>JAQAHW010000003.1:0-5000000 GCA_027580185.1 Tuta absoluta
AACCTAACCTAACCTAACCTAACCTAACCTAACCTAACCTAACCTAACCTAACCTAACCTAACCTAACCTACCTAACCTAACCTAACTACCTAACCTAACCTAACCTAACCTAACCTCTAACCTAACCTAACCTAACCTAACCTAACCTAACCTAACCTAACCTAACCTAACCTAACCTAACCTAACCTAACCTAACCTAACCTAACCTAACCTAACCTAACCTAACCTAACCTAACCTAACCTAACCTAACCTAACCTAACCTAACCTAACCTAACCTAACCTAACCTAACCTAACCTAACCTAACCTAACCTAACCTAACCTAACCTAACCTAACCTAACCTAACCTAACCTAACCTAACCTAACCTAACCTAACCTAACCTAACCTAACCTAACCTAACCTAACCTAACCTAACCTAACCTAACCTAACCTAACCTAACCTAACCTAACCTAACCTAACCTAACCTAACCTAACCTAACCTAACCTAACCTAACCTAACCTAACCTAACCTAACCTAACCTAACCTAACCTAACCTAACCTAACCTAACCTAACCTAACCTAACCTAACCTAACCTAACCTAACCTAACCTAACCTAACCTAACCTAACCTAACCTAACCTAACCTAACCTAACCTAACCTAACCTAACCTAACCTAACCTAACCTAACCTAACCTAACCTAACCTAACCTAACCTAACCTAACCTAACCTAACCTAACCTAACCTAACCTAACCTAACCTAACCTAACCTAACCTAACCTAACCTAACCTAACCTAACCTAACCTAACCTAACCTAACCTAACCTAACCTAACCTAACCTAACCTAACCTAACCTAACCTAACCTAACCTAACCTAACCTAACCTAACCTAACCTAACCTAACCTAACCTAACCTAACCTAACCTAACCTAACCTAACCTAACCTAACCTAACCTAACCTAACCTAACCTAACCTAACCTAACCTAACCTAACCTAACCTAACCTAACCTAACCTAACCTAACCTAACCTAACCTAACCTAACCTAACCTAACCTAACCTAACCTAACCTAACCTAACCTAACCTAACCTAACCTAACCTAACCTAACCTAACCTAACCTAACCTAACCTAACCTAACCTAACCTAACCTAACCTAACCTAACCTAACCTAACCTAACCTAACCTAACCTAACCTAACCTAACCTAACCTAACCTAACCTAACCTAACCTAACCTAACCTAACCTAACCTAACCTAACCTAACCTAACCTAACCTAACCTAACCTAACCTAACCTAACCTAACCTAACCTAACCTAACCTAACCTAACCTAACCTAACCTAACCTAACCTAACCTAACCTAACCTAACCTAACCTAACCTAACCTAACCTAACCTAACCTAACCTAACCTAACCTAACCTAACCTAACCTAACCTAACCTAACCTAACCTAACCTAACCTAACCTAACCTAACCTAACCTAACCTAACCTAACCTAACCTAACCTAACCTAACCTAACCTAACCTAACCTAACCTAACCTAACCTAACCTAACCTAACCTAACCTAACCTAACCTAACCTAACCTAACCTAACCTAACCTAACCTAACCTAACCTAACCTAACCTAACCTAACCTAACCTAACCTAACCTAACCTAACCTAACCTAACCTAACCTAACCTAACCTAACCTAACCTAACCTAACCTAACCTAACCTAACCTAACCTAACCTAACCTAACCTAACCTAACCTAACCTAACCTAACCTAACCTAACCTAACCTAACCTAACCTAACCTAACCTAACCTAACCTAACCTAACCTAACCTAACCTAACCTAACCTAACCTAACCTAACCTAACCTAACCTAACCTAACCTAACCTAACCTAACCTAACCTAACCTAACCTAACCTAACCTAACCTAACCTAACCTAACCTAACCTAACCTAACCTAACCTAACCTAACCTAACCTAACCTAACCTAACCTAACCTAACCTAACCTAACCTAACCTAACCTAACCTAACCTAACCTAACCTAACCTAACCTAACCTAACCTAACCTAACCTAACCTAACCTAACCTAACCTAACCTAACCTAACCTAACCTAACCTAACCTAACCTAACCTAACCTAACCTAACCTAACCTAACCTAACCTAACCTAACCTAACCTAACCTAACCTAACCTAACCTAACCTAACCTAACCTAACCTAACCTAACCTAACCTAACCTAACCTAACCTAACCTAACCTAACCTAACCTAACCTAACCTAACCTAACCTAACCTAACCTAACCTAACCTAACCTAACCTAACCTAACCTAACCTAACCTAACCTAACCTAACCTAACCTAACCTAACCTAACCTAACCTAACCTAACCTAACCTAACCTAACCTAACCTAACCTAACCTAACCTAACCTAACCTAACCTAACCTAACCTAACCTAACCTAACCTAACCTAACCTAACCTAACCTAACCTAACCTAACCTAACCTAACCTAACCTAACCTAACCTAACCTAACCTAACCTAACCTAACCTAACCTAACCTAACCTAACCTAACCTAACCTAACCTAACCTAACCTAACCTAACCTAACCTAACCTAACCTAACCTAACCTAACCTAACCTAACCTAACCTAACCTAACCTAACCTAACCTAACCTAACCTAACCTAACCTAACCTAACCTAACCTAACCTAACCTAACCTAACCTAACCTAACCTAACCTAACCTAACCTAACCTAACCTAACCTAACCTAACCTAACCTAACCTAACCTAACCTAACCTAACCTAACCTAACCTAACCTAACCTAACCTAACCTAACCTAACCTAACCTAACCTAACCTAACCTAACCTAACCTAACCTAACCTAACCTAACCTAACCTAACCTAACCTAACCTAACCTAACCTAACCTAACCTAACCTAACCTAACCTAACCTAACCTAACCTAACCTAACCTAACCTAACCTAACCTAACCTAACCTAACCTAACCTAACCTAACCTAACCTAACCTAACCTAACCTAACCTAACCTAACCTAACCTAACCTAACCTAACCTAACCTAACCTAACCTAACCTAACCTAACCTAACCTAACCTAACCTAACCTAACCTAACCTAACCTAACCTAACCTAACCTAACCTAACCTAACCTAACCTAACCTAACCTAACCTAACCTAACCTAACCTAACCTAACCTAACCTAACCTAACCTAACCTAACCTAACCTAACCTAACCTAACCTAACCTAACCTAACCTAACCTAACCTAACCTAACCTAACCTAACCTAACCTAACCTAACCTAACCTAACCTAACCTAACCTAACCTAACCTAACCTAACCTAACCTAACCTAACCTAACCTAACCTAACCTAACCTAACCTAACCTAACCTAACCTAACCTAACCTAACCTAACCTAACCTAACCTAACCTAACCTAACCTAACCTAACCTAACCTAACCTAACCTAACCTAACCTAACCTAACCTAACCTAACCTAACCTAACCTAACCTAACCTAACCTAACCTAACCTAACCTAACCTAACCTAACCTAACCTAACCTAACCTAACCTAACCTAACCTAACCTAACCTAACCTAACCTAACCTAACCTAACCTAACCTAACCTAACCTAACCTAACCTAACCTAACCTAACCTAACCTAACCTAACCTAACCTAACCTAACCTAACCTAACCTAACCTAACCTAACCTAACCTAACCTAACCTAACCTAACCTAACCTAACCTAACCTAACCTAACCTAACCTAACCTAACCTAACCTAACCTAACCTAACCTAACCTAACCTAACCTAACCTAACCTAACCTAACCTAACCTAACCTAACCTAACCTAACCTAACCTAACCTAACCTAACCTAACCTAACCTAACCTAACCTAACCTAACCTAACCTAACCTAACCTAACCTAACCTAACCTAACCTAACCTAACCTAACCTAACCTAACCTAACCTAACCTAACCTAACCTAACCTAACCTAACCTAACCTAACCTAACCTAACCTAACCTAACCTAACCTAACCTAACCTAACCTAACCTAACCTAACCTAACCTAACCTAACCTAACCTAACCTAACCTAACCTAACCTAACCTAACCTAACCTAACCTAACCTAACCTAACCTAACCTAACCTAACCTAACCTAACCTAACCTAACCTAACCTAACCTAACCTAACCTAACCTAACCTAACCTAACCTAACCTAACCTAACCTAACCTAACCTAACCTAACCTAACCTAACCTAACCTAACCTAACCTAACCTAACCTAACCTAACCTAACCTAACCTAACCTAACCTAACCTAACCTAACCTAACCTAACCTAACCTAACCTAACCTAACCTAACCTAACCTAACCTAACCTAACCTAACCTAACCTAACCTAACCTAACCTAACCTAACCTAACCTAACCTAACCTAACCTAACCTAACCTAACCTAACCTAACCTAACCTAACCTAACCTAACCTAACCTAACCTAACCTAACCTAACCTAACCTAACCTAACCTAACCTAACCTAACCTAACCTAACCTAACCTAACCTAACCTAACCTAACCTAACCTAACCTAACCTAACCTAACCTAACCTAACCTAACCTAACCTAACCTAACCTAACCTAACCTAACCTAACCTAACCTAACCTAACCTAACCTAACCTAACCTAACCTAACCTAACCTAACCTAACCTAACCTAACCTAACCTAACCTAACCTAACCTAACCTAACCTAACCTAACCTAACCTAACCTAACCTAACCTAACCTAACCTAACCTAACCTAACCTAACCTAACCTAACCTAACCTAACCTAACCTAACCTAACCTAACCTAACCTAACCTAACCTAACCTAACCTAACCTAACCTAACCTAACCTAACCTAACCTAACCTAACCTAACCTAACCTAACCTAACCTAACCTAACCTAACCTAACCTAACCTAACCTAACCTAACCTAACCTAACCTAACCTAACCTAACCTAACCTAACCTAACCTAACCTAACCTAACCTAACCTAACCTAACCTAACCTAACCTAACCTAACCTAACCTAACCTAACCTAACCTAACCTAACCTAACCTAACCTAACCTAACCTAACCTAACCTAACCTAACCTAACCTAACCTAACCTAACCTAACCTAACCTAACCTAACCTAACCTAACCTAACCTAACCTAACCTAACCTAACCTAACCTAACCTAACCTAACCTAACCTAACCTAACCTAACCTAACCTAACCTAACCTAACCTAACCTAACCTAACCTAACCTAACCTAACCTAACCTAACCTAACCTAACCTAACCTAACCTAACCTAACCTAACCTAACCTAACCTAACCTAACCTAACCTAACCTAACCTAACCTAACCTAACCTAACCTAACCTAACCTAACCTAACCTAACCTAACCTAACCTAACCTAACCTAACCTAACCTAACCTAACCTAACCTAACCTAACCTAACCTAACCTAACCTAACCTAACCTAACCTAACCTAACCTAACCTAACCTAACCTAACCTAACCTAACCTAACCTAACCTAACCTAACCTAACCTAACCTAACCTAACCTAACCTAACCTAACCTAACCTAACCTAACCTAACCTAACCTAACCTAACCTAACCTAACCTAACCTAACCTAACCTAACCTAACCTAACCTAACCTAACCTAACCTAACCTAACCTAACCTAACCTAACCTAACCTAACCTAACCTAACCTAACCTAACCTAACCTAACCTAACCTAACCTAACCTAACCTAACCTAACCTAACCTAACCTAACCTAACCTAACCTAACCTAACCTAACCTAACCTAACCTAACCTAACCTAACCTAACCTAACCTAACCTAACCTAACCTAACCTAACCTAACCTAACCTAACCTAACCTAACCTAACCTAACCTAACCTAACCTAACCTAACCTAACCTAACCTAACCTAACCTAACCTAACCTAACCTAACCTAACCTAACCTAACCTAACCTAACCTAACCTAACCTAACCTAACCTAACCTAACCTAACCTAACCTAACCTAACCTAACCTAACCTAACCTAACCTAACCTAACCTAACCTAACCTAACCTAACCTAACCTAACCTAACCTAACCTAACCTAACCTAACCTAACCTAACCTAACCTAACCTAACCTAACCTAACCTAACCTAACCTAACCTAACCTAACCTAACCTAACCTAACCTAACCTAACCTAACCTAACCTAACCTAACCTAACCTAACCTAACCTAACCTAACCTAACCTAACCTAACCTAACCTAACCTAACCTAACCTAACCTAACCTAACCTAACCTAACCTAACCTAACCTAACCTAACCTAACCTAACCTAACCTAACCTAACCTAACCTAACCTAACCTAACCTAACCTAACCTAACCTAACCTAACCTAACCTAACCTAACCTAACCTAACCTAACCTAACCTAACCTAACCTAACCTAACCTAACCTAACCTAACCTAACCTAACCTAACCTAACCTAACCTAACCTAACCTAACCTAACCTAACCTAACCTAACCTAACCTAACCTAACCTAACCTAACCTAACCTAACCTAACCTAACCTAACCTAACCTAACCTAACCTAACCTAACCTAACCTAACCTAACCTAACCTAACCTAACCTAACCTAACCTAACCTAACCTAACCTAACCTAACCTAACCTAACCTAACCTAACCTAACCTAACCTAACCTAACCTAACCTAACCTAACCTAACCTAACCTAACCTAACCTAACCTAACCTAACCTAACCTAACCTAACCTAACCTAACCTAACCTAACCTAACCTAACCTAACCTAACCTAACCTAACCTAACCTAACCTAACCTAACCTAACCTAACCTAACCTAACCTAACCTAACCTAACCTAACCTAACCTAACCTAACCTAACCTAACCTAACCTAACCTAACCTAACCTAACCTAACCTAACCTAACCTAACCTAACCTAACCTAACCTAACCTAACCTAACCTAACCTAACCTAACCTAACCTAACCTAACCTAACCTAACCTAACCTAACCTAACCTAACCTAACCTAACCTAACCTAACCTAACCTAACCTAACCTAACCTAACCTAACCTAACCTAACCTAACCTAACCTAACCTAACCTAACCTAACCTAACCTAACCTAACCTAACCTAACCTAACCTAACCTAACCTAACCTAACCTAACCTAACCTAACCTAACCTAACCTAACCTAACCTAACCTAACCTAACCTAACCTAACCTAACCTAACCTAACCTAACCTAACCTAACCTAACCTAACCTAACCTAACCTAACCTAACCTAACCTAACCTAACCTAACCTAACCTAACCTAACCTAACCTAACCTAACCTAACCTAACCTAACCTAACCTAACCTAACCTAACCTAACCTAACCTAACCTAACCTAACCTAACCTAACCTAACCTAACCTAACCTAACCTAACCTAACCTAACCTAACCTAACCTAACCTAACCTAACCTAACCTAACCTAACCTAACCTAACCTAACCTAACCTAACCTAACCTAACCTAACCTAACCTAACCTAACCTAACCTAACCTAACCTAACCTAACCTAACCTAACCTAACCTAACCTAACCTAACCTAACCTAACCTAACCTAACCTAACCTAACCTAACCTAACCTAACCTAACCTAACCTAACCTAACCTAACCTAACCTAACCTAACCTAACCTAACCTAACCTAACCTAACCTAACCTAACCTAACCTAACCTAACCTAACCTAACCTAACCTAACCTAACCTAACCTAACCTAACCTAACCTAACCTAACCTAACCTAACCTAACCTAACCTAACCTAACCTAACCTAACCTAACCTAACCTAACCTAACCTAACCTAACCTAACCTAACCTAACCTAACCTAACCTAACCTAACCTAACCTAACCTAACCTAACCTAACCTAACCTAACCTAACCTAACCTAACCTAACCTAACCTAACCTAACCTAACCTAACCTAACCTAACCTAACCTAACCTAACCTAACCTAACCTAACCTAACCTAACCTAACCTAACCTAACCTAACCTAACCTAACCTAACCTAACCTAACCTAACCTAACCTAACCTAACCTAACCTAACCTAACCTAACCTAACCTAACCTAACCTAACCTAACCTAACCTAACCTAACCTAACCTAACCTAACCTAACCTAACCTAACCTAACCTAACCTAACCTAACCTAACCTAACCTAACCTAACCTAACCTAACCTAACCTAACCTAACCTAACCTAACCTAACCTAACCTAACCTAACCTAACCTAACCTAACCTAACCTAACCTAACCTAACCTAACCTAACCTAACCTAACCTAACCTAACCTAACCTAACCTAACCTAACCTAACCTAACCTAACCTAACCTAACCTAACCTAACCTAACCTAACCTAACCTAACCTAACCTAACCTAACCTAACCTAACCTAACCTAACCTAACCTAACCTAACCTAACCTAACCTAACCTAACCTAACCTAACCTAACCTAACCTAACCTAACCTAACCTAA
Organism: Tuta absoluta; assembly: GCA_027580185.1. NCBI lineage: Eukaryota > Metazoa > Arthropoda > Insecta > Lepidoptera > Gelechiidae > Tuta > Tuta absoluta. The sequence goes on from JAQAHW010000003.1 coordinate 8,547, forward strand.
CCTAACCTAACCTAACCTAACCTAACCTAACCTAACCTAACCTAACCTAACCTAACCTAACCTAACCTAACCTAACCTAACCTAACCTAACCTAACCTAACCTAACCTAACCTAACCTAACCTAACCTAACCTAACCTAACCTAACCTAACCTAACCTAACCTAACCTAACCTAACCTAACCTAACCTAACCTAACCTAACCTAACCTAACCTAACCTAACCTAACCTAACCTAACCTAACCTAACCTAACCTAACCTAACCTAACCTAACCTAACCTAACCTAACCTAACCTAACCTAACCTAACCTAACCTAACCTAACCTAACCTAACCTAACCTAACCTAACCTAACCTAACCTAACCTAACCTAACCTAACCTAACCTAACCTAACCTAACCTAACCTAACCTAACCTAACCTAACCTAACCTAACCTAACCTAACCTAACCTAACCTAACCTAACCTAACCTAACCTAACCTAACCTAACCTAACCTAACCTAACCTAACCTAACCTAACCTAACCTAACCTAACCTAACCTAACCTAACCTAACCTAACCTAACCTAACCTAACCTAACCTAACCTAACCTAACCTAACCTAACCTAACCTAACCTAACCTAACCTAACCTAACCTAACCTAACCTAACCTAACCTAACCTAACCTAACCTAACCTAACCTAACCTAACCTAACCTAACCTAACCTAACCTAACCTAACCTAACCTAACCTAACCTAACCTAACCTAACCTAACCTAACCTAACCTAACCTAACCTAACCTAACCTAACCTAACCTAACCTAACCTAACCTAACCTAACCTAACCTAACCTAACCTAACCTAACCTAACCTAACCTAACCTAACCTAACCTAACCTAACCTAACCTAACCTAACCTAACCTAACCTAACCTAACCTAACCTAACCTAACCTAACCTAACCTAACCTAACCTAACCTAACCTAACCTAACCTAACCTAACCTAACCTAACCTAACCTAACCTAACCTAACCTAACCTAACCTAACCTAACCTAACCTAACCTAACCTAACCTAACCTAACCTAACCTAACCTAACCTAACCTAACCTAACCTAACCTAACCTAACCTAACCTAACCTAACCTAACCTAACCTAACCTAACCTAACCTAACCTAACCTAACCTAACCTAACCTAACCTAACCTAACCTAACCTAACCTAACCTAACCTAACCTAACCTAACCTAACCTAACCTAACCTAACCTAACCTAACCTAACCTAACCTAACCTAACCTAACCTAACCTAACCTAACCTAACCTAACCTAACCTAACCTAACCTAACCTAACCTAACCTAACCTAACCTAACCTAACCTAACCTAACCTAACCTAACCTAACCTAACCTAACCTAACCTAACCTAACCTAACCTAACCTAACCTAACCTAACCTAACCTAACCTAACCTAACCTAACCTAACCTAACCTAACCTAACCTAACCTAACCTAACCTAACCTAACCTAACCTAACCTAACCTAACCTAACCTAACCTAACCTAACCTAACCTAACCTAACCTAACCTAACCTAACCTAACCTAACCTAACCTAACCTAACCTAACCTAACCTAACCTAACCTAACCTAACCTAACCTAACCTAACCTAACCTAACCTAACCTAACCTAACCTAACCTAACCTAACCTAACCTAACCTAACCTAACCTAACCTAACCTAACCTAACCTAACCTAACCTAACCTAACCTAACCTAACCTAACCTAACCTAACCTAACCTAACCTAACCTAACCTAACCTAACCTAACCTAACCTAACCTAACCTAACCTAACCTAACCTAACCTAACCTAACCTAACCTAACCTAACCTAACCTAACCTAACCTAACCTAACCTAACCTAACCTAACCTAACCTAACCTAACCTAACCTAACCTAACCTAACCTAACCTAACCTAACCTAACCTAACCTAACCTAACCTAACCTAACCTAACCTAACCTAACCTAACCTAACCTAACCTAACCTAACCTAACCTAACCTAACCTAACCTAACCTAACCTAACCTAACCTAACCTAACCTAACCTAACCAGTAGCAATCTGACCTCCGTCGCGAACAGAAGCAAAATTAAAGAGCTCTGCACTTAAAAATTCAAAAAAGTGGGTAATACTGATCCGATTGTGGAAAGTGAAGTGTCTGTGTGTGTATAACAGTGTACCCCATGACCCTGCAATCTCGGATCCACCCGGACGACTCTGAAAACACAAAATTTTCATGAAAAACTGATATTTTGAGGTTAGTTGCTAATAAAACATTACTAAAAACGCGTGCGCTGCGAAAACCAGATCGGTACCCCCCAGTTTTTTCGACGTAATTAGAACACTCTACTGGGGATCCTTCCACCTGCAAAATTTTGAAGGCCTAGCTCTACGCGTTTCAGAGCTATTCATCGAAAACCATTTGACGCACGTGCTTCCGGTTCGACTGAAATCGCTGAAAACGTGCTCTGGACCCCTGAAACTTTTCAAGATCTTCAACTGCACCATTATTAGACATCTGAAGTTTGCTGCATCTTCATATCTCTTTTGGTTATTTTTTAAATTAAATTTGAAAATTGCAACTTTGCTCTCCTGTAAAATATAAACTAAGTAAAAAATCAAAATTATACAAATACTATCTTTTGCGCGCTAATTTTACGTAATTATTGCGAAATTTTCAGATTTCTATATATCCCCATTATTTTAATTTATTTAAAAAACCGAAATTTCAGGAATTTTGGTGTTTTGTATAGAAAAACACAAATAATTTTAAATTTTATATTCCTATAATTTTAAAGGCTATTTACTCTGCATTATACAAAATTTTTCAAAATTTTACCATATTTTTTGACAAAGTTACAGAATTTTTACTAATTTTCAGCTTATAATTAAAAAGTATTGTAATTAAAAATTTTCTGACTCAAGAATTGTTTTTAACAACCATATTACACTGTACTTAACCCAAAATTACGCCTTGATAGCTTCAAATTTGAGTGTTTTGTAAAATTGTTCTATTTTGAACAATTTCTACAAGAAACTTTAAAAAATCAGTGCGTCGTATCCAGAGGACTTAGAAAACCGGGAAAAATTGTACTTAGTAGTTTAAGTTAGCTTTAATTTGACAAAAATATTTTCAGCCGTTTTCAGGCTCTGAAAATATTTTCACCTGAAAGTGCATTCAAAAGACGCACCCCGCCAAGACCTATCGTTTGCAAGTTAAACGGGACAAATAGGACCACTATAACCGGCGTACGCCCTATTTAAAGTTCACCTTTGACAGTTCGGCGGCCATTTTGAATTTTGTTATCCTGCCGCCAAATAGAGATCTTTGACCGTACAGCACCCAGATTTTGGATTTAGAGCCCTTAGAACTAGCTCTTAAGATTCCCCTTACTTTCAGGCGAATCAGAAGGTCCAAAATTTCAGGTGCCTGAAAGCACTTTCAGGAGTTAGAGGAAGTTAAGCCGATCTCACCAGTCCAAGGGCCGTGGTTCTGCGACCACTAGAAGCTGCGCAACAAGCAGTCAAACATTGATTTTGACAGTTCTGGCGGCCATCTTGCAAATTTTTAAACCAATATTGCGCCTGAACCTGAGGTCGTAGAGCCTTGATTCTTTTTCTGTTATATACTGTAGGTAAACCTCTATCCATCAAACATATTTTGATGTCATTTGGGCGGTTTTCATAAACTGAAATTTTCAGTTCCTGAAAATTGCTGAAATTAGTTTTACGAGATAGCCCTTAGAGAGCAGAATAATTTAAGCCCAATCTCGTTAAAATCGGCCCAGTATTGCGGAAAGGGGACCAAAAACAAGTTTTTAAACAATTTGTAGACGGCCATCTTGGAAATCAAACAATTGTGATTGCGCCCAAAATATAGGGACTAGAAATTCGAACGAGGTGTCGTTTGAAAGGGTTTTGAGCGAGCTATCTTTTTAAAATATCAAACAAGCTCTACATAGAGCCGTTTATTAAAAGTGTCATAACTTTTCACCCATTTAAGTTAGAGAAAAAATCCTTTCAAATCTCCGATTGTCTATTATAGACCTCGACTTTGGCAGGGCCAAAATTTATAAATATCTAGAATAAGGATTTGGCTCTACATAGAGCATTAAATTTTTTAATTTTATTTCGAGTGGCTTTATTGAGCCTACTGTCTGACTACTGTTTCTTTTGTTAAACAGCTTTAGTTTAAAGCCATTTTCACACTTTGGAATAATTGTGTTATATTCTTCTTATCACGCGGGCTTTATTGAGCCAACTTTAAAACTGACTTTTAGGCGACTGGTTGCTTTCGTGATTTGACATTGCACTTCCGCAAAACTTTGGCAAGTACAAACGACAATGTTTACCAGAACACCTGTAAAACCGGCTGACACAAAGGAGAAGCAAAAATCTCCACCGAAGACTCAAACTCTTTCAACGAATGTAAGGCTCAGTATTGACAAATTGGAAGCAGGTGGCTCAGGAGCGCAAAACCTGACACCAGCTACAGGAAACATGGACAACAAGACCCTACCCAGACAAATACTTCCGAAAAGTCGTATCTCTGAAGCCAGGGCAACGTTAGAAAGAGCTAAATCCAACCTGAATAATTCAGGGAATATTAGAAAAGACCTTAAAGCGAATGTTCTGGAGGCCATTGACAGACTGTACCAGCTGGTAAAGGAGGCGGAAGTAGAGTTATCAGCGCTAAAAGGAAACAAAGACATTCCTCCAATCGCACCAGTAAAAGAATCAGAAAAGGCACACAAAGATGACACCAAAATTATGGAGAAACTGGAGGAGCACACAAAGCTGTTAAAAGAAAACGCATTAAAGATGGACCAACTACAGGGGGCCATAGAGCAACAAAATGAACAACTGCTGGGAAAAATCACCTACGCCGGCGTGTTAGCAGGAACCGACGACTCCTATGCTAGCAAGCTAAACAAAAAGGCGGCCCCAACAGCTACCCCAGTCCACTCAATTATCGTTTCGTCGGAAAACGAAGCTGACAGCAGCTCCGAAGTCCTTAACAAACTACGGTCGGCTATTGATGCCAAAACAACAGGAATACGCGTCGACAAACTACGGAAGGCAAAGGATCAAAAGGTGATAATAGGATGCCATACTAAGGCCGATCTTGCCAGAGTGACGGAACGAATAAAAACTTCTAGCGCTGAGCTTAAGGTTGACAACACCATGAACAAGGACCCACTCATAGTAGTAATGAATGTCCTTAATTATAACAAAGATGCGGATATCATACAATTCATTAAAAAACAAAATACCTACCTGCTAAATGGTATAGCTGATGAAGAGGTCCGAATGTCAGTGAAATACACTAAAAAGGCACGCAACCCACACGAACACCATGTGGTACTGCAGGTCTCACCGCCGATATGGCAACGTCTGACAGAGGCTGGCCGAATACACGTTGACTTGCAGAGAGTAAGAGTCTACGACCAATCACCGCTGGTCCAGTGTTCGCGCTGTCTTCGATTCGGACACGGCCGTAGACAATGCACTGAAAGCGTAGACCTTTGTTCTCACTGCGGAGGACCCCACATGCGAAAGGATTGTCCAACCTACGCATTAAGCGAGAAACCGCAATGTCTGAACTGTCACGGAGCAAAGCTAGATATAACTGACCATAATGCTTTCGACAATGTATGTCCGGTCCGTAGAAGATGGGACTCCTTGGCCAGATCCACGGTGGCGTACTGCTAAAGTCCTACCACAGCAAAACAATGCAACCAAGCACTATACCAACGAAAAAGCATCTATCACTAACAAAAGCTATGAGGTTATTCAAACCAACTTGCAAAGAAAAAAATTGGCAACCCAGGAATTACTTATAGAAGCAGATAAACGAAAATCCTCATTCGCTCTAGTTCAGGAACCCTATATTGGGGCTTCTGGAATGCTCAAGCATCAGGTTGGTACAAGAGTGGTCCAGCGTACCCACAACAGGCTAAACCCAATCAAAGCCGCAATTATAGTTTTCGACCCCGATATACAGATCTTAGAACACCCGCTACTTACAACTGAGAATATGGCAGTAGCAACACTAATAACTAACAGATGGACAATTGGTGTATTGTCGTTCTATCTTGAAGAAGAACAGCCAATTGAAGAAGATATCGAAAAAATAAAAGGAGTCTGCGAAAAACTACAGCTGAATAAGATCTTGATAGGGGGAGATTCCAACGCTTGGAGTACCTGGTGGGGGAGCGCAAGAGAGAACCACAGAGGGGAGACCTTGTTTGGGGCACTGGGGGAGCTGGACATGGAGGTGTTGAATGAGGGAAGCGAACCTACATTCGATACAATAAGAGGCGGAAAACTATATCAGAGTCATGTAGACATTACAGCTTGCAAAACAGACATGCTTGGAGAAATACAAAATTGGAGAGTTGACAAGGGAATCACGAGTTCAGACCATAACGCTATCATATTCACAATCAACCTGGAAAAACCTACAGCTAAAAAACCACCAAGTACAACAAGGAAATTTAACACTAAAAAAGCTAACTGGACCGAATTTGGACAAATATTACTTAAAGAACTATGTGAAAAAGGACTGGACAAGGAAAAATTAAATAACATAAACACCCAACAAATGCTAGAAGAAACCGTGCAAGACTATGTAGAGAGTGTGGATAAAGCTTGTATGCAGGCTATCCCACAACTAAAACCAAATTCCAAAATAAAGCTTCCATGGTGGTCCGAAAAATTAGCTGAATTAAAAGAGGTTATGGTCACTCGTAAAAGAAGAATCTCCTATACAGCCCCAAGGCGACGTCCTTATGTGGTGAACGAATACCTCAAAGCTAAGGAAGAATTTGAAGAAGACGCTAAAAATGCAATCATAAAGAGTTGGAAACACTTTTGTCAAACGCAAGATCGAGAGAGCATGTGGGATGGAATATACAGGGTCATACGCAATACATCCAAAAGACACGAAGACCAGCCTCTACTGAAAAATGGAGAAGTACTCAGCATGGAAGATTCTGCTAAACACCTAGCGACAACATTTTTTCCGGACGACAGTACGCAGGAGGACACGGAAGTACACAAAGAGATACGCCTGAGAGCCGAAAGATCGCACGAACTGGTCCCGGGAGACATACAAGACCCGCCTTTCACAGAAAGGGAGTTGGACGTAGTAGTCAAAAGCTTCAACCCAAAGAAAGCTCCTGGACCGGACGGATTCTCGGCAGACATCTGCGCGGAGGCAATAAAAGCTAACTCAGAAACTTTTCTGGCTCTCATTAACTGCTGTCTCCGCCTTTCATATTTCCCTAAACCCTGGAAGGTCGCCTCGGTAGTGATTCTCCGCAAACCTGGGAAGGACGACTATACGCAAGCAAAATCATACCGACCCATTGGCTTGCTATCCATAATGGGGAAGATCATGGAAAAGCTCCTAGTCAGAAGAGTTAGATGGCATATACTCCCCAAGGCGAACCCTAAGCAGTATGGCTTCGTACCCCAGCGCTGTACGGAGGACTCCCTATACGATCTGTTACAACACATTAACAAGAATCGTAAACTAATTAATGTAGTAGTGTCACTAGACATTGAGGGAGCCTTCGACAGCGCATGGTGGCCTGCCATTAAAACCCAACTCTTGGAAAAAGGATGTCCGTATAACCTTCGAAAACTACTGGCGAGCTACCTCACGGACCGAGAAGTATGTGTTCGATACGGAGGAAGCGAATACATCAAAGCAACGACCAAAGGATGTGTCCAGGGTTCTATAGGTGGACCTACACTGTGGAACGTTCTCCTGGATCCGCTTCTGAATGACTTGGAAGAGAGAGGAGTGTACTGTCAGGCCTTTGCAGACGATATTGTTTTGGTGTTCTCCGGTAATTCAACACCAATCGTAGAAGCGCAAGCAGACCGGACACTCGCTTATGTGGAAGCATGGGGGTTAAGGTACAAACTAAAATTCGCAGCACACAAAACTCATGCGATGCTAATCACAAACAAAATGAAATTCACCAACCCGTGCATCCACATGGGCGAGACGGAAATAGCTCTAAAAGATGAAATCAAACTCCTTGGATTGACTATAGACAAGAAATTGAATTTCAAAAAACATGTCAAGCATGTATGCACAAAGGCTACAAACATCTATAAGCAACTCTGCCGAGCTGCCAAAATATCCTGGGGCCTGAATCCGGAGATTACCAAAACAATATACGTGGCTGTAGTGGAGCCAATAATTATGTATGCAAGTAGCACATGGGCCCACACTACCGAAATGATAACCATCCAAAAAATGCTCAATTCCGTCCAAAGAGGGTTTGCCCAAAAAATCGTCAGGTCACATAGGACGGTTTCACTAAGTGCTGCTCTAGTTCTCGCGGGTCTCTTGCCACTGGATATGCGGGTGCGTGAGACGGCAAAACTATACGAGGCGAAACGCGGTAAATCACAGTCCATAATGGGCGATAGAGAAATCGAGGGAAAAGTCAGCTACACCATGGCACCACACCCAGCAGTCGAAACAGGGGTAGATTTTGTCTGCCTAGAAGACATGCAACCACAAACGCTTCAGAAAAACAACATCTCTGGCTCACACATCTTTACAGATGGGAGTAAAATCCAAGGAAAGGTGGGGGCTGCACTGTCGTACTGGAGAGAGGGGACAGAACGAGTGTACAAAAAGTTTAAATTGGAGTCGTACTGTACGGTATTTCAGGCTGAAATGTACGCTCTGTTACAAGCAACAGAGCTAGTGTTGAAAAAAAAAGACGTACAAATTAATATATTCAGTGACTCCAGATCAGCGCTCGAACTTCTGAACAGCCATGACTCGTATCACCCATTAGTGCTACAAATTAAGGAAAACTTAGCCAGAATTGCAAAGCAGAACAAAAAATTAGGTCTTTTCTGGATTCGGGCGCATGTTGGGGTGGAAGGCAACGAGCGCGCGGATGTCTTAGCGAAAGATGCTGCACTCCACAAGAAAACAGCACCAAATTACGACCAGTGTCCGATATCTTTCATCAAAAGGACAATCAGACAAGACACTCTGCAAAACTGGAACATAAGATACAATGAAAAAGAAACCGCTTCAACCACAAAAGCCTTCTTCCCGGACATTATAGTTGCCCACAAAATCATGAGAAAGATTAAACTAAGCCCCTCGATCACACAAGCGTTGACAGGACACGGAGGATTTGGCCAGTATCTCCACAGATTTAAGTGCAAAGACGACCCTTCATGCATCTGCGATCCAGCGGAGGAAGAGTCGAGTTTGCACTTGATAGTGGACTGCCCAAGGTACGGTCAGAGACGTATGGACTTAGAACACAAAAGTAACTTGACTGAGCTACTAGCAATTAAAAAGAGGGGACTGTTTTTGGAGTTTGTTGAATACATAGTCAAAGACGCAGCAAAAAGAAACAATAGTAAAATAGTAAACTCGAACTCGATGCCTTAAGGGCATGATGAATCATGTCCTTGGAGCATCAGCATTAAACTAGCTATAATAAAAGGTGAAAAAACGAATTAAGTAGGAAAATTGTATGTAAGTTTATATATGGTGAATATATAAATCTTTTATATAAAAACTAGTCTAACAATAAAAAAAAAAGATTGTAACAAAAAAGCTAAAAAAAAAAAATAAAAAAAAAATAACAAATTAAAAAAAAAAAAAAAAAAAAAACGTAAATAATACCCTAAAATAGTCTTAGCTTTAAGTCTCAGTTAAGTTAAATAACGTATCTATGATTACAGAATTAGTACTGTACTCATTACCATGGAAAGTGTATATTATTAGGCCAATACATTAAAAATTATGCGAAATTGTAAACAAAAAAAAATTTTAAGATATAAAATGTCTCCGAGTAACATTGTCGGAGGATGATTCGAATCAGGACTAGGAGCAAGAGCAGTAAATGGTTTTTTTAGCCGGTAAGAGTCCGGCACTACCTGGGCCACATTCCCAGGTGTCCATGAGGATTTCTTCCATTTGCTGATCTTACTTGTAGGACTAGTTAGAAAAAAAAAAAAAAAAAAAAAAAAACCTAACCTAACCTAACCTAACCTAACCTAACCTAACCTAACCTAACCTAACCTAACCTAACCTAACCTAACCTAACCTAACCTAACCTAACCTAACCTAACCTAACCTAACCTAACCTAACCTAACCTAACCTAACCTAACCTAACCTAACCTAACCTAACCTAACCTAACCTAACCTAACCTAACCTAACCTAACCTAACCTAACCTAACCTAACCTAACCTAACCTAACCTAACCTAACCTAACCTAACCTAACCTAACCTAACCTAACCTAACCTAACCTAACCTAACCTAACCTAACCTAACCTAACCTAACCTAACCTAACCTAACCTAACCTAACCTAACCTAACCTAACCTAACCTAACCTAACCTAACCTAACCTAACCTAACCTAACCTAACCTAACCTAACCTAACCTAACCTAACCTAACCTAACCTAACCTAACCTAACCTAACCTAACCTAACCTAACCTAACCTAACCTAACCTAACCTAACCTAACCTAACCTAACCTAACCTAACCTAACCTAACCTAACCTAACCTAACCTAACCTAACCTAACCTAACCTAACCTAACCTAACCTAACCTAACCTAACCTAACCTAACCTAACCTAACCTAACCTAACCTAACCTAACCTAACCTAACCTAACCTAACCTAACCTAACCTAACCTAACCTAACCTAACCTAACCTAACCTAACCTAACCTAACCTAACCTAACCTAACCTAACCTAACCTAACCTAACCTAACCTAACCTAACCTAACCTAACCTAACCTAACCTAACCTAACCTAACCTAACCTAACCTAACCTAACCTAACCTAACCTAACCTAACCTAACCTAACCTAACCTAACCTAACCTAACCTAACCTAACCTAACCTAACCTAACCTAACCTAACCTAACCTAACCTAACCTAACCTAACCTAACCTAACCTAACCTAACCTAACCTAACCTAACCTAACCTAACCTAACCTAACCTAACCTAACCTAACCTAACCTAACCTAACCTAACCTAACCTAACCTAACCTAACCTAACCTAACCTAACCTAACCTAACCTAACCTAACCTAACCTAACCTAACCCAGTTGCGTTCCAAGCGCCACACGGTCCACAACTAGCTCCGCGCTTAAAAATTCAAAATAAATAGTTAAAGTGCTCCGATTCCAGTGAAACAAAGTTTTTTGTGCTCGAAAAAGTGATCGCCAGCTTTTGGCGCATAGAGAGTTAGCCGGACTACAGTGCAAGTGCCGTTTTCAGCGACCACGTTGGTTTTTTAGCACGTGTTTCGCAAAAAACTCACAAATCAGCGTGCGCGGTGGGTTTAAACCCGCTGCCCCCTCCTGCTGTTTAGCGCATCTGGTGCGCCGCACTTGCCCGCATAATTTGACACCTCTTCGAGCCTTCAGGACCCACGCCTTCAGGCGTAATTGAAGGAAGACGAAAACATAACCTCTCCTGAAAATCGTGACGAGTAGAGCTAGAAGCTTGAAACTTTGCCAGGTGAAGACTTATTTTTATTGAAGACACTCAACATTTTGTTTGGATTTTTATCTTATGAACTTTTTAAATTATTAAATATTGAAAATTGAAAATTTGACCGCGATTTACTCGAAAAGTAAATCGATAACACCCATTTTTCAAGACGCCGTTGGCTGCGCGCTTACTACAGCAACGAACATTAAAAATCTCAGAATTTTTGGTTAAAATTTTGACCCCCCTTTGGGACTTTTAGTAAATTTTTTGTAAAAAACCGTATTTTTAACTAGTTTATAAGGAAAATATTTATTAAAAAAATCTGAAATCTGGTAGTTTACTGAACCATATTTTATACATATTTTAAAAAATTTTTCACATTTTTTGGACTTTTCTATCACTAGTTATTTAATTTTATGTCTTTTTTCTTTGTAAATAGTAAACTTATAGAAAATTAATTAATTTGACTATATAGGTGGGTTCCCTACGTACAAGTTCGTTGGACGAACCCAAAACTACGCCCTCCTATCGTCAAAAACAAAGATTCTAGCAAATCCGCCCAAGTTTCGTTTTAGGGCGGAAATCTTTAAAAAATTGTAGCTCAGGCCCTGATTACTATTTTTTAGTGCAAATTTTAGTTTTAAGAAAGGTTGTTAGTATAGATTAGGAAAAAAAATGTTTTCAGTGAAAAACAGGTCCTGAAAATATTTTTCAGGAAAAACCCTGAAAATCATTCAGGAGGTAAGCGAGGAGTAGCTGAGCTGTCAACCCCAAACCGCATGTCCGTACGATTTTTCTGCGCTTCGCAATCGCGTTTTTAGACCCAGGTTTGACAGTTCCCCCTCCACTTTTGCAACCTTCAAACCGCCATATTTTCCGAACGGGAAGAGCTAGGAAATCGCTGATTTCGGATTTGCTGCTCGGGGTAAGTCATCTGCCCATCCCTTAAGTTTCAGGCGGTTTGGAGGCAACGCTTTTCAGCCTCCTGAAAGCGGCTTCAGTCGACAGAGGAGAAAAAGCTGAACTCAGATATCGAATCGCGGGCTCCTACGACGTCGGGATCACGAAATATCGGGGCTCAAAGTCGGACTTTGACAGCTAATCCGCCATTTTGGAAAATTTCAAATCGAGATATTTTACGACAGGAACGTCGTAGGAGGGCGTGGATTGAACTTGGGACATAGTCGGACTGCCCTCTATCCAGTTAGGAAGCTTTCAGGAAATTTCAGGCACAAAAAGTTTCCTGAAAATTTTGACGCTCTTTATGCCTGAAAAGAGCCCCATCGGCAAGCTCTCGTCGAGCACTTTACGAAAAACCCACGTTTGGGGGGGTTTAGACCAACGGATCTGAAGTTACAGGCAATCCGCCCTAGCCCGCCCAAAACTTCAAACGCCTGCTGCGCCTGAACAGATCAAGCTACAGAGACGTGCGAGGGGTCCCCGAAAAGGGCTCGACAAAAACTATAAGATAAGCTACAAACCGTAGCTCTACATAGAGCAGCCAACAAAAAGACTGATAAATCGACCAATTTTTATTTTTTTTCTTCTTATCTTTGACCTTGGCAGAGCCAAGAAACATTTTTAAGAACATAGCAAATTTACATAGAGTATAAGTTATCGCTCTTGTCTTTAGATTTCTTTTTTTTATACACCTTCAGTACAGCTTTTGCTGAATTATTTACTTCTTTTTATTACCACTTGACAACATTCCTCTGACCATGTTCACCAGAACACCAGTCAAACCTATTGACGTAAAGGAAAAACAAAAATCTCCTCCAAAAACCCAGACACTGTCGTCTAATGTAAGACAAAGCATAGAGAGATTGGAGGCTGAAAAAATTACTCAAATTCCTACTCCGACCGGCTCGTCAAGTAGCCAACCTCAGCCAAGACGAGTGCTTGCTTCCCGTATGGCGGACGCCAAAACAATATTAGTATCAGCCAAAAATTGCCTGAATCATGCCGGTAACATCAGGAAAGACCTGAAACAAAACGTTTTGGAAGCATTGGACAAGCTCTACCAGATTATAAAAGACTCTGACGCCGAAACTCGGGAATGGAAGAACTCCGGTTCCAAAGGTGAACAAATCCATGACGTGCCCAAGGAAACTGCTAAAAATGAAACTGATGAAGGAAACAGCCAAATCGTCAAACAGCTAAAAGAACAGAGTCGGCTTCTTCTCGAGAACTGTAAAAAAATGGATGAACTAAAAGTGAAAATAGAAGAGCAACATCTGATTCTTAACAAGAAGTCTTATGCCGAAGCAACCTCGCTCCGTCACCCGTTGCACCCGCTCCCGCAGAGCGCATTGCACTCTGTTGTTGTGACATCTCAAGACGAAAATGACACTGGGGACCAGGTACTAACCAAGGTCAGGGAGGCCGTTGACGCGGGGGATGGTTGGATCAAGGTAGAGAGAACTAGAAAGGCAAAAGATCGAAAGGTAATCATGAGCTGTAAAACAAACGAGGAGAGACAGAAAATAAAACAAAGACTGGAAAAGGCCGGAAAAAACCTTGTTGTGGAGGAAGTGAAGAACAAAGATCCTCTTCTAAAGATCCTGGAAGTATTTTCGTACAACAATGACGAAAAGGTCTTGATGTGCTTCAGAAACCAGAACCTGGAAATCTTCCGCGACTTAAAAAAGGAAGAGGACCGACTCGAAATTAAATATAAAAGAACAGCTCGAAATCCGCACCAGAATCACATCATATTGAGTACTTCCCCAACCATATGGAGGAGAGCAGTTGAAGCAGGAATGGTCTATATTGATCTACAACGCGTCCGAGTAACTGACCAGTCACCACTAGTGCAGTGCTCAAGATGTCTCGGGTACGGCCATACTAAAAGGTTCTGCGTAGATACTGCAGACCTCTGCAGCCATTGCGGGGAACCGCATCTTAGGTCACAATGCCCTGAGTGGCTGGCAGGTAGTGAGCCGTCGTGTAGAAACTGCACGGTAGCGAAACTCGAACACAATAACCATAACGCCTTCAGCAGTGAGTGTCCTATACGCAAAAAACGCGACTCTATAGCACGTATGTCTATAGCGTATTGCTAAGGGCACTCCTGTGAAAACTTGCAAATACCGAGTACTTCAATGCAACCTCCAACGTAAAAAATTGGCCACAGATGAATTGATGATCGAAGCTTCTAAACGGAAGGTCGCAATAGCATTGATCCAGGAACCATACGTGGGTGCGTCCGAAACTATGAAGTCATACTCTGGAGTTCGAATCTTTCAACACACGGGACCGGGCACTGTCAAGGCTGCTATAGCCATTTTTGATCCAGACTTAGATATCACTCAACACCCCGACCTCACCACAAACAACGTTACAGTGGTGAGCGTTAGCACAAAACAATGGACACTCACACTGACTTCGTTTTATTTTGAACCGGACAAACCTATAAAACAGTACCTGGATCAACTTACCACAATCGCCGGAACAATAAAACAAAAGCTCATCATTGGAGGAGATGCCAACGCAAAGAGCACCTGGTGGGGTAGCACAGAAATAGACCACGAGGGTGAAGACATGGCTGGCACACTTCACGAATTGGATCTCCAAATACTTAACAAAGGAGACACTCCGACATTTGATACT
This sequence comes from Tuta absoluta, assembly GCA_027580185.1. Classification (NCBI taxonomy): domain Eukaryota; kingdom Metazoa; phylum Arthropoda; class Insecta; order Lepidoptera; family Gelechiidae; genus Tuta; species Tuta absoluta. The sequence continues at coordinate 23,678 of JAQAHW010000003.1, forward strand.
GTTCGTGGCGGAAAACTCTTCACAAGCTTTGTTGACGTGACGGCGTGCACCACTGACCTGCTGGATTTAGTGGAAGACTGGACGGTCATCGTTAACCTTACTAGCTCCGATCACAACGGGATAGCTTTTACCGTAAATGTCAGAAAATCAGCTGGGGTTAGTGTCAAAAGAACAACAAGATTGTATAATACTAAAAAAGCAGACTGGAAGGCTTTTCAGAATGAATTGAACCGTATAAAAACAGCGGAAAATCTGAACATCAACGAAATAAGCAAAATAAGCACGGTAGAACAATTGGAGCAGTTCATCGAAAGTCATCATAACGCTACGACCAAAGCCTGCAATCTAGCTATACCTAAAAAGAAGAATACAGAAACACTTACCCTACCCTGGTGGACAGAAGAGCTGAAAAAGATGAAACAGGAAGTCACCACTAAGAAACGCAGAATCGGGGTTGCCGCGCCGATACGAAAGCAAAGAGTCGTTGACGCCTACCTGGAAGCTAAAGATAGATACGAGACAAAGGCTAAGGAGGCTCAGATTAAAAGCTGGATGGAGTTCTGTAACAAACAGGACAAAGAAAATTTATGGCAGGGCATATATAGGGTCATAGGGAGAACGGTGAAAAGGGAAGAAGATGAACTTCTTCAGCAAAATGGCATCACTCTCGACGCCAAATCATCAGTTGAACTGTTAGCAAAAACTTTTTACCCGGATGATCTTGAGGAGGATGACAATCCACTGCACCGTGACATAAGAACCCGAGCGTCGACAGTCAACAAAACACCATCAGATGAACAAAACGACCCCCCGTTTACTGCTACGGAGCTATGTGCTGCGTTGGACTCCTTCAACCCAAAAAAGGCACCGGGATCCGATGGTTTTACATCTGATATCTGTAGCAATGTTATAAAAAGTGACCCAAAATTTTTCCTGGCTATACTTAACAAATGCCTGGATCTCAATTACTTCCCAGCCATCTGGAAAAAAGCCACGGTCATTGTCCTTAGGAAACCAGGGAAAGATACCTACACGAACCCCAAATCATACCGCCCCATAGGTCTTTTACCGGTCATGGGTAAAATCTATGAAAAAATGCTGGTCGCTAGACTGAAATACTACCTGCTGCCAAGATTAAACTCCAATCAATTCGGTTTCATGCCCCAAAAGAGCTGCGAAGATGCCCTCTATAAACTAATGCAGCATATAAATGCCAAACTCGATGAAAAGAAACTAATAGCCATCGTATCATTGGACATAGAGGGCGCTTTCGATAGCGCTTGGTGGCCAGCGATAAGAGTCCGACTGGCTGAGGGCAATTGCCCAACAAACATTAGAAAGGTCATCGACAGCTATTTAGAACAAAGAACAGTCACGGTTAGGTACGGTGGGGAAACTTATACTAAAGCAACCAACAAAGGGTGTGTCCAAGGATCAATTGGAGGACCTATATTATGGAACGTCCTACTAAACCCGCTCTTGAATATCCTTGAATCGGAAGGACACTATGTACAAGCGTTCGCTGATGATGTCGTAATGGTGTTCGATGGAAAAACGGCGCAACACATACAACGTCAGGCTAATGCCGCTCTTGAACATGTTCGAGTGTGGGGTGTTGAAAATAAGCTCAAATTCGCGCCACACAAGACCAACGCAATGATAATCACGCGCAAGCTCAAATTCGACATACCACACTTGAGCATGGGGGGAATTGACATTGGCATGTCAAGGGAAATCAAAATGCTTGGGGTCATTTTCGATGACAAACTTACCTTCAACATGCACGTGGCTTACACCTGTAAGAAGGCCATAAACATTTTTAAACAGCTCTCAAGAGCAGCTAAAGCAAGCTGGGGCCTTCACCCGGAAGTGATACGAACAATCTATACAGCCACAATTGAACCCATAATACTATATGCGGCAAGTGTTTGGGGCCCAGCTGCCGAAAAACTAGGGGTTCAAAAACAACTAGGCACTGTACAGAGGGGCTTTGCACAAAAAATGTGCAAAGCGTACCGAACTGTCTCTTTGAACTCAGCACTAGTTCTGGCGGGGGTGCTACCGCTTGATCTTCGTGTGAAAGAAGCTGCTTCTCTACACAGGATCAAGGGGGGGCCACCCTGCCCATACTGGGGGACAGAGAGATAGAACGCCAAACGCCAGCCACAGAAGTGCCACACCCCGCAGTACTGGCTGACCTCAAAATAACAAACCTCAGGAATCGTGAGGATGTGGAAGAAAACAGCAGCTGTGCAGTAAAAATCTTTACAGATGGTAGCAAGATTGGCGGGAGGGTTGGCGCGGCGCTGTCTGTGTGGGAGAGCGACGCGGAAATCCGAACCGTCAAGCTCTGTCTGCCGTCATACTGCACAGTATACCAAGCGGAACTGCTGGCCATTCGCGAGGCAACTAGACGGATGAGGACAAATGGAGCAGTCTCATTTGGGATATACAGTGACTCCATGGCAGCGCTGCAGACGGTAACAAACCTCGGCTCCCTGCACCCTCTAGCAGTAGAAAGTCGCGAGAATATAACATACGTGTCTCGACAAAACAAAGCTGTGTCTTTGTATTGGATAAAAGCGCATGCGGGGTTGGAGGGAAATGAGAGAGCAGACCAACTAGCCAAGGAAGCTGCAGCTGCCTCAATGAAACAAAAACCTCATTACGACTTGTTCCCCATCTCATTCGCCAAGAGACAGCTTCGGTTAGAGTCAATCTGCGAATGGGACAAGAGATACAAATCCTCAGAAGTCGCTGGAACTACAAAGATTTTCTTTCCAGATGTCACTACCGCGTATAGAGTAATTCGGAAATTCGAACCGACCTTTCTGAGCACACAACTACTTACGGGTCATGGGGTTTCTCCGAATACTTATGTCGATTTAAGTGTAAGGAGAGTCCCTCGTGTATCTGTGACCCTAATGTTAATGAATCCGTCCCCCATATAATAATGGAATGCCCAGCTTTTGGGCTAGATAGATTTGAAATCGAATCAAAATTAGACATTAAAATAACAGCAGATAACATCCAATGCATAATGCTTGATAAGAGACGAAAGGTTTTTATGAACTACTGCTTAAAAATAATAGGCAATGTAAATAAAAGAAACAAGCTTTGAAACGTATGATAACATTATATTATGGAATATATTGCGCATCATACATATAAATAAGAAAAAAAAAAAAAAAAAAAAAAAGTTAAATAAGCATAAACCTAAGTTAAATATTAAGAAAATTGTAATTTAAACAACTAGATTTAATCATTTGAATGTACATAATGTAACCATATGTAAAATAAATTAAAAAAAAAGATGTGCGTGTTGTGCCTTGTGACCCTATAGAATAAGCAAGGTTGCAGAACTCCCGAACTTAAAACCCGGAGCTCTGTACCACCCTAAACAGATAAAGGACTAAAAATTAAAAAAAAGAGTCGTCGAAGTCCATGTTGAGCTAAAACAGTCTCTGATCCCCATGTCAGAGGAAAGAAGCAAAACATACAAAAAAAAAAAAAAAAAAAAAAACCTAACCTAACCTAACCTAACCTAACCTAACCTAACCTAACCTAACCTAACCTAACCTAACCTAACCTAACCTAACCTAACCTAACCTAACCTAACCTAACCTAACCTAACCTAACCTAACCTTACCTAACCAGTAGCAATCTCCGAACTAAAAAACGAGGGGAAAAACCTGAGGCTCTTTTGGATAAGAGCTCATGTTGGCACGGTGGGAAATGAGAGAGCAGATGAGCTAGCCAAACAAGCCGCCCATAAAAAAACAAGAGCAGACTATTCAAACTGTCCACCCTCGTTTATAAAGCGATCAATCAGACAAAACTCGTTACACGAATGGAATGAGCGTTACATCAAGGGCGAAACAGCGGCAGTAACTAAACTCTTCCTGCCGAACGCGATCTTGGCATATAAAATTATTAGGAAAATAAATCTTACCCCACTACTGGTCCAGGTACTAACGGGACACGGAGGCTTCGCACAGTACCTACATAAGTTTAAAATCAAAGACAGTCCAGCATGCACCTGCGACCCCGCAAAAGAGGAGTCCGTAATCCACTTAATAGTGGAATGCCCCCAATTTGGTACAGAGAGACACGACCTGGAACAGAGAATAAATAACAAAATAGACAAAGACACACTATGGGAAATGTTAGCGGGAAAATACAGAAACCAATTTATTGACTTCTGCACAAAGGTAACCAAATATGCAATAAAAAGAAATAAAACTTAGATGCGTAAGTATATATTGAGTATATGCCCAAACATCTCAAGTATAAAAAATGTAATAATAATTCTAAAATTAAGCCTAGAAATAATTTGCAAGAATACATATACGAATTATATGTATTACTTGCAAAACTTTATTAAAATAAGTAAAGATACAAGAAGTAAGTAGAAAATAAGTTAATATTGTAAAAAAGGTTGTAACATAACGCAAAAAAAAAAAAAAAAGAAAGAAAAAAAAAAGAAGAAAAACGTTAAAAAAAGAAAAAAGGAAAAAAAAAAAAAAACCTAATTGTCTCGAAATTATTCAATAACCCTCGAATCCCATATTCTACGTATGTAACATATATGCACATACATACAATATATAAACAAACAACAATAAAAAACAAAAACACAGACGCCAATTTGACGAAAGAATTAAGCATTATTGCTTATATTCCTGATCAAACGACGAGAGCAAAGTAACAAAAATAAAAAACACGTTATGAAGTTTTCAAGGTATAAAAAGTCTCTGACCAATGTCAGAGGAAATATTACTGACAAAAATACAAAAAAAAAAAAAAAAAAAAAAAACCAGTAGCAATCTGACCTCCGTCGCGAACAGAAGCAAAATTAAAGAGCTCTGAACTTAAAAATTCAAAAAAGTGGGTAATACTGATCCGATTGTGGAAAGTGAAGTGTCTGTGTGTGAATAACAGTGTACCCCATGACCCTGCAATCTCGGATCCACCCGGACGACTCTTAAAACACAAACCGGAAAACTATATCAGAGTCATGTAGACATTACAGCTTGCAAAACAGACATGTTTGGAGAAATACAAAATTGGAGAGTCGACAAGGGAATCACGAGTTCAGACCATAACGCTATCATATTCACAATCAACCTGGAAAAACCTACAGCTAAAAAACCACCAAGTACAACAAGGAAATTTAACACTAAGAAAGCTAACTGGACCGAATTTCGACAAATATTACTTAAAGAACTATGTGAAAAAGGACTAGACAAGGAAAAAATAAATAACATTAACACCCAACAAATGCTAGAAGAAACCGTGCAAGACTATATAGAGAGTGTGGATAAAGCTTGTAGGCAGGCTATCCCACAACTAAAACCAAATTCCAAAATAAAGCTTCCATGGTGGTCCGAAAAATTAGCTGAACTAAAAGAGGTTATGGTCACTTGCAAAAGAAGAATCTCCTATACAGCCCCAAGGCGACGTCCTCATGTGGTGAACGAATACCTCAAAGCTAAGGAAGAATTTGAAGAAGAAGCTGAAAATGCAATCATAAAGAGTTGGAAACACTTTTGTCAAACGCAAGATCGAGAGAGCATGTGGGATGGAATATACAGGGTCATACGCAATACATCCAAAAGACACGAAGACCAGCCTCTACTGAAAAATGGAGAAGTACTCAGCATGGAAGATTCTGCTAAACACCTAGCGACAACATTTTTTCCGGATGACAGTACGCAGGAGGACACGGAAGTACACAAAGAGATACGCCTGAGAGCCGAAAGATCGCACGAACTGGTCCCGGGAGACATACAAGACCCGCCTTTCACAGAAAGGGAGTTGGACGTAGTAGTCAAAAGCTTCAACCCAAAGAAAGCTCCTGGACCGGACGGATTCTCGGCAGACATCTGCGCGGAGGCAATAAAAGCTAACTCAGAAACTTTTCTGGCTCTCATTAACTGCTGTCTCCGCCTTTCATATTTCCCTAAACCCTGGAAGGTCGCCTCGCTAGTGATTCTCCGCAAACCTGGGAAGGACGACTATACGCAAGCAAAATCATACCGACCCATTGGCTTGCTATCCATAATGGGGAAGATCATGGAAAAGCTCCTAGTCAGAAGAGTTAGATGGCATATACTCCCCAAGGCGAACCCTAAGCAGTATGGCTTCGTACCCCAGCGCTGTACGGAGGACTCCCTATACGATCTGTTACAACACATTAACAAGAATCGTAAACTAATTAATGTAGTAGTGTCACTTGACATTGAGGGAGCCTTCGACAGCGCATGGTGGCCTGCCATTAAAACCCAACTCTTGGAAAAAGGATGTCCGTATAACCTTCGAAAACTACTGGCGAGCTACCTCACGGACCGAGAAGTATGTGTTCGATACGGAGGAAGCGAATACATCAAAGCAACGACCAAAGGATGTGTCCAGGGCTCTATAGGTGGACCTACACTGTGGAACGTTCTCCTGGACCCGCTTCTGAATGACCTGGAAGAGAGAGGAGTGTACTGTCAGGCCTTTGCAGACGATATTGTTTTGGTGTTCTCCGGTAATTCAACACCAATCGTAGAAGCGCAAGCAGACCGGACACTCGCTTATGTGGGAGCATGGGGGTTAAGGTACAAACTAAAATTCGCAGCACACAAAACTCATGCGATGCTAATCTCAAATAAAATGAAATTCACCAACCCGTGCATCCACATGGGCGAGACGGAAATAGCTCTAAAAGATGAAATCAAACTCCTTGGATTGACTATAGACAAGAAATTGAATTTCAAAAAACACGTCAAGCATGTATGCACAAAGGCTACAAACATCTATAAGCAACTCTGCCGAGCTGCCAAAATATCCTGGGGCCTGAATCCGGAGATTACCAAAACAATATACGTGGCTGTAGTGGAGCCAATAATTATGTATGCAAGTAGCACATGGGCCCACACTACCGAAATGATAACCATCCAAAAAATGCTCAATTCCGTCCAAAGAGGGTTTGCCCAAAAAATCGTCAGGTCACATAGGACGGTTTCACTAAGTGCTGCTCTAGTTCTCGCGGGTCTCTTGCCACTGGATATGCGGGTGCGTGAGACGGCAAAACTATACGAGGCGAAACGCGGTAAATCACAGTCCATAATGGGCGATAGAGAAATCGAGGGAAAAGTCAGCTACACCATGGCACCACACCCAGCAGTCGAAACAGGGGTAGATTTTGTATGCCTAGAAGACATGCAACCACAAACGCTTCAGAAAAACAACATCTCTGGCTCACACATCTTTACAGATGGGAGTAAAATCCAAGGAAAGGTGGGGGCTGCACTGTCGTACTGGAGAGAGGGGACAGAACGAGTGTACAAAAAATTTTGTACACTCGATTGGAGTCGTACTGTACGGTATTTCAGGCTGAATGTACGCTCTGTTACAAGCAACAGAGCTAGTGTTGCAAGGAAAAGACGTACAAATTAATATATTCAGTGACTCCAGATCAGCGCCCGAACTTCTGAACAGCCATGACTCGTATTACCCATTAGTGCTACAAATTAAGGAAAACTTAGCCAGAATTGCAAAGCAGAACAAAAAATTAGGTCTTTTCTGGATTCGGGCGCATGTTGGGGTGGAAGGCAACGAGCGCGCGGATGTTTTAGCGAAAGATGCTGCTCTCCACAAGAAAACAGCACCAAATTACGACCAGTGTCCGATATCTTTCATCAAAAGGACAATCAGACAAGACACTCTGCAAAACTGGAACATAAGATACAATGAAAAAGAAACCGCATCAACCACAAAAGCCTTCTTCCCGGACATTATTGTTGCCCACAAAATCATGAGAAAGACTAAACTAAGCCCCTCGATCACACAAGCGTTGACAGGACACGGAGGATTTGGCCAGTATCTCCACAGATTTAAGTGCAAAGACGACCCTTCATGCATCTGCGATCCAGCGGAGGAAGAGTCGAGTTTGCACTTGATAATGGACTGCCCAAGGTACGGTCAGATACGTATGGACTTAGAACACATGTTAGACATGAAAGTAACCAAAAGTAACTTGACTGAGCTACTAGCAATTAAAAAGAGGGGACTGTTTTTGGAGTTTGTTGAATACATAGTCAAAGACGCAGCAAAAAGAAACAATAGTAAAATAGTAAACTCGAACTCGATGCCTTAAGGGCATGATGAATCATGTCCTTGGAGCATCAGCATTACACTAGCTATAATAAAAGGTGAAAAAACGAATAAAGTAGGAAAATTGTATGTAAGTTTATATATGGTGCATATATAAATCTTTTATATAAAAACTAGTCTAACAATAAAAATGGATAGTAACAAAAAAGCTAAAAAAAAAATAATAATAATAATAATAATAAAAAAATAATAATTAACAAATAAAAATAACATAAATATTACCCTAAACAATAGTCTTAGCTTAGTTAAGTTAAATAACGTATCTGTAAAATGATAAGAAAATTAGTACTGTACTTATTACCATATTATTAGGCCAGTACATTAAAAATTACTCAAAATTGTAAACAACAAAATTTAAGATATAAAATGTCTCCGAGTAACATTGTCGGAGGATTATTAGAATCAGGACTAGGAGCAAGAGCAGTAAATGGTTTTTTTAGCCGGTAAGAGTCCGGCACTACCTGGGCCACATTCCCAGGTGTCCATGAGGATTTCTTCCATTTGCTGATCTTACTTGTAGGACTAGTTAGAAAAAAAAAAAAAAAACCTAACCTAACCTAACCGAACGGCAAATAAATTAAAGTTCGCACCGCATAAAACGAACGCAATGGTTGTTACAAAGAAACTTAAATATGGCACTCCAGTCATACACATGGGTGGGACACAGATAGAATTAGTAGATGAAATAAAAATTCTCGGCCTAATCATCGACAAGAAAATGACGTACAACAGTCATGTCTCACATATCTGTAGAAAGGCCACCAACATCTACAAACAACTGGCGCGAGCGGCCAAGATAAGCAGGGGACTTAACTCGGAGGTGATCAGAACGATGTATGTAGCCGTTATCGAACCCATTGTCCTGTACGCGGCGAGCGTGTGGGGCGTGGGCCAAAGCTGCCGACAAGTGGATGGTGCAAAAGCAATTCAACGCTTTGCAAAGGGGATTCGCACAGAAAATTATAAAATCATATAGAACTGCTCCGCTGAACGCCGTACTTGTGTTGACGGGCCTCTTACCGCTGGACCTTAGGGTAAAGGAGGTAGCCCAATTATACGAGGCAAAACGGGGGAAGCCTCAGCCGGACATCTTGGGCGACAGAGAACTCGAGCAAAAAGTATGTTTCCTAAGAGCCGACCACCCAGCTCAATCAACCACGGTGGAGTTCGAGTGCCTGGAACACCTGGATCCCGAAACAGCCACAAAAAACAATCTTAAAGGCTCCATGATCTACACAGATGGAAGCAAAATAGAGGGAAAAACCGGAGCGGCACTCACGCTCTGGAAGGACGATAGAGAAATTTTAGCCAAAAAATTTAAACTTGAGCACTTCTGTACAGTCTTCCAGGCCAAGCTGTACGCCATAAAAGAAGCAACAGCCATGGCACTAAAGCGCGGTGAGGATGCAATCAACATTCTCAGCGACTCGAGGTCCTCCCTAGAGCTACTAAAAGACGGTGACTCCTTTCATCCCTTGGTTCATGAAATAAGAAATAATATAGCTGCTCTGAAAAACCAAGGAAAAGAACTCAGGCTGTTCTGGATACGAGCCCATGTGGGAATAAGCGGTAACGAGCGCGCAGACGAATTAGCCAAAGAGGCTGCGCTGAAATCCAAAACCGCACCGGTATACGACAAGTGCCCGGTCTCGTATATGAAGCGAATGCTACGACTTGCAACCGTCGGCCAGTGGAACCTGCGGTACACTACAGGAGAAACAGCCGGCAAAACTAAACCATTCCTTCCTGACGCCGAAAAAGCCTACAAGCTCGTAAGGAAGATCAAGCTTAGCCCAATCATGGTACAAGTTCTCACAGGACATGGGGGTTTTGCCGAGTATCTCCATAGGTTTCACTGTAGTGACGATCCAGGATGCATATGCGACCCAGTGGTACAAGAGACGGCCATTCACCTGCTAGTCGAGTGCCCACAACACAGTATAAAAAGAAATAAGTTAGAAATTGAACTTAACCATAAAATTAATATAGAAACATTGAGCACCCTAATCGCAGAAAAAGAATACAGGAAAAAATTTATTGCATACTGTACTGATGTAGCCAGTATAGCTATCAATAGAAATAAAACAAATAGATAATAGACAATACATAGCTTAAGAATCGAATATATAAAGTGTATTAATAAATAATACACTACTATATATACAATAGCACAAAAAGATTATAAAAAGAAAAAAAAAAAGATTTAAAAAAAAAACAGATAATAAGTATAAGGAAAAAAAATGGACACTTAAATTATAATCTTAGCTTATAGTAGGTAAGAAAAATGTAAAACAAAAATATAAAAAAACCTGTTCAAAAATAGTTGTAAGTATGTAAGCACATCAAAATAAGAAAACATGTTATTCCCTATTGCCCTTCTGGCATAAAATTTTAAAATTATATAAACACATTAAATAGTATAAAAAATCAAGAATGTAATACCTGTGACCCCTGTCACAGACACTTTCGGTCTCAAACCTAGGATGAAAGACAGTAAATGGGGTTTTTAGCCGGTAAAAGTCCGGCACTACCTGGGCAACATTCCCAGGTGTCCTTTGAGGATTTTCCCCATTTGCTGGCTCTCAGTAGGTAGTTTAGAAAAAAAAAAAATAACTAACCTAACCTAACCTAACCTAACCTCTAATTTTCTCTCTTACTGCAAAACAGTGGCAAATATAGCAATAAAAGAAATAAAACCAAGCAATAATATACACTATACATAATGATAATATGCATAATGTAAATTAAAGATAAAGTAAAACAATAGACTGTAAAAAACAAATATATAAACACATATAATTGTATATGAGTGATATGTATTGAAAATCCTAGAATATATATTAAAATTAGTAACATAGATTAATTGTTGTAAAATAGAAATTTAAAACTAACCCACAACTTGTTGTAACTAACAAAGCACGATAAACACAGATGGATGCAGGATTCCCGTACGAAAATCCGGAGTTCTGTACCGATGATTTCCGATTAAGGACTGTTAAATAAAATAAAAAACCGCTTCGTAGTCCGTGTTGGCTTAAAATGTCTCTGACCACCATGTCAGGGGAAAAAAGGGCAAACATACAAAAAAAAAAAACCTAACCTAACCTAACCTAACCTAAGTGCCTTTTAAAAAAATTTGTAGCTAGCACCGCAACTCATATAATAAAGTTAAATAAAACAAGGTAATGAGAATTAAAAATATATAATTGATAAAAAACATGTACACTCATATACGATATAAATGTTAAAGAAATAGCATAAGAAAATTTTGCAATAATGCATATTATGAGAATATGCATCTATTGTAAAAAAGATTAATGTTAAACATAAAAAAAATAAAAATAAATTTGATGATTCACAAATAGCTTTAAGAATAAATATAAGAAAATTTGTACCATTAATAAAGATAAATAAAACTAAACTACATGATATAAATGCATGCTACACTAATTGGCTGCAGAGCTCCCGAACTTTAAACCCGGAGCCCTGTACCATCCCAAAAAGATCAAGGACTATAAATAGTAAAAAAGAGTCGTCGAAGTCCATGTTTGGCTACAAAAAGTTTCTGACCTCCATGTCAGAAGTCAACAGCAAAACATACAAAAAAAAAAAGCTAGCTAACGTAACCTAACCTAACCTAGCCTAAACTAACCTAGCCTACCCTAACCTAGCCTAAACTAACCTAACCTAACTGACCTGATTGAGCTACAAGGTATTTAGCTAATCTCTCGGTGATTAAGCACGAAGTACTGCCGTTGTCCAACAAAGCACGTACAAAATGAAGTTTGCCCAAATAGTCGTACACTTTGACTAAAGCCGTTGACAGAAGTGATTACTTGTGAATGTTTGCTGATAATGCTACTGTAGTAGCTGGAATATCTTCGACTTTAGCCTCCTGCAGTAACGTGTTGTGTTGCTGGCCACATAACTGACATTTTCTTAATGACCGAAACTATTTTGCTGTGTGGTTCTTGTTCAAACTGTTCGTGCAGATCTTTAAATTAGCTACTATGTCACGCCTTTTTGCTGGAGCTTCTTTCAGAAAATCAGAGCTATAATAAATTTTCTCCAATTTGCTCGGAAATGGCTTCATTACTTTAAAAAAAGAATACGTCAATGGGCTCATTTATGTAGTCAAGGCACAGAGGACTGTAATAGGAATTTCCGGACTAGGCCGGAAAAAAAAGGTTCTTTAACTTCACACTTTCGTGTTTAGGTGTTTTATGGTACACAATACCATGTTCAGGAACACTTATACCGCGCGCGTTCCATTTTTTAACTAATTGTACAAACTGTAACATAACTTTCAACATGAATTAAGTGTCGCTCCATAATTCGTTCTTTCTTAATAAATTAATTATTTTCTAAAATTACTGTATTATTGTTGTTATTTCCTTGCAAATGAGAGAAAAGTATTGTACAATCCACGGCCGAAATAACAATTTCTGGTCTCGTTTACTTTAGAAGACTTCGTCTCGGCCTTCCAATGCCACTCCACCAGAAATTGCTTTAGACTGGGCCTGTGACGTAATGTACTATTGATGACTGCCTTTGCACAGGCTGCATTTGCTTGGTGAATACGTTACATCAGTTGCAGATAAACCTCTGTTTGATTGAAACTTGGATTTCGAAGCGTTACTACTGCCTGATTTTGCTTGATCACGAAACGCGACAGTCTCGAGAAGGTTGGCTCTGTTTTTTAAGAACTGATTGATTCCCTCGTAGTCTACCTTTTCAAGATTGTTTCTGTGTGCCTCCTAATCTTTGTTGGTATCGGCATCAAGCTTTGTTGTTATTTTATAAACAAGCAATGTATTCCAACCTTCTATGGACTCTCCTGATGATGATATCTCTATCTCGCCAAGATTTTTGTTAAACATATCGATCAAGTCACGTAGACTTTTTGCTGTTGCTTGGCATGGTTTATGATCAAAAAGCGCTTTTATGCAGCTGTCGATAAGCAAACGTTTATTGTCAAAACGATCGATAAGGTTTTTCCATGCAATACTATAATTTTGAGATGTCAGTTCAATTGAGCTGATGAGAATTGATGCACTACCTTCCAAACTTGCTCTTAGATAGTGAAATTTGCTAATGTTGTCGATATCATCGTTGTTGTGAACTAACGAGTTGAACGTGTCCCTAAACTCAAGCCAACTGTTAAAAGTTCCGTTGAACTTGGGAAGTGTAATGGTAGGTAATTTTATCTTAAATGGCCTAGACTTTGGGGAACCACATATACTTTCACCGTCAGACTCAGACTCTGCAGCTTTTGCAGACTTTGACCCGGCAGAATCGGAACCTGATTTATTACGACTTGATGTTCTATTTAGCAATGATCGTGCAAAACCCATGGCTTTAAAGTACCTATTTTCAAAATTGTTGCGTTCCTCGCTGTCTCCTTCCGCATTATCACGTCAAGACTCAATTTGCAACTGAATTTCATCGAAGTTTTCGTACAATGGCTCCAATTTCTTTAGCCGAACCTCTACCTCAGATCTGACTTCAGGTGTAAGCTTGGAATCGGGACTGAAACCGGTTAAATAATTTTCATGTCTGGTAAGGCTGCCCTTAATAGCACCGCGTTGGCGCTTATCGACGAAAACTTTTTTTTCTGACATGTTTATTGCATAGAAGGAACGCGAGAACATAAAAAATATTATGAAAAAAAATAGGTAAGCAAAGTATGTGTACTGCCCTTAAATAATTTCAGTATGTATGCCCCTTAACAATAAAATAGGCATCATATGTCATCTAAACAATTAAATTTGAATGAATGATGAAAAAAATCTTGATGGAATTTTGGAATTTAGTTAGGGAATTTTTCCGATTTGTATATGAATTTTATTAAATGAAATTTTGATGAATATAGTAAAATGAATGGATGGCAAAAATATATGAAAATGATAGTATGAAAATCACTTTCCCACTAGCCTGCCTTCCTTGCTTGCCTGGTGGTCTGCTGAACGCTGCTTTCGCTCGATGAGGACTTTGAACTGATGATGCCCGTCGACAGCGCTCCCCCGCCGAGCAGCTGGATCTGCCTTCGAGTGCTGATGCCTCACCGCTTGCTTACGGAACAGCTTGCAGTTGTTGTTGATTATTGACCCTTATTGATTGGGTCTCTTGATGAACGATGTTTTGTTATAGGTCGCTGATTCTTCATCCGGCTCGAAGCCGACCAAAAACTGTGGCGTAGCGAGCTTAACACTTAAGAAATGAAACTCAAGTATTATAATAATGAAAAACTGTATTGAAAATTGATCTTGCCTGCTACAGAGATTGGTGCACAGATGAATAAAGATAATATTGGTGAAGAATGACAAGACAAAAATTAACACTCTTTATTTGTTTTAAATAAAATATCACTGTAACCAAAAAGTCCGTAACACAAATACACCAAAATCCGAAGTCTTGGATATATGTATCGTCAAATCAGAAGTCTAATGTCGGATGATCTCTTAATGAAGATTTATTTTGCACTAACACAATCTTTACTGCTGTATGGTATCTTAGCGTGGGGTTCTTGCGGAGGCACAATAATGGATTCGTTGGAAATAGCACAAAACTAAATTTAAAAATAATTAATTAAAAGAAATCACGCCTATTCCCAACAAACACACTGTACATATTGTGTAACGTTCTTTGTCCCCGTCAACTTTATTTACTGAGAGTTGGATTGCATGTGTTCAAAAAATAAATCATTTTAAACTAACCTCGCAAACACGATCACAGCGTGAATCAAACAAACGAAAATATGTTGTTCCTTTTCGATCAAGTACATTTACACGCAACCATTTCACGAACATCGCTCCACGTTTATACTATCTGCTCCCGAAAAAGGTATCTTGCTTAATTGACCCTGATTCGTATAAAACATCAAATTTGAATGCATTAAATAAGGGATTGACAACTTATCTACTGACATATGATCGGGAGCGGAGGGGTTATTTGTGGGAAAGCATTACGAGGACTGGGTAAATTCGATTACCTATTAAATTAGTAAGCTTAACTTTATAAAAATTGCAGCTTTAGTAAGCAAACATTTATTTTTTATATGACTTTCATATTATTATTTTTCTAATTTTTTTTGTTATTTCCATTCCACTTACGGGGTACATCCATATTTCTGCATGCTTGTTATATCGATGTGCCACTAAGCCTTAACTTATACAGACTGCCAACGATAATAATGACGTTTCTTCTTTTTGTCGTTTCAATAGTTAGCCCTAGCTCAAGCGTTACGCTTTTTTAGGCTGCTATAAGACTAAAAACACCCTAAGATAAGTGATGGTTTATCGAGTGCTTTTCTCCAATGGTTTTGAAATGGACATTAGATTAAGTTCAGAAAAAAATAAAAATAAATGTAGAGGTTAGGGTTCTTGTTGCCTTTTTTTAACCAGAATCTCTCTCTCTCTCTCCTTGGCAATGATTATTCCCATTGGTCTTGAGAGGTGTTTTTAATGAGCTCGTTTTGATTACGTAAGATGTCTTCAAGTTGCCCATGGGGGATAATATAGTATATATAAATTCAGTTATCCCTTTGAGAATTATCATAGGTTTGAGCTTTTTGGAGATCTCTTTGGTAAATTGCTGCATTTGGCGGTGTGGTCGTGTAGTTTCTGCCAAAAAACGAATATCTGATGGTCCTTCACCATGTGAAAAGATATACAGCCTTGTATCTTACATGAATCAGGCTGAGGTGAGATCTGCAAAGGGAATAAATAGGGGATTTTAGGAAACGTATGGATTTCCTTTTTTACACAAGCTTAAACTGCACAACTCTTTTCAATTAACATGAAAAAGGATAATGGTCTAAGAGATTTTTAAAATAATGTAGATTTAACATTAAAATGTAGATTTTGCATAATAGCTAGGTTGTGTAAAGTATTGTCGCCTACACAAGTACACGTGAGCGTGAGAGTGTAAGTGCCTCGTGCCCTCAAGCTAAGTACAAGGCCAAGGAATTGAAAGAGGGTATTCGAAAGGGTAGGTAGGGAAGGGAAGGTTTTATTATTTACATAATAACTCGGTTGTTTCCTAGTATACTCTCAATTAAAAATTGGTATGAATATCCAAAGATTACCCTATTAGTTTTACGAAAAGTGTTATATATAATATATTTTCATACCTCTTTATTTTTTTAATAAACGTTTGATAAACTTGTATTAGGTCACGCCATTTCAAACACTGTTAAAAGACCGACGACGTCATTTAACATGTTTGATATTGACGAGTGTTTGATGACAACATAACCCCACAAACCCATGTTGCCAGAATGCTCCGTGCATGAAGGACGAAATAGCCCTAAAAAAGAACAGTTTTTCACCCGACTGCTTAGATGCTTTGTATGTATGAATATATGTATGTATGCATGTATTTATGTTAGAGATTGATGAAACTTTTGTGGGTAATGGCTGAAATTATTTGACAGTTCGCGTTTTGTTAACATTTATTTCTGTTCGATTGCTATTAATTGATACTTGCAGTATCGAAACGCATAGCACTGGCAACACCCGACATAGGTGGTGCGGTTTATTTGCAGTTGTTAGTAACATACGTTACTGTTGGCTATAGACTGTAAGATAGTGACGTTTGAGGCGATGTAGTACGTACTCACAGTACATTGTTGACTACGTTCGTGATGGAGAAACGGAACGCAAGTGATCGACGGAGTAAACAACTTTGACAGTTCCGGTTGGTCTGTCGTTCAATGTGGTCGTTTTGAAGTTAGGTTTAGAATCTGGTAAAATCATTAGAATCCAGGAGCGTTTGGAGAAAATGTGGTCGTCTAGCGATGGCGGAGCCCTAGATTCGTATTGCCAATGGAATATTTTGTGAGATTATGAAGTGTATCCTTTTTTCATTGTGTTCTCTTATTTTCTTTTTTCTCCTTCTCTCTATCTTCTACATGTATATATGTATAGACCGCCCAGAGGATAATGTAAACAGACAAAAAGGGACAGTTCATTACCAAGTTTCGTTTTACGCGTAGCGCTTATTATAGCGGGAAAAATTCCTTAAAATAATGCGTTCTTTTTTATTGTAGTCATAAGAATAAATAGTTTTTAAATAACTGGAAACAACCGAATTGTAATTGTAGGTTGGTTGATAATAGTATTGGTTTAAGTAGAAACTCATTATCATTTCTAGCTTGTGCCCGCGAACTTCGTTTCGCTGAGTGAATGCATATGATGGCTAGCTAGCATACTCGTACCACCGCCAGTACCAGTGTGTCACGCTTTTGACTTTTACTCAACTCCAAGCAGGTTAACTCAATGTCCTTCAATTCACTTTGTCTAATAGGAAGAAAATGTCAATCACGCTGATAAGCTTTAGCTGAAGCTTAAGTTTTAAAACCAAACCTTTTTTTTTAAATTATTATTATCATATTACATTTGGATTGTTCATCCACCCATTGTACTGAAAGGATGTTTATCTATTTGATGATTATTATTGAGTATTTAGTTAAGAACTGAGTGCCGTATGATTCCGGCTGGGAATAAAACTACCCGTGTTAACCCGTTGGTGTCGTAAAAGGCAACTAATAGATGTATCAAGAGTGAATACAACATCTTGCATTGCGCTCGTAGCCAAAAGTAGTAATTGAAATTCAACGTTTAATTATTTTCTCGTGGGAATTAACAATTTTCCCGCGGTAAAAAGTATTTGAGATATTGGCCAGCAACAACTTTTCCTATGCACACATTTCTGTATCTCTCTTTCTGTAGCTGACCGCCTAAATATTGCCCATTTAACCGTTTTTCCCGTAGGAATGAGCAATTTTCCCGCGGTAAAATGTATTCTAGATGTTGACTAGGCATAATAGCTATACAAAACAAAAAGTTTCATTCGAATCTGTTCAGTAGTATCGGAGATTATCCCGGACAAACAGACAAAAAATTATAAATAAATTGTAATGTGTTCTAATCCTACTTTTGCATCACCTACGATTAGTGTTTCGTAAATTTGTTCAATGTACGGACACACGTGTTATACTGTTTTATAATATGTTATAATTATAATAGAGTTATTCATATTATTATCTATCAATAAACTTCTGCGCCGTATGGCGGAAGATGTTTTGTGTTTTTTATGAATAAATAATACATACCGACATGCAGAACTCGTCCGCATGTTGTATGCGGACACCGACCTCGCGAGCCACTATACCCGTGATAAACACGTCTTCTATACCATACATGTACGGCTGTGATATTAATAATGCCGCCGACAGTAATGGTCGTATCTGTAAGTAAAAAAACGCATTATTAGTAGGGTTTCAATTTTCAATTCAATTCAATTTATGTAATTTCATAATGTAAAACCAATTTTTATAATGCGTCCGGGGAGCGCTAAGTAAACCAAATAGAAAATATTATGTTAAGCATAAACATATTACTAGGTTGGAAATGCCGTTATTTCATGTCGAGTAAGTACCTTTTTGTTACGAATTTATTGAAACTTCTTATCAATTTTTCATTTTCATTTCATCAATTTACTTAGCCCCCGACGCATTATGGGATTAACATTATTATTTAAGTTTTATGTAAACAATTTATTTCATTAAGCTTTATTTAAGAAAACGGCCACTTTTGGTATTTATTTCCATAACTTTAATTGCAGCTAATATTTCATTCAGTTTAGGTTCTAATTTTACATAAGGATAATACTAACAACTCGGGCATCGGACATTCTGATAGATTGTTTGTATAAAGAGAAAACCTTTTTTTGTGAAGTGGCGTCACCGTCGCGGTCGTTGACGGCTACACTCGCCTTAACGCTATCTATCGATCATTTTCCGTATTTTTTTCAACAGCTGTCAATAACGCCCTTATTGTGTAATTGTGAAACGCCATAGTGATAGCTTGTCAACACGTCACCCCTGGTAACTCCCGAGTTTCTTAGTCACCTTAAGAGGTGAGGTTCCGACAGCCACGGAAAAGAAACGGGGTAATGCAATTCTAAGCCGACATCACGCCTTATTAGTTAATAAGGCGTGGTGAGCTTAGTTAAGCTCAATAAACGAATCTACTCTAACTCTAATACTCAGGCATTTTTTTATTCATTTTAGTTTCAGGCTGTTTTTTTTGTTAAAAAGGCTTCTTTTTCAATCAAATGGAGTAAATTCATGACATAAACTAAGACTAGGACGTTGAATAACTATGATTTAATTTTGTTATCAGAAACTTAGTTGTTGGAGGGAATACACGATTGCGAGCTGTTTGACGACAGATATCTAGTTTACCGTAATGACAGGAATTATGCGCAGACTGGTCAAAAGTTGGGTGAAGGAGTAGCGATGGCGGTTCGCCGTCACTATGCCGCTGCCCTCAATATAGAGTGGCAATCTAGTGCTGAAGACGTTTGGATTACAATTATCCTTCGTAACTTGAAACGAATGTCTATTACCTTAAACATTTGTGTTTTGTATCTTTGTGATCAGAAAAGAGGAAACTCTTTCTTAGAACAATTAGAATGTTTCTGTAGTAAGTTATGCGACATAGTCGATAGCCGCCCTTCGGACAAATTTCTGGTTGTAGGTGATTTTAACATGAGCGACATAGAATGGTTATCATCTAACAATGGTCTTCAGCCTTCGAATGTTAATGACGATCGAAAAAATGAGTTCATAAATTGTATTAATCATTGTGGTCTTCATCAGTTCAATAGTCATATAAATAAGGATGATAAAATTGTGGATTTGGTGTTGTGTAATGATTACGTGTCTGTACATACTTGCCCTGATCCACTTACACCAGAATACCCTTATCATCCAAGTTTAGTTATTCAACCTTCTTTTGTAGAACTAGAAGCTCTTGGAATTCCTAAAAGAACTGTGTTTGCTTACCCTCGGGGTGAATATGACAATATATGCAAACACCTATCCGATGTTGATTGGCAAACTGTTCTTAATTCTGGTAGTCTTGACGATGCAATAGATTGCTTCTACTCGACACTTTACAGACTTAGGGACCAATTTATTCCAACGCGCGTAGTCAAGGATGGCAGGTATCCACCGTGGTATAGCACAGCCTTAATCAAAATGATTAAAGAGAAGTTTAAGTACCTTAATAAATACAAAGTGTACGGCAATAAATGTAACGAAAATATAAGTTGCTCCGTGACAGAGTTAAAATTACCGAAGATAAATGTTATAAAAACTATATCATCAAAATTGAGAAACTTATCGAATTAAATCCTAAAATGTTTTGGTCATATTATATGAAAAGTAGACGCGTAAATAATGTATACCCAGCAACCATGACATTTTCGGGTTCAAGTTGTGATACTGGGAAGGGTATATGTAATCTCTTTTCAACCTACTTTCAGTCAACATTTTTGGAGTCAAATTCTGGTTCACCCATATCACAATGCGAAAATAGTACAACCCCCTGCAGTATTTCCTCGGTAGATATTGACAAGAAGCGCGTATTTAAACTCTTAAAGAGCCTGGACTTAAGTTAGGGTTCATCGCGTCGTTGGGTGACTCGGTGTCCCACACGAAAAGAGAGAGAGAGTAAGGGAGCAGGCCCTGATACCATACCAGCTATATTTTTAGTTGAATGTGCAAAAGAGTTGGCAATACCCGTTACTCTATTATTCCAGCGTTCTTTAAGGGATGGTGTGGTACCGTTGATCTGGAAATCAGCTTTTATCACACCTTTACATAAAAAGGGCCCAAAAATGCTATAGAAAATTACCGACCTATATCTAAATTATGTCTGTTAGCAAAGGTTCTAGAACGCCTGGTGTTTGATCAACTGTATATTGAAGTCAAATCTGTCATTATTTCTCAGCAACACGGTTTTGTCAGGGGTAGGTCGACTGTGTCCAACTTAGTATTATTTAACGAACATTTAACGTACAGTATGGATAAGGGCATGCAGGTCGATGCAATATATATGGATTATAGTAAAGCGTTTGATCACATTGATCACAGCATCCTGTTGTTCAAATTATATTCACTGGGTATTCACGGCGACCTTTATCGCTGGTTCTCTTCGTACGTTGACAATAGGTCATAGGCAGTGGTGTTAAATGGTTTTTCCTCATCTTGGCACGAATTCCATCCGGTGTCCCACAGGGATCTCTGTTGGGTCCATTATGGTTTGTTTTATTTATCAATGACATTTATGCATGCTTTCTAAATTCCAATTTTCTTTTGTTTGCCGATGATATGAAGATTTTTAAGTCGATTAACAATAGTTCTGACGCGTTGCTCTTACAAGAAGATCTTATAAGACTTGACCGTTACTGTATTTTAAATAAATTAGATTTGAATGCCGCCAAATGTTTTTGCATAAATTTCACACGCAAGCGTCACGTTTTAAATTTGAATACAAAATCAAAAATCAAAATTTCTTATTTGTTGACTCCTGTAGGGATCTCGGTGTTATTCATGACAGCAAATTAGTTTTCGATAAACATATTCATAGCATTACTGATAAGGCTTATAAAGCCCTAGGCTTTGTTATGCGCGCTTCAGGTAGCTTTCGCAAAATGAAAACTATCAAAATTTTATACTGTGCCTACGTGCGTAGCCACTTAGAATACGCGTCTCAAATTTGGAGTCCATGCTACGACACTTACATCACCTCAATTGAGAAAATTCAAAGGAAATTTACACGCTTCTTGTCATACAAATTCTATATTCCAAAGCTTGAATATCCGCAACGTTGTACTAAATTCCATCTCTTACCCTACTACATTACTAAATTGCAACCACGACGTGACGTTTCCGATCTTAGTTTCTTGACGAAGATTGCGCAGGGTAGCGTTGACAGCCCAGAACTGCTCAGTGTGGTTAAGCTTAACGTTCCTACTCGTAGAGTCAGAAAACCAACCTTGTTGTTTAATCCACCTTCTCACACTAGGTACAGAAAGAAAAGTTTCCTACCTAGATCTATGAGGCAGTTTAATAGGCTGAATAGTGATTCCACTTTTGATCTATTTGACGGCAGTGCTCAAAGTGCCAAAAAGCACTTATTAAGACTTCGTTTCCATTAAGTTAATAAGTTAGGAATAGTTTAGATTGTTTCTTGCTTGACTGATTGTATTTTCACTTTAGATTTCAAATACTCTTGATTCCTATATTTTTTCTATATGTGGAAGCTTGTAATTGGCATCTGTTTATATATTAAGTTACATATGTTTTGTAAGGCTGTATGCTCCCCAAATAAAATAAAATAAAATAAAAATAAAAATGTTTCGTGAATACTTGATTATAAAGCAGATTGTGATCTTGAAATACCATTTTATTGAAGAGACCTACCAGATTAGATGATATGGCCAATCCTGACGACGTTGGAGATACGGCTATACATTCATACATATCTCACTCTCGAAAAACATTACTCTCCTTCTGATGCAGTCGACTAAAAAGTAGTTCAAATCAACGGATACCCGAATTTTTCTGATTATCCGGATTACATTCCCTACTTACCGCATCTCTAGTGAGTAGGTAGGCGGGCCCGGAGAGGTGGTCTGGATACACTTCGGCGGAGTATTGAACTCGAGATAAATAATGCTTCTGAAGCGGATTGCGTATCGGTAAATTCTTAAGGTCCTCCCGGACCTAAGTCGGCGACTGTATCCGACATTTAGATACATCCGAACTTGTCGTCGGTTGTCGTCGGATGTCGTCGGTTGTATACGGTTGTCGTCGGATGTCGTCGGTTGTTGTCGGTTGTCGTCGGTTCTTGAAAAACACGTGTTGCCAGCACAGAAACAAGAAAGGGAAAAAATCATTTTGACTATTCGACACTAAATACCATTAAAATAACTTCTAAAAACATACTCTACAATCTTCACTATCGACTCACAAATACAAAAAAATATTCTTTAAACGTATCAACTTTTTCAGTAAAGCTTATATTTTTTGCTTTCTTTGACAATATGTAATACACAATGAGCATTTACTCATTTATGATTTTAATGTTGACTTTTTAAATAAATCATTTAAATCGTGTTTAAAACCAATTCTTTGTGCTGCTATCTTTGATAAAATTTGTAAACAATCCTTTATAAATATATATAGTATCAGACATATTAAATTGTGCTGATAACACTACGTTTGACGGTACGTTGATGACGTGTACATAGTGATGTGTATTATAAGAAAAGATAAAATATAACAGATACTATAACACTGGCCACCAAGATAAATGTATCAATTTGAAATCTTAAATTTTAAGACCGACTCACACTGGATGCGTGTGCAACAGTGTACGTTACAGTAGAGGAAGTATCTACTATGTTGTACTGAAAGTGTGATAAATGTATTTGCACATGTATTTATATATATTTATCTCTTTATCAATGTGAAGTCCTTCCGTAACCAAACATTTAGCCCCTCTGACGTCCAGCACAATTTTGTGGTTATAATTCTGGTCCAAAATTACTGATGACAATAGTTAAATGCAACCGCACTACACACCGCATCGCTGTGCCGTAAGCATATGTCATATATGACACATCACGCATCATACTGCTGAACGTAAGTGCCATACGGATATGCCATAAGGCATGATATCCCGTTTCCGCCATCAAGTCGGAAGTCTTTAAGTCTTCAGTATATTTGCATGGCGACCGCCCTGCCGCTACGCTTGCTGAGGCATGGGATCCACCCAAAAACCGGCTTACTCTACCATACATCGGCATCGACAGATGTGACCAGACCACTGCCGCACTACCAGATCAAACATGTTTGCCATATTAACTGTCCAATACATAACATCGTGTGGTACGCGTGAAGCCAATCGTGTCATCTTTCCCATGCCCTTAAAACCACTGTTTACATACCTACTTAACATATTTTTTTGCAACATTTCATTCAATCGAAGATTTTATTTCGCGAAATGTTAAAGTCTGCAAGTTTGCATTGTTGCAAATTGTATTCTCTATCATTTACATATCAAATAATTAACTTAAACTTGATTAAGAGTAAAGGCAAGGTATAGGTCAGGAAAAAGTAATTTATTTCTATCGACTGATAACGCCTCGGCGTATATTGTGTGAGGGCGAGTGTGTGACTGATAAATGTTAACATAAATGTTATTGCGCAATCCTGATGCTGTGCTGTATGTTATTTTTTTTTGCTGCAACGTATAATCACACGCACGCGTTTTGCTCGTACAATTGGTCTGCTTCAGTCTTTAAACAAACTAACTGACTGATGGATACAAAAACTTCATAGAAATCTTCATGGAAATAGTTCCATCATGGATCTTTGTCTAGTTCTCTATGGGATTATAGTTGTACTTTTTAACAAAACACTAAACCACCTTCAAGAATAAAATCACTTATAAACGAAAATCATAAAATACTGAAAATGAATTTTCATGGGATATCTATCCCAATTTTTTTTCTAGTTACCTAATAACTTTATTATTTATTTATTCATTATATTAACTATTTAACTACATTATATTATCCACACTAATATTATAAATGCGAAAGTAACTCTGTCTGTCTGTCTGTCTGTCTGCCTGCTACGCTTTCACGGCCAAACCGCTGAACCGATCTTCATGAAACTTGGCACAGAGATTGCTAGCATACTGAGAACGGACATGGGCTACTTTTTATTACCATTTGAGGGTCTGGAGTATAGATGTAGACCACCAGGTGTACCACCAGGAGCCCAGCTAAACTATCAGAGATACAGGCATGGTTCCAAAACAAAAGTTGTTCAGTATGGTGGGCCGCTTCTTTTCACAAGGACATTGGGGCTCATAAGTACCTTATGTAGACCACCAGGTGTACCATCAGGAGCCCAGCTAAACTATTGGAGATACAGAAATGGTTCTAAAACAAAAGTTGTTTAGTATGATGGGCCGCTTCTTTTTACAAGGACATTGAGGAGCTGGAGTTCCTTATGTAGACCACCAGGTGTACCATCAGGAGCCCACGTAAACTATTAGAGATACAGAAATAGTTCCAAAACAAAAGTTGTTCAGTATGATGGGCCGCTTTATTTACACAAGGACATTGGGGATCTGGAGTATCTTATGTAGACCACCAGGTCTATCAGCAGGAGCCCACCTAAACTATTGGAGATACAGAAATGGTTTCAGAACAAAAGATGTTCAGTTTGATGGGAATAAGTTGAGAAAGGACATTACCTTCTTTACCGAGGACAGAAATACAAAAAATGTGGTATAGAAGTATAAAAATGTATAACAGTAACTTAAGTTACCTTCTTATCTGTTTTATCTACTTATGCTGACCATTTTAGTGTGCTCAAATCGGCACCTTTTGGAGTAAGTACTCTGTTATCTACTGACTTTTATATTCAATGGTTATAAATATTGATCTCTCAGTCCGGATAGCAAATTTTGAATTATCCCTTTAAGAACAGAAGCAAGCAAGTCATCTTTAAACAGTAGAGATAAGAACTGTTCTAATATCACTGTCACACTTACTATGAATACACATACCTACTTTAGAACTTCTGCCTAAAAAAACTATCTAAAGCGGACGAAGTCGCGGGTAAAAGCTAGTTGTAAATAAAATTGGCCTAGAATGATGCACCTCTGAGGAGGGTTCAGGAGGGCAAGCGAAGACTTCATATTAACTTATTTAAATATAAACAAGCCTAATTTTTAAAACTTGATTCATTGAAATGGACTCAGTAGCCAAGCTGAACGTTATGGCCTTTATTCGGGATAACAATTTTCTTTACTTGTGAAGTTTTTAAACATGATAGGACTTGGATATCTCATATCCTTCTCCATACCTATTTGACAGAAAGAGGCAGCGCTAATATAAGGTAAGTAAGGAGGATACCTACACTCAGCATTAGGTGGCAATGGGTTAAAAGAGAAGAAGAGGTTGAATAGAATTGTTATTCTGATTTTAGACTTACCCACATTACAACAAAAGATATAATCTACCTCTATAATTGATTAGATTTAGAGAACATTGGATCACGAACGTTACCTACCCTTTTTAACGCTTTTGACAAAAAATTACGTCATTTCTCGTAGAAGGAAGAAAACCAAAGAAAATCTTATTTATGTACTCCTACTTCTTTCGCAGAACATTCTCTATGGTATTTCAAGGCAAGAGAAGATTTCAGAGAGAACCCTAGAAGCAAGTAAAATGACGCCCCGAAATACTCATTGCAATCGAAGGCATGCGTTAAAATAAAACAAAAACAAATGCTTAAAAACACAAAATACTACTTATTTAATCAAGCTTATGAGAGCATGTTTAATCTTTACACAGAATATACGCACCATATTTTTAAAAGGTATAGGTATTTTTGGTAGTTAACACGTTATGACACTATGAATTTCGTCTGACTGGATTTTTTTTTCTAGCCAAAACAGCAAATCATAGTGTGATAAACCCCGCTTCTGCCACTCCACACATGACATGTAACATAATGTTGCTTATTTACATGTTTAATGTAACTGGTGGTTTTGATAATTATTACACTCATGATTAAATACAACTATTACTCAGGTACGAATAATGTTCGTAGTTCGTACCGGCGGCGCGACGTTGCTATTGCACATTTTAAGATGAAAAAGTAGTTATTGTGGCATAACTGTAATAGATAGACACATAGTATTGCAGGTTTTTTTTAGATATTATGTCTTTTATAAAACTGTAGTACATCATTTTGCTCTATTGTCAATATTTACCACATCGTACGCGATATAAGATTTTTTTTTGTACTTTTTTCACGCGTTGGGTTACAATATCGAAATTTTCACGTGGATCCCTATTTTTCCTCGTACCAAATAATAAAGAATTCTAATGGTATTTTTTTTTATTGGTTTAGTAGTTTCGAAGCCTATTCAATTCATACAAACAAACAACCAAATCTTTCCTCTTTATAATATTAGTGTAGAGAAGCCAAGTCTAATTGCGGGGAGATGAGTTTTTCATAGCTTCAAGTATAATATTGGTAGGTTTCACTTTTACTTGCTCTGAGTCTGACATGATATTGACCTGTAAGTTGACATAACTCTCTGGATCACTGATATTGACTTATAGGCTGTCAAAGTAGGCTGACTGCGTGCTGACTCTTGGAACCATAAATGCACGACATTGATTATGCACAATACGATTACGCCCGACAATGTTTTGTACAAAATGACTATGTACGACTAGCAATGTGCCGTTCCCGGTAACAATGGGAATATTCCCCGGAAACCCGGGTACCCCTGCCTGCTACGCCAAGGGTCGTGGGTTCGATCTCCACAAGACACAAATATTTGTTAAGTCAATTTTCAAGTATTTGTGTTTGGTCTGGGTGTTTTCTATGTATAAAACGTATTTATTTACAAAAAAGTACTGATATCAGCTATCTAGTTCTCATAGTACAAGCTTTGCTTAGTTTGGGGCCGGATGGCGCTGTGTGAATTGTTCTAGATATAAAAAAAAATTACGAATGCTACCTTTTTTTATTAATCAAGAATATTTAATAAATACTAAATAAATAACCTGGACAATTAATTTAAAGTGTTTTTTGAAGTAACATAAGTATAAATAATAAGTAAGTAAACATTACATAATCGTATATTAGACAGAATGTGACAAAATACGATTATTTTAGGAATTTTGAAGTTAAATATTGTAGTGAGAGATTAGGAATTACCAATGCGAAGAATATAATGCTGTAGGCATGTATTTCTGTAGGGTGCATTTTAAAAAGTGAATACTTAAAGGTTTGCTTTAGTTCGTAAACATTCCCTTGGGAATATTCCCAACTAAAGTAGGAACGGCACATATTGCTTTGTACGATACAGTCATTGGATCGTGTTCAGTAACTGGCCCGGACAATTAATGTACCGGGGTATAATTCGAATTTAAATAAAATTACGTCGACGAGTAAATGAACTCATAAACTATAGTGTTGCTATAATCGACTTCTTGATTAATTATTGGAATTTGACATATAAGGCCGTGGAGGGGGGGTGAAACGAAGCCCCCCGCATTAAAATTTTCTGACACAAATCCGACCCAGTAGGTTAGGTCTGGTACGAGTTGTGACCCACTGGAGCGAACGAAGTGAGCGAGTCGTAAAAATATAAGAAAAAAGCAATATCGATAAAGTTATACGAGAATGTAAAACTATCGATTAGGTTACATCACTACTAGCAGATTTTCAAAATAGTCACGTGATGTCTTTGATATCGTGTCGTGCATGCGCGGGGTGTAAATTGTTACTACAAGGGTGTTTTGGGCGAAACTGTTTTGATTTCATTGCCATTGACGTGCATGTTTGGGTTGTGCATAGCTCTGACGTTCATGATTATGCTGTGCAAAACACTGTCATACATTGTTTGGACTCTGACTGTTTATATTTACAATTTTACAATTTATTTTATTTACATTAATTTCAATCCTATATTTTATTTATTTTTGGAATAATTTGTGTCATCACGACAAATATTATGCAGGTGTTTTATGAAGCCGTGTTTGTGTTATATTTAACCAATCTGTAATAACAAAACTATACTGTGACAATGACTTACCTACCTACTTGTTTCATTTATTATATAGAATGAATTATTCTATCTATCAGTAACGGCTATGTAACTCAACCGTATTACAAGTAAAATACATATTTGTTATAAGTACTTTATTAAGAAAGATATACATGCATAATAATCAAATATTCATCGGGTATTTCGTTGAATTAGTACATTTTGTACCTATTACGTAGACAGGAAGAATTTAGACGACAAAACGGGTATAAGGTGTTAATTTCATGTCGTCAAATTGTCGTCAGCTGCTGGTTTTAGATTGGGTTTTACTGTTATATTGGTCCATCGACATAAGCATCGCTCTTATTGAAGAACAAGATCGACATTAATTTGGAAAGATGGTCGCAGTTCTCCCTGCAGGACCGTCCACAAGTTCCAAAACCAGATAGAAGCTTGATAAGCTGTCCGTTGTTTATTATCCTCCGAACTTCGAAATCTTGCTGAGATTCTGCTACGCAGAAGATCCATTATCATCCAGTTCTGAAGATACCGAGTATTCAAGTAAACCGAGATGATTAGAAATTGAAAAACTAACCTCTATATTTATTTATAGCACCGAAACACCGTATTTAAGTATTACTATCAGAATGATGAATGATATCCATAAAAATACACAAATTATTATGAATTCATAAACAAATTTGACACAATAGGTAACTATGCGGTGTAAATCGAAATTATGAGAGTTTTAGAGTTCCGTAGTCAACTTCTTGCAGGCTGCAAAAAACGCTCATAATTTACCTACTCGCTATGCTGGTCTAGTCTAGTGGCGCATACAGCTTCTGATCATGGGGGGTCACAACACATACCATAGCAAGACTACCGTCGGGTGAAAGAACATATTCATCACAAGAAAAGCGACTAGACATATCACATTAAAAAAGACAAGGGATGCACACTACAACACATTACCACTACACGTATTGCGAGCGAATCTAGCTCTACATTTACGTTTTTAAAGCTTGAAAATTTAAAAGCCAAGAGAGTTCCGCCTTACAGCAACAATAAACATATTGCGAGCAAA
Organism: Tuta absoluta; assembly: GCA_027580185.1. NCBI lineage: Eukaryota > Metazoa > Arthropoda > Insecta > Lepidoptera > Gelechiidae > Tuta > Tuta absoluta. Next base: position 53,363 of record JAQAHW010000003.1, read on the forward strand.
GCGAGCTCGACATTTGACGTTAAAAAAGCAAAGCGAGTACCTACACCACGCTCCACGAATATAACTTATAATATAGAGCGAAGCAAGCTCTAAATTTCATATTAGAAAGGCAACAGAGGAGCCTGTTGTCTTTTTACTTTGCGCCACAGCAACACTAAACTTAACATGTCCCCCCCTCTATGAAAAAATATCCTCCAAATTTTTGGAAGGACAAATATTTTCGTTCTTAGAAAAGTAAAAAAAGTTTTTCAGTTTCACGTCCAGGAAACGCTCTGAAAGTTTGCATTCATTTCTAAGACACACTGTATACAGGGAGGCCTATTAAGTGACGTCCAAAGACGAAATTCAAATGCCTTATACTGATGGGTAACCAAATCACTAACATGTATGTCCCGCAATTTATTGTAGTTTCCGAGTTATTCAACATTTCTGGCAGGATTCCTTCCTTCTGTTCTTTAGTTCCATAAAAGGGCTATTTGAGTTGTTGTTTTTGTAGCATTTTTATTTATCGCGAACAAAAAAAAAGGCCTGCCAGTCATGTTTTTCTCGTACAAATTCAAAAGTTGAATAACTTGGAAATTACCAAAAGTCGCAGAACATACATGGGGGTGATATAAATAGCCCTCAGTATAACGCATATAAATGTTGTCTTTGGTTTTACTCTACCTACTTAAGTTTTACGCATGCGACACAGGCCAGCAAAGCCAAAAATTTGTAATATAAAGAATATCCTAAAAAATGGTTACAGTAGCTGCAAATGTAGAATCATCTCGAGGCGTTCACGGTTTTTCATCACTTTTTTATATTTTTTATAATAAGGTTCGACGTATTTGATTACAAAAACCGTAGATTTAGGTGTGACCGACACGCTCTTAGCAGGTTTTTATGCCACGTAAGAACAAGTATTGAAGTTTAACAGGTATCCCATCCCTTTTTAATCAAATAAAATTAATCGAATAGCTGTGACGTCATATGTATAGAAATGTAGAGAAAAGTCGGAGAATGTAGAAAAATGTCGGCGGCCGACATGCCGGCATCGCTCCCACACTGGATGTATGGAACAGTCGCCGACTGTAGGGAACAGTCGCCGACTTAGGTTCGGGAGCACCTTTATGGAGCACCTAGAAAACAAAAAAAGATTCTGTTTGCTCAAGACGATCATGTTGGGGTTGGATTTCACGCCCCAATAGCGAAAATAAAATGGTGATATCGCGCTGTAGCTGTAGCTTTGCCTCCGCTGCCACCGACCGTAGCTGGAGTCGTGTTAGCTACGTACGGTCTTCTGTTTCTGAAATGTCGTCGCTCGGGTAAAGGTGTAATTTGTAACATTGTAGAAGCCAGCTCGGAATCCTTTGGGTACTCCGTTGTTAAGTACTTTGGTTAAGCCTTTCATGCCCTTGATTGACAATAAAGCCTCACAACAAAATAGTTAGACGCACATTAAACATGAGTTTAACAAAAAAAATGTATGAAGTTTTTTTTTAAACAGGCGTTAACTGCTGGGTAGAAATGGGGAGATGCTATTCAAAGCCAGCACCGCACGGCAAGTTTGATTATTTTTGGATAAAATGATTCACCTTTCCCCATATGGTCAGTTTTGCGTCTATCCTATGTTTAGCATGAATGAAATACAGTAATTTGGGCACATTGATAAACACGTCGTCATCAGCTTTCAAGATGGAGTGCGCTCGGGGGCAGTGGGTGTCGGCCCACTCCAGCATCGACAGGGTTTTCAGAGTCAAGTTGGTGTACGTGTCGACAAAGTTGCCCATCACCAGGTCGCCGTACACGTCATTCTCGGCTTCCAGTTTTTCTGAAAAATTACATACAAATCACGTTTATAGGATTCCGTGTCAATATTAATTTTATTCTGGCTTTAAGTACTTGTTCTTATAAAGGCAACAGTAATACGTGTTCTACGATTACGAGTTCTGTGATTTAAACTGTCTAATTATTACTGCTATGAGATAAAAATACGTTAACGGTAACGGCCCTCTTATTTTTTTTTTTAATTTGAAATTGAAATTGAAATTCTTTATTCAATGTAGGATAGTATTATCATATCACTTATTGACGTCATGAACCGTCATTGTAAAAAAAAGAAATTTGTATCAATATTTTGTATTTGTTGTTATGGTGGCAAAATAAGGCATCTGTGATTTTTTTTACCCTCTGTCTATCACGGGTTATGAGATACAGCCTGGTGCAGACGTACGGACAGACAGCGAAGTCTCAGTAAAAGGCTAGTGTTTTGATTTGATCTTTAGGTACAGAAACCTAAAAAGTGGGTGTAGGTAAGTATTTTAGTCGTTCAAATAGTGAAACGTTTCTTGAATAAAGCTAAGAACATACTATCGGACGTGTCCATCAGCCGCGGCTGAGGACAGTGTGAACGGTGCATCCGCGGGCGGGGAATTTTGTCTATGATTGCAGGCACTCCATACCGAAGGTTCAAGGTTACGTCCGCGACTTATGACAGATAGTGTGCACTGCACAGCTTCATATAAAATGTAGAACCCGGATACAGATAAGTCAAGCTGGCGACATACTATCTGCCGCATCGATCAGCCACCTATGAACGTCCGAGAGCGATCTACCCAGCCGGACATTTCAAAACGTTCGCGGACGCCACAGACAAGTTTGCATGATTTTGAATATAAAGTGACCCAAATGCATCTTTCTATCTTCATTCTTGGTGGAAAACACAGTGCGGCCACAGCTAATTCAAAAACGTCGTCCTTGTTCTCACTATCGCCACACCTCGGACACTGGCGCTCAAATGTATGAAACAAACGCGTTGCTACGCATACAGTCTAAGCTCGCGTAGGTGAACGCGGACCATGCTTGTGTGTGTGAGACAACATGTCAGGGTTGCCGCCATTTTGCGTTCGCGAATCGGGAATGCAATGTGCGGCAGTCTGAAATGACCTTCGTTCGCGCATCGTTGCTAGCCGGTGTCTGAGCGTCCTCCGAGCGCGGGTGGGCGGCGCTTGTAGGGGGAGGCAGGGAGTGACCATACTGTACGCTAGTACTATTAATTATACTGTGCTATCGCTGTTTGACAACATCTTCGCTTGACACTCTCCCATAAGGAGTGCCAGCAATCATAGACTAAATTCCGTCCGCGGACACTCCGTGCATACTGTCCTCAGCCGCTGCCCGCTTCAGATAGTATGTTACCAGCTTAATATGTATCTAACGTTTTGTTATCTCCTTACAATAAATCGTGTTTATAACTAGCTAGTTTGGGCTAGTTGCCGTTATTTCTTTGTTTTTCGATACTTTTACTTTCGATATTCGTCTCTTTCTGATACATCTAGCCTGAACCACAGTACCCACAGCAAAGAATACTATACTCACCCACAGTACATTGTGCCTAAACTAAGGCATCTTATAGTGTTAACAAGTTATCTAAAAAAAACCCAACACGAGAAGTTTTTTTTTTATTTGGTTAGGTACCTTAAACTATATATTTCGAAAGGAGTTTTTGTTATTGGCGCTAGTCTTCTTCGACGCTAACAACCTCTATTAAGGTGAAATTTTGCTAGTGACCGATGCAAAAAATCAAGACGAATCGACGATCTTAGCGAATCGATTCTGGCGATTACTAAATTTGTTTGAACTAATACTCAGCCACGCGCACAGCGTAAGTGGGCACCTTGATCTTATAGTCTGGACACAAGTATTGCGAGCAAACCGATAGGCCCCCTAGATGTTATAGTCATGCAATCAAAGCGATCGAAAGCCTTAAATACGAACCTCTGAATGCTCTGGGTGGTTGTCCTATCACGAAGACCATCGCAATGTCCCTCCTCTGCGCAAATGAGCCCCACGACAATCTGATTGCGTCCCTGGCGGAGCGGTGGCTCGGCGCTGTAGTTACAAGGATCAAGATTTGGACCCCCTCGCCTAAAGAAGGGCAGCGCTCAGGGTGGGGCCATGAGTGACCGCTCATGTACAGCTCCTGAAAATATATTGTTAATATCAGTAAGTAAGTAAGTAAAAACACTTTATTGCACATTCAAAATACAATCACATAACAGAAAAACTTAACTAAAAATGCGCAAAAGCGGCCTCCACATATCGCCAGTCCACTCGGCACCGCTGCAAGGACTCCAAAACAGCCCAGGGATGGATGATTTTGTAGTCCACAAAGGCCATACACAGCGGTTGGTTATGCTCTTCTGATATCTGTAAAACCTGCCGTACAGTATGGATGCGGTCCACGGTGCTGAAGCTTATAAGGAACCCATGCTGGTCCGGTGGCTGGAAGCCGTCAAATCTTAATGCCAAACTATTTGTAACGATTTGTTATAGTCGTAGCATAGAATATAATAAAAACATGTGGCTCAGAAGTGTTATCGGCCTATAAGTTTTGAGGAGCGATTTGTCTCCTTTCTTGAAAAACAATTCCACAACACCTCTGCTCCACGCCTTCGGTCGCAGTTGTCCCATAGGCTATTACGGAGTTGAATAGCCTTTTCAGCTCCTCCAGGACAGGTTTTCTACCAGCCTTAAGTAGCTCAGAGACCACTCTGTCTTCACCGGGAGCCTTACCATTCTTAAGCTGTCTGAGATCTACCCCGATTTCGTATAATATTTACGTCCAGAAGGTCGTCTGTATAGTCGCGATAGAGTGGAGCTCTGGGGTCAGGTGGAGGTTTCTGCGCATACGAGGGATACAGATTTCCAAAGAAGTCCTCAATTTCAACAAAAATGTCTGGAACCGATGTGACAGTTACACCATTCGAGGTTAGTTCGCTTTACTAGATGACTCCTTCCCAGTGCAGTATCTTGGTAAAGACTTTCAACCCCCGTTTTTTTTTAATCGCCTCCTTTATGAGGCAAAGAGTGTTTCAGCTTCGGAGGTCACGTCTCACCATACTTCAGTGACTGCGAATCTGGCAAAGCTTCCTCTGATTTTTCTCGTCAAATTCACATCGGTACACGGCAGTTTTGAGTCGAACAGGTATTCGTTAGCATGAGTTGCAATCCGTTTGCCAAGTTGCGGAGTAGATCTAACTAAATCTGTAACAAATCCATGTGTCACACCCTTCCTTTCTGTTTCGTGGTCAAACCACTGTGGTCGACTGGTAAATAAAACAAGTGAATAAGGTTAGTGTGATTTATTAATATGAATAAATCAATTTCACTTGAATGAGTTCAACTCACGAAAAGGTCAAACTCTTCTAAAAACATAACGAAAAATGATAACAATACTCGAAGAAGAACAAAACAAAACAAAGCTAACTATAAGAATAAGCTAAGTGACAAGCTTGTGAGGGCGGCCTCGTTTCCTTTTCGGTGCTACTGGCACAGCTTGATCACCCTTATGGTGAGCATGGTAGCGCCTGAGGTCCATAGTATGGTAGTTTCCAATTATGTCACCAGATGACTTGCAGTGACTCAACAGGTAGGTAGTAGGGCTGACCTCCATCACGATGCGATAGGGTCTATCTCGTTTAGGTACGAACTTGGAACTAACCCCTTTACATGTGCTGCTTAGCACGTAGGTCTTAGATAGATAGATAGATAAAACGTTTATTGCATAAAATAACAACACACACATACATTCAACAAAGAACAAAACAGAAACAGTATTGGCATACATAATATGAAGTAAATACACAATGTTAAACGCACATGCATGTGTGCTGCAGTGATGCAATGGGCCAAGGCTCAGTGCAAAATATGCCCAAAGGAGGGCAGCACTGGTTTTCAGCCATTACCTCAGAGTGAACGTTGCGAGAGTGTAATTTGATATAGGTATGTTTGAATATTTATGTAATGAATGATTAATGAAAAATCTATGATGTGTGCGTGGGAATACAATGTAGTGTAGCAAATAGTGTCCGAATAATGCAATAAAATTTAGAATGAAAGTAAGAGAAAAAAAAAGTCAAATAAAAGTAGGTAGTTTCTGGCAGCAACCGCTAATCTAAAAGTTGCGAGAGGTTACCTGTTTTTTGAATTATAAGCAAATATTATTTTATTTTAATTTTAAATGTGCACTTGGTGGAAAGGTCTTGAGCAGGTCTAAGTCACACCTCGGACACTGGCGCTCAAATGTATGAATCAAATGCGTTGCTACGCACACAGTCTAAGCTCGCGTAGGTGAACGCGGACCATGCTTGTGTGTGTGAGACAACATGTCAGGGTTGCCGCCATTTTGCGTTCGCGAATCGGGAATGCAATGTGCGGCAGTATGAAATGACCTTCTGCGTCGCGTCCTTGCTTAGCCGGTGTCTGAGCGTCCTCCGAGCGCGGGTGGGCGGCGCTTGTAGGGGGAGGCAGGGAGTGACCATACTGTACGCTAGTACTATTAATTATACTGTGTCTAAGTCATCAAGCTCATACTCCTCTCCTTCTTGACGAGTCGCATCCTTCGCGGTCTTCCAACGATCTTGCTCGTGCTCTATATTTTCCTTTGCAGCACTCAAGGTGTCTGCAAGCTTGAGCAGGTACGGCGTGATCTGAGGCACGTAGTTTTCTGACTCTACAATGGCTCGTAGGTCGCTCTTCGCGGCGTTACGTGAACGTAACTCTCGTCCAAAGGTAAGCAGGAGTTTGTCCTGTGCTACTAATCAAGCCAGAGTTTAGAGAGAACTGTATGAATGCCAAGACCTCCAGCCATAGCGAACACTAGCGCCATTGCTGTTACAAAACGTTTGTTGAAGGTTAAGCAAAAGCGTAAAAGTTCTGACTCATGAAGAAAGTAATAGTTTAGTCGCATCTTACCCTGGTTTGTACAACTTTTGCCAATTTTCTGTTGGGCTTATTTGAGTGGGGCGGGGCAGGGGTGAGGGTGCGGGATGATGTCGTCACGTTGGCCGGCAGTTCGTTTGATGACGTAACGATGGCTGCTGATGATGCTAGAATATTAAGGACGTTTTAATTAAACGAGTTTCATCCACATAATCATTATGATTAAACAACACAGGATTACTATGATACCTAGTAATTAATTTAAATAAAAACATTTGTCGCAAAGTTATCAATGGTTGTATAAAAATTACGCTGAAGTTTGAATATTCGATTGGAGTAACGTAAACTCAAAGCTTATAAAATAATTGAAGACACAGAAAAATGGCTAGCTGCTGACCACAAGCTTGACATAAACTTTAAAAAGACAAAAATAATGCAATTCCATCATTGGCAGAAAAAAACAGTTGGACTTAGACATAGTCACAGATGAATAAGATAAGTAAGTAAGTAAGATAATGTACTAGGGTACCTAGACATAGTTGTCACATAATAAAGGTCACAAATTAGAATGTTTAAATGAATTCACTCTATTAGGTTTAGACATAGATACCCATATAGGTCACCGGAAGCCACACATAGAAAAAATAAAATCGAAATTTTTAAAATTTTCGTATTTTATTCAGGTCAGTTGTTATTTTTATCTCTTTAAGAGGGCTATCACCTTTTTCTAGCAAATTACCGAAAATAGGCGTTATAAAGAAGCGTTTTTAAGTTAAACTGTTTGGTAAAAAAATAAAATTTCTGTTGTATATTGTCAAACATATCTTTAACTAAAAATTGTATTATGAACATTTTGATATTTTAGATTGTAACTTATAATATAAAAGCGAAAACTAAATCAAGTTACTGAAAATGAAGAAAAAGGCCTTAAATTAGGCCTGGGTTTTAGATCTATGGTACACTGTAGCTAAATACTAATTTTACATATAAATAGAGAATATCCTTGAGAACAAACTTTATTTTGTACATTTTTCAAATTCTTTTTAAAACATAGTTTAAAATTTCGTTTTCTCATTCACATTTCGTTGAAATATCTTGCTGTTTGAATGGCTTCTGTAGGAAAAATTTGCCATAGGATTACTTCAAAAAAAAATTATGTGTTAGAGGAAGGTGTACTAAATCAAACTGTAAAAAAAAAAAAAATTTTTTTTACTTGAATTTTTTTGTTAAAAATATTCAAAAAATCCTATATATTTCGCGCAACGATGCTCCGGACCTCAGTATCGCGCCAGCGCTTATAGAGGTATACCATTTACGCGTTATCATGGCAATAGCGTACATTGACACGACCGGTCCCAAAAACAACATTTTTAGGCGATAATTATCGCTCTCCATACAAACTATCGCTAGAATTCACATCGCTAAAGTATCATAATTTCGGGTATTCCCCCGGCACAACCCGGCGTCATTCCACAACCATGTATATCCAAAATTTTCAAAAATGAGTGTACTTGTAGCCAATTTGAAAAGTAGTTTTTTTAACTACTTATTACTTTTATATGTCGATAATTTTCGCTAACTTTTGAAATGAGTTCAATTCTATAACATACGTTTTAAAATATTGCCCAAAATGTATTCTCTATTATAGGTATAATACCGTAAAATAAAAATGATTCTGGGTTGCAATTATAATTTGAGCAAATAAGAAACCAAAAAGCTTTACAAAATACATTTTTACCATAAATAAATACGAACGAACGTTGGGGTACGAATTTGTCCCATTGGCGATGGAAACGGCTGGGAGCTGGTGCTCCGAGGCCAAAGTCTTTGTGAGACAGATAGGACGGCGGATGAGGGAAAAAGGCATGGACCCTCGCTCTGGCTCGTTCCTGGTTCAAAGGTTGTCCATTGCAATACAGCGTGGTAATGCTTGTAGCGTAATGGGCACCTTTGGCCCGGGGGCGTCCTGGGGAGGTATTTTTAAATAAGTTTTATTTTATTTTTATTATTGTAATTAATTTGTTGTATTATGTGACGAAAATAAATATAAAACAAAATTAAGTATTAGACCGGGTCTATCGCGATAGTATTTAGGTAAATATTAGTAATTTACCTGTGTCCCGCCCGACGACGTTTCAACACAGTTTCGTGTATTGTGGTCGCGGGTTGACTGATATTTAATTACTAATATTTACCTAAATACTATCGCGATAGACCCGGTCTAATACTCAAAATGAGTGAAAAAAATCGCGAGTGCTTAAAAAGTTATAAAACAAAATTGTTGACACTAAAACAAAAATTTTTGAGTTACGTTGTTTTGTAATGAGCCCCTAGCTGGCCAGAGGTGCGGTCCCGCAGGCTCAATTTTGTTTTCATTTTGATCGATCGTCGTGAAGTGCGCTTGCGTTCGTTCGTGTTTGGAAGTCTTTCTTGCTGTTTCTCGGTGTTTTGGTTATTGTTTGTTTGTTAAGTTTATTTTTGTTACATTACTTGTTAGCCAGTCACGTTTTGTTATTGTAGCGCGGCTCAAATTATACCCATGCATTTGCGTACTACCCAGATGTGTGTGAATAAACCTTTAGGCTTGGAAAAATTAATTTTCTCAAATTAAATTAGATTTTTTGGTTTTTTCCTTTTTTATTTGTTTCACATTTTTAAATTTTTTACATTTTGGTCACTTAGAATCAAATAATAAATAATAAAAGACTAAATAAATAAAATAATTACTACAGACGTGTTTCAGCGTTTTCTAATTTCAACCCACAAGGGGTAAACAGGGACTTGAAGTTTGTATGAAAATTCGCGTTTTGTATGAAAATACAGTTCATACATCAGAATAACACACACATCATTGGCTACTTTTAACCACGAGAAAATAATTAATTTTCATGGCAATTTAAAGCAGACGAAAACTAGTAGAATTACTTACAATAATGATCTAAAATATGGTCACAAATAAAAATGTTTCTGATCCCTGCAGCGACCTTGCCCTAAGCTAATGTACTCTAGCGATATTCATGTCGCTAACTTTTTCAAGGAAATACGATGTATCGCAATCGCAAATGAGAGTACAGTGGTAGTTAAGGTCAATGCACGCTATCGCCATGATACAAAAAAAACAGTATAGGATCTGTGTCGTTCGTGCTCTTCCCGACACGCGTACGTATTTCGACAGCTGACGCGACGTTGACCTGTGAGTATTTATCAAATATAGGGAGAATAATGTGGTTCTATGATTTCGTTGTGTTGCTGTGCATTCGTTCTAATTAAAAAAAACCTTTATTTCCAGGGAAAATAAAATAAATGTTTTAATTGAATCGTAAACTCAACAAAAAAATGATTTAGTAACGTGAGTATTTATTGTATAATTAACATACCCACTAAATAACATTTTGAAATATTTTGATTAGAGTAAAGTAAGTAAGTTAGAAGCTGAGTCAGTAATATAGTAGCAGAATTAGATTTTTAGAAGCTTAAAATGCTGTTTAAATGAAGCTAATCTGATGTAAAGTTCAGTTGATCAAATATATATAACACGTTTCATCTACAGTATTTTTGATTTATCAGTTATCTATCACCATGTCTTGATTTTTTGTTGAACCAATCAATAAAACAAACTCATACACTTTACCTGTTATAGACAACCAGACGAGATACAACATAATGAACAATCAACTTCTGCATTCGTCTCACTAGTGTGAGTACGCTCGTATTTCTGAACTGTAATTTATAAGAAGGATACAAAAAAAATTGTGGCTGAGTCATTAATTGAGTAGCCGAGTTACATTCTTAGAAGCTTAAATGCTGTAAAAAGAAGCTTGTCTGATGTAAGTTTCAATTAATCAAATATTTAATAATACGTTACAAATGCCGTTTTTTTTAATCTGTTACCTATAACCCTGTCTTGATTTCTAGTTGATCCAACTAATAAAACGAAGAAGTATACTTCTCCGGTTATAGAGAACTGGGTGAGAATCAACATAATGAACATTCAACTTCTGCAGTACGGATCAGTAGTGTCAAAATCATCAAGATTCAGAAAGATATTTTAAATATCCCCAAACACATATTTGGCGGTCACGGAGATTGTGAAGCTTACTACTGCACCGAAGATAGGAAAAAAGAAGAGGATAATATTTTCTTGAGTTTGCACAACTATTACTCATCACAATAAAACAATTTTAAACGGATTTAAGTAGTGTTTATTTTGGATTTTACAATTCCTACGTTTCGAGCTCTTTACAGAGCCCGTGGTCACGGATGACTAAGGTGTTAGACGTCATTATAATAGAATAGAAATTATTTTTGTTCTACCGCCATATATTTCTTAATTGCCTAGCGTAACGTCCATGTTCCACACCGGGTTATAGTGGGTCTTACAGAATGTTGGATCTGGTTCTTCTGCTGTGTAATCTGTTTATTTTGGATTTTACAATTCCTACGTTTCGAGCTCTTTACAGAGCCCGTGGTCACGGATGACTAAGGTGTTAGACGTCATTATAATAGAATAGAAATTATTTTTGTTCTACCGCCATATATTTCTTAATTGCCTAGCGTAACGTCCATGTTCCACACCGGGTTATAGTGGGTCTTACAGAATGTTGGATCTGGTTCTTCTGCTGTGTAATCAGCGGAGTCTAAGTTGATGAGATTCCCCATCCAGTATCTCTGTTGAAATTCGGATGTTTTTGAATTTCTATGGCTTCCCCTACTTTCCTAGGAATGAATCTCTTCTCTCTCGCTAGGATTGCTGCCTTATCGAATCTGACATAATGGGTGGTGTTATCCATGATATGTTCACACACTGCAGACTGTCTGTCACGACGGTTTTTTACATCAGCAATATGTTTTTTTAGACGTGTAGATATATTTCTCTTTGTTTCTCCTATGTATGAGAGTCCACAGTCACAGTCAAGTTTATAAACACCAGGGTCTTGGAGAAGGATGTTGCATTTGACTGATCTGATGTACTGGCTGATCTTCCTCGGCAGCTTGAAAATGGTCTTGATTGAAGCTCGCTTCAGAATTCTACCGATCTTATCAGTTACTCCCTTCAAGTATGGTAAGTATGCTGGTTGTCGTTCGACTGTGGATGGTTTGGCACGGTTTCTGTCACGTTGACGGGGTGGCTTCAGGTTATTTTCATAGAGTACTCGTCTCACATACTTAAGCTTATCGTCTAGGTGGGGGTCACAGATACCGCGTGCTCTCTGAAAAAAAGAGGTTCCAACGGCAGCTAATTGGCTCGGATGATGGTGAGAGTTACCATTTAGGTACCTATCTGTGTGGGTTGGCTTTCTATAAACGGAATGACTGATTGTACCATTTGTGTTTTTAATTATAAGAATATCTAAAAATGCTAATTGATTATTTTGCTCTGATTCCATTGTAAATTTAATATTGGGATGAATTGAATTTAAATGATTTAGAAAAGCAATAACTTGGCCTTGTGGAAGCATGGTGAAGGTATCGTCTACGTAACTTTTATACATCTTCGGCACAGCCGGAGCGTGCCTTAGGGCTCGATCCTCAAAGTCCTCCATAAAGACGTCAGCTATCAAGGGAGATACTGGAGAGCCCATAGCCACGCCGTCGACTTGTAGAAGTCATCATTCCACAATAGGTAACCAGATGTTAGGCACCATTCTAAAAGTTCTGCATATTCTATTGTTTTGACGTCCAATCGCTTTTCACTGCAATTCCAGTCAAGGATTGTATTGAAATAGTAAAACGACAAAATCCGGGAAAATAACATAGTTTTATTGTACGAATAAATTGTTTTATTGTGAAAAGAAGAGGATGTTACAACAAAAGTAAAGGCATTAATGTTAATAAGAGAAAAATGTTCGACAACTTTCTATATATAGCAATTGAGCAGAACAGTTCAATAGCGTGGTGGCAAAGACTGTGGGTGGGAAACGAATATATTTTTTTCCTGAAAGACTCATTTTGTATAGGTAGTATGTGTATGTTTGTGTGATAAGCACGGACGAAATACAAAGAGGACATGGCGCAAGTAATTCAAGACATAAGAGGGGTTGTCTCCATTGGGAGGGGTGAAAGGGAAGGGAAATTTAGCCTGCCTGCCCAGAGTGGCGAGTTTAGCATTTACCCCAAATTAGTAAAGTAACTTGTGGCTAAGAATTAATAACTCAGCCACTAACCATTTGTCGCAAAATACTCGGAGTATTAATTATGTTACCTTACTATTTAGCGACAACTTTGTTTGTGGCTGAGTTATTAATATTGTGCTGAATAAAACACTGGTAGTATTTTGCAACAAATCATTTGTGGCTAATTTATTAATTTTCTGCCTTAGATTCTTAGAGGCCAATTATGCTAATATAAAAGGTTGTTTTATTAGTAAGCCTAGAAATTACGTACCCTACCTGCTACTGCCTACTTTTGACATGTTTAAAAATAATACAAAAGTTATCCTATCTAAGGTGTATATATTGAATTAAAATTTCATATTTTTACCATACTGCATTATAATTATGAAACTCAAAACACCAATATAAACCACAAAGAAAGCGCAGCGGCGCGGCGGCGACAGCGGGTCAAGATAAGTTGGTTCTGGTCGCGCTGGTCGCACGGATCGCGGGCTGGCCACCGAGTCGTCAAATACCTACAATGCGGCCGGGCAAATTCTTAATAGGACTCTTAAGCGCTAAAGAGATAAAAATAACAACTAACCCTGCAATCAGCTCTGGCAACATACGCATACGCGTTTGCATGGCTGAGTTACGATATTATTTTATGGAGTAATAGTACGAACGCAACAGATCTGCTAACACGACAGAAAAAGCTTATTAGATAATATATCAAATATAAAACGAACAGACTCTTGTAAACCGAACTTCCACGAGTACTAAATCCTAACATTGCCCTGTATCTATATCCTAGAAGTATGCAAATTTGTGCGGAAATATAACTCTTTCATCATCAACGGTGCGACATCCCCACAAACTATTCCTTCCGATTCCGAAACAAAAATAGATTATTGCTACCATCATCCCGTCTAAACTGACACTCGACAAGCCCCTACGTCATGGCAATAAAAATTTATAATAAAATACCAGAACTGAAAAGAGTAAAAATAAAGACCATACTATTAAAAAAAAAACGTGTTAGTTCAGAAATGCTACTAAGTATAATATCGACAAATTCTTTAAGGACAATTTGAAACAAATAAATAATTAGTTAGACCCATATGACATCATTTTTATTTATGTGACTAGCTATAATTTAGCTTTAAATATAGTTTTAAGATATGATGACATTTTACTTTTTATTTAAATCTTTTGATGACGTTTTTTGTAAAGTCTATCTATATAAATAAGAACAGAATAAAATAAAATTAATTTGTCAAAAATTGAAGACTTTATGTCCAACCGCATCATTAGGGTTCCGTATGTCAAATAGAACAAAAATGAACCCTTTGTTGTCGGTCTGTCCGTTCATCCGTCCGACTATCACGGCCCTTTAACTCTGGAGCACTTAAAGATATCGAGTTAAAATTGAAACCATATGCTCCGGCCGGTCTACGGCCACTGACTTAAAGTTAAAAAAAGGTTCTTTAAATAAAGATTTATAAAATATACCTTGTAATGTTTCCTCGTAGAGGGCGGTGAATGGATCTCTCACAGTGACGAACATTGGGCGGTCACCGTGCCCGCGGCGGCGGAAAAGTTCAAGCGGCCGCCGGCGGTGCAGCATTACTGCAGAAACATAGTCTGCTGAAAATTTCAAATAAGATAAGACTAAGAAACTAGATGAAAACCCGTCTTTACTCGAGTGAAATGTAACTATAGGCACTTTAAAGTAAAGGCATAGGTAGATGGCATAGATTGCATTGTGTAACAGTAAATTAAAACTACAAAAGTTATAATTAATATTATTTTTAAATCATATTTCAAACTAAGATAATTGTTTATTTGTCAGAATACAGAAGACAGGATGAAATTTATTAAATCTTTCAAACTAAGATACCTTACATTATTACACCATTACATTAACAGCCACAACAGTCCACTGCTGGTCATGGGCGTCCCCCTATCAAGAGGTAGGTATTGCCATACTCACCACGCTTGGCAAGTGGATTCGCGAGCGCAACACAAGAAGCATTCGAATCCCAGAGACTCTTTTTACGACACTCATGGGTAGAATGGGGGCGATGCTACAATATGCCGGCACCACACGTCTCTTTCTCTTTTTCGCACCGAATCGTCAAAGACCCGATGAACCACACGTCAAGATACCTTATCACACCTTTAACCTTTACGGGATAAACAAAGATCAAGTATTTTACGTAGGAGTACTACTTTCTTGTCAAATACAAATACAAAAAGTTTTAATGGCACAAATACACTTTTACAAAAGTTTTACTGTTGATCCCACACTAGGCACAGCCTGTATCGTGGGCATCGAATAGTTTACAAAAGTTTGATAGCGATTTTATAAAAATAAAAAAACTAATAGTAGAAAGAAAAACATTTGGCTAACTGAACTGCTTCTTTTTGTGTGGGTCACCAAGTCGTCCAACGACTCAATAAACACTGATGTCAGAGTTTTTCAACCGCCTACTACTATAAGCAGACCTCTGACATGATTGTGTAACGACCGCCGTCTAAGTAATCATAGACACCAACCGCGACCGACGGCTTCATGTGCCCTTCGAAGCTCGGAACCATCTTTCTTTTCGGACAATCAGGTGGTTTAACCAGACTGGGAACAAATACACTAAGTAAAATATATAAACTTTGTGAATGCCCCACCGAGGATCGAACTCGGAAGTCGTAGGCAGTCGCCCTACCACTGCGCCACGGTTTCGGCCGTTAACAGAAATTAACAGAAACTAGCGTACTTATACAGGGTGTAAGGGACAGCCCTGTAAATAGTGTTGTGTGTGCGGTGGTGAGTTTTGCCCACGCCTATTCTCTTTCTACACAGACTTCTATTGTGTACGCTTAGTCTTTCTATTTATTTTAGTAAACTCTGACACCAGGGTTCATCGGGTCGTTGGACGACTCGGTGTCCCACACGAAAAGAGAGAGAGTAGATAAGTTGGTAAGTAGTAAGGTAAGTACTTTCTGACCTTACTTCTGAAATATTTTCTTTAATTGTAATAATCTGCGTCTTCATTGAATTTTCGCGTAAGTTGCTAGAATATATAATAATAATAGTTACTCCATATTTTTACTCACACACTTGCAACATAAGCGCGTATTCTCAATACTCACAGTTATGGGTTTCGCTTGGGCTCAGAAACTTCCTTTATTCCCAACGATCACGGGCAAGTCGGCCACGGCACGGCCGATGGGAATAATCGGCCACGGCGCGGCAGACGGGAATAGTTTGCCCCTTCCTACGGCGCGCTGCTGCAGATTTAACTAAACCTGTTTATTCTCAACTCTGGACCAGTACATAATCATGAATGAAAAATCAATAACCCTCCTTTTTGCTTTGCCGTAGTCGGGTAAAAATAAGCAATGCTTAAAAGTTGATATCACTTTGTATAAATGGACAAGTATATTGATTAAACGCGCTACAGGTCCTTGAATAGTTTGTTATTAATATACCTGCATAATATGATGATTTGAAATATCATTACGAAAATATAAAAAGAAATAATCTTATACAAATCACTAGTAAAATCACCCTCTGCAGCTGCGCGCCGTAGGAAGGGGCAAACTATTCCCGTCTGCCGCGCCGTGGCCGATTATTCCCATCGGCCGCGCCGTGGCCGACTTGTCCGTGGTCGTTGGGAATAAAGGCATATAAAAACTTAAAAACTCACTCAAATAATTGACTGATTCTCGCTGGGTGACAGTCGACTGCAAGATTTGATTTTATTTTGGTTGTTCCAGATGATTTTTGACTCATGTAGCACACGCTTAAAGGAAGCGTTGTACACGAGCAGAGCTTGCGCGAGAGTTTACGTGTGGTGCACGTGTTGGACACGCGTAGCATACCCATAGAATAGAACAAGCGCCGGACACGCGTAGCATACCATACATAATCGATTATTAATGATTCAGCTAGCGGTTGCATCCAATCTTTGCCGTATTCCCGAGGGAATAAGGTGTTTCCCACGGCAAAAAGTAGCCTATTTCACTCAGGTATAATAATTTTGTAACGGCGAAAGCTTTTCAAAGGCTTTTTTAAAACTAATTGTCCATTCTGGACAGGAAAAGGCTCTTAAAACTATACAGCCTCGTCTTTAGTAAGTACTCTTTTTAGTATTTTTATAAATTGCACGTCTTTTGAAAATAAATAATTAAAAGTAACAACCCTTACGATTCAATTGTCAGCCGGCAGCACGCAGCCGCCAATACTTACTTTGTGCCGGCAGGTTGGCAGCAAGTTGGCAGTTATCCCCAGAAACGGGTCGAGTCTCGTTTGTTTAGCCTCCAGCAACATATTCACTAAACGTTGGAAATTAAGTTGCTGATCTGCGGGTCGAGTATTACTATGAGCTATGCGGAAATCCCTATGAGGAGGAACGGTCTCTTTTTTTCGTCTGCGACAACAAATCGTCCAACCACCCTATGTACCCCGGTGTCAGAGTTTTTTAAACCGCCTGCTACTAGTAGTAGGCCTCTGACAGGGTTGTGTAACGACCGCCGTCAAAGTAATCTAGACAGCAACCGGGACCAACGGCTTAGCGTGCCCTCCGAAGCACGGAACCTTTTTTTTACGGACAATCAGGTGGTTCACCCTGCAATGTCCTAACCAGACTAGGGACAAGTTCACAAAGTGATAAATATCAAATTTATGAGTGCTAGTAACTTTACGAGAATCGTACCCGGAACCATTGCGTCGCAAGTAGTCGCACTACCACTGCGCTACCTCATCGGCCCTGGATGGACGGTGAAGTTTCAGTAATAGGGTATCGTTTTGACCTTTGGGTACAAACCCAAAAAAATGGGTTATGTATGAAAACGATGCATAACTTCATCCACTTTCAATCTTCTGCTTATTTTTTTTTTTGTGAGGGATTGAGCGTCTTCTTGAATATCACTAATGTCTATCAACTTACATTTTTCCGTCTGCGTGAAAGGCGCTTTGCCTGCGACCAGGGTACCCACAGCTAGAGCAACATCTAATGTTCTCGCGACTGCATTCGACGCCCGGGCGGTCAGATTTCCCACATTAAATGCACTTGCGGGGCGTGCGTGTAGCCGTTCGTGTGCGGGTGGTAGTGGCGGCAACCGTTTTTGTAAGAGTAGCAGTAACACAGCGGCGGCTGCCAGGACCAGAAACAGAGAACGCCGCACGCCCACGGACTTCGGAGCTGGGTTGTGAGCCTTCGGCGTCTGCCACAAACATGTTTTACTGTTAGGGTCTATGATAGCCCGAGACTCGGCAACAGCGGTGCGGCGACACATAGCCACTTTACAAAGAAATATATGGGTTGCAGGAGGAATAAGGTCAAAATCTGGATTGAGTACATGGAATAACCGGTAAAGTAGACAGTATAATACTCGTTCAAAACAAGACCATATACAGGGTGTAAGGGACGGTGTACCGAAAACATTGCAGGCATGATCAGACCATGAAACTGAAAAACATTTACTATGGAGCCTATGTTGGGAAACGTTTTTATTTTGTGTTTCCATAGAAAGTCAGTCGGCTGATCGCAAATGTTGTATGAGAGGCTGTTTTTTTATCGTTTACTGATGTGGGCTGACGATAATGATTATACAGATTAGGTTTTGATCAAGTCTCCCGTAGCGAGGTACCCCCTGCACTAGATTTTGCGAATAGTATTATTTTAAAAAGTGCGCTTTGATTCACGAGGTCACGACACATTATTATAACCTTTTTATTTATATTTTTATAACCGGATTGTGGCTATTAATTGAATTCTGTTGTCACGATGCTCACCAAGGACATTATGCTCACTAACAATGCGAGCACGAAAATCTTGATGTTTCATAATATTATTTAGAACTTCTGTTGTCTTGTCGGGACAACAAGTGAACGGACGACCTAATGAACCCGGTGTCAGATTAGATTTAGACTAATTTCTAGAAGATTCTGCAGATAGTAGTAACTCCCGGACTAGTGAGTTTGCCACGTATATTACTGAAAAGCATTGTGTTGCTGTAAACAAAATTTTTTAACATGTTCATATGGATTGTTTAGAGGAATAGTTACTATATAATCCTCTCGTGTTAGTCGTTAATCTGACCCTAATTGTAAAATATTTAAGTGATTTGCAGAAAACCATGTTGACATATTTGTATGGTCACAGGCGTCACAGCTGAGCAGAGAGCCCCCACAACTAGTAGGTACATTATCTTATTCATCTGTGCCCCACAAGACAATAAAAAACGGCACGAGGACGGCCGCGGCCATAGATACCATCTAGAACTTGCAATTGTAACTGAAATAAACCTATTTCGTTGCCTTCTTTTCTTTTTTCACAAATATAAAAGCGGAACAATTTACACTTGCTTACAGAAGTATTTCTAATAAAAACTATTACCTACTAATTCCGCGGCAAACTGACTAAGAATCTGCTATTATAAGTGACTCTAACTCTTTATGCTTAGGTATTCATTGTAATAACAAGATAATAATTAAAAAACGAAATGCCGACTGCGGCTCGTAAAAAAGGAAAAGAATCGTCCACCGCCCATACAAAATTACTCCAAGTAGGGCTCTGACCAGACGTACCTATCCTGAAATTGTTATATGTTCCTAAGGATGCAAAAAGAACATAATGACATATTTCAATACAATTTTTTTAGATACCTTGGGCTCGTCGAAGCGCGACACTGGGGCACTTTTGGACCTTCTTCTATATATATTACCTACATTTTGACTTAACAGTGTTACTTGCGCTGCTCAGATGAATCTAAAGAAAGACGCCTCATATAAGTATGTCAACATCCGTCTAGCCATTTGGTTTGTAGCCCGTGAAAAATAATTTACTTGTCCACATAAATACATACATACTCTCGAAAAACATAACCACTCCTTCTGAGGCTATCGGGTTAAAATAAAACAAAAATTATAGAGAATAAGCAGCTCCATTTGTTTCGATAACAGGACAGAAATACAAAACAGTGTACGTCAGCAGTAATCTACACTGACCTACAACTGACAATTTGTTTAAATAGATTAGGTAAATGCTTGGATATATGCACGACGGTATGGATAGCAACCGCACTATGACTGCACTGCAACTGCACTGTAGCGGAGCGGTCACTGTAGCGGAGCAATCACATTTATTTATTTTTTATTAAGTACGGGTTTGCTCTTGACTCTAGTCTAGGTCATAGGACAGAGACAGACTCTAAGATGGAGTGACCTCACCCAGAAGAAGCCTGTTCACCCTTACTTTGAAGAGATTAGGGTTACAGACGCAGAAAACGCATACAGTTTGGAAACACAGACGCAGGTAGTGAGTTCCACTCTTTAGCAGTGCGCATTATAAATGATGACTGGAAGTGCTTAGTCCGAATTGATGGAATGGCAACCAGGCACGGATGGTATCCGGCGGTGCGTCTGGATGTCCGATGGTAGAAGGGAGCTGATGGAACAAGGTCGTGAAGCTCTTGAGCACACTCTCCGAAGTACAATCTGTAAAAAACCGACAAGCAGGCAACCTTGTAATGATATGTATCTACAGCAGCGGCACTGCAGCGGAGCGGCGCGGCTAGAAGATTTTTCCGCTCCATTGCAGTTACGCTGCCGCTCCTAGTGCGTAGTAATAGCAAGCGCCAATAAAACTGCAGTGGTTGCGGCTGGCCACTGAGACGAGCAACTACTGTGCATTCTCTTTTTATATTTGAAATTATTCTGTCAATCTGTTATTCCTTGCTGGCGGATCAAAAAATGTGGCACAAGCATCTCGATATGTATAACACGTCTCGTGCCCAAGACATAGGTAGATAATGAATTTCTATGGGTACAACTTAGATATGATTATTGGTTCGCTAGCGCTCACGACAGCGAGGAACAATCTTTCATCTAAATCTTCTAGTTTGCAGAAGGGTAAACATTATGCTGGTATTCAGCCTGTAAAATCCTGGTTTTTAAAATATCGTTCGGCTATCAAACGTACTATCTCGACTATCATTCGATTGCGATTAGGACATAATTATAACCCACTATTTTTGGCAAAAATCAGGATTCAGGATCACTCTTTATGTTAGTGTGGCCTGGATGAGGGTACTTTGGATCACATTTTTTTTCTTGTCCTCGTTTTCCGGTTTCTTTATCTACTTCTTGACTGTATCCCTTGTTCTATTTCCTTTTACCATCTACTGTCCTATGTCAAACCTTTTTTGTTTATTTTATACATTACATGTTTAATATCCGTTTATGATATACATGTATGTTCTGTATATATCTTAGCAAATCTTTTAGATGTTTAGTTTTTGCGTAAGGTCTACAACCGATCAATTATCAGCCGAGAGAATATTATACACTTACATTATCAGCTTCGATCTTTTTCTCTTTTTAAAGTTATAATAACTTTATTAGGTCTTTGGTTATAACGTGTATTCCCTGGTATTCCCAGACAGAGCTAATAAATTATAATAAAACCTCTTTCTCGAGCAGAAAAACGCGTTTGGAAATAAAATCCTAATTCCTACTTATAATATAAATATGAAAGTTTGTATGTTTGTTTGTTACTTCTTCACGCAAAAACTACTGAACCGATGGTAATGAAATTTGGCACACATATAGAAGGTGACATTAACACATAGGATAGTCTCTCATAGGATAGTCTCTTTCAAAGAAAGAAAGAATGTTATTTTTTAATTTGTTACCAAATATTGAATGTACATAAATTTATAACTACCTACCTCTAGTTGTTAAAACTAAAACACGGTAACAAAAAAGTAGCCGCTTAGCAAAATGCTTTAAGAGTGTATTTGCGCAGCACTCCCAAAGCGCTGGTCTTCCGCGGAACCAGATTTTATGGCAACATATCAACAGATCAATTTCTTAAACCTCGACCATAGAATCTTAATTCTAAATATATAATGAATTACTATCAATACATAACCTAAATACGATATTGACTGCATGTCAGGAAGCATAGGATCACTAAAAGAAACTATTAGTTATGAGTAAAGCATATAAGATACTTTTAGATAAACTGTATGGAGTAGGTATTCGAGGTATTGCATTACAACGGTTACAATCTTAGTTAAAGTTATACTGAATATTCCTTGCCCTTTTTTTGTGGCACTTTCTTTTTTTACAAACATTTGTCAGTCAGACGATGACTGACACTTTTTTGACCGTTAGCGAGCGACAAAACTGCACAACAAAATATTACGTATTGATATCACAGATGAATAAGATAATGTACTAGATTGATATCATTAGGTACACTGACGTTTTCATCACAACAATTACATCATAATATTCCAGAAACATATTTACTAGTGTTCGAGAAGCTGGGTTGTAGTTCAATGACTTTATCTCCTAAGAAGTATGTATCAAACTTTACCAGCTCAACAACAAACAGAGGTGTCGAAGCGAAGGAAATTGAAATTGCAAACACGCGGTTGGGTAAAAATCTTTGGCGAAGTAGCTAGTGAAGTAATGTTAGTAGATACAGTCTAGCCGAATCGGAGCCTAAAAATTTTATTGAACGTAAATTTCCTTGAACCTTACCGAAGTAAAATCCACTCGCGCCCAGTCTACCTACTAGCTCTACCAGTTTTTAATTATGTAGGTTGCAACGTCGCAAAGTACCTAAGCAGGTGACATTTCTGAAATGGAGCTTTGGTTACCAGCAATTGTACATCAGTATTCTTGCGAAGTTATGCCTAACCTAGATGCACTGACTTGTATTATATTATTATGACAAAATGCTTTAAAGATGTCCTTAATGTAAATAGCTTGTTGGTGTACCTACTTACAACGTCATGTTTTGATTTTTCTAATACCTATTCTTCCTGCGCGAGTAAACTTATTTGGTTGATGTTTGCATGGGTGTCGCAGACGTGCACGCGTCAAGCCGCAGCGCTGCGCCGGCGCCGCCCTGCACGCACGCGCACGACCACGCGCATGCACACGCGCGCACGCACCGACACGCACCGCTTGACGAACTCGCTGAACTAGACGACACGGCCTCTTATATACAGGTTAAAATTATTATTCTGCAGGATTAATTTTGAAATTTCATGTTGATGTACCTACCCAACCTATACTTATGTACATCTATCTAGGATTGGATGAGTTTACTTTTGTCTGTGTTGCAGGTAGAGGTGAGGCGAGCACGTCGCAGCTCTCGCCTGCCCGCGGCGTCGAGCCCCGCCCACAACCCCACCCCCGCGCCCGCGCAGCCGCCCACCTCGCCTGCGCCCGCCCACTACAACCCCGCCCTCAACTCACACTTGCGCAATGTATGAGAATGTAGTATTCCACCTAAGTTTCATTGGGCCCATACTTACAAACTTAAACCAGCTAACCTTGGCTATTGTATTCTCTTATAGATGGAGACTATGGATGCCACAGGGTTGACAGGCACGGGTGAGGTTGTGATCATGCCGGCAATGTTACCATGTGCAGGAGCAGCGACAACGTCAGTTTAAAACACTTATACTATTTAAATTAAGAGAGACATAACTTAATCATTTAAGTAAACGCGGATCGAACTCACTGTTTTTTTTTAATAACATTTAGTTCGATCCGTGTTTACTTAACTGATTGTTCTATGTTGCATCTCTTTAAAATTGATGTCTTTTTTTATTTATTTACCGAAAGATACCTAATGAGTACAATGTATGTAACAATCACAATAATTTCATTTGTGTAGGTGGCAGGGGCAGGGTCAGTGTGCGGCGCACGGCTGCGCTGCTGCGGACCCGGCGGCCGGCGACGCGGGGACCGGGGCAGGGGCGGGGGCGGGGGCGAGCGCGGGGCGCTGTGCGCCTGCGCACCGGCCCGATGACGCTAACGAGGTTCTTTACAGTGAGCTTCCATTTCGGTATTTTCCTGCCCTTCATGGTATTCACTACACTGAATTAAATATTTTCAGAAAAACCATGGTCTTTCTGTTTGGAGAAAAATGAGTGGCTACATAGAAGGCAATGATGATAGTGGTAAGTTCGATGTGTTAAATTTATTTTTCTGCAATATGAAAGTCGCTTAGATTCTTTGACCACTGATATGCCAACTATTTCTGGTAGATGAAGACGGTCGTCCAGAGCGCATGGAGGTGTACTACTTCGAGCGCGGTTGCGGCGCGTGGCTGGCGACGAGCGACTCAGCGCACGAGGCGGCGCTGGAGCGGGCTGCGCGGCGGGCGGCGCGGCGCGGGCGCGCGTGGCTGGGCGAGGCGCTGGCGGTGCCACGGCTGCTGGCAGCCGCCCCGCTCGGCGCGCTGGTGGGCGCGGAGCGGGCGGCACTGCTGGTGGCGCGCGGTGCGGCGGTGGGCGTGGTGCAGACGGCGGCGGACTACGCGCTGAAGCCGGCGCTGGCGCTGACGTTCAACGCGCTGCTGCACCCGCCGCTGGTGTTCGCGGGCAACGTGTGCCGCGCGGTGCGCGCCGCGCTGCGCCCGCTGTGGGGCGCGCTGGCCGACGCGCTGGACCCGCTCGCGCGTCTGCTCGCCAGCGTGCGCCTCGTGCACGTGCACATCGAGCCACGATGCTCTTGTGCCAATGCTGCTGTATAATTTGTAAACAATGTTATGTGTTTGATGTTCATTAAGTACTAAGTAGTAGGTACCGAAGTCAATAAATAAATTAAAAGGAAATCATGATACTAAATCATAATACTAAACGTCAAAGTACTACGGTTAACTTGTAATGGACTGTACACTGACTTGTGACGTTGCGTGCGACCTAGCTACTGCTATCTCTTTCATTCATACGCCAAGTACAATTTTTGCTCTCTTTCACTCTCACACCTACAACCTTGTTTGTGTGCTTTCGCGACCAAATCAATGAATGAACTTTTGCTCGTCGGCGTCTTTGATGTCGCCGCCGTTTTTCTTTGTGATTCGCCGCCCGCCACTCCCGCGCCGGCGTTTGTTTCCACAGAATCAATAATAATGAAAACGGTTGAAATAGGGTGGGTGTACCAGTCCCAAACCGTTTAAGGGAACTTTTTGACTTTGAAACTCTCTGGACAAGTATTAAGTATATTTAACGCCGAAAAACATTTATAAAGTTGTTTATTAGTTAAAAATAAAGGATTATTGATGTAATTCTTCAACACATATTTATTAGTTTTTTATTTATTTTATGAACAATACTAAAAACGGGAATGCCCCTAAGTTTGACCAGCGCGCTCCAATAAAGGACCACTTACTGGACCATTAGTTGACCATTCTATTTATATGAATAAAACACTGTTTCAAAAGTTTTTAATGAAAACTAGGTATTTAATAGCAAAACCAAAGCTAGAATACAGATCAAACATAATTAGAAAAATGACTCTCATTAACGGTAAAGTTTCAACTTCAACTGGTCATTCTTGGGAACACCTCTTTGTACTGTGTACCAATAGAAAACCAGCGTGGTCAATTACTGGAACACAAAGTTTTTAAACGATTAAAATGACAGTTTAATGCTCTGAATTTGTTATAAAGAGCATCACTATGAAAAAAAAGGAAAAAAAAGTAAATACCATAGATCACCAGTAGCAAACCACTTGGTCAACAATAGGGACCCAGTACAAAGCGTGTTCCAGTAGTTAACCACATTAAAAATTACCTTTTATTAACATTATTTAGACAAAATAATCACTTAAAGAACTCAAGCTAACACCAAACTTCAAAAATAATATCAATTGGTGACAATAATTATGAAATAACAAGTGCAATTCAAATATTTTACATACCATGTCCATTCGCACTTGTAGCTGTAATGGCTGCTGGAAGGCAAATGAACGAGACACTAATCTCTTAAAATAAGCAAAATAACGATATATTTCGTTCCCTCTCACAAAAAAATATTCCGTGGGGTTGGTAACAGTCTAGGCAACATAACAAAAGAAGTATTTTGTTCAAAAATGCCCACGTTTCCTTAAAATATTCAATTGAACATGTAAGTGGTCAACTACTGGTGCCTGGTTTGGGACTGGTACACCCACCCTATCATAATTTATTTTGTGAGTCATTTTCTTTTTGTGATACGCAAGTGGTTACTAGGAGAAAGTTGTTCAGTTTCACGGGCTGGTATACCCCTTAAAATATTCTTAGCTAATCGGTGACCGTGCTAGGGAAATGCATTTTTCTAGCACGGTCACCAGAACCAGCTTATATCTTTTGAACGGCGCATCGGATCACTCTAATTTTTTGCATGTGGGGTCGACAATTAAACGACATTTATTTGCAATAATCAGATCCTCGCTACGTCCCGTGGTTATCAAGATCCAGCGGTGACCGTGCCAGGGAAATGCATTTCTCTAGCACGGTCACCAGAACCAGCTTGGGCTTATATCTTTTAAACGGCTCATCGGATCACTCTGATTTTTTGCATGTGGGGTCGACAATTAAACGACATTTATTGTCAATAATCAGATCCTCGCTACGTCCCGTGGTTATCAAGATCCAGCGGTGGCCGTGCTGTAGAAACGTTTCTCCAGCACGGTCACTTTCAATGCGTAATATCTTCTAAACGGTGTCCCGACAAATTCTGGTTTTTGTCCGACAAATTTCGACAATCGACAATTATTCTGCATACTCAAAGTTATGGTTTTCCATGGTGACCATGCCAGGGAAATGCACACAATCTCAGTGTACTCAATCCTGAAATACCTATGTACGTACTTAATATCGGTACTTAGTTATAGATGCTATCTTCAGACACAAATGACACAATATACTTAATTTTCGCAAAATATCTCTTTTTCATGTTCCTTTTGCAAATTTGGCGCGAGAGGCACTATGCATAACGGTCATAGTGAGGAAGAGACATGTTGCGAAAGGTTTATCTGGCGGTAACTAGTGAAGAACATTGGAGGAGACCCACACTCAGCGTTGGGTGGTAATGAGTTGAAGAAAAAGAAAAAGTAGCCATAATGCGTCCGATGACTTTCGTCATTTTGCTACTTATATTTTGTTAAGAGGGAAGAATACCTTCGCCATTTCAAAAAATTAGGTATTTAAGAAAACTCATTCTGTCGCTCGCGCGCTGAAGTCCCCGCGTGGTGCGCACAACACATACACAGAACCTCACGCACACAGACAAACGCTGCCGCCAGCCCTGCGAGCGCAGCGACGACGACTGCGCAACGCGGGGTGCTATTTTGTTTTCTTAGATCATTATGGTCGGGCGGGATAAAAAAATAAAAATAAAAATAAAGGCACTGCCTCGGGGCTGGCCAGGTTAATCACACAGCACGTAACTTTAAGCCACCACCATTTGTAAACGACATTTGTTTCAAATTTTAGTCAAGATTTCCAAAGCGTGTTATTAACATGCGTATAATTAACCGGACCCCCTGAACAGGAAAAACCCCCCAAAAAACCTGCCCAGAAGTGCTCCTACTCTAAATTAACAATCTTTTTAGGCCCTAAACTGCCCTAGCTAATTTTGGAAATAACGAATAATATATATGTATAGCCCAAAAATGGCTACATAAAAAAAAATATTATAATAATAACAAAAAATTGCAGTAGATAAATCTACTTGTTTCGTCTAATAAAATATTTACTTTATACATTTGAATTAAACCCATGGAGATTTATCTTGCATATAGTCTGATATTTCATAATAGCCTTTCTTGTACAATTTTTGTTTAATTACTGGTTTAAATTTATTTAAGGGTAAGTCTTGAATATCTTTAGGAAGTTTGTTATAAAAGCGTATACAATTGCCCTTAAAAGTTTTGCTTACTTTACTAAGCCTGCTCATGTGCACAGCAAGTTGCTCCTTATTTCTAGTGTTAAAATTATGCCTGTCACAATTTTTCTTAAAAGAATCTATATTTATTTTTACGTACACTAGATTTTCGTATATGTACTGTGACACAAATGTCAATATGTTGATTTCTTTAAATTTCTGTCTCAAGGAGACTCGAGGTCCCAATTTATAAATTGAACGAACAGCCCGTTTCTGCAAAACAAATATATTGTTCACATCCGCAGCATGGCCCCATAATAGTAAGCCATAAGACATTAAGCTATGGAAGTAGCTAAAGTAAACTAGTCTTGCAGTGTCTACATCAGTGAGATGTCTTATTTTTTTAACTGCGTATGCTGCTGAACTCAGTCTCTTCGACAATTTCTCAATATGTGGCCCCCATTGGAGCGAGGCGTCCAAAGTTATGCCTAAAAATACAGTTGAGTCCGCAAGGTCCAACTTTTCATCCTTTACCTTAATAATTGTAGAGCTTGGTTTAACATTTGGTAATACAAATTTGATACATTTAGTTTTCTTTTCATTCAATAGTAGGTTATTTACTGTAAACCATTGCACTACATCGGTAATAGCTTTGTTCACGTCATCATAGTTGAGTTGTTGCCTCTTTACTCTGAAAAGTAGAGAGGTATCGTCCGCGAACAAAACTATATCATGTTTTTCTTTAACTAGATATGGTAGATCATTAATATATACAAGAAACAAAAAAGGACCAAGAATCGAACCCTGCGGAACGCCCATTCTTATCTTTGATCCAGATGATCTTTCACCGTTGACATCGACCTTTTGGATTCTATTGTTAAGATATGATTCCAAAAGACTAAGAGCGTGGTCTTTTACGCCGTAGTGATGTAGCTTCCTGACCAGAGTATCATGATGAACACAATCAAACGCCTTGGACAAATCACAAAACACACCTACTGCATCATGAGATTCCTCCCAGGCTTCGATTATATGATTGATGAGATCCACACCTGCATCAGTAGTAGAGCGACCACGTGTGAAACCAAATTGCTGCAGGTGCATTAAGTTATTACGATAAAAATGTCCTTGCAATTGATTTAAAATAACTTTTTCAAAAATGTTACTTAGTGTTGGTAGTATTGATATAGGTCTGAAATTAGTAGGGTCAGTAGTACTACCAGCTTTAAACAAGGGAATAACTTTACTATGCTTCATCAAGTCAGGAAACACGCCACTGTCTACACAGTCATTAAAAATACATGCTAGGTATGGAGAAATGCAATCGATTATGGAACTAATAATTTTAACAGAGAGGCCGTGGAGATCTGAAGTATTTTTCATTTGTAAACTTTTAAATACTTTTATTATTTCAATGTTACTAACGTGAGAAAATTTAAAATATTTATCACAATGGTTTACATTATCTTTTAGAATAGATTCAGCGAGAATAGGGCATGAGTTTAACGATTTGGTAGTCGAAACTGGAATATCAGTAAAAAAATTTTCAAAAGCGGAAGCTACTTCCAAATTAGTATTTTTAATTTCATCGTTTATCATAAGTTTATAATTTTCATTACGACGTTTAGATTTTCCAGTTTCATTATTTACAAATTTCCAAGTGGTTTTGATTACGTTTGTGCTATTCTTTATATTATTTTTGATGAAGTTAGATTTAGCTATTGCACAAACGTTTCTAAAAGTTTTAGAGTAACGTTAGAGTCAAAAGCAAACCCGTCCTTAATATAAAAAAATGGAGGAAAATAAGGAAAATACTTTTAGAAGGGGCAAAAAGAAACAAATACGTTTATTTGTCCGCAAGAAGAAATTTCACTTCAAGAGAAAGAATAATATTTGGTTTGTATTTTGTTTACCTACCTACATCTCACTAAGTAGGTAGGTACCTCTCGCAAGTTAATCTAATGCCTAGGTGTAAATAATTTGCTTTGTCCCTGAACTCATCGAATTACAACTAATATTAGACACATTGCTGTCTTTAACCGACCTCAAAAAAATAAGGTTATCAGTTGGATATGTATGTATGTATGTACCTAATATTGTTCGAATTTGATAATATTCGGGTGTTAATATTTTTAATCTATTTATTCCTCCAAGCACGCACGTGTGCTTAATTTCATAAGTGTTTGTTTGTTTGTTTGTCCACAAGCTCGTACACTAAAAGTCATATCGAGATAGACTTTTTTTATTTATGTTAGATAATCTATGTATACTATAACAACAATTAGGGAACAATTCAAATTTCATCGAAATCTGTTAAGTTTTTTTTTTTTCCTTAGTCCCGTAGTCGGGAATCAGTTTTTCAAAAATATTTATAAAATTTTCAACTTTTCCGTTTTAAGAATTAGGAATGTAACTTTAGAACCACGCATTCTGCCAGCAGAAAGGGGTCATCACGTTAAACACTCGTTTACTATTACTAACTTTTACAAGCTCGATTGAAAAATAAGTTGGTAATTAGTACACTAAAATTGGTTGTTGTTGATTACATTTGCCTCGATCGTAATTTTCAATTTACCAAACTTGCATCGTAAAGTACTATACCATCCTTCTGGAGCAGTCCGATAACCTATTGTAATATTAGGAGCAAAATTTATCTTCTTACATTTAGAAACAGAAATTGGTATTAAGGGATATCGATTCCTTTCTCATCTCTACTATCGACTTTTTCGTTAACATCTCTATAATACGTGAAACATTACTTCACCCCCCGACCCCCGATAGTGCGATAGAGAGCGTTGCCGCTCGCGACTGACTGTAGGTATTTTTAAGGTGAAATTTGCGTCTCGGGAGAAAACGTTTCCCACATACTTAATCACAACCAATAGTTTTGATTTTGGTGTCCATCGTTTCAGCATATTATATTCTAGGTTTATAGTTTTTTATTTTTTCTTATAACAACTTTGTTTTTAAAATACAAACGTTTTACTTCAAAGAAGATTTTGTCATAAAAAAGTGACTTTTAGACGCCTATAACTTTCAATCAATTGCAAAATTCGAAAAAAGGAAAAACTATAAACCTAGTTTTTTACTGTGTCAACAACATTCTTAAAAATCATTGAGATTGGATTACATTTAGGGGTAGGAAAACGTTTTCTCTTTTTGTATGGACGAGAGCTCAGTAGTCGATTCTCTTAATTCGTCATATTAATATTACTTCTGCCAAGCAAGCCGTATTTGATATTTATGATGAACGAGGTCATCCTGTTACTGTAAGAAAATCCTATTTCTTTTTTAGGGACTGTTTAACTTAGTTGGTATTGCTTAAAATATGTATTCAAAAGAAGGTAAGTAATTGAAAGATTAAGTAGATTATATTATTTTTGTTTTGTTTTAGGGAATCTTATAGCTATATTAACCAAAAAATATGACTATTTGTTTTAGTACAGTACTAAGCCATTAATAGTTTTGAGGCAGGGTTCACTCAAGGAAAACTTTAAGTTTCAAGTTTCAAGTTTTTTAATAAAAGAGGTAGTCTGTAAAAAAAAGATCTATTTTATTTATAGCTTAATATTACGAGATACAAGTTATTGCGCGCGGTCTTCTGCGTGATGCGGATCTGTGCGCGGCGCGGGGGCAGGGGCAGGGGTGGGGGCGGGGGCGAGGTGCGCGACCACCACGTGCGAGTGCGGTAGTGGGAGGGGGTGGGGGGCGCGGGCGGCGGCGGAGGCGGGCGGCGCGGCGCGGCGCAGCGCTAGTTGCTGCAGCTGCAGCGTGCGCAGCGCGGCGGGGGCGGTGCCTGGGGAGGGGGCGGCGCCGCTCGCGTCCACGCTGCCGGCTAGACCGCCCTGGGAACAAACAATGATTTAAGTGAGATGGAATGCAGTTGTGCGCTGCGGCTATGCGTGCGAGCGAGAGGCACTACGTGCCGCCACATCAAGACAGAAAGGGATGCAAAATCAAAGGTGTTATCGCACTAGTCGTGGGTCAAGCAAAGGCTTTCTAAAACAAGTCATTTTACATACATACATACATAAATCACGCCTATATCCCTTACGGGGTAGGCAGAGCGTTAACGGCCGTTCAACGGATATTAACACCACGTCTGACAAAAGCTTGAGGGTCAATCAGATAACTGTGTATCACTGTAGTGACAGGTTGTCAGCCCGTCGCCTAAAATTGCAATACACACCCTCGAGTCCCTTAGTCGCTTCTTACGACACCCATGAGTAAGAAATGGGGTGATGCTATTCTAAGCCGGCATCACACGGCTTTGATATTTATCCAGGGTTAAAGACAAATCAATAAAGTAGATTATTTGACTACAGGCAAGTTAGAATTACCTGTGCGTGTGGCGCATGATGCAGTATTTTGAGATGATGGCGAGCGGGCAGAGCCTGCTGGCGGTAGAGCGCGGCGGCGGGGCGGCGCGCCGGGTCTGCGCCGGCCTGCGCCGCGCCGGCAGCCTGCACCGCGCCCGACACGCCCGGGTGCGCCGCCACCACGATGCGCTGCGGCGGCGCGGCGGCGGGCGGCGCGGCGGGGGGCTGGCCGGCGGCCGCGCTAGTCGTCCCGCCCCCGCCCCCGCCCGCTCCCGCGCTAGCTCCAGCCTTTAGTTTCTCTTTAGCGATACGCTCAGCACGCCGCGTCGCCACCTAAACAAGGAAACATTCATTAGGTATTTGAAGCTATACCTCCTAACAGTATAATTAGGTGAGGTGTTGACTGACCTCCATGGGCGTTGGCGGCGTGTCGTAGTCGACGCCGTGGTCGGCGAGCAGCGCGGCGTGCTTGGGGTTGTGCGCGGGCGCGTCGTCGAGGCGCCGCTTGGGCTGGTGGCGGCGGCGCTCGGCGGCGTCGCGCATGGCGTCGAGGCGCGCGAGGGGCGGGCGCGGCGCGTCGTCGTCCGCGCGCCGCCGCACGCCCGCCGGCTTCTTGTGCTTGCGGCGCGCGCGCTCCGGGTCGGCGAGCGCGTCGTGGCGGTCGCGCGCCTGCCGCGCCGAGCGGAATGCGCGCGCACTCTCGTTCACCAGCTCGCTGACCCACTCCCAGTTAGGCGCGAGCGCGGCGGGCGGGTCGGCCGGCAGCCGCTGCAGGCGGAGCGCCCGGCGCAGCGCGGCGTCCTCGGCAGCGGCCCAGTCGGGCGCGGGCGGGGCGTCGCGGGGGGCGGCGGGAGGCGCGCGCGGGCGGGGCCGGGGCCGCGGGCCGGCGCGCTCGAACAGCGAGGGCGGGGCGAGGGCGGGGCGGGGCGCGGCGCGGCGGCGCGGCGTGCGGGCGCGCGGGTCGCGGCGCGAGGCGGCGGGCAGCGCGGCGTCGGGCGCGGCGCCGGCGCGGTACAGCGCGCGCGACCACCGCTCGCAGTACACGTCCGTGTCCGCGGCCGGCGGCGTCGGGGGACACCACATCTAAATAGTAACACGACAGTCAGCAAATGTCGTCCAGTGCGAGGTACAAATCGGTTCCTACAGACCTAAAAAAACTGACTCAATGTAAACAACATTGTTGTGGGGATCTTTGAATAAGTGAACTGATCTGACATGTATGTGCCATTGACTTGGCAATATTCTGTTATATACATACCTACACAACCCAAAACCACTAGTATCAGAATATTATACTGCTAAACTATTCCTGACATGTTTCTAGGGGAAAGTTGTTCAGTTTCATGGTCTGCATGCACCCTATCAGTATTTTATTTATTTTAGGGAAACAAATATTCGTTTTAATACAGTACTAAGCCATTAACAAGGTTCCGTTTATTTCGTATTCGGATGTACATACAGGGTGTAACGGACAGCCCTCCAAATACTGATATTCAGACCATGAAACTGAACAACTTCCCAAAATTATATTTTTTCAGGACACGTACATATTTTTCTTCCCATAGTAAATGCAGTCAACTGAATGTGAGTGAGAGAGGGCGCCACTGCCCATGAATACAAATCTCACTACTAGCTCTGTGTTTTAAAAATATTTTAACATAGTGAAATGTAAATTAAACCAGCTTATCTGTTTGGTTATTGGGTAAATACGCTGTAAAATTGTTTTCAAACCTAAATCTGCAGTATTGCGAGTGTTACGATAGAAATACCTAACTGTGTTTCGTTTGAACATAAACATTGTATTTAAATAAAAATAAGTGAAAGTGGGGTGCAGCTACACTTTTTCTCGGACTTCCTCGGGACATTTTAGTGAGTAAGAATGTTCTCACTTACCAGATATTGTGGAAAATCGGCTTCGAATGCCCCAAATCAATGATCATGAGATATAATTTGGAAGGTGCTTGTCAATTAGTCGATTATCAGCGACCGTCAACAGCTGACAATCAGCTGTTCGAACATATTTGCCGTTGAAGTGGACCTTAAATTCAACGCCACTTATGTTGTGAAGATGGACTGGAGGATTGAAGTGTTGATTTTTGTCTCGATGAAGTGAGACACATACGACGCGAGTTCGAATCCCACTTGCGGCGAGACTTTTTTCTTTCAAGTTTCTTTCTCTTTTCTTTTCTTTTTATTGAATCGGTTTTTATTTACGGTTTTGAGAAGCATTTTGAATTTACAGTTAATTTCTCGTGGTGCTTTGACCGATGCAGTTTCTATAATATATATATTATAGTTGCTTACTGGTTGCAACAATTTTGGCACAACGGGCCTGGGCCTCGACCGATGAAAGGACCTTGTTTTAGAGACAGTTGAGTACTAATTGTAAAAAAATATATATTGTTTTTGTATAGAAATAATCGGTGATGCTTAATAATTTATAAATTTTTATGACATTTTGATATTGACATTTAACTTAGTAATTGAGATTAAATAATTATTTATCGTTTATACATAATTTTTTTAATCCACACTAATATTATAAATGCGAAAGTAACTCTGTCTGTCTGTCTGTCTGTCTGTCTGTCTGCTACGCTTTCACGGCCAAACCGCTGAACCGATCTTCATGAAACTTGGCACAGAGATTGCTAGCATACCGAGAACGGACATAGGCTACTTTTTATCACCATTCGAGGGTCTGGAGTACAGATGTAGACCACCAGGTGTACCTCCAGGAGCCCAGCTAAACTATAAGAGATACAGGCATGGTTCCAAAACAAAAGTTGTTCAGTATGATGGGCCGCTTCTTTTCACAAGGACATTGAGGATCTGGAGTACCTTATGTAGACCACCAGGTGTACCATCAGGAGCCCAGCTAAACTATAAGAGATACAGGCATGGTTCTTAAACAATAGTTGTCCATTTTGATGGGTCGCTTCTTTTCACAAGGACATTGAGGATCTGGAGTACCTTATGTAGACCACCAGGTGTACCTCCAGGAGCCCAGCTAAACTATAAGAGATACAGGCATGGTTCCAAAACAAAAGTTGCTCAGTATGATGGGCTGCTTCTTTTCACAAGGACATTGAGAATCTGGAGTACCTTATGTAGACCACCAGGTGTACCATCAGGAGCCCACCTAAACTATTAGAGATACATAAATGGTACCAAAACAAAAATTGTTCAGTATGATGGGCCGTTTCTTTTCACAAGGACGTTGAAGATCTGGAGTAGCTTATGTAGACCACCAGGTGTACGATCAGGAGCATATCTAAACAATTAGAGATAAAGAAATGGTTTCAAAACAAAAGTTGTTCAGTATGATGGGCCGCTTCTTTTCACAAGGACATTGGGGATCTGGAGTACCTTATATGTAGACCACCAGGTGTACCATCAGGAGCCCACCTAAACTATTAGAGATACATAAATGGTACCAAAACAAAAATTGTTCAGTATGATGGGCCGTTTCTTTTCACAAGGACGTTCAGGATCTGGAGTAGCTTATGTAGACCACCAGGTGTACGATCAGGAGCATAGCTAAACAATTAGAGATAAAGAAATGGTTTCAAAACAAAAGTTGTTCAGTATGATGGGCCGCTTCTTTTCACAAGGACATTGGGGATCTGGAGTACCTTATGTAGACCACCAGGTGTACCATCAGGAGCCCAGCTAAATTATTAGAGATAAAGAAATGGTTCCAAAACAAAAGTTGTTCAGTATGATGGGCCGCTTCTTTTCACAAGGACATTGGGGATCTGGAGTACCTTATGTAGACCACCAGGTGCACCATTAGGAGGCCACCTAAACTATTAGAGATAAAGAAATAGTTCCAAAACAAAAGTTGGCCAGTATGATGGACTCCTTCTTTTTACAAGGATACTGAGGATCTGGAGTACCTTATGTAGACCACCAGGTGTACGATCAGGAGCCCACCTAAACTATTAGAGATACAGAAATGGTTCCAAAACAAAAGTTGGCCAGTATGATGGGAATAAGTTGAGAAAGGACATTGGCAACTTTTTACCAAGGATTTTTTTTTATCTACTGACTTTTGTATCCCATGGTTATAAATATTGATCTGTCAGCGCAGTACACCGGATGGCAAATTTTGAATTGTCCCTTTAACAACAGAAGCAAGCAAGGTATCCTTAAACAGTAGAGATAAGAACTGTTCTAATATCACTGTCATGCTTACTATGAATATACATATCAACTTTAGAACCTCTTTCTAAAAATACTATCTAACGCGGACGAAGTCGCGGGTAAAAGCTAGTAATATATAATAGGTATTTGTATATAGGATAAAGATAGGAGCTTTTACTGTCCAAAATAATATTTTTTATTTTTTTTTATTTATTTATTGTTTGTCAATCACCATCAATGTTTTCTTAATTTTATTTGAAAGTTTTGTGACGTAATTAATAAAAAAGCAGTAAACAACAATCATTTTTAGGTAAGTTTCATGTGTTTGTATAGTTATTATTATAAATTTATTGTTCGGTAATTTTATATTTTATTGATTTAAATTGATATAGATTATAATACATATTTTTATTTGCGAAGGGCACCAAAACTTATTCCAAGGTACGTGCATAATATTTTGATCTTACATAACTTCATGATGTCACTGTCGGTGCCATCGGTACAGCATGGGGTAGATGACAGTCTAGGAAGCCGGTCTCCTGATATGAGGTGTGTAATATGTTTTAAGTATTTTAAGGGTATCCGGGGTCTAAACATTCACATGGGCATAAAGCACCGCGACCGGGTGTCACCGTCAGTCAGCCCCATTCCAAACAGCAGAGTCTCAGTTGCACCTGATATCGGGGGTTTACAGAATGACTCACCTGACCTGCCCCTCTGGCAACGGATGGGTCATTTGAAAACAAACATATCGGTTGTTAAAAGGATCCCAAGAGGCGCGAGATTCGCGGTAGCTTCTGCTCTTTCCAAGTGCATTGACTCTGTTGTATTAAAAAACGATGGGGCTGGTTGGGAAGACTTACTCACTTTTGCGTACCGTACGCTGCACGTAAATAATGATGGTCTTTCAGGATCTTTGACGAAAAAAATTAAAGCAAATTGTGCCTCCCCTTCGTCTTTGGATGATTTCGATTTGGTTTCTAAAAGGCCAAATAATTCTAATGTGTTGAAATCAATTGAGAATAAGGTTAATGATGGGGACTTGAAAGGAGCAGCTCAACTACTTTTCTCCAATGACGCATTGGCTCCCGATAATGAAGAGACACTTAGCGCTCTGCGTTCGAAGCATCCAGCACCTACGGTTTCTGCGCCGCTTCCAGTTCCACCTACAGGTTGCGACGCTTCTCCGGTCGTTACTGAGGATGACGTTCGCGATGCATTAATGTCATTTAAGAGCGGATCTGCGGCGGGTTTAGATGGACTGTCTCCACAACATCTTAAGGATCTGATTGGGGGTTCGTTAGGAGATGTTGGAAAAACCCTAATGGTCAGCTTAGTGTCTCTGGTTAATTTGATGCTGTCTGGAAAGGTAAATCACGAGTTTACAGATTTATTCTATGGCGCTAGTCTAGTCGCTTTGAATAAGAAAGACGGAGGTATCAGGCCAATCGCGGTTGGCAACACTTTCCGCCGTTTGGCTTCAAAAATATGTTGCAAAAATGTTCGTGCTTTTCTGAGCAGCAAATTTGAACCCAAGCAATTAGGCTTTGCTATTAAGGGCGGTTGCGAAGCAGCAGTTCACGCGACGAGAGAGTTTTTGGAGCTAGCTGGCGGGGAGGTGTTGCTGAAAGTTGATATAAAGAACGCCTTCAATACCATCGATCGTGGCGTTTTATTGAGTGCGGTAAGAGAACGCGGTGGAGAACTGGCAACACTAGCCGAAACAATACATAACTAGAAACGCTCCGCGATTAAAAATAATTTCCGAAGAAAAATGCCGTCAGGAGTGCGCGAAAGTGACAGTGCTATCATCAAAAGAAGTTTAGCCAGTGTGGACACTAAACTTAGTGCCCAAAATGACGAGATTTGTGCCCTAAAACTTCAATTATCTGAGCTGACTGCATTAGTCACTTTATTAGTTGAGGGTAAAAACAAGTGCGACAAGTGCTCGGATGACCAGTGCGACGAAATACGTCACGCTAGCAGTAGTGACGAATCTGACTTCGCTAGTGCGAATGAGAAGGAAGATACCCTTACCGCGCCAGGAGTGACAGAGACGCAACAAAAACAAACCAGAAAACAGAAAAATGACTCGACTAAGGTTAACAAAGGACAAAATTCAAACCAAATGAATGCTAACCGATCATCAACACCGAAAAAAAGCCGGACAAGAAAATCTAAACGTAGATCTACGACAGATAATATGCATACTGCACCTTTAGCTCCACCACTACGATCTAACGCCGGATCCGAGTCACACAACAAAAATAATGACAACAAAGAAGAATGGCAAACAGCAGGATCCCGCAAACGTAGAAACTACCTAAACTACCGTAATAAACAAGTAGTTCGAGGCTGTGGAGCACCGAGCGACCTGCTATGCGCAGCTGATAATGTTAAGTACCTACACGTATGGGGTGCGCGTCCCGACACCACTGAGGCGAACGTTATCAGTTATCTCAACGCTAAGAAGTCATCTACTAATTACACTGTGGTAAAAATGACATCGAAACGATCAGCTGATTACGCATCGTTCAAAGTAGGTGTTCCCGAGAACGATTACGAAGAGTGCGTCAAACCGCAATTCTGGCCGAAAGGCTTTAAGGCCGAGCGCTGGCTTTTTCGCCTCGAACGACCAGCATCGGCTGAGACATAATAAGCCTAAAGACTTTTACTACCTAACTGTCTACTACCAGAATGTAAGATGGCTGAAAACAAAGTTACTACAGTGGCGAAACAATCTGTTAACATCTGACGACCTGCAGCTGGTAGCGGCAACAGAAACAAATACAGACGAGTCGGTGAGTGATGCTGAGCTGTGCGGCGCCGGCGGAAGCTGGGCTGTGCTGCGCCGGGACCGACGCGCGCGGATCGGCGGCGGAGTGCTGCTGGCTGCGCGCGCGCCCCTGCTGCTCGAACGTTTACCGGCTTACGAAACACTCGACGGTGAAGATTTGTGGGCTAAGTTTTTATTCCACGGACAAGTGATTTACGTATGTGTCATATACATACCGCCCGGCTCATCAGACTATATATATATGGAGTGGTTTCACAGTGTTGAAAAAGTGTGTATGAATCATGCGTCTTCTAAAATTTTAATTTTTGGCGATTTAAATTTACACAGCGCTAGTAATAAT
This sequence comes from Tuta absoluta, assembly GCA_027580185.1. Lineage (NCBI taxonomy): Eukaryota > Metazoa > Arthropoda > Insecta > Lepidoptera > Gelechiidae > Tuta > Tuta absoluta. The sequence goes on from JAQAHW010000003.1 coordinate 92,435, forward strand.
GTAAATAATTATTTTAAATATTTCAGTACCTTCTGTGATATGGAGCAGTACAACTGTGTTAGTAATATGAATGAGAGAATGCTAGACGTGGTGCTGACGAGTGCGGAGCTGGGCGAGGCGGTGCGCGTGCGCGGCGCCGAGCCGGAGGAGCAGCTCGTCAAGGTAGACGGCCACCATCCGCCGCTGGTAGTGAGTATTGGGTACAGATTTTGCAAAGAGGTCTTAAAACGGGACCCTTCTAACATCCCATTAGAAAATGACTGGAATTTCGCAAAAGGTGATTTCTTCTCATTATATAATATGATAAAAAAATTTGATTGGCTTCAAATAAATGCTTTTACCGAAGTGGAAGACGCGTTACGTTTTTTTTATCATGAAATTTATAAAATATTTGACCAATGCATTCCCAAAAAAATACGTAAGTCGTCAAGTACTCGTATATACCCGGTCTATTATACTTCAAGTATAATTCGTGATATACAAGCTAAGGCGGAATCGCATCGGATATGGAAATGTACTGATGACATTGGGTCTAGGGATGAATTTAGGCGACTACGTAGAAAAATAAAGGAGGACATTGATCTAGCCCATACAAACTATACTAATCTAATTTCTAGGAACTTATGTCACAATCCAAAAGAATTTTGGCAATATGTAAATAGCCTCCGAAGCGCCGGTGGACTGGAATCCAAAGTGACGCGGGGCGACAAGGAATACACGGGGTCAGGGGTCGCGAACGCTTTTGCAGAGCACTTTAGCTCGGTATTCTTACCGCATCAGCCCTTATTAAATCCTGCCGTCGCGGCCGCTGCGTCACCGGCGGACTGCCGCCGCATGCATTTACACGCTTTTAGTGTGGCTGACGTCCGCGCTGCGGTTAAAAAGCTGAAGCCGGGGACCTCGCCAGGGCCCGATGCGATACCAGCTTACATTATTAAGGGTTGTCTCGACGAGAAAATCGTACCTGTAACTTATATATTTAACTTGATACTTGAAACTGGTCAATACCCATCATTATGGAAGGAATCCAGAGTAACACCGATACCTAAGTCTGGATCGAGGTCGAAGGTGGAAAACTATAGACCAGTTGCAATATTATGCGCGCTAGCCAAAGTGTTTGAGACAGCCCTACATAGCTGCCTGCTACCGCAGTGTCTGCCGTATATAACGAGCGCACAACACGCTTTTCTACCTCGGCGCTCGGTGGCTACAAACCTGGTGACATTGGTAGATAGAATCTCCTTCGAAATGGACCGTGGTAATCAGGTAGACGTAGTATACCTCGATTTTCAGAAAGCCTTTGACAGGATTGACAATGACACTTTGCTTGTGAAGCTGAGTACCATGGGTTTCACGCCGAAACTATTAAAATTATTCGCAAACTATCTAGCAGACAGAAAACAGTTTGTTAAATATGGTGCACATATATCCGACCATTACTCCACACGCTCGGGTATTAGCCAGGGTTCGAATCTTGGTCCCCTTTTGTTCGTGCTCCTCATCAACGACCTACCCAATGTCGTGACTCAGTCGACAGTATTGATATTCGCTGATGACGTCAAACTGGTGAAGGCTTGCGGGAACCTCTCAGATCGTGACGCGCTACAACGCGACATTAACGCTGTACATGAATGGAGTGTGGCGAATCGGCTCCACTTCAACCCCAGTAAATGCGAGACGATGACGTTTACGCGTGGTCGTAATCCGCAACATTACCACTACTTTATAGGGGGCGAGCCTGTATCACGCGTGGAGCGGGTGCGCGACCTGGGAGTCTGGTTTGATCCAGAACTGACGCTGCGAGAGCACACGCAGCGCGTGGTGGACGCTGCTCACCGCCGGCTCGGCTTCGTGTTGCGTAACGCGACTCCGCTGTCCGTGGCTGCGACTAAAGCACTGTACGGAGCACTCGTGCGCAGCATTCTTGAAACTAATACCGTAGTATGGAGCCCGCATGAGGAAAAATATATTCTTATACTGGAGCAAGTCCAAAAGAAATTCCTACGAAACTTATTTAGAAAAGTTTTTAATTACTACCCCTATCTTTATCCGTCTCTCTACGTCCAGGGTCATCTAGGATACCAAACATTAGAGGTTAGAAGGTCTCTTGCCCTAAGCAAATTTACGCTAGGGATAATTAGAAACAAAATAGATTGCACAGCACTGGTCGAAGTATTACTGCAAATATCTGTACCCAATACTCATACAACATCAAGACTGCGCGACCGTCCGCGGAGCGTCCTGGCGCGGGCCGCGGGCCGCACGACGCACCGCCGGCACAGCCCGGTGGAGCGCGCGCGCGCCCTGCTCGGCTCGGTACTCGCTGCAGCACCGCAGTGTGACTTGTTTGCGAGTGGGATTGCATGTGTGATGAGAGAGTGTCAGAGAATGTATGAGATGCATGTAAGAGAGACTAGTGTGCCAATTTGACATTTCCTTATGAAATTTTATTTATAATCATGAAATTGTTTTTCACCAAATGAATTGTATTATTTTTTTATGTAACTATTTACCTACTGACTATATTTGTAACGATTTGGTTTTTATTAACTGTTATGTTACAAATTTATTAAATAAACAAATTGAATTGAATTGAATTGAACACATACCAGCGATTTATCCATATCTATGGCAATGTTACGGGGCACCTACAAAGTTATTGTATAAGGATCACGTTTTAAGCTCGGCTGCGGGTTGCCAGCAAGGGGACCCACTTGGTCCAGCGATATTCAGTTTAGCAATTCATTCAATCATTTCCAATTTGGATTCAAGTTTAAATTTGTGGTACCTGGGTGATGGAACTTTAGGCGGCTCCGCCTCTACGGTTGCTTCAGATTTAAGTTCGTTAAGAAATTCTTTTGCTTCTATTGGTCTGGAGCTCAACTTTAGTAAATGCGAACTTTTCATTCAGCCGTCTGTTGATACAGACTCCAGAGACAGCATTATTGCTTCATTCAATTCTTTGGCGCCTAATATTAAAATTCAGACAAAAGAGTCACTTCGCCTGCTGGGTGCCCCCATTTTGGACGAGTCTCTGCATTTCTACATCGAGGAACAAATTGAGCGCTTTCAAGCATCTTCGGATCGCTTATATAAGATAAACTCCCACATGGCACTTTTTATAATGCGCTTCTGCCTATTTGTTCCGAAATTTACGTACGTCCTTCGTTGTACAAAGCTTTGGAAATTCCAAGATTTACTCGCAGTTTTGGATGAAACTATTAAAAGGACTCTGTGTGCCATCTTAAATATTGCTCTCGATGACGTGGCCTGGGTTCAGGCATCGCTGCCGATTCGTCATGGTGGCATAGGTATCAGGAAAGCGACATCGGTTTCTTTGCCTGCGTTTCTGTCTTCGGCTCATTCTGCTAGTCCCCTTTGCGGTAAAGTTCTTAACCCATCTTTGGGTTCCGTGGGGATTTCGGGATTAGCCGAGGCAATAGAAATTTGGCGGGAAAGATGTCCTAACGATTTGCCGGATGCTCCACATGTTCAGAGGCAATGGGACGAACCGCTATGTAAGCAAGTTTCGCAGAACTTAGTTAGTGGTTGTTCGAACTCTTCCGATCGTGCAAGAATTCTGGCCGTGTCTGAAAGAGAATCGGGGTTTTGGTTACAGGCATATCCCTCGGCGAACTTGGGTACCCTACTGGATAACGGTACGCTCTCAGTTGTGGTCGGGTTGCGTTTGGGCGTAAAAATTATTGAGCCTCATCAGTGCTTCTGTGGGGAGTTGGTGAATGAGTTGGGTCACCATGGCTTGTCATGTCAGAGAAGCGCTGGTCGAATGTCTCGACACGCCAGTCTTAATGACATAATACGCAGGGCTTTAACATCTACCAGTATCCCAGCGGTTTTGGAGCCTAACGGTTTGTTGCGTACGGATGGTAAGCGACCAGATGGGTTGTCCATGATACCGTGGAAACTGGGTAAATGTCTGATATGGGACGCTACCTGCGTTGACACGTTAGCTCCAACTCATTTACCGTCTACATGTCGAGGTGCTGGTGCAGCGGCAGCGACGGCTGAAGGACTCAAGCGGCGTAAATACCGAGATTTACTCCATAATTATGTTTTCGTGCCCTTTGCAGTGGAGACCCTGGGCCCGTGGGGGTTGGAGGCCAGGGCTTTCATCACCGATCTTGCGGCGCGTCTCCGTGAGGCATCGGGTGATTCCAGATCTGGCAGCTACCTAGCTCAGAGAATTAGTTTAGCAATTCAAAGAGGTAATGCTGCCAGTATTTTGGGTACTTTGCCTCGCGGGGACGCGTTGGAGGGTATTTATTATTTGTAGTTAGGTATAGTAAGTTTCTAGGTTTAAGTTGACATTTTTATTTTGTATTTTGATGTTGTCTGTATGAAATAAATATTTGTACAGTAAAAATATAAAAAATGTGATTTTGTATGGGAAGTCCATTATTTTTGTCGTTTCCTGACATATGTTCCTAGGGGACAGGTGTTCAGTTTCATGATCTGTATACACCCCATCAATACTGATGGGGTGTATACAGGGAGGGCTGTCCCTTACACCCTGTATGTACTATCGCTCGTCGCTCTATAATTTTAATACTTGTTTGGGGTAAAACGATGGTTTTAATTTTTTGTTGCAGTAATTAAGATGTTTTATTACATCATCGCTTGAAATTTATTTATTAAGAGTTAAAATGTTATCGCTGATTTATCAATTTAGAAGACAACTCAATAAAAAGCCGCGATTCACATTTAATAGAAGCTGCGTTAATTACTAGCTTTTTCAAAGTGTACAGAGATATATTTTTTAAAATTTTACAACATTAAAATTGCTTGTATTAAACGAGCCATTCTTCTTCGATCGTGTAGGACAAGACATCGACGAAAGACTGGGTCTTCATTCCATGATAGCCTTTAAAAAGAAAGTGTATGGTACTCACCGGCATTTGTTCGGCGCCGCACAACCACACCTGCACAGAGAGTCGACGTCAGTATACAGCACACACACATCAACATCGTACACGGGCGGACGGTAGATGCGACTCGACAGCATTATACGCTTAGTACTTGCATTAAGTTTAACGTGTCTTCACTTATCCCTTTTCAGACCATTTTTAATTAAAGTGACTAAGGGACTTTCATGAGTGACATTCACTTGTGACATATGTAAGAACTTGTGACTTTGGTAAGACCTTGTGACTTTGGTAAGACCTTGTGGCTTTGGTAAGACCTTGTGACTTTGGTAAGACCTTGTGAGTTTGGTAAGACCTTGTGACTTTGGTAAGACCTTGTGACTTTGGTAAGACCTTGTGAGTTTGGTAAGACCTTGTGAGTTTGGTAAGATCTTGTCACTTTGGTGAGAACTTGAACTTGTAAGTTTCGTAGGAACTTGTTAGTACTGTAAATGAATGCTTGATATCTGATATAGACGACATGGGAGGTCCAGCCTGATTTTATTTCAGAAAAGGGTTTAGAGTCACTAGAAGATAAACATACTAAAAGTACTCGAGTTCAGGACTCTTGGCTCTTGAGATATTACTCCTCAAAGGCTAAAAACCCCGTTTTTTTAAGTTATTTGCTCATAACACGAAAAATATAGTAAATGGAGAAAAAATATCTAAGGCAACTTGAAAGCTCATACAATTTTCATAATTATTCACGCAGATAAAAATCTTGTATCTTTTATCGTCATTGAGTTATACTTCTGAATATTTTTCAAAACAAGCGCTTATATCAAATCATATTTATTAGCACGGCATATTGAATAAAAAGTTTAAAAATTAGGTCTGAGGTAAGGATGAGATAGTTTCCATTCTGATAAGGATATAATATGACATGCTGATGCCGTTCTTCGGAGAGCACGTTAATCTATCGGTCTCACCGTGATCATGTCCTATGAAACTAGATCGAAATACCTATCGAACAATTTCCGTATAGGTTATTTTGAGTAAAATTTGGACACTTTGTAAATGAATACCGGCCAGCATCCCTCACGCGTTAGTCATAAATGCATTCTCTTTTGTGAATATCCAGTCGACGAACAACCCGATAGTTTAACGTGCTCTCCGAAGCACGCCATCGTCATGTTATATACTAATCAGAATAGAAACTCTCTCATCCTAATTTTAGACTCAATTTTTTAACTTTTTATTTCAATTAACAAGCAATATACCGTGCTAATAAATATGATCAGCAAAGATACAAGATTTTTATGAGTGAAAAATTTCGCAAATAGTATGAGCTTTCAATTTGCCTTAGATATTTTTTCTCCATTTAATATTTTTCGTGTTATGAACAAATAACTTAGAAAAAACTGGCTTTTTAGCCTTTGAGGAGTACTATCTCAAGAGCCAAGAGTCCTGAACTCTACTTTTAGTATGTTTATCTTCTAGTGACCCTAAAACGATTACTGAAATAAAATCAAGCTGGACCTCCCATTACTTCTATAATCTCTTATTAACAGGATTATGTGAGTTTGGTAACAACTTGTGACTTTGGTAAGAACTTGTGAGTTTTGTAAGAACTTGTGGCTTTGGTAAGCATTTGTGAGTTTGGTAAGAACTTGTGACTTTGGTAAGAATTTGTGAGTTTGGTAAGAATTTGTGAGTTTGGTAACAACTTGTGACTTTGGTAGACCTTGTGACTTTGGTAAGAACTTGTGACTTTGGTAAGAACTTGTGACTATGGTAAGAACTTGTGACTTTGGTAGACCTTGTGACTTTGGTAGACCTTGTGACTTTGGTAAGAACTTTTGAGTTTAGTGAAAACTATTTACAAGCTAGTGACTTGACTACTTGTAAAAACCTAGGTTTTAAAAGTGATTTTAGTTTGAACCTGAAACTTAGGTTATTGCGTTATATTGCCTATAACTTGTTAAGTTTATGAAACTTTCATGTAGCTTTTTATTTCTCTGTGAAATATGTATTTGTGTGTGGTTTCGACCAGTTTGTTCAATCTGCACAATTTTAGCATGAGTAGGGTTAATTTGTATCTATTCATTCATTAGGAACGGAACACCGACTCAAAACTAGAATTTAATTATATTAATTAATTAGAAAAGCAATAATTATATTCAAGAGAATGAAATCAAATCTTAAAATGTGGTGTTTTCACCAACCCTTTGATTACTTTGCTGTCACACTACTCATACTGTGTCGTGCTGGGTACTGTGCGGTACTGTGCGGGGCGGAGGCGAGAGGGGGAGGGCAGCGCCGCCGCCCGTAAATGCTTGCATCTTACATCCCTGACGTTCGGGCGCCGTCGCCGTTTTGGTGAGTACTCGCAAAAACAGGCGCCGACTCGAGGGAAGACATCAAGCATTTACGGACCGGCGGCACCAAAACGTCGAACGTCAGGAATGTAAAACACCGAGTCGCATCGAATCATTTATTATCATTATCGTCGTCGTCGTGTGGTTGGCGCGGAGTGCGCGCCAGCCACGTGTCCAGCGTGCCGTTGCGCAGCGCGCGCCGCCGCCCCCCCGGCCCCGCCCCCGCCCCGCCCGCCGCCGGCTCGCCGCCCGCCTTGTCTAGCGTCCATAGGTTGATGTGTACCGTGCCGCGCGACCGCGTGCGCGGAGCCTTGGCCGGGGGCGCGGCGGGGGGCGAGGGCGGCGGCGAGGGGGGCGGGGCGGGTGCGGGCGCGGGGGGCGCGCGGCGTCGCCGGGGGCGCACCTTGGCGCCGTCCTCGCGGCTGTAGGTGACGTCCGGGTCCGGCTCGGGCGGGGGCGGGGCCGGGGGCTGCGGCTCGGGCTCGCGCAGCGCGCGGCGCTTGTCCTCCCAGTCGCGCAGCTGGCGGCGCATGTCGTCGAGCGCGGCGCGCTCCGCCTCGGTGGCCGCCTCGCTGCTCTCCACCAGGCGCATCGCGTACTTCTCGATGGGCGTCAGCTGCGAACAATCAATGCTCATATCATACCATAGAAAGTCCAGGAAAGGTTCCAATCTTGAACTCATTAGGAACTCAGCGAGTAACTCGCCGTGTGATGCTGCCATAGAATAGCATCACTCTAAATCTACCCGTGTGTGTCTTAAAAAGCGACTAAGCGTAAATTGCAAAGAGTAAAGGGAATGGGCAGCAGCGCTCCCTGTAAACGCAACATCTTGCACTGCGCTAGTTAAGATTACAGCGTCAGCTTTGCCAAACCGGAACCAGCTGATGCTGATATTTACTTCACCTAGTTAGAATGACCTAGATTCAAAGTTAATCTAGGTAAGCTAATTATCTCAAGAGCGTCATTAGTTTACGTAGTTTTAATTATTTTAATTAGTATATAAGCTTGATGTAACTCAGTCTTAGTCGATCACTCTTCTCTGAACGATCTTCGGACAAATACAAGACAAGAAGTACACCATAAGTCTGCGTTTCACTATGTATAGCAGTGAGCGGTTGTGGCTATTTATTCGTAACTCGACGCGCGATATATATTAAAATCAATCTCGAGTTGAACATGCGATATAGAAGGCATTAACACATGAGCATCGAGTACCTACCTGCTTCATGAGCGCGGCGAACTCTCCGGCGTGCGTGCGGTCGTGCGTGTCGGCGGCGGCGGCGGTGGGGGCGTGGGCGGGGGCGGGGGGCGGCGCGTGTGCGTCGGCGGCGTCGTCGTCGAGCGGCAGCGTCTCGTCGAACTCGGCGAGGTCGTGGCGCTGCTCGGCGCGGGCGAGGCGCGCGGCGAGCGCGTCGGCCTCGTCCTCGCACGCCGCCAGCGCCGTCTCCAGCTCGCCCCCCTGCCCCGCTGTCCCCGCTCCCCCCTGCCCCGCCCCCGCCCCAGCTCCACCAGTCTTTTGTTCGTCGTTCTCTTTCGTGTCCGAGCTTTCTGTACAGTTTTCGGCTCCGAACAGCTCTTTGATGTTGGCCTGTGGAGTTAAGAAGGTACCAAATATTTATACACCCGCAACATACAAATCCTGCCCGCGATTGAAAATTTTACAAGTTTAAAAAAATTGTATACCTAACACGGGAAGTGATTTAAAATTTGGTATTTTAACCAAATATTTAAGGGTGAGTTCTGCTCGTGAAATTGAACTTAGACGAACATAGGGCAAAATATGCATAAAAAAATGGGACCTCCTATACTAAAAACGTTCATAAATTTTGACACTTTGTACGGGAGTTCCATTTGAATTTATCATATTTCTACCTACGTGTCATGGGGAGATCAACATATTTTGAAAACATTTGCACTGAATTCAATGGAAGCTTATATAACTCCCTGTGCACGTGCGTCCGTGCGCGTGCTTTTAAAGGTGTATGTGTAGTGGTGTGTATGTGTGTGTGTGTGCGGTGTGTGTGTGCGGTGTGTGTGCGGTGGGTGTGTGCGGTGTGTGTGTGCGGTGTGTGCGGTGTGTGTGTGTGTGTGTGTGTGTGTGTGCGGTGTGTGCGGTGTGTGTGCGGTGGGTGTGTGCGGTGTGTGTGTGCGGTGTGTGCGGTGTGTGTGTGTGTGTGTGTGTGTGTGTGTGTGTGTGTGTGTGCGTGTGTGTGTGTGTGTGTGCGTGTGTGTGTGTGTGTGCGTGTGTGTATGTGTGTGCGTGTGCGTGTCTGCACGGGCGTGTGTGCGTGTACGTGTGCGCGTGTCTGCACGTGTGCGCGTGTCTGCGCGCGCGCGTGTGCGTGTGTGTGTGTCTGCGCGCGTGTGTGCGTGTACGTGTGCGTGCGTGTACGTGTGCGTATGTCTGCGCGCGCGTGTGTGTCTGCGCGCGTGTACGTGTGTGCGTGTCTGCGCGCGTTTACCTGTCTGAGCACGGAGGTGGTGAAGTGTCCGTCCTCGATGGCGAGGTGTCCGTGTGTGTGTGTGTGTGTGTGTGTGTGTGTGTGTGTGTGTGTGTGTGTGTGTGTGTGTGTGTGTGTATGTGTGTGCGTGTGCGTGTCTGCACGGGCGTGTGTGCGTGTACGTGTGCGCGTGTCTGCACGTGTGCGCGTGTCTGCGCGCGCGCGTGTGCGTGTGTGTGTGTCTGCGCGCGTGTGTGCGTGTACGTGTGCGTGCGTGTACGTGTGCGTATGTCTGCGCGCGCGTGTGTGTCTGCGCGCGTGTACGTGTGTGCGTGTCTGCGCGCGTTTACCTGTCTGAGCACGGAGGTGGTGAAGTGTCCGTCCTCGATGGCGAGGTGTCCGTGTGTGTGTGTGTGTGTGTGTGTGTGTGTGTGTGTGTGTGTGTGCGTGTGTGTATGTGTGTGCGTGTGCGTGTCTGCACGGGCGTGTGTGCGTGTGCGTGTCTGCACGGGCGTTTGTGCGTGTACGTGTGCGCGTGTCCGCACGTGTGCGCGTGTCTGCGCGCGCGCGTGTGCGTGTGTGTGTGTCTGCGCGCGTGTGTGCGTGTACGTGTGCGTGCGTGTACGTGTGCGTATGTTTGCGCGCGCGTGTGTGTCTGCGCGCGTGTACGTGTGTGCGTGTCTGCGCGCGTTTACCTGTCTGAGCACGGAGGTGGTGAAGTGTCCGTCCTCGATGGCGAGGTGTCCGTGTGTGTGTGTGTGTGTGTGTGTGTGTGTGTATGTGTGTGCGTGTGCGTGTCTGCACGGGCGTGTGTGCGTGTACGTGTGCGCGTGTCTGCACGTGTGCGCGTGTCTGCGCGCGCGCGTGTGCGTGTGTGTGTGTCTGCGCGCGTGTGTGCGTGTACGTGTGCGTGCGTGTACGTGTGCGTATGTCTGCGCGCGCGTGTGTGTCTGCGCGCGTGTACGTGTGTGCGTGTCTGCGCGCGTTTACCTGTCTGAGCACGGAGGTGGTGAAGTGTCCGTCCTCGATGGCGAGGTGTCCGTGTGTGTGTGTGTGTGTGTGTGTGTGTATGTGTGTGCGTGTGCGTGTCTGCACGGGCGTGTGTGCGTGTACGTGTGCGTGCGTGTACGTGTGCGTATGTCTGCGCGCGCGTGTGTGTCCACGCGCGTGTGTGCGTGTGCGTGTCTGCGCGCGTTCACCTGTCTGAGCACGGAGGTGGTGAAGTGTCCGTCCTCGATGGCGAGGTGTCCGAGCTTGCGCTTCTGGTCGGCCTTGCGCAGGATGTTCTCCTCGACGGTGGCGGCGGTGACGAGGCGGAACACGTGCACGTCGCGCGTCTGGCCGATGCGGTGCGCGCGGTCCTGCGCCTGCGCGTCCATCGTGGGGTTCCAGTCCGAGTCGTAGAACACGACGCAGTCGGCGCCGGTGAGGTTGAGCCCGACGCCGCCCGACCGCGTCGACAGGATCATCGCGAACACGCGCGCGTCAGAGTTGAACCGATCCACCAGCGGCTGGCGGGCCTCCACCTCAAATAACACACATGTTTTATTATTACTTTTTAAATAAATGTACTATGGTATTATTATGCTATTTTCATAAATGAAAATAAGAAACTGAAAAAATAATGTCAGAGCCAGCCGGGACCGTGGGGTACCATCCCACTACTCTGCCAACTGCACTACCGGCGCCCCGACCTCACAGTTTCCATCGTATTTAGAATGATTACATATATTTTATTATTTACACTAGACATGCACCGACTTTAGTCTTTCGTTTAAGGGGATTAGTCGGTCAATATTGTGGCCGGTGACTAGTCAGCTAAATAGCTGATGAGTCTGCTTCTTCTTCTTCTTTTCGTGTGGGACACCGAGTCATCTAACGACCCGATGAACCCTGGTGTCAGAGTTTTTCAACCGCCTACTACCACTAGCAGGCCTCTGACATGGTTGTGTTACGACCGCCGTCTAAGTAATCATAGACAGCAATCGGGTCCGACGGCTTAACGTGCCCTCCGAAGCACGGAACCATTTCTTTTCGGAAAATCAGTTGGTTCACCCTGCAATGTCCTAACCAGACCAGGAGCAAATTCACAAAGACATAAATATCAACTTTTGTGAAAGTCCCACCGAGAATCGAACCCGGAACCTTTGCGTCGCAGGCAGTCGCACTACCACTACGCCACATTGGTCGTCTGCTGTTATAACCTGAACGTAAAATTATAAAATTGATAAATCTGTGTTTAGAAAAACACCGTGACTGTTTATTAGTAGACAACGCTCAAACACGCGCAACAATAACTACTAAAGGTCGCTGTAGGGCTACTAATGGTCGGCCATTATGTAATCGGCGTATAGTTGTTTACTCGTCGACTGATTTCAAGTTAATTAGTCGGTAGTCGGCTAAAACCATATTCGGTGCAACTCTATTTACAACATATTTTTTTCAATTGAATTTTAAAAATAACATGATATATTATCTTTGATATGGATGTTGTACATTTTCACACGGCCTAACGCAGACTGGTAGGTAATGCCATTGGCACCCATAAAGTTTAATACATAAAATAATATACAAGATTGAATTGAATGTATACCTTGGTGGCGCCGTCGAGCCGCAGGTAGGTGTGTCCGTGCATGGAGAGGAAGGCCTCGAGCACGTCCAGCACGCGCGTCATCTGCGTGAAGATGAGCACGCGGTGCCCGCCCGCCTTCAGCCGCCGCAGCAGCCGCGACAGCGTCTGCAGCTTGCCTACACCACATATACATGATGTAAAAAAATTAGCTAAGAATATTTTAAGGGGTGAACCAGTACGTGAAACTGAACAACTTTCCCCAAGGAACATAGGTCGAAATATGAAAAAAAATTTGGCCCTCCCATACAAATTATCCCGCCCGGGTAACACACTAAGTATGGGAGGGTCAATTTTTTTTTTCATATTTCGACCTATGTTCCTTGGGGAAAGTTGTTCAGTTTCACGTACTGGTTCACCCCTTAAAATATTCTTAGCTAATTTTTTTACACCTTATATACTGTACTACACAAAATTAACAAATAATTTCAAAACCATTACAATTGGCGGCATCATTGCTCCGATAGCAATATCTTCCAAGCAACAAGGTAGTAAGTAAGTTTTTAATAATAAGTATTTTTAAGATTTCTCTTGCATACGACAAATTATTTCGCGATTGGAAACAGAAATTATGAAACGACTCACAAGCCATGAAGGAACCACTTCGGTTTAGTATTAGAAGAGTTATTTAACACGACGCGACTGGTAGGAGCTAATTCAGGATTCTAAGAAAATATCAACCAAAAGTCCGGCACAAGCACACGTCGGACACTGGCGCTCAAATGTATGAATCAAACGCGTTGCTACGCACACAGTCTAAGCTCGCGTAGGTGAACGCGGACCATGCTTTTGTGGGTGAGACAACATGTCAGGGTTGCCGCCATTTTGCGTTCGCGAATCGGGAATGCAATGTGCCATGTGCCGGCAGAATGAAATGACCTTCGTCGTTGCGTCCTTTGCTAGCCGGTGTCTGAGCGTCCTCCGAGCGCGGGTGGGCGGCGCTTGTAGGGGGAGGCAGGGAGTGACCATACTGTACGCTAGTACTATTAATTATACTGTGGCACAAGGCACTAACGCTAAAACCATTGTAAGTTTAGAGCATAATGATTTTAGGTTCTTATTTATATTAGTCAGTAACAAAAGCTTTTAAAATAAAGGTGTCCGGCTCAAGACATGTTCGTGGAATGCTCCTTCGTCTACCGTCTGTAAACTTCTTACTCATGTCCGACTCAAACAAATACATACTCATAACACCGATATCCCTGGCGGGGTAGGCAGAGCGTAAACGGCCGTAAAACAAACAGTTACGCCACGTTCGACAAACATTTGAGGTACATTCAGAAAACTGTGTATCACGTGACAGGTTGTCAGCCTATAAAAACACGAGTTTTTCTTAAGTCTCATAGTCGCCTCTTACGACACCCACGGGAAATAACAGGGTGATGCTGTTCCAAGCCGACATCACAAGGTAAATCTCAATGTTGTAGTGGCGCAATAAAACTAGTCGTACCGCAGTCGTACTGCAGCAGGCGGGGATGCGGGAAGGCGACGGCTTGCCGCGCTGCGGGCGCGTGCAGCAGCGCGAGCGCGGCGCGCGCGGCGGGCAGCAGCGCCGCCTCCAGCCGCGCCGCGCGCCGCCGCCACGCGCGCGCCCCCGCGCCCCGCGCCGCCTCCTCGCCCCGCGCGCGCCCCGCGCCCACCACCAGCACGGGCGCCGGGGCGCGCGCCGCCGTCCAGCACACGCTGAACCTGAAATGAAAACGCAATGTTTACTCCAGTACGGTGATCATTGACGAGGCACTAACCGGATGAAGCCGAGGAGTGGATTTTAAATGGTAAAACGAGGTGCTACATTTTTTTTAATAAATGTTTATTTTTTTAATATTAACAGCCGCAACAGTCCACTGCTTGACCTCCCCCTATCGGGTGGTATTTCATCACCACGCTTAACAGGCGAATTGGCGAGTGTAATGCTGAGAATGCATTCCTTAACTAGCGCAGTTACATTCACTGGGAACGCTGCTGCCCATTTCCTAGACCGTTATCCTTTAATAGGATTGGAAGATGTTGTTCAACGCACAGGCACACGGCAAAGGAATGGAATGTGTTCAAATGGTAAGACGAGGTGCTGCTATAGATTTAACATGGATATAATAGTAGTTCATGCAACTGTTGTATAATGGGGGTCATTAGAATTCGAGTGTCTGTTTCTCGGCTACGCCTCGTGTGATAATAGTTTGACACGAGCATTCTAATGCCTAATTATAGCAGTTGCATACACTATTTTATCTACACTCTCTAAAAAAAACTCAGTTTAACACTTTTCCAAACGTCCGCACCGGTGATAGCAAGGCCCGATACAAATTCAATACGAGAACGTAATATGGCTTGATAGGAATTTTTGAAAACTCTTTACTTTAGCAGTTGTTCAGATGTGGAGTCTAAATAATAACTTAACTAAACTACTGACCAACAACTAAAAACAACTGAACAACAACTGAACAACATCTGAACAATATCGTAATAACATCGGAACAACATCTGAACAACAACTGAACAACTACTGAAAAACATCTGACGAACAACTGAACAACATCTGTTCAACATCTGAACAACAACTGAACAACAACTGAACAACATCTGAACAATAACTGGACAACATCGGTACAACAACTAAACAACATCTGAACAACAATCTAATAAAACAACACCCGAACAATTACTGTACAACAACAACTGACAGGTGCGGTGGAAGATGGCGATGTGAGTATTGGCAAAAAAAACTTCGTTTCATTTCTCAACTTTATCGAAGTAAGAGCCTTCTCATTAAGTCATTACGCTTCTGTAATTTCTATGAAACTGTAATTTATATAGGCACAATGCATAAAGTAGGTCTTAATGCAACTGTTTTCAAGTTCATAATTCGAACATTATGACGATTAGACGAGTGTAGATAAAATAGTAGAAGTGTTGTGCTGTCTACCTGTCGATGACGTCCTCCATGTCGGCGAGCACCTGGTCGATAGTCCTGTGCGGGAGCGGGGCGGGGGCGGGGCCGGGGGCGGGGCCGGCGTGCAGCGCCGCGCGCAGGTCCGCGCCGTACAGCGGCAGCCGCCAGCAGCGCCGCTCGTTGGTGCGCGCCAGCCGACGCAAGCACTCCGCGCGACGCACGCACAGTCTGCTGGCCGCGGGGGTGGCGGGCGCGGGCGCGGGGGCGGCGGCGGGGGCGGCCGCGCGCGAGGGGGGCGGCGGCCGAGAAGCGACGATGGGCGGCGGCGCAGCACCCTGAAACACAGATAAACAAAATATTTGTCACTTTGGTCACACATACATTTAGTTTTAACAATTTAAACATTTTAGAATTACACATTTATTTGTAAAATATATTCATAATTACATACACCTATCACGCCTATAATCCCTTGCGGGGTGGGCAGAGCATAATTGCTATATACAAAATAATATCCGGGCAGGGAAATAGTAAGGGAAGTGGGCAGCGCAAACGTTACTCGCGCTGCTACTCGTTATGCCGCTGCCACTTCCCGTGCTCCCCTCGAATAACGGCTTTTCGTACGCGAGTCAAAGGAACTACAGCACGATCGCGAGTGGAATACATTGCTATCTCGCTCACTCGTATTGGTGCGAGAAGAGGCAGTGTGTGAACATTCACTCGGGTTGATACTTCCGCGGAAGTATTTCGAGCAATATTCGCGACAGCGGCAGGAGCATGGTGTAAAGAACGTGCGATTAGGATGAGCTTGTGTAATGAATAACCTTTCCTCCATACAAATTGACCCGGTCGACAGGACCTAAATTGTTTACATACATACATACATATATCACGCCTTTATCCCTTGCGGGGTAGGCAGAGCGTAAACGACCGAAAAAACGGCCACTTACGCCACGTCTGACAAACGTTTGAGGGTCATTCGGAAAATTGTGTATCGCCATAGTGATAGGTTGTCAGCCCATCGCCTAAAATTGCTATACACACCCTCGAGTCCCTTCGTCGCCTCTTACGACTCCCACGGGAAGAAATGGAGTGATGCTATTCTAAGCCGGCATCACACGGTAATCTAAGCCGGCATCACACGGTAATCTAAGCCGGCATCACACGGTAACATCAGCTGGCTCACTCTTTGAAATATATGCAGTTATTTTTACACCTTGTATATATGTATGTACTTTCAATTTAATTTCAAAAGTTTGTGTAGCCCACCTGCGCGGCTTGCGGCGCGCGCGGCACGAGGCGCAGATGCAGGCGGAGGCGCGCGGGCGGGGGGCGCGGCGGGGCGGGCGCGGGCGCGGGCGCGGGCGGGGGCGCGGGCAGCTCCTCCAGCAGGCGGCGCGGCGGCGCGAGGTGCCTGGTGCGGTGCGCGGCGAACGCGCCGGCGCCGCTGGCCTCGAGCGTGGCGAGGTCCCCCGCGAGGCGCGCGGCGGCGGCGGCGGCGCGCTGCACGCCGCACAGCGCGAGCGCGGGCACGGCGTAGCGCAGCGCCGGCAGCGACAGCGGGGACACCACCGGCCGCGGCTCGAACAGGTCCGGGTGGTTGCACACCTGTTACATGTCAGATATAACTTCGTTATTGGGGATGAAAATTCAAATCTTACGCAAACGCAACAATGAGAAGTTACTGAACTTTGTCATTTATACATTTCCGGACAGTCACAGAAAAATTAACAATCCAGGGTGGCGCCATTAGTTCCCCAGTTTGCTACCTCATAAGCGAGTACAAGGCTCAAGGCGCAGATGCACCACACATCATGCCAGCCAGTGTTCTCTTGAGCATAGTCGATAAGTTTTGCTACCTGGGGGCGAATTGACGACCGATGTGGCGCAGTGGTAGTGCGACTGCCTGCGACGCAATGATTCCGGGTTCGATTCTCGGTGGGGACACTCACAAAATTGATATTTATCACTTTGTGAATTTGTTCCCGGTCTGGTTAGGACATTGCAGGGTGAACCACCTGATTGTCCGAAAATAAATGGTTCCGTGCTTCGGAGGGCATGTTAAGCCGTCGGTCCCGTTGCCGTCTATGATTACTTAGACGGCGGTCGTTACACAACCATGTTAGAGGCCTACTATTAGTAGTAGGCGGTTGAAAAACTCTGACACTAGGGTTCATCGGGTCGTTGGACGACTCGGTGTCCCACACGAAAAGAGAAGAGAGACCTGGGGGCGACTGTGTCTTGCTCTCACGCTCGATGCTGAGATCGATACGCGAATCGGCAAGGCGGCGACCATGTTCGGCAAGCTCAGTACCAGAGTATGGAACAATAAACACCTGACCACAAAAACCAAGATTATTGTTTATCAAACTTGCGTTTTAAGCATACTCTTGTTGTTCGGGTTATCCAGTTGTATAGATACTCGAGTTATAGGTTGTTGTATTACACGAAACCACTCACTTAGTGTTAACCAATGATTTATTGATATAAAGATAAAGTTTAGTTGTCTGAGCCGCACTTTACGTGTTACGTTAATTTGCCTGTCTATACACGGTAGTGCATGACGACGATTATGTGACGACTGACTCAAATTAGGTCATTTAGTAAAAATGCATAGTTAACAGAAAGATATGTACGCGTGACTCGTACATGCTCCCGGGGGAAAAGCTCAGATAGCTAAACTTGAAGATACAAAATACAAAGTAAAAGTACAAGTAAAACAGTAAGTATTAAATCTTAAGTATTTCATTTCTTCAAAATCTAAACTCTCTTCTATAAGTTGGCTTCGGTGGAGTTGCTTGTTCCCTGTCCCGAGCTCCATTGTTTGTAATTTCTTTTAATGCTATGTTTTCTGTATCAGTATTCTTTTCATCTTGCTTTGGTGGCTGAGCGTCTGCCTTTGTATCTTTTTTACATCTGAAGATGCGTTGTCTATATTTCCATAATATTGCGATGGCAATTCCTCCCACCAAAAAAGTGCTGATAGCGTAGTTTCCGACGTCATGGACGGTAATTTCATTGGGTAGAAACTCGTGTTCTTTCTGAACAGTTAACTGCTTTTCTAACAGTTGATGCTGTTCTGAGGCGTCTAGTTTGCCTAGCATCATAGTTTTTGTTTTGTACGTATCTACTAAATCATTTGGCGAATCTATGGTAGGTACTGGTAAGTTGACACCGATCTTGGTTTTACTGCCAAATATGTTGTATGAGTATATTGTAGTGTCCTTATGTTGTATAATGCAATCTTGACCTAGGACAAGAAGACCCGCCATTGTTATTGTCGAAGTTGTAACTTGATTCCCGCAAACTATACGTGTGGAGCACTCTGTTATACAGTTAAATAGCCATATGTTCGGTCTATGAAGCTTTCTCCATTGGTCAGTACATTTTTGCTGATTCCAATCACAAGAGATGTTTACATTATGGCTGAGCGTCTTAGCTTCGCAGGATGCTGTTTGGCTATGCAAACTGCTTATCGGTTTGTAGGCGTGGCAAATGTAGTTGTCATCCATCGCCGTGGTACATTGTTGTAAGTCTGTATCTTCGATTTGTAAGTAAGTATTTTTAGCGAAGTTTACAGCTATATATGGTGAGGTTATAGATATCACTTTACATTGATCGTGAGTCACCTGTCTAGGTATTGGTATAATGTGATATAATGAATATTCTTCGTCACTTATCAATGGAATGTGCAATTCAAACAATAGGTACTTCTCCGTTAGTCGTGCTTTCACGTAGATGATCTTGTAGATATTGGATACGTCATCATTTTTGATCGGTAATGCGAGTTTCTTTGATATCACTCCAGCTATGAAGTTCAGCTGCTCTTTAAGCTGTTCAGGGGTGAAGAGGTTCATATCTAGATGTCCTCTATATACGTCAGTTAATGCGTTAAGTATCATTTCTTGAGTTCTTCTCAGTGTAGTTATAAGAAGACTCGCAGTTATAGCTCCCGAGTTGACCTCATTCATTGTACTCATAATTTGCACTCTATGGTGTATCTCTGTAAGCTCATTTTGCGATTCTTGCATATGGCGACGAATGGTTTCGAATTGCCTGTTGACAAATTCTTCATTTTTCTTTATGATGTTATTTTCGGCTTCAATTATAAGTGTTTGGTTTCTTAATAGCTCCAATAAATACTGTTCATTATTTTTGACTTTATGTATGTCTTCAGAGTATTTTTGGGCAAAGTCGTCATCTAGAACTCCAAATAGCGTTCGAGCCAAGTTTCCTATGCCATTTACGTAGCCTCGGCGTTTTCTTTGAAGATGTTGTGATAATAAGAGTTGATTGTAGTCCTTCAGTTGGTCAATCTCGTATTTCAGTTGGTTGAATGTAGAATGGCATGACTCGTGTGGCATAGTAGCGCATATTTTCGTTAAATGATTGACGTATTCCTCGACCTTAGAAGTGCTTTTCCAGAATGTTGTTAGGTTGTAGTACACCAGTAATTTCCATTCATCGTGTATTAGTTGGATGTTTCCGATAGGGTCAAAGTAGATCGGGTGGTTTTCATTCAGTTGTGTAACTTTATATTTTTCTGTTGTGGCTGCTGTTTGTACAGTTGATAATGTTGATAACGCCACTAACAAAAACATAAATAAACTGTTGAGTTTTTTGTTTGATGCGCTTTTCTTTTTCTTCTCTTTTTTCTTGTTTGAGGTTTTAGTGTTTTGTGTATTTTGGGCATCTGTGACGTCTACGGGGGTGACGTCTTTTGCTTCTTTCACTGGTAAGGGAGCCAATTTTGTAATTGGACGTTTCAATATGCTGTTTCGTGTTTTAAGCGTTACAACACGTACTAGATTGTCGCTCCCTGGGTGAAGTTCCACCACTCGGGCCATGGCCCACTTTCCTGGTGGTAAATTGCTCTCTTTGACGAGTACAAGTTGTCCTTTCTCGATGTTTTCTTTGGGTCGTTGCCATTTGCTTCTAGTTTGTAGTAAGTGCAGATATTCTTGAGACCAACGTTGCCAGTAGTGTCGGTTGATAAGTTCGATTAGTCTCCAGTTGTTTCTAAGATCTTTGGCTTTTATTTCTCCAGGTTCAGATAGTGCTAAAGTGAGTGTCGGCCCGCTCGATAGAAAGTGTCCAGGCGTCAAATAATCCAGATCTTCCACGTCTTCAGTTAATGGACATAATGGTCTGCTGTTCATGATCGCTTCTATTTTAGTTAACAGCGTTGCTAATTGTTCATAGGTGAGTTTCTGTTGCCCGAGGACTCTTTTAAGATGTTTTTTCATTGATCGTACAGCGGCTTCCCACAATCCACCGGCTGATGGCCAGGATGGCGCGTTGAAATGCCATTGGATTTTTAACTCGTTGATTTCTTTGAAGAACTCTGGCGATAGCATTGTTTTGTATTTTTCAAACTCTTCGTACAGTTCCGTCGAGGCCCCCACGAAGTTGGTTCCGTTGTCGGAAAAGATGTGTTTAGGAGTGCCTCTTCTGTTGCACATTCGTTGCAGTGCTGCGATGAAGGTTTGCGTCGTGAGATCTGAAACGAGTTCTATATGCACTGCTTTTGTACACATGCATACGAAAATAGCTATGTAGCCTTTGCAGGTTCGTATCCCGCGTCCTTTATTAATTTTGACCTCATAATGGCCTGTAAAGTCGACTGCAGTATTTTCAAAAACTTTTGATGATGGTGTAATTCTTTCTTTAGGAAGGTTACCCATTAACTGATAATTCTGTGTAGTAGAATAGCGGCTGCATATGACGCATTTCCTTAGTACTTTTTTGACGGCTCTATTTCCACCGACAATCCAATATTGCGTCCTTGTGTGCCCCAGTGTAACACGAGCCCCGCCATGTAGTGTTTTCATGTGTGACTTCTCGATCAGTAGCTGAGTTAGTCGCCCTTCGTGGGGTATAATGGCTGGGTGCTTCATCTCTGTTGGTAGTGCTGAGTTTTCTAAACGCCCTTGGACGCGTAGAATCCCATCGTTGTTATCTAAGAAGGGGTGGAGTTTCAGGATGTTGCTCTTGTTAGGCAGTTTCCCATTACGTTTCAAGGACAGTATCTCCTCTTCAAAATAATCTTCTTGTACGGATTTGATAATGTATGTTTTCGCTCTTTCAATTTCCGTCAAGTCCAGTTCGTTGCGCTGACGTTGCTTTGACTTGTTTCGCAATGCGTCGATAAAGCGTCGCACCCAGGCGAGTATCTTTGCAATACGATCTATGTCACTATATTTATGGAGTAAATTGTGAATAAATACATTCTTGAGTCGCACTGGTTCCGTTATGAAACAGTTTTGGACTAAACCTTCTCTCGTGTCGAAGATTTCCGATGACATTTTCTCTTTTTCCTCTGTAGTCTTGAGCCATGTAGGTCCTTCAAACCACAGGGTAAAGTTCAATAGTTTTGATGGTGTGAGACCTCTTGTCGCGCAGTCGGCGGGGTTTTCGTTTGTTTTTACGTAACCCCAGTTTGACGCAGGAATAATTTGTGTTATTTTAGTTGTTCTGTTCGTGATGTATTTTTCCCATTTGGATGACCTTCCCTGGAGCCACGCTAGGACTACTTTGGAGTCGGTCCAACCGGATATCTTTAGGTCGTAATCTTCTAGCGCTGTGATGACCTTTTGAAGCAGTTGCGCTAGCAAAAGCGCTCCGCAGAGTTCTAGTTTTGGTATTGTTACTTTATTTTTGATCGGCGCGAGTTTGGTTTTCGCTGCTATGAAGGTTATGACGTAGGCGCCGGTCGTCGGTGACGTGGTGCGGCTGTATATTACGCACGAATAAGCATTTTCGCTCGCGTCACTGAAGCCGTGCAGTTCTATAGACTTTGTCGTATTATTTATCCATCTTGGGATTTTGATAAGGTTAATGTTTGGCAGATCGGACTTTATTTTTGTCCATTGTTTCGTAATTTCGACAGGTAGTAGTTCATCCCATCCAATATCATGGAACTTTTCAGTCCACAGTTTCTGGAATATTAGCTTCGCTTGGACGGTGACTGGTGCTAGCCATCCTAGTGGATCGTAGATCTTACTAATTTCCGATAGTAGTTTTCGTTTGGTGTAGGATTTCACTTCGTTGTTAGTGGGTGTGTCGCAGGTAAAGCTGAATGTATCACTTGTGTTATTCCATGCTAACCCCAGTGTTTTGCTGAATTCCTCGTTTTGTTTGAAGTTGAAATCATTATTTTTGGCTTTTTTGTTTTCTTGCAGTTTTTTCAATATTGATGCCTCGTTGCTGGCCCATTTGCGCAGGATAAAACAGCCCTTTTTCAGTAACTCGTCGAGTTCATGTTGTAGTTGTTTTGCTAGCTCGATGGTATGATGCCCGGTGATGACGTCATCCATATAGAAGTCGTTTAGTAGTGCCTTTCTCGCTAGGGGGTAGGCGTGGCCTTCATCTTCGGCTAGTTGTAGTAGTGTGCGCATGGCGATGAATGGCGCTGCTTTAGTACCGTAGGTCAAAGTACATAGTTCCATTTCTTGGAGTGGTTCTGTAGGCGATTCCCTCCAGATTATATTTTGTAGATTGCGTTGATCTTGATGAATAAGGATTTGGCGATACATTTTTTCTATATCCGCCGTTAGCACGTATTTGTAGCTACGCCACTTGATTATCAATGATAGGATATCTTTTTGTAAGTTTGGCCCTTTTTCCATCAAGTCGTTTACGCTATAACCTGAGTCTGTTTTCATAGATGCGTTAAATACAGTTCTCAGTTTAGTTGTTAGCGATGTTTCTCGCAGCACTCCGTGGTGCGGGTGATAAACTTGTAGCTGTTTATCTGACTTTTCAGCGGGTTTCATGTGACCCATGTCGATGTAGTCTTTTATAAATTGCTTGTAGAGTTTTGCAAAGTGCTCTTGTCTCGCCATTTTCTTTTCGAGTTGAAGAAATTGTGCGATGGCTTGGCGTTTTGTATTTCCGAGATCTTGCTCATAGTTAGGCTTCATTGGCATTTTTACCACGTAGCGTCCGGTGTCCAACCTCTCAGTTGTGTTAATGTAGTACTCTTCACAAAAATCGTTGCTTGAGCTTTGTTTAGGTTTCACTGGGACTTCTTCTGTCTCCCAGAAATGAGAGAAATTGTCTAGTTCATGTAAAGTAATTAGACAATTCAGTTGTTGCTGTGTTTCTTGTGTTTCACCGTGAACTATCCAGCCTAGTTGAGTTCTTTGAGCGACTGGTAGATTTTCGTTTAATCTCAGTAGTCCATCCATGATCACCTTTGAGTAAATATCGACGCCTAGTAGTAGGTCGATGGGGCCCGGTATATTGAATTTCGGGTCTGCTAGTTTGATGTTGTCGAGATGTGTCCAATTCTCCGTATTTATTTTAGAGTTTGGCAGGTTGTTTACAAGTTTCCGCATTATTAGCGTTTCGGTGCTGAATGTATAATCTGAATGAGTCGATTTACATTCTAGTTTGATCAACCCTTTGCTGGTGCCCTTTATAGAGCCAATGCCAGTTACAGTTACCGACGTTTTTTGTCTCGGCAAGTTTAAAAGTTGTGCTGTGGACTCTGAGCATAGCGATACTTCTGAACATTGGTCAAGAAGTGCTCTTAGCACGATATAATTGCCTTCTTTGTTTTTAACGTTGATCAGGACGGTTGTCATAAGTTTTTGTTGATTGAACCCGTTGATGTGGTAGGTGGATGGTCTTGATTTGTTTAGGGGTTGTCCCTTAAAGTTGTCATCATGAAGTAGTGTATGATGTTTGTATCCACATTTTAGGCATCGTTTTTTTGAGGTGCATACAGGATGTTTATTTGAAGTAGCACCCTGTATATCATTATTTCCGTCGTGTGAATAAAGACAGTTTCGACAAATTTTCAGGTCATTCACTGTCCGGTTTCGAGTTGCAATATCCATTTCCAGGAAAGTAGTACATTGCCTCAGTGCATGGCCGTTTTTGCATAGCGGACAGTTTTGAAGTGTAGTGTGGTATGTTTTTGTCCACTTTTCTGCTCGGTTAAAGTTCATTGGCTTCGATTCATGATAATTTTTATATTGAGTTGTAGAATAATTCGGTTTTGTAGCGCCCCTTTTGGTACGGGCTGTTTCTAATGTCATGAACTTCATCTCCAGGAAATCCATGAACTCGTCGAGATCTGGTAGCTCTCTGGAATTTGCCATGTTTCGTATGTAATCACTGTGGGTGACATCATCCAGCTTTGATGATAGAATATGCACGATGAGTGGCCCCCACACAGGAATTTCGATATGGATATTTTCCAATGCGTTCAAACATTCTTTGGTTGTATCGTGGAATTTTTTGATAGTAGGAGCGTTCGCTTTCTCAATAGATGGCTGGTTGAGTAGCGTGTCTATGTAAGACGTAAAAAGTAGTCGTTTGTTGTCGTAGCGATGCTGTATGATTTCCAGGCATGAATCATAGTTGTCTGCGCTGACTGATAGATGCTTTATTAACTTCTCAGCCTCGCCTTTAAGTTTAGACTTCAGGAACTTCATTTTCTGAGTCTTGTTTATAGTTGGGTTATTGTGGATTGTCTCGAAGAATAAGTCGCGAAAAGACACCCAGTTGTTGTAGTCTCCGTTAAATTCCGGAAGTTCGATTTTGGGGGTAGATTTTTCATAGTGTGAACTCTCCCATATTTTTCGATTTATATCTTCTTTCAGCTTATCAAAAGTTTTCTCCCAATGACTGAAGAGATTTTCGTATTTATCGTTGGTTCCATTGAGTAAGTAGCTGAGTTCCCAATGGACCTTATCAATCGCGTCCCACTTAGATTGTAGTATATTCAGCTGATCTTGCATTTGCCATTTTTCGTGCATCTGACGGAGATCTATCTTGGAAACAGCTCGTTCCAATGCACTGAAATTGCATATTTGCTTTCGTGTTAGCAAACTCACGTTGTCGTTATTCCCTTCAATTTTGAATTCAGGGTTCGTGGGATTTTCTTGGCGGCCCTTTCCCCCGTCCGCGGTAGAATTTTCAGGTATACCTAAAAATTCTATCCTCAAGTTCGTCATCTCTGTAAGAGCCTCGCTGAACACTTTCTTAGTTGTATTAAAAACCTGTTTAGTGTAGTAATCGGCATCTCCTCTTGTTTCTTCGAACTTCTTTAAGATTTCATGATTGCAGCAGAATTCACTCCAGTGGGCTTCCAAAGCGTTGATTCGTTTGTTGAGATAGTTTATGTTTTTTCTGTCAGGACCATCTTTCCCAAAGTTAGTTGCTATTTGATTAATATTTTGGTAGCTGCTTTCTTGCTTAGCTATAAGTTGATTAAATTCCTCGTCTTCTTTGGACATTTCAGTCCACAGTTTCTGGAATATTAGCTTCGCTTGGACGGTGACTGGTGCTAGCCATCCTAGTGGATCGTAGATCTTACTAATTTCCGATAGTAGTTTTTACGTTTGTTAAGGAAAATACTTTCAAGTTGAGTTGGTTACGCAGAAGATGTTGTAGGAGCTGTAGACGTTATCTACGCCGGTTCAAAACTTCACACGTTGTATAAAGTCAATCGAAGATCTGTTTCAGAGATCCCACGCAGTTTGCTTGTTGTAGGTTTCTTGATGATCAAATCTTCTTTTAAGATGTTGTAAATGCGCTAAGTTGATACTCAATGCAATGCTCTCATCCTATAGGCTTTGCACCGTCTCAATGCTGCTGGTGAGACCCGCTGGTGGGAGGCCAGCAGCACCGATTGCGCCCAAAGTAGAGAAACACTGCACTTAATGTATCTAATTAGCGGCGACACGAAGGACCAGACGATGTTCGGGTTATCCAGTTGTATAGATACTCGAGTTATAGGTTGTTGTATTACACGAAACCACTCACTTAGTGTTAACCAATGATTTATTGATATAAAGATAAAGTTTAGTTGTCTGAGCCGCACTTTACGTGTTACGTTAATTTGCCTGTCTATACACGGTAGTGCATGACGACGATTATGTGACGACTGACTCAAATTAGGTCATTTAGTAAAAATGCATAGTTAACAGAAAGATATGTACGCGTGACTCGTACACTTGTACGGAGCTGAAACCTGGACATCGTATGCAAAACAGGAACGTCGACTCAAATACATTTCATATGCGCTGCGTAAGAAATATCTTGCATATAACCTGGCAGGACAGAGTCACAAACGAGCGAGTTCTAGAAATTGCGCAGCTGCCTAGTTTTACCGCCCTGCTTAAGCAGACACGATTGCGGTGGCTAGGGCATGTGCACCGGATGGAACCTTCGCGTCTACCACGGCGTGTTCTGCTTGGCGCTGTAGCAAACGCTAAAAGAGGGGTTGGAAGACCTATGCTGCGATTCAAAGATTGCGTTTTACATTGTCCATCAAAGCTGGGAGAAGCTTGCTGAATATAAGGACGAATGGCGTAAGCGTGTGTTTGATGGGCGTAAAACACACGATAATGCCTGGTTTTCTGGTCTCGCTAACAAAAGGCAAAAAAGTCCTCTAAACATGCACGTGTCAGTCTCAAATTCCACCTTCACTTGTAGAGCGTGCGGAAAATTATGCCACTCCCGTATCGGCTTATACAGCCATGAAGTCTTGCCTCAGACACTGATTAAACCGTCTGTCACAGACGTGTGAGGCCAATGATGAAGCGAGTACGCAAAATTTGCAGGGTGATTCTACTTCTGATTTTGAATAACTGTTACGATTGAGCCATTGCCGGTTGTTCCACGGAGAACTGAATACCTACTTGACCAAAATATATGTAAGAACTGTTGGAGTTAATCGAAAAAAAAAACAGAACAGAATCATCCTGCAAATAATGCATAGATTAGATATTGACTAAGTAATAACCCAGGAGAATGAACTAAAATATAAGATGTCATTTTACAACACATATTTATTCTGTATTGTTTCCCCAAAGCATAATGCCATAGCTTATACAGATAGGGGTGTATGACCTTGCGCAGCTGCATGAGCACGTTGATGACGCTGAGCAGGTTCCCCTGCTGCAGGGTGTCCCTGGTGGAGGCGCGCGCCATGAAGTCGTCGTAGAGGAACCGCTGCCGCTTGGCCAGCCGACACATCACCACGTGCTCGTACTTGCGCGGCATCTGCCGCTCCACGTCCGCCTTCAGACGACGCAGCAGGAACGGACGCAGCACCTGCCCATGACACCGCATACATCATATATTTTTCACAGAATACAATTCAAAAGATAAAAAAGGTACAATAGTAGTTTATGCAACTGTCATAATGGGGGTCATTAGAATGCGAGTATTGCGCCTCGTGTAATAAACATTAGAATGTGAGAGTCTGTTTATCTTGTTTATATATATATTTTTTTTTTTATTTATTTAATTAATTACAAATATAAGCTTACAGTAATTAAACCAAAGCGCTTACTTTGCTATTTTCTAAATATTTTCTAAATTATAATACATATGCTAACAATGGCTTACATTAATATGGCTAAGAAAATGTCTTGCATATTTAATAAGAGTGGCAGTAGAGTCGCAAAAAATGTCGGCATCTTGGACCTTAGCCACCAGCTCATTTATCAGAGCGATTGCTCTACGCGTGGGCGCATTGCGGGCGTGCCAGGTACGACACACGGGTGCCGCTAGTAGTTTATGCTTTCGGCGTCCTGTGCGTGTATATTTGTCCGGCACAAACAAACCGATATTGGCTAGGACTGTAGGGTCGCTGATTTTACCACGGAGAAGAAGGACAAATTGAATTAAAAGTTGAACCTTGCGCCTTAGTTCAAGTGTGTCCAGATCAACCATGCCTGATACAAAGAGCGAAGGAAAGAGCCATGGGTAGTACCCATATTTCCGTTTGTATAAGTATCTGGCAAACTTTCTCTGGACCCTCTCGACCATGACCAAGTAAGTATCCTCATGTGGATCCCAGACCATTGCCCCAAACTCCAGCTTGGACCTCACATAAGAGTTGTAGAGTATGGTCGCCACTCTATCAGTAGGGAACTGTGCAGCAGTTCTCATAATAAAGCCAAGTGTTTTATTAGCTTGCTTGCATATTGTCACAATATGCCCATGGAAATCAAGCTTGGTATCCATTGTTAGACCTAGATCACGGATCGACTCTACTCGCTCAAGGGTATCAGTACTTATTGAGTAAGAGTAATTTACGGGAGTCTTGGATCTCGTGAAAGAAATCACTTTGCACTTTCCAGCATTCAGGGTTAGCTTATTTAGTTTGCACCAGCTGATGACTACATCAATGTCCGATTGTAAAGCTAGACAATCGCTTACATCTTTGACTGACACATAAAGTTTTAAGTCATCTGCAAACATTAGACACTGAGCTCTACTCAAAACTTTTGGCAAGTCATTTATCATGATTAAAAATAGAGTTGGCCCTAAAACTGAACCCTGACTTAAGCCAGAGCGAGTATAGTACCTATCTGACTGGTAGCCATCGAGCCTGACGAACTGCATTCGGTCTCTTAGGTAGCTAGCAAATAATTTTAGGAGCGCAGGCGCGAATCCAAACGACGCCAGTTTCCTCAGCATGATGTCGTTGTCCACCAGATCAAATGCCTTCTTGAAGTCAAAATATGCAGCGTCCACCTGGCAACGGATGTCCATTTGGGACGCCACATAGTCAACAAAGGCAATATGATTTGTGGAGGTAGAGCGACCACAACGAAAACCATGCTGGGAGTCATCTAGGCTACCACTTATTTGAGCTGTTATGTGGTAGTTCAGGATGGTCTCAAATATTTTAGCAAAAAAGGGTAGGATTGCAATTGGTCTGAAATTCGTCACGTCTTTAGATGCAATTTTTGGCACTGGGGTAACTCGAGATATTTTCCATTTATTAGGGTATATGCCTTGTTGTAGAGACATATTTAATATATGGAGAAGTGGTGACTCGAGAGCTGCCAGGCAATCCTTCACCAAAAAAGCTGGGATTCCATCTGGTCCCGCAGTGGTCGCAGCCTTCAAGCGACGAACAGCGCGGCGTAGGTCAACCTTAGTTACGCGATCAATGCGGACGCTAGTGGCACTGACAGTTTCGCCCGAACTCCGCTCCGCATCTTCTGGATTCAGATGTGGAACATTTTGATGGAAAACAGAGCTGAAATATTCTGCGAAGGCAGCGACTGCCTCCTGGTACGCCACTACTGCATTGCCATTATAGGTGAAATCTCCATTAGGGAGCCTATTTTCGCGACGCATCTTAACATACATCCAGAACTTAGATGGGTCTAATATGATATCATTTGCTGTCGAACGCATGTATTCTCGATATGCAGTGTCAATAAGTTCTTTGATATGAGTTCGGTAGTATTTGTAGACCTCACGATTAAATTCTAGACCCAGGGTCTTGTATTTTTTAAGATGAAAATACTTAATACTTAACTTATTTATGATATCAGAAGTATACCATGATGGATAATGCCTTTCAGATAGGCGACCACGTCTTTTTTTGGGTACGTGACGATTTATTATGTCATAGAGCAAGCGATAGAGAATATCTACTGCAAGATCCACTTCGGTTTGACACATAATATCGTTCCAATCAGTATTTAGTATCTCCTGGTACATTGCAATAAAATCCGCCTTGCGAAAATTCCATTCGGAGTATCCATTAGAGTTTTCTAAGCGGGGTGGTGGCGGCGGTGGCGGCGGTGTAGAACGACGGCTACCGCGCGGCAAGCGCAGCACCACATCCAATGCAGGGTGGTACAAGCTGTCAATAGGTACTAGAGGACCCGACACGGATTCCCTCACCCTTATGCGATCATCACGCACAATATTTGCGAGAACCAGGTCCAACATGCCTCCATGGTTATTAATAATGGAATTAAATTGTATCAGGTGACATGTGTCCAGAAATGACTCAAATTGCTGCTTAACATTGTTATTACACGAGTTCAAATTGAAATCACCAACTACTACAACTTTATACGCTGAATACTTAATTAGAGCATTTTCAAGGCATTCTAGTACATCTAGATATTGTTTTTCAGTGTATCTAGGAGGGAAGTAAGCAATACAAAGCAAAAACTTTACATCTTTCCAGGTAATGAATGCAAAAAGTAACTCCTTATCTGGAGATAAGCCGATTATGTCACTTATTAAACGTACACTGTAACAGTTTTTAACAGCCAATAACAAACCACCATATCCGGCATCATATTATTTATGTGATGAAAGTTTGACACGAGCATTCTAATGCCTAATTATAGCAGTTGCATACACTATTTTATCTACACTCTAAACGTACGCACCGGCCATTGCAAGGCCCCGATACAAGGTCAAATTCAATACGAGAACGTAGGCTTGATATGAAATATCGAAAATTCTATACTTCAGCAGTTGTTCATATGTCATGTCAGCAACTGAACAACAACCTAACTAAATAACTGAACAACAACTGAACAACATCGGAACAACATCGAAACAACATTTGAACAACATCTGAAAGCAGGTCTTTATGCAACTGTTTTCGAATTCATAATTCGAACATTATGAGACGAGTGTAAATAAACTACTATTATGGGTGCGAGAGAGAGAACCACTCCCTGAAGTGCGAGAGAGAGGCACATACCTCGTGCAGGCGGCGCACGAGCGCGTCGTTGCGCGCGGCGCCCTCCGCGGCGGCGGCGACGTCGGCGAACCACTCCCTGAAGTGCGAGTGAGAGGCACATACCTCGTGCAGGCGGCGCACGAGCGCGTCGTTGCGCGCGGCGCCCTCCGCGGCGGCGGCGACGTCGGCGAACCACTCCCTGAAGTGCGAGTGAGAGGCACATACCTCGTGCAGGCGGCGCACGAGCGCGTCGTTGCGCGCGGCGCCCTCCGCGGCGGCGGCGACGTCGGCGAACCACTCCCTGAAGTGCGAGTGAGAGGCACATACCTCGTGCAGGCGGCGCACGAGCGCGTCGTTGCGCGCGGCGCCCTCCGCGGCGGCGGCGACGTCGGCGAACCACTCCCTGAAGTGCGAGTGAGAGGCACATACCTCGTGCAGGCGGCGCACGAGCGCGTCGTTGCGCGCGGCGCCCTCCGCGGCGGCGGCGACGTCGGCGAACCACTCCCTGAAGTGCGAGTGAGAGGCACATACCTCGTGCAGGCGGCGCACGAGCGCGTCGTTGCGCGCGGCGCCCTCCGCGGCGGCGGCGACGTCGGCGAACCACTCCCTGAAGTGCGAGTGAGAGGCACATACCTCGTGCAGGCGGCGCACGAGCGCGTCGTTGCGCGCGGCGCCCTCCGCGGCGGCGGCGACGTCGGCGAACCACTCCCTGAAGTGCGAGTGAGAGGCACATACCTCGTGCAGGCGGCGCACGAGCGCGTCGTTGCGCGCGGCGCCCTCCGCGGCGGCGGCGACGTCGGCGAACCACTCCCTGAAGTGCGAGTGAGAGGCGAACACCGCCGGCATGAGGAAGTGCATCAGCGACCACAGCTCCAGGAGGCTGTTCTGCAGCGGCGTGCCCGTCAGCAGCAGCCGTCTGCAACAACATACACGATATTGTTTTATTATAGACATAGACATAGCGAAATCTTTGGACGGGCTCATGATAAGGAACAACATTCCCAAGTAAAAAAATGATGATTTGAGCTTCTACACAAAATTGCCGATCAGCTGATTCGAGTTTTTGTGGAAACTCAACATTATTTTGTCATATTCAACCTATGTTCCTTACAGAAAGTTGTTTCTTATCACCAGGTCCTTCTTGAGATTCGGTATCATCGGATCGGATTTCACAGGGAATACTGCTGCCCATTCCCTGGATGATTTTACCCCTTGCCTTTTACGTCTCCCACAATATATCTATGAAGCTGATAATTTTTTCTCAAAGAACATGATGGGGCTAAAAGTGAAGAGAAATTCTTCCTGTACAATACGCGTGGCTATCGAGTCAAATTTATGTGTTACGCCCGAATTTTTAATTTCTATCATTTCAGTTTTTTTGGGCTACGACAGTTCTTGAATTATAATTTTTTACCATAGTAAGCTAGGATGTGGGCTGTGGCTCGGTGCACCCCTCGGTAGCAGTGGGAGCAGCAAGTAACAAGTAATACAAAGGTATGGTTGGAGCGCTGACCGGTCAGTCTGGAAGTTGAGCAGCATCTGCCAGCGCTGCGACTTGAAGTTCTTGATGTTCTGCGCCTCGTCGAGGATGAGGTAGCGCCACTTCTTGCGGCGGAAGCTCTGGTGGTCCTGCACCACCAGCTTGTACGAGGTGATGCACACGTGGAACGAGTTCGCCTTCGTCCACCCCACGCGCTTCAGCTTGCGCTCCTGCAACACACACACACCACCGCACATGAGCACAGTCACTTTCATTCCGCGGTCACACTCCCGTTGTGGGCAGAGGGAGCATGTCCCCTTGAATGTTGGCTTATCGCGCGCGAGCCAAAGAACCGGATGCACGGAATGAATTGCCCTGTGTGAACACTCTCTCCCGTTGATACTGGCACGAAAATATATCGGGCCATATTCGCGACAGCGGCAGGAGTAGGACGAGCATCTAGTTATTGTAGGGTGAGATCAAACCTGAACATGCCTAAACTGAATCGCGTAGCTAAACATAAAGTCGGTTTTACTGTACCTTGATGGTGCCGTAGTAGGTGAGTATCTTGAAGGCGGGACACCACTTCTTGAACTCCATCTCCCAGTTGAGCACGACGGAGGTGGGCGCGACCACCAGATGCGGCCCCCAGTCGCCCGCGTCCAGCGCCAGGTGCGCCAGCAGCGCGATGGTCTGGATGGTCTTGCCGAGCCCCATCTCGTCCGCCAGGATGCCGTTGAGGCGGCGCGCGTGCATGGTGGCCAGCCAGTGCAGCCCCACGTGCTGGTACTCGCGCAGCGCGTGCTTCAGCAGCCGCGGCACGGGCGTGCCCACCGCCGTGTCCGCCAGCGTCGTGCCCGTGGGCTGCAGCGCGGCCGCCAGCGACGCGCACGCCTCCACGCGCTTCTCCCCGCCCTCCCCCTCGCCCGCCCCCTCCCCCGCGGCCGCGGCCGGCGCCACCAGCTCCTCGAGCGGGCGCGACGTGCTCGAGTCCGAGTCCTCCGAGAGTTCGTCGTCCGTGTCGGTGTCAGTCCCGGTGTCGGTATCGGTGGCGGTGTCCTCGGCGCCGGGCTGGTGGGGCGGCGGCGGGTCGGCGTAGCGGCGCACCAGCTCGTCCAGGTTGAGCTCGGCGTCCTGCTGCAGCGCGGCGAGCTCGGCCGCGGTGTCCTCGGCGCGCTCGCGGCGCTCCTGCTCCGCGATCGTGTCCTCGTCGTCGGCCGAGTCGTCCGCGTCCGGCCCGTAGTCGGACAGCGGCGGCGAGTGGTCGTGCGGCGGCTGCAGGCCCCGGCGGGAGCGGCGCGGGGAGGCGGCGGCGGCGGGGGGGGGCGCGAGGTTGGCGGCCAGCTGGCGCGAGTAGCGCTCGGTGCGGTCCACGATGTAGCTGAGCTGCTCGTCGAGCGCCTCCTTGCGCGCGCGCTCCACGCGCTTCTCGCGCTTCCACTCCACCAGCTGCGGGAGCGACATACGACACACGTTAACTCGATAGCTTACAATAAATGATTCATCTAGATACTCAAAAACATTGTACCGTCTCACCTTTTCTACGTTCATCCAGAATATTCTTATCTCTTTAGCGGCGAACGCTGCTATTCGTTTCAGTTGTAATTCCTGTGCTTTTTCCGCTTTCTGCGCTGCTACAGCTTTATCTTGGAAATATTTTTGAACTGCGCGAGCGCACTGAAAATATGTAATAGGTACAGATTAGTATTAAAGTCGTTACGTCGCTTGCCACTTAGCGTCGCGTTGAAAATGACTAATGTGATATAAGGTACCTTTTTGGCGGCCTGCTTCTTCCACTTGCGCTCGATGGCGAAGTCCTGCGCGAGCCAGGCCATCTCCTCGAGCAGGTAGTCCCAGTGCGCCTTGGGGCGCGGCGGCTCCAGCACGCGCGGCAGCCGGCGCTCCGCCCACAGCCCCGCGCGCGACAGCTCCGCCACGCGCCGCGCCACGTACGCCTCCTGGCGCGCCTTCTCCACCACCTGCCAAACATCACCACACTGTTACAATTATCAACTCTCGGCTTGTTGTAGCTAATCAATCGCTTCAACTACGATTACTTTTTTATCTGTTGTGATTAGTACCATCAGTTTGTATTGTAAGTTAACCATA
This sequence comes from Tuta absoluta, assembly GCA_027580185.1. NCBI lineage: Eukaryota > Metazoa > Arthropoda > Insecta > Lepidoptera > Gelechiidae > Tuta > Tuta absoluta. The sequence continues at coordinate 126,690 of JAQAHW010000003.1, forward strand.
ATCAAAGATTATTTCATAATAATTAGAGACATGCATGTTAAACAATAAATGCATTCAATGAAAATTGCAAGTTTTCCTAATATTACACAAGTTGATTCCTACCTCCTGCGCGCCTGCTGCGGCCGTGGCACCCGCGCTCGCAGCTCCGGTCGCCGCGAGGGGGACGGTTGGGGCGACGGCGACGGCGACGGCGGGGGTGGGCGCTGCGGGCGCGGGTGGCGGGTCGGGGGGCGGCGGCGCGAGCGCGGGCGGCCGCCGGGCCTCCAGGAACGTCACCAGCTGCGGCGCGGGCGGCCGCTTGCGCCACGCCGCGTAGTCCATCATGTTGCCCCCCGCCTGTAGGAAGTACAGCTCGCTGAGCTGCTCCGTAAATCTGCAAGCGAAGGCGTGATTACTAAGGTGTCACTTTATCCACAGAGGTCGACGTCCCGCCGGTTCAATCCCACCTGTCACGTAGAGACTTGAGCCGCAGTAGTTTGTACTCGAGGATACGTTTCCGCAAAGGCGCAGAGTCGTCCGAGGCCAGCTTGGGGCGCTTCCTCGGCGGCTCGAGCGCGCGGGTCGCGGTGCCGTTGACGGCGGCCGCGCCCCCAGCGCCCGCCGGGGTCGCTGCCCCTCCCCCCGCGACGACACTGCCACGTTCCACTCCCTGAAACAAAAAACAATATCATTTAAGTGAACACGGATCAAACTCACTGTTATTTTAGTTGCGCGTTATCGCGACGTATTCGGACCAGTCGGTGATCCTTCCTCAGGCTGAGTGCCGCTGCACGCTCGCGCGTCTCGCCACTACTCGCCAGGCACTGCTAGCCCAACGAGCCGCTGCTCGCAAGGCGCGGGCGGAGGGGGCAGCTGGCGGTGACGCAGAGCGCGCTAGGTGCGACGGCGGCGATCCCGACGTCGCTGTCGTCGTGGTCGCGTTGTAACACCCCGGTAGACAGAACGAACTAACACTATCTGTGACTGTGAAATTCGGCTGAGCACTTAGCCCTGGCACTCCATTGTTTAACACCGGTCTCCATGCTGGCGCCAGAGACCAGCCTGCGTCCCGGTTGAAATTAGGACGTCGGTTTATTTCAATAGCTTCCATAATCTTGCGGGATACAAAAATTTTCTCGCAGGCCAGGACCTTTACTTTGTCGAACCGAATGTAGTGTAAAAAAATAACAGTGAGTTTGATCCGTGTTCACTTAAATGATTTAGTTATGTCTCACTTAAGTTTGGTAATGGTAAAACGGGCAGGTTTCCGCAACTCGACGTCTTCTTGCGCCTATTTTGCGTACAGGGTGGGGGCTCACTACTCGAGCCATCCTAGCTCCCTGAGGAAGCTCAGCAACCCTACCAAGTCGCTGAGTGCCTCAGGGATCGACCTCGGGGTTCCGAGGTACTTTGCCCGGTATGTTGCCACCTCTTTGCAGTGTATCACCACATGGGCAGCTGTTTCTTCTTCCTCCATGCATGCTCTGCATAGGGGGCTGTCAGTAACACCTATGATTGAAAGATGTTTGTTGAAATGACCGTGACTGGTTATAACGCTAGTTACCATGCGAAGTTGGGGTTTTTTGAGTTTTATTAATTTGTTGGATAGACGGCTAGTCAGTGTAGGTATAGCCTCTCTGGCCTGCCTGCAGTCTTCCAACCCGGTCCAGTATGTGTTATGTTCGTTTTTGGTGCGTTCTCTCAGTAGGGAGCGGAACTTACCTGCCGGGATGGGTATGATCGGTTCTGGCCCGAAGGCATCAGTATCCGATCCCCTTCGGGCTAGTTCGTCCGCTGCATCATTGCCTCTGGAGCCGCTGTGTCCCTTAATCCATTGCAGGGTTAAGTGATTATGTTTACATACCTCCATCAATCGCTGGTGGCATTCGTAGATTCTCACTTAAGTTTAAATAGTATAAAAAACAATATGTTTAATAAAACCAATACTGTTGGTTGATTATTATTATTATTGTTTATTTCCATTTATTGCACACAAGAAACTTAAAACAAGAAACATAATATACAAAGAATGACAACACAACAGGACAACTTTTTTTTACTAAGAAATTTCTTCCAACTGACCTACAGAAAGCAACTTTTACATGACAGGCGGATTGGGCGTGCACAATTAATAATGGATAATGGTTTTTTCAGGAGCCTAGTTAACTCTGTAGTTATGGAAGAGACCTCAAAGTTGTTAAGTATAATGGGCCACTTCTGCTAACAAATTTACATGCAGGGTTTTGAGTACTGGATCGCATAAATTGTTATAGTTCTTCTTCTTCTTCCTCGGGTTGGGACGTCTGCGGAGCTCGCAGACGGGTGATCAGCTCCACTAGGCGGGAACCATTTCACCCAATTCCCAGGTTTGGGGCACTGGGTTCACTGGTGCTCCGGCAGCGTCACCTCCTCGAATCTTCTTGTTGCCCTGCAGAAATGCAGGACATCTTTTAGAGATATATTGGTTAAATCCCTTTCTTCAAGTTTGTCATTACCTAGATATTCCCATCTTGGCAGCGAGTAGCTTGGACATTCCGCTAAGTAGTGGAAGCTACTTTCTTCCTGTCCGCACTCGGGGCAAGATGGGTCGTCTTTTAGTTTCATAGTATATAGGTGTTTGTTGAGATCGCAGTGTCCCGTTAATAGACCTATAATCAGTCTTGTATTTTTCCTACTTAGTTGCAGAAAGTTGCGCGTTCTTTTGGGATCCATGCTCTTAATAAAGAGTTTGGATTGACGGCATGTTTGCAACTCTTTCCATCTTTTGTTGCTTTCATTTTTGATTTTGATGCTGATGACACCTTTTGTTGACTGTCCTGGGATAGGTAGGCGGGGTTCAGGGCCAATGAAGGTTTCATCAGCTCCCTGCCTGGCCAGTTCGTCTGCTGCTTCATTGCCTAAGTTGCCTTGGTGTCCTGGGACCCATGCAACTGTAGTTTTTGCTTTGGTTGATAATTTATTGAGTGCCAGCTTACATTCTCTTACTAAAGCTGATGTGGTACTGGTCTTATTTAGAGCTTTTAGAGCTGCTTGGCTGTCACTATAAATTACCACCTCTGCGTCCACTTCTCTGGAGGTCAGTTCACTAGCACATTCCAGGATGGCCAGTATTTCAGCCTGGAAAACGCTTGCAAATTTCCCCAGTGGTATGACTTTATGTAGACTCGGTGGGTTTTGGATGTATATGCCCGCCCCCGATAGTTTAGTGCTTTCTTTCTTGGACCCGTCTGTATAGCAGGCCAATATCGGGTTGTCCGTTGTTACTTTCCAGTCGTTTCTAGGTCCAATGTGTATCTTGTATTTCTTGTCAAACATCTCTTGTTTCTGTATCAAATCGTTGTTTGCTAGAATCATGGAGATGTTTTCCTCAATTTTTGAGCTTATTTTTGCGTGTCCTTTGTCAAAACGGTTTCCTTTCCATTGACAAAAAGACTTCATTCTAAACCATTGCTCTAGAGCCACCTTCATCACTTGTAGGTCTACTGGGTGCAGGCCTAGGGTCATTTGAAGGGCGGCGGTTGGTGTAGTTCTTATAGCGCTTGTTATCATGAGTCCAGCTAGGCGTTGTACTTGATCAAGTGCCTTCTTGTTACAGGTTATGGCGGCTCTGTGCCACCACACTATTGCTCCATATGTTAGTCTTGGTAGGATAATTGATTTGTATATCCAATTTACTATGAATGGTTTTAGTCCCCATGTCTTCCCAATAGCCCGTTTGCATTGCATCAGGGCTATCTTGGCTTTGTTGCTAATGTTCTTTATATGTGTGTTGAAAAGCAGTTTGCTGTCTATATCAACACCCAGGTATCTTATCTCATCTACCACTTCCAGGTCAGTATTATCTATCTGGACTGGTATTCCTAGTTGATTGTTTCTTTTCTTGGTGAAGATGATTAGTTTGGTTTTGGAGGGATTTAGATTGAGACCTCTGTCCCTGCACCATTTTAGAACGGCCTTCAGACAGTCGTTCATTATTCTGCTAATCATGTTTAGTTCTCTACCAGTGACTAGTATTACTCCGTCGTCAGAGTATGCTTGCATGTATCCTCTTGTTCTGTTGACGGTCTTAATAAGATCGTCTAGCAGAAGGCACCACATTAGTGGTGACAGGCAACCACCTTGTGGGAAGCCTCTCTTAGCTCGAACCGTGTGGGATACGCCGCCCAATTCCGTGGAAATGGCGCGGTGTCCTAGTGCATTCATGATCCACTTTCCCATCATAGGTTCTATTGTTATAGTTAAGAGAGTTAAAATTTTCACAGACAATGTATTGTACAGATTGTAACAAAAATTTAATGAAATAAATATTTTAAGGGGCTTCATATGCAACAATCACGTTTTTAGGGTTTCATATCTGAAAGGAAAAATATATAACCCTTTTAGGAACACTTGGTGCTTAGTCTGTCTGTTGGTCCATCTGTCAAGACACTATGTCAGGAATGCAGAGATATTGATTTGAAATTAAAACCATATCTATGGCTGCTTGTAGTTGTAAAAAAAAAACAAGCTCCTTCCAAGGTGCTTTTGACCCTCTCAAGAGGATTTTTAATTACACTACATGCAAAATTATGGATGGTAGCTGTACCTTATTTTTAATGGATGGTATTAATTAAACTACCTATACCTCAAATAAATTCCCTTTTCCCAGTTATCTCCATCTTTGCTTTTGTTCTGCCAGTACAGATTGTGAGTTTACAAAAAAAAAATGTTCACCTAATTCATAATTTCTCATCATCATCAATGCTGCATAATTTAAAAAAATATAAGACATTTATTTAATAATCTCCACGCCATTTCTATGGAATTGGGCGGCGTATCCCACACAGTTCGAGCAAAGAGAGGCTTCCCACAAGGTGGGAACAAGACCAACCCCTACAAAGTCCACCCCCTATCAAGCCCCAATTCATGCTATTAGATTTGAAAGCCAACTTGATTAAATGTGCAACCAAATCAGTACCAATAACATTCACTTTGAGCAGAGGAGGCTGCCCATCAGTTACCATGGGAGGTTAACCAATGCCAATACAAAAGTATGTAAAGTACCTTGGCTTACACCAAGACTAATGACTAAGATGTTCAATCTCATGATTCAGAATATAAATTATACATGTTCACCACCATGTTATATTTCTTGAAAGTACCTAGTCTAATGTTCCTGGTTTAAGTAGAATGCAGACACTGTTGCATCTGTTAATTTCAATAATAAATGCAACTTAGATCAATGAAAATTGTTTAGATGTGATGAAAAGGGTTTTGACATAGTTTGGGAAATGTAACTGCTTATTGTATGGGGACTTGTTGTATTTTATTTTGGTACAAGTTCAATGCCCTGTATTAATATAAACACTGAAGGGCTCTCGTAGTGCAGAAAGACTCATACACTAAACCACTTATATATTATATGGTCAGTCTAGTTTTTGGTCCTTGACAGCTCAACTGCTACTGCGACTTTATTGTTGCTAACTCGTTTATATTTATATAGTTTTCATTCCTGCAATACCCTTCAGTTCAAGACCAATGTTACTTTTACAAAGTTGTACGGTACATGGTGTGGTGGTATATACGTACCATGAGTGCCAGCGCTGAGGAGGCGCAGGAACCGGGTGCGTCTGCGGCAGACTCATCGCGACCGCCCATACTGCAGCATCGCCACTACACTATTCCTACTGGCCGTTATTGATAAAAATATCTCCATGTAACGCAACGGCGTACTATCACAATCACAACACTACCGGAACGAACGCGACGCTAGACGCTACACAGCACAGTAAATATGATAATAACAGTGTAATGGTAACGGCACCTAACTAACAATATTATTCAGCAGTTCTTCGTGTATAAATATGTTGAACGTTCTAAACTAGCTATCCGAAAGCATCTCACGAATTTATGTAGATTTTTTTCATGAAAGCGAACATAACCTGAACCATGGTAAACAAATGGGGTTTTTAGTCTGGCGGCCATATTGGATTCATCAAATACGCCCGTGACCGCACTCTCGCCAAATCACATTATATTACCATAAACAGAAGCAATCAAGTTATAATCATTGAAACACATTAGAGTTTTTAACCAGCTGCACAATATTTTAACAGTATTTTTGAATAACTTTTAACGTTATGCTGAATCCCGTCCTTTTTCACTAGAGTAGCGGTAAAAACTGACTAGTGTTGCCAGATTTTTCTAATAATTTTCGTCTTTTTTTCGTTAATCGTTCATCCCATTTATTACATACTATGTGTTATTCCAGGTTATACTCTACCTGTGTTCCAAATTTCATCCAAATCGGTCAAGCCATTTGAGCGTGAAGAGGTAACAAACATACATACACACACACAAACTCTCAGATTTATAATATTAGTACGGATTATGTAAAAATAATTCCCATTTTTGGCGGGTGCGTTCATTTATCTGTCAAAATTTGCTAGCGGACCTTGCCTTCTTTTGTTTTATCTTACTAGTGATACATTTTCAATATGCTTTATACGCGTCGTTTTTTTGTGATCTCTGCCGTACATTATGTACTCTGTAGTACATAATGAATACCAGCCCTGCGCTGAGAAATATAAAAATAACTACACAAAAGTAATTAAAAAAATTATTAAATGTAATGACATAAAACGGACAGATTTAAAAAACATGCACAAACGAAATAATAACTATTTTGCAAAAGGTGGGAGGCACAGTTAATGCAGAATCAGATTAACAAAGGCCACTTATATGCACTGATTTTCAGTACCAACCTTCTAATAGAGTAAAAAGGTTTGTGCAGCATCAAGACAAACCGATTCTCGGTTTAATGGTGCCAAGATGATTGAACAATATTGTTATGTGGTGTGAATATAAATAAATCATCATCATTGGCCTCACACGTCTGTGACAGACGATTTAATCAGTGTCTGAGCCAAAAATTTTCATGGCTGTATAAGCCGATACGGGGGCGGCATAATTTTCCGCACGCTCTACAAGTGAAGGTGGAATTTGAGACTGGCACATGCATGTTAAGATGACATTTTTGCCTTTTGTTAGCGAGACCAGAAAACCAGGCATTATCAAACACATGCTTACGCCATTCGTCCCTATCCTCAGCAAGCGTCTCCCAGCTTTGATGGTCAATGTTAAACGCAGCCATGTCCCGCTTGGCGCAATCTTTGAAACGCAGCATAGGTCTTCCAACCCCTCTTTTAGCGTTTACTACAGCGCCAAGCAGAACACGCCGTGGTAGACGCGAAGGTTCCATCCGGTGCACATTACGATGTCCAGGTTTCAGCTCCGTACAAGAGTATGCTTAAGACGCAAGTTTGATAAACAATAATCCTGGTTTTTGTGGTCAGGTGTTTATTGTTCCATACTCTTGTACTTATATTAAATAAATAATCACAAAATTAACAAATTTATTCCGAGGGATAAATTGATTTCAAACACAATCACAAAAAAGGTTAAAATATGAAGATAAAAAATGGTGCTAACACCAGCTGATCGGCAATTTAGTATGTGAGCTCCATTTAAAAAAATAAAAACGGCCCATGTTCTATGGGCAAAGTTGTCCAGTTTCGTGAGTACCTTGACCTCATTACGGCTTAATTTACCCTTTTTGTTACTCCCTGTATTTGAGGGCCGTTCCAGAAAAATCGTTTATCATAGGTTCTCACTCAGCCAAGCCGATCGTATAAAATTGTAATATACATGAAACTGCCTTAAGTCGCTTCTTACGATACCCGCGGCAATGAAATGGGGTGATGCTATTCTAAGCCGGCATCTACTCTAGCCCGTCCTTAAAGAAACATTGAACGAACAAAAAGGGACGGAAAGCCGTCCGTTTTGGGAGGGTCTGGCAACGCTAACTGACTGGTTTGATGGGGGCGGCGCGGCGGCGTTCAGTAAGAAATGGGAGAGTGGTGGTTCGTTCTCTCAATCCGAACGGGACTGAATTATACTAACTGTAAAATAGACAGTATACCAATTTTAGAAAAAATCTACTAAACTTTTCAATGGGAAATTTTCTAGGGATTCTCGAGTGTCATGTAGAGGGCGCTAAGCTTAATTGAAATAACGTTTCTTTACACAAAATCTGTACCACTTTATAAATTATTCTTTATTTTGTGTTTATTGAATTGTTCTAAATTTATTATTGGTTAATTGTCTACTTACACGTATGACATTCAATATAATAGCAAGTCGATAAGTTTATTTTGTAGTAAATCAAACTAACATAATTAATTTGTAACGAACACAACGTGAAACGGAACCTGTGACAAAACTATGGCTGACGCCAGCCATATTGAAACGTCAAAATTTCAGTTTAGCACAGCGCCCTCTGGTTTGACATTCAGAACTATCAAGAGAACTGTCAATAGAAAAACTCCCATTCAATTTATTCATACAGTTTACATTAACAGTCCTTACAACTAAACATGTAAGGCATAGTCATATTAAAACATACAAATAATCATCAAATAATATAAAGCAACAAACAGAATTGACATTTGTGTTCATTAATTGGGGAATGTGATGTATCTCTTTAATAGAACTTCGGGCAGTGTGCCTCCAAGTAATGACCAGCGGATGTCAGAAATACAGATTCGAATGTATTAAAAATATCGACTCCACATGTACTGGAAACATTATTCAGAAGTATCAACGCTTGGGTCTTTGTAGGAACAAGATTTATTGCGAAAAGAGCATGTTCGCGTTTCCGCAAAGTGTGACGTTGCCGTTGCGGGATATGGAATGGATTTTTTGTGCCAAGAGTGATGGGTTGGTAACCTTCTCTAGTACAAGATTGTAAAAATATCTAGTAAGGCTAGCTTTCGCCTAACCTCCAGGGACCTACAGGTCACCCTACCCAGAATATACAAAGTCGGATACATTATATGCCTCGAAGTGACTAACAATGAAACGGTTGCTTAGACCTATATCATGGCTTTATCCTTTGCGGGGTAGTCAGAGCATTAACTATCGCCACGTCTGACAAAATATTTGAACGTCGTTTCAGAAAAAAATTATGTTATACATACATATCTATAGTGACAGGATGTCATCCTGTCGCCAAAAATTGAACCCTGAAAACCCAGCAGTGGCTAAGGGACGCAACGTATTTGAATCTGGGCAGTATATTTATATGAAGCTGTGCAAGCTATCTATCATAAGTCACGGACGTGACCTTGAACCTTCGGACGTCCTAGAGCAATCTAGCCAGCTGGACATTTCAAAACGTTCGTGGACGACACAACGCAGACAAAGAACTCCGCCCGCGGACGTTCCGTGAACACTGTCTTCAGCCGCGGCTGATGGACGCGTCGATGGTTTGTTTCCAGCTTTACTTTGTGATAATAAAGACAGTAATATAGAATAGAGTGATTGAGTCATTACGTTACGTTAACGTTACCAGCCATTACAGTCCACTGCTGGACATGGGCCTCCCCCTATTGAGAGGTAATTCTATACTCACCACACTTAGCAGGTGGATTCTCGAGCGCAGTTTCAGATGTTGCATTCAAAGGGAACGCTGCTGTCCATTCCATTGATGATTATCCCTTAGACGCTTTATAGGACCCCCAAGCGTAGAATTTGGTTGATGCTCATCACAATAAAACAATTTTAAACGGATTCAAGTTTATTTTGGATTTTACAATAAATTCCTACGTGGTCACGGATAACTAAGGTGTTAGACGTCATTATTTAGAAAATAAATTAATTTTGTCCTACCGCCATCTATTTCTTAATTGCCTATCGTAACGTCCCGTAAGTATGCTGGTTGTCGTTCGACTGTGATTGGTTTGGCACGGTTTCTGTGACGTTGACGGGGTGGCTTCAGGTTATTTTCATGAAGTACTCGTCTCACATGCTTGAGCTCATCGTCTAGGTGTTCGGGATCACAGGTACCGCGTACTCTCCTCAGAGTTTGTTTCAACAATTCAATTCTTTTTTTTAAATGGCCTCTGTCAGCAAAGGACAATTCTGCCAATTGTTTCAACAAAGAGGTTCCAACGGCAGCTAATTGACTCGGATGATGGTGAGAGTTATCATTTAGGTACCTATCTGTATGAGTTGGAAACGTAGGAATTGTAAAATCCAAAATAAACACAACTAAAATCCGTTTAAAATTGTTTTAATGTGATGAGTAATAGTTGTGCAAACTCAAGAAAATATTTGATTGATGCTATTTGATGCTGGAACAACACGATAAACGGCAAAAAAGTCTACTAGATAGATCAATAGAAATCGTAAAGAAGCGTTTTGTAGTTGGGACTGTCATTTTTGAGGCTGATCTATTTTTCCTTCCGACCTAACAAACCGACAAAAAAACACCTAAAATTGCGTTCAAAAACTTATTCCGATTATGGTATGACTCTTCTCTTTGACTCTATGGCAGCCACAGCTACATTAAAAAAAATAGTTCAGGCCAATAATAGATGGCGCTAATAAGAGTGGCAATCTGAGAGATGGCGTTAAACATATGGGGGTCATATTTGTCGAGGAGTTTTCTTATTCTTTTCGTGTTAAACAACAAGTCGCCAAACGACCCAATGAACATACCTAAAAAAAATATTTAGAATTTATATACTTTTTAACTCTTCCCTAGTCGCTGGATAGATTGCGCTGTACTAGGAATGTTTACGTAAAGAACGGAACGTCACATAATTAATTGATTTTTTCACTTAGATGTATGAGATCGTAAAATTAATGATAAAACGAACTTACCTGTATGTGAAGTTCTATCATAATTATGCGAGCTGCTCAATTCGAAACGATTAATATTTTATTTATTACTTGTATTACTGTCCGTATTTCGCGGCCGTTACACGAATATTTTAAAGAAAAGAAATCAATTTTCTAAAACAAAAAACAAAACTTTAAAAGTCGTTGTTATGACCATACACCACATCCCCGCTAGGTGGCGCCACGCCTACGTCTTTGAGGCTCGCCGGCCATATTGGTTTCATTTAGTTTATAGCTTTCCTGAAAACAGGGTAGAATGAAGAAATTGACTGGATACAGATTTCCGCCAATAGGGGTGGGAATCAGGGCGAGTGATTATATTAATCGTTTCGAATTGAGCAGCTCGCATAATTATGATAGAACTTCACATACAAGTAAGTTCGTTTTATCATTAATTATGCTTCACTGCTCAATTCTCACGATTAATATTTTATTTATTACTTGTAGATGTTTAAAGATATTGCGTAAATCTGTGTCCAGCAATTTACAGCTGAAGATGAAATGAGACAGCCTGGAAAATTCATGCAAAATCTGCAAAAAATATATTAAGCGAAAATATATTTTTCTAAATATACTGCTAATATATAAAAATATGATTAATTTAGGTTGTCTAAAATAGACCGAGCAAAAGAATCATTATTATTTACAACAATATCTCGATTGTAAAATCTCGCAAAGATTGATGAAGACATGCTCCACCCAGCGGTCTTGCGGATCACATCAACATTCAAGCCAACAGACTTTGCTTTAGATGTTGATGCGTGACGCGTGCTGTGTGAGCCAAAAACCGAAGTATCAACTCCGCTTTTTTGAAGCATGTCTTTAATCCATCGACTTAATGTTTGACTAGTTACTTTTGAATGAGGTTTCTTGTGACTTATGAACAAATAATCGCAGTCTGGTTTTCTAATAGATTCAGTTTTATCCTTGTAACAACACAATACACGAGCAGGGCATAATTCAGGTTTTTCATTGTAAAATGGTAATTTTAATATTGGGTTATAGGCATTTGGTCTCGAAGTTTTAATAACATCGGGAATTTTTACAAGTATGCAATCAGAACTATACATTATATTTTTTATTTGAATTTTGGACATAGTTTGAACTCTATGAGCAGTAATGAGCGCTAGTAAAGTTACAATTTTTTTGGACAATAGTTCCAGAGATAATTCTTCATTAGGATATAAATGTGACAAATAGTCTAGCACAATATCAGTGTCCCAAGTAACCTCATATTTAGGCGTAGGAGGTCGGGACCTGAACACGCCTTTCATGAACCTGGCAATTCTGTCGTTAGACATAACATTTTTTCCTAGGATATATGACAACGCTGATTTACAACAATTTAGACTTCCGTACTGATAACCAGAATTAAACAATTTACATACATACATACATACATATATCACGCCTTTATCCCTTGCGGGGTAGGCAGAACGTAAACGGCCGCAATAAACGGACATTCACGCCACGTCTGACAAACATTTGAGGGTCATTCGAAAATTGTGTATCGCCATAGTGACAGGTTGTCAGCCTATCGCCTAAAATTGCAATACACACCCTCGAGTCCCTTAATTATTCTTTATTAGATGCGTCTGAGAATTAATTTCTTAACTAAATTGTTTAATAAATAATTAAACAATTTAGTTAAGAAATAAAGAATATTTGGAACAGAGGCTTCCAAATAATCAATGTTACGGGTATCACAAAAATTATACCATTCTTTTAAATAACAATCATATTGTTTTTGAGTATTTGGAGCCAAAGAATTTACCATTATACTCAAAGAAGAAGGTGGAACAGATCTTCTCAATAACGCTTCCCTGACAAGATCGCGGCAGCCAGGGTAAGGCTTTTTCGCAGTTTGTGTTGTGACCTGGAATCATCACAAATTAATAAATCACTACTTATATAAATAATCTGAGAAACAATTAATTTTTTGAAAATTGGGAACCATGGCTGCGTTGGCCAGCATGGCACAACAACTATTCCTACAGCTCTGTCAGTGATAATTTTATTTAAGGTTTCTAAAACAATAGCAAAGGGTGGGAATGCGTAAAAGAAGTAGTCTGACCAGCTTGCAGTAAATGCGTCTACACAGTACGCATAGGGATCAGGTTTCCAGGATATATATTTATCACATTTAGAGTTAGATCTAGTTGCAAATAAATCAATGTCTGGATGTCTAAATGTGTGTAATATTTGTGAAAAAGCATAAGGTGCCAGTTCCCATTCAGTATCAGATTTAATTTTCCTAGATTCATAATCCGCTTCTGTATTTTCAGCTGATTTTATATATGACGCAAAAATGAATAATTTTCGTTGTTCACAAAAGTCCCAAATTTCTCTTGACACCAGATTCAAGTGAGGAAATTGAACACTACCCATACGATTTATACAGGCAATAGCTGTCGTATTATCTACGCGCATAAGAATTTGTTTGTCATAAAAATCTTTAGCAAATGTTTTCAAAGCAAAAAGAACTGCTAATAGCTCCAAAAAATTTATCTGATATGTTTTTTCTTCATTAGTCCAAAATCCATTAGCTCTCTGAATACCGAATGATGAACCCCACCCAGTTTTAGACGCGTCTGAGAACATTTCATAATCATAGCAAGAATTTCATTTATGACAGACTGATTTATAGATGTTGTTACCCCACCACAATATATCATCATGTAAAATATTTTTATTTATATTCATATCTTTTTCATAATTTTGATCAATACCTAAGTATAAAAATTTCTCTCGTTCAAATAGTTTTGTATGGCACCAACCATATTCAACAGCCGGGCAGACAGATATTAATAATCCAATAAACTTCGCAAAATCTCTAATTTTACAGGTATCAACTGTTTTGATTTTATTTATTTCTTGTTGAACCCGATCTTTTTTATCCTCTGGTAATTTTACACAAAATTCATTTGTGTCAATAATAAAACCTAAAAATTTACATGCCATTCTAGGTGTAGTAACGCTTTTTTCATAATTAATTAAAAAACCTAAATTTTGTAGCAATGAAATAGTTGCATTAACATTTTCTTCACATTCCCAGAATGAGTTAGCAATAAGTCAAATGTCATCCAAAAATATAACCGATAAAAAACCATGAAGTCTGAGATGTTCCATCACAGGTTTCATAATTTTGGTAAATACTAAGGGTGCCGTATTCAAACCAAATGGCAAGCAGTTAAATTCATAGTAATTATCCAAAAATTTAAATCTTAAATATTTTTTATGATCCGTATGTACGGGGACCAAAAAATACGCGTCTTTTAAATCAACAGATGCTAAAAAACTGCGCGGAGTGACAAGCTTGATAGCGGTCCTTAGGTCCTCCATTTTAAAATGAGGTGGTTTAATATACTTATTAAGATTTTTTAAGTTAAGGATAAACCTTTTTTCGCCATTTGGTTTCGGCACAAGAAATATACTAGAAAGAAAATCTCCATCTTCCCTAGAACAACGAGAAATAGCTCCTTTTGCAATTAATTTATCAATTTCAGTCTGAAAGTCTCTTAGCTCATCCATGTTATTAGGCTTATTTTTAGGATGATCAGATTGTTTAGGAAGAGTGAAAAAAGGTATTCGATATCCTTGGATCCATGATAGAACGACAGAATCATTCGTAAATTTTTGCCAGTGTGGTAAAAAATATTGTAGGCGACCTGCTGGTCTAATCACCTGAGGATCTAGGGTCTCTTGGGTTGTCTGTAGTAGGCATGCGTCCTGTTGGCACGCGATGACGTCGGCTTGCGCGATGGCTCGCCCCGGCGAGGCATCGTCGTCGTCGGACCCGCAGACCGATGATGTTGAGTCGCTGTTGATTTCCTTGGAACATTCTGAGTGTTGGACTGCGGGTGTTTCCAGTTTATATTATTTGTTGAGCTGGATGGCAAAGACGCTTTTGACACAACTGATTTTGGTTTAAATGACCTGAGATCTTGACTAGTTTTGGTTATAGCTTTGGTAGCTTTCAGCTTTTCTGGCAACACTTCACCAAATAGGTATGTATCCCTTTTGGATTCTTTTAGTGTCTCTTTTAACCTATTATTTAGTAAAGAAGCAAAGCTAAGCCAATCTGCCCTTGTCGCGCTGCTAAAGAAGCGTCTTTCTTTTGAAGTAAATCTGAGACTGCCGCTTTAATTTCTGCATTCAGTGTAGGTGCTTTAAATAACTGGCAATTACCAGGAATGGGATACTCTTCGGATATTTTATCTTTTAATTCTTTCTTCAGTCCATTTTCTAACACGTCGCTCAGTCTTGTCGCAATGTCCATGTGTATATCTTTACCCACAGGAGACTGGTCTTTAGGGGCATCACCCAACAGTGTAAGTATTTCTTCGTCCAAGTGATTTATTTCAATATTCTCGCTATCGCCACCGTCTACTGGCTTTGATAATATAGGTGGCTGAAGATCCACCGGAGGAGACAGTTGAGAATCGACTGATGTGATCGGCTGAGGATCAGCTGATGTGGGCGGCAGGTTATTAACCTCATTAGATGTCAGTGATGACGTATTTGTCATTTGATTGGCATGGCTTGTTTGCATAGACTGCAGCGATTCGACGTCGATAGGCGACTGATTTGTGTCGTCGTTCTGTCTATAATTTCTATATTCTTTGTTCGAGTAACAACGATCGGGGGATTCTGATCCTGAAAACATCATATAAATTGTGAAGGTAATGATCCTGTAAACCATTCGCATCACAGTAGGTATTAACTTGCACGTCAGCCAAAAACCGCAGCAGGTAAACAGCGAAGGTAACAGTCCCAATTTTGTACTGTTCGCATCGCAAAAGTTAATACCTCGACACAAACCACTCCAAAACTGATATTTTTAACCTATGTTTAGTTTACCTATTTCAAGAGGGAGTGAAGGTAACAGTCCCAAAATGTACTGTTCGCATCACTTATAGGCAATTACTACGAAGCGAAGGTACGACTGAGGTACTCATAATTTAAACAACATATTCGCACCTCCGCTAAAAAACCGTCATAACTTGAAATGGATTCATTTCGAGATAATGCTGTTTAAAGTTCCGAAATTATGTTTTTATGCAATATTTTGTCAGTTAAAAATAAATTCGTATAGATGTTTTTATGAGTCCGGTTGTTGAAAAAATGCGCTCCAAATGGTTTTTAAGTCGATCTGATATACTAAAAAATAAAGAAGTAATTTTCAGGTTATGACACTTTTGTAGAGAAGTTTTGGCATACATTGTACACCAGATATTCATGTCAAGATAATACAACGAGGATTTTCTAGTAAAACACGTTTATTATTGAAGTATTTTTATTAAATCAACTTATAAATTGTAACTTAATTACTTTAGCAGTTCCACAAAATATTTTTATGGTATATTTGTATACCTTATCTACTAAAACTGCTTCAGTGAAGTAGTTTGGGTATACAAATATCCCATAACATAATCATTTTTTTGTAGAACTACCTTTGTGCAATGATTGTCATTCTATAGTCTGTAATCCTCTTCTATTATTTATGTTATTGGAATCAAAATTATTGCAAAAGTATCTATAAAGTAAGTTTAATTAAGTATCGGGTTAATGAAACATCCATAATTCTTTAGGAACCGAAGAAGTTATCTACGTTCTAAGTGTTGACTGAGCAACTAAAAAATAATAATTAAGAAAGGAACATAAAGTCTAATATTCTTCT
Organism: Tuta absoluta; assembly: GCA_027580185.1. Classification (NCBI taxonomy): domain Eukaryota; kingdom Metazoa; phylum Arthropoda; class Insecta; order Lepidoptera; family Gelechiidae; genus Tuta; species Tuta absoluta. Next base: position 143,071 of record JAQAHW010000003.1, read on the forward strand.
GTTAACATTCATAAATCTGTTGAACTATAATTAAAAAACAAAATGCTTAAAGCAACCTTAATTAGCATCATCGTCTTATACGTTAAAAAGCTTAAAAAAAATATTTTTTGAAAAATTAAGCTTGACTTAGTATGTCAGTCGATAAAAAAACCACCTTATCAATACTTTAGGAACCATAGTTACCTAGGTACTACTTGTTGACTGAGCAACTAAAAAAATAATAAGTAAGATAGGAACATAAGGTCTAATATTCTTTTGGTAACATCCGTAAATCTGTTAAACGAAAATTATAAAACAAAATGCTTAAAGCAACCTTAATTAGCATCGTCTCATACCCAAAAAAGCTATAAAAAAATATTTTTAGTAAAATTAAACGGTACTTATCAAGTCAGTCGATAAAAACAAACCAGCACTATAGGCATTAGAAAACAAGTTAAGCTTATGAATAGTTATAGCTAATAAATGCTTCACTGGGTTGAGAAACCTTACAAAATATTTATTATAATAATCATGACTTTGTACGTTAATAATTTATGAGATCAATCCAGTACACCTCATCAAATTAATAATATAAAATAAAAATTACTCTTCTAGCAATATTGCAAACGCCTTATATGCAAAAAATACGTAACAAAAGGTAAAGTATTACTTAGCTTCGAAAAAAATGTAGATTAATATAACTTCTATCCACATTCTACAGGTTAAATAACGTATTGTAAAATGGAGCATAAAAACTTGGAATATGGAAGTGTTCAAGCAAATTTATCAGATCAGCCTTTTTACTAGCCCCAATCTGGATGCCGTTTTCGTAAGCCGGTTGCAATGCCGGTGGAGAATTGGGTACCCTGCGCCAAATCCTAATTTCTGAAAATTCGACATCCTTATAAGATTTTTTGTACAGCAAAACATCAGGCGATTCCTTTGTGTACTTTATAATCTTGACTTCAGTTATTTTCAACCCCTTCAAACTGAACTTCAGATCGGCTTGCAGCTTCTTCAGTGATTTGAAATCAGTGTGGGTAAGTTCATTGATGTTGAAAGGCTTCCCTTGTTTTTTGGCAGTTTTAATTATTTGAGCGTATTGTGATGGCACATAGATGGCTCCAGATTTTAAATTTCTTTTAATCTCTTTCTCGATCAGCGAATGGGCTGCATCGTTCTCATTTTGTGTATGGCTTGGTACTAAGAATTTGTGTGTGATACTTGTCAGTCTAGTGAATTTTAGAACTGAGAAGATGTAGAGTGCAATTATAAATTGATTTTTATTTTGTCCACAACAGCTGTCTGAATAAAAGACTATGTCTACGTTTGGATTAGTATCACCGTCAGTTGGCTGTGTTGACTCGTCATCAGTAGTTAATGATGTCATTTTTTTTTTCAATGTACTTGTATACGCAACTACCGATTTCATCAGATCCGCGATTACCTTCTCCCTCATGCCACAAATAACATTCCGTGTCTTTTGTCACAAGTTCGGTTACGGTTAGATTAAATGTATTTAATTTGCTCTTATAGTAAAATACAGAGACTTCTCCTTTTGGACACGGTAATACCGCTTGTAGGTCGTAACAAGCTACTATGTATTTATTATCAACAATTTTTTTATCATCCTCTTTCTCCGTACGCGATTGGTCCTTTTCTGTTATATGTGCATCGTACTTTGCTTTTAAGTTTAGTTTTCCTCAGCACTTGCATTATCGTAGGAATCACATAGCCCGCAAAGGTCTTTCTTTGGAACAAATAAGCCCAAATTAAATTCTGTGTTGAATATTCTTGAATACATTACATAGTGAGCAAACGGCAGGTTATGTTTTTTGCGTTCTTCTTGGTAATCTCTGTGAAGTTCTGCAATAGTCTTCCCTCCATCAATAAATTCTCTTGTCGTTTGCTGTCTAAGATAATGGCTCTCAATGCGTGGGATCGAATTTATGTGATTTCTAACAGAATCTTTTATTTCTTCTGGAACACACTTTGCGGTTCGGTTTTCATGCTTGCCTCTTTGATCATCTTCCAATTCTCCAGTTGATGTAATCTTAGAAATAACTGTTCTTATAACTCTTTCATTAATATCCAAAGTGCGCATATAAAACTTTTTGCAGACTCGTAGTTTTTGACCCATGAGGTGAAAGTAAAATGCATGATTGTACTCTCTTCCCTTCTGCGTAGTAGTATATCTGTATTTCCGAGTAATAGGTACCATTTTTTGATTTATATAGTTTCTCTGTCTGTTAATGTCACCTAGCTTCCAGTATTCTTCAAAACTCTGTCTTCTTTCAGCTTCTATTATTTTAGAAGAACATCTGAAACGGCAATTTTCTGTATTCACATTAAATCTAATAACGGCATATTATGAAATAATTTAAATAACTTTATAAGAAATTAGTAAAATAATGACTAATTTTGAAATGCTACTCTTTATTGATTAAAATTAAAATAAAGTTACTTTAACAGACTAAATAATAAAGGCACATTACATATTATGACTTTCTAACGACCAAATGTTTAATTGATTTCCGCTAGGAAATGCTAAAATACCGGCTTATTATGAAATGTTACTGTTTTGATGATAAATTAAAACAAAATTTCGTGAAAAACTACAAAAACAAAGACACATTACAAAATATGACGCTTTTATCGATCAAATATTATAATAGTTCTGTACTTACCTTATCTAAAGTACAGTATTATTTCTACTTATGACACTTTTTCAGAGAACTCGCGACACCCACCTGTGCACAACTCAAAGTATGACACTACACTGGTGGCGCGGGGGGACGGTCCCGACCTGTTGTGCCTCTTCAGTAGCGCACTCTGTCGACTTCCGTTAGAACTACCGATGTGACGTTTTTATAGATAGAAGAACAAAATTTTCTGTTTCTTTCTGTGTATGTAACTCTGTTCACTTGAAATTTCAAGTTATGACGGTTTTTTAGCGGAGGTGCGATGTTGGTAGGTATTGTTAGTAAAGAAAGTTATACTATCAGCTATATGCTAGATAACTGAACGGTAGGTATTATTAGCGTGAAGGAAGCATTCCCAATGTAATACTCGCATCGCTAATTACCTAGATTTAAACGACTTGTTGTAAACAAATTTGCGTTTTCATGGTGAAAGTCCACTTACCTACATAACAACGAAAAAATGTGGCAAGCGGACCACGCGCAACAAGTGAACGTAAGTAGCTGCCTATATTATCATCTCACGTAGGTCGCAAGTATATGGTATAATGTAAGGTATGCTTTCGCATTTATGAATAAATCAATGAACCCTACATAACCAAATGAAAATCAAACACTTACGTGATTTTGAATGTGAACTGTTTGTATATACGTATGACGGCGATCTACGCCGGCGATTGCGTAATTTATCCTCCAATTTCTCAATCCTTCGCAGTAAACGTTCACCACTCCTGTCACGATGTTTCCGTTTTTTCCCCATCTTTAGAGACACTGCTGAAAAAGAACACTGACGCAAAAATAGTTCACGCTTTTTGATTTTTAGCAAAAATAAGTTGAATATTTTTTACGAGTAACGACCGGTACTGCACGAAAACAGATAATGAAACCAATATGGCCGGCGAGCCTCAAAGACGTAGGCGTGGCGCCACCTAGCGGGGATGTGGTGTATGGTCATAACAACGACTTTTAAAGTTTTGTTTTTTGTTTTAGAAAATTGATTTCTTTTCTTTAAAATATTCGTGTAACGGCCGCGAAATACGGACAGTACAGTCGAAGTGGTCTAAACCTGCACAGCCCGACAACGCCATCTTTTAACGACAAATTGAATTCATTGAATACCATTATAGACACATTAAAACACACACATTGACTGGCGCGCACACACACTAGAATTTAAGACGCGCAGTTCGATGACTAATAATAATTTAAACCTTAATTTCGCTACTTGCATCACGGCAGTCGTAGCTCAATGGTTAACATAGCGGACTTTGGAAACAGGTAGCTAAGGATCGAGTCGTGGTTGGTCGCAGCCTGTTTTATTTTAATTTAGGTTATACTTACTATTTTTTAATGATTATTTTGCTGTTGCTGATAAATTTTTATACTTATCTGTGTAGTATAGTGTGTGATATCGGTTAAATATAGTAGTTTTGAGGATATGAGGTAAAATGAATAAAACTACCATAATATTTATCAGTTAGGTATTTATTTTGGTTTTTAACTATTCAATGATATTGGGTTGGGTTGCATAATGTTTGTTAATGTGCAACAATAAATAGGTATGTCAAAGTGAATAAACATGTTATAAATGAGATAACGAGGTAGCCTCATTCCTGCATTTATTGTAACAATAACATCACTTAACATATTTTTTATTGGTAACACATTAAGCCTAAACTGAACCAGGGGATCAATTCATTTACATTCTTCGTTAGATTGTGTAAACATAGTTATATAATTATGCAGAATAATTAGGTATTAAGTGACAGGTTAACTTGGTATTGTTATTGTTTGAGAGCTTGAACAGTTTCAGAAATTAACTAAGCAGTAAGTATCGAATAAAATAAATCCTCTGCAAAATTCCCAACCCAATATATTAATACCTACCTATTTAAATATTTCAATTTAATAATAATTTAATTTTAATACCGAAGAGGTGCACCTTCACCAGACTCGATCTGTTCTAAACGGCTTGGCATGCTAGCTACCATGTTCGAACATATTGGTTTACCACGCATGGACTCCCAGGTGAACATGGCTAAGTCGCGTAAATTTTCTTTGGTTCTGACTTCAGATGGGTCCCAGTCTAGGACCATTTGACCCCATAAATTTTCTATGGGATTCAAATCCGGACTCCTTGACGGCCAGTTAATAACAGTCACGTCATGCTGGGTTCGCAACCAATCCTGGACGATACGGGCTTTATGCACAGAGCAATTATCATGCACAAAATAAATGTGCTGATTTGGGTAAGCAATACGCACTGTAGGCATCATTACGTCCTGCAATATTTCCACATAACTCTCGCTATTGAACCTTCCTTCTATTTCAACTAATTCTCCAGGTCCCATAGAAGACATCCAGCCCCAAAATCCGAGAGTTATTCTACCACTCATTCTATTTGGGAGAATGTGAATTGGCCTGTAACGCTTGCCTCTCCAGCGCCATAAAATCTTGCGTCCAATCTTTATCCGATTTAAAAGCTTTTTCATCAGTGAATATTACTACATTATTCTCACAATGAAAGTTTCTATAAATATATGCAAATCGGACTCGTGCTTGTTGATGAGCAGCTGACAGCAAATTTTTTGAGCTGGCCGATAACAACTTATACCAGCTGCGTGTAAATAGGTTCTTACAGTTTGTAAGGTCACTCAGAACTCCGTTGCTGTTAAGCGAGTTGACAGGAATGGGGTATTAGCATGCTTGGCAACTATCCCTTGGTGACGCACTGATGCATCCGTGAACATCACGGCCTTACGACCTTTCCGGGCAGGCAGCATGTCACCGGTATCGGCGTAACGCTTAACACACAGCGTAACAGTTCTTTTCTGTAAGAAAAATACCTAGTCAATCTACAAGTATTTAATGTAGGTAAATGCCAATAATAATAAATAGGAAACTAAGTAAGTAAATATAATAAGCAATCTAATACCTATTTAAACATTTTAAATAATGAACGTATGGCAGGTAGTATGTAGTAGGTATCTTTATCTAGATGTTTGGATGATATAAATGACCTGACCTGAAGCATTTGCGCTAATTTTGTAAAATAAAAATATTTAACTTACATTTAATTGAAGACGTCGAGAAAATTCATAATACGAAGATTATCTTCATATAGCACTATGATCTTTGCTCTTAGCACTGTATGTAGACAAAGGAGCATACTATAGGTAGACATAATTACGATAAAACGATAGCAAACAACAACACAAAGAAACATCGAAAGCTAACGGTTAGATACGTAGGCAGTAGTCGATACAGATCAGATGACTGTGCTTATTACTTACCGTCTAATAGTTATAATGACTATGTGCAATACCCACAAACATCATTCATTCAAAATAACAAATGGGCCGTTAACTAAAAATTATCTTACATATAAAAACAAAAACATAAAAACAAAACCTATGGGGGGCGGGATCGACCCAGTGTCCCACTATAATCTAAACTCGCTCTAAATCCAGACGCATACTATCTCGGCTATGCCAGCTGTGACGAGTGCATCGAATTTTTAAACCACTTAACTACTTACCTATGACGTCCTACCGACCCTTGCTATTATTTGTAAAGTGCGAATATGATGTATGCGGCTGCGAATGATATGCGTGCGCGTAAAACAGGTTCTCTGAGTTCTGCCGGCTCAGAGGTATTTGATTTTTATTATAGATGGCGTTATTCGTAGTTTTAGTTAGACCTGTGCAGCCTATTCATTTGCGAACTGTACTACAAGTAATAAATAAAATATTAATCGTGAGAATTGAGCAGTGAAGCATAATGAAACGTAACTAATCATTGTTTTATCACTCGCATCACAAAATATTTACGTGCATGGGTTTCCCAACATATTAACGCAAGGCACAACGAAAACAACGTACAAACAACACAATATTAATTAGGTAATAAAAACAAAGCGTGAAAAATGAGGATACATTCGGGAAGAACAATAACTTATTTTTATGCCTTTTGGCTTTAGTTAGGTAGTCAGTTCAACGCCATCTACAGAGTCCTTGGAATACTAAACTTTTATTTATTTCTCAAAAAGAATACTCCATAATGAAGTTTGAAAACTTTGGAAAAAATATTTTGGAAGTGTCTATATGGCGGGGCGCCCTGTCATATAGTGATTTAATCTTTATAGCGGGGCGCACTGGTAAATAGCGTTTTGTCTGTGGCTATTTATCGGTGCTCTTATTACGCCTTGTTAAATCCGTTTTAATAAGTCGTATTTGACAGCTGTCCGATTCGTGATAATAATATGACAGAGGGTCCATTTTCTTTTTTGACATCCCTTTTAGTATGGAGATGACAGCTGTCAAATACGACTTATTGGAACGGCGCGGTGGAACTTTAGTGGCACTCATTTCAGTGTATTTTGATATCGCTAACAATGAATAAGGACTACGGGTGCGAAAAAGGAACCCCAGCAAGGTTACGAGGAAGAAAACAGCTCACTACTACTTGAACGCCCTGCCATATAGTGATTTTATCTATGTAGCAGGGCGCACTGTCAAATAGCGTTTTGTTTGTGAATTGGCTATTCATCGGTGCTCTTATTGCGCCTTGTAAAATCTGTAGGCTGAACCACCTGATTAATGGTCTGTAAGAAATATGGTTCCAAAATACTGAGCCCCCCCGTCCCCCTGCTTTGTGGGTTACTCCCTCCCTCAACTAAAATGCTATTAGCGCGCTTAAGCAGACAAAAAAACTAGTGCGAGTCGGACTTGCGCACGAAGGGTGCCGTAGCATTATACCTTCATTTTATTATTATGACTAGCTTTTACCCGCGACTTCGTCCGCGTTAGATAGTTTTTGTAGGCAAAAGTTCTAAAGTAGGTATGTGTATTCATAGTAAGTGTGACAGTGATATTAGAACAGTTTTTATCTCTACTGTTTAAAGATGACTTGCTTGCTTCTGTTGTTAAAGGGACAATTCAAAATATTCTATCCGGCCTGAGAGATCAATATTTATAACCATTGAATACAAAAGTCAGTAGATAACAGAGTACTTACTCCAGAGGTGCCGATTTGAGCACACTAAAATGGTCAGCATGAGTAGATAAGACAGATAGGCAATATCCTTTCTCAACTTATTCCCATCATACTGAACAACTTTTGTTCTGGAACCATTTCTGTATCTCCAATAGTTTAGGTGGGCTCCTGATGGTACACCTGGTGGTCTACATAAGGTACTCCTGAGCCCCAATGTCCGTGTGAAAAGAAGCGGCCCATCATACTGAACAACTTTTGTTCTGGAACCATGCCTGTATATCCAATAGTTTAGCTGGGCTCCTGGTGGTACACCTGGTGGTCTACATAAGGTACTCCAGAGCCCCAATGTCCTTGTGAAAAGAAGCGGCCCATCATACTGAACAACTTTTGTTTTGGAACCATGCCTGTATCTCCAATAGTTTAGCTGGGCTCCTGGTGGTACACCTGGTCTACATAAGGTACTCCAGAGCCCCAATGTCCTTGTGAAAAGAAGCGGCCCATCATACTGAACAACTTTAGTTCTGGAACCATGCCTGTATCTCTAATAGTTTAGCTGGGCTCCTGATGGTACACCTGGTGGTCTACATAAGGTACTCCAGAGCCTCAAAGTCCTTGTGAAAAGAAGCGGCCCATCATACTGAACAACTTTTGTTTTGGAACCATGCCTTTATCTCTAATAGTTTTGGTGGGCTCCTGATGGTACACCTGGTTGTCTACATAAGGTACTCCAGAGCCCCAATGTCCTTGTGAAAAGAAGCGGCCCATCATACTGAACAACTTTTGTTTTGGAACCATGCCTGTATCTCTAATAGTTTAGCTGGGCTCCTGATGGTACACCTGGTGGTCTACATAAGGTACTCCAGAGCCCCAATGTCTTTGTGAAAAGAAGCGGCCCATCATACTGAACAAATTTAGTTTTGGAACCATGCCTGTATCTCTAATAGTTAAGCTGTGCTCCTGGTGGTACACCTGGTGGTCTACATCTATACTCCAGACCCTTGAATAGTGATAAAAAGTAGCCTATGTCCGTTCTCGGTATGCTAGCAATCTCTGTGCCCAGTTTCATGAAGATCGGTTTAGCGGTTTGGCCGTGAAAGCGTAGCAGACAGACAGACAGAGTTACTTTCGCATTTATAATATTAGTGTGGATGGATTATTTAATGGTGGCAGAGCCACTGGCGCCACAACTCTATTGTAGAGTCGTATTTTGCCATCTAAGTAAGGTTAGTTTTGTAGGTTAAAAGTCGTAAGTCAGTATGGTATGTGGCATTACGCCGAGGGAGAGTCCACAACACAGAGAACCTAGTCATAAGACTAGGGACTGTGTTGCGCAGTTTGTGTAGCAACAGAAAACTGATAGTAAAATTTTCTGCACCACGTGGTGATCCGCTCGTCACTATCACACAATGTCAGATATATGCCTTCATTACAATTTCCTATTTAATTTTCAGTTTAAAAATAGTTTGTTGCTTAAAACACTATCAGATTTATTCATCAAACACTCAAATAAACAAGAAAAACTAAATTATAACCAAATCACATCCGCCATTACGGAAAAGCAACGAACGACTATACCTTCATAAGCAATGGGAGTTTTTCTGTTATGTTGACAGTTCTGTTGATAGTTCCGAATGTCAAACCAGAGGGCACTGAGCTAAACTGATAATTTGACGTTTCAATATGGCTGGCGGCAGCCATATTTTTGTCTCAGGTTCCGTTTCACATTGTCTTCGTTACTAATTTATTTCTTTTAGTTTGATTTGCTACAAAATAAACTTGTCGTCTTGCTATTATATTGAGTATCATTCATATAAGCAAATAAGAAATCTATAAGAAATTTAGAAAGATTTCAAAATATTCTAGATTTTCATGTAAAGGAACGTTATTTCAATTAAGCTGAGCGCCCTCTACATGGCACTCGAGAATCTCTAGAAAATTTCCTATTATCGATAAAAACGCGCAAAAAAAAACACGTGTTTTGTATGGCAGCCCCCATTTTTTTTGTATTTGTTGTTATAGCAGCAACAGAAATACAACATCTGTAAAAAAATTAACTGACTAACTTTCACGGTTCATGAGATACAAGTTTTTTGTATGGAAGCTCCCTTTAAATATTTACTTTATTCTAATGTTTTGTTATAGTGGCAACAGAAATACATCATCTGTGAAAATTTCAACTGTCTAGGTGTAACGGTTCAGGAGATACAGCCTCGTAACTGTAGGACGGACGGACGGACGGACGGACAGACAGACGGACAGCCGAGCCTCAGTAATAGGGTTTCCGTTATTACCTTTTGGGTACGGAACCCTAAAAACATACTAGACATGAAAAACGGACCGGAAAAAAAGATACTCCCAGTTTTTAATGCCACCGTAGTTACCTACCCAGTTTTTCTCGTCACTGTCGGCGTCGTAGCCCACCGCGTTTTGTTGGACTAAACATTGACACCGAAAAAGGTGCATGCAATGAAGGCGGACCGTGAACTTAGAAACCCGAACGATGTTTAACTCCATCTGTTGGCGTAGTAGAAAGTCGTTTTTTGTTTAATCTGTAAAAATCATGGACGTACTATGTAAAATTAGTTTATGAACGCACCCCTCTGACAACTTATTATTTGACAGTTAACATATGACTGACAGATTGCGTTGCATTGTGTTGGATTGTGGTTCAAACGAAAATATTATTTTAGTTCTTTAAAGAAAGTAATAGACCAATTTTACTATTGCCGCGTCTTCTATTTTTAAACATAGTCAATATCCAGCCTAATAATTTACGTCCCAGATCGAAAGATAGCTTGAGCTTTATTTTAATTTATAAGCTCGCGACTTTTTGTAAAAACAGCTAAATGTATTGGCTAGTTGTGAATATTTGATTCGTGTCTTTGAAGGGGGTTTCATGTAGGTAAGTGAATACTGTACACGTCTGTAATCATGGGTATTGAGGTATGTTCGATGCCACATACGATCCGATGACACAGGTTAGCTGAGCGCTGATCGTTCGCTTCCACGTCCGTACCACGCAACAGTTACAATCGCGCGCCACACGGCGACTGTGCCGCATGCCGGCGTCCTGCTTCCACGAGCTCTTATCACCATTTTCCTGAGCAATGTTTACACTCATTATCACTGTGTATGCTCTGTTTTTTATAACTTAAGTAACTCGACAATGAGGAACTGATTACAATTTCTTAAAAAAAATAATATAATAGGTAGGTATCAAGTGTAGATACGAAACTGATGAATTGTGTGTTGCCTGCGCGTTGCTTGTCTGTATGTCCGATGTTTGCTTGTAAATTGTTACAGGATCTGTTTTAGTCATTGCTTCAACTGCTAAAGTACTCGTAAGTGAAAAGTTGTGATTAACTTAATTGTGTCCTACCTGTGACATGATCAATCATTTTCCAATACTTTATCAAAGTTCTATTTAAGTTTAAAACCATTATAATTTTGCTTTGTGTGTAATTTATATGTGTTATAATTATTATAATATTCCTTCTAAATAATTTGTATTTATACTAAATCACATAATGAATACATGTCAGTAGTGCACATTGCAATCTGGTAGGTATTTTTTTAAATAGGGCTTCTGTGCTGAGTACCACAACAAAAATATAGAGAATAAAGATTGGTTTAAAAATAAGTACAATATTCAGGAGAGATAAATATTCAAGTACTTGTTATGCTTATTTACAATTAAAGCCAGTCCAAGGATTCTTATTTTAGATAAATATTTAAGAAAATCCTATGAATACATGATATTCAGGGAGTAATAAAAAGGGTATAACAAGCCCTAAGAAGGTCAAGTTACTCATGAAACTGAACATGTAATGGGCACAAAAAAATATGGAAAGAAAAATTGAAGTGGGCCATTCACTTTACGCACACATTATTTTATTTATTTACCTAAAAAGCTGAGTTACATTTTGTTGAGTAAACTTAAGATGCATTAAATTACAAATAGGTTATGAAACATCAGCACATCCTGAAGACGCATTAGGCCTCCCCCAGCCTTTTCCATTCATCTCTGTCTCTTGTAAGTCTGGTCCACAATGGTCCAGCTATTTTTTCAGTTTGTCTGACCATACTAAAAGGTCTACCTTTTCTCTTTTTTGTCCTTTCACATGGTGTCCATTTGGTGACAAGTTTGGTCCACTTTTGTGTTGTTTCTTCCACATATGGCCTGTCCAGGTCCATTTAGGGAGCCTGCTACAATACACACACATTTGCACCCACAATACTCTACTGCTGGAAAATGGCCTCATTCTATCAGCTGTACATTCTATCAGTGAAACTTACTCGCTTGGCAGGGGGAATGGCAAGCGCAGTGCATTATGCTGCATTGACAGGGAATGCTGCTGCCTATATAATGGATGATTATACCTTAGTCACTTTTTACATCACATTCATCATAGTACAAAAAAAAGTTAAAAAAAATGTTTATTTCTTAACAATATTACACAATTGTGTTTTTATTAACATACCTCATAAAGAACATCTATATACTATTTATGTTATTTCAATTCAACATTATATCATCAGTCCATAGATATTGTTTAATTATTATACAAGTATCACAAGACTTTAAAATAATCCTGATTATTATGTTTGCAGATAGAATTATACTACATTTTTTTTGTTTTACATTTTATATTGTATCATTGTCCATTATACCTATTAAAAAAGGTGACTTATCCTTATATAATGTTTATAGTATTTTTATACCTTAAAGACGGAATTGTGTGTTACTAGCGTTGCGGAGCGCGGCTGGGCGCGGTGCGCGGTGCGCGGTGGTGAGACGCCCTCGCGGGATCTTTCCGAGACGCGTGTGCGCGGCATGGTGCGGGGCGGGGGCGCGCGCGCGCGGCTGCTGGCGGCGCTGACGGTGGGCGCGCTGCTGCTGTGGGCGTGCCGGCGCAGCGCCGCGCCCGCCGCGCCTCCGCACGACCAGGTGTCGCCGGTGCCGGGCCGCGAGCTGCCGCTCATCTTCATCGGCGGCGTGCCGCGCTCCGGCACCACGCTGATGCGCGCCATGCTGGACGCGCACCCCGACGTGCGCTGCGGGCAGGAGACGCGCGTCGTGCCGCGCATCCTGCAGATGCGGCAGCACTGGGCGCGCTCGCAGAAGGAGAGCTTGCGGCTGGAGCAGGCAGGCGTGTCGAAGGCGGTGCTGGACAACGCCATCGCCGCGTTCTGCCTGGAGGTGATCTCGCGGCACGGCGAGTGGGCGCCGCGGCTCTGCAACAAGGACCCGCTCGTGCTCAAGATGGGCACCTACGTGCTCGAACTCTTCCCTAATGCCAAGTTCTTGTTCATGGTGCGCGACGGCCGCGCCACCGTACACTCTATCATCACAAGAAAAGTGAGTGTGGTGTATCTCTTTTTCCTTATATCAGCCATAGCGATCTCAAATACCAGCATTTTAGTCTTAATTTAAGATACTTTTCAAACAAATTTATAGAGTTTCAAAATTAAGTTTAATAACTAAGAGGCAATTGATTTATCTTCATGAAAATCTCCCCGGATCTCTTTTGGTTTGCGACTAGCGAGATGAGCAGTACAAATTATAATATTGGTAAGATGGGTTGGGAAAAATCATTACATTGAAATACTATTACAAAATATAGGTTGTTACGAGCCTCTTAGTGGCCTCTTAAGACACCCACGGAAAAAAAATGGGGTGATACAATTGTAAGCCTCACAATGGCATCACAGCACACTGGTTGACGGTGACACGTAACGCGCACGTTCTGTTGGTCAGGTGACGATCACCGGCTTCGACCTGTCGAGCTACCGGCAGAGCATGGGCAAGTGGAACCACGCGGCGGAGCTGATGTTCCAGCAGTGCAAGACGCTGGGCCCGGCGCGCTGCATGCTGGTGCGCTACGAGGCGCTGGTGCTGGCGCCGGCCGCCACGCTGCGCAAGGTGCTCGACTTCCTCGCCGTGCCCTGGGACGACGCCGTGCTGCACCACGAGCGCTACATCAACCAGCCGCATGGCGTCGCGCTCTCCAAGTCAGTGACCATACTATATTATATACTGGGTGGTTCGTTTCAAGTTTCAAACTGAATTCTGGGCATCCTAAGCTACCAATCTAGCACAAAATTTTTAAATATTTCAAGAAAAATTTTAAAAGTCAATAAACTTTTGTCCAAGTTTTGAACTTTTGTCCATCACACCAACCCTAGATTCTAGATCTGGACCACTTTAAACGGGACATTCTGTTTCACACATGACCTCTCTCTAAGAGCAAGCAAAGTGCTCATTATTTATACATACATACGCCTATTATCCCTTGCGGGGTAGGTAGAGCGTACAAGGCCGCAATAAAACGTTTCGAAACGTCATATTTTTGATACTTTATTGCACACTAGCGGGTAAAACCGCGCAGACATAATGTACTTATAAACCTTCCTCTTGCGTTAAAAAACTGCAGCAAAATTCATTGAATAGTTTTAAAAATCTAAACATACATAGGGACAGACAAAAGAAAGCTACTTTTGTTTGTAGTGGTTAGCCTTTTTTGGGCTCAATGCCACGCGGCACACTCTACTCTACCGGCCAACCAAAAGGTAAACACTCGGGTGTGAATGTAGAAATCGTGATATGGAAAATAATACCTAAACTACCTCATTAATTCGTTATTATTTTGACCCATTTTTTATTGGTGACACGATCGTAGAGTTAATGGGTAATTTTACACTTTTTTTATCGCGAGAGCAGTAAATATTTCATCAAAACATGACTAAGCGGCTGGAAACCGACTGCGACTGCCCCTGCTGTAACCATCTTTCTTACGGACAATCACTTGGTTCAGCCTGCAATGTCCTAACCAAACTGGGAATAAATTCACAAAGTGATAATATCAACGTTGTAAGTGCCCCACCGGGAATCGGCAGAAAACGTTTGTCGCCAACACAGAACTATGATAGCTTTAGTCATAGTTCTGTGGTCGCCAAGATGTCAATTAACTAATTGTGTGCAGCTCGTATCAGTTCTTTAATTATTTTTATCTACACTCGTCTCATAATGTTCGAATTATGAATTCGAAAACAGATGCATGATGACCTACTTTATGCATTCTGCCTATAAAAACTAGGGTTTAATATAAATTACAGAAGCGTAATGACTTAATGAGAAAACTCTTAATACGATAAAGTTGAGAAATGAAACGAAGTTTTTTTTTCCAATACTCAAATCGCTGTCTTCCGCCGCACCTGACAGTTGTTGTTGTACGGTAATTTTTCGGATGTTGTTCAGTTGTTTTAATAGGTTTTTGTTCTGTTGTTGTTGAGATGTTGTTCAGTTGTTGTTCAGATGTTGATTAGTTGTTGTTCAGATGTTATTCAGATGTTGTTCAGTGTTGTTCAGTTGTTGTTCGGTGTTGTTCAGTTGTTGTTCAGTTGTTTAGTTATTTGCTGTTGAGACTCGACATCTAAACAACTGTCAGTAAAGAATCTTCAAAAATTCATATCAAGCCATATTATTACGTTCTCGTATTGAATTTGACCATGTATCGGGCCTTGCAATCGCCGGTGCGGACGTTTGTAAAAGTGTTCAACTGAGTAAATTTTTTAGAGTGTAGTATATAATTAGGCATTAGAATGCTCGTGTCAATCTATTATCACACTCGGCTACGCCTCGTGTGATAAACAGACACTCGCATCCTAATGACCCCCATTATATGACAGTTGCATAAACTACTATTATCTACACTCGTCTCATAATGTTCGAATTATGAATTCGAAAACAGATGCATAATGACCTACTTTATGCATTCTGCCTATAAAAACTAGGGTTTACTATAAATTACAGAAACGTAATGACTTAATGAGAAAACTCTTAATACGATAAAGTTGAGAAATGAAACGAAGTTTTTTTCCAATACTCAAATCGCTATCTTCCGCCACACCTGACAGTTGTTGTTGTACGGTAATTTTTCGGATGTTGTTCAGTTGTTTCAATAGGTTTTTGTTCTGTTGTTGTTGAGATGTTGTTCAGATCTTGTTCAGATGTTGTTCAGTTGTTGTTCAGATGTTGATTAGTTGTTGTTCAGATGTTATTCCGATGTTGTTCAGTGTTGTTCAGTTGATGTTCAGTTGTTGTTCAGTTTTTGTTCAGTGTTGTTCAGTTGTTGTTTAGTTATTTGCTGTTGAGACTCGACATCTAAACAACTGTTAGTAAAGAATCAAAAATTCATATCAATCCATATTACGTTCTCGTATTGAATTTGACCATGTATCGGGCCTTTCAATCGCCGGTGCGGACGTTTGTAAAAGTGTTCAACTGAGTAAATTTTTTAGAGTGTAGATAAAATAGTGTATGCAACTGCATATAATTAGGCATTAGAATGCTCGTGTCAATCTATTATCACACTCGGCTACGCCTCGTGTGATAAACAGACACTCGCATTCTAATGACCCCCATTATATGACAGTTGCATAAACTACTATTTTAAATTTTATATTACTGTAAATGTTTCCTAATGAACTTACTGCCATACGATTAAATAATAATAAAAATTCCTTCTTAACTTGAAGTGTATCAAATCATCCATTTGATTATACCTAATCAATTAAATATCTACAACTTAGCTATTAACTTGAGCGCAGTGTGCTGCCGCCGTTACGGTTAGCTAACGGTAGTCGGTAACCATTGTCAATATGTCGCCCTAGTATTGACACAGTTTGCTCTTTATCATTTTCGTGTGTTTGTGAATGTGATTAGAGGGTGTCATGTGTGTGTGTGTTGTTGCAGCGTGGAGCGGTCGTCGGACCAGGTGGTGCGGCCGGTGAACCTGGACGCGCTCGACAAGTGGGTGGGGCAGATCCCGGCGGACGTGCGCGCCGACATGGCCGAGCTGGCGCCGATGCTGTCGGTGCTGGGCTACGACCCGTGGGCCAACCCGCCCGACTACCGGCTGCTGCTGGCGCCGGCGGACCGCGGCGAAGCCCCGGCGCCCCCGCCCCCCGCCCCCGGCTCCTCCTCCCGCCCCGCCCACGACCGCTCCTCCTCCCACTACTCGGCGCCGCCGGACGACTGAGGCTCACAGAACCTAGTCCGCCAATACTCCATAACTATGAAATATAATTAATTGTTAAACAAAAATTTAAAACCTTTTATTTCGAATTTTGTCTACATATTCATATATATTCTTTTGTCTACATATTCATACATATTCTTTTGTCAACATATTCATACTTATTCTTTTGTCTACATATTTAAAAAAGAAAGGACCAAATGTCGTTTTGTCCAATTTATACATACCTAATGGTACAGCATTATGTATAAATTGGATTAACACCACGTTTGTTGTAGGTGTAGAAGTCAAGTCCCCTTAAATATTAACTTTATAGTATTCTATTATACATAATTGTGTGTGGCAGAAATTCATGTTTTGTGAAAATTCAACTGTCTAACTATTATCGTTCATGAGATACAGTACGTTTTGTGTATAGGAGCCCCGTTAATGCTTATTTTATTCAAATTTTCAGTATGTGTTCTTATAGATGCAACAGCAATACTTACATCACATTATTATGTGAAAATGTCATCGGTCTATTAGAGATTATGAGATAAAGCTTGGTGCCAGACGGACGGACAGAGAAGTATCAGCATCCCTGCTGACGCTGACGCTGACCATGACCCTATGGTCCTGTAAATACAGTTTAGATCCTTTGAGTACGGAACTCTGAAAAGTCCATACACTGCGTCCTGTTTTGAGTTGTTGAGAAAGAAGTCTACGGCTTTATGAGCTGCTAATCAAGTGGACATTTGTATAAGCAAAATGACAGAAAGAAGCGTGTGTGTGTATTAAAGCGAGTAGGTGACGGTGGCGTATGGCATTGAGAGTTTCGTACGGCACATTAACTTTTGTATGATTGTAGTCGCAACGCCGCCGTGAATACTTGCTTTGTGTTGTAGGCTTAGTGATATTGTTCTCAGGAAGTAGTACCTAACATCTAAGTATGTACCTACTCAGTAAGGTTAGGTGATACTGGTAGCGCCCCCTGTTGGCGTGTGGCGGTAGCGAGCTCCGACAGTCGCTCGGTACGGGTTACTGTTA
The DNA here is from genome assembly GCA_027580185.1 of Tuta absoluta. Taxonomy (NCBI): domain Eukaryota; kingdom Metazoa; phylum Arthropoda; class Insecta; order Lepidoptera; family Gelechiidae; genus Tuta; species Tuta absoluta. The sequence goes on from JAQAHW010000003.1 coordinate 160,808, forward strand.
ACTGCTAGCTTTTGCTCGTTGGCCGCGCGCTTACGTCGAGTTTCATAATTCCTTCATTAGGTGGCGTTGCTAGTTCGTACGATATATTTTGCAAATTATTATGCAGTTCAACCACGTCAAGGGCTTTCAAGTTTACCCGGCTAGTGGGTGGTTTAAAACTAGCACCAGGGTTCATCACGTCGTTCGTCGCCCCGACGTCTCACATTATATATGAAAGCAGTTCCTATTAGGTACTGTGAGTACGTATAGGCTTTAGGCGGCCTTATTGCTGGTTGTTTGTTCATTATATTATACCATACCTAATAGATTGATAGATAACGAATCACAATAGATCATGCATGCTAAAAAATAACGGGAAACACGCTGCGCTGCGTCTGCGTGTGCAAAATGAAATTCGAGCATAGAAACCTGCAAAAGGGCTGCAAGTTGCATCAACGCGCGCGGCGGCGGACTGCATGCAGCCAGCCCTTGGGTCGCGGGGCGACACGGCGCGGGGAGCGCTACCATACCACAACATTAGCGGGACGAGACCGGCGGCGGCCGTGACGTGAACTCTCGAGCCGGCAGCCGAGTCCCCAGCGCCAGTCAGCCAGTCAGTCAGCCAGTGTGCGAGCGGTACCGACAGGGAGAGGTCGCGTCGATTGCGGCAACGAAACTTTCGCACGTGTTTATTCGGAGTTCGTGGCGATAGTGAAATGATGACGATTAACCTGGAGTTGTTACACCGGATACAACATTTGGATTGAAAATCTTTTGTGTTTGAAATGTGTAGTGGTGTAGTGATATAGAAATGAGATGAAATCTCTAAAACTGTGCTGCCGGTGAGAGGCACCGAAATGTTAACGACAACGATAGTTGTGTGGTGTCTGTGCTGGGTCTCGGCAGGCGGCGTCCGGCCAGCGCCGCTCGACGTCCCGCTGTGCTGCCCCGCAGGGCACGCACTAGCGGCGAGCGAGCTGCCCGCGGTGGTGTCCCGGGCCGCCGCAGCAGCCGCTTGCCGGCCCGTGTCGCGGCCGCTGCCGTGGCCGTCGCGCGTGTTCGCGCCAGCTCTGGGAACCTACCTTAAGAAGGTGCCGGGGCACTGGCGGCTGGTGCCCGCGACGCTGCCGGCGTGTGCGGAGCTGCGCGTGCTGCCCGAGCACTCGGCGCCGTACGCGCTGCTCGCCAACAACGCAACGCTGGTGATGCGCGGCGCGGTGCCGCAATCCTTGCCGCCGGACCGCTACTGCGGCGACGCTTCCGCTGCTCTCGTATGCCAAGAAGACAGTACATCTACCGCGGTAGCTAAATGTTGCACGAAAGGTCAGGTTTTTGACAACAAGAAATGTATCGACGACGAGGAAGCCGCACACGAAACACTCGCGGCTTTGATCTCATTAGCGAACGCGTCCGGATTGACGGTTGGGCACGGCTGGCCGGTGTGTGCTGCCGGACCCAGCTGGGCGGTGGCTGGCATGCTGGCGGACTGGCGGCTGCGAGACGATGGCGCCCTCGAGCTCGGGACGGAGGTGCTGTCAGCCGGCGCATGGTGCGCTGAGGGCGCCCCTGAGGCGGGCGCCGCGCGAGTGCTAGCATGCGAGGCTGACGCGCGCACGGCGAAGCCCAAGCAGCCTCTGAGACACGCGCTGTACGGCGCTGGGCTGGCGGTGGGTGCAGTGTTTCTGGCGGCGACGCTGGCGGCCGGGTTCGCGCTGCCGGCGGCGCACCACGCGCTGCACTGGCGCTGTCAGACGCACTATGTGGCGGCACTGATGCTGGGCGATGCGCTACTGGCTGGCATTCAGCTAGCAGGCGATGCGGTGCCACCGACTTTGTGCCGCGTTTTAGGTGAGGATTCATACTTTTCATCATGCAAGGCAATTTAGATAATTACTTACCCTGTGCCGCGCCTTACAATACCTAATGTCAAACATTTCTTTGTCTAGCGGTCTGCATGCACTTCCTATTCCTGTCTGCGTTCTTCTGGCTCAACACGATGTGCTTCAATATCTGGTGGACATTCCGGTAAGTCCTAGTTCTGTCCTAGGTATCTGCATAAACGTAATCGGTTCCCAGCTGCGGCAGGTACCACGTCTAGTCGAGGCGAGAGAGATCGAGTGGAGTGTTACATTGTGTCACGTTGCAGGGACTTCCGGCCGACGAGCCTGGAGCGCGGGCAGGAGGCGTGGCGGCTGCGCGTGTACATGCTGTACGCGTGGGGCGGGCCGCTGCTGCTGGCGGGCGCGGCGGCGCTGCTGGACGCGCTGCCGCCGCGCGCCGGCGCCGGCCTGCTGCGCCCGCGGCTCGGCGAGGAGCGCTGCTGGTTCGGCGGGGACGTCGAGATCCTCGTGTACTTCTTCGGGCCGGTGGGCGTGCTGCTGCTCATCAACCTCGCGCTGTTCATCTCCACGGCGCGCCAGCTCACCTGTGGACTCTGGAGGAGAGACGAAGTCAAGTCCACCTCAGAACGGTAAGTTGATACGGTTTCCTCTACAAATCGTGAATAAATATTCACTGACTGAGTTTTATGGATTATGTTAGGTAAGACGTTAGTAATAACTAAGTACCTCCCAAATATAATAAAACACCGAGGCTTTGCGCAAAAAGTACCTAAAATACTGTTTTACCTCTACTACCTTCCTGTTTTTAAACAGACATGAACACCCAGAAACGGTTTGTGAAGGTCGTGAAGTCGTGTATCAGCAGTAGAATGACACAGTTTCTCAGTGTAGGACAGGATCTGCAATGCCATCACGTTACTACATTATTAACACTAAGTACCTACTACTTACAGAAAACTATAGCCTATGAAACTGAACAACTATCGCTGAGAAGATGTCGACCTCCCATACAAAATACACGATCAGAATTGAAAGTGAAAAAGAAAAAAATATGTTTGCAATTGTTTATGTCTCTTTTGGCAAGTTGTTTACTCATGGCAACTCATGGGCTTATCGACCATGCTTGCAAAGTTTTCACCGAGTAAAAGTGTGGATGTGGCAACCTTATCTATTGCATATCCATATAAAAGAACTTTGAATAAGCTACCTAAGTAGGTACTAGGTACCTATCAAAAATCTGAGCGGTCATACAGAGGTTGAGTGTAATGTGTATAAATTGCAGCGCGGCCCTGGGGCGCGTGTGCGCGAAGCTGGTGGTGGTGATGGGCGTGACGTGGGGCGCGGACGTGGTGTCGTGGGTGGCGGGCGGGCCGCACTACGTGTGGTACGCCACCGACCTGCTGAACGCGCTGCAGGGGCTGCTCATCTTCCTGGTGGTGGGGTGCCAGCCGCACGCGTGGGCGGCGATGCGCAACGCGCTGCGCGTGTGCCGCCGCCGGCCGCCGCCGCGCGCCGCCTCCTCCACGCACCTGCCCTCGGTCGGGGAGTCGCTCACCAACACCACCCCCGCGCCGCACTCCCACGCCGGTTGCGCTGCGCCCGCGCACAACAACAGCGCCAACAAGATCCCCATGGAGACTGTGTGCTGAAGCCCTGCACGGTGCAGGCCTCAACTCGAACTCTGATAGCTTTAATGTACGCCACTTTGTACTCGATATTTATTTGACAGTATTATTTTTGTATTGTTGTTATTGACGATTAACGATCAGTGTTGTGTCGTACGAAGCGGCCGCCGCGACCGCCTCCTACACTATAGACTGTAGCATTACGCTTTGTATATTTGTGTATGTAATGTATATGTATGTGTACGAACGGACCTGTCTCCTCTTAATGTTAATGGACAGTCCGCGATAAAGAGTCTTGCCTTGATTGATTGTTGAAATTAAAAACATTTGTGAAACCTAATCTTCGTGTTCTTTCTTGCAATGTTATCATAACATTCATCACTACCAGAAACACGACAAGTTTTGATGACAGCATATTTTGGCCGAATTGTCCTATGCTGACAGAGGCCATTTAAAAAAAGAATTGAATTGACCAACCGGCAATCATGTGCTACCTATTGCGGTGTTTCACTAATTGCACTAGCACTGAAAACACCTGGATTCCATGGTAGGGTACCGATTGTAGTATCTCACACTCAGCGTGGTATATGAGCTAATACTCGCGGAATGTTAAACATCACACAATAGATAAAATATTGAAAACATTTTTATTTTTATTCAGGAAAACATAGGTTTAGATCATAAACCGAGATGGCGTAAAAATTATTCTAGTGTAGTGGCGCAGTGAACAAAGTTCTTGCAAACTAGCGGCCTGACCTGCGGTTTTATCCGCTGAAAGCCGTTTTGCCGCGGGAAAAGGACTTTTTCCTGGCATAAATTATACATAAAAACCTTTCAATTGATGCACTTTATCTACTTAAGAAAACCGCATCAAAATCCGTTGCGTACTTTTAAAGATCTAGCATAATAATAGGGTCACTGAAAGCGACTTCATTTAATTTTATTGAGTGATACCTATAGGTAGGTAAGTAGGCACCAAGAGAGAATTGTGCATCCACAATGTTTGTTTGGTAAATGTCGGTTAACGGGCTCGTGCTGAGTTATACGACTTGGATAATATTCCACGTGGCTTTTAGAGATTAAAGCTTTCAGTCGGAGCTTTTATCGTAAAACACATGTTAAGGGCTCTCGAGTTAGCGGATGGAGGGAAGCCTGCCCACCGGCCATCAGCCAGCGATGATTAACTTAACTATCCACACGTAACGTAAAAATGTTATCGTCACAGTATCAATATACAAGGTGTATGAAATGTAAGTACTGTACTGCCTTTCTTTGTGGTGTGAAACTGCCCATTGATCAACTTTCTCAAAGAAGCACCACCTGTCGAAATTTATTGTTGTTTTATTATTAGTTTACATGCGATACCAACCTACTGTCTTAGCTCACTGATATGTAGGCCTTGTACGGGTCTGTCTGACTGACTGAGTTTGATTATGATTTGGTTGTTCGTTCTGTTTCCGTGTTTCGGTGCAAAACAAATAAATCTCCATTGTAGACAGTCGAGTGCGGCCGTCATCGCGCGCCGTCAACTTGAGTGGATCCGACGGCAGTAAATCACACTGCGTCGTCTATCAGACAATGAGCGTTGTCGCAGGTCACGCACGCGCGCCGCCGCCGCCGCCGCCGCCGCCGCCGCCGCCCCGCATCGCTGCCGCGCGCGCCTTTAAACTGCGCAGGAGTGCTCTTCACAGTCACAGCTCGTCTCAGCATATTTTCCGTTATTCTATTGCACTAATTAAAAACCTCTTTAGGACAGAAGATAAGTATTTTATAGCGATGAATGTCACTGTTTCAATTTAAAGTATGGCTAAGTAATTACTTACTAATTGTATTGTAACGTCATTGTTAAAATTGATTTCCTATATTGTTGGAATTAGTTGGGTATCAGCTCGTTACTTGCCTGCCTTTGAACTCTTGTCGTTTAATGAGCATGAGTCATTTATTGATTAACTCATCGAGCCAAGACAAGACAAATATCAGCGAAACTTGATCAATATACCTACCTACTATCTACACTTAGATAGCGTTCACTCAGCGTAACATCCTCCATGGCGGCGCGTGGGGTAAATTGAAGCCAACTTAATTTGATGTTAATCAAAGTCCTTTGATTGTTGAACGGGAAACTCGATTTCAGGATGATCAGCGATCCGGAGCTTTTCATTTCGTGAGTGCCGTGCCACCAAGACCAGCTTATAGGACACTAGTGTGAGCAAGCGATATTGTCACCGGCGGCGTATATCTAAACCTACTGTTGAAATAAATTATGATATTCGTTCAATGCTCCATGTTAAGTGTAACAATGAATATTAAATTCAAAATAGCATCCGCGTCCGCGTCGACGCACGCATGCGGGCTAATCTTTCCGAATGCGTTTATCTATTGTGATTCAAATCCGCGCTGCATTATGCATGAGCTGCACCGGAGGGTCGCAGCTCGCAGACGGCACCAGTTATTGTTATTCAACGGCTTTCGCCCGGTCCCCTCGTGCATTGTGCGAATATACTGCACAACGAACAACCACTGTATACGAAGCTTAAAGTCACCAAATAAAGTAGATAATGTAGCAAACATTGCAATAAATTCGCACATTGATTCTGCCTCAAATCGACGGACGATTGAGCGCGGACAGGCGCACCGGGCGGGCGGCGCGCGTCCTTCGTATAAAAGACATCAACGCAGGCACTTTTTGCTAATACTTGCTGAATGCCGCGGGCGAAACGTTTTTGTATAGTTTTTATAGAAACGAGTGGCTACTAGTAAGGCAACTAGGTAAGTACCTTTTTAGATCATTTGAGAGACTCTAGAAACCGCGAATACATAGGTACTTAATCGAAATTCCGAAGCAATCTGAGTGAGGTACGAACCTTCCACTTACCTTCAGTTACGAGTTTTTAGACTGGCTGGAATTTGACCTCGGTTCATGTTACTCTTTGTAGCTTGCTGGTCAGAAATAGAATCAAATGAGTAGGAATTATATGGTGGTATGTGTTGGAGAGGTGGTATGCCGGCCGATAGCTAGCATGCACATCAATTAGCACGAGTACGACCTCGGGCTTATTGCTGGACTGTGACGTAGTGTATTAACTGTATAAATAAGCATAGCCTACGTTGATGGTTAGTGGTGGTGTTGGAAGTGACGAGCAATCTTTTGTTGATGGTATAACCAGTCTTACTTGCAAGGTAGAGGCAGGTATAGACACTAAAATGACCAGTGCCCTATATTGCGAAACTACAGTCTACAGGTGAAATTCTTAGTACATTGCGTAGCCAGTTTATATTCCTGGTATCATAACTGAACCGACTATGCAATGAACATCAAATTTCACTTGTAAAATTGTAGCTTGTAGTTTGATAATATCCGGCACAGGTGTAACTTTAGCTGCGGTTTATTTTCGCTGATCTCCACTTTCCTAGGATTACTTACTGTAACGGCTGCGAGTTGGAGAATGGACATGTAGATAGGTAGATAGGTAGGTATGTAATACGATAGGGAATAATACCAACAACTGAGTAAGTATTAGGTCCTTACATATGAAATTGGCGTTTTGTATGGGAGGAATAAAAAGTCGATTTTTTTTAATATAGTATATTTATTTAATCAAAGTATGAGCCATTGTAATCTATGCACTTTTGCCATCTCATAGGTAGTTCATTGATCCCTTTACTAAGAAAACCATTCGGACGGGAATCAATAAAATCTTTGAAGGCGATTTGGACTGCCCCATCGGAGTTGAATTTTTTCCCTTGCAAGAAGTTATCCAAATTTCGAAAAAAATGGTAATCTGTTGGAGCAAGGTCCGGGGAGTACGGTGGATGCCTTAGACATTCCAATTGAAGCTCTTCTAATTTGCTAGCCGTCTGTTGTGCAGTGTGTGGTCTAGCGTTGTCGTGAAGCAACAGTGGCGTAGAGCGATTGACCAACCTCGGTTGTTTAGCAGCTAGCTTTTCCATCATGGTTTGCAATTGCTGACAGTAGACATCTGCCGAAATCGTCTGGCCAGATTTGAGAAAACTGTAATGAACGACACCGGCGCTAGTCCACCAAACGCTTACAAGTAACTTTTTATTGGTCAATTTTCGCTTGGAGCAGGCTTTGGCTGGCTTGCCAGGGTCCAGCCATTGCGATGAGCGCTTCCGATTATCGTAGAGAATCCACTTTTCATCACAGGTAATGATTCGATTTAAAATCCCTTCGTTATTGTGCCGGTCAAGTAATGTAACGCAGCAGTTGACGCGCGTTTGCCGGTTTGCTTCACTCAATTCGTGAGGAACCCACCTTTCAAGTTTTTTAATCTTTCCAATTTGCTTCAAGTGGATTAAAACAGTTTTATCACTAACACCGAAGCCTGCAGCTAATTCGGACGTGGTTTGCGATGGATCCGCTTCCACAATAGCCTTCAATTCTTCATTATCAACTTGGGTCTCCGGCCGTCCACGGGGCTTGTTTTGCAGGTCGAAATTTCCAGAACGAAAACGTTGGAACCAAAAACGCACTGTGTTTTCTTTTGCGACACAACCGCCATACACATCATTAACCCTTCGAGCCGTTTCCGCAGCACTGGTGCCACGGTGGAACTCGTACTCGTAAATAACGCGATATTTCAAATTTTCCATTTTGCAAATTGAGCGATGCAAACAGAAAAAAGATAAGTAAAAAAACAAATGAATGACGGTTTACGAAACACAACTACATGTGGAAATAGCTGTATAAATTTGAATTTCGAATTCCTAACCAAATAGGAGAAATTTGTGATCAAAGTGGCCAGTACGACAAAACGACAATTTCATATGTAAGGACCTAATATATACTTACTCGGTTACGAGAACCTTTATCGCTGCCGTAACCAGATAACATTGTTTTTTGGATTCGGTACCAAACAAGCATCTTAAAAATGCGTGAACTCTCTGCACTGTGAACAGTTGCCAGCAGAAAAAACTGATCACCAGGGCTGCTTCGGGATCGGCTAAAGTCCACCTGTTTTTACAACGATTGTGTAGGTATACTTTAGGAATTATACGTATGTTATATATTTATATTTATTTCATAGCAGTTTAATTTATTATTTTCCATTATGACGATTTCACACCCGAGTGCACCCGTGTCTTTTTCTCTGTGTTTACCTTTTGGTTGACCGGTAGAGAATGCCGCGTGGCATTAGGCCCGCCTTTTGTACTATGTGCAATAAAGTATAAAATAAAATAAATAGATGATAAATGAAATATGTTTATGCAAATCGTCAAAAAAGAATTTTAAAAAATCAAGTCTAGTCAAATATACAACCCCGGCTCACACCGGTCACAATGATGATAAGTTGTTAGCGAAACACGACTTGTCTCATACCAAACATACCAAAGGAAATATTATCGTATAACAATGGATTGGATAGTCTTGTCTTGTCCTACTGTCTGTCGCAAACACTTCGAAAAATCTCCTATTCCGATCATAATTTTGTGTTAAGGCTTAAAAACCCGAAATTCCATTGCTAAACTACGCATGTGCTAAAACAAATTAGTATAGGTTACCTACGACGAGTAAGTAAGTACTATATTAGTTATGATGGCTAGCTGTTTACCTAAGATACAGGAATTTCAATTCATAGTTTAGGAAATGGCAATGCCTCATAATTATTTCATTTATGTGTACCATACCATATAAGTTTTTTTAAGTTAATTTAAATCTTTTCTGAAAACAGTTTCTTTCTTCCTAAAACTTTGGAGATCAGCAGACAAGACAACTCCATTACAGAGTGGAAAGTTATAAGTAACTACTTATTTAAGAGATGTCACTTACTAAAAGGAAATCTTATCATCAATTCCTCACGAGAAATTCTATGGAAAAATCAAATACGAGAGAATATTTTCTTTTTTTGTAACTTTGATAAAATTAATTTGGATGACGATTCAAAGAAATTATTACTTGTAGGGCTAATCGTACATTTTTCGTTTGTTCAGTTCCAAGCAATATAGGAAACAGTGGCTACTTGTTAGTTGTAGACATATTAAATGCTGCTCTGCTCATCTAATTTTATTCTGAAAGCACTTGGGGGCTCAACGGCCTGCAATTTAAGTAGCTTTGGTGACGAAAACTGAATTATTTCACGGTCAGAGCCCTACATCAACAACGTCCTGCGTTGGCCCTGCGAGGAATCCGTCCGTCCATCTTATCAGACTAGGAGTGCGTGTAGGGATTGCAATCCCGCAATGCGGGAGCCCGCAATCCCGCGGGATCCCGCGCCAGTTTTGGCCTTGAGGAATCTCGCACGTTTAAAGCGCGGATCCGCGGATCCCGCACGGGGCGGTAAAAGCGCGCGCGATGTTGCCGTTTCGTGAGTAATTGAAAGAGTCAATAAAATTGAAGACGAGGAAGAAGAAGTTGAAGTCTTGGAAAATACACCTACAGCTGGAACATCTGACACTGACACAGTGCCTACTACTACTCTAACGCTAAAAGAAGAATTAGAACAACAGCTCCAACAAGAAAAATAAATATTTAAAAGAAAGCCAGACAATTTACAAAAGGATTTAGAGAACATTTTGAAAAAAGAAATGACAAATTTCGAGTCGGATGGTGTCAGAGGAGACTACCTGGCACTTGCCTACAAATATATGCTGACCATCCAGCCTACTAGCGTAGAAGCTGAGAGAGCGTTTTCGGCGTCAGGATATATTTGTAGTTCACTGAGAAGCTGTCTGGGTGACGACACCATTGATATTATTTGCTTTTTACGAGCATACTTTCAAAAACGATCGCCATAATGATAGCCAAAGTTAGTAATAAAAACATGACAAAGATGTGATTTGATTAGTTCGATAATAGTTATAGAAACAGCTTTTTTATATTATAAGACTGTTGATTTGTTAGATTAAGGACAAAATAAACAAATTAATGCAAGTCTAATTAATGCTAAAATTACAAAAAACAAATATGTAATGTAAGACTGATTTTACTTACAAATAAATGATTTAAGATTGTTATTTTGTTAAGAAACAAATATTTTTAGTTCTAACATGAAAGACATGCTTTAGTTTTTTAAATAAAAGTTGATTTTTTGAACAAAAACCCTCATTTTCACATGTTTTTTAACATAATTTCAAAGGTGCGGGATCACGCGGGATCCGCGCGGGATTGGACTAATCCCGCGAATCAATCCCGCGGGATTGGCGGAGGTGCGGGATTGCAATCCCTAAGTGCGTGGGAATATTGTTCAAACCCACACGCTGAGTGCCAACCTGGGCCGGCGGCAGCGCGGCTGGCGGCATGCCACGCACGCAGCCTCTGTGAGCGACGAGCGGTCAGGGGATTAACTCCAGCCCGCTTAAGTAATCCCTAGTCCCAAGCCAAGATTACGACACGAAGAAATTCTAATCTTTTCCGTAATTTACTGCCGATACAGCCGCACCTTAAGAGCATTCCATAAAACAAGAGACTTTATCAAGCTAACAGACAGATAAGGCAGGCGTGGTATGCATGAGGTTGTGAAAGTTCATTGAAAGAATCGAAACAATGCGGTACTGCTGTATAGCGAGAATCGATAAGTGTCGTCCGATAAATTGCAAATTGCGTTCTCTTGCGTCGTCGGTTGATGATGCCCCTCTCCCCGCCTGCCAGCCCGCCCCCCGCCGCGCCCTCGGAACAGGTTGTGCCCCTGCGCTGCGCCCGCGCCGCGTCGCTCCCTCCGCTACACCAGCTCCGGCCAGCTGCATGCGCACTACAATGCCCGAGGCAATGTAAACCTTGGCCACCTTGCTTTGGCGTGACCACTCTGACCGATTGCTGTGGGTCCTGCGTGTTAGCTATTCCTACTCACACTCACATAAGTTGTTGATATACCTTTATGTCGCACGAAGCGATTTGCCTCAACCTTCATCATGCGAGCAGCTAAGGAGTGGAATGCCTTGCTTGCCGGCGGATCTGTTTCCGGGACATTATAACTAAGGTTTTTCAAGTGCACCATGTACCATCATCGTCTGCATCGCCACTTACTTGCGGGCCTATTTTATATAAAAAAGTTACAATGTAAGCAATGCGTTTTTTTAACGCTCTATCACCTCATCCATCACCAATCTTCACTTGTTTTTATAGTCGCTAATTCCATATTTTTCATTAACCGCGGAACATTTAAGAAGTAGAGGTGCCTTGAATACTGATTGCTACCTCTGGCGCGCTGTGCCCTTATAAGTCGGCAGTGATCGAACAGCAACGCGGAAGTCCGTGGCTGGTACTGGTCCTGGCTGGCAATTATCTCCATCTAGGTGCGGGCGATGGTTGACGCAGCAGGTTGGCTGTAATGTCGAGACCGTTATCAGCACCGTAACCACCGAGCTCTATGCTGTGTAGCCGTGCATAGCTTCCAGAAACAAGTGTTGCTACTGTTGATGGTCCTATCATTATGTTAGGCGATATGTATGACCCGATGCCAGTGCCTGCCTTTTTCCATAGTCCCTAAGCTGCTAAGACCCCGAGTTCTATTCCCCGAATTCCGCTTGCTGCGTCTGCCTGTCGGTTAACATGTGTTCGAGCGGAAGAAATTCAGCAATAATATTTTCTGCAGTACAGTACGAGTTAAATTTTCTCGGACTTACGCACAGTTGAATTCAGTTAATAATCATTCCATTATTTAGACAAAAACAACCATGTACATTACATGTTTATTTCACATTGTTGTCACAACAAACAAAGTTCCGTCCTACAAATTAAGTCAAAAAACTTAACTAAATTATAATGTTTTTTCCACGTAGACAAAGAGCTGCTACCTACGGCAGTGACTACGTGACTACGGTACGGCTAGGTTAGCAACACAACGCTCCCATTAAATTAATTACGTTACAAAAAGTTAATTACTTATTGAAGTGAGTTGGTTGGCTTCAAAAAGAATAGAAATATTCTTGTAAGCGTAGGAATTTCTTTTAAATCGTTTGTAAAAATCATGGATTTCAGTACTTGGTAGTTCTCTCGCCTCCATCCTCCCCCGCGCTCGTGCATGTTTCATCACATGAACCGAAATAAAAGCAACGTTCTGCTTTAATTTCGCTCGTTTATTATTTACTCCGCATCCGCCCATCCGGAGCCAGCGAGTTATTGGCGGAGAGAACATTTCAACAACCTGAGGATCCGTGACGGAGTAAAGAGGATTACAAAGCTACGTAGGTGTATTACACGTACCTAACATCGCATATCTTCTAAATGTTACAATAACAATCATGTCGGTAACTACCTTCCTACGGAACTACCTACGTACGTGGTGGGTGCGAATTACCTATATTTTTGTTACATACATACTTACATACATCACCTTATCTTATTCCTATCACAGTCATTCACAAAAAAAAGCAATCATTTTTATTGATCGTTTTAAGCAAGGTTAGGCATTGTAGCTGTAGTTTATCCAACGAGTAGCAAATACAGTCGGAGCGCTCGAGCAGAAGAAAGCTACGTTGTGTGTGTTGAGTGGAGGCTGCAGCGAACAAAGGCTGCTTGTTCTGCTGACAGCTGCCCGCGCGCCGCCGCCGCCGCCGCCTGCCACACTGACATACACTACTCATCAATTTGCAAATATTAATACGTATATTTATTCTAATACAATAGAAATTTCAGGACTCTACCATTATGTATTATAGTGTCGTGCCGGTAAGTTGATTGCATCGAAGAAGTCAGTTCGTGTAGTGAGCCGTATAGATGTCGGTGGTGCGGTCGTCGACCCGCTACGACTGGTTGTAGATCGCCGCCCCCCCCGCGCTGCGCACGCGACCTCACCCGCCCGCATTCCGCCGCTCAAGCATCGCAAGCGCAACGCAGCCTTCCTAGACTGCAACTGCACACTTCCGCCATCAACTCCGTTCCATAATTCCATTAGTATGCCCACAGAGCACACAAACGTCACGTGCTGTCACCGCGAGTTCTGGTCTGTGCTGTGAGTAGGTACCTATAGCATTCCATTTATTTCATTTACTCTTGACGGAACATAGGTAGGTAGCTACATTTTCAATCCGAATAATGTATCGCTGTAGTATTGGCTGTAGGTATCTACAATCGTCAGGCCGTCGCTGCGTATTTTTATCGCACCGTAACGCATGCGTCTGTCAGACGAAAGGAAATTTGCTAATTACGATCTTACTCGCATATACAAATACGGCTACTGTGCGTTTACGGTAAGTAACGGTGCGTAATGGATCCATCTGTCAAGTCCGTTTGACAATATTTAAGGAAATATTCAGAAGTTCAAAGGTTGACTTATTTGAAGTAGAGTCCTGGCCGCGGGCAGCAAACATGACGTTTGTCGTACCTGTTTCCAATTCTAACTCAAGCAGACGCCGACACTACTGGTTTGCCTATCATCTCTACAATTTATGAACATTGTAAAGATACCGCTGTAAAAAGCCCACAATATTATAAACACTTTTTTGTGGAGTAGGACGATTGACGCGGCTACTGCTGCCAGTGCTCCGCCCTTCTCGCGCCGACGACACCACACACGCTGACGGCAGTGACGGCACACACGCTGACGGCAGTGACGGCACACACGCTGACGGCAGTGACGCCACACACGCTGACGGCATGCTGACGGCTGGCGGCACACATGCCCGCGCCCGCCGCACATCAGCTCCTAATTTATTGCTGTCTTCTTTTTACGATTGATATGTTTTTATTCGCCGTGAAAAAGGGACCGCTCTATTAAATAATATGAGAAGCAAGCTTTGATGTCTTAATTAATGGAAATAACTTTACTAAAGGTTAGAGGACAAGTTAAGTAATCCTTGCTTGAGTAAATAGTGTGAATACAAACATATAGGTACTATGAGCGTTTCGTCTGGTTCAACTTCAAAGCCTCATAATCTACTTAATTGTCAGTCAGTCTCGTGGCTCTGGCGGCCTTTCTTCAAGTTTATCTCTATCCCACCATAATACAATTTCAATTAGATAACAAAAGCAATCGGAGGGTTCCTATGACAATGGAGCGCGTGCTTGGAGCGGCTATGTAAACTGTTGCTAAGTCTGTCTGAAGACTCTTCGCCTCGGCGACTGCTAAAAGAGCTATACAGACATTAGAAGTACTTAGATACTGTTCAAAACAATGTACTTATGAGGTACACAACATACGTATAAGTAATTTTACAGAGCCTATAGGTTACCGGCTATCCATCAGCGGGAACATCCGGCCAGAGAGCGTCCCAATTATTATGAAAAGATCGGGTTTCATTCAAGCACACAGACTCGACTGGCGCGAAACAAATAAATCCGACTCTACATTATTTTCGAAAGACAAAAAGTTCTTCACGTAATTACGTTTTCTGTATGAAACATGCCGAGAACCAGATGCTTCGTCCTTTAATTATCTTAAAAGTAAGTAGGTCCTTGAATTAAGACTGTGACTGATATTTCCTTTTACTTATTGTGTTCATGAGACATCTGTAATTAATTGGTGACTCTTTCAAGTATTGCTAACTGAATACAAGGAATGGTAAAGCTGCACTCGAGCTGTGTATTTTTTATGATCGATCATTTTGAATTCGCATTGTGCAAACTGAAAAAAAAAAAACAAATAAAGCTGATGACTTGCAGTCCGAGTGTGAAGGAACCTGAGAAGAAACATCTCGTCGCCACATGCAGCCGCCGGTGAAGGTCGCGGCCGAGGCCGGAGACAGCTCGCGACAATGCAAGTGAGGCGCATCGACGGGTACCTAGGTACCTACCTACTCAGCCGTATGTGGCACGGTACTCGTGTCGAGCTGCTTACTTGGAATGCGGCGCGGCACTCGTCCTCGCTTTCATTTTTGGTGCGGCTGCTGCGGCGAGTGCGGGGCGGCGGCGGCGGCGGAGCGGGCGGGCACGTGTGAAAGTTATTGCGAATCAGCAATACTGTGAACATTCACAATTTACACTCTCACAGTTTGGCAGGTCCATACAAAGAGCTCGGTGTTTGCATTAGCGTGCGTGGACAGCAACGTATTCAATGCGACAGAGAACACATACATACATACGTAAGCGAAGCGACGTGTGATGTGAATGTGATGAAAGTTTTACATGCGGTTTGTGCATGCAAAGTGCGGTCGTGCTTGCGAGTCAACTTCATGGAATACATTAAATTACTTATACAATAATAGGCGTTTTATTGAGCTTTCACAAGCTTTTACAGCGCTGACTTAATTACTCCTGTTAATTAAGGCTATGAAAAATTCTTTAGACTTTAATTTTCTATAAAATTGAATCAATTCACTGGACTTTGGAAAACTTGCGAACATTCGGTAATTTGTCAGGCGATTCAGGCTAATTGGGCGTGAGTCGTTCGGCGGGATGGGGCGGGCGGAGGGGAGTCGCGACCAGGCCCGCCGGTCTTACCTGACTGTTGTCCAGCTCCTGCCCGCCGGCTCTGCCCGCCGCCGCTCCCCCGTCGCCCACGCCGCCGACACGCCACCGCCGCCGCGCCGCCGCTCCCGGACGTCGCGACTCCCACAGGTAGCAGTCCTTTCAACGGACTGTCTTTGCGGCATCATAATTACATCAGCCTACTTTTCAACTTTTATACCCATTTCCACAATTATAATATTCTTAATTGGCAGACATTTGAAAGCCAGATGTTATATTTAAGCTTTAATGCGGTATCCGTTTTACATCTTCGTAACCACATTTATCATCCATCTTAGCTTTATTTCTTTCCTTTTATCTGAAGTCTTGTGCATATTAAATTAGCGGTGGTAGAGTTAAGTAAGTAATAAGTAATGAGCTTTGTGTGTAGGGATCCCAGCCATACTGTTTTGGACAGTATTATACTGTTATAAGGTCCATTCCACTGTTCAATTCTAGTTTTTACAAAATAGTGTTGTTGTTTTTTTCAATAGCTCTTATATACTTATTTTTTGTGTAAATTGTTGGCAGCCCTATTTCTGCCGTAGGTATATTACGCATTAATGTTGTGCTCAGATCGGTCAATGTTTACGCAAGAGTGGAGCTTTCTACTCGCAGTTGTTATCTGTCGTAAAAGGAAGTGATAGATCGAGTACTTACTTAGCGTTCATTAGCTGGGTACATGATTGATTAGATTTAGTGTGCTAGATTGTCTCTTTATTTACAACTCCTCGCATCCAATTTTTATAGAAAATATCCGAGTCTCAGACGCAATAATTTTTCTGGAAATATTATAAATGACCTGCTTTGAGTCGAGATCGAGTCGTTCCCGCGGCCACGAGAGGCTTCGCTAGCGACGCGACGATTATTGCGTGGATTTCTACTTATTTCCACCGACATAATTATAGACCGAGACTGGCCGATGAGATTTATATGAACTCTATTAATTCTGAAAAGGAACCGAACACTCATACAAATGCTGAGTTTGATAACTTCCTATATCCACTTAGAGAAGACAAGCAATCTAAACAAATGTTAATAACGTACGCCTACGAGTATCCATACCTGTTTATACTCAGTTAGTTTGTTTTTCTTTCATTAATATACCTCTAAAAAAAGCAAAACCTTTGTGAAGAAAGTCTATGATCAGTTCAGATCAACTAAACTAAGGCTAGTAGTAAGATATAGAGTGGTTAAGGCAGGTAGTGTATGTTTTGTCGAAGTAAGCCAGGTCCCGTTATATACAAGCAACCAGTATCTGGTGGGAACCGACGCGCATCCCGCACTGTGAGTAACATAATAATAATAAAGAGCCTTTATTGTACATAAAATATCTCAACAGTAACAAACGTGAGCATGAAAATATAATTATGTATCAAAAGGTGGGAGGCTCAGTTATTGCAGAACAGGTTACCAAAGACCACCTGCCTGCACTGATTTTCAGCTCCGACCTTCTCATTTCAAAAATAAACATATTTTCCGAGGGTGAAGTTGATGACAAACACTAGTTAAGTATAATAATACAAACATTAATTAAAATTATAATTATAAGAAAAAAAAAATAGGCAAAAATAACTTTTTGTTTAGAGTGTGTGTATGTGTGTATGTGAGTGTGTGTATGTGTGTGCGTGAGTGTGTGTATGTGTGTTTTTGTGTATGTGCAGAGAACAACACATTGTGGTGTGCATTAGAAACGTGGCGAAAAGTAGCCCTGGATACTGGTCTTTGTAGTTGTACATGTTGTAGTTGTACTTGCTGGCCTGCTGCAGTCTGCCCTGCGCTTGCGCCGCCGCCGCCGCCGCCACCGCGCCGACATCCGCCACTAACCTGTTTGCAAAGCCCGATGCTCTGCAGACCTCATTCTGCAGCTTGAAAATACACCAACATTATTTTATATGAAACAAATTTTGCGGGGAACTTCCTGTTTTTAAAATTCAGAAAACTGGATTTGAAGACAGTCATCATGGGGAATAATTAATGACCCCTTAATTAGTTATAATTATTTTAAAGTAACCTGCAATAAACTCGGACTCTACATTTGGTTGAAATTAAGTCCCGTACGAGTTTCCGGTAGGTTTTGACTTTGAAGTAAGATGAGGTGCCAGCAGTCGGCACCACCGGGTACCAACCAACCAGTTGTGGTGGACAGTTGGTTGGTGAAGGCGAGTGAGGTTGCTGGTTGTCGCGATGTGGTGCGGAGGCGTGTCGTGCTCGTGGGAACTGGGAACCTCGCTCGCTCCGCCCCGCCGTCGCTCTACAAACACACTGGCTTTGTTCTTCTTCATTACTTTTTTCGTATAATTACCAATGTTCATTCATATCTACTGCAATTTTTTGTTATTATTATAATATTATTATTTTTTATGTAGCCATTTTTGGGCTATACATATTATTATATATTATTCGTTATTTCCCAAATTAGCTAGGGCAGCTTAGGGCCTAGAAAGATTGTTAATTTAGAGTAGGAGCACTTCTGGGCAGGTTTTTTGGGGGGTTTTTCCTGTTCAGGGGGTCCGGTCAATTATACGCATGTAAATAACACGCTTTGGAAATCTTGACTAAAATTTGAAACAAATGTCGTTTACAAATGGTGGTGGCGTAAAGTTACGTGCTGTGTTATTAACCTGGCCAGCCCCGAGACAGTGCCTTTATTTTTATTTCTATTTATTTTTTATCCCGCCCGAGCCGGTTTTCTATTAGGACAATACAAAATTGTTATAAAAAGAAGAAAATTGCGTTATGCAAATTTCTTTTTTTTACAATGACCGATCATGACGTCAATAAGTGATAATGCTATCCTACATTGAATAAAGTTATTTCATTTTCATTTTTCATTTTCATAAATTTGATAATGTGTATCAATGTAATTTCAGAAACTGCAGTTTAGATGTTATAAATATGGGTCACCTACTTATCGGCGTTTGTATAGGCGGAAAAAATAGTTAAGCACGAAAATATACGCAAATGATGTCGACTGGCGGAAAGATCGCAAATATTGCTGATCAGTTATTTATTATTTATCTGTCGGCGTCCGGCAGCCGACTTCTGCGGATCTAATAATCTGAGCTACGAGTTACGAGTAGTTGTTGGTTCGTTGTTTGCTCACATTACACGTTCCTATAAATACAATAAATGACACGTATCATCGTGCGTGCGGCCCGCGCCCTCACTACAAAACGCTTATTTTTTTATCTCATCGATAAAACGCCAATAAATGTATGGAAGTCCATGTAAAGTAATTTTTATGTTAGTATTGGTACGAGTAGGTACTCAAATCAAATGTTTACTGTGTAGCGAGTCACTCACGTTTAATGGAAGAACGGTTTACGGTATTATAATGACGAATGTGCGTGTGCGATGCGCCGGCGCAGCTATGGCGGCGCTCGCTCGCCTCGCTCGTTAGCATGCGACGAGCGAACTCATTCTCTAATGGGATTCCTCGACTCACCGTGTTGAGAACGCAAATACGCAATGTTTACCTTTTTCAATCTTTATTCATACCTGCACCAATGGTTTATTTATTTTATTCATTTATCCATGCAGGCAGGTAAACAGCGATTAAAATCACATTCTTGACATTCTGCCGTCGCAAAGAGCGAATCTCGCGGGAGCGGAGTGGGAGCGCAACGTACGAAAGCTGCTGATTGTTTTCGGTATATCAAGATAAGTAAATATAACTTTAAGTACTTATTTAGCACCGAGGGAGTACCTAGTTACCTACCCATCTTTAAAGATGACCAATCATTGAAGTTGCGTTGCGTTTCTTGTCGACCCTCGCCTCTACAAAACAAAGCGAGCGACATTGACACGAATGCGATCCAACAATACTCGGTAATGAGTCATGTAACCACAAAGTTATTTAAGTCGGTGCACATTAATATTGGCGCCGAGCAGCACTTACACAACCACGGTATTGATGCAAATCAGGAATTCTATTTGTATTCGATACAATGGGAAACCTGTGCGTAGGTACTGTGCTCTAGGAGGTGAAGCTGGGGAAAAGAAACGTGGATTGTTTCCTTTATGTATCAAGCAGTAGCTACAAGACGGCTGATGTGGCGCAGTGGTAGTGCGACTGCCTGCGGCGCAAAGGTTCCGGGTTCGATTCTCGGTGGGGCACTACCGCTACCACTGCGCCACATCGGCCGTCACTCAGCTGCCAGCTAGGTAATAAACGTGTGGATAACATAGATGCAGTATTTTTCCACCTACCCGGGCTTCATGGGTAAACTCCAGCTCACTGGTGTTCCAAGCAACCTGTCTTCCGCTTTATTGGCCCTCCGTTATTTTACTTCTTCCAAACAACCTTGTTTATATCTGAGTCATCTTAGCGTTTTTACTGATTTTTTATTGCCTGATAAGATGGCCGACGCGCGACGTGTGTAATTTAATTTAATGTTCTCCAGGGGTCTGATAATAACTGCGACTGTTACGTATTTTCTAGGATGACGTTTAGGTAGATCCAATGATTGTGAAACAGCGTGAAATTATTCTAGGTGACCCGAAAACTAAAGACGAGCTGGCGATAAGGAACAACTTTCTCCAACGAACGTAGGTCGAAATACAAAAGAAAAATTGGGCCTACCATACAAAATTGCTGAATTAAGTTACTATGGAGACTCAAAATATTTGTGTCATTTTCTTTCCTTGGCTCGTCTTTTCGCTATCAGTCACTAGCATACATTACTTACCCTTACTTATGACCGATAGCGAAATCTCAAGACCGGTTGGTGATAAGGATCAACTTTCCCTAAGGAACATAGGTTAGAAAATGACAATAATATTTTGAGTGTCTATAGTTGCATCGGCAATATTGTATTGTATCCATTTTTTTTGCTATTTTGACCTATGTTCCTTGGGGAAAGTTGCTCCTTATCACTACACACCATCTTGAATTTTTGCTATCGGTCACTAGTAAAATTTTACCTTATAGAATATCATTGCCCAGCAGTGGCAGTGGGACGATGTAGGCTAAGTAAGATGAGATTAGAAGATAAGATGAAACTATCATTGGATCTACCTTTAACTCTGTCTGGCGATTTCACTATCGGTTACTAGTAAAGTTTCACCCTATACAGAACATGAGGTAGATCTATCTGCTTAATATGCTGTACATTTTTCAATATATGAGAGCAATAACAACGTCGTGCTCCTCAATTGGAACATAAAGAAAGCAGGAAAAGGAAGT
Source organism: Tuta absoluta (assembly GCA_027580185.1). NCBI lineage: Eukaryota > Metazoa > Arthropoda > Insecta > Lepidoptera > Gelechiidae > Tuta > Tuta absoluta. Next base: position 181,784 of record JAQAHW010000003.1, read on the forward strand.
TGTCGTCCTCCCCCGCCCCCCCTACCCGCAGACCTCACCCCTCCCTCTCACAGGCCAACTGATCTTATTAACTGGAACTCTAGATCCGATCCCTCCCGCAGTCTCGCAGAACTCAACAAGCGGAATAAGAGGCAGAATTATGGTTTCTTCGGGTTTTATTATTACTCGGAAATCATACGGTAGATAAGATATTATATTTTACGTTTACACTAACTTAAAAGTCTGCCGTAAACTTGTAAACGTCCCTTTCCCACTAACGGCAAATCCTGTGTGTGAGTACAGAGTGGAATCGCCATATTTAGACGATTTTTCACTCTTTCGGATATTACTAGCCAAATAATCAAGTAATCGCAAAATTGTACGACAAGTATCTAGTGATGTACAAGACGTATCGTAGTCGCAAATATATTGACATAAAAATAAGTTGTTCATCGTATTCGCCAACGAAATTGTGTGCAACCAAAAATACCCATTTTTCTCACGGCATCTCCCTCTATTACAATTATTTGCTTGCTAAGATTGCACTTTGATTATCTTACTAAGCAAATTAAAATATATTATTCTAATTTAGGCTATTTAGTGGGAGTTCAGTCCCGCAGTCTCGCAGTCTTCACGCGGCAGTGAGTGCTGCACTCAAACAAGGCAACCCTTATCAAAAGTTGCTAATTTGCTCACGTCAAGTGAAATTATACGAAAACAAACAAATTACTTGACACTGTTTGCGTTTCATCCGAATTTCAGGAGCAAGGTGTAAGTTTAATCCATTACGTACTAACTAGAGGTACATCACAAGCTGATTCGAACTAAACTAAACAGTCACACACATCACATTAAGGCAAGTGTAGTAGTGAACGACCTCGACAGTGGCGACACTTTACAAAAAAATATTTTCTCTTCATACAAACAATCTATTAAGAAAGATGATCTCCATTAAGAACAATGTTATTATCGTCAGGTTATTTTGGCAAATAAAAGAGTTTCTTGGAATCACAATGCTTTATATTCGATTAATATTTTGCAATATAATTTCTCAATTTTACGAAAAAGTCTAAAACGCCGATGTCACATCAAACTCCAAATTCGAATGTAATGTCATTTTTGACTCTCCTCTATGCTCTCCTCGCCTCCTCTCCTCCATAGAGCATGTTTAGCATGTAGGCGCTTTGGATTTTTAGTCTGTAAGCTTATATTGTAATTTTATAAATAAATAAATAAATAAATAGACACAAATGTCTATGCTCACCTCACCTCCGCACCTCACCGCACCCCACCTCTTTGTCCTCGCTCGCTCCACACCACTTCGCTTTACACTTCTCATCTCGCCAGCCAATAGCTCCTCTCCTCACCAGCCGTTACAGTCAGCCATCCTGAAACCAATTGCACCGCAAATGGCGCAGGAAAAATCATTAACTTTACAGCAAATAAATAAGGTCATCCCCAGTTAAGACCTCCTCATCCATCACTTTAATCCACTACATACAATATCACCACAGTGTGGCCAAAGCGAAGCTTTTAGATAGGGAAAGCCATTAAGAGAGAAACGACTGCTTGTATTTTACACATTACACTCAATTTTGCTAGCTTAGGTTGATACCCTATCTCCTTGCCAACTGTATTATGATGCTACCCTATCTCTTTTGCAGACTGTCTGTACTATAGTTGACAGTTTTCTTATAGATCCTGATAAGTACCCACCTACTTATCTCAACTACGCTTGTGACTTACTCGTATATCAACACTATAGTTCTGATTCTACGTTTTAATCATTTTAAGTTTCTAATGCTAAAATCACTAAAATAAAATCCCTAAACTTAGAGGTTTTAAGAGTGGCTATATTCCACAAAAGCCATGTTTGGGAAGTTTTTGACATTACGTGCAGAATAGGAAACGGTTTTAGAAACGTCAAATTAAATTTAGTAATAATAAAAGTGCGCCTGGAATAGGGTCTTATACTTCTACTCTACTTTTATCGCTCTTCGTCTGCTCCTCTTTCTCTCCACACCTCAGTAATTAAAATCTTGCTCACCTCACAAACACATTGCTCAGCTCGTGTGATTATGTCGCCCTCGATCCGGTGTATGGCATCCTCTCCCATGTTGCACATCTTCAAGTATACTGCTCCATCGTGAATAATAGAACTGGTTATAGCATAGTAAGTACAGCCATTGCTGTGCTGTCTATGTTTTGCCCAGACGTCTCCTTGCGGCGTGCATACTACAGCCACATTCACGCTGCCTGTTCACTTAGCTGCCATCGATAGTAGAGGTAGCCAACACGAGGTATCGTAGAGGTAGCCATAGCCAACTTCTCTTGGTAGTATTTAGTGATACCTTCACTGGTCAATTTCTAACGTTGCATCATTTCTTCCAAAAGTGTAGCGTTATCGTGATGGCGAAGAAATGCCTTGATCAACATTGTCTTCCATTCCTGCCGCGTATATTCATAAGATTCAAGTCTATTTAACCAAATGCGTTCCGGACCTTGCAGCTACAAAATTGCAAAATAAAAGATTTCGTCTAATCGTTCCAGTTGTTAGTAGATAATTTCGTATTCATTTACTGGTCTTCCGGGTCAAGATCAAGAATAAATTGAGCGGTGTTGAAATTATCAATGGAATTCAATTTTGTACTGACTGTCTTCCTCATTTAACATAATTTGCAGAGCTTTCAGCGATTTTGTGATCAAACTTTCCAAATTTGGTCATGACTCACGTTTTCTGGCTTCTTCTTTTGCCGTACATACCGTCCAGGTTTTTCGCCTGAACCCTCCTGCAGAGTTCTCTTCATAGTGGACTTGGAATCATCCCTCTTCTGACTATTATCGTCAGGTTATTTTGGCAAATAAAAGAGTTTCTTGGAATCATAATGCTTTATATTCGATTAATATTTTGCAATATAATTTCTCAATTTTACGAAAAAGTCTAAAACGCCGATGTCACATCAAACTCCAAATTCGAATGTAATGTCATTTTTGACTCTCCTCTATGCTCTCCTCGCCTCCTCTCCTCCATAGACACAAATGTCTATGCTCACCTCACCTCCGCACCTCACCGCACCCCACCTCTTTGTCCTCGGTCGCTCCACACCACTTCGCTTTACACTTCTCATCTCGCCAGCCAATAGCTCCTCTCCTCACCAGCCGTTACAATGTTATTAGTATTCAATACAATTTTTTTTTTCATATAGTTATAACCACGTTAGAATGGGGGCCTGGTGACCTATGATACAGGTTTCGTCCCGAAACCTAGTTTAGGCGCCAGTCTCACAAGTCTGTTTACATTGTATTAGCAAGTTAAGAATTCATCGTGTATAATTATTATTTTATTGTGTTATATATAACTTTTGTACTTATTTGTGAGAAAATAAATGAAATTTATTTATTATTTATTTATTTTATTAGAATGTCCGTTGCTCTAGTTTTTAGTAAAATTAGAACCCGCAAATCTCAATGAAATATTCGCTGTAATTAAAGTTAAGCCTTAACAAGTTTGTCTGTAACCGTGTGGATTCCAATTTTACTATTCGAGGAGACAATATCTTGAGACAGGGCAATGTATGTAAATTGTATGTAATACCACAGATAATTCTGGAAACAACTCTTAATCCCGGGAGATTCGTCGCTGTGAAGTCCTTCATCAAAAACTTCATGAATATGTTATTGTTAATTAATTTATTAATGTGTTTGGATCAACCTACTCATTTAAGGGATCAACTTAGACTGGTTAATCTTAGTAACTGTATGAAAACCTTTTTCCTTGATCCCTTAAAGGGGAGCTGGATGTTCTGCTGATACTACGTACAGCTAACAATGAGTCAAACAATTATTCGCCCACGCCACGCGAACCCGTCTTAAAAGAATACGCACAACCTTTAGTACTCTCTGGAATTTGAAGATACACAAAAATAATAAACGTAAATCTGTTTAATGTATGATCAAAGAGTTTCGCAGTTTCATTAGTATAGTGAGTCAGATCCGAGTCGGCAGTGCGCAGTACCTACCTACCCGACCCTGCGGCTTCATGGGCTGGTGGTGAATGTTGGCAAACATAACACCTTGAAACACTGAGCAAAGAACTCGCACGTGACGTATGGGTACTCTGTGCCCTGAGAGAATATTATCCTCAGACAGGGTTGTGGACTTTCAAACTAACCGTAACAAACATAAATCTAATTTAAAATTTACTTATGACAAGGTAATTCTTTGTAGTAAGTAAATACTTCCATAAATATAGCACGAGAGGCAAGGAAACTGTTTTCACCCTTGTAAGTAGGTATGTGGTATAAAAATATCGTCAGATATATTTTATTACTTCCTTTCCTTTATCGTTTTATTTTCTGTTCTTTAATATTTAAAGTGTATTTATCATTGTGCCCACACTTTTTACAACGAAAACACTTCGAAAGAAATTCGTGACTTCCAGATTCTTTTGAAAGTTCATCCACTCGAGGATAAACAATCTGAAGAGTTGGTTTAACTCCTGCTTTTTCCTGGTTGCCAGGTTGGGAGTTAATTAAACAACCAAACTCGTTAAATGTAATTTTCTGTAAGTTGTCGTCAGTTTGCAGTTGGGAGAGTGTCGACGGGCACGGGCGCGTCTGAGGCAACAACGATAGCGCTTGTTTGCCTGCGGTCCGGCCGCAGCCCGCAGCGTCGCAGCGCGGGATGGTGCTAGTGACCGGCGGTGGTGACCGGCGGTGGTGAGTAGCGGCGGCGATGCAACAACCACGCTAGTTCCCCAGCGGCCGAGTTCCTTATTTGCTCTCTGTGTCTGTGTCGCATCGCCATCGCACTGCACATATATTTAGACCGGAATTTGTTGGCTGAGGCGTTTGCTCAGCTAGTCTATTTTATTTTCTCAGTCTAGGCACGTGGATGAAAGTTAGATTGAATAATAAATTTAATACTGTTCTTATTATAGCCTGAATGTGAAGTTAATCCACTAATTTGTTGTAGTCAAGTGCTGTGGATAAGGTATCTAACATATAACAAGTTTAAAATTAACCGTCTTGTCTAATTAAATTTTAATAAGCAATTAGTAAGAAGAGTGTTATTCTACTAGGGTAAGTAGGAGGCTGGTGGGCCTACTTGTGACATGTTGCCGAAATGATAAATCCCTCGCTCGGGTCGGAATCACAACACGGGACTGAGGACTGCGCCTAGCTATGACTTTAGAATTCTCTGCTTCACGTTCAATAAGTTTGTTAGTGCGTGCACGCGTTATTGGCATCAAGATAAGATAATTATACTATACTTGCAAAATTCGCGGGCAAGAGATGAGCCGTGGTAGCCCAGATGGAAGAGGCGTCGCAAAAGTCACAGGTTCTAATTCTGCCTGTTGTAGAAAATTTTAACGTAGAACTATAACTAACTACCTACTTACAACTAAGTAACAAAGAAAATTTTCGAAATATTGTATTTATGTGTTAGTCGTAGTCACAGATTTCGAACCGATTGCTATTACTCATTTTAAGTATTAGACCGGGTCTATCGCGATAGTATTTAGGTAAATATTAGTAATTTACCTGTGTCCCGACGTTTCAACACAGTTTCATGTATTGGGGTCGCGATTGCTATTAAATAAAAAAACGTTGTTTTGGAAGTTCAGTGACTGTCCAACACTTGTTCATAACACTAAAATATACCAACCTAATACTTACCTACGTGTTTACAACATTGTTCATCTTCTCGACGCCAGCTGCCGACCTACCGATTGATGCTATAAAATATACCTCAATGATGTATTGCCGAACTATGTTTATACAGGAAAAATACATAAACAAAAATTATTTCAGCGATGAAAATCTTGTGAAATAAGTATATTGATGGGGTACAGTTGTATGCGGATGCGGTGTATATCACTCAGCGCCGACCTCGGCTTATGGACACATATAGATGGTCATGAGGCCGACGAGCCGTCGTCGTCCGTCGGCGTCGGCGGCGTCGGCAGCGTCGGCGGCGTCGGCAGCGTCGGCGGCGTCGGTGAGGCGGAGGCCTCGCGCACGATGGAGTGTTGACAGCAGCGCCGTCGCAGACCACGAGCGGCAATGCGATGAGTCTTGTAGTGTGGTAGCTATCGCCGTGATTGAAATGTTTACATTGAAAAAGACAACGAGATGAAAGCAAGGGGGCCGTGCGCTGGTGGCTGGCTGACCGCCGCACCGCGCCGTGTCCGCTGTGGGCCGCGGCGAGGTAGACTCCGCCGGCACTCGGCACGCAAACACGATAAATCACTGCTTATTTCTGGCGCCTACGCCTCGCACGACAACTATTTCGACCGATGGGTTATATTTATTTCATTAACTTTTATTTCTGTAATTGCCGTTCATCACGTAGAGTTATGATGACGCAAACAATTTATTCCAGGGCGTTAAGGTAAAACTGGACCATTTCAAATTTAAATGGTGATATTTAGTTGTTAGGATATTGGTAGCTAATAATCACTACCAATTTATTGTTTCAACTTTTTCTTTTTTAATTTATGCATAGATTAAGAGTTATTGTTTGAAATGGGCTGCCACACTAGTACCTAGCCTTCCCGCAAAAAAGCAGTTTGCTCGAATGAACGCAACTAACTAATTGTGACCGGCATAAACTCCTTACTACTGAGATGATTAAGATGAGATCTAAAGACAGATATTATTAGCGGCGTAGAATGTCGGCTGAGTGCCGCACAGGTCGATGCCCACCGGCGCACCGGCGGCGGCTGGCGCGAGGCGGTGCGCGGTGCGGTGCGGCGTGCGCGGGCGCAGCGTGACCGGTGGTGGATATGGACTGTGACATTTCGGGAAGGCCAGTGGGTCACCAGCGGCGTTGCGAGCACCGCGCGGCAGGTCGTCGGTCGTCGCTTGTCAAACACAATAACGGTCGTGAAATTGTATCCTTTCCTTCTCCGCTGCGCCGTTTCATGTCAGATACAGTTAGAGTTATCTGCGCAAGCGGAAACCTGAACTCGTTATGGAAAACTTGTTATTAAAACAAGTACCGATGTTGATGCAGCGCTGCAATCCTTGTATCTATCAATATCCGTATGTTTTATTCCATTGCAACGGTTGCTTTATAAATATATCGTCTGGAAGCGATTCAAAATTTCCTAAACGATCGTCTTTGCAGCTACTGTTATTGTCGGTTATAAAATTACCGCCACAGGAAACCTGAATCACGCAATTGCTGTTTTTAGTTTACTTGAATTTGAACGCGACCTTGACCCGACCAGCGTCAGGAACTTTTATATCCCTTTAATGGCATTCTCAAGCATATAATCCTAAGAACCTTAACTGGAATGTCGCTGTATGAGCGGCGGCGGCGGGTCGCAGTGGAATGCGGTAGGAGACTACCGTCGGTTGTGCCATTTGAGAACGATTAAGATGGATAACCATCCGCCAGAGCCGTGACCCATGAGCTGTCACGACGTCACCGTCACGCGTCGTCACCGTCCTAGCCACTGGCCTGCTACTCCCTGTCCCTGCAAGCATCTGTCCGTCTAACCGGCGACCGACCTCTGATTGAACTTGAACTAGCATCCATACAAATTAAATGAAGGCCGAACAAATCGACCGTACACAGTGAATTATCGATAAATTGTATCGCTCGTTAGCTGATCTCTACCGGAGATCAAATAGATTTTCTCGAATGTTTATGATGGACAAGTTTACGCAGATCAAGACTGCACAGACCTAAATCCTAATTTAAACTCAACAAGCTCTACCGACGTTTAAAACATGTCAGTCAATCATGATTAATATTGCGTTGCCAATAGACGGGTTCGGCAGTGGTAGTTGCAGTCACTCGTCCAATCTAACGTTGTCAGTTCAGTAGTTGGTAATTAGCGCGAGTGACGCTCAGTCGCGGAAATGTAGAGTCGACATTTCAGTCGCATATGGAGTCGAGTAATATCGCAATAAATCATATAGTTAGTAAACGTGTGGGATGTTTAGCTTCGTCTTGGACTTATGAAATTAGATTTACTGATTTAGATGCGGTACGATTTTAGCTGAGCAAGACTGCGGCGGCGGCGGGCGGTCGCTCGTTATTGCCAATGTGATGATGGAGTTCTCGCCACGCGTGACTTTATTGCAGTTACACAACTCATCCGGTCAAAACACGGCCGCCCGGATCAGCGGCACTCGTAAACGTAGCGGAACATTCCTCCAGCCGTCTCCCCTTCGCCATGCCAACTAAGTTTGATGGTAAATGAGGTTACCGCCAGTAAATTTTGCTCTGGTGTGACCTTTTTAGTGTATGTAATCAAACCAGCACCAAGAGCAGTCGGTCCATGGGCGGTTCGGGCTGGATGGAACTCTCACAACACATCTTCCACTTCCATCAGCTAGCATCCCCTCGGACTGAGCTGCTGTCCCTACCCGCTGTCCCACTTGCAGACCGGTAATGGAATATGTGGTGATGGTATCGCGTTACTAGTAATGGGAAGCACACACGTGCACGCTCATTAGCTGCGTTTTAAAACCATTAACCCAGCTCCCAGCCAGACAATACGTAAATGATATCGCAAGGACTGTCTTCGTTTATGGCTCTGGCGTTTATGGATATGCTGTATCAGTCAAATTTGAAACAGAAGGAAATAAAAGGTAATGTTATCGTGTGCGTGCGTACAGCGCCGGGCGCCGGCAATCAACGTAAACAAGCTTAGTGGTCCCCGACGCGGCGGCGGTGCCAGCAGCGGTACTAGGGCGGGCGGCGGGCGGCGTCCCCTCGTCGCGACAGTAATTTGGTTAACTGCCCGTAATAATTTGAAGCTGGAAATTTTTTATCATAAAAAATACCGGTGGGACAGTGACAGATAAGAAAAGTAAGTGCATCAAACGAAGTGGTGGACCTCGGCCGACTAGCGGCAAGTGGCGAGCGGAGAGCGGCCGGCAAGTGCCAGTTAATTGAGCGTCGTCGACTTCCAGTATTAATGCAGTCGGCCTCCGCCCCCCTGCCCCCGCGGCCCCCGCCTGCCCCCGCAGAGCTACGACTAATTATCTGCGAGCGGCGAGGTGCCGGCTACCTTCTACAGCCTCTCGACTGCCTTGTTTAATTACAAACCGACAAAGCGCACCGCAACTGTGAAAGACCTATCTGCCTACGCTTAAACCTACGTACCTAAAAGACTATTTATTCAATCGTATGGCATTTTTACATAATAAACGTTATAGACTAATATTCAAGTTTTTCAACCACATTGTCATCTAAGGAGGAAATGTAAAGAGTGATACAAACATGAGAAAGAACCAAATGAAAATTTGCATAAACAGCAATAGAGACACAGATTCTGACAGAGCCTACTGCTGTAATAGACTACACCAGAGACCGTGAACCATCAGTTTATCACAAAGAGGTCGTCTGGGGATCCAGGATATGCGTACAAGGGGCATCGCTGCGTGATGCTCCATGGTTTGTTCCTCCTCACCACATTCACATAGAGCGGAGTCTCTCCATCCCTACATAGGACTATGAAGTACCTTCACTACACATCGACAAATTGATTATAATGAAACCCGTGTTAGCGTAAGTGTAAAGTAAGAAAAGGCTACCTACGCAGGAACGGTATCTACAAGTAATAGCGCCACGTCCCGTCTCCGTCACGCTCCGTTCCATATCCCCGACCCTCCATTACACGCAGCTTACGTGCACAAACCCAGAAACGAGGCGCAGTCAACCATCAGTCAGTAGAGGTACCTAACTACTTGCCACTTAAACACTCATTTCTGCCAGCTGCACTGTCTAAATAACAAACCATTTCGTTTGGTCTGATTCGCATCGTAATTCAGTGAGATTCGTTTGGTCGCGGACCTTTCGCGCAGTGTGGAGAACGATTTTTAACGGAAATAACCGGTAACGACGTGAATATGTTGCTTGACGGCTAGTTTGTCAAAACGTTGGCAGCGGGCCCGACGCCGCCGACGCCGCCGCCCGCCAGCGTCGCGGCCGCGGCAGCGTCGAGGTTTCACAGATTCAGTAATAATAAAATGCCGTCTTTGAATAGCATCACCCCATTTCTCTTTCCATGGGTTAGTTCTATTATATTCTCTTTGGGTTTTGTAAAAGGCGAGTAAGGGACTCGAGGGTTACATATGTATTGCAATTTTAGGCGATCGATGGGCTGACAACCTAGCTCTATAGCGATACACAATTATCTGAATGACCCTCAAATGTTTGTCAGACGTGGCGTAAACTGCCTACCCCGCAAGGGATATATGTATGTATGTCAGTTCTGTACTGACACAAAATTATTAAAAGCAGTTGTGTGTTATATAAGTTCTGTATACAGCCATCATTATTTTTGAAAAAGAATTTCAATCACTCGCCATCCATTGCAAAGGAAGGCATGCCACTGCATCATCTAGAGCGCATTAAAGCGTCGCATACAATTTGAAGTAGGTAGTATGAACCGTATTTTTCCTCATGCTGTGGAATTATTCAAAAGGTCTGGCGTCCGTCCGCGAGCTCCTAAAATAACAAAGGACCGCATCTGAAATGGAGCCGAACGGTCGACGGCATAAATTAGGGTAGAATGCAAACGATTGCCATTTTTGGCAGGAAGCTTTCACTTTCCAGGTAGTGATAGTGACAGGTCAGCGACAATCAGACCGTGGGATGAAAGGTATAGTATAATGAAACAGTAGGTACAGCCTGCCGGACAGTAATAGGTGAGCGAGTGCGCAGCGGTGGGCAGTGGACAGTGAGTGGTAAACCAGCGAGGTTGTGAAGAATAAGGAACTAAGGCGGCCTTGCTTTGACTCACTACGACCTACAGGCCACAACACAATATTAAAAAAAATTCCAGACTGTTTGTTTTCGTCACTGTATCGCTAGTGGGGTAGGCAGAGCGTGAAGAGCCGTAAAAACGAACATTTACGCCACGTTTGAATTGATTCGTTTAGAGAAGTGGTAGTGTGTATCATCATATTGTTAGCTAATTGTCTAAAATTACAATACACATGTAACCATCGAGTCCGTTAGTCGCCTCTTACGACACCGACGAGAAAGAAATGGAGCGATGCTTTTCTTAACCGACCGACATCACACAGCTAAAATGGAAGTTCAATTCTGACACAAAATGGAACACTTCCCACTTAATTGAAATACGAAACCATTCGTGACATGGAAGCAAAAGAAAGTTATTTGTAACCAAATATCAATAAAAATGTGTAGCAGTAGCAGGGCGCCAGGTCCAGATCAGGGCGATACATGTTGCCGCAAATCTGTCAGGGCCGGATCGAGGGCTGGGAGCAACACGATGGGAGGGGTGAAGGGAGGGGAGGGAGAACTTTGGACCATCGTTACACTGTCGTCACGTCTCGAGGAGGCCGTAAATCTAACGATGAAGCTAAATTAATCCGTGGACGTTTTCGCTGACACCAACACCACTCTCCAACACCGACACTCACAGATAGAAGTGATTTCTCATCAACCCAGTAATGACACTAATGACACAACACTGTGTTAACAGTTTTGGTTCTCACTGTCATATATGTACGTACGTACACTCAATCCAGAGACTGAAGATAATGATAACAAGATTTGTTTCCTAAATATCATGGTAAGTATGATAAACGGGGTGTAAGTGTAAGGGAGAGCCCTCTGAATACTGATATGGTGTGCAAGGAGACCATGATAGGCCTTCTGAATATCTTTTCTCCAGGAACATATTTTTATCGGCAAAGGCTATTGGACCACCCATATAAAAATCACGATCAGCTGCATTTTTGTTCGATAGCAGTTGCAGGCCGAGTAAATAATAAAAACCAGTTCAAAAACTAACACCCGACTACTGAGATATCGCGCTCTAAAAAGTAAGAAACAAGAAATCTGGAATATTAACTACAAACAATTTAATATCTATAGTCCACGAAATTTATACGAAGATATGACATATAATTATATATTTAAATGTATATTTAATAAAAAATTATTGTGGTTTATAGGTGATAGCCGTGGACGTATGCCAGTTTACCTTACCTAATTATGTTGTGCAAGTTTATGATATCACCTACTAAGTACTAGAGTAGGTGGCATACGACCACGGCTATCACCTATAAACCACAATAATTTTTTATTAAATATACATTTAAATATATAATTATATGTCATATCTTCGTATAAATTTCGTGGACTATAGATATTAAATTGTTTGTAGTTAATATTCCAGATTTCTTGTTTCTTACTTTTTAGAGCGCGATATCTCAGTAGTCGGGTGTTAGTTTTTGAACTGGTTTTTATTTTAATTATTTTGGGGTTGAAGGTAAGTTTAACACTTTGGTATGTATTTTTTTTCTGGATAGAAATGCAGCTCAATTCACAATTAAAACATCACTCGTTAATTAAACAAAATACACTCATCATAATCTTATCTTTGTATGTATGTATGTTTGACCATGCATAACAGGGTAGGAGCCAACATGCAGCCTTGGCGAACACTTCTACGAACAGCTCGAATGTATTGCCGTTAAATACAACAGATCCTTTCATGTCCATATGGAAGGATTTAACGAGGCTCAGAAGTTTTGGCGGGCACCCGATGTTTACAAGTGCAGTGTAAAGGCCCTCTCTGCTAACGGTGTCGAAGGTTTTGTTAAGGTCTACGAACGCCACAAACAGAGGTGTTCTCTGCTCTCTACACTTTTCCTGAAGTTGGCGAAGTGTAAAAGATCATATCTGTTGTGGAACGCTGGGTGCGGAATCCACATTGCAATTCGGGATATACACGATCAGCTAGTTTCTGGAGTCTTAATGACTCTAACCGAGCAAATAATTTACCTACTATACTTAAAAGGGATATACCACGATAACAGTTACAGTCACCGCGGTCACTTTTGCCTTTGTATAGGGTAACGATGTTACATCGCGCATATCTTGTGGTATGTATCCCGCTTCCCAACATTTACACATCATATTGTGCAGGATGGGTAATATGCTCTTGAGCCTGATGATTTCGGCATGGGTACCATCATTTCAGGAGACTTTCCGGTCATAAGCTGTTTAACAGCCTTGTGGTATTCCCTTATGGTAGGAAGGTCATCTAACTCGGCCCAGGTAGCTAGTTTTGGCATGCAGTCTGCAGCTTCCGGCATTATATTAACTGGTTCCGAATAGAGACCGATATAATGTTCTATCCATCGTTCGAGTTGGCGTTGGGCATCTGTGATAAAAGTGCCATCCACTTCTTTAAAGGGGGCTGTTTTTTTAGGCAAAGGACCAAGGGCTTTTTTAATACACACCACCAAAATTTCCGACATCAGCGCACGATTGGATACTTTGGCAAAGCTCGGTCCAGTATGCATTAGCAAAGTACCATGATGTGCGTTGTAATACAGGTTTTGCATTCGCTAAATCGACACGCGACTTTTCGGAAGGGTTAAGGCGATGAGTAAGCGCAGCTTGCCGTTTGGACTCGAGCAGGGGTGTAATGTGTTCGAGATTTTCAGCGAACCAGTTCTGGTTTTTGACTTTCTGGTGGCCGAAAGCCGTACCAGCCACATCTGTTAGAAACTTTTTTACTTTTCCCCAGTCTTCCTCTATAGGAGCGTCTACGTCCCAGGTGGCAGTTTCATCGCGTACCAACTCTTCAAACTTTCGGACAAACTCATCATCCCTGGTTTTGGGAAGATTGATCTTCTTCCTACCGGGCAGTTTGGACGAGTGGATCTTTTTGTGAATTATAGCAACGTGCAAAGCCACCAACGAGTGATCTGTGTCACAATCAGCGCTATGAAATGTAGGTACGCGTGTGTAGGGTCTTGCAGAGATTTTTCTTTTTGGTTAAGATTAGGTCCAGTTTATGCCAGTGACCAGAATGAGAGTGTTTCCAGGATACTTTGCGAGATGATTTGCCTTTGAAGTAGGTATTGGTAACACACAGTAGGTGTTTAGCTCTAATAAACGTTGGCCGTTTTCGTTTAACTTCTCTATACCGTGGTTACCTATACAATCAGGCCAAGCTACGTTGTCCTGTCCAACCCATGTGTTAAAATCGCCCAGATTGTATAAGCGGTCAGATGGTCTTAACCCGCGTAGAGACTGGCCGAGCTGGTCATAAAACTGTGTTTTGGCTTCATCCGTTGAGGATAATGTTGGTGCGTAAGCAGAAATAAGTGTTACGTATCCATGATTCGTATTTAACCGCACCAACATAATGCGTTCCGATATGCCGCAAGGAGCCTCTATTGATGTTAAGAGGTCGTTGCGGATAGCCATGCTTACACACAGCGCTGCTGTCCTTTCCTTTCCAAAAGAATGTGTAATGTGTCTCACGCAAGGAACCCTCGTCAGGGAGTCTGGTCTCTTGTAAGGCACAACAACAATGTTAATTCTGTTGAGTTCGGCATCGATAATGGCAGTTTTACGCAGATCTTGTGCGTCAGTAGAAGGGTAGAAGAGCCTACACAGGTGTCAGGGAGGCCTGTCCTCATAGTACGGACATTCCATGTTACAAATCGCATGGATAAGCGGTGTTGGGAATTGTTTCTATTATGCCTTTTAGTCGCAGGTGTAAAATGTAACGGCGCCGATTGTCCAGTTGAGGCTGGTGCTCTCTACACCCTAAAAGAGCAAACCAGCACCGGGGCGGAACAGTACCTTATTGGTCGGGGGCTGCCCAACTTGGAGCAGGCGGTAACTGATCAGTGGGCCTACGATGGATCCTTCCACTGTCGGAAGCGACCCCTGGCGCCCGCACTTACGCCCATATTATGTGCGGACTTACAACCGATCACTGCCACTTCCCGTGTTGGTATCCGCGTGACGCGGGTGAAGTGTCCTCTCCACAGACACTTGCCTGGGACGCAATTATGGAAAACGCAGGGCTGCCCAGGACGGCCTCGGCTCTCGGCCTTCCTGGCTGGATATGGTAAGAGATGGGGTGGTGCTATTCTACTCTGCCGGCACCACACGGCTGACCGACCGATTTGAATAGTTTTTATAATACAGCCTGTTCTATTTGGATCGTTTGGTATGTGCTCTTGCTTAGGTATTTGTCCATATGTTTTAGACTCTGTTGAAGTGTCTATTGCATTGATCGTATAGATTTTTGTTTGTAATGCCAAGCGCTCTGACATTTTTTTGTTAAATTGGTCTACATGTTTTAAGTTGGAAATAATGTACAATTTCATCGTATTCAATTGTATCGTTTACAATTCTTCTTGTGTCTTATATTGCTAATTGCTCCATTGTCAACTTCCCTACTCTGATGCTGTTCAACAGATCAACGAAACTGTTGTCATTTACTCGTCACATATTTTGACCCAATTCACAGAAACTGAACATTCTCCATAAATGTGGTTCAGCTGCATAAATATCAGATTGTTTGTAACAATATGCGCCTACACTAGTTGCAGATACGGGTGGTAATTGCATGAAGTCATCAAAGACTAATAGGTTAACCCTTAAAATCGTGTTTCACTTAAGTGACAGGTTGTCAGTAGTCGCCTAATTGTAATACCTTCACATTAACTCCTCGTGTCCCTTAGTCGCCTTATACGACACCCGTCGCGTCCCGTTATCCCGTAGTCGCCTCATACGACACCCACGGAAAAGAAATGGGGTGGTGCTATTCTTAGCTGGCATCACACGGCAACTATTTTTTTGAACTGTGCTTATTAAGCCCTTTCATTTGATACCCAACATGACATTACTAGTAGTATAAACTTTTTCAATTCTTAGCTCTAGAGGGCGCCCTATGTAATGTATAGTGACATAACGTAGCCTATAACCAGCGGACTGTTTAGACGCTTCAAATGATACCTCATTTATCAAATTCTGATAAGTTGTTTAGAAGTTAGGACGGAACAAACGTTTTCGTTTCCACATACATACATACATACATACATACATACATACATACATACAGGTCAAAATCATAACCCTCCTTTTTGCTTTGCCGTAGTCGGGTAAAAAAATATACGCTTTCTTAAAAATGCTCATTTAAGAAAGTGATTCTGTTTCATGGTCTGTAATATTAAGTTTAACATATATTTTTTAATTGATATAATAGTTAAATTACACCCTATCAGTATTCGGCGAGCTTCCCTATTTAAGTAGGTTTATCCTTGTGGAAACCGGAAAATCACAACGATTATTTATCGTATTCAGTTTCTAATACCGATGGCATAATATTATGTTCTCTACATCATTTCAAACACTTTTTGGTAGGTAGGTCGTGTCTTCGGTTCTGTTGTGGAATCGATACGCTAAGTAGGTACCAACCTAGGTACCAACCTAGGCACCAACCTAGGTACCTACTTTCCCGAGGTAGGTATATGGATAAACAAGAAAAACTCCTAAATATATGCCATAGAATCTGTGTTCTTCCACAAAAATATCTGGAAATATACTATGGTTTATTTTGCACTTACAATACTATTATTGTCATAAATGAAAATAAGAAACACAAATAATAGCTATAAAATTGTCCTAAAATTACTAGGTACGTGAACATTTAATATAGATAAAAACCAGTTCAAAAACTAACACCCGACTACTGAGATATCGCGCTCTAAAAAGTAAGAAACAAGAAATCTGGAATATTAACTACAAACAATTTAATATCTATAGTCCACGAAATTTATACGAAGATATGACATATAATTATATATTTAAATGTATATTTAATAAAAAATTATTGTGGTTTATAGGTGATAGCCGTGGACGTATGCCAGTTTACCTTACCTAATTATGTTGTGCAAGTTTATGATATCACCTACTAAGTACTAGAGTAGGTGGCATACGACCACGGCTATCACCTATAAACCACAATAATTTTTTATTAAATATACATTTAAATATATAATTATATGTCATATCTTCGTATAAATTTCGTGGACTATAGATATTAAATTGTTTGTAGTTAATATTCCAGATTTCTTGTTTCTTACTTTTTAGAGCGCGATATCTCAGTAGTCGGGTGTTAGTTTTTGAACTGGTTTTTATTTTAATTATTTTGGGGTTGAAGGTAAGTTTAACACTTTGGTATGTATTTTTTTTCTGGATAGAAATGCAGCTCAATTCACAATTAAAACATCACTCGTTAATTAAACAAAATACACTCATCATAATCTTATCTTTGTATGTATGTATGTTTGACCATGCATAACAGGGTAGGAGCCAACATGCAGCCTTGGCGAACACTTCTACGAACAGCTCGAATGTATTGCCGTTAAATACAACAGATCCTTTCATGTCCATATGGAAGGATTTAACGAGGCTCAGAAGTTTTGGCGGGCACCCGATGTTTACAAGTGCAGTGTAAAGGCCCTCTCTGCTAACGGTGTCGAAGGTTTTGTTAAGGTCTACGAACGCCACAAACAGAGGTGTTCTCTGCTCTCTACACTTTTCCTGAAGTTGGCGAAGTGTAAAAGATCATATCTGTTGTGGAACGCTGGGTGCGGAATCCACATTGCAATTCGGGATATACACGATCAGCTAGTTTCTGGAGTCTTAATGACTCTAACCGAGCAAATAATTTACCTACTATACTTAAAAGGGATATACCACGATAACAGTTACAGTCACCGCGGTCACTTTTGCCTTTGTATAGGGTAACGATGTTACATCGCGCATATCTTGTGGTATGTATCCCGCTTCCCAACATTTACACATCATATTGTGCAGGATGGGTAATATGCTCTTGAGCCTGATGATTTCGGCATGGGTACCATCATTTCAGGAGACTTTCCGGTCATAAGCTGTTTAACAGCCTTGTGGTATTCCCTTATGGTAGGAAGGTCATCTAACTCGGCCCAGGTAGCTAGTTTTGGCATGCAGTCTGCAGCTTCCGGCATTATATTAACTGGTTCCGAATAGAGACCGATATAATGTTCTATCCATCGTTCGAGTTGGCGTTGGGCATCTGTGATAAAAGTGCCATCCACTTCTTTAAAGGGGGCTGTTTTTTTAGGCAAAGGACCAAGGGCTTTTTTAATGCCAGCATACACACCACCAAAATTTCCGACATCAGCGCACGATTGGATACTTTGGCAAAGCTCGGTCCAGTATGCATTAGCAAAGTACCATGATGTGCGTTGTAATACAGGTTTTGCATTCGCTAAATCGACACGCGACTTTTCGGAAGGGTTAAGGCGATGAGTAAGCGCAGCTTGCCGTTTGGACTCGAGCAGGGGTGTAATGTGTTCGAGATTTTCAGCGAACCAGTTCTGGTTTTTGACTTTCTGGTGGCCGAAAGCCGTACCAGCCACATCTGTTAGAAACTTTTTTACTTTTCCCCAGTCTTCCTCTATAGGAGCGTCTACGTCCCAGGTGGCAGTTTCATCGCGTACCAACTCTTCAAACTTTCGGACAAACTCATCATCCCTGGTTTTGGGAAGATTGATCTTCTTCCTACCGGGCAGTTTGGACGAGTGGATCTTTTTGTGAATTATAGCAACGTGCAAAGCCACCAACGAGTGATCTGTGTCACAATCAGCGCTATGAAATGTAGGTACGCGTGTGTAGGGTCTTGCAGAGATTTTTCTTTTTGGTTAAGATTAGGTCCAGTTTATGCCAGTGACCAGAATGAGAGTGTTTCCAGGATACTTTGCGAGATGATTTGCCTTTGAAGTAGGTATTGGTAACACACAGTAGGTGTTTAGCTCTAATAAACGTTGGCCGTTTTCGTTTAACTTCTCTATACCGTGGTTACCTATACAATCAGGCCAAGCTACGTTGTCCTGTCCAACCCATGTGTTAAAATCGCCCAGATTGTATAAGCGGTCAGATGGTCTTAACCCGCGTAGAGACTGGCCGAGCTGGTCATAAAACTGTGTTTTGGCTTCATCCGTTGAGGATAATGTTGGTGCGTAAGCAGAAATAAGTGTTACGTATCCATGATTCGTATTTAACCGCACCAACATAATGCGTTCCGATATGCCGCAAGGAGCCTCTATTGATGTTAAGAGGTCGTTGCGGATAGCCATGCTTACACACAGCGCTGCTGTCCTTTCCTTTCCAAAAGAATGTGTAATGTGTCTCACGCAAGGAACCCTCGTCAGGGAGTCTGGTCTCTTGTAAGGCACAACAACAATGTTAATTCTGTTGAGTTCGGCATCGATAATGGCAGTTTTACGCAGATCTTGTGCGTCAGTAGAAGGGTAGAAGAGCCTACACAGGTGTCAGGGAGGCCTGTCCTCATAGTACGGACATTCCATGTTACAAATCGCATGGATAAGCGGTGTTGGGAATTGTTTCTATTATGCCTTTTAGTCGCAGGTGTAAAATGTAACGGCGCCGATTGTCCAGTTGAGGCTGGTGCTCTCTACACCCTAAAAGAGCAAACCAGCACCGGGGCGGAACAGTACCTTATTGGTCGGGGGCTGCCCAACTTGGAGCAGGCGGTAACTGATCAGTGGGCCTACGATGGATCCTTCCACTGTCGGAAGCGACCCCTGGCGCCCGCACTTACGCCCATATTATGTGCGGACTTACAACCGATCACTGCCACTTCCCGTGTTGGTATCCGCGTGACGCGGGTGAAGTGTCCTCTCCACAGACACTTGCCTGGGACGCAATTATGGAAAACGCAGGGCTGCCCAGGACGGCCTCGGCTCTCGGCCTTCCTGGCTGGATATGGTAAGAGATGGGGTGGTGCTATTCTACTCTGCCGGCACCACACGGCTGACCGACCGATTTGAATAGTTTTTATAATACAGCCTGTTCTATTTGGATCGTTTGGTATGTGCTCTTGCTTAGGTATTTGTCCATATGTTTTAGACTCTGTTGAAGTGTCTATTGCATTGATCGTATAGATTTTTGTTTGTAATGCCAAGCGCTCTGACATTTTTTTGTTAAATTGGTCTACATGTTTTAAGTTGGAAATAATGTACAATTTCATCGTATTCAATTGTATCGTTTACAATTCTTCTTGTGTCTTATATTGCTAATTGCTCCATTGTCAACTTCCCTACTCTGATGCTGTTCAACAGATCAACGAAACTGTTGTCATTTACTCGTCACATATTTTGACCCAATTCACAGAAACTGAACATTCTCCATAAATGTGGTTCAGCTGCATAAATATCAGATTGTTTGTAACAATATGCGCCTACACTAGTTGCAGATACGGGTGGTAATTGCATGAAGTCATCAAAGACTAATAGGTTAACCCTTAAAATCGTGTTTCACTTAAGTGACAGGTTGTCAGTAGTCGCCTAATTGTAATACCTTCACATTAACTCCTCGTGTCCCTTAGTCGCCTTATACGACACCCGTCGCGTCCCGTTATCCCGTAGTCGCCTCATACGACACCCACGGAAAAGAAATGGGGTGGTGCTATTCTTAGCTGGCATCACACGGCAACTATTTTTTTGAACTGTGCTTATTAAGCCCTTTCATTTGATACCCAACATGACATTACTAGTAGTATAAACTTTTTCAATTCTTAGCTCTAGAGGGCGCCCTATGTAATGTATAGTGACATAACGTAGCCTATAACCAGCGGACTGTTTAGACGCTTCAAATGATACCTCATTTATCAAATTCTGATAAGTTGTTTAGAAGTTAGGACGGAACAAACGTTTTCGTTTCCACATACATACATACATACATACATACATACATACATACATACAGGTCAAAATCATAACCCTCCTTTTTGCTTTGCCGTAGTCGGGTAAAAAGGAATCGGTCAAAATCCTTGAATTTCCGCTGCATTCCTCCGCATCCCGCGCGAGCGAGCAATATCCCGCAATACCCGGGAATAATGCGCCCGGCATCCGGCATCCGGCATCGGGCATCCGGCATCCAGCCGTACGACGCACGCCGGGAGTGCAGAAACTACTCCACACACAACACAACAACCCGAGTAGGTGACTATTGATTACGATTACCGAACACTTATTTCATAATGTGATGCAATGGCACACCTCAAAGGTTGCGTCACTTTCTTTGGCTTTCCCAGCGTTTCCGACGTTGCCGTAGCCGGAACCGGACCTCACCAGGGCTACGGCATCGACTGCGACACCGCGCGGCTGACACGCTGCCCTCGCACTCACGATGACTCGTCACGTCAACAACACGCTGCGGTGGTCAATTAGGAAATATTTTACGCCCTACTTTTCCGCATCCCATTTTGTAACCGTGTCGAGGATTGTACAACAACTTTATGACGTCAATACTGAATATTAATAGCCAAAGAATTCAGATATTCGTGTAAATCATTTCACAGCAAAGAATCTGGCGTCGGACTTCTTCAAGTGCCTAACGGTTTCAGCACGAATGTTATCGTTTTGACCTAAAAATATAAACTCTGACTGCATAAAGCTTTTATCGAAATATTTTGAAAGAAATAAATGGAGTCGATATACTCAGATGACCCATAATCGTAATAATGCGCATGACTCAACTATTACTAGAACGTGCGTCTATAAATATTTTTAAGGATTGTGTGTCGCTATTTTCAGTAATGAACAGTGAACTGGAGCACTTGATACCATAACTAACGTGAAGATGACTAGCAGGCAAATGGAACACGTGTTAAATTGATATCGCCATCGGGATGAGCAACTGACTGCGTGAGGATAAGTGTATGCGTGATGTTGTGCGTCATGTCACGTGTGGTCTTGGCTTGTTTGGCGCTTTGTTTTGGTAAATGTCCGGCGGCAGGACAACGGCGGCAGGCAAGAGCGGCGGCGGCAGCGGCGGGCAGAGGGCACGCGGACAATGTGTGTTGTGTTATGTTATGTGTGATGATCCGGCGTAATGCGCGGTTACGCCATCCGCGGCCGCCCGTATCAACACGTGATATACGCGCGGACGTGCCCTCACCGCAGACATCGCCACATTGCGAGCTAATCTTACAAACAACACCACGGAGAAATTGCCTAATGTTTTATCGCCGAGGCCACAACAGTAGGTATAATGTGGCAGCGAATAGAAAGCTTAATCCTCAAGATATAACACAGACACCGAAATACTCTACACTCTACGTTAATTATAATGAGGAAACTTTATCAAATAAGACTTCCTTCCCTTCCCAAATAGGTACCTCACCAAAACTTGGATCGTTATTCATGTAGGAACTTGATAAGAATGCAGATTATGTAATGAGTAACTTAGGCATGTTCAAATACAACATTACTTGTGTAGAGGTAATACTGGCAGTAAAAATAATATTCTAAGAACTATAGATGAACCACTATCCTCTTAATAGTTAGGTACTACTTATGTGAAATGATCGATAACCTTTCACATCCCGTTATAATTATGTGAGTGGAATGAATAGGTTCTGACCAGCTGCTTCCTGGCGATCTCTCACGTGTGCGTGAGCCGAGCCCGCCACCGCCGCCGCCGCCATCCGGGATCCCGCGGAGTGGTCATCAATCGCGTCATTGTGCTGGCCGGACGCCGGAGGTCGGACCCCGGACACTTCGGAGCGAGTCCGCGGCACGCACCACTCCGCCGCACAATACCCTCCTTGTATAAAAAGATAGAGACAAACATTATTCAGACAAGCGCACACGGATGAGTAACGAGCTCGTGGCGTGTAGTTACATAATTAGTACCTATCTAGTATCTGGTGTATCTACCTATGAAGAACACAAGAGAACCCTATATAGGGTGAAATTTTTCTAGTGACCGATATGCGAAATATTTAGTCAGGGGACAATTTCTCTCCAAGGAACATAGGTTGAAATATGTCAAAAATATTTTTTGATTCCACAGTAGGTAACTCAAATTAGCTATCGGCCATTTTGTATGGGAGGCCCAAAAATATTTTTTCGTTTTTAAACTATGATCCTTGAGGAAAGTTTTTCCTTATCACCAGCCTATCATGAGGTTTCGCCATCTGTCAATTCAAAAATTGCATCCGATATACATGCTATGAATAAAAATGTAGATAACACAAGTGTAGGTAGATTCGTAACTAAGTACCTTAGTACCTATACATGTATTTAGCGATACTTAATCAGCATGACTAGTCGCAAACTCGTCTTACCGGCCTATTAAAATGTAGAGACTAATCTCAGAGTAAGCACAAGTCTAGTACCGTTACTGAGGGAACATACATTATTAACGTACCTAAGTACTGTTGCCTAGCTAATATGTTCTTGAATTTGGATTTAAGACTAGCTATAATAATTGTGTTAAAACTGCCGTGTGATGGCGGCTTAAAATAGCATCAACCCATTTCTTTTCCGTGGGTGTCGTATGAAGCGACTAAGGGACTCGAGGGTAACATGTGTATTGCAATTCTCGGCTATGGGCTGACAACCTGTCATTATAGTGATACCTATACAATTATCTGAATGATTGTTTCATCAGCTGTTTGTCAGACGTGGCGTAAATATCCGTTTTTTACCGAGGTTTCTTATGTATTTTAACGCTCTGCCTACCGCGCAAGGGATATAGACGTGATATATGTATGTAGGTACTTATAAGTTGAAATAACTAGTGAAGTGGATTATTTCTACCGCGCAGAGTGAAATGTACAGGAAAACACTAAAAATCCAAATAAACAGAATCTTCAATGTGAGAGGAAACTTCCAATACTTTAGAGTCTATTTTGAACGGTTTTTGCAGAAAATAATCTGCTGGAAATTTGTGTAAATAAACAGGCAGGGTGAGGTGAGGCTTGTGGCTTGTTCTGCTGGCTGCTGGCCGCTGGTCGCTGGCCGGTGCCGGTGCCGGCTTCCGGTCCATCGTACGAAATCGTATCCACATCGCGCTTGATATCTCCTATTGCAATAAAATTATATTCCCAACAAGTAATGAATTCGATCCAGACGATAGTGACGTCTGGTACCACGGTCGAGCATCGCGTGGTCAGAGGGTTCAATATAAATATGTTCACCAATCGACATCGATCTCCACCCGGATATTTATCTAACTGAATTACGTTTCTTCGATTTACGTGCACCTGCCGATCGTTTTAAATAAACTTCGCAATAAGGATTGAGTAGTTTATTTAACCGTAGGAACGTGCGAAGAAGTAGATACCTACCTATTTAGATCTGTGTAGGTACGTGGGTTAAATAAGATCGATTCACGCAGCTATCACGATCGTTTGGGTAACATGGCTATATAAGTTACTTACTAATAAATATAGTGCAAATATTTTCAAATTCGAAGCAAATAGGTCGAAGTATGAAAAAAAAATGAATTTCCTATACAAAAATGTGTCACTTTGTATGGGGAACCAATTTTTTTTTCATATTTCGGCCTGTTTATTGGGAAAATTAGTTCAGTTTTACGATTAAAACTTACCCTTTAAATATTTGCACTATCTTAATACTTTTGATGTTAGTGGTACTGCTACTGCATGATAAAAACGCAGCCACCATACCTTTAAGCACCGCAGAAATAATGTATTTTAAAAGCTTTTATTTAACTTGCAGTGTATGTAAGTATGTAAGTAAGTAAGTAAGTAAGTAAGTAACAATGTTTGTTCGGTGCAAATCTTGCAAGTTTAATTTGAACCACTTCTCGGTATCCGATTGAGTTGAAATTTTGCATGTTGGTCCAGAACCGATGACAATGCATGTTAATCATAAATTTGACCTGATGCTGCTGCCAGGATCGGCTCCGTACGAGAGATCTCCTCAGCGGTGTATAGCTGGGACACAAAATTTTGTATACGAATTCGTTTATTATAGGCAGTTGGTAGACCCACCATGAATTAGATGCTACATCCAGGGTTGTCTTCGAACTATGGAACTCCTCAATATTCAACTGCTGGGACTTGCAATTTTGTATACGAATTCGTTTATTATAGGCAGTTGGTAGGCCCACCATGAATTAGACGCTACATCCAGGGTTGTCTTCGAACTATGGAACTCCTCAATATTCAACTGCTGGGACTTGCAATTTTGTATACGAATTCGTTTATTATAGGCAGTTGGTAGGCCCACCATGAATTAGACGCTACATCCAGGGTTATCTTCGAACTATGGAACTCCTCAATATTCAACTGCTGGGACTTGCAATTTTGTATAAGAATTCGTTCATGATAGGCAGTTGGTAGGCCCACCATGAATTAGGGTCACGTCAATAGAAGGCCTCCTGATAGAAGAATCAGACTGTTCGAAATTAACTGGGATTCGGCCATGTACCTAATAATGACGCCATCAATGAAATGAAAAGACTAAGACATATTACAAGCTAATTCTTCTATTAGGGATGCCGGAGGAGTAGGTACCAACCTACTTCTATAGAATATAAAAGAGATAATTATACTTTATCCTAATGTTAGTTTTCCCCGTGCCTTAAGTTTTTCTATTGAAGGTCTCTCCGTTTTATAGAAAGACTTTCGTATTGATCAATAACTATCGTAACCCCGATATCGTATCGCACAGCCCCGAGGCAGTGCCTTTATTTTATTTTTATTTTTTTATCCCGCCCGAGCCGATTTTCTATTAGGACAATACAAAATTGTTATAAAAAGAAGAAGATTGCGTTATGCAAATTTCTTTTTTTTACAATGACCGATCATGACGTCAATAAGTGATAATGCTATCCTACATTGAATAAAGTTATTTCATTTTCATTTTCATTTTCAACATAAACTAAAAAATATAAAATAAAATTATGTAAAAAAAGCTTTTAAAACAAGCTTTTATTTAAGTGCTCTGAAAAGATGAAAATAAATTTTGAATGACATTAACCACATTCATTTATGACTTTACAGAAATGAAAATATAATAAAAGCTTGTCGCGAAACTTTCAATTTGTGATTGAAATTTTGTAATAAGGTACGCACCTAACTGTAATTAGGTAGTTTCTTCTAGGCATCGCGACAAGCTTTTATTATATTTTCATTTCTGTAAAGTCATAAATGAATGTGGTTAATGTCATTCAAAATTTTATTTTCATCTTTTCAGAGCACTTAAATAAAAGCTTATTTTAAAAGCTTTTTTTACATAATTTTATTTTATATTTTTTAGTTTTTTGTTATTAGTTTTCAGATTTGACAATGTGAGGGAATCACTTTTTTCAGGTTTGGTTGTAACAGAAAGCTATGGTTGGAACAAGTTGGACCCCTTGGTGATCTGCACACAAAACCTCTGTCGCCTTGTAAGGTATCGCAGCGAGTGAAAGCCGGTCCAGGTCCAGGCCGCAAGTGGCACAAGCACAAGTGAAGCTGCCGAGCCTGCTGCGCTAATCGCCTATTATAATCGAAGTTCTGTTTAACTTATCATACTAAAGGCGGTTCTTCCACTAGTCGTCTGTCGCGGCGTATTTTTAACGCACCGTAACGCATGCGTCTGTATGACAAAAGGAAATTGCAAAATTCGATCTCATTCCCATACGGTTTATAACGGTGCATAACGGAAGCGTCTGTCAATTTGTTGTGTTCAAAATACGCAGCGGCCGACGACAAATGGGAGAACCGCTTAAATCTGAGTTGAAAACTTGTCCGAAATCTCTGATACATAGACAACTTCCTAAACTCCAAGACTAAATATTAGCTGAGAACAACAACGTCGTCACTCGAACATTTCATTGTGATGATGAGAAGCGACAACGACGACGGATAAACAGACTCAGAGAGACCCGCGCTCAAGTTTTGATTTAAATTTATTAATTTTCTAATAGATTTGGAGCTAAGTTATAATGGGATTAGTTAGATTGATTGTGTTGGCACCATCGGAACTGTGCCGTTGATTATTTTGTACAAGAACTGGGTGTAAACAAACAGTGTTGTTTTTGCCCTGAAATATCGTATTTGTATTTTACGTAGAGTATTCTTCGGCGTTTCGAGAAGAGTGAACATGAATGACAGGTGACGTGCGGGGTGAGTGGTGCTGTGCGGGGAGTGACGGAAGAGGCTCTTCCCCTAATGGCTGGTGTGGATCGCCATCCATCATAATCACCGTCACGTCCCGGCGGGTGTTGATGCCGGGCGGCGGCGGCTGGCGCTCGGCGCGGGCGGTGGACTCCTGTGTCCGTCAGTAACAACAAGCAACTACTCACCGTGACAAACTCCTCGTCTCTTCCACTCACCTCACTCGTCCACCGCTCTGCAATAAATATGCATTACGCTGATTGCCTCCTGCGCGGCCCACTGGACGTTTTGTAATTCTAATCAAACAATTAACATGAGTAGGGACTGGAGTTATTAACTGCGAAACATAGCTGTAGAATAAAAAGCAGCTGTCTTATATGAGTGATGTTGGAGGGTGAATAGAGTAGGGAAAAAAAGGTACCTACTTATCCTTTATCTGAAAGATTTGTAGGACAATAGGATCGACGGGTAGGTAGCTCGTCCACTGGAGTGAAACAATGGATACCATACCTACCTATAGGTATGTAAGTAGGTAGCTTTCATAGAATGGAGAAAGGACTTGGCCTAAGTAACAGACGGGGTCTCAGGGCCTGAGGCCTTTGATTTAGTTATACACAATTGACTGTAAGATAAAAGTTGCAATCCAACTACTGCTAGACATAAACTTTCTCGGAGGGTTTTTAATATTAAGGGATGGGTTTGAGTGAGCATCTTGGTCGGCGCAGTGCGAGATAATTCATTTCTTTACAGCAAAATCGAATTAATGTGTGCTACACGTGTACCTACTATTATGTATGACTAGCGGCCCGCCCAGCGGTTTCACCTTCACCCGCTGCTAACTGATTTCCCACGGGAAACAGACTTTCTCCCGACATAAATCATACATAAAAACCTCCTTTTATTCCTCTTGAGTCACTCTATCTTTTAAGAAAACTTCATCCAGGTCCGTTTAGTGGTTTTGATGATACATACAAACAAACAGACAGGGACAAACGTGGGAAGCGACTTAACTTTAAATTCCGTTTTTTCTTTTATCCCCCAAGAGATGAAAAAGGGGTTGAAAAATTTGATTGAAAGTTCATTGTCTTAAGTGTGATCCGTTTCAAAATTAGTAATTAAACTTATGACTTTAAATAATTAAACACGTGTTTCAGCATATTTGAAATTTTCACCCTAAATAGGGTCAAACGGGGGTTAAAAGTTTGTATGAAAGTTCGTTTTTTTAAATGAATGTGATCTGTTTCAAAATTTGTGGTTAGACTAATAACTAATTATGCTTCGCAGCTTCATTCTTTGCGATTTATTGTTTACATATTGTAGTTGCGTTGCCACGCATCAGCCCTGCACAAATAATTAAACACGTGTTTCAGCATTTTTGAAATTTTAACCTTTAAATGGGTGAAAAGGGTAAACAAAAAAGTTTAAAAGTTAAAAGTTTGTATGAAAGTTTTTTATTTTAAATATGATCTGTTTCAAAATTTCTGATTAGACTCATAACTTAAAATAATTAAGTACGTGTTTCAGCATTTTTGAAAAGGTGTCAAAAGGGGGTCAAAAGTTTACTACCAGTTGGGCTACCCGTTTTCCCATGGGAATGTGACAATTTCCCGGAATAAATTATACTTATAAACCTTCCTCTCAAGTTACTCTATCTAATAAAAAAAACCGCATCAAAATCTACTCTATCTATCTCTAATCTATTTACTTCTAAAGATATAAGGAGACACCAAACGGGAAGCGACTTTATTTTATACTATGTAGTGATAGTGATGATTTTGCAAGTTCATACGAGTATGATAGGAAACATCGTCTATATACTTAACTCGAAACATCAAGCGATCGCATCCTGCTGAAATCAAATTTAGACTTCAATGCAAGGGGGGTATATAAGAGGCTGCGGGGTTCTGGAGCGTGCATAGTTGTAGTATTTGCGAGAGCGAAGCAATTTCCTATTGTGGCGTGATTGCGGCGCTCTGAGTGAGCGCTGGCTGGGGCGGGCGGCGGCGGCGGCGGCGGCAGTGGTTCCGGGCGGGTGGTGGTGGCGGTTAGGTCGCGGGCGCCTGCAGCCGAGCGCGCCGAGACGCTCCATTGGAAATGAATTGCGAACCCGCAACCATGCACTCACATGCCGTAGCTAAACCAGCATATTTTATTCTACCAAGGTACATTCAATGCATATGCATCAAACTAACGACGCCATGTTTGTAATGTAAACACCCATTTAGATAAACCAGTAAGTAGCTAGTTTAGTATATACGAAAACGGGGTCACACGACAAATAATTGATGTGATCCTTTCCATGTTTACGTAAATACGCAAGTGATTGTTTATTGAAGTAGGTATCTACCTACATGTTTTACCTCCTGAGTAGACGGACGACGAAGGTGTAAGTTAATCAGGGTGTGAAGCTCGACGACGTTGGGCGTCGGGCGTCGTCGGACGTCGTCAGTCGTCGGGCGTCGGGCGAGGGCGCGGAGGTCGGAGGAGCCTGTGCAACTCGATAAATAAACAAACTGAGAACATCCCTCATCTCATCACACACTGCAGCTAACTCACACCTAATTAGCAACTCAGCTTCATCATTTACTCGTCTGCGTAATGCGTGCCTGCTAATGTGACCTTCCATTTCCATTAAAGTATTTATTACAGCCGGTTATCGTCAAGGTTCGACATCAGAGAAAGGGCTGAGGATAAAGTCGCCACATTAATAAATTAGAAATGAGAAAAGCAACCATTCTGTGAGTGTTCTGAACTTGGAAGGACAAAGGATTAATATAATAAGGAAAAAGGTCAGGATTAACTTTGTAAATCGTATTACACCGGCTCAATAGCAAGTAATAATCTGAGTGGTGTGCAAGTAGATGTCTGCTGTAAGAGATGAAGCTGGCGCAGTGGCGCTGGCGGGTGCTGGCGCAGTATAGCGGTGGTAGTGGTGTGGGGTTCGAGTCCCGGCGGAGTGCGGCGCGCGGCCGCTGTCCGCGAGCACTAATGAACCCCGGGAAGAGGCTTGATTGGACGAGTAACTCTATTACTTAGCTAGTGCCGACACCCGGCCTCGCTCGCTCCTCCGCCTATCGACGCTTCATCCATCCTTCGCCTTATAAGAGTAAAGGTCAAACCACTAACAAATTAATTTAATTTCAATGTTCTGAACTTATTTCTGGACAAACTTTGAAGGTAGTTGTTAATGTAGATTTTATACTAAAATATCAACGAAATTAGCATTTTCCAATGAAAATACGTCGGGATTAATATATGCGAAGTAGGTAGGTACTTTTCCAATAATGAGAATGTAGTCGACACGAGTAGCGTGAGTGAGTGACAACACGTTCGGATAGAAAAATTCCTTCCGCGCGATGATGAGGTCTCATTTAGTTCGTGTCATTAAATGCACATTACCAGATTATTGGGAACCACAATAGACACCTAATGACGCGACGCGCTGTTTTGTTAAACAATGCCACCACTTATTGTACCTCTATACACGATAATGGAATACGATTGTTCAATTATTGTAAGTACCTAGGTAGATATTATTCTAAATTATCAATAGGTGATTGTTGAGTCATCCGCTGTTACATTACATACGCATCAGTCATATTACTTACTTACCGAAATAATGTAAGTACGTAGGGCATGTACAATCGGTTTTGAGTTTCGATATTAGAGCTCAATTCCGGAATTCCGGTTTGGCAAGTTATAATAAACGAAGTACAAAATGTGTTTCGGCTATAATTATTTTCTATTTCAGGAAGTATTCGCGTGAGCAGTTCTTAGGGATTTGATTGACAAAATGCTTGTAATAACGGTGCAGGTGGTAGCAAACTACATTATTTCAATGGTTATGCTCTGAAAATGTAGAGAAAACATAAACAACAACTTTTTCCCAAAACCGGTTTTAACGATTTTTATTTTTACTTTTTTAGGCCTGATAACTGGCATTGAAATTACGAAAAACGTTCCGATATTCCAGTTTTTTGAAATTTCGGTTTCCACCCCCTAAATAGCGATGACTTTGTAGAGTCAGCCGAAGGCAGAGAGCTTGCACTACATTGTCAACAGAAGCAGTAACTTGTAGGCAGATAGTTGCTGAAATACTTTGTTTCTGTTGCAGACTGCGGCAGGTATGTTTGTTTTGTATGTCGGTTCCTGGAAAGCGGCCGGTAGCGGTAACCCTACACGTACTGTACTGCGAATGCGACCGGCGCACACAGAACAAGGAACGCTTCACAAACAATACACATTTCATTAATGCTTCCTACTTACATTTCCAAGGTTCGTGGAAATTAACTTTATCGTGGGCATTAATTTACTTATGCATCGGAACCGGTAATCGGAGACCGAGTACCAAAGTTAACAGTCAGGTAAATAAAGTCGTGACGAGGCGGCTGAAGAAAGCGAGCCGCGCGAGCCCCCTTGTTAGGTTAACCGTACCTTAAACCAATATTTATTAGGGATCGGGAAAGTTGGGTTCCACGTGCCGCTTGCCGCAAGACCATCGCATACGGGACTCTCCCACACCCGCCCACTGGCAATCAGCCGCCATTAAACACTACTTAGATGTTGCCACCATTAGAACTTCAAGCCATGAAGTTCAAGTGGTGATCGATCTGCATATCAGTGTGAGTAAGAGCGCGTCCCACGTCACGGGCGGTATCGGGGCGCCGCCGCCGGCTCATATAACTACAGATGTTGACGGGAGGAACAATCGCTGGGAGATAACTCCAGACCACTCTACTCCACGCTGTTTACACCCAGATAACACATTCCGACTATAATTAGACAGCACTCAACAAATACGCACCACCACCACTCATAACATAACCTAACTCTCAAAGTAAACTTTATGCGTCTGTTTAGCGAACACGCAGGCACGGAAAGACGTGGTTTAGTTGCTACAAGGAGTTATCACCAGATACGTTATCATGTCTCATTCTAAAACAATGATACACTTCATGCCAGAGGCTATGCATATTCTACAAGTCGTTACTTTATGATATTGAATCTCTAGAAGTCTTATTCGCGGAATTCTTCCGCATCAACTTCAACTGGGTATTGACTCGTATGCTGCATGAAATTATGAGACATATTCCCAGAATTTAAACACCTACAAACGTGAGAGTTTATTGCTGAGCTCAGCATACTGATATCAAAATGAAACTCTATAGAGAAAGAGCTTCTGAAAACGTATAGGTACATGATAGGTACCTACTTAATTGACGGATAAAATAAATCTGTTGAGTAAACCACCACGGATTGCTCGCTTCATGCAACTTCTCAAACTCAAATCAAACATTATGGGCTCTTTCGCTCTTTCCCACTTACAATCTGAAATAAATTCCGCTTGAATTGCATTCATGTTTATTGTGAGTTATTGCGAGTTTTTATGGTTGCAGTTGCAGCGTACGTTTTTGGGTCGTCGGACAATACATGCATGAATGCAATGAATGATATGCAACCAATGGAAACAAACCAACCGACAGCACTGGTAACGCCCTCTGTCGTGGGAGACACTTATTATTGAGTCTTGGGACTGCAGTACAGAGTCTTGAGTGTAACCTCACAGCTAAATGTAGAGTTGATTCAGTTAAAACACGCTAGAGGACACTGTTCACCAGTGATCGTATATAGTATAGGTAAGCTGTACTGAAAGATGTAAGAATGGCTGAATATATTTTCAAGGCCTGTGAACTAACCTATGCAAACTGAAGAAATTTTCCCGAATTAACTATGAACAAAACAATAAAGAACTTAAACAATAAGTTTAAGCCATCTCATATAAAATGCGGCACAGCCTTCTTATTGGAAGTTAAAAAAAGATATCTTCAAATATACAACAAATGCGATTTTATAGGAAGCCCAATTTTGAATTAATTGCATACCTACCTATTTCAAATATTTTAAACGTTTCTCTTGAAAATTCACTCTGTATACCTCACCCCTGTACTAAAGAATTAATAATACGAAACATGTTTGAATTCAAAAATGTATCTGATTAATAAATAGGTAATACATCACAAAATATATATTATATAACACTATGTACTGTGTAATAACACTATGTACTGTGTCCGTTATGTAGCTATTGAAAGGAATACCCACGGAATACCTATAAATTCCCTGTTACTCTGTAGGTACTTTTGTGCTCTGACAGATAAATGCATGATAATATGATTAACAGATTCCAGTAGCCAGTTATTGAGCAAATACGAGTAAAATTCATGTGGGAAGATTAATATGTTAGTAATGCACTGTCAATTTATGTTCCATCATGTATTTCAATTACTTGGATTGGACATTAAGTTTGAGCGGGGAAGTAACACGCCCGCCCAGCGCCGCCGCCCGCCCTTCGACAGACATGCGGTGAGGTGAGATCAGGGAAATGTAACACATGTATATTAGATATTGAGTGAATATTGCTTTTTATGTCGAAAGTTATTTATTTATATTTATGTTTTTTTATACATTATTTATTTATTTATTTATTTTTATTTGGGACATCAACAGCTTAAATAAGTCACATTTGTCTACTTTTAGAATTACTTAAATAGCCAATAACAGATATCCACTTAATTATTTCAAAACAATGCGAATAGATAATCAGTACGTATAATACGTGTTTTTAAACAAACAAAAAAAACTTAAAAAGTACAGAACGAAACAGTCAATCGAAATCAATAAGATCGCTTATATTGACTCACACCACACTGTGCGAGTCAATGTTAATGATATATTGGCGTATATAGTGAGACAAATAAATAAGATATTATGTACTCATGTAAATACTTAGAATAAACTAAATATACAGAGTAGGCAAATTATATAAATATATTTATATAAATAAACGTATGCATAATTAGATAAATAAAATAAATATGATGAGGTAGTAAATCATTATCGTTATATTTTATAATATAAAATAATGTGATACATACATATAAAAAAAAAAAACAATATACGATAAGAAATATGGATGTGTATAAATATTCATATTGAGACCGAACCTTTACTTAACACAATGTTGGAGCAAGATGAAACAAAAGATAAAATGGTGGATCAGAAACTCAGTACACCCGGATTATTTATCTATTAACTAAATTGTCCAGAATTTTATTTTTAAATGAAGTTTTATTACCTATAAAGGGATCAACAGTCTCAAACTTATTGTTGTATGTATTTACTAACCTTGTTAATACAGCATTTTTACCATAGTTTGTGCGATGGATTGGAGCGAAGAACAGTTTTGTATTTCTTGTACGACGACCTGGCACACGTAAAGATAAGCCGGAGAGTAATTCGGGGCAATCTAGACGCCCTCGCAAAATATCGAACAATAGGCCCATGTCCATGATATTACGTCTCTCCTCTAGTGTCAACAGCTTATAGTGTCGACAGTTCTGTAGGTATTCGCTTAAATGACCCCTTTTAAATTTGTAGTTCAAGTGTGATAAAAACTTATTTTGTATCCTTTCAATACGATTGATGTGGATGGAGTAATATGGAGACCAGATCGGGCTTGCATATTCTAAAATACACCTTACATAAGCATAATATACAATTTTCCAACTCAAAAGATTTTTGAACGGTTCACATGTACGAATGACAAAGCCAAGATTGCGATAGGCGCGATTCACTATGTTGTCGATGTGAGTAGTCATTGACATTTTCGAATCGAGTATAATTCCCAAGTCCCGCACCTCTTCGACCCTCTCGATTGCAACACCATTAAATTTATATGAATAAGCTATTGGATTTATTTTACGGGTGAAACTAATACATTGACATTTTTCAAGGCTAACTGTTATTTTATTCTTTAAATAATAATCATATAGATTGTTGAGATCTTGCTGTAATAAGTTACAGTCAGCGGAAGATTTTATTTTCATATATATTTTTTTGTCGTCTGCGTATAATAAATGATTAGCATTATTGAAACATTTATTGATATCAAATAAATAGGTATTGTAAAAGAGAGGGCCGAGATGCGAGCCCTGCGGTACACCGGATGGGATGGATATGAGATCAGATTTATGACCACCTAACACAACTGCTTGGGATCTATTAGAAAGATACGAGGTTACCCATCTAAGTAGGTCTCCATGGATTCCCAGTGCATTTAATTTAGTCAAAAGAATGGAGTGGTCTACCCGATCGAAAGCTTTTTCAAAATCGGTGTAGACCACGTCCACCTGACCTCCATTTTCCATGTTATTTATTACATAATCACTAAAGCATGCCAAATTCGAAACTGTAGACCGACCCTTGAGGAACCCATGCTGCATATTAGAAATACCTTGTGATATAAGCGGGTACATATTGTTATAGACAAGTTTTTCGAATAATTTAGATAATGTATTAAGTATGGATATAGGGCGATAGTTTTCGATTTTAGATTTTGGTCCTTTCTTGTGGATGGGTATAATGTGTGCTATTTTCCAGATAGAAGGGAAAAAATGCTCATTGATTGAACGTCGAAAAAGAATAGAAACTGGTAAACCCAAGCCATCAGCGCAGGAAGAGAGAAAAACTGGAGGAACCAGGTCGCTACCCGGTCCTTTAGAGTTATCTAATGATTTTAACATTCTGGTGACGGTGCTTACGGATATATGAGTTTGCGACAATACTTCACTACTTGAGTACAATGGAGTTTCATTGCTATTATCCTGGCTAGATGTTAGACTAGTAGAAGGCTTTACAAAGACGCTCTCAAAAAACTTATTAAATGCTGAACAAATATGTTTACCTTCAGTATATTTATCATTGCCAAGAGTAAATTGATGAGGGTAGTTTGATCCACCTCTCTTGGATTTAGAATATTTCCAGAATATCTTTGGTGAATAACGAATAAGAGTTTCTGTTTGTTGACTGAATCTAGCAAAACACTTCTCCTGCATACGATGCTGTCGCGCTCTTAAAAGCTTGAAAGTGTCACGGTCTCTTGGATTATCGAAGGTTTTCCATTTACGGTGAAATTTAGATTTCTGGTAAATAATTTTAATTAGTGACGAACTATCATTCAAACATTCTCTACCAGCCAACCAGAGGGTAAACATACATGCAAAAAGTTAGACATGCGTTGAACGCGTGTGTTTATTTTTTGTATTTTAACACCTGTTCAACACAATGTCTAACTTTTAAGTGATAAGGCCTAAATAATCGATGTACTAGAAGGTACTTACTTACCTAACCTCATACCTACGTCTAATTTTGGTTTACTTATATTTTTTTTGTATCTTTCATATCATTTTACCTATAATATAAATATAATTTAATTTAAATTAGACACTTTACTTCATAGTTTACTAGTGGGAGTAGGATGAGAGATTATAAACATGTCAAATCGAAACGGGATGATGATAGAAAGTAAAAAGTAGTGTCGCGGAAGTGCAGCAGCCTGCGTTGTCATGGCAACGCGTGTCGCGGTCGCTGACCCCGGCGCCGCCCGCCCTTGGCCGTCACTGCCTTCCGAGTGCAGTTCGCCGCGCGCCGCCCCGAGCGCCCCACGCGCCCCACGCGCCCCACGGCTGCACAGCACGACTGCACGCGCGCGGCATGCGGCAGCCTGCCCAGAGCCCGCCCGCCCGCACACAACATGCCCTCAAGCTAACCATAAGGTAGTTGTGATATGATAGTGTACTGATCGGGAAACCCTTGTTTATTGTTCAGCGGAAGGGCCGCGTGAACAAGGGCGCGGATAGTAACGTGATAGAAACATTGTAGTCATCCTTTACAAGGGGGATTGCCATAAGACAGCCAATTTGGTTTTATCTATAAGTATCGTTTCATATCGTAAGTTTGCGGGAAAAATACTCGTAGATACTTTAAACAAAGTAAATTCTGAGTTACACAAATCGTAGAGAATTTTCAAAAATGGATTTAAAAAAAGTGGCTTGTTGAAAAACGTATTGCCTGTTAGACACATTCCAGACTCTACTTAGGTAGGTAAGTATTATAAGTATAAAATTTGAAGAAAAATAAGACATCACGAGTTTCACTCACTGTGCAGAAGCCAGATTGCTCCTTGAGATGCTAGATCTTTGCGCTGCTGGATTGAATTGGGATAGGAATAGGAGGCTTTGTATATTAAACACACAAAAACAATCAACCTGCTAACCAACAGTTGATTTCTTGAATTCTGCGTCAAAAACATATGAAAAAGACAAATTTTAAACGAATAAAACTACTTACATAGACAAAAAAACTACTAAGTAGGTACCTACTCTGCACTGCAAATTTTACATATTTACCTACCTAGTTAGGTAGGTGTCTATGAAGAGCTACATACAAACCCACCTGTTTATCAATAACTTCACAAAAAGTCACCCTCCGTCCGGAAGCGCGTCGAAATCATGGCCAACTATAAATAGCAAAATGTAAAAGTTTCACTGAAATAATAACAATCTGTAGACCGCGCTTTGAGTATAGAAGGTGGAAACCGGGATTTAGGAAAACCGTATATAATATCAGAATCGCATTTCTGATATTTCAATTCCGGTTTTCAGAGCATATATAACTTTTATTTTACTAAAAGCATCAAGTAAATTAATTGTGCACGTTTTATCAGCCTCACCCTACTCTCTACAGTTGAACTGCTGGAAGAGATTTCTTTTTAGAAATAAGTAGTACCTGTTGTGTTGTTTTTCTTTAATGTAATTGTTCTGTGCTTTCTCTTGTGTGCAATAAACAGTAAAATAAATAAAAAATATAAATAATTAAAATTGGTTTTGTTAAAATAGCAGTGTTTATGTTTTCCCTACATTTTTCGGGCCATAACCATTGAAAATAATATAGTTTGCCATTACCTGCATTCTCTTTGCAAGAATTTGGTCACGCAAAAACCTAAGAAATGCTCACGACTCACGCGAAAACTTTCTGGAATCAAAAATTACTGATGCAAAAGACATGCATTACTATGTTTAATATAACTTACGAGTATTAAAACCAGTTATAAAAACTGAAATTCCGGAATTGAGCTCTAATATCGAAACTCAGAACTGGTTGTGAGTACCATCTGATTCTACATGCCTTGGTCTTCTTCTTTTCTTGTGGGACAACGAATCGACAAACGACCGATGAACCCTGGTGGTGATGAGGAGTTTTTCAACCGCATACTACTACTAGTAGGCCTCTGACATGGTTGTGTAACGATAGCTGTCTAAGTAATCATAGACAGCAACCGGGACCGACGGCTTAATGTGCCCTCCGAAAAATCTGGTTTTTCAGCCTGCAATACCCTAACCGGACTGGAAACAAATTTACAAAGTGATAGATATCAACTTTAAATTTAAGGTTGTGTAAAAGTGATTAAAACCACCGAGAATCGAATCCAGAACCTTTGCATCGCAGGCAGTCGCACTACCACTTCGCCACATGCCTTAGTAAGCTACGAACGTGGATAAAATTACGAAGGGTATCGTCTGTGTTGTTGAACCCTCACCAAGCAACTTTATCTAGATAGGTACCTACTTCCTATAGCTAATATGTGACTATATGTCGGTGTAATTCGAGGACAACAGCGCGGTGCTTCGTGCTTTGTGCGGATTAAGCTCGTCCAGCACTTCGTAAATCTACATCAAACATTTACGTTTGTTTGAGACGCACGCCTTGCGTGAGGTGCGGCCATTTCCCTGTGGCCGCTTTTATGAAATTAGGTAAACACGCCAACAATAACAAGCCCTTTATTTTGTAGAGCCAGTTTGTGTACTAGGACTTTATTTGAAGGAATATCGTCCGCACGCTAAATACAGGGAGTAACAAAAAGTGTATAACAAGCCGTAAGGAGGTCAACTCATGAAACTAAACAGTTTCTTCTTCTTAGCGAATCGATTCTGGTGCTTTATTTATATTTGGAGCAGAACACAGCCACACGCACAGCATTGTCCGTTGCTTTGTACAGGTGCTCGCGTGTGCAGGTACTAGGGCACGCGGGGTAAGACAATAGATGTGCCAGTGCCATAGTTCCTCTGACCAAACAGCTTTCCCCATGGAACATAGGTCGAAGTATGAAAAAATATTTGAAATCCCATAACCAGCTGATCGGCGTTTTGTAACCCTGTATACCTACCGAGGCAAAATGTGAATGTCGCTCCAATTCTGGAGCTGAGTCCGGAGTAGTCCGGAGTCATTCAACTGTCTGGAAGTGAGGTGAGTGCGTCAGTGCGTGGCGTGAGTGTGAGTGTCGAGTACAAAATAGAGTACACCGACTATGGTTTGGCCGACTATCCGACTACCAACTAATCGGATAATCGGTTTAAAATCATCAGAATAGTCACCGACAAAAAAATGCCCAACTAGTCGGCTGAGCCGATCATAACATTGGTGACGTTAGGAAAAAGAAATTGCGTCCGTTTTTAGAGCCTTTTTACCAATCAAAACAGTAATTTTGAACATAATTGTTACTGGTTGATTACACATATACATTACTTTATTGAAATGCAATGTCGATATTACAGCCGACTAGTCGCCGACTATTAAAAAGCCTACTAGTCGGTGCATCTCTAGTACAAAGTGATGTTACCCTGCGGGCGCAGGGTCCCCTCCCTGTGCAGCGAGTCGTCGCAATACCTACTTGTGGGTAATCATGTCACAGAAGCGCGTTTCATCTTCCCCTCTTCAGTCGCTTACCCTTGCTACTTGCTGACAATCCGCTACCAGTTGGCTGAACACCGCAATTATTTTTCACCTCTCCAGCTTGAAAAGAAAAGTATTGCCACGTAAATCCAGTGGGCAAAAGTTGTTTTTATCCACTGGGTGGAGAAAAGTGACTTGAATTTTGAATATCTCATTTTGTTAAAACTAATCATAACAATGACGGCAATGCTGAAAATTATTTTACCAATACCAACGCGGGTGATCTCGAGACAAACCTACTACGGGTTTAGCGGGATCCATAGTTTATTTAAGTACTAGCTTTTACCCGCGACTTCGTCCGCGTTAGATAGTTTTTTAGAAACAGGTTCAGGTTAAGGTGGGCTCCTGATGGTTCACCTGGTGGTCTACATAAGGTACTCCAGATCCTCTCTGTCCTTGTGAATAGAAGCAGCCCATCATACTGGCCAACTTTCGTTTTGGAACCATTTCTGTATCTCTAATAGTTTAGCTGGGCTCCTGATCGTACACTTGGTGGTCTACATAAGGTACTCCAGATCCTCAATGTCCTTGTGAAAAGAAGCAGCCCATCATACTGAACAACTTTTGTTTTGGAACCAGGCCTGTATCTCTTATAGTTTAGCTGGGCTCCTGATGGTATACCTGGTGGTATACATAATGTACTCCAGATCCTCAATGTCCCTGTGAAAAGAAGCGGCCTATCATACTGAACAACTTTTGTTTTGGAACCATGCCTGTATCTCTTATAGTTTAGCTGGGCTCCTGTTGGTACACCTGGTGGTCTACATAAGTTACTCATCACTTCTTGTGAAAAGAAGCGGCCCATCATACTGAACAATTTTTGTTTTGGAACCATGCCTGTATCTCTTATAGTTTAGCTGGGATCCTGATGTTTCACCTGGTGGTCTACATTCGTTACTCCAGATCCTCAATGTCCTTGTGAAAAGATGCGGCCCATCATACTGAACAACTTTTGTTTTGGAACCATGCCTGTATCTCTTATAGTTTAGCTGGGCTCCTGTTGGTACACCTGGTGGTCTACATAAGTTACTCCAGATCCTCAATGTCCTTGTGAAAAGAAGC
Organism: Tuta absoluta; assembly: GCA_027580185.1. NCBI lineage: Eukaryota > Metazoa > Arthropoda > Insecta > Lepidoptera > Gelechiidae > Tuta > Tuta absoluta. Next base: position 222,186 of record JAQAHW010000003.1, read on the forward strand.
GGCCCATCATACTGAACAATTTTTGTTTTGGAACCATGCCTGTATCTCTAATAGTTTAGCAGGGCTCCTGGTGGTATATCTGGTGGTCTAAATAAGGTACTCCAGATCCTCAATGTCCTTGTGAAAAGAAGCGGCCCATCATACTGAACAACTTATATTTTGGAACCATGCCTGTATCTCTAGTAGTTTAGCTGGGCTCCTGGTGGTATATCTGGTGGTCTACATAAGGTACTCCAGATCCTCAATGTCCTTGTGAAAAGAAGCGGCCCATCATACTGAACAACTTTTGTGTTGGAACCATTTCTGTATCTCTAATAGTTTAAGTGGGCTCCTGATCGTACACCTGGTGGTCTACATAAGGTACTCCAGATCCTCAATGTCCTTGTGAAAAGAAGCGGCCCATCATACTGAACAACTTTTGTTTTGGAACCATGCCTGTATCTCTAATAGTTTAGCTGGGCTCCTGATGGTACACCTGATGGTCTACATAAGTTACTCCAGATCCTCAATGTCCTTGTGAAAAGAAGCGGCCCATCATACTGAACAATTTTTGTTTTGGAACCATGCCTGTATCTCTAATAGTTTAGCAGGGCTCCTGGTGGTATATCTGGTGGTCTAAATAAGGTACTCCAGATCCTCAATGTCCTTGTGAAAAGAAGCGGCCCATCATACTGAACAACTTATATTTTGGAACCATGCCTGTATCTCTAATAGTTTAGCTGGGCTCCTGGTGGTATATCTGGTGGTCTACATAAGGTACTCCAGATCCTCAATGTCCTTGTGAAAAGAAGCGGCCCATCATACTGAACAACTTTTGTGTTGGAACCATTTCTGTATCTCTAATAGTTTAAGTGGGCTCCTGATCGTACACCTGGTGGTCTACATAAGGTACTCCAGATCCTCAATGTCCTTGTGAAAAGAAGCGGCCCATCATACTGAACAACTTTTGTTTTGGAACCATGCCTGTATCTCTAATAGTTTAGCTGGGCTCCTGATGGTACACCTGGTGGTCTACATAAGGTACTCCAGATCCTCTCTGTCCTTGTGAAAAGAAGCGGCCCATCATACTAAACAACTTTTGTTTTGTAACCATGCCTGTATCTCTAATAGTTTAGCTGGGCTCCTGGTGGTACACCTGGTGGTCTACACCTGTACTCCAGACCCTCGATGTCCTTGTAAAAAGAAGCGGCCCATCATACAGAACAACTTTTGTTTTGGAACCATGCCTGTATCTCTAATAGTTTAGCTGGGCTCCTGGTGGTACACCTGGTGGTCTACATAAGGTACTCCAGATCCTCAATGTCCTTGTAAAAAGAATCGGCCCATCATACTGAACAACTTTTGTTTTGGAACCATGCCGGTATCTCTAATAGTTTAGCTGGGGTCCTGGTGGTACACCTGGTGGTCTACATCTGTACTCCAGACCCTCGAATGGTGATAAAAAGTAGCCTATGTCCGTTCTCGGTATGCTAGCAACCTCTGTGCCAAGTTTCATGAAGATCGGTTCAGCGGTTTGGCCGTGAAAGCGTAGCAGACAGACAGACAGACAGACAGAGTTACTTTCGCATTTATAATATTAGTGTGGATTTACAATGTAAGAAAAGTTTGATAGTAAAAAATTATTATTATTATTATTTTTTTTTTATTAATGATGGGTTTGCTCTTGACTCTAGTCTAGGTCATAGGACAGAGACAGAGTCTAAGATGGAGCGAGCTCACCCAGAAGAGGCCTGTTCACTCTTACTTTGAAGAGATTAGGGTTGTATGCTTTTGGAAACACAGACGCAGGAATTATAATAAACAAGCACCACGTGACCCGTCGATTGCTATTTCCGGTCGGAAACGGAACATAAACTTTACGTGCAAATCATATACGGTTGTAAAATCACGACTTTATTCCGTTCAGGGTTGGAAGCCAGGTAATGTATATTGAAATTGTTTTCAGGTAATGTACTACAATTAATGTGAGTACTACCAGTAGTAGCTGAAATTTTATTCCAATTTATAACTTACTAGCAGCCCGCCCAGCGGTTTCACCCGCCGCTAACAATTTCCCCCCGGGAATAAGACAGTTTAATATAGCCTGTGTTCATCGGAATAATGTAGGATTCTAAAAATTTTGACTTTAATTTGAAACAAATATCGTTTTCAGATGGTGGTGGCGTAAAGTAACATGCCGTGTGATTAACCTGCCCAGCCCCATTGCAGTGCCTTTATTTAATTATTTTTATCCCACCCGAGCCGGTTTTCTATTAGGTCATAACAAAATTGTAATAAAAAAAAAATGTGTGATACAAATTATTTAATTATTTTTATCCCGCCCGAGCCGGTTTTCTATTAGGTCATAACAAAATTGTAATAAAAAAAAATTGTGTGATACAAATTTATTTTTTTAGAATGACGGTCCATGACGTCAATAAGTGATAATACTATCCTACATTGAATAAAGAATTCCAATTTCAATTAACTGTAAAATAATTTTTGAAATCGGTTCAGTAGTTTCGGAGCCTATATAATTCAAACAAACAATAAAAAAAATCCTGTTTCTAATATTAGTGTAGATTATATTATTATTATTTAAGTGTGATGACGGCTTAGAATAGCATCACCCGATTTCTTTCCCGTGGGAGTCGTAGGAGGCAACTTAGGGACTTGAGGGTGTGTAATGCAATTATAGGCGATGGGCTGACAACCTGTCACTATGGCGATACACAATTTTCCGAATGACCCTCAAACATATGTCAGACGTGGCGTAAATGTCTGTTTTTGCGGCCGTTTAGGATAATAGGCGTGATATGTGTATGTATGTATTATTTTGGTGTAGATTTTTTTAATGCATTATTTAATGTTTTTTGTTGTCTTTTTTTATACCGAGTAAGGGAAAGTGTGCATGAAACAATACTGATAGGGTGCATGTAACACAAAACTGGACAACTTTCCCCTAGAAACATATGTCAGGAAACGCCAAAAAAATGACCTTCCATACAAAATCACAATCAGACTGCATTCACTAAGGGAAGTCAGTTTTTTTACGTTTCCTGAAATATGTTCTTATGGGAAAGTTGTTCAGTTTCATGGTCTGCATGTACCCTATCAGTATTCGGAGGGCTATCCCTTACACACATTAATACAGTAATGATTAAATGTAATCATTACACTGGTACGAATAATGTGGCGTAGTTTGTACATTTTTAAATGAAAAAGTAGTTATTGTGGCATAACTATAATAGTTAGACATATGATATCGCGGACATTATTATAGATATTGATGTCCTCTATAAAACTGTAGTACATCACTTTGCTCTATTGTCAATAATTTCCACAGCGTACCCGATATAAGATATTTTTTTGGTACATTTGTATATTTTTAAACGAAAAAGTAGTTATTGTGGCTTAACTGTAAAAGTTAGACATATGATATCGCGGACATTATTATAGATATTGATGTCCTCTATAAAACTGTAGTACATCACTTTGCTCTATTGTCAATGATTTCCACAGCGTACGCGATATAAGATATTTTTTTGGTACATTTTTCACACGTTGGGTTACATTATCGAAATTTTCAGGCGGATCCCTATTTTTTTCTGGTATAAAATATAGCCTATGTTCATCAGGAATAATGTACGATTCTAATGGTGAAAGAATTTTTAAAATCGGGCCAGTAGTTTCGGAGCCTATTCGATGCAAACAAACAAACAAACAAACAAACAAACAAACAATCAAATCTTTCCTCTTTATAATATTAGTGTAGATAAAATAGCTGTACACTACACCCAATTTCCTAAACTTGACATTGATAGAGATGGAAAATTGTGTGTACCACTCTAGACCTTTATTCACAACTCGTGCTTTTGAATTAAATCGCTAACAATTTTGTATTGTCCTGATAGGAAGACCGACTCGAGAAAGATAAAAAAAATTAAAGGCACTACCTCGGGGCTGGCCAGGTTAATCACAAGGCATGTAAATCATTGGAGCGCACATCGAATTTGAAATATTTCTCTGGCAATAAGGCGCCGCGCCAGTCGTCGTGTTTATTGATCACCTGCATCTGTGTTTGCAAACTGAGTATCACAAAAATAAATGAATCTGTGAATACATAATCCTATCATCAGTGGTAGAGCGACTGTCTGCGGCGCAATGATTCAGGTTCCATTGCCGGTAGGGCACTTACAAAGTTGATATTATCACTTTGTGTATTTGTTCCCAATCTGGTAAGGACTTTGCAGGCTGAACCACCTGATAGTCCGTAAGAAATATGGTTTCGTGCTTCGGAGGGCACGTTAAGCTGTGGAACCCAGATGCTGTCTATGAAAACTTAGTAGGTAGTCATTACACAACCATTTATTTATTTATTTATTGAAATAAATTTTACAGCATTACAGCTTAGCCATGTCCTTGGCCATGTCAGAGGCCTGCTAGTAGTAGGCGGTTGAAAAACTCTGACCCCAGGGTTCATCGGGTGGTTGGTGGGTTCAGTGTCTCACACGAGACATCTCATCGGTTTGATTCACACAACACAACTCAATAAACATTGACGTGTGAGTTGAAAACTGTTGCACGTGTTTGTGGGAAATACCTACAAACAAGGAAATTGAATTTCAGTGTAAACAATTGACCACACCTTCCTACCTCCAATCAATATGGCTTTTTACTTATATTCCGGTACGGCTGGCATTATTTGAGGACTAATGGAGTCGAGGGTGTGTATGGCAATTTTAGGCGATGGGCTGACAACCTGTCACTATGGCAATGCACAGTTTTCCGAATGACCCTCAAATATTGTCAGACGTGGCGTAAATGTACGTTTTATGCGGCCGTTTGCGCTCTGCCTGCCCCGCAAGGGATTATGGCCGTGATATGTGTGTATAACCACAGAATAATAACTAGTAACTAGCGTTACAGAAGCTTTACTTCGCAATGGTTTTCAAAGAAATATGTACTCAATCTGATAGACAATATGATTTAATTTAGCTCGCGTTCCAGTCAATCACGTGTTCATTTACATACCTGTCAAATATTTTTTTGAGGGAATATGAGCCGCGGTCTAGGGTTGCTTACTTCGAGAAACTACTTACGCCATCTAGCGCACAACACGAGCGTTTACTCCTACTTTTGGCGGGCACGCAGCAGGCAGCGACGAGTACGTTCATGTAGTCTAAGACCTCGCAGCATAATTGTATATGCTATACGATTTTTGCTGAAGATTTAATTCAATGAAGTAATAAACCTGCAATAGTCCTTGCATCAGGCGGGTGCTGGCTCTGGGTGTATCCGCTTGATGTACACATTACAACACATTATTTGGTATAAAAAAGGCCTCTGTGCTGTTGGCTTTGGCCCCACACATGCCTCAAAGGACCGGGTCCCTGTGGGCCCGAGATCCGAAAAGAATACCAACATAATAATAATAAAATGTAAACTAATAATAATAATATTATAATGTATACTAATTTTTTTCCCGTGTGGGTGTCGTAACAGGCGACGACGAACAATTTTAGGCGATGGGCTGACAACCTGTCACTATGGCGATTCACAATTTTCTGAATGACCCTAAAATGTTTGTCAGACGTGGCGTAAATGTCCGTTTTTAGCGGTCGTTTACGCTCTGCCTACCCCGTAAGGGATTATAGGCGTGATATATGTATGTATGTATGTTTTCGTCTGTCCATCTTGCAAAAAATTGTCGAGAAAGTTGAACAAATAGCGCACGCGTGTGACTTCTTTCGCTTGCGGCAACCCGCTAGATTAGCCCTTTCGCAGTGGCCGGCGCCTGGAGGTATGTTTTCAATACCTACACGCGGAGTGACACAGGCCTGGTATAACTTACAAAAAATCTAAAGTTGCTTATTTTTGGATCTTTTTCTTAGCTTTTCGTGTGGGACAAGAAGTCGTCCAATTTTTGGTACGAATGCGTTATGTGTGTCCGTAAAGCACGTATAACTTTGTGTATTTTTTCACATTGCGTAAATTTTCGATTCCATGTTTGGCAGCTCATTTAATAAATAAAAATTTGAGTATCTAAAATTAAATTACTATTAAAAATAAACCAATGGTCTATGTGACAGTTTACACAGTGTGAAAACCGTTTGTGTCGTTTTCATCCACTGCAATCGAAAGCATGTTAGCATTAAAGTACCTTCCTAAAATGACACAAAATAATAAATTGGGTTCGGCCAATGGTCCAGAAACTATAAGCCAAAAATAAACGGCTTTATTATTATTGAAACAAGAGAAACTAGCCATACTGGGCTATTACATAGGTATATGTATTTCATCTTAATGATGATCCTGACATAAATACCTAATTATTAAAGTAGAGTAGGTACACATCGTTGATCTAATTAAATACATAATTAAGACTACGATAACATAGTTTGTGACGTTGTCATGTTATTGTGCACTTGTACTTGAACGCTACTGATCGTAGGTCAGTCAGATAATAAATTCCCAGTAGGTACTATGTATTAGGTACTAATGTAGGTACTTACTTTCGTATTTATTTAGTTTAGCCGCCAATTACGTAAGTATTATGTCAGTAGTTTTAACGTACCTCTAGGTGCTCATTTGCGTACTTACATATTATAATTTAATTATCATCATTATCAGCCAACTGGTGCGTTCCTTTGACCCCAAATTGTTTTCATGCATTGAATTAAAATACTTATCTTATTATGTATTTTTTTATCGAAACTTGCCGAGACCAAAACTGATGTAATATGCGTCAATTTTCATCATTTGCATATTTTCTTACTGTTCGTCTATAATGCGTTGGTTTCTGTTACACGTGCGTAAATTTCGATGCTGCAATTGACGGCAGCTGCAAGTACCTTAGCTAACCTACAAACTGGATGACTGATGTGTGCATTGAACTGAGTGCGAGCTGCATGAAGAGACGACAGTGTAGGCAAGCGCCAGGCGTCTGGCGGTCAGGGCGCAGCCACCTGTAGCCCGATCTTGACCCTGACGCTGTGGTCCGCCGCCCGCCTCCGCCGCGCCGTCGCCACCGCGCCGCCGCCGCCGCCCTGCGCGTGCGTCCCGCTTGCTGCCACTGGCTGGCAGTCAGCTGTTCGCGACCGCGCCTGCGCCACGCGACGCGCACTCCCCCGCGCGATCGTCCATCAGATACATGCTATCAGATAATTACTGAAATCGCTCGTGCGAACATTAAGTCGGATAAAGAAGTGAAGTTAAGTTGTGTTAAGATTATTAATTTGAATTCGTGTTGTCACCACTACAGTCTGCGTTATTAAAGGTATTTTTATGATAATAACACTTTCTATTTAGAAGCTCCAAAAATTGATTGAGAAGTTTGTCCGTGGCAGACCAGCTTTATTTTTAAAGCGGTTGTTTATTATCATAATATCATAAATAGCGATCGCACATCATCTGTTCCTCGCCGCGGCCGCATCTTGAGCAATCAACATGCAACTAGCTATTATCATAAAAGTTTTATTGAGTGTCAGCTATTTTAGTAACTTAAGAGTCGGTATATAGTCAGCGGCTCATTTCTCGCGAGATTACAATGACTTGTGCAAAACGAATTATGTGAATGAATTGATTAAATTAATGTATTATATGTATTAATTGGTCATCCAGGGTTCATCAGGGATGACTCGGTGTCCCACACGAAAAGAGAGAGAGAAGAGATTAATTGGTCTATGATATGCAGTATGATTCGTTGCAAAAAAATCCTCGTACCTAAATTCGCGACAATCGTCCCGGCCACTTTAATCTCACTATAATTTGGGCCCTAAGTATGTATTATTTTGTGTCTAGAGAACGCTGCAAATATAGTTTTCATAGATAAGTACTTACTTTGCTGAACTATCTTATCTTAATCGCAGTCATTTAGCGATGTAGGAATGACGCGAGATGCGATAACGCGCGGCATGCGGCATTCTATTACAATGATTTCTCTACATGTGCCGTGTGATGCCGGCTTAGGACAGCTTCACCCCATTTCTTTTCCGTGGGTATCGTAAAAATCGATAAGGGACTCGAGGGTCACATGTTTATCGCAATTTTAGGCGATGGTCTACCTACCTACTCTAGCCTATAGTGATTGATAAACAATGATCTGAATGACCCTAAAATGTTTGTCGGACGTGGCATTAATTTACATTTTTACGGCCGTTTACGCTCTGCCAACTCCGCAGGTGATAAAGGCGTGATATACGTATGTATGTATTTATTTTATCATTATCATACCGAAATTATGTTTTTTGTTCTGTGGGTTAGAGAATTACTAATCGAGTAAGCTTTGTTTGACGAATTGTGGTGGGGTTTTCCCCATTTGTCCCCATGTGTGTATCTCCACTGGTTATTATTGCTTATCGTGTGGAATACCAACTTTGCGAATGACCAACCAACGATCCAACGAACCCCATTGCAAGAGCGGCTAGGGCAGCAGTGTACGCTATGGGCGGGCGGCTGCGGCGGGCGGCTGCGGCGGGCGGCTGCGGCGGGCGGCAGCGGCGGGCGGCAGCGGTCGGCCACAAACTAGTCCGCCACTGACACGTGGATGTAGATCGTGCTGAACTGCTGACTTGACCCAGTGAGGTCAGCGATCTGTGCAACAAGACACCACTTCATACATGCTAACACAAACATTACTCACATATTAGTGGTATCAGCATTTGATAACGATAAAAATAGCTAACTCAAAGGTGCAGGTCTGGCAAATACAGACAGCCGTTTCAAAATTGATTGTTGCTTTATCATAAAGGCGTTTTTTTTATTAATGATGGGTTTGCTCTTGACTCTAGTCTAGGTCATAGGTTTTGCCACTTGTCTACCGTCGCTGTGTATTTTTAACGTGTCTGTCAGATGAATGGAAATTGAGAATTCAGATCTTATTCCCATACAAATACGGCTACGGTGCGCTTACGGATGCGTCTATCAAACGTCTAGATCTAGACAGACTTGTCCGTTAAGCACCGTAAGCGCAACGTAGCCTTATTTCTATGCCATTAAGATCTGAATTCGCAATTTTCTTTCGACTGACAGACAGTCAGATGCGTTACGGTGCGTTAAAAATACGCTGCAACGGACGATAAGTAGAGAACCACCACAAACACACATCTTACTTCACCCACCCAAAATAACAAGGCGTGTACCCACACCCACAAACTTGACTTTTATAAACGATGTCGTCAAGTTAACACCCTCTATTTTCGTCGGCAAGTGGCAGTGCGTCACCGCGGGGGGCAAGTACGAGGGGAGCCTCTATTTTTTATGGCTTTACATCTCTTAATTTGAGACGTATTTCGCCAATGACCGTAAACTTGACCAGCTACGTGCATAGTTTTGAGAAGCAATGCTCTATTACTTTTTAAGCACTCGCGATTACATTCACATATCTTGATATAGTTTTAAACTATTGCAACAGACACGGTAAAATTTGTCAAAAAGCATTGCTCTCTCTTTCAATCAAGCTGATATAGTACAATTGAGACATACTATTCGTCCAGCGATGGACCCTCTGATTCAAGTTGATAATTGTCTTAAGATTATAAATAAGTAGTTAGTCTACATTTTCAGTCACATCATTCGTAACGTCATGTAAGTTTTTGAATAAAAAGGTCTGTGTAATCTACTTAAAGATTTGTGTCATTAATCTAGAAAGAATCTTATCATTGGAAGATTTATTTAAACAGCCACAACACTCCACTGCTGGACATGGGCCTTCCCCTATTGCCAAAGGTTGGCAAGCTGTCCATTCCCTGGATGAATTTATCCCTCAGTAACTTTTCACGACACCCACGCGTTGTATTGGGGTGTTGCTATTCTAAGTCGACATCACACGGCAAATATTATAATTGCTATTAATTTTAATATAAATACATTGCCGTTGCCGTGGTTGCATTTATTTATACCCAGTAATTTGTATGACGTAGAATTCCTTATCGAAGCAATTATAAGTATAAACAAGGAAATTAGTATTATTTAGTAGAGTATCGAAATTGATTGAGCGGTGTTTGGTTTCACCCGGTGGGTCATCTCATCAAACCGCTTCATTAACGTATGGTGTTTACGTCAAATCTGTATGTGTATTCGAGGAGGAATTCCCAGAATGTTCAAATAATGTAGGTTAGTGGTTAAATGTTCAGTCCCAATGTACCAATCATATCTTATGTGGTATTTGTGTATGATTGAATATTAGAGCATATTTTCCTATTTGACCGGCCCGATGGCGTAGTGGATTGTACCCCTGCCTGCTACGCCGAGGGTCGTGGGTTCGATCCCCACACAGCACAAGTATTTGAAAGTTACTTTTCAAATACGTGTGTTAATTTTGGGTGTTTTCTATTTATTTTTTTATTACCTAAGGATGGGTTTGCTCTTGACTCTAGTCTAGGTCATAGGACAGAGACAGAGTCTAAGATGGAGCGAGCTCACCCAGAAGAAGCCTGTTCACTCTTACTTTGAAGAGATTGGGTTGTTATTATAATAAGTATTTAGGTATTTATTTACAAAATAAAAGTATTTATTTATTGAATCAGCTATCCAGTTCCCATAGTACAAGCTTTGCTTAGTTTGGGACTAGATGGCGCTTTGTGAAATGTTAAAGATATTTATTATTTTATTTATGACTATAAAAGTTATGCGTGTGCTATTTTATTAACTGTTTCAATGGTGTAGTGCTGACTGCTTATGAAGCTATATTAATGTAGATACCTCAGTCCAGTGGGTGACGAGCTTGACCGAGCGATGACAGGTACTAACTTGTCTACCTGCGTGTAGACCGTCGGGTACTTGATCTGCGTTTAGTTTCTTTTGCTACGATTATAAAATACTTATTATTATAAGCTCGTGCTTGCGTGGTGTTTGTTTATTCACAAGCTGGTTGGTCTCAATCGACGAATCGATGCTTCGTGTCTTTGAGGTGTAGTTTTGTGTGCCTACTCTTGTTGAATGTGAAACAGATTTATATCTAAAGTTACGTTAATTGAGGCCGTTGTGTTGGTTTTTGTTGGTTAATCATGACGAGTCTCTGTTCTCGGAACCTACGAGACAATAAGTACGAAACAGTCAAGTAGAGGTGGAGGTGAGTACCGACACAGAGTACCGATGCAATGCAGCCCAAATCCGGTCCCACATTCAAAATAAGTAGGTACCTACATCCAAATAGGTATGTGACTCAATTTATGCAATATTATTTATATAATTAATATTTATTTGTGTGAAATTAATTATTTCTATTCCCTTGGCACAATTCCATTATAATGACACAAAGTAAGTATTGGCGGCGGCAGTATCGGCGGCTGCGCGCCGCCGATAGTGTGTCCTAATCCTAAAATTATGTATGAAATCGAGAAAACATAGCTGGTTTCACGTCACTTCTCGGCAAATCCCCTAAGCAAATCCCCCATTATGTTATTTGCTTTTTAATTTGTATCTAAGAAGGTTCTGTAAAAGTTTATGGACGACTCGGTGTCCCACACGAAAAGAGAAGAGAGAGAGTTTATATATAAAAAATTTACACAGAATTTGACCTACTTTGACTTTTAAAATTTGACCTACTTTGACTTTTAAAACGACGTGAACAATGACATACGGCAATACTGTTGTCAAAAAAAATAATAAACTTGCGTTGTTTAGTAATTTAATATAATATCTTCCTTCGTTTCGCTCATAATTGCGAGAACGTAAATATGCAACTTTGCTCGTGTACGTGTCTTCTTCTTCCACCACCTGAGGCAGCGCACCCCTAGGTGATGGGCAGGTTGGTGTAGTTCAAGTGGGGTTACGGAAACACGGAGGGCGAGGCCAACTCGCACTTGGCAGGTTTTTTGTCTATACGTACCTAGTACATACATACATACATCAGCATTTAGCATAGCAATACACTGAACGTAGGCCTCCTCGGGGGTTCGCCAGGGTAGCATAGGACACGATGTCTCGTTTTCGTCATCCAGTCGCTACCAGCCGCCTTTTTAAAGTCATCGGTCCATCTGACCAAGTAGGTACATAACATAAGAAAGTGGAGGAGGGCGCCACTGTGCTCTAGTTCAGATCAGCTGTTTTGTTTATGTTTTAAATAAATTAGTAATTGCAATTTTTACCGAGTTAGTTCGTTGATTAACAATTATTAAGTGCTAACTGCAGTGCATAAGTGTTGGCAACGGTTATAACACAGTTCTGGTGGATAAATCTTCGTATGAAACTTTTTGGCATACAGTGGCTAATTTCTTGTGAGTTCGTTGGGAGAATTAAGCCTAAGCAATTTTGAGCTGGGCAGGTGGAGAATCTGTTATTACCGGTTGGTTGGTGTTAACAGTGTGAAGTGACTGCCAGTGAAAAATAACCTACAAAACTGTTGAAGTGTTGACCAAAGATCCATGATAGTGTTATATTAAACATAATAATCATCATAACAACATGTACCCACTTTTATTCCTGTATTGGTAGGACATCTTCGGGTATTCGTCAGTACTACGTTATTAGCGCATTTTTCAAATCGAAGTAATCCTTGCGCATTGGGTAGTGGCACTCCAAGAAGTTTCATCATTTACTTAAAGATGGCGCTGATGGTATAATTATGTGCGTATGCGCAGTTGTATGCGCATGTGCGTGTGACGGATGAACTTACACTCTTCGGTGCGTGTGTTTGAAGAAGCTGACAATTTCATCATTAAATTCGACGGTTGATTTGGTCTATCGGTAGCGGTAGCTGCCAGCGTTCGTGGACGATAGTGTTCGAGCCTGTATGTAACCGAACTTGATTAAGGCCTTTTACTTTATTTATTTTTTATAGATGTGCAAATTCGCTTTTAATATTTATTTTAATTTTGGATTTTATTAGAAACAGGTTTATATCTTTTTGACATTATTTTAATTTGCTGACTTACCTGTCTTATGATTGCTTTTTCTGTTTTTTTTTATGTTTTAATTTAGGTGCATTGTTGTAGGTCAGTTTTTATACATTTGTTGACTTTTTTGATAAAATTATTAGTTTGTTGACATGAGTTATATTATGTCCTATTTGTAATTTGTGTATTTTTATTAACTTACCAATTAAAATTAAAAGAACTAAATTTCAATTATTTGTTTTGCTAATGCATGTTTATTTTATGTTAAGATACATATATTTTTAAGACGAAACTTAATTGTGGATGAGAATTTACAATAATATTATTTATGTTTTAGTGTTTCTTTTTTGTTTTCTCAATGAGTACCCAATCAAGGGCAGCCTGTCCCCACTGTCCAGACTCCATGAAACAATATGTGGTACCAAGAGGACTCAATGTGCATATCTCGTATAAGCACAGGGACGTACTTTCACAGCCTTTGCCGCCTCCTCCGTCGTCTTCCGCTGACCTTCCCCAGCCGGATTCATTAGCAAATTTGCGTAGTTTACCGTCACTCAAAAGTAAAGTGCGCGTGCTAAAGCACATTCCAAAGGGAGCTAGAAGCTTGGTAGCGGAGAGACTGAAATCAGTTATTGACAACTGTCTGCAGTCCAATAGTGTGGAAGATTGGTATTCTTTGTTGTCTTTTTCTTTTAAATATCTTGGGGTGCCTGACCCGGCAGACCCTCGTTCTCTAACATCAAAAATTAAGGACAGGGTGGTTAATGAGGGGGAGGATATTTACACCGACGATCGTGTCTTTCGGAGTCGTTCGCTTGCTCAGCGTATAGAGTCTAAAGTGCATGAGGGGGACTTGAGGGGCGCTGTGCGCTTACTAGTGTCAGATGGCTTTATGGCGCCTCATAATGATGACACGCTAGGCGCACTCCGGGATAAACACCCGCAGCCCTTTCGTCCTATTTCGCTTCCTCAGGCGCCAAGTTTACTGGACCCTGTTTTGACTGTGACACGAGATGACGTTTTTGAGGCAATAACTTCTTTTTACAGTGGTTCAGCGGGTGGGCTTGATGGTCTTCGTCCGCAGCACTTAAAGGAGCTTATTTCTCCTACTGCTGGTGACGGTTCGGTAAAGCTTCTTGAGTCCCTTACTAGACTGTGCAATTTCCTGCTGAGTGGCAGGTTGAATGTTGGGGTCTGCCCTTTTTTATATGGTGGCAGTTTGTGTGCCCTTAGTAAAAAGGATGGCGGTGTTCGTCCCATTGCGGTTGGCAGCGTTTTGCGCCGGTTAGTGGCCAAGCTAGGCTGTCGAGCGGTGAAGGATGAATTATCTACTTACCTTCACCCCCATCAGCTAGGCTTTGGAACTGCTTTGGGCTGCGAGGCTGCCATTCATGCTACTCGCGCTTTTGCTATGAGTAGCGACGGTAGTGACAATGTAATTGTTAAGTTGGATGTGAAAAATGCTTTCAACTGTGTAGAGAGAGATAAAATATTGATGGAAGTAAAAGAACGGATTCCGGTTTTGTATCCTTTTCTCTACCAGTGTTACAGTGCTCCTAGTTTTCTTTTTTATGGTGAGGATTCCATAACTTCGGAGGTCGGTGCCCAGCAGGGAGACCCGTTAGGCCCACTCATATTTAGTTTGGCCATTCATAAGGTGATAACCGAAATAAAATCACCTTTAAATCTGTGGTATTTAGATGATGGAACGATAGGAGGCGACGCTGTTGCGGTAGAGGAGGACTTGAAAGTGTTATTTCCGAAGTTAAAAGAGGTTGGTTTGGACATTAATTCAAACAAATGTGAGATCTATTTTTTCAACAGTGCCAACGCTCCCATTTTGCTTCCTAAGTTTGAGGTTTTGGCACCCGGAATTAAGGTTGTGAAGGGGGATAGTTTTTTCCTTCTAGGCTCGCCAATTTTCGTTAGCGGTGTCTCAGCAACGCTCGAAGCCAAAAAGATGGAGCTTTCAACCATTCATGTCAAATTGAAAGACATTTCAGCACACGTGGCGCTTATTCTTTTGCGGAGCTGCTTTTCAATGCCGAAATTGACTTATACCGTAAGAACATCCCCTACTTGGTTATTTCCTCAGGAGGTTGCTTTGTTGGACGCGTTATTAAAGGAGACACTTGAAGGCATCCTTAATGTCAGCATGGATGAAAGGCAGTGGTGTCAGGCTGGCTTACCTGTTCGTCACGGAGGTTTAGGGGTGCGTCGTGTGGAGGGGGTTGGCCTTCCGGCTTTTTTGGCTTCTGCACATGGGGTGGTGGGCCTGGTCACTCAGATTTTATCTTTTAATGGTGACGAGGTTGCTATCCCGTTCGTTACTGAGGCCATGTCTGCCTGGGAGGTCTTATGTCCGGGAGAAGCACTTCCGGAGGACCGTTGTCGTCAGAAAACCTGGGATGATATCTATTCAAGGGTGACTCTGAATCTTCTATTGGATGATGCGTCGGACTTGGATTCGGCTCGCCTGAAAGCTTCAGTTTGTCCAGAGTCAGGGGCGTGGCTACACGCGCTGCCTTCCCCTCAACTAGGTACTTTCTTGGACGATGACTCGCTGAGGGTAGCTGCCGCATTGCGTCTTGGCAGTACTATATGTGAGCCACATGAGTGTGTTTGTGGTTCAAGGGTTGAGGCGAACGGGCTTCATGGCCTAAGCTGTGTCCGGTCAGCGGGACGTTTGTCTAGGCACCATGCATTAAATGATTTAATTCACCGCGCCCTTGTTTCCGCAGGCATACCATGTGTGTTGGAACCCTCGGGTCTTTCAAGATCCGATGGTAAGCGCCCTGATGGTCTCACTTTGATTCCGTGGGAGAGAGGTCGGTGTCTCCTTTGGGATTCTACGTGCTGCTGCACGTTTGCGGCCTGCCATTTGTCAGGGACAAAACGGACCGCGGGATGTGCGGCCGAATCTTCTGCTAGGCTAAAGCATAGCAAGTACGCTTGCCTGAAGCCGTCTTACATGTTTGTTCCCGTGGCGGTGGAGACTACAGGCGTTTGGGGGTCCGAGGCCAAAAAGTTTATAGCGGAGATAGGTCGACGGTTGAGGGAAAAAGGTTTTGATCCTCGCTCGGGTTCGTATCTTGCCCAAAGGTTGTCTATAACAATTCAGCGGGGTAATGCTGCAAGTATTTTAGGCACCTTCGGACGGGGTATGGCCCGGGGAGGGCTACTTGATTGAATTTGACGACGCATGTTGCTGAAAGTAAGCATTGTTATTTTTGACGAAGCATGTGGCTGAAACGTATTATTGTCACAGGTTTTGACGAAGCTTGTTGCTGATTTGTTCTGTATTTTTAGAATAATGTCTGACGATGCCTGTTGCAAATTAGCCTTTGTTTGAATTTTTTATAATCCAATAAATTGTACATAAGAATAGATCTATAATTTAAGTAGGTACATAGTAGGTACCTACCTACTCTGAATATACCTGATGAAAAATCGTATTTACAACGAAGTCAGACAACATAGAAACAAAATCATTAGGATCTACTCTAAAATGGCTTTGAGTATAAATAACATTTTCCTGGAAAATAAACAGAAATATTGGAGTTTAATTATAGGATGCGCAAGCGGATTATTTTCCTCCTCATCCACTAATATATCCAAGGAGGTAAATAAAACCTTGAGTGATGACTTTTCCATGCCAATTATAGTTTCTACCACTATCTCTACATTTATGTTATTATTTTAATATTGTAAGCCTAAGATTCTCGGTAAGGCACTCACAACTTTGATATTTATCACTTTGTGAATTTGTTTCCATTCTGGTTAGGGCATTGCAGGCTGGACCACCTGATTGTCTGAAAAGAAAGATGGTTCCGTGCTAAGGAGGGCACTACGTTAAGCTGTCGTCGGTCCCGGTTGCTGTCTATGATTACTTAGACCGCGGGTCGTTACACAACCATGTCAGAGGCCTACTACTAGTAGTAGGCAGGGTTCATCGGGTCGTTGGACTAACTCGGTGTCCACCCCGAAAAGAAGAAGAAGACTATAACATCTGCTCAAAAGAGTTTAGAACAAAGGCCGTATTTGATTTTGTTCTGCCTGCGACGCGACATCGCCGCTCGCACGGCTCGTGCTCTGAAGTCACAGTCATAACGAATATTTAGCGTAAAGTCAAACTCTAGAAACAGCTTTGACCTTAAAAGGGTTATTTTGAATGCGTCGAAGCATCACCTAGGTACATCTTAAAACATACTTAATGCCATCATCATCATATCGTAAGACGTTGCGCCGCACCGCATCCTATATATTAAAAAAAGTTCTAATGCTACTCTTCAGATGCTGGGGTAGGGCGGTACAACCCGGTCATCCCACCATAAATTTAGTACCTTATATATATACAAACATCAGCCTATTGCAGTCCACTGCTGGATGTAAGCCTCCCCCAAGGTATGGCATATGGCACGCTCTCTCGTTTATGCGGATAATCTCATTCTGGATTTTATCCATTATAGAGATACTGAACATAAATAATTGCCGATCTGATGTGATGACAGTATATTCCTAATTTCAATAAATATATAATAATATAAGCCTCCGAAACCTAGGGGTGACTGTACGTGATCTTTGGTAGCTCTGTGGAAACGCTAAGAACCTTAGGTTACCACGAAAATGGTTCTGGCGTATTGTTTGTATGGAGTTGTTTTCTAAACACGTGTCTAACGTTTTGGTGGTAAGGCCCGAAGGATTTATATTTTTCCTCGAAGAAGATTTAAGGAAGTATCTAGGCGCCGCCGCCGCCGCCGAGGCTCACAGACAAACCGCAAACAATTAACCTCCGATTGCACATCCCGTTTAGACTCTTCAGGGAATTCCTCGTCGTAAAATAGTGCTCTTAATTAAATAATTTATAGAATAAAATATTTGCTAATTACGTCATTTACAAGATTATTTTTCCTCTTAAATTTGTATAAATTGACTGTACGGTAATTCAGATATCACTCTGTTTCAGACTGAGCCGAGCGAACGGCAGACATGTCCAGCGGGAATACCTTAGCGGAGTCGAGTTGAAGACGAAGATGCAAAGTGCTAATACAAGGGAGCAAGTAGAAGTGAGATGGCACCCAACGTGGAAGACTGTGAGCGAGCGGAGAGAGTCAGGATCACAGCGGCGGCGGTGCACCCGGGGGCGAGTAGGGAGAGCAGGGCGGGCGACGCGGCGCCGGCGCACGCGTGGAGCGAGCGCGAGCAGGGCGAGCGCGCGGACAGCCCCGGCGAGGACCGGCGCCTGCTGACGCCAGTGCTCGCCTCCCCACACAAGCCCAAGCCGCACAAGTCGCGGCTACAGGCCGGTCTAACGCTCGGTGTATGGCCTATCTCGAAAAAGAATTCTAAACCCGCCCCCGGTCAGAAATTAGAGAAACCTAAAGTTAAGACGAAGTATGAGAAGAGAAAAGAAAAGATTATAGCGGCGCTCAGGCCGCCCTATTTCATACTTAGCATGATTACGATCATTGTAAGTATCAACCAATTGACGTCGTTATATAAATTTAAAAGTTTTTATAAATTGTAAAGGCCTAAATTAAAATTAAATTAATTATTTATTTACAGACTGCAATTCAATTGTGGGGCTCAGAGGAATTGCGCGTTGCGCTGGAGTGGGCGCCGAGCGCGTGGCGCCGGCAGCCGTGGCGGCTGGTGACGTACGGGTGGGTGCACGCGAGCGGCGCGCACGCTGCGCTCAACGCGCTCGTGGCGCTGGCGGTGGGCTGGCGGCTGGAGCGCGAGCAGGGCTGGTGGCGCGCCGCCGCGCTGTGGCTCGGCGGCGTGGCGGCGGGCGCACTCGGCGCCGGCGCGCTGCAGCCCACCGTGCGCGTCGTCGGCGCCTCCGCTGCCGTCTACGCGCTGCTCACTGCGCATATACCCAACGTCTGCCTCAGGTGAGAATTCACTGTAAGTCTTGTATAGTAATCCCCGACATTTGATGGTAATTTATGTAATAACTTAGACGCTGTTTAACTTTCGTTTATTTTTTGCAGATTTGGGTATATCCCTCTGTGGTGGTTCCGTCCGCTGAGCGTGGTGGTGCTGGCGGCGTCGGAGGCGACGTGGACGCTGCTGGTGGCTCCGCCGGGCTCGGCCGCCGCGGACGCAGCGTCGTCGTCGCAGGAGCACGTCGCGTGGGCCGCGCACGTGTTCGGCGCTTTCATCGGAGTGCCACTTGCCTTCCTCGTATTCACGGGTAAGTTGTCACTAGATTTAGTCGAAATTCATATGCATCGTCTTTTTCTAACTTCTACCACTAATATTTCCTTTATTTATTTTGTCAAGGAGAGAATATAGAGAAGCGTCACGTGGTGTGGTGCCGCGCGGTGTCGCTGGCGCTGCTGGCGGCAGGCAGCGCGACGGCGGCGCTGTACTACCTCCACTGCCAGCACCAGCAACCGGTGCGCGTGTAGTGCAACCATGGGGCCTACTAGTCTGCTTGGTACTCCGGGGTCCACTAGTGCGTGTGCAACCCCGAGTTACCAGTCGCCAATGGACGATATACTGAAGTGCAATTCGCTACTCCGTCCTCTATTCGTGAGTTTACACGCAGAATAAACTTTTGATGGCATTTACAATTTTGTATGTAAAGTACAAAGGTATGAATTATTGATGTACCTATTACAATGATGGGAACCGTGGTAAGCACTATTACAAGGTATTGGTCCCTATATGATGCTTAGTCGCTCTACATAGTGCGCACCATGACTGGGTTTGTTGATAATTCTCTGGTTATTCTATTCTCTACTTTACGGATTATAGTGAGCGTGTTGGCCGCTGCGGCGTGTTAGCTGAATACCGTTTCTTGCAAGATTACAAGGATATGTTTGCAACTAATTATAATAACGAATTGAGTATATTATTTAATAATACGCAGTATAATTTGTTGCAAAAGATATTGTAGATTTGCGACAAACGTCCTGAACACTTTAGCACCGCAGCGGCCGAGTCGCTCAATATAATTCGACCCATAAAGGTGCTATTCCGAACCGAGCGGCCGACTGCACATGCCGCGGCGTATCCCATACAAATCCATACGAACCAGTAGTGTCGCGGCGGCCAAGGTCGGCCGCCGCGGCATATGCTGTCGGCCGTCGGCCGTGTCGGCCGCTCGATTCGGAATAGCACCTTAAAGATCTAAGCATACATGACCCACCCACCCGGGACACGGCAAGCCACTTTATTTTATACTATGCATGCATTGATGAAGTGCCATACATATTGCCCTCAATTCGGGATATAAATTCTCTTAACTTACCTTAAATTAGTGCTGTCACTTTCCGTCAAATAGGTTTAGAAAAGGATAAAGTTATGTCATCTTTAAAAGTGTCTATGGGTTGATCGCAATTTCTAGTCAATTTAGCCGCCTTTGTTTTCCTCGTCGCCTGATTTTGACATATAACACGTATTTTGTGTCAAATTAAAAGACATGACGTGACGAAAATATCTCCCATCCTTTTCTAACCCTATTTACGGAAAGTGACAGATCAAATTTAGGGTTAGTTAAGAGATTTTATGTCCCGAATTGAGGCCATTATTGTGACTTGAGGCTATTATGAGTAACAGTGTATAAATTATTGTGATATTAATTATTGTCATGTCGTATTTTAGAAGTTGTTCTTTGTATCGTAGCTTTGTTAGTTAAGTTTGTGTTGCTCGTGGTTTCTATGAAATCGCTGTTTCTCTTGTTTTGCATCAAAACATGAGACTTGTACGGCTAGTGATTAAGTAAAAAAGACCTATTTGGAAACTATGTATGTAAGCTTAATCCTGTAATGTATTATAGTAGTTAACAAATAATTTATGTTTTATTGACGTTCTTTAATGGAACCTTTCCGTGTCTGTGTTGTGTTGCCTATTCAAGTAATAAGTATTTAATAAGTTTGTTGAAGAAACATTCAATTTCTCCAATTTTTGCCTTCTTAACAATTTTCATGACATTCTTGCATATTGATTTAAGTTTACGCGTCTTACTTGTTATTTATTTTTTTTTTTTTTTTTTTTTTATTTATTTTATTACAATACAACAAATACAGGCATACATATTACGCGTCGTTAAACCCGATTGGGTTTGTCAACAACACAGCACTTCACTACATTAGTATCACCATGAAGGAATAGCAAATTACAATATAAACACAAGACAGACATATAAAAATTTGATCCTCCTACCCTCTCATACATCAAAAACTTACATCGACTCCGAGCGGACGCTTCACCCGTGCAAAACTGGTTTCGTTGCTAAGGTATACAGGGTGACCGAACGCATTAGTCGTATCGTAAACAATTCTATGAGTTTAGAAATTTAGTAACTTCCTGCTTTAGTATTTTTGCACAATTTTGAGGAGTTATTTTGTTTTTAACGTCCAATGGTAGCTTGTTCATTAAGTCGGGAACAATATACTCCGATGTGCGTTTACCATAAAAATTATTAGAACGTGGTTTATACAATATTATATTATTAGTGTTATATCTCGTGGGTCTATTAACTGTTATAGGGCGTAGAATATTTTCGTTAAAAAACTGTTCTTTTAATATACTATGTCTAAATTTTAATTTAACAGGTAAAACACTACAAAAACTAAAAATTTCATTTTCCGTACAAAATTTGTTTTTTATTTTGTAAGGGATGATAAGTTTTAAAATCCTCAATTGTAAATTGTAAATTTCTTTTAAAAAAGTATCGAAAGTACGCCCATAACTGCTTAGTCCATAAGAAATAACACTCTCAGCCAAGGCATTATACATAGAAAGTTTAACTGAAAACGGTATTCTATTATTAATAACATAAAATTTTGCTAATATAGCCCGAAGCTTATTACAAACGTGTTCTATGTGAACTCCCCAATTGAACCTGTTGTCTATAATTAGGCCAAGGTACTTTTGACTGCTGACTTCTTCAAGTGACGGACATCTACAAGTATAAGGTATATCAGAACTGGAGTTTACATGTAAACAAAGATGAGTGTGAGCTACTATAGACAAATTGTCCTCTAAAGTGTTATGGCTTGAACTTATGTGTAACAACTTGGTTTTATCAGCATTAAGTACGAGGCCTGCATCGTGAGACCAGCGACAGACATTATCGTAGTCGTGCTGTAGACTCTTTGTTGCTATATGTAAGTCCTTAGCTGCAGCTACGAGACATGTGTCGTCAGCGTATTGATACACTGTACAGTAACGTATGATGTTGTTGATGTCATTGACATAAGCAAGATAGTGTAACGGCCCTAATACGGATCCTTGTGCGGTTCCTACATCAACATGCATCTTTTGACTAACAGAGGAGCCCACTTTAACTTGATATGACCTGTTATTGAGGTAGCTACTACACAATTCCAATAAAGGTCCACGTAAGCCAGTATCATCCAGTTTTTTTAATAATACATCATGTCGGAGCGTGTCAAATGCCTTGCTATAGTCGATAAAGATAACAAGAACGTGTAATTTATCATTTAAATAACCGTTAATCTCATCTGTAAATTTACTTAGAAGTTGAGATGCACTTTTATTTGGCTGAAACCCATACTGGTTGTCAGACAGGATGTTATTGTCGTGATAAAACTTGTGTATATTATTACTAAGGTACTTTTCAACAACTTTGTCTACCACAGGAAGAATAGTTATCGGACGGTACTTTGAACAATCCGTACTATCTCCGCCCTTGAAAATAGGTCTTACTAAACCTTTCTTTAATTCATCTGGATAAATACTCTTGGCAAGACTAGTATTAATTAGTTTTGCGATAACATAAGAAATCTTATCCGCAACATATTTAATGTCTATAGTTCTGACCCCATCATAACCTGGCGCTTTTTTGTTATTGAGTTTCATAATAATTTTATGTATATCTTTAGGTGTAGCCTTTGGACATAAAAGCGACCTATCACAAGGGAATCTATATTTTTCTTCGTCGAGTAATTTAATGCTACATTTAGGCACAATATCTTCAACATTTTGTTTAAACTGATTAGCAAATCTATCAGCAATACATTTGTCATTCGCATATGTATTAAATGCTTTTTTAATAATAGTATCAATTGATTTAATAATCTAAATACTTTTTCGTCTACAAATTCACCTCCTAAGTTTGGAAGAACGTTTTTAATTGAAATATTGGCAGCTCGTGCGGCAGTTACCCATCGAGTTACATCTTCTTTGCATCTTAACTCCACTAGTATAGGTGCCACCTTGCCCTTTCGGTTCTGTAGTCGTTTAGCTGTTAAGACTTCTTTCTCGGCGTCGTCAGTTTGTAGTAATTTGCCGACTTCTTGAGCAATCAGTAATGGATTTTCAGTCTCTTGGGATGGCAAACTTGCAATCTCTATGCATTTTGATAGCTGAGTTTGTTCTGTAATTTCTACTCTTTGTTCATATGAGGCGATCTTAGTATCGAGATGGGTAATCTGATTCTTGAGGTAGGTTTGTTTGCGTTCTAAATCTTTTATCTTGTCTGAGTAGATGTCAATAGTCTTTTGGAAATCGTCGATTTTTTTACTATTGAAGTCCACCGAATCAATAACGGACTTAAGTTCCTTCATAACAATTTTGTGTATTTCTATGGAAATATTATCCAGAACCTTTTTGACTTCTGGTGGCAGAGATTCATTATCTTCGACATCAACAGACGGAAAAGACCTCTTTCTAGCAGTTGACCCGCGGCAGTCGTCGCAGACCCAATCCAGCGTATCAGCAGCACGTAGGGCTGCAAGTTGCTTGGTGGTTAGACCACTGCACGCAGTAGTATCATGCACCACTATTTCGCACATGCTGCACTCCATTCCTGGTAACTTTTTGGTAATATTCTTGTTACACTTATAACACTTTTGCATGTTGAGGGTAGATGCGGAATAACTTTAATACAAAATCTATATGCGTTCAAGCGCTACGACGTACAAACGTGAAGTGATTTGGTAGGGAAAAGCCCTCTACGTTTTTGCTGTTTAGGACAGCCTTTTTCACATAGGTCGACAGATACCCTGAGCGCAATCTTAATCCGTTGTATGGGCATTAAACATTATATCTATATCAGTAATAATTTTTGGCTATTACTTAGATAAGTTAGTGTACATTTGAATTAATAAATAATCGGCGAATATTTATGACCGCGACAGGGTAAGATCACATACGCCCGCCCCTATTCTTGAATATTATTGTTTACGAAATTGAAGTTTTGACATTTCAAACAGTGCAAGGGTACATTCAATCGACCATAAATAATACCTATATCTTTCGAAGCTCTTTTATACTATGCCGTCGCTGAACTAAACGGTATGTGTGTGGACGACGAAAGAACTTTTTAGTTATAAAAGAGCTAAGAAAGATATATTATTTATGGTCGATGGAACGTACTCCAAAACACTCGAAACCTACTTTAGTACGCGAGGAGCGTTTGATCGATAACTAATTAAAATAAATGGAATGACACCAGTGTGTGCCTCAGGTGTGTGCCATTGTATTTTAACAACACGTACCTACACGTAAGCTACATATCATAGATGTTATGTTGTGAATTGTCTTATATCTTAGAGCTGTAAATAATCTGTGCCATAAATATGGTAATCCATTGATGTACCTACATGTACGCGGTGGAACTTGCAGTACACCATTTTAAATCGTTGCTTGTGAAATGAAATGGTGTATATTAATATTTTGTTACCAACCCATGAATAAATGGTAATGATGAATCTTAAATATAATAATTTTATTTTGCCCCCTAAAACTGCTCTACCAACAAATACCAATAATCTATTCTCCGTACTATCCTTACTTAATATCATAAATCTGAGAGTTTATGTATGTTTGTTACCTCTTAACGCTCAAACGGCTTGACCGATTTGGATGAAATTTGAAAAACACAGGTAGAGTATAACCCGGAATAACACATATACTACTTTTAACCGCGGGAAAACAACTATTGCCACGGGAAAATGAGTGGTAGCGGGTTTAAAAGTTTAAAATCTAGTAAAATCAAGGACCATAGAGTATAAAAATAAGTACGAGATTTATACTTTTATATAATTTTAATAATAGCCCCACATACAAATAATTCCGTTGACTTATAAATCTAAAACTTAAAATTATAAATGCAGCAAAGAACCTGCGCGCAAGAGGCACGGAGCGAGAGCCTCCTGTCATACAAGATATAAATATAATTTGTTACCGGTTCATTTCTTGAAATATTATGTGTTTTTAGTATCTTGTATAGTACCTACAATTTGTAGTTAACTTATATTAACTTTATTTAAGACTGTTGGTTTACACTACTGGCGACTGGCGTTGCTCTAAGGTTTTGCACCTTTACGAATATCTTTGTATGAACTGTATTTGAGATCATTATTGGCGGCTAAGTAGTCTATTGTAATATATTTTCTAAATAAATATGTGTTTATATTCTTCTACCATTTTTATAAACTACTTATTCTCTCTATATTATACATTCTTCACCTGACACACATACATACTGACCATTTAATTTTGTATTCCTGTACATTATGCATTTAATTTTTCGTGCACCAGATTTCCGTCGCTAGACATAACGTCGCGCGCCGCTTTAATTATATTTTCGCGCAATAAGCGTCGGCGCCGGCGCCGGTCAGCGCGATGCAGTCGTCAGCACCGCAGCGGCAAGCATTGGACACCGAACTCGGTGCAGCGACACTCCTGGCACGGCGTGGACAGCTCCGCAATGATGCGGCCCACGCGGTACATGCGCCCGTAGATGTTGCAGCCCGCCAGCTTGAGCAGCCCCGCTCCACCCCCACCGCCCCCTCCCGGACTGACACCACCGCCGATGACTGACGGCCTGGCGGTCTCTACAATCGGCACCGACGTGTGTTCTGGTGGTTCTTCAGTCTTTGTCACCCTCGTAGTGACGACAGGCTTGCGTGTCGTCGTCCGGGTGCTGAATCTGCGGACCGGGGTGCTTAGTGGTCTGGAAGGAGTAGTGACCGGGCGTGCGGTTGTTTTCCTGATAGCCGTGGACTCCCCGAGTACTAGATGATCGATCCTGTTCACTGAGCTCTGCTGGGGCGACTTCCTTGGTGGAATATACGCGTGGGACTGAACAGGTATAAACGGCGGGACCGTGGGTCTGGACACCAGCCTTCTGGTGGTCGTGGAGGGCGGTTGAGGAGTCGTTGTTATTGGGAATGAAGTCGTCAGTGCAAACGTGGTCGGTTTCTTCTTCGGGGTTGTGGTGGTCGCGTCATAACTGTCACTCAGCAACAACTTCAGTACGCTACCAAACGAAAATCCTTCATCGTCGTCCTCATCTTCATACTCTTGCGAATCAGTGTAGTTTGTTTGTGTCTGTTCCGAAGCTGGTGTGGGTGGAGACTGTGTGCTTGTGGTCGAAGATGTGTCAATGCTACTCGACGGTAGTAGTACAGGAACTGATGTCGTGGGATCTTCCTTGGTTTCACCAATTGGCATACTGGTAGAGGTGTTTGGAGCAATATTCGCCACAATCTGCGATGTAGTCGCATTTGCCTGGTCGGTCATATTCTTATTTTCTTGTAGCTCTTTATTCTGATTCTGGTTTATGGGGTTGTTTGCCTGAGGCTCAGGTGCGCTCCGATCTGGAGGAGGGTCAAAAGGAATGACATCTGAAGGAATTTCAGTCGGAACTTTTGTTACATTCAAAGTGATTTCTGTTCTTCTAGTTGACAAAATCGATGTTGGAGTAGTGGTATTTTCTGAAATAAAAGTAGTAAAGTAAAATTAGGAATTAGATCTGGTAGCGTTGACGTAACATCTTGGTAGAATTGTGGTAAGTCTAGACGCGAGTTTACCATTTTTGCAGACGATCTCTCCACAACAGAGGTCGGCGGTGCTGGCACTGGCGGGCCTGCGCCGGCAGCCGGGCGGCGGCGGCACGCAGCGGCGCGGCACGCACATCAGCTCGCCCCACGAGCACGCGCACACCGAGCACGCCAGCCACACCGACTCGCCCTCCGGCACGCGTCGCCCGTCGTGAGTTACACATTCAGCTGCAATCCACACAAACACAACTGTGTAAGCAGTTGAAAATGAAAATAAAACAGAAAAGTGCGTAATAACATCAGCCCATGCGGGTGTTATAAAACAAGTGAAAGCCAGTTTTTCTCTGTCTAAATAGTACCACATCCTTTTGAGAATGACGAGCAGGTATCGCAATCGCCGTGGTCAATGTGTTTTGTAAATACTAAGTATATACCAAAATGTACCTTTGTCTGGGGTGTCGGGGTTGATCTGCATGGAGGTGGTGAGGTGCGGCACGGGGGCGGGGGTGCTGGGATACACCGCGTAGTACTCGTCTATGATGCCGGGGCCTTTGGGAATGAACCCGCCTGAAATTTTACAGGTTTTCTTGTTATTTTTTAGCTATTTCTGCTAAAGTTAGCGTAAGAAACTGATCGTGTTTTGCAGCGTTATGCCAAAGTCTTTTCCTCAATACAATTGACATTTGTCTAGCCTGAAAATTGAGGGACTACAAACAACTTTTGTGCATTAAATGAGAGATTTGTTTACTCAGCATTTGCCTAATATTAGTAAAGAAAATAACCTTCAGTTTCCGCTGGAGGCGAGAACCGGTTGACCTCAGGCACCGGCACAGTGTGCTGCAGCGTGCTGGTTATGGCTGGCGATGGCGCCGGTGGGCTCGTGGGTTTCGCCGCTGCTGGTCTCGTTGCGGGTTCCGGAGGTGGACCACTCTTCGTCTTCTCCGGCAAGAAGACGGGGTACTGCGTCGGGTTGTACACGTCCTCACGCCTCGTGGCATACTGCACCTCCTTATGCTCGACAGTGGGGTAATAAACAGGGAATTTATCTTCGCGTTCCATTATAGGGTATGTTAGACTCTCTTCTTTTGGTGGTACATCGTCCTCGTCCACCACGGCATCTGCCGCTAGGAAAGGAATTATTCTGTAAAACAAAGTGCATGTTTTTAAGTATATATTATCTTCTTCGAATAAGTAATTTTGGTATAGAGGTATAATACTTGCTTGAGATTAGGCAATGACGGTGGTAGTGTTGGTTCTGTATAGTCGTAATCATAATCTTCCTTGGTTTTCTTTGTCATGTTAACGATACGTGTGATGTCCGTGAGTGCGGGCGGCGGCGCAGGCTGGCCCGAGGAGTTGCCGAGCAGCGAGCTGGTCACGTTGATGACGAACGTGTCTCCCTCGGCGAAGCCCCCAGCCGTGTTCCTGTCGGTGATGATGTCCACTGGTTGTAAGGTTGTCGTCTGCGCCTCCACATTACCTTTCTGCGGAGTTCTAGGCTGCGTATCCTTCTCAATTGTATCCGTTTGGTTTGTCACTGTTTCGTTAGACAGTGTTGATGAAAGTTCAGCTGTGCAATTAATAGTTCCATTGATAATGATCTTTACGGAGCCCTCAGGCTGCTCGGTCGTCGTCTGCTCGACTGTACGAGGTGTAGTGGTCGTTTCTGTCGAAGATACTAGCTTGGCTGTTGTCGTCGATATTGGTTCTTGATTTAATTTAGTAGTTATTGACGAAATGTTCTCTTTGGGAGAAGCTGGAGAAGTATTGGTTTTGCTTTCTTTAGGTGAGGTAGCTTTATTGTCTTTTGGCGTAGTCTTGTTATTTGTAGCAGAAGGAAGCTGTTCGTTAGCTTTTCTTTTTACTTTAGTCGTGGCAGGGGATGAAATTGAGGAACTCTTCGTTGTGATGATACTTGATGCAGCCGTCCTTGCCACTAACACAGCTTTGGGTGTTGCAGATGTGCGGAAAGATCGCTCGTCATTTTTGTTCGTTACCAAGGAATTGTCTGATATTGCTGAAAGAAGTGGAGCTAATGAACCTGGAAATGTATTAAACACGATGTAAGGAAAAGACCTAATAGTTTAATGCTCTTCGTGTATTTACGTAATGATTTGAGCGACCTTGTTGCTTTTCTTCGAAAGACACAAAAACACCCAATAAAACAAGGCTACCAACCAAAATGGTTATTCGATTTGTGATGTGGGCAGTGGTACTGGTGTGGGCAGCAGTGTCCGTCGCGCAGTAGCGGCGTGCAGCCGCGCAGCGCCGGCGCGCACGACAGCGGCTGGCAGCGCACGCCGCCGCGCAGGCAGAAACACTGCGTGCAGTTGCCCGCGCCCACTGACGCCGGCGACACTCGCTCGCCTTCCGCGAACCATTCACCGTTTACTTCACAATCTGAAAATTTCAATATTGTATCAATTTCATCATACTGATGGCTGTGAATTGATAAAATATTCATTACTTTATTTAGAAGGGATTTACATACCATGTATACGATGAGTGGCTGTTGTTGTGGAAAGTAAAGGCTGCGCTGTTGTGCTTGTAGCATTTGCAATGGGCTTCTCGCAGTAGTAACGCGCTGGACAGCAGGCGCCGGGCGCGGGGCGCGGCGCGCAGCCGGGCGGCGGCGGCAGGCAGCGCGGGCGCACGCAGCGTCGCGCGCCGCGCAGGCAGAAGCACTGCTCGCAGGCAGCGCGCGCCGCCAGCGCCGAGCCCGCCGCGAACACTGCACCTTCCTCCACGCAAGCTGGAAACACTTCAACGCGTCAGCTCTCAATGACCGTTCCCTGCCTCTTTTATAAAATATGCATGGGTGTAATTATTGTACCGTACCGTGGCTGGGAGCTGAGGGCGTCGCTATATCCCACGACTCTTCCTCCAGCCTTCCAGCCGCTTCGAGCTCAAGAGTCCTCACTCCATCTGTAATTCGTAATGATGAAAGCAATGTAGTATGATGATTTCATAATACGATAAAGTTTGATGATAAAGCTTGGAGTAGCGTCATACCAGGGCAATGCAGTTCAGGGCAGCAGGCTCCCCGGCGGTGCAGCACGGCGCAGCGGCGCGGCGGCGGGTCGGGCGCGGGGGCGCAGGCGGCGCGCGCGCAGGACAGCGCGCCGTGTGCGCAGCGGCAGCGCAGGCAGGCGTCGGCCGCGCGCACGCTCGCGTCCGCAGCGTACCACCGCCCCGCGTACCAGCAGCCGCGGACCTCCACATTGCCTGGAATCGATGATACCATTTTTACACTTCTATTTCCACACTTAATTTACGGGATTAGGTAACAATTTTATCTAAATGTACCTGCAGTATCTATGCTCCGATGGCTATGGAATTCTTTATTGGGCTCCTCATTGCCGCTGTAAATTTCTGAAGCAAAAATAATAAGTAAGATACTATTTCACTTCCTAAATAGAATTTAACTAAATATTGTGTTATATATACAGTCCTCTCTACCGTGATTTGCTTTGGATAAACGCCGTTTACTTTTTCAGTTGTACATAAATTTCTACAACTTCAAACTGCCAGTTTCGATGTCAGGGTTGTTTGTTTGTAAGTACGTAAATAATTCACACGAGAAGTAATTTTTTTTCGAGTTTAGCGATACAATAGCATATAATTAAATGCTGGGAGTGTAATAAGTGGACAAGGAGCTGTCAAGCAGTCCGTGGAGCGTGTCCACTAACTGTACCGCTGCTAGCACAAACGGTTGAAAGCTGTCAATCAGCGAGCGCGCACAATGGAGGTTCCCATGCAATGCGTCAGCGCGCGGGAGCGGGAGCCGGGAGCCCTGACCGGCCCCTGCTGGCCGCTGACCGCCTGGGAGCCCGCGCCGCTGGACGCGCGGGAACTCGCATTGTTCCCACCCACCACACTCGCCGCTCGCTCCAAATACGCATTGTTATCAACTCTGACAACTTTGTAGCACCGCCTAACTGTACACTTACAAAGTTGTAAGGTGAGAGTGCAAGCTACATTGTCGTAAAACTTACACCTACCTTGGAACTTGGATATGGCTAATGATGCTTTGAGACGTTTAGAAGTGGGTTAGGTATCCGGTAGCGCTGTAACTTTATTCTAAGGTCCTTGGTTTGAGCCTTCAGGTCGAATTTTACGTGTGTATGGCAGAAATAAATTGTGGAAAACCACAGCTTCACACGCAGAATAGTTTGCAAGTACTATTTAGGAACGGCACTTTGTTAAATACATTGCGTATTCCGGTCGCTCGCGTCTCATTCATAGCTTGGCTGTCAGGTGCGGGCGCAGGCGCGAGTGGGGCCACAGCACCGGCGACGCAATGATAGCAAATAATGACACCATAGATGGCGATACCGACCGCGGCCCTAACGCTCCCGCTGTGTTTGCATACATTATCGCACGCTCCGCAACAAAGACAGCCTCTTAAGTTTTATACCCGTAAAACTTGGCGACTCGCACCTGCGACACTTGCGACTATTTGTCACATGTGACGCGGTGTATTAGCGGCGGACGGCGCGCGTGTTGTTTACCGACCGGATAACGGTGCAGCATGAATCGCGTGATGCCCTGACGCCCTCTGGAAACTAAACCATGCACAGACTATGTTGAATAGATACAAGCGAATATTACTGCAATAATGAGCTCGAGCCCTAATGGAAAGAACACGGACACAGATAGGTCCCACTAGTATTATCGGTATCGGGGTTCAATGGACATTATTGACCATGCAAAAGAACATTTGCGTAAGATGGACAGAATAACAAAGTTAAATTTTATGGTCTATAGGTATTTGAGAGACCATATAATAGAGATTTAGTCAATATTCCTGTACGCAGTGGAGAGTAATCTACTCGCAATGGCTGCAGCAGCAGCTACGGTGAATTCATCATCATCCTCCGAAAGGATGTGTGGGTAGGTCGGATAGGGGAAGTAGTTGCTTCTGAAAACTATTTAAGGGGTTTTTATGATGGGTAGTGTTCAAAATAACGAGACGCTTGTTTCAAACAGTATAATTGATGGTATGGTAAGCCGATAAATCGGTAATAGTATGTCGATTATGGAGGTTGGCGTTCCGCATTTACCAGAAAGCTCAAAATTACATAATTTGTTTTAAGAAAGTAATCTCCGCTGCGCATTACATTCCTTTGGTATTCATTCATCAAACAAATCTGTTGAGACACTGACTATGCACTTATTTAAAAAAATAGGAAAAAGCCTGTACTACTGATACTGTGTTAAAACTAATCAAAACTACTCGGAAATTACAAAAGTTGCGGAACATACATGCGGTTGATTCGGATACTTACCCCTGAGTATAAGGTATTCAAATTTTGTCTTTGGACGTCACTATACGGGCCACCCTGTGTTCAAATGCCGTTATTTACAAGCACAAATGCCTTAGAATTTAAAACTAATTAAATATTTGGAGCAAATGAGTAAACGAATACGTAATTTTGTACTGAACTACTTACACTTCATAAAGAGCGTTTCTAGAGTGCTGTCATTCATTCTGCCTATACACACATTTAAAGCAACCTTTGAGACGTATTGTTGGAAAAGACAGGCTAAAAATAGCTTTCAACCGAATAGAATAGAATTCGCTATCCTCACCAATTTCCACAATGCCAAATATTTTTTATACCAGGATTTCAAAATCGAATTATCCTAAAATCGTATATTGTCAGAAATACTTTACAAGAAACGAAATTTTTTTGTTCGTTAAATAATCTGCTTTGCTAGTGATGTATTGCGAAACCTATCTGTAAGTATTTAACAAACACGTAAATATTTGTATATTCGTCATAAATGTCTGTTTTCTGGTTCTGTTGGTATAATGTAGAGATGAATAAGTAAACACGAGCCGGTCACACAGAAACACAAATACTCTGGGGATTGTGCTTGAGCGCGCGTTGAACTCTTTCATATAGCCAAGCCGCCGTCGCGCCGTCGGTCGCTTTCTGAATTAAACCAATCTAAGATTGATCAATTATAATGTTGCTTCTTATTTGCTCAACTTGAATTTTTTTTACATTTGCTAAAAAGCTTATCTTAATATAGTATAAAATATATTGGTGATGTTTTCGCAACTCAGAACATGCCCTATATTTAAAACATTTATTTATTTATTTATCACAATATATATTTACGTAACAAACATGCACTCCCAACATAAAACCTTGGTTTAAAATATTAATTAAGTAAAGATCAGCTCTTTATTAAGGGTGCCATACCCCAAAACACCGCGAAGGAATTTTTTTTTTAAACTGTTTGATTGGACAAGCACAGTCATAAAATTTCAAAAATTATATGCTATTGTTGAAGATCTAACAAATAAAAAATCGTTTTTATTTTGACGAATTGGTGATAGAAAAAAACAATAATAGTAAACTTTACTTGATAAAAAAAACAAAGTCACATCACATCTATTCTAATTTTTTTTTTCATACTATGGCTACAGTTAATGATTAGCAATTTTTTTTGTGCTATAATTTAGTAACATAATTCTTTAAGTGTAAATAGCTGAATTAGACATCGTAACGGTATTTCTCTAGTCGTTATGTCGAAAAAAACCGTAAAATATCTCTAAAATTGAAAACAGTAAGATATCTCTAAAATTGGAGCGCAAAATTATTGCCTGTTTCTCTCTGGTGCAGCGCGAATAAAAGGGACCTACTTTTCAAGAAAAACGGCTTCAAGTAAAAAATGTTATACAGTATGTTTGGCAAATTTCATGTGTTACTTTCAAAAATAAAAATGAAACCGAAATGAAAATGAAATTTGATGGGTTAAACCAGCCCATAAACCTAATCAAGTTTTTCCAAGGAACATAAGTAGAAATATAATTTGTATACTCTGATTTTCCATACAATCTGATTCCATTAGCTAACACAGACTTTGGTCACACCTCGGACACTGGCGCTCAAATGTATGAATCAAACGCGTTGCTACGCACACAGTCTAAGATTGTGTAGGTGAACGCGGACTATGCTTGTGTGTGTGAGACAACATGTCAGGGTTGCCGCCATTTTGCGTTCGCGAATCGGGAATGCAATGTGCGGCAGTATGAAATGACCTTCGTCGTCGCGTCCTTGCTTAGCCGGTGTCTGAGCGTCCTCCGAGCGCGGGTGGGCGGCGCTTGTAGGGGGAGGCAGGGAGTGACCATACTGTACGCTAGTACTATTAATTATACTGTGCTTTGGTATTAAGAAAAAGGTAAGTATTTAAAATTGAGACCCATCCATCCATACACAGCATTCGTACATCCGTGACAATTATATAAAAAAACATGTTTTAGGCATACGTCTTATAAAAATAAATTAGTTAAGAAATAACATCACCATTTTTACAAGCTTTTATTTGACTTGCCGTGTTCGTTAGTTTGTACGGGTCAAATCTTGGAAACAAACTTTGCGCCACTTAACGACTTCCGATTGATCTATTTGCATAGACATGTAAATTGGGTGACAATGCAATATAATGATGTCAAAAAGCCGGTATGATGATGGATACCCCTATCGAGTTTGGGCTCAGAATCGTCTTGCCAAGCACTCTTCAAATGCATGGTAGCCAGGGTCTGATGATGGAGCCGGAAGATGGTCATAGCATCTCAGAGATGAAACTACGTACCCTTATCGAGTTTGGGCTCGTTAGAAACGTCTTGCCAACCACTCTTCAAATAAATGGTATCCAGCCAGGGTCTGAGGATGGAACCGGAAGGTGGTCATAGCTTCTTAGAGATGAAACTTAGTACCCCTATCTAGTTTGGGCTCGTTGGAATGGTCTTGCCAACTTATTTTCGTTTTAGTACACTTTAAAAAAAAAATTTGATTGTTTAAAACATAAAGTAGTTACCTTGATCCGAACACTATCTAGTTTTTCGTGGATTATTTTGACTTACGAATGGCTTGGCTCTGTGCTACTCAGCAGGGAAGTATGCGTGCCCAGTTTGGTCGAGGTCGGCCCACGCAAAGGAGGTGGACACGGCTCTAAACGAAACATGCCGCATTGTAACTCCTTATTTACACCACCTGTGTCCGATATTATCAAACTACAGGCTACAATATTACAGGTGAAATTCGATGTTCATTGCGTAGTCGGTTAGCCATTATGATACCAGGAATATTAACCGGCTACGCAATATACTACGAATTTCACCTGTAGACTTGTAGCCTGTAGTTTCATAACATAGGCCACTGTACTCCCTTGCCGGGATAGCGCCGCCAAGTGTCCGTCGTGATGTCGCTACCTATATTGAGCGGAACAAGCAGGCTCAGGACAAAAGACACCCCCTCTTTTTGGTCACAATCCTCCCCCATCTCGCCAATAAAAACCGCCATAAAATTGCGTCGGCTCTTTAGCCTCTTCCTGCTGATAAGGACGCATCCCCCCATCTGAACAACTCCCCCTAGGATACCAGCTGCCCTAGGGAATATCGAAATCCTTTAATAGACTCCGTGCGGGTGTCGGCAGGAGTGGGAAAAACCGCAAGAACTGGGGATTTACAAACAATGACAAATGTGTCTGCGACAGACATCGTCTCACCTGCTTGTCTGCCCGAGCTTCCCTGAGACCTGTACACACGAGGACCTCAAAGAGGCCAACTCAAGAACGATAGCTATTGCCAAACATTGGCAATTGCTGCTATAGATTTTGTACAATCTGCATTGGGCGTATCCCATTGATACGATAAGAAGTAGAAGAGCCCTATGAGGTAGAAAGAACAAACACCTCCCCCTTGCATCCAATAATGATGCTGCAGTCAGTACTAAGGCAAGTAGATACTAAACAAGATCCTTTACACGATTACTCTGTTGATTGAAAACAGTCAAGCTCGCGTTGAACTCTTTTGTATGGTCATTACATTTTCTGACGTAACGTACTTAAAAGTACAAAATTTTGAAACCTTTTGTAAAAATATATTCGCGTGTGAGACAATGAACCAAACAGCTTTAAAAATTAATACTTAACACTCCAGAATTTGATTTGCAAATTAATACAATCACGAAAAAGTCCATATATATCTCGCTCGAACCGGCGGCAGCGACAGTTAAAATTCGCGCAGAGC
The DNA here is from genome assembly GCA_027580185.1 of Tuta absoluta. Classification (NCBI taxonomy): domain Eukaryota; kingdom Metazoa; phylum Arthropoda; class Insecta; order Lepidoptera; family Gelechiidae; genus Tuta; species Tuta absoluta. The sequence continues at coordinate 257,813 of JAQAHW010000003.1, forward strand.
CCAAAAAAGGAAAAAACTTGAGCCTCTCGTCCTAAAGCAAAGGAACTCATCCTTCAAAACTTGTAACCGATCGACCGAAAAGGCAATAAAATAAGAAGGTGGCGGCAATATAATATGGTACGCTGGCGTTTATCCTCCGCATATATCACGAGGTGAACGACCGCCGGGATTTGCATGAAACGACAGAGGACCTGCGCGGGCGCACGTGAACGCGAGCAGCGCGCACAACGCGGCACGGGGCGCGGCCATCGCGCGGCGGCAGGCGGAGGCGGCTGGCTCGGCCGGGGCACAACACCAGACTGCCGGCCAGAGTCCGCTCCGCCGCGCCGCCGCCGGCCGGCACGAGAGCCTCCTCTCCTCACGCGCCGCGCTGCCTGCGCCCGCCGCCGCGCCGCCTGTTCCCAGCGCCGTGATTGACCACCGCCCTGCGCCCGCGCCGCGCCGGCGCATGGACTTCCAAACACGTGGGAATTACCTGTCCGCCAAATAAGACACTTTATAGCTAGCAGTTCTATTTTGTCGGATACGATATCGCCAACGTTATTAAATCAATAGGTAAATCAATTCTAGGTCCCAAGAAGCTTGCCGAGAAGAGCCAGCAATATTTGAGTTTGCATACCGATGTGCATCTCAAGGTGCACCTTCCGCTATTTAACATATACGTAGGACTTTTGGTTACATTAAATACACCATTTTATCATAACAGCGAAATGAAATTCATCCAGAATAACTTCGCATTGTAGTTTTGCAGTATCGTATTTTCCCTGGTTGGAAGTAGGCGCAGTATTAGAGTGGAGGTGGAGCCGACAAAGTGTTCGATGCACTCGATGCATCCGGTGTCGGCGCGTGCGCAGCCGGTGGTCTTGTAACCGCTAAATTTATCGCCGCTTCGTCCGCCGCATGCTTGCTTCGTAGCAATACTGCACGTGACGATTTAAGTCTCCTACTGAGATCAATACCATACCTCTAACGATAAAATGTTGTAACTTTCCTTCTAACACGTGAAAAGGCACAGCGAGCGGGTTTGTCCATTCCAGTAACCTACGAACATATTGTATAAGTCATGCAAAGTACTAATCATTTTGAGTACTGTACTAAGATAAGATATATTTATCTATATTTAATTAGACCGTGTCTTCCTGAGATACAGGGCAATCCTAAATCAAGCTCAATTGTAATATTTTTCTTCGCAGTTTGACAACAGCAGACTTTCTAATTATTCTTCTTGCGGATAACTGTAATCAAGTTTTTACTTATAGTTGCAGCTGTGCATCCTATATGACACATCACCCTTAGCAACACAGCCCAGCAACACTGCCTAGCAACAAGGTTGCATGAAGACCGCTCACCAGCCTGTACTGAGAATTGTCGTATAAGAAATAAATTACCAGAGTGATTTCGCCGGCAAAATGGGCCATCATATGCCGCACACCCGGCACCCGGCAACTGGCACCCGGCAACCGACATTGTTAAGGGAATGTCTAACAGGCATGCTGGCAATGCTGAGCTGGCAGCCGCAGTCGTAGCGCAGGCGCACGGGTACTTGCAGCGGCGCGTGCTCTCTCGTCTACGCCTACGCTTGTTACTTGCGCTAAGATGAACATTTTGTGCATGTTCTGGACCATCTTGACACCATAGAACAAAGTCCATCTTAGTGAAATGCGATTCAGCTGGTAGTAACGTAGATTAAGTAGCATATAAGATCACTGTTTGGTTGTAAATTCGTTCAATCATCTCCAGACTTTGGACAATATTTACTCCCGTAAGACTGCTGCCTTTATATTTCTTTACTCCCGCGCCCGCCACTCGACCGGCTGGGAGTGCTGCGACGCGCGCGCACTTCGGCAAAAACCCCGAGTTTGAAGGCTGCACAGCCTTTGATGCACCGACATATCAAATAATTACGAATATTCCATCTACCTGAACCTCGCAAAAACTCGTGTGCACACACTTTTGGAGTTCCGTAGCCGAACTGATAATAACAAAAGAACCACTAATGACAAGGAGAAGAGTGATCTGATAGACTGCATAGAAATCGCAGCAGCTGTGCACCACAACACAACACGGAAGATAAAAAGTCTATTTTTAAATTGAAGTATACGCAGAAGTATATCCTGTCCAACTTGGTCTTGAAAACTTTTTTACTTTAGTCAGGTTTTGAACCTACTGTTCCTTTGTCACATTTGTCGCTAGGAAACTTACAAAAACATACGCTTTCAAACAATCCTACTTACTTTTAAAATTATTGTCAAATACCTCGCAATCTGAACTAATATTTTGTAACAGCAAAGGTTTAAAGTTTTGCCCTTAACATTTTTTTGGCTATTAAGTATTATAAATGTCAGGAGGAAGTTGAAAGCCGTCGGCGTGTCTCGTTTTCGCTCCGCTCGTGGCTCGTGTCGTGCGCCGGCGCAGCTCCTCGTCTCCCCGTGTGCGTGTGCGTGTGCGTGTGCGTGTGCGTGTGCGTGCAGTTACCCTCATTCCAGCTGCGTCGCGCGCAGGCGGCGAGAGCCCTAACGCGATTTTCATTACGAGCAAACTTTTTATCTTAATTAAAAGTCCATTACAATTAAGGCCGCGCGCCGCTCGCCCCTCTGGAGCCGTCAGTTCCAAGAACTGCGCTTGCTCAGGAAACCAACAATTAAAATTTAAAAGGTAAAGCACTAAGAACACTCTGCAATTTTTTACGTGGTAACTGTAATCGTACCTTGTTATTAGATTTATATCTTTCCGCTTTTCTAGTTTGAACCTACCTAGATTTCCCCGATCTCTTCCAATCAAAAAATCTGTATAGAGGGGTAATTATTGGACCCCGGCTCGGGACATCTCACGGCTCACCCACAACAAGGGTGTAACCTGTAAACTTGTAAAGTTATTAAATAAATTGAATTGAATTGAACAAAACCTCGCTCACGCCGCAGTATTATTTTCAAAGATCTTTGAGCCATAATTCGAAATAGTCGCAAAATACTTACTAAATAACATGTTTGTAATGTTTTCGTGTGAAACATGCAAACATGTCCTTTATAAACTTTCGACTTTAATCCATATAGAAAAAAATTGGCGTGGATGTAGAGAACGTAACACTATTGAGCTGTAAGTCTTCTACAATCTGTCTAGCAGTTCATTTTAATTATTTTATTATTTTCATATGATGATCCTCTCGACAGATGGAAGCTGCAGCTTGCACCCAGCAGCCAACCAGTCGATTAGGCAAGCAAGAGAGCGCTATCTGTGTGTTCGTGTTGCAAGCTTTTTACGCCTGTTGAGCTTCATCATGGTGGGCGCGGAGAGCTATCGACGGGGTACATGGCGAACAAGACAGATGGCACCACGGTCACGACTTCCCACTTCCCAGGTATACCTATGTTACAAACAACATTACTTTGAGCTAAGAACGCTCTTTATTTCTTTACCATTTGCTGTAATTTATTTAGTTACACAACCAAACTGTTCAGCATCACTCATATTGTGGGTCGAGTTAGATGTCCAGCCATTACTTATGTGTAATTTAACCCAAGTACTTAGTACTTTCATTTAGGATTAGGATAGTTACCCACTGATAACGTGTTACGTACATACATATATCACGCCTTTATCCTTTGCGGGGTATGCAGAGCGCAAACGGCCGCAAAAAAAGGACACCCACGCCACGTCCGACAAACGTTTGAGGGTCATTCGGAAAATTGAGCATCGCCATAGTGACAGGTGGTCAGCCCATCGCCTAAAATTGCTATACACACCCTCGAGTCCCTTCGTCGCTTCTTACGACTCCCACGGGAAAGAAATGGGGTGATGCTATTCTAAGCCGGCATCACACGGATAACGTGTTTAACCTTCAAATTCACTATACTGTATGCATATTAGCGTTTTTTATATGCTTGCTGGCCCAGCGTTATATGCTTTGAGAGCAATCTTAGTTTTCGACAATAAGTAATTTTTTTACATTGATAATTTAAATAAATCTAATAACCATTATTTTTGTATCCGCCGAAAATATGAAATTTTATAGCAATTTAGGATTAAATATTTTTAAAGTAAAATGTAATTCATTGGAAATGAATTAATATGTTTAAAAGGTCGAAAATAAAGTGAGAAGAAATTCTGTACAGATGTAATGCTTAACTAAATAATAACTATATGTAATGAATTTAAAAGATTTGTTATAAGCACCCTTCGCACTTATTCTGTTGGATTCCTTTTATTTGGAATACACACTTAATCATCTAAGTAGTACTGGAAATTATTACAAACTGACAATTTCCGTAAAAGCGATGCAATTAAATTAAATTAAAAATCATTTATTTCAGACTAAGTCCATACATTTTTGAATGAATCGTTTGTTCCACAGTATGCACTGCCAAATATGGCGAGTAGCGCAAAGCCACAGTTGCATCGAGAATATGAAAGTTTAAATCCAATCCGTGTATGACTATTGGTTACAAAACACGATGTAACGACGGTTTACTTTCCTCGCAATGACTGTAACACGTGATTTGGTATAATTTGATTTGCATTCGTCCGGCGCATGCGCAACTCACGTAACACTTGCCACAGCGCGGCGCGGCGGTGACGATCATGTCTCACTCATGCATTTTAGGCCCTGATTCACCTAAAAAGTTTGACCCTTTCGTTTGCATGACACGACTAAAATATCTCCTATCTTTTTCTAAACCTATTTTACGGAAAGTGACAGCACTAATTAAAGGTAAGATAAGATAATTTATATCCCGAATTGAGGCCAATATATGTGTTCAAGCATAAACTTAAGCTTTATGTAGTAGTGACAGGACTTAGACTTAGTTCACGTACTTAGAATCGTTAAATAAACACTGAGGTTAATTTTCTGATCTTTAAACCAGTAAATTTTACAATGTTGTCCCATTTCTTTAGCTATACAGCTCTCATATCACTGTCGCACAGCCTGTAGGAACCTCACAAACTCACAATGCTTGACCTGATAGCCAACCAGTTGCAGGAAACTAAGATAACTGTAGTGATTCACTATCACACGATACGAGTACATATTCGATGAAACCAGAAAGTTTATCGTTGAGTTAAGTTTTGGAATTGTTGAGTTGATTTTTGAATGTTTTGACCTTTGCATCATGGCCGTTTCTTTGGCAGATATAATACGAATCACGGGTGTGTTAAAAGAGTATTTGTCTAGGTAGATAGGTACCTACACTCTACCACAGAATAATAACTAGTGACTCTACACTGTAGAGTCTACAGGGACCGCTGACTACCATCTCATAGCGATTTTGTATAGAAGAAGAAGTTGAAGACGATAAATTTTGAAGGAAAGAGGATCAAGATGGGTGCTAAACTAATATAACAATCGGAGTATCTGTAAAGACTAATACTTATTTTCCTTGAAAGCTGTCGCTACACGCGCTGGCTGGCGGTGCCCTGGCGCGGGGTCGTGGGGTCGCGGGTTCAAGGCGCGACGCGGGCTGATTGGGCAACGCGAATCTCCTTGCTCTCCTTATATGCGGTCCACTCCATATCGCGAAGGACAACACAACATACTCATCATGTTTCGCCATTTCTTTCATTTCGTATCACTAGCTAGGTTAGGTTTAGCAAGAAAGATAGACGATGAAACAAACAGCGTCATCTAGCCCTAAAAGCTTGTCGTTTGCCAGCTGATAGATTATACAAGGGTAAAGGTTTATTATATTTTCACCCACATATCTGTATAAAAAATACACATCATACACACCACTCATTAATAAGACAAAGAAAAACGCCTAGGCAGGCTCAACACAAACATTCGAAAAATACTCAACATAAACAGACCTTTTACAATTTCTTAACTTCACGAAATCACGACCGACTCGACATGTAAAGTGGTCAAAGTATGGATTGAGTGTCGTAATATCAGTACTTGTTTACTTGTGAGTTTGAGCATAACAATACCAGCAATACGATGATATATTGCATCTGTCTGCATTAATGTTGTATTGAAACGAGCAACATGGTTCATCTCAACTCTGACCCGCGCCGAGCCGCGCTGTGGTGATCGCTTGCACAATGCACACCACAACACTTGCCCGCTCAGTACTGCAGACATAAAACACGACATATAATATATTACTAGAGTCATCGGAGGCATCAAATTAACCACATAATGACTTCGCACACCGTGCCCTACCATAACAAGGAAAATAACTTACAGAATAACTGAGACATCTTAATCTGAGGATAATGATGATGTCTGCATCATAACATAATCATAAATCTTTATTAACTCAACTCGAGTTTAATAAAGATTAATACTCAGATAATCTTCAAAACAATCTGCTCTGCTGTTTTTATTAAAATAAGTAAATTTTAATGTATATGCGCTAACAACTGAGGCATAGCCATATAGTAGTACCTACCTACTTTGAAATTATTCGGGGCATAGCTTTTTGATGATGTAATACTTTCAACGGCTACATTTTAATTTTATACTTACACCAATATGATTAGCATATCACCCGGATCCTAGAGAGGGGCCTGAAGGGGATCGGGGCGGGGGGAGGGGGAGTTGGTGATCGCAATACACTCGCCAGATTACTTGCCACTTTCGTCATACGAGCTTATGAATATTCAATGTGTGGATTAACACTATAAAGTCATTCACCGGCGATTCGAGTCGCAACGATCAAAACATCGCATCTTTTGGGGGCCTCGGGGTTACGTAAAAAAAGAATTGATTAAAAATAGCTCAACTACTTTTATTACAATAAATTTATTTACAAACGTAAAAAAAGATGTTACACAATATCACATTCGCTGTGTTGTACCTTCTTGCGTCACCAATAAATTATATATTAGTCAACGGCAACATCGCCGCGAACTGTCTCGCATAGAGGTGACGATAGCCGCAGCCGTGCACAAGCACCTCGTGCTGCTGGGCATCATCAGATCCGTGCGTTTGGAGCTAGTGACAGCCATGCTTACTGCAACAGTTTTGTAAATTTGTTGCATAGCTAACACTACCTCCCAATATTTTGTACTTTAGGATTCTCCCACCCTTTTCAAATACTAATGAAAAAATATTTGGTAAAACAGATTCGCAATTTCTTCATTATCGAATTTGTGCTTTTCTTTCCCGGGAGAATTTTGGGCGGTGTTGTGCGGGTGGGAGCTGCGAGGCGGTGGAGTGCGGGCGGGGGGCAGGGGGGGCCTCCTACTGGCGACCGACCTGGTCGATCTGGCTCTGCAGGTTGTTGATGACCTCGGAGGGCACCTGGTCGCCGAGGATCTCGAACAGGTTGATTCTCTGGTTGCCGGGGATCGACTCGTACGCCGCCAGCTCGATGCCTTCTTGTACCTAAACAAACAGAAACCAGTTTTTGTTTATGTGGTAAATGTTTAGTTTTGTAACGACATTATGTTGATTTGGTTTGACTTTGCATGAATATCAAAAAGCCAGTCTTGTATAACGAGACATTCTTATTTCAATGTTATGGACTTTAAGTTTTTTTTATCATTGCTTGCCTGCGTTTATATCTTGTTTGAAGTTGTGGGTAATGAATCGTTTAATGAGTCCCTTACCTTCTGGATCTCAGCATCCTTGGGGATGAGCAGGGTGTTCTGTGCCTGCTTGATGGCCTCCTTGGTGAAGGCTCCGCCCTCGCGCTGGGGCGCCGCCGCCGCCACCGCCACACACACCAACAGGCAAACGAGGAACGACTTCATTATTGCAGCGGGGTAGCTCAGTGCTGTAAACAAAACACCATAAGATTTTTTAGTTACACTCTAAATAAAATTAATGCTAGTAAAATATTTGGTGATGTGTGCGGTGATAACATTATGTTGCTGTCTGCTTAAATTTCCACGTCTCTGAAATAATGCCTTTCAGTCCACCCTGTCAAAATAAAAACCGAACCAGGTTACTCCATGGCTGGTCATTGCGAGGTTATGAAACTCTGGCTAAGTGGTTTGCTAGATGTTGTTTATTAAGTCCTTCGAGTATTTTCTACAGCAGACGGAAAGGCTTGTCTTCCTGGTCGTGTTGCAAAAACCACAACAGCTGTTGCATAACATCGATAAGTATGATATGTATCACTGCGACGCAACGCCCGCCGCCGCCGCCGCGCTGCTGCCTGCTGCGCGCACGCACGCTAATTACCACCGTACACTACACTTACACTTCAGGCACATTTCACTTTGACTTCACATAGGGGATGTTTACAGATAAATTCCGCCAGTGCCAAAACCAATACATTGAATCATAGACTTCCATTCTTCGTAAGCTTTTTTAAAGCTTTTATCTCGACTTCCTCGTCCCAGTTTAACTGGTATTATTTATATGACAGAGGTGAAAACCAGGTTTCGGTATCAAATACGGATGTGGTCGCAACGTTAACAAGTGCGGCTTGGTATCGGCACTAGGCAGTGTGGCGGCCTGGCGGGGCCATATCTCACCTGAGGGTAGCGCAGAGTGAGGCGCGCGCGCGTCGCAACGGCTGATATACGCGCCCCGCCGCGCCGGAGACGCTGCGCCCGCGCTCCGCCGCCGCGCCGCGCGCTGCACTTTCACCCGCGAGTGCGCAACGCACGCGGCGGCGGCGGCGGCGGCGGCGTGGTGTGGCCGGCCACGAAACATCCTCCACAGCTAATCTCGAGAGCTTTCATAAGCCGCTTGTATTAATCTCTGTAATATTTCCCACCGTTACCACGACAAACTAGTCAAGACTCTCCAGAGCGCACTAGACTCCCTCGGGAGCTGGTTCTGCAAATGAAGGATCGAAGTCAATCTCGAAAAAAGGGCAGCTGTGCATTTTTGTAGGGGCTCAAACCGGTTGAACGTCCCCGCTGAAAAGCTTTTAAAGCCCTGTAAAGGCCGACCCATCCCCTGGGTTCATGAGACCAAAAATACCAAGGAGTCGCCCTCAACTCGACTTAAGTTTGGAAGCCACATCATGAAAGTTAGCAACCGCGTGGCGTTCGTTTTAGGCAGACTAAATCCGATGCTTAACAAACGGAGCAAACTCTCGCTTAGAAATAAGGTGAGATTTTACACCACGTGAATCAGGTCTATCATGACCTGCGCCAGGGTAAACCCTTGCTCAAACTTTCGATTCACATCCGAAAATGCTGCAGGTCATCCAAAACCGTTTCATGCGCAAGGGGCGCCCTGGTACCTGCGGAACGCCAACCTCCATATTGATTTAGGGCTCCATACAATTAAAGCCTATAATATATGAAGGAAGTCTCGTTGCTTCTTTGACAACGCTCCCAATCATAAAAACCCCTTCACTTAATTGTTTCCGCGTCCTACTTATTCCCCCGTCCAACCTCACGTTTTAAACGCCGTCCCAGACACGTCCTTTCGGATGATGCTGACGACATCACAGTAGCCGTTGCCGCTATTGCAAGTAGATCACACGCCACAAGCTCCTCAAGCAACCGACGTCCCCGCCGGCGGGGGCGCGGAGGTCCCTCATTTGTTCCCCATTTGGGGAACTACCGGCACGTGCCGGGTAGATTCAGTCCAATCCGTTCTTCCCAGAATAACTCCTTTGAGCAACCACCCAAACTTCTCCGGTTGGGCCCTATTTCCATCAAATGGTCAGGTGTAGATTTCATAGCCCCGGGTCTAAAATCGCAATGTCCGCTAATAGAGAAACTTTTAAACATTTGTAACAGACCTTCGAAGTAGACTAGAGACTTTACTATTTCCTAGCTTAAGATGTACGTACTGTGTCATATCGTCAATCTCTGTCTCTACATTGAGGAACAATTTCTGAGTGATTCTGTAATCTGTTTTGTGTACGAACTGATTATCACATCGCGAACTTTGAGGCCACACATGGGCCATACGAGCGATTGAACGTTACCATTTGGATGCCGAATGGCTGCGTAAAAGCCTGTCGCCTCTACTGGATGCGATAATCCTTCCATCACAAAGGCTTCATTCGCTTAGAAAGAGAGTGGACTGTCAAGTCAAGACCACTCGCTTGAGTTGACTTCTGCTTCATTTTTTATTTTCGAAACACGATGTGACTTCGACAATTAAGAAATTATACGTAAGTTTGACATGCTTGTATCTACACTTATCTATAAAATTATAAAGAGGGAAGATTTGTTTGTTTGAATTGAATAGGCTCCGAAACTACTGGACCGATTTAAAAATGACATTTACCATTAGAATCCAAAATGGTTCCTGATGAACATAGGCTATATTTAAAGTCTTATTCTTATTCTGGTCAGGCGGCTAGTATTGTCTATACTGACTAGTGACTATCACTAAATAGTATTAGATGAAGTCGCTTTCCGTGTCCCTATGTATGCTTAGATCTTTAAAAGTACGCAACGGATTTAGACGCGGTTATCTTTAGTAGATAGAGTGATTCAAGAGAAAAACGAGGGTTTAAATAATGCAGGATATACATTTTTCTTGCGGGAAAACGGTTATCAGCGGGTGTAACCGCTGAGTTTAATATAATGTTTGCGGCATCGGAAGCTTTCAGTTTGTTTGTGAGGATGGAAACTTTCATTTATATTATCTTTAAATATATACAAAATGTTTGCTAATATTGTTAGTTCCGGTGTGTATTTCGTAACGATTACCATTTATAGTCATCATAAACATCTATCAGCATATGAAGTACTGCTTTGACCCTATTAGAGCGTGCGTCAGTGCGGTTATTGTTGTAACCATTGGTTGTAACAGCTCCATTAAGATCCCCATAAAGATGTATGGATGCACTGCACGCGCGCGCAATCCGTTCAAATGCTGATTGGTGCGACTGCGCGATCTAACTTGACAGGCGTTCGTTAAAAGGTTGGAATTTGACAGCTCGACTGTCTTTTTACAAGCTTTTATGACTTGCCGTGTTCGTTTGTTAGTTTGTACGGGTCAAATCTTCGAAGCAAAATTTGCGCCACTTAACGACTTCCGATTGATCTAAAATTTTGCGTAGACATGTAAATTGGGTGACATTGCATTATTATGATGTCAAAAAGCTGATATGATGATGGAGCCGAAAGGTGGTCTTAGCATCTCAGAGATGAAACTATGTGCCCTATCGAATTTGGGCTCGTTGGAATCTTCTTGCCACCGCTCTTCGAATACATGGTAGCCAGGGTCTGATGATTGAGCCGGAAGGTGGTCATAGCATCTCAGCGATAAAACTACGTACCCCTATCGAGTTTGGGCTATTATTTTCTTTTTAGTGCACTCAAATAAATAAAAGCTTGTTTTAAAATCTCTTTTTAATTATATTTTTATTAAGTAGAATACTTGTCAACTACAGAATACCATTTTCACCCTACCCTGTATGACGTTCTCTACCCTGATGACGTATAAATATTTCATTGCGAAAGCATCAGAGTCGGCAGCGTAGTCAAGTAGAGCCGTCGGAGGCGCTGCATGGCATGTTCCGTCAAGCTCTGGCTGACGCGCGCAGAAAGTTGCTATTCCGAAGGTCGCAGCACACAGCGACGGCCGGTAGCTGTGGCACATGCCGTCGGCCATCGTTGTCGGCCGGTTTCCTTCGGTCATTTGAAGAGGGAAGATGTTGTTGAGTATTAGTGACAGTTATATACATTTATGTCTATTCTTCTTCGGGTTATAGGACGTCTGTGGAGCTCGCAGACGTGTGATCAGCTCCACTTGTTGGGAACTTTATCACCCAAGGTTTATTAATTACTTGGAGAGGAAGAAGACGATGAGTGACTTTCGTTGTCATTCATTCGACATAGAAGAGTGTACCTTACACATCCTTTAATCAAATGCAGACCAGTTGAAGGAACTAAAGAGATATTTATTAGGTGATGAAGTCAAAATCAGAGATGATTGTCGTTTAAATAAAGAACGATTTGATATTATTTATATTATTTATACGCATAATTATTTGAGTATATAATCTGGTCAAGTCCGCGGGGAAATGCTGGATGCAGGCCGCTTCTAATCGAACGAGGTGGAAATATTTAGGGGAGGCCTATGTTCAGCAGTGGACGTCCTATGGCTGATATGATGATGATGATGATATAATCTTTCTGGCTTGCATCATACCCACTAAGTATGGTTTATAAACAGATCCTTTTCCGTTTCTGAAGCAGTCATTATTTTGCTAAAAAATACGTGCGTTGCGTACGGCAGAGGCAGTTGCAGCAATACAATAGTCGTCTGCAGACGCTAGCGGTGGACATCATTTGCAGTTGTGATCATATAAACCGTGTGCTGCCGATTCTGACATAAGCTCCTAGGGGAAAGTTACTCAGTTTCATGGTCTGCATGCACACTATCAGTATTCGGAGGGCTGTCCCTCACCCTGTAAATGAGCGATTCTTTAAAGTGCTGCAACTCGTTAACCACTGAACAGATTCGAATAATATTAAACGAGTTAGCAGTCGTGTTTTTAATTTTTTTAATTTATTATGCTTGTATAATACTAATTGAATAAATGACACATACACACACATTTTTTATTTTAAGGTTTGCTCTCAAATAACGCCAGCCGTACCGGAGTAGCATGTTCGACTTGTCAGAGTGTTGCGGGCTAGTCTGTTTCATTTATTCTGAATACTGTGTTGTTCAAACTCAACAATTTTAGAGTAAGTATTAGGATGATAGGAAATTTTAAATGGGTAAATGAAAAACGTCATATCAGTCTAATTTGTTTACTTGTAAAAAAACAATATTTAAATAATACAGTGAGCACATGCGCTTATTGCTCGGGAAAAGACGCGGTCTTCCGGAGCAAGAAGCCGCAGCACGTCGCCCCCCTCTCCCCTGGCCACACTGCGCCCGCAATCCACTGCCTTACCCACAAAGTGCGCGACGGGCGCGATGGCCCTCCTACGCGTAACGCGGCCATTCCTTATGTTTCACATAGGTAACACGGTACTGGACAGACGCACAATAAGTTACATTACACTTACACTAGGTTGAGTTGAGCCTTCCTCGCGACACCGCCACTAGGTGCAATAAATTAAAATATGTGCGATCACATTTATAATCTAAACAAACTAGATCTTAATAGGTATAAAGGTATCATAAGGTTAATTATATAATAATTATCAAATTCGATTTGTACCAAATTTTGTTACATTCGTATATCTAAAGCGCGCTTGGCGCTCAGCGCATAGCCTGGTCGCTGAGTTTGTTCTTACAGAAATCTAGAGGAACTAAATCTATGGAATGCTTAGATGCGTCTCGTGACATGTGACCTCCGCATGCGGCACACGACACGCCGCATGCGGCTGAGCGTGTATATGGTTCGCTACGAGCAGCTAGCAGTAATGGCAACGCGGCGCCGGCGCACGCGCCGCGGGTGACTAGCTTGGTTGCTTACTATCACTCCCTCCGCTCTCACTAGCAATAAATAACTTATTCTAACACGAATCTAAGCTAATGAGGCATTTTCAACAACTGCATATTTTTGTCAATTTCGGTGGATTTTTAAATTTTTTGCTTTTTTGATGTTTTTTGTAGCTGTATAGCAAAAGATACTCATTTTGAATATAATATATTAACAGGGAAATATGTAACAATAGTATTTAGTGAGTTATTTGGGTCACCGAAATTGCCTTGTCACCGAAATTGAATTCATGCCACCGAAATTGGGTTTGTGCCACCGAAGTTGCAATTGTGCCTCAGATCCTCCAATGCTGAAACCTGATGGATCGCTGGCTCACTCTGCAAGTGAGAAAGCCCTGTTTGCAAGCAACTCACGTCTGGACGCTGGCACCAAGCAACCACCTACTGCACCTCGTTGCGATTCTTCGATGTCGGAGATCGCAGTACACACTAAAGAGGTTCGAAAAGTATTGTGCAGTCTAGACGTGAACCCTGATGGCATACCAGCGAGAGTGTTAAGACTTTGTGCGCCTGAACTGTCTCCTGTGCTCACACGCTTGTTCCGCCTCTCTCTTAAAGAAAGAACGGTGCCGGGGACCTGGAAGCTTGCTAATGTGCAACCAGTTCCCAAAAAGGGCGACCGTGCTGACCCTGCCCATTACCGTCCAATTGCTATTACCTCCATCCTATGCAAGGTCACGGTCCATCAGAGTAGTCGTTGATGGCTGCGCTCCAACCTTATGGCCATTGATGCCGGAGTTCCTCAGGGGTCTGTTCTCTCTCCAACTTTTTTCCTGCTGCACATCAATGACCTCCTTCAGCACGGTATTGTTGGATACGCAGATGATAGTACCGTTTCAGAGAGATACTTGACAGGTGCAAGAATCAGTGGGGATGAATTACGTTCGTTAAGAAAGGCCATGGTAGAGCAAACAGATCTGACCTTAAGTCTAGTCTCCCAATGGCGCGACGACAATCTGGTCTCATTCAACGCCACCAAAACACAGGCGTGTCTTTTCACTGCAAAAAGGAGTCCTTTCGACTGGACACCTACTTTTCGGGGTACATCTGTCTCTGTCACTGACAAGCTTGAGCTTCTAGGTATGGAGTTGACATCAAATCTAAACTTAAGCGCGACCATCGAGGACAAAGCTCAAACGACGGCTAAGAAGCTGGGCATTCTGACTGAAGCGATACTTTACGCCTGGACAGCTTTTAACTCTTTACAAAGCACAAGTCCGATCCAGCATGGAGTATTGCAGTCTCTTTGGTATGGTTCAGCCAAATACCAACTTGCCGCTCTTGACTCGGTGGAACGCAGGGCCAAGAGGCTCATAGACGGCAAAAAACTGGTGGACTCCAAGCTACATAGCCTGGCACATCGTCGCAAGGTTGCCTGTTTGTCGGTTTTTTACAGATTGTACTTCGGAGAGTGTGCTCAAGAGCTTCACGACCTTGTTTCACCAGCTCCCTTCTACCATCGGACATCCCACCAATTCGGACTAAGCGCTTCCAGTCATCATTTATAATGCGCACTGCTAAAGAGTGGAACTCACTACCTGCGTCTGTGTTTCCAAACGCATACAATCCTAATCTCTTCAAAGTAAGAGTGAACAGGCATCTTCTGGGTGAGCTCGCTCCATCTTAGACTCTGTCTCTGTTCTATGACCTAGACTAGAGTCAAGAGCAAACACATCCTTAATAAAAAAAAATGCCTTGTTTGGCTGCTTACAAATGGATGGCATTGTGTTGAAGATAGCCGTAGACCCTGCTGTTATCGGCATCCGTCCACACCTGTTAGCACCTGCCGGTCGACAAATCAACTGATACCTGCGACTACAAATAGTAGCCACGTCTTCGGCTATCGCTGACGGGTGTCAACGACTGAGCAGGAGGACTTTACGGGAGCGCCGGGCTGGAGGGCCACCAGGGATCGCCGTGCAGTAGGACCTCGCGGGAGCGCCGGGCTGGAGGGCCACGACGGATCGCCGGGCTGAAGGGCCATGAGGGATCGCCGTGCAGTAGGACCTCGCGGGAGCGCCGGGTTGAAGGGCCACGAGGGATGGCCGGGCTGGAGGGCCATGAGGGATCGCCGTGCGGTAGGACCTCGCGGGAGCGCCGGACTGGAGGGCCACGAGGGATGGCCGGGCTGGAGGGCCACGGGGGATCGCCGTGCGGTAGGACCTCGTGGGTGCACCGGGCTGGAGGGCCACGAGGGATCGCCGGGCTAGCTCAAAAATTAATTGATGGACATGGGCCTCCCCTAATCAGGAGTATTGCCATCCTCTACACGCTCGGCTGGCGGATAGGCGAGCGAAGTACGAAATTTTGCATTCAGAGGGAACGCTGTGGTCCGTTCCCCTAAATGAATTTATCCCTTAGTCTTCTTTTACGACGCAGATTTTAGTTTTTCTGAAATAACCGTAATTTTTTGTCCAACAAACGACGTAAAGCGACCGCATTTTACAGGCTTTTTCGATCTTTATATCCCGCAAGGAGTGAAAGCGTGATATTTCTAAATATGTTTGTAATTTGTATCAATTGTGCAAATTCGGTGGAGCTTTGCAATTTCGGTGGGCTTCTAGCAGCCATAAAAGCCACCGAAATGTGCCCACCGAAATTGCAAACTAGTCATTTATTTAAAAAATATACAAAAGTATCAAGGTTATTCCAGTTTGCAACTTAAATCTCAAAAGTGTACCTAAAGGCTATTTAGAATGCAGTACTGTTATATTTTTAAACTTTGAGGTAACATTTTAATCCCGAGCACCGAAATTGCAAAATTTTGTTCCGAGTAAACGGAAATAGTTTACTACCATTTTTGTCGGGAAGACGCAATGAGGTAGTGTACAACCGTTCACACTGTGCGTGAGTGCTCGGCTGATCCTAGCAGGGGAGGGGTTTTAGGTCTGGATATACTCAACAGTGTGAGCAGGGAGCGTCGAAACAAAATTGCCACCGATATTGCTATTTTTGCTGGGACAAATCTAGTTTTGACATAGTTCATAAAATTTTCGTCTAAAAATTCAATTTTTTATAATTTCTCGTAGGGTCACTAATCCTTAACATAATCAAAATTAATTTTCCTTAATATGTTGGACATAATTTTCCTGAGAGATGAATATGTTGTGAAAAACGGATTGGGGACAAGCCACCGAACATTGAAATTCGACACTTACTATTTTTTTTCTTAAAACATAATAACTGTCCAAACATTATTTATATGGCTTCATATCAGAACAAGTGTCTTATATTTTGAAAAAAAATATCATAGTCATATCTGCAAAGCGTCACCTCGTTTTCAGCGAGGACATGAAAAAATTTCGCTTGAGAAATCCACTCTAATACTTCCTTCATAATTTGACACATAACGGGCCGCGCTCGCGCGACCCTAGATCCTTTTTTCTACTTTAAATTAAGTATAAATAATTTCTCCAGCTAGTACACATATTTTGACCGAGCGGTCCGGCCGACTACTTACATTGAAACTACCTCTAACGAGTATTTCCCTCCTGCGACGTCGGTTCGCATGTGTAACGGACCACAAATTGACAATAATAATTTATCCTTTCGCAAGGTTCTCCTATACAAATATGTTCCTAATATTCTCTATTCATAGAGTTTCAAGAACGAAACTTATTTACTACGAAATGCTAATAAGCTGAGGTTCCATCGTTTCTATTTGAACGGGTGTTCATTGTGCGGATGTACTGGAGTGTGCTGGAGGCAGCGTCGTCGGCGCCGGCGTCGTGGTTAGCACGGGTTCGGGTGGTGCCGACGTCGCGGCGGTTTCGCTCGCAGCGGGAGCGGTGGGCTCGCTCTCGTTAGTAGAAGCTGGCTCGCTTACAGCTGCAGCTGTGGTGGCAGCAGACTGACTCGCGGCAGTAGCGGATATCTCACTGGTGTTAGTAGTAGCCTCGCTAGCGGCATCTGCAGCGGCCGTACTCTTAGCCGTCGCAGCATCAGTGTTAGTAGTAGCAGCAGCCTGAGCAGTGGTACCCTCTGTTTCAGAGCTTGACGCCTCCGTTATTGGCAGTTCGTTGTTTTTCTTCATTATATTTTTCATGGGCCTCCGATTAAAAGTAGGGACATACGACTTTGTAATAATTTCTATATCTTTTTTCTCAGTTCGATTGTCTGATCGGCCGTCATCTGAAACATTATCTATTATGGGCCGGCGTGTAGTCGGCTCTACTTTGTCATTCGGTGGCGATGAGTCGGTTATACTTTCCGCCTCATCATCTTCTATCTCCACTACTTTCTGTTTCGTGATTGATGGCGAACCCTTACTTTTGATCGGCACCTCTGTGATCGAGTTCAAATTCCAATTACTGTTCTTGCTTTTGTATCCAGCATTAACAGGAATCAGCTCTTCAGATTCTGAAATGCCTGTGGTAGCAGCATTGATAGAAGGTGTTGTAGAAACAGCAGGAGCAGTTGGCACGTGACGCGTAGGCTCAGGACCTTCCGTGTGATCGCCTATGGCTGCTACATCACCGACTAGATTAATAAGATCCGTTAAGACACTGTTTTTCTTTCCCTTGTTTGGCTCGATTATAGCTGCACTTTTTTCAGGCTCTGCTGATATTTTTATAAGCTCTACTGCATCTGTAGCTGTCTCAGATGACCCAAAAATTATAAATTCCGTTGTTTCTATATTTTCACTAGACTGGCCATCAGTACTTGATGGAATTGATTTTGAAACAGTGATCACTTCAGATTCGATTGGTGTCGATATCTTTGTTGTAGTTAGGTCTATTGGAGAAGGGTTTGCAGTTGACTCGAGGAGTATTTCTTTATCAAGATTTTCAAAACTTGCTTTTGGTTTTTGGTCACTTGTTTCAATTGGCAAAGAACTAAACTCTGTCTGTGCAGTTATTTCTGTTACGATGTTTGATTTAGATGCAGGGTTTAACGTATGCTCTCGTAGTATTTGTACATTAGATAGTTCTGTTGTTACGGGTTCTTTGTTAGTTGTTAGCTCATCATGTGTTGTCAATTGTGGTGCTGCAGTTGAAGTTGCTTTAACCTCCTCCTGTACTTTTGATGCCAATGTAGACTGCTCTAATTCTTTGACAGTATCTTCAGTTGGAACAAAAGATACCGTCGTTACAATTTCTGAAGACGCCATACTTGAATCAGTAACATCGTCAAAATCACCATTTATTTCCTCTGGCACAGATGATGGAATGTTTAAGATTTCGGTTGGAATTGCAGACCTTAAATTGAGCATTGGACTATCTTTGAATTTTGTCGTATCTGTGCTAAATGCCGTTTCTAGCTTCGTTGTGGCTATATCATCAGCTGTACTTAGACTACTTGCAGGGCTAGTTTTCTCCCTGTTGCGATCGTAGCTGGTACTTAGAATTAAAGGCGTTTCTGTGGCTACAAATACAATTTCAGGTGTTGTTTCAGGAATTGCTTTAGAAGAGCTAATCGTGGAACCCTCAGTAATAGAATGAGTCGCCGTTGAAAGTGTAGACGTTATGGCATTTGTCTCGACGTGCGTCAAAACAGGTTCAGTAGTCGCCTCGTGTACCAATACATGCTCATTGTCTATTTGTTCTGGCATTAATTCATCTTCATGGTTGCTGAGCACAGACAAGTCGTCAGGCAGCGGTGGGAAGGCCGGATTGTGCTCAAACATTGGTAATTCCTCCTCTTCAACGATCGGAGCTTTAGTTGTGGCAGGTACTGGAGCTACGTTTACAGGAGTGATTACTGGCGACCCCATGGTTGCAAAGCTTGTAGCAATAGAAGGATACATTTCACTACTTAACGAACCCTGTGTTGACAAACTGATTTTAGATGGCGGTGCATCATTATTAATCTTAGAATCCAAACTGTTATCAGAATGAGCAGTTGGTATTTCAGATGAGAAAGTAGGTTGTGCTGAAGACGAAGACGAGTGTATTTCAATTATAGCTGGCTTTTCTGTTCTCGAGTCGGCGTCACTCGTGTCAGTGTGTTCGGAGGTAGCTTCGCGCACGATCAAAGGAGACTTCGAAGAGGAATAGTGAGGAACCTCAATGCCAGGTGACGGTAGAATTTCCTTTACTTTAACTTCCGGGATTACCGGTATCTCAGAAACTGGCGTAATTTCCTTGATGGTGATTTCTTGCTTGATGTTTTCTTTAGGTGGTGTTGGCGCAGGACTGCTCGCTAGGATTTCAGTGGTAGAAGGTGTTGCTCCAGGTACTGTAGTTACACCTGAAAATGCAAAAATATATTATTTTACAAAAAAAACACATTTACATGAGTAATTATCGATGAGTCTAGATGGTGTGTCAAAGGCTCATATGAAATGCGTGTCGGTTTACCTCTAAGCGGGCAGTTGTCGTACTCGGGGCAGCAGCGGCCGGGCACGAGGCGCGGCGTGCAGTCGTCGCGCAGGAAGCACGCGATGCGGCGGCAGACCACCTCGCCGCCTTGGCAGTAGCACACGCGGCACGGGTCCGCCGGGTCCACCAGCTTCTCGCCGTTGCCGTACACGCGCCCTTCTTGCTCGCATTCTGGAATACCACATCATAAGGTATTGAAACAACAGGAATAGTATCCATTTAATTTTCAAAACTTGAAAGTACTATCATTTAAACTATGGAAACTTATTACATGAGCAGGAGAAGGATCTAGTTCGCCGTCGTTTGGAGCGGAAACCAGACTCATGTCACGTAAAATATGCTGCGTCTGCATGCTTCCCAGGTCCGGACTGCTCGCGCAGTAAACTACAAGTACTGACCGCACTGGTAGGTGGGGCAGCAGTGGTCGGGGCGGTGCAGCGCCTTGCAGCCGGGGCGCGGCTCGCAGCGCGTGCGCGCGCAGCTGACGGCGCCGCGCGCGCACCGGCATCGCTCGCATGCGCTGGCGCCGGGGAACTCGTCGCCGGGCAAGTACACGACGTCGCCCACGGCGCAACCACCTATAAAAATTACACATCACATGGTACACTTTACGACAAAAAGGCATTCTTTTCTACTCGGCATTCTATCGACGATAGATAGAGATGTTGTTAAAAAAAGATATGCTTGGATCATTCGTTATTTATAAGCATAACTCCAATATCTATACTTATATTATTAATTCGAAAATAAATATGTCTGTCTGTGACGTTTTCACGCCTAAACCACTGAACCGATTTTGATACAATTAGGCATAAACATAGACAAGAACCTAAGAAAGGGCATAGGCTACTTTTTGCTGCAGGAATCTCACGGGAAATTGTAATATCGAATTCACGCCGCGCGTACGAAGACGCCGGGCACCAGCTAGTTATTTTATAAAAATCAAAGAAAGCGAGGAGTGCTAATAAGCGAAATACTTTCTATGAATACAAATGAAGAACCTACATAGCTACTCTGATTTGCATGAATAATTAAGTACCTTCTTTTAATCCAAGATCTGCGCTCGTTACGTTCGGCAAGGGGCCAAGAGGACCTGAAACAAAAGAATATACGAATAAGGAAAGTAAATCACAAGGCAGGCAATAATGAGCTGGCGCAGTCACGTCGTTCCCTTGCCAAAGTAATGTACCTGATGAATTGCAATTCCGAATTCATGGCACTCATTGTTGCTCGAGTCAAACGATTACATGCCTCCCTCGCGTACGACTAAATCCGCGCGGCTAATTGTCTACCGCCCCTCCGCGCTCCGCCTTGCACCGGCCCTGCTTGTAGACAGGTACAAATTATGAAGGCTGAACTTAGGGCGGGTTTGTTTCGTATTTTTCTCGCGCGAGTTGACAGATGATGCTGAACACTCGTGTTCGCTCCGTCGCGCCCTCTACCGGCGCGCCATTATGTTGGAGGCTTTGATTTATGCAAGGCTCACGATAGCGAGCGTCTCGCCTCGCACCCTTCAAACTCTCACTTTGTTTCATGTTTCCCATTTCCTTTTTTCTCGTTTGGCAGTTGTTCGCGATATTTGCTCGTTCATCACGCACGCCCCACCCGCCCGCCGTCGACTCATCTCACTGATGGCACTTTGAAAGCTTTTTGTAAGCGAGCTTTGTACACGATTCATTTGTATTACAATCCTTCTAATTTTTGCGTTTCTTTATACTGATTAACAATTCACGGAAGATTGCTAGGACCAATTTAATTTCGATTGCGGCGTAGCATTTTGCTACGAACGTGGATGATCTAGGATATAACATAATGTAACATTTGTTATGTTTCATTTTTAATTAATTAAATTGATTAATTTAGGTTACGGCGTAGAATTTTGCTACGAACGTAGACAATAGGATGAAAGGTTTCTTATATTTTTTCTTTTCGATTACGTAATTCAATTCAATGATTATTTAAAGTAAGAGTAAAGTAACACACATATCTGACGTATCGTGTGTCAAACTGTCAAGTAATAAAAAAAGTCAAGTAAAAGTCTGGTGTGCACCGGTGCGCGTGATCGCAGCGACTTGCGCGTTCGCGCGGAAAATGGAGTCGCCATGCGCGTGTGACATAATGTAACTCTCGGACCAGCTCAGACACACGCTTATCCTTAAGGGCCTGCCTCGAACTTTTAAACGTCCCTTCCCCAATGGCAAATCCTGTGTGTAAGAACAGAGTGAAATCGCCATACTTAGACGATTTTTCACTCTTTTGCAAATTAATAAAAATTGTACGACAAAAATATATATGTAGAAATGCACAAGAAGCATCGTATTCGCATTACTTTAAAAAAACGTGTTTTCCTGTGACAAGAATCTAGATAATATCATGAAAAATCATTATACAATGAGATAAAGTGTTTATCGTATTCACCAACGAAAATGCGCGCATCCAAAAATACCCATTTTTCTCACGTCTCGGGCCGCTAAATAGTATAAAATCACGGAATAGAAAAAACTAGTTTATAAAATGTAGTAATATATAAAATGAAGTCCCTTCCCGTGTATGCTTAGATCTTTAAAAGTTAAAAAACTGATTTTGATGCGGTTTTCTTTAGTAGATACATTAATTCAATAGAAAGGTTTTAATGTAAGTATAATTTATTTATGGAAAACGGGTGGGCTGCTCGTACTGAAATATACTTTATTTACTTCAATTTACACACTTGAGGTGTAGTTTATGCTTAAGTAATACCTGTAATGCTTATTACTGAAAAATAATGAACGTTCATTCTAATTAAATAATTATA
Source organism: Tuta absoluta (assembly GCA_027580185.1). NCBI lineage: Eukaryota > Metazoa > Arthropoda > Insecta > Lepidoptera > Gelechiidae > Tuta > Tuta absoluta. The sequence goes on from JAQAHW010000003.1 coordinate 280,251, forward strand.
AAAATAATTCCGTGTAACAAATTCAAGGCTTGCCAAAGAGCGATGGAGCGGAGCGTCTTCGGCGTCAAATGAATTGACAGAGTCCGTAACGCTAACGCTGAGAGCCAAGACATGCAGAACTGACGGACGCAGTAAAACCACACAATCAAAATGGGAGTGGAGCGGTCATGTTCGTCCGATGCACCCAGATCGATGGGCTAGAATTGTCACTGACCATTTGGTACCTCAAGGCGGGTCCCGGCGCCGAAGTAGACCCCGGAAGCGATGGCGTTAAGATTTCGATGCCTATGATAAGGAGTTGACCGAGTTGGCTTTGGACCGATGAAATGGAAGACCACGAGGAGGCCTTTGCCCAGCAGTGTTATTACTTAGTTGGCTAGTTATAATATAATGAGAATCCCTTGTTTAATGACGAAGTGTTTAAACAAGTGAAGCACAGTATCGTCGCAAACAAAATTGCGCAATTTCGCAGATGTAAGGACACCGAGCGACGCCGTCGCCGCCGCCGCCGCGGCCGCTGCGCACGCGCTGTTGTTTGCGCAAGTGTCTCGGCGCTGGCGGTGCCGCCGGTGACCGCTATTATGTAGCACCAGCAGCACGCGTCATCAAAACCACCCAACACCAACACCACCCTCGTGCGTAAGCGGTTTACTTACATAGCAACAAACAGACATACATTATCGTCATCGTCGCTATTTTGTAACACGACCAAAGCAACACAACTTTGAAGATTCCGAGAACTTAAAAACTAAACAACTATCTACCTAAAACATGTTTTATTTGCATATAAGTTGCCGTACCTTTAATCATGTTTTACCTAAAAGCGAGATGACATATGAGGTACCTATGAACTTGGTGTAGGGTGGTACGGTACCGGAGCGGAGCGCGAGGTGGGGGGCGCGGGGCGCGACCGGGACGAATAAGGGGACGACCTCAACCTCGCAAGGGCGGCGTGCGACCTCTATTTAGGGCACTCGCTGTTCTCCTTAGCCTAGGGCGCTGACCTTTGCGCCTCAGGATGAGGTAGGCGGCTTCATCCCAAACTTCCTGATTCTACGTCATTTATATTCCCACTCCGCCTTTACTGCAGGTCGTTACCCGTAAAAGCTTTTACGTTTTTTACGTGGAAATGGGATTTCACACCAGAACAGATGGTAACAAAATACAGAAATAATTTACTAATGAAATCGGCATCCGTTACATAAGTTTCGAATCCAACTAGACTCTTGCTAATATCGGCTCTATCTAGTAGCTGAAACACGGTTGAAATGAAATTCAATTAATCTCCGGACGCATGTGGCCGAGTCAATATCCGGAGCACCTACTTTGTCGTTTATCTCCTAGTTCATTAGCCACCCCCTCCCCCTTACCCTCCCCGACTAACCCTCTCTACCACCCCCTGGCTCTATTTTGTGTCCTTTCATTAGAACCCACCCTTTCCTCGGATTAGATGTGACTACTGTAAGTATATACCTACATAATACTCTGAGCGAAAGATATATCTGCTACATAGATAACTCTATATCTGCTACATAGATAACTCTTAAGTGTGGCAAACTCTTGAATCCGGAATAACATTTCCTAGACGGCAACCGCCATTTAACAAACTTTTGTTAAATGATGGAAGTTTTGTTGAATGGGAAGGTTTTTTTTTCTTGAAACTGGCAAACTAGCCGTTTCGGGAGTAGTAAACTCAGGTGTTTAATTGTGACATTGCCATAACATAGAATATATAGTATCCGAACATGCTCTAACTACGCCAGTGAGAGTATAGTATTCTTTGCTCTAACTCACGTCACAGCTAAAACGTATAACAAAGACAGACTACGAATTACGAGCAACTGATGTCAAACCATCGTTTTAGAATAAAACACATTCTTTGCGGTGTAGTTCTCCATGACAATAGCTTTATGCGGGTTAAATGTTTTGTATGGGATGATAATTATTGACAACTACAATTAGAACATACACACACATGGTGATTATGTACTATTACATAAAACAAAAAAAAACTGTTTAAAATCATGAGTTTTTTTTGTTTGTTTTAATTTTAAGTATTTCGTTTAAACCACCTCTGACCCCAGAATTATATAATTAAACAAACATTTCAGTTCTATTTACATTCTGACACAGTTATTTCTTAGAGAAAGTGACAGTGTTGTCACATGTATTTTGACAAAGCCACAATAAGAGGTAAAAGTTCGTATGTTACTCCGCGACGTTTGAGAGCAGACCAGTAAACCCTATAGGTTCCATTTACGTTATTAATGTACATATATATATCACGCCTAAACGGCCCTCAAAAAACGGACATTGACGCAGACGTGGCGTAACGTCTGACAAACATTTGAGGGTCATATAAAAAATCGCGTATAACCATAGCGACAGGTTGTCAGACCATCGCCCTTAATTGAAATACACATGTAACCTTAGTTCTTTAATCGCCTCTTACGATACCCACGGGAAAGAAATGGGGTGATGTTATTCTAAGTAGGCATCTCATGGATTTTTTACGGTTATTAGAGTACTCTCGTTGCGCTTCTACAACATAAAATGTAAAGTCACCTACATCGAAAGTGTCTATAGTCATATAAAGCATGAAAATCCATTTAATATCATAAATAAAAAGTGTATTATCATTGACACGTCGTCCATCATTAATTAATTAAAGGATACTATTATTTTTCTTCTGTCGCGTGAGACACCGATTATTATTAAACAATGTAAAAACGTAGTAAGTTTCTTGCAGTACCGACAGGTTTACTACCTTTCTTACTGTATGTATAATTAAATAAAATGATTAGTTTGTAACAGACAATTGAGCATTTCAACACAGAATAAAAATAGGTGTTGGTGGGAGCCTGCGGACAATGTAGCTGCCTCGCATCAGATCGGACTGAGTGCAGTGTTACAGAACCTACCGAATAATCGGTACATCTACCGATTTGGACCCTGACCTACCGGTGTACCGATCGGAGCACATAATCTTCCGATATTTACAAATTTTGACTTACATAATATCTTCTTTTTTTTTAAACTTGCAAAATTTTCAAGCGCGGGCAGGATTTGAACCTGCGACTTTCGCATTACTAGTGGCGACGCCTCTTCCATCTGGGCTACCTCAGCTCATTCCTTGCCCGCCAATTTTGCAAGTGTATTTTAATGCCAGTAACGCGTGGCGTGGCTCCATCTACCGGGTTAGTTTTGCAACTAATAACCGGCGAATAATTCTATCTTTACAGATTGAATGTAGTCTAAGCGATGAAAACCCGCGATAAATTGAATACCAAATTTTAAAACACTTCCCGTGTTATGTATAAAATTTTTGAAAACTAGCATTTTCACATAATATCGTCTAGTTTTCATTATTTTTTCGCTTTTTCTTATTCTGTATGGGACACACCGAGATCACCAAGTTGAAGAAAGATCCCATGAACCCTGGTGTCAGAGTTTTTAAGGTGCTTCCAAGGTAACTTGTAGTCCTCTGACATGGTTGTATAGCGATTGCCATCTCAAATAATCCCCGAGAGCAACCGGGAACGACGACTTAAACATTCTCCCAAGCAATTTTAGAGCAAAATAATAATCTACCGATTTTTTGCCTTTACATCTACCGATGTTTTTATTTTTGTTTCGGTAATACTCTGAGGGCGGCTCGTGAGGTGCCACGTGTGCTTGCACCGGATAAATAATCAACGTCTCGCAAAAAATGAGATATATTTCTCTAGATCTTTTCCACTTCTACACCCATTGTTTGGCTAAATAAAATATGATTTGTGATCCATTGAAATAACCATTAGATAGAGCTAGATGAAAGCTTATAATTTATAGTCTGTGACTTATTGATAATTTCCTTCTAATTGTTAATAAATCCAAAAAAGAATAAATCAATTATGGAATCCGTTATAAAAGTTATTGTATTTACACAAGTAAGTAAACACTGTAACTTACAATTTAAACTAATATTTATTAAACCACAACTATAAATTCTGACTAGTTAAGTGGTTAATAAGACACACACGGCAGGTATTTCGTGCCTGTTTACGCTTTACGCCTGCTGTGACGTCTGACAGGATGTCTACGACTGTGAATCACGGTGACCTACTGCGTGACGCAAATCGTTTTCAGAGACGTAGGTACATGTCTATTTACTGCTTTGTGTTTATTGTTACTTTTATTCACAAAGGTACCTTTTTTGTGGTGGTTTCTATTCACATAAAAGTACCTTTATACTGTGAGGTGCTGGGTTAGATTAGCATCACCCTCCAATTGATAATCGTCCAAGGAACGGGCAGCAGCATTTCCTGTGAATGCAACATCTGCGCTCGCCAATCCGCCTTTAGAGTATAGCAACACCCCTAATATGGGGAGGCCCTTGTCCAGCAGTGGACTGTTGTGGCTATGTAGGTGTATACCTTTATTACGATATTTAACTTATACTAAAAAGATAGATAGAGAGATCAACTTTCTGAATGACCCTCAATGTTTGTCAGTCGTGGCACAAATTGCCTGATTTTAAGTCGGTTTACGCTCTTACTACCATACATGCGTGATATATGTAAAAAGATAGTCGATCTGTTTCTAGGCGTGTCGGTGACAAATGAACACGTTTGTAAACGATTTGTCGCTACTGCAGCGTGAAGTGATTGTAATCTAAGCACACGCTCGACTCTGTTTACATTTACGGATTAAAACAACTACTTAACTGCATTGGCATACAAAGCATTCACTTCGGCATTCACGTTTACAGCTAGCGGTGTAGTGGTTTATCAATCTCGGTCCTACCGCATTCGCACACGTCCTGAGCATACCGAGCAGATAAAACATCTTACTAAGTAGAGTCAAGGAGCGCAGAAACAGAAGCTGAATGCAACTGCTGAGGATGAGTTAATTGCTTAGCGCTTGCCGTTGACTTCAAAACCATACTAACCAAACTATTAAATTGTGAAGGTATCGTTGTAGCGCACTCTTACGAGCACTTAGATTAGATTATCCTATACTAAATAGTTATTTAAATGCAGGCTATCGCATTTCTATCACTTTCACAAAAAGAAAAGTTCTTGGACAGATACGTCGATAAAAAAAACTAAGTCATTCAACTAAGTATTTTGTTACTATACGGGGTGTAAGGGACAGCCCTCCGAATACTGATAGGGTGCATACAGACCATGAAACTAAACAACATTCCCTTTGAAACATATGTCAGAAAAAGACAAAAAATAATCGACCTCCCTTATCAAATCAAGCTCAGCTGACTGGATTTCCTATGACAAAAATTACGTGTCTTGAAATATTTTTTGATGGGAAGTTGTTTATAGCTGAATGTACCTTATCAGTATTCGGAAGGCTGTCCCTTACACCCTGTATAAGAGCCAATTCGCTATGAAAACCTGACTTTCGCATGGTCATAGTTACAGCCTACCATTAAACATTAGACCTATCTAATATCTATATCTACAGGCTATCAAGCACCGCCGAGAGTCTCGGACCGCAAAGAGAATAGAAAGAACAGCAGAGGCTCCGTCCGGCAAATGCCGTGATGCTGTCCCGGGCCGGTGCCGGTGCCGGGGCCGGTGGCAGCCGACGCGAGACGGGGCAGACGGGGCAGACACGGCCTGTCACGATCTCGCGCGATCGATACCGCCCCCGCCTCAGCCCGCGCCCGCACTGCCACTGCACCTCACCAATCAGGTGACATCAGAACAGGGAACCAAATCGGAACCAAGCTCATAATGGGCGCTTTTGTTTATTTCTAATCCAACTAACTGCCGTGGTTATCTCTCGTAGAAATAAGTAAAACAATTATGTAAAAAAGACTTATAAAACAAGCTTTTATTTAAGTGCTCTGAAAAGATGAAAATAAAATTTTGAATGACATTAACCACATTCATTTATGACTTTACAGAAATGAAAATATAATAAAAGCTTGTCGCGATGCCTAGAAGAAACTACCTAATTACAGTTAGGTGCGTACCTTATTACAAAATTTCAATCACAAATTGAAAGTTTCGCGACAAGCTTTTATTATATTTTCATTTCTGTAAAGTCATAAATGAATGTGGTTAATGTCATTCAAAATTTTATTTTCATCTTTTCAGAGCACTTAAATAAAAGCTTGTTTTAAAAGTCTTTTTTACATTATTTTATTTTATATTTTTTAGTTTATGTTACGATAGTTATTGATCAATACGAAAGTCTTTCTATAAAACGGAGAGACCTTCAATAGAAAAACTTAAGGCACGGGGAAAACTAACATTAGGATAAAGTATAATTATCTCTTTTATATTCTATAGAAGTAGGTTGGTACCTACTCCTCCGGCATCCCTAATAGAAGAATTAGCTTGTAATATATGTCTTAGTCTTTTCATTTTATTGATGGCGTCATTATTACATGGCCGAGTCCCAGTTAATTTCGAACAGTCTAATTCTTCTATCAGGAGGCCTACCAACTGCCTATAATAAACGAATTCGTATACAAAATTGCAAGTCCCAGCAGTTGAATATTGAGGAGTTCCATAGTTCGAAGACAACCCTGGATGTAGCGTCTAATTCATGGTAGGCCTACCAACTGCCTATAATAAACGAATTCGTAAACAAAATTGCAAGTCCCAGCAGTTGAATATTGAGGAGTTCCATAGTTCGAAAACAACCCTGGATGTAGCGTCGTATTCATGGTAGGCCTACCAACTGCCTATAATAAACGAATTCGTATACAAAATTGCAAGTCCCAGCAGTTGAATATTGAGGAGTTCCATAGTTCGAAGACAACCCTGGATGTAGCGTCTAATTCATGGTGAGCCTACCAATTGCCTATAATAAACGAATTCGTATACAAAATTGCAAGTCCCAGAAGTTGAATATTGAGGAGTTCCATAGTTCGAAAACAACCCTGGATGTAGCGTCTAATTCATGGTAGGCCTACCAACTGCCTATAATAAACGAATTCGTATACAAAATTGCAAGTCCCAGCAGTTGAATATTGAGGAGTTCCATAGTTCGAAGACAACCCTGGATGTAGCGTCTAATTCATGGTGAGCCTACCAATTGCCTATAATAAACGAATTCGTATACAAAATTGCAAGTCCCAGAAGTTGAATATTGAGGAGTTCCATAGTTCGAAAACAACCCTGGATGTAGCGTCTAATTCATGGTAGGCCTACCAACTGCCTATAATAAACGAATTCGTATACAAAATTGCAAGTCCCAGCAGTTGAATATTGAGGAGTTCCATAGTTCGAAGACAACCCTGGATGTAGCGTCTAATTCATGGTGGGCCTACCAACTGCCTATAATAAACGAATTCGTATACAAAATTGCAAGTCCCAGCAGTTGAATATTGAGGAGTTCCATAGTTCGAAGACAACCCTGGATGTAGCGTCTAATTCATGGTGGGCCTACCAACTGCCTATAATAAACGAATTCGTATACAAAATGTTGTGTCCCAGATATAAACCGCTGAGGAGATCTCTCGTACGGAGTCGATCCTGGCAGCAGCATCAGGTCAAATTTATGATTAACATGCATTGTCATCGGTTCTCGAACAACATGCAAAATTTCAACTCAATCGGATACCGAGAAGTGGTTCAAATTAAACTTGCAAGATTTGCACCGAACAAACATTGTTACTTACATACACTGCAAGTTAAATAAAAGCTTTTAAAAAAGCAGTACCTTTCTAAGTACTGCTTTTTTAAAAGCTTTTAAAAAAAAGTCTGATGCGCGCGCGCTTGGCGCATGGTTGTGACGATTGTTTAAATAAATTTTATTTCGTGATCTACCGGAAACTAGTGTCAGATTGAAAATGGTTCAATGTAAAAAATGTAAACAATTTGCTTCTCTGAACAAAGATGATATAGTGAAGTGTAAGGGCGGTTGTGATTCAGTTTTCCATAAAAAATGTTTAAAAAATCTCAAGGCGTTTATGGAAAAAGAAATTTGTACTGATTGCCAAAAAAGCCCAAGTAAAATATTAATTAATACGACCGAGATGGCGGGAGATAAGATATTGGCAGAGGTTAACGAAAAATTATCTATTTTGTACAAGATGGAGGAGAAACTAGAACGCCTCACTGAAACTGTCGATTTTTACTCGGCACAATATCAAGAAATGGTTACGTTCAAAACAGAGGCTGAGAAAAAACTTAAATCACTGGAACAAAAGAATATTTATTTAGAAAAATATAATAAAGCTTTAGAAGAACGCGTAGAGGAGCTTGAAGTGAGAAACAAAGAAAAAAACATAGAAATTCATGGCATGGAAAAGCTAGACAATGAAAACACGAAAGAAGCTGTTAAAAAACTTGCGTTAAAATTAGATTTAAATCCAAACGACATAGAAGAAGCCCAGCGGGTAGGATCAGAAAAACCGAACGATCCAAAACCAAAACCGAAAGTAATATCGGTAACCCTACGCACTAAAACTGCCCGCAATAACTGGATTGCTGCAAAAAAGGAACACAGAATAACCAACAACACAGTTTATGACAATGGAAATGAGAGGAAAATTTTTATAAATGAAGACCTCCCCAAATTTAAACGCCAGCTTCTGTGGGTGGTTCGAAATCAACTTAAACCGAAGGGCTTTGAATACATATGGGTGCAAAACAGTCACATTCTAGTGAGGAAGAATGCCGAAGAACGAAAGATCTACAACATTAGGTGTGAAAAAGACTTGGACAAGTTAGATAACTCATGCTCAGAGCAATAATTGCGTAGCGTACACAACGCGCGAGTACACACTATGTGATTGTCAAAACTCGATTAATGGATGTAGATATTATATCGAACGATGTAAGGTTCAAAAGATATTACGATATAAAAACATTAAGTGCTGAGATTAATCAAGAAAATGCAGGCATCCATATTTTTCATCTAAACATTCGCTCTCTTCGAAAATATTTTAATCAAATTTTGGTGTTACTTCAAGAAAATAAATCGTCGCATTAAAGGCAGAACCGACTATCTCGAAATTTTTGATGTTTTTACTTTTTTACACCATGCTGCTTAATTTTGAATTCTCTATCTAGTAGTAAAACCGATTACTGTCTGTGACCATTATTTACGGAGTTATCGAGTTCTAAAACCAACTTTTTTAGAAAGTTGATTTGATTCCAAAAGTTAAGAACCAAATTACCAGAGATAATCCTAAACATTCCTCAAACATACCAGGCAAAATCAACAAACTAATGATAGTTGATTTTGGCTGTCAATTATATCTTAATCTCGAGTTGTTATAAATACTATCGGGATATAATCGCTTTTGGCTCTAGACTTGTGTGCACCATCCAGGAAATTCGAGAGGCAAAACCAACTACTGCTGTTTACCGTAGATTTGGTCACCAGTGTGACCATAATGATGCAGGTTTCTGCCATTTTGCCAGCTTTATTGTATCGTAAGACAGTATAGGAATGTCATTTAGTATTTTAATATTGTACTCTTCTATTGTATTTATTGGTACGTATTATTTGTTAATGCTGCAGTATTATACATATTAATTCAAAGTAAGCGAACTGGTGCTTTTCTGGAATTTTGCATAGTAGAGTTATATTGAACCCTAAGTTTTCTAAAACTATTAAACATTTTACGGGTTTTTTACTGACGGTATGTTTTTATTGAGCACCCGATATTTCGCTGATGTTCCAATCAGCATGTTCACGGGTAAACTGACACGGGTAACATACCGTGAGTAAAAAACCCGTAAAATGTTTAATAGTTTTAGTGACAATAACCACGGAACCTTAAAACCTAAGTTTTCTGTTTAATTTCTATGTTTATTTTGTATTCCAAATGAATATTTAAAAATACTAATATTAAGGCAATAATAATAGAATAATTCAAAATTTTGATAATTTTGCAATCGTCATTCTAGCAACACTGGCTGGACCTGTTGGTGGGGGCTATCGGCCGGCCGGCGCACGCGACGTTTGGTTGAATTTTGCGCGAATAACAGTGTCATAATCTAGTTTTTGTTAGTTTGTGTCCTTAAAATAAACAAAACATGTCACTGGGAAAGAAGAATTTGCCTCCGGATCGAGTGGATGACAAACCTCAGTGTGAATTTGATGAAAGTAAGTAATATTTTCGATTCAATTTTTAGGTTATAATTTCGAAAATGAAATGTGATCTTTAAATAATCAGTCTCAATCTTTTTTAGGTTTTCAAAACGCTACTAATGACGATGACGACGACTTAGTGATATCTCAAGCTTATGATATGTTTGTAACCCAGACTACGAACCAAACAAAAAGTATTCAGCGGCCAGAAAACGGTGAGTACCTACTTACTTTATAATTGTATTTTTTAGAAGGAAATGTTGCATAATGAGAGTCGAAAGTTTTAAATAAGTACTAGGTAGTCTAAATATATGCTATTCTGCTTTATTTATTATCTACACTAACAATAAAGAGGAAAGATTTGTTTGTACGTATTTGTAATATGTATGTAATTCGATAAACTCCGAAAGTGCTGGACCGATTTCAAAAATTCTTTCGCCATTAGAAAGATTCAACATCCCTGAGTAACATAGGCTACTTTTTACCACGGGAAAATGTCTTATTCCCACGGGAAAACGGTAAGCAGCCGGTGAAACCGCTGGGCTGGACTCTAGTAAATTACATAGGCAAAGTTGCTTAATTTTGTCACTGACTGACTGACTCACTCACTGACCGATCATCACAATGTTTGAGGACTTCTAGAAGGCCTAGATTGATTATAGCGATTGTTGGATTGTTTCCTGACTCACAAAGATTTTACTTAACTTTGGTTGATTAATAATTTATTTTATAATAATTACAGACCCAGAAGAAGACAATGTGACATTTGAAAAAACAAAAGACAGTTCGAAAGTCCACGACAAGGAAGAGAAAAGGCCCCAAAAAAACAATACTACTGTTGAAGATATTGAGCAGGTTGCTGAAGTGAGTGAAATTAACTACTTAGAAGATTTAGTCACTCTGGAAGATTTGAGAGAAGTAATTTCTCCGTCTTATTTTGCTGAACCTGAATCACAGTTGTTTCCGGATATACCTGAAAATGAATGGTTAGATCTTAATGAAGCGTCTACAATCGCAAATATAACTATAGTAAAAATATTTGATCGCTGCTGGAAAACAATTAAAAGCAAACAGGACACAGTAGAAATGGCAACTTTAACATTAATGGAGATATTTAATCGTGCTTGGAAAACTATCACACCTCGCAGCAGATGGCGTCAACCCGACCCCAGCAGCTGGAGAAGAAACATTGCCAAAAAACGCCGTGCTGATGGTCTGCCGTACGTGACTGCAAAAAAAATTAGACAACCAAAGATTCCCAAGGATGTAGATTGCTCTAGATGCAAATACAGATGCACTGTTAAAATCAGTTCTGATGACCGTGATTATCTTTGTAGAAAATACTGGGATCTTGACTATGCAGCAAAGAAAAATTTCATATTAAATTTAATTCAGGTAACGCCTATAAAAACAACTGTTGTTGCTAGAAAACGAGCAACACCAAGGTCGAACAACAAACAGTACTTTTTCAAAATAGATGGTTTGGAACTGCAGGTATGTCAGTCTTTTTTCTGCAAGACTTTGTGCATATCTCCGTCTGTGGTTACTGATGCAGTGGCTAAGTGTGACAGCATGGGAACGTACTCTAGGAAAAGCGATCCGCGAGGCAGACACGAACCAATAAATAAAACTCCCGCGCGCCAGTTACAAGAAGTACATGAGCACATCAATGCATTCCCTACCATGGAAAGCCATTATGTGCGAAAAAGAATAAAACGAAAATATTGTATTATGGACTATTGTATTATTGCCGAAAGCTTACAGTGTACAACTTAACTATATACGAGAGCGCTGCTCCCAATGACGCTTACTGCTTCGCCTGGAACGAAGTTAATGGAAAAAAGGGCAGTTCTGAAATCGGGTCCATTCTTTTACATTATTTGTCGGAAATACCAGAACGCTATAATGAAGTTGCATTATTTTCCGACACTTGCGGGGGACAAAATAGGAACCAACATGTAGCTGCAGTTTTGCTGTGGGCAGTGCATCAAATTGAGCACATAAACATAATCGAACATAAGTTCCTAGAATCAGGACACTCGCACATGGAGGTTGACTCAATGCACAGTTGCATTGAGTCAGCACAAAAAAACACCAATGTGTACTCAATGTCGGAGTGGTTAAACATTTTTCGACGTGCCCGAACATCCCGAAAAGCAGAAAAGCAGTCTAAAAAGCCTTACAATGTAAAGGAAATGAAGTACAAAGACTTTAAAGATTTGAAAATACTTTCTAGCACTATTCTGAAAAACAAATGCAAAACAAACAATGAAGGGCAGCGCGTTATGTGGCTGAAAATAAAAAGAATGAGATACGTAAAGGGCGAGAGCAGGATCTATTACAACTATGACATGTCAAAGGAGTTTCTTTGTATGGATTTTGATTTACAGGAAATGACACAACCGGACACGCATGCGGATGAAAGCACTAAAAAACACACACACAACACACGTTACAGTACACGGCAGAATAAGAGGACCACACGAGATATTGATCTTCCCCAACCTTCTCCTCAACAAAGTATTGGTTCATCTTTTCCGACTCAACTCCAACAGTTGTATTCTGAATCACTACCAATTTCAGTAGCCAAAAAAAGAGATCTGCTTAAACTATGCGATAAAGGTGTGATTCCAGAGGAGTATCATGGGTGGTACCAAAACCTCAAAACTGATCGTAATAGCGTCGATCGTGTGCCTGACTTAACGATTTCGGATGAATCAGATGAATGGACGGAGGAGTGATTTTTTCTTTGTTTATTCTTAGTAATAATAAATATTTCCAACATAAATTACCCTTTTTATTTGTTTTTAAACTAGAACAACCTTAAAAAAGCCTTAATTATACAATAGTCCACTTTGCTTCTTAAGTGTCAATATGCTTTATACAACAAATCTAGAAGCAAAACCAACTATCTTTTTGTATTTTTTTAAATAACGCCTTAGTTTTTAATTTTATTCTAAATATTATAACAGAAATATGATATAAACCTGTATAATAATAAGAAGACTACATACGGTACGTCTATGTTGGTTATTTATGAAGATAAACTAGATCTTACGATCTAGAGGCAAAACAAACTATTTAGGGGTTTATTTTTAATACGAGGATTATTGCGGTTAAATTAATAATAATATATTAATAAGCGTTTCACGACTTCTTTAACATTGAATCATAGAACAACTTGACTTAATATGGAAATATAAAACCAATAACTAATGACACAACATTACAATAAACATTCGGATCAAATTTACTCATGATTTTACTTTGTGATTTTTGGCCTAGTTAGTTGGTTTTGCCTTTAATGCGACGAAATATGCTATTGAGATATTGGTACTCTCTGAAATAAATATAAAGAGCTGCGAGCTGGCCTTTTATCAGATATCGGGATATGATGCATATATACACAGTAGAGAAACTGGAAGAGGAGGAGGAATTTTGATATACGCAAAAAAAGAATTAATTTTTAGTGCAGATATAGTACATACAGAAGCCCTAGAGACTTTGCATGGACAGCTTAAAATTGGAAATGAGACGACACATATACTAGCCATATACAGACCACCGCGAAAAAACAAGCTAAACTTTATGGCTCAACTCGAAGTTCTAATCTTATCAATTCCAGCAACTGACAACCTGGTAATCATCGGAGACACGAATCTTGACATATTGCACAATAAAACGAATCCTCACACAACAAAATACAGAAACACCCTGTGTGGGTACGGCTTACAATGCACTATACCGAGCTCGGAGGTAACACGGGAGGCGATAGTAGACGGGCGGCATGAGACGTCATGTTTGGACCACGTGTGGGTGCGAGCGAGACGCAGTCACTTAGCTTCGTCCTACGTGCTTGAGATGCATGCATCTGACCATCATGCGGTAGGGATAGTGGTGGATTTAGGTACGTGTTCTAACCTAAATTTGAACGGTAAGAGTGGCAATGACAACGACCGGACCGAACGGTATATTATTAGTGACGATTTGGTGCGTCAAAAACTTGAAGCCTTCGATTGGGCGCAATTACTCTTGATAACGTGTCCTATTATATTGTATAATAGTTTGTGCGCAGTTTTTGATAATATATATAAGGAAAGTACTGTATTAATAAACATATGCAAAAAAAGAAAAACACAACCTTGGATTGATAGACAGCTATACAACATGTTATTACGCAGGGACTTCCTATTTAGACAATGGAAAGCGACGCCTAAAAGTATGAGTAAGCGATTAGAGTACACGCGATTTAGAAATAAAGTAAACAAGTTGGTAAATGAGGCTAAAAATGCGTACAGACAGTCAGAGATTAAAAAGTGTCACGGTGATTATAGGAAGGTATGGTCAAATATTAATTCGTGGATAGGTCGAACTAAATGTAATCTCGACGATGTAATAATGAGATATTTAGGTAGAACAGACAGTGTATATAATATTTGTAGTAATTTTTCACTTACATTCACAAAGGAAATACAGGGTATCAAACATAACTGCAATAGAAAGTTTTTAGATAGAAAGTCGTATATCAGAGAAAGTTTAGTTAGTTTTAGATTTGGAAAAGTTAGTCCTTTAGACATAGAAAAAACTATTAACATGTTATCTTGCGAGAAATCCCCGGGCTTGGATGGAATACGGGTAAACGATATTAAATTTTTGAGAGTACAGCTAAGTCCAATCATTGCAAATTTTATTAATATGTGTATAAGTATGTGCATGTATCCAAATGAACTTAAATATGCTATCATACGTCCTATTTATAAATCTGGGAGCCACCTCGAATACGCTAACTACAGGCCTATTGCCATATTATCAGTAATAGATAAGATTGTAGAAAAAATCATTGTAGGTCGTATTAGTGGATTTTTGGAGCGTAATAATATTCTATCTGACACTCAGCATGGTTTTAGGAGGGGGCGCAGCACCGTCTCGGCATTGACGCGGTTTGCGGACTATGTTAATGGCAGCCTCGATTCAGGCAAACAATTGATTGCTTTATTTATTGATTTTAAGAAAGCGTTTGACACGCTGGATCACGATGTTTTACTACAGGCTATGAGTGAATGTGGAATCCGAGGTCCGATGAATAATTGGTTCAGAAATTACTTAAATAATAGGAAAATCAGAACAGTAGTCAATGGTGTGGCTGGTGAAGAGGCTGTCGTTGACCTTGGTGTGCCGACCGGGTCAGTGTTTGGGCCGGTGGGGTATATAATGCATGTAAACGGAGTGGCTAATGTAATTAAGGAATGTCAAGTGTATATGTATGCAGATGATATGTGCCTACTTTATGCCTCAAAAGATGAAACTGAGATACAAAAATGCATACAAGAAGATTTTGATAGAATTACAAAGTGGGCTCATGATAATGGCATAATTATCAATATTACGAAAACCAAATGCTTACATATGCATTCCCCGTATAATCAACGTGCAAAATTGGTTAAATTAAATGATATATCCATAATAGGGCACTCGTACGAATGTTTACATGGTGAAAAGTTACAATGTTGCTGCTCTGCACTTCAATATGTAGATAAGTTTACCTATTTAGGATTAACTGTAGATTCAAACTTCAGCTGGAAATTGCACATAGGTAATGTTTGCAATAAACTTAGAGCCATTTTAGGAAAATTTTACCAGTTATGTAGATTAGTTAATAAAAAAACCTTATTTATTGTGTACTTTGCTCTGGCTGATTCAATTCTCAGCTACGGACTTAGTATATATGGCCGTACCTTTGATACATACTTGTATGAGATTAAGAAAATACAAATAAGATTACTTAAGTTTCTAGTTAGCAAGGAATCAAAGTTAGATTGCAAGCAGGACTATGAGAAGCTATTTTCTAAGTGCGAAGTATTATCTGTTGACTGTAAAGTGCAATTTTTATTAGCTATTGAACATTATTATAGTGATAAATATAAAACAAAAAAGGAAAATAAGTATAATACACGTAGTATAAGAGAACGTAAACTAATACAACCGAAAGCCAATAACTACTATGGAGAGAGGGTAACTGAATATGTAGTACCAAAGTTATTTAATAAGTTACATATCTTAAGAACCGAACCTAGATTTAATACTATTGGGATATTAAAGGCGAAACTGAAGGCTTCGCTTCTTGATGCAAATCACTGATCAGCTGATCACATCTGTGATTTAATTGAGTAGCGGATCCATAGACGGTGGCCTTGGTGTCCCTAGTAATAAGTAATGCATGTTAGAATAGTTTAGTTATTAGTTTGTTTCTAAGGTAGGTCTAAATGTATAAAAGCAAGCGCATCTCGCCATCAAACTGTTAAGTTTGGCGAGTATAATTATTTGGAATCAAATGTACTTACCTTTAATGAAATAAATTGAAAAAAAAAAAAAAAAAAAAGTTTCATTATTGCTCCGAGATACAAATAAATTTATTTTGAATTCGACGGTATTCGACACGAACGCTTTTCGTCACTTACACAGTTTGTCACAGGCTAGTGGATTAACTCAGTCTGTCACAAAGGTATTTTTGCTCTTGGTCACAATATATTTGGTTAGATAGATAGGTACTTATTGCATGATTTACGTTACGACATTCTCACTTCAATATACCGAAACGAATCAAATATATCTACAGATAAGCCATATTTTCAAATATACACAATATTCAATAAAAAAAGTAGTTAGTTACTAAAAGCAAGCCAGGCATCTTTCAAAAACAAACTTTAAAATAATTAATAAAATTGCGTTAACTTTTATCTGCATTTTGGGGCCTACTTATCTATTATCTGTCCGTTGTTTATTTTTGCAACAGAGTACCGTCAACAGATCTCATCAGTTCACAGTATTATTGTAACACGATGCTTATTTCCTTATCCTCACTCCCGTCGGTGTGGGTGAAGTGGGTCAAACGAAACTTCGTTGCGAATATCGTCGGGAAACAATAAGTAGTGAAGATAGCGTAAGGGGAACACGTTTCGCCCATTACTCGCCTAGAGACGGACCTGTCGGGGCCCCTGAGGACCCGGGGCCCGGGAGGTTCTCGGGGCCCCGGCGCCGGGAATGAGAGCATCGCAGTGACGTGTGGGCCCTGGAGGCCTGACACACTTCCCGCGACAGGGCACTGACATTCAATGTATTTCTCTGGAACTCGGAGTAAAATATTACTTGAATGTTTATGTAGGTACTTAAAAAAAAAACTAAAAAACATCTGAAAATACACAGTGAAAGCTCTCTAGCTTCTCTGCATCTCTCTGATGCACAAGTTTGTTTGTTTTTTTTTCCTGTTGGACACTGAGTCGTCCAACGACCCGATAAACCCTGGTGTCAGAGTTTTGCAACCGCCTACTATAAGTAGTAGACCTCTGACATGGTTATGTAAACCGCCGTCGTCTAAATGATCATGGATAGCAACCGGGACCGACGACGCGTCGGTCGCGAGTCGCGACGGCTTAACGTGCCCTCTGAAGCATCTTCTTTTTCAGACAAACAACAAATTCACAAAGTGATAAATATCAACTTTGTAAGTGGCCCACCGAGAATCGAACCCATAGAACCTTTGCGTCGCAGGCAATCGCACTACCATTGCCCCACATCAGCCAGTTCGTTTGGTAGTAAGTAGGTTAGGTAGTGGTATAATCTAGGTTATCTAGCACCTACATACGAGAAGATAGATCCATAGGTAAGTAGTTGTTCGTACCTAGCAATGCTGTCGAAACTCGGAAATGTTCGACACTTGAAATTGCTCGTTCTGAAAAGTAGAGCTCGCGCTACGCGGATCTTTCGTATTCAAATTGAATTTAATTTGAGCAGTTTAAACTACAAGCAGGTAGTCTTACCAATGCATTTTTTATTCCTAGTAACAGGATGCCGTAAAGGAATCTAAATTGGCGTCAAAGGGACGAAAGAAACATTTTATTCGCCTGACAACTGTCAAAAATCAATTAAACGCTTGGAATTACTATAGGTAACTAGAAAAAGTGATAGTTTCGAGGCGATATCGAAATGATAATGTTCTGATCTACACCTACGTATTCTGATGAACCTGGTTCTTCTTGGGTCGTGTTTCTGTGTACCTATCTCCATGGCACCTATCGACACATGGTACCTAGGTGGTACGCCTAACCTATCCTATTGAAGACTTTGGACGCAATCGTATTAGATTAGGTAGTGAGTAGAGGAAGAGACTTTAAATGCAATTGTTAACCTATCTGTCTTTTTCCAGTTACGAACAATCGGATTAGACTAGATAATCGGGATCTTGCAATTCCAGCTAGCCACGGTGGTCGGCGGGTGGTGGCGGAGGGCGGCGGGGTGCGGGCGGCGCGGGAGGGGGCGGCGGCGGCCGGACGGCATTCCTCGCGTGACTCACGGTGCTCACGCGCCGGCACGCGGCCGACGTCGGCCCGAGTCCGTCCACGCCTCGCTCGCCGCGCGCGCGGTCGCCGGGTGCTGCTAGACCACGAAGAAACTATTTGCACGATCATGCCACCAGTCGACATCCAAGCAAACGCCTCCTCCGTCCCCACAACATGACCCCTTAAACGACTTTTCTTGAGCTTTCCCTACAAGTGTCATCATCTATCAAATTTAAGAGCTTGGGTATTGTCGTTGGAGTAATTGCCATTTTTTTCTGCCAGCAACTTGACCTCTTGATATGACACGGAATTAATCTTCTCCTTTACTTGAGTACGCTAGTACTATTAATTATACTGTGACCTGAGTGAAGAATGTGCGTCTTCCTCTCTTTCCTTCGACCTTTCTTTCAATGATGTTCTTAATAAATTTGTCGTGCCGTAACAAGTGTAGTAAACGTATAATCTGATAAGAAGTTAGCATACACATTAAAGAAGATTAGAGCAAAAGATCTCCTTACTTCCTGCAGGAAGTGCTTATTACCTACATTGTAATGTAACGCGGGGCCTTATCTTATCACATCTGTAAGAATATTTAGATAGGTAGCTAGCTACACATCATCTAGGTATATAAGCACAGTATTCCATCACCTCTTGCATCTCGCTATTAGGTGCTATTAGCTGCGCGCGCGCACTATCGGCGGCGCCATCACATCGCATCACCAGCATCGCTCGCGGGAGCCTCATTAGCGCATTCCGATCCGGCAGCCGGCATCACGCCGCGGCCGGTGCGGCGCCGGCGGCGGTGACTGCACATTCCACACAAGGGCCCCGCATATTCCACCAATACTATGACGAACATTGCTCTAAATTTTTCGGATATCGACGGAAAATCAATACTCTACTCAATAGTTTGTGATTTTTATGCAAACACGCATTTCAAATTCCAACTGAATAACCTTCAAACTCTACCAAACATTTCACGGTGAATCACTTCGTTTGTCTTCAACTTTTCCTTGTTTTTTCGCGCCTGATCGTGACAGCCAAAGTCCAATAACCAACTCTAGTATAAATAGGTATTCGTGTGGATGACTCACCTGCCCTGCATGTGGCGAGGAAGCTCAGCGCGACCGCCAGGAGGAGCAGCCGAGGGGACGGCATCTCGCCGTTTGACCTGCAACAACACACGCGCGGTTACACACTGTCCACTGGAGTATGCCATCAAATAGTATCGTTGCAAAAAAAAACAGTGCATCAGCAGGTGCGTCTGCGCGTCCATAGCAACAGCGCGCTGGCGGCGGGGGGCGGGGAGCGGGCAGGGGGCGGGGTCAGCGCCCTGCAGCCTCCTAGACCCGTGTCTGCGCTTGCATTCGTCGGATAAGCACTAGTCCCGCGGGATACAGCACAACATTGCGAAATAATCTCGTATACGACTGACGCAAAAAGTTCCTAGCAGCCGGTGCATCGATCTAGCCTCGATGCCAGTACTATTATTTACTCTGTGCCTCGGGTAACGAGCTCTCCGGAATGCAATCTCCTGTTCTTGTTTGGACCCTTGATGAAATTCTAGTCTTGTCTTAAAATGTTAAATGTGTAAGATATTTATTAAAGCTACCCCGCTCTGACTGCCGTCCATCAGCGCATCAATCAGCGTCAAGGGAGGTCGCTAATAAAACAATCACTGACATGGATTGCAATAAAGCTATCCTTTCTCTTGCCGCCGGAAGCCGTCAGTAGATGGACAATACCATGCGAGCCGGCCGGCGAGACTAGGGAACCGTGCCCGTCATAGACAGGGCAGATTTTTAGGAGGTTTTCCTGTTCAGGAGGTTTTGAAAATCATGATTTCAATTTTAAACTAATGTAGTTTAGTGGTGGCTTTAAGTTACATGCCGCGTGATTAACCTAACCAGCCCTGAGGCAGTGCCTTTATTTTTATTTTTATATCCCGCCCCAGACGGTTTTCTAACAGGACAATACAAAGTTGTTATGAAAGAAGAAAATTGTGTTATACAAATGATTTTTTTTAAACAATGGTGCATCAAGACAACTATAAGTAATAGTAATAGTACTATCCTACACTAAATCAAATTAATTTAATTTGCCACAGTGAGCGCCGCCGCCGCCGCGCGGGCTCCGAACTCCGAGGAGCATCGACCGGTAATCGCCACCCATTTTCCAATCCCGCGCCCGAGGTCTCAATAGGATAATTTCTGGCGGCCATCACTCACCAGCACCACTGTCTCCTAATGGTCTTCCGTGTGAAAGGCCGCGCAGGAAACTCTCGCTCTCGTACAATGGATCAATCAACAAAAATAGACGGCCTCGATGTTTCGATTACGACCGCCATTTCGCAAAAAGTTTGGCATAAAAGTCTAAACCGGATATGAAAGTAGAGCTCTACATCGACATAAAAGTGTCTATTTATAATCGCAATATTCACAATGCATACATTTTAACTAGGTGTTAGGGAAATTTGGCAAACGCAACGTAGTTTCGAACATTGACCCAATAACGTGTCGAACAAACGATGAGATTGCACAAAAACTAGCGGTCGGTGGCGCCACGAGGCGGTCCGCGGCGCGGGCGGCGGCGGCTGGGGCTGCGGGCCGGTCGGAGGCGCCGCCGCCGGAGCAGGCCCGGACGGGGGCAGGCGGCAGGCGTCACCGCGGCACGTCATCGGACCGACCGCTGGGAATGCTACCCAATCACTTTTTTACGCTTTTGCATCGCAAGTTTGATTAGATTGTGGTTTTATGCTGTTCTTTTTGTCATACTTCGTGTCTCTGTGGGATTAATACGATCGGTAGCATAGCAAGCAGCTACGATAGGTGGAGGCCTTTTTTTAATAAAACATGGCTGCTTCTCGAGACCGTCACATTCACAATTCTTTATTTAAATTATTTATGGCGTATGAAAATGCGTTTATAATATGGTTCGTGGGAAACGTTGCAAATACCAAAATCAATATTTGTTGACAAGACCAACGTTTTGGGCTCTAGGTATTTACCGCAAACAACGAATACCAATAATGGAATGTGGTCGTTCAAACAAGACATGGACGAGTAGACGCGCAAACATACTCTAAAGTACCGCCGTTCCAATAAGTCATATTTGACAGCTGTCAGATTCGTGATAATACTATGGCAAAGGGTCAATTTTCCTTTGCTGACATCTCTTTTAGTATGGAGATGACAGCTGTCAAATACGACTTATTGGAACGGCGGTACTTTAGTGTACGCACAAACAGTTTGCACGATGAAATATGCTAGGGGCTGGGATGACGAACGATCGCAACAGCCCTTAGAACACACGGCCGCAGGATGTATGACGAGCTATCCATCACAGTCAAAGTCACAGGCCAACTCGACTCCAATGTCGACGAATTTATTGATGGAGCGCGCGAGATAACGGAATCTCTGTCGAGTTGCTGACAAATTGATCCATTTAGATCCGATATCATTTCCAAACAACAGCAAAGGGCAATAAACAAAAACAAAAGGGACAGAGTTATTAGAACTATATCAAATATAAATGAAAATAAAAATTTAAAAAAATGTTAGCGCCCGCTCTTTCTTGAACTTAACCTGTAGCTTATACTAGAGTACCAAGAGATTAAGAATTTGGAAGTGCCAGTCGAGGCGCCGGTAGCTCAGTTGGCAGAGCAGTGGGACGGTGCCCCACGGTCCCGGGTTCAAGTCCCTGAGGGCGCTAACATATTTCAATATCTTATTTTAATTTATGAAAATAATATAGCACTGTGAGTACCATTGTACAATTGTACATGTCATGTATAGAATATTTCACCGAGACTGGTGGCGACTACAACCATACTTGGTACCTATAAAATAACCTCCTTTCAAAAATATCCTCAAATGTGTACTTGGCAAAGGCGCGACCCCTCGGCACAGACTGAAGTGTGGGCGAGGGAATGTGCGGCATTCATCGGAATGTGCACGAGTGAGGCGTTGGTAATTGTAGAGCACATTTTTTGCAACAGCGATTTGGGGAGCTTTGTGTTATGTGTAAGCGTGCGTATGCCATCAGGTTCTTACGGAAGATTCGTACATCATTCAGTAGAATTCAATCAAACACAATAATAGGTAGGTATCAGAATTAATGAGAGCGAACAATACGATTCGGCAACAATGGTAATTCAAGAATGACGGATTTATATCTCTACAAGTATTATAGGCTCGTCGTTAATTTCTGTTCCATTCCAATAATTGCTTTCTGGAATACCTACCCACGCGTTTCAGGACACAACGTGAAAATTACTAACTCATTCGCGCGGAATACTTGCATACATACATACGTACGTCCATATATCACGCCTATATCCCTTGCGGGGTAGGCAGCGCATAAGGTCATTGAGGATCATTCAGATAATTATGTATCACCATAGTGACAGATGGTGTCAGCCCATCGCCTAAATTGCAACACACATGTAACCCTCGAGTCCTTTAATTGCATTTTACGATACCCACGGGAGGGTAATGGGGTGATGCTATCTTTTTTTTTTCGGCATCACACGGCAGTATTTGCAACATTTGATTATTTAGGTCATTATCATTCATCATCGTCGTGCCGCCGGTAGCTCAGTTGGCAGAGCGGTGGAACGGTACTCCACAGGTCCGAGATTGAATCCCCGGCCGACGCTACAATATTTTTCAATTTCTTGTTTTCATGTCTATGAAGTATTTGCTTTCCTAAGACTAATATTTAAAAGCCGGTTATAATGAAACTGAATTGATGAAAACTGGCGAAACTAAGACTAAACAAGAGCTGTGCCTGATATTATTAAACTACAGGCTACAATTCCACAAGCGACATTCGATGTTCATTTCATTGCGTAGTCGGTCCTCCAGGGATATTAACCGGCTTCGCAATTTCACCCGTAGACTTGTCGCCTGTAGCTTCATAACAGAGGCACAGATGGTTCTTTTCCAGTTTTTGTAATGGTTCAGTTACGAATGTACGTCTATCCCGAGTAAGCTTAAATACATTTTATCTTTTTGTGCAGCATACCAGAGCGCAGTACCACTGTTCCAGTTTTCCGTTGGCATGCTGTGCGGCTAGGGATTGCAATCCCGCAATGCGGGATCCTGCAATCCCGCGGGATCCCGCGCCAATTTTGGCCTTGCGGGATCCCGCACATTCAAAGCGCGGATCCGCGGATCCCGCACGGGGCGGTAAAAGCGCACGCGATGTTGCCTTTTCTTGCAGAACGGATACTGGTGGTTGGCGTCGGCGGCGGCGGGAGTGTACAATATCACGCAACGTTGCCGTTTCGCACAATTTGTGTTCGTGTTCGGTCTCGATCGCCTCGTGCGCGTCTCAGTGAGTTGCACTAAGACTACCTGACACTTGCCTACAAATATATGCTGACCATCCAGCCTACTAGCGTAGAAGATGAAAGAGCGTTTCGGCGTCAGGATATATTTGTAGTTCACTAGAAGCAGGCTGGGTAACGACACCATTGATACCATTTGCTTTCTACGAGCATACTTTCAAAAACGATCGCCATAGTGGTAGCCAAAGTTAGTAATAGTAACATAACAAAGATGTGATTTGATTATTCATATATTAATGATATCATATGTTAATGATAATAGTTATAATATAAGAAACAGCATTTTTATATTATAAGACTGTTGATTTGTTAGATTAAGGACAAAATAAACAAATCAATGCAAGTCTAATTAATTCTAAAATTACAAAAAACAAATAAGTAATGTAGGACTGATTTTACTGACAAGTAAATAATTTATGATTGTTATTTTGTAAAGAAACAAATATTTATAGTTCCAACATGAAAGACATGTTTCAGTTTTTCTGGTTGATTTTTTGAACAAGAACCTGCACTTTCATATGTTTTTTTAACAGCATTTCAAAGGTGCGGGATCACGCGGGATCCGCGCGGGATTGGGCCAATCCCGCGAATCAATCCCGCGGGATTGGCGGAGGTGCGGGATTGCAATCCCTATGTGCGGCGCTGCCCCGTGCCGCGCAGCGCCGCCGCGAGCATTGCACCCATTGTGTCGCGCATCAACACAGCACAAAGCTCTACATTCGTGTTCGTTTTGCACGCATACCACACACACACACACACACACCGGCGCAAGCGCAACGCAACCGACACGCAACTTGTATCATCTCTGCGCGTATTGCGTCACACTTGTAATGCAATTGATACTGTCGTGAGTATTTATAAAACTTTTGTCAAAAAAATTGATTTAACAGCAATTTATGAGTCAATGATACACAATATATACTCTTTAATAAATATGATGAATTGGTACATGAGTTATAGAGAACAGAAGAGGAAACATGCTGGGACACTTGTTACGACATGACGACCTACTTAAAACTATAATGCAAGGAAAGATCGAGGGAAGAAGAGGGAGAGGGCGACCTAGACGAGGGCATAGGGACCAAAATAAGGGTCATGATCTTAGCTCAAAAGATGTTACGAACGTTGGTTTTCCGAGGAAAATAAAATAGTTTGGTTCTTAAATAAATATATAGTATAAGGCCACGTCAAATTTGAATAAGTACCTACTTACCTATTTGATGAAAAAAACAGCATCAATTAAAAATATTGTAGTCATCACGAATTTACTTGTAATGACCAGAAAAATATAAAATATGTGTTCACATCATTGTTCGCCTCGTGCCGGTATTTAAAATATTGAAAATGATCTTCCGCACTTTGAAAAAACAAGTCATTAACTTTTTTTAGGGCTAACTTTAGACTAGTCACCGAAAATGAGTCACCTTGTAAGTTCATAACATGCAGTAGTAATGAGCCACGTTCAGTGATAATAACAACGATCCACCAGACTACTCAAACACTACTCGAACAATGTTTATTGTACATACCTACACTATACGCACCTACAATAACTAGATTAGCTTTCGCACTGCCTTCAATTACGGAGAACAATCGTGGTAAGTGCTGCTCGTTTTGTTGGTAGCGACTTGTTAGTCAGTTCGCCGCTGTAATGTGCGGAAGGAGGAAAACGACAAGTTATTATAACACAAAACAGAGTCGTTGGAACAAATCACCTTCGACACGAGCCTCGCTCAGCGCAGCCTCGCGGGGACCACGTGCTGGGAATGCGATATCTCCCGACGTCCGCCGAAAAGACAGAGTTTTCCTCAAATTGCACAAGCGTCGTCGCCACCGCCGCTCGCCGCTGATCAATCAATACTGAGAAAATGACACATATATGTATATGTGCGGTACTGGAGCCTTCACGCGTATGAATCACCCACATTTGTTTAACATGGGGAGCAGGTTTAACATCTGAGGCACCGGTGATATGAATTTCAAAATAATGGTAATGTGGTGGTATTTCCATCGCTTAGAGATGCAGCGGCGGCGGTTGGTGCGGTGGCGGCTACGGCGCGGCGGCGTGACATTGACGTGCGGGAAACCCGCGCGGGTCGGAGAGTGCCGCGCGGCTTCCGGCGACGTGACCCACATCAACTAGCACATGCTAATCATCTCCGGCCCTGGATCTTTGTTTACTGTCGATACTTACAAACGTTTTATTATTGTGGCCTAGACAATAACTACTAATGGACCTATTTACCTTTTAGACTTTGTAAACAGCTCATATGAAATTCAAACTCACACTTGCGTCTACATGTACCTACTCAACCATATTCTATCGCAAAAAAGAGATCCCAATCAAAGGATACAAAACAGCGGTGACCTAGAAAAGTCAATCAACTGCCACCGCTGGTCATCTGATCATGTCACGAGATGGGAAAGTAAATGACTTTCTCCAGCGCGTCATTATCATCAGTGATCAGCAGCAATGAAGGGGCCGCCATCGCCGCACAAACAAACACACCAACTACTTTCATGCACTGACGCGAGTACCGTTAAATCCCTGCAATGAGGACTAACGGCTGCGAGACACCTGACACTTAAGTTCGGCACTCGTAAAACTCTACGACATCGAACATTCCGTACCGTGATGCTAAATAACGTATTTGGCAAAATGTTATTGTATTTTGCAAAAACCAGCTGGTATTGGACACAGTGTTAATAATGTTTGCGCTGCGAGTGAGTGTGGGGACAGTAAATGCTCAGTGTGGTGTACCTAGCCTGGCGTCGGCGAGGCCGAGCGGCGCGCGCGCAGCATTGAGGGAAGTGTGCCGGGTCACAGGTGCGCTGCGCACCGTCATCGTCAACACCGCCGACACCCCGCGCCCTCTCCCATACATTCAATACCTAGCTCTTACAATTTTAATACACACGCTCTATTCACTGCCACACAATGTTGCAACTCGATTTTAAACTCTGTAACGTCCACAAACAACATTCTAACAAATTGTGTGTTAGTTTACGATGTTTTGAAATCATAGTGAAATAAATATATAATGCAATTGGCAAATACGGCTTTATAGTTCATAAACGCTGGTAATAATGCAGTCGGGAATTAGAACGGCGCATCATCAGCGCGGGCGGCGGCGGCGGCGGTGGCGGCGGTCGCAGCGTAAGCACCGGAACAACCATTCCGCTGCCGAATTGCGAATTGAGCACAAGCTAATTATTATAATCAACAAAACAAGCGTATCAATGTTACCGATACTAGAAAAAAGTGACGCTGTTGTCGATTGATTTATCAATCAGCGAAAGGAATCCAGCTAATGTCAGCGTGAACAAGAAGGGGAGTGGCAACGGCCTGTGCGCCAGTAAAAGTATGTCATAATTGTGTTGTTGGACTCGCGGTCGTATGAAGTCGCGCCCCGCCGCCGGCCACGGTGCTGACTCAAGCTAACGGATATTAAATTGGCACTTCCCGCGGCCACCGGCCGGCCACGAGCGAAGGCTGTACTCGTGCTAACTAAGCTGGGACATCCTTTGTTCTGTCTCATCATAACACATGTTTGCTAAACACACGCTGTCACCTCATTGGAATGGCAAGCAAAGTATCAAATCATTTAGAGTCCTACTGCATTCAAAACACAACTGTACTGCGCTAGACGTTCTGTGAAGTAATCTGCGATTCAACAATAGGCATCTCAAAACTGTCAACTTCCTGAAAAGTATAAAAAGTTTGACTGGACCGATGGCATAACGGATAGTGCCACTGCCTGCTACGCCAAGGGTCGTGGGTTCGAGCCCCACAAGACACAAATATTTGTGTTTAGTCTGGGCGTTTCTATATATATTATGTATTTATTTACAAAAAAAAGTTTCTACGTATTAATATCAGCTATCTAGTTCCCATAGTACAAGCTTTGCTTAGCTTGGGACTAGATGGCGCTGTGTGAATTGTCCAGGATATTTATTTATTTATCTACTAAATTCATTAGTATGAAAAAATCGTTTACCCATCAATACTTTCTCGCGCGGGCGCACGCTAACCGTTAAGTTTCCAAGGGCGCTAGCGCAGCAGGCGCGAAGTAGCATACCTACATAATATAATAAATACTGGTGGACACAATTAAATAAGTAGGTACACCTTTGCTATTGTGATAATTCATCTTATCCTAGGTTAATGAATATGTTTTTTTTTCACTGAAAGTACATACCTATCTATAAACAAAATCACTTATTTATCTTACAGATGAAAAAGTAGAGATGTTTGCAAAAGCGACGACAATATAACAAAAGTTGTAAATTCCTCAGTGCCGGAATTCCTTAGTCAGGTAAAGGTTGACCCACACGTCGACAGCGTCGTTGCTCAGTGCAATCCGAATGATTAGGGTGAAGTTGCACGAAGGCAAGGCAACCATTAGTTTAACTAGGTATTTAGTCTTACTTTGAATATTTGTTTCGTTATGCTTCTGCCTCGAAGCTACCTAACCATACTAAACATTATCCGAACTGTGACAATTTAACTCGCACTTGGCCAATTGATGAACTCTGTCAGCGCCACAACGACGGTTACACGAGGCGTTGGTGATATCATTCGGCTCGTCGCAGCCAGTTCCGCGAATTCGTGCATTTCATAACAATCACTCTACATAGGTACACCACCGCGACGCGCCGCGCCAACCAAGCGTCTCATACTGTTCTATCACAGGCTCGATACCGGCACGTCACATAAAACAGTGCCAGAAATGCCAAAAAAAGCTTTGTTACTCATTCTTTTCTGCACTTTTACATTTATGCGAATGGCAAGCTCACTTGCCCACATTGCACACGAGATTTCGCAGCAAAAATTGGCTACAGTAGCCATCTCTGAGCGCTTCAGCGTTCTGAATAGGAGTTTTTTAAACATTTGAAGTGGTCGCCATGACCGAAATCGGTCGAAATCATCATCATATTTTGAAATAATGCGAAGATAGAGCCTCTCGTTCGATGAAACAACCAGAGAGGTTGGTGTAACAACAATCCTAACAATATCAAAGTTGTTATTGAAACACGATGTGTGTGTGTCTCATCACCGGCTGCCATCAGCCGCAGCCCGGCGCGCGGCAAATGCGAGGTGCGCTGGAGTCGTATGTCGCCTAACTACAGACATTACCATTCTAGCGACGACGCAGCGGCGTAACAAGACACGCCGTACGTGATCTTACACGCACAAAATAACACTTTCTCTTTAGATTTACAGACTAACAGAAACTTAAAAAAAAACATATAATTACGATCTTCGGTTGCCACGTCAATCAGGTGAACCGTCGCCAGCGCCCCTCGCATCACGCAGCACCACCGCCGGCGCCCGCAGCTGTCGCCAACATTCTGATTGCTGAACACCAGCAGACACCCACGACTCATCCCCGATGCACACCGCACCACGCCGATTAAATTGCGCAAGTATCCGCGTTCGATTACCGCGCCGGGTTAATACTAAACTTGACGCCACGCATTGAGTATTCTCATCGCAAATCCCAGACGACACTTGCCTTTACTTGCATAAGTCGCTTACTTATTCCTTAAAATTCAATCATGACGTTACTGTTTACGAGATTGGAATAAGTATACATATTTTGCCACTGAACGTGTCTCAGCGACAAATATGTTTAAATGTCCCGATCAAACAGCTCAATCATCTAAAGTAAACATATAATTGCAATGTCTCGTAATTGATTCGCAATTCAGAAGCTAATCTACAAACAATAGAAGTTCATTCGCGTCGTTGTCACCTTGCTCCACTGCCGCCCGCCCCCCGCGTCCCGCCCGCCCTCCGCGATCCCCACCGCAGAATAAAGCAATCAGCAATCAGGGTAACGATGTTCACAAATCCTAATGTGGCTTTGGAAATTTCTACACGGTTACTAGGAAATCATTTACCTGCGTTTTACCTCAAACCCGGAAGGATAAAGCTGGTAAACACCAGCAAAGAGATTTCTGCGTACTAGACAGACTTGACGGAATACATACTATAGAAGCTGTCACGCGTCTACCAGTGATAGCCGCAGCAGGCGCGAGTCCAAGTCCACAACAAAAGAGCACCAGAGAATGAAATCATAACGAGAGATTGACCTATCTTTGGTCAAAATGGAAATAAAGTGATAATATAATTGATACCCCGTCCTATACCTCCCGAGGCAATAGTGTATAAGAAACACGCAAAAGCTGTAGAAAATAAGGCTCTCTAATTACTATACTATACATATATAGAGAGCTTCATCTGCCTGCCCTTATCCCAATTTATTTGGGGTCGGCGCAACATGTTCTTTTCTTCCATTCATCTCTATCTTTGTTTAATTGTTTATTAATTTGCTTCTGCAACTACTTGCAAATCTTTTCTATTTCTATCTTTTTAATGTAAAGGTTGCCTTGAAGAGATCGCTGCCAGCGATAAGGCCGCCTTTGCTTATGTATTTATATTTCTATAACTCTCCGAAGAGGACAAATTATTATTATTATTATTTTTTTTGTTATTAATAGTCAGCTCCCGCTGCTTCTAAAATATTTTCCTTTTCCTAGGTTGCCTGGAAGAGATTGCCTAATGGCAATAAGGCCGCCTAACTGTGCACTAATGTATTTAGTTTTAAGCTATTAATGTTATTCTGTTCTTTTGGTGTACAATAAAAGCATATTGTATTGTATTGTACTCTAAATTTTATGTTTTCTGTATTGTTTTGTTTCGGTTGTAAGCAATAAAGTGTTGATATATCTCTTTGTAACCCGCAATCCGCACCGTTCAGGAACAAGACGTGATGAGTCACGAAATCTTACATCACCACCTTATAGATTTGGGTTGTAATTTAAAATCATTGCGTTCCCACGAGAAGCTAGAGAAATCTTATGTCGATCCTGGCAGAGACCCGCAAGCCAGGACAAGATTAGCCTTAATCTGGGGTCACCCGTGCGTGCGGGAAAAGATTGATGAATGTAGAGGAGGCGAAAGAAGTATGTATGTAAGTGGAAGGAAGTAGTCTCTGCCTACCCATTCGGAAGAGAGGCGTGATTTATGTATGTATGTATGTAAATAGGAATTATAATCGGACACGACCTTCAGTAATTGAAGACTACGACAACGAAGAAGAAGAAGAAGTATGTAAATAAGGGTTTTTCATATCGACAGGATGTTTTATACACCAACACGGTAGACGATGCCAGCTCAAGCCAAGGACAGCCAGCCCTCCTGACGCGCGACGATGATACAACAGGTTGCTGGCTGAATTGTTTTTGTGGTATTATGCAGAAACCGTAGCTGAGGTCATTGTGTCAGGTGTTAACATTCTTGGAGCGCATGGAGCGTGGAGTGGAGCAGCCTTCGATCGACGTGATGATGGACAGCGCGGTGGAGAGTCCAGCCGGACTCGGCAACACATATATCACGCCTTTACCCTTGCGGGGTACGCAGAACTTTAACGGCTGTCAATTTGTCGCAAAAATTGTAGATACATGAAGCCCTGGAGTCCCTTAGTCGCCTCTTACGACACCCGCGGGAAAGTAATGGGGTGATGCTATTCTAAGCCGGCATTCACATGGCACGGCAGTTGTAGTTGCGTATCATGAGACAAACAGCTAAAAATAAACTAAAGAAATGTGCTACCAGAATCGAGGGCATTTCTGAGTGTGAATTTAAGTCTTTGAAAAAAATTACAAAACCTTGATTTTAGTCGATTAGTCGATGGGCTGACATGACCTTCAAATGTTTGTCTGACGAAGCGTAAATTATATTTTTTGCGGCCATTTACGCTCTGCCGACCCCGCAAGGAATATAGGCATGATATATGTATGTTGATTTTAAAAAACAAACACGCCGAATACTGTTATAATTTTTTTGCTTAGCCGTTTTTATATTCTCTAAAAAGTGAAATCGGAGTGATCCACTATAAGCAGTGCGTATGTGGACGACGCGACGACGATGGTCAACCTATCTACCTATCTATACTAGTAATTTACTGGGAATATTCCAAAGGGAATGTTCCTAGTAAATCCCTAGGTCCCCTGAAATATTGGAAATATTCCGAAGTGGTATATAACCACGAGCCAAACCAAACCCTTAAATATAGTTCCGTAGTCAAAATGCACCCAACATAAATACATGCAGCATTATTCCGATCGGTAATCCCTAGCCCCTACATTATTTTTCTCCTAAATACCTTGATCACAATCGACCCCAGCCTGCGCAGTGGAAAATACAAATTTACAGCTGAAATCGATATGTGACAACGACCGCGGTATCGCGGTGCTAGAAATACCTAAAGCTAATAAATACTAAACACTAATAATGTCTGTGGGCATCAAAACCAAAATTCACAATAACAAAATTTTGTACCCAAATTAATTCACGTGTACCCAATGTTCATCAGATGTGTGGTGGCCTTTATATGTTATGCAACCAAAACGTAATACTAATTTCGCCTATTATTACCGGTATTTGGCGTTACGTTGCACGTATTAGCACTAGATTATAAGTAAGTACCTCCAAATTATATCACCCCACGAATTCCGCAATTCGTACTAAGGAGTCACAATGATATGGTACGACAAATATGACTAAGGGAACACACCATTAACACGAATAAACAGGTTTACACTTACAGTCAACGTGCCGGTCCAAATGCATAAAATACCCAACGGAGAAAGGAAGTACAGGGAATGGATCAAAGAGGAATTCCGTGGGTACTTACAGGGCTGGGTGGAAAAGATATCGACACCCAGCATTCCAATACAGCCTTGGCGCGTTATTCACTTCAAACCACTCACAGATTCTGTTCGTATTCCACTTTGATATTAGTCATTACGCGTGACCCAACCCGAATTTGGGCCGTACAAACGCGGGCCAAAATGGCCACTTGATGCCTATTCAACGCGACGCTCACGTGGAAGACGTCGAGACATCCAACAATCACTAAGCCTGGTATTCTAGTATAACCCAGGAGAACCGCAATAATACGATGCATCAACACGCGCGATCTCAAATTGAATCGTCCATTACACACGGCATCACAAAACTCGTGGCGGGAAATCCGTACAAAACACAATACGCTTGCCCGAGCGGTTTTGAGAGACTAACTGCCCGGCGCCGAAACCACCGCTCGGCGCCGTCAGGCGCTCTGCGCGCACGTCGCCAGTCTCGCCCTGCGAGTGAGAAAGGGACAACACACGCCTAGAGCGACGCGTGCGATCGTGCACCGCGCCGCATTCATAGACCGTCATTAATACCTAACTGATTCCCCAGCATAGCAACGCTAAATTAAACATTCACCCGCCCTAGGCCGAATCCCTTAGGCCTATTCACTTGGTAGACGGGATAGCGTTGCTACTGCTCGCTTAAGAACCGAGTCCCCTACTTGAACTGTCGCGACTCGAGGAGTGCCATCACTACCTGGGAACAAGTTGAGAATGCGCCCTCTGCGCCAACGCAGTGGCGGCAGGTTGGCATCCTTAACCAAAACGAGATCTCCGATGCGAGGGGGTTCGGTTCTGTCCGTCCACTTAAGGCGTTGCTGCAGAATGTGCAAATACTCAAGCGACCATCGCTTCCAAAAATTCTGAGACATTTGCTGCAACAACTCATAACGCGACAAACGATTGCTATTAACCTCCGTGTAGGGGTATTCTGGCAAGGCGTTAAGTGGTCGGCCAATCAAAAAATGCCCTGGTGTCAGGGCCTCAAGATCATTAGGATCTGAGCTAAGCGGACACAAAGGACGTGAATTGAGTACAGCCTCAATTTTACAAAACACGGTCGCTAGCTCCTCAAAGGTTAATATCGTTAAACCTATAACGCGCATCAAATGCGTCTTGGCGGACTTTACAACCGCTTCAAAGATACCACCCCAGTGGGGGCATCCTGGTGGATCGAACACCCAGTTGATGCCCTGACGGGAGAGGCTCGTGCCGATAGCTTCCTCGTTTTCCGTTAAAAACGTTACAATTTCTTTCATACACCTATCAGCGCCCTTAAAGTTGGTACCACAGTCCGACCTAATCAGCGCTGGTCGCCCTCTTCGCGACACAAATCTATCCAAAGCTGCTATGAAAGCCTCCGTAGTGAGGTCGGCCACGAGTTCCAAATGGACGGCCTTGGTTGCTAGGCACACAAACACGCACAAATACGCCTTGATTGACTTCGCGTTGCGAAGGCGTGATGCTTTAACCATAAAAGGCCCCGCAAAGTCCGTTCCCACACCCGCAAACGTCCAGGCTTCCGTCACCCGGTCCGGTGGGAGGTCTCCCATCTGAGGTTGCATTGTGGCTGCCTTCAACCGATAGCAAGGCAAGCACCGAAACACAATGCTCCGTACCGTACGTCGTCCTGACAAGATCCAAAACTCGCGCTGCAGAATAGCCAAAAGGGCATTGCAGCCCGCATGCGAGTTCTTCTCATGACGATCCCTAACTAAAAGCTCTACCAAAGGTCCTTTCTTTGGGAGTAACAGCGGATGGCGTGCTGAAAAGGGCAGGTTAGCGTTCCGAAGTCTACCTCCAACCCGGAGCATACCAAGCTCATCCACGAACGGGTTGAGGCGCACAAGACCTCCCTTCAGCTTTCCACGACCATCCCTGAGCAGCCTGACCTCCTCCTCAAAATGTTCCGCCTGGACGACCCTAACCAATATACCTAGAGCCGCATTCCGTTCCGCAGGCGAGAGGACAGGTGCTAAGTTCCGTTCTGCTTGAGGTTTCCTACAGTTAGACACGAACCGTTTGATCCAACCCGTCACACCTAGAAGTTTGTCGAGGGAGCTGTATCGTTCCAGCAAGCAAGCCGCACTTGGCTTTGGTACGATCTGCCCCACGTTCACTCGCAAACCTCGATCAGGTGGCCCAAGTGGCGCTCCGCACTCATTGAATGGCCATTCCTCAGGCGATCCAGTCAGCCACTGAGGTCCCCACCACAGTGAGTGACCTACCAATTCAGGGGCCCTACATCCACGTGAGGCGCAGTCCGCTGGGTTCCATTCTCCCGGTACATGTCTCCACACCAACGGAGTTTCCGATCCCTTGATCTGTGACACCCGATTTGCCACGAAAACCTCAAGAGTATGTACCGACGTCTGTAACCAGCAGAGAACTATCCTACTGTCGGTCCATGCGTACACCGTTTCATCCAAAGTGATGGTACCGCGTAGATTACTAGCGACATGATGTAGCAAGCGCGTGAGAAGCGCTGCTCCCGCCAATTCCAACTTTGGAATGGTCCATCTTGTCCTAACCGGAGCCACCTTACTCTTGGCCATAACTAGACGCACGTCTACAGTTCCCGTTGAACTGACTGTCCGCAAGTAGACAGCTGCCGCGTACCCTCGCTCCGAGGCATCACAAAACCCATGTAGGGTAGCCTTACATCCCACCGATGGGAGCAACTTGCGAGGTATGGCGATGCGTACGATCCCTGGTAAGGTGGTTACAAACTTTGACCAATCATTCAACAGCTCTCCGGAGAGCTGGTCGTCCCAACCCATGTTCGCTAGCCACAACCTTTGCAGGAAGCACTTCGCCATGAACGTCACCGGTGCGATCCACCCGTTAGGATCGAACGTTCTGGCGATCGTCGACAATACCGACCGCTTCGTCCAGGTCTTCTGCAACAGGTCTGGCTCAATCTGATACGTGAAGACATCATGCGTTGGCCTATACTGCACCCCTAGGATGCTCAACGTATTTGGGTTGTCCGGGTTCTCAAAAAGGTGCGGGTCCTGCTGAAACTCACCTGGTAAACCGGCCAGGAGCTCTGGACAGCTGGACAACCATTTCCGCAACTCATAACCTCCGGACTCCATGATCGCGATCAGCTCGTCTCGTAGGAGTAGTGCCTGTTGCACGCTATCTGCACCCGTGCAGATGTCATCCACGTAGACGTCGCGATCCAGTACTGCTGCGGCTCGAGGGAATCTTACCCTTTCCTGTGCGGCCAACTCTCTCAGCGTACGTACTGCCAAATAGGGACTTGGTTTCAACCCATACGTTACCGTGTTGAGCTCATAAGTGACCATCGGCTCGTCTGGGCTCTCACGCCACAAAATCAGCTGGTACCGACGGTCATCCGGGTGTATAATTGTTTGGCGAAACATCATTTTGACGTCTGCGACGAACGCTACTTGGTGCAACCGAAAATCTGTGAGGATGTCCACAATGTCCCGGTTCAACTTGGGACCCGCGTGCAGACACTGGTTCACAGACACACCATTCGATGTAGGAGCAGAACCGTCAAACACTACCCGTATCTTCGCCTCCGGTGACTTCAAAACAGCCAGGTGTGGTATATAGTAATGCTCGACACACCTCCAATCTATGCTGGACACCGACATGTGGCCTAACTCCAGGTACTCCCTCATGAATTCGATATACTTCTGCCGAAGTGCTGCATCTCGCTTCATCTTTCTCTCCATAGCCAGTAGTCTCCGTTCCGCGATCTGTCGCGAACTACCTAAGGAGGGGCGGTTTGGGAGAAATGGCAGCCTGGTAACAAACCTACCTGACGAACTTCGTGCAGTGTTGTATTGATAGAACAGCTCGCACTCGTCATCCTCTGGCTTCCGTCTATCCGCTGTGGGTGGCTCCTCAGACTCCCAAAACCTCTGCAGCACCTCCGACAACACACTACCATAGAGCACCGTATCGCCCTCTGGTAGGTCCTGAGATCTCCAAACTGGGCCAAAAATAACATACCCCCCTGTGGTATCCACGGCCACCAAACCAGTTTGCTGAAGTACACGTTTTCTGCCACACCAAATTCTCCCGAGGACATCTGACCCGAGAAGAACGTCCACCGTACCGGGAGTGTCAAAGTCAGGATCAGCTAACTCTAAGCCCGTGGTCAACCCTCGTACCGTTGACGGTAACCGAACCTGAGGGAGCTTCCCTACCACTTCATCCAGCACCACTGCTGGGGCATGATAGCTGACCCCTGTGCATGTGCTACCTAATGTGAACTCGAAGTTCACCTGACCCCGAACGTCAGGCACATCTAAACCTCCTATACCTACAGCCCCATCCATTGAGGGCTTCATATTTAAGCCTAGCCTACTCACCAGCCCACTAGACAAAATACAGCCCTGAGCCCCTGTATCCAGTAAGGCTCTTACCTGTATACTACGGCCACCGTATCCCCATACCCAAATCCGAGCCGTTGGCAACAATACCGTGATTGGACGGGGGGCCGAAGCTGGCGTGTAGGCGGCAATTACCTAGCAGGAATCTAAGCGCGGCGTGTCCGCGTCCTGCGGGGGAGTCCCTCCTCTCCGTACACCTGTGAGTGGGTCCCACTCCTGATGGTAGGGAGGTCTGGTCATGTACGCCATGGCCGGCAACCTGTAATATCCCTGCGGCAGACGCGCGTATCGCGAATGCTCCTGCAACCGCGGGTTCTCAGCCAAGGGCAGAGGCATGCGTGGGTCGTGAGCCATGTTGCTCACGCCCGTCGAGTACTGCATGTACTGACCCTGGTGCTGCCTGGCGTCCTGATGGTGGCACCCGCCCGTAGCATCACGTACCTGTGATGGGTGCCCCTGACCGTTGCCCTGTGACCACCTACCCCGTTCCGGCACCTGCTGCCGTGGTGGTCTCCACGCCTGTGGCGAAGGGGACATCACCTGCTGATGTCCCTGACCTCGTCCCTGAAACCTCGGTGGAGGAGGACTTCTTCTTGGAGGGGGTGGGGAGCGTTGCTCCCGTCCGTGCTGGGCAGACTCCGTTCGCTGACCCGCGTCAGCTCTGCCACTGTAGTCTCCGCTGCGGTTCATGCAGAGGAGCTGATGATGGGCACCCTGACAGCACCTACAGTTGGTGCTTGAGGGGCACTCTCGCACCAGATGCGGCCCCAGGCATCTGAAGCACCAACGCCGTTGCTGTGCCACACCACGACGTTTCTGCACCCGTTGTGCAGCAAACTCCTCACACGCAGCCACCTGATGCCCCGCCTCTCCGCAGTAGGCACACCCTAAATCCAAGTTAGCGACATTGTATCGCCTGGGTGGCCTACTCTTGCCGTCTCGCGCCTGTGTGCCCGGCCGTTCCGGGCGGCGAGCGGCCGCAGACTCCGTATGAGGCGTCTCCCCAAATTGGGCATCCATACGCCTGCACTCGGCCTCGAGGAAGGACTTCAGTTCCTCGAAGGTCGGGAGGTAAGCAGATGTCTTGCCTCCGTGTGACTGCTCAAAACGAGCGGCCATATCGCTCGGCAGTCGGCGTAGCAGCGTGTGAACTAGGACGTAATCATAACCGGACACCGGCATCCCCTGTCTCTCAAGAGCGTTCACTGCAACGCAGACAGGGTTGAGGATCCTGACCCGGAGGTCCGTGGCCCGGGTGATGGTCGGCAAGGTGAGCCACTGCTCTAGCAGTCTGTCAACTATGAGACGTTTGTTGCTGTATCTCTCGATCAGCAAGCTGCGAGCCGTCTCATAGCTGGCATCATCGACTGGGAGATGCTTTACTACCTCGTGGGGCTCACCCTCCAGCTTCGCCATCAATTGGGCCATTTTATAAGCCGGCGCCAAATCAGTGCGGTTATGGATTACGCTGTCAAACAAATCCTGGAATCTAGTCCAGTCAGCGTAATCACCCTTGAAAACCGGAACCGCCACCGGCGGCAAGGGCACTTGTAGCCCTGGTCCCCGTGGACCATGATGTGGGTCCGGTTCCCCCGCGCGGCATCTTATGATAGTAGCAGCCGCCTGCTCTATCTCCTGTGCCAGCTCGAAACACTGCTCCACATTTGCTGTGACCGTACGCTGGGCCGCCTCATCAGGCGTTGCCTCAAAGAACTCCATGCAAGCAGCGTAGTACTCTGACACCTCAATGATCCGCGCTTCAACCTGTTTCGCACCAGCAAGGAGCGCATCCTGTCGGTCACCGCGACCGACCATCGCCTTTGTACACGCAAACCATGTCAGATGCGTCTTAATCTTTACCTTACACGTAGTAAGTGAGGGAGCCATGGTACCAACCTAAAGTACACCGAACCTTATAATAAAAAACAATAATAATCAATCGGCCCTGATCCTACCGTTAGGATAATCCGTACAGGGTATAAACACAATAATAATAAACAAGCAATTCACTAATTGATTGGCCCCGATCCTACCGATAGGATACTACACACAGAGCACACAATATAATTACAATAAAAACGAAAAATATATATTTTTGTTTTTATGTGGGTATTTTGAAAACTTAATACTAAAATCTTAAATCTAGTGGCCTTTACGGAACCACGCTCTGCTACCAAAAATTGATCACAATCGACCCCAGCCTGCGCAGTGGAAAATACAAATTTACAGCTGAAATCGATATGTGACAACGACCGCGGTATCGCGGTGCTAGAAATACCTAAAGCTAATAAATACTAAACACTAATAATGTCTGTGGGCATCAAAACCAAAATTCACAATAACAAAATTTTGTACCCAAATTAATTCACGTGTACCCAATGTTCATCAGATGTGTGGTGGCCTTTATATGTTATGCAACCAAAACGTAATACTAATTTCGCCTATTATTACCGGTATTTGGCGTTACGTTGCACGTATTAGCACTAGATTATAAGTAAGTACCTCCAAATTATATCACCCCACGAATTCCGCAATTCGTACTAAGGAGTCACAATGATATGGTACGACAAATATGACTAAGGGAACACACCATTAACACGAATAAACAGGTTTACACTTACAGTCAACGTGCCGGTCCAAATGCATAAAATACCCAACGGAGAAAGGAAGTACAGGGAATGGATCAAAGAGGAATTCCGTGGGTACTTACAGGGCTGGGTGGAAAAGATATCGCCACCCAGCATTCCAATACAGCCTTGGCGCGTTATTCACTTCAAACCACTCACAGATTCTGTTCGTATTCCACTTTGATATTAGTCATTACGCGTGACCCAACCCGAATTTGGGCCGTACAAACGCGGGCCAAAATGGCCACTTGATGCCTATTCAACGCGACGCTCACGTGGAAGACGTCGAGACATCCAACAATCACTAAGCCTGGTATTCTAGTATAACCCAGGAGAACCGCAATAATACGATGCATCAACACGCGCGATCTCAAATTGAATCGTCCATTACACACGGCATCACAAAACTCGTGGCGGGAAATCCGTACAAAACACAATACGCTTGCCCGAGCGGTTTTGAGAGACTAACTGCCCGGCGCCGAAACCACCGCTCGGCGCCGTCAGGCGCTCTGCGCGCACGTCGCCAGTCTCGCCCTGCGAGTGAGAAAGGGACAACACACGCCTAGAGCGACGCGTGCGATCGTGCACCGCGCCGCATTCATAGACCGTCATTAATACCTAACTGATTCCCCAGCATAGCAACGCTAAATTAAACATACCTAAAATAATCTCACTTCTTGACAATCTGTCGAATGTTTGCCAAAATATTGTAAAGCTTACGCATTTATTTTGCTTTTAAAAACAATTAAAATTAGTCATAAAATATATATATTATTCATGTAACAAAACCGCATTTGCAAATTTTTAAACTTTATCCTGATTTTCAATGTTTCTAGGTTTCCAGGGAATATTCGTCATGCACGGGAAAGTATCCGGGATTATTCCCAATGTTACCGGGAATGACACATTATTGCTAAGGTACACACACACCGAAGTTTGTGACTCGGTCGGCGATATCTGCATGTACCGGCACTCGGCACGCACATGTACACTATATCGAACTTGATTTGCTTTCTTTTTCGATTTCATTCATTCAAGTTGATTTGTTTTTATTCGCGGAGTGAGTCGACGTCGTCGGCGCGACGCGAGGAGCCGCTAGGAACCTTGACAGAAAGGTATGAGCAGCTATGAAAGGATTCGTGCGCTTTCCGGCTCCCAGAAGGTAAACAACAATATATTTAACAACAAAAGCAATAATTTTGTACTGTTTATGGGTTAACTTTTTGTCTATTCAGAATTCAGATTGTTTTCATAAATATTGTACACACGTACGAAAATAATAGACCAAAATTTAATCGAAACATATTACAGCGAGTTATTGAACAATCGAATTCTCCGGAAAGCAGATTGGTGGATAGTTGCAATTTTCCGGTGGGAAAACGCCGGCCCGGCCCGGGGAGCAGGGAGCGACTCTGTCTATGTGCAATTAATTGTAGAAGACACGCAGACTCACCGGTACATGATGGGTTGGAGCTGCTGAGGACGCGGGCCCGTGGTCGTCGGCGCTGCAGGTGGCGGTGGCGAGTGGGAGCGATAGCACAGCACAGTCGCGTCGCGAGGGAG
This sequence comes from Tuta absoluta, assembly GCA_027580185.1. Lineage (NCBI taxonomy): Eukaryota > Metazoa > Arthropoda > Insecta > Lepidoptera > Gelechiidae > Tuta > Tuta absoluta. The sequence goes on from JAQAHW010000003.1 coordinate 321,253, forward strand.
TCACCGCGCGCGCGTCATGTCGTCCGCTCGGCGCGAGGGTTCGGACGCGAGTGGGCGGAGCGCCGCCGCCGCGCCGGCTCGCCGGGCCTGCCGCCACCGCCGCCACCACCGCTGCCGGCGCCCGCCAGGACAGGACCCCCGGAACGCTGCCGCAGCAAATTTTTCTAATCCTATGATATTTACTCCCATTAAATAGAAACTGATGATCTTTCATTTAACATCATTCCCTTAAACTGACTCTAAATCAACATTCCTTCAAACCGCAATTATTGACTCTACCTTCGTAATTTTAAGATCCCGTTTTGCATCATATCATAGTCATATTTTATGGTAAACAAATAAATCAAAAACAATAAAACACTAATTTTTATTATCTTGTATCCCTTTCGACATTTTTGTGAGATAAACACAGTAGTGTCTGCGTAGCCATTAAAACCGGGAGCGCTACGGTTCGCTACGATCTACGCTTGCTACGACTACGACGCGACGGTGTCCGACTACGACCCCTCTGACTTATTATTATGAAACTCGGGATTGCTCGGAGATTTTTGTAATGATGATTGCTGCTTTGTTACTTCATTTAAGCGTAAGATTACACGATGATTGCATTAACGATTAATTGCAGTAATTTGCAGTTAAACACAAACCTAATTAGCGAAAAAGGTGTGACGATCGGTCAACTATTAGCAATCAATCAGTGAGTCATGGAACGTGTAATCATTAATTAGGGAGAGGGCGCGCAGTCTCTACTTTGTGGTGTAATCGTGCAAGATAAGCAGTAGCTTATTTTACTAGCGTATCTAGAGAGTAATTTTATTAGACCGATCCAGTCTTTCCAGAACATCGTAAAGAAGTCGTGATTGGTTTGGTAGTATAAACAATCTCAAACCTATATTTGTGTGGTAGAGCTAGTTTCCCACCAAATATATTAAGGTTTTTAGGACTTGGATTATAACCTATATCTATCTATATCCAGGTATAAAATAAAATGTCCGATGGGTCTGCCCTGCGGTTGCTTGCGGTGCGGTGACGCGCGGGGTCACGGCTGTCAGACTGTGATCTTGTAGTGTTTGTAAGGTCGGAAAGGTTGGCTAGTAGGTATCACAATTAAAAACAGATAGATACGGTAGATGGAGCCGTGCCAGGCGTTATTGGCATATACACTTGCAAAATTGCCGGATATTGGACGAGCCGCGGTATTCCAGATGGAAGAGGCGTCGCCACTAGTTATGCTGAAAGTCGGAGGTACAAGGTTTCAAGTTTTCAAAAAGAAAAAGATGGGTACGGGTTAAACCGAAACTACTTTTTTGAAGTGAAAACGGTCAAAAAACTAACATTAGAACAGGACATTAGAATGATAGGTATGTGAGTAGGTATGCTAATTTTGCTAGTGTCATCCGTTACCCACTAACCTACTTCAAGTTAGTAAAAACCAAATTAGGGAAATGGCGCGCCGGGCGCCGTAAAATCCACTAAGTAATTATTGATATTGCATTTGTCTCCTCGACAACGTCATTCTCGGCGCTGACGTCATTTCTGCTAATATTTATTTACAATCATAAATAAGCTGTCTCTGTAAACCATGGTTAACACAATCCGACTCTAATAAGTAGTTCAATATTAATATGTTGCGATTAATTACGTAATTATATTCGGTGAAATTTGACTAGTGACCTATCGGTCACTATTGCGAACACTAACAAAAATTGGACCTGCCATACACATTGACTAGGCCGGCTGGTTTTTATGAGAAGTTTACATACATAGGTACATATACCACATATCACGCCTATAATCCAGGTAGGCAGAGCGTAAACGGCCGCATAGAACGGAAATTTACGCCACGTCTGACAAACATTTGAGGGTAATCCGGAAAATTGTGTATCGCCATAGTGACAGGTTGTCAGCCCCCCATCGCCTAAAAATTGCAATACACACCTTCGAGTCCTTTAGACGCCTCTTACGTCTCCCAAGAGCAAGAAATGGGGTGATGCTATTCTAAGCCGGCATCACACGGCACGGCACGAGAAGTTTAATTATTGTATTTTCATAAAACGACCTATGAGGAGAGTTGTACCTTATCACCAGCCCGTCCTAAGTTTTCGGTATCGGTCACTAGTAAAATAACACCCCATTTAGGTAAATACAAACGATGATAGTGAAAAAATTCAATAATGCATTTTATTCATTTTTAGTATTAGACCCGGTCTAATACTAAAAATGAGTGAAAGTGATCGCGAGTGCTTAAAAAGTTATAATGCATTTTATTGTTTGTGACCTTGATAGACAATGCACAACAGTAGTTTTTAGTGATATTAAGACGCGTGTCAAATTGTGAGGAAGTAACGGATTATCCTCCGATGCTCCTCAAGTCTACCGCACACCTAGCAGAGACCTTGCGCGGGCCAAGTCAACTCTATTACTGAGACAAATTAGCCGTTAAGCCTGTATTAGGGCCGGCGCGTATTTAGTGACATTTGAAGTGCACCGTTTTCAGCATCATAGAAAATTACATACATGCATACACATCTCACGCCGTTTATTCCTTACGGGATAGGCAGAGCGCTAACGGCCGTTAAAATGCGGTCGCTGTCGCCACGTCTTATAAATATTTGAGGGAAGTTTCAGAAAAGTCGTGTATCACTATAGTCGTGTGTTACAGGTTGTCAGCCTGTCGCCTCAAATTGTAAATCAGATGAAACCCCCTCGAGCAGCCCCAGCGACACCCGCAGGAAAGAAATGGGTTGATGCTATTCCAAACCGGCATCACTCGGCACAAAGAAGAAAGAAAATTAACTTTATCGTATGCGATGTTGGCTGGCATGAGCAAGAGCTTTAGTGCGAGCGAATAGAACAACATCGACAAACCTTTTTTGATAGAATTTTCAATGGGAACTTTACTGATAATAAAAAGAAAAAAGTATCAAAAACCATAGATATATGACGTTGAACATCTGGGGGGCATCATTGCTGGGGAGTTTGATTCTTCTTCTTATCGTGTGGGACACGGAGTCGTCCAACGACCTAATAAACGTTTAAGGAATAGTATCGCGGGTCCGAAAAATAAAAGCAAACAAGGTTACGAGGAAGAATACAGTTCCCTTCTACTGAAAGGGTAATTTTATGCGTGACTAGTTGAGAAACCTCCAGACGTTAACGCCATCTATTAGCGTAAAACAGCGTTTTTATTAATATGAACAAAAGGCCTTATTTTCTACCAAAAACGGCTAAAAACTAAGGACACTAGTAGATGCTAGTAGTGTGTCGGCCCTAACGCAAGTGTAATGGTTAATTGTTAGCAGTCAACTGATTGTTTCATTCATGGTATTGTCACGGTGTTTCTAAGCGCACGGTCACGGTCTCACGGTTGTCAACGCCACCGACACCGTCACCGCCGCCGCGTCTGACCGTGGCCATACCCCGTACCACACTCGCGCTCGTACCACGAGTCTACAGCCACAAGTACAGTGCAGTACCGATATCGTAACTCATTCATGCCTCGTGTCTCTGCTCTGTCGCGCTCGTAATGATATGGAATCTTATGTATTTAAAAGCGTTCAATAGTATTTTTATTTATTCACGTACGCTAAAGTCACAAAGTAAGTATTGGCGGCTGTGTTGTGCTAAAGTTATGATAACATCGTATAAGTAATAATCTACTATCATACAGATTGTACAGAGTTTTATTAAACAAAACACAGAAAAGTACTAGGTATCAAACCATAGCCCAGAAAGTGATGAAATTTTAGCTACTAGGGGTGCAGACGAAGAAAATATGCGCTTCCTGAGGCGTGTGTCCGGCACCGGCGGGGCGCCGAGCCGGTGCCGGACAGCCGGGGCGGCGGACCGGACCGGCCCGGCGGCGGCGGCGGGCGGGTTTCCGCCCACCGCGCGCTCTCCGGCTACGTTCTTTACGATACACCGAGTTGAGGGCCGAATATTAAACGTTCCAAATTTTCGTTGAAAAAATTTCCCAATTTTTTTTATTTCAAAAAAACATGAGGTTTATTTGCACCAATAGTCCATATGGACGTAGTTTCGTTACAACTGTAGTAAAGCAGATCGGCGCGCCGCCGCCAATACTTACTTTGTAGCAGATACCTGAAGAGCAGAATCAGAAACAAACAGCTGTCTACTTATTTTATAAATACTCTTCGCTACACTTTTCTAGTTCAGCGTAAAAACTAACTAAACTTCATAAAACGAGTAACTTTATAATCACCTTTGAAGTCAAATTCCTTTTCAAATGGTGGTGGCGTAAACATGTTACATGCCGTGTGATTAACCCACTGCGGACCCACCATACCTGGCAGTGTCTTTTATTTTTTTATCCCGCCAGATCCGGTTTTCTATTAGGACATTACAAAATTGTATTAAAAAAAGAGAACTGTTTTATACATTTTTATTTTTTTTTAACAATGACGGATCATGACGTCAATAAGTAATAATACTATCCTACGTTGAATAAAGAGTTTCAATTTCAATTCCAGTTTTAACTTTTAGGTTAGCAATACAATTCCGTTTACAAAAAACTCAGTTGTTCTTTGTTTTTTTGCATTTTCCGCTGTTGTAATTGTAAATCTCAATTGTATGTTGTATTATTCTATTCACTTGACTAACTATATTATATTTAAACAGTGTTTGAAAATAGCGACCCAGTACAGGTCACCGTAGCGTAGATGCATTTCAGGTAGAAAAGGCAGTTGTCTGTGAATGCCAGCTGAAAATAGCAGCAAGGGAACAGCTGTTGCGAGAGACTGACTTTAACCAGGCCCCCGGGGGTATAAACCACTGGGCCGGATGCCAGGAGGGTCACACGACGACCGTTACGGTAGCGACGACCCTGAAAAACAACTCTTTTTTTACACACCGACATTTTAATATCACATGTTTAGATATGAAAGTTTTCAGGTAAGTTTCTTATATTTAAGTACTAGCTTTTACCCGCGACTTCGTCCGCGTTAGACAGTTTTTTTAGAAACAGGTTCTAAAGTAATGCCGGCCAGCCGTGTGATGCCGGCGTAGAATAGCATCACCCCATTTCTTTCCCTTGGGAGTCGTAAGAGGCGACTAAGGGACTTGAGGGTATGTATTGCGATTTTAGGCGATGGGCTGACAACCTGTTACTATGGCGATACACAACTTTCCGAATTACCCTCAGGTATATGTCAGACGTGGCGTATATGTCTGTTTTTGCGGCCGTTTACGCTTTGCCTACCCCACAAGGGATAATAGGCGTGATATGTGTAATTGTGTATGTGTAATTGTGTAGGTTCTAAAGTAGATATGTGTATTCATAGTAAGTATGACAGTGATATTAGAACAGTTCTTATCTCTACTGTTTAAGGATGACTTGCTTGCTTCTGTTGTTAAATAGACAATTCAAAATTTGCTATCCGGTGTATTGCCCTGAGAGATCAATATTTATAACCATTGAATACAAAAGTCAGTGAACAACAAAAAATCCTCGGTAAAAAGTTGCCAATGTCCTTTCTCAACTTATTCCCATCATACTGAACAACTTTTGTTTAGGAACCATTTCTGTATCTCTAATAGTTTAGCTGGGCTCCTGATGGTACACCTGGTGGTCTACATAAGGTACTCCAAATCCTCAATGTCCTTGTATAAAGAAGCGGCCTATCATACTGAACCACTTTTGTTTTAGAACCATGCCTGTATCTCTAATAGTTTAGCTGGGCTCCTGATGGTACACCTGGTGGTCTACATAAGGTACTCCAGATCCTCAATGTCCTTGTGAAAAGAAGCGGCCCATCATAATGAACAACTATTGTTTCAGAACCATGCCTGTATCTCTTATAGTTTAGCTGGGCTCCTGGTGGTACATCTGGTGGTCTACATAAGGTGCTCCAGATCCCCAATGTCCTTGTGTGAAGAAGCGGCCTATCATACTGAACAACTTTTGTTTTATAACCATGCCTGTATCTCTTATAGTTTAGCTGGGCTCCTGGTGGTACATCTGGTGGTCTACATAAGGTAGTCCAGATCCCCAATGTCCTTGTGTGAAGAAGCGGCCTATCATACTGAACAACTTTTGTTTTATAACCATGCCTGTATCTCTAATAGTTTAGCTGGGCTCCCGATGGTACACCTGGTGGTCTACATAAGGTACTCCAGATCCTCAATGTCCTTGTGAAAAGAAGCGGCCCATCATAATGAACAACTATTGTTTCAGAACCATGCCTGTATCTCTTATAGTTTAGCTGGGCTCCTGGTGGTACATCTGGTGGTCTACATAAGGTAGTCCAGATCATCAATGTCCTTGTGAAAAGAAGCGGCCCATCATACTGAACAACTTTTGTTTTAGAACCATGCCTGTATCTCTACCTAATAGTTTAGCTGGGCTCCTGATGGTACACCTGGTGGTCTACATAAGATACTCCAGATCCTCAATGTCCTTGTGAAAAGAAGCGGCCCATCATACTGAACAACTTTTGTTTTGGAACCATGCCTGTATCTCTAATAGTTTAGCTGGGCTCCTGATGGTACACCTGGTGGTCTACATAAGGTACTCCAGATCATCAATGTCCTTGGGAAAAGAAGCGGCCCATCATAATGAACAACTATTGTTTTAGAACCATGCCTGTATCTCTTATAGTTTAGCTGGGCTCCTGATGGTACCTGGTGGTCTACATAAGGTACTCCAGATCCTCAATGTCATTGTGAAAAGAAGCGGTCCATCATACTGAACAACTTTTGTTTTGGAACCATGCCTGTATCTCTAATAGTTTAGCTGGGCTCCTGGTGATACATCTGGTGGTCTACATCTGTACTCCAGACCCTCGAATGGTGATAAAAAGTAGCCTATGTCCGTTCTCGGTATGCTAGCAATCTCTGTGCCAAGTTTCATGAAGATCGGTTCAGCGGTTAGGCCGTGAAAGCGTAGCAGACAGACAGACAGACATACAGAGCTACTTTCGCATTTATAATATTAGTGTGTATTTGCGAGCAAAACATATCATAATAAAATGGCACAAACACGTGCAAACTAAAAAATACATCTAGAAATTACAGAAGATACTTATTGCTGCTGAAACATTTATAATTAGCTCTACATTTTAATAATATGTAATGCATGCATAAGTATGTACTGACGTCGATAGTTACGTAAAACTGCAAACCTCATATTTGAGCCTAGATAAATAAATGCATCGTCATCATCTGCTGGCTGCACCAGCGGCTCAGCGGCGCCCGTGCTGGTGGTGGGCCGGTGGCGCGAGGTCTGACTCAGCAACGTCAGGTACCTACGTCTGTGCTGTGTCAGCTACGGCTACGGCTCGCAAAATACTTGGTCTTATGCAATGTTCTAATTCGTTACACGTGTTGAATTATTTACTTTTCAATACACACAAAAATCTTTCGAGAAATGAAACGCAGGTGTTTTGTGAAATTTCTATAAATAAACTCACTTCATCAATCACTTCATCATCAAGTTGTAATTAATATTTTCTTGAGTTTGCACTACTATAACGAAAATTAAAAATAAAGGCACTGCCTCGGGCCTTGCTAGCATAGTCACACGGCATGTAACGTTACGCCGCCACCACCACCAGTAAACGACATTTCTTTCAAATTTAAATTATGATTTTCAAACTTCGATCAACGCGGCCTTCCATCGGAACGAGACTAAAGACCGAGTTGCTAGTTAAGTTTTCAAAAAAATTTAATAAACCGGATCCCCAGGTGGTTCAGACTGATATAGCTGAAGCCAGTGAGACAATCAACGTTTGTGGATGTTCTAGGTAGGTATATGAAAACAAATTTACTAGCAGAAATCAACTTGACTTGACGCAGCAGTTTATTTAACAAATGTGAGTAACAGTGTTCCTATTACTGATACGTGCGAGTCTCACTCGCTGTGTGAATGTCTGTCCTCAATCCGCTAAGTCCACAAGTCGGACGTCCCTGGACCTGGGATGGTTGCAGGAAGTGCTCGATGCTCGGTGCGGCTAGTGTGGATGGATGGATGAGCGGCGCGGTTGCGGTCTCTGTGATGTGATGACCAGGAAAACCGCAGGAAATTCTACACTCGTGCGAAACCATCCCGCAATCTACTAACGATTACTAAAATAAATAATTTATTAACATAAAAAGATTGTGCAAAACGGTTTTATTGAAACAATTACAGCTTAATTCTGAAAAAAATAATAATCCTCGGATAACAGATCAGTTACACAATTTGACAAAGTTTACTGGATAGACAAAAAACTGGAATTACATTTTTTTTTCAATTTTATGTTATTATTATTTTTAAAGATACATCCCTTTTCTAGTAAGAGTAAGAATTGCTAAATTAGACATTGTAACGGTATTTCTCTAGTTTCTATGTCGAAACAAAAGTAATATCTCGCGAAAACCTCAGCGCAAAATGATTGTCTGTTTCTCTCTGGCTCTGCGCGAATGTAAGGGACCAACTTTTCAGGGCCTTTACGTCAATTAACAGATGCATTTAGTAAGGTGATATTGAAGGGTAGTCAGCCAGCACTACTATACCTTGCATACTGGATACCTACAAACAGAATAGCAACCGTGAAGTAAGGATAGTACTTACTAGCTTTGTAACAATATCCGTTTAGTAGAGGAATAGAGCAGCCGTAACTTGTAATTACTCGCTGGCGTCCGTTTACAAGAAGCGAGCGTTGCTCCCTACACTAGAGTATGGAAACCGGAATTCCAGAATTTCGAAAAACTTGAATATGGGAACGATTTTTCTGATATTTCAATTCCGGTTTTCAGAACTTTAAAATTGTATTACATCTTTATGTTATCCCTAAACTTTTCGGGCCATAACCATTGGAGATACTATAGTTTGCCTGCCTGCACCCTTTTAGCAAGCAATTTGTCACGCAAAAACCTAAAAACCGCTCAGGCTCACGACTCACGCGAAACCAAAACCGGAATTGAGCTCTAATCTCTAAACTCAAAGCCGGTTTTAAAGAACTTTCCGATTTTCCATGCCCTATACTACACCTACACCAGCACACCTCCCGGTAATTAACCCTCATTGCCTCAGCTCTGGAAAACTGGAAGCTGGGAACTTGAGACCACGCCATTTCCCCTGTTCAAAGTGGATAGGTTAGGTACTCGACATTTTATAACTCCAACAATGTTTCACAGATATTATGTTTGGGAAATAAAGTACAAATTAAAGTGAAACGGCTTTATAATGTTTGCGTTGGACTCGTTCCAGCGGATAGAGAGTGAAATCCTTTCCTTTCCATATCGCTGGCAAAATTGTAATGATGTGAGTGAAACAAGGTGGAGTGGAGTCCCCAGGTCCCCAGCTACCAGTGCCCGATATTATCAAACTAAAAGCATATCAAATTTTTTTTTTTTTTAATTTATTATATTTATTTATACTTTGAGGCATACCTACCTACGGAACCTGTCAAACTCTAAACAACTTGATCGAACATCATGTCATGTCACATAATACATATGAATCACATGCTGCGTGATCATTTTCCAAAATGAATCATTTCCAAACAATTTCCGTATTTATTGTTTCACTTGCTAAATAAAGAAATGATTCATTAATATTCGTGTCACGTTTAAATATTTCACGTCATTCGAAGTAGGTAAGTAATAAGTAAGACTCGCCGATAATTAAGATATTTCTTGCAATTAACACAAACTGGGGGAGCCATTATGAAATACAGATCCTCACATACAGTAGATTGTTTTTGTGTTGTTTTTCTTATATTACTTTAACAGCCGCAGCAGTCCACTGCTGGACATGGACCTCCCTCTAGTGGGGCGTATTGCTGGTATTAGCATACGCCGGGTATAAGTTGCAAAACTAACCCAGTAGCTGGAGCCGTGCCACGCGTTTCTGGCATTAAGATACATTTGCAAAAATTCGCGGGCAAAGAACGATAGCCCAGATGGCGAAAGTCGCAGGTTCAAATCCTGCCCGCGATTGAAAATTTTGTAAGTTTTCAAAAAAATAATAGTAAACAGGGTTTTGAAATGTTATATGTGACAGAAAATCTAAATATAAACTTGAGACATTTTTGCAGGCCTGATTTGATTTCCAGGTGGCAGATCCATACTCAAAGAGACAGATGACCTTGTAGCGACCTCTGGGAGCTACGACAAGAAGCTCACTCCAAGTTGTTCACGAGCAAGCAAGACGCAACAGAAGTTCCAACATATCTGCTAGATGGCGCTACGTGACAGAACAAAGAGCCTGAAACGCGGTATCGAAGTGTTTCACCGCGCAACGCATATATACAACTTCCAATTCTATCCAGGTGGACCAGTCGGTCCCCTGGCCACAACACCCGGCCAGGCGGGTAGCTACCCTTTTCCCGACACCACCTGGAACCCTCCATTCTGCCTATTGGCATCACCTCCTGTCACCCGCCATATTGGTGACCCCTACCTTGGACTTCGCAGCCTTCAACCACGCATCTACCACTACAACATGCAGCCAACTACTACGTCATCAGCACCCACCGCGTCACAGCACGGCAGCTTCACTGGTCTTCCATCATCGTCTCGACTCACCGTAGACGTCCCGACTCACCGTGGACATTGGAACCAGCACTGCTTCGCCACGCTTGACTGCATCATCACGCTACATGACGTCATCAGCCCCACTTCGCTCGCTGACGGTATCGACCTCCGGTCTTGAGGGGGAGTACTGTAGCGACCTCTGGGAGCTACGACAAGAAGCTCACTCCAAGTTGTTCACGAGCAAGCAAGACGCAACAGAAGTTCCAACATATCTGCTAGATGGCGCTACGTGACAGAACAAAGAGCCTGAAACGCGGTATCGAAGTGTTTCACCGCGCAACGCATATATACAACTTCCAATTCTATCCAGGTGGACCAGTCGGTCCCCTGGCCACAACACCCGGCCAGGCGGGTAGCTACCCTTTTCCCGACACCACCTGGAACCCTCCATTCTGCCTATTGGCATCACCTCCTGTCACCCGCCATAACCTGTTCAAGATGACCTAAGCTGAAAGATGTCAAATCCGCCCTGTAGTAGAGTACGTGTAGGTGTAGGGCGGGGGGAAGCCCTGCTATCGATCGCAGCCTTCTCCAGCGGGAGCCGAGAGTGCAGCGTCGGGGCGTCGGGGCGTCGGAGTGTCGGGGCGTCGCGTCGAGGCGCCGAGAGGTGCCTCTTGACTCGACATCCGAAGCGAATATTTACTTCTCAGCGCTTGGAGACTCTTCACCTCTGACCACTCTTCATGTTATCGGATCGGAAACATCGATAAGTGTTGATGCAATGGTTGATACCGTTCCGTTTCGTTTGGGTTTTCAGTCTGCCGAATTTTCTGTTGTGGTTCTTTTCATCTTTATCGTATCAATGGGTATTGACTGGCCTGATGGCGTAGTGGATAGTATCCCTGCATGCTACGCCGAGGGTCGTGGGTTCTACCCCCGCGAGACGCATATATTTGTCAAATAATATATCAGATATTTGTGTTTAATCTGGGTGTTTTCTATGTATTTATTTGTATTTATTTACAAAATAAAGTATAAAAGTATTGATATCAGCTATCTCCCATACTACAAGCTTTGCTTAGTTTGGGTCTAGATGGCGCTGTATGAATGGTCCCGGATATTTATTTATCAAGATATAACTTTGAACCAGGCAGCGTGTTTTGGCTTTTGTTAGTGTTCACTTCTGCCGATCCTTGTGTGTGCATGAACAGCGATTTGTAGGACAGCACTATACGCAGCTTGAGAAATGGCATTTCCAAGCATCATTACTCATTGTATACTTTTTGTTGCTGTGTGGTGCCGACTTAGAATAGCATCACTCCCATTTCTACCCGTGGGTGTCGGAAAAGGCGACTAAAAGATGTATCCAGGGAATGGGCAGCAGCGTTCCCTGTGAATACCTGCCAAGCATGGTAGTATGTCAAATCCCTTCCGATTGGGAGAGGCTCATGTCCATCAGTGAACTTTTACGGTTGTTGCATTTGTATTTAAAGTACCCTAAAATAAGTTTGAAGTGCCGATTTTAATCATTGCTGGTCCCGTCGCGCCTCAACCTTACTCTCTTTGGCATAGGAAAGAATACATATTATACAGGGTGTAAGGGACGGTGTACCGAAAACTTTGCAAGCATGATGAGACCATGAAACTAAACAACTTTTAGTATGAAAGCTATGTTGGGCAACAAGTTTTTTTTTTCGAGTTTTTATAGTAAGTCAGTCGGCTGACCATAAACTTTTGTATCGGAGGTCGAAAATTTTTTCGTTTACCAACATATTCTCAATAGAAAAAGTTATTTAGTTTCATAGCCTGATCACGCCTGCAAAGTCTTCGGTACCTACACCATCTATTACACCCTGTATAATCTCCAAAGATAAAATTGTCCAGTGTAAGTCTTACAAATTAAACATAATGTTATTGTGGGTCACGCATTCTAGCGGAAAGTAAGCGCTCGTCGGTCCTCATTTGCGCGAGTCCTCAGTCCCTCAATCCTCATCGTCGCGGGGCGGGAGGGGGAGGCCGGGCGCTCAGCGAGCAGAGCCGAGAAATAACATGTGCTTAACCTAGTTTCTTTACAACCGCTGCCTCTACGACTGTGAGTGACTCTCGACTCGACACAGGCACACACTAGTTCCACATTCACTCCGCGTCGATATGTCGACTCGGGGCTCTTTGCTACACTTGACTTCGCGCTCACTTGACTCCCACACATTACTTACTATGAACTTTATCCGCCCGCCCAGTTTCAGTCCCTGCTACGCGTTTTCCCGTGAGAATAAGGTGCTTTTCCGCAGTAAAAAGTACCGTTCTATCTTCCTGGAAGAGGTTTAGAAATCAGCGCAGTAGTTGCAGATATTGCAATTTGAATTTGAAACAAATATCGTTTTTAGATGGTGGTGGCGTAAAGTTACATGCCGTGTGATTAACCTGGCCAGCCCCGTGGCAGTGCTTTGATTTGTTATTTTTTTTCTCTCGCCCGAGCCGGTTTTCTATTAGGACATTACAAAATTGTTATAAAAAAAAAGAAAATTGTGTGATACAAATTTCTTTTTTTTACAATGACGGTTCATGACGTCAATAAGTGATATGATAATACTATCCTACATTGAATAAAGAATTTCAATTTCAAAATTTCAAATTTCAATTTGAAACGGTTACAAAAATTGAGAATAGGTTCAATCTTGTAGTGCACCTTCGCTGCTTCCTTCATTCGCTTTTCCTCGTTTTTCAGTGGGAGTAAGCAATTTTACCGCGGTAAAAAGTAATTTGTAAAAGTAGAATAATGGTTACAAAAATGGTTTCTTTACAACGAACTTAATAAACTGCGTAAAAATAATGACATATTTTCTTAGTAAAAAAAGTTATTATCTCGCTGAGGACAGGATTCGAACCTGCGCGGGTAAAACCCATTGGATTTCAAGTCCAACTCCTTAACCACTCGGACACCTCAGCTACGCTTATGAGCGCGAAATTATGCGCCGCTAGCTATGATATAGCTGTCCTTGTCTAGCACACGTTTACATTACATACACCGCGCTTACGTCAGACATGTTTATTGTGTTTATTTGATAAACAAACAGTAACGCGTGGCCACAACGCAACGTAATTATGTTTAAATGGAATGTACCTCTAGAGTAAATATTAGCAAAGAATGAAGTTGCGCCTACGCCGCCGCCTGAAGACCACGAGTCCCGAATTTCTCGTGCTAAGAAAGAAGTTGTAACCACATCGTAGTCCTATCGTAGCAACTCGTAACAAGCTCCAAACGGGGAGCACATAACTCAGGATTGGATCATGAGACTTACTAGGTATATAATCTAATCACTGATTAATCAATCATATAAGCTTTTTATCAGTGCAGTGTAATAATTAGCTACCTACTATTACTCATAGACACGGCGATTTTTATAGCCTACATCAAGTATCGTAGCAGTTTACATTATAGGTAAATATAAAGTTTTCAACTGAAGAATGTGTTTGATCTTAAATTCATAGTTTACAGGAAGGTTTACAGCTGGAATGTAAAACGCGGCAGAATGGAGTGCACTCCTGGCAGGCTGCGCACTCGAGCGAGCGAGCGTACGAGTCATTTGTTTTGAACAGGGCAAACACAAAGCCTGTGACTTTGCTAATGCACTGTCGTCAGGCGCTCCACGTCCCCCGTCTCTCCCTCATTTCAGCTCTCCTAAAATGAATAGGTGTATTGTCATCATTTCTGCCTGAGAAACATGGGCTATCGTTTCCCGAATACTGAAAGTACCTACAGCCTGTAGGCCATAGGTCAATCAATGTTCTGAATAATTACTTCTAGTGAAGACGAAGCTGCGGAACAATGGTGCGGAACCATAGACATCTCATCAGCAGGCCTTGCTGGGCTTGCTGGCCTTGGCCGGAGAACGAGACGGCTACATAACGATGTGCGGAACCCTATAATTGTTATTTTGGCAGTAAAAAATATAATGCATTTGCTTCCTCGGAAATAGAAAAACAATAATATGTCATTCAGTTTTCCATTACACGCATTAGTACAGTTTATTTATATGATGACTTTTGTATTTAAAAGCTTAAAAGTGGATTTTAATATCATATTGAACATAAAAACATGTTTGCAAATAATATTTGAAGTTATCTAATTTAATTTTTCATTTAAAGTAACTAAAAACAGGTTAAATAAGTTTGACGTTTGGTGTGAATTGGTTAAAAGGAACGTAGTTTTGTGGCGTGATGGCAGCTGTGCAGCTGTGGTCAGTGATGTTTTGATTTTTACGTGAATAAAATTTCTCCATAAAATGTCGTCAAATGTGGTGTGATATTCATAAAAGAACATTCAGAATATCTTGATAACTATAAGTGAATCATCTGTACAATGAGTGCGCGTCTGAAGTGAAGGATCGATGTCTTGGCACGGTGCGGAGTATGGTTTCCGTAGATGATATCCGTGGAGGGCGGTCGTAAGATGCCGTGCGAGAGCTGTGGCGTGCAGTTCAGCGTGTTCCGGCGCAAACGCGCTTGCTCGGAATGCGAGCGGCTGTACTGCGCGGCGTGCCTGCGGCGCGGCGGGGGCATGTGTGCGCCGTGCCGCGCGCTCTCGACGCGCCCGCTGGTGCGGCACAGCATCACGCACCTCAAGGCTCGCGACCTGCAGTGCTTCCTGCAGCGACAGAACGTCTCCACACGAGGATGCGTCGGTAAGTCCCCGCTGTTTGTGAACACTATTGTTCACACTTTGATGTTATCATTGATAAGACTTCTAGAATAATCTATATGTGTAACAGTAGATATAATAAGTATGTTTATACTATGTGTTTGGAAATCTCGACCTGAACTTTACACTCTGACTTTGAACTTGACTCTCCGATCTATTTTATTCAATAGGTATTATGTAGTTGGAGAAGTAGAGATCTTTGTTGGGTATAATTCTCTTGGGTATTCTATAATTCTCTTGAATCAGTTCAATAGTTTACTAGCACTCACATATACTGTCACACATTTTGATTACTAAAAGCAATAGACCCAGTTTAATTGGGTAACTAAAGTAGGTATCTATCTACGGATTGATGTCACACCTAAAGAAATGATTGCTTTTTCCTTGAAAGTAGATACCTAGATAGGAACCTATACATAATAATCAAAATGTATGACAGTTCAATAAGGTATGAGAAACTATAATATGAGGCTGAATATATCAATGCTGAATTAGACTTGCTTTTAAGTAAAACTGATATTTTAATTTCAGAAAAAGAAGAGCTGGTGTCTCTTTGTGTATCACATGTGAACAGCACCGCATACCGGCGACGGGGAACAAATGGAAACGACAGCAGGAACTCAGGACCATTCACCACTCTGAAAGGGTTCACCAACAACATCAATGACATCATCAACTCGGCATTCGACCTGAGGCCCAATTCCTCACCACAGCCATCAAATACATTCAGTTAGTTACATACTTATTAAATTTTTTGGTTTAAATACCAGTTTTATTTTGCCGTGTGATGCCCTTTTAGAATAGCATCACCCCCTTTATTTCGTGGGAGTCGTAGGAGGCGACTAAGGACTCAAGGATGTGTTTTGCAATTTTAGGCAATGGGCTGACAACCTGTCACTATGGCGATACACAATTTTCTGAATGATCCTCAATCGTTTGTCAGACGTGGCGTAATTGTTTGTTTTTTGTGGCCATTTACACTCTGCCACCCCCCAACCCAAGTTATTATAGGCGTGATATGTGTGTGTTTTTTTAATCATCTAGCTGATTGCCCACCAAGTTCAACAATCTGATGTAATTGATGACTTTTCCATGGGAATGAGATAATCTTTAGACTTAAAGATTCAGGGATAAAGTAGCTTGCAAGTTTTCAAGTGCTTAAAGATTTTCTAAAATTAGATACTACTACAAACTCACAAAGTCACAAATTTTTATTATTGATAATATATAATTAACTGAAACATTACAACATATCTATTTATTTATGCTGTGCTCAAAATAAGCATGGGGAAAATGGATTTGAAGTTTGGGAACAATTATCCTCAAATTGTAAAATGTATGAAGATGATTATAATATTGAAATAGGTAACTGCTACAATGCAGGGCACGCACACTCGCACGCGGGGAGCGCCGCCCCTCACCCCGCGCAGCCGCAGCCGCCCCCGCGCGAGAGGTTCACCATCAACCCAGGTAACAACGGTCTTCTAGTTATAGTTCATATTACTCTTTCATCATACAAGATTAGATTGCATTAAATTTGTGAATACTATAAATATGGGGACAATTGTGTATGTATTATAAAACTGCAATAAAACGAGAATCGTTAGAAGATAAATATATCTACAGTTATTTTACCACTTAAATATACTAGAAGTAAGAACCCAGTATTACGCTGCATAGAAGAAAAATTTGTACAATACAATGTTTTGTGAAATCTGCCACTCCTGACACTGTACTGGGTAAGGGTCCATAGTGCAATCCGAGACCGCTCTGTCGTATATGCTAGCAGCCGCGACTGACACATTACATTATGTGGGTATGTAGGAGGCGAGCGCGACCCACGCGTGCCGCCGGAGGGCGGTGGCGGGGGCGGGGGCGGGGGTGTGGGGGGTGTGACGCACAGCTCGTCGAGCGACAGCAGCGCGGGCGCGGGCGGCGCGCGGCTCGACACCGCCGACTGCTTCGAGGTGGAGGACCTCGACGACTCCGGCTGGGAGTTCGTCAACAAACCCGCCGACCCCCTCCCCGGGGGTATGTTCACACTCTATCCTAGTAGTCTAGACGCTAATTAACTGACTTCATCTTGCTATTGTTTCATAATCATCTTTGGCCTCTCTCTCTTGTTTTTTTTTCTAGCTTCTTTGGTGTTTTGATCACACTGTAGTTTGGTTTCTTTTAGTTTTGTTTTTGGTACTTAAAAGCATGATTCTGCTAACGGATCCTGAGTTCCTTCCTACCCTGTTAGTGTAGTAGGATGGTGTTTTTATTTATTGAGTATGCTGACTAATTTGGGCACGGTGAATGCACGTCAGACTAACTTGGGCACGGTGAATGGAGCACGCACGTCATTTTGTTAAATGCACGATATATTAGTCTCTACATACTTAAATTCGAGCATGCCTATCATAGACCAAGGTATGTATTATTGTTGGTCGATTTATTAATCTAGTGTCTTCCAGCATTTGATTTTTTGGTTTAGTATTTACATTTAATTGTAAAAAAACACTATGTTAAGAAATCACATCACCAATTCCAGATTCTGAGGTGCTGATAGCACCGAACATGGATGTTCCGAACTCAGCTGAGCCCCCACGTCCGCAGCCACAGCCGCAACCGCAACCGCGGGAGCGCGCGACGACGCGGCAAAGCGCGCATTTGCCGCGAGAAGCTCGATCCAGCTCGGAGGTTCCGTACGACCGCGCGGTCGAGCGGTTGCGAGCGCCGGCGCCGTACGGCTCCCCTCAGCGCGCCGCCTCTGAACTAGAGCTGCGCGCCGAGACTGCAGACACCACCGGCACCGACACCACCAGCCTGCAGGACGAGCCCATGATGGACCAGGAACGAGGTGCGTACAAGACATGCGGCATTCGACTCGGCGGCGATCGATTGTTTTCCGCGAAGCGCTGCTAATGGATAGAAAGATAGATGAACACTTTATTGCTAACAACAGAAACGACTCAACTAAACTAAAAGTAAGCAAAGCCTTATCGCTTGCAGCAATCCCTTCCAGGCAACCTTTACATTAAAGGAAAAAAACTACATTGTATAATAATAAGCTTTCGATATTCAGTGTAGGTACACTTGATTTTAAATATACATGATTTTTACCGGTATCGAACTTAACTCTGAATCAATCCTATAATTTGATTCCTCAGGGTCGACCCCTGCGCACGTGACGCTGGACTCGATCGCGGACGAGCGAGCACTGGAGGCGCTGTCGGTGCGGCAGCTGAAGGAGCTACTGGCGAGGAACCGCGTCGAGTTCCGCGGCTGCCTCGAGCGCCGCGACCTGCTGGCGCGCGCCACCACGCTCTACCGCGACCACCTCAAGTATAAGGACGGTATGTACATATCGTCGTCCGCATCGAATTACGAAGTGACATTACGATGAAGCGACAATATTATTATAATTAACGAATAACATGGGTCCCAAAGATTTACCTTGGCGTACTCCTTCATGTTGTTTAGTTTTATTTTCCGTTTTTTTTTAATAATAATACTAGGTCCCCGTGGGCCCGAGATTCGTAAGAAAACTAACATAATATTAAATCTTTATGAAACAATTTTAGGTAAAAACTAACTATGTGTTACGACTACGATGAAAAAGGCAAAACGATGTGTCGCAGCTTATTTTTATGGGTTGACGTTCAAGTCTTAAACTTACTAAACGCCAATAAGGATACTTTTCTCCTGGCTATGGCTGAGAAATCTTGACGTTGAAAGTGTCCAACGATTTATGGAAATCTAATAACCTATGACTACAACCATTTAAACTTGATAAATGACAAAATCTGAAATTGAAATTCTTTATTCAATGTAGGATAGTATTATCATATCACTTATTGACGTCATGAACCGTCATTGTAAATAAAAGAAATTTGTATCACACAATTTCCTTTTTTTAACAATTTTGTATCTGTTGGTAATGGGTAGAAATCGAGGCGTTGCCACTGGAGGAGTGCTGCAAGATCTGCATGGCGGCGCCGCTGGAGTGCGTGCTGCTGGAGTGCGGGCACATCGCCGCCTGCACGCGCTGCGCCAAGCAGCTGGCCGAGTGCCCCATCTGCCGGCAGTACGTCGTGCGCGCCGTGCGCTTCTTCCGCTCCTAGGCACGCGCGCGCCGTGTGACCCGCGACCTGACACTGGTCGCACTGTATACACAGACACGCGCTAGTCACGTGCCCCGCGCCGCCGCACTGGCGACACTCCACATTAGTGCAGCGACAGCGACAGAGCTACATCACACTACACTTGCTACACGATAACTAAGTGTAAGGAAACGTGCGTCTCGCTCGTGCACCTACAATTAATAGAACGAAGTTACAAGAGCCGCTTCTTTTTGCCCCATTTTCTCACAGCCATCGAACAAATTTATCTCTCGCTATCTACAAAGTTTAAAGCTATATAAAAATGCATATTGAAAGAAGTAACAACACAATACGTGAGTTACGTGTTAATGATCACGAAGATAAAATACAGGGTGTAAGGGACAGCTGAATACTGATAGAGTGCATTCAGACCATTAAACTAAACAACTTTCCCTTAGAAATATAAGTCAGAAAACGACTAAAATATTAACCTCCCATACAAAATCTTGATCAGCTGACTGTCTTTACTATGGTAAGTAATTTTGTTTAATGTTTCCTGATATATGTTCATAAAGAAAAGTTCTTTGAACATTCGTAAATATTTTATATGGATAGCACATAAAAGAACTCATGTGCAAGGACTGTTATATTGTATAATTTATAGCTAATATAGATTCCATTACGATCGGTGCACATCTAGCCATTTCCGATAGCAAATAGAATTTCATTTCGAATAAACAGCGAGCGATTTAGGTATCTTAGGCCCTTTGGGAAGCTTGATTATCTCTTTAGTTGCATGGTCTGCATGCACCCTATTTGAATTCAGAGGGCTGCCCCTTATACCCCGTATAATGTATGTCACAATGTGCTTGTGATGACGAGGAGTTTGACTCCCTGACACTTGCAAACTGTCCACTAGGTTAGTACGCCAAAAGTACATTCAACGGTATTGTATATAAAATTATTTTTAATCTTTTTATGATATTTAACATATTTCATCTAATTAAATGTACTCTTCCTTACTTATCCCTATTCTGCAATATCATTCATATCATATTTTTATTCGTTAGATATTAGGATGCACTTTTTATTCATTAATATTAATTATTTTATTGACTATTATTACGGAATTTTGTGTTAAATAAAATTATCTCGGCTCAATTGATTCTAGATGTCTTTGATACATTACTGGTATTGTAATCGGCAAAATTGGTAATAATATTTTAAGGTGAAAATTTAATGAAGTCGCGCGCCGGCCGCAGCGACGCGTCACCGCGCCCTGGCAGACAGGTTGTAACAATTTTTGTATTTTCTAAGATCGTATAAATGTTTTTCTTAGAGGATGTATAGATTAGTACGCTAGCTAAACGGGCTGTGTAGCATTAAATTTTATTTTTGTATTACTTTTTATTGTTAGAAAAATGTGCTATATGAAAAACGAACTAACTGCCCATCTGTGAAACAATGTTTTTTTTTGTTTTTGTCACTTGGGATCATTCGTTAGTCCGTTTTTCATTTGGGACACAAATGAACATTCGTAATTATTTTATATGGATAGCACATCAAAGAACTCATGTGCAAGAACTGTTATATTGTATAATTTATAGCTTATATAGATTCCATTACGATCGGTGCACATCTAGCCATTTCCGATAGCAAATAGAATTTCATTTTGAGTAAACACTGAGCGATTTCGGTCTATCTTGGGCATCGTTTTGCCTTTGACCCAGAAGCGCAAGTAAAGGAGATCGGGTTATTTAGACTGGGCTGCTTTTGGTAAGCTTGATTATGTCTTCAAGTCTAAACTACCTCAATGCCTGAAGACCCAAGTTGTATAACCAATGTGTCCTGCCGATCCTCACCTATGGTGCTGAAACATGGACGATCACCGAGCTGAACATGTATTAGATTAAAGTAGCACAGAGAGCAATGTAGCGCGCCATGCTAAGCATCTCTCTCGTTGATCGCGTAACAAACGTCGAAATTTGACGTAGGATGAAAGTCGAAGATGAAGGAAAGTTGGAGGTAGGCAGGACACGTGGCAAAGAGGTTTGACGGACGGTGGACAAAAGCAGTCACATAGGGGTGGCCAAGGGGAGCAAAAAGGTCAGCGGGCAGACCATCGGTGGTCTGATGATATCACCAAGTCGATGGGATCTCTATAGATGAGTTTAGCACAGGACCGTAAAAATATTCGCAATAGAGAAGAGGCTATGCCCTGCAGTGGGTGGATGTGGGCTGATGATGATGAAACAGCGATAGATGTGCGTCGACCCTTAGTGATATGTATTTATAGTTTGTAATACGAGCAAGATCTCTTTCGGTATGAGAATTGGACTGGCTACCTCCCTTATAGAAATACTTGCTATTACAAGCAAAGACAATGGTCACTTCAATAATTAATTATCCATGGTTGTATTTTGTATAGTTTAGAGCAGTGGTCCTTTTGTTAATAAAAGCATAAAATCATATCTTTACAAGTTACAATTCCAACTTCGCTGCTATAGACGATGTAAATATAAAAGTCATTAGTATTTTTGTATGTAATAAAATGTAATTAATTATATTTTTGTCAAATGTATAAAGCCACTTGCCTCTACGAATACGGCTGGTTTACTATACAGGGTGGCCCCTATAGTGACGTCCAAAGACAAAATTCGAATGCCTTAAGAAAAAATTCTGCCAGTCAATCTTTTTCCATACTTACAACTTTAAAAATTGAATTATTTGGAAAGTAAAAAAGTCGCATATTGGCTAAACGCGCGTCACACAGCGTTTCTTTTGTATTTTGTCAATACCTGTCGAATTTTTCCCATACAAATGTAAAAGTTGAATATTGGAAACTACCAAAAAACGCGGAACAAACACAGGGGTGATTCAAATTTTGTATTTGTACGTCACTATTCGAGCCACCCTATAGATTGCGTAGATGTCGGGATTCAGTGTTCATAGTTTAACTTTGTCTCAATGTACGGATGAAACGCATAACCGCTTTGCCGCTAACACAAGTGAAGTCGCCATAGGTTTAGATGTAAGTATCGGATTATAGTGTGCGGACTGGTCGCTGCGGCGCGAAAGCGGCCGAGCTGTTTCTCGCGAGATTACAAAGACTAGCAACGAATTATACGAAGGAATTAATTAAATTAAGGAGAGTACTCGTGAACGACCTCGACAGTGGCGCCACTTCACAAAAAATATCTTTCTGATAGATCGTTTGTATAAAGAGAAAATATATTTTTGTGAAGTGGCGCCACTGTCGAGGTTGTCACGAGTACACTCGCCTTAAATTAATGTATGAGAGTATGATCCGTGGCAAAAAGTCCTTGTAAATTTTCGACAAACATTCCGGCCGCTATAGCGCTGCAGCGGCCGAGCCGCTCAGTATTATGATTCGAACCTGGAATCACGCGGTTGTGTTTTTCAGACCGTGAAATGCTGAAAGTTTCGGTTACATTCGCGAATCTGCGACGACGCTGTTGTATACAATTGCAGTCAGTTTTGTAAATAAATCAGACTCCTTTAAGTTGTTGTCATTAAAAGTTATTTTATTTTATAAAACACCTACCCTACATTAAAATTTACGAGGATACAACTGATATAAAAATTTAGATTTTATATTTACAAAACAAAAAAAAGATTACGGCACAAATCTTCTCGATTTATTTTAGCCTGTCTCAATAGCTGTTTGTGAGCAAATTATGTTACAAAAGGTTATTTCGAACGAGCAATTCAGAATTGTACGTCAAATATGTTTCAAAATGGCCGTTGTTTTCTAATCCCGTCCAATAGCGTGCGTGTCGGCGGGCGCGTCGACGCGAATGACGCTGGAGGCGAGCGCGAAGTACCCCTCGTAGTGCACGGTGGCGGGCGTGGTGTCGTAGTGGTAGTGGCCGCCGTCGCCGTGCTCGCTGAACCCGTGGAAGTGCTGCACGCGCAGGTCCAGCCCCTGGGGATTGTGTGTATTGATCTGCTTGAACATTCTATGCTAACTTGGTAGGTTTCTCCAGCAATTTTAGGGAAAGGTATGTGACCTGCATTTATTAAAATGCCATCAAAAGGAGTATAAGATCATCGCTGGTAAGATACCAAAACTTTGTTGTTTCCTAGAATATTATTTACTGGAAGGAAAGGTTGTTCTCTTGAAGGCTTACCAAATATATAATAATAATAATATAATTCTTTATTGCACAAAGTAAGTTTACAAATAAATAAAAAAGAATGAAAAAAAAAGTACAACTAGGCGGCCTTCTTGCTATGGTAGCAAGCTCTACCAGGCAACCTTTGGGTGAAAGGAAAGTGCGTTTAGATAAGCGGGATAGTGCATGACATATACTAACATAAACTACATAAATTAATGTACACACTAATACATTCATAAACTATATATATTATAATAAACTAATAAATAAGCTTAAATAGACTAATAAATATAAACTTAACTATGGCAGATAGGATATATAGATAGCCAATCTAGATAAATAATAAACAAAGATAAGAGACAGATAACAGTTCAGCACAATGTTAGAGGGATAAGTTTCTATACAACAATTTCTGACAAGAAATGTGTTTTTACCCGGTCTTAATTATATTATTATATTTTTATTTTAAATTTCCTTTTTTCTACTTATATTCCACATTTGCAGGGTACGTCCACATTTTTGTATATTTGTTATATAGATGTAATCTTTGGCATTCTTTAGGTAGCTCATTTAAATAATTTCAACGATAATAATGACGTTTCTTCATCTTTCCGTTTGAAATAGTTAGCTAGCTCTAGGCATCGCTATGTAGCCGTCTGGTGGCCTAAATCACCCTTAGATAAGATGTTGTATATCGAGTGCTTTTCCGATTTTTTTTGTTTATTAATGATGGGTTTGCTCTTGACTCTAGTCTGGGTCATAGGACAGAGACAGAGTCTAAAATGGAGCGAGCTCAACCAGAAGAAGCCTGTTAAGGCACTGGCACTCCCACACACTGACGGAACGCAGCAAGCTACTCGTACTTGGCCCCAGACTTCGGTGGGATGGTGGTCGCGAGCCAGGCGGCCCTTTTACGGAGCCTTCCAGCGCTTAGTAGTATAGTATTGAAAAGGCCAAGTGAAATAGTAAATAAAGTAAATTAATATCTATAGAAAGATTCTGTTCATGGTTCTGAAAACTAAGTAAGAAACTACATACATGATCTCCGGTGACGAGGGTTCCCACGTGTGTGATGGGCGCTCGCATCTCGAAGTAGTGCAGCCAGCTGTCGACGTCCGCGTCGGAGCAGAGCGGCGCGGAGCTGAAGTCCGGCATCACGTGGAACCGCACCTTGCCCTCGCGCACCACGAACATGCCGCCCAGACCTGCGGCACATACACGAACTGTAACTAGCTCTTCATACTTATACGATTTGTAACGCAATCGGTTTATGAAAGTAGGTACCTAAACCTGACCGTATAAACCGACCGACTTAGGCCCAAAACAGCGGCGAGTAGTAAGCATATTGACAGCGCGCCGCCGCCATTATAACCCGTCTGAATTAAGGAAGGCGTATCGTGCCTATCATCATCGTGTTCACGCAGCGCTGCACTTGTAAATCACGCACGGCATCTGTAACAGCTGAGAACAAAAGATACTCGGATCTTAAACGATTTTACAGACTGCACACACAACCGCAAGCGTCTACGCATGCCATCTGCCGTTCGCGTAGGGCAACAGCAGCCGGCTTAACGCTTCGTACTTAGGTGAAGTTGAATTGCCAACCCGTTGCAGAATAGCTTCATCCAATTTTTGCCATGTGCCTGCTAAGCGAATACGGAAAACACCACCGTCCTGCATACTAGCATACGTGCAGCAGTAGACAGTTGTACCTATTGATGATGATGGATGAGGTACCGGACGGCAGCTTTTGACACATGACTACCAGATGATCGTATCAATGTCGATTCATCTTACCGTCGATTTCTTGACTTCGGCTAAATGTCGTCCGTGTGAAAAAGCGCACCTGGGCGCGATGTATGGGCGACGCCGCGTTGGGCCTTATTATCCAAATCGTTAACCTTGTAAGATTGATAGATTACCAACTTACCTACAACTTTATCTCCGTAATGTTTCTTGAGCGTCTCTCTGATCGCGGTGATGAAGTTGTCGTCTCCGATGCGTTTCTTGGCCTCCACCTTGATGACGAGGCCGGGCGCGCCGTCGCTCAGCAGGTAGTTGCCCAGCAGCGCCGTGCGCGTCTCGGAGCTCGGCAGCCGCTGCGTCAGGTACCCGCTGTGCCCCTTGGCCGCGCCCACGGGCTGCACGGAGGTTATCCGCGTGCCCTGGTCGACTGTGCCGTTGCGGATGCTCAAGTTTATTATGCCCTGGAAGTAGATAAACATATGGAAACAGGAAAGCCGATAATACGACGATTGACTGTTTTTCTAGATGATAACTACTTATACCTAAATAGGCAAGTGAATGATCCCACTGACTGTCTCCTGTGAACTCCTGCCTCGATCACCTCGATTGACTGTCATCACACTGATAGACAAGTAAGTATATCACGTTAGCCATTAAAAAAGCCGAAGACAGGACTGAATGGAAACAGATTTTTAATAAAGCCACCAATAATTTTCAAGACGGACACAACCTTCATTAATATTAATGAAGTCTGTGACGATGATGTACGGAATCATTTTTCCTGCAAATAAGTTGCTACACATTGCAGTACCTCGCAGTTGACTCCAAGGAACGGCCATGGCCCAGCGCCGGCGCCGGCGAGGAAGGCGGGGTCTCGCCCCAGGTGCTTCGCCAGCGCCGCCAGGTCGTACAGCTTGTCGCGCTGCACCAGAGGCACCAGGTACGGAGGACCGCCCAGCTCCACCAGCTTCGGGTTACCACTCAGACCTGGAAGGTAGACAATGAACTCATAGACCATCCGACACAAGTTACATGTTTGTACCTATATGTATTGTACAGTCGGTTGTAGCACATAAGGTACCAGGGCTACTCCAAAAGAACTAAATTATTTTTATTTCCAGTTAAAACATAATAAAAATTTAAACTTATTCTCATAAAATAAGTCATTTTCTACTAATACAATTCATGTCGAGAGAAAAATATTGCTGGAGACAAAAATAATTCAGATCTTTTGTATCATCCCTGGTACATTATGTGCTACAACCGACTGTACATTCAAACTAGATAAATAGTTTTACGTAATCAATTCAACAAGCAAATTACAAATTACGTAATTTTAGCCACATAAAACGATGATAAAACAATTTTGTTTACACTTACTGTAAAGTGTTTATCATAGATAACTAAGAAGTAGGTAAGTTATTTTGTAGATGTTTATGTTGTAGTAAAGACATGCTAATGCGAGTTTAAGGTGGTTCGAGAGCCCAGTGGCGCCCCCAAACAGGCAGAAAAACCCTGGCTGGACACGCTAGTCATCTGGAAACCAAAATATACTGGCCATACATACATAAAACACGCCTATATCCCTTACGGGGTAGGCAGAGCGTTAACGGCCGTAAAACGGATATTAACACCACATCTGACAAAAGTTTGAGGGTCAATCAGATAACTGTGTATGATACTGGCCACTTTTAGCAAAATTACAATATATAACTAAAAAGCTTAATTTTTACAAGGCCTTATTGATTCTAAATAACCTTTGTAGGTATTTATTGCAGCGAATTGATAATTTGGTTTCCAGATGACTAGCGTATCCAGCCAGGGGTTTTTTTCCTGTTTGGGGGCGCCACTGGGCTCTCGAATCACCTTAACCAAGTCTGCATGTATTTATTCTTAAAGATCACGTAGGTACCTGGTGAAGTGAGATGGTACGGAGGCTGTCTCAAGTCAGGAGTCTGCACCACAGACACATTCACAGTCGCGAAGTTGGATAGCAGACCACGAGTCAATACTGTAATAGGCAACAGTAACAAATAAATAACATGGAAAATCGTATGTCCTTAAATAGTAAAATGGTATGGAAAATAGGTGTCGCAAAAAGCGACTAAGGGATAAATTCATCCAGGGACTGGGCAGCAGCGTTCCCTGTGAAAGCAATATCTTGCACTGCGCTCGCCAATCCGCATGCCAAGCGTGGTGAGTATAGCAATACCCCCAAATAGGGGTAGGCTCATGTCCAGCACTGGACTGTTGTGGCAGTAAATGTAAAAAAAATATGGTAGATGGATTAAAGACTCACCATCAGCCACCTCGTCCAATGGCGGAGTGTGGAGAGGTTTCTCCTTGAAGGACAGTTTGTTGTAGTCCAAGGACGCCATGCTGAAACACCATCGTATAAGCAGTTAAAATCACAATAAAGCGCGTGCAGACGAGATGCTTTGGTACATTCGCAATACACCACTGTATTGAAATTAACATTCATACCCACACCGTTCTACAATTTTTATCATGAGAAAAGACAAAGTAGGTACTGACTTTGCAAATTACTAGTATAGTAAAGTAGCTTACCTGTCAGACTGGGTCAAGGCCGCAGGCTTGCCGCTAGCGGTGGCAATGACCGCCACAAACAATAAACACAACATTTCCCTGACTACTCCGGTCGTGTTGGAGTCCAAATTAAACCTCCTTACTTCCATTACGAACACTGATCATTTGACCTCTTAGCGATAAGGAAAACAAAAATACTTACGTATGGTCCGGTTTTTGTGACGATACGTTTCTTGAATAAAATATGGAAGTTAACCGAGTGAGTGTAGTGAGCCGAGCGCCGACTCCCGCGCAAGTGACCTCCCGCGCGTCTGTAGGAGTGTAGTTCAATAACAATCACAAGCTCGCTCTCCGCGCTATCACATCTCTCGCTCTGATTGCGCGGTTATCAAACAAATTGTTTAGTTGCTAGCCTTTCGCCCGCGACTGCGCACGTGTATACATGCACAGTAAAATGTCATTATATAATGTAGGTGTTTGCACGATCCCGCTTATATGTTTGCATTCTCCATATCACCCAAAGGTTGCCTGAAAGAGAATGCTACATTAGCCTTAAGGCTAACTCATTGTACTGTGTTTTTTCATTGTATTTATTTGTTGTGTGCAATGGAGTATATATTTATTCGTTTATTTTATTAAAAGCTCCATTTAGTGAAACTGCTTTTAGGGCGATTTCTGCTCGTGAAACTAAACAACTTTCCCCAAGAAAAATAGGTCGTAAAAATTGGGCCTTCCATACAAAGTGACGAATTTTTTCAACATTTTTGTAAGGAAGAGCCATTTCTTTTTTATTAGTTCGACCTATGTTTCAAGGTCGCTTTGTTCGAAAGCGGTGCGCGTTTTGAAAGAAGAGTTAAACAAACATCACAAACGGTAAAGTAGAAACTGTAACCAGATAAACAAAACCTAATAAATAAATATGTATTTAAAAGACAATGCTTTACAAGATATAGCTATCAAAACAACATTGGGTTCGAAAAAATACCAATAAAAACGCAAAGATATCAAAAAGTCACTTTATTGCCTTCATCTCAACGAGTTTAAATAAACGCCCGCAACGCAACTTAATAACAGCTTCAGTGTAAATAAATAAATAGTCAGATTATAAACTTAACACTTCACCTTAAGTTAAACCAAACTTTGGTAATAATGGTTACAATAGTTGCATTAAGCTCTGCTATTCACGTTTGAAATAACTTAAAAATAACTTCCTTACCATAATTAACAACTTATCATATCGAAATTGACTTGAAAATAATCACCTTAACCACAATCAGGTAGCATTCAATATATTAATTTTAAAATAAGTATACATAAAATACATACATACAACACGCCTTTATTTAATGCGGGGTAGGCAGAGCGTAACCGGCCGCAGATAAAATAGTGTTATCAATTCTATGCAAATACCTTTAGAGTGAATTCTACTCGTGAGACTAAATAAAGAACAAAGATAGAGCGAAATATGAAAAAAGGATTGGACCTGTCATACAAAGTGAACCGTTTTATAAAAAAAAATGTATGGTAGGTCCATTTTTTTCTCATATTTCGACCTATGTTCCTTTGGGAAAGTCGTTTAGTTTCACGAGTAGAACTCGCTCTAAGAATATTTGCACTGAATTTATTAATACCTTATATATTGGATAAGGCTTTTATAAAACCTAAATGAAACTGGGTTAATGTTAATATTTACAGGAGTTCTCTATTGAACACAATACTGAGCGAGCTCGGAACGAACACATTTCAAATACTGTTTAAACTAAAATATGAAATCCTCCACTTGTCAGTCACCAGTAAGGTTCATTCTCTTATAGCACGTTCACATAATGCCAATATGGGCAGGGAAATAGTAAGGGAAGTGGGCAGTGCGAGCATGTAAACAGGTTACTCGCGCTGCTACTCGTAATGCCGCTGCCACTTCCCGTGCTCCCGCAAGTGTCGGCTTTTCGTGCGCGAGTCAAAGGAACGACAGCACGAACGCTTGTGGAATGTATTGCTATCTCGCTCACTCATATTGGTGCGAGAAGAGTATACCGGCAGTGTGTGAACACTCACTCGCGATGATGATTTCTAGTACGATTTGCGCTAGCGGCAGGAGCAGGAGCATGTGCATTGTGTGAACGTGCTATTAGATAGTGTCGTGACCAGCGTAAGTGCCGGTACGTGGCCATACGTGCGTGTGTCGTGTATCGTGCATGGAGGTCAAGTACGCTGGTCGCGACACTATCTAAGCGAATGAGCTATACGCATCTTGTCATTGAGCGATTGATCACAGCCTGGGTCATGCATCATCGTCGTTTTTGTCTCATCGCTCGTACACAAAATATATCAGGTGTAAAATAAATACTGCAAATATTGCAAAGGGCTAACCAGCCCATGAAACTTAACGACTTTGCCTTAGGAACATAGATCTAAATACGAAAAAGAAAATTGGATCTCCCATACAAAATGTTCCACACGGCCGGGTCAATGTGTATGGGAGGTATTTCATTTTCATATTTCGACCTATGTTTCTAATGGAAAGTTGTTCAGTTTCATGGACTGGTTTACTCCTTAAAATATATGAAGCATTTTGTTTACATTCTGTATTTTATTTATGACTAAAATAATCTTCCCCCGATCCAAACTCCCAGAGACGATTCATCTCAACGGAAATATCTTCTGCCTGGCTAACATACGTGAGTCGACAAAATCGACTCGACTCGTCGACACGCGCTCGCACAACTTCACAATGAATAAAGCGCGGCAATTTTTCGCCGTGAAGTTAGTGACGCGCTATATAATGCGGTGACGAAATTATATTTTATAAGGCACGCATGTTAACCATACAGAACACGTTTTGACCATGTATAGTCACAGACAATACGTTAGGAAAAGTGCTGCGTTCCTTTAAACTTTATAGATATAGCAAGTATGTTAAGCGTGCTTAAAAAATAGATCAAAATACATACTTTTATCAAATTGTTCAACCCTAGGTTGAAACGCGACATAGTCTAACAGTCAAGTACCTAGTCCTGTTCTACGAAAAGCGTAATAAGATCTAAAACGGTGCAACCGCTGCTGGACTTGACTGTAACGATGGGCTATGTCGCGTCTGACCTAGGGTTGAACAATTTCATAAAAACCTTTCGTAAAATATATTTAATTCAAGATATTTTTTTTAATACGTTTAATACGCATTTTTATACATATAGAATGCGAGGTTTAAAGAAACGAAGTACTTCTCCTAACACCCAATATAACACTATTATGGTATAGTATAGTGAAATATTTTATATTCATTTCTTTTGCACTGGTTCGTCTCTATCGCATTTTGCATCATGTACATCTCATTCGTAGTCAAAATATAACATCTTTCCATAATCAATATCAAATAAACTGAATACACTAAACTACATCACATTTCACGTAAGTAAATAACACGAACCTTAACGCGACTGGTCTAATATTTACATGTAAATGTAATTTTTTAATATTACATTACAGGTGTTTCAGAATTCGCGTAAACATTAGTCTATCTACATTGTTTGTGTTTGACACAAATTTTGAAACACTCTGTGTTAATTAGTCATGAAATATACTAATACTCAATGAAATATTATTATGAAGATAATGGCCTCAATTCGGGATAACAATTCTCTTAACTTACCTTAAATTAGCGCTGTCACTTTCCGTCAAATAGATTTAGAAAAGGATAGGAGATATCCAAGTCCTGTCATGTTTTATAATTTCACGCAAAATGCTCGTTATCTGTCGGAATAAGGCGAAGATTAGAACAATGGCGGCTAAATTGTAATTTTTAAACATGACGGGACGTAGATATCTCCTATTCTTTTCTAAACCTATCTGACGGAAAGTGACATCGATAATTTAAGGTAAGATAAGAGAATTGTTATCCCGAATTAGAAAGTTATTGAAGACAATAGAGCGTCTCCGAATTTGGAATATTTGTAGTATTTTCTTATTGCATTGATATGCATTTATCGATACCTGTCTTTTAACGTCAGTCATACAAGTTAAGTTTGTTATGTATTCTATTCATTATAGATTGCTATAACAAATGAATTGAGAAATATATTGATGTTCCAGTAAGGTACCTAGTAAGTCGCTATTATATGTAATACAAAATGTGGAATAAAAATCTAGTATCGTCTCAGTCTAATATTATTATTATTATTATTATTTGTAGACAGGCAGGCAGTTGGTACAACTGATAATTGCCCGCATCCAGCCGTGCTCTACTTAGGTAGTCTTGATGCCTGTAGTGTATTTATCAAGTAAATTTTTAAATTTATTTACATTTGGTGCCGAAACCACTTCATCTGGCAATTTGTTCCATCCTTTCACGACTCTATTGGTAAAGAAGTGCTTGTGCGGGTTATTATTGGAAAAAGAGGTTTGTAGTTTTAGGTGATGTCCTCTCAAACGGGTGTTGTTGCTTCGTAGAAGAATCTTGTCAAAGTCCTTTAAATCATAGTGGCCGTTTAAGATCTTGTAGGCTTCGATTAAATCACCACGTTCTCTACGTTCCTTCAAAGACGTCAGTTTTAGAACTTGCAGTCTTTCTTCGTATGATCGTCTTTTGAGTGGTCTTGGTACTTTGGTGAAACTGCGCTGAATCTTTTCCAATAAGTCAATGTCCTTGATGAAATAGGGGCTCCAGACTTGGAAGGCATATTCAAGAATGGGCCTTACATATGTTTTGAAAATTTTCAACATCATTTCTGGTGTGAGGACTCCAAAAGCTTTTCTGATTAAATAGATAAAACTCTTTGCTTTTTTGGTAATGGATGTAATGTGTTGTTCCCATTTTAAGTTGTCAGTAATAACAACTCCCAAATCCTTTTGCTCATTAGCTGCATGTAGCTGAACATCATTTAATCTGTATGGTAAGTGAGGGTTGTTTTTCCCAATGTGCAGCACAGTACATTTATCTGCATTCAGATTTATAAGCCAATCTTTTGACCAGTCAGCGATTTTGTTTAAGTCAGCTTGTAGTCTATCATAGTTTACTAATGGATCAGCAAATATTTTTGTGTCATCAGCAAATATACTGACGCTGTTGCTTAATTCGTGAGGTAGGTCGAATGTGTATATAATGTATAGAATTGGGCCCAACACAGAACCTTGAGGCACTCCGCTGTGAATTTCTCTATGGCTCGAAAGAACATCCCCCACTCTTACTTGGAATTTTCTGTTTCGTAAGAAACCTTCGATCCAGCGCAGTAACTTTCCTCGTATTCCGATAAATTCTAATTTATATAGAAGTCTTGTTGTCGGGACTTTATCAAACGCTTTCTCATAATCGAGATATATCACATCTGTAGGTTCTCTTTTGTTAAAACTATCTGTCCAAGATGAGAGACAAGAAAGCAAGTTTGAAATTGTTGATCGGTGTGGACAAAACCCATGCTGTTGATTGCTGATGATTCTGTGCTTGGATAGAAACATCCTTATGTGGTGGACAACAACTCTTTCCATAACCTTGCATACAATGCTTGTGAGACTAATAGGCCTGTAGTTCGATGGTTCTAATTTACTTCCTTTCTTAAATATGGGAGTGACTATTGCTGTTTTCCACAAGTTTGGTAGAATTCCCGTGTCATATGAAGTTTGCATTATTTTCGATAGGGCATCAGTCACGTCACATTTCTGTAATATGCTTGTGGGGATTTCGTCAGGTCCTGGGGCAGAGTCTGTTTTCATCTCTTTGATGACTTTAAGAATTTTGTTTACAGTAAAATCAATTTCTGGTATTGATTCCTCAATTCGTAAATTAGGATTTAATTTTGGTAGTTCAGTAACATGAGGTTCTTTTTGAAAGACTCCTGCAAATTGATCTGCAAAAGCCTCCGCTATTTCGTTTGCTTGGGAAACAGTTTGTCCTTGTTTGTTTTTCAAAACTGATGGAATTGACACTTTTGAAGTTACTTGGTGCCTTATGTAGGAGTGGAATTGTTTTGATCCGGCTTGCAGTA
This sequence comes from Tuta absoluta, assembly GCA_027580185.1. Lineage (NCBI taxonomy): Eukaryota > Metazoa > Arthropoda > Insecta > Lepidoptera > Gelechiidae > Tuta > Tuta absoluta. The sequence goes on from JAQAHW010000003.1 coordinate 354,929, forward strand.
TGTTCTTTTCATAACTTATGCGAGAATTCCTGCTTATATTTGTTAATTTATTATTAACTTTTCTATATTCTGCATGTATTTTGTCCAGACCTGTCATGGTATATCTGTTCCACAATGTAATTTTTTGTTTTATCAGCTCTTTTGTTTCTTGAGACACCCATGGCTTGTTTTGAGTTATACTGTTAATTTTATTTAGAGGAACGTGCAACTGGATAGCTTGTCTGTATGCAGCGAGGAATATATCAAATTGTGTTTCTACACAGTTAAGGTCTCTAATGCCTCCTAGTATAGTATTTAATATATCATTAATTTTATCATAGTCTGCCTTTTTGAAGTTTCGTCTGTATGTAGTTTTGTGTTCCACTTTCGCTTCTAGCTGTATTGTTGATATTAGACATTCGTGGTCACTCTTCCCGATAGGAGCTTCATGTTTAATTTCTGCGATAAGAGACTCGTCGTTTGATAGAATTAAATCAAGAAAAGACGGCTGGTTGCCTTCTCGGAACCTGGTAGGTTTATAAACTAGTTGCTCTAAGTTGCTGCTATTGTACCAGTCTACAAAGTTTTGTTCCCTTGGCGTGAGATATCCGCAGTTTTCAAGAGGCCACTTCACTCCACGATAGTTGAAATCTCCCATAATTAACGTTGTTTGTGATTCTGATGCAGCCGTAAATTGATCCAATAAGATAACATCTTCTTCGGGAGTAGAGTCTTGTCCTCTGTACATTCCACACACGAGGATATTTTTAGTTCCGACTTTGATGTCCAGCCACAAACATTCCGAGCCTCCATGTTTTATGTTGAATTCAGTGTTTAATTTTGATTTTAGAATGTTACTGTTTTGTGCAGCATATATAGCTACACCTCCACTGCGTTTGTCAATCCGGTCATCTCTATAAATGTCGTAGCCAGGTATTTTTATAAGTGAATCGGGTATGATAGGTTTTAGCCATGTTTCCGTGATTATAATTATAGTAGGTTTTATATTATTTACTCTTGCAATAAATAGGTCCAGTTTTGAATTGATCGATTGAATGTTTGTGTACATAATAGTGATTGTGTAAAGAGTTGGTGAGAGTATCTTTACGAGATCGCATGTGCTTCCAGTGGCTACAGTTGACACATGCTTTTGATTTTTTGATGATGTTAAATTTAGTTTTTTTTAATTTGATTTACGATTGTTGGCCGCCCTTGCACGTATTTAATAGTGAGATCCTTTTCTCCTTCGGATTTGCGTTTTTCGAGTTCCTCGCGAAGGTATTTGAGATATTCGCGTTGCATAGGAGTCAAGTCTGCAGCAATAGATGATGGCTTTTGCAGTTTGTGCTTGTTACGCAAAATATCTAGTGCCTCGTTCTTGCTATTCATTATCACTTTCAGCGGACGCGGTGCGGCACCTGCGTCAGATTTTGGTGCTCCGAGGCGGAATGCTTTTATTCTAGTGCAGTCAGCCTTGTTTGTAATTTTAGTTATCACTTTTGTACATTCTGCTATATCATGAGTTTTCCGATCTTCAGCTATGTCACTGGTGGATTCTGGTAAATCATACATTATAATATTGGTAGATCTGTTGGCCCTCTCTGTTATCTCTTGTATAGCTGATTCGGTTGCGAGCATGCTCTGTCGTATGCGTAACTGCTTGACTTCCTCTGTCAAACTGTTGAGTTTTTGCAGAATTGTGGGGAGTTGCACCATTGTAGTTTTACAGTCTCCACAAAGGAAAGTCATTACCCGCGCCACCGTCTTTAGTTCAAGAACTCTAATTTCAGTAGGAGATAATCCGTGGCAGTCGCTGCACAAAAAGCCTTTGCACAAGTCGCATGTAACAGATAGTTTGTTTTTATCCGTTGCAGGCTTATTACATTTCGCACACTTTTCCTGAGACTTAGGGGTTGGTGTTTTTTTTCCAGACATGTTGATTATGTATATATTATTTGTTATTTTGTGATATTTTTTGTTTTACTGAAATGGCAACACTGATTTGAAAACTGTCACTTTGATTTTTTTCTTAAAAGGTGGGTAGGTTAAGAAATTCCAGCTGAGAAATGTCACAGTCCTGTGTTTCTTTGTCTTTTTAGGCCCGAATTTCACTATTTTACGTTGAAATAACACTATCACAGGTGATTTTCACTGATTGCTACACTTTTATACTATTTTTACAAGTCATATCAACAAATTGCACAGTAATTCGATTAAATAGCGCGAGCGCAGTTTTGACGCGTGAAGTGGTTTTGACGTATATCAAAGTGGTTTTGACGTATATAGTTAATAGAATTGATCAAATTCAAGAAAAACCATGTCATAAAGATCTGATAAATAACTGATCGGTATTATATCCCGATAAGTCAAATACAAGTCTAGATGTGCAACTAACTACCGGTACCTCTTCGGAGTGGGTGTGGCTTCCCGCATTCCATCTCATGGCTTTCGAGGGAATATTCTATCTCTCAATTAAAGCAGGTCACCGGCAATGCTGCTACTGGTCGCTGGGCAGCAGCGTGTGTATCTGCTCGTGGTAGAGCTGCCGCGCGTACGCCGCGTGCTTGGCGACCCACGCCGCCAGCTCGCTGCTGTCACACTGCACCCTCGGCCGCCGAACAGCCTCCCGCCCGCCCTCCGCCCCGCCCCCGCCCCCGGCCCCGCCCCCGCGCACGCCCAGCTCCACGTAGTGCGCGCCCTCCGAGGACACCGCCACGCACGACACCAGGTTGCTGCAAATATGTTATGATATTAAAAAAAACGTGGAATACCGAGTCGTCTAACAACCCGATGAACCCTGGTGACACAGGTTTTCAACCACCTACTACTAGGCCTCTCTCAAACAAAACTTATACACACCTGAGATGCGTCTCCATGACAATTTGGGGCTGGTGATGCTTGCACGTACATATGCGTATATAGGTGGTGGACAACAAGGCTCGGATGTCGTGCGGGGTGTCCCTGACGGTGCGGTACGCCAGGAACTGCTCACTGTAGTCGTTCCCGTTGAGCGCGTATAGCAGCGCGGCGCCGGCGGCCTGCGCGGCGCAGTAGCGCGGCAGCAGCCCCCCCGCGCCCACCGCGCAGCGCGGCGCGCGCACCCGCCCCGGCACCCACTTGTCCGACCTAGGGGGAAACTATTTATAGTAACCAGGAATTCCAGTAGGATTCCGACTACACATGTGCCAGACCAAGGATCACAAAGCCCTGACGGCACACTTAGGGCGGATACTTTCTAGCAACACATCAGACCTATATTCCTGATGTAAATTCTTGCATATTGGTTATTTAGTGGTGATTTATGAGATGACGCGAACACTGACCAATCAGCATGCACGCGTTACCCCGCCCTCGACCCGCGTACCTCAGCTAATTGACACAATTTTGATTTTCAGAAGTTGCCACATTAAGGCTGCCGCAGACCAAACGTACGTTTTTCCAAACGCCAGCTCAAGCACTTTTCATAGAAATAAAAAAAGAACCGTACGTAATTGAAATAAAGGTGACATTGCCTGGAATGACAAACACCGCCAGTTGCCACGTGGTGACCGTGAGAGCCGTTTGTCATTTTAGCTAATGTCATCTTTTTGCGTACTGTTCTTCATTGAATTTCTAAGAAAAGTGCTCGAGATACCGCTCGCAAAAACTGCTCTTTCTCTGCGGCGGCCCTAAGGGCTTTGTGGTCGTTGTGCCCGACGAGTGCTGTAACCAAATAACGCGTATTTGCGAATGATACCGTGTAGTTACCTCTTGCTGGTGTCCCGCAGCGCCGAGGCGGTCTCGGCGGCGAGGTCCAGCACGCCGATGACAGGCTTGGTGACGGTGCCCACCAGCCCCTTGCCCACGCCGGCCAGGAACCCGGGGATGCCCTCCTGCGTCGCGCCCTCGTACGAGTGCTTCACCAGGGACGTCATGCCGCCTGCTCACAGAGATAACCGCTATTGGAATGGCCGGTTTTTGAATAAGCCAATCCGAAAGATGGCGCTGTACGCCGCCGTATATTAAGTCGGAATAACTATCAAAGGACAACAATCCGGTCTTCTTCTTCTTTTCGTGTGGGACACCGAGTCATCCAACGACCCGATGAACCCTGGTGTCAGAGTTTTTTCAACCGCCTACTACTAACAAACCGGTGTGGTGACACGATGGCTAGACCTAAGTTAGCAGATTTAGCTAGCGCCTCGCGCGCACTCTAGTACTCGCCTGTCGTCATCCCAACACACGCACCGGCAGTACCTCCTGCCTCTTTGTCTATACTTGTCCAAATTATGTGATCATAAACTGTCTTGTGTCGATATACAGAATATGAATCATAGTGGAGAAATCTATCTTTTCTTTACGTTACACACAACACACAAACTTAAGTAATCTAGAACCTTTGACAATCTAAACATAAACCTACTTACATAAATCAAACGTAAAACCGGCATAGTCCATGGTGGCATAGAATGCCATCTTTCGGATTAGTTTCTTCAAAGAAACGCCAAAATAAAACAACGTAATTTCCTAAATCACATAAGAAGATGTTTCCTGTATGTTATATCAGCCGCGTGATGTCGGCAGAGTAGAATAGCACCACCCCATCTCTTCCCATGGGGGTCGTAAGAAGCGACCGAGGGATAAATCCGACCCAACACAACGGTCCTGGAGAGGCCAACTCCACAATGAAACCCGGAACGGGGTCTCCTGGGGGCGCGTGTGACAGAGATCTACCGCGCGGCAGACTCCTGCAGCCGACCTGGCTCCGCACGTATCGACTAGTCGTTCCTGCGGATCCAGCCAGGAAGGCCGAGAGGGTGGCGCAGGTACGCAGGCAGCCCTGCGTTTTCCATAATTGCGTCCCAGGCAACGCAGTGTCTGTGGAGAGGACACTTCACCCGCGTCACGCGGATCGGCTTATACAGCCATGAAAAGTCTTGCCTCAGACACTGATTAAATCGTCTGTCACAGACGTGTGAGGCCAATGATGATGATCTCACCGAGGATCCCGAGGCCGAGGCCGCGGAAGCCGGCGGCGATGTGAGCCCCCGCGGCCGCGCTGCGGATCCTTCTGCGCGTCTCTTCGTGAGCCTCGTCACCAACCACTCGCTCCAACCCGTCTCCCAGGGATTCTATGGAAGAACAAGAAATACATTGCATAACATACAAATCGATAATCCTTCAAAATGGCCAACGCTTGCTTGCTTCTATTATACAAGTAGTAACAAAAAGGGTAAAACGAGCCGAAAGATGGACAAGTTACTCATGAAACTGAACAACTTTCACTATGAAACATATTGGACCTCCCATACAAACTTGCCGATCAGCTGGTTAATTTACTATGGGAGTACAGTATCCGTCAAACTTCTTGGACAAACGACCTTGAATGCGCAGAAACGAAAAACAGGTCTCTTTGGTGGTGCGGTGCGGGACGCGGGGGCCGTGGGGCGCTCTGGTTGGTTGGTCAGTTGACGCTTGCTTCCCGCACCTAGTTAACGTCCCCCGTCTCCTGTGTACACTCGCGTTCAGTGATTAAGATTTTGTTAGATTTGTGGACTCGTCGTTTTTTTGTTCTAATTTCGTTGAGTTTTTTGTTATAATTAGTTGACTTTGCTGTTGTTTATTTGTTTTAGTTATTTCATTAGTTACCTTTTGTGATTGGTGATTTTTCGTGACATCATGGGGTATCACCCCATGATGTCACGAAAAACGAACATTGTTTTGAAAAGATCAATATTTTGCACGTAAGTGTACGATGCGCAAACTTTCCCCCACCACTTCGCACGATGGCCAAGAAGTTTGACGGGTACTGTACCAATTTTTTTTTATTTTGTTGTTCAGATTCTTGAGTACCTTGACGTCCTTTTGGCTTGTTATATCCTTGTTACTCCTTGTATTTATATCGCGAAAAGGCAAAATATTCAGTTAGTTTACCTGTAACTTTGGCTGCTGAATTGGAAATGCCATGAGTGACATTCTTGAGTAAGGCGGACACGTTCCCCTCGAGGAAGAAGCCGGACACTCCCTCCGACACGTCCGCCACGAAGCCCAGCGGGTTGCCGAGGAAGTCCACCGAGCCGAGGATCTTCGCCGCCTGCCACTTCAGCTCCTGCACATATTCATATATATTACAGTGTAATAGTAGTTTATGCAACTGTCGTATAATGGGGGTCATAAGGATGCGAGTGTCTGTTTATCACACGAGGCGTAGCCGAGTGTTATAATAGATTGACACGAGCATTCTTATGCCTAATTATATGCAGTTGCATACACTATTTTATCTACACTCTAAAAAATTTACTCAGTTGAACACTTTTCCAAACGTCCGCACCGGCGATTGCAAGGCCCGATACATTGTCAAATTCAATACGAGAACGTAATATAGCTTGATATGAATTTTTGAAGATTGTCGAGTCTCAACAGCAAATAACTAAACAACTGAACAACAACTGAACAACACTGAACAACATCGGAATAACATCTGAACATCAACTAATCAACATCTGAACAACAACTGAACAACATCTGAACAACAACAAAACAAAAACCTATTACAACAACTAAACAACATCCGAAAAATTACCGTACAACAGCAACTGTCAGGTGCGGCGGAAGATAGCGATTTGAGTATTGGCAAAAAAAAACTTCGTTTCATTTCTCAACTTTATCGTCGTGGTAGTAAGAGTTTTCTCATTAAGTCATTACGCTTCTGTAATTTACAGTAAACTCTTCTGGCAAATAAATACTCTTGATTCTTGATTCATATTTGTGTAATAACAGCGTAAGATGAAGGCAAGTTGTTAAAGCAACAACTTTCTTTTTCACTGGGTTATTCTGATAGGTTCGCTTTCTTGCTACCCTTAAGAGGGGCAAAGCCTCATTCATACTCTTCGACCTGTATGCTGACTGAACCGTCAAAAAGCCTGCGTCTGTGTTTCGCATACAACCCTAATCTCTTCAAAGTAAGAGTGAACAGGCTTCTTCTGGGTGAGCTCGCTCCATCTTAGACTCTGTCTCTGTCCTATGACCTAGACTAGAGTCAAGAGCAAACCCATCATTAATAAATAAAAAAAAAAGCATAGGATGTCACATTATTAAGTCGGCCTAGGACAGCAACTATGTTGATGACATGGTACTGATAAAGATTAATGGTCAGTTTCGGCTGATCTCTTTATGAACGGGTCGGAGTTAAAGATGAACTGAAACCAAATAGGCGAATACTATCCCATGAACGTATCTTACGTCTCTGAAGTGCTGCAGCAGCTGCCGCGCGAGGCTGGCGGGCGTGTCGAAGGGGTGCGCGCGCACGAACGGCTCCAGCTCCACGGACGCGTCCTCGAAGCGGATCAGCGTCAGGCCGAGGCGCTTCTTCAGCGTGGCCAGCCCCGGCTCCAGCTTGTTCGCCGTGCACATTGACAGACGGATCTGAAGGGAATATATCTTGATAAGTTATATTTTGCGTGATATGATTGAGGTTAGGATAAATTGAGCACCCACATTGTAGCTGCAACAGGATTATGAAAAGAAATTCCTACGAGAAATATGAGTAACCCTTTGTAGCTTACAATTGGCACGTAATGAGGTAGCAAACTGGAGAACTAATGATGCTACTACTCTCGACTGAGCCTTTTTTCTGTAATTGATCGAAAATATGTCAATGTCAAAGTTCAATTACTTCTTTTTTTTTTAAACTTGCAAAATTTTTTCAAGCGCGGGCAGGATTTGAACCTGCAACTTTCGCATTACTAGTGGCGACGCCTCTTCCATCTGGGCTACCGCAGCTTATTCCTTGCCCGCCAATTTTGCAAGTGTATTTTAATGCCAGTAACGCGTAGCACGGCATAGCATCTACCGGGTTAGTTTTGCAACTAATACTCGGCGACTAATTCTATCTTTACAGATTTAATGTAGTCTATGCGATGAAAACCCGCGATAAATTGAATATCAAATTTTAAAACACTTCCCGTGCCAGGCATACAACTTTTGAAAACTTGCAAAATCTTCAAGCGCGGGCAGGATTTGAACCTGCGACTTTCGCATTACTAGTGGTGACGTCTCTTCCATCTGGGCTACCGCAGCTCATTCCTTGCCCGCCAATTCATTCCTTGCTTGCGTTACTGGCATTAAAATACACTTGCAAAATTGGCGGGCAAGGAATGAGCTGCGGTAGCCCAGTCGCAGGTTCAAATCCTGCCCGCGACTGAAAAAAAAAATTTGCAAGTTTTCAAAAGTTTTATACCTAAGACAGGAAGTGTTTTCAAATTTGGTATTCAATAACTTCTTATTGGTGCGTTTATATCATCTGCAATAAGTTTTGAGTATTGGTCCCCATTGAGCAGACGCCACATCGTAACTACTACAACAGGATTGTGAAAAGAAGATCCTACGATTAATATGCGTTACCCTTTGTAGCTTACTATTGGCACGAAATTCTAAACTTTCTGCAATTCGCAAGCTAAACAAATAACAAAAAATAAGGAAAAGAACAAATCATTCGTTGTTTCTAATTGTGCACTTTATTTAAAGGGCCTATCTTTCGTATGCGTGGACCATCATCATCACTTATTAGCAAGAGCGTGCTTCGGAGGGCACGTTAATCCGTCGGTCCCGGTTCCTGTCTATGATAACTTAGACAGCGGTCGATACACAACCATGTCTTAGGCAAATTAGTAGTTTTAAGCGGTTGAAAAACTGAAACCAGGGTTCATCGGGTTGTTCGTCGACTCTGTGTCTCGCATGAGAAGCAAGATCCGCGGTTACTTTCATCCTCGAAGATCGTCGCTCTACCCAACGTGAGACCTGATAGATAAATAATAGAGATACACCGACTACTAGGCCGATTTTGTACTCGGTTACTTGCCGGCTGATTCAATAACTTAACTGGGTCTATCGCGATAGTGTAAATATTTTTCGATTGACCTGGGTCCTGTTAAAGTAATCGCAAGTGCCTCAAAGTTGTAGTCGGGTGTTTTTAAGTCGATAGTCGGCTAGGCGCCTAAAACCATGTTCGATGCATCACTTGTAAAAAATTACCTGGCTGGGGATGATCTTGATGAGCGCGCAGTACACCCTGGTGGCATGCAGGGAGGTCAGCTCGTCCAGCACGCGCCGAGCCTCGTACTCCGACTCATCAGCCGCCTCGTGAGCGCTTTCCTCGTCAGGGGGCGCCGCCCACGCCCACAGCTTCAGCATCAGCCTTAACACAAAAGGAGTGGTCTATATTCATATTTCATTAAGTTGCATAAGTATCTTCGCTGACAAAAGACGATCACGCACGCTCGCTTATCGTATTCATTTGTTGGGACCAACAACCACAAAGCCCTGATAAACGCGTAATGTGTCAATTTCCCCAAGCAAGCAAATCTGTAAACTAGCTTACTGAAGTGAGCAGGTCGGTGGCGGGGAAATACGTGCATGCTGATGGTCGCATCATCTCATATATGACCACTGAGTAAACAATGCGCGCGATTTAATATAGTATTGACTCAAATAAAAATTGAAACAAATGTCGTTTACAAATGGTGGTAGCGTTTACAAAAGTTACATGCCGTGTAATTAACCTGGCCAGCCCCGAGGCAGTGCCTTTATTATTATTTTTTTTTATTCCGCCAGAACCGGTTTTCTACAAGGACAATACGAAATTGTTTGTTATAAAAAAAGAAAAATATGTTAAACAAATTTCTTTTTTTACAATGACAGATCATGACGTCAATAAGTGATAATACTATCCTACACCGAATAAGGTAATTTCATTTTCATTTTCACTTGTTGCCACAAAGTATTCGGCTTTAGTGCGCCGTCCATCAAGGCTTTGTGGTCTTTAGTTGAGAATGAAAAGATTTTCATATGTTTGGAGAGTTTATTAAAGTTTCATACAACCACATTCACCTTCCCAAGAAATGATCATTGTCAGCACTCGAATACAACCGTCAAAAGTAGAGTAGGTGCGAGCAAAATGCCTGGTATGTTTAGCTTCAGCTTACCTCTCCTCAAGTCTGACAGCGAGCGGACGCAGCGCCACTACCAGGTGTCGGAAGAAGTACGCATTGTATCTGTTCGCTGGAGTCCTCATCAGCTCAGCGACCGCGTGCAATGCCGGCATCGCGGTGCCGGACCGGTCGGGCAGGCAGTACAGGAGCACTGGGCTTGGAGTGCCCAGTAACTGAAACAGAGGTACTGCTGTCAGGAAACGTTTTGTAATTTTTCTGGACACTAAAGAAGCATTACATGTGCTGTGGATAAGTTTTCAGTCAGAAAAGAATGTAGTAGTTTAACAGGCAAGTGCAAATTCGGAAGGCAATATTGGAAAAATGGGTAGAGTCAAGGAGCGTGGCTAAGGAAAGATGGGCACTTGCAACATCTAATTAGTAACAAGTGTCATATTGCACAAATTGAGAGTGGTGGAGAGGTTCTACAGTCTTTAATGGCGATCAGAGAATCAGCTTTTGCAATTAAAATAACTTCTGATTCTGATTTCGAAACATACGTGGGTAAGTTGGGAGTGTACCTGGTTGTCCCACTGCATGTGTGTGAGTGTGAGCGCGAGGCGGGCGGTGGCGGGCGCGGGGGCGGGGCTGTGCTGCGCGCCGGCCAGCTCCAGCTGCAGGCCCGCCAGCCGCGCGTGCACCAGCTCGGCGGGGGGCGCGCGGGACACCAGCGACACCGACACCCCCGCGAAGGACACGCGCACGCCCCACTCGCGACCAGCGCCACCGACCTCCTTCTCGTGCTCGTCCTCGCCTTCGATCCAACCGGAGTCCTAGATTATTAGAATTATACATATTAATGAAAGCGAAATGCTAAGCGCAAATTTCAAATTTAACTTTATTATGATGCAAACATAATGACCGAAAACCCTCAATTGTTGAACAGACACTCAAATCAGATTCTTTATGTTTATTAATACATATTAGCCTAAATAGGGTGAAATTTTGCTAAAGACAGATAGCGAAAACTCAAGACGAGCTGATTATAAGGAACAACTTTCCCCAAGAAACATAGGTCAATTTATTTATTTTTAAATGTGCCTCTCATACAAAATTGCTGATTTGGGTTACTATGAAAGCTCAAAATATGTTTTTCACTTCTCATGCTCTGAAAGAGCTTATTGGTGCAGGATATAGGCTGCACAAAATCGCATTTTATGCACAAGTGCAAGAACGTATCTACTCATAAATGAAGGCAAAGAAAATGAGCCATACACAGCCAAAGGGCGTCTGCCCCGAACGCCGATATCGGCCCGACATAGTGCTATTTCATTTTATATGTATGAAAAAATTGAAATAGCACTATGTCGGCTTAAATAGTAGGCTGTATAGGTCTGCAGCCCAAGCCTCATGCCAATGTCGTAAGATTTAAAAAAAATAAAGCGGCGGGAAACAGCTCTTGTTTTTTCGTAATTTCTTCAATTTGCTTATTAAATAAATGTTACTTATATAATATACTATTGTTTTATTTCCTCGCAATCAAAGTGAAAAGCAGAGTTTATAACTCGTCCACAAAACAATTTTAACCTCGACATTACTATCAGCCCTCGCCTTCGGCTCGGGCTGCTAAAAGTCTCGGATGACAATGGTCCGTTTTGTGCACTTGTTGTAAAATCTACTATTTCATCATTCGACCTATGGTTCCTTGGGAAAAGTAGTTCCTTATCACCAGCCCATCCTCTGTGTTCAGTATCGGTCACTAATAAAATTTCACACTATATTGTCGCACTACTGGACATAGGCCTCCCCATACTTATCTCGATCCGTAGAAACCTCCTACCAGCTTTTGTCATAAGCATCCAGGTCATCCCACCATCTTCTTAAATTTTTTTTGTGTTTTGAATGACCCAAAGTCTGGAAAGATAGAGGGGAGGCCTTTGCCCAGCATTGGGACAGTTTAGGCTAAAATAATAAAACAGAATGAACAATTCCTTTGACCCTGACGTTGTCTGTTGCGGGGGACCCATTGGGTGCATACAGCTAACACGTCCGGCCCACATCAGCAATACTAGTTTAGGCATGCAGCGTGGTTTCTTTAAAATTCCTAAAAATAAAAGGTTTCTTTATCCGCACATCTTACAATGACCTTTCAATATCCGTACTCACCGGTTCCTTGTGGTCATGAATGCGCAGCAGTTTGGTGGGTCCGTCGGCAGTGAGCGAGACGTCCAGCCGGCCCGAGCCCGGCCGCAACGTCTGCCACGCGACGGCCTGCTCAGCCGGGACTCCGTGCAACATCGTGCCGCCCGACCGGGACTCCGGGAGCCCTAGGACTACTCGACTCCCTGTCAATGATACACCAGTTACAACGGACGTGATTAAAAACGTTTGTTGAAATTAAGGGTCTTGAAACTGAACAACTTCCCATGAAAAAATATTTCAGGAAACGCTTTTTTTTATGGTAATTGCAGTCAGCTGATCTTCATTTTGTATGGGAGGTCAAATATTTATTGTTATTGTTCAGTTTCATGGTCTGCATGCACCCTATCTGTATTCGGAGGGCTGTCCTTACACCCCGTATTTAGTTGTCATGCAACAGTCTTCTGCTAGACATCAGCCTCTTCCTATTGAGGGGTATTGCCATACTCTCTGACGAATTGGCGAGCGCAGTGCAAGATATTACAAGGTTCCACTGGCAGAACACACTGATCGAACACCTTGGTTTTGAGGCATTGTGGCAAGGGTGATTCCAGAATATGATGCAACTTCTCAAATGCATGCGATTGAAATGATATTTACCAGGCGTGAGTGCCATGAGGCCGCCGTCCGGCTGCACGCACAAGTTGGCATGCGCGCAGGCCATCCTCGCGGGCGGCAGCAGTCTCCAAGCCTGCGTGGAGGCGCGTCGCGGGTCCGCGCGCCGCAGCACGAGAGCTGAGGCCCGTCCCGGCCGGGGGGCGGAGTCTTCTATGTCTAGAACCTGTTCAAAAACAAAGCTTTATAAAAATAAATATCCTGGACAATTCACACAGCGCCATCTAGCCCCAAACTAAGCAAAGCTTGTACTATGGGCACTAGATAGCTGATATTAATATTTATATACTTTTTTTTGTAAATAAATACATAGAATACATATAAACACCCAGACTAAACACAAATATCTGAAAATTACTTATTTATATTATTATATTTTTGTTTTGTGGGGATCGAACCCACGACCCTCGGCGTAGCAGGCAGGGGTACTATCCGCTACGCCATCGGCCCAGTCTTATGAAGAATTGGTCCATTAATCATCAACAGTCAACTACTGGACATGGGCATCTTCCAGGGGTCTAGAACCTACTACAGTTACGCCATCCCAATAAGCAACATTTGATAGCTGTCAGCTCTATAAAATTAATGTCAACAAAGGAAATGGACTCTCTGCTAAATAAAGCATTAGAACGAATCTGACAGCTGTCAGCTGGCTTATTGAGATGGCTTTAATGGAGGGTGCTATTTCTGCAGGAATTTATCACGGTAAATCTTGTTCTTTCTTTTTCTTTCCAGGTAAACGATCCGACGAGAGCTGGTGTCTTTTTCAACCACCTACTTCTTTTAGTAGGCCTCTGACATGGTTGTGTGGCGACCACACTGGGACTGACGGCTTTACGTGCCCTCCGAACTACGGAACCATATTTCTTACGGACAATCAGTGCCCTATTTTATGAATACTGCAAGTCTACAGGTGAAATTCTTAGTCAATTACTTAGCCGGTATCCTAGTACCATAATGGCTAAACGACTACGCAATGAACATTGAATTTCACCTGTAAAATTGTAGCCTGCTGTAGTTTGATAATATCGGACACAGGTGGTTAAGCCGGCGATGTCTTAACCAGACTGGAAACAAACTCACAAATCAACTTCAATCATGCTATCTGAAGATGACAATTCATAATGCTAATTTGTGTCAATTAATATGAATAGGTAAGGGCTGAAAATCAGGGCTACCTATGTTGACTAGAGCAACATAGTATCAAGCAACCTGAGTTCCTCACCGTTTGCTCTCAGAAATTATATATTTTGTTTTATAGGCAACATTTTTTTTCACTGCGCAATGCTGTTGTGTATTTTATGTTGTGTTGTTATGTATATTGTGAAGAATGAGAGTAATAAAGATATTTGTATTTGTATTGAATGCTTACCATGGAATGTGGTGTGAGCGCTGAATCGTCGGATAGCAGCGCGTCCGTGGGCTGCGGCGGGGAGCTGCCCTCGTGGATCAGTTGGTCGTTCGGACCTCTGCGCCAGAGCTGCGACCTGCTCAGTACAAGGTTCATCATCATAGTATCAAGTAGGACACCGAGTTATAGGTTTGAATAGAGTACCGAAAAAACGATCTGACAAAAATGAGAAAATAGAAACATCATAAAAAATTACAATACATAAGTAAGTTAAAAAACTTCATCGCGCAAAAATGTCACAAACAAAAATAATAGGAAAATTCAAAGCTAATATGCGCAAAGGTGGCCTTACCGCTTAAAGCCATCTTTTCCAGAAAACTTTTGGGTGAAGGAGAAAGTATACAAAACAGATCAATGCGTGAGTAATGTACAGAAAAGAAATGGAATAATAATTCCCACCTGTCCCCATATCGCTTCCTGCCGAGTACGACCCGTGTGGAGTTGAGCGGCACCTCCAACACAAGGCCGCCGTCTCCCTCCGCGGCGCCTCCCGCCCCCGCCTTCCCGCCGCCTGCCACCATACCGTCCCTGGGGAAACATACAATAACAGATCTCTTGTCTCTGTCTGAGTCACAGATACAACTGCCACCATACCGTCCCTGGGGAAACATACAATAACAGATCTCTTGTCTCTGTCTGAGTCACAGATACAACTGCCACCATACCGTCCCTGGGGAAACATACAATAACAGATCTCTTGTCTCTGTCTGAGTCACAGATACAACTGCCACCATACCGTCCCTGGGGAAACATACAATAACAGATCTCTTGTCTCTGTCTGAGTCACAGATACAACTGCCACCATACCGTCCCTGGGGAAACATACAATAACAGATCTCTTGTCTCTGTCTGAGTCACAGATACAACTGCCACCATACCGTCCCTGGGGAAACATACAATAACAGATCTCTTGTCTCTGTCTGAGTCACAGATACAACTGCCACCATACCGTCCCTGGGGAAACATACAATAACAGATCTCTTGTCTCTGTCTGAGTCACAGATACAACTGCCACCATACCGTCCCTGGGGAAACATACAATAACAGATCTCTTGTCTCTGTCTGAGTCACAGATACAACTGCCACCATACCGTCCCTGGGGAAACATACAATAACAGATCTCTTGTCTCTGTCTGAGTCACAGATACAACTGCCACCATACCGTCCCTGGGGAAACATACAATAACAGATCTCTTGTCTCTGTCTGAGTCACAGATACAACTGCCACCATACCGTCCCTGGGGAAACATACAATAACAGATCTCTTGTCTCTGTCTGAGTCACAGATACAACTGCCACCATACCGTCCCTGGGAAACATACAATAACAGATCTCTTGTCTCTGTCTGAGTCACAGATACAACTGCCACCATACCGTCCCTGGGAAACATACAATAACAGATCTCTTTTAGCCTTTGGCTGAGTCACAAATACAAACACTATCATCATCACACATTATCACATCTAGTATAAGTTATTGTATTCGTTACAATAACGTATACGAGATGTCGCTTCGAGACGAGGACCAAGAGATTGAAAAATTGGCAAGTGTCAGTCGGGACGCCCGGTAGCTCAGTTGGCAGAGCAGTGGGACGGTACCCCACGGTCCCGGGCTCAAGTCCCGGCGAGCGCTGTCATTTTATCAATTTCTTATTTTCATTTATGAAAGTAATATAGCACTGTGAGTGCATGTTAAAATCATAGTACAGAAACATTATCCTCAAAGTTTACAGAAGCGATAAAATATAAACTCTTTTGGCTTTGGTGATTTTGCAAGTTTACACCGCAGGCAGGATTTGAACCTGTTACTTTCGTTGTCACCAGTTGCGATGCCTCTACCGACTGGGCTACCGCGTCTCAGCTACCCTTGGCGAAATTATGCAAGTGTATCTTAACGCCAATAACGCGTGACTCTATCTACCGGGATAGTTTTTGCAACTAATTGTTTTTGCTTTGTTGAGTATTCTACACACTAATACAAAAATAAGGGATGTTATGTAGGAAGGTACTTTTTAAACCACCAGGGGTCCGTAGCGCAATTAGGGCCTCTTCCTCCGTCTCGGGTAACTCCCACCGTACAAATGTTTTTTTTTGCGCGTTTATCACTTGTCTGTACCTGGACTGTGTGGCAGTGAACACGACGTAGATGAAGTTCTGGTAGAGCAAGTGGTGCGCGGACGGCAGCGTGTCGAGTGGCAGGGTGGTCCTAGGCCCGCCGGGCGCCCGCAGCGCGAGTGCGGCCGCGCCCTCCGGCTCGGGGAGCGCCCACCGCACGGATGCGTGCGCGCCCACCACGCATTCTTCCGCGCACCCAACCTGTTCACATAGAAAATTATATGAGTGTGCTTTTGAATTTCTACGACTTTTGAACGACTCGGTGTCCCACACGAAAAGAAAGAAAGAAGAAGCGTATCATTCTTACACACATATCACGCCTTTGTCCCTTGCGGGGAAGGCAGAGCGTTAAACCTTCATAAACCGATGGGAAAAATGTTCCCCCCTAAAATGGAACCTTAACTACCCACAATAGGTTTCAAAACCAATGAAAAAAATTGTCATGCTCTTTCAGTTAAAGGGTTAACAGGCGTAAAATACGGTCACAATCGCCACGTCTGAAAAATATTAAAATGCCGTTTCAGTCAAATGGTGTATATATATGCCGCATAAGTGGTGATAAAAAGTATTCTATGTGTTAATCCATGTTACCTTCTATATGTGTGCCAAATTTCATTACAATCGGTTCAGTAGTTTTTTCGTGAAGAAGTAACAAACAAACAAACATACAAACTCTCGCATTTATAATATAAGTAGGATCAGTTTAACACAATCCGACACAAAACCAAAATTGTAATACATGAGTTGTACGATCCAAGCATCGTGCATTTCGCAAGTCATCATTTGACATACCTACTTACTTCAATATTGTTAATTATGCATTTTTATTTTGTAACGATCCAATTAAAGCCAGTTCACATGTAAACGCAATCAGAATCAGAACTATTTATACCTGAGTATAGTTATAATCAAATAAATCATCAAAAGTTATCAATCAATCTTTTCGTCATAATCTTTGGCTGTATTGAGAATCAAGACTCAAGGCGTCTGTGTTTCTAAACGCATACGACCCTAATCTCTTCAAAGTAAGAGTGAATAGGCTTCTTCTGGGTGAGCTCGCTCCATCTTAGACCCTGTCTCTGTCCTATGACCTAGACTAGAGTCAAGAGTACAAAAATACATGAGTGAGTGTACCTGATGGAACATGATGGCGACCGCGGAGTAGTTGTCGATCCGGAGCGGCTCCGGCGCGCACTCCGCGTCGCTCAGCACCACGAACAACGTGCAGCCCTGCAGCACCACCTCCACGCGGACGAACTCGTACGCGGCGCCGCCCACCTCCCTGCCAGTTTACAACGACTCTTAGCACATACACACACTTTCCTTTCACCCAAAGGTTGCCTGGTAGAGCTTGCTACCATAGCAAGAAGGCCGCCTAGTTGTACTTTTTTTTTCATTCTTTTTTATTTTATTTGTAAACTTACTTTGTGCAATAAAGGATTATATTATTATTATTATTGCAATCACGTAATGTTAGGCAAGCTGGTCCCGATGCTAAATGAAGTAGTTATTACAGTTGGTACGCGGGACGGGCATACTTCAGGATGGACAGGAACTAGCGCGAAGGCGAACTATTTATGAGCTCTTGGGGAAAGTCGTCGTGAAAATATTAAACTAGGGTGTACAGTCTGGGAGCATAGGCGATGGAGGCTACCTTATCTATTGTAGAAAACAATTTAGAACATATTTAACGGAAGCTAGGTAAATCGAAAGAAGGCTGATCAATGCTGGATGGGTCACACACACACACACACACACACACACACACACACACACACACACACACACACCTGCAGGCGACGTGCAGCGTCCTGGGCGCGTCTATCCGGAAGCCGCCCGACCAGCCAGTGCGCGGGAGCTGCGCGGCGCTGCAGTGGTCGTTGCCGGGAGGGGTCACACACACACACACACCTGCAGGCGACGTGCAGCGTCCTGGGCGCGTCTATCCGGAAGCCGCCCGACCAGCCAGTGCGCGGGAGCTGCGCGGCGCTGCAGTGGTCGTTGCCGGGAGGGGTCACACACACACACACACCTGCAGGCGACGTGCAGCGTCCTGGGCGCGTCTATCCGGAAGCCGCCCGACCAGCCAGTGCGCGGGAGCTGCGCGGCGCTGCAGTGGTCGTTGCCGGGAGGGGTCACACACACACACACACACACCTGCAGCGTCCTGGGCGCGTCTATCCGGAAGCCGCCCGACCAGCCAGTGCGCGGGAGCTGCGCGGCGCTGCAGTGGTCGTTGCCGGGAGGGGTCACACACACACACACACACACACACACACACACACACACACACACACCTGCAGGCGACGTGCAGCGTCCTGGGCGCGTCTATCCGGAAGCCGCCCGACCAGCCAGTGCGCGGGAGCTGCGCGGCGCTGCAGTGGTCGTTGCCGGGAGGGGTCACACACACACACACACACACCTGCAGGCGACGTGCAGCGTCCTGGGCGCGTCTATCCGGAAGCCGCCCGACCAGCCAGTGCGCGGGAGCTGCGCGGCGCTGCAGTGGTCGTTGCCGGGAGGGGTCACACACACACACACACACACACACACACACACACACCTGCAGGCGACGTGCAGCGTCCTGGGCGCGTCTATCCGGAAGCCGCCCGACCAGCCAGTGCGCGGGAGCTGCGCGGCGCTGCAGTGGTCGTTGCCGGGAGGGGTCACACACACACACACACACACACACACACACACACCTGCAGGCGACGTGCAGCGTCCTGGGCGCGTCTATCCGGAAGCCGCCCGACCAGCCAGTGCGCGGGAGCTGCGCGGCGCTGCAGTGGTCGTTGCCGGGAGGGGTCACACACACACACACACACACACACACACACACACCTGCAGGCGACGTGCAGCGTCCTGGGCGCGTCTATCCGGAAGCCGCCCGACCAGCCAGTGCGCGGGAGCTGCGCGGCGCTGCAGTGGTCGTTGCCGGGAGGGGTCACACACACACACACACACACACCTGCAGGCGACGTGCAGCGTCCTGGGCGCGTCTATCCGGAAGCCGCCCGACCAGCCAGTGCGCGGGAGCTGCGCGGCGCTGCAGTGGTCGTTGCCGGGAGGGGTCACACACACACACACACACACACACACACACACACACACACACACCTGCAGGCGACGTGCAGCGTCCTGGGCGCGTCTATCCGGAAGCCGCCCGACCAGCCAGTGCGCGGGAGCTGCGCGGCGCTGCAGTGGTCGTTGCCGGGAGGGGTCACACACACACACACACACACACACACACACACACACACACACCTGCAGGCGACGTGCAGCGTCCTGGGCGCGTCTATCCGGAAGCCGCCCGACCAGCCAGTGCGCGGGAGCTGCGCGGCGCTGCAGTGGTCGTTGCCGGGAGGGGTCACACACACACACACACCTGCAGGCGACGTGCAGCGTCCTGGGCGCGTCTATCCGGAAGCCGCCCGACCAGCCAGTGCGCGGGAGCTGCGCGGCGCTGCAGTGGTCGTTGCCGGGAGGGGTCACACACACACACACACACACCTGCAGCGTCCTGGGCGCGTCTATCCGGAAGCCGCCCGACCAGCCAGTGCGCGGGAGCTGCGCGGCGCTGCAGTGGTCGTTGCCGGGAGGGGTCACACACACACACACACACACCTGCAGCGTCCTGGGCGCGTCTATCCGGAAGCCGCCCGACCAGCCAGTGCGCGGGAGCTGCGCGGCGCTGCAGTGGTCGTTGCCGGGAGGGGTCACACACACACACACACACACACACACACACACACACACACACACCTGCAGGCGACGTGCAGCGTCCTGGGCGCGTCTATCCGGAAGCCGCCCGACCAGCCAGTGCGCGGGAGCTGCGCGGCGCTGCAGTGGTCGTTGCCGGGAGGGGTCACACACACACACACACACACCTGCAGCGTCCTGGGCGCGTCTATCCGGAAGCCGCCCGACCAGCCAGTGCGCGGGAGCTGCGCGGCGCTGCAGTGGTCGTTGCCGGGAGGGGTCACACACACACACACACACACACACACACACACACACACACACACCTGCAGGCGACGTGCAGCGTCCTGGGCGCGTCTATCCGGAAGCCGCCCGACCAGCCAGTGCGCGGGAGCTGCGCGGCGCTGCAGTGGTCGTTGCCGGGAGGGGTCACACACACACACACACACACCTGCAGGCGACGTGCAGCGTCCTGGGCGCGTCTATCCGGAAGCCGCCCGACCAGCCAGTGCGCGGGAGCTGCGCGGCGCTGCAGTGGTCGTTGCCGGGAGGGGTCACACACACACACACACACACACACACACACACACACCTGCAGGCGACGTGCAGCGTCCTGGGCGCGTCTATCCGGAAGCCGCCCGACCAGCCAGTGCGCGGGAGCTGCGCGGCGCTGCAGTGGTCGTTGCCGGGAGGGGTCACACACACACACACACACACACACACACACACACCTGCAGGCGACGTGCAGCGTCCTGGGCGCGTCTATCCGGAAGCCGCCCGACCAGCCAGTGCGCGGGAGCTGCGCGGCGCTGCAGTGGTCGTTGCCGGGAGGGGTCACACACACACACACACACACACCTGCAGGCGACGTGCAGCGTCCTGGGCGCGTCTATCCGGAAGCCGCCCGACCAGCCAGTGCGCGGGAGCTGCGCGGCGCTGCAGTGGTCGTTGCCGGGAGGGGTCACACACACACACACACACACACACACACCTGCAGGCGACGTGCAGCGTCCTGGGCGCGTCTATCCGGAAGCCGCCCGACCAGCCAGTGCGCGGGAGCTGCGCGGCGCTGCAGTGGTCGTTGCCGGGAGGGGTCACACACACACACACACACACACACACACACACACACACACACCTGCAGGCGACGTGCAGCGTCCTGGGCGCGTCTATCCGGAAGCCGCCCGACCAGCCAGTGCGCGGGAGCTGCGCGGCGCTGCAGTGGTCGTTGCCGGGAGGGGTCACACACACACACACACACACACACACACACACACACACACACCTGCAGGCGACGTGCAGCGTCCTGGGCGCGTCTATCCGGAAGCCGCCCGACCAGCCAGTGCGCGGGAGCTGCGCGGCGCTGCAGTGGTCGTTGCCGGGAGGGGTCACACACACACACACACACACACACACCTGCAGGCGACGTGCAGCGTCCTGGGCGCGTCTATCCGGAAGCCGCCCGACCAGCCAGTGCGCGGGAGCTGCGCGGCGCTGCAGTGGTCGTTGCCGGGAGGGGTCACACACACACACACACACACACACACACACACACACACACACCTGCAGGCGACGTGCAGCGTCCTGGGCGCGTCTATCCGGAAGCCGCCCGACCAGCCAGTGCGCGGGAGCTGCGCGGCGCTGCAGTGGTCGTTGCCGGGAGGGGTCACACACACACACACACACACACACACACCTGCAGGCGACGTGCAGCGTCCTGGGCGCGTCTATCCGGAAGCCGCCCGACCAGCCAGTGCGCGGGAGCTGCGCGGCGCTGCAGTGGTCGTTGCCGGGAGGGGTCACACACACACACACACACACACCTGCAGGCGACGTGCAGCGTCCTGGGCGCGTCTATCCGGAAGCCGCCCGACCAGCCAGTGCGCGGGAGCTGCGCGGCGCTGCAGTGGTCGTTGCCGGGAGGGGTCACACACACACACACACACACACACACACACACACACACACACACCTGCAGGCGACGTGCAGCGTCCTGGGCGCGTCTATCCGGAAGCCGCCCGACCAGCCAGTGCGCGGGAGCTGCGCGGCGCTGCAGTGGTCGTTGCCGGGAGGGGTCACACACACACACACACACACACACACACACACACACACACCTGCAGGCGACGTGCAGCGTCCTGGGCGCGTCTATCCGGAAGCCGCCCGACCAGCCAGTGCGCGGGAGCTGCGCGGCGCTGCAGTGGTCGTTGCCGGGAGGGGTCACACACACACACACACACACACACACACACCTGCAGGCGACGTGCAGCGTCCTGGGCGCGTCTATCCGGAAGCCGCCCGACCAGCCAGTGCGCGGGAGCTGCGCGGCGCTGCAGTGGTCGTTGCCGGGAGGGGTCAGGATCCTCACACACAGCAGCTGCTCTCGCTCCCAGCGCGCCCAGTGCCACGGCAGGTAGCAGCCGGACACGGCGGACACGTGCGTCGCTATCGCACCAGGGTCGTTCTGTACAATAATAGTAGTTTATGCAACTGTCATATAAGGGGGGTCATTAGAATGCGAGTGTCTGTGATAATAGTTTGGCACGAGCATTCTAATGCCTTATTATAGCAGTTGCATACACTATTTTATCTACACTCTTGAAAAAAAAAACTCAGTTTAACACTTTTCCACCGGCGATTGCAAGGCCCTATACAAGGTCAAATTCAATACGAGAACGTAATATGGCTTGATATGAATTTTTGAAAATTCTATACTTTAGCAGTTTTCAGATGCGGAGTTTAAACAAAAACTTAACTAAACAACTGAACACAATCTAAACAACAACTGGACAACATCTGAACAACATCTGAACCAACTGAACAACATCTGAACAACAACTGAACCAACTGAACAACATCTGAACACTATCGCATTTATATTGCATACTTATAAAGATCTACGCATCCATAGGGATATAAGGACAGACACAGGAAGCGACGTTATTTTATACTAGTGTCATTAGTGTATATGTATAAAGGCCTTTGACCTGCAGTGGGACACAATAGGCTAATAATAATAATATGTAAATACAGGATGTAGCGGACGGTGTAACGTAAACTTTGCAGGAATGATCAGACTATGAAACTGAACAACTTCCAATATGGAGCCTATGTTGGGAAACGAATTTTTTTTTAAAGTTTCCATAGAAAGTCAGTCAGCTAATCGGGAATTTTGTATGGTCTGCATGTATTCGGTCCACCGTCCCTTACACCTTGCAGGTATGTGTATGTAGTGGTATTGGCTATCGTGAGTAGTTTACCAGCGTGGTGGCGGTGCAGCGCTGCGCGAACTGCAGCCGGTGGCTGGTGTTGTTGTGCAGCTGGTAGCGCGGCGCCAGCGTCACGATGTTGGTGTGCCGGTACCGCCCCCGGCCGGCGCGCGCGCACACGCCCACCGCGTACACGCGCTCCGCCTCGCCGCGCGCCTCCAGACGCTTCGTGCCCACGCCCGGGCCCAGACCGAATGGGGAGCACCACTGACAGACAAACAATCATCAAGGTATATTCATTTCTTTATTCTCAAGTTTTCAAGTTCTTTATTTGCATAGAATAGGTATTACAAGATGGTATTTACAATTGTATAAGTTCTCTATCCTGCTAATTTACATCAGCGTGCAAAATTATTATTAAAAAAGTCATGCAGGTTATATAAACTTAAATCTAATAGCCAATTTCTTAATTTCTTCGTCATTAATTTAACAGGTCCTTCTTTAAATTTGTCAGGAATGTTTTTATAAATTTTAATGCACATGCAGTTACAATTTTTTGACATTTGTTCGGAAAACTGACAGCTTAAAATAATATTTAATGATTAACTGAAAATGGCCTTTAGTTTTGGCCCAATTAATACATACATACACACATATATCACGCCTATATCCCTTGTAGGGTACGCAGAGAGTAAACGGGTGAAAAAACGGTCATTTACGCCACGTCGGACAAACATTCAGAAAATAATCATAATAATAATCTAATTAATAACATAGTGATTATAACCAGGTTACTTTATTAAGACTCTCAATTACATGCTAAACGATTAAAGAGAGACTATTTCTGATATTTGACGTCATGTATGTTTTTCAATTGCTCAAACTGCCAGTAACTAATGCAAGAATGCGATAATGCAACAATATCAGGCACCACAATAAAACAATTATAAACGGATTTAAGTTGTGTTTATTTAGGATTTTTGCAATTAAATCTCTCGTTTTGTCCCCACAAAAATATTAACTCTCGAACCACCGACGGGTTGGCTGGAAGAGATCTCTTCTTAAAGATAAGCTCGCCTTTGCTCACACTGTTTGTACATTTTTCATGTGTTGTTTTATGAATTAAAGGGTATAAGAGAGAAAGATAATGTTCTTTAACTCGTTTTTTGAAGATAGCGAAAGATGGGCTATCGCGTACAGTGTGTGGGAGGGAGTTCCATATAATCAGACGGCGTGGGCAGTGAAGGAGAAAGAGTAAAAGTCGGCTTTACTGCGTGGCATTGCAAGTTGTGTGTATTAGTACATTGTTGTCGAGGTATGGAAAATAAGACTTTGCTGGACGAGTATAGTTTCAATTATACAAGTCAAGCAAAGTAATTTTCCCTGAGGCTTACATAGTGCTTTTCTCAAAAAAAGGCTAGGAAATGAAAGATTGTACTTCTTATAAAAGTTAGTTAGCGACCACAACACAACGAAACAAATAAAAATTTACAATTTTCCCACCAATTGTAATTTTTTAAAATAAATTCGCCTGTAAGGCACAGTATTAAGTAATATTCAGCCATACTAAATGTTTAGTTCATTCTTTTCTTTTTTAATTCTGGACAGGCAAGGGTCTTCACATCATACAGCCTCGTCTTTAGTTACCTGTTTCATACAAAACTACGTTCCGTTTCTATGAGAGTCATCGAGATAATTTTGAAATCAAAGGGTTTAGCGTATAACGAATTTATCTTAATGGACACCAGCAAAGGATTTCCATACAACTTTGCTGGCGTGATCTGAGACGTGACAAACAATGTGAAACTTCGCGGTTTCTTTTTTTGAAAGAAATGAACACATTTCCTAGCATGTTTGAGAAAATAAAGTTTACCTCAGGGTTGGCAGCGACCCCCCGGCCCAGCCTGGCGGAGACGGTCGGTCCGCCGTCCGCCTCAGCGAAGGAGAAGAGCAGCGGCGCCACCATGCGCGCCACCTCGTGCTCCTCGAACTGCCCCGCCGCCTCGCCCGCCGCCCCCTCCGCGCGGAACACCAGCGGCAAGCCCGTGCGGTTCACCAGCCAGTATGCCGCCGATATTGACACCTGCAACGAAGGAAACGGTATCCACTATTATGTAGGGGGAAATTTTACTAGTAACCGATACCGAAAATTCAACACGGCTGGTGATGAGGAACAACTTTCCCCAAGAAACATAGGTCTAAAACGAAACAAATTGGAGCTCCCAAACAAAATTGCCGATCAGCTGATTTGAGTTACTACTTATAGAAACTATTTTTTTTGCATATTTCAACTTATGCTGTATATGTTTCTTGGGGAAACTTGTTCCTTATCAACATTCCATCTTGAGATGTTGAGAATTTTACCCTATAGACAATCTACCAATTACTAGATCAGTATTTCAACAGTTTAAATTATTTTGTAGGAAAACGTATAACACGTATGAAAATATTTAAAATTCGTGTTTTTGAGGTGGTATTTTAGTAGGTATAGACTGTTTTAACTTTAACAAGTTTTATTTTTATGCTTTGTGACACTGGCTTAGAATAGCATCACCCCATTCAGCATTCCAATTCTACCCGTGAGTGACGTAAAAAGCGACTAGGGGATAAAATCATCCAGGAAACAGGGAGCAGCGTTTCCTGTTAATGCAACACTTCTCACTGAAGTCTCCAATCCACCTGCCGAGCGTGTTGATTATGGCAATACCCCCCACTAGCCCATGTCCAGCAGTGGACTGTTGTGGCTGTAATGTTACCTTGATGCCGTCAGTCTTCTTGATGGTGACCCTCGCATTGAGATACAGCCTCCTCCCGCGAGAGTCCCTGAGCTTCAGTCTGGCGCTGAATGAATTAGCAGATCCCGCGCCGCCGACGCTCAGCGGAGACGACCAACCAAAACCCTCCAACTTTACAGAGATCTCCACGCCCTCTTCCACGTTCACCTGCGAACGACAAACAGAAAGTGACGAAAAAATAAAGAAAACAAAAAAAACATGTCAAGGATTTCAACTTTTGCAAAGAATTGTAGATGATGACGTTAACTTCATAACTTGACGCAATAAGAATCTGAAAATCGCGCGAGGACGTGTGAATTTTCAGGTTTTTACAAAAGGTACCTATAAACTCATGTTTATTATTGTGAAACTGAATAACTTTCCCTAAGTAACAAAAACAAAAGAAAATGGAATAATGTAATTCAATGCACCCCCATACAATTCTGTTGAAAAATAAATGAGTCACTTGGTACGGAGGACCAATATTTTTTCATATTTCCACCTATGTTCCTAGAGAAAACTTGTTCAGGATTACAAATCACCCTATAAATGTTTGCACTGAATTTAATAGGACCTTATATATCTTGCTAAAGCACAGTAAGTTAGAAGAAAATACAACTGCCTATACGATGTTGACAGTTATAATAAAAGTGGAAGGAGTCAAACCTCATGGAAGGGTTTAGTGTCTGCGGGCGGTAGAGTGCCGGCAGCGCGCGGCATGGAGGTGTCATCAGGTGCAGACGCTCGGTACTGCAGCTCCAAGGGCAGTAAGTTCTCAAGGCGTAGGGCTGGGACCAGCGTGAGCGTGTGGCCGGCGATGGCGACGCCGCGGTCCGGCGGGAAGCGCTCGCGGATCACCACGCAGCAGAACCTAGGAAACAGTTAGAAACATTGGTCCAAATCCCACAGGATCTGTATGCTTGCTTTATTAGTTGTGATTGTAACTTGAGATTTTCTTCACGCTATTGAATCGCCATACTAGAATCGGGGGACATTATCTACCACACTCAATTTTAATCATTAATAGTTTGGTCATGGAGTTCATAATCACTTTTACCAGGTCGTAGTACATGGATCTCAAGAAGGCAGCGCTAGTGTTCAATGCAATGACGTTTGACGAACTGTCAGACGACGTTATCTGTGGTCTGAAATTTTATCGCGGTGAAAGTTACTTGCAGTTTCTTATTGTGTGCTATTTCTATTGTTAAATCAGATAAATTACATCAGAATTTGTTTAAAATTGGTGTAATTAAATGTTACGTACCTAAAAGTTCAACCAAAAGCAATAGTGGCGTCAAAATGCATAATTTTCCGCGACCGCCAAGCCGGCGGACTTTGTGGCTGAATAAAATCAACAGTAAATATTTAAATTCACTTAATTTTAATCAATAATCAAGAAAAAAGTTTGTAACAAACAACCGTTTCGAGCGTCAATTTTACGAAAACGATCGCCTGAATTCCTTGACTGCCCAGCCAACTTTATTTACGGCGGCAGAAATTAGCAGTGGTTTTCCAAATGGAAAAAGTAAGTAGATTTCTGTCTATATTCTTCTGTCTACTTTGGTCAGGGTATTAAATTCGTGTTTCATTCAAATCATCATCTTTGTTTCAAATAATAATATTTATTTTAAACAAAAGTACAAAAGTATGAAAAATAGGGATGTCCAAAAAATTATCGACTATCGATGTTTTGACATTGCCATAATACGCTACTTTAAAATACGGAATATAATGTGGTCAATTAGAAATTAACACTGCTTTACTTATTTTAGTTTATTCCAGCCACTTTACAAATTAATGGTACCTACTAATTATTTATTTTTCATTTAAGCTGCGAAAAATGACGAATATTCGACGATGAGTAACACCGCTGCTCTGCTACTATTCTATGATAAACTTTTCGACAGTGTACATTCCTCAAAAAGGAGCTTTGATGCAAGGGAAACATGCGTACTCCTGTTGCAGTCAACAACGGCCACGCTGAGTTTTGGAGATGAAGATGCTATAAAGTTGTTAAAAATATGAAATACGTGCGTGACACATGATAGGCAAGGTAACCAAAAAATTATCACTGTTCGTTCCTTACGTAACTGGATCACAACCCTGGAGTCTTTCGAGTAAAATATAGGACTATTTCATTTAAATGTAAGTCTACGAAGTATTTCTTCAGAGATCTTTGGTTGTCAATTTCATTTTATATCATGTAAAAAAATCTTAGGCAAAGTATACTATTTTCCCACCAAAAACATAAATGTGAACGTTGAAAGCCAAGTTCATCGTACAACCCACAAAAGTAGTGATATGTAAAATGGTTGCCAAGTTGAGTAGACACTTCTGAAATTAATTTATTCAGGTATAGGATCGTTTAGCATTCATTAGTAAAATATAGCCAACTTCGATTCTACAATACTATAAAATTTGCCTTGGATAGTTTTAACATGCAAACAAATCTTTATGTAAGTTGTAATATTTAAAAGAAAATAAGACTGTATTTCTTTTCAATAAAATAAAATAAATGAATCATTGTTATATTACACGCTTACCGCGTGTCTAGATATATGTAACAGTAAATAAACGAATTAACAAATCTTACATAGTTTTATTTCAAGTTCACTAAGTGAATAGCGTGGTATGCATATCGATAGTAGTGGCACATCACTAGCAACACTAGCAGGTGGTAAGAGATAGCATTATATATACCTGTCTCTTTCTATGAGCACACTAGCGACATGCACTTGATTTAATGGAACTATAATTAGCGTCTCCGCCTGTGATTGGTCCGATTCCTATCTGTACCCTAGTACATAATCTTATTCATCTGTGATTTTCTTTCTCATTTCTACTGGCTAATATCACTTTAGACCTATGATTTAGACAGTTGTTGTCATGACAACAGACAGAAAGACCATCTGTGTTAATTGATAACCGCTCATTTCGTAAACCTACCGATATTATTAGCTTAAATAAAACTTTAGTGAACAAGTGGAGCCCCCGAGTAACGTTTTAGAAAAAACAACACTTTTATCCCTTTTTATTTAAATAATTTAAAACTGCTCATTCTAAAAGGTCGTAAGTGCATGATGACGTCAGAATACGATTATAAAAATGGTATCACTACAATTCTTAAAAATAATAAAATATAATGGCAATACTGATGATTGAAAGATGATTGACAGCGACATTACCATACATTTCCAGGGTTGCCAACCGTACAATACAAGGTTCCTCGTTCGAATACGAAACTATGGTCTCCCATACGACACGCGAGGACAAGTATTCACTTCTGTACGAGGTTTTGGAATTTTTCATAATTTTGCTTGCAAATGCTAATTGCAAACGATTTTACGTATTGAAATGTTTTGATTAACTTGGATGGAAAAGAAGGCGGAAACATACTATCTGACGCATCCATCAGCCGCGGCTTAAGACAGTGTGCACGGAGTGTCCGAGGACGAAATTCGTCTATGGTCGCGGTCGCGATGATGACGTCGAGCAACGAGTAGGACGAAATTTTTTATTTAACTGTGGCCACATTGTATTGTCTACCAAGAATTTAGATAAAAAGAAGCGTTTACGTGTTTACGTCCACGAAATAAATTAAAAGCGACTCCAGAGTCTAAAAGGCCAGTGCACATTGTCTATGGCATCCGACCGGCTAGATATCTCTCTCAGACTGTGTGCGACTTAGATAGTTTGCAGTTTCACATAAATTACTACCCAGATTCAAATAAGTCGCGGCTGACGGACGCGGCTGATGGACGCGTCAGATAGTATAGTTCCGCCTTAATTAGGAAGTAAAAAACGTTACAGAATGGGAGGGTGGAAGGGAAAAGAGAAAGACGAAGACGCACAAACTTTACTCAAATTAAGAAACGGAGAGTCTAGAATCGTGACTAACGTAACTTTAGTAGAGTCGTGTAGTACTAAGGTCAAAACCCCAGCAGGAAAGACACAAGTGTGGGAATACCATACTGCTGGACATGGGCCTCCCCCTATAAGGGGTTATTTGCCATACTCACCACGCTTAGCAGGTGGAATGGCGAGCGCAGTGTAAGGTGTTGTATTCACTGACAACGCTGCTGCCCATTCCCTGGAGTCATCCCTTAGTCGTCTTTTACGACACCCGGGTAGATATTGATATTGACAAGCATTTTCTTTTGCCTTTGGCATCTACTAGTAACTTAGTCAGTTGGTACTCTTCGGTAGGTACCTACTTGTTGGCGTGTGACATGTCAACACGGCCCGCATCTGGTGTGGCATGTTCATGGCATGTTTCTTAAGCTTCCAGTTCCATATTAGTTCCATAGATTACAACCGGTGCGTCGACGCGCGTGCTTCATTTTTCGTAGACGTACAAGCCACAGTCTGCGCTAGCCTTAAGTGCTTCAGTACGAAAAAAAAAATCCCAGTTGGCAACCCAGCCAACTATGTACTTTGACGTTATTGACAGTTTTGGCGCTCATGATGCGCTTTTTTTTGTAAATTTACGTCTACAAACGGATTTGTTTTTTTTTTGCAGGATAATCATCGTATTGTGACGTCACAAGCACGATTTCAGAAAATTGTTTTTTTTTTCCTAGATTTTCAACAGAAAAATTTGAAACTTTTTCACTATGAATCTGCAATCAGAAATCTCCGAAATGGTCATAGAAAAAGTGGATATTATGAAATTTGAGCGCTTGTGAATTTTCTGCAGTTGCTAAAGCGTGCAGAATCTGGGAATAGATGAGCAAATCAAGAGGTGCCATCCAGCGCCACAATCAAACTTGTTGCTGTTTAAGTAACGTGGAAACAAAATAAGCAAGATATCAGTCGTTTTATTCACGGACGAAATACAAAGGTTTTATTACTTTTAATTTGAGTTTTGATAAACAGCTTACCGATAAGAAGTATCAGGCGGCGCGCGGCACTCGGCGTGCAGCAACGCAGGCGCGGTT
This sequence comes from Tuta absoluta, assembly GCA_027580185.1. Lineage (NCBI taxonomy): Eukaryota > Metazoa > Arthropoda > Insecta > Lepidoptera > Gelechiidae > Tuta > Tuta absoluta. The sequence goes on from JAQAHW010000003.1 coordinate 385,771, forward strand.
CTCCAATCAAGCGGCGCGGGCGCGGCCGGCAATGCGTTGCGTACAATAGGGCGCGCCCACAGAGCAGCCGCCCCCGCCCCTAAGGGCGCCGACCACGCCGCCCCCGCCGCTACGGTCGCGCTACGAGAACTGCCCGTCCATTGCGCTGAACAAGGAAACATCTTGTTTAGATCGGTGTCCTATATCATGAAATATTCAGCCCATTTGGTGAGTAAAACCACGTGATGTGACACACATAGTGTGCTAGGCAATCAAGCGTGCAATTTGTTGTTGTTAATATAAGCGACACACAAACTTTGCACATTTGATTTTGTAAATGCTATCATCAAAGAAGAGACGAGTAAGATAAACAAATTAATACTGATATGAAATATGACCAATACATATGTTGAAACAGTCTTAACACTCCTAACACTTCTCATTCTAAATAGGACTAAGCAAAGTGACGGCGGCGGAAAACACACTACAACCTACTTACCCCAAACATCTAACTAAATGTAAATACACTTCTACATTCAACAAATATAGCCATCCATTATTTGAACCGCAGGTTTGAAGAAAGATCGGGAGTTTCATAAAGAAACGAACACGTATTGCAAAAGAATACCGCTCATGTATTAGTAGCTTGATAACCCGAATCATAAGGTGAACCGCTTTTCATGCAAACGAAAAACTGAAATTCAGTCTACTTAAACATACTCGTAGTTGCAGAGCAGCTTTTTGACAAAAACTGATGTAAAATGATGAAGGCACACGTAAATTTGGCGCAAAACTTCTTACGTAAAAGATAAATATTCTGTCAACAGTATTTTTGCAGCATTACCTATCTATTGGCGTCAGAGGTTTGCATAATGTCGCAAATCGATTTTAGCAGGGAAATCTTATGATTAAGAATTTATTGATATTATTGTGAAAACGATACACAGGATTTCCCGTTGAACTTTTTTTTATAAAAAGTTTGTCTCGTTTAAGACGTAAGTTCACTTAACTTTTGTATGCAAAACGTTCCACCTTAAGCATTTAAAAGAGACGTATAGTATCAAATAATGAACGAGCAGTGTATAAGCAATCGTTACCACAGTTGACCATGATCGGGTGTATGGGGTAGTGGTCCCTACGCCGCGCCGGCCAGAGGGCGCAGCCGGGCGCGCGCGTCCGGGCGAGCGCCGCGCACGCCGCGCGCACCGCGCCCACGCTCACTGCGCGCGCGCGCTCTGCCGGCACCACTGCGCATGTTTTTATATAGCCTACGCCAGTGCTAATGCGCCTTCTAGACCGGTATGGCTGGCATAACTTACAAAAGTTCTAAAGTCGCTCATTTTTTGTACATTTGTGTTGTGTGTCTGTACAGAACATGTAAGGAACATTTTGTGCCTTATTTTAAGCTTCCGTTAATTGGCAATTCACTGATAGATGACTCATTAAAAATATATATATGCATCTAGAAATTTTAAATTAATGTTAAAAAATATACCCGTTTTCCATTATTCCATAGGGAAATCCCAGTTGAGTCATTTTAATGCACTGGAACAAAGTACCTACAGTACGACCAAAACAAAACATATTTGACAGCTGTCAGATTCGTGATAATTCTATGGCAGACGGTTTATATACCTTTTTTGAAATCCCCTTTAGTATGGAACTGACAGCTGTCTAATATGGCTTATTGGGATGGCCTTACTTTAAGCATAAACGTAAATGACCAATGGTCCTAAAACAATACACAAAAAACAAACGACAGTAATATTTTCGAATCGTGTAAAGCTAACCATACCGGACCAGACAAGAGTTAAAAGACCTATCTAATGTTGTGAAGACTTCAAAAGGTAACGGGAATCACACATCAGATATTATAATAAAGAAGCTTTAGCTACCTAGCTACTCCTTTTGTGAGTATCAAGACGCCGCCGCCACTGTTTTTGTTTCACCTTGCTTTCGCTGTAGCTGGTGGTTAATGTGGACAAATCTACCTCCTAAGCGATTGCTATTTCACTCTCTCTTTTCGTGTGGGACACCGAGTCATCCAAGGACCCGATGAACCCAGTACCCGATATTATCAAACTACAGGCTACAATTTTACAAGTGTAATTCGATGTTCATTGCGGAGTCAGTTTGCCACTATGATACCAAGAATATGAACCGGTTACACAATGTACTAAGAATTTCACCTGTAGACTTGTAGCCTGTAGTTTCATAAAATAGGCACCTGGTGTCAGAGTTTTTTAACCGCCTACTACCACTAGTAATGGTTGTGTTACGACCGCCGTCTAAGTAATCATAGACAGCAACCGGGACCGACGGCTTAACGTGCCCTCCGAAGCACGAAACCATTTATTTTCGGACAATCAGTTGATTCACCCAGCAATGTCCTAACCAGACCGGGAACAAATTCACAAAGAGATAAATATCAACTTTTGTGAGTGTCCCACCGATAATCGAACCCGGAACCTTTGCGTCGCAGGCAGTCGCACTACCACTGCGCCACAACGGCCGTCAACCGACTCACCAGTATTGTTAGCGTGGTCGACCCTCACTTCCACGGGATGCGGCAGCGTGTTGACGAGCTGCAGCGCCGACCGGACTGTCACTAGCTTACGAGCTGAACCCTCTAAAGATACTTCGAACACTATGCGCGCTTCGGCGCCGGTTTTCTGCAACAAGGTAACACACAGTGTTGTATACAAGCTGTTACAAAAGAACTCAAAAACAATAATATTCTTAATTATCATCAGTCGATGAAATAATCACATTACTAAACTGTTTTAAACAATCAATGAGTTGTTCCGTGATCATGGCCAATGCAACTGGATCGATCGAAATATCGGACAATTCAACAAAAATAAGAACCCCGTTTCAGTATTTTGAGTTATCACATTACTGTTCTAGATCAGTACTAGTACTACACTTCCCTTCAAACAAATTTCAATTTGGCATACATTGCTGGTTATTGAAATGATGACACCCATGAAGTAACAAGCAAAGCATACTGCATCTCGCTGCGCCGCGTTAGCAACTTCAGTTGAACTTAAATTGTCATAATAGTGCTGCGATGCAATGATACCATTTTGTGTAATTTGATTATAAAAATAATTTCACACACTTTCGAATTGACTTGATATTTTGTAAAGATCGATCACTAATACCGAGCTTATCAATAACACAAATACATACAAATAACACGCCTTTATCCCTTGCGGGGTAGGCAGTGCGTTAACAGCCGTAAAATACAGTCGCTATTTGAGGTCGGTTTCAGAAAAAGCGTGTATCACTATAGTGACAGGTAGTCAGCCTGGCGAATGAAACCCTCGAGTCCTTTAGTCGTCTCTTACGACTCCCATGGGAAAGAAATGGTGTGTTGCTATTCTAAGCCGGCATCACACGACACAGATCAACTTTTTACACGACTACCCAACCAAAAAGGAGTGTAATATTTTAAGTTCACGTATGTATGTATGTACATATATGCGATTCTATAAAATGACTTAAACTCGTTAACCACTGAACAGATTCGAATAAGAATTGTATCAGAAGAATCCTTACATTATTCCGAGTGTCATAAGATAGGCTTTATCTCAGAGAGCAGTCGTGTTTTTAAATTATTTAACTTATTATGATTTAAAAGTCTATAATGCTTACCGTATGAGTGAGATGCCTGAAGTAGACGCCGACGCGGTCGACGCAGACAGGGTCGGGCGGCGCCCACCCGTCCAGCCTCAACGCGAGGCGGTGCAGCGGCGCGGGGGCGTGGCCCGAAGGATGCCCCGCCCCCTTGCCGCCGCCGCCCTCCCCCGCTCTGGTCCGCGCGCGGCGGGCACCGAACGAGAAGGGCTCGGTCTCACCCGCGCGGACTAGTACCCAGGAGTCATCGGGTCCGCACCACGCGCCCGCCGTCGCGCTGCTTTCGTACAGTCTGTGGAGAATAACAGTAGTCTCAAAGGAAATTACACAATACTATTAATGAGTATTGTTGGACAACCAAGAGAAATGTAAAATTAAGTACGTTTACGTTCGTACGTCTTTAACGCATTTTTTTACGAATTTGAGCAGAATGAATTACCAACCTAATGAAAATGCACATACAAAAGGCCACAAAAATTATAGACGTGTGTTTAGCATTTTTAAAGAGAAAGATATTTTTAAATACGCGTTTATTTTTATGGTAAGTCCCAAAATATCTTCAAACACTCACACATCAGACGTAGTCAAGAGTGTGGTAAACCACAGTCGATGGCCGGTGTGGTTCCTGAGCGCGTAGGGCACGAAGGGCGACCGGCGGCGGTGGCCCGCCGGGCTGCCCTTGGGGCTGTGGTCGGCGCCGCCGGCCGCGCTCCCCGGGGCGTAGTAGTCCGCCGTCCAGTTGGCGCGCACCAGCTGGCACAGCTCGATGAGCGATGACGTCACGTTCGTGTTGAGGATGTCCTGCGAGACGATCTCTGTCTGCACGCGCCCGAGCGAGAGCCCGCTTGTGAGCGTGTTCTCCCACGTCGTTTCGAACCTGAAAGAGAGTAAGAACATAATGAACAGGACCCCGATCCTCTTATTTTTTAGCCATTTTAATGCCATCGACACTCAACGAGTCATTAGAAAGACATGATTATGTATAGTAATGCCACACTACATTGCCTTTTGTATTGTAACATAGGTAGTAGTTCTACGTACACCTCAGCTATCATGATTGTCTATACTTCAACCTGTTAGCGGAATACGGAACGGCCAAAACCAACTGACCCTCTTTTGAAACACAACTAAGACGCTTTTCAAATAGCGGAATACGCCCACAGACTACTACTTTTTTCTGCACTAAAACCTACCGTCAGGAACATTATGTTTGCACTTATTTCCCCTTCGCTTATGCAGCCCGATTCTCAATCTGATTTGTTTGAAATCGTTGTAACGAGAGAGCACAAACACAAATAGTCAAGTGAATCGCCAGCATTACACATACAGACAAACACACGTCATAACAGAATCATGCCGGTATTTCCATAGCCTATGGTCTTGGTATAGCGTGGTATAGCGTGCTAATGTCAATAAAAATGTATAATAAGTTACCAGTGATTTTGAAAAACGAAACAAACTACAATACTTTTGTAAGAGAATTAAAACAGTTCTTAATTAAAAAATGCTACTATGATGTAAATGAATATCTTACCGATAATTTAAAATAGCAGGTAACCTAATTGAATTTATAATATTTTTCTATTATTGTTATTGAATATGTTGTTTGTCATAGTACATATAATTTATATGTTATTAATAGGTAAGAATATGCTCTCTCCCGATGTTGCTGTGCCCTAACTAACAGGGTATAATTTTTACCATATTTTGTATGTGAATTTGATAATGCAATAAAAAACTTGAAACTTGAAACTTGCTTGTTAACTGACAGCATAGTCTTCAGGAGACTGAAGATTAAGGACAAATTTAACTGCGTTTCAACATTCCATACTCACCTCCAGGGCTCTATAACGGGCTCCCAGCCAGACAATGTCCTGTTGTAATAATCGGCGCTCAACACACCGGAGAGCCGGCCGCCGCCCGCACCCGCGCGTTTGGGGGACGCGATGGTGCCCGCGGCGCCGGACGGGGTCTGCACTAGCAGCGGGTCCTCGAATGCCTCTTCCACTTTACGTAGGTCCTGATTTATATAACAATGTCATTTACTGGTGGTGGTGGCGTAAAGTTACACGCCGTTAGATTAACCTGGGCAGCCCCGAGGCAATGCGTTAAATTTTGTTCATTTTATCCCGCCCGAGCCGGTTTTCTATCAGGACAATACAAAATTGTTATAAAAAGAAGAAAATTGTTTTATACAAATTTCTTTTTTTTACAATGACGGATCATGACGTCATTTAGTGATAGCAATATCCTACATTGAATAAAGTTCTCTCTTAAATAACAACAATCTTTAAAAAAGAGCATACATACATATCACACCTATATTCCCTTGCGGAGTAGGCAGAGCCCAAACGGCCTCAAAAAACGAACATTTACGGCGTATCTGACAAATATTTGAGGGTCATTCGGAAAATTATGTATCGCCATTGTGGCAGGTTGTCAGACCATCGCCTTAAATTGCAATACACACCCTCGAGTCTTTTAGTCGCCTCTTACGACTCCCAAGGGAAAGAAATGAGGTGATGCTATTCTAATCACACGACATTTTTTTTACGAATTATTAAAAAGGCGTATACTCTTCTCGCGCCAACATGAGTGATCGAGACAGCAATACATTCCACTCGCGCTTGTGCTGTCATTGACTCGCGCACTAAACGCCGACACTAGAGAGCACGGGAAGTGGTAGCGGCATGACGAGTAGCAGCGCGAGTAACCTGTTTACATGCAACTATATTGACATTGTGTGAACGTGACATAAAAACGTACTTGTTCAACTTGCAGTTCGCTCAAGGACACTTCTAAAAGCGGCACGTCCGAGTCCAAGCAGTCGTCGATGACGCACAGAGTGACGCACTCCGCGTTCACCTGCAAACAAACAAACAATTTAAAACAAAATACTGGGAAAGAACAGGTAGGATATGGTCATAGCATCTTTTCTTAATTTTTGCTGAACCATCCCAGACCAAAAATTGTTTCCAAACGTTTCGGGCACGATTCTCGATGCAATGTTTATAAGGGTCTGCCGTGTACTTGTAAACGGCCCTTTTTTACTAACAGCAAATCCTGTGTGTGAGAACAGAGCGGAATCGCCATATTTAGAAGATTATTCACTATTTTGGAGATTGCTCGCCAAATAAACAAGTACTTAATCGAAAAACTGGACGACAGGAATCTAGAATGTACAAGAAATAAATTTGCTAAAATTATTGTGTTATGTTCATAAGATTGCTATACACCACGCAAAAAAGTATAAAAATAGACCAAACATTAAAAAATAAATCTATCGAGCAAAATTATTTAAATCATGTTTTCCTGCAACCAGAATCTAGAAATATAATGCAAAAACCATTATACATAAAAAAACGGTGTTTATTGTATGTGCCAACGAAATTACGTGCATCCACAAATACTCATTTTGTAACGGAGCGGCCTGTATACCTGCACAGCTCTCAGCGGGAAGACCGAGGACCTCTGCGGAGGGGGCGGCGCGACGGGCGGGACGCGGCGCGCCCACTTGGGCGTGTAGAGGCGGGGCGCCGAGCGGGGACGCATGTGCTCGCTGTTGGCGGGCGCCGAGGCTGCTTCGGAGTCGCCTTTGCCTAGAGAACACCGATGGAACTTATGCTACGATTCCAGGCTCATATATCGCGACATGGCTGCGTTTAACATTGACCATCAAAGCTGGGAGGAGCTTTCTGAGGATAGGGACGAATGGCGTAAGCGTGTGTTTGATGGGCGTAAAACACACGATAATGCCTGGTTTTCTGGTCTCGCTAACAAAAGGCGAAAACGTCATCTAAACATGCATGTGCCAGTCTCAAATTCCACCTACACTTGTAGAGCGTGCGGAAAACTATGCCGCTCCCGTATCGGCTTATACAGCCATGAAAAGTCTTGCCTCAGACACTGATTAAATCGTCTGTCACAGACGTGTGAGGCCAATGATGATGATATCGCCCACTTGCGGGAGCACGGGAAGTGGCAGCGGCATGACGAGTAGCAGCGCGAGTAACCTGTTTACATGCTCGTTCTGCCTGTAGCGCGAGTAAGTAATCGTAGCATTAGAAATAGAGAAGTCGAATCCAGGAAAAGGTTCAACTAGAAAAAATAAAGACAGATGTGTGATGCAATGCAAAAGACCAAGAACCCTGTTGGTTCTTAAATGACTTATTAAATGACTTGATAAATTTTCGCTAAACATTTGTGTACCTGATAACGCTGCTCTGGCTTGCACGGGAAGGGATTGCAGCATGGCGGCGAACATTCGCATGTCGTGGTATGACAGCCGCAGGTTCAGAGTCCCCATGTCAATCTGAAAATAAATCCATCGTCATCTAGTTGGTATTGTGTATGTTTAAAAGTAAGAATCGCTTAGCGGAGAAACATTTTTTGTTTCTATTTTGACATTCATCATCATCATCACCATCATCATCATCATCATCATCATCATCATCATCATATTTTTGAATTATTTTGAAGCAGTAAAGCGTGCTAACTGACTCACTTGTAACACGTGGTCCTTGTTGAGCACGATATGCAGCGCGGCGGGGTCCACTATGGACAGCGCGGTTTCTTCTTCCAATCCTAAAACGCATGAGAACACTTCCAGCTCGTTCAGTTCACAAGATACGGGCTTGAGCGCGTCGGCTGCCTTGTACGTTATTACTGTTGTACTCTGAAAGACAAACATTCAAAGTTAAAAATATTCAATGGTTGTTCAGATGTCCACTTCTTCTTCTTTTTTTCGTGTGGGATACCGAGTTGTCAAACGACACGATGAACCCTGGTGTCAGAGTTTTTCAGCCGCCTACTGCTAGTAGTAGGCCTCTGACATGGTTATATAACGACCGCCATCTAAGTAATCATAGACAGCAACCGGTACCGACGGCTTAACGTGCCCTCCGAAGCACGAAACCATTTATTTTCAGACAATCAGGTGGTTCATCCTGCAATGTCCTAACCAAACCGAGAAAAAGTTTACAAAATGATAAATATCAACTTTGTGAGTGTCCCACCGAGAATCGAACCCGGAACCTTTGCGTCGCAGGCAGTCGCACTACAACTGCGCCACATCGCCCGTCAAGATTACTAACATATGCAATGTGTATAAAAAATATATCAAAAAATATTCTTTGACATAATAAGAAATTCAAATTCACTTTTTGAGGATTTCATAACATTTTGTATTTTTCGGCGCTATTGTCAACTTGCTTCATAATCAGTTTATGGGCTTGGTTTTCATATTCGACAATATAAAATATCAGCCATATTACATAGGTAACTAAAAGTAACATGTTATCCCCTTGTCTGTCACGTACCGGGAGCCGGACAACAATTTTGAACCTTAACTACCCACAATAAAATTCAAAACCAATGAAATTGTTATAGTATGAAGCGACAGACGAGTAGAACTACATTACAACAAAAATCTTCATCGTGGCAATGGATCTTTCATACAGTCGTATTTTTGACTGCCAATACTTGGCCACCGCAACAATGGCATTCTTAGTCGACAAGTTGACGTTTGACGGCTAATGTGGCGCAGTAGTAGTGCAACTGCCTGCGATGCAACTGTTCCGGGTTCGATTCTCGGTGGGGCACTCACAAAGTTGATATTTATCACTATTAGAATTTGTTCCCAGTCTGGTTAGGACATTGCAGGCTGAACCAATTGATTGTCCGAAAATGAAAGATGGTTCCGTGCTTCGGGCGGTTGAAAGACTCTGACACCAGGGTTTATTGTGTCGTTGGACGACTCGGTGTCCCACAAGAAAAGAAGAAGTCGACAAGACCAGCTCATCTTTCTGCAAGAGACGGGCAAATATAGCAAAATAGTAAGAATACCTTGAGTATAACTGCGTTGGTGTCCCAGACAGAGGCGTCTTCCACCAGCACGACTTGCGAGTCTGTGACGTTCAGTTTCAGCTCCATCTGTAGCGGATCTTCCACGTCTGGAGGCTGGAGGTTCAACCCGCGCGATGCAGCGAACACATCCTCTCTGGCAATCGAACATTGGATCTTATACATATTCTACTAGTTAGATTGAAAGTTTTTTTTCTTGTCGATCGGCTTTGGTGGTATTCAATTAAAAGAATGAATGAAAGAACAATAATGAAACATTATACCATAATTAGTTAGATTTAATAAATATGTTAGCCGTGTGATGCCGGCTTAGAATAGCACCACCCCATTTCTTTCCCGTGGGAGTCGCAAGAGGCGACGATGGGACTCGAGGGTGTGTATTGCATTTTTAGGCGATAGGCTGACAACCGGTCACTATGGCGATACACAATTTTCCGAATGACCCTCAAATGATTGTCAGACGTGGCGTAAATGTCCGTTTTTTGCGGCCGTTAACGCTCTGCCTACCCCGCAAGGGATAAAGGCGTGATATATGTATGTATGTATGTGAATTTAATGATTTTATGTCTTTTATGTGTTGCCGCTGCTATTTACAGTGTGTTTGTTCAATGTTCTCTTTTAGTGTGCAGGGTTGCCTGGAAGAGATCGCTTAAAGCGATAAGGCCGCCTTTGCTTATATTGTGTTGTTTGTTTTTGTTCTTGTATATGTTATAATTATTGATGTGAGCAATAAAGTGTTTCTATCTGTATGTCTGTCTGAAACGGGTCTATATGGCGAGTGTGGATGGGAACGTTGGAAAGACCTAGACGAACGTACTTGGATCAGATCGGGGACGCTCTAAAGAAACAGGTCAGGAGTGCCTTAAACCGACGAGCATGTATGAAAAGGTTGATGCATGTTGAAGAAGCGACAGAGGTGTGTCAGGATCGTAGCAAGTGGAAAGGTTTAATCTCTGGGGAAGATGCGTGATTACATGTACGTATGTACTAGTTACAATTTGTTCTACTTCTTTATTAAGAGCATTCATACACGAGACGCGGACCGCGCGTTAGGTAAATTTGACACACACAGATATACTTTCGCACGCACACTTACGTCTACGTTAGAGCGCGTTTGCTCCGTACCGCTTGAACCTAATTGATACTTGTGCCAGCTTTTGGTCAGTATGGAATATGTTATTTTAAAATTTTGCAGTCTATAGTAATGAATGAGTGATTTATTAGAATATTAAGTATCAGGATATACTAAAAAAAACATTTGATATCAAATAATAGTTTAATATCTATCATTTCTTAATGGCATGGACCTCGCTTTGCGGGGATCGACGATTTCCGAAAAAAAAACATTTGACGTAAAAACTAACTAATCGTTGTTCCATTTCACTCCAAAATGTATCCTCTCCAGTTATTTTTTCAGTCATCATTTTTAAATCTTTGCCTGTACATACAGCGAATAGTGCAATCATTTTTTTTAGTGATGTGCAGCTGTCACTGTATTTGATAAAACCAGTCATGGCGTCTATTTACAGATCCATCCGCCTTCCAAAATTTGATTTTCTTCTGGTTGATAGCCTTATCCACATCTAATCCAAATGCCGAACTAGGGCATTTAATTTCAACGACGCCGTCATCATCAATAAGTCCATCTGGTGAAGCACCTGTCATAACGAAGATTATAAAAAATATTATTATTACATACATACACGCCTTTATCCCTTGCGGGGTAGACAGAGCGTAAACGGCCGTAAAATACGATCGTTATTGCCACGTGTGACAAATATTTGAAGGCCGTTTTGGAACAACTATGTATTACTACTATAGTGACGGGTTGTCAGCCTGTCGCCTATACTTGTAAAACACATGAAACCCTCGTTTCCCTTAGTCGCCGGGACCTCGGGGCAGAAAGCAGATACATTAGCCACTGCACCATACCGGTCGTCAAATGCTCGCAATGTCCTAACCAGACTAGGGAAATACACAAGGTGATAAATTAACAAATATCAACTTTTATCCACCACCGGGAATTGAAACCGGGACCTCGGCGCAGAAAGCAGATATACTAGCCACTATGCCAAAAAGTTCGTCGTCGTCCAACTAAAGTGGAAAGTAAAAATATCAAACTTACAAGAGTATCCTTATTGACATCCTGGCTTTGAGAAAGGACATTGGGACCTTTAGTATGGCACAAATACCCACGGCGAACATTAACGTTTTATACCTTATTTTAAAGCCTGAGATGTCTAGTTGTTGCAACACAAGCCGCATTATTGTGAGCAATGGGAATACTGAGTTAACGAAAAAAAAGTTCAGAAATGTATTTTTTTTTGTTTTAAATGTGGTGGTAGTTACCATCTACACGTGTTCAATAACTATATTAGTGCCATGTAGGTACATTATTATTCAAATATAAGTATTATATTTTAAAAATAAGAATATTGTATTTAAAAAATTATTATGTAAGTATGTATGTATAATCTCTTTATTGCGCATTCTTAAAACTAATACAGAAAACACATATTAAATCAAAAACAAGAAATGACACAAATCCGGACTTATCCCATTAAGGGATCTCTTCCAGTCAACCCTTGAGAAACTCTGAGGATACAACAAGCTATTTATATACATACTTGGGACCAAACTGAATACAATATTATCTACTATAAATACGACGTAGATATCATATACTTACTTACATACCTAATATACCCTACAAATTGTCTGAGTTATCCGACCCAAAACGCCAAACTAAAAATAATTATATTACTCATCATCATTTCAGCCTTTATCCTCCCACAGCTGGGTATAAGCCTCCTCTCTCTTGTGCCATAGATTCCTATCCTGCGCAAGTCTTGTCCAGGTTCTTCCTACAATCTTTACTATGTCGTCAACCCATCTAGCGCTGCGGGACGACCTACGCTTCTACGCCCTACTTTTGGCCACCACTCTGTCGAGGATTTTGTGCTCCACCTGCCATCACCTCGCCGCACCACGTGCCATGCCCATCGCCACTACGCCTCCACGGCACGCTTACTGACATCCGCAACTTTCGTTAAACGTTGTATTTCAGCGTTTGGAATTCGGTCGAGAAGGGTGATGCCTAGCATGGATCGCTCCATGGCTCTCTTTGCCACTTGTATTTTGTGCACAGTCTTTTTAGTAGCGTCCATGTTTCGGCACCATAGGTCATGACGGGCAGGACACATTGGTTAAATATTTTGGTCTTCAGGCACTGTTGCATTTTTCGGTCTTTAAGAATGTCCTCAAGCTTGCTGAAGTATAATAAAGTCAACTCGTTCTTCGTCCTGCCGTCAGGGCACTTCCAGGTTTAGCCATGTGGCCCCAAGCCTAATTCGCCGCGCTCCTGTCCCACTTTGGCGTTGAAGTCCCCCATGACAACAGTGAAGTGGGTCTTAGTAATACGGTGTATGGCCCTCGACACGTCGTCGTAAAGGGCCTTCACCTCTTGGTTTGAGCTGCTCGAAGTCGGCGCATATACCTGTACGACCTTGAGAGTGTATCTCTCGGGTTACTGGGTCAGAAAGGTCCCAATGTCATTTGAACTTTATTTTTCTGCCTAAAACAACAATAAGATATTATTTGAAGTAAAAAAAATATCTCATTATAAAACAATATGAAATTTTAAAAAATATCACTTACCTTTTACATTCCCTCGCTTTGGCTATATCGGTATTTTTTTTCTTTTGATTACCCACATAGGGGCGCTTTTTGCTACCCATACCTTAAAAACCTATATATGAAAACATTACATGCGTGCCGTGTGATGCCGGCTTAGAATAGCAACACCCCATTTCTTGCCCGTGGGAGTCGTAAGAGGCGACTTATGGACTCGAGGGTGTGTATTGCAATTTTATTCGATGGGCTGACAACCTGTCACTATGGCGATACACAATTTTCCGAATGACCCTCAAATGTGTCAGACTTGGCGTAAATGTCAGTTTTGTGCAGCGGTTTATGCTCTGCCTACCCCGCAAGGGATCATAGGCGTGATATGTGTATGTATGTGTGTATTACATAAGAGAATCCTATTTAGTTTAATCTTCTATAATGTTGTTATAACTCCATCATTTATACTCACCAAAGATTTTTATTTATGGTACAGAAATAAAAACTTAAAAGTACCAAAATGATTCAGTCGCGCTAAAAACTTTGAATATTTTACGCGGCACGTGGACCTGATTTTGGTGACGGAAGCGACACACGTCCTACCTCGAAAAGGCCTCGGCCGGTACTGAGCGCTGGGGTGCTCGCGAGTCGATTATATAGCTGTTATAAAATAATTTGTAATAAAATAAAAATACAACTTGAAAAATATATTTATACGTAATATTAAAGAACATGAATGACTTTACATATTTAGTCCAAGAAAAAACTAAATATCTCAGATTTGATCCAAAATAAACGCGATTAAAATCACGCTAAAATGATCAAAAATGGCTCTTTTGATTGTTCTTTTCTTGAATGAAAATGAATATAATCCGTAATTTTTTTCAACAAAATACCTTAAAAATTTAATAGATTTTTGTAAAATAATGTTTTTATAAGTTTCGCGTCAGTAATTTTCCTAATATCTTGCATCTGCGTAAACCGTCGACTGTTAGTTTAAAAAATAGCCTGTAAAAAAACAGTTGTATAGTGAAAACTGTTTTCATATTTTATTTTTTGTGTTACAATATCTTTAGATAGTGAATCTTCAAATAAGATGACGTTAATAACTTTCCCAGAAACGGAACATATATCTTTTTTTCGGCAATCGAAAATCATACATTTTGACTCCAGCGTGATTCTGGTGCATAAACGCTCTTAAGGTTCGTTCAGCGGCTTTATTTATTTTTATACTTTATCGCACATAGTCCAAAAGGCGGTCCTAATGCCACGCAGCATTCTCTACCAGCCAACCAGAGTGTAAACATACATACATATATCACGCCTATATCCCTTGCGGGGTAGGCAGACTTAAATAGCCGTAAAAACACATTAACGCCACTTTTTACAAATATTTGAGGGTCATTTAGATAATTGTGTATCACCATAGTGACAGGTTGTCTGTTCATCGCCTAAATTTCAATGCACATGTTACCCTCGAGTCCCTAAATCGCCTCTTACGATACCCACGGGAAAGACATGGGGTGATGCTATTCTAAGCCGGCATCAGAGGGTAAACAAAGTGAAAAAAAACGGGTGCCCTTAGGCTTTACTTGTTGCTAAATGTTAGATCCAATATTAGCATTAAGGCTTTTATGGCGTCAAAGTATGTTACTCAGAAATAACGCAGCTTTCTAACAGTGAAAGAATTTAAATCGCTCCATATTTGAAAACTGTGACTGAAGAGTGTGATTTAGAATTTCAGACCCTAAAAAAGCTTACAATGGTGGTTGGTCCGGGTCTGCAGGTGGCGGCGGCTGCTGCATGAGGAACTGATGAGCAGCCTCCCACCAGTCCAGGATCGCCATCAGACGCATGTTGTTCACCAGGATCGTGTACGCTGATGACTCACGACGTTTCCTACGAAAAATAAAGTTAAAACCACGGTTAGAAAAACTCAAAATATTGTTGCTGAAAATATTTAATACTGAAAATAAAAGAAAATCACAGATGCATGTAAATAACACAACAAGGAAACCTTGACTTCAATTTCAAACAAATGTCGTTTATTGGTGGTGGTGGCGTAAAGTTACAAGCCGTGTGATTAACCTGGCCAGCCCCGAGGCAGTGCCTTTATTTTAATTCTTTTTCTTATCCTGCCTGAGTCGGTTTTCTATTAGAACAATACAAAAAGGAATAAATTTGTGTTATACAAATTTCTTTTTCTTACCATGACATCCGTCATGACGTGACATGACGTCAGTAGTATTGATAATACAATACTATCCTACTTTGAATAAAGTTCATTCCATTTCAGTTAATATGAGCACTTTTACAACTTATACAAAAAAGAACGAAACAAACTAGAAAACTATGTATGATCATTTGTATGTTGTACCTGGCATGTACTTCAGCCTGCACGGTATGCGGATGGTCCGGCATGGGCGTTACAATATGGCTGAACACGTTGCCGCGGCGATTAGCCGGCTCGCCCGCGTAACGAGTGTCCGACACCAGAATCTCCTGTCGACACAAATAACATAATCAAAACGGGTTTCTTATAAATTAAAAGACATTAGTTCTAAAGGAAAGGAATTGAATACTGTTTCCGAAGAAAATACCTTATCATTTAAGGAACTGCGTGACGGCATTATCATGTGGGGTAACTTTCTGGATATTAGGAGCATTTTGATCTCACAAAATTGTATGTGACAGCGACGACTATAATACGCTAGTGAACTGAGATTTAAAAATGATGAGTTTTACTTGAATGTACCTATACATAAGAATTAACACTAACCTGCGATACCAAATCAATATCCTGACTGAGATCAGAGTAAGTCTCAACAAGCAAACGGGACTTGATGAAGTTGATGCAGGCCAGCGAAGACACGCCGTGTTCCGGCTCCAGCTTCATGGTCACATCGTGAAGGTCCAGCTTCAATGATGTAGTTGTCCAAACCTAGAGTCATAAACACGATTGTCTTGAAACTATGGTACTCGGCTACAGAAGTGAGAAGATGAGTGACCAACATCTAGATAACGAAAAAGCCATTGATCCGACTAGAAGAGATTCTTTAACTTTTCTAATCATAGTCATATATTTTATTGAGAGCCGTGTCCATGCAGAACCATACACGTAATAATGATGAATAGGGCCAGATGTTTACCTGGTCGGTGGGCACAGTGGGCGGCACTGGAGGCAACAGATCGTGCACACACTCCCCGAGGTTGTGCGCCAACACGCCGCGCACTAGTTTGTATTGAGAGGGGTCTAGCGCGCACTGTAGCGTGGTCAGTGTGCCTTGTATGGTTACCTGGTCGGTGGACACAGTGGGCGGCACTGGAGGCAACAGATCGTGCACACACTCCCCGAGGTTGTGCGCCAACACGCCGCGCACTAGTTTGTATTGAGAGGGGTCTAGCGCGCACTGTAGCGTGGTCAGTGTGCCTTGTATGGTTACCTGGTCGGTGGACACTGTGGGCGGCACTGGAGGCAACAGATCGTGCACACACTCCCCGAGGTTGTGCGCCAACACGCCGCGCACTAGTTTGTATTGAGAGGGGTCTAGCGCGCACTGTAGCGTGGTCAGTGTGCCTTGTATGGTTACCTGGTCGGTGGACACAGTGGGCGGCACTGGAGGCAACAGATCGTGCACACACTCCCCGAGGTTGTGCGCCAACACGCCGCGCACTAGTTTGTATTGAGAGGAGTCTAGCGCGCACTGTAGCGTGGTCAGTGTGCCTTGTATGGTTACCTGGTCGGTGGACACAGTGGGCGGCACTGGAGGCAACAGATCGTGCACACACTCCCCGAGGTTGTGCGCCAACACGCCGCGCACTAGTTTGTATTGAGAGGGGTCTAGCGCGCACTGTAGCGTGGTCAGTGTGCCTTGTATGGTTACCTGGTCGGTGGGCACAGTGGGCGGCACTGGAGGCAACAGATCGTGCACACACTCCCCGAGGTTGTGCGCCAACACGCCGCGCACTAGTTTGTATTGAGAGGGGTCTAGCGCGCACTGTAGCGTGGTCAGTGTGCCTTGTATGGTTACCTGGTCGGTGGGCACAGTGGGCGGCACTGGAGGCAACAGATCGTGCACACACTCCTCGAGGTTGTGCGCCAACACGCCGCGCACTAGTTTGTATTGAGAGGGGTCTAGCGCGCACTGTAGCGTGGTCAGTGTGCCTTGTATGGTTACCTGGTCGGTGGACACTGTGGGCGGCACTGGAGGCAACAGATCGTGCACACACTCCCCGAGGTTGTGCGCCAACACGCCGCGCACTAGTTTGTATTGAGAGGGGTCTAGCGCGCACTGTAGCGTGGTCAGTGTGGCTTGTATGGTTACCTGGTCGGTGGACACTGTGGGCGGCACTGGAGGCAACAGATCGTGCACACACTCCCCGAGGTTGTGCGCCAACACGCCGCGCACTAGTTTGTATTGAGAGGGGTCTAGCGCGCACTGTAGCGTGGTCAGTGTGCCTTGTATGGTTACCTGGTCGGTGGACACAGTGGGCGGCACTGGAGGCAACAGATCGTGCACACACTCCCCGAGGTTGTGCGCCAACACGCCGCGCACTAGTTTGTATTGAGAGGGGTCTAGCGCGCACTGTAGCGTGGTCAGTGTGCCTTGTATCGTCATGTCGGGTACTGCGAACAAAACATAGAAATGTATTGGGTAAGATGGTTAGCGCCAGCGCAAATCTGACGTACAACAGCTCGTTTACTTTACAAACTAGCCTCAATTCAGGGTAATTAATTCTCTTAACTTACCTTTAATATGTGATGTAGGTTTAAAAAAGGATAGGAGATATCTCAGTCATTTCATGTCTTTTAATTTGACCCAAAATAGGCGTTACCTGTCAGAATAAGGCGACGATGAAAAAAATAGTGACTAATTTGACTAGAAATGGCAAAGAACCCATTGTCATTTTTAAACATGACAGGACTAAGATATCTTCTACCCTTTTCTAAACCTATTTGACGGAATGTGACATCACTAATTTAAAGTAAGTTAGGAGAATTAATATCCGCAATTTAGGCCAATGGCGACTAAACTGACTAGTAGTGCAGAAGAACCCATTGAAATTTTTGAACATCACAGGTCCTCTCTTATTCGAAATCAGTTTGACGTAAAGTGACAGCGCTAACTTAATGTCAGTTAACCTTTTCGCCGCCAAGCCATTCGAGTAAAAATTGCAACCAGCGCCACACCAGTTTCTCGGTAAAGAAATACTCAATAAAATTGAGATGTCCAACAGTTCATATCGATAATAAATCTTCACTTTTTAAACCGAGTTTTAATTAATCTAAAACCATTATTTTGTCCCCTACTTTTCAGTTCTGATTTCATATAGGTCAAAATAATAATATAGGATAGTGGTAGTAGTGGTGGCCTCGTAAACAACACTAGGCATATTCAACAAGTTTATTTTTAGTTCAGTTTTCGATCAGCACTGGCGCATCTCTATTACGCGTCTCTCTATATCGCGTTGTCGGTTATAGACGACTGTGGCGTCGGTGGCATTTCTATATTCTTAAACCCTTAGGACAAATAAGGATGTAATATAGAATATCGATAAAAAAAAATTAGAACATCATAGGATTTATGCTGGTATTTATTTTAATATTTTATAGTGACTTTTTGTTTTCTTTCATTTCTTTTTCTTATTTTACTTACGTTGAATATTAATTAAAAACGATTTTAAATAGTAATGAACACGATTTAATATAACATATTTATTAAACATTACTTATTAAACATTACTAGTGTCAACATCTTTAATTAACGAAAATAAACAAGTTATAGAATCATGTATAACAATGAAATTGGATTAATAAAATCGAACAAAATACAAATATTAGTAATGATCTGCTAAGTATAACTTAAATAAATATAATTATGAATACATAATTTGAAATTAGGAGTGCCGACATGCACAATCAAAAATAGGTGCTAGTAACAAGGGATCTGTAGACCAGTGCTCTTCAATTGTAAGATGATTGTTACGAGTCATCAACATACATAACAATACATACTAAAAACACAAATAGTTCTGGCACCGTCACGTCAAACCATCTTTGCAGTCTCGAATGCTGGGCTAAATTTACATTCAGCATAAAATAATTATGAAATCGGTTGATACATTCGACAACTTGCGTCATAAATTGTATATCCAAAAAAAATTCGAAAAAGTTTAATTCTTGAGAATGTTCATTTATAGTGGATCCATAATAATATAATAATAATCTTGTATTACAATTTGACCCGTTAAATTAAGTTCACATGAAACCCTCCCAAACGCTCCTAATTTATTTATTATTATTTATGATTATTAGGTATTTACTTACCTCTAAATCTTCTTCTTCGAGTAATCCAGGTTCAAACGACAGATCAACGTCATCCTCTACGCGTTCTAAAATCTGTAGAAGTTCTGTTGAACTAAGCTCGTCGGCACTCATTTTCCCATCACTATTTTTATGTCACTACTGCAATGACGTCAGAGCGTGTCGTCTTTACCCGACTACGGCGTACAGTGCACTCACAATGGTCAAGCAATTGTCGCTGTGCACGAGTCGCCGAAACCGGTTTGTCGATACTCAATCAAACAAAGAAAATAATGTCTAATACTTGGCGTATTTCTACAAATCGATGTCGGGAATATTTTCAATATACATTAAAATAATAAGAAAATGTTATTGTTATGACAAACTTGACAAATATCTAGGCATAGTATATTCCGTAAATATATTATAGATGTATCGATATTTCACATTTGTACTAGTAAGGAACAACACTTCCAGTCGTGTGGGGCCGACTATGGCGTGTGCGAATAGTACTTCTGACAGCTTCAAAACGTAATCAGTATTTTTCTTATTTATACTACAAATCTAATAAATATCTAAGCGCAAAAGTTCATAAATCAAAGTAGAGGGTACAATAAATGCAATATGCGAAAAAATAAAAGATAGATACGGTTTTAAAATGCTAGTTTATGAACATAAACTTTAACGACGTTTTGTCGGCTGTACCCGACCGTGGCGCTGACGGCAAGTCGCGGGTTGTCGGCTATACCCGTCTTTGGCGGTGAAAAGGTTAAGAGAATTTATTTTCCTAATTGAGGCCACTGAATGTGAAATCACGAGAAGAGCTTGGCACTTCTTGAGATTTGGCACTTGGAGAATTTTTTTCCTGCCATTATCGCCTTTATTTTAATGTACATTAAATTTTAGTTGTGATTGTCGTACCGTTGTGCGAGCCACTCATATTGTGCTCGATGTGCAGCGTGAGTTGCGCGGGCGCAGGCAGCAGCGCGGGGCCGAGGCGGCGCACGCGCAGGCCGCGCCCCCCGCGCGCGCACCACAGCGACAGCCCCTCCAGCTGCACGCGCCGCGCGTCCACCAGCTCGCGGACATCTGGATACACAGATAAATCAGGGCCGCCGCACAGTAATAGGCGTTTTTGCGAGCGACACTATTTACTACATACATACATACATACATCACGCCTATTATCCCTATTTACTTTAAATAAGAATAGGAACTTCATAGTAATTGAAGTAAAAGAGACTTTAGCTAAAATTGCACGGCTCTTAGTGTGGCCCGGCGGCAACAGGCGGCGTTTGCATTCTAGGCAATGGCACCTTTAATAGTAGTTTATGCAACTGTCGTATAATGGGGGTCATTAGAATGCAAGTGTCTGTTTATCACACGAGGCGTAGCCGAGTGTGATAATAGATTGACACGAGCATTCTAATGCCTAATTATATGCAGTTGCATACACTATTTTATCTACACTCTAAAAAATTTACTCAGTTAAACACTTTTCCAAACGTCCGCACCGGCGATTGCAAGGCCCGATACATGGTCAAATGCAATACGAGAACGTAATATGGCTTGATATGAATTTTTGAAGATTCTTTACTAACAGTTGTTTAGATGTCGAGTCTCAATAGCAAATAACTAAACAACTGAACAACAACTGAACAACACTGAACAACAACTGAACAACAACTAAACAACACTGAACAACATCGGAATAACATCTGAACAACAACTTATCAACATCTGATCAACAACTGAACAACATCTGAACAACATCTCAACAACAACAGAACAAAAACCTATTAAAAAAACTGAACAACATCCGAAAAATTACCGTACAACAAAAACTGTCAGGTGCGGCGGAAGATAGCGATTTGAGTATTGGAAAAAAAAACTTCGTTTCATTTCTCAACTTTATCGTACTAAGCGTTTTCTCATTAAGTCATTACGCTTCTGTAATTTATAGTAAACCCTAGTTTTAATAGGCAGAATGCATAAAGTAGGTCATTATGCATCTGTTTTTGAATTCATAATTCGAACATTATGAGACGAGTGTAGATAAATCAAATTACGTCAATTCATTTTCGGATTTCTATGAAAAGTGCTATTGGTGTCGCTCGCAAAAACATACGTTTAGACTGCGACAGTCGTTTGTCGAGTATCTAGTGGATTCGGAACAAAAACGGAAAATAAAGAAACCAAATACGTAAGCGGTGATTGATCCCATGTTTTACGACGAACGTGACGGCGCTCAAACAACTTAACTAACCAGTGTTGTACAAACTTCTGGCTCCATTTTAAATCTTGTAGTAAAAATACAGATACACAGAAATGTAAAATGACATTCAAGACAGACAGACGCTTCAATTCGGGAAATAAATTCTCTTAACTTACCTAATATCAGTGCTGTCACTTTCCACCAAATAGGTTTAGAAAAGGATAGAAGATATCTAAGCCACGTCATGTCTTGTAATTTGTCGCAAAATACCCCCTTTACGCCCTTTACCTGTCAAAATAGGGCGACGATGAAAACAATGGCAACTAAATGACCAAGAACCCATTGACATCTTTAAAAATGATAGGACTTAGATATATCCTTCCTATCCTTTTCGAAACCTTTCTGACGGAAGTTAAGAGTATTTATTTCCCGAATTAAGGTCAGAAACATACTTAAAGTAGGATCCGTCCTGGTGCTATAAGTGTCGGCGTCTCCGGCATATTTGAAGCAGTTGTCGAGTTGTAGATGATGCAGCTCTGCCAGCAGCGCCGCCCGGGCCCTCCCCGACACCGGCAGCACTATCACCGGCGTCTGGCAGCGGATACGCATCAGCGTGCGGTTGGTGCGCGCGGGACCCAACTCTGCATTCGCGCGCACAGATACCTGACGATATACAATAATAAATAATATTTTTGTAGCAATGGTCAGATATACCGATGACTTAAAAAAGGCGGCTGGTAGCGACTGAATGGCGAAATCGACAGATCGTGCCCTATGGCGTGCCCTGGAGAAGGCCTTCGTCCAGCAGTGTAATGCAATGCTGATATATGTATGTAATCGTTTTTACCAGTTCTTCGTAAAACCTGAACTAAAACAAATAAATAATCTATTGAAACAACTAATCAAAACTACTTACTCAACTTAATAAAACTCCTAAATGTATGTAAGAAACCTCAAAATAATTCAACAATATTTCCCGAGAAAAATAGATCGACAATTTTAAAAAGAAATTCATCATAATTTTGTATGAGAAGATATTTTTCATACTTCGAATATATTTCTTAGGAAGGTGTTTAATATCTTGGACTGAAACATATCACTTTCACATAAATCTTGAAACACATTATTTTCAGCTTTATTTTAGCCCTCCGAATATGATAATTCCAATGCATTGATGATAAAAAAAAGTAATACCTAAAAATAACACGTTTGAAAACAATCTCATACCTTGAGTCGAGCTTGCAGGATGACTTTCCGTAGCAAACTGAAGTCTCTGGCGAAAGCTTGCAACTCTCCCACGAAGCGCTTCGTGTGCACGTAAGTGACAGGTCCCATCTCTATCGTAAGGCTTGTCTCATGCCCTGCTGACGCGGCCTCTGCTACGCTTAACCTACAAATATATTCACTATATAGTCTCAAACAGATAGGTTAGAATACTTCGTAATATTTAATGTATAGATTGCAACTTCTGGTTTCATAATAGCGAATTCAGTGATATTCCAAATAGAGACATGTGACTGAAAGGTGTATTACTTTAAGAGAAATAATCATCTCTTACCTCTGAGTGAATACAGCATTAGATACATTTTAATCCTAGCGCTCCTAAACTCCCAGTGATTCTCCTATATGGTATACAAGGAGTAACAAAAAAGCTCATAACTAGCCGAAAGGAGGTTAAGGTTCTCATGAAACTGAACAACTTCGCCATGGTACATAGGTTGAAATATAAAAAAAAGGATCTTCCATAGTAAATTAACCAGCTGATCGGCTGATGATGATGATGATGACTGTCTGTCCGCCCGACTGCCCGCACTCACACGTCACGTCACTGACACGGCTGTCAGCTGCAGTGTTACCTCTGATAATCGAACGTGAGCGCGTTGTCAGGCTGCGTCCGGAACCGGTCCCTCCAGAGCGGCGAGTGCGGCGTCAGGTCCGTGAGCACCAGCGCCCCCAGGCTCCCGGTGATCCTCCTTGTGTGTATAGAGGCATCTGCTCGCCCCACCACCCCCACTCGGGACACGAGCGCGCGACACGCCTCGCCGCGTGACGTCACCACCACCACGGACAGCGAGCGGATGGATGTCTCCATCTGGGTGATGCCGTGTTCTGCTACTGTGTTGTGAGTATCTGAAATAAAAATTGGAATGAGTTATTGACATGGACGTACTATTCAATTTTAGAATTTTTATATTCAATGTTTGAATAGTACGTTCATGGTTATTGACCACGATTTTAACAAGAAACTTTCTTAGCTTATCGTGTCAATTCCTTAGGCACAAGAAATTCATAGCTGTAATTTTTTTTCTTACCTAAGGACCATAGACTATGATATCTAACTTTGCCATATTTCACTTAAGACTCCTACTTCTGCGGAAGGAACGAAATTCAAATGAAATTCGGAAGTCACGTCAAAGAGTACCTATATTATAGAGGTGTCACGTCACCATTTCATATAATGTTAGTCAAACTGGTACTGATACAATACTTGACGACCAATGGTAGTGCGACTGCCTGAGGCGCAAAGGTTCCGGGTTCGATTCTCGGTGGACTACTCACAAAGTTGTTATTATAACTTAGAAGGAATATTAACCTACATAAGGACCATATTTTGAAATAAGCTGAACCATTCGCCAAGACTTAGCTGAACGCATAGTATCCATATTAATTGTGAACTCTATAAACTGTACTGTCTGTTTGTTTGTTATTCTTCCACTTTCAGTACATGAAAAGAATTCATCTAAAAATAAGTGCTTAATCAGTTCACAAAACACTTATCTTCATAAGATCTCAAATCATATTTACAACTTTTTAGTTTAACGTACAGAAGAAGCAGTCATTAAACTAAATAAAGCCAACTTATTAGTTCAGGTTTAAAAATGCAAGTGGCCAGTATCATGTTACGCACTTTGCGCGAACATATTTTTGTTTCGTTTTTGTCCATCCTGGTATTGTACATTTTTTCAAGAAACTTTTTTTGGATATTTCTTTGTTATTTTCGTCATTGCGTGCACCTTAAGCGCAACTAATACTGTTAAATTTCAATTTCAATATTAAACGTTTATTGCATAAATCAGTATACATAGATGTAAGTTCAAAATATAAATAGCAAAAACCAATTAGCGCCGCCCATTATATATTCGAGTATGATATGATAATATATAGCGGTCGCATTCTCGCAACGTTCATAAGTTTTTAAACAATATTTGTTGACCATCAGACATACACAGATCCGCATGCCATAAAATCATCACCGACACCAGTTGAATTGCTTCATAGTTAAAAATTATCATACATTTTGGTGATATCTATTAAAGTAACTAAGAAAATTTTAAAATCGAA
Organism: Tuta absoluta; assembly: GCA_027580185.1. NCBI lineage: Eukaryota > Metazoa > Arthropoda > Insecta > Lepidoptera > Gelechiidae > Tuta > Tuta absoluta. The sequence continues at coordinate 410,736 of JAQAHW010000003.1, forward strand.
GGTGCTTCTAATTGTTTTTTTGACTAAGGTTTTAATCCATTCCTATCTGGATAATCCTGTAATTTTTGGTCTTGAAATTGGTATTTTTAGAAAAGGGATTTATAGCCCTATACAATGTTTGGTATACCTATTTCGGTGTTACCAACGAACCAGGGTGACCACAACCTTTTATATAATGATACCCTCGACCTTCCCGAAATGATAAGTACCTACCTGGAAAATAATTTTAACATTAGTATTGGCATTTTGTTTGGTGACACTCTAGGACTTTCCAGCTAGGTATAAGTCTAGAACCTTTCAACCCAGTGTTGTTGCCCTAGCATGAACATCTTGACCCAGTGCCACTCTAGAACCTTTCTACCCCATAACACTAAAAACCTTCCGAATCAATTGATCCCACTCTTAAACTGAAATCTGTCAAAAATCTTTTACTACATAAATACTACTTTTGTATTCTAGGTACGCAAGTTGCAAGAGATATGGGCGTGATATGTGTATGTATGTACGTAAGTACATGTACATAATTATTATACTTGCTTTCTTATAATTTGTCCTAAAACTGTGGTTGGTGGTGACCGTATGCGCAGCGCTCCATATATACAATTAAAAATTTCCGCCGCGGTTAAAAAACTGCCTTTGTGCCGCCGTGCCGCCGTCTAGTGTTGCATATAAATCGAACCTTACTACTTCATACTAATCTGCACTAACAACCACGTCATCCTATTATTTGATCGTAAAAATATTTTTAATACCTACGTCTAATCGGTTCATATTTTGCGTTTCGTTCGATGTATCAATCAACGTTGTATTGACATTGGCAAAATTATCCATAGCGGATAGAATGCCGTTGTTGTAGATAGTTGATATATTTCAGGGCAAAATTCTAGCTACAATAATTTTTCACGGTCAAAATATCGAACAAATGTACAGTGTGTCGCGTCTGCATCATATTCCGTTTATCTATGATCAATTCCACGTCAGTTTTGACAGCAGAGGAAACACATCAAAACAAAAACCTTTTATTCCCAAGGAAAGCAGCCGGAAACAGTAAGTGTTTTGCTAAATTTCTTAATAACTAAGTTGTTTTGTCAAAAAATAACCGCCCGGGCGGGTTCAACGTGAAATTGCCATTAATAATCATACTAAGATCAATACAGTTCGATTAGCACTGGCGGAGGAAATCTCTTACGCCACGCTTCATCACTGAAAAAAAGAGGTAACTTCAAATTTTTATTTCTCCGTAATTAAATATAAAATGAGATTTTGCGCTGCCCTGGCTTATTCCTCATATCTTGAAGATTAAAAAACAAAATTTTGTTGACAGTGATGTGCCTTCGATTATGTATAAAATGCATTCTCGTAGCTCGTTTTCACCTCACTTCACGGAATGACGCCCGTTAACAAACGTTACATTAGCAGGCAAATGACTAAACGTGTGAGATTTCGCATCTTTTTCTTTTGCGTACTCTTTAAGAATGACAAAGTGAAATGCCAGGATAGAAAGCAATATTTATTTATTTTACTAAATCAATCTTCTATTTTGCGTGTGGGTCGTCCAACGACCCTTTGAACCCTGGTGTCCTACAACCGCCTACTATTAATAGTAGGTCTCTGTCATGGTTGTGTAATGACCACCGTCTAAGTAATCATAGACAGTAACCGGGACCGACGGCTTAACGTGCCCTTCGAAGCACGGAACCGTCTTTCTTTTTCAGACAATCAGGTGATTCAGCCTGCGATGTCCTAACCAGACTGGAAACAAATTCACATGATAATATTAACTTTTGTGAGTGCCCCACCGAGCATCGAACCCGAAACCTTTGCGACGTAGGCAGCCGCACTACAATGTAAAAATGTGGAATCAAGTATGAAACGGTAAACGGAATGCTAATTATTGTTGATCTAATGAGCGTGGCCAATGAGAAACGATGTCCGAACACTGTAAAGTTCCTTGCAAACTGACCAGTTTCCTGTGGCTGCGGCCCGTCCCCTGGCGCGCCGTCGGGCTCGTCGTTGGCAACCCCGAAGAAGTCCAGCACCGCCACCCAGCTGTCGATGTTCACCACCAGGTTCAGGCAGTTGAAGTCCACCTTCGTCAGCTTTGACACCTGCACGGACATCGCACACGGTTATCTATTAATTTTTAATATTATTATCAACAGCCACAACACGGTATTGCTGAATATGGATATCATCCATCATGGAGATATAACTTTGAAACTAATCTGAGCAAAGTTGATCAGATCTCTTTTGTGAAATATCAGGATATTTAATTTTAATCCCCAAACCTCTAATTCTACACCACACTCTCTGGCATAATCATTCATTACATTACTATTTTACTTATTACATACATACATCAGCCTATTGCAGTCCACTGCTGGACGTAAGCCTCCCCAGGGTACTTACTTATTAACAAAAGTAAAATCGTCAAAACCTGGAATAGCAGTGCATTTCACAAGCAAAAATCGAACTAAATATTACCCTATATTTAGTTTAGACTTTTACTACACATTTCGACAAGTGATATGAGGTTTCTTTCTGGCATACGCCTTAACTCACCCTGTTATACTTGTCAACAAAGAGCGGATGTTGGTGGTGCCGCGTGTGCACACTGACCCACACGAGGTTGTCGTCCGGAGACAACTCCGATCGCTCGTCCTCGTCCGCGCCCGCTGTGGGCGAGCAGGGCGGAGTTACACCACACTTGCTATCTCGCTTGTTGCGCTTGGCCTGGGGAGAACGAATGAGATAAGTTCTGCCTCAAATACTGTCTGGAAAGTGAATTTGGCTACTATAAACTACTAGTTTAAATAACAGTCAGTGTTAAGTTGTAGTCCCGCCGGGCACGATTTACACACAATGAGAACCTCACATACTAGTAAATGCACATTATCCGTAAATAAGTTGATGGAAATTTTATCTCTTGAACGGCTTTTGAGTTACTCGAGTTAAGTAGGAAGCAGCGAATAACTGTTACCATAGATATTGCAACAGCTTAAGACTTGCGCGGCAGAATAAAGATAGCTCTGCATTAATAATATCAATAGCTGTTACTTATGATGTATTGCATTAAGCTATCACTGAATGTATTCATCAATAATATCATGTTTGAACACGGCGTAAGCTATAGAAGAAAGTAAAAACTGTCTGTAACCCTATTGAAACCTCACCTGTTGATCAGTCACGTTGAGTTTACTGGGCAGCGAGTAGCTGTTGCTCTTCATGTGCTGCAAGGAGCTGACGCTGGCGAGATCGTCCGCGGGGTACTCCGTCACGAAGTCCGGGCAGGACTTGGACACGAACACGGCCTTGGGCGGGACTTGCGGCGTGTGCGACTGCATCAGCAGGCGGTGCTTCGACTCAGGGTCTTTTGTCAGGTCTTCCATTGTTACTGAGTGGAGGGACACCTGAGGAATGAAACGTCGTGTAGAAGTAACTATATAACTTTTTAAGCACTCGCGATCACTTCGACTGAGTCAACCCGCGACCACAATACATGAAACTGTATTGAAACGTCGGGACACAAGTAAATTACTAACATTTACCTAAATACTATCGCGATAGACCCGGTCTAATACTTAAAATGAGTAGAAGTAACTAGACTACAAAGTTGAATGGAGAAAATTATATCGGTCCTGGCGAACCAAGAATTTATTGATTGATTTTTCCGTATAATCCTGGTCACGGCACCAAATTATAACCTCCTGTTGTATGAACCTCTTTTGCCCGTACCAATTTACTGCAGTATCTTCATCACGGCACTAAATTGTAATGTACTTAGTTTGCCTATAATCCTGGTCGCAACACCAGATAGTAACGCACATCTTTTCAACTGAAGAAAATTGTTTAGAGACGTATTTTTGAATTATAGTAGAAAACTTTTAAATAGGACAGTCTGCAACGATGCGAGCACTCGTGAGCCAGACTCTTGTGAAGTCTGATTTGTACTGATTCAAAATATGCCGTCTGACAGGTTCATTATTGTAATACCTGTAGTAATGAAACTGCGTCCATATGGACTACTGGTGCTGCACTGCGAGGCATCGGTCTCATGAGTGTGTTACGACAACTCGTGTATGAGTTTCGTCCTCTACGATAAGCTTCTTGTATTCGAGCGGGGCAACCGCTAAACTTTATGTAGTTTAGTTCAGTTTTTACGCTGAACTGGTTAAGGAACACGATAGACGAAAAGCACATTTGCAAAATAAGTCAGCAACTGTTTCGTTTCATACCAACTGTAGTAAAGCAACCTTACCTGATGAGCTGAATAGAAAGCGAAACAGTTGCCGACTTATTTTCCAAAGGACCTTTCGTCTTTCGTGTTCCTCAACCAGTTCAGCGTAAAAACTGAACTACATACATATAATCACGCCTCTTTCCCATAGGGGTAGGCAGAGACTACATCTTTCCACTTGCTACGATCCTGACACACCTCTTTCGCTTCTTCAACATGCATCAATCTTTTCATACATGCTCGTCGGTTTAGGGTACTCTTGACCTGACCTTTCTCTAGAACGTCCCCGATCTGATCCAAGTACGTGCGTCTTGGTCTTCCCCTTCCAACGTTCCCATCCACACTCGCCATATACACCTGTTTCGTTAATCTTCTTTCATTCATTCTCTCAATGTGACCAAACCGTCTCAGCATTCCTTGTTCTATACCAGTCACTATGTCATCTTTTATACCGCAACGTTCTCTAATCACGCTATTCCTTATCCTGTCACTCAATTTCACTCCTATCATACTTCTTAGCGCTCTCATTTCTACCGCATTTATTCTACTTTCATGCTTTTTCTGCCATACCCAACTTTCACTCCCATACATAAGTGTTGGAACTAACACTCCTCTATGCACAGCCAGACGTGCTGAACTGAACTATATAATACCTGTAGTAATGTTTCATGTCGGTGTAGATGCTGGTACCGCACGGTGAACTCCCGGAAGGCGAGCTCCACCAAGCTGCGCTCGCCGGCGCCCAGGTCTGCGCGCAGCTCCAGTGTGAATGTGGGCAGCTCGAATACCACTAAAGAACAAATAACAATCGTTACATCACATTTTAATTTGTTCAGGTGCATTTTCAGAGCGTCTACCTTGTCTACCCCATCTCTTCCCGTGGGGGTCGTAAGAAGCGACCGAGGGATAAATCCGACCCAAGCACAACGGTCCTGGAGAGGCCAACTCCACAATGAAACCCGGAACGGGGTCTCCTGGGGGCGCGTGTGACAGAGATCTACCGCGCGGCAGACTCCTGCAGCCTACCTGGCTCCGCACGTATCGACTAGTCGTTCCTGCGGATCCAGCCAGGAAGGCCGAGAGGGTGGCGCAGGTACGCAGGCAGCCCTGCGTTTTCCATAATTGCGTCCCAGGCAACGCAGTGTCTGCCTCAGACACTGTTTAAATCGTCTGTCACAGACGTGTGAGGCCAATGATGATGATGATGATGATGACCTTGGCTGTGCTAGACAGACATTGGAAAAATACAGTTTTTTTTTTTTTTTTTATTAATGATGGGTTTGCTCTTGACTCTAGTCTAGGTCATAGGACAGAGACAGATTCAGAAGATATTACACGAGATTTGTCGTGTATCAATGCTGGCACTTCACTTTGCCTATAACGACGGCCGATGTGGCGCTATGGTAGTGCGACTGCCTGCGCCGCAAAGGTTCCGGGTTCGATTCTTGGTGGGGAACTCACAAAGTTGATATTTATCACTTTGTGAATTTATTCCCAGTCTGGTTAGAACATTGCAGGCTGAACCACCTGATTGTCACAAAAGAAAGATGGTTCCGTGCTTCGGAGTGCACGCTAATCCGTCGGTTCCGGTTGCTGTCTTAGTCTTCTATGATTACTTAGACGGCGGTCGTTACACAACCATGTCAGAGTACTACTAGTAGTTGGCGGTCGAAAAACTCTGACACCAAGGTTCATCGGGTCTTTGGACGACTCATTGTCCCACACGAAAAGAAGAAGAAGGCTTTGCCTTTTCGTGTATATCTATCTCTTTAAAATCGTTACCACAGCTTCAACAAAAGAGAGAGAGAAACACAAATAAAGGAATGTTTACCTTTAAGGGGAGTGTTGGTGTGTGTTTGCGGGTGGGCGCGGGGCGGATGCGGCGGCGGCACGGCCAGCACTGCCGCGCGCAGTTGCGGGTCCAGTCGGAGCGTCGGCACCGCCGGCTCCACTAGCGGACTCGGCTGAAACGATCACCTTGTTCATACATTTACCGACCGATTATGGGAATACACGACACGAGGCCAACAGTCGAGACAGTACGACAATACAATACTTCTAAGTTGGTGCACTGAAGACAGTCACAAAAACAGATGAAGGAAGGAACGAAGGAAGTCAGGTTCTATTAATTATACGCATGGAAATAACATGCTTTGAAAGTCTTGACTTTAATTTGAAACAAATGTCGTTTGTCAGATGGTAGTGGCGTAAAGTTACATGCCATGTGATTAACCTGGCCAGCTCCGAGGCATTGCCATTGTTCATTTTTTTCTATTCCGCCCGAGCTGGGGTTCTATTAGGACATTACAAAACTGTTCTAAAAAAAAGGAAATTGTGTTATAAAAATTCATTTCTTTTGCAATGACGGAACATGACGTCAATAAGTGATAATACTATCCTACATTGAACATTGCCGTGTGGTGCCGGCAGAGTAGAATAGCACCACCCCATCTCTTCCCGTGGGGGTCGTAAGAAGCGACCGAGGGATAAATCCGACCCAACACAACGGTCCTGGAGAGGCCAACTCCACAATGAAACCCGGAACGGGGTCTCCTGGGGGCGCGTGTGACAGAGATCTACCGCGCGGCAGACTCCTGCAGCCGACCTGGCTCCGCACGTATCGACTAGTCGTTCCTGCGGATCCAGCCAGGAAGGCCGAGAGGGTGGCGCAGGTCCTGGGCAGCCCTGCGTTTTCCATAATTGCGTCCCAGGCAACGCAGTGTCTGCCTCAGACACTGTTTAAATCGTCTGTCACAGACGTGTAAGGCTAATGATGATGACATTGAACAATAAGTGATAATACTATCCTACATTGAATAAAGAATTTCAATTTCGAAGGTATCTGAACTATAAGATTCTACAAATAACACATTGAAGACTAGTTTTAAGAATCTATCATTCCTTACCTGATTAGCAGGTTGGTGTGCAGCCTGGGCACTGGTATGCTTGGAGTCAGTACTGTCGCCGGTGCTGGAGACCCAGCGAATGGTTTCAAGTAGTTGCTCGTATTGTTCCCTGCGCGCCGACACGTGCAGACCGCCCACGATCTTGCCGCTCACTTCACACTGCACAGGCGAACACAAATCAATTTGTTATTTATGGGTAAAAGCATTGCAGCTGTAAACCAAATGGTGTATGCTATGACCAACTCTTTGACAGACGAATAAGACACCCCTGACTAGAGACTAAAAGGGAACCAGTAGGAGTGAAGTAGAATAGAGCCCCACCCCCCCCTCTCTCCATGGGTTGCCCTTAAATGTTTTGTTCGTGTAATGAATCGATAAGTTGATCATAGTCAACACTAGTACATCACTTCTTTCACTATGACGGAAATAATAACGAAATAATAAAAAAAGATTTTATAATGTACCCAAATATATGTAAATTATTTTAACTAAATAAATGATTACGATTACGATTGCGTCACTTTGTTTTGATTTGTATATTATTGGTCCGGGACAGTTTTTCCACCATCGACCATCCAATGTACGACACACGTACAGTCATATTGTACAAAACAGTATCGGGCATAATCGTGCTGTGCAGAATCAAGGTCCCTTAACAGTTCAGTCGCACGAATTTCGACTTTTCTGTAGACCCCTTTATACTTTTTCACGATGGTGAAAAAGGTGCGATGGTTTGTCCTACTTAAAGAATGACAAAAATATTATCCGAAAGAAGGTATTTGAAATATGCTGACGACTTAAGGCGAGTGTAACCGTGAACGGCCTCAACAATGGCGCCACTTCACAAAGAATAAGTTATATTTTCATACAATCAATCTATCAGAATGTCCGTTGCTCAAGTTTTTAGTATTATCCTCAAGTAAAATTAGATCCTGCAAACTTAATATTCGCTGTAATTAAAGTTATGGCAAAAAGTGCCTTAAAACAGCTTCTTTTGGTATTAATTGTCATAGCTTTCATTACAGCGTATATTTCATTGAGTTTGTAGGTTCTAATTTTACTTCAAAATAATACTTAAAACTTGAGCAACGGACATTCTGATAGATTGTTTGTATAAAGCGTTTTTTTTGTGAAGTGGCGCCACTATCGAGGCCGTACACGACTACACTCGCCTTACCACACGAAAAATGAAAAAAATGGAAAGGTCATGATTTTATGCAAGCGTCACTCACCAGTTTGGATTCCATATCGTCATCCCCCGCGCAGTAGTTGACACTGACTTGCAGCGCGGTATTATGCAGTACCGGTTTCCCGCGGGAAACGTCATAGATCTCCTCCATGTTCTCAGAGGTCAGCTGGTGGGTCTTCAGCATCTCAGCCACGTCCAACTGGACAAATTAACTATAGTTACACTTTAGGGAAAATAGCAAGGGAAAGAAAAAGTATCAACCAGGTTTGATGACATTATTGTTATACATACATACATGCACAATATGCACATATCACATCTATTATCCCTTTGGGGGATAGGCAGAGCGAAAACGGCCGCAGAAAACGTTCATTTTCGCCACGTCTCTCAAATATTTGAGTGTCAAATTATAATGACCTGATATATGACCTAGACTAGCATCACCCCATTTCTTTCCCGTGGGAGTCGTAAGAGGCGACTAAGGGACTCGAGGGTGTGTATTGCAACCTGTCACTATGGCGATACTCAATTTTTCTAATGACCCTCAAATATTTGCCAGACGTGGCGTAAATGTCAGTTTTTGCAGCCGTTTAAGCTCTGCAAGGTTTATAGGCGTGATATGAGTGTGTGTGTGTGTGTATGTATGGTCACAGCAAAATACACTTACGGTAGCGAGGGAGATATCCCTGACTCTGACGCGGTAGGCAGTGTTGCCATGCCCGGGCCGGTTCCCCAGCGACATGCGCCCCAAGTGAGCCACGAACACTTGCGTGCTGTGCGCCGCTCGGGGCACCACCACCACCGGAGACTCCAGCTCTATTGATATACTGGACAACAAACATTCATAATTATTTAGTAATAATTTGACACACATTTCGCTTTTCAGTGCTATCAGTTACGATAGCGAATGCTGAATTAGACACGATTACTATTAATATTTTCTTGAGTTTGCACAGCTATTATTCATCACAATAAAACAATTATAAACGAATTTAAGTAGTTTATTTCCTACGTTTCATCACGGATGACTAAGACAACTTAAATCCGTTTAAAATTGTTTTATTGTGACGATTACTATTTTGAACAGAAATTTCACCACCATTAAATTTGTTATGATTACTTTGTTATTTCGTAACGGTTTTACGCTGCATAGTCACTGGTATACTTATAAACAAAATACGATACCTGAGTACGATATTATCTGAGGCGAGATCAGGCGGGTCGTCCATGGAGTACCCGACGCTGACGGTGCGCCGCCGCGGGGACACGCCCTCCATCGATTGAGACAACTTCGGGTTGGCGTACAGAGATTCACCTCTACAACAATAAAAGTAGGTAGTCAGTAACAATTCGGAATTCGGCAGGAATTTAGAAAGCAAAATTAGATACATGACGATTTATTACAGCTGAAAACTTGATGAGATAACTTAGGTGAAGCTTAGGTAGGAATAATCACGCCTTCAAAAATTACCAAGACTTTAAAAAGTCTACCAACTATTTAAAAACAAGTAATTCATAATTAAAAAGTTAAATACTATAATCACAAAAAGACATAGACTCAATTCGTTTGTCAGGAAAAGTTTACAAGGGCAAAAATTGAATTCAATTTTTGAAAACGAAATTTTCAAGCCCTGTTAGGATTTGAACTTGCGATTTTCGCCATCACAAGTGGCGACGCCTCTTCCATCTGCGCTTCCGCGGCTCGTCCAATGCAGGTTCAAATCCTACGTTTGAAAATTTAAAAAGTTAAATAAGAAAGTCTTAAATTACAAAATGACAGAAATAGAATACAAAACCATATTTTGTGTTACCTTGGATGAACGAGTCCAATGGCCATGTCAGCAGCGGCGGCTCGGATGGACCTGGCGAGGTTGGCGAGGTACTGTTTGAACTCTGTGAGGCAAGACTGCAGCTCCCTCAGCAGAGGCCCGGAGTGGGTGTACCACACGCTCGCCACGTGCATCGACACTCGCACTTCCACCGCTGGAACAACACGTTACATTATTGATTCGTTGATTATATCCGGCATTATTCAGATACCAGATTGATTATCGATCTGCATATAAACCTAATTACTTGAAATAAATAACTAATTAGAGTTTGTGCGGAAAGAGAAGAATGTTACCTAATTTTGATTGTTAGCACTCCATATTCTCTGTCAAAAATAAAAAATACTAGTGAAAGAATTACTTCGATACGTCAATTAGTTTCCGATTTAGAAGTAAAACAAGGTGCAACCGCTGCTGCGGGCTGCCGGTGACGCTGTGACGTCATCGTACAACACGCTCGGTCTGGCTCACTCAGTCCGCATGCGGTCGCGCGCCCGTGCCGTCGAAATTTTACTTAAATAATTTTGAAAATGTCCAATCCAAATACTAGGAAATCATGCTTTGTGCCTAAATGTAAAAATACAACTATCAATTCACCGAAAAAGTTGTTTTTTATAGTTCCAAAGGTCGTTAAAATGCGAAAAAAATCCTTTTTATTGCATTCTAAACTGCAATGATAAGGTGTGGTACGTACGCGGTGTTCTGGTGTGATTCAATATTTAACCGTTATTTTATCTCTCTCTTTTTTCGTGTGGGTCACCGAGTCGTCCAACGACCCGATGAACCCTGGTGTCAGAGTTTTTCAACCGTTATGTATCACCTACTTACTCTCTTAACTTGAACATAACCAATAGCTTCATCGCCATAGCTGTATAAATAACTGGCCTTAACAATTTTGTGAAAAAAAAAATACAAATAAATTTAAAAGGTTTGGTAAATCTGTTCAAACATATACATACATACATACACATATCACGCCTATAATCCCTAGCGGGTTAGGCAGAGCGTAAACAGCCGCAAAAAACTGCCATTTACACCACGTCTGACAAATGTTTGAGGGTTATTTGGGATATTGTGTATCGTTATAGTGACAGGTTGTCAGCCCATCGCCTAAAGCATATACATTTGAAATAAAAAGTAAATGAAATAAAATGGCCCTACGTATTTTGTTAGTAAAAGAAAAAAACAAGTAGAAAAGGTTTAGTACTTACATCTGTCACGTTCAACCCAGTACATCTACATCCTAGGTACTTATCCCACTTCCTACTATTCCATTCTAACATATATAGTATTAAGAATAAGTAGTAGCAAGGAAAGTTTTCTTGCACCCCCAGCATACTCCCTCACGACTTGACCTTCGTCTCAACGGTCGACTCCGAAGTCGAACGTCTCATTTCACTACCTCCATCGGGCCCTCCACTCAGAGTCATCACTGAGATTGAAGTGCGCAACGTCCTTAAGGCACTCAAGCCCAGAAAGGCTCCAGGACCGGATGGCATCACCAACCGTATCCTAAAGATTCTCCCCGATCACCTGATCAATCGCCGTACCCTGATTTTGAATGCCGCCATGGGTAGTTGCACCTTCCCAGCTTGCTGGAAGGAAGCAATAGTCATAGGCATTCACAAACCGGGTAAACCGGCGAATGAGCCCACTTCCTACCGCCCGATCAGCCTACTGAACCCTCTCGCCAAACTTTACGAACGCATGATCTATGCCCGACTTCGAGAACACGCGGAGACCAACAATCTCATACCTGACGAGCAATTTGGCTTTCGACAACAGCACTTTTGTACCCAACAAGTGCACCGCATTGTCGAACACATCGCTCTTAAGCTAAATGTCTCGTCCAAACCGACCCCGACAGGAGCAGTATTTCTCGACGTGGCGAAAGCCTTCGACAAGGTCTGGCACAACGGGCTGGTATACAAGCTGCACCAAGGGCGCGATTGAGCTGGTTGTTTGAACAACCACAAACTTTTCCGGGTGAGCTCCTGCTCCCCACCATACAGTCAGGTGTAGATTAAAAGCCGCGGGGCTAAAACCATAGGGTCCACAACTAAAAAAAACTAAAAAAATAACGCATCTATTTTAGGTAGATATCCGATTGCCCTTTTCCGAATCCTTCATCCATTTTATGAATTCGATTCATTATTTACATTACTATGCCGTGTGATGCCGGCTCAGAATAGCATCTCCCCATTTCATTCCCGTGGGAGTCGTAAGAGGCGACTGAGGGACTCGAGGGTGTGTATTGCAATTTTAGGCGATGGGCTGGCAACCTGTCACTATGGCGATACACAATTTTCCGAATAACCCTCAATTATTTGTCAGACGTGGCATAAATGTCCGTTTCTTGCGGCCGTTTACGCTCTGCCTACCCCGCAAGGGATTATAGGCGTGATATGTGTGTGTGTGTGTGTGTGTGTGTAATATTTACTATTAAAAGACTATTAACGTAGTACCTACACGGATGCAAACACAAATAAAATACTGTACAAGCTATTACACCTACTATAACCGCTGCTGGTGACTTGAGATGAGACCACAAAGTAGGTATTGGCGGCTGCGTGATGAGACCTACTAAGCGGAGCGCGGCGCGCGTTGTGATATGACGTCACAAGCGGTCACGTGGCTGTTTGCGGGACTCGATATTTTTTGAAACTTTGAATGCCCATAAAATCAAAACTACAAGGTATTTTTGACTACAACAAAAACTAGTGTATTTGTATACATACAGGCTTTACCGATACAAAATTTCAAGCGATTTGGAATACCTAGTAACATTCTTCATTATTTTTTATAGGTTGCTATGACATTATTTATACTGAGGTATAGATGCGCTCTCAATTTTCACGCCATTCTTTTTCCGCACAGATTCTAGTTGCTATTAAAACTTGTTTAGTCTATATCAATACTTTACTATTAGGTAACAAAACTTAATCAGCCAGTAATAACGCCTAACGACTAAGATGTATCAGATGTACAGTTACAAATAATGTAAGGACAACTTGTCCGCCTGTATCATTTAGTACTTGACTAGCTTGCTTCCTGTACGCAGCATAGATGTGGACCCTCCGCGAAGTGGAAAAGAAGAAGATACACGCCCTCGAGATGTGGTGTTGGAGAAGGATGAGATAACACCTCGATTGAACGACTTGTCGTACAAGGAAAAGTCGAAGGAACATGAGCGCGAGGCAGGTTCCCTATAAGTTGGAGGAGAGCAGCTAATCTGCTCTCCTCGGCCTACATGAGAAAAACAGCCATCAGAGATGAATTGCGACGACTAGTGAAGCGACCACGACCACTCTGCTAAGAGTGCACCGACGATAGTAGAAGAAGAAGCTTGCAACAATACCTGGTGCTGCAGCATCGGCCGGCGAGCGCACGGTGCGTTCGATCGTGAACAACAGAGCCTTGTCATCATCCTGGTGCGCCGCAGTGGCCGGCTGCAGCGCGCGACCAGCTGATAGCACCCGCGAGTGTACTCCAGCGCCTTCGCAAAGGGACACCACTTGGACTCCGCCAAGCGAGCCGCCCATTGAGATTTGTGTTCCATCTGAAATTACATTTCAACTAAGATATACACTGGACCACAAATAAAACGGGTCGGGAGGAAAATCGCCAATATCTTCAAAATTACCAAACGTAGCTTAATGAAACAAAGACTAAATGAAAGACTATGTTATTGAGCTTATATGGAAAGAAATATTATATAAACTGAACTTTTAGTTTTAGAGCAAATGTAAAATAACTTAAAAATCTTAAAATGCGTAGCTTTGGCTGTAATTTCGTGAATGTGAAATGGCTACAGAGGTGTCGTTTTCACGTATTTTAATACTTTGTGTTGCGTCCGCGAGCTTGTAATAATGCTGTTATGCGATTTGGCATACTTTCGACCAGGATTTTGAGGCGATTCTGCGGAATATTCTGCCATTCCTCAATCAAAGCTTCTTTCAGTTCACGAAGTGAGATTGGCGGAGGATACCGCTGACGAACACGTCTTCCCAATTCGTCCCAGGCGTGCTCAATTGGATATAAGTCGGGGCTGCGTGCTGGCACTCCATGCATGTGATTGTCTTGCATAAAAATTGCATTCTCGCCTATGTCCACTAAAAATGGACCAACATGGTCATTCAGAATTTCAATGATATCTTTCTGCAGTCAAAGTGCTATTTTCTATCACCACTAGCTCAGTGCGGCTTTCAGAAGAAATTCCAGCCGACACGTGAACAGAGCCTCTGCCGTATGCCACTTTTTCTTCTATTACAAGCTTGGATATAGCGCTCGTTCGGCCTCCTGTACACTCTATTCCTCCCGTCGTGCTTGTACAGACAGAACCTGGACTCATCTGAAAACATAACTCTAGACCAATCATCAAGAGTCCAAGCTTGGTGTTCTGTACCATAACTCAACCTTGAGTTTATGTGGTGTCGTTCGAGTTTTGGGCCGTTTGCAGGTCTTGACGGCTTTAGGTTAGCTTCAGCCAGACGACGCCTTACAGTTTCCGTGCATAGATTGTTTCCTCCATGTCGTAAATGTTGATTTCTGGCAGCAACAGCCGTGAGAAAGCGATTTCTTAATATGGTTGACACCATATAGCGGTCTTCCCGTCATCTCCGTGCATCTTGGTCGACCACGGAACCGCTGGACAACTCTTTGAACTTTGGAGAGGCTCACACCAACAGTTCTTGCTGCGTCTCGTTGGCTTCGTCCAACCTCGAGCAATGTCAGGATCCTAGTGCATTCTTCGATGGTCAATGACATGATGACTTCAGAATAATAAAGTTAACAAAGCAGAGACATCATATTTATAGCAATTTTAATGTCAAAACTAAAACAAACTAATCAATTGATTTGATTTTTTGGGTTGTCAGTTTAAAAACGACCATGGTTTTTTAAATTTCAGGTTTTCTAATACGATTCACAAAAATATATAAAAAGTTATAAATGAAAAGTTTTAAACAACATCTGTGCGCCATGAAATGGTCTTTCATAAAGTCTTTGTTTTATCAAGCTACGTGTGGTACTTTTGAAGATATTGGCGATTCCCGACCCGTTTTATTTGTGGTCCAGTGTATTTTTATAGATCGATAATTAATTTCATTAAAAGACGATGAAGGGGGAAATTTTACAAGTGACCGATAGCGAAATATCAAGACAAGCTAGTGATAAGGCACAACTTTCCCCAAGGAACATAGGTTGAATTATGACAAAAATATTTTGACTTTCCATAGTAACAAAAATCAGTTTTGTATTAGAAGTCCAAATTTATTTTTAAATTTCTGCCTATGGTTCCTTGAGGAAATCTGTTCCTTATCACCTTGAGTTTTTGCTATTAAAATTTCACTCTAAATATAAAATAAATTTTAATTATACAAAGACAATACAAATATAATCAGATATTCCACGAGCATAATGAAACTCACCAATCGTAGCTTGTATTTTAGCTTCGGAGAGCGTGGCCGTAGCAATCTTCTTAGCGACCACGTTTCCATCCAACATGGCCGCTCTTAACAATAGAACTCCAAGACGATGGAAGTCAAATGTTATTTCTGTTCGAGTTTCCTTCTGAAAACACAACATCTTACAGACATTGTATAAAACAAAAAAAGTAATTAAATATAAATATAAAATTGTACAAAAGATTAACCTTAAATTCTTCTGCCTCAGGTGCAGTTTGCGGCGTCACTGCAATTTTGGACTCAAACGCCGCGTCTGAAGGCACTTTTTTTGGTGCTGACTTTGTTCCTAATACTCGTTGTGTAAATCCAATCAATTCAACTATAGTTTCTTGGTTTGCTGTTGAATAAACACAAATTTAATATTAGTAAAAGTTTTATTATATCATATCTACGAGTAAATTTTGAATACTTAAAACAAATAGTACTCACCAATGATGTCCAAATTATTGAACAGAATATTCGCTATCCTTAAGTCCTCCGAATCGCCTTCCCCCTTCACGATGCACAACTCGACTGCAATGAGCGCTTCGGAGTCGACCAGCCCGGCCGCGCCCCAGCCGCCGGTGTTATACCCGCCGGGGGGCCCCGGGGGCTGCCACATGGGCCCCGAGGGCCCCCACATGGCGCCGTGGTTGCCCCAGATGGCACCCGGCGTAGTGCTGTTGATGTTAAAGCTGGCACCGGTCGCCCAGCTTGGGGCGGGGCTCGTGCGGTCCATGTCGGGTATCACTGTCCAAAACAAGTTGTCTATTTTTATTTCTAATTAACAAAAATACAATACTACAATGTTTTTTAAGAACCTCAAGAAGGTTTTATGCAGTCATCCCATGAAGAAACACGAAGGATTCGCTTTTACGCATGCAGTCTGCAATCGCAATAATTTCGTCTCACGATCGCAATGCCATATAAACACTCCGCTTACCAGTAGGCGTGGTGGTGTCGCGGCGCAGCGAGTGGAGCGCGTGTTGCAGCGCGTGCGGGTGCGCGTGCGGGTGCGCGTGCGGCGCGCCCGTCGGGGACGCGGGCGACGTGGGCGACGTGGGGGACGTGGGCTCCGAGCCGCGGATGCTGCCCGACGCCGTGTCCATTCTGTGACACATCATCAAAAAAGTTAAAGCGAATATAATGCAATCAACCAAACATTACGGATGTCCCTGTAGTGATCATATGGAGAACCAAAGCGTGATCAGTGGACATAGCAGTTATCATGTTGAAGCAAAAAGTAATGAAGACGCAGAGGTTGTCTTAAATTTAATAATTCGAAGCACAGAGTGACAGTGCATCAATTTTTGCGACAGTGGCATTGCTTTTAGAGACAAGACGAAAATGATAATAGTAGACCGAGCGGAAAAAAATAAACCAGACATTTCTAGCATTGCAAACTGTGATGTTGTTCAGAGTTACACCACCATCGTTGGGTAAATTGGATCCGAGGTAGTTCCAATATACCCAACGATAGTGGCTGCGATCAAGAAATCAAAGACAATGCGCTATAACAAGATCTTCGGTTGAGAAGCTAAATAAGATTTGGAAAGATAGGAGAATAGCCAAAAGCACAAAGGTTCGACTCATGAAATGTCTTGTCTTTCCAATCTTTCTCTACGGAGCTGAAACCTGGTCACTGCGACAGAAAGACTGCCGAAAAGTCGACGCGCTTGACATGTGGTGTTGGAGACATATGTTGAAGATACCTTGGAAGGCTTTTCGCACTAACTTAACTATCCTAAAGGAACTCAAGGTCAAGGAACGGCTTTCGTAGACTGTACAAGTACGAATACTTCAATTCTTTGGCCACATATCCAGAAATGAGAACTCGATTGAGAGACTGGTGGCGCAGGGCCGCCTACAGGGCAAAAGACCAAGAGGCCGATCACCCACGACTGTGTACTTCCATAGTAGAATGTTCTCGCAACGCAGCAAACCGGCCAATGGAAAGACATTGCCAGGAAAACAGTTTAAACCAACAAAGAGACTGACGACGAAGACTATCCGTGTACGCGTACCAACCCCCCACCTCGTACGTCATCCGAACAACCACGACCACTCTGTCAAGAGTGTACGACAGAGAAAAAAGAAGGCATTTTACTGCTGTCCCGTTGTTTCGGTCTGACCGGTCCTGATAGCCGAGAAGTTAGGACGAGCATGGGAGGTGAAGGGTGTGTCAAATCTTATTGCTTGCTTATCGTGTGGGACACTGAGACGACTAAGTACCCGATGAATCTGAACGTATTAAGTTGTTTAACACTATTTACAAACATAATCCGTGTGATGCCGGCTTAGAATAGTATCACCCCATTTCTTACCCGTGGGTGACGTAAGAGGCGACTAAGGGACTCGAGGGTTAGATGTGTATTGCAATATTAGGCGATGGGCTGACAACCTATCACTAAAGATACACAGTTATCTGATTGGCCCTCAAACTTTTGTCAGATGTGGTGTTAATATCCGTTTTACGGCCGTTAACGCTCTGCCTACCCCGTAAGGGATATAGGCGTGATTTATGTATGTATGTATGTACAAACATAATCATAAACCAAAACATATTTAAATAGTTATGTTTTCTTCAGGTTGAAACAGAAAAAAATAAAAAGTTATCAACAGAATACTCAAAAAGAGTAGTAGCAACAGCTATATTTTATGTTTACAAAAGCAAGGAAATAAATATATTGGCTTACTTACCCAACATGCTTATGACTGGCGACTAGTAGCTCGAAATCGGGTCCGTATGTTTGCAGCGCGTCTACCAGCAACAGACTGTGGACAGACAAGGACAGCGATAGGTCGCACGGTCTCGCCGTCATTGCCGCCTTCACGCCGCACACCTGCACCTCGGCTATACTTCGACCTCGGGATTGCACCTGCGTGAGAACAATTTGTTAATAAGATTCACAGAAGTTAATTTAGAAATAGATCACTAATAGAACATTGTTGTCGAGGTATGGAAAATACATGGGAAAATAAGACTTTGCTGGACGAGTATAGTTTCAATTATACAAGTCAAACAAAGTAATTTTCCCCGAGGCTTACTTGAAAGATTGAACTTCTTATAAAAGTTAGCTAGCGACCACAACACAACGAAACAAATAAAAATTTTCAATTTTCCCACCATTTGTAATTTTTTAAAATAAATTCGCCTGTAAGGCACAGTATTACGTAATATTCAGCCATACTAAATGTTTAGTTCATTCTTTTCTTTTTTAATTCTGGACAGGCAAGGGTCTTCATATCATACAGCCTCGTCTTTAGTTACCTGTTTCATACAAAATTACGTTCCGTTTCTATGAGAGTCATCGAGATAATTTTGAAATCAAATTATGTGGGTTTAGCGTATAACGAATTTATCTTAATGGACACCAGCAAAGGATTTCCATACAACTTTGCTGGCGTGATCTGAGACGTGACAAACAATGTGAAACTTCGCGGTTTCTTTTTTTGAAAGAAATGAACACATTTCCTAGCATGTTTGAGAAAAGAATATTACTTTAAAATCTCAAGTTTTAAAGGAATGCCTAACTTTGTCCTGGGGCCGTATTCTGGTATTTGAAAAGCGTCTCGGTTGTGTTTCAATAGAGTGTCAATTGGATGGTTTTTGTCGTTTCGTCTTCCGCTAACAGTTTTAAGTACAGATAACCACAGGGGCAATAGAATGATAATTAGTGTCGATGACATTAGAATGGCAAAAAGTAAGAGAATTGGGCTCCAGAGCCAGGGATGGTCTGTAAATGTAAAAGTGTAAACAATAGTGCCCTCTTTTAAACTTTAAATTCTTTTATACATTAGTGTTGCTATACCCCGACGGACATAATACTCGTAAGAATCTTTCTCTCTTTTTCGTGTGGGACACCGTAACCCGATGAACCCTGGTGTCAGAGTTTTTCAACCGCCGACTAATAGTAGTAGGCCTCTGACATGGTAAGAATGAAAATTATTGATTATGATATGCAATAAAATTTATGATTATGGTCACGGTACCAAACTGAAACGTACTTATATTGCATATTATCCTGGTCACGGCACTAAATTGTAATGAACCTCTTCTGTGTTATATACTGGTCACGGCACCAAATTGTAATGTAATCTCTTGTGTATCATCCTAGTCACGGCACAAAATTGTAATGTACCTCTTTTGTGTACATTACAATTTTGTGTGTACACAAAATTTTCTTTTCCTCGGTTGCTTTGGAGCAAGCCAGACGTGTATCTTATTTTATTGGTATTTTTGAATTGATCTGACAATCAAAGTTCTTTCTAATGTCAATAACTATTAGGCCTAACTTTGGTTAAGTGTGACTGTGTACGTTGGTCCCCTTGCTTCCGTGCACAACTGTGGAATACCGCGTCAGAAGTTACGCTTTAGCACAAGAGGGCGCCACGCGTTTCTACGGAAGAAAGAGACAGCAATTATTTTCGTCCCGCTCAACACTGCGCAGCATACAACGTGAGTTTACTTGTAATAATCGCACACAAGCTCACCGCGCAAGATCCGGAAACAGCCTACTAGGTGGGGACTACATTTGTGCATAACCTCAGTTGGACCAGGAGATAAAAACTGCAATGATGCATTCTACGCTTATCAATAAAAGTTTATCTGACCCAGAGATGTCCATATGTGTATCGGATGAACATAACTCACCATTGAATGCT
Source organism: Tuta absoluta (assembly GCA_027580185.1). Lineage (NCBI taxonomy): Eukaryota > Metazoa > Arthropoda > Insecta > Lepidoptera > Gelechiidae > Tuta > Tuta absoluta. The sequence goes on from JAQAHW010000003.1 coordinate 431,006, forward strand.
GTGTCTAATCAACGTCGCCGACCGAACTTCCCTCCTCAACGTGACCTCCAGTTTGAGGAGTTCAGAACAGAAATAAAAAAACTTTTTACTACTTTCTGTAATTCGCAAAAAGAAGAACTGGCGCAACTGAATACTACAATGAAGGAAATAAAGGAAACAAATACTAATATCGGTATGCAGATTGCTTTCGTGAGCGCTCAGAACGAGGAACTTAAACTGAAAATTAATAAGCTGGAAGCCCTGGCCAGGGAAGACCGGGAGTACATCATGTTCCTAGAGGATAGACTGGACGAAATGCAACTTGCGTATCGCAAAACCAACTTTGAGATTAAGGGCGTGCCAAAGTTACAATCAGAGACAAAACAGGATTTAGTTGATATGGTCGTAACTTTGTCAGAAACACTCGACTGCAAAATAAACAAAGGCGACATCAAAGATATATACAGAGTGAGAAGTAAAAAGCCGGAACAGAGAAACACCCCGATTATAGTAGAAACAAGCTCTGCATTGCTGAAAACCAACCTTCTGAAAATGGCCAAAATATATAACATAAAAAATAAATCGAAATTACGTGCAAAGCACATGGGATTCAAAACCCAGGAGGAGACTCCGATATTCCTCTCAGAAAACTTAACTCCAAAGTCCGCGCGCCTGTTTTTCCTGGCTCGCGACCTTGCAAAATCTAAACACTATAAGTTTGTGTGGACATCGTACGGCAAGGTTTATGTTCGTCGTACAGAGGAAGCTGCAATTATTCATATAAAAACCGAGCAACAGATACAAAACCTTCTCCTGGAGCAGATTTGACTGGTCTTCGTCTCACCTGTGGTCAAGGATGTAACTATTGTGTGGCTAGTGTATTTAACATTATATATTAGTCACTCCATGTGCCATACCTTTGCAGTTGTAGATAATATTGTTAAAGTACTCTTTTCTACAGTAGTAGCTCTAGTTATTTATTTTATATACACATGGTTACGTTCCGCTGATCAAACTCGATACGCACCCATCACGTACTCTCATCACTTACATACTACGACAGCTCACTCCACTCTATACCTCACTTCCCAACTTCAACTAATAATACACTCATACCTTCATACTTACACTGTACTCAAAACTCATCAAACTACATGTAGTTTAAACATACAACTTACATACAATTTAACCCTATTAATCATTGTTTACTGCTACCTGCAACCTGAGCTCAAGTTGATATTCAAACAACCCTTTTTTATCACTTGCACTGGTTACCAACTGAACTTTTTAAATGAATAATACACTACTCACGCTGAATGAGATAGACAAGATTGAGATCGCGCAGGTATTTCGGTGTGATGTTGAGGACCTTAGTAACCATGTAAAGGTAAATAAAAACGACTTCACTCTAATTGCCCAGAATATCAGAAGTATTTACAGGAATTATGATGATCTCACAGTCACGCTTTCTTCCTTACCATTTGATACCGATATCATAATTCTTACTGAATGCAGACTCAATCCAATCAAACCACTACCACAACTAAGTAACTATAACGCTTATAGTACGATTCATCAACTGAATCAAAATGATGGTGTAGTTGCATATATAAAAAAAACGCTCAAACACAATGTTAAAGAACTAAAACTACATCATGCATCTTGCTTGCAACTGGAAATACTGAATCATACGATTTTGGGCATATACCGATCACCGTCTACTCCAAACGCAGATAAATTCATTAATTCTTTGGATGGTCATTTGAATAATTTACCCTCAAATAGTAGTATCTTAATTGCAGGTGATATAAATATTAATATTGCACCGAGGGATTCGGAAACATCACAAGAACATAAAAATAGGAATAATTACTTGAACATGCTCTCAAACTTTGGTATCCTAGCTGGTCACACATCACCCACTAGAGAGGGAAACTGTTTAGACCATATTATGCTGAAAATAAATAAAAGTAAGGTTAAAGCTTCAATAGCTATTCTAAATACCACTACTACTGATCACTTGCCTACTTTTTTAACTTTGTCTAAGGTAAAATATCAAACTAAGGTTGACAAAACTAAAACTACCATCAACTTTGAGGCTGCGTTACTGCATCTTCAAAATAAACATTTATCCGACCTACTTATGTGTGATGATCCTACTGCCTTGACTGCATCCCTAATAGAAAAAATTGTTGATAGCATAAAATCTAATACTAAGGTAGTTCCTATCCCAAGCAGTAAGCGTATCATAAAACCTTGGATATCACCGGGGGTTCTGCGATGCATTAGAAATAGAAATAAACTGCAGTTTAAACTTAGAAATGATCCCCATAATGAGATCTTACGTATCACATACCGTCGTTACAGGAATTACTGTGGTAACCTGATTAAGAAACTGAAAAGGAAATATGATAGGGATAATATAATAAACTCCTTACATAATAATAAATTAATGTGGCAAAATATTAAAAATATCACATACTCTAACAAATCTCATAGCCCTAACAACGAATTACTTAATTTAATGCCATCGCCTTCTCAGTCTGTTAATTTCATCAACAACTACTTTGCCGGTATTGGATCAAAACTTGCAAATAAAATAAATCGAGCCTCAACTAATGTACCGACCTCATCTTCAGACAGTAGCCGTTCATCACCTCATTCCTTTGTTTTATTGCATGCTGATGTCGACGAAGTTAAAAGTACCATCTTAAACCTAAAATCAAGCAGCGCAGCAGGTTGGGACAATATTCCAAACAAATTTATAAAAATGTCGATTGACGATGTGGCCCCAGTGATATCTCACTTAGCAAACCTTTGCTTCGATAAAGGGATTTTTCCTGTTGCCTTAAAACAATCTATAATTACTCCAGTGTACAAGGGTGGGGATAGAGACGATATAAACAATTACAGGCCCATCTCTGTCTTGCCTGCGATTTCGAAAATTCTTGAAAAACTATTAAATACTAGGCTCTTGAACTATTTAAATAAATTTAATATACTATCACCCACACAATTCGGCTTCAGACAAGGAAGATCGACTGAACATGCAATAACTGAATTGACTTCCTTTGTTACTAACAAACTTGACCAAGGTCAAAAATGTCTGTCGGTTTTCCTTGATCTGAAAAAAGCATTTGATACCGTCTCTGTCCCTATCCTTGTACACAAGCTGGAAAAAGTAGGAATACGAGGAACACCACTTGCTCTGTTTGAAAACTACCTCTCGGAAAGAAAGCAGAAAGTACGCTTGTTGGAATACATCAGTGAGGATGCGGAGGTGTCATTTGGCGTTCCACAGGGAAGTGTACTGGGTCCTACCTTATTTCTCGTATATATCAACGACCTATGTGGCATGCATATTGAAAATGCCAAGATCCTATCGTACGCTGATGACACCGCTGTAGCCTTCGCTGGCAATTCCTGGGAGGATGTTAAGATCAAAACTGAAGAGGGTCTGTCGAAAATTGCTATGTGGCTTCAAGAAAATCTGCTCACATTAAATGCTTCAAAGACAAATTATATTTCCTTTAGCATTTATGACAACTCGCAACCACAGGTCGACCTCAATATTAGAATACACAGTTGTGAGGAAGACATCAATAAACAAACATGCACTTGTCCAAAAATAGCTAAAGTTGCACATACCAAGTACCTTGGTATCTATGTTGACCAGAGGCTTTCGTGGTACCCTCAGCTGGAGCACGTCATAGGTCGTACTAGGAAACTTGTGTGGATTTTTAAAACACTAAGGCATGTTATTCCAGAGCACTCTAATGACACTGACTCATCTAAGCTGCTCCTCAACCAAATATATATTTCCCTGGTACAATCCATACTTACATACTGCATAACAGTTTGGGGAGGTGCATCTAAATCACATTTTATTGACCTTGAACGTGCTCAACGTACCCTTATCAAGGTTATGTACTTTAAAAAACGTCGATTCCCTACCGAAGAATTGTATCGGTTATGTGGTCTACTTTCTGTAAGGAAACTTTATATTAAATTATCTACCCTTAAATTACATAAATGCCTTCCCTTCAATCCTTGCCTACTCAGAAGAAGACGGAAGGATATGGTGGTACAGGTACCTAGAACAAAAACTAAATTTGCTAGTAGGCAGTATCAGGCCATCTCAGGGTATTTATATAATAAAATAAATAAATATGTATACATTTACGATAAAAACTATCAGGAGTGTAAAAAACTACTATTAAATTATTTACAACATAAATGTTATGATGAGATTGAGTTATTGTTGGAACGTGTTACCTAATCCAGGTAATCCACCTTATGCATTACATACACACACACACACACACACACACACACACACACACACACACACACACACACACACACACACACACACACACACACACACACACACACACACACACACACACACACACACACACACACACACACACGTACTTACTTAGATATTACATATAGTATTACTCACCTACCTTTTATTAGTATTATTACCATGCCTTGCCTATAGATATTGATAAGTGTTTTTTAAGGAAGAGTGGTTCCTCCAAACACAGGCTTTTTAGCTTAAATGGAGGCTCCGTATAATGTTTAATTTAAGGCTCTTTTGTAAAGAACAATAAACATTTTATTTTTATTTTTTTTATTGTGTATTATCCTAGTCACGGCACCAAATTGTAATGAACATATTCTGTGTATTATCCTGGACACGGCACCAAATTGTAATGTACCTCTCTTGTGTACCATCCAAGTTACGGCACAAAACTGTAATGTACCTCTTTTGTGTATTATCCTGGTCACGGCACAAAATTGTAATGTACCTCTTTTGTGTATTATCCTGGTCACGGCCACAGAATAATAACTAGTAACTAGCGTTACAGAAGCTTTACTTCGCAATGGTTTTCAAAGAAATATGTACTCAATCTGATAGACAATATGATTTAATTTAGCTCGCGTTCCAGTCAACCACGTGTTCATTTGCATACCTGCCAAATATTTTTTTGAGGGAATATGAGCCGCGGTCTAGGGTTGCTTACTTCGAGAAACTACTTACGCCATCTAGCGCACAACACGAGCGTTTACTCCTACTTTTGGCGGGCACGCAGCAGGCAGCGACGAGTACGTTCATGTAGTCTAAGACCTAGCAGCATAATTGTATATGCTATACGATTATTGCCGAAGATTTAATTCAATGAAGTAATAAACCTGCAATAGTCCTTGCATCAGGCGGGTGCTGGCTCTGGGTGTACGAGTACTTCAATAGTGCAGACAGAGCAAGTATCCGCTTGATGTACACATCACAACACATTATTTGGTATAAAAAAGGCCTCTGTGCTGTTGGCTTTGGCCCCACACATGCCTCAAAGGACCGGGTCCCTGTGGGCCCGAGATCCGAAAAGAATACCAAAATAATAATAATAAAATGTATACTTACTAATAATAATAATATTATAATGTATACTAATTTATTTTCCCGTGGGTGTCGTAAAAGGCGACGACGAACAATTTTAGGCGATGGGCTGACAACCTGTCACTATGGCGATTCACAATTTTCTGAATGACCTTAAAATGTTTGTCAGACGTGGCGTAAATGTCCGTTTTTAGCGGTCGTTTACGTTCTGCCTACCCCGCAAGGGATTATAGACGTGATATATGTATGTATGTATGTTTTCGTCTGTCCATCTTGCAAAAAATTGTCGAGAAAGTTGAACAAATAGCGCACGCGTGTGACTTCTTTCTCTTGCGGCAGCCCGCTAGATTAGCCCTTTCGCAGTGGCCGGCGCCTGGAGGTATGTTTTCAATACCTACACGCGGAGTGACACAGGCCTGTCACGGCTCTAAATTGGAATGTACCTCTTCTGTGTTATCCTAGTCACGGCACCAAATTGAAATGAACAGATTCTGTGTATTATCCTAGTCACGGCACCAAATTGTAATGTACCTCTCTTGTGTATTATCCTAGTCACGGCACAAAATTGTAATGTACCTCTTTTGTGTATTATCCTGGTCACGGCACCAAATTGTAATGTACCTCTTTTGTGTATTATCCTAGTCACGGCAACAAATTGTAATGTACCTCTCTTGTGTATCATCCTGGTCACGGCACAAAATTGTAATGTACCTCTTTTGTGTATTATCCTGGTCACGGCACTAAATTGTAATGAACCTCTTCTGTGTTATATACTGGTCACGGCACCAAATTGTAATGTAATCTCTTGTGTATCATCCTGGTCACGGCACCAAATTGTAGTGAACATAATATTCTGTGTACTATCCTGGACACGGCACGAAATTGTAATGTACCTCTCTTGTGTAAAATCCTAGTCACGGCACAAAATTGTAATGTACCTCTTTTGTGTATTATCCTGGTCACGGCACCAAATTGTAATGTACCTCTTTTGTGTATTATCCTAGTCACGGCACCAAATTGTAATGAACATATTCTGTGTATTATCCTGGACACGGCACCAAATTGTAATGTACCTCTCTTGTGTACCATCCAAGTTACGGCACAAAATTGTAATGTACCTCTTTTGTGTATTATCCTGGTCACGGCACAAAATTGTAATGTACCTCTTTTGTGTATTATCCTGGTCACGGCTCTAAATTGGAATGTACCTCTTCTGTGTTATCCTAGTCACGGCACCAAATTGAAATGAACAGATTCTGTGTATTATCCTAGTCACGGCACCAAATTGTAATGTACCTCTCTTGTGTATTATCCTAGTCACGGCACAAAATTGTAATGTACCTCTTTTGTGTATTATCCTGGTCACGGCACCAAATTGTAATGTACCTCTTTTGTGTATTATCCTAGTCACGGCTACAAATTGTAATGTACCTCTCTTGTGTATCATCCTAGTCACGGCACAAAATTGTAATGTACCTCTTTTGTGTATTATCCTGTTCACGGCACAAAATTGTAATGTACCTCTTTTGTGTATTATCCTGGTCACGGCACAAAATTGTAATGTACCTCTTTTGTGTATTATCCTGGTCACGGCACAAAATTGTAATGTACCTCTTTTGTGTATTATCCTGGTCACGGCTCTAAATTGGAATGTACCTCTTCTGTGTTATCCTATTCACGGCACCAAATTGTAATATACCTCTTTTGTGGTTTATCCTGGTCACGGCACCAAATTGTAATATACCTCTCTTGTGTATTATCCTAGTCACGGCACTAAATTGTAACGAACCATTTTTGCATAATATCCTGGTCACGGGATCAACACGAGATCTAATTGTAATGAACCCTTTTTGCGTATTATCCTGGTCACGGCACCCAATTGTACCGTAAACCTTTTCCGTTTCATCCTCAACTCAATACAGGACCAAATTGCATCGGCCGATGTGGGTGGAGTCTGACCTGACAGGACTTAACCATTGTAACGAACCTGTTTTGTTTATTATCCTGTTCACGGTATCAAATTGTAACGTTACCTCTTGCCTATTAACCTGGTATTTAGTGTATTTAAATTATCTTAGTATTATCCTGGGCACGGCAACACATTGTAACGTACCTCCAACGACATCTGGTCAATTGCGAACTGCAGCATAAACAGCGTGGCGTGGTGATGAGAGGAATGTTCCGATTTCTCGGTCTCTGAACTGACACTACTTTCTTCTTCTTCCTCAGCGTGTGGCTGGCCTTGTGATGGTTGATCTTTGGACCTAAAATAAGAAATATTATGTACAAACCAATTATGAAAAAAAAAAACAATTTACCATCCATTTATTATTGAGGTAACTTACGTATCAGGTAGTAATGCAGAACTAGCGATGACAGAACGGACAGCCAGTAACTTCTGTTCACTCAGATGCACCACTAGCGCTGGCAACGACCCACATAGTGTGGCCGTCGGGTACTGCGGGTCTGAAGTATGAACTACTCGCCTTTCCGCCTAAAAAAATACGACCATTAATTTATCATTTCCATATAATATAATTTACAAGATATTTGACAAATGACAAACAAATAATATCAGTGCTTTACGTACCTGTAACGATATACTGAATCGATCCAGTAAATGCAGTGAGGATGTTGTTTTCGTGTGTGCGTATTTCCAGTTATCTCGCGCTCTTCCAACTAGGATTTGTAAGTCACTTAGTTCTATCTTATATCTGAAAATATACCAAAGATTTTAAATACAATCAAAACGAGTAAAAACATTGATAGATTTATTTGATGCATCTGCAATCAGATTTTTCAATCTGTATTCAGTAAACTATTTTTCACTTTGTATGGGAGGGTTTTTTTTTTCATACTTCGACCAATGTTTCTTGAAGATAGTTGCTCAGTTTCACTAGCAAAACTCATCCCCGAAATATTTGCATTGAATTTAATAGGACCTTACCTATAAGTAGCAACCTGCCCAGCGGTTTTATCCGAATTAGACATGTTAATATAGCTTATGTTCATCAGGGACAAAGTAGGCTTCTTATAGTAAAATATTTTATTGGTCTAGTAGTTTTCGAGCTTTTTCAATTCAAACAAACAATCAAATCTTTCCTTTTTATAATATTAGTGTAGAAAAAAGACAAGTACCTACCTATCGTATAACCTGGTATGTAAGTTGTGTGCGTCGAGAGGCGCGTGCGCGGCGGGGTGTAGCGGGGGGTCGGCGGGGGAGAGCAGGCTGGCGGGGGGGGTGGAGCACGGCGTCATGAACAGCTCCTCGTCTTCAGCCGCCGTGCTTGTATCCGCCACTGACGTGTTCGCTGCTTCCACCAACAATTCACCAGTCGCGTTTCCTGACCATCAGAATAAATCATAGAATAACTAGGGCCTGGATTTATATGTGAAAAGTGTATCAGGCTTGCATATTTTGCTTGTTTTATACTCCTCTATTACCTCTAAATGTTGGTGTAATTGACAATAGAATGACAGTTGAGTATCACTGGAATTAATTTCATTGGCCAAAAAAAGGGAGTACGTTTTACTCATATACATTTTCAGACAAAATCTAGTTCTACATGTAAAATTCTAACATAGAGTCTGTGCGTGAGATTTGATGGCGCCTCTGTGCATCAGTATGAGAAATGTCAGCAAATTATGAAAAAAATATTAGTTCACTTATTGCTCACGCCTAATCAAGTTTCAAGTTTTTATTTGCATTACCACATGGTTACATTACATAGATCTTAAAATATTACAAGTCCAGCATGTAGCACCTCGCAGAGGCACAGCAAATTGTTTTGGTAGCAACAATCATAATTTAACAAAAATATTGCTATATTATTTGTAACATTATCATAATATCTCTTTCCGCACAGACAATATAATCGAATTTACAAATGAAACGTTCGTTATGCATCGAGCTAAAATAGTTGATGTTCTTGTGGCGTCGCGCATGCGCTCCACATACAAGTCCTGAAACGCGGTATCGAAGTTATTCCTCCGATCGCTATATATACCACTTCCAAACATGTCCGGTTGGAACAGTCGTTCCCCTGGTCACAACTCCCGACCAGGCCGGGTGGCTACCCTTTTCCTCACAGTCGTCACTCAGCCCACTGGCTTTATCATGACTCCTAAACTCTTACCTAATCGGAGGCGGCCGAAGTCCACGACTAGGACGGAAGCGTCGCGGTCACACAGGTCTTCTACGAACAAGATCTGCGGCGCCGAGATGTCCAGCTCCACTTGCCACGAGCGCCGATCGCCCTGAATCAACAAAACATAACAGATTACATTAACAGCCAGAACAGTCCACTGCTGGACATTGGCCTCTTCCTATAAGGGGTTATTGCCATAATCACCACTCTTAGCAGGCGTATTGGCGCAATGCAAGATGCTGCATGCACAAGAAACGCTGCAGCCCATTCCCTGGATGATTATTCCTTAGTTGCTTTTTACGACACCTACAAGGAGAATCTTGGTGATGCTATTCTGAGCCGGTACCACACGAAAGTGCAGATTATAACCGGTATAACAGATTAGCGAAAATTTATTGATTTATGTCCTTATGACAAAAGAGTATTTCAGTTAAGACGCAGGGCGCGTCACATGCATGTTTGGAGCCGTAATAAAATTGCGGCCGTTTACGTTCTGCCTACCCCGCAAGAGATTATAGGCGTGATGTGTGTATGTAAGTATGTTGTTTAATAATAAACGGATTATTACAAAAGTGGCCAATTTTGAGCACTTCTGATATAATGTTGCTGCAACTCACCGGGTGCGGATGCATCATGTGCTCGATGTGTGTGATGAGCCTCTGCTTGGTGGAGTCCCGCACGGAGGCGTAGGCCAGCCGCGGCCGCGCCCACGCCGCGCCCCACGCGCCCCGCGCGAACCCCAGCGCCCAGCGCGCCGCCGCCGCGCACCACACCACCTCCAGCGATTGAGATTTCACAAATAACCTGGAACAAAATTGACCGTCGTTATAGCAGCGATACTAGCGTACACTTTTGTTTAATAAATACGGGGTGCAGGGGACAGCCCTCCGAACACTGATAGAGTGCACGCAGACCATGAAACTGAACAACTTTCCATTGTCTAGAAATTTTCAACTGGCAACTACTATTTGTGTTTAGTTTGGGTATTTCTATGTTTAACATATACTTATTTACAAGAAAAGGTATATAAATATTAACATCAACTATCTAGTTCCCATAGTACAAGCTATGCTTATTTCGGGGCTAGATGGCGCTGTGTGAATTTTCTAGGATATTTATATATATATGTCGGAGATTGATTAAACTCTGGTGGGTATTGGCTGAAATTATTTGACAGTTCGCGTTTTGTTATTATTTTCTTCCGTTTGATTGCTATTTGATTCTTGCAGAAACGAAACGCGTAATCGTTGGCAACACTCAAATAGGCGATGCGCTTTATTCGCGCGCAGTTAGCTATCGACTGTCAGATAGACTAGAGTGACGTTAGAGGCGTTGTAGTGCGTTCTCACAATTCATTGTTGGCTGCGTTCGTGATGGAGAAACGGAACTCAAGTAGGCTATGGAGTAAACAACTTTGACAGTTCTGGTTGGTCTGTCGTTCGAGGTGGTCGTTTTGAAGTTAAGTTTTGAATCTGGTAAAATCTTGGGAATCCTGGAGTGTTTGGAGAACCTGTAGTGGTCTAGCGTTGGCGGAGCCCTAGATTCGTATTGCCAGTGGAATATTTGTGGAGATCATGAAGTGTGTGTTGGTTATTGTCGTATTTTCCCGAGGTTGTACTTGTAGCCAAGGTTGGTGAATTGCAGAGATTGAACGAGGTTTGTGACAGTTGCTGCTGTGGTCTCTTTGTTATCCTGCAGGCAGGGGATTTCATGGTGTTCAGTGTTAGAGGTTGGTGTCAATCGGTATCTGTGGTTTTGTGAAGACACGTTGATGTTGATCAGCGTGTGTCTTAAGATTCTTAGGTTGGTTTGATAGACAGGTCGGTTGTAGTACGGTTACACCGTGCCTGACGATGACCTGCCAGGTCGAAACAGCCTCACCGTGGGAATTGACTGCGTAATGTTATCGACGTTGTGGTTAATCATTTCAGTGGCTGGAGACAGCATTAGACGATGCAGTATTCTACAGGGTTCGACGATTATACGCCCACGACGTGTTGTTCTGTATCCTGACCTAAGGTTAAACTTCCTCAGTGTTCTTTCATATCTTACTGACGTAAGATTGATTATGTTGTGATTTAAGCGACTTCCAGAGTTACTGGTTGATTAGTTTTGGGGTCCATTCTTTATTGTTTTCTACAAAGGACCTGATGCAGTGATCCTAATTTAGCGGCATCCTGATGTGTGCCTGTATGTATCCAGGCTCTCCTCATTTTTCATTGTGTTCGCATCTTTTCTCTTTTCTTTTCTTATTTTTTACTTTCTATCATTCGTCATCAGAAGCGGGATAGTGAACCATTATTTGGACTAGCGTTAGAGGTTTTCTAATGAGACCACTGTTTTGTCGGTTGTGATTGTGAGTTAGGGAGTTTTCTTGAACGGTTGTGAGAAGTATTCCAGCGAGATGGTGTACTATCGTTTTGGGCGGATGTGAAAGGTATTCTATAGTGACGATAGTGAACTTTTATTTGAACGTGTGTGTGAAAGAGGTGTTGTAATGTGATGGTGTTCCATTGTTTTATTGGTTGAAACCTCCATGTGTTACAGTTTTCTTATGAGATGGTGGACCATTATTTGGAGGTGCGTAAAAGGTGTTGTAAGGGGATAGTAGACCATTATTTTTTGGCGCAAGAGGTTTTCCTGGTGGACCATTATTTTTTTTTTGTTATGATTTTGACTTGATTGTGAGTTTTCTGATGAGATAGTGGACTTTTATTTGAACGGCTATGAGAAGTATTCTAGCTTGATAGTGTACCATTATTTTGAGTGGTCGTGAGAGGTATTCTAGTGTGACAATAGTGGACTTTTATTTGGACTTGTGTGAAGAGGTATTCGACTGGAATAGTGTACCTACCATTGTTTTGTTAGTTGTGACATAATGAGTTTTCTTATAAGAATGTGGTCCATTATTTGGACGGAGACAGGTACTTGGTAAAATCTCTAAACTCAAACAGACCGCGTACGAAAGGTGTCAAATCAAAAGGTTCTAGTAGAGTTAAATCTAGTCGTGTAATGATGATTCTGACGTTGCAAAGTTATTTTAAACTTTAGCCTCACGGACAGCATTGGCGGGTAGCCTGATAACTTGGTGGTTAGCCGAGTGGTTTTTCCTTTGGTGGGTAGCCAAATGGATTGCGTTTATTTGGTGGGTAGCCAAATAAACTGAGCGTGTTTGTTTCTTTTCAGCTCGGTGGGTAGCCGACTCTGTTCGTTTGGTGGGTAGCCAAACTCTCTCGTTACGCTTGGTGGTTAGCCAACGTAACAACAGTAATTCCTGAGAGCGGAAAAACGTAAATTGCTATCCTCATATGGCAGTTACGTGCTTTGCATGGATTGGGAGTTCTGTTGAGATAGTGATGAAACCGTACTTTCAACAAGTGCGTCTTGTCCGACACAGACATGTAGACTGATGAGACTGGTCAGTGATATGATATCTCTTGTTACGCTCGGTGGTTAGCCGTACGTAACAGCAGTAGTTCCTAAGAGCAAAAAAAAATGTGAATTGCTATCATCATATGGAAGTTATGCGCTTCACGAAGATTGGGAACTCAGTTGAGATTGTGTTGAAACCGTACTTTGAGCGAGTGCGTCATGTCCAACACGGGCGTGCAGACCGATGGGACTAGTCAGTGTGATTTTGTGAGTGAGCCTTAACTTTTTTTTTGTTTTGATGTTTAAATTGTGAATTCAAAAAAAATACTTTGAGAACCTATTAATTTGAGTAAACTTTTGATTTGACTACCATTAAGATTATTGATGAGCTTCATCGATTTCATCCGTTACTGATCTGAGCAAACAAGTGAGATTCTGATAGTTAGTTGGCTTTGACAAGTCTGCGTGTAGATTGAGGTAGTGTTGTTGGAACTCAACAGTTTTAATCGATCAGGTTTAGATGTAATGGAGACAGCCGTCTCTCTGCTTAAGAGCGGAGCGTGGTTCATTGAGTGACCGGTGTTACATAGGCTGCAATGTGGCTTCAGCAAAGGATATCCTTACGGAAACGTGGAGCTTGTGCAGGGGTTTCAAATTGTAGGTACAGACATCGCTGGAGATATTATTAATTTGAAATGTTGACATTTATTGGTTGGTTAATGTTTTCAGTCAAGTGAGTTGATTCTGTTTGTTATAGTCAGGATGAACGAGCGGCATGTCTAGGAATAGTTAGTTTCTTTGATAAACGTCATCCGAGGACGTCTGACTTGTCAGAATGGCCGTGTCGGAGATTGATTAAACTCTGGTGGGTATTGGCTGAAATTATTTGACAGTTCGCGTTTTGTTATTATTTTCTTCCGTTTGATTGCTATTTGATTCTTGCAGAAACGAAACGCGTAATCGTTGGCAACACTCAAATAGGCGATGCGCTTTATTCGCGCGCAGTTAGCTATCGACTGTCAGATAGACTAGAGTGACGTTAGAGGCGTTGTAGTGCGTTCTCACAATTCATTGTTGGCTGCGTTCGTGATGGAGAAACGGAACTCAAGTAGGCTATGGAGTAAACAACTTTGACAGTTCTGGTTGGTCTGTCGTTCGAGGTGGTCGTTTTGAAGTTAAGTTTTGAATCTGGTAAAATCTTGGGAATCCTGGAGTGTTTGGAGAACCTGTAGTGGTCTAGCGTTGGCGGAGCCCTAGATTCGTATTGCCAGTGGAATATTTGTGGAGATCATGAAGTGTGTGTTGGTTATTGTCGTATTTCCCCGAGGTTGTACTTGTAGCCAAGGTTGGTGAATTGCAGAGATTGAACGAGGTTTGTGACAGTTGCTGCTGTGGTCTCTTTGTTATCCTGCAGGCAGGGGATTTCATGGTGTTCAGTGTTAGAGGTTGGTGTCAATCGGTATCTGTGGTTTTGTGAAGACACGTTGATGTTGATCAGCGTGTGTCTTAAGATTCTTAGGTTGGTTTGATAGACAGGTCGGTTGTAGTACGGTTACACCGTGCCTGACGATGACCTGCCAGGTCGAAACAGCCTCACCGTGGGAATTGACTGCGTAATGTTATCGACGTTGTGGTTAATCATTTCAGTGGCTGGAGACAGCATTAGACGATGCAGTATTCTACAGGGTTCGACGATTATACGCCCACGACGTGTTGTTCTGTATCCTGACCTAAGGTTAAACTTCCTCAGTGTTCTTTCATATCTTACTGACGTAAGATTGATTATGTTGTGATTTAAGCGACTTCCAGAGTTACTGGTTGATTAGTTTTGGGGTCCATTCTTTATTGTTTTCTACAAAGGACCTGATGCAGTGATCCTAATTTAGCGGCATCCTGATGTGTGCCTGTATGTATCCAGGCTCTCCTCATTTTTCATTGTGTTCGCATCTTTTCTCTTTTCTTTTCTTATTTTTTACTTTCTATCATTCGACATATATATATATATATATATATGACGGAACGGCCGAAAATCAGATAGTAGGCTTGCAGCTATAATTAATTTTAACATTAAGATCAGGACGCGAAGTACCAAAACCAAGGAACGATGAAAGGTCATTTGAGCCTTGCGCTACGCCCGATCGCTCAAACAACACTAACTCGGAATCTCTCTGTTCCCAAAAATGCCTTTAGCCAAACCACTTGACACAATATGTCTACTACATGCTTCGACCGACGCCAACACATAGGTACTCAATTAATGCTCTTTCCATAAAATACATCAAAAAGTGCACTTTACTTCATTCCTCAGGTTTAATACCTCACGCTCCGACACGGCCTTCCTGACTTACACACGTCCTCGTGTGGTCACAACTAGCCATTTCACAATATCGTTCGGTTATCCTGACAGACATACTCTAGCTTATAGCCCATTAAACCATAATAATCTGGCTAGACTCCTGAACTGAACAAAGATCTAGTTGTTCACAACAGTTCGCTTCGTTCCTTTGAACATGTGAACAGGTCTATATCGATGAACTGCAAGAACCGAAAGCAGCTCAGCATTCATTGCGGCTTTAAGTATCTTTGATCCAAAGTACTTGCTAAGTTAGCTATCCTGTTTGGTACTTACTTACTTACTTCCTAATACTTGTTTGTTAAATTTGACTTGGTATTCATAACAACAAATCTATTATCTCCAAATCGTTCAAGTATTTTTCACGTTTGTGTTATTATTTGCTAAATAAATAAACAGGCCCATATTCGTTTGCACTTCAAAAACTTCTCATAAGCCATCCAATACGTTTTTACCCTTACATGATTAGTAACTATGCACTGTTTTACTGTGCTGTCGAACTTAACAGCTAAAGAAATAACATTTATCAGAAACTCATTATTATTTCAACTTTGACATTAAGGTTACGGGTTTAAAGTGACAGATTACAAGTTGAGTGTGAACCATAAATTTTCAACCCACTTGAACCAGCCGTTTTCGTCGCTTTCTGATAACTTAAATCACTTTACTACTTATTGAAAGACAAGTGCCCATAAAACAATATTCTAACTTGAATACAATACAATAATTGATACGAGTACCGCAATAAAGTCTTTTGTTGCATCTGGCCACCGTCGCAACGGTCACAGAGCTTCCCCACCAAGGGTCACTCAACACTGTCAATCACAGTCACAGATCCCCGCCACGGATCTCAGGCCGACACCACCACCTTGTGGCACGCCTACTGGTAACACCGGTTACCTGGAGCGACATCATACATAACAGTAATGACCACAGTAATCACCTACTTGGTCAAGTATGATGCCCTCAACGAAACCATGCGTCCATCAAAGACACCATCTGATCACACAGATCAGCAAAGCGGATGGTGAATGAGCCACTGCAGCTGGCCACTCACCCGATCAGATCATAGTTCCCCGGGCTATATCTGACCCAACACAACATGAGACCACACTGTCTCCACAATTTGAGACCACACTGTCTCCACCATGGCACGCGCTCCTCCCGCAGAGGTCTTAAGTCAGAGTCAATAGGTAGGTACGGTGATCACAGTCATAGTATATTGTCGTGAGGGGTCGGGAGGACAAACACGTCCATCATTGCCAGCAACAAAAACTTTAACTGCTACTATCATCTGATTAATTATGCAATTTTATGGGTACTTTACTTTCGGGCATTTTAGCTTTCTAATCCAAGCAAGGCACATAACAGCTATATGAAGATAGCCAGATTACGTTTTCCTGCTCAAGAAAGCAAATCAATATTACTTAAGCAAATCACTATAGCCATACGATTCAGTACTTCTAAAATGAAAACATAAGTCCATTTCAAAATGCAACTTTTAACAATCGTTTCTATTATCACATTAGATCCATTCAATGCTTATCAGATTAAAAATAGGTAATTCTTATTACATTCCACCTTTACAAAGCATGTATTGATTTTAACTAAGCACTGCTTTGAGAGCTTAATTTTCATAAATTGTTTCACCGAGTAGGTGATTTAATATTTCTCAATTAATCTTCCAAGTTGACAAAATAACTTAATGAAATCTATTTTTTTAAATGATTGGTACCTAATGAATATCACGTACCAATACTCAAATATCAATTGCATTCAATATGCAATTTACTATTTACCTACTTCTTTCGTCGAAGTCAGTGCTATAAAATTCTATATTACTTACACAACATAGCCACGTAATCTATGCTTTAACTACATCAACCCATTGTATCCAACAACAAACAGTTTTTTTTTGTTTTGTTTTTACCAAATCAAGATATTAATGCGGTTCACGCAGAAATATACACAACGTCCTTCTCCAGCTGCTCTATTGATCACCACCACGGCAAAGCACTACGTTACCTTAATAAAAATTATTACTTCATAATTGAATAACGCTATACGCATTTAAGTAAATCTTCATAAGTTACAGTCATGATCATGCTTAACCATGTCATTGTCATGTTTGTTTCTAAATCCGTTATGATATAAGTTAATTAACAAAAGAGTTTTTGCCAGACTTGCATAATGAAAACAATACAAAGAACTCGCTCATTTCTCCGAATACTATGGTAACATGTGTTGAACCACGGGTATCAGTAATACGCGTGGCTACAACCCTCAGTCATTTTGGACATCAATGTCCCTTTTAGAACAATGCTTTTTTTATACCTCTAAGATAACATAATAGAGCTACAGCAATGCTTTAAAATGTTTTCTGAACTATAAGGAAATACCATAACCATTATGATTATTTATTATCCATTCATTAGTTTTAAAACTCAAGTGTGTTTCTCACAAACGAAATAAAAATCCAACGCGAGAGTGATTCTCAAACTGAAAGTTGTAGAGAACAATGTCTTCTGGCAATAGGTACAGTACTTAGCATTCCCGGGACTCTGAACCAGCAACAAATTGTTCAGTTTTAAAAATACATGTCTCATGTAAATCAAATAGGTACGTACATTCCTTTCGTACAATATCTATGTTAAAATTCAAATCACGTTTATTGCAAACAACAAACACAAAATCTTTTCTTCTTCCGAAAATTGCTCTATCTTTATAGGTACCAACTCCTCAAAAGCTTTTATTTCAAAAGTTTTGTATAAATGCATTTCTGCACCAGGTAATATTAAATATCAATTGCAGTAAAGATTGAGAACCAGTCGCTATTCCCAAACTAAAACACAACGCCTTGGTTCTCATAGGTACTTGAAAAGACCCTTTTTTTTTTTTTCCGCCGATATCAAATAGCCGACCCATAGTTTGACTTTAGGTTTGTTAAACTTAGTTCTAAAAATAGACTGATTTATCGATTTATCCATTTCCAAAAGTTTGAAAACACACTAAATAATATTTTGCTGTAACGATACATGCGTCACTTTATACGATGCGAACAATAATGCAATGCAATAATTGCAAAAGATCAGAAATCCTTCTTTACACAATAAAATACGAAATCAAAACTTCCAAACTAGGCCAAGAATTGAACCTGAACCTTCATGTTCCTTGCAACAGTCTACCAACTGTGCCAACGAAAACGAAATACGTGGACAACTAACTGTACACAACAAAACTAAAACATGTTTCTTTTTATTTGATTATTTCCGATTCCAGAGACATCTTCCAATCATAACAACGTCACCCATTGACAGAAAATGAACTAATCTTTATGTTTTTGTGAATGTAATTCATTATCCAAAATAATTATTTTAGCGAGTGATTTTTCATCAAACAATAATGCCAATTAAAATCCTATAAAATTGACTCCAGTCCAACTTAGGTCCACGTTTATAAACAAATTCAGTAGATTAACGTGTGGCAATCATTACCGTACTAAAATAATAATTATGACACAAACTGAAAATTGCCAACATTACTAATGCGCGGCAAATAAAAATCATCAGCAACCAATAACATCAAATCGCTAGAAAATAATAGTATGGAAAGAACTGGCCTGAATTATTTGTGGTCCAAGAGCATTCTCTGCAATCTGCATTTCCGCTTACAACTGGTATCTTCGCCACGAAAGTCATTTTAGTCACGATCACTGGGTCCTCAAGTCTATCACTATGGCACTACATTACAGTTTGTAGGTCTCAATCCCACTTCTGATGACGGAACGGCCGAAAATCAGATAGTAGGCTTGCAGCTATAATTAATTTTAACATTAAGATCAGGACGCGAAGTACCAAAACCAAGGAACGATGAAAGGTCATTTGAGCCTTGCGCTACGCCCGATCGCTCAAACAACACTAACTCGGAATCTCTCTGTTCCCAAAAATGCCTTTAGCCAAACCACTTGACACAATATGTCTACTACATGCTTCGACCGACGCCAACACATAGGTACTCAATTAATGCTCTTTCCATAAAATACATCAAAAAGTGCACTTTACTTCATTCCTCAGGTTTAATACCTCACGCTCCGACATATATATATATTTATTTACTTGTAATCGCAGTTGAGTCCGAACGGCTTTTTCTCGTAGGTGAGCTGGAAGAGCGGTTCGGCTGCGGCGGGGGCGGCGGGGGCGGTGGCGGCGGCGACGGCGGGGGGCGCGGGGGACGCGGTCTGCGCGCGGCACCACGACAGCGTCGCCGCCGACGGGTTCATCGCGGACAGGTTCTCGCGGATCATGCCCTGATTACAACAACGACATGTCAGAAAAACAATCATTCATAATGCGCACTGCTGAAGAGTGGAACTCACTACCTGCGTCTGTGTTTCCAAACGCATACAACCCTAATTTCTTCAAAGTAAGAGTGAACAGGCTTCTTCTGGGTGAGCTCGCTCCATCTTAGACTCTGTCTCTGTCCTATCTAGACTAGAGTCAAGAGCAAACCCATCATTAATAATAAAAAAAAAAAACAATTTTATTTGATTTGTACTTGAATTATAGAAAAAAGGAAACAAATTTTAAATAAGAATTTAAAAATGAAATTGGTAAGCGGAAAGATTACTGCCTATACTCTGTAAATTATAGGGTGATTTCCTTGGCAGCAGGAAACTGGATATAAAACAAACTAAACGTAAAAAGAACAAAAAAGAATTCTATGACTTTGACAGCTATAATTTACAGAGTATAGACCAATCATATTGCGTTACGGCACACCACTGTTTAGGTAAGTTCGTTTCTACGTAATAGTAGTTTATGCAACTGTCATATAATGGGGGTCATTAGAATGCGAGTGTCTGTTTATCACACGAGGCGTAGCCGAGTGTGATAATAGATTGACACGAGCATTCTAATGCCTAATTATATGCAGTTGCATAAACTATTTTATCTACACTCTAAAAAATTAACTCAGTTGAACACTTTTCCAAACGTCCGCACCGGCGATTGCAAAGCCCGATACATGGTCAAATTCAATACGAGAACGTAATATGGCTTGATATGATTTTTTGAAGATTCTTTACTAACAGTTGTTTAGATGTCGAGTCTCAACAGCAAATAACTAAACAACTGAACAATAACTGAACAACACTGAACAACACTGAACAACAACTGAACAACAACTGAACAACAACTGAACAACAACTGAACAACATCGGAAAACATCTGAACAACAACTAATCAACAACTGAACAACATCTCAACAACAACAGAACAAAAACCTATTAAAACAACTGAACAACATCCGAAAAATTACCGTACAACAACAACTGTCAGGTGCGGCGGAAGATAGCGATTTGAGTATTGGAAAAAAAAAAACTTCGTTTAATTTCTCAACTTTATCGTATTAAGAGTTTTCTCATTAAGTCATTACGCTTCTGTAATTTATAGTAAACCCTAGTTTTTATAGGCAGAATGCATAAAGTAGGTCATTATGCATCTGTTTTCGAATTCATAATTCGAACATTATGAGACGAGTGTAGATAATAGTACATTACGTCACAGGCCGAGTATAAAGCAATTTCTGGTGGAGTGGCATTGGAAATCTAATCTAAAGTAAACGAGACCAGAAATTGTTATTTCGGCCGTGGATTGTACAATACTTTTCTCTCATTTGCAAGGAAATAACAATAATAATACAGTAATTTTAGAAAATAATTAATTTATTATGAAAGAAAGAATTATGGAGCGACACTTAATTCATGTTGAAAGTTATGTTACAGTTTGTACAATTAGTTAAAAAATGGAACGCGCGCGGTATAAGTGTTCCTGAACATGGTATTGTGTACCATAAAACACCTAAACACGAAAGTGTGAAGTTAAAGAACCTTTTTTTTCCGGCCTAGTCCGGGAATTTCTATTACGTTGACATTGACGTTTTCTTTTTTTTAAGTAATGAAGCCATTTCTGAGCAAATTGGAGAAAATTAATTAGTAAGAAAATATTTCGATTTCAGTCAAGACCAGTATAACAAATAAACTATTCTGCTAAGTATATCCATGGCTCACAAATCCATTTTTAATAAACTTGTCAAAAACACTAATAGCAGACATCGTGTCAAACCCTTTTTGTATAAGGATGACAAACGAATTTATAAGCCGTGTGATGCCGGCTTAGAAAAGCATCACCCCATTTCTTACCCATGGGTGTCGTAAGAGGCGACTAAGGTACTCGAGGGTTAGACGTGTATTACAATTTTAGGCGATGGGCTGGCAACCTGTCACTATAGTGATACACAGTTATCTGATTGACCCTCAAACTTTTGTCAGATGTCGTGTTAATGTCGTTTTTACGGCCGTTAACGCTCTGCCTACTCCGTAAGGGATATAGGCGTAATTTATGTTACGTAAGGGATATAGGCGTGATCTATGTTACGTAAGGGATATAGGCGTGACTTATGTTACGTAAGGGATATAGGCGTGATTTATGTTACGTAAGGGATAAAGGCGTGATTTATGTTACGTAAGGGATATTGGCGTGATTTATGTTACGTAAGGGATATAGACGTGATTTATGTTACGTAAGGGATATAGGCGTGATTGTTACGTAAGGGATATAGGCGTGATTTATGTTACGTAAGGAATATAGGCGTGACTTATGTTACGTAAAGGATGTAGGCGTGATTTATGTTACGTAAGGGATATAGGCGTTATTTATGTAACATATTTATTGTTAAGTGGCACTGACCATAGGTGCTACCAGCACTGGGAACAGCGTGGCGGGCGTGACGCGCTCGCGCAGCGCGACGGAGCCCAGCGACACCGCCACCAGCAGCGACGAGGCTCGCGGCCGCGACTCCACCCTCACGCACACCGCGCTGAACTGCAGCTCCACGCCCACGCTGCCCACGCCCACACTGCCTGTACTGTCTGTGCTCTCGTTCAGCCTGCACCACCACATCATACAGCATTATCATCCAATAAACAGCGCTATCATGAATTGGCTCCCCTAGAACACACACTATTGTTATGCTTTTGGTTTGATCTTAACAAAGGGGAGTAAGGTTCAAAGGTGCCGTGTGTTGCCGGCTTAGAGTAGCATCACCCCATTTCTTTCCCGTGGGAGTCGTAAGAGGCGACCAAGGAACTCGAGGGCTTGTATTGCAATTTTAGACAATGGGCTAACAACCTTTCCGGAATTTTCCGAATGACCCTCAAATATTTGTCAGTCGTGGCTTAAATGACCGTTTTTTGCGACCGTTTACGCTCTACATATTTCGTAAGGGATTATAAGCGTGGTGTGTGTGAGTAAGGTTCAAAACCATTGGAACATATGCTGTTCATGGGTAGATGAGGCCTAAAAAGAAAAACTTACGTTTCACTTTCTTCTGTTTCTGTACTCAAATTGAGACATCCTTTACTGAGTACGAACTCGAACTTGCCGAACACCGTATCCCTCTTCAATAACGTATTGTTCTCTAAGGAGTCCGCGAGCACGTCCAATATCTCCTCCTCCAGGTCGGGGGGCGCGGCGGGGGGCGGGGCGGGCGGCGGCGCGGCCTCTGATTGGTCGGCGGGCGGCTGGCCGTACCACCCCCACCACTGCGGGAACCAATGAACGAGCATGCTGCGCCCTGAAGACGCGGGGTTGTCAGGAGTCGCCACGGGCGTCGCTTTTGGCACTTTGCGCATTGCCACCTGAAATATTAGGCAAGGAAATTCTTTACTAGTTTCAAATAATATTTACCCTATATAGTAATTAGGTTTATCTTGTTAAACTATATTATTGAAATTTAATAAATAAAATATATCTTATTGAAAATAGCACTGTCACTTTCAGTTAAGTAGGCTAAGACAAGGATAGGAGATGATCGCGACTGAAAATCTTTGATTTTAGGCATTTATCTGTCATAAATAAGCGGCGATTAAAAAGAAGGCGGTTATAAGTACAAAGAAATGTGCAAATTGACACAGAAACCATAGACATTTTTAAACATGACTTAAATAGTTTATGATATCTTCTATCTTTTGTAATGCGTATTTCGGAGTGCACGTTAAGCCGTCGGTCCCGGTCGCTGTCTATGATTACATAGACGGCGGTCGTTACACAACCATGTCAGAGGCATGTCGGTTGAACAACTCTGACACCAGGGTTCATCGTGTCGTTGGACGACTCAGTGTCCCACACCAAAAAATAATACTTATTTAAAAGGAAGGGACAGCGCTGTTTTAGTTAGACATATTAGACGGTAACGCGGATCGAAACTACAGTTTTAAATTTGCTCGATCCAATGAAATAACATAATACAACTTAATTCAATTCAAGATCTCGTTTGCTTAATTAGAATAGCAAAAAAGTTTATGAGATGTCATCTATATCCACCTCAGACGCCTGAGCCAAAAAGTAACCTACCAAATGTGGTTCGATTTCCACAATTTGCAAGTGAAGGTCGTGAATCAGTTTAAATTTGATTATTTTATTCGTTGCAGAGTTTAATGTTTATTTGTGACAGAGTCTCAACCATTGAATGCTTGTTAAAGTGAACATTAATAAGAAAACTATCATTTTCGAATGTCAGCAATCGTTCCACGCACGTGTTCTAGTAATCACACTCTCACGTTACTAGTTCACACTGCAATTTACAGCCCCTAAAGTAGGGCCATCCAAATAAGCCATATTTGACAACTGTCATCGTCAAACTATAAGAGATATAAACAAAGGAAAACGGTCCCTATGCCAAAGCGTTAGCTCGAATGTGACAGCTCTCAAATATGGCTCTTTGGGATGGCCATACTGCAGTTGTTTGAAATTGGGCTTTTTTGTGCTCGAATTACAATTTATATTTTAGTCGTTCACCAAGAGACTGGCGGAATAAAAAAATGTAGGGACGCCATTAATGAGAAGGTCGGAGCTAAAAATCAGTGCAGACAGGTGGCTTCTGGTAACCTGTTCTGCAATAACTGAGCCTCTCTCCTTTTGATACATAATTATATTTTGTATTCTACAGAGATTGTTTAGTTATTTGCTGTTGAGACTCGACATCTAAACAACTGTTAGTAAAGAATCTTCAAAAATTCATATCAAGCCATATTACGTTCTCGTATTGAATTTGACCATGTATCGGGCCTTGCAATCGCCGGTGCGGACGTTTGGAAAAGTGTTCAACTGAGTAAATTTTTTAGAGTGTAGATAAAATAGTGTATGCAACTGCATATAATTAGGCATTAGACTGCTCGTGTCAATCTATTATCACACTCGGCTACGCCTCGTGTGATAAACAGACACTCGCATTCTAATGACCCCCATTATATGACAGTTGCATAAACTACTATTATTCTACCACAAATAAAATTGTATAAAATCATGCATTTTAAAATAATAAAATAAAATAATTCAATAACATAAATCAATAATAATTATAGAAAACAAATAATTCTATAGTAATAATAGTAATTTTTATGTACAATAAAGGCATTTTATTATTATTATTAATGAAAAATAGAACAGAATCTTTCTATGTATTTCTCTGCTACTGTTTCCGTACCTCCCTGAGCGCTTTGAGCGTGTGCAGCGGCGTCTTCCACTCGTACTGGTCCTTGGCGATGTTGGCGGCGGCGGGCAGCGTGGCGGCGGGGTTGCTCAGCGCGAACAGGCACGTCTCCACGTACTCGCGCGCCTGCCTCGCCGCCAGCGCGCACGACTCCCAGCTCGGCTGAGGCTCCGTGACTACACAAAAACGTACTCGATTCATTTAAATCAAAACCAGCCGTGTCTCCCGCTGCTAACTGTTTATCCGCAGGATAAGACCTTTTCCCGGCATAAATTATACATAAAAACCTTTCACTTGAATCACTTTATCTATTAAAGAAAACCGCGTCAAAATCCATTGCGTATTTTTAAATATCTAAACATACATAGGGACACGGGAAGTGAAGGATTATGGCAAATAATACTAGATTTATTATGATTAAACTGTATTATATTAAATAAAAAGCAGAGATGGCTAGTTGGACGAGCAGCGATGTACAGAAGAGAGAGATGAGAGTTGAAAAGAGAAAGATAGTCATTTTATAAAATTCTACGCTAAGACTTTAAATGCTATACAGCCAACACTCCCACGAAATGACAACTTTCTATCTTCTTACATGTTTACAGTTCATAACAATAACACATGAATACATGAAGAACCTTCAAACAGATTATTAAACGATACCCAAACAATTTCTTAAGTATATAAACTGTTCTCTACATATAGGCTTTGTAAAAATATCAGCAATTTGTTCCCTAGTGTTTACATAGGTTACACTTATCGTTTTATCATTAAATTTTTCTCTTACATAGTGCAATTTTATGTCAAAATGTTTACTTCTTTTATGCAAGCTTTCATTTTTAATTAACTTTATTGCACTCTGGTTATCTATGAACAAGGGAACAGATTCATTGAATTTACATAATTCATTTAACAAAAATTTAAGCCAAACAACTTCTTTAGTGGCATTACATGCTGAAATATATTCTGATTCACAGGTTGATAATGCTATGTAACTCTGCCTTCGACTCGCCCATGTAACAACACTATTATTTATCATTGTGGCATATCCACTTGTTGATTTACGTGAGTCCAAGTCAGAACCAAAGCTTGCATCACAATATGCTTCTACAGTGAAATTTTCACAGTGAGTATACAAAATACCTAGATCTTTAGTACCCTTTAGATATTTCAAAATTCTTACAGCAGCATTGTAATGAGTTTTATCATGACATTCAACATATCTACTGACAATATTGACAGCCAACATTATATCTGGTCTACATACTATTGCAAGAAACATAAGTGCCCCTACCATCTGACGATACAAATTATTAGTTTCAGGAAATTCAGGTTTACACAATTTTACATTGGGATCAGCTGGCACTGAAATGGGATGACAATCTTGTAGATTGTATTTCTTTAACAAAGACTCAATATACTTACTTTGATGAATAAACACTGAATCATCATTGATATTTACTTGTAATCCAACAAAGCATTCAACTTTTTCAGTTACAGTTATTGGTAATTTATCTTTCAGTTGTGACAAAAATTCATTCATCAAAGCATTATTTCTGCAAAATAACAATCCATCATCTACATACAAAAGTAAATACATCAAATCGCTGTATTTATTCGACATAAATGCACATTTGTCTACTTCACAAGCTGTAAAACCAAAATCTCCAAGAATTTTAGTAACAGTTTGATTCCAGCACCTTGGTGCCTGCTTAAGGCCATAAAGTGACTTATTTAATTTACACACTTTATTATTTGCATTTAAACCTGGAGGAGGCAACATATAAATTTCTTCTGAAATTTTCCCATACAAAAATGCAGTTTTTACATCAAATTGCTTAACTTTGAGATTCAAGTGAGAAGCTAAAGAAAACATTACTCTAATTGTATCATACCTTACAGTGGGTGAGAAAGTTTCAGAATAATCAATATCTTTTATTTGTGAAAACCCTTTTGCACAAAGTCTAGATTTATATCTGAGGGAACCATCACTATTTTCTTTGATACGAAAAACCCATCTGCACCCAATAGGTTTCTTTCCAGTAGGTAAACTTACAAGCTCCCACGTTTTGTTCTCTTTGTGAGCGTCTAGCTCCTCATTTATTGAAGCGGTCCAAAGGTCAACATCCGGAGATAACATTGCTTCCTGGAATGTAGTTGGTACTTCACAGTCTACTAACAATGCCTCTGCCATGTAGGTCATTGTATTTTCATCTACTGGGCTTTCCAAGCATTCTTCCGAGGACTGCTTGCCCAGGGCTCTATGTAAAAATTCCCCTAATTTAGTGGAATTGAAGAGTGACTTGCTGCCACCGCTATTGCTTCTGCTCGATCTGCCATCGCTGCTGCTCAATTTGACATCGCTGCTCGTCGCCAACTTGCCATCTCTGCTGATGGCACCTCTGGACATCTCGGCATCATGCTGGGAACTCACCTCAGCATGTGTGAAGGGCCGCGGGGTCCGGCGGGCACCTGTCTCCTTGGCATCACACGGCGGGACATACCCAGCCGTATGCATCGAGGCCTGCGGAGTCTCCTTGGCATCACACGGCGGGACACACCCAGCCATATGCATCGAGGCCTGTGGAGTCTCCTTGGCATCACACGGCGGGACACACCCAGCCGTATGCATCGAGGCCTGCGGAGATAATTCTTCATCTGCTTCCTGCTCTGACTGCGGACACACCAGGCTGTCATCATTATTCAGGGGCAGATGGAATACATTCTCCTCTAATTCGCGTTCACTGTTGGTGGCTCTCTCATCAAATACAACATCACGAGATATTTCGACTTTCTTCGTACACAGGTCCATCAATCTATAGTTATCAGAGTTATTTTCATAACCTATGAGCACCATCTTGATACTTTTTGGCTGAAGTTTGGTTCTTTTCTCCTTGGGCACATGAACATAAGCTGTGCAACCAAATGTTCTTAGATGAGAAAGGTTAGGTTTTCTTCCCACCCATTTTTCAAATGGACTAACACCATCCCTTTCTTTTCTGTTGTGTAGGTAAGCTGCAGTATTCACAGCTTCTGCCCAGAGACTAGCCGGTAACTTGCTGTCAAATAACATTGCACGTGCAGATTCCATTAGCGTCCGGTTCATTCTCTCGCTACAACCATTTTGTTGCGGTGTGTATGGAGCCGTTCGACACAATTGGATGCCATGTTCTGTTGCAAACTGTTTCATCTGGCCACTAGTGTACTCACAACCATTGTCAGAGTGTAGTGATGCTATTCTGACATTCTGACTCAGTGTTTGTTTATAATAGTCTTTGAAACATTGGTAGACTTCACTTTTCTTTGTCATAAAGTACACTTTACAGTATCTAGTCGCTTGATCGATGAAAGTAACAAAGTATCTCTTTCCACTTACTGATCTGATTGGCATTGGTCCACAAATGTCACTGTACACTTTAGCTCCAGCAATGTCGGTACACCCTGGTGACGACTTGAATGGTAAACGATGCTGTTTCCCTAATAAACATGGCTCGCAGAGAAAACTGTCTATTTCTTCTACTTTCACACCTGTTATCAGTCCACTTCGCACCATTTCACGTAAAGTATTTACATTTGCATGTCCCAGACGCCTATGCCACAGTTCAATGTCACACACATTTGCTTCCTCTGACATTTCATGTAACTGAGTTTGAACTTCGGGTTCATCCTCCTCAGTTAAATGACTGCTCAGTCCTTTCGCTCGCAGAGCACAGTTGATCAAAAATATCCACTGGCGGAAACCATTCCCATCGAACCGACGTGCAACTAATTGTGAGCCGGCGTCCATTTTTCCTGCCTTGTGCCTTTGTCTACCAAAGCACCGCGTGGCAATTTTTGCGATTACGGCTTGATTACTGTTTCACTCGCGAAATTTTATATCCAACGTGTTACTGGGCCCATAACCTGAAGGATTATGGCAAATAATACTAGATTTATTATGATTAAACTGTATTATATTAAATAAAAAGCAGAGATGGCTAGTTGGACGAGCAGCGATGTACAGAAGAGAGAGATGAGAGTTGAAAAGAGAAAGATAGTCATTTTATAAAATTCTACGCTAAGACTTTAAATGCTATACAGCCAACAGGAAGTGTCTTCATTTTACATTATTTAGTGATTAGTAATGCGTGCTTCATGAATTATGTACGAATGCCGAAGACACTGCAATCTGAGGTTAGATTCCCTGTTCAAATAACACGGATAAAAGGATAACATTTTATACTGTAAACTTGACATTCTGTACTAAGTTGGAGGATTTTATTCTGCTGACAAATTCAGAGCTAGCGAGGTGTTAGTTAAACACGTGGTAAAACTATTTTTTGCAGGTAAATGCAACACATTTTTTATTAGACCTAAAACTAAAATCGACTTTGTATGTAATAACTTCATTTTGTCAAAAGGAAAAGTAACAAATAAAGACTTAAATGTTTATGTGCCTTAATAAGAAAGCCAAGTGATGCCGGCTTAGAAGAGCATTACCCCATTTTTTTCCGTGGGTGTCGTAAGAGGCGAATAAGGGACTCGAGGATGAGAACTTGTCACACGATACACTATTTTCTGAATGACCCTAAAATGTTTGTAAGACGTGGCATAAATATCCGTTTTTTACGGTTGTTGACGCTCTGCCTACCCCACTAGGGATATAGGCGTGACATGTATGTATAAGACTATGAATGACTATTTATGCCGTGTGATGCCGGCTTAGAATAGCATCACCTCATTTCATTCCCGTGGGTGTCGTAATAGGTGACTAAGGGACTCGAGGGTTACATGTGTACTGCAACTATAGGGGATGGAATGACAACCTGTCACACGATACACAATTTTCTGAATGACTCTAAAATGTTTGTCAGACGTGTCCTAAATGACCGTTTTTACGGCTGTTGACGCTTTGCCTACCACCCCACAAGGGATATAGGCGTGATATGTATGTATAAAACTATGAATGCCTATTTATGCCGGCTTAGAATAGCGTCACCTCATTTCATTCCCGTGGGTGTCGTAAGAGGTGACTAAGGGACTCGAGGGTACATATGTACTGCAACTATAGGGGATGGAATGACAACCTATCACACGATACAAATTTCTGTTTTTTACAATGACGGTTCATGACGTCAATAAGTGATAATACTATCATACATTGAATAAAGATTTTCAAATTCAATAAAAAAAAAAAAGGTTTTATGAATGCTTTTAAAGAGCGCTTACACTGTGTGTTGGGTGTGTGGCACTTGAGCGCGTAGATCCACCAGTCCCTGGCGTGCCCGCGCACCGGCACCGCCGGCCGCAGCTCGCGGAACTCCCGCAACTTCGCGATCTGCTCCAAGCCCAGCGCGCACCCTACTATCTCGCTGTATTGACGCTGAAAGACAAAATTTAACTTCAGTATAAAAAACCAATAGAAATCGTTGTACCCTGAGTATCATGTATATGATGTTTATTTATTTATTAAACTGTATTGCACAGGAAGTACAAAGAGCGCGCCTACTGCCCCGCGGCATTCTCTACCGACCAACCAAATGATAAACAGAAAGAGTCAAAGCGGCAAATGATATGAATTTAGTGGATCTGTTAAACGTGGTATAACGAATAATCTGGGAATTTGATTCTATTCTACATACTATAAAAATTGATGTTCAGAGAAAATCAAAATCGTAAATGTTTTGCTAACATGACTAATCATGCGGTTCTGATACAGAGAAAAATAGTAAGTATTATCATGGTGAAATTCAAAAAAGTATTCTACCAACTGATTATTTATCTCAATTTTAACCCATTTCAATCCATTTGTCTAAAGTTGTATACCTAACACGGGAAGTGTTTGAAAATTTGGTATTCCATTTGTCTTCACTTTGGATATCTAGTACATTTTATAATATTTCACTTACAGAGTTGAGGTTGAGCGCGACCGTGTTGAGCGTGAGATGCGCAGACAGCCGCGGCCGCGTGCGGGACCGCAGCGGCTGCGCGGTGCGTTCGCGGCGGACGCGCGCCGTCGCCGACGCCGGTTCTAACATGTAGCGGTGTGACACTAACCATGTTTGCGTCATACGCTCCTGTCCACAAATACAAAACGAACTTTAAAAAAAGACAATAAAACACCCGATTAACCCCTAATGTACCCATTATTGTTATGTTTTTTCATTGGTTTTGAGCTTTAAGGGAGCAAAGCAAGGTTCAAAATGCTGCATGATGTACTAGGGTAGATGAGAAGAGAATTCGAACAAATAAGAAACTATCAGCATCTATCAGCTTGTAGAGACTATCTACTATGCTTCCCTTGATAGAATATCAGAAACCAAATTATGGCCGCGTAGTGACATCTTGTGATTTTTTGGTTCTTCACGTGTTACAACGTGTATTTTTTAATATTATTCTGAACCTTTAATACTTTACATCTAATTTGACATTCTATGGTAACTTTGAAGTTATTTTCTTTTACACACCCTCAGTTCACTGATAGAACAATTCGCCAGCAAATCATTGGGCGAGGTGATCGGGTCCCAGTAGACGGCCAGCTTCTGCAGCTCGAGGATCTTGAAGGAGCACCCGTCGGGGTCCGCGGGGGGCAGGAGCGCCACGCCGCGGCGCCACTCCGCGTCGCAGGACTCCGCCGCGAGCGCCTCGACGGTGAGACCGCACGCGAACACCGACGGCGCACACGTGATGCCGTCTTCGAAACGGATGTGCACGTCGTTTAGTTTCAGCTGGAAAAAGAAACGTCCTGGAGTATGAAAATATTTAAACTAACCTCACAAATAAATGAAAATGAAATAACTTTATTCAATGTAGGATAGCATTATCACTTATTGACGTCATGATCGGTCATTGTAAAAAAAAGAAATTTGCATAACGCAATTTTCTTCTTTTTATAACAATTTTGTATTGTCCTAATAGAAAACCGGCTCGGGGTGAGCATCTACATCTTAGGCGTTCCAGGCTGGTGCTCGTATCCAGTAAGCTACTTACTGTGTTGTAAAGTTATTTTAGTGAGATTATTTACCATTATTTTGTTGTACTTTATTGGAACACGCGTTCAACGCACGCCTAACTTTTTCGTTTTAAAGCCCATTATGTTAAGAAATCACATAAAATTTCGCTTAAGTATGTGCATAACATAAATATTTTCCTTTTCCTAGGTTGCCTGGAAGAGATTGCCTAATGGCAATAAGGCCGCCTAACTGTGCACTAATGTATTTAGTTTTAAGCTATCAATGTTATTCTGTTCTTTTGGTGTACAATAAAAGCATATTGTATTGTATAACATAAACATTCCGTGCTAACTTGCAGCGGTTTTTCCACTCCAATAACCCGTAACTTTTTCACTATTTCGAAGGTCAGTATACCTGCAAATTCTCGACAATGTTGGCGAGCAGGCCGGTGCCGTAGCTCAGCCAGCTGGAGTAGCTGGTGGCGTAGTAGGAGGCGTCGGCAGCCTCGGTGCGCGCGCGCCAGCCCGCCTCCAGCGCGTCCAGCAGCGCCACCTTGCGCTCGTGCGCAATGAGCGACTCCACATCTGGGTCCCACTACAAGCAACAATCATATGCTATGGTCTAGAATAACATAAGAGTTATAAAATATTTCTGAACTGCAGAAGATACATACATACATACATACATAAATCACGCCTCTCTCCCGGAGGGGTAGGCAGAGACTACTTCTTTCCACTTACTACGATCCTGGCATACTTCTTTCGCCTCCTCCACATTCATCAATCTCTTCATGCATGCTCGTCGGTTTAGGGTACTCTTGACCTGACCTTTCTTTAGCACGTCCCCGATTTGATCGAGGTACGTTCGTCGAGGTCTTCCCCTTCCGACGTTCCCATCCACACTTGCCATAAACACCTGTTTCGTTAATCTTCTTTCATTCATCCTCTCTACATGACCAAACCATCTAAGCATACCCTTTTCTACACCAGTCACTATGTCTTCTTTTATACCACAACGTTCCCTTATCACGCTATTCCTTATCCTGTCACTCAATTTTACGTCAATCAAACTTCTTAACGCTCTCATTTGTACTGCCATACCCAACTTTCACTCCCATACATAAGTGTCGGAATTAACACCCCAGAAGATTACTCTTAAAATAACTAATAGAAACAAGGACATCGGAAATATACTTCACTATCCTTTGCTACCTGCTCAACTAGCTGTTTCAAAACAAGTATAAAGTATCTCAATCAACAGTAATCTCCAATTTAACAGTACACTTGTTGTTATATTGTTGTAACTTATATACAAGGTGTTTACAATAAAACAAAAAAAAAGTAACAACACAACATTCTTCAAGAACATCAGTTGATAAAATAGTTATGTTGGTAGTCTAGGTCAGTACTACACTTCCTTGCTAGTAATTTTGATTTGCTGATACAATGCTGGTTATCGTCAGTTTATGGAAATGATGACATCCATGAAATATCTAGGAATGTTTACTGAATCGTGCAGGGCCGCATTAGCAACATCAGTTGAACTTTAAATAGTCAAAATAGTGTCGTAATTAAAGTATTAAATTCATAATATTCAAAAATGACACTACATCTTTATTTTTTGTCTATGGAGCTCTTTCAGCTTTATTTGTAATTCTGTAACATGCTGTATATTGGATGGTTAAACAAATCCAATTCATATCCAATTTTTTGTTACTTTGTAATCATCATACCAGAGGCCCTTTTGTTTTCCGTTTTTATATAATGGGAAACCTAATTTCTCTCACTAGAAATATTTAGAGTGTGATTATAAAAACTGGACAGAGATACTTACACATAGATTGGCAAATTAAAGCAATAACAAATTGATGTTAAAATTATAATTTAACACATTATTTCAACATTCTACTCTTTATGCTCAGAGACCATTAAAAATATGTATCAAAAGTTGATGCAGGTATTGTTTGATAAAATGTTTGTTACAGATTATTAAACATGAGTAACACAGATAAGAGGTACAAAATATTTCAGTGTCAACGGAAAACCTTCACTTGGTGATAACCTGTGCTATGTAATCTGTTGTATTTACAACAATCTTATCTTGTCTCAATACAAATTTGAAATTATATCATTTGTGTCAGTGGAATCAAAGTCTCAAGGTCTTTTAAATAATAACTATTGGTAACACACTGACCTGCTTTGAAATACTCATAATTGGAAACAAATTAATTAACAATCTATTAAATGAAATGTAGGTCATGCTCTTATTACAAGTTGATAATGCATTGCAACCAGGGACCGGACGAGCGGATTAATTTTCAATACCCTTTGAAGGGGTTTCCCACTCATTTGGCTAGCGCAACGTTTGCTAACCGTGTTGGGATACGAGCTAAATGTTTAGCTTTCCCTTTTTATTTTGGGAAAACTTATCAAATCAAAGTGATTAGCGCTAACCAAAGTCTTTCATAGGCTTACCCAGCATTTTTGGTATTTATGGACGGACGGACGGACTCTGTTGATTATAAATTATAACAAAATAAGGGTAGATTGAACTTGAACTAGAAATGATGTTTTTTGAAAAATTCAAAATCTGACGGTACATAAATAATATCCTGTTCTTAAATTTGATAAATATATGTTTTCTGTCGTACTTAACTACTTATTCAATATTTGGTTGAAGAAAATGTCTAGTGATAATGAATCTCCACCTTATCCAAGCGGCACTATTGCAAAGTCAATTTCACTCATATTAACTACGCATACGGCACTAACTCGCATGAATTATCTCGCGTGAAGCGCTATCGAAGGGTTTCCCTAGCGGATTAGGACAGTCGATCAATAGGCTTTTTTGTTCTGCTTTGCAACAATTTGACTTACCCTTTGGGAAAGCCTTTCATTGGGTTTCCGTGTGAAGGAATAGTCATTAAAATATCAAGCAATATCGCCGTGTATTTTTATCAAATAAAAGAAATATTCTGCTTCCAAACCCTGGTAAAAACCCCTTAAAGGGAAAGCGCTTCCGGTCCCTGATTGCAACTACTGTTTTGTATATAATTAGCAATCATTATCATCATCCACAGCCCACATCCATAACCAAAAAAGTATAAGTTAAAAAAAAGCTGAATATATTTAATTTCACCCTAAAATATATATATTTTATATGTAATAGTATATTGTCATATTTTATTTGTGTATTTGTATGCTTTTGTAGTTTAGATTGTTTTGTTTGTAAGTACATAATTTAATTTATTTTCAAATTCCCGGTTTTTCTCCTCTTTCATCTCCATTGGGTTGGCTGGAAGAGATTTCTCATAGAAATAAGCTCGCCCTTGTAACTAATTTTAAGTTTTTCACCTTTTGTATTAATGTGTACAATAAAGAATTCCTATAAAATGAACCAAACTGCAAAGTTATTATTTAGAGCCTGTTTTAAAAATATATATATTCACCTCATCTAGATTGACTGGAGCAGCCACAAGATAGAGCTTCTCAATGGCAATGACCCACGGTGCTGAGCGGATCTGCCTCACGGGCACCTGCAGCTGCACCTTACCGATGAACCCAGCCCGCACCTCCACCGGCAGGCCCAGGTGCCGCAGAGCATCCTTCTTTAGAGGGAGATTCTCTAGTTCTACTTTGCCTGTTGAATTAATTCACATAATTTTGAACTTGCAACTACATTAAATTTAATAAAAAGTAATCCAATAAAAAATAATAATGCTTACAAAGTTATCATTTTATGAGTAAAAGCTACATAAACGGGTCACATAAAAACGATTTTAATTGACTGTTATGTAAACAAGGCGCGATGTGGGTTAGTGAACTCACCCGACAGCAGAGCTACGCTCAGCTGATCCGTGTTCAGGTTCTCGACGTACTTGCCGAGATAGTTGTTGAGGACCCACGCCACCAGCCCTTCCAACATCGTGCATGGTCGGCGCCGAACACGCGAGCCTTACTACACAAGCGATAATAAGCTATCAACAATCCTATTACCCTATCGCACACTTCTTAACTACACCTGCACTCCAATCACTAACACTACGTCTCTACGAGTCACATACATTTTAGTAATATTATTATTTTTTTTTTTTTTTTATATATTTAATAATTGCGCAATGTTTTGTTTACTCTATAATGTCACAAAATTAGATTTTTGTTTTCATTTCTCGTTGAAAAGCTCAAAGAAAATCCATGAATGAATGAACATGATGACAACCATTCATCCATCACTGTGTTTGACAGCTGTTTTTGAATGTCCATGTCGCTGGCTCCCCAAAGTATATATTTTTCAAAGCTGAGAGGCTCAAACGTTTGTGACCAATGGATGGACTCTTATTTGAAGACTGGTTTTCAATGTGACGCTACCTAGACTGAGATCTCAGGTCAAAAAATTGGGGAGCCAGCGACATGCTTTTAGGTTAGAATTTCGGAGAAATCTCCAGATTACTTGTTAACGGCGCAATGTGCCAAAATGATGGCTATGCCAAAGAAATGTGACGGAATATGTGACAGCTACAAGCACATTCAATAGCTATGTGACTCAACTGGAGCTGAGAAATAAGCCATGGAATGTTTCCAACCCATGTCGCTGGCTCCCCAAAAAACCGGCACCCGAAATCTCTGCAAGTATCACCTAAAACTACTAACGAAAGAGGAATTCTCGATCGTAATGTAGTAAATACACGTTATTCAAACAATCTTCTCTAGAATCAGCTTCGTTTTTGAGAAAACACAACATTTGTTTTTGTATGAATATAAGGGTGACTACAACGTTCAACCCTTTTTGGGACAGATTCAGGAACTTATGGTTTAATGATTTCTGTACAAATTATACTAAATATTACCTTGAACAATGTCCGCGAAGGGCTCTTAGTGTTTATATTGTGCTGGTACTATTAGCAGCACATCAACTTACCTATTAAAGGTACTTAGATTTTTGACGGTATTTTCCACGGTTTATTATTATAACATTTATAGTACAAATTCATTGTAGTACACAAGATCTCGTTGTTGTTGTTCGGGAGAAATCATCACCGGCGCGGCCGGCGACTTATCAGGAGCACATCGGAAGTCCCTTTCATTCTCGTCGAAAAGAGATCTTCATGGATAGGTCCGAATGTCACCCGGCAATAAAGTTCCACGTGAGCGCTAGCGCGTATAAGGCTGTGTTTAGGTATTAATGTTTTAGAGTTTTATGCACTTACAGTGCTTTATTATTCTCATGTATAAAACTATTAAATTGAAATAATGCGTGTAGAGTATATTTATACAAGTCTAGTCAAGTATTGATGAAACTGAAAAACATTTCCCATGGAACACAGGTCCAATATAAAAAAAAATGGAATGTACACTCGGTTATAGCACATAAGGTAAAAGGGGTACTCCAAAAGAGCTGAATCATTTTTGTCCTTAGCAATATATTTTTCTTGACATGAATATGTTTTAGTAGAAAATTTATTGATTAAATGAGAATAAGTTTAAATTTTGATTATGTATTAACTGGGGATAAAAATAATTCAGTTCTTTTAGAGTATCCCTGTTACCTTATGTGCTACAACCGACTATACCTACATACATGTTTTACAGACTGTGAAAATGTAACAACGCTACAGTTTCATGAGAATAAACGATATTTATTTATTAATTATAGGAATCAATTCAAGCGGAGCACTTTCTTAACATTATTTAAGGTCATTTATAGTAAAATCTGTACGGAAATCAAAAGCCATAAGTTCCTGAAACTTTCCCAAAAAGGGTTGAACGATGTAGTCACCCTTATATTCATACAAAAACAAATGTTGTGTTTTCTCAAAAACGAAGCTGATTCTAGAGAAGATTGTTTGAAGAACGAGTCTTTACTACATTACGATCGAGAATTCCTCTTTGGTTAGTAGTTTTAGGTGATACTTGCAGAGATTTCGGATGCCGGTTTTTTGGGGAGCCAGCGACATGGGTTGGAAACATTCCATGGCTTATTTCTCAGCTCCAGTTGAGTCACATAGCTATTGAATGTGCTTGTAGCTGTCACATATTCCGTCACATTTCTTTGGCATAGCCATCATTGTGGCACATTGCGCCGTTAACAAGTAATATGATGATTTCTCTGAAATTCTAACCTAAAAGCATGTCGCTGGCTCCCCAATTTTTTGACCTGAGATCTCAGTCTAGGTAGCGTCACATTGAAAACCAGTCTTAAAATAAGAGTCCATCCATTGGTCACAAACGTTTGAGCCTCTCAGCTTTGAAAAATATATACTTTGGGGAGCCAGCGACATGGACATGTTTTTGATGTTTCGTTTTTCTCGCATGAAATTAGATTCATCTACAAAGTAAGTTTTGTTTTTCCCGAATGGGAGTTTTTCTGTTGGCAGTTCTGTTGATAGTTCTGAATGTCAAACCAGAGGGCACTGTTGTAAACTGAAAATTTGACGTTTCATTATAGCTGGCGGCAGCCATAGTTTTGTCTCAGGATCCGTTTCACGTTGTGTTCGTTACTAATTTATTTCTTTTAGTTTGATTTTCTACAAAATAAACTTGTTGTCTTGCTTTTCTATTGAGTGTCATTCATGTAAGCAAACAAAAAATCTACAAGAAATTTAGAACGATTACATAAATACAAAATAAAGAATATTTTGTAAAGTGGTACAGATTTTAATGTAAAGGAACGTTATTTCAATTAAGCTGAGCGCCCTCTACATGACACTCGAGAATCACTAGAAAATTTCCCATATTCATTGGTGGTTCTGGTTTCTAGTCAGTTGCCTTGCTTTTGAATTATGTCCATGTCGCTGGCTCCCCAAAGTATGTATTTTTCAAAGCTGGGAGGCTCAAACGTTTGTGACGAATGGATGGACTCTTATTTTAAGACTGGTTTTCAATGTGACGCTACCTAGACTGAGATCTCAGGTCAAAAAATTTGGGGAGCCAGCGACATGCTTTTAGGTTAGAATTTCATAGAAATCATCAGATTACTTGTTAACGGCGCAATGTGCCAAAATGATGGCTATGTCAAAGAAATGTGACGGAATATGTGACAGCTACAAGCACATTCAATAACTATGTGACTCAACTGGAGCTGAGAAATAAGCCATGGAATGTTTCCAACCCATGTCGCTGGCTCCCCAAAAAACCGGCATCCGAAATCTTTGCAAATACCACCTAAAACTACTTACCAAAGAGGAATTCTCGATCGTAATGTAGTAAATACTCGTTCTTCAAACAATCTCCTCTAGAATCAGCTTCGTTTTTGAGAAAACCAAACATTTGTTTTTGTATGAATATAAGGGTGACTACATCGTTCAACCCTTTTTGGGACAGTTTCAGAAACTCATGGTTTCATGATTTCCGTACAGATTATACTAAATATTACCTTGAACAATGTCCCCGAAGGGTTCTTAGTGATTATATTGTGCTGGTATTATTAGCAGCACATCAACTTACCTATTTAAGGTACTTAGATTTTGACGGTATTTCATACAACTACTAAGTGTAATCAGAAATTAAAATACATCATATGAAAAAAAAACATATTTACCACGGTTTATTATTATAACATTAATAGTATAAAATCATTGTAGTATGCTAATATGCTTGTATACACGATCTCATTGTTGTCGTTCGGGAGAAATCGTCGACGAACGATATTTATTTATTAATTATAGGAATCAATTCAAGCGAGGCCTTTTCTTAACATTATTTTAGGTGATATTTAGTATAATCTGTACGGAAATCATGAAACCATGAGTTTCTGAAACTGTCCCAAAAAGGGTTGAACGATGTAGTCACCCTTATATTCATACAAAAACAAATGTTTGGTTTTCTCAAAAACGAAGCTGATTCTAGAGGAGATTGTTTGAAGAACGAGTATTTACTACATTACGATCGAGAATTCCTCTTTGGTAAGTAGTTTTAGGTGGTATTTGCAAAGATTTCGGATGCCGGTTTTTTGGGGAGCCAGCGACATGGGTTGGAAACATTCCATGGCTTATTTCTCAGCTCCAGTTGAGTCACATAGTTATTGAATGTGCTTGTAGCTGTCACATATTCCGTCACATTTCTTTGGCATAGCCATCATTTTGGCACATTGCGCCGTTAACAAGTAATCTGATGATTTCTATGAAATTCTAACCTAAAAGCATGTCGCTGGCTCCCCAAATTTTTTGACCTGAGATCTCAGTCTAGGTAGCGTCACATTGAAAACCAGTCTTAAAATAAGAGTCCATCCATTCGTCACAAACGTTTGAGCCTCCCAGCTTTGAAAAATATATACTTTGGGGAGCCAGCGACATGGACATGAAATTTTCTAGCAATTCTCGAGTGTCATGTAGAGGGCGCTAAGCTTAATTGAAATAACGTTTCTTTACACAAAAACTGTACCACTTAATAAATTATTCTTTATTTTGTGTTTATTGAATTGTTCTAAATTTATTATTGGTTATTTGTTTACTTACACGTATGACACTCAATATAATAGCAAGGCGATAAGTTTATTTTGTAGTAAATCAAACAAACATAATTATTTTTTAACGAACACAACGTGAAACGGAACCTGTGACAAAACTATGGCTGACGCCAGCCATATTGAAACGTCAAAATTTCAGTTTAGCACTGCGCCCTCTGGTTTGACATTCAGAACTATCAAGAGAACTGTCAATAGAAAAACTCCCATTACACAAGAGACGAGACAACGTGAACGCACACTTGTTAGCGCCGCACGCGCCGCATCGGAATAGGTAGCAAGAAGAATACTACTACTATAGCTGATAAGATTACCTACACATCACCACTACGCTAGTACTATTAATTATACTGTGTCACCACGTCTTCCATCAGATGATTTTTGTTGTATATCGACGCCACCTGTCAATGCGGTTGCCTAGTTAGCGCTGCGCTCTTTATAGACCTGTGGTTTTCATTTACTGTAAAAGTCATAATCATTTCACCACCAATTTTAATGTGAAATGTCGAGCTCGCTTCGCTCGTAATACGTGTTTTATGTGGTATTGCTGTGGCGCACAGTTGCCTTTTTAATGTGAAATTTCGAGCCTCTGCTCGCAGTTAGTAATACTCGCAATGGTTTTTCGACTTATAACGTTTTGTGTTGCTGTAGCATAGTGCAGAGCTCTTTTGTCTTTTTGTTCATGTAGCGTAGTG
Source organism: Tuta absoluta (assembly GCA_027580185.1). Classification (NCBI taxonomy): domain Eukaryota; kingdom Metazoa; phylum Arthropoda; class Insecta; order Lepidoptera; family Gelechiidae; genus Tuta; species Tuta absoluta. The sequence continues at coordinate 471,901 of JAQAHW010000003.1, forward strand.
TGGCTCCTCGCTTTACATTTGAAACATAAAATTCGAGCTCGCTTCGGTCTCAATACAATAAGTAATGTTCATGAGGCGGAGTGTCGCTCCTCGCTATGCTTTTCTGACGTTAAGTGTCGAGCTCGCTTCGCTCGTAATACGTTTAGTTTTGCTTTAGCGTAGTGCAGCACTCGTGAGTGCGAGCTCGTGTGGGGAGTGTGGTTTTTGTCCTCCTGCGTCAAGCGGGCTACATACACACATGCACATATCACGCCTATAAACCCTTTGCGGGGTAAGCAAAGCGCATACAGCCGCGAAAAACAGACATTTACGCCACGTCTGCCAAATATTTGAGGGTCGTCCGGTAAATTTTGTATCCCTTTAGTGACAGATTGTCAGCCCATCGCTCAAAATTGCAATACACACCCTCGAGTCCCTTAGTCGCCTCTTACGACTCCCAAGGGAAAGAAATGGGGTGAAGCTATTCTAAGTTGGCATCACACGCGGGCTAAATTCAGCAAAATACGCTGGCGCTAAATGTAGAGCTTGATTCTCTCGCAATATGTGTAAATAGTGTTGATGTGGCGCAGTGTGGTGGCGCAGCTCTTGCCTTTTTTAATGTCATGTATCTGTCGCAGCCAACTGGTTAAAAGCGCTGTTCATTTGCACAGCGAGCTCGTGAGTCAAACGACGCCATTCAACTGCACCACTAAACGTTCATCAGCTAAGTGGTTGAAGGCAACGTTCTACACGACAGCTTGACGACGCCTAGCCCACTGGTTAACGTGCAATTTGCAAGGGTGACCATCAATCAGTGTTAGGGTGGATTCAGACGTACACGGGCTCAATGCGTACTCTACGCACGTTGTGCGTGTTTTAGTACAGTCGGTTGTAGCACAAGGTACCAGGGGTACTCCAAAAGAACTGAATAATTTTTGTCTCCAGCAATATTTCTTTCTTGAAAATAATATGTATTAGTTTAGCAGTTAGTACTTTAGCTGCAGGTTGTACCTTAGGTAGGAGGATACTGCTAATAATAGTTGAAGAATATTCAAACAATAGTGAATAGATGGAATGGAATAGAATAATTTATTGTAAAATAATGCCTAATTATATGTACAAAAATAGGTTCTGAATGAGCTATTTACAAAACGAGTGGTTACTAAGCGAAATCTACACACACACATGAATAATAATGCGCGCACACATATGCAAATTCCGCGGCGCGCGGGAAGGAGTTTCGAGGTCGCGACACCGAGTGTATAAATATAGGCGGCGCCGTCCGCGCTTTCTTTTCGCTCGCCGGTCGCCGTGGAGGAAGGACGTCGGTGCAGCTCCGTCGGTCACGCCGCGCCATGACACGAAGTTGCTCGAAGATGAAGATGATGCTTGCAGATGATGATCTTCGAGTGGAGTGGAGTGCTGATTGTGGATCGCCGTGTTTTGTGATGGTGCTCGCATGCTGTGTGCTGGTGTTCCAAAACAGCTCTTGTCAGAGCTCCATCTTAAGTTTCACGTGATACGTCTGTGTTCAGCTGCTCCCATAGTGGACAGCTACAAGTTTCATAACTGTGCGTCTTATCTGCCGTTCCCTCATGGAGTGGCAACAAGTTTCAGTGAAACTATTACGTCTTGTAGTGAAGTGCTTGTGCTTGTATATAAGTAGCTGTAGATATGTAGTTGCAGATGCTTGTGCTTGATATGTAAGTAGCTGTAGATGCTTTATAGTGCGCAGTAGGTATGTGCGTAGGTATAGCTAATGAATCGCCGCTTCGCCGCTTGCTTTTAAGCCTGTCTGTAGTTGCTTGATAGATGTGACGTCACACGCGTAGGTTCCCAATTTGCATGTAGAACGCACGACGATAAGCTTGTAGGTAACGTTTGATCGCCTTGCATTTGCGCTTGATTAGGGAGATACTCGCGTATGCAGTTGATGAATGTTGTAGGTGACGTAGGTAGCTACATTAGTAAAAAAATCACTTCTTATGTGAAAATAAGTTTAAATTTTTATTATGTATTAACTAGGGATAAAAATAATTCAGATCTTTTGGAGTACCCCTGGTGCCTTATGTGCTACAACCGACTGTACGTACATAGTCACTCGTACAGCCCACATGTTCAATGAAGAGGTTATTGGAAAAATAAAAAACCTGTAGCCAGAAACACGACGCAGACAGCCAGATTGAGGCCTTAGTCAGCCAGAGAGATGACGCAGTCAGAGTGTGTGACGCCTGAGCTAGCCATAGAAATAACAGCCAGCTAATGTGACGCCTTAGCTTGCCAGAGAGATGACGCAGCCAACCTCAGGGATGTCTCAGTCAGTCAGAAAGATGACGCAGCTGGTTAGAGGGATGACCCGGCCAGCCAGAATGACGCCTCAGCCACCCAGAGAAATGACTCAGCCAGTCAGAGAGATGACGCAGACAGCCAGAGAGTTGACGAAGCTAGCTAGAGATATGAGGCAACAAGCCAGAGTGACGCCTCAGCTAGCCACAAAGATGCCTTAGCCAGCCGGAGAGTTGACGAAGCTAGCTAGAGATATGAGAGAACAAGCCAGAGTGACGCCACACGCGCAAGCCAGAGTGACGCTAGCCACAAATATGACGCAACCAGCCAGGGAGATGACGCAGCCAGCCAGAGAGATGACGCAGGCAGTCAGAGCAGGCAGTCAGAGCAGACCTCTCGACTGAGAGAAAATTTCACCAAACCTCAGTTTGACAGGTGCATAGTGTTATTTAGTGTTTTGGGGCATGTTCAATGGACCACGGATAATATATCTTTCGTCGCTCTTTTATACTTTGACAGTTCGTAAAACCGCGTTTTGAAGCGCATGGTAGAAAATTTCTCCTGACTGGCGTGCTAAAACGCGGTTTTATGACCTGTCATCGGAGAAAATACCGACTAGGAGAAACAGCATGAACGGGCCCCAAAACGCGGTTTTACGAGCTGTCATCGCTGATAAATTATCTTATGCGACGGCGTTGAACGGCTACCTACTTGTATCCACAGATCTCATATTTGTATCTTCGTGCCGTGCGTGTCACCGAGACCACAGATGAATAAGATAATGTGCTAGGACCGAGACAAACGCTAGTGATGTCCATGTCGCTGGCTCCCCAAAGTATATATTTTTCAAAGCTGAGAGGCTCAAACGTTTGTGACGAATGGATGGACTCTTATTTTAAGACTGGTTTTCAATGTGACGCTACCTAGACTGAGATCTCAGGTCAAAAAATTTGGGGAGCCAGCGACATGCTTTTAGGTTAGAATTTCAGAGAAATCATCAGATTACTTGTTAACGGCGCAATGTGCCAAAATGATGGCTATGCCAAAGAAATGTGACGGAATATGTGACAGCTACAAGCACATTCAATAGCTATGTGACTCAACTGGAGCTGAGAAATAAGCCATGGAATGTTTCCAACCCATGTCGCTGGCTCCCCAAAAAAACCGGCATCCGAAATCTTTGCAAATACCACCTAAAACTACTAACCAAAGAGGAATTCTCGATCGTCATGTAGTAAATACTCGTTCTTCAAACAATCTCCTCTAGAATCAGATTCGTTTTTGAGAAAACACAACATTTGTTTTTGTATGAATATAAGGGTGACTACATCGTTCAACCCTTTTTGGGACAGTTTCAGGAACTTATGGTTTCATGATTTCCGTACAGATTATACTAAATATTACCTTGAACCCATAAATCATGAAACCATAAGTTCCTGAAACTGTCCCAAAAAGGGTTGAACGATGTAGTCACCCTTATATTCATACAAAAACAAATGTTGTGTTTTCTCAAAAACGAATCTGATTCTAGAGGAGATTGTTTGAAGAACGAGTATTTACTACATAACGATCGAGAATTCCTCTTTGGTTAGTAGTTTTAGGTGGTATTTGCAAAGATTTCGGATGCCGGTTTTTTGGGGAGCCAGCGACATGGGTTGGAAACATTCCATGGCTTATTTCTCAGCTCCAGTTGAGTCACATAGCTATTGAATGTGCTTGTAGCTGTCACATATTCCGTCACATTTCTTTGGCATAGCCATCATTTTGACACATTGCGCCGTTAACAAGTAATCTGATGATTTCTCTGAAATTCTAACCTAAAAGCATGTCGCTGGCTCCCCAAATTTTTTGACCTGAGATCTTAGTCTAGGTAGCGTCACATTGAAAACCAGTCTTAAAATAAGAGTCCATCCATTCGTCACAAACGTTTGAGCCTCTCAGCTTTGAAAAATATATACTTTGGGGAGCCAGCGACATGGACATTTTGAATTCCACCTTTGTCCTAAATAAGCACACCAAATGCGGTTCATTTACGAAGATAGCTTTATGTATATTTGGTGCATAATCGTTGCTCTTGTTCTTCAAAATATGTGCTCGAAATAGTTCAAGATAAAAATGAAATCAAAATAACAATCTGAAATGAACATTTCACCGTTTATAGCTACGGTTTATAGTGTAACGTGCACCATTAAAAATTCACACTCATCATTGGCCTCACACGTCTGTGACAGACGATTTAATCAGTCATCAGATAAAATTCACACTATCTTCGTAAATATTAGTCTAGTTTTCTTTTCACGCAGAATTTGTAAAAAGTTGTATACGATGGTTTAATGACAGGTGATATTGTAGAACAGAACGTAATCTTACTTGTTCCAAGAATCTTCATTACGCGATATATTAATGTTTTTGTGTAAATAATTGATTGATACAGTGAAAAATGAAGGCAGCTAATATAATTAAAAGTTTTCGTCTATTACCAGTAAACAATGTGAACTTATGTTGCCTCAGAACTGCTGCAAAAGTGCAAGTGCGTTATAGTGCTTCTGTGGGGTTTATGAATCACAATATATTTGCTCCAGTCGCTCTACACATACGCAACTTGGGTCTAGGGCCCACTTCTAAAGAGTTTGAAGAAGGTTCCTCGGGCCAGCGCCAGGGACCACTAACCAAAGCACATGCAACAGAGCTGGTGCTCCATTTGAATGATGATGAAAGGATAATTCTTTACAATGCTTTGCAAGAATACAAGTCAAATAAAATCAAAGAAGAATTCGAAGGTAATAAAATTCTATATTAATATAAATTTTAATACATAGAAATATATTTCAAGGATGATTTCATTGAATTTTCAGAGATGTTAGCTGGTGGAAGATGGAGAACAAAGTTAGGTAGACCAAGTAAGGTGCCCACGCTGGGCGACGTCGACCCCACCGGCACCTACTGTCCTGTACCTGATGACTGGTTCAAGAAAAAATATGGTAAGTTGAGAATGTTACACACCTGCACTGCATACATAGGTTAAATCTGGTTTGATCCAGTACTAACCACACTGCAGTGGTCAGCTGTGTTTACATGTAATTTGCTATTGCTAAGAATAGTTTGTAAGCTCCATCGTTTCTGTGCTATTATAATGATGATGATTCACCTTTTTTTATTCAGTATGGTCTGATGATGATGGTATGTACCACTAAGTGCACATTTTTAAAATGGTTATACTTATAACATAGTGTTTGACTAATTTTGTTTCTAACAATTTGTTTCTTTACATTTTTCCAGCTGCCACAGTACCAAAGCCTTCTTCAAAGGAGCTATTTCACTGTAAGTTATCAATGCATCATTAAAATCATTACTTACTTACATTACATAGGCATTTATTATCACCTCACGTCCCAGACAATAAGAATCATTTTCAAATCTCAGTAATCACCAAACGCTACTGTAGATAAGATACTAGTTCAGACTTTTTATTATCTAACATTATGAGTTTGAATAGAATCACTGCAGTGTCCTTGGGTAAGATAATAATATTAATGATAATGACCTCAACTTGCTAATTATTCATGTTCTAGTATCACATGCTAGCCATGATATCACACCAAGCATGAGATATTGATCTAATTGCATGGTACAGCTTCATTTTAATAATGAATTAATTTTATTTACAGTGTTTGTATCAAATTCAATACCCTTCATTGGGTTTGGGTTCCTGGATAACTTCATTATGTTAGTTGCTGTAAGTATATTATTTGTTAGTTATTTATTTACTCACATGTTTGCCAATAAAGTTAACTATTACATGACATTCTTTTTTTTTAATTAAACTTTTATTACATAGAAAAAATATTAATCTGTCAGGTAAATAGTTAACTTATTCAAACATAAAAACTATTGAAAAACACTTGATCAAAGTTTTGAACTTGCTTGTAGTTTGAAAATATTCTACTACTAAAATAATAGGTTTTATTTGTGACCGGTAATGACATGGAGCTGCATTTGAAATATTGTCTCTGATATTTAAGAATTAGCTTATTTATATAACATGTATCAGGGCGACCGGATAGAGAGCGGGCTGGGGTCAATCATCACAATCTCGACGATGGCGGCGGCGGCGTGGGGCAACACGTTCAGCGACGTCATCGGCATCGGCTCCTCCTACTACGTGGAGCGCGCTGCCAACCTGCTGGGCCTCGGCGCGCCCAAGCTGTCCCCCGTGCAGCTCGACATGCCCGTGTCGCGTCGCGCAGCCAACCTGGTATGTGTACTCATCATTCGAAGTAATCAGCATAAAACACAACCTCTCTATTATTGTTCGACCCTTAATCAGTGGTTTTTGCATTCTATTATGAACGCTTGCATAAAGTTTGGTGGCATACCAGCTGAAACTAGTTTACACATGTCACACGCGATCACACAATCGATAAGTCAAGTGTACTCTCAACATTCTCTGTTAACTTGTCACCATATTTTACGATTTATGAATGTTTGTGTTACAGGGGCGCGTGTTGGGTATCACGCTGGGCTGCATCCTGGGCATGATACCGCTGCTGTTCCGCGACGGAGTCGAGAAGAAGCCGGATGAAGAGGTCACCGTCGCTGTGGCCGTTGCGGGCGCGTAGGACGAGGAACTCGTACATACTACACAGACCACACATTCGCTCGATTTAGGGTCCAGACTACCGCTTTTTTTAAGAATCGACAGACGGACCAAGTAAGTCTTCCGTGTAATTAAACCGTTTGCACTTTCATGGTGGAAAAGCGTGGAAGAGATCAATGTGAAAGTCCGACGCTGTGTGTTAACTTTTTCGTTTTGTGCGTCAAGAAGTCGGACGCAAAATCGGTCGTCTGCTGGCACCCTTAGCTAGATACACTATTTAGGAGGCTGATTCCCGCCCCAGCAGCTTTAAAACAATCACATGTTTATAGAAACAAACTAATTGTAGATAATATAAGCAAAAGCCCATTGCTCGTTATTGAGTTGTACTTACCCGAATCTCCGTACGAGTTTTCTATAACACAAATTATAATAGAAAATAAGTTTGCGAGTTCCTGCTTTAATTTATAAGTACAATATTGACCAGAAGCAATATTAAGGGATAAAATAAATAGTTTATTTTTATGGTCTAATGCTTTGTATACACTTAAATGCATGCCGGCAGCTTTCAAGGCGCAAAGCTCACAAACCATGGGCCGGCTGATCGCCATAGACATTATTCCACTTAGATTTAGACTCGAATTATATTCGTCCACCGGCGACCAAATCGCTTTGCCACAAGTTTATAAGCAACGTAAACAATTGGCGGACGCTGGCGGTCGAATATAATTTGACCCTTAGCCGCCAGTCAGCATAGTGAGTTGAAGGCAAGGTAGCGTATCACTTTATATTACACTTGGTGTAGTTAGCGCACGTTACATGTAGTGACGAGCTTTAGGGGCACATTTCGACCACTATTTACACAAATTAGGGCGTATACAAAATATACAACTTTTAACTCCTTTTAGCGGCTTATATTTTTTTAAATAATTATCTTATAATAAATGAATCAAGACTTGCTACATACTGTAGGGAATATACTTGTTTCAGATATTTTATATATCTTCTATTAGAGGTTAGCATTAAATGCGGTGAATCCTTTATTATTAAGTAGACATAAATGAATATTTAGTGTAAGAGAATTTATTAATGTTGTCTCGTGCGAACTTTAAATATGAATTTTTATTCTGAAATTAATATTTTCTTAAAAAATATAGTAGTCGCAGCTTTTCTTGATATAAACAATACTATTTTAATTCATAGTGTATTGGCCATTTAATACTGAAATAATCACTCCATATAAGTTAAAATCTTGCACCCATTTTTTAATCTGAATTTCAAAATAAATAAAACTACTCCCTTGAATATATCTATAGTTAATTAATTAGTTATCTACACAACACTTGCCACTCAATTAAGAATTTTACATATAAAATTCCAAGTTTCTCTAGTGATTATATCTAATTAGATAAGTATTTCTGAGCATTTTAACGGAATGGACATCTAGTCATGGAACAGTGGAGGAATGTTTGTAAATAACTCTTAAACGTAAATTTTAGTACAAATCGTAATTGTTATTGTGTTGCATAATTTTTCTCAATCGTTTGAAAGCATGTTGTTGTTAATTGGAATAAATGCAGTTCTATTTATTGTGAAAAAGCCTTATATGCACACTTGGTCATAATTATTGGGTATGAAGAGATTGAGTCCGTCTCGAACTATATTCGTCCGCTCGCTTCTTCGCAAGTGGTATGCAAAGCATTATTTGCTTCAGCTGTGAAACCGCTGCGCTCGCGCCGCTGACGGACGGATATAATTCAAGTCGAAGTTTGATGAAATGACTGATGATGTTGGACGATAAGAAAGTATTTTAGCTAGATCCAATAGTTGTGCCCTTGTGTGTATAATATTATGTTAACGCTGAAGTCCCCCGCAATTTTGATACCTGATGAACGCTGCTGACTGTACCTCTAGATGTTTAATTTTCAGATGTATATGTTTGTAACTAATCAAAAGGTTAATCGGTTTTATATTGTGACTATTAGTAAATATAAATTAATTTAATATCATGAATAAACTTATTTAAGTTTTGTATTTGTGTTCGTTTAATTATTTGTGTTTAAGTTTGTAGAATGAAATAAAACGAAGAGATTGTATAATCACAATAAATTTATTAAATAATTCTCACTGGTTGATAATATTATGCGCAGTAAAGCGTCGATAAAATACGACAAAAGAAGGGTCGGTCTATGTACAGAAACATACAGCTTGTCTTAAGTCCGTGGAGATCTGTGGGGTAGGCAGGGCATTGATCGCGGTCCTACATGTGCCCATACATTTTCCGCTTAGTGTCTTGGAGCGTTAGCTGCGTGGCGCGGGCTGGTTCGGCGTGTACTAGTTCCAAATAAAACTTCGGTGTACAACGTGTATCTGTAGGTACACTTGTCGCCAAGATGTTAGCTCAATAAACACTAAACCAGCCCACGCAAGGCGTAACGCAGCGTAGGCCCTTACAACAGAGCCAAAACCTTGAATTCTAATAATCTTCGAAAGCTGTTTATCAATACGAATCAGTTTATTAACGTGGACTAGGCAAGCTGCATCGTGAAGCGTGCGGCGCGGCCCTCGGCGTCCGCCCTCCAGGACATTCCCAAGCGCCCACTGCCGGCTAATAACTCTCATCTTATGTTCTACGGGCGGCCTACGCCTTAACTATCAGTATTGTATTTTGTATCCACTTATATCCAGAATTAACTAGAACATCCGTTATTTCCGCAGCAGAATTTCTCTTTAGCTAGAAATGCTGTCGCATAATCCTATAATTGTTTGCAACACAAATAAGGCTAGAATTATATTCGTCCGTCGGACACAGATCGCTGTGTCGCATTTTATTAGAAACTAGCGGCCTATCCAGCGGTTTCACCCGTTGCTAACAACTTTTCCGCGGGAATAAGACATTTTAATATATCCTATGTTCATCATGGATAAAATAGGAAACTAATGATTTTTTTTATCGGTCCAAATCAAATCTTTCCTCTTTATAATATTAGTGTAGATTGTATGCAACGATTATCTGCGTCCGCTGATCACCATTTCGTAAATCAGCGATAAGTGACTATGCCGCCGTTGGCCGCCGCGGCAGGCGAACGAATATAATTCGAGGCGAAGTAACTGCTACGAAATTAACAAATGTTTTTAAACATGTTCAACTTAATGTTTGTACTATTTATAAACATATCATAATTCTATCAATTTTATACAACGTGGTTTTAGTTTACAATTAAATCACCAATGGATATAGTTATCATCATAATGAAACAATATCACCGATACAGTATAAATGTTACAAACTTCAGTACACTAGAGTATCTTGGATCGCCATACGAGAACCATTGTTTAAAACCCTTATTTGGTAAATCACGACTAGATTGCTAAAGTTGCAATTGCTTACAAAAACTAGGGATATTAGCGTGTCGTGCAAACGTTGCACGCAGCTACGCGAACAACGACATGCACCGCATTACTGTACTGCTTCTTACACTAATACAACTTATAATGCTTTTTTATCAGACTTTCAAATTATTCGAAAAGATACCATTCCAAATAGAGCCATTACGTCTCCTACACACTGCCGGGCTGACCGGCTTTTTGATACTTTCGCACTCATTTCATATCATCAATCCTACTACGTGAATACTTGAATTAATCAAGTTAAACAAATACTTCGATCACGATGCTGTTTATCGAAAAGTAAAGTCTTAACACTGGCTGAATGCACTGTAAACTGTTACAAATGTCTTACAGGGCTAGGATCAATCGCTTAAGCGTATTAAGTAAGTAGGTAGTCTAGAATCAAAAACGTTTGGTCGAGGAATCCAAGTTAAGTAACAATGAGATCCTTATATTCGAAATGAACGAGGGGCGAACTTAACACCGGACGGAGATCGCCTCACTACACTTAACTAAACATTTGGTATTATTAATTCTTGTACAACTTATCACAATTAAACAATTTGAAACGGATTTAAGTTGTGTTTATTTTGGATTTTTACAATTCCTACGTTTCCTCCGCTGATTTCACAGTAGAAGAACCAGATCCAAGATACACAAGATACGGTTTCACCATTCTACATTCTACGTGGAACCGGGACGTTACGCTAGGCTATTAAGAAATAGATGGCGGTAGAACGAAAATAAATTAAATTCTAAATAATGACGTCTGACACTTTAGTCATCCGTGACAACTTACCGTAACACCTTAGAAACGTAGGAATTGTAAAAATGCAAAATTAACACTCCGTTCAAAATTGTTTTATTGTGATGACTGATGGATGAGTAAAAGTTGTGCAAACTCAAGAAAATATTATGCTTGTACAACTTATTCCACTTTTGTTACATACTTCAACTGGGTTCAACAGTTGATATCACTTGATGGTGGGTTCATCAGCCCACAACCACGACTCTTTACGTTGTTATAATGGAGTTTTCTATTTATTTATTTTAATCTCTTCCCTAGTCGCTATATATAGATGAAGATAGATGGCGCCTTACTTGGTACGTTAACGTAAGAAACGGAACGTCACATAAGTTATCAATTTTTCACTTGTATGCATGAGATCGTAAAACGAAACGTAACTAGTTATTGGTACATCACTCGCATCACAAAAGTATTTACTTTCAAGGGTTTTCCTGCATATTAACGAAAACCACAACGAAAACAACGTACAAACAAAACAGAGTATTAATAAATGAAAAACCAGGACAGATTCGGAAAGAACAACAACCTATTTTTTTCATGCCTTTTGGATATGGCATTTAGTAACGTTATCAGTAGTCTTTAAAGGACTGAATCTCGTTAACCACTGAACAGATTCGAATGGGAATTGTATCGGAAGAATCTTTACATTATCTTGAGTGTCATAAGCTAGGCTTTATCTCAGACAGTAGTCGTGTTCTATAACATTAAATTTATTATGTTTGTTTCATTCTTAAAAAGATTCTTTGTAATGTTTCATTTCCGAGGGTCAGCTGTAAGAAATTTCTACTTGTACATAAGCTGTACCTGTTGTGTCGTATTTCTTTATGTTTTGTGTCTTTTCTGTAATGTTTTTGTATATATATAAAGAATATAAATATATGAATAAATAAAGAAAACTCCCAATTGTTTATGTTTAGGAGATAGCCCTATTGGACCCAGCTGACATTATGTAACACACAAAACATTCCAATCCTGCTGATAGTGATTGTCCGTCGCGGCTCACCAATTTATCTAATACATAAAACATTTTTGTAATCAATATATCACAATTTTGCTCACGCAACGAGTGTTGTCGTGTTTGATATTAGGTTCACAACCAAAAAGGTAAAATTTGGATTCAGTTATTGTGTTATAGGATATCTCCTGGTGGTCGCGCCAACGAGACACGGACAGTGGCGCGCGCTGGCCGGTAGCGACGTTACAAAGGTTCTTTCTAAAATTTTATGAAAATGAAATTACTTTATTTAATGTAGGATAGTGTTATCACTTTTGTCAGACGTGGTGTTAATATCCGTTTTACGGCCTTTAACGCTCTGCCTACCCCGTAAGGGATATAGGCGTGATGTATGTATGTATGTATGTAGTGTTATCACTAATTGACGTCATGACCCGTGATTTAACAAAAAAAAAATTTAAAACAATTTTATTTTTATAGGTAACTATTTTGTATTTTCTCAATAGAAAACCGGCTCGGACGGGATAAAAAAAAATAAAGACTGGCCAGGTTAATCACACGGCATGTACCTTTACGCCACCACCATCTGTAATATCTGTAATCTAGATACACCGATGGGTACAAAGGGAACGTAATTGAACTAAATATTTTGGTTTACTAAATCATCAAATAGGAAGGTTATATTTCATTATTGGTTTGTAGCATTCCCACACAAACAGAAAAAATACACCTCAAAAACCTCGGAAAACTGCAAAATATTTAGCGTGATATATAATCGGAGGGTAGTAGCAGTTAGCAAGCCAGGCGGTCTTTAGCTTCGCCTACTACTGTTTTAAAACAGTACAGAGGTACGTTTTCTATATTTTCTCTAGTTGATTTTAGAAATTATACTAATATTTAAATATTGAGTACCTATAGACCTACACGTAAGTAACAGTCAATATCCGGCCAGCGCGTCATTCCACTTCTCTTATAATTAAATTATTTAATAATTATAATACAATCGAACATGCAGGACGTGTCTTACAACTAAATATGCATCGCTAATGAGTATCATCGTGTTCAGTAAATCACCGCTGTACTGCGCTCACCTGCGCCAAACAATCCTACATACATTATGTACAAAAAAACATTATTTTCTTCATAAATTGATATCATACAAATAAATGTACAAAAGCGTAAATAATTATTACAAAAAAAGTAAGTCGGTGTCTTAAATACAAACTCCAAAAATGTATTTAAAGTAAAAATAAACTATCTACAATAAAAATACTGAACATGACTGATCGATTAAAAAACCGTTGCCAACTGCTTATAAGTATAGTAGGTATGTTTTTTTATGTACAGTCTGGCAAGTGATCAATCAATACTTGAATTACTAAAGTTTTAAGTATGTATGACGTGTATCTATACCCGGAGAGCTGTTTTCATCGAGAGGGATAAAATCTGAATAGATCGAAACCGAAAGTAGGTAGTAACTAGACATTGGCCTCAATTCGGGATACCCATTCTCTTAACTTACCTTCAATTAGCGCTGTAATTTTCCATCCAACAGGTTTAGAAAAGGATAGGAGATGTCTAAGTACTGTCATGTCTTATAATTTGACGCAAGATGCACGTTATCTGTGAAAATAAGGCGACGATGAAATGAATGGCGACTAAATTGACTTGAAATGGCGAAGAACCTATTGACATTTTTAAACACGACAGGATTTAGATACGCTAGGCAAGTAAGAAAATATTTTGTTTGTTAATTCAAAGCCACCGCTCGGACGCTTGTAGAACAGACGATAGCTATCCTTTTAAAAATCTTTTTGATGGAAAGTGACAGCAATAATTTAAGATAATTGTTATCCGAATTGGGGCCATTGTCAGAACATAGGTTTTCGTGTCAGATCAAATTATACGCTCTTTCATGAACCCAGCTCCAATGCTAGTTTTTTAAACTATTCTATCTGTATGCGGGGCCTTACTAAATGCTCAAGTTGAGGCAAAAGTCCCAATTCCATGTTACCGACTAAAATATCTTACTAAAAATAGCACTGTCACTTTCTGTTAAATACGCTAAGATAAGGATAGAAGATGATCTTAAATTGTCTATGATTTTTGTCAAAATTGAGCGGCGATTAAATATATGGCGGTTAAACATACACGGAAATCTGCGAAATGGTGCGGAAATCATATACTATTTTGTCATCTTATAGTCGTCTAAACATCTACTATCCTTTTTTAAACTTATTTAACAGAATGTGACAGTGCTATTGTAAATTTTGCGTTTCTGTCAGTAACGTGGAATCAAGGCAATTATGTGTTGCAATATTTATATTCAAACTGGTCTTATAAAACACAATTTGTTTTAAGAATTATAGCCAAAACTAAGTTACTACTGCTGTAAGTGTGGTCACAATAGCTTGACATTCTATATTAATCACTTTTGCCGACATATATTCTTAATATACAAAAAAATATGTTTAGTGCTTCGTAATTCATACATGATCATAAGTACCTAATCTTAAACAAATGGCCTTAACTCGAGATATAAATTGTCTTAACATACCTTAAATTAGTGTTGTCACCTTACGTCAAATAGGATTAGAAAAGGGTGGGAAATATTTCAGCCATGTCATGTCTTATTATTTGACGCAAAATACGTGTTTGTTAATCGCCACATATAGACTAAAATAGAGTTGTGACGTCACACGGCAAAATGCATTAGTGGGCACATGGCGTCTGCGGGAAAGCGCTCGTGCTGCCGACGTGACGTCACCGGCGAGGAGAAAAACCCAACACACATTCCACCGATACATAAGTCAAAGATAAACAGGAAAGTCTCCTGAATGGTATACGGGCCGAATAGTACAAAGATAAAACTTAAATGCAGGAAAAAAAGCCTGCCCGTTGAATATTTTCCATGCAACTGTAAAAGTTGAATATCTCGGAAACTACAAAAAATAGCGGAATATACAAGGGGGTGATTCCATACCCCTTAGTATAATGCATTCAAATTTTGTCTTAGGACGTCACTATTCGGGCCACTCTGAACTTATCGAGTCCATAACAATCTGAATGATGTTTGTTGTTCGTGTGGAATAACCTGGCATACGATGTTTGGAGGAACGCCCTTTTGGCGGAAAAAACACAATTAGACACGGAGACGTTTCCAAACAAATGTACCTCTGTAACTAAAAATAGCACAGTCACTTTCTGTTAAATAAGCAGATGATCGCACTCTCAAATTGTCTATGATTTTACGCGATATCTTTCAAATTAAGCGGCGATTAAAATTATGGCAGTAAAACAAACAAGGATATCCCCAACTTTGCGCGGAAATCATAGACTACTTAAAACATGGCATGATTAAAATATGCTGAGACATCTTCTATCCTCTTCAAAACTTATTAAACCGAAAGCGACAGTGCTATTTTTAATGAGCCGTTTTAGTTAGTAACGTCGAATCAAAACAATGGGCGTAGCTTCAGAATCCCGGAATGCCTCGGTCATTTTGATATTTATTATACTTAATAACATAATATATAGCACTTTAGAATTTTAATAAAAATAAAATACCGAAAGTATCTTACTATTTCGCTATGACTTCTGTTATATTGTTTTTTAAATATCATAAAGTTATTCCAACCCGTACAAAAATTACCAAGGCATATCAAGATCCTACAGCTAAGCCCATTGATAGATAAAACAGCCTGGTTTCATGCCAGAATTTTCGCTATACCACATACGTGTATCAAGTGAGTTTTTCTCCCCATTACACTACACGTACCTACAATCAAGCGCTGTCGGACGACGACCTGTCCGTCCTCGGTTCCGCCTCGGTGGAGTTCCTCTCGAGTGTTGCCAGCTCCTCCCGCGCGTCAGCCGGGGTTACCCTCCGCCAGTGCGGGGAGTCGGCAAGCGGGGGGTGGTTGGAGTGGGGGGTGTGCACCGCGTAGCGCGACTCCTCGAAGCCGGCGCGGAGCCCCAGGATGATGCTGAGCGCGGAGGCGTCCTGGCCGTGGCAGCCCGAGTACCGGTACTGCGGCTTCTTGTCGAACCTGCACCCGCCCGATTGCGCGCCTGCAGTAACACACGGAATCTTGTTCATTAAAGTGTTCCACATATAACCTTAGACTGCCGACAAGTTTATACAGATTTTTTTTACACAAAAAATATTAGAACTCCAAGCATCTAGTTTTTGAACTGTCTACAAGTTAACACGGAATATTAAAATACAAAGTCAATTCAGTTTCTTAGCATCTTCACGCTCTAACTGCTTACAATGTTACACAGAAGAAGAATCAAACTCCCCAGCAAACATGGACCTAGATGTTTAACGCTATCTATCGATGTTTTTTTTAAACAGCTGTCAGAGAAAGGCCACATTATGTGCTCATTTTATACAGATAGTTAAAGTATTGGACTGTTAAGGGAACTTAATTCAACCGGGAAAAGTTCGACTTTAGGAATACACTCACATATAAATAAAAATGTCGACTTACCTATCGGCATGATGCAGTCTATAGTGAGTGCGCAGCGGATCCAGGGCTTCATGACCAGGTGGCTGGCGGGCGAGTCGGCCACGAGCAGCGCGTCGGCATGCACCATCGGCACGAACAGGAAGTCGTCGATGTTCGCGTGCAGGTAGTGGAACATGCGCGGGTGTGTGAGCGAGGTGACGGCGGCGCGGCGCGTCCACGCGACCACGTTGGTGCCCGCGGGCGCCGCCGCGCGCGACCACAGCTCCGCCAGCGCGGCCGGGCTCCCCGCCCAGCGCTGCCCAGACTCGCAGAAAATCACGCCGCCCACGCGAGACAACGCGTGCTGGAAATTATAATAGAAATACTATTTATTCGAAGTTGGTGTCTGAAGAGGAAAGATGGTTGGCCACTTGTTACGACATGACGAATTCATTTAGAAGATTGCTGAAGGGTCGATGGAAAAAGAGGCAGAGGAAGACTAACATATTTCATTCATTCAAATTAAAGAAAGGCGTGTCGCAACAAACGGTCAAATCCTGGCAGAAAGGGAAAATGAGGTCATGATTGGAGATTGCTCCACCGTCAAGAGCATAGCTAATTTAATGAAAAACAAGGATTAAACATTTTGTTTTAAAGTGGATAAGTATAGGTATATTTTTGTTACGAAATTAGATTAGATTATTATGAAATTAGAAATGTAATCTCATATACATCAAAAAAGCATCACCCTATGTAGATAAGCTTTTAAGAAATAAACCTAATTTTGGGCGTACATTAAGTAACGTCGTAATGTAAACAAAAATGGCAACTTTTAGCAACTTTGGCTCATATTTTGTGCCGCCAATACATAGTTTCATAGCGTATTAACCCAGAGATTTTTATCAGTTCTTTTCCAAAACCATGACTAAAATTTTACCTTAAGTTATCTTGGCCTACTACCGCAATATAAGGCAAACAGCGGGGCTAACCCTGACTTAGAGATAACGTCTGTGTGTGTCGATAAAAGTTAACAGTTTCCTACTATTCATTATAATTCGTTTGTTACCATTAAGGAGTCATAAACTCATAATGTTTGAAATCCTAGCAATCAAATTGTTAAATCATACACAATGTAAAAATATAAGCTGCAAATAATTTAAACGGGGATCCAGCCCGTGAAACTGAACAACTTTCCCCGAGGAACATAGGTCAAAATTTAAAAATAATATTACCTCCCATACAAATTAACCAGGTCATTGGTAAAATTTGTATGGGAGGTCAAATTTTTCGTTTCCTGGGGAACAAGTTGTTCAAATTGAAGTAAGTCAATAAATTCCTTTTTACGCACGAATATGATAATTTAAAACAGAAAAAAAGAATTAAAGTGCGCAAAGGCGGTCTTATCGCTAAAAGCGATTTCTTCCAGACAACTTTTGGGTAGAGGAAAGCGGTAAAGAAACCAGAGCAGGACTTTTTTTAGTAAGTACACCCAAGATTGTTATCTAATGAAAAACTTGTCTCTAGAATCTAATTAGTTCTAGCTATTCTAGAACATTAACTGCTTATACCTATTATATTTGCATAGTTAAACAAACACTCTAGTTTTTTATACACGAAATGTTGAATAGGTCCATCAAACCGGAGATAATCGCAGCATCGACCTTGAGTGAGGCTAGTGAGGCTCGCATTCTGGCCTTGATTCACAAACGCAGCTCAGACGCAGACGCAGGCCTGCGCCCGCGCCGAGATTAATTCGGTTCGGCGGATCCGGTGCAATTTTGCCCCCTACCGCTACCAGATCCGGTGATATTTGATCAGGTCCGGTACCGGATCCGGAAAACTTAAAAACTATAGGGAAAATAAATGGTGATGTCATATTTTAGTCAGATTGTAATGTAATGCAATCGGCGTTCTAGGTTGGTGAGTTGTGGTTTTAGTTAACCATTACACTCTATAACATCGCACTTAGCTAAATATCCCGATTTTGTTACCCGTATCGTAATGGTACAATTTGACATCAGAAACTCCATTAAAAAAAATCTTTAGATAAATTCACCAACAAAATATTTTATTGATTTATTAAATGTACTTAGTTAGCACAAATTTAATAATCCTTAAAAAAATATTCATGATGGGTTTGCTCTTGACTCTAGTCTAGGTCATAGGACAGAGACAGAGTCTAAGATGAAGCGAGCTCACCCAGAAGAAGCCTGTTAAGGCACTAAATAAATATAGGAAACAGCGTGTTATTTACTATAGTGCCAATCCGGTCCGGTCCGGCCGGATTGAAACGGACCGGATTGAAAATCAATCTAGCTAGTCTACATATAAATAATCTGTGAATCAATCCGGATTGCAATCCCTAGCCGCATGCCCCGGCCTGCGCCCGCGCCGCCACCGCCGCTACCGCCGCCACCGCCGCCACCGGCCCCCGCAATATTGCAAAAAGTTGACGAAAAAACTCCAGCTGGCATGCAGACCAGATAACTAAATATAATTCTAGATCTCGCGAGAAAATATTCGGCAGCTGCTTGCGCGTATTTTTTTGAGTGGTTATCTAATTATATTATAAGATCACGTTCCATGGAGATCCTGGAAAATAATCCCACATTACGGTCATGTTTTCTGGCTAGGCGCAGCGTAGGTAGAATCATAGGTCAACTTGAATAGTAGTTTTGATTGAATACCATATTAAAACACTTCCCGTGTAAGACATATTCTGTAAATTTGCAAAATTTTCAAGTGCGGGCAGGATTATAACCAGTGACATTCGACATCACTAGTGGCAACGCCTCTTCCATTTGGGCTACCGCGACTCGTCCAATGGCCGCTAATTTCGCAAGTGTATCTTGATCTGATTAGCATGATTATCACGTTCCATGGAGATCCAGGAAAGTAATCCTACAGTACGGTCATGTTTTTTTGTGACATTAATTTAGGTTATATTATAGAGGTAAGATGTTTATTTAGAGCTGTTGACTTATTTTTAGTATATTATATTATCCATATTGACATTTGTAGTAGACTGAAAAGTATTTTGAAAATTTTAAGTTATTTAGTTTGTATTATTGACATTTTGATGAGATATTTAATATAATGATAATTACATGAAGAATTTAGAATTTATCATGGACATAGAATTGGTGATAGATAGTGTTAATGATATTATTTTATTATAAGTGACGTGGATTTGGGTTCCAACCTGTTATGACCTCATATATTTGTAATTTTTAAACATAATAAATAAATAAATGTTTTCTGGCTAAGTGCAGCGTAGGTAGAATCATAGGTCAACTTGAATAGTAGTTTTGATTGTCTGGCGGAAACATTGAATATGTATCAGGTGCATGTCGCGCGCCGGCAATGTCGCGGTAAATATGTAATTCGATTTGAATACAGGTCACACCTAGGTTATCTAGAGTTGGGTAAAGTTGGCATCTATTGCAGTAACAAAAAATGGACATATTATTATAATGTGTAAATTCGAAAGTTGGAAACAGTAGAGTAAGTTACCCACGACGCAACTTTCGATATGCTGCTTTCTTATTTCATTGTTCGCTGTGAGAGCACTAATTTCGCAAGTTCACAAATAAATTCAGTTCTACGGGGTGTAAGGGACAGCCCTCCGAATACTGATAGGATGCATGCACCATGAAACTGAACAACTTTCACCTAGGAACATATGTCAGGAACCGACAAAAAAAATTACCTCCCATTCAAAATCAAAAATATTATTTCAAACTAACGTAAAACATTTCAAAAAAGTCATCATGTTTTGTAGATTTTGCACTCTTTTGGAAATTTCTTACTAAATAAACAAGTAAACGAAACGACTAGAATCTAGTAAAGTACAAGACGTATCGTATTCGCAAAATATTTTATGTAATGATCTTAAGATTGCTATACATACACACAAACATACACATATCACGCCTATACTCCCTTGAGGGGTAGGCAGAGCGTAAACGGCCGCAAAAAACAGATATGTACCTACGCCTCGTTTGACAAATATTTAAGGGTTATTCGGAAAATTGTGTATCGTCATAGTGACAGGTTGTCAGCTTATCGCCTAAAATTGCAATACACACCCTCGAGTCCCTAAGTCGCCTCCTACGGGTCCCACGGGAAAGAAAAGGGGTGATGCTATTCTAAGCCGGCATCACACGGCACATTGCTATACACCACGCAAAAAAGTGTAAAAATAAAGCAAACTTTGGAAAATAAATCTATCGAGCAAACTTTCTTCAATCAAGTTTTCTTGCGAACAGAATCAAGATAAGATAATGAATAATCGTTACGCATAAAAATGTATTTATCGTATCTACCAACGATATTGTGCGCATTCAAAAATAGCCACTTTTCTCACGGAGCGGCCTTAAGCACATTTTAAACAACTCGTAGGTATTTCATGGCGTGTAGCCCGTTTGTTTATCATACGCTCAACATCAATCGCAACGGCCATAAAATAACATAATACGGTGTAAAATATGTTACTTCATATGTAAACAACATAATACATCTACAGCGAAGTCATATTTACATGAAATACTACAATGTTGCAATTATTGTTTTAGTGCAATGGAAAATCGCGAACAATCTGGGAGTGCAGTGTATTAATTATTTTTATTAAATACTTATACATCATTTTAAACATTATAATTCACTACATGCAATATAAAGAACAAAAATAATTTCAAGCTATTACAAACAGCACGGTGGTGGTGGTAAGCCGTAACAGCCCTTAAAGACCGGATCCTGTGTTAGGGCTAGTTACGTAACATCTTTGCGACTTATTTTATTTGGGGAGAAACTGTGCATCACAATGTACGCAATAAAAAACTATATATGTTAAATAAGAGAATAGTGCTTTAATCTATGGAAATACAAACGCAAAATGATGTCATCATCATCATAATTTCAGCTTTTATCCACCCACAGCTGGGTATAAGCAAAGGTATAAGCCTCCTCTCTCTTGTGGCATAGATCCCTATATATAGATATAGTACAGAGTCCAGGTTCTGCCAACAACCTTTACTATGTCGTCAACCCATCTAGCTTCGGGATGACCTACGCTTCTACGCCCTACTTTTGGCCACCACCCGGTCAAGACTTTGCTCCACTTGCCATCACCTCGCCTAACCACATGCCCGGCCTATCGCCACTTTGCCTCCACGGCACATAAAATGCAGTAACATTGAAAATCTGTTTTTTGAATAATTCTTTATTCATGATGAGTAAATGTCAATGGAATCTTGAATACAACAAGAATACAATGAATAACTAATTTAGCATGAATGACTCAGCATGAGAAGTATGACAAATCGGCCAAAAGCGATACCCGTAGTATCACTAGATCTGAGGGTGCCGAGTGCAATACCAGCTGAGTTAGATGATAAGATAAGGTACGGACGTACGTACTATGAGTTAGTACTTTTGCACCGCCGCGCAGGCAGGATTTGAACCTGCGACTGCATTAAGATGCTAAACTTGCATAATTTCGCCAAGGGTAGCTGAGCCGTGTGGTGCCGGCTTAGAATAGCACCCCATTTCTTTCCCGTGGGTGTCGTAAGTAGCGACTAAGGGACTCAAGGGTGTGTATTGCATATTTAGGCGATGGGCTGACAAATGTTGCAAAGGCTGAAATGTTTGTCAGACGTGGCGTAAATGTCCGTTTTTTGCGGCTGTTTACGCTCTGCCTAGCCCGTAAGGGATTATAGGCGTGATATATGTATGTAGCTGAGCTGCAGTGGCCCAGTCGGTAGAGGCGTCGCTTCATGTGATATCGAAATTCGCAGGTACAAATCCTGCCTGTATGGCACTTTGCAAGTTCTTAAAAACGTACGTACTTACTATGACCAGTACCTCAAGTTTCTCTTTCTAGGGACAAAGTCGTACACATTATTTTTAATAGCTGTACGTAAAACCATCATGAGCAGCACCCTTGAATGGTAACTGAAGGTGGTGCTGATAGTAGTAGTAAGTAGCAAGGCTCACCGTACAGCTGCAATTAAGTGCACTCATTAATTCCGCGCCACGTAAGTGACCTTTTCCGTTGATTACCGCGTCATGCACTTGCATTAAACTGCATTATGTGGAGACTGAGATTGTCTTGTATGTAATCTAGTTTAGTACTTTTATAAGTGTACTAACAAGCCAATGAAATGACTCACGGACGCTATCTACTTCTCCGTGGCCTATAATTAGAATACTAAATTTTTTCTCGCTATTTTTGAAGAGCTCATTGCCTGCCTAGACTTATCTGCACACTATTTTAAGAGATGAAACTACGGTTGAAAATGAAAATGAAATAACTTTATTCAATGTAGGATAGCATTATCACTTATTGACGTCATGATCGGTCATTGTAAAAAAAAAGAAATTTGCTTAAAGCAATTTTCTTTTTTTATAACAATTTTGTTTTGTCCTAATAGAAAACCGGCTCCGGCGGGATAAAAAAATAAAATTAAAAATAAAGGCACTGTCTCGGGGCTGGCCAGGTTAATTACACAGCACGTAACTTTACGCCACCACCATTTGGACATTTGTTTCAATTTTTTTTATAATGTTTTGGACATTGGTTGGTCCGAGCTATGAAGAGACAAAAGACTATTACAAATTAGTTTCACTTCTTACAATAAACGCAGGTCAGAATGACGATAATGAAAATTAACCCTAGTGTCAGTGTCAGCTTACAATATTAAGTGACATTTGACTCGGCCTAGATCATCTTCATTCTTCATAATATCCAATTAAGACAAGTGTTCTAATTGTCCTTGCCAAACTAATGAAAATTTAAGCAGACTCAATACAAGAACAAAATAACAAAGTCTATGATGATAACAAAAGTTACAAGTAATTTGTTCGAGTGCGTAAAATAGAAGATATATCAGTAGATATACATATAAGTATACGTCATTTACAAATAATTCATTAAAATTTATCAGCTCCGATATCAAAAAGCCAATGGAAATTTTAAATAATCTTACTTAACATCTTGTGAAATAAATTTGTGGTGACTGATAGCGAAAAATCAGGACGGGCTGGTGATAAGGAACAACTTTCCCCAAGGAACTTAGATTTAGAAATGAAAAAAAAATACCTGCCATCCTGCTATACAAATTAACTAGCCCGGCTGGTACACTTAGTATGAGAGGCCCATTTTTGTATTAATATATCGACTAAAGTCTTTGATGTGATCTGTTTCAAAATTGGTGATAAGTGATTAGATAAAATAGTATACGTGTTTAAGGGGTTTTTGCCCATAGGGAAAGTTGATCCTTATCACGAGCCCAACTTGAATTTTCTAATAATATCACAATGTCAAAAGAGAGAAAATAATAGAATATACAAATTTTCACCTAATATAGTGCCAAAAAATTATGATTAAATACATACATACATAAATCACGCCTTTATCTCTTGAGGGGTAGGCAAACAGCCGTAAAAAACGGACAGTTACGCCACGTTTGACAAACATATGAGGGTTGTTAAGCCATAGTGACAGGTTGTCAGCCTAAAAAATATTATTAAGAAACACAAAAAAATAAAAAATTCTCCACCGTTTGATTTAACCAATAATCGAATGCGATATAGCAACGCACGCCTCGGCCGGATAGACAGTGGTTTACCACAAACCATTAAAATAATAACTACACTATCAATCAAGACGCGCATATAAGATAAGCACATTTCCGGTATTCCTGGATGCACGCAATTTCGTTGGTGAATACGATAAACACCTTATTTTTATGTGTAACATTTTTTCATTATATTAAAGTATCTCTAGATCCTTTAGGTTCATAATGTCCATTCTAGTCGCGTGAAAACACGATTAAAGAAAGTTTGCGCGCCGTGAGAAAAAAGGGTATTTTTTGATGCACGCAATTTGGTTGGTGAATACGATAAACAAATTGGTATAAGAATTTTTCATTCTATAATCTAGGTTCTGGTCACAGGAAAACACGATTAAATAAAGTTTGCTCGATAGATTAATTGTTCAAAGTTTGGTATATTTTTACTCTTTTTTGCGTAGTGTATCTAGCAATCTTCTGAACATATTACTTTATTTTTTGCGAAAAGGATACGACTTGTATATTACTAGATTCTTGTCGTACAGTTTTTTGATTACTTATTTATTTAGCGTGATAGTTCCAAAAGAGTGAAAATCGTGTAAATTTGGCGATTCCGTCTGTTCTCACACACAGGATTTGCCATTAGTGGAAAAGGGACGTTTAAAAGTTCGAGGCAGGCTCTTTAAAAAAGAGAAACCATAACTTTGAAATACGTTGCGGCCCGGCGTTAGATCATTTCTGTATTCCGCGACCGATGGAAAGCACAGTTTTTTTGTTTTGTCTGAAAATTACTGGGGAAAAACATGCGCAAGCGACTCGGCTTAAGCAGATATCATTAGCGGTCTGTGGTTAACCGACTGCAAAACTCAACACCACTCGTCTTGTGCCTGCTGCGGTACGATCGGAGATTTATCTAAGCAAATGCAAAAAGAGCCAGAACACCAAACAATGAACAAACTGGTCATAAAGAAACAACGATTGACATACGAACTGGCCTAATAAGGAAGCGATGGAGCTGTTGTAATGCGTGCACCATCAACACGTATTTGGACGGCCTTATCCGTGATGACATGCAGCTATTGAGTGCGCAGACGCAGCATTGTTCCATAACCGGCTAGACGAACTGACACGAACTTTAGGTAGCGATCTGTAGTGAGTAGTGAACAACGGCCGTAAAATACGATCGCTATTGCCACATCTGACAAATATTTGAGGGCCGATTCAGAACAATTGTGTATCACTGTAGTGATTATCGCCTAAAATTTTAATACAAATGATACCCTTGAATCCTTTACTAGCCTCAAACAATAAATAAAAAGGGTAATGCTTTTCTAAGCCAGCTTCACACGGCATATTCTAAGCCAGTTTCACACGGCATATTCTAAGCCGGCATCACACGGCATATACTCACATGCTGTCAAAACGTGGTGTTTCGTTGAAACTAGAGCAAAATATGAAATTATTCGTATTACTTGTATTTGCGTTAAACTTGGGCGTAGCTGAGCATGTATTATAGGGCCAGATTAAACTGGCCCAGAGAGTCACGTA
The DNA here is from genome assembly GCA_027580185.1 of Tuta absoluta. Taxonomy (NCBI): domain Eukaryota; kingdom Metazoa; phylum Arthropoda; class Insecta; order Lepidoptera; family Gelechiidae; genus Tuta; species Tuta absoluta. The sequence goes on from JAQAHW010000003.1 coordinate 497,483, forward strand.
CCAAATTTCGAAATTCAACTTAGGACAAAAGTCGAAGATGTAGGAAAGCGAATCAAAAATTTGTACAAAGTTTTTGTCTCTAAATTATGTGTGAGCATGATATGCACACACACAATGTAGAGTCTAAAATATCTGAAATATTCTGAATGACTACTGTGCGACGTACTTTCCTGTATGTTATCTGCACTCGAAACGTGTTTCCAATAGCTTCAGCGCCGTATACCTACATGTGCCCGCAGTAATCCACTCGACTGATAACGTAACGTAGTGTTTACGCAGCTATATCAACGGCTATTAGGGAAGCCTCGAGTGTCCGTATTATGACGACAAACGCGCCGATATCAGAGAAAAACAGATTGTAGAAGATATTAAGTACGAGATTTGTACGAATTTGAAAATACATCTAAATTGAATTACGATAAGCGCTTTCTCATGTAGGTAGGAAGTATAGACAGGTTAAGACACTGTCGTAATTACATTCATAAATCGGGTGTCTATCTTGCAAAATGCAGTGATGTTGGATTCCTACACCGAGTACTTAAGGCGAGTGTAGCCGTCAACGATCGCCACTTCACAAAAATAAATTTTTCTCTTTATGCAAACAATAAATCAGAATGTCCGATGCCAAAATTTTTAGTATTATCCTAAAGTAAAATTTGAAACCGTAAACTCGATGAAATACTTGCTGCAATTAAAGTTATGGAAAAAAGTGCTTAAAAACGGAATATTTTATTGAGTTTGCAAGAAGAGAGAGAAACTGGTGGACACCAAGCTACATAGCCTGGCACATCGCCGCAAGGTTGCCTGCTTGTCGGTATTTTATAGATTGTACTTCGGAGAGTGTGCTCAAGAGCTTCACGACCTTGTTCCACCAGCTCCCTTCTACCATCGGACATCCAGACGCACCGCCGGATACCATCCGTACCTGGTAGCCATTCCACCAATTCGGACTAAGCGCTTCCAGTCATCATTTATAATGCGCACTGCTAAAGAGTGGAACTCACTTCCTGCGTCTGTGTTTCCAAAAGCATACAACCCTAATCTCTTCAAAGTAAGAGTGAACAGGCTTCTTCTGGGTGAGCTCGCTCCATCTTAGACTCTGTCTCTGCCCTATGACCTAGACTAGAGTCAAGAGCAAACCCATCATTATTAAAAAAAAAAAAAAAAAGAAGAGAAAACGTTTTTTTTCGAAGTGGCGCCACCGTCGAGGTAGTTGACGGCTACACTCGCCTTAACGGAAACTTCAAAGAGTTACTCTTCCGCAAGTTTCGTTTGACGACTTGATGAAGACATTAACGAGTCGGAAAGCTCCACATCACAATGGCAATAAAACTCGGCGCCTACGACACCACTCGCCTATCAACCGCATCACAATTCCGTCAATAAAATAGCACGAACTTCTTCATAAGTGACTTTTAGTGTGGACTGTTAAATCTATACTAATATTATAAATTCGAAAGTAACTATGTCTGTCTGTTTCGTTTTCGCGTCTAAACCACTGAACCGATGTTGATACAATTTGACATAAGCATAGACAAGAACCTAAGAATGGACATAGGCTACTTTTTACTGCAGGAAAATCTATCAATCCCACGGGAAATTGTAATATCGCATTCTCGCCGCGCGTACGAAGACGCCGGGCACCAGCTAGTAAATAATAAATATCTTAGACAACTCGTAAGAGGCGACTAAGCGGCTCGAGGGTTAGATGTGTTTTGCAATTTTAGGCGATGGGCTGACAACCTGTCACTATTGTGATACACAGTTATCTGATTGACCCTCAAACTTTTGTCAGATGTGGTGTTAATATCCGTTATACGGCCCTTTAACGCTCTGCCTAAGCCGTATGTATGTATTTAGACAACTCACACAACGCCATCAAGCAAAGCTTATACTATGGGAACTAGATAGCTGATTATAATACATACATACTTTTATTTGTAAATAAATATATACAATACATAGAAAACACTCAAGACTCAATCAAATACTTGTTCTGTGTGGGGATCAAACCCACGACCCTCGGGGTTGCAGGCAGGGGTAGTGGTATCCACATCCCCGTCGTCGGCGAGTCGTGCGTAAAAAAAATACTCTAATAAGTAGTGGAGGACTTTAGATGTTTGATTAAAAGCTGTTAAAAAATCGTACGATAAACAGCCAAAAATACGTCAAATGTTAGTCACTTACCAAGCTATTAATTCAAACATTGTTTAGCTGAAATAGCGTCAATGGCTGGCATTGAGCCGGCGCCAATCGCCAATCGTGTCACAGTTGCTAAGTGCTCAGGATAAATGGGTCATTGGGACTTTCGCTCTCGTTCTCTACGCATCGTTGTATGACATGCGTGGATTGTGGATGTATACCGTGGGAAATGTTCGCTTTTCACGACACGTTTTATGATACCCACGTCACGCTGTTGAGCTTGAATGAATGAGCGGATAATACCTGTAGATCAGACGTATTACTCCAAATTTTCGTTGTGCATGTTAACTTCCCAAAAATTTTTAGGAACAAAGTGCCTAAAAACGGCCACTTTTGGTATTAATTGCCAGAATTATTATTACAGCGAATATTTCATTGAGTTTGCAGGTTCTAATTTTACTCAAGGATAATACTAAAACTTAGGCAACGGACATTCTGATAGATCGTTTAAATTAAGATAAAATATAATTTTATGAAATGGCGCCAATGTCGAGGTCGTTCACGGGTACACTCGCCTTAAGGATAATACTAAACACTTGGGCAACGGACATTCTGATAGATCGTTTAAATAAAGAGTAAGTATTATTTGATGAAATGGCGCCACTGTCGAGGTCGTTCACGGGTACACTTGATTTAAGTTACCGACATGTGTGGTTTGTACTCGTCAAAGCACGTCAAAGCTGCGAATGACGAACACGCGTATTGACATCTGCACTACCTACATAATCACATCTATATCCCTTACGGGGAAGGCAGAGCGTTAATGGCCGTAAAACCACGTCTGACAAAAGTTTAAGCACTACATGAACGCAAATAACTAGGTACTGAAATTAAGGACGGGCTGATGATAAGACTACAAGTAGGTTACTTAATTAGCGGCCGTGTGATGCCGGCTTAGCATTACCCCATTTCTTTCGCGCGGGTGTCGTAAGAGGCTAATAAGTAACTTCAGAGTTTTTATGTATACTTCAGTTTAAGGCCACAGGCTGACAACCTTTCACTATAGTGATACACAATGTTTCTGAAACGGCCCTCAAATATTTGTCAGACGGGGCGATAGCAATGGTATTTTACGACCGTTAATGCTTTGCCTACCCCGCAAGGGATAAAGGCGTGATGTGTGTATGTATGTATATAGGTACTTACCTAATTCAAACCGATATCGTACAGGACCGTTTAATTATAATTACCTTATGGTAAGTAACAGTTGCCCTCAATTTAGTAGACTGGTCCGATGGCGTAGCGGATAGTACCTCTGCCTTCTACGCCGAGGGTCGTGAGTTCGATCCCCACAACACAAATATTTGTTAAGTCATTTTCAGATATTTGTGTTCTATTCTGTTTGTGTTTCTGTTCTGTTCTGTTTGTTGTTCTGGGTTTTTCTATGTATATTATGTATTTATTTAGAAAAAAAGTATACAAGTATTTAATCAGCTATCTAGTTTCCATAGTACAAGCTTTGCTTAGTTTGGGGCTAGATGGCGCTGTGTGAAATGTCCAAGATATTTATTATTTATTTATTAATCACCCGTTTGGGCAATGCCATCTCTCTGTTCCATGCGCTATTATAATTATCATCGTTACCCTGAAGGTTGTTTGTGTTTGCTCAATGTTTGCCGACCTCATATAGTTATCTACACAATCATTACTAAACCAAACAAAAACTTACAACCTATTAAATATGTTGAGTAAGGTTAGTTAAAAATAGAGGAGAATCATTTGAAAATTTAGCCGGCGAGCTATGAATAGATAATAGTTAGAGATGCAACGACTAGTCGTCATTTTATAGTCTATAAATAGCCGGCTGTAATAACGACATTAAATTTATTTCAATCCGGTAATAATCATGTTCGTAATTAAACCACAACTCTTTTAAGTGGCAGAATGGATCTTAAGAGCCTGCCTCGAATTTTTAAAAGTCCCTTTCACACTAATTGCAAATCCTGTGTGTGAGAACAGAGCGGTGTAAAAAAAAGTGTAAAAATAGACCAAACATTGAAAAATAAATCTATCGAGTAAACGTTCTTTAATCGTGTTTTCCTACGACCAGAAGCTAGATAATATAATGAAAAATCTTTATACATAAAAATAAGTGTAAATACGACTGGTGAATACGATAAATAAGGTGTTTATCGTATTCACCAACGACATTGTGTTTGTGTGCATCCAAACACCCATTTTCTCACGGCGCGCCCTTAAAAACGTACACAGACGCGATTTCTTATTCCCAATGACACCGTATTGATCGCCGCAACCGACTAGTCGGGAAAGCCAACTAGTCAGTCTGCTGATTTTAAGGCGAGTGTAGTCAAGGACGGCCTCGACAATGGCGCCAACTGACAAAAAAAACTCTTTATACAAACAATATATCAGAATGTCCGTTGCTTAAGTTTTTAGTATTATCTTTAAGACTAATTAGGACCTACAAACTCAATCAAATATTCGCTATAATTAAAGTTACAGCAATTAATACCAAAAGTGGGCGTTTATAGGCAGTTTTGCCACAACTTTAATTACAGCAGATAAAACTAAAAACTTGAGCAACAGACATTCTGATAGATTGTTTGTATAAAGATAAATTTATTTTAAGTGGCGCCACTGTCTAGGCCTTAAGCCGATTAGTTGGTAGTCGACTAGTTGGCAAAAACCATAGTCAGTGAATCACTAATAATAGTAGTCTACAGGCGAAAATCTAGGGGCAGCCATTTATGTATTTTCAAATAGGTGCAACTGAAAATTAACATCACAATGGAAAACTATTTATTATATTCTTCGCTTATTTGAATGACTATTATTATTAGGCACAATGTCTTTGTTAGAAGCCTTGAGTGACTACAAGGCATGCATTTTAAACAAAGTTATTTATAAAAATAAAATTCCTTATTTTAATTCTAGGTAAATTATTTATATAACTATTATTTAAAGTATTCAAGCAAATACTTTACGACTTGCTTCAAATGCTTCAAGTTCGTTATTTTATTTGAGTTTAAAATATGACGCTGAAACTTGTTATCAAGTATTCAATCTAGACAAAAGTTTTGCTGTAAAATTTTATAAATTAGTTTCACACACTTCTGAAAATGATTAGCTATAAAGATAGGCATAAAACTAACAACACTTATCTACTTATCTGTTACCAAATATTGGTCAAATGGTTTATTTAGGAGTGGCCTGTTAAGCTTGTTTGCATTCAGTAAGGAATAAGCAAGAGTAAACCGCAAGGCGTTAATCCATACTTCCATATTAATATTATAAATTCGAAAGTAACTCTGTCTGTTACGTTTTCACGCCTAAACCATTGAATCAATTTTGATACAATTTGGTATAAGCATAGACAGGAACTTAAGAAAGGACATAGGCTACTTTTTACCGGAGGAAAATCTTATCAAGCCCACGGGAAACAAAGTAAATCATAAGAAGAAACATAGCGCATAACACGGAAGAAAATCATCAGACGAGGATTTGTTGTGTGGATTGCTTTGCTTTTTGTGTAAGGTACAATTTTTACAACTATATATACTATTTAATGCGGACGAAGTCGCGGGTAGAAGCTAGTAATAAATCATTAAAATTAAATTAAATAATGATCTAAAGTCTCATGTGGATGTACCGTAATAAGCTAATTATCGCTAATAAAATACCTACTATTTCCAAATATTGCCGTGTGATGCCGGCTTAGAATAGCATCACTCCATTTCTTACCCATGGGTGTCGTAAGAGGCGACTAAGGGACTCGAGGGTGTGTATTGCAATTTTAGGCGACGGGCTGACAACCTGTCACTATGGTGATACACAGTTATCTTATTGACCCTCAAGCTTTTGTCAGACGTGGTGTTAATATCCGTTGAACGGCCGTTAACGCGCTGCCTACCCCGTAAGGGATATAGGCGTGATTTATGTATGTATGTATTTCCAAATAAAATATTTAGTTTAGCAAATATCCTTCCTTAATTTCCCTATATGGCCTATTGGACCGGATGGAGTAGGTACTTAAATTGTATGAGGCTAGAGTGGCATTTTTTAAAATTGGTTTTGATAATTTTTGGTTTGTCGTTGGTTCGATCCCCACACAATACAAATATTTGTAAGTTAATTTTTAAATATATGTGTAGAGACGGTGTTTTCTATGTTTTTTTTATGTAGCCTGTTCAGCGTCCCACTGCAAAGGCCTCCCCTCTTCCGCGCCACCCGTCGCGATCTTGCACTTCAAATTGTCAGTTCTGGAGAAAGGCGTACAATTTATCTCTCCGTCTTCTTCTAGGCCGGCCACGACGACGGCGACTATTTTGTAGTACCCATTCCGTTGCTATCTCACATTAAGGCTGTGGCGGGCAGTGCTTGGACATCGCAAGCCAGAGATAGGGACAAGTGGAGGCAGTTGGAGGAGGCCTTTGCCAAATGGCACACAGGCATTAGTGATAGTGATAGATAAGGATAAACTATTAAAAAATGAATTAAATAAATAAATACAAAGTGAAATGCAAAATGAAATTAAATTTATTGTAATTAATTAATAAGTATTTTACTGTTATAATTTATAAAATGAAATGTAATTAATAGAGTGTTAATATATTTGAATGTTATTATGTCTGAATAAAGGGCTAATAATAATAATAAAATTCCGTTGCTATATTTGCCCATGTGTTGGATGCATGACAGCAGACATGACCTGCCCAGTCCCATTTCAGTTTCGCAGGCACTTTACCAACATCTGTTAAGCCGGTTTTGGAGCGTAGAGTTGTGTCCCTGATCCGGTTGATCCTTTTAAAACCTAGAATACTGCGCTCCATGGCGCGTTGGCAAACTTTGAGTTTGGACTTTTGTGCTTCAGTCAAAGACCATGTTTGTGCGCCGTATGTCAGGTGTATTAAATGTATTTATTTAAAATCTATTTTTAAGTAGTAATATCAACTATCTATTTCCCATAGCACAAGAAAATGAAAATGAAATAACTTTATTCAATGTAGGATAGCATTATTACTTATTGACTTCATGATCAGTCATTGTAAAAAAAAGAAATTTGCATAACGCTATTTTCTTTGTTTTATAACAATTTTGTATTGTCCTAATAGAAAACCGGCTCGGGCGGGATAAAAAAATAAAAAATTATGGGACAGCCTCGGGGCTGGCCAGTTTAATTACACAGCATGTAACTTTACGCCACCACCATTTGTAAACGACATTTGTTTCAAGCTTTGCTTAGTTTGGCTCTGTGTGAAATGTCCAGGATATTTATCTACTTATTTTATTTATTATATAAGATTGGTCTCACCTGTATGACGAGGGGCCGGAATGCATGGATGCTCTCGTCGCTCACGTGCGATGGGAACTCAGACAAGTCTAAGTCTATCACCGCACACTTTGATGAGTTGCAGTAACTTTGCACCTGAAATCATGTCATACAATTTACTCACATAATATTTTTAATTTCAAAATGTTTATCAGTGTGTCTACTTATGGCTTTTATTATTATTATTTATAGGACAGGCAGCAATACATGCTGATAGGTCCTTGCAGTGTTAGTTTAGTTAGTTAATTAATAATGACTTTTATTTTTATTTAATCACACACACACATGCATATTTTTGTTTATCAAGAAAACCCATACAGCCTTTTGAAGTAATGGCAGAGTGTGATATTTTAATGGTCTTGTGAACAATTTATTAGTTGTTTGACTATGAATAACATTTAATGCATCTTAAGTTATCATCATGCAAACTTCCACCATACATAATTGATAAAGGAAGGTATAATTACTTCAAAATAAATGTATGCAGAAAAAATATAGAGTAAATAATTATACAACGCCATGTGATGCCGGCTTAGAATAGCATCACCCCATATCTTTCCAGTGGGAGTTGTAAGAGGCAACTAAGGGACTCGAGGGTGTGCACTGTGCATTGCAATTTTAGGCGATGGCCTGACAACCTGTCACTATAGCAATACACAATTTTCCGAATGACCCTCAAATATTTGTCAGACGTGGCGTAAATTACCGTTTTGTGGCTGTTTACGTTCTGCCTACCCCGAAAGGGATTATAGGCGTGATATATGTATGTAGGTATGTATAATTAAAATTATACTAAATAATGAAAGTTGGATAGTTACCACAGCCAAAGAGTAAGGTTTCAGTCCTAAGTTGTACAACAGCACCGTATATGGCAAGCGGGATGCTGCTCGGACGAAGCTCACAGCCTCTGCATGCTGGTCTCCCCGTGCATGCGTCACCAGCACGGGGATGGTGGTGTTCTTCCAGCGGGCGACAGGAGCAGCCCCGCTGGCGCCCGACAGGCCCAGGACGCGGGCGAAACGCTCCTCCTCAACCAGGTTGCTCTCCTCAACATCGCGAAGGTTCTCCTGCACGCCAGATACCTGCTGTTGTATACAGGATGAAATTTTACTCGTAACCGATGGCATTAACTCAGAACAGGCTGGTGATAAGGAACAACAGTTGAAATATGAGAAAAATATTAGATTTCCCTAACAAGATTGCCAATCAGCTAATCTGAGTTACTATGGAAGCTCAAATAATTTTAACACATTTGGACCTATGTTCCTTGGGGAAAGTTGTTCCTTATCATCAGCCTGTCTTGAGATTTTGCTATTGGTGACTAGCAAAATTTCACTGTATACATTCTTGCTGCATTGCCTGCCTGGATTACCAGCTTATCCATCACATTAACACCAAACAGGATTTCAGAAAAAGTATGGTGTTCCTTTCAAGAGATGAACTGCCTATGATACAGAACTAATTTTCCCAATAAAAAGTATCTGAATCTGTTGTTTTGGGAGGGTTGCTCAAGTTTATTGGCTTGTTAACTCAATGAAAGGTACTTTTTGGAACACCTGTCTGAAATCATTCTTTAATTATTAATTATATTCAATAAAGCAGAAAGATTGGTTTAGTTGGTTTACTAAGGGAAATGCCTACTTCTCAAGGGAAACAAGGTAGTTGCAGGAGATACTACTGCTTATTTGGTAAGACAGGTAGATATAAATATATATGGTTTGTTTTGAAAATATGGGTCATTCCAAAAAGCTTATTGTTGTTTTTCAAATTAATATTATTTATTTATATTTTAAATTTTGTTTCATGAGGTATCTTACAAAGGTTATCAAGGATAGTATATTTAAATAAATATCTCAGTATGAATTAACTTTTTAATTATTCTAAAAAGGAGATGTACAATAAAGTACAATACTTGAAATGTTTTTATTTATTTATTTTTAAACAGTCATCTTAGCATACCAAATTGTAAGTGTATGTAGATGTCAAACAGTCTTGAGCTTTTGGATCATAATATACTTTTAAAGCACCTTTGGACCGGGAGCGTCCTGGGGTGGCCTTTTTAGTTGACTAATGTATTTTTATTTTGTATAACAAAATGTTTAAATACTTGAATAAATTTTTTGTTACTTTAAGGGTATTCATTTGATAAAATAGTAAAGCTAGGTTCTAGTGCTCCACTTTTAGCACACTATTTTAGTCTGGTGCTCGTTAGACATACCTGAAAGTCCTTGATGTGTCGGGATGTCTGCGTGACGATAGTCTGGAAGGACTGCGGCGGCTGCGAGTGGAACACGATCAGGAACAAGCTTATCGCAAACACCGACGTCGAGAACACTAGGAAACTTTTAGTTTTCATTTTGAGCGCACATTCTCACTGGCGCCGACTGACTTTCAACGTCCTCTGACGGTAGCGTGAGCCCGGCGCTCCGCTCCCGCGGGCCTACATCATTTTAATATTGTTCTTTCAGAAAATAAAATAAATCAATATCACTGACACGGGAGACAAACTAAACAAAATTGTCACACATTTTTTAAATCTGTCACCAAGATAATTATTTAATTCAATCACGTTTCTAGATATTGTTTATCCTTTCCCAAACAACACCAGTAACACAGAACGCTACGATGTTTTTTAAAGCAAAAAATAATCGCATACAGCAAAAACCGCCCGCCGCCACCGTTCGTCACGGTTTTGACAACTGTCAACTGACTGACTGCAATGAAAAGTGTTACCACCTTCTGATTTTGTAATTTCCCGTAACGTCTCACTTGAAGACAGGTTGTGTTGTTCAATGCATATGATCCGCATCGGTTGAATATAAATAAAATTAACAGATTATAAATTCACGTTTTTTACGCCAATAGATCTAACTACTCTGATCACAGAGCAACTTGATAGCAGGAAAAAGAGTCTCAGCGTCTTCCTAGACCTAAAAAAGGCCTTTGATACAATCTATGTCTCCATTCATATACAGAAACTCGAAAAGATCGGCATGAAAGATACCCAACTTAACATCTTTAAAGATTGCCCGAATGGAATGACTCTCTGCGTCCTTCCGTGAAAATCTATCAGCACGCAAGTGAAGATGTGGGTGTAACGTATGGTGTACCCCAGGGGAGTATTCTGGGTCTAACGTTGTTTCTCATATATTTAAACGATCTGTGTAATATGCAAATTAATAACGCAAATATATTCTCGTACACCGACGACGACACAGCCATAGTCTAGTGAGTATAGTATTCTGTGCATAGTCTTATCTGAGGATTCTTGGGAAAACGTAAAGACAAATGCAGAATTGGGACTTGTTCGGGTATCAAATTGGCTTAAATATAACACCTTAACGTTAAACACAAATAAAACTATGTACATTGGTTTTAGCATACATAAGAACTCCCAACACAATAACAATTTCGAAATAAAAATACATAGTTGTAGTGATAAAAATCAAGTCACTAAGTGTATCTGTCCAACCATGAACAAGGTTAACAACACCATATACCTTGGGGTCTTGGCCCATAGATTGATATGGTACCCTCAAATTGAACACTTAAGTGGGAAAATAAGGAAGTATATTCGGATCTTTAAGACGCTAAGACATATGATACCAAACAAACCATCTGAAAAAAAGGAGACACAAAATACCCTCCTAAATTATATCTACAATGCTCTTGTACAGTCTGTGCTAATATACTGTATCTCTATCTGAGGAGAAACCTACAAAGAGCATTTCTTGAATATCGAGCGTGCACAAAGAGCTCTCTTAAAAGTCATGTACTTTTAAAAAATGCGCTACCCAACAGAAGATCTATATAGGATGTGTAATCTACTATCAGTAAGAAAACTTTAACTACTACATCAAATAATCCTAGGGACACACAACACAAGACTACACCTTGCGACCCGAATACTATAAATAAAAGAAGAAAAGGTCATGTAATAGCTACGTATAAAACGAGAACTACTTTTGCAAGAAATCAAACTAAACATAGATCAACCTACCTTTATAACAAAATAAACAAAGAACTACAAATATATAGTAAATCTTACGATGAACGTAATTCTACTCTTGTCACCTGGTTAAAGCATCTAAGTTACGACACATGTGAGTAACTACTTATTATTTAGGAGTGTCACACACACACACAAACACACGCGCCGCACGCACGCACACACACACACACACACACACACACACACACACACACACACACACACATACAGAAGTATATGTATATTTTATTTATTTTAGAAAATTTATCTATATACTACGTTTATCTATCTTTATTCTGGTAGGACGTGGATTTTGTATTAATGCTAAGTCTTCGTCGAACTTCGTAACCGCGTTTTAAGCCTTGACTTCTAGTCAGCTAATCTTTTATGACGAGTATGACGTATTAAGTTTACAATTACATTGTGCAGGCAGCGTGGTTGTCGTCGCCTCGTCAGCAGTAGATGTATCCAGCGAAGTCAGCACATTCTGTATGAGGCTCGCGCTGCATATTTCTTTGCAATCCACGCCGCTACAGGATAATCACTCATAAAATCATTATCTTTCTAATCTACTCCTCTGTCCCTAAACGTTTCAAAATTCCCTGAACTGTAGGGAAAACTCCTGTTAGGCGGTGAACTGTGCTTAAGACTGTGCTGTATGTGACAAAGACAGACATATCGGATATCTCACTTGCTAGCGCCTCCTGTTTAGATGTGTTACTGTTTGTAAATAATATTATACATTTTGTATTCTTTTTTCTGTATGCGTTTGTTATTTAAGTTGTAACGACTTTTGAATTAACGACCCATCCTTTGTTTATTACTTGCTTTAATGTAATTCTACCAACAACATAGCATACTATAACTAAATTCTTCTTTTTTGTAGATGTTAGAATAAATGAAATAAAAAGTAAGAAGTATTCCAGCAGCCTCGTCGACACCAGACTTCGTCCCCGTGCAACAACTATGGTTTCGATAAATCTACAACCACCGTTTTTCTCCTGCAACATCTTTTTGTCTTTATTTTTATAATTCGATAGTGTTTACTTGATTTGTTTAGTGTATAGTGTTTTTATATAGATTCCATTAATTTTCACCTTTACATTTTACCTTATTAACTTATTTTAAATTTTACCTTTTATTATGGATACCATACCATACCATTCTTATTATGGATAGCAGCAGCCAACCCACCAACTCTATAGCTAATACTGTTTGTCCTCACTGCCCCAGTTCCAATCGCCTCTACAAAGGTGTTCGCGGACTAAATTTACATATTCGCTCTAAGCATAAATATATACATAGCACAGATCCCGAGAAATCCTCACCCGCTATTGCTCCAGCGGCGGATCAGTCTACTGTTCCACTGGATTTTGGGGGCTTGACTAATTTAAAAAATAATATTCCTGTTTTAAAGCGCATACCAAAAGGGGCTAGAAGTCTAGCTGCTGGCAAACTGGAAGATTTGCTGCGAGAATGTTTAAAATCAAACACAAAAGAGGCTTGGTTTAGTTTAATGTCATTTGCTTTCACAGGCCTGAGAGTCCCTGAGAAGAATATAAACACCTCATTAACTGCCAAAGTAAAACGTAACCTAGATAGCTCTTGCCCTCAACCTGTGGATCATTCGGGTGCTCGAACTTTTAACCTGTACAGAAAGGTAGAGGCTAAGGTACACGAGGGTGATTTGGGAGGAGCGGCACGTCTGCTTGTTTCGGACTGTAAAATAGCACCAGCCAATGAAGATACTCTTGACGCACTTAGAGGAAAGCATCCGACACCAACGCGACCGCTCTCTTTTGATTCACCTGACGTGTCCCTTACTCCTTTGACTGTAACTGCCGATGACGTGGTTAGGGCACTAAATACGTTCCATACTTCGTCAGCCTCGGGACCGGACGGTCTCCGACCACAACACCTTAAAGAGTGTATATCGCACTCTGCGGGCAATAATGGAACGCGATTGCTCGAAACATTAACCGACCTATGTAACTTCCTTTTGTCTGGATTCCTTAACTCCGAAGTTTGTCCCTTCTTATATGGTGCATCGCTGTGCGCACTTACGAAAAAAGATGGTGGTATACGCCCCATAGCGGTGGGTAGCACACTCCGACGCCTCGTCGCTAAGCTAGGTTGCCGCGCAGTAAGAGACGAAATGGCTACTCACTTGCAACCACACCAAGTAGGCTTCGGTACTCGATTAGGTTGTGAGGCGGCGATCCACGCTACAAGAACTTTTGCAATGGACCCCGACAACGCGGATTGTGTCATCGTCAAAGTAGACCTACAGAACGCATTTAACAGTGTGGAGAGGGATACGATGTTGGCGGAAGTTAAGGAATTCATTCCTTCTTTGTATCCCTTTCTTCACCAATGCTACGCCATTAGGAGTAACCTCTCTTTCAATAAATCCCAAATCCCTTCTCAGGTTGGTGCTCAACAAGGAGACCCTTTAGGACCCCTCATCTTCAGTTTAGCAATCCACAAAGTGGTCACCTCACTAAAGTCCAAGCTCAATGTATGGTATCTTGACGATGGCACAATCGGCGGAACTTGTGAATCAGTAACGGAGGATGTAAAGACACTTGTAGCCGGATTAACGAAAATGGGACTCCAAGTTAACTCCTCAAAATGCGAATTTTTTTCCTGCAGTGAGGAGGCCAACAACCGCATAGCGTCTTTTAACTCTTTACTGCCTGGCATGAAGGAGCTAAACGAAAATACTTTTTCGCTTCTCGGAGCTCCAATATTTTCCAGCGCCATTCCGTCTGCCCTGGAAGATAAAAATAGGATGATTGCGCAGGTCCGTGAACACCTTGGACACCTCTCGGCTCATGTTGCCCTTATTCTTTTCCGGACTTGTTTCTCGCTCCCTAAATTAACATACGTGATCCGTACAACTCCGACTTGGCTTTTCCCCGAAGAGGTCTCTTTGGTTGATTGCGCAATTCGAGACACTCTGGAGAGTGTCATTAACGTCACGCTCGATGACAACCAGTGGCGACAAGCGGCTCTGCCTATCAGATACGGTGGACTGGGCATCAGGAGCATACGGGCAGTTGGCTTACCGGCCTTTATTGCCTCGTCGAACGGGGTTGCTGATCTTGTAGCTAATATTCTAAAATTACAAGGCAAAAGACTCAGCATCCCCTTTCAATGCAATGCAGTGGAAGCCTGGAGAGCAACATGCCCTGGTGTCGATCCACCATTAAAACTTGAATCAGTAACGGAGGATGTAAAGACACTTGTAGCCGGATTAACGAAAATGGGACTCCAAGTTAACTCCTCAAAATGCGAATTTTTTGAGCCTGAGCCTGGGATGACCTGAGCTGTAAGTTTTCCCTGTCGGAGTTGTCCGAATCACTTACCGGAGCAGACGTGGCTCGCATTAAGGCTGCGACCTGCCCAGAGTCCGGAGCCTGTCTCCAGGCTCTTCCTTCACCTCACCTCGGTACACACTTAGACGATGACTCTTTACGGGTTGCCGTTGCTCTGCGTCTGGGCTGTAGCGTCTGCGAAGCTCACATTTGTCCATGTGGTGCTCCGGTTGACTCTACGGGTCACCACGGTCTCAGCTGTGTAAAATGCGCCGGAAGGTTTCCGAGACACCACGCCCTTAATGAAATTATTCGTCGAGCTCTGGTGTCTGCAAACGTACCTTGCGTTCTAGAGCCTCCAGGCCTCTGTCGGACGGACGGAAAGCGTCCTGACGGCCTAACTCTCATCCCTTGGAATAAGGGACGAAGTCTGCTCTGGGACGCTACTTGCGTAAGTACGTTTGCAGCATCACACTTGCCGAAAACATTGCGGGAAGCGGGATCCGCTGCAGAATTCGCAGCTAGGCAAAAACGCATCAAATATGCTGAACTCGAGCAAAATTACTTGTTCATACCTTTTGCGGTCGAAACCGGGGGACCGTGGGGCAAAGAGGCCAAAAAGTTTATTAGGGAGATTGGCCGACGCTTGCGTGACCGCGGATGTGATCCCCGCACCGGAGCGTACTTAGTTCAGCACATCTCGCTCGCCATCCAGCGCGGTAACGCGGCGGGCGTGATGGACACATTCGAGCCAGGTACGCTTCGGGGTGGCCTATTTGTTTAGTCGTTAAGGTTTTTATTTTAATTTTGTGTTTTAGTGTTTAAATTGTATAGATAGTAAATTAATATTTGTACCCTAGTTATAAGTTCGATAAATAAATTTTGTTTTAGAAGTATTTAATTAATTTCGCTCAATTTGAATTCGATTAATTGGTCACACTTATGACGTCATTGACTTATTCTTTGACATTTAGAAGTCGACTTTGTGTGTTTTGGGTTATTTTTAGATAAAAAGAAAATTATAGTTTGTGTTGAAGGGTTGGTGAGCAAATATCAATATAGGCAGGGTGTTGTGAAGTGCGACATGTCGAATATATCGAAAAGGAGAAAGGAAGGCTCGCGGACCAAGATCAAGGTAGGTTATGTGCGAGAAGATAGTCGTCGTGGCTGAGTCTCAGCGCCATGTGAAACGAAGCGAATCATTTGCTCTCCTGTCTGATCATTTTCTCCGCATTCTGATGCTTCACTCATCTTAAAGACCATCGAGACGCAGAACTTGTACCACCGATTATTTACTTTGTGGTAGAAATCTTGCATTACGGTTGTGTGGTCTTTGGTCACGAACCACTGCACTAGTTGATCATATAGCTCTCATGCAATCACAAAAAGAAAGGAAGAACTAGTTCACAAACATAGTGTGCTTGGTATTGTTATCAATATCATTTCGGTTTCAATGTCAGTGACACAGTGATCTTGCTTTACAGATATGCAGGTCAAAATTTGTTATCTAAATCACAGTATTATTCTATCCTGACCTTTTTAATATTTGCAACTTTAATACTTAGTATTAAAATGCTGTATAATTTTACACTCTTTCTTTTTATATTGAGTGGGACATCAAATTGTATAAACATACATACATATATCACACATATATCTTGCGGGGTAGGCAGAGTATAAACGGCCGTAGAGAACCGAGCCATAAGATTCAGAAAAGTGTGTATTACTGTAGCGACAGGTTGTCAACCCATCTCTTAAAATTTTCACATAGCCATGGGAAAGAAATGGAGTGATGCTATTCTAAGCAGGCATTACAAGCCAATATAAACAGTATGACTTTTTACACCTCAAATGCAGGGTTTTCTCAGTTGCAAATCACATGAGATACTGAATCGGTGAATCGAGATAGTGAAGTTTTCAAGTAAGAAAATCATAATTTCTTCAAATAATTTATGGTCGATGTGGCGCAGTGGTTGTAGGACTGCCTGCGAGGCAAAGGTTCCAGGTTTGATTCTCAGTGGGACACTCACAAAGTTGATCTTTATCTCTTTGTGAATCTGTTCCCGGTCTGGTTAGGACGTTGCAGGGTGATCCACCTGGTTGTCCAAAAATAAATTGGTTCCATGCTTCAGAGCATGTTCAGCCATCGGTCCCGGTTGCCGTCTATGATTCTTAGATGGCGGTAGTTGCACAACCATTTCAGAGGCCTACCAGTAGTAGTAGGCGGTTTGTAATCTCTGACACCAGGGTTCATCGTGTCATTGGATGACCTGGTGTTCCACATGAAAAGAGAGAAGAGAGAATATTTAATTTCATAATTTTGCTTTGTTTACTTTTCCAGAGCATGGGAGACCACAAGGAGTTCCTGAAGCGCATCACCAAGACCCTGTACTATGGACAGCTGCCGTCTCTACCATGCCTCAGCCTCCCCGTCACTGGTATTATACTGATTACTATCTGAACCCCACTTGGGGAAATGAGGTTGATGGCCAGGTTGGTCATTCATATTATACCATATATTTTTGTGGTCTAAACTGCACAATTTTTTAAGAGATTGTTATAGTTGTCTTGATGAGATAAAAAGCTGTAGAATAACTATTGTAGCAATAGCTCTATTTTCAGTATTTGATCTACTTTCTACAATCTCAAATTGAATCTTGATCTCATCTTGAGAGGTGTGAAAGTATTTCAAAAGTGAAAGTAGTTAAGCAACTTTAGCACTTACACTCACTACAATACAAGTTAGTTTACTGTATATGTGTACCATTTAAATTGGCTTTTTTCAAGAGTGATATAGATATATTTTTAATTATGAACTAGTTTTGCCGTGTAATATCGGTTTAGAATAGTATCATTCCATTTCTTTCCGGTGGGTGTCGTACGAGGCGACTATGGGACTCAAGTGTTACATGTGTATTGCAATGTAAGGCGACAGGCTGACAACCTGTCACTATGATGAAACAGCATTTTCTAAATGACCCTCAAATGTTTGTCAGATGTGGCGTAAATGACCCTTTTATACAGCCATTTAACCTCTGCCTACTCTGCAAGGGATAAAGGCATGCTGTATGTATAAACTTGTTTTAGCACATTTGCATGTAGTATCAAAAACCCAATGAGAATATTTTTTGTGTGTTACAGAATTTTTGAATATGGTGCTTCTCTCTCTCTCTCTATAAATAAATATGAATATGAAAATATTACGTAAATGGCCGTTTTTTGCGGCCGTTTACGCTCTGCCTTACCCGAATGGGATAATAGGCGCTATATGTGTAGGTATGTATGTGCTTCTTTCCAGAAATATCATGTGAAGTATGGTCGGAATGGCAACGCGGGCGCTCGGTGAAGCGTCTGCACCAGGACTCGGCGGCCAGCATCTCGCGGCACGCGTGCGTGTCCCCGGCGGCGCTGGTGCTGGCGCTACTGTACATGGAGCGCCTCCGCAGCCGCAACCCTGACTACCTGACCGCCACTGCCCCTGCTGACCTGTTCCTCATTACACTGGTAAGCCTCGAAGTATGTGAGTTTGCTCGCATATGTATGTAATGAAGCTTTGACATGAAATGAAGCCGTAATTATTATTATATTTAATCAGGCAGGCAGTTGTAACAAATGATAGTGTCTGTATCCCATTGTTCAAAAGAGTTCATTATGTATAAACAAAGCAATTGCATCTGTGGGTCGCCATTTTTCTGTAAATTTGCGATCAGCATCGTACCCGGCCTAATTTTGAACAGGCTTTTAGTTGTGTGAGCTGCATATTTGTGCTATTTTTAGGTCTGCATTATAGAAATAACAACTTGTCGATAAAACTTTAATTAATAGCTCTATTATCATTAAATCTTTGTTTCTATACCTAATAGAAGAATTTTAGCACTGTCTTATTTTAATACTGTCTATTATGATTATTGCAGATGGTCGGCAACAAGTTCCTGCAAGACGACGGCGAGGACGAGGAGGTATTCTGCTCGGAGTGGGCCTCCTCCGGCGGACTCGACCTGTCGCAGCTCAAGCGGCTAGAGCTGCAGTTCCTCAACGCTATAGTCAGTGTCATCCATCATTTCCGCTACATGTTTAAAGATATCTGATGATCATTCTTTTTATTATTTATTTCTTTTACAGGATTGGAACGTATTCGTGAACGAGAAACACTTTGAAAAAGGCTTGCAATGGCTGGAGCGGCGGGTCGCGCTGAAACAGGCCCAACTGCGCGGGTTCTTCACGTACGGCGACCTCGCGGCCGCCAGCGACGGCGCGCAGATCGCCACCGCGCTACGAGAAGCCGCCGAAGCGAGCGTCGCGGCCGCGGCCTCCTACGTCGCCAGTTTGCTCGCGCTCGTCACCTCCGCGCTAGTCGTCTCCGCGACATGTCTGCCCGCGCAACACCTCCTCGCCGCGCTCTCCACGACCACAACCCGAAGCGCCGTCTCACTCGCACCCGCGCGACAGCACGCCTTCCCGCCGCCTCTCACTCCCACACAGTACATTCCGAACTCGACTGATCTCCTCGACGACCTCGTAGAGCGAGCCCTGAGCTCTCGGTCCGCGCCGGCGTGCTGTCAATCCTGGCAGAGATATACCCAAGAGACTGCAGATAAAAGGAGCTGGTTCGACGGCGTGGTCGTGTACGAGCCGTGGTGGTCGCGCGCGTCCGGGCTCGCGTGGCTGTACCGGAGCTCGCTCGTGAGCCCGCTGCAGCGCTGGCTCGACAAGATCGAGGAGTACGCGGACTTGTTGAAGCGACAGTTGTATTCTGAACCAGTGACCAGGTGCGGGTACCACGAGGCGAGGGGTGTCGACGGCGCTGAGCGGACGTGCGTGCGGCAGCGGCTCAACCTCAGCAAGCTGGGCGCTCTGCTCGTGTCAGTGTCTGATCGGTAGGATGATCCTGGCTCCGGGTTGTGATTCATAATCGTATAAATAAAAATGTTGATACGCAAACGAAACAAGCAAAGTTGAAGATTATTGAAAATATTTTATCATATAACTATACATCTTTCCCATTTCGGCTTCGTAATCTACATATTGCCAAGTGAATAGAATCTTGAGTCGTCATATTTATCGAAGCGTCTGTTAGCTTCTCCAAACAAATTCTCTGCATGTTGATGTAATGTTCCATCTCATAATGTGACTATAATTTTTAACGCTCAATTTTTATAAGCTATCCTTAAGTGTCACTGTGTCATGATGTGATGTCCTAAAATGTCCCGAAGCTTATTGTATAAAAAATCTAGTATATAACCTTTGAATGTATACCATCTGTAAACATCTTTTCTACCTGCCTGTAAATGTACAAATTGCCTCTTGTTAAATTATTATATGTATATTTTTGTATGTGGCATATTATGTATCATTACTACTGTACTACTTAAATAATAAATGTCAGCAACGAATTTGTTTTTAATTTAATTAAAACAAATGTTGTATTTAAAGTACGTATATTTTGATCATTTATTTAGAAAGTACAAAGAGAATATTCAGATATAAAAATATTTTGAGCACAAATTTGATAAAATACTATGTACTTGATTAAAACGGGCGTATTAATTCGTTGTAATAAATGCAGTGAATTACCTATAATTAGACTTGTATAATGTTAAATACGATTTACGTAAAATTATCCAACTAACTAAATTTTGGAAGATCTATTATATTGCTTTCGATTCGATTAAGAAATCTACCAACAAAGTCATCCTTAAAGGGGATTCGAAATATGTTTTTATAAACTTCACAATGAACTAGATACCACACAGTCACAAAATGTCACTGTTTGCACAGCAATAAGTGTTGCAGCAGTTTAGGGCATAATATTTCATAATGTCGCATTTGTATAAAATCATGTGACCATTGCTAAAGAAAAGGGCAAATAATTTGACTATGTCGGCTTTGTGACTCAGACTTTATAATATAACTACGGCAGTGGTTACTGGTTAGACTATGAGCGGCCAATCTCCCCCTTAGACTTGTACTACCTAAATTAATAACGCGTTATCACAGCATATATATTTCCATACTTAAAATACAATCGATATCACTTATCTATTAAATTACGTCCAAAGCTAGTAAAATTATCACTAAACAACAGAATTCACAATATTATAGTTAGATACCGAATGTAACTAATGGATATTTATCTATCACCGTTCACTTAGTAAGAAAATCATTCTAATAAATAAAAAAATATATAAACTATATTATCTAAAATTAGCAGTGGTGGGTCATATTCTTAACCACTTCGCTCAGGTCGAATTTTGCAACAATAGATTTGTATTCTACTTCAAGCACACATGTGTGCTGTTACGAGCGGAGTAGTTAACATTTGTATGTGTCTTTAGGAAAAAATGCAAGAGATAGGCAGTTTAACACTGGAGGGACTTGTATCTGACCCTGTCACTCCTGCTCGTGATGTGGTCGTCAGTCTTCGACGAGGCCGGGGTGCAGGTAGAGGTGTCGGTTGAAGCCCCAGCGGTCGACGGAGGAGGTCTGCGTGCGGAAGCGCTTGCGCAGCGTCTCGTCCACGAGCGTGAACAGGTCGGCCACGTGGCACTCGTGCGCGCGCGCCGCGAACACGCAGCACAGAGCCTGGATGTACCACGAGCCCAGCACCGCGTCGCGATTAGACGCGTAGCCTGGAGGAGACAGAATCAGTTGAACTGTAAGGTTTCATGTGGAAGGGGTGGTGTTACATTGTACAACACCAACACATTACGTAGTGCGAGCGAAACGAACTCGTTGTATAAGTGCGAAGCGAAGGAAGCTTAAAATGTCTAGGTACAATAGGTGAGGCACCAGCGCACCATTGAGTAGATCGGTAATTGAGTAAATAGCTGCACCACCTCTCAAGGCCCTGCGCCCTGCTAAAGTAATCTTTTGAAATTTTTGACTTGAATTTGAAGCAAATATGGTTAACCGGAAAGTTACACACCTACGGGCAGTGTCTGTGTTTTATTTTATCCAACCCAAGCCGGTTATATCAGGATAATACAAAGTATTTTTGCAATCACGGATTCTATAAATGTTCTGTATATTTTTATTATTTTTTGACAACACGTGATACAAACCTGGCACGGTGGAGTTGGCGATGATGATGTCGGAGTATATTCTCTTGTCGCTGGGCTCGTCGTCGCTGCAGGTGCTGTCGTCGCTGTCGTACACTTTGCCGTCCTGCTCTGTGGTGGACGTGGCACTCCGCCCCGCAGCCCCCGGCGGGCCCGAGGCCTGCGCGCGGGGGGAGGGCGCGCGGCGGGGGCGGCGGCGGCGCTGGGACGGCTCGCGGAGGTGTCGCGGCGCGTGGAGATCCTTGTTTGAGCCTCTGTTGGACGGGCAATAGTCAAAACTCTCTAGTATTATATTAATACTCTTTCGAATCTCGGGCCCACAGGGACCCGGTCCTTTGAGGCATGAGTGGGGCCGATGCCAACAGCACAGATGCCTTTTTGCACCAAATAATGTGCCGTGTGATGCCGGCTTAGAATAGCATCACCCCATTTCTTGCCCGTGGGAGTCGTAAGAAGCGTCTAAGGGACTCGAGGGTGTATATTGCAATTTTAGGCGATGGGCTGACAACCTGTCACTATGGCGATACACAATTTTCCGGGTGACCCTCAAATGTTTGTCAGACGTGGCGTAAATGTCCGTTCTATGCGGCCGTTTGCGCTCTGCCTACCCCGCAAGGGATTATAGGCGTGATATGTGTATGTATGTGTACATCAAGCGGATACTCGCTCTGTGTGCACTTATATTATTATTAAATCTGTGTAATAGGCGCGTATTCATCCGTACTAATATTATAAATATGAGATTTTGTGTGTGTGTATGTTTGTTTGTTACCTCTTCACGCTCAAACGGCTTGACCGATTTGGATGAAATTTGGAACACAGGTAGAGTATAACCCGGAATAACACCTAGGCCACTTTTTACTGCGGGAAAACAATTATTACCACGGGAAAATGAGTGGCAGCGGGTGAAATCGCTGGGCGAAAATCTAGTTCAGAAATATTTGTCTATACAAAGATTCCCAACAAATATTTGCCACTAAATGGGTCCCAACATTTTTCAAAGACAAATGTCCCGTGAAGTTGTTCATATACAATGTTGCTAATATTTTTTTTCTGAATGAATACCCATTTCTTTTTTTCAAGTATTTGCCTAATGGTAGATTGTTTATTAGGGTGGTGCGGTGCGACTCCAATGAATAGGAAAATTCAAAGCTTATTGCAGATGGCAGCACCAATAACAAGTAACTAAGCTTTGATATTGACACATTTTCGACCAATCATAGAAAAAACGCACAGTCGAGAGTGGCGCCATTAGTTCCCATGTTTGCTACCTAATTGCACACGAGCTTTTTCCAACAACGCGCGATTGTTATGGGATTGCACAATCTATTTATTTAATAAAGCAGTAAAACCCGTGTCTGTACATTGATCAAATTTAAGAAAAACTAATCGTAGGTGATGTTAAAATAGGATTAGAACACATTCAATTTTTATTTTTTTTGTCTGTCTGTTTGTCCGGGCTAATCTCCGAAACTACTAGTAGGACTAGAATGAAACTGTTTGTTGTGTATAGCTATTAAGCCTGGTCAACATCTATAATACTTTTTACATACATACATACATACATATAATCACGCCTCTTTCCCGTAGGGGTAGGCAGAGACTACATCTTTCCACTTGCTACGATCCTGACACACCTCTTTCGCTTCTTCAACATGCATCAATCTTTTCATACATGCTCGTCGGTTTAGGGTACTCTTGACCTGACCTTTCTCTAGAACGTCCCCGATCTGATCCAAGTACGTGCGTCTTGGTCTTCCCCTTCCAACGTTCCCATCCACACTCGCCATATACACCTGTTTCGTTAATCTTCTTTCATTCATTCTCTCAATGTGACCAAACCATCTCAGCATTCCTTTTTCTATACCAGTCACTATGTCATCTTTTATACCGCAACGTTCTCTAATCACGCTATTCCTTATCCTGTCACTCAATTTCACTCCTATCATACTTCTTAGCGCTCTCATTTCTACCGCATTTATTCTACTTTCATGCTTTTTCTGCCATACCCAACTTTCACTCCCACACATAAGTGTTGGAACTAACACTCCTCTATGCACAGCCAGACGTGCCTTATTAGACACTGTCTGGCTGTTCATAAAAGTATGCAACGCTCCATTCACCATGTTGCCGGCATTTACCCTCCTTTCAATGTCACTTTCACACTTTCCATCTGATGTAAACTTCGATCCCAAATATACAAACTCTTTCACTTGCTCCACCCTCTCTTCTTCTATCATAATATTACACTCCGTCATACCTTCTTCTTTTTCAAAAACCATTGACTTCGTCTTACTTACATTCACTTTCATTCCTTTCTTTTTCAAAGCCTCATTCATAATGTTTACCATCTTCTGCAACTCTTCAGCCGACGACGCAAGGATAACTTGGTCATCAGCATAGAGAAGACATTTGACGAGTAACCCATTCATTCTCAGTCCATTTTCACACTCTTTCAAATCTGTCAAACAACTATCCATGAATAGGTTGAACAGCCATGGTGACGCAACACATCCCTGTCTAACACCTTTCTCGATGTTAAACAGTTCAGTGAAGGCCCCGTTAATCCTGACACAAGCACTGGAATCCTTATATAAGGATTTCAGTGCTCGTACCAAGATGCTGCTCACCCCATGCACGGATAGTGCCGACCATAATTCATTCCTCAGAACTCTATCATAGGCCTTTTCCAGATCCACGAATGTGCAAAAGACTTTTTGGTTCTTAGCCAAATACTTTTATTTAACTATATTCATTAATTTAATTGTGCACGATTTATCAGCCTTACCTTATGCTATCTCTCTACCGTAGGACTGCTGGAAGAGATTTCTTTTTAGAAATAAGTAGTACCTGTTGTGTTGTTTTTCTTTAATGTAATTGTTCTGTGTTTTATCTTGTGTGCAATAAACAGTTAAATAAATAATAAATAATACTTTTCCGCTATGCACCGCAAGGAAAAGACCTGATCCGTACATCCCATCCCCTTTCGAAATCCCGCTTGAGCATCCCAGACTTTCTAATCAGTTTCTTTCACAACTCTTTCAATCAGTACCCTTGCATACAGTTTACCGACGACACTGAGAAGGCTTATACCGCGGTAATTTTTACAGTCTAGCTGTGACCCTTTTCCTTTGTATAATGGCACTATTACAGCCTTGCACCAATCACTTGGCACTCGACCGCTTCGCCAACAAAGGTTAAAAAGGAGGTACAGCTGACTAGCTGCTACGCCTTCGCCAGCCTTCAGCATCTCAACCGATACTCTATCATACCCTGCAGCCTTACCAGATTTCATACTTTTCAGAGCTTTCATAATCTCATCCATTTCAATCTCGCTTTCGTTTTCACTGTCATCTTCTTCATGTATGTTCACCTCTTGTACTTCTTCTTTTTCAAACAAGCTTTCAAAATATTCCTTCCATCTCTTCAACACACATTCCTCACCTTTTATTATACTACCATCCTGGCTCCGAATCCTACTCAACTCTGATTGTGCTGTTTTTCCTCGAGTTGTTCCTATAGATTTCCAGAAAACCTTTAAGTTCTTGCGAAAGTTTTCTGATAGCCTCCTGTCAAACTCATCTTTATTTTCCTCTTTCTTTCGTTCCACTGTCTTCTTTACTACATTCTTTAAACTTTTATACTCCTTTCGTGCTTTCTCTACATCCTGATCTGTCGCTTTCTGCAATCTTTGGTTAGCTTTAGTAGCCAATAAATCTAACCATGCTTTCTTCTTCTTCTGAACAACTTCTTGCACATCTTTACTCATCCATGCAGTCTTTCGTTTATTACCTTTCGCCCGTCTAGTGACTCCACATACTTCAACAGCAACTTTGACGATTCCTTCCTTAAATACCTTCCAACCATCTTCAATGTCATTCATCTCATCTATCTTATCAAATTCATCCTTTAACCTTTTGACATATTCCTTTCTTACCTCTTTTTCTTGCAAATTTTCTACTTTCACTCTTTCCAGAACACTGGTCGCTTCGTGCACTCTATGTCGCCATCGTTTAAAGAGACCACTTATTCGTGATATCACTAGGAAGTGGTCTGTGTCGATCCCGGCCCCGCGATACGCACGAGTGTCTAGAACTTTCTTCTTCAATCTTTCATCCACAATCACAAAATCTATAATGGTCCTTGATACACCTTCTGCTCTTGTATAAGTGTGAATCTTCTTGTGTTGAAACATTGTATTCGACACAAGAAGACCCCACTCCAAACAAATCTCTAACAAACTCTTTACATTCTCATTAACTCGTTCGTCTCCAAACGCTCCAAGAACCTTATCATACCCATCACGCTTTATACCAACCCATCCATTAAAATCACCTAGCATGATAATCCTTTCATTTGTTTTACAACCTTTCAAAACCTCTCTCACACTATCCCAGTACTCCTCATTTTCCTTTTTAGCTTTTGTGGAGCCACCCGTACCCAAATCCGTTGGCGCATAAACACCTAGGACAAAGATTCGCGTAATTCCAACCTTTAGCCTAATCCAGAGGAGTCGAGGGCTCACACATTCAAACTCAGTCACACATTCAGCCATTCGCGCGGAAAGTAATAAGCCGACTCCCTTACATGCACGATTGGTACTGGAAACACCAGACCAATACGCTGTGTAGGGTCCATGTTTGGTCGTTTCACATCCTTTCCGCTTAGTTTCATTCACACACAATACATCTATACGCCTTTCATCCATCACCTGACATACCTCGTCTACTTTATCTACCATTCCTCCTCTAACATTCATCGTAGCAAAGCGGCTTTCCGTAGTAATACTTTTTACCGCGGGAAAATTGCTCATTCCCGCGGGAAAAACGATTAAACGTAGGATATTTAGACCGCCAGCTACAAATGTAATTCAGCATGATATGTCGCTTAAGCTGGTACACTAATATTAGGGTTAGTCAGCGAAACGGGCACCAGCTAGTTACATAGTAAGCTGCAACGACTCACCGGCAGATCTGGAAGATGAACACCTTGGGGATGCCCTGCAGCGCTGGGAACCGTTCGTTGTTGAAGTAGTCGATGATCTCGAAGTAGGATATGAGGTGTCCGTCGGAGCAGCGTATGTCGGTGTCGCCGGTGCCGCTGCGCGCGTGCCCGTGCGACGAGAACACCACGAACACCGACTCCGGGCCCTCCCCGCAGATGCCGTACTTCAGCTCTTCTAGAGTTTGCTTCGTGTCCTGCAGTTGGAATGGGTTCACTGTTTAGTATGCGTGTAATATAGGATATCGAATGAGGGCTTTCTCTATCCCTTTAAGCCTACACCGAGCGTAATCCGACCTAACATGTTTTTAATTAATTTCTTCAAACATGAAACAAATATCAAAAATCTAAAACGGACAAATTGTCGTCCTATACGATAAGTTTATTACAAAATACATCAATAAGCTTTTTCTTGTGTTTTTAATTAAATTAATGGTTTGTGGTGGCCACCATTTTCAGTTTTAGTGTTTTAAAGACGTACAACAATATAAAGCTTATTTTTGTACCTTAAATATACTTATCGTATTGGGCAACAATTTATCCGTCTTACATTTTTGATATTTGTTTCAGATTAAAAGGAATTAATTTACATTAATGAACACTGCGGGCTGCGGCTCGCTGCGACAGTAGATGGCACTGCAGTAACCGCAGTTATAGCTCTTGTAGTGGTTGCGGCTGACTTGTAGAGTCTGTCACTGTCTGTATGTCTTCTTCTTATCGTATCAATGTACGTTTCCCATCGCAGATTGTACAAAAATTAAACCAAATGTTGCCAATGCTTGGCTACAGCTACCCCTGTTTGGTTGGCCGCATTGATCCCCCTGTGTGCAGGCAGCAGGGATGCTCGGGGTAATAAGCTGATGCGACATAGTCCGTGTATTCTCCGCAAACACATTTAAAGGAATCACTACATAGTATAAAATAAAGTCGCTTCCCGTTTGGTGTCTCCTTATATCTTGAGAATTACCTAACGGATTTTGATGCGGTTTTATTTTATTAGATAGAGTAACTTGAGAGGAAGGTTTATAAGTATAATTTATTCCGGGAAATTGTCAAATTCCCATGGGAAAACGGGTAGCCCAACTGGTAGTAAACTTTTGACCCCCTTTTGACACCTTTAAGGATTAAAATTTCAAAAATGCTGAAACACGTATTTAATTATTTTAACCTTTTCGCCGCCAAGCCATTCGAGTAAAAAATTGCAACCAGCGCCACACCAATTTCTTGGGAAAGAAATACTCAATAAAATAGAGATGTCCAACAGTTCATATCGAAAATAAATCTACACTTTTTAAACCGAGTTTTGATTAATCTAAAATCATTATTTTGCCCTCTACTTTTCAGTTCTGATTTCATATAGGTCAAAATAATAATATAGGATAGTAGTAGTAGTGGTGGCCTCGTAAAAAACACTAGGCATATTCAACAAGTTTATTTTTAGTTCAGTTTTCGATCAGCACTGGCGCATCTCTATTACGCGTCTCTCTATATCGCGTTGTCGGTTATAGACGACTGTGGCGTCGGTGGCATTTCTATATTTTCAAACCCGTAAGACAAATAAGGATGTAATATAGAATATCGATAAAAAAAATTAGAACATCATAGGATTTATGCTGGTATTTATTTTAATATTTTATTGTGACTATTTGTTTTCTTTCATTCCTTTTTCTTATTTTACTTACGTTGAATATTAATTAAAAACGATTTTTAATAGTAATGAACACGATTTAATATAAAATATTTAATAAACATTACTAGTGTCAACATCTTTAATTAACGAAAATAAACAAGTTATAGAATCATGTATAACAATGAAATTGGATCAATAAAAACGAACAAAATACAAGTACCTACTGATCTGCTAAGTATAACTTAAATAAATATAATTATGAATACATAATTTGAAATTAGGAGTGCCGACATGCACACTCACTTTTTCTATCGTAACATACAAAATTATACCTAACAGATATCAACTGCATAAAAATATACCTATAATATGAAACGATACTAAATATATGATATAAAATTCACTAAAATCAACATGCATAATCAAAACTTATATTCAAATTTGTACTTAAAAACTATTTCGTTTGAGCTTCTTTTATGGTCGCATTCTTCGTCCTTAACCTGGTCCAACTTCTCGTCGGGGACTTCTTTTAACATTTCTTTCGTTTTGTTCAAAATAGTTTGTCTTTTGTCAAATTGGCATTCTGAAAAAAAATGTCATGTCTACTCTAAATAAATAATTAAACTAATAAATTATTACAAGTATAATAAATAACATACGTCTGTTATCAGCATGCTTCTGCGTAGAACTAGGCAAAGGAGCTTCTGCAGCTTCTTTTCTTTTTTGCTTATCTGGAATACACAATAATTGATTAGGTATAAGTTTAGTGTAAGTAATTTAAATCTAATGATTTTTAAACGAAAATATTCAGTCACGTATGTTGATGCCTTTGATGTGGAAGGACAAAATAATAATATAAAGAAACAATACGAGACAAAATAACAAAGAAATGAAGATAAAGTATATTATTTGACTTTTATTTTGTACATAGATAAGATGTCTTAAAATGCCCTACAGAACTGCGACGGCATATATGTCTATTTTACATAAGGACAACTTTCTGTTATTAAATTACTAAAATTTAACATAGTCAAGTCCAGTAAATAAGTAAGTAGGTACTTAATAATAATAATTTTTAAAGCCCATAAATTTACTTGTTGCCATATAATTTGAAATAATAAATTCGGTCAGTATTTTGTACTCACTTTTCATCGCCTTTATTTCTGCTTCAGCTATTTTCTTCCATTTCAAATATTCGCGACGGGACATCATCTTGTATGCACTTTAACTTGACCGTACTCGTAAAAAAAAAACTGAAGGAATGACAAAAAACATATCTCATAACATAACACAAACTAAAAAAAAGCACGAGTGCCAATTACTTTCGTGGAAAAACTGCAACTTTGAGTAAACAGGGCCATAAAACACGTGCGCATAAAACAATAAATTGTTCCAGGCGGCATAGGGTTCAAACAGCTCTTATCCTATGAGGTTGCGGTATTTCGTTTTTGACCACAAGAGACAAAAGAAATGCATATTTCTAGTTTTATTGTCATTTGCTGCTATTATGCTTGGTTTAAAACTATTTATGTAATCTTCATTGAGGTTACGTGTCTGATGTATTTCAAAAAATCTTTCCCATTTTGGTAAATAAATTAAAGACAAATGTCAATGATTTCTGTCCGACAAAGATAAGGCTCAAGGTGTTACTCCGTGTACAGTATTGTACCTATTCGTTTGTAAATTAACATCCGTAACAACATTAAAGTAACTATGAAATGCTAATAAATAACCGCTGATATAAGTACAATACCTTACGAAGGGCGTTATAAAAAGTAAATAGAAACAAACCGAAGTAATAATCAAATAAACCGGGTAAGAATAGAAAAAAAAATGTTAAAGTATTGAATATAATATATAATAAATCTTAAAATAATAGTTATGTCGGTTTCCCATTTGCCTGAGATACAGGAATTCATATTCTTAGTTTAGGAAATGGTTAAGCCACAGAATTATTTCATGTAAGTGTATTTTTTTGTAATTAAGTTTATTAAATAAATAATTATCTTATCTCTTATTATCTAATAATAATCTTGTATCACAATTTGACCCGTTAAATTAAGTTCACATGAAACCCTCCCAAACGCTCCTAATTTATTTATTATTATTTATGATTATTAGGTATTTACTTACCTCTAAATCTTCTTCTTCAAGTAATCCACGTTCAAACGACAGATCAACGTCATCCTCTACGCCTTCTAAAATCTGTAGAAGTTCTGCTAAACTAAGCTCGTCGGCACTCATTTTCCCATCACTATTTTTAAGTCACTATTGCAATGACGTCAGAGCGTGTCGTCTTTACCCGACTACGGCGTACAGTGCACTCACAATGGTCAAGCAATTATCGCTGTGCACGAGTCGCCGAAACCGGTTTGTCGATACTCAATCAAACAAAGAAAATAATGTCTAATACTTGGCGTATTTCTACAAATCGATGTCGGGAATATTTTCAATATACATTAAAATAATAAGAAAATGTTATTGTTATGACAAACTTGACAAATATCTAGGCATAGTATATTCCGAAAATATATTATAGATGTATCGATATTTCACATTTGTACTAGTAAGGAACAACACTTCCAGTCGTGTGGGGCCGACTATGGCGTGTGCGAATGGTACTTATGACAGCTTCAAAACGTAATCAGTATTTTTCTTATTTATACTACAAATCTAATAAATATCTAAGCGCAAAAGTTCATAAATCAAAGTAGAGGGTACAATAAATGCAATATGCGAAAAATAAAAGATAGATACGGTTTTGAAATGCTAGTTTATGAACATAAACTTTGACGAAGTTTTGTCGGCTGTACCCGACCGTGGCGCTGACGGCAAGTCGCGGGTTGTCGGCTATACCCGTCTGTGGCGGTGAAAAGGTTAAGTAAGGAGTCTTATCAGAAATTTTGAAACAGATCACATTTAAGTCCCTGTCCCTGTCTGTTTGTTTGTTTGTATGCTTAAATCTTTAAAAAACCACTAAACGGATCTGGATGAAGTTTTTTTAAAAGATTGAGTGATTCAAGAGGAAGGTTTTTATGTATGATTTATATCGGGAGAAGGTCCTTTTCCCGTGGGAAATCAGTTAGCAGCGGGTGAAACCGCTGGGCGGGCCGCTAGTTAGGTATAAACTTACTTTGAGAGACAAGTTGACATAAGTGAGCACTTTGAATCCAAGCTCAGTGAACAGATATTTGAGGTTGGTGGTGTCGACTTGAGCACCGTTGCGGTATGTTTCGATGTCGTACTGGAACTCCATGTAACTAAACAACACCAACACCCCGCGGTTCCGCCCTCTCGTGTGGTACAATTTTATATCTGCAATAAAACATAAAAGAAAATATTGAATACTGGAAATTTTAATAGCAGGTTTTTATTATAATTACAATTTTAGGCGACAGGCTGACAACCTGCCACTATGGTAATTTGTATTTTACGGCCTTTTACGCTCTGTCTCTTCCTAGCAAAGGATTAAGGTGTAATATGTGTATGTATGGTTTTTCTATAGTGAATTGCCATTACTACTATTCATATTTTCATTGATTCCAACTTATAAATAACACATCTGATTACTCACCACCTCCATTGTCATCAAAGAACTTGGTAGACTTGATGACATTGAATTGTGGTATTTCGGTTGGCTCTTGGTTTGGCTGAGGCACGGGGGGCTCTTGGTTTGGCTGCGGGTCTGGATTTGACTCGGGCTTGTCTCTGGGTGTTCCATTTGATTCTTCAGTAGGTGATGGGATTATATTGCCAGGTTTTGGGGGCATGTTCTCTAAAGAAAGATAATGTATTTATAATTGGGATCCAGATAAATTGGTTTGATTTTGTATATGGTTCTAAATAAAATGGTTGTTACACTTATCTGCTGATCATGCATGGTTCGGCATACATTACTGGTTATCTTAAGGTTATTGTAATGACACTCATAAAGTAACCAGCAATGTATGTCGAACAGTACATGGTCTGTCCACTGGTGTAATAGCTGCTAAAAACTAAAAAGTTTTTTTATTTAAGGTATAGCATGCATTTTGTTAGAAATTGATAATCAATATTAATGATCTTAAAACTGATAAATGAAATAATGTAGATTTATAATTTATGAAAAGAAAGCCATCTCACCATCTTGTTCTTTTCCCGTATTTTGTCTCTTTTTATCAGTTATGCTGATAAAGGCACTACCATTACTGGTGCCTGGCCCTGAAAGCATAATGTTTGTAAGTTTTTAAGTATAATAATAAATAGTTATAAATAACAAATACATACAAATCCCTTGAAGTGCCCTTTATGAAACAAATATTATCCCATAATTTTAGGTGTCATCAAAAAGCCCTCCGAAAACCAATAGGGTGCATGCAGATTATGAAACTGAACATCTTTCCCCTAGGAACATATGGCAGGAAACAAAAATAAATATTTGACTTCCCACATGATTACTATGAAGAGTCAATCTTTTTTAATGTTTTCAGAAAAATTTTCCCATGGTAAGTTGTTCAGTTCCTTCTGAATGCACCCTAAAAGTATACAGAGGGCTGTCCCATACACCCTGTTTACTTGAATACAAATTTATCAGTAACTGGTAACTGGTAATGATGATGATAAGATAACAATGTACAATGAACTTAAAAAACATGCCAATGATTGATTGCATACACAAATAACTAAAGCATGAGTCATGGATCTAAAATTAGTAAACACATAGTAAGCATGTATTATTACTTATTTCCCTGGGTTTGTAGAGAGGGCTGTGGGGGTCGAGTTCACGCACGATGTCCCAGTAGCCGTTCTCCATGAGCGCGTCCAGCAAGTGGTTAAACGCGTGAGGCCCGCGCCGCGTGATGTCGCGGTACAACTGCCTTTTACGGTTGCGCGTGTCCTTGGCTGTGTCCTGCCAGTGCAAACATTACAAATAGAGAATGACGTTTTTTAGTAGGTTTAGATTAGGTAACAAACTTGTTTTGAATGGCGTATCAACACAAAAAAGGATGAAATCATTGTTGTTTACGAGCTTTAAGTTTTACTGTTCCTACAATTGAAAAATGGTTTACTTACTGGATAACAAGTATTCCTCACTTACTTTGTACGGTTCTATCATAGGGTCGGAGAACACTCCTTTCTCGAAGAGTGTGGATACCATGAGGTCCAGGTCTGTCTGCTCCACCAGCGAGCTGAAGCTCTTTTGAATAGCGTCTCTGTGTTTTTTCTCCATTATGAAGCTTTGTGCAAGAGTTCTAAACACAGATGCGAAACAAATAATTAACTTCTTAATTGTATATACTATATGTGCTCTATTTATTTAGTTAATTACATAAAAATAACGCAAAAGGCAAGACAACAACAAGAAAACAGTCTATCGAAACTTCAAACAAAAAAATTAATGTATGAAACGCAATAGCATTTTCATGGCGGCTATATCTGTTTCACTCATTTCCGTTTTCTTTCTCTTTTGTTTGTCAATAATGTCAACATCATTTGATCTGTTGATCTGTGGACATAATTTGGCAGTTCAAGTTTGTTAAAACTAAGTAATTGTTGTTTGTGAAATTATTTTCAAGTTTCTAGTTTATTTTGCTTTGTTTCATTTTCAAAAGTGACAAAACTTTAGTATTTGGCTAAACCAAGGAATAATGAAGTGTAGGAAATGTGAAATTTGTGGATTAAAAGCCGCAAGAAAGAATGGACAGAAACGGCATTTCATGGCTCAGTTTCCTCTGGATGAAGAAAGGTTAGTAAAGATAATCATTATAATGCTTGGAATATGACTCATAAACATCGTAATTATAGCAATAAACATTGATTTGAGTTGATAATATTATTTAGTTGAAGAAGTTGCTGTTATATAGTGCGACCAAAAATAATGTATAATCGATATCGATACAATGCGTTGTCACTTGAACAAATTTATTTTTAATGGAGAATGTTTCTAACATTTCCTTACAACCGAGTTCTGGGTTAGAGTACCTTTGTTTTTCGGGGCAGGGGGATATTGGAGTAAACGCTTCTGGGCCCTATGAAACGTCGAAATTTACCATTTGCAAAGCCTTT
This sequence comes from Tuta absoluta, assembly GCA_027580185.1. Lineage (NCBI taxonomy): Eukaryota > Metazoa > Arthropoda > Insecta > Lepidoptera > Gelechiidae > Tuta > Tuta absoluta. Next base: position 532,017 of record JAQAHW010000003.1, read on the forward strand.
TCCATCTGCGCTACCGCGGCTCGTACCCTGCCCGCGTAAGATAAGATACACTTGCAAAGTTCACGGGCAGGGGACGATCCGCGGTAGCCCACATAGATGAGGCGTCGCCACTAGTAAAGGAAAAAGTCGCAGGTTCAAATCATGGCCACGGTTGAAAAAAAAGCGGGCTTTCCAAAATTGTATACATAACACGGGAAGTGTTTTAACAATTTGGTATTAAATTAAATGTATTTATTATTTGATAAGATATTATTATATGTTTCAGGTGAAGAATAAATGTACCGCTATATAGTCCTAAACGAATGGTACAAGAAAAAATCTTCGATCTACCCTACAATCAAATTATGTGCAATGATTGAAAATATGGTCAAAGTTTTTGATGAATAAATAGGATCTCACTAATAATAGTAGACGATTAAATGCATGGACATGCTTTTATGAACTCCGCCAAACCAGTTGCTCTGTTTTCCTGTGGAAATGGGGTGTGTGGGACTTTTTTGAAGTAAAAAGTATCCTCTAATGACCAGTTATACAAAATTTGGTAAAAATTCGTCTAGTAGTTTTTGCTTGAAACGTGGAAAAACAGACAGATAGATACAGTATTTTTTTACTATTGTTTTGAGACTTAACTTGAACGGAATTTTAAGTATTCAAATGTACACACTTGGTTGACTTACTGTTTTATTATATTTATTTAGAATTTTACAAACGTAATAATTATTGAAATCCTTTAGCTTGTTTTACTTAGAAAAAAGTCCATTAATTATGTTTCGGCAACTTATTGTTATTGAAATATTGAGTTAAAATTGTTTCGATAATATTCAAATACGGGGAGGTTCCGAACGACCGTCTTTCCCGAAAACGCTAAGCTCCACCGGCTAAACTGAACAACTTTCCCCAAGAAGCATTGGTCAAAACTTTAAAAAAAATACCTCCCATAGAGTATTATTCGGTCAGCTTAATTTTTGTATGGGAGGTAATTTTTTTAAATGTTGTCTATCACTTTTGATCCTCGGGGAAAGTTGCTAAGTTTGACGGGTTTAGCTGAGGGTCTTAGGAAAAGTCGGTTGTTCGGAACTTACCTGCTAAATTGCTGAAACATAATTTTTATAAAAATAAAAATATTATTTTGAGCTGCCGCACCGTTTCGGCAGCTACGTTATCGATATCGATAAATTGCAGGCTGTCGCGTAGGTACATCACTACGTGTGTTCTTTATGTTGGCTATACTAGAATTGACTTGTTTTGACATGTTGGCAATGATTTGGGAACTGCGTTTTGACATTTTGCGTCGTTAATTTTTTTTCTTCGGAGTCCCAACTCTTAAAACGCTAGTTCTATTATATTCTCTTTGCAAGAAAACGCTTTCGCTGCGCGCTGTCATAGATTGTCGTTGTCGTCCACAGATCTCTTATATATATGTCCTAAAGGACAGATAAGCAACTAGCCTTAGTACATGAAGTCCTTACTGAATTGACCATAGACTTACAATATACCACTACGTGAATTGACCATGGATTGTGTAATTTTACTGTGATGTACCATGGACGTACTCGCTACGTTATATTGTTACCTCCTAGTATTTAATAGTGATGTGTAGTAGTCACAGTAGTAGGTAGTATTTTTCACAGGTATTTTTATTATACAGGTAATTTAAATAAAATGAATGTTACATAATTTAAAATAATTTTATTACAGCAAACTAAAAACGAATAATTTTACTACAGCAAACTAAACACGAAGTAAACGACTGTCACCTCAAGCCGCCATACGCCGGTTTCTTATTCGTATCACTCTGGGAGCCTGAAAATAAAACATAGGAAAACTTTATTAAAAACGATACGATAGATAAATCTCGAGCCTTCTGTCCGTCGCAATGAATGTATGCAATTTAACTACAACAGGATAAGATAAATAAAGATCCACAAAATAATAATTGAGTGTGTCAAAGAAATTTGAGTTTCTATTTACTTTGCTGATCATGACCAACCGATTTTTGATAAAATAGATGTGCAAACCTAGATTGTTTATATCAGGTTTATAATTATGTGTTTTCAGAGCTGAATAACGAAAACGCCACCCAGCCCACCAAGCTTATATGGTACACTTATTTTTTCTCCATGCTAATGTTTAAACTAAAATTGAGTTTAATTTGTCTTATATAAAAGATAACAAAACTAGGTTTTGGTCTAAAACCTGCGACATTACCTTCTACCTTATCAGGTAGGCAAAATAGGCGCGGATACGATTTTTTTTTTCTGTATCAGTCTAGCGCTGATACTGCCCATAGAATTGCACTATTCTGAAACATTAATATAGTGTTAGGCTGTAATTGTTCTATTGTTTAAAATAAGTGTAGGGAAGTCGTGAGTTCATTTATTATAGGCAAGGTGGTGAAGAATGTGGGACATCATGCTATATCGACGCACACCTTCTGTGATGCAGTAGTCTAGCGTCTATTGATACTTGGCCAACTTATCGCTCGGTGTAGCTGTTCTCAATTTCAATTGTACATTGCTTTGGAGAGCATATCAAGCCATCAGGCCGGGATGATGTTTAAGATGATTCTACTTAAATGCTGATCACTACACTGCCTCGTCGGCCTAGTAGGCAGTTTAAATACGCTGATACTGCGGTTATTCGTGCGGAAAGAGAAAAAGTATAACTCACCATGCATTTAATTCACCAGTTTGGATGCCGACGAAGAATCGAATGTGTGGATCTTCATTTGTATGGAACTCAACAGATCACCAGCACAGTATAATTAATAGTACTAGCGTCACCAGTCTACTAAGATCACAACATCTAAGTTGCTCTAATCTTTGGTATATTCTGAAAGTAGAAAGCATTGGATTGTTTTAAACTGGTCACTACCGTAATGAACGCACCAAAGAAACTAGACACTTAGACACACATCAGCAAAAAAATATTGTGATATCAACATCAAGGGAAGCTGCTTACATTTGCTATAGCGAATAAGTATGAACGTTGAAGTCATATCATTACTTATATTACATACCACAAAAATTGCAGCGAAACTGCGTTCTAAACGATGTTATAAACAGTTTCAACAAATTCTTGATCGTAAAAACAGCAATACAAATTTTTATCGAATGCCGTCACCTCGTATTCGCCAAGTTCACTTTTCTTCGTCTTTGCCCATAGCACAGGTCAAAATAAAATAAATGGTTATAAAATGGTCAATGTTTACAATAATATTAAGGATAAATGTAATTAAAGAAATAGAAATCGTTAGAAGTTGGCCGTGAAAAAAATGACAGTTTGAATTTGACAGGCATAGATAAAATTCTTTTGTATTCTATTTATCCATTGGACAGGCAAAGGTCTTAAAACCATACAGCATCGTCTCGATGTAGCTAATCGTAACTCAGAAGATAATCGTGGGACTGGGACAGGTATACGGTCCGGTAGCTTTGTTCGGAGATTCCAATGGCTGTTGTCGTCTCACAGGACTGTCTTATTCTGGTAAAATTATTCATACGTTTTCATAAAATTCATGAGACAAATCAGGGCAACTGTAAACCATTGCAAATAATAATGAAAATGTTTCATGTTTATTCGTTTCTAATGGTATTTTCATCAATCTGTGTCACATTTATAATTTTATTTGTTGATATAATATAAAAAGCAGAAAGAAATCCATTCATTACAGAATACGGACATACTGCAAGCCATAGACAATAATTTTGTTTTTATCAGTTTTAGGCACAGTGTTTCACCTATTTTCATCTCCATTTTTAGGGTTTCGTACCTTAAAAGAAAAAATATGAGATCCTAATAGGAGCACTGTTGTCCGTCCGTCTGTCACGAGCTTTTATCTCGGGGAAGCAGAGGGATATCCAGTTGAAATTAAAACTATATACTTAATTCAACTTGTTCTCGGAAATACTCGAACACCTTTAAAATATGCTTCAGAGTTAAATATAGCTTCTCTTAAAGTTGGCCTTAAGATTAAGGTTATCTCTAACGTTTTCAGTGCCTAACTCTCAAATTAATTTAGGAGGTGAGGATTTGGAGATGGTCGATAAGCACATATATCCGAAAATCCGCGCTGAAGCAGCGCTAACACAGACGCAGCATTATTTTGCAGTACAAATTTAGGGATAAATCTAAAAATTTCTAAGGCTAAGTGTATCTTATGAAATATATTGATGTGCATGATACGGAACCCTCATTGGGCGTGTGCGAGTCACACTTTGCCCTTTTTTTGTACTAACAATCAGCTGATTTTGACATTTCAGCTATCGTTCAGGAATTTAAATCCTACCAAACCTAGTAGATAATATTATTTGTGTCAGGCAACATGTTTGACAGTTCTTTTTACCTTGTTTATGGTCTCATTTTTTTAGTCAGTTGTTGTACGGTCCGGTACTCGTAGCTGCCGTATTTAGATTTTGATTTATTAGTAAAAATGAAGACCACTCTGTTAATTTTTTGTGTCTTATTTGCATCAGTAATCGCTTACTCAGATTCTGATATTAAATCAGCAAGAATTGAGGTAAAAATCTATATTCTGATTATCATTCTTATCACATAAACTTGTGGTCAAAACGCCTCCTACCGGTTCATGTAACGTGTTTTCTTGTTTGCAGACTTGTCGAGGATGTTCGCTGAACCGGCTGCCGCAGGTGAAGTCGTTCGTAATGGAGGACGCGCCCGCGTATGAGCGGCTCGAGGTGAAGTTCATCACCGGCGCGCCCCCGGAGCTCGTGCTACTCGGTGACAAGGAGCAGGAGCTGGAGCGGTTGCCACTCTCCCAACTCAACCGCGCGGAGTGTAATGACCTCGTACAGAGCAAAGGTTTCTCCAAAAAGCCAAAGGATAATTCAGAATTCTAAGTCTGAGCAAGCCAATCTTTTCTGGCTACACTTTTTGTAATATTTATGCTTTATTGGGTCACAAATGGTTTTAGGGTTAGCATTAATTGAAGTTGTTCTAAGACCAGTTTTTAATTTTATATACGTAAATAAAACTTGCATTTCTTACATTTATTTCAAAGATTATATTATTTATTCAATAAGAGCCAACGCTAACGGAGTGTTGGTGCTAATCAATTTGTCTGTTACATTCCAAACCTATTAAATGTATACTTATCCAAAATGTGATAATTTATTTATATCAATTACAAATACTAGACAATTTCATTACTTCAGTGTGTACAGTTAATTTGAAATAAACATAAGTAATTAAATCTTGTTTATTGTTAATTGTTAATTTCAAATTTCTACAAGTAGAAGATCAGATTTGAATCTATCACCACATAACTATTCTACATACTCAGCTTAGCAGTTTTCTGAGATCTTTAGGTAAAAGATTGAGCAGTAGTGTTCAGAATGGGTAAAAGTAAAACCCTTTAGGGTAAAAGTATATATCTAATATTTTTATTTGCCGTGTGATGCCGGCTTAGAATAGCATCACCCCATTTCTTTCCCGTGTGAGTCGTAAGAGGAGACTAAGGGACTTGAGGGTGTGTTTTGCAATTTTAGGCGATGGGCTGATAACCTGTCACTATGGTATATAAATGTCAAATGTGGCGAAAATGTCCGTTTTTGCGGTCGTTTACGCTCTGCCGACCCCGCAAGGGATAATAGGCGTGATTTGTGTGTGTGTTTATTTGACGAACACATTGTGAATACTTATAATGAGACTGATATGTTATATTGTAATGTAATTTCCATTGTGTGAAATAAACTAAACTATGAAATAAAACACCAATGGACATAAATAACATCAAGTATATTTCCTTAATAAACATGTGAGATTTGGAATTACATGAACATCAAGAAGAATAAATAACACGTAGAATTGGATGATCGCTTAGGTGATGAGCGTGCAGTCGAGCTCCTCATAGCGCGTGTCGGGCACGGTGCGGCGCAGCACGCGCGCCACCACGTCCGCCAGAGACTCGCGCGCGCCCGCATCCAGCAGCATCGTACATTGCTGGAACAAATCGCAAGCAAACACTTTACATAGGGCCTTATGATAACATTATTGACCATCGTCAAAGTAGTGAGTAGTATGTATGCAAAGAAACACATTCTAATAAAGAACCTATTTACCGAAAGATGAAGGAACTAAATAAAACATTCTGTCACATTTGTATGGTTTTGAAAATTCTGCTGTTAGGCCATAGTAAGCATGATGACATGCCACACTTTTTTTTTTTAAAATTTTAAATACTTCCCGTGTCAGGTATACAATTTTAGAAAACTTGCAAAATGTTCTACCGCGGGCAGAATTTTAAACTTGCGATTTGCCATCACTAGTGGCGACGCCTCTTCCATCTGGGCTCCCGCGGCTCATCCCCAACCCGGAAATTTTGGAAGTGTATCTTGATGCCAATATCATTTAATTAGGTCGTAAATTAGGTACTAAATCAATAGTCAATCGATAGTCAATCATAGTCAATGTTGGGTAACAGATAAATGCCAATGTCAACAAAGGTTAAGTATAGTAATCCTAATTACTGGATTTGTTTAATCAATAGAAACACAACGAGTCTGTTGGTTAACCAAAGAAGAAATTACTAAATTTACCTACTTAGCAATAAGACTGCCTGTGTTGTACTTTCTTTTTGTATTACTGTTTTATTATGCGTGTCTGTTTGTCTGTCGTGAACCGTAACTCCCTCTAACTCACCAGTAGCGAATTTAAGGTTTACATGCCAGGAAAAAGTCTTATTCCCACGAGAAAATGGTTAACAGCGTGTCGCTAGTTCACATTAAAGAAAATTTCTATTGTATTGTTAGTTCGTTATATTGCGTGCTATCCTATAGTATCAGAGCGTTGAGTTATTACGGGAAGTTCAGAAGACTAGAATTTGCTCTATCGAAGCGTTTTGCTATGTTGACGAGTTCAAACATATCTATCTAGGTATGTTAAATAATGTTAAATATCCGCAGTAGAGCTGTTTGAATTCGGCCCGTGTTGATAAACAGCGACATAACAGAGACACATTACTCGACCAAATAACAATATGTATACAACGCGATAACGTGCCATGGAAATAGATAAATTGTTCAATCATTGACGTTATTCTATAATATTTGGTTTAAAACATTGTTTCTGCATTATTTAACTTTGATCTTTTGTTATTATTGATTTGATAACAAACCATAGCAAGGGTTATCAATTACGCAATCAATCATTCAATTATCTATTTTGACAACAGAAATACTTATTTCTTATCTTATCTGTATCATACATGAGTGCGAGTAGATAAAAACGTTATATGGTGACAACTTTGATTCATTTTTGTATGTATAGTCATAATACGAAAAGCTTACATATTATGTGCTTGAAATTGAACAAGCTAAAGAGTAAAAACTCAAACCCGACTGTGGACCGTTAAATAATTTTCACTTCATTTGTTTAAAATAGACCATTTTGAATTTAAGATGTTTTGATATAGCCATTGTCACTCGCACTGCTGAGACGAATCTTACGACACCTCATATGTCAACATCCTAGGCCTAGTGGTTGTAGCTCGTGAAAAACAATTTACTTGTCCACATACATACATACTTTTGATAAACATTACCCTCCTTCTTAGGTAGTCTAGTAAAAATAAAAATCTCGCGCAGGCAAAATAAATTAAAACATATAAGTTTGCAGGTTCTAATTTTACATAAGAATCCTAAAAACTTGGGCAACAGATATTCTGATGAATTGTTTGTATAAAGAGAAAATATTTTTTTCTCAAACATGCTAGGAAATGTGTTCATTTCTTTCAAAAAAAGAAACCGCGAAGTTTGACATTGTTTGTCACGTCTCAGATCACGCCAGCAAAGTTGTATGGAAATCCTTTGCTGGTGTCCATTAAGATAAATTCGTTATACGCTAAACCCACATAATTTGATTTCAAAATTATCTCGATGACTCTCATAGAAACGGAACGTAATTTTGTATTAAACAGGTAACTAAAGACGAGGCTGTATGATGTGAGACCCTTGCCTGTCCAGAATTAAAAAAAGAAAAGAATGAACTAAACATTTAGTATGGCTGAATATTACGTAATACTGTGCCTTACAGGCGAATTTATTTTAAAAAATTACAATTGGTGGGAAAATTGTAAATTTTTATTTGTTTCGTTGTGTTGTGGTCGCTAGCTAACTTTTATAAGAAGTACAATCTTTCATTTCCTAGCCTTTTTTTGAGAAAAGCACTATGTAAGCCTCGGGGAAAATTACTTTGCTTTACTTGTACAATTGAAGTCCTCGCCTGCGGCTCGGACTTCAAACTATACTCGTCCAGCAAAGTCTTATTTTCCATACCTCGACAACAATGTACTATTTGTGAAGCGGCGCCACTGTCGAAGTCGTTGACGGGTACACTCGCCTTTAATATTTTTGAAACATGTTAAGCTAGGCATACTGGGCTACTTGTGTTCAGTGCATACGAGTATTTACCTTGTAGTAGTGTTCATCGTGCAGGCGGAGCACGGTGCGCAGCGCGAGCTCGGCGTTGGCGCGCACGTACGAGTTCTTCTCCTTGGTGCCGTTGACGAGCGCCGGCAGCAGCGCGCGCAGCACCTCCGCCCCCGCGCCCGACACGGGGGGCGGAGGCGCCGCCGCCTCGGGGCTCTCCATGATGATGGAGGCTGCGCGAGCCATCAGCTGCTTCACTTCATTGCTGCTGTGGTTCATGCTCTGTGGAAGGGAACGATAGGCATTCAAGCTGGACTGTCTCTGTGGTCTCATCATCATTGGCCTCACACGTCTGTGACAGACGATTTAAACAGTGTCTGAGGCAGACACTGCGTTGCCTGGGACGCAATTATGGAAAACGCAGGGCTGCCTGCGTACCTGCGCCACCCTCTCGGCCTTCCTGGCTGGATCCGCAGGAACGACTAGTCGATACGTGCGGAGCCAGGTCGGCTGCAGGAGTCTGCCGCGCGGTAGATCTCTGTCACACGCGCCTGACGGAGACCCCGTTCCGGGTTTCATTGTGGAGTTGGCCTCTCCAGGACCGTTGTGTTGGGTCGGATTTATCCCTCGGTCGCTTCTTACGACCCCCACGGGAAGAGTTGGGGTGGTGCTATTCTAGTCTGCCGGCACCACACGGCCTCACTATTAGTCACAGATCTGGAGGTCCCAGGTTCGATTCCCGCAAAGATGATATTAATATTTGTAAATTTGTTCATAGTTTTTTATGGACACTGTAGGTTGAACCACCTGATAGTCTTAATAGAGAGATGGTTCCGTGGTTCTGGGGGCACGTTATGCCGTCGGTCCCGGTTGCTGTCTATGACGATTACAAAGACGACGGTCGTTACTCAATCAACTCTGACATCCGGGCTCATCAGGTGTCCCTCGCGACAAGACGAACAAAGGCAGATGTGTTTGAACCACACCTCGGACACTGGCGCTCAAATGTATGAAACAAACGCGTTGCTACGCACACAGTCTAAGCTCGCGTAGGTGAACGCGGACCATGCTTGTGTGTGTGAGACAACATGTCAGGGTTGCCGCCATTTTGCGTTCGCGAATTCGGAATGCAATGTGCGGCAGTATGAAATGACGTTCGTCGTCGCGTCCTTGCTAGCCGGTGTCTGAGCGTCCTCCGAGCGCGGGTGGGCGGCGCTTGTAGGGGGAGGCAGGGAGTGACCACACTGTACGCTAGTACTATTAATTATACTGTGGTTGGAACTATAGACTCACCCTGGCGAACTGTGAGAGTATGCCAGCAGGGACGGGCCTGTTGTTGAGCAGCAGGTGCCGCATGAGGTAGCCCATGCCGCGGATGCCGTTGCACACGATCGGGATCTTGTCGTTCTGTAGGTACTGCAGGAGGACCTACAAATACAAAAATACTTTAGTGTACAATAAGGGAAATATACGCACAAAACGAAAACAAACAAAGTGTACACAAGGCGGCCTTTAAAAAAAACTGACTCTGCTGGTACAGTCAAAATCAGGCTGGGTTAGACAGACACTCAAACTGCCAATGAAAGTCGTATGCGCGCGGCATAAGATCGATCCAAAGTCCAAACTGTCTAACCCAGCATGACTTTAAATATAAATTTTGTATGGGGGTCGTAAATTTGTAAAATATTTCAACTAGGGAATGCAATCTCGAGCCGAGATTGGCAACTCGAAATCTCGTTCGAGATCTCTGGGTTCGAGATTGACCAACTCGAGATCTCGTTGGATTATTGGTCGAGATTTCGAGATTTCGAGATCGAGTTTGTTTCATATAATTTTGGTAAACATTGTACTTTTTACTGTAAGATTAGAAAGTTAGAGTAATAAAGACCACGTTCTGACTTTTTATCGTATTTTGTAATATTTGGCAAATAAAACACTATTTCCAAACCGGCAAATAACTTGTAGTAACGTCCACAAACACTTGGTTCGAATTGTTCTTTGACATATTTATATTCACATTGAAAACAATCTTTTTTTTTTTTTATGTAGCCTGTTCTGTGTCCCACTGCTGGGCAAAGGCCTCCCCTCTTTTACGCCACTCTGCAGCTCTGCTCGGTCTCCGGTTTCTGATTGCCAGTCACTACTAAATGCGACTAAATCGTCTCGCCATCTTCTTCGAGGCCGGCCTCGTCGTCGGCGACCACTCTCTGGCACCCACTGTGTAGCTATTATAGCCCACCTGTCAGGATGCATGCGACAGACATGTCCCGCCCAGTCCCACTTCAGTTTCGCGGACTTTTTCCCTACATCCATAAACTATCTAATATAGAATAATACTGAATGTAATTAATTAGTTATTGTATAGATGAATAATAAATTTCACTCGAAAACACGAAATGCACAGTGACGAAAATGCGAGTAAGTAAACAATAAACAAGCTCTTGGGATTGGTCGGTCGCATCGCGTCAATCCCCCGTCCCGTACCCCCCGCAACGCATCCGCTCAATAGGTATCGACTGCTAGGTCCTACCGCCGGCAAACGCCAGACTCTGCGCGGAAGCACATCAATGAACACGTCAATGCCTTACACAAGCACATTCTCGAAATCTCGAAAATCTCGATGGATTTTTTCGAGATCTCGAATGATTTTTCTGAGACGAGATCGCCTTTTTCGAGATCTCGATCTCGAAAAATTGCTCGAGATCTTGGGGATTTCGAGATCTCGCGAGATCGAGATTGCATTCCCTAATTTCAACGTATGTTCTTTAGGGAAAGATGTTAAACTTCATGAATAATTTCACCGCGTAAAATATTGTAAGCTTGACTCTGTCTATAAATATATACGCCTATACAGGTGCAGCATGTGTACCGGTGATTTGAAACTTTACTACCCTCACTTAAAGTTCAGAACCTATTAAAAACATGCCAGTAGTGGGTATATTAGGTCCTATTCGTCGTGTACTAATTAGTGATACACACAGCTCAGTCGCTGAGACTAAATTAAAAGTGTAAAGAATGAATTAGTCGCTGGGTTTTAGTAGCAAAGTCGGAAGTGTTTTAAAAATTTGGTATTCAAGGCCAAATATATTTTTAGCTAGCTTGGTAGCTTAGCATTTCCACAATTAATATGTTGGGTCGCTTAAAGTGGGACACTCGGTATAAATATACAGGGTGTAAGGGACAGCCATCTGAATAATTAAAGGGTGCATTCAGACCATGAAACTGAACTAAATTTAATTTAAAAAAAAACGGGAAACGTCACAAAAATTTTGATTTTCCATAGTAAATGCAGTCAGCTAATCGTGATTTTGTATGGGAGTTCGAATATTTTTTGTTGTTTCCTGACATATTCATGGTCTGCATGCACCCTATCAGTATTCGGATGGCTGTCCCTTACACCCTGTATACAGTATAAATGCAGTGATATTATTGCGCGAACCTTCTCGATCTTCTCCTCGTAGTTGTCCCGGTAGAGGATCTCGGGCGTCTCCTTGAGCGCGACGAAGAGCGCGCACGAGCGGCCGTGCTGCAGCAGCCACTCCTCGTGGTGGTTGCTGGTCAGCACGTGGTGCGTGATCGCCGCGTCCCTGCGGTACAACACACCAAGCATTCCATTAGTAATAGGGTTGTGTCATGGGTAATAGGGAGTTTCTTACATACATACGGGAGGGGTAGGCAGAGACTACTTCCTTCCACTTACTACGATCCTGGCATACTTCTTTCGCCTCCTCCACATTCATCAATCTCTTCATGCATGCTCGTCGGTTTAGGGTACTCTTGACCTGACCTTTCTTTAGCACGTTCCCAATTTGATCGAGGTACGTTCGTCGAGGTCTTCCCCTTCCGACGTTCCCATCCACACTTGCCATATACACCTGTTTCGTTAATCTTCTTTCATTCATCCTCTCTACATGACCAAACCATCTAAGCATACCCTTTTCTACACCAGTCACTACATCCCCTTTTATACCGGAGTTTAGTTTTGAGAATTAAATAACGTTTAGTATTTCAAGAACTCTGTAGATGGCGTTGAACTGATTACGTTACTAGATGCCAAGGCCAATAGGCAAGAAAAAAAAAGGTGATTGTTCTTTCCGAATCTATCCTTGTTTTTCACGCTGTATATTTTTTAATATTCTGTTTTGTTCGTACGTTGTATTCGTCGTGGTTTTGCTAATACGCAGGGAAACTCATGAAAGATTTTTTTTGTGTGATGTAATTTTAATTAGTTATGTTTCGTTTACGATCTCATACATCCAAATGAAAAAAATCGGAAAAATATGTGACGATCCGTTCCTGACGTTTACGTTCTAGGTACAGCCCCGTCTACACAGCGACTTAAAAATAAATAAAAGAAAACTCCCTATTAGGAGACATGGATGTTTAAAATCAGTGTTTCAAAATATGCAAGATAAGATTTATCAAGCAAAGAAACAATTTAAAAGTGTATATTTTGATGCCATCGTTAATATGTATAGTGACGTCACAATATTAATTTTTTATACAAAATATAGTGTTAAAAAGTAGCTCATTTGACGTCTACCGCAATACAGGCGGCACTTAGTCTTTTACACAAAGTAAGTATTGGCGGCTGCGCATTTTGTGTCTTTTACTTCTTATACTACTTGGCTACACATGACAGGAATGTTTACATTATCGCGCAATATTCGTTATCTTCCAAATTCTCATTTTCCTTGGCTACAATTTAATTAGCACGGTATTTTCATATTCTCCTAAATTAGTGTTTGATCCTTTTTCACTCAGACATGGTTAAATTAAATAGATTGGTTTGATTCAGACCTGTGGTTAGGTGGTAGACAGTGCAGCAGGGCTCCGAGACAGCCCCCGACGGCGGCGCGCGGCGGGTCGTCCGCGTGCGCCAGCAGCGCCGGGCTGGTGAGGGTGGACAGGATGGAGAGCGCCTGCTGCTCAGACATCTTGTCTCCGCCCGCGCTGATGATGGAGCGGAGCGCCTGCAATAATAACACTATTGCTTTAGCGAACTATCATTATATAAAATAGATAGGGTATACAAGGAGTAACAAAAATGGTATAACAAAGTCGGAAGGAGGCCAAGAAACTGATGGAACTGAACAACTTTCGTCCATGGAACTTAGGACAATTTTATAAAAAAATTGGACCTCTCGTAGTAAATTAATCAGCTGATTTTTGTATCTGAATTTTGTATGGGAGGTTGTCCAACGCTACGCCTGCTGAGGCGTGGCCTCCACTCGAGAACCTGCTAACTCCACCGTCCATCGTTTTCATAAACATTCGATAATAATAAATATCTGTGCCCGATATTATCAAACTACAGGCTATAATTTTACAGGTGAAATTCGATGTTCATTGCATAGTCGGTCAGCCATTATGATACCAGTGCCATGTATTATCATTGTACAGGTACAGGTCCACATTTACAGGCGAAAATCTGCCTGTAGCGCACTTGTAGTTACAATTTACAGGTTACAGGTGTTTTATGAAGACACTTGTAAAGCTACCATTGTCAGTACCGTTCCAAAATCTCGACTACAGTGCCATGTATTATCATTGTACAGGTACAGGTCCACATTTACAGGCGGAAATCTGCCTGTAACGCACTTGTAGTTACAATTTACAGGTTACAGGCGTTTTATGAAGACACTTGTAAAGCTACCACTGTCAGTACCGCTCCAAAATCTCGACTACAGGTAAATTTTACAAGTCGATGTACAACACTATCGATTCATTCATTTCATTCACTCAAATTCAACGTCAATGTTATAGCACAGATTAAATAATGTGAAAGTATGTAAACACTTAGCTAAATATTTAAGACATTACACTGAAAATTATTATTTTAATAAAAAGGAAATTACAAAAATGAGAAATCAACAATATTTCTAATTAAAATCATATTATTGATAGAGTACGTTAAAATAGTTCTGTTGTGAATTAATAATAATAATCCACAATTGACGATAAAGTTTTGCTTTATTTAACGCCTCGAGCAAAATAATTTGGCAAGGAACGCATTTTGAGTACTTTTGAACATATTGAACAGATTTTTATGCAGAAATCTTGCACTTGTAAAATAATTACCTAGGTCAGACGACCTGAAAAAATTATTCACAAGTTGTAAGTTTTTACAGTTGTAGTTTACAAGTCTTTTGATGAACACCTGTAAAAACTTGCTCGATTGTGTTTTTAAAAGCCAAATCTACATTATGGTTTGTCGATGGAAATCTACAGGTGCCTGTAGCTGTGACTTGTAAAATTGTAGACCTGTAGCTTCAAAAAACGCCTGTAGTTGTAATTTTCATCAGTGTTGCTATTTAAATATTAATTTTGGCGCGATGTTGCCACTTTTTCGCCTGTAGAATTGTAGTTGTTCAATGATAGCACAGGCCACAGGTAAATTTTACAAGTCGATGTACAACACTATCGATTCATTCATTTCATTCACTCAAATTCGACGTCAATGTTATAGCACAGATTAAATAATGTGAAAGTATGTAAACACTTTGCTAAATATATAAGACATTACACTGAAAATTATTATTTTAATAAAAAGGAAGTTACAAAAATGAAATCAACAATATTTATTATTTTAATAAAAAGGAAGTTACAAAAATGAAATAAACAATATTTCTAATTAAAATCATATTATTGATAGAGTACGTTAAAATAGTACTGTTGTGAATTAATGATAATAATCCACAATTGACGATACAGTTTTGCATTTAACGCCTCGAGCAAAATAATTTGGCAAGGAACGCGTTTTGAGTACTTTTGAACATTTTGAATAGATTTTTAGGCAGAAATCTTGCACTTGTAGAATAATTACCTAGGTCAGACGACCTGTAAAATTATTCACAAGTTGTAAGTTTTTACAGTTGTAGTTTACAAGTCTTTTGATGAACACATGTAAAAGCTTGCTAGATTGTGTTTTTAAAAGCAAAATCTACCCTATGGTTTGTCGATGAAAATCTACAGGTGCCTGTAGCTATGACTTGTAAAATTGTAGACCTGTAGCTTCTAAAAACGCCTGTAGTAGTAATTTTCATCAGTGTTGCTATTTAAATATTAATTTTGGCGCGATGTTGCCACTTTTTCGCCTGTAGAATTGTAGTTGTTCAATGATAGCACAGGCCACTGGAGTATTTGGCTAGTAGCCTGTAGTTTCATAACAAGGGCACTGATCGAGCGTAAATAAGATAATATTGACCTGCAGCATAGTTTCCCTGATGGCGGGATCGTCAGCATTCTTGACGCCGTTGTGCAGCTCGACGAACAGGGGGTCCGCTCGCGTGTGTATGAGCACGAGCTGCGCGAGCGCGGCGCCCGCCTTCACGCGCACCGGCCGCGCCGAGTCGTTCAGCGCCTTCAGGAACGTCGTCTGCAGTTGCGGGAGGAACTGCTTCAGCATCACCCCAACCTGACATTCAAACATCAATTTAAGTTCAACTTAATCAAGTGCCGTGTGATACCGGCTTAGAATAGCGTCACCCCATTTCTTGCTCATGGGTGTCGTAAGACCCGACTAAGGGACTCGAGGGATGTGTATTGCAATTTTAGGCGATGGGCTGACAACCTGTCACTATGGCGATACACAGTTATCTGATTGACCCTCAAGCTTTTGTCAGATGTGGTGTTAATATCCGTTTTACGGCCGTTAACGCTCTGCCTACCCCGTAAGGGATATAGGCGTGATTTATGTATGTATGTTTTAATCAAGTTAAGATCAATCAAGTTTATCCTCAATCTACTCACGCTTCTTTAGGTCTGCTGGAAGAAATTTCTTAAGAAATAAGCAGTACCTGTTGTGCAATTTTTCCGTATGTTCTGTGATTTTGTATTTTCTTGTGTACAATAAATTGTTAAATAAATAAACATTACTGTAGGGACAATTATAAGTTAAGGCCTCATCTACCCCGGTATAGCGTGTGTACCAGTCATTTTGAACCTTACTACGCTTACTACCTTCACTTGAAGTTCAAAACGTATTAAAAACATAACAATAGTGGATACACTAGAGGCAAGGTAGGTTGTCTAATTCCAAGCTAAACTCGCGCAGTGGAAGCGATTTACACAGGTAAATTTCGAGCAAAATACCAGGAGTTCAACTGGAGGCAGACAATGGCTGCGTTACGCAGCGCTAAATAACATACGCTGCACAATATATCAGCGCATACTATGAATTAAACGTGAACCTAAATCTATTTAACTTAATTAACTAAGTTGAGTGAAGTTGGCAAATGATGTGTTCTGACCTTTACATAACTCAAGTCGGTAGTAAATACCGTCTGCCGATCTGGCGTTACGTCACACGTATTAGCACTAGATTATAAGTAAGTACCTCCAAATTATATCACCCCACGAATTCCGCAATTCGTACTAAGGAGTCACAATGATATGGTACAACAAATATGACTAAAGGGAACACACCATTAACACGAATAAACAGTTTTATACTAAACAACCAGGTTTAATACTTACAGTCAACGTGCCGGTCCAAATGCATAAAATACCCAACGGAGAAAGGAAGTTCAGGGAATGGATCAAATGGGAATTCCGTGGGTACTTACAGGGCTGGGTGGAAAAGATATCGACACCCAGCATTCCACTACAGCCTTGGCGCGTTATTCACGTCAAACCACTCACAGCTTCTGTTCGTATTTCACTTTGATATTAGTCATTACGCGTGACCCAACATGAATTAGGGCCGTACAAAACGCGAGCCGATATGGCCACTTGATGCCTATTCAACGCGACGCTCACGTGGAAGACGTCGAGACATCCAACAATCACTAAGCCTGGTATTCTAGTATAACCCAGGAGAACCGCAATAATACGATGCATCAACACGCGCGATCTCAAATTGAATCGTCCATTACACGCGGCATCACAAAACTCGTGGCGGGAAATCCGCACAAACACGATACTCGACGTCCGAACGGTTTTCGAGTGACTGACTGCGGTGCAGAAATCACCGCCTGGCGCCTACAGGCGGCCCGCGCGCACGCCGCCACCCGCGAGCGAGAAAGGGACAACATATGCCCAGAGCGATGCGTGCGGGCGAGCATCGCGGCGTATTCACAGACCGTCACCAATACCTAACCTACCCCAGCATAGCAACGCTAAATTAAACATTCACCCGCCCTAGGCCGAATCCCTTAGGCCTATTCACTACTGGGGAGACGAGATAGCGTTGCTATTGCTCGCTTAAGAACTGAATCCCCTACCTGAACTGTCGCGACTCGAGGAGTGCCATCACTACCTGGGAACAAGTTGAGAATGCGCCCTCTGCGCCATCGCAGTGGCGGCAGGTTGGCATCCTTAACCAGAACGAGATCTCCGATGCGAGGGGGTTCAGTTCTGTCCGTCCACTTAAGGCGTTGCTGCAGAATGTGCAAATACTCAAGCGACCATCGCTTCCAAAAATTCTGAGACATTTGCTGCAGCAACTCATAACGCGTCAAACGATTGCTACTGACCTCTGTGTAGGGGTATTCTGGCAAGGCGTTAAGTGGTCGGCCAATTAAGAAATGCCCTGGTGTCAGGGCCTCCAGATCATTCGGATCTGAGCTAAGCGGACACAAAGGACGTGAATTGAGAACGGCCTCAATTTTACAAAACACGGTCGCTAGCTCCTCAAAGGTTAATATCGTTAAACCTATAACGCGCATCAAATGCGTCTTAGCGGACTTTACAACCGCTTCAAATATACCACCCCAGTGGGGGCATCCTGGTGGATCGAACACCCAGTTAATGCCCTGACGGGAGAGGCTCGTGCCGATAGCTTCCTCGTTTTCCGATAAAAACGTTATAATTTCTTTCATACATCGATCAGCGCCCTTAAAGTTGGTACCACAGTCCGACCTGATCAGCGCTGGTCGCCCTCTTCGCGACACAAATCTATCTAAAGCTGCTAAGAAAGCCTCCGTAGTGAGGTCGGCCACGAGTTCCAAGTGGACGGCCTTGGTTGCTAGGCACACAAACACGCACAAATACGCCTTGATTGACTTCGCGTTGCGAAGGCGTGATGCCTTTACCATAAAAGGCCCCGCAAAGTCCGTTCCCACACCCGCAAACGTCCAGGCTTCCGTCACCCGGTCCGGTGGGAGGTCTCCCATCTGAGGTTGCATTGTGGCTGCCTTCAACCGATAGCAAGGCAAGCACCGAAACACAATGCTCCGTACCGTACGTCGTCCAGACAAGATCCAAAACTCGCGCTGCAGAATAGCCAAAAGTGCATTGCAGCCCGCATGCGAGTTTTTCTGGTGACGATCCCTAACTATAAGTTCTACCAAAGGTCCCTTCTTTGGGAGTAACAGCGGATGCCGTGCTGAAAAGGGCAGGTTAGCGTTCCGAAGTCTACCTCCAACCCGGAGCATTCCATGCTCGTCCACGAACGGGTTGAGGCGCACAAGACCTCCCTTCAGCTTTCCACGGCCATCCCTGAGCAGCCTGACCTCTTCCTCAAAATGTTCCGCCTGGACGACCCTAACCAATAAACTTAGAGCCGCATTCCGCTCCGCAGGCGAGAGGACAGGTGCCAAGTTCCGTTCTGCTTGAGGTTTTCTACAGTTGTTCACGAACCGTTTGATCCAACCTGTCACCCCTAGAAGTTTGTCGAGGGAGCTGTATCGTTCCAGCAAGAAAGCCGCACTAGGCTTAGGTACGATCTGCCCTACGTTCACTCGCAAACCTCGATCAGGTGGCCCAAGCGGCGACCCGCACTCATTGTATGGCCATCTCTCAGGTGACTCAGTCAGCCACTGAGGTCCCCACCACAGTGAGTGACCTACTAAATCAGGGGCCCTACATCCCCGTGAGGCGCAGTCCGCTGGGTTCTGTTCTCCCGGTACGTGTCTCCATACCAACGGAGTTTCCGATCCTTTAATCTGTGACACCCGATTTGCCACGAAAACCTCAAGAGTATGTACCGACGTCTGTAACCAGCACAGAACTATCCTACTGTCGGTCCATGCGTACACCGTTTCATCCAAATTGATGGTACCGCGTAGATTACTAGCGACATGATGTAGCAAGCGCGTGAGAAGCGCTGCTCCCGCCAATTCCAACTTTGGAATGGTCCATCTTGTCCTAACCGGAGCCACCTTACTCTTGGCCATAACTAGACGCACGTCTACAGTTCCCGTTGAACTGACTGTCCGCAAATAGACAGCTGCCGCGTACCCTCGCTCCGAGGCATCACAAAACCCATGTAGGGTAGCCTTACATCCCACCGATGGGAGCAATTTGCGAGGTATGGCGATGCGTACGATCCCTGGTAAGGTGGTCACAAACTTGGTCCAATCATTCAACAGCTCTCTGGAGAGCTGGTCGTCCCAACCCAAGTTTGCTAGCCACAACCTTTGCAAGAAGCACTTCGCCATGAACGTCACCGGTGCGATCCACCCGTTAGGATCGAAAGTTCTGGCGATCGTCGATAATACCGAACGCTTCGTCCAAGTCTTCTGCAAAAGGTCTGGCTCGATCTTTTTTTTTTTTTTTTTTTTTTTAAGTTTATTTATTGGAATAGGTACATTAACTTAAAACTAATTTCCCGCCAAACTGGTTAACAGTTTGTTGGCGAGTTACCGCTCACACACACAAGCGAACTGTGCACCTACACACTATAACTTACTAAGATACTTACATTATCTACTTATTTACTAGGCCTATTAGAAACTAAAGATATTTTTTTTTTTATCTTACTACATATATTACATGTAACCTAAGAATCTAACAATGAATTTTTAAGTTTGTCTTTGAAGCCCCCTAAACATAGTTTAGGTTTTAGGTTCAACCACTCAATTTCATTAAATAATTTAGGAACAATGAATTTATTAAGCCTTCTGCCATAATAGTTCCTTACCCTTGGTACAATCAGTCTGCCCCTTCTCATACTACTTGTGTTCCACTTGTTACATTTGCTAGTTTTATAATTATCGACATAGTAATGTTTAAGTGCCAATAGGTATTTAACCCTAAGATGTACTGGGAGAATTCTACAAACTGAAAACAATGAGTCATAATTCTGCTTACATTCCTTCTTTGTTTGTTTGTCTACTAAGTATTTAATGATTCTAACTTGTAGATTTTTAACGTCCTTTAAATATGTATTGAAAGTACAACCATAAATACTTAAGCCATAGGTTATAAGGGAGTCTGCTAATGCATAATACACTATTCTCAACGTCTTTTTGCTGACTATGGATTTCAGTTGGTAAAACTTGCCCAGTATTGATCTTAACTTATTACAAAGCCCAGTAATATGCAATTTAAAGTTGAAATTTTGATCAACCAAAAGACCCAAGTATTTATATCTGCTTACAAATTCTAAGTTATCGCAGTTGCAAGCTATTTTATTTCTATGTAAACATGCGTAGGTATGACCAATTATGCCTAACTGTGAGTTGCTAATGGTTTTCACTAGTCTATTGTAAGGGGAAAATATTCGTAGACATTGTGTTTTGGTTGTGTTTATTATGATGCCGTTGTCATGCGCCCATTTCACGATATTGTCAAAGTCGTTTTGTACCACGGAGCGAGCTTCAAGTATATTATGTGAAGCGTATAATAGGCACATGTCATCAGCATACATAAAAACTGTACACTTATGTACCACGTTAACTACACTATTCACTAACATAGTATACCCGACCGGGCCGTACACAGAGCCGGTCGGCACGCCGAGCGTAACGCGCGCCTCCTCTCCTTCTATTCCGTCGATCACAGTGCGTATAGTCCGGTTAGATAAATAGTTTTTGAACCATAGATTAGTGGGTCCACCAATGCCACATTCTACCATGGCCTGCAGCAGCACATCGTGGTCCAAAGTGTCAAAAGCCTTTTTGTAATCTATGAAAAGAGCTAGAACTTGCTTTCCATCGTTGAGGCTTTCATTGATCACCTCCGCAAATTGTGACAATGCGGTGTCCGTGCTTCGGCCTCTCCTGAACCCGTGCTGGCAGTCGGTTATGACATTGTGACGCTCTAAAAAACCGCTAATTTGACCTACGATAACTTTTTCAACAATTTTGTTTATAGTGGACAAAATGGCAATTGGCCTATAATTTGCGTAGTTATAATGGCTTCCATTTTTATATATTGGTCTAATAACAGCTTTTTTTAACATATCCGGGTATAATCCAGTTGACAATGATATGTTTATAAAGTGTGACAATATTGGACTTATATCTTTGTTTATATATTTTATATCCTTAGCTCTAATTTTGTCCAAGCCGGGGGCTTTTTCTAAACTTAAATTACTAATAACCTTTTCTAGATCTGATACGTAAAGACATCATGCGTTGGCCTATATTGCACCCCTAGGATGCTCAACGTATTTGGATTGTCCGGGTTCTCGAAAAGGTGCGGGTCCTGCTGGAACTCACCTGGCAACCCGGCCAGGAGCTCTGGACAGCTGGACAGCCATTTCCGCAACTCATAACCTCCTGATTCCATGATCGCGATCAGCTCGTCTCGTAGTAGCAGTGCTTGTTGCACGCTATCTGCACCCGTGCAGATGTCATCCACGTAGACGTCGCCATCCCGACGCATAATGTCCTAAATCCTAAAATATTCCTAAACTCTCAATGACCTAAGCTCATTATGACCTAAACGCATAATGTACTGCTGCGGCTCGAGGGAATCTTACCCTTTCCTGTGCGGCCAACTCTCGCAGCGTGCGTACTGCCAAAAACGGACTTGGCTTCAGACCATACGTTACCGTGTTAAGCTCATAAGTGACCATCGGCTCGTCAGGGCTCTCACGCCACAAAATCAGCTGGTACCGACGGTCATCCGGGTGTATAATTGTTTGGCGAAACATCATTTTGACGTCTGCGACGAACGCTACTTGGTGCAACCGAAAATCTGTGAGGATGTCCACAATGTCCCGGTTCAACTTGGGACCCGCGTGCAGACACTGGTTCACAGACACACCATTCGATGTAGGAGCAGAACCGTCAAACACTACCCGTATCTTCGCCTCCGGTGACTTCAAAACAGCCAGGTGTGGTATATAGTAATGCTCGACACACCTCCAATCTATGCTGGACACCGACATGTGGCCTAACTCTAGGTACTCCCTCATGAATTCGATATACTTCTGCCGAAGTGCTGCATCTCGCTTCATCTTTCTCTCCATAGCCAGTAGTCTCCGTTCCGCGATCTGTCGCGAACTACCTAAGGAGGGGCGGTTTGGGAGAAATGGCAGCCTGGTAACAAACCTACCTGACGAACTTCGTGCAGTGTTGTACTGATAGAACAGCTCGCACTCGTCATCCTCTGGCTTCCGTCTATCCGCTGTGGGTGGCTCCTCAGACTCCCAAAACCTCTGCAGCACCTCCGACAACACACTACCATAGAGTACCGTATCGCCCTCTGGTAGGTCCTGAGGTCTCCAAACTGGGCCAAAAATAACATACCCCCCTGTGGTATCAACGGCCACTAAACCAGTTTGCTGAAGTACCCGTTTTCTGCCACACCAGAATCTCCCGAGGACGTCTGACCCGAGGAGAACGTCCACCGTACCAGGAGTATCAAATTCAGGATCAGCTAACTCTAAGCCTGTGGTTAACCCTCGTACCGTTGACGGTAACCGAACCTGAGGAAGTTTCCCTACCACTTCATCCAGCACCACTGCTGAGGCATGATAGCTGACCCCTGTACCTGTATTACCTAATGTGAACTCGAAGTTCACCTGACCCCGAACGTCAGGCACATCTACACCTCCAATACCTACAGCCCCATCCGTTGTGGGCCTTATATTTAAGCGTAGCCTACTCACCAGCTTACTAGATACAATACAACCCTGAGCCCCTGTATCTAACAAGGCTCTTACCTGTATGCTGCGGCCACCGTATCCCCATACCCAAATCATTGCCGTAGGTAACAATACCGTAATTGGCCGGGGGGCCGAAGCTGGCGTGTAGGCGGCGATTACCTAGCAGGAACCTAAGCGCGGAGTGTCCGCGTCCTGCGGGGGGGTCCCCTCTCTCCGTACACCTTCGAGTGGGTCCCACTCCTGCTGATAGGGACCTCTGGTCCTGTACGCCATGGCTGGCAGCCTATAGTAACCCTGCGGCAGGCGCGCGTACCGTGGATGCGCCTGTAGCCGCGGGTGCTCAGCCAAGGGGAGAGGCATGCGTGGGTCATGGGAACTCACCATGTTGTTCAGACCCGCCGAGTACTGCATGTACTGGCCCTGGTATTGGCACCCGCCCGTAGCATCACGTATCTGTGATGGGTGCCCCTGACCTTGGACCTGTGACCACCTACCCTGTTCCGGCACCTGCTGCCGAGGTGGTGACGGTCTCGCGCGTGGTGAAGGGGGCATCACCTGCTGATGTCCCTGGCCTCGTCCCTGAAACCCTGGTGGAAGAGGACTCCTCCTTGGAGGGGGTGGGGAGCGTTGCTCCCGTCTAGGTAGGGCAGACTCCGTCCGCTGACCCGCGTCAGCTCTGCCTCCGTAATCTCCGCTGCGGTTCATGCATAGAAGCTTATGGTGGGCACCCTGGCAGTACCTGCAGTTGGTGCTTGATGGGCACTCTCGCACCTGATGCGGCCCCATACACCTAAAGCACCAACGCCGTTGCTGCACCACACCACGACGTTTCTGCACCCGCTGTGCAGCGAACTCCTCACACGCAGTCACCTGATGCCCCGCCTCTCTGCAGTAGGCACACCTCGATTCCAAATTAGCGACATTGTATCGCCTGGGTGGCCTACTCTTACCGTCTCGCGCCTGTGCACCCGGCCGTTCCGGGCGGCGAGCGGCCGCTGACTCCGCGTGAGGCGACTCTCCAAATTGGGCATCTACCCGCCTGCACTCGGCCTCGAGGAAGGACTTGAGCTCCTCGAAGGTCGGGAGGTAATCAGATGTCTTACCTCCGTGTGACTGTTCAAAACGAGCGGCCATGTCGCTCGGCAGGCGGCGCAACAACGTGTGGACCAGGATATAATCATAGCCTGACACCGGCATCCCCTGTCTCTCAAGAGCGTTCACTGCAACGCAGACAGGGTTGAGGACCTTGGCCCTGAGGTCCGTCCCTCGTGTGATGGTCGGCACGGTGAGCCACTGTTCCAGGAGTTGGTCAATCATGAGACGTTTGTTGCTGTATCTCTCGATCAGCAAACCGCGAGCCGTCTCGTAACTTGCATCATCGACTGGTAGATGCTTTACCAGCTCATGGGGCTCACCTTGCAGCTTGGCCATCAATTGTGCCATTTTATATGCCGGCTGCAAGTCAGTGCGGTTATGAATCACACTGTCAAACAGATCCTGGAATCGGGTCCAATCCGTGTAGTCCCCGTGGAAGACCGGAATCGCCACAGGCGGCAGGGGCACTTGCACCCCCGGTCCCCGCGGACCATGGGGTGGGTCCGGCTCCCCAGCTCTACGCCTGGTGATCACAGCAGCCGCCTGCTGGATCTCCTGCCCCATCTCCAGGCACTGGGTCACATTCGCCCGGACCGTAAGTTTGACCTCCTCATCAGGCGTCCCATCAAATAACTCCTCGCATCCAGTGAGGCAATCCAACACCTCCGCGACCCGTTCGTCAATCCGTTGCGCACAAGCGATGAGTGCGTCCTCTCGGTCCCCGCGACCGACCATCGCCTGCTTAGTCGCGAACCACATTAGGTGCGTTCTAATTTTTGCCTGAAGCTGTGTAATTGTGGGAGCCATGGTACCAACTCAAAGTAACCCCGAACCTTACAATAAAAAAAAAATAGACAATCGGCCCTGATCCTACCGTTAGGATATCCGCACAGGGTAAACACAACGATAATAACAAGCAATTCACTAATTGATTGGCCCTGATCCTACCGATAGGATATTCTACACAGGGCACACACTACAATCACAATAAATATATTTTTTTTATGTAGGTAGATTAAAAATCTTTTACTAAATAATCTTAAATCTAGTGGTTTTCTGAACCACGCTCTGCTACCAAAAATTGTCTAATTCCAAGCTAAACTCGCGCAGTGGAAGCGATTTACACAGGTAAATTTCGAGCAAAATACCAGGAGTTCAACTGGAGGCAGACAATGGCTGCGTTACGCAGCGCTAAATAACATACGCTGCACAATATATCAGCGCATACTATGAATTAAACGTGAACCTAAATCTATTTAACTTAATTAACTAAGTTGAGTGAAGTTGGCAAATGATGTGTTCTGACCTTTACATAACTCAAGTCGGTAGTAAATACCGTCTGCCGATCTGGCGTTACGTCACACGTATTAGCACTAGATTATAAGTAAGTACCTCCAAATTATATCACCCCACGAATTCCGCAATTCGTACTAAGGAGTCACAATGATATGGTACAACAAATATGACTAAAGGGAACACACCATTAACACGAATAAACAGTTTTATACTAAACAACCAGGTTTAATACTTACAGTCAACGTGCCGGTCCAAATGCATAAAATACCCAACGGAGAAAGGAAGTTCAGGGAATGGATCAAATGGGAATTCCGTGGGTACTTACAGGGCTGGGTGGAAAAGATATCGACACCCAGCATTCCACTACAGCCTTGGCGCGTTATTCACGTCAAACCACTCACAGCTTCTGTTCGTATTTCACTTTGATATTAGTCATTACGCGTGACCCAACATGAATTAGGGCCGTACAAAACGCGAGCCGATATGGCCACTTGATGCCTATTCAACGCGACGCTCACGTGGAAGACGTCGAGACATCCAACAATCACTAAGCCTGGTATTCTAGTATAACCCAGGAGAACCGCAATAATACGATGCATCAACACGCGCGATCTCAAATTGAATCGTCCATTACACGCGGCATCACAAAACTCGTGGCGGGAAATCCGCACAAACACGATACTCGACGTCCGAACGGTTTTCGAGTGACTGACTGCGGTGCAGAAATCACCGCCTGGCGCCTACAGGCGGCCCGCGCGCACGCCGCCACCCGCGAGCGAGAAAGGGACAACATATGCCCAGAGCGATGCGTGCGGGCGAGCATCGCGGCGTATTCACAGACCGTCACCAATACCTAACCTACCCCAGCATAGCAACGCTAAATTAAACAATAAGGATGAAGTTACGAAACAAAACTACTTTTTACACCAAATAAAAATATCGAAATAAGACAAAAATAGACCTCCGGGCCCGTACGACAAAAAAGTTAGACGCGCGGCGAAAGCGCGTTTTTCTGTATGGAGTTTTATTCTAAACACGCGTTTAACGCGCGTCTAACTTTGTTGTGGTAAGACCACCTACGTTTACCTCTTACGATATCTCAACTTTGGCTAAATTCACCTCTTGTTTTTTTTTTTACAATACGATACAATACAATATGCTTTTATTGTACACCAAAAGAACAGAATAACATTGATAGCTTAAAACTAAATACATTAGTGCACAGTTAGGCGGCCTTATTGCCATTAGGCATTGCCATTTTTTTTTTACTTTCTTTACATTCTAGTTATATGCTTTTACAACTAATTAAAATAAAAAATACATAAATATATATCACACCTATATCCTTTGTGGGGTAGGCAGAGCGTCTGACAAACATTTGAGGGTCATTTATAAAATTGAGTATCGCCATAGTAACAGGTTGTCAGGACATCGCCTAAAATTGCAATACACATATAACCCTCGAGTCTCTTTATCACTTCATACGACACCCACGGGAAAGAAATGGGGTGATGCTATTCCCAGCCGACATCATACGTCAAAAAGAAATCACTAAAAAAGCATAAACAGATATATTTCTGGCATGTTTCAGATGTATTTCTGACAACTACACCTACCTTAGAGAGTAAAGAAGCCAAGGTTTCCAGCACTGCAGCCTTCACGCTGGAGTTGAACCTGTCCCCCAGGATCCTGATGAGGGGTCCAGTGATGTGCACCTCTGAGGGTTGTATGGCTTGAGCTGATGTCAGCTTCCACACCTACCTTAGAGAGTAAGGAAGCCAAGGTTTCCAGCACTGCAGCCTTCACGCTGGAGTTGAACCTGTCCCCCAGGATCCTGATGAGGGGTCCAGTGATGTGCACCACTGAGGGTTGTATGGCTTGAGCTGATGTGAGCTTGATGACCTCTCCCAGCATGAGCGCGGCGTTCTCCTTGTCCTCCGGGAGACCGTTCAGGATGGATTCACGGAACAGCGGCAGGATCGGCGCTATGCCCTAAGGCAAATATAAACAATTACTGGACACCCTACAGAGCACCATCAATTGTACTGGCGACATAAATCTGTGTTACTTGTACCATCAATGGTACTAATCTATGGTACTTCTAACACTTTAGGTAAATTGAATATTTGTATTGTCGTTGTCCTTTTTTTAGACTTTTAAAATACAATCAAAGTCGAATTTGTAAGTATCAAAAATAGTAAGTTATTTGTGTAATACTTATAAAATGGGCTATTCAATTTGTCTGTTGTGTGAGGTATAACGCTATGTGTAATGTCATGTTCACTAAATGCCAATATGGGTAGGGAAGTGAGCAACGCGAGCATGTTAACAGTTTACTCGCGCTGCTACCTGCCGAACTCTCGCGAGTGTCAGCTTTTCGTACGCGAGTCAAAAAAACAGCAGCACGAACGTGAGTGGGATGTATTGCTATCTCGCTCATTCGTATTGCTGTGAGAGGAGCATAACGGCAGAGTGTGAACACTTCCGCGGAAGTATTTCGGGCTCAGAATGGCAGGAGTAGAAGCATAGGGTGAACGTATCATAAGGAAAAGAAGTATGCATCAACTTCACTTAAATGTACTTATGTGTCAGCATGTGTAAGTAAGCCTCACCAGCTCTACCATACGTACCTTGGGCAGACAGAAGCCAGGCAGCTGGTCTCCCTTGAGGTCGCTGGCGGCGTACCGCACGGCCTGGCGCACGTCCGCCACGTGCTGTATCTGCCTCTCCGCGTCGAGGGTCTTGGTGAGCGCGGCCAGCGCCTCCCACGCCATCTGCAGCACGTCCCGGTCCGTCTCCGCGAACAGCAGCAGCAGGCCGCGCAGCAGCTGCGGCACGTGCGGCGACAGGTCCGCGCGCGTGTGCGTCACGAACGCGCACACCAGCGCCGCCGACGCGCGCTTCCTGCCGCCCTCGCTCGTGCGCACCGTGTCCAACAGCGTGTCGATTATACTGCCAACATCATTACGACTTTAGATTTAGAAGCTTGATTTGGCTACAAACTGTGAATATTTGTAAATTAATTAAGAATTATTTAAAAATACTAAAAATTATAAAAAAAAAATAGTTTATTCCAGTAAAATTTTCTTATCATATACATGAGATCTCCAATCACTGTAGACAGGCTACACGATGGTGTCAGTCTAGTAACTTCTCATAATTTTAAATAGAGCTCTCACTTTCCGACAATAAGATTTAGAAAATGAAAGTATGCGTCATAATAATAATTTTGGCAGAAAACGCGAACTTAACGCAATAAGACAATGTTAGTTGCGATCATCTCCTTTCACCTATTTACCGGAAAGTGACAAAGCTAATTCAGGTTAAGAGAAATTACCTTATTGACACCAATGTGTAATGTTTTCGCCGCAGCTAAAATATCACCAACAAAAAACCCACCATCTAACTCCAGCGGCATCCACAACCGGCAGCAGCGCGTCCCTGCAGTGCTCCAGCTCCTTGGCCTCGCTGGGCGTGCCGCGCGCCGCGTGCAGCGCGCCCAGCAGCGCCGGCAGCACGCGCGGCAGGTGGCGGGCCAGCGCGCCGCCCGCGGCCGCCGCCAGCGCCGACAGCGCGCGCGTGTCCACGCGCCCGTCCGCCCCGCCGCCCGCCGTCAGCACCGGCACCAGGTACGGCAGCACGGCGCGGGACTTGATCGCCATTATCTGTTACAAAAATACGTTAAAGATACCTAAACAGGGCTGTGTTCTGGGTAATTAATGAAATTCGAGAATTGGATGTTTAAAATCAGTGTCCAAAAGTAGAATAGTTCTCATTCATCGTTATTCAAAATATGCGAGATAAGAGTTAAACTAAGAATCATTAAACCACTGTACGTTCCTTATAGCCTTACTTATAGAGATAGAGATCTTCCTTTGCAGCGATTGGTCGCACTTATCTGTTCCAAAGCTGTGTGATTGGTTACGTATGCCCCCACACCCCACCCCACTCCGACACGGCAGGGCGGGGCGAGTCGGCCCGCTTGGCTTCATTGGCGATTTTTCTTTCGCAGTGAGCGGTCGCGCTCAGAAAATAATTTTTTAAATTTCGATAAAGTTTTAAATTTTAAACTTTGAAAAATTATTTTCTTAACAATTTTAACGGTTTTGCACCGTTCGTTTTTTAAATTAATAAATTTAGTGATTTAATTGTTCCTATTTAAATAAATTTTAAAATCAGTGTGTGTATAAACTGGGTAAGTCCTTTATATTTTATTATGCATGTGGCAAATCAAATTTCTGAAGGCGGTTTTCCGTCGGACACAACTTTGCAATTTCTTACAATTTTAATAAATTATTATTGAAATCTGTCAAGACCGTTTACGAATAAATAAATTGTTCCTGGCGATCCGAATTCTGTGAACAAAATAGTTAATAACTTATGGGAATTATTTGTCAAGAATAATGATCCCAAATAAATAAGCAAAGTGTGTTATAGAAATTTGGTTGCTATCGAAGTTTTAGTTACCCGGATTTAATAATAGTGAATTTTTTTTACGAAAAGTTTTTAATACCTACATACATACATACATAAATCACGCCTATATCCCTTACGGGGTAGGCAGAGCGTTAACGGCCGTTCAACGGGTATTAACACCACTTCTGACAAAAGTTTGAGGGTCAATAAGATAACTGTGTATCACCATAGTGACAGGTTGTCAGCCCGTCGCCTAAAATTGCAATACACACCCTCGAGTCCCTTAGTCGCCTCTTACGTCGACCATGGGTAAGAAATGGGGTGATGCTATTCTAAGCCGGCATCACACGGCAAGTTTTTAATCCGGAAGTAATTAATTCGTTCGATTCTTTACGAACGATCAAATGAAAATCCAATAATCATAGTGCACTTCGCACAAGCTTTGAGTGGCATTATTTTAAGATTTTCAATATAAATGTTCATCCCTCGCAGGTTTTTAAACTAGTTACCTTGAACTGATAGGTAGGTATTCCTCGAGAGAAGTAATACCTTTTTTCTATTTATAGGTTACTATCCCGTCGAACTAGTTTCTACATATCCCCCGTGCACGTTTTTCATTAATGTGCCTGATTGATTTATGGATTTTCATTTGTGAATGATTATTTTATTTTTACACGTGTTTTTGTAAATTGTTATTTGGACATAAATACATTTTAATGTCGTTTACTGGAGCTAGTAATGGTATACAGATGCTCCTTTCACGTACCAACGTGTTATTCAAGTAACGCATCAAATACGTGATCTGTAGGTATTGTTCGGATACCTTCAAAGTTCTTTAAATAAATAAGTCGAACAGCGACAATTTTTATTTTAAAAGGGGGCCGCCATGACCCTGTGAAATGCTCTTAGTAATAAGAAAGTTTACGGAAGTCCAAGTCCGTAGAACGTCTTATAAAATAGAGTAATAAGAACTCCTCAAGGATCTTTTCGTTGTACCTAGAATAAATTGCAGAAAATATATATTCTAGTTGATTGCTATGATATGAAATGGCAGCACAAGCCAAGCTACATTTCGTCGGTTTTATAAGCTACCTCTGCGCAACGCAAGGTATACCCTATTTTATAACATCATCAGGAGTTCATTAGGCCGTCAGCGCATGACGTGTCCTTAGACTCCTACATCCCCGCGCAGGGGTTGTACCTTTTGATGTCATGCAGAATGCCCTCGCTTGCACTTGCAGGGCCTGAAATTCCGTCCTCGAGCCTTTCGTATACTTGACGTATTAATAAATCGACATGCGATACAAATTCCATGCATTATAGACGGTTTAGATGCAAATATTGCCAAAAATACTAAGTACTAAAAAGTATTTGTGTTGTGGGTTTCGGTACGATATGCAACTCAAAGAACTGGGTCCTTGTGGAGCCAAAGTTTCGAAATGTACCCACCAATATATTTTTAATACCTCGTGCAGAAAGAGTCGGCCAGCACCTTTGATAAAACGTTATTGCTTTAAGTATAGGTATTACTTTTGGTACCTACCTACCTTTTTATCAAACTTCCAAAAGTTTTGATGGCATCCGGCACATGCATGATTTGCTTTTGTCTGATCAAAGTAAAGCAGTCTTTCTTTACTTCTATGCTTATTTGTCTTCTAACGTGACAGTGAAATGCCCTCGTTAAATTTTGTCTTATCTGAAAGTACATCGTCCGGTCCATCGCCTGCGATGAGATAAAGCAATTGTAGCGAAGGGTAGTGTGTAGCACTAGTATTGATAGTGAAGCGCGCAGGTTCGAATCCTGCATGTGGTATAAAATTAGCCAAGTTTCCATAATTTTATACCTACCTAACACGGTTAAGGTTAAGTATTAAAATATATTTAAGAAATAAAATCTTCGAAAGGTGTGTTACAGACTTGAGAACAAGGAGTTTACTGTCTGACACATGTGTTACCTCGAGCGTATTAGAAAATAGAACGCGAGGGGATTCCTAAGATGTTAATTTGAAAATATTTTTACCTTGCACGCATTCATAAGGTCCCCCTCTTTTAGTTCCATGAGCTTACGCTTTCAAATAACGATAGCTAGATTCCACTGAGAATTTGCAAAATAGGCTATCTGTAGGCAAAATATACCTACTTAAATGTTTGAAAAAATGGTTCAAATACCTATAACATCCTAGCCCGAAAAAGTCTTGGCTATTAAAAAGTACAGGGAACAATATTCCTACGTAAGTATGAACTTTATCTACTCGGAATAAAGTTCAAAGTTAGAGAGCTGTCTAACGTTTTACAATGATTCATGTTGAAGACATATTTGTCGTAGATTCACCGCATTCAGTCCCATCCTAGTAACCGTTACTGCCGAGTCTAAATTCTCGCAGGTTAAGAAAAATTTATAGACGGTTTAAGTCTGAAACAGTTTTCCTTTATGATCATTTCAGTGGCCTACCGAGGCCACGCAGTAAGAAAATGAGAAACATATTGATTTATTAGGTAACTGTGAAAACGACTGAATTTATAAATTTTTCCCTTGCTCACTGTCCTAAGTAGCAATAATTCACTTCTATTTCTATGCTATCACAGACCTCGTAGTGCTAACGCATTTCTGAGGGAGATCCCTCACGCTTGTCATTTGTTTACTTCTTTGAACTATGATCAAAAAGTGGCGTAAGAGTACCTACGTTAAATACTCGCTATGATTCTGGCATCAATCACGGAACTCAAAATGGATAAGTAAATAATGAAGACCTACCCATTTAATAGATCTCACACCGAAACTATAATAATTTTTACTTTTTAATTCATCGTGCATTGAGTGTACGGAGTAAATTTCGTGAGGTGGAGATGTATATAGGTAATTTACATATTCCAGCATGTTGCAACTTGGGAGCTAGGTACAGCCTATTGTTAATTCTGCTATATCAAGCTGTATAACATCAAAACTAGTGGAAGGTTGTCTAGCTGCTAAGGCGAGTGATGTAATATATACCTATTTGGTATATGCCAAATTTTGTGTTACCTACTCGAGTGCCTTGATCTTGAACATGATATTTTCTTCAGGTGCGTTTATATTGTCCGAAATATTATGAATGAAATGCATATTACGTAATTTGTATAACAACCTCCACTAGAGATGAAAAGTTCATGATATATTTTTCAGGTGCTTTCATATTACCTGAAATGTTATGAATGAAATGCATATGGCGTAATATGTATAACAACCTCCTCTAGAGATGAAAAGTTTTAGAGCGATAGTGGCAAATAGCAATAATGCGACACTGTCCCAGACGATATTAAGTTTTTATTTCCTCAAGTGTAGTCATGCTTACTACACCTACTTTTTCGATAATGAATGAAAGCTTTTGGGCAAGTAAACAACAAGTACCCACAGTCTATGTGGGTATTTTAAATAAATATACAAAAGGTTACAATCAGAGGGTACTTTTACTAATTGATATTTGTGTAAGTGCCCTGTCTGCCTTGTTTGGGTTTGAAACACAAGTATCTACTCCTGTGTATAACATTGTTAGATGGTTGTTAGAAACGTACGATAGTGAACATAATTGCCTATCGTAAGACGTCAGCCTAAAATAATAATACCGTTGTTCCAATATATTTGCTCTGAATGTCGAGCACAAGACGTTGTTAAAAAATGCTTGAATGTACCTACGTACTAGGCAAATAGTTTGCCTATCAAGTAAAATATTTTCAGAATAGATACCTAGCGAGAATTATATTGGAAACTACCTACTACGTTCAATAGCTAGTATATTTTACCAACGGTGATCATAATGATATATAATATTTGTATGGTGACCCACGTAAGATCTAGGCTTCCACAATTAATTTGCAATGTTGCAATGTTTGTACTGTCTAATAGACAATAACGTCGTTTACCGACGTACCTTCGGATTAAATTTTCTCCGTAGGTAAGCTGTTAACAAAATGATAAAATTCTTATAATTTAAACTTTAGCTCATATTCTTTTATAGCTAGCTCGCTTTTGATTGTACATAAAATTAAAGCAAATTTGTGCCCTTTTCAAGTTTTAAACAGAGATCTGGGCTTTGCATGGGACGGTCAGAGGTAGTTATGGCAGAAAACAATTTCAATAATCGCCTCTTTTATTATATCAAGTTTAGGTAGATTTACCAAGATATTAATTAACTATATTATTATATACAATATAGTTTATTCAGAGGCCCGAGTGATGTTTTAAATAAAGCTTGACCGTTACTCCGACAAAGTAAACAAGGTTAGTTATTGATCTATATGTATTATAGCAAATATTATTAAGGCAAGCCCAAATGAATCATATTTAAAAAATCATATTATGAAGGTATGATTTGATAACAAATTTATATGCCTTTTATTCTCCTGGGAAACTAGGTAGTCGTTTGGCCAGGTTTTTTGATTTACCTGCTTAAGCCCGTTTAGGTCAATGCATATCTTAAACAGTAGTGTTGACCTTATAGTAGGGAAATTTAACCTACTTATTACGTTACCTTTACCTATAGCTTGAGTGATCAAGCACAATTACAATATGTAAGCTATGTTTTTCTGTGTAAAAGAGCTATTTATTTACTATGTAAGTAAATAGATATTTAAAAGGTTTTATAAAAACGACCTGCAATGCGTATTTACCTCTAACTAAAGGTTCAATATTTTTATATTTTACTATTTTGGCTATTGAGTTTTTCAAATTTTTTTTTTTTTTTGAAATTTTCTGTTTACTGTTCGGAAACTTTCAGATGAATTTCCGCGTACTTTCTATCTTATCAAAACGTATTGAGACTTACATAATGAATAACTGTATTATGTGCATTTTTTATTAAATACGAGGTAAAGTTTTTCAAAGACATTATAAATGGCATGTTACAAATGCATCATTTTCATCATTCTATTATGCTTACCTAGAATGCCGTAATATAGTACAAGAGGTTTTGAATTACATTTTCATTATAATTTATTATATTTTATCGTCATTTAAGGGTGAGTTTATGATATTACAGTATTTTTTAATAAATATAATTTAAATAAATTTTCAGTATAGTGGATCAAAATCATTATTGTTGATAAAGAAATTCATTTTTCTTTTTTAAAGAATAATAATACCTGTTTCTTTTTATAGTTTTTCACATTGGCGATAGCTCCCACTCCTCCAGGCGATATCAAACATGTCTCTATAAGTAAGGCTATAAGGAACGTACAGTGGTTTAATGACAGCATTTTACCTACCAATAAAATGCTTATTAAACTACTTACCTTCCTTATAGCCTTAAATTTTTAATTCTGCCTGGTGTATTTTGTAGTAATAATATTCTAATTAGAATATTCTAATTAGAATATTATTATGAGACGCAATGAAGCCAAGCGGGCCGACTCGCCCCGCCCTGCCGTGTCGGAGTGGGGTGGGGTGTGGGGGCATACGTAACCAATCACACAGCTTTGGAACAGATAAGTGCGACCAATCGCTGCAAAGGAAGATCTCTATCTCTATAAGTAAGGCTATAAGGAAGGTAAGTAGTTTAATAAGCATTTTATTGGTAGGTAAAATGCTGTCAATTTAAAAGTTACTATTTTGACGCTATCCTAAATAAAGCATAGTGACGTCTGACGCCGATGTGGTGCAGTGGTAGTGCGACTGCCTGCGGCGGAAAGGTTTCGGGGTTTGATTCCTGGTGGGACACTCACAAAGTTGATATTGTTACTTTGTTCCCAGTCTGGTTATGACACAGCAGTCTGAACCATCTGGTAGTCCGTAAGAAAGATAGTTCCGTGTTAAGCAGTCGGTCCCGGGTGTTGGCAAAGGCCTATAAGGTAGTAGAAACTCTGATACGATGGTCCATCGGATCGTGCGTCGACTCGGTGTCCCACACGCCAAAAAGAAGAATACTTAGCCCCTAGTGTACCCACTATTGTTATGTTTTATATAACAGTGAGGTTGAAATTGACTGTTGCAGGTGTACCGGGGCAGACGAGGCATCAACCCACCTGCTTGAGTCCGTCGAGCGTGGCGTCAGCGATGGCGGGGTCGGGGTGCTTCAGCCCGTCCAGCATGGGCGGCAGGATGTCGTCCAACGCCTGTTGCAGCTGTTGCAGGTGTTGCAGGTGTTGCAGGTGTACCGGGGCAGACGAGGCATCAACCCACCTGCTTGAGTCCGTCGAGCGTGGCGTCAGCGATGGCGGGGTCGGGGTGCTTCAGCCCGTCCAGCATGGGCGGCAGGATGTCGTCCAACGCCTGTTGCAGCTGTTGCAGGTGTTGCAGGTGTACCGGGGCAGACGAGGCATCAACCCACCTGCTTGAGTCCGTCGAGCGTGGCGTCAGCGATGGCGGGGTCGGGGTGCTTCAGCCCGTCCAGCATGGGCGGCAGGATGTCGTCCAGCGCCTGTTGCAGCTGTTGCAGGTGTTGCAGGTGTTGCAGGTGTACCGGGGCAGACGAGGCATCAACCCACCTGCTTGAGTCCGTCGAGCGTGGCGTCAGCGATGGCGGGGTCGGGGTGCTTCAGCCCGTCCAGCATGGGCGGCAGGATGTCGTCCAACGCCTGTTGCAGCTGTTGCAGGTGTTGCAGGTGTTGCAGGTGTACCGGGGCAGACGAGGCATCAACCCACCTGCTTGAGTCCGTCGAGCGTGGCGTCAGCGATGGCGGGGTCGGGGTGCTTCAGCCCGTCCAGCATGGGCGGCAGGATGTCGTCCAACGCCTGTTGCAGCTGTTGCAGGTGTTGCAGGTGTTGCAGGTGTACCGGGGCAGACGAGGCATCAACCCACCTGCTTGAGTCCGTCGAGCGTGGCGTCAGCGATGGCGGGGTCGGGGTGCTTCAGCCCGTCCAGCATGGGCGGCAGGATGTCGTCCAACGCCTGTTGCAGCTGTTGCAGGTGTTGCAGGTGTACCGGGGCAGACGAGGCATCAACCCACCTGCTTGAGTCCGTCGAGCGTGGCGTCAGCGATGGCGGGGTCGGGGTGCTTCAGCCCGTCCAGCATGGGCGGCAGGATGTCGTCCAGCGCCTGTTGCAGCTGTTGCAGGTGTTGCAGGTGTTGCAGGTGTACCGGGGCAGACGAGGCATCAACCCACCTGCTTGAGTCCGTCGAGCGTGGCGTCAGCGATGGCGGGGTCGGGGTGCTTCAGCCCGTCCAGCATGGGCGGCAGGATGTCGTCCAGCGCCTGTTGCAGCTGTTGCAGCTGTTGCAGGTGTTGCAGGTGTTGCAGGTGTACCGGGGCAGACGAGGCATCAACCCACCTGCTTGAGTCCGTCGAGCGTGGCGTCAGCGATGGCGGGGTCGGGGTGCTTCAGCCCGTCCAGCATGGGCGGCAGGATGTCGTCCAACGCCTGTTGCAGCTGTTGCAGGTGTTGCAGGTGTTGCAGGTGTACCGGGGCAGACGAGGCATCAACCCACCTGCTTGAGTCCGTCGAGCGTGGCGTCAGCGATGGCGGGGTCGGGGTGCTTCAGCCCGTCCAGCATGGGCGGCAGGATGTCGTCCAGCGCCTGTTGCAGCTGTTGCAGCTGTTGCAGGTGTTGCAGGTGTACCGGGGCAGACGAGGCATCAACCCACCTGCTTGAGTCCGTCGAGCGTGGCGTCAGCGATGGCGGGGTCGGGGTGCTTCAGCCCGTCCAGCATGGGCGGCAGGATGTCGTCCAACGCCTGTTGCAGCTGTTGCAGGTGTTGCAGGTGTTGCAGGTGTACCGGGGCAGACGAGGCATCAACCCACCTGCTTGAGTCCGTCGAGCGTGGCGTCAGCGATGGCGGGGTCGGGGTGCTTCAGCCTGTCCAGCATGGGCGGCAGGATGTCGTCCAACGCCTGTTGCAGCTGTTGCAGCTGTTGCAGGTGTTGCAGGTGTACCGGGGCAGACGAGGCATCAACCCACCTGCTTGAGTCCGTCGAGCGTGGCGTCAGCGATGGCGGGGTCGGGGTGCTTCAGCCCGTCCAGCATGGGCGGCAGGATGTCGTCCAACGCCTGTTGCAGCTGTTGCAGGTGTTGCAGGTGTTGCAGGTGTACCGGGGCAGACGAGGCATCAACCCACCTGCTTGAGTCCGTCGAGCGTGGCGTCAGCGATGGCGGGGTCGGGGTGCTTCAGCCCGTCCAGCATGGGCGGCAGGATGTCGTCCAACGCCTGTTGCAGCTGTTGCAGGTGTTGCAGGTGTACCGGGGCAGACGAGGCATCAACCCACCTGCTTGAGTCCGTCGAGCGTGGCGTCAGCGATGGCGGGGTCGGGGTGCTTCAGCCCGTCCAGCATGGGCGGCAGGATGTCGTCCAACGCCTGTTGCAGCTGTTGCAGGTGTTGCAGGTGTTGCAGGTGTTGCAGGTGTTGCAGGTGTACCGGGGCAGACGAGGCATCAACCCACCTGCTTGAGTCCGTCGAGCGTGGCGTCAGCGATGGCGGGGTCGGGGTGCTTCAGCCCGTCCAGCATGGGCGGCAGGATGTCGTCCAGCGCCTGTTGCAGCTGTTGCAGCTGTTGCAGGTGTTGCAGGTGTACCGGGGCAGACGAGGCATCAACCCACCTGCTTGAGTCCGTCGAGCGTGGCGTCAGCGATGGCGGGGTCGGGGTGCTTCAGCCCGTCCAGCATGGGCGGCAGGATGTCGTCCAACGCCTGTTGCAGCTGTTGCAGGTGTTGCAGGTGTTGCAGGTGTTGCAGGTGTTGCAGGTGTACCGGGGCAGACGAGGCATCAACCCACCTGCTTGAGTCCGTCGAGCGTGGCGTCAGCGATGGCGGGGTCGGGGTGCTTCAGCCCGTCCAGCATGGGCGGCAGGATGTCGTCCAGCGCCTGTTGCAGCTGTTGCAGCTGTTGCAGGTGTTGCAGGTGTACCGGGGCAGACGAGGCATCAACCCACCTGCTTGAGTCCGTCGAGCGTGGCGTCAGCGATGGCGGGGTCGGGGTGCTTCAGCCCGTCCAGCATGGGCGGCAGGATGTCGTCCAACGCCTGTTGCAGCTGTTGCAGGTGTTGCAGCTGTTACAGGTGTTGCAGGTGTACCGGGGCAGACGAGGCATCAACCCACCTGCTTGAGTCCGTCGAGCGTGGCGTCAGCGATGGCGGGGTCGGGGTGCTTCAGCCCGTCCAGCATGGGCGGCAGGATGTCGTCCAACGCCTGTTGCAGCTGTTGCAGCTGTTGCAGGTGTTGCAGGTGTACCGGGGCAGACGAGGCATCAACCCACCTGCTTGAGTCCGTCGAGCGTGGCGTCAGCGATGGCGGGGTCGGGGTGCTTCAGCCCGTCCAGCATGGGCGGCAGGATGTCGTCCAGCGCCTGTTGCAGCTGTTGCAGGTGTTGCAGCTGTTACAGGTGTTGCAGGTGTACCGGGGCAGACGAGGCATCAACCCACCTGCTTGAGTCCGTCGAGCGTGGCGTCAGCGATGGCGGGGTCGGGGTGCTTCAGCCCGTCCAGCATGGGCGGCAGGATGTCGTCCAACGCCTGTTGCAGCTGTTGCAGCTGTTGCAGGTGTTGCAGGTGTACCGGGGCAGACGAGGCATCAACCCACCTGCTTGAGTCCGTCGAGCGTGGCGTCAGCGATGGCGGGGTCGGGGTGCTTCAGCCCGTCCAGCATGGGCGGCAGGATGTCGTCCAGCGCCTGTTGCAGCTGTTGCAGGTGTTGCAGCTGTTGCAGCTGTTACAGGTGTTGCAGGTGTACCGGGGCAGACGAGGCATCAACCCACCTGCTTCAGTCCGTCGAGCGTGGCGTCAGCGATGGCGGGGTCGGGGTGCTTCAGCCCGTCCAGCATGGGCGGCAGGATGTCGTCCAGCGCCTGTTGCAGCTGTTGCAGCTGTTGCAGCTGTTACAGGTGTTGCAGGTGTACCGGGGCAGACGAGGCATCAACCCACCTGCTTCAGTCCGTCGAGCGTGGCGTCAGCGATGGCGGGGTCGGGGTGCTTCAGCCCGTCCAGCATGGGCGGCAGGATGTCGTCCAGCGCCTGTTGCAGCTGTTGCAGCTGTTGCAGCTGTTACAGGTGTACCGGGGCAGACGAGGCATCAACCCACCTGCTTGAGTCCGTCGAGCGTGGCGTCAGCGATGGCGGGGTCGGGGTGCTTCAGCCCGTCCAGCATGGGCGGCAGGATGTCGTCCAGCGCCTGTTGCAGCTGTTGCAGGTGTTGCAGGTGTTGCAGGTGTTGCAGGTGTACCGGGGCAGACGAGGCATCAACCCACCTGCTTGAGTCCGTCGAGCGTGGCGTCAGCGATGGCGGGGTCGGGGTGCTTCAGCCCGTCCAGCATGGGCGGCAGGATGTCGTCCAGCGCCTGTTGCAGCTGTTGCAGCTGTTGCAGCTGTTACAGGTGTACCGGGGCAGACGAGGCATCAACCCACCTGCTTGAGTCCGTCGAGCGTGGCGTCAGCGATGGCGGGGTCGGGGTGCTTCAGCCCGTCCAGCATGGGCGGCAGGATGTCGTCCAACGCCTGTTGCAGCTGTTGCAGCTGTTGCAGGTGTTGCAGGTGTACCGGGGCAGACGAGGCATCAACCCACCTGCTTGAGTCCGTCGAGCGTGGCGTCAGCGATGGCGGGGTCGGGGTGCTTCAGCCCGTCCAGCATGGGCGGCAGGATGTCGTCCAGCGCCTGTTGCAGCTGTTGCAGCTGTTGCAGGTGTTGCAGGTGTACCGGGGCAGACGAGGCATCAACCCACCTGCTTGAGTCCGTCGAGCGTGGCGTCAGCGATGGCGGGGTCGGGGTGCTTCAGCCCGTCCAGCATGGGCGGCAGGATGTCGTCCAGCGCCTGTTGCAGGTGTTGCAGGTGTTGCAGGTGTACCGGGGCAGACGAGGCATCAACCCACCTGCTTGAGTCCGTCGAGCGTGGCGTCAGCGATGGCGGGGTCGGGGTGCTTCAGCCCGTCCAGCATGGGCGGCAGGATGTCGTCCAGCGCCTGTTGCAGCTGTTGCAGGTGTTGCAGGTGTTGCAGGTGTTGCAGGTGTACCGGGGCAGACGAGGCATCAACCCACCTGCTTGAGTCCGTCGAGCGTGGCGTCAGCGATGGCGGGGTCGGGGTGCTTCAGCCCGTCCAGCATGGGCGGCAGGATGTCGTCCAGCGCCTGTTGCAGCTGTTGCAGGTGTTGCAGGTGTACCGGGGCAGACGAGGCATCAACCCACCTGCTTGAGTCCGTCGAGCGTGGCGTCAGCGATGGCGGGGTCGGGGTGCTTCAGCCCGTCCAGCATGGGCGGCAGGATGTCGTCCAGCGCCTGTTGCAGCTGTTGCAGGTGTTGCAGGTGTACCGGGGCAGACGAGGCATCAACCCACCTGCTTGAGTCCGTCGAGCGTGGCGTCAGCGATGGCGGGGTCGGGGTGCTTCAGCCCGTCCAGCATGGGCGGCAGGATGTCGTCCAGCGCCTGTTGCAGCTGTTGCAGGTGTTGCAGGTGTTGCAGGTGTTGCAGGTGTACCGGGGCAGACGAGGCATCAACCCACCTGCTTGAGTCCGTCGAGCGTGGCGTCAGCGATGGCGGGGTCGGGGTGCTTCAGCCCGTCCAGCATGGGCGGCAGGATGTCGTCCAGCGCCTGTTGCAGCTGTTGCAGGTGTTGCAGGTGTTGCAGGTGTTGCAGGTGTACCGGGGCAGACGAGGCATCAACCCACCTGCTTGAGTCCGTCGAGCGTGGCGTCAGCGATGGCGGGGTCGGGGTGCTTCAGCCCGTCCAGCATGGGCGGCAGGATGTCGTCCAACGCCTGTTGCAGCTGTTGCAGGTGTTGCAGCTGTTGCAGGTGTTGCAGGTGTTGCAGGTGTTGCAGGTGTTGCAGGTGTACCGGGGCAGACGAGGCATCAACCCACCTGCTTGAGTCCGTCGAGCGTGGCGTCAGCGATGGCGGGGTCGGGGTGCTTCAGCCCGTCCAGCATGGGCGGCAGGATGTCGTCCAACGCCTTGTTGCCGATGGTGGCGTGCAGGGAGTCGAAGGTGCGCGCGGCCGCCAGACGCACCTCCGGCAGCGGGTCGCACAGCGCAGTGCGGACTGTCGGCACCTGGACATTATCATGAAAGTAAATAGAAAAAGTATGAACGTTTTTTACACTAAATTTCATTAGCACATCAATATGGAATCATAAAAATTACCCCACCATTTGATGCGTAAAAAGAGAAACATACATTTAGATAATTTAATATATCCCTTGCGGGGAAGGCACAGCGTAAACACCCGTAAAAACGGACATTAACGCTATGTCCGGCAATCATTTGAGGGCATTCAGAAAATTATATAGCACCATAGTAACAGGTAGTCAGCCCATCGCCTAAAATTATAATACACACGTAACCCTCGAGTCTCTTAGTCACTTCTAACCACACCCCTGTGGGTAAAAGAAATGGGGTGGTTCTATTTTAAGCCGGCATCACACGGCGGTATATCGCGATAGTGTTAAGGTAAATATTTATCGATTAGGAAACGTGGCACAAAATTATGATCCACATACAATAAGAGCGTTTTCACGTTAGCCGATAATACATACATACATAAGTCACGCCTATATCCCTTACGGGGTAGGCAGAGCGTTAACGGCCGTAAAACGGATATTAACACCACGTCTGACAAAAGCTTGAGGGTTAATCAGATAACTGTGTATCACTATAGTGACAGGTTGTCAGCCCATCGCCCAAAATTGCAATACACATCCCTCGAGTCCCTTAGTCGGCTCTTACGACACCCATGGGTAAGAAATGGGGTGATGCTATTCTACGCCGGCATCACACGGCAAATTATCCGATAATGTCACTCGTTATTTTCTTTATGATTAAAAGAATCCGTGTGATACCGGATTAGAAAAGCATCACCCCATTTCTTTCCCATGGGAGTCGTAAGAGGCGACTAAGGGACTTGAGAGTGTGTATTGCAACTTTAGGCGATGGGCTGACAACCCGTCACTATGGCGATACACAATTTTCCGCATGACCCTCAAATATTTGTCAGACGTGGCGTAAATTCCAGTTTTTTGCGGCTGTTTGCGCTCTACCTACTTCGCAAGGGATAATTGGCGTGATATGTGGTGTCTGTGTGTGATAGAAGCTTCTTACCAAGCCGTCAGCGAAGCTGAGCACCGCGTCCCGCGAGGTGGAGGCGAGGATCTCTCCCAAGCCGATGCACACTCCTTGCCGCTGGTCGGCGCGCTCCGACCGCAGCCCGCGCTCCAGGATCGGCACTATCTCTCACGTGTATGGGCAGCTGCTTACCAAGCCGTCAGCGAAGCTGAGCACGGCGTCCCGCGAGGTGGAGGCGAGGATCTCTCCCAAGCCGATGCACACTCCTTGCCGCTGGTCGGCGCGCTCCGACCGCAGCCCGCGCTCCAGGATCGGCACTATCTCCGGGAGCACGCGCTCACCCAGCTGAAAACGTACCAGGTCAAAT
Source organism: Tuta absoluta (assembly GCA_027580185.1). NCBI lineage: Eukaryota > Metazoa > Arthropoda > Insecta > Lepidoptera > Gelechiidae > Tuta > Tuta absoluta. The sequence continues at coordinate 575,312 of JAQAHW010000003.1, forward strand.
AAAATATGAAATCGTAAAACATTCCAACGTGCTAGGTAATATTATACAGGGTGTAAGGGACGTTGTACCGAAAACTTCGCAGGCATGATCAGACCATGAAACTAAACAACTTTTTCTATGGAAGCTATGTTTCGATCTCCCATACAAAATTCCCGATCAGCTGACTGACTTTCCATAGAAACTTGAAAAAATAAATTCGTTTCCCAACATAGGCTCCATAGTAAAAGTTGTTCAGTTTCATGGTCTGATCATGCCTGCAAACTTTTCGGTACACCGTCCCGTACACCCTGTATAATATTACAGAACTTGCAAAATTATACTTAATGATATACATAATAAATTGTAAATGATACCATGCTACGCGTTAAATTTATTATCAAACGGTCACTCACCTTTCTATTCGGTCGATCGTGTCGTTGATAGACCGAATAAAAAAGTTGTATGTCTCACTTGCGTTTAAATAGTGTATGCTACACATTATTGGCATTGAAATACACTTGCATAATTATGCCAAAGGCAGACGAGCTGCGGTAGTCCAGTCGATAGAGACATAGTACTGACAGTGAAGGTCACAGGTTCGAATCCTGCCTGTGGTGTATTTTGCAAGTTCTCTAAAATATGTATCAATAACTATAGTTTATACTTGCGATTGTCGGCACTTGGTGAAACTCCATTGTTATGATTACTTATGCTTTTGTTTCAAACACTTGTACTCGTTTCACTTAATTTTTATTTTCGTCCCAACCGGTTTCGCTTAAATAAGCATCTGCGGGGGCAATTACACTTTATATTATATTAGTGCAATAAAGCACTATCATCAAATGTATCGAGCTGTTTTCGATGTATTTTAATTGTTTATTTTAGTACGTAAAGTGTGATTGCCCCCGAAGATGCTTATTTAAGCGAAACCGGTTGGGACGAAAATAAAAATTAAGTGAAACGAGTACAAGTGTTTGAATCAAAATCATATCAATAACTAAATGGTATATTAAAAAGTTCACACATAAAACTCTCGACTTGTAAGAATTACCTTGCGCACTAAGTCTCCCAACGTCCTAGCGGCGACCTGTCGCTTGTCGTAGCTGGTGGAGGCGAGGCAGCCCAGCAGCAAACCGAACAACGTTGGCAGGATCTCTCGCAGCGTCTTCGGAGTGTTCGTCACTACCACCTGGAATGTTACAAGCGTGGCAATATTGTTACAAGTTAACAGAGAAGTCTATAAAAATTAAGTGAATACTAGTTACGAAAACAATTTGGTTCTGTCCTGGGTAATTAATAAAATACAAGACTTGGATGTTTAACATCAGTGTCCAAAAATTTAATAGTTTTCATTCATCGCCAAAATATGCAAGATAAGATTTATTATACTAACAATTTTTCATTTTTTTATTTAGGCGCTATTTTAAAGATTGTATTGTGACATCACATTATTACGTTTTTTATACAAAAAACTTTAAAAGACTAGTAGGTTAGCTCGTTTGACTAGTAGGATAACACATATAGCAGTCCACTGCTGGGCGTAGACCTCCCCCAAGATCGGTGGTAGGACACAAGCCTATTGTAATTTCAAACACAAAACCAATAAAAAATGTAGCGAAATAAGTCAAGAGAATAAATGATTTAAAACGAAGAAAACGTACACTGATATCAAGGTTCGTCGGGTCATTCAATGTACCACACTATAAGCGAACAGTTGACTGACCTTCCACACGTGCAGCGCGGCTTGTCGCACCATCAGCGCCACGTCGCTCCTGCCCATGTACAGGCCGGCGAGCACCCTGTTCCTCCGCTCCGCTCCCTTGTGGTTCACTGACCTTCCACACGTGCAGCGCGGCTTGTCGCACCATCAGCGCCACGTCGCTCCTGCCCATGTACAGGCCGGCGAGCACCCTGTTCCTCCGCTCCGCTCCCTTGTGGTTCACTGACCTTCCACACGTGCAGCGCGGCTTGCCGCACCATCAGCGCCACGTCGCTCCTGCCCATGTACAGGCCGGCGAGCACCCTGTTCCTCCGCTCCGCTCCCTTGTGGTTCACTGACCTTCCACACGTGCAGCGCGGCTTGCCGCACCATCAGCGCCACGTCGCTCCTGCCCATGTACAGGCCGGCGAGCACCCTGTTCCTCCGCTCCGCTCCCTTGTGGTTCACTGACCTTCCACACGTGCAGCGCGGCTTGTCGCACCATCAGCGCCACGTCGCTCCTGCCCATGTACAGGCCGGCGAGCACCCTGTTCCTCCGCTCCGCTCCCTTGTGGTTCACTGACCTTCCACACGTGCAGCGCGGCTTGCCGCACCATCAGCGCCACGTCGCTCCTGCCCATGTACAGGCCGGCGAGCACCCTGTTCCTCCGCTCCGCTCCCTTGTGGTTCACTGACCTTCCACACGTGCAGCGCGGCTTGTCGCACCATCAGCGCCACGTCGCTCCTGCCCATGTACAGGCCGGCGAGCACCCTGTTCCTCCGCTCCGCTCCCTTGTGGTTCACTGACCTTCCACACGTGCAGCGCGGCTTGTCGCACCATCAGCGCCACGTCGCTCCTGCCCATGTACAGGCCGGCGAGCACCCTGTTCCTCCGCTCCGCTCCCTTGTGGTTCACTGACCTTCCACACGTGCAGCGCGGCTTGTCGCACCATCAGCGCCACGTCGCTCCTGCCCATGTACAGGCCGGCGAGCACCCTGTTCCTCCGCTCCGCTCCCTTGTGGTTCACTGACCTTCCACACGTGCAGCGCGGCTTGCCGCACCATCAGCGCCACGTCGCTCCTGCCCATGTACAGGCCGGCGAGCACCCTGTTCCTCCGCTCCGCTCCCTTGTGGTTCACTGACCTTCCACACGTGCAGCGCGGCTTGCCGCACCATCAGCGCCACGTCGCTCCTGCCCATGTACAGGCCGGCGAGCACCCTGTTCCTCCGCTCCGCTCCCTTGTGGTTCACTGACCTTCCACACGTGCAGCGCGGCTTGCCGCACCATCAGCGCCACGTCGCTCCTGCCCATGTACAGGCCGGCGAGCACCCTGTTCCTCCGCTCCGCTCCGAGCGCCCGGATGATGGCCTTGTGCGACTGCTCCGTGCCGAAGTTGTCGTCCTCCGAGGCGGTCTCGGTGCTCATCTTGCCGGACACGCCGGAGATGCGGTACAGCAGGTCTCCCAGCAGCTGCACCGAGCTGTAGCGGATGCGCCAGTTGTCGTCGAACAAACCGTTCTCCAACTACAAACAAAGAGTGATGTGAAATGATTATCTTAAAAGGAAAGACGCTTCATCTAAAAATTAATAAACGCCACGTACGCACGTGTGGCGCGAATTAATTTCGAATCGCATCATCCCATTTTTTCCCGTGGGTGTCTTAAGAGGCGAATAGGGGACTCGAGGGTTACATGTGTATTGCAATTTTAGGGGATTGTCAGCACGACAACCTGTCACTATGGCGATATAAAAATTTTCAGTTTCGAATCTTTTATTTACAAAATTTTACAATTCACAATGTCTACAGGTAGAGTCCCAAAATATTATATTCAATTTAATTTAATTACCTATTTACATACAATCATATCACATGAAAATAACATGAAAACAAGTTTCTGAATGACCCTCAAATGTTTGCCAGAAGTGGCGTAAATGTTCGTTTTACGGCAATTTACGCTCTGCTTACCCCACAAGGGATAAAGGCGTGATATGTGTAAGAAAGACGCTTCAATCCAAAAAAAATCCATGAATCGCAATAAAATCTTTTCAAACAGAACTAAAACTACCTCTGGCAAAAGCAGCGTGATGGCCGTCTCAGCATACAAGTTTACAATCCTCTGGCCAGCCTTCAAGGCAGTCTCTCTGACGTACTCGTTCTCATCAGCTAAAGCTTTAAGTATGGGCGTGATGATCTGTCCGATGTAGGGAGTGAACTCGTCCGTGAACGCGCCCGGCATGTATATGAACATCATTATGTAGCCGTCCTTTACGTGGGGCGCGATGTCTTGACGCTCCGCCGTCTGGATTATGTCTGCGAATGATGTTTATGGTTAGTAATCATTTCAGTGTAGCTGATATGCTTAGAATTTCGCATTTAACAGCATATACGGAGTCCGGATTAAACTAAAAACATAGCTTGGCTTTGTTCGACACTGAAAAGGTCTAAGTGCAGTATACAAGACAGAGACTGGAACGAGCAGCCTTATATAATAGAAATTCTTTATTTGCTAAAAATGTGGTGCTATAAAGATATTACAGGAAGTATATTTGTATCGCACATTTTACCAGAATCTGGCACGCAAAATTAAAATATAAATTGATAATGCATCATATTGACATTAATAACATATTAAGTTTCATTAGACATAGACATAGACATAGAAAAACTTTATTCACAACCACAAATAGGTACAATAGTATGAATATATTCAATATAAAACCAAGTGTAAGAGTTGATAGAAAGAAAATATAGTAACACAGTGGGTAAGAATCAGCAAAGTCTAACAAAGAATAAACATAAAACAGAAACAATATTTAAGAGAAAATAATATGTGTAGGCATGGTTTTGTGGCTGAGAATAGGTGCTGACTCAGCATGTGCTGTGGATTTCCACAGCGCTGTTATTCTGCCAGAACCTAGAAAAGTCCGCAAACACATCACAACGCGCGCTAACACAGATTGTAATAAAAATAAATAATACAGTAAAAGCTAAAAATGGCTTGAATAAAGAAAACTGTAAACAAATTAATAAGACTTACAAAGGAGTAAGTAAGTAAAAGTAAGTAAAAACACTTTATTGCACATTCAAAACACAAATAAAAACTGGAAAACTTAAACTTAAAATGCATTACAATATCATGTCTTTATAAGCCTTTATTAGAGGAATAACCCTCTGGTAACGATAATGGAAAGGCGTTAGATAAGGGTTGTGCTAAATCATGAATATCCTTGGGAGCTAGTTACCAGGCATAATTTTATGCAGCTTGTGTGATCCAAGGCCAGCCACCACCTCTGCCAGCCCCTGCGCGGCGCCCGAGCGGTCCACTGACGAGGACTCTGATGTCAGGGTGTACATCAGCCAGGGCAGTAGCTCCTCGAAGCAGCTCTCTCCCATTCCCTTCACCATCGCGCCCAGCGCACGCGCGGACACTGAACGCACCTGGGGTAGACAGGAAAGTACTAGGTTACTTAATGAAATAATGGTTTAGTAGTATTTCTAACAGAAAAGCCTAAAATAAAGGACGCAATTTTAAGTACACAAGAAATAGGTATTCTACCCTGATGTACTAACATTGAAAACCCGGTCAAAGCCAAGTAAGTAATAACTCTGTATTGCAAAATATGAAAAAAAATGGATACAGAATATATTAACATAAAATTGCGCCAAGGCAGCCTTATTACTAAGAGCGATCTCTCACTTTGGTTAGAGAAAATAAACATAGAAAACAGAAGTGCAAGAGTAATGAATAACATTAGCATTTAATTCAATCAAAATTAATGAATTATCAAGTAAGTCAAGTTTGTTTATATAAACAAACACATAGTTGAACGCATGTATTGGTGAGATCAGAATTGTTGCAATATTAAATGCGTATGTGTTTTATTTCTACATAAAACCTTCCACCAAATGTTTCCAATTTAACAGAGACTGTTCATAATTATGTACCAAATAAAAATGTAATAACTATTCAATGTAGGAAAGTATTATCACTTATTGACGTCATGATCCGTCATTGTAAAAAAAAGAAATAATATAAGAAAGGAATAATATAATAATAAATTAAACGTACCTCCGGCACAGGATCCAGCAGCGAGCTCTTGAGCCCCGGCATGATGGTCGGCAGGTACGGCATCAAATCCTTCTGGTCCGTCAAAGAATACATGTTCCCTATGATCTGCGCGGCCATCTTCCTCGTCTCGGTGGAGCGGTCCAGGAACGCTCGTTGCACCACTGGCATTATCAGAGCGAGCGACGGCGCGTCTATGAAGTGCACGAACTTTGTGTCCAGTAGGGTTTGAAGACAGGCTGATGTCTTGTTTGACGGGTCTTGGAGAGCTTGCAGTAGGACCGGGACGATCGCTGGAAACACAGTTCGAATGAGTCTGGCGTAATCGTTTTGATACGAAGCGATGTATTATAGGCTAAAATTTTATTAGTGACCGATACCGAATTATAAATACGGACTGGTGATCAGGAACAACTTTCCACAAGGAACAAAGGTAATATACGAAAAATAAGAATTAACATACATAAATTTACCAGTCTTGAGTTTTCGGTATCGGTCACTAGTCAAAATTTAATGTAACTTTACAAGATGAGCGTCGTATCTGTCACTGTCAATACTATTGCAAATATGAGGGAAAATATCCATACCTTGTATCTCGGGGTTCCTGATGACGGAGCCGATGACCTTGAGCGCCTCCGCGCCGGCCTCCTGCACGCGCATGTGTGAGTCGCTCAGCACCTCTATCAGCCGCGGCACGGAGTGACAGCTGCCATACCTTGTATCTCGGGGTTCCTGATGACGGAGCCGATGACCTTGAGCGCCTCCGCGCCGGCCTCCTGCACGCGCATGTGTGAGTCGCTGAGCACCTCGATGAGACGCGGCACGGAGTGACAGCTGCCATACCTTGTATCTCGGGGTTCCTGATGACGGAGCCGATGACCTTGAGCGCCTCCGCGCCGGCCTCCTGCACGCGCATGTGTGAGTCGCTCAGCACCTCGATGAGACGCGGCACGGAGTGACAGCTGCCATACCTTGTATCTCGGGGTTCCTGATGACGGAGCCGATGACCTTGAGCGCCTCCGCGCCGGCCTCCTGCACGCGCATGTGTGAGTCGCTCAGCACCTCTATCAGCCGCGGCACGGAGTGACAGCTGCCATACCTTGTATCTCGGGGTTCCTGATGACGGAGCCGATGACCTTGAGCGCCTCCGCGCCGGCCTCCTGCACGCGCATGTGCGAGTCGCTCAGCACCTCTATCAGCCGCGGCACGGAGTGACAGCTGCCATACCTTGTATCTCGGGGTTCCTGATGACGGAGCCGATGACCTTGAGCGCCTCCGCGCCGGCCTCCTGCACGCGCATGTGTGAGTCGCTCAGCACCTCGATGAGACGCGGCACGGAGTGACAGCTGCCATACCTTGTATCTCGGGGTTCCTGATGACGGAGCCGATGACCTTGAGCGCCTCCGCGCCGGCCTCCTGCACGCGCATGTGTGAGTCGCTCAGCACCTCTATCAGCCGCGGCACGGAGTGACAGCTGCCATACCTTGTATCTCGGGGTTCCTGATGACGGAGCCGATGACCTTGAGCGCCTCCGCGCCGGCCTCCTGCACGCGCATGTGCGAGTCGCTCAGCACCTCTATCAGCCGCGGCACGGAGTGACAGCTGCCATACCTTGTATCTCGGGGTTCCTGATGACGGAGCCGATGACCTTGAGCGCCTCCGCGCCGGCCTCCTGCACGCGCATGTGTGAGTCGCTCAGCACCTCTATCAGCCGCGGCACGGAGTGACAGCTGCCATACCTTGTATCTCGGGGTTCCTGATGACGGAGCCGATGACCTTGAGCGCCTCCGCGCCGGCCTCCTGCACGCGCATGTGTGAGTCGCTCAGCACCTCTATCAGCCGCGGCACGGAGTGACAGCTGCCATACCTTGTATCTCGGGGTTCCTGATGACGGAGCCGATGACCTTGAGCGCCTCCGCGCCGGCCTCCTGCACGCGCATGTGCGAGTCGCTCAGCACCTCTATCAGCCGCGGCACGGAGTGACAGCTGCCATACCTTGTATCTCGGGGTTCCTGATGACGGAGCCGATGACCTTGAGCGCCTCCGCGCCGGCCTCCTGCACGCGCATGTGCGAGTCGCTCAGCACCTCTATCAGCCGCGGCACGGAGTGACAGCTGCCATACCTTGTATCTCGGGGTTCCTGATGACGGAGCCGATGACCTTGAGCGCCTCCGCGCCGGCCTCCTGCACGCGCATGTGTGAGTCGCTCAGCACCTCTATCAGCCGCGGCACGGAGTGACAGCTGCCATACCTTGTATCTCGGGGTTCCTGATGACGGAGCCGATGACCTTGAGCGCCTCCGCGCCGGCCTCCTGCACGCGCATGTGCGAGTCGCTCAGCACCTCTATCAGCCGCGGCACGGAGTGACAGCTGCCATACCTTGTATCTCGGGGTTCCTGATGACGGAGCCGATGACCTTGAGCGCCTCCGCGCCGGCCTCCTGCACGCGCATGTGCGAGTCGCTCAGCACCTCTATCAGCCGCGGCACGGAGTGACAGCTGCCATACCTTGTATCTCGGGGTTCCTGATGACGGAGCCGATGACCTTGAGCGCCTCCGCGCCGGCCTCCTGCACGCGCATGTGTGAGTCGCTCAGCACCTCTATCAGCCGCGGCACGGAGTGACAGCTGCCATACCTTGTATCTCGGGGTTCCTGATGACGGAGCCGATGACCTTGAGCGCCTCCGCGCCGGCCTCCTGCACGCGCATGTGTGAGTCGCTCAGCACCTCGATGAGACGCGGCACGGAGTGACAGCTGCCATACCTTGTATCTCGGGGTTCCTGATGACGGAGCCGATGACCTTGAGCGCCTCCGCGCCGGCCTCCTGCACGCGCATGTGTGAGTCGCTCAGCACCTCGATGAGACGCGGCACGGAGTGACAGCTGCCATACCTTGTATCTCGGGGTTCCTGATGACGGAGCCGATGACCTTGAGCGCCTCCGCGCCGGCCTCCTGCACGCGCATGTGTGAGTCGCTCAGCACCTCGATGAGACGCGGCACGGAGTGACAGCTGCCATACCTTGTATCTCGGGGTTCCTGATGACGGAGCCGATGACCTTGAGCGCCTCCGCGCCGGCCTCCTGCACGCGCATGTGCGAGTCGCTCAGCACCTCGATGAGACGCGGCACGATGCTCGGCAGACACGACGACAGTTGCTTCGGGGCGCAGTACGCCATCGCGCCGAGCAGTTCGATTGAACCTGCACACAACAGGAAAATGTACTTTACCAAAGAAGTAGTTGGAAATTGTTAAAGCCGTTTGAAAACGACAAATCGTAATATGTCTAACTTTTTTGTTGTAAGGGGTAGAATCCTGGTCCCAAAGCAGTTTCTGACAATGCCAAATCGAAGTATTTCATCTCCTGCCGGGACTAGAAACCAGGGCCGTGGAATACCGTTCCACCGCTCTACCAATTGGTACAATAAACCTCAGGGTGGGTTATACGGTTTGGATTTGGACCGTTCTTATGCCGCTTGCACATAACTTACATAGGCGGATTGCGTCTCTAACCAGACGTGGGTTTGACTGTACTTGTGACAAAAATATCATTCATAAACGCAGAAATTTAAAAAGGAAATCATTGGCGCTGATCTTGATATTATTTCAAATTCAAGAAACTTTATTTGAGCGACATTTAGCAAACCGATTTCATCAGTCATCAATTTTGTAAGTATTTTAACGGGAGATCGTGCCTTATGGGGTACCCTGGTGGAAACTGCTATAGGCTGATGTGATGTGTGGACCTTTTTTGAATTACCAACAACCTACCAGCTTTAGTCCTCCAGTTGTCATCATTCAACGCCTGCAGCAGCGAGGGCAGCACCAGCTTCACTCCATGCGCCGACAGCCGACTCATGATCAGCTTGGCGGTGTCATCAGCGGCCGCGCGCACGTATTGCGACGAGTCTCCGAAGCACAGCAGCAAGTGTGGCAGTACGTGGACGATGTAAGGCTCGAACAAGCGACCTAGCTTGTAGCACAGCATCTCGAAACCGAACAGAGCGCCTGGTGGGAGAAACAATGTCACGTCACAAGTGGAATAACTAGTCAGAAGAAGAAGGATATAACAGAAATGGGATACAAATGATATCAGAAGTAGGATATACCTGGTAATCGGAAATAGCATACAAAGAGTTATCAGAAGTGGGATACTGCTAGTCTTATTATCCGCTTGTTTGTCACGTACCGGGAGCCGGACAACAATTTTGAACCTTAACTACCCACAATAAAATAGCGACAGACGAGTGATTATCTGATTTTTTGATAAAGTATGACATGATAAGACACCAAAAGTGGGATATTACAAGTTATTAGAACATCGGCAGATATCAACATATCATACCAAAAGCTGAATTCTATGAATTTTTGTGCCTTTTAGGATAGGTAATTTCTGATCACATCCGACTTTGTCACTATATAGTGTAAAATAAAGTTGCTTTCTGTGTCTGTCCCTATGTATGCTTAGATCTTCGAAACTACGGTTTTCGGTATCGGTCACCAGCAAATAGCCTAAAGTAGCTACTTAACACTACGCAAACAGGTTTTGATGCGTTTTTAAATATATGGAATGATTAAAGAGGGCCGCTAGTTACAAATAAATAAATAAGTATTTCAATAATAAATTACCTTCTCTGTACTTATAGTTCTTCTTCTCTTGAATGGCCTCAGTGAGTTTGCCCATCACATCCAGCTGCTTCAGCGACAGGATGCCCAGACCCTTGATGATGCCAGCGATACCGTAAGCGGCACCCTGAAAACATGAACATTGAAGTGTCTAGTCAACTACAGAATTAAAAATACGCTATTAAGATTTCATGTCGTCAACTCAAAGTTAGCTCGTGAAATAACAGTTTTGCTCAAGGAACATAGACCATTTTGTATTAAAATTGCACCTTTTTTACAAATCGGTGATAGAATCAGTTTATGGCAAGAATATTTTTTTGGCATATGATAGATACTGGGGATAGTTGCTCAGTTACATAGGCGAGAGATTTGAAGTTTTGATATATTCCTAACATATTTTCACGAAATAAGTCATGTTTATAGTTCCTCCTCTTTCTGCCGTGTAGGAAACCTAGTCGACGAACGACCAATGCTCTATGTTATAAAACTACAGGCTACAAGCTTACGGGTGAAATTCTTAGTACAATGCGTAGCCGGTTAATATTCTTGGTACCATAATGCCTGACCGACTACGCAATGAACATCGAATTTCACCTGTAAAATTGTGTTTTAATATCGGGCACTGATGTTTACAACTGAATGTGTGACAGATATATATCCTGAACAATTCACACAGCAGCGCCCTCTAGTCCCAAACTACGCAAAGCTTGTACTATGGGAACAAGATAGCTGAAATTATTACATATGTATATTTTTTTTGAGAATAAATACATAATATACATAGAAACACCCAGACTTAACACAAATATCTGAAAATGACTGACCCACGACCCTCGGCGTAGCAGGCAGGGGTACTATCCGCTACGCCATCAGCCCAATCATGGATGGATCGCGCAATAAGTTACCTTCCTGTCGCCGTACTTCTCGGCGGTGAGGAGTTGTTTCATGAGCTTCTGCATGATGGCGGGGATCTCGTTCTCCAGAGCTGGTGAGCTCACTAGCGGAGGCAGGCAGTTGCTTACTGCCTCTTGCACCTGAATAGTGGAAACGCAAGTTCAAATATTGGTGTTTTCAGATTAAAATGAGTCATTTCAGTGATCCAAGTCATGAAGTCACACATACTACTATCAATGGGGGGTGTGGAATGGGGGTAGTTAAAGGGTGATGGCAGATAAGACGGTAGTTAGAGGGTGAAAATAGGAGGCAGCGGGCGTTGAAACCACTGGGCAGGTTGCGTGAAAACAAAACAAAGATTGTATTTATGTTTATATGTATAAATGATTATAATATTCTAAACTACTAGATCGTTCACGTGGGCACATCTGTTGTAGAACCGACGGGCGGCGAGGGGAGGCCACGCCTCGACAAGCGTAGCGTTGGACGACCTCCGGCCTGATGGACCGATGACTTAAAAAAGGCCGCTGGTAGCGACTGGATGGCGAAAACGACATTGTGCCCTATGGCGTACCCTGGGGGAGGCCTACGTCCAGCAGTGGACTGCAATAGGCTGATGTATGTATGTAGATCATTCACCTGCTGACTGGGCGTGGACAGCGCCGCGATGAGCCGCAGCGTGATCGGTTTGATCCTCGCGTCGTCTCGCTCCAGATGCTTGGCTAATGAGCCGACGAGCAAGACGACACATTGTCGCACATTACCTGCTGACTGGGCGTGGACAGCGCCGCGATGAGCCGCAGCGTGATCGGTTTGATCCTCGCGTCGTCTCGCTCCAGATGCTTGGCTAATGAGCCGACGAGCAGGACGACACATTGTCGCACATTACCTGCTGACTGGGCGTGGACAGCGCCGCGATGAGCCGCAGCGTGATCGGTTTGATCCTCGCGTCGTCTCGCTCCAGATGCTTGGCTAATGAGCCGACGAGCAGGACGACACATTGTCGCACATTACCTGCTGACTGGGCGTGGACAGCGCCGCGATGAGCCGCAGCGTGATCGGTTTGATCCTCGCGTCGTCTCGCTCCAGATGCTTGGCTAATGAGCCGACGAGCAGGACGACACATTGTCGCACATTACCTGCTGACTGGGCGTGGACAGCGCCGCGATGAGCCGCAGCGTGATCGGTTTGATCCTCGCGTCGTCTCGCTCCAGATGCTTGGCTAATGAGCCGACGAGCAGGACGACACATTGTCGCACATTACCTGCTGACTGGGCGTGGACAGCGCCGCGATGAGCCGCAGCGTGATCGGTTTGATCCTCGCGTCGTCTCGCTCCAGATGCTTGGCTAATGAGCCGACGAGCAGGACGACACATTGTCGCACATTACCTGCTGACTGGGCGTGGACAGCGCCGCGATGAGCCGCAGCGTGATCGGTTTGATCCTCGCGTCGTCTCGCTCCAGATGCTTGGCTAATGAGCCGACGAGCAGGACGACACATTGTCGCACTGCGTCGTACAGCCCTGACTTTGGAGCTTTGTCCAGGAAGTTCTCAAACACGGGCAGTTGGCTGCTCAGGGTTTCCTACACGAAAACAATACAAGCTATTTTTAATTAAGAAATCTTAGTTGAAGTTGTACTCAATCTTATCAGCTGGACAACCTATGAAGTAGGTCTTCCAATTCATGAAATAAAAATATCTTCACAACAAAATATCTTCTATCTTTTTCTTAACCTATTTGACGGAAAGTGACAGCACTAATTTAAGGCAAGTAAGGAGAATATATATCCTTGAGGGCAATGTGTCACCTTGCCATGCAGGTCCACGATGGCCATAGCGGCGTGCAGCATCTCGTCCCTGACTTGGCTGTTCCTGTCAGCCAGTCCCTGCTCCACGAAGAACCTCATCGCAGCCGGCACCGCCTCGGGCTTCAGGTGCGGAGCCAGCGCCTTGAGAGCGAAGGCCACGCCGCGCCGGGAGCCCCACTCGTCCACCGCCTCTTCCACCACGTGACCGAACTGGTCCAGTTTGGCTGGGATCAGCTGTGAAGATATATTTTATTAGAAAATGTTTCAAGGCAAATAATTTAGATTCCTATGGTCCATTTGTATTACTTGGCACAAGGGTATACACAAATGCGCACTTCCAAGTCTGTCATCATCTTCCGCAAAACTGTTAATTGAGTATTAGAGATAATCTAAGACCATTCTATATTATTGGTTACTTATAGCAGTATCTGCGTACATAATAAGATTAATAAATATTATTTAGAATTTAAATTATTTTTGTTCTACCATTTATTTCTTAATTAGGTAACGTCCCGATTCTACGCAGAATGTTAGTACCGTATCTTGTGTAGTAGGTATTGCAGTATTACCTGTCTCCTAAATAAACACAACTTAAATCCGTTCAAAATTGTTTTATTGTGATGAGTAATACTTGTGTAGACTCAAGAAAATATGATGAGCTATATTTTAGTTTTAATACAGAATTGCCTAAGTTTCTCTCCAATAATGATATACCAGTGATGCAGTCTCGGAAGTGCGCACTTGTGTATACCCTTGTAGCGGAGCTGGGAGCTTAAAACAGTTTTATTGTGATGACAGTTGATGCGCTCACCGGCAGCTTGCTGGCGTGCGTCTGCTGCAGCGCGTGCAGCGCGGCCTCCGCGTCGCCGCGGTCCCGGTGCACGAGGTGCGCGAGCGCGGCGGCGGCGGCGCGCTGCACCGGCTCCGCGGGGTGCTGCACCTCCGCCAGCAGCATGTGCACCAGCTCCGCCTCGCGCGACCACTGCGCGCCCAGCGGGAGCGCGTTCCACACCTCCTCCGCTAGTTTCCTGACACAAACGTTTGGTGACATGTTTAAATTACATACATATATCACGCCTTTATCCCTTGCGGGGTAGGCAGAGCGTAAACGGCCGCAAAAAAACGGACATTTACGCCACGTCTGACAAACATTTGAGGGTATTTCGGAAAACTGTGTATCGCCATAGTGACAGTCAGCCCATCACCTAAAAATGCAATACATACCCTCGAGTCCCATCGTCGCCTCTTACGACTCCCACGGGAAAGAAATGGGGTGATGCTATTCTAAGCCGGCATCACACGGATAAATTTAACAATGATGTTTAAATTTAACAAATATAAAAAGGATTTAAGGTCTAATTTATATAATACTGAAAAGTAAAGGTAACCTGCATAAGAAACATATTTGCTTAACGCACGAAGATCTCTCACTTTTCGTGTGGGACACCGAGTCGTCCACCGATCCGATGAACCCTGGTGTCAGCGCTTTTCAACCGCCTACTACTAGTTGTAGGCCTCTGATCAAAATATGAAAAAATATTTTGATCGTTTGTATGGATATTTTGATTGTCCATACAAAACTTCCGAACAGCTGATTTGTATTACTAAAGAGACCTGTGTGGTGCGGGGATTGCGTGTGAATGTTTTGGTAGAGAAATGATAGAGTTTGTTAAGTTGAAAATATAATAAAAGAGTTTATTGCACTTCACTTAAAAGCAACAATAAATGTCTATATTCGCTCTAAGTTATAATTATAATGTTATCCCGATATAATGTAATTAATGTTAATGAATGCACCCGGTCGCGACGATGCCGAAAAGTGCACTGTTGTTAGGAAAAGCCACGCCGGGGCAATAGGTGCGTGAGTCTGACGTCACGACACGTGTTCGGAAGTAGGTACTACACCGAACAAGACCTCTCTCTCTCTTCTTGGCAATTATTATTCCCATCTGATGGTTGGGTCTGCCGTTCTCATCTTCTTCCTCCACTTCGCTCTGTTGGACGTATCTCCCTCAGTCACGTCGCAGGAACTCATATAATTTCTGCGGTCTTCCCCTTCCCCTTATTACTAAAGAGAACAAAACATTTTTATTCAAATATCCTAAGTTCCCATGGTTCTATATTATTGGAAGTCCTCAGTTTTCAGTATCCGCCACTAGTAAAATATTAGCTTAAAAGTATGTATATGCAATGTGAACTGACTTGTTATCCTCTGAGACGTCGAATGTGGCGACGAGCAGTCTCTTGGTGAGCGTGAGCGCGTGGTCGGGGTTCTCGAGGAGCTTCTGCAGGCCCTTCGTCACGCGCAGCAGGGCGCGCAATGCCGCGTCACGCACCACCTGCACACAACATATTATGTAAGAGATCGACACTGATAATTATCCACTCCAGATCAGAAACATATTTTGAAATGATAGTGCATTCTTTGCGTGGAAGGAAAGAGACCGATTACTAACATGGGTGTGTATGGCGGGTGACAGGAAGTAATGCCAATAGGCAGAATGGAGGGTTCCAGTAGGAGTCGGGAAAAGGGTAGCTACCCGCCTGGCCGGGTGTTGTGTCCAGGGGACCGACTGGTCCGCCTGGATAGAATTGGAAGTTGTATATCTGCGTTGCGCGGTGAGACACTTCGATACCGCGTTTCAGGCTCTTTGTTTCTCTGCACATCTGTCACGTGGCGCCATCTTGCAGATATGTTGGAACTTCTATTGCGTCTTGCTTGCTCGTGAACCACTTTGAGTGAGCTTCTTGTCGTAGCTCCCAGAGGTCGCTACAGGTGGAGTTTGAAAACTCAATACACACACATCACGCCTATATCCCTTGCGGGGTGGGCAGAGCGTAAACGGCCGTAAAATACGGACATTTATGCCACGTCTGACAACTCAATACACACGAGTTAGTCATCGTACTTTATTCCAATACTACACCTACGAGAATATAAAAAAACAAAAATCAAAAGCATATTCAAATTAATGCCACGAAAAATCCAAGCTAAATTCGCGCGACAGAGAATTTATCTTTTTAAATTATATCAAAACCAACATTCGGCGTTCGTTTTTAAGTCTCTTTATTAATACATTTATTTTGTATTTGAGTTTTGAGCATGATTGAGGTCATTTCTGAAAAATGACTGTGACGCAAACTTTCACAGAGCCAGTTAGGAAGCGTCGAACGCATGGTTACCTCCATCGGGCTCTGCAGTCCAGCCAGCAAGCAGGTGACGTCGTCCAACGTGAGTTCGCCGCGCGACGAGCATTGCGCCGTCTCCAGCAGTGCTACCGTGCACGCGGTCTGTACACGCCCTGATGTGCTACCTGTTGATAATATTAGAAAATAAGTGTCCATAAAGTCTTACAAAAATTTACATATAATAGTAGTTTATGCAACTGTCGTATAATGGGGGTCATTAGAATGCGAGTGTGATAATAGTTTGACACGAGCATTCTAATGCCTAATTATAGCAGTTGCATACACTATTTTATCTACACACTCCAAAAAAACTCAGAAACACTTTTCTAAACGTACGCACCGGCCATTGCAAGGCCCGATACAAGGACAAATTCAATACGAGAACGTAATATGGCATGATATGAATTTTTAAAAATCTATACTTTAGCAGTTGTTTAGATGTGGAGTCTTAACAATAACTTAACTAAACAACTGAACAGCATCTGAACAACAACTGAACAACATCTGAACAACAACTGAACAACATCGAAACAACAACTGAACAACATCTGTACAACAACTGAACAACATCTGAACAACATCTGTACAACAACTGAACAACAACTGAACAACATCGAAATAACATCTGAACCACAACTAATCAACATCTGAACAACAACAGAACAAAAACCTATTAAAACAACTGAACAACATCCGAAAAATTACCGTACAACAACAACTGTCAGGTGCGGCGGAAGATAGCGATTTGAGTATTGGAAAAAAAAACTTCGTTTCATTTCTCAACTTTATCGTATTAAGAGTTTTGTCATTAAGTCATTACGCTTCTGTAATTTATAGTAAACCCTAGTTTTTATAGGCAGAATGCATAAAATAGGTCATTATGCATCTGTTTTCGAATTCATAATTCGAACATTATGAGACGAGTGTATATAATAGTAGTTTATGCAACTGTCATATAATGGGGGTCATTAGAATGCGAGTACGCCTCGTGTGATAATAGATTGACACGAGCATTCTAATGCCTAATTATAATGCAGTTGCATACACTATTTTATCTACACTCTAAAAAATTTACTCAGTTGAACTTTTCCAAACGTCCGCACCGGCGATTGCAAGGCCCGATACATGGTCAAATTCAATACGAGAACGTAATATGGCTTGATATGAATTTTTGAAGATTCTTTACTAACAGTTGTTTAGATGTCGAGTCTCAACAGCAAATAACTAAACAACTGAAAAACAACTGAACAACACTGAACAACAACTGAACAACACTGAACAACATCGGAGTAACATCTGAACAACAACTAATCAACATCTGAACAACAACTGAACAACATCTCAACAACAACATAATAAAAACCTATTAAAACAACTGAACAACATCCGAAAAATTACCGTATAACAACAACTGTCAGGTGCGGCGGAAGATAGCGATTTGAGTATTGGAAAAAAAACTTCGTTTCATTTCTCAACTTTATCGTATTAAGAGTTTTCTCATTAAGTCATTACGCTTCTGTAATTTATAGTAAACCCTAGTTTTTATAGGCAGAATGCATAAAGTAGGTCATTATGCATCTGTTTTCGAATTCATAATTCGAACATTATGAGACGAGTGTAGATAAACAACAGTAACAATTTCAGCCATTTAATTTAAGTGACAGGACTAAAATTTGAGCTATCCCTGTTATTTTAAGAGGAAAGTTAGAAAAGGATTATAAAGATATGAGATTTTCCTTTGAATCAACCATCTTAGCATACCGAATTAACGAGCGGAGCTCTGACTTCATCTGAGACCAAGACAGAAATATGAAATTCGCCTAATTGTGACAACGATAGATAGATTGTCTCGCACAATCCTTGTCGCGAAAAATTATAAGCACATTTTGTGCTGCACATTTCCGTTTGATCAATTTTTGTCGCATATTGTGCCCACCCCCTAATAAGCTGAAAATGACTGCGCTATTATATATTAGTACCATTAGTACTCTGTGGCTATATTTAATAAGCAATATTAAAGGTGTACTTACTGATGAGATCGATAAGCAGTCGGAACATGTTGTCAATGGGGAACAGAGAAGGATGCAGCAGGTCCTGCGCTGGAGGTAGGTCCTCCTTCGAGGGCTGCAGGGCTGCGTGTCGCGCTATCACGTTCAGACCATTGATGGTGGCTGATTCGTGCGACCGCACCGCCGCGTTTGATAACCCTAGAGAAATTAATAATAATAATCTTAATAATTAAATAACTGTACAATTCAATTTCAATATTATCAATTAATTTGCCATGTATTTACTTTGTAATTTGACAAATAAGTGTAAAATGTTTGCAATGCCCTGAGCAGGGTTATTATGTGTGATACTCTATATATTATACCGTAACATCTGTACATTACCATACCAGCAAAATTAAATAAAATAGTTGCGTTGAATGGAAAAATTATGTTTGATTCCAAAAGTGTTGTAAGATCGCTGAAAAGATCAAGTCTTCAAGTCCCGGCGGGCGCTATCGTTTGTTCAATTTCTTATTTTCATTTTTGAAAATAATATAGCACTGTGAGTGCAAAATAACACCATAGTACATGAGTAGAAGCCCTGCAAATTTTGCAAACTAACTAAAAAAATAACCCTGTATAAAGATTGCCAAGTTAACAGCGACTCTTCATACAACACATACCTTGTTTGAGCAGCGGGAACACGAAGCAGAACCCTGGCGCCGTGAAGTAGCTCCCCTTGTTAGGATTGGGGTCATCCTCTTCTGTGGGGATGGTGGTGGGTTCAGCTGTCGCCGCGTGTAGGAGGTGGATGGTTCTGATCGTGGCCTTTTCTAAGGGTTCTTCTTCCCAGGCTGGGTCTAAGTCGCATTGCGGTTTGTGGAGTCTGTGAGAAAGATCAGGGCTTTAACCTCTAGTGTATCCATAATTGTTATTTTTTTTAACTAGGCATTTAACTTGCAGTGAGGGTAGTTAGGTTTAAAATGACTAGTATACATGCTGTACCGTGTAGGTTAGGCCATGGTATTGACAAGTTAACAGGGAATGTTGTTTGTAGTTCTTTGATATAATCATTAACAAACAGCAAATGCTTTTGTTTTCAAGGCGCGGATACAAGCATGCAAACACTTTCACTCTTCCTTAGTGCTGCTTGCACCACACCAGATTTATCGTAAAGGTTTAGGTCGCTTCCCTCGCAATTTAATGTGTTTGTGTGGTGCCTGTGTCACTCTCTCTTACCAGCTTAAACGAATCACACCAGTGTAACGTAAAAAGTTGGGCTCGCTTCTCCTGCAATTAGTTTTTTATTGGTGTGGTGCCCTTTTTACTCTACCTTAGAGCTGGTCGCACCACACCCAGTTTTAAGGTAAAAAGTCGAGGTCGCTTCGCTTGCAATACGTTTTGTAGTGGTTTGGTGCACGGTTTAGTGCTTTTTTCACTCACCTTTAGAGGTTCTTGCACTACACCAGTTTAAACGTGAAAGTCGGGCTCGCTTTACTCGCAATTACATTTGTGTTGGTGTGGTGCCTTTTTTCATTCTCCTTTAGAGCTGCTCGCACTACACCAATTTTAACGCGAAAGGTCGACCCCGCATCGCTCGCAATTTATTTTGTGTGATGTCTCTCTCTATCTCCCTTAATAATGCTTGCACCACACTAGTTTAAAGGGCGGGGCACACCGGCTCCGTATCCAGCTCTCGTCCGTAGTCACGCACGAACTTAAGACTTTGTAATGTATGGGACTGTATGAGATACGGCACACCGTTTGCGTGCAGCACGGAACGGATACGCAACGCAAGCGGTGTGCCGTATCTCATACTGTCCCATATATTACAAAGTCTTAAGTTCGTGCGTGACTACGGACGAGAGCTGGATACGGAACGGATAAGGAGCCGGTATGCCCCGCTCTTTAAAGTGAAAAGTTAGGGTCGCTTTTGGTGTGGTGCCTTTTTTGTTCTACCTTGACGAAATAATTTGGTCGGGTCCAGATTTAACGTACAAAGTCGAGCTTACTTCGCTCGAAATTTATTTTGTGTTGGTGTGGTGCTTCTCTCGCGCTCCCTAAGTGATGCTTGCACCACACCAGTTTCAACGTGAAAAGTCGGGTTTGCTTTACTCGCAGTAAATATGTGTACCTAAAATCTTTTATTCTTTTCGATTTATTTTAATTGTAACATTTGATAATATTAAAATGTAAAGTACTAAAAATGCCCCCTCCCTAAGTCAAACCTTGGATCCGCGCCTGTTGTTTTCAAACGTGTTTTTTTGCGATCATACGTACTTTTGTTGCCTAATTCACTTTTACTTTAAAAAACTCTAAGTAATGACGTTGCGGAATCAGGTCCGATAGGAGGAACATTCCCCTTAGTATTATTTCTAGATAAAGGTGTCTGGTCAGTAGCAACAAGTTGCTTTGATTGCTTCCATTTGAGAGTCAAAACTCCTGTCGGTGAAGTAACTTCCACTTTTCCCTCTTATCTGCTAATGAAATAATTACTTTGAACTTGAACTGTTGTACCTGATAGTGACCCTGGCGACGGAGGCCGCTATGGCGTCATGCCTGGGCAGCAGCGCTGGTCCGAGCGTGCAGTAGTGTCGGGCCACGAGCGGAGCGGCGAGCGGGCTGCGCAGGGCCCCTAGCACCGCGTCCACGATGCGCCGCGCCCACAGGCAGATGGCGAGCGGCGAGCCGCGTTGGACTGCTTCGAGGAGCTTGATGCCGATTACCAGGCGAGAGTTCAACTGAAAGTAGGTAACTTGAGTTCAGTTAAGACATCGTTTTGTATGTAAGTTATATCTACGTCGTATTTATGTAGTATATTATTATGTAGATAATATTGTATTCAGTTTGGTCTCAAGTATGTAGATAAATAGTGTACGATTCCTGTATATCGTACTGATGATTGACTTGATAGAAGTCGTGAGTGGCTCGCCGGCACTCTACCACTCTGGGCTACGGTCGGACATAAACTGACCGGACAGACTCCCTACCCTTCCGTGGTGACGTATGTGCTCGAGACACTGATAGTCAATACACTTACTCACTATACTACTATAGTCAAAAGACTGACTCTATACACTACAAATAGCTTTTCATTTACCTTTTCATTCTAGTTTACCTGCTCACATCGTATCGCAGAGACCCCTTAATGGGATAAGTCCGCCTTTGTGCTATTTCTTGTTTTTCATTTTATATGTGTCTTCTGTATTAGTTTTAAGAATGCACAATAAAGATATTATACATACATTCATACATTTTTATAGATAGATTAGTCATTTATTAAAGAAACATTACAAACTAAACAATTAATTGAAGTTTGTCTCGGTATCATTAGAACCATCTTATTCATTCGCCATATGCTTTAGACAAATTTAGTTTCTTATAAAGAGTTCGTGGGAGCATCACTTTAGCAATTATAAAACGTTACGGTAGTTAAAAAGATAAAATAAACTATACAGTGTGTTTGGGACAGCCCCCCGACTACTGATGTGTGCATTCAGATCATGAAACTGAACAACTTTCTATAAAAATATTTCAGGAAAAGTAACAAAATTTTTGGACTTCCTACAGTAAATGCAGTCAGCTGATCGTAATTTTTGTATGGGGGGTCGAATATTTTTGTTGTTTCCTGACAAATGTTCCTAGGTTAAAGTTGTTTAGTTATATGTTCTGAATGCACCCTATCAGTATATGGAGGGCTGTCCCTTACACCCTGTATATAGGCATATCTTACCGCTGTGAGTCTTTGTCGAATCGCGTTTTCTTTGGTTTGCTGCGCTTTAATCGCCTCCTTTTGTTTCGCTGTCAGCGGCACCTTCAAAACCAAAGTTGATATTTTAATTTTAAGACACTGGCAGGAATGTCCCGTGGCCAAATAAAGTACCGCTGTTCCAATAGATTCGTGATAATACTATGGAAAAGTGTCCATTTTCCTTTGTTGACATCTCTTTTAAGTGAAGATGTCAGCTGTCCAATACGACTTATTGGAACGGCGAAACTTCAAGGTTGACCATTGTCTTAAAAAAATGGGGAGGAATACTCAAAACTTATTGCAGATGGCGCGAGGGTGCTACCAACGCACCAATAAATAGTAATTAACATTGGCATATATAAGCACAAAGAAAGGCACAGTCGAGAGTGGCGCCATTAGTTACCCAGTCTGTATTGAACATTTATTGCTAAAAAATTATATCACGAGACCAATAAAGTCTAAAAAAGTTACAGGAGTTCGATTTTTTAAGTACCTACTAGAAATTTGACTAATTCAGTCTCTGACAAAATCCAATTCGCTTACTCCAGTTTTTTTCGTATTTCCTAAACAGTACAAATCTGAATTGCAATTTTATTAAATATATTGAAACCTTCCACCATCCCTATCAAATCCCCGGTAATCTCCTACAGTGAAACGATAAGTACTTAAAAAAGGTCAAATTGTAGTCTCCACTTATATAGTTAATCTGTGTCGTAGTCCTGTTGAAAATACTTTAATTGTCATTTGATTATGACAATCAGCTGTTTTGGAGAGTAGTAGAAAACGTTTCACGGCTTGATATCTACAAGTACGGCCAGTACGGCCATTCGTTGCGAATTCACGGGAAACTCACAGGAAGAAAATATAAAATTTAGGATTGCGCGTGCAAAAAGGGCCACTGCCTGCGTGATTTTAATTTCGATGAGTTAGAAAATCGAGTTCCTCGGGGAAAGATCTCACTATCACCACCATAAGAATATTGTTTGTGTACCTATGTGTATATTACCCTTTTGCTTGCTGATAAATAGCTAAGTGTGAATGGATTTCTAATTATAATACTGTCAACTTATGTAACCGCACTTAAAGCATATAAAAATTTTGCCTTTGACATCGGACGTGAGTGGAGAGCCAAGGAGAGACAGAGACAGAGAGAAACAAAGCGAGGGAGAGTGTTACCTCTTTGACCTTCCCCTCTCGTCGCCGCTTCTCCTCCAACTCCCTCCTCAACTGGAGCTCCTCAAGCTGGTCTTTGTAGCTGTACGCCTTGCTCTCACGCTTCAGGTTCATCTCCTTTGAGTCTTCATTCCTGCAAACAAACAAACAAGAATTGAAATTAGGTGAACAGGGTATCAAAAAAGGGTCAGACTTTTTACAGAAATCGAAATTCTACAATACGGTGTGAACGTGCTATAAAGTAAAAATAAAAACTATAGTGGTATTGATTTTATTTCGTGCAAAAAAATCATTGTCCCTCATACAGTCAAGATCACGTCCGGTTAGACACTCGAACCGCCAGTGTATGTCTTATGCGCGCGGTATAAGAGTCCTAAGTTCAAACTGTCTAACCCAGCGTGATGTTTACTATACAAACTGACGCAAATGATGACATGATATAGAATAGAATAGAATAAAAAAGGAAGCATTTATTTCAGTGCAATACAAAACTCAAAAGTATAGTTATTATAAACTGGACTTATAATAAATTTAAAGTAAAGTATTACACCAAAAAAGGCAACCAATCAGCATTGTACTGTAGCGTAATATACTACAGCGCTGGTCTTCCGTGGTACCCTAATTGTGCTGTGCAGCACCAGCGAGACAACACAGTAACAAAAAGATATCTAATAAAATTTCAAGAACTAAAATATGAGTGGTCCGGTACTTTTTTACGAGATTAAAACAAAAGCTCCATGGTTTGAATGAAGGCTCACCCTGGCACGGTGCTCTTGTCATACAGCTCCCCCTCAGGAGTGAGGTAGGTGAAGTACTCGTCCCTGGTGACTCGCAGCAGCTCAGGCTCCAGCAGCGCCTCCAGCGCGAACTGTATCGCCGCACCAGCTACCACCTCGTAGTTGGTAGCGACCAGCGTTGATACCACGTTTGTGAGTGTCTGTGGAGGCTCACCCTGGCACGGTGCTCTTGTCATACAGCTCCCCCTCAGGAGTGAGGTAGGTGAAGTACTCGTCCCTGGTGACTCGCAGCAGCTCAGGCTCCAGCAGCGCCTCCAGCGCGAACTGTATCGCCGCACCAGCTACCACCTCGTAGTTGGTAGCGACCAGCGTTGATACCACGTTTGTGAGTGTCTGTGGAGGCTCACCCTGGCACGGTGCTCTTGTCATACAGCTCCCCCTCAGGAGTGAGGTAGGTGAAGTACTCGTCCCTGGTGACTCGCAGCAGCTCAGGCTCCAGCAGCGCCTCCAGCGCGAACTGTATCGCCGCACCAGCTACCACCTCGTAGTTGGTAGCGACCAGCGTTGATACCACGTTTGTGAGTGTCTGTGGAGGCTCACCCTGGCACGGTGCTCTTGTCATACAGCTCCCCCTCAGGAGTGAGGTAGGTGAAGTACTCGTCCCTGGTGACTCGCAGCAGCTCAGGCTCCAGCAGCGCCTCCAGCGCGAACTGTATCGCCGCACCAGCTACCACCTCGTAGTTGGTAGCGACCAGCGTTGATACCACGTTTGTGAGTGTCTGTGGAGGCTCACCCTGGCACGGTGCTCTTGTCATACAGCTCCCCCTCAGGAGTGAGGTAGGTGAAGTACTCGTCCCTGGTGACTCGCAGCAGCTCAGGCTCCAGCAGCGCCTCCAGCGCGAACTGTATCGCCGCACCAGCTACCACCTCGTAGTTGGTAGCGACCAGCGTTGATACCACGTTTGTGAGTGTCTGTGGAGGCTCACCCTGGCACGGTGCTCTTGTCATACAGCTCCCCCTCAGGAGTGAGGTAGGTGAAGTACTCGTCCCTGGTGACTCGCAGCAGCTCAGGCTCCAGCAGCGCCTCCAGCGCGAACTGTATCGCCGCACCAGCTACCACCTCGTAGTTGGTAGCGACCAGCGTTGATACCACGTTTGTGAGTGTCTGTGGAGGCTCACCCTGGCACGGTGCTCTTGTCATACAGCTCCCCCTCAGGAGTGAGGTAGGTGAAGTACTCGTCCCTGGTGACTCGCAGCAGCTCAGGCTCCAGCAGCGCCTCCAGCGCGAACTGTATCGCCGCACCAGCTACCACCTCGTAGTTGGTAGCGACCAGCGTTGATACCACGTTTGTGAGTGTCTGTGGAGGCTCACCCTGGCACGGTGCTCTTGTCATACAGCTCCCCCTCAGGAGTGAGGTAGGTGAAGTACTCGTCCCTGGTGACTCGCAGCAGCTCAGGCTCCAGCAGCGCCTCCAGCGCGAACTGTATCGCCGCACCAGCTACCACCTCGTAGTTGGTAGCGACCAGCGTTGATACCACGTTTGTGAGTGTCTGTCAAAGGAGCAATTAATGAGTCACATAATAAACAATAGAATTCTTAAACTCAAAAGCATGAAATCTAGTTGGGAATCTGCACAAGTAAATTATTGTCAAATAGAAATAAGTTATGCTCTAATATTGAACTCTCATTTATAAGCTGTGCTTATTTATTTTATTTATTGAACTATGCACAAAACAGTGTACATGGGCGGACTTAATGCCAGTGGCATTATTTGACATGCATTAACCTGTATCGTTCAATAAAAAAGTTATGCTTCTCTACGCCAATAGATGGCGACAAACATCAAGGGGTTTCTGGACTAGTCACGCAAGGTAATAAATAACATGTAATAAAATTAGCGATATAGTAGTAGTGAACTGTTTTCTACATCGTGACATTGCTGACCCGTAGTCTGTATTCATTGCAAGCGATATCAAAAATACGCTGAAATAGCCGCTAGCACCACAAATAATATTTCAGAGCCGTATTTCCAAGCTTTCAACCAAGCTCGGCGACTCGGTGTCCTACACAAAAACGTTCCAACGCTATCTATCGATGATTTTTAGTCGTTTTTATATTTTTTAAACCGCTGTCAAAAAGGTTATTCTGACCTCATTGGGCGTGTACCCGGTGATGTAGGTGGTCTTGAGCTGGTTGGCGTACAGCGCGACCAGCTTCCTCGGCTCGTGCTGCATCCTCGCCAGCAGCCTGGCGTCCACGGAGGCTTCTCTCAGTCATGTTGTACTATACATACCTCATTGGGCGTGTACCCGGTGATGTAGGTGGTCTTGAGCTGGTTGGCGTACAGCGCGACCAGCTTCCTCGGCTCGTGCTGCATCCTCGCCAGCAGCCTGGCGTCCACGGAGGCTTCTCTCAGTCATGTTGTACTATACCTCATTGGGCGTGTACCCGGTGATGTAGGTGGTCTTGAGCTGGTTGGCGTACAGCGCGACCAGCTTCCTCGGCTCGTGCTGCATCCTCGCCAGCAGCCTGGCGTCCACGGAGGCTTCTCTCAGTCATGTTGTACTATACATACCTCATTGGGCGTGTACCCGGTGATGTAGGTGGTCTTGAGCTGGTTGGCGTACAGCGCGACCAGCTTCCTCGGCTCGTGCTGCATCCTCGCCAGCAGCCTGGCGTCCACGGAGGCTTCTCTCAGTCATGTTGTACTATACATACCTCATTGGGCGTGTACCCGGTGATGTAGGTGGTCTTGAGCTGGTTGGCGTACAGCGCGACCAGCTTCCTCGGCTCGTGCTGCATCCTCGCCAGCAGCCTGGCGTCCACGGAGGCTTCTCTCAGTCATGTTGTACTATACATACCTCATTGGGCGTGTACCCGGTGATGTAGGTGGTCTTGAGCTGGTTGGCGTACAGCGCGACCAGCTTCCTCGGCTCGTGCTGCATCCTCGCCAGCAGCCTGGCGTCCACGGAGGCTTCTCTCAGTCATGTTGTACTATACATACCTCATTGGGCGTGTACCCGGTGATGTAGGTGGTCTTGAGCTGGTTGGCGTACAGCGCGACCAGCTTCCTCGGCTCGTGCTGCATCCTCGCCAGCAGCCTGGCGTCCACGGAGGCTTCTCTCAGTCATGTTGTACTATACATACCTCATTGGGCGTGTACCCGGTGATGTAGGTGGTCTTGAGCTGGTTGGCGTACAGCGCGACCAGCTTCCTCGGCTCGTGCTGCATCCTCGCCAGCAGCCTGGCGTCCACGGAGGCTTCTCTCAGTCATGTTGTACTATACATACCTCATTGGGCGTGTACCCGGTGATGTAGGTGGTCTTGAGCTGGTTGGCGTACAGCGCGACCAGCTTCCTCGGCTCGTGCTGCATCCTCGCCAGCAGCCTGGCGTCCACGGAGGCTTCTCTCAGTCATGTTGTACTATACATACCTCATTGGGCGTGTACCCGGTGATGTAGGTGGTCTTGAGCTGGTTGGCGTACAGCGCGACCAGCTTCCTCGGCTCGTGCTGCATCCTCGCCAGCAGCCTGGCGTCCACGGAGGCTTCTCTCAGTCATGTTGTACTATACATACCTCATTGGGCGTGTACCCGGTGATGTAGGTGGTCTTGAGCTGGTTGGCGTACAGCGCGACCAGCTTCCTCGGCTCGTGCTGCATCCTCGCCAGCAGCCTGGCCCACGCGCGCGCGTCCACGGAGGCTGCCAGTGGGTGGTGACACGCGCACAGGGCTTCAATCGCGAGCAGCTGCGCGTCTTCTGCGTTGTACTCTGGTAAGATACATTTGAAATAACAATACAGGGTGTAAGGGACGGTGTACCGATCAGACTATGAAACTGAACTACTTTTACTATGTTGAGAAACGAAATATTTTTTTTCGAGTTTCCATAGTAAGTCAACTGATCGGGAATTTTGTATGGGAGGTCGAATATTTTTTCTCGTTTACCAACATATCTTCCATAGAAAAAGTTGTTCAGTTTCAAATTCTAATCATGCCTGAAAAGTTTTCGGTACACCGTCCCTTACACCCCGTATATTTGTAGCGACATCTGGGAGCTACTACAAGAAGCTCACTCAAGTGGTTCGCAAGCAAGCTAGACGCAACAGAAGTTCCAAGATATCTGCAAGATGGCGCCACGTGACAGATTAACAGAGAACAAAGGGCCTGAAGTATCGTAGTGTTTTACCACGAAACGCATATATGCAACTTCCAAATCTATCCAAGTGGGCCAGTCGGTCCCCTGGCCACAACACCTGGCCAGG
Organism: Tuta absoluta; assembly: GCA_027580185.1. NCBI lineage: Eukaryota > Metazoa > Arthropoda > Insecta > Lepidoptera > Gelechiidae > Tuta > Tuta absoluta. Next base: position 603,490 of record JAQAHW010000003.1, read on the forward strand.
CAGGGTAGCTACCCCTTTTCCAACACCACTTGATACCCCCTATTTTGCCAATTGGCATTACTCCTGTCACCCGCTATATTGGTGACCCCGATGTGATATGAACACGCAACCTTCAATATCCAATATGGCGTTCCTTATCACCAGCCCGATCTCAGTTATCGCTATCGGTCACTAGTACAATTTCACGCCAAACAGGGTGTAAGGGAAGGTGTATCGAAAACTTTGTAGGCATGATCAGACCATGAAATTGAAGAACTTTTACTATGTTATAAAACATTTTTTTTTAGTTCCCATAGATTTCTTTTCTCGTTCACCAACATATCTCCATGGAAAAAGTAGTTGACCAAATGTTGTTAATTTCCGTTGGTTACCTTTATACGAGCAGATGGCGTTGACAGCATCCAGCACCATCTTTCCGGTGACCTCTGCGCCCTTCTCTCCCTCCGAGGCTCGCTCCTTGCCCGCCAGCACTTTGCCTTCCTCAAGAACCTCGTTTAGCTACAGAATAAGAGAGTGCTCATTTAGTTCTGTATAACATACTACATAACATACATCTCGCCTATTTCCCATTCAGGGTAGGCAGAGCGTGGCTGTAAAAAGAACATTTAGGCCACGTCCGACAAACATTTGAGGGTCATTCAGAAAATCATATGTAGCTCTCGAGTTCCTTAGTCGCCTCTTACGTTACGACACCCACGGAAAAGAAATGGGATGATGTTACTTTAATTAAACCGATATTACACGAATAGCGTATAACAACCATCCCTAGATTGTGTAAGTTATATAATAAGTATAGCACATCGATTGACATATGCGCTGATAGCGGTTCAAAATTTAAACATACTGTGCGTGCGAGACTTGGTAAAAGTTATTTAGCTTGTTATTCAGTTTAATTTTAGTTTAATTTAAAAGTTGTTTAATTTAAGTATTTTTTTTAAATATTGTTTATTTAGTACCTACATAAATAACTAAATAAGGTTGTTAACACTTATGCATGCGGTGACTACCTATAATTAAGGCTTCAGTTTAGCTTAGATTTAAATGTTATGTTTTGCTTATTTATGTAAGAAGTGAAAGAGTTGTTGGTTGTCCTAATAAAGAAAATAAAAATAAAATAACAAAGTTTTTTAACTATATTCAATAAAAAAAAAATAGGACTAGCGGCCTGCCCAGCGAATTCACCCGCTGCTAACCGGTCCAGTAGTTTCGGATTCTATTCAATTCAAACAATCAATTCTTTCCTTTTTATAATATTAGTGAAGATGATGGATGACAATGACTTGGTTTTTACAACAACAGGTTTTTTTTAGTCAATACCTAGTCGACTAAAAGTTTGGGCCCATACTAAGTTATTTATAAGTAGAATCACTTTACAAAGTCTACTTCTTCAAATTTAAGAGTCAAGCTCTTGTCGGTGGAGTAACTTCCAATCTTCTCTCCTCTCCGCCAGTGACTTGACCTCTTGATACGACTCGACAAAGTCTACATACTTACAAAAAAAATAAACCTGCAAAATTCCAGCAACAAAATGTTCTTACTTTAGCAACAAGGTTCCTCGCTAGCTGCGCCCTGGTTTTGTCCGCGAGCAGACTCCGCACCTCCTGCAGCGCGGTGTTCCTCACGCCCTTGCTCGTGGAGAGCAGCGCGAGCACCAGCGCGCGGTACAGGGGCGAGTGACGCTCGCTGCCCACGCCCGGGTAGTGCTCCAACACTGTTCTGCATAGCAGCACCACCTGGATTAGGACTGAAACGTATTTTTTTTATTAGATATCGAATAAAGATAAGCAATTATATAACGGAACTACTTATTAAAAATCTTTTTACACTAGTTTCACAGTTGCATAACTAACACGGTAGATGGAGCCGTGCCACGCGTTACTGGCATTAAAATACACTTGCAAAATCGGCGGGCAAGGAACGAGCTGCGGTAGCCCAGATGGAAGAGGCATCGCCACTAGTAATGCAATTGACGGCCGATGTGGCGCAGCGGTAGTGCGACTGCCTGCTACGCAAAGGTTCCGGGTTCGATTCTCGGTGGGACACTCACTAAGTTGATATTTATCACTTTGTGAATTTGTTCCCGGTCTGGTTAGGACATTGCAGGGTAAACCGACTGATTGTCCGAAAAGAAATGGTTCCGTGCTTCGGAGGGCACGTTAAACCGTCGGTCCCGGTTGTTGTCTATGATTACTTAGACGGCGGTCGTAACACAACCATGTCTGAGGCCTACTAGTGGTAGTGGGCGGTTGAAAAACTTTGACACCAGGGTTCATCGGGTCGTTGGACGACTCGGTGTCCCACACGAAAAGAGAGAGAGAGAGAGAGACTAGTAATGCGATAGTCGCAGGTTCAACTATTGCACGCGCTTGAAAATTTTGCAAGTTTTCAAAAAATCTAAGTTTACTTTTTAAATAATGAGCTTGATTAGTATTACCGTCATCAGGCGCGGCTGTCAGCACCCTGTCGTGCAGCAGCACGTGTTTGTCAGCGTGAGTGAGCGCTGCCCAGGGCGCCCCCAGCGTCGGCAGCGCGCGCTCGCTGTCCAGCAGGGTCAGCGCCAACATCGCGCAGATGCCCTCGCTCACCACCGGGTTCTGTCGGGAACGATGTTAATGCTTGAGGCTTTTGGTACTTGGATTATGATTTAATTTTCGATACTAAATAATTAGTATCTTAGTGTGTGTACTTTAGGCGATGGGCTGACAACCTGTCACTATGGCGATACACAATTTTCCGAATGACCCTCAAATATTTGTCAGATGTGGCGTAAATGGCCGTTTTTTGCGGCCGTTCATGCTCTGCCTACCCCGCAAGGGATAATAGGCGTGATATATGTATTTATGTATATGTGTGTATCCTAGAGCCTCACACAGCGCCATCTAGCCCCAAACTAAGAAAAACTTGTACTATGGTATCTTCATAGCCGATATTAATACTCATATACTTTTTTGTAAATAAATACATAATATACATAGAAACACCCAGACTAAACACAAATATATAAAAATGACATTACAAATATTTTTGTTTGTAGGTATCCAACTCACGACCCTCGGTGTAGCAAACAGGGGTACTATCCGCTACGACATCAGACCATTCAAAAACTTACTGTACTTTATTAGTTCCGTTCATAAATACAAGGGTGTAAGAGCCGTTGTACTTAAAACTTTGCAAGCAAGCACCATGAAACTGAACAACTTTTACATGTTGGATATCTTTATGTGAGACAATCAGCTGATCGGGAATTTTGTATCTGAGGTAGGTTTTTTTCTCGTTTACCAACATAGACCCCAAAGAAAAAGTTGTTCAGTTTCATGGTTTGATCATGCCTGCAAATTCAAGACGTAAACATAACTTTATTGGTAATGTTCATTACATAGTTTTACGGCACACCGTCCTTTAAACCCCGTAGAATGTAGACTGTATACGAGTCTTCAATGCGTGTGTGTGTGTGTATATACATATATACATGTGTGTATGTGTACCTGTAGCGGGGTGTGCGCGGCCTTCTCGACACACTTGAGCAGCGGGGGGGTGAGGGCGTGTCGCTGCGCGGGGGAGGGGCCGCAGCGCGCCCGACACCAGCGATATGTGCGTGTGTGTGTGTGTGTGTGTACCTGTAGCGGGGTGTGCGCGGCCTTCTCGACGCACTTGAGCAGCGGGGGGGTGAGGGCGTGTCGCTGCGCGGGGGAGGGGGCGCAGCGCCGCAGCGCGCCCGACACCAGCGATATGTACGCGCATCGGACTGCTTGCGTCGTGCTCTTCGCTGATAAGTTTTTCTATAACAAGAATTAAAAGTTTTGGTTGATGGTCTAACTTGTTAAGCGAAATCGGCGACATGATTTATGTTTCAGAATGCATTATGGATTAATGATTCTGTCAAGACCTTTCCATTGCCAATTTATAGCTATTCTTGTAATTTTTTTTGAAAACTTGCATATCATCTACGAGGGGCAAGATTTGAACCCGCGAATTTCGCAATCACTAGTGGCATCGCCTCTTTCATCTGGGCTACCACGGCTCGTCCCTCGCCCGCAAATTTTGTAAGCGTAGTAACTTGTGGCACGGCTTCTATTCTTGTTAAAGTTTGGAAAAATACAACAAATCGATTAGAATCTAATTTTTCGAGCTTCTAGAGTGTCCTGTCAATATCTAGGTCATTAGTAAAACTGTAAAAATATTGTTATTATTTTCTAAAGTTTACCTGGAATATCTGCATCACTTGTTCCGGCAACGGCGCGCCTTCTAACTTGTTGATCCAGCAGCCAAGCGCGTCCAACGCCGCTACCAGCGTGCGCTCGTGCGACTCGCTGTCCAATACCCGAGCGGTGCAAGTGCACACCTCGCTGAATAACTTCAGCCGCTCGGCAGGGTCCACGCCCAGGGAGCTTAGCGTGCCTGCGCCCTGGTGAGGAGGAAATTACATTACATTAAAATTAACAGCCGCAATAGTCCAATGTGTGACATAGGCCTCCCCCTATCGGGGAGTAGTGCCATACTAACCACGCTTGGCAGGCGGATTGGCAAGTTATTTACAGGATACACTGCTGCCCATTCCCTGGATGATTATCCCTTAGTTGCTTTTTACGAAACTAAGGTACTATTCTACAAAAAGTTACAGATACGGATACAAAACAATTTCTGTACCTAGGTTGCCAGGAAGAGATTGCCTGTTAACAATAAGGCCGCCTATATATACCCAATAAGTTTTATTTTTACATAATCTAGGTACTTCTGTTTCCTTTAGTGTGCATATAAAGTATTTTTATATCTTAATCTTTATACGAAAATACGTCTTTATCCCTTGCAGGGTACGCCATGCGTCAACAAAGGAAAAAATCACTCGTTTTGCCACGTCTGATTAATATTGAAGGGTAATTTTAGAAATTGTGATACACATGAATCTCCCGAACTTTTAGTTGCATTTTACGCCACCACTAGGAAAGTAATGAAGTGTTACTATTCTAAGCTGGCATCATGCGGCAAAAAAGTTCAAAAAATATTTTTACCATTATTGAGCAGTTTAAAGAAGAAAGACGCTTACATTGAGCACAGCCATCTTGTCTTCACTAGAGGTCAGCTTGCCACTAGCGCCGTTATACTCGGCGAACACGTGCTTGACCAGCGCTTGAGCACACGCGGGCTGCGACACTCTGACTGCAAGTCTCGATAATGCTGTAACTGCCTCCGCGCGCACCCACTCGTCCTTCGAGTGTAAGTTGCCTGAGAAAATAATGCTCTCAATGTAAAAAACAACACATGACGACTGACTGTTATAGAAGAAAACCCTTACTACATTACGAGCTTGTACAAGCTGGACACTCGCTAATCAAGGTAACTCATAGTTAAGCCACTTATTCCGGTCTACTATGAGCTGTGCCGTGTGTTATCAATCAATCTACAGATACAGGTCCACAATTACAGGCGAAAATCTGCCTGTAGCGCACTTGTAGTTACAATTTACAAGTTACAGGCGTTTTATGAAGACACTTGTAAAGCTACCACTGTCAGTATCGCCCTAAAAACCTCGACAACAGGTAAGTTGTAAGTTTTTACAGTTGTAATTTACAAATCTTTTGATGAACACCTGTAAAAACTTGCTCGATTGTGTTTTTAAAAGCAAAATCTACACAATTGTTTGTCGATGGAAATCTACAGGTGCCTGTAGCTGTGACTTGTAAATGTAGCTTTACAAAATGCCTGTAGTTGTAATTTTTATCAGTGTTGCTATTTAAAGTATAATTTTGGCGCGATGTTGCCTGTAAAATTGTAGTTGTAGAATGATAGCACTAGTTAAAACTGGAGAGGTGTCGTAAGAGGCGACTAAGGGACTCGAGGGTGTGTATTGCAATTTTAGGCGACGGGCTGACAACCTGTTACTACAGTGATACACAGTTATCTGATTGACCCTCGAACTTTTGTCAGACGTGGTGTTAATATCCGTTGAACGGCCGTTAATGCTCTGCCTACCCCGTAAGGGATATAGGCGTGATTTATGTATGTATGTATGTAGTATTTACCTATCAGTCCTTTGCCAATGTCTACTGCCAGCCCCTCCAAGTTAATCTCGAGGTTGGCGACCACCTCGCCGACGGCCTGGATGACGGTCTCAGGGCTCCGCAGCATGGCCTTGTGCAATGCAGGCAGCAAGGTCTCCTGGACCTCCTGGGGCTCCAGCAGCCGCAGCAGGTCGGAGCACCCGCGGATGTAGTTAGCGTTGGGGCGCGACTTCACGCTCACTAAGCTCTTGATGAAGCTTTCCAGCATTTTCACCTAAAGGAAAATTGTAATGTCCTTGAGATACTGTTTATTTAGTCTAGGGCTTTCCGGGACCAAGGTTTATTTTTCGGAAGAAAAAGCGAAGTAATAAAATAAAAATTGCTCTAAACTAAAGTTTAGCACTATGATTAAAAGCCACAAATAAAAAATAAGATAAAAGCATATTGCATTGTACAAAATTGCTGTCTGTTTCTGTAAAAATATTAGTATCAACAACAAGTAATTGCAGGTTTTCTTACCTTATCAGGTTGAGTGACTGCAGCAGCGGAATGTCGGCAGAGCGCGGAGTAGGCGACGGCGAGTTGCGGCCCCGCGTCCGCCGGCTGAGCCGCCAGCACCTCCCACCATTTCTGCAGACGCGCTTTGCCCGCCGCGCGCCACGACCAGTGCAGCTATAACAAACATACAATCAACAAAGTAATGAACACATACATACATATATTTCGCCTATATCCCTTGCGGAGTAGGCAGAGCATAAAATGCCGTAAAAAACGGACATTTACGCCGCGTTTGACAAACATTTGAGGGTAAAATAGAAAATTGTGCATCGCCATAGTGACAGGCTGTCAGCCCATCGCCTAAAATCGGAATAAACATGTCACCCTCGAGTCCCTTAGTCGCCTCTTACGATACCCACGGGAAAGAAATGCGGTCATGCTATTCTAAGCCGGCATCACACAGTAAAAATAATAAATATATAGTTTCAAAGGTTGGTTACATTATTGCTCTTATCATCTGACTTTTCTATTGATCTACTGATTGATTAACAGAATATAGTGTAAAAAGTTCCATAAGCAAATAAAAGAATTACTATTTAGTTCAGTTTTCATTGTTAAACTAGCTGAAGAAAGTAAAATTGTGATTCAGAATAACACTCACCAAAGCATAAGCCTTGTCATGCTTCCTCTTGTCACCCTGAGCGACCACTACAGCAAGGAAGTTGGCCTGAGTGAGCACCAGGCTTGTGTAGTCCACACCCTCATCCTTCTCCTGTGACGCCTTGAGTGCTGTCTCCACGAGGGTTGTGGTCCAGTGGAGCCCTATCAGCCCTGTTGTGCATGTGCTTTTACTGCAAATAAAAACTTGTTTGTGACTTCAGGTAATGAATAAACATGCAATTTTCTACAACTATTTCAGTACCATGCCGTGTGATGCCGGCTTAGAATAGCATCACCCCATTTCTTTCCCGTGGGATTCGTAAGAGGCGACTAAGGGACACGAGGATGTGTATTGCAATTTTAAGCGATGGGCTGACAACCTGTCACTAAGGCGATGCACAATTTTCCGAATGACCCTCAAATATTTGTCAGACGTGGCGTAAATGGCCGTTTTTTGCGGCTGTTTACGCTCTGCCTGCCCCGCAAGGAATTAAAGGCGTGATATATGTATGTATGTATTTCAGTGCCATCTCTGATAGTATTAAATAATTTTTGTGCGTCAATCTGATTTATAAGTTAAGTATATTACTTATAAATAAAACTACTCAGCTATAATTCAGTGCCATTACTAAGGTACTAAGTTAAGTTTTACGGTAACAATCTCTCTAAAATAAAAGTACTAGCTGATGCTTATTCAACGTCATATCTAAGTAATAAGTTTAGGTTTAAGATTATTTCTGCTGTGTTTGAAACTGTTCTTTTATAATTAAAAGATTGGGAAACAATTAAATTAAAAGTTTGTTATTTTGACGGATTTCCATTAGCCTGTCAATACTTTTAACCTGTCACAACTACATGAAAAGAAAAACTCTAGTAGAATAATGACACAATTGTAGGTTATCACGTGATCATTTTCATTAAAACAGATATGCAACAAATTGCTCATACAAAATGCATTTCGGTTTGATGTGACTTACGAGGCGACAATATTCCTCAGCTGGATGGAAACGTCTAGCAACAACGGCAGCAGGTTCTTGAAGGTCCACTCCCGCTTCCTCTCCGCCAGGAACACCAGCAAGTTCCTCACGTAAGACTGTGATGTAGTGTCTCTGTATCTGTTCAGCGTTAGCAGGATCATCCGGCATATGTACCGCACCACTTGCTCTGTCGTTTCTATTGGATAAAATCAAACATCTGTCAATTAGCAATTTTAACATAGTCATTTGGGGTAACCATACCCAGTGGGTAAGTGTGTACATAGCTTATATCATTGAAATGTGGTGTTGGGAGTGGGGCGTGTAGTAAGATTAATTTGTGGCGATGGAGTCACCACTTAGTTCCAACAATAATTTGGATCGCATAGCATACTGGCATAGGTATTTTGATAAAAAAAACTATATTGTTAGTTTCATCAAAACATTAAAGTGTTTTAGAAAACATTACAGCATCACGGTTTGGACATATTTTGACATTTGAGTCTTAAACAATATTTTTAAAATTGTGATAATCAAATAAGTGACTGCAAGTAAGTGAGCGAATATTTTGTTAAACAACGCTTTTTGAAATTAATTGTTATTTCGCTTAATTTGCAAATGTATTACGCTAACTGCTTTACTGCTTCTTCTCATAGTGTAAACTTACATAAACTATGGGAGCAAGCAGTAATTGGAAACCTGAAATATTACCCGAAATTAGGGTCATATGGGTATACCGCTTTTAAGCCATAAGAAAAATAGACTTACTGTAAATGTTATTACAATTTGTTATAAATTTATAATACAATAAATGCTTTTAATCTAATTTGTAAAAAAAGATGGAGAGAAACATGGTGGGAATAAGAAAAGGAGATAAGATTAACATTATAGACATCAGAAAGAAGACAAAATTATGAGACATCATAGGGTCAGAGAGTTAAAAGGAATTAGGCAGGACATGTGAGCAGGATGAGTAAATACAGATGGACAAAAAAGACCACAGCATGGATAACAAGAGAAAGTAAGGGAAAGACCAAACAGAAGATGGGTAAGTGTGTTTGTGGAAGGAGTAGGAACCAACTGGATGCAGAAACCAAGGGAAAGAAAACTGGAAAACTCTGTAGGAGGCCTATACCAAAGAGGCAACCTTATTAGAATATTAATTAAACAACTAATTTTATTGCAATAAGCAAAGAGTATGCACACCTAGAGACGACACTCGCTACCCAGATGCACTCAAGGTTGTTATATAAGCCTGACTGTCTGGCTGGCGCTTAGCGAGCAACTCAGCTAGGATGCGCGCATGCCACTCGGCGTAAATGCTCGTCACAATGGCCACGTTTTATATGATCAATTGATGTTTTAAGTAATGTCAAACTTTCGTGTTTTCGTATGTAAAACTGATTCGGAAAAAATTCATAAGCTATTTCAGATTACTAAACCTAAGATTATTCCTGAAAGTTTTCTGTAAATACTATAGAGTAAATATCTAAAAACCTTACTTGAAAATATTTAAAACATTTATAGTTCTACCCCCTTATGGGATAAAATTATCAGCACATGACAGCCCTAGCTTATGACACTGGAGTCTGCACGGTATAATTGGCTGAGAGGGGAAGTAGGTATTTAAAGGAGTTTACTATCTACATGGTAGTGTTATTATGTCAGAGGCCTATTACTGGTAGTAGGCGGTTGAAAAACTCTGACACCAGGGTTCATCGAGTCATTGGACGACTCGGTGTCCCACTCGAAAAGATGAAGTGTTATTATTTATTCTATGCAATAAGTTACTTACCTATATTAAGAAATGAAATTTATTTAAATAATTTTTATATAATGTAAAGTCTGATCTGATTAAAGGCTAAATTATAATAAGTTACAAAGTGTTAATATAAAAGTTAGATTTAAGTAAAACTTTGGTAGAATAAGGGCTATTTATTTAATTTTATTATATTACAATAAATGCTTTATCCAAAAACCATATGTTTGTATTCTTAACACTCATCCTTTCTTTGCAATCAGGGTTTAAAAAAAAACTGAAGACCAAAAGATTTTACAAATAATTACATCAGGGATATAAATAATTAAACCATGTATAGTTAACAGTTTTAAATCAAATGCAATATATTTAATATCATAAAATAAAATCCACACAAATATTTTTAATATCATAAAGTTTTCATTACTTTCGAGTAACTCAGTCTAACTGATATGCTTTCATGCTTAAACCACTAGAGTAATTTTGCTGAGATATAGCAAAAACTTAAATGACATGGACAAAAAGCATCTGGGCTACTATTTATTGCAGGTAAACAGCCAAATTGCAGCCCACGCGTGCCACCCATCAGCTACCATCTTATAAAAATATTATGATGAGATCAATTTTTTTTTCAAATCTTGAAGAATTTTGTAATAGTTACATATTAAGTATTTAATTTAAAGTAGTAATCTAATTGCATAAACCTAAGATTTTTGTCTTAGTTAAACAGCATTTTGGTTTTTATAAATGAAAATGTAAACATTAAGCCAAACTCTGACAAGTTTAGTTCATTGTTATTGTAAAATAACATGTAAACAAGTGAATTTGAAGAATAATATAATCAATACTCTATGAAGCTTCCATATGCATCGCCATAATAACATTGTGCAACAGCACAGGTGAGGTTATTGCACTCAGTCAAAAACATCCCCAGATATGGATCAATACAGCTAGGCCCAAATAACCTAGAAATTGCGTATCAATTGGGTGACAGTAAACAATGCGCAACTAGTCTAGTTTACACCAGAATATTATTATAACTTGCCACACTTACCTGGAGCCGACAGAACATCCTGAATCTCACCAATAACCCTTCTGCGCTCTTTCAAACTTGCGGACTGGATTTTAAATGGTATATCCTTTAATTTCTTTAAAACCTGATGACAAATTAAATTACATCTTATGAGCACTTTCTTTTTAATTAGTATTCACACTAAATAGTAATGTATTTACCTCTGTTTCTGCCATTTTCGCAAAACATTCATACGAATTTATCAAGGAAAAGCACACGTCCCTCTTGCGAACACTTGCGAAGGCCGAAGAACAGAGACAAGGAAGAGGAACTGTCAAACTTTTTCAGTTGCCAGATACAAATAAATTTTTCTATCATGTTTGGTAGGATTCAAATTCCTGAACGATTACTTGAATGTCAAAACCAGCTGATTGTTAGTTGGGGCACCAGAGGGTGATTGGGAAAAGTTAAAAATCCTCCGCTCCGTGATAAACGGATAAAAATATGGAAAAACGACAAGAAAAGCTATCAGAACTTCAAAACTACATTGCAGGAGTTGATAAAGAAATAACTATGATCCTTCAAAGTTTACAATGGGATCGGAAACATCTTTTGGAGGTTATATTTCCGTCTTTGTTTATCAACAGGGTTTTAGGGATGTTTTGTTGTTTAGTTTAATGATAATTTTATTTATCCTCAGAGTGACTCGTTAGTCCCATGCAGTTACGACGCTGGGCACCGCGTCCCGCCGGATAAGCGTGGCGCGCATGAAGAGACGTGTCTGCTGCGGCGCCAGGGCTACGCTGCTGACGACAGAATGCTGCCGGAGACGTTGGACGACCGAGCTCCAACGGTCGTTACATTTAGTATGGAATCCCTACTTTTACTCAAACTGTACCTACTGATAAAGTCTAGGCATGTTTAAGCTGTTTTCTGAAACTGGAACTATTTTTAATGACTTTAATTTATTTTCAGGCAAGGAAGAAATTACACAAATAGTTAACCAAGCTGCACAAAGTGACCCATCTTTTAAGAGAGGTAAAATGTTGGCCTTTATGTCAAGCAACTACTGAAGTCCAGTTACTAATTTTATTTATTTATATAAAGGTAAAATGCTTCTTAATTTCAGTCCTGATTTGTCTGGCTGCAGCAATATGAAAAAGTTATATCCTTTTTTGTATCCTTTATAAAAGAAAGTAGGTGCTTCTTCATCAAGTCGAATGGTAACTTTTTAGACAGCCTTGGACCAATATTAGGCTACGGCAATAGCTGTAGGGTTTGCCTCTTTTAGGTCCTGAAGTGTGCTAGGCTTTGGACAGTTAGGGCAGCACAGTAGGTGAGCCATGGTTTCGACGGCTCTAATACCTACCTACTATCCAACTTGTACCCAAAACATAATTCTTGCTGAAGCTTTTTTTTGAAGCATAAGAGAGAACTATGTGTGTAAAAGCTAAGGTATAAAATTTTAAGTATTGAGGTCCTTTACAATTTATGTTTTCAATCATTTAAAAAATTGTGTTTGCCCTTTTACTTACCAGTTTATATAGGGTCAGTGCGACCTGATTTTTTGAAATTATATTAACTAAGTAATAATAACTTCCATGACTGCTAAGGGCCAGGCAGTACAGAACACCCGCCCCTCACGGCGGAGCGCCTTCAAGCCAGCTGGACGGCGGACGAGCGCCGCGCTATATACGACGCCGTGGTCAGCGCCGCACCTGATGACCAGAATGTGGAAGACCTGGCGATACCTGGGTAAACCTTACAATTTCTTACTATGTAATAGCAGGCATGCTGACATATTGTATCTAACATTAAGAATTTACTTAATTATTTATTTCTTGGTGCTAAATCTCTACATTGCAGTCACGCATTTTTATACTTTACTCGTATATTTAGTCAACGTTAGTAAGGATTTGTGATATTATACGCCTTGTACACAAAACAGTCGTCATTTTATTTTAGCTATGTATTTTGTTTTCTAATTTTTGGTAGGGACATCTTGGCAGTAACTATTATTCAAAAGCATTTATGTACTCAAAGCTCGAAGATATCGGGACTATCTCCTTGCAGAGCGGACGGCGAGGTGAAGCAGCGTCCGAAGTCGAAGTCTGAGATCTTGGCGGAGCTGCGCGACATGCGCCGGCGCCGCGCCAAGTACCGTGGAGCCAGCGCTGCCTCCAAGAACTACTCCAATGTCTTACGAGATGTCATCAAGACACAGGTAAGGAGGAGAGCTGATTTGTAGTAGTAAATCTTTTATAAAATTTTGTCGTTATTGTTAACAAGTAACTGTAACTTTGCGACAGTCAGTGCAGTAGCTTTATCACGCTTTTAAGATCAACATACAAAACGCTTTTGTTTTTAATATAAATGTTACCTATTTCAAAGTGTGGGGGTCCAAATGTAATCCAGAAGATCGAAATTTTGCAAATTATAATATTCCAGATGGAGTTATTCACTGGAGTAAAAGTGGAACCTGATAATGAACCAAAACCTGTCAACAATATAAGTGAAGAGTATAATTATAAACATAATTACAAACATGATACTGCAGATAATAGTAGAGATGATAGACATGGGAAACACAGGAGTGAATACAAAACAGAAAGACACGAAGAAAGCAGTCATTCAAGAGATAACAGATCTTACGACATCCGTAAAGAAATCCATCATAGAGGAGACAAAGACAAATATCGTCAGCATGAGAAATATGGCGATACAAGTAGCAAAAAAGATAGAAACACTGAAAAATATTACAAGAAGGAAAAAGAAACACATGCAAAACGATATGACGAAGATGAAAATGGACATTCAAGCTTAAAATATAAGGATAGAAGTAAAAACAAAGAAGATAGAAGATATTCAGATAAATATACACCAAGAAGTGGAAGCTACAGGGAAGCGTCTGAAACTAGAAGCGAGAGAAGTTACAAAAGCGAGAAAAATAGTGAATCCAGATATAGAAGCACAAAGCGGCATAGAGAAGATTCTTTTGACAAATATAAAGATGCAACAAGTAAGAAGGGACATCGAGACGACAGTGATTTGAAGCATAGAAGATATCACGACAAGAATCGATGAGACGAAAGTACTCAACAATACAATGTAAGAGATACTCATGACTTTAATAAAGCTTAATCTACGAAATAGTAGTTTAATTTCACAGTTTCTTCTAATTCAGGGGCATAGAACTCATTCGCTCGTGCGCTGAGCCGGTACACATAAATTAGCGAAATATGAAGAGTATTTTTATAAATGATACTTTATCTATGTAGTTTAATTGTTGGTTGAATAACGCACGAAGGCAAGCAGCGTGAAGATGGAATCTGAGTAAATGACTGAGCATCTTTAGGGTACCGCACTGTTAGGCTGAGGTGCCGCAACATTAACTACAAACCTCTCACGCATGTTTGTTGTAATTTCGCCCTTATAAAAAACCAGCAATGTTTTCGGAATCGGGAGGCAAGGCAGGGTTAGTGTGATAGCCACGCCATTATACCTCTACATACCCACTGTATGGGCTGATAGAAACGAAGAAGATTGAAAGCATTTTAAAAAATGACTACAAGGCATTCATGAATAGGTAGGTAGATGCTTACGTATAGTAACCAAATTAACCATCAATTAATTTACGAATTCACATTGAACACGGTATGATTATCCCTTTGTCGCTTTTTACGACACCTTCGAGTAGAATTCTTCTTCTTCGTCGTATCCTCATGACTGAGGGACGTGACTTTTCTGGGCTATAATCGTCACCAGCTTCCTCCAAACTTCTCTGTCTTGAGCCATGTGTACGGCCGCCTGTAAGGTGGTGTGAGTGGCGTCTTGTACGATTACGAGACGAGTAGAATTAGGATGGTGCTATTCTAAGCTTCCTCCCTGTGAACCTGTGAATGCAAAATCTTGTACTGCGGTTGCAGTCCTGTCTGCCAAGCGTGGCGAATATGGCAATACCCCGCAATAGGGGGAGGCCCATGTCCAACTGTGGACTGTTGTGGCTGTTAATGTTAACTAAAAAATTCATTTTACAAAAAAGATACAAAATAAGACCAACTCGCACTTGACTGAACTTTTTACAATGCGTTTTTCGAACATAGGTACTGTAATGTGATCTGCGAGATAATGTTACATTATTCGTTTGTGCGTGCGACATCTCAGATTTGTTACGTGATGAAGTCATAATTTGACGTGTCTGTGAGCTTGTGTAGGTATAAAACTCTTTCATCTATAACAGTCGTAAAATTTATTTTGTCGTAAGTATAGCCATGGGTATAGCGATTAATTTTCAGTAAACATAATTACAACAGATATACATACATATATCACGCCGATATCCCTTGCGGGGTAGGCAGAGCATAAACAGTCGGAAAAAAGGTCATTTACGCCACGTCTGACAAACATTTGAGGGTGATTCAGATAATTGCGTATCGCCATAGTGACAGTTTGTCAGACCATCCCCTCAAAGTGCAATACACTTGTTACCCTCGAGTCCCTTAGTCGCCTCATACACAACCATAGGAAAAAAATGGAGTGATGCTATTCGAAGCTGATGTCGTCGGCACGGAAATATTTAATTCCAATCAAGCGTGAAAGGTCTGTGAGCCTTTAAAAATAAAATTTACCTATTATCTTATTAAAAAAATCCAGCTGCTCCATAGAAAAATTCATACCTACTCGGCCAAAATGTATGGAACAGATGGATTTTTATTCGCGATTTCGCAGGTGACCCCATAATGAAAGTTGTTCAGAATCATAAGAAGAATCACCCTGTAAAATTTCCGGGGTGAATGAAAAATAACCCTGTATGTAGGTACTATTTACATGCATAATATATCACCAACCCGCATGTCAGCCGCATCGCGAGCAATCAGGTACTAATCGAGATAGCACTAATTGAGCATTGTCTACGAGTACCTACTTAGTACAACTTGTATTTGAGAAAATCTTTCATTCTTGTAGACATCTAAGCTATTTATTAGCTATTTTCTACGTTTTCTACTCATTGATCTTTACCGTGTCAACGTCTCTACTTTCTTCGACGCATGTAACGGAAAAGTGCGATAGCATCTACGTTTAGTTAGGATAGTACACACAAGGTCCATAAAAATACAATTTACCTATTGTTGGGGTTTTTCAGAGGCGAAGGAATCAATATAACATTGTATCTTTACATCATAGCAGTTTTATTTAAACCAAGTGCACTTCACATCACATTGAAATCAGACAGAATATAAAAACCATGGCAACAATAGTGATGGGGTAGAATACTGTCGAACCACTAGGGACGTGACCTGCGTGCTCTTCTCACACTCCTCCTCACGAAGGTACGCCTATTGCAGCCCGAGCAGGGTTCTAAGATAGATTAGCCTTGGACCTGGCACACCTTTGGTAAACAGGTCAGCTTCCATCTCATGCGTCTCAAGATAATCAACTTGGATGTCGCCCTTCGCAACACAGTCCTTTATGAAATGCTCTTTTAGGGCTATGTGCTTCGATTTTGATGTAACCATGGGGTTCTTGCTCAACTTCAGTGCTGCCTGGTTATCACTCAAAATCTTC
Organism: Tuta absoluta; assembly: GCA_027580185.1. Lineage (NCBI taxonomy): Eukaryota > Metazoa > Arthropoda > Insecta > Lepidoptera > Gelechiidae > Tuta > Tuta absoluta. Next base: position 619,957 of record JAQAHW010000003.1, read on the forward strand.
ACTGTTTCTTGTGGTACTCCGAGGTTATTTATTAGTAGCTTTAAGTGTATAGCTTCTTTGGCTGCTTCGGTAAGAGCTACGTACTCCGATTCGCACGTCGCTAAAGCAACGCACCTTTGCTTTCTGGATGTCCAGCTAACACAGGATGTTGAGTACTTGAAACAATAACCAGAGTAAGACTTTCTGTCTATTTTACATGCACCCCAGTCTGCGTCAGCCATGCCGTTAAGAACTCCTCCTGTCTTCTTGTATATGAGGCCAATATTCAAAGTGCCTTTTAGGTATCTTAGTATTCGTTTAGCACATTTGTAATGCTCTCCATTGTAGCAATTATTGAATTGCGATAGATATGTGACTGCAAACATTATGTCGGGCCTAGTAGCTACCGCCAGGTACATTAATGCACCTATCAAGTTTTGGTATGGTAGGTTTGCAGCGCATTCTTTAGCTGGGTCTAAAGTGAGCCTCGGTTCTATGGGAGTTGGAGACGTCTTGCAGTCTTCCATGTTATATTTCTTTAAGACTTTATTTATGTATTTTGGTTGGCTTAGTTTAATACCGTCATCTTCAACATTTATGTCTATTCCAATAAGACTTTGTGGTATTCCTATGTCTTTCATCTCAAATGCCTTTGAAAGATGTTTCTTGACTTTCTCTAGGGTTTCTTTTTTCTTGTAAGCGATCAGTATGTCGTCTACATAGATGGTTATAATTGTTTTTTCTTCTCCTTCTTGCATAATATAGACGCATGGATCAGCTATAGTAGGTTTGAAGCCCAGGTTTTTAAGTTCTGTGTCTAACTTTATAAACCATTGTCGGCCCGCCTGTTTCAAACCGTATATAGCTTTCTTTAGAATACAACAAGTATTTTCTTTCTTTGATTTTTTGATGTCTTCTAACATTTTCTTTGTTTCTTCAAATAGTGATGAATTGTCTTTTTCACTTTCTTCAATCATTATTTCGATTAAGTATTCTTGTAAATATTCTGGTACTTTCATGGCAATTTTTTCTTCTAGTTCACCGTTCAGATAGGCAGTGGTTACATCCATCTGATGTAATTTCATATCTTCTTCTACTGAAAGTGCTATCACTGTTCTCACTGAGCTTAGTTTCGCCACCGGAGCAAATGTTTCGTGATAGTCAATACCTTCTCTTTGTCTGAATCCACGAGCCACTAGTCTTGCCTTTTTAATAGTTTCATTTTTGGCGTTTATTTTGTTTTTCAATACCATTTTGTAATCGATCACCTTCATATCCTTCTCTTTATTCGCTATTATCCATGTACCATTTTTGATGTGAGCTTTTATCTCTGCTTTGATGGCTTCATGCCATTCTGGATTGTCAATTTCTGGTTCGGCTTCGCACATAAAAGTGAGTTCTTCTATGTTTCTTTCTTCTGATTCATGATAGTCTTCATTGGAAGATGTTGATTGATTAAGTACATAATCCTTTTGCCAAATGGGCGCTTTGGTTTGCCTCTTAGGCCTTGCATTGCTAGCTTCTATGTTTTGGCTAGTGCTTTCAATGGTTTCAGGTTCTTGTTCTATTATTTGTATATCTTCTTCTTCTTCAGGAGGCGTCATTATAGGAACAATCTCTTGTTTCTTTTTGAGTTCGAATTCTACTACAGGTGATTTTCCTTCCTTATGTATATCTTTCTTATTGCTAATCTTATTTTCTTTAGATTGCAGTTGTGCCTCTTCGTTGAAGATGTCACCATGGTGTTGGTTTTCAGACTTATTTTCTTCTGTGTAATGCATCTTATCAATGACTTTCACGTCTCTGCTTATTATTACACTGTCTTTCTCAGGCATATAAATGCGAAAGCCTTTTGCTTGACTTGCATAACCAACGAACACACCTTCGGTAGATCTCGGCTTGAATTTGGTCTTATTTTTACCTTTATTTAACACAAAAGCTTTGCTTCCGAATATGTGAAGATGGTTCCCTGATGGAGTTTTGCCTGTCCACTTTTCATATGGCGTACCACCATCTAGAGCTTTTGCTGGGCTTCTATTGATCAGGTAGTTGGCAGTGTTGACAGCTTCTGCCCACAGCTTCTGAGGAACATTTCCTTCAATTATGAGGCATCTGGCTTTGTCTAGCAAAGATCTATTTTTTCTCTCACTTTGCCCATTTTGTTGGGGCGTGTATGGAGTTGAAAGTCGTCTTCTGATACCGCATTGTTTTAAGTAGTCATCAAACTCTTTGTTGCGATATTCAGTTCCATTGTCAGACTGTAGACACTTAACTTTCTTTTCGTGGAAGTTTTCCACTCTCTCCTTGTATTCCTTGAACTTGTCAAGTACTTCACTTTTATGTGAGATGAAGTAAATACAACAGTATTTGGTGTAGTCGTCTAGGAATGTAACAAAATATTTTCTTCCCGCAATTGTTTCCACATTTATGGGCCCACATACATCACTGTGTATGATTTCTAGTGGTTGCGATGTCTGCGGTGTAGATACACGGGTGAATGGGAGTCTTGACATTTTTCCCTTTATGCACACTTCGCATTCTGGTAGTGTTTCACTTTTTATTTCAATGCCTTTTATTAGTTGCTTGCTTGCGATCAACTTAAGGTCAGATTCGTTAATGTGGCCCAACTTTCGATGCCATGTTTCAATATTTTTTGTGCTTTTGGCTACATTTGCTCGCTCTTCGCCTTTAGTGAACCACTGGTCACCTTCTCTCAGGGCAGTCAAGATTGTTTTTCCACTCTTGAGCTCGATAACGGAAGCTTTTTCTTTTGTAAACAAAACATTGTTACCATTGTCTGTGATTTTGGCCACCGATAGCAGGTTGGATTCGAGGTCTGGCACGTAGAGTGTTTTGTGTAGATTGAACACTTTATTTTCTATATTAACACTCACTGTCCCTCTTCCTTCTACATTTGTTCTGCAGCCTTTTGCTGCTAGTTTTAGGGACTCATCTGAAGGCCCTAACTCTTGAAAAACTTCTTGTTTGGCGCACATATGTGAGGTGCAGCCACTGTCAAGACACCATCTGTCTGTCATGTCTTCAAAACCAGTTGTCAAACATGTCTCTTGGACACTGAAGTTTCTCTCAGTTTTGTTTTTATTGCTATAATTTTTTTGTTTAGGCCCTCCTTTGAACCAGCATTCTTCTGTTGAATGAGATTTTTTCTTACATTTTGTACAGAATTTCTTGCCCTTAAATTTTGAGTAGAATGCTTCTTCATGCACTGCATTTTGCTTGTTTTTTCTGGCCTCAGACTCTTCTATTATTTTTATTTTAAGGTCTTCAGGTTTTGGGAGTGTATCCCTCGATTCTACTGCAACTCTGAAGTTTTCATACGAGTTGGGCAGGCTGTATAGCATCATAATGCTCAGTAGATCAGAGTTCAGATCGATTCCCATATCGGCCAGCTTGTTTACAATGTCCATGAAATTATTAAGGTGCTCTCTAATGTCACCGGCTTCTGCCTTCTTCAAAATTAATTGTTTGAGTAAGGTTGCCTTTCTGGCAGGCCCTTGGCTTTGATAAATATCTTTTAGTTTTTTCCATACTTCGGCCGATGTATTTAGCCCTTTTACTTGCCTTAATTCGGATGGCGAGATAAGTAGTAAGAGCTCAGATCTTGCCAGTATGTCTTTTTGTAGAAATTCCTTCTTTTCCGTAGCGGATGTCGGCACGGCGGTTTCCCCACTCGCGTATTCCCAGAGGCCATTTTTTATGAGTACGGCTTGGGCTTGTAGGCTCCATGTATCGTAATTGTCCCTCGTCAGGGCTTCGATACGATGAAACGAGGAAGAAGCTGCTGCGGTCATCTTGTGATGTTCACTTTTTTTTCGACATTCGCTTTTTTTTTAAATTAGCGCCGAATTTTCTTGGTTCGGCGATTTATTTCGCTCTGCTACCAATTGTTGGGGTTTTTCAGAGGCGAAGGAATCAATATAACATTGTATCTTTACATCATAGCAGTTTTATTTAAACCAAGTGCACTTCACATCACATTGAAATCAGACAGAATATAAAAACCATGGCAACAATAGTGATGGGGTAGAATACTGTCGAACCACTAGGGACGTGACCTGCGTGCTCTTCTCACACCTCTACATCATACATAGGCAGTTCGGCACGGCAATTTAATATATAGAGCACATTTAAACAGCTCCTAATCTACGAACAAAGTTTCTCTTCGAGAAAACAGGGGTTGTATGAGAATGGAAATTAGCAAAAGGTGGTAGAAAGTTGTTGTTTAGAATGTAGGTAATGAACCCGAGACAATCTTGTTATCCCTACTTGAGTGAGGTACGGAGTACTGCTCAATGATCTAAATGACTGTGCGCTGCACCCCACCTTTAAGGAGAGTTTTCAACACTGCTCTATATTCATGACTATTTACTTGGCATACAAACTATTCAGGTGAAACAAAAGCTGTATTGAAGCCGGACAACGTTCGATGAAACCATTTGGAATGGGTGCACTCGCGCAATGAGAGTGTGACGCGCGGGCGTATGGTGCGGGAAATGGAAAACTTAACTTACTTACTTTTATTTACTCTCTTCGGGGGTGCGCGTCAACATGGCGTACGAAAGTAGTCGCAAACCAGATGGCTAGACAAAAGGGTTTGTAGGTTTAGCTCATGATAACTAGAGTATTAACTTTTAATATTCATCAACCCAGCCGACCGTGGATAATTAGCTGTGCATGTCTAATTGTTAAAAAAAGCAACATAAATGTTAATTGCTACGTTGTAATTATTTATTTTGAAATGTAAAGCTGGGTAGTCATCGTTTTTCCTTCAAATTAGCCACAACAGTTAACTGATGGATATCAGCTTGATGTCATAGAGTTTGCAGACATTTATCGTAGCAGAAGTAAGCTTTTCTTATTATTATTTATAAAACCAATGCGACTTGCCAGGGCGTCAATAAAATCTTGTCTTGTCTAGCCCACACCATCCCACTGCTGGGCAAAGGCCTCCCTCTTCTCCTTCCATCCATCTATTTTGGGCTTCCGCATGCCAATATCGTGAGAAATTGTCCAACTCGTCGCGCCATCTACGACGTGTCTGCCGCGGCGTCTGTTTGCGGTGGGGGGCTTCCACAAAGTAGATGATTTTGCCCACAGCTCACAATAAAATCACAAGAGTAAAATCATTTCAGGTTTCTCCATTTGCCACTTCGCCATGAGAAACCTGTCCACACTCAATTACTGCAGCCAGTGATATCCAATAGACCGTAATGCATGCGCAGGCGCAGTAGCAAATATATTAGAAGACCACTTTTACTATAATTACACCGGTAGAGAGGCTGGTTGCATTCGCAAACAAATTATTACCATCAGAGATCGAACCGAGATAGTTTCAACGACGAGTGGTCGCCACTTGTTATTTTATACCAATTTTATGTATGTACCAATATCGTAATAACTGTTATGAACTTATTACAATCTAGACAAGTTATCATGGTAGCGTCTTGGAGTTATGCCGTAGCTATCAGATGCATTGATCGACATTGCTATGTAACGATGACTCCGATGCTCAACTATTCATTCACTTCTAATAGAAATTTATTTTTAAAAACATGCAAAATTTTCAAGCGCCTGCCCGCGCCCGATTTGAACCTGTGACTTTCGCCATCACATGTTTACAATAATTGTATACCTTACACGGGGAGTGTTTTAAAAAAGTGGTTTTTAAATAACTTTGAAATCTAAGCATTCTTGGTCAATTTTCTTCAAACGTGTATCCAAGAAAAATCGAAGGAACTTATGGAGTTCCTTCGAATTTTCTTGGATCACATCACCAAATATTGAGCTAGTGACAGTATGGGACCACAAACAAAAATATAGGGTGACATTAGACTATGACCGATACTGAAAACAGAGTACGGGCTGCTGATAGATAATGAAAAATAAGACAATTGATCGGCAATTTTGTATGGGAGGTCCAATTTTTTTTCATGTTTCGTCCTGTTTCTTGGGGAAAGTTGTTCCTTATCACCAGCCCGATCTTAGGTTTTGATATAAATTTAAATTTATGTTAATTTTACCCTATATAATTTTCTAAATCGGCTGATAATCACGTAATACAAGAAAAACATCTCATTGGTATGGGTCAAATGGAATCAAGCCGGTTGAAAACAAATTTATTGGACTTGTAAAATTTATTTTTACCAATAAATGCTTGAATCTTGACTCTTGAGCGCTGCGCAAGATATTGCTTTCACAGGGAACGCTGCTGCCCATTCCCTGGATAAGTTTCTCCCTCAGTCGCTTTTTACGACATCCACGGGTGTATTGGAGTGATGCCATCGCCTGCATCACACGGCAAATTCATAATTAACTTTGAATGTGGAACAAAGTAACAATCGGTGTGTATTTTGAAGAAGATCCACTTACGTACTATATTTACAAGCACGACTTAAACTGTCCACGTAAATGTTTTGCAACTTTTGTGACTGTGGCCTTTTATACGCAAACTTCTATTGCAAGCAAAGGCTTGTAATTAGTTGTAATAATTAGGTGTTTAAATAAGCAAATTTGTGAGCCGGAATTCCACAAAACATTAAACAATGTATGTTTTCTATAGCATTAACAATGGCAATTACTAATAATTAAGTTGTCATTGGAAAAGCCAGTTGTGCGTCCGGCTGTCTGTCTGTCTGTCTGTTTTGCTAATGGTGTTAGTAACAGTTACACTGATTTATGATCATGGAAATTTACTTCATTGGCATAAATTACTGAATGAATTATACATTTAACAATTTAAATCCGATTGCATTTTCCGGTGGTAAAAAGTTATAGCTTTATTTAACCCAAGGATGAATCTATGAAAGAGCAAGCTCAAACTTCGTTAGCAACTAATCAACAAAATCTTTGGGGTCTTGTGAAGAACCTAGGCTGGTTGTCATGATCACTGAGCTGATGTGATGAAATAGGTTTACGTCTCCAAATCAGGCATCGGAGGTTTTGCGCAGATTATACAAAAAATTAAATTTTTTTTAACTTTGCCAATACTGACTCAAATAACCAGTAAATATCCTTTGACACTAGTGGAAACAAAATATTCCCAGCACTACTAAAAAAAGAAAACTCAGTGTGTTCGTTGACTTTCGCAGAGAGTTTAGTTGTTTTTTCAAATACTTTATTGACCTGTTGGCAAGCCAGCAAACAAAAAACAAACGGATTCGTAACAAGTGATGACAATTATTTATTTGATCGAATTTAGTGGCTAGATATGGGTTAGTATGCAGACATATGAAAAAAAATACGCCTTATATGGGCTTGTATGTAGAATTACAATAAAAAAAAAACATATTTAGTGTAACATGTATTTCTAAATCTTTACACTGCGCAGTTGCTTTTAAGCAAGTACAACGTCAAATTAATTTATTTCCTACTAAATAATAACCAGCATGTAACTTACACATTGTGTGCTTATTTATATTTCCATATTTCAAGATTCATTACTTGCACTTTTGGTTCACACTTATTGTGTTAGAAGGAAGGTAAATGTGCATTTCGGCCACGGAATTTCGGCATAGAATGACATATTTGCATACATACCCAACTACTTCTGCATACAATGACAACTCCAACTGCATACACTGCCTTAATTGGAAGTGACAGTTTTTGAAAAATATTTTCAAAAATATATGTAAATTTTTTTTTGCCGATTTTATGTAGGTTTTATAGACAATGTTCAATAACATATTTTTTTTCATTAAAATTGAAAAATCTATACATTAAGGGGTTAAATTATTGAATGTATAATTCATTATCTACGGCATTTTTTTCAGTGGAGCTATATTTGGGCTAAATATATTTATTTATTCCCAGAATTAGCTCGGGTAGCTTAGGAACGAGAAAGATTGTTAATTTAGAGTAAGAAGAACACTTCTGGGCAGGCTTTTAGGGGGTTTTTCTCATGTAATTCCTTTTAAAAATCTAGACTCCAATTTGAAACTTATGTCGTTTACTGTTGGTGGTGGCCTTAAGTTACATGCTGTGTGATTACCCTGGTCAGCCCCAAGACAGTGTATCACTCGAGCCGTTTTTTTATCAGGACAATATGAATTTTTAGTATATAACTGAAGAAAATTGTGTTTTAAGATATTCTTTTTGCAGTGACGGATGACGGTTCATGACGGCAATAAGTGGTAGTATTACCACATTGAATAAAGTTAACTTCATTTCATCTGAGGCACTATTTAGTACAGAGTTAGTACCTAACTATATTACATAATCATAAAAATAAGGCTTATTTTTTCTATTACGGCACTAAACGAAATGAGACGAGTTTTTGATGAGAACATTAAATAACAGACCTAGTTCTGCGCAAGATTTATTACTTTATGGCGCCAAGTTTGCTGTTGCAAAACTTGTAACAAATTTGAATTTTTCATCTATTGTTCTAAAAAGTAACATTCTGAGAATTTCATGATTTCACTTATGTTAATTCTAGTATGTACCTGCTTACATACAAAGATAACATAACATAAATATAATATTATTGCACAAAAACAAGACATGGACATACAGATAGAAAAGAAAGAGTACAATATAGGCGGCCTTATAGCTTGGTAGCTATTTCTACCAGACAATCTTAGGGTAAAGGAAAGTAGATTTCAGATGCGTGATAGCGCTTTTACGTATATGTAAAATACATATACAATAATACCTACATATTTAAAGTACTATATTGTCGTATTTTATTTTAAGAATAGGTTAAATAATAATGACATGGTCAAATAATATTGTTTCCTAAAATAGCTACTTACTTTGACTCAAGTCAACCCGCGACCACAATACATGAAACTGTATTGAAACGTCGGGACACAGGTAAATTACTAATATTTACCTTAATACTATCGCTATAGACCAGTTCTAATACTTAAAATGAGTGAAAGTGATCGCGAGTGCTTAAAAAGTTATATAGCTACTTTACTTACTTACTTCCTACCTATTAGCACAGATAATATAATACTACTGCCTATTGGTAAATAGGTATTCAGATCGTATTTTGTTTAGCCTCACCCTGTGCCTCACCTAAAACCTTGGTAGGTACATACTGTTTTTGTTCTTTGGATATCTTTTACCTTCTTTGTAATGTGACAATGTCAATAATGGGTGATTCATCGACCTACAGTGGTTTTACCATACGCCTTACTACACACCTTCTCTTTTTGTTTAAATTTTTGTGCGGGTTTAATGGCGTCAGATTTACAAAAACCATGAGTGAAACCATCAGGTCGACTTCGTAATTTCGTAAATTTTTAATTAAACTTGACACTTTCCTTACTGGAACAGCTTGTGCAAAACATTCAACACTCAAAAGAAAAAATAACCGGTGACGCTGTGATCTTGCTATTCTGTCAGACAATACAATGATTGCTTTATGGACTGTATTAGGAAATGTTTTGTAAAAGTTTAATCATTCTGTAACTATGACTAAAACCCTCACGAAACCACGCACATAACATACTGACTGAACTGCTCAGCCATCCGCACCATCCGCACAGATTCAACAATTCCGTGTAGAATGAAGACGCGTACAAAAAAATTTGGTATTCAATTTATCACGGGTTTTCATCGCTTAGACTACATTCAATCTGTAAAGATAGAATTAGTCGCCGGTATTAGTTGCAAAACTAACCCGGTAGATGAAGCCGTGCCACGCGTTACTGGCATTAAAATACACTTGCAAAATTGGCGGGCTAGGAATGAGCTGCGGTAGCCCAGGTCGAAGAGGCGTCGCCACTAGTAATGTGAAAGTCGTAGGTTCAAATCCTGCCCGCGCTTGAAAATATTGCAAATAATAAAAAAAAAAAACAGCAATTTTGGAAATACGTGTACGTTCGGCATACATTTTATCCATGTTTTGTATACTGATTGATTTAACCAAACTATAATGCATTTGTTATATTCCGGCATCATAAAAAAGTACTTCCCAGACTCTACATTCTCGAATTATTTTGCCTTTCGACTACGATGATGTGGGTTTACACGACTTACTTGTTTTTAGTTGGTAGAGAGTATATCCCTCTAGGTTTCTTTCCCTACCAACTAAAAACAAGTAAGTCGTGTAAACCCATATCATGAGTGATACTTGTTCGTTTAATAATAATATCGACTACGGTGCTCTACAATGGTATGAAGGAGGGCACGTTAAGCCGTCGGTCCCGGTTGCTGTCTATGATTACTTAGACGGCGGTCGTAACACAACCATGTCAGAGGCCTACTAGTGGTAGTAGGCGGTTGAAAAACTCTAACACCAGGGTTCATCAGGTCGTTGGACGACTCGGTGTCCCACACGAAAAGAGAGAATGGTATGAAGATGTTTCTACACCACGAAGCTTGAACTTTAACCTCGATATCCTGCTTGTGGCCGCTGCCCGTGGAAGCGACGCGGCCGGCGGGTGAGCCGCGCGGGCAGGCAGGCGGCCGGCAGTCGCCTCGCCGACGCTACCGCAGGCAGTCGCATCGCCCGACGCTGTCGACAACGCGCCCGCAACCGACGGTCTATGAAACACGCTCCTAGTTTTAGTGACGGATTATTTGTGTGTGAAAACTGAATTTTACGTGCATTTGTGTAGTGTTTTTTTTAAAGTGCATAACAGGATTTATTTTGTATTGTTATTGGTAAGTAACTTTTATTTTAGAGAGTTAATCTTACGCTATGTTTATAATTACGGCTTAAATTTATAGCCCCATTAATTTTGTTTGACAGATTTTAATCTTCTTTAACATACTTACTTAATATCAGTATTAAAGCAGTATATTTTTCGTGAATTTTATAATTTATGATGATAATAAATGTTAATTTACTTATATAGGTACTCTAAACCTATTTCTTATTTATACACGTTTATTGAAAGAAAATATTGTGAGTAAAGTAGGTATAGGTAAGTAACGTAGGTACATAAATACTAAAAATAAATTATAAACACAAATCGAGGAACCAGAAAATAATTATTATATGTAACATACACGCATTAACAGCCACAACAGTCCACCGCTGGACATGGATTTCACCACGCTTGGCAGGCGGATTGACGAGCGCATTGCAATATGTTGCATTAACAGGGAACGCTGCTGCCCGTTCCCTGGATGATTATTCCTTAGTCGCTTTTTACGACAACCACGAGTGGATATGTATGTTACATAACAGAAAGTTTATTTACGATGACAGCTTAGTGTAAATTCTTCAGCCAATAGTCTTGTAACCAGTTTACTTGCATACTGTCAGTTATGTTCAAACACCAGTGCAACTCATCGTGTGCCTAATGAACCCGATTCCCATAACACCGCGTATACAGATACATATTTTTAGCTCTATCATCCTAATTAACCGAGTTCTATTCTAACTGCGGATTAAAACTGGCTCTTGGACTATGCGCTCGGCCTGTCTAGTAGTCATGTTAAAGTTGCTTTTTCTTTCTTCAAAGTTTTAAGTTTGTTAATTAATTACTAATTACCTTTAATTCTTTCTATCCCATGTGATGCCGGCTAAGAATAGCATCACCCCATTTCTTGCCCGTGGGTGTCGTAAGAAGCGACTAAGGGACTCGAGGGTGTGTATTGCAATTTTAGGCGATGGGCTGACAACCTGTCACTATAGTGATCACAGTTATCTGATTGACCCTCGAACTTTTGTCCGACGTGGCGTAAATTACCGTTTTTTACGGCCATTTATGCTCTGCCTACCCCGCAAGGGACTATAGGCGTGATATATGTATGTATGTATGTGTTTTCTGATTTTCTGCAATATTAATTTTAATCTTTTAAACTCTACAGTAATAAAACAATATATTCCGTACGCGAAAAGGTAAACTGTAGTGATATTTATTTAATTTCAAAAACATTATAAAGTAACAGGTTTAACCTGAAATCTATGTAAGTATGTAAATAAAACAATGAGTATATTGAGATCAACATAACTTAAATAATAACAAAATTAGAATGTTAACAATAATGACATAATTATACCCTCTCACATAACTCTAAACACATACATACATAAATCACGCCTATATCCATTACGGGGTAGGCAGAGCATTAACGGCCGTAAAACGGATATTAACACCACTTCTGACAAAAGTTTGAGGGTCAATCAGATAACTGTGTATCACTATAATGACAGGTAACTGTGTATCTCTAAACACTTATTACATAATATTGACCATGTGTCTGCAAAAATGTCAGTATCTGGATATTCGTCTAAGAGCTGCCTAATAGGTAAAACGAAGCCACGTTAGAATAGAAAAACATTTATTCAAAAAACTGCGACACTTTACACAGCAAAGTACATAAGAAAAAAAACAAGTTACTAAAAACGAAAAAACACAATCTAACAATTTAAAACATAGGCACTCTGGTATGCAACGTGGCGCAATGTTGAAAAGGTCAGCGACTCAGCAAAAATGCCTATCCCATAGGAGATAGACTGCTGTTTTTAGTTAGTGATACTAACTAGTTTTAAGATCTTTGTTTATAACCTACAGTTACAACTATTTGATTTGGCTACACTTGCAGCTGTGACGGCGAGCGAAGCAATTCATGTGATTTACATAAGAAATTGCTGTTGGTTTTCTAAATTCATGGTGATTAATGGGATGTGGCATGGCATGGTTTATGTGTGATGGCGTGCGCGGGTGTGTCGGTGCCGTGCTCGTGCAACTCGCGCTTAAGGCGAGTGTAGCCGTCAACGACCTCGACAGTGGCGCCACTTCACACAAAAGATTTCTCTTTATACAAAATTAGAACCTGCAAACACAATTAAATATTCGCTGCAATTAAAGTTTTGATAAGAAGTGTCTTAAAACGGCCACTTTTGGTATAAATTGCCGTAACTTTAATTACAGCGAATATTTTATTGAGTTTGCAGTTTCTAATTTTACGGATAATACTAAACACTTGGGCATCAGACATTCTGATAGATTGTATGAAGAGAAAACTTTTATTTGTGAAGTGGCGCCACTGTCGAGGTCGTTCACGAGTACACTCGCCTTAATTGAATACTTAAGATGGCAATCATGAGATGGTGCACCAACGGGGAAAGTTATTGCGCATGCGCTGCACTGGACCGACCGGCAACCGGCCGACTCGTGCGCAAAACCACGGGTTTCTCCACACACAAAAAGACAGATTACATGGAGATATTATGCCTCACGACTCTATCATCGATCTCTATTAAGAATCTACTGAATACTACATACACATATCGCGCCTCATACCTTGCGGGGTAGGTCGTAAAAAAACCATCGCTATCGCCGCGTCTGACTAATATTTGAGGGCCGTTTTAGAAAAGTCGTGTATCACTATAGTGACAGGTTGGCAGCCTTTCGCCTAAAATTGTAATACACATGTAACCCTCGAGGGACGCTGTTCTAAGCTGGCATCACACGGCTTAAAATCTTATACTATTGAATACTCTACTACCTATATTTATTTAAAGAAGTGATTGCTAACGTATTCCGATCTAGATTTCTTTCACAGTTACTCTAACGTTAACATAGGTACCTACATATTAACAGCCACAACAATCGACTGCTGGACATGGGCCTCCCCCTATCGGGGGGGTATCGCTATATTTACGGACTGGCGAGCACAGTGCAATATGTTGCATTGATAGGGAACGCTGCTGCCCTATCCCTGGATGATTGGGTAGTATTAGAGTAACGGTACAGTTAGTTAGCGAGAAATTATGCTTAGATTTCATTTCATGTCTTCCCAGCTTTTTTCTTAGGTTCCGTGCTTCGGAGGGCACGTTAAGCCGTCGGTCCCGGTTGCTGTCTATGATTACTTAGACCGCGGTCGTTACACAACCATGTCAGAGGCCTACTATCAGTAGTAGGCGGTTGAAAGACATTGACATCAGGGTTCATTGGGTTGTTCGACAACTCGGTGCCCCACACAAAAATAAGAAGATTTCATGTCTGAGCATCGCAATAACAACTAATGAGATGACTCGGAAGTCGCCTGTCAAGCCGTCAGGGGATAACCATTACAAATTAGCTCCATAAACGGCATTTACCTAGTCAACTAACGATGTGAAAATTGTCCGGATGGTGGAAAGCCGAAGAACTCGGCATCTGAGAAACTGGTCACGTGTGCGTCGCGGTAGTTTGACGCTGTCGTAAAAACGGCTAAAGTAGCGAACAAGTAGACAAGTAGGTCATCACAGCTTAGCGGCTAATGAATGGTGGCGCGTGTGTGGAACATCCCACGGGCGACAAAAACATAGTCTTGTTCTTCTTGACGGGAATTACGCAAAGCGCGAGAAAGCCGAGCTGCGCAAGCGCACGCGACACGCAGATTTACAATTTACATGCCGGTTTTTATTGCCTATTTATTGATTAGGCTTCCTGGTGCCTAATCACCTTGCTACTGTGCTACAGTAACGCCATCCCAATAAGCAATATTTAACAGATGCCATACTAAAAGAGATGTCGTCAAAGGAAAAGAATTAGCACGAATTTGAAACACATATCACTGCTTTAATCCCTTGCGGGGTAGGCAGAGCGTAAACGGCCGCAAAAAAACTGACCAATATTTGAAGGTCATCTGAAAAATTGTGTAAGGCCATAGTGACAGGTTGTTAGCCCATCGCCTAAAATTGTAATACACAAACTCGAGTCTCTTAGTCGCCCTACTACTCCCACGGGAAAGACATGGGGTAATGCTATTCTTAGCCGGCATCACACGGCACATTGACAGCTATCAAATATGGCTTATTGGAATGGCCTTACTGTAGATTAACTGATTGCATGAAAGTGTCGTTCTTGATAGATTCTTCCATCAGCTTGTGGTAAACTTTTCTTACACCATGCGGTACACTGCTAAGATTTCATAAGCTCTAGGTATTGTTAGGAACTAGCTTATATAATCTTACCATCTTCGCTATTTGTGAATGAATTAAGGCTGAATTGCAACATAAACCGCTTTGTAAGTTCTACTATTTCGTTTGGTTATCTGTTCTGTATAATATTTCTGTGTGGTAGAACCATTCACGTTTTTTACAAATGTACGTAAAGTTTGGTGCCTATTCAGAGTAATTTTTACATGACTGCCCAAACAAAAAAAAGGAGTGTAATGTTTTTAGACTTCATCGCACATATATACATACATACGTATATATGTGCGATTCTTGAAAGTACTGACACGCGCCACCCGCTTAACAGATTCGAATGGAAATTGTATCGGATGAATCCTTACATTATCCCGTGTGTCATAGCCCCCCCTATTGGGGGGTATTGCCATACTAACCACGATTGGTGAGCGCAGTGTAAGATGTTGCATTCACAGGGAACGCTGCTACCAATTCCCTGAATTAATTTATCTTATAAACTATTTAAATTAATAAGTTTTGTATGTATTGAAATGTAAATGTAACTTATTACAAGTCGATGACCTCGCATCACAGGTTTACTTTAGCGTGACAGAGCTAATTAGTGACCTTTCCAGCCCGATAGATATAGCAAAAACAACAAATGTTTGAACAGTTCGTTCGTTTCATCGCCGCGTTCTGTTGCATCTCCGAGAAGGAATTCGTCTCACTATTGTTGGATGAACTTTAAACAATCACTTTCTTTGTATAACTCTTATTGGAACTGTAATACTGTAGGTAGACAGAGGTCTATGGCCGTTTGCTGCGCTATGCATATAAGTAGTGGTATGTCTGGTAATTATAGACTGTCTTTGTAATTAGAGAAATTACTGCAGATGATGGATAGAATGTAAATAACTGTGGATTCATTCACGCGATGAGGTTGATGCACTCAATCACTCGTATTATGTATTTAATTCATGACAATATCTTCATTTCTACTAAGTTACAGTATCTCAAAAGAATCTGGTGCTGTATGCCGCTATTTAAAAAGCGTCTTAGTTGTGTTTCAATAGAGTGTCAGTTGGATGGTTATGGCCAGTCTGAAAATGAAAATGAAATTACTTTATTCAATGTAGGATAGTATTATCACTTATTGACGTCATGATCCGTCATTGTGAAAAAGAAAATTTTGACACAAATTCCTTTTTTATAACAATTTTGTATTGTCTTAAAAGAAAACCAGCTCCGGCGGGTAAAAAAAGTATAAAAATCTCGTATGGATTTTATTCATGAAGTCTTTATATCTATAAAGTTGAAATACTTATCCCAATAGAATCCAGGGCCGTATTCCGCTAAAAGTTTGAATTATAGTAAATCATAATGGCAACAAAATTACAGTTGAGTGTCGATGGATTTACAATGGCAATAATTAGAGAATCGGGGCTCTGCTAGATATCATGTTGTTATAATGAATGCAATAAATACATACAACCATAATAATTACATAAATAAATAACTCATATCCTACGCAAATTATGATTAAAACCATTAAAACAAAGCATAATAATTATCTACTATTTACAAAACCTTGTCCATTTTAAATACAACGATTGCGTATCATTTTAAAACGTTTACGGACACGTAACTAAAGATAAACATTCCACAACCAAGGTTTTGCAATTCTATGAAACTGATATATTGAAAACACAAAATAATTGCTAGCAGGTGTGAGTGAGTCACGCGCCATGGGAATTGGTGTGATAATTCTGTGTCAATATTAAACACATACCGCTTTATTATGCACTGACAGTGCTAAATTATTTTTATAAATAAATATACGATATTGAGAAAATGTTAGCAACCGCCAGCGCTTGAACCCGGGACCGTGAGGACGGTCCCACTGCTCTGCCAACTGAGACGACGAGTGGGATGGCACCCGTCAATAAACCACCCGTGAATACCAAATTTTTTAAATTTTAAATTTTAAAATTTTCCCGGGTTAGGTATACAACTTTTGAAAACTTAAAAAATTTTCAAGCGCGGGCAGGATTTGAACCTACGACTTTCGAATTACTAGTGGCGACGCCTCTGCCATCTGGGCTAGCGCAGCTCATTCCTTGCCCGCCAATTTTGCAAGTGTATTTTAATGCCAGTAACGCGTGGCATGGCTCCATCTACCGGGTTAGTTTTGCAACTAATACCTGGCGACTAATTCTATCTTTACAGATTGAATGTAGTCTAAGCGATGAAAACCCGCGATAAATTGAATACCAAATTTTTAAAACACTTCCCGTGTTAGGTATACAATTTATGAAAACTTGCAAAATTTTCAAGCGCGGGCAGTCAAATCCTGCAGAAAATTTTGCAAATATAAAAAAAAATGTTTTTCGATTTCTCATTTTCACGTACCTCACTGCAAAAATACGATCTAACTTCGTTGCTGTGTTATTTACTCCTGTGATTTACTCCAAACTTAAAAGAATGTTTGGACAAGTGCGCCGAACCACAGAATAATAACTAGTAAGCCGAACTTACTGTTGTGTATTTGAAGAGTGTTGTGTTTATTTTTAATTTTTATGCATATAAGAATAATTTAAAAATGTATAAAATGTTATAAATTTAATAATTCAACCACATGATTAAATAAATAAATAAAGTCGTGCGTTGATGTTTTTTGTATGAAGCGTTCGAGTCCTGCCAATATCGGTGGTGAGTTTGGCAAATACCCACCCTAAAATCCCTTTAGGCCTCCCCAGGCCCATATTCATCAGTTGACTGTGTTTGCTTTTATCGTAGTAGCTTGTATAGTACTTCGTGTTTTTAGTTGATGTTAATAACTACATATCTATCTAACATTACATTAACCAACAATCGACTGCTGGCCATGGGCCTCCCCCGCTTGGCAGTGCAAGATATTGCTTTCACAGGGAACGCTACTGCCGATATCCTGGATGAATTAATCAGTCGCTTTTTACGATACCCAATGGTATGCAATTATGAAAATGAAATAACTTTATTCAATGTAGGATAGTATTATCACTTATTGACGTCATAATCCGTCATTGTAAAAAAAAAGAAATTTGTATATCAGATTTTTTTTTATAACTACTTTGTATTGTCCTTATAGAAAACCGGCTCGGGTGGAATAAAAAAATAAAATAAAGGCACTGCCTCGGAGCTGGCAAGGTAAATCAAACGGCATGTAACTTTACGCAACCACCATCTGTAAACGACATTATTTTCAAATTGAAGTCCAGATATTCAAAGCGTGTTATTTATAAGCCATCATCACACGGCAAACGCGTAACGTTGTGTTCATCAAAATATTTTTAATTTATTCTAATCCCCAACCCTCACTTCACATAGCATCAAATTACTAAAACCCGCCGTAAGCCTATTGAATTTGTTTAATTATAACAACTGGCGTTTGACAATAGGACGCCGCTACCGGCGCCGTACATACAAACCCCGCGCTGCCGTACCACTAATGCATTTTGGAGTTAGAAACAGCTTTGTACGATTTAAAAACTCCCATATCCTGCCCTTTGATTCGTCTAATTAACTCTATACATCATTGTAGAATGCAAGTACAGTCGCCAAAAAAAAACTGTCAATGTAAAATTTAATGAAAATAAGAATTTGAAAAAATATAAGATGTCATTCATAAAAATAATAAAGCACTGTGAGTGCAAAATAAAACCATAGTAAATGTAAAATTAAACCATTTCCACTTTCCACCTCATTAATGTTACCTTATTTACAATCGTACTTTAAGTGACTTTTAAATCTGTAGAATTCAAAGTATTTTCATCTTATTCTAAATGTAGTTTACAGTTTGGCTCAGTTATACTATGTAACTTTATTTGACTTGCATACCTTTGCTTACCCTAAATACCAATTTTTGCTGTTTTTTCTCTACGTGTCTCATAAGGTAATGCCGATGACAGCTTGTCTCAATAGCGTGTCAGTTGGATGGTTTAGGCCGTTTCGTATTCCGCTAACAAAGTATAGAAAATTACAGTGGCAACACCCGCTTTGACTCTTTCTGTTTATTTTTTGGTTGGCCGGTAGAGACCGCGTGGCATTAGGCCCGCCCTTTGTACTTTCTGTGCAATAAAGTTTAATAAAATAAAAAGTAAGAGATTTGGGGCTACGGTGTTTTGCTAGCCGTACATTACCCGTCATATCGCGCCCCTCCGTCTTCCACCTCACTGCTTGCACCGGCGGCGGTGGTAGGATGCGTTTGCGCCGAAAAACCGTTGATGTTTATCGTTGCATCGCCGCTCGCCGCACCGCGCCGCCGCCGCGCCGCCGCCGCCGCCGGCCATCGCGCTTCCAACACTCCTTGACCGGCGCGCGGCGGTTATAACTCACTCAAGCTTTTTATTAGTTAGAGAGCATTCCAGGTGGCCATTATTAGCTACGGAAAATAATGATCAGATTAAAAAACAATATAATGGAAACTTTTTTGTACAGATTAGATTAGACTGATGGTTGTAAAGGATAAAAAATATGAGCAATGATCTAAATTAGAGATGCACCGACTAGTCAGCCATTTTTAAAGTCAGCAAATAGTCGGCTGTAATTATTATAATTTATTTCAACCGGTACGTTCGAAATGAAACCACTAGTGTTGTTATTGGTAGAAAAGCTGCAAAATGGTGCATAGACGCGATTTCTTTTTCCAAACGCCACCAAAATATTGATCGGCTCAGCCGAAAAATCCGACTAGTCAGCCATTTTATTAGTCGGTAGTCGGCCGAAACCATAGTCAGCTCATCTCTAAATGTAAAAGTTTGAGTTTATGCCAAATCTGCACTGCACAATCACAAAGTAAGTATTGGCGGCTGCCATTCTCTATTTTGTGGCACAATAGCTAAACAAACATTGATTATTGAGCGATCAGGAATTGCCGCAATTATCCAACCCAATAGCGTCGAACAATACGAGTGTATTGTATTGATACAGGAAGCGGCGGCGGTTAATCCAAAACCGATTATATCGTAGTCTTTAGGGTCTTGCACAAAGCCCTTGCGCAGGAGTGGAGAGCGTTAGAGTGGAGAACAATGCGTAGCGGTAGCACGGCCACGGGACAATACTATTGGCCTGTCACTGTCACAGCACAACTGACATTGATCGGACAAAGACCGCCAATTTAAAGGGAAACAAACAAAATTGTGTCAGCCGCAGAACAATTCATGACACTATAAGTATCTTAAGGCCCTGAGTGTCTGTTTCTCTCTGCACCAGAGAGAAACAGACACTCATTTTGCACTCCAATTTTCGCGATATTTCCGGCATAGAAACTAGATAACTACGGTACCTTTAGGATGTTCAATTTAGGTATTCGTACTAGAAAAGGTATACGTGTAAATTAAAGCTTTTTTTGTGATAACTTTAAAACTGTAGACATAATACTGTTTTTTTTTTAAAATAGATAATTTATATTTTATTTCTTTCGAGTAAAGTTTATCAAATTGTGTAACTGATAAGTATATGTTATCTGTTAGATCTTCGACAATAACATATATTTATCCAGATTTTTAAATTATGATTTAAAATACTATAATGGTTGTGGAGCGTAAAATAAACAAGAACTACAAATAGTATAGGCGTAATTACAGTATAAGTGAACCTAGCATTTAATATGTTCAGACAGGAATTATCCGCCCATTATCGTGCATTACAATCGGAATACCAACACTTTAGATAAGTGCGTTGCGTTGCTCTCCGTTGGGCTGGAGTGTTTGTATACTTGTCTGTTTGTTTGTGTTGGTGTAGAGAGTTTACAATCTCCCTTCCTCGATCGATCGGATCGAACAATCGCAATAACACCACAATGCCCGCCAGCCAGCCAGCCCCGGCACTTGCGCCGATTGTGTTCCGGCCGCCATTGCAATTTAGTGTTTTGAACAATTTCGAGTTATTTGTTTGTAGACAGTAGTGGTTTCCTTACTCTCGAAATAGAGTAATGTTGAAGTAGAGAGATGTCGGAGTAAAATTATATCCGAGTATATTGATTACGGATTTATGTAACGTCGAAATTAAATAATGTCGGAGTAGCGTTGATGAAAGTCAGTTTTCGAGTCTTAAATATCTCTTACAAAAGCCAAGCACATTTATGAGTAAGTAAACTTACGAAATGTTTAATTTCTGATAAGCTATTAACACTACAAAAGGTGCAGTTAATAAAAATTAACGCGAAAATATAAATTTTTCACGTGACAATGAGATTATAGTCGGTCGTCAATCATCCCGTTCAAACTATTCGGGGCTCAGATAGTGTTATATTATTTTTACCATACAGGGTGTTAGGAAGACTCGTCACCGGTGACAAAGGGTGTTCATAAACCGACTGACAATCACAACGGAGTGACGTTTACTGTCGGGACAAATAAACTGCTCAGTCTGGAGGGAATAGGGATCAAGTTACTGGAGAACAGCGATCTATCTGTAAAAATAGAATTAGTCGCCGGGTATTAGTTGCAAAACTAACCCGGTCGATGGAGCCGTGCCACGCGTTACTGACATTAAAATACACTTGCGAAATTGGCGGGCAAGGAATGAGCTGCGGTAGCCCAGATGGAAGAGGCGTCGCCACTAGTAATGCGATAGTCGCAGGTTCAAATCCTGCCCGCGCTTGAAAATTTTGCAAGTTTTCCAAAATTGGAGAACAGCGATTAAACAAATAAAATAGATGATTGTGGAGATAAAATCTTATTAATATTGTATTTTTAACCAAACACCGTTGATGCAAGGAGATACTAAAATTAAGAAGACAAGATATCCGAGTCAGACCAAATGACTGATTATAAGTTCTCGGTTTCAAATGACACTTATCATTATCTTATTACGAAAAATGGGCTGATGGAAGAAGACACTCTGTGTTTTATAAAATTACTAGCGGCCCGCCTCGCGGTTTCAATCGCTGCTAACCGTTTCCCTCTTGAATCACTCTATCTTCTAAAGAAAACTCCCCCAAAATCCGTTGCGCATTTTTAAGATCTAAGCATACATAGAGATACAGGAAGCGACTACTTTTTATACTATTAAGTGATGCATTAGCTCTAGAAATTTTGTGATTCTCAAGACTGCCTTACATATTTTCGCCATTCTGGTTAACACCAGTCATGGTCAGATGGATACCAGACTAATCACCAGATAGAGAACAAAGTATTATTTGAAATACCGCATTCACGCTCAATGCTATAACTTGATTCTATACCTCGTCACTGTATTCGTCCGTTATCCATAATTATTGACGAGGCGTCACACTGTCACACCACCGGGGACCCGAGGGTTGCTGGTTGTTCTATGCAGTGTAACGGCTCAAGTGGGGTGGAACAATACTGGTATTATATTGTAAACCGTCTCTCATCTCTATAATATGATGTTGCGTCACACATAACATGATCATGTCCATCATTCTATCGCATGAAACTGGGGGATCGTAGAAAGTAGAATTAAACCAATTTACATTTATCAATTTCGAACAATTATTGCACCAGTTCTCATTGATTATTCTGTTACATTTAATTTTAAATACGTGCTCAGTTACCGGTAGTGAAAACACTTAATTGCTGAGTAAAGACGAGGTTGATAAGTAGGTGCGTTGAACCGAAGTGCTCGTTTCGTTACTCACTCAAAATTACTTGCTTATTCTACCATACCACAAATTTATTATTGGCGGGTGGGTTGTACTGATACCAACTTTCTATAGAGACAAATTCTACGATAAACAATATTTTGCAAGATGAAGATTCTGGAAAAAAGTACCCTACAGGACCAGTTCTCTTGAGAACAAGTTAACTTGAGTACCATTTAATGTACAATTGGGACAAAACTCTCCCAGCTGTACATTTAAGTGTGACAAAATGGACTGGGACAAAAGATGACCCAGTCGTACTAAGACCTACAACTACTTAATTTAACAAATACAAAACAATAAAAACTTAAACGATCATTATAGTAAGCCTTATTCAAAATTCAAATTCAAAATCAAAATCATTTATTTCAGAAAACTGATTTCCATAGATAGTGTGTTAGTAAACAAAATTAAAATCTTATACCTAAAAATAATTCCTAATAGGCAATCTAATACCGACTATTTAGTGCTAATGTTACATCTTGTATCTCAGGTAGAAATTTCTGCGAAGGGAGCTTCGAGCTTTTCATTCAAAAGCTTATAACTGTAAAAGTTCGTT
This sequence comes from Tuta absoluta, assembly GCA_027580185.1. Taxonomy (NCBI): domain Eukaryota; kingdom Metazoa; phylum Arthropoda; class Insecta; order Lepidoptera; family Gelechiidae; genus Tuta; species Tuta absoluta. The sequence goes on from JAQAHW010000003.1 coordinate 642,961, forward strand.
AGTTATGCGAGTGTTATTATATATTAGATACGTTTTTGTTTAAAACCAGTTTGCCTGTCCGGGCCAGTCTCGACAATGATTAAAGCAGTCATTTATCTAACTGCCAACAGAGGGGGACTGAACTCGAGGGCCCGATGTTTAAAAAACAGTTTAAAAAAACTCAATCCCAGCGTCCCGATGAAAGAATGGGCTCAACAGTAACCCGATACTTCGGTGTTTGTAATTTATTTGCTACAAATCTTTTTGTGCGTATTTGAAGCGGAATAGAAGCGCGCTCCTATCACAACGAATAAACTGGATTGTGAAGCCAAGTGTATTGTTGATATAGTAATTACTTGCGCTCCGTTGAATTGGAACTGATATTTCAACCTTTGTAGAGTTACATGTAATTTTTGGCGTTGTATTTTTTAGTAATAGAGGTTATCTGCATGTTTTCCGTTCTCATAATTAGCGTTGGTTTAAGAACGTGGCCTAGAATGGGAGCCTTGAGGAGCTTGCAGTCGCGAGTCGGCGAGGGCAGCGGGCAGGTTGATTGAAGCTTGATGGCAGCCTGCATGGCAATCTCTGTGGATCGTCGTCCATTCTACATGGGCACGTCTAATTGAGGCTGTTCTGCGGTTAACAAGCGGCTCGACGCAGATTAGATGTCTTTTTAAGAGATAAATGTGACGAGGAACGCTGCAAATTGATTCAGATACTGTCATTATTCCATAATCTAACTAAGTCTACCTGATGGTATCCAGCGCGAATTAAAACATTTTGCGATCGGTGCTGATGTTATCGGGGCAAAATGTAGATTAGATTAGTATGGTATTTAAATAACTTTTTAATAGTTTTCAACATGCAACTATTTGAGAGTGAGTTGAGACCCTATGTAAGCAACAAACAGTTTATTTTGGCACGACTACTTTAAGCAACTCTTGAGTATAATTTCATTGATGGAAAGATACCTACATAACAGTACCTACTTAGGTACAATGGTCAGATTTTATTCTTTAGCAGATGATGTCTATACTTACCTCGCTTGCCATTACCACCCACAGCGTAGCTAATTATCTGGTAATGTGTAAAAAAAAAAAACAAGTAGAGCAGACCGGATCTATCAACATGTCGTCTACATAGACCACCCTTTCTTGGAATGGCGTAATTCTCTATCTGGAACAAGTGATTTGTTCCTAATCCTCTTAGTATTCCTCCGACGAGTGCGCATGCGCTCTGCAATCGCCGCTCATTAGCGCGCGCGCACGTCCAACAGCAGATAATCCGACGCGCGTTTTTTGCGCGTGCGCGTTCCGCTGACGGACGTCCGAGCTCCGAGATCTGATAGCGCGGAGATTTCACGCTCATCATTCTAATCACAACAGACTAATTTTGAAACTACTGTTCAGTTACATATATGCTGTTATCGCAGCATCTTTGTTGGACAGTTACAATTTGCTTTCAACTGTCCAAGTAATTAATGTAGCAAATTAAATAAACTCAGTTTTATGAGTGGAACAGTTACGCGACATGATCAGATTAAGCAGAAGCAGAGCGTCGTGACTTATTTATGCCGTGAACTGTACGTCGTTGAAATGTATTCATGAACGGTGTGATTTGTTGAATTCTTCTGGATGCGCAATACATTGATGATTTGCATTTTGTCGGACTCATATAAGAATCTGTTACTTGTAGGTTTGTCCAATAAGATTTGTTCTTATCAGGCAACAAGTAATGTGCCGTCACTTATAGGAGAGTGTTATGAATGGCGTCCGTTAGTTGGCTTGGGAAAGGCTGTTTCTTGTGCTCCAGCGCATCCCGGCAGCCTGCACTGCGCACGAGTCATGGGAAGCGCGCACAATGGGCTCGTTTCACGGTCGGATGGGCAGCGCAGCGCAAGAGCGACCTGTGCCCTCTGGCCCTACGCTACTAGAAAAACAGCGATACCGTTCGGCATCCATAGCTGGCTGTGAAAGCGCACGTGAGTGTTGAAAGTCAATGAAACTTGCATTGGATTAAATTTCATTCCACGACTGTATGCAGTCGGTTCCTTGGACATCACCCTTTCCCCTCCCCCTGCTGGCGTCACCCCCGCACCCCCGCTGCGCCCGCGCACCTGCACCGTGCTCGCCACGCCCCGCCGCCTCACAGAACTATTGGGAAACTCGGGCAAGTGGATTGTATGAAGAACTTGTAATACGGTTATCAGTCCGTAGGCGGCTTTATCTCTATTGATGCAAATGAGGAGTTTGTTCTGTGAGAACTTGACTTTACACTTTGCGCAATGCTATCGAACGATAAAGGTAATGAGGTAGAATTTGTTGCGGCTTGTTGTGCCATTAAATGAATACAAATGAATTCCATTTGTCGGAGTGAAGAAAATATGAATTTCGCACAGGTCTAAGGCGGTTCTTCCACTTGTCGTCAGTCTGTTGCACGAAGAGAGAAGAGAGAAGAAAAGAAGAGAAGAGAAAAAGAGTCTCCTTTCAAATGCAGCAGCAGGGGTTGTTTCATATGTGTATCACCAAATAATTATCCCTAATGCATGTCTATTCAATTTTGAAGTCTTATAAGAAATCGTTACTCGTTGACAAAACATACATAGTCGATTAGGATTTAACAAACTTTCTAGTATATTTATCTTGAGAAAGAGGAAAGTAGGTAGGTTCATATCTAGAGGTACTTAACTTAACTGTTCCTTTTTGGACACTGCGTCTGAAAGTAACGGCAATTCAATCAGAATCCCAGCGGGAAATGGCGACAGAATTTAACTCAGATATTATTATCTCAGTTTTTGTCATAAACACGTGGATATGATAAGAAATTGACGCAGAAAATGGCGATGGTGGTGTAGTTATAAGTCCAACTAGCGTTATCGTTCTTATGCTTGACAATACGTGCAACTTACGTACAACGATGATTGATATTATCAGCTCTTATTACTAAACTCATTACGGGTGACACACAACGAATATCAAATAACATCACTCACAACGCGATACAAACTTCTGGCGTGCAATGACCTAAGTTTAGAGGTGACCACATTTATTTATTTAAAGCACCTATTTTTCCACCGACCTGGCTGGTAGCGACTGGCTGTGGAGAGAGACGAGAGACCCTATGGCGTACCCTGGGGGAGACCTACGTCCAGCCAGCATGTGGACTGCAATAGGCTGATGTATGTATGTGCCTATTTTTTCGGCAGTGTAAGTTGATAATGGCCTCAATTCGGGAAATAAACTCTGTTAACTTACCTTAAATTAGCGCTGTCACTTTTCGCCAAATAGGTTTAGAAAAGGATAAGAGATATTTAAATCATGTCAGGTCTTACAATATAAGGAGACGATAAAACAATGAGAATTAAATTGTCTAGAAATGTCAAAGCACCCATTGTCATTTACATGAAAGGACATTGATATTTTGTATTCTTTCAAAACCTATTTGACAGAAAGTGACAGCAGTCATGTAGGCTAAGTTATGAGAATTTGTTTCCCGAATTAATATTCCCATTTGATTATTGCCATAAAAAAAAAATATATATATATTCCCATTATACATACATAGACATTCGGAAAATTGTGTATTGCCATACTGACAGGTTGTCAGCCCATCGCCTAAAACTGCACTACACACCCTCGAGTCCCTTAGTCGCCTACGACTACCACGGGAAAGAAAGGGGGTGAAAGGATGCTATTCTAAGCCGGCCTCACACGGCAATTTAGTATTCATACGTAATAATAAAAAACATCATCCTTACAAAAACATCACATGATCGTTCGACGGACATCACAGAACATGACACCTCTATGAAGTAATAAAGTTTCACAATGATACCGGATTTTTTTATTATTGTTTATCATCTTCATGAACTCATTAAAGAAATAATAGCGGTGTAGTTTGAGGAAGAAATCCATCATTAAAATAGTTTGCACATAGTTGAGTGACTTCTTAGAATATTTTAGTATCTTGTTTGAAGATGCCAGAGAAAACATACGTAACGTGTTCATAATTTTGCATTGTTTCATAGGTATATAAAAAAAGCATTCATCTACAATGTATCACTCATAGACAAATGTTTGAGTTGTTAGATGTTCTTTGAAATATTCTTTGGCGTGTGAATTTTTCATTTAAGTCGAGTGTAACCGTCAACGTCCTCGACAGTGGCGCTACTTTACAAAAATAAAGTTTTCTCTTTATACAAACAATCTATCAAAATATCCGTACCCAAGTTTTTAGTATTATCCTTAAGTAAAATCAGAACCCGCCAACTCTTTGTAATATTCCCTGCAATTAAAGTTATGGAAAAAAGTACCTAAAAGCGGCCACTTTTGATATTAATTGTCATAACTTTAATTACAGCGAATATTTCATTGAGTTGGCAGGTTTATATTTAACTTAAGGATATATTAAAAACTTGGGCAACGGATATTTTGATAGATTGTTTTTATAAAGAGAAAACCAAGAGAAAACTTTATTTTTGTGAAGTGGCGCCACTGTCGAGGTCGTTCACGAGTACACTCGCCTTAAGGGGATTACATAGGCTAAGTGATGGGGCACTGAAAAATTCATCAGTCAATGAAAACTTTATTTATCGAAAATCTGCTTTTGTCAAATTGAAGTGCAGATGCTGAAGCTTACAGAAGCTCTTCGAGTTATGAATTTTTAAGTGATGGGGGCAGCACCTAGCTTATACATATAATCCCATGAATTAAGAAATACGATTTATACGCCGATGATATGTAGAGAATCTCTACATAAGTATGTGTTAATGATTGTTATCATCGCCAAAAATCTAACATCATGTGAACCCGTTCACTAAACCTCGTAAAATATGAACTTGCATACATAATGCATTAGTTACGGATTAATTAAACCGGCGATAGCGCGGCGGCCATTACTAAATAACATCAAAGGAAGTGGTTTAACATTACCATTACATTAGATACATCCACCCACTAGCCACTAGGTTGCTTCGCTCTTTACGCTACGATTATAGTTGGAACTTATTTCCTTTTACCTATTAACGTATCTGAATAATCGTTGCAGATATAATCGAGTATATATTACTCGTACAAAAAGTATCTAGTAAATTCTGCACACCTAGTGAGTAGGTAGCATACCTTTTGATTGCTTTTGAGCTTTTCTACACTAATATTATAAAGAGGAAAGATTTGATTAGCGATTGATTTGATTTGGCTCCGAAACTACTGGGCGGATTCAAAATATTCTTTTACCTTTAGAATCCTACATTATCCTTGCTGAACATAGGTTATATTAAATTGTCTTATTACCGCGGGAAAACGGCTATCACACGTGCAACCGCTGGGCAAGCTGCTAGTCCTAAATATACGGAAAGTTTATTTAAAGTATTATGCGTAGTCACTCACAAAAATGTGTATATCTTTGGAATCTCATGTGTATTCCATACAGAAAAAAGTAACAAAAGAGGCAACTTTCTTACTGGCTTTGGTGGGTTCGGTGGGACTTGGGACCGGTTGCGTGACCTTACTTTTGAACCATTTCTCCGAGCACGCGCAGGCGCGCCTCTACACCCGCGCTACACCACCGCCACACCGCCGCCGCGCGCCACACACACCACCGCCTGCGCAGCCCTCCGCCCTCAGACAATTATGTATTCACGCAAACTGCTGTTTCGTGTTCGATTGTTCCTTTTATTTCATCCTTTCGGGCCAACTGGGTAAAATCTTTTGAAACAGGAGTTAACTACGACGAGTACTTAGTTTTATGTGTTTTTCTGGCCCGGATGTTTCTTCACTCTACGTCGTTGAAGTTTATTGGCACAACAATATCAGGTTGTAAGCGACAGCCCTCCGAATAATTACAGGGTGCATTCAGACCATCAAACTAAACAACTTCCCGAAAAAAAATATTCAAGAAAGGTAAAAAAAAAATCCTCCCTTAGTAAATGCAGTCTGCTGATCGTGATTTTGAAAGGGAGGTCGTATTTTTTTGTCGTTTCCTGACATATGTTCCTAAGGGAAAGTTATTCAGTTTCATGGTCAGCATGCACCTTTTAAGTATTCGGATGGCTGTCCCTTACACCGCGTATATGTCAATTACAAAATCGGTTTAGCGATGATTTAGCGGTATAGTAGCAGTCCGTTAATCAAACGCAATCTCAGCTCATAAATAAATACGGATCAACATGCCCTATGTATCACTTGGCAATACTTGGCATACGCATTTTACAAGCTTGTTTATAAATCGTAAGGACGCGAGTTGCCTAAGCTTTACATGTGATTAATTCCCTTCACGTCGGAGTGTAAGGGCTAAGCGCCGGTGATTGATTTAGTGCGTGTAATTGAGTAGGTAGTTGCAGTGCATGAGTGCACTATGCAACCGCACGTGCATACAACCGCACCATACTCAACGCAGGCTCAACGCTTAAAACACTATTACTAAATATTCACCATCCATCACCACAGTCAGTGCTGTGACCACAGAAAACAGAAAAGAGGATCATTGTACAAATGAAATGCTTAGTTACAAAAATGAATTAAATAAGGGAGGACTGTGAGGTGCCGGCTTAGAATAGCTACACAGCACCACTCCATTTCTACCCGTAGGTGTCGTAAGTAAGGGATCAATCCAGGGAATGGGCAGCAGCGTTCTCTGCGAATACACCTTGTACTGCATTCGCCAATCCGCCTGCCAAGCGTGGTGAGTTAGGAAAATACCCCCCAATTGGAGGAGGCCGATTTCCAGCAGTGGACTGTTGTGGCTGTTGAAGTTGAAACTAAGATATAAGAGATGTACCTGTACGTAGGATGTTTCTTTATTACAAATGTCTATAAATATTTCACAAGGATCGTAACTAATTATACGGACATTTGCAATTTTGCGTAAAACAGCCCGAAAAGGCATCCAACTGCCGGTTTGAGGCAGTTCCTTCGCAGGCGAATCCTGAATTTTCTAACCGACAAAAAGCAAAGCTACACTAAAATAAAATAAAACGTGTGGTTTCTCTTGTGAAATACTCTGATAACGAGGTTGTCGGGCTTCCTCTCAGGAGTATAGAGTACCAGGACCGCAGAGATGGCGCGGAGTGACTAGACTGCGGTCGCGTAGCCTTCATTTGTTGGCTTCAAGTCATCAATCCCATAACACAATCTTTACACGCTACTGTAGGGTTTGATTTGTATAAAATTAATTTATTTTGTTGAAATTGACAGTTGTTGAGATTGGAATACAAATTTTGGCCAATGTTTGTGATACAGTTTTTAATATGGCAACAATTTTAAACCAATCACTGCAGCCGTCATTTTCAACCAATGAGAATGATTTAAAAATGTAGCCACGTGCGGGGAACTAGTGACTAAGTGGGGGATATTGATGGTGAGGGAAAAGTGGGCCGGGTGCGGCAGTCGGTTTTTGGAGTGTCCTAGAAGTAAGACGTGTTCAGAAAATAAAACAAGTGAAGTGCATAACGTGGTTTTAATATACCTGAAGGTTCTACATCTTCAGAAGTGGGATAAATCCGCAGCCTACAAGTGGAAAATAAGGTAATGTACAATTTTCCTATGATTTTCTCTATTAAATCTTAACGATATTTACCATGTTTTTTTTAGTGATTTAATTTTAATTATTTCAATACCAGTTTATGGGATTCATTCGATCCTTTGAGGGGGGGTTACCTACTTTTGATTGCATCGATTGAATCTGATACGAAGAGTTTGAATATCTTTTGCGTAAAATTGTGTTAGTGCGTGGGCAGGGCTACTCTCTGTCCGCACATACACTATTATAAAGCGCATATGTGTTCAAATTATTCATGTTAATTTAGCTTAATTGTACGGGGTTTGGTTGGCACTTGATGGGGACTAACCTTGATTGTATCAAGCAAATCGAGTATACAGAATTTGGGTTCTTTTACGCGAGATTGTTAGTGCGTGGGCAAGGCAAATCTTAGTCCGCACAGGCATAGGTGTTCAAGTTTCGAGAAATTTTATTCAAACTCGTTAAAAAAAGCTGAGAAGATTTAATGGGACTACCTATTGGTGTAGGTACTAATCAAATCTTTTCTGGAGAATCTGATAATATTTATGCGGGATGGTGTAAGTGCGTGGGCGAGCGAGGCTTCTCTTGGTCCGCACAGATGCCATGTAAGGCGTAGATATTTTCAGTTTCTCTTGTATAATAATTAGAGGGTATTCAGGGATTAATAAAACACAGTTACGTTTCAAGTATTTTACCTTAATTTGTTTTATTTTCCCATACTGTGATGATTGACCATTTTATAATATTGTTTTCTCACATGGAATTTATGTGTGCAAGTTCCAGGTGCAATGAACGAGCCAGATGACCGTCGGCAAGTGATTACGCCGTCACGGGGTCAAAGGCGTGACTCATTGCTGCATCGTTCTCGAAGTCGCAGTCCTATTCAGCCACTAGCTGAGGAACGGAGCCGCAGTAGGAGTCGTCATGAGGCCACCAACGCGGAAAGAGAACTGCAACGAGCCAGGGATCTGGTATATAGAAGAGAGATGGAGGTGCTCCGCGAGCGTAAGGATCGTATGCGCTCACGAGAGCGCAGTCACCAGCGCGCTGAATCATCGGGTGGACACCGACAAAAGACTACACCAGGACCAGAAGACAGGAACAACAGAGCCGGTGCCGCCAGTCGACGCAGCTCAAGCCAGCACCGCAGACATGAGTCAAGGAAGAGAAAGCACAGTTGCAGCCCCGAACAGGATAAATACAGGTCACGTAGTCCTTCTTTTTCTGCTAAAGACGTGTCTAAGATAATTGAACTAGTGAGAAAGGGTCATATGGATTCCCAGTTACCACAGAGCACAAACAGTCTTAAAAGTAATGATTTCAAGAATGTTTTACCAAATTTTGACCCGGCTGTTAAAAATCAACGTATTGACGTATGGCTTAAAAAGGTTAATGAATGTGCGACTGTGTATAACTGGGATGATAAAACCACTTCTTACTTTGCGTTACAAAAGCTCCAAGGGTTGGCCAAGGTTTGGTACGAAAGCTTAGATTCGATTCTCTTTTCATGGCAAGAATGGCAAACAAAGTTACTTCAAGCCTTCCCGTACGAACAAAACTATGGTCAACGCTTGGAGGAAATGCTAAAACGAAAGAGCAGGTATAACGAACCAATCGAAACTTACTATTACGAGAAATTAGCTTTGGTTAATCAGTGCGACATAACCGGGAAACGCGCAGTAGATTGCATCATTCATGGCTTGTCAGATCGTACAATGAAATCCAGTGCTCTAGCATTGCGAACATCACAACCAGAGCATTTACTGGAATTTTTGATGAGCAACAAAGATGCAATGTTCTCTGGTCAATCTTTCCAATTCAGGAACAAACGTTCTTCGGAATTTCCTTCCTCTTCTAAAAGCTTCACAAGGCCAAATGTTTCTCAGGGATTTCATTGCTACAACTGCAAAGCTAAAGACCACCCTTACACGCAATGTCCCAAACCTTTGCTCAGGTGTAACAAATGCATAAAAATAGGCCACAAAACTGAAGATTGTCCCAAAACTTCAGAAACTGGTACCGTTAAACCTGACGTCACAAAGAAAGTCATGTACATCTCTTCTTGCAAACAAAATAATAAGTTTTACATGGACATTTTAGTAGAAGGTCAAACTTATGATTCATTTGTCGATTTTGGTAGCGAAGTTACGCTTATTAGAGAATCGGTTGTGACCCAATTGGGTTTCTCACATGATAATACACCAACAACAATGATAGGTTTCGGCAAAGGACTTGTTAGATCGTTAGGTAATGTTGATCTTGAAATATCAATCCATGGGGTTAAAAGACGCGTGCCGTGCATAGTTGTTAGCGACCAATTCCTCGAAAAATCTTTGATGGTTGGTCAGTCGTACACTGAACTACCACAGATAGGAGTTTACAAAACTGATAAAAAATTACAGTTTCTAGAGACGGGCAATGAACTACCTACATCAGAAGCGTGTTCTAATAATGAACAGTTATTGCGGTTAAGTTTTGCGGGACATGTAAAGCTATACGGAGCAGCAACTGTCAAAGCAATAGCTGAACCAAATATTACTGGTGAAATATTACTTGAAACTAAAGTCATAGGCAAGCCGAATGATCAATATTTAGTTTGCGGCAGCGTTTACAATGTCAAAAACGGGCTAATCAATGTTTTAATTACTCCTAGCTTCAATTCGTGTTCTTTACAAGAGAATGCCATTTTCGCCAGGGGTGAAAGAGTGCAAGTAGTGAATAAAGTGGAGCTGGCTTCGAATGAGATCGAGAAAAGTAAACCTGATCTTATACTCACAGATGGCATCAAAAATAAAGAATCGAGTTTAGACGAGAAAAGTATTAAAATGGGCGACTCAGTTTCTGAAGCTGATAGACAAAGGCTCGTTGACTTGTTGAATCGATTTAAACATTGTTTTGCAACAACAATGAAAGAGTTGGGGTGCACCAATGTTACCGAAATGAATATAGAATTAAACAGTCAACGACCCGTCGTCTATCGTCCCTATAGGCTGTCACATCATGAACGGGAGAAGGTACGCCAAATGGTAGATGAAATGATGGACGCTGGGATCATTCGGGAATCTACATCAGGATATGCGAGCCCAATTATTTTGGTTCGTAAAAAAGACGGAAACATTCGCCTGTGTATAGATTTCAGGATGCTGAATTCTATTACCATCAAAGAGAGGTTCCCCATGCCCATAATAGATGACGAGATCTCCAGATTGTCAGGCCAAGCTTGGTTTGTGACCTTAGACTTGATGTCTGGTTACTACCAAGTGCCTATAGCTGAAAATTGTAAACACTTGACAGCGTTCGTTACTCCAGACGGACAATTCGAGTTCAACCGAATGCCGTTTGGATTAGCGAACGCTCCTGCCGTGTTTCAGCGCATGATGAATAGCGTGTTAGGACCGGTGCGGTTCAATAAGGCAATGGTTTACATTGATGATCTTTTGATCTACGGAAAGACTTCTACGGAGTGTTTGGATAGGCTAGAGGAAGTTTTAGCTCTTCTTGAAGAAGCAAACCTTTCGTTGAATCTATCAAAATGCAATTTTCTACTCAACAAAATAGATTACCTTGGGTATGAAATTGGAGGTACCGGCATCCAACCAGGCAAGACCAAAATCCAGAGCGTCCTTAATTTTCCAAGGCCGGATAATGTGCATTGTGTGCGACAGTTTCTTGGGCTTGTGAGTTATTTTCGCAAATTTGTTAGGGATTTTGCCTTGATAGCTCACCCTCTCAACAAACTATTGAAAAAGGACGCCACTTGGGAGTGGAGTGACGAACAAGAGGCAGCGTTTCAGAATTTGAAGTCTAAATTGGTAGATCGCCCAGTACTGGCAATATTCGACCCAACTGCTGATTTAGAACTTCATACTGACGCCAGCCGAATAGGTGTAGGTGGTATACTGCTACAACGCTCAGGAGAAAATGACTCGTTACATCCTATTGCCTATTATAGCAGGCAAACCTCGCCAGAGGAAAAAAACTTCCATGCCTACGAATTGGAAACCCTGGCAGTCGTTTCTAGTTTAAGGAAGTTTCGAGTCTATTTATTAGGCAAGAAGTTTAAAATCGTTTCTGATTGTAGCGCTCTGCGATCCACATTCCAGAAACGTGACTTAATACCGCGTATCGCTCGCTGGTGGTTGTTACTTCAGGAGTTTGATTGCCATGTGGAATACCGTGCAGGCACAAAAATGTCGCACGTAGACGCACTATCAAGGAACCCCGACAGTGAGAATGAGAAATCGGTGGATGAACAGTTCCCTACTGTTATGGCGATAAGAGAAGAAGATTGGTTGCTTACTCTTCAGTTAGGTGATTCTGAACTCAATAGAATTCGCGAAATTCTATGTAGTAAGGTAGATGAAAAGGGATTACAATATATACGAGACAGCTATACAATCCGTGATAATAAACTTTATAGGTATCTTGGTGGGGATAAAAACGAATTAAGATGGGTGGTACCTAAAGGTGCAAGGTGGCAGATATGTAAAATGTGTCACGATGACATGGGGCACTTAGGAGCGGAAAAGACATTGGAAAGAATAAAAAAGACCTATTACTTCCCAAAAATGTCTCGCTTTGTTAAAAAATACGTTCAAGCCTGCCTTGAATGTGCTTTTGCAAAAAGAACTAGCAGCACACGAGAGGGTCTTCTTCATCCCATAGAAAAAGTGGCAGTTCCCTTTCACACACTTCACTTAGATCATGTCGGACCATTTGTTAAGTCGAAACGGGGTCACACCCATGTTCTGGTTATCATTGATGCGTTTACGAAGTTTGTATTTATAAAATCCGTACGTAACACGAACACACAAAATGTGATCAATGTGTTAGATGACATTTTTTATACATTCAGGACACCTGATCGCATCGTAAGTGACCGAGGAAGTTGTTTTACTTCACATGCGTTTAAGAGATTTTGTCTCGATAAAGGCACCAAGCACGTGCTAAACGCTGTAGCAAGTCCGCAGTCAAATGGTCAAGTGGAGCGGTACAACCGAACCATTCTTGATTGTTTGACTGCTGAAATGATTAATCAGGATGAAAGGGGATGGGATACAAAACTAGGCAAGATTCAATGGGGCCTTAATAATACCGTACAAAAAACTACCGGAAGGTCCCCTTCCGAGGTCATGTTTGGCACACAAATGAATAGTGAGGTGAACCCCATCTTTAATGAAATAACCACGCAGACCCGTGATAATTCCGATATTAATTCTATTCGAAACGAGGTAAAAGATAGAATCGATATATGTCAGTCTAAACAAAAGGAATATTATGACAAAAATAGAAAACCAGCGCGTAACTACTCAAAAGGAGATTTAGTAAAAATAGTTAAATCTTCATTCCACAACGACGGTAAGAGCACAAAACTTTTACCTGTGTATGAAGGCCCATTCAGGGTTATCAAAAACTTGGGGAACGATCGATACAAATTAGCTCCGGTGGCAGGGTTTGAGGGCACAAAAGGTAAACGTAAAACTGTTGTTTCAACGAGAAGAATGCAACCATGGATTCATATTGCGGCCTTAAATCTGAATGATGATGAACATGAAGTAGAAATATCAGAGGGTGATGAAAGCGAAAGTGATAATGAATAATATAGTTTTAGTATTAATAATCATGTAATCTGATTTGTGTAAGCCAAATATATACACAATATTTGTTTTTTATGTATTTCAGGTCAAGAGGGAGCACCTTGACCAGGACGCTAGAAATCGAGAGGAAGTACCTCGACCGTACTTTCAGAGTCAAGAGAAAGAACCTTGATCAAAATCTGTTGATCGAGAGGAAAGTACCTTGATCAGAATTTGCAAGTCGAGAGAAATTACCTCGGCAAGGAACTCAAAAGAATGTACTTTGAGTGAAGTTATTGATTGATTCTCTAAATATATATATACATTTAATTAAAGATTATTTCAAATGTCACTTTCAATATATTTAAAAGAAAGTTTATATCAAGAGATTGAACCTTGACTAATGACTATAATAGATCATTCTTCGTAATAGATTAGTTAGTATAAATGTAGTACAATGTAAGAAGGCTAAAATTATTTGTCATTATAATTTACTTATTTTGTGAATGATCTTTGTTTCTTGATTATTGCAAAGTATTTTTTTATTTATTTAAGTACCTTCGCCGAATGTAGGGTTCTGCCTGAATTCAGCAGATTATTTACGTCAATTCATATTAATTTTGCTTTTGGAAGATGATTTTGTTATGAAAATATAGTTTTATGTAATCTATTCATAGAGTAAGGTTCAACCTGATGTCGTGTATGAGGGCATACACCTCGTCAGGATGGACGAATGTAGGGTTTGATTTGTATAAAATTAATTTATTTTGTTGAAATTGACAGTTGTTGAGATTGGAATACAAATTTTGGCCAATGTTTGTGATACAGTTTTTAATATGGCAACAATTTTAAACCAATCACTGCAGCCGTCATTTTCAACCAATGAGAATGATTTAAAAATGTAGCCACGTGCGGGGAACTAGTGACTAAGTGGGGGATATTGATGGTGAGGGAAAAGTGGGCCGGGTGCGGCAGTCGGTTTTTGGAGTGTCCTAGAAGTAAGACGTGTTCAGAAAATAAAACAAGTGAAGTGCATAACGTGGTTTTAATATACCTGAAGGTTCTACACTACGCATTAAAACCAACACAAGTTTATTTATAGAAACAAAGTTACGTAAAAACAGTGCTAAGCCATCACATCATGAATCAAGTTTATTAACTGTCACATAACATGACACAGCTTTCTTTTTTATCGACATGCAATATTTCTCACGGGGCTATTAATAATCAGATAAAATCGATAAATGAATCGAGTAACGAGTGAAATTATCGATAAGCTACCTCGTGGCGATAATATGGAGCAACGACAACTACCAATCATAATTTGATATCGCGTTTCCTCTACAAGCTTGCCACTTGCCAACTGCTAGCTGTATAGGAAATTAAAACTGGAGTAAGTTGTTTAATCAATGGTTTACATCTTATAATATCCGGTAATTCTGTCCCGCAACAATAATAATAATAATAATAATTTCTTTTATTTCATAATTATACAGTACAGTAGTGACATTTGGGCTGAAACCTTCTTTTAAGTATATAGATACCTGTGCCAGAAGGTTTCGCTCCTCCATAGTGGTAAGTAAGTACAGTATTTAGCATAATAACCAGGTAAAAAACAACCGTGACAACAACAAACATATTTAAAAAATAAAAAACATAAAAAAACAATAAAATGTAGTAATTAAACAACTTGAAATGTGTGGGTGTGTGTGTGTGTGCGTGTGTGTACGTGTGTGTACGTGTGGGCAACAAACATTGTTAATGAAAATAAATTGTTTGTAACCGTAAAAAATATTTAAATACATAACCTAAAGAAATTACTTAAGTATAAATTCTTCGATTAACATAAACCTTTGGCCCTTTGAATATTTTGGCATTAATTCGTCATTAATATGCTCAAAGTACCTACGCACTAAACATAGAAGCCACAATCAAGAAAATGAGTTGAAAACTATAAATATTTATAATCCAGGTTAAATTACCAGTTCGTATTCAAGTGAATTACCGGATTAAGTTGATACATGATATATCGTTTACGGGGACGTAACTATTTATTTCCTCCGCAAACATGACGATAGCAACGAACGACATTCTAATGTTATATAATCTGAAGCATCTTCCTTATTTTATTTTGTAGGTAAATCTATAAAGATATAATTAGGGACTCCCTAACGGACCCAAGCGACACGCGATACAAAAAATTCTTACACAACACAACGTCACCCCCGTCTCTTATCTCCCGTTGCACAACGGAACTTTTCTGCTGCGTCACGTTTACCTATAGGGGAGTATTATCGGGTTAGCTAATGACTCTTTCCCCACTGGTGCACCTTTAACCTTCCTTCAATACATAGCTGCTTCTGTTTGACGTTGAGGCACAAGTTTGGGTGTAAAGCTGCAGGGGATATCGAAAGCGCAAGTTGGAAACGCACAAGTGGGAATGAGAGCTAGCTGTAGGAAGAAATCCCAATCGCGTCATGTGGTGGTAATTACGCCATCTGTCCGCGGCGAACACCTATCAATCTTGGCTAACTGCCCGCAGATGACGCGGCAAACTTTGCCCACCTTTTCGGTTACGTCCAAAGTTTGATGCTTTCATAGAGCTGCTTTTACTTCAAATTGATGACAATCTCTTATTTATCATGTTTTCAAGATTTGAACACAACAGCGATTATAGATGCCTTGGAAAATTTGTGTTTGAAACCGCGTTTGAAGAGAACCTATTTCGTAATAATTCTTTCGTGCAATTCTATAGAAAAAGACGTCGCGTCGCTCATTTAACAACAGTTTGAAGTTAACGGTGCGTGCAGCCGTCGTCGGCCGTCGTCGTGGTGATCGTAAAATCGTAATGATCGTGTTTACTCTGAGGGCTAACGGCAGGTTGCGGCCAATTGCGTCGGCGGACGACCCTCCGGCTTCGATCATTCCAATGTTGTTCAAATTGTTAGCTATCAACCGGGCAAGTCAACCTTCCTAGTTGTTGTTGGTTGACTCGTATTTGTTTAGTTTAAAATATCAGGTACTAAGGCTTTTCAGGTCTTACTTTGACTCGGGTTTCCCAAAAGATAATACTTATTATAAATAGTTAAAGTTGTCATCAAATGTGGAAAGACTGAATTATATGTATAGGTCACTATCCCATTTCTTTCCTGCGGGTGTCCTAAGAGGGAGTCGAGAGTTTGGTGTATTACAATATAAGGAGATAGACTGACAACCAAATGCAATCCTGCGGAATCACCTTACCTTTGATTCACTATAGTGATACACGGTTTTATTTATTTATTTAACAATTTATTGTACACAAGAAAATACAAAAACATAGAACATATGGAAAAATTTTACTTTTATTCAGCCTACATTGTATATATACAGCCTACATCTGCCGTGTGATGCCGGCTTAGAATAGCATCACCCCATTTCTTACCCGTGGGAGTCGTAAGAGGCGACTAAGGGACTTGAGGGTGTGTATTGCAATTTTAGGCGATGGGCTGACAACCTGTCACTATGGCGATACATCATTTTCAGAATGTCCCTCAAATATTTGTCAGATGTGGCGTAAATGTCCGTGGCCATTTACGCTCTGCCTACCCCGCAAGGGATTATAGGCGTGATATATGTATGTATGTATGTATGTACATTGTATATAATTGGCATCAAACCCACAAAAACAAACATGACACCGTGAACACTTATGCTGTCCATATCGAATGCGAAATTGCAGTCTGCCCGTAGCACGGCGCGGGCGCGGCGTGAAGGACGCACGCACTTGGGGCGGTGTAGCGTGTCCGACGTGTCTGACGTGCTCGACGTGCCCGACCGACGTGTCCGTGTGACCAATCGGACACGGAGAGATACGGCTATTATATTTGACCTTTATGGTCATGTAAACCACATAATTTACAATAAATACTGTATTAATTGCCGTTTGTTAGGTAATCATGAAAGTCTTACGGTTTTATGCAACTGCGTTTCTAGGATCTGATAACTTCGTGTTGATTACATAACATTAATCCAAAATTGGCTTGAAATTATCAACCAAGTACTTTGTCATTAATATGACGGCGCATGCCGTCTCTTTGCTGTTTTCGAAGAGAATCGTCGGGACAAGATTGACTACATCAATCTGGAGAAGCGTTAAGTCTTCGAAGCGCTGTCAAGGTTTTTGAGATGAAACAATCAGCGTATCATTCGAGGCGACGAATCTCCCTAGTTCCGCGTAATCTCACATTGTTTCATGTTAAAAGCATCTTGAAAGGACAAACTGTGTTATTCTTTACATATCTAGGCTGATATTTCGTGAATACTTGAAAGTAAAGTTACTTGGTGGATAAATACAGATTGTGAAGATGAAATACCATTTCATTGAAGAGACCTACCAGATCAGATAATATGACCAATCCTGATGACGTTGGAGATACGTTTAAAACTTATTGTTTATTTAACACTATAATTAAGTATATAATGAACTTAATTATCTTAATAACGTCGACGCGTAGCTTCGTAGCAACTTCCTTCATTCAAAAGACATCAACGCGTTCCTCATAAATAACATGAATAATTAAAATTATTCTTTACGACTCGCTTCCTACTCGCTCGCTTTCCATTCCATGATTTAATCACTTTGAACCAGCACAATTATAAAGTAATAAAATCCACAACAAAAGTGGCAGATTCACTTTTAGCGAATCGCGCGCAACTTCCTGCAGCGGTAATATTTAATGTGCGAATCTCAAAGATAAAGGAACGTGTTATTAAATAATAAAAAAAACTAGTGAAAGTGAGACTAGAATGATTAATGAGTTAAATCTGCACCACTTTACCTGTATCTTGAGGAGTATTTTTTATCTGACTTTAACTTCTATTGTATTTATAAGCCCCGAGGCAGTGCCTTTACTTTTATTTATTCATCCCGTCCGAGCCGATTTTCTATCAGGACAATTCAAAACTGTTATAAAAAATATGGGAATTGTGTAATACCATTTTTTTACAACGGATCATGACGTCAATAAGTGATAGTACTATCATACATTGAATAAAGTTCCATTCTTCTTCTTCTTCTTATTTTCGAGTGGGACACAGAGTCGTCCAACGACCTGATGAACCCTGGTGTCAGAGTTTTTCAACCGCCCACTACTAGTAGTAGGCCTCTGATATGGTTGTGTAACCGTCTAAGTAATCATAGACAGCAACCGAGACCGTGCTCTCCGAAGCACGGAACCGTTCCTGACCCCGTTCACGAAAAGTTCCATTAATTTAATTCAGCATAGCTTTTAAAGGAGTAATATTAAGTCTTGTGGATTTTAAATAATACAATGGATTGCAATTTTTATTAAATATGACACTAATGCCTTTTAAATTGTACTTAGTAGAGAGTGTCGACCGCCACCGGTCCTCTGTGTGACGTTTTTTATAGCCTACTGCCAGGGTCTAACGGAATTAGTGTGTGATTTCCAAAACAATAAGGATGTTTTTATAAAAATGTAGTAATAAATATTTTAACTACTGTGCTACACGTATTTAACCCACAATTAAGGTCGTATATCATAGCAAAGTTAGTTACACCGCTAATTATCTTGTATGTTGAGATAAATAGAAGATAAAAAATAATTCTTGCATACGTTATGAATCGGTCAATAAGGTTCTTTCACTTGACGTCCGTTGTTGCGTATTTTTAGCGCATCCGTAATGCACGTCTGTCAAACGACGGATACGTCAACGCACGTATTTGTATGGGAATAAGATCGAAATTCGCAATTTCCTTTCGTCTGACAGGGTGTGCTAAAAACACGCAGCAACGGACGTTAAGTGTGATCCCTGCCTTACTAAAATTAGCTAACATTACCTATTATATGAAATAAAATATAAGGTTTGTCTGTTTGTTTTTCGTGTGGCGTACCAAGTCGTCCAACAAATTACTAGGGTAAAATTTTACTAGTGACCGATACTGAAAACAGAGTATGGGCTGGTGATAAGGAACAACTTTCACCATGAAACATAGGTCGAAATAAGACAAAAATATTTTGACCATCCATAACTCAGTAAGTCATATCCGGTGATCGTCAATTTTGTATGGTAGGTCATAATATTTTTATTCATATGTCGTTCTATGTTCCTTGGAGAAAGTTGTTCCTTATCACCAGCCCGAAATGGGGCACGTTCATGCTGTTTCTCCTAGTCGGTATTTTCTCCGATGACAGGTCATAAAACCGCGTTTTACCACGCCAGTCAGGAGAAATTTTCTACCATGCGCTCCAAAACGCGGTTTTACGAACTGTCAAAGTATAAAAGAGCTACGAAAGATATATTATCCGTGGTCCATTGAACGCACCCCTGAGTTTTCGCTATCGGTCACTAGTAAAATTTCACCCTTTATACTTAGTAATGTTGACATAATGCAGCATATCTTGATATTATGACACGTGTGGAGTTGTTGGGTACTGGTATCGTAGTCACTGGTTGGGTTTTTGTTGCGGCTCGTTATATGGCGCGACGCTGCGAAGTGACATGCGCCGGCTATTTGTCGCTTTGATTTGCGACTACAGCTGACGAGAACAGGCACAAAGTAAGTATTGGCGGCGGCGCGCCAGCAAAAAGTTATTATATTTTTTTTTATATGTTGCTATGACATTTCTCATACTGAGGCACACGCTCTCAATTTGCACGCCTTTCTTTTTCCGCACCACGGGCCCGGGTATTCCGGGTAAATGATGATTAGCGACATATAGCGTAAATTGGCAACATGAAAATTTTACATATTTAATTAAATTGAACTCACGTAACTTTAACAAGACCGCGCATGTAGCGTGTACGACGACATTTTTATACATTATGTGTCCAACACACCAAACATTTATTTCATTCAAAGATATACCAACTAGGCACACCTACTAGGTACGTAGGATATTGAAATTGAAATTCTTTGTTCAATGTAGGATAGTATTATCACTTATTGACGTCATGATACGTCATTGTAAAAAAATGTATTACACAATTTTCTTTTTTTATAACAATTTTGTAGTAGTAGTGTCCTAATAGACAATCGGCTCGGGATAACTATAGGTAGTGAATCATAATTACTTAAATCACCATAACTGACTAAATACTAGCGGTCTTATTAAAATAAAAGATAGACGTGTTTTAAGCTTTTGGACAGCGTCAAATCGTATAGAAAAATATTGTAAAGACTCCCTAAAAGTGCGACTAACTTTTTTGTAATAAAACTGTAGATTTCCAGCCAGTAACCTACTGCTAAATAGACGTCCAATGTTCTACCCGTTTATGTCTCGGCTAAGCTTGTTCAGTTTAGTTTTGTTTTTGTAACAACCGCGGCAGCACAGCGTGCTTTACAATTTGTCAGATTGATTTGTGCCGACAGCTGACATGGTAGAGCCAAGTGGGCCTTGCTTACAGCTTGGCTCGGGACCACAGCTCCTTTATAAGACAGAAACGGGTTCGACAGAACATAGCTTGTTTATTACAGTACTTTACAGACCGTTACATTACCAAGTGTACGGGGAGGTGCAAATACTAGGCACAAGTAAAAAGAGGCCCTGTTTGCCCAGGCTAGGTTGGATTTACCAATCGCTTTATCCTTTGAATTGAACTCTATCAAGAGCGTTGATGGTCCATCTCCTTAAACGCACTTTATTTTTGCCGTGTGATACCGGCTTAGAATAGTATTACCCCATTTCTTTCCCGCTTGTGTCGTAAAAAGTGACTAAGGGGTTACAAGTGTTTTACAATTTAAGGCGACAGGCTAACAACCTGCCACTACGGTGATACACGATTTTACTGAAATGGCCCTTAAATATTTGTCAGACGTAGCGATAGCGGCCTTTAACGCTCTGCCTGCGTGATATGTATGTATTTTTGCCAAGAATAACCTGATTTTAGAACCTTGTCTGTTGTTGCAGGTCGGATGAAGCGTCGCCGGCACCATGTCGGCGGTGATGAGCACCCTGTCCATCATCAGCGGCGGCAGGAGAGCTCATCGGAAACTAGCCTCCAGGTGGGTACACGCGGGTACTAAGCTAAGATATTGGAATCCATATTAGTTTAGAAAACAGAAATCTCATTGTAATCAAGTTTATTATAACTAGCAGCCCGCCAAGCGGTTTCACCCGCTGCTAACGAATTTCCCACGGGAAACAGACCTTCTCCCGACATAAATCATACATAAAAACCTTCCTCTTGAATCACTCTATCTTTAAAAAAAATATTTTCATCCAGATTCGTTAAGTGGTTTTGAAGATTTAAGCATACAAACAAACAAACAAACAGACAGGGACAGACGGGGGAAGCGACTTCACTTTAAATTCCGTTTTTTTAATCCCCCAACGGATGAAAAGGGAGTTAAAAGTTTGTATGAAAGTTCGTTGTCTTCAGTGTGATCCGTTTCATAAAAAGTGATTAGACTAATGAGTTTATGACTTAAAATAATTAAACACGTGTTTCAGCATATTTTAAATTTTAACCCGTAATAGGGTCAAACGGGGGTTTAAAGTTTGTTTTTTTAAATGAATGTGATTTCTTTCAAAATTTCTGATTAGACTCCTAACTTAAAATAATTAAATACGTGTTTCAGCATTTTTGAAATTTTTGTCCATTGTGACAATTTTCCGGAATTAATCATACTTATAAACCTTCCTCTCGAGTTACTCTATCTAATAAAAAAAAACCGCATCAAAATCCGTTGGGTAATTCTAAAGATATAAGGAGACACCAAACGGGAAGCGACTTTATTTTATACTATGTAGTGAAGAATTATTCTATCTTATCTTATCTTTTTGCATACACCTACAATTTCAATGCCTAACCAATTCATAACCATATCGTGGTGGACACCAAGTCGAAGAGCGTGTCAATGACCAGGGTTCATTAAAGTTTAATCTTGTTTGTGAATTTTTCTTGTTGATGTCCTACATGACAAGAAAGAGACGAGAAGCAAAGAAATAAACTACCAAGAATAGTAGACTAATATATGTAATTGAATATGAACATATGTAACTGATCTCGAGAAGGGTATTTGCTTATTCTATTCCTATTTGGTACAGACGCTAAAATATCAGACATCCAATGATAAAATCGTACAGGGCCCTAAGTCTGGTAAATAAAAATCGTTTCAGTTGTGTGCCATTGGTCTGTCAGTATAACAGTTTTGGTCATTTCGTATTCTGCTAACAGTTAGAAGTATAGAAAATCACAGTGGCATTATAATGGCAGTGTAGTGTCGTTATCATTGCAAGGGCAAACAATTTTGAGAATCTGGGCCCAGGTAGGTCTACACGGGTGTAAACTCCAGAGCAGATTATCAAAGATAGATGTAGCTTAAAGCGGAACCGACCGTCCTCTGGCGCCCTCATCTGTTTACCACCATTTCCTAAAATCCAGAACAAACGTCAATCAATTTGTCCATCATATATTTTTCATATTTATTCTGGATTTTAAAACATGCGAGGGCGCCACTGGACGGTACAGGCTTAAGTAGTGCGAATGTATCGATGTTTATCTGACGGCCATTACGCGGCATACAAATGGCGACTATTAATCCAGCACCAGCACCGGCCGGCTCTATGCAAATTGAAATTAAACCTCATTTGTTGGTAATGGTACGCCAGTACTAGGTACGCCTTTACTTACGATATTGATAGACGCTATTTCCAGTAATGTATTGGGGGAGGAAAGATACCCTCATTATAAATGCCCTGTTAATAATATCTGCTGCTACATACATACACACATAGATATATCACGCCTTTATTGCTATGGTCGCTATCACCTTGTCTGACAAATGTTAGAGCATTCTAAGCCGGCATCACACGGCCGCACAATGTCCTGATAATAATATCTTCTGCTAGGTTCCGAATTTATCCATTTTTAAAAGGAAACGAGCGTAATCTACATGAACGTTCGCATTATTTTCAATAAAACATTATTTAAATTCGGTTTTAGTGATACGTATGCTAATCGTACAATTTAGTTGAAAGCACGATCATAAAGATTGGAATTCATATAAGGCAAATAAAAGAAAGCGCCTCATTGATGGCACGCGATGGCCGGTGGGTGGCGCTAGTGTGCGATATCGCATATAATGTCTCATAGCATAGGTAATATACAGGGTGTCAGGGACAGCCCTACTTATAGGGTGCATTCAGATTTCAGACCATGAAACTGAACAACTTTCCATAAATTTTTTTTCAAGAAACCTCAAAAAAATTTGGACTTCCCATAGTAAATGCAGTCAGCTAATTTAATTTTTTAATTCAATGTAGGATAGTATTATCACTTATTGACGTCATGATCCGTCATTGTAAAAAAATGTATCACACAATTTTCTTTTTTTCATAACAATTTTGTAATATCCTAATAGAAAACCGGCTCGGGCGGGATAGAAAAATAAAGGCACTGCCTCGGGGCTGGCTAGGTCGAATATTTTTTGTCGTTTCCTGACATATTTCCTTGGGTAAAATGGTTCAGTTTCATGGTCTGCATGCACCTTATAAGTATTCGGAAGGCTGTCCCTTACATCCTGTATATTACCTATGAGAGATCCGGGCAATAGGAGCTGCGTGGGCGCATCCTATTCAAACCGCTTTAGCTATTCGTGGAAAATGGAGATATAATGATCAAATAAAATAATTATAAATATTAGAGATGCACCGATTATGGTTTTGGCCGACTAGCCGACATTCGACTAATCGGCTTAAAAACAGGCGACTACGGCTACAAAGATTACAGCATAGCCGATCATTCTCTAATGACGTTTGGTAAAAGCAAATCGCGTCATTGCACGTTTAAGAGCCTTTTTGCTAATTAAAGCAGTTGAGGTTTAATTTCTGATTGTAATAAATTATTATAATAATATTTAATGTGGTTATAACAGCTGACTAGTCGCCGACTAAAAATGGCCATAAATATAGAACCTCGAAATTGAAAGTTGGCTTTTTAAAACCCAAATTGTAAACATAGTTTATCATTGTGCTGTCTCTGAAAAGATCAACAATCTACTCTTGAAATTTTCTCTGTTTATTCTCAGTTAATCATCGTATTGTCATCATGTCATCACATCACCTCCATTGTGATATTTTGAAACACTTGCGATTGTAATTTTTGCAATTAAGTATAATAAATTAAAAACGAAACCTAAGCTTAAAATAGCTGCGCGAACATACAATAATGAAATAAACAAAAAGCTATGCAGTTTAGATACAAATCTTCGAGTAAGACAATGCAGGGAAATATCTCGCGATTAATTTCCTAGTCTTTAAGTTTGTGTTTAAGATTGTAGAGATTTGTTATTTAGTAGTGGCCATTCATCACTACCTGTGAACAGAGAACATTGCGGAACCAAGGTGTATTATGCAATTACCCTTGACTTCACTTTTAACAACCGTATCCATAAAGAAGTAAAAATGGACAATGCATTAGATTTAAAGTCGATTCGGGAGTAGGTAAAAACCGTAAGTTACTCACTGTAGCTGTGGCAAGAGTTGTAGAAATTCGGACAAAAGAAACTTGCTTAGTGGACAGTGTTTGTGAATCCAAATTGAGAAATAGTAGCCTTTATTACTCCAATTTAGTAGCTTGCAACTTTTTCTATCTGTTTTGGTTCACCGCTCTTTTCTTTTGCGATCTTTCCAGCAACACCATTCTTTCGCAGTCTTTCCACGCTTAAATTTGCAATTGTAATAATAGGGTCTCTATTGTAATCCTTGGACATACGTTAATTAAATAAGTAGATCATTAACTCGATTTCATAGATTTCACCAATTTAAACGGAAAAATAGCACTGCCGCGATATTAGTTTACAAAAGGATAGTAGATGTCATAGACTATTTTAGTGATGTCACATCTTAAATAGTTGATGATTTCCGCGCCATTCGCAGATTGTCTAACCGCCATATTTTAATCGCTGTTTTCTGACTATTGACAAATACCGCGTAAAATCAAAGACAATTTAAGAGGCGATTATCTTCTATGCTATTTTTTTAGTCAGAGATATGAGTCTGTAACATGGAATTGAGAGTAATGTTAGTTTGTTTTCCAGCGCGCGCAAGTCTGGGCAGTTCTCAGACGCGGGCGAAGATCGCACTCGCAGTCAACAGCAACATGACCTCCGACAGCAGCGGTCCGCCTCCTTGGTAAGTCCTCATTTATACTAGCTCAGTGTTCGTTATCGTGGTCTGTGTTCGATATTATCAAACTACATGCTACAATTTTACAGGTGAAATTCGATGTTCATTGCGTAGTCGGTTAGCCATTATGATACCAGGAATTATAACCGGTTACGCAATGTACTACGAATTTCACGTGTAGACTTCTAGCCTATAGTTTCATAGCATTGGGCACTGTTCTGGTAAGTATATAATTTAGTTTGATACAAATTAAGAAAAAGTCTACACTATCAGGATTTCAATTTACTGGTGGAGAAGAGGGGGAATTGAATATTACTCCACCGACAATAACTCTTACAGAAGAAGAACCAAGTTCATAATAAGTTAATGCTGCTAGTATAAAGTTATCTACTGAATGCCATAAGCCGTATACATTTTCATATAACGGTGATGTATTTCCCCTTTTCCAAGCCTTAACTTGCTATCACTGTGCAAATGAACACATTATGCGTATCTATAGACTTGAGACTATATATCAATCATAGCGTTGCGGCTGCGTCTGCGCATGTGATACAGAGCGCAATGGGAAATTTTATAAAGATTCTCGAGTTTCATGTAGAGGGCGCTCAGCTTAATTGAAATAACGTTCCTTTACATGAATATCTGTACCACTTTACAAATTATTCTTTATTTTGTATTTATGTAATCGTTTTAAATTACTTAATGATTTTTTGTTTGCTTACATGAATGACACTCAATATAATAGCAAGACGACAAGTTTATTTTGTAGCAAATTCAACTAAAAGAAATAAATTAGTAACGAACACAACGTGAAACGGAATCTGAGACAAAACGATGGCTGCCGCCAGCCATATTGCAACGTCAAATTTTCAGATTAGCACAGTGCCCTCTGGTTTGACATTCAGAGCTGCCAATAGTGCTGTCAACAGAAAAACTCGCAATTCCCCGTGGCCGCCTCACTTATCGAGCTCGGTATTATTTACATCCTCGCGGGCATTTGTTCCGCGCAGTAATACCATTATTTATACCCCGTTCGTAATGAGCCCACAACGGCTCGAATACTTTATCGAAAGTATTAATTTAACTGTTTCTTCTTTCACTTTTTTAAATTGGGTACATTAAGCTGAAGTATGAATTAATTTGGATTACTAACTCAGCAAGCGTAGCCGGTTTATATGTTAAGACTATATTTCCGCCCAGCGGTTTCACCCACTGCCACCCATTTTCCCGTGGTAATAGTTGTTTTCCCGCGGTAAAAAGTAGCCTATGTGTTATTCCAGGTTATACTCTATCTGTGTTCCAAATTTCATCCAAATCGGTCAAGCCGTTTGAGCGTGAAGAGGTAACAAACATACATACACACACAAACTCTCAGATTTATAATATTAGTACCTTGAAACCTATAGCTAGGTTTGAAGTTACCTGTTAATTTGTTTATAGGCATGAGCAAGGCTATAGTAAGAATAGGCTTAGATTAATGCGTTGATCATTGGCGCTGGCAGTAATGTTGGCAATGCATGCGTGGGCGCAGCGGCCCGGCCCGGCGCGCAGCGTGTGGCCAACTGACGTCATAAGAATGAAACTATTGGTGATAGCACGAGTAGTTCATAAAGCTGGCCAAGTAAATTAAAAAAATGGCCAAGTGCATGTCGGACTCGCGGGAAGGGGTCCATACCGATATGTATATAAATACATAAAAGTTATGTTTATTGTATTTGAGCACACCACAAATAGAAAAATTACTTAGTTTTTTTTTTGTATTTGTTGTTATAGAGGCAACAATGAAATGATACATAGTTTGTGAAAATTAAACTGTGTTACAATTACCTTTCATGAGATACTGAACCATTACAGATAAAATCTAGCAATAAAACATGTTTTTTGTATAGAGCCCCACAAATATTTATTGTATTTGTTGTTATAGAATCTTTCACTGCGCTCGCCAATTTGCCTGCTAAGCGTGGTGAGTATGGCAATACTCATATACAATGTCCAGCAGTAGACTGTTATGGCTGTTAAGTAAGTAAGTTGTTATAGAAGCAACAGGAATACTGCATCAGTAAAAATTCCAAGTTTAATTATCACGGCTTATCAGACACAGCACCAGCTACCAGACGGACAGACAGACAGACAGACAGACAGCGAAGTGTCAGTAATAGGGTCCCGTGTTGACACTCTGGATACAGAATTCCATAAAAAAGGGAACAACAAAAAAAATATCTTAGGTATTGCCACCTAAATAAAGTCTACACTACATGTAGGTAGGTATCTCCCATGC
Organism: Tuta absoluta; assembly: GCA_027580185.1. Lineage (NCBI taxonomy): Eukaryota > Metazoa > Arthropoda > Insecta > Lepidoptera > Gelechiidae > Tuta > Tuta absoluta. Next base: position 670,446 of record JAQAHW010000003.1, read on the forward strand.
TACTCGATGGTCATTTGATTACCAGAAACATACGGGGTTTAGGAGGAGTGATGATGAGGCCAGTAGGCCGAGTGACGACTGTGAGGAAAAAGGTAGCTACCCGCCTGGTCGGGAGTTGTGACCAGGGGAGGAACGACTGTTCCAAACGGACAAGTTTGGAAGTTGTATATATAACGATCGGCGAAATAACTTCTTTACCGCGTTTCAGGACTTGTATGTGGAGCGCATGCGCGCCGCCACAGGGGTATAAGGGACAGACGTCTGAATCCTGATAGGGTGCACGCAGACCACGATACTGAACAACTTTCCTCTAGGAACATATGAACGACAAAAATATTCGGCTTCCGATTCAAAATCACGATCAGCTGACTGCATTTGCTATGGGATGTCCAAAATGTTTTGTCATTTCTTAAAATATTTTCTTATTTAATTTAGTTTCAAGGTCCGAAAGCACTCTATCAATATTCGGAGGGCTGTCCATTACACCTTGCACATGCACACAGGCTTTCAGTAGGTACAATTCCCACCGCTTATTTCATCTGTTGCAATAGCATTATGCATTTATGAATGAACTGTACCTCTCTGGAGGATTAGTTGTCAATTTTTTACACAAGCTGATTGCATCGCAGTTAAACTGTCTGCATTACAATTAATATACGGCACTTCTTCTACGAGTTTCCGATACTTTAATATATGACATACTAGATTTCTGCCCAGTGGTTTTACCCGCTGCCACTCATTTTCCCATGGTAATAGTTGTTTTCCCGCGGTAAAAAGTGGCTTATGTGTTATTCCGCGTTATACTCTACTTGTGTTCCAAATTTCATCCAAATCGGTTAAGCCGTCTCAGCGTGAAGAGGTAACAAACTAACATACACACACACAAACTCTCAGATTTATAATATTATTATTAATTATTAATATTATTAGTATAGTACGGATTGACTATAACATCTTACATGGGAGATGGGAGGGCTGTTACAGGGTTTATCTTCTCCTAGAAAAGATCCTTTGGAATAGAATTCCAGAACTTAGTTGCAAGTTTGTTAGACGTCATCAAATGTAACAACAGTCTTCGCTGACCTGAGGCCCTATTCTGCTATTTGAAAAGCTTCTCAGTTGTGGTTCAATTGTGTGTCAATTGGATGGTTTTGGCCGTTTTGTATTCCGCTAACTGTTTGATGTATAGAAAAATACAATGACAAAAGAATGACATTGAGAATGCCATTGACATATTACAATGCCAATGGGGCACTGGAAAGGAGTTTGAGTTAAAGCAGAGCTAACTTATTTAACTTCTAATGAGAAATGAGCAAATTTTTTACAAAAATACTAAACCATAGACCATTGTTCAGGGTGCACTCGGAGATAACTAGCACCGACAACAACGAGACCGCAATAACAAGATTAACCGTTTGACAAGCTGTCGACAGTTGCAAGTATCAACACCATTGTGCTCCGATGGGCGCTATTCATTACAAGGTTCCGTACATTATTAATACTACTCTGGCACGCGCATGTCGAGGCTCGTATGCTACGTTTACACTATGCTCCTGCTCCAGCTCCTGCCGCTGCCGCGAATATTGCCTGAAATACTTCCGCGGCAGTATCACCGCGAGTGAGTGTTCACACACTGCCGTCGTACTCTTCTCGCAGCAATACGAGTGAGAGATATGGCAATAAATTCCATTTGCGCTCGTGCTGCCGTTCATTTGACTCGCGCACGAAAAGCCGACACTCGTGGGTGTACGGGAAGTGGTAGTGGCATGACGAGTAGCAGCGCGAGTATGTTTACATGCTCGCGCTGCCCACTTCCCTAACTATTTTCCTGCCAATAGAGGCATAGTGTGCAGGTGGGGTAAAGATTATGTGCAGGTATTAATTTATCACTTTGTGAGATTAGCAGTGATGCCGGTGATGGATCTTGTTAAGGGTTCGTAAGACTGAATCAGCTACATATACCACATAGACATAACCAGTGCCAAATCCAGACTGTTAAACTGCAAGCCACACCTCGCGGGCTTGATCGTTTTGTTCACGGAGCTGTACTTAGCCGAACACTGCCACTTCGTCTACCAGGTATCTAGAGGCATTGTGTGACCGTGGCAATAGTAATCTGCGGCCATCATAATAATCATGTCGTGGGTGGTTCGCTATTCACGGCGAAGCACAACGAATTTATCTTGAAATTGAACTTTTACTTTCGACGCCACTCGTGCGGACTGCGGATACTTCTAATATCTATTGGTTTTGTTAGAATGACTCAGCCGTTTATTTGTTTACTTTTTATACTTATTTTATCATTAAATTCGAATAAGTCCAGTGCGAGCCAGAAAAAGGTAATCGATGATTTGGCACAAGTATGACGGCCGATGTGGCGCAGTGGCAGTGCGACTGCCTGCGGCGCAAAGGTTCCGGGTTCGATACTCGGTGGGACACCCACAAAGTTGATATTTATCACTTTGTGAATTTGTTCCCGGTCTGGTCAGGACATTGCAGGGTGAACCAACTGATAGTCCGAAAAGAAATGGTTCCGTGTTTCGGAGGGCACGATAAGACGTCGGTCCTGGTTGCTGTCTATGATTACTTAGACGGCGGTCGTAACACAACCATGTCAGAGGCCTACTAGTGGTAGAAGGTGGTTGATAAACTCTGACACCAGGGGTTCATCGGGTCGTTGGACGACTCGGTGTCCCATACGAAAAGAGAGAGACAAGTAGATAACCAAGCTTAGTTTCTTTTGACTCTGAGCCAGCCTCAACTTTCAATATATTTATTCAGAAACAGTACAAACTGTGTGCAAACATTCTTAAAAAATATCATGCCAATAAAATATTTCTACATAACATTAAATTCATCAGTACAAAAATAATCAATCAATAATAAACAAATCTTCAAAAAATTGATTATTTATAAATACAGCATCACTCCATTTCTTTCTCGTGGGAGTCGTAAGAGGCGACTAAGGGACTTGAGGGTGTGTATTGCAGTTGTAGGCGATGGGCTGACAACCTGTCACTATAGCGATACACAATTTTCCGAATGTCCCACAAATATATGTGAGACGTGGCGTAAATGTCCGTTTTTGCGGACGTTTACGTTCTGCCTACCACGCATGGGATAATAGGCGTGATATGTGTGTTAATTGTATTATCTTGTTAGTCATAAATTCTTCTGATATGAATAAGGAATGCATGTATGGGGACTGACAACCGATGTTTAACTTGAGAAACAATACCACCCACATCATTACAACTACAACAGCACGAGAGACTCGCAAACAACTAAGTTGTTTACAAGAGCCCACACGGAGAGCTTGCGGCATAAAGCCAGTACAAAGCTAGATTGCAAGACGAAGGTTTAGCTAGACTTTAGCGCCGCTTTATAAACTGTCATTAGATATTAAATTTTTGATTATACGGATACCTGTAAACGGGTATGATCTGTACCAAGAACCAATTAAAGCGGTGTTTTATGGCACAATAAGTAAAATGCACAATGGTTTATTTTGCACTGCTATAATTTATTACTAATTGAAAATAAGAAAATTTAAATTTTTATTACTTACGCTAGATGTAGCTTCAAGACCAGTATCAAGAAGTTGACAATTTGGAAAGGTTCGGTCGAGGCGCCGGTAGCTCAGTGGCAGAGCGGTAAGACGTAACTCGATAGGTCCTCGGTTCAATCCCCAGCCGACGTTAAAAAAACAACAACTTATTATCTCCATTCGCTGAATAAGTAAGTTGGTAAATTGTAAAAGCTTTTACTCATTTTAAGTATTAGACCGGGTCTATCGCGATAGTATTTAGGTAAATATTAGGGACACAGCTAGGTAAATTACTAATATTTACCTAAATACTATCGCTATAGACCCGGTCTAATACTTAAAATGAGAGAAAGTGATCGCGAGTGCTAAAAAGTTATATTGTAAAAGCTTTTGCTTAGTACTAAGCCAGACAGAGAGTGATGTATTTATCCTGCGCATACGTTGATCGTGAATCAGGCTGTATGTGAGCATTACTGCAGAACATGTAGACGCCCGTGCTATTGTTGCTAATCGTGTCAAGAGCGAGTGCAATTACACAGCAGCTCTTGTGGGTAATCTGTGCGTGGTTAACATATCATTTCATATTATACAATCATTATCATAATATGAATCATAGAGCGATCGGGTAAGAAAAGACTGCTTTTGTTTAATGAGAACTTGCAAAAGCGCGCCACAGGTAGGGTTCGAATCGAACTTACCACTTTCGGTATCAGTATTACCAATGCCTTTACCGACTGAGCTACCGCAGCCTACCTGCCGTTGGTGAAATTATGCAAATATATCTTAATGCCAATAACGCGTGGCATGGCTCCATCTATCGGGATAGATTTGCAACTAGAATAGAATAGAAATTAATTCCCAGAGACTAATTCAGAATGTAGCCGAAGCGATGAAAACCCGCGATAATCAGTACCTATAAATAGATAAATTGTGTAAAAATATACCTTACACGTTGAAGGTTTTTAAAAATTTAGAACACAAATTGACTGCTATCGATCACACACCACGATTCCATATAATCTTGAGTGTAAAATCATACAACTATGGTCCTGTCATACAACTTTGGTCCTATTTAAGAAGACTATTTTTGTTGATTTTTTTAAAGTATTAAGTAGAAGAAAGAAGATTTTTTTAAATTTGATCTCATGTTTAGCTTTCAACTAATAAAAAATACGTTTTTTTTTACGTTTTCTTTTTTTTTGCTATACATGTTGTCAAAACCCCTAACCTCACACAATATGATCCCAATTATAGTCCTTTATTAAGTTATCATACGTTTTTGAGGGGAAATTGAACTTGGACCATATTTGTAAGCATGTAAGACAACAATGTTACAAATTAAAAAAAATAAACAAAATACTTGACGTGTTTTTTACAGATACTACCCTATAAATATTAAAGAAATATAATCAAGGTATACCTCGGATCGAAATGTATCACAATAGCAGCGTATTTCCATTTTATACAAGATCGCAAAGTTGAAAATGTAGAATTCTGGACCATAGTTGTATGATTTTACTCGGTACTAATTTCTACAAATATCCTAGAAAGGAATCAGAGTAGAAACTTCCGGTGGTCGAGATGTCGAGAGCTGCTCGCAATTCCAAACAGCAACAATTATCAGCTGCAGAATGTGCACGGCATGAGCTAACTACGCGCTTCCCGGCTTTTCTTTTTCTATTTCCTCTTGACTCCGGTCTTGGCCAGACTTTTGCAATTACTTTAGTCTGTGCGGAAAGGGAAAAGGCGTTGGCAAAAAGTGAAGTAATAATTTTTTCATAGGTTGCTATAACATTCTCATACTGAGGTACAGATGCGCCGCAATTTCCACGCCTATTCTCTTTCTGCACGGAGCAGTGGCACGGAGTCTATCACCTAACTATACTCTTTGGAGTCGACGATGAAGCAAGATTTTCGATAAATGTCACACGCGGGAATCTCAACGACATTGACGACAGTATAGATTCAGGCCCAAGAAGCAAGATGCTTTCTTTCCTCTTTGAAAACGGCCGCTTTCTCCGCTTTATTTTATTTACAGATTGATGAACCATATTCCTTTAAACGCCAATAGATGGAGCCACCAATTGTGCGGCACCCTGAGCGAATAATCACTTGATTTTGTAAAAATATTCGCAACAATATTTAACGCGAGCACTTTTATTGATACTTTTTTGCGTAAAAACTACAAAATAGCATCCATAATTAACATTTTAAATACAAATTAAAATTTCTTAAAGCCACGGCACAATTATAACGTCATCTATCAACCAAGACGGCTGATGTGGCACAGTGGCGACTGCCTACGACACAAATGTTCCGGGTGCGATTCTCGGTGGGGCACTCACAAAGTTGATATTTATCACTTAGTAAATTTGTTTCCAGTCTGGTTAGGATGTTGCAAGCTAAACCACCTGATTGCGAAAAGCAAGGTGGTTTCGTGCTTCGGAGCTTCGGAGGGCACGTTAAGCCATCAATCTATTACACAACCATGCCAGAAGCTTACTACTAGTAGTCGGCGGTTGAAAAACTAAAACCAGGGTTCATCGGGTCGTTGGACGACTCGGTGTCCCACACGAAAAGAAGAAGATCGAACACATTTAGACAGGTTTTTCTTTCTTACGCCTCACTGGATAATCACCAACGGAGCATCAATGAACGAGTTCTGGGAATCTAGACGCGGTGAAACTGATACCCAGCATTACCCAGTGGTGCCGGTTTCGCGAATAAACCTGTCACTGAAAACCAATTTACAAGTGCGTATAAAGGAAGGCGTAAATAGAAATCACTGATGGCGAATTTCTACTAGTTGAATTGATAAAGGAACTACTTATTCTTAGGGTATTGCGAAATAACTAGGAGTACATCCGTACATGCTGAAATACAGCAATGAAAGCAAAATATTAAATTGCTTTCGTTTTGAGTGAGCTGGCAGGATGGCCCCAAATCATATTGGAGGTTAATGGATAAATGATGGTTTGCCGACTTTGCCTGACATAAATAAATAAATAAATAAAATGATCTTTATTTACCAACAAACACAAATTGTATAAACAAAAACTTTTAAAAATAAATGTAAAAGTTAGTAAAAGGGAGAACAGCTTAGCATTTCTGCTGTTTTTCAGTGTCATCCCACTTTTTTTCGGCCGCTGGACCCAGTTTACAATATATGTGTACAAAATAAAAGTAAAATGAGCACTCTTAAAACAAATTAATTAAAAAAATAACACAAAGATAAACAAAAAACAAAAATACATAAAAAATCAAAAGACAATGAACACAACTACTCCCAGTTACTCTCCTGCTTTTGGGCAGCAGGAAGCCACGGTTGAATTGCAGTATTTAGTCACATTAAAACTTAAGCGGCTATTTTTATGGACTATTGAAAGTAAACAATCGCCCGCTCGTGGCATACAAGTCAGGTTATGCTTATCTCATTCATTAAGTAAAAGCAAGAGTCATTAATAGTGTTAATCTGGATCTAATGTTAGGCTTTCGCCGCTAAGAGCATTACTTACCGCTAATTAGCAGCTGGCAACATTAAAACGAAACTGCAATTAGAGAACATTACCACACCGGTGGCCGGCACAATGGTTCAGATTCACCACCTTTATTGTGAAAAGCAGCGGGTGTCAAAGTTGGCGAAATACTTGTGAAGTTTTTTCAACACAAACTTGCCCATGCTTTAATAAGCCAGCTGGTCTAGGCTACACGACCTCTAGCCTCTTGTTATGCTCAACTGACTCTGAATGCAACTTACTAAAAACGAATCGAAGTGCAATATTCTAATCTTACCGTGACATATCTGAAATAAAAGTTTATAAAAAAGACCGGGGTCGGGTCAAGTCGTTTGACAGACGCATCCGTAAACTCACCGTAGCAGTATTTACACATACATTCATAAACATATCACGCCTATTATCCCTTGCGGGTTAGGCAGAGCGTAAACGGCCGCAAAAACGGACATTTACGCCTCGTCAGATATAATATTAGAGGGTCTTTCGGATAATTTTTAATCGCCATAGAGACAGGTTGTAAGCCCATTGTCTAAAATAGCAGTATTTATATGGGAATAATATCGAAATTCCCTAATAGCGACGGACAACAAATGGCAAGTGGGAGAACCGCGTACGTAGAGCACTATACTGACTACCCACGCCAAAGTTCTGATTTTTCTGCTCGTTAGCCAGCTTATCAGCCTGTAGTGGATGGCATTATATATATAACACTTGTAACTGAGCAGAGATGTGGGTGCCCGAACAAGCAAGGAGTGCGTACTATTCAGTAGGTTCTACTTCACTATAAGAATTCGCACTAAAGTTTAAGCTCTACTGGCACAGCTCAGCCTACGCTATGGCTCTGATTTTCTGCTCGTTAGCCAGCTTATCAGCCCGTGGTGGATAGCATCATAGCACACTTGGTCACAGAGCACAGATCTAATGTGAGGCGAATGGGCAAAGTGCACTTAATATTTTTTCTCTAAATAGATGAACGGTGAATATTATTATTTAGCATCATAATTGGCACCTCAATACGTTTACACTGCATTATAATGCAGCCATTCGTGATACTTTCGCTAGGTTTATTTTTGTTGAAACAGTTTTGTTGTTTTGTTAATAGTTATATAGTTTTATATATACAGATGAAGGATGTAAGTTTATTATTATTTAACATCGTAATTGGCATCTCAAAACGTTTATCAGAAGAATTTTAGAAATTCGTGACACTTCCGCTAGGTTAATTTTTCTGTTTTTTTTTTGTTGAATGTATACGTGTGTGTTGTAATTTTATGCAATAAAGTTTTATCTTTCTATCTATCTAGGTAGAGGATACTCCATCTGTTAAAGCCCTGTTTTGGGTGGACTGATATGGACTGTATTTTAGGGCTTAAATAATCTTAATAGTAAAAAAAATATTTGCGAAATAGAGCAACTTATAACGTAATGTAACTAAGCAATGCTAGTGGTTAGCAGCTCGCGAGTAGCTGCGACTGACGGACACAATAATGAACACATTATCAGTAATTGACGGCGTTGCGGTTGTAATTATGATTATTGCATTACTAAGTAAGTGGTATATGGTAACTCGTCACGCGTCGCGCTCGCCTACCCCCTGCCGCAGGTCGCCGTCATACAGGCTAAGGCAGTTTTGTAAGCGCAAGCGCAATGAATTTTCAGACAAATTGTCCATTCAGTAAGCAGATAATAAAAAACTGACCAAGTGCTAGTCTGACGCACCCAGCAAGGGTTCCGTAACATGCACATCAAGCCTTTTCGTATGATACCACACCGCACTTACTACTATAAACTTTTATTGTTGTAGGATCCCTAAAATGATTCTTAAAAATTTCATTATCTTGGTTTTTTTTTTCTAAATTTGTACTTCAAAACTAAACTACATGCCAAATTTTATAGTTATTTGTCCACGGAAAGTACCCTATGATTTTTTTATTCCTATAGTTTTTTACAGCATAAACAGCCGTATGTTTTAACATAAGAAGTGTTTTTTTACATCTACAAAGCTGCGTCTTGAGTATAAGATTTTAATTACTACTCGATATTTCCACGCATTCTCGAGATAAAAGGCCATGGCAGGCGGACGGACGGACTGTCAAAAAATGTATCCTTTAAGGGTTCCTTTTTTTTCGTTTTGAGGTACGGAACCCTCAAAACCCAAATAACCTATATTATTTATAATATATTACGATGACGCACCCTCTATGAATTTTTCTGTTGTATAAAAATCACGTTATTCTTATGTTTTGCAGCGTAACAGTAACTAACGAATGTTTATTTGTTTCAGCAAACCCTGGAAACGGGCAACGCAGGTGCTGGGGTCACCAACCTCGAGAGTCTGGAGGCCAAGGTTAGTGAACTTTATCTCAAATACATAACATAACCAATACTTACCTACTATAAGTTAATTTCAATAGTTATGTCGGCTTTCTGTTTACCTAAGGTACAGGAATTCCAATTCTTAGTTTAGGAAACATACGTTTCATAGTTATTGTGTATCATTGTACCCATTTGTATTTGGGTTGTTCTCATCGACCGCGTTTTTCGTACGTTCCGCTTAAAAAGTGCTGCTTCCTCTGGGACGAGCGTTATAAAATTTTACTTCAAAATACTTCAGCACTTCTCACATATGGTCAAACATTTAATTCATCAAATATGTGGTCAGTTTTTTGAGAATTTCCTGTCTAACATGCATTCTCTCACATCCATGGCATGGTTCTTTGCTACCTTGCGCTAAATAGACCGTTATCGATCCTAAAATTACAAGTCTATGTCGTGTTAAGCTTTCTTATCTTTTAAACAATTATATTTTCTATCTTTTAGCATGTTTTTAGTTTCCACAACGGCAGAAACTTTTTTATAAACACGGATTTTTGCGTTGAAGCCCTGAATCAGCCCACAATTACCTCGCGCTACTCTCTCACTCATATATTCATGACGGTAAAAGCTATCTGTCGATTTTACTCACGAATTCGTAGCGGCCAGTACCGCCGACAATGTCGTGGGGGACGCAGGCTCCACTCGCCGCTATATCTTCGATGGCGAGGGTAAGTTTCTCACATTTACGACTTTGTCCAGTACCAACCTCATTTCCATGCTAGTCGATTACCAATTATTCAGTTATTAGGTATTATCGATATTTTTTCTGAGGAATACCTTTGATATGCTTAAAATAAGAGGCGGTACTGTATTAAATTTTAACGAATAGGTTTTAATTAAACTGCAAAATAAGCTTTCGTTCTCATTTCCATGTTCTCATTTCCAAGTCTTTCCATGGTTCGAGATGGCATGGAAATGAGAAAGTGACATGGAAATGAGAGAATGATTAAAATTTTGCAGTCCACAGTTGGACAAAATTTTTAAATTATGAATATTTTTTCTCAAATTGATCCAATGCCTGTTTTAATCGTAAATATGTGGAAGTACGGGTATTTTTCATTATTACCAATTTTTATGAAATGAAAGGCGCCGTGTGATTGCCGGCTTAGAGCGCCGTGTGATTGCCGGCTTAGAGCGCCGTGTAATTTCCGGCTTAGAGCGCCGTGTGATTGCCGGCTTAGAATAGCATCACCCCATTTCTTACCCATGGGTGTCGTAAGAGCCGACTAAAGGACTCGAGGGATGTATATTGCAATTTTAGGCAATGGGCTGACAACCTGTCACTATAGTGATACACAGTTATCTGATTGACCCTCAAGCTTTTGCCAGACGTGGTGTTAATATCCGTTTTACGGCCGTTAACGCTCTGCCTACCCCGTAAGGGATATAGGCGTGATTTATGTATGTATGTATGTATGAAATGAAAGCTTTTGTAGTTAATTTTATATGTCTTTTTACCGAATGTCTCAGAAGAAGGGTTAGAGTTTTTCGGGAGTCTGTCTGTATGTATGTTTGTATGTATTATGTATGTGTTTATGTATGTTTGTATGTGGACATGCAATTTCTTTTTCGTGGGTTACAGCCCAAACGGCTAGATGGATATTGACATGTGGGGTGTCGTGTCGCAGCGCATCAGCGCGAGTGACATTTGCTACATTTTAAACAAGATACCGCTAAGACGCGGCACTCCCACCCGCTCTCTGATATTTCACCGCTCTGTGCTCGCCCGACTTAGAAGCAGTCTGAAGTGGTCATCTACTGGTTACGCGCGCTTTATACTAGTTTAGAGTGCGTTGCGGTTTCGGGAGCCCTAGTTTTGGCACGCACATATATACATGTTGGAGTTTTTCTTCTAAGCGGTAGCCATTATTATGTATTATTTTGTATAAGAGACATTCTATAGAAAAAAGTGGTTCTATACCAAGTACTGCAAACCCGCGATATCTGTACGCCAATAAAAGTAGTCCATCATGCTAACCACTTTTTTCTATAGAATGTCTCTTACAGAAAAGAATACATAATAATGGCTACCGCTTAGAAGCAAAACTCCTACATGTATATATGTGTGTGCCAAGACTAGGGCTACCGAAACCGCAACGCACTTTAAACTAGTATAAACGCGTTTAACCAGTTGATGACCACTTGAAACTGCTTCCCAGTCGGGCGAGCCTATATTAATATTATGTTGGTACTCTTTTCTATCTTGGCCACAAATTACTTTAATACAAAGTGTTATAAAACTGTTTGTTGCATTCTGCAGACGGTCACTATGTAAAAGTTATCAGTATCCACCGTGGTATCCACACCCTCATGTTCGTGGGATGCTAAATAAATATTTAACTAAGTAAATAAAGCTTATTTTCTTTATATTTCCTACAAATCAAGTAGTGGACATCTCATTTCCATGACAAAAAATAGTGGCCCTCCTTTTTTTATATTTATAATTGTAATATATTAATTATTTTTACTAAAATACGTTCTTTAAGCTCTAGCAAACATTACTGACTACTTATATATTAAAAAATATTTTAATTATTTTAATATCAAATAAAAGAAAAATTGCCACGGAATTCTCTCATTTCCATGTCCGCAAATAGTGGACATCAAATAACTCTGAAACTAGTGGTCCAAGAACCGGGCAATTTCAATCTAGTGTTTGTAATGAGAAAAACTTTGATAACGTATATTCAATTATCCAAAAAAACTAAATTTGAAAAATGACATGGAAGTGAGAAAATTCCGTGTCATTATGAGAATGACCCATTTAAGTTAATTCATAGAAATTATCTCATCTTTCTTATTTTATTTATCTGTTCATATTGAGATGTGAAATGAGCTTCGCTACAACTCATATAGATATGATTATCATTTAGAAACGTACACATTTGAGGCAAAAACCAAACAGTGAGCATTACTGATATTAGATTTATAATCGTATCATGGTTTTTTGCGGCTGTTCTTTACACTTTCAATTGTAATCATAAATCATAGTTCTATATAACCGTTATTTCATGGTGGTTTTACTTGCCGACCGTGACTAACAAACCATTCAAATATTAATATAACGTAAATCCGCTATACACTGATATTGTACAAAGCAAGCCTTAGTTTATCCCTCAAACAAGCCTCAATGGACTGTGAAATGTTACTGTTTGTTCAAGAATCACTGATTCGTCACGTATCAAGTGCGCGCGCGCCGCTCCATACAAAAGACATCAACGCGCGCATTATCTCTTTATTACTCGATTATTTCGAAAATTGCTATTTTAATTCAAAAAAATGATTGACGTAGAGTTTTTTTTTTTTAATTTATATCAATTTTGCACTATTTGCTAGGAGATAAAATGCGAACTTTCTTAATTCTGTCACACTGCTACTCTGTTTTAAACTTAGTTTTCTACGCAGTATGTATTTGTGCGGTCTTCATGGAAAGCATAATAATTAATTAATCCGTAGAATTGATTATGATGACGGTAAACTAGTTTTACCGTTAATGAATAGAAGACTTAGAGCTTTCGAAGAATAAACAGAACTTTGCATGAGAGAGTATCATTAAATCCGCGTACAAGTATACCGTGGATGTAGGTACCGTCTACCCGCCTGGGTCGCTCTGGGTATGTCACCAGATACAGGGTGTAAGGGACAGCCCTCCGAATACTGATAGGATGAATTGAGACAATGAAACTGAACAATTTCACAGTTTCTAGGGAAAAGTTGTTCCCATAAGAAAATATTTCAGGAAACGTAAATTGATTCTGTCCTCCCATAGAAAATGCAGTCAGCTGAACGTGATTTTGTATGTGGGGTCGAATTTTGTCATTTACTGACATAAGTTTCTAGGGAAAAGTGGTTAAGTTCCACGGTGTTCACGCACTCTATCAGTATTCGGGAAGCTCTCCCTTACACCGCGTATTATTCATCTAGCAGTAGTTTATACGACATATCGACTGTCTTAACACCTCTAGCACAGAATAATAACTAGTAACTTGCCCTCTAGAGTCTGTTAAGAAAACATAGCATCGGTTTCCCACTTTTAAGTAAGTAATAACAATTTATTACACACTAACAAAAAGAAAACAATATAGGATATATTAAAATAAAAATGCGTAAATGTGGCCTTATCGCTAAGAGCGATCTCTTACAGACAACCTTTGGGTACAGAAAATAAATAAAGAAAACAGAGCAGAGTGCAAAAAGTAGAGTCTGTGCAAAAATAGAATAGGCGTAACAATTGAGGGCAGCTCTGCGCCTCAGTCACACCTCAGTATGAGAAAGGTCATATATGAAATAAAAACCAGTTCAAAAACTAACACCCGACTACTGAGATATCGCGCTCTAAAAAGTAAGAAACAAGAAATCTGGAATATTAACTACAAACAATTTAATATCTATAGTCCACGAAATTTATACGAAGATATGACATATAATTATATATTTAAATGTATATTTAATAAAAAATTATTGTGGTTTATAGGTGATAGCCGTGGACGTATGCCAGTTTGCCTTACCTAATTATGTTGTGCAAGTTTATGATATCATCTACTAAGTATTAGAGTAGGTGGCATACGACCACGGCTATCACCTATAAACCACAATAATTTTTTATAAAATATACATTTAAATATATAATTATATGTCATATCTTCGTATAAATTTCGTGGACTATAGATATTAAATTGTTTGTAGTTAATATTCCAGATTTCTTGTTTCTTACTTTTTAGAGCGCGATATCTCAGTAGTCGGGTGTTAGTTTTTGAACTGGTTTTTATTTTAGTTATTTTGGGGTTGAAGGTAAGTTTAACACTTTGGTATGTATTTTTTTTCTGGTAAGAAATGCAGCTCAATTCACAATTAAAACATCACTCGTTAATTAAACAAAATGCACTCATCATAATCTTATCTTTGTATGTATGTATGTTTGACCATGCATAACAGGGTAGGAGCCAACACGCAGCCTTGGCGAACATCTCTACGCACGGCTCGGATGTATTGCCGTTAAAAACAACAGATCCTTTCATGTCCATATGAAAGGATTTAACGAGGCTCAGAAGTTTTGGCGGGCACCCGATGTTTACAAGTGCAGTGTAAAGGCACAGAGGTGTTCTCTGCTCTCTACACTTTTCCTGAAGTTGGCGAAGTGTAAAGATCATATCTGTTATGGAACGCTGGGCGCGGAATCCACATTACGATTCGGGATATACACGATCAGCTAGTTTCTGGAGTCTTAATAAGACTAACCGAGCAAATAATACCTACTATACTTAAAAGGGATATACCACGATAACAGTTACAGTCACCGCGGCCACCTTTGCCTTTGTATAGGGTAACGATGTTAGCATCGCGCATATCTTGTGGTATATATCCCGCTTCCCAACATTTACACAACAGATTGTGCAGGATGGGTAATATGCACTTGAGCCTGATGATTTCGGCATGGGTACTATCATTCCAGGAGACTTTCCGGTCTTAAGCTGTTTAACAGCCTTGTGGTATTCCCTTATGGTACGAAGGTCATCTAACTTGGCCCAGGTAGCTAGTTTTGGCATGCAGTCTGCAGCTTCCGGCATTATATTAACTGGTTCCGAATAGAGACCGATATAATGTTCTATCCATCGTTCGAGTTGGCGTTGGGCATCTGTAATAACAGTGCCATCCACTTCTTTAAGGGGGCTGTTTTTTTAGGCACAGGACCAAGGGCCTTTTTACTGCCAGCATACACACCACCAAAATTTCCGACATCAGCGCACGATTGGATACTTTGGCAAAGCTCGGTCCAGTATGCATTAGCGAAGTACCGTGATGTGCGTTGTAATGCAGCTTTTGCATTCGCTAAATCGACACGCGACTTTTCGGAAGGGTTAAGGCGATGTGTAAGCGCAGCTTGCCGTTTGGACTCGAGCAGGGGTGTTATGTGTTCGAGATTTTCAGCGAACCAGTCCTGGTTTTTGACTTTCTGGTGGCCGAAAGCCGTACCAGCCACATCTGTTAGTAACTTTTTTACTTTGCCCCAGTCTTCCTCTATAGGAGCGTCTACGTCCCAGGTGGCAGTTTCATCGCGTACCAACTCCTCAAACTTTCGGACAAACTCATCATCCCTGGTTTTGGGAAGATCGATCTTCTTCCTACCGGGCAGTTTGGACGAGTGGATCTTTTTGTGAGTTATAGCAACGTGCGAAGCCACCAAGAAGTGATCTGTGTCACAATCAGCGCTATGAAATGTAGGCGTGTGTAGGGTCTCGCGGAGATTTTTCTTTTTGGTTAGGATAAGGTCCAGTTGATGCCAGTGACCAGAACGAGGGTGTTTCCAGGATACTTTGCGAGATGATTTGCCTTTGAAGTAGGTATTGGTAACACACAGTAGGTGTTTAGAGCATAGCTCTAATAAACGTTAGCCGTTTTCGTTTAACTTCCCTATACCGTGGTTACCTATACAATCAGGCCAAGCTACGTTGTCCTGTCCAACCCTTGCGTTAAAATCGCCCAGAATATATAAGCGGTCCGATGGTCTTAACCCGCGTAGAGACTGGTCGAGCTGGTCATAAAACTGTATTTTGGCTTCATCCGTTGAGGATAATGTTGGTGCGTAAGCAGAAATAAGTGTTACGTATCCATGATTCGTATTTAACCGCACCAACATAATGCGTTCCGATATGCCGCAAGGAGCCTCTTTTGATGTTAAGAGATCGTTGAGGATAGCCAATCCTACATCATGCTCACACACAGCGCTGCTGTCCTTTCCTTTTCAAAAGAATGTGTAATGTGTCTCACGCAAGGAACCCTCGTCGGGGAGTCTGGTCTCTTGTAAGGCACAAACAACAATGTTAAGTCTGTTGAGTTCGGCGTCGATAATGGCAGTTTTACGCAGATCTTGTGCGTCAGTAGAAGATGGTAGAAGAGCCTCCACAGGTGTCAGGGAGGCCTGTCCTCATAGTACGGACATTCCATGTTACAAATCGCATGGAAAAGCGGTGTTGGGAATTGTTTCTATTATGCCTTTTAGTCGCAGGTGTAAAATGTAACGGCACCGATTGTCTAGTTGAGGCTGGTGCTTTCTACACCCTAAAAGAGCAAACCAGCACCGGGGCGGAACAGTACCTTATTGGTCGGGGGCTGCCCAACTTGGAGCAGGCGGTAACTGATCAGTTGGCCTACAATGGACCCTTCCACTGTCGGAAGCGACCCCTGGCGCCCGCACTTACGCCCATATGTGCGGACTTATAACCGATCACTGCCACTTCCCGTGTTGGTATCCGCGTGACGCGGGTGAAGTGTCCTCTCCACAGACACTGCGTTGCCTGGGACGCAATTATGGAAAACGCAGGGCTGCCCAGGACCTGCGCCAACCTCTCGGCCTTCCTGGCTGGATCCGCAGGAACGACTAGTCGATACGTGCGGAGCCAGGTCGGCTGCAGGAGTCTGCCGCGCGATAGATCTCTGTCACACGCGCCTGACGGAGATCCCGTTCCGGGTTTAATTGTGGAGTTGGCCTCTCCAGGACCGTTGAGCTTGGGTCGGATTTATCCCTCGGTCGCTTTTTACGACCCCCACGGGAAAAGATGGTGTGGTGCTATACTACTCCGCCGGCACTACACGGCTGACCGACCGATTTGAATAGTTTTTATAATACCGCCTGTTCTATTTGGATCGTTTGGTATGTACTATGTGCTCTTGCTTAGGTATTTGTCCATAAGTTTTTGACTCTTTTGAAGTGTCTATTGCATTGATCGTATAGATTTTTGTTCGTAATGCCAAGCGCTCTGACATTTTTTTGTTAAATTGGTCTACATGTTTTAAAGTTGGAAATAATGTACAATTTCATCGTATTCAATAGTGTCGTTTACAATTCTTCTTGTGTCTAATATTGCTAATTGCTCCATTGTCAACTTCCCTACTCTGATGCTGTTCAACAGATCAATCAAACTGTTGTCATTTACCTGTCACATATTTTGACCCAATTCACAGAAACTGAACATTCTCCATAAAAGTGGTTCAGCTGCATAAATGTCAGGTTGTTTGTAACAATATGCGCCTAAACGAGTTACAGATACGGGTGGTAATTGCATTAATTCATCAAAGACTAATAGGTTAACCCTTAAAATCGTGTTTCACTTAAGTGACAGGTTGACAGCTGTCGCCTAATTGTAATACCTACACATGAACTCCTCGTGTCCCTTAGTCGCCTTATACGACACCCGTCGCGTCCCGTTATCCCGTAGTCGCCTCATACGACACCCACGGAAAAGAAATGGGGTGGTGCTATTCTTAGCTGGCATCACACGGCAACTATTTTTTTGAACTGCGCTTATTAAGCCCTTTCATTTGATACCCAACACGACATTACTAGTAGTATAAACTTTTTCAATTCTTAGCTCTAGAGGGCGCCCTATGTAATGTATAGCGACATAACGTAGCCTATAACCACCGGACTGTTTAGACGCTTCAAATGATACCTCATTTATCAAATTCTGATAAGTTGTTTAGAAGTTAGGACGGAACAAACGTTTTCGTTTCCACATACATACATACATACATACATACATACATACATACAGGTCAAAATCATAACCCTCCTTTTTGCTTTGCCGTAGTCGGGTTTAGGACGGAACAAACGTTTTCGTTTCCACATACATACATACATACATACATACATACATACATACAGGTCAAAATCATAACCCTCCTTTTTGCTTTGCCGTAGTCGGGTAAAAATGATTAGTTCACTTCTTGCCCACGCCTCTTCTCTTTCCACACAAACTCTAGTCGTGATTATACATAAAAAAGCAAGGCAGGAAATATTTGGCGACCCTCCCACCACAGTGGCACAGGGCACACTCGCTCCGCACTCGGCACTCACATTCTGGCGTTGGAACCTTCCCAGCGATTGTTCAGATACCACTGAGGGCAAGCCCTTCTAC
The DNA here is from genome assembly GCA_027580185.1 of Tuta absoluta. NCBI lineage: Eukaryota > Metazoa > Arthropoda > Insecta > Lepidoptera > Gelechiidae > Tuta > Tuta absoluta. The sequence goes on from JAQAHW010000003.1 coordinate 688,799, forward strand.
ATCACATTTACATTCGTATTACAAAACGTTACAGACTTACACAAGTTATGGTAAAAGTCACTTCCTCATAAACCTCTTTTGAATAAGTTTATGGGTAGGTAGTTAGACTTTCATTTAATTTTAACTGACGAGTATTTACTAGTTTTGTCACACGACGGTGAGTGAACGCTTTTCTCTGGATATTGTATTACTATATTAAGCCGATTTGACACTATCAAAGTATTTGGACAACGTAAATTTGACGGCTTTTTTGGACGTTACTTTGATCATGGCAACACTGATCAGCGCGCACATGAATGACCGTCCAAACCACGTCCAAACAAAGTGAAATAGGACCGCGTTCAATTTTTATCAAAGATACTTTGTCAAAGTTATTTTGCCGAAGCATACTTTGATAGTTTTAACGCGGCTTTACCTTCCTCATTTTTTGGTGGAATTTAGATTCATATTAAATGAAAACATTATAGGTGGAAACCTACTCTTAGATGTTTAAGAAAATTTTAAATTCTGCAATTAAATTATATGCAGATGAGTTTGTCCAGAATAACGACACCGATGTTCTTAAAATCTCTATTTGATAAGAATACCTTTAAGTTGGACTGTCGGGACGCGTCGTCGATTCGACTACCAAGCGAACTTATCACGGACATAAATCTGTTGTAATTGCTTGCATGATATAACGAGTGGCCTATGAGCGGACGAACATTATTGACTAAAGCGAAATTCATAACCCATAGCAAGAAATGAAATGGTAATATGTAAAAACTAAAACAAGATATGAAAATTATACTATATAACTTGTAAGATGACACAGTTCGAACTCACTATTATTTTTGTTGCGCGTTATCGCGACGTATTCGGACCAGTCGCAACAAAAATAAGTGTAAGTTCGATCCATGTCCTCTTACAAGTTAAAGATATGAAAAGATGTGTTTCAAACTTGAGCGAATTCAATTCAATTCTCATGAACAGTTTGAAATTGAAATTCTTTATTCAATGTAGGATAGTATTATCATATCACTTATTGACGACATGAACCGTCATTGTAAAAAAAGAAATTTGTATCACACAATTTTCTTTTTTTATAACAATTTTGTAATGTCCTGATAGAAAACCGGCTCGGGCGGGATAAAGAAATAAAAATCAAGGCACTGCCACGGGGCTGGCCAGGTTAATCACACGGCATGTAACTTTACGCCACCACCATCTGAAAACGATATTTGTTTCAAATTGAAGTCAAGATTTTTTGTAAGTAGTAATTTTTTACTTATCTACTTATTTACTGGATGACAGTAAAAAAACCTTGAAAATGAAGTTACTTAGTGGAGTTCCATGTAACCTTTCTTCTAAGTCTTGGAAGGGGTAATATTTTTAAATAGGTGAATACTCTTAGAGGTGTATGAACATTTGATGAAGGTGTTTATAGAGATCATAAAACTGAAATAGTTCCCTTATCCCTAAAGAACGTAAGTCTAGGTCTACTTAAAGAAATGGAACATTTCTTAGGCACCGAAGCTGTATCCTCCTATGATTAATGTAATAGATAGTCAGGATCAAGCTTGCCAAGAATTTCCGCATACCTGATTATAAAGTTTCACAGCTGCACTTTGCAGACAAAAGACAATGACAAATGTGTAAATGTATGTTTTATGGAATACACGACAAGTGAAGTGACTGTTGGATGTTAGTTTCCTTCCGGTGCCAGGTGAGTGGTCGGTTGGTCGCGCGGAGGCGGGTAGGCAAGTCGTCGAGTGGAACGAATCGTCGCCTGCGCTGCGCAAGCGCATCCACCGCGACTAACGAGCTCGCTTCCGATACCTGTTGTTGGCGGATGACTCATTTATTCAGAGACCTGTGGAATAAGTTTTATATCTTTGTAGGGACATCGAAATAAAGGCATTTAGTTTGAGAAGTCTTGAACATAAGGTGTCAATAAGGAGGATACTCCACCTGCTTATGTATTGAATCTCAATCAACAACATGTACTGCGTTTTATACATACATACATAAATCACGCCTATATCCCTTATAGGTAGGCAGAGCGCTATAACGGCCGTAAAACGGATATTAACACCACGTCTGACAAAAGTTTGAGGATCAATCAGATAACTGTGTATCACTATAGTGACAAGTTGTCAGCCCATTGCCTAAAATTGCAATACACATCTAACCCTCGAGTCCCCTAGTCGCCTCTTACGACTCGTAAGAAATGGGGTGATGCTATTCTAAGCCGGCATCACACGGCATTGTTTTTTATGGGCAATGATATAACCGACAACTGTTAGGTAAAACCCAGAACCACATAACAAGTTAATTTAATAGGTCTTAATTCCAATTTATCGCATACCAACGTTTCACCAGTCACATTCTGCCACTCGTACTGCTAGTTAACCTGACAACATGGGCATATTTCACGAGCGAGCAATTTCCCTTCGTTAGGCGCGGCGCCGACCCCTGCCCGAGACACTGCTGGTACGTTCCTGGTGGCAAAGTGTCGCTCGAGTACCGTTGCGAATGACAATAATAATAAACTTAACGGCAATGGCCGACACCGCCCCTAGCGGCGTGCATTAACGGAGGTAGAACGAGACTATAAAGGGTGAAATTTTAACAGTGACCGATAGCGAAATCTCTAGACGGGCTGGTGATAAGGGACAGTTTTCCCCAAGAAACATAGGTTGAAATATGACAAAACCATTTAGAGTTTCCATAGTAATTCAAATCAATGATCGGCTATTTGTATGGATGGTTCCATTTTTGCTTTTCGTTATTCGACCTTAGTTTCTAAAGAAAGTTGTCACCAGCCCGTCCTGGGTTTTCGCTATCGGTCACTAGTAAAATTTCACCTTATATTTGGCTATTTGTATTCGCTTTATAATTTATTTAATATTTTGTTTTAGATGGCGAGCATAGAAGTGTCATTGGCGGGATCTCGGCGGCGCAGCGCCGGCGCCCGGGACATCTCGCGCGAGTTTGACGCGCTACGCAACGCCCTCACTGACAAGGACACTCTTATTCAAAGGTACTCGTAGGTTCTTCTCAGCGACCCAAAGTCCTAAAGAAAGATAAGACATTTGTTTTTCTTTTATAGCGAACTGAAATGTATGTTTCCTGTTTTTTTTTTATTATTAATGATGGGTTTGCTCTTGACTCTAGTCTAGGTCATAGGACAGAGACAGAGTCTAAGATGGAGCGAGCTCACCCAGAAGAAGCCTGTTAAGGCACTGGCACTCCCACACACTGACGGAACGCAGCAAGCTTCTTGGCGCCAGACTTCAGTGGGATGGTGGTCGCGAGCCAGGCGGCCCCCCTTACGGAGCCTTCCACCGCTTAGTGGGATCGTTCAGCCGGACTTATCCACAGGCAAGCCTGTGTTGCCGTTGTCCGGGGTGGACCGCTAGGAGGTAGATCCCTAACCACCCCAAAATAATATCGAACCACAGCGTACCCAAACGTCATGTGTTGTCACCCCTCGGCGAGCGAGTTCTTTGGTCTGTGTAAGCAACCTGCATTTTTACACACTTTTTATGATTCTAGCCTAAAGAAGCAGCTGAGCGCCTCACTGAGCGCAGCACGTTTAGCGGCCCAAGCGACGTCCCCGGGAGGCCAGCGGGGGTCGCAGGAAAACATGGGAATGCTGCTGTCAGCTGAGGAACGAAGAGCGCTGGATGACAGGGCGGTGGCTGTGCGAGCTGACCTGGACGCCAGGCGGAGCAACATACAGGAGCTGCGGAGGCGGCTGGAGAAGACGCATGTCACAGAGTGAGTATTTGTGTTAACATTATGTTGTATTAAACCAGGATTCTCGCGATAGTATTAACTTAGAATAGCATCACTCCATTTCTTACCCGTGGGAGTCGTAAGAGGCGACGAAGGGACTCGAGGGTGTGTATAGCAATTCTAGGCGATGGGCTGACAACCTGTCACTATGGCGATACACAATTTTCCGAATGACCCTCAAACGTTTGTCAGACGTGGCGTTAATGTCCGTTTTTTCGGCCGTTCATGCTCTGCCTACCCCGCAAGGGATAAAGGCGTGATATATGTATGTATGTATGTATGCATGCACGATAATATTCCACTCATCAAACAATCACTGTTGCAGTAACATCGACACGCGCATCCAGCAGGCGGAGCTGCAGTACAAACTGGGAAGAGAGGAGCTGGAACTGCTGTCGCTGGGCGAGCAGGCGCGCGCACTCGCTCAGCTCATTGAACAAGCCGATGCCGCGGCTAAGAGAGCTGACACCCCAACGCTGTATAGGTACGTAAACAAAGTATTTCTGGATCATCATCAACAGTTGAAACATTCCACTGATGCTCCCCACTTTTCTGGGTAGCCAGATCAAAAGAATGGACTACGAGGTGGTCTTCTGATCTTTGTGGCTGGAGCCATATTCTGGAAGTCGCTATAAAACTTGACACGTCATAAAATGCAAACAAGAGCCAATGTTTCAATTGATTTTGCCACAAAGTCTCCATAGCTCGAGCGTTCTGTACAACTTTTACTTTGGACTTTTAAGCTTTCTCGCTAGCTGCTGATGGCCATAAGATTTTTAATGCAAATACATAAATCATGTACAAATAGATCGAGTAACTTGAAAGACAATTAACAAAGGCGTTTTATCTGACAATGGTTGTCGGAAAAGCTCAGCGTGTTGCAATCTAAGAGTTGTTTTCAATCAAATCCTCTTATCTAATGGTCGGAATGATCCATTGTCCAAAGCTGCGCGGGCGCCGCCGGTTCCGCAGTACACGCGCACTGACGGTAAATTGCAATCATGTCGATATACAGGCTGGGAAAAAAGACGTATTGTAGATGTTTACAGAGAAGGCTGCTGCTCGTATTTCCAGGGCTAAATATTCCTCAGTAGCCTTTGTATGGGATCCTACCCATACAACAGACTATCAGCCACCACTTTTTATGACGGACGGTATGGTTTATAGAGATAGGTTAGTGACTATTCTAACTACAAGCATAATCACGCCCTGAGCTCGATAGTTGTTCAAGAAACACTTGCCAAGCTCGCGGCTAAAACAAAACTTATACCTAAAATAAACACCCTTTAAATTCAACCACTAGAAGCCATTGAGTTTCTAATTAGAATTACTGTGCGACTTTACGATGCCATTGAAAGGTATTAATCTCCTCAGCTTCCTCGCCTCTGCAATTCAACGGCTAATGCGGAACATTTCTTGGAATCCAGTGAGCCTGTTGCACTTCAAACCTGGTATTACGGATTGACACTGCTACGCTACTATTACTACCTATTGATGGTAGGTTAGAAGCAAAATCTCTGTTCTTATTTCGCGTTACAAAAACGGCACTTCTTTTGAGCGGCGGCATTATACTTGAAGATGTGCAAACAAACCTGAGACTGAACGAAATAACGCGTTCAACAAGTTATTAGTAAGTATGTGTTTTGCCGTGTGATGCCGGCTTAGAATAGCGTCACCCCATATCTTGCCCGTGGGTGTCGTAAAAGGCGACGAAGGGACTCGAGGGTGTGTATTACAATTTTAGGCGATGGGCTGACAACCTGTCACTATGGCGATACACAATTTACCGAATGACCCTCAAATTTTTGTCAGACGTGGCGCAAATGTCCGTTTTCTGCGGCCGTTTACGCTCTGCCTACCCCGCAAGGGATAAAGGCGTGATATATGTATGTATGTATGTGTGTTTGAAGTCTTTACGGGTACTTACACTTATTTACAACTTGAGTATTTTAAGCACATTATGGTGTGAAGGCGGACTTCCCACGCTCAATTTGAACGGCAAATAGAGCTTAAGCTTGTTTGCCTGTGTAGTTTACGTACAACTTGGCTGTAAAGAAAATCTCTGTTTACCATAGTAATTGCCAGGAACTGGTCATAAAAACTAACTGCAGAACAAAATAGCCCTTATTGTTTGGAAACCCAATCTTTATTCGCCATCAACGACGCATCTTCCGCCTCCTACACAACACGTGTAAAATGGTGTCGAGAGGTTAACGCGATGTTTGGGAGAGGCGTGAAGATCCGCGATAGTGCCACCAGAACTACCTGAATTGTAATTGTTACGCAGATTACCAAAGGCTTTGTTCTTCTGCTTTCCATCCGACATCACCATCGCTGGGAAAATCTCACCGGACCCGCCAATTTACTGACGGGAGAGAGTGAACACCCCTGTGTAATTTAGCTATTTGCATATTAAAATTTGTGTTACAGTCACACTTTCTTTGTGTGAATTGCGTAAAAGTGATTATAAAGACGTATTAAAATATACTTCAGAACTATGTCAGTAAAATCATATCTTCACTACCAGACTACTTCGATTGAATTTAGGTAGCGTTTATAGAATCTTTGTAGGATATGTATGGAAGATGCAGTATAGATATAACTATAGTTAGGTCGTTCGTCGAGTCGGTGTCCAACACGAATAGAAGATAGAGCTATACAAAAATCTCATTTGAACCCGCTTTCTTCACAATAATCAAAGACAAAGCCAGCACGATTTGCCATGTTAGTATTCATTGAAAACAGGAGTCGTATTGTACAACGTGCACTTTCCCAGCAGCGGGCGGGCGGCGTAACCGCGTAACGCAAACTCTAGTGTTCTATGTTGCTCAGCTCCGCTCCCACGGAGCACGGGAACACCAGTGCCACGAACAATGGGATCATTGCTCTATCAGCACTAACCACAGACTAATCATCGCGTATTGGTATTCGATTCTCACGGCTGCGGTTGCCTTGCGGTGCGTACGCGCAACGCGTGGTGTACCTTACTGCGTGTACCCTAGAGACACTGACCTAAATGCGGCGTTGGTAAAGCGACAGTTTTGTAATGAGGTTTGTTATTCTATATCGTGTATCGGGTTCTGTGTTTTTGCTGATTTGTATTCAAACACTGCTGCCTTTTGTTGTGTTTTGTGGTTCCTTTGTGACGCCCGCGTCTGAAGTGTGTACTAAACTCACGCACAATCACTTTAAATACGTATTAACAGTGAGCCATTTACGTTCTAATCAAAGAAAGTTGAAAGTGGTACAAACATCCATTTGTCAATTAAACTCCAATCAATCAATCAAACTTTAATCAAAAACAATAATACAACTGTGTGCGAAATAGTTACATCTGTACTAAATTTAAACTATAAAGCAATGTTTTAAAACATGTTACACTTAACCTAATGTATGTAATAATTTTATTGCACCAAATAAATAGGTATCACAAAAAAAACACAAATAACAGAAAAGGTACCTAAGGCACAAAGGCGGACTTATCCCATTAGAGGATCTCTCCCAGTCAACCTTTGAGAAATCCAGAGGACATGGAAAAAATCTTTCTTATTATTTTTTTTAATTTGCGGAACTAGTTGTGTCAACTTACATCCGTTTAAAATTGTATTTTTGTGATAAATCATTCTTCCTACTACTGTAAGAAGTACGGGCATAATCGTATGTTATTCACTCGCTCTACTCATCACTGAACATTATTCCTCTTTGTGATTTTTGCAATAAAATTACAAAGTAAACCTACACATGGCGAGATAGCTGTTTGTTGCGTGGGTACCAGAGTCTAGACAAGACGCGGCTAGACATTCAAATCAGCCGATCACTTATGCACCAGAAACCGTGAAGTTTTCCCATCAGGTGGTATCGCCACTCCCACTCCCACGGCCTGACACCACTCGCTATACAAGGCTGGTGAAATATGTCCTCAGTGAGTTTAATTGCTTAATCACCGGAACAGGACTGAAATGCTAAAATGTCACTATAATGAACTAAATATTTTCAACAGGTAACATGCGATGTGTTTGTGAAGGCACTTAAGTAGGAAACTAACATAATTGTCACCAGTGTAGCAATTTATAAGCGCTTTAGTTTTTGCTAGTTGGGAAACCTGAAAAGTTTAAAATATAATATTTCCTTCTACTTCGTTGATCCTGATGACATTGCGCCATTAATAGTCCGGTACGGTTGACATTTTTGAGGGAATAACTTACAAAAAATCTATTGCGCTTGCTTATGTTTTTGTACAATAACGCACTGTGTGTCTGTTAAGCACATATAGAAATAGAAATAGAAATAAAAAGCATTTATTTCAGTGCAATACAAATGACATCTTTTGTTATTTTTGACGCTTGCGTAAATTTTCGGTATAATTTATGATTACTTATTTATTAAATTGAATTAATAATGATTAAATTAATGTTATAAAATATACCAGTACTGTCTATATGACAGTGAACATAATGTAAAAACCCAGTTTAAGTTGTTTTTATCCACTGCAAAGGAAAATATGCTGACAAACTTACCTAATGACACAAAATAATTAATTGGGTTCGGCCAATGGTCCAGAAACTATAAGCCAAAATAACAACTTCAAAATTTTTAAACATGAAAAGCTAGCCATACTGGGATATTATAATAACACGAACACATAAACGCCAATATACAGAAATTATACATATAATTTAAACACATTGTATTTTTAGAAACAAGTTAATAATCTTTTGCCTTCACAAAAGGTACAGTAGTTGATTTTATAAAATGTAATATTTATGTTCGTGTATTACCTACCTAGGCATAGTGTATTACCTATTTCTACCTGTAGCTATTTCCTGCGCTATAAAATAAAGTTTATATCCAGGAAGGTTGTTAAACTGTTCGTTAGTCTATGTTACGGACAGGTTAGCGCTTTTGAACCCGTAAGTCATAATTTAACAGGATGATCTTAAGCAGGTACTACCCACTTACCAAACCGCCTTGTAAGTAAACAGATTTCAGCTGATGTAAAAAATACTCTAGCCATGTCGTACAGGGAAGTCAAGGAGAAGGCAGAAGATAGAGAAAACCGACAAGAGCAATGCTCTTAAATATAAGGAAAATCAAAAATACTTTGTCAAATAAATATTAATCACAAAAAAAAAACATTTTGTACTATCGAAACGGCAATATTTACACTGTTTCTGCTCTACTTACGAGCGCTTTGAGAAATACATTTGAACCCGAAGCGCCAATTTAGCTTTTTTCCGCGAAAACAGCGTGTCTGCACTACAGTTAGAGTAAATACCTATTTGATGCTGCAAGCACAGCTTAATGAACGCTTTTTTAACACTATTATCGTCATTAAGCAAACTGCATGTTGTAGAGTCACAGTAGAAGTATGAACCAGTGAAAATGAAAATGAAAATGAAATAACTTTATTCAATGTAGGATAGCATTATCACTTATTGACGTCATGATCGGTCATTGTAAAAAAAAGAAATTTGCATAACGCAATCTTCTTCTTTTTATAACAATTTTGTATTGTCCTAATAGAAAACCGGCTCGGGCGGGATAAAAAAATAAAAATAAAAATAAAGGCACTGCCTCGGGGCTGGCCAGGTTAATCACACAGCACGTAACTTTACGCCACCACCATTTGTAAACGACATTTGTTTCAAATTTTAGTCAAGATTTCCAAAGCGTGTTATTAACATGCGTATAATTAACCGGACCCCCTGAACAGGAAAAACCCCCCAAAAAACCTGCCCAGAAGTGCTCCTACTCTAAATTAACAATCTTTCTAGGCCCTAAACTGCCCTAGCTAATTTTGGAAATAACGAATAATATATATGTATAGCCCAAAAATGGCTACATAAAAAAAAAAAAAATATATATATATATATATATATATATATATAATAATAACAAAAAATTGCAGTAGATAAATCTACTTGTTTCGTCTAATAAAATATTTACTTTATACATTTGAATTAAACCCATGGAGATTTATCTTGCATATAGTCTGATATTTCATAATAGCCTTTCTTGTACAATTTTTGTTTAATTACTGGTTTAAATTTATTTAAGGGTAAGTCTTGAATATCTTTAGGAAGTTTGTTATAAAAGCGTATACAATTGCCCTTAAAAGTTTTGCTTACTTTACTAAGCCTGCTCATGTGCACAGCAAGTTGCTCCTTATTTCTAGTGTTAAAATTATGCCTGTCACAATTTTTCTTAAAAGAATCTATATTTATTTTTACGTACACTAGATTTTCGTATATGTACTGTGACACAAATGTCAATATGTTGATTTCTTTAAATTTCTGTCTCAAGGAGACTCGAGGTCCCAATTTATAAATTGAACGAACAGCCCGTTTCTGCAGAACAAATATATTGTTCACATCCGCAGCATGGCCCCATAAAGTAAGCCATAAGACATTAAGCTATGGAAGTAGCTAAAGTAAACTAGTCTTGCAGTGTCTACATCAGTGAGATGTCTAATTTTTTTAACTGCGAATGCTGCTGAACTCAGTCTCTTCGACAATTTATCAATATGTGGCCCCCATTGGAGCGAGGCGTCCAAAGTTATGCCTAAAAATACAGTTGAGTCCGCAAGGTCCAACTTTTCATCCTTTACCTTAATAATTGTAGAGCTTGGTTTAACATTTGGTAATACAAATTTGATACATTTAGTTTTCTTTTCATTCAATAGTAGGTTATTTACTGTAAACCATTGCACTACATCGGTAATAGCTTTGTTCACGTCATCATAGTTGAGTTGTTGCCTCTTTACTCTGAAAAGTAGAGAGGTATCGTCCGCGAACAAAACTATATCATGTTTTTCTTTAACTAGATATGGTAGATCATTAATATATACAAGAAACAAAAAAGGACCAAGAATCGAACCCTGCGGAACGCCCATTCTTATCTTTGATCCAGATGATCTTTCACCGTTGACATCGACCTTTTGGATTCTATTGTTAAGATATGATTTCAAAAGACTAAGAGCGTGGTCTTTTACGCCGTAGTGATGTAGCTTCCTGACCAGAGTATCATGATGAACACAATCAAACGCCTTGGACAAATCACAAAACACACCTACTGCATCATGAGATTCCTCCCAGGCTTCAATTATATGATTGATGAGATCCACACCTGCATCAGTAGTAGAGCGACCACGTGTGAAACCAAATTGCTGCAGGTGCATTAAGTTATTACGATAAAAATGTCCTTGCAATTGATTTAAAATAACTTTTTCAAAAAATTTACTTAGTGTTGGTAGTATTGATATAGGTCTGAAATTAGTAGGGTCAGTAGTACTACCAGCTTTAAACAAGGGAATAACTTTACTATGCTTCATCAAGTCAGGAAACACGCCACTGTCTACACAGTCATTAAAAATACATGCTAGGTATGGAGAAATGCAATCGATTATGGAACTAATAATTTTAACAGAGAGGCCGTGGAGATCTGAAGTATTTTTCATTTGTAAACTTTTAAATACTTTTATTATTTCAATGTTACTAACGTGAGAAAATTTAAAATATTTATCACAATGGTTTACATTATCTTTTAGAATAGATTCAGCGAGAATAGGGCATGAGTTTAACGATTTGGTAGTCGAAACTGGAATTTCAGTAAAAAATTGTTCGAAAGCGGAAGCTACTTCCAAATTAGTATTTTTAATTTCATCGTTTATCATAAGTTTATAATTTTCATTACGACGTTTAGATTTTCCAGTTTCATTATTTACAAATTTCCAAGTGGTTTTGATTACGTTTGTGCTATTCTTTATATTATTTTTGATGAAGTTAGATTTAGCTATTGCACAAACGTTTCTAAAAGTTTTAGAGTAACGTTTTACATAATCAGCAAAAGTTTTTGATTGATTATATGTTCTTTCTTCATACAGATCGTATAACTTCTGCCTGCTTCTATGAATTCCAACTGTGGCCCAGTCACTAAATGATAATTTTGTGTTAACTTTAATTTTCTTAGATTTAAATACATTGTCATATTCTTTTTTGGCAAGACTAAATACTGCGTTATATAATTTATTTGGATTTTCGTTATATGGCAATTCAGGTAATTTTTGCAAAATATTTTCTCTATATCGATTTAGCCTACTTTCATTTACCGGTACACACGTAATATCTTGTTTAGGTGCCTGCTCAATGTTAATTTTGAAAGAAGCTAATTGACCCGTATGGTCGGAGCTTAATTTATTTATGACAGCCGCATCTTCAGGTTTAATGTTGGTAAAGATATTATCTATGCACCTGGCTGAGGTAGGTGTGATTCACCTTCACAAGAGGTTTCAGATGTCACTACTACTACTGCTGGTATACGGGGTGTAAGGGACGGCGTATTGAAAACTTTGCAGGCATGCTCAGACTACGAAACTGAACAACTTTTTCTATGGAGGATTAGAAAAAAAATCGACTTCCCAAACAAAATACCCGATCAGCTGTCAGACTTTCTATGGAAACTCGAAAAAAAAATTACGTTTCCCAACAAAGGCTCCATCGTAAAAGTTGTTCAGTTTCATGGTCTCATCATGCCTGCAAAGTTTTCGGTTCATCGTCCCTTACACACTTTATACTAGTGGGTGCACTTCAAAAACCCCGCGCACCGGCAAGTACGTCGTTCAGTATGCCCCAGCATGAAAAATCAGCAAGATGTATTGCTGATTTTTCTTTACTATTGTAGAGTTGTGTTGCGTTCCGATACGATGGTGTTAGGTCCCGTTCGGTACATAGGGTAATAGTTCCACCGAGGTACTAGTACCACTGTACCATGCAATGCAACTTCATCTAACAGGCAATAGTGAGTTTTTGTCAAGGTTGATTGATTGATGAAGTAATTGTTGATTGATTCATGACTTACCGTTGCAATTGCCGTGTTGTAAACATTCATTCACCGACATTATGGTTATGTTTAAGTGTAAACTTGTAGAGTCTGTATTTGGTGTAGGTATTTTCTTTTACTATTCGGTTCCGCTTAGTTAGCTTTGTAAGTTAGTAATCATCATCTTCTAAAAGTAATATACATGGTGTAAAAAAATTAGCAGAGAATATTTTAAGGGGTGAACCAGTACGTGAAACTGAACAACTTTCCCCAAGGAACATAGGTCGAAATATGAAAAAAAATTGGCCCTCGCATACAAATTATCCCCGCCGGGTAACACACTAAGTATGGGAGGGTCAAATTATTTTTTCATATTTCGACCTATGTTCCTTGGGGAAAGTTGTTCAGTTTCACGTACTGGTTCACCCCTTAAAATATTCTCAGCTAATTTTTTTACACCTTATATTCTTAAAATCTTACTTTAATTATCGTAACCTAACCTATCCTTTTAGGTTTAACTTTTAATTACCTCTCCATTTCCACGTATAAGTTACTTAGCTTAGCGTCCCACGTTTAAGTTCATTTTAAAATATACTCAACTAAAACTGTAGAACAATAAAAAACTTTGCGTAATTAGAGTCTGAAAAGAAAAGAACTTAAACCTACATATATGATGAACAATTACGAGGATTGTTGAAAAAATCTTGTTTGTCGAATGTGTGGTGTCGAAACATTCGATTCTTCTCACGTAGTCGTCGTAAAGTTATTTGTATTACGACACTATTACACGAAAAACGCCATAAACTTTTTAAGTAAGTGCATAATGCTTTTACATAATATTTATCTCACGACTAATTGAAATCACGCCAAGAAGCTCGTTACGTTGTTATAAAGCGAATTCTCGCCATTCGTCGAGCTGCAATGTACTGCAATGGAGTTTATTATCAAGAAAACATGGCAAAAGCAAAAGTAATTAAGTTTAGGGAAAGCTTCGTATCCAATTGTAACGACTGTAACACAATGGCCACAAGATAATGAACTGTCGTAGGAGAATTATTTAAAAATCGTTTTGTATGTGAATTCCATGTTGGTGTTTGTTGGTAGGTGGAGCAGATTTGGTTGAATGTTGTGGTGAGGTAAAAGCGGGTGAAAGTGCGAGTTGTGGTCGACGTGGCTTTACGACAGATGGGGGTGAGCAGGTCACGACATTACTGGTATATTTATCTATCCGTTTCATATAGAAACGAGATTACAAACATGCATGCATAGTTAAGTTCAATTTTGCACTGGCAACCATTTCACTGGCTGATTTGATTTCTACCAGCAGTGTACCTAGTTCAAGTATGTACTCAGTAAAGCCTCACTCACGACAAAATGTATTTCTGCATTACTACAAGCTATTCTCTTATTCAATGGTTCTGACTTAGATCCTAGCTGTGTGTAATCATATGTGTGGTCCTGGGCTAACCTATAGCTAAGATGCCGTATAAATGTTTTGAAAGAGCTGAATTATCTCGTAATGGTCGAATCGTTTCACAATCAGGAACAATCTCCAACATTTACAAGTCAATCAGCTTACAGAGTCTTGCGGAGTTATGGCTCTATTATATCGAGGAAATAAACAATGCAGAACTTGACTGAAAGTTAATAGTCTCTCCATCTTTAGCTACAAAACTCCTAAGTCTTGGGTATAAATATGTAACGGAGGATGACAAACGTACAGCTACATCAATTCTTTCAATACCGTATAATATAGAGAGGATTTATGGAACTATGATGCCGTAGAAGGGTCTTCATGACAGGAGATCGAACGTAGCGCAGTAACATTAGTAAATAATTCAAACAACAATTTATAGAAAACAATAACCGTATATTCCCACGTTAGAATAGCTCCCGGGCTATCCCACAACACCTAACAGCAATATGCAAGATGAAGCTTTGTAGCCTTACGATTAAGATCAAATTACTAGTGGTGATAGCTTAGGTTGCTCTCAGCTAGCGAGAAGCTATCCAATGTTTCGCGCCTCTGTTCACAAAGAAATTCGTGCTGTCACCCTGGCTGATAAAGTTGAGGTTCCTTTTGCAGGATCTTAGTATAATCCTTCCATGCGTCATGTCACGAGCGCCGGCGCAAGATTGCGCGCCATATCTGGCGGCGATAAATCAACATCTGGGTATCGATGCGCGCGCGGCGATTGTAACTGCATATTGCCATGTTTAATGCATCAGGCGTTGCATTGAAATGTGCGGAGAGGTCGGTGCTTATTAAATCCACAACATTTATGACCACCCGCCGGTAGAGTGTCATCGCGGATAGTGGATGGGAGCCAGTGGGAATGTTAGAGATTAAAAATACTCAACGACATTGTATCTAACGACATTCTCAGAGAACACTCGAGTTGGTACCAAATAAGTACAAGTTAGGACTTCGAAAATAATCTATTCTAAATACCCAAGATCGAAGTAACTTATCTCATAACAAAATGTGATAATCATGTATTGGGGACCCTGATATTGTAGTCCATACCACAATGCGTAGTTAGGTGCGCATTCTTAGGGAACACATTTGGTACCAAATAAGTACACGTTAGAATTTTGAAAATAATCTATTCTAAATACCCAAGATCGAAGTAATTTATCTCATAACAAAATGTGGTACTCATGTATTGGGGAACCTGATATTCTAGTCCATACCACAATGCGTAGTTAGGGCAGACGTTTTGTTTGGACGCACCTAATCCTACTTCCTTCTAATAATAATATAAATACGAAAGTTTGTATGTTTGTTACTTCTTCACGCAAAAACTACTGAACCGATTGTAATGAAATTTGGCACACATATAGAAGGTAACATGGATTAACACATGGGATAGTTTTTATCACTACTTATGCGGGCAACGCCGCGGGTAACAGCTAGCGAGGTGATCGCGTGCTGCGCAGACGCAGTTTACGTCTCGTTATTTGACATTAGAGCTGCGCTGCCATCATTCTCGCATTACCACGGTAATGGGAGCTAACCAGCGGCGATGGCCGTTCAGCACGATCGCCTGCCACATTTGTAAACAACTCTCTACGAATCTACACAAACAAATAGTTTTTCAAGAAATTACCCATGAAGTAGCAGAGATTTAAGAAAAAGTCAAAGTGTGGCTTGCTGGCCTCAGAATAATTTTAGGGAAAAAATTATATTTAGTCCCTTACTTAAAGATAGCATAGCAGTATTCGTAACCTGTCACTATAGTGATACACAATTTTCCGAATGACCCTCAAACATTTGTCAGACGTGGTGTAAATGGCCTTTTTTGCGGCTGTTTACGCTCTGCCTACCCCGCAAGGGATAATATGCGTGATATGTGTATGTATATAAAATATGCAGGCTATTAGAATTTTACATTACATTTTATGTTTATTGCGTAGTCAGTTAACCATTACCATACTTAAGAATATTATCTAACTATGCAATGTTCTGAGAATTTCACCTGTAGCCACTGCTAAGTTGAACTTAAATGGTTGTGTATAACAGCTGACTGATATTCATTGGTAGGTAAATCTCTCGGATCGGTAATCTTCGCTAGCTAAGAAAACCCTATCTCTTCCAAGATCCAACAGAATTTACCCGCTGCATTTTCATGCTTAGCCAGCCGCTAGCCCAGCCCATCTTGGGCTATCGTACTCACACAACCCTTCTCGCTCCGTCTCCTAACTACACTTTGCCGACCGTCCATTATGTTTACAGCGCCATAAAGCTGAATTGCAGCGCAGTTTTATAGCGGCAGCCATCATGGCTCCTTTGATCAGTAGCATGCTGCATGTGGATTGCAAATATGGCATTACTGACTAACCAAATAAAGTGGATCTGCCTATGCCTAATTTCTGTTTCGTCAGCCTTCCTGCGTGAGGAATTTGTGCTTGGCTAAGGATAATTGGGATAATTTAGTATGTTATGTCGTCTCATGTTATACGATTTACGGTAATGGTTTAAACATTACCTTATTTCTTGGGCATAAGCGTCAGCAGTGCCGGATATTATTAAACTACAGGTTAATATTTTATTCGATGTTCATTGCGTAGTCGGTAAGCCACTATGATACCAGGAATATTAACTGGCTACGCAATTTACTAAACATTTCACCTGTAGACTTGTAGCCTGTAGTTTCATTACATAGGGCACAGTTTTACTAACTACGACCTACCGACTCTACCTTAAATTTATTTATACACCAATTTTCCATTCCATATTCAATAAATGTTAACAAGATGAAATTTTTAAAAGTTGTATATAAATTCCGGAAAATTGCGTAAGTCGTGCATGCGTACGTATCATGTACGGTCGGATTCATAAGTGGAGTCATAGTTAGACTACGAGACAGATTGCAATACGGGTTATTATCCTCTGTACTTACTTTACTAACTTACGCACACACGTAAGATTATCGACTGTAAGTAGAAAAGTCCACTTTAAGGCGTAGCATTAAAACTTAAACAGATTACCACCAATAAGCGACATCTATGTAATCTTTGAAATAATTACTCGGTGATAGCCTATTCGCCACCACATCACCACAAAGTATACATCACACTGGTTTGTCTAAAACTGTATTATAGTTATCCTTATTCGTTCATTTGTAGTAAAGCAATAGATTACATATCTTTATTTCGTCGTTTTGATCACAAGCAACCGTAGCTTAGCGGTAATAGTTCTTACCTTCTAATCAGAACGGAACCGGGTTCCCATCCGATCTCTGCATGTTGATTAATGTTTTTTTAAATGTTTTTATCATATTTTCTCCAGTAATCATTATTTTATATAATATTTTTCTATATATTCATCTATGTATTATATCTATAAATGTTTATTGTAAATTATGTATCAAAATATTATATCTAAAAACATAAACCTATAATATTGTAATAAAACAAAAAGTAAGGTAAGAAATTATTTTATTGGTAGGTATGGTATAACTTTATGTAAATAACATAATGACATGAATGAGAACTTTTGGTAACCATAAGATACGAGTATGTAAAACTACATAAAATACTTGCTGTCGTAATACTTAGTTAATAGTTTTGTTTGAATGATAAAACACAATATTATGTAAAATGATATTAAGTGTTCATTAGCTGAAACATCGATAGGTAATTATTTATAAGATCATAGGAATGATCCAAATCTTGGATTGAATCTTTCAATAAAGTTATTTAAGTAATAATTTCGTTAGTAATTATTTTATTGTTCTATGTTTAACGATGATGCACTTTCCTCGGAAGTAAAAGTAAAAGTAATTGTAATAATAATAAATCAGTTATTTGCCTACATCTCAAGGTTTAAGCTTAAGTACTCGTTTTCGTAATGAAAAGATATTGAAGCAAGGCCTTAAGATAACTGACTAATAATGATCAATCTTATATAAATATATATCGATGTTTTAGCATAATTCAATTGCTAATGTAATGCTCCACAAATACCTACTACTGCAATAGTAGGCGGGTAAGCAGGTAAACAGAGGTTGAGTGAGCAACGATTTATCGGGCCCGCTTCGGCATACATTGCTGATTATTTTGTGTATATTCATATATTGTAATGAAATACACAAGATAATCAACAATGTATGCTAGATCGGGTCAGATTGAAATCTTAAGTAAAAATCGCCGCTTACATAATTAGTATTTGGTGTTACCTCCGCTGTTTTCAACAACACATTAGACTCGACCAAATAAGTGCATATATCTGTTCCTCTGGTACTCTCCCACACTCCCAGGCAGTGAGCCTCTAAAGCTTCTGTAGTTCTTTCATTGCGCATGTCCCACCTTTGCACCATTAAACCCCATAAATTCTCTATGGGATTTAAGTCCGGAGATTTTGCTGGCCAACGAATAACTTGGATATCTGGGTGCTGGCTAAACCAATTATTCACCACGGCAGCTCGATGCACTGGACAATTTATCCTGGACAAATGCAAAACGAGGAGCTTCACTAGCAGGATAAACAGTTAAACATTTCGCACCGTCGTCGGTAGCATGCTTTCCTGTAGCATATCAACATAATTAGCGGCAGTTGCACGCCCTGTTTCTTGTGCTACTAATTCGTCTGGACCAGCGGCAGAACCATTTTCTTCATATTGTTACACCATCATCCTCCGCTGTGAATCATTAATAAGACGAGTCGAGTTTTTACGCTACCTTCCTCTTCAAAACGTGTAACCCAACGTTTAACAGTCTTCCACTAAAACAAAGTAGCATTATTAATAAAAAAGTTTATACTAATCGGTTCACAGCTACCAACATACTATGAGTCAAAGTTTTTAATATTTAAAATACAATTGTAATGAAATAAAACTATACTTACGGCCAGACCAGTCTGATTAGCAATTTGAGGTAAATTAAATCCAATATCATGCAGCGCCACAGATAATTGCAGCGCAACAATACGCTGCCTATCCTGCAAACTGTTATTAGTATGCATTTCGAAGAAATAAACACTGAAGTTTAATAAATAAACTTAGGTTAAAAAAAACACTTAGCACACGCACTATCTCGCAAACGATCTAGCAACAACTAAAATGTAATTCAAAATTTACCTACAAAATTTTGCTTCCTCTGATAAAATAAAAACTACAACGAAGATATCGGGATTCGAACCATTGTCTCCACAATAACGGTCAAGAATTTGCTTGACCGCGCTACTGACCAAGCTACCGAAGCTAATGATTCATGTAGTGAAATAGTCAATACTACTCAGCCTATTATACAATGGTAGTTCGTCAAATTATAGTATGTTATACGTCATTTGTGTCATTGTGTGAGTGTCGCCGCGGGTGCGAGCGACTTGTTTTCTGAGGTTTGTGTTAACTATGACTCCACTTTTGAATGCGACCGTACATGAACGTATCTGTTGTATACCGTACAGTGTACGCAACACGGCCACGCTTGGCCAGCATTCGTGAGAACCGCTATATCCTACATGAAAATTCAAAACCTGTCAATGTCCTCTACAGTAATACGGCGATTGATTTAGTAACTTGCGTGGCCTGGGTATTTGCTTGATAAATCTATTTGGTGTTTGGGAACAGGCTGTTTTTAACTGGGCCGTTATTTCCTCTGAGTTGGTTTACTTCGAACAAACATTTCACTTCGTTATACCAATCATGGGTGCCGTGTGATGCCGGCTTAGAATAACATCACCCCATTTCGTTCCCTTGGGAGTCGTAAGAGGCGATTAAGAGACTTGAGGGTGTGTATTGTAATTTTAGGCGATGGGCTGACAACCTGTCACTATGGCGTTACACAATTTTTCCGAATGCCCCTCAAATATTTGTCAGATTTTTTTGCGGCTGTTGGCGCTCTGCCTACCCCGCAAGGGATTATAGGTGTGATATGTGTATGTATGTGTATACCAATCACGGAAAACCTCAAATAGATAAGACCTTAAGTCAAGGTTCCATTCTTGAAGTACTGCATAAGGCTAAGGCTACAATCACGTGCAGAGTGAGTACAACACACCGTGAGTGTAAATCTGGCCGTATCCGGCGAAGAAAGCCCAATCAATTCCGTTAAAGGTGCGAGCGCTTTATAAAGGGTGTAGCTGAAAGGTGAAATGGCCATGGGATAAAGGAGGATCTTGTTGTGATCATAAAAGTTTAGAACTCTGAAGCATAAGTGCATAATATATACAGGGTGTAAGAGACAGCCCTCTGAATACTTATAGAGTGCATTCAGACCATGAAATTGAACAACTGCCCGTGAGAAAATATCTCAGGAAACGTCAATTTTACTTCCCATAGTAATTGCAGTTAATTGATCGTGATTTGTAATTTTTTTTTCTCGTTTCCTGACATATGTTCCCAGTGGAAAGTTGTTCAGTTTAATGGTCTACATGCGTATCGGTATTCGGAGGGCTGTCCCTTGACTGAAAAATTAAATCTACTTGTTTACTTTTTTCGTTATAAAACTTAAAAAAAACGCTTTTGTTAAAAAAGCTGTTGAAAACTTCAGACTTAATCCATGAGAAAATAATATTAGCTGAAAATTAGGTTACTAGGATATTTAAAAATATTCCCGGATTTGATCTCGTTGATGTCTTTCGTATGGAATATGTGGATTATCCACTAAGTAATCGACACATGACTTTTCTTCTTCTTCTTTTCGTATGGGACACCGAGTCATCTTACGACCCGATGAACCCTGGCGTGTAACGACCGCCGCGCCGTCTAAGTAATCATAGACAGCAACCGGGACCTCCGAAGTACGAAACCATCTTTCTTTTCGGGCAATCAGGCTGGAAACAAATTTACAACTTTGTGGGAGTCCCACCGAGAATGCGAGAGCGTCGCAGGCAGTCGCACTACCACTGCGCCACATCGGCCGTTATTCGTATTTTTTTAAATTAAAATAGCAATTTCCGAAATAATCTACACTAATATTATAAAGAGGAAAGATTTGATTGTTTGTTTGTTTGTTTGTTTGTTTGTTTGCATCGAATAGGCTCCGAAACTACTAGCCCGATTTTAAAAATTCTTTCACCATTAGAATCCTACATTATTCCTGATGAACATAGGCTATATTTTATACGAGAAAAAAATAGGGATCCGCGTGAAAATTTCGATAATGTAACCCAACGTGTGAAAAATGTACCATAAAAATATCCTATATCGCGTACGCTGTGGAAATTATTGACAATAGAGCAAAGTGATGTACTACAGTTTTATAGAGGACATCAATATCTATAATAATGTCTGCGATACCATATGTCTAACTATTACAGTAATGCCACAATAACTACTTTTTCATTTAAAAATGTACCAACTACGCCACATTATTCGTACCAGTGTAATGATTACATTTAATCATTACTGTATTAAAGGATGTCAGGGATAGCCCTCAGAATACAAATAGGATACATGCAGACCATGAAACTGAACAACTTTCCCCTAGGAACATATTTCAGGAAACGTAAAAAAACTGACTTCCCATAGTAATGCAGTCAGCTGATTGTGATTTTGTATGGAAGGTCATTTTTTTGGCGTTTCCTGACATATGTTTCTAGGGGAAAGTTGTCCAGTTTTATGTTTCATGCACCCTATCAGTGTAAATGGTATAAAAAGACGACAAAAAACATTAAATAATGCATAAAAAAAATATACATTAAAATAATACATACACATATCACGCCTATTATCCCTTGCGGGGTAGGCAGAGCGTAAACGGCCGCATAGAACGGACATTTACGCCACGTCTGACAAACATTTGAGGGTCATCCGGAAAATTGTGTATCGCCATAGTGACAGGTTGTCAGCCCATCGCCTTCAATTGCAATACACACCCTCGAGTCCTTTAGACGCTTCTTACGACTCCCACGGGCAAGAAATGGGGTGATGCTATTCTAAGCCGGCATCACACGGCACATAATTATATAATCTACACTAATATTAGAAACAGGATATTATTTATACAATTTTGTTTGAATTGAATAGGCTCCGAAACTACTGGACCGATTTAAAAAATTCTTTTACCGTTAATTGAAATTGAAATTCATTATTCAATGTAGGATAGTATTATCACTTATTGACGTCATGAACCGTCATTCTAAAAAAAGAAATTCGTATCACACAATATTTTTTTTTATTACAATTTTGTTATCACCTAATAGATAACCGGCTCGGGCGGGATAAAAAAAATAAAAATATAGGCACTGCCATGGGGCTGGCCAGGTTAATCACACGGCATGTAACTTTACGCCACCACCATCTAAAAAAGATATTTGTTTCAAATTGAAGTCAAGATTTTTAGAATCTTACATTATACCTGATGACCATAGACTATATTAAACTGTCTTATTCCCGGGGGGAAATTGTTAGCGGCGGGTGAAACCGCTGGGCGGGCTGCTAGTCGGGTAATAAAGTGATAATGCGCGCGTTGATGTCTTTTGTATGGAGCGGCGCGCGCGCACTTAATACGTGACGAATCATTGATTCCTGAGCAAACAGTTACATTTCAGTCTATTGAGGCTTGTTTGAGGGATAAAGTATGGCGTGCCGTCACATGATTTTTAAAAACTCGAGTAACTTGAATGCAAATGGTAGATCAGAAAGGTGGTTGGTGTCGGGGGAACAGGCACAGAATATATAATAGTACTAACGTACAGAAGAATCACTCCCTAAGAAATTACATGTTTAGGTATAAATTAATACCTACGCTCGGTGTACCCAACCGCTCACAAACAAAATTGAAACTTATGAACGCGCGCGAACGCTCAGTCTCCCTTGCGCATCGCAGTTTTATGACTGAGCCGCCGGCGAACTCCAAGGGTTGTAACTTGTCATCATGTTATTCGTATTCGTAAGATTTGTAAATATTTATAAACCTAAACGAAATTATTAATGACTACTGTTTATATAGAAAAACAATTAATTATTCTTGTGTCTAACTGTTCTTTGTATCGAGTGGGACACCGAGTCGACGACTCGATCGATTTTTTAACGAATAAACGTACTAAAACACAGAAAAAAATCAAGTAAGTGTGCGCGCGAGCAGCACGTGCGTGCGAACAGTGCGGCGGCTAGCGGCACACTGGCGGTCTGGCGACGACAAGTGACAACCCGCGGAGATTAGTCCCCGTAGGGGACCCGCCGGCGGAACATACCTAAACCGTGGAGTGAGACCCCCCTGGAACAGGGTCGCTGGTAGGTGGGATGCGAAGGTGCGCGTCGAACAAAAGGCAATCGCACGCGCATCCTAGCGTAGGTGTTGGCGGATTGGCCTTCGAGTCCTACTGTAGGGAGACTATGCTTTTAGAGCTGCAAGCTAAATCGAAGGTTGTTGAAATTTGGAATCTTGAATACGAGAACCCCACCATCAGATGGGCATAATAATTGCCAAGGAGAGAGAGAAAGAGGGAGGAATCTTAAATATGTTTTTTTGGAGTTGGATTACATAGTTCTTCGATATTGATGTAGTCTGCTCTTGTTACCTCGTCTACTGACTTGTTAGGTTCACCTATCATCCTGTCTCTTTCTAAATTAAACTTAGTAAAGAGAAACATAAGGACATACACATATCACGCTTATAATCACTTGCGGGGTAGGCATGGCGTAAAAGGTCACAAAAAACGGACGACATTCACATCCTAAAATAGTTGCCATACCTGGCTCTCTATTTCTCTCTGTTTCTTAGTAATTTTTGTTAGATGGCGTTCATCCTATCTCATTTCTGTTAGCTTGTCGTTGGTATATCTTATTTATTTATGTATGCATGTATTTATTTTATGTATTTTAATTTTTCATGTTAAATTATTAAGTATAGTATTTTAGTTTATTCCTTCTTATGTATTGTAGTTTAGTACAAAATTTAAGGACGATTAGATTCCTTTTTTTTTTTTGTGAATGGGCACCCGCTTTTACTCTTTCTGTTTATCTTTTGGTTGGCCGGTAGAGAATGCCGCGTGGCATTAGGCCCGCCCTTTGTACTTTCTGTGCAATAAAGTTTAATAAATAAAAATAAATAAATTCACGCCACGTCTGACAAATATTTGAGGGTCATTCGGAAAATTGTGTACCGCCATAGTGATAGGTTGTCAGCCCATCGCCTAAAATTGCAATACACACCCTCGAGTCCCTTAGTCACCTCTTAAGACAAACATAATATTACGAGAAACATAAGTAGGTAGACGCAAATCGAAGTGCATGGACATAGTAAGGGTCATCGCTCTTGGCGCGCCCTCGGCCGTGACCGCGCGAGCGCCCACCAGCCGACGCCTGACCGACCGACACTCCAAATACACCACCATCTACAACCAGGGGTGCTACACATTTAGCTTAGCGAAATCCATGTACATAGTGTATGTGTAAATAAAAATATGATAGTAATAATATCAGCTATCTAGTTCCCATAGTACAAGCTTTGATTGGTTTGGGGCTAGGTGGCGCTGTGTGAATTATCCAGGATATTTATATAGGGTCAGCGCTCTCCGCACGGTCTCGGCTGTGCCCGACAGACTGACACACTTAATAGCCAACAACTAGGTATATACCCGAGTGTTACACTTTTAGCTTACTTTTTATTCTCAAAAAAGTGCAACGTACCTGTGCAAACAACTACTTAACATGTCTAAAAAGAGTTGAAGACGGATGTCGGTCAAGATCGTGAGGAATATATAAGTCTTCTGCGAGCCTTATGACCGTAGAGAGGAATGGATATCTGCATCATCAACCATGCAAATAAGATTATCAAATATCATTCAGAAAGCCATTGGGTTAAAAAGGCATTAAACAACTAAAATAAAGTAGGTACATAAGTGGAAAGGCTATAAGCCTCGTTGTCTTTTCGCGATAAGTACACCCGCGGTTTAAAGGTTAACAACCACTGGGCTAAAGCATAGAGTAGAAATCACATAGAGATGACACTCCCGCTCCAGACGCGCTCAAGGTCAATCCGTCTGGCTGTCTCTTAGCGAATAATTCAGTCGGGAGTGCGCTTCGCCGCGGAAACGTTCGTCGTGCGGGTCGAATTTTCATTTTTTGTGAAAAATTTAGCAATGCCGAATTATTGTGGTGTGTATGGCTGCAAAAGTAAGTTTTTTTAATTTGTCTAAAGATGAGCCAAGGTAAGTGATGATTTACAGTAAATACCTAGGTACCTACCATACGTTATTATACGTAATTGTTGTGTGTACTCCTATTTTTACTTACGTAGGTACCTAGTTTCCATTTTCTAATTTAAACTACCTAGGTGCCTAAGTCATTGTTAGCTGATAATGATAAATAAGCACATTCGTATCGTAGGTATGTTTTGCACCTATTTTAAAATTCTGTACCTACCTATTAACAATAAAATGGTAAGGTAAGACTTTAAAACGGGTAAATATTTTGTTCCCACGGGAAAACTGTTAGCAGCGGTCGAAACCGCTTGACTGGCCGCTAGTCTGGAATAAAATTATTGGCACGTGACAGCCCCGACTTAAAGCGCGGGAGAGTGCGGAGCGTTACGGGCTGCGGGGGGAAGTAGGTATTTAAAGCGCGGCTTTTGGGGCCCAGACAAAGGAGTTTCGTTTCTATACGCAGTATTATTATCTATTCTTATGGCTAAAGTAAAGTACTATTGCTAGACGTCCTGCGATGGGTAGGATAGCACCATGGCTGGCCGGGCGTGTCGGATGAGGCTATAAGGCTCGTCGTCTTTTTGCAATAAGTACCCCCGCAAGCCCGCGAAGCCGTGAAGCCTTCATTATACGGCAACGGCAACCTTCGCCCCGAGGCAGAACTTTTGCTTTTCGTCGAAGCTTTCTTGAGAGTTTAAATATTGCTTACGTACAGAATGTTTTTTAAAGAACCGTTAGAAATGTGGTATGTGGGTCGTTTTCTTAAAAGTTGTCCCGTGTTGTAATAAATAATACTTTTAGAAATATACCTCTGGCATATAGAACCGTTAGAAATTAAGTCTGCAATAAAGAATACTTTTGGAAAAATACCACTGACTTATTATTAACCTTTTCAGTGTACCTAACGTAGTATGTAAGTCCAAAATTGTATAACCTATCATTGTAGCACTGAAATAAACAGTTTCTATTTTATTCTATAGGTATCTTGGGTCTAAATCCGAGTACACTGTGAGTTTATAAAAATCTACACACATTTTTTACCTACGTTGTATTCCGTGCTTCAAATTGTTTCTATTTTTGTTGCAGTACGGTACGGGAGTGCGGAGGCAACGCCACCCTGGTGGTGGTAGAAGCAAGGGAGGGCAGCTGGGGCGCCGGAGTGCGGAGCGGAGTGGGCGTCACCGTCGAGTGGCCCGGGGACCATCCTGCGCTGAGGGCAGGAGACAGGTGAGCGACCCTGGTGGTGGTAGAAGCAAGGGAGGGCAGCTGGGGCGCCGGAGTGCGGAGCGGAGTGGGCGTCACCGTCAAGTGGCCCGGGGACCATCCTGCGCTGAGGGCAGGAGACAGGTGAGCAACCCTGGTGGTGGTAGAAGCAAGGGAGGGCAGCTGGGGCGCCGGAGTGCGGAGCGGAGTGGGCGTCACCGTCGAGTGGCCCGGGGACCATCCTGCGCTGAGGGCAGGAGACAGGTGAGCGACCCTGGTGGTGGTAGAAGCAAGGGAGGGCAGCTGGGGCGCCGGAGTGCGGAGCGGAGTGGGCGTCACCGTCAAGTGGCCCGGGGACCATCCTGCGCTGAGGGCAGGAGACAGGTGAGCAACCCTGGTGGTGGTAGAAGCAAGGGAGGGCAGCTGGGGCGCCGGAGTGCGGAGCGGAGTGGGCGTCACCGTCGAGTGGCCCGGGGACCATCCTGCGCTGAGGGCAGGAGACAGGTGAGCAACCCTGGTGGTGGTAGAAGCAAGGGAGGGCAGCTGGGTGCGGAGCGGAGTGGGCGTCACCGTCGAGTGGCACGGGGACCATCCTGCGCTGAGGGCAGGAGACAGGTGAGCAACCCTGGTGGTGGTAGAAGCAAGGGAGGGCAGCTGGGGCGCCGGAGTGCGGAGCGGAGTGGGCGTCACCGTCAAGTGGCCCGGGGACCATCCTGCGCTGAGGGCAGGAGACAGGTGAGCAACCCTGGTGGTGGAAGAAGCAAGGGAGGGCAGCTGGGGCGCCGGAGTGCGGAGCGGAGTGGGCGTCACCGTCGAGTGGCCCGGGGACCATCCTGCGCTGAGGGCAGGAGACAGGTGAGCAACCCTGGTGGTGGTAGAAGCAAGGGAGGGCAGCTGGGTGCGGAGCGGAGTGGGCGTCACCGTCGAGTGGCACGGGGACCATCCTGCGCTGAGGGCAGGAGACAGGTGAGCAACCCTGGTGGTGGTAGAAGCAAGGGAGGGCAGCTGGGGCGCCGGAGTGCGGAGCGGAGTGTGCGTCACCGTCGAGTGGCCCGGGGACCATCCTGCGCTGAGGGCAGGAGACAGGTGAGCGACCCTGGTGGTGGTAGAAGCAAGGGAGGGCAGCTGGGGCGCCGGAGCGGAGCGGAGTGGGCGTCACTGTCGAGTGGCCCGGGGACCATCCTGCGCTGAGGGCAGGAGACAGGTGAGCGACCCTGGTGGTGGTAGAAGCAAGGGAGGGCAGCTGGGGCGCCGGAGCGGAGCGGAGTGGGCGTCACTGTCGAGTGGCCCGGGGACCATCCTGCGCTGAGATCAGGAGACAAGTGAGCGACCCTGGTGGTGGTAGAAGCAAGGGAGGGC
This sequence comes from Tuta absoluta, assembly GCA_027580185.1. NCBI lineage: Eukaryota > Metazoa > Arthropoda > Insecta > Lepidoptera > Gelechiidae > Tuta > Tuta absoluta. The sequence goes on from JAQAHW010000003.1 coordinate 716,553, forward strand.
AGCTGGGGCGCCGGAGCGGAGCGGAGTGGGCGTCACTGTCGAGTGGCCCGGGGACCATCCTGCGCTGAGGGCAGGAGACAGGTAAACATATCGAGACTCGCCACAAGCTGAAGCGACTTTCAGATGTCCTGTTTAGGGTTGAAATTGTAAAGAAGCGACTCCAAAACCAAATCACTTCACATACATACACATATCACGCCTATAATCGCTTGCGGGTTAGGCAGAGCGTAAACAGCCGCAAAAAAATTCAATTATCAATTTCCGTTTGTCCGTTTTTTGCGGCTGTTTGCGCTCTGCCTACACCGCAACACTGCAAGGGATTATAGGCGTATTATGTGTATGTATGTATGTATCAATTTATCATTGATCAATGATCAGTGACAGATCAATTAGGAGAAGGAAGGAAGGAGTCGACACAGCAACTTGACAAATCTTTGAATAAAAATAAATCTTTGAAAAAAATTTAAGTACCTAAGATGATAATCAAGAATTGAGAATGCCGGAGCATACGAAACATCAAATTCAGCTGCCAGCTTTTTTATAGATAAGATCTCCATCTAATGCAAATGTATCTCGCAGTAGGTATGTAAGTATGACGCAATGAGTTTAAGTAAGATATAGGTAACTGATAATATTGCTTACAAACGAGATTCAATAAAGCAATAAAATTATTATAATAACATAGGGTAATTTAGGGGGTTATCGGCCAATCTTGCGAATTTTTGACTTGAAGGTAATAAATTTGTATCAAATATTTAGACGAGGCTACAGCATAAAATGATTTTGAAATCAGTAGATATTGCAGTTTTAGTTTAAAAAACCCCTATTATTCAAAAATGCTTTAAAAACAAATAAAACGATAATATATCTAAAATGAGCGAATTAGGGGGTTATCGGACAGAACATTCAGTTTTCGTCCGCTAAAACAACTACTTTTCGGCCACCATGTATTGCGTTGAAAAATAAGTCTTAGTGCTGTCAAGTAAGGATGGGTATTCAATAAAAAATTAAATGTAAATGTCATGAACACTATCTTATTCAATATTTATGTTTTTGCCATAGTTCAAAACATGATAAGCCATTATTAATAATCAAAACTAAGTAGAAAATAATATTCTGCTTCGTAAAATATTTTAAAAAAAATAACTTACTAATAAATTGTAATAGTAATACTAATTGAATGGCCGGAAACAAAAAAAAAGATTTTTGGTTCTCGGCCACATTAGTAAACTCTATGCCGATAACTAAAATGTACAACTTCAGCTGTCGGCCGTCAATTTCAAAATATTTTAAAGTTTATTTATTTTAAATTATTGTATGAAGGTGCATGGCCGCCTGTTAACTAAACCGTTGCCTTTGGATATTAGAACGCTTGAAATTATATTATACGTCGAAGCTTTTCAAAATGTAATGAAAAAAAGGATGTAAATTGAATGGTTATCAGCTAGCTATCGACCAGTAGGCCGATAGCTAAATTTCCCCGAAAATTGCTTCTAGTTATCCGGACATCTAATTTTAATGCTAAATATTAAAAAATTTAAACTTTTCAATGAAATTAACGTAAATTAGAATCACAAATAGTCACACTATGTCAATATTTATATCCAATAAATTATAAACAACGCTGTAACTTACCTCGAAAAATGCGTAGCTCCAAGATTTTTTTACTGTATTTGCACACAACCGCACTCGCAAATTTTAAGAGGCCAATTGACGAGACACTGGAGCAGCAGTATAATGCTAACTAATTAAAATGTGATGGGAATAGTCGAAAAATTTTGAAAGACACTGACTTTTCTAATAATTTACTTAAAGTTTTCATCTTCGGCGCAAATAACTGTGCTGTGTCCGATAGCTACTGGTGTCCGGTCAACCAGCTAAATTACCCTAATAAGTACTTGATTAAAAAGCTTCAATCGTCTATTAGGTACTTGTGTCTTCTTGTTCAGGGCGATTTGTTTACCGAAGCGAATTCCCATAGTTGACTAATTTCCAAGTTTGAACAAGTTTTCCGTTTAAAAAAGTTTCGGTTCAGAATAGCACTACCCCACATCTTTCCCGCGAGTGGCGACTAAGGATCTCGAGGGTTTCATGTGTATTACAATTTTAATTTTAAAGGCGACAACGGTCTCCTCTTGATCTTCTCATTTAGAATAAGTACTATGATTGTATAAACATTTCGGTCTCCCGCGATACAGGTACGCCTAGTGCGGGGTCCACTGCCACCTGTTAAGTTGTATTTCTTGTGTTTCTGGTAATAAATATTTTTGTATTTTGTATTTGTATTTGTTGTATTCACTATAGTGAATCACGTTTTTTTTTAAACGGCCTTTAATTATTTGTCATACGTGGCGATAGCGATTGTATTTTACAGCCACTTACGTAAAGCTCTGTCTACCCCGCAAGGGATAGTGATCTGTGGGTGTGTGAAAAAGTTTTGCGATATTGATGTAGATTTACTTGTTTGATTTGGTAGAGTTTAGTCCTCTAAGTTTTTTGCGATATTATACATGCATATGTAGGTACGCTTCTGAAATGTTTGACCTTCGCTCAGCAATATTTTAGAACAAGCTTTCTGACCCAAGATTGCATCAACAGCTGTTTCCATTTTCTCGTAGGAATGAGTTGCTTTCCCGTAGTAAAAGTATCCGATGCCACTCTTTAACGTGTCAACTGGCTACAAAACAAGAATCATATTCACAGATCGCTCTGTTGCGACGGGAAAGAAGGATATACAAACAAACTTACTCATTTACGACATTAGTATGGATTCTGACAATAAGTTACATACAAGTTTCATTCATAACTTTTTAAGCCTTTTTAGAAAACATGCAAAACTTTCTACCGCGGGCAGGATAATTTGTTAAGTTTTCTAAAATTGTATACCTAACACGAGAGTTGTTTTAAAATTTCGTATGCAACTTTTAAAGCAATTTAAAGTGAGTTAGAAACGAAACTTTTTTGAGTTCTGCGTTTACAAAACAGTTGGTCTGTTGCTCCGACCGCGTGAGGAGCCCGGCCGGGTCACAGCCCTGCAATCGGCGCTCTGATCTGATCCCCCGGGCGATAGGGCATGCCACTCCACCAGCCGCCGCACCACGATTGTCTTATTAAAACGCAACCACGACGTCCAACGATGTAGCTTATGGTGTGATGTACAGATGATAAGTTAAACTACCGTTAGATGAAGCTTGCCTCAAATAGGAATGTCCCTTGATGTGCCCTTTTGGCTTTCGTTTGTGTAAAAGTACCATAAAGATCGAAGCAAATTCAGTCTTTATTAGGTATACCTAAGTACTTAGGTAAACAGATATCAGCACTCTTTTTGCTTGGCCTTTGTATGAGACTCAATATGTTTAATTCACCTACTAGATTAATAAGAGAATATGCCGTGTGATGCCGGCTTCGAATAGCATCACCCCATTTCTTTCCCATGGGTATCGTAAGCGGCAATTAAGGGACTCGAGGGTTGCATGTGTATTGCAATTTAGGCGATGGGCTGATAACTTGTCACTATGGTGATACACAATTATACACAACAAATAAAAATCTGAATGACACTCAAAAATTTGTCAGAAGTGGCGTTTTAGCTCTGCCTACCCCGCAAGGGATATGGGCGTGGTATATGTATGTATGTAGATTAAGAGAAAACACATCGTAACAACAAAACAGAACTTCATAGTTTTCTTTTACATTATCAGAAAGTTTTCTTTGCAAAAGCTCTACATTACTTCCTCAGCTAATTTTGCTATGATTGCTTCATAGAAGATAAATAGGTTAATACAATTAGACGGCTTATCGCCATGATCATACAAGTAATAATGCTAGGTTGGCGACTGATGTAGTAAATTACACTGTCGGACACCCGCGGCTCTTTGCCGCCCGCGATTTGTCCAAGTCGCGTGTCGCCTGATACGTGTGGAGAGTGCATTCGATGCAAATACATTACGGCGTCTATGCACTTATTTTATGGCGAGTGTAGCCGTCACTTCACAAAAAAAAGTTTGATCTTTATACAAAACATCTATCAGAATATCCGTTGCTCAAGTTTTTTGTATTATCCTTATGTAAAATTAGAACCTGCAAACTCAATGGAATATTCGCTGTAATTAAAGTTATGGAAAAAGTACCTAGAAACGGCCACTTTAGGTATAAATTGCCACAAATTTAATTACAGCGAGTATTTCATTGAGTTTGTAGGTTCTAATTTTACTTAAGGATAATACCAAAAACTTAGGCAGCAGATATTCTGATAGATTGTTTGTATAAAGAGAACATTTTTTTTGAGTGGCGCCACTGTCGAGGTCGTTGACGAGTATACTCGCCTTAAGGCAAATGTAGAGGAACAGTCTGAAATTTTAGTGCTGAATAACTCCGGTTAACAGCGTATAATGCGACTGTCCCTCGCCACATAGTACCTACTTACATATACCTAAAGTGCCTTGTTGTAATTGGGTAGGTAGGTAGATCACTCAGATAGATACTATGATACATACCTCTGTCTTATTGTTATTGTAATTGAGTAGTACTTAGAACCAATCGGGATCTAGGTCGGATGATGATGTATCATTGCCCAATATTAGGAAATGTTTATCAACTTTTCCTAATTTTTGATTTGGTTGTGTAACGTTTACCGTCTAAGTAATCATAGACAGCAACCGTTCCGAAGCACGGAACCATCTTTCTTACGGGCAATCAGATGGTTCGGCCTGCAATATCCTAACCAAACTGGAAACAAATTCATTCAAGTACTTACTTAATTGCCAGTTAAAATAGCAGGCTCGATAGGAAACTTTTCCAGAATCTCCGTCTCTTACGTTCCTAATTAAACAAATCGACCACTAAACGAGTAAGTACCGAGTTACCTTTTTATTAATACCGCGTGTGTGTAAATAAGATAACCGGATGAGCATTTCAAAGCGGTGCCGGCGCAGGTTCCCAGCGATTAAGCGCCTGCGCAGACGCAGCGACCGATATGGCGGCGCCGTGCTGACAAGCGATTTACGCAAGATTTATCTACGTTTAGAATTAAGAATAGAGTACTTATAAAGATATACCTCATTTAATGAATACGGACACATTCTATCTACTCTACTTTTTCAAACACTTAAGTACCTACTTAGATATCCAGCCTCCATCACCTTAACAAAGGAGCCTAACATTATTGTTACACATGCAAAGTAGAATGTTAAAATTTAAAAGCTTGTCTCTCCTTCAGACACGACTGCACCAGCTTTTCATACAATTCAGATCTATGTATTTTCGAGACTTTGACATCCAGCACTTACAAACCATGTGTAACAGAATTTACAAAGTTCTTACCAAACAATTATTTACCCTGGCTTTACCATTACTTTTCGGATTCTCGAACGAACGAACATTGTTGATTAATACCTGCAAGATGTAACGAATTACCCTCGGCCGCGCGCCAGGCCAGTTCTGCTGCGAGTTAGTTTATCACGTCACACAGTTACATGCTTGAGGAAGGCGGCTCTCGGCGCTCATCAGGGGTGACTAATGGGACGTTAGGGCAGGAACTGTCAAGTACCATATAGGGCGGAGAAACACGAACTTTCTGCTTAGTTTAGGCTAATCATTTTCTTATGGAAAAAGCCTCTGCTGCTCTGTGTACCTATGTTACAAAAATTTTGGTGAAGAGTATTTGTAACATTGAAAATTCTGTCGTGCCGTGTGATGCCGGCTTAGAATAGCATCACACCATTTCTTGCCCGTGGGAGTCGTAAGAGGCGACTAAGGGACTCGAGTGTCTGTATTGCAATTATAGCCGATGGGCTGACAATCTGTCACTATGGCGATACACAATTTTCCGGATGACTCTCAAATGTTTGTCAGACGTGGCGTAAATGTCCGTTTTATGCGGCCGTTTATGCTCTGCCTACCCCGCAAGGGATTATAGGCGTGATATGTGTATGTATGTAAAATTATGTGTTTTTTCTAGACTGGTGGAAGTGAACGGCACACAGGTGATATCGTGTCGAAATCAGGAGGAGCTGCAGCGCGCCGTCAGCGCAGCCAACCCTGCGCGGCTGGTCATCCTAAGAGGGCAGCAGTCGCAAGCTACGCCTAATGTACAGAGCTTTACACAGGTTACTATAGTATTACCTACTTTACTATTTTTGTGTGTCTCAGACAGGCCCAGGAAGGAGAGATAGTAAATACAGAGGCACTGGATTCATCTATAAGGAAAGTGGCATTTAACTGCTGTCCCGTTGTTTCAGTTCAGTTTATGCTTTGTTTTTCCGAATGCCCCTTAGATATTTTTTCCAAGGATGGGTTTGCTCTTGACTCTAGTCTAGGCCATAGAACAGGGATTATCGGCGTTATATGTGTATGTGTATTGATTCAGTATGATGCAGGTGTACCTTTTATTTTTCAAAACATCGATCAAAGTAATCAAAATTACTAAAAGCTTCTTTTCTTCTAGAATGAAGCGTCATCGCTGAGATCGGAACTTGGCGCGCTGAGAGCAGCCGCCGATGAAGCGGAACGCGCCAAAGAGGGCCTGCGGTCGGACAACACGCGGCTCACGCACCGCATCTCGTATCTTGAGGAACAGGTCGCCGAACTACTTGCCAGGCATACTACGGTAAGGGAAACCCATTGATATTTCTAATATTAGGTGTCATCTGGAGAATTCCGTAGCCTAATAACATGCTTTCTCCTGTTTCAGCTACATTCAGTCAGCAGTAACGACAGCAGCTGCATAACCGTCAACAAGTCAAAGAAGAACGTAACCAACATCAGCATCACTTCAGAGCCTCAATCGAACAAACCCAGTCCGAAATCAGAAGTGCAGGTGTTCCAGAAGGGACCGGATATCACAGCAATCGTTGCGAAATTGCCAGGACTTGACGGAGCGGAAGCTAATCTGCCAGTGATGAGGCCGCGGTCGAACGCGTCCGGGGCGTCTTCACGAGCAGCGATATCGCCGCGGGAGTCTCCGGCGCCGAACCACCGGTCTCACAGCTCGCACAGTGTAGACCACCGGTCAGGGCGCATGCGGCACTCGCTCTCGCACCACTGCATACACACGCCCGTCGACTACAGCGCGGAGACCGACGCCGCCATTCGCATGATCGAGCGCAACCAGCGGCACATGGAGAAACAGCGCTTGAAGAACGAAAGACTGAGCCGCTCCAAAGGAGAAGACTTCTTCAGATCGGACAGCGAGGGAGAAATGCGGGATTCACACTCCAGCGTTTGCGACCCGAGGCACTACGAGATCAAGAAAGCTGCAGATCGTATCGAGGAAAGTATCAAGAAGACTAACTGGGCAGAGAGGAAAACGCTATCCATCATTGAACAGCTGAAACGATCCCAACGATTACGGAAACTCAAAAAGAATGAGAGCGCAGAAGACATACAAATGGAAACAGAGAAACATTATCTGTATCACAGAATAGACGGTAAAGTTATCGAAAACGCCCACAAGTCCAGCAGAAGATCGTCCAAGCTACATTCTCGGAGCGCTAAATCGTCAGAGTTTGAGTCAGAATGTTCAGATTTTCCAAACGGCGATATGTACAGCAGCTCACCCCGGATAGACTACGGATCGGAGACTTCACGGATGAGCCACTACAAGAAGAACGAGAGCAGAGGAGACGCAGACGGTAAGTCCAGGCCGACACCTCCTCGGAAACCGTTGCGGCTTTCCTTGCACAAAGCACGGAGCGCACATTCCCTCATAAACGGCAGCGAGTCAGAAACTCCAAGTAGACCTCCTTCGGGGGCGCAGAACGGGGACCACGAGTGTTCCAGCAAGAGACCAGTCAAGAGAACTCATGCGGCAGACAAATGGGCCAAGGAGAGGTTACGGGACGCCGGACGAGCGACGCCCAGACCCGCGCGGAAGCTGCTCAATGGTCTGACCGCGTGCGAGACCCCGGCAGCTGACGACTTGTACCCCGAGAACCACCACATGCCCAACGGGAATAGGTCCAACGGGGTTCATCACGGCAAGTGGTGCTAGTGTTCATTCTGTACAACCCCACCAAGCCGGCTAGACCAACGCGTGGCGCCTATCGAATTTGGCTGGTTATCTCAACCTATTCAGTCCGTGTGTTCGGAATAACCCGCCAATTTGTATATAGGTTCCAAGCGGATCTAGTTGACTGGCTTGGTGGCGCGCGGCTAGACTTAAATACTTAGATAAAACCTGTTTGAAAGAGGCAGTGTAGTATTTTTCATAAAAATACTACACTGCCCACTTCAGAGCAGATATAAGCAATAACCAGTGTAACATATAAATAGTACTTACATATTGTAAATACATATTTTGCACCCACCGCCTCAATACTCACTTGTATAAAACCTAACTTATAAAATTGTATCACTTAGATATTTTTACAGCTAAAGTTTATACGGTAAGACATTAAAATAAAATATTTTCATAATTAAAAATCATTTTTTATTGGACAAATAAAGATCATTATAATTCCTGAATATAGTTAAGACACTTAAAATCTTTTTATCATAACAAATTAAGATCAGAAGTCCCTTGGATGACTAAATTTAAAGCTTACGAGTGATTATCATTGTAACATGTAACCAAAGGGATATAACAACCCGAATGTAAGTCAATGTAATGTTTTTTCTGAATGACCCTCAAGTGTTTGTTAGACGTGGCGTAAATGTTTGTTTTTTACAGCCGTTTACGTTCTGCCTACCCCGGAAGGGATATAGGCATGATATTGGTATATATATAAGTCAAGATACTCATGAATCTCGCCATTTCCACAAATAACTTTAAAGCTATTACGATTAACAGGGCAGGTCATTCTTTTCATATTTAGTTCTTTGTTCCTTGAGGAAAGTTGAGTATTTTGACGTCATTTAGGGTTGTTATACCCATCTTTGTTAGACGTTGAATGTATAATCATCTAAAATACATAACAGGTGCGCGTGCGACGGACTTTAGTCGAAAATCACTCTATCGTCTCTTTCTACTCCACTAGAGTAAAAGAGAGGGCGATAGCTTCCCTCCTGAGTAAAGCCTGTCACACAGCCTTCTAAACAATAACTTGAACAATAAAAATACAGTAGTTCATGCAACAGAAAACAAGTGACATAATATATACACCAATATTTCATTGTTCACATCAATAACTTTCCTATGACGACGCACGCTGTATTATTGACGGTCTTCAAACTTATCAGGATTCTGTCAGTTTCTTATAGAGGGCGTAACAAAAAGGATATTACAAACCGAAAGGAGGTCAATGTACTCATTTAACTGAACAACTTTCCCCGTTAAGCCTGCGTCGAGCGTAAGCCGACCGTCCAGTGGCGCCCTCCCATGTTTTTTAATAATTTCTTTAAATCTAGAACAAAAATTAAAAATCTAAGACGGACAAATTGTTGTCCAATACGATAAGTTTATTTTAAGGTACAACAATGAGCTTTTTCTTGTGTTTTAAATTTTAAATTTTAAAGACGCAAACCAATGTTAAGCTTATTGTTGTACCTTAAAATAAACTTATCGTATAGGACAACAATTTGTCCGTCTTAGATTTTTAATGTTTGTCCTAGATTTTAAGAAATTATTAAAAAACATGGGAGGGCGCCACTGGACGGTCGGATTTCGCACGGCGCCGCCTTAAACAATGTTTGAAAAAGAATTGGACCTCCCATACAAAATTTCCGATCAACTGGTTAATTAACTATGGGAAGACCTTATTTATTTTCACATTTCGGCCTATGTTCCACGGGGAAAGTTGTTCAGTTGAATAAGTACCTTTGACCTTCTTTCGGCTTGTTATACCCTTTTGTAACTCTTTGTATAAGTAAAGGAAAAGGGACATTTCGCAGACTATTTATGTGGTATCTGTGTTCAAAAGTGACGTTCCCCCATTTTTAAACAGGTCGATAGGCATGCTCAAATGCAGCCTTATTTGGCCGATGATTTGGCCTTATTTCAGGAATACTGTCACTTTAGGTGGCAAATGAAAGCTTAAGATTTCCCTTTTTACTTATTTGAGAACGAAATGCCGTTCAGAATTGAGCCCATTACAAAGTTAGTTTAAAACCAGTAAATAATAAAATGTGCGTCGTAAAATTCAAAAACATTCACATCCACTGTCTCCTGCGAACGGCAGAGCAACAGTTCACAGAAGAGAGTGCACTTTACATGATTAATTAATATTAAAATGTTATATTCTAAAAAACTGACTAAATCTACGAGAACAGTACATTCGCAAACGCGATACGAGTAAATATTATATTACATAAGTTTCTGTCACTATACAGTATCCGGAAAATTATATGTAGTAGCGCATCAAATTACATAAAAGAAACCTCCATGTTAAATAAAGTGCCATTAAATTCAGTGCAAATATTTTTAGGGTGATTTCTACTTGTGAAACTGAGCAACTTTCCCTGAGGAATATAAGTCGAAATATGAACAAAAATGTGTCACTTTGTATGGCAAATATATATTTTTTTGATATTCCGTCCTATGTTACTTGGGAAAAGTTGTTTAGTTTCACCCTAAAAATATTTGCACTGCTTTTAATAGCACCTTATAGAATCTCTTACAAAACGGTCTTGAAATATAGGTGGTAGAAAAACTAGCTGCGTATTTTAGATACTTTATGTTCATCCTAAGTGTATGTTTTCCTGTCACTAACTACATTATAATCATCCGAATACAATATAGAGGCAGAATCTTGCGCTACCTCAGTTGACTAGGGACAGCGGACAGAGGTACATTCCAACTGCCCTAAAACACGAATATTTACAACAGTCATTGCCAATCAGTACATAAAACAATTTACGAAAACTCTCTCTCGAGATAATTTCCATCGTTTTATAAGCTACCTGATATTCAATGGTGCGGCTACTATTAAAAAATATCACTGAATACTTAACCTTTATACTACAAATCAAAATTACTGGATTTTCGAAAATCCATTATCTAGTTTTTCAATCTTAGCGGCACCACAGGCCGAGGTAGCCATTTCAAGTCTTTCATAATAATTTCGAAGATCTAATTAATTCCTAAATTTAGTCATTCATGTGTCGCTCATTCCAAATATTCAGATAAATAAAGCCATATATTGAAGGCTGTGAAATGTCTAATTTACTTAGTAGATAATCGATAAATAGACACTGTTTTCTAATTCAATATCGTAAAACACATATAATTAGTATGGCAGAATCGTAACTATGCAGATTATCGGCTAGTTTCCTTCAGCGTATTACATTGCTGTCCAACACTGCTCAGTCCTTTTCGTAACATTCTTCAAATAAGGGAAACCGCGCGCAAAAAAGTAGAAAAATGTAATCTGATATTGGGTAGACATAAATTCACTATTCGCATTTGAAATCAATCAGAACATAAAACACTGTTAGAAAATTAAATGATAAGTGAATTCGACACCTGGCTGGCTTCAGTTGAGGGTCAACACGAGCAGCCGGCGAGTGCAGTGCGGGGCGGAGCGCGCGGAGCTCCCCGCGCCCGCGGTGTCCTACATGTCGACGCTGCGGCCGAGGTTCACGAACACCTGCAGCGGCTGCGGCAGCGGCAGCTCCTGCGGGGAACAGATCAGATATACAGTTAATTTTTATTCTTTTTTTCCTTTCGTGTGGGACACTGAGCCATGCAACGAACCAAATAAACCCTGGTGTGACTTTATCAACCGCCTTGACATGGTTGTGTAACTACCGCGCCGAATAAGTAATTAAGATAGCAACCGGGACCGACGGCTTAACGTGCGCTCCGAAGCACGGAATCGTCTTTATTTTTCGGACAATCAGGTGGTTCAGCCTGCAATGTCCTAAAAAGACTGGGAACAAATTGACAAAGTGATAAATATCAAATTTGTGAGTGCCCCACCGAGAATCGCACCCGGAACCTTGGCGTCGCAGGCAGTTAGTGCGACTGCTGCGCCACATCAGCCGTCACTGAATGCCTTTCACATAGTAAGCTGTCGAGTATCGATGCCATGGTCTAGTGCATCGGGCTGAAGTATCAAGACTAGAATCGTAAGATACGTCCGGCCCACATTATCTACAGTCTGCAATAAACAATAAAAAAAGGAAAAAAAGATATTCAATCGCAATGTGTCCATGTTACAAAGTGACATAAGTAGGAAATGATAAATATCACGATCGCATAACGTCAGTCACAAGATGTCAAGTAGCAAAATGTCGATGTAGCGAAATATCAAAATAGCTACAACAGCATTAACATTAATCATTAACAGCCACAATAGTTCACTGCTGGACATGGGTCTCTCTCAATCGGGGGGTATTGCCATGCTAACTACGCTTGGCAGGCGGATTGGCGAGCACAGTACAAGATGCTGCATTCACAGGGAATGCTGCTGACCGTTTCCTGGTCGATTATCCTTTAGTCGCATTTCACGGCACCTACGAGTTGAATTGTGGTGATGCTATTCTAAGCCGGTATGGTGGGTGACAGGAGTAATGCCAATAGGCAGAATGGAGGGTTTCAGGTGGAGTCGGGAAAAGGGTAGCCCTGCCTGGCCGGGTGTTGTTGCCAGGGGACCGACTGGTCCATCTGGATAGAATTGGAAGATGTATTGCGTTGCACGGTGAGACACTTTGATACCGCGTTTCAGGCTCTTTGTTTGTCTGCACATCTGTCACGTGGCGCCATCTTGCAGATATGTTGGAACTTATTGCTTGTGAACCACTTTGAGTAAGCTTCTTGTCGCAGCTCCCAGAGGTCGCTTCACCGGAATCACTCGGCAAACTCTTTTATTCTAGATTGATATATGCTGTTGTTACCTTAACAGCCTCCTTCATGAGTGCGGAGAGCGTGTTCCTCCTGACGGCGTGTTGGTCGGTGCGGGGCTTGCCGGAGCGCCTGGAGTGGTACTGCCCGTTCTCGTCTCTCTCTATCTCCTCTTCGGTGGAGGAGGACGAACGCGTGCTGAGGTGGCCGCGCTTCTGACGGACACGGCGACCTGTCAAAAAGGGATACTTTTATAAACCTCTGAAACAACCTCTCCTAATACAACCTTTCTTTTTCAAGACATTTTAATCATGATTCAAGACATTTATTCATGAACAATATACATTGTGTTTGAATAGCATTAATTCTAGAGGTATAACAACAACATGTCAAACTATAATGATAACCTAAATTAAACTTATAAGACATAAATAATTAAATTAAAATAATTGAACAATAAAATAAAATAACATCAATAAAAGTAAAATCAAATAAATTCGTGCATAATGAAGAGCCAAGTAGTCAAAGTAGTCAAAGTGTCAAGATTTGGTTACAGTATTTTATAATTTACTTTTAACCGATGTGGCCCAGTGGTATTGCGACAAGTTCGATTTCCACCACATCACTCACAAAGTTGATATTTATCACTTTGTTTCCAGTGAATTTGTTTCCAGTGTGGTTAGCACATTGCAGGCTGATACACCTGATTGTACGAAAAGAAAGTTAGTCCGCGTTAAGCCGTCGGTCCCGGTTGCCGTCTATGATAACTTGGACAGTGGTCGTTACACTACCATGTCAGAGGCCTACTAGTAGTCGTGAGTAGAAAAACTGGCACCAGGGTTCATCGGGTCGTTGGATGACTCGGTGTCCCACACGAAAAAGAACCACTGCCTACGTTTTATAATCTTTAGTCACGTCATATGCGCGCAAGACTTGACGTTGAATACAGATCAGCACTTCAACACTAATAGGTTGCTTTATTTATAAATAATAAAAAAATATTGCTGTGGTAAGATAGTGGTTACAAGTTATCAAAGAATGTTCGTAGTTTTTAATTTACATCCAGAGTAAAAAATTCGTCGGTTTTACAGCCAATTACTTAAGGAAGATGAATTGAAAGAGAGCAGTTGGATGAGGCAGAATATTAACCACTCTCTTCTCGTTTCGTGTGGGACACCGAGTCGTCCAATGACACGATGAACCCTGGTTTCAGAGTTTTTAAACCACCTACTACTAGTAGTAGGGCTGTGACATGGTTGGCCGTCTAAGTACTCATAGGCAGCACCCGGGATCGACGGCTTAACGTGCGCTCCGAAGCACGGAACCATTTCTTTTCGGACAATCAGGTGATTGACCCTGCAATGTCCTAACCACTGGTGTACCGTTTGTTATTTTTTTTCATAGGTTTTGAACTTTATGTGACGGTAGAGTCTGCGTGGATAGAGAATATGCGTGGAAATTGAGGGCGCCTCTGTGCCTCAGTATCAGAGATGTCATAGCAATCAATGAAAAAATTACGAGTTCACTTTCTGCCCACGCCTAATCTCTTTCCGCATAGACTATAGTAAGGTTCAAAATCACTAGTGCACACGCTGCACCATAGTAGATGAGGGATTAAATGGATTGCGGGCTGCCAATGGACTTGCAGGATGAACCATGTGACGAAACGTTTAGGCATCGATTAAAGAACCTTTTATTGGAAAATGTATTTTACTCTGTTCAAGAGTATTTAAATTGTAAATTATTTTACCTTGTTTTGTTGACATTAAATTTTTTATTGCTTTTTTATGACATTGATTATGTACTGATTTGACATTTTATTTTTATATTTAACATTTCCTTGACGATCACATTTTGGTGGACATTGATTTTATTAATTGTAACGAATTCTTAGAACCTATAATGTGAAATAAATAAACTAAACTCATCATCATCATCATCATTGGCCTCACACGTCTGTGACAGACGATTTAAACAGTGTCTGTGCCTGGGACGCAATTATGGAAAACGCAGGACTGCCCAGGACCTGCGCCACCCTCTCGGGCTTCCTGGCTGGATCCGCAGGAACGACTAGTCGATACGTGCGGAGCCAGGTCGGCTGCAGGAGTCTGCCGCGCGGTAGATCTCTGTCACACGCGCCCCCAGGAGACCCCGTTCCATGTATAATTGTGGAGTTGGCCTCTCCAGGACCGTTGTGCTTGGGTCGGATTTATCCCTCGCTCGGTCGCTTCTTACGACTTCAACGGGAAGAGATGGGGTGGTGCTATTCTACTCTGCCGGCACCACACGGCTTAACTAAACTAAACTAGTTATAAAGCTTTCGGGGAGATGGAGAAGTAGAGCAACTTTTCACCACACGTATGTTTAGACTCACCCCTGACTTGATCGTAGTCCGACCTATCGGAGTCGCAGGAGTCTCGCTGGGTCTCCGGCTCCGGCTCTGGCTCGGAGTCGGCGCCGCTCTTGTGCGAGGCGGACCCGCCGGAGGGGGAGTTCTCCTCGCCGATGCCGCTGTCCAGCTTCTGTCTCTTCTCCTCCTTCGTTTTCACTATCTATAAATATATACAACCAATTTGATGCAGCGTTACATCAACGACTTATTATTTACTCATGGCGTCAGTGCCGTATGATGCCGGTTTAGAACATGCCGTGTAATGTCGGTTCAGAATAGCATCATCCCATTTCTTTCCCGTGGATGTCGTAGAGGCGACTAAGGGACTCGAGGATGTGTATTGGAATTTTAGGCGATGGGCTGAAAACCTGGCACTATGGCGACGCGATACACAATTTTCCGATGGCCCTCAAATATTTGAAGGACGTGGTGTGAATGCCTGTTTTTTGCGACCGATTACGCTCTGCCTACCCCGCAAGGGATTATAGGCGTGATATGTGTATGTATGGCGTCAATAGCCGCCACAAAGCTGGACCTTTTTAACGAGCAAAAGAACAAATAATCAAAAGTGTTTAGTATATATTGGTGTAACGGTACAATTACCACAGGGTATTACGAAAAGAACTTTTCCTTTCAAGACGTGAATGTGCCCACTATACTGATAAACTTTTTCCCAATGTGTTAGCTGATCGAATCATTCAGTATGTGAAGTCAAAATATTTCTATGTTTTCCGGAGACAGGTGATCAGTACAAGCTTTGTGTAACACGTGTAAAGAATAGTACATTCTTCACGCGCGAAGAAAGTGATCGATTACTATCGAGGATGTAATTTGACAGGAGTCCATACACACGAGTTAGTAATCGTACTTTCTTCCAAGTGATGACAAGTGCTTTATACTACACCTACGAGAATAAAAAACATAACAACAGGTCTATAAACCTCAAATTAATTAATTAATGCCACATTAAAAGCAATAACGCGAGTATTAATCTTTTCAAAGCAAATTATTTAATTCAGCCAAATCTTCCAAAATATTAGAGACACGTTCTGTTTTGCGAAAGTTTTGACAGTTGCCTCTTACACTCCCGAGGGAAGAAAGTGATTTGTTTCGATTATTCCTTCCCGCTCATTTAAAAAGTGGACTTACGTACTTCTACACATACACATATACATATCACGCCTATTATCCCTTGCGGGGTAGGCAGAACGCAAACAGTTGCAAAAACGGTAATTTACGCCACGGTGAAAAAAATTTGAGGGCCATGCGGAAAATTGTGAATCGCCAAAGTGACAGGTTGTCAGCTCATCGCCTAGAATTGCAATACACACCCTCGAGTCCCTTAGTCGGCTCTTACGACTCCCACGGGCAAGAAATGGGGTGATGCCAGTCTAAGCCGGCATTACACGGCATCCATATAGGTGTAGTATTAAGTATTTCTTACCTCAACAGTATCTGTTTCTTCATCGCTTCCAACCTCGTCGTCGGCCGCGTCCGAGGTCTCCCACTCCATCCGCGAGGTGCCAGCTCCCTGTGAACGCTCCCTCTCCTCCGGCACTTCAGTCACTGGCCTCTCCTCATTCTCCACGTATCTCCTTGAAGACTTGGGTGTCCAGGACCTGCGGCGGCTCTTGGAGACCTTGTCTTGGTCCCGTGACCCGGAAGCCCTGGATGAGTACTCCTTCCGCTTATTGCGAACTTTGCGAACGGTATCTGATTTCTGATCGCCTTTAGCAGATTCCTTGTCTTCAGTTTCATCGTTATCTAAAGGTTCCTCTTCCAATTTGAGCTGATTCTCTTCTGTTTCATCATAACTATTTGACGCATCATCTTTCTTTATGTCTTGGCCGTCTGTTTCACTATATCTGTTGTCTACATCGTCTTCCGTGTCATGAGCTTCGTCTCTATCATCGTCGTGGACTTCGATATCTTCAGGTACATTATCGAGTCTCTCGAGCTCTAGTTCAATGAGCCTGTCTCCGGCGGCCGAGTGGTTGACGTTCTCTTCTGTTGCATCGTAGAAGCGCTCGTTGCTGTTGTCTGCCTCCTCTCTCTGGGAATAGAAAGAAAGAAAGAAAACACATTTATTTCGGTCCACACAATACAACAACAACACAGCAATGCAATGAGGTCATTGAGAATAGAAGCGATCTATACAGTGGTGGGATAATTTTACAGGACAGGACTGGCGAGTGCTGCCGAACTGTTTCGTCACATTTCTGTCAACGAATTTACATTTGAGCGCGCCACAAACATTTCTGTGAACGAATGTACATTTCAGCGTGCCACACACAAATCTGGCCCCAAGTGTACATTTCAGCACGCCACACACATGTCAGTCCCCAAATGTACATTTCAGCGTGCCACACACAAATCTGGCCCCAAGTGTACATTTCAGCACGCCACACACATGTCTGTCCCCAAATGTGCATTTCAGCGTGCCACACACAAATCTGGCCCCAAGTGTACATTTCAGCACGCCACACACATGTCTGTCCCCAAATGTGCATTTCAGCGTGCCACACACAAATCTGAGCCCAAGTATACATTTCAGCACGCCACACACATGTCAGTCCCCAAATGTACATTTCAGCGTGCCACACACAAATCTGCCCCAAGTGTACATTTCAGCACGCCACACACATGTCTGTCCCCAAATGTGCATTTCAGCGTGCCACACACATGTCTTTCCCCAAATGTGCACCTCAGCGTGCCACACATATCTGGCCACAAATGTATATTTCAGCGTGCCACACACATATCTGGCCACGAATGTATATTTCAGCGTGCCACACACATGTCTGGCCACGAATGTATATTTCAGCGTGCCACACACATTTTTGCCCCTGAATGTACATTTCAGCGTGCCACACACATTTTTGCCCCTGAATGTACATTTCAGCGTGCCACACATTTTGGCCTCCGAATGTACATTTCATTTCATTATTTACTCACCTCTCTCTGCATGTAGCGCGCGCGGCGCTGCTGCCGCTGCCGGCGCGTTGTGTCGCAGCACCAGCGTGCACACTCACCTCTCTCTGCATGTAGCGCGCGCGGCGCTGCTGCCGCTGCCGGCGCCGGCGCCGCCGCTGCTGCTGCAGGGCTAGCGGCGCGTTGTGTCGCAGCACCAGCGTGCACACTCACCTCTCTCTGCATGTAGCGCGCGCGGCGGTGCTGCCGCTGCCGGCGCGTTGTGTCGCAGCACCAGCGTGCACACTCACCTCTCTCTGCATGTAGCGCGCGCGGCGGTGCTGCCGCTGCCGGCGCGTTGTGTCGCAGCACCAGCGTGCACACTCACCTCTCTCTGCATGTAGCGCGCGCGGCGCTGCTGCCGCTGCCGGCGCGTTGTGTCGCAGCACCGGCGTGCACACTCACCTCTCTCTGCATGTAGCGCGCGCGGCGGTGCTGCCGCTGCCGGCGCGTTGTGTCGCAGCACCAGCGTGCACACTCACCTCTCTCTGCATGTAGCGCGCGCGGCGGTGCTGCCGCTGCCGGCGCGTTGTGTCGCAGCACCAGCGTGCACACTCACCTCTCTCTGCATGTAGCGCGCGCGGCGGTGCTGCCGCTGCCGGCGCGTTGTGTCGCAGCACCAGCGTACACACTCACCTCTCTCTGCATGTAGCGCGCGCGGCGGTGCTGCCGCTGCCGGCGCGTTGTGTCGCAGCACCGGCGTGCACACTCACCTCTCTCTGCATGTAGCGCGCGCGGCGGTGCTGCCGCTGCCGGCGCGTTGTGTCGCAGCACCAGCGTGCACACTCACCTCTCTCTGCATGTAGCGCGCGCGGCGGTGCTGCCGCTGCCGGCGCGTTGTGTCGCAGCACCGGCGTGCACACTCACCTCTCTCTGCATGTAGCGCGCGCGGCGGTGCTGCCGCTGCCGGCGCGTTGTGTCGCAGCACCAGCGTGCACACTCACCTCTCTCTGCATGTAGCGCGCGCGGCGGTGCTGCCGCTGCCGGCGCGTTGTGTCGCAGCACCAGCGTGCACACTCACCTCTCTCTGCATGTAGCGCGCGCGGCGGTGCTGCCGCTGCCGGCGCGTTGTGTCGCAGCACCAGCGTGCACACTCACCTCTCTCTGCATGTAGCGCGCGCGGCGGTGCTGCCGCTGCCGGCGCGTTGTGTCGCAGCACCAGCGTGCACACTCACCTCTCTCTGCATGTAGCGCGCGCGGCGGTGCTGCCGCTGCCGGCGCGTTGTGTCGCAGCACCGGCGTGCACACTCACCTCTCTCTGCATGTAGCGCGCGCGGCGGTGCTGCCGCTGCCGGCGCGTTGAGTCGCAGCACCAGCGTGCACACTCACCTCTCTCTGCATGTAGCGCGCGCGGCGCTGCTGCCGCTGCCGGCGCCGGCGCCGCCGCTGCTGCTGCAGGGCTAGCGGCGCGTTGTGTCGCAGCACCAGCGTGCACACTCACCTCTCTCTGCATGTAGCGCGCGCGGCGCTGCTGCCGCTGCCGGCGCGTTGTGTCGCAGCACCGGCGTGCACACTCACCTCTCTCTGCATGTAGCGCGCGCGGCGGTGCTGCCGCTGCCGGCGCGTTGTGTCGCAGCACCGGCGTGCACACTCACCTCTCTCTGCATGTAGCGCGCGCGGCGGTGCTGCCGCTGCCGGCGCGTTGTGTCGCAGCACCAGCGTGCACACTCACCTCTCTCTGCATGTAGCGCGCGCGGCGGTGCTGCCGCTGCCGGCGCGTTGTGTCGCAGCACCAGCGTGCACACTCACCTCTCTCTGCATGTAGCGCGCGCGGCGCTGCTGCCGCTGCCGGCGCGTTGTGTCGCAGCACCAGCGTGCACACTCACCTCTCTCTGCATGTAGCGCGCGCGGCGGTGCTGCCGCTGCCGGCGCGTTGTGTCGCAGCACCAGCGTGCACACTCACCTCTCTCTGCATGTAGCGCGCGCGGCGGTGCTGCCGCTGCCGGCGCGTTGTGTCGCAGCACCAGCGTGCACACTCACCTCTCTCTGCATGTAGCGCGCGCGGCGGTGCTGCCGCTGCCGGCGCGTTGTGTCGCAGCACCAGCGTGCACACTCACCTCTCTCTGCATGTAGCGCGCGCGGCGCTGCTGCCGCTGCCGGCGCGTTGTGTCGCAGCACCAGCGTGCACACTCACCTCTCTCTGCATGTAGCGCGCGCGGCGCTGCTGCCGCTGCCGGCGCGTTGTGTCGCAGCACCAGCGTGCACACTCACCTCTCTCTGCATGTAGCGCGCGCGGCGGTGCTGCCGCTGCCGGCGCGTTGTGTCGCAGCACCAGCGTGCACACTCACCTCTCTCTGCATGTAGCGCGCGCGGCGGTGCTGCCGCTGCCGGCGCGTTGTGTCGCAGCACCAGCGTGCACACTCACCTCTCTCTGCATGTAGCGCGCGCGGCGGTGCTGCCGCTGCCGGCGCGTTGTGTCGCAGCACCAGCGTGCACACTCACCTCTCTCTGCATGTAGCGCGCGCGGCGGTGCTGCCGCTGCCGGCGCGTTGTGTCGCAGCACCAGCGTGCACACTCACCTCTCTCTGCATGTAGCGCGCGCGGCACTGCTGCCGCTGCCGGCGCGTTGTGTCGCAGCACCAGCGTGCACACTCACCTATCTCTGCATGTAGCGCGCGCGGCGGTGCTGCCGCTGCCGGCGCGTTGTGTCGCAGCACCAGCGTGCACACTCACCTCTCTCTGCATGTAGCGCGCGCGGCGCTGCTGCCGCTGCCGGCGCGTTGTGTCGCAGCACCAGCGTGCACACTCACCTCTCTCTGCATGTAGCGCGCGCGGCGGTGCTGCCGCTGCCGGCGCGTTGTGTCGCAGCACCAGCGTGCACACTCACCTCTCTCTGCATGTAGCGCGCGCGGCGGTGCTGCCGCTGCCGGCGCGTTGTGTCGCAGCACCAGCGTGCACACTCACCTCTCTCTGCATGTAGCGCGCGCGGCGGTGCTGCCGCTGCCGGCGCGTTGTGTCGCAGCACCAGCGTGCACACTCACCTCTCTCTGCATGTAGCGCGCGCGGCGGTGCTGCCGCTGCCGGCGCGTTGTGTCGCAGCACCAGCGTGCACACTCACCTCTCTCTGCATGTAGCGCGCGCGGCGGTGCTGCCGCTGCCGGCGCGTTGTGTCGCAGCACCAGCGTGCACACTCACCTCTCTCTGCATGTAGCGCGCGCGGCGGTGCTGCCGCTGCCGGCGCGTTGTGTCGCAGCACCAGCGTGCACACTCACCTCTCTCTGCATGTAGCGCGCGCGGCGGTGCTGCCGCTGCCGGCGCGTTGTGTCGCACGCAGCACCAGCGTGCACACTCACCTCTCTCTGCATGTAGCGCGCGCGGCGGTGCTGCCGCTGCCGGCGCGTTGTGTCGCAGCACCGGCGTGCACACTCACCTCTCTCTGCATGTAGCGCGCGCGGCGCTGCTGCCGCTGCCGGCGCGTTGTGTCGCAGCACCAGCGTGCACACTCACCTCTCTCTGCATGTAGCGCGCGCGGCGCTGCTGCCGCTGCCGGCGCGTTGTGTCGCAGCACCAGCGTGCACACTCACCTCTCTCTGCATGTAGCGCGCGCGGCGCTGCTGCCGCTGCCGGCGCGTTGTGTCGCAGCACCGGCGTGCACACTCACCTCTCTCTGCATGTAGCGCGCGCGGCGGTGCTGCCGCTGCCGGCGCGTTGTGTCGCAGCACCAGCGTGCACACTCACCTCTCTCTGCATGTAGCGCGCGCGGCGGTGCTGCCGCTGCCGGCGCGTTGTGTCGCAGCACCGGCGTGCACACTCACCTCTCTCTGCATGTAGCGCGCGCGGCGGTGCTGCCGCTGCCGGCGCGTTGTGTCGCAGCACCAGCGTGCACACTCACCTCTCTCTGCATGTAGCGCGCGCGGCGCTGCTGCCGCTGCCGGCGCGTTGTGTCGCAGCACCGGCGTGCACACTCACCTCTCTCTGCATGTAGCGCGCGCGGCGGTGCTGCCGCTGCCGGCGCGTTGTGTCGCAGCACCAGCGTGCACACTCACCTCTCTCTGCATGTAGCGCGCGCGGCGGTGCTGCCGCTGCCGGCGCGTTGTGTCGCAGCACCAGCGTGCACACTCACCTCTCTCTGCATGTAGCGCGCGCGGCGGTGCTGCCGCTGCCGGCGCGTTGTGTCGCAGCACCAGCGTGCACACTCACCTCTCTCTGCATGTAGCGCGCGCGGCGGTGCTGCCGCTGCCGGCGCGTTGTGTCGCAGCACCGGCGTGCACACTCACCTCTCTCTGCATGTAGCGCGCGCGGCGCTGCTGCCGCTGCCGGCGCGTTGTGTCGCACGCAGCACCAGCGTGCACACTCACCTCTCTCTGCATGTAGCGCGCGCGGCGGTGCTGCCGCTGCCGGCGCGTTGTGTCGCAGCACCAGCGTGCACACTCACCTCTCTCTGCATGTAGCGCGCGCGGCGGTGCTGCCGCTGCCGGCGCGTTGTGTCGCAGCACCGGCGTGCACACTCACCTCTCTCTGCATGTAGCGCGCGCGGCGGTGCTGCCGCTGCCGGCGCGTTGTGTCGCAGCACCAGCGTGCACACTCACCTCTCTCTGCATGTAGCGCGCGCGGCGGTGCTGCCGCTGCCGGCGCGTTGTGTCGCAGCACCAGCGTGCACACTCACCTCTCTCTGCATGTAGCGCGCGCGGCGGTGCTGCCGCTGCCGGCGCGTTGTGTCGCAGCACCGGCGTGCACACTCACCTCTCTCTGCATGTAGCGCGCGCGGCGCTGCTGCCGCTGCCGGCGCGTTGTGTCGCACGCAGCACCAGCGTGCACACTCACCTCTCTCTGCATGTAGCGCGCGCGGCGGTGCTGCCGCTGCCGGCGCGTTGTGTCGCAGCACCAGCGTGCACACTCACCTCTCTCTGCATGTAGCGCGCGCGGCGGTGCTGCCGCTGCCGGCGCGTTGTGTCGCACGCAGCACCAGCGTGCACACTCACCTCTCTCTGCATGTAGCGCGCGCGGCGGTGCTGCCGCTGCCGGCGCGTTGTGTCGCAGCACCAGCGTGCACACTCACCTCTCTCTGCATGTAGCGCGCGCGGCGGTGCTGCCGCTGCCGGCGCGTTGTGTCGCAGCACCAGCGTGCACACTCACCTCTCTCTGCATGTAGCGCGCGCGGCGGTGCTGCCGCTGCCGGCGCGTTGTGTCGCAGCACCAGCGTGCACACTCACCTCTCTCTGCATGTAGCGCGCGCGGCGGTGCTGCCGCTGCCGGCGCGTTGTGTCGCAGCACCAGCGTGCACACTCACCTCTCTCTGCATGTAGCGCGCGCGGCGCTGCTGCCGCTGCCGGCGCGTTGTGTCGCACGCAGCACCAGCGTGCACACTCACCTCTCTCTGCATGTAGCGCGCGCGGCGGTGCTGCCGCTGCCGGCGCGTTGTGTCGCACGCAGCACCAGCGTGCACACTCACCTCTCTCTGCATGTAGCGCGCGCGGCGGTGCTGCCGCTGCCGGCGCGTTGTGTCGCAGCACCAGCGTGCACACTCACCTCTCTCTGCATGTAGCGCGCGCGGCGCTGCTGCCGCTGCCGGCGCGTTGTGTCGCACGCAGCACCAGCGTGCACACTCACCTCTCTCTGCATGTAGCGCGCGCGGCGGTGCTGCCGCTGCCGGCGCGTTGTGTCGCACGCAGCACCGGCGTGCACACTCACCTCTCTCTGCATGTAGCGCGCGCGGCGCTGCTGCCGCTGCCGGCGCGTTGTGTCGCACGCAGCACCAGCGTGCACACTCACCTCTCTCTGCATGTAGCGCGCGCGGCGGTGCTGCCGCTGCCGGCGCGTTGTGTCGCAGCACCAGCGTGCACACTCACCTCTCTCTGCATGTAGCGCGCGCGGCGGTGCTGCCGCTGCCGGCGCGTTGTGTCGCAGCACCAGCGTGCACACTCACCTCTCTCTGCATGTAGCGCGCGCGGCGGTGCTGCCGCTGCCGGCGCGTTGTGTCGCAGCACCGGCGTGCACACTCACCTCTCTCTGCATGTAGCGCGCGCGGCGCTGCTGCCGCTGCCGGCGCGTTGTGTCGCAGCACCAGCGTGCACACTCACCTCTCTCTGCATGTAGCGCGCGCGGCGCTGCTGCCGCTGCCGGCGCGTTGTGTCGCAGCACCAGCGTGCACACTCACCTCTCTCTGCATGTAGCGCGCGCGGCGCTGCTGCCGCTGCCGGCGCGTTGTGTCGCAGCACCGGCGTGCACACTCACCTCTCTCTGCATGTAGCGCGCGCGGCGGTGCTGCCGCTGCCGGCGCGTTGTGTCGCAGCACCAGCGTGCACACTCACCTCTCTCTGCATGTAGCGCGCGCGGCGGTGCTGCCGCTGCCGGCGCGTTGTGTCGCAGCACCAGCGTGCACACTCACCTCTCTCTGCATGTAGCGCGCGCGGCGGTGCTGCCGCTGCCGGCGCGTTGTGTCGCAGCACCAGCGTGCACACTCACCTCTCTCTGCATGTAGCGCGCGCGGCGCTGCTGCCGCTGCCGGCGCGTTGTGTCGCAGCACCAGCGTGCACACTCACCTCTCTCTGCATGTAGCGCGCGCGGCGGTGCTGCCGCTGCCGGCGCGTTGTGTCGCAGCACCAGCGTGCACACTCACCTCTCTCTGCATGTAGCGCGCGCGGCGGTGCTGCCGCTGCCGGCGCGTTGTGTCGCAGCACCAGCGTGCACACTCACCTCTCTCTGCATGTAGCGCGCGCGGCGGTGCTGCCGCTGCCGGCGCGTTGTGTCGCAGCACCAGCGTGCACACTCACCTCTCTCTGCATGTAGCGCGCGCGGCGGTGCTGCCGCTGCCGGCGCGTTGTGTCGCAGCACCGGCGTGCACACTCACCTCTCTCTGCATGTAGCGCGCGCGGCGGTGCTGCCGCTGCCGGCGCGTTGTGTCGCAGCACCAGCGTGCACACTCACCTCTCTCTGCATGTAGCGCGCGCGGCGGTGCTGCCGCTGCCGGCGCGTTGTGTCGCAGCACCAGCGTGCACACTCACCTCTCTCTGCATGTAGCGCGCGCGGCGGTGCTGCCGCTGCCGGCGCGTTGTGTCGCAGCACCGGCGTGCACACTCACCTCTCTCTGCATGTAGCGCGCGCGGCGGTGCTGCCGCTGCCGGCGCGTTGTGTCGCAGCACCGGCGTGCACACTCACCTCTCTCTGCATGTAGCGCGCGCGGCGCTGCTGCCGCTGCCGGCGCGTTGTGTCGCAGCACCAGCGTGCACACTCACCTCTCTCTGCATGTAGCGCGCGCGGCGGTGCTGCCGCTGCCGGCGCGTTGTGTCGCAGCACCAGCGTGCACACTCACCTCTCTCTGCATGTAGCGCGCGCGGCGGTGCTGCCGCTGCCGGCGCGTTGTGTCGCAGCACCGGCGTGCACACTCACCTCTCTCTGCATGTAGCGCGCGCGGCGGTGCTGCCGCTGCCGGCGCGTTGTGTCGCAGCACCGGCGTGCACACTCACCTCTCTCTGCATGTAGCGCGCGCGGCGCTGCTGCCGCTGCCGGCGCGTTGTGTCGCAGCACCAGCGTGCACACTCACCTCTCTCTGCATGTAGCGCGCGCGGCGGTGCTGCCGCTGCCGGCGCGTTGTGTCGCAGCACCAGCGTGCACACTCACCTCTCTCTGCATGTAGCGCGCGCGGCGGTGCTGCCGCTGCCGGCGCGTTGTGTCGCAGCACCAGCGTGCACACTCACCTCTCTCTGCATGTAGCGCGCGCGGCGGTGCTGCCGCTGCCGGCGCGTTGTGTCGCAGCACCAGCGTGCACACTCACCTCTCTCTGCATGTAGCGCGCGCGGCGGTGCTGCCGCTGCCGGCGCGTTGTGTCGCAGCACCGGCGTGCACACTCACCTCTCTCTGCATGTAGCGCGCGCGGCGGTGCTGCCGCTGCCGGCGCGTTGTGTCGCAGCACCGGCGTGCACACTCACCTCTCTCTGCATGTAGCGCGCGCGGCGGTGCTGCCGCTGCCGGCGCGTTGTGTCGCAGCACCAGCGTGCACACTCACCTCTCTCTGCATGTAGCGCGCGCGGCGGTGCTGCCGCTGCCGGCGCGTTGTGTCGCAGCACCAGCGTGCACACTCACCTCTCTCTGCATGTAGCGCGCGCGGCGGTGCTGCCGCTGCCGGCGCGTTGTGTCGCAGCACCAGCGTGCACACTCACCTCTCTCTGCATGTAGCGCGCGCGGCGCTGCTGCCGCTGCCGGCGCGTTGTGTCGCAGCACCAGCGTGCACACTCACCTCTCTCTGCATGTAGCGCGCGCGGCGGTGCTGCCGCTGCCGGCGCGTTGTGTCGCAGCACCAGCGTGCACACTCACCTCTCTCTGCATGTAGCGCGCGCGGCGCTGCTGCCGCTGCCGGCGCGTTGTGTCGCAGCACCAGCGTGCACACTCACCTCTCTCTGCATGTAGCGCGCGCGGCGGTGCTGCCGCTGCCGGCGCGTTGTGTCGCAGCACCAGCGTGCACACTCACCTCTCTCTGCATGTAGCGCGCGCGGCGGTGCTGCCGCTGCCGGCGCGTTGTGTCGCAGCACCAGCGTGCACACTCACCTCTCTCTGCATGTAGCGCGCGCGGCGGTGCTGCCGCTGCCGGCGCCGGCGCCGCCGCTGCTGCTGCAGGGCTAGCGGCGCGTTGTGTCGCAGCACGCCGTTGCGGTCGCGGAACTCGAACATGAGCACGGAGCGCACGGTGGGGCGCGCGTCGCCATCCGCGTCCGAGTGCGGTCTGACGGATACGCAAATGTTGACACGTTAAGTAGCATTATGGTCTTCTTCTTTCCGTATGGGACATCGAATCATCCAACGACCCGATGAACACTGGTGTCAACAGTTTTTCAACCACCTACATAGTAGTAGGTCTCTGACATGGTTGAAGAAAACAGTTTTAAACAAATTTCTTTTTACAAAGACGGCTCATGGCGTCAATAAGTGATAATACTATCCTATATTGAATTAAGTAATTTGATTGATTAATGTTGATTGTGCCATCAAACCTCACCTCTCATTGACGTTGACGATGCGCAGCGTGGGCGAGGCCCGGTCGACGTCGCCGGCCGCGTGATGCTGGTCCTCATTAGGGTCGTAGGAGCTCGACGATGCCTCCGAGCTGGACTCGCTGTCGGAGTCGCGCGGGTCCACGCGCAGCGCGCCGGCGACGCGGTTGTGGCCCATGCTGAGCACCAGGCTGAGCAGCGCGTTCATCTCGTTGGCGCCGCTCGCGCGGTCCAAGTCGTGGAGCTCGTTCAGCTCGTCTGTTGGAAAGAGAAAGGTTGGTTGATGCTAATTGGAATTTGAAGGCATTCGAAAGAAACAAAATGAATTTATAAATGACTAGTTGAGCAAATAATTATAACATTATATTTTCTTGAGTTTGCACAACTATTACTGAACAGTATAAAACAATTTAAAACAGATTTAAGTTATTTTTATCATGGATTTTACAATTTCCGTTCGGTAGCCCAATCGGTAGGGACGTCGGTAGAGACGTCGGTAGAGACGTCGGTAGAGACGTCGGTAGTACTGATATCGAAAGTCGCAGGCTCTAACCCTGCCTAAAAACTGTTCACCGATTTGCTAAAAATTATGTAAATAGGCCAGTATGAAGTGAGACGTCGCGTGCTGTTTTATTTTTAACACTACATAAAGATATAGATATTTATTTGCGATACACATGGTAAATACATAGATATTAATAGTAAAGCAAATAGAAGATTCACATTTCTAGCTTATATAGCTTAAAGTACGTAAAGCATGCAAATTTTACATTCATACATTAGCCTATTGCAGTCCACTGCTGGACGTAGGCCTCCCCCAGGGTACGCCATAGGGCACGAACTCTCGTTTTCGCCATCCAGTCGCTACCAGCCGCCTTTTTTAAGTCATCGGTCCATCCGGCCGGAAGTCGTCCAACGCTACGCTTTCCGATGCGTGGCCTCCACTTAAGAACCGATTTACTCCACCGTCTTATAACTAGGTAAATAAGTGTACATACCATCGCTGTCCTCATCGACGGGTATGCAGATGCGCCGCGGACAGGCGCGCTTGGCGGGCGGGGCCTTGGGCGGAGGCTCCCGCACGTGCGGGTTGCGGCGCCGCATCGCGCCCCGCATGCACTCGCGGATCACCGACCGCGCCAGCGCTTGCAGGCGGGCCGGCGTTTGCTCCTCTGTGGAAAAAAAACAATTGTAAGGAAATTTACAAAGCATTTTTTTTTTTTGCAAGGATTGTTAATTAGGAATTAGCTTTTATTATAATTATAACTCGTTACTACCGACACACCTCGGCCACTGGCGCTCAAATGTATGAATCAAACGCGTTGCTAAGCGCACACAGTCTAAGCTCGCGTAGGTGAACGCGGACCATGCTTGTGTGTGTGAGACAACATGTCAGGGTTGCCGCCATTTTGCGTTCGCGAGTCGGGAATGCAATGTGCGGCAGTATGAAATGACCTTCGTCGTCGCGTCCTTGCTAGCCGGTGTCTGAGAGTCCTCCGATCGCGGGTGGGCGGCGCTTGTAGGGGGAGGCAGGGAGTGACCATACTGTACGCTAGTACTATTAATTATACTGTGCTACCGATAAGCCTGTGCATTGTTATGAATATTTTGTGACGTCAACATTGTCGGTTTGAGCTTTGTTTTTGTAATGATATATTGTAATATAGCAAACAACTGTAAAATAATAAAAAACAAGATTTGATCACCATAGCATGAACGCCATGACCGATCATCTTAAGTAAAATTTCAGTAATACGCGCAAGAAAAAAAAAAGTGTAGTAAATGGCTTGGTCATCAACCTATCAATGTGTCTCTTGTTCAACAATAAAACGCAGAAAATATGACGCAGCGCAGTTCAGATGCCTTGTTTGTGGATCCTATACATTGCCTTCTTGCGAAGTTTTCGCCAGACCACCAAATATATTGTCTAGGTAAGTAGGTAATAAGATTATCCTTCCAACTTCAAAATACATAAATGACATACATACATATATCACGCCTCTAATTCCTTGCGGGGTATGCAGAGCGTAAACGGTCGTAAAAACATTTGAGGGTCATTCAGAAAACTACAAATTGCAATACACATGTAACCCGCGCGTCTGACGACACTCACGGTAAAGAAAAGTGGTGATGCTATTCTAAGCCGACATCACACAGCATATGAATAAATGTGGCATGAAAATATACAGGTCAAGGTTAAACGCCTAAGAAAATTCAGTTTCAATTTTCATTAAAGGCTTCACATAGTACATAGAAATGTTCATAAAATGACGTCATCAATACTATCGAGAACTGTAAGCATGACGAAGTATCAACTACAAGCAACGCAATGAATGTACAAATTTAACCGGAGCTTTATTGATAACCCTAGGACTAACAAACAATCTAGATAAACAGTTATATCTCTATGATGGTAACGTATCCATCTATTTATAGCTTGTAAACAAGTTCATACACAATATTTTATAACAACAACATTGAACTTTTTTTTTATAAATTACATAAATCGATTAACTTTATCTTATTTGGTATTTTAATGGGTTTATACTTGATTACATTGGCAGTACCTATAGTATCCTAACTGAATAATAACTAATTAGGTACTACAATCCTAGAATGCTAAGCTGAAAATAATATAAGTAAACAGCACAAGTCCTTTCAAAAATATAAACATATTGTGATTAATAGCAAGGCTTGTTTCTAATGCTACGTTCACACTATGCTCCTGCTACAGCCGTTTAATGTTCCCCGAAATAGTTCCGCGGAAGTATCAACGCGAGCGTTGTACACTGCCGTTGTACTCTTCTCACAGTAATTCGAGTAAGCGAGAAAGCAATACATTCCACTCGCGCTAGCACTGCCATTCGTTTGACTCGCGTACGAAAGCTGACACTCAGCGGAGCACGGAAAGTGACGAGTAGCAGCACGAGTAACCTGTTTACATACTCACGCCCAAAGAGGCAATGTGTGAACCTGACATTAAGTGCAAAATATGGGCTATCAATGGTGTTCAGTTTGACCCTATGAGATTTTAGGTTATTAAACTTGTTATATGGCAATGAGATAAATGAATAAATATTATTGATTATTAATAGAATAGCCGAGCAAGATAAGTAAACAATAGAAATAATAAATGAATACAAGATAGATATAAATCACTAGATTGTTATCCAAGGTTGTCGGGTTATTAAACTTTATTGATCTATTTATATTGCTTAGATGCCGGCTTAGAATAGCATCACCCCAATTCCTGCGGGTGTCGTAAGAGGCAGCTAAGCTACCATTTTAGGCGACAGGCTGAACATCCCGAAAATATTTGTCGGATGTGGCGGCGGGTACCATATTTTACGGTCGTTAACACTCTGCCTACCCCACAGAGAAAAAAGCGTAATATATCTATGTACTCATTTTCAATGTGTGTATTATGTTTTACTAGTTCTTCCACAATTACTGTGTTGTTGTTGTTTACATTCAAGAAAAGGACCCCAAATCAATTTAATTAAGAGTGGGGCATTAAATTACAGTCTTGTGTAGCAACCGTTTCGAAACATGCATTAGTTGGTTTAGTTACAATATCTTACCCAGCCGAAAGACGGCGCCCTGTTCCTCCTTAGTAGGCACCCGCAGCGTCGCAAACGACACGTTGAGCAGACTACGCGTCACCCACTCGGTGGGGCCGGTACGCTTCACTTGAAGCAGGTTGTCATTCAAAGGCATTATCAGGATGCCTCCAACCTACCAAAAATAGGACAATATTATAATTGGATTTATACTGTATTGATTTTATGTATACGCTATTTAACTTTTGTGGTTTACACAAAAAGAAAACATTCAGACAAAGAATAGTTTGATCTTTTTAGTTTCCTGCACTTCAAGATAGGCTTAATGAATCAAGACAGTGTATTCTTATCACAACAGTAGTAAGAACAATCAAACAAGGTTACTAAAGAAATATTGGAAAACAACGTCCAAGTGCCAGTCCACTCCCAGATATGCTTTTTACAGAATAATTGCGAGGCCAAATCTCTTTTGCACCTGTGAAATGACACAAATAAATTAAACAATAATTTGCCAAAAGTAGTTCTCAAGATGTAATGAATTAAATTAATACTTTGACCACAAGTATTTGTTTTAGAGTTCAATAACATTTACATGTTTGTTTAAACAAATGCTATTGATGATTTCTAGATAAAAAATTAATAGGTTTAAACATTAACATTATTACCTGAGGCCATTAACATCCATTTGATGCAAGCATTTTAATTTAAAAATACATTTAGAGAAAAAACATCTATGTGACATTGCAAATGCATGTTTTCACCAGGCAATGGCCTGAAATGTTTCTGACCTTGATAAGCTGCTGGAAGTAGTTCTGGTACTGCGCAGGGCAGCCAGCGCCGCAGTATACGCGGTCATATTGAGTTTGAAGTGGTGCCAGGCACAGCCCATTACCTGCAAGACATATACAAAAAAAATTGCCAGTTACAATGCTCTCCGAGTCCAATATAATAATGCTTTCTGGGTGCTGATGTGCCTTCCCCGGTTCTGTAGTGCATCAGGCATGTTTGCCGAGGCACATGTCGATGACTTGTATGCAATAATATGCAAAAGTATCGCGTCTCTAATGCACAGGACTAGGGCAAGTGGTAACAGCATCCTGAATGTCATTACGGAAAAACTGGATTATTCAATCTTGGGACACTGGAGACATTTGCATGTTGCATATGGCTCGGGTGTTTCAAGACCATGCTATTTAAATTAACCCAATCATATTTTTTGACAATGTTTAGTAATAGGCTAACTTATTAAGTAAGCAGCATTGTTACTAAATTAATTTATTGCTATGGATGTTTTCTGAAATAAACTTTATACTATTATTATTATTTAGACAAAGACAATAATTTTTTTGTTCTATTTTTTAAACAACTTGTACAAGTAGAATAAAAGCTCATGTCCATGGAGTATTGATGCTCATACTATTTTGCATCAATCTTGCAACACCACTTGCTAGCCTCGCATCAAAGCCAAATTGAGTATTGCTTAACTTTTTTGAAGATATGAAAGAAAGAAAAAATATTTATTCAGTTACAATCAAGTATATACAGGGAGTACAATAGCATACACAATATACACTTATGCCTGAGACTGAAATGGAGTCCAGCTCAGCATATGCTGTAGCTTAAAGCTGCAGCACTGATTTTCAGCTGGAACCGTCACATTTAAGCAATAATGTGCGCTGCCCATATGCATATATTGCATGAGACAAACATTTTGTTGGAGTCTATTTCATGTACTTCATTCTAAATTTGTTCTCTTGGGTAAACAGTGTAAAAAGGTTTACATCTTATTTTACTGATTTTAATCTTTAGTGAAAATGGTTAACAGGTTGATAAACTTTTGAATTAGTTTCCATGTTTTGTGCAACAATTGCTATGGCTATTCTTTGTTAAAATTTATTGATCGTGACACATTTTGAGGTCATTTTCCTTTAACTAAACAATAATTTAATAAAACTACACAATATTTTTTTTGTGACAATGATGACTGTATCAGGATGTTTGTTAAAACTGTACAATTTTTTTCATGAAATCAAAAATATCTGTAGGTATAGAAATAAAATAAGTTAATAAATGAAAATAAAGTAAGTACCTATCACTCACCACATAGAAACTTGGGCTCACAGAAATCAAACTCATCCATTGCTGGAGAGTCTTCCAAAAAGTGCACCAGCTTCATGTTGGCATAATCCACTACAAGCGGGTGCACCTCCACTCCGTGGTTGACGCCGTTGGAGCCCAGGATCATCCCCACCAAGGTGCTCAGGTACCCAGTCCCTGAACCAATATTCAGAAACGACAGCCCTGGTCTCAACTCCAGCCCCTCCATCACCTCACTGGAGAATAAGTATTCATCAAATCCTAACTTCAGTACACAGGACTAAATAAATAAGCCCTAAAAAGGAATATGGAAATGTATGTCAACCAAAAACAACAATAGACTAAAGAGGGTAGGGATTGCCCACGCATTTGATGGTTTCAACCATATTGTGAGCAGGATTACCTGTAAATGCACGGCGCGGACATGTGCAAGGGCCCGTTCCGCCAGGCCAGGTCCTTGTAGGCCTGATCCCGCGCCTCGGGCGTCATGTAGTCGCCGCGGTCGAGTGCACGGAACGCTCGCTCCACATCGCGCGAGCGGATGTAGTTGCCGCCCATCAGGTTGTCGATCAGCTCGGTGTTGTTCCGACCGGAGCTCACTGCACCACCCATGATGCTGTTTTATCCCTTATTCCTCCACAAAACAACTCCTCTGTTCCCTCAGCTGATCGCGACTGTGACGTCACACTTGTTTTTCAACATTATTTTTCAAACAATTTGGAGACACCGAATTCTGTCCAATATTAAAATACACTTAGAAGGAAAATCTGTGCATGTGATGATATTTTCACAGCGTTATCACCTTTCACTGAATAGAGAAAAAGTATTTTCGATTTTGCGACCAGCGACACAATCAAAAATTTTCAATGCACTTTGTTCTCTTTGCAAAGATATTGCGATCGTGGGAGATCATGTCAAATAGGAGCCATATCACCCAATCACAGACTGAATTGCTTTCATTTACGAGGCAATGAAAACATAATTGTGTTTACATACTTCATATAAGGTTCGCAACTCACGGCACGATCGACGAGTCGAGTCATTCACTGATTCATTGTCATTTCTCTATAATTTGACGTGGCCTCATGAAAAAAAGTCTCTTTAGTCTATGCCAAATATTTGACAGCTGAAAGTCATCTCAAACCACGGGATCCAATTTTATTTGTTTTTCCTAAAACTTGCCTGGTTTCTGTAAAATTATCCTTTAAAAATCTTTAAGTGAACAGTTACTAACAACTGTTGGTCTATAATGGATTCATTTATTTCAGTTTGGAACTAGTGTATAGTCGTGTCATAGTCAACCTGCATAGGACGTCACAGCCTGGATAGTGTTGTGTAGTGGATAAGGTTTGAGGGAGCGGCTGAGGGTTCGTGGCTGGTGAGGGCGATGGCGGAGACCAGCGAGCCGCAGCCGAGCGCGTCACAGCCGGGCGGGGAGGGCGCGGGCGCGGGCGGGGAAGAAGACAAGCGGGATGAGCGAATGCTGGAGTGCAACATCTGCCTAGACACGGCGCGCGACGCTGTGGTCAGCATGTGCGGACACCTCTTCTGGTACGTTCGTGTCGCCACACTTGACCCACAGCCGCGGCACTGGCATGTCCTAGATAAAGGTCACCATATGCTAATCATTATGAAATGAATGAGCATTACAAATTCATGAATTTGTTAGTTGTTTACAATTTTTTTAGTAATTACCTGAAGCTTTAGACCTATTTTATGAGCGAAACAGTAATTTAATTAACTGTAAAAGACAACTTGTAAAACCAAACAAATACACTTTAATGTTTTAAAACATTGATACTGAGTATATTAAACTTAGTAAATTCAGCCCTGAATATGACTCTCTGACTCAACTTCTTCATCAAATTTAAGAGTCCAACTCTTGTTGGTGTCCACCAACTCAACATTTAACTCCAAATCCATTAATGAGCATTCAACATAACACATAACCAGGAAACAACTTAACAAACAGTCTCCTTCTTCCTCGATTATACCAGGTAAATATAGGTAATGTTGTGTTTTGAATGTGCAATAAAGTGTTTTTAATTACTTACTTGCATTTACTGAAAATATCTGAAATGCCATGAAATTATCAATAAACAGATATGATAGTTACTTGTGTACTGTTATACATTATCTACTGAAATATTTTTTATCTAGGTTACATGTAGATATCATAATCATTTTGATTTTTATCACTAAAAGATGTAAAAACATCTTTAGACTTTCCTAACTCATCTTGCTCTAATATATCAATAAAACAGTTGACCTCCAAATGACCAAAATATTTATTTTATTGATTTATTTACCACAAAATATATAGTTATATCAGGCATGCACTCCCAAAGTAACTGTGATCTTAGTAAATTCCATAAATAGTAATCTGTTACTAGACAAAATTATTACTCTTATTTTTTATTCTCATTTTAACTCTTATCTTTGCTGCCTTATTAATTTTATTTATTAGGGCAACCAAGAGGGAGTTTTTTTTTTACTGGTTCCTAGTTGCTAGATACAGGGCACTGTACTTGGTACCTTAAAGTAAGGAATGGAAGATCACAATTTTAACGGAACATCACATTTTTTTTTACCTGGATGTATGAAATTGTAAATGAAACATAACTTATCATTGTTACAATACTTGCATATTAACAAAAACATTGTTATTGTAATTGCATACAAACAAAACAGAGTATTAATTATTAACAAAGCGTGAAAAACAAGGATAGCTTTGGAAAGAACAATTACAATTTTTTCATATTTTTTGGCTTTTGCATCTAGTAACATAGTCAGTTCAACGCCATCTACACAGTGCTTAGAAACTAATATTTTTTTAAATTCTCAGAAAGAAAACTCCCTATTGTAGTTACAATTATTTAAATTCAACATAAGATAGAGACATAAATGCACTACATCTGAAGGTGCTACAGCATGCACAAAAATGGATATGTAACAATGAAAGATGAGATGAGAGCCTTTGCCCTGTAGAGTAGGTCAACACAGGCTATAAATCAAGAAAAAAAATTAAGTAGTAATTAAAATGGAACTGGGCAGGACTTGTGAGCAGGATGACCAATGACAGATAGACAGAAAGGTCACAGAATAGATACCAAGAGAATGCAAGGGAAAAAGAGGAAGACCAAAGAGAAGATGAGTGAAAGTGTTTGTGGAAAGAGTATGAACAAACTGGATGCAGAAAGCAAGAGAAAGAAAACTGTAGAAAAGTCCTATG
The DNA here is from genome assembly GCA_027580185.1 of Tuta absoluta. Classification (NCBI taxonomy): domain Eukaryota; kingdom Metazoa; phylum Arthropoda; class Insecta; order Lepidoptera; family Gelechiidae; genus Tuta; species Tuta absoluta. The sequence goes on from JAQAHW010000003.1 coordinate 752,449, forward strand.
CTAAAGAGGCTACTTTAATAAAATAATAAATAATATAACACATAGAATCTACTCAAAAAAACAAAATATAATTAGTTAGGAAGTGATAATATATAAGCTAGAGTGATGTAAAACTTGGTAGAATAAAGGCTTTTTTATTTTTTATTTATTTTATAAATAGTAATATAGTATGTTGCATTGTCACTAGCTGGCCATGCCTCCATCAGTGGCTGGAGACGCGGCCGAGCCGGCAGGTGTGTCCGGTGTGCAAGGCCGCCATCAGCCGCGACAAGGTGATCCCGCTGTACGGACGAGGCAACATGAAGCAGGAAGACCCCAGGAATAAGGTCAGATATACCATATTGTATTGTTAAAAAGCTGGCAAAATAGGCATAATTTATTCATGTAATTTGTCTAAAATCTGAGAGTTGGTAATGTAAAAATCTGTTTACAAATCGTCTTAGAACTGTGAGAGTCTAAGCTAATTAAGTAATTAAAGTGAAATCTTGTTTGGGAACATTGATTTTCATTTCAACTTGGGAAATTGTGTAAAGTGACTCTATATAGAAAACATACAGCTGCCTACATACAGATGATAGGTATCCAATTGCAAAAGATGGGCAAGAGATCAGGGCAAGCACATAATTATATTACATACAGTTTTAATTATATTCTTGTATGAATAGGAGTATTATGTATGGCCTTCCATCCAACGTAACATTTCTAAACATAATTATCACTTCAACAAATTGCGGTCATGCATGTTTAACAGTGTTACTGATTGTGTATATTTTAAATTTATGTAATTTTGTGTTGTTAAAATCAATCATCCTAATTTTTTTCTCATTACAAGGTACTTTAAATCATTATGCTAAGTGCTTCGAAGGGCATGTTAAGCCGTAGGTCCCGGTTGCTGTCTATGATTACTTACATGGTGGTCGTCACACAACCATGTCAGAGGCTTGCTAGTAGACGGTTGAAAAACTCTGACACCAGGGTTCATCGGGTCATTCGTCGACTCGGTGCCCTCCCCCCGAAAAGAATACACACACACGCACACATGACGCCCATAATGGCAGGCAGAGCCCAAACGGCCGCAAAAAACAGACATTAACGCCACGTATGACATATATTTGAGGGTCATTCGGAAAATTGTGTATCACCATAGTGACAGTTTGTCAGCCCATCGCCTAAAATTGCAATACACACCCTCGAGTCCCTAAGTCGTACGACTCCCAAGGGAAAGAAAAGGGGTGATACTATTCTAAGCCGGCATCACACGGCATGAAAAAAACATTATGCTTATTTCCCTAAGAGGATTTATGTGAAATTTTCCTGCCCAAATGATAGGTACCTCCGCGGCCGGCGGGGCAGCGCACTGAACCGGAGAACAACAGCGGGTTCCCGGGCTTCGGGTTCGGCGAGGGCTTCCACATGTCCTTCGGCATCGGCGCCTTCCCCTTCGGCGTGTTCACGTCCTCGTTCAACTTCGGGGACCCCCGACCAAGTGCCGGTAAGAGACGAGACCTATAGTCCTAACATTCGGGACCAAATTCTCGTAAGACCCTACCAAAAAGATTCGGTAGCAGTAAGATCCCAGACCCAGTGCCTGTAATAAAATCCGTGCTTAGTATATTACTATTATAAATCTGAGAGTTTGTGTGTGTATATGTATGTTTGTTACCTCTTCACGTTCGAACGGCTTGGCCGAATTGGATGAAATTTGGAGCACAAGTACAGTATAACCTGGAATAACACATAGACTACTTTTTACCGCGAGAAAGCAACTATTACCACGGGAATTTGAGTGGCAGTGGGTGAAAGCGCTGGGCGGAAATCTAGTAAAATATAGAACTTTTGTTACAAACTGAAATTGAGTACACTCACTTATATCTACATACACATATCACGTCTTTAATCCCTTGCGGGTTAGGCAGAGCGTAAACAACCGCAAAAAATTATTGTCTGACAAATATTTGAGGACCATTCGGAAAATTGTGTATCGCCATAGTGACAGGTGGTCAGCCCATCGCCTATAATTGCAATACTGATCCGAGTCCCTTAGTCGCCTCTTACAACGCCCACGGGAATGAAATGGGGTGATGCTAATTCTAAGCCGGCATCACAGGCACCTATATCACTTATATCGACGATGTGTAAAAAATACTGTAACGTAGACTTGTATTTTTTTTAAACTAACAGTGCTATTATATTATAGATAAAGGGGTAACCTATCATAAAAGCATGTAGGTTCATTTTATTGGGACTTATTTCAAGTCTCACTTTCTGTAGGTCAGCTGGAAGAAATTTGTGAGTAGAAATAAGTTGTCCTGTTGTGTCGTCATTCTTTGTATATTATGTGTTATTATAAATGGTTAATAATAATAATAATTTAAAAATATATATGTTTCAAAATTATGCTTTGTTTCGTAGCGCCGCGCGGCACGGCGCAACACGAGGAAGAACAGTTCCTGTCCAAGATATTCCTGTGGGTGGCCATCTTGTTCGTGCTGTGGCTGGTGTTCGCGTGACCGCGCCCCCGCACCCCCGCACTCGCCAGCTACAGCTACTCACTACGGAGCCCTAGCTGTGACATGTATAGCAAGGTCTAACCAAGCAGAGCTAGCGAAACTATCGCGTGCGATCGCTTCCTCTAGTTCCTCTTTTAAACCAACTCTATTGGAATAACCGGTACAATTTATGAAAACTTTCAAGCGTGGGCAGGATTTAGAAAATTTTGCAAGTTTTCAAAAATTGTATACCTACCTAACAATTTAGTGTTCAATAACCGGTACACCGACTGTAGAGGGTTCGATTCGAATCGCGTTGAAATGTTTAGTTTCTATATTTTATTATCTTCCATTTAGCTTTAGATCTCTGACTGAGCCTACTTACACTTAAATGTGATGCAACGTCGCATCAGATACGTCCGTTTCATTTCTTACATTTTGATCATTACATTTGATCGGACGTTTTTCCGATGCGGTGTCGCATCGCAATTGTGTGAACACCCTGTTGAGTTGAGCCACAGACGCCACAGTTGAGCGTCAAATACGTACATATATCACGCCTGAATCCCTTGCGGGGTAGGCAGAGCGCAAAGGGCCATAAAAAACGGATATTTACGAAACGTCTGGCGACGTCAAACGACAAACGTTTTCTGAGTGACCCTTAATCACTCAGAAAATTGTGTATCACCATAGTGACAGGTTTTCAGCCCATCGCGTAAAATTGAAATACACAAGTCCCTTAGTCGCCTCTTACGACAAACGCAGGAAAGAAATGGGGTGATGCTATTCTAAGCCGGCATCACACTGCAAAGCGTAAAATAAAAAAAAATGTTAGTATGTTTAATATGCGCTACAAATGTTTTTTAATAGTTTTGTTCAGGTTGTATTTAAATGTTAATATTCTGAAAATACTTTAAAGGTGTACACGTAAAACTAAACAACTAAAATTTGACTCTTAATTCAAATAGGTGTCGCTGGTCGAATCACTTTGTAATGTGAAAAAGTTGTTCAATCCTATGCATAAGCATTACAATGAAAAATAGCTTTATTTGAAAAAGAAGTTTCATGAAAATGTAAAATTTTAATTATTCTTTTTGTTTTCCGCTCTTGTCTATTTAAAAAACTAAATTATTTTAAATTTATTAATTATTTTCGACTATTCCCATGTATTTTCTCATTCGCAGGGGCCTTTCACTAAATTGGATTGTAGGCATTGAAATTGTAAATGTTTTATTCAACCAACACTTTCCCACTGATAGGTTATTTTTATTTTATTTTATTAGGTAAATACAATTTGCAGGTATTGTTTCTTTGAAATTATGAACACTGGTGTCAAGAGTTTTTCAATCGCCTGCTACTAGTAGTAGGCCTTTGACATGGTTGTGTATCGACCGTCGTCTAAGTAATGGCTTAACGTGCCCTCCGAAGCACGGCACTATCTTTCTTACGCTTTTCCAACCTGTAATGTCCTAACCAGACTGGAAAGAATGGGAACGTTGTCTCCCTAAGTCCCTAGCATTGGGAAAATGTTGGTTGCAAACAGGAAACGGGAAAACCCCAGTTGAAGTGTCTGTATAGTACGGCCATACCGATAAGCCATATTTTACAGCTGTCAAAATCTTGCTAATGTTAAAGGCAGAGGGTCCATTTTCCTTTGTTGACATTTCTTTTAGTATAGAGATGGCAGCTGTAAAATATGGCTTATTGAGATGGCCTAACTGTAGTTATTGTTATATCATGTTACGATTCAAATGCAGCGCGTTTGATACGGTACAACAAACACTAACTAACTACTTATTGTATATCGAAAACTAACGTAATTATAGAAGTTGTACATTAATTTTATGAATAGTTTAAACTGTGTCTTGAATTATTTGCCGGTGAGTAGTTGGGTTTTAGCAGTGGATGCCAAAAGTTTTGGAGCATACATGTATACCAAAATGTGTACATAGTTATGGAGTGTTTAACGCCAGGCGGTTAGAACGCCACTCGGCGCACAGTGTCATTTTCGTGACGTTTTGCTATTATGAAAGACATAACGTAAAATAAGGAATGATATAGGATGATACCTACTAGCAGCCTTTTTGATTGACATTGTGCGATCTTGCGTTGCGACTGTGACATTATGTGCCTTGATGTTCTATCTCTGAGGTTTGGGGGAGTGGCGCGGGGCGGGGCATGGGGCGGGGCTTGTCATACATAATAATGTGTTATCCGTACGCGTGATATTCCACGGACCCCTGCCTGCCTCGCTGAAGATCAAGGGCTCGATCCACACAAAATACAAATACTTGTTTGTCTATTTATTTTGTAATGTTTGTTATTGAGACTGAGCGGTCTGGGTCTTTTTCTATGTAATATATATGTTTATTTACATTTAAAGTGTAAAGTCAGAGTCTGTGCGGAAAGAAAATAGGTGTGGGCAAAAAGTAAACTAATAAATTTTTATAGGTTGCTATGACATTTCTCATGCTGTGAGTCACGGAGGCGCCTCAAAATCTCACGCCGGTTCTTATTCCGCACAGACTCTAATATCTATCAGTTTCCTAGTTCTGTAGCTATTACAAGTTTTCCTTAGTTTGGAACTAGATGGCGCTGTTGGATCGTCATTAATTGATCGTCTTAAGAGACATTGTCTTCAATTCGGGATATATATTGTCATAACTTACCTTGAATAAGTGCTGTTACTTTCCGTTAAAGAGGTTTAGAAAAGGATAGGAGATATTTTAGTCACGTCGTGACTTGTAATTTGACGCAAAATACGTGTTATGTCAAAATAAGGTGACGATGAAAACAATGGCGACTAAATTGAGAAGAAATTTCGAAGAACCCATTTATATTATTGAACATGACAGGACTTAGATATCACCTATCCTTTTCTAAATCCATTTTATGGAAAGTGGCCGCACCAATTTAAGTTAAGATAGGAGAATTTATATCCCGAATTGAGGGCAGTGTAACATTTAGCGATAATGACATTGTGCGCCGACGGCAATGAGAGGTATCTCTGGACATAGTTTAGTTAGCAATGCTTTATAGCAGCGAGGCCGTGTTGATACAAAACATTGTGTTAATATTCCTGTAAAGATAAGTGTATATAAATTTAATTATTATTCCAAAAAGTAAAGGGAGGGAATTAAAATGTTTTATGTAAATTATAAAAATATAGTTAATAAAGCTGAATATACATTGGGTTTCATTTATATCTACACAAATAAAATTCATTTTAAGGTCAATAAGTTTTATTTAAATGAAGTCATGTTTACAATAAAACTATAAATTTAAAATGTGTTTCAGAAAGAAGTTAACTTAATAAAGAAGCATAATTACGATATTGGAACTCTACTTACGATACTAATCTTTGTTAATACTAACTTAACTTTATGCTTATTAGAAATTTTTTAAGCGCCAACGTTGTGTCGAGCGGGCTACATTCAGCAAAATACAAGAGCAGCGCTGCGTGACGCGGGTCGAGCTCGCTCGACGCAGCGTTGGCGCTAAAAGTTGTCAGATAAACTGATAACGTAGGGACAAATTATATAAGGTCCTATTTAATTGAGTGCAAATATTTGTAGATTAATTTCTACGAGTTAAACTGAACAACTTACCCCAAAAAATATAGACCGAAATATGAAAAAAAAAAATTGACCTGCCATAAAAAATGACACATTTTTGTATGGAAAGTTCTATTTTATTTCATATTTTGATTTACGTTCTTTTGGGAAAGTTGTACAGTTTCACGAGGTCAAGTCACTGGCGGAGAGGATAGAAGATTGGAAGTTACTCCACCGACAAGAGTTTGACTCTTAAATTTGAAGAAGAAGAAGAAGTACAGTTTCACGACCAGAACTCATAAGAATATTTGCACCGAATTGAATAGTATCATATATAACGAAGCTTCTGCATAGGAGTTTAAAATATACTCTTTAAGTAAAGATACGGATGGTTTTTGAAAATATTTAGCTGGTTCATTGGAATTTTGTAAAATCATTTATAACCGAACACACGATACTTTCGTAGTTTACATACAAAACTTAAAATAACCAACATATTCTTTGAGACACCGACTAGGCATTCTTTTTACTCGACTGTTTTAACCAGGAGGGTAATGTTTTCAGAACTAATGCGTTAACTGATTCTGTTGAAAGGGGGTACCTATCGTAAGAATCCTAATTTCCCAAATAGTCTAGGAGTTTCCAAAAAACGAATAATTAGCTATGGCCATAAAGATGTGTTGTGTGCATTACAATTTTAGGCAACACACGATTACACGATTTTTCTAAAACGGACTTCAAATATTGGTTAGACGTGGCGATAGCGACCGTATTTTACGTTCGTTTTCGCTCTGCCTACCCCGCAGGGTATAAAGGCGTGTCACGAGTATGTATGTATGGCCATGAAAGATCCTAACTGAAAACGTTTTGCTTACAACTCAACTCAACATAAAGTATATTCCTTTGCATTGTTTTCAAATCAAAACTTAGTCGGTGTCGCACAGAACTAACTAAAATTATCAAGACTACTCCAGCCCATAGAGTTTGAGCGTGCGGTCCATACTAGTGGACGCTAGGTAGTGCGCGTGCTTTCCGAAGCGCACACCCGTCGCCGACGCCGTGTGGTCGTTGAACACGCGCAGCTCCTGTAAACAGTAAAAATAGGTACGTTGCAGAGATGTTAAACAATGTATTAAACTGTGATCTTTTATACCTACCTGTAATGATGAACAATAAATGATTTAGTTTATTTACAAAAAAAGAAGAAATGGAAGAATATCTTCCTACTCTTTCGTGTGGGACACCGAGTCCACGATGTAACCTGGTGTCAGAGTAGTTACAAACAATAAATTGTAAGTGTCAGATGTCATAGACAATAATATTAATTCATTATATCTGTTCACTAGCGGCCCGCCTAGCGGTTTCACCTACTGCTAATCGTTTTCCCGCGGGAAATGGGCCTTTAATCGGCATAAATTATATATAAGGTGTAAAAAAAATAGCTAAGAATAATTTAAGGGGTGAACCAGTACGTGAAACTGAACAACTTTCCCCAAGGAACATAGGTCGAAATATGAAAAAATAATTTGACCCTCCCATACTTATTAAACATGTATCATCATTGGCCTCACACGTCTGTGACAGACGATTTAATCAGTGTCTGAGGCAAGACTTTTCATGGCTGTATAAGCCGATACGGGAGCGGCATAGTTTTCCGCACGCTCTACAAGTGAAGGTGGAAGTGTGTTACCCGGGCGGGATAATTTGTATGGGAGGGCCAATTTTTTTTTCATACTTCGACCTATGTTCCTTGGGGAAAGTTGTTCAGTTTCACGTACTGGTTCACCCCTTAAAATATTCTTAGCTATTTTTTTTACACCATGTATAAACAACTTCCTCTTGTACTACTTTGTCTACTCAAGAAAATCGCATCAAAATCCGTTGCGTACTTTAAAAGATCTAAGCATACATAGGGACACGGGAAGCGACTTCATTTTATACTATTTAGTGAAGCAGGCGTGCAGGTTTATTTTACTAGCGGCCTACCTAGGGGTTTTACCCCAAAGACATTTTAATATAGCCTATGTTCATCAGGGATAATTTAGCATTCTAATGGCAAAAGATTTTAAATCGGTCCAGTGGTTTCGGAGCCTATTCAACTCAAACAAACACAATCAAATCTTTCCTCTTTATGATATTTTATTTTTTTATTAATGATGGGTTTGCTCTTGACTCTAGTCTAGGTCATAGGACAGAGACAGAGTCTAAGATGGAGCGAGCTCACCCAGAAGAAGCCTGTTCACTCTTACTTTGAAGAGATTAGGGTTGTATGCGTTTGGAAACACAGACGCAGGTAGTCTAAATTAAGTGCTGTGTGCATTCCTGAAGACTATAGTTATACCTGCCACTGGCGACACAAGTAAACCCTGACGTCAGAGCCGGCGACAGCCAGGTACGTGCCGGACTGGTCGAAGCAGAGCTCCTTGATCTGGTAGCCCTCCTCCAGCTGGATGCTCTTGAAGTTCTTCAGCTTGCGCAAGTCCCACAGTGTGATTAGATGACATACCTGCCACTGGCGACACAAGTAAACCCTGACGTCAGAGCCGGCGACAGCCAGGTACGTGCCGGACTGGTCGAAGCAGAGCTCCTTGATCTGGTAGCCCTCCTCCAGCTGGATGCTCTTGAAGTTCTTCAGCTTGCGCAAGTCCCACAGTGTGATTAGATGACATACCTGCCACTGGCGGCACAAGTAAACCCTGACGTCAGAGCCGGCGACAGCCAGGTACGTGCCGGACTGGTCGAAGCAGAGCTCCTTGATCTGGTAGCCCTCCTCCAGCTGGATGCTCTTGAAGTTCTTCAGCTTGCGCAAGTCCCACAGTGTGATTAGATGACATACCTGCCACTGGCGACACAAGTAAACCCTGACGTCAGAGCCGGCGAAAGCCAGGTACGTGCCGGACTGGTCGAAGCAGAGCTCCTTGATCTGGTAGCCCTCCTCCAGCTGGATGCTCTTGAAGTTCTTCAGCTTGCGCAAGTCCCACAGTGTGATTAGATGACATACCTGCCACTGGCGACACAAGTAAACCCTGACGTCAGAGCCGGCGACAGCCAGGTACGTGCCGGACTGGTCGAAGCAGAGCTCCTTGATCTGGTAGCCCTCCTCCAGCTGGATGCTCTTGAAGTTCTTCAGCTTGCGCAAGTCCCACAGTGTGATTAGATGACATACCTGCCACTGGCGACACAAGTAAACCCTGACGTCAGAGCCGGCGACAGCCAGGTACGTGCCGGACTGGTCGAAGCAGAGCTCCTTGATCTGGTAGCCCTCCTCCAGCTGGATGCTCTTGAAGTTCTTCAGCTTGCGCAAGTCCCACAGTGTGATTAGATGACATACCTGCCACTGGCGACACAAGTAAACCCTGACGTCAGAGCCGGCGACAGCCAGGTACGTGCCGGACTGGTCGAAGCAGAGCTCCTTGATCTGGTAGCCCTCCTCCAGCTGGATGCTCTTGAAGTTCTTCAGCTTGCGCAAGTCCCACAGTTTGACGCACGCGTCCTCGGCAGCTGGAAAAAACATACATGTCAATACATTTTTCCCTGTGGTACCGAGAAGAATAGCATTCCATTTTTACCCGTAAGTATGGTAAAAGGCAACTGACGGATAAATTAATTCACGGAATTAACAGAAGCGCTCCCTGTGAATAAAACATCTTGTACTGCGCTCGCAAACCCACGTGGTGAGTATGGGTAAGTAGGTTATGGATCCAACAGTGGATTGTTGTGGCAGTTGTAAATCTTTTTATTAAAAAACAATTACGTCTACATGATGAATCTGCCCATGAAACTAAATAAGTAGACCTGTCGTTTACAGACGGTGGTGGCGTAAAGTTACATGCCGTGTGATTAACCAAGCCAGCCCCGAGGCAGTGCCTTAATTATTATTATTTTATTCCGCCCGAGCCGAGTAGGACAATACATAATTGTTAAAAAGGAAGAATCTATTATTTACAATGACGAATTATAACGTCAATAAGAGATAATACTATACATACATATATCACGCCTATAATCCCCTGCGGGGTAGGGAGAGCGTAAACGGCCGCAAAACGGTAATTTACGCCACTTCTGAAAAATATTTGAGGGTCATTCGGAAAATTGTGTATCGCTATAATGACAGGTTGTCAGCCCATCGCCTAAAATTGCAATACACACCCTCGAGTCCCTTAGTTGCCTCTTACAACTCCCACGGGAAAGAAATGGGGTGACGCTATTCTAAGCTGGCGTCACACGGCAAAAGCATAAGCACGAAATGCATAAAGCAGCTCTTTATACAACTGTTTTCGAATTCATAATTCGAACATTATGTATGAACACACAAACATATACAGCGAATCTTACCTGTAGCCAGATAGTACCCGTTCTCGGAGAAGGATATGGACGTGACGGGCCCCACGTGCCCGGGGAAGTTGGCGACGTTGCTCTGCTCCTTGAGGTCCCAGATCTTGACCTGCGAGTTCTCAGTGCCCGTGCCGAAGATCAGCCCGTCGGGGTGGAACTGCGCCGTCGTCAGAGACACACCTGTCGAGTCGCTAACCTGGAATTGGAGTATGTTACAAAAATATTTCACTTGGTTTATTTCTTATATATTGGCGTGAAGAAAATGTGTTAAATTACATAATTATGTTTCAATTTACGTTACGATGAGACGAAAATATGTTACATATGATGTAACGAATATTATGTTACAATTGACGTAACGGAATAGGTTACAATTCATGTAAAGAAGATTATTTTACGATTGATGTAACGAAGATTATGTTACGATTGATGTAACAAAGACTATGTTACAATTGATGTAACGAAGACTATGTTACAATTGATGTAACGGAATAGGTTACAATTTTATTCATGTAAAGAAGATTATTTTACGACTGATGTAACGAAGATTGTGATACGATTGATGTAACGAAGACTATGTTACATACAATTGATGTAACGAAGACTATGTTACAATTGATGTAACGGAATAGGTTACAATTTTATTGATGTAAAGAAGATTATTTTACGACTGATGTAACGAAGATTGTGATACGATTGATGTAACGAAGATTATGTTACGATTGATGTAATGAAGACTATGTTACAATTGATGTAACGAAGACTATGTTACAATTGATGTAACGGAATAGGTTACAATTTTATTCATGTAAAGAAGATTATTTTACGACTGATGTAACGAAGATTGTGATACGATTGATGTAACGAAGATTATGTTACGATTGATGTAACGAAGACTATGTTACAATTGATGTAACGAAGACTATGTAACAATTGATGTAACGAGAATATGATACAATTCATGTAACGAGAATATGATACAATTGATGATACGAGAATCTGTTACAATTCATGTAACGAAGATTATTTTACGATTGATCTAACGAAGATTATGATACGATTGATGTAACGAAGATTATGTTACGATTGATGTACCGAAGATTGTGTTACAATTGATGTACCGAAGATAATGTTACAATTGATGTGCTGAAGATAATGTTACGAATACAATTGATGTGACGAAGATAATGTTACAATTGATGTAACAGAAGCATTAATATTATAGTAGTATCATAATGTTACGCATATCGATCATATTTGCCATATAGATTCTAGATTATTCATCTTTTGGATTTATACCTTGGTGGACTCATACCTTGGTGAGTGTAGCCCCGGTGCGTATGTCGGAGAAGGCCCAGTGCTGGTCGGTGGAGGTGGACAGCACGTAGTCCCCGGTGGGGTGCAGCGACAGCCCCGTCACCGGGCCCTCGTGCGCGCGCAGGATCACCGACGTCTGAGATCTATAAAGAACAAACAACAAAATGGAAAAAGAGTTTAAATATTTAAAGGGGTAAAAGGGTATAAAAGAATGTTACAAATAAATTGCTACTCATAACCCCATGACCCGGAAAGGCACAACAATTATTTCAAAAGTACGTACGTGGCAGTGCCTTTATTTTTATTTTTTTCTCCAATTTGCTCGGAAATGGCTTCATTACTTTAAAAAAAGAATACGTCAATGGGCTCATTTATGTAGTCAAGGCGCAGAGGACTGTAATAGAAATTGCCGGACTAGGCCGGAAAAAAAAGGTTCTTTAACTTCACACTTTCGTGTTTAGGTGTTTTATGGTACACAATACCATGTTCAGAAACACTTATACCGCGCGCGTTCCATTTTTTAAATTCTACCAAAATGGAACGCGCTTGGGCGCGCGCATGCGCGGTGCGACGGTGCGAGGTTGTTTTGGCGCCAATTTGGTTTGGCACTAAGTCACGAAAATTTTGGCTTTTCTTCTGTGTAATTGAGTGAAAAGTAAACAAGGAAAAATTAGTTCATCGGAAGATGAATTTAACTCTACGCCGCCAGATATAGCTGAAGAAGCAAAACTATTATCAGAGAACCTTTTACCAGCAAAGTCGAGGCAGAGGTATGAAAAGGCATACGAAGAATTTATTCAATGGAAAATTTATTATTTTCTAAAATTACTGTATTATTATTGTTATTTCCTTGCAAATGAGAGAGTTATTTCCTTGCAAATGAGAATGATTTCCTTCTCCGTGTGTTGCCGGCTGAGAATAGCATCACCCCATTTCTTGCCCGTGGGAGTCGTAAGAGGCGACTTAGGGACTTGAGGGTGTGTATTGCAATTTTAGGCGATGGGCTGACAACCTGTCACTATAGCGATACACAATTTTCCAAATAACCCTCAAATATTTGTCAGACGTGGCGTAAATGTCCTTTTATGCGGCTGTTTATGCTCTGCCTACCCCGCAAGGGATTAAAGGCGTGATATATGTATGTATGTATGTAAATGAGAGAAAAGTATTGTACAATCCACGGCCGAAATAACAATTTCTGGTCTCGTTTACTTTAGAAGGCCGAGACGAAGTCCAATGCCACTCCACCAGAAATTGCTTTATACTCGGCCTGTGACGTAATGTACTATTATATACACTCGTCTCATAATGTTCGAATTATGAATTCGAAAACAGATGCATAATGACCTACTTTATGCATTCTGCCTATAAAAACTAGGGTTTACTATAAATTACAGAAGCGTAATGACTTAATGACAAAACTCTTAATACGATAAAGTTGAGCAATGAAACGAAGTTTTTTTTTCCAATACTCAAATCGCTATCTTCCGCCGCACCTGACAGTTGTTGTTGTACGGTAATTTTTCGGATGTTGTTCAGTTGTTTTAATAGTTTTTTGTTCTGTTGTTGTTCAGTTGTTGTACAGATGTTGTTCAGATGTTGTTCAGTTGTTGTACAGATGCTGTTCAGTTGTTGTTTCGATGTTGTTCAGTTGTTGTTCAGTTGTTGTTCAGATGTTGTTCAGTTGTTTAGTTAAGTTATTGTTAAGACTCCACATCTCAACAACTGCTAAAGTATAGATTTTTAAAAATTCATATCAAGCCATATTACGTTCTCGTATTGAATTTGTCCTTGTATCGGGCCTTGCAATGGCCGGTGCGTACGTTTAGAAAAGTGTTTCTGAGTTTTTTTGGAGAGTGTAGATAAAATAGTGTATGCAACTGCTATAATTAGGCATTAGAATGCTCGTGTCAAACTATTATCACACTCGGCTGCGCCTCGTGTGATAAACAGACACTCGCATTCTAATGACCCCCATTATACGACAGTTGCATAAACTACTATTATCGCGCCCGAGCCGGTTTTCTTTTAGGACATTACAAATTTGTTATAAAAAAAAGGAAATCGGGTGGTACAAAATTATTTTTTACAATGACGGATCATGACGTCAATAAGTGATAATACTATTCTACATTGAATAAAGAATTTCAATTTTATAGACATCAAAATAGAGACAATATTACTAAATACTGTAGAAAAATTGCAAAATTTTCTACGGTGGGCAAGAAAAAAGCCACAGAGCATGTATCTGCTCTTTGGGTAGCCCAGATGGAAATGCGAAAATCGCAGGTTCAAATCCTGCCCGCGCTTGAAAGTTTTGCAAGTTTTCTAAAATTGTATACTTAACACGGGAAGTGTTTTAAACATTGGGTATTCAATTGAGGTACTCACGTGGGCACATTCCAAACGCGTATGGTGTGGTCCGGCGACGCCGTGATGACCGTGTCCTCGTCGGGGTGGTAGATCACGCGCGTCACCTACGCAAAACAATATTCAATTCATTTCAGTTCCATTTTTTCACTAATCACAAGATTCAGATTCATTTATTTGCATAAAACATAAGTCATTAATTAGATCTTAATATAAACAAATTTTATAACTTAATGTTCTACCACAATAGGCATGCAAATTAAAAATAATAAAAATTAGCATTTTGAATAATAATCTATAATTCAAATGTCAAAGATAACTATTAAAAGCAATTGGAAAATGTCATAAAAATAAAATTTGGCCTATACTAAAATGAAAACAGTCAATTAACAGTAAATAATAAAATTCATAATTGATTTATATAAATAAGAATGTAAAAATTTATTATTAAATTAGAAATCATGCTTATTACATTCCATGAATTCCCTAACTGTACTGTACAATGAAACAATTATCCACTGACTCAATCCGTATTTATTATTAGTTACTTTACAATTCCAAATATTGGGGTTTATTGAAGAGCCTGTCAGTGAGAGTGGTTTTTTTGTGACAAGAAGATATTGTTGTAAAAACAAATTATAAAATGCTATTTTGTTAAGTCTTTGCTTGATATTATATATATTAATAGCAACAATAAAAATAACTTATTAATAAGTATTTTCTTTTGTAAGTCTATACAGTTTGCTCACTTAAAAGGAATTGTTATTCTCTTCTATGATCCTCCAAATATTTATGAAACTGAACAACTTCCCCCATTGAACATATCATCTTCCTGGACCTTTGTCCCATTTATTTGGGGTCGGCCTTCCCTGTCCTTTTCTTCCACTCTGCACGATTTAGTGCCATCTGTGGTTCTAAGCCGGCGGCTTTCAGGTCCCTTTGGACCGTTGTCCACCAGGTGGTGGGGGGTCTTCCGCGTCTCCGCGTCGTCGTGGGTATATCCAGTGCTACTTTTACCACATGGTCTTGTGGCCGCCTATGAATATGTCCGAACCATCTCAAGCGTCGTTCCACCAGTTTGTCTGATATAGGTGCTATTTTATAACTGCCTCTGATGTATTGGTTTCTTATTTTATCGAGTAGGGTGACACCTGCTGACCAGCGCAACATACGCATCTCCGTTGTATGGAGTTTATTTATATGATGTTTGTTTGTACCCCAGCATTCTGCTCCATATAATATAGCAGGTCTTATTGCTGTTTTATATATTTTGCCTTTTACTTTGAGGGGCATCCTTTTGTCGCACATCACGCCCGTCAGCTCCTTCCATTTGAGCCAACCAGTATTGCTTCTGTGTACCACATCTGAGTCAATTTTTCCGTCATTGCTGATGATGGAGCCAAGGTATTTAAATTTATCAACTGATGGTAATGGTGTTTGATCTATGAGTATTGTTATATCTTTCGGGTCCGTGATGTCATCAAATATGCAAGACATAAGCTCGGTTTTTTTACGACTGATTTTGAGTCCGTTTCCCTCTAGGGCTTTTACCCATGCGTTTAGATCAGTTTGGAGCTCGTCTGTAGATTCGGCTATAAGGACAACATCATCCGCATATAACATATTCCAGGGTACTGATCGTTGTATGTTTTTAGTAAGGTAGTCTATGGTTACATTAAATAGTAAGGGGCTAAGTGTTGAGCCCTGATGAACTCCAACTTTCAGCTCAAAACATTCTGAAATACCTGCAGGACAGGCGATCTGAGTCGATACATCTTTATACATATCCTTCATTAGGTAGATGTAATGCTCCGGCACAGACTGCGCACGTAGGGCTTTCCATATAAGGTCGCGAGGGACATGATCGAAAGCTTTTTCCAGATCGATAAAGACCATGTGCAAGTTAGTTTTGCTTATTTTAGCTTTCTCTATGAGTATTCTGATCGCCTGTATCGCATCTGAAGTACCCTTTTCCGCAACGAAGCCGCACTGGTTGGGTGTCAACTCAATAATTCTGCTGATTCTATTGTTAATTATCCTCTCCCATATCTTGAGTGTGTGGTCCATCAGTTTGATAGCTCGGTAATTGCCACACTCTCTGACGTCGCCCTTACCTTTATAGAAAGGAATAAGATGGCTCTTGCGCCATGCATTAGGTATGGCTTGGCCAGTGTTAAGTTTGTTGTATAAAATGTGTAACCAAGATATTCCTTCGGGACCCAAGTGTTTCCAGACCTCGTTTGGGATTTCATCGGGGCCGGGGGCTTTATTGTTCTTCATTCGTTTAACAGCGCTGACTATTTCCTCTAAAGAAATTTCAGGAGCCGGACCCTGTACTGGAGGTGGTTTGATATCTTCAGGTTTCCTGGGATTGGATTTGTTTAAAAGGTCTTTGTAGTATTCTACCCATCTTTATTATCTTCAGTCAATAAAGTACCATGATTGTCCTTTATATACTTCGCAGAATTGATGTCTTTACTGTTTTTGTTTCTCATTTTAGCAATTTTATGGATGTCTATTTCAGATTTAGCGGATTCAAGATCATCATAGAATTTTGAGTTTGACTTTGCTCTAGATATTGCCACCTGACGTTTTGTCTCTGCTTTCGCAGTTTTGTATGCTTCTCTATCCGAGTCTTTGTTGGTGGTTTGCCATAGTTTAAAGGCTTCTTTCTTAACCCGCACTGCATCTTTGACACTATCTTGCCACCAGCTGGTTTCTTTAAAGGGGCCTTTTCTTTTCTTTGTTCTTCCAAGATGTTTTTCAGCTAGGGTTACACATGCCAACTCAAAGTCTTCCCACATTTCGTTTGCAGTTGAGTTACAATCTTCACAGGTCTTACTTATGAGGTCTTTCAGTTCTAGTATAAAGTTTGTGCCCGCATCGCTCTTCAGAGATCTCCATTTGATTTTGGGTATAAGATTCTGGTTTAGTTTAATAGGTTTAGAAAGCTTGTAAACTGTTACTAATATTCGGTGCTGTGAGGTTAATGCTTCTCCAGGTATGACTTTGCTATCTTTGTATTTTCCGAGGTCTTTCCTTCTCGCCAGTACATAGTCGATCTGCGTTGAACGCCCTCCGCTTCTGTACGTGATAAGGTGAGTGTCTTTCTTGCTAAAATAGGTGTTTATAATAGCAAGATCGCAGCTAACAGCGTATTCCAGGATTCTGTCCCCGTCTTGATTACGAGTACCATATCCATATCCACCGTGGCACCCTCCGGCATTGTTGTTTGATTCTCCAACGTGACCGTTTAGGTCGGCACCGAGGTGAACACTCTCGTCTTTTGGAATATTATTGGTAAGCAAGTGCAGATCATCCCAGAAAGCATCTTTTTCGTCAGAGGCAGTGTTAGTTTGGGGCGCGTAAGCGCATACTATATTTAGAATGGGTTGTTTTTCAAGTGCTATTTTTACCGACATGAGTCGGTCTGATATTCTTTGTACATGTACTAATTTTTGACATAGTCTTTCAGACAGGACGATTCCAACACCGTTTTTTCTACTGGCGGAACCATGGTATATAAGTTTGTAGCCGTTTCCGATTAATCTGGATTTTGACCCTCCCCACTTGGTCTCTTGCACACAACATGCATCGATACGCCGTCTTTTTAAGACTTCGCTGAGTTCGGCGCTTCGGCCCGTCATAGAACCGAGGTTCCAGGTCGCTAATCGCAGTTTATCGCATATGTTATCGCATGTGTTGCCTCGACCGTCGCTTGAGGGGGACGCCCTAACATTTATACTCTTTCTCTTATTCGTGCTTTTCATATTTGGACAGGGAAAAGGTTTTGGCTATAGGGTTTTTTACGGCCGGCTGCCGCCTGACGCCAAGGCAGTGCCTCTCATTGGAGATATGTGGGCGCCGTCGTTGGACGGTTGGACCATGATCTCTTCCGCCGCCAGCCCTACTGCACCGCCCTGCCTAGCAATGCAGCTCCATTGCAACCTGCGGCCTCAATACGTAAGGGCAGCCTGCCAATGGGTTGGTGCCTCTTCCGCCTGCTCCGCCGTTCCAGTGCCTTTCACTTCCGCCTTTGCAGCCGTTGAGGTCTTCACCCGTAACCCTGGGCAGGGGTTCGCGCTATACCCCGCGAGACTGGGTCCCATGGCTTGATTAATTTACTTTTCTCAAACATGCTAGGAAATGTGTTCATTTCTTTCAAAAAAAGAAACCGCAAAGTTTCACATTGTTTGTCACGTCTCAGATCACGCCAGCAAAGTTGTATGGAAATCCTTTGCTGGTGTCCATTAAGATAAATTCGTTATACGCTAAACCCACATAATTTGATTTCAAAATTATCTCGATGACTCTCATAGAAACGGAACGTAATTTTGTATGAAACAGGTAACTAAAGACGAGGCTGTATGATGTGAAGACCCTTGCCTGTCCAGAATTAAAAAAGAAAAGAATGAACTAAACATTTAGTATGGCTGAATATTACGTAATACTGTGCCTTACAGGCGAATTTATTTTAAAAAATTACAATTGGTGGGAAAATTGTAAATTTTTATTTGTTTCGTTGTGTTGTGGTCGCTAGCTAACTTTTATAAGAAGTACAATCTTTCATTTCCTAGCCTTTATTTGAGAAAAGCACTATGTAAGCCTCGGGGAAAATTACTTTGCCTGACTTGTATAATTGAAGTCCTCGCCTGCGGCTCGGTCTTCAAACTATACTCGTCCAGCAAAGTCTTATTTTCCATACTTCGACAACAATGTACTATTAGGTGGTCAAATCTCTTTTTTAATTTTAACATTGTTCAGTTTGACGAGTACGTTGACCTCCTATCGGCTTGTTATACCCTTTTTTGATAATTTTTGTATGATGGGCGATATTTATCAATTTATAAATGAATTTGTACTATAAACTCTTATGGTTTTATACAATTTGATGTAAATGAGGACTAGGGAAGTGTAGCAAACTGAAGTGGCAGTGGGCTGGGCACATCTGTCGTAGAACCGACGGACGGTGGAGTAAGCGGGTTCTCGAATGGAGGTCACGCCTCGGCAAGCGTAGCGTTGGACTAACTCCAGTCAGATGGACCGATGACATAAAAAAGGCGGCTGGTAGCGACTGGATGGCGAAAACGAGAGATCGTACCCTGGGGGAGATCTACGTCCAGCAGTGGACTGCAATAGGCTGATGTAGGTATGAGGGTCCGACATAGCTAAGAGAGTCAGTAAGCTGAAGTGGCAATGGGCAGGCCACATAGCTCGAAGGACTGATAACCGGTGGAGCAGAAGAGTTCTTGAGTGGAGACCACGTACCGGCAGACGCAGCGTAGGACGACCCCCCGCGAGATGGACAGACGATCTGGTCAAGTCCGCGGGGAAATGCTGTAATGCTGTCTAATTGGACGAGGTGGAAATATTTAGGGGAGGCCTATGTTCAGCTGACGTCCTATGGCTGATATGATGATGATGAAGATGAGGTATGAGGGAGGACATATTTATAAAGCATGTGTATCCGTGTGATGCCGGCTTAGAATAGCATCACCCTATTTCTTACCCATGGGTGTCGTAAGAGCCGACTAAGGGACTCGAGGGATGTGTATTGCAATTTTAGGCGATGGGCTGACAACCTGTCACTATAGTGATACACAATTATCTAATTGACCCTCAAACTTCTGTCAGATGTGGTGTTAATATCCGTTTTACGGCCGTTAACGCTCTGCCTACCCCGTAAGGGATATAGGCGTGATTTATGTATGTATGTATGTATGTGTATCTGACCTTCTTGGTGTGCCCCTTGAGGATGGCGACGACCTGCTCGGTGTCCTTGTTGAAGACGGTCGCGTTGCGGTCGTTGCCGCCGGTCAGCAGCCGGCTGTGGTCCGACGGGTTGATGTCCAGCGCCAGGATGCCCGGCACGCTGGCTGAGTGGAGACCCTGGGGAAAGAGAGTTGGTTATTTATTTATTTATCTTTTTATTAATTATGGGTTTGCTCTTGACTCTAGTCTAGGTCATCGGATAGAGATAGAGTCTTAGATGGAGCGAGCTCACCCAGAAGAAGCCTGTTCATTCTTACTTTGAAGAGATTAGGGTTGTATGCACAGACAGACAGACAGACGCAGGTAGTGAGTTCCACTCTTTAGCAGACTTCATCCGCATTAGGTAGTATTATGTAACACTAAATTTTAAACTTTCGCGGTTGTTTACACTATTCATAATTATAATTTAAACGGGTTCTTACCGAAGAATTATTCATAATTATACGATCATGACGCTTGCAACAGCGTCGAAATATCGGGAACTCGCAATTAAAATAATTCGTCGGTAAGAACCCGTTTAAATTATAATTATGAATAGTATTATGTAGTTGTAAAAAAGGTGCCTGAAGCAAAAAGCAAAGCAATCTACACAACGAATCCTCGTCCAATGATTTTCTTCGACGTTATGCGCTGTGTTTCTTATGATTTACTTTGTTTCCCGTGGGATTGATAGATTTTCCTGCGGTAAAAAGTAGCCTATGTCCTTTCTTAGGTTTCTGTCTATGCTTATGCCAAATTGTATCAAAATCGGTTCAGTGCTTTAGGCGTGACAGACAGAGTTACTTTCGAATTTATAATATTCAGTATGGAAGTATGGATTAGACTGGCTAATTCCTTTCTGCTGATTGTATAGGTCTTTCAGGTTGACTAGGACATGATTGAATATTGGATAGATTATAATATAATTGTTGCTTCGACAGACCACGATTGTAGGTTGGCAAGAACTCGATTGTAACTTCGACAAAGATTGAAGTTGGGCAAAACACGATTAGCACAGAACATTAACATTAAGGATGATAAAAATAAATAAATATCCTTGATAATTCACACCATGTCATCTAGCCAAAAACTAAGCAAAGCTTGTACTATAGAAACTACTAGATAGCTGACTTTCTTTTTATGTAAATAAATACATATTATATAAATATCTAAAACATTCGACATATCGCCATCTACCCCAAAGTAAGCAATCCTTGTACTATGGAAACTAGATAGCTGATATAATACATAAATACTTTTTAAATAAATAAATTAATACATAACATACATAGAAAACACGCAGACTAAACATAAATACTTAAAAATGGACTTGACAAATATTTGTGTCTTGTGGGGATCGAACCCACGACTCTCGGCGTAGCAGGCAGGGGGAACTGTCCGCTACGCTATCGGTCCAGTCATAAAAAGATAAGACCATGTTTGCAATTTCATCTAGACAAGGGTGATTGGTGACAAAATGGTTTGCAGTGTATCTTACCGGATGAGACGCCAGCGTGAGGAAGTTGCGTATCTGGTCGGGCGAGATGAGTCCCTCGGGCACCGTGCGGCCGCGCCGCTTGCGCTCCTGCGTGAGCGCCGTCGCGCGCTCCTGCAGCCGCGACACCACCTCCGCCGACATGCCGATGGGCGCCGCGCCCCCGCCGCCGCCGCCCGCCGTCGCTGCCTCCGTCTACAATACATAAGTAAACATTGACAACCTCCCTCTTCCAACATATCTCTAAAAGATGTCCTGCATTTCTGCAGGGCAACAAGAAGATTCGAGGAGGTGACGCTGCCGGAGCACCAGTGAACCCAGTGCCCCAAACCTGGGAATTGGGTGAAATGGTTCCCGCCTAGTGGAGCTGATCATCCGTCTGCGAGCTCCGCAGACGTCCCAACCCGAGGAAGAAGAGGAAGAAATATTGACACACACATATCACGCCTATAATCCCTTGCCGGGTAGACAGAGCGTAAACGGACACTTACGCCACGTCTGACAAATATTTAAGGGGCATTCGGAAAATTGTGTATCGCCGTAGTGACAGGTGGTCAGCCCATCGCCTAAAATAGCAATTAGCTTACGACTCCCACGGGAAAGAAATGGGGTGATACTATTCTAAGCCAGCATCACACGGCACTATTATGTAAACATTGAAAAGTGATGAAACCCTTTTAATTGGATTATTTTGTGACACATCTTTTTAGTTTTTTAAGAAAAAGAGCATAATTCGAGATATAATCAGGAAACATAACAGTAAACAAATTTCTTACGGGATAGTACCTGACGACATGTTGTCTATATTGTAAAAAGTTGACCAGCTTGATTGGAAACATGATATTTGTATGATGAACACTTTTATACAAATTGTATTTATTTTTCAGAGAATAGATCACTGAATCAAAACAAAGAACAGGGAACTAGACAGTTAAAAACCGATTGACGACATCAAATATTTGTTTAGGTGGATGTCTATCATACTAATTACATAAATCATTTGCTTTACCTAAATCCATTCCATATTTTTAATGATAGTTTGATGGAAAGTTCTTAAATAATACAAAATGATCTCATAAGCAGTCTAAAATGTGGTGTCTGTAAGATAGTTGGTCTTTTATGGGTCATTTACACGAGGCCATTTGGCAAGACATTCCACTAAGCCAGCGAGACAATCCAGTGCGACTGGCTTCGTCTAAATGGAGCCAAGACAGTCAATGGATTGTCTCAAGCCATTGGCACAAGACAGTCCATTGAGATAGAACAATTCCAAAATTTTCGGAGCCAGTGCCTTCCCCCACTACTTCCGCACTGGATTGGCTTGTCAACTGGCTTCGTGTGAACGCGCGTTCCTAGCCAGTAGCCACTTTTGCGGACAGTTGCGGGCGCGCACACACGCGTTTTTAATTCGTTCTGTTTGCGTTTTTTTGTTTTGCTAATCCAGGATAATTATGGTTTTACCAAAATGGACTCCCGAAATGAATTCAAAATTCATATCTTTATACCGGGATCAAGAATGTCTCTGGAGAATTGATAGTTAATGTCCATGTCTACGTGTGAACTTGCCGGTGAACATTAAAAAGTAACTCATTAACAGGCCTACGTGTAAACGACATTGCATTTTCCAAGCCATTCCATTGGCTTACTGGCATGTCCTGGCCTAATGGAATGTCTTGCCAAATGGCCTCGATGGGTCATTTACACGAGGCCATTTGGCAAGACATTCCACTAAGCCAGCGAGACAATCCAGTGCGACTGGCTTCGTCTAAATGGAGCCAAGACAGTCAATGGATTGTCTCAAGCCATTGGCACAAGACAGTCCATTGAGATAGAACAATTTCAAAATTTTCGGAGCCAGTGCCTTCCCCCACTACTCCCGCACTGGATTGACTTGTCAACTGGCTTCGTGTGAACGCGCGTTCCTAGCCAGAAGCCACTTTTGCGGACAGTTGCGAGCGCACACACGCGTTTTTAATTCGTTCTGTTTGCGTTTTTTTGTTTTGCTAATCCAGGATAATTATGGTTTTACCAAAATGGACTCCCGAAATGAATTCAAAATTCATATCTTTAATGATTTTCTGGCCAACCACGGTCGAACCCAACATCTTTTCTTCAAATTAATTTCATTTTGTATTTCATTAAGCATTTCTATTTGTAGTAATTTTAAAGTGTTTTTCAAGGTAGCCCTAATCGCTTTCCGCCTATCCATGTCTATGTGTGAACTTGCCGGAGAACATTAAAAAGTAACTCATTAACAGGCCTACGTGTAAACGACAATGCATTTTCCAAGCCATTCCATTGGCTTACTGGCATGTCCTGGCCTAATGGAATGTCTTGCCAAATGGCCTCGTGTAAATGACCCATAAATGACCCATTACATAAGGCCAATAGCTGAGTTAAGCCAGTGAAACAATCTAACAGAATGGAACAGCTATTTACAACCAGCCATCAGCCAGACAAAAACTGGTTTGTCTTGGCTATTATCGTTTTCAGATGGTGGTGGCGTAAAGTTACATGCCGTGTAATTAACCCGGCCAGCCCCGAGGCAGGGCCTTAATTTTTTTTCATCTTTAAGGACATTACAAAATTTTTATGAGAAAAGAAAATTGTGTGATACAAATTTCTTTTTTTCAGAATGACGGAACATGACGTCAAGAAGTGATAATACTATCCTACATACATAAATCACGCCTACATCCCATACGGGGTAGGCAGAGCGTTAACAGCCGTAAAACGCATATTAACACCACGTCTGACAAAAGTTTGAGGGTCAATCAGATAACTGTGTATCACTATAGTGACGGGTTGTCAGCCCATCGCCTAAAATTGCAATACACATCCAACCCTCGAGTCCCTTAGTCGCCTCTTACGACCCCCACGGGAAAGAAATGGGGTGATGCTAATCTAAGCCGGCATCATACGGCATCCTATATTGAATAAAGAATTTCAATTTCCTCATGTAAAAGACTCCAGCAGCTTTGATACTCACCGCAGCGGCAGGCTGCGGCGCCGCAATGCCCACTTGCGGCTTGAGCGTGGCGAGCGCCTCCCTGGCCGCCGTCACCTCCTTGGTGAGACGCGCGATCACACGGCACGCTGCGTCGTGCTGGTATAGCGCGTGGCTCAGCTCCTGGTGATGGTGAAATTCATGATTTCAGTATTTACACAGATATTGTATTTCTTCTGTAAAATTTTGCCATTGTAAGCCACAGCTTATGGGATTTAATTCTTTACATGTAAAACTTTGTGTCCATATTTTTCTCCTCTTGTCTACAGTATTTCTATAACTGGCATTACAAGTGGCAAAAATACCTAAACCATTTTTGTATTACACAAAATGATTTTATCATTCCTTTAGGACTGTTTTAGGGACACTGTCAACTATGCAATAATCAATTGATAATAAAGATATTATTTTTGTTTTACTTATGATATTATACATGTTTCTAACTTCACAAATCAACTATATTAATACAAATATAAATACAAATATCTTTATTACTCTCATTCTTCACATAACACATAACAACACAACATAGAAATACACAACAGCATTGAGCAGTAAATGAAAAAAAAATGTTGCCTATAAAACAAAAAAAATAAATAATTTCTGAGAGCAAACGGTGAGGAACTCAGGTTACTTGCTACTATGTTGCTCTAGTCAACATAGGTAGCCCTGATTTTCAGCCCTTACCTATTCATATTAATTGACACAAATTAGCAGAGGGTACATATAGTTTATAAAAAAAACAAAAACATTCTTTTAAGTGCATATAAAGGTAATTTACAAACAAAAAATAAGTTCTATCAAATAGCTGAACTACACAAGAAACAAGATATGTATGAGTGTGTAAGTGTGTGTGTGTGTGTGTGTGTGTGTGTAAATGCAAACTGGAAAGAAATGATTTTACAGGAAACAGGAGCTACCTTGCATACAATTGCGCTGATTAGCAAGTAACATGATTTTCAACTTCTTTTTAAAAGTGATAGTAGACATTTTCCCTCTTAAGGGAGGTGGAAGGGTATTCCACACACGCGCTGTTTTGTATTTAAAGCTACCCCTGAATCCAGCCGTCCGATGTTGAGGAGCCTTCAATAAATTTTGATGATTAGATCTCAAACAATGACTAGTATTTAGGTCTTTCTTTTCAATTTTTGCAAATAAATATGCAGGAGTTTTATTCCAAATAACCCTATGTGTCATGCACATGAAATGTAACTCTCTTCTGGCCTTCATGTTTAATATTCCTCTTTCATTTAAGAACGGAGTAATATGTGCTCTTTTAGGAACCTTGTAGCAGAAACGTGCACAAGCATTTTGTACCCTTTGTATGGCTTTTTCGACTTTTGTCCAAACACGAGGACCGTAAACAGAATCGCAATAATTAAGAGGAGACAAAACCAAAGAGTCGACAAGCAATTCCCTAATGTCAACACTCAAATACTTCCTAATCCTATAAAGTACCTTTAGTTTAAAAAATGCGTGTCGAATTTTAGCATTCACATGGGATACATATCTAAGTTCACTGTCCATTGTGAGTCCCAGATTCTTAGCTTCATCTGCTCTTGGAATATTTCCGCCATTTACCGTAATTGCAATATTTTCCCCAATTTTATCGCATTGGCCTTTAGAACCCATTACTAAAAACTTTGATTTAAGCGGGTTTAATACTAGGGAATTTTTATCTGCCCAGTCAAATATATTTTGCAGATCAGAATTAATCATTTTAATTTCTTCCTCCGCATTTTTCGGGTCAAAAGAATGATATACTTGGGTATCATCAGCGTACAAATGATACCTACACGTTAATATTTGTCTAGGCAGATCTGCAGTGTATAGAGAAAAAAGAATTGGGCTAAGTATCGAGCCCTGAGGCACTCCTCGTGATAACTGACCTATATTAGAAAACACACATTCACCATTCGGTCCATCAACTCTGACTACCTGCCTTCTGCCAGTAAGAAAAGAGCGGAACCACTCACAATATTACAACCAAGGGTTATAATATAATATAAATGGGTTATTTCCAATGTCTGTTTCTTTTTAATTATAACTATAAATAGTGTTAAAAGTGTAACTAAGTATAGTAAACATCCCTTAATACTTAGACGGTGGTCGTTTCACAACCATGTTGGAAGCCTACTACTAGTAGTAGGCAGTTGAAAAGCTCTGACACCAGGGTTCATCGGGTCATTGGATGATTCGGTGTCCCACACAAAAAGAAGAAGATTGAAGGCCCAAATCCAGTAGTAGACTGTGGCTGTTGATGATGTGTCCTAATAAGTTTGTTTGTTACTTTTTCATGCAATAACTACTGAACGGAATGTAATGAAATTTGGCACACATATAGAAGGTAACATGGATTAACACATAGGATAGTATTTATCACAACTTATGCAGGCAATGCTGCGGGTAACATCTTGTTCATCTATTAAAGTAACCAGACTGACCTGTCTAGCTGTCTGGAGCTGCTGGCGCTGGGTGAAAGCATGCAACATGAGGGCATCCCACTCATCCTGCATACTCTTCAGAGTGGCAGGAATCGAGGTGGCGCTTGGAGGCTTCGGCTTCACTATTGGTGGGGCTGATAAAACATTAAATAAGTATTTTAGTATCAGTCTGAAACTTGGTTCAATTTAAAAATACACATTAGTTGTCAGCCTGATACATTGAACTGCGATTGTACAGTCTTAAACAAGGTTGCCTATACGAAGTATCTAGGAGTACTCATTGATCAGCGACTCTCGTGGCACAAACAGGTAGACTATATAAATGACAGAATTAGAAAATTGAACTGGATCTTTAGAAAGCTGAGGTACGTTACTAGTAAAACTCTCTTGAGAAAAATATATGTATCTCTGGCACAGTCAATAATTGGGTACTGTATCACAATTTGGGGTGGAACAATAAAAACGAAATTTATTGAGGTCGAAAGAGCTCAAAGATGTTTAATTAAAATAATGAATTTCAAACCGTTCTTATTCTCTACTGAGCTTCTGTATAATGTTAGTGACTTACTGACCATTAGAAAATTATACATACTATCAGCAGTCCTAAAACAAAACCGTGTTATCGATTACGATCCATCTGTTTCAAGGAGAAGGAGAAAAGATAGAGTAGCTAAAACAAAAAAGTGTAAAACTACATTCGCCAAGCGTCAATTTGTCCACCAATCAGTCCATCTCTATAACAAAGTTAAAAAACAACTAGATATCTACCCACTGCACTATCATGAGACTAAGAAAAAGATTATAACCTGGTTGAAAACATTAAATTATAACGAAACAGAGGCATTGTTGAGTTACATGAGTTAATAGATTCATCGCTCAGACACACACGTACACACACACACACACACACACACACACACACACACACACACACACACACACACACACACACACACACACACACACACACACACACACACACACACACACACACACACACACACACACACACACACACACACATTTTCTCTGCTTTTAAATTCTTTTTTTTTTTTTATTCTATATTTTTAACATTTAATGTTTTACGTAGTCATACTTACTTTTAATGTTATCAATGTTTGTATTATAAGAGCGGGTTCACCCGTCACAGGTGTCTTGAGACACTTACTGGGTTAGGACTCAGCCTCCATGTATTTTTATCATGTATGCTTGCCTAATAAAGATTTTTCAATGGACAAAAGGCTATTCCAGAATGGCTGGTAGAGACTGGATGGCAATGAGACATCTTGCCCTATTGCGGACCCTGAGGGAGGCCTTTGTCCAGCAGTGGACTGCAATAGACTGATGTATGTATGTCTGTTTGTTGTCTATATAATGAATTAAATAAAAAAAAATCGTCAGTCGTTGTCATCTATTGAATGGTGCACAGAAAGCAACTTACTTTTGATCTCAATAAGATCTTCAACTCGCAGCTCCTTGCCGCTGATAGGATCCACTCCATTCTCAATTATATACTTCTCTATGATGCGCTTCTCGAAAACCGCTCCTGACGACGGAGACACCACCGGAACCTCTGGGACTTCATTCGATACTACAACAAAAAGTGAGGTTATATTTTTAACTAAACAGACAGAAGCCTTGATCTAGAAGCTTCAGGTCAAGCCCTGTGATCTCTTGATTCAATAAATAGGAGGAAGAACAACCACAAAGGCAATAATAGCATCTCCAAATGTGGAAAAACAACGAGATTTGGGCTGTCAAACCCGGTACGCGCGTACTGCGCTCCAATTCACTTTATCTCAAGTTTTATCTTACCAGGAAGTTTAAAAACACTTACTTGCACAACATAAAGACATTTTTATCCAGTTTGATAGCAGACTTTAGCGTAAAATAGAAGAAAATCTCATAAATGTGAACTGCACAACAACAAATCCACACAAAGTTTTTTTTTATGGTTAGTGATGAAACACGTTATCCCTTTCGAGTATGTCAAATGTTTATTTTGGTGACTTGACTCATCTAAAGGATTCGCTTTTGAATTGCTTCTGACCTCCTGAAATATTTTATTGTAAATGTAGACTGCGTTTTCCTATAGCAAGAATCATTCTGCAAGTTCATTGTTATAAACGTGAGCATGTTATTCATTATTTTTGGCCCTGCAAAAGTTTATTCATAAATTAATATTATAATCGATCGATTTAAAAAATATATATTATAGACCATCTGTACATCTCTAAAAACCATCGACAAAAAATCTACGGTGTTGCCGTTAAGTTTTTTGATAATCTATCTACTATAATTTCAAATTTCTACCAACTCATGGCGGTTATTTGTTTTGAATGTGTTATCTCGCTGTATTTATTAAATTAATTGAGTTTCTGGGTTTTCGAGCGTTTTTAAAGGATTATCAAAATGTTTCCTGGAAGGTTTACCAGTGGTCATGGCGGTCAATCGTCCGTAGTCCGAAAATCAAAGTAAGAACCAAGTTCCAAATTGTAAAAATTGTTTTGTTGATGTTCAACTTACGCTAACCGTGTTTACGTTTAGAGCGGATGGTGTAAGGCCGTCGATGCTGCCCAAGCCACGGCGGGCCGGCTCCACGGACCGTGCGTCGACGGAGATGCGCCGACCCAGCACGTCTTACCGCTCCAGCAGTGCGGAGCCGGCGCGCGCTACTCTCGCTGGTGGTCGGCTCAGTCGCGAGGCCTCTGCTTCTAAAGTCCCATTGAATCGAGTAAGTTCTCAGATTTTCTACACAAATCACTTATCAATCCATAACAAATTACATTACTTTACATTACCTATGTGCAATATTTTTTATATTGAATTGTTTTGTTTAGCGATCAAAATCCCAACAAGCAGAAAGGTTTGGGCAATCATCCATGACTCCCCTGCGCTCCAGCCAGTATGCCAGGACCACCACTACACCTGTGGTAAGTATGGCAGTCTGTAATAGTTTAGCAGGCATTCCCGCTAAAGATATACATACATATGTAAAAAATTGCAAAAAGCCTTGTCCTTACATGAACAATTTGATTTTTTGAGGATTAAATGGTTTTATTTTGGTACTCTTCTAGAGAACTCCATCAGAGGACAGACAGAGTAGAAGCTGGCAGGCGTGTCTAGACAGAGCCCTTGCCTTCGTCACTGTCAAGGATCAGAGGTAGGTCTACACTCATATTATAAAGAGGAAATATTTGATTGTTTGTTTGAATTGAATAGACTCTGAAACAACTGGACCGATTAAAAAAAGAAAAAACCTACAGAAACCTACATTATCCCTGATGAACACAGGCTATTCCCCCGGGAAAACAGCAGTGGGTAAAACTGCTGTGCAGGCTACTAGTATAACATAACTCTCTTCATAATTGATATTGCTAAGTTTCCTTTTTAATTTTAAATAAAGAGTGACTCTTGGGTCTAAATAAAATTTTACGAAAGTTTTTCATAAATGTGTTAGGAAAAGTAGGTACTGCATTCCATTCTAGATGTGAAGCCCCTGAAACTTCCAGAAGAAAGGAACAAGTGTTTTGGCCCACTCATAAAAGTAGAGTCAACTACAAATTTATTTTATTTAACCGTTTTTTGTACACAATATAACACAAAGGACATAACATATAGATCAATACACAACAGGCCAGCTTATTTCTAAAAAGAAATCTCTTACAGCAGACCTAAGGTAGTGAGAAGGCATAAAGTGAGTCAGTTGACGTGTACAACTTACTTAGTATGATAAAAATAAATTTGGGCTAATAAAACAAGAATACTTTGTTGTTGGTAATTACAACAAATAAAATAATAATGTATCCTAAAGTATACGTAATTATATGAAAGATAATCTTACATATTCTACAATACTTTAAATAACTTTTTGGGTGGTATGGGATCTACCTCCTAGCGGTCCACCCCGGGCAACGGTAACACAGGCTTGCCTGTGGATAAGTCCGCCTGAACGATCCCACGTGCGCGGTGGAAGGCTCCGTAAGGGGCCGCCTGGCTCGCGACCACCATCCCACCGAAGTCTGGCGCCAAGTAGCTTGCTGCGTTTCGTCAGTGTGTGGGAGTGCCAGTGCCTTAACAGGCTTCTTCTGGGTGAGCTCGCTCCATCTTAGACTCTGTCTCTGTCCTATGACCTAGACTAGAGTCAAGAGCAAACCCATCATTAAAATATATATTTATATATATACTTACGTACATTAATGCTGAATTATTCTTATAATGAGAATAGCCCAATCTTTTTAACATTTTAACCTGCAAGTACTATGTTACTTGATGAAGTTGTTAATTTAATGACTTGTTTTGTTCTTAGTAAAGAACACAACAATTTTATAGAGCATATGGTATTTAGGTATTTTTATCATATGAGCCACTGTTATTGCTCTTTTTTGTCAGATTATAATAGCATCACCCCATTTCTTTCCCATGGGTGTTGTAAGAGGCGACTAAGGGACTTGAGAGTTTCATGGGTATTACAATTTTATACCACAACAGGCTGACATCTAGTCACTGTACACTATACACGATTTTTCTAAAACGACCCTCAACTATTTATACCGTATTTTACGGCCATTTACGTTCTGCCTTCCCAGCAAGGGAAAAAGGCGTGATATGTGTATTTATAGATTCTCACTTATGTAGGTTTGCTGTAAGAAATTTCTTTTTAGAAATCAGTAAACCTGTTGTGTCTTGTCTCATTGTGTGTTGTTGTGTACAATAAATGGTTAAATAAATAAAGTAATTTTTTCATCTGGGTCTCTAAGAAGCCTTGTTTTTAAGGGCGATCAAATCCTGTATTCAACATAAACATTTTGTAAATGTTTTCGCCAGGCCTATCTCCAACAGCATGTGGCAGCGCACGGAGTACGCGCGCGTGCTGGAGGCGCTGGGCGCGCGCGGCGTGGCGGGCGCCAGCGGGGGGCAAGCGCTCACCCGCCCCCTCACCATCACGCAGTTCGTGAACGTCTGCGGGGACTTGCTGTCCGCCATCTTGCGCGACACCAAGCTCAACAACGACAATTACATCGCTAAGGTAATTTAAACATGTGCCGTGTGACGCCGGCTTAGAATAGCATCACCCCATTTCTTTCCCGTGGGTGTCGTAAAAGGCGATGTGTATTGCAATTTTAGGCGATGGGCTGACAACCTGTCACTATGGCGATACACAATTTTCCGAATGACCCTCAAATGTTTGTCAGACGTGGCGTAAATGATCGTTTTTTCCGGCTGTTTATGCTCTGCCAAACCCATAAGGGATAAAGGCGTGATAAATGTATGTATGTATTTAAACATTATGGTTAGAGTCAAATAAACCTGGATAAATAAAAGTTTATTTGCCCCTCTACCGCTGTAGGTACGATAAATCGTCTGTCACTTAAGAGGCCGTACATGAAATTGCGCTGGGCGAAAGTAGGTAATTAGTATTAGAACGCGTCATCGTGCAGCCGAGCGGCGGCGATATGCAGACCCAGCGGCGGACGGCAGCGTATAGTTCGATCAATCAGTTTTGATCCTATTTATAGTTTTTTGTGGCAATTGTATGAAAAAGTTTTAAATTATTGCGTACCTACTAAGAATTTTTGGAATTTGTGGACTGATTAATTACCGACTACTATTCAGGGGTGTTTGGGTGTGATTAATCTGTACTTACCTTTATGTATGTTTATCAGTCATGTTTTTATTGTTTTCAATTTGAATGGATAAGCCTGAGGGGTCAAAATATGACTTCCATATACACTTTAAATTGGAGCGTAGATCATGTACATTACACTAGTTTTTATTTCACTTCAATACATGCAATATATATTTTTATTTTATATATTTCGCAAGTTATGACGAAGATAAGTTTTGCCCCAATTTTGAATTTCCGAGATTACGAGCGCTAAGACTGTGACGTCACGGCTCGGGACAAGTTGCGACCGCAACACAGCGCGCTGCACGTTTCGGTGATTTTGTTTCGATTTTCTTCGTTCTTTCAAAGAAATACTTTATATGGTGTTTATGTGTATGTTATATAAGTGTAATGAGTAAAATGGAAGCAGGATTTGTGAAAGGTCAGTCGGACAATCTGCCAAAATTGATAGTTTGATGGTGGCCCAATATTTCATGATGAATAAAGATTTTACCGCTGCCGAAATTCGTGGACTAAAAATAAAAAGGTATGTAATATGTAAGCATTACCTCAACTGAATCATAGTGTTTTTTTTTAGTACCTACACACCTACTATGGGCGGTGATAAAAATACTTTCACTCGCGTGTTCATTACCATCCTGCCTGAAGTACCTACCCGTAAGGTTCCTAGTTGTACCTACTCCCTCAACTCAATCAAAATGTGTGTGATAAAAAATACTAGATATGGAACCTAGGTACCTACAGTTTGCGCTCGTTAAAACTCGCCGTCGAACTGGCGGGTGCATGTGCGTCCATCCTGAAGTAGGTACCACGGCGGCGGCCTCCTTGACAAGGAGGCGCATACGCATACCTACTCTAGCCAACTGTTATACCTACAGTGTGGGTCAAGGAGGCGCATGTCTACTCCACGCATCTACCTAAAGGTACCCCTTTTATTCACCTACACACACTCGCCTGTACCATTGCAAGTAGAGTAGGTACGACAAGGTGGTACCTACATAGGTAGGTACTTCAGCAATCAGGATGGCCAAGTAATCTAAGTACGTGAGTATGTAGGTAGGTATACTTTAACATTAGTTTCTGCCACCGGCGGCCGTCGAAGTTCAGCTTGGTAATCTTGGTAGTCTCCACAGCAGTAGTGCGCTACAGTTTTAGGGCCTATTGAATCAACTCTTTTCACATAAAAGAAGAGTTTATTTGGTGTTTTAACCGTGGAGTTTAAACATTGCAGCACAATACAGTATTTCCCTGGCATTTTATTTTATAATATGTAATTTCACTGCGCGACGGCGTGCGAGCATAAGCGCGACTGCCGAATGACTCGAGCCGTGACGTCATCGGCTAGTCTGCGCCCGCCCGCGTTTTTAAAAACCTTCGCCCGAAACTACACAATTTGAACTTTAATATCTCGGCCATTTTTTGAGATATGAAAAAGTAAAAACATAGTTTTTCTCGTAATTTTTTTGTAGATTTATTAGACATAAAAGTAAAACGCACCATGGTTATCCATTGTAATTATACTATAATAGTTTTCAAATTTGTTTTTTGGCATAAATAAAAAATCTTATTTATTCACTATTATATATTTATTTTAAAAACTTGTGTCTCTTAGCACCATTGATCGATTTTTTCGCGAGTCGACTATTTCTGGAAGTAAGCAAGTGTAGAGAAATCATCATCCCTTTCAATGAACGCAGTTTTAATTTCATAATCAGGGCCAGTCCAGTCACCAAACAGGCAGTATTTTTTTTTTGGTTATGTAACTGACCCTGTACTTGGTAATACCAATTGTGGTTTTTATTCAAGACTATTTTACATTCTTCTTTATCATTTTTATTAGTCATCTTTTTAGCGCTTTTATTTTATTTTTATATTGTTATGTTATGAGCTTCTAAATGGTCGCACTATAATTCCGCCTGTGACGCGTGATCTACTGTCCTCTACGCGCGCGAACGACACACATTCGTAATTTTGTATGTGTGCGTGAGTGTGACGCAGCAGGCTACACGTCCTTCTCCCAAGAGCGCGGCGCGCGGTCTGCCGAAACAGCATTTGCGCTCCCGTATATAATTGATAATTCCGAAGAACTTTAAAATATTCGATGAATTTCATAAAATGCAT
The DNA here is from genome assembly GCA_027580185.1 of Tuta absoluta. NCBI lineage: Eukaryota > Metazoa > Arthropoda > Insecta > Lepidoptera > Gelechiidae > Tuta > Tuta absoluta. Next base: position 786,961 of record JAQAHW010000003.1, read on the forward strand.
ATTTGCAATTTTTTTTGACAGCAAATGTGTTAGCATGAATCTATTTTTCAATGTGTAAATTGAATTTTTTCAAAACTTGTTGTTTTGTACGAGAAATCCGACGCTGTGTACGTTTAAAATTTCTTCAAAGTAGGGCCATTTTACCGTAGTTTTTCTTTGAATTTTTGAATCAAATTACTAAAAACTCCTCGGCCAATTTCTAGCACTTTTCATTGTCTTTATTGCTGTATACTTTATAAACCACTCCATATTTTAAAATTCATGTAAACAATAATGATACGAACGTCCGCATCGAAAACAATTTAAAACACGTCTCAGGTTATTAACTATAAAACAAACTGAACAATCAAAATCAATAATTTGTCTGGGCCAATTTTTAGATATTGAATTAATCTTCAATAAAACATATCATAACACATTGTTAGTTATTCTGTTTTTTTAAACTAGGTCCTACAGAATTAAAGAAACAAGACAAAATTACTCAAAAATATGTACGGCCTCTTAACATAACATAACATAAATATACTTTATTGCACAAAAACAAGACATGGACATACAAATATAAAAGAAAGAGTACAATGTAGGCGGCCTTTTAGCTAGGTAGCTATTTCTACCAGACAACCTTAATGCCAGACATCATGATTAGCGAAATATTATATGATAAAGCGATAAGGAGCCAACGAACTTTAAATCCAGATTTATTTGGCTCAAACCCTATTAGACCTCGTAAAATGCCGCTTGGCTTAAATGGGGTAATTATTATATTTGCATCCCTTCATTTTCCAACCTATATTATGATTCATTTAGTTAATGTTACTAGATATACATGGTGTAAGGAAAAGTACTGTGTTCCTTTCAAGGAATGAACCAACAATGTAACTGAAAAACTTTCCCCAAGAAATTTCCTAGGCTGGTTCTTCCCTTAAAAGGAACGCAGTTCTTTTCCTTACACCCTAATTAAAATTGTTGAATGTATCGGTCCAGCTCCCGAACCTGGGCAAGCGCTTCCTGTACCCGGGCCAGGTGTCCAAGTCGTGGCTGAAGACGGTGAACACGCTGCACGCGTTCCCTCACGCGCTCGCCTTCATCGCCTTCTTCCTGGACCTCGTCAGCCACATCGTAAGTACTAAAACTCCTGGGAATTGGGTGAAATGGTAACCTAGCGGAGCTGATCACCCGTCTGACTGACGTCCCAACCCGAGGAAGAAGAAGAAGTATAAAAACCAATATTTCGGTGCAACCCTGACACCAAGGTCTATCGGGTCATTCGTCGACTCTGGTCCCACAGGACAAAAAAAGTAGGCTGCACAACGACAATTTATATTGTCACTATGGTTTATTATGCACTCCCAGTGCTATATTATTCTTATGAATGAAAATAAGAAATTGAAAAAATGTTAGCACCCGCCGGGGCTTTAATCCCAATATAAAAAGACTATAGCAGATGTCGCTTCGCGACAAGTACCAAGAGGTTAAAGATTTGGAAGTGTCGGCCGAGGCGCCGCCGGTAGCTCTGTCTAAATTGCGGCTTTATTTTGTTTCCATTTCTATTTACTTCCGAAAAATATACGGACCGTTTTCGTTTTCATTGCCGTTTCATGCCAGCTTAGAATTGTATCACCCCAATTCTAACCGTAGGTTACGTAAGAAACGATTAAGAAATAAATTTATCTAGGGAATGGGCAACATCGTTCCCTGTGAATGCAACATCTTGTACTGCGCTCGCCAATTTGCCTGCCAAGCGTGGTAAGTATGGGAATACCCTCCGATAGGGGCTCATGTCCAGCTGTGGACTGTTGTGTGTGACTGTACTGTAAAAGAAAATAATTAAATAAATATTGTGGACAATTTACTAAGCGACATCTAGCCCCAAACTAAGCAAAGCTACTATGGGAACTTCATAGCTGATATTAATACTTATATGCTTATTTTTGTAAAACCATACATATTAAACATAGCAAACACCCAGACACAAATACCTGAAAACTGACTTTAAAATATTTGTGTCTCGTGGGGATCGAACCCACGACCCTGGGTGTAGCAGGCAGCGGTACTATTCGCTGAAAATTAAAAATGAAAATGAAATAACTTTATTCAATGTACGCGATCGGGCCAGTCGAGGTGTTTGTTTGTGCCAGTGTTTTCGCCAGATTTGCACTCACCCTAAAAAATTATAATACTTATGTAAACTCGTAGGAGACTCCGGTATCAGACGAGTGGCTGTACGTGGAGAAGGACGAGCTGGCGTGTCTTCGCCGGGACTTCCTTTACAAATCCTGGATCAGGTAAAACTATTTCATGCTTTTTCTTGTTTTAAACTGTTTAAAACAGGAATCCGTATTTTAAGTGTCCCATGTTCTGCGTACCCCGCAAATCATATAGTCGTGATTTGTGTATATAAGTTTTGAATAAATAGTTTCGAATATTAAAGAGTTAAGGATTTTAATTTTTTGTGATATAGGGTCTTTGTTGACACTTTTGAACTTGACATAGAATGATGCTGAGAAGAGTTGTATTACACCTTCCTTGAATAGGCGATCGCGATCTTAGAGCAAAAAAAAGACTGTCGTAAAAAACGATTAACTGAGAATTCCTGTGAAAACGACATCATGCATTGCGCTCGCTAACCCACTTTCTAAACTACCGATGACAAATAGCCCGAAACGGGATGGAACCGATGTCCTATAGTGGACTGTTGTAGCCGTTGACGATAGTGCTGATAATTGTGTGTCAGGTTCCAAGACCCCGGCGCGGAGTTTGAAGACCTGGACGCGGAGTACCTGCAGCAGCTGAAGCAGCTGCTCGGCCACGGCGAGGACCAGGTCCAACAGCTGCAGGAGACCATACAGCGTGAGTATACCATCACCAAGGCTAGGCACAGGCAGCCCCGAGGCAGTGCCTTTATTTTTATTTTATTTTTTTTATCCCGCCCGAGCCGGTTTTCTATTAGGACAATCTCTTCTCGTGTGGGACACCGAGTCGTCCAACGACCCGATGAACCCTGGTGTCAGAGTTTTTCAACCGCCTACTATAGGCCTCTGACATGGTTGTGTAACGACCACCGTCTAAGTAATCATAGACAGCAACCGGGACCGACGGCTTAACGTGCCCTCCGAAGCACGGAACCATTTCTTTTTCGGACAATCAGGTGGTTCACCCTGCAATGTCCTAACCAGACCGGGAACAAATTCACAAAGTGATAAATATCAATTTTGTGAGTGTCCCACCGAGAATCGAACCCGGAACCTTTGCGTCGCAGGCAGTCGAACTACCATTGCGCCACATCGGCCGTCAAAATTAAAATTAGGACAATACAAAATTGTTATAAAAAAAAGAAAATTGCGTTATGCAAATTTCTTTTTTTTTACAATGACCGATCATGACGTCAATAAGTGATAATGCTAACCTACATTGAATAAAGTTTTTTCATTTTCATTCAAGACACAGGTCTGGGTCTTGAATAACCAGCTAATTTTGATTTGTTCCACGCATTTGTCTAGTTGACGGGTAAGTAACAACATTCACACTACACATATCACGCCTATAATCCCTTGCGGGGTAGACAGAGCGCAAACGGCCGCAAAAAACGGACATTTACGCCACGTCTGACAAATATATTTGAACGTCATTAGAAAAACTGTGTATCGCTATAGTGACAGGTTATCAGCCTATCGTCTAAAATTGCAATACACACCCTCGGGTCCCTTAGTCGCCTCTTACGACTCCCACGGGAAAGAAATGATTCTATTCTAAACACATCACACGGCGTAACGGCGACATTCTGTGCTAAATTGTGGGATAACATCTTATACTTGTACTTTAAAGTATTTTTTCATTTACTGTAGTGTTTTTTGATTAACCAGCTACTTTTAATAAGTTCAAGTATGTTCAGGAAGTAGTTAGATTTGTGGGTATATAAGGTGCTATTAAAACTACTTCTGTAGTGTTTTTTGATTAACCAGCTACTTTTAATAAGTTCAAGTATGTTCAGGAAGTAGTTAGATTTGTGGGTATATAAGGTGCTATTAAATTCAGTGTAAATATTTTTAGGATGAGTTCTACTTGTAAAACAAAAAAACTTTCCCCAAGATAGGTCAATGAATTTAAAAGCTCGTTCACTCATTATCAATATGGACAGGAAAATAGTAAGAAAGTGGGCAACACGAGCATGTTAACAGGTTACTCGCGCTGCAACTCGTCATGCTGCTGCCACTTCCCGTGCTCCCCCGAGTGTCGGCTTTTTGTGCGCGAGTCAAAGGAACGGCAGCACGAACACTAGTGAAATGAATTGCTTTCTCGCTCGCTCACTCGTATTGGTGCGAGAAGAGTATGACGGCATTGTGTGAACACTCACTCGCGTCGATACTTCCGCGGAAGTATTTCGAGCAATATTCGCGACAGCGGCAGGAGCAGGAGCTGGTGCATGGTGTGAACGTGCTATTAAAAATAGACCTTCCTTACAAAGCAACTCTTTGTTGAAAATTTTTGTACGGTAGGATAGGTACAATTTTTGCACAGAATTTAATAGGATCTTATCCAACAACATTCTGTGTTAATTTGTAGGACAACTTTACATGAGTTTTCCTAGCTGTTTCTTGCTCCTGTAATCTTAAATACAAAAACTAAGGCCTCCTAATCTCATGCAATAAAAGAATAATAAGAATCCGTATTCTTATGTACAGAATGCCAAGCCGCACTAGAAGACGAGAGCGAGCTAGCGGCGCGAGCAGAGGAGGAGCGCTTGCGAGCGAGACGAGACGCTCTGCTCGCGCGAGTGAAGCAAGTGCGCGGGGAGAGGCGAGCCATACGAGCGGAGCTGGACGCGCAGAGAGCCAGGAAGGATGAGCAGCAGAGTGTGATGCGATCCTTGGATGCGGACATCAATAATATTACGTATGAACAACCTATCCATTGTTTACGCTTTAGTCAAAATGCTATTTTATAAAGCCTTAATTATTTTAGCCATTAATATCTTTTAAACTTTTTTTGTCATGGAGTTTCGTACTCTGGTTTAGTAATTTGGATTTATTAATATTTTTTGAAGTTGTAAACTTTGATTTAGTGTAATGTGGATTTATCAATATATTATGGAAGTGTCAAACTCCATGTTAGTATCTTTAATTTATTTTTTGTTAATGAAGCTTTAAACTGTGGTTTAGTTATTTAGGTTTATCAATCTTCTATTGCCTTACAATTCGCATCAGGTCCATAAGTTTGTAGCGACCTCTGGGAGCTACAACAAGAAGCTCACTCAAAGTGGTTCACGAGCAAGCAAGTCGCAACAGAAGTTCCAACATAGCTGTAAGATGGCACCACGTGACAGATGTGCAGAGAAACTAAGAGCCTGAAACGCGGTATCGAAGTGTTTCACCGCGCAACGCATATATACAACTTCCAATTCTATCCAGGTGGACCAGTCGGTCCCCTGGCCACAACACCCGGCCAGGTGGGTAGCTACCCTTTTCCCGACACCACCTGGAACCCTCCATTCTGCCTATTGGCATCACACCTGTCACCCGTCATAAGTTCATACGAAAACGTAAAATTTACCTCAATTTTCAAATGACCACAGAGCAGAGATCCAGCAGTTGAAACAAGAGCTGGAAACCCAGGAGATCACAGTAGCGGAGCGCGCCAAGCTGCTGGACCAGGTGGACTACGCCACCAGGGTCATCGACTCCAAGCGCACCCTGGCTGACCAGGTCTCCAAGGTCAGTAGATGAGCTTCAGCAGTTGAAACAAGAGCTGGAAACCCAGGAGATCACAGTAGCGGAGCGCGCCAAGCTGCTGGACCAGGTGGACTACGCCACCAGGGTCATCGACTCCAAGCGCACCCTGGCTGACCAGGTCTCCAAGGTCAGTAGATGAGCTTCAGCAGTTGAAACAAGAGCTGGAAACCCAGGAGATCACAGTAGCGGAGCGCGCCAAGCTGCTGGACCAGGTGGACTACGCCACCAGGGTCATCGACTCCAAGCGCACCCTGGCTGACCAGGTCTCCAAGGTCAGTAGATGAGCTTCAGCAGTTGAAACAAGAGCTGGAAACCCAGGAGATCACAGTAGCGGAGCGCGCCAAGCTGCTGGACCAGGTGGACTACGCCACCAGGGTCATCGACTCCAAGCGCACCCTGGCTGACCAGGTCTCCAAGGTCAGTAGATGAGCTCCAGCAGTTGAAACAAGAGCTGGAAACCCAGGAGATCACCGTAGCGGAGCGCGCCAAGCTGCTGGACCAGGTGGACTACGCCACCAGGGTCATCGACTCCAAGCGCACCCTGGCTGACCAGGTCTCCAAGGTCAGTAGATGAGCTTCAGCAGTTGAAACAAGAGCTGGAAACCCAGGAGATCACAGTAGCGGAGCGCGCCAAGCTGCTGGACCAGGTGGACTACGCCACCAGGGTCATCGACTCCAAGCGCACCCTGGCTGACCAGGTGTCCAAGGTCAGTAGATGAGCTTCAGCAGTTGAAACAAGAGCTGGAAACCCAGGAGATCACAGTAGCGGAGCGCGCCAAGCTGCTGGACCAGGTGGACTACGCCACCAGGGTCATCGACTCCAAGCGCACCCTGGCTGACCAGGTGTCCAAGGTCAGTAGATGAGCTTCAGCAGTTGAATGATCACTGCACACCTTTTTTTGATATTTCATTTTGTATTTAATACGTTAACAATTTTGCACTTGCTATAAAATTGAAAAAACGTTGTTTCATGACGATCATCAAGCCGTTGAATATTTGATGGTAGCTGTCGAGTTTTCGGTAGCTCAGTTGGTAGTGTGACGGTACTCCATGGACCCGAGTACAAGTCCCGGTTGCAGTCAAAAAATTTATATTTCTAATTTTCGTGTGTCAAACTGTATGCTTAACAAATTAAATAATTAATATCCATTATTCTGTGCCAAAGAACATTACTATTTACCTACCTACTTTTGCTTATTTTCAAATGTTTCCAAAAGGAAAGTAGCGAGTCACTCCCGACACAAGTAACTCTGCTTACTTAATGAGAGGCCTCAAGTATTAGATACGATTACTCTTCTGAAAATTAACTGTTCGGATTATAAACGCGAAAACAGTTGTACAAAGACCTGCTTTATGCATTCTGCTTATAGAAACTACTGTTTCTTCAGCTGAAGCGTAATCACAATGAGAAGGCTCTCCTTTCGATAAAATGGAGAAATGAAACGAAGTGTTTTTTGCCAATACTCAAATCGTCATCTTCCGCCGCACCTGTCAAATGCTGTGCGGTTGTTGTTCAGATGTTGAGAAGTTTTTCACCTGTTGTTTCGATGACGTTCCGATGTTGTCAAGTTGTTGACTCGACATCTGAACAACTGCTGAAGTATAGAATTTTCAAAAAATATATATTAAGCCATATTACGTACTCGTATAGAATTTGGTTAAGTTTGGTAAATGTATTACTGAGGTTTTTGATGCCGTGTGATGCCGGCCTAGAATAGCATCACCCCATTTCTTACTCATGGGTGTCGTAAGAGGCGACTAAGGGACTCGAGGGCGTGTATTGCAATATTAGGCGATGGGCTGACAACCTGTCACTATGGTGATGCACAGCTATCTGATTGACCCTCAAACTTTTGTCAGACGTGGTGTTAATATCCGTTTTACGGCCGTTAACGCTCTGCCCACCCCGTAAGGGATAAAGGCGTGATTTATGTATGTATGTATGTATTACTGAGGTTTTTTTACAGTGTAGGTAAAATATAGTTAATACTTGCGCGTTGGCGCTTGGTGAAACTCCATGTTTAATTAATAGTGTAGTAGGTAAAATAGTGTATGCTACTGAATATAGTTAGGCATTATATGACAGTAGCATAAACTACAATTATTTATTTTGATATAATGTTTCAGATAATGATGAGCAAGGAGACGGAGCTGGCGGTATGGCAGAAGCGCACACTGGACAGTTGCGTGGAGTACAAGCAGGCGCTCATACACCTCGCGGCGAGGTTCCCGCCGCTCGCTGCGCTAGCCGTCGATGAACAGTCAGTTTACATTTATACATACATACACATATCACGCCCTCATCCCTTGCGGGGTAGGCAGAGCGCAAACTGCCGCAGAAAACGGACATCCACGCCACGTCCGACAAAAATTTGAGGGTCATTCGGAAAATTGTGTATCGCCATAGTGACAGGTTGTCAGCCCATCGCCTAAAATTGCAACACACACCCTCGAGTCCCTTCGTCGCCTTTTACGACACCCACGGGCATGAAATGGGGTGATGTTATTCTAAGCCGGCATCACACGGTAAATAAATCATTTATTCACTGAAAAACAGTACATGGCAGGCAGACAGGCAGTTTACATACAATTTGCTTTAAAACATCTAATTTGCCTTCTCTCTCTCGTTAGTGACGACTCACTAGGTTCTAGCAGAATAACCAGTGTCACAGCATGCTGTGACAACATGCTGAGTTAGGACCTTTTCACTGTCATATGCAGTGTTTGGCACGACTAACTATCGCCACAATATCTCTAGTCGTTTACTTACTGTTTTAGAATAAATCCTAAACTATTATAAGTGTTTAAAATGTGTATTGTGATTATTTGTGATGCATCGTTGACATGTACTGTTTTTCAGTGAATAAATGATTTATCTATCTATCTATCATACATATTCTTAGTATTCGCCTTATTTTGCATTCTGCCTATACAAATTACAGTTTTTCTCAAGCGCTGTAACATAACGTCATAAGGAGATGCCACGCTTTTCGTGGAAAGGAGAAATGAAACGAAGTGTTCTGGGCCAATACTTAAATTTGCCGCTATCAGGTGTTGTTGTATGGTTGTTGTTAAATTATTGTTCAATTGATATTCAGGTGGTGTTCAGGTGTTGTTTAGATGTTGTTTTGTTGTTCAGATGTTATTCAGGTGTTCTTCAGCTGACATAGTGTAGATAAAATCGTGTATGCATATGTATTTTTTTTTTCTTTTTACTTGCAAACGCAGGTACATGTACCTAACACGGGAAGTGTTTTAAAATTTAGTATTCATATGTATACTAGCTGGACATTATTTGGCAGTTGCTTAAACTACTATTTATTTCCAATTATTTTAATTCCCTGTTTATCAGGGAGTTGATGGAGGCGTCGTGCGCGGAGGCGGTGTCGCGCGCGGTGGACACGCTGCGCGCGCACGCGCACCAGCTGAGCGAGCGCCGCGCGGAGCACACGCGCGCGCGAGCCAAGCACACCAGAGAGATGCAACATCAGTTGGTATGTAGCGAATTTATTACTTTATCTACATTCGTCTCATAATGTTCGAATTATGAACTCGAAAACAGTTGCATAAAGACCTGCTTTAATATAAATTACCCAAGCGTTATGTCTTAATGAGAAGGCTCTTACTTCGATAAAGTTGAGAAATGGAACAAAGTATTTTTTTTCAATTGTCCGCCGCACCTGTCAGTTATTGTTGTACAGTAAGTGTTCGGTTGTTGTTTAGTTGTTTTACTAGATTGTTGTTGAGATGTTGTTCAGTTCTTGTCATTGAGTCGATGAATGACACAAAAGTCACCTACAGGTTTAATAGTCAACGTACGATACAGAAATTAATACTCATTATTTGAGTCGTTCTTCTACTCTACGACCTACTTGATAGTTTGTGTACTTTCGCGCCATTAGCCGGTTCTATAACCCACATGGAAGGTTAGTTCGAAACGATTCCATCCAAGAGGTTCCGTGACGGCCTACTAACACGCAAGTGCCCTGCCAGAACAAAATAATTTGCTTTCTTCTGTCGTTATGTGAAAATGCTCGTGTCATTTTAAACCAGACCAAAGACGAAGCTCGCTTTAACTCTGTTTCAGCCTATCTAGCCCAGAATAGGTTAAAAGGCTTATATAAGATGTTTGATTCAAGTTACTGTGATTTCTACAACAACCCCCTATTTCCGTCGTTTTGTTAGTTGATGGAAAATACACTGCCGAAACAGATATTATCTGTTCTTTTTCTGTGAGCTTAAGTCTTCCTTAATTCTCCGGTGTCGATAGTTTATGCTGGTTTTACCTCCGAAACAGTTGTTCACATTTCGTTTTTCTGAAAAACACTGTTTCATATAAATTTAAGTAGTAAATTTCGCGTGTACACTTGATGACTTAAAACACTAAAACGGGGGTTCTTACCGAGATACTCGATTATACTTCGTTCCGTGATCATGGCCTATGCAATTCGATCGAAATATCGGACAATTCAAGCTAATCCAGAATCGTAAGAACCCTGTTTTTGTGTTTTGAGTCAAAATAAGTTGTTTTCTGCCAATCCCCCTTGGGTTGGAGCGTGATTTTTAATATCTAAGATGGTGTAACACGTGTAACACTAGGTTGTGTCGTAATAATAAATAAATAAGTAAATAAATATCTTGAAAATTTCAGACAGAGCCATAATAGCCCCAAACTAAGCAAAGCTTGTAACTATGGGAACAAGATAGCTGATATATATAATACATTCATATATTTTTTTATAAATACATACAATACATAGAACACACCCAACAGCAACAGACTCAACACAAATATTTGAAAAGTAACTTACAAATACTTGTGCTGTGTGAGGATCGAACCTACGATCCTTGGCATAGCAGGTACTATCCACTACGCCATAGGGCCAGGCACAATATAAAGGATATAACTTTTATAGGAAGAATCCAAAGCGCAAATAGCGGAACTGAAGGCGGTGATCGCGCGCGACCAGCAAGCGCTCGACGAGGACGTTGCCAGGGAGAGCGCGGAGGCCGCGACCTGGAGCGAGCAGCGAGACGCGCTGGCCAAGCAGCTGCAGCAGCTGCAGGCCAGCGAGCACGAGCACAGCGCCGCGCAAGCAGACCTCCACTTCTGGGAGAAGCAAGACCTCGCGTGAGTACAGTAGTGGAGCACTGGAGCGAGCAGCGAGCACGAGTACAGCGCCGCGCAAGCAGACCTCCACTTCTGGGAGAAGCAAGACCTCGCGTGAGTACAGTAGTGGAGCACTGGAGCGAGCAGCGAGCACGAGTACAGCGCCGCGCAAGCAGACCTCCACTTCTGGGAGAAGCAAGACCTCGCGTGAGTACAGTAGTGGAGCACTGGAGCGAGCAGCGAGCACGAGTACAGCGCCGCGCAAGCAGACCTCCACTTCTGGGAGGAGCAGGACCTCGCGTGAGTACAGTAGTGGAGCACTGGAGCGAGCAGCGAGCACGAGTACAGCGCCGCGCAAGCAGACCTCCACTTCTGGGAGAAGCAGGACCTCGCGTGAGTACAGTAGTGGAGCACTGGAGCGAGCAGCGAGCACGAGCACAGCGCCGCGCAAGCAGACCTCCACTTCTGGGAGGAGCAGGACCTCGCGTGAGTACAGTAGTGGAGCACTGGAGCGAGCAGCGAGCACGAGTACAGCGCCGCGCAAGCAGACCTCCACTTCTGGGAGGAGCAGGACCTCGCGTGAGTACAGTAGTGGAGCACTGGAGCGAGCAGCGAGCACGAGTACAGCGCCGCGCAAGCAGACCTCCACTTCTGGGAGAAGCAGGACCTCGCGTGAGTACAGTAGTGGAGCACACGTGGAGCACTGGAGCGAGCAGCGAGCACGAGTACAGCGCCGCGCAAGCAGACCTCCACTTCTGGGAGAAGCAGGACCTCGCGTGAGTACAGTAGTGGAGCACTGGAGCGAGCAGCGAGCACGAGTACAGCGCCGCGCAAGCAGACCTCCACTTCTGGGAGGAGCAGGACCTCGCGTGAGTACAGTAGTGGAGCACACGTGGAGCACTGGAGCGAGCAGCGAGCACGAGTACAGCGCCGCGCAAGCAGACCTCCACTTCTGGGAGAAGCAGGACCTCGCGTGAGTACAGTAGTGGAGCACTGGAGCGAGCAGCGAGCACGAGTACAGCGCCGCGCAAGCAGACCTCCACTTCTGGGAGAAGCAAGACCTCGCGTGAGTACAGTAGTGGAGCACTGGAGCGAGCAGCGAGCACGAGTACAGCGCCGCGCAAGCAGACCTCCACTTCTGGGAGAAGCAAGACCTCGCGTGAGTACAGTAGTGGAGCACTGGAGCGAGCAGCGAGCACGAGTACAGCGCCGCGCAAGCAGACCTCCACTTCTGGGAGAAGCAAGACCTCGCGTGAGTACAGTAGTGGAGCACTGGAGCGAGCAGCGAGCACGAGTACAGCGCCGCGCAAGCAGACCTCCACTTCTGGGAGGAGCAGGACCTCGCGTGAGTACAGTAGTGGAGCACTGGAGCGAGCAGCGAGCACGAGTACAGCGCCGCGCAAGCAGACCTCCACTTCTGGGAGAAGCAGGACCTCGCGTGAGTACAGTAGTGGAGCACTGGAGCGAGCAGCGAGCACGAGCACAGCGCCGCGCAAGCAGACCTCCACTTCTGGGAGGAGCAGGACCTCGCGTGAGTACAGTAGTGGAGCACTGGAGCGAGCAGCGAGCACGAGTACAGCGCCGCGCAAGCAGACCTCCACTTCTGGGAGGAGCAGGACCTCGCGTGAGTACAGTAGTGGAGCACTGGAGCGAGCAGCGAGCACGAGTACAGCGCCGCGCAAGCAGACCTCCACTTCTGGGAGAAGCAGGACCTCGCGTGAGTACAGTAGTGGAGCACTGGAGCGAGCAGCGAGCACGAGTACAGCGCCGCGCAAGCAGACCTCCACTTCTGGGAGAAGCAGGACCTCGCGTGAGTACAGTAGTGGAGCACACGTGGAGCACTGGAGCGAGCAGCGAGCACGAGTACAGCGCCGCGCAAGCAGACCTCCACTTCTGGGAGGAGCAGGACCTCGCGTGAGTACAGTAGTGGAGCACACGTGGAGCACTGGAGCGAGCAGCGAGCACGAGTACAGCGCCGCGCAAGCAGACCTCCACTTCTGGGAGAAGCAGGACCTCGCGTGAGTACAGTAGTGGAGCACTGGAGCGAGCAGCGAGCACGAGTACAGCGCCGCGCAAGCAGACCTCCACTTCTGGGAGAAGCAGGACCTCGCGTGAGTACAGTAGTGGAGCACTGGAGCGAGCAGCGAGCACGAGTACAGCGCCGCGCAAGCAGACCTCCACTTCTGGGAGAAGCAGGACCTCGCGTGAGTACAGTAGTGGAGCACTGGAGCGAGCAGCGAGCACGAGTACAGCGCCGCGCAAGCAGACCTCCACTTCTGGGAGAAGCAGGACCTCGCGTGAGTACGCGCTCGCCAAACATCATATTCGCTTTGAATCGAGTACCAAAAGATTAAAGAATTGAAAGTGTCAGTCGAAGCGCCGGTAGCACAGTTGATACAGCAGTGGAACGGGTCCCCACGGTCCCGGGTTCAAGCCAAGGCGCTTACATTTTTCAATTTCTTATTTTAAGAGTCCTACTTCGCCGGAAGGAACGAAATTCAAATGAAATTCGGAAGTCATGTCAAAGAGTATATTATAGAGGTGTCACCATTTCATATAATGTTAGTCTAACTGGTACTGATACAATACTTGACGACCAATTGTAGTGCGACTGCCTGCGGCGCAAAGGTTCCGGGTTCGATTCTCGGTGGACTACTCACAAAGTTGATATTATAACTTGGAAGGAATATTAACCTACATTATATTATAAGGACCATATTTTGAAATAAGCTGAACCATTCGCCAAGACTTAGCTGAACGCATAGTATCCATATTAATTATGAACTCTATAAACTGTACTGTCTGTTTGTTTGTTATTCTTACACTTTCAGTACATGAAAAAAATTCATCTAAAAATAAGGGCTTAATCAGTTCACAAAACACTTATCTTCATAACATCTCAAATCATATTTACAACTTTTTAGTTTAAAGTTATTACAGAAGAAGCAAAGTCATTAAACTAAATAAAGCCAACTTATTAGTTCAGGTTTAAAAATGCAAGTGGCCAGTATCATGTTACGCACTTTGCGCGAACATATTTTTGTTTCGTTTTTGTCCATCCTGGTATTGTAAATTTTTTTGCGAACTTCGACATTAAGAAACTTTTTTTGGATATTTCTTTGTCATTTTCGTCATTGCGTGCACCTTAAGCGCAACTAATACTGTTAAATTTCAATTTCAATTTTAAACGTTTATTGCATAAATCAGTATACATAGATGTAAGTTCAAAATAAAAATAGCAAATACCAATTAGCGACGGCCATTATATATACGAGTATGATATTATGATATGATAATATATAAAATAGCGGTCGCATTCTCGCACCGTTTATTAGTTTTTGAACAATATTTGTTGACCATCAGACAAACACAGAGCCGCATGCCTTAAAAATTTCATACCTTCGAACACCTTTTACAATCTTTTTCCTTTAATCACCGACACCAGTTGAATTGCTTCATAGTTAAAAATTATCATACATTTTGGTGGTATCTATTAAAGTAACTAAGAAAAATTAAAATCGAAGGTGCTTCTAATTGTTTGTTTGACTAAGGTTTTTAATCCATTCTTATCTGGATAATCCTATAATTTTTGGTCTTGAAATTGGTATTTTTAGAAAAGGGATAGCCCTATACAATGTTTGGTATATTTCGGTGTTACCAACGAACCAGGGTGACCACAACCTTTAATATAATGATACCCTCGACCTTCCCGAAATGATAAGTACCTACCTGGAAATTAATTTTAACATTAGTATTGGCATTTTGTTCGGTGACACTCTAGGACTTTCCAGCTAGGTATAAGTCTAGAACCTTTCAACCCAGTGTTACCCTAGCATGAACATCTTCACCCAGTGCCACTCTAGAACCTTTCTACCCCATAACACTAAAAACCTTCCGAATCAATTGATCCCACTCTTGAACTGAAATCTGACAAAAATCTTTTTCTCAAACATGCTAGGAAATGTGTTTATTTCTTTCAAAAAAAGAAACCGCGAAGTTTCACATTGTTTGTCACGTCTCAGATCACGCCAGCAAAGTTGTATGGAAATCCTTTGCTGGTGTCCATTAAGATAAATTCGTTATACGCTAAACCCACATAATTTGATTTCAAAATTATCTCGATGACTCTCATAGAAACGGAACGTAATTTTGTATGAAACAGGTAACTAAAGACGAGGCTGTATGATGTGAAGACCCTTGCCTGTCCAGAATTAAAAAAGAAAAGAATGAACTAAACACTTAGTATGGCTGAATATTACGTAATACTGTGCCTTACAGGCGAATTTATTTTAGAAAATTACAATTGGTGGGAGAATTGAAAATTTTTATTTGTTTCGTTGTGTTGTGGTCGCTCTAGCTAACTTTTATAAGAAGTACAATCTTTCATTTCATATCCACTTGACAGTCGATGGCAAGTTTTATTGCCAAAAACTTAATGTTAGTTTGTCAGTTCGGACTGTCAAGTGGCTAGCCTTTTTTTGAGAAAAGCACTATGTAAGCCTCGGGGAAAATTACTTTGCTTGACTTGTATAATTGAAGTCCAGCAAAGTCTTATTTTCCATACCTCGACAACAATGTACTAATACTTGCTTTCTTATAATTTGTCCTAAAACTGTGGTTGGTGGTGACCGTGTGCGCAGCGCTCCATATATACATTTAAAATTTTCCGCCGCGGTTAAAAAACTGCTTTTGTGCCGCCGTGTCGCCGTCTAATGTTGCATATAAATCGAACCTTACTACTTCATACTAATCTGCACTAACACGTCATCCTATTATTTGATCGTAAAAATATTTTTAATACCTACGTCTAATCGGTTCATATTTTGCGTTTCGTTCGATGTACCAATCAACGTAGTATTGACATTGGCAAAATTATCCATAGCGGATAGAATGCCGTTGTTGTAGATAGTTGATATATTTTACGGCAAAATTCTAGCTACAATAATTTTTCACGGTCAAAATATCGAACAAATGTACAGTGTGTCGCGTCTGCATCATATTCCGTTTATCTATGATCAATTCCACGTCAGTTTTGACAGCAGAGGAAACACATCAAAACAAAAACCTTTTACTCCCAAGGAAAGTAGCCGGAAACAGTAAGTGTTATGCTAAATTTCTTAATAACTAAGTTGTTTTGTCAAAAAATAGCCGCCCGGGCGGGTTCAACGTGAAATTGCCATTAATAATCATACTAAGATCAATACAGTTCGATTAGCACTGGCGGAAGAAATCTCTTACGCCACGCTTCATCACTGAAAAATAGAGGTAACTTCAAATTTTAATTTCTCCGTTATTAAATATAAAATGAGATTTTGCGCTGCCCTGGCTTATTCCTCTTATCTTGAAGAATAAAAAACAAAATTTTGTTGACAGTGATGTTCCTTAGAATATGTATAAAATGCATTCTCGTAGCTCGTTTTCACCTCACTTCATGGAAGTAGGCCCGTTAATTTGTTTAACGAGTAGTTTTGTTTCTGATTGTAGCTGGAGCAGTCGTCTGTCGGAGATGCAGGAGTACATATCGTCGCTCCGCGCGCAGCTCCACAGCAAGCTGGCGGAGGACAAGAAGCGGCTCGCCAGCACCGTGCTGGACGCCATCAGCGCCTGGCATCTCGCGCTCGATAAGGTAGATAATTCTTTATAAATCAACTTGACTTCAAACAGGTGCATCACCCCATTTCTTTCCCGTGGCAGTCGTAAGAGGAGACTAAGGGACTCGAGGGTGTGTATTGCAATTTTAGGCGATGGGCTGACAACCTGTCACTATGGCGATACACAATTTTCCGAATGACCCTCAAATGTTTGTCAGACGTGACGCAAATATCCGTTTTATGTGGCCGTTTATGCTTTGCCTACCCCGCAAGGGATTATAGGCGTGATATGTGTATGTATGTATGTAATTTCAAATAGGTATTCATAGGCCGAACGCTCTCTCACGCGGTTTCCCGCGCGGTCTGACAGCGCCGCCATTATTACCCGTCCAAATTTAGAAGGCGCATAGTGCCTAGGTAGGTAACTATATAATTACGAGGCTTGACAATTTCCTAAACTAAGAATGAAAATTCCTGTATCTTAAGTAAATGTAATAAAGTAGTCCCTCTTAACTTGAAATACTGTGCATTTCTTTAAACCAATTTTAACTTCTACTTCGCAAGTCCATTCAGATTCCTGCCGCAGAGCAAGAGCAGTTTTTGCGAACGACAGCTCGAGCTCGTCTAGAAATTTGAAAAGTAACTTTATCGTTATTGAAACAAAGGTGACGTTGGCTAGAATGGCAAACTGCTCTCACGGTGGCTTTTGTCATTCTAGGCAATGTCACCTTAATTTCAATTACGTACGGTTCTTTATTTTAATTTATCTACACATGTCTCATAATGTCATAATGTTCGAATTATGAATTCGAAAACAGTTGCATAAAGACCTACTTTATGCATTCTGCCTATAGAAATTACAGAAGTGTAATGACTTAATGAGAAGGCTCTTACTTCAATAAAGTTGAGAAATGAAACGAAGTTTTTTTTTTGCCAATACTCATATCGTTGTTGTATGGTAATTGCGAGTGTTGTTTAGTTGTTTTATTAGATTGTTGTTCAGTTGTTCTTGAGATGTTGCTCAGTTGTTCGCCGTGTGATGCCGGCTTAGAATAGCATCACCCCATTTCTTGCCCGTGGGTGTCGTAAGAAGCGACTAAGGGACTCGAGGGTGTGTATTGCAATTCTAGGCGATGGGCTGACAACCTGTCACTATAGTGATACACAGTTATCTGATTGACCCTCGAACTTTTGTCAGACGTGGCGTAAATTGCTGTTTTTCACGGCCATTTATGCTCTGCCTACCCCGCAAGGGACTATAGGCGTGATATATGTATGTATGTATGTATGTATGTTGTGCCGATGTTGTTGTTCAGATGTTGTTTCGATGTTTTTCCGATGTTGTTCAGTTTTTGTTCAAAAGTTCTTCAGATGTTTTTCGGTTGTTGTTCAGTTGCTGACTCGACATCTGAATAACTGCTGAAGTATAGAATTTTCGAAAATTCATATCAAGCCATATACGTTCTCGTATTGAATTTGGCCTTGTATCGGGCCTTGCAGTGCGGCGGTGCGGACGTTTTGAAAGGTGTTTAATTGTTTTTTTTTTTTTTTGCAGAGTGTAGATAAAATAGTGTATGCAACTGCTATAATTACGCATTAGAATGCTCGTGTCAAACTATTATCAAACAGACACTCGCATTCTAATGAACCCCATTATACGACAGTTGCATAAACTACTATTTTTGATAAGTTCTCGTTCTGTCGCTCGCAAAAACGTACGTTTGGGCGGCAGCTCTTAAACATTCTTTCCCCAAATCGCCACATCTTCAAAGTTAAAAAATGACAATTTCGCAGAGTAACGTTTCCCTCTAAAGACTGGACTCTTTTAGCCCCCGGGCTTTGAAGCCAGACTGGTTGGTGGGGAGCAAGGGTTCATCCGGAGAAGTGTGTAAAGTAACAAAATGTTGTAGTTGTATGAAATTTTGTCACAGATTTTTTGCTGCTATTTGCCGTTCTGTCATATTTCCACTCTGTGCCACTCTATTGGATGTTTGATAAAATGTAGTTTTCGGTAGACCACACGAAAAGAAGATTCACTAACCTCCACTCGGTCCGATTCGAGCAAGACTAGCACCTAAAGGTTTCTTGATAGATACTTGTAATTGCTGCTCTTTCTGCTTAGCCATGTGATGCCAGCTTAAAATAGCATCACTCCATTTCTTTCCCATGCGAGTCGTAAGAGGCGTCTAAGGGGCTCGAGGTTGTGTATTGTAACTTTAGGCGATGGGCTGACAACCTGTCACTATGGCGATACACAATTTTTGACGTGGCGTGAATGTCCGTTTTTAGCGGCCGTTTACGCCCTGCCTATCCCGCAAGGAATTATAGGCCTGATATGTGATGTTTCATTTATTTATTTATTTGTAAATTTCAGGTAGAGGCGGAGGAGGCGGCGCTCGAGCTGCAGCAAAAGAGTGCCAAGTGCGAGCTGACAGAATAGCCTCCTTGTGTGGGAACTTGTGGCGCTGGCGTGTAAACGAATGGTATACACTGTGAGACGTATTCTTGTCTTGTAAATATGAAACATTTTTGTGCCAGTCACAGTTTTTAACCCTGAATAAAATAAAGCTTGCCTAATGTTTAGAGCCATTTTAAAATCTAATTAACATAGGTACATACATAGGGGTCAAAATCTAATTGATTGTAAATATAGGTTAAAATTTATTTAATTTTTGTGGTAAACATTTTACCATTACCATAATCTCGTTCGTCGTATTACGTCATAAGTACTTTGAAATGTCGCACAGATATTCTATTCTGTTGCAAGTATCGCCGACCGGGTTTAATTTTTTTATTGTTGATGTGTATACCTAATAATGGCTTATTACGTTACTTATGTAAGCACTTTAGTCATAAGATTCTTAATAAAAACTTTATAATCGATTTCTTAGTCTTATTGTTACGGAATTATTGAGAAGAAAGCTCATAAATAATACTGTATTTTAGTTTGAAAACTTTATTAAATTACGAACAACATTCAGTTGTGCCAACAAAATGGCACTTTGCTTACGTCTAGCAAGTGATGAAGTATTCCTTCGCAAGGAAATTATACATATTATGTAACTAACCGAAGCAAGATTAAAATTATATTTACAAATTGCCAAATCAAATAATTATTGTCCCAAAATGATAAAGAAATGGCATATAATTCATAGCATATAAAACCATTCAAATATTTACAAAGGTTGAAACTACTGTTTCAGAATACTAGGAACAACAAAATACATGATAGATAAACAAACTATAATGACTAGGTACAGTCAAGCTCACGGGCGGTTATACACAAGTCGTATGCGACATAACAACGCTTCAAAGTTTTGTCTAACCCAGTCTGATCTTGACTGTACCATAAATAAATCAAAATTATTTGCGATATAAATTAAGATTTTATGAGTAGTGATTAGAAAAAGGTAAATGTTACTCATAATAAGAAACATGTTATTCTGAATATTCCTTGATGAGAAGACTATTCATTGTACATCCTCTTTTGAACTAACTAAGGTAACTCATATTTTATGAGTTGATGACTTACTAGCTCAAAAATTGGCAAGGATTTTCGTTCTTATAACATCTGTGTAGTCAGCACAAGCAGTTCCGTCCCTACTATATTATATAAACTAAACCTCGAGGTTACAAAGGCTAGCAATTTTTAAAAGAACAAATCGAGTCAACTTGAAAATTTTACACATAATTTTCATCTAAAACCTAGATTGCACAAAATTATACTCAAGACAAAAAGTGTCATTTCGAATAAAGTAAAAACTTTGATAATTATTAATAATTAATGATAAAAATAAGCTATTGTATTCTGATTTTATACATTTCTTGCACAAAAAATGTGGTTGTGTGTTATTAACTTTAGTAACCTGATTGAAATGTTCTAAGCTGGACGTAATCACAACCTCTTTGCTTAAAGCCAAACTAAGTTAAGTCCATTTGTGCCATTTTATGATAAAAATGCGAATAGATAGAAACCTACAGTATATTGTCAGCAAGTTTATACTACGACATGAAACACTTAGCAAATATTTACAAAAATAATGACTTTATTTTACTACCACTAAACACTTATATTAACACCTGCTTTGACAGAGTTTTAGAGTAAAACGTATAATATCATGTTTTTATTTCTAATATATGCAATATTTACAAGACAATCAGATTTTTACAAATCATTTTTGTAGCCAAAATATTTAGTAAGAAATCTAGATTTTATTGATACAAATTCTAGATACGCGTTTCCTATAGGGTTTGGAGCATAAATATAAGACTAGAAACATGGTAGTCAAAAAGTATACACTCAATATTAAAACCCGTTTTTAGATTCACAATGGCTTTAACTCCATATCTACTAGTTACTAAAACTTAGCTACAATCTATTGCTAACTTTAACCAAAAACTCATTAGTGAAACAGTTCATAAGAAATCAAAACGTTGCACAATTGCAGTAATGCATGAATTACATAAAAATATAACCATGTAAACACTTCACTTAGTCCATTTTATTTTATCATATTATATACAACACGATACCCGCCAGCGCAGCGCTGGTTGCGGTCACGAAATACAACATTTATGAATGTGTAAAATATTCTGGAATAATTTTACCGGATGACCCTAATTTCCCCTAAGAAAACGAAATATTTAAGATAAAGTTGCTCGCATACAAAAAGTTCACCATACGTCTTATTTCGCTTCACGTTTCTCGGGGAAAGTTGATTATTTTTAATTGTTTTGCAACCCCTTGTGTTTTTAACCTTTTCAACGCCGGAAAAAAAATAGTGTATATCTATGTATGTATATATGTGTGATTCTTTAAACGACTGGAACACGTTAATCACTGAACAGATTCAAATGGGAATTGTATCGGAAGAATCCTTACATTATCCCGAGTGTCATAGGCTACGCTTTATCTCGGAAATCAGTCGTGTTTTTAATGATTATTTAAAAAGGCGGCTGGTAGCGACTGGATGGCGAAAACGGGAGATCGTGCCCTATGGCGTATCCTGGGGGAGGCTTACGTCCAGCAGTGGACTGCAATAAACTGTTGTATGTGTATGTACACTCCATTTATTAAGGAATGACTAATAATGTAAACCAACTTTGTATGTAACTGACAGCTCGCAACTGTCAGTTACATACAAAGTTGGTTTACATTATTAGTCATCTTAAATAAACGGAGTTTATGTATACATGTATTGTGATGCCGGCTTAGAATTGCATCACCGCATTTCTTACCCTTGGGAGTCGTAAGAGACGACTAAGGGACTCGAGGGTGTGTATTGCAAGTTTAGGCGATGGGTCTGACAACCTATTACTATTGTGATGCACAATTTTCCGTGTCCCTCAAGCTGTAATCCTCACCTATGAAAACTTAACGAAAAGCAATTTTGGTTTTGTCAAAAAATAGTGCTGAAATAGTGATAAATAGTGACATGTGCAAGAAAATTAGTGACTTCATATCTCCCAAGATATGGCTATCGTTTGGTGAGGATTACAGATCGAGGCTCACGCTGTAATCCCAACTCTCGTGTGAGCAAACGGTGGGGTATTTTCACTTGATCTACATTCCAAAAAATAGTGCCTAATTAGTGACTAATAGTGACAAAAGATGAGAAATAGTCGCTTTATAATTCCGAAGTTATAAAGGCATCTTGGTGAGGATTATACCTATAGCAATTTTTGTTGTAATCCTCACCTCATTTCTGCTAAACGCTTAGGTCTTTTGACTCAAATTTAGTATCAAAAAATAGTGCTGAAATAGTGTTCTTAAACTGCATTGATATTTATTTAGTTTATGTAGTTGAAGCAATTAAAAAAACCGTAAGAACTTCTTCATACAAAATGGTCAGGTACAGTCGCGAACAATACTTCGTATTGTCGTACTTGAAGCTAAATACTGGTTTGTTATGTCGGTAGGAACGTAATCAAACAAATTTATTTCCTTCAAGTATTTTGTTTATATCTGACAGTACACAATATTTCTCAATCAGTCAGACGTGGCGATGATAACGACCGTATTTTTTGCGGCTGTTAACGCTCTGCCTAACCCGTAAGGGATAAAGGTGTGATATATATTTGTATCTATGTAGTACATAAATAAATACATAAAAGATATAGGTACCTAACTTGTTTGGTAAAAATGGAACAAAAAACATATTTATGTGGTAAAATTCATTGAACTCATAAATAAATGAAAGTAGTTATATAGGGTGAAATCTAATCAGTGACCGATAGCGAAAACCCAGGACGTGCTGGTGATAAGGAACAACTTTCCCCAAGGAACATAAGTCGAAACGTGAAAAAAAAATTTGACCTCCCGTACAAAATTGCCGATCAGCTGATTTGGGTTACTATGGGAGTTCCAACATTTTTTCATATTTCGACATATGTTCCTTGGGGAAATTTGTTCCTTATCACCAGCCCGTCCTGGGTTTTCGCTATCGGTCACTAAATAGATTTAATCCTATATAGTTAACGACGTTCAAGGCAAGGACTAATACTATAAGTACCTAATTATACCTAAATAATAATTTTTGTTATTTTCAAAACGTACGTTTTCATTTTAATTTTTCATAATAATCGTAAGGGGCGTATTTATTATTTAAGAAATTTTATGTTTGAGTTGTCATAATACTCAATATCGCGTAACGTGATGAAACCAAAAAATACCACGCAGGCGAAGTGCATGCAATAATTTCACTATTGTCTACCCTCTCGCTCACACGCGCGGCTGGCGGTCAGTTTTCGAGGCTCGGCCTCGGTTTTGTTTAGCGGTGGCTTGAGCGGTGGCGCGACCAAACAGGGCTTTCAGACTTAAGAGAATACGATGTGATAAATTAATGCGATGTGTTGATCTGAAAGATATAGCATAAGTACATATAAATACTTAATTGTTATAAAACCGTTAAAAAGTTCAAGGCGTTAAAAAATAGTCAACCAAAATACCTACTCATAAAATAGACCAAAATAATGTCAGTGGCTAAACTTATGTTTAAGTTAATACCTACCTATATTGGCAGAAATGACATTACCTAAATTAAAGCAAAAATCAAGTCTGTATTCTACGAAGTATTGTTCGCGACTGTACCTGACCATTTTGTATGGAGAAGTTCTTACGGTTTTTTTAATTGCTTCTACTACATAAACTAAATAAATATCAATGCAGTTTAAGAACACTATTTCAGCACTATTTTTTGATACTAAATTTGAGTCAAAAGACCTAAGCGTTTAGCAGAAATGAGGTGAGGATTACAACAAAAATTGCTATAGGTATAATCCTCACCAAGATGCCTTTATAACTTCGGAATTATAAAGCGACTATTTCTCATCTTTTGTCACTATTAGTCACTAATTAGGCACTATTTTTTGGAATGTAGATCAAGTGAAAATACCCCACCGTTTGCTCACACGAGAGTTGGGATTACAGCGTGAGCCTCGATCTGTAATCCTCACCAAACGATAGCCATATCTTGGGAGATATGAAGTCACTAATTTTCTTGCATATGTCACTATTTGTCACTATTTCAGCACTATTTTTTGACAAAACCAAAATTGCTTTTCGTTAAGTTTTCATAGGTGAGGATTACAGCTTGAGGGACACAATTTTCCGAATGACTCTCAAATATTTGTCAGACGTTGCGTAAATGTCCGTTTTGGGGCTGTTTGCGCTCTGCCTGCCCCGAAAGGGGCAGGCAGATATAGGCGTTATGTGCGTATGTATGTATGTAGGTAAAATAAGTTTGACCTTTTAACTACACTTAGGTGACTTAAAACCTTCTGAAAAGTGCCCTACATCGTTCGCCAACAATTTTATAATAGTACATTGTTGTCGAGGTATGGAAAATAAGACTTTGCTGGACCGGCTCGGACTTCAATTATACAAGTCAAGCAAAGTAATTTTCCCCGAGGCTTACATAGTGCTTTTCTCTAAAAAAGGCTAGGAAATGAAAGATTGTACTTCTTATAAAAGTTAGCTGGCGACCACAACACAACGAAACAAATAAAAATTTACAATTTTCCCACCAATTGTAATTTTTTATAATAAATTCGCCTGTAATTACGTAATATTCAGCCATACTAAATGTTTAGTTCATTCTTTTCTTTTTTAATTCTGGACAGGCAAGGGTCTTCACATCATACAGCCTCGTCTTTAGTTACCTGTTTCATACAAAATTACGTTCCGTTTCTATGAGAGTCATCGAGATAATTTTGAAATCAAATTATGTGGGTTTAGCGTATAACGAATTTATCTTAATGGACACCAGCAAAGGATTTCCATACAACTTTGCTGGCGTGATCTGAGACGTGACAAACAATGTGAAACTTAGCGGTTTCTTTTTTTGAAAGAAATGAACACATTTCCTAGCATGTTTGAGAAAAAAGTCTGTGCTTTTTTTAGTGTGTATGTGTATGTATGTATGTATTGGTTGGCGGCGAAAAAATTAAGCAGTCCATCTTTACGTAATGAGCGCGACTGTAATGACCCTGTGCGCGTGCAGCCGGCATCAGGCGGGTGCGGCGCCGGCGCTGGTGGTGGTGGTGTTGGCGCGCAGGTGCGTGAGCGCGGCGTACACCTTGACGGCGGGCCCGAGGCGCATGCGCGCGCAGTGCACGAGCTCCTCGGCATCAGGCGGATGCGGTACTGTTGGCGCGCAGGTGCGTGAGCGCGGCGTACACCTTGACGGCGGGCCCGAGGCGCATGCGCGCGCAGTGCACGAGCTCCTCGCGCGACGCCAGCAGCAGCTCGGCGCCCGACAGCCGCGCGCCGAGGGCGGCCGCGCCCGCCGCCGGGCCCGCTATGCGCGTCACCAGGGCCGACACCTCCTCCTGAACACAACAACAATAGTACATTACATCACAGGCCGAGTATAAAACTATAAAGCAATTTCTGGTGGAGTGGCAGTGGCTTCTAAAGTAAACGAGACCAGAAATTGTTATTTCGGCCGTGGATTGTACAATACTTTTCTCTCATTTGCAAGGAAATAACAATAATAATACAGTAATTTAAAATTGGCGCCAAAACAACCTCGCACCGTCGCACCGCGCGTGCGCGCGCCCAAGCGCGTTCCATTTTGGTAGAATTTATAAAATGGAACGCGCGCGGTACGGTAAGTGTTCCTGAACATGGTATTGTGTACCATAAAACACCTAAACACGAAAGTGTGAAGTTAAAGAACCTTTTTTTCCGGCCTATTCCGGAAATTTCTATTACATTCCTCTGCGTAACTACATAAATGAGCCCATCAGCGTATTCTTTTTTTAAAGTAATGAAGCCATTTCCGAGCAAATTGGAGAAAAATGTAGTTTAGTCCAGTTTTTACGTTGAACTGGTAAAGGAATACGAAAGATTCGCACCAGTAGTCCATATGGGCGCAGTTTCACAACAACAAAATATACCGTCAAATTTTGAAACGAATACATAGTATGGGCTGATGATAAGGAACAACTTTCCCCAAGAAACTTATGTCGACATGAAAAAGAAAATTACATGCATACATATCACGCCTATTATCCCTTGCGGGGTAGGCAGAGCGTAAACGACCGCAAAAACGGACATTTACGCCACGTCTGACATATATTTGAGGGTCATTCGGAAAATTGTGTATCACCATAGTGACAGGTTGTCAGCCCATCGCTTAAAATTGCAATACACACCCTCGAGTCCCTTAGTCGCCTCTTACGACTCCCACGGGAAAGAAATGGGGTGATGCTATTCTAAGCCGACATCACACGGCTTCACGGTTTTCGGCAAAAAGAAAATTGATGATACAAAATGTACCAGCCGAGCGGGTCTAATGTTTTATTTCGACCTATATGTTCCTTGGGAAAAGTTGCTCCTTATCATCAGCCCGTGCTAAGTTAAACTTGCACCCTGTATAGAAAAATTATCAAGAAATGCCGTAGACCATAATATAGTCTCAAATTATCCCTTGTCACGTCAATCACCTTTTCTCTTTCTTTCTCTTTTCGTGTGGGACACCGAGTCTTCCAACAACCCGATGAAACCTTGTGTCCGAGTTTTTCAACCGCCTACTACCACTAGTAGGCCTCTGACATGGTTGTGTTACGACCGCCGTCTAAGTAATCCTAATCATAGACAGCAACCGGGACCGACGGCTTAATGTGCCCTCCGAAGCACGGAACAATTTCTTTTCGGACAATCAGTTGGTTCACCCTACAATATCCTAACCAGACCGGGAACAAATTCACAAAGAGATAAACATCAACTTTGTGAATTTCCCACCGAGAATCGAACCCGGAACCTTTGCGTAGCAGGCAGTCGCACTACCACTGCGCCACATCGGCCGTCGAATCACCTTTTGACCGCCCAATACAACTAGTACACCTCTGGCATGACATGAAATGAAGCAACACGAAAAACAACAAGTCCTTTACATTGCATTGTAAGAATGAATTAACGATTGGTTGAATTATTGTATGATTTATATTCACCATAGCATAGATGTTATCATTAGAAAGTTAATTATAAAAAATAAGTCAAGTTAATTTTGTATTGTTTAGTTTTTGTATAACTAAAATTTTATAATACTGTTTTGTTTACCTACCAACCTATACTATATTTAAAATGTTTTTTTGCGGAATGGCGAAGACACACGTTGAAAGTTTAACGTACCCAATTAAATTGTTTACTTTGTAATGTTTCTTTAATAAATGATTAATCTAATCTATCTTTTTAGTATGTGAATTCTCCAACAAAAGTCGTTGTTCACGTACCTGTGACCACCTCAGTGGATCGGTTGGTAGAGCCAGCTCGCTGATATGTACGTCGGTATCCAGTGTGGGCGCGGGCGGCAGTCGCGGCGGGGACTTCCCCGCGGGCTGCTGCAGCCGCGAGTACGTCCGTATGGGGGGCGGAGGCTCCTCGCGCTCGTTGGAGTCTCGTGTGGAGCCCCGCCAGCGCTTGCTGCCCCCGCCGCCGCCGCTCGATAGAGAGTCGTCGTCGGAAAGCTGCGGAGAATATGATAAGTTAATCAAGATATGGTGACAAAAGTAACCGAGCCGGTTTTCTATTAGGACAATACAAAATTACACTGGTGACAAAAAATACACTGGGTTGATGTCATCAAAATACACTGGGTTGATGTCATCAAAATACACTGGGTTGATGTCATCAAAATACACTGGGTTGATGTCATCAAAATATTCTGGGTTGATGTCATCAAAATACACTGGGTTTATGACAAGCTATACATCGAGTTGGTGGGAACTACACTAATTAGATACACCTGGGTTGTAACACTGGGTTGGTGACAAAAACTCACTGGGTTGGTGACAAGAAATACACCGAGTTGGTGGCAAGAACTACAATAATTAGGTACACCTGGGTTGTAACACTAGGTTGGTGACAAGTAATACACCAGGTTTATGACTAGAAATACACCGAGTTGGTGGCAAGAACTACAATAATTAGGTACACCCGGGTTGTAACACTAGGTTGGTGACAAGTAATACACCAGGTTTATGACTAGAAATACACCGAGTTGGTGGCAAGAACTACAATAATTAGGTACACCCGGGTTGTAACACTAGGTTGGTGACAAGTAATACACCAGGTTTATGACTAGAAATACACCGAGTTGGTGGCAAGAACTACAATAATTAGGTACAACCGGGTTGTAACACTAGGTATTTGTAAAATATGTAGATATTATTGTATATGTATTTTATATAAACGTAAAAGAACTATCCCGCATCTCAAATCTACTCTTCTTTACCCTAAGGTTGTCTGGTAGAAATAGCTACCTAGCTATAAGGCCGCCTATATTGTACTCTTTCTTTTCTATCTGTATGTCCATTTCTTGTTTTTGTGCAATAAAGTATATTTATGTTATGTTATGTTAGTGACAAGTACTCACTGGGTTGGTGTGATGGCAATAAGACGGTTTGTTATAATGTCATAGCGATAGCGGGTTAATGGCTATTTTTAGATGCTTTATTGAACACTTACCTCATTTTTAAGAACTTCTTCTACCCTCTTGTGCTTCGGTGGTCTCCCTCTTTGAGCGCTGAAATCATATTAAATTTATAAATAACAATTCTTTGAAGAGCTTTAAAACTAATTTCAATGACAGTTACAAAGTACACTTACACATACTTGGACTTGGAATTGTTTGTGTTTGAAGTATCGCTGTTTGGTGTACTAGCGCCGAGCGGTTTCGGTTTGGCCGGCACCCTGAAACAACTATGTTTTGTAAGACTTGTGCTTTTCGTAGTACAGTGGATTATTTAATATGTGTTGCAGAAATAAAATGTTAATTTTAGTTCAAAACTGTTGGCAACTCGATGGTTTCATGTGTACAGGATGTCACTATAGTGATACACGATTTTTCCGAAATGGCCTTCAAATATTTGTTATTTAACAGGTTGTCAGCATGTCGCTTAAAATTGTAATATAAATGAAACTATCAAGTCTCTTAGTCGCCTCTTACGACACCCGCGGGAAAGAAATGGAGTGATGCTTTTCTAAGCCGGCATCACAAGGCACACCGTGTATACAGGGTGTAATGGACAGCCCTCCGAATACTGATAGGGTGCATTCAGACCATGAAACTGAGCAACTTGCTTTTTTTTCAGAAAACGTCAAAAAAATTTGAAGTTCCTATAGTAAATGCTGTCAGCTGATAGTAATTTTGTATGGGAGATCAAATATTTGCTGTCGTTTCCTGACATGTTTTTAGGGGAAAGTTGTTCAGTTTCATGGTCTGTATGCACCCTATCAGTATTCGGAGGGCTGTCCCTTACACCCCGTATAGATGACTTTCTAAAAGAGAATGTTGTAAATTCCTACTTAAAGTTTTTTTTTACACGGCTGCCCAACCAAAAAAAAAGGAGTGTAATGTTTTAAGAGTTCATGTTTGTATGTATATATGTGCGATTTTTTAAAGGACTGAAACTTGTCTACAGAACAGATTCGAATGGGAAATGTATCGGAAGATTCCTTACATTATCCCGAGTGTCATAGGCTAGACTTTATCTCAAAAGCAGTCGTATTTTGAATTTTTATAAATTAAATAATAAATATCCTAGACAATTCACAGAGCGCCACCTACCCCCAAACTAAGCAAAGCTTGTATGTACTATGAGAACTAGATAGCTGATATATTTTTATATACATATTTTTGTAAACAAATAAATATTATTATATTAGTTTACTAACATGTATGGGGCTAGTACTATTAAGAATTTTTATTATTATTATTTTATTATTATACATAGAAACACCCAGACTAAACACAAATATCTGAAACTGACTTAACAAACATTTGTGTGTTGTGGGGAGCGATCCCACGGCCCTCGGCGTAGCAGGCAGGGGTACTATCCGCTTCGCCATCGGGCCAGTAATTTATTTAATGGAGTACCTGCGCGGCCGCGGTAGCATCCGCTCGCTGTGCGCGTGCGGCGCCAGGCGGTCGGGCGGCGGCGGCGCGGGCGCGCGGTACGGGCACGCGGACGCGGCCACGTGCTGCTTGTGAGGGCCGCCGCGCAGGGAGCCGAGCCCCCGGCACCCGCCCACGCCGCATGGCCCCGGCAGACGGATCTCTTCTAGAGCTGTAAAATACCAACATCATAATAAGACTAGTTTAAGTCCGACCAACCCATAAATTTGGCCCACCTGATAAATCTATTGGCCGGATTGTGACAATAAATACACTAGGTTGGTGACAATAAAAGTGATAACTGATAAATCTGTTGGCCGGATTGTGACAATAAATACACTAGGTTGGTGACAATAAAAGTGATAACTGATAAATCTGTTGGCCGGATTGTGACAATAAATACACTAGGTTGGTGACAATAAAAGTGATAACTGATAAATCTGTTGGCCGGATTGTGACAATAAATACACTAGGTTGGTGACAATAAAAGTGATAACTGATAAATCTGTTGGCCGGATTGTGACAATAAATACACTAGGTTGGTGACAATAAATACACTAGGATCGTGACAATAAATACACTAGGTTGGTGACAAGTGATAACTGATAAATCTGTTGGCCGGATTATGACAATAAATAAACTAGGTTGGTGACAATAAATACACTAGGTTGGTGACAAGTGATAACTGATAAATCTGTTGGCCGGATTATGACAATAAATAAACTAGGTTGGTGACAATAAATACACCTATTTGTAATTAAGTTTATTATTATTACTTAATAAACAATTATTATAAACAATTATAATAAACACTAGGTTGGTGACAATAAAAGTGAAAACTGATAAATCTGATGGCCGGATTGTGACAATAAATACACTAGGTTGGTGACAATAAATACACTAGGTTGGTGACAATAAATACACTAGATTGGTGACAATAAATACACTAGGTTGGTGACAATAAAAGTGATAACTGATAAATCTGTTAGCAAACTTCATTGAACTAGACCATAGTTCAATGAAGTTTCAGGGTCTCCTAGCATTAGAAAAACTTTGAAATAGTAGCGACCTCTGGGAGCGACTCCAAAAAGCTCATTGAAGCTTCACAAGCAAGCAAGACGGAACAGAAGTTCTTGACATAGCCGCAAGATGGCGCTACGTGACAGGTCTGCATAGAACAATCGGGCTCAAACGCGGTATTGAAGTGATCACCGCGCGCTGCATATATACAACTTCCAATTCTATCTAGGTAGACCAGTCGGTCCCCTGGCAACAACACCCGGCCAGGGTAGTTCCCGACACCACCTGCACTCCCCCATTCTACCTATTAGCATCACTCCTGTCACCCGCCATATTCCACTTGAGTGAGCTTCTTGTAGTAGCTTCCAGAGGTCGCTGCAACATCCATGATTTTTTTACTGTACTATGTCCATTGGAAACTGTGTCCCGAAATGTGTGTGTATAGAATATACGAGTATCTCGTTAGGAATGTGTCCAGATTTTGACATTTAGGATTTTTTGTGAACGGTATTTTACCACCTTACAAAGAGTGTTTTAAAGGGGCTGACACGACCTAAAAAAACTAACCCCTTTTCGACAAACGGCAAAATGACCACGTGCAAGCAGGAAGGGATTCTGCCAATTTGACTTATTTTTCGTATTTTTTATGATAGCTTGGCCAAAAATAAGTTATGACCATCGAAAACAATAACATGGTAGCGTTTTGTAAGGCGATCATTATGATAACAAACACTTGATTATTTCGTATGTACTTTTCACACAGTATGCGTTATAATGGTTTTAGATATAACATTGCGCCTATCAATTTGCGATTTTTTGTTCTATCGAGTCGAATTAATTATCAGTATCATGTTTTGGACACAATAGCATATATCCAATAGGTTATATTACTTATTTATTTCAGAATGGTTCCTGCATTTTAACTTGGATAAAAGTCACTCGTATATCGCTTTTATAGCACGTTTACATAATGCCAATATGGGCAGAGAAATAGTAAGGGAAGTGGGCAGCGCGAGCATGTAAACAAGTCGCACTGCTACTCGTCATGCCGCTGCCACTTCCCGTGCTCGAGTCAAAGGAACGGCAGCACGAGCGCGAGTGGAATGTAGTGCTATCTCGCTCACTCGTATTGGTGCGAGAAGAGTATAACGGCATGTGAACACTCACTCGCGATGATACTTCCGCGGAAGTAGTTCGACCAATATTCGCGACAGCGGCAGGAGCTGGACCAGGTGCATGGTGTGAACGTGCTATTAGGTCTACTATTTAGATACTGAATACCAAATTATAAAACACTTCTCGTGTTAGGTATAGAATTTTTGAAAACTTGCAAAATGACAAGCGGGGGTAGGATTTGAACCTGCGACTTTCGCATTACTAGTGGCGACGCCTTTTCCACCTGGTCTACCGCAGCTCGTCTCCTGCCCGCCAATTTTGCAAGTGTATTTTAATGCCAGTAACGCGTGGCACGGCTCCATCTACCGGGTTACTTGTACAATACTTAGATACTCACTGAGCGGGGGCTCGAGCGGGTGCTGCGTCTTGAGGCAGTAGCCCACCGGGTGCAGGTCGGCGCTGTCGTCGTCCATCCATGTGGACAGCTCGTCCCCCCTCGTTACTTGTACAATACTTAGATACTCACTGAGCGGGGGCTCGAGCGGGTGCTGCGTCTTGAGGCAGTAGCCCACCGGGTGCAGGTCGGCGCTGTCGTCGTCCATCCATGTGGACAGCTCGTCCCCCCTCGTTACTTGTACAATACTTAGATACTCACTGAGCGGGGGCTCGAGCGGGTGCTGCGTCTTGAGGCAGTAGCCCACCGGGTGCAGGTCGGCGCTGTCGTCGTCCATCCATGTGGACAGCTCGTCCCCCCCTCGTTACTTGTACAATACTTAGATACTCACTGAGCGGGGGCTCGAGCGGGTGCTGCGTCTTGAGGCAGTAGCCCACCGGGTGCAGGTCGGCGCTGTCGTCGTCCATCCATGTGGACAGCTCGTCCCCCCTCGTTACTTGTACAATACTTAGATACTCACTGAGCGGGGGCTCGAGCGGGTGCTGCGTCTTGAGGCAGTAGCCCACCGGGTGCAGGTCGGCGCTGTCGTCGTCCATCCATGTGGACAGCTCGTCCCCCCTCGTTACTTGTACAATACTTAGATACTCACTGAGCGGGGGCTCGAGCGGGTGCTGCGTCTTGAGGCAGTAGCCCACCGGGTGCAGGTCGGCGCTGTCGTCGTCCATCCATGTGGACAGCTCGTCCCCCCTCGTTACTTGTACAATACTTAGATACTCACTGAGCGGGGGCTCGAGCGGGTGCTGCGTCTTGAGGCAGTAGCCCACCGGGTGCAGGTCGGCGCTGTCGTCGTCCATCCATGTGGACAGCTCGTCCCCCCTCGTTACTTGTACAATACTTAGATACTCACTGAGCGGGGGCTCGAGCGGGTGCTGCGTCTTGAGGCAGTAGCCCACCGGGTGCAGGTCGGCGCTGTCGTCGTCCATCCATGTGGACAGCTCGTCCCCCCTCGTTACTTGTACAATACTTAGATACTCACTGAGCGGGTGCTGCGTCTTGAGGCAGTAGCCCACCGGGTGCAGGTCGGCGCTGTCGTCGTCCATCCATGTGGACAGCTCGTCCCCCCTCGTTACTTGTACAATACTTAGATACTCACTGAGCGGGTGCTGCGTCTTGAGGCAGTAGCCCACCGGGTGCAGGTCGGCGCTGTCGTCGTCCATCCATGTGGACAGCTCGTCCCCCCCCCCCTCGTTACTTGTACAATACTTAGATACTCACTGAGCGGGGGCTCGAGCGGGTGCTGCGTCTTGAGGCAGTAGCCCACCGGGTGCAGGTCGGCGCTGTCGTCGTCCATCCATGTGGACAGCTCGTCCCCCCTCGTTACTTGTACAATACTTAGATACTCACTGAGCGGGGGCTCGAGCGGGTGCTGCGTCTTGAGGCAGTAGCCCACCGGGTGCAGGTCGGCGCTGCCGTCGTCCATCCATGTGGACAGCTCGTCCCCCCTCGTTACTTGTACAATACTTAGATACTCACTGAGCGGGGGCTCGAGCGGGTGCTGCGTCTTGAGGCAGTAGCCCACCGGGTGCAGGTCGGCGCTGCCGTCGTCCATCCATGTGGACAGCTCGTCCCCCCTCGTTACTTATACAATACTTAGATACTCACTGAGCGGGGGCTCGAGCGGGTGCTGCGTCTTGAGGCAGTAGCCCACCGGGTGCAGGTCGGCGCTGCCGTCGTCCATCCATGTGGACAGCTCGTCCCCCCTCGTTACTTGTACAATACTTAGATACTCACTGAGCGGGGGCTCGAGCGGGTGCTGCGTCTTGAGGCAGTAGCCCACCGGGTGCAGGTCGGCGCTGCCGTCGTCCATCCATGTGGACAGCTCGTCCCCCCTCGTTACTTATACAATACTTAGATACTCACTGAGCGGGGGCTCGAGCGGGTGCTGCGTCTTGAGGCAGTAGCCCACCGGGTGCAGGTCGGCGCTGTCGTCGTCCATCCATGTGGACAGCTCGTCCCCCCCCCCTCGTTACTTGTACAATACTTAGATACTCACTGAGCGGGGGCTCGAGCGGGTGCTGCGTCTTGAGGCAGTAGCCCACCGGGTGCAGGTCGGCGCTGTCGTCGTCCATCCATGTGGACAGCTCGTCCCCCCCCCCTCGTTACTTGTACAATACTTAGATACTCACTGAGCGGGGGCTCGAGCGGGTGCTGCGTCTTGAGGCAGTAGCCCACCGGGTGCAGGTCGGCGCTGTCGTCGTCCATCCATGTGGACAGCTCGTCCCCCCCCCCCTCGTTACTTGTACAATACTTAGATACTCACTGAGCGGGTGCTGCGTCTTGAGGCAGTAGCCCACCGGGTGCAGGTCGGCGCTGTCGTCGTCCATCCATGTGGACAGCTCGTCCCCCCCCCCTCGTTACTTGTACAATACTTAGATACTCACTGAGCGGGGGCTCGAGTGGGTGCTGCGTCTTGAGGCAGTAGCCCACCGGGTGCAGGTCGGCGCTGTCGTCGTCCATCCATGTGGACAGCTCGTCCCCCCCCCCCTCGTTACTTGTACAATACTTAGATACTCACTGAGCGGGGGCTCGAGTGGGTGCTGCGTCTTGAGGCAGTAGCCCACCGGGTGCAGGTCGGCGCTGTCGTCGTCCATCCATGTGGACAGCTCGTCCCCCCTCGTTACTTGTACAATACTTAGATACTCACTGAGCGGGGGCTCGAGCGGGTGCTGCGTCTTGAGGCAGTAGCCCACCGGGTGCAGGTCGGCGCTGTCGTCGTCCATCCATGTGGACAGCTCGTCCCCCCCCCCCTCGTTACTTGTACAATACTTAGATACTCACTGAGCGGGGGCTCGAGTGGGTGCTGCGTCTTGAGGCAGTAGCCCACCGGGTGCAGGTCGGCGCTGTCGTCGTCCATCCATGTGGACAGCTCGTCCCCCCCCCCCCTCGTTACTTGTACAATACTTAGATACTCACTGAGCGGGGGCTCGAGCGGGTGCTGCGTCTTGAGGCAGTAGCCCACCGGGTGCAGGTCGGCGCTGTCGTCGTCCATCCATGTGGACAGCTCGTCCCCCCCCCCCCTCGTTACTTGTACAATACTTAGATACTCACTGAGCGGGGGCTCGAGCGGGTGCTGCGTCTTGAGGCAGTAGCCCACCGGGTGCAGGTCGGCGCTGTCGTCGTCCATCCATGTGGACAGCTCGTCCCCCCCCCCTCGTTACTTGTACAATACTTAGATACTCACTGAGCGGGTGCTGCGTCTTGAGGCAGTAGCCCACCGGGTGCAGGTCGGCGCTGTCGTCGTCCATCCATGTGGACAGCTCGTCCCCCCCCCCTCGTTACTTGTACAATACTTAGATACTCACTGAGCGGGGGCTCGAGCGGGGGCTGCGTCTTGAGGCAGTAGCCCACCGGGTGCAGGTCGGCGCTGTCGTCGTCCATCCATGTGGACAGCTCGTCCCCCCCCCCTCGTTACTTGTACAATACTTAGATACTCACTGAGCGGGGGCTCGAGCGGGTGCTGCGTCTTGAGGCAGTAGCCCACCGGGTGCAGGTCGGCGCTGTCGTCGTCCATCCATGTGGACAGCTCGTCCCCCCTCGTTAACAATACTTAGATACTCACTGAGCGGGGGCTCGAGCGGGTGCTGCGTCTTGAGGCAGTAGCCCACCGGGTGCAGGTCGGCGCTGTCGTCGTCCATCCATGTGGACAGCTCGTCCCCCCTCGTTACTTGTACAATACTTAGATACTCACTGAGCGGGGGCTCGAGCGGGTGCTGCGTCTTGAGGCAGTAGCCCACCGGGTGCAGGTCGGCGCTGTCGTCGTCCATCCATGTGGACAGCTCGTCCCCCCTCGTTACTTGTACAATACTTAGATACTCACTGAGCGGGGGCTCGAGCGGGTGCTGCGTCTTGAGGCAGTAGCCCACCGGGTGCAGGTCGGCGCTGTCGTCGTCCATCCATGTGGACAGCTCGTCCCCCCTCGTTACTTGTACAATACTTAGATACTCACTGAGCGGGGGCTCGAGCGGGTGCTGCGTCTTGAGGCAGTAGCCCACCGGGTGCAGGTCGGCGCTGTCGTCGTCCATCCATGTGGACAGCTCGTCCCCCCTCGTTACTTGTACAATACTTAGATACTCACTGAGCGGGGGCTCGAGCGGGTGCTGCGTCTTGAGGCAGTAGCCCACCGGGTGCAGGTCGGCGCTGTCGTCGTCCATCCATGTGGACAGCTCGTCCCCCCCCCCCTCGTTACTTGTACAATACTTAGATACTCACTGAGCGGGGGCTCGAGCGGGTGCTGCGTCTTGAGGCAGTAGCCCACCGGGTGCAGGTCGGCGCTGTCGTCGTCCATCCATGTGGACAGCTCGTCCCCCCCCCCTCGTTACTTGTACAATACTTAGATACTCACTGAGCGGGGGCTCGAGCGGGTGCTGCGTCTTGAGGCAGTAGCCCACCGGGTGCAGGTCGGCGCTGTCGTCGTCCATCCATGTGGACAGCTCGTCCCCCCCTCGTTACTTGTACAATACTTAGATACTCACTGAGCGGGGGCTCGAGCGGGTGCTGCGTCTTGAGGCAGTAGCCCACCGGGTGCAGGTCGGCGCTGTCGTCGTCCATCCATGTGGACAGCTCGTCCCCCCCCCCCTCGTTACTTGTACAATACTTAGATACTCACTGAGCGGGGGCTCGAGCGGGTGCTGCGTCTTGAGGCAGTAGCCCACCGGGTGCAGGTCGGCGCTGTCGTCGTCCATCCATGTGGACAGCTCGTCCCCCCCTCGTTACTTGTACAATACTTAGATACTCACTGAGCGGGGGCTCGAGCGGGTGCTGCGTCTTGAGGCAGTAGCCCACCGGGTGCAGGTCGGCGCTGTCGTCGTCCATCCATGTGGACAGCTCGTCCCCCCCCCCCTCGTTACTTGTACAATACTTAGATACTCACTGAGCGGGCTGCTGCGTCTTGAGGCAGTAGCCCACCGGGTGCAGGTCGGCGCTGTCGTCGTCCATCCATGTGGACAGCTCGTCCCCCCCCCCCTCGTTACTTGTACAATACTTAGATACTCACTGAGCGGGGGCTCGAGCGGGTGCTGCGTCTTGAGGCAGTAGCCCACCGGGTGCAGGTCGGCGCTGTCGTCGTCCATCCATGTGGACAGCTCGTCCCCCCCCCCTCGTTACTTGTACAATACTTAGATACTCACTGAGCGGGGGCTCGAGCGGGTGCTGCGTCTTGAGGCAGTAGCCCACCGGGTGCAGGTCGGCGCTGTCGTCGTCCATCCATGTGGACAGCTCGTCCCCCCCCCCTCGTTACTTGTACAATACTTAGATACTCACTGAGCGGGGGCTCGAGCGGGTGCTGCGTCTTGAGGCAGTAGCCCACCGGGTGCAGGTCGGCGCTGTCGTCGTCCATCCATGTGGACAGCTCGTCCCCCCCCCTCGTTACTTGTACAATACTTAGATACTCACTGAGCGGGGGCTCGAGCGGGTGCTGCGTCTTGAGGCAGTAGCCCACCGGGTGCAGGTCGGCGCTGTCGTCGTCCATCCATGTGGACAGCTCGTCCCCCCCCCCCTCGTTACTTGTACAATACTTAGATACTCACTGAGCGGGGCTCGGCGTGCTGCGTCTTGAGGCAGTAGCCCACCGGGTGCAGGTCGGCGCTGTCGTCGTCCATCCATGTGGACAGCTCGTCCCCCCCCCCCTCGTTACTTGTACAATACTTAGATACTCACTGAGCGGGTGCTGCGTCTTGAGGCAGTAGCCCACCGGGTGCAGGTCGGCGCTGTCGTCGTCCATCCATGTGGACAGCTCGTCCCCCCCTCGTTACTTGTACAATACTTAGATACTCACTGAGCGGGGGCTCGAGCGGGTGCTGCGTCTTGAGGCAGTAGCCCACCGGGTGCAGGTCGGCGCTGTCGTCGTCCATCCATGTGGACAGCTCGTCCCCCCCCCCCTCGTTACTTGTACAATACTTAGATACTCACTGAGCGGGGGCTCGAGCGGGTGCTGCGTCTTGAGGCAGTAGCCCACCGGGTGCAGGTCGGCGCTGTCGTCGTCCATCCATGTGGACAGCTCGTCCCCCCCTCGTTACTTGTACAATACTTAGATACTCACTGAGCGGGGGCTCGAGCGGGTGCTGCGTCTTGAGGCAGTAGCCCACCGGGTGCAGGTCGGCGCTGTCGTCGTCCATCCATGTGGACAGCTCGTCCCCCCCCCTCGTTACTTGTACAATACTTAGATACTCACTGAGCGGGGGCTCGAGCGGGTGCCGCGTCTTGAGGCAGTAGCCCACCGGGTGCAGGTCGGCGCTGTCGTCGTCCATCCATGTGGACAGCTCGTCCCCCCCCCTCGTTACTTGTACAATACTTAGATACTCACTGAGCGGGGGCTCGAGCGGGTGCTGCGTCTTGAGGCAGTAGCCCACCGGGTGCAGGTCGGCGCTGTCGTCGTCCATCCATGTGGACAGCTCGTCCCCCCCCCCTCGTTACTTGTACAATACTTAGATACTCACTGAGCGGGGGCTCGAGCGGGTGCCGCGTCTTGAGGCAGTAGCCCACCGGGTGCAGGTCGGCGCTGTCGTCGTCCATCCATGTGGACAGCTCGTCCCCCCCTCGTTACTTGTACAATACTTAGATACTCACTGAGCGGGGGCTCGAGCGGGTGCTGCGTCTTGAGGCAGTAGCCCACCGGGTGCAGGTCGGCGCTGTCGTCGTCCATCCATGTGGACAGCTCGTCCCCCCCCCCTCGTTACTTGTACAATACTTAGATACTCACTGAGCGGGGGCTCGAGCGGGTGCTGCGTCTTGAGGCAGTAGCCCACCGGGTGCAGGTCGGCGCTGTCGTCGTCCATCCATGTGGACAGCTCGTCCCCCCCCCCCCTCGTTACTTGTACAATACTTAGATACTCACTGAGCGGGGGCTCGAGCGGGTGCCGCGTCTTGAGGCAGTAGCCCACCGGGTGCAGGTCGGCGCTGTCGTCGTCCATCCATGTGGACAGCTCGTCCCCCCCCCCCCTCGTTACTTGTACAATACTTAGATACTCACTGAGCGGGGGCTCGAGCGGGTGCCGCGTCTTGAGGCAGTAGCCCACCGGGTGCAGGTCGGCGCTGTCGTCGTCCATCCATGTGGACAGCTCGTCCCCCCCCCCCCTCGTTACTTGTACAATACTTAGATACTCACTGAGCGGGGGCTCGAGCGGGTGCTGCGTCTTGAGGCAGTAGCCCACCGGGTGCAGGTCGGCGCTGTCGTCGTCCATCCATGTGGACAGCTCGTCCCCCCCTCGTTACTTGTACAATACTTAGATACTCACTGAGCGGGGGCTCGAGCGGGTGCTGCGTCTTGAGGCAGTAGCCCACCGGGTGCAGGTCGGCGCTGTCGTCGTCCATCCATGTGGACAGCTCGTCCCCCCTCGTTACTTGTACAATACTTAGATACTCACTGAGCGGGGGCTCGAGCGGGTGCTGCGTCTTGAGGCAGTAGCCCACCGGGTGCAGGTCGGCGCTGTCGTCGTCCATCCATGTGGACAGCTCGTCCCCCCTCGTTACTTGTACAATACTTAGATACTCACTGAGCGGGGGCTCGAGCGGGTGCTGCGTCTTGAGGCAGTAGCCCACCGAGTGCAGGTCGGCGCTGTCGTCGTCCATCCATGTGGACAGCTCGTCCCCCCTCGTTACTTGTACAATACTTAGATACTCACTGAGCGGGGGCTCGAGCGGGTGCTGCGTCTTGAGGCAGTAGCCCACCGGGTGCAGGTCGGCGCTGTCGTCGTCCATCCATGTGGACAGCTCGTCCCCCCTCGTTACTTGTACAATACTTAGATACTCACTGAGCGGGGGCTCGAGCGGGTGCTGCGTCTTGAGGCAGTAGCCCACCGGGTGCAGGTCGGCGCTGTCGTCGTCCATCCATGTGGACAGCTCGTCCCCCCTCGTTACTTGTACAATACTTAGATACTCACTGAGCGGGGGCTCGAGCGGGTGCTGCGTCTTGAGGCAGTAGCCCACCGAGTGCAGGTCGGCGCTGTCGTCGTCCATCCATGTGGACAGCTCGTCCCCCCTCGTTACTTGTACAATACTTAGATACTCACTGAGCGGGGGCTCGAGCGGGTGCTGCGTCTTGAGGCAGTAGCCCACCGGGTGCAGGTCGGCGCTGTCGTCGTCCATCCATGTGGACAGCTCGTCCCCCCTCGTTACTTGTACAATACTTAGATACTCACTGAGCGGGGGCTCGAGCGGGTGCTGCGTCTTGAGGCAGTAGCCCACCGGGTGCAGGTCGGCGCTGTCGTCGTCCATCCATGTGGACAGCTCGTCCCCCCTCGTTACTTGTACAATACTTAGATACTCACTGAGCGGGGGCTCGAGCGGGTGCTGCGTCTTGAGGCAGTAGCCCACCGGGTGCAGGTCGGCGCTGTCGTCGTCCATCCATGTGGACAGCTCGTCCCCCCCCCCCCCTCGTTACTTGTACAATACTTAGATACTCACTGAGCGGGGGCTCGAGCGGGTGCTGCGTCTTGAGGCAGTAGCCCACCGGGTGCAGGTCGGCGCTGTCGTCGTCCATCCATGTGGACAGCTCGTCCCCCCCTCGTTACTTGTACAATACTTAGATACTCACTGAGCGGGGGCTCGAGCGGGTGCTGCGTCTTGAGGCAGTAGCCCACCGGGTGCAGGTCGGCGCTGTCGTCGTCCATCCATGTGGACAGCTCGTCGCCCCCCCCTCGTTACTTGTACAATACTTAGATACTCACTGAGCGGGGGCTCGAGCGGGTGCTGCGTCTTGAGGCAGTAGCCCACCGGGTGCAGGTCGGCGCTGTCGTCGTCCATCCATGTGGACAGCTCGTCCCCCCCCCCCTCGTTACTTGTACAATACTTAGATACTCACTGAGCGGGGGCTCGAGCGGGTGCTGCGTCTTGAGGCAGTAGCCCACCGGGTGCAGGTCGGCGCTGTCGTCGTCCATCCATGTGGACAGCTCGTCCCCCCCCCCTCGTTACTTGTACAATACTTAGATACTCACTGAGCGGGGGCTCGAGCGGGTGCTGCGTCTTGAGGCAGTAGCCCACCGGGTGCAGGTCGGCGCTGTCGTCGTCCATCCATGTGGACAGCTCGTCCCCCCTCGTTACTTGTACAATACTTAGATACTCACTGAGCGGGGGCTCGAGCGGGTGCTGCGTCTTGAGGCAGTAGCCCACCGGGTGCAGGTCGGCGCTGTCGTCGTCCATCCATGTGGACAGCTCGTCCCCCCTCGTTACTTGTACAATACTTAGATACTCACTGAGCGGGTGCTGCGTCTTGAGGCAGTAGCCCACCGGGTGCAGGTCGGCGCTGTCGTCGTCCATCCATGTGGACAGCTCGTCCCCCCTCGTTACTTGTACAATACTTAGATACTCACTGAGCGGGGGCTCGAGCGGGTGCTGCGTCTTGAGGCAGTAGCCCACCGGGTGCAGGTCGGCGCTGTCGTCGTCCATCCATGTGGACAGCTCGTCCCCCCTCGTTACTTGTACAATACTTAGATACTCACTGAGCGGGGGCTCGAGCGGGTGCTGCGTCTTGAGGCAGTAGCCCACCGGGTGCAGGTCGGCGCTGTCGTCGTCCATCCATGTGGACAGCTCGTCCCCCCTCGTTACTTGTACAATACTTAGATACTCACTGAGCGGGGGCTCGAGCGGGTGCTGCGTCTTGAGGCAGTAGCCCACCGGGTGCAGGTCGGCGCTGTCGTCGTCCATCCATGTGGACAGCTCGTCCCCCCTCGTTACTTGTACAATACTTAGATACTCACTGAGCGGGGGCTCGAGCGGGTGCTGCGTCTTGAGGCAGTAGCCCACCGGGTGCAGGTCGGCGCTGTCGTCGTCCATCCATGTGGACAGCTCGTCCCCCCCTCGTTACTTGTACAATACTTAGATACTCACTGAGCGGGTGCTGCGTCTTGAGGCAGTAGCCCACCGGGTGCAGGTCGGCGCTGTCGTCGTCCATCCATGTGGACAGCTCGTCCCCCCTCGTTACTTGTACAATACTTAGATACTCACTGAGCGGGGGCTCGAGCGGGTGCTGCGTCTTGAGGCAGTAGCCCACCGGGTGCAGGTCGGCGCTGTCGTCGTCCATCCATGTGGACAGCTCGTCCCCCCCTCGTTACTTGTACAATACTTAGATACTCACTGAGCGGGGGCTCGAGCGGGTGCTGCGTCTTGAGGCAGTAGCCCACCGGGTGCAGGTCGGCGCTGTCGTCGTCCATCCATGTGGACAGCTCGTCCCCCCTCGTTACTTGTACAATACTTAGATACTCACTGAGCGGGGGCTCGAGCGGGTGCTGCGTCTTGAGGCAGTAGCCCACCGGGTGCAGGTCGGCGCTGTCGTCGTCCATCCATGTGGACAGCTCGTCCCCCCCTCGTTACTTGTACAATACTTAGATACTCACTGAGCGGGGGCTCGAGCGGGTGCTGCGTCTTGAGGCAGTAGCCCACCGGGTGCAGGTCGGCGCTGTCGTCGTCCATCCATGTGGACAGCTCGTCCCCCCCCCCCCTCGTTACTTGTACAATACTTAGATACTCACTGAGCGGGGGCTCGAGCGGGTGCTGCGTCTTGAGGCAGTAGCCCACCGGGTGCAGGTCGGCGCTGTCGTCGTCCATCCATGTGGACAGCTCGTCCCCCCCCCCCTCGTTACTTGTACAATACTTAGATACTCACTGAGCGGGGGCTCGAGCGGGTGCTGCGTCTTGAGGCAGTAGCCCACCGGGTGCAGGTCGGCGCTGTCGTCGTCCATCCATGTGGACAGCTCGTCCCCCCCTCGTTACTTGTACAATACTTAGATACTCACTGAGCGGGGGCTCGAGCGGGTGCTGCGTCTTGAGGCAGTAGCCCACCGGGTGCAGGTCGGCGCTGTCGTCGTCCATCCATGTGGACAGCTCGTCCCCCCACCCCTCGTTACTTGTACAATACTTAGATACTCACTGAGCGGGGGCTCGAGCGGGTGCTGCGTCTTGAGGCAGTAGCCCACCGGGTGCAGGTCGGCGCTGTCGTCGTCCATCCATGTGGACAGCTCGTCCCCCCCTCGTTACTTGTACAATACTTAGATACTCACTGAGCGGGGGCTCGAGCGGGTGCTGCGTCTTGAGGCAGTAGCCCACCGGGTGCAGGTCGGCGCTGTCGTCGTCCATCCATGTGGACAGCTCGTCCCCCCACCCCTCGTTACTTGTACAATACTTAGATACTCACTGAGCGGGGGCTCGAGCGGGTGCTGCGTCTTGAGGCAGTAGCCCACCGGGTGCAGGTCGGCGCTGTCGTCGTCCATCCATGTGGACAGCTCGTCCCCCCACCCCTCGTTACTTGTACAATACTTAGATACTCACTGAGCGGGGGCTCGAGCGGGTGCTGCGTCTTGAGGCAGTAGCCCACCGGGTGCAGGTCGGCGCTGTCGTCGTCCATCCATGTGGACAGCTCGTCCCCCCACCCGTCGAACGACACTCGCACCTGGTGCGCCTTCACGGCCGATATCGTCGCCACGCGGATTAAGAACGGTACCTGGAAAATACATACATACCATAATTACATACATATATCACGCCTTTATCTCTTGCGGGTTAGGCAGACTGTAAACGGCCGCAACAAACAGACATTTACGCCACGTCTGACAAACATTCGAGGGTCATTCGGAAAACTATGTATCGGCATAGTGACAGTAAAATCAATACACACCCTCAAGTCCCTTCGTCGCCTTTTACAGCACCCACAGGAAAGAAATGGGTTGATGCTATTCTAAGCCGGCATCACAATTTATTTAACAAGTTACCCATTTCTTATTTTCATTTATGAAAATGATATAGCTCTGTGAGTGCAAAATAAACCATAGTACATACATATTTACTACCTATACAGCTTGCGGAATAGGCAAGAGCGTAAACGGCGGCCGTAAAAAACGAACATTTACGCCACGTCTGACAAACATTTGAGGGTCATTCAGAAAATTGTGTATAGCTATACTGACAGGTTGTCAGCCGATCATCTAAATTTGCAATTCACATGTAACCCTCGAGTCTCTTAGTCGCCACCTACGTCACCCACGGGAAAGATTTGGGGTGATGCTATTCTAAGCCGACATCACACGGCAAAAGACATATTAGATTACGCTAAAGCACTAAAATATCTCCGAATGGTGACGGCCTAGGTAGCCATTACTCTACTGCTATCCTAAGATGTCGCAGATCGACTAAGGTATACCATCCAGGAAAGCATAACATCATTCTGTGTGAATGCAAATTTTTATAATGCTTTCGCTAAACCACCATGGTTCTTCTTCTTTTTGTGTGGTCGACAAATGACCCGATCACCCCTGGTGTCAGAGTTTTGCAACCGCCTACTACTACTAGTAGGCGTAGTAACGTAAGTTGTGTGACGAGAGACATCTAAGAAATTATAGACAGCAACCGGGACCGACGGCTTCGAAGCAAGGAAAC
The DNA here is from genome assembly GCA_027580185.1 of Tuta absoluta. NCBI lineage: Eukaryota > Metazoa > Arthropoda > Insecta > Lepidoptera > Gelechiidae > Tuta > Tuta absoluta. The sequence goes on from JAQAHW010000003.1 coordinate 831,744, forward strand.
AACTTCCTTTCAGACAATCAGGTGGTTCAGCCTACAATGTCCTAACCAGACTGGAAACAAATTCACAAAGCGAAAATATCAACTTTGTGAGTTTCCCTCGGGAAGCGAACCCGGAACTTTTGCGGCGCAGACAGTCGTACTACCACTGTAAACATGTCGAGTATGATAAATACCCCTAGTAGGCCTATCCAACGGTGGACTATTGTGGCTGTTTATGATAAAAGTATCTCGCAAACAACATAAGAATCTGTAGTTAGAACGTAACTGATACAATTTGAATACCGATACTAGAGTTAGGTTACGTGACTAATCTTTGTTTAGAATTTAAATTCCGGTTATATGCAAATGATCCCGTCTAATTGATAAACTGAGACACGGTTCAACAATGTTTTGACGATAAGGCATGCACCAAGGGGATTCCCTGAATATAATTTTTTCTGCAACAGTATAACAACTATACAATATTTGGTTCAGGTCCACGTGTATCTTAGGTCCTTGCCACAAAAATGTTTTTTATATGAAGATTTCTTTAAACACGACTTCAACACACGTCTTACTTTTTTATGGTTAGGCCCTGTAAGTTTAAATTGCGATTGATGTCAGATCGGCTGACCCGTTACTATTGTCTGCAATGCAAAAAACTTAAAAATGACTCAAATAGTTTGAGACTACAGCGGCGGTTGTCGTTCAGCCTTTCAAGGAATAAAGGCGTAATTTGTGTTTGAATGTGCCAAACTTGTTTATTAATTGTCTAGTAATAAAACGTATTCTTATAGCACGTTCACACCATGCACCTGCTCCTGTCGCTGTCGCGAACATTGCTCAAAATACTTCCGCGAAAGTATCATCGCGAGTGAGTGTTCACACACTGCCGATATACTCTTCTCGCATCAATATGAGTGAGCGGGATAGCAATACATTCCAAACGCGTTCGTGCTGCCGTTCCTTTGACTCGCGCACGAAAAGCCGACTCTCGAGGGAGCACGGGAAGTGGCAGCGGTATGACGAGTAGCAGCGCGAGTAACCTGTTCACACATTCGCGCTGCCCACTTCCCTGCCCATATTGGCATCGTGTGAACGTGCTATTAGAGATAAGCTCGCGTTTGCTCAAACTGTTTGTACATTTTTCATTTGTTTTCATTCAATTGTGGCGTTTGCCACTTGCCTAAACGTGCTCGTGTATTTGAACCTGCATGAAGTAGTTAGAACTAAACTCTTTGTAATGATGATATCATTCTATATCTATGTATTGACTTGCTTTTGCTTGTGTTTTGTTCTTGTTTTGGGTGTTGGATTGCATGTGATAGTAATATATTATAATTCGTGAATATAGCTGTTCCTGCATGAACCCGGCTTTAATTTCATTCCACACTTAATGGGGCGTGCAGACCCCATAGTGGTGACCCCGAAGTTGCGCAAGAGGCGCGAGTTCTTACGCGCTACCTGCATTGCTGCGTGTTGGCCGCTTTTCCATTCCGGCCAGAGTATCCAAGAGACTGCAGCAGCAGCAGCGGAGCGACGCAAGTTTTTCTACAGCGAATCTTAGACAGCGATATATATAAGGTATTTACCCTGGGATCGACGACTTCCAGTTTCATTCCGGGCTTGAACCCTTGCGGCGGGCGCGTCTTGAACGCGCGCGGCGGCGCCGAGGACGCGCCCGTTTCTTCCAAGTAACTCTCCCACGAAAATGAATCGGGGTCCTTGTAATCTGCAGCAATGAAAACTTGTATTATATTCGTGGCACAGTCCTGTCAGGTCAGACTCCATCCACATCGGTCTGCTAAAAAACATTTGATAGTAATTTGTTATTAAATATTCCACCAATTCGGAGTAAGCGCTTCCAGTCATCATTTATAATGCGCACTGCTAAAGAGTGGAACTCACTACCTGCGTCTGTGTTTCCAAACGCATACAACCCTCTCTTCAAAGTAAGAGTGAACAGGCTTCTTCTGGGTGAGCTCGCTCCATCTTAGACTCTGTCTCTGTCCTATGACCTAGACTAGAGTCAAGAGCAAACCTATCACTAATAAAAAAAAAAACTCTACAGATGAAACGTTTTTGATATTTTTCTGGCAATCCCCACAAGACAAGAATATTTGTTAAGTCAATTTTAGATTTTTGTGTATAGTCTGAGTGTTTTCTATGTGTTATATGTATTTATTTATTTTTAAAGTTTTTAAGTATTATGGCCGTGTGATGCCGGTTTAGAATAGTATCGCCCCATTTCTTTCCCGTGGGAGTCGTAAGAGGCGACTAAGGGACTTGAGGGTGTGTTTTGCATTTTTAGGCGATGGGCTGACAACCTGTCACTATGGCGATATACAATTTCCGAATGACCCTCAAATATTTGTCAGACGAGGCGTAAATGTCCGTTTTTTGCGGCCGTTTACGCTCTGCCTACCCCGCAAGGGATTATTGGCGTGATATATGTATGTTTTTTTAAGTATTAATATTAGGTATTTGGTTTCCATAGCACAAGCTGTGCTTAGTTTGGGGCTAGATTGCGCGGTGTGAATTGTCAAGGATATTTATTTAATTTTGTGCGCAGATATGAACTTAGAGACTTGCTTGAAATCGATATTATTTAAAATATTTGTAAAATGAGCACAAGTGTTTACATAAATACGAGCATAAAAATATCAAAGACCAGCTATTTAAATGTTTTGGAAACTCGCATAAATAGTTATTGAGCTGAAATTGATTTATTTCATAATATTCCCCAACACTGACAAATAGTTTTACTATACACATACGAGATTAATAACTTTACCTCGATAACCAATATTATTAGTTACAAATCGATTTCACGCGGTTACGTTTCATATTTGAACATATTATTATTTTATGTAACTCAATGCAATATTCATTTACCTAACCATCTAGATAATACATTCCACTGTTTGAATGAACATATTCACAACATATTCAAACATTACTTGTCATAAATCAAAACAATACTTTTGTATCATAAATACACCTGTGATGAATAAATGTTGATAAATCACTTCGCTAAATAATATAAAATGAAGTCGCTTCCCGTGTCCCTATGTATGCTGAGATCTTTAAAAGTACGCAACGGATTTTGACGCGGTTTATTAAGTAGATAGAGTGATTCAAGAGAAATGTTTTTATGTATAATTCAAGTAAGAAAAATGAGTTTTTACCGCGGGAAAACGGTTAGCAGCGGGTAAAAGCGCTGGGCAGGCCGCTAGTTGAATTTAACGCGACCGCCTCGTGGGAGCGTCCGTGCCGTACTGATAACAAACTCATGTGTACTATACATGTAGAGCGTAGTTATGTTATGTTTATCCTCGTTTAGTTAATGGGGACAATAAGAGCTGCATTTCTTGTTCAACTTATCTGGTACTTTTTTGATTGGTAACCGCATTTTTGAGATTGTTGTATGACTGTTTACAGTTAAGATATTTGGTTGTTTCTTTTAAAAATACAGAGTTTTTTAGATGTTCCTTAGGAATATTCAATGCAGGTTTATAATAAGATTATTTGGTTGAGAATGAGATTTGTGTTCGGCAATCACAGGTGACGCCCGTCACCTGTGATTGCCGAACACAAAACTGGGCGTGTGTGATCTGTCGACCTCCGTGAAGAAGGCTGCTTTAACCAGCCGAAAAGCAGAGGACTCTCTTTAAACCTACATCATGAGTGATTCCTGTTCATTTAATCATAAAATTATTACATATTGATAAAAGTACACATAACTTTTAACTTATTTTACAAACATTAATTAGGTCATAATATGTTATTTATTAGTAACACTCTAAAATAAACAAAAATAAAGTATACTAGAATATAATCATGTTGCCGTATGAAAATATGAATGTACCTTGTTAGTAAACATTTACTTTTCAACACTGCAGACAATTCAATTATTTAATTGTATAACACACTGTGGGCAAGGCGACCTCTCGATTCCACATATTCTTTGCAAATGATGCGATCGTAATAAACTTAACTTGTTGTTATGGCGTAAATATGTTAATATGCTGCGGTAATATCACTCAAATTGATACCCGTTTTCAATTCGCGTGTGTGAGTAAGGCGAATATCTTAATAGCAATGTTTTAACGAATAATTAAAAATGAAATGAATGAAAGGTATTATTAGCCGTGTTTTTAGCATCAATTTATGTTACATACATACATACATATATCACGCCTATATCCCTAGCAGGGTAGGAATGTAAACAGCCGTTAAAAACAGACAGAAAATTGTGTATCGCCAGTGTAAAATTTACACAATATGTAACCCCGGAGTCTCTTAGTCGCAACTTACGACACCCACGGGAAAAAATGGGTTGCTGCTATTCTAATCCGACATCACATGACAGTTTATGTAAAATTTTCTAATGGTTTTATTCTATATACCTAACAGGAAGGATTATTTAAAATAATGAACTGCGAATCATATGTAACAATTCTAAATTAACTAAAACAGGCCTTGTCATTCAAAACATCATCATGAAAATTAATTGCTATATTAAATTATGTACTTACCTACTCGTAGGTTTGTGCCGATTACTAATCACCTATTAATTAGGTCTTTAGCTAATCTAAAAAATTAAGATTACCTACTTAGTGACCCGCCCAGAATGGTTTCACCCGCTGCTATACGTTTTCGTGGTAAAACATACCTCAAAACCTGCCTCTTAGATCACTCTATCTATTAAATCATAAATTAAAAACATATAACCCGACTGCTTTCGGAGATAAAGCCTAGATAGATGATGACACTCGGGATACTGTATGGATTCTTCAGATACATTTTCCACCCGAATCTATTGAGTGGTTAACGAATTGCGGCACTTTAAAGAATCGCACACATATACATACATACATAAACTCTAAAAACATTACACTCCCTTTTTTGGTTGGGCAGTCGTGTAAAAAACCGTATCAACATACGTTGAGTAGTTTTAAAGTTTTCAGCATAGAAAGGGACACGAAAAGCGACTTTATTTACTATGTGGTAATGTTGTTTTTTTTTTAATGGGCCTCCTTTTTAAATAAATAGCTGGTTCTATAAGACCAATGGATACAAATTTTCGTTGGTTGCCGTCAAAAACACGTTTCTAGTTTTTCTATGTAACATTTTTATTATGGCGGGTGACAGGAGTGATGCCAATAGGCAGAATGGAGGGTTCCAGGTGGAGTCGGGAAAAGGGTAGCTACCCGCCTGGCCGGGTGTTGTGTCCAGGGGACCGACTGGTCCACCTGGATAGAATTGGAAGTTGTATATATGCGTTGCGCGGTGAAACACTTCGATACCGCGTTTCAGGCTCTTTGTCCTGTGACGTGGCGCCATCTTGCAGATATGTTGGAACTTCTGTTGTGTCTTGCTTGCTCGAGAACCACTTTGAGTGAGCTTCTTGCAGTAGCTCCCAGAGGTCGCTACATTATAATATTTCAATGAAATCGTAGGTACTTACAGTTGGGCGGCGTGAGCGAGAGCCCCTGCTCCTCTGCCCAGCCCACAGGGTGTATGTGCGGCGAGGTGGGGTCGACCCAGTAGTCGTACATCTCGTCCCAGCTGTCGAAGGTGATGAGCAGCCGGTTGTCCAGCATGTCGGCGATGGACGCCACGCACACCAGCTCGTTCTTGCGGTCGTCCGCCTCCAGCTTCATGCCCATGCGGAAACCGTTGGGCTTTATCATCTGGAAGTATATAAGCAACTGTAGGATAACACATACGTAGGGTCGGTCCCAGTATACCCATTGAGAATAACCATTAATGGTAGTAGTGGCACTAAATTTCCCATAATTACCATTGCGTTTTTTTAAACGCGCTGGCATGCTGAGCGTTTATATTAAAAACAGGAAAGATTAGTTATACTAACTTTTTATCTCAATGAAAACTCTTTATTAATTCAAAATATCTCATCTACATAAGATACTTACGTTTCGATGTCATTTTCTCAACTAAGTATATTTTGACAGAAAAATGTGTATCTAATGTCACACTGATAAAAGAAAGTATTATATTGTGGTGTAGTATGCAGCAGCCTAGATTTTAACGTAGGCTGTCTGTTTAATAAACGCCGCAAATGGTTTTTCTGGGACACGATCGTATGAAAAGTAATTCCCACTATTTCCGTCAGTCATCAGTGGGTATACTGGCACTGTTTTTAGAAAAAAAGTGAAGTCCCAGTATGACCACTGTAATGGAATGGGTAATGGGTATAGTGGGACCGACCCCATACGTACACATATCACGTCTATACGGGGTTACTTTTTATTCACCCCGGAAATCTTACAGGGCGATTCTACTCATGATTCTGAACAACTTTTATTATGGGGTCACCTGCGAAATCGCGAAAAAAAAAAACAGCTGCTCCATAGAAAAGTTCATGCCTACTCGAACAAAATGTAGGGACAGCTGGATTTTTTTTCGCGATTTCGCAGGTGACCGCATAATAAAAGTTGTTCAGAATCATGAGTAGAATCGCCCTGTAAAATTTCCGGGGTGAATAAATAATAACCCTGTATATAGAACTAGCGGCTCACCCAGCAGTTTCACCCGCTGCTTACAGTTTTCCCGCGGGAAAAAGACATTTTATTATAGCCTATGTTCATCAGGGATAATGTAGAATTCTAATGGTAAAAGATTTTATTAAATCGCTCCAGTAGTTTCCGAGCCTATTCAATTCAAACAAACAAACAAACAATCAATCAAATCATTCCTCTTTATAATATTAGTGTAGAAGTGTAGACAGCATCAACCATTTCTTTCCTGTGGGTGTCGTAAGAGGCGACTAAGAGATGAGGGTATGCATATGCATTGCAATTTTAGGCGATGGGCTGACAACCTGTCACTATGGCGATACACAATTTTCCGAATGACCCTCAAATATTTGTCAAACTCAAACGTGGCGTATATGTCGGCTTTTGCGTCGGCTTTTAGTCGATCGCCTAAAATTGCAATACACACCCTCGAGTCCCTTAGTCGCTTCTTACGACACCCACGGGAAAGAAATGGGGTGATGCTATTCTAAGCCGGCATCACACGGTACCGTATAACAACTCCTAATATTTACCGTATTAGTGGTGACATGCGGGAACAGATGTTTGGGCGCGGCGACGGCGCGAACTTGCTTGAGATAGATCGGCCAAGAGAAGGAGGTGTGCGAGTAGCTCGCGGGCGGCTTCAGAGTGCGACCGTTCTTCTCGCACCAGCCCGCCGGGAATATATCCGGGCAGTCCGCGTTCACCCAGAAGTCGTACACATCCGGGTATTCGTCGAAGTGCAGCCTCATACGGAACCCTTGCACTTCGGCCACGGAAACCACGCAGAATATCGCCGGGTGATCCGGGTCGATCGCCTCCATCCGCATGCTCACTTTGAAGTTGTTGCGGGTGTACGGGAACGGGTCTTTGAATAGTTTGACAGGCGCCGCCTTGGCCTTGCACACGTCGAGGTACCGCATCCATGAGAAGCCGTTTTTCCCGCACATCCACGGGTATTTCTCGTTTTCAACTTCGTCGGTTTTTGTACCTTCTGACAGCTGAGTATCGCTCGGCATCGAATCGTAGTGCTTCAGAGGCACTCTATCTTCTTTGCCATCCATGTCTGACTCTGATAGCTGTTTCCTCATCAATAATTTTTTAACTTTATTCTTCTTCTTAATGATTTCAATTTTTTCTCGGTTCGATTTTTTATACGTGACCCGATGCACTTCATTCTGGCAGGTCAGGCTGCAGAAGTTAGGCGTGATAAACTCTGCTGCCATGCCGTGACAGCCGCAGCCGTCGCAGCGGTACATGTCCTCAGGAGACGAAGGTTTCTTCTCCCGACTGCCGCGCTCTATTCTTTGTTTCAAAGGAGTTTGGTACTTGGCACTGGACATCACACCATCATCCGGATCGCTCGTGTCAATAATATCGATGAGACCGAATTCATTGGTCTGGAACTGCAGGGTACTGCCACGTAAAGTTGCGACTCCGTTGTTCCAAACCAGACCGGATGGGTCCTCTTCATGTACTGAATCTGAACTATCTCTTTTCATTTTTTGCTTTTGATCTTTCTTGACGAACTCTTCAAACTTCTGAAAGTACTCATCGCCGTCTTTCTTTTCGATTTCAACTGGTTTAGCCTTGTATTCCTCGTGGTCTGATTCTCCGAGGGTCGCTTTAGCTTCTTCTAGTTTTTCGTCGCAAAACAGCGACGGGACGCGATGGTCGTCGTTCACTTCAGATTCATGTTGGTCTTCCAACTTGTCGGAGTTAGGTGGAGCGAGAGACAGTCTATAGCTCTTGTTGGCGAGGTTTTCAGCGCAAAGCGATATTCGCCTTTTTAAATTCGCATGTGCGGCCTTTTTACTGTCGCTATTGTCGGAGTTTGATCGGCGAAGTATCGCCGGCGCCGGGACTGGCATCGGACCCACCTCATTCTTATCAATTACATTCTTGTTCAATAAACTTTTGCTCTTTTCTGGTATAGCCAAGGTGAATGACTTCTCTCTCTGTCCACCGTCCTCATCAGCTATTGACACTGTGTAAATATCGTCATTCATTGATGCATTAGTCTCCGGTATTGACAGGGTATACTCCCCTTGTTCCCCCGTAGGCTCGGCCCGTGAGCCGGGTATGGATATAGCAAAGGTTTTGTCGCTTTTGGGACTCTGTGGTACATCATTATTCATGCTGTTGTCCTTTCCGTTTACACTGACTACTTTAGCCAGTGGCTGCAGGGGTGGCATTTCAGCAGTCCCCATAGGGCCTGTATCTCTCATCACAGTTATGCTGTTACCCTGAGGATCATTTTGGATCTGACCATTGGCTATCTGAAGATTGATAATCGGTCCTTTAGACGCCATCGTAGCTGGTAAAGTCACAGGCAGAATGAACTTCGTGTTTTGCATTTTTGGCATCACTGGTGTCAAGAACAGTTTTTGATTTTGAGAATTGGCATTTGGTTGGTTGTTTGATATTAAAATTGATTGGTTTTCCGGTATTGCTTTAGCTGTTACTTTTTTTATTCCCATGTGGGTTAGGGCGATTTTGCCTTGAGGGCCAGGGGCCAGGCTGACAGGTACGATCACCTTTTCATTTGTTTTTGGTTTCTGGATGACTATTGGTTGGTTTAGTATAGAAGACTTGGCAGCCACTTTTGGAGCCAAGGTGGGTTTGCTTGCAACCAAGTGTATGTTTGGATTGCTTGTTATCTGCAAAAAGGATAAAGAACAGATGCAGTTTTTTTTATAATTTCAAAAATAATTACATGGTTGAATACTTTTGATTGATAAGGTGAATGTCCCAGATTGATAAGAATCTCATCATACATCTATGTCAAATCTATGTAGTATTTAGTGGCTAAGATAAAGTGTTTTTAAGTTCTGTGAAGTTTTTCTATATTATGCTAATTACATAATGAAATCCAACAGAAAAATTTCATTTATGTAAGCATAGATAAGTTATAAGTGTAGAGAAAAAATTTACTATCATGAAGTCAAATGTATGTAAATAAATTATGTTTGCATAATAAATAAAAATTGATTAAATATTTGAAAATTTTTGATACTTTATTTTATTCAAATAGTACTTACAGGTCTCCTCACAATAATCTGTGGTGGGTTTCCACTAGAGCTGGCTTGGCTGATGACCTCCGTACTGGTGACAGGCTTCAGGCCTGTCGGGGTCTGGATGTACACCACATGAGGCATGGCCCTCTGGGTCCCCCGCAATTGCACTGTAGTGGGACCACCGTTGCCCGAGCTTGGTATTGCAAGCTGTATTGAGTTACCCGCTGAGTTTGGTATTTGCACCATAGCTGGACTTGACGCCAGTTGAACTTGGGCCATTGAGGTAGGGGTGCTCATCTTTAAAGGCATTCCTGATGAATCAGTAAGTGTTATCTGCGATGAACTGGACACATTCATATCAGAGCTTCCATCCATATTAGTTTGCCTATTTGAACCAAGATGAACATGAAATATTGAGCTCATAGGTTGATTTGTATTCTGCAGCAGTGGCATAGATGGACCAGTCAGTTGTATATTTTGACTGCCTGCTGGTAGTTGCAGGGGCACATTTATAGTCTCTCCAGCGGGCAACTGTACGGGAACACTTGTTGTTCCGGAGACTTGCAGAGGCATACTAACAGGTGTTATTTGTAAAGGAACACTGTTAGCCGGGCCTGATATCTGTACAGGCACGTTAATATTAGATGTAGAGCCCGGTATCTGCACCGGCACATGCACTGTGGACAGCTGCAGCGGGTAAGGGGAGTTGTTGGTGTGGATCTTGACGGGGGCCAGGGAGTGCGTGACCAGGTTGTGCGTGAGCGGCACGGAGCTCGGCGGCGCGGCCATCGAGGTCACGATCATGCTGCTCGACGTGGGCGCCTGAAACGCGGTAAACAATGTCAGTGAGGTCAAGTTGGGTTATTTCATGAAACATACCACACACCAATTCTCAACTCACTCGTAAAGTATTCAGTAGCACATTGTGTTGCGAGCTATTCTGCGAAGGAGTAGCGGTCATAGATGTATTTGCAGATTTTAGTAATCTTTTTTTCAATATTTCTGTTTTGGTATCATCAAAGTTTTGAAGTGAATTACTCTGTTGTTTCTCCATTTCTCGGCCCCGAGAGCGTTAGTGAACTCATTACAGACACTTGATTATATTTTACAATTCATAATTCACAGCCTGTAATGAATAAAAAAAAGAAAATGTTGTAAAATGAAAAATCATCTGGACGCAACATAAATTCGTAAATATAAATTCATCGCTACAAAGTTGTTCATACAATAATATGTATTTCATGCGTATCAAACACAAATAAAATAACTCCAGCAGTAATATTTATAGAATTCGTAACATTTTTCTTTCGCGAGTATCGCACTCTATCAATTTGTGCAGCTACTTTTACAATACCACAACCTTCTACAGAAAAGTTCGCGAAACACATAAATGGTTATTTGTTACTCACATGTTTGGATTTCGATGTGAAGACTATCCTCTTAGGTATTCTTTTCACAGTAAAAGCTTCATTACAGAGTCGTGAACCAATAAATAAAAATAAATTATCTTCGTTACAGCGACGATATTTACTTGCTCAGTACAACTGGTAATCATTCTGGCAACATAACCAAAATAAAAGTATGTGCCGTTATGTTGGCACCTTTTGAAATTCTAGCCAATGAAAGGCAAGATTTTTCATGACGAAGCTTTCGCGCCCGACTGATGCACAAAAAAGGATCAAATGATAGTTTATTTTTGTATCCATAATGTACTTAGTTTTTTTCTAAAAACGTGTATTTAAAGCAATATTATTATATTCGTTAACAACAATTTATTTTATATTTCATGACTGCTATTATACGAAAAATAAAATAACGTACAACTGCTCTAAAAAATAAAATACCTATTCTTTTTGTACACATTAATAAATAATGAACGCTTTTGAATCACATATTGCTGCAATACAACTTCAGAGTTGTAAAGCATGTGTAAACTTCACATTTTATTTGTAATCTTTGCCTCGTTTGTATGATTACGAATAAAATTTACTTTGGCAACAACAACTGCATGAAATATAAAGAATGTAAATTGACCGGATATGCTAGTATCAATACCAAATATACGTTTCGTTGTTGCAACTGGGGCGAATGAAACACGTTGAGCTAAGGAATACATGCCTCAGATATTTTAAACCAAAGTAATGTACATGAATGAAACTCTGATATAATAATTGTAAATCATGTTGATTCGCTGTGCTGCCAGCCTGTTAAATACTTAAAAAAATATTAATGAGTTGAATGATGCCAACCATTCCAAATGTCATAAAGCTCTATCGAAACGCTATGTCTATTCCAATCTATGTATTTTTTTTTATATGATGATAAACGGCGTGAGTACCGGCGCCAAATTTAAATATCAGATTTTGATAAGACCCAGGGTAACGCTAGTTACTAGTTATTATTATGTGCCCAGGGCAAGAATATACGAGTATAACAACCAGTTCCCACCTATTTTTATTGGAAAATTATACAACTCAGCGTCTACTTTCTTAGGTAGTTAGTAGTGATTCGGCTTCAAATAAAATAAAACATCTTTTTACTACCGCAACAGAAAATTAAAAAACCAGCAACCTTCCCCAAACAAGTATTTTAATAATTCAGCAACTGAAGAGTGAATTAATAAATCAGCTTACAAATTGATGATCCAGCGACTTATCTTGTTAGTAACATTTTCCAAAAATAATAAATAATAAGCAACGAAAATAATAATTGCTGGAAAGCGGTTCCCGCACTGCTCTTATATCTTGTGCTTTTTCGTGTGTATCATCCAATGACCCGATGAACCCTGGTGTTAGTTTTTCAACCGCCAACTACTACGAGTAGGCCTCTGACATGGTTGTGTAACGATCGCCGTCTAAGTAATCAATCATAGATAGGCAGCAACCGGTACCGACGGCTTAACGTGCCCCCCAACTATTACTCATCACATTAAAACAATTTTAAACGGATTTACAATTTTGGATTTTACAAATTCCTACATTTGTAAAATCCTAAATTGTGAATCCGTTTAAAATTGTTTTACTATGCGGTACTTACCCATATTGTTTTCATATTTTGTACTATTTGTGAGTTGAGCTCGAGCTGGGACGGGAATAGAAACGGGTTTTTAACCTCCCCGCTCGTCAAAGCACACATGTGTACATTAATGGCCGCCTACCGTTCGCTCGTCGAAGCACACATGTGTGCTTTAAGTATGGTGTCAAATTTTTCGCGCGTTTTCGGTCCGTCAAAAATGATTCATAGACGAAACTTAACTTTTTTGGTGAATGAAACGTGCATAGAACTGTTCAGAATAAAATTTTCATTATACTAGCAACACAAAGTGTAAAGCGTTAGAAAAAAAAAGTAAAATAACAAACTGTCAAAGTTGATCAACCGCTTTCGCCCGTCGGAAATTTTTGGTGGATGATGTTTTTAGTGCTTTTCATATGAAAAAAATATGTATGTATAGACAAATGGAGAAATGTATAATTGCATCACATATTTATTACAGATTGTGCTAAAATAATTGAACTTTATCGGTACATCATATATTTTTCGTAATTATATTATATATTGCGACGTCAGCAAAATTTCTAGACATGCAACTTCCAGGCCCAGAAAATAAAAAACAAAACAACATAAACATGCCGAAAATTTGTAAATAAACCGGTAATATATTTCCGCACTAGTATTTAGTAGTGGATTGAATGTACACCTTAAAAATTTTAAATAATTTATATTTTTGCAACCATAGTCCTTGCGAAATTAGTCGCCATTTTTGTTTGCGAAATTTGACACCAGCGAACGGTAGCTGGGAAATGTCAGTTGAAAGTCTGAGAGGGTTAATCAAGGCAATGAAGGTGTGTTCAGGATTCAAACCAAAAAAGTATTCTTTGAATTTTTATTGAATACATGAGCTTTTTTGTTTTAATTTATAAAAATTACAATAAATCTTAGCACTACATCACATTCCATAAATTTATACAGGTGGTGTTTACTGGTCTGACCGACTTTTTCGTCAAAGGGAACAGTCATATCTAATGCTACGTTCACACTATGCCCCTGCTCCTGCCGCTGCCGCAAATATTCTTCGAAATACTTCCGCGGAAGTATCAACGCGAGTGAGTGCATAGTATACACACTGGCGTCATACTCTTCTCGCAGCAATACGAGTAAGCGAGATAGAAATAAATTTAACTCGCGCTTGTGCTGCCGGTTGACTCGCGCACGAAAAGCCGACACTCGCAGGAGTCCGGGAAGTGGCAGCGACATGACGAGTAGCAGCGCAAGTAACCTATTTCCCTGCCCATAGAGGCATTGTGTAAACGTGACATAAATAGGTCTTGTTGTGTTTATGTTATTATTTCGAAAAGTCGTTCAATAAATAAAACCCACCTGCATTTCATAATTTATAATTACAATGTATTTTATCACTGGACCTGGACTACCAAATCTTCAGTTATTATAGGCATGTTTATCTGTAACAAAAAGAACAAATATTAGTTACCATTATAGCATCCTAGCCACACATTTGTCTGAAAAGAGCCAGCTTCAAGTGGTTTTGGAATGAATGTTGTCCATTTAAGGCGAGTGTAGTCGTAAACGGCCACGATAGCCTCGTAAGGCCCAACGTCCTAATAATAGGACATAAGGTCAGTAGTAGTTCAGACCCAAATGAAATTTTGGATTGTCAAATATCGTCCCAGCGTCCTAATAATAGGACATAGATTTTGAAGTCAATTTATTCATTTGAATTTTGGCGCCACTTCAAAACTTATGATGAATCGTGTTTAAAGTGAACGCATCTTTTAAAAAAAAAAACAAATTTAGTCATTGTAAAGAAAAAAAAGCTGTCATTTTCACGTGGAAGCTGAGCAAGATGGCTAGTCAGAGAAAACGAGTTGAGTAAATTTATCAATATCTTTGAATTACTTGTAATTTTGATAACAAAAAACAAATCAAATTAAAATTAAAACAATAAATGTTGATGTGCATAATAAACTTCGTGAAAACATGCCGTAATTTATGAAATATTATTTGCCAAATTTCTATGTCCTAAAATTAGACCACTGGGTCTCAAGGCAATATATGTATTCATTTATATATAATATATCATTGATTTAAAAAACGAAAAAATATTTTTACTGGTTTTTAAATAAATAAAGAAGATTTCAGTTAATTAGTTGTGTGATTATTTATATTAAATATCTACTTATAACATATGTGACAATAAGAATACATAAATTATCAGTAGTCATTGCAACCCAACGTCCTAAAAATGGGACATAGTATTTTCGCGTTTTTTCTACTCTGTTGGATGCTGTTAGTGATAACAAGTAACATAAAAACAAATGAAACCAGTATCATTACTTAAACACAGTTTTTTTTTACTCAGAATGTCTGGGCCTGAACGCTGTTGCCTAAAATTAGGACATTGGGCCGCTATTACAACTTATCACAATGAACCGTGGGCCTTACGAGGATAGTGGCGCCACTTCACAAAATTATTTTCTCTCTAAAACAAACAATCTATCAGAAAGAAACTTTAATTACAGCGAATATTTAATTGTATTTGCAGGTTCTAATTCTACTTAAGGATAATACAAAAAACTTGAACAACGTACATTCTAATAGATTGTTTGTATAAAGAGAAGTGCAGGTCTCCATCCAGTGGATAAAACGGTTTTTGCCCACAGGATTTACGCGTTAAAAAAAAGAAATATTGGTGTATTTTCTCTCTGTTTACCCTCTGGTTGGCCAGTAGAGAATACCGTGTGGCATTAGGCCCGCCTTTTGTTCTATGTGCAATAAAGTATTTAAAAAAAGTCCCACAAGACACCGCAGAAATCCACAATGTATAGTTTGAAATTTTACTTGTGACCGATAGCGAGGCACCAGCTTGTACCCAATAAATCCTTATAATTACTACTTACTTACTGCGGTAGCTCAGTGACCCAAAGAGGATCTTGGACTCCGACACCAGAAGTCGCCAGCTGTCTCGGTCTTGAGCTGTCGTTCGCCAGTCAGGTTGCTGGAGCTGCAGATGGTATTTTTACTGCTTCGTCGGCCCAGCGATATCTAGGTCGTCCGACCATTCGGTTTCCCCACATATACTCTCTTCACAGCGCGATCCTCTCCCATCCTTCCTAGGTGTCCGAGCCAGCGTATACGTGTTGATTTAATTTCACCTATGATGTTTGGCCTCATAATTACCTCTAGTCTATCGATGACGCCCTGGTGCTCCCGCGGCACCCGGTGCGACCTGGCGAGGTGCTGGCGCACGTTGCCCGGCCGGGTGAACGAGTCCTGGCATATCGGACAGATGTAGCGGTACTTGTTCTCCCTGTGGTACTTGTACTCGTGGATCGACAGCAGTTTGCGGGACTTCTCCCGCTTCGGGCACATCGGGCACTGTTTAAAAATGCATTGATTAGTTTGTACCCTTGCGGGGTAGGCAGAGTTAAAAGGCCGTAGAGTACGGTCGCTATCTGGTAGAAGAAGAATCACCACGTCTGACAAAGTTTTGTCCGTTTCAGAAAAATTGTGTATCACTATTGCGACAGGTTGCAAGCCTGTCGTCCAAAATTGTAATACACATTAAACCCTTGAGTCTCTTGGTCGCCTTTTACGACAGCCGCGGGAAAGAAATGGAGTGATGCTATTATTAGCCGGCGGCATCACACGTTTAATTAGTTTGTAAAAGCTCTAAGTATGTAGATTTTAAGCCTTCCCACAATAAAGTTGGACGCGCGGAGAACGCGTGTCTAGCGTTTTCTTGTACGAAGATATTATTTAAACTCGCGTTCAACGCGAGTCTTACTTTATTGTGGAAAGGCTCAAAATCTACATACTTAAAGCTTTTACAAACTAATCAAACGTGTGATGCCGCCAGCTCATAATAGAATCTCTATCTTTAAAACAATACCGAATTTCCAAAAACAAGAATTTTATATCAAAGTAATTAATGAGAGACAAGGTACAGGCACTAGTACTTGACGAGTTTAAATTTATTTCAGCTAGCAACTAGCAGTTGACATCCAATGCATATAAGTTATATGTAACTTCACAAGCATACTATCTAAGACTATTTTAAGGCGATTGTAGTCGTGAACAGCCTCGATAGTGGCGCCACTTCACAAAAATTATATTTTCTCTTCATACAAACAATCTAAAAACTTGAGCAACGGACATTCTGATAGATAGTATGTAGAGTTTATTTTTGTGATGTGGCGCCACTGTTGAGGCCGTTCACGACTACACTCGCCTTAACTAAGAAGTCAACCACTAGTGCCTGTTACTAATAGAAATAGTGAAATTTTACTAGTGACCGATATCGAGTACACAGGATGGGCTGGTGATAGATAAGGAACAAGTTACCGCATCTCAAATTGCTATCGGTCACTAAAGAACCGCCGCCGCCGTTCCAATAAGTCGTATTTGACAGCTGTCAACTCCATACTACAAGAGATGTCAACAAAGGAAAATTGACCCTCTGCCATAGTATTATTACGAATCTGACAGCTGTCAAATACGACTTATTGGAACGGCGGTACTTTAGTAAAATTTCACCCTATATAAATAAAAACAACGTCCAATAATAGTGCCTGTACCTCACCTTTCTAAAATCCGCGATGAATGGTGCAGGGGCCCTATTGTATGACAAACTTTATAATAATTAAAAACTAATTTAATTGGGAGTTTTCTCTTTGAGAATAAAATCAAACAGTTTAGTTTCCAAGCACTATGTAGGTGGCGTTGAACTGACTACGTTACTAGATGCCAAAGCCAAAAGGCATGAGAAAAAAAGTATTTGTTCTTTCCGAATCTATCCTCGTTTCAAGCTTTGTTATTAATAAATATTGTTTATTTTGTACATAAATTTTCGTTAATATGTAGGCAAACCCATGAAAGTAAATAATTTTGTGACAAGAGTAATGTAACAATGATCACTTACTCGCGTCACAAACATATTTACTTTGTTTTACGATCTCATACAAACGTTTTGTTTGGCGATCTCATACATCCAATTAAAAAAACCAAGATTATGTGACTTTCCGTCCCTTACGTTAACGTACCAAGCACAGCGCCATCTATCCAGCGACTTGGAACAAGATAAAATTAAAATAAAAACTAAAAAGAAAACTCCCTATCGAAAACGAATTTAATTGAAGACGTCTTTATAAAATTTGTCATTTCTTTTGGGTGCATTGTAGCTCGAGTATTATTATTTTGATTAATTGAACTATTGGCTATTTTAAGTATAAAAATATTGCACTTATACTATTCATGTCATTAAGTTATAATTAAAATCACATAACTATACAGACGTATGACATTCTAATCTAATTATGTACATAAAAAAATATAAAATAAATTTTAATAAAAATGTCTAATACTTTGAGAGATCAATTTGTTTGCATACATTTATGGCGATTATAAGATTTAAGGCTCTATATCCTTACCTATTAATACAATACTTTATTCCTAAACCTTTAATATTGAATAATTATCATGGGCAGTAATATTATAAACAGAAAATTGTTTGTTTGAGTGTACGTAATCGGTAAACTCGGAAACTACCTGGAACGTTTTCAAAACTTCTTACATCATTAAAAAATTATAACATCCCTGATTAACAGAGACTACTTTTTACCACGGTAAAATGCCTTTTTTTCACAGGAAAACGTCAAGCAGCCAGTAAAACCGCATCATATTGATGAATGACCATGATTATCATATCAGCATAATTACCTAGATTAAGATTTACAGCGTCCTGCGCACAACTACTTAAAGATCAGATCAATATTCTGTTTTACAAAATCATTTGAGTCACTTAGTCAGTCAATCAAATTCTAGCAATCATTATTAACAAGATTCTGTCCAGCAAGTGATTCTATATTTGAGCCAAGGCCACTGACAAATCGGGCGTATTAGATTGTCTCGGGCGCGTTATACTCGGGCTACAACTGCACCCTAGCGATGGGCCCCTGTTGGTCGTCGGGCAGGCCGTGCACGCGCCGCGTGTGCGCGCGCACCTTGTTGGGCTTCTCGAAGCGATGCTTGCACACCGGGCACAGGTAGCCGTAGCGGCGGCCCGTATGCGCGTTGTGTTTGTGGATCTGCAGGAACTTGCGCGACTTCAGCTTCTTCGGACACATGTCGCACTACAAGCCGGGATTACAGTGAGTTCTCCGTGCTACAGGGGGCATGTTATAGCTAACAGACAGGGGGCTATGCACAGGTAGCCGTAGCGGTTGTGTTTGTGGATCTGCAGGAACTTGCGCGACTTCAGCTTCTTCGGACACATGTCGCACTACAAGCCGGGATTACAGTGAGTTCTCCGTGCTACAGGGTGCATGTTATAGCTAACAGAGACAGGGGGCTATGCACAGGTAGCCGTAGCGGTTGTGTTTGTGAATCTGCAGGAACTTGCGCGACTTCAGCTTCTTCGGACACATGTCGCACTACAAGCCGGGGAAGATTAGGGAGTTTTGTCTCTTTTTTGTGAGTTGTAAAGTGAAAAACCCGGGTATTGTTCGGTTCATCACAAGTGTGCTTTGTTTCCTTTACATAACGAGCCACCCGGTTTGCCGCTACGGTGCTCTATGGGGCGAAATATAATGTGTAGGAGGAAGGAGGTTTGTATTTTTTGCATAATACAGGTACCAATATGAAATCTATCAGGACGGGCGCAAATTCAGTATAAAATGAACAAAAAAACAAACAATGTCATCATAATTAAAATTAGTCTTAGAACGGCTTGCACGAATGCCATAGTTTTTCTTCAATACAGTTTTTATTTATAATTATAATTTAGTTCATTTTAAATTTATGATACAGTTCTTTTTCAATTTGTTTATTTATGATACAGTTCCTTTTCAATTTGTTTCTAAAAAGCTGCGCCAGCTGTGCGCTGGCCCATAACTAATGAATGTAATCAGTAACTAATCAATTTAAATAAATGATTGTTCCTACCTGGAAATTCTTTTCTGGTAAGTGTATGGGCATATGCTGGACTAGATTGGAGCGCCGGTGGAAGGTGGCGCCGCAGTGGTCGCAGATGTACGGACGCTCGCCAGTATGCCGCCGCTCGTGGATCTGAGAAACGACATTTATTGACACTCATTGACTTAAACGGCACTCAAATATTTGTCAGACGCAGTGATGGCAATTGTATTATACGGCCGTTAACGCTCTGCCTGCACCACAAGGGATAGAGGCGTGATATGTGTGTATTGATTGACTTATATAAGTTTTAATAATAGAGAATATTGGACAGAATGGGAGGAGAAGCTATCAAGAAGCAGTGGTCATTAATATCGTAAGAAAGGAAAATTCAATTCAGTACTTCACTGGGTCATTAATAAGATACAAAAGTTGTATGCTTGAAGAGATCGCTGCAAGCGATAAGGCGGCCTATGTTTACTTTAAGTTTTAAGTTTTCTATTTTATTTTGTTGCTGTCGTGTATGTTGTAAGCAATAAAATGTTCATCTGTCTATGCTTAAATCTTCTTTATCTTAATTAGCCTACATCATCCCACTGCTGGGAAAAGACCTCCCTCTTCTCTTTCCATCCTGTTCTACTCTGGGCCTTTGCTTAAATCTAAAGTCCAAAAATACTACAGACTTTATTCATTGTATATAAAAATACTTATCGAAAGTTATAATGTAAAACATAATTGAAAAGTGCCAGTTCTTTTTAAAGTTATTTAAAAGTTAGTAGTTTGTCGCCTTCTAAGGTAGTCAAACTTTTCAATATTTTCTTATAAATGAATTGCTTACTTCTAGAAAGTAACACAATTGACCTGTCAGTCTAGTAGATAATTCACTTACAACTTAAATAACAGTCTACTCACTGTAAGTGCCTCTTTAGTGGCCGAGCTGTATTCGCAGTATGCACACTTGTGTATGCGGCCGAGGCCATGCCGCGCGCGCTTGTGTTCCTGAAGCTGGTTGTTGTTTCTGCACCTCTTGCCACATGACTATATGACATAAACCAACAATCAAAATTTTATGGTAAATGAAATAGAGTTAGCGTCAGATTAGAAAGGCACAGATTTACATTGTATAAAAATTGCAAATAATCTTTTTGACACACAATACTGAAACGGGTTCTTGTTTGTTAAGTATTTCGAATGTTTAAAATAATATCTTCAATAAAAAAAAATTGAACAAAATGACAAATTGAAAGCATTTTCTCTGAAACATGCTGTACCTCGCAAACACAGTAGTTGGTGTGAAACCTCATGTGAGCTTTGTAGGTGGCTTTCATGCGGAACTCCTTGTTGCAAGTACCACACTTGTAGGAGGCTGCATTTGGCAGCAGGGTGCGCTTTTTCCTACCCGGTCCTTGCTTCTGAAAAGTTGCATAGATACATATACCACGCCTATATCCCTTGCGGGGTAGACAAATCGTAAACGGTCATAAAAAACGAACATTTATGCCACATCTAACAAACATTTAAGGGTTTTTTGAAAAATTATATATCAATTTAGGGACACATAGTCAGCCTATCGCCTACAGCATTATTACACATGAATCCCTTAGTCGCCTCTTACGACACCCTCGGAAAAGAAATGAGGTGATGGTATTCTATAAGCTAAAATTTGAAAAGTTGCATTGCATAGTTTAAGCACATTTATAAAACATGCAGGTGTAATTAACACATTTCCTGAATATCACTTAATTAACCATGAACAGTGGGAAACTTTACTGCCAGCCTGAGTAAATAAATATGGGTAACATTGTTACAAAATTAATGTTTTGCACAGTACAGAATTCTTCTTCTTCTTCAGAAGTACAGAATTAGACTTTTGATAGATCTCTTATTCATTGTGAGCTTACACTTGGTGGCGTTTAACACACACACACATATCACGCCTATTATCCCTTTGCAGGGTAGGCAGAGCGTAAACGGCCGCAAAAAACAACCATTTTCACCACGTCTGACAAATATTTGAGGGTGATTCGGAAAATTGTGTATCGCCATAGTGACAGGTTGTCAGCCCATCGCCTAAAATTGCAATACACACCCTCGAGTCCCTTAGTCGCCTCTTACGACTCCCACGGGAAAGAAATGGGATGATGCTATTCTAAGCCGGCATCACACAGCATTGGCGTTTAAATTGGGGAATAATCTCTCAGAATCTATCTAAGGGGATCTCTCAGAATAAGTGATCTTGTCTGGAACATCAGAAAGAAATTCAACCTGTTTTAATTTCAGTTCAGTGTCTTCTCCCTTCACCAGATACTCATCATAATTATTCTGGTATTCTTCATCATAACCAGGATCATCATAAACATTGTCATCAACAATATCAACTTCATAATTATACTCATCATAATCTACTTTTTCAACCTTTGTTTTAGGTTGTTTTGGTTCTTTGACCGCCTTCTGCAATTTTGGTATTTTCTTTTTTGATCTTTTACCTGAAATGAAACAGGAAAATGTGGGTTGACATATCAAAAATAATAAATATTCTTTAGTCTGTACAATGTACATGCAGCTACTGATCTTGTAAAATTTAACAGATCAGTTATACAACCAAATATACATGTAATGCATAACACAGGTGCCAATATAAATACACTGACTTATTTAATGTAACCATGTTATAATGGGCTCGACTAGGTGTGTCATATTTCACTGATTATGTTTCAAGTGCATAAATTATATTCTAAATAAATTTTATTTTAGTTCTTTTCTTTTGATTGTATTTGACAGCATTAAATAACAACTACTACTGTTTGTATATATTTTGTTGATTATAAATTAGTCCATCGGGTTGGATAAATACTAAACTCTGTTGTACATATAAACAAAGAAAATAAAACACCTGCTTTCATTTGTTTACAAAAGATAAGAACCTAAACCTACAGACTATAGATATATCTCAAACCAATGAACTTGAAACAACTTGTATTTTACCATTTAGCATATTTTTTAAAGACTTTTCAGCTTTTCTACTAGTTCTTCTAAATTGTAGAGCTGTGTTCATGATCTCTATACAAGAAGTACAGATTTTCTGTGACAAACCGTCATTCATTTTGATCTGAAAGCATAAATTGAGGACCAGCATTAGTATAACTATATAAACGACCGAAATTATGAATAAATCACTTCAATTTAAGTACCTCTAGTCCCGTTACTAGTCGTAAATCATTAGTTCTCTTCTCTTCAGACTCTCTATTATAGAATATGGACACCAGCTCGACTGTACTCAAGCAAGTTCTGCAGCATTCTCCATCTGATTTCTGTTCGGCTTTCAAGGCATTTTTCACTTGTTGCTTGGTTGCTGCACGCTTTCTCATATTCATGCGGTTCAGGAAAAGTACCGCTAGCATTTCTGATACTTAATCTTTACAGTAAAATTAGGGAAAACTAAAGAATCAATAGGATAATTTGCACATTGTTTTATTAACAGAGATGCTTGTTTTTCAGGTCTTGAGAGGAACATAGAACACATGTAATTACAGCTCGTATAAATATAATGTATTTCTGTCAGCAAAACATTCTGAATTGATATGAAATACGGCGTAAAATATTTACAATATCTTTATTTACAAACGGCATTGTGCAAAACGGCGTCCATTTTGGAATTTGTGGAATTTGACAATACTTTTTTTATCAGACCGGCTAGAAGCTTATTTAGCTCTATGCAGCAGCGGTGGTGTAGGTACAAAGAAACAACGAAAAAAAAAATACGATTGATCAATCACACGTAATGTCAAATCAAATCAAATGTCAAAAGGTGCGACTTCCACTTGCGGGTGTGCCGCCATAGCATGCAAAGTTTTTCGTGTAAACTTTTTTAGTGTCAACGTTTTGTCAAACAAAACGCGGCGGGCTATGACGGTGACGAGAAAAACTGGGTAGGTAACAGCGGTGACATCAAAAACTGGGAGTATCCTTTTTTGTCCGCTCCGTTTTTCATGTCTGGTGTGCTTTTTTGTCTGCTTAAGCGCGTAAATAGCATTTTAGTAGATGGACGGAGTAATCCTCAAAGCAGGGGGAAGGGGGGGCCGCAATTTATAAGCTGTCCACATCTACGACTCCTCGGCGAGTCGTTAAGATCGTGGCCACCTTCCTAGAGAATAGGCGCTTCCAGGTGGCAGTGGAAGACGCCCTCTCCCAAGTCCGAAGGATCGCTGCTGGAGTCCCCCAAGGTAGGTGTCTGTCTCCGGTATGCTACGCCAGGTACACGGATGACATCCGGGTTGAGGGCGGCACTAAGCTGGCGCTCTATGCCGATGACGCTGCATTTTTCTCCGTGTCCCTCAACACGAGGCACGCGGTCTGGAAAATGCAGATAGCTTTGGACGCCCTCCCAGCCTGGCTGGCAAAATGGAGATTGACGGTCAACGTGGGAAAAACCCAAGCGATCATCGTGGAGCGTGGTCGAAGAGATCCCCCGAAACTGAAGTTATATGAACAGGAGATCGGGTGGTCCGCACAGGCTATATACCTAGGCGTGACCATAGACCGAAACTAGGCGTGTACAAGGCGTACATCAGGCAGGACTCGCCTGACGTACGCCGCTCCGGCATGTTCGCGCGCGCTGGCCGGTCAGATTTTGAGCACCTTCGAAATCTGGCCCCGTACCACGCGCGCCCACCCGACTGGAAACCGTATCCTCGCGAGCTCGCTGTGGTGGAGGAGCTCGCAGAGGATACTGACGTACCGGACCGGACTGACCTTGGTCGCCGGCTGGTAGTGCGCTGTCACCTTGATAGCGCTCTCCAGTCGGCGGCCCCCACTAGATTGACCCCTAACATGACCCTACTTTGACTCCTGCCGGCTGAGCGGGTCCGTTCCGGGCCAAGCTCGCTGGCCAAACCGGATGTTACATTTCGCCGCCAGGCTGGAAGGCACTCACTGGGCCTCCTTGAACAGGGTCCCATCCGGTGGGTGACTCACCGGCGGTGCACCGGACAAGACTGCAGCTGGTTCTGTCCGGTCGCGCTTCGACCGTTAATTGACTCTTCGGGCCGTGGCGAAGTGTTCCCACACTCACCACGGCCCCCAACTCCGTGACCCGCCCGCTTTCGCGGGCGGCGGTTGAGACCACGCCCAGGAGGGTCCGACTCAGTAGGTTTAGGTTAGGTTAGAGTTGTGACCCCCTGGAGCGAACGAAGTGAGCGACCGAGAGGCGAAATCATTATAAATTATGTTATAATATATTTTATTACATTACAACAAACCAACAAAAAAGCGCGCCAATTAAAATATGAAACGAACGGTTCCTGACCTCACTTGACCTGCTGTCAATATTTTGATGGTTCAAAGGGTTTTTTAGGTCCAATTTTTAGCGTTTACCTAATAAATATGGCAGTGTAAAATTGTTGCGGCTACTGCTCTGACGTATTAAAAGTTAACATACATGGACACGACCCCACTTGCGTTGTTGCAATTTTATTTTTTTGTATTTACGCGTAATATTTTCGCAATTAAACGGAAATTTGCAATATAATTCAATGAAAGCATTACTTTACTAATGTTCGTGGTTTGAAAAGCCCTGCAGACGGTGTATGTGGATCAAGTACCCGGAGATATAGGTGCGTATCACTTTCAAATAAACTTGACTGCTTACATACTTACAGTAAATAAATAAATATTGATTCTTAGCCATGTAATTTACTACTGCGGCATATTATATAAATTTCTTCACTGAAGTATATTACACATCTGCATTCGTTGTATTCAGTTGTCTGGAACATTCTGTGGTTGTTTACGTTTGAGTAAAAAATGGTTTACTACGTGCCGTCATATAGTCGCAGGTAGAAATGAGTAACTAATATAGTGTCTTCAAATTTTGTATATCTGTTTGCTATGATTCAATGTGGGTCGATGAATCAAGGGTACATAAACATGTCCATTTGCTTGTATTAAAATTACTAGCTAAATGGTTAACTTAAGAACGTAATTATAAGCCAAGCAGGTAGAGATAGATAAGTAAATGGTGGCTGATAATCATGCTTTCTAGCACTGAGGCTCTCTCAAGTACTAGGAGTCTAGGAGGTCATTCTTTTCTACTTGCACATAGGTATGTAACTGTGCCATTTGAAGATTCTTCCTTTATGTAGATAATTTATCCAAATAAAAAAAGTATCTTTAGGTTTATAGAAGTCAGTGTCTTCTTGTACTTGTCTTTGTTGAGATGTGCCCAAATGCCTTGAATCATAACTTGATGAAAACATAATTTTTCAAAAATCCATCGGAAGAGTTTAGGCTTTACTTTTGCCATTCATTTACCCGTTATCATAAAAAAAAACCTTTTAACTATTAAACAGTAAAAACATAATAAGTACCTACTAATACAATATTAATTCTTTAAAAAAACATTATGATAAAAATGTGAAAATCAATACTTTATCCTTATGCCTCAAGCTGTGACATCATTTTCTTTTTTCACAAGCAAACAGGTATCTCACAACAGTGAACAATAGGGTAATAAACAAACCAATTTTGTGTTGTATTGTCTTATAAGAATTTCATCATACCCATCTCAATTCTCAATTCTTTATTTCTGCTTACATGTAGTAAAAAGATCTTAAAATTTCATTGAACACAAACATGCACCCTGCTAGGGTATCGCAATTTGGATAAAAATCTTAAATAAACTAGCTAACTTATTAATTTATATTTTTACATATTAATACCGGTTTGCATTCTTCAATATTTACATAATTTACAATACCTGTTGTAATTAAATTAATATTTAAATAAAAATTATTTTGGTCTGTAATTTAATGGCCCTATTTAGCTAGCCCAGTAAACACACATCACAATCACACACAGGCACAAGATGGAAGAGTTCCTCTTAGTTTTAAAAGTATTTTTTATAACTCTATTAGTTGTTCTTGTAACACATTGATCTCATTGTTAGTAAGATTCAGAACAGACCTTACTTAAATGACAATTTTGAACTGCTGGGCTAACTTTCATGCCTTGACAAAACTTTGTCACATACATACATTTATCACGCCTATAATCCCTTGCGGGGTAGGCAGAGCATAAATGGCCGCATAAAACGGACATTTACGCCACGTCTGACAAACATTTGAGGGTCACCCGGAAAATTGTGTATCGCCAACACTTCACTCACCCCACACATCACTTTGTCACCACATTATATTATGCATTGCTTACTTCACTGCAAAAAATTGCCACACTTTATTCCTACTGAAGTTCTGCACACATGAGATAACAAAATATACTGTGGTATGCATGTTAGCTGGGCTGAAATAAAATAATTCTAGGGCTTAGTTTTTATTTTCTTGTCAAAGTCTGTCTCTGTTAATAAGGTCCTATTAAATTTAGTGCAAATATTTTTGGGGTTAGTTCTACTCTTGAAATGGAGCAACATTTCCTAAGGAACATAGGTCGAAATATGAAAATAAAATTTGGATCTCCCACACAAAAAATTTCAAGAAATGAGTCACTTTGTCACCAAATTTTTTTTTCATTTTTGGAAAAAAGTAACTTAGGAAACTCATTCAATTTAACGTGTTAAACTCACCCTAAAATATTTGCACTGAATTTAATAGGACCTTATTTAAACATACATTCATCACACCTCTTTTCCGGAGGAGTAGGCAGAGACTACTTCCTTCCACTAGGACCTTATAGATGCTACTTAAATAAAAAATATTGCTCAGTGTTTCTAGAGTTGATTATGATTAGTGTATATAAAGCGCCGTGTGATGCCGGCTTAGAATAGCATGACCCCATTTCTAAGAGGCGACTAAGGGACTCGAGGGTGTGTATTGCAATTTTAGGCGATGGGCTGACAACCTGTCTCTATAGTGATACACAGTTATCTGATGGACTCTCAAAATGTTGTCAGATGTGGTGTTAATATCCGTTTTACGGCCGTTAACGCTCTGCCTACCCCGTAAGGAATATAGGCGTGATTTATGTATATATGTATATAAATTTTAACTCCTGTTCCTCTTGTTTCAGATGTGAGTGGTGCTATCTGTGAAGATGAGCAGTCAGCACCAATACATGTCAGCAAATAGCACCTCCACAGGCTCCCGGGTTGGCGATATTGAGCATATCAGTAAGTCTTTTCTTGTGAAATGGGAAATATTTTTATTAGCTTGCATACACGGTAAGGTGATTAATATAAGTAAAATTAAAACATTATTTAGATAATTTTAGTACATGCGTGCTGCGCCAGTATTTGGCATGCAATATTATTTACAGATTTTGAAACACTATTGAAACACATTATGTCATAGGTAATAATTGTTCAAATATGTCTATATACCATATTTTTTCATTACACTCAATGATAAACTATAAAATACACAAGTTAATATCATCATCATTCAAAAATGGGCCGACTAAGGCACGAACACACTTTTTTAACATTAAAAACATCTCTTACATTGGTAGAGTTTTCCCAGATAATTAACCCATACCTCAATACTGAGCAGCGTAGCGATGATAGCCCTATAATGACTACTACTAATAAATAACTAATTTAGTTAATTTAGAGTAGGAGCACTTCTGGGCAGGTTTTTGGGGGGGTTTTCAGAGTGTCCGGTTAATTTATTTGGTCTGAGGCAGCCCTTAGGATTATTTTTCAAAACCACATGTGTAGGTATGTAAACCTTTATTTGTTTTATTAACAGGCCACCTATCGGAGCACATAGGCTCGCTATGCCTCTCGTCAGAATACTCAGATGTAACTCTGATCGTGGAGGGGCAGCGCATCCCCGCGCACAAAGTTATCCTCGCCGCGAGCAGCGACTATTTCAGAGCGCTTTTGTATGGCGGTATGCGGGAAGCCACACAGGTCAGTCATGCTTCTTATCTTCCTTTAGGCACATAAAGTCTACTGTAAAAAAAAACACTTTACCAAAATGACCACTTTTTCATGATGTCTACTTCTTTTACCAAAATTACTACTTTTTTAATATAGATTACTTCTTTTACCAAAATGACTGTCTACTTCACTAAAATGACCACTCTTTATAATGACTACTTCTTTTACCAAAATTACTACTTTACTAAAATTACTACTTTACCAAAATGACCACTTTTTCATAATGACTACTTCTCATACCAAAATGACTACTTAACCAAAATGACCGCTTTCATATTGACTTCTTCTTTTACCAAAATGACTACTTTATTAAAATTACCACTTTTTCATAATGACTACTTCTATTACCAAAATGAATACTATACCAAAATGACCACTTTTCATAATGACTACTTCTTTTACCAAAATGACAACTTAACCAAAATTACTACTTTTTATAATGTTTACTTTTTTACCAAAATAACTACTTCACCAAAATGACCACTTTTTCATAATGACTACTTCTTTTACCAAAATGACTACTTTACCAAAATTACCACTTTTTCATAATGACTACTTCTTTTACCAAAATGACCACTTTTTCATAATGACTACTTTAGCAAAATTACCACTTTTTCATAATGACGGCCACTGCCACTATGTCTATCATCCTGCTTGTGGCATAATTACAAAACGCAAAATGTATAAGTTATCTAGCCTGCATCATCCCACTGTTGGGCAAAGGCCTCCATCTTCTCCTTCCATCTACTTCTGTCTTGGGCCTCATGTGCCAGTCCTCCGAGAATTTATCAAGCTCATCGCGCCATCTACCAAAACACTTTTTCATAATGACTACTTCTTTTACCAAAATTAATACTTTTTCATAATGACTATTTCTTTTACCAAAATTACTACTTTTTCATAATGACTACTTCTTTTTACGGAAATGACCACTTTTTCATAATGACTACTTCTTTTTACCGAAATGACCACTTTTTCATCATGACTACTTCTTTTACCAAAATGACTACTTCTTTTACCAAAATGACTACTTCACCAAAATTACCACTTTTTCATAATGTCTACTTTTTTACCAAAATGACTACTTTACCAAAATTACCACTATTTCATAATGACTACTATGGGGTCTGCCGATGAAGTAATGCTTCTGCCAATGAAAATAAAAAGATAGAGAAAGATTAAGATAATTTCATTCGCAACAAACATGGTATGTTGCAAATTAAATAAATAAATTTATCACATGTTTAGTCAAGTCATGACATTTAAATGTTAACAATTTCCAAATAAAAGTATGACTAATCGTGCCTGTATGACTTACAATAATATTCTATTACTTTGTTACAGTAATTAATTAAACATTATCATAATTTTGTATAATATTTTTTTTATGCCTGATCTGTGTATGTCAAATTATTATTACCTCTTCCTTACGCCGCGCCGTTTTGTTGTGGCATTGAAGAAGAAATTATAGTTTGATGTTTTTTTGCAGGCTGAAGTAGAGCTGCAGGCACCTCTACAAGCTTTTAAAGCTTTGCTCCGTTATGTATATTCAGGTCAGTATTCTGGCGAAATAAATTGTTAAACAAATCTCAATCATGCCAATAAGGGCTATACTTTAAAAATCTATACAGGGTGTAAGGAAAAGAACTGCGTTCCTTTTAAGGGATGAACCAGCCCATGAAACTGGAAAACTTTCCTCAAGGAACATAGACCAATAAATGAAAAAAATTGACCTCACTTACAACCAGACTTGGTCGGCTGCTACATTTTGTATGGGACGTCTAAATTTTCTTTTTCATATTTCGACCTATGTTTCCCAAGGAAAGTTTATCAGTTTCATGGGCTGGTTAATTCCTTGAAAGGAACGCAGCACTTTTCCTAACACCCTGTATAGGTATAGGCAAAGTGACCAAACTATACATGTTTTAAAGGTCACATGGGTCTTTCCCTGCTGCGCGAAGACACAGTGCTGGACATGCTGGGTCTGGCGCATCAGTTCAACTTCCAAGAGCTGGAGGCTGCTATATCAGACTACCTTCGCCAGGTCTTGGCTCTGAGGAACGTGTGTGCTGTGCTGGATGCAGCCAGGTTAGATTAGACTACTCTCCCTGTACGAGGAGTACAAACTTTAAATGATAGTTCTGATATTCTGATGATTTGTTTATTGACAATAATTAATTTATAATAATATGCTAATGAGTAAGCGCGGTGGGCTGATGTTTGAGTACTGACGTGCGTTGACCTGAATTCGGCCAATTCACGTAAAATGCTGATGATAGAAAATGTACGATATTGTGGATCGTACACTCCCTTTAGTATTTTTATGTGTAACTTCTTTTGTAGCAAAAGCATTACTGGTTATTATCGCATCCTTTTTTATAATTAGTGAATCAGGGCAAGTTCAGCGGCAGTGAAGAATGGATGAGCCGCGGTAGACCAGATGGAAGAAGCGTCGCCGCTAGTGAAGGCGAAAGATGCAGGTTCAAATCCTGCCCGCGGTAGAAAATTATGCCAGTTTTCTACTTTTGTATATCAAACACGGAAAGTGTTTTAAAATTTGTTATTACATTTTGTTAAACAAATTTGGGCGCTATTTGATTTGACGCTCTTCGAACCAAAACTAACCATTTACAAACAACATCTGCAGATTGTATGGTCTGGAAGCATTGAGGGACTACTGCTACAACTTTCTGGATAGAAACGCTATAGAAGTCCTCCAACATGACACTTTTCTGCAGCTGTCTGTGG
This sequence comes from Tuta absoluta, assembly GCA_027580185.1. NCBI lineage: Eukaryota > Metazoa > Arthropoda > Insecta > Lepidoptera > Gelechiidae > Tuta > Tuta absoluta. The sequence continues at coordinate 862,847 of JAQAHW010000003.1, forward strand.
TAAGTGGTCGACTTATACACCCCTTTTGAAATTGAAATTCTTTATTCAATGTAGGATAGTATTATCATATCACTTATTGACGTCATGAACCGTCATTGTAAAAAAAAGAAATTTGTATCACACAATTTTCTTTTTTTTGTAACAATTGTGTAATGTCCTAATAGAAAACCGGCTCGGGCGGGATAAAAAAAATAAAAATCAAAGCACTGCCACGGGGCTGGCCAGGTTAAACACACGGCATGTAACTTTACGCCACCACCATCTGAAAACGATATTTGTTTCAAATTGAAGTCAAGATTTTTAAAGCGTGTAGTTTACATGCATATAATTAATCGGACCTCCTGAACAGGGAAAACCCCTCAAAAAACCTGCCCAAAAGTGCTCCTACTCTAAATTAACAATCGTACTAGCCCCTAAGCTACCCTAGCTAATTCTGGAAGTAAAAAAAAATATGTATAGACCAAAAATGGCTACATATTTTTTTTGTAAAAATTGCAGTAGATAAATCTACCAGTTTTAACTTATAAAATATTTACTTTAAACAATTGAAATTACATCCATGGAGATTTATAAAATTATGTCAGTTGAATTCCATAGGACATAATGCTATAAAAATAACTAAAGTAAACAAGTCGCGCAGTTGCAATATCCGTGATCTCTCTAATTTTACGTACCGCATATGCAGCTGAGCTTAATCTTCCCGACAAAGATGTAATATGAGGGCCCCATTGGAGACTTGAGTCGAGAGTAATCCCTAAGAAAACTGTACTGGTAGTAAACTCAAATTTTTCATTATTAAGTACGACATGATTATTCAAAGAATGTACTACGTTAGGTAAAGTGAATTTAGTTTTTTTCTCATTAAGAACTAAATTATTTGCAGTAAACCAACTATGAATTTGTCCAAGAGTGTTGTTTACTTCGTCATAGTTATGTGCATGTCTATCGACCTTAAATATAAGGGATGTGTCATCAGCAAATAGTACAATCTTGGACAAATTCTCTACCATGTAAGGCAAATCATTTATGTAAATTAGAAATAGAAATGGTCCTAAAATAGAGATTGTTGTGTTGAGATGTTAGAATTGGCACACCAATTTTAACATGAAACCCCTGTGATTTCGCGCCGTTTATTTGGACCTTTTGAGTTCTATTATCTAATTACAATTACACCCCGTAAGAGACAGCCCTACGAATACTGATAGGGTGCATGCAGACCATAAAACTGAACAACTTTTCCCTAGAAACATATGTCAGGAAACGACAAAAAAGAATTTACCTCCTATACAAAATTACAATCAGCTGACTGAATTTACTATGGGAAGTAAAAACAATAATTACTATTCCTATAATATTTTTTCATGGGAAATTGTTCAGTTTCATGGTCTGAATGCATCATATTAGTATGCGGAGGGCTCTCTTACACCCTGTATATTTGTTTTATATTAGGGTTAAATTTTACAAGTGACTGATAGCGAAAACTCAAGACGGACTGGTGATTAGGAACAATTTTCTCCACGCAACTTAGGTCGAAATACGAAAATAAATTTAGACCTCCTATACAAAATTGCCCGTTTCTTTTTCTCTCTGTTTACCCTCTGGTTGGCCGGTAACTAATGCCGCGTGGTATTAGGCCCGCCTTTTTATGATGTGCAATAAATATAAATAATAATAGTACATTGTTGTCGAGGTATGGAAAATAAGACTTTGCCGGACGAGTATAGTTTGAAGTCCGAGCCGCAGGCGAGGACTTTAATTATACAAGTCAAGCAAAGTAATTTTCCCCGAGGCTTACATAGTGCTTTTCTCAAAAAAAGGCTAGGAAATGAAAGATTGTACTTCTTATAAAAGTTAGCTAGCGACCACAAAACAACGAAACAAATAAAAATTTACAATTTACCCACCATTTTTAATTTTTAAAATAAATTCGTCTGTAAGGCACAGTATTACGTAATATTCAGCCATACTAAATGTTTAGTTCATTCTTTTCTTTTTTAATTCTGGACAGGCAAGAGTCTTCACATCATACAGCCTCGTCTTTAGTTACCTGTTTCATACAAAATTACGTTCCGTTTCTATGAGAGTCATAAGTTTGAAATCAAGTTATGTGGGTTTAGCGTATAACGAATTTATCTTAATGGACACCAGCAAAGGATTTCCATACAACTTTGCTGGCGTGATCTGAGACGTGACAAACAATGTGAAACTTCGCGGTTTCTTTTTTTGAAAGAAATGAACACATTTCCTAGCATGTTTGAGAAAATAAAATTACCTATCAGCTGGGTTGAGTTACTATGAAAACACGAAATATTTTTGTCCTATTTCAACCTATGTTCTGTGAAAGTTGTTCCTTATCACCAACCGAAAGGGAAGTTCGAAAATAATTACATAAATGTCGACAAATATCCCTGTAATTCAGTTTTATTCTTACCTTGTGCTGTGGGATGCCGGCTTAGAATAGCATCACCCCATTTCTTTCTCGTGGGAGGCGTAGGAGGCGACTCTGGAACTCGAGGGTGCGTATCGCAATTTTAGACGATAGGCAACCTGTCACTGTGGCGATACACAATTTTCCGGATGACCCTCGAACATTTGTCAGACGTGGCGCAAATGTCCGTTTTTTGCGGTTGTTTACCTACCCCGCAAGGCATTATAAGAGTGATATGTGTAATTCTTCAATTCAATTCTTTTTTTTTAATGGCCTCGGTCAGCAAAGGACAATTCTGCCAATGTCTAAGTTGGGGGATACACGTTACAACTTTAAAAAGAGAAAAAGATCGAAACTGGCAATGTAACTGACAGCTCGCGACTGTCAGTACACACAAAGTGTACATACAAAGTTTGTGTACATTATAAGTCATTCCTAAATAAACGGAGTGTATGTGTGTTGTAGGAAGCTCTGCAAGGTCTCCTTGAGCGAGACTCGTTCTTCGCTCCCGAGGTGGACATCTTCAAAGCGGTGTGCAGCTGGTTCACAGCCAACCAGCAGTGGGTCAAGTCCGAGGGCGGGCAGGCGCAAGTGGTGAGGAACATATTTTATTTATTTATTTTATTTTATTAGGTAAATACAACAGGTAAAGGTCTCGAGGGTTGGATGTGAATTGCAATTTTATGCGATGGGCTAAGATGACCTGTCACTATGGTGATACACAGTTATCTTATTGACCCTCCAACTTTTGTCAGACGTGGTGTTAATATCCGTTTTACGGCCGTTAACGCTCTGCCTACCCCGTAAGGGATACAGGCGTGATTTATGTATGTATGCAACAGGTAACCATCAACATTGTCTATTGTGGATACAACAATTGTTTGAACTAGACTGATACCCTTATCGCATTTACACAGTTTGATAATAGCATATTACAGTGAACAATTAAAAAAGTCGTACCTGCAGGGCAGGTACTAAAAACTTATAACTGAACAAAACAAAAAAAATATTCTAACTTACTCATTTCAGAGTGTTTAAAACTCCTTTTTAAAAGCGTTAGATCGTGAGTCTTATATATCGAGATCTGCATTATCACAAGATACTTCATTATAGAGACATTCTGACAATTGGATTGTAGTAAGAAGTAATATTAGTGTATATTGAGGCGAGAGTAGCCGTCAACGACATCGATGGTCGCGCCACTTCACAAAAAAAAATCCTTATACAAACAATCTATCAAAATGTCCTTATGTAAAATTAGAAACTGCAAACCCAATGAAACATTCGCTGCAATTAAAGTTATGGAATAAAGTACCTTAAAACAGCATGTTTTGGTATTCATTGCCATAACTTTTATCACAGCGAATATTTTACTGATTTTGCATGTTCTATTCAATTCTATATTCTTTGATCGGTCATTTCAGCTATGAATATTCCTGTTATTTTTGTTTAAATAAGTGTTTGTACTTACTTTTGGATTTTTATTATCTGGTTTTTAGTTTCCGAGACATTCCACTGTGTTAAAAGACTTGATTTTAACAAGTTCTTTACTTTCAGGAAAAGATCTTGAAATGCGTTCGTTTAACCCTGATGAGCCTTGAAGAGTTACTGACCGTGGTGCGGCCGTTCTCCCTCGTGACTCCCGACATGTTGCTCGACGCTATACAGGAGAAGACTCAGACCAGCACCACCGACTTGCGGCACAGGGGGCTGCTGTGTAAGTATGCACATTTAGAGGAAAACCATATTTTGTAAGAACTCGTATGTATTTTTGAAAACTTGCAAAATTTTCAAACGCGGGCAGGATTTGAACCTGCGACTTTCGCATTACTAGTGGCGACGCCTCTTCCATCTGGGCTACCGCAGCTCGTTCCTGCCCGCCAATTTTGCAAGTGTATTTTAATGCCAGTAACGCGTGGCAAGGCTTACCTTCGTATGTATTAATATTTTGACGGATTAAAAATTATCAATTTTCTTATTTTTTGATAACAATTTTGTATTGGCTCGTCCGGAATGAAAAATTTAAACTGCCTGCCTCGGGGCTGGCCAGATTAATAAAAATAATATCACACGGAAGACTAGTGCTATGGTGGTGCTCTACGAACAAATATTAGCTCCTCCATAGCAAACGCTGAGTGAGAACTTATAATACCTAACTAACTTTTACTCGCGACTTCGTCCGCATTAGATAGTATATGTAGTGGTAAAAACGGTGACACAACAAACAAAGCAATCTACACAACGTATCCTCGTCTGATGATTTTCTTCGGCTGAATACCAAATTTTAAAAAACTTCCCGTGTTAGGTAAACAATTTTTGAAAACTTGCGAGTTTTCAAAAATTGTCTTCGGTGTTATGCGCTATGTTTCTTATGATTTACTTTGTTTCCCGTGGGATTGATAGATTTTCCTGTGGTAAAAAGAAACCTATGTCCTTTCTAAGGTTCTTGGCAATTTGGCATAAGCATTTATGCCAAATTGTATCAAAATCGGTTCAGTGGTTTAGGCGCAAAAACTTAACAGACAGACAGAGTTACTTTCGAATTTATAATATTATATATAGTAATATAGTATAATAGTACGGATAATAAGTTGTGTTCTTTTTCTTTTTTTTTAAGTATTGGTTTGCTCTTGACTCTAGTCTAGGTCATAGGACAGAGACAGAGTCTAAGATGTAGCGAGCTCACCCAGAAGAAGCCTGTTATGATTGTTGGATAACAAATAAACATTATCTAGTTCTATTTTCTAATACCACTGTTTGCAGTGCCGGAAGAGAACGTAGCTACCCCGAAGCGCGGCGCTCGCGTGATCTCCGGTGACATGCGGTCAGCGCTACTCGACGGCGACACTGAGAACTACGACATGGAGCGAGGGTATTCCCGGCACACCATCAGCGACGCCCCGGATAACCCGGGAATTGTAGTCAGGCTTAGTACGCCCACTATTATCAACCATATTCGCTTACTACTGTGGGACAGAGATAACAGGTAAGCGAATAAGAAACAAAAATAAGTCGCAGGTTAAACCAGTGGCACATTTGAACCTACGACATGGAACGAGGATATTCCCGGCACACCATCAGCGACGCCCCGGATAATCCGGGAATTGTAGTCAGGCTTAGCACGCCCACTATTATCAACCACATTCGCTTACTACTGTGGGACAGAGATAACAGGTAAGCGAATAGGAAACAAAAATAAGTCGCAAGTTAAAAAAGCGGCACATTTGAACCTACGACATGGAGCGAGGATATTCCCGGCACACCATCAGCGACGCCCCGGATAACCCGGGAATTGTAGTCAGGCTTAGCACGCCCACTATTATCAACCATATTCGCTTGCTACTGTGGGACAGAGATAACAGGTAAGCGAATAGGAAACAAAAATAAATCGCAAGTTAAAACAGCGGCACATTTGAACCTACGGCATGGAACGAGGATATTCCCGGCACACCATCAGCGACGCCCCGGATAACCCGGGAATTGTAGTCAGGCTTAGCACGCCCACTATCATCAACCACATCCGTCTGTTGCTGTGGGATAGAGATAACAGGTAAGCGAATAGGAAACAAAAATAAGTCGCAAGTTAAACCAGCGGCATATTTGAACCTACGACATGGAGCGAGGATATTCCCGGCACACCATCAGCGACGCCCCGGATAATCCGGGAATTGTAGTCAGGCTTAGCACGCCCACTATTATCAACCATATTCGCTTACTACTGTGGGATAGAGTTAATAGGTAAGCGAATAGGAAACAAAAATAAGTCGCAAGTTAAAACAGCGGCACATTTGAACCTACGACATGGAGCGAGGATATTCCCGGCACACCATCAGCGACGCCCCGGATAACCCGGGAATTGTAGTCAGGCTTAGCACGCCCACTATCATCAACCACATTCGCTTACTACTGTGGGACAGAGATAATAGGTAAGCGAATAGGAAACATAAATAAGTCGCAAGTTAAAACAGCGGCACATTTGAACCTACGACATGGAGCGAGGATATTCCCGGCACACCATCAGCGACGCCCCGGATAATCCGGGAATTGTAGTCAGGCTTAGCACGCCCACTATTATCAACCATATTCGCTTACTACTGTGGGACAGAGATAATAGGTAAGCGAATAGGAAACATAAATAAGTCGCAAGTTAAAAAAGCGGCACATTTGAACCTACGACATGGAGCGAGGATATTCCCGGCACACCATCAGCGACGCCCCGGATAACCCGGGAATTGTAGTCAGGCTTAGCACGCCCACTATCATCAACCACATCCGTCTGCTGCTTTGGGATAGAGATAACAGGTGAGCTAATAGGAAACAAAAATAAGTCGCAATTAAAACAGCGGCACATTTGAACCTACGACATGGAGCGAGGATATTCCCGGCACACCATCAGCGACGCCCCGGATAATCCGGGAATTGTAGTCAGGCTTAGCACGCCCACTATCATCAACCACATCCGTCTGTTGCTGTGGGATAGAGATAACAGGTAAGCGAATAGGAAACAAAAATAAGTCGCAAGTTAAACCAGCGGCATATTTGAACCTACGACATGGAGCGAGGATATTCCCGGCACACCATCAGCGACGCCCCGGATAATCCGGGAATTGTAGTCAGGCTTAGCACGCCCACTATTATCAACCATATTCGCTTACTACTGTGGGATAGAGTTAATAGGTAAGCGAATAGGAAACAAAAATAAGTCGCAAGTTAAAACAGCGGCACATTTGAACCTACGACATGGAGCGAGGATATTCCCGGCACACCATCAGCGACGCCCCGGATAACCCGGGAATTGTAGTCAGGCTTAGCACGCCCACTATCATCAACCACATTCGCTTACTACTGTGGGACAGAGATAATAGGTAAGCGAATAGGAAACATAAATAAGTCGCAAGTTAAAACAGCGGCACATTTGAACCTACGACATGGAGCGAGGATATTCCCGGCACACCATCAGCGACGCCCCGGATAACCCGGGAATTGTAGTCAGGCTTAGCACGCCCACTATCATCAACCACATTCGCTTACTACTGTGGGACAGAGATAATAGGTAAGCGAATAGGAAACATAAATAAGTCGCAAGTTAAAACAGCGGCACATTTGAACCTACGACATGGAGCGAGGATATTCCCGGCACACCATCAGCGACGCCCCGGATAACCCGGGAATTGTAGTCAGGCTTAGCACGCCCACTATCATCAACCACATCCGTCTGCTGCTTTGGGATAGAGATAACAGGTGAGCTAATAGGAAACAAAAATAAGTCGCAATTAAAACAGCGGCACATTTGAACCTACGACATGGAGCGAGGATATTCCCGGCACACCATCAGCGACGCCCCGGATAACCCGGGAATTGTAGTCAGGCTTAGCACGCCCACTATCATCAACCACATCCGTCTGCTGCTTTGGGATAGAGATAACAGGTGAGCTAATAGGAAACAAAAATAAGTCGCAATTAAAACAGCGGCACATTTGAACCTACGACATGGAGCGAGGATATTCCCGGCACACCATCAGCGACGCCCCGGATAATCCGGGAATTGTAGTCAGGCTTAGCACGCCCACTATCATCAACCACATCCGTCTGTTGCTGTGGGATAGAGATAACAGGTAAGCGAATAGGAAACAAAAATAAGTCGCAAGTTAAACCAGCGGCATATTTGAACCTACGACATGGAGCGAGGATATTCCCGGCACACCATCAGCGACGCCCCGGATAATCCGGGAATTGTAGTCAGGCTTAGCACGCCCACTATTATCAACCATATTCGCTTACTACTGTGGGATAGAGTTAATAGGTAAGCGAATAGGAAACAAAAATAAGTCGCAAGTTAAAACAGCGGCACATTTGAACCTACGACATGGAGCGAGGATATTCCCGGCACACCATCAGCGACGCCCCGGATAACCCGGGAATTGTAGTCAGGCTTAGCACGCCCACTATCATCAACCACATTCGCTTACTACTGTGGGACAGAGATAATAGGTAAGCGAATAGGAAACATAAATAAGTCGCAAGTTAAAACAGCGGCACATTTGAACCTACGACATGGAGCGAGGATATTCCCGGCACACCATCAGCGACGCCCCGGATAACCCGGGAATTGTAGTCAGGCTTAGCACGCCCACTATCATCAACCACATTCGCTTACTACTGTGGGACAGAGATAATAGGTAAGCGAATAGGAAACATAAATAAGTCGCAAGTTAAAACAGCGGCACATTTGAACCTACGACATGGAGCGAGGATATTCCCGGCACACCATCAGCGACGCCCCGGATAACCCGGGAATTGTAGTCAGGCTTAGCACGCCCACTATCATCAACCACATCCGTCTGCTGCTTTGGGATAGAGATAACAGGTGAGCTAATAGGAAACAAAAATAAGTCGCAATTAAAACAGCGGCACATTTGAACCTACGACATGGAGCGAGGATATTCCCGGCACACCATCAGCGACGCCCCGGATAATCCGGGAATTGTAGTCAGGCTTAGCACGCCCACTATTATCAACCATATTCGCTTACTACTGTGGGACAGAGATAATAGGTAAGCGAATAGGAAACATAAATAAGTCGCAAGTTAAAAAAGCGGCACATTTGAACCTACGACATGGAGCGAGGATATTCCCGGCACACCATCAGCGACGCCCCGGATAACCCGGGAATTGTAGTCAGGCTTAGCACGCCCACTATCATCAACCACATCCGTCTGCTGCTTTGGGATAGAGATAACAGGTGAGCGAATAGGAAACAAAAATAAGTCGCAATTAAAACAGCGGCACATTTGAACCTACGACATGGAGCGAGGATATTCCCGGCACACCATCAGCGACGCCCCGGATAATCCGGGAATTGTAGTCAGGCTTAGCACGCCCACTATCATCAACCACATCCGTCTGTTGCTGTGGGATAGAGATAACAGGTGAGCGAATAGGAAACAAAAATAAGTCGCAAGTTAAAACAGCGGCACATTTGAACCGAACGTTGCAAATTATAAAGAAAAAATCATAATTTAAATTAAATTGAGGCTCTCTTTCTTTTCGTGTAGGACACCGAGTCGTCCAACGACCCGATGAACCCTGGTGTCAGAGTTTTTCAACCGCCTACTACCACTAGTAGGCCTCTGACATGGTTGTGTTATGACCGCCGTCTAAGTAATCATAGACAGCAACCGGGACCGACGGCTTAACGTGCCCTCCGAAGCACGGAACCATTTCTTTTAGGACAATCAGTTGGTTCACCCTGCAATGTCCTAACCAGACCGGGAACAAATTCACAAAGTGATAAATATCAACTTGTGAGTGTCCCACCTAGAATCGAACCCGGAACCATTGCGTCGCAGGCAGTCGCACTACCACTGCGCCACATCTGCCGTAAAAAATAGAGTCACTAACATGTGATGCGAGCGAAGCGAGTGACAAATAAATAAAAAATCTGAAACATGATGAAAGTAAAGCGAGCTCGATATCGTAGAACCGTCAGTCGATGAGGTAGGAAGTTTCTGAAGTGTCACTAGTGTGCCACGATAACCTTGAAAACTCTGAATGATAATAATAAATAATAAAAATCATTTATTTACAATAACATATAACATTACGTTTCATTGATTTTAAGTATTAGACCGGGTTGTCAACCCGCGACCACAATGCATGAAACTGTATTGAAACGTCGGGACACAGGTAAATTACTAATATTTATCTAAAAACTACCGCGATAGACCCGGTCTAATACTTAAAATGAGTAAAAGTGATCGCGAGTGCTTAAAACGTTATATTACATTTCATATATTAGAAATTAACACAATAGTTATATATTATGGCAAAAGGCGACGGACTCAGTTATTGTCAAAGTGTTGCACAAGACAACACTGTTGGCACTGGTTTTCAGCCGTCACCCTTCTCATAACAAAATTTTTTTAATCATCGAGGGTAAGAAAATGGGAGCATAAAACAAAAAAAAATTAGTAAAAAATGTGTGCATGTGTAGTGTAAGGTGTGATTATGTATGTGTGAAGAAAAGTAAAGAACTCTAAATAGCTGCTTCAAAGAACGGCGCACTTTTGTGACAATAAAAATAATTTAACCTTCCTTTTAAAAGAGTAAGTGCACATTTTTTCCCTAAGAGGTGGAGGTATTATATTCCACACCTGCACAGCCTTATATTTGAAGCAGCCCCTAAATCCTGCAGTCCGATAACGAGGAATATTTAATTTTGATAATGATATTGTCATGCAGGTCGTACGCGTATTTTATCGAGGTGTCAGTCGACCAGAAGGACTGGGTGCGTGTGATCGACCACAGCAACTACTTCTGCCGCTCCTGGCAGAAGCTGTACTTCGAGCCCCGAGTCGTGCAGTACATCAAGCTGGTCGGCACCAGCAACACCGTCAACAAGGTCAGTAGATGCTACTCCTCATCGAGGGTCGGCAGCGCAGCAACTACTTCTGCCGCTCCTGGCAGAAGCTGTACTTCGAGCCTCGAGTCGTGCAGTACATCAAGCTGGTCGGCACCAGCAACACCGTCAACAAGGTCAGTAGATGCTACTCCTCATCGAGGGTCGGCAGCGCAGCAACTACTTCTGCCGCTCCTGGCAGAAGCTGTACTTCGAGCCTCGAGTCGTGCAGTACATCAAGCTGGTCGGCACCAGCAACACCGTCAACAAGGTCAGTAGATGCTACTCCTCATCGAGGGTCGGCAGCGCAGCAACTACTTCTGCCGCTCCTGGCAGAAGCTGTACTTCGAGCCTCGAGTCGTGCAGTACATCAAGCTGGTCGGCACCAGCAACACCGTCAACAAGGTCAGTAGATGCTACTCCTCATCGAGGGTCGGCAGCGCAGCAACTACTTCTGCCGCTCCTGGCAGAAGCTGTACTTCGAGCCTCGAGTCGTGCAGTACATCAAGCTGGTCGGCACCAGCAACACCGTCAACAAGGTCAGTAGATGCTACTCCTCATCGAGGGTCGGCAGCGCAGCAACTACTTCTGCCGCTCCTGGCAGAAGCTGTACTTCGAGCCCCGAGTCGTGCAGTACATCAAGCTGGTCGGCACCAGCAACACCGTCAACAAGGTCAGTAGATGCTACTCCTCATCGAGGGTCGGCAGCGCAGCAACTACTTCTGCCGCTCCTGGCAGAAGCTGTACTTCGAGCCTCGAGTCGTGCAGTACATCAAGCTGGTCGGCACCAGCAACACCGTCAACAAGGTCAGTAGATGCTACTCCTCATCGAGGGTCGGCAGCGCAGCAACTACTTCTGCCGCTCCTGGCAGAAGCTGTACTTCGAGCCCCGAGTCGTGCAGTACATCAAGCTGGTCGGCACCAGCAACACCGTCAACAAGGTCAGTAGATGCTACTCCTCATCGAGGGTCGGCAGCGCAGCAACTACTTCTGCCGCTCCTGGCAGAAGCTGTACTTCGAGCCCCGAGTAGTCCAGTACATCAAGCTGGTCGGCACCAGCAACACCGTGAACAAGGTCAGTAGATGCTACTCCTCATCGAGGGTCGGCACCAGCAACACCGTCAACAAGGTCAGTTCTGATTTTCTATAAATGAAAACAGAAAAGAAAATTTGTATAACACAACTTTCAGAACTACAACGTATTCAAAACAAATTAGTCAAAATGTTATTTCATTACCCTTACCTGACATCAACTAATAAAGTTTATCAAAAAACTAAAATTATGACTATCAAACAACTGTACTTTTATCATACATGCATGCTAATTCGTAGAATCGTTAACAAATCCATTCATACTTCAATCAACTTCACACAAGTCAAACACACAACTACACGCTCATCTCGTCGGGCCAGTTTACTTGTATCATACAAAGTGCGCACCAATATTGGCAAAAGAATGATAACCCACGATGGGATAAAACTATACCATAAGTTACCGTCATCTATAAGAAATTTAGATTCCAGTATGTTTAAGGCGAGACTGGCAGCTTACACTAAGAAAAACATTCATTTCAAATGGTAAGTTAATAAAATATTTCATCTACTAAAAGAGTTAGTCAGTAGTTAAATATGTAAATAAACAATATTTTCAATAAGTGCTCGAACTTACGTATCTAAAGTGCGAGTGCGAACAATACTAGTGATATTTTGTACAATAATTTTTGGTTTTTTCTCATGTGAGTGACTGTTTTTTGTCTTTTATGAGAAATAAATGTCTTTACACCTAAACCTATTTTTTTTTCAACCTGCGACTTTCGCCATTACTAGTGGCGACGCCTCTTCCATCTGGGCTACCGCAGGTCGTTCCTTGCCCGCCAATTTTGCAAGTGTATTTAATGCCAGTAACGCGTGGCACGGCTCAAACTACCGGGTTAGTTTTGCAACTAATACCCGGCGACAAATTCTATCTTTACAGATTGAATGTAGTCTAAGCGATGAAAACCCGCGATAAATTGAATACCAAATTTTTAAAACACTTCCCGTGGTAGGTATACAATTCTTGAAAAGTTGCAAAATTTTCAAGCGCGGGCAGGATTTGAACCTGCGACTTTCGCATTACTAGTGGCGACGCCTCTTCCATCTGGGGTACCGCCGCTCATTCCTTGCCCGCCAATTTTGCAAAATTTGCAAGTTTTCAAGAATTGTATACCTAACAATCTACCTGACAACCTGTCACTATAGTGATACACAGTTATCTGATTGACCCTCAAGCTTTTGTCAGACGTGGTGTTAATATCCGTGTTACGGCCGTTAACGCTCTGCCTACCCCGTAAGGGATATAGGCGTGATTTATGTATGTATGTATGTATACCTAACACGGGAAGTGTTTTAAAAATTTGGTATTCAATTCTTTTTACAATGTTTCATATTCCGGCAGGTGTTCCACGCAGTGGCGCTGGAAGCGATGCACACAGCCAAAGTGCCTCCACTGAGCAACGGGCTCGTCAAGCCGATACACAACGTTGCTACTGTCGAACTGTCTGCGGTTGTCATCGAGGGCATCAGGTTAGTGCTTTTATTATGATCTTTGTTCCTTATTGCACGTTCACACGATGCCAATATGGGCAGGGAAATAGTAAGGGCGTGTGATGCCGGCTTAGAATAGCAACACCCCATTTCTTGCCCGTGGAAGTCGTAAGAGGCGACTTAGGGACTCGAGGGTGTGTATTGCAGTATTGCAGGCGATGGGCTGACAACCTGTCTCTATGGCGATACACAATTTTCCGAATGACCCTCAAATGTGTCAGACGTGGCGTAAATGTCCGTTTTGTGCGGCCGTTTGTGCTCTGCCTACCCCGCTAGGGATCATAGGCGTAATATGTGTATGTATGTATGTATGTAAATATTAAGGGAAGTGGGCAGCGTGATGGTGTGAACAGGTTACTCGCGCTGCTACTCGTCATGCCGCTGCCACTTCCCGTGCTCCCCTCGATTGTCGTGCGCGAGTCAAAGGAACGGCAGCACGAGCGCGTGTGGAATGTATTGCTATCTCGCTCACTCATATTGGTGCGAGAAGAATATAACGGCAGTGTGTGAACACTCACTCGCGTTGATATTTCCGCGGAAGTATTTCGAGCAATATTCGCAACAGCGGCAGGAGCAGGTGCATGGTGTGAACGTGCTATTACAAAATGTTTTTCAATTGCACTGACTGTTTCACTACCTGAATATTTTGTCTGTACAAACTGTTAATCGATTCGTTGTTTTGTTGGTATAATGCGGTAACATTTACACATTAAAATGTTAGAAAATATAACAGTCGTTTTGGTATTGCAATAACCGATTTTAGACGATGCCGGCTTAGAATAGCATCACCCCATTTCTTTCCCGTGGGAGTCGTAACAGGCAACTAAGAGACTCGAGGGTGTGTAATGCAATCTTAGGCGATGGGCTGACAATCTGTCACTATGGCGATCGTCAAATATTTGTCAGACGTGACGCAAATGGCCGTTCTTTGCGGCTTTTAACGCTCTGCCTACACGGGATAACAGGCGTGATATGTGTGTGTGTGTCTGTGTTGTGCTCCTTTGTCGCGTGATGCCGGCTTAAAATAATTTCACTCCAATTCTTGTTTATTCAATTCAAAAGTTTATTTTAAATTAAAAAATATAGCGATATTTTTTACAATATTATAATGCTTTTCGTAATACCATTAGGGTAATCTTTGGATATTCATACCTATTTTTAATTGAGAGTATACCTACTAGAACTGAATTCGGACGGATAATAATTTCAAGACGCGCCGGCTCGCGTGCAGGCCGCTTAAGCCTGCGCCGAGCGAAATCCGACCGTCCAGTGGCGCCCTCCCATGTTTTTTAATAATTTCTTAAAATCTAGGACAAACATTAAAAATCTAAGACGGACAAATTGTTGTCCTATACGATAAGTTTATTTTAAGGTACAACAATGAGCTTTTTCTTGTGTTTTAAATTTTAATGACGCATAACAATGAAAAGCTAATTGTTGTACCTTAAAATAAACTTATCGTACATTGTCCTAGATTTTAACCTCTTCGCTCAGGTCAAATTTTGCAACAATAGATTTGTATTATACTTCAAGGACACATGTGTGCTGTTACGAGGGGAGTAGTAAGTAATTATTAAAAAACATGGGAGGGCGCCACTGGACGGTCAGATTTCGCTCGGCGCCGCCTTAACCGAGCGGACGCCCTTACCTTCCCACGCAATCGACAACACTTTTTTTATGTGTGCAGTCGTTCCCGCAACGCTCTGCTGAACGGCGACACGGAGCACTACGACTGGGAGCAGGGCTACACGTGCCACCAGCTCGGCTCCGGCGCCATTGTGGTGCAGCTGGCGCAGCCCTACCTGCTGTCCTCCATACGCATGCTGCTGTGGGACTGCGACTACCGCCACTACAGCTACTACGTCGAGACCTCGCTCAACTACTGGGACTGGGAGATGGTCGCGGATCGCACCAGGGATGCTTGCAGGTCAGTCCTGTGAACTATTTTTTATTTGTTGATTTAAAAAGTATCATTTTATTTTCACAACCCTATTTATACTAATATTGTATAGGGTGAAATTTTACTAGTGAGCGATAAAGTAAACTCAGGACAGGTTTGTGATAAAGAACAACTTTCCCCAAGTAACATAGGTGAAAATATGAAGAAAAAATATTGACCTCCCATAAAAGTTGACATGATTGGCTTGGTTGGTACATTCTGTATGACTTTTTGTCACTAGTCTTTCATCCTTTAAACTCTAGTAACCCGAATCACCTGATCGCCAATTTTGTAGGGGACGTCAACAATTTTTTTTTCGTATTTCTACCTCTGTGCCTTGGGGAAAATTGTTCCTTATCACCAGCCCATTTTGAGATTTCGTAATCAGTCACTAGGAAAATTTCACCGTATATATTATTATTGTGTTACCTTTCCAGGTCTTGGCAAGTGATCTACTTCTCCCCTCGGCCCGTCTCCATCATCAGGATCGTTGGCACCAACAACTCTGTCAATGAGGTCTGAATCATGTCGCTTGTTGTCATGACAGGAAAATATATATAAAAGCATAGTGAATTGTAACTTCTTACTAATGTATTTAAAACAAAATTATTTGACTGGTTACTGACGAATTGTTTCTATAGCGTAGGGGTATATTTAAACAACTTTTGAGTATTTTATATTTTTGTTATTATATGTTCATGCATTTAATTTATTTTTCAACTTTCATGTTAATATTAGACTTTTGACATTTTATAATCATTTAATTTTTATGTACCCTGAGAACTTGACATTTCAAATTGTATTTTTTTTATTTGCATGCTTGAAGCAAGCAATACTGCACTGGAATGTAAAATAAGATCTCATTATTTATGATGAAATACCTATAATTATGTATTCTTGCAAATAAATAGTTTCAAATTTCTACTAATAAATGTAATTGCAGGTGTTCCACCTGGTGCACCTGGAGTGTCCAGCGCAAGTGGAGGAGGCTGACCCGGCTGCCAAGAAGCAGAGACCCTCGCCCGACACCAGGCTCAACCCGGCACCAGGTCTGTGCAAGATGTTTCACTTTTTTAATTTGTATTATTTTCTCAAATATTGAATACCAGGTGTTGGCGAATGTCGCAGGTTATATGATTGAGTACCAAATTTTAAAACACTTCCCGTGTTAGGTATACAATTTTTGAAAACTTGCAAAATTTTCAAACGCGGGCAGGATTTGAACCTGCGACTTTCGCATTACTAGTGGCGACGCCTCTTCCATCTGGGCTACCGCAGCTCATTTCTTGCCCGCCAATTTTGCAAGTGTATTTTAATGCCAGTAACGCTTGGCATGGCTCCATCTACCGGGTTAATTTTGCAACTAATAGCCGGCGACTAATTCTATCTTTACAGATTGAATGTAGTCTAAGCGATGAAAACCAGCGACACTTCCCGTGTTAGGTATACAATTTTTGAAAACTTACAAAATTTTCAAGCGCGGGCAGGATTTGAACCAGCGACTTTCGCATTACTAGTGGCGACGCCTCTTCCATCTGGAACTATTAATTGGCGGGCAAGAAATGAGCTGCGGTAGCCCAGATGGAAGAGGCGTCGCCACTAGTAATGCGAAAGTCGCAGGTTCAAATCCTGCCCGCGCTTGAAAATTTTGCAAGTTTTCAAAAAAAGGTTATATGATTAAGATATTTTCTCTGGCCAGGTTCATCGAACCCGTCCCCCCCGCGCGCGTCGTCCCCCGCGCCGTCCGACGGCAGCTCCCCGCCCCCTTCCCCGCCGGCGCGCGACGCCCCCCTCCCGCTGCCGCCCGCCGAGACGGCCACGGAGGCGGCCGAGAGGTACGACTGACCCAACGTCTGGTTCGCGAGGGAACAGTTCTCCAAGTCTGACGACAGGGACAGTTTTTGAGTGATACGAGGAGAAAATAGTGGGTTTCAGGAGGTCGTTCGTTGCCATTCCGTAATGGCGGATGTGAATTGGTTATAATTTTGTTTTTCTTGTTTATTTGAGTGTGAATAATTCTAATAGTGTTTTAAGCAACAAACTATTCTTAAAGTGGACATTAAATAGGAAATTGTAATTAAAGCATATATTTGACATTGTGGTATAGTGACGAGCGGGTCAGCACGTGGCGCGGAAATTTTTCTATCACGTTTCTGGTGCTACATAAACTGCACAACACAGCCCTTAGTCGTAAGACTAGGATCTCTGTGTTGTGGACTCTCCCTCGGCGTAATGCCAAATCACCTTACGAATGACTGACTTAACATAACCTTTCAACGACTTGACTTAACTAACCTGACATAAATGGCGAAATACGTCTCAACTCACGAGATGTGAAGCCAGTGGCTTTGCCACACCAAAAAATAATAATAATAATAGTGGGTTTCGATAACGGTAGTTAAGCAATGGAGTTTATTACAAATAAGCCAAGATATAAAGCCCGATTAAGTAGTGATAGGCTACGTTAATAAATGTATTTTCATTTGCAAGGGTACGTTCAAGTGACCATGAATAATAACTTGCGTCGCTCTTTAAAACTGTCGTCGCTGAACGTTATGTTTATGGACAAAGAAAAAACTACGTAAAGTACCGCCGTTCCATTAAGTCGTATTTGACTGCTGTCAGATTCGTGATAATACTATGGCAGAGGGTCCATTTTCCTTTAGTATGGAGATGACAGTTGTCAAATACAACTTATCCGAACGGCGGTACTTTAGTACAAACGCTACGAAATATATTTTATTTATGGTCGCTTGGACGTTTCTTTAAGTAAAGCCTTTTAAGTAGACCTGGGACTAAGTTTTGTGTTATATTGTGTGGTTTCATCAATATTCGTATGCGCAGTTTGCTGTAAATTAAAAATGTGTACTACGCTATCAAGTCCATTACTTTTCACTTACATGATGTCATTGCATTGAATGACTTGTTATTTTTTTACGATACTCGAATAAGACTAATACAGTTTTTAAGACATGTTTAACAATTTCACTTATATTTTATGAAAGAGCATGGAACCAAACTGGTATACCTATTGTTCGAGATATTGGAAAAAACTCATTTTGGCGGCCAGAGTTGAAACATGTGCGAATCGATAGAACATAAAAATACAAACAGGAAATACTCTTTGGTAAAATGTCGTAAGTGATACGGTTTCGGAGAAAATGAGGGCCGAAGTTTTTTTTTAATTAAAAATATTTTTTTACTTTTTATTAACTCAAAATGTTAAGGCAAGCATATAAAACTTCTAATTTGTAAAAAAGGGTTTTAAAATAATACATTACTATTAAAACCAAAGTAATTAAATTAAACTCGAGCCATTTTTGCAGGCTCCATTTCATTTTCAGGTGTTATATCCATAGTAGAAGAGATGTTAACAAAGGAAAATGAACCTTATTCCATAGCATTAGCATGGATCTGACACCTGTCAAATCGGGCCTATAAAAATGGCTCGAGTTACTATGATATAACAACATAACACCTGATAAATGGGAGATTTTGTGACTGTGAAATCGATCACAGAACATTGTGGGTGATAGAGAGACTATATATTACAGACGTCTGTCAAAGTAAAAAAACAAAAAGGCCTTCGTAATACAATGAGGAAAATATCCGAAAAGCCGTGAAAAGAAGATACTTTGATTAGACAACATTAGAATGGTAAAAAGTAAAGACCATAACATAAACAATACCTACATAGCTGTTCGATCGGTACTCGGTAAGGATTAAAATTCGTGAATGCAAAAAAAATGCAGGTGGTAGCGGAAATACAGCGGAAATAACTCACATGCAATCTCGAAACCATTGACCATGACGAGCATTTTGCTATCGGAGTACCATCAAAATCCCACCCGGGTGTAAAAGATATTACTTGACTTACTAGTGTGAGCCCCCATTTCAAACATTATATTATACATGTGGGATATATTTCCCACAATCTGTCAATTTGTTTGAAAATCCCTCTAACTAACTCACATGCCAATCTCGAAACCATTGACCATGACGAGCATTTTGCTGTCGGAGTACTATCAAAATCCCACCCGGGTGTAAAAGATATTACTTGACTTACTTTTTCACAGCTTTTCGGATATTTCCCTCATTGTATTACGAAGGCCTTTTTGGTTTTTTTTCTACTTGTCTGTCTATATAGTCTCTCTATCACCCACAATGTTCTGCGATCGATTTCACAGTCACAAAATCTCCCATTTATCAGGGGTTATGTTGTTATATCATAGAAACTCGAGCCATTTTTATAGGCCCGATTTGACAGGTGTCAGATCCATGCTAATGCTATGGAATAAGGTTCATTTTCCTTTGTTAACATCTCTTCTACTAAGGATATAACACCTGAAAATGAAATGGAGCCTGCAAAAATGGCTCGAGTTTAATTTAATTACTTTGGTTTTAATAGTAATGTATTATTTTAAAACCCTTTTTTACAAATTAGAAGTTTTATATGCTTGCCTTAACATTTTGAGTTAATAAAAAGTAAAAAAAATATTTTTAATTAAAAAAAACTTCGGCCCTCATTTACTCCGAAACCGTATCACTAACGACATTTTACCAAAGAGTATTTCCTGTTTGTATTTTTATGTTCTATCGATTCGCACATGTTTCATCTCTGGCCGCCAAAATTTGTTTTAGGTATACCAGGCTTCATACTAAAATGTCCCATGCTCTTTCACTAATATTTTTGGTGCCCGATGTTATCAAACTACAGGTGAAATTCGATGTTCATTGCGTAGTCGATTAGTCATTATGATACTAGAAATATTAACAAGTATTTCACGCGTAAACTTGTAGTCTGTTGTTTTATAACATAAGGGACTGCTCGAAACGCATGTTTACTTTCGAATAACTCCGCGCGTTCGAATAACTTGTTTAAATCATTGTAATGTGTACAAAGCGAGTAGGTCTTAAACAAAAATGTCACTACCGCTTTGCCACTAGTCTAGAAATGCGTATTTAGTGGGATAAGTAGAATAGTAGGCGTTAGTGACTAGGATAAGTTTTTCACAAAATAATGTAACCGAAAACTATACGATGATTATGATCCGTTGTTATGATAGAGTGGCCCAACGCTCCGTTAAGCGGGCCGCACGCGCCGGATACACTCGCGTCTCGACATTATTGTCCGAACGAATTTAGAAGGCGCATCGTGCCTAAGTAGCTGTAATACGGCGAGGTGTCGTTGTGTTCAGACGAGTTGTACTTGCGCATGTGGGCTGAGCGACCGCGACCCGCGTCACGCAGCGCTGCTCTTGTATTTTGCCGAATCTAGCCCGCTCGACACAGCCACACACAGCGTTGGCGCAAAACTACTCTATCATTACTCATTATCATCGTATAGTTAATTAGAACAACTGTTATGTTTTATTTATTAGTGACCACTTTTTAAACTATTGCTCTAAGATTAAAATGTTCCATTTTATAATATCGTTAAATGTTTTCTCTAGGCCCTGTTTAGTTATTTAGTAGGTAAGGTATTGTTTTCTAGTCTATTTTAACCCGTCTTTGATAAGGATGTTCTAGAAACTGTTTTGTCAATATTTTCTATGGGTTTTTGTAGTTAAATATATGTATTATGATATCAAGCCTTGATTATTTGAAGACAACTTAGTATAGTCATTTAAAGTATGTTTTATTCCCAGTTTAAATGTAAAAATCATGAATGAGAAATGAGTAAATGTAAAAATAATTCAGGCAATACAAATTATAGTTTTAAGCATCAAAATTAGTGCAGATCACAGACTTCTCAGTCATATTAATAATTTATTTCTTCATATCTAAACATTTTCTTACTAATTATGTACCTAACACTGAGAAGTCTGTTCTGAAATTTAAAGTAATTATTTTTGTATTAAATTATTTTGGAGTTGGTAAGAACAACACATAATAACTGTGATATCGCCCTCAGTGGGTTACGGGCGAGTGGTTTGTAAGGTATAATCCTTGTTTAGGATAAGGCAGAGCACTATTCAAGCTTTTATTATGTTTAATACAGTGTAAAGAAATATATTGTTGTTTTATTTTGGATAAACCATTTTTCCTACTTTATCTGTGTCCCTACTTAAGTTCATGTTATCAAGTTTAAAGAAAAAAGATTTCTTTGAATTATATAATAATTATAATATATAACTTAACTAGATGTATTCATCATCATGTATGCCGTGTGATGCCGGCTTAGAATAGCATCACCCCATTTCTTACCCATGGGTGTCGTAAGAAGCGAATATGGGACTTGAGGGTTAGATGAGTATTGCAATTTTAGGCGATGGGCTGACAACCTGTCACTATATTGATACACAGTGATCTGATTGACCCTCAAACTTTTGTCAGATGTGGTGTTAATATCTGTTTTACGGCTGTTAACGCTCTGCCTACCCCGCAAGGGGCCAATAGGCGTGATATGTGAATGTATTCATAAATTTTTTTACAGGGTGATGTTTATTTTTGATTAAAACAATGTAATTTCTATACAACTAATGCTTTATTTCTAATATATTTACAATACATAAATCTAGGTAACTTGTGGACCTCTTTCCAACATCATAGCTCTATTTCTTCTGTATAATTTACTAGACTCCACTATTTCTGGATTTGTTTCGTCTGCCAAGTCATCTAGCCTCTTTCTCAACAACTGTTTTAGGTCCTCAATACTCTCATTTTTTGTTAGAGCTGAAATTCCTATAATATCTTCAAATGTTATAACATTTTCTGGTCTGATCTCTTCAGGAACTGTGTGAATGATTTGTTGAATGTTCATCAATGCTTCTTTGACTTTCTGGAAGGTGTCTTGAGCTCCTTGAACATCCATTTTGTTAACTGCTAATATGACT
This sequence comes from Tuta absoluta, assembly GCA_027580185.1. Lineage (NCBI taxonomy): Eukaryota > Metazoa > Arthropoda > Insecta > Lepidoptera > Gelechiidae > Tuta > Tuta absoluta. Next base: position 885,034 of record JAQAHW010000003.1, read on the forward strand.
GGCTTCTCCAACAACTCTGGGTCATAAAGTTCCAGTTCTTTATTTAACAGTAAAACAGTTTCCAAGCAGGATCTTTTCGGATATTTAGGATTCAGTTGAAAGCCTTGAACATCTGCTATAAAAAGTAAAAGCTTTGTTCTTTCAACATGTTTCAAAAACTTGTGTCCAAGGCCAACATTATTGTGAGCTCCTTCAATGAGCCCAGGCAAGTCAGCCATAGAAATTTGCCTCATGTCATGATACTGTATTATTCCCTTGTTAGGTTTGATTGTTGTAAAAGGATAATTTGCTATTCTTGGCTTTGCTCTTGAAATTGCTTTCAATAAAGAACTTTTACCAGCATTGGGGAACCCCACAAGTCCGATATCAGCAATAAGCTTCAGATCTAACCGAATGTGATGGATTTGACCATAATGCCCCAAAAAGTTATTTTCTGGTGTACCGCCAGGACCACCTCTAGCAATTATGACTGTTTCATCTTCCTTGTCGATTGATCCAAGCACCTTCCCATCTTCTCTGTACACAGTTACTCCTAAAGGAACCTCTAGTTTGACATCTGGCCCTGGGTTTCCAACTATTTTGGTTTTTCGGCTGTCCTCTCCATGACCAGCAGTAATAGTTTTGGCTCGAAACTTGCCTTGAATCTTCCGGAGACTAGAATCTTCTTTGCCGATGCAGTAAACACATCCTCCCTGACCTCCAAGTCCACCAAATTTAGGAAGACCAGTTCCTCCAGTGCCACCTTTTACGTGAATTCGAATGGAATCCAGAAATTTTGTTCGGAGATACTTTCGTGGAACTTTTAGTTCCTTGGCAGCAAATAGCGTTCTCAATATGAACACCATTATAACTTGAAAATTGTTATTTTTACATGACTTACAAAATAAAAACAAGATTGAGGTTGAGGTGAGGTTATGTTTTAGTGCTGCCAACTGCCAACCAAAGAGAATATAATAGAACTAGTGTTTACTCATAGCGTTTACTACTACCCCTACATATTTTAATATACATTATACTCTATGCTGCCAGGGGCCTATTTAATAAAACTGACTCTGCGACAATTATGTCATGGTTGACAATTCCGACAATTTGACAAGTTTCTGTTCTATGCTATTTCCTTCCACTTATTATTTTTTCTCTCGTGTGTCACTTGTTCAGTTAACTTTCCAAACAGTAAATCTTTATTTTCAAATATCAGCCCCAAAGTGGCAATTTTATTGTTCATGTCCATAATTGAATGGTATCCAAAAACACCGACAAAACAATTATTATAATCACAAAAACCTCTTATTCGAATAAACATTAAAATTGTATAAAATATTGTAGTGTACCCTCACACAATTCCATAAATTAAATATTTGTCAATTTTGTCAGTAGCCGACAACTTCGTCACGATTATGCGACAATTTTGTCACTGACAATTGTCACGGGGCTCGACCATGGTTTTTGAAAATTGTAGAGTTTTATTAAACACATTTACAATAGCGACAATTTGTCAATACTTTACATGTCGATTTGTGACATAATTGTCATTTTTATTAAACGAGTTTACCATGACAATGCGACAAATTTGTAGGTTTTTGACGCTTTATTATACAGGGTGTACCGAAAACTTTGCAGGCATGATCAGACCATGAAACTGAACAACTTTTACTATGGAGCCCGTATAGGGCCTGCTCCTGATTTCAGGTTTTTGTGCTATTTATTTTCTACTCTTCTCCAGTCGCTGAATTGATGGCGCTGTACTTGGTTTGTTAACGCAAGAAACGGAATCTCACTCAATTTTTCGTTTTTTTCACTTTGGTGTCGAACAATTTTCAGTATTCATATGTTTATTTCAATAGGTGGGTTGAGTATGAGGTCCTCGATCTCTTTGATGCGCTCAAAATGCAAATGTACCACAGCGTAATGAAATTAGAATGTTTAATTTTAATTATTAATAAAAAGAAACTTGAGTTTGCACAACTATTACTCATCACAATAAACGTAGGAATTGTAAAATCCAAAATAAACACAACTTAAATCCGTTTAAATTTTTTTTTATTGTGATTATTAAAATTATCGTACAAATACGATAATTATAGTACGGTTGGCAACGCATAACGAATGCCACGACTTTTTACTTTTTCTAAATCAGTTTCTCAATCAAAAAATGTTACTACACTACACCACCACCAACCGAAGTAAATCCGCTAAAAGTGCTTGCATCTAAACACAATAAAAAAAACCGAATAGAAAATATTGAAAATGGCGGAAAATCAATACAGCTGATTTAAGCGATGTATTTTTGATTTTATAAAATTTCTGTGTTTTCGTTTTATTGGCAAATAAAGAAAGAATTTGAAGAGAATGATCATGACATACTTAAAAACGAACATATTAATTGTAGTGATAGTAGTTTTATCATATAACTTTGCTTTTGTCGCGGCAAGCGAAGGGGACCGGTCGCTGTTTTATGACAACTGTTGGAAATATTGTGTGAATATCAACTGCACTGGAAGTGAGGACCCTAGATTGCTTACTTATGAAGTTATGAAACTTAATTCATACAATGAAACTGCACTTACACCACACTGGACTGCAGCGGAGCCGCGTCTAGCAGCATATAAAGTTATACCTTCTTGTCACCCATTTTTTCTTATACCAAACCATTAAAACTATCTTATCTTCCCAGATGGCACAGCATTCACAAAGAAAGCTGCCCGAATGCAGGACCAGTGGTCGCGGCTGGTTGGCCACGACTGCCGCACAGATTGTCGATACCAATGCATGTGGCGCACAGTTGACGCGTTTGAGGAGAGAGGCATGAAAATACCCAAATTCCATGGAAAGGTATTTGAAGATTATGAAAAGCTGAAAATGGGTCTTCATCTATTAAGGGGTATTGCCATTCTCACCAAGTTCTGCAAATGGATTGGTGAGCGCAGTGCAAGATGTTGCATTCACAGGGAACAGTGCTACTAATTACCTGGATGAATTTACCTTTTCATTGCTTTTTTTAATTGCCACAACTATAGTTGGGATACGGCTAATCAAAGCTGGCATCACATGGCATATATGAATGTATTTGTTTCTTTCAGTGGCCATTTAAACGTGTCTTGGGCCTACAAGAGCCAGTTTCAGTGTTGGGATCGCTTCTGAACCTGGTCGCTACTGTCTACATGTACCGAAAGCTAGTTAAAGACAAACGGTTCACTCTACGAAACTCTCCATTGCTGTACCTCTGGCACATCTTCTCTGCTGTGAGTATACAATATAAAACTATGCAAGAACACTTTTTTGATAAATAAGTACATTACATCCAATAAAGCCTTCCCAATAAGACATATTTGACAGCTGCCACATTCCCGCTAATACTATGGCACAAACTCCATTTTCCTTTGAAGACAACTCTTTTAGCATAGAAATGACAGCTATCAAAATGACTTATTTGGATGCCCTAGGTTTAGTAACCTTTTCAATCCATACCGGCTACAAATGTTTTTAGAGATGAGTCAGTGCAGAAAGAGAAAAGGTGTGGCCAAAAAGTGGACTAATAATTTTTTCATTGATTGCTATGACATTTCTTATACTGAGGCACAGAGGCGACCTCAATTTCCACGCCTATTCTTTTTCCTTACAGGCCCTAACATTCTCTGTTAACTTGTAAGAAAAGTTTTATTGTCAGTGTACTGTCCTTCTTCAGTTGGTAGACCTCATGGTTCTTAAATGTCATGATAGTTTATGATGACTGAAAAGATAAATGATATCAATGTGTAACATTCTCTTTTAACTTGTAAGCATGGTTTAATTATCAGTGTACTGTCTTTCTTCAGTTGCTAGACCCCATGGTTCTTAAATATTGTGATAGTCTATGATAGACAAGGATAGAAGACGATTGCCTGATGACGATGATCTCATACATTGTCTATGATTTTACGTGGTATCTGTCAAAATTAAGCAACAATTAAAATTATGGCAATACTTGAATGAATACACATTCTATCCAAGCCTTTTGATACACCAACATTCTCTGTGATCAATCATCACTGATGAAAGTTATAACATTACTTAACTACATATACCATTAGCCAACTATTACTTTGTGTTTCTATAATAAATAATAGAATATATAAATAATAAAGGTTTTATAAAGGTTCTCTATCGTCAGGTATGCGTGAACACTTGGATATGGTCGACCCTTTTCCACATTCGCGACACGCCCTTCACGGAGTTCATGGACTACGCTTGTGCCCTTTCCTTCGTGTTTATACATTTCATAGCAGGTGTCATCAGGTACTATACCTACTTGTATTTAGAAGATGATTTTAAACTGTAGTAAATGCATCTCTTTGTCATCCAAATCCTAGTTCAATACCTGGCGAATTTAAGACACTAATACTACGTTCAGACTATGCTCTTGTTCATGCCACTAACGCGAATATTGCCCGAAATACTTCCACGGAAGTATCAACGCGAGTGAGTGTTCACATCGCATTCACACACTGCCGTCATACTCTTCTAGCAACATTACGAGTGAGTGACATAGCAATACATTCTACTCGTGCTCGTGCTGCCGTTCTTTTGACCCGCGCACGAAAAGCTGACATTAGCGGGAGCACGGAAAGTGGCAGCGGGAGCACGTAATGTGACAGTGGCATGGCGAGTAGCAGCGCAAGTAACCCATTTACATGCTCGCGCTGCCCACTTCCCTTACTGTTTCCCTGCTCATAGAGAGAGGCATAGTGTGAAGGTGGGTGGGGTAAAAATTAAGTTCAGGTATTAATTTATCACTTTGTAAGATTATCGGTGATGTATCTGGTTAAGACTGCAGACTGAATCAGCTCATTGTCGGAAAAGACTATGATTTTTACGCTCCCTAATACCGAGTACAAATTCCAGACTGTTATACCGCAAGCCACTCCTCGCCGGCTTGATCGTTTTGTTCACGGTGCTGTACTTCGCCGAACACTGCCGCTACCTGTACCAGGTTAGTTAGGCTAGTTTCTTTATATTAAATTGATTTCACGTGTTATGCTATGTTTATGATTACGATGTAGGTATTAATATTGACATTCACCTGCTTCTGCCGCTGCCGCAAATATAGCCTGAAATACTTCCGCGGAAGTATTATCGCGAGTGAGTGTTTACAAACTGCTGTCACACGCATCTCGCAGCAGCACGAGTGAGCGAGACAGCAATACATTCCATTTGTGCTCGTGCTGCCGTTCCTTGTGACTCGTGCACAAAAAACCTTCACTCGGCGGAGCACGGGGAGTGGCCGCGGCATGACGAGTAGCAGCGCGAGACAACCTGTTTACATGCTCGCGCTGCCCACTTCCCTTACTATTTCCCTGCCCATAGAGGTATTGTGTGAACGTGACATGGTAGAAAACTCAAATCTTACTGCATGGCAGCAGGCGCGACTGTGCCTAAACGCACCAATAAGAAGTAACTTAACTTTGACATTGACACATTTTCAACCAATCACAGAAGAAAGGCACAGTCGAGAGTGGCGCCATCAATTCCTAGTTTGCAAACTCATTATTTTGAATTAGAACAACGTCTCTGTACCATACGATTCTCGATAGTTAGTTGAATGTCTGTGACTATTTAAATGGAAACAACCTATGGCTTAGAATAAGTTAACCCCATTTCTACCCGTGTGTGTCTTAAAAGGCGACTAAGGCATGAATCCAGGCAATGGGCAGCAACGTTCCCTGTGAATACAACCTTGCACTGCGCTCGCTAATCCGCCTACCAAGCGTGGTGAGTATGGCAAATACCCCCCGATTGGGGGAAGCCCATGTCCAGCAGTGGACCGTTGTTGTGGCTGTTTTAGTGAGTTAAGTAACCTATGCACAACCTTTAAACATTCTGTATTCTGTATTCAGGCCCTCATTCTGCACCAGGGTCGCATCGACTACGATTTCAACATGACTGTCAATGTTATTGTCGGTAAGTATGCCGAATAAAAGGCGAAAAATTTACGTTATATTTTCCGCGGTTTCCATTTTCCTTGAGAAAAGTTGATTATTATCTAATCATTTCGTGAGCTCTTTGTGATGGACTTTCCGTCATGAAAAATTGTGTCTTCGTAGACAACCGACTATCCTGGACTATCGATATATTCATCATTTTTCGCACAAATTCTAAAAAAGACTGGTTATTATTTGTTTTTTATTTCTTAAACTTATAATAATTAGATCAAGCACATTCTTTCCATTTTCATTAATATTTGCATGCATAGGTATATCAAGCTTTTATGGTGCATATAATCTTTTTTCTACTCATCGCACATTTTAACAGTGTGTCTTCCCCAGGCATGGTGGCTATGGTACTGTTTATGCTGTTCTCCCTGGGAGCGCTATGCGGCGCGGGCGGCGGCGGCACAAAGGGCCAACTAGCGAGGCGCTACGTGTGGCGATTGGTCGTATTCTCCAAGCTAACGGGAGCTACTGTACTCTTGGAGCTCTTTGACTTCCCGCCCTATATGAGGCTGATTGATGCCCATGCGCTATGGCATCTATGCACTTCGCCGCTGCCTCTACTTTTCTATGGGTGAGTGCATATGTATGGTATTGTATTATGGGGCAACTGGTCTGACAGTACGTGTGACTGGGATACCGTCGTTTTGCATATTGTTGAAGTTCCTAATATACTTTGGCATACCTCGGTTTGCATAAAATTTCAAGTCATATTTGTATTACGCATATGTTATATAATCATAATTATTTAACACGTGTGACTACTGGTGGTGTTCTGCAAACTGACATGAGCCAGTAGCTCCGGAAAGTCAATGGCTCAAGCAGTGCAGTTGCCTTGAGCTACTTAACTGCTGAAGCATTTAAACTTCCCGCCCTATACGAGGCTGATTGATGCCCGTATGGTATGGCATCTATGCTCCTCGCATCTGCCTCTATTTTTCTATGGGTAAGTTTGAGTATGTTTGCATATGTATGGTATTGTATTATGGGGCAACTTGCCCGCAAATTCATATGTATGTTAGTCTTCCACAATCCCAAATGAAAACGCAATATTTCGTCGCCGCATCGTACCAAAGTAAAATATAAATAAACGTATACGGTGCTTGCGAGTATTGTCCTAATTAAAGGAACAAAAAAATATGGAAGGATAGCCTATAAAGGTAGCTGTAAATCTAATTTTTTTATTTACGATTTATTGTACACATAAACAGTAAAGAGACAAACACATAAATAATACAGGCACTGCTTATCTCTAATAAGAAATTTCTTACAGCAGACCTAGGGAAGAGTAATGATATTATACGAAATGCGGAAATCTTGTAGTATTGTTGCTGTTCGATAGGTTAAAATAGCCACTCCAGAAGAGATTTTCATCTATCCTATCTTAAAAAAATGGTTACAAACAGGAGAAAATAAAATAATACGCAAAACATGTTTTTCAAAACCGGTTTTAACGTTTCTAGAGCTTTGAAAACCGGAATTGAGATATCGGAAATTCCGGTTCCCATCCCCTATTGTCAACGTTGAGGTTAGTTCCTACTTCTCATATAACGTCTTTATACCTTATTATTGTTGCAGATTCATCATAGACGATCTCGACTACCTGCTCAACGCGCGGCATATCGAGACCAAGACTGATACTAAACTAGCTTAAACGTTGCTTATATATTTATTGGTTGCCTTGGAAATTGCTACCTTAGCCAGTCGTCTTTTAGGTATATGTTTTATTTGTTAAATTGTTTTATTTGTTTTAGAAAGTTATTTACAGTAATAGAAATGACTATATTAACTTGTATATTACTGTGTTATATCATGTTCTACTTTGTGTTGTACTTTGTATTTTTTACTGTTTTGTTTGATGTTTTATTTGTTGTTTGTATTTCTTGTAATCAATGATTCAATAAATCATATTTGTATTATTATTATTTAAGTATTTATTTGACTTCTCCTCCTATAAGTCACTTTCTCAAGTTTTCCATCGGTTTGTAAGCTGATTATATTCTTATTTAGGTACTAGCTGGTGCCCGGGGTCTTCGTACGCGCGGCGTGAATTCGATATTTCAATATCCCGTGGGATAGATAGATTTTCCTGCGGTAAAAATATCCTATGTCCTTTTTAGGTCTGCCTAAGCTTATGCCAATTTGTATCAAAATCGGTTTAGTGGTTTAGGCGTGAAAACACAGACCAAAGAATAAAAAACTATACTCACTGGCGTGGAGACAGACAGAGTTACTTTCGAATTTATAATATTAGTTTAGATAAAGCGTATTCGGAAAGGTGTTATTTTTATTTAAAGTGCAGCTCTGGGCATTGCTCGACAGACTATCCCGAATAGGCCACAGATCTCTTATATATATGTCCTAAAGGACAGATAAGAAACAAGCCTTAGTACATAAAGTCCTTACTGAATTGACCATAGACTTACAATATACCACTACGTGAATTGACCATGAATTGTGAAATTTTACTGTGATGTACCATGGACTACTCGCTACGTTAGGTTGTTACCTCCTAGTATTTAATAGTGATGTGTAGTAGTCACAGTAATAGGTAGTATTTTTCACAGGTATTTTTATTATACAGGTAATTTAAATAAAGTGAACGTTACTTAATTTAAAATAATTTTATTACAGCAAACTAAAAACGAATAATTTGATTACAGCAAACTAAACACGAAGTAATCGACTGTCCACTCAAGCCGCCATACGCCGGTTTCTTATTCGTATCACTCTGGGAGCCTGAAAATAAAGCATAGGAAAACTTTATTAAAAACGATACGATAGATAAATCTCAAAGTACGAGCCTTCTGTCCGTCGCAATGGATGTATGCAATTTAACTACAACAGGATAAGATAAATAAAGATCCACATAATAATAATTGAGTGTGTCAAAGAAATTTGAGTTTCTATTTACTTTGCTGATCATGACCAACCAATTTTTTGATAAAATAGACGTGCAAACCTAGATTGTTTATATCAGGTTTATAATTATGTGTTTTCAGAGCTGAATAACGAAAACGCCACCCAGCCCACCAAGCTTGTATGGTACACTTAATTTTTCTCCATGCTAATGTTTAAACTAAAATTAAGTTTAATTTGTCTTATATAAAAGATAACAAAACTAGGTTTTGGTCTAAACCTGCGACATTACCATCTACCTTATCAGGTAGGCAAAATAGGCGCGGATACAATTCTTATTTTTTTCTGTATTAGTTTAGCGCTGATACTGCCCATAGAATTGCACTATTCTGAAACATTAATATAGTGTTACACTGTAATTGTTCTATTGTATATAATTAGTGTAGGGAAGTCGTGAGTTCATTTATTATAGGCAAGGTGGTGAAGAATGTGGGACATCATGCTATATTGACGCACACCTTCTGTGATGCAGTAGTCTAGCGTCTATTGATACTTAGCCAACTTATCGCTCGGTATAGCTGTTCTCAATTTCAATTGTACATTGCTTTGGAGAGCATATCAAGCCATCAGGCCGGGATGGTGTTTAAGATGATTCTACTTAAATGCTGATCGCTACACTGCCTCGTCGGTCTAGTAGGCAGTTTAAATACGCTGATACTGCGGTTATTCGTGCGGAAAGAGAAAAAGTATAACTCACCATGCATTTAATTCACCAGTTTGGATGCCGACGAAGAATCGAATGTGTGGATCTTCATTTGTATGGAACTCAACAGATCACCAGTCTACTAAGATCACAACATCTAAGTAGCTCTTATCTTTGGTGTATTCTGAAAGTAGAAAGCATTGGATTGTTTTAAACTGGTCACTACCGTAATGAACGCACCAAAAAAACTAGACACTTATACACACATCAGCAAAAAAATATTGTGATATCAACATCAAGGGAAGCTGCTTACATTTGCTATAGCAAATAAGTATGAACGTTGAAGTCATATCATTACTTATATTACATACCACAAAAATTGCAGTGAAACTGCGTTCTAAACGATGTTTTAAACAGTTTCAATAAATTCTTGATCGTAAAAACAGCAATACAATTTTTTATCGAATGCCGTCACCTCGTATTCGCCAAGTTCACTTTTCTTCGTCTTTGCCCATAGCACAGGTCAAAATTAAATAAATGGTTATAAAATGGTCAATGTTTACAATAATTATTAAGGATAAATCGTAATTAAAGAAATAGAAATCGCTAGAAGTTGGCCGTGAAAAAAATGACAGTTTGAATTTGACAGGCATAGATAAAATTCTTTTGTATTCTATTTATCCATTGGACAGGCAAAGATCTTAAAACCATACAGCCTCGTCTTGATGTAGCTAATCGTAACTCAGAAGATAATCGTGGGACTGGGACAGGTATACGGTCCAGAGCTTTGTTCGGAGATTCCAATGGCTGGAATAGGCTCGAACTTAAGTTGACTTGTTGTAATTTGGACAAACAATTATATGATGAAGTGAATAAATAAAAGACAAAGCCATCCCTGTAAACATTAAGAAACAATAAATAGAAAAAAAAAATAGTAATGACATGTCCTTGATTCTGGTAGTTACTAGTTATTATTCTGTGATTCTGGCAGTAACTATAGTCTGGCAACGTCGTGCATGGCGCTCCCTGCGGCGTTACAGACGTTCGGGGGGCAGGGTAATTATGATCTCTGCGGGGGTGCGGAAAGTGTGCGGGGAATGGGCGCGAGCACGACGCGTGCATGGACGTATTATTTAAACAGGACTGATAACTTCAAAAACAGTCATTTACGAATAGTAACTTTATTAATACTGGAATATGGTCTATTTTACATTAAGTCTTTCCCAGAGGCCAATCCGAGCCGAGAGAGATAGCACGTAGAGAGGCTGTGTGTCTCGTTCTTTCATATTGCCAGTGTAGAAAATTACTGCAGATAAAATTTTGCCTTACTTATTTTTGACAAATATAATTATAATTTAAGTAATATAATAAAACAACTTGCGTCAGTTATATCAAAAACATGTTGGAAATCATAAAATTATACACTGATAAATTATAATTATGTAAAAACTATTAATCAAATAATTTTCTAATGGTATCCCTTTAAGATTAAATTTTGGCGGTAAGTTTAAACTTTAGCGACAAAAAAATTACAGTCCTAATTTATTACTTAAAATCAGTATTTGACGAAATTTCTCACTCAAAGTGGTGAAAAAATGTTGTGTTCGAGGTTGTCCAAGTGAATCGTATGTATGTTAATTTCCCTATCTATAAGCTCATTGTAATACAAAATATTGATGCCCAATTAGAAAGAGACGAAAGGCCTCGGTGGGTGCGGTCTCGCTCGGCTCGTTTTTTCTGCAACAGTTATCAGTCCTGTTTAAATAATACGTCCATGGACGCGTGTCACTGATTGTCATTTGCCGGCGGTCACTCGCCACAGATCTCTTATATATATGTCCTAAAGGACAGATAAGCAACTAGCCTTAGTACATGAAGTCCTTACTGAATTGACCATAGACATACAATATACCACTACGTGAATTGACCATGGATTGTGTAATTTTACTGTGATGTACCATGGACGTACTCGCTACGTTATATTGTTACCTCCTAGTATTTAATAGTGATGTGTAGTAGTTACAGTAATAGGTAGTATTTTTCACAGGTATTTTTATTATACAGGTAATTTAAATAAAATAAATGTTACATAATTTAAAATAATTTTATTACAGCAAACTAAAAACGAATAATTTTATTACAGCAAACTAAACACGAAGTAAACGACTGTCACCTCAAGCCGCCATACGCCGGTTTCTTATTTGTATCACTCTGGGAGCCTGAAAATAAAGCATAGGAAAACTTTATTAAAAACGATACGATAGATCAATCTCAAAGTACGAGCCTTCTGTCCGTCGCAATGAATGTATGCAATTTAACTACAACAGGATAAGATAAATAAAGATCCACACAATAATAATTGAGTGTGTCAAAGAAATTTGAGTTTCTATTTACTTTGCTGATCATGACCAACCGATTTTTTGATAAAATAGACGTGCAAACCTAGATTGTTTATATCAGGTTTATAATTATGTGTTTTCAGAGCTGAATAACGAAAACGCCACCCAGCCCACCAAGCTTATATGGTACACTTATTTTTTCTCCATGCTAATGTTTAAACTAAAATTAAGTTTAATTTGTCTTATATAAAAGATAACAAAACTAGGTTTTGGTCTAAAACCTGCGACATTACCTTCTTCCTTATCAGGTAGGCAAAATAGGCGCGGATACGATTCTTATTTTTTTTTCTGTATCAGTCTAGCGCTGATACTGCCCATAGAATTGCACTATTCTGAAACATTAATATAGTGTTAGGCTGTAATTGTTCTATTGTATATAATAAGTGTAGGGAAGTCGTGAGTTCATTTATTATAGGCAAGGTGGTGAAGAATGTGGGACATCATGCTATATTGACGCACACCTTCTGTGATGCAGTAGTCTAGCGTCTATTGATACTTAGCCAACTTATCGCTCGGTGTAGCTGTTCTCAATTTCAATTGTACATTGCTTTGGAGAGCATATCAAGCCATCAGGCCGGGATGATGTTTAAGATGATTCTACTTAAATGCTGATCGCTACACTGCCTCGTCGGCCTAGTAGGCAGTTTAAATACGCTGATACTGCGGTTATTCGTGCGGAAAGAGAAAAAGTATAACTCACCATGCATTTAATTCACCAGTTTGGATGCCGACGAAGAATCGAATGTGTGGATCTTCATTTGTATGGAACTCAACAGATCACCAGTCTACTAAGATCACAACATCTAAGTTGCTCTAATCTTTGGTATATTCTGAAAGTAGAAAGCATTGGATTGTTTGAAACTGGTCACTACCGTAATGAACGCACCAAAGAAACTAGACACTTAGACACATATCAGCAAAAAAATATTGTGATATCAACATCAAGGGAAGCTGCTTACATTTGCTATAGCGAATAAGTATGAACGTTGAAGTCATATCATTACTTATATTACATACCACAAAAATTGCAGCGAAACTACGTTCTAAACGATGTTCTAAACAGTTTCAATAAATTCTTGATCGTAAAAACAACAAATTTTTATCGAATGCCGTCACCTCGTATTCGCCAAGTTCACTTTTCTTCGTCTTTGCCCATAGCACAGGTCAAAATAAAATAAATGGTTATAAAATGGTCAATGTTTACAATAATATTAAGGATAAATGTAATTAAAGAAATAGAAATCGTTAGAAGTTGGCCGTGAAAAAATGACAGTTTGAATTTGACAGGCATAGATAAAATTCTTTTGTATTCTATTTATCCATTGGACAGGCAAAGGTCTTAAAACCATACAGCCTCGTCTCGATGTAGCTAATCGTAACTCAGAAGATAATCGTGGGACTGGGACAGGTATACGGTCCGGTAGCTTTGTTCGGAGATTCCAATGGCTGTCACTCGCCGCGGTCACTTGTGTACTTAGGAACTCGAAACTTTTTACAAGACGCACATGAGATTACGATCCCAAGATGAGTCCTCCAATAAGAAAACAAACAAAGGAAGTTGTGTATAACATACACAAATTCTTTGAAGAACGCAAGAAAGATCCTTCTACGCGGAACACCAGAATGATGTCAATTTAGCAAAATTAGTAGCCAGCGTTACGGGATTTTCAGAAAGATCTGTAAGGAATATTGTAAGCGAAGGCAGAACACCAAATGATGCGGGAAGTTCAAAGTTCCCAAGTTAAATCTCCCAAGCCCAAGAAAAACTTATTTCCAAAAAAGCGAAAAGAGGTTGATAGTTTCACTTTAGGAGTGATTTGGCGAAAAGTCTCCCAGTTTTATACTGTTAAAAAAGCTATCCCGACTGATATGCGGATAAGATATGCACAGAATATATATCTAAATTTCTAATTACTTTATTATTTATTAATTAACAACACAATGGCAATTTCACATGTTACCGTGTTATGTATAGGATCGACCCATTTTCTTCGCGAAGATGTCGTAATCAGCGACTAACGTCTAAAACGGGTCTCAAATATTTGTCAGATGGTCAAATTTGGCGATAGCAACCGTATTTTACGGCTGTTAACACTTTGCCTTACGCTGCAAGGTATAAAGGCCTTATGTGTGTTGGGTGTGTGTAGATTTACTCGTGGAATCATTTGCGGCAAACATAAAAAATATCCCACCAAAAATAAAAACATATGAAATTATTCAGTCAATAATTTCATAAGTATTTATCTCGAGATATCTTCAGTTGAAGTCTCTACGTGTGTAGCATACGCGTGCTAGTGACGTGCAACCCTCCCCCCGCCTCACCGCAACCAATGAAGGAGCGGCAAGCACGAAGCTGCCAGTCTATAAACTTGCAGCGCTTAGTTACTAAACTTGCTACGCTTTTTATAAGCTATTTAAATAACTTTCTCAAATTAGAAAACTAAATAGGACAGCCAAACTGTCTGATTATCTAATGTCTGAAGTGATATTTCTGGACAAACGCAACATGATACAAGTCTGATGTTTTTTTAATAGCACACTGGGTGAGAGTACCTCAACATGTAGAAAAATCAGCCTTTACAAAATCTTTTTTTTTAGCAACTAGATACGAGTCTGACAATATTTCAAAATATTTTTTCTTGTATAAAAAGCTATCGATAGGGACATGTTGTAGACTTTACAAAATCACGTTTTTTCACTAAAATTTTTAGTGTAAATGTATTATGCAACTGCTGGCAGTTGCCAGACCAACACTACAGGAGATTTTTTGCTAGCCAGATACAGAAAATATACATAATTTTGCTTACAATAAGATATTAATTTCGTATATTCCCCATACAATGGTGATCAATTTTCCGAATGACCCTCAAATATTTGTCAGACGTGACGTAAATGTCCATTTTTTGCGGCCGTTTACGCTCTGCCTACCCCACAAGAGATTATAGGCGTGATATATGTATGTATGCAATGGTGATCAACGGCCAGCTTTTAAATGATTTTGCTGCGCAAACGCAACGTGATGCGAGTCTGTGGTTTTTAAAAATAGAATACTGAATACGAGTACTCTGACATGTGAAAAACCAGCCATTATAAAATCACAATTTTTACCAAAAATTTTGCAACTTTGTCGCACTATAGCAAGGGCATGGCAACATTTCTATGGATTTTATGCATATATATAAGAGATCTGTGATTTTATGTAAAAAAACAACTACCCGCTGACACATATCCTAGCCTTTACGAAATCACCTTTTCCCACCTAAATTTATTCAAGTTTGGCGACTGATTGCTCCTAAACGCAACCACTCTCGGCTACCAGACTTTGGCCCAAGTAGTTGTTATTAAGCCCAGATTATGAAAAAATTTATCATTTTACAAGATCACTTTTCAAATTACGTCTTCCACCGCTTTCTATTTTACCGCAACTGAAGATTGATGATGAGGCTACTGGGAGATAGATACATTACGTAGGTTGTGTGATCCAGCTTAGCAGCCAGAGGATCCATCCGGCCCGGCGGCGGCGGCGGCACCGGCTCAGATATTTAGTATGTGACATTTGTGCTGTTTAACGTTTTACTCGTGTCGTTTTGCGAACGTGACATTCTATGTAGGTACAAGTTTATTTTATTATTACTGAGAGGGTTTTACCTATACGTTTTGCCTACTGTTACTAAGTCTAGATAACTAAGATGAATAAAAAGACATTATTGCTAATGGACAAACATTTTTAATTCAATAATATTAAAACAATCAAAAAATTTCATTTTACAACACTCGGCTAAATGCCGCTAATTTTACAAGGACGAAGCACAGGACAAGACGCTTTTAAACCTAAAATTATCAAATATCATCGATCGTACAATAAGCAATATTGCCAAAAATATTGAAATCGTATCTTTAAAATCCACATAGGTACAGAGAGTAACAAAAAAGGTATAACAAGCCGAAAGGATGACCTCCTTTGTAGGTAGTCTTAAAACTGAACAACTTTTCCTATAAAACATAAGTCGAAATACATTTAAAAATTCGACCTCTCAAACAAAATTACCGATTAGCTAGTTAATTTACTATGGGAGTTCCAATATTTATTTCATATTTCGACCTAAGTTACATGGGGAAAGTTGTAATAGGACAACCTAGACCTCCTTTCAGCTTGTCATATCCTTTTTTGTTATTTTATTGCGGAGCTGCTATTTTGGATAATAGGATTTTCGGACAGTCTCTTAAAAAGGATGGGTGCGCACAATATGCAACAAAAATTGTTCAAACGAAAATGTTCAACACAAAATGTGCAGCAAATATTACGCGTCAATTGACGAGTGTCAACTGAGAGCAGGATACAAATATGAAACTCGCCTTAGTGTGACAAGGATAGATAGATTTTCTAGAACAATCCTTGTCATAACGCAAAATATTTGCTGCACATTTTGTGCCGCATATTTTCGTTTGAACAATTTTTGTCGCATATTGTGCGCACCCAAAAGGATCTGCCTGCAGCACCAACATTATCCGTTGAGGAAGAATTCTTTCCACTTGACGCCACAGTTAATGTTAGTACATTTGTTCAACTTCTTGAGCCAGGAGACGCCTTCCTTCGTCGCTGGTTTGTATGACTGTGGGATGTACAGGTGTTTCAGCTCTTGAGGAATAATGAACGGCTTTGGCGTTTGTTCTATCTGTCCGCATTTACTCACCTGCAAAAAAATTGATTTGAATTGTTATTTCCTGAAATATTTTTTATGGAAAGTTGCTGAGTTTCATGGTCTGGATGCACCCTATCAGTATTCGGAGGGCTGTCCCTTACACCCTATATATAACAGCTAGATTATAACCCCTTTCAATGCATTAAATATATTTCATTTCATTTCATTTCATGGTTCGTGGCTTATGAAACATGTAACGTTACAAATATGTATACTAAACCATTAACCAGTAGTGCGTTACATCTGGGCGGGTAAGGCGGTACTGGAGCCGGTGCGCGGTATTGTTTGTAGGGCGGTACTGGCGCTGGTGCGCGGTATTGTTTGTAGGGTGGTACGGTCTCTGGTGTGCGGTATTGGTTGAAACGCTGTTGAACACTCATCCGCGGATAGAAAGGCTGTTGCAAGGCCCTCGGCTGGGTGTGGGTTCGCTGGGCGGTTCTTGGCGGGTTATACGGCGACTGGAGAGCTCTTTGCAGGCTATGTGGTGACCGGACGGTCCGCGGCCGACGAGCGGGGATTGGGGAGTGAGGGATTGACGTGAGCACTGGGCGAGCCTCGTACTCCCGCGTGTACGGGTTGTAGGGGCGATCCGGTGGGGTAATGTATTTAGCGAAGTCGAACCTGTGGAATAAAGGATATGACGGTTTAAGCACCAGAAACCGTACCTGAAAGCTAATTTCTGTCCTAAAATGCAAAGAAATGTGGTCTACGCTCTGTTAAGAACAGTTAAAAGAGACGCGAAGAAACATAACTAGATTCAATAAAGGTAGGGATAATATAGTCTCACAATAATATAGTCGCCAAGTTTGTAAGTTAATACAAACGGGGTGTAAGGGAGGGACAGCCAACAAATTCCCCAAGAAATAGCAAAGTGTAGTCTGGGCCCGCGTCAATTTAATTTAAAAAAATACTTGTTATGAAAAAAAAAACTTTAATTTGTATGGTAACCATTTTCAATCCCTTTCATTATTGAATCGAGATATAACAGCTGTTTTTGGTGATTCAAAGGAAAATCTTACATGCCAAGCCAACCGAAAGAAAAATAGAAACAAAATGTGGTACCTACTCCCGCCGCGCCCGCGACCTGGCTCGCGGGCTTCTTGAAGAGTAGTACGGCGTGTCACCCTGGTGGAAACCCACATCCTCGGCCCAGTGGCGGCGGTACTCCTACGAAAAAACCGGGTAAATCACTGCCTACTTTTTAACCTTTTTCAATTAAATTCACTGTAGAGACTTTCTTAGATTTTATACCACGTTCACACGATGCCAAAATGGGCAGGGAAATAGTAAGAGAAGTGGGCAGCGCGAACAGGTTACTCGCGCTGCTACGTTTGGTAAAATAGACGCTTCGTGAAAGTAGACCGATTGGGAAAGTAGACAGATCGTTCCTGAGGGCTCGTCATGCAGCTGCCACTTCCCGTGCTCCCCTCGAATGTCGGCTTTTCGTGCGCGAGTCAAAGGAACGGCAGTACGAGCGCTAGTGGAATGTATTGCTATCTCGCTCACTCGTATTGGTGCGAGAAGAGTATAACGGCAGCGTGTAAACACTCACTCGCGATGATACTTGCGCGGAAGTATTTCGAGCAATATTCAGGACAGCGGAAGGAGCAGGAGCAGGTGCATGGTGTGAGCGTGCTATTAGGGTAAGACGCGTTGGAATTACGGTGTGTGCCACGATAAAATTTTGTCACCGCATTTTATTTATTGTGGCTCACTTAACTGTAAATAATTTCCGCACTTTATTCCCCCTGAAGTTCTGCGCGCATGAGACGACAATATATGAATTCGGGCTCTCTTTGGATCAGACAAATCACTATGGTAAGTATAACATTAAATTCTTTAGCCACATTCCATTTACGTAATAAGCCTTTTAGTCCCCGACTTAGAACAGAGCTACCGTGAATCTTGCCAAAGGGGTCGTACGAAGCGACTGAGGTGTAGGTTCAGAGGGGTGGGCAGCATCATCATGTGTACAAAAACACCAGACTGCGATTCGCAATTACACATTTTAATGCTACGTTCACACTCACACACAAATATTTCTCAACGCAAGAGAGTGTTCACACACTGCCGTCATACTTCTCGCATCAACACCGCGCGTAACCTGTTTACATGCTCGCACTTCCAACTTCCCTATTTCCCTGCGCAATTAGGTATAGAGTGAACGTGCTATAAAAGCCGATATTGTAGGGAGCACGGGAAGTGGCAGAGCATGACGAGTAGCAGCGCGAGAAACCTGTTTACATACTCACGCTGCCCACTTACTATTTCCCTGCCCGTATTAGCATTGTGTCCCATACTCAAGTTTCAGGATCAAAAAAATGTAGTATAAGTACCTAAGGATGAGGAAGGATGGCATTTGAGAATGTCAAAATGTGTATTTTGACTTGTATACTTTTTGATTGAATTTTGTTATACTTTTCACTTACCTAGGTACTTACTTATTTTCTATGAAATGAAATATTTAAGAACACCCATTTTTGTGTAGGGGTAAGCTTATAATCAGCAGTGTGCCATTTCAGCTCATGTTGTATATTTGTACTGTATTTATTGATTGCGTGGCCTAACATGTGATGCGAAATCAATATATTTGTAAGTTTAAAATGTGTGTAAGTACCTGCTCCATATAGGGCGACCGGCGGGTTCTTGGGGGAATGACATTGTCGTCGTGGCGGCGGCGCGCGTTGGTGGTTGCGGAGACCCCGGGCCGGTGGTGACGGGAGAAAGAAATCTGTAAATAACAATAGAGGTGTGGAGGGTCAGATGGGTGGACAGAAGGGGTGTGAGGAGTGGGGTGGATCTATAGATGTAAATCAACCGATTTAAAACGATTTAAATCAAATCTTGAGGTTTTAAACCTGAAAAAAATCTTTTTCAACCGTTTTAAACTCGCCTGGAAAAATAAAAGGCCTGTGTTTTACAGTTTTTGGAGTAGGGTGTGGTGACGGAGGAAAAAGGCACTAGTTTGTATTCAGAGTTTAATCCTGTCACTCACAAATCTCCTTATATGAATAGCTAGTTATACTTAAGATAGAGTATGACTAAATTAATTACAAAGCGCGTTATAATAGAAGTTCCGTCGGCGGACAAGTATCAGCGAGATGTTGTCCGTGTCGCGTCTCGAGCCGGAAGAAGAGAGAGTACAGCGTGCCGTGCCGACCGACCAGATCGGAAGCGGAAACTTCCGGGCGGGTACGTTCGGTACACGGTACACTGTTCAGTGCAGTACCTATAAAAGTGAGTGGTGTTGCCATTATAACACCACATCACCCCCCCACGGAGAATGAAAGAGTATACAAAAAGAAACATTGATTATATAAACAAACATTAGTACAAGAGAGAAAATGTAGACCTACAGTTAACTAGCTGTGTTATGCAAATTATTAACTGAATAACATTTATATTTACAATCATAAATCTAAAATGTCCCTAAATCTAACTGTTAACATTTATATTTACAATCATAAATCTAAAATGTCTCTAAATCTAACTGTTCTACCTGCCCTGGTAGTGACAGGAGCAGGAGCAGGAGGTACGAACGGGGTGGCGGATGAAGCAGGTTGGATAGGTTGTGAGAGGATTGTAGGACCTAGATCAGGAACAGAGGAAGGCTGAGATGCTGGTGTTGACAATGCTGGTGCTGACAATGCGGTGTCAAGAGCGTCTGAGTGCGCTGGCTTGACGCGGTCAATGCTCACCGTGTGACTCCTACCTCCTGTGTCGAGGGTGATTGTCTTGTCAGTCCTAGACAAAATTTTGAACGGCCCGGTATATGGAGGCTGAAGAGGTCGACGGACGGTGTCGTCCCGCAAGAATGCGTGCGTGGCCGTCGTTAGATCTTTAAAAATGAAAGTTGACGGCTGCGAGTGACGCGAAGCGGGTGAAGGACGAATTGTAGCCATCCTATTCTTAAGTTGTACTACAAAATCGTTAGTGCACCTGTCAGATCCTTGTTGTGACGAACCTAGAAAAAATTCGCCAGGTAACCTCAACGGTTCACCGTAGAGCAGTTCGGCGGCAGAGCCTCCGAGATCTTCCTTCAGAGCGGTCCGCATCCCGAGGAGCACGAGTGGTAGAGCTTGAGACCAGGTGTCCTGGTGACACATCAGCGCGGCCTTCAGCTGCCTGTGCATCCTTTCTACCATACCGTTGGCCTGTGGATGATAACTCGTAGTGCGGATCCGTTTGCAACCACAAATGCGCATAAGGTGCTGGAATAACTCGGACTCGAATTGCCGACCCTGATCTGTGGTGATCTTGCTCGGTACACCAAACCGGGATATCCATCCTGCAACAAGAGTGTTAGCCACTTCTTCTGCTGTCATAGATGCCATAGGCCATGCCTCTGGCCACCGTGAGAATCTGTCAACCGCAGTTAGACAGTATGAAAAACCATTTGAATATGGAAGAGGTCCGACGATGTCCAGGTTGATGTGGCTAAAACGAGCAGATGGACTAGCATATGTACCTAGCGGCGAAGAGATGTGCCGCGTGACTTTGCTCCGCTGACATGCAACACACGAGCGCGCCCAGGCGCTGCAGTCCTGGCGTATGCGAGGCCAGACGTAGCGCTCAGCTACCAGGCGTGCGCTCGCGCGCGCACCAGGGTGGCTGAGGTCATGCAGGCGCTGAAATGCAGGGCGGCGGAACGACTCGGGTAGGTAGGGTCGCGGCTTGCCCGTGGAAGTGTCGCAGGTGATATGAATGTCAGTGCCTGGAATTAGAACAGATTCCAGTTTAAGCGAAGAGTTAGAACGCAACCTATCAATTTCGACGTCTGCTGCCTGAGCAAGGGCGAGTGCAGCATGGTCGTCGGTAAGAGAGATGGTCTCTACGCGCGACATGGCATCCGCTACAATGTTGTCTTGACCCTTGATGTAGACGACGTCGGTAGTAAACTGGCTGATGAATGACAATTGGTTAAGTTGTGCCGGTGGTAGCTTGTCTCGCCGTTGTACGAAAGCGTATACAAGTGGCTTGTGATCGGTATAGATGGTCGCATGTTGAACCTCTAGTATGTGCCTGAAGTGTTGTACACTTTCGTAAACAGCGAGCAGCTCACGGTAGTAAGTAGGCCACTCCATCTGCTTCTTAGTCAGCTTTCGACTGAAGTAAGCTAGAGGCTGCCAAGGTTCATTATCATCCGAGCGTTGTTGTAAACAAGAGCCAATGTGAGTACCTGACGCATCAGTGAAAAGTCCCAGTTTGGAATTGGGGTCGGGATGAACCAGCATTGTAGCGGACGACAAACTTTCCTTGCAGGTGTTGAAGCTCTCCTCTAGCTGCGGCGTCCACATGAAAGGTTTCTTGCCTTTGCCTTGCGTTGCCGTGACTGCATCGATGAGAGGAGCCTGGAATTTTGCAGCATCAGGTAAGAATCGGCGATAAAAATTTATCATTCCCAAGAATCGGCGCATGCCTTCAACTGTCTTAGGAGGGGGAAAATCTACCAGATCTTTGATGCGGTCTTTGGGAGGGCTGGTCCCTTGGGCAGTTACTCTATAACCCAGGAAAGACACTTCCTCGGCACCAAAGACACATTTGGCTGGGTTTATCACAACTCCATACTCGTTTAGACGGCCGAAAAGGATGCGCAGGTGTTCTGCATGCTCAGTGTGATCCTTCGAGTAAACGAGTATGTCATCAATGTAGGCAAAACAGAATTCCAGGCCTCGTACCACCTCGTCCACGAAGCGCTGGAATGTCTGTCCTGCATTCCTCAATCCAAATGCCATGTACGGAAATTCGTACAAACCGAATGGCGTTATGATTGCTGTTTTGCAAATGTCAGGTGGGTGAACCGGGATCTGTTGGTATGCCTTTACCAAGTCTATGGTACTGAACACTGATGATCCAGCCAAGTTGTGGTTGAAATCACCAATGTGTCTGACAGGGTATTTGTCAGGAACAGTCCGAGAGTTGAGACCACGGTAATCTCCACAAGGGCGCCAGGTCAGGTCCTTTTTAGGGGTCATCTGGAGGGGAGAGGCCCATGAGCTCATGGAAGGTCGAGCTGTACCTGATTGTACCATCTCAGCAAACACTTTCTCTGCAGCTCGCAACTTGTCGGGGGCTAGGCGGCGTGGGCGGGAAGTCACAGGTGGTCCATCAGTAGTGTTGATGTAATGGACTGTGGAGTGCTTAATTTCCCTGTTGATGCCAGGGGGTTTAACCAGATCTGGAAACTGAGCAAGGATTTTGTGATAGGGTTTGTCCTCAGCAAGAGCTACAGTTTTGACACTAACCTGAGCTGAGTTCATGATAGAACAACTTGATCTCAAGCCGGTCGTACCATCAACTAGACTACTGTAACGACAGTCTGGTAGTAGGTGGTAGTGTGCCAGGAAGTCAGATCCGATGATAGCTGTCTCCACATCAGCTACTATAAAGTTCCATTTTAAGTCTCGCCTCAAGCCTAAATTGAGACAAAGTTGCAAGGTACCATATGTGTTTATACTTGTACCGTTTGCTGCAACAAGATGGTATGATGTTGCTCGCCGTCTCTCCCTCAGAGCAGTCCTGGGAAAACAACAAATGTCCGAGCCAGTATCAACAAGAAACTTCTTGTTGGAGTACCGGTCGGTTATAAACAGACGGCGACTGGGTTGGAGGCAGCCAGTAGTCGCCATCACTGACTGCTGCCCTGGTTTCCCGAAGACTGGTAGCTACATGGCTGGATGCATTTAATTGCTTTCTGGCCGTACCTGTCATGGTACCAGCAAAGGTTCTTGTCTCGGGTCCTGGAGCGGCTGCGACCACGATGGCGGCTGCTGCTGCGGTCACGTTGCTGTGAGTGTATGTGTGTGCCTCCAGTAGAAAGTGAAGCCACTGCCTTCGTAAGCTCAGCGACCTGCAGCCTGAGGGATTGCAGTTCAGATGGGGGCACCGATGCCACCTTCACCTCGTTCACCGCTGGGGAGTAAAGCGAATGGTGAGAGTCAATCTCCATCAGCTTATCCGCAAGCTCGCAAAGCTCTTGTATGCTTTGCTCCTTCTGAGCTGCCAGAACTATCTGCAGTTGCCGTGGGAGCCGGTTGGTCCATATAGTAACAAGCAACTTGTCAGGGAAGGTGGGGCCGGCCTGTGATCGAAGGTGTCTCATGAAAGAGGATGGCTTTCGATCGCCTATCTCTTGGTTCTCCAAGAGACGCCGCACTTTCTCCTCGTAAGAATCTGAAAACCTAGTAATAATTGTCTCCTTAAGTCGAGTATAGGGCTCGTGCTTCGGAGGATTAAGTATTAGGTCCTCAACCTCTTTAGTGGCATTAACGTCAAGATGTGCAACCGCATAGTGGAACTTGGTGATTTCGTTTGTAATATTATTGATAAAGAACTGTGATTCCAGGCTACAGAACCACAAAGCTGGCCTATCTTTACAAAATGGAGGGGTTCTGATTGTCACCCTAAATACCTGTGATTCAGGGTTAGTTGGCTTATTATTGCCAGCATTACCATCACCAGCATTCTCAGGGTTAGGGTTAGGGTTAGCAGGGTTGGGGTTAGCAGGGTCTTCGTACTCACTGTCGCTCATTTTGTGCATAAAATATTAGTACATACAAAACCTATGAGCCCTCAACTAAATGCAGATGCTTAAAAAACAAAGACAAAAAAACGAACCTTCTAGTCACAAAAGATGCTGTTAAACTAGCTATAGTAACTTGGTCACACACAAAACACAAAAATATGTAATTAGTTCTAATAGGATAAGCAAAACTTTAAGAAGTTAGAATTACGTAAATGTTTGTAAAAATACTTGAAATTAGTAGTAAAATGTCCTTTGGCGTTAGTCCAGCAACGTTGAAAACACACTTAAAAGTTTGTTAATTGCACCCAATATAGCAAAAAAGTTCATGCGCACTCGATGTTAACACGTAAAGTTTGAAGATTGAGGTTACCTGTTGTGTTGACTTGATTTTGACGTTGACAGACAGTTCGTGTTTCGTTCGGAAACCCCGAACCGGTCTTTTGTCGGTCGCGGAAGTCGTTCCCGGAAGTTCTCCAAACAGTCGCTGTGAGAATGGCGCCACTATCAATGCAAATTGTGCAAACACGTGCTGCATGCAAAATGGCGTTTCCGGAAAAATTTTCACAACCTCAAAATTTATGATTTTATCACCAAGTATGAATTTGACGATTTTTAGCACTGAAGCGAATGGGAAAAGGCGTGGCGAAGAACGATCTGCGCATGCGGCGTCGCATGCAGGCCGGGTTCGTAGCGTGGCCGGGAGCGCGGTCTGCGCGCCCGCACGTGCCTCGACGTGTCGCAGGGCTTCGCCCTCTCGTACCGTTGGTTGGGCCGGTGCGTCCGGGCACATTCAAGCGGCGCGGCAAGATTGCCTGCACCACTCGGTAGTTGGGACACGTGTGTCCGTCCAAGAACTTCCTCGCGTCGGGTCACCAATTTGGAGTAGGGTGTGGTGACGGAGGAAAAAGGCACTAGTTTGTATTCAGAGTTTAATCCTGTCACTCACAAATCTCCTTATATGAATAGCTAGTTATACTTAAGATAGAGTATGACTAAATTAATTACAAAGCGCGTTATAATAGAAGTTCCGTCGGCGGACAAGTATCAGCGAGATGTTGTCCGTGTCGCGTCTCGAGCCGGAAGAAGAGAGAGTACAGCGTGCCGTGCCGACCGACCAGATCGGAAGCGGAAACTTCCGGGCGGGTACGTTCGGTACACGGTACACTGTTCAGTGCAGTACCTATAAAAGTGAGTGGTGTTGCCATTATAACACCACAAGTTTATTAAAACCACTTTTAGGTCAATTACCTACCTACGCAAATCTTTTTCAACCGTTAAAAACTCGCCTGCAAAAATAAAAGCTCTGTGTTTTACATTTTAAGTCAATTAGGTACGCAAAGCTAGCCTGCAAAAAACTCTGTATTTCAGATACGGTGGCGCGTGCCGGCCGGCACTTGTTTTGAATAAAATTGGTTTTAAACCAAACGCACACACTCGCAGGCTCTCGTTTTAAACGATGCTCTGCGCTCACACACACACACACACACACGCGCGCGCGCGCAATCACCTTTGTGTTGCGCCGCCGCCTTGGCTTTGTCGGCTCTTGTCCGCGATCGCCGCATTTGTCTCACTCTTTCGTATCAACATTCGTTCTCAGTCGTTTTTCGCACTGATAATAAACAAGTGCAGTGTGCCCACCTTAGGAAATTTTCCCCGAAATTTAGGGGATATTTTCTCGTTTAGGGGATTTTTTAGGGGACAAAAATATTTAGGGGATTTTAGGGAAAAAAATATTTTGCGGATTTTTAGGGGAAAAAATATTCAGAGAAATTCAATATCTAACCGTTACCGTTAACATACCCCGACCCCGACCCAGATCCCGATCCCGATCCCGATCCCGATCCCGGTGCCGGTGCCGGTGCCGGTGCCGGTGCCGATGCCGGTGCCGGTGCCGGTGCCGGTGCCGGTGCCGGTGCCTCGTGGTCCTGCTGCACGACGGTCTCGGTTGCGGTTTATGATTTCTTAGACGGCGGTGGTTCGTTACACTGCCATGTGAGTGGCCTCTTAGTAGTAGGTTGAAAAACTCTAAAACTGGGGTTCATCGGGTCGGTGGACGACTCGGTGTCCCACACGAAAAGAAGAGGAAGAAGAATGTGACATTTCAATTCAAATTATCTACCAAGCTATTTTAAACTTTACTAAAAAGTAATATGAAAGTACAAAAACACATTAAATCGTCCATATAAACTTTACTAAACCTCAACTCCAACTAATTCAAGCGTCTTTACCTCGACAGTATCACGAAAATGCATTAAAAATATTGAAATAAAAAAAAACATAGTTATCAGCCAACCGTGGTTTTAAACCGGAAAAAAACCGTTGTTTACGTTTTAAACGGTTTTTTTCGTTTTCAACAGGTTGGTTTAATTGGTTTAAAATCGGCCTTACATCTATAGGTGGATCAGATGGGCTATCAGGGGTGGGTTAGGTCATCGGCTGATGTGGCGCAGTGGTCGTGCAACTGCCTGCGGCGCAAAGATTCTGGGTTCGATTCCCAATGGGGCACTATCATAGTGGATTTTATCAATCAATTGGTCACACGAAATACACAACCATGTCAGAGGTCTACTAGTAGTAGTAGGCGGTTGAGAAACTCTGACACCAGGGTTCATCGGGTCGTTTGTCGAGGAAGTGTCCCAAACGAAAAAAAGAAGATGAAGCAGTCCATCTCTGACAAGACAACGGCATCGCAATACTATCTAAATAAATGATCTGTCATACCGGTAAACTCCAGAGGTGCGTTCAGCGTGCTCCGGATAAGGTAACTTAAGCTTAAAATTTAAACTTCACACACCTCTGAACGGGGTTTGGAGGAGTGCATGAACGAAAGACAGTTAGATGTCATCACATTAGCGATGTTTAAAAATTTGCCGCCGTGCCTGTTCTTATTAATTTTTCAAACTTATCAAAGTATACTTTATAGTGCAACACTTCTGAACGGGGTTTGCGGAGTGAATGAACGAAAGACAGCTAGATGTCATCACATTAGCGATGTCTAAAATTTGCCGCTGTGTCTGTTCTTATTAATTTTCCAAACTTATTAAAGTATAATTTATAAGTAGTGCCACACGATAACCAACAGAAATATATCACCAAAACACTAAGGCGCCTCACACACTGGGAACGCGCCCCGACGCGTAGCGCGGAGCGGCAGATCCCGCCACTGCGCGTTGACGCTTTGTCGGTGTGTAGCACTAGGCGGTTTTTCGATACGTACTGATGTACTTGCATACAACTTTAAAATCTGCGATTCCGCGCTACGCGACGGAGAGCGGTGCAGTGGGAGAGCCGCCTAACACTATGCACCTGTCAAACTGACGTTTGGCGAAACTGAGAAAATTTATGTGACGTGCAGTCTATCGAAACTTCAAAGAAAAAAATTAATGTATGAAACGCAATAGCATTTTCATGGCGGCTATATCTGTTTCACTCATTTCCGTTTTCTTTCTCTTTTGTTTGTCAATAATGTCAACATCATTTGATCTGTTGATCTGTGGACATAATTTGGCAGCTCTTGTTAAAACGAAGTAATTGTTGTTTGTGAATTTATTTTCAAGTTCCTCGTTTATTTTGCTTTGCTTCATTTTCAAAAGTGACAATACTTTAGTATTTGGCTAAACCAAGGAATAATGAAGTTTAGGAAATGTGAAATTTGTGGATTAAAAGCTGCAAGAAAGAATGGACAGAAACGGCATTTCATTGCTCAGTTTCCTCTGGATGAAGAAAGGTTAGTAAAGATAATCATCATAATGCTTGGAATATGACTCATAAACATCGTAATTATAGCAATAAACATTGATTTGAGTTGATATTATTATTTAGTTGAAGAAGTTGCTGTTATATAGTGCGACCAAATATAATGTATAATCGATATCGATACAATGCGTTGTCACTTGTCACAAATTTCTTTTTAATGGAGAATGTTTCTAACATTTCCTTACAACCGAGTTCTGGGTTAGAGTACCTATGTTTTTCGGGGCGGGCCGGCGGGGGGATATTGGAGTAAACGCTTCTGGGCCCTATGAAACGTCGAGATTTACCATTTGCAAAGCCTCTTCCATCTGCGCTACCGCGGCTCGTCCCCTGCCCGCGTAAGATAAGATACAGTTCACGGGCAGGGGACGATCCGCGGTAGCCCACATAGATGAGGCGTCGCCACTAGTAAAGGAAAAAGTCGCAGGTTCAAATCATGGCCACGGTTGAAAAAAAACCGGGCTTTCCAAAATTTTATACAAAATACGGGAAGTGTTTTAACAATTTTGGTATTAAATTGAATGTATTTATTATTTGATAAGATATTATTATATGTTTCAGGTGAAGAATAAATGTACCGCTATATAGTTCTAAACGAATGGTACAAGAAAAAATCTTCGATCTACCCTACAATCAAATTATGTGCAATGATTGAAAATATGGTCAAAGTTTTTGATGAAAAAAACCAGTTCAAAAACTAACACCCGACTACTGAGACCTCACTAAAAATTTTAGACGATTAAATGCATGGACATGCTTGTATGAACTCCGCCAAACCAGTTGCTCTGTTTTCCTGTGGGAATGGTGTGTGGGACTTTTCTGAAGTAAAAAGTATCCTCTAATGACCAGTTATACAAAATTTGGTAGAAATTCGTCTAGTATTTTTTGCTTGAAACGTGGAAAAACAGACAGATAGATACAGTAATTTTTTTTACTATTGTTTTGAGACCTATAACTTGAACGGAATTTTAAGTATTCAGATGTACACACTTGGTTGACTTACTGTTTTATTATTTTTATTTAGAATTTTACAAAAGTAATAATTATTGAAATCCTTTAGCTGGTTTTACTTAGAAAAAGGTCCATTAATTATGTTTCGGCAACTTATTGTTATGAAAATATTGAGTTAAAATTGTTTCGATAATATTCAAATACGGGGAGGTTCCGAACGACCGTCTTTCCCGAAACCGCTAAGCTTCCCCGGCTAAACTGAACAACTTTCCCCAAGAAGCATAGGTCAAAACTTTAAAAAAATTACCTCCCATAGAGTATTATTCGGTCAGCTTAATTCTTGTATGGGAGGTAATTTTTTTAATGTTGTCTATCACTTTTGATCCTCGGGGAAAGTTGCTAAGTTTGACGGGTTTAGCTGAGGGTCTTCGAAAAAGTCGGTTGTTTGGAACTTACCTGCTGCTAAATTGCTGAAACATAATTATTATTAAAATAAAAATATTATTTTGAGCTGCCGCACCATTTCGGCAGCTACGTTGTCGATATCGATAAATTTCAGGCTGTCGCATAGGTACATCACTACGTGTGTTCTTTATGTTGGCTATACTAGAATTGACTTGTTTTGACATGTTGGCAATGATTTGGGAACTGCGTTTTGACATTTTGCGTCGTTCATTTTTTTTCTTCGGAGTCCCAACTCTTAAAACGCTAGTTCTATTATATTCTCTTTGGTGACGTGTGCGCATGAACGGGATAAGTTTGACAAGTAGAAATTTTCTTCTGACAGGAGAAAATTCTCTCTGAAACGCGGTTTTACGATCTGTCATCGCTGATATAATTATTGAATATTCCCATAAGCGACGGCGTTGAACGGCCTCCTGGAATATCGGGCTTGTTCTCGAGTCCGTTAAATTTCGTATTTTAACTTTGTACAATACTGACTGCAAGACTTAATGCCCTAGGACGGATCAACATTTCCTTGTGATGTGCTAGTTATTTTTAATCTATGCTTCTTCTGGTGCCCGTCCTAAGTAGTGATGCTCTAAGCAATCGCTTTATTTGCCTTATGGTTAATCCACCACTGAAAATCTGGTTATACCTTGGAATGTGGGCGTTGACGCTGGCGGCGCGGCTCTGGCACCGGCGCCGGCGAGGGATTGCGATGGTGTTTCGTATTCTTTCCATTACGGTTCGTGACTTCAGAGTATACCTTCAAAATCAAACAGAATTTGTTAGACGGTATATAGAGGCAGCTAGTGTAGTTCTTGTGAGGGCATGTTCCTCATCCATCATAGTGATTTTAAAAACCAGTTTACCAGAGCGGATAAATTTCAGAAATATTGAAATTTTAGGCGATGAGCTGATAACCTATCCCTGTAGCGTAGCAGGCATCTCAAATGTCTCTCAAATTCTCTATCTATGCTCTCAAATATCTCAATGTCGTGGCGATAAAGTAGGTCCTAAATAAATAAAATAAAAAAGAAAATCTCACTGTTTCATAGTCATCGGAATCAGAAGTAGCCTCCTGGTCAATCTCCGAAGAGCTATCCTGCTTCCGCCGGCGCCTTCGCCCCGTGAACAACTTTTTCAAATTGCTGAATAAGCCTTTCTTCTTTTTCTGCAATTTGCGATTAATAACAAAAGGGGATACAACAATCCACCCCGCTTTAGCAAAGTGATCAATAAGAGAACAGATCTGTTTCTAGGACAGGATTAACCAGACGTTAATACTAACCATTCATTAATTCCACTGCATGATAAAAATCTATACCAACATTTATACATTAGTAAGTAACTCGGTCTTACGTTTTTACATTTTGATACATTTTAGACATAGGCTACTTTTCACCGCAAGAAAATCTATCAATCCCACCAATCCCACAGGAAGCAAAGTAAATCATAAGAAACATAGCGCATGACGCCGAAGAAATTCGTTGTGTGGAATGCTATACTTTTTGTATCAGCCACAAACGCGTACGTTGTTATACTATCGAATGCGGACGAAGTCGCGTGTAAAAGCTAGTTATTTAATAATAATGGGGTTGAGAGGACTCACCTCTTCCCTTCCAATAACAGTAGTCACACTTTCTTCCGAGCCGTCGCTGCTCGCAGTGTCTTCATCAGTGATGGAGCTTCGTCCACGCTCTCTGCTGCGAGGGGAGTGTCTCCGGCTTCTCTTGTCGACTGGCGAATATCTTTGATCGCGAGTTTTGGGAGGCGAATACCTACGCATGTGGTGCACAGAAGGCGGGCCTTGATCCTGTCTTTTGGATGGGCTGTAACTTTGATCACGTCTTTCAAAAGACGAGTACTCATGGTCGTTATTGTCACCATATCGGCCATCACGATTTTCAGCTGGTGAGGAGTATTTGCACGCGGCGGGTGGAGAACGCTTGTGTACGTTAGCGTTGTCACTGCTGGTAGAGTGTAACTCTTTTTTTGCAGACATCAAACTGCGCACACCGTCGCCTCGAGGCGTTGCAGACTCCGTCGCCGCTGAACTCACGGTTGTTACAGTCTGTACCTCTGATCTGTAACGGGCCCCGGTAGCCCTAAACTGCGATTTAAACTCTTTGCCAGCAAACGTAGGTTGTTCGCCCTCATGCAATATTTCTGATGCACCAATCTTAGGTTTTGCTTTTGGTTCGAATTTAAATTCAAATTTCTTATTGGAGGCAGCGACCGAGGAATAGTTGCTCGAATTGTGATTTTGAGTATAATTTGTGTTAATCGCGAGTGATTTGTATATTTCCTTAATAAGATTATTGGTTTCCTGGTTGCGTGGTTCGTTTCTGTTGGCAGGAACGTCCGCAGGTTGGGGGCTTGACGAGGGCAAGTTTGGTTTTGTGGGAACGCTGCGATAACAACATTTGCACTGCCGCCCGTTAGTGTGTATAAATATGGGATAGTTCTGTACGCACTTATTTATTTCACCGCAGGGACTCGGCCCGGTTGTAGGATGAAAACCATTTTGTGTGCTTTTAGAATCATGCCGTAAAATGCACATTGGTGGCACTCCTGTGCCTGGCGGATACAACCGCTGACTCTTGTCACCTGGCTGCAAAGGACAAGGCCTCCCTTGTCCATAAGGACAAAAACTGCATTTTGGACTGTATTGATAGCTGTTCATAAAGCTGGAATAGGCAGCAAGAATGTCTTGGGATGGACCATTTTGGACGACAGCATCTTTTTTAGGTTTACCCTCTATTACTTGTTTCTGCGTGTTGGTTTTAACTTCCGTGAGTACGGCGTGTAGAATACTCTTTATTTGGTTGAGAGTGATCTCAGTTTTATTGTCAGGCGCAGATGGTTCTTCTGGTTCCGGAGGCGGAGGTGAAGGTTCTACTGGAGGTGGTTCCATTTGCACGGTGTGACTGAGTGAAGACTGCGTTTCTTGATTGTTAAAACTGATTGTGAGGCATTCGGCATTTTTCAGTATTTGCCGCGGAGACGAAAATACAGGCGGGTTTAATGATTGAGATGGTGGTTGTCGCGGCGTTGACGATGTTAAGAGTGGTTTAGGATTCTTTGTTTTATTGTATACTGTACCGCACTCCACATAATCCGAACAAGACATTTCTGCCATTCTCAAATTCAAGTCATGTCTGCGCTTTTGCATTGCTTTGATTACCTGTTCTTTTTTGAGTGCGGACTTGTTCGTAGTTTTATTCTTACTTCGATGCTTAGGATTGGATCTTATAGGTGTATTCACTGTGCAGTATTCAGTTGTTAACTGCTGTTCATAATGGACTCGAGGTAGGTTAAGGTTGTCATGACGAAAATTTCTTTCCATTTCTAGATATACGTCGTCTAGCCGTCGATTTTGGGAGACTTCATTTTTCATATGTTGGTAAATATCTTTCTTTATCATTGTCTTGATAGGCGTCTCCCTGACAGGAATTACATCGTAAAGACTCGAATCGTAGTAGGCACTATGTTCATGACTGTTGTCTATAGCAGTGTCGGCTTCATAAGGTATGTTGTGGAAGAGTCCGTGACAGCACGAACACACTTCTGAGTCACGGTGGGGCGGCGTGCTGCTGCTAGCTGGCTCGTCTCGACACACTGGCCATGAAAACTCGCCTGAAGTCGATGGCTCCACGTTGAGCGGCTTCGGTCGGTATTGCTGCTTCATCACATTTTCCAAGTAAGCGTGGTCCGTTTTTTCTTCTCTTGAAGACCGAAGTCTGCTGCGACGAGTTGTTTCCTCCATTTTTTTTTTCGGATGCGTATAGCACATCATCTGCGTTTTGCCCTTCGATTTTTTGACCATCAATCTAAATTTCGGCATAACCTTTCGCTTCCTTTTGGAGTTATTGGGTTCATTAACAGAATTAGGCATACAATTCTGCTTTTCGGTGATCGAGACAGTTGTTGATGATCTGGGTTTAATTAGAGTTGGACCGCGGTCAATTACAGCGAGGGAACCACGTGAAGGAGAGGGTGGTTCGACGTTAAGTGAATGAGATGAGGATTGTTTGGCATTATCGGCTGCATCAGGAGAGGGACAGGCAAAAGGTGTTGAATCTGCGTCGAGGGTGACGGCCCCGATGGTGAGGTTAGTGCGTGCTAACGAATGGGAGGAGCGCTGTACTTGCGCCACTTGCTCCACGTTGTCCCCACCACGACCGCCGCCGCCGCCGTCCCGCTCTTCCAATTCACGCTCCAGTTCACAGATTTTTTTCTGGAGATCTGTTACATCGATCGGAATGCAAGATATTATTTTCACTTCCGTTTGCGATGGAGTGTTTCCTGCAATTCAATATTATTTTTTATGAATAGTTTGAACTTTGATAAAAAAAGAATAATGTAAAGAAAGAAAACGAAAAGTGATAGTATGGAGAAATTGAAAATATTGCCAAACAAGAAACAAACAAGTTGACTGAAATACTACAAAAAAGCACGTTGTAATTTTCATGAGATAGATATGATTAAGGGTGTTAATAAATATGAGGATCAATTAACCCATTTCTAAAGACGAGTGTACCAAGGTTAAAAGCGATCTTCCTCAGAAAGTTCTCGATACCCTTGTACTTTGGCTTCAGAGACGTACAACCACTCCCCACCATCTTAGTGGTGCTCAGGATGACGCAGCATCGTCCTTGCTGGAGACGCAAACAAAGTATACTCAGCTTGCTGTGATACTGAAACAAGTAGGTAGGGACTGAGACAACCAAGAAGCCCCATTTAGCCTGGGACCAACAGGGTTAGCTACTGGTGCTATCCTGTAAAAGAGTCAACTAAGTGGACCAGGCCAGTTTACCACTGCTTTCAATGGTCTTTCTATCTGATACATATTAAAACCAGCGAATTAAATAATGAAAACTCATTGGGTACTTACCTAAAAACAGATTTCAAACAGCAAGAATAAGTATTTGAGCTACTCGTTCGGTAGCCTCTTTTAAACGAATAATTTCATGTTTTCTAACCGGATATGTACTGATAATCTGTACAGGTTTATAAAAAAAATGATTTTATTTTGTTGGTGTTATCGCATTTCTGTTTGTGACGTTTGTGAGATCGCAACAAAGTTTGCAATAATTTCGTCATTGGTCATTGTCATTCAATATTCTTGACATTGGATTTTGAAAGAAAGTTTTTTAGCTGCCAGCATGATGCGTGATTTTCGGCAAAGAAAACGTTTGTCCTCGTTGCTCGGCACTACCTCGGAACCGTAGGTCACCACACTTCAATCCACAGAACTCGATCAACGCAGCCTGCCATACCCAGAACCAGAGGGAAGACCGCGTTGCTCAAATAATACTATACTACTGTGGCGGCGCGCATGCTCTCCACATACAAGTCCTGAAACGCGGTATAGAAGTTATTCCGCCGATTGCTATATATAGAACTTCCAAACATGTCCGGTTGGAACATTCATTCCCCTGGTCACAACTCCTGACCAGGCGGCTAGCTACCCTTTTCCTCACTGTGTAGCGGAAGTGATTGAAGTCATCACATAACGCAAAGCCTATTTGTATATTGAGATCAGTGCTACAATATCTGTACTGGTTACGGAAATGGAAAAAAAAAACACTTATGCCGTATTAAATCCTACTACATGTGCACATTGTTATTTCCTTTTCCAGAGCATCCTTCCGTCCCCCTTTGATCCCTCTGCGGTCCGTTTTTCGTCGGTTCGGTGTGCCACACACCAGAATAACACCAAAAGAAGAATGTTCCACTGTACCCATACCTCATACTAGTGTAACGCTAGTTTTATTATATCCTATTTGGTTTTCAGTCCTTATAATAACGGGCTGCACCAAGAATAAATGAATTTCATTTCATTAATAAGCATAGTTTATTATTTTCAAGCTATTTGAGAGTATAGTATTCTTTGTACTTGAGTTTGCTTAGATAGCGCATGCTCACGCCAAACCTCAAGCAAGTGCTCCACACAGTGAGTATAGTATTCTTTGAGCAAGTGGCATTTGTTTCATCATTGGCCTCACACGTCTGTGACAGACGATTTAATCAGTATCTAAGGCAAGACTTCATGGCTGTATAAGCCGATACGGGAGCGGCATAATTTTCCGCACGCTCTACAAGTGAAGGTGGAATTTGAGACTGTTTAGATGACGTTTTTGCTTTTTGTTAGCGAGACCAGAAAACCAGGCATTATCGTGTGTTAAACGCCCATCCAACACACGCTTACGCCAATTGTCCCTATCCTCAGCAAGCTTCTCCCAGCTTTGATGGTCAACGTTAAACGTAGCCATGTCCCGCTTGGCGCAATTTTTGAAACGCAGCATAGGTCTTCCAACCCCTCTTTTAGCGTTTGCTACAGCGCCAAGCAGAACACACCGTGGTAGACGCGAAGGTTCCATCCGGCGCACATGCCCTAGCCACCGCAATCGTCTCTGCTTAAGCAGGGCGGTAAAACTAGGCAGCTGCGCAATTTCTGCGCAATTTTCTATTTCAGGTACTCCAGATCCTTGATGACCATGTTCCAGCAGAAGCGACCCGTCATGCTGAACAACTATTGCTATCAAGCCATTATCGTATCACATATAGTTAAGCGGTGCTCCTGGTGCCCACCATCAGGTACTCCAAACCCTCAATGACCAAGTGCCAACAAAAGTGGCCCGTCATGATAAACAACTTTTACTTTGAAACCATTACCGTATCTCCTATAATTTAGATGGGATGCTGGTGGTCTTCAACAGGTACTCCAGTTCCTCGATAACCACCAATGTCAATGCCAAATTTCACGAAGATCGCTAAATCGGTTTGGCAAATTTAGGTAATATCAGCTTTATTTCCCGCTTTTCCTGCTTCTAACCGTTTTCCCGTGGGAATGAGGAATTTTCCCGTAGGAAAAAGTAGCCTATGTTACTGAAGAATATTGTAGCTTCTAATGGTAAAAAAATTTTGGAAATCGGTCCGGTAGTTTCGGAGTTTATCGATTACATACAAACAAACAAACAGAACGTAAGTGGTTTTCTTTGGTTCTGAATAAATCCAAAGAGCATATAACCGCTAATAAATCTGAACTAAATCCGATGTGTCACGCCACTGTGGTCTGCTCACTGACCTCTAAGGGTCTGCTGGTAAATAAAAACAAAACGGGTGATAAAAGAGGTTTCATGTAATCTCCTCAATAAATAAAATTATGCTGAGTATTAGTTTAGTACTTATATTTTAATCACAAATTTATTAACAATATAATTTATCATTTTTGCGTAAACATACACAGGATACTTTACAACACAATACACTCCACGAGACTTGTACATTGTTAGAAGAACATCCGGGGCTTCAGCGTGACGTTTGGTTCCCCGAAGCTAGACGGATCGTTGCCTAGTAGTGTCCTGATGATCAGGTTGTTTGGTGAGAAAGGATTCCTCTTGTTAAACATTTTTTTCACCATCGTTGATTTTAATTTCTTATCTCCATCTTGCAGCTTCTGTTTCATTTTATAATTGTACATCAAAGGGTCTTCACTAAGGTCTTTCTGCACTTTATCTTGGAATTTCTTCCATCCAGGAAACAGCGGCTTCGACGGTTCTGATGCTAATTTCTGAGTCCTCCTCATCTCCGCAAAGGTTTGTGTACCTTCTGTGAACCTCGGTTGAGGAGGTATATAATCTGTGCGTTCGTCAAGCGGTGTTCTTCGGCCAAGTTTGTGGAAGAACGACATTTTTCGATCACTTTGTGTGCCTGTGCTCTTTACTACAACTTCTTTGAGGCA
Organism: Tuta absoluta; assembly: GCA_027580185.1. Lineage (NCBI taxonomy): Eukaryota > Metazoa > Arthropoda > Insecta > Lepidoptera > Gelechiidae > Tuta > Tuta absoluta. The sequence continues at coordinate 922,087 of JAQAHW010000003.1, forward strand.
CAGTGGTACTTGTGGTGCGTGATGGTTACAGTAGGGATCGTATGGGCTTTGGTATGGCGGCATGGCGGGGTGAGTGTGCGAGTGATGGTAATGCGGTGCATGTTCAGGTATGGTTTGTTCGTGCCGCCGGTGCGGAGTGTAGGCGCCGTGCGGCACGGATGGTCCACGTGGGTAGTACGGCCCGCGGTGCTCGCAGCCGGGAGGTGGTGGCACGTAGCCATAACGGTCGTAGCCTGATGCGTACGATGGTTTGTTGTAAAATTCCTGCTCGTGCATTGCGTAGTTGATTATTTCTTGTCTAAAAGGCGGCAGGTGCCTCACTTTTGGTACGATGTCTACTTCGAAAGAGCTCTCTGTATCTGTTTTCTTCTTCTTGAATAATCCTTTAAAAACATTCGTAAGTTTGTTTTTTGGTTTTGCCTGAAACAAAAGGAAGGATTACTTACACAATTTGTTGTGAATACAATTATTAGATACCGTGAAAAATATAAACACATACAATACACACCTTTGCTCGAATAGCAGTGGTAAATTCCGTATCGGATTGAGAGATGTCTAGGCTAAGCTTCTCGATTGCAGTGTCTGATCGGGTGGTGTAGGAGGTCTCAGTGATCATTGGCGAGCCAATCGCCTCGCAGCTTTTCGAGTAGCATTTCAAAGCTGATGTGGCCACTTTAGCGTCATGCCGTGACACGCGACAGATACTGTCTCCGACACTACGAGAGGTCAACTTTTTCTCACTGTTATCTTTTCTCCTATCTGGGGTCTTTTTTCGTTCTGAGCGAGGATTGAGTGTCACCAATTTGTAAATCTCTTTAATCAACTCGTCTGTGTCACGGTTATTGTCAGTATCCTGCATTCTCGTGTTTTGCGAACATTCTTGACACCTAGCTTCTTGGTTTGGCGGGAATATATGGTAGGAGCAGGTAGGTCGAGCTTGGCAGACGTTCTGCATACAGCTCAAAGGGCACATTGGTGGCATGGGACAGCAGCAGGGATTCGTGAAAGGAGTATATTGGTTTGGAATGCTGCATTGTGCCACCGTGAAGCTCGGAACGGTAGGCAAGACATGAGCTCCGATAGGTGTCACTCCTATATTGCCAGGGACGCCGCTACCATCTGTAGCACCCGATGCATTTGTTGTTTGAATGTTCCGATCTTGACCTTCTTTATCCTGAGGTGTCGGTTCTTTTTTTATTTCTTGGAGAAAACTTTGAAGTATGTATTTTATTTCGTCCAATGTTTTATCGCCTTTTTCAGGCCCGTCGACGTCATGTGTTTTATTCATATTTTCGAACAAGTGCCCCCGTGAGGCGCTCACCGTTGCGTTATCATTATGCTGTCCATTTGAGTTTTCATTTAGTCTAGGATTTAACTGTTTGTATTTAAATCTATTCTGTACCATATCTGAATAAACATCTTCGCCCTCTAGAATTACGTTAGGATGTTCAAAATGCCGTTTCTGCCTTTCGAAATGAGATTGTTTTGCGTGTTTTGTCATCATGTATTCCTCATAATCACCGTGCTGGGCTTTCAGATTCAGCCGAGGTCGATGCGTTCTTGGAGAGGGCGGAACCTCCCTGTAATATTCATAGCCAGTTATGTTATCCTCCACAAATTTTCTTTTAGATTTGGGGCTGGATTTCTCCTTGACTGGCACCACATCGTAGAGGGTTGCGTCATTGTACATGTCGACATATCGGTAGCGGCGTGGAACTCGTGGGCGTTTTGTTCTGTAGAGACGCGCGTCACACACACTGCCGGTGTCGTAGTAATTGTGATGGTCACACGGTAAAGTGCAGTTGTGTGGCGAGCGATGTGGCGAGCGGTATGTGGAGCGGTATGTAGAGCGGTGTGGGCTTGTCCGGTACGCCTCTCGTTCGTAACAACAAGAACAAAGATCTACTCCTTCTTGAATGTTTTCACGCAATGAATATTCTTGGTCGCGACAGACCGGTGCTGAAATCTGACTGATCTCCGACCTCCTGCGCCCAAACATGTTAGTTGGCCTATACTGCTTCTGAATTATGTTACTTATAAAATCTGAGTCTATCTTAGATCGTTCTTTAATGTTTTTTCTATTTCTTCTCGGTTTGTCTTTGCGTAAATAACCATTTGGTTCTTCTTGAAATTGATCAATGTCTTCATGGTATCTCTCCGGGCTTTCAGATTTCTTTCGTCTTAAATGATGTTTATGCCGTCTTCCAGGGCTTTCATCGATTGACTTTTCATTGTGCTTGTAGTGCTTGCGTAGTTGGTGGTGGTTTGGAGACTGACACTCAGTAAGGAGAGGTTGCGCTAGTGAGTGATAACTGGTCCCTGTGTACGACGTCGCATCTCCGAAAGCCTCCAATGTGGATCGAGTCCTACGCTTTTGAATTTTTTTATCGTCTACATGTAACCTTCCTTTGCTTTTACGATGTCTATGCTTAGAAATTGAATATTGTTGCTCGTGCGCCATGCTAGCTGGTAGGGTCTTAAGCTTTCTTTCTTTAATATTTCGGTATTCTTTGGATACATATTCGCTTTCATCAGATTTTCTGCGCAGTGTGTCCAATCGTTTATAACAATTTTTTGCGGTACTGATCATGCTTTTCCTGTCTGAAAAATCGACAGTGCTTTCTGCAAGGCATACAATCTCATGCTGACATGTACATTCAGGAGCTAATATATTATCTGCTTCTTTGCGTAAAGTGTTCTCTATGCATGCCAAATTCTCACAATTTTTGTTTACTTGGTCTAGCTGGCGTTCGATTCCGACTATCTGATGTTTCAGATCTGTTACATTGACAGCTATACTAGAATTTATTTCAATATCCTTCTGAGACGAGCTTCCTGCAAAAGACAGTTTTAAAGTAATTACAAAAAAAGAATACTATAATTAAGATACATACCGTTTCTAGTTCGGATGCCTAAATAAGACATTCTAACGGTATTACTCATTTCATTAGATATACAAACAGATTAGAATGGAAATTGTATTGGAAGAATCTTTACATTATCACGAGTGTTATAGGCTAGGTTTTTGCTCAGAAAGCAGTCATGTTTCTCATTTTACAAAAATATTTACAATTAGCTGTTACCCACGGCGTTGCCCGCATAAAATTAAAACTATCCTATTGTGTTAGTCCAAGCTACCGTCTATATGTGTGCCAAATTTCATTACAATCGGTTCAGTAGTTATTGCGTGAAGAAGTTACAAACAAATAAACAAACATACAAACTTTATATATGCTAATGCAAAGAATTAGCTTGGCCATCCAAAGAGGCAATGCTGCCAGTCTTTTGGGAACTTTGCCTAGGTGCGCCACTCTGGGAGAAATATTTTATTTATAGAATTTAATATAAAAATATTCTAAAAAAAGTTATTAATGGTAATTATTTGTTTTCAGATTCAGATCAGGATATAAGCAGAGAAAATCTCTTACATGTTATTTTGTATTTGCCTTGGTTCATTCTAACTTCTCAATCACAATACAATATATATACGGGGTGTAAGGGACGGTGTACCGAAAACTTTGCAGGCATGATCAGACCATAAAACTGAACAACTTTTTTAATGGAAGATATGTTGGTAAACGAGAAATTTTTTCGAGCTCCCATATAAAATTTCCGACTAGTTGACTGAACTTCTATGGAAACTCGAAAAAAAAATCGTTTCCCAACATAGGCTCCATAATAAAAGTTGTTCAGTTTCATGGTCTGATCATGTCTGCAAAGGTTTCGGTACACCATCCCTTACACTCTGTTTATATACATGGTGTAAAAAAAATAGCTGAGAATATTTTAAGGGGTGAACCAGTACGTGAAACTGAACAACTTTCCCCAAGGAACATAGGTCGAAATATGAAAAAAAATTGGCCCTCCCATACAAATTATACCGGCCGCCGGGTAACACACTAAGTATGGGAGGGTCAAATTATTTTTTCATATTTCGACCTATGTTCCTTGGGGAAAGTTTTTCAGTTTCACGTACTGGTTCACCCCTTAAAATATTCTTAGCTAATTTTTTTACACCTTATATACATATAAGTAGGATATTAAGGTTGTCGCTTACCGAGCGCTCGCCGGAAGAAGTCTCGTATGGCGCGGCACCTGCGCTTGGCTCGCGGCGAGATCCGGCGGCGCGGGGTGCGCAGTGTCATCTGCTCTCACCCGCGCACCGTCTGAACAACAAACATCTGTGCCCTGTGTTATGAATTACTACTATTTTAGTGTATTGATATCCAGATGACATCCAGACGCACCGCCGGATACCATCCGTACCTGGTTGCCATTCCACCAATTCGGACTAAGCGCTTCCAGTCATCATTTATAATGCGCACTGCTAAAGAGTGGAACTCACTACCTGCGTCTGTGTTTACAAACGCATACAACCCTAATCTCTTTAAAGTAAGAGTGAACAGGCTTCTTCTGGGTGAGCTCGCTCCATCTTAGATTTTGCACCTGCCTCGCCCATTTCCACATGCTCTAAGGTAGACTTGTAGATAATGCCCTCGGCATTTAGTCCGCCCATGTAAATTTATTGCATAAAGAAAATAAAAAATAAAATAACTACAGTCTACAAGTCTACAGGTGAAATTATTAGTACATTGCGTAGCCGGTTCATATTCCTGGTATCATAATGGCTAACCTACTACGCAGCGAATATCGAATTTCAGCTGTAAAATTGTAGCCTGTAGTTGGATAAAATCGGCCACTGGTATTATGACTTTACTGTTCTCTCTCTTTTCTCTTTTCGTGTGGGACACCGAGTCGTCCATCGACACGTCCCTAACCCGAACCCTAGTTTCAAGAGTTTTTCAACCGCCTACTACTTGTAGTAGGCCTCTGACATAGTTGTGTTACTTTACGGTTAATTATATGTAAGTAGAGATATCACCCTCCCCCAGGGTACGCCATAGGGCACGATCTCCCATTTTCGCCATCCAGTCTCTACCTACGTCCAGCAGTGGACAACAATAGGCTGTTTTAAAAAAAAAAATGCCCATTGAAAAACTTGACTTCAATTTGAAACAAATATCGTTTTTACTGGTGGTGGCGTACAGTTATATGCTGTGTGATTAACCTGGCCAGCAGTGCCTTTATTTTTATGTTTTGACCCCGCCCGAACCGGTTTTCTATTAGGATATTACAATATTGTTATACAAAGAAGAAAATTGTGTTACTTATACAAATTTCTTTTTTTTTACCAAGACGGATTATGACGTCCATAAGTGATAAATGTGAAAATACTATCCTACATTGAATAAAGTTAATTTTATTTCATTTCACACAGGTTTACTGATAATTGCGTTACTGATAATTAGCATCACCCCGTTTCTATCCTATGGGTGTCGTAAGATGCGACTAAGGGACTTAAGGGTTACATTTGTATTGCAATTTTAGGCGACGGGCTGACAACTTGTCACTATGGTGATACACAATAATCCAAATGACCCTCAAATGTTTGTCAGACGTGGCGTAAATGTCCGTTTTTTAAAGCCGTTTACGCGCTGCCTACCCCGCAAGGGATTATACTCGTGATATATGTACGTACGTACTGATAATCTGTTAGGATCCCGTCAATGGGTGAACCAGAGCATGAAACTGACCAACTTTTATAAAAAATGGGGCTCTTATACAAAATGACTTGGTCCAATTAAAGAGTTTGAATGGGAGGTACGATAACGGAGGTGTAATATAAAAAAAGGTAGATACTTTTTAGGAATAATATACTTATATATATGTCGGAGATTGGTCAAACTCTGGTGGGTATTGGCTGAAATGATTTGACAGTTCGCGTTTTGTTATTATTTTCTTCCGTTTGATTGCTATTTGATTCTTGCAGAAACGAAACGCGTAATCGTTGGCAACACTCAAATAGGCGATGCGCTTTATTCGCGCGCAGTTAGCTATCGACTGTAAGATAGACTGAAGTGACGTTGGAGGCGTTGTAGTGCGTTCTCACAATTCATTGTTAGCTGCGTTCGTGATGGTGAAACGGAACTCAATTGGGCTAGGGAGTAAACAACTTTGACAGTTCCGGTTGGTCTGTCGTTCGATGTGGTCGTTTTGAAGTTAGGTTTAGAATCTGGTAAAATCTTTGGAATCCTGGAGCGTTTGTAGAAACTGTGGTCGTCTAGCGATGGCGGAGCCCTAGATTCGTATTGCCAGTGGAATATTTGTGGAGATCATGAAGTGTGTGTTGGTTATTGTCGTATTTCACCGAGGTTGTAGCTGAGGTTTGTGAAATGCAGAGATTGTACGTGGTTGGTGACAGTTCCTGCTGTGGTCTCGTTTTAGTTCTGCAGGCAGTGGATTCCAATAGTGTTCGGTGTTGAAGGTTAGTGTCAATCGGTATCTTTGGTGTTGTGATGACACGTTGACGTAGATCAGCGTTTGTCTCAGTTTCTTAGGTTGTTGGTTTGGTAGACAGGTCGGTTGTAGTACGGTTACACCGTGCCTGACGATGACCTGCCAGGTCGAAACAACCTCACCGTGGAAATTGACGGCGGAATGATATCGACGTTGTGGTTAATCATTTCAGTGGCCAGCGATAGCATTTGGTGATGCAGTTTTCTATGGGGTTCGGCGAGTATACTTCCACGACGTTTTGTTCTGTATCCTGACGTAAGGTGATACTTCCTCAGTGTTATTTCATATCCTGACGTAAGATTGATTTGTCGTGATTTAAGCGTCATCCAGAGTTACTGGTTGATTAGTTTTAAGGTCCTTTCTTCATTGTTTTCTACAGCGGACCTTATACAGTGTCATCCTGATTTAGCGGTATCCTGATGATCACGGCACGTGCGTGTGCCTGTATGTGTCTATGCTCCTCTCTTTTCATTGTTCTCTCTTCTTCTCTCTTTTCTTCTTTTTTCGACATATATATATTTTTTAAATTAATTAACTAATTTTTGTTTAACTAGGTATAAAAATAAAAATAAAAACGAGATTGTTGTTTAGATTAATGTCCTGGTTCACCCGTTAACGGGATCATGATTTTGTTTTAAAGTTCTGGACTCTTCAATTTTTAGCCCCGGGGCTTTGAAATCTACAACTGGCTGCTTGGTGGGGAGCAGAAGCTCACCCGGAGAAGTTTTCGTGGTTGTTTAAATAACCAGCCCGATCGCGCCCTTGGGGTGCAACTGGGCTTACGAGTTGTTCTGGGAAGAACGGATTGGACTGAATCTAAATAAGAATTTTTTCCTTTTCTATTCCAGAATGAAAAACCTTCGGGTTGGGTTCTGCAAATGCTGAGTAAGTCACAGTAGCTAGATAAAATGTTTAAAGAAAGTTCATATGAATTTAAACCTTGATTTAACACTAACGAAGCTAAACTATTCTGAAATACTATCTTTTCGTCTTTCAGAGACAAAATACAAGGTCATTCAACCTGAAAATTAATTGAACGCACTTGGAGGCAGGTGAAAATTAAATATATACTTGATTTTACCCAAATCATTAAATCGTAGCGATTGTCTACGCCGTAGCAACGCTACAAATATTTTTGACCTACTAAATTCATAGCACAGTATGTATATGGCTAAACCTTATATTAAAGTGGAGTTACTTACCTGAATTTGAACATAACAATTTACCAGAGTTCCTCTTTGGTTCCATCATGTAAAAACATTTCCATTATTGCTTTAAGATCGTCTGAAAAACACCAAAAATAATTGCACTTATCTATACATATAATAATTAAATAAATTTTAATTTGTTTGTGTAAATAAATTTACGATTGACTTTTGAATTTCTTTAAATGAACTGACAGGGCTGAAAGGTACTTCAACTAAGACTTCAACAGATTACGAGCAGAATTATATGGGCCAGCCAGTGTCATCGAAAGACCGAACTAATGACTGAAGACCTTCGAGCTTCGAGCAACACGGAACACGGCCAAGCTGTAGACTTTTGGAAACACTTGGAAATCATGTGGCCAAGAAGAGGGATCCGAAATGTTTGTTACAACATCCACATTATACTTTTTTATTGCTTTTTTGCGTGTGTCAGATACCTATCCAAAAATTAAACCTCAAACCAGGGTCTATTCTATACCACTGGTCTATGCCTAACCCTACTCTACATCCCGACATCTATGATAATTATAACCCTTTCAAATTTATGTAAAATCATCTATCACATTCATACTTACACAATAATAGCATGAACAAGCGAGATAACGGTTCAAATGGTGACCTTTCGTATTTAGACACGTTGCTAATTTTAAACATAGAAAATCATCAATAATGTATAACATCATTTTGATAAAAATAATAGTCGTTTTGAACATTTTGTTGGATTTTTAGATTGTATACAAATTTCGATTTATATATATTTTTATAATAGTGTTTTAAAATATCATTGTGTGTTAGATATTGTATTCAGAAGGGATGAAATATTAATCAAGATTGTAACATTTATTGCTGTAATGTTATCAAAGGTAAGTTTAACAATTTCTAACTACAATCCATGATATTTATATCATTGCCTGCAATTGATCTCGGAGTTAGAATCATCCCAATGCTACCCGTGGGTGTCGTAAGAAGCAACTAAGAGACAAATTTATGCAGGGAATGAGCTGCAGCGTTCCGTGTGAATTGAACACCTTGACCTGTGGTCGCCAATACGCCTGCCAAGCGTGGTGAGTGTGGCAGAAACCGCTATTCGAAGGAGGCCCATGTCCAGCAGTGGACTGTCGTGATTTGATGTTTTGATATTAATGATACGTTAGACAATTTATGTAGCGTGAAGAATACACCATAACTTCTCGTTTTGTGCAGTTGTTGGCGCCTTACGCGTGGGGAGGCCTACGCCATGTAGGATTCCTGCGGCCTCCGCCCTCCGTAATGCTTCCAAAACTGATAGCTCCTTCAAGGTAATGTCTGCCCCGTTCATTCGTATTGTATTGAAATTTCTAGATAGCAAATGAAATAGACTGAAAAGAAATGACTTGTAGAATGTTATAGTAGAATTAAATTAAATGAAATAATGTGTCATTATGTAACTTTCTCTCACTTTATATCAGTTAATGTCTTCTCATTTTAAACTCTGACACCAGGGTTAATTGGATCTTTTGTCGTGTCATACTTTATGTTTGTATCGTACTTGCCTCAACCTTTGGAAATAAGTACGTGGGTCGAATATGCGCAGTCGGGAAATGGCCTGCCCACCAGTTTCACCCACTGCTCACCGTTTTCCCGCGGTAATAAGACATTTAAATGTAGCCTATGTTCATCAGTGGCAATGCAGGATTCTAATAATAAAATATATTTTTTAATCGATCCAGTAGTTTCGGAGCCTATTCAATTCAAACAAACAATCAAATCTTTCCTCTTTATTACGCGACTGCCCAACCAAAAAAGAATTTAGCGTTTTTAAAGTTCATGTATGCAGGTATGTATGTATGTATTTATATATATGTGCGATTCTTTCAAGGCCTGCAACTCGTGAACGATTGAACAGGTTCGAATGGGATTGTATCGGAAGAATCCTTTCATTATCCAGAGTGTCATAGGCTAGGCTTTATCTCAAAAACTGTCGTGTTATTAAACTAAATTTATTATGCTTGTAATATTAGTGTAGATAGTGTAGACTACTGACCTACTACCGATTTGCTTTTTTCTCCCCAGAAATTCCGGTCACATGATCCCGCCGTCGCAGTACGACATACCGATTTCCCCCAAGTTTAAGATGACGTATGCGCTGGTGAGGTACTGGGAGCTGATCCCGATGTTCCTCACGGTTTGCACCTCCATCTTGATCCTGTTTATAGCCATCGTCTGGGCTTTCAAGAATAAGGTACGGCTATTTGTTTTATACGGATCGGAAAGGCTGTTATTCGTCGCATCATGCATGATTTTTTTTTACATGTTGCTTGCCTCACAGTATGTCAGGCAAAGAGTATCTACATACTACACACTCGACCAGCGCCGTGCGCAAGCTGTGCCCGATATTATCAAACTACAGGGTACAATTTTACACGTGATATTCGATGTTCATTGCGTAGCCGGTTAGCCATTATCATACCAAGAATATAAACCGGCTACGCAATGTAGACCTGTAGACTTGTAGGGTGTAGTTTCATAAAATAGTACAGACCGGGTATGCTCGGAAAATCAGTCACGACGAGCCTTGAGATTATTCTCTTCGCTTGACGCTCGCGAGTTTGAGAACATTTCAATCCAATGGTGCGTCTTGTAGGTGGATGTCATGTATGGGGCGCACTGTGGCACCAACATATCGCGGACGATGAACCTGCGCCGCCCCACCGTGCACAAGATGATGATCATCAACCAGCGGTACGACCCCTGGCCAGAGATGCAGGACGTGCTAGATAAGATGGCGGCGGCCGAGGCTTACGCCTACCAGAGGGCAAAGAAGTGTAGCCTTGCAGTAGCAAAATAAATTGTGCTCCCTGAACTTCCTTCAAAATTCTTAACTTTGGGGAAAATATTTAATACTTCAGATTTTTTATGGGGGAAATATTTATTACTTTTAATAGCATTTTCAAGTTTTATTTAAATGTGAAATATTATTTTTGAAGACATCTTTAAATGAGAGCAGCATTTATGGAAAAATGCTTTCGTTTACTTTCCTGCGAGAATGTTTTACGTTAATTATAATATTTCACTCCAAGCCAGGGATCGGAACTGGTTGCGATTTACCGGTTGATAAAGTATAAATGGATAAGATGGAAAGATGAGTTAGTTACACGTCCACGCCCAAAACTGGGTGGAGGCGGCCCAGGTTAGGGATAAATGGAAGAAACAGAGGGAGGCCTTTGCCCTGCAGTGGGACGTCAGGCTCAAAATAATAATAGTATAAAAGCCTATTTAAATTTATTTTTTAATTAACCGAGTAGTTAAACATTTCCTTTACCGGTAAAAATAAAGATGTTATTTTTAACGTTAACGTTAACGTTCTTAAACCTAAATTATAACCGGTTAAAAGTGGTGTTCCTTGATCCACCGATGCCCTGCACAAGTGGCACTTGTCTTGTCATCTGTCCTTTTCTGTACTTGTCGTTGCTCTCTTTCGACGTAAATTTAACCGATTAATTTCCCTCACCAAACGAATTTTTTTTTAAACCGGTTTGACAATTAAACCGGTATAAAACTGGTAACCTAAACCACAATAAATTTCGGTACCTATGTGGGCAAAATCCCAATTTGTTTTCAAAAATTTACCGGTTTCCGATCCCTGCTTCAAACATTTTTAAATGAGTTGTTCAGAATGTGTGCTCGGGCGTTATGAGCTACAGACAACAACATATTGAAGCGATAATGATTTAAAATTAGTTTCGTTGTTGAGATATGATTTGGTGATCATCGTTTTTTGAATATTTCATGATTTTATGTTTTGGGAGGTTTTAGTTTTAATATATACTTTATCGATTCGTACCGCGTAGTTTTATTTCAGCCATTTGTTCCACTGATAGACGCACCATTGGATTGAGATGTAATAAATGTTCTTAATTTTTTCCCCTTTGAAATGAAAACTTTTCAGGCGTATTATAGTAGTATTATTTACGAGTAGTTTAGAGTTTCGAATGTCTCAATCCAATGCGCGCGTCGTTCTAGGTGGACGCGGTGTACACGTCACACTCGCGGGACTGCATCTCGCGCACGATGGACCTGCGCAACCCCTCCATCCACAAAATGTTGATCATCAACCAACGGTACGAGCCCTGGGAGGAGATGCAACGCGTACTGGATCGCATGAAGTTCGCGGAGAAGCGGGCACTGACGCGCGTCAACTTAAAGAAGTGCTACCCTCACGCATGAAGTATGCGGATAGGATGGCACTTGCGCGCGTGAACGCGAACATTACTTTAAATAATAATAAATGTTTATTCAACATTCAAAATTAAGTGCATTATTAAACAACATTAACAACCACACTAGGTAGAGCCTGTATCGTAGGTATCAGATACAAAATTACTCAATTAACATGTTAACACAATCTCCTTCATTTGGCAGGAACTAAACTAAATTAAAGAGAAAAATTATTAATGAAATTACAATAACATGACAATAGTTAACTGAACTTTCATAAAAAAGTGCATAGCGGGTAATTTTTATACAAACAAAATTCAGCAATCCATATAAAATGTACAGACATAATTATTAAAGCATAAAATGTGAGATACTTAAAAAACATTAAATAGAAAAAGACTAATAACAAAATCATTAAAATGATCAAGACAAAGACGTCCAGTTTCATAACATTTTAATTTAATATAAACTTTACTTACTCTGTCCTTCTATTCTTTTCAATAAAGATGTACTCAATTTTTATTTGCTCGCACTTATAAGCTGAAAATTTAAATAAAATCATGATGTATTTGAAAGTATAAATAAATATTTATAATATAAATATTGCCGCTGGCGTGGTTGCATGTAATAATACCCTTGTACTACGCAAACGACCACTTAAATGTTAAAGCGTGTCAGAAAAAAAAAAACTTGTGACTACGTATATTTTAGGATTTATTGCAGTAAATTGCTAAAGTGGTAATAAAAAGTATTTTTGTAGATTCCATAGTTCCTACGGAAGTAAATACAAACTAGTTATCTCAAAAATCATACTAAATGTAGGTGTAATGAATCTCATAATGGTTGGATAGGGTACGAACTAGTAGAGAGATAAAGTGGGAAGAAAGAGAGTAAATATCTTTCGGAAAAATTCCATTATCAGAGCTCACCGCAATCACCCGCCGCGCTGTGATAGGGTTGCCAGGACACTCACCGGATTTTATTGCTTTATACCAGGGATCGGAACCGGTTAATATAGTTTAAAACCTGTTAAAATTTCGTTTTTAATTAAACGGCTAGTGAAAGTATGAGTTGGAACAAAATCGGAACATATTTCAGTTTAGGGGTTTTTATAAATTTACTGGTTTTGGGTCCCTGCCTTATACTGAACAAGTGACTAAAATCACAAGAATAGAAGTCGCTCAAATTTGTTGTCGGTCAGATGTTTATTTTTAGCTACACCTCAAAACCGGGTTTTCAATTAGTAATAAGCGCTTGTTTTCTTATTACATTCAGTCATAGATGAGCGGCATGCACGCTTCATTATATCCACGCCAGTAGTTTAATAGGGCCTTACCCCAAAATAATTAAACGGGCGTTGAACGTGTTTCTAGCGTTTTATTTGTATGGAGAACGTCGAATTTTTAATGCAAACCAAAATCTTTCTGACACGGGTTAATCGGCTCATTCCTCGACTCAGTATCACACACAACAAAAGATTAAAAGAGAAACCTATTTTTTGTAACGTCCAAAAAATTTATATTTCAAGACATCTTTGAAATAATTTGAACTATCTTCGGACGCAAAAAATATATTTCAAAGATGTCTATGAAAGTGTAAGCAACCCTAGGTCGAAATTGGTGAGATTCAATCGTTCTCTGCGCCGCTGCAGTGATCTTGGCAAACACTAGCCCACTTATACGTGAGACCGCAATTTTAATTCGGATTTTATCTACGAATGATTTTATACAACTGCTATAGATTGGTCTTACGGGCTATCCATTGGCGTTTTGCCAATGTTTAAATTAATTATATAACCTCAGATAGTGGTGCGATCAAACATCTAAAAATATTACTACACCTAATTATATATATATACGGGACACATAGCCCAGTATGGCTAGCTTTTATTTGCATGTTTCAAACACATTGAAGTCATTTATTTTTACCTAATAGTGGACTATTGGCCGAATAAAATTTATTATTTAGTGTCATTTAAGGCACGTGCGTAAATTTTATGAAACAATTGAGCTCCCATACATTGAAACTAAAATTTACGTAAGCGTAAAATCAACACAAAATGGATATGTGCTTCACAGACACTAATCGTAATCGTACAAAAATATGCGACTTTAGTTTTTTTTGTAAGTTATGCCCTTAAATAATGCCAGCTGTACCAGACCGTAGCATGTTACAGGTGTTACATCATCGAAAAGTATATAAAATATGTGTCCACTTGATTTACCAAAATAATTTATATTTTACTGACTGTTGTTGTTGTGGTTGGGGCTGTGCTACAGGCTACCAACGGTTTTACAGGTGGCGGATAGTGAATGGCCATCAGAAATGGTGGTTAGCTGCGAATATACTGAACTGAATAAGCAGTCCCCGACCAAGAAGCGGCAGAGATTGAATGCCAAATTATTCAAATTATGTCTCTGTGGCATAGCAAATCAATTCCGCGATACAATAAACTCTTGACACCAGGGTTCATCGAGTCGTTGAACGACTCGGTGTCCCAAACGAAAAGAGAGTATTCCCCTAGAGTCCCCTAGAGTCGGGCAACAGCGATCGAAGAAATGGGATCTGACCACACATCACATAAACGATCCGCAGGCAATGTGGTCTCCGGTTGTTGGACTGCGGTGCGAAAGGCAAGTGGGGGAGACCACCGCACAAAACTTTCCCCAAAGAAAGAGTCTCTAAAGTAACTTCAACGACACCCTTCACGCCCGTAGTTCACCTATTGGTCTACTCTTAAATTTGAAGAAGTTAGGTTATTCGTGTGATGCCAGATTAAAATAGCATCACCCAATTTCTTTCCCGTGGGAGTCATAAAACGCGACTAAGGGACTCGAGTGTGTGTATTTTTTTTAGGTGATGGACTGACAATTTTCCGGATGACCCTCCATTATATTTTTCAGACGTTTTCGCTCTGTTTACCCCACAAGGATTAGTGGAGTGATGTATGTTTGTATGTATTAGATTATCTAAAAAATACATCTGGGAGTAGGGTCTTGCCCTCCCGATAAAACAAGTACCTACATACTTTGTTTATTCAAATAAAGTTAGATTGTGGTAGCAAGATTACTTACTACATACATACAGAAATTACGCCTATATCCCTTACGAGGTAGGCAGAGCGTTAAACAGATATTAACACCACGTCTGACAAAAGTTTGAGGGTCTATCAAATATCTGTGTATCACAATAGTGACAGGTTGTCAGCCCATCGCCTTAAATTGCAATACACATCTAACCCTCGAGTCCCTTAGCCGCCTCTTACGACACCCACGGTTAAAATGGGGTGATGCTATTCTAAGCCGACATCACACGGCAAATTCTAAGCCGACATCACACGGCAAGATTACTCACATTACGAAAACAGATATCAATATAAAGAAATGATACACGAGAAATGATTTCCAATATTTTTATTTTTAAATTACTGGCAGTGAAGTTTGTCGGGTACGCGGTACGCAGTACCGGCGGTACGCGGTACGCCGCGGAACAGAACCTAGGATACCTCAGTCGCGTACGAGTAGTGTCGTCCGATACAAAAATAACTCTCGGCAACGATACGCGGCCAACGGCCCAATAGAACACATCGTCAAGCCTTAAATAAAGTCTAAAATTAATTGAATACCTTTTGAGACTATTGAAAATACGATAGTAACACAATTCTTTTAAAATATGTTCTTCGTTAATGTATTTAGTATGTTGTAGCTATGTTCTACGACGGCGTAGCTATTGCTACGGTTGCGTAGACATTGGCTACATTTGATCGTGTAGTACATTGTGGATGCTTTATTCATCTTTAACTTTGATAACTTCCCTTCAAATTCGCATAAAATTCTAACTTTACAACATATTTTTAATAGTCTCATAAGCAGTACAGGTATGACGAAATATGACATGCCGTATTAATTCGGTAGAAAACAGATTAGAGTAAATTGGCACTTGGTTTCTATAACCCAGCATTATGTGTTTCATGAACACAGCCAACATTAGAACAAGCTTTGAGCAAACACGTTGCTGACAAAATTCGTATTTACCTGCACTCTCATAAAACACATAACTTTGTTTATGACAAAACTTTGGCACGTAAAGTGTTGGGCTGACGCCAGACATGTAACAAACAAACAAATTTATTCTTACATTTTTTTCAATATTTACTAATCGTTATATTTTAATTCTATCCGACACCCATTGTGTATTCAGTTTCACAAGTTTTCATTGATTTTTCTTAATTCAAATCGCTATATGTTTACATGCCTGACGACCCCATGGAAAGACTTATGCGATATACATTGCTGGTTACATGACACTAACATTGAGTATTACGTATTCACGTGGTTCACGACAACGCGGAGATGCGACACTATTCAAACAATCTATAAAAAAATAAAAACGATGTCGAAAACGGAACTCCCCTCCAACACCTGTACGTTACAATGTATTAGTATCTAGTCATTATGTGTGTATATTCGAATTATTTACCTATTTTATATAGGTACAAATATTGTCCGACGCGCGTGGATCTTAATCGTTATATTTAACAAAATGATATTGAAATTGTTTCATTTGCTTATTTTAGGTTATTAGCTGCCGTTACCTTGACTTTTATAGATTTTGTTGTCGAATATTTAGTGTAGATATTTTTTGAAATCAGCAGTTCGATTTGGATACTTTTTACCAATGCAAGATCGTTTTTTTACTGTAAGTGCAACATCGACATGGACATAGTTTAGTCGCGTCGGAAGTTTGTGTTACCTGCTACATAGTTATTCATATGTAATCCACGCGTGTCGGCGCCTTATAATACTGTTACCGCAGCCCTTAGGCCCTGTAGGGCGTGATGACTGATTAGATTAGCTACAGTACATCGCTTCAGTCGTGGAACGTCACACATGGGCAGTGGGCGTGGGCATTTGGCACCCGAGTCCACGGTTCGAGTGCCGGCAACAACACTATCACAAAGATCATGTAGCTCACAAATACACGTCAGTTTAAAATGTATTCTGTAAAAACAAAATAGGGACGAGTTTACGTTTTTATTTGCATAAAATATTTTGTTTTGTTTCCTGACATTAGCCTGATAAAATTGAAAAGTATTGGCACCACGCGTTTTTGGCAGCAATATACACTTGCAAATTTGCGGGCAATGGATGATCCGCGGTAGCTCAGATGGAAAAGGCGGCGCCACCACTAGTGATGGCGAAAGTTGCAGGTTCAAGTCCCTCCTGCTTGCAGTAACAAAGTTTGCAAGTATTTTAAAATTGAAAATGATAAATAAAATTTAATCATTTTAATTAAATTATGATAAATGTATTTTTTCCAGTGTGGTACTTTACTATAGATTTTGGTGCTCTTGATTATGTGATTTTAAAGTATCTGTCGAGAAGTCTGTATAGTACAGATACATTACATCTGATGTGTTTTTGTAAACTACAGGATCGGGACGACCCGACCGGAGAATCATACGTATTCCAATGACACAATACTTGCTATGTTTACCATTCTAACAACCATGCATTTAGCTCAAGTTTAAACGTGTCTTTATCAATAAAGCACATTCTAAAATATACACATCCCCGACCAAGTCGCCGACAACCGCAGTACCGCGCGCGGTTTTTCAATAATTTACAATTTATTTAATTACTCCTATACACATAAAAATATTAAAACGGAACTTTTTACTAGATATAATGTGCGTAACGGACCGTAACACCATAGACTCACCATTAGCTGTACAAACGAACATACAAACATACGAACATATCGCGAAACGGTTTTTGGAAGAAGCAACGAAGTCAGACCTCTCACACAACAAGAGCGCCTGCATCGCTCGCACAATCAATCGTACTAATGTCTGATTCATACATGTTTATTCACTTTAATTAAAAACTGAGACTTGAAAATTTCTCAATACAAAGTTCCGTTCTCAGTATTAAATTTCAACTTTACAACATGTCACAAAAAGTATTTTTTTCCACATCTTGAACAATTTCTTAGATTTTTATTGTTTTACATACCAGTACATTCAACCCCATTTTATTTTGACTGTATGAATCAGACTAGGTACTTACACAAAGTTCGACAATTTATCATACACAAACGCAGACTTTAGAAGAATACAAGAAATTTAATTGGAAGTGCAGGTTACCTACTAGTTTACACGTTTTATGAAATATGCTATCCTTGCTTTTTAATTATTATTTTAATCTTTCTTTTATGCTCTTCTTTTGTTATATTCTATGAACATTTTTGAAACTTGAATTCTGTCTTCAAATATTTATTTTAAAGCTGTATACTTCCAATCAATATGTAGACAATTCTATATCTGTGAAAAACAACCACATTCAATGTTATTTATCGTGTAAACGAGTTGGTAAAATAACAATACATTTAGGTACTTAACAATGAGCATGAGCATGTATTGGATTCATCGTCAAGAAAGCGTATTGGAGTAGACGACAGTTGTACAAATTTAAGACTTTAAATATACACACATGTATCCATAAGGGGGCGTTTATTTCATACTGAAACTATAAATACCTTATATTTTATTTGGTATGTTGAGCTTTTTTTCTAATACTGCTCGTTTACACCAATTCACATTTCACTTCCACTTGGCCACATTTTAACAAAACGTCACATATCGATCCTAAAACCTTAGCAAGAATAAAGTGATAATAAAATAATTATAAACATTAGGACAGCTCACAATATCAAACCTTAAAATAAAGATTTAAAAACTATATTAGATCGTATCGAAACATCAAAATTGAATGCGAAATGGTCCATGGACATTTAATTGAACAATTTTGAAATTTATTGTGGTTTCAGAGCAATTCTGTGATTTTATGACGATCGCAAAGTATTAATAAATATCGTGTCCCTATTTTCTCAGCATGTTTTTGTATAAAGGGTGATTATTATCATAATTATCTGAAGCTGGTTCCATGAACCACTTTGAACAAAGAGAAGAACGAAAGACAGCCAGCGATAACACACAGAGACATTAAAAGAAGCACGTCACTTGAACGGACCCCCCACGACCGAGGGGTCATCACCGTAATATTACACCTTAAATAACTATACAATTTATGAAGCCCGAAGGCCGTAAAACTTATTAAATTTCATTTTATATCATACATTAGTGCGTGACCATTCACGTATCGGTACTATACAAAAATTAAAAACATTATACATTAATTCTACCATACAATAGAGCTAATAAATACAAGAATCAACTTACCTAGTCATACATACCTCGTGTCGTTCGTATCGCAACGATGAGAACTGACAGGTTGCAGTTACGGTGTATTCGTATTTTAATTACAACCTCTTTTATAACATTCAATTTAATAATTAATATAGTTATTTTAATATATCTATTATAAATTGTAGGGTGCTCTCTCTGAAACGTCGTCTTTGTCGGAACTATAGTCCTTTGGGAGTAGATTAGTAAATGAAATGAACATGACATCATTGGCAACCGATCTAAAAAAAAAAAAAGATTTTTATTGTATTGATTTTCTATTTTTCCGTGCACCATGGACAGTTTTGTCAATATTTTATGAATTCTATTTCGACCAAGTGTCAAAATCTTTCTAGGTACTAGCTGGGCCAAAAGTAATCACCCTATGTGAATCGGCTGTAATTTTTTTATTAGTCAAGCAAATTTAATTCTCTTTTCATAAACCAATCATCAAAAAATGCAGAATTTATGTGTTTTTTTTTTTTTTTTTTTATTAATGATGGGTTTGCTCTTGACCCTAGTCTAGGTCATAGGACAGAGACAGAGTCTAAGATGGAGCGAGCTCACCCAGAAGAAGCCTGTTCACTCTTACTTTGAAGAGATTAGGGTTGTATGCGTTTGGAAACACAGACGCAGGTAGTAAATTCCACTCTTTAGCAGTGCGCATTATAAATGATGACTGGAAGCGCTTAGTCCGAATTGGTGGAATGGCAACCAGGTACGGATGGTATCCGGCGGTGCGTCTGGATGTCCGATGGTAGAAGGGAGCTGGTGGAACAAGGTCGTGAAGCTCTTGAGCACACTCTCCGAAGTACAATCTATAAAATACCGACAAGCAGGCAACCTTGCGGCGATGTGCCAGGCTATGTAGCTTGGTGTCCACCAGTTTAATGTCGCCTATGAGCCTCTTGGCCCTGCGTTCCACCGCGTCAAGAGCGGCAAGTTGGTATTTGGCTGAGCCATCCCAAAGGTGACTGCAATACTCCATGCAGGATCGGACCTGTGCTTTGTAAAGAGTTAAAAGCTGTCCAGGCGTAAAGTATCGCTTCACTCTATTCAGGACGCCCAGCTTTTTAGCCGCCGTCTGAGCCTTGTACTCGATGGTCGCGCCGAAGTTTAGATTTGATGTCAACTCCATGCCTAGAAGCTCAAGCCTGTCAGTGACTGGGACAGATGTACCCCGAAAAGTAGGTGTCCAGTCAAAAGGACTCCTTTTTGCAGAGAAAAGACACGCCTGTGTTTTGGTGGCATTGAATGAGACCAGATTGTCGTCGCCCCATTGGGAGACAAGACTTAAGGTCAGATCTGTTCGCTCTACCATGGCCTTTCTTAACGAACGTATTTCATCCCCACTGGTCCCTGCACCTGTCAAGTATCTCTCTGAAACGGTACTATCATCTGCGTATCCAACAATACCATGCCGAAGGAGGTCATTGATGTGCAGCAGGAAAAGAGTTGCAGAGAGAACAGACCCCTGAGGAACTCCGGCATCAATGGCCATAAGGTCAGAGGAGCAGCCGTCAACGACTACTCTGATGGACCGTTCACTAAGGAAGTCTGAAATCCAAGTACAAAAATCAGCTGGGATGCCATAAGCAGGAAGCTTGCTGAGCAGACTTGCATGCCAGACCCTGTCAAAGGCCTTCGAGATATCGAGTGAAACGGCAAGTGCTTCGCCGTTTTTCTCGATGGCTTCGTTGCAATTTAAAATTTGTTCTTCTTCTCTTTTAAATATAATCACATAAATTCTACATCTTGGAATAAATGACTTTTAAAAACAGAACTCAATTCGATTGATAAATAAAAAATGGGAACCAATTTACATTCAGTGATTACTTTTGGCCCACCCATCCCATTCCCGTCCAAATCCCATTCATTCATTCAGTAACCTTCCCCCAACCAGCAGAACTATCTCGCATCTTTTGCAAATACATATTACACATTATCAACCAAATACATGAGCAATTTGCTTTGCCATTATAATTTTATCGCGCAGCTGTACGTATCGAGTACCGTTACATATAATACAACAATTCGGAAATACATTCGTCCTTATTGAGGTTATTTGATACTTGTTAATTTAGACATCGACATCAATAAAAATGTCTGAATATAGAGAAAACAATATTATTAGGCCAACTTTTGATTTGTGGCAAACAACAGCGTACGGAATGGAAAGAAACATGCAGTCCGCTGACGGCGAGCAGCGGAGTTTGACATTTATGAACACATGCAATTCAACTACCTATTCAAAGTAAGCCCTTCGACAACATGGGAGCCGTGATCCATAAAGCTTTATTCTGTCTTTAAACCGTGAAAGTACAAGATAATGAACAAACATCTGTTCTGTTTCGCGTAATGTTCGCTAACACGTGTATAATTTAATATTTACCTAAGAACATTGACGACAATCTCGATGAATGACATTCGTGCTGCAGTGCGTCCGAGCGCCAGGGCAGGACTCAGCTCGTGTCTTTTAACTACACATTACAATTTCACTAGACGATACTGGCAATCTTACCAATGAACAACTAATCACGAAATGCAATTTTTATTAGCATTGCCAGTTCTAGCTTGAAATATGTAACAATTCGTAAAACAGGCCCCTGGCATCCGAACTGGCTTGTACACTTAAGTAATCACCTTAGAAATCGATAGGAAGTCATTTTTACTTACAATAATTCCGCTATTAATAACTAGGGGCCGGCGACGCCTCGCGCGGCGCCGCGACGTATTTGATTAAATGTCTCTAGTGTCGCTCTCTGTACCTCAGAGGGCACGGGCGGGGTGTAATAGCGACCGCAAGGATCCGCTAGGGGCCGAAAATCAAATTCCCGGCACCGGTATCGAAGCAGGTTTACGATCACTATAAAAGGTATTAATCGGTTATGTTTCACCATTTATCAGGCTTATTGAAGGGTTAACGGTAGAAATATATTGGGTGAACGCCGGTTTATTATTGAAACACCGTCATCGATACCGGTAAAAAAGCACCGGTAGGTTCGATTTCAGGTGGCAGCTAGCGTGCCCGGCACAGCGCGGTGCGCAGCGTGCAGGCGGCGGCGGTGGCGGTGGCGGCGGCGCGCGGCACGGCGCCGCACAGGCTGGATCAGAGCCGGTCCTCCTCCTCCTCCTCCTCACCCTCGTCCTGGGCCTCCTCGTTGTCGTCGCGGTACCCAGGGTGCTCGCTGATCGCGTAGTAGTTCCCGTTGTAGATCACCCCCAGCTCCCTGAGAGCGTCGCCGCGTATCGTCGCCTTGATCGTCCAGTTGTAACAGTCGTCCGATTCAGATTCTCGGTCCAGACGCTCCACGTCGAGGATTTTAGAGCTCAACCGCTCAAGGATGATTCCTTTAAAAAATATACAATTTGTTACATTCTTGTAGCTTCGTTAATCTCTCAGAATTATTGATTTTTGTCAGACAGCTAAAGAACGACAAAAAATTACCTATAGCTAAAACCGCAACGCACCTATATCTTTGATGGTGAGATGCCGTTTCTGATCGACGCTCAGCTGGTCTATCAACAACAAGAACTTCTCGCTGGTAACAGCCTCGTCTTCAACTAGCGTGTTTTCCGTCTCACTCTCACTGGAGTCCCGGTCGCCGCGCCGCGCCGACTCCGCGTCTAGAAACCGCACGTGCCCCTTCGGCCGGCCCTGTGGCGACGCCCGCGGCTGCGCGTCCTGTCAATCAGAATTTTCTCTGAAAACTATAACATAGAACCGGCTGGGATTTGGATGAGTTAGGTCCTTTGTGGCCCCGCCATAAATGCTCAGATTCACGAAAGATATGATGACAATATCGATATGTGACACGATAATGGCTGCTGTCAGAACGGTTCACAGATATCTAAACCGTTCTTCTATCTATTTTTTGAAGCATTTATGACCGGGGCCGTCTGCTCTACCGCGAAGACCAGCACGTACTTGTATGGGTGATGTCGCGACGCTTTTGTGCACCGCTATCCTGCGTCCCTCCTCGTGCAGCGCGCAGCAATGGAAGTCGCACTCGTCCTGCGGGGGGCGCGACGGGGGCGTGTGGTGCTGGTGCGGGAGGGGGGGCGCGTGTGTCCTGCGGAAGGGGGAAATTGAGATACCTTATTGTAAGAAAAAATAGGTGTCATGTCGTATAAAGAGAAGGCTCAAATGGAGCAGACTGGATATTACTCCACCGACAAGAGCGAGGCTCTTAAATCAATGATGATGATGATTGTCTAGTGGATAGAATAGATCAGATATCTTAGTAGAAATAGCACAGTGTTCGCAGTTACAATGCGGGTGTACAATTTTGAGTCATAACGCTCAATCTATGCAATGTTACGCGCTATGCTGAACGCCTCTTGATTTTACTACTGCACATGTACTGGGTTGAGTACTTTTTCTATCTAAAAATTGGGGAAACTGTTGCGCTTTTTATTCCAACAATCAGCGCAGTCGATTCAGTTATAGAGGATGGTGGAGGCGCCACTTGCAGCCCTGTGATAAATTTTTGTCACCGCATTATATCGCACGTTGCTACCTTTACTACTGGAAACAATTCTCGTGCTTTATTCATAGTGAAGTTGCGCGCGCACGAGTCGAATTTTGTCGAAGCACGCATGTTAGACGGGTTAGTACTACAATACGCAGTAGTATTATATTATCTGTGGTATTACTGACCTGCACTCGGCGGTGTGTACGTGCGCGTGCTCGTGTGATCCAGCGCGGGACAGGCGGCGCGGCGCGGGGCCTGGCTCGTCATGGTTCACCACGGTAATGTGCGGCGGAGGAGGCGCCGGCCGATCCAACGATGTTTGGATCACGAGCGACGGCCGCCGGTCTGGTGAAAACAGTCATTGTTAGTACTGAATCTGAGATGACGTCTCGTCTATAATAGCAATTATCAAAAAGTTAATCAACACGTCTTTCGGATTTCCTTGCTTTTCTATCCTTGGCCTTGTCAAAGAGCAACCCATTTCAAAATCTTTAGTGTTTAACATGATACTTAAAGCGAAGACTCCTGAATGAATACTTGAATCACAACCTTCACTACCTGGTTTGGGTTGTCGGCTGGGCGAGCGGGCGGCGGGCGAGGCCGCGGGCCGCTGGTCCCAGTGCAGCACCACTGTGACGCGCCCCTTGTTGTCCATGATCTTCCATGAGGGCGTCTCATCGTGCAGCTCCAGCGCGTGTATCGTCTCGCATACTATCTTTGGGATCGCTGATATCGCTGGAAACATTCAAATAAAGCTCTAGAGGATGTCTTTCGGTTCTCACGCGATGTTTGGCTTATTTTTTGCGATGTTTATGGCGGTCTTAACGTGGTCGTTTCCTAAAATGGATTGAGGCTCTACATGGAAGAACCGAGAAATTGAGGGTGAAGGTTAATCGCGATACCCTAGACGTGTACCGAGGTGGTGGTTAAGAATAACCAATATTGGTTGCAAAACTGGTCGATCACGACTTCTGGGCCTCACAGAACAAAGAAGAAAAATATTGTTATATAATTTTCCAATTAGGCTATTGCCGTTCGTCAAAAGTATTTTTTACCTATCATCCGGCCAGCTTGACGTTATTTAGGGAATGCAATGTAGAGAACTAATCAAGAAACTTCGAATGAGTGATCCCATTTTATTTGTCTCTTTCTTTTTTATGAATTTCAGTTTCATGAAAACATTCAAATACTGTTCGTAATACATCAAACCACGAGTAAACTCTACGTTAAGACTCGCCACGAACACTACAAAGCACTACTCCGATGCTCAAACTGAATGATTACATTTCAAGGATAGTAACGATCCCTTAAATATGAGAAGGAAATGGAATGATTACGGTGCAAGCGGTCGGGGTTCCCCGGATGATGAAGCTGAGGCGATGACTCGTCGGCAGGAGAGGAGTCCAAGGGTCTAGTTCTACAGCCTGTCTCGTGAGGAAGCAAAGGATGTGGTTGAAAGGGTTTGGTGAAGCAAACATGATCTCTCTAAGCTTGGATAATCCACGGGTTGAGAATATTGGCTTTCTACCTCTACGTTTCGGTCAAGAGTTTGGTGATAACTAGCGGACGTGTGATTACCGATCGAAACGTAGATGGAGATTAAAAACTTCTTCAATATCAACAAGGTCGTCTATTAAAAATGCAAGCAAAATTTTTTCATCGTAACTATTGCGGAAAATAAAAAATGAGCTGGGCTGGGATGAGCACGTGTGGGTATCAACCCAACAACTTTTTTCAAAGGACATAGATCTAAATTCAAAACCCTGGCGATCAGTTGATTTGAGATCTGTAATCTGGGTAACTACCAAAATTATATGTTTAATCATATCATATCGACTTTTGTTTTTTAGTGAATGTTATTTCTTATCAACAGCCCATTCTCCGTTTTGGTAGCGCTCATTATCATGATTACCAGCCACATCAGTCCACTGCTGGACATTGGCCTCCCCATAAGGGGTGTATTGCCATTACTCACTACGCTTGGTAAGCGAATTGCGCCGTGCAAGATATTTGCTGCCCATTCCCTGGATGAATTTATCCTTCAGTCGCTTTTTGCGACACCCACAGGTTGTATAGGGGTGAAGCTATTCTAAGCCGGTATCACACGGTGATGGTACCGCTCACTACAAAAAGATTTACTTCAACCAAAAAAGTCCTTTCATCCACAACCTTGCCCCGTCAAAGTCAAACTGTTCTACTACTCACCAGCCTTGATGACGTCGACGCCGGTGGGGTACCATCGTTCCCCAGACCTCAGCAGCAGCAGGACCGTGTTCGGGGGCAGGGTCCGCCAGTAATCCCCGTCCTCGACCTGGGTTCCGTCGCTCTCGAGTACCAGCCGCACCGGCTCGCTTGCCGCTACGCTGAGCTTCTCCTTGCCTGATCAACAAATAGACTGTATAAGAATTGCTAAAATCGCGGGCAATGAGCCGTGGTAGCTTAGATGGAAGAGGCGTCACCAGTAATGATGGCGAAAGTCGCAGGTGCAAATCCTGCCCGCGATAGAAAATTTTGCACGTTTTCTAAAATTGTTTATCTAATACGGGAAGTGTTTTTGAATTTATTATTAACTGTATAAGATATTTTACTACAATGATTGAAGGACTTTGTCGAAGAACTTCTTATGTCGCGCACATAAGACTTAAATTGGCAGTTTGAGTGTCTAACCCAGCCTACAAGCTATGCTTAGTTCGGGGCTAGATGGCGTTGTGTGAAGTGTTCAGGATATTTATTCAGGATATATTTTATATTTATTATTTTTATAAATTAGTTAACTTCGAACGACTTCAGAGAACCTAGTCCAAATAAGCAAAGTTAGACTATTTTGATCGCTGTGAAATTTTCCGAGTTTGTAAAATAACGAATGGAAAATCCACTTGCTCTACTGTAATCGGATATTTATAGACCGCGTTGCACTAGAAACCAACTGGAGCGCGTTTCAATGAGATATAAAAATATTTTCATATTTCCAGCAGTAAGTAGGTACACGTGTAGATAAGTTGCTTTGCGCTACTTGCACAAACACTCGTGTTGGTGTTAATCTTTCTTTCTTGTTCGTGTGGGACACAGAGTTGTCAAACGACCCGATGAACCTTGGTGTCAGAGTTTTTCAACTATTGTTAACCTCTGACATGGTTGTGTAACGACCGCCGACTAAGTAATCATAGACAGCAACCGGGACCGACGGCTTAACGTGCCCTCCGAAGCACGGAACCATCTTTCTTTTCGGACAATCTGGTGGTCCAGCCTGCAATGTCCTAACCAGACCGGGAACAAATTCACAAAGTTCACAACTCTGTGAGTGGCCCACCGAGAATCGAACCCGGAAAGTTTGCGTCGCAGGCAGTCGCACTACCACTGCGCCACATCGGCCGTCATGATCACTATTGATGATCATCAACAAATTTATCGTGACATTTAGTGTCGTAAATAATTTTGAATGCACTGTTTGATGCTGGCTTATAATAGCATCACCCCATTTCTTATCCGTGGGTGTCGAAGAGGTAATTAAAGGACTCCAGGGTTTCATGCGTTAATACACAATTTTACGCAATAGGCTGACAACCTGTGACTATAATGACACACGTTTTTTTCTGAAACGGCCCTCAAATATTTGTCAGACGTGGCGATAGCAACCGTATTTTACGGCCGTTAACGCTCTGACAACTTCGCAAGGGATAAAGGCGTGAAATGTGTATGTTAGCAATAATTTTAAAACTTACCTACCTATCCCTAATCTGAATCTTCTTAGATAAGAAAATAAACAGTCTAATACATTTTACACCTGAATTTCACACTTAGTTTTACACGAAATGTACAGCTATCTTTTACGTGCTAACCTGACCAGTACCTCGACTATACTGACTGGACTGAACCTAGAAAGCAGGTCATGTGAGGTCTACCAGCCAGTGACCCGCTCGACAGTTATAATTAGACAAGCCTATCTGCGGGGAAGTGGATTAACCGATTTTATTATCTGACATGCCAGGAAAGTTTTTTTTCAGAGGCCTACTAGTAGAAGTAGGCGGTTGAAAAACTCTGACACCAGGATTCATTGGGTCGTTGGACGACTCGGTGTCCCACACGAAGAAGAAAGAAAAATGTTTTTTTTCTAATTTTTCGTTTGTAATTTCTGTGCCTATTTATGTATCCCCAAGGATAAGGCAGATTATAATGTACAGTCAAGATCACGTGAGCCGTGTGATGCCGGTTCAGAATAGCATCACCTTATTTCTTTCCCGTGGGAGTCGTAAGAGGCGACTAAGGGACTTGAGGGTGTGTATTGCAAGTTTAGGCGATAGGCTGACAACCTGTCACTATGGCGATAAAAAAATCCCAAATGACCCTCAAATATTTGTCAGACGTGGCGTAAATGTCCGTTTTTGCGGCCGTTTACGCTCTACTTACCCCGCAAGGGATAATAGGCGTGATATGTGTATGTATGTAAGATCACGTGGGGTTAGACACTCAAACGGCAAATGTAAAGTCTTATGCGCGCGGCATAAGAACTGTTCAAAGTCCAAACTGTCTAACCCAGCCTGGTTTTGACTGTACCAGTTATATAAGTGGAAAAAAAATTTACTGCTTGCCTTTAACTAGGTACCACAATGTTTAAACCAAATTATTTTTTTACTAAACACAACGACTAAGTCTTCGTAGCGCTTTGCTACGATTTTCCTGCCGCGCCCCTGTTCGGATCTAATCAGTTTAATTTTCGCGGAATATGTATCATCTGCCTAACAAGCCTGTTAGTAAACTCGACGTGACTGCAGCTAAGCTGATTAGCCGCTTAATTATCCGGCTAACTCGATGCAGGCCGAGCACTGAGCGCAGTTGCAGTCAATCAACACAACTCTGTATTTAGGACGTGTATGTTTTTGTGTTTTGTATTAAATATAGTTTATAACTCAGCCGAAATAAATAACATAGTAAACGATTTTTTACTTACTAGATTGAACCTGTATTTTTATTTGATAATAAGGGTATATTTTTATTCGATAAATCGAGATAGTTCGCTTAAAATCTTTCTGTTGTACCATTTTGTTTTATTTGAAGAAAATTAAGAGTTGTTACATATAATCCTTAAATTTAAATACATTAAATTAATACGATAACAGTTCTGTCAAAAGCGTGCCATAAAGCTGCGAACTACAATGAATTGAAATAAAATAACTTTTCAATGTAAGATAGTAGGTATACGATCACTTATTGACGTCATGATCCGTCATTGTAACAAAAGAAACTTGTATTACCCAATTATCTTCTTTTTATAACAATTTTGTATTGTTCTGATAGAAAACTTGCTCGAGCTAAATAAAAAAAATAGCTCTTTAGTTCTTGTGCCTTGTAGTTTAGTTAACGCCGTTGGTCGCTCGCCACATCGCTTAAAAACTGACCCAAATGAGTGATTCTACTCCTCAGATCCAGAAGAATCAAATCACTCTGTTCTTTTAAGTATTCACCTAACTCAGTGGGCGGACTTTTGATAATTTAAACTTGCAAAATTTTTAAGCTTGGTCAGAATTTGAACCTACGACTTTCGTCATTAGTAGTGGCAACGCCTCTTCCATCTGGGCTACCGCAGCTCGTTTCTTGCTTGCGAACTTTGCAAGTGTATCTTAATGCCAGTAACGCGTGGCACGGCTCCATCTACCGGGTTAGTTTTGCAACTAATACCCGGCGACAAATCTATATCTATCTTAGATTAAATGTAGTCTAAGCGATGAATCCCCGCTATATAATAACACCTAATTTTAAAACACTTCCCGTGTTAGGTATACAATAAAAAAATTAAAAAATATACCCTTTTGTTTCACAATGAACGCAACTTTTTGTCTCAGGCAGACGCGTGATTCAGATGGCCAGATAAAAAAAGCTAGTGTTCTCGCTATGCATCTTATAGGTAAACATAACACAACCTCACGTTCTAAACCTGAAGTTCCATATGGTAAATCTAGTATCCACTGCTAACTAGAGTATAAGAGATCTAAATTAACAAAAAGGTCGTAACCAAACACTACGATTTGTGAGTGGCCTGAACTTCTTTAAAAAGTAAACCAATGCAAGTAAGTAATAAAATTCTTAAAAGTAGAAAATACACACACTAAAGACCGATTCTCAAAAAAATGGCCACGCAACCTGTACATCAGTTTTCAACAGATATTTTTTTTATTTACGCATTCAGCTGATACCTTTTACCACATTCGATACATAAGAGGTTTCTTGCATAAAGGCCATGTGTTAATGATATAAATTAAGGTACATTATATTCTTTTAAATTACTTTATAAGCATATGCGTGTTCCCGGTAAACGCACACGGCATACCAATCTTTTCTATCAGCCTAGATCTCGCACCAATTACTCTCAGAATTGTGTCATGGCTAGATGCGTACACACCTATAATAAAAAATTTCAAGAGTTAGATATCTTCCATCTTACGGAGGATAGATACAAGGGGCTTCTTATGTCCGCCGTAAAGGACAAGACTCGCCAAGATCATGACGATAGCGTGGCGGCTGCAAATCAAGACACTGGTTAGAGAGCAAAGCATAACCATGCACCACACACAAACACACCACACACCCACACCACACACACACACAGACTTATTTTTACACATCAGCGCTTAATGACATCTTATTAATTCATTTCTTTATGTTGTTCATTAAATACGTTAGGTTAAAATATAAGCATTTTTGTATTTTTTTTTTAATTTATTATAAATACTATAATTTAGTAGGTAGTGTTATTACTTATCTGATATATTTATGTTTATGTATATTTATATGTATATGTTTATGTATATTTATATGTATATATTTAATATGTGTATATATATATATATATATATATATATATATATTGTCCTCCTTTCGGCCGTTGTTGATCAGGCTGAAATACGCGTTAAATGTTGATCCACCTTTGTCCGCAGTTTACTAGGGAATTATTGCGGGTATCATTTTATTTTTGATTTACATTTATTCACCGGCTTGTAACGCAATACTCAAGCTTACGGAAAAATCGCTACCTTGACACCAACTGACACGGCAGTTGTTGATCCTGTAACGGCTTTCTTTTTTAAGGAAAATGATGCTTTGTTGATCTATATAAAGTCATTTAGGAGCAACATTTGCCGTGAACTTTTAAACCGATACTGCAGAACGGCAACGTTGCACAAGTGAGACGAGAAGTGTTAATTTTTACAAGCTTTTATTTGACTTGCCGTGTTCGTTAGTTTGTACAGGTAAAATCTTGGAAGAATACATGGTAGCCAGGGTCTGAAGATGGAGCCGGAAGGTGGTCATAGCATCTCAGAGATGCAACTACGTACCCCTATCGAGTTTGGGCTCGTTGGAATCTTTTTGCCAACCACTCTTCAAATACATGGTAGCCAGGGTCTGAAGATGGAGCCGGAAGGTGGTCATAGCATCTCAGAGATGCAACTACGTACCCCTATCGAGTTTGGGCTCGTTGGAATCGTCTTGCCAACCACTCTTCAAATACATGGTAGCCAGGGTCTGAAGATGGAGCCGGAAGGTGGTCATAGCATCTCAGAGATGCAACTACGTACCCCTATCGAGTTTGGACTCGTTGGAATCGTCTTGCCAACCACTCTTCAATTACATGGTAGCCAGGGTCTGAAGATGGAGCCGGAAGGTGGTCATAGCATCTCAGAGATGCAACTACGTACCCCAATCGAGTTTGGGCTCGTTGGAATCGTTTTGCCAACCACTCTTCAAATACATGGTAGCCAGGGTCTGAAGATGGAGCCGGAAGGTGGTCATAGCATCTCAGAGATGCAACTACGTACCCCTATCGAGTTTGGGCTCGTTGGAATCGTCTTGCCAACCACTCTTCAAATACATGGTAGCCAGGGTCTGAAGATGGAGCCGGAAGGTGGTCATAGCATCTCAGAGATGCAACTACGTACCCCTATCGAGTTTGGGCTCGTTGGAATCGTCTTGCCAACCACTCTTCAAATACATGGTAGCCAGGGTCTGAAGATGGAGCCGGAAGGTGGTCATAGCATCTCAGAGATGCAACTACGTACCCCTATCGAGTTTGGGCTCGTTGGAATCGTCTTGCCAACCACTCTTCAAATACATGGTAGCCAGGGTCTGAAGATGGAGCCGGAAGGTGGTCATAGCATCTCAGAGATGCAACTACGTACCCCTATCGAGTTTGGACTCGTTGGAATCGTCTTGCCAACCACTCTTCAATTACATGGTAGCCAGGGTCTGAAGATGGAGCCGGAAGGTGGTCATAGCATCTCAGAGATGCAACTACGTACCCCAATCGAGTTTGGGCTCGTTGGAATCGTTTTGCCAACCACTCTTCAAATACATGGTAGCCAGGGTCTGAAGATGGAGCCGGAAGGTGGTCATAGCATCTCAGAGATGCAACTACGTACCCCTATCGAGTTTGGGCTCGTTGGAATCGTCTAGCCAACCACTTTTCAAATACATGGCAGCTATAAAAGCTTGTTTTCTTTTTTAATTATAATTATTTATTTTCTTAACCATAAATAGTAAGGTATTGTGAAGAAGAAGAAGAATAATAGAAGTAGGCGGGAGGTAGAGAGATGTATTCCTATCCTAGCTAGACGTGGGCACCGCCATATGATTTCTGGGAATCTATTTTAATGGTCACTTTAACCTGATGATAAAAATATGATTTTACGTGTAGCGCGGTGATTATTTTGACACGATCATAATACATTGCGTGTTTCTCGGATGAAATACGTCTCCGATCTCCTCTTTGCTCATTAAACCTTCCCATCACCACCCCCCACCCCTCACTCTTCTTCGGGATTAGTCATCATCATCATTTCGTGTGGGACACCGAGTCGTCCAACGACCCGATGAACCCTGGTGTCAGAGTTTTTCAACCGCCTACTACCACTAGTAGGCCACTGACATGGTTGTTTTACGACCGCCGTCTAAGTAATCATAGACAGCAACCGGGACCGACGGCTTAACGTGCCCTCCAAAGCACGGAACCATTTCTTTTCGGACAATCAGGTGGTTCACCCTGCAATGTCCTAACCAGACCGGGAACAAATACACAAAGTGATAAATATCAACTTCGTGAGAGTCCCACCGAGATTCGAACCCGGAACCTTTGCGTCGCAGGCAGTCGCACTACCACTGCGCCGCATCGGCCGTCGACTAGTGATATTGCATAATGTATCAGGTAGATAGACATATCATATTTAAACTTCAATTTGACATAGATTTAATAACATTGACATAGGTTTAACTTTGACATGTATTTGTTTTTTACATTTCTGTAAGTTTACTATTCTTTTTTTAATGTATTATGTTAAGTACCTAGATTTGACTTTCTAAAAGAGAATCTTGTAAATTCTTTGATTATTTGAATAAATTATTTGATTTTGATGTTGCATAAAGATTATCATATGCCGTGTGATGCCGGCTTAGAATAGCATCACCCCATATCTTTGCCGTGGGAGTTGTAAGAGGCGACTTAGGGACTCGAGGGTGTGTATTGCAATTTTAGGCGATGGACTGACAACCTGTCACTATGGCGATACATAATTTTCCGAATGACCCTCAAATATTTGTCAGTCGTGGCATAAATATCCGTTTTTTGCGGCCTATTACGCTCTGCCTACCCCGAAAGGGATTATAGGCGTGATATGTGTATGTATGTATGTATAAAGATTATCAAGATAGTTATTGCATTAAACATGCACCCACTCGATCCCTTTTACTCCTACAACACTCCCCGCACACCTCATCATCTTGCTCGTCCGCAATGGCTTCTCCAACACCGTGCCATGTTGCTATATTCTTATCTCCGTACTCATCCTTTTACTCGTTTACCAACTCACTTATATTCGTAACTCATCCCTCGACTCTTCTCAATTTTTTTCCAATTGATAGACTAGCTGTGCCAGAACTTTTGTACAAATTTGTAAGTTTAATATCTCTCGTTCTGCTCAACTGATTTTGATAAAAGTTGTCTCAGATGTTGGCCAGGATTAGTAGCTATACACCACAACAAGTTTTATTAGAATCGATCCAGAGATTAGCTCGCACAAACAGATAAACAGACAAACGGACAAACAAACAGACAAAAACTTTCTAAAACATTGCACATTTTTCTATTTTAATAAACAGTTTAACATCGCCCCCAATAAGATTTTTGTAAATATGTTCAGACACGCGAAATTACTTTTTTATTATATGTATAGATTTGTCATAAACGCATGAAAAATATTGCCATACTTAAAACTAATAAGTTTTAATCAAAACTATATTTTTTTCTGAACTACACAAAAATAAATTTTATTTGGAATACTGTGCATAGTACTGGCCAAAATTGAAATTCTCCTCTATAGTTATTGACATTCATTCATACACGTGTTGTGACGTTGTACAAAGCAAAGAAACAAAGTGGCAACAGCGCACATAAGAAAACCACCAATCATAAAAACGGTGGCCTGTGATTGGTCCATTTGAATCAGATCAACATTTGATGGAGCGGATTTGTATAAAGAATGTTATGAATTGATCGTATTTGTGCTTCAAAGGGACAGCGATTGTTGATCCGATCGGAGCCACATTTGTATGCAGGGTCATACATTAGATCAACAAAAGCTGTCGGGATCAACAATTGCCAACGGATCAACAATTAACTGATGCTACAACCCGTATGATCAACATTTGCCGAGTTGATATATCTATATATATATATATGTGTGTATGTGTGCATATATGTATATATATGAGATTCCCTATTTCAATATTTTTTTATTTTTATTTTCTGTAATAATTATTTATTGTTAAGTTCTTTTATTATTTAGTTGTTGTTGGCGAAGCAGATGTTAATTTGTGTAATCTCTGTTATTGGCAAACACACTGTATTACTTTCAATGTATAATAAAATGTAAAAGCTGTGAGATTTCCTGAAATAAATAAATAAATAAATATTTTGTCGCCAACTTGTGTGTCTTGACACGATATCCTCAAGTTTAAGCATCCAAAGAAGATATTTATATACAAATAAAACATATTTTACAACACCATTTCATTTTCAAATATCCTCAATATTAGAATCACACAATTTAATAATTCTATATCCGTGGTTTTTATATATTTATACAAGTTTAAGTTTTTGTACGCCTATTTTTGCCGTTCACCTGCAAACGCGAAAACACGATCGCACCGCGAGTACCACTTCACCTCCCCCGCCTCACTCCTCACGAGCCGAACGAGCCAGTCACTCGCAAACACCTGCTAGGAGGAGGCCGCGTCAGTTGTGCAGTTCCCGGAGAAAAGGCGACGTTTATATTGGATTTTGGAGTTTGTAACGGTTAAGTAGTCGTTATTATGCCTTTTGTATGTGAAGTTCTGTGTTATCTATTCAATTGATATTAAGTCATTATGGTGTAAACAAGTGTTTGCTTTCTTGTGTCTGAGTGGGTAATCCATATACGTAATAATATTCCTGTGATGACAAAATAACTACTAAATTGTCGTTCACCTGCATGTCGTTCACCTGTCCGAGGAATACAGGTGAACGACATAGATAACAGGTTAGCGACAATTATTATAGAAATACTGGATTAACAGTAGAAGTAATGATCTAATTACTTGTTTAATAGCTTTCTGAATAAACCAAAATAGTCCTATATTTATTAAAAAACAATATATAAACAATATCATGATTTGTCTCAAAAACTGTATGCGAGGAAAATATTTTTTTATTTATTTTTATAATATATAATTTATTTATTTGAAGTGCAAGAAGGTTCTGATATGCACTGTAAGAATTAAAGTTGATAAATGATTCTATATTTGGTGTTTTTATTGCAGAGTTATTACTACTGCTAACCCTTGTCGTTAACCTGCTGATGTGACTTTGTAAATTTGTACTGAAATGTCGATAACCTGCACCTCGTGTCGTTAACCTGATGACGTTGTCGTTCACCTGCCAATCTCGTAACTGAGATTGCCTATATTTCCTAAAGTAATTTGACAAAAAACTTCCCTCCATTAGATATGCAATAAAAAACCACTTTTCTAAGTAACAAAATTG
The DNA here is from genome assembly GCA_027580185.1 of Tuta absoluta. NCBI lineage: Eukaryota > Metazoa > Arthropoda > Insecta > Lepidoptera > Gelechiidae > Tuta > Tuta absoluta. The sequence goes on from JAQAHW010000003.1 coordinate 957,631, forward strand.
TTTTTTTCGCGAAAACATTAACTTTTTGAAAACATGCAAAAATAATAACTTGGGGCCAATTTTTTGAGAATCGGTCTAAAGTAAACATTGAAATTTAGGAAATTAGAGCCGGCTGGATCCCATAGTAGAATTTATTTTCATTTTACCTCCCACAAATTACATGTGAAAAGCGAGCAAAGGAACTGAATATCAAGTTATTTCCAGGTTAATCTCAACCCTCGCCGACTGCAGCGGGTAATGAGCAGGTAATTAATCTACTAACTAATATGGGTAGAGGTATTTACTTGCTACCTGGCGGTTACTTTGGTTACTTGGCTTTGTGAGTGCACTCGACTATGGGAGATAGCGTTGGGCAAGCCAGCTTTGCGTTAGATGGCGTTTGTGAGTCATTTAATTTATTTTTCTGCTGGACTGTAAGAGATTTAAGATTCTCGTACAATGGATGCAGAATTATTCTATGTGCTGGTATGAAAAAGAACTTTATTTCAAAAAATTTGAAATAAGATATTCTTAATGCTTGCGCCTATAATATCTTATCTTATCTTCTTACTCTGCTCAGCGGTTTCACCCACTGTTAAATAAGATATTTAATATACCTAGTTTATGTTCATCATATAATGTAGGATTTTAATGGTGAAAGATTTGTTTATAAACCCTCTACCAAATAAAAACAAGTAAGTCGCGTAAACCCACACCATGAGTGATACTTTTTTGTTTAATAATAAAAATACATATATATATATAATATACACACACATAAAAATATATATACACACACACATATCACGCCTAATATCCCTTGCGGGGCAGGCAGAGCGTAAACGACCGCAAAAACGGTCATTTACGCCACGTCTGACATATATTTGAGGGTCATTTGGAAAATTGTGTATCGCCATAGTGACAGGTCGTCAGCCTATCGTCTAAAATTGCAATACACACCCTCGAGTCCCTGAGTCGCCTCTTACGACTCCCACGGGAAAGAAATGGGGTGATGCTATTCTAAGCCGGCACCACACGGCGTAAAAATATATATACTATACATGAATAAATGTTTATTGCTATTGTTTATACTTTCAAACCATGTTGTTACGTAGGTGTGCGTAGTGTAGGTGTAGATGTTGTTTAAACGTGTTGTAGGTGGTAAGGGTTGGTGTATATTCTCGGGATGCTTTAATACGCTATAAATACAACCTTGAGTACGTAAATGTTAAAATAATAAGACAATAAATATTTAAATATTATAAACATTTTTGTATTTTATGATTGATTTATGGACACGAAAATTATTAACGATGTTCTGATATGAATTTAATGCGTACTTCAATATGTTTCAAATTAACAATGTTTTAAACTAAAGCTATGTCACATATCCATGCCACTGCACTTCTTAGACCAGCAATTATTACCAAATCAATATACATACATACATTTATTGCACCTATATTCCCTTGCGGGGTAGGCAGAGCGAAAACGGCTGTAAAAACGAACACGCCACATCTGACATAAAAAACATTTTAGGGTCATTCTGAAAATTGGGTATCGCTATAGGAGTGGTCAGCCGATCGCCTAAAATTACAATACACATGTAACCCTCGAGGTCCTTACTCGCTTCTTACAACACTTACGAGAAAGAATTGGGGTGATGATATTCTAAGCCGACATTATACGGCAATTTACCGTCTTCCTGTTTGACTTAGAGCAAGCGCATTGGTAGCGTCTGATGCAGTGTCTTTCGTTTGTAACTCTCTCTCTCTCTCACACACACACACACTCACACATCACGCATTTATCCCTTGCGGGGTAGGCAGAGCGTTAACGTCCGTAAAAAAAGGGTCGCTACCGCCACGTTTGACATATATTTAAAGGCCCGTTTCTGGAAAATCGTCATCATTATATTATCAGTTTGTCAGCCTGTCCCTAAAATTTGTAATACACATGAAACCCTCGAGTCCCTTAGTCACCTCTTACAACACCCACGAGAAAGAAATGGGGTGATGCTATTTTAAGCCAATATCATACGGCAACATACCGTATTACTGTTTGACTTAGGTCCGGCGCATTGGTAGTGTCTTTGGGCTCAAAGTTGTTTGTTACTCATCATCATCATTAAAATTTAAGAGCTTGGCTCTTGTCGGTGCCATTTTTTTCTATCTTCTGCCAGCGACTTGACCTCTTGATATGACACGGCATTAATCTTCTCCTTTACTTGAGTGAAGAATGTGCGTCTAGGTCTTCATCTTCCTCTCTTTCCTTCGACCTTTCCTTCAATGATGTTCTTAATAAAGTTGTCGTGCCGTTTGTTACTACTGACCCATATATAACAAGATTTGTGACTCACCTCTGTGTATTAACTCCTCGAAGCTAGTGACGACAAGCCCCTTCCTCACGTTCCTCGAACTGTCCCATATCTTGAAAGGCCTCTTTCCTCTAACCTCCTGCAAGTGAAAATCAGTTAAAAATAAGTTGCATGTTTTAAGTATACGCAGGTTTTTCCCCGTACTCCTGGATTTTTCCCACATTTGGGCGAAAAATTGCCGTAATATAAATTTCCAAAACATCGTTTCTTAGTAGTAAACCAATTGTTTTGCTAATTATAACGATTTATCTCATAAAAATGATTATAGTCCTATATATCAAATTTTCCCTAGCTACCCCAGCATTAATTATGTTGTACTGAGGAGCGCATTTGTGTTTTTTTATCTTTCAAGTTTACTGCAAATAAATATGGTATTCGTAAACCTACTGTATGAAAGTTCTACAACAAATGACGTGCTTTTATATCAACTCTTTGATTTTCTAACAATGAGAACTTTGTTCTTCAACAAACAACTCACATACAATATACATCGTCACAAACACAATACAATGCTTTTTACTGGTTTGAAATGAGATCAAACTCTCGTAGCGCTAACCGTTAGCAGTATCGTAGACATTGCTACGGACTAAAGTTATAAATGGTAACTTTATTTACGGTCCTATTAAATTCAGAGCAAATATATTAGAGTGAGTTCGACTAATGAAACTGAATGACTTTCCCCAAGGTGCATGGGTCAAATAATGAAAAAAAAAATAGACTTCCCATACAAAAATGATCAATAAATATGTCGCTTTTATGGGAGGTCCAATTGATTTCATATTTCGACCTATATCCCTCAGGGAAAGTTGTTCAGTGTCACGAGCAGAACTCATCCTAATGATATTTGTACTGAATTTAATACGATCTTATAATTGCAATATCAATTGCAGACTGTTATGACTACCCTATTATACGAAAAATACCTACTTGATTGAATAATGATCATATACGTGACACATAATATATGTATGTTGCTCGTTGTTTTGTTTTATCTAGTAACACAAATGGGCAAAGCAGCATTGGACATTAAATATGCAGGTGATCCATGGCTGACATTTGCTGCCGACAGACTGTATGCAGCTCCAGTGCAGCTTGAAGTTATATTTCGAAAGTCACTCGAGGGAATTTCACACAAGCTAACGAAATAAGGTTGACTTTACAATGGAGGCAACGTATTTAAGTTTCTATTTGATTCAAATTTTTAATATTTTTATTTATATTTCAGATCGGCTATCGGCTCCAAACAGCTTTCAGTTATTGAACGGAACTGCTGCTTTAAAATTTTTGGTGGGTTCGAATCTGTCCCAGGCTTATCTGGCCCATCCACCCATCATTACAAAAGATTTTTTTTTTATCGTTGCTGCGTTCCAAATTTGAAATAATATAGATCTTTGAGTACAATTTGCGCTCAATAGCTATAGCATAATGCTAATTATAATTTAAAAAAGGAACCTACCAAACGTTAAATTCATCCAGTAATTTAAAACTTTTGATAACGACCAGCAATCTTATTTTCCACTCTGTATTGTTTGAACATAGTTTAAAGTGATGGACATAAAGTGCTTGCATCGATCTTTGGTCCACATTATGCATCTGGCTGTATGCAGTTTGATGCATCTAGGTCGAGTGGGGATGGTCTTGACCGACTTTTCCGTTATTGTGTGTATATATATATATATATACATCATGATCAACAACAGCCACAACAGTCCACTGATGGACACGGGTCTACTCTTATTGCGGAGTATTTTATGTAATGTATTTTTCAAGAGATTCAATTGAATGCCAGCAGTGGACTGCAATAGGCTGATGTATGTATGTAATGGTATGTAAATATACAAGTGGGTAAAATATAATTCCAGGGAATGGGCAAGAGCGCTCCCTGTGAATGCAATATCTCGCATTGCGCTTGTCAGGCCACCTGCCTAGCGATATGGCAAGTACAACCTTCGAATAAGGGAAGGGCCATTTTCAGCTGTGGCTGTTTATATGTTGGTGTGATACCTGATACCAAGATACAACATTGCTTTTGATAGTTTGTGATATATGTACACACGGAAGAAAATTTATTGATCATTAGTTATCTGCCAGCAATATTCGTAACGCCAACAAAAAAGTTAGACGTGCAGTGTTTAAAATATTTTTTCATACGACTTAACGCTGTCAAAAACCTATACCATGTCTCACTTATTTTGTAATAAGATCGAACCTTTAGTGACTCAAATCCTTATCGTTTTAATATTTAACTAGTCAACTGCCTATATGCCTTTATCTAGGGGCAATGATATGATTTAAAAAGAATCACCTCTGCCCGACCTAATTGTTTCGCAAGGGGGAGCAATGCCCCGGCGGCCTAGTTCGGCCCTAGGTCACTGGGGTACACCTAGGCATTGAGGGCGAATCTAGGACCACAACCCGATTGCACGGAGCATTTAAGAAACATTAAGATTGTTTTAATTCAAAGAGTAAAATTTAAATTTTATTTACTTATATGCACATAAATTAAATTTTTGGATTAAATATGCACAAATTATGTCTAAACTGTATTAATTCTCTTAAATATAGGTGTTAATTTTGGTTGGCAATACCTTTCAGAATTGTTTTATTCTAGTAACTTTTAATCTTTAATATTTTATTTATTTGTACGTAATAACAAATCAATAATGATAATGACCAGTATTGTATTTGCGTCAAGTAGAATCGCACTTCTTGTACCAAATTAAGTCAGCAAAAGCAATACTAATCAAAAACACATTAAAAAGGCATAAAAGTAGCGGTACGCGATAATTTTACGCTACGCCGTAGCCAGCCGTAGCACTACGCTACGTTGCACTGTGCACCCCCGCGCGCGCCTTGCACCCCCCTCCCCGCCCAGCACGCACTGTGCGTTGACCCACTGACATCGTCGCCTCTACGATCTTTAATCTACACCCGACTTCTCAACATCTGAAATTCAAAAATACGTTCGCATCCCAAAAACGTGCCGAAACATGATATCACTCGTTAACACGTCGTCTGCCGTTCCGCACTAGTTTATCACAAGACGTCCGGTGCACTCGTTCCGCCGTAAAAAATCCATTACATGCGACATACGTCTCGCGATAACTTATCGTAGGGAATTACCTCTTGCTGAATTTCGACTATCATCTTCGCACTTGCACTTCACCGTTTTAAAATTTAAATTTTCTAATTGTATAACAATAGAGTAGGTAAAAAAATAATGGTAGTTTAGTTGTGGAAGTATATAAGTGTGTTTTTAGTTGTGGTGTAGCGCGTTGCGCCTGGTGGGGCGCTGGGGCGCGGGCGAACGCCGCGGCCGCACTGGCGCGCCCCGCCGTGACCCGGTCGCGGCCTGCCCCCGCGCGCCCCGCTCCCGCCCCGCGCCACCCCTACTGCCCCGCGAGACTCGACTCTAGAGCGCGGTGACTACTTAGAGGATGTTGGGGTACATAGCTGGTTGGGGTAGGACTTAGGACACAGCTTGTGATTTGCTGACGCTCCTTGTTCTTTCGTGTGGGACAGTAACTGGAAGAATGAGGCTGAAATTGGTGTTTAACATAAGTAGGCTCTACTCGCTGTTTTGAAGATTTGTGTGTTTGTAACCTATTAAATACATACAATAAATACTTGCGGGGTAGGCAGATCGCCAACAGCTGCAAAAAACGGTCATTTACGCCAGGTCTGACAAATATTTGAGGGTCATGCAGAAAATTGTGTATCGTCATAGGGGCAGGTTGTCAGCCCATCGTCTAAAATTGCAATACGCACCCTCGAGTCCCTTAGTCGCCTATTATGACTCCCAAGGGAAATAAATAGGGTGATGCCATTTTAAACCGGCATCACCGAGCAACAATCGACAACAATCTATTAAATAACATAAACAAATGCATCATTTGATTGGAAGAAATGTCCAAATAAAATTTTACTTATCTGAGGCTGAGAACAATGTTGTGTACCGTAAAGTCTTTATACGTTGGAGTGGCAAAAAATATTTCAAAAATTAATTGAACGTGTATAACGTAGATATTCAGCTGATGTGACAAATATTAACATGAAAAGAATTACAAATCTAAAACTAACTACTTTTTTCAAACATATTTCTTAATTTGGAACTGCGTAGTTTCAACAATGATTTAAGTTCATTGTAAAAACTGAACTAAACTACATTGTTCTCTAAAATCTTACATTTACGTAGAGATTCTTCTGTTGGTATAAAAAAGATAAACAAAAATCGAAGGTTAGTAAGATATTTTGAAGAAAAAATATTCTGCATTGCATATTTGTTATTTGTGAATACTATTTATTATTACAATACGCTTTTTTCAGACGATTGCCAAACCAATGTTTTAAAAACTGCGCAATGAACGATAAACTCTTTCCAAAGTTCGCATATCATACGCCCTCCCTCCCCCGCGGCGCGCCCTCCCCCGCTCACCCCGGGGCCCGCCCCGCACTGCAGCGAGACCGTAATCTCCAGCCGTAAGATGTTGAAATTACCACCAACACAGATGCACTTTTACAACTAACTAAACACGACTAATTAGAACGTTGATTATGATTTTAAAAGGACTTTAGAAAAAAATACTTCTTATAAACTCGAGGAATTTCTAAATCTGTAAAGAGGTTAATCTAAATTCTTCATTCATTTTTACGCTTTGCTATTTTAAAATAGCTTATACACAAATAGACGATATAATTTTGCTGTTTGGTTGTATACTTGGATGCCTATTTCATAAAATAATAAATCTCTCGGTGATAAATTCGTCAACCATCATTATCACAAAGGTTTTGTGCTTACTTATAATAATATATTTATAAAAAAAAAACTACGAAATGTAATACAATGGCCAAAAGTTGTAAAACACAAGTTATGAAATAATTCCGTAGCTCGTAGCAAGCGGCTACGAGTTACTACGAGAGCTACGTTTCCCTGACAAGTGTTATTTATGATCTCCGCGCGTTGTCCACGTAGCAGCTGACTTGACTCACTATTTGCTACACAATTTCGTAGCCTGTAGCAAGTGGCTACGAGCACAGAGATACCTACCCCGATATGTGTTATTTTCACGGGTTATTTTATATAAGATCGCCGCGCACTGTCCACGTAGCAGCGTAGTTGACTCACTCCTTTGCTCTACAGGGTTATTTTTTATTCACCCCTGAAATTTTACAGGGCGATTCTACTCATGATTCTGAACCACTTTTATTATGGGGTCACCTGCGAAATCGCAAAAAAATACAGCTGTTCCATGCAATTTTGTTCGAGAAGGTATGAATTTTTCTATGGAACAGCTGTTATTTTTTTCGCGATTTCGCAGGTGACCCCATAACAAAAGTTGTTCAGAATCATGAGTAGAATCACCCTGTAAAATTTCCGGGGTGAATAAAAAATAACCCTGTATGAGACCGTAGCCTGCTTTATTCATGATTTTAGCCCTCATTGCCACCACGCTGATTAAACAAAAAATATTTTCTTTCGTAAGTCATAACTTTTAAATTATTTTACAAGTATGTCGGTATAAGTTCTACAAGAAATAAATAAAAGTATACCGCGTGAAACCTGCTTTTTGTACAATGTGCAATAAAGAATAAAAATAAAGAAATACAAGTATAAATAAAAAAATTAAATTAATTCTCAAAAGCGGAGAAAATAGGGTTTCCCTTAGGTCACTGGCTCCCTGACTACCCGTAAAAATACGGTCAAGAATTTGCTTGTTTCCTTTAGATACAATTTTTTAATCAAACTAGATAAGTAAGTACGTTTACGTCGTCTCTACCCAGTATTTACTGTATTTCGTAGGTGCTCGTAGCTGTCTCGTAGAACAATGCTACAGATGTCGTTTCTCGTAGCTGCATGAATAGTGAACTACGAAGACAACAGTTAATGTGGTTTAGATAGTCAAAAATCAAACTTACTTCTCTTGCAGGGTACCCAGAGTAACAAAGTCCGAATAGAAAATCCCTTTAACATCAATTTATTTTAATGTTGATTCATTACATATAAACCTTTTGGATTAACAAACAACCGGATGAATCCGATGGTGTCAGAGTTTTTAATCTGGCTACTAGGTTACTAGTAGGCTATTTATATAGTTGTGTGTAGTTTTCTTCTAACATTTAAGAGCTCATTGCCCTTGTCGGTGTATAGTTTTATTCTAAATGTGATAAATCATGATAACTTCGGATAAAGTGTACATTAAATCTGTTTGTCTAATTTAAGTGCTTGAAGTTAAATCTGTGTGACTTTCAGCTTGTACTTTCGACTTTTATGTCGTTGAACCCCTTTATCTGCGTCGAGTAAAATCAACGATCACATAGCTTACTAGACAGCACACTAAAGGCAAAAACTATTTGGCAAGACAAAGATACATATATAGTTTATACTTGCAATTGTCGGCACTTGGTGAAACTTCATTGTTATGATTTTGATTCAAACACTTGTACTCGTTTGGGACGAAAATAAAAAATAAGCGAAACCGGTTGGGACGAAAATAAAAAATAAGTGAAACGAGTACAAGTGTTTGAATCAAAATCATAACAAAGATACATACATACATACTTATAGTATATACCACTGCTGGACGTAGACCTCCTCTACGTATGCTTTAAGGCGCGATCACCCATTTTCGCCATCCAGTCACTACTCTCACGCTCCACGCTCTTTGCCACCGCTACGCTTGCCGAGGCATGGCCTCCACTCGAGAACCTACTTACCCCACCGTCCATTGGTTCTACGAAAGAAGGGTTCTAATATATGATCGCGCGCATTAGTCAGTGGTGATTTACGAGATGACGCGACCCTACCAATCAACATGCACTCATTACCCTATTCCCAACCCACGTACCTCAGTTTTGTCGACTGAAGTATTTGCTGAAAATAAAATGAAAACGAAATTACTTTATTCAATTTAGGATAGTATTAATTCTTATTGACGACGATATATTCATTGTAAAAAATATATATTTGTATATCACATTTTTTTTATAACAATTTCGTATTGTTGTAATAGAAAACCGGCTTGGGCGGGATAATAAAATAAAAATAAAGGCACTGCCTCGGGGCTGGCCAGGTTAATTACCCGGCATGTAACTTTACGCCACCACCATTTGTAAACGACATTTGTTTCAAGTTTAAGTCAAGATTTTCAAAGCGTGTTATTTACATGCGTATAATTAACCTTGCTTGAAGAATTTGCCACATTGGGCGTCTAGTAGGCTGTGTGGTCGTCTGGTTAAATGCTTCTTTGATAAATTGCCTTCTTCGCTCACTTTAGTTTAGCTTAACCTAAGTTGGTAGAGTAGATACAGATAAGCCTGAAAAAATCTACGCGATCTTTTCACAGTGCTACTTCTTCTTCTTCTTGTCGATTCATTGGCAATCTTGTCAAATGTGCTACTGAAAATCAAGTTTATTAATTCTGTACAAAATATTTTTGCAGCTGTTCACGTTCTACCTACTCCTTACTTCTGTGAGCCGTGGATTTGTATCTTTAAAATAGACTTCAAATATTAAATTGAAATGGGGCAGATTTTTATAGTTTGTGCCACGCCAGTGCCTGGCACAAAGTTGAAACTTTTTTGTGCCAACTTATAATAGTAGTTTATGCAACTGTCGTATAATGGGGGTCATTAGAATGCGAGTGTCTGTTTATCACACGAGGCGCAGCCGAGTGTGATAATAGTTTGACACGAGCATTCTAATGCCTAATTATAGCAGTTGCATACACTATTTTATCTACACTCTCCAAAAAAACTCAGAAACACTTTTCTAAACGTACGCACCGGCCATTGCAAGGCCCGATACAAGGACAAATTCAATACGAGAACGTAATATGGCTTGATATGATTTTTTTAAAATCTATACTTTAGCAGTTGTTAAGATGTGGAGTCTTAACAATAACTTAACTAAACAACATCTGAACAACATCTGAACAACAACTGAACAACAACTGAACAACATCTGAACAACATCGAAACAACAACTGAACAACATCTGTACAACAACTGAACAACATCTGTACAACAACTGAACAACATCGGAATAACATCTGAACAACAACTAATCAACATCTGAACAACAACAGAACAAAAACCTATTAACACAACTGAACAACATCCGAAAAATTACCGTACAACAACAACTGTCAGGTGCGGCGGAAGATAGCGATTTGAGTATTGGAAAAAAAAACTTCGTTTCATTTCTCAACTTTATCGTATTTAGAGTTTTCTCATTAAGTCATTACGCTTCTGTAATTTATAGTAAACCCTAGTTTTTATAGGCAGAATGCATAAAGTAGGTCATTATGCATCTGTTTTCAAATTCATAATTCGAACATTATGAGACGAGTGTATATAAAGATATTTATGCGTATGTACATGCATGTTCAGAATGCAATATGTTATGAAAAGTTCGCAAGGTCTAAATTTTTTTTGTTATTGCAACTGGGTTTTCGAATGTAAAAAAGCATAACTGAATCCAGAGCGCTACAGATAATAAAAATTATCACAATCATTTGGTTCCTGTCGCTTTTACTCAATCTCCAGCAACTAACCAGATAACTGATCAGATCATCGATTCGCCATAACTTTAATTTACTCCCCCTTTCTACCCCCCGGACACAGTAGATATGAAGGCAGTACGACATCTTCATACACATGACAACCTTCCCCCTTTTTTGTGTCCTGTGGTCAACGAACGCTTAATCTCAGCAACCAACATGGTTTGTACCGTGTACACATCCAAGAAACCGTGAGCTAATGTGCCTTTCGAAGTACAAAATCATTTTATAGGCTAAACAGGTGATTAATACAATCTCAATTGGTTTGAGCCCTGCCTAGCATGGCGTATCAAATACTCCCAAATATACGAAGGCTCATTACCAGCAGTAAACTTTACTTTCATCTATACTTTGTACTGTGGTCGGCCAGGGGCGCCCTGGGCAAAAATCCCTGAGGTTTATGAACATCTTTATGAGGGATTAACTAAGCGCGAGAATTAGGGCGAGGATTGCAATCGATAGCGGTAGTTAGTTCAGTGTTGACATTGCTGGTGGCATCCCTGCTTTTATTAGTCTGTTGTTCTGTAGTTTATAAATTGTGGATCTTTTTAAATGTGTAGGTCAATAAATAGGATAGTTTCTGTAGCCCGGGCTTTTGTAATGTTTATAGCGTCGTAGCGTCAAAGTCAAAATTTATTAACAAAATATTTTCAAAAGAGAGTCATTCAATATAACCTAGCTTTAAGTTGTACCTACCTGACCTGCAGCTAATGGCTGTGAAGCTGGCCATTCAACCACATATAATCTTTACATTAAGATTGAGTGATTGAAAATGTGTATGGTAAAATGTGTTTTGATTGAAATAAATAGTTTGAATTATTTATTTATTTTATTTTTAGTTAAAACTCTTGACGCCAGGTTACATCGGTTGTTGGGCTACTCGGTGTCCCACACGAAAATGAAGAAGGCTGGATATCTATTAAGGGGGGATTTTTTTTCTTTTATCAGTGCAAAAATTCATATTCCTGTGAGAAACATGGGTCAGATTATGAAAAACATTATTAAACTTTATGATTTTCTACAGTCATGTCATCATAATCATGCAAAAATATACATTAGTACCTATTCAAATCTCGGGACGGGTGCTTTTTTATAGCACGTAGCGAATGCTACAGTTCGTAGATATCCTGACAAAAAAAAAATGTAGAAGCAACTTAATGAAGAAGTACCCTCACAATATCGACATTTCCCAATGCATCGAAAATAGTCGCTTCTGTTTCCTCAGGTTTGTCAGGCTTAGCACACAGTTTGAGAATGACACACATACCACATACATACATATATGAGGCCTATATCCCTTGCAGGGAAGGCAGATCCTAAACGGCCGTTAAAACGAATATTTACGCCGACAAACATTAGAGAGTTATTCAAAAAAATGTGCACAGTATAACAAACTCGTTTTGAATACTTTATAATCAGCCATCAGCATCTTTCAATCCCGCTGGAAACGTTGGTGGCAAAAAATAACCGATGGATGGCTATTAAAAAGCGGGTGATAAGAGCAAATTAAAACCCCTCTCCCCTCTGCCCCCTCCCGCCCTCCGCCGCCGCATCGCGGAAGTTATTGAGAGAAAGTGTTGCCAGAGCTAAAGTTAACAGCGTATTCCTTGGGTTCTCACGTTAATATGTTATGTATCAGATCCTATTAAATGAAGTGCAATTTTTTAGGGTGAGTTCTACACGTAAACCCAATAAACATAGGTTGAAATATGAGAAAATGGATTACCTCCCTAAAAATAACTCATTTTTTTGTGTTTATTGGGAAAAGTTGTTACGTTTTACGGGTAAAACTCACTCTAAAAATATTAAAATTGAATTTAACACCTATCTTATATACTTCTTCTGTAAACTTTATGGGATGGGGCTAACTTAGGATCGTACTCAGTGGCGTACGAATTGAGAGTCCTATGTAAAAAAAAGAAGACGCCCTCGAGATGTGGTGCTGGAGAAGTATGCTTGGAGTGTCGTGGGGTATTGTTCAGAACGAACGTCTCCATCCTCCAGCAACTTAAAATCAAGCAGCGGCTGATATCCATCGTCCAAAGTCGCATTCTCAACTTCTTTGAGCACGTCTCGCGGCGAGATATATATCTCCATTGAACGCCTTTCAAGGGAAAATCGAGGGTACACGAGCCCGAAGCAGGTCCCCTTTACGTTGGACTGACCAGATAAAACTTCTTTCGGCGGCCCCCTACATGAGTGCACAAGGAAAACAGCCATCAGTGATGAATGGCGAGGACTGGTGAATCGTGCCACCTATAACGACCACTCTGCTAAGAGTGCACAGACTTAGATGAATAAGTTATTGAATAATATCTAAAGGGTGATGATGATAATGATTGTAAGTAAACTTACCTGTTTATTAGGTGTAATTATTTAGGTCTGAGGAGTGCGTCCACATAATATAAAAAGTTCGCGATATTGCCGTGTGATGCCGGCTAGAATAGCATCACCCCAATTCTGCCCCTGGGTGTCGTAAGAAGCGAGTAAAGGATAAATTCATACAGGGAATGGGCAGCAGCGTTCCCTATGATTGCAACATCTTGCACTACGTTAGCCAATCCACTTGCCAAACGTGGTGTGTATTTTAATACCTCCCGATAGGGGAGGCCCTTGTATTGCATTGCATTGCATGCATTGGACTATTGTGGGTTTTAATTTGGTTACTTTAACATCACTTTAAGTCTTTTCTACCACTTTTACAGCTATGTTTTTAATATTTACCTAAATATTATCGCGATAAACCTGGTTTTATACAGTTAAATCCACCTTGTCTATTTCAATAAGTATATGTTGTAGTCAGTTAAAAATCGCTTCATTTCAAATCTTTGCATGTACAGACATTCTGGCAACACTGTCACTAAACCTCAAGAAAATCTTTCGAAAAGTCTCAGCTCAGCGACCGACAAAGTTTGCAACGAAGTTACCGATCGGTATTTGGTTAATTTTACGCCTTTCGCCGCAACTAAGAACGACAAGGATCTAGCAAGAATCGAGGGAAAACCTGACTGAGGCAGAAGGGAAAAAAGGTCCAAAATAGTCTGCATTAGCGGACTGCAGGGGGGCACCGTTCGTGTATTTTTTCCATATTCTACTTAAGTATAAATTCACTAGCGCCGTGTGATGCCGGCTTAGAATAGCATCACCCCATTTCTTACCCATGGGTGTCGTAAGAGACGACTAAGGGACTCGAGGGATGTGTATTGCAATTTTAGGCGATGGGCTGACAACCTGTCACTATAGTGATACACAGTTATCTGATTGACCTTCAAGCTTTTGTCAGACGTGGTGTTAATGTCCGTTTTGCGGCCGTTGACGCTCTGCCTACCCCGTAAGGGATATAGGCGTGATTTGTGTGTGTGTGTGTGTGTGTATAACTTCACTTGCTGAAATTTTTTATTTACCCTACTTATGTAAATAAATAAATATGCTGGTGTTGCTCTATGTTTTGAGCCTCACCCGTTAGCTCCTATCACATGTTACCCTCTGCCTCTGTGGTCTAGCTGTCTCAGCGTTGGTCACAGATCCGGAGGACCTAGGTTTCATTCCCGCGGCACTCTATTTGAGATTTTTCACTTTTGGAATTTGTTTCAAGTTTAGTACGACATTGCACGCTGAACCACCTAATTGTCCAAAAAGAATGAAGGTTCCGAGCTTCGGAAGGCACATTAAACCGTTGGTCCTAGTTGCTGTCTATGACTACTTGGACGGCGGTAGTTACACAACCATGTCAGAGGCCTACTAGCAGCAGTAGGTTGATGAAAAACTCTGACACCCGAGTTTATTTGGTCGTTCGTCGACTTGGAGAGAGAAGAAGCACATTTTACCTACTCTCTTTTTCGCCCTGAAAATTGCGGTTCTCAGCTATAGAAATACGTATGATGTTGGAAAAAGATGATTTGGTGCATATAGAAGTCTACAGATGTGGTCCAACCCAATCTTACAGTCATCTGTATGTCGTCCGAGTGATACCGGCTTAGAATAGCACTACCCTATTTCTGTCCCGCAGGTGTCGTAAGAGGCGACTGAGGGACAGGCTGACGATCTGTCACTCTGATCTGTCGGTGATTCACGATCGTTCTGAAACCCCCTAAAATGTTTGTCAGGCGTGGGGAAGCGACCGTATTTTACGGCCGTTGACGCTCTGCCTACCCCGCAAGGGATGGGGGGGGGTAGTGATGTATGTATCTGTATGTTTTGGACGACATCTCGGGCAGTTGAGTGTGGTTTAGTAAAGTATGCCATGGTTGCCACACTTGGAGTGCTTGAAGCCTCTAGTAATTGACCACAAGGATGTTAGAAGCATACTCGTAGAATGCAGCGTACATTGATTGACGAGGATTAAGGAGTATATTTGGTATTGTAACTAGATTTTGCTAGTAGGTGTATTCTGGTAAAAAAAAAACGTTTTCATTAAACCCTGTACTGTAGCAGTACTTGCTATTGTTTCTCTAGGAAGTAACTGGATAAAAATCTGGGGCAAAGAGCATTATCGTTCTGAAATCTGCCTTCGTACAAGATAAGAAGACACAGTTGGCCTCATTCTGATGGTAAATTGGGCTCTCTGAATCTAATTCTTTCCTCTGAGAAGGTTGAGTTTGATATCGTAATAAGGTTGGTTGGGGCAAGGTATACCTAGCTAGATATTGTAAAAATCTATTGCATTTAAGATCTTTCCTGACAGCAGAGAACGGTAAAGTTAAGTGTTTTGCTTTTTCGTACTGCAAAGTTACTAAGACCCTCCATCTTGGATTTCACATATGTGAGTAGTTGCTTAAGCGAATACTTTTTAAATCTATTATAACTTTAAATAGAGCTACGCGCGGAGCTACGACTGTAGCTGTCGCTACGCGCTACGAAAATAGCACCCGTCTAGAGATATAAATAGTACTCATGTAGGTCTAGGTATGTATGATTATGATGACATGCTGTTGCATTCCCATTGTGAATGTGCTCGTAGTGTGGAGTGGGGATAGTGAGCCTACAAGTTGTACCTACCTATACAACCATTTTTCAAAAAATATCCTTTAAAAATAGATAGAGCTAATCAATATTTCAAAGTAGCCATGTAAAAGGATCCTCCCACGGGAGGACACTGTATAACTTGGCACAGATTTTGAATAATGCAGCGTGCATGTGCAGCGCGATACGGCACACAGAGCGAGACAGACGTATGTCGGACGTAACGGGTACGAGCAAGACGGCGAATGCGGCAACTGCTGCTCCATCGCCCGCTGGCCGAGCTGACATGGGCAGATCCCTAGCTAACATAGCACTGGGTTCACAGTATGAATCACGACACTGATAGTCTTGATGACGGTTGAAGATTGGCAACGGCAGGCGACGCGATAGATTGAAGTTAGGCACTAGTCACTAGGTCCAGGTGTTGGCGCTGGGTGCGCGCTCGGGCGCGGGCGGGGTTGGTCGCGCGGTGGGCGCCGCGCGGAGTTACCTCTCTGGCCATCGCAGCATGTCCGCCGCGGGCCGTCGGCGGCGCGCGTTCACGCCGCCATCGTGCAGGCCTGGCCCGGGATCGTCGCGACTTGCTCGCCTCGCGCGGCACAGGCGACGCAACCGCGTGGGTGTAAATCGATGGGCTCGGCGCGCGTGCGCGGGCGAGGGCGCCCGACGGCCCCCGGAGGCGCCCGAGGCCCGCCGCGGTGCATCCGCCCTGACCCACTTCCCTGGCTCGGCGCGCAGTGACCCCCTTCTTCCAACTTCCAATGGACCGAGTTACGGAGATGCGGCGCGCCCGCGGCCACTACAAACGAGATTTCACTTGGGTTTATTGAAGGTTCCAATCGGTTATTTGTTTTCTAAATGATTGAGAGTTGAATGAAGCATAACTTGTTTAATGATATCACATAGGACTACACGAAACTATTATTTGTAAAGCGGATAAATAATAAATAAATATTCTGGACAATTCACACAGCGCTATCTAGCCCCAAACTAAGCAAAGCTTGTACTATGGGAACTAGATAGCTGATATTAATACTTATATAGTTATTTTTATACATATACATTTTATACATAGAAACACCCAGACTAAACACAAATATCTGAAAATGACTTAACAAATATTTGTGTCTTGGGGGATCGAACCCACAACCCTCGGCGTAGCAGGCAGGCGTATTATCCGGTACGCCATCGGCCCAGTCAATAAATCAAACATGCAATAGTAAAGAGTCACTTAATTTATTGAAAGAGTCTTTGATATTACAGAATAAATGTAATTTTATTCTCAACCTAAACTCTCAAAGCTGCAGACGGCGCAGTAGTTACATCTTTAGCATAGCTATGCATATACTCGTAGCTTAACGAACTGTAAAATAAAGGCAAACTCGCGATCCTATGTCAATTCCAGTATTCTCAGTTTAAACATTCAATTCAGATTGTCTAACCATAAGTATGATACACGAATAGGATATTTGTAAGAGGAGGCGATAACGATCATTATTACGGCCGTTTACGTTCTGCCTACCCCGCGAGGTGTTATGCATGTATGCAAAGAGAGATTGGCTACTACTTCTCCTGCCTTATTGCCAATTCTTGTCAATAAGTTCAATGACTGAAGTTACAACTGCTTTTGTTCTGTGAAGAAGGTGAACTCATTAAAATAATCATCATAAAAGATAAAAGTATGTACGGCAAACTATCAGAGAAAATGTTTCAGAGGAAGCCCTCGAAACAACCAGAATGAAGTTATATTTTTTTTTGTTGAAAATCAGATCCTCCTGGATGTTCTTTGAAACATTCCCTTGCTCTACATTTTAAAGATAAAAAAAACTACGTCAAGGAAAAAATTCGGAAATATATCTGTATAGCTGTAAAATAGTAGATTTTACAACAAGTGCACAAAACGGACCATCTTCATCCGAGACTTTTAGCAGCCCGAGCCGAAGGCGAGGGCTGATAGTAATGTCGAGGTTAAAATGGTTTTGTGGACGAGTTATAAACTCTGCTTTTCACTTTGATTGCGAGGAAATAAAACAATAGTATATTATATAAGTAACATTTATTTAATTAAAATTCAAAGTAAAATTTGTACAGTTTTGAATACTGAAAGAAATTGTTTTTTCCCGAGACTTTGGCGGTAGTATCTGTTGCACAACTCTCTGTGCATTAATTTCCATAAGCGTATTAGGAGAGAGTCTTAAATCCTCTTCTTCACTGGTCATTTTTAACAATTTTAGCAAA
The DNA here is from genome assembly GCA_027580185.1 of Tuta absoluta. NCBI lineage: Eukaryota > Metazoa > Arthropoda > Insecta > Lepidoptera > Gelechiidae > Tuta > Tuta absoluta. Next base: position 975,745 of record JAQAHW010000003.1, read on the forward strand.
TTGAAGAAATTACGAAAAAACAAGAGCTGTTTCCCGCCGCTTTATTTTTTTTAAATCTTACGACATTGGCATTAGGCTTGGGCTGCAGACCTATACAGCCTACTATTTAAGCCGACATAGTGCTATTTCCATTTTTTCATACATATAAAATGAAATAGCACTATGTCGGGCCGATATCGGCGTTCGGGGCAGACGCCCTTTGGCTGTGTATGGCTCATTTTCTTTGCCTTCATTTATGAGTAGATACGTTCTTGCACTTGTGCATAAAATGCGATTTTGTGCAGCCTATATCCTGCACCAATAAGCTCTTTCAGAGCATGAGAAGTGAAAAAGCCATTTACCTACTTTTTTAAAATTATTGGTTTATTTAATTTTTTTCTCAAAATCAGGCCAGCGTTTTGTTGTAATTACGTTTCGTTCTAAGTGCGCTTCACGTGAATTCTATTTGGCCCCTAAATGTGCGATGCGCGTAACCGAACGTAGTTGTCACAACTGTCAATGTCAAACAGCTGCCGATGGCGAGTGGACGTACGTTCGCGAGAGACACAGATTTATTTTGTTGTAATTTTGGTTATTTCTCTGTAAATATTTGTGAAAGTTGCATTCTAGTGTGTCGGCCACACATTTTAGATGTTTATTAAAATGTGACTGCGCTACGCTCCTATGAAAAGGGCGGGTTTATCGCTTTGCAAACACGACCGAGGCGGATGGAATGCTACGGCTGTATACAAAATATGTAAGTGTTTTATGAACATTTTATGGCTTAAACAAACCCTTTAAGTTGTCCTGCGTATTAAAATCACCTGTGGTGGTTGTAAAGTTTCCCTCTTGTAAAGGTATTTTGACCCAAAAATTCGTTGTTAGTTTATGTTTGGTCCGCCTACGCAGCCCTATTGAGGTGAAGGGCCTCCGGTAGTTAGTACCTTGCCCTATTAATAGCACAAGAATATGTGAAACGACTTTCTTTGACTATCATCAGTCAGTATTTAAAGAAAATAAGTATTTAAATTTTAACATAATTGTTTGTTATTCATTACAGTACCTAAGTACTAAGGTAGGTACTATCAACAGCACCCCATATAAAAGAGTCAGAGTATACTTTTCAAATAAGAGAATAAGTATAATTCATCAAAGGCTTAAATTACTCATTTACAAATATAAAGTTAATACAAATTGATGAAATGATGAATGATATAAAGTTTAAATAACTTATTAGTGAAAGCCATGATGTGTATGTGAGTTTATATATGTATGTAAAAGTACTTAAATATTACAATTTAGCCTGAACTAGGATTACCCTGTATCTCAGGCAGACAAGGCCATATTTATTACTTACTTAGTATGGAAGTAAAATATACATACATCAGCCTATTCCAGTCCACTGCTGAACGTTGGCCTCCCACAGGGTATGCAATAGGGCATGATCTCTCTTATTGCCATCCAGTTGCTACCATCCACCTTTTTTAAGTCATCGGTCCATCTGGCCACTCCTTGGCAAGCTTAGCCATGGACGGCCACCGGCCAGATGAATCAAAGTAAAATGTATTAATTAATTATTTTCAAATATTCTAAGATATATTTGAGCTAGGTATTTTCAATAAATAAATGATAAACCAGTATTTCTTAGTCTCTTGAAAGGGCATATTGAGGTGCGGTGTTGCATATGATACCTTTATTCATTGTTTTTAAAGTGCTCATTAATTAAAATATCAACATTATTAAATTGCTGAATGAAATAACGCAAAGGTTATCACATGCACTGCAAGTTGTTTAAATAATTCATAATAGTTGTTTATATCATGTCAATAAATAATTGGCACACTTTAAAAGCTACAGAATGGCTGTCTGTAAACCATTTTTTATAGATAAAATATTTTTTTTGAAAAACATATGGTTCAAAAAAGAAATACTATCTTATAATTAAAATCAAGTTGGGCTTTATGTCATTTTGACTTTTGACAGATTGAGATGCTTCAAGTCACGCCATTGAGTATAGTATTCTTTGCTTCAAGTATATTTAGCTTAGTTAATTTGTGAGTATATTAATGAATTATTTGCAAAGAAGAATCAATCAAATCAAAGAATATAAATATCTTCATAGTTTTGCATTAAGAATCATTGAAGTCTGAAAAGTATAATCAGACAGAATTTCTTACAAGGTATACAATTAATTTTGTTAAATTCACTCCTACATTCATTTTAGTCAAGTGTCTGAAACTCCCAATCATCTCATTCAAACTTCGCACATCCCACACAACCATGTTTACCTTCATATTTTAAGACACACTTGCATAATTTCTCAGGTAATGTTTGAGCCATATGGTAGCCCAGATAATATTATACTGATAGCAAAAGTTGCAGGTTTAAATCTTGCATGCAATAGAGAATTTTGTAACTTTTCTAAAAATACATATTTTAAGTTATTTGTCATATTTTTGCTCATCTGTTTTACAACAAGAAGAAAATCATTTGTTTGATGTTACTTTACAATTTTTGTATGTACTTGAACTGAGTACTATTTAAGAATACATAAGGACACGAGAAGAGACTTCATTTTATACTATTTATTGATTATAATCATATATTCATTCTTTCCATAAAATTCAAATATCAACTTTATTTATTAACAATTTTATGTACACAAAAAAATACAAAACCCAGTGAATTTAAACTGCTTATTTCTAAAGAAAATTTCTTTTCTCAGTGTGAGAAGATGTGTAAAACATGCACAATATTACAGTTTACTTATAATTTTCTGATAAAAACGCATGGTGACTTTAGTTTTAAATCTCGCTCCATAGATAGCATTTTTTTTAAGTCATCCAACTACAATGATGGCAGCAAATTGTATTCCATGCCAGGGCCTCGGTATGATGCTGGTGCGCATGAACCTGCGGGCGGCACTATGCGCGCTGTGTGCTGCCGTCGTCGTGCTCACCGTGTTCTGGACGCATTGCGGGGAGCTGTCGCGCAGACCCAGTATGTACATTACCACTGTTATATATGTTCTAGTTAGAATGGCTGGATATGGTGAAAACTATTCATTACAGTCAACTTATATTTGAAGAAAATGAAATAACTTTATTCAATGTAGGATAGCATTATCAATTTATCACTTATTGACGTCATGATCGGTCATTGTAAAAAAAAGAAATTTGCATAACACAATTTTCTTTTTTTTATAACAATTTTGTATTGCCTTAATAGAGAACCGGCTCGGGCGGAATAAAAAAAATAAAAATAAAGGCACTGTCTCGGGGCTGGCCAGGTTAATTACACAGCATGTAACTTTACGAAGATGTAAAGACTAAGTACTGGCACACATGTTGTGCCATTGCCCGCGAAACGTTTCCGCAAGCAAATTGAAAATTACATACATATTTCACGCCTATAATCCCTTGCAGGGTAGGCAGAGCGTAAACGGCCGTAAAAACGGATATTCACGCCCCGTCTGACAAACATTTGTGGGTCATTTAGAAAATTGAGTATCATCATTAATAAAATTGAAATTGATACTAAAAATAAAATTGAAAAAATCGTAGCGCCCGTCGGCGCTTAAACTCGGGACCGTGGGGTACCGTCCCACTGCTGCTACCAACTAAGCTGCCGGCGCCTCGAGCGACACTTCCAAATCTTCAATCTCCTGGTGAAGCGACATCTAGTATAAGTACCTACATTAACTACCCTGATTTTTATCCAGTATCCTCCGCCCTGACCCTGGCTCTGTCGGAACGTACCATCTCCAGCGAAGAGATAGAGTGCAACATCAATGGGGAGTACTCGGTCGCTTGCCGCCGCGACGCAGCCGACGTCTACCTGCCTTTCTCTTTCATACACAAGTACTTTGAGGTGAGTGGGATAGAGACAGCTAGATAAACAACATCAAATGGACAATACTTATACATTTTCATGAAATATCATCTTGAAAAATCAAGTAAATATATATATTTCACTGTGCTCTTGGTAAATAAAGAAGACAGATGATACGTAAAAAAAAATTGCCACATTTCTTATTACATAATATACATTATATCACGCCTACATCCGTTGACTAAAACACGAACATTTATGCCACATCTGAGAACCGTTTGAGGGTGGTCATTTAGAAAACTGTGTATCGCTTTAGTGACAGGTTGTCAGCCCATCGCCTAAAATTGCAATACACATGCAACCCCCGAGTCCCCTAGTCGCCTCAAAACGTACTTAAAAAATAGGGTGATGGTATTCTTATCCGACATCACACGGCAATTTATTTATTGCATAATAAAATACAATGCCTCTATTTCTAGATATTTTTGACAAGTTATAAGTTTCGAGAATAATTTAGTAATTACTTAGCAAAATTAGCTTAACAGTAAAAATCCCAGCTTTAATTATAACCATTTCTACAAGACATGACTCGTACCTACTTCAAGTGCCTAACAGCTATAAATCCTGATAGAGATCTTAGAATGCATACCGCAGATAGATTTGCATCGGAACGTCGCTAGCATCATTCTTAAAATAGTCTGAATTTGCTATTCAACACTTTGAATTGCAAATTTCACGTCAAGGGAGATTTAGAATAATCCCATACGTGCATACCTGCTACACTACTTATTTACTAGACTTACCTGTTTCAAATGCCAAACAGCTTTTCCTAAAATAAAATTCGGATAAATTATTGTAAGCAGTTAGTAGTTTGGCTTAGGATAGCATCACTCCATTTCCACCCGTGGGTATAATAAAAGGCGACTAAGGGTTGGATCCAGGGAATGGGCAGCAGCGTTCCCTGTGAATACAACACCTTGCACTGCGCTCGCCAATCTGCCTGCCAAGCTTGGTAAGTAAGGCAAATACCCCCCGATCGGGGGAGGCCCTTGTCCAGCAGTGGACTTTTGTGGCTGTTGAAGTGAAGTGATAGTAAGATGATTGAATAATCACGTGTCTCTAATTTTGCAATGTCGTGTCAACTTTTAATAACATCAGCCTATTTCTTTCCCGTGGTTGTCGTAAGAGGCGACTAAGGGACTAGACTAGGGCTGATAATCTATCACTATGGCGATACACAATGCTCTGGATGACCCTCAAATATTTGTCAGACGTGGCGTCAATGTTTGTTTACGCTCTGGCTATCCCGCAAAGAATACAGGCGTGATGTATGTGTTTTCTTTTTATCGTAAAAAATGGTTTAGATCTTACGTTTCAGTTTTCAGTTGAACCCACAAATTGTTATCCAATATATTGTGCAAAATTTCTATTTACCTTCTTCTTTTTCGGGTGGGACACCGAGTCGAGGAACGACCCAATCAACCCCGGTGTCAGAGTTTTTTAACCGCCTACTATTACTTGTAGGCCCCTGACATGGTTATGTTACGACCACCGTCTTAGTCATCATAGACAGCAACCGGGACCGACGGCATAACGTGCCCTCTGAAGGACAAAACCATCTTTCTTATGGAAAATCAGGAGGTTCAGCCCTTAATGTCCTAACCACACTGGCAACAAATTCACAACTTAATGAGTGCCCTACCCGGAATCGAACCCGGAACTTTTGCGCCGCAGGCAGTTGCATTACCACTGTGTCACATCAGCCGTCATATCTACCCGATTATTATGTCCTTTCCTACCATGAAGCAAACCTACTGAATTCTGTACCAGATCACACAGATTCTCTTCGTATATCAATTTCCAAATACAATTTAATATTGTTCTTCCCAGGTTTACGGGAAAATAACATCAATCGAAGGCGTCGAAAGGTTCGAATGGTCTCACAGTTACAGCAAAATATACCATCCGAAAAGGAAATACGATCCACGAGGCACATTCACCACGTTTGAAAACTACAACGTGGAAGTGAGGGACAGGGTCAAATGCATCAGTGGCATCGACGGAGTACCAGTATCGATGCAATGGGAACCACGAGGGTTCTTTTACCCAACACAAATAGCTCAATTCGGATTGGCTCATTACAGCAAAAATATCACCGAGCCCGAACCAAGGAAAAGACTCATAGATGACGGAGAAGGCGTCCTTGAAAATTGGATCGTAAGCAACGACGCGACTATGTCTAGAGAATTCAATTCGACTTTAAACACTAATGTAATAAGGTTCTCGACTGCGGAGCTGGTGACTAGTCAAGTGTGGATCAAGTTGAATGCGACTCAGGACTTCGTGTTAAGTTTAGATTTGCAGCTGAGAGCTAATTCGTCTGTGACGGTTGTGCTGCAAAATAAGGATAAGAAAGAGACTGTTTATTTGCATTATGTTACTAGTACAACGCTTATTCATGCTCAGGTGAGTTTGTTTCTGTTTTCACTGATCGCCACGACTAGCAACTTGTGTTTATTTTTCGCACTTGGTGACGTAGGACCAAAATATATGCATACGGGGTGTAAGGGACGGTGTACCGAAAACTTTGCAGGCATGATCAGACCATGAAACTGAACAACTTTTTCTATGGAAGCTATGTTGGTAAACGAAAAATTTTTTTCGACCTCACATACAAAATTCCCGATCAGCTGACTGACTTTCTATGGAAAGTCGAAAAAAAAATTCGTTTCCCAACATAGGCTCCATAGTAAAAGTTGTTCAGTTTTATGGTCTGATCATGCCTGCAAAGTTTTCGGTACACCGTCCCTTACACCCTGTATATTTTTTGATGAATTTGAATCTGTAAATTGTAGAACTGTAAATGACATTCAAAATTTTCAACTATTTTTTATGAAATTGTTACAAAGTAAAGTTGTTGAGTTCCACGAGAAGAACTCACTCTAAAAATATTTGCACGTAATTTAAAATAACCTAATGTGCGTATAAATATCTAGTAACCAAAGATTTCGCGTGAATTGTCGGAATATCCGTTCTACTAGATGGCGCTAACGTCACATATTATCGAAAATAGAAGCCGCTAATTGCACAACTGCATATTTCGAAAAAAAAAGATGATGGCTCAGTGGTTAGAGCATTGGGTTTATGTCGGGACTTCGAATCCCGAAAGTATGAAAATTTTGGTTTCTTATTCTTATTTGTAACTAGCTGTTACCCGCGGCTTCGCCCGCGTACTCATAGAGTTTTATTAATTAGTTGTGTATTCTAAACGACACATCGTAAGGCGAACAACTGTGTAAACTGGGAGGGCACTAAAATCACTATTCACCGATACACAGACGACACTACACTGGAATGGTTCACTTCCTTGAAAAAGTATATAATTTGTGGTACCTGGGCGCTACCATCACTAATACAGGCTATTGTAAAATCAAGTAATGAGGCGCAAGAATGATCCTTGAGTTCTTTTGCCACTTTGCACTCATGATCACTGGAAAAGTCGATGGCAAACGACCAAGAGGTTTCAGTACAATTAGGTGGTCTCATTAAATACACTCAGCGCTCTATGTCGCCAAAGATACGCAGCGATGGAAAAGAATCCTGAATGAGAAAAATATTTCCCATCAGGGGAATTACGACCTTCAATAATGAAGATATTACGACGCTAGAAAGAAGATTATGACACATTTATAGTGTAAGGAAAAACAGGCATTTAATGTTAAAAGTAAAGATAACGTAATTTTAATAGAGACGCAGTCACTAAACCGGAAAAATTATCGTGAGTAATATGGAAGACATATCTTGATGGAGAGCGCGTATACAAAAATTGTCTTTCAAAGGGGAGGGATTTATGCTTTTACAGTGTTTCGGAGCGTTTGTTTCCAGAAGAGTGTTAAAGACATAGTACACAGCTTAATGGACACAGAACAGAGCACTATTTTAATACGCTATTGTAAACGATATTGTAAGTTTTACCATCTGGGGATAAAATGAAGAGGTTCTGAGCATTGGACACACGCGAATATGCTACATATAGCTGGCCATGAGAGAAGCACGGTTTTTCTAAGTGGACCCCCGCTACCTTTAAAGTTTGTCCCTGCGCTTTGTTGATTGTCATTGCGAAACTAAGCTTGATAGGAAATTGCAGCCTCTTGAATTGGAATGGAAGATCTGTGGGAATAATTGGGATCCGTGGTATTATTACATTTTCACCCTTGCCAACGCCGGTTAAGATGGTGGCTCCAATTATGTTCCGTCCTAGTTGTGTCACACGAAGTCTCGTTCCATTACATAATCGAGGGGCATCTAAATTTCGCATAAGCATGACTGGAACGCCTACTTTTAATTGCAGCTTATGTGAGGGCACACCTGACAACTCCAATGAATTTAAAAACTCGACGGGGTATGAAGTGCTCTGTTCTGTGTCCATAACCGTGTCTACTTGTATATAGCTTTAATTTTTTTTTAATATTCCTGCTATTTTGAAATTTTTATTACATACAAACATGCTCCAAGAAGACATGAAAGAAAGGAGTGGGTATGTAATCAAGGATTTGAAAACCTATATTAGCTCCAAACCAAATTAACTTGGGGATGGATGTTCTTGGATTGGAATTATAATAATATGAATACGCAGTATAATGATTTTGCCTAGTCTTCAATTTTCAGGACTATGGTACCAAAAAATTTAAGTTTATTATGTGTCTTCGCAAGTATACGCAGGGCAAACTTACTGTGCTAAAAATGGTTATTATTATAGAAATGGACTTTCAAATCATGTTTAACTGTAGAAATTAACTTTACTACTGTGGTAAGAAGTATCTCAAGTACATACCCACATCACCCTTAAAGCCACATTCATATCCCAAAACTCATATTCAAGAGACATTCTCATAGTAGTGCTATACAGGGTGTAAGTGACAGCCCTTCGAATACTGATTGGGTGTATTCAAACCATGAAACTGAACAACCTGCCATAGATTAAATTCTTTTTTTCTATATCCCATACAAAATCACAATCAGCTCACTGCATTTACTATGGGAATATCAGTATTCGGAGGGCTGTCCCTTACATCCTGTATATACATCTTTTTTATGTGGTATGGATGTATTCTATGCTACACAATAATCAGTTTTCCGATGGGAAAAATATGTTTTTCCGAGATAAAAAGTAACCTATGACACTCACCAGCTTTTCATCTAACTGCTTTCCAAAAAAAAAATGCTTTACATCGCTGCATGATACTCATTTATGTATGTAGTATGGATGTATTCTATTGCTAAACATTAATCGGTTTTCCGAAGGGAAAAATATGTTTTTCCGGGATAAAAAATAACCTATGTCACTCACCAGCTTTTCATTTAGCTGCTCTCAAAAAAAAAAATGCTTTACATCGCTGCATGATACTCATCTATGTTCGTAGTATGGGTGTATTCTATTGCTAAACATTAATCGCTTTTCCGATGGGAAAAATATGTTTTTCCGGGATAAAAAGTAGCCTATGTCACTCTCCAGCCTCTCACCTAACTGCACACCTAAAAAACACTGCATGATATCGCTCTGTTGTAACGTGAAAGAAAGACAAACAAACAAACAAACAAACAAACAAACACACTTTCGCATTTATAATATTAGTATGGATATTTAGGTGTTTATTTTTCGTAATAATATAATTGAGTGTAATTTTAGGACGCCCACATATACTACGGTATAGGTGTGGAGCCGCAATGGCGACGAATAACTCGAGACCTGATCGTCGACATGCAGAAGGGCTGGGCGCTGCTGGACAGGCCCAAGAGGAAGTCTCCTAGAAATAAATTTAAAGTAAGTCGTTTCAAAACAAGACATATCCTACAGTAACAATACATGGTGTACAAAAATTAGCTAAGAATATTTTAAGGGGTGAACCAGTACGTGAAACTGAACAACTTTCCCCTAGGAACATAGGTCGAAATATGAAAAAAAAATTGGCCCTCCTATACAAATTATCCCGGCCGGGTAACACTAAGTATCCCATACTTCAAGGTCAAATTATTTTTTCATATTTTGACCTATGTTCCTTGGGGAAAGTTATTCAGTTTCACGTACTGGTTCACCCCTTAAAATATTCTCAGCAAATTTTTTTACACCTTATATAATAATTTTATTTGACCACTAGCGGCCCGCCCAGCGGTTTCACGCTGCTAACCGATTTCCCACGGAAAACAGACCTTTTCCGACATAAATCATACATAAAAATCTTCCTCTTGAATCACTCTATCCTTAAAAAAACCGCACCCGGATCCGTTGGGTGGTTTTGAAGATTTAAGCACACATACAAACAGACATAGGGACAGACGCGGGAAGCGACTTTATACTATGTAGTGATTAGTATAGTGAACGCTTGACTTGACTATTTTGCAAACAGGAATTTCAATTTTTAGTTTAGGTACTACTTTAGCTTCTTTTATTTATGTTAGTTTATTTATTAATGAATAGAATACCTAATTATAAAGCACTTCCCGTGTTAAGTATACAGTTTTAGAAAACTTGCAAAATTTTCTACCGCGAGCAGGATTTGCAAGCTGCAATTTTCGCCATCACTAGTGGCGACGCCTCTTCCATCTGGGCTACCGCGGCGTCTGCGGCTCATCCAATGCCCGCAAATTTTGCAAGTGTTTGATGCCAATGACACATGGCACGGCTCCATCTACCGGGTTAGTTTTGCAACTAATACCCAGCGACTGATTCATTCTTTACAGATTGAATGTAGTCTAAGCAATGAAAATTCGAAAAATTTGTAAGTTTTCTAAAATAATAATCAGTACTAAGATATCTGCCAGTGTCTTGTTACAAAGGCGCGTTATCAATACAAAAAAAGTCTGTTCAGTTGGCACAATGCATTTTTAAGTGCATAGTCCTGGAATAAAAAAGCTATGTATGTACAGTCGGTTGTAGCACATAAGGTACCAGGGGTACTCGAAGAGAACTGAATTATTTTTGTCCCCAGTAATATGTTTCTCTTGACATGAATATTTATTAGTAGAAAATGTCTTCTTTTATGACAATAAATTTAAATTTTTATTATTTATCAACTGGGGATGAAAATAATTCAGTTGTTTTGGAGAACCCCTGGTACCTTATGTGCTACAACCGACTGTAGATTTTGATGTAATTTATAATAAGTTACGATTACGTTTAGATTAAAATCGTTCCTCCCTTCCCAGATCGCCAGTATAATCTTATGCGGTGCTGGCGCCATTGACAACGTGTCAATCTCGTCGAGCGAGCACATGTCGCATTTCTATGCGGCTGCCAACTGGCTGGTGCGCAACCAGCGAGCTAAGTCCGGGGGCTGGCCCATACCAGTGAGGCGGAGGATCGCTGCGGGGGTGGCAGAGCTCAAGCCGGGCTGGTGAGTGGTGATATTACATACATATATTTATTTATTAGGACAACCAATTGTAGTTACATTAAGAGTAACAATAATGTAAAATTAACATAAGAGAAAGACATAAATGCACTACATCTAAAGGTGCCACAGCATGCACAAAAATGGATAGGTAACAAGAAAAATAATTTTATATAATGCTAGATTAGTAACAGTGACTGAGATTAGGAATCTGACATAATACTAAGTTGTTGTAAGACTTTAGTTTTAAAACTAAAGAGAGTATCACCAAACACATCAACAATAGTACAATCTAATGTATTATAGTTTCTACTCATTCTCGATATAGCAGAATATTGCCTTAGATATATCACGCCTATATCCCTTGCGGGGAAGCAGAGCGTAAACGGCCGTAAAAAAAGGTCATTTGTTTGTGTCATATTTCGTTTAGAACGTAAAGCCTTCAGTTTCGAATTCATGAAAAAACTGAAATTTCAGTATCAGAAAAATTTCAATTTCAAATTGGGGTGCGGGGAGCTGAGTGTCCGTTCTGTAGGTATGTATATTATATACTACATACTATTGGTTATTCTGTGGCGCAGGGGTGTAATCTCTGTGAGTGGGATCTAGTTCTTTAGCTTTAAAAATAAACTGTCATTAAAAAATGATTCGCATACCGCACAGATAATTGTAATGTGCGCACAAGTGCATTCAGCCGAGCGCTTGACGTTGGCGGCGGCAGCGCGCATGCAATCACATCCATATCTTCCCAGAACTGATTACTTTGTTTTGATAGTACTGACCTACAGACACAAAACATTCCGTAACTAACCGACCTGTTACCGAGAAAGCTATCACATTTTATGTGCTTATTGTTTCTTCATATTTTCCGTACGTAGAATAATACATACATATGCCTATTGCAGTCCACTGCTGGACGTAGGCCTCCCCCAGGGTACGCCATAGGGCACAATCTCCCGTTTTCGCCATCCGCAGCCGCCTTTTCCAATCATCGGTCCACATATGTTTGACATATGTTCAATGGGGAAAGTTGTTCAGTTTAAGGATTAACTTGACCTCACTTCGGCTCGTTATTGTTTTTGTAACTCCTTACGAAAATTCAGATTTATAACTCGCAAGTTTGCTACTAAAGCGCAATCTCTTCAATTGAATGTACTTAGTAAATTATGTAAGATACACCCGAAGCTACACCTTAACTGTAATGTTATATTTTTGGTAACTTTCAATTTGGTCTCCCGCGATACAGGTTAATTCCTAGTGCGGGGTCCGTAGGTCAAGTGTAAAATGTAATTACTTATTTTTGGAAATAAAGTTTTTTTTTTTTTTTGAATAGCAGGGCAGCATTTATTGGCCATTAAATGTCATTAGTCGTACAAGACACGGCTAACAAGATTGTATTATCATGTGTGAAGCTATGGAGGCAATTATAATAAATTTATACCGAGTCCGACACGAGAGAAAGAAATTTTAGAGATGAATTAACTTGCCGTGTGATGCCGGCTTAGAATTGCATCACCCCTTTTCTTTCCCGTGGGAATCGTGTGTATTGCAATTTTAGGCGATGGGCTGACAACCTGTCACTATGGTGATACACAATTTTCCGAATAACCCTCAAATATTTGTCAGACGTGGCGTAAATGTCAGTTTTTTTCGGCCGTTTACGCTCTGCCTACCCCGCAAGGGATTATAGGCGTGATATGTGTACTTTAACTTACCTACTGCTACTGCTATGTAGTACTTAATAGGCCTTTGGTTGCCGTGGCCGCTGTGGTTGTGTAATCTGGATCGAGGGCTTATAACATGCTTTCTAAAACACGGAACTATCTGTATTTTAATAATTTATTGCACGTAGTACACAACGCGGTATAGTAAATACTCATCACGAACAATCAGGTGGTTCTTTCTGCAAAGTCCTAATCAAACCGGAAGCAATCTTATAATTGTCTAAATCAAAACTTTTTGGGTCATTACAATTACTAATATCAAGCGCTGGGAAATCGTAGTTGAAATCATCATTTCATCATCAACCTATTGCAGTCCACTGCTGGACGTACGCCTGCCCCAGGCTACGCCATAGGGCACGATCTCCCGTTTTCGCCATCCAGTCGCTACCAGCTGCCTTTTTTAAGTCATCGGTCCATCTGGGCGGAGGTCGTCCAACACTACGCTTGCCGAGGCGAGGCCTCCACTCGAGAACCCGTTTACTCCACCGTCCATCGGTTCTACGACAGATGTGCCCAGCCCACTGCCACTTCAATTTGCTACATTTCATAATTATTTCATAATATTACATAATTATAAAAGTAATATGAAATCAATCATAATAAAAGACCCGGTATATTGTAGTGAAACTATCGCTGTTCAGTGGTCTGTCAACTGATTATTCAAATAACACGTGTTTAATGGATCTTTAATTATAATGTGTGTGAACGAATCGGTGAAGAGCGTTGCTTGTCTTCTCAAATGGAATGTTGTATATCTCAATTTAGTGCAAAAATATGCTCAGATGATCAGTTCACATATACAAAACCAAAAATTAGGCTCTTTTGTTTACTAAGTATAGGCAGGTAGTATTTTACTTTAGTTAACCAAGAATGAGCAAAGGCAGGATTGAGAGAATTTGAAAAATAAATCATGTTTGATTTAATGAAATAAACATCATTCAATTTAGGATAGTACTGTCACTTATTGACGAAACCGTTTCACCCACTGCTAACCGTTTTCCCGCGGCAAAAAGACCTTTTCCCGGCAGGAATTACACATAGAAAACTTCCTTTTGAATCACTCTATCTACTTCAGAAAACCGCATCAAAATCCGTTGCTTACTTTTAGATCTAAGCATACATAGGGACACGGGAAGTGACTTCATTTTATACTATTTAGTGAAAGGTCTGTGTAGAAAGAGCGTGTGAAAAAGAATAGGCGTGGACATTGAGGGCGTCTCTGTGCCTCAGTATGAGAAATGACATAGCAACCTATGGAAAAATGCTTAGATTACTTTTTGCCCACGCCTATTCGCCGCACCGACTCTAGTGATAATGATAACCGGTCATTGTAAAAAAGTCACTACAAAAAGTTACTACAGTCCACTGTTAAATACGGAAAAGTATTATCCTACATTGACTAAAGTTAATTTGATTTCAATTTAATGTTCTAAATGGAGAAGGTTTTTCGATTTCTGATGAAAAGTATAGATACTTACTTATATTATTATAAATAAGTATAGTTATAATTATAACTATTAAGTCGCATGTACGTCAATGTAATGAGTGCTTGGCGTCGCCTACAAATTGTCTTACAGTTTGGCGATATTATATTATTGTGAAATTATGCGATATTTTCATGAATATAAGAATAAGAATAGAATAAGAATAATTTATTTATAAGCTTAATGTCAGTATTTACATATAAAGGAAATATACTTAGAAGTACTTAAATATTACAATTTAGCCTGAACTAGGATTACCCTGTATCTCAGGCAAACAAGGTCATATTTATTAATTACATAATACGTCTTTTTTATAAATTATATAAAATACCTAAAATGTTTACATTATCTAGGTGAATACAGTTAAAATATTAATACTTATCAACTAGGTGGGTGACTTTTTTACTAGTAGCTTCTGATACAGGGTCTAAGAAAAGACCGTCAATAATTTCTCTGTTTCCTCATACGACAACAACTGTAAGGCTTCTTTTAGTACCCTTTTACATTCATTGTAACATAAAGGGTAAATCGTTAAAATTGCGTTTAGTCGATTGTAAAGCCTGGGTCCTAAGAACACAAAAAATCTCGATGAAAAGGCGAAGTTTGTTTGTGTTTTCTGTGTGCAGACAATATCTTTACGTCTTTTGTTAGTTATATCCGTGCAATAGGAAAGTGCTGCGTGTTGTTTTAGTACAGTGCTTAAAATGAATAATTGTCGAACTGTTAGTACTTGGCATGACTTATATAAAAGGTTAGTAGGATACAGGAACGGACGAAAACTTAATACCTTTAGGACAGCTCGTTGTGCCCTTTCAAGTGTTAGAAGGAAAGTTTTAGAAGAACCACCCCATGACGATATGCAATATGTAAGAAGTGATTGACATAGGGCAAAGTAGACTTGTGTAATCAGTTGAGAGTCCGCAAAAGAGCGTAATTTTTTAAAAACGAAAATTAGCTTGCGAACTCTACCGCTTAAGGCTTCAATGTGTGGTCTGAATGAAAGCAAATTATCTATTATGATGCCCAAATATTTTATTTGGTGTGCGGGTGAAATTACAGGACAGTCGCAATTTGTGTCCGTTGGAGAATAACAGTGATGGGCGTAAATGCTTGGATTGGGATTTGCTAAAGGATAGTTGCTCTTTGAGAACTTTACAAAACTTGTTTTATCGGCATTGAGGGTGAGCTGATGATACCGCAACCATTTACATACAACATTAAAACCTCGCTGTGCATATTCGAAAACCTGTTTATCAGTTTTGGCGGAAAAGATTATGGCTGTATCGTCCGCATATGAAATAATCTTACCGCAGTCTAATTTAAGGTCGCAAAGATCATTGATATAAATCAAAAATAGGGTTGGACCTAAAATGCTGCCTTGTGGGACCCCAAAGGATGTATTAAGTCGAAAAGAGCTCATTACATTACCTATTTTGACGCATTGACACCTATTTGATAAATAACTTTCGAATAGTTTCAGTTGCGTACCTCTTATGCCTATGTTTTCAAGCTTACGTAAGAGGATTGGGGTGGAAACAGTGTCGAAAGCTTTAGCAAGGTCAAGGAATATACCTATAGTTTTTTCTCCTTTGTCAAGTTCCTTTGTAATATGATCGGTTAAGTGGTGGACAGCATCGGAAGTTGAAAGTTTGGCTCTAAATCCAAATTGCATACTAGATAGAATGGAGTACTTCTCTAAATATTGCATTAGTCTGGTATTAATAATTTTCTCAAACACTTTAGATATTGATGTCAATAGGGATATAGGCCTGTAATTAGTAACAAGATTTTTTGGACCGGATTTATAAATGGGTACTACGACCGCTTTTTTCAAACAATTAGGAAAAAATCCTTCAGTTAGGCATTTTTGAAAAATGTGTGTGAGTGGTAGGACCAGTAAGTGCTTGATTTTTTTAAGTATTTTGTTTGAGATACCATGAATAAACCCAGGGACCCGCTAAGCGCTTTTTCGATTAAGCGCTTAAGTCTCCCACCCTTTGCTTGAACACTCCCAATCTTAATGATAACCCAATCCTAATGATAACCGTTTCATTTGCTTCAAGTTTATCGAAAGGGGAACCCTATCAAAAACCCCTTTGGGTAGCGCTTTATAAGGGTTGCGCTCGTACGCTCTGCAAGTAGGTTCAGCGCGGTGACTGTTTGCCGCTGCGGCGCGCCACAATCGGTAATCTCTTCCGTCTCTGTCACGCAAGCAAGCCGCTTGGCGCGTTTCTCTTGATTTGAAGTGACTTGGTTCCCTCATACATACATACATACACATATCACGCCTATAATCCCTTGCGGGGTAGGCAGAGCGCAAACAGCCGCAAAAACGGACATTTACGCCACGTCTGACAAATATTTGAGGGTAATTCGGAAAATTGTGTTTCGCCATAGTGACAGGTTGTCAGCCCATCGCCTAAAATTGCAATACACACCCTCGAGTCCCTTAGTCGCCTCTCACGACACCCAAGGAAAAGATATGGGGTGATGCTATTCTAAGCCGGCAACACACGGAATGAAGTAGGTGTCCAGTCGAAAGGACTCCTTTTTGCAGTGAAAAGCCACGCCTGTGTTTTGGTGGCGTTGAATGAGACCAGATTATACAGAAATATGAATAAAGCATTTTATCTTATCTATCTATCAGATTGTCGTCGCCCCATTGGGAGACAAGGCTTAAGGTCAGATTTGTTCGCTATACCATGGCCTTTCTTAACGAAACGAACGTATTTCATCCCCACTGGTTTTTGCACCTGTCAAGTATTTCATTGAAATGGTACTATCATCTGCGTATCCAATTATACTGCAGAGGCTCGCTGGAGGTCACTGGGTGAACTATTAAAACACTTCAATATCGTAACACTGAATGCTTTATTACTAGAACCTTAACGCTTATATACTACTTAACTACGTGACCTAAAATAGGAGAGAGAAACCTATCTTCACCTCATATCAAAACGTGATGATATACAACTCGGCATATCACACCTCCCCTGAAAAGGATAGGCGTCCCTCCCCTGAAAAGAATTCCCCCATATAAAAACACATTTAAATATTAACTAAATATGAAAATATAAAATAGCATTTAACAGTAAACATTTACCTATTAAATTTTTTAGTTCTATTCTTATGCACTAAATAATCTTTATTATTCTTAACTACTTTTACATTTTCACCTAAATCTTTGATTACAACATATGGACCTAAATATAAATCATTTAATTTATTATAATTTTCATTTTTAATTAAAATCAAATCTCCTTTACAATAATTTATCTTATTTAATTCCTTATCATAACTAATTTTCCTAATTTCTTTTGACTTTAACAAATTATCTCTAGCGTCTTTCTGTGCTTTCTGTAATCTATATTTTAATTCTAAAGGATAATTATCATAAACATATAACGGTTCTACTGTCTTTAATAAATTATTCGGCAAATTACAGGTCTTACCAAAAACTAACTCATATGGAGAATATTTGGTACTCGTGTGAACTGACGTGTTATAAGCGAAACACCAATACGGTATCCAAGAACTCCAGTTTGATGACTGCTTGGTTTGAATTCTTAGATAATAACCTAAATGTTTATGCCAATTTTCCAAAGACCCTATACTTTCATGATGATATGGTGTTGAATTAATTTTCTTAATAGACAACAATTTACAAACATCTTCTAAAACGGAATTTATAAATTCTGTTCCACAATCAGTTGCAATTATATTCGGAACTCCATATCTCATGATGAAATTTTCAACTAAAGCCCTGGCTACCGTATCCGCTGATTTATTTGGAATAGGAAATGCTTCAACAAACTTCGTCAATTCACACTGTAAGGTAAGTATATACTTATTGCCATTATGATCTACCTCCAACGGTCCCACAGTATCTAAAAATATTTTCTCAAAGGAAGAGGTTGCTGTGGAAGTTATACACATTTCTTCCTTAATATTCCTACTTGTGAACTTTTGTTTTTGGCAATCAGCACAATGGTTTACATAACTTGCAACGTCTTTGTACATATTATCCCAGTAGTATTTTTTCCTTATATTTTTTACCATTTTAGTAATTCCAACATGACCACTAGAAGGTAACAAGTGATAATCATTCAGAATCACCCGTATCATTTCCTTGTCAGTTATCCTCTCAACACCACTTACAATACATAAGCGTGGAAACAAATTATTTTTAGAAGCTTCTCTTGTTAATATTTTAATATAATTCTTGTTGAGCTCATTTTTAATCAATACTAACTCTACTATATTATTATTTTTACATACTTTTATCAGCTCCCCGAACATTGCGTCTCGGCGCACCTCTGTTTGTAAAGAATCCTGATTTATGTAAAATGTAGAGTTACAAATACTAATATCCCTTAAAGGTTGTACAACTTTAATAGACTTTAAATATTTGTTCGAACAAATTACTAGTTCCACGTCCTTTGGAGTCTTTTTAACAATATCCACTACTTTAGGCCGGCCGGACCCTAAAAGCGAATTATCAAACTCCTTACAAACTGCTCTGTCATATCCGGTATTTTCCAAACGCCGTTTCATAGAACGCGTTAAAACTCCCACAAAATTTGAATTTAAGCCCTTTAAGTCTTCCGATGTTATAACAATACGTGACAACGCATCCGCTGTTACATTTTCTGATCCCTTCACATACTCTATCTCAAAATCAAATTCTTCTAGAGCAAGTCTAAACTTTGTCAATCGACTATTTGGATCCGTCATACTAAATAAATGTACTAATGGTCTATGGTCTGTTAAAACTCTAAACTTCCTACCGTATAAATAAGGACGAAAATGCTTCACAGCCCATACTACAGCTAACAACTCCTTATGTATTGTTGGATAATTCATTTCGGACTTATTCAACTGTCTACTAGCATAAGCTACAGGTTTGTTATTGCCATTTGATAAAACGGCTCCCAAACTTACTCCACTAGCATCTGTCTGTAACCGGAAGACGTTCTCTTCTGAAAAATTTGGATACTCAAGTACTGGTTGTGAACTGAGTGCTAGCTTTAGAGTTTCAAACGCTTTTGCACACTCCTCCGACCACTGAAATTCTACATCCTTCCTACATAACCTATGCAATGGAAATACGACACGGGCAAAATCTTTTACAAATTTTCTATAAAAATTTGCAAAAGCTACAAAACGTCGAACTTCGTCCACATTTTTAGGAACAGGATAATTACGTAATACCACAATTTTGCCTTCGTCTGGCAATACTCCACTCGGTGTTATTACGTGACCCAAGTAGTTAATTTCCTTCTGTAAAAACTGACATTTACACGGATTTAACTTCAAATTGACTTTCCTAAACCTATCTAGTACCTTTATTAGATTAACATTATGTTGATGCAGACTTTTCCCAAACACAATTACATCATCCAAATACAAAAAACAAACTTCGTAATTTAATCCCGATAACGCCACTGACATAAGCTTGGAAAATACACTTGGACTAGTCTTCAACCCCATCGGTAACCTCTTTAGCTGGTATTGCTTATCTGCTGTAAAAGCTGTGTATTTCCTACAACTCGGAGACAACCCTAATTGATAATAACCAGAACTTAAATCCAAATGAGAAAAATACAAACACCCTGACAACGAATCAATTATCTCCTGAATGTTCGGCAATGGGAATTTCTCGTCCACTATTTTCTTATTCAAAAGCCTGTAATCAACCACGATCCTCCACTTTTTTTCATTACTACTGTCTAACTTCTTAGGTAAAAGTAACAAAGGAGATGACCACTCACTAGAACATTCTTCTATTATGTCATCTTTCAACAGTTTCCCAACCTGCCTCGACAACTCCTCTTTCTGTGCTCGAGGTATCCTATATGGCTTTACATAAACAGGAGTTGCATCATTTTGCAACTTTATATCATATTCAAATAAATTCGTCACTGACAATTTATCTCCCGGCATGTGAAAAACATCCGCATACTTAGCACATATTTTCTCAATGGAATCTCGCTCATCTTCTTCCAGATAAGACCCTAACTTAAGCAGCTCAAACAACTCTTTAACTCTATCAACAGATAACCTATACTCTGTATCAAAACTACATACATCATACTGTGATAAACTCTTTACTTTTGGACTAAAACTCCGTAACGATACATTTTCTTCCCGCGTATTCAAAAATCTCACTGGAATCGAACTGCCATCACCCTCTACAACTGCAGCTGCTACAAATATCCCTGGCGAAACCACCTCGGACTGAATAACAAAAACACCTTTCAACCCTGTCGATACGTACTTAATAATTTCACACCTACCCGGAATAGTCACTGTGTTTTCTTGACCTAGAAACAACTGCGTAAATAATTTTATACCTGAGCTATGGTGAAAACTAAATTTATGGGAAAACCTATAACCATCTAGACATAAATCTAAATAAACATAACCAACGGAAACCAAATCTCCACATACTCCCTTAATTTTAAGCTTATCTGGCACTATTTTTAATCTACCAAACGATGATGATAACCATTCTAACTTTAAAACTGAAATATTGGCACCCGTGTCCACTAATAAAGATAACCGCTTATCATAGCTATCAAAAACTACGTGATTACCTTTGCCATAACTAAGTATCTCTATATCATTTCTCGTGGTCTCGAAAAAACGTGCTCTGTGACTCATCTTCACTCGGGCACGTAATTTGTGCTTCCGCACAGTTCACTACTCTATTATGCGTGAATGGCCGATAAGATTGATTACGCTTATTTTGCTGACTACGACCTCTGTCCGAGTAATGTGCGCGGCCCTGACCTTGCTGACTAGATACATAACGCCCATTAGGTATTTTCGCGCCGCTACCCCTACTACTGTTCCGTGTATAATTATTACCGCGATGATAATTATTTTGTGGCCAGCGCCTTGCCCCAGCTACAAAACTCATGCAACCAGTTGACGGACCCGCGATTACGTCATCCTCTTCTAACGCTACCATAATTGCCTCCTTAAGACAACTCAAACCCCTCGAAGAAACAATCGTCCCAATTCGCTGACTATTTAAACCATCAGCAAAACGCTTGATCGCTGTTTTTTCATTGAGTGGACTTAGGACCTTTTCTATTTCTTCATTTCCATCAGCCTGGGCCAACGTTAAATCAGTCATCAGTTTTTCAACCTCATCACCGAATGACGTAATACTTCTGTTGCCCTGTCTACATTGCTGTAACCGCGCTAAAATTGCTGTATACGACTTTTTAGGCAATAAGTATTTTTTAATATCTTTTATTAGATCATCAACTTTAGCATACGTTTTACTCAATTTTATCTTAGCTCTACTTGATAACCTAGTTCTTAGCACAAAATCAACTAATGTTTTGTGTTCCTCAGGTTTAAGAGTGCTTTTATAAAATTCTAGCCCGTCTATAAGTTGGCCTAATTGGGATTCACTGTTATCAATGACTGGAAGCAGAGTTAGTGCTGTTTTTAAGTCAAAAGACGCCATTGTGCTGACTAAGGACTCTATTTCCCTGAACTGTGCCTTAAATTTGTCTGAAATTTGAATAAGTAAATTTAAATCCCCAGCAGCCACTTCTTCTTTTTTACTTAAAGTTAGAAACAAACTATCAAAATTCTCCTTAATTGATTTTGCCTTTAAGAACTTAGACTGACCCTGCGAAGTTACCCGTTTATCTTTTGACAACCTAATTATACTATCACGAACTTCTTTTAAATCATCTAAAAGTCCTTGTAAACTAGCCATCCGCAATACATTATTGGTTTAACTTAAAAGTACACTAATTCACTGAAACATTAATAACAGTTACACACACACTCACGGTCCTGAACGGAGAATTGTAGGTGACACGTAGATCCCAAACCTACACGCTTTCCGGTTGGGAGCGAATAGTACGACGCGCAGCACGCCGATCCAATTCCTCCAGAAGGTGCCCATTAAAATATTTAAATGCTTTGAGCAGCACAAAAACGGCTATTGCTACCACTATTGTTAACAACAATATCTCAGACAGCTCCATTCCAACTGACGCCGCCGTAGCTGCCATGTTTGGTGTTTGACTGACTATAACATTGTCCTTTGACTGCTGCGTTCCCATTATAAAATCAAACGCCGCCAACATAAAAACATATAGTCGAAGAAATGCGTCCTCTTCACTGGATACGCATCAGCAGCAAAATATATATAAAAAAAATATGCTCCTCTAAAACACCCCAACGTTATAGGAGTTAAGAAAACTCACAGACTTCTTGCTGGTTCGCGTCCGTATCAGCTGTCACGGTTGCCATGCAGAGGCTCGCTGGAGGTCACTGGGTGAACTATTAAAACACTTCAATATCGTAACACTGAATGCTTTATTACTAGAACCTTAACGCTTATATACTACTTAACTACGTGACCTAAAATAGGAGAGAGAAACCTATCTTCACCTCATATCAAAACGTGATGATATACAACTCGGCATATCACAATACCATGCTAAAGGAGGTCATTGATGTGCAGCAGGAAAAGAGTTGCAGAGAGAACAGACCCCTGAGGAACTCCGGCATCAATGGCCAAAAGGTCAGAGGAGCAGCCGTCAACGACTACTCTGATGGACCGTTCACTTAGGAAGTCTGAAATCCAAGTACAAAAATCTGCTGGGATGCCATAAGCAGAAAGCTTGCGGAGCAGACTTGCATGCCAGACCCTGTCAAAGGCCTTCGAGATATCGAGTGAAACGGCAAGTGCTTCGCCGTGTTTCTCGATAGCTTTGCCCCGAGGGGTGACGCGAAGAGAAGCACACTTGCCGCCACGGGTAAGATGCAAAGAACTGCCACATCTCTTCCCAATCTGCTGACTCGTATCTCCAAACTCGCCTCGTGCCCCTGGGGCTGTCATCCAGAGGAGAGCAGGTCGATACGGATTTCACCAGACAGTGGTCGGACGTTTCCAAGCGGGGCTGAGACCGAAACTGAATGACTGTCCGGATCAGTTGTCAGCAGCAAGTCCAAGCAATTGGGTGTATGGCCGTCGATATCCGGTATCCGCGTTGCTACATTCATTAGCTGGGTCAGATCTAGCGATAATGCAAACTTGCGCGGTTCTAACCCAGCATGAATGATACTTATGTTGGAGTTACTGGCTGTCTGCTTTTGAGACTTTCTTTACAGAATAATTTGTTGCTTTTGTGGCAGTCAGAGTTTGTTGTTTAGCTTGCAAGGTTCCATCGCTAGAGGTTTGTGTTAGTTTTTTGAGTTCAACAATAGCCCTATTCAAAGCTGTACTGTCAGTTGCTATGCGGCTGGTTTGCCAAACTCGACGGAGTCTACGTTTTTCAGTAATTTTGCGTTTGATTTCTAGAGGGACAGGTTAGTTTTTGTGTACGTTAATTTTCTCTTGTGGAGTGCTTCGCCAGCATGCTTCCTGAATCACATCAACTAGTGTCCTTGTAGCATCCTCGACCTCTTCTGCGGTCTTTAGTTGTACGTTTAGGTTATGTTTTTGGGCACGAGGGCACTTAATTAGTCCATTTTTAGGGTTCCGTACCCAAAGGGTAATAACGGAAACCGTATTACTAAAGCTCTGCTGTCCGTCTGTCTGTCCGTCCGTCCGTTCTACAGTTACGAGGCTGTTTCCTCTGAACCGTTATACCTAGTCAGTTGAAATTTTCACAGATGATGTATTTCTGTTGCCGCTATAACAACAAATACTAATAGATAAATTAGAATTAAGTAAATATTTAAGGGGGCTCCCATACAAAAATAATTATGGGGTCTGCCATATAAAACACATGCTTTTTTGCGCGTTATATCGATAATTGTTTGGTAAAGGTATAATGGTACGGAACCCTTCGTACGCGAGTCTGACTCGCACTTGACCGGATTTTTTATTGTAGGATAATTAGGGCATGTAGCTATGCAATCTCGTTTTTATGATGGCATTATACTTATATTATTACTATCAGCTACCACAAAAAGATAACAAATACCTAACAAAAAACGCAGGAATACTATTAAACGCTTCTAGACGCTTCCCATTTCAGCGAAGAAGTTACTACAATAACATTCTTTCGTCGCACGCACCGCACACGCACCGTGCTGTAGGTAGGTGGCGTCGGTAGACTGTCGGCTTCGCGGCAACGTCAAAGGCTTTGACCGACCGGCTCACCCCGCCTCGCGGCGCGCGGGCAGTATAAGTCCGTATAAATGACACCGTAGGGATCAAATTTATTTAAAAATCGATAGGGTAACCCTATCAATATGGAAAGTGGTTTGAAGGGGTTGTAACCCTTTAAAATAGCGCTTTAAAAAGCATTTTGAATGGGTTTTGGCGAGATACGAATAGGGCAAGCAAACCCATACGTAAAACCCAATCAATAACCCCTGATAGGCTTACCAGTCTGGTCCCTGATAAACCACTTCAAAACAAAAACCATTTGATCATGATAGATGCTAGCAAAGGATGCTAGTTGATAGTTAAATGTGGGATTGTCGGCAACCCCGTGACCCGCGGCTCAAACTGATTCATCTAATACGAATGACTATCAATTATTGCTCATAACTATTTTAGACCGCTGCTGCTTGCACATTTAGCTCGAGTTACACCGTTCCAATTGTAGCATACAGGGTGCTAAAACAAAAAAATACTTCTAGGTGGAGTGAATTAAACACGAGAGTCCTTTAGAGTCACCAGTCAGAGGGATGTAAATAAAATAAATAAAGCGGTTGTTCTCATAAAAACAGTTTCGTTGTTACAAATTTTACAGTCTGCCAAACTGTACAACAGATTGTTGGCAAAGAATAGCTCCCCTTATCATAACTGTTTTTTTTTTAAAGTAACTGTGACCACCTCAGTTGTCGGGCTTAGTGCTGGTCATAGCTTGTCGATTTTCGATCAAACATGATGATAAGGCCAGTAGGCCGAGTGACGAAACTGAGTAAAAGGGTAGCTACCCGCCTGGTCGGGAGTTGTGACCAGGGGAACGACTGTTCCAACCGGACATGTTTGGAAGTTGTATATATAGCGATAGACGAAATAACTTCTATACCGTGTTTCAGGACTTGTATGTGGAGCCCATGCGCGCTGCCATAAACGTTTAATTTTAAACAAAAGCCAAAAATTAAACAATGTTTTTATCTCCGAATCATTTGATTATTTTTATATTTTTACCACTTATTATACCTAAATTTTATATGATGATTTTACATGTTTCTACAGCAGGTCCAGATCTAGTAATTCGTGGACAAATCATGTTTTGATTTTTATGTCCAGTCCTTTCAAAATTATTCTACTGATACGTTGCTTTTTACGAACATGTATATATGTAAGCTATTTTGACACTGAATCAGTAGTGAGGTCATACAATACAACTCTAACCCAGACAGTCATATGACCTAGATTACAGTTATTTCTGCAACTAATTCAGGCCGCTCTGTTATAATAGCAGTATAAAGTTTATTCTATTACAGTTTATAACCGTTTTGTTTTGAATGTAGCATGTAGAGTGGACTGTAAAATTTGCTGAATCTTGATTAATTATTTTGAAATATCTGTCACACTTTTGGATAGTAAAATTCAGTTACAATTGAAAAACTGAATCTCATACGCTATAATAATAAAGAGAAAAGATTTTTGATGTTTATCTTGAATAATAATCTTCAAAACTACTGGTAAATTAAAAAAAAGCATTGCAAGAAAACTTTATTAAGTTAAGTACTAAGTATATAGTAAAAACGAGGGAAAATATCATATAGCACGTTCACACAATGCCAATATAGGCAGGGAAATAGTAAGGTAAGTGAACAGCGCAAATATAAAAACAGGTTACTCGCGCTGCTACTCATCATGCCGCTGCCACTTCCCGTGCTCCCTCGATCGTCGGCTTTTCTTGCGCGAGTCAAAGGAACGGCAGCACGAGCGCTAGTGTGGAAAGTATTGCTATCTCGCTCACTCGTATTGTTGCGAGAAGAGTATAACGGCAGTGTGTGAATACTCACTCGCGTTGATACTTCCGCGGAAGTATTTCGAGCAATATTCGCGACAGTGGCAGGAGCAGGAGCAGGTGCATGGTGTGAACGTGCTATTATAGCATAATAATATAATAAATAATATAAAAACAGGTTACTCGCGCGCTCTTACTCGTGATGCCACTACCACTTCCCGTGCTCCCTCGATTGTCGGCTTTTCGTGCGTCAGTCAAAAAAACGAACGCGTGTGGAATGTATTGATATCTCGCTCACTCATATTGATGCGAGAACAGTATGTGAGCAGTCACTCGCGTTGATACTTTCGCGTAAGTATTTCGAGCAATATTTGCGACAGCAGCAGGAGCAGGTGCAATGTGAACGTGCTATAAGAAAGAAGGAAGCAGCGTATAAAACCTCAAAACGGACCTGTTAGTTTACAATTGTTTTAAAGCCTCCTCTCATCTGCAGGCATTCGGCAATG
The DNA here is from genome assembly GCA_027580185.1 of Tuta absoluta. Lineage (NCBI taxonomy): Eukaryota > Metazoa > Arthropoda > Insecta > Lepidoptera > Gelechiidae > Tuta > Tuta absoluta. The sequence continues at coordinate 1,002,575 of JAQAHW010000003.1, forward strand.
AGTCAAGGACACGCCATATCGGTGCTCGCGCGGGCCTACCACCGCAGCGGGGACGAGCAGTACCTCCGAGCCGCCAGGAGAGCCCTATACCTGCTTGACGTGGCCAGCCCCGCCGGCGGCGTCAAGGCCACGTGGATGGACAAATACGTATGGTAAGTTGTCATCTACAATCTTGCAGAGGCCTGTAATGCCGAGAAAACTATATGCAATAAATAAATTATTATATAAATAAATGAATGAGTGATTGAATAACAGAATGATATATAAATGATTGAAAGCAAGACAGTGAAAACTAATAAAATAAAGAAATAACCAATTAATAAATGCATGATTAAATGAACAATATAGTAAATAAAATAAAAAATGAAAGTGAAAAAAAATACAATGAATGATCATACACTCAGTCTTACTTTTTCAATAAAATAAAGAGAAATGAAAGAATGAATTAAAAGCATGACACAATAAAATTAATGAATGCATGTATGATAAATGGTAAAGGTTAAGGTGAAATGATATAAAAAACTTATCATAAATATTAGTTATTACCTATAATTCATACGTGAATGGATTAATGCGTTTTGTTGGTACCTGTTTTTTGTGTCTATTCACAGCGTTTCAGAAGGAATTCATTAATTAGACACCTTGTTTAGGGCACCGTACTGAATAATTTTCATGATGAAACCAACACTGGAAAACGGAAAAAAGACCGATCAATCTTCCATATAAAGTCAGCTGATCGGAAATTTTGTACAAGATCTATAGAAATCGCATTACCTACCTACTGTTACCAAGATAGTGCTAACGTGAACGAACCTAAATAACTATAGTGACCACCACTTTTAGGTATTAGATCGATCCCACACTGTAATAGTCAGGTTGATAATTAATACACCTTGATACTTTATGTAAATTGTTGTAAAAAACTAAACTAGTCTGGCTAAGACATTAGTATGGGGTGGTATGGGATCTACCTTCTAGCGGTCCACCCCGGGCAACGGCAACACAGGCTTGCCTGTGGATAAGTCCGGCTGAACGATCCCACCAAGCGGTGGAAGGCTCCGTAAGGGGCCGCCTGGCTCGCGACCACCATCCCACCGAAGTCTGGCGCCAAGTAGCTTGCTGCGTTCCGTCAGTGTGTGGGAGTGCCAGTGCCTTAACAGGCTTCTTCTGGGTGAGCTCGCTCCATCTTAGACTCTGTCTCTGTCCTATGACCTAGACTAGAGTCAAGAGCAAACCCATCATTAATAAAAAAAAAAAAAAAAAATTTGTTCAACTTAAGTTTTTATTTCAGGTACGAAGAATACCCCACCAAACCTCCACTATTCGTCCTCAACGGCTTCATATACACGCTGCTAGGTTTGTACGACCTACACATTATAGAGGGAGAAAACTCCATCTCACTAGCCAAAAAAATGTTCGACGACGGTATGACGTCACTCAAAACACTACTTCCCCTTTTCGACACAGGCAGTGGAAGCTTTTATGACCTACGGCATTTCACTCTGGGGGTGAGCCCTAATATCGCTCGATGGGACTACCACGCTACACATATAAACCAACTGTATTTACTAGCTGGTTTAGATGATGATCCAATTTTGTTGAACACGGCGAAACGGTGGGAGGGATATATGCAAGGCAAAAAGGCTCCTCATAACTGAAAGATTGATAAGTGTACATAATAAATGTTATAGGAATGTTGAAATATAAGTCTGATTGTCACTTAAAGTGATGGAGCGCGCTTGACAAGTTTACAGAGAATGTTTTCTGCTAAGTACTTATGGACCCGTATCCTACCTCCATTTTTTACTACAATTATGGAGTCGATTTTATATTATGTCGACCATTAGCCAGTGGCATCCTGTGCCTAAGAAAAGTCATTTGTAAAATATACTTTGTCAAAGTAGGTATATAAAATTATGTAATCTATGTTACTATGGCTGAGTGACAGCTATTATTTTCTGTCCCTTTCTGTCGCAGGCCATAATAGTGTCCCTGTTCATCTACTTTATTTACATTCCTATAAACTTGGACAAAGTATAGGTCGTATTACAGATGCTTCTAAGTATAATCCAAAGCAAGGCAAGAAAGTAGGTAATTGAAGATAAAGTTAACTAAAGTTAACTATCTTTTCTCTCTCTTTTTCGTGTGGGACACCGAGTCATCCAACGACCCGATGAACCCTGGTGTCAGAGTTTTTTTTTTTTCAACCGCCTACTATCACTAGTAGGCCTCTGACATGGTTGTGTTACGACCGCCGTCTAAGTAATCATAGACAGCAACCGGGACCGACGGCTTAACGTGCCCTCCGAAGCACGGAACCATTTCTTTTCGGACAATCAGTTGGTTCACCCTGCAATGTCCTAACCAGACCGGGAACAAATTCACAAAGAGATAAATATCAACTTTTGTGAGTGTCCCACCGAGAATCGAACCCGGAACCTTTGCGTCACAGGCAGTCGCACTACCACTGCGCCACATCGGTCGTCATCTTTTCTCTGTAAAATATTATCTGTTAAATACTTTGTGTATAACAAATTATTATCAGAAGATCTCCAAAAAACATCGAAGCACTTATTCTACTAGGTAGACCTTGAAGAAATAGGTATATAGTAATGGTAACGTATAGTCTGTCTATCTTTAACTGCCGTGGAACAAAAAAGTTAAAATAAATCAATTTTTTGCCCGCATACTATTCTGAAAATTAAATGAAATATACTTTATTCAATAAAGGATATCACTTATTGACGTCATGATCCGTTATTGTAATAAGAAAGAAATTCGTTTAACACAATTTTCTTCTTTTTATAACAATTTTGTATTTTTCTAATAGAAAACTGACTCAAGCGGGATAAAAAGATAAAAATAAAGGCACTGCCTCCGGGCTGGCCAGGTTAATCACACGGCATGTACCTTTACGGCACCACCATCTGTAAACGACATCTGTTTCAAATTGAAGTCAAGATTTGCAAAGGGTGCTATATTACATGCGTATAATTAACCGGGCCCCTGAACAGGAAAATCCCCCAAAATAAATCCCCAAGTTTGAATATGAACATTAAAGTGAACTTAAAAAAACTTATTTCGGTAAATAAAATAATCATCAAAGACTGTTGAATGGCACTATCATATTATTCTTAATTTTATTTCTTGAGTATTTCATTACTTTCGTAGTAGGTAAGTGTATAAAATCGGACTGTTGACAGAATGACTCAGGTAAAATTAAAGCTTTTTGTTGATGTTTTAAACAACTTTCTTGCGAAAGAATACTGTACTTTCTCGCGAAAGAATACTAAAGCAATATACTTACGTAAATCTTTACGTTAATATTTTAAATTGAATTGATTCAACGATACCGTCGCTTATTAAAATAGCGCTACCTCTGTCACTATTAGTTAAATAGTGTTTGAATAAGTCGTGGCTAAAGTTTTTGACTTGACGCATTTTGCGCTCTATCTGTCTAAGTGAGACTTAAGAAATAGCAGTTAAACACATGAGGGATGTGTGAAATGGCGCCGAATCTTACCAAATTTTATGCGTGAAATTGTATTATTCTTTAACCCTTTGAGAGAGACAGCGCTATACAGAGATTTTTTAAATCAGTATGCAAACTTTGCAGAATGATGCTACCTTATGATTCTGAACAACTTTTACTATAGAGCCAGTTGCGAAAACGCAAGAAAATATCAGCAGTTCCATATATGTATTTTGGTCAAGCAGGTATTGTGTTTTCCATAGCACAGCTATTGATATTAATGCTATTACGCGATTTTGCAGGTGTCCACATAGTACTTTTTTTTTTGTTTACAATTATAAATAGTTTACCTTGCAAGTTTGCGTACTGACAAAAAAAACCCTGAATTTGGTTCGGTATTTTGTACGGTATTGTGCAATTCAGTCTTATATTGTACTTAATGTAGACTTAGTCATTTTAGATGTTGACATGAGTATTATATTTTACTTTAAAATACACATGTGTCTGGGACACTTATTTGTAGTATAAAATACTTTATCATTAACCATATCAATGTATATAGTGTAGAATAAATGTAAGTTTATTTATTTCTTAAAATTAGTTAAGTAGTCAACAATTCTTTACTTAATTCTTTGTGATAATATAAAGTTGGTGGTGCTTGCACCTTATATGTTGATTCATACATAGAATCAGAACTCTAATGTCCATTTTACTCATACGAGCATTTAGTTCTACGTTTGTTTGAATAGATGTCGTGTGTTCTGTCTGCATCCTTCGAAATACTCAATATTCAATTTAATTATAAAAAAACAGCCGCTGCGCTGTTTGAACTCTGGTCTTATATATTTTGAGTTTTCTTCAGTATGTAATTATGACTTATCTAGCGTGTTTCATCAGACAAGACACACTAACACATAACGATTACTATCACTTTTTGCACTGTTACTTATAATAAAAGGAAAGATTTAGATTTGGTTTTTCGTATGTATTCTCCAAAACTATAGACTGGTTTAAACAATTCATTCATTATTAAATATCCCTGAATAACATACAAAATAAGATTAAATAAAACATATCAAATATTACACAATTACATTGTAAATCTTTGCAGATAAGAATTGTTAAACTTGTATTTGAAAAATCTTGCCATTATTTTCAAAGCACGTATATTCATTATTTTTTTCAAAGCACATAAATATAGATTATTATAAATTATAACCTACCATGGCTGATCCCATTGATTTTGTTCGTCAAATATCTATTTAGTCCTTTTATTTTTTCTGCGTATTTGTTTTAATAATATGAAGTCTTTCTTTTTTCCTTGCTCAATACTTTCTATTTATTCAATATGTGACTAGAAAAATTACAATATATTTTTGGGATTTAGTTACTTGGTAGGGAAGGGCCTATATTATTTCAAAAAAATAAATAAGTGAAGTATAAACATAGCACATGAAATGTATACGTAGTGTCGCCTCAAAAATTATTTTTTAATTATTATGAATAACTTTATGGGAGATATAGTTCTATATGTTCCACTAATTTTGTCTCCGGTATGTATGGGCTCGTATGCGTCAAATCAAAAGTGGCAAGTTTTTTGCACTCGCATAAAATGTTGGCCCAATGAATAGGTAACCCAAGCTTCTGACCCCGGGTGCTGACCGTAAATTTGTCATATATCATTAAAAAAACGGAATAATCCGCATTTCTTCCTAAGTTTAGCGATTATAACCGTAACCCTACTAGATTATTAAGAAACTTTTTTTCAGGACTTAAAGTGTCATGACTACTCATGACACTCATACATGACCATTATTCGTCCCGATTTGTCTAATGTGTAAAAATTACATTAGAAAACGTTGAAGGATAGAGTGAATTGTGGTGTTTCCTACGTTTGCGACCATTATCTGTTCGCATGACTTCAGCAGCTGCTTTCACTAAGCGTACTCTATCTGCTTGACGATCTGAACCTCTACTGTTACACCATTTACTGGTGCGAATTTATTTATAAGTTTTTGTAAGGAACAAAAAAAACTGGAGCCTGAAAGTGTCGTTCGGCGCTAGAGATCAAAAACTTGGATTATTCATTGGGCCAACATCATAAACAAACCTGTAAAAAATCAGCCACGTGTGATTTATACATAACTAGTACGTGACGCATACTAGTTATAATTATTGTGGTTGAGTGTATAATTTTACATGAATATCAAGTTATTCATTAATGCTCCCATACTATCGGTTGTCATGCATTGTAAGTATGTGGCTGTGACACAAAGCACAAACTATCGCCAATCACTTTTTGGCATAAATATTTCTAGTGTCAATTGTACGTATATATGTAAACTGAATAGACTTATATTGTAACTTTAATCTAGAAAATTCTTGTAGTTTCTCAAGTAGTAGTCTTGCCTAAAATTGACTGACAAAACAGGTATCTATTTAATATTAGGGTGATGAAATGAAATTAACAAATTCAATGTGGTGTAATATTTCGCAATATTCTGTTTACCTTATCCATAATATTATAATTAATTATATACGTTTTGTAAGAGAAATAGTCCTCTCGCTGGTCAGACCAACCATGCCTATGATTGTTATGTAAAAAGCATTATTTTCATGGCCTAACTACACCCAAATACGTTAGCTCTAAAACACCTTGTAAAAACAGAATGGGCACATTTATATTATGGTGATTTTATATATTGTAATATTGAAAACTAACTATAAATTAACTTCTTTTTGTTAATTTGTAGTCCGAAATAATGTATGTATTTTGATAAAGACCATAAAGGTACTATTCCGAACCGAGCGGCCGACGTCCGACGGCCGACAGCATATGCCGCGGCGCGGCGGCCGGCCTTGGCGTCATGTGCCAGCATATGCCGCGGCATGTGCAGTCGGCCGCTCGGTTCGGATAGTATCCCATATAAATCCATACGAACCAGTAGTGCATATGCTGTTGGCCGCTCGGTTCGGAATAGCACCTTAAGTGTTTTTTCTTCATTTAATTTTTTTTTAAGTTGGTATCGTATGATATATCCGGATATATTGCTAAAAACAATTTCTATTATATTAAAATTACTGAAAAATATGCAATTAATAACCGTAATTTATCGTTTAAGTGTAGAACTTGTTGCTTTTAAAGATGTTAGGAAGATTTCGTAGTCTGTGGCAAATATTTAAAAGTTTGCAAGAAACATTCAATAGCAATATAAATAAAAATAACTAACTATAAATAATCCAGTAGTTCTTAAATTATTGTATGCTTTGAGACATAAATGTTACATATAATTTTTATTGTTGTGATTTCTGGACTACAAATACTACATTGCAGACCTCTCGTCGACAAATGTCACAGTAGCGAAATGTCCCGCTTGAAATCGGGACATTTTGCTAGTAGCTAAATGTCACACTCGCGTAAAGTTACATTCGCGTAATGCCACATTCGTGTAATGTCACACTCCCGCATCGCGTAAAAAATATTAATAATAGTAAATTAATTAATTAATAGCCGGAGTGATGTTTCGTTTTAAGAAAATAAAGTTTTCTTTTTTGAATGAGTCGGTTTATTATTTATTATTAAATCTATTATTTCATGTAGGTACCCATATTCCCACTAGATAGATAAAGCGAGAGTGTGACATTCAGCTACAGGGACATTTAGCGAGAGGGACATTCAGCTACAGGGACTTTTAGCTATAGGGACATTTAGCTACAGGGACTTTTAGCGACACCGGGACATTTCGCTACTGTGACATTTGTCGACGGGAGGATTGCAGCCTCTCGTCGACAAATGTCACAGTAGCGAAATGTCCCGCTTGAAATCGGGACATTTTGCTAGTAGCTAAATGTCACACTCGCGTAAAGTTACATTCGCGTAATGCCACATTCGTGTAATGTCACACTCCCGCATCGCGTAAAAAATATTAATAATAGTAAATTAATTAATTAATAGCCGGAGTGATGTTTCGTTTTAAGAAAATAAAGTTTTCTTTTTTGAATGAGTCGGTTTATTATTTATTATTAAATCTATTATTTCATGTAGGTACCCATATTCCCACTAGATAGATAAAGCGAGAGTGTGACATTCAGCTACAGGGACATTTAGCGAGAGGGACATTCAGCTACAGGGACTTTTAGCTATAGGGACATTTAGCTACAGGGACTTTTAGCGACACCGGGACATTTCGCTACTGTGACATTTGTCGACGGGAGGATTGCAGATATACCCTGTATTTGAGCTTCAAACTGCTTATAAAACATTCCAATATTATAAAAGAGCTTATTAGTAGTTACTGTACATAGTGTTTGTTGTCGAATATATTAACTATTGTTTATTAATGTTTCGTTGAATTTGTGTATCTAGTATAAATTGATTTGTAGTAATATGGTCTTTTTTATAGGTATCCTAACCATGAAGTTTTTAGAGTACCTACGGTACAATTAGTTTGTTTGTTTTGCCTTACACTAACTATTTCCTTCGTAGATTTATTTGTAGGTAAATCTCATTAAGGCGAGTGTAGCCGTCAACGACCTCGACAGTGGCACCACTTCACAAAAAAAAGTTTTATCTGTATACAAACAATTTATCAGAATATCCGTTGCCCAGGTTTTAATCTCAATGAAATATTCGCTGCAAGCAAAGTTATGGAAAAAAGTATTTAGGTACTTTTTGAACGGCCACTTTTGGTATTAATTGCCACAAATTCTTCTTCAAAAACTTCAATTACAGCAAATATTTCATTGAGTTTGCAGGTTCTAATTTAACTTAATTATAATATTAAAAACTTGGGCAACGGATAGGTATTCTGATAGATTAGTTGTATAAAGAGAAAATATTGTTTTCGTGAAGTGGCGCCACTCTCGAGGTCGTTCACAGGTACACTCGCCTTAAAAGGTTTTTATTATTATGGATGTAGAGATAATTGTTATAAGGAGATAATTTGTGAAATGACCATATACCACAATACTGTGTGCAATCTTGCTCTGCATCCTGTATATCTAAAATATCAGTAGATAGTAGCGAGTTAGTGAATGCACTTGTGAATGACAATAAAGCGTCTCAAATCTGATTCGAATTTTATTTATCCCGCAAACCAATACCACAAATCCTAAGGCTCGATACAGGTAGAGCGACCGCGCAACCTCGACTCAGCCGCTTTTCGCCAGTTTCTATGAAACTGTATGCAACGATTCATGTGCGGCGACGCGCGCGCGCTGCCGACTGTCGACTCGGTCGCCGCGCCTCGCCGCCATTGCAAGTTTCTATGCACTCAGTAGCAACGGTTCATGTGGAGCGGACGCGTCGCTGCGTGGAATAGTGTGACAATATGTTCGATACCGAATTCTTCATTAGTTTAATCGAAGAGAGAATGAATGAAAGTATAGTACCTAGGTACATCTGTACATACATACCTACATAAGTATTAATTTACTTGTAATTTATTTGTTTGAAGTGGAATTTTATTTTAGATTAACGAAATCCTTTTATTATAATAATATTTATAATATACCTACCTAATTAACTTAGAAAATTACAACAAAATGTTTAAGATGGTATCAAAATCGGTCGTAATTTGTATAAACAATAAAAACAAACAAATTATCAATAGCAAAATACATACATACATACATACATATATCACGCCTATAATCCCTTGCGGGGTAGGCAGAGCATAAACAGCCGCATAAAACGGACATTTACGCCACGTCTGACAAATATTTGAGGGTTATTTAGAAAATTGTGTATCGCTATAGTGACAGGTTGTCAGCCCATCGCCTAAAATTGCAATACACACCCTCAAGTCCCTAAGTCGCCTCTTACGACTCCCACGGGCAAGAAATGGGGTGATGCTATTCTCAGCCGGCAACACACGGCAATAGCAAAATACATGTATTTTATTTATCTAACATCTCATATGTAGTCCCACATTTGTCCTGAACTTGTCCCGAAACTGTGGAGAACGCGCGTGCGGCGGACGGCGGCGCGGGCGCTCCACATAAATCGTTCTGCGGCCCGGTCGCGGCCGCCAAAATTTGCTGCCGGGTCGCTGCTGCTGCGCGGCCGCTTCACCTGTATAGACCCTAATCATATTAAATAATACCTAATAACTATAAAATTGATCAGTCCACAGGCAACAATATTCGTACAATTAGTTTTTCCACATTAGAAATTAACAAATTACTTCTCGTATGAAATTTTACTTGTGACCGATAGAGAAAAGCTAGAACGGGCGTGAGCGTGACAAGGAACATAGGACAAAAAAAATTTGAACCGTCCATTTTTTAATTTATGGTTCAACTATTTTCTTGGGAAAAGTTGTTTCCACAAACTATATAGAGATAGTAACGTATGTTGTTTCTTATCACCAGCCTGCCTTGAGTTTTTGCTATCAGTCACTAGTGAAATTTGGCACTGAAATAGATTCTTAATTTTCCACGCTTGCTATAGGCTTGCGTGATTGTTGATGATGATCATACATGTAAATATATTATACATATAGTATATTAAAATATGTAGGGGGTGATAGGTGAAGCTTGCCAATCTGGTCAAAGCCGAAAATATCAGTATTTTTCATTGTGACTGCAACATATATGCTACTGTAGCACAGAATAATAACTAGTAACTAGCGTCACGCTAGCGTACTGTAGTTAGAATTTTCAAATTTGATAACATATATTTACCGCCATCTACGGAACAATTCCATAACTACTACATAATATGAATGACGTTTATTATGATTACGTCATGAAAACTGTCAAAGGACCTTTTCCATTCAATGTTATTAGTTCGTTCATCGGTCTTTCATTCGTTCAAAAAGTTGTCATCTTGCTAATGGGGCAGATTATTTTTGTGGAAAAAGTGCAAAAAAGTCGAAAAGAAAACGAACATTTGGTTACTTATGGCTTAATTTAGTGAAAATTTGGTGCTCAAAATGGAGGGGCTGAATCCTGGCGATTTGGATTTGTACAGGATATCTTTATCACAACTTACTGTGAAGGCACACCACCAACTATCATGTTTGTTGAATACAAAAAAAATACTGTTCAGTGATGGCCCAGACAGACTGCCCAGGTGATTTGGTTACTGTCTATTAACATAACTTGATTTTACCGCAATGTAATGCCTTTTGAAGTATCTATGCTTATTTAATTAGTTCTCATGCAGGCAGATATTTTGTAATATTCATAAATAGCATACCTATACAAAGAACCTGTTGTTATGTATATGGTCAAAAAGGTTCAAGGAATCTCTGGCATTCAGTTTTGTCTATTTGCAAGCCCATATTATGTCCCTAACTTAAGGATAAGAAGTTTGAAGAACAATGTGGCACTGTGGTAGTGTGACCGCCTGCGACGCAAAGGTTCCGGGTTCTATTCCCGGTGCGGCACTCACTGAGTTGATATTTTCACTTTGTGATTTTGTTTCCAGTCCGGTTAGAACACCGCAAGCTGAACCACCTGATTGTCCATAAGAAAAATGGTTCCGGGCTTCGGATTAAGCACCCATGGCCCTTACAAAAAGTAAAGGAATAGTTCATCTCAACTGGTTTTTGAGTTAATGTTTCAGGATTTGGCCACCTTTGTACTTCAGTTATTGAAATAAATTTAAGTTCTGTTTAAAATGAAAATCTTATAGAAACATTTTTAAGACTTGTTTACCTAAGGAAAGTAAATTATCAAAGAATCCATTATTGATGGTTCTCTCATATCATAGGTTTTACATTTTACTTATGTAAAGGCATAGGTATAAAAAATGAAGCTTTGTTAATGAGTCTCCACCAGTAAGACATAATGTAAAAAACAGTCTTTTTTTACAATGACGGTTCATGACGTCAATAAGTGATATTATAATACTATCCTACATTGAATAAAGAATTTCAATTTCAATTTCAGTGAAAATGAAAATGGAAATGAAATTACTTTATTCAATGTAGGATAGTATTATCACTTATAGTATATTATCACTTATATAGTACACAATAGTGTGACAGTAGTCATCTTAAAAACCTAGAAAATTTAATGAAATTCAACTAGACCTTTTGATATATAGTCATGTCATGTTTCACTTAAAACAATAATTATGAACTTTCCTCCTTTTAATAATAATGTAGAAGTAGTATGACTCAACAAATCACTCTTGTAAAGCTAAACAATTTCTTACAGAGACTGGCGAGGAATTGCAAGTCTAATAAATATATCGGCTGAAATAGCAAACTCTTATGAAACAGATAAGATTGATAATGTCATCAAGTACTGGATTGCGAAAAGGGATGGCACGGCAACTGTTGGAAAACTTCTTGAGTATGTACAGAAATTGGACCGATATGACATTTTTGATGATCTCATGGAACTTGAGAAAGAGGGGTACTTGCTTGGTAAGAGATTATGCTAATAGAAAAGTATATTTACTTGTTTAAACAAGAAATAAGAAGATGTAAGAAAAGAAGAGGCTGACGAACCTGTCTTAGCAGTAAAGGTCCAGCATGGATCTTACTGCTAAAGACAGGTTTAAAAGAAAATCTTCAGAGGTTGCATGTCGAAAGGCAAATTTTTAAATTTAATTGAACAAGACATGATAGAAAAAAAAAGAAAAGGATTTAAAATGATGTATTTTTAAAATTTCTTTGTGTGTTTAGGTTAAAAATATGTTAAGTAGCAATAAAGGCTTATTTTAAACCTCAAGCTTGAAAAGATTGAAAATCTTGGTCAATAAAAAAAAGGCATTCCTAGGCCCTTTGTCTTGATGAATGACTAGACTGACCACATAATTGCTGCAAACCATTTCCCCATGTGTAATTCTGGTTAATTAACCACAATAATATTTCGCAATATGAACAATATTTACGCACTTAGCTTACATGTAGGTAAGATAATGCTCCAGGGATTGGACAAGACTTATACAAAAAAAAAAATATAATTTACAAAAAAGTAGGTACATATATTTTAGTGCACCTCTTTTCAGTATGCAATACTTGCATTAGAAGACCTTGGTCTTCCTCAGATTTAAGTAGTGTAAATGAAATAAGCTTATTTAAGGTTTTGACTTTCCTATGGTTTTCCCAAACATAAGTTTACAACACAATGGTTGTGGCTGGTAGTTAAAATATCTAATTACCAAATTTTTATTTATTTTTTTAAAGTAAAGCCAAGTGGGAAGATTCAGTCAACCATTTTATAATTACGGTAGAATGCTTCATGCTTTCTTAAAGATTAACTTGACTGTTTTTTTTTCCAGTCAACCAACCTGAGAGAGGTCCACCATGCAATATAGTAGCAATGCCCACCGGGCAAGAAATACAACTATGGAACTATGAAGAAGATAACCCAGAAGAAAATATAATCACATTTGATGACAAAATCCATGGCAGACCACAGTTCTATCATGCCTATGTCATGTATGCTATTGAGGATAAGGAATTTGTAGATGAAATGCTGGATAAAATGAGGGAAAGAGGTTTTAAGGTATCACTTTTCGTTTCTTTTTTCTGATTATGAATAGTGTCTAAGTAAATTATAAAATTCAAAACTGATGTTACTACAAATAAAACTAGATAGATGTACCATATTTCAGAAGTTTAAGAATTTATAACATTTTAAAAATGTTTCAGCAGTATCTATAAATTTTAGTTAGCTTGCTAATTGACAGTAAATATTTGGTGTCAAGATTTAATATCTTATTTATTCCCCAGCTTTGCACTGAAGAAGATGTATTACCAGACCATGCCACTCCATATGCTCCGGTGTCCCGATTAATATCCTCAGACCGCTGTCACCGGATCATCCTGGTCTACTCACCAGATTTCCTCACGTCTGCTGCTAATAACTTCTACATGGACTATGCTCAGGCTGTTGACATCTCAAGTATGTAATCTATACTCTGATTTATCCAGGAATTAATCTTACTGAATCTATAATTATGATTTAGTCACAAAATATGTTCACATGACATTTTTAAATAAAGATGGCACTCATCTTCAAATTGAAGGTCAGAGATTCGCCCATGACGTTTTACCTAAAATATAAATCTGAGGCCCTAAAATACCTATTACTCATAATTTTTCTTTCCAGCATGTCTGTTTAAAAAATATGTTTCGATGATTAATCAGATTTAAATCAGTAATTACATGATTGATTGTTAATATTTTGATCTGAGATTTGTTTGATAACGAAGTACTTACAACAAAGAAGATTTTTACATTATCTTTTGCATAATGTAATCTTTTTGTCTACGTAATTAAATTATAAATGTATTTTCATTTAGTTCAGATAACTTAATTATTAAATATCATTAATACAGCCTTTAATAAAATAAATCTAGTGTGATATATTTCAATAGGGCGTAATTTGTTATGTTTTATTAGTATGGTAGGAATAATATTATTATGTATTGGCAAAGCATACAGATATGAATGGTTGTTTTTAATTGGTTGATAATTTCGACACTTTTATGTGTACTATGGTACACAGTGCTATATTATTTTCCGGGTTCAATCCCCGGCCGATGCTATAATTTTTCAACTTCATATTTTTATTAAATGACACTTTTATAGTATATTCAGTTATTAATGAAAAACAAGCCATACACAACGCGAATTGCTTGTTTATGATTTGGAAGACAGTTTAGACTTGTACGTTTCGGTTAGTTAAGACAGCCTTCTTCACGGAGGTAGACAGATCACATACGCCCGCCCGTCAGCTGTGATTGACGATTGGCCTCATAGGTATGTTCGTTCAATAGTAAAAAAACATACAAAAACTTTTCATACATAGAAACGCTTAAACATTGTGTCGTAACTGACTATCTGTTACTGTGAAAACGACCATTTCTAAGCTGTAGTTTCAAGTCATATTCTTGCCGCAACAAAATAGCATCTTACCTCTAATCTTATAGATTCAAATACCTAATTTGGAATGGTACTAACTTTTTTTATACCCTCTGAGCTGATGCCTGTATATCACTGCACTTGTGTCTTAATTTTTTGATAGTTTAGTTTTGAAATGATTTTCAAGTCGATTTTTGAAACTGTTCACACTGGAAGAATGTTCCGAAGACCCACAACAATTGAAATGTTTTTTTTTTGCAGAAATGAAGAAGCCCAAGATAATACCGTGCATGTACCGCAGTTGCCAACTACCCCCGCAGATGACGTTCTACCACAAGCTGTACTACACATCGCCTGGGGCTAAATCATCGTACAACTTCTGGGATAGACTCGCTATGGCGCTGGACATACGCGTTATACACAACAATGGCAGGTGAGTGAGTGGAGAGACTTTAAATAATGGTCTGGATATATAAGAATGTGTGATGCCGGCTTAGAATAGCATCACCTCTTTTCGTTCCCGTGGGAGTCGTAAAAGGCGACAAAGGGGCTCGAGGGTGTGTATTGCAATTTTAGGCGATAGGCTGACAACTATGGCGATACACAATTTTCCGAATGACCCTCAAATATTTGTCAGACGAGGCGTAAATGTCTGGTTTTTGCGGCCGTTTACGCTCTGCCTACCACTCAAGGGATTATAGGCGTGATATGTGTATATACGGGGTGTAAGGGACAGCCCTCCGAATACTGATAGGGTGCATTCAGACCATGAAACTGAACTACTTTCCCGTAGAAACATATGTCACGAAACGACAAAAAATATCGACCCCCAACCATGATCACGATCAGCTGACTGCATTTACTAAGGTGTTTTTTTATGGGAAGTTGTTCAGCTTTCTCGTCTGAATACAGTATTCGGGGGGCTGTAACGAGAGATCGTGCCCTATGGCGTACTCTGGGGAAGGTCTACGTCCAGCAGTGGACTGCAATATGCTGATGTATATAGGACACCTCCATAGGTAATTAGATTTATCTTTGGACAGCAATGCAGCCTGCGTGACCTTATTCGTGGCATGCACTCCAGTTACATTAGAACCGTTACCTATATACGCATTTTCACAAAGGATGGTATAACGTGTTTTCCGAAGCCATAAAGTAAACCCCCCATAGCAAATATTGCTGAACTTTCCCGTCTTATATTTATGGTAATTTAATTAATAAGTATATAAATACAAGTATGACGTATGTGTTCTATCGTTTACGTCAGAGCTCACAATTCACATTTTAGAATGACTGGCTTGTGTGGCTACTTTGATTTAATTCATGGGTTTTCCTCAAAATGATGACCGGTTTGTCTAGCGGCTAGCGGATTTCAATGTCAGGCTACCTACTATTAACGATTAGACTATGCATGAAAGTGCGAAAAAAAACTGGACAATTCACACAGCGCCATCTAGACCCAGACTTAGCAAAGCTTGTACTATGGGAACTAGATAGCTGATATTAATATTTATATGCTTTTCTTGTAAATAAATACATATTATGCATAGAAAATACCGATACTAAGCACAAATATATTAAAAACCTTTCTTGTCCTGTGTATCGAATCTACGACCCTCGTCGTAGCAGGCAGGGGTACTATCCGCTACGCCATCGGGCTATTGAATAGGATAGTACTCAGATAAAAAGGGACCATTGCAGTCAAATTATATTTCGTAGGGTGCAGGGTAATCCGCGTTTCAGTATAGCATGATAGAGTGAGGTTTCTTGACATCTGATAAAAGTTACAATTACAAGTGTGTGGGAAAGAAACAATATATAAGGTAATATTTTACTAGTTACCGATAGCGAAAACTCAAGATGGGCTGGTAACAAGGTCAACTTTCCCCAAACTAAATTAAAAATCCGAAATAAACACAACTTAAATCCTTTTAAAATTGTTTTACCATATGCCATTATGTCGTTGAACCATACTCACAGATGCTCACAGTAAAACATCTTAATATTTTATCTTCACCTCCTTGTTACAGACTCGGCATCACCTACAACACCGATTCCATGAGCCATTCAGCCCTCAACATCACCGAAGTGACCACTACGGGCAACCTAAGCCTCCTCCCTCCAGGGAACCTCCTGGCTCTCCCCGCGCCAGCCTCCAAGAGCTCCATCGATATCAACTTCGACAGCCAGGATAGCCTGAGCAGCAATATGAGCGGTATCGGCAGGAAGAAGCAAAAGAAAAACGCATTGAAAAAGCTGTTCAATTCAGTGAAGTTTGGAAAGAAGAAGGATAAGGAGTTGTATAAGACTGTCGTGTCTTAGGATGAGGCAGGTTTGTCGTGTATAGATCGTAAGTAAGAACCCGCATAAGCTTCAAAAAACTTCATCGGCATGAACTTTGACAGCCAGAAATAGCCACAAATAAAAAAATATGCGAAATATACTTGATATTGGCGAAATCACAATAAAAACGCCACAAAACAAAAAAAAACAGTTTGAGTAGTAAAACAGAACTAATGTATTGGAAAGAAGAAAAAGGAGTCGTTTAAGACTGTCGTGTCCTTAGGATATTTGACATGTAATGTTAGATCGTAACATTGAGCTATAATCGATAGATCGTATGTGGAATTATTTCGTAAGTAATATTATCTATCAAAAGTTCTCGACATCAGCGGAGCCGTAATATTGAAATCAATTTTTGGAAAGGAAAATACTACCGCAGACAGGACTTGAACAATTTGCCAGAAACTAACCAGATAGATGGAGCCGCGCCAAACATGATTGGCAATAAGATACGCTTGCGAAATTCGCGGGCAAGAGATGAGCCGCAGTAGCACAGATGGAAGAGGCGTCGCCACGAGTGATAGCGATAGTCGCAGGTTTAAATCCTGCCCGCGCTAGAAAAGCTCGGAAGTTTTCTAAAAATTGAATACCTAACACAGAGAGTGTTTAAAAATTTGGTATTCAAATATAACTCAACTTGATTTAAAGAATTCAAAGTTATGAAAAACATTCCTTGAGTTAAACTCAATACTTAAGTATGTGAGTATACAGGTATAAAACATATGGAATGTATATAGATATATTTTTAATAGTTAATGAATATACAGCGTTTTACTCACGTAAGAATATTTTTCTAAGTCACAATTTTACAAAGGTTGGTGCTAAAGTTTTGAAAAAGTTAATTGTATAACATAAAATTATGAATTTATTTACAATGCAAGAATAGGTAAAAATACGCCTGGATTATTGAGAGATTTATACGTAACTTCAAATGATAAATTTATCTGTTAATGGCAGAAATAAAGCTTTAAAATAAAACGTATTTCTAAGTTTTGTTTGCGTATTTCCATTTGCCAATTATTATAGTGTTTTTGCTGAAATATTAATAGCTGTAACATTTAGTGCCTTAACGGTTGGATTTTAAATTCAATTGTAAGTATAAGTGAATAAGATATCGTAAGCAAAGTGAGAAAAAATAAAGTTAAATTGTATTAAAATATATTAACAATATTATGTAAATTTCTGTAACCGGCCTGACCCGATTTTAGGATGAAACTAGTTTTTTCTTAGCAAAACCAGTTTATCCTACAAAACTGGTTCAGACGGGGCTAAACTAGTCCGCCCTAACTGATATGATAAACTACAGTAAAGCCATTCTATTAGCCATTTTTGACAGCTGTCAGATTCGTGCTAATGCTATGACAGAGTGATTATTTTCCTTCATTGACATCTCTTTTAGTCACAGAATAATAACTAGTAACTAGCGTTACAGAAGCTTTACTTCGCAATGGTTTTCAAAGAAATATGTATTCAATCTGATAGACAATATGATTTAATTTAGCTCGCGTTCCAGTCAACCACGTGTTCATTTACATACCTGTCAAATATTTTTTTGAGGGAATATAAGCCGCGGTCTAGGGTTGCTTACTTCGAGAAACTACTTACGCCATCTAGCGCACAACACGAGCGTTTACTCCTACTTTTGGCGGGCACGCAGCAGGCAGCGACGAGTACGTTCATGTAGTCTAAGACCTCGCAGCATAATTGTATATGCTATACGATTATTGCCGAAGATTTAATTCAATGAAGTAATAAACCTGCAATAGTCCTTGCATCAGGCGGGTGCTGGCTCTGGGTGTACAAGTACTTCTATAGTGCAGACAGAGCAAGTATCCGCTCGATGTACACATCACAACACATTATTTGGTATAAAAAAGGCCTCTGTGCTGTTGGCTTTGGCCCCACACATGCCTCAAAGGACCGGGTCCCTGTGGGCCCGAGATCCGAAAAGAATACCAACATAATAATAATAAAATGTATACTAATAATAATAATATTATAATGTATACTAATTTTTTTCCCGTGGGTGTCGTAAAAGGCGACGACGATCAATTTTAGGCGATGGGCTGACAACCTGTCACTATGGCGATTCACAATTTTCTGAATGACCCTAAAATGTTTGTCAGACGTGGCGTAAATGTCCGTTTTTAGCGGTCGTTTACGCTCTGCCTATATATGTATACGTATGTAATAACAAGTCCTGGCGCTGGTTGCATATCTTGAAATGTTGTGAAAACACCTAAATCGATTAAAATTATTCTTCAGTTAAAAACCGATATCAGTTTAAAAAATAAAAACTAAGACGCGCGCGAACCCGCGGGTATCAGCTAGTACCTAAATATGTGCTGAGTGTGAATACTGCTCACCGATACTAGCACAATATAATTTTTTCCTGCACCTACAATGTAACTGCATTATTGCAAAATATTATTTTATTTTTAAAATTATTTATTATATTTCCAAGCAAGAAATTCACAATATGAATTCGCAAACTTTCTTTAAGTTGAAAAGAATTCCATAGACGTATCACATATAAATATTCTGCGTTGGGCTCTTAGTCTAAGTTCGTAAATGAATACGTACGACAGATGAAATGCAACTCAAATGAAACGACTAAACCTTTTTATTTAATTTTAAATACTTACTTTTAGGATTTTGGAATAGTAGGTACTTTGTTCAACAAAAAAAGAAAGGGTTTGTTTAGAATGAAATTAATTTCAAAAAGGAACTTAATGTAATCAAATCAAGAGTATTTCTTTGCTTTTTTTCGTCTGTCCATCTTGCAAAAAATTCTCGAGAAAGTTGAACAAATTGCGCACGCGTGTGACTTCTTTCGATTGCGGCAGCCCGCTAGATTAGCCCTTTCGCAGTGGCCGGCGCCTGGAGGTATGTTTTCAATACCTACACGCGGAGTGACACAGGCCTGTTTTAGTATGGTACTGACATCTGTCAAATATGGCTTATTGGAATGGCGTGTAGTTTTTCCTAGGCTGAACTGGTTGAGCCACGGGTTGAGCCCAATATGAATAAGTACACTTTAGAATAAAACGGTTTGACTAGTCAGATGTAATTCGTAAAGGATCCCGAAATGGCAACATTATTGTTGACATCCCCCTCATAAGTCATATAATTCAATACAGATACAAACAAAAATGTTGCCATTTCGGGATTCTTTCTTTATGGGCGCAAGTTATACAGGGGCGTGGCGTACAGAGGGCGAAGGGTAGCATCAGAAGCCTTGAAAGGCGAGAGGTGGCGTCGGACGCCCTGGTAAGCGGAGGATAAACTGTTTGGAAAATGTACAATAACATTACATACATTAGTGGGCCTCCCCTATTGGGGGGTATTGCCATACTCACCATGCTTAGCAAGTGTATTGGCGAGCGTAAGATACGTTGTTGCCCATTCTCCGGATAAATGTATCCGCCAGTCGCGTTCACGACACCCACGGGTACTTTTGGGGTGATTCTAAAAACTAGTTTATCCGATGATCGGGTTTGGCCGGTAATATATCTATACTTATACTATTTTACAATAAACTTTAGTGCAATATATAGACGAGAATCACTGCGATATGTAAACATTTTAGGTACTTATATATTTTTTTAATGTAATATACAGATAAGTTTAATTAACTTGGTTGTTTAATTTTAACAAAGAAAAAACTGTAACGTTTACTCTTCATTACGCATTTTAAGTCGACGACGCTATGAGAATAAAAATACAGGTTGTTAGGAAAATAATTGTCTTAAATAAATTTATTCATTCAATAACTGAACAACCTTTCAGGGCGTGTTCTATTTTTTTTAATATTAATGATGGGTTTGCTCTTGACTCTAGTCTAGGTCATAGGACAGAGACAGAGTCTAAGATGGAGCGAGCTCACCCAGAAGAAGCCTGTTAAGGCACTGGCACTCCCACACACTGACGGAACGCAGCAAGCTACTTGGCGCCAGACTTCTAGATGTCAATGAACAACTCTTAGGTCGTGTCCGCACTGCGGATATTTTCCGCGCGTATTTTTATCCGCAATTCTGTAACACATTGAATAGGTACAATGAGAGTATCCGCAATGGCGGAATAAAATCCGCGCGGAAAATAATTCGCTATTTAGAAGTCACAAATCTGTGATTTGGTGCAGATTTCGCGCGACTTTTTTTCCGCATGGATATTTTGTGCAGTATGGAGTAGCATGACTATGTTCGCACTGCGGAATAAAACCCCCGGGTTTTGCTTGTCAGTCGTGCACTGACAAGGATAACGCTACTACAAAGATGTTGCGCGCTTCGATATAAAACTTTTTACTGTATTTTCGTAGCTCTTGATATTTTATGTATAAAATTCTTTCATTGGTCTCAAAGCCGTAAACGGGTGAATCCAGTGCTCATGGCTTCTTTTGATACGTCTGCTAAGTCGCCGCCGTAGTAGCAAGTAAATCAAGATCGACCGTTTATCCATTTTAGACGTTAATTTTGTACGCGAACGGCATCGAACTGACAAATTCCGTGCGGTAGTTTATCCGCAGTGCGTATAGTTGTAATTTTGACCGCGAAATAATAATCGCGCGGAAAATATCCGCGGTGCGGACACGCCCTTAGTGCCGTTTATTACAAAATATCAAAAAATCGTTTTTATGGGATACAGACTTTTTTAGTTCGTCGGGTCATTGGACGACTCGGTGTCCCACACGAAAATAAGAGAAAGACAGACTTTTTGTTGCTGCTCTAGTGATTTTGCCACTTTTGCCCTGAAAGTTTGTTCAGCCATTTCCCTAACACACTGTATATAGGGTAAAATTTTACTAGTGACCGATGGCGAAAACTCAAGTCCCAACGTAACTTCCGTAGCCACATCATGAAAGTTCGCAACCGCGCCGCGCAGCGTTCGTTTTGGGCATATTTTGAACAAACGGAGCAAACTCTCCCTTAGAAATAAGAGAGAAAAAACCACCTGCATCAGGCCTATCATTACATTATCCAGAACTGTTTATCACAAACACGTCCTTTCGGATGAAGATGACATCACAGTAACCGCTGCTGCAGCCAACTGACAGCTTAACAAGCTCTCTGAAGCACGGAACCAAATTTTTTAAAGACAGTCAGGTAGTTTCGCGTACAGGTTTAACAAGGCGCAGCAATAAGAGAACCGATGAATCCCGCTATACGAGTATATAGCGTGTAAGGAAAAGTACTGCGTTACCAGCCCATGAAACTGAAAAACTTTCCTCAAGGAACATACTTAGACCAATAAATGAAAAATATTTAGACCTCACATACAACCAGATTTGGTAGGAAGCTACATTTTGTATGGGAGGTCTAATTTTTTTATTTCATACGACGACCTATGTTTCTTGGTGGAAGTTTTTCAGCTGGTTCATTCCTTGTAAGGAACGCAGTACTTTTCTTTACACCCTGTATAGAATGAATCACTAAATGACGGGGCGCCCCGCCATATAGACACTTCTCTTCTTCTGTGATTCGTCGAAAATGTGTAAAATGTCAAAGTTAAGTTACTTTTTATTGGTGAATTTAGGCACAGTGTTAATGTCATGATGTGTAAAATAAACTTTGAATTTTCCTCAGTTTTCCTCCCCATTGCCATTTTGAAGTTTTTCTTGTCCCGTCACATTTTTTTTTAATAATATAAAATAGGCTTGCATTTGCATACCTACCTATATAGTTAATCTGTGGTCCCATTATTTATCCGGAAGTACATTATCTTATTCATCTGTGGTCGTTATATTCTGTGACCATCGTCGTCGTTGTTGCTAATTAAATGTGTCTTCCTAAATAATGTTTCTCGTTTCTCCATTGATTTGGCGTGTAATTTTTTAGAGAAAGGAAAACATTAGGGTTCAATGTAAGATAAGTAAGTTAGTCAATCGAAAGTCCAGTTTCAAAATATTTGAGGTTAGATTTGCATAAATTATTTAGAGCATAAGTTCCAGGCAGGCAGGACATGGTCAATCGTTGTGTATAGCTGGGTCTTACAAATCTACCTACTTACTCGAATTACTACACTGAGTTATTTTTGTTAGGTAAAAGTAGGTAAATAAAACATTCTTTGGGGAATACGCATGATGATAAACAGGTCCGGTACCAAGAAACTTTTTATGCAGGTATGTAGAAAACACTATTCAATGTAAGGTACGTTTCTACTTACCTACCTACTTACCCAGCGAAACATATGTCTTTGTGTATTACAAACAACATACATCGTAGGTAGGTAGGTATGTGCAGTAATTTCTTAAGTATCTACTTATTCAAATATCTTTCCTTAAACCAAGCTTATTTATATGTTTCCCAATGAGGGTAGGTCAAGACTTCCCCAACTGCCAAGCCACTAGCATTTATGAAATAATGATATAAATGAAGCGTTTAGGAAAGGACTATCGTAGGTATATGCAATAAACGCTAGTTATATGTACGAGATTTTTTTGTTCCTTCTTCTTCTTAGCGTGTCGATGGCAGACACTACACCGTCGCGGCCCAGAACTTGGCTACGTTGACAGCGCTGACAGACGCTGTCATAAGATCGTCCTGCGTGCAGGTGCTAGGGCACGCAGGACACGATGTTTTTGTTCCTGTAGTACCTGCAATGCCGAAACCTTGTTGATTCTTCTGTCTATTTCTTACGTAGGTAGTTGGCAAGTTAAGGCGCGAGGCTACATATAAGGTAAGGTTATCACGCAATACCATGCTCTTAGGCAATACATTTCCATGTGAGTTTTGATATGCGCAATTACACAACAAAGTTGAATTGTTAGTTCATGTACAAGAAGAGCATACACACAGTAGGTAAGTCATAAAATAAACGTGCCTGAAAATCCCGAATTACACATAACCGATCCTACACTTTCGTGGTCACACGTAATGACTAAAAACTCGAAAACTGGATTCTTCCCGCGATATAAGGTTTTGTTGAATTATCCGATTTTTCATCCCAGTTGCGTGGGTAATGATCCCGAAACAACAGTTGTTTTGAGTCATACCCTGTTGTAAGCCTTTTTGATGAAATTAAGCGAAGTTTAGGTACTGTGCTAATACTCAAATTTGCCGCCATCTGCTGCAATACCTTTCAGACGTTGTTGTATGGTTGTTGTCCAGTTGTGGTTCCGTTGGTTTTTAATTTTGAGGCTACAAGTCTACAGGTAAAATTCTTAGTAATGCGTAGCCGGTTAATATTCCTGGTATCTTAATGGCTAACCGACTAATACGCAATGAACATTGAATCTCACCTGTAAAATTGTAGCCTGCAGTTTGATAATATCGGGCACAGGTGTCGTTTAGATGTTGTTCAGTTGTTCAGCCGTTGTTTAGATATATCCCTGTTGTTCAGTTGTTGTTTAGCAGTTGTTCATTTGTTGTTCAGTTATTTAGCCGTTGCTCTTTTTTTGTTGTTTTCTTGCTGTTGTTCAGTCATTACTGAACTACAACAACTGAACAGCAGCTGAAGAACAAGTGAACGACTACTGAACATTACCTGAAGTATTGAATTTTTAAAATTTCATTACAAGCTATATTATGTTCTCTCGTATTAAATTTGACTTTGTATTAGACCAATCGCCGCCGGTGCGGATGATTGAAAAAGTGTATTAGTGATTGTTTTGTATAAGTAGTGTAGATAAAAAAGTGTTTGCTAAATAGGCATTATATGACAATTGCTTTTGCTATACCATCAAGTCTTTGAACAAACTATTTACATAGACTTTACTATTTCAGTTCGGACTTTGCTTAATTTACCTACTATATGTATATTTTAATTTTTTTATTTGCGTACAACTACATCTATGTTTTACAGCACAAGATAGCGGGTTCTAATCGGCTACGTCTCGAAGAGGACACAGTTATTACAAAGCGCCTGAAAATGGGAGACAGTGTTAAAGGTACCAAATCATACCTAAGTATATTGTAACATTCCTGCTATCGTATAACGTTTATTATAATAGCGTTTAATCTTGAATTATTTTGCTTCCAATAGTTTTAGAGCAGACCCCAATATCAGATGAAAAAAGTGTTGATGTTCAATCTAAGATGTATCCAAGTCATCGAACGAGAATGCCCGTTGATATAGATATAAAAATTGAAAGTGATCCTAGAGACGGCGACGATTGGTGCATTGGTGGAGATATAAGTAAACAAGATGACAAGTTGCAAAATGTTGAACTTGATTCAAATGGAGCGAATTCTAATATTTTTGATAATTGTGTTCCAACTGAATATACCATTGAATTCGTAGACGAAGACTGTAAATTTGATAAAGTGTACTGTAAGGTAGGAAACAATACAATGATTGATGAAAGTGAAAATAAAGGCCGAGAGAACAATAACTCTTATAATCAGAACAACAATAATTTGCACACACAAGAAGAAAATAAATGCGATGTATTGGTTAGTATGTTTCAGTGTAATGCATGCCAAACTACTTTTTTAAAACAAGATGATATGCTACATCACATACGGGTTCTGCACGGAACGACTAATCAATACAAGTCCTTAACTTCTGAAAATTCTTTAAAGACTGTTAAAGAGCTGATTGATGTTAAAAGTAAGGATCACATCAAAGACTTCATAAAAAAGATTGAGAAAATTGAAAAAGACACTAAAGCAGCTTTTGAAGATACCAATCCATACAACAATAAATGTCTTACCAAACGCAGACACAGTTGTACCATTTGCAATAAAGAATATACTTATAAGACCTGGCGTTCGCATATTAAGAATGTGCATGGTGATAAAAACCATGAATGCGCAATTTGCGGAGCGAAATTTAAATGCGAAAGATATTTGAAAAAACATAATCTTTACTGGCATGAAAACGGAATCAAGGCTTCTCAAAGACCTAACAGACAATCTTGCCCTGAATGTCCCAAAACGTTTAAAAATAGCGATAGTCTCGGACAACACATTAAAAATTGTCACGCGAATCAAGTGGAATGTGAACTATGTTTCTCAAGATTGAAAAGCCCTGCTTACTTGAAGACTCACATGAGGAGGGTACATTATGATGATGGCAAAGTTCATAAATGTAAAATATGCTGCAAGAAATTCAAGTCTTCTAGACAGGTAAATACTTTTAAATGTGGCATTATTTCATGATACCTACTACTAGAAGTCAAAAACAATTACTGAAAAGAAAAATCAATTTGAATATTTCAGGTAAAGATTCATGTGAAGAACCTCCATCCTGACACACTGCATCCATGCCCTAATTGCATCAGACTATTCGGTAATGCTTCACAGTTGACCATTCATCTCAAGAAATGTAAACCTAATTTTGATCCAACAGATGATAGTAACGGTAAAGTCGATGAGATCGATGAAACTGTAGACTTAACTGTTGATTGATTAATATATTTTTGTAATAAATTTATAATACTTGTTATTATTTCATGTAATTAACAATTTTCTTTTAACCATTAATGCAGAGAAGAGATAATTAGACAGTTTATCTAAGCAATAAATAACGTTAGATCAAAAGGACTTCCTTGCCAAACACAAATGCAAAAATTCTTAGAAGACTGACAAATTAAGGAAATTTAAATGAATGCTAGTGGAGTCCATTATATGTGCATAAATGTATTATTTAAATCGATATAGACTACCAATAAAAAAATACAAAGCTGGTAAAACTATGACGATAGAATGTAAAACGCTTTCGCCGGACCAAAATCGTATATTTAAGAAGTTAAGACAATAAAATAAAAATATATTGCAACGGTATATATAAATTTATTATAGTAAACCTATTTACAAAGTGATAGCGATTCGGTATATCCTTACAAAAGTATCAATACCGCAGCTGGCTAGCATTACTTCATTGTTGGTCTCTCCCGCGTTCTTTGTGAATGTAAGTCGCCTTACCGTCAGGTGATGACCAGCGCTAGAAAAGAGGCGATAATAAGAACGATGGCTTTTTAAATTTACTATAAGTTTCATCATCGCAAAGGTTTTAAAATATCAAAAGATTGGTTACATTTTAGAATGAAGGGATGCTAATCTGTTTCTGTATCGTTGTGACTTGTGTTACTCACCTATTATCTAATTCATGAAGTAAGCTCCAGCCACCCAGATCAAACTTATACAATCTGATGATCCCGCTCTCGAAGCCTGTGGCGACTACGCGAGCCCTGTCTAACTCCACTTGGGCGAAGGCCAGGGCTGTCACTGACGAGTTAGACAAATCGAGCGGTTTGCCGTACAGGGCGTAGCTGCCGAGACTAGACTGGGGTTGTGGTGTTTCTGCTGTGGTCCAGAGGCACACCTGAAATAATTACTTTAGTTAGTAACCTTTTGTAACTCACCTATCTTGTTTTCGTGTTGGACACTGAGTCGACGAACGACCCGATGAACCCTGGTGTCAGAGTTTTTCAACCACCTACCTGATACTACTATTAGAAGGCCTCTGACAAGGATGTGTAACGACCGCCGTCTAAGTAATCATAGACAGCAACCGGGGCAGACGGCTGAACGTGCCCTCTGAAGCACGGAACCATCATTCTTAAGGACAATCAGGTGGTTCAGCCTGCAATGTGTTAACCAGACTAGGAACATATTCACAAAGTGATAATATCAACTTTGTGAGTGTCTCGCCGGGAAACAAACCCGGAACCTTTGCGCTGCAGGCAGTTGCACTACCACTGTGCCACATCAGTTATCAACTTACCAATGAGTGGCGAAGATCGAAATTAAGCTGTACTTAAAACTAGCTTGACCTACTAAGTGGGTCAGATGATTAAATAGGATTCTGTAACACGCGATTTGGTATGTGTGCAATAGTTTCGCGTTACTACCGAGAAGGTCTACTTTAATCGATCTTTAAGTTGTTGTAACAATTAAACACATTTAATCTTTCCACCGGAAAACCTAAAGATTTTCCTGTTAGGTCTATAAATAACACATTTTAATGTAAAATACCCCGAAATTACGTCACTTCATAAATAGCTTTATGAACCCACGGAACAGCATTCTGACGTCATCCATCATCATCATCTATTTAAAATAAAACATATATCATGTATCAGTATAGTGGAAAAACGTGGTGTTCAACTGACTTGCGCTATTGATAGGTGTCGTGTGATGCCTGATTAGAATAGCATCACCCCATTCCATTGCTTTCCTGTCAACCTGTCACTATAGTGATACACGATTTTTCTGAAACAGCCCCTTATATATTTGTCAGACGTGGCGATAGCGAAAAGTTTACGATCTGCCTACCCAGGTACACACACTAGAGTAGATTATTAGAAAGCTATGGAAATACTACAGAATTACATGCATAATACATACATAAATCACGCCTATATCCCTTACGGGGTTCGCAGAGCGTTAGCGGCCATAAAACGGATATTAACACCACATCTGACGAAAGTTTGAGGGTCAATCAGATAACTGTGTATCACTATAGTGAAATGTTGTCAGCCCATCGCCTAACATTGCAATAAACATGTAACCCTCGAGTCCCTTAGTCGCCTCTTACGACACCCATGGGTAAGAAATGAGGTGATGCTATTCTAAGCCGGCATCACACTGTTTTACAGTATTACAAAATTCAATTAGGTTATATTCGATACCATATTAGTTATTCATTTATGTGAAAATATTAAAATATTGGTGTTCGGAACATAATGTTAAGTGCCACCATAGTGACTCGACGCGACGCGAAACAATAAGGGATTTTCCTGACTACGTCACGCCACCGGTTGGCTAAAGACAGGTTTCTTGATGTAAACCAGTTATTGATTTTGTACGTAAAAAATAAAAAGGTACAGTATATTTAAACTGAACATAAATAAAAAGACATTGACCTTGTGATTCACTGAAGAGTTCAAGGTAAATAAAGGTGGATATAACCTTTGCAAAGGTTGCAAAGCGATTAAGGAAAATGTTACGCACGAGACATTTATGTAGAATATACAAAAAGTTATGAATTCTCTAAAAACAAATGGGTTGGCTGAAAGAGATCACTTCTCAAGAGATAAGCTCGCCTTTGCAACTTTTTTTAAATCTAAACCCATTTATTATTAGGTATTAGTAATAAACAATATATGTATATATGTTGAAAGCTACAGCCGAAATTATGTGAATGATATACTACTACAAAATAATTGAACAGTTCAAAACTGGTGGTTCTTTCTTCTCTTCTTTTTTGTGTGGGACACCTAGTCGTCCTACAAGCCGATGAACCCTTGTGTCGAGAGTTTTTCAACCGCCTATTACTAATCTAATTGTAACTAATAGTAACGCCTCTGACATGGCTGTGTAACAACCGCCGTTAAGTTATCATAGATAGCAAGCGTTACCGACGGCTAAACGTGCCCTCCGAAGAACGGAACAATCATTCTTATGGACAATCAGGTGATTCAGTCCTAATCAAACTGGAGACAAATTCACGACATGATAATATCAACTTTGTGAGTGCCCCACCGGCAATCGAACCCGGAACCTTTGCGCCGCTGGCAGTCGCAGTAACACTGCGTCACATCGGCTAGAGTGATTTGGATGAATTTGGAACACAGGTTGAGTATAACCTGGAATTACACATAGGCCATG
This sequence comes from Tuta absoluta, assembly GCA_027580185.1. Taxonomy (NCBI): domain Eukaryota; kingdom Metazoa; phylum Arthropoda; class Insecta; order Lepidoptera; family Gelechiidae; genus Tuta; species Tuta absoluta. The sequence continues at coordinate 1,031,767 of JAQAHW010000003.1, forward strand.
AATTACCGCATGAAAACAATTATTACCACGGGAAAATGAGTGGCAGTGGGTAAAACCGCTGGGTGGAAATCTAGTAATAAATAAACAAACAAATCTTACCTTGCCATCTCTAGATCCAGTCCCAAACATTCTCCCATCGTGAGTCCACGCGCAGCACCAAATAATCCTACCGTGCACTCCATTACTTTTATCCGTGTACGCCTCTATGTCAAACAGATTGGAACCTTCCTTATAGGAACCATAAAATAAACAAACAAATCTTACCTTCCCATCTCTAGATCCAGTCCCAAACATGGTCCCATCGTGAGACCACGAGCTGCACCAAATAATCCTACCGTGCACTCCATTACTTTTATCCGTGTACGCCTCTATGTCAAACAGATTGGAACCTTCCTTATAGGAACCATCAAATAAAGAAACAAATCTTACCTTCCCATCTCTAGATCCAGTCCCAAACATGGTCCCATCGTGAGACCACGAGCTGCACCAAATAATCCTACCGTGCACTCCATTACTTTTATCCGTGTACGCCTCTATGTCAAACAGATTGGAACCTCCCTTATAGGAACCATCAAATAAACAAACAAATCTTACCTTGCCATCTCTAGATCCAGTCCCAAACATCGTCCCATCGTGAGTCCACGCGCAGCACCAAATAATCCTACCGTGCACTCCATTACTTTTATCCGTGTACGCCTCTATGTCAAACAGATTGGAACCTTCCTTATAGGAACCATAAAATAAACAAACAAATCTTACCTTGCCATCTCTAGATCCAGTCCCAAACATTCTCCCATCGTGAGTCCACGCGCAGCACCAAATAATCCTACCGTGCACTCCATTACTTTTATCCGTGTACGCCTCTATATCGAACAGATTGGAACCTTCCTTATAGGAACCATGAAATAAACAAACAAACCTTACCTTGCCATCTCTAGATCCAGTCCCAAACATGGTCCCATCGTGAGTCCAAGCGCAGCACCAAATAATCCTACCGTGCACTCCATTACTTTTATCCGTGTACGCCTCTATATCGAACAGATTGGAACCTTCTTTCCTCTTGTATAGGAACCATTTTCTATCGCGTGAAACTGAGAGGAGTTGTTGCGAGTCAGGGGAGAATGCTAGTTGTGTTACGGTTAAAGTGTGAGACGTGAGCTTTTGGATCTGTTGCCAGGTTGTTGTTTCCCTGTAGAAGACATAAGATATATCTCTAAATCACATATAGTTTATTCGTAACTATACAAAAACATTTTATATATACGCGATGTAAGGGACAGCCCTCCGAATACTGATAGGGTGCACTTAGACCATGAAAGTGAAAAACATTACCATTAGCAAAAAATAAGACCTTCCATACAAAATCACAATCAGCTGTCTGTATTTACTATGGAAAGTCAATTTTATTTTTACGTTTCCTTAAATATTTTTAATAGGAAATTGTTCAGTTTCATGGTCTGAATACACCGTATCAGTATTCGGAGGACTGTCCCTTACACTCTGTATATATTGTCACTACAGTTCACCTTCCGCCCATATTGGCATTGTGTGAACGTGCTATCAGGGAGTACGGGAAGTGGCAGCGGCATGACGAGTAGCAGCGCGAGTAACCTGTTTACATAGTCGCGCTGCCCACTTCCCTTATTATTTCACACACACACATATATCACGCCTATAATCTCTTGCGGGGTAGGCAGAGCGTAAACGGCCGCAAAAAACGGATGTTTACGCCACAGCTGACAAATATTTGAGGGTCATTCGGAAAATTGTGTATTGCTATAGTGACAGGTTGTCAGCCAATCGCCTAAAATTGCAATACACACCCTCGAGTCCCTTAGTCGCCTCTTACGACTCCCACGGGAAAGATATGGGATGATTCCATTCATTGTTATTTCATTGCCCATTTTGGCACTTGTGAACGTGCTATTAGAATTAGCTAAGAAATCGCTCCAATCGAAGCTGTCTCGATGAAGCCATTCCATTGTCATGTGAATATCATCTATCGTTCACGAAAAGCTACGAGGGATGGCCTTGGATAGTTATACTAACCAAAGAATAAAGCAGTTCAAAATAAATTATTGCTCCTCTGTGAATAGGGTTGTTTCCTTTTTTTTTTAATCTGTTTACAATACTTCTAAATGACTTGCAGATTGCCATCTATCTTCTTGATACTTTCTGACTTGAAGGTCACGTTGTTTTAGGGAAAGTCTTATGCGTGTAATGAAACGTTTCAAATAAAATAGTCGATGTCAAGCACTTATCATTGTCAAGTAATGTAAAATGACGTCCTCGGTCTCTCATCAACGTTTATAATGACGTGGCGTAATACAAGATTAATCAAATTTAATTTTAATTAATAGATACATACATACATATATCACGCCTATATTCCTTGCGGGGTAGGCAGAGCGTAAACGGCCGAAAAAACAGTCACTTACGCCACGACTGGCAAACATTAAGGGGTCATTCTGATATTTAAGTATCACTATAGTGGCAGGGTGTCAGCCCATCGCCTAAAATTGCAATACACATGTAACCCTCGAGTCCCTTAGTCGCCTCTCACGATACCCACGGGAAAGAAATGGGGTGATGCTATTCTAAACCGGCATCACACGGCATTCTAAACCAGCATTACACGGCTTTATTTATTAGAAACTACTACTTTCTACTATTAATGCTTATAATCAACAAATGGTAAACTTTGGATATTGATACATACATACATAAATCACGCCTATATCCCTTACGGGGTAGGCAGAGCGTTAACCAGATAACTGTGTATCACTATAGTGACAGGTTGCCAGCCCATCGCCTAAAGTTGCAATACACACCCTCGAGTCCCTTAGTCGGCTCTCACGACACCCATGGGTAAGAAATGGGGTGATGCTATTCTAGGCCGGGCATCTTCCCAAGACTTTCGAGATAATTCTGCACTTTAATATTTCAAAACAAATTGCGCCTTTTCTATCATATTCTCAGCACGGATTCAGACATGGACGTTCAGTAAATACTAACCTTCTCACTCTAGTTGATGCAGTCTCTGGATATATGGATAAGGGTGCACAGGTCGACGTAGTTTACTTTGACTTTAAAAAAGCCTTTGACCGTGTTGACAATGATATCTTACTTGGCAAATTGTGTGCTATTGGATTCAGCCCTACTTTGCAAAAATGTTTTGCTAATTACTTAAAGGAACGCAAACAATTTGTCAAGTATGGTACACATGTCTCTGATACATATACTACAAGATCTGGTGTGAGTCAAGGCTCTATCTTAGGCCCATTGTTGTTAATGGTAAACGACCTTGAAGAAACCGTTCATCATTCTAAGTGACTGCTGTACGCTGATGACCTAAAACTATTTCGTGTCATTAATAATGTGGAAGAGTCTGGTTTATTACAGGAAGATATTGGTCAGTTGTATTTATGGAGCATTCAAAATAAACTTTTATTTAACTTTAACAAATGCAGTGTCTTAACATATAGCCGATCTTACCAACCTATTTCCAACACTTACACGTTAGGTTCTGAATCTATTAAACGAGTAAACCAAATAAAGGATTTAGGTGTTCTTTTTGACCCTAAACTTACTTTTAATGACCACATTCGAACTCTTTCTGCAGAAACTTACGGTAGGCTTGGATTCGTGCTGAGAAACTGTCGCGATTTTAGAGACCCCAAAGCTATCACCTTACTGTATACTGCTCTGGTACGTAGTAAGCTGGAGACTGCAGTAGTAGTGTGGAGCCCGCATGAATCCAATTACTGTTTATTATTGGAAAAGATTCAGAAAGCCTTTTTAAGATTTTTATACAAAAAACTTTATGGGTATTAACCATTTTTATATCCAACCCGTTTTTTTCAAGGTGTCCTAGGGTTCAATTCATTGCAAACACGAATCGAAATCGAATTTGTTTGTCTAACAACTGTTTGTGGCTTACTACGCAGTGACTTAGTATGCCCGGAACTGGTGTCGCGCGTGTGTTGCCTGTTTGTGCCAAACAATTACTTGCGTGGCCGGAGTCACCGTCTTCTGGCGGTACCTTCACAAAGAACCAATCACCACAGTCACTCCCCACTGGTGCTTGCACTCAATCAGCTCAACACGCTCCTAGCTACGTCACCTCAGACAGACCTATTTGCAGACCCCTTTGCAAAACTCTTTAAACAGTGTTTGTTGTTTGCTGAAAGCATTTAAGTCAATATATATTTTTTGTTAAGTTTCACAATTACTTTTTGTATAAATTTTTAATTTTGTTACTATATGTTTATTTTACAGTGCATAGGCTAAGCTGTAATGCTGTAAAATTTATTTCAATAAATAAATAAATCACACGGTAGTTAGATAGTTACTAAATCACATGTAATTTGTTATTTATATAATAATTTTCTAAGAATTAAATGTTATGTTAGTTTAGAATAAGTTATTTAGTATTATTTATGTTGTCTTTGCAGTGCCGTTACAGGGTTTCATATGTGGAACTTTTTTCCTTATTTACCACCTGTAAAAACTATGTGAAAGCAATAAAGAATTATGATTATCATTCATCATCATCATTGGCCTCACACGTCTGTGACAGACGATTTAATCAGTGTCTGAGGCAAGACTTTTCATGGCTGTATAAGCCGATACGGGAGCGGCATAGTTTTCCGCACGCTCTACAAGTGAAGGTGGAATTTGAGACTGGCACATGCATGTTTAGATGACGTTTTTGCCTTTTGTTAGCATCATTATGATTATGATTATTTTGTAACAAGACTTACCATAGTAAGACGGCGGCATGCTCCTGCACAGTAGCTTTGCAAGCTGACGCGACCAGGCTCCCGTCTGGACTTGCATCGAGCGAGAACACTTCGTATCCGTGACCGTATAGTTTCTGCACTTCTGGCCACAGAGTGTTCTGCATTAGGGTTTCTTCTGTCGGTGGTTCTGTAGACATAAGACGTAGATGAGATTCAGCTAAATGTATTTCGAAAATTGCAAATCAGGATTCTTTACAGTTTACATACATACATACATATAATCACGCCTCTTTCCCATAGGGGTAGGCAGAGACTACATCTTTCCACTTGCTACGATCCTGACACACCTCTTTCGCTTCTTCAACATTCATCAATCTTTTCATACAGTCATGCTCGTCGGTTTAGGTACTCTTGACCTGACCTTTCTTCCTTCTTCTTTTAGAGTTTAACTCTTTACATTACGTAAACTTGCAAAATTTTTAAGCGCAGGCAGGATTTGAATCTGCGACTTTCGCCATTACAAGTAGTGACGCCTCTTCCACCTGAGCTACCGCTGCTCATCCAAAGTCCGCGAATTTCCAAGTGTATCTTGATGCGTATAACGCGTGGCACGGCTCCATCTACCGGGTTAGTTTTACAACTCATACCCGGCGACTAATTATACATACATACATACATACATACATACATACATCACGCATATAATCCCTTGCGGGGTAGGCAGAGCGTAAACGGCTGCAAAAAACGGACATTTACGCCACGTGTGACTAACATTTGAGGATCATTCGGAAAATTGTGTATCGCCATAGTGACGACTCCCACGGGAAAGAATTGGCGCTGCGACAATTTTTTTTTAATATTCCTCTCGTGTGGGACACCAAGTCTGGACGACCCGATGAACCGTCTGGCTGGCTGGTGTCAGGGTTTTTCAACCACCTACTACTAGTAGTAGGCCTCTTTAAATATTGAATGTAGTCTAAGAGATCGATCGCTATCGGTCATTAGTAAAATTTCACCCTATTTGCCGTGTGATGCCGGCTTAGAATAGCATCGCCCCATTTCTTTCCCGTGGGAGTTGTAAGAGGTGACTAAGGGACTCGAGGGTGGGTATTGTAATTTTAGGCTATGGGCTGACAACCTGTCACTATGGCGATACACAATTTCCGAATAACCCTTAAATATTTGTCAGACGTCGCGTAAATGTCCGTTTTTTGCGGCCGTTTACGTTCTGCCTACCCCGCAAGGTATTATAGGCGTGATATGTGTATGTATGTATGTTACGTCCTTTACCAGTTAATTGCACCGGTACGAAATATCCATCGGTGTCATCCAAGTCGGGTTTGCTGTCATCTCCTGTGAACACAGCTTTGTTTGACAAGCCTAGAGATGGCACCGACGCTCCTTCCGGACCTGGTGACGAAAACAGAATCAAGAACAAGGTAATTAGCATAATAATAATAATAAATCCTTTATTTCAGGCAACAAGGCCCATATAAAATAAATTAAAACAATAAAATATGACTTAAAATCTAACACAAATACAATAAATAGGTACACAACAATAATGTCACAATATACACATGTCATATTATACACTACAATAATATGTATTAACTTGTAGATTCCATTTAGAGTACATTCTGCATCATCTTGTAGGGATCGTGATATACAAGGTGTAACGAACAGCTTTCCGAATACTGATAGGGTGCATTCAGACCATGTAACTAAACAACTTTCTATTAAAATATATTTCAGGAAATGACAAAAATTTTGGACTTCCCATAGTAAATGCAGTCAGCTGATCGTGATTTTGCATGAGAGGTCAAATATTTTTTGTCGTTTCCTGACATAGGGGAAAGCTGTTCAGTTTCATGGTCTGCTGCGTATTCGGAGGGCTGTCCCTTACACCCCATATAACATTTTCAATAAAGTACTGCGACACATAAATTTATATTATTTTCATTTTTACAAATATCAGCTACGGGCAAAGAACAGAAAAAAGTTGCTGGGCTCTTCGTTTTAAACACCGTCGACTCCAATAATTACTTTTTTGGCAGCTGTTAAAAAAAGAAAAAAGTACTCTGAAAGTACTAAAAATCATCGGTAGATGGCGTTGAACATCTGAGGATCATCTTTGCTGGGGAGTTTGATATTTCTTCTCTTTATATAGGACTCTAAGTCTTCCAACGACCCAACGCACGTCTTCGAAAACTTACTAGGAAGTTGTAATTGGAGTTTGATTGAAGGTATGTATGTATGTATTAACTTTATTGTACCACCAGACACATTTAAAAGAACAGTTACAGAAATAAATCTTGAAACAAGAGGCACAAAGGCGGACTTATCCCATTAAGGGGATCTCTTCCAGTCAACCTTTGAGAGAGTTTGGGCATGCTTTACTTTTTTCTTATTTTTTATTAGTTTGATTTGTTTAGATATTTTGATGCATGTATCTGCACTTCGTACGGTGTAAGAAATATCTGTATAGCGCTCGACTTAGACTCCCGCGATTCAGGTTTAACCTAGTGCGGGGTCCGCTAGTAACTGTTAAATAGGTTAAGCATTTTCTTTTAAAAAACATATTTGTATTTGTATAATATAAGTGGTGCTAAAGGCGCTTATTTAAGCGTATTTTGATATCGCTAACAATGAATAAAAACTACGGGTTCGAAAAAGGAACGGAAGTAATGTTACGAGGAAGAAAAAAGTTTACAACTACTTGAATGCTCTTGCATTACTAGATGAGAAACCCCCAGATGTTTAACGCCATCTATTGGCATAATAGTGCGTAACTTTTTTTATCTGACACAAAATTATAAAACTTTTGAACGTCATCTACGAATTAATATTATTATGAGATTCTCGATATTTCGACTGTTGAAGCGTCATGATCACGGGTAAACTGATTTTAATATCTGTCAAAAAATACCTTATTGATTTGCTTAGGGTAGAAACTGATGTATGAAACATAAAAAAACAAATTTCAAGTGTATACTTGCTGTTACCTGCAGTGTCTACTACGCCTAAGCTGCTTCCGGTAATGTTCTCGAAGTTGTGTGTGAAGTTGGCAGGCGCACGGAACACCCTGATCATAAGATAACACTTTATTACACAGGAAGAAACAATTTGCCGTGTGATGCCGGCTTAGAATAGCATCACCCCATTTCTTACCCATGGGTGTCGTAAGAGGCGACTAAGGGACTCGAGGGTCTGTTTTGCAATTTTAGGCGACGGGCTGACAACCTGTCACTATAGTGATAAACAGTTATCTGATTGACCCTCAAACTTTTGTCGGAGACGTGGTGTTAATGTCCGTTGAACGGCCGTTAACGCTCTGCCTACCCCGTAAGGGATATAGGCGTGATTTATGTATGTATGTATGTTAGAAACAATTAATTGAAACATAGCCTTGCTTCTTCTTTTCGTGTAGGACACCGGGTCTTACAACAACCTGATGTATCCTGGTGTCTTTTTTCAACCCCCTACTACAAGTAACCCTCTTACATGGTTGTGTAACGACCACCGTCTTAGTAATCATAATCGCCAGAATCGATTCGCTAAGAAGAAGTAATCATAGACAGCAAACGGAACCGACGGCTTAAAGTGCCCTCCGAAGCTTGGAATCATCTTTTTGGTCAATCTGGTAGTTCAGCCTTGCTAATAAGCTCCGAATACCTTAACTTTTTTGTGTTATGTCATTAGTATTTATTTACGCCAACAACGTCAAGTGTTATTTTTAAACTTTTCGCGAATAAAAACACATTATAGGTTATAGGAGATGAGGATACTCTGAAACATATAATTGAAATTACAGTTCGATATTACCTGATGACTTTTTCCTCGGCTGCTGAAGCGAAGGTGGTCGCGGTGACGAGCGCAAGTGACGCCATGTCGTAGCCGTGGACTTGCGGACGCGCTATTTCATGCCACTCCGTGCCGAGGCCTGGCGTATACAACGAGAAGGTAGGTAAGTTTAGATAAGTTCAGGTCAGTTGAATGTGTTAGTTTTCTGGAAACAACTTATTTATAAAAACGCGCAAATTTTCAAGCGCGGGCAATGTTGAACCTGCGACTTTCGTCAGTTACCGCAGCTCGTTCCTTGCCCGCCAAGTGTATTTTAATGCCAGTAACTGATGCAAATTGGCGGGCGAGGAACGAGCTACGGTAGCCCAGGTGGAAGAGGCGTCGCCACTAGTAATGCGAAAGTCGCAGGTTCAAATCCTGCCCGCGCTTGAAAATTTTGCAAGTTTTCAAAAATGGTATGCCTAACACGGGACGTGTTTTAAAATATGGTATTCAGGTCAGTTCAGGTCAGTTGAATATATTAGTGTATTGTAAATTGGGGATAGAATATGGAAGTTCTTTCATCTTCTTTTGCACAAAGACCTCCCACTTAACCTTTCATTTTGTTCTCCTCTAGACCTCTTAAGGTAAATCCGATGCACTACATGATCAGTAAAAGATTCAGTACATTTGTATACCGAGTCTAGACAATAAATTTTTAAGCTTTAAAGATAGAATGTGGTAATGTTCTACGTTAGCTTAAGCTAGCGCATAAGTGATGATAAAAACTATCGTATGTGTTAATCCATGTTACCATCTATATTTGTGCCAAATTTCATTACAATCGGTTCAGTAGTTTTTGCGTGAAGAAGTAACACACAAACATACAAACTTTCGCATTTATAATATTAGTAGGATTGTGTAACGATAAACAAGATATCGGCTTTTTATACATACATACATATATCACGCCTATATTCCTTGCGGGGTAGGCAGAGCGCAAACGGCCGCAAAAACGGGCATTTACGCCACGTTTAACAAACATTTGAGAGCCATTCGGACAATTGTGTATCACTATGGTGACAGGTTGTCAGCCCATCGCCTCCAATTGCAATACACATGTAACCTTTGAGTCCCTTATTCGCCTCTTACGATACCCACGGGAAAGAAATGGGGTAATGCTATTCTAAGCCGGCATCACACGCTTTTAGGCTTTTATTCTATAAACTATATTGACAGGTCGCACAATCGAGTTGTGTGCCGAGTTTACAACTTGAAAAGAGACAAGAAAATATTCGGAAACCCACCATCAGCTCGTCTCCACGGCGCGTGGACCCTCGTCGTCTGGTCTGCAGAGACGCTCATGATGTACCGGCCCTCAGGTTCCCACCTCACGTCTTCGACAGCATTGAAATGTCCGCCACATACCACTGATGGCTCCCATTGGCGTGTTTCCTGGAGTTACAAGTTTGTACAGAATGTTCAAATAAACTTTAAAACTTAGGGACGTGAGTTTATGGAAAGTTAATGATTCCAAAATAATGGCAAATAAATGGTTTTTGAATTCAATTCAATTCAATTCTTTATTTCTGCTTACATGTTGTTCTGAATGCTAGTGTAGTTTTTACCGTTTAGGCACATATAGAGTCATCAAAAATACCACTATCAAAATTACCACTGTTCCATAACAACTCTTTGAAGACTATTGAATAGTCAAAGTGCAATTTAAAAAAAAAACATTTATTAACAGTTACAACAGTCTACTGCTGGTCAGGAGCCATTACGAATTCAGGGGCAATGTTACTCCTGGTTCAGGCTGATTTTAGTCGCCTATTACAACACTTGCGAGTACAATTGTGGCCATGCTATTTTCACCTGGCAACCCATGTCAATGTTTTATTAATAGAATTTACAAAAGTACTAACCTTATTAAGTTTCCAAATATGAAACGATCCATTATACCCATGCCCCAAGAAACTATCTCCATTGGGTCCAAATCTACTCCCGTAGAACCCTAACCCGTTTCCCCCCACTTCCCCCACCCTGACCTTCTCCACCCACGCCCCCGTGGCGGCTCCCTCCCCCTCCCCGCTGGAGGGGGCGTCGGGTTCCCAGATGATCAGGGTCTTGTCGAGAGATGAGGAAAGAAGGCGGTAGACCGGCAGCTTTTTGTTGGTATCTGTAAATTACATGTTATTGAGTCTTTAAGAACCGTTATAATTAGGATCTATTACCTACACGAGTGCTTTTTTCACTGAATGACACGTGCCCTTCAACTTCAAAATAAAAAACAGTCTGTAAGAAAACGTCTTTCTTAAGGACAATTAGGTGGTTTAACTTGCATCGTCCTAACCAGACTGGGAACAAATTCACGTAGTGATAAACATCGACTTTGTGAGTGTCTCACCGAGAATCGAATCGGAACCTTCGTGCTACTCCAACTGTCCAACAAAAAAAGGAGTGTAAAGTATTTAGAGTTCATGTATGTAGGTATGTATGTTTGTGCGATTCTTCAAAGGACTGCAACTCGTTGACCACTCAACAGATTCGAATGGGAATTCTATAGAAGAAACCTTACGATTATTCCGAGCGTCGCATAGCATTAGGTTTATCTCAGAAAGCAGCCGTGTTTTTTTATTTTATTTTATAATGCTTGTTTCCAGTAGCCGATTGAAAGTAAACCATAATAAGTAAACATACACATACACATATCACGCCTATTATCCCTTGCGGGGTAGGCAGAGCGTAAACGGCCGCAAAAAACAGACATTTACGCCACGTCCTACACACACTTGAGGGTCATTTGGAAAACTGTATATCACCATAGTGACAGGTTGTCAGCCCATCGCCTAAAATTGCAATACACACCCCCATCTCTTAGTCGCCTCTTACGACTCCCACGGGAAAGAAATGTGGTGATGCCATTCTAAGCCGGCATCACACGGCACAATTTAATAAGTAAAACAAGTAGACTATCCGATTTTCTTGCAAAAGAAAGCATATTTGACGGTAGAAGAATATCTTACCTTTATCATAACCAGTCGGATGCCACTGCACCCCATACACCCATCCCTCGTGGCCGGCCAGCACCGCATCAAGCTTCACTGCCCACAGCTTCTTAAACGCCGGGAACACTCTCTGCTCAACCCTGATCCCAGGCCCACACTCCTGGTCCTCAAACAAGTGGACCCGCCAGAGGCGGATGTACGTGTCCTGGGATGATGATGCTAGCAGGAGTGTGGAGCCATCTGTGAAATGTAAGTTGAGATAATACTCGGTGCAAGGGATGGTGTACCAATTTACTTTTGTAATTTGACATTCTTTATTCAATGTAGGATAGTATAGTAACCGGGTATGGATGGTATCCGGCAGTGCGTCTGGATGTCCGAATTCCCAATTAACAGAGATTATTCATATTTTCTTCAGTATGTTCTTGTAAAACATATCTTAAAATTCACTACAGGTTATAGTGTAGCAAGGTTTTTTGAGAAAAACACTGTTAACTACACTGTTGTAGATCTATCAAGTGGGTTTTCCAAATTTACAAAGAATGTTATTACATCCCACAGTAAGTTATTTATACAAGCAGTTATTTTATTCAAGTGGTACAAAGTTCTTTAAAGGCATCATGCACAGTATTTTTGGAGTTTCCGGTTAATTAATCTAGTCTGCTTTTTAAAACTTTCACAGTGTTATTACAAAAAGTTAGATAAGAGCTACTTTTTTTCAAATGACTTGACGTTTTTTTAATAACACAGTCCACATCTAATGTTACATTCATAGGAACGGCAGCATGAGTGTGAGTGAAATGTATTGCTATCACACTCACTCGCATTTATACTTTCACGGAACTATTTCGGGTATTGTTTGCGGCAGCGGCAGAAGCAGGAGCATAGTGTGAAAGTAGCATAAGATTGTTAGAATCATAAGTGTGCACTTACCAACATCCAAGGCATCCAACCCCCTCACCCAATCCTCGTGGCCAGCCAGCGTGTGCACTCTATGAAACTCCTCCCCAGCAAAGATGTGGATCTTGTGATCGTCCAATGCACAGAATAATACAGGCTGGTTCACTACGGGCATCATGTGGGCGTAGAGAGTCAGACAGAGACCAGTGTTCAGGTTGATTATCTGTTTATCTGTAGTTGTACCTGAAATTAGTTAAGAAGTTTTAAAAGTGAGAAAAAAAACTTAAAATTACTACAAATATTTTGTTTGTTGTTGTCACTTTCTTTAGCTCTGATGCAACTTTTTTTTAAATGGTCTACACGATCAATATAAAAAAATTAAACCACTCGTTTTAGCAATTTTGACAGGTTCGACTGCCTGCGGCGCAAAGGTTCTGGGTACGATTCTCGGTGGGGCACTCACAAAGTTGATATTAATCACTTTCTGAATTGTTCCCAGTCTGTTGAGGACATTGCAGGCTGAACCACCTGATTGTCAGAATAGAAAGATGGTTCCGTGCTTCGAATTGCGCGCTAAGCCGTACAACTAATAGTAGGAGGTTGAAAAACTCGTGACACCATTGGGTTGTTAGATGATTTGGTTTCCCACACGAAAAGAAGAAGAAGAATGTTTAAATAAAACTATTGTAATAATACTTTTATAATGTGTAATGGTACTGTGGAATGGAAAAAGGGAGGGAGGCCTTTGCCCTGCAGTGGGACATTACACTCTAGAATTAGAATTAGTGGTAATACCAACCATTTTTCCTCTCCCACACTCTAATCATGGAATCAATGGACCCAGTAAACACAATAACATCATCTCCTTGAGTATAAACTCCATGAATACATGTTATTCCCTCCGTATGCCCTTTTAAATGACTTGTCACAGTCCACTGGCCTTCTACTAGCGACCTGAAATTGAAGAAAAGATTATAAAAATATTCAAAGGTAAATCTAAAGAAAATAAAATCTGAAGAAAGGGGTTAAAAGTTTAATATGTACATTTGTAGTCTTTGATGTAATCTGTTTCAAAATTAGTGATTAGATATGATGCACAATTTGTTGAATACACATTTAAGGTGCTGCCTCGAAGCTTCACCCTAGGCCTGGCCTTAAGGGATTTCTGATTTTTAGTTCAAAGGAGTAAAAAGAGGATAGAGGTTTTTATGAAAATTATGGGAATTTAGAGGCAATCTCTTTTAAACTAAGGACTAAACTTTTCAAATATTAAAAAAAAAAAAAAATAATAATAATATTATTTATTGCCTTTTTAAAGTCTACAAATCTTTAAATCAGCATATGCTAACTTTTCACCTCTAAAGGGGTAAAAAGATGACAAAAGTTATGTGGTAATTCATGGCTTTAATTTTTTTTTATAAGACTAAGGGGATTAAATAATAAACTATGGATTTGAAAGTTAGTAGGTTGAAGTTTATGTAGGTTTGTGGGGTTGTTTGTTGACCAAAAAACCATGTGCGATTGAAACTGCACATGAAGATGCTAGTCAAACACTGAATACCATATGGCTGCAGTCTTGTCTGCTGAGCAGGAGATGAATTCCGTACAAGTCCCATCAGGCTTGCGGAGCCATTTCACTGAGTTCACCTTGGAGCGGTGGTGATGTAGAACTGTAAGCGGGTTGGTTCCTTTGACATTCTGTAATTTGTAAAATTATTAAAACAGAATCTTTGTTGCAGTTTGTTTCACATTTATGATAGGAATTCAATAAACAAAACAGTATTTTTCATAGTTATAATTTGAACGAATTTAATTTAAAGAACCCATTTAAATTACAACTTTGAATAGTGCAAAGAACCGCGAAAGTTTAAAATTTAATGCATTTTTCAGCTTTTAAAAAGCTATGAAAAGGGGTCAATAAATTAAATTATGATTGGAAATTGATAAGAACTTCAAAGCCATCCATATGAGGTCTACGTTTAGGATTAACTTAAAAAATTATGTGCAGCATATGGATTCAAATTAAAATATTATAGTTCGGACTGTTTACTGAACTCCCAACTTGCCAACAGCTCCAACTAGCAAGAAGTTTGGAAAAGACATAGGTAGACATACTTATCATTATTTAGAAGGAGACATATATAAATGAAACAAACCGTATCGTAAATAACAACAGCATTCGAAGCACCAAAACAAATAAGTCCTTGCGCGTTCCAGTCGATTATTTCGGGGATCCGGTTACAGGCAGCCGACGTGTACTCTTGTTTTATGGAAACCTTCATATTTATGAAAAATTCACACAGAAATTCATCAATTTATTGAATAAACAAACGCGAAACAAGAAGACGACGTGATTTTTGAGGTTATGTCATATGTTTTTATGAACTGTCAAAAATCACAACTAAACGCATGTTATTAATTTGTTATTTACAAAACAAGTTATACGGTATAATCTAGTAAAACTATTAAAAACTTTACGTATGAAAATTAAATGATCTGCGTTTCTTTGTTTTTATGGTTTTTCGTATGGAAGTGTCTATACAGCGGGGCGCCCTGCCATATAGTCTATAAGTCTATGGCGCAGGGCGCCCAGTTGCGTAGCTCTTTCAAAGTGAACTAGCTATTTGCCGGGGCAATCTGTCACTTTGATATTGACAAGTGATTTTCAGGTTATGTTTCAAAGTTTGTTTGATGTTTGTTTGGATCGTTTTGGCGGTTGTAACTTGTTTGTGTGGCTTGGAGCGTAAAACAATTGTGATAGTGAGATCTAAATATGGAAAACAACGTCTTAAGAGGTGATGGTGGTGACTTGAGAGGTGTACAGTTTAATTCTTATGAAGAACTTTCACTGTTCATTAAAGAATATGAAAGTAAGAATTATGTTCAACTGAACAGGTCTTCTGCAAAGAAACTTAACGCTCCAAGCGTCCTAAAGAAATACCCTTTTAAAATCACTAATACCAATAATGCCCTCGAGTATTATAGTTTAACATATAATATGTGTCTTCATGGTGGAAACTACAAATTTACTGGATCACAGAAAAGAAAGACAAGGTGTGTACTACAATCAATTTTTCGCATTAAATAATAAAGCTAAACGTGTGATGCCAGTTTGACGTGTGATGCCGGCTTAACGTGTGATGCCGGCTTAGAATAGCATCACCCCATTTCTTACCCATGGGTGTCGTAAGAGGCGACTAAGTGACTCGAAGGTTAGATGTGTAATGCAATTTTAGGCTATTTTATGTATGTATGTAAATAATAAAGAGGTCACAAAAAATAGTTTGTTTCTAGTGTTCTGTACCGTAAGGTAAGGAATATATAGATATTCCTGTTATTACCTTACGGTACAGAACTTCTTTGTACAGAACTTAGTTTGTTTCTAGTGTTCTGTACCGTAACTGTTATTACCTTATGTCCTGTTATTACCTTACGGTACAGAACACTAGAAACAAACTATTTTTTGTGACCTCTTTATTATTGCACCAGGCCTGATCACATAATCTGTAATAGTTGAAACAAATAACACAAACATAATTTTAAAAAAATCAAGACGACTACCATACAACAAACGTGATTATTTTAGTCTAAGCTATTCTTTTTGTAGAATTGGTACGAAACCTTTCGTGCGAGAGTTCAACTCGCACTTGGCCTCTTATTTTTGCGCTACATAGGTTGTGGATACTAACTAATGATTTATTTTATTTTCAGCACATCAAAATTAGGATGCCCGATGTTTATGCGATTTCGAGTATCAGCTGATGGACAAAAATTGGAAATGGCTGACTACAACACTGAACATAACCATATAATAAACGAAGAAGTTTTCCACCAATTGCCCAAACAAAGACGATTAAATGAAGAAGAAAAAGAAGAGGCAGAAAAATTTTTGAAACTTAAATGTAACAAAAAAATTATAAAACATTATATCAAAACGAATACTGGAAAGACAGTAACTCTGAAAGATTTATCGAATTTAAAAATAAAAATGATGAATTTGAAAGATAAAAATGAATTGATAGAAGCTGTAATTTTTTTAAAAACTGATTCTTCATCAGAAGTAGAAATTTTCATAAATGATGATGATGAGCTGGAAGGTTTATTCTTTCAGGATAAACACATGAAAGAAACATTTCAACATTACCCAGAAGTGGTACTCTGCGATGCCACCTATAAACTAAATAATTTAAGGATACCCCTGTATATATTACTAGTAATCAACGGAAATGGGAATGGAGAGGTGGCTGCTACCTTTCTGCTTGCCAATGAAAATGAAGACAGTCTCACAAAAATAATCGCACATTTTAAAGAAAAAAATTCCTTTTGGCACAAAACAGTGTCTATTCTAACCGATAAAGACCTTAAAGAACGACATGTATTTCAAAAAGAGTTTCCAAATGCTCAATTAATACTTTGCATTTTTCATGCACTGAAAACGTTTAGGACCACAATTACTTCACAAAAAATGAATATAAGCAGTGAAGAAAGAGACACGTGCCTCAAAATTTTGCAAAAATTAGCTTATGCAAAGAATGAAAATGAGTATCAGAAGTATTATGAACAATTTTTAAGATTAAGATTTGAAAAAGTTATAAATTACTTCAACAAAAACTGGCATGGCATTAGAGACCAGTGGGTACAAGGCCTAAAACTACAAAACCTGACTTTGAATATTAGTACCACAAATCACTTAGAGTCACTAAACCAAAAAATCAAGCAAGTGGTCACTAAAATGAGTGACTTGAGGTCATTTTATAGCGATTTTTTGATTTTGTTGGAAACTATACGAGACGAATACAAAAATAAAGCAACTAACATGGCTACCAAAAAACTTTTGCATTCCTACGAAAAGGATTCCGTTGAGGCCAAATACATAGATTTACTCACGCCTTACGCCTTTACATTTGTAGAAAAAAACCTGAAAGATTATGAAACACATGGATATAATCAAACATGGAATACGACACAGAACGAGTGTGAGTGCAATTTCAGAAGAAATATGCAACTGCCATGCCATCATATTTTTTATCAAAGAGCATTGTCTAATTTAAATCTTTATGATGAAAAATTGGTCAATGAAAGGTACAAAAAATTTTTTACATAGCACATAACACAAGAGCAAATAAAGAGGATATTCCCAGCCAACCTGATAGTGCATCAGTTACTAGAATAGCTAATAGAAAACCATTAACAAGTAATGAAAAATACAGGAAAACAACAGATTTATGCCTACAAATTGCTAGCTGTGCTTCTGATTTAGGTAGCACACGCTACGAAAAGCTTATGCAACAATTGAAAAGTTTGTTGAAATTTGTTAAGGAAGGACAAGATTTTATAATTTCTGGAGTAGAAGTACCAATTGATTGTGAAACAGTAAAAAGTAATAAATAGTACAGAATGATTTTGACAAAAAGCTGGAAGTGGAACTGGGCAAAAAGAATTTGGATGATAAAAAGAAAATTACAAGTATGGAACAATTGAATTTTGATGAAAACCAAAATTTTGATAATATCATGATTGAGGTCATAACAGAAACTGAAGTTGAAGAATTAAATGAAAAGATGGAAAGTCAACTAAATGAAAAGCACCCAAACAATATAGGCGAAACGGAAACATTGGAATTGAAAACAATGCATTCTGTCCAAAACCAAGTTATAAATAATACAGTTATTGAGGAGGTCTCAACAGATTTTGAAATTGTTTCATCGACAGAAAGCAACACGGCTTCTAGAGTTCAAAACGTTGTACCAGCTGCTCTCATAGACCATACATATTTTTGTGAAAAAACAACGAAAGAATTACATCCTAAAGTAAATAATACCTTAAATGATCTAAGGACCATACAGTATAAATATTTAAAAATGAAAAGAGTTGGCAGGCCTAAGGGGGCTGAAAATACTGTTATAGGACTAAAAAAAAAAGTGAATTATCTATACACACAATAAGGCAATTAATAGATCTACGTACGTACCTAAACCAGGTGTATGTTTTATTGTATGCAAATAAATACTATTATGATATGATACAAGTTTAATTTTAATTTAATTTACCTGATTAGATATATATTATGTTAAACTAGCGGCCCACTCAGCGGTTTCAAATGCTGCTAACCGATTTCCCACAGAAAACAGACCTTCTCCCGACATAAATCATACATATAAACTTTCTTCTTAAATCACTCTATCTTTTAAAAAAACATCCAAATCCATTAGGTGGTTATGAAGATTTAAGCATACATACAAACAGACATAGGGACAGATGCGGTGGAAAGCGAGTTTACTTTATACTATGTAGTGATGATGCAAGCGATTACAACCAAACAAACATAGGTTCACTGCACAAATCAAGTATTTTTAATTTCTGAAATGCTAAATACGTAAGAGTTGTATTAATATCCTTCTTCATCTGAAGTTTATTTAAAAAAGTAAAATTTTACTAAGGTGGAACATGAGTACCGGCAAATAGCCAATCACAGATAAGCGCCCCGCTATATAGTCTAAATTGCTACTTGGCAGGGCGCGCCCCGCTATATAGTCTAAATTACTACGTGGCAGGGCGCCCCGCTGTATAGACACTTCCTTTTCGTATGGTGTTTGCATTTATTTGAACTCTTTTATTGCATGGTTTAGTCGAAACAAAACGAACTCTAGGCGGTAAAACGCGAACTGTCAGTCTTTTCCAAAATGTCATAACTGTGTCTGACTGCGATTTGGTGTATGTTGTAAATAGAAGTTTTATTATTTATTTCTAGTTAATTTTGTATATTATCATAATGCCGGAAGTTATGATATTGGGCATACCCGTTAGCTTTCCATTCGAACCCTACGATGTTCAGAAAGCATACATGGAACGAGTTATCCAGAGCTTGCAGAACAATACGAATGCTTTACTGGAATCTCCCACGGGAACAGGTAAAACGTTGAGTTTACTATGTTCTTCCTTAGCCTGGCTTATGGTTAAGAAGGCGCAATTACAAATGAATGCACAAGTAGGCAATTTTTCTGAGCACAGTGGCCCTAGTGGTTTCAGTGCAGCTTTGGGTGATAAACTAAAATCTGGAGCTGGAAAAAAAGATAACACGACCTGGGGAATGCCGAAAATTATTTACTCCTCAAGAACACACTCTCAATTGACTCAGGCTATGCAGGAATTAAAGAGGTCGAGTTACAGACATGTTAAGGCAACTGTTTTGGGTTCAAGAGATCAAATGTGCATCCACCCAGAGGTGTCCAAAGAGACTAACAATATGAACAAAGTCCACATGTGTCAGCTAAAAGTAAAGTCCAGAACATGCTTTTTCTACAATACGGTTGAATCAAAGAAAGATGACAGAGCTGTAAAAGGTGATGAAATACTAGATATTGAAGATTTGGTTGCAGTCGGCAAGAAATTAAAATGCTGTCCTTATTATTTATCTAAAGAACTAAAACAAGATGCAGATATAATTTTCATGCCATATAATTATTTGTTGGATCCAAAATCAAGGAAAGCTAATGGTGTTGAGCTAATGAACAACATTATAATTCTAGATGAAGCACACAATGTTGAGAAGATGTGTGAAGAATCAGCTTCCTTGCAAATCAGAACAACAGATGTTGCTATCTGTATTGATGAAATCACTCATGTCATGAGAAGTTTTAGTGAAACTAGTGAAGAGTTACTAGATGCTACAGTTGATTTAAATCAACCCAAAGATTTTACTTGTGATGACTTGTGCATTCTCAAAGAAATGATGCTGGCATTGGAAAAGGCTATTGATGAAATCCAAGTAGGTAGTGAAGGAGCCACATTCCCTGGAGGCTATATCTTTGAACTGCTTGCAAAAGCTGAAATAAAAGATCAGAACCAAATGACAGTTATTACACTGATGGAAAATCTGATCCAATATTTGTCAACAGCAAGTGCATCACCATTTCAAAAGAAAGGTGTTGGATTACAAAAGATCTTAGATCTGCTGAATGTAGTTTTTAGTGGCACCACTCATGAATATAAAGAAAGGGTCAAATTGTGTTATAAGGTTCATATTCATATTGAGGATAAAAAGAATAATAAGAAATCTGATGGCTGGGGTGCTCTGAAAGCAACCACTTCTAAGACAGCAGAGAGAGTACTTAGTTACTGGTGTTTCAGTCCTGGGTTTGGGATGAAACAACTGTTAGAGCAGAATGTCAGAAGTATTATCCTTACCAGTGGTACACTTGCTCCATTGAAACCCTTGATATCAGAACTGGGAATTCCTATTGGAGTTCAACTAGAAAATCCACACATTGTTAAAGCAAATCAGATTTGTGTCAAAATCATTCCTCAGGGACCAGATGCAGTCCAGTTGAATTCAAATTACCAAAACAGGGATAACCCAAAATATATCTGTTCTCTCGGCAGGACAATCTTGAGTTTCTGCAGGGTTGTGCCTGATGGATTGTTGGTATTTTTTCCATCTTATCCAATAATGGCCAAATGCCAAGAAATGTGGCAGTCTGAAGGAATTTGGACAGGCATCAACAGCATAAAACCTATATTTGTTGAACCACAGAGAAAGGACACATTCAATGCCATAATGAATGAGTTCTACAGCAAAATTAATGATCCGGGCACTAAGGGAGCTTGCTTCATGGCTGTTTGTAGAGGGAAGGTATCAGAAGGTTTAGATTTTGCTGATATGAATGGAAGAGCTGTCATTATCACAGGATTGCCATTTCCACCACTCAAAGACCCAAGAATCATCCTCAAGAAAAAGTATTTAGAAGAGTTGAGGATCAAAAACAGGGATTTCTTGTCAGGAGATGAGTGGTATTCCTTAGAAGCAACCAGAGCTGTGAATCAGGCTATAGGAAGAGTAATTAGACATCAGAATGATTACGGAGCAATTCTTCTTTGTGACAGTAGATTTAATAGCCCAAAACTAAAAGCTCAACTGTCTGCCTGGTTAAGAGGCCACATTAATGTATCAAACAAGTTTGGTGAGACAGTCAGTGAGATTTGTAGGTTCTTTAAAACTGCGGAAGCAGCATTACCTGCACCAAGGTTAAAACCATTAATGCCTTATGAAGCTAATGCTGGATACAAAGACAACTCTGGTGGTTATGTCAACCATAGTGGAGTATCTTTTCCTGTTGCAAATACTAGGACAGTGAATAAGGCTGAATCCAGGAAATCTGTTAGCCAATATCCAAATTCTAATGAGGTTTATGCTGACTTTTCAATGGATTTTTATAAAAAAGCCCAATCATCAGCTTATGTGAATGAGTTCAAGCCCAAGGAAACAAAGGATCTCTTCAAAGCCTTAGATGCCAGTCAATCTTCTCAGGGTTCATCTCAATCTTTAGTGACAATTCACAAAAGGAATGCTGATGATGCAAATTCTGGAGGAGCAGCTAAGAAGAAAAAACTTAAAATTAAGCCATTTGGTTTTGAAGATAATCTAAAAATCAATGGAGAAACATCTAGTGCAGTTGTACAAAAAGTAGCACCTACCTCTTTGATAGACTTTGTAAAAGAAATCAAAACATTACTCCAGGCAGAACAATATAAACTATTTCAATTTGCCATTTCAAGTTATAAGAAAGACGGAGACTATTCCTTATTCTTAAAAACTCTGAAGGAAGTGTTGGAAGATAGAAAATTATTTTATTTGATGAGAGGCATGAAAAGGTTTTTGAAAGAGGAACATAAAAATAAATTTCAAGAATACTGTGATAGTGTCAACTTTAGTAAATAGATAAATAAATATTAATTGACTGCAAAATTGTGTTGTTTCTATAATATGGTTGTAATTTATAAGATGTAAATAAAATTATGATATTTATAGCATAGCTGTTTTTATTAACTACCTAATCATAAACATTAAACTACTTGTAACTAAAACTCATTTCTGACAGGTTCATTAATCTTATTTTGTATTTCAACGGAGTTGATCCGAAGCATGGTTTGCTGTGCTCTTTGGAAGTTGATCCTCATGAACTGCTTCCTTCTCTTCTTCTTAAAATGTGTCCTTGTGTGGGAAAGGCCTTTGGATATAACAGTAGCAGTTACATTGACTAATCCTGGCTGGACAAGTGGTTGGCCAATTAGTGAGAAATCATTGTTAGCAGCGAGTAAAACTTTGTCCAATCTTATTTTGTCGCCAATGTTTGGTGGCCAGTACCCTTCGACGACGAGTAAATCTCCATCAGTGACTCTCCACTGTTTGCCTAGAAGATGTACTATGGCGAAGTTACGTGAAGGTTTTTGTTCCACTATTTTGTTGCATGTAGAGATAACATCTTTGGTAGTTTCTTCAGGTGATTTATTCGCTACCGGTGCAAGGTTTGTGATAAATCTTGATAGAACACCACCTAAAACAATAAATGATATCAGAAGAGTTGTACAGCACTGACTTCGGCTAAAGAAAATATTCATTTGCGAAAAGCTTATTCTTACAACTAATGCTAACCTTGTCCACTGCTGAAAATGCTAGAAAGCCTTTGTAGGCCAGCTCTAATCAAAGACATAGTGTTATTTTATTTAATTCTGCATGAATCACATTATTTCACACTCTCCAAAACATAACCTCAACTTAGTTTGACAGATCGTTTGACATTTGACGTTTCGTATTTCGTTCAGAAATATTTGTGTGCGTTTCGTTTCAATTTTATTTAGGCTGCCCCTCCGCTGCCGGTACCGGTTTCAAAAAAGAAGCAGGATGGGAACCGAGACCACAAAGTAAGTATTGGCAGCTGCGCGTGTGCCGAGACTGTGGAAGCGCGGTGGGAAGACATGTTGTAAAGGGGTTCCGAACATTTAACCCTACAATGCATGATTTTTTGTTTTGCTTTGAATTAAATATATGTGACAGACATTAGGGAAATATGAAGGGAAAAAATAATGAAAAAAATCAATATGTCGATTTACATAGAAAAAAAAGGTATTTTAATTCTGTTCCACATATGGTACACTATGCATTTAGCATCCATCAAGAGGTACACTTACAATTTTAAGGATATGTGGCAAACAAATAATTATTTATTAGAAAAATACAAAGCTGAATCTTATTATTGATGAAAAACACGGAAACAGTTTTTAACCTTGTTGAAACAGAGTTCAACACGACACTTTTCGCAGCTGACGAAGGTTTTTCCTTTACATCCAGGTAACTTACAGCGTTGTCTGGTCGATAGCCATTTCAGAAAATAGGCAACTCAGAATGGGCAATTCAATGAGATATTCTTCTTCCAGATGAATCTTCTTTTTTTAGCTGGAACTGTGCGTGCTTGCCTTCGAGAAAGTGAGCTACAAAACTTGACCTTGAAGAAATAGAACTATTATTTTGAATCTGCCGAGACTGGGTGTTCTTTTGACCTCCGATTGAGGAGCCACGACTAGTAATCTGCGGGGATTCCCCCCTGCTTGATGAGCACCGACCTGAAACCTGAGAGGATTCCCTTCTGTTTGATGAGGGCAGACCTAAAATCTGAGGGGATTCTGAACAGAAACTGGTGGCGGGTCCTCTCTGTTTGATAAGTTACGACCAGAAACCTGCGTGTACTTTCTTTTGCTTGATGAGGAGTGACCAGAATTCGAACTTGTCGATCGTGAAATTCGGTTGCCAGCTGAATGATATAATGAAATATTCTCTTCTATTAGCGTTTCATTTTGAACAGTAGTCACGTCAACTTCTTCTTCAGAGTCCTCCAGATTATGGTCGACGACCTGCCTGTTTTTTTTCGTATCATCATCACTGTCAGCATCCGAAAAGTCCTTGCCATCTTCACTACCTGATGGTATTGCTAAAGCGCGCTCAATCTCTTGATCTTTTAGCTTTTTCTTTGCCATAATCTGAAATAAGTAAGAATATTTTGTCAAGTAAGAAAAGCGACTTCAATGCACAGTGTGCCATATGTGGAACATGCGTATTCGACCATTTTTCTTATAGAGTTTTATGAAAACATAGTTTTGTTTACTTACCGTGTTTTACTTCACAATATTTGCGACACACTAGTATTTTTTTCTAGTCAAAAAACCACAGTTTTCTATTTTTAACACACTTCACAAAAACTCAAATCGCTGTTTCGCCGCTCAAATGCTAACAACTTGTAAACATTGGACCGACAACAAAACACTGCTGCCACCTTTGACAATTGCAGAGTATGTCTAATTAGTCCATCAATTAAGGTGTTTGTATCACAAAAAACTAGATGGCAGCGCAGGTCCCTAAGCGAGAAAACTTGCGAACATCTGGATGTCCCATTTGTGGAACAATATGCATTGTAGGGTTAAAATACTAGTTTAGAGGATTTATTCGGAGAGGACGAAAAATTGACACTACGAATGAAAATTAATCGAAAAACTAGCTATCACAAACAAGATTGTCCAGCTACAATACAATTACAATTAAAAAAAATATTGATACAGTACTTACGAAACTTGATTGACTGCACAATCATTTTTTATTTTATTTAACTTTATGCATTTTTATTTAACTCAAAGTTTTCCAGCGAGCAATGGAGCGCAGTATACTAGGTCTGAAACTAGTTGACCGAGTCAGAAATACTACTTTGCGTTCCAAGACTCGAATCGCGGATGTAGCCCATGCAGCTGCAAAGCTTAAATGGGATTGGGCCGGTCATGTTTGCCGCATGCCTCACGAGTTATGGGCTTATACCACCACTATTTGGAAGCCAAGAGCCGACAGACGTCGTCGCGGGCGACCTAGACGCAGATGGCGAGACGAATTAGACGGTTACTCAAAAAACTGGTATGCGGAGGCACAGGATCGAGATCAGTGGAGGAAGGGGAGGGAGGCCTTTGCCCAGCAGTGGGATCCCGATGGCTCTATAAGATAAGAAGATAAGATTATGCATAAAAATGTACAATGTACACGGGCGGACTAAACGCCGAATGCATCATCTATCTATCTATTTATCTAATAAGCCTATATTAGCCCATTGCTGGACATACGCCTCTTATTTAATGCGCCACTCTCTTCAGTCCTGTGCCGGCCTATCTTAACGGCGACTAAAATTTCTCAACAGTGTCAAGCAAGCTAAGATAGGTAAACCAGGAGCTAACAAAAGATTCTCGGTGGGGCACTACACACAACACAACATAACATTGACAGCCACCACAATCCACTGCTGGAAGTGAGCCTCCCTCTAATAAATAAACAATTAATAATTTGATTCACAGGGACCGCTGCTGCCCACTCCCTGAATGATTATCGCGTAGTCACTTTTTCGACACCCATGGATAGAATTTTTATCAACACCAAGTTATATTTATCACTTTGGTTCTGGGTTTGTTCACGGTCAAGTTAGGAATTTAAGCTTTTACTTATATTTGTAACGGCAATTTTTTTGACATTCTCGGTACATACCTTATATTATGTATGAGTGTAGTTATTTGTATTAACTAGACTTTGATTTGAGAAAATAAATGAAACTTAAACAGTGCCATGGAGAAACTTTTTGTTTTGTCAATGAAAGTGATAATGAAAATGAAATAACTTTATTCAATGTAGGATAACATTATCACTTATTGACGTCATGATAGGTCATTGTAAAAAAAAGAAATTTGCATAACGCAATTTTCTTTTGTCCTAATAGAAAACCGGCTCGGGCGGGATAAAAAAATAAAAATAAAGGCACTGCCTCGGGGCTGGCCAGGTTAATTACACAGCACGTAACTTTGCGCCACCACCATTTGTAAACAACATTTGTTTAAAATTTTGGTCAAGATTTCCAAAGCGTGTTATTTACATGCGTATAATTAACCGGAAAAACCCCCCAAAAAACTTGCCCAGAAGTGCTCCTACTCTAAATTAACAATCTTTCTAGGCCCTAAGCTGCCCTAGCTAATTTTGGAAATAACGAATAATATATATGTATAGCCCAAAAATGGCTACATAAAAAAATAATAATCCACACTAATATTATAAATGCGAAAGTAACTCTGTCTGTCTGTCTGTCTGTCTGTCTGTCTGCTACGCTTTCACGGCCAAACCGCTGAACCGATCTTCATGAAACTTGGCACAGAGATTGCTAGCATACCGAGAACGGACATAGACTACTTTTTATCACCATTCGAGGGTCTGGAGTATAGATGTAGACCACCAGGTGTACCACCAGGAGCCCAGCTAAACTATTAGAGATACAGGCATGGTTCCAAAACAAAAGTTGTTCAGTATGATGGGCCGCTTCTTTTCACAAGGACATTGAGGATCTGGAGTACCTTATGTAGACCACCAGGTGTACCACCAGGAGCCCAGCTAAACTATTAGAGATACAGGCATGGTTCCGAAACAAAAGTTGTTCAGTATGATGGGCCGCTTCTTTTCACAAGGACATTGAGGATCTGGAGTACCTTATGTAGACCACCAGGTGTACCATCAGGAGCCCAGCTAAACTATTAGAGATGCAGGTATGGTTCCAAAACAAAAGTTGTTTAGTATAATAGGTCGCTTCTTTTCACAAGGACATTGAGGATCTGGAATACCTTATGTAGACCACCAGGTGTACCATCAGGAGCCCAGCTAAACTATTAGAGATACAGGCATGGTTCTAAAACAAAAGTTGTTCGGTATGATGGGCCGCTTCTTTTTACAAGGACATTGAGGACCTGGAGTACCTTATGTCACCAGGTGTACCATCAGGGACCACGTAAACTATTAGAGCTACAGGTATGGTTCCAAAACAGAAGTTTTTCAGTATGATGGGCCGCTTCTTTTCACACGGACGTTGAGGATCTGGAGTACCTTATGTTGACCACCAGGTGTACCATCAGGAGGCCAGCTAAACTATTAGAGATACAGGCATGGTTCCAAAACAAAAGTTGTTCGGTATGATGGGCCGCTTCTTTTCACAAGGACATTGAGGATCTGGAGTACCTTATGTAGACCACCAGGTGTACCATCAGGAGCCCAGATAAACTATTAGAGATACAGGTATGGTTCCAAAACAGAAGTTGTTCAGTATGATGGGCCGCTTCTTTTCACAAGGACATTGAGGATCTGAAGTACCTTATGTAGACCACCAGGTGTACCATCAGGAGCCCAGCTAAACTATTAGAGATACAGGCATGGTTCCAAAACAAAAGTTGTTCAGTATGATGGGCCGCCTCTTTTCACCAGGACATTAAGGATCTGCAGTACATAATGTAGACCACCAGGTGTACCATCAGGAACCCACGTGAACTATTAGAGATACAGAAATGGTTCCAAAACAAAAGTGGTTCAGTATGATGGGCCGCTTCGTTTCACAAGGACATTGAGGATCTGGAGTACCTTATGTAGACCACCAGGTGTACCACCAGGAACCCACGTAAACTATTAGAGATACAGAAATGGTTCCAAAAAAAAGTTGTTCAGTATGATGGGCCGCTTCTTTTCACAAGGATATTGAGGATCTGGAGTACCTTATGTCACCAGGTGTACCATCAGGAGACCACGTAAACTATTAGAGATACAGAAATGGTTCCGAAACAAAAGTTGTTCATGATGATGGGCCGCTTCTTTTCACAAGGACATTGAGGATCTGGAGTACCGTATGTAGACCATCAGGTCTACCATCAGGAGCCCACCTTATTGGAGATACAGAAATGGTTTCAGAACAAAAGTTGTTCAGTATGATGGGAATAAGTTGAGAAAGGACATTGCCTTCTTTACCGAGGACAGAAAAACAAAAAATGTGGTATATAGAGGTATAAAAATGTATAACAGTAACTTATATTACCTTTTGATCTGTCTAATCTACTTATGCTAACCATTTTAGTGTGCTCAAATCGGCACCTCTGGAGTAAGTACTCTGTTATCTACTGACTTTTGTATTCATTGGTTATAAATATTGATCTCTCAGGCCGGATAGCAAATTTTGAATTGTCCCTTTAACAACAGAAGCAAGCAAGTCATCTTTAAACAGTAGAGATAAGAACTGTTCTAATATCACTGTCACACTTACTATGTATACACATACCTACTTTAGAACTTCTGCCTAAAAAAAACTATCTAACGCGGACGAAGTCGCGGGTAAAAGCTAGTATTATAATAATAACAAAAAATTGCAGTAGATAAATCTACATGTTTCGTCCAATAAAATATTTACTTTATACATTTGAATTAAACCCATGGAGATTTATCTTACATGAGTCTGATTTTTCATAATAGCCTTTCTTGTACAGTTTTTGTTTAATTACTGGTTTAAATTTATTTAAGGGTAAGTCTTGAATATCTTTAACAAGTTTGTTATAAAAGCGTATACAATTGCCCTTAAGATACGAAAACTACTAAACCGATTTCTTATACGTGGTGTAAGGGTCGGTGTACCGAAACTGAACAACTTTTTCTATGGAAGCTATGTTGGTAAACGAGAATTTTTTTTCGACCTCCCATACAAAATTACCGATCAGTTGACTGACTATCTATGGAAACTCGAAAAAAAAAATTCGTTTTCCAACATTATGCCAAACAAATAGTTTGACAAAGAATTTTATGCAAACCGAGGTATCACAAAGTAAGTATTGGCGGCTGCGCGCCGTGAGGTATGCCCAAAGTATATTAGGAACTTCAACAATATGCAAAACGACGGTATCCCCCTGCGCCACATTTATACTGGCTGGCCTGATGGCGTAGCAGTTAGTACCCGTGCTTGCTACGCCGAGGGTCGTGAGGGTTTGATCCCCACAAGATACAAATATATATTAAATCAGATTTTCAGGTGTTTTTGTTTAGTCTAGGTGTTTTCTGTATATTTCAATTTATTTACATAAAAAGGTATAAATTGAGTAAGGGACAGCCCTAATTATAGAGTTCATTCACAACTTGAAATTGAACAACTTCCCCTAAGAAAATATTTCAAGAAACCTCAAAAATATTTTGACTTCCCATATTAATTGTAGTACCTACGCTGATCATGATTTTGTATGAGAGGATATTTTTTTGTCTTTTCCTGACATATGTTCCAAGAGAAAAGTTGATTAGTTTCCCTTAAACCCAGTATAAGTAAAAATATCAGCTATTTAGTTCCCATCGTACAAGCTATGCTTTGTTTTGGGCTAGATAAAATGTCAAGGTAAAATTTTTGCTATTGACCGACAGCAAAAATTGAAGTTGTGCTGGTGATAAGGAAAAACTTTCCCTAAGGAACATAGGTCGAACTCTTATCTTATCTTACTTAGCCTACATCGTCTCAGGTCAAATCGAACTACTAAATATTTAAAAAATATATTCCTTCCTACCAGCCCGTCTTTAGATTTCATTATCGGTCACTAGTAAAATTTCACCCCATATAATATATGAGACCCTCCCTACACTTATTATTAAGCATTTTTTATGGTATCGGGAGCTGAATGTACTTAAGGTACCTTAAAAGGAGGAGACCTATCTACTCACAAATTTCTGTAATGGCAAAGTTCCGTCAGAAAAACGCATGACATCATTTTGTCTATTCTGCAACTATTTCAGTTGGAGTTTAATGTATGTGCGTACACGAAACGTGTCAGCACTCCAAGTGCCACCATTTCAAAATCCAGGTCCAGCGCTTCAGCCCACTGCCGGCTCTTACAGTCAACCATAAGAAAATGTTGTACCTTCATCGCCTGGCTAACTGCTTCGCCCATTTGAATAAAGATCACTCAAGGTCTAAGGTAATAAATTTAGAATGTTCCGGTGTGTACAAGATCGTGCGAGGTCGTCTGTTTCCGCCGGCGTCTGGAGGTGGTTGCCATGGTTGCCATGCCGACGGGCGATGGCGGGCACGCGGCGCGCCTCTGCTGAAAACAGGAGGTGGGGTCGCGAGAAGAGACAGGGTTTGTTTGTAGGCGTACCTTCGTCGCAGGCACCTACGCTACCTCAATCACGGCAGTATCTTTAGATTTGGAGTTCATAGATAGGATTTTATTATGATT
Source organism: Tuta absoluta (assembly GCA_027580185.1). Classification (NCBI taxonomy): domain Eukaryota; kingdom Metazoa; phylum Arthropoda; class Insecta; order Lepidoptera; family Gelechiidae; genus Tuta; species Tuta absoluta. The sequence continues at coordinate 1,062,074 of JAQAHW010000003.1, forward strand.
CAAAATATTATTTGTATCCATGTCAATGTTTTAAGAAAAGTAGTTTAAATATTTTGCATGATAATCATCGTCGTCGTTGTACAACTACTTACAATAAATCAATGCTCTACATATCAACTTAGAAACTTTAATAGTGGGGATTTGATATTGTCAGCTGATAAAAAGAGCCATATCTAGCACAAGTTATGCATGAAAAATAGACAACATAGCATCTGAATTCTGATTTAAGGCATGGCCGCAGTAAACAAATAAGCTCATGGCTATCAAGTACCAAAATGATCAAGAAATTCTGATGGTTTGGTAGTTCTGGATGACTCTGGTAGCTCAGTTGGCAGAACGTTAGCAGTTCCAATCAGCGACCGCCTTAAATATTTTGATTTCTTATTTTCAGTCTCATTTCTAAATGAACGGTGAGTTGTGTGCGTGTCGACGGTCTGTCACCGGCGCGCGTGCGTTTCAGCGCGCAAGCGGCGAGACTCGAGGGTTCAGGGTGGTTCAGCCACCGACAGTTCTCGGAAAGTTGACGTATCCAGGCTGCGTGAGCCGGGTATCGCCGCGCGCCCGGGGGAGGCTGGGTTGCCAGTTGTGACGCAAACATCTGGACTGAATTGGGGTAAGTTGGACGCTGCGTATGGGAGAAACGAGAAATTGTTCTATAACATTGTCAAGGGCACAGGCAGTTTGTTTTAAGGAATAATAGAATACTTAGTAATATAATTACTGTATTTTATGTATTTTTATACGGAAAACATTCATAAAGTGTTTTATGACATAAAATAACTTTTATATTATACAGGTAAGATTTACATCCAGAATCAGTCAGAGCAATTTGCAGAATATAGTTTCTTTACCTTGAATATGTCTGCAGTTGAAAACATGCTAAATAAGAAACACACCTTTCTTTAAGTCTGATTGTTGCAATTAAAACGATCCGGCTAGAAGATGGCTCGAAGGACCACAACTGTTGCTAGCAAAATGAGATCAGCCATTGGCAACACCGTCCACTGAGAGCAACGGGCGTGCGGGCGGGCGGAGTGGGGCGGCGGCGCGGGGAAGGGCGCCGGCTGCGCGCGCAAGGTTCTCGCGTCAGTCGCAGGGCGGCGCGCGGCCGGCACCGGTCGATAGTAGCACGAGGGTAGCGCGGCCATGCGCGAAGCGTGCACGCGCGAGCCGCCTCCACGCGCGGCAGTGTGAGTGTGTGAGTGACAGCTCGACGCTCGACGCTCGACAGCTCGACCGGCCCCGAGGCGGGCCAGCTCCCGGCCCGCTCCCGGTCACATGCTCCGGCCAGCTATCTCGCTAACCTCCAGGTACAGACATGCGCCGATCTCCGGCTGGAAAACAGGTCGTTCGCAAGTATTTACGCTTGAACGAACGCCCGTGACATGCTGCTCCCCCGATTTACATCCTAGATCTCACCCAAAAACAGTACCCATAGTTTCATCGTTTATCTAAGCATCCATTAATTTGATACGTGTAGTTATGGTTGCGTGACAGGCTGTGATAGGTTAGGGGTGAAGTATCGCCCGCTCGGAAGCTTATCACTGAACGTTATTGACGAATAGCCCGGGAGGTCAACAACCGGAGACCGCACCTGAACGCCGAAATATTCAATCTGAACATTCGAGTTATCTTTCGATCAAAACTCTTCAATGTAGAGCGTACCGTTTTCCAATCTACGATCTATCGAGAGACGTAGCGGGTGCTACGCGGCTACAGCGTAGCAGCTCTCGTAGCCACTCTACGCCGTGCTGATAAAATGATTGTACTTTTATTTTTACTTGAGCAAAAATAATCTTAAATTATCTGTTTACAAGTAAGATAGGATTGTGAACCAAATAACCAGTTTTATTTTAAAAAATCATATGTGTAATCAAGATTTTGCGCCAATCAATTCACAAAGATTCAGTTAAAAAGTTGATGTTTATCAATTTAACACTTCGTAAGATTGTTATCCGTTTCGCTAGGACAGTGCAGGATGAGTACCTGATTGGCCATTAAAGTGAAGGTTCCGTGCTTCTAAGAGCACGTTACGCCGTCGGTCCCGCCGCAGTTGCTGTCGATCAGTATTCATCGGGTTGTTTATCAACTCGATGTCCACACAATATGATGATGATGATGATTCAAAGATTCTATCAACATTATGAAATTCAATGATCTATTCAAGGAGGAACAAAAAGGCTCACATGAAACTGAACAACTTTTCGGCTTGTTATACCCTTTTTACAAAAATAAAATGGATATTAACACCACGTCTGACAAAAAATTAAGGGTCAATCAGATAATTGTGTATCACTATAGTGATAGGTTGTCAGCCCATCGCCTAAAATTGCAATACCTACACATCTAACCCTCGAGTCCCTTAGTCGTATTATAAGACGACACCCATGGGTAAGAAATGGGGTGATGCTATTCTAAGCCGGCATCACACGGCATAAATAAAATTGGTATAGATCACGAGTACATCGGCCGGTTCAGTCAACCAACACATATAAGGGATAAATTTACATCGGTTACTCTTATCAAGTGTACGGAGAACCAGTATGCGTTGATCTCGTAAATGGATAGGTTTATGTGCTGCTGAAAACAACCTAGTAATTTATTCCTTAATGTGGAACGTGTGATGCCGGCTTAGAATGGCATTACCCCATTTCTTCTCGACGGGTAAAAGGCGACTAAGGGACTTTCATGTGTATTGCAATTTTAGGCGACAAGCTGACAACCTTTCACTAAGGTGATACACGATTTTTCTGAAACGGCCCTCAAGTTTTCATCGAATTTGGCGATGGTGATCGTATTTTGAGGCTGTTAACGCTCTGCCTACCTAAAAAGGGATAAAGGCGTGATATGTGTATATATGTGAAACCCCAAAATCCTACAAAAAGCATAACATCAGTAATGATAATAGTATTGCATCCCTTTAGTCGCTGAGTGCCTAAATGACGTACGCTGCGAGTCGACGGACGACCCGACGAACTCTGGTCTCAGAGGTTTTTAGCTACTACAACTGTACTAGTAGGTCTGACGAATACCGGGGCCGAAGGCTTAACGTGCTTTCCAAAGCACTACACAATTTTTCCTTCTGAAAATCAAGTGGTTCAGCCTGCACTGTCCTAACCAAACTGGGAAAAAACACAAAGTGATAAATGTACATTTTGTGGGTATGTTTATTGTTTACTAGCTTTTACCCGCGACTTCGTCCGCGTTAGATAGTTTTTTTAGGCACAGGTTCGGTAGATATGTATATTCATAATAAGTATGACAGTGATATTAGAGCAGTTTAAGGATGACTTGCTTGCTTCTGTTGTTAAAGGGACAATTCAAAATTTGCTATCCGGCGTACTGCCCTGAGAGATCAATATTTATAACCATTGAATACAAAAGTCAGTAGATAACAAAAAAATCCTCGGTAAAAAGTTGCCAATATCCTGTCTCAACTTATTTCCATCATACTTAACAACTTTTGTTTTGGGACCATTTCTGTATCTCTAATAGTTTAGATGGGCTCCTAATCGTAGGTACACCTGGTGGTCTACATAAGGTACTCCAGATTTCCAATGTTCTTGTGTAAAGAAGCGGCCTATTATACTGAACAACTTTTGTTTTAGAACCATGTCTGTATCTCTAATAGTTTAGCTGGGCTCTTGATGGTACACCTGGTGGTCTACATAAGGTACTCCAGATCCTCAATGTCCTTGTGAAAAGAAGCAGCCCATCATAATGAACAACTATTGTTTTGGAACCATGCCTGTATCTCTTATAGTTTAGATGGGCTCCTGATGGTACACCTGGTGGTCTACATAAGGTACTCCAGATCCTCAATGTCCTTGTGAAAAGAAGCGGCCCATCATACTGAACAACTTTTGTTTTACAACCATGCCTGTATCTCTAATAGTTTAGCTGGGCTCCTGATGGTACACCTGGTGGTCTACATAAGGTACTCCAGATCCTCAATGTCCTTGTGAAAATAATCGGCCCATCATACTGAACATCTTTTGTTTTGGAACCATGCCTGTATCTCTAATAGTTTAGCTGGGCTCCTGGTGGTACACCTGGTGGTCTACATCTGTACTCCAGACCCTCGAATGGTGATAAAAAGTAGCCTATGTCCGTTCTCGGTATGCTAGCAATCTCTGTGCCAAGTTTCATGAAGATCGGTTCAGCGGTTTGGCCGTGAAAGCGTAGCAGACAGACAGACAGACAGACAGAGTTACTTTCGCATTTATAATATTAGTGTGGATTAATATTACATTTGCAAGATAATAGTGAAAAACCAAATCGTTCACATTGCTAGTTGTTACACTATATTACACCGGTTTTAGGACAATACAAAATTGTTATAAAAAAAGATAAATTGTGTTATACATACATATTTTTTACAGTGACGGATCATGATGACAATAAGTGATAATACTATCCTACGTTGAGTAATCTCATTTTCATATAATACATATTGCAATTAAAAATTAGATAAAATGGCAGAAAAAATGCACTTTCATCATTGAGATTAAGTTAATAATAAAAGTCAGTACCCTCCAAAGAATCGAACTTAGGACCTGATATTTAGGCGATCACTCAAACCACTACACCACGGAAGCAGTTCCCAGAAATGATACATCAAAAATGAGAATGGTATCTATTAACACTCGCACGTTCGATCCTGGGGGCCGGCTGGTAAGTGATTAAGGCCATGATATTTCATTATCGGTTTTTACTTCCGCCTCTGCGGTGTAATAGTTTGTGCTAGAGCTGCTTAATAAGAGGACGTGGGTTGGATTTCACACATAGTTGATTTGTCTACCTATGTTAACACTTTTTTTCTGGATGTGGTAGAGCACCTATCTTCTGCGCAGAAGACCCGGGTTCGAATCCTGGCCGGGACAGAATAAATAGTGGTGAATAATAAAAACAAAATTATTATACACGGTGAAATTTTACCAAAAGATCAGTACGGACTGGTGATAAGGAACAACTTTCCAACGTAGGTTGAAATACGAAAGAAAATAACCTCCCGTACAAAATTCACCAGCTGAATGAGTCAATTTCTATGGCAGGTCCAATATTTTTTCCCGACCTATGTTCCTTGGGGAAAGTTGTTCCAGCCCGTACTGAGTTTTTGGTACACTGTACAGTATCAAATTTTTTTTGTTAGCATATTATTTTATCAAATATTTGTACTCACATACTCCCCGAGACAAATAACTACCTAAACAAAATCACAAATTAAACGCTGCAACGTTAATACGCTAGCTAAGTAATAGAATTCTGATCGAGTTAAGCCAAGTAATAGAACGTTAGAAACTGACAAATGGCTGATCGAACTTGGCCGAGAAAGCAGGACAAGTTTAATATCTAATCGGGGCGGGAGTAAGCGCAACTACATAAGCTTGTTTCACCAGACACTTGAGTAATTAACTAGGTATTTCAACTTGATAGTGAATCTTTAGGTCGTTCTCACACTGTGTGTCAGCCGAAAAGAAATTATTATTATTATTTAATGGTGGCAGAGCCAATGGCGCCACAACTCTACTGAGTCGTATTTTGCCATTTAAGTAAAGTTAGTTTTGTAGGTTAAGTAAAAGTCTAAAGACAGTAAGGTATGCGGCATTACGCCGGAGCAGAGTCCACAACACAGAGGATAGTCTTACGACTAGATGCTGTGTTGTGCAGTTTGTGTGGTCTCAGAAACGTGATAGTAAAATTTCTGCGCCACGTGGTGATCTGCTCGTCACTACTACACATTATCAGACATATGCCTTAATTACAATTTCTTATTTAATGTTCAGTTTGAGAATAGTTTGTTGCTTAAAACACTATCACATTTATTCACCAAACACTCAAATAAACAAGTAAAGTAAAACATAATTAAAACCAAATCACTTCCGCCATTACGAAAAAGTAACGAAAGAATCCCCGAAAAAAAATAATTAATTCCGATCTTATTCCCATGCAAATACGGCTACGGTGCGTTACGGTGAGACAGTCACACGACTTGACAGACGCATCCGTAAACGCACCGTAGCCATATTTGTATGAGAATAAACTCGGAATTCGCAATTTCCTTTTGTCTGTCAGACACATGCGTTACGGTGCGTTAAAAATACGCAACGACGAACGATGCGTGGGAGAACCACTTTAAGCTAATTATGCCGTGTAGGTTGGATATGAGATGTTTTCTCGTGCTTAACGCAGACTTTGTCCTGTTTTAACATGCTTTAACACATTTACTTTTGTTGATATATCTATCTACACAGTAATACATACTGTATCAACTACAAAAATCTAACATAAGCAGAAAAATCTGGAACGAAAGATGGATCAAATATCTCCATGATGTGAAGATCTGCAATTCACCGGGTCTGCCAGAAAAGTACCTACCCATTGAAAACCACCCTGACCATATGACAGGTGAAGCGAAGCGATACAGCTAAGTTTGTCAACGTCATACGTTAACATTCCTAGCACATAAATCAAGAGGTCCAAATCGATTCGACTTGAGAGTAGCTCTATAAAATGCGTTGTAAAACTCGAGATATCGCCGTTTCTATTTAGATGCCATCAATAGCACGTCTGCGGGGCGCGCGCTGTGTTGACCCATAAAAATAAGACGTATTTATTTACTGAAGGAATTGAACAACTTATTCTTCTTATAATTCATCTCTGTTGGGTTGCCTGGAAGAGATTTCTTGTAGAAATAAGCTTGGCCTTGTAACTAACTTTAAGTTTTTGCCTGTTGTTATAATTTGTACTGTAAATAATTTAAATATTCTTTGCTAGATACCTACTCGATATCAGTCGTAGCCGTTGTTGTGCTACGCTATGCCTGCTACAGTGTAGATGATACTAACGCTACTGACTGCACATATAGTTTAAGTTTATACATACATGTAAACATCACGCTTTTATCCCTTGCGGGGTGGGTAGAGCGTCAACGGCTGTAAACTAGTTTACAAATTAATACTTCACTGTAATAAGGTGCCAGAGACATTTAGGCTATGGAGAAAACATGGAACGAGTTTACTAAGAACTAGAAGCCAGTCCAGTGGTTTCAACCGCTGCTAACCATTTTCTGGTGTGTTAATGATATTTTTCAGTGGTAAAAAGCAGCCTTTGTTACTCAGGGATTTTATAGCAAGCAAATTTTTCCACTTTATTATAATAAGTGTAGTTGTAGATGTAGAAATGCCGTTCAAGTCCAATCTTATCGTGAAGATAAATTTGAAAAAAAAATCTGATGATATAGCAAAACTTATGGCTGTATTATACTTAAAACCTTTGCTTGGATACGTACAACGAAAACAACAGTCAAAGTCGTCGTTGGTGGAATAGTACGCGAGTATTTTTTATGTGACAATTTTATTGAATTAATTGAATTTAATCTTAGTTTTAATATTCGATACACATAAAGGTAATGAAAAGTGTTTAGTGATTGTCCGTTTGGAATAAACCCCAAGAAAATAGTGGGTAAGTTAGCAAAAAAGTTGGCATTGAACATATATTTTCAACACAGATCTCTTATATCTATTTTCACATTGACCAAAGACATTGACCAACATTGACAGTTTTCATTTCTTTTTTTTTTGACGTCGCATATCTTGTTTGAAGGTTTGCATCTATTGAGTTTAAACCATAAAGTTTGAGTTTGATTATTCCAAAAAGTACGAGTAACTGATTGATTATACGTAGATAGGAAGATTTTGAGGCGATGGGGAATTGTACCGAGTTTCTTGTCAATCAAGCAAACAATGAGGGCTACTCGCCTGCACACTGTAGTGAGTCTACTACAATTCGTGGACTTGGCTTGGCCGAATTAGATTTTATAGTAGTAGCGGAAAGTAACTGTCTACAACAGGAATACTAAAAGGAACTACAGTATAAAAACTAGTTATTAGATCAATCAACTAAGAACACGACAATATAGTTTTACGTATCGGTGGTGGATCAAAGTAAAACTAGACTTAGAAACTTATCCGAAAGACAAAGAGTCGTATCATACACAACCTTTCAGCAAAACATCAGGACCAAGTCCGCGCTCTTAAGCGAGAGATTGAGACATAAAACTATGTCGGAGACCGTACTTTGCTACAGGCATAAACATTATCTTAATATCTTTAGATGTAAGTGAAGGCACTGGTTTTTATGGAATGTTATTTTTGAATTAAAATATAAAAATGGTGTAAGGTTAAAAGAGTTTGTTACATTGAGATATAATGTTGTTTAGGGTGGTCCGTTTTACATACAAACGAAAAACTGAAATTCAATGGACTTGTACATGCGATGAAGATAATTTTTTAAACAAATGTTTATGCGAACTGATGAAGCCCACGTACCTAAATTTAGCGCAAAACTACAGAGTATTTCGTCCACAATAAAATAAAACAAATTTTTGCAGCAGTGGCTCCATCTATTGGCGTAGGTTTTAACAAGTGAATCTTATGGTTTATAATTATTTTTTATTAATTTGCGAAAATGTTTTTTCATTCTAATTTTTCTTACATACACATGTAAAATGTGCCCTTTAAAGACATTTAACATTTGTATGAAAAACGTCCCACTTAATGGTGATATTTATTTACTTTTTTGATTTGCCAGTGACTCGTCTGCATGACAGTAGCACAAATTATCCCTTTAGTACTTTAATAGGGCTCTATCTTACAAAAAATCTTCGTCTAAAAAGGTGGCGTAAGGTACCTTATCAACAAATATTTCCATGCTAACGTAAAGGTGATCTGCAGTGATTCAAATAATGTAGCGAAACTAAAATTAACCGAGAGATACTCTCTGAAGCTCGTACAGGTCTATGCAGCGGCCGAAAAGGTTGAGGCTCAAAACGACGATGTATCGAAAGCCATACACCGTACTACTTAACTGACATGAATGACAGTAGCACAAATTATCCCTGTAGTACTTTATTGCTTTATCTTACAAAATACCTTAGTCTAAAAGTCCATTTGATCTCATTCTATAGAAGTAGGTACTTTCAGCAGCATTTACATTTAAAGGTACAGCATTATTTGGTTTTTCAAACATGTGTCGAATGAATAAAACAATCAGTTTTAATGATTTAAATAACAGTTAAAATATAAATTACGAAAAAAACGTTAATAGTTTGGAATATTATTATTCTAATATATGTAATGTGTGCCATTTTCATAAATGAAATCACAATCACAAATGAAATACCTACAATTTTGGTACAACAAGCAGTTAGGCAAATGTTGTTAAATATTTAATGCCGCTAGTTAAATGCATAAATCTGCCAGTACAATATAACCAAATCTTCCCTATATAGGTATATTCATAATGTAGAGATTGAAGTTCAATTTGATGGTAGGTTTATCCAGTGTTATATCCCTTTCTACAATTTTTTACCTTTATTTTTCGCTATATTTTATCGATGCATGGTAGGTTCTACTAGGTGTTCAATAGGCAGAATAAAAAGTACCTAGTGTACCATCTGTCGCAGTTTTGCCTATTCTATCGAAAGACTCATTTTCTTTTTCATGATTTCAAAATTATAACGTCACGTATTCGAACATTTACCTTAACATATCTGGTAACGTAGATATTAATCTATATCGCTGCTATAGACGTTGATCTCCCAAATGTTAACTTGATATGTTGCTCGTTCATGAAAACGGAATGGACACTCGAGAATGACAATTTTGCAAAACGAGCAGGAGTTATGCATTCCCGCTCGGGACGTTTTTATTTGTCTTGTATCGTGACGACATTTTTACGGGTCTATCTCGGAGACCGTTAGCCGGGATTTCGGAGTACGGAAGCTTACATACATACATCAGCCTATTACAGTCCACTGCTGGACGTAGGCCTCCTCAAGGGTACGCCATAGGGCACGATCTCTCGTTCTCGCCATCCAGTCGCTTACAGCCGCCTGTTTCAAATCATCGGTATGATAAATACCAAATGAACACTGTAATTAATTTGTGTAGGTAATGGAATTCTGCCTAAAGCTACTAGGTAGGTACTACTTACTTCGCCGGCTCGACGACCCAAAGTGAGTCGCCGATACGAGATTTCGCGACTAGGTACTGCTACTTGGTACAATATTATTGTAGTTTTAAGAAGTAACTAGTAGTTTTTATGCAGTGTATGCTACCACAGGATATTATGGAGGTACTGTACCTATTACTTATGTAAATGTAATCAAGTATTGTGAGTCTTGATCTCGCTGATACTATTTTACTGATCCGGGTTACATAGAAAATGGGTTTGATTTGATTTCGCAGATCCACACTCTGCTGGATTACCTGCAAGTGTAAAAAAACGTGACGTCCTACAACCTGATATTCGCCTGCATTTTTTGTTTCCATTTATCTCTCTTTCCGTAGTATCGACAAGCTAGCTGCTTCAGTGTTCATAGTGTAACGAAATCACTCATTTCTCCGAGCACAGACTAGATTGATGTTTTTGAACTCCAGGCGTCGAGTAATCGCCTCGTCGTATCTTCTTTGAGCATCATAAATTGTGACGTCACTTCGCGTTTGGTTTTATGGACCAATCACGAGGCAAGCCGTCAGTGCCGGGATGGAACACTCTTCATCGAAAAGTAAATACAGATCATCGAGTCGTTCGACGACACAAACTCCCACGCGATAAGAAGCAGCACTACATAATGTAAGCAGGTTTACACGACTCACTATCTATTTATTTGGTAAAGAGTTTAGTCCTCTACGTTTCGGCTGCTTAAGACAGCCTTCTTCACGAAGGTCGACAGATCACATACGCCCGCCCGTCAGCTGTGATTGCCGAACACTGCTTAAACCTTCATCATGAGCGATACCTGTTCATTTATTGATAAAGAAGCAAGTCATTTTGCGTTTTTATAAACACAAATCTTCATCGAGTTTTTAATTCTCGCAGCATGATAGATACTTTACCTAAGTGAGCTAATGCTAAGTAGCAGACCTTTTTTAAAACTTTATACCCTCAGCCAATCTAAATCACGACCCAAAAACCCTTTATTTACAAGTCCGTATCATTTTCGGCTCGCTCAAGTGGAACCATCATGAATAAACCGCATGCAAATCCAAGGGTGGATAGTTTCTTACCTCAACTTTAAGCCAGTGGTATCCAAAATTTTTCTGTTCCGTGAATTATCGATTTGATAAATTACCTGAAGAAATTTGTCTCCATTTTTACTAGAGATGCACCAACTATCGTTATGGCTTAAAATCAGCCGTCTAGTCACCGACTATTCGCCGACTACAAAAATGGCTGAGCCGATCATTACTTTAGTGATGTTTGCAAAAACCAGTCACGTATACGTTTTAAGAGGCTTTCTACCAATTAAGACTTTCGAATGATTATTACATACATACATGAACAAAAATGATTATTACATACATACATACATCACGCCTATAATCCTTTGCAGGGGTTAAACGGCCGTAAAATACGGATATTTTCGCCATGTGCATGTCTGACAAATATTTGAGGATCATTTTAAGTACCGGGTCTATCGCGATATTATTTAGGTAAATATTAGTAATTTACCTGTGTCCCGATGTTTCAATGAATACCGCCATAGCGACAGGTTCTCAGCCCATTGCCTAAAATTGCAATACACATGTAATCCTCGAGTCTCTTATTCACCTTTTACGAAACCCATGAGAAAGAAATGGGGTACTAATAAACCAAGCCAAAATCGCACGGCACTGTAAGTTATATAAGTATTTTTTATGAAGTTTAAGAACCGCTGTAGTAAACCGTCCTCTACATCCCTCGCCGTAAAAAGCTTGTAAATAATCAGCTCGATGGTAAACACGGAGCGGGGTTTCGATACACGATCGGTAAAAAGGTAGCTAGCCTTTTTTCTTACCATTTCTGCCATGCCTCTTGCCGTTTGATGCTGATTTAGAATAGCATCACCCCACTCCATTTCTACGGTTAACGTAAGAGGCATCAAAGAAACTTGTATCAAGTGTAGGTTATTACAGCATTAGGTGATGCGCTGACAACTTTGTATCGAACCTATTACTACAGTGATACACAATTTTCTGCAATTATCCTTAATTATTTGTCAAACGTTTCTTACGGCCTTAACTCCACAAAACTACATGACAGTCTTCACCATACTACAGGGAAGCGAATATTATTATAGACCCTGAAGAAACCTTCAAGCTGCAGACGTTGGATTAACCATCAAATGCTCTGCCTACTCCGCAAGGGATATAAACGTGATTTTTACTGCTCTGAGCCTTGGACGTGGAGTACAAGACCCAACGCTTAATTTACTGTGAAATTACTTGATAATTAGTGTGATATATTTGTGTTATTTACGGCTGTCCGTTTAGGTTCTCCGTGAGTATTTCCAAGGTAAATTAGCAAGACTTAGCAAAAAAGGCAGAGTTCCTCAATTCAGTAACAAAGTCTGCGATCGGCCAGAACGTGCATCGCAACAGTATTTATTGCATGATTTTGTTTGCAATTGCGCAAACTTTTACTCACATATGTAGTGCGCTGTCTCCTTGTCTCTCGTATACAATTTAATTTATCTATTTTACCACTGCTACAAAGCACTTTCGATATCTTATTTGACACCAAGGTTTATCGGATCATTCAACGACACGACATAAATCATTTTTCCCAACATATCCACACATATGTTCCTTGTATCCACTCGGTTTCACGAGGAGATTACATTATCTTATTCATCTGTGGAGGAGATGTTCTCGTGAGTCAACCACAGATGAATAAGATAATGAGTCAACTGATGTCCCAAGGATCTGTCATCAAGATGGTGGTGTGATAGGTAATCAGATTCAAATCAGATTTGTATCCACATTTTTTATAGGAATTTTGATTGATATGTCATATTTTATTGTACTCAAATTGTACAATTGTTTTCTTTGCCCTTGACAGAATCATCATCCAAAAGCGATGGAAGCCAAATCCTGAAAAAACAAAAAAGTGGAATTCCGCCAAGTAAAATTGCACTTATAAAATTGTACATATGTAAAATATGATTGATTGCTGTGTTTCGTCGTGTGATAATTTTATTATCTGTATTGCTTTTTATGAAATCCCGATTGTCTCTACTATGTCTTATTATCATCTATAAACTTCAGGACGTATCTAGCCCCAAACTAAGCAAAGCTTGTACTAGAGAAACTAAACAACTGATATAATTTTTTAAAAACTTGCAAAATTTCAAGCGCGTGCGGGAAAATTATTGAAAACTTGCAAAAATTTTCCCGCACGCGCATTTTGCAAGTTTTCAAAAATTTCATTCCTAACACGGGAAGTGGTATTCAACTGATATAAAACTTTTTTTGATAAATAAATACAATTCCAATTAATCTTTATTTGATTGTATGGGCACCCGCTTTGACACTGTATTTATCGTTTAATGATGCCGCGTGGCATTTTTTCATTTTTTATTTTTTATTGATGATGGGTTTGTCTCTAGTCTAGGTCATAGGACAGAGACATATGCCCACCCTTTGTACTTCCTGTGCAATAAAGTTTAATAAATACACCAACGACCGTCGGCGTAGCAGGCAAGGGCACTACCCGTTATGCCATCGGGCCAGTCATCGTTTAAATTTCAATGTTCCGCGTAATCGAAGTGTTAAGGTCCTTGTACCGTCTGACATGCCGTCTCTTTGCTGTTAGCCTGTTTTCGAAGAGAATCGTCGGCACAAGATTGACAACATCAATCTGGAGAAGCTTCAAGTCTTCTGAGCGCTGTCAAGGTTGAGGTCTACAACCGATCAATTGCCAGTTTCGATCTTTTTCTCTTTTTAAAGTTGTTACGTGTATCCCCCAACTTAGTCATTGGCAGAATTGTCCTTTGCTGACAGAGGCCATTTAAAAAAAAGAATTGAATTCAATTTCAGATGAAATCTGTATTTTTTTAACTATTGTTTTCTTTAACCTTGACTCTGGCAGAATCATCGTCTGACGGCGATGGAAGCCAAATAAAAAAAGGAAAAGAAAATCAGTCTATCATTCGAAGCGACGAATTTCCCTAGTTCCGCGTAATATATATATAAGAGATCTGTGCGCGTAATCGTTTCATCACAATAATAATAATAAATAATAAATTGTTTCATCACAATATTGTTTCATGTTGGAAGCGTCTTAGAAGGATGAACTGTGTTATTCTTAACCTGTATAAGCTATTATTTCGTGAATACTTGAATATAAAGTAATTTGGTTGATTTATTACCTACAGTTTGTGATATTGAATATTGAAATACTATTTATTGAAGAGACCTACCAGATTAGATGATATGGCCAAGGATATGGCCAATCCTGATGACGTTGGAGATAGCATAGACTATGCATAGACTATACACTATATTTACAGGTAAGAGATACGTCCCTTCTGCTATCAATTCTACTGAAGGAGAATAAAGGTATCAGAGATCTTTTTCCTATTGTAACACTGACCTCTATATATACAAGTATATTGTAAAAAGCTACAAGTATTTATGCCAGAGTTTTTTTTACCTCTTTGCATTCATAGAGCCCTTTTAGAATTTGAAACTGTTCTAGTCACTGATCAGCAAATAAATGATTATGATTATCTTAAAACAACTTGCGACTGCGAAGCGAGCTAGATATTTCATTTCACGATACAAACGGATATTCAAATCAATTGATTTATTTTTAAGTAGGTAGGAATTTTCAAGTCACGATTTACATAACATATTACATTAAAAAAAAGAAAATTTTAGGTAATGTAAAAAAACCATTTCAAAGTTTAAACATATGTCAATTCATTGAACCTATATCAAAATTATCTATCTATCAACCTTAAACATCGTGTTGTATAAAGATCCTTAGTTAGCTGCAAGTGTAAACAAACATAAGCCTTTGTTTCAAATCTGCCTTTTCAGAACCCAGTTTAAGTTAAGAAATCTTAATCTAATCCCAGTTTGCCTATAATCCCTTGCGGGGTAGGCAGAGCGTAAACGGTCGCAAAAAATGGGCAATTACGCACCGACTGACAAATATTTGAGGGTCATTCGGAAAATTGGGTATCGCCATAGTGACTGGTTGTTGCACTATTTTATTCCTTTTTTTATTATTGAAATAGATTCTAAAGTACCGCAATAAATTCCTGTTTAACAATGTACAATCTTGTACCACTCTAACACCTCGGGAACAATCGTAACATCGTACAATTTCCAGACAAACATAACTCTTCTTGAAACCGTTCCGCATAAGTAGAGCTGCCATCCATTTATCTAAAATTTAAGTAGGTACAGCATTTACTTACCGCGACTATTCCCCACTGGGGCGCGCTAGAAAAGTCTGTCTAGCGAGAACTGGAGAATCGCAGTCGGGAAACGAATCTGATATGCACGGCGCATGTGTCTACTGTGATTTTTACAGGTGGAACAAGTTTGCAGCCTTGGATTCGTAGACGTTATCAAATAAAACCATTTAAAAATCTAAACGGTCATGTGATGCTGGCTTAGAATAGCATCACCCCATTTATTTCTTTTTTTCGGGTATCGTTAGAGGCGATTAAGGGATTATAATTTTATGCGACAGGCTGTTAACCTGTATATAGTGATACACGACTTTTTGAAACGGCTCTCAAATATTTCCTGCAGGACCAGTTGTACACTTGAGTAGTACACTTTGCCTAGAGATTAAGAGATTAAGGCGTGATATGTGTAGGTATGTATGTAGAAATCTTTTACAGAAAGTGACATGTGGTTGATCACAGAGCTTGGATGTCATTCTCGTGGGCGCCGCTAATTAGAGGTGTAAGGAGGATAATACCGCGTGTCAATTCGGTAAGCAAAAGTTACCTACTCCATTGAATACCTAATTTTAAAATACTTTCCGTGTTAGGTAAGAATATAAATTTTTTGAAAACTTTTTTTTAACCTACTCCGGTACTGTTTCTTCTTCTCGGTCGATGCCTCATTCCTGAGGGACGTGACTATGGGGAGCTACTGCTCCGCCAAACTCCTCCAGGCTCCGCGGTCTTGTGCCATGTGCACTGACGCCTGGAGTGTGGCCTTGGTTGCCTGCTGTACTGTATCGGTCGATCTGGTCGGTGCTCTTCCACGACTTCTTTTCCCATTTACATGGCCAGTGAAAATAAGGATTTCCAGACATTCAGGTCCGCGCCTAGTCAGGTGTCCGAAAAACTTAAGAATGCGCTGTTGACAAATGGTAGACATTCTTTTCCGTATATTCAGCTCTTCCAGGATAGACTCATTTGTGCGCCGTGCAGTCCATGGAATTCTTAACATTCTGCGCCAGCACAACATTTCGAACGCGTCTATCCTTTTACGGGTACCGGCTTTTAGAGTCCAGGTTTCGGATGCGTAAAGGAATATAGAAAAGATAAGTGTCTGCATAAGTTTAATTTTCGTTGAACGAGTGATGCTTCTGTTCCTCCAAATCTTCTCCATCTTTTTTACCGCTGATTTTGCCATTTGAGTTCTTCTTATCACTTCTAAGTCACAATCGCCATCGTCACTGATAAGAGCACCCAGGTATACGAATTTGCGAACTACCTCAAGGTCTCTCAGTTCGTTAGTTCGCTGCATCGTCCCAGCTCTGACAATGAACATCAGCTTGGTCTTTGACCTGTTGATAAGAAGGCCGTATTCTGCACTCACTTCCTCCACTCTTCCAAGAATTTCAGCCAATTCAGCCTCTGAAGAGCCGACAATAGTGGTGTCATCGGCGAAACGTAAATTGTTTATTAGTTTACCACCTATGCTGATACCTCCGTCCCAATCTTCGAGTACTCTCCGCATGATGTGTTCGCCAACTAGATTAAACAATTGCGGTGAGAGTATACATACATCCCTGTCGCACTCCGCGTTCGGTTTTAAAAGGATAAGATTCCGAGTCCTCCAGTCTGACTTTTGATTTGCCTTCTTTGTATAGGTTTTGCACAAGGGACATTATTAGGTGAGTCGGTACTCCCATTTCACTCATCACTTCAAACATTTTGTCCCAGCTGATGCAGTCGAAGGCTTTGGCGTAGTCAATGAAGCAAAGAGCCATGGTAATATTGTGTTCTCTGGCTTTTTCAATCAATTGTCTGATATTTAGAATTTGCTCCCTTGTTCCTCAACCTTTGACAAATCCTGCCTGTTCTATTGAGATTTGCCTGCTGCTGATGTAATGTTCGAGGCGTTTATTAAGAACATGCAGAAGGATCTTGCTCGCTTGAGAGATGAGCGAGATTGTGCGGTAGTTCTCGCATTTCCGTGTAGACCCCTTTTTGTGAAGTGGCACTACAATTGACTCTGTCCAGTCTTCCGGCCATTGTCCAGTTCTCCACACTTTTAGGCATATTATATGTAGGATTTCAACGCCTTCTGATCCAATATTCTTGAGCATCTGTGCTGAGATATTGTCGCTGCCGCAAGCCTTGTCTTTGAGTTTGTTGATTGCTGCTTTAACTTCGCACAGGAGCACATCCGGCTCTCTCTCAGCAACCTGCAATCTCACGCCATCGTCACTTCTTTTGTCTGTGTCATTATCACTATATAACTGTTGACAGTAGTTTCTCCACCGTTCCAGTACAGCCTCTTTCTCTATTAGACACACGCCAGTTTCACTTTCGATAGCCCAGTGTTTAGGTTTGAACTCTTTTACAAGCGTTTTCACCTTCCGGAACATGTCCCCTGTGTGTGCTGTTGTCGAGTGTCTCTGGATTTCGGTGCATATATTGTCTAGAAAGTTGTTCCTGTCCCGCCGGCATAGTCTTTGAATCTCCCCATGGAGCTGGTAATAGTTTTGTTGATTATATACTGTGTTCAATCCGTCTTCTTTAATGGATTTTCTCTTTTCGATGATGCTCCATGTTTCAGAACTAATCCAATCTTGTCTGGATCCACTAGGTGATTCTTTGGCCATTTGCTTAGCAACTCTTAGCACAGATGATTTAGTTTTTTCCCATGTTGTGTCCGCAGATTCAAAGGGATCTACTTGTTGATCTTGAAGCTGAAGCTTAATTTTATTTTGATACTCCCTCAGGGCTGCACTGGTGAA
This sequence comes from Tuta absoluta, assembly GCA_027580185.1. NCBI lineage: Eukaryota > Metazoa > Arthropoda > Insecta > Lepidoptera > Gelechiidae > Tuta > Tuta absoluta. The sequence continues at coordinate 1,080,074 of JAQAHW010000003.1, forward strand.
CTTTATTGGCTTGCTGGTTCTTGAGTTCTGTATGGTTTTAAGGCGTATCTTAAATGCGGCGAACAGAAGCTGATGGTCGCTTCCACAGTCTGCACCTGGACGAGTCTTTAAGATGGAAATTGAAGACTTCCATCTCTGTGTGATCAATATGAAATCTATTTGGTTCCGACGCTTGCCATCGGGTGATGTCCAAGTGAACAAGCGCCTGGGATGCTGCTTAAACCACGTGTTCGTGATAGTTAGTCGATTTTCAGCACAGAAGTTCAGCAACATTTCGCCACGGTCGTTGCGTTCGCCCAAACCGAACTTTCCGACTATGTCCCCTAAGTGATCGTCATCTTTGGTGTTACCAATTTTGGCATTAAAGTCACCCATCACCATTGTTGGTTCCTTGTTGGGTATGTTCTGCAGAACTTTGTTTAAGTTGTCATAAAATTCCTCTATCGCTTCTTCGCTCGATTTTGATGTAGGTGCATATACCACTATAATATTAGTTGGGTAAGGGTGTGCACTCAGCTTGACTTTGAGTATTATGTCATTTATGGCTTCGTATCCTAAATGTGTCACAAGACTCGATAAGGTTAGGAACGAATATATCCGTGGGTCCTTTAAGGTGGCTGATGTGGAAGTAAAGCTGAAGGAGAACAGATTACGGTGGTACGGACATGTCATGCGCCGTGAAGAAAGCCATATGACCCGTAGAGTGATGTCCATACAAGAGGGCAAGAGAGGCCGAGGCCGCCCACCAACTACCTGGACTCGAACCATTTCCGCAGATATGAAGACGATGGGCCTAAGCCCAGAAATGACACAAAACCGCCAAGAATGGCGTAAGAATATCAGGGGGGCCGACCCCATATAAGGGAAAAGGCAAGGAGAGAAGAAGAAGAAGAGGCTTCGTATCCTAAAACCTTTTTGGCTGTGTGTTTAGCGATCAGGAATCCGACTCCACTGAAGCTGTTGTTGGAAGATCCTGACATAATTACCATTTTACCACTAGAAGAAGTGTAGTGTCCCGATTCCTTGATGTGTGTTTCACTGATGCCAAGCACTTCTAAGTCGTATCTTTCCATTTCTTTCTCTACTACTTCCAATGTACCGGGTTTGGACCATCCCCGTACATTCCAGGTGGCAACCTTGAGAGTTTGGTGCTTGTGGTTTTGTCCTCTCCGAGGCGGGTTTAGTGCGCCAGCAGTATCCAATTTTCCACAAGAAGCCTGTTAGAACACTGCCTTGTGGCCGGTAGCATATTTCACACCAGATGGCCCGGATCCAGCCTGGCGCCGGGGGTTAGCTGGATCGCCCGACAAATCATTCACAATATTCTGTGTACTCTCCATGGTTTTCTTGGGAAGATAGATGCGGTAGTTTCCCGTTCCTTTCCGCACCAGCCTTTTAGAGGGTTATTTATGCCTCAAGGCCGCTGAAGCCTCATCTGGTTAGTTGCCTGACCAGGTGTGTGGTTATACCGCCACTGTTCGGTCGCCAGAGCCTCGTTCGTTATCTAGCAGGGAGCACCACGGCAACCAATTGGTCGCCGTCGCCATCCGGCGCGTGCAGGAGAGGTTGACAATAGGGCCGGATAGATGTTAGGTCCGGTTCTCCTCTTACTCCCCAAGGCAGAGCGTTACTGGCCATAAAATCAATGAAGCGTCTGACAAATATTTGAAGGCTGTTTCTGAAAAATCGTGTATCACTTTAGTGGCAAGTTGTCAGCTTGTCGCCTAAAATTGTAATACACATGAAACCGATGAGTCCCTTAGTGACACCTTATGTTACGGAAAGCAAATAAATTCCTCGTAAAATTGTTTTATTATAAGTTCTCTTCTGTGTCAGTAAAATACAATAGTGCCTTGGAAAGTCTCCGAATGCCAGCGATGGCGGTGCGAAATGAACACGTTATGCACGTTTACCTCTTGGAATGTCTACAGCGATTTCACCTGTAATCTCTATTCTATGTATGGTCAGAACGGGTCTGTGTCTGTTTACGTCAAGTTAGGAAGAACATGTTTTATTTACGAGAATCTCTTGAGATGTTAGACTTGTTTGTGTTTTATCAGTTTCAAGCCTGCGCCGAGCAAAACATGACCGTCCAGTAGCGCTTTTACCTATTTTAAATAAATTTATATCTCGAACATATACAAAAATCTACGTTGGAGAAATTGTTGTCCTATGCGATAGGTTTATTTCAAAATACAACAATGGACTTTTTTGGGTTTTGAATGTTTGATCGACAAAACGTTTATGTTTTACTTAAGTAGTCTAAAGGCTTATACCTAGAAATAAACTTATTGTATAGGACAACAATTTGTCCGCCGTAAATACCATTGGATGGTCGGCGCCGCCTTAAGGCAAAAGGCTAGTCTTTAGAAGGATACTCTGCATACGCAATTATTATATTGCTGAACTTACTTGTAAGATCTTCTTTTGTCGTGTAAGAGACCGAGACAACGAACAACTCCATGGTTCAACGACCATAAATACTGGTGTCAGTGTTTATAAACCGCCTTTCTAGGCGGCATTGCTACATCTGACATGGTTGTGAAAAGCCCACTCGGGACCTTCTTAAGATTCGTTCGACGGGAATGTGTTATTCAATTATTTTTTTCGTTTGGTGAATTGAGTCATCCCACGTCCCGATAAAACCCTGAAGTCAGAGCTTTTCCACCGCCAACTACAACAAGTGGCCCTCTGACATGGTGTAGTGACCGCCTAATAAGTTATCATAGAAAGCTTCCGAAACCGACGGCTTAACGAATTAATGTTACACAGTTTTTTTTTAATCAGACAATGCAGGATTGACCCTCATAGCAATATCTTTAATTGTCCGGTTTTCCGCCTCCTTTACAGCATTTTTACGGTGCTCGAGATCCGGTGTTCCGGTAGGTCCCGGACAGGGCTCCGGCTCGCGACCGGACGGTCTGACGGTCCTCCGCACCCGGACTGCGCCGGTCAGGCTTTATGACGGCAATCACCGGCTTTAAAACGCGAATAAAAATACAATTTACGACCTTTCTTTTAGGGAAAAAATTAAGTGCTGTTCTGATAATGTCCAATTGCGAGGCTTCAAAAAACATGGCTACTTATTTCTTCAATTCAAGCGAAATTAAATGTTTTTGAGAGTTGAATACCAAATTTTAAAACACTTCCCGTGTTAGGTATACAATTTTTGAAAACTTGCAAAATTTTCAAGCGCGGGCAGGATTTGAACCTGCGACTTTCGCATTACTAATGGCGACGCCTTTTCCATCTGGGCTACCGCAGCTCGTTCTTTTAATGCCAGTAACGCGTGGCATGGCTCCATCTACCGGGTTGGTTTTGCAACTAATACCCGGCGACTAATTATATCTTTTACAGATTAAATGTAGTCTAAGCGATGAAAACCCGAGATGATTGTGATCTCGGAAATGGCTCTAACGATTTCTATGAAATTTTGTATAAAATGGGGTTTGAGGGGCGTTAAATCGATCTAGCTAGAATTTCATTCTCCAAAACAGCGTATTACCAACAAAAGTTCTAAACTCTTAAAAACAGCACAACATATACGTTGAAATTTTTCAACCAGTATCATATTTTTTTTAAACTGAGGGCGTTGACCTAGTGATTAGCATTCCTCGCAGCTAGCGCATTTGCCATGAGACGCATTTTTAAATCGGCCACCCCGTGTTTTGTAGGCATAATTACGGGATTCCAAGCTGAAAACATGAAAAAATACGCTGGGACAGACTTTCTTAATGAGTGAGTAATGGTAAAATATCTACATACATATATCACGCCTATATCCCTTGCGGGGTAGACAGAACGTAAACGGCTGTAAGAAACGAACATTTACGCCACGTTCGATAAACATTTGAGGGTAGCTCAGAAAACAGCATATCGCCACAGTGACAGGTTGTTAGCAAATCGCCTAAAATTGCAATACACATGTAAACCTCGAGTCAGTCACCTCTTACGACTCTCACGGGAAAGAAATGGGGTGACGCTGTTCGACAAAATTCGACATCACACGGCAAATTAATACGTATAGTCAGTAGTAGCACATAAGGTACCAGAGGTACTCCATAATAACTGGAGATGAATTATTTTTATCTCCAGTTAATACTAAAAATTTAAACTTTTCTCATAAAAGAAGTGATTTTCTACTAATACATATTCATTTCAAGAAAAAAAAACTTGCTGGGGACGGATGTAATTCAGTTCTTTTGGAGTACCCCTGGTACCTTATGTGCTACGACCGACTGTACATTACTTGTATCTCCAACACAGACACTTGCTAGAGAGAAACATTGCTATATTGCTACAGTGATCTCTTTTTGCAGGAACTCTTTGGTCTCTATTATTTTTTATTTCGGTAACTCGTCCCCAGGGACAAGTAATAGAATCACCCTGGGGCTGGATCTCTGGGACTCAAACCGGCGCTCTTATTTTAAATTCTACTAGAGCAGCTCGCTTTAACTTGATTTCCTTACGGTCATCAACTGTCGTAGCGGCGGTGTAGTTGGGAATGCCTCTAGAAATAACCTGATTGGAATCGGGTGAGTTCAATTTTGCGAACGTGTTGTGATATGTTTTACGGAAATTTACTTCCTGCATCAAGTATGGAAGACGTTAGAAAATGTGATTCCATTTTAGAGTGTGATTTAGTTATATCATAGGTAGTAGATAAACGTAGAGAGCTTTATGGCATATATTACATGATTACGTTTTAGACAGCGCCATCTATTCAGCGACTAGGGAAGAGTTTTAAAATAAATAAAAGGAAAGCTCCCTGATATTCACTGTCCTTTCACCACCCTTCTTATATCTACGTATATTTAGCGAGTGACGTACTAATTTGTCGGGTTCCCGACTGCAGATGACGGGTCGACAAGTCGAGACAAGTCCGCGCTTGTCGCAGCCTGTCCTGTCCTGTTTGTACGGTTGGTAGCATTGGATGTTGATACAAAATAACGGCCATCTTACTCAAATACAACTGATTATATGGCTGACATTCTGAGAGCTTGCTTTGCGAAAGTTAGGCTTACGTGTTGCAAAATTCATATTTTTTTGGAACGCTATGTAGGCTGTGTATCTTTTTAATTGTAATGGTATTTTGTGAATGGTATGTCATTTCTGATAATATTTTACAAAGGATATGTAATTTTGGACACAGACTGTCTGTTTTTTTATTACTTGAATGATTTTGAACGAATAAAATTGAATTGCTGTAAGTAGGTGTCGATGATAGCTCCCATACGCCAAAGTCAGGAACTTGACATAAAAACGACGACTTAAGGCCTATTTTGGCCAAACTTAGCAAAGCTTGTACTTAGCAAGCTCTCTGAGTGTCAGCCTTAATACGCAGTAAAGTTTGTTCTTATCATCGTTGTAATAAATTTCAATTTACTATGAGCAATGATTCGTCAAAGCTTAGTTACTGTGATACTGGATATTTGTAAATGTAAATATACAGATTTATCCGCCTTTTACAACACGGATACGAATGGGGTGATGCCAGCGTTACGTTTTTTTAAGCTTGCAAAGTTTTCAAGCGTGGGTAGGATTTGAACCTGCGTATTACGCCATCGTTAGTGACGACGCCTCTTCCATCAAGGCTGCCACTAATCGTTCCTTGCCCGCGAGTTTTGCAAGTATATCTTAATGCCAGTAACCCGTGGTACGGCTCCATCTGCCGGGTTAGTTTTGCAACTAATACCCGGCGACCAATCAATTCTTTACAGATTGAATGTATCTCTAGTCTAAGTGATGAAAACCCGCGATAAAATGAATACCAAATTTATAACACTCCCATGGTATAAAAAATTTTTAAAACTTGCAAACTGTTTTGAATGCTGTACGCCCCGGTTCCTGTCCGTACCGATCGATATCCAATAACGAAGTTTAATGGAATCGCCGATTATGCTTAGCGCCTTATTATCTTGCTTACATGCCGTGAACCATATACGGTAGCTTCTTATAAAGTATATGTTCGCTGGGTGAAGTTCAAACAGATGTACTTCTATGTCATGATCATAATTTTCTAATAAGCAGATTTTCGCTCAGTCTTCAAAAATGTCGCCATGTCTTGTTTTGCGCAGTATATAGTGTTATTCTAGATTATATTCTATCTGTGTACCAAATTTCATTTAAATCCGTCTAGCTGTTTAAGCGTGAAGAGGCAACAAACATTCATACACACACTCACAATTATATAAATTTGCATGGATACTAATAATTTTCTTTTCAGTGCATTGTCTAATTTGGCAATGTGAGTACAAAACCATGAACGCGAAAACACTGCATAATTTTTTATTTATTTATGGTAATCCTAAACAGCAAGAAAACGAATAACATTCACCTACGACTCTGCACGTCGCACACGTGCTACGGTTTGGGTAAAAAATTACTGACTACAGCCGCTACGGCGTAGCAAACGCTACGAAAAATGTAGAGCGCTACGAGAGTCGTAGTCCGACGCTATGACTGTCGCATAAAGTTGCTTAAAATTTCAGAACGTACTAAGTTGCGACTATGTGCGCTAGAAAAATATTCATATACTTTTGGTTCCTTTTCTCATATTTTATAGCCAGACCAGTGACCAATTTCAGAATATTTTAAGAAATAGTAAACAGAAATAGAAACACATTTATTTCGCAACATGATATCAGGCAGTTTCATAGTAAGTTATTCAACTTCTTTATATATAATTCTATCTTATCTTATGGATTATTTCATATTATTATTACTTTCTTCGTGTGATGCTGGCTTAGAATGGCAATAAGGCCGCCTAACTGTGCACTAATGTATTTAGTTTTAAGCTATTAATGTTATTTTGTTCTTTTGGTGTACAATAAAAGCATATTGTATTGTATTGTATTAGAATAGTTTTCTTATTTTCGTGTGGGACACCGAGTCGACGAACGACCTGATGAACCCTGGTGTCAGAGTTTCTCAACGCCTACTAATAGGCCTCTGACATGTATGTATAATGACCGCCGTCTAAGTTATTATAGACAGCAACCGATTTGCCGTGTGATGCCGGCTTAGTTTCAGTTTCAGTTTATTTATTCATTGACAATGTACATTGTATTTGAATGTTTTACAGCTTAAATATAATAATAAATATAATAAAAGGTAATTACAATTTCTTAGTCAGTTACAAAATAATATATGTCAAGAAAACATTCTCAATGATAAATTGATAACTTAGATAAGATGAAATAATAAAAATAGTGAAATGTCAATTAAAAATCCCAAAACAATTAATGTCAAATTCTCAAATTAAATTTCAGATTCTCAAGTTCAATAATGGGTAAACATTCAATTTTACAAATCCTTTATATTATTTATGTTGCTGTCAGCTAAATATTCGTCTACTGAATAATAACACTTTTTTAACAAAAAATCTTTCAATAGCATCACCCCATGAATTTTCTTAGAATAGCATCACCCCATTTCTTACCCATGGGTGTCGTAAGAGGCGACTAAGAGACTCGAGGGTTAGATGTGTATTGCAATTTTAGGCGATGGGCTGACAACCTGTCACTAAAGTGATACACAGTTATCTGATTGACCCTCAAACTTTTGTCAGACGTGGTATTAATATCCGTTTTGCGGCCGTTAACGCTTTGCCTACCCCGTAAGGGATATAGGCGTGACTTATGTATGTATGTATGTATGCAACCGAGACCGACGGCCTAACGTGTCCTACGAAGCACGGAGCCATGTTTTTAACGGACAATCAGGTGGTTCAGCCTGCAATGACCTTACCAGACTGGGAACAAATTCACAAACCGATAATATCAACTTTGTGAGTGCCCCACCGGGAATCAAACCAGAGCCTTTGCGCAGCAGGCAATTGCACTGTCACTGTGCTACATAAGCATAGTATTATCTCAGGTTATTGTAGCGAATAAAAGAGTTTCTTGAAATCAGAATGCTTTATATTCGAATAATATTTTCCAATACAATTTCTCAATTTTACGTAAAAGTTGAAAACGCCGCTGTCACACTAAACTCCAAATTCGAATCCAACGTCATTTTTGTCTCTCCTCTATGCTCTCCTCGCCTCCTCTCCTCCATAGACACTAATGTCTATGCTCACCTCGCCTCCGCACCTTACCACGCCCCACCTCTTTGTATTTCACCACTTCGCTTTACACTGATCATCTCGCTAGCCAATAGCTCCTCTCCTCACCAGCCGATACAATAGTATCACCCCGATTTCCGGGGATGTAGTAAAAAGCAACCAAGAGATAAATATCGTACATCATACAGATAATGGGCATTCTGCGCTCGCCAAGCATAGTGAGTATGGCAAATCTCCCTATATAGAGAGGCCCATGCCTAATGTGGCTGTTTATGTTAATGTTATTATTACTTAGTTTTAAACTAGCCAGATAAGTATTCGGCCATTCCATCATAGTCCACTTGATGAGGGCGTGGATACATCTCCAACCGTTTTAAGAGCTTTCGGTAGTTAGGCCACGCCCCGACCATCTCCTAAAGTGCAGCAATTAGGCCTGTAGTTACTATAGTACAGAAACATTTTTGGTGTGATAAAAAAAAGCTAAACAGTATCGAAGACGTTTGAATACGTCAAATGGCACGGGAAAGTAATTAAGACAGCGTTTAAATGCGCTTCTAATTATGTTGTAATATTTTTAAAACTTGCAAAATTTTCAATTTTTTTTATACCTTACACGGGAAGTGTTTTGAAATTTGGTACTACAATTTTTGTAATAACACAGTTCAATTCATTGATCCATTTATTTATTTAATGCATACAAAATCAAAATACAATATAAAGTTGAAAAAGCTAATTCTAATCTACACTTTGAGCCAGTATATCCATTGTATCCACACATCACCAAAAGTGGACCTTCCATGGACATAGGGGATCTATTTGGGGATATTTGCCATACTCACCACGCTTGGGAAGTATATTGGCGAGCGCCGTGCAAGGGCTTGTGTTAACAAGAAACTATGCTGCTTATTCCCTATTAGATATAATTGAAATCAATTCACGATTAAAAAGCTATAATATCCCTAACGGCAAAATATCTTCCTACGGTCAAACAGCAGCAGGTGAAACCGCTGGACTGGCTTCTAGTTTTTAATGAACTTGCTAATTTACTTGTTTCAATGGAGTTTATTAGGACCAGTCTCAGTTGATAGTATTTAAACGTAATGCTGCTGATGTGTTACAATAAAAATTATAACTGTTGCCGCATGATGTCGGCTAAGAATAGCATTACCCCATTTCTTTCCCGCAGCAGTAGTAAGATGCGACTAAGGTACTCAAGGGTGTGTATTGAAATTTTAAGCGATGAGCTGACAACCTGTTACTATGGCGATACACAATTTTCCGTATGACCCTCAAATGTTTGTCGAACGTGGCGTAAATGTCAGTTTTTTGCGGCCGTTTTCGCTCTTCCTACCCCACACGGGATTATAGACGTGATGTGTGTATTTATGTTAAAATAACGTATCCCTATTCCTAAAAAATCTTAAAGCCTAACAAACCTTATATTGCCTACATACATTCATTTGAAAACGGCTGTGCCGGTGTCATTTATTTTTATTCACACGATGGAATCAACATCGTATTATGAGTCGATCGCATTTTAGACCCACTGCCGATTTGACCCAATAGTCCAAGGGTACTGTGATATCGTATTTTTCACCTACTGAACCTAATGCCAATTAGAAGATCCTCTGACAAAATCAGGTGAAATTCGGTACAGTTATGTACGTAAAGTATTTTATGGTTTAATCATTTGTAATTTTAGAACAGAGAATTTTAGCAGTATTTTTTAGTTCCTGAGATTTTAAGATTTTTATTGGGTCTTCTTTTTTTCGTGTGAGAAATATGTCATCTGGTCATTCTCCTTTTCGTATTCGTGTGGGACACTAAGTCGTTTAATCTGATGAACCCTGATGTCAGAGTTTTTCAACCACCTACTACCAGTAATAGGCCTCTGACATGGTTGTGTAACGACCACCGTCTTAGTAATCATAGGCAGCAAGCAGGACCAACGGCTGCATGCCGTTCGAAGCACGGAACCATCTTTATTTTCGGGTAATCTGGTGGTTCAGCCTGTAATGTCCTACATTACTAGATTACCAGACTTCATAAAGTGATAAATATCAACTTTTATCGCTTAGACTACATTCAATCTGTAAAGATGGAATTAGTCGCCGGGTATTAGTTTCAGAACTAACTCGGTAGATGGAGCCGTGCCACGCGTTACTGGCATTGTAATACACTTAGCGGGCAAGGAACGAGCTGCGGTAGCCCAGATGAAAGAGGTGTCGCGTTCAAATCCTGCCCGCGCTTGAAAATTTTGCATGTTTTCAGGAATTGTATACCTAATATGGGAAGTGGGTTAAAATTTGGTATTCAATCAACTTTGTGAGTACCTCACCGAGAATCAAATCCGGCACCTTTGCGTCGCAGGCAGTCACACTACTACTGCGCCACATCGGTCGCTATTCGGTATTCTATACTTTTGCTTATTTTGTAGTAATTCAGTGAGATGCGAACTGTACCTTGTACCATACTTTACCTGATTTATGAATTGATCAAATAAGTGACATTTTCAAAAGATTAAATGTATGGCCATAAATGGAACTTACTGGGTCTAATCGGCAGTGGGGTCTAATATTTGAACGACATCGTGTCGTTTCTTTTTATCGAATATGGTCGTGACATAAATCTCCAGAATAAGCCTCCTCGCGATTGAAAAGAAAGCAATCGCAATCGGTTCATGGTGACCCCTTAACGATAACGATCACGATCGTTACGTCACATTCACAACATATTATACTACATTAGCCCCAATTTTTGATCAAAAAAAGAAGGTTAAAAGTTAATTATGGGAATAAGATCGGAATTCACATTTTTTTTGGCTGACAGACGCATGCGTTGCGGCGACGGACGACAAATAGGAGAACAACCTAAATCAGCAAACCAATCTTAGTCGATAAAATTATAAACGTACCTACGAAGAATTCACGATAAAATCAATACCCATATTGCCTTTCGCTGTCGGAACATGTACCTGTCTAATTGAGCGATAGCTACACGTGGTGTGCCTAAAATGGGAACAGAGGGTCGTTGACCTTGATTCATCCGGTTTTCAAATGGAGGGAAAATTCCGCCGCAATGGAAAGAGTTGAGTTTGCCGTGTGATGCCGGCTTAGAATGCCATCACCCCATTTCTTACCCATTTGTGTCGTAAGACTAAGGGACTCGAGGGTTATATGTGTATTGCTATTTTAGGCGATTGTCTGACAACCTGTCACTAAAGTGATACACAATTTTCCGAATGACCCTCAAATATATGTCAGACTTGGCGTAATAGCGTTTTTGCGGCCGTTTACGCTCTGCCTACCCCGTAAGGGATATAGGCGTGATTTATGTAAGAGTTGTCAATGGCGATCGATCTTCTTGGGCGGATAATGAGCTGCCATTTTAACGAGCTTTCCTGTTTATTTGTATTTGCCTGCGGCTTAGTACGAAAATAATAATGCGCCTCAGTATAATATAATTTTCTTATTAACACATTGAATCGTTTTGTCGTTGAATTGTCGTTGTTTGGAAGTACAAGAGGTGATGCTGTTGTACTGGCTAAGCTGGCTGGCACCACACGGCAAAGGGCCATAGACGAAAGTGGGTACGTACTAGGCATCGAATTAATGGGTAATATTTGGTACAAGTATTGTTTTCAAACAGCTAGTGCAGATAAGTATTTTTTTGTGTGAATACAAGTTTGAGAAGCGAGCTGTTGATAATGAAAAATATCGTAAGAAGTTTGACACATAATGAACTGAAATTTTACGACACCTGTTTTTTAAGCGCAATAGGTAGGTATCAGTTTTGTTGCTTCTGAAAAGTTAAAATATCATCCAAATAGAAACCTTGTTCCTGTCGTATTTGATTTCTGATTCTCCCTTAAATTATTAAAATCGTTTCAGTATTGAAACAAAAAACATTTTATCATCTTTTTTATTATACTTTATGTTATGTTATGTTGATGTTGAACAACGATAATTTCTCATAAGTACCCGCTCCATTATACTCCAAGCCGTTAACACCTCATCGCGTTCCTTTACTAAAAATTTAACTAGATAAGCTTTATAACCGACGGTTTATTAGCTCTAACCCGGGGTTAATGCTTTAAGTCCGCATTATGGAATTTTCATCACACTTTTGAAATTACGGCGCTATAGAGGTTTAGAAGAAATAAAATGAAATGAAATATAATTTATTCACTTGCTGATGATGTGGTGTTGAATATACAAGGTGGCGTAAATACTGAAGGAGCTATCCTGTATATTCCACACCCTTAAATTATCAAAATTATGAAAAGTGGTATTTTTGGTAAAGTGTACTTTATGTGCCTAAATGACACACAAACACACACACGCACATATTGATATTGTGACTTTGGGGTTGTGAGCTTCGTGATTTAATTGGTTCGGGTATAAATGATACGGGTTAACATAGTTTCAGTGGAACGAGATTCGTGATACACATACACATATCACGCCTATAATCCCATGCGGGGTAGGCAGAGCGTAAACGATCGCAAAAAACGGACATTTACAAATCACGTCTGACAAATATTTGAGGGTCATTCGGAATTCGGAAAATGTGATTGCATGCATTCGGGCATAAGAACATTCGTGCAAGGAAATTCGTTATTCCATGATATCGGGGTACAAAGATTCGTTAATTGAGTATCGTGATCCAATATCGCACCCAAAAGAACAGTGTTTACCGGCGCATAAAAAAAGTGTCTGTTTTGCTTTAATTCATCACAAATAATATCGACAGCCACGACTTTTCACCGTTGGACATGGCCTTACTCACCACTTGGCAAATGCAAGGTGTCGTAAGTATTCACATGGAACGTTGCTTTCCATTCTCTGAATTAATTCAGTTTTTGTCCCTTTTACGACACAAGCCGACATCATGATATGTTTGTGGACAACATACATATATCATGCCTATAATCGCTTACAGGATAGGCAGAGCAAGAACAGCCAATGAACTATATAAAAATGAATTTAGATTAAATTCATTTACGGATAATTACGCTACGTCTGACAAGCATTTGAAGGTCATTCAGAAAATTGAGTATCGCTATAGTGACAGGTTGCGCACCCATCGCCACATGTAACCCTCGAGTTTCTTAGTCGCCTCTTACGACACCCATAGGAAAAAAATGAGTGATGTTATCCGAAGCCAAAATCAGAATGCAAATTTCACAAAAACAAAAATTTAATTAATTAATAATTTTGTTAAATTGAACCCGCTTACTCCGGCAACTCGGGCCCAGGCTTACCAAAATTTTACTTTGATTTGACGCGACAATTTCAATACTTTTCTACTTATAGGAAGCCAAATACTTATACACCATAAAATCACCGATTATCACCAAATTACCAACAGAAATTTGGAATTCGTAGCCAATACGAAACTTTTGAACCGAATAACTTAGAAAATTGTAATTCAAATGCCCCGAACGATAACGCAGAATTTTCGTCACGGTTTACCAAACACGGCTTAACTGATTTATTTGTACCGGGGGTTTGGCGTGTTTCCATTTCGGCCATCTGACATTTGATTACTGAATATCTTAAAATAGTGACTGGTGGACAAGCCATTTCAAAAATATCATCATTGGCCTCACACGTCTGTGACTGACGATTTAATCAGTGTCTGAGGCAAGACTTTTTATGGCTGTATAAGCCAATACGGGAGCGGCATAATTTTCCGCACGCTCTACAAGTGAAGGTGGAATTTGAGACGCACATGCATGTTTAGGTGACGTTTTTGAATTTTGTTAGCGAGACCAGAAAACCTGGCATTATCGTGTGTTTTACGCCCATCAAACATAATGCTTACGATAATGATATCAATTTATTTCCCTGTTTGAAGAAATACGTAATCGTATGCTTGCTATAAATAAATATCACATGCGTGTTGGAAATGCTAATACATGAAAACAGGAAGAAACAGATCACAATAATTTTACACCAAAATGATTTTAAAAGTTAGTCGAGTGCAAGTCAGACTCGCATACGAAGGGTTCCATACTATTTTAAATCAAAGTAGAATAAGGCTGACTTCCTATCACTATAGATAGTGATACACAATTTTTCTGAAACGGGCGTCCGTATTTTATGGCTGTTAACGCTCTGCCTACCGCCTATAAAAGCGCGATATGTGTGTGTAAAAAGACGAAATTTGTCAATATATAATGTAAGGAGTTTCTCCCACTATTGTTACTCAAGTGGAAATAAGTAAATGATATAACGGATCAACAAACAGAGCGTGTCGAATCCTTTCAGAGGATCTCTTCTGTACGAGTAGTCACACGTTGAGTTTTATGCGAGAATGGAAAATAATATCTAGCTTTTAGAAAATATGTCAGCGTCAGCAAGTTTTTTTTGTTTAAAATGTCTTTATTAATCATAATATGAATACATTGTACAGAGTACCTAGTGTACGTTTAATCGTAGGTTTTATATACATAGCGTCAGCAAGTTTTATAGGGTATATGTATACATCAGGGTTCATCGGGTCGTTGGATGACTCGGTACCATACTAGAAAAGAGAGTAATATACTAAGGTTGTTTATTTTAATGCGTGCCGTAGCTTTAGGGTAGTTTTTAGTGTCGATACGGATGCTGGAAAAATATTTTTAAACTACCAGTTTATTTTACGTGCTGAAATTTCTGTCAATGTCTATAACTCGGCCTAGGTGAAAAGTATATGTTTTGTAGCCGTCTTCACGATAAAAATGATCTTTTTTTCCAAGAAAAGCAAATAGGATTCAAAAAATCTCTTAAAAAAATTGTGTAGATATTATAAATATTTTTTACGGCATTATTTATCGATACTGGACACGTCATGCTTAAGCTATGGCACGTATTTAAATTAACACCCTGTATAAATGGAGCATGCAGGGTGGTAGGTATACAAAACATATCCTACAAGCAACCCCTGCAGCGGTTGCATCCGTTTCTAAACTTATTCCCGTGGGAATGACGTTTTCCCGGCATGCTTTATACATATAAACCTTCCTCTAGAAAATCCATCGAAAAAAAAACTGCTTCAAAATCCGTTGCATGTTTATAACGCACCGTAACGCATGCGTCTGTCAGAATAAGGAAATTGTGAATATTCATATACAAATATTCTATCAAACGACTTGACAGACGCATCCGTAAATGCGTTACGGTGCGTTAAAAATACGCAGCGACGGGCGAAAAGTGGTTTATGACAGACAGAAAAATGTGAAAAGCGACTCTTTTAGACTATGCATTGTAAAGTAGCAATAATAATTTTTGATCTAAAATCTCTTGCATAGGTAAATGAACACTTTTAGCATGGAGCTACAACCGTGGGATTAGCTACGGGCGTAGAACACAGCTACGAGCGTAGCTGCGGTATACGAATATGCTACGGTTCAGCGATTTTGTAGCTAATTTATTTTGCAGCCTCTAATAGAGTGTTTTGCAAGCGAATTCAAAAGTAGGTATATTGATAATAACTCAAATAAGATACGAAAACGAATACAAAAAAATGGAAGTAGCTGAGGTTATATAAATCCGAATGTTACGGTACAATGTCAACTAAATATAGGCTTCGTAGGAACAGCTGCAGCTAGCGGTGATAATAATAGCACACTTTCACTTTGCACTCATTGGCACGGGTTTGTTTTAGCTTACCCTTGCAATGTTATACAGACAATCTACAGAATGTCCTTTAAAGTTATTATAAGGCATCTACCGAAAGCGTGTACCCATTTACTAAAGCGTATATGTACTTAGTGAAGTCGAAAGGCATCACATCCTAATATCATATATCATAATATTTTGACAGTAGGACGCAATGCGATTCTAGTTCGGAATTATGTATGTGTGAACTCCCGGATCGAAAAATTATAACATTTTAAACAGAAAAAAGAAAATAGCAATACTAAAATGACAAATTCGATTTCAATTATAGCAATCCTAGCTAGCTTCACAATTTCAACGTATCGTTTTGATCATCAGTAGATCATTTGCTTATCATAAAGTTAAAGTACGTAAGTAAGTGTATCAAATGTTTTCTTGTTGTGTATAAACATCGATAAGTTCACGTTGATTTAGTCTTAGTTTGATTGTTATGCAAAAGTACCCCTTTTATGATTTTCAAAGTATTTAATAATATCAGACGCTAAACTTTTATTGAATACTAAATTTTAAAACACTTCTCGGTTATAACACAAATAAATAATAATTAAAAACTACAATAAGCAGGAATTGAACTTGTGAGTGTCGCTTCCGCGACTCAATCGTTGCCTGCAAAATTATACAAGTTATATTTTTTTATTATTAAATTATGCAAGTTCCGAGTATAGCATGGCTCCATCTACCGGGATAATTTTGCAACTAATTCCCATCAACTAATGTATGCCTCTATTTTCAACTATGCAGACAAAGTCACGAGTAAACGTTAGTATCCCATAACTTGATATCATGTTGCAGTATCTACATTGTGGGAGATGAAAGTGGTTAAAGCAATTACAGGTGAGGCTAAATATAGGCGTATCGAAGGCTCTGTCCTACTTGAATGAGGGCTCTGTCCCAGTTTCCATCCCACTCATCCTGTTTATGGAATAACTCTATTATTGTTCAGTGAAAAACACAACATGATATTTTAAGGTATACATACATACTTCAGTCTTTTGCAGTCAACGACTGGACGTAGGTCTCCCCTAGGGTACGCCATTGGGCACGATCTCTCGTGTCGTCTTTTTTGAGTCATCGATATGGATTAAGGTATAATTAGCAGAAAAAATTGCGACTCCACGATAAGTGCGATTGTGGAGCCATCCAAACCATGGCTCACCTACTGTGCTATCGTAACTGTCCAAAGCCTTGCACACTTCAGGACCTGAAAGAGGCCAACCCAACAGCTATCGCCATAGCCAAATATTGGTCCAAGGCTATCTAAAAAGTTACCATTCGACTCGATAAAGAAGAAGAAGCAGAAAATTTTCCTCATTCAACAATCGGTGAGGTACATTTCTTCCTAAGGACATTGGTAAGGTAAGGACCAAGTTGAATAGTTGTTATTAATGCTACGGCAGTGTTATTTTTCGAAGACTACAAAAATCGCGGTACATATGCTATAAAAAGCATTTAATTGTGTCTTTTACACCCCATATATAAAATAAAATAAAAATGAAATAGAAGAAAAAGCAACATGAAAAGTGTTTAAATTATTATGTGGTTTGTAAATAATATTGCTAGGAATTATAGGCGTGACCTATGTATGTATGTAAAATAATATTGCACTTACCTATCTAACGGAAAAATATTGAATAAAATTTCCATACGTCCACCTTCCAGATGAAAAGTGTTCCAGGCGTAAATTTTACAGCTTATGCATAAAGTAGATCGATGAACTCGTAAAAGCAAAAGAGTTTATGCTGAGTTCGTAAAAGTAAGTATACCTTGTCAGTAAATAAACAAAATGGACGCTGGAATAGGTAATTCTAAACTCTTCAAGTCCATTCATCTGGTTTTATGACATGTTAAAATATTTGGGGTGTAGCGAGGACAGTCATTTAAAAAATAGGCACTGCCTAACTACCTTTAGCTGTTTAGTTCACTATCTGCCTTCCCAAATAACTTGACGACGGTTTTGCTAAGACTTTCAGTGACAAATTTAATATTTTTAAGGAAGATACGACACTTCACTGCAAAACATATAGCCGGTGAAATTTTCCTAGTGACCAATACTGAGGACGGGCTGGTAATAAGGAATAACTTTCCCATGTAACATAGGTAAAAATATGTCAAAAATATTTAGCGCTTCCGTGATCCAAATCAGCTAATCAGAAAATTTTATATGGGAGATCAATTTTTTTTCATATTTCGTCCTTCCTTGGGGAAAGTTCTTCCGTATCACCAGCTCGTCTTGCGTTTCATTTCAGAAAGTTTCACTTTATATATACTACATGCAGGTGAATAATACTTTCTAACTATCCGATATTTCTTATAGAAAACTTTCGCAGTTCTCATCAATAAATCGTAGCACGACCACCAAATCACGGCGTCTTCAAATATAAATGCAGCGAAATCTCGCATTCCCCCTCCCCCCTCTTACCTCACCCGCCCTCCTCCCCCGACAAGCACCACGTGACCCGTCGATTGCTATTTCCGGTCGGAAACTGAACATAAACTTTACGTGCAAATCATATACGGTTGTAAAATCACGACTTTATTCCGTTTAGTGTTAGAAGCCAGGTAAGGTATATTGAACTCGTTTTCAGGTAATGTACTTCAATTAATGAGTACTACCAGTTGTAGGAGGAATTTATTGCAATTTATAACTTATATACACATATGAATGGTAAACAATAATGAAAAGCATAATTTTATTACGTAAAAAATAAAATAGAAATTAATATGATAGATAACTGAAATTAAAATTGTATCTACGGGTTGTAAGGGACGTTGGACGACTCGGTGTCCCACACGAAAAAGAAAGAAGGGACGATGTACCTAGCGAAAACTTTGCAGGCATGATCAGACCATGAAACGGAACAACTTTTTATATGGAGGATATGTTGGAAAACGAGAAAAAAAATCGACTTCCCATTCCCGACTGACTTTCTTTTGAAACTCGAAAAAATTTTTTTTTACAACATACGCTCCATAACAAAAGTTGTTCAGTTTCATGGTCTGATCACGCCTGCAAAGTTTGATACACCGTCCCTTACACACTGTATATCGCTATCATATGGCGTAGGGTCCCTGTGTATGTTGTCAGTCTTCAGTCAGCCTCTTAACTGATGTGTACCAACCGCAGTATCAAATTCGAACGGTAGACAGTGATACGCGTTTCTTTCGGCTCATCGGGCAAAAATCTTTAAAGATAGCGTCCAGTTAATCACACACACACACATATTACACCTATAATCCCTTGGAGGGTAGGCAGAGCGTAAACGACCACAAAAAACGGACATTCACGCCACGTCTGACAAATGCTTGAGGGTCATTCGGAAAGTTGTGTATTACCATAGTGTCAGGTGGTCAGCCCATTGCCTAAAATATCAATACACATCCTCGAGTCTCTTAGTCGCCTCTTACGACTCCCACAGGAAAGAAATGGGGTGATGCTATTCTAAACCGGTATGCCACGGCAGTCCAGTTAATCATAGCATGTAAATTCTACTAATGAGCAATTAAGGTGAAGTGGGCTTAGAACCGCGAAAGGTTGGATAGTGTTCGAAATTTAGTATCCAATCTCTTGGAACCTCCAAACTATGAGACGATATTTTTCTTAGTAACATATATATGCTACAAAACCATTGTAAAACACGATTAATTGAAATTGCCTCTAAAGAAAAAAAAACGCAAAGTAATCTCTAAATCTTGCTATTTGATCCGTTTTTTTAGACAAATAACCTGAGCGATGTTTTGGCATCATTTCATATTTTATTTTATGTCTTTTCTTCCTTATTAAATGGGTAATGAAACTATTGGCTTACTTTTTGAAATATTTGTTTGTATCATTTAATAATTAAATAAATGTTTACTTAGTTGTCCAGATATTAGCCATCATCATCTGTTTCTCTCTAACGCAGCAGAAAGGCAAGAGACATACTTTTTGGGACGGATACGGCTTTAAAATATAATGAAACAAAATCATATTCCTTCTACGTGACCAAATAAACCCTTTTTGTTTAACTCTTGATTTTGCGGTAAAGTTTATTTTGTACGCCGTTTTGATGTAAGTTTGAAGAACATATCCTTTCACTTCTTTACTCCATCCTATCCAATCCTAATGCTCCTCCCTATCTTAAAGATCGTTTCACTTTTCACTCAGCAACGTTGACCCGCAATCTGCGTGCCAGCAACAGTCTGAAGATCAATATCCCTCCACACAAGACGGACTTCTTTGCAAATTCTTTCACAGTGCGAGCAATCAAGCTGTGGAATTCTTTGCCTGAAGAAGTCCGTCGGGCTCCTTCCCTTGAAACCTTTAAGGACCGAACCAGGAAATACTATTTATCTTAATCTATAGTATAATATATTTAAGTCTATTCCATTTATACTGTCATCTATTTTTCCCTTCGGAGTATTTCGCATTATCCACGCTTCCATAGTATAGTTTAAGTATTATTTTATTATGTATTAGTTTATCAATATTATACAGGTATCTATCAAGTTTATTATATTGTCTATGTATGTATTAGAGTGTATTACAGTATAAGTAGTATATGTAGGTGTTTGCACAATCCCGCTATATGTTTGCACTTTCCATATCACCCAAAGGTTGCCTGGAAGAGAATGCTGCTTTAGCATTAAGGCCGCCTTATTGTACTGTGATTTGTCTTTGTTTAATTTTATTTTGTCGATGTTATTTTTGTGTGCAATAAAGAATATTATTATTATTATTATGTTGGTACGTTTCCGAATCTCGGGCCCACAGGGACCCGGTCCTTTGAGGCATGAGTGGGGCCGAAGCCAACAGCACAGAGGCCTTTTTGCACCAAATAATGTGTTGTGATGTGTACATCAAGCGGATACTCGCTCTGTCTGCACTATAGAAGTACACCCAGAGCCAGCACCCGCCTGATGCAAGGACTATTGCAGGTGAGGGTCGGATTACTAGGGCTATGGGGAGGAATTTGCTGGACCGGTTGCTGGGCTATTGATTGAGACAACGGGACGCCTGCCAAATCAAATGTCCCAATCTTGATAATATCGGCAGACGGTGACTCGCCGCCCGTTAGGTGGGCCTCCACTAAGGGACGGGACGCAACACTGGCGCGGGCGACTGAAGGGGTGTCGAGAGGTGTACACCGCTTTCTGCGCAGAGGTCCTGGGCAAGGGCCAGAACATACACCAACTCGCGACTTACGCATGTTTCACTTCCACCCCTCGAGTCCGGGCACAGGCTCGAACTCTAGCGGCCCCACTGTGACCGGCCAACTAAGGCAAGCCAGAGGTGAGAGTCCTGGCCTTGGGGTCCACTCCGGCGAACCGGAGACGGCCAGTCTACACTCTCGGGGGTACTCGGGTCCGTGGGGTCGCTACTCCCCAACAGCTCGTCACAAGCTGCCCTACGGGTAGCTAAGGGTGTAGAGAGGTGTGCTGCACTTTCAAGTTCTGGGATTTCTCCCGTCAGCATTACTCGCGGCTTTATGCCTTTAACACTTCCACCCTTCAAGTTGTAAAACTCTTGCGACTCCACTCTGGCCGGCCGGTTAAGGCAAGACAGAGGCGGGCTCCCCACTCAGGGGCAACCCAGAAGTACTTCGGGTCCGTGGTGGCGCTACTCACCAACAGCTTGCCAGAGCTGCCCTGCATTATTATTATTATTAATTAAATTTAACTCAATATTTTATCTTTGCACCATTACTAATATTGTATTCAATCACACCTTTAAACATTATGGCATGCAAATGAAATTTAACATCGTACATTGCTGATAATTTAATTTAAGTTGATGTAACGGTGCCGTGTGAAGCCGGCTTAGAATAGCATCACCCCATTTCTTTCCCGTGGGAGTCGTAAAAGGCGACTAAGGGACTCGAGGGTGAGTGTTGCAATTTTAGGCGATGGGCTGACAACCTGTCGCTATGGTGATACACAATTTTTTGAATGACCCTCAAATATTTGTCAAACGAGGCGTAAATGTCCGTTTTTTTGGACCTTATAGGCGTGGTATGTGTAACGATTGTTTTCAAGCCAACTCAAATGTCATAGCGAATCTATATGGGTTTGAGCTAATTACAAGCTTTTCATGTAACGCCACGAAATACCATTTCCAGCTATTTATTGAGGCAATAGCTTATAAACGACCAGTACGTATTATATCACTGTAACTGTTGATAGCTCTATGGTTGCCCTACAGTCGATAGCGAATTATTAGCTTTAGTTTATTACGACGACGGCCGATGTGGCGCAGTGGTAGCGTGACTGCCTGCGACGCAAGGGTTCGATTCTCGGTGGGACACTCACAAAAGTTGATATTTATCACTTTGTGAATTTGTTCCCGGTCTGGTTAGGACATTGCAGGGTGAACCACCTAATTTTCCGAAAAGAAATGGTTCCGTGCTTCGGAGGGCACGTTAGGCCGTCGGTCTCGGTTGCTACTTGTAGAAGGGGGTTGAAAAAAACTCTGACACCAGGGTTCATCGGGTCGTTGGACGACTCGATGTCCCACACGAAAAGAGAGAGAGAGAGAGAAAGAGAGTTTATTAACTTCTAATAGTTTATTATTTGTTTTGATTACATTTTCAACATTAAAAAAGTTGTGTTGCAATTCAAAGACGGCTTGACTAATGATAATAATATCAATTGATGAGATAACTGTTTGATTACACAAACCTTCTGTGGAATACAGATTATAAAACCAACACTAATACCCAAGTAATTAACCAAAATTTTTCAATTCTACCTGCGGAGATTTGTTAATAGTATTGTATTATTCTTTCTATCTAGTAACATGCAGTTAAAAAAATTCTGCAAATTTCCAAATACATAAAAATAGTAAATAATTTTCTTTTTGTAGATGTGATCCACAATAGGTATCCAAACTCGCAAATATTTATATCGCTTTGTGTAATGTTCACTGTCTAAGGATATAATTACGTTTACACATATCACGCCTAAATCTTTTGCGAGACAGGCAGAGGGTTAACGGCCGTACAAATTCGGTTGCTATCGCCACGTCTGACAAATATTTGAAGGCCGTTTCGGAAAAATTACAATTCAGCCTGGCGCCTAAAATATAGGTATACTGTACCTGGTGAGTAACTTACGTTAAATAGTTGATAGACCACTATAGCTGTAGGTAAATATTAGATAATATCTTTTGGCTGGCACCATTGAATGGCAACCCTAGCAGTCAACGTCATCAGCCGTGCATACGATTTGTCGTTACGTCTGTTCACAATATTCGATCATGTAAATTAATGTCCATTAATTAGACTTTATTGTTTCGCATGCGTTGCTTTATCATGTTTGGATGTTCATTTTAATGCTGTCATACATAGGTACTAGATTTCACGGCAAGCGTAGCATTGGACGACCTCCAGCCAGATGGACCAATGACTTAAAAGTGGCGGCTGGTAGCGCTTGGATGGTGAAAACGAGAGATCGTGCCCGCCTAAGTCCAGCAATAGACTGCAATAGGCTGATGTATGTATGTTGTATTCTAGATTTCTTCTCACTGGGTACTGCTTACGGAAATACGTTTTTTCTAGCAATAAAAGCATACGTATGAAAACCAAGGATGCAATTTAATACTGGTGATTGGAAATTTACATCAGTAACAATTTTGCGTAGTCATTAATTTATATCGCGTCAGACAACGAGATGATGAATATCTCGATCAACTTTGATGTAGACTTAAACAAGCGATGCACCGACTAGTCGCAAAAGCAGACTAATCAGCCATTTTTATAGTCGGCTGTAATAACGATATAAAATGTTAATAAAATACATTATTTGAAATTGTAACAATTATCTAACTTCAAAATGAAACCACACAGACGCGATTTGTCGTCCTAAATGGCCGAGGAAATAATCGGCTCATTCGATTAGTCAGGAAATTTAACTAGTCAGCCATTTTTGTTGTCGGATAGTCGGCTATAACCATAATCTTGCATCTCTAGTTTTAAGTATTGACATGGATTTGATAACTTCACTTTAAATAGCATCACCCCATTTCTTTCCCTTGGGTGTCGCAAAAATCGACTAAGGGACTCGACGGTGTGTATTGCAATTTTCGGCGATGGGCTCACAACCTTTCACTATAAATATAAAAATAAAAGTAATAAACAATTTTCCGAATGACCCTCAAATGTTTGTCAGACGTGGCGTAAATGTTGACACTCTGCCTACCCAAGGGATATAGGCGTTATATGTATGTATGTATGTTATTTATCAAAACAATTTGACCCCGCCCTACGGTGGCAATGCACTATCCACGTCATATCCTACTCTTAGGTTCCTACCTAGTTGGATGCGCCAACAACTCAATAGAGACTGAAATAGCCCAGCCCTAGGTTGCCATACGCAAAACTTATTTATTTTCACAATGTTATTATGAACTGTACCTTGATGTATGGCTAGCGGCATTTATGTATGTTTTTCGCAGTAGGTGTATTCTTATCAAATGAAACAAATCAAATAATAGATAATTAAGTGGGGAAAAATCATGGCAACTAGTTTTAAGCGATTTTGCCCGTCACTTAAACGATACTAAAAGAATAATTTATGCCAAAAAAGTTTAAATTTCATTTAAATAATAAAGGTTTTCTGACACGCTGTTAGCTACAGCTTAAAGCTTAAGGCTATAATCGGACTATTTACTGATATGGTCTTGTTTTTTACGTAAATACGAAGGGAAGACTGTTTTCAATAATATTGAATCTACCTATTATTTCGCCTATATTGTTCCACTGCTTAGCAAAGACTCTGCACTTATCCCAATGCCTTGCAACCTCCCACAAATTTTTGTGATACCCAGTAAAAAGTAAGACAGAAAATAGGTGTACTGATGCATCTGGCAATACAGCGCCGCCGCAAGGTCTGCGTGCCCCACTTTGCCAGTGACGTCACGGAGGCTTGTCGTGACGTCAGCCACCCCCGCTAGGGTTGCGTAGGCAACGGTCACTCTTACATAATCTATATGTAAAGGTTAGTTTCACGTGCACTGTTTGTAAAACATGTGTTATGTAAACAGCAATTTAGACAGATGATTACATTGTATAATTTAAGTGAGACAAAAATGAACGAAGGCTTGGATGCATTTGGCAAGACAGCGCCGCCCAAGGGCTGCGTGCTCCACTTTGCCAGTGACGTCACGGAAGCGTGTTGTGACGTCAGCTGGCCCCACGGTGGGGTTGCGTAGGCAACGGCTATTTTTATATAATCTAGCTGGAAAGGTTAGTTTTCAGTGCACTGTTTGCAAAGAGTGCGTTATGTAAACAAATATTACACAACCTGCTTACAGCG
Organism: Tuta absoluta; assembly: GCA_027580185.1. Classification (NCBI taxonomy): domain Eukaryota; kingdom Metazoa; phylum Arthropoda; class Insecta; order Lepidoptera; family Gelechiidae; genus Tuta; species Tuta absoluta. The sequence goes on from JAQAHW010000003.1 coordinate 1,105,094, forward strand.
TTTGCAATTTTTTCTTCATCATCGCTCTAGTCGGTGGAGTAATATCTAATCCGCTCTCCTTTGGGCACTGTCCTTGACTTACTTATACGACATAACAGTAACACCTATCCATCCATGTGAACTCGTTTAGGACGGCCTCTGCCTCCGGTTTTATCTTAATTATTAAAATATGTAGGTATGTGCAATCATGAAAACCAAATAATAATAAAATGGTTTAACGCTAAAATATAATAACAGAGGATTCATAAAATAAATAAAGAAGCCAGGCAGAAAAAAAGAGAAAACCCTTTGGATACTAGGGCCCTTTTTATTTTATTTTTCTACGCTTGGAATGCCAGCGACACTCCACTGTCATTATAATACCTTTGTGATTTCTATACTTAAAACTGCGGGCAAAATACTAAATTACCAAAACTGTCACATTAAAAGGCCATTGACACACAACGGAATCAATTTTTATTTAACATACTTTGAGCCCTGGTTTCTCGTGTGGTGTCTCCATGACCGTTGTCACATTGCTATGGCAGGGCTACGCACAAAGCTACGGAACCAAATATCCGTCGTAGCCTGCAGCTATCTATTAAAAAGCCCGCCTCTGATCTTGATGCCGAGGGACGTCGATTGAGAGACGCTCTAATAATTCCTGTTTCGACGAATTGCTATCAAAGATTGGAGTCTGACATGCTTGTTACAGGAGTGGCGTAAAATCACGGTTACTGAACTTGTTTTTTGTTATGACTTGGTTACGGTTTAGTGGAAATTGAGATTATTAATGAATTTTTAAATAGACGAAAAGGTATTCGAAAATTGTTAAAAAAGTTTGTTGCCTGGTTTGACGTATTCTTTTAATAAATGGAGGTTGAATCTGATCTTAATTTTAAATTAAGGAGTACTTTCGTATGAACTCTCGGTACAAACCAAATAGAAAAGTATGCTTTAAAAAAAAATATAAATAGGCCGCCCGCATTTGTCTACTATCTCACCTGATGGTAAGTGACAATGCTGACGATGATAGTACATGCTTGCCTAGAAAATGCCTATTCATTCTTACCTTGAAAATATTATTGTATTCTATAAAAGTCAGTGAAACGTGCGTATTTTTTAAATTGTGTGTACATCTTTGCATGACAGTGGAAGCTACTATGATAAAGTGCATGAACTGCATTAGTAACGTAAGTAAATCCCAAACTTATTCCAACGGTTTACAAGTATTTTTTTTATTCGCAACACTAAGTCGCGTATTGCTAAAGTCTAGGTTACAAGCTCGGTGTTTGTTTGCAGTAAACGAAACACGTTTACCCGAAACTGGATTTACATGATAACTTCCGTGCACAGTTCACGCGTCTTCACCAATTGAATTAACATATCCCCTCTATGATATTAGCACAACAAACACAGGAGTATACATATTGAGCTCGCTACGCTGCAATAGTTTCTCTTCTTCTTTTCGAGTGAATCGATGAACCCCGGTGGTGAGAGTTTTTCAACCGCCTACTACTAATAGTAGGCCTTTGACATGGTTGTGTAACTACTTAATCGTACTTATGGATTTAGCCGAGGGTTTGAAATACTTGTTTTGTTGCAAGGTGAAATTGGCAATTTGTATAATTAGCAGGGTACTTAGTACAGAAGCAGATAACTCATAAATGACCAGCACATCAACCTAAAGATAAACTTATACTGGTTTCATACAGTTACTTCGAAGTACCAGAATAAGTTGGTCCCTTAAATGGATATGTTGTTCCAACCGCAAGCTAGGCACCTTACAACTTTAAATATCACAATTTTAGAACTATACGTCACAGTTTTTGTATGCTATATTGCTCGTTATTATAAAACGATTGATAAATATATATAATTAGCCTCTAATAATACAAATACTTACGCTAGTAAGTCATCCACTCAGTATTATTATTTATTTTCATCAACTTAGAATTCCTTTACCCTATTTCAGACGATGGGCTGACAAACTACTACAGTAAAATATATTTTCACCTCTTCAGCTTAAAAATAACAGTTTTATCCACTGGATGGAGAACAGTGATTTGAATGTCGAACATCTCATTTTATCAAAACTAATCATAACCATACCGGCGATGCGTTTTGAAATTTTTTTTAGTCAGATATTTATTTCATTTTGTACTATATAATAGTTGACATTTCGGAAGAGACATTCTGAACAATTTGTAAAAAAATAGTTGACAAGTATTTTGATTTGGCTGAAGCATTCAAGCTGTAGGGACAACGCTACCCGCTACTACGGGATTCAAAATTAGCACTCGAAGCAAAAATAAAATTTGCTATATTGTTGTACAAATAACTATTTTTCTGAAACAATCCTTGAATATTTTGTCAGAAGTGGCGATAAATACCTTATTCAGGGCCACTTATCCTTTGCCCACTTCTAAATAATATTTTGATATTTGTTATAAAGTTCTTTAAAGTAACGTCGTCAAGTATGCTCTCTCCACGTCCATGAATTAAACTTTAATCCCGTTGCAGTGGTTAACAGAAACATGCGGCAATGCGGATTGCAGGTTCGATTCTCTGTTCATAAACAGAATTGCTAAGATACTTCCTCGTGTTAGCTCAGTGGTCACGTCCGATAGAATTCAAGCTTGGAATTTAAGAGCGGAATTACTATTGCAATACATACACAACTGCATTCCAATTGCACTTTTTGATAGCATAGCTTCGTTTTTTATCTATAAATAAATAGAATTAGAAATAGCTAAGTATTGAAATAACGATGAATCGTCGTGCCCCCGCCAAGGCGAGCCTCGCGAAGAGCAAGGGATAGTTAGTTATAGACCTACCTTTACTCTAAGTGTTTTGTAGTTTTTTTTAACTTTGGTCTTCAATATATGAAATAAATTAAATTCCCAGAAGATCTTATAATTGTTTTCATCTTTAAACGCCGATTGCGTCACTTACTGTTACACTGACATACTCACAGATGGTCATCAAAGTTTTTGGGGCATATGGCAAGTTTTGTATACAAACAACAAAAAATCTAAACTTATTACATTTACCACCAAACCCCCCTAATTGGGGGGCGGAAGTTTGAATGTAACATTTACTATTTGTTATGCTAGGAGTCAGATATTGGTATACCTGCCTATTTGTACTCGTAATTAGAAACAAAAATGTACGTGTAATGGTATTAAAAAAAAAATCACCCCTGAACCCTTGAAAAAGGGGTGGACGTGTATGGCAATTTCTATCTCACTACAAAAATAAATATTTTTTGTATTTTGGTATGAGTTACTACACTTTGAAATGTTTACCAATTTTGTTGTAGTTATACCAGTTTTCTATAAAAATAAACTTCTATCCCCCAGCCTTAAGCCATTAAGTATATCCATTCTATCCTCAACGTTTAAAAGCCTAACTTCGATCAGTATGAGAGAGACGTGTATTCACAGTGTTGCCAAACTATCGATATTTTCAAATGCATGTATATGTATTTGTTATAAATGTGGTCATACATCGGTGGTTGACAGTTAAATAGTCACACACATTCAACCAATATTAATTGGTATACAAATATAAAAGAGAAACGAGCATTGGATAATTCTTAATAAAGTCACAATAATATAACAGCCATAAAAACCAATCAGAGATTATTAGCAGTAATAATTAGCACGCCATAGTTTATGTCAAAAAAAGAAATTACATTATCAATAAAAAATAGTATATCATACACAATACAACACATAAAATAAATAAAATTAGAGCCGTTTGCAAATCATTAATTCCTGAACACTTTGATTTTGTCATTATAATAAAAATTAACCGCCATTTCTATATTTAGTGGCTATTGATATCAATATTATTGTGGTTGTAAATATTTTACGTCGTTTCAGCATTTTACAAAATGTTGTGATGGTTAAATTGGTTTAGCTCTCCGAGGGCTTTGAGGATCACTATAATTTTGGCCTAAAGTGGTCCACTGCTGGGCAAAGGCTTCTTCCCTTTTAAACCTGACTTCCAGACATATGAGATATCCTATCCTCGTTATTATTTTATTTTATTATTATGTCTGTACAAGCATTGTCTGTCAAAACACAACTGCGTCGTTCAGTCGCAGAAATACGTATCATATGAATATGACATCATAGAACTTTGCCGCAAATTGTCACGCAGATTATTTCTAGGGTCAGCCCTAGAACGAACAAACTCAATCAAAATCCATCGATAGTTTCATAATAGTTTGGCGACCCTGCCATCCCTGAAAGCCTCATAACGAAGACCATTCTCAGTCTGGACACGGCAAGCTCAAGTCGCCCAATCAGTCGGATTTCAGGTTAATTAATTATGTATTGAGTTGGGGCGAATGAATATAGTAAGTAAATAAATGTATCAAATAGAGGTTTCGGAAAATTCAACCATTCGCATGAAACCTAGCGGTGAGAGGAATTTAGATAGATAAACTTAATATTAGGCTGTAGTTCGTACGGTTTATTTTTTCTTGAACGTACGTGATCGCTTTTTATCCTAAGGCCAGACCAGTTCCAAAAAGAGAGAGGAAGAAGCAGTGTTAGAGAGAAACAGATGATGAAGGCTCATACCCGGAATAACAGGCATTTGTTGAATCATCAAATTACATTATCGAATATTTAACCAAATGATCATGGGATTAAATTTATTACACATTGAATGAGGAAGAAGTGGTCACAAAACGAAATATGAAATATTGGACAACCATAAAATCGTTCAGGTTTTAAGTCTAAAAAACAGACAAAAAATTTAATGTTAGATCTAAGATACTTAGAATTTTTTTCTATTGAGAAAATTTCAACAAAACATGTTTTGGGTGCCATAGTTTAGTAGCATATATCTAGAAGCCTTGCTGAAAGAAATATCGTCTCGTAATTTGGAAATTTCTTAAAATGGGATAGAAAGTTTTTAACAGTTTCACAACTTGCGTGGTCGATTTTTAAGCCTATTTTGCCTTAATGTTGTTAAAACACTTCTTTCAAAGGTGGTTGTCTCATTTACCGCATGATCATGCAGTGTTAGAAAGCCAGCAGATGCAGTGCATCTACATGCGCCTTTATACAACTTATTTCATAAACGCAACACCGTGCGGCAAATGTGTTAGATTCACTCTTTTTTTATCAAAAAGCCGCGCATCAGATACTTAAAACTCATAGTCCAACTTAAATGCACTACAACTTTCTCTCTTAAATTAAATGAAGTGCCAGAAAATAATTCTGGCAAAATTATTCTCGGCCACAATTATGGATATGATTTAGAGCCCGGCCCGTCACTCAGGGCCCGGCCACGCGCGAACCCATTTCGCGCTCCGGGGGTTCCGCAGCGGCACAGTACAATTAAATGAGGAGTAGGAGCAACGACGGAACGGTACGGTTCGTAGGGCATATTAAACATAAACATAAATATACTTGATTGCCCAAAAACAAGAAATGGACATACAGATAGAAAAGAAAGAGTACAATATAGGCGGCCTTATAGCTAGGTAGCTATTTCTACCAGACAACCTTAGGGTAAAGGAGAGTAGATTTGAGATGCGGGATAGTGCTTATACGTTTATATATAATACACATACAATAATACCGACATATTTTACATAAATAACAATATGAGTATACTACTATATACCCTATATTACAATAAACTACATAAACTAATATTCCGCGCACGCAATTTTTAACGAGATTGCCATGGAATAGACAAGAAGAAGAAGAAATAAGGTTCCTCAATATTTATTAATCGGGATAGTAAATGGTTGCGGCGAACCCACTTACGATAGCATTGGAAGGTTGAGGTCAGGCAGGTGGCCGTCGGTCAAATGACACCAAATTATATTGAAAAACGAAATTCTGTGTATCAAGTTAGGCTAACCTCAAATGTTTTGGGATAAGGACGGGAGATAGTGAATGCACTTATAACAGCCTATTTAATTTTCAATAAAGATTTCTACTTTTGGTCTGTGGGGCAACCTTTAATAATATCTAATGCGATTAACAACATTTTAATATTATTGACTCATGTAACTTATCGGATAGACACAAGGTTTATTTCATTTGTTTTCTTGAATAAATAGATACATATATCACGACTTTTTAAAAATGTGTTGCATGAAATTTCAATGCGAGGTCGAGCTCGGGCCGCAGCGGGCCAGGAGCGTTTTCTTATTATTACATACACATCACGCCTATATCCTTTGCAGTGTAGGCAGCGCGTAAACGGCCGTAAACACGGACATTTCACCACTTCTGACGAACATTTGAGAGTCATTCGAAAAATAGATTTCTTTATTGAAGTCGTTTTACTGTGCTCTGTACATTTACTGTTACTGTGTCTGGATTTTGTTTACTTCTTTGATTACATTTTGGAGGATATAAGGAAGGAAATTTTATTCGCTTGAACTACAACTTTGCACTGACTTAATAAGTTGGAGCAATGCGATTTCGATATATGTATGAAAGTGTAAAGTACTTTAAGAACGTAGTTCAGGAAGAGATTTTCGGCTATCGAGAAGTAAATTTAAGTCTTAGTTAACTAAGTCATTTTTATCGAGTTGATGAGCAACAATAAATAATTATTAAACTTAAATCTGTCATTTGTTGGCTGGCTTTCCAACAAATTGGACTGGAAATCACCAGTGATTCGGTACTTGACTTGGCCACAAGTATGTTAAAGTTAGCTTTTTGACGCCATCTAAAATAGTGAATAATTACTTCATTTTTCCACATTATACAAAATGTCGTTTCAAAACTATTTAAACGACCTGTCTGTCTATCAAGTTTAGATTGTATGAGATGACGTATCGAAGATCAAGTATCGCAGATAATCAGGTGAAATTTTACTAGTGACCAATACTGGAAATAGAGGATGAACACCAGCCCATTAGTAAGTTCAGAAAGTTGTTCATTATCACCAGCTCGTCTCGAGTTTTCGTTATAGACTGCTAACTCACCCTATACATAGTATATTCAGTTGTTATGCATGTTCTATCCTACACATTGCTACACAACAAGACTGTATCCAAAATGAACAGTACGTACAACCAATCTAGCTCCAGAACAAAGCATTCTGCAGTAGTTGTTCTGATTCGGATTGGGGACCGTCTCAGACAATCCAGCTTGTTGCTCCGCCGGGAATCGAACCATTTCCTTCTGCTCTCTAAGGTGAGTCACTTAGATCTTGTTGGCACTGTTGACGTAGAAAAGGATTCTACAATTCAATTCTTTTTTCATGTTCTTTTTCTATCGTGTCGATGGAATGCCGATCGCCTCAAACTTCGTTTGACCAGTATTTTGCCACTCTAACAGCATTATCATTGGCTGTGCTATCATTCTTTTTTATGGCCTCAATATAGGACAATTCTGCCAATGTCCTTCTGTTACAGAAACCTAATTCAAGGAAGTTGATGATAAAAATATTTCTGAGCCGTTGGACGTTGCAAAAACGGCTGATTGTCAGATGGCCGACGCTCTGGTTAATAAAAGAATGAATTCTGACAATAATACAATATGGTGTATCTTTGTTTTGGTGGTAACATGGAGACTTTAAAAAAAATCGAAACAATGTTAACGTAAGAATATAGGAAGTTTGCAAAGCCTTAACGTAAATACCAAAATTTTAAAATTTACAAAATATTCATCCTGCCCGCCGCGCTTTAAACTTTTGCAAGTTAAAAAAGAAGCTTTGATGTGTTTTAAGCTAGTTTCTGTAAAATATGTAACATTTTTAAAATATAAGCACTCAATCATTGCTCAGCCTTTTCTCAATTTCTCGACTTCCTGTACCGAAAATACACACCGATCCGTCACACATGACAGGCAGAATTCCGACGCAACACGAATCCACCCAATTTGTGCATCCAATATAAATACATTTTCAACTTCGAACCTCACGTCAGCTAAACTGATTTCTAGCTAGCATCAAGTATTTTGAAATAACATTGTCACTTTCCTCAACGAACGTTACATATACAAATTATTATTATATAAATTCAATGCCGTGTGGTGCCGGCTTAGAATAGCATCACCCAAATCCTACGCGAAAGCGACTGAGAGATAATCATCGAGGGGATGGGCAGCAGCTTGTGAATACGACAACAAATCTGTTCATTTAAGCTATCGAATAATTTTACTACTACCAATCTGAAAATATTATCCTTTTATTGAGAGTATTTATATTTTCATGTTTGCCGAACACACCAAGCCACTCAATCTTCTTTTAATACCTAGACCTTTCTTAGACAAACAGTGCCCTATACGTCTCCGTCAGTCTGATAGACAGATATCTGTGACATCGGGTCCTAGGATTAAAAATCACCTCCGCCTAGTTTCTGCACAGTTCGTGCGTTTCCTGAGCGATTCGCTGCGATTTATCCGCGCAGGGAAAAATACCTTTAGGGTGTGTGTATATGGGGCTTTATTTTGGATAGTTTGTCATTGTCATACTAGCGCCTATTTACTTTGTCACTTTTTATATTAGATGTACGTTTTTATTTATGATGCTACGTTGGGTAGTTTCGTCAGTCCCGCTTTCTTGTGATTTGAGACGGTACTTTCTACGTAGGTTAGTAAATATTATATCTTAAATCATGTTAAAGCATTTTTAGAACTACTGGACCCCGATTCGCTTATTTTGAGATTGTATACAAGTCCCTATCAGCTTATGTGTACACGGTTTTGATATTCCCAAATATATCGTTTTCTAATTCCACTGTGCAGGTTGGCTGGAAGAGGCCTCTTCATAGAGATAACCTTACCTTTGTGACTCCGTTTAATATTCAAATTTATTGTAATAATTTGGTCCATAATAAAGAATATAATATGGCAAAAATACTGAAAGTCAAAATGATTCAGAAACTTATTTGACCAATAAATAGAGATACACTCAATAAATATACAGGTTTATACTTCATAGATGCAGCCTTATACTTACATAAACCGCTTGCCACCCTTTCCGTGAAGGATACAATTTTGCTGGAAAAATTGATTCAATTCGCGTATCTCCAAAACGATTTTAGTTTCGGCTCCCGATTTATTCCAACTTTAGTTTTTCGAATATCATTTACAGATTCGATAAGAACTTTCCTTTAGCCCTTTTTTTACGTGCGTTGTGTCTGTATAGATACATTTTATTTTTGTTTGGTTATGGATGGTAGTAAGTATGCTTTTGCTTTTGTAGATAAAAATAAAGTTTATTTTACCAGGCACATTCGGGCACATTGTAAACAAAATGTATTTAGTTGTTTGTTAAATACTACGTATCAAGTCGTGTTGCCAACTTTCATGTTTTTAGTATTTACCGTTAGAAAATTGAAGTATACATATATATGCTTTTCCTCATAGTTGGCCAAATGGCGTAACGGATATTACCCCTGCCTGTTACGCCGAGGGTCGTGGGTTCAATCCCCACAAATATTTGTAGATTTATTTATGGGAATTGTTTAGTTTTATGGTATGAATGCATCCTATCAATGTTTGGAGGACTGTTCCTTACATCCTGTACATGATGTTTTTTTAATCAAAATAGTATAAGGTAATAGCTATCTAGTTCATATAGTAGCAGCTTCGCTTAGATTGAACTTTCCAGAATATTTGTTTTCATTTTATTTACTTATAATAAAACTCCCCAAACAGCAGATACAACAATTCGGTGAAAAGCTTAGTAATTTAGTAACTACGTGAAAATTTTATAAAAATACGTTTTTTTGTTATATACGCAGATACAAATGTCCATCAGCTCAATCGACGATCGACAAAAAAGAACAAAAGTAAAAACAGAATAATAATATTATAAAAGGTAGATAGAAATAAACCTTTTATAGTAAAAGCTTTAATATTAAAAGTACTTTCGTGTAGGTAACCTTCAAACTCTTCCGTCGGTAATAATTAAACCAAGAGTTAGTCATATTTCTTTTATTATTCTCGTCTGAGGCATAACTTCAGAACTTCTTACCTCGTAGATAAATCAACTTTTTTGTCTTTTAAATATTAATGTGCGGCTTTTTCCTTTATATTTTTCCGCATTCAACTTTTAACTAAGTTACTTATAGTCCGGTACGACTGGCACATTTGAGTGCTTAACTTACAATAAGTTACTTAATTCACTTAGTTCCGTATGTTTGTTACTTTCTCATACTTAAATGTTGGCTTGATTATGACCACAAGCGTGTGCAATTGACCTGAAAACCGCCATCATAAGAAGGGTGACCACAGCTTACCATTACAATGATGGAAGGTCCTCAAGTCTTCATGCCACACATCGTAACGTGGGTAACCAAGAAGCTGTAAAAGTAAATTTTATTCCCTCCTAACTGTCAACGAGACATTTCTATTGCTACACGAGTTTAATAGTAAAGGTTTTATTAAGTGTCTCGTAAACCGGCATACGTCGGGACATGTGTCATGCTCTTCATGGTTTTCGCTATAAAATGCTAACTTTTTAACACTTTTAGTAGCTGCCTTTTGATGGAGAATAGACTTACGAATATAATACTCGTTATATTTACGTTCAAGTTCTGTAAACTTTTGTTACACCCACCACGTAAAATAAAAATCATCATCTAACAAAACCAGCTAAGTGCGATTAGGACTCGTCGACCTAAGGGTTCCAGCAAATCGAGCTCTTTCATATGCTACCCCACTTAAACTACAACTCTCAATTTTAATATTTTTTTTCTCGGCTCCCTAAATACCCAAATTTTATACAAGTTTGAAATGTTAGTCTTGTTCCTATACTCGTATTTCAAAACGGGCTAATTGCCAAATTTAATAGTTCTAGGTTCACGAGAACTACCCTATGTATTCCGATTCCCTTGAATGAGTCAAATACGCGTTTTTTACAGTATAAACAGCCGTATTTTTTTAAAAGTTATGTTAGTAGTTTGATTTTTCATAACTACAAGCTACTTAAGACCTAGGTAAAAGGATTAGATTTCAACTCGATGTGTCTACGCGTTCCCGAGATCAAGAGCCGTGACCTACGGACAAACGGACGGAGGATGAACAACACAATGATCTTGTAATGGTACCGCTTTTTTCCTTTTGAGTTACGGAACCCTAAAATCTCCTTATCAAATGCGATGACATGTTATATTATTTGTGGATAATACACATCTCATTCATATTTTATAGACGAAGATATATCAAATCGAAATGTTCTGTTTCTATACTTTAAGTAGAAGATAGTTGTCAAATGCCAAACTACAAACCTTTAACAAACGCAGTCGTCATTTGGCGACGACACGCGGCAAATGCAACAGAGTTTTACCGCCGTCGTAAAAATATGACGTCCGCACCAACGGCGCACGTAGCGTACTTTACGTGGAACGGTACGACGTCCGGTCTGCGTTTAAAGTACTCCCATGTATTTACGTGTTTTTCGATACTTAGGGTTTTTAGTGAGTTTGAAAACTTTGTATAGTAAGTAGTATAGTTATATTTTATAGTTGAGGAACGCTAGTTACTAGTTATTATTCTGTGGTTGAGAGCTGTATTGCCAATCAATCATTTATTTATTTATTTATTTATTTATTTACAGTTTATTGCACACAAAAACATTACAGGAAAGACACAAAACATAAAGAAATACGACACAACAGGTACAGCTTATTTCTAAGTAGAAATTTCTTCCAGCTGACCCTCGGAAGTGAGACATTACAAAGTAAGGCAGAAAAGACGTGTACAACAGCACAGTTATTCTAATAATTAAAATTTAATCACTTATAGTATATTAACTACACTAACCTAACCTGACAATATATACTTATAATAACATTATAATATCCAATACATATACAGTAAATATACATAAGTTAACATATACCTACACGATATAATATAATAATAAATAAAATACGTATACAATACATATATACATATATATATAAACATAAATAATATTAACAGTCTAGAGATAGATAATGCTCTTTCACTCTTTTTTTAAATATATTGATAGAGGGACTGTCTCGGATCGTGTGAGGAAGCGAATTCCACAGCCTAGCCGCATGTACAGTGAACGAGTAAGAGTAAAAGTCAGATTGATGAAGAGGAATAGAAAGAAGAGTTCGAACGTTCGAGCGACAAGGTTTGTCCTGAGGACGAGAAAAGTTAAAACGTTCACTGAGGTAGGCAGGAGTTCGTGGGTTGTGTAAAACATTGAAGAGGGAAGAGAGAATGTGAGTATTCCTGCGAAATCGGATTGGAAGCCACTTGAGCTGTTTTCGAAAGTGAGAGACATGGTCGTATTTACGCAGACCGAAGACAAAACGAATACAGAGGTTCTGGATACGCTCAAGTTTGTTTAAGAGCTCCTCTGTGGCATCAGGATAACAGGCATCGGCGTAGTCAAGAATTGGAAAGAGAAGAGATTGAGCCAAAGAAATCTTGGTTTTTAAAGGCAAAAAATTTTGGAGACGTTTGAGTGTGTGAAAGGAGTAGTGAACTTTACTGCTGACGCTATTGACTTGAGCAACCCAAGACAAGTTCGAGTCGATCATGACTCCTAGATTTTTGGCGGTGTTTGTGTACGCAATTGGGGTTCCATTGTATATGACTGGAGGTATAACACAACTTTCCAATCTTGTCCGCATGTACCTACCACCAATAAGCAAAACTTGCGATTTATTCGGGTTTACCAACAGACCGAAGGATTCAGCCCATTTTCGTATATTATCAAGGTCATGGTTAAGTTCCGCTATTGCGGCGTTTAAATCATGGACTTTGAAATGGCGGTATAGTTGCAAGTCGTCTGCATAAAGGTGGAAGTTGGATGATAGTTGAGAAGTTACAGTGTTTATAAAAATGGAGAATAGAAGAGGAGAAAGCACGCCACCTTGGGGTACACCCGCACTCAGATCGCACCATTCAGAGGAAACCTCATCACAGCGGACCCGCTGCGAGCGACCACGAAGATAAGAATCGAACCAGGCGATCGCTGAAGAGGACAGATTAAGAGATCGGAGAACAGCTAAGAGTACGTCAAAATCCACTGAATTAAAAGCGCTGCTGAAGTCAAGCAAGGCAAGGACTGTCAAAGATTTATTTTCCATGGCAAACCGGATATCATCAGTGACTTTTATTAAGGCCGTTACCGTGCTATGACCTGGTCTAAAACCGGATTGAAATCGTGATAAAAGTAGATTTGACGATACGTAATCAGCAAGCTGCTTGTGAGCGATGTGTTCAAGGACTTTGGATAGGAAAGGTAATATGGAAATGGGTCTGAACTGGGAGAAGGATGATGGATTGGAAGTTTTGGGTAGAGGAATGATGTTTGCACGTTTCCATGCAAAAGGAAAAGAACTCGTTGCCAAGGAAAAGTTGAAAACGTGAGTTAGAATAGGCAAGAGCTCGGGGAGAATTAAGGAGACCATACGGGAACAAAGGTTGTCATCGCCCACAGCAGTTGAAGAAATGGACAGAACATGTTTCTTAATATCCTTATTATGTTTCTTTGGGAAATGATAAAAAAATTGTTTTTATTTTTATTATGTGTATGTACTTTTGACACTAGCTGAGACAGAATCGAAGACAAATGAAGTGAGTTTACCTTGAAGTCCTTGGGCAATGACATTCCCAGACAACGGCATAACTTAGCTAACATTGCATCATTTAATTTCTGCTTAATTGCATACCTACGTCCTTTCGAGTATAAGTGATCCAAGATTCCTGGCCCCAGAGTTTTTTAACTAAATCAACTCTAAACCTCTCAAGTTATCAGTACCGACCTCTGGGAGCTTCAACAAAAAGTTCACTCAAGTGGTTCACAAGAACGGAACATACCTACAAGATGGCGCCACGTGACAGATTGGAAGAAAACAAATGATCTGAAACGCGGTATGGAAGTGTTTTACCGCGCAACGCATATATACAACTTCCAATTCTATCCAGGTGGACCAGTAGGTCTGGCTTTTTCTGACTCTTTCTGGAACCCTAAATTCTGCCTACTGGCATACACCAGTCACCCGCCATATTTGTGACCCCGCCATAGTTATAATTGAAACGGGTTCTTATCGACGCTTTTTAAAATTTTGAGCTCGTGATGTTTCGAAGCTGTTGCAAGCGTTATGATCACGGGTAAACTAGTGGAACTGCGGGTGGCTGTTAGGAGCAACATATCTGTCTACCTTTATTCTTCTGCGTTTATGTTATGACAACACACACTCACTACATCACACGATTTTAATGGCTGTTTGGACAAAGTTTTGATTTACACAGGTTCACCGCGGAATTTTAAGTAATCGACAATTTAAACTCGCTTCCATTGTCGCACTCTCTCTACCCTAAGATTGCCTGGTAGAGAATGCTACCGAGCATTAAGGTTGCTTTGTTGTACTGTTTCTTTTATCTGTGTTTATCTATTGTAGTATTATGTGCAATGTGCAATAAAGATGTTTATTATGTTTTTTGTTATGTTTAACAAATTTCTCTTATTAGTAATTTCAATAGGTTTGCCTACTAGTTTCGGAATATAATGGAATTCTATCGATAAAACCTTTGGGTTGTGTAGTTCGATTCGATGCAGTGGTACAAGACTCAAACAAGTGTTCAGCGATTATACCTAGCGATTATAAATAATGGTGAAGACAACCACGAAAGTTTAAATTCGATAAGTAATTTTCAAAATATAGCATGACGAATAAATAAGCAAACATTACTATACATACTCTTTTTTTCTTTGTTAAAAGTCTCAGAAGCGAAGCGTTAAGTAAACAGCAGGCCTTGTCCTCAATCTCTGCTTTTACCTTTCTATACACAAGAGTATAGCATGATGAAATACAGGGTGTTTTTACTAGACAACGAAGTTAAAACTGTTGATATTCCCAATGAATACGTTCCAAGTTCTATAAAACTTTGAAAATGGAATAGATTCTCCAATGAATTTAGTTTGAAATGGCAAATAAGTAAAATGGTTCTACAGTAAAGTTGAAGCCATACTTAATTTAACAAGATCTACAGGTGTCATAAGCGCAGCGATTACCCAATTCCCCTGCATGAAAAAGCTGTCTAAAAGTCGATCTATTAGTTTACTTTCACTCATTTTAAGTATAAGACCGGGTCTATCGCGATAGTATTTACTTGTGGCTACAATGTTACCTAAAGCTACAGTAAAGTTACTTAAACTTTCGACTGCATTGAATGAAAACCCACACTGAAAGCAATTAAAAGCTTTCTACGACCCTGTATTCGAGTATAGTAAGCTATATTGTTTCTGGCAACTCTCCGCCCCGTGATTGATCGCCGAGCCTCTGAAGACGGTATACCGTCTATAACCGGTCCGTACCTGGCCGTTTGAGAGTCCCCGGAGATAATGAACGCAGCGAAGATATTAAATAACACGGATATTGCTTTTCCGTTGCTAGTTTGCGTGTGGGACACCCAAAAGGACCAAATAAATCCTGCTGATTTTTATTACATTTTGATGTGGCAAAGCTTCACATCTCGTGAATTGAGACGTATTTCGCCATTAATGTCAGGTTAAGTCAAGTCGTTGTAAGGTTATGTTAAGTCATAAGTTAATGTAAGGTAATTTGGCATCACGCCAAGAGAGTACACAACACAGAAGTCATATACTTACGATTTTGGGCCGTGTTGTGCAGTTTAGGTAGCAGCAGATATGATAGTTAAATTTCTATATAATACAGACTTTGGTCCAGGAAATGATTAAATCCTAATAATAAAGAATATTCGATGTATTCGTTGTATGATATTATATTAGCTAAGGGTGCTGCCAAGTACAAAACAGATAAAAATATTAGAACATGTGCTGTTGAGTTTACGAAAAAATAAACGTCTGAATTTATATGAGTTCGGCACAACATGCTTTTTTCTTCCATTTATATATTAGCCGTCAACTTGTCTTCGTTTACACCCTTTGGCTTCTTTTTAGCATCTTTTATAAAACCCATTCCAACTTTTTTAGGCCTTCCTCTCCTTCTGCATCCATCCACATTCATATTCAATACTTTTTTGTCACATGATTTTCATCCCTCCTCGTAACATGCCCATACCACGATAAACGACTACTCTTCATATTTTCCTAACCAAACTTATTTTCAAGATACAGGCTTAGGATTCTATGGTGGTTTTCCTACTATGACAGGATGTTGGCCGTATTTCTGACGCATCCGTCACTACCTGCGTCTGTGTTTCCAAACGCATACAACCCTAATCTCTTCAAAGTAAGAGTGAACAGGCTTCTTCTAGGTGAGCTCGCTCCATCTTAGACTCTGTCTCTGTCCTATGACCAAGACTAGAGCCAAGAGCAAACCCATCATTAATAAAATAAAAATAAACCGTAATTCAGACGAAAGCAAATTTATATTGGCCATTTACGAAACGGATACCATGGTATTCAGCAAGTATACAGTAACGTCTGAAAAAAGTGTTTGACAGACGCATACGTCAGTCTTTTATAGTTTGAGATTTACATAAGTTATTCTCTGCTGCAAATACGTATTTACTTTTTGTCGTTTTTTTTATCGAAGGATATGAATGAGTGAATAACTACCACATTGGATTTCATCTCAACTTGACTCCTTAACATCGACTAACCCGCATTCGTTCGTCAATCTGAAAACACTAATTGCAAAGAAAACTTCACTCAAAAGTCCCATTCATTCATCTTCATTAACCGGCGACGTGCTGTCTGACTGAGATTGTGAACAGTAGTGATCCCTTCGGCTTAGGGCTGTTTTAGTCAAAGGGAGAGAAAAATAAACTTGAATAATTAGGTCAAGGAATGTAGATCTATTTTTGCACAATACCGGGTGACCCTAATAGTGACGTTCAAAGACAAAACTTAAATGCCATTCTCTGAGGGGTATCCGAATTACTGCCATGTATCATCCGCAATTTTTCGTAGTTTCCTTGTTAATTAAATTTTAAAAATGTATAGGGCATTTGCGTTTTTTCGTACTCTAGAAAGTACAAATTATGAAGACTAAGATACAGAAACAACTGTTCAAAAAGCCCTTAAAAGAAAAAAAGCATACAAGTTTCAAAGTTTGTTTTTGTTTTATTAACTACAAAAAATCGTGGAAATAAAATGAGCTTCATTTAATGTAGGATCGTATTATCACTTATTGACGTCATGATCCATCATTGTAAAAAATGTATATAACACTATTTTTCTTTTTTTTAGCAATTTTGTATTGTCCTAATAGAAAACCAGCTCGAAATAAACATGCAGGTGATTCGGACACTCCTTAGAATAAGGTATTCAAATTTTGTCTGGCTGTCCATTTGTCTTTGGACGTCACTAAACCTGGCACCCTGTATACGTAATGGATTTTTTGGTAGAGATATCTTAGTTTTAGTAAAATAATCTTTTTATCCTGGTATTTGTCATCCAATGTCCATAAATATTTTCAACCATCATCAGTGGTAGAAAGGTTTAATTCTTAGAAACCAATTACTGTAGTTTACTGATCAAATCGTTCCAAATTGTACCTTCAAACAAACACATTCAAAATCGTAACACGAGTCAGACAAGCCACCACCGTAAACAGAATTAAAATGACTCGGCAAACGTAAACGCACAAGTTATAGTTTCATGCGTATTACTTCGAGGCAAACACACTAATAGACATTAGCAAACGCCTCGTTGAAATCGTTAACGTTATTACTTTACATACCGTTAAGGAACAAATAGAACAGGTAAATATTAACCAAATGTATATTGACGGCTGATGTGGCGCAGTGGTAGTGCGACTGTCTGCAACGCAAAGGTTTCGGGTTCGAATCCCGGTGCGGCACTCACAATATTGATATTATCACTTTGTGATTTTTTCCAGTCTGGTTAGGACATTGCACGCTGAACTACCTGATTGTCCGTAAGAAAGTTGGCTCCTTGCTTAGGAGGGCACGTTAAACCGTTGGTCTCTGTTGCTTTCTATGATTACATATACGGTGATCGTCACACAACCATGTCAGAGGCATACTAGTAGTAGTAGTTGGCGGTTGAAAACCTTAGACACCAGGGTTCATCGGCTCGCTCATCCGATGCTCGCTCATGATTTTCCAGCAAATATGACAAAATCGTAACGGATTGTTTAATTTGTGTATTAAATTATTTATAATTGGCTGTGTGATGCCGTCTTAGAATAGCTTTCCACTTTTTCCCGCGGGTGTGGTAAGACGTGACTAAAGGACTCGAGGTTTTCAGGCGACAGACTACCTGTTACTTTATTGATACACGATTTTTCTAAAGCGGCCCTAAAATATTTGTTAAAAGTGGCGATAGACCGTATTTTCCGGCCGTTAACGCTCTGCCCACCCTACAAGGGATAAAGGCGTGATATGTGTATGTATGTATATAATAACGAATTTTAACAAGATTGCGGCTTCTTTCATATGTTCCTACAATAATATTAAGTACTAGATTTCCGCCCAGCGGTTTTATTCGCTGCCACTCATTTTCCCGTGGTAATAGTGGTTTTCCTGCGGAAAAAAGTAGCCTATGTGTTATTCCAGGTTATAATACTCTACCTCTGTTCCAAATTTCATCCAAATCGGTCAAGCCGTTTGAGCGTGAAGAGGTAACAAACATACATACACACACACACAAACTCTCAGATTTATAATATAAGTACGGATTAAAAAATATAAAATTAATGCTCGTTTTTTTTGTTTCAGGATTTTTCAATAATGCGGTAGTCATATGGAGTGTAGCTTAGGCGACGATAAAGCCGGTAAGTGTACAACAAACATTAACTGCCAAAACAGTCCACTGCTGGACATAGGCCTCCCCCAATTAAGGGGTATTGCCATATTTACATACAGGCGAATTGGCGAGCGCATTGCAAGATTTGGCACTCACAAGGAACGATGTTGCCCAATCCCCGAACCCCTTAGTAGCTTTTCACGACACCCAGGAGTAGAATGCGGGTGATGCTATTCTTATCCGGCACCGCACGGTGTACCACAATGATGGCAAAATGAAGTACCAAATTTTAGCTTAAGTATTTACTGCGAGAATCTAGTTAGATCACTTAGAATTTTCTCCTAACGCGAGGACAAGGCGAGCATGTAGAATAGCCGGTCTGACACTATCCACAAACGTACATACACATATCACTCCTATGCTCCTTTGTGGGGTAGGCAGAGCGTAAACGGCCGCAAAAAACGGACATTTACGCCACGTCTGACATAAATTTGAGGGTCATTCGGAAAATTGTGTATTGGCATAGAGACAGGTTGTCAGCCCATGGCCTAAAATTGCAGCACAACTCACAACACCCTCAAGTCCCTAAGTCGCCTCTTACGACTCCCATGGGAAAGAAATGGGGTGATGCTATTCTAAGTCGGCATCACACGGCACCTACTTGCGAATTATTACTTCAGTATTAGAAAGCAGCAACAGCGGAATCTTCTGCCATCTTCTGCCAGGCCGCTGCAACTTTATCTTAATGTTTGCCATTTGTGACACTTATCTTTTTACATTGGTACTTAGGGAAGGTTGTTTCTTATCACCAGCCTAACTTGAGATTTCGCTGCCGGTCACTAGTAAAATTTCATCCTATATACAAAATTTAGCTCAACCTTATATCATGTAATAATAATAATGGTGCTCTTGTACATAATAATAAAATCAAAGTTCAAAAAATATGCTCTTCATCTTTTCATCTTACTGAGGCTGTTGTTGTGGGCTAAAATTTTGCGTTTATGTTTTACTTCATCTCAAGTAGCACAGAGTTGAAATTAGGGTAGATATAAAAAAATATATTAATGCCCACATAAAATGAAAGGTACTTAGTCAAAGTTTTAATGCAATGTGGTGAACAGTTTCTAAAAGTTGTAACTTTTCAATGTTGCAATCGTTTACTTTACAGACTTAGTACGTTAAGTAACTTCTTTTCATGACAGCTTTAAGAATATCGTTATCTCGTTGAAGATAATTATGTGTTCTTTCTTACTTTTTTACAACTTACAACACCGAATCGTCCAACGACCCTATGAACCCTGGAGTCTAGAGTTTTTCAACCGCTTGCTATTAGTAGTAGGCCTCTGACATGGTTGTGTAACGACCGCCATCTAAGTAATTTATAGACAACAACCGAGGCGCGCGGCTCAACCTGCGCTCCGCAACACACAGTATTCAACAAAACACAATTTTAGCAAATTCTAACGTGTTTATTTTAAGAATTAATATTTTATTTCATGAGAGTTCCGTCATTCCGACATTGTTTATGTTTTTTCCCATCTGTTACATGAACGCAGAACTCAACAGAAAAAGTATGTCCAACTGAAACACCCCGAGTCCATCCCTGCGAAGGGCTGAACAGTAAATCAGGGCAGAACACAAAAGCCCCTGACACTGACAGATTGATTCTTTGTGCCTGCATATGTATAAGAGTGTTGTTCCTTCTGATATCCGAGAGGGCATGATAGCCCTCGATATGTTGATGGGCCCGTGATTAGGTCATTAACCTCATGCCGGATGCGGATGTGGTAACTAGGCGTAGGATTCTTTAGACAAATTGGATGGGGCCTACTTATGAGAATGGTTTTTATTATCGACTAGCGGTTTTTTACCCGGTACTAACCATTTTTCCGCGGTAAAAAGACCGTATTCCGGCGTTAATTATACAAGAAGAACCTTTGTCTTGAGTCACTCTATTTACTAAAGGAAACCACTTCAAAATCTGTTGCGTATTTTTAAGAGCATTCAAAGGGACATAGGGACACGGGAAACGACTTCATTTTATACTACTATTATTAAATTACCCAAATGATGCTACTCCATTCGGCATTCAACGGTATCCTAGCGATACTTAAATATACCACGGTAACCTAGGGACATTCTACGTATAAAAGGCAAATCCCGCAATATGAGATGACAAACACCTTTGTCATATCACATACGTTATATTATAAGGTTCATAGGGTCGTTGGACGACTCAGAGTCTCACACAAAACGAAGTAATATACCACGATATTCGTTTTTGTATGAGAATTCGATATTTCTTTTAACTTGACAGACAAATGTGTCAAAAATACTCCCTTTAGTCCTTCATAGTGGGAGAACCGCCTTAAGGCTACGTAGCAATATCGTTACGCCGTAGCTACATCGCTACGCCGTAGCTCGTAGCAAACAACTACACTGTATACAAGAAACATCAGAGTAACATTTAAGTAGGTAGTAATATAAATGTCGGTAAATGGAGTCGTAATGAGGTCATTAACCTCATGCAAGAAGTGGAGTGGCATCAAGTAAAATGAAGGTTCCTTAATTCCTTTATTTGCGGTAAATTGTGTTTAGTATTTATGTGTTGTATCTAAGTTCTCGTCTTTTATAGGCCTAGTTTGAGGTATTAATTCTCATAACTTACCTTAAACTAGTGCTGTCACTTTCCGTCATATAGGTTTAGAAAAGGATAGGAGATATTTTAGTCGTGCCATGTCTTATAATTTGACGGAAAATACGAGTTATTTGTCAAAACAAGACGACGATCAAAATTTTTACGCCTAAATTGACTAGAAATTGCGAAGAACCCATGATTTTTAAACATGATAGGACTTAGATATCTTTTATCCATTTCTAAACCTATTTGACTGAAAGTGACAACGCCAGCTTAGAATAGCATCACCCTATTTTTTTGTCACGGATGTCATAAGAGGCGACTAAGGGACTTGAGGGTGTTAAGTGAATTACAATTGTAGGCGACAGGCTGACAACCTCTTACTGTGCTGATACATGATTTTTCTAAAACGGTCCTCAAATATTTGTCATACATGGCGATATCGACTCTTTTTACGGCTGTTAACGCTCTGCCTACCCCGCAAGGGATAAAGGTGTAATATTTTTATGTATTTATAGGAATGTAAACAAACTTACTATGACTGAGTGACAGCTACTGTTTTCTGTCCTTATCTGTTGCAGGGTATAATGGCGTCCCTCTTTATCTGGTCTGTTTACATTATTTTAAATATCTAATGGCCCGAATATAGGCTACTATCATTGTTATCTATAAAACCTTTTAAAGTTTTATAAAATTTCTATATGTATCAAAACTTAAATGTTGTAAGGATGCAGTAGATAGAGTTTAAATTCTCAACCATATGCAATAAAAAGTGTCCCGATGCCGCCATCAAACACGGTATTTATAATTTGACAGCTCACTGCAAAATGGCCGCCGCCTTCTCAAGCGCAGTGATCAATCATTCAGACGTTAAGCTTTAAAACTCCAGCGCGAAGGCCAAACTCACCGGAAAGTCATGTTTGATGACGTCAAATTAATACCACATTAATAATCTTTTAAATAAGTGACACAGATTTGTGGAACGTCAAATCGATACGCTAATCCATTGCTGTATACGTAAGTGACCGTGTTTTGAAGCCAATTTGGGGTGATCATGTCGTGTAGTAGCTTATTAGAATAGCATCACCTCATTAAGCTTTTAAAACCTTTATGAGGGAAGCTTATGAAGCAACGGACTGTTGCTATTTATTTATGTAACCATTTATTGTACACAAAAACACACAGAGTAACAATTTAGAGGTACAATGAGACAAGGCAAAATAGGTTTACTTATGTCTAAAAATTAATTTCTTACAGCAAACCTACACAGGTGGGACTACATAACGCGAGACGTGAATATGACATGCACAATATCTAAATAAACTGGATATATACAAAAATATATATCAATAATACATACATACTTACACTACTACGAATATGCAAGAGAAAGATAACTATGGAGATTGCTATCTTTGAAGGCGAATCCAACACTATGACGGACTGACGGATGCGTCTGCCAAACACTTTTATCAAACCGCATGCGTTATTGCGTACCACTGTATCCACTTTTTGTATGGGAATTCGAAATTTTCTTTCGCTTGACAGAGGATTCCGTCAAAAATGTGTAAGTCTGTCCGTCATAGTGGGATCCTCTATATCCCGATATAACTGATAATTCAGTTTTCGTTCATTTAAAACGCGCGATTCAAGTAGCTCTAGATATTCGCCGCACCAATGTTATACTGTGAGCAATTAAAAGTTTTCTAAGTACTGAGATGTGATAATTTAATAAAAGTATCTGATAAATCGATTCACTATTCAAATTTTTGAACCTGGAAAGACATATAGCTCACAATCTACGACAATCCCGATGACGATAATACGCATATTAAACCATAAATCCAGATAAAATCTTTTCCCCGCCTTAAGAGCCTCCTCCCCCCGAACAGGGAGCAGCCAATCAATCACGAACTGACATAATGACGTCATCCATTATCAATTATTGACAGTGCGCGGATCGGATGCCTGTGTTCCAACTTTTATTCCTTGTTCCGAGACGTTTTGGCTGCGAGAGACCCTGGACTGGCAGGGCTAATAGAATTTGGGTTACTAAGGGTTGGAACACACCGTGTTTTTTTTCAATGGCTTCACATCTCTTTGTTCGAGACGTATTTCGCCAATGTCCGTAAACTTGATTGAAATTTGACACGCAACGAAATTGTTCGGTAGAAAATATTGAATTTGTTTTTTATAAAGTGCGAAATATAAAACAAGTTGGGCAAAAGACAATTGGTGTCATATCATAACATAACCAAGCAACTCAAAAACGCGGGTGTGTTTCGACACTTATGATTAGGCACATTTTTTGTTGTGAGTAAATAACTGCAATATACTGACTGCAAAACATATTTAAACTTAAACTGTAGATATTAGTCAATTATTCGTAAAGTTAAGAGACCATTTACTACTTAAGGCCGCATCAGTCCCAAAAAGTATGTAACTTTCCTTTTCGCTGCCTTAGAAAGAAACAAACGATGCTCGAACATACAAATATTTCAAAAAGTTAGCGCATAGATTCATTACACGTCATTAAGGTGAAGATGACTCTAAATAAGAAATGAAGCGATGGATAATCAATCAAAGTTCAGGTTTTTGTCTGAAAACGAGCCAAAAACCCAAAATTTGAGAATACTTTATGTTTTTTTTACTACAATTTTATTTAACATACGTCTTGTAGATATATATATAATTAAAAAAATATCGTCTCATAATTTGGAGATTTCAAGAAATGGGATACTAAATTTGGAACACTGTCCAACCTTGCGCGGTTTTTTTCTAAGCCAATTTCACCTAAAACACAGTTTTGTGAAATCCGCCTTACCTTAACTAAATAAAATTTTACCTTACGGACAAAACTAAAGAGTTAATTGCATAAACCTAGCAGAGTCTTGTTGGTTTACACCAGTTTTATCCGGTTTTATGGACACTGTGTTTAGCACGTCCTACACTCGTGGATCGACACTTTTTTCTTCTCCACTGTCTTTTAGCTCGCCAGTAGTGTGATAAAACATTTAACTTGTTTCTTTGTTTAAAATAGTGGCATTTCCTTTTTTGACGTTATTGTGAGCTTAGATGTCTGTTATTATAAGGTAATTATATTTATAATAAAACCCTTAATATGTGTCTATAAATATAATTAAACTGTATAGTGATACACAGTAATCTGATTGACCCTCAAACTTTTGTCAGACGTGGTGTTAATATCCGTTTTACGGCCGTTAACGCTCTGCCTACCCCGTAAGGGATATAAGCGTGATTTATATATGTGTATGTATGTATAAATTTAATTGTAACATTAAACTGTCACGGGTCACTGTCTGTACATGGCAAATAAATGAAAAAACTATCATTATATTGCGGTGGTTACACAACCATGTCATCTCAAGCTCATCACATCCTTCGTCAACTCGGTGTCCCACACGAAAAAAAGAAGAAGAAGACCTCTTCTGTTATATTAAACCATCTCAAAGAAGAGACCACGTGAATTCAGTGGAGACTGTAAAATGGGCTATAGTCTATTATTCTTGGAGCCCGTGGGGTTCAAGGTTGCATCGACCGAGTCCGACTAAGATTAATTTTCTTTCTACGTAGTGAATGCCAACTAAAGCGATAGGAGATTTCATTACCTATCTTTCCTTTTTTATATGTTTCTTGATACTTCCACAGGGAAACTTCTACTTACTTTTTATGAAATATTCAAGAACACCCATTTTTGACTAGGGATACGCTTAAAACCAGCAGTGTGCTGTGCCTACACCCATTTCAGATCATGTTGTATATTTTTACTAAATTTATTGATTGTGGCGCCTGAGATGTGATGAGAAATAGTGAACTAGCTGTTACCCGCGGCGTTGCCCACATACACATACACATATCACGCCTATATTCCCTTGCACCCCGCAAAGCAGGCCTACCTCAGGCAGATCTTAAACGTTCGCAAAAAACGGACATTTACGCCAAGTCTGACAAATATTTGTGAGTAATTCGGGAAATTGTGTATTGCCATAGTGACAGGTTGCCAGCCTATCGCCTAAATTTACAATGCACACCCACGAGTCTGTGAGTCGCCTCTTACGACACCCCAGGGCAAGAAATGGGGTGATGCTATTCTAAGCCGGCATCATACGGCATCTGTCCCAAGGGCGCGATTGGGCTGGTTGTTGAACCACAAAAACTTCTCCGGGTGAGTTCCTGCTTCCCACCATACAGTCAGGTGTAAATTGTAGAATCCAGAACTAAAAAAAAATAGCGGAAGTATTTTGAGTAATATTCGCGACAGCGGCAGGAGCAGGAGCAGGTGCGTGGTGTGAACGTGCTATTAGACACAAGGAATGATACTGACTATTCCCTGGATTCTTAGTCGTCTTTTACGACCGACCGTTATTTGCCGTGTGATGCCGGCTTCGAATATCATTACCCCATTTCTTTCCCGCGGGTGTCTTAAGAGGCGGCTAAGGGATTCAAGGGTTTCATCTGTATCATAATTTAAGGTGACAGGCTGGCAACCTGTCATTTCAGTCTTATACGCATTTTCTGAAATGGCCCTAAAACTATTTGTAGGACGTGGTGATATTTCACGCTCTGCCTACTCTACAAGGGATAAAAGCGTTGTATATGTATTTAACAACACCAATGGGTAGCCGGTAGATATAGGGTATGCTAAACCGTTTTCTGTATGGATTTAGGTCGAAATTCATTAGATTTAATGGGATATCACAAGTTTAGCCTTAATACACGGCGGTAAGTTTTAGCTTGCTTGAATGTGAGGTTATTCACCAGCACGGGTCACAATTTTGTCACGTACAGCGCTGGTCCATGTAAAATCAAATCCACCCATGTTTCTACTCTCCGTGAATAACGCAGTTTCAGCTAGATTAGCATCAATAGATCTACGTTTCGTATTGCACGACGCAAAAATGCAAAAATACTGGTTGTGTTTCGTCCTTTCGGTAGGTATTTTGGGTGTAAATATTGACACTATAAAGTTTAGCGATTACCCCGCTAGATATATAAAGCTTATTGCAAAAGACGAAACTCATATAAGATACGTGAAGACACTGACAATACCGATGATGCTTCGCATATTAGCAAAGAAGTCCAAACACAAAAACACATAACATCAGGGTTCTTAAAACTAAAATCATTTATTGAAACCTGTCAATAAATGATTGTTGTATTGTGGCAAAAGGATAATTTTCAGCTTAATGCAGTGTCAAGACGTGATGCCCTGAAACAGCGCTGTTTTTTTAAACCCACATAACGACCCCTTACAAAATAATAAATAGATAAATATTAGTATTGAGTAGAGATGGAGCGTTCACTTTGCGACTTGACCTTACTTTTATGTGATAGTTTTTTAGTATTACGACTTATTTGTAAGGCTCCCAAAAAACGGATAAATTTAATTTTAGCGATTAAAAGAATCAGTTACTTAGGTACTAAGTAATTGCGCCATTTTTTATGCAAGTGAATGATAGAGAGATTGAAAAAAAAGAAACAAGAAATTAAATGAAATCAAATGAAATTAACTTTAACAATAAAAGTAGCATATACCATGGACCAATTAATACTAGATAGTACTATCACTTTTTGACGTCATGATTCGTCATTGTCATTGTTTTAATAAGAAGTTGGTATGGTCCTGATAGAAAACCGGCTCGAGCGGGATAAAAAATAAATAAATAAAGGCACTGCCTCGGGGCTGGCCAGGTTACTCACACGGCATGTAACTTTACGCCACCATCACAAGGTTCTTCTTTTCCACTCCAATTCACGCGAAATCTACTCTATTTCATTGTTTTTAACAAGAATAAAATGTTGCAAATACACATAAATCATAAGCCAAATCTGCTGCGTATCTTCCGTACCTACGAACGGTTCCCAAACACACAATAAAAATAAACAATAAAGGCAACATGATTGGTCCACAATATGATTTATCACCCAAGTTCAACCCCACTTGCCCCACTCCCATTCTCATTGGCGTCTTTATTTATCCCACCAGTGGGAAGGTAAGACCTTCATAAGCTCGAATCTCAGACCAAATACTTGCAAGATGGAGCACTTTTAGTATAAATGAAACCGAAGAGATACTTAACTAAACAACAGGTATCAAATATTCCCCACGTCGGGTTTGGACGTAGTCCATAAAAAAAAGTATAAATCATGTTTTTAGGAAAATTGGTCCTATGTTGCACTTACAGTGTTATATTATACTAGATGTTGCCTGTACGTCGCTTCAATAGGCGTATCAAGAGATTGTAAATTTCGAAGGTATTCGGTCGGGGTGCCGGTAACTCAGTGGTCGAGCGGTGGGGCGGTGTTCCACAGGACCCGGATTCAATCCTGGGCCGATGCTAAAAAAAAACAGTATATACGCAGGTGTGTGCCAATGATAAGGTGCTATTTGCCTCTTTTTCAAACTTTTATTTTATTTGCTGGCATGGGATGAGCCGCGGTAACTCAGATGGAAGAGGCGTGGCCACTAGTGAAGGAGAAAGTCGCAGGTTCAAATCCTGCCCGCGGTAGGAAATTTAACAAGTTTTCTAAAAATACGTTTTGTTTGTCCACGGTGCTATATCTCCGTATTATTTAGTCTCGGGTTCGAATCAATTAAAGTCCGAACTTGGCGAAGCGGGTGTAGCATTAATCATTTGGCAGGACGCCGTGCTCAGTATTGCGCCGCGAGTGAGTATAAATGAGGTCGTTGCAAAGCCTTTTATTTCACTCGGGAAATGTATTGAACTGTTTAATATAATAATATATTGTCCACTGATAAATACAGTTGTGTTTTGAGCACAAACAGCTGAGTCCCTAGAAATGTTGGATAGTTTTTCTACATTAGCATGCACAGTAACTTAAACATTATCTACCACTCTGACTGAGTATGGTTTTTATAGAACTTAGTAATTTTAGACGATGGGCTTACAACCTGTCTCTATGGCGATACACAATTTCTGAATGACCCTCAATGTTTGTCAGACGTTTCGTAAATGTCCGTTTTTGCGGCCGTTTGCGCTCTTTGACGGAGTCGTGATACGTATGTGTGCATGTTAGTAATTATAATTGAAATGAAATTGAAAGTCTTTATTCAATGCATGATAGTATTATCACTTATTGACGACATGAACCGGGTGATGCTGTTTTAAAATAACATCAACCTAATCATACTCGTGGGTGTCGCTAAAGCGACTAAGAGATGTATTAATCCACGGAATGGGCAGCAGCATTTCCTGCGATCGTTACACAACCATGTTAGAGGACTACTTGTTTTCTAGTCGGCAGCACCAGTTTTAATCGGGTCGTTCGTAGACTTGATGTCTCACACAAAAAGGGATGAACGACTTAACAGGAACGCTACGACAACGATGTTTTCAACACTACAGCGAGCTCTTAAATTTTCTCTTTCCACCACATAAACAATGAACTTGGAAGCGCGGTGATTTAAATTTGAAAACAAACTCCACTGTTTCCGGTTACGATCTGCTAAACGCTGTGTCCACCAATCCGGATAAACCGGATGAACCTGGTGTGAACAGGCCCGGTTTAAGTGCTTACAGGTTAGCTTTTTGTTTTAAACGCCGATGGAGATGGATTTGATGTGAACAAGCACAATAGTTGAGTAAAAATAAAATATTTATTTTACAAATAACTAATAGTTCACATTTTCTTTTAGTCTAGCCTATACAATACAAGACCAAGACAAGTGGCGAAATCTCGTATCGGAGTCGTAAGAAGATAAGTACTTAAAATTTAGCGTGAATTCTATGACAGACGTCAGATTCATAATATTATGTTTCTTTTGTCCTTTTCTCGTATTTCGCCAATTACCGTAAGCTTGACCTTAAGTAGCAACAAAAATTACGAACTTGAAAATCTGTCCTTCACAACAGCAATGGCTGGCCTAATACCGTTAAAATCAATAAAAATGTTTTAAAAAAACTTACTCGTCTTAAAATTAAAAGTGAAACAAAAATTACGAACTTGAAAATCTGACCTCAAAGTCCTCCACAATAGTAAACTTAGATGTACATTCGGAAATACCCCAACATTCAATTGTGCATTCTTTTCGGTCTTGCCCCACAATGGGGCTATTCATCACAGAAGGATCGGGCGACGGTATAATAATCTATAAAAAACCGATGCTAGAGACGGCGTGCTAGGATTTGAATGTGTTTTTTTATGTTTGGAGACATTTTCACAAACTTGGGCACTCATTGAATAGTATCAGAAGGAATAACTTTATAGGTATGTATAAATAAATAGTATTGTATCTTCATTTACTATGAAGGGCGATGTGGCGCAGTGGTAGTGCGACTGCCTGCGACGCAAAGGTTCTGGGTTCGATTCTCGGTTGGTCACTCACACAGTTGATATTTATCACTTTGTAAATATGTTCCCAGTCTGGTTAGGACATTGCAGGCTGAACCACATGATTGTCCGAATTAGAAAGATGGTCCCGTGCTTTGGAGGGCACGTTAAGCCATCGGTCCCGGTTGCTGTCTATGTTTACTTAGATGGTGGTCGTTACACAACTATGTCAGACGGTTGAAAAACTCTGAAACCATGGTGCATCGGGTCGTTGGATGATTCGATGTCCCACAAGAAATAAGAAAAAGAATTTACTATTACTACACAGTTAAGGTTGCCTGGTAGAAATTGCTACCTCAGCAATAAGGCCGCCTAAATTGTACCGATCGTTTTTCATTTTTTGTATCTGTTTGTTTTTGTGTGTTTTGTACAAATAAAGAATATTGTATTGTATTGTATTAAGTACACACTCTACATGAAAAAAATATAAGTCTGTACCGCCCTACGATTAGAAACCTACTCTGACATAACCATGTCAGTAATATGCAAAAACACTGTTCCTCATTTGACACTGTATTTCTGTAATATTTAAAAAACAAACAATTTCAATCGGAACTTCAAAAGACATCCACAACTCCCCGTAGTAAAGTCATTCATCACAATTCCTTGGAAACAATCAAAGTTTAACTATAGTTTAACAAGTTTGTGATCCAGAAAACATGTTTACCAAATGTAGGGTCTACGAGTTGGCGACGATGGAACGTTTTACCCTACACACTGTAAAATAACTAGGCTAAGTGGCGCCACCATCAGACTGGTGTAAATCATAACGTTTTGCATGTTTGTTACACATCAGTCGTCACGAATGGTTTAGGTAGATTGGGATAGAATTCGATACGAAAAAAACTGTTTGTTTTCGTCAATTTTAGACTACCTTGCAAGTACAATAATGGTAAATGACGTCAGTTTTAATTATACCTTAGGCGGTTTTTCCACTTATCGTTGGTCGCTCGATAGATCTGAATTCGCAATTTCCTTTCGTTTGACAGATGCATGCGTTACGGTGCGTTAAAAATACGCAGTGACAAAGAACAAGTGGGAAAACCGCCTAAGCATAATTTTGATAAGTAAGTTTATTCTTTAACTTGTGGCAAAATTAGGCTGAACATACTAACATATTAATCTAAAGACGACTGTTACGTTTCATTTGAAAATTGTTTTACAAAGGTCTAGCACGTTTATTATTTGTAGTGGCGCTACTTAGCCAATGTTATCTACTTTGTGTAGTTTACTCCTACCCCATGCTCGCTAAGTTGTCGTCGCTTGGTCGATACGCGTCACGCGTTTAAACTTACTTCCGCGTTTGTGTAGTTCTGAGATATAGTGCTACAGTAGTAGGCAGTTTGTTTAAGTTATATCTTCAAAAGTATTTGTATGAAGAAAAAAAAAATTAATTAACATACATACATATAAATGACGCCTATATCCCTTGTGGAGTAGGCAGAGCATATAAACGGCCGTAAAAACACACAGTTACACTACGTGTGACAAATACAGGGTCATTCAGAAAATTATGTATCGCTATACTAAGAGGTTGTCAGTCCATTGCCTATAATTGCTAAGCACATTTAAACTTTAAGCTTAGGATACCTACGGGAAAGAAATAGGGCTAAAATGATGCTATTTTAAACCGAAATCATACGGTTTTTTTTTATTATACAAAGTTATGACTCAGTTTAAAATATGTACGAAAACCGCTTTTAATTGAATGCAGCATGAGTGATTTTCTCCTTCAAAAATCAATTAAATAAAAATGCTTAGGCTAAAGTGCAAGATTTCGCATACTGTAGTCTTTTCCCTGGCACACAACGTCTCATTCAGAATTCATCGCACCGCCCAACGCCATTACACAAGGGATGGGTTGCCTCCATGCTTGCGACTGGTAGCGACTGGATGGCGAAAACGAGAGATCATGCCTTAGCGTACCCCGGGGAAGGCCTACGTCCAGCAGTGGACTGCGATAGGCTGATGTCATGTGATGCTTGCAGCAGTTACAATGACATTTCAACACGATGAGAATGATCTGTGGCTATCCGTGTGCGCTACGTGCGCTGTTCTTTTTCAAATTAATTTTTTTATTAGTTTATTCAAGATAAATAGGTACATTTACTTAAAAATATTAACCATTGTAACGTTGAGTGGAAAACTTCTGTGGAAATTAAATCACGAATTTTTAAAATACTTTCTGTGTTAGGTAGTTTTTACAAGTTTTCTTTAAATGTAAACTGGAAGTACTAAAAATTTGGTTTTCAATATATCGCGGGTTTTCTTTCCTAAGGCTACATTCAATCTGTAAAGAATGAATGAGTCGCTGGGAATAAGTTGCAATACTAACCTAGTTGATGAAGCTATGCCACGAGTTATTGGCATGAAGATACACCAGCGAATTTCGCGGGCAATGGATGATCCGCGGTAGCCCAGATAGAAGAGCGTTCCTACTAGTAATAGCGAAAGATGCAGGTTCATTCTGCCCGCAGTAGAAAAAATTGCAAGTTTTCAAAAAATTCAACGGAACTGTATTTTTTTTAAAATGTTACCCTAATTATTGTTTAGGATATATAAGAGTTTCATCAATGTTATTTTATCTCTTCGGACGAAGCGCTTTGTAAAAAGGAAGATAGAAGGTCGTAACATCGTAACAGTAAAATGAATTGGCAATGAAATTTTTAGTCTCCCGGGAAATATTTAGAAATACCTACCTTATTAGGTATTTTATGTAACTTATTGCCGTGTGGTGCCGGCTTAGAATAGCATCACCCCATTTCTATCCCTCGGGTGTCGTAAGATGCGACTAAGGGACATCCTGTCACTATGGTGATACACAATTTTCTGAATGTTTGTTAGACGTGGAGTGAAAGGTTTATGTAATTTTATTTTATTATGTTAAATTATTAAGTACTTTATATTTTTGTTTATTCTTCTTATGTATTGTATAGCTAAGTATAAGCTACCTTTAGTGAGAACTTTACGTACGATTTTATTAGTTTTTTTTTGTGTATCGGCACCCGCTTTGACTCTTTCTGTTTATCTTTTGGTTGGCTGGTAGAGAATGCCGCGTGGCATTAGGCCCGCCATTTGTACTTTCTGTGCAATAAAGTTTAATTAAAAAATAAACTGCCGTTTACGCTTTGGCCACCGCGCAGGGGTATAGGTATGTATGTATCTTACAGCACATTTTAGCGCTTAAATATTACAAAGTCTACATCACGTAAGTTTAGTCATACTTTCATCTGTTTAGTATCGGTGTCATACGTGACGTCACAAAACAAACGACGAACGGGCAGCACTGGCACAAGAAGAACATAAAAAATTCACCACTTTGCTAATAAAATGTTCACTTTATGAACGAGAGGTGATGGTGGCCGGACGTGTTGAAACACTCGCTCGGAATAAATGAGAGATGGCAATACCAAGCAATAACATATTCATCAAACATGTTGACGAAATGTTTTAGAGGATGTTTTACTGTGGATATGTACCTACAGAATTTTATACATGCTTTTATCAGATGAAAGGACTTTTTAAAAAATAGGATAGGTATTCAGTAGATATATTTGTTAAAATGTGGAAGTACGTCAAAATATTATTTTATTTTTATAACGAACGAACATCAAAAGGTCAGTGGTATTTACTGTCTTGCAATAGGTTGTCGAGTTCTACCTACTTTATTCCCTGTTAGCTCGCCGTGTTATGCCGGCTTAGAATATCATCACCCCATTTCTTTCCCGTGGGAGTCTTAAGAGGCGACTTAGGGACTCAAGGGTGCGTCTTGCAATTTTAGGGGATGGGCTGACAACCTGTCACTATGGCGATACACAATTTTCCGAATGTTCTCAAATATTTGTCAGACGTGGCGTAAATGACCGTTTTGCGGCCGTTTACGCTCTGCCTACCCCGCAAGGGATTAAAGGCGTGATATGAGTATGAGTAGAGCTTCGCGTCGCAGTCATATTTGCATTGCATCCACAGGCACAATCGCGTTCGCTAAAACCATTACAGGCCATTATTATTTCAAAACTCCAAAGTCGTCGAATTCCAAAGCCTATTCGCAACACACTGCAACAGCTTGTTACATCGCGTAGCATATTTGACTACGACCGGCGGCGTAGCAGAATCGTAGCGTTTAGAACGTTTGGCGAATCCCTCACTATTATGGACTGACGGATGCGTATGTCCAACACCTTGGTCAAATCGCATGAGAAACAGTGATTCGTGATATCCGTAATGAGGCCCGTATCTCAAAATAAAGAAACGCAACCCTTACATGATCAGTTTGTTGTTCGTCCGTCTCTCCATCTGTCACAAAGTCACGACACTTTATCTCGGGAATGCGGAGAGTTATCGAGTTGAAATTTAAACTATTGAAGTACTCAAATTTACGGTTCTCAGTAAGTTAGGTTTACTTACTTTTTACTTAACTTGAAAAGAAGAATCAAGGGTACATCCCATAGACCTAAAACTATGAAATTTGGCAAATAGCTTTATTTTAATGAACAAATTTTTGGAAAATACTCAAAAAGTTGATTTTTACAAGATTTGGGTTTTTAGGGTGCTGAAAGAGAACAAATTTTTTAAATTGTGGCTATTATTTCAAGTGGGGTATTATTTGAAAGAAATATGCATGTAACGAAAGCCTCGGTGGGCGGGTCCAACTCACACTTGGTCGGTTTTTATTTTTTGTATAGGGACTCGTTTTGATTTTAAAATGTTGACTGACAGATCCATCAAAAATACGTCCTTCAGTCCGTTTTAGTGTGAGAACGCTCTTTTGCTAGGATCGTAAGTCAAAATAGGTAGTATTATCAGCAGTACTTTGAATTCACCCCAATCTTATTTATTTATAATGAAAATTCCTGTAGCTGTAAAAATATTTCAAAAACCTGTAATCAAAATAAGATATTTACCGGCTGATGTGGCGCAGTGGTAGTGCGACTGCCTGCGGCGCAAAGGTTCCGGGTTCGATTCTCGGTGGGGGCACTTACAAAGTTATCACTTTGTGAATTTGTTTCCAGTCTGATAAGGACATTGCAAGTCGAAAAAAAGAAAGATGGGTCTCTGCTTTGGAGGGCAGGCTTAGCCGTCGGTCCCGTTTGCTATCTATGATTACTTAGACGGCGGTCGCGACACAACCATGACAAGAGTTACCAGTTGCAGTAAGCGGTCAAAAACTCTGCCATCAGGGATCATCGTGTCTTTCTTTGACTCGGTGTCCTATACGAAATCAAAGATTTATTATTCCTATAACTTAAATTGTAAAACAGAAACTTATTTATTCCAGTAGTCTATTCTACTCTAGCCTCAAAGACGTACGGCTATGGCCTAAGTAAACGGACGGCTAACTAGCACATTGCATGGAAAAACTCAAGTTAATCCATACAAAAAGCGGCCTCAAGTTTCGCCGCGGCTTAAACTTGTACAAGGCGCGTCTTCATTTTTTTCTTAACCACCCCGTTTTAGCGGCCCCCTCTCTTGTGTGTTGCCAATGCATGCGGTTACGACACAAATAATACAATAAAAAATTGTTTACTACTTAAACAAAAAAAATACCATTTCCAAAATTACCGGATAAGCATAAGGCGAACCTGTTTCGCGGGAAAACTTTGAACAACATTTTGTTGGAGAGGATTCGCAATCAAAAACGTGTTAATTTATTGCAGCATGCAAAAATTATAAATAGTAAAATAAAAAACATATGAAAATATTATGCAAATGGAAATCCAATCTATTAAATAGTTGAAAAGCGAGTTTTTAAAACATTGTCCTAGGTCATTCATGCATATTTGTATTATACGGGTATAATGAACGGTGTACCAAAAACTTAATCGAACCATTAAAATGAATAGCATTCTCCAAAAAGTGTGTGTTTAAAATCAGCATCATTTTTTCGTTCTCCCATATGACAGATGTTCTGTGAAAAGTTGTTTATTAGGGTTCCGTACCCAAAGGGTCAAAAATGGGATTCTATTATTGAGACTCGGCCACAGAATAATAACTAGTAACTAGCGTTACAGAAGCTTTACTTCGCAATGGTTTTCAAAGAAATATGTACTCAATCTGATAGACAATATGATTTAATTTAGCTCGCGTTCCAGTCAACCACGTGTTCATTTACATACCTGTCAAATATTTTTTTTGAGGGAATATGAGCCGCGGTCTAGGGTTGCTTACTTCGAGAAACTACTTACGCCATCTAGCGCACAACACGAGCGTTTACTCCTACTTTTGGCGGGCACGCAGCAGGCAGCGACGAGTACGTTCATGTAGTCTAAGACCTCGCAGCATAATTGTATATGCTATACGATACGATTATTGCCGAAGATTTAATTCAATGAAGTAATAAACCTGCAATAGTCCTTGCATCAGGCGGGTGCTGCCTCTGGGTGTACGAGTACTTCTATAGTGCAGACAGAGCAAGTATCCGCTCGATGTACACATCACAACACATTATTTGGTATAAAGAAGGCCTCTGTGCTGTTGGCTTTGGCCCCACACATGCCTCAAAGGACCGGGTCCCTGTGGGCCCGAGATCCGAAAAGAATACCAACATAATAATAATAAAATGTATACTAATAATAATAATATTATAATGTATACTATTTTTTTCCCGTGGGTGTCGTAAAAGGCGACGACGAACAATTTTAGGCGATGGGCTGACAACCTGTCACTATGGCGATTCACAATTTTCTGAATGACCCTAAAATGTTTGTCAGACGTGGCGTAAATGTCCGTTTTTAGCGGTCGTTTACGCTCTGCATATATATGTATGCATGTATGTAATAACAAGTCCTGGCGCTTGCATATCTTGAAATTTTGTGAAAACACCTAAATCGATTAAAATTATTCGGTTCAGTTAAAAACCGATATCAGTTTAAAAAATAAAAACTAAGACGCGCGCCAACCCGCGGGTATCAGCTAGTACCTAAATATGTGCTGAGTGTGAATAGTGCTCACCGAAACTAGCACAATATAATTTTTATCTTGCACCTACAATTTAACTGCATTATTGCAAAATATTATTTTATTTTTAAAATTATTTATTATATTTCCAAGCAAGAAATTCACAATATGGATTCGCAAACTTTCTTTAAGTTGAAAAGAATTCCATAGACGTATCACATATAACTATTCTGCGTTGGGCTCTTAGTCTAAGTTCGTAAATGAATACGTACGACAGATGAAATGCAACTCGAATGAAACGACTAAACCTTTTTATTTAATTTTAAATACTTACTTTTAGGATTTTGGAATAGTAGGTACTTTGTTCAACAAAAAAAGAAAGGGTTTGTTTAGAATTAAATTCATTTCAAAAAGGAACATAATGTAATCAAATCAAGAGTATTTCTTTGCTTTTTTTCGTCTGTCCATCTTGCTAAAAATTGTCGAGAAAGTTGAACAAATAGCGCACGCGTGTGACTTCTTTCGCTTGCGGCAGCCCGCTAGATTAGCCCTTTCGCAGTGGCCGGCGCCTAGAGGTATGTTTTCAATACCTACACGCGGAGTGACACAGGCCTGACTCGGCTGTCCGTTGGGGCACAGAATAGAGAATGTACAGAAGGATCACTCGGGCCTTTTTTCGATTATTGCCGCTTTCGGCAAGGGCTGCCACAGTTTTCTTACCGATTTTATTCAATGGTGTAGGTACCTAAACATACAGGGAGTAACAGAAAGGGTATATCAAGCCAAAAGGTGCTCATTAAACTGAACAACTTTCCCCATTTCCCCACTTTGACCTCCTTTCGGCTTGATATACCCTTTCTGTTATTCCCTGTATTTACATTACTTATAAGTACTACCTACGTAGCACAATTATTATGAAATGGGGAGTGACGAGTAGGTAGATATCTGCTCTGGGGCTGTTGAGACCTTTTTAGCTGGCGTGGTGACCCTGGTGATCCTGGCCGGCGGTGGAGGACTGAGTGACACACAGACATGACAAATCGACAAATTGACCTTCTTTTTTATGAATTTGGTTCAGCAGGTTTTATAATCATAATAGGTTGATGTACTGAAAAGTACGTAGAAATATTTAGGTATATTAAACAAAACATACATGAAAAATGAGATGTGTATTGCAATTTTAGGCGATGGGCTGGCAACCTGTCACTATTGCGATACACAATTTTCCGAATGACCCTAAATTTTTTGTCAGGTGTGGCGTAAATATCCGTTTTTGCAGCCGTTTACGCTCTGCCTACCCTGCAAGGGATAATAGATGTGATAAGTGTTCCTATGTATGTACATCAAAAATGAAAAGTTGTTTTTACGCTTTATTTAAGTAGAAACTCAAATCACATAATAAAAAAAAATTACTGATTAGAGTTATTAATTTGTTTTGTTCTTTTATGAAAGCAAGTTTTTATTTAAGTTCGTACGAAATATTATAAGAACGTTGTACAAATCACATCCTATACTAATAAACCTATTTATTGCCCATTTATATTTGTGTGAAGCCATTTTGCACGTCCGCACCAAACGCGGTTGACACTCGACTACAAGTGTGTTGGATTGGTTTGGATCCTTGTAACGGCGGCGTGTCAAATTTTGCGAGAGTTTCTGACGTTTGCTTGAAGTGAGCTCTCTGTATTCGGCGCGCAGCCGCCAATACTTACTTTGTGGTTGGGGTGTCAACAGGCTGTATCTCATAAACCGTGCTAAGTAAAAAGTTAAAATTTCACAAATGCTGTATTAGACAGTTGAAATTTCCACAGAACATGTATTACTCTTGTCGATATAACAAACAATACTAAGAGAGATGAGGCTCCCATACAACAAACGTGAGTTATGCCATTTTGATACAAAATGATATGGAAATTTTCGTGCGTGAACCCGACTTGCACTTGACCGTTTTTTGTCGTTTTTAGATTGTATCTGCTAAATTTCTGGTACAGTTCATACGCCTAGTATTTTTTCGTGGTAACTAGATTATTATCGAGGCAACGAAATTATCTCGTGTGATATTCCTGGTATGTCTATATTTTATTGTACGTAGCATTTCAACCTATTAATTATGGCAACACTGCCCCCTCCACCCGCTTTCCCGCTAAATAAAGGGTCCAACTTTTAATGGAGGAACTATAGACACGAGAAAAGTGAGAGTCATCGTGGAAATAACTCCCATCTTGAGGCGGGGATAGCGCGCTGGCAGGATTTTTAAACGGGTTTTATTTAGACAATTACAACCATATCATTATAAAAAAATATATGTTATTGTTGAGGATCTAACAGAGAGTGCAACAGATACATATTGCTATCAGTTACACAATTTGACAAACTTTACTTGATAGAAAAGAATCCAAAGTAACATACATCTATTTGAATATTTTTTTCAATATTATGTCTACAGTTATAAAGTTAATACTATTTTGTTTATGTTTTAATTTAGATACATCGTTGTTCTAGTAAAATGACTGAATTAGACAATGTACAGATATTTATCTAGTTTCTCTGTCAAAATCACCGAATGATTTCGCGAAAATTTGAGCGTAACATGATTTGCTGTTTCTCTCTGGCGCAGCACGAATGACAGGGACCTACTTTTTAAAAGAACAAGGCCGTAAATGCTTCAATAGTTTAGTGGTCTGATTGTGGTCGCGGTATCCAAAGGTCGCAGATTAGATTATCGGGTGGGCAATGCGTTCTTATTGTGTGTTTATACATACATATATCACGCCTATAATCCCTTACGGGGTAGGCAGAGCGTAAACGGCTGTAACAAAACAGAGGGTTTATATTTATGCCAAATTAGTGTTACTATGGATACAATTTTACGGTTTATAGCGCTTTCATGCTTTAGAGTGCATTAAGAGCTTTTATTCTAGATGTCAATATGAAAGTTATTATCGAAGTAACGCGAGTTTGTAATAAATCTTTTTGAAATTTTGTTTTTTTTTTCATATATCCCGTGTTCCCAGTTTGGTTAGCATGTACTTAAATTGTAACATGAGATATTACATTTAGATTTTGTTTTGCAGAGAACAAAGCATATGGTGTATTGTTTAAATTGTCGATCATCAAAGGTACCCGGCCTCAGAAAGTTTGCAAGTAAATACCTAAGCCATAAAGTAACCGGATCTAGTGAGTGCCACATATTTTATGGAGAAAGGTAAGGTAGTGCGTTTGTTTCACAATGGGACACTCATGAAATCTAACATATATTGCCACCTATAAACGCCTGCGTTCACCTAGCAGTAGCTATTACAGGGATCGTCTGTGACCGGTTCTTATCGGCGTGACGGATGGTTGGTCGGCACATCATGGTTCAGCCCACTTGACCTCATATAAGCTATTGTTGCTGAATTACTGGGCTATGAAACACTTTGATTACTGTGGATTTGGTATATGGCAATAGAGTAATATAAATCTTCAGATCCGTGTGACGACGAGCAATAAGCTTGAAAGTAAGTGTAATGTTTGTATCGTCGTTCATCATCCACCAACGATACCCATTTTACGAGTCTGCCATAGTGACAGGTTGTCAGGCCATCGCCTAAAATTTCAATACACATGAAAAATGAAAGTGAAATTACTTCATTCAATGTTGGATAGTATTAAGATATTTGTATAATACAATTTTCTTTTTATAACAATTTTGTATTGTCCTAATAAAAAACCGGCTCGGGCGGGATGTAACTCTTGAGTCCTTTTGTTGCCTCTCACTACGCCCTTAGGAAAGAAGAGGGGTGATGCTATTTTAAGCCGACATCACATGTCATACTGATATTTTATTTGCAAATTGAAAAGAAAGGAGGTAGGGATTTTACGCGTAATATATAATCTAAAACTCCTTAGCCGAA
This sequence comes from Tuta absoluta, assembly GCA_027580185.1. Lineage (NCBI taxonomy): Eukaryota > Metazoa > Arthropoda > Insecta > Lepidoptera > Gelechiidae > Tuta > Tuta absoluta. The sequence continues at coordinate 1,145,552 of JAQAHW010000003.1, forward strand.
CTATACGAGTTCTGAATGATCAATCCACTGTGACTGCCTGTCACTAGAAGCAAGGCAGCAACGCTAGACGCCCATGTCAGGGTCTCGGGAATGACAAACGGCGCCCTAAGCCCGCTTCTCCACGATAATTTACTACATGGCTTAACAGACAAGGTGACGTAATAAACATACTGTCTAAACTGTTGCAGCCAATCAGCGTCTTGTCTTGTTGTGTTTAATTGTTCGATACTCTACTCAGATACAGCCCTCAATTCGGGATATAAATTAAAATATAAAGTCAAATAGTTTTAGGCAAGGATAGGAGATATCTTAGTCCTGTCATGTTTAGAAATGTCAATTGATTCTTTGCAATTTATAGTCAATTTAGTCGCCATTGTTTTCATCGTCGCATTATTTTGAAAGATAACACGTGTTTTGCGTCAATTTATAAGACATGATGACTACAATATGTCATATCCTTTTCTAAACCTATTTGAGTTAAGAGAATTTATATCCCGAATTGAGGTCATAGCCAATTTGTACTTGCCGCTTGCGGCTTAGTATAGCATATGGTACCTGATTTCTACGCAGAGGTGTCAAAATGACTAACCGCTAAGAAATCAATTTAATGGGTCTATCCAATGAAGAAGCAGGCAGCAGCGTTCTTTGTGAATGTAACATCTTGCACTGCGCTTACCAACCCGCTTACCAAGAGCGTCAAAATGGCAAACACCCCTAAAAGAGGAAGGCTCATTTTGAGCAGTGTGTAGCAATGCCGTCTCCTCAACACCGCTCTTCTTCCTCATACTGGCATTCAACTCTCTTATTCCACCTGTCACTTTTAAATTTAATTCCCTGTCCCTTCAAAACACGTCATCTGTTTTCAAATTCTTCAGAATGGCCTCAATTCGAGATATAAATTCTCTTACTTACCTTAAATTTGTGCTGTCACTTTCCGTCAAGTAGGTTTAGAAGACGAATATCTTAGTCACGTCATGTCTTATAATTTGACTAAAATAACGTGTTATATGTCAAAATAAGGTGACGAAGGAAACAATGGCGCCTAAATTGACTAGTTATAATTTGACTAAAATAACGTGTTATATGTCAAAATAAGGTGACGAAGGAAACAATGGCGCCTAAATTGACTAGAAATTGCGAAACCATTTTATGAATATGACAGAACTTAGATATCTCATATCCTTCTCTAAACCTATTTGACGAAAAGTGACAGCACAAATTTAAGGTAAGAAAAGAGTTTGTATTCCGAATTGAGGGCTATATCTCAAGTATTAATACGAACGCGTGGAGACAATCAGCTACCCGGACACAAAGTAAGTTTTGGCGGCGATGAAACCCGGACCTTTGTTTAAATATTATCTAACAGCATAATATTTATTGTATAGAGTGAATCCGTGATACTATCGGCCCGTTTAAGTAAGCTATAGTTCAAGCTGGTCACACATGCTGGGCTGGGCTGGACAGGTTAATCACACGGCATGTCACTTTACGCCTCCACCGTCTGAAAACGACATTCGTTTCAAATTTAAGTCAAGATATTGAAAGCGTGTTATTTCAATGCGTGCGCGTGCTTGATAAACGACGTCGTCATTCATACCCCAAGTTTTATAGTTCTGCCGCTAGCAGCCAAGCGGCAAGCGGTAAATTTTTTCCATTGATGAAACGTCTATTGTATCTTCAATTTCAACTTTGTCCAGAAATGAAACGACTGTGCATTAAACCATGAACTGTCTCAGTGCCGGCTGCCGCGCACCAAGAAGATTAGATCAAGGATAATATCCGAAACGGATTACTGCGGATTCTCGCGGTTTATAATTGAAAAGACGTCCGAGTGAATTACGTGTTCTTATAGAGTCGAAGATTTATAATTGTTCTGTTTTAGATGGACAGTGACAGTGGTTTTATTTTTCAAGGTTTGGTCTGTCGCTTATACTACTATTTAAATTTAAGTGAGATATAACTATAACGTATAAGAAAAAGCGGGTCGAACTTACTTTTTTTGTTGCGCGTAATTGCGACGTATTCTGACTAGTTGGTGGTCCTTCCTCAGGCTGAGTGCCGCTGTAAGCGCGTGCGTCTCACCTGGCACTGCTAGCCCAACGAGCCGCTGCTCGCAAGGCGCGGTTTTTTCTGGTGCTGACAACTTTTCTCCGACAGTCGTTTTACCGATGTCAATGAATCCCGACACAAGTTTTGCCACATCACGGATCGCAAACCTTCAATTACCACGTCCTTATTAGCTGCCTTTACGCTTTATCCGTTCATATTATTCACCGACTAAACTTATTTTCGCACCTCTGTTCGCCGATTGCACTATTCACCGCTAAACCTGGTTTTAGGCAAGATACTTTCTTTGTACTAAACCAGTAACATAACCTTACAAAATCTCATACAAAACAAAACACAAAATATGCATCCCCAGAATACCGTTTAAAGTCCCCGATAGCCATAGCAATAACAACTCAGTCTCCATCGAGACACGTAATACATCACCCTGGGGACAGCCTTATCTGTCGCGCAACTTTGAAATAGAAAAACTTGCGTCGTTAGTGTGACCAGAGCTTTATATATAGTCCGCGGCCACACTAGCTATTTTGTTTACCCGTAGGGAATGTTGACTTTACGATTCGCGTGTAGAAAAATAGAGAAAGTAACTAGTATTTTAATCGTCGTTCGTGCATTTTATGGTTGGTGATAAAAAGTTACGTTCCTACAATTGGTAGCTCGAATTACGAATTTATAAGGTTGATATATTAAAATTTGTCGTGTAATGTCGGCTTTGAATAGCATTACTCCATTACTTTCCTGTGGGTGTCGTAAGAGGAAACTGCGACTCGAGAGTTACATGTATTGCAATTTTAAGCAATGGGCTGACAACCGGTCACTTATTTCATAATGACTCTCAGATGATAGTCAGACGTTGCAAAAGACCGTATTTACGGTAGTTTACGCTCTGCCTACCCCGCATAAATATTTTCAGGTCAAGTTCTAGATATTTGAAACTGAATTACTTTTCTTAGAACCATGAATTTGAAATACGAAAACGTGGATCTCCCATACAAAATCACTCAAGCAGCAATACTATTTCAATGGGACCAAATATTTTATCATATTTCGAAAACTTTTTAATAAGTTAAATTGTTCAGTTTCACAACTATAAAATATTTAACCTCCCCCGCCAAACACTCTATTTATAGTAGTATATTGCAATAAAACCAAAATCGTACTAGTCCAGATTCGACCACAGATTTATTAACAACAAGAAAAAAACCACACGCAAATTGACATGACAGCTCCCTTTTGCGGTACACATAAAACTTTACGAATCGCATCCTAAAAACGCCGCTCAAATCGTCAATTTTAGCTTCGGTTTGGTGTGGGCGAGACTGCGAGCATAAAAATATAGGGCCCAACAATTCTGTGACTATCCTGTCAAAAATTCTCCCACAAAGTTGTTTTGATAATATCTTTCTTTTCGTGTGGAACACCGAGTCGTCCAACGACACGATGAACCCTGGTGTCAGAGTTTTTCAACCGCCTAAGACTAGTAGTAGGCCTCTGACGTTGTGATGTAGTAGAAATGTATACGTATTGTGTGTAAAAGATTAGCCCAGTATGGCTAGCTTCTCATGTTTTCTGACTTCTGGTTTCAGTCTTTTTTACTGATATTCCAGTTTCGACTACCAAATCGTTAAACTCATGCCCTATTCTCGCTGAATCTATTCTAAAAGATAATGTAAACCATTGTGATAAATATTTTAAATTTTCTCACGTTAGTAACATTGAAATAATAAAAGTATTTAAAAGTTTACAAATGAAAAATACTTCAGATCTCCACGGCCTCTCTGTTAAAATTATTAGTTCCATAATCGATTGCATTTCTCCATACCTAGCATGTATTTTTAATGACTGTGTAGACAGTGGCGTGTTTCCTGACTTGATGAAGCATAGTAAAGTTATTCCCTTGTTTAAAGCTGGTAGTACTACTGACCCTACTAATTTCAGACCTATATCAATACTACCAACACTAAGTAAAATTTTTGAAAAAGTTATTTTAAATCAATTGCAAGGACATTTTTATCGTAATAACTTAATGCACCTGCAGCAATTTGGTTTCACACGTGGTCGCTCTACTACTGATGCAGGTGTGGATCTCATCAATCATATAATCGAAGCCTGGGAGGAATCTTATGATGCAGTAGGTGTGTTTTGTGATTTGTCCAAGGCGTTTGATTGTGTTCATCATGATACTCTGGTCAGGAAGCTACATCACTACGGCGTAAAAGACCACGCTCTTAGTCTTTTGGAATCATATCTTAACAATAGAATCCAAAAGGTCGATGTCAACGGTGAAAGATCATCTGGATCAAAGATAAGAATGGGCGTTCCGCAGGGTTCGATTCTTGGTCCTTTTTTGTTTCTTGTATATATTAATGATCTACCATATCTAGTTAAAGAAAAACATGATATAGTTTTGTTCGCGGACGATACCTCTCTACTTTTCAGAGTAAAGAGGCAACAACTCAACTATGATGACGTGAACAAAGCTATTACCGATGTAGTGCAATGGTTTACAGTAAATAACCTACTATTGAATGAAAAGAAAACTAAATGTATCAAATTTGTATTACCAAATGTTAAACCAAGCTTTACAATTATTAAGGTAAAGGATGAAAAGTTGGACCTTGCGGACTCAACTGTATTTTTAGGCATAACTTTGGACGCCTCGCTCCAATGGGGGCCACATATTGAGAAATTGTCGAAGAGACTGAGTTCAGCAGCATACGCAGTTAAAAAAATAAGACATCTCACTGATGTAGACACTGCAAGACTAGTTTACTTTAGCTACTTCCATAGCTTAATGTCTTATGGCTTACTATTATGGGGCCATGCTGCGGATGTGAACAATATATTTGTTTTGCAGAAACGGGCTGTTCGTTCAATTTATAAATTGGGACCTCGAGTCTCCTTGAGACAGAAATTTAAAGAAATCAACATATTGACATTTGTGTCACAGTACATATACGAAAATCTAGTGTACGTAAAAATAAATATAGATTCTTTTAAGAAAAATTGTGACAGGCATAATTTTAACACTAGAAATAAGGAGCAACTTGCTGTGCACATGAGCAGGCTTAGTAAAGTAAGCAAAACTTTTAAGGGCAATTGTATACGCTTTTATAACAAGCTTCCTAAAGATATTCAAGACTTACCCTTAAATAAATTTAAACCAGTAATTAAACAAAAATTGTACAAGAAAGGCTATTATGAAATATCAGACTATATGCAAGATAAATCTCCATGGGTTTAATTCAAATGTATAAAGTAAATATTTTATTAGACGAAACAAGTAGATTTATCTACTGCAATTTTTTGTTATTATTATAATATATTTTTTTTTATGTAGCCATTTTTGGGCTATACATATATATTATTCGTTATTTCCAAAATTAGCTAGGGCAGTTTAGGGCCTAGAAAGATTGTTAATTTAGAGTAGGAGCACTTCTGGGCAGGTTTTTTGGGGGGTTTTTCCTGTTCAGGGGGTCCGGTTAATTATACGCATGTTAATAACACGCTTTGGAAATCTTGACTAAAATTTGAAACAAATGTCGTTTACAAATGGTGGTGGCGTAAAGTTACGTGCTGTGTGATTAACCTGGCCAGCCCCGAGGCAGTGCCTTTATTTTTATTTTTATTTTTTTATCCCGCCCGAGCCGGTTTTCTATTAGGACAATACAAAATTGTTATAAAAAGAAGAAGATTGCGTTATGCAAATTTCTTTTTTTTACAATGACCGATCATGACGTCAATAAGTGATAATGCTATCCTACATTGAATAAAGTTATTTCATTTTCATTTTCATTTTCATTTTCATGTTGTAAAAATATGAATGACGTTTACTTCTGACGTGTAGAATCTGGATCATTGGCCGCACCCAATTTATTATCTTGTGTAATTTTTGGTTTAAGCTAACATTTATTTGTTTGCAGTGGATAGCAACGACTCAAACTGGGTTTTTACAATGACATCACTTAGACAATACTGGTATAGTTAGTTTATATTATTAATTAAATTAAAGACGCTTGAACATTTATTTTGATAAACGAGCTACCACACATTGAATCGAAAATTTACGCCAGCTTAAAAATTACACGAAAGTGTTATGTGCATTACAGACACACATAGCATCATCCCTTGCGAGGTTGGCAGAGCTTAAAATACAAAAATAAGGTACATTAGGCTGTTTTAATGTTTGAACCGAGCTTAACAGACACACAACGCTATAATACAAAAATAAGCGAGTTTAGACTGTTGTGATGGTTACAGAAATTAATAAAAAAATTACAAATTTACTGGATGAACCCAAGCTATAGAGATTATGTATGGCTCCGGATCGTTACGCCCAGCGTAAGCAAAACTTCTATAGGTATAATAGTGTTGTCACTGTCATTTTACTACAGATAGACAGTGACACAGATAGACTAGTGCTGACCGCTCGTACCTAATAAAGCGCACTCTAAAGCTTGCTTATACATAATTATATTCCTATTGTATATCATACATACATACACATATCACGCCTATAATCCCTTGCGGGGTAGGCAGAGCGTAAACGGCCGCATAGAACGGACATTTACGCCACGTCTGACAAACATTTGAGGGTCATCCGGAAAATTGTGTATCGCCATAGTGACAGGTTGTCAGCCCATTGCCTAAAATTGCAATACACACCCTCGAGTCCCTTAGATGCTTCTTACGACCCCCACGGGCAAGAAATGGGGTGCTGCTATTCTAAGCCGGCATCACACGGCACGGCACATCACATTATTATATTCCTATTGTATATCATACAATAGGAATATAACTGTGAGTAAAACTAAAACCAGCACTAGCACCTTCCTTGTCAAAAAAATATGAAAATTTTGCATTACGTAGTTTGTGGACGACCCCTTGCCAATGTTCTAATTAAACCTACCTAAACTTCGACTAACTACACGGAGAACTCCAGGGGCACTTGTAACGAACGCGATCACTCACTCGACGAAACAGTTAAACTTCAGTCCAGTTAAAAAGTTAATTAATGGCCAGGAAACTCTGCTTTGTCAATTGTTGTCTCTGATCACTGACGACAAATAGATTTTTATACAACTCGCTTCAAAATTGCAATTGGCTGATTGGTCCCAAAGTGTTATGGACGGTTCTCCCACTTTTTCGTCCGTCGCTGCGTATTTTTAAAATACTGTTACGTTTGTGTCAGTCAGACTAAAGGAAATTGCGAATTCTGATTTAAAGCACTTTTGCTCTTAAAGTTATTCCCATTCCAAAAAGGCTACGGTATTCGGCGCGCCGTCACCAATACTTACTTTGTGGCCACGGTGCGTAACCGATGCCTCTGTCAAGTCGTTTGACAGACGCATCCGTGAACGCTCCATAGTCGTTTTTGTATGGGAATAAATCAGAATTCGCAATTTCCTTTCGTCTGACAGACGCATGCGTTACGGTGAGTTCAAAATACACAGCGACGACGGACGACAAATGGGAAAACCGCCTTAAGTTTGTTCAATGTTACGTCTTGGTAAATTCTTGCAAATAAAACAACATAATGCATTCAATGATTATTAAGATATATTCAATACTCTTTCTATCTAGTCAATCACAAAATTACTAAGTAATCACAAAAGTTTGGCTACTAAGCGTTTCAGTGAAACGTTGAATCACTTTGATGAAGATTTTTTAAAGTCGTGACTTTGCAAGAACAGGCTTGTCTAATTTACTAAAAGTTTGCGTGCAACTACGTATATACCTAACCATCATCATCATCATCATCAGCCCACATCCACCCACTGCAGGGCATATGCCTCTTCTCTATTGCGCCAATCTTCACGGTCCTGTGCTAAACTCATCCATAGAGATCCCGTCGACTTGGTGATATCATCGGACCACCGGGCTGATGGTCTGCCCGCTGATCTTTTTGCTCCCCTTAGCCACCACTCTGTGACTGTTTTTGTCCACCGTCCATCAAGCCTTGCCACGGCGTGTCCTGCCCACCTCCACCTCCATCTTGTGATTCGCTTTCCTACAATCTTCGACTTTCGTTCTACGTCGAATTTCGACGTTTGGTCGCGCTCAACGAGGGAGATATATCTAATAAAATAAGTTATTATTTTCAGCCTAATTCATTGTTTTGTTATCCTAATCGTCCATTACAAAACAGAGAGACGGATCAGTTGAACTCTAAGCTTACGGCTGGATGAATCTAAGATTTATCACTTTCGAAAAAGCTGAAGTTGGCAAAGTTAATTCCACTCGTACTTTCATTGGAAAGTTGGATTGACCTGCAACATTTAAGTCGTTGACAAACGACGATATTCTCAACAACAAACTTGTAACTGATTTATTTAGTTCAACGACAAATGATAATAGAAAAGTCGGAACAAGACTTGCTGTAGTTACTATTTTCTTATGTTGTTCGCGACATGTTATTCTGCAATTATTTAAACAACTGTTAGTTGTTAAATGTTCTTATTTTCTAAATATCAAACATGTTATTACAAAAAAATTAGACATGGTTTTAACTGTTTTGACAACGTGAAATCACATAATACAAAATATGCTTCAAATTGTGTGTGGGTGTGTGTTTTGATGAGAATCTCCTCGAAATTGAGCAAACTATCCTTGAACAATAATATTTTAAAATCGTAGAACAAGGGGGACCTATAATGTGCTCTTTTGTTCCACCGTAGAACTAGTGGGCAAAAATATGCCCACCTGTTCTATCGTAGAACTGATCAGTAGCAAAACTGGGAACAACGGAAATCCTCCTTTATGGAAAAATAATTTTAACACTGTCTAAAATTTTGTCTGACCCTTTTTTGTTGTAACACTGATTTTTAGAGAACTTGCAAAATTGCTCCGCAGCAGGCATGGTTTTTTTTTTCACACTTTCCTGTACGTATAGATTTTTTGTTCCATGTATAGGTATTTTTCAGAAATTCGTGTATGCAGATGTATTTGATAATAGATGTAATATAATAATAATAATAATATAATTCTTTATTGCACAAAGTAAGTTTACAAATAAATAAAAAAGAATGAAAAAAAAAGTACAACAAGGCGGCCTTCTTGCTATGGTAGCAAGCTCTACCAGGCAACCTTTGGGTGAAAGGAAAGTGCGTTTAGATAAGCGGGATAGTGCATGACATATACTAACATAAACTACATAAATTAATGTACACACTAATACATTCATAAGCTATATATATTATAATAAACTAATAAATAAGCTTAAATAGACTAATAAATATAAACTTAACTATGGCAGATAGGATATATAGATAGCCAATCTAGATAAATAATAAACAAAGATAAGAGACAGATAACAGTTCAGCATAATGTTAGAGGGATAAAGGGCGGGGCAGACCGGCTCCGTATCCAGCTCTCGTCCGTAGTCACGCACGAACTGATGACGTTGTAATGTATAGGATTGTATGAGATACGGCACACCGCTTGCGTTGCGTATCCGTTCCGTGCTGCACGCAAGCGGTGTGCCGTATCTCATACAGTCCCATACATTACAACGTCATCAGTTCGTGCGTGACTACAGACGAGAGCTGGATACGGAGCCGGTGTGCCCCGCCCTTTAGTTTCTATACAACAATTTCTGACAAGAAATGTGTTTTTACCCGATCTTTAAATGTTGTTACGGATGGAGCCCGCCGAACGACTTCAGGCAAAGAATGAAAGATGTCTACCTTGTTAAAATCTGCTGCCATCCATGCACGGTTCATTTAGAGCAAGACAAAAATACTTAATATTTTTGGATCATATCATATCATCATATTTATTTAGTTAACAATTTATTGCACACAAGAAAATACAAAACACAGAACATACGGAAACATACAACAGGTACTGCTTATTTCTAAAGAAATTTCTTCCGCCTAAAGCGTGAGTAGATTGAAGATTAACGGATAATTATAATTTCATAATAATTTTGAGCATGAATTCTGCGCCAAAATAGCAGGATTGCCATCCGACCTCCATTATAATTAAGTCTATACAGGGTGGCGTCACGTGCTCGCAGCAGATAAATTCTGTCCACATGCGCCATGCATTATCGAGCACCCTGGCTCTACACTGCAGAGTGCAGTGTTGCAGTGTAGGCTGAGAGCCAGCGCGGGAACTGGAGTCCTATCCAAAACTATAACAGACGGACGACCGTGTCTGTCAAACACCTTGGTCTAATCGCATGCTTGACAGTGTGCCATGGAATCCGTTATTTGTATGGGAATTCAAAATTTCCCTTCGTCTGACAGACGGATGCGTCAATAATACGTTAGTTATAGTGGGAAAACCGTCTAAGAGTAGCACTTGCTGGCTTTTATAGTACACGCTTCTGTGTTAGTGACTATAATAGTTAATGACGTTATAAGACGTGGCGATTACGATAATGACCGAAAATAAGAAATTGAAAAAATGTTAGCGCCCGCCGGGGCTTGAATCCAGGATCGTGTCCCACTGTTCTGCCAACTAAGCTACCGGCGCCTCGACTGACACCTCAAAATTTTCAATCTCTTGGTACTCGTCTCGAAGCGATGTACAAGCAACATTTAGTATTGGTTACTTGTAACGAGTACTATGGTTAGTCCACAATTACAGTAGGAGTTAGTAACCGAATTAATACAGAGGGGAAAATTTAAAAAGAAATTTTAGGAAAATTTGGTTTAGGTAGTCATTTTTCTCAATTTTTGCCCAACTTCAACGAATACATGCTATAATTCCATTTTAGTCGTATATACAATTTCAAGCTCTACATCCAAGCCCGTAGTGGCATTGCAGTATGTAGCGAACAATTTCACTCTAGCCTTTGGCCACGGGAGTGTTTTATTCAAGGTTGCTGTGACACAGTCCCGTGCCAAGCGTGAGAGGAATTTTACAGGTTTTTGGATGCATGTGATAGCAAATATTCTGTACACGTTTGGCGCATAGTTGTTTGGAGTTATGCATTATCTAGCTGTAGTTTAAAAATGTGCAAAGGAATATCGTGGTAAGTATTTATTAATGCGGATGCTGTAAGGGAAACATGGTCAATGTCTTTTGAATTTGCAAGCACTAGCGAGTGGATGGCGAAAACGAGAGATCGTGTCTTGTGGCGTACGCTGGGGGAGGTCTAAGCCCAGCAGTGGACTGCTATAGGCTGATATGATACTGATACGAATGAAATGGATTCCATTCTGAAATTTTGGGAATCCTATAAAGTTATGGAAATGAAGACATGTAAAAACAAAGTTTATATTTTTGAAATAGCCAGGTCGGTTATTATGACATTGGTTTACAAAACAAACTTACAGTACAGGGGGCGCCCCTGGTGAATTATTCGAGCAAATGCAAATCCAGCACTGAAAACCGCATTAAAATCGGACTAGTAGTTTTGGAGATCAATGGTAACTTGGTTTGCGCAAATACATAAACACGTTTTTTTATTTATGTAACTTTATGAAATATATTTACATAGGCGGACTTAATGTCGAGGGCATGATCTACCTATTAGTGCATGTGGAAATGGGCGAGGCAGGTGCAAAATCAATGCATTTTTGAACCCCACATTCTCTCATCTAAAACGCATATACCGCCTCCGTTAAGATACCACTTTTCACAGCGCATACCGAGCCGGTTTTCTATTAGGACATTACAAAATTATTATAAAAAAAAAGAAAATTGGGTGATACAAATTTCTTTTTCTTACAATGACGGTTCATGACGTCTATAAGTGATATGACAATACTATCCTACATTGAATAAAGAATTTCAATTTCAATTACAATTACCAAGTGTGTGAGCAATAGTGATCAAGTGACATGTAGCAAGAGAATTTCGCTACATGCCACATACATAGTAAAACACGCCTGGTATCAGTTTTTCCATTGATTTGTTCCACGCCCACATATACGTGAAAAAAAAAGATACGTGATAAATAAAGGAAAATTGAAAATAGTTATCTGATTGAAGTTAAGATTTCATTTACATTCAACTCATAATAAAACCTTGGTTACCCGCTTTTTTATTAAAGGACAATGCTCACAATGTATGAAAAAAAACCCAGGCCCGGCGCAAATGAAATGTATCTCAGATTTTACGTATTCGTATGTGACAAAATATTTAGTAGGGGGCGTTGGCGAAATCTTTTTTTAAATGCCATTAATTGCTAGTTGTTTTTTGTAAGGAGATATATTTTATACTTAGAAAATGGGAAATTCTTTTTTCTTTCTTTACTTTTGCGCTAAATATGACATTTATGCATCTATTTTGGCAACGACGCCGTATACATAATCTGCAATATAGTAAATAAAAAATCAAGGGTAAATGAAATATGTTTTATTAATAGATATTACAATGGCTTTTCCTTCAATGGTTATCTAAATCTAAGATGACATCTTCCAACGTATTGCCGGGATGATTGAAATTATCTTGGTATCTGGCCCAACCCAAGTAATATTTAAGTCCAGTGCAATGCAAAAGTCGTATGTAGCGGGATAAGTTAACAAATGTCAAAACAAACAAAAACGCACAGATCTCAACGAAGTACAACGAAGGACTGCGCATAGACCACGTAAGGTGAGCGAGACTAAAACAATGGTCAATGAGTGACTCATACGGCCTGAGCTGATAAGGTACTAGAATTCAGAGAATGCGAGTGAAATAGTGAAATAGCAGGCTTAATAACACAACCTAAAATGAAGCAACCTGTAAAAATACTTTTAAAATTGATTCTGTTTAAAAATTATTCCTGCGAAAAAAGAATTAGCAAAAATTACTTAAAAAAAAGAATTGTCACTATATTTTATTTTTAGTATGTAATTACCATATTAACGAAAAATTTGAGATATGTACCGTTTATGCCGGGTCTGGGTTTTTTTTTAGCATTGTCCTTTATTTGAGTTTTTTTGTCACGATTTTTTCTAAAGAACCCAATGTTGCTCTGTAGTCTTTTGAAAATGCTATGTTGCTCGAGTTTCCATCGCGGTTTTTTAACGCATTGTAACGCATGCGTCTGTCAGAAAGAAGGCAACGTCTTAATAGACGCATCCGTTACACACCGTAGCCGTATTCATTTCGGAATAAGATCAGAATCCACAATTTCCTTTGGTCTGACAGACGCATGCGTTACGGTGCGCCAAGTGGGAGAACCGCCTATGCCAAGTGCCCTTCAAGGGTTCCGTCATACGCTCGTACCTAAAACAATACGTACAAACAGACCGTCGTCTCAGCCCTGAAACTGACAGCAGCCAATTACATTCGAGTTCTAAGAACTTAAAGACGATGCTTGATTTTGTTGCTAAATATAGAGTATTATTTCCCTTCTTTCCCTATATCCCTTGACGACAGATTATCGATAATTAAAAGCATCCACGGTTAGGCTTTTAAATGAGTATCTTGTATTTCATCTCTGTACCAGAAACCTACAGTAAGGGTCGTTGGTCGACTCCATATTCCATACGAAAAGAAGGAGAACATTAGTGCTTGTGAAATATATGCAAATCTACTTCTCACCTCATTTTATACAATAAATCACCTTGTAGTGTTTTTATATAGGGTGAAATGTCACTATCGGTGCCCCCTGATCGAAAAACCTAAGACGGGCTGGTGATAAGGAACAACTTTCCTCAAGGAACATAGGTCGCAATCCAAAATATTTGGAAGCCTCATACGATACCGATCAGCTGATTTGAGTTACTATGGAAACTCAAAATATTTTTGGCATATTTCAACCTTCGTTCAATGGGGAAAGTTGTTCCTTATATCCAGCCTGTTTTAATATTTCGCTATCGGTCATTAGTAAAATTTCAACCTTAAGAGTTGGAGAGAAACTTTTTAACAGAGCCAGATTAAAAATCTATTACACAGGGGTACGGGGATCGTACATACTGTTTGTATTATGTTTTATTGGTTTTTGATTCGTTTTAAAGTAATTGTTCTTTTTCTTTTTTGTCAATGGTATAATTAATAGAAATATAATTAAAGTGTTTCATTTTAAGAAAGGACTCGTGTAACGTAAATTACTTGAAAATATACTTTCAATGTCTGTCCTAAACAAAACTCAGCAAATCTAATAGTACCTGGGTATCACAAATACAGCGACAAGATATATACATACATACATATCACGCCTAGTATCCCTTGCGGGGTAGGCAGAGCGTAAACGGCCGCAGAAAACGGACATTTACGCCACGTCTGACAAAAAGAAGACGGCGCACTTTTCATACAAAATTACCCCACGTCCTATAACAATGTGACGTATCTCAAAAAAAAGGAAAAAATGCATATAAAAATATGTCATACTCAAAAACTTATATTTTTCACACCAACATAAAAAAAAATTGCAATGAAAATTACTTCAGGGGCAACTGTAAAAATACGTTTTTACGAGTATTTATGAATCGATTAAAAAAAAATATCATCATCATCATCATATTGTGTGGGACACCGACCCGACGACCCGATGAACCCTGGTGTCAGAGTTTTTCAACCGTCTAGTTTTTCAACTAGGCTCTGACATGGTTGATAACGAACGCTATCTAAGTATTTATAGACAGCGACTGGGACCGACGGCTTAACGTGCCCTCCGAAGCACGGAATCATCGTACTTTCGGACAATCAGGTGATTCAGGCCTGCAATGTCCTAACCAGACTGGGGACCATACCCAAAGTGATTGTCAGCAGTGATCGACATACGTTGATTCACTTACATTATTACAGGAGATAAAAATGCAAGTGAATAATGAGTTGTATCTCGATCCTCGATTGAGAGAGAGAGAGAGAGAGAGAGAGAGAGAGGTCCGTGCACATCCAAGTTTGGCTAACCCGGCTCGTGAGATGAAACTACTGTAACGAATCGGGTCTTTTTTCCGTGTTTGTAAGTATTTCATTTTATTAACGTTATTAACCTTTCATTTCGGACAAGTTGTATCGTCTGTGGTCGCAAGTCACTGACTCAGCGAGGCGACAGCCGCAGCGAGCTAAGATTTTGTTGACTACCCTCATAGGGCGTTTGGAACAGTAGATCACACTGAGTACCAAATTTTAAAACACTTCCCGTGTTAGGTATACAATTTTTGAAAACTTGCAAAATTTTTGATTTGAACCTGCGACTTTCGCATTACTAGTGGCGACGCCTCTTCCATCTGGGCTACCGCAGCTCATTTCTTGCCCGCCAATTTTGCAAGTGTATTTTAATGCCAGTAACGCTTGGCATGGCTCCATCTACCGGGTTAGTTTTGCAACTAATCACCGGCGACTAATTCTATCTTTACAGATTGAATGTAGTCTAAGCGATGAAAACCAGCGATAAATTGAGTACCAAATTTTAAAACACTTCCCGTGTTAGGTATACAATTTTTGAAAACTTGCAAAATTTTCGAGTGCGGGCAGGATTTGAACCTGCGACTTTCAAATCCAAATTTTTTGAATTAGTCGCCGGTGATTAGTTGCAAAACTAACCCGGTAGATGGAGCCATGCCAAGCGTTACTGGCATTAAAATACACTTGCAAAATTGGCGGGCAAGAAATGAGCTGCGGTAGCCCAGATGGAAGAGGCGTCGCCACTAGTAATGCGAAAGTCGCAGGTTCAAATCCTGCCCGCACTCGAAAATTTTGCAAGTTTTCAAAAAAAAAATAGATCACACAATACTCATAACGTCATCGGAAGACGAATCCCGAGATATTATTTGGGCTGGATGCGAAACCAGCCTCAAGAATTGAACCACCCGGCAGGTTTCTTGAACAATGTTTTAATAAGGGATTTAGAAAATGAATAAATAAATAAATGTTATGTGTGAATTGTATGTCATTTATTTATGTTTATTTAATCTTTTTATAATTTTTTACGACCGGTTTGGTGCAGTGGCTAGTGTATCTGCTTTCTGCGCCGAGGTCCCGGATTCGATTCCCGGTGGGGACAAAAGTTGATATTTGACAATTTATCACTTTGGGTATGGTCCCCAGTCTGGTTAGGATATTGCAGGTCTGAATCTCCTGATTGTCCGAAAGTACGATGATTCCGTGCTTCGGAGGGCACGTTAAGCCGTCGGTCCCAGTCGCTGTCTATAAATACTTAGATAGCGTTCGTTATCAACCATGTCAGAGCCTAGTTGAAAAACTAGACGGTTGAAAAACTCTGACACCAGGGTTCATCGGGTCGTCGGGTTGGTGTCCCACACAATATGATGATGATGATGATATATTTTTTTAATCGATTCATAAATACTCGTAAAAACGTATTTTTTACAGTTGCCCCTGAAGTAATTTTCATTGCAATATTTTTAATGTTGGCGTGAAAAATATAAGTTTTTGAGTATGCCATATTTTTATATGCATTTTTTCCTTTTTTTTGAGATATGTCACATTGTTATAGGACGTGGGGCAATTTTGAGCCTTCTTCTTTGAGGGTCATTTGGAAAATTGTGTCTCGTCATAGTGACAGGTTGTCAGCCCATCGCCTAAAATTGCAATACACACCCACAAGTACCTTAGTCGCCTCTTACAACTCCCACTGGAAAGAAATTGGGGTGATGCTATTCTAAGCCGGCATCACACGGTGCAACTAGATACTGCATAGAAAGTGCAACGTGGCCGAAGATGCTCGTTAAAAGTTGATTCGTTCCGACTTGCATTCGTTAACCTTCGGGGAGTTCAGGCGAATAATGGCTGCCACTTCTAACGAGTTCTCAGTACTGTCGTTATATAAAATCTTCTGCACGAAACAGTCCAGCTCTGGAAGTGAATAATGGGAAATTTTCTAGTGATTCTAGTAAAAGGTGCTGAGCATCATTGAAATATCGTATCTTTACACTTAAATAAAATAATAATGTAATTATTTGTGTTTATTGAATTGTTCTAAATCTCTTTTGATAACCAACTTGAATGAGACCCAATATAATAGCAAGACGAAGAATACAACGTGGTACGGAATCTGTGACAAAACTTTGGCTGCCGCCAGCCATATTGAAACGTCAAATTTTTAGTTTAGCACAGCGCCCTCTGAACGATGTTTGAACGTCGAAACTATCAACAGAACTGTCAACAGAAAATCTCCCATTTAACTGTAACACTTTAACTAATTAAAAATAGCGCTGTCACTTTCGTTTAATAAGATTAGAACAGGATAGTGGATATCATGGACCCATTTTAGTCATGTCACTATTTTAGCCATGTTTTGTTTATGTAGTCTATTGTTTTTGCGTAATTTTGCATATTTTCCTGTATGTTTAACCGCCTTATTATTCGGCGCAAAATTTTCACAGGTATTGCATAAAATGCATAAAATCATAGACAATATGAGAGGCGATCATCTTTTGTTCTTGTCTAAGCATATATATCAGAAAGTAACAGTGCTATTTTTAGTTTTAGATTTTAGTCGGTAATATGGAATTGCCGACGAATGTTTCGTAATATTGTGTTATGTCTTTTGTCGAAACAGTCCTATTTTTGGATAGGTCATATTTATGACATCAATTATTTGTCACGAAACTTGTTTTATCTTGTTCTGTTTAAATTTGTTCTTGCTATAGGTACTTTAAATGTATCGGTACTTATCTTGGCAAATTTGACAGATCAGTTCTACGACCAAATGTGATATTAATTAGGTACATTACATCAATAATATAGGTGATACTATGACAGTACAAACTTATCTAGTTTGGCCGTGAAATATTGGCTTGAACTAGTGTTTTACAGTACCTACTCATTACTTTTTAGTGCAACAAGTACTTGCTCAAAAGAGTTCTTTATTTCATTTCTATATATCGAAACCGCTGTTAAGTAACAACTTCTTCTGTTTTCGCATGTTTTGTTGATGAGAAATTAGTTTGTTTTATTGAAAATATTACAAACTTTGTATTGCGTAGAAACCAGGATTATAAAACACCTGCTTTAGTAAGTTTACTAATAGATAAGTACCTATACTTATAGAGTATTATTGCTTGGACAAAGTTACCTCATTTAACACTGATATTGATCTCATCCAAACGTTTTTTTTTCAGGTATGTTCCAGAATATAATACATGAACGAAATTTATGAGTAAGTTTAGTGGTTTCAAATAAAACTTAATGAAATAAATTTAATATTTGCATAAGATTTTGGGTAAACACACTCTATACATATAATAAAACTGTAAAAGGACAAGTTTTTTATAATACCTTACAAAATCTGCCTCATAAAGGCGTGCAGACATCAATTAGTCACGAATTAATAAATAATATTCAATTTATAACATTCAATTTCTTTTATAATTTCATGAGCAATTTTTAACAATTTAACTGAAGATAAAAATGTGATGCTGATTCGCAGTGTTAACTGTTACCTCATTTTGTCAAAATGTATTCCTATATTGACTATTACATCACTACAATATGGCTACGATAATCCACTATTTTTATAAATTACGATAAAGTATGATTCAGAAGAATATCAACCGTAGTATTTTGATTCTGTTTTTTTTTCTGATGTTAAAGTGTGTGTCCGGGCTCGATTCTCGGTAGAGCACTAAAAAAATGATATTTATCACTTTGTGAATTTGTTCCCAGTCTGGTTAGGACATTGCAGGCTGAACCATCCGATTGTCCGAAATAAGATGGTTGCGTGCTTTGGAACGCACGTTAATTAAACCATCGGTCCTGGTTGCTGTCTATGATTTCTTAGCCGGCAGTCGTTACACAACTTTTTCAGGGGCCTATTACTAAAAACTTTGACACGAGGGTTCATCGGGACGACTCGGTGTCCCACACGAAAATAAGGTTCTAACACCTTATTCGTATACAGATTTCGCTTTCGCTCCCGCTTCCGCTTCCGCTCCGCTAGTAATTATGCCCTATACCCTGACGTGCTTAAGCGTGCATCTGACGTCTCATTACAATGCCTTTCCCACCTTCAGCTATATTAAGTGAAATAACTCGCTTTTGCCGCGATTTGCTGTGATTAGGGGGAAAATTGTTGGCGGATTAAAATTTTAACCGATTTCATAAAGAGGTTATTGGTTTTCGTGAACGGTTTTTGACACATAAGTACTTAAGCGGTTCACTCACTTGTCGTCTGTCGTTCCGTTTTTTTAACGCAACGTAACGTATGCGTCTGTCAGACGAAAGGAAATTGCGAATTCCAATCTAACTCCCATAAAAATACGGCTACCGTGGATTTACGGTGCTTAACGGACGCGTGTGTCAAACGACTTGACAGATTTGTATGGGAATAAGATTGGAATTTACAATTTCCTTTTGTCTGACAGACGCATGCGTTACGTTGCGTTCAAAAACGGAACGACGGACGACAAGTGAGTAAACCGCCTGTACCCGAAATTATCAAACTACAGGCTACAATTTTACAGGTGAAATTCGATGTACATTGCGTAGTCGGTTAGCCATTATGATTCAGGAATATGAACTGGCTACGCAATGTACTAAGAATTTCACCTGTAGACTTGTAGCCTGTAGTTTTATAACATAGGCACCTGGTTGTTCAAACGTGTCATGCGATTATGCGGTATTTTGTCGATCCGGCGCCGAAAAGAGTATTAGGAAACCGCATGTAGAAAAACAGACGACGCTGCACCGCCCACCGCCGTGCGGTTGTCATTTACCAAATATGCAGATACAAGGAGTGACAAAAAGGGTTTAAAAAGCCAAAAGGAGGTCGAGGTACTCTCTTTCGTGTAGGACACCGAGTCGCCCAATGACACGATGAACCCTGGTGTCAGAGTTTTTCAACCACCTACCACTAGTAGTGGGCCTCTGACATGGTTGTGTAACGACCGCCGTCTAAGTAATCATAGACAGCACCCGGGACCGACGGTTTAACGTGCCCTCCGAAGCAAGGAACCATTTCTTTTCGGCCAATCAGGTGGTTCACCCTACAATGTCCTAACTAGACCGGGAACAATTCACAGAGATAAATATCAACTTTGTGAGTGTCCCACCTAGAATCGAACTCGGAACCTTTGCGTCGCAGGCAGTCGCACTACCACTGCGCCACGTCGGCCGAAGGAACTCATGAAAATGTACAACTTTCCCCTTGGAGCATATGTCCAAATATTACAAAAAAATATTACCTTTCATACTAAGTCAACCAGTTGATCCAATTATTTTATATTTCGACCCATCTTTCATGGGAAAAGTTGTTCAGTTTAATGAGTGACCTCGTTTCTCTTTGTTATACTAATACCCATTTTGTTTATTCTAGTATATGTCCTATTTGGTAAAAGACAACTGCACGGCAGCGGGCGGTGTAGTATCGTGTGTGTTTCTGCATATTTCTCTTTGGCTTAGTTTGGGGCTAGATGTCGATGTGTGATTTGTCCTGGATATTTATATTAATTGTTGTTAAGTATGTGAAGGTAATAATCTCAGAATGTACGTATTTGCGATACTCTGTTACTATTTGTTTTGCGTGATTTGCACAAATTACTAACGACCAAAATGAGTGTTGCTAATTCTAGGTGTTTAGTTAGTAGTTCTGAAAAACGTTATAATGTGAAAATTATTTATTATATAAAATTAACCCTTCTTTAATGATGAAAAACTGTTTTTGAGTGATCAAGTTATGTACCAAATAGTAAAATAAATTATCATTATTTAGTATACAGTACATAATAAGGTGTGTAACACTTATACTAGATGTTTGTATTTTTGACTGCTGCTGGCTATTATCTACACATTTCAAAAGTTCTCAGTTATATCGTTTCTCTGATGAATCTTGTATTAACAATATTTTAGTATTACTTTTTGCCATTTAGAATAGCCTCACCCCAATCCTACTCGTGGGTGTCGTAAAAAGCGACTAAGGGATAATCATCTAAGGAACGGGCAGCAGCGTTCCCTGTGAATGCAGAATTGCATGCATTCGGCGATCCACCTGCCAAGCGTGGTGAGTTTGAAAATACCCCCTATGGGGGGAGGTCCATGTCCAGCAGTAAACTGTTCTGGCTATTAAAATTAAAGTAACGTTGTTTGAGGTTTTAAATATTCATCTTTAAACATATCAGAAAAAAAAATAACGCATTTCCCAGTTTTTTCGTGTAATCTTGTTCTTAAACTTTAAAACCAATACCCACACTTTTTCACTTCCCTTAGTTAGGTTGTTAGAAGTAAGATAAATGGGCTATAATTATACATTATTAAAGGGCTGAGGTACTCCACTGAAAATGTAGCATCAGAAAAATATATGGGCACTCCGCTAAACAAGCAATATTACATGAGGTACTCAATTACCCCTTCATGAAAATGTCTGCTCCTTTTTTCGTTATGTTTCTTAGACACGAAATAGCCTACCTACTTGCATTATTACGAGTATATACTTGAGGACGTGAAACAATACATAATATACACATACCACGCTTATAATCCCTTGCGGGGTAGGCAGAGCGTAAACGGCCGTAAAAAAGCTCATTTTCGCACACGTCAGACAAATATTTGAGGGTCAATCGGAAAATTGTGTGCCATAGTGACAGGTTGTCAAACCATGGCCTAAAATTAATATACACACCCTCGAGTCCCTTAGTCGCCTCTTACGACACCCATGGGAAAGATATGGGGTGATGCTCGTCTAATCCGGAACAATAAGATAGCCCAGTTTATTTTATTTAAAATTTCCTGAAATGCTATCTAATTGTTTGTTAACGCATAGCAGTGATTAGCATAAAACCCTATCTATTACGTAGAGATTAGATAAAATTCTAGGTCATGTGCGTACTCACCAAAAAATTGCAAGGAACTAAAAAAAATGCAAGGAACTAAAAAAAATTGCAAGCGTTGAAGATTCTTTTAATAATGATTGTCCATTATTTGATAAAAAACCAATATTAATTTGTAACATGATGTAATTTTAAAGACATTTGAGTTACCTAGCTATTCAATAATTTAATTGTTGTAATCTCCATGACACAAATGAAATTCAGTATAAATTAAATAATAAAAATAATTGAACTTTACGTCTATAAAACTAGTATATGCTCTGATTTACAATATTCACAAAACTACATCACACAGTCGTCACTTCAACAAACGGATCACAATTCCAATCAATAACAGAGTAGTTACTCCAAACAAAGTTTCCTTTGAGTTCCAAAGGCGCTTCCAAAGCCAAATAGAGGATCGCTTTGGCACCTTCTTCGAAAACTTTAGACGTTTTCCTTCCTTCCCGGCTATTAAGGCTGCCTGGGTTCACGCAGTTGATCACTACACCTCTATCAGACCATTCGCGGTGCTGCAGAAACGTCACAGCGTTCAAAGCTACTTTAGACACAGCGTTTACACTCACCCCCCACCCTTCAGTTTTCTCAATCCCTTTTCGACAAGCCTCTTCATACTCCTGCATGATACCGACTAAATCATCTTCTGTGAGAGTTGGGTCACTTATTCTCTTTCTTATAGCTTCATTCTCTATAGTTGCCAGTAGTCCAGCTGGCCCAGATACATTAATCACTCTTGCGTCATCTGTAAGCAAAGGATACACCAGTTTGCCAAAGTTTATGTACCCGTAAAAATTCACGCTCAAAGTTCTTCGCACTTTCTCCGCATATTTCAAATTCTTCTCCGGAACATAGTCAGTGTTGTTGATTAGTAAATCTATTCGTTCATCCAGATCTTGAATACGATGCCTTAGATTAATAATACTGTCGGTGTATGTCACGTCCATATAAATAAATTCTATGTTAACTCCATTCCTTTTCAGGTTATCTTGTATGTTGTATCCAGTAGTTTTGTCGTCTGTGGTGAAGTATATTTTATTTTCGTAGACTTTTATGAGATTTTTTAGCACTTGATAGCCTAAATTGCTGGCAGCACCAATGACTAGAGCAACGTTAGCCATAGTGGCTTAAATAATACTAGTATTAAAAGCGGTTTTATCAGTGTTATCATCGCGATCAGACGCCGCGCCTTATCTTGACAGCGACCGTATTGTGTAAATAAGATAATCATAGTGTTTTTCAGTCGCAGATAAAAAGAAGTAAAGAGATCAATGTTTTTTTAGCATTTTTGGATGCTGATTTTTCACGTGACTATACAATGTGTGTTACTATACAACTTACAAAAGGGATTTATTAATTCGAAACGAGGTCAAAGTCCTCATGAAACTCAAGAGCATAGGTGAAAACTTATGGCTCCTATTCAAAGCACCACATTAACTGGTTAGTACGAGCCCAAAAATGCTTTTTTAATACGTTATATGTTCTGATTTTACAGTTTTATGAGTAACTTAAACCTCATTGGGATATAAAAATATCTGTGAAGCGCATTTTTTTACAGTCTTTCATTTAATTCAGGACAAATATATAAAATAATCTGCTGATACTATAATAATGAAATCGACTGGAGAATAACTTACGCATTTTCCTTCGACAACATTGCCTAGTTTAATGTGAAAATGTTCCTGCATAAAACATGTGCATCTTATAAATATATCATACTATTCATAACGTAAGCAATAAAACCTTATCGACCTAAACAATGGAGTATGAAGCTGTAACCATTAATATTTAGGTCAAACTCGACTCATTGCAAAGTTAAAACAAATACACCCATACATTATTTCAGTAAACTTGGTTATCTGCCTAATTTCAATACAATAAATATAAAACAAAGTAACTTTTGATTACAATCTAAATACCAAAAGTGGAATGACGCAAGTTGGAATCACATTAAAACAGAAGTTATATATTTTATCGTGAGATAAGTTCAGATAAAAGGGCCTCTGCAAACGGAATGTCAGAAAATTTGTTTTCGTTTGAAAATCTATAATACAACTCGATATGATTGAAACTCGATATGTTTGAGAATCTAACTAAAAATAATAGTGCGTTTATGTAGCGTTACGCACATAATCTGATCTGATCTGATACGCTAATCTTAACATCACAATAACAGTTCCTATCAACGATAATAATGTATCGATGATGACATATTTCATAGGTATTTATCGTTTGATGCCGGCTTAGAATAGCATCGCCCCATTTCTTTCCCGTGGGAGTCGTAAGAGGCGACTAAGGGACTCGAGGGTGTGTATTGCAATTTTAGGCGATGGGCTGACAACCTGTCACTATGGCGATACAACATTTTACGAATGACCCTCAAATGTTTGTCAGACGTGGCGTAAATGTCCGTTTTTGTGGCCGTTTACGCTCTGCCTAACCTGCAAGGGATTGTAGGCGTGATATGTGTATGTATGTATGTATGTATTTATCGTTTGATTTCATATTTCAAAGCATGTCGATTGTTTTGACATACATACATCAGCATATTGCAGTCCACTGCTGGACGTAGGCCTCCCCCGGGGTACGCCATAGAGCACGATTTCCCGTTTTCGCCATCCAGTCGCTACCAGCATACATACATTGGCATACTATTCATAATAGGTGTATCGGCTCGGATGGCAATTTTTTTTCGTCAACCTACCCGATTCGGCAAAATGCGGTACGGTGTGTGAGATTGAAAATGAAAATGAAATTTCTGTATTCAATGTAGGATAGTATTATCAGTTATTGAAGTTATGATCCCTCATTGTAAGAAAAAGAAATATGTCTAACACAATCTTCTTTTTTTAATAACAATTTGTAATGTCCCAATAGAAAAATGGCTCGGGCGGGACAAAAAATAAAAATGAAGGTACTGCTTCGGGGCTGGCCAGGTTAATCACACGGCATGTGATTCGTATAACCACCGTGTATCCTAGTTATTTCTCTATCACGTATTAGTTCACGCTGTTAGTTCAAAATGCACATTCACATTCCCTGGTCGATTACGGTTTCTGTGTTGTGCAAATTACCTGAATACTCAATAATTAAGTACTTGAATAGTTTCGAGATACAGATGGGACACATTAATTCGCTATTAATAAAATGTTGTCAATGGTTTAAGTAATAAATAATAATCTAAAATTAGAATCTTTTTTCTTTTTTGTGTGGAACACCGAGTCAACGAATGATCCAATGAACCCTGGTGTCATAGTTTCTCAGCCGCCTACTAGTAGGCCTCTGACAAAGTTGTGTAACGACCGCCGTCTAAGTAATCATAGACAACAACCGGGACTGACGGCTTAACGTGCCCTCCGAAGCACGGAACAATATTTCTTACGGACAATCAGGTGGTTTAGCCTGCAATGTCCTTACTACACTGGAAACAAATCCAAAAAGTGATAATATCAACTTCGTGAGTGCCCCACCTGGAATCGAACCCGGAACCTTTGCGCGTATCGACCGTCGAATATTAGAATAATGAAGATTAATTTTATAGCCACAACAGTTCACTGCCGGTCGTAGGTCTTCCCCTATTACGGGGTATATGCCATACTCTCTGTGCTTGAGAGGTAGATTGGCGAGCGCAATGCAAGACGTTGTTTTCACAGGGAACGCTGCTGCCCATTCCCTAGATTCATTCCTTAGTCGCCTTTATTGTGTATTTATTTCAATAATATACTTTATTAATTTGATCATGATAGTGAGGTTATTGCCCTAATTACATTAGGGTTCTTTGTTGTACGTTATCAGGCGGAAGTGAACCAGCCTTCTTCCGGTTGCCTCTAATGTTGGCAACACTGATACAACGACCAACTTTATCTATTTTTGGAGCTAATGAACTGTATAATGGCTATTTTAGTAGCAAAATTGGACAATGTTTATATATTGTTGTTTTAATTAATGGCGGAAACATTTTAATTTGTCAAAAGTTTTATTTATGAGGCCTTGTGAGACACGTTAAACCCTAGTAGGAAGTTTTAGTTATATAATTTAAGATTGCCGTGTGATGCTGGCTTAGAATAGCATCACCCCATTTTTTTCCCGTGGGAGTCGTAAGAGGCGACTAAGGGACTCAAGGGTTAGATGTGTATTGCAATTTTAGGCGATAGGCTGACAACCTGTCACTATAGTGATACACAGTTATCTGATTGACCCTAAAATTTTTGTCAGACGTGGTGTTAGTATCCGTTTTACGGCCGTTCACGCGCTGCCTACCCCGTCAGGGATATAGGCGTAATTTATGTATGTATGTATGTAGGAATTTTTAGTTATGTAATTTAAGATAGCCGTGTTATGCCGGCTTAGAATAGCATCACCCCATTTCTTTCCCGTGGGAGTCGTAAGAGGCGACTAAGGAACTCGAGGGTGTGTTTTGCAATTTTAGGCGATGGGCTGACTACCTGTCACTATGGCGATACACAAATTTCCAAATGCACACACATACATACACATATAACGCCTATAATCCCTTGTGGGGTAGGCAGAGCGTAAACAGATATTAAAAATTCATCCGGCCATTCACACCACGTCTGACAAAATGTTTAAGGGTTATTCGGAATATTGTGTATCGCTATAGTGAGAGGATTCCAGCCTATCGCCTAAAATTGCAATACACACCCTCGAGTCCCTTAGTCGCCTCTTACGACTCCCACGGGAAAGATATGGGGTGATGCTCTTCTAAGCCGGCATCACACGGCAAATTTCCAAATGATCCTCAAATATTTGTCAGACGTGGCGTAAATGTTCGTTTTTGCGGCCGTTTATGCTCTCTTTCCCGCAAGGGACAATAGGCGTAATATCGTCGGTTGAATCATAAAAGGGCGTAACTGTTTTTTTATAACTTTACAGGAGAGCAAATTAAAGAAATCAGCGACCAGTTTGACGGTCATACAAAAGTTATCTTAATATTTATTTAGAAGGTAATTAAATTATTTCATAGCAAATTTAATCCTTTATAGCCAGTTATTAATAGATTTCCGATAACTTTATAAATTAATGAGATATTTTACTTTTTTTCACTGAAGATCCACTTACGCCTATTCGTGATGTAACATTTTGTTATAATTATCACTTGTGTCCATTTATATTAAAGTAAATTTGAACATAATGTATGAAATATTATATATTTGAATATACAATTAGACACTTATAATCAAATGAATCAGTCTGAACATCTCTCAAAGAGATATGCATACAGTTATAGGTAATCAAATAAATCAGTCTAAAAAAACATAAAAATAAAATGTATGGATTATTATATATTTTAACGTACAGTTAGACACTTATAATCAAATAAATCAGTCTGAACATCTCTCAAAGAGATATGCATATATTCTTTATTAGATACATACATCAGCCTATTACAGTCCACTGCTGGACGTAGGCCTCCCCCAGGGTACTCCATCGGGCACGATCTCCCGTTTTCGCCATCCAGTCGCTACCGGGGCCCCCATTTTTAAGGCCTCGGTCCATCTGGCCGGATGTCGTCCAACACTACGCTTGCTGAGGCGTGGCCTCTACTCGAGAACCCATTTACTCCACCGTCCGTCAGTTCCACGACAAATGTGCCCAGCCCACTGCCACTTCAGTTTGCTACACTTCCAGACTTTGTCCGTAACTTTGATCTTTTTGCGGATAGTCTAATTTCGATTCTCATTTAGAGATACCGAGCATAGACATTTCCATAGCTCTCTGAGTGAAATGTAACCGGTAGGCCAGTTTTAATGTCAGGTTCCACGTCTCGGCGCCATAGATCATGACTGGCAGGACGCACTGATCGAACACCTTGGTCTTGAGGCATTGTGGCAATGACAAGGGTGATTCCAAAATATGACGCAACTTCCCAAATGCTGCCCAGCCCAGCTGCACTCTTCTGGTGATTTCAGCCTCAAAGTTATCTACCCAGCTGCAAAGTTTGCCCAAGGTACACATACTTCTGGACAACTTCAAGGGCTATACCTTTGACGGAGACCGGCTCGGGGATGATGTGTTGATTGAACATGACTTTCGTCTTGTCCAAGTTCATCCCGAGTCCAACACGTCTCGAGGCGACGTTCAGACTGGTCAGCATTTTTTGCAGATCCTGCAGCGATTCGGCCATTATTACTATATCGTCGGCAAAGCGGAGATGTGCGAGATATTTGCCGTTGACGTTGATGCCTAGTCCATCCCACTGCAAAGTTTTAAAGATATCCTCCAGCGAATTGATGAAATGTTTCGGGGATATAACTTCACCCTGTCTTACACCTCGGAGTAGTTTGAAGGATCCTGTTTTGTGATTTTGTACTTGGACGGACATTGTTGCCATTTGATAGAGGGTTCTTAGCCCCTCCACATATTGCCAATCTGCCTGGCACCGCTGTAAGGACTCCAAAATAGCCCAGGTTTCGATGGAGTCGAAGGCTTTTTTGTAGTCCACAAAGGCCTTACACAGCGGTTGGTTATACTCTTCTGACTTCTGTATAACCTGCCGAACAGTATGGATGTGGTACACGGCGCAGAAGCCTTTACGAAACCCGGCCTGTTCCGGTGGCTGGAAGGCGTCAAATCTTAATGGCACCGCTGCAAAGACTCCAAAACAGCCCAGGCTTCGATGGAGTCAAACGATTCGTAACGACTCTCGAGAACAGCTTATAGACGTTGCTCAAAAGTGTGATCGGACTGTAGTTTTTGAGAAGTGTTTTGTCTCCTTTCTTGAAAAACAATGCCACAACAATTCTGCTTCACGCCTTCGGGGTTGTCTCATTGGCTATAACAAAGATGCCAGAGTTAACAGAATAGCCTTTACAGCTCCTCCAGAACAGTTTTTCCACCAGCTTTAAGTAGCTCAGAGGCCACTCCGTCTGCACCGGGAGCCTTCCCATTCTTAAGCTGTTTAAGCGCTGCCCCGATTTCGTCTACATCCACGTCCGGGAGATCGTCTGTAAAGTGGCGAGAGAGTAGAGCTCTGGGTACTGTGGTCGCGTCAGGTGGCGGTTTCTGCGCATGCGAGGCATACAGATTTCCGTAGAAGTCCTCAATTTCAGCGAAAATCTCTGGATGTGACAGTTACACCATTCGAGGTAGTTATGAGTTATGGTTACTACTACTAGAGCTAAAAACAAAAGACATGGAAATTTGTTTAACACCTTGCCTCACTTACGCTTGCCAACTATGGCCATTAACACAAATAACGTTGAACCAAATAAAAGTGTGTCAAAGAGGTATAGAAGGAAGCTAGCCAAGAATGTTGGCAAGCATGTACTTCAGATGAAATGGAGATGGACAGGTCACACCCAAAGAGTGCATGAACTGCAGTCGCCTATTCGTGAAAAATTATTGAAGTATGAAACAGTAGTTAAGTCTCTTCGTGATTGTTCGTGCAGTCTTCTAGGACAGGAATTCAGATAAGTCCTCTCGTGACATTAAAATATGCATATTTTTCAAAGCCGTGGTGTATAAAACTGAAAATCGCCATTTTGTTGGTTACGCCCTTTTGTGATTCGACCGACGATATGTGTATTGTTTATGTTGTAATTTATGTTAAATAAAATAAAGTTTATACAAAAAAAGATCAAACTATTCCACATATTTTGCGTGCACGTCGTATCATCAATAAACATTTGACTTCCCACTAGAAATCGAATACATAAATACTTTACTAACTGCACCAGCTAGGTCTTTGTCTTTATGTAAATTCTTTTGAACCAACCAATAAGCCAGTCCTTTTGCAAAAAGCGAATTGAAAAATAACGTTAGTAGTAGTAAGAAGTTATAAGCAGCAATAAATATTTATCTGCCCTTTGAGGCAGCTCTCGTCTTTGTATAGGCAATGCATTGTGACGGAGAATCTTTTGTAGTGATGTTCATGTGTCGATGGTTTCAGTATCGATAATAATCATAATATTTACGATTTGCACTGTGATGCCGGCTTAGTATTCAGCACCACCCCATTTCTTTACCGCGGGTGTTGTGAGAGGCGACTAACGGACTCGAGGTTTGTATGTGTTATAGTTATAATGTTAGGCGACAGGCTGACATATGATATACGATTTTTCGGAAACGGCTTTCAAATATTGTCAGACGTGGCAATACCGACCGTATTTTACAGCCGTTAACGGTCTGTCTACCCCGCAAGGGATAAAGGCGTGATATTTGTGTGTGTCTCAGACAACAAATAGCCCTCTGTTACTTAGTAGTTACAGACAAAAGCCGGGACAGAAGGAATTAACGAAGCCCGCGGCCATCTCTCTTACGAACATTCACCTAGTTTAGCCTGCAATGGCCGAACCAAACTGAAAACATTTTCACAAAATGACAAATGGCAAAATGACTAAAATGAAACCAGGTACCGTTGGATCTTAAGATCAAACCCCACTGCTAGACTTCTAAGGCATCATCATGATTCATTAGATTTTTTTCGACAAATAAGCTTTACTCAAATACAAATATATTTATATCGCATCACATCTTAGTCACCTCAATCAATAACAGTACAAATGTACAACATAAGCTGAAATTGGTGTAGGTGGTTTTAAGTTTTTTAACACTGCTAGTTTTAAGCTTACCCTTACCTAAGTCAAAAATGGGTATTCTTAAATATTTAATTTCCTTGAAAGTAAGTAGGCAAGTAAGAATAGTTAAGTGACAAAATAATATCAGCTCATTCCTGGCCCGCCAATTTGCAAGTGTATTTTAATGCCAGTAACGCGTGGCATGGCTCCATCTACCGGCTTAGTTTTGCAACTAATACTCGGCGACTAATTCTAATTTTACATATTGAATGTAGTCTAAGCGATAAAAGCCCGCGATAAATTGAATTGAATTGAAAATTTGGTATTCAGTAGGTATACAGTTTTAAAATCAAATAACACTTTTCAAGTTTTTTTAAAATTGTATACCTAACACGAAAAGTGTTTTAAAATTTGATATTCAATTTATCGCGGGTTTCATCTCTTAGATTACGTTCCATCTGTAAAGATAGCATTAGTTGCTAGGTATTAGTTGCAAAACAACCCGGTAGATGGAGCCGTGCCTCGCGTTACTGGCATTAAATACACTTGCAAAATTGGCGGGCAAGCGAAGCGAGCTGCGGTAGCCCAGATGGAAGAGGCGTCGTCACTAGTAATGAAAAAAGTCGCATTATCAAATCCTGCCCGCGCTTGAAAATTTTGCAAGTTTCCAAAAACACTTTTACGATCAATGGAAAATGGGCAACACTACAGACTCCAGTCGTATCCAGTACTGGATAGAGATATTTTAACGTTGTGCAGACATGAACAGACATGGCATTTGTAGCGCTAACACGATGAATGGATGAATGCTTTTGTATACTTAGATCTATCGATGCAAATATCTTTAACCTTTTTGACCGATATAAACAGTTCAAAGTACTATTGAAGAATTTGCAATGAAAATAGTCAAAACAAGTTTTTTGTGTAACAGTCAGTGCAGGAAACTCATGACTAAATAAAACTTATATTGTGAGTTTTATTATAGCTGATTAAGTACTCTAGAGTACAATATTTATTAATTTTATATTTTGTTATTATATAACAATGGTTAATGACGTGTAACAATAAGCTATTTGCAGGATTTTTTATTTTATTTAAAATTATGATTAATACGATTGATGTTAAAAAATAGAAGAAAAGGCCGCCGCAGAGCAAAAGCAGTTTTTGCGAGCGACAGCTCGAGCACTTTTTACTAGAAATCCGACAAGGAACTCTATCGTATTGAAATAAAGGTAACATTGGCTAGAATGACAAACGGCTCTCACTGTCGCCCGGCGGCATTTGTCATTCTAGGCAAAATCACCTTTGTTTCAATTACGTATGGTTCTTTTTTTAATTTCTATAAAAAGTGCTCGAGGTTTCGCTAGCATAAACGTATGTTTGGTCTGCGGCAGCCCTAAAAATAAGAATTTTGTGATAAGTAGGTATATGATTGACGTTGTAAGATTCACTGTCGCAAAACTATCGCAACCCTAAAATTTGGATTTGCTATGACGTGCCTGAAACGCTGTACCTATTAATGCCTGCCAAGAATGGTAAGTAGAATTAAAGCCTCTTTTGCAGTGAATTTAAAGTGGCCGTTAGTATAATATTATATCTGTGGCCATTACTCAGCACAATAGCAGAGCCGGGACAAAATGGCACGTCTCACAACATATTATGGAGGGCAGCGTGCTGGTATGATAATCACATGAGGACGGCTTTTTACGACCTCCAATAGGAATACTTATGTCTGAAAGAAAATAGTACGTACATCGATAGTTGGGCAGTAATAGGTACTACGTGTATTAGTGTTTCTTTTTGCAAAATATCAAGTGAAATTAATTAAAATTAAGAGTTTAGCAAAAAGGCAAATAGACAAGTAGTTCGATTTTCTTGAGAATCGTATAAATATAAATCGCAAGAAGAGAGATTTTCCCAAAACTTGTATCTATATTTAACTTAGTTTCTTGTAACTACGCGCTGTGTTTTTTGCCTAAGTAACAGCCTGGTAAGTATTATATTGCCGAGTGATGCCGGCTTAGAATAGCATCGACCCATTTCTTTCCCTTAGACGTAAGAGGCGACTGAGGGACTCAAGGGTGTGTATTGCAATTTCAGGCGATGGGCTGACAACCTGTCACTAAGGCGATACACAATTTTCCAGATGACCCTCAAACATTTCTCAGACGTGGTGTAAATCGCCGTTTTTTGGGGCTGTTCACGCTCTGCCTACCCCGCAAGGGATTATAGGCGTAATATGTGTATGTATGTATATATGTATGTATCTTTATTTAACTTGTTTCTTGTCACTACGCGCTGTGTTTTTGCCTAAGTAACAGCTAGCCTGGTAGGTATGAACTTTGAAAGAAAAATCTATTATTACTCCAACGTTACCATGTAATTTTCTTTCGTCATGAGAACTCCCCATGTTATTTGACAAACCACCTCATTTCCCGACGCTGGTACTCTTGCACGCAACACATTTTTTAACGCGCTTTCTTGTGGACAAATAATTATTACCCTGAGGAATGTTTCCGTAAATTGCCGGTTACAACATTATTGCTTTATCAAACGGAATATTTCGTGGAATTATTTATTAGTAGTAACAGGTTGTTCATACGGTTCTTTCTTGAATTGTGTTTGTTTGAATTAGGTAAGTAATTTGTATTTAGATTTTTGCTCTTACAATGCTGTTTATGAAAATAAGTGTTTCATCAAACAAATAATTTTTTCGGTCTCCTTCTTCTTCTTTTCGGGTCAATGGCAGTCAACCCGTGATTACAGCTGTTGTGCACAATAAGTAGCGAGGTCAATGGCATTTTGGTTAGCTTTAATAAAATAAGTCCTCCTGTGTGCAAGAAGCAGGACAGGTTGGGCACGACATAATGTGTGGCATAGATTGATTTTTTCGTTTAATAAAGGATGATGGGCAAAAATGTATGAACCGTGGGCCCACTTCCAATAATAATGTGTTATATATTAAATTAAAGGTCTGTTTACAAGCAACCATTATCAGAAAGGCGCATGCCAGAATTCGCTGTGTGGTTAGAGTTATTTGATATAAAAAATGTGTCATGTGTTAAGAAATACAGATTAAAAAAAAACTAAATTACACAATCAGTTATGATTTATGGATACCTAATACAAATGTTAACGAATTACATGTTAATATATAACACATAAGTAAGGTCAGCCGGGGCTATGTCGTCTACGGGGCTAAGGCGTCTTATCCAATTCTCGTCCGAATCGCGTATTTTAGAACTACTAGTGCCATCTTTTTTCCATCTTTGGCATTACAAATGCATAAAACTACCAACAGATGTCGTGACAGATGCCATATTTTTAAATAATCCGCCATCTTTAATCTGTCATTTAGTTCGGATACTTGACGGTTGCCAACAGGTGATTGTTAATCGTTGTAAATCTCAGTTTCTTTAAGAGAATCCATATTTCTTATCTGTTAGTACTGTTATTGTTTTATTGCTTTTTAGATTGTTTTAGTTATTTCATGTTATTATCTGAAGATTTCGAGCCAGTATGCAATGTAAAATTCGTAGGTTATGTTTTTTCCTTGGGGCTATTGCGTCCGCCCTGACGGGGCGATTGCGTCTATTGTAACGCAATTGCCCCATTGTCAGAGATTCTAAACCTTTTATTTTAGGTGATATAAGTATATTTATCTATCTGATTGGGCACAATTTATTTCTTATTTATCTTATATGTATAATACAGGGTTTTAAGGAAACTGCGTGCCATATAGATTTTTTCTCTCATTCTCATTAAGATTTTTTTTAGCTTTCCACCATCTGGGAAATATAAAGTCACGATCTTGTTCGCTGGCAGTGCTGTTGGTGATAAATTGCCACCATTAATTATCAATCAAGGAAAAAATACATATACATGGGGCATTGGTCCCCTTTGGGGTGTCGAAACTGGGTTACACAAATACATCTTATTATGCTGCTAAACCAAATGGCTGTATAGATTCGAAAGCATTGGGCGCACGCGTTTCCTGAGCGTATTGGTGACGACAACGCGGCGCATCGAACGCCAGCGTTAACGCGACACCGGCAGTACGCTCAGGAAACGCGTGCGCCTAATGTGGGGGAAGCCTTAAGAAAACAGCACTGATTTATGAGTAAGAAGAACAAATACCGTCAGACACTTATTCTAATAAATAGTACATAATTTTAGTTAAATTGTGGTTTGATTCGAAATTGAAAAAAATTATTAAGTAGGTACCCGACCCTATAAGAAAAATATTTGGCACCCCTGGAATCTTGGATGGGGCGAATGCGTCTACCAGAAACAAGCAAATATAGACGCCATAGCCCCAAATATTTTCGCTCAACTAATTTATCCTAAACTTAGGCAGAATTTGGTTCGCAAAGTAAAAATTCGGTACATTACTAGCACTCTTATAAATTACTTCTATTTAAAAAAGGAACTTTGTTAAATTATTTATAAGTTGTAACTGGTTGTCGGTTTGTAGAGTTTTTTCGTCAATATTCAAGGCCACTCGGCAAATATTTTAGGTACACACAGAATTTAATAAAGTTCGGGAAAATGTCATTCAATAAAAAAAACGATAATTAAATTATTTAGTAACTAAAATTCTAGTGCCGTGTGATACCGGCTTAGAATAGCATCACCCCATTTCTTTCCTGTGGGAGTCGTAAGAGGCGACTAAGGGACTGGGTGTGTATTGCAATTTTAGGCGATGGGCTGACAACCTGTCACTATAGTGATACACAGTTATCTGATTGACCCTCAAACTTTTGTCAGACATGGTGTTAATATCCGTTTTACGGCCGTTTACGTGCTGCCTACCCCGTAAGGGATATATGCGTGATTTATGTATGTATGTTGTAACAGGTTGTCGGTTTGTAGAGATCTTTCGTCTCTATCGCCACGTCTGAGAAATATTCGGAGCCACTACGCAAATATTTTAGGTACACACATAATTTAATAAAGTTCGGGAGAATATCATCTGAAATGACATTTAAAGATAAAAAAAAAATTAACTAAAATTCTAATTTTGTGTTGGAGAGGTTAGGGACGTCTTTTCATCCAGCTCTCGGCTTATTTGCAGAGCGATCAATTAAATTAAAACATTCAATTTATGGTTCACTGTTCTTACTTAGATGGAAACGAAGCTAGCTTATATTTCTGAACAGCTAGAAATAGTATGCCCAACAGTGGGGAAAACCGTGCTGACGAAGAAGAATACAAATGAAATGAAATGAAATGAAATAACTTTATTCAATGTAGGATAGCATTATCACTTATTGACGTCATGATCGGTCATTGTAAAAAAAAGAAATTTGCATAACGCAATCTTCTTCTTTTTAGAACAATTTTGTATTGTCCTAATAGAAAACCGGCTCGGGCGGGATAAAAAAATAAAAATAAAGGCACTGCCTCGGGGCTGGCCAGGTTAATCACACAGCACGTAACTTTACGCCACCACCATTTGTAAACGACATTTGTTTCAAATTTTAGTCAAGATTTCCAAAGCGTGTTATTAACATGCGTATAATTAACCGGACCCCCTGAACAGGAAAAACCCCCCAAAAAACCTGCCCAGAAGTGCTCCTACTCTAAATTAACAATCTTTCTAGGCCCTAAACTGCCCTAGCTAATTTTGGAAATAATAAATAAATTAATACAAATACAAATCATTTATTTTCTATGACAAAATACATACAGAAATAAAAATATAAGCACAACATTCCAACAATAAACCTAACCTAAGAAGAAGATAAAGTATTTATTTTAGTTTCTTTTTATACTTCTTTGGAAGTAATTTCATTTCAATGAAAATCCAAACAAGGTGAAAAGCAAAATCGTAAAATGAAAACCGTCAGCAATTTAATGTAAAAATTCTACATGAAGCACGTACAGGCAATCTTTAATCGCTTGCATGGCTCAGGAAGGGGAGACAAATTGTGAGGAAACATTGTAACGTGGCGTATGCGTGATATAAAAATGATTCTGTATTAAGAACATCCTCAGTACAGGGGGATAACACTTGGAGACACGATTTGTTATGCTCGATACTTTTAAGGTGATAGATACGGGTCTCTTTTCACAGACATTTCTCAAGAGTTTGATGAAGAAGCCTTTGAATATCATACATACATAAATCACGCCTATATCCCTTACGGGTTAGGCAGAGCGTTAACGGCCGTAAAAAGGTTATTAACACCACGTCTGACAAAAGTTTCAGGGTCGATCAGATAACTGTGTATCACTATAGTCACAGGTTGTCAGCCCGTCGCCTAAAATTGCAATACACATCTAACTTTCGAGTCCCTTAGTCGTCTCTTACGACACACATTGGCAAGAAATGGGGTGATGCTATTCTAAGCCGGCATCACACGAATGAATATCATCGTGCAGTAATTTTAAGCCATTGATGTACCAGACAAGATTTACAAAGAAGAATCTTCATAATAACATACATACAAATATCACAACTATATCCCTAAGAGCATAAATGATAACCAGGGGAAAGAAGGGTGATGCTATTTTAAGCCGGTATTACACATAGCTTGTTAGAATTTTATAAAATTGTACAATTCAGTTTGAAGAGTAAATTGACGTCAGTAGTGCTATCTTTTTGGATTACCAGAATAGTTTTGTTAGCATAATAATCGTACTTAACCATTTATCAGGCCGATCGTAGAGTACCTATTTGCTTCTTTACACACTTACACGTATCACTCCATTATCCCTTGCGAGGTAGTCAGAGCGTTAACGGCCGCCACATACAGTCGCTGGCGCCACGTCTGAGAAATATTTAAGGGCCGTTATAGAAAAATCATGTATAGGGACAGGTTATCAGCCTGTCGCCTAAAATTGTTATACACATGAAACCTACAAGTTCCTTAGTCGCCTCTTACGACACTCACGGGGAAGAAATGGGTTGATGCTATTCTTAGCCAAATGCCTTTTTTTTCTCGTCTGAAAACGGCGTATCAGGAATTGAATATATTTGATAAAGTTCTATAAATAAATAATGAAAATAAGGAATCGCAAAATGTTAGTGGTCGCCGTGACTTGAACCCGGGACGGTGGGGTACCGTCCCACAGCTCTGCCAACTGAGCTACTGGCGTCTCGACTGACACTTCCAAATTTTTAATCTCTTAGTAGCGACGTATAAGCGAAATCTCGTATAAGTTATTATAACGAATTATTTCAAATTCTTATTTTAATTTAAGACCAGGTATAGATCATGCGATTCACTGGTTAACGTTTGCTTTCGGTTGAATCTATATTGGCCAAATGGACCAATTACCATTCTAATTAAATTACAATAGTTATACATGATATTCCATATACAGTTGAAGACGCTGTAGAAGCCATTACGTGTGTAATTGTAATTAAATCATTTAGGTTTGGATAAAGGGTTTCTGCTCTAGGGAAATAACATCATCATTTGCCGTGTGATGCCGGCTTAATAGCATCGCCCCGTTTCTTTCCCTTGGGAGTCGTAAGAGGTGACTAAGGGACTCAAGGGTGTGTATTGCAATTTTAAGCAATGAGCTGACAACCTGTCACTATGGCGATACACACATTTTTCAAATGACCCTCATATATTTGTCAGACCTGGCGTAAAAGTCTGTTTTTTTGCGGCTGTTTTGCTCTGCCCACCCCACAAGGGATTATAGGCGTGATATGTGTATGTGTGTGGAAATAACATTGCCATGATTAGAGATTGTAATCTGAAATACAATGAAGAAACATTGCATTTGACAAGTCACGTCAAAAGGTTTTGTTTTAACTTCAATTAACAGAAAAAGTTTGACATGGTTTAAGGTTTTTGACAGCGTCAGATAGAAAAATATTTTAAGCACTGCCTAAAAACGCGTCTGAGAACGAGAACGTTTTGCTTGTTAAGTACATAACACTTGCAGCCACAACAGTCCACTGCTAGACATAGGCCTCTCCTATTGGGGGGTATTGTCATGCCACGCTTGGCAGGTTGATTAACGAGCGCAGTGCAAGATGTTACATTCACAGGGAATGCTGCTGCCCGTTCCTTGGTCGAATTTATCATTTTGTCTCTTTATACGACACTCACATGTACAAATGGGGGGAGTTGTTAAGTGTCTCTCAGAATTTCAATATTTTTGCAATAAATTTCATGTTTCACACGTATCGCTCAGTAACACTTACACTGTATACAGGGTGTAAGAGACGGTGAACTGGAAACTTTGCAGGCATGATTAGACCATGAAACTGATAATTTTTTACTATAGAGCCTATGTCGGGAAACAAATTCTCTTTCAATTATTGAAAACTTGCAAAATTTTCAAGCGCGGGCATGATTGAAAATTTTGCAAGTTTTCAATAATTGTATACCTAACACGGGAAGTGTTTTAAAATTTGGTTTTCAAATTCTCTTTCGAGTTTCCATAGAAACTCAGTCAGCTGATTGGGAATTTTGTATGGGAGGTCGAAATTCTTTCTCGTTTACCTACAAAGCCTCCACAGAAAAAGTTGTTCACTTTCATGGTCTGATCATGCCTGTAAAGTTTTCGGTACACCATCCTTTTCACCCTGTATAGATACAGCGTGTTTGCTCCGTAAAGTCTCGCACCTGGATCATGAATTATGCACCTCGGCTTGATAAACGTACTCTCTCGCCCGCGATAATTATTTATACTGCCTCGTTGGTGTAGTGGTTTGAGCTTTGTCAAGATCCGGAGGTCCTTGATTCGATTCCCGGAGGAGATCACAATTATGCTCTTTGGCCTGATAAATGTTTTTTCTCTCTGCTTCTGAGGCCTGAGCGTTGGTCTCAGTGTAATGCGAGCTGTAGAGGGCTTAGGAAATGATACGCTCTGTGTGACAAATATACGTGTAATGCCAATGATTTAAGTTGACAAAACCTTATATACTAAATGTTAAGCTACTAAGTATAAGAGTCAGGTGTCCTACACTACACCTTCCCCCTGCAATTAAAAAATTAAAAATTAGAATTGTTTTTAATTTTTGTTGTACAGTACTACAATCTTCAATTTGGAACTAAATTGATATAAACTAAAATTTCCTAAAGTTTTATTATGTTTGTTGTCTAAAATCCAATAATTATTAAAAATACGGAAGTAAATTAAATTTGAAAATAAAACAATAGTTAAAAAATAATTTGTTCAAACATAACGAATGATATTGAAACTGCTTATTTAAATTATTATATTTTAAAAACATATTTCTAAACTTATATAATACCAGCTAGGTAGGTACGTAGGTACCGATATATTTTAAGTAATTTAAAGAAAAATAAGAAAAGTCTGTAAACGAAAGTACGATTTTCAGACAAACAATCATCCGACAAGTAATTTAATCCGCTTAGTACATTACATTAAGTACAAGAAAGTCTGAAAACATTTCATATTTAATACGTCTTATTTGTATAGAATTTTTTTCTTTTATCTATAGTTTAGTACATCAATTGATAATAAGTGCTGCGCTCTGAAATCTATATTTCTGAAAACAAGAAAACGTTTTAAGACGTACAAAAAGAAAGATATACTAGAGGTACTATAAACTTTTCACTTAACCTATACTTTATCTACTTAATAAAGTGTAAACTCTACTAAGGGCCTTTATTTGAAGATGATTTTAGTGCTAATATTTCAACCTTTATTTTTGTAAATGCTAGAAAAATAATGAATCACAATAATGTATACATAACACAATAGTGCAATACACTAGTACAATCGAAAATAAAAATGGAATTGAAATTGAAATTATTTTTGATTCATACATCCGTGGACATGTTTCTAACCTGCGTAGGTAGATACTAAATTGCTATTTTATTGCAAATTTAACTCCCTTTATTACTAGTTCACATACTTAAGGACAATTATTATATCATTCATGACATCTTATTCTTTCCTTTACATTCATCAATTTCGTTCTACATAATTCATTTAATAATTTTCATTAATTTGTGTTACTGTTTACATCTCACTCAGTCGCTTTTCTTACAACAACAGTCAACTATAATATAATTATTTATTTAATGGTAGCTTTGCTACTTAAGTCCTTACATGGACTAGGCACACTTATTGAACAACATGGGCTGGCCAGCCTTATAAAACAATGTCGGTTTATTATTTATTAAAACTTTTCTCTTTTCATAACTTTATTTAGGCACTTTAACCGACTAGTCGCGACTTTTTAATAACATACTTTAACAACATAATAATATTAATGAAATGCTATGCATTCATTAACCAAGGTCATGATTTAAGACTTAATATAATGTCTCCAACGTTTCTCACGGGGGAAGCTCGTTCCGGCCATGATCGAAAGAAGGACCTGAACCTTGTAGTGCCTTTGTGCCTTAAAATGTTGACTGTGTGATATCGCATCTCGTGCGTATCCATAACTGACCATATCATTCAATAAATATTACAAACAAATGAATATTTTGATCATTAAATACAATCACTTAAGGCCTATTGTGAAATAATATTATAACAACCAAAATAGTCCCATATCCTTTAAAAATAAAACTATGCCAACTTTACATAAACCTTCAAAAAAAAAAAACAACAACATATTTAAACCGTACTCACAGTAGCAACATATGTGCTATAACCGTTCCACATACCTTAACTCAACTTAACACTCGTGTAAGTGAATTCGTAACAAATTGTGCTTAATTTGAAATTAGCCAAAATGATTAAATACGATTCACTATCGAACCCTACACCTACTTTATCCATTACAAACGTTTGCCTATTATTCTTATTATTATTATTTTTTTCAAATTACTTCATAAAGTTGATTTCAAACAATCATTCATTACACATTTTCTTTCTAAAATCTGATAAAATTTACACATCTAGGTATAAATACTTACAATGGGAGTGAAAAGTAACAAGTCCTAGCATCAATTGTATACAAAAAGTTTTAAAATATTCTGTAAATCTTTATACCTATAAGTACTTCAACAATTTCAACAAACGTCAGCATTGCAGCCAAGTAATGTAAATTTGCATCACCCTGCACTTGATTTGCACTTGCGTTAACATCGACTCAGCATTGCAAGTAATGTAACAAGATAAGTTTGTTTGTTCGGAATGATTTACAGATACATTTTTGTGAGAATCTAAAACTAACTTGTTAATAAAATCAAAACATATTAAATATGGTAGGTATCTTCGAAAACAAAAACAAATAGTTGTAAGTAGTAAGTAAGTATGTTAAAAAAAAACAACTTGGTTAATTAAATAATACAGTTTTTTTTTTACACTATTAAATCTGAAGGTACACAATTAGATTCGAAAATGAATGTGTGACTTACTTTTATTTTAATAAACTCGTATAAATGAATTTACATAATTTTATCGTCATAACACAAACATCACACAAATAAAAACTGACATATAAATAACAATATATTATGAAATTGTTAGGTTGTATTTCACATACTTTATTTACATACCTTCATTTACATTTCTGAAAGCATTATAGAAAACATTATATTTGTTTCTGACTTGCTAGGTATTCGTCTTAAAAACAATACAATAACAAAAAAAACGTATTAGTTGTTACCCTTTGAAAAAGTAATACGCAACGGATCTAACCAAATAATAATTAAAAATAATTTTATTATTAAGTGAAAAATTGAAATATTGAAATAGTCGTTGACAGATTGAGAATCAACTGTATTAATTAGTTTAAAGAAAAATAACCCTTTTTAAATTTTACCAAGCACATATTAAGTTATCAATGTAGAGAACTGCTTGTAATAAGCATAATTAAATAATGAAATCTTCTGAGAAATATAAAAACAAATGTAAAGTTTGTGACAACAGTCAGCATTTGTTATTGATAGAACATAAAGATACGAAACTGTGAAAAAGGGGATTTTGCAAGTAAAACCTGAACATGATTTTCTGAAAAACAAGAGCTTTTTACAATTGATCCTTATCAAAATGTCAGAGGTGATTTTATTTATAATTAATTAATTTAGCTACATAAAGTGGTAAGTACTCAATTGATGTTTAATTTACTGACAGGATTAGCGCTTGTTCTAAAAATAGCATCGTGATAAACATTATCTACGTATAAAGTTATGACTGCGTAGCAACTGAAATTGTTATTTAATCATGACATGAGTAAGAGCAAAGCATTTTTCATTCATATGTTATGGGAATAATGAAAATTCAATTTATAATTAAATAAACATTCAAAATTATTGTTGTATAATATCATTTTAACAATATTTATTAGTTTTTGTTTGGTAATTATTACGCTGTACTACATTCTTTACTTTGTTCTTTTACTTTTGAAACTATCTTTAGCTATCAACTTACAGTTAAGTTAAAACAGTTGATACAGTAAATGGTGTACCTTATGTTATAATAAAAATCTTAGTTCGGTACTTACATAATTTAGTCATGGTTACATA
Organism: Tuta absoluta; assembly: GCA_027580185.1. Lineage (NCBI taxonomy): Eukaryota > Metazoa > Arthropoda > Insecta > Lepidoptera > Gelechiidae > Tuta > Tuta absoluta. The sequence continues at coordinate 1,188,242 of JAQAHW010000003.1, forward strand.
GCAACAATCCAATGACTCGCTTGACATCATTAGGTAGACGTATCAAATATCTGGGACATAGGTAGCTAGCTAGCTGAGCTATCCTCAAATTGTACTGAAATTGTAAAGTAAAATAAAACTTATTTAGTATGAATGAATAAGTATATAAATTATTTCGGAAACCATTTACTAAAATACACGAATAGTTATAAAATTAATTATTATAAAATAAAGGCTCTTGGTAATGCACACACTTTTTTTTCTTATACTTTATTTTAACATTATGTTGATGATATAATAGATGATCGATCATCAACATTATATGTATTTTTTTTTTTGCTATGTTTATGTAATAAACTCTATAATTAAATGCCTATAGGTTTTATTTTCTAAAGAAAGAAACAATTCGAAGTTGACTTGTTTCATGTTTAATCCATTTAAGATGATAAAAAAAATGCGCTGAAATTATAATTATAAAAATCTTATAAATACCTATTGCATAGGTATATAGTGAACATAAAAGGACATGACAATAGTTACATAAAACTATAAAAATTAAGTCGACACAGTCAACACTTTTTTTTAGAGGTCAAACGAATGCATTTTTTTTTTAATGTTCACAAAATACATGCATTTCAATATTTTTCATAACAATTTTGAATAAAACGCTGTTGGAAACTTACTTGCTCTTATGTACTTTTTTTCCGGTGTTCACACGATACGCAATTTTTATATATTTCGCCTTGTTGTCATCGGTCGGCAGCCTCAGATACACTCTACTCACTCTATCTATCATAACTTTGAGATCTTAACCTTCTCCCGGCGGCATCCACATCTGAATCGAATATATACGCCCTGCGCCCTGCTACATTATCATCCTTCAATGGTAACAGCATCTCCCGGCACCCAGCAGGAACCATCTTAATTCATCACAAGACATCAATGGTTGAATAATTTTGTATGTTTATCTCAACGCATCCAAAACAGTTTTAACAGTTTTAGTTTGCCCCAACACATTTAAAGTTTTTTTTTTGTGTGTTAGTCCAAAACACAGGTCTGTTTGAAAATTAAAAGTCACAAGTCCGAAGCACTGGTTTGTTTCATGTTTTTTTTTTTTTTTTAGTTTATTTTGGGCACAGTTTGTTTTATAAGTACTTAGTTTAGAACCTCAATTTTATTAATTTTTTTTTTGATTATGCGTTTATTTCAGTCCTTTAGTCACATATTGATTATAAGTTTATTTTAATAATTTCACCAAATTCAACTTCAAATTGTTTTTTGGATTTAACGCACATTTTACGTACTAAAAATATCACTATAAAACTTATGAAATAACACGTGTGTGTAGGTGACACGTGGATGAGCCTGTCCAAAGTCCGATAAGACGGCGCAAAACATCACTTTATATTATGTTCTTTTTAATAACACTTCGTAGAAAAGTTCACAAAACTAGTCCAATCACAAACACTTTATATTGAAACTGTCCCTCTACAACCCACATTCATGTTCCCTTGGCTCAACGCTGCCATGTTTGGCAGCCCTGGCCGGGTCGCCATGTAATGCGAGCTGTAGAGGGCTTAGGAAATGATACGCTCTGTGTGACAAATATACGTGTAATGCCAATGATTTAAGTTGACAAAGCCTTATATACTAAATGTTAAGCTACTAAGTATAAGAGTAAGGTGTCCTACACTACATCAGGATTAGAATCCTCAAGTCTATTCCCAGATGTCATAATTGTTATTTGATACTTGTCATAGTATCACTTTATCACTTTGTGAGCCTGTCCCCAGTTTAACAGTATTGTAGGCTAAACCATCTGTCTACGAGAAGTGCTTTTGTACTTCGGAGGGCACGTTAAGATTATAGTTAATTAGATGGCGGGCGTTACACAACCATGTCGCAGGCCTAAAAGTAGAAACTTTGACACCGATAATACGTTATGAAAATACAGGATACAAGTTCTTAGTACATTGCGTAACTGGTTAATATTCCTGTTATCATAATGGCTAACAGAATACGCAATGAACATCGAATTTCACCTGTAAATTTTTACCTGTAGTTTGATAATAGCGCGCCTGACTCTACCTCTATTTGCCGCGATAATTATTTATAGCTGACATGAACAAGTAATAAATGAAAATAAAAAAAATAAAAAATGTTCGCGTAGGCCAGAGATTGAACCCGGTACCTGTGGAGTACCATCCCATTGCTCTGCTACTGAGCTACCGGCGCCCCGATCGAACACTTCAAATTTTCAACCTCTTGATACTCGTCTTTATTTTCATTTATGAAAATAATATAGCACTGTGAGTCAAAATAAACCATAGTACTTACATGAACAAGTAGTACCTAATGTTTGTATGACTTGTTGGAGGTGGGTTGTTTGATGTACAGCTGTAATTATTGTAAAGACAGAAGTTTGGGCGGAGTTTCTGGTGGTTGTTTATAAAGGAAACGTTTTGAGCTCTTGGAAAATATTATGCTGTGGTGGGGATTGGAACATTATTTTTAAAAATTTGGGCTACTTAAGTGGTGTTGTTACTTAGCGTGAATATATTCACGTCAGTACTTAAGTAGGTAGATCCTTAATCCGTAGTCAAATTTACGTTTATTATAGCTTATGCTATGTTTTTCTAAAAGGATAATTAATTATGAGGCGGTTTTATTGTTGGAGAACTTATATTTTGCTCTTATTAACAACACATTAAACTCGATACTTCGATGTCTAATCTTACCTTTATTTTATGCGCGACTCTCTTCTTCTTTTTGATTTCTCTCAAGTGTTTTCTGGTAGAGATCGCTTACAGCGATAAGGTTGCTTTTGCTCATTTTTAAGTTTTTTTATGTGTTTTTCAAACTTGTTTAAATTTGAAGTTTTTTGAATGTGCAATAAAGTGTTTTACTTACTAACTAACTTCGCCTCTAAGTTTAAAAGTTACACGGTAGTTGTTTTCATCACAGGTGAATCCTTTACAAACCACTAGATACATTTCAACAACAAGTTATACAGCCTTCACACAAACAATACCACTTCAATTTGAATGGAGACGTCCTATCTGTAACAGACTATTTAATAATCTATGGCACGAACCGCAACCACAGAGTATAAACAGAACAGAGATGTCACCGCATAATGAGGACTCCAGTTACACTGAGCTTTGCAAACCGGCGCGTTCCGGTTCAGATTGGTTTCGCTTTGTGTCCGCCCCAATTATCTATTAAGGCGTGTCTGTGCAATTCTACGCTCTGTGGTTTCATTTTAAAATGTTGGCTTGTTATTGGAAAACTAGGTTTTGTATTCATGAGGGCGGATGGGAAATAGAAACGGACATTGTAGTTTTCTTGCGGAAACTGCAAACTGCTACGGCGTAGTCGGCGTAGCTTTGTAGCGTAGTAGAGAGTGCTACGGATGTGGCTACGAATGATACGAGTACTTACATAGCGTAGAGGGTATTATTAGAGAGAAAATGTTGCTATAGGTATTTGCCAATATGTGGTAGAATATGGTGGAAAAGTACTGCGTGGAGTCGTTGCAGTATATACCTAGTATAGGTAATTAAAGTACTTTTTCTTGTATTAAAAAATAATCCTGATACAAACGTAAACTGTACAAGTTTTGCTGTTAATGATAGAGAACCTGGCTGACCGAGCCTTGCTCGGCTGTTTCGTTTGCAAAACGCGTTATTTGTAAATATATAAAATATCATCATCATCATGTGTTGATCCATGTATCTGTCTATCTAATTAGATCGGTTTATTGCGCCTGAAACACCCTACATACAAAATTTTATAAAAATCGTTGAAGCCATTTCAACATCCTGATGATAAATAAATTATATAAAAAACAAAAATTGCACGATGAATGGTTCTATAAGTTAATATTATAGAACACATAGCAAAATATGCCGGACCGTATATTTTCAAAGTGGTAAAATCTATACGCAAAGTATTAAAACACACCAAAATTAATACTCGCGATAAAATACACCTTAATTAGAAGTAAAACGAACGCAGCCTAAAATTGAGTTACAACTCCTCTCTTTAAGAAATAAGAAACAATAAGCGACCGGTACACTTAATAACCGTCGTCTCAGTAGGCATACACTCCATCGATAAAAACAACCAGGCAGTATTTACATAAAACAATAATCAGAGCGGCTAGTAGGGGGTTTTATACCACACGATAACATATAAAAGAGTTGTGTCATATATTTCACTATATTCAGTACGTACGTACGTACGTAAATCGTGCGTAAATCACGCCTATATCCCTTACGGGGTAGGCAGAGCGTTAACGGCCGTTTAACGGATATTAACACCACGTCTGAAAAAAGTTGGAGGGTCAATCAGATAACTGTGTATCACTATAGTGACAGGTTGTCAGCCCGTCGCCTAAAATTGCAATACACACCCTTGAGTCCCTTAGTCGCCTCTTACGACACCTACGGGTAAGAAATGGGGTGATGCTATTCTAAGCCGGCATCACACGGCGATGTATCATCACTATATTCAGTACTGTTTAATAAACGTCGTCTCAGTAGGCAAACACTCCATCAATAAAAACAACCAGACAGTATTTACATAAACCAATAATCAGAGCGGCTAGTAGAAGGTTTTATAACACACGATAACATAGAATAGAGTTGTGTCAGTACATATGGCTTTGTTTCTCTTTACTCAGTAGGTACTAGTTGATTTGCGTCGCCTCATTAGGTATATACTCCATCAATAAAAACAACCAGACAGTATTTGCATAAACCAATAATCAGAGCGGCTAGTAGGGGATTTTATACCACACGATAGCATATACTAGAGTATCAGTACATAAAACTTTGTTTTTCTTTAGTCAGTAGGTACTAGTTAATTCGCGTTGTTTCAGTAGGTATACAATCCATCAATAAAAACAACCAGACAGTATTTAAATAAACAAGTAATCAGAGCGGCCAGTAAGAGGTTTTATAACTTTTATAACATACGATTACATAGAAGAGAGTTGTGTCAGAACTGTACGTTAAGTTTTGTACACTACACACACGCCTTTATCCCTTGCGGGGTAGGCAGAGCGTAAAACGGACATTTACGCCACGTCTGACAAAAATTTGAGGGTCATTCGGAAAATTGTGTCTCGCCATAGTGACAGGTTGTCAGCCCATCGACTAAAATTGCAATACACACGCTCGAGTCCCTTCGTCGCCTTTTACGACACCTACGGGCAAGAAATGGGGTGATGCTATTCTTAGCCAGCATCACACGGCATTTTTGTAGTACATTTAAATTTTTTCCGTCACGCTTTGTAGTACGAATAAAATAAAATGTCCGTACATTTTATGTACCACAGAAAAACTACCAATACCAGACATCGTCCCTCTAATACCTCTAACCCTCTATAGTCAGTAGTGGTAAATAAGCGTCATCTCAGTAGGCATACACTCCATCAATAAAAACAACCAGACAGTATTTACATAAACCAATAATCAGAGAGGCCAGTAACAGGTTTTATAACTTTTGTAACATACGATATCTATCTTATAAACATAACATATTTTTTGCGAGTACAATACGTCTTGTACATTACTAGATTCTTGTCGTACACTTTTTTTTTACTTGTTTATTTGGCAAGAGTCTAAATATGGCGATTCCGCTCTATTCTCACGCACCAGATTTGACATTAGAAGGAAAGGTATATTTAAAAGTTTGAGGCAGGCTTTTAAACGGGTAACCCAGTGCAAGATGATACAGATTGCCGTGTGATGCCGGCTCAGAATTTGCCGTGTGATACCGGCTTAGAATAGCATCACCCCATTTCTTACCCATGGGTGTCGTAAGACCCGACTAAGGGACTCGAGAGATGTGTATTGCAATTTTAGGCGATGGGCTGACAACCTGTCACTATAGTGATACACAGTTATCTGATTGACCCTCAAGCTTTTGTCAGACGTGGTGTTAATATCCGTTTTACGGCCGTTAACGCTCTGCTTACCCCGTAAGGGATATAGGCGTGATTTATGTATGTATGTAAGATGACACAGTTATAGAGAACACTGCCCATTACATTACGCTACCCTCGAATAAAAAAACTAAGCAAATTATGCAAATTTATCCTTGGTTAGGATAAAAGAATCGTCCGGTGTAAAACTCATTCTATTATTACAGATCGAGTGATGTTTGCGTAAAATGCGAAACAAGGGTCCGCGTTCTGACAGCTTCACAGCTTCGTTGTGCGGAAATTATAAATATCCAAAATAGGCCGGCGGTGGAGTTAGGGCCGGTTTACCACTGTTCCAATTTGTCATAGAAAATTTTACTGTAAAATGGGTCTCGGTTCGTCACACTTAATAATGATAAAGATTTATTACATACATACATACATACATACATACATATATCACGCCTATAATCCCTTGCGGGGTAGGCAGAGCATAAACAGCCGCATAAAACGGACATTTACGCCACGTCTGACAAATATTTGAGGGTTATTTGGAAAATTGTGTATCGCCATAGTGACAGGTTGTCAGCCCATCGCCTAAAATTGCAATACACACCCTCAAGTCCCTAAAGAACATTACATAAGAACATTACAAAACTTATATCGCACGTTGAAACCGTTACCGTCACTATACAAAAAACCTGCTTTTGAGAAAAGAGCTGGTCAATTTTTGAAAATTTAATTTTAACATTTTTACAAAATTAAAAAAAATTGAGATTTCGTTGTTTTTGACAAATATAAAAAAAAATATTTCTTTTAAGCTGCTTATGAATTCGAACCCGCATGATTATATTTAAATTATTTATTTATGTTTTTCGTGTATTTTTTTGTATAGTGTCATTATTACAGTTAAAATCAGAATACTTTTCGTTTAGTGACATAAAAGTCGTAAAACAAAATTTATTAATATAGATATAAAACCTAGCCAAATAATAAAAACTATTAGTTAGTTTGCCGTATAATGCCAGCATATTATAAGAATATTATACTTTTTCCACTGTACTACCTACAGACAAGAAACAAATGACCCTAACTAACCCCTCTCCCCTGAACTTTGATTATAATAAGTAATAAGTATTAATTTAAAGCATTTTAAAATATCCATTCCTCCTAAATATGTCACTTTTTATTCTTATAGTTTGTTTGTCCTCCCCGTTTTCAGTATCATGAGCTGCCTGAAGAAAACCTCAGCTAATTGATTTCAAATAATACATGTTTCACTTCTTATAAATTGAAGAATTTCTAAACAAGTAGTAGGTAGGTAAATTTTACTGTTGAGTCGGTACTCTTTAAAGAACTGTTACATGGTTACATTACAGAACGACTGTGTATAAATTATTCCCTCCGGTTGACAAAAACATGTTTTTTAAATAAATTTGGCGTTGCCATTACAACTGTATTCACAGTGCTAAAAATTTACTTGTTGACATCTGAAACAATCTAGGTATTGTAACGTAAATGTTTATTGCACGATCTATGCCGTACACTGCTAAATAAATAGAGCAGGAGTGATATTGATAATTGTCGATCCAGTATCTACCCCAAAAGTCTCGCTACTATGGGTATTTATCTTCTATTTATTTAAATTTAAGTACTAATGAAAAACAAGGACGATGCCACTGTTACCAACATCAGTGCTGACTCTCTACCTTTGCTGACCAATGATAAAAATAGAACAGTTTACTAATTTAAAAAAAGGTTTTAAAGATGTTGATTCATGTCATGGTACTCATTATAGTCAAAGATTATAATAAACATCATGAAATCACGAAAAATCTTCTTGATATATGCACCTTTAGTCCTCATTTTGTACCTTATGTATGTTGTGTAAGCAGGGGGTATAACGGTTTAAGCTCCGATGCACAGAATTCTAAGAATTATTATCCTATACCTATTAACACTCTTACTAATTCAACTACTGATGGATTAAATAATGAGATAAATTAATTTATTTTCCTTGCCTCTTTTCTTTTTAAACTTAAACTTTAAACTATAGGTATAACATAAGGTAGCCAGTGATACAGTATACTGGAGAATTTGGACCATATTACACTATTCAAACGAATTATGTGCAATTACAAGCTAAGTATTACCGTGTGATGCCGGCCTAGAATAGCATCACCCCATTTCTTACTCATGGGTGTCGTAAGAGGCGACTAAGGGACTCGAGGGTGTGTATTGCAATTTTAGGCGATGGGCTGACAACCTGTCACTATAGTGATACACAGCTATCTGATTGACTCTCAAACTTTTGTCAGACGTAGTGTTAATATCCGTTTTACGGCCGTTAACGCTCTGCCTACCCCGTAAGGGATATGGGCGTGATTTATGTATGTATGTATGTGTACAAGCTAAGTATGATGCGTTTATGAACTTGCTCTACGAATTAAAACGATCATTACAAAACCAATTAATTCAATTATTATTTAAGTTATTTAGTATGGAAATAAAAAACTTTCACGTCAAATATGTATACAGTAGAGTCTAAAATCACTTACCGATCCCTTATCAATCTTTTTCAAATTAAAGGACTTTGGGAATTAAATCAAATAAGACCATACTAATTAAATTTATAGCCAATCAAACCAAAATATTAGAAGTAAATTAGTTTTTTGAATCTGTCTATTTGGTATTGATTCGTTGGATACATAACTTCTAATATTGCAAAGATTAAAAACCTGTATGGATAAAAATACACTCGTGATTTTAAAAAAATAGTCAAATTCATTAAATTACTCTAATAACACTGCCCTAAAGCATTAAATGAAAGGATTGTGCGGTATCATATACTTACAAAATAAGTTAAAATATTTTCAGACTAAACTGTCACTATTTTTAACATGACATGATTTTGAGAGAAAAATTTCAATTGTAAGACATTAAAAAAGACACTAAACGTAAACGGTCATTTTAATTTGAAACGTATGTTGCAATTGTTATTAAACAATGAAAGGAAAAGTGGCATTAAATTGAAAATGACGTTTTGTTTTAAATGTTTAGTATCAATTTGTGAAGATACATAGACACTATACTCAAAATGACGCTTTAATTTTAACTCTTCATTTCATTTCTTCATAAAAGTTAAATGTAAAAATGACACTTTATGGATAAATACGTTATTTCAGTAATTCTTTAGCACTTTATTAAAGAAAATTAATATCAGAATGACACTAAACAAAATATGACGATTTTCCTCTCAGTGTTTACTCTATAATATATGCCATACATGTCACTATACAAAATATGTCACTATTACATTTTACTTAGTACCAAATTGGTAAAAACTGCATACCGACACTACTTAACCCAGGCACTTATAATGTAGCTAGAAAAATATGTGTCTTTGCATTATATTCTTTGCAACGTGTAAACACAGATGGCGCTTTTACTAAAAAATATGCATATTTCGTATAGTGACGGTAACGCTTTCAACGTGCGATATACTTACCGTGTGATGCCGGCTTAGAATAGCATCACCCTATTTCTTTCCCTTGAGGGTCGTAAGAGGCGACTAAGGGACTCGAGGGTGTGTATTGCATTTTTAGGCGATGGGCTGACAACCTGTCACTAAGGGCGATACACAATCTTCAATTACCCTCAAAAATTTGTCAGATGTGGCTTAAATGGTTGTTTTTTGCGGCTGTTTGGGCTCTGCTTACCCCGCAAGGGATTATAGGCGTGATATGTGTATGTAGGTATGTGTACATTACAAAATTGTTATGAAAAAAAGAAAATTGTGTAATACAAATTTCGTTTTTTTTACACAAATGACGTTATTAAGTAATAATACTATCGTACATTGAATAAAGAATTTCAATTTCAATTAACAGGTTTTCCACCTTGCGTTTAAAATCGCGGCTGTTTCCGTCGCCCCAGGAATGAGATGATATCTGACGGTTAAAAATTTCCCTACGTCACTTCTTGACTAACTGCACCCAAGAAATCACGACATAATTTTGTTTTGATGTGAAAAAAGGAATAATGAACAAACACGCTTCCATTTATAATATTTGTAAGTAGAGTATTTAAATGTTCCGGAGCGTGAATATTTGCTTAGTGATTTGCGAGACTTCAGAAGCATGGTCGAAAATAATTGAAGGCTTGCCATCGATACGGTAGAAGAAGAAACAGCCTGAGGCAAATTGTGGCACCGCATTATCGGATAAGATAAAAAAAATAGGTGACAAATCGGGATTAGTTTTTATGAATGACGTACCGGGACTACTGAGTAGGTCGACGGCGTGTTGCTAATTCAATCAATTCCCTCTTTCATATCGCAGCCGACATTGTTTTTAAGTAGATGTGATACCTACCCGGCATCAAACAAAAATTATGAAATGAAATTTGCATGTCGCTTTTCAGTATCACACAAAATCAAGCTTCTTGTTTTGTCTTGTCAGACACTGATGCAGCAAACAACCCGGTGAACCCTGGTGTCATAACTTTTCAATACAAAATTATAAAACTTTGTTGGATGCTTCTAACCGAAACAAGGCCCATCAAAAATAAAATCATGACAAATAAAGAACAAAGAAAGATGAATTCGGAAATGTTCTCAAAGACTTTTTGTAAAAGTTTGTTATCATACCTACAAATCGAAGAAAGAAAACACCAAACTACGATAAAATAATCTTTTTAATTAATTTCTCATACGTTCGATCATATTCTATGGTAGTACAATTTTCTCCTAGGTCTCCGTTTAAAGTTCTAGCATTGTCTTCAATCCTTTATTTACTCTTTTTTGGTATCTCGCATTAACTAAAATTAGTTTTGAATTATTTATAACTTTGCCATTATTTATTTATAAAATAGCCATTAAAATGTTACTTCCACTTAAACAGTAGTCCGTCAGCGGAAGTTTGTAAACTGAATTAATCACGCAAACAAATCAGGGTTTGCGAACTAGTATCTGTAAAGTTGATAAACAACTGTAGCAGCAATATCAATACAAAGACTGAATGATTGCTTACTTTGTACTTAGAACCAACTTCCATCTGAATTCACGGATGCAAGAAAAAAAGGGATGGAGCTAAAACTTACATTGGCAGTTCGAGCGTCTAACCGTACGTGAGTTTGACTGTACACAAATAATATGGAGTCAAACGCAGCCTTCTACTGTCTGAAAAACAAGATCGTCGTGGTAAAAACTGATGGGTAGCCCCAGAAGATCTCACGCTGCACTTTCCGATGCATGGCCACCATTCTAAAACCTTACAATTTTATCGATCAACGGCTCAACGAGTTATATTCCCCATCCTATACTTACCACTCAGGCTTCTTCGACTTGAATATATTTTAGTTGCTTGCAAACAAATGTAGGATACCTAGTATTGTTCTTTTCGTGTAGGACACTGAGTCAACAACCGTTTAAAAGATCCCTGGTGTCAGAGTTTTCTTAATTGCCTACGACTACTATTAGGTCTCTGACGTGGTTGTATAACGATCGCCGTCTTAAGTGATCATAGACAGCAACTGGGACTGACTGGGCTTAACGTGCCCTCCGAAGCATGGAACCATCTTTCTTACGGACAATCAGGTGCAATGTCCTAACTAAACTGAGAACAAATTCTCAAAGTGATAATATTAACTTTGTGAGTGCCCCACCGGGAATTGAACTCCAAAAACTTTTGCGACGCAGGCAGTCGCACTACCACTGCGCCACATCAGCCGTTCGTAGCATAGTGAATATCTCATACTTTTCGCCACCTCATATTTTAGCTCAAACATGGAATGAAGTCGCAAATTGTAGCATTCTGCTACAATTACTACCATTTTTCTAAATATTTCCTGAAATCCATTTTATTTTATCAATTTGTTTGTTTACTTTCTTGATGTTATGTCAACCTCTCAAAGTTGACGGCTGTCTATACATCATAGAGCCGCGTAGCTTTCTACTAAAAAGTTATTATACATTGATCTACCTCTTCGTATTTTCTGACCTCCTGGTACTTGTATCTAAATTTACTACGCCTGGCACTCTCCCTCTCCCTCTCCCTCCGGAGGAACTGAGGTCCCGAGCCCTCCAGCGTGCCTCGGAGCCATCCTCATAACCACCTCATCATCAAGCTAACATGAGATGCCAACAGATCTCCATGGACAGCGACGACTGGCCACTGACAAGTTCCATGATCTCAAAATGACGGCTGACGAGGTCGACGATCGTCGAAGATTCTAGAACCGAAGAGGATGACGATCGAAATGAAGGGTGCGCACAATATGCGACAAAAATTGTTCAAACGAAAATGTTCAACACAAAATGTGCAGCAAATATTACGCGTCAATTGACGAGTGTCAACTGAGAGCAGGATACAAATATGAAACTCGCCTTAGTGTGACAAGGATAGATAGATTGTCTAGAACAATACTTGTCATAACGCAAAATATTTGCTGCACATTTTGTGTTGAACATTTTCGTTTGAACAATTTTTGTCGCATATTGTGCGCACCCGAAATGAAGAGCGCGATGGTCATCGAAGCTTCTGGAAATGAACATGACTATCGAAATGAAGACTGTGACAGTCAGCGTCAGACGAGGGTATAAAAGCCACGTCAAGCAGCTAGGGGATCAGTTTTGGTCTGGACTCTAAGTTGTGATCTCGAAGACTCCCAGTATAGTCTCTCACTGAGTAACCACTGTAACAGTCTATTTTAGTCTTAAAAGTCTCCCCTCAAGCGCCTACGCCTCGTCGGATTGAAGATACAGCTGCTGCGAAGACGCTCCTCGCGCTGGACGCGCCGCCGTTACCTTCTGTGTGAGTGGCCAGGTTATAATTTTGGTTTTCGTATCAGGAGGTGGTTGTCTGTTAATTCTTTAATAAAGCCTTATCGTCTACGTTCCCTCTTTTACTCCCTCGGCCCCTCACTTAGCGTGCGGGCGCGAGGCTTGCTAGGGTGCCTACACACAGGACACTCTACCCACACTTACTCACTCACGCCCTCCGGGGTCACAGGCACTCGTGTTCGCGAGACCACTCTACAAATACTTAGCTATAAGTATTCACCTGCGGTTACCTTGGCTCCCTGAGCGCCGGTGCCTCTCGGAGTCTAGATAACACGACAGTTTGGCGCCCACGTGTTAGGAACCCTCTCTAAACTCAAAAATAACGCTTCTTCTAGCGTAAACCATTTCGGCCCTCCTCATTCGGTCCTCTCCCTCCTTCCCTCTCAAAATTTTAAAACAACTTAACTTAGTAGCCTAAATAATATACTTTGGCCCTCCTCTCTTGGCCCTCTTAGCCCTCTCTACCCTCCAGCTTAAGACCTTACTTGAATTATAGACTTAACAATAATCTTATACTAGCCTAAACTTTACTTTACTACCTTATCATTTTTCTTCTATTTTTACTTTATTAACCTTTCTTTCTCAATTATTTTCCTACTACTTTATTACTAAAAGAAAATGAGGCCAATAAAATACACACTACTTAACAAACCTGAGCTCGAGTACGAAATAAAGCTAAGATTAGGTGACCCAGCTGATACGGTCGTGGCTCTCAAGAGGCAGATTCTTGGGCTCATTGAGTCCAACCCTGAATACGTAGTCGACTCACCAGTCTCCCTCGCACAAGATATAGCGGAAACAAACGCTACCCTAGCTTTTCTAGAACCTAAAATTACTCAAATCACCGAAGGGGTGACTCGGCTTATCCCTAAGGTGGAGACCTATATTAATCATATTTTTCATCGTATAGAACGAATGGACCCGGACACTGACCCCTCTTTAAATGATGACCTTAAAAATTTAAAAAACAAATTCGCGGACCTCGAAAAAATCTTTCTGTCGGCCATACCATCATCCCCTGACCCAGACTCTGAACAGCAAACACAAGACCAGCACACTCAGGCAGAACACAACCAGGAAACACAAGACCAGCACACTCAGGCAGAACACAACCAGGAAACACGAGACCAACATACCCAAGAGGAGCACGATCAGGAGCAATACGTTGAGATATTTAGCACACCGCAGTACTCCCACCCGCAAATTCCTCCCCCTTTAGGACAACAACTCGATAAAAGCCTTCAGGAATTAAAAAAAATTAACTTTTCCGGGAAAACTTGTCCCCGGTCCTTTATCCAAAATGTGGAGGAATTTCGCGTATCCAGGAGAATAGATCCACAGTCACTTATGAGCAGAATCTTTGACATCTTTACTGACTCAGCTCTACATTGGCTTAGGTTTAAAACAAACATGAACTCTAATTACACATGGAAACAACTCTGTGCCGACCTAATCAACGATTTCGGAGGCCATGACTTTGACTACAAATTTCTAGAATCTATTTGAAGCAGAACTCAAGGTCTGTCTGAGCCAATTATCATTTATGTGTCGATAAAGTCAGGCATGTTCAATAAGCTTTCTAAACCATTATCAAGCGAAGAGAAGCTAGAAATAATAATGAGGAACATAAGGCCCTGCTACTCTAACTTCATAGCACACATGAACATACTGACACTAGAACAACTCATAACTGCCTGCCAACAGTATGAGAAAGTAATCGACAAAAATAAGAACTTTAAGGAACCACTCCCAGATCCACTCGCTGCAGAATTCAACTACAAACCTCTCGGGCCTCCCACACCATCCTCTAGTAAAACAGGCTATATGCATAGAGCTAACCCCAACCAAAACAATCCTAAAGCCTCCTACACACCATCACCATTCAAGCCTTTATACTTAAGGCAAATCAACACGATCAACAGCAGACACAACTCCAACTTATTTTGTGTTCGGTGCCGAATTAACGGACACTCCTTAGTAACATGTACTCAACCCCGCTTTCCAATTTGCTTCAAGTGTGGCCTTAAGGATTTCAAAACCCCGAAATGCCCTAAATGCAGAAGTAACCCCTCCCCAAAGAAACTAGAAAAGCGCGACTTAGATAAGCCAAAATTTGACGCTGAGGATTGGAAGAACTGGTTACAGAATATCCGCTTATTCCACACGTGTTACAGAATTACTTCAATTCTATACGATGAGGAAAAAGACCATGAGCGCCCTTTCCTCCACTTCACTATAAACAACATAGCCTTTTCTGGTCTCCTAGATAGCGGCAGTTCTTTAACAATCCTCGGGAATAACTCCCACCTAAAATTCATAAATCTCGGCTACTCGTTATCTAAGTTGCGGACGATAACAGTATCTTCAGCCAGTGGCCACACAGCAACTTCACTAGGCTTTATTGACTTACCTTTTACATTTAATAATGAAACTCAAATTCTGCGAGCATTCGTGTTCCCTAACATTAGGCCATCTATAATACTAGGTGTCGACTTCTGGAAGAAGTTTAATCTTATCCCTAAACTGCTTTCTTTAGCTTTCAACTTCAATACAACTTCCTGCAACACAATTACAGAAAATAAAAAAATACACCCTTATGAATGCTTATCCTCTGATCAAAAACTAATAGCTGATGATATAATTAATAGATTTAAGAAAATATCCTTCGAAGAGAAAGGCGAACTAGGCCGCACACACCTTATAACCCATAGAATTGACACTGGCGACACTCTTCCCATCAAACAACGCTGCTATAGGCTCTCACCTGAAAAACAAAAGGCACTTATCAATGAGGTCGATAAGATGCTATCTTGGAAGGTAATCGAAAAATGCGAAAGCCCCTGGCTGTCACCCGTTCTCATCACCCCCAAGAAGAACGGAGAGTGGCGATTTTGCGTAGACAGTAGAAAACTTAATTCCGTAACTAGGCGCGATGCTTACAGCCTTCCATTCATCAACGAAATCCTGGACCACTTAAAAAACGCTAAATTTCTTTCGAGCATAGACATCGCTAAAGCATTCTGGGAAATACCACTCAACGAAGCAGATAGAGATAAAACCGCCTTTTACGTACCAGGCCGAGGCATGTTCAGATTTGTGGTTATGCCTTTCGGGCTAACTAACGCTCCAGCTACACAGCAAAGACTAATGGACATGTTATTCACCCCCGACTTTGACAACAAAGTCTTCTGTTACTTAGACGATATCATCATCATCAGTTCAACATTTGAGGAACACATTTCTTTACTTCTTAAAGTCCTGGAGAAACTAACCTTTGCACGTCTGACCAATCAATCAATCAATCAATCAATCATTTATTGCATGTCACATTAATCATTTCATAACACAGAGTTGGTACTTAGATAAGTTAGGTATACATGTGACGCCCTGCAAGGGCACCGCAACTTCAAGAGAGACCATAAACTTCGACAAGAGTGTATTTTTCAGGGGTCAACTAAAATACCTCGGATACATAGTTGATGAGCACGGTCTCCGTGCCGACCCCGATAAAATACGCGCTATCTTAGATTTCCCAGTTCCCACTTCGCGCAAAGAAGTTCGAAAGTTCATTGGTACCTGCAGCTGGTTTCGCAGATTTGTTCCAAACTTCAGCACTATCGCTTCACCGATTAATAAATTAACTACTTCCGGCAAAAATGCTCCCAAATTCAACTGGACAAGCGAAGCCAATTCCGCGTTTCTTAAACTAAAGGAACTTCTCGTTACAACACCAACCCTTGCTTGCCCGGACTTTAACAGCCCCTTTTCCGTCCACTGCGACGCATCTAATTTCGGCATAGGGGCCATGCTAACCCAAACCCAAGGCGATAAGGAGGTTGTCATAGCTTACATGAGTAGGGCACTTAACAAACACGAACAGAACTACTCTACCACAGAACGCGAGACTCTAGCAGTCATCACGGCCCTTGAACACTGGAGATGCTACATTGACAACGGCAAACAGTTTACAGTCTACACGGACCACGCGGCTTTAAAATGGTTTCTTAATCTCTCCAACCCATCCGGGAGACTTGCCCGATGGGCTATACGCCTTTAATCATTTAACTTTATATTAAAACACAAGAAAGGTAAGGATAACCTTGTACCTGACTTGCTCTCTCGAACTCCGAAACCTGCCAGCACTCTCACTCACATCGCCCCTATCTCAGGACCTATCCCTGACACAGAGCTCGAGCAGTACAACAGACTCGTCCAGTGCTGCCGTAGCAACCCCGACTCATACCCAAACTACATGATCAGTGATGACAAACTATTTCGCCACATCACTTCACCATTCAGTATACAAGATGACTTCTCATGGAAAGAGGTTCCACCCCCTCCAGATAGAGAAAATCTAATAAGAAACTGCCACGGCTCAGCCTCCGAGCCACACCTAGGTGTCTTCAAAACATTTAAGAAGCTATCTTTAACACATTACTGGCCAGGTATGTTTAAAGACATAACCAAACTTATCTCACATTGTGAACGTTGCCAGGCCTACAAATATTCTAATCACTCCCCGTACGGCCCTATGGGCAAACCAAGAATCTGCTCCAGGCCTTTCCAATGCATATCTCTCGATCTGATAGGCCCTTTACCCATGTCGAGACGTCGCAACCAGCACATCCTCGTCGTCACTTGCTGTTTTACTAAGTACTGCCTTCTTTTTCCACTTAAACGCGCTCTAGCATCAAACATCATAAGTAACCTCGAAAACTTTGTGTTTCTCGTCCACGGCGTCCCACAGACCATAATCATGGACAACGGTCCTCAATTCCGGTCTAGGGAGTTCAATAACCTAATAACAAAGTACAAAATACCCTTCCCGTCCTACTCACCTCACTACTGCCCACAAGTAAACCCCACAGAGCGATATAACAGAACCATCATAACAGCACTAGCATCACTAGTAAACGAAGATCACCGCTCTTGGGACATTCATTTACCAATTATTCAGAATGCCATGAATAATTCAGTCAACGCCGTAACGGGATTCACCCCATCTTTC
Source organism: Tuta absoluta (assembly GCA_027580185.1). Taxonomy (NCBI): domain Eukaryota; kingdom Metazoa; phylum Arthropoda; class Insecta; order Lepidoptera; family Gelechiidae; genus Tuta; species Tuta absoluta. Next base: position 1,205,999 of record JAQAHW010000003.1, read on the forward strand.
CTAGTGTACGGACGAGAAATCGTCACATGTGGTTCTCTCTACACACCTACACACAATCTGGACGAAATAACTCTGCTACCTCGCGACATACACGCGAATAACGTAGGCCTGCTGGCCAACATATTCGATAGGGTCCAGACGTCACTTTACATAGCCCACACTAGGAACGCTGCTCGGTACGACTTGAAACATCCTTTCAAGGAATTTAATGTTGGCGAATTCGTCTGGCGGAAAAACTACGCCCTTAGTAACGCAGGCTCATACTTTTCAGCTAAACTCGCCCCAAGGTATATCAAATGCAGAGTGATACAAAAGATATCGCCACTCGTTTACCTCTTGGAGGACCCAAACGGTGTAAGAGCCAAATGGCACGTTAAAGACTTTAAAGTCTAAACTGAGTTAAGGCATTTCACTCTTTTCTTTGTAAATATTTCCTTTTATACCTCATCACCCTCATGGCATCGCTATCTCGGCCAAAGCGAAGCTAACCCTTTAACTTAGGCTCATAAGCCAGTCAAAGCCTTTCGGTTCTACTACAAAATCCCTAGCTGAATTTCTTCGGACTACTTCATTGGGCTCTTAGTTCAGGAACCTGACTCTAAAACCTCCACTACTCTAAAGGGCTCTCTTTATACCCTTTCTCCTAAAAGACTCTTACTAAATGGGTCTATTATAATGTTCCTTACCTGTTGGGTTATCTCTATCCCCACTCGAGCTAAGGTCGTGCGGATTTTGACACGTAAAATAAGCCTACACTACTACACTCTACACGTGCGGCTGGTGACACGCTAAATAAGCCTTAACACTACCATGTGGGTTTTAAGCTGGAGCGGATGACAACTCCTAAAACAAGCCTTGCGTCATTAACTGAGGTATACTCAGAGAGCAGCATACCTTGGAGTAGGAGCCATTGAATGTGAGCCCTACCCCAAACTTTGGATGTATGAATGAATGGTGAAGCCTGAAAGTAAATTTATGCTAGGTAAGGTAGCTGCTCATAACCTCAAAATTTTTGTTACAGCAAAAATTTTCTCGGGGTCGCGGGGGAAATGTAGCATTCTGCTACAATTACTACCATTTTTCTAAATATTTCCTGAAATCCATTTTATTTTATCAATTTGTTTGTTTACTTTCTTGATGTTATGTCAACCTCTCAAAGTTGACGGCTGTCTATACATCATAGAGCCGCGTAGCTTTCTACTAAAAAGTTATTATACATTGATCTACCTCTTCGTATTTTCTGACCTCCTGGTACTTGTTTCTAAATTTACTACGCTTGGCACTCTCCCTCTCCCTCTCCCTCCGGAGGAACTGAGGTCCCGAGCCCTCCAGCGTGCCTCGGAGCCATCCTCATAACCACCTCATCATCAAGCTAACATGAGATGCCAACAGATCTCCATGGACAGCGACGACTGGCCACTGACAAGTTCCATGATCTCAAAATGACGGCTGACGAGGTCGACGATCGTCGAAGATTCTAGAACCGAAGAGGATGACGATCGAAATGAAGAGCGCGATGGTCATCGAAGCTTCTGGAAATGAACATGACTATCGAAATGAAGACTGTGACAGTCAGCGTCAGACGAGGGTATAAAAGCCACGTCAAGCAGCTAGGGGATCAGTTTTGGTCTGGACTCTAAGTTGTGATCTCGAAGACTCCCAGTATAGTCTCTCACTGAGTAACCACTGTAACAGTCTATTTTAGTCTTAAAAGTCTCCCCTCAAGCGCCTACGCCTCGTCGGATTGAAGATACAGCTGCTGCGAAGACGCTCCTCGCGCTGGACGCGCCGCCGTTACCTTCTGTGTGAGTGGCCAGGTTATAATTTTGGTTTTCGTATCAGGAGGTGGTTATCTGTTAATTCTTTAATAAAGCCTTATCGTCTACGTTCCCTCTTTTACTCCCTCGGCCCCTCACTTAGCGTGCGGGCGCGAGGCTTGCTAGGGTGCCTACACACAGGACACTCTACCCACACTTACTCACTCACGCCCTCCGGGGTCACAGGCACTCGTGTTCGCGAGACCACTCTACAAATACTTAGCTATAAGTATTCACCTGCGGTTACCTTGGCTCCCTGAGCGCCGGTGCCTCTCGGAGTCTAGATAACACGACAAAATATTGGAAGACTGCGGCGTACGCCTTTGCCTAGCATTCGAATCTTGTCAGCCAGTAACAAGAATAAATCTCACAATCAGCACAAATTTTAATACCTACATGAAACGATTAAAATCCAAGCTCAACATGGCTTAACCTCTATAATCGATTGGACTATTAAAGCCGCAATATCACAGACACCTGCTGAGCAGCAATAGTCGAGGGGATTAGTAGGTTATTAAAGCTCGCCTGGTTCCCTGGGGCACCGTTTAGAACACGTTGCAATGTCATGTGTTATAACTTTTGTGTGCATTTGTGCTGTTGCATTATTGCACGTCAAGTATTTTAAAACTTCGATTTCTGATTTGGAATTTACAACTAAAATATGTTTAAGTGTATTTCTACCAGACAATTAAGATTAAAGATAACCTTATAATATTACATATATATACGAACTACAGGTAAAAAACGTCTTCCATTGCGTCTCTGAAAGGCACGGTGCCCAACACGCTAACAGCATTCCCTCTTTGGCTAATAATAATTAATAAATATAAATATCTTCCACGCTTTCGTGTGGGACACCGAGTTTATTTAAATTTTTATACATATTTTTTACAGTTTTTAGTTTTGCATCAGTTTAATTCTGATGTTTATACTATTTTATCTTGCTATTCTGCAATTTAAAACATCATAATAACGATTTCATTATTTTATGACATTTGTCACACGAAACTTAGCGCGAATTTCTAGAACAGGTTTATGTCTGCAATGTGATGACGCGGTATATCTCTTGTTCTACTGCAGGAATGCTCGTTGAAATTACGTATCTAAGCTGGTTGCGGGGTTTGTGTTTAAATTGTCGACGCCAGCTTTGCATATCGTGGCTCTGTACAATACATTTAACATTTTTGCTGCGACTGCCTGCGATGCAAAGGTTCCAAGGTCGATTCTCGGTGGGGCATTCATAAAGTTGATATGTATCACATTGTGAATTTGTTCCCAGTCTGGGTAGCACATTTCAGGCTGAAGCACCTGGTTGTCCTGATGGTTTCCGTGTTAAGGAGGGCACGTTAAGCCCTCGGTCCCGGTTGTTCTCTATGATTCCTAAGACGGCGGCGGTCGTTACACTTCCTGCGATGTCTTTTTGGTTCTTCTTTTACGTGGCACATGACAAATTTTAATACAGATTTCAATAATTGTGTATAAAATGTAAATAAAGTTTAGACGGTTATTTTAAAGTATGTAAACATCTGTTTATCACGTTACTCCCATAAGCAAGTCGCTAGAAGATAAATAATACTGGTTTCAATTCAAAGTATGTAGAGGCATTTTGCTAATAATCTTTTTACAAACGTTTTTATGCTTCAATATTACATAACATAGCATAGCATATCGTAACACAAAGTAACATGACGTAACGCAACTTAACAAAGCATATCGTAACTAAATATTTATTGTACATAAAATAAATTATAGAACAATAGATAAACACAGAAAAAATTTAACAGTACAACAAAATGGCTTTAATGCTAGGCAACTTTCTCTACCAAGCACCTTAGGGTTACAGAAAAAGAGCGAATATGGAGGCAGGATAGTGCGAATATGACCTATTTAATACACAAATATACTACTTTAACAATTTTACATATAAATAAATAAAGAATTGAGTACCTACACACAATGAATATTAAAATACTCATCACAATAAATACTTTTACAATATAATATAATAAACTAATACATACCTAAACTATGGGAGTCAAGATTATATTATGATACTTACATAGAAGAAAAGAAAACAGTAGAAGATAGTACAATTATTACATAACAACGAATGAAAATTTCAGATAAAATAACGTATTTTTATTCGAAATTTGAAATGTAATGTAACTCGTGACGTGTGTACCAAACGTTTATTGTAAATTAAATAAATATCTTGGGCATTTCACACAAAATACTACCATCTTCAAAATATAAAGTGTGTCACATCAGAAAGACGTCACGTCCACAGATATCATAACACATCGCATTATTTAAGTGCGTCGTCGTAATTTTTTCGGCGTCACCCGTACCGCACGTCCCGGCAGTTTGCTGCAAATGGCGACAAACTGAGCTACCCCGTTTTGCCCTCGCCATCTCTGACCTACATAATATTTAGTACTATTTAGGGTAAAATTTTACTAGGACCGATAGCGAAAACTCAAGATGGACTGGTGATAAGGAACAACTTTCCCAATGGAACATAGGTTGAAATTAAGACAAAAATATTTTTAGTTTTCGTTGTAAAATAAATTATTTAATTTGTATTTTACCCTATGTTCTTTGTGAAAAAGTTGTTCCTTATCACCAGATCGTCTTGAGTTTTTGCTATCGGTCACAAGTAAAGTTTCACCCTATACTATATAAGTAATGCTAAATCTATGTAGGTCAGAGATGGCGACATAAAAATTGGAACTTCCCATACGAAATTGTGGAAACTAAAAGTATTTTTGTCTTATGAAATACCTATGTTCCTTAGGGAAAGTCATCTTGAGGATTTGCTATCGGTTATTAGTAAAAATATCACTCTACCTTTCAGTTTGAATCATTTGTGCTTAAACAAAATATTGGGTAAGTTAGTAGCTATATGTATGGCTTGGATAACACCATCGTACAATTTAAAATTATAGATTTAGATTTTGCACTTTTTTATTTCTTTTTTCTAAATCTTTTTGTATGTCAGTTGTCATGTAAACCTGTTACCTAGACAGGCTGACAAACTATCACTTTATTGAGAAATGAATTAGAAATAGCTGGAATCGTGGAATACGCTAACGAAAACCTACATCATGTTGTTTTGTTAACGGCACGTAAAATTGGCATCACCCTGGAGGATTCTGACATTGACTGGGTGACGAGAGTAGGTGCAAAAACAAAATCTACTACTGCTTCAACAGATAATTGCGATTCTAACTCCGAAGAACATCAACAGAACTCATTCAATGGACCAAGACCAAGACCAGTGGTTATACGTTTCACACGCAAGGCCCGGCGCGATGAGTTTCTCCGCTCGTCTAAACTTAGGAAAGACTTGACCAATCAAGACATCGAAGTTGGTAACTGTACAATGAAGATTTACATTAACGAGCGCCTGACAAAAGAAAATCGTCAGTTATTTCGTATCACTCGTCAACGGGCACACGAAGCCGATTACAAGCATTGTTGGACAAATAATGGTACTATCTATATCCGAAGAGCAGATGGAAAATATTACCCAGCGATTCCTATTCGCTCAATGGCTGACGTGGACGATAAAATTCGTAAGGATAACCCTGGTCCGAAAACCAATTAACTCTCAATTTTCTTATACAGATTTTCTTTTTCTGCTTACTTTTTTGTATTTGAGAATTAGTCTAACTGTTTTAACTACACAGTTTAACATTGTTAATTATTGGTCATTTTATATTTTTATATATTCATATCATAATAAGCACATACTCCTATCCATATTTTATGTATCAATTGTATTTACCTATGATCTTATATCTAAATATTTTATATTCCTCAAAACTAGAGCTCAACACTGGAATAACAGCCAAGGCCCTGCAATATTGAAACGTGCTATCCAGGCAAATATATATCTACTCTTTCAGATTAACAATGATGATTAATATATGTGATATTGAAACCGAGATTGATAACTCACTGGCGACCCAATGTCATGAACTTAATTCTCTTGAACACGTTAACGGCATTATAAACTCTAGTTTTAACTTTAAACTGTTAACCTTTAATATAAGAAGCATTCAGAAAAATTTTGATAATTTTCTAGTTGGATTGCAAAGACTAAATATGAACCTAGATGCAATTATTTTAACCGAATGCCATCTAAAAGAACATTTAATTATTAAAAAAATTGCTGGTTATAACTTTTACTATTCCAAAAATAACATTAACAAAAATGGAGGTGTCGTTATTTACGTTAAAGATAATTAGGAAATAGACGTATCAGAACCTACTATTGATAATGCTAGTAGCTTACTAATAAATTTTCCACAGTCTTTCTCAATACTAGGAGTGTACCGTTCTCCTTCAAATAGCAACATTGATAATTTTCTTACAACACTTGAAACTACTGTAACTTCCATTTCCAATCAGTCTAAATTAATAATCGCGGGTGATATCAACATAAATATTATCTCTGAGGAAGACACTGACCAAAATCGAATAATGGATTATCTGTGCTTGACTGCAGAACTTGGCCTTAAACCTGTCATTAACGTTCCTACGCGAATAAATTCTTGCTTGGACCATATCTTTGCCCCAGCTAGAACCGATGTCACTGGTGTTGTATGTAAGAGTAGCATTACTGACCACGACTTTGTTCTTGCAGGTATAATCACAAAAATCCGCCAACCAAAAGCTATAACAAGGTTAAGAGTAATAAAAGACATACCTAATATCCTTAAAGAGTTGTCCTCAATTGACTGGTCATCTATATACTCAATACCTAACGTTTCAGATGCGACTAGTGTTTTCGTTTCTTCCATCACCGGTGTCATAAATAAAAATACAAAAGAGATAAAAGTGAACAGAAAATATAACAACAAAAAAGAATGGGTATCACCAGGCCTAATCAGATGTATGATCAATAGGGATAGACTACACATGGAAGTTAGGAAAGATCCTGATAACGAATTAAAAAAACTAATTTACAAGAGGTATCGGAACTTTTTTAATGAACTTAGGAAAAAACTGAAATCAGAGCATGACGCTAACCAGCTTCACGAAAATAAAAAACATCCAAAAAAGCTCTGGACAACTATATATGGAATATGTAACTTAGACACAAAAAACACAACATCTTCTTCCTTGCTAAAAATTAAAGTAGATCCCGTAGAGTCATTAAATGAATGTAATTCCTTTTTCGCTAGTGTAGGTGAAAAATTAGCTAAGCAAATTCAAAATAAAATTAACTGTTCAGAGGAAGAGCTTATAAATTGTGTATCAAGTTCAGGTGTATTCCCTCACTCATTTTATATGAACCCTACAGATATTGAAGAGGTAACCACTATTATACTCGCCATAAACAAGAATAGTGCTCCTGGTGTCGATGGAGTTAACTGCTCTCTCCTTAAAGAAATTTTTCCGCTAATAGCAGAACCTCTCACCTTTCTTCTTAACGCTAGCCTATCTTCTGGCATATTTCCTGATTGTTGGAAGCAAGCAATAGTTGTCCCTATTCATAAGGCTGGTAAGAAAGATAACGCAACCAATTATAGGCCTATTTCATTACTTAGTATTTTCTCGAAAATACTCGAAAAACTAGTGAGCCGTAGACTAATTAACTATCTAGATAAACACAACATTATTTCTTCAAGTCAGTTCGGTTTTCAGCGTAGTAAGTCGACTGAAGATGCGGTCGGGTTATTACTGGACACTGTATCGGGGGCTTTGGACAGAGGAAAAGCTTGCTTAGCAGTTTTTCTGGATCTTGCCAAGGCGTTCGACACGGTGTCCACTAGTATCTTGCTGAAAAAACTAGAAAATATAGGTATAAGAGGTTTAGCGCTAGAATGGTTTCACAGCTACCTGGGAAATCGCTCTCAGCGTATAAGAGTAGATAACTGGTTAAGTGACTCTGCTCACGTTACATATGGTGTCCCGCAAGGCAGCATACTGGGTCCTACGCTTTTTCTATTGTATATCAACAATATTTCTGAAGTTTTAAAAAATTACAGTAGTACAAAAGTGATTTGCTATGCGGACGACACTGCCTTAGTTTTTGAAGGTAACACATGGCAAGAAGTTATAAACAGCGCTGAAAGTGGAATGGCCCATGTTTCTGACTGGTTAAATAAAAACCTTTTAACACTAAATACCGACAAAACCAAATTTATGTGCTTTCACAAGACCAAATCATCTGCACCTCAGAGTGATCGTATCCATAGCCTAAAAGTTCATAGTTGTAGTTCCCCAACAGCTGTACCATCTAATACCTGTAACTGCAGTTCTATCCAGAGATCCGTAGCATTGAAATATTTAGGGGTCACCTTAGACGAACAACTGTCTTTTAAACAACACATTCGCACAATGTCCGCTCGAGTAAGAAAACTGATAGGTGTGATGAAACTTTTACGCGACTGTGCAGATCAAAAAATTCTTCGCCTTGTATACGTAGCTTTATGCCAGTCTCTAATCACGTACTGCATAGGCCTTTGGGGCGGTACGCATAAGACTACAGTGATTATGCTGGAAAGAGCCCAAAGATCGGTGTTAAAAGTGCTTCATAAGAAACACTTTAGGTATCCGACTTCATTACTTCATCAAGAGACGCAAATCTTAACTGTACGTCAACTATACGTCCTCAAGGCCTGTCTGGAACAACACGTATCTATATGTAACTTACCTTGTATTGATCAACTATCTTTAACACAGAAAAGAGTCTATCACATTCAACCACAAAAAGTAAACTCTACATTTGCCCAACGTTTTAGAACATTTAAATTTCCACATATTTATTCCATAGTTAACAAACACTGTCCCTTAAAAAATTGTAAATTAAAAGATGCTAAAAACAAATTGCAAAAATGGCTTAGTTCTTTAAACTATGAAGAAACTGAAGATGTTCTAAAACTAACTATGTAAAGTGTTTCGCTATGTACATTTTTTATTTATTTTATTATATATGTATAATATATATGTTATATACATTATTATCTAGATAATACATACTAGTGTAAGTTTAGTATTATTTAAAACATAAAAGTTTAAGTTTTCTTTATTATGCGTGTTATGTAATGTTTAGTTTGTAATTTTTTTTTGGTAAAGGTCGTGTAGACTGCCGCGATACAGGTTCGTCCTAGTGCGGAGTCTATAAGTAATATGTTCTTATGTAACTCTTATTTGGGAAATAAACAATTTTTTTTATTTTTTTTTTATTTTTTAGTGATATAAAACATTCTGAAACGGTCCTCAAATGTTTGTCAGACGTGGCGATACCGACCGTTTTTTACGGCCGTTAACGTAAGTAGGCAGACCTACCCCGCAAGGGCGAAAGACGTGATATGTATATGTTTAGGTATGTATGTATCTACACTAATATACATCTAAACTAATATTATAAAGAGGAAAGATTTGTTTGTTTGAATTGAGTAGGCTCCGAAACTACTAGATCGATAAAAAAACCTTATCATTAGAATCCTACATTATCCCTGATTAATATAGGCTATATTTAAATGTCTCATTCCCGCGGTAAAATGGTTAGCAGCGGGTGAAACTACTGGGCAGGCCGCTAGTATTTCATATGAAAATTCTGCAATTGAATGTTCCTCATTAATCATCATTTAAGAAATGAATTATGACCGGTTGACCGGATGCTAATGACGTTTGACACGTGTGCTTGACTTTTCCTGCTCGCTACGCTAGCTATGTCGTAGAAAATTTCCACGAGTCATGCTCATGATGTACAAAATTTTAATGTGGAAAATAGGGAGGTATCATATTTGTCTCAATTCGCGATATACCTTTTGGTAATTTACCTTAAATTACTGCTGTCATTTTCCGTCAAGTAGGTTTAGAAAAGCATAGGAGATACCTAAGTCATGTCATGTTTTATCATTTAAAATACGCGTTATCTGTCAAAATAAGACGATGATAAAAACAAATGAAAAAATAAATGCTTAGAATATGCTGTGTAATGCCGGCACCCCATTTCTTTCCCGTGGGTGTTGTAAAAGCCGACTAAGGTGTGTATATTGCAATTTAGGCGATACACAATTTTCCAAATGACCCTCAATGTCCGTCTTTTGCAGTCGTTTACGCTCTGCCTACCCCGCAAGGGATTATAGGCGTGATACGTGTATATATGTATGTAAAGAGAATTTATTTCCCGAATTGAGGTCATGAAATGTCAAAGATCGTCAACAAAACAAGAAATGAGGGGCTGTAATATATGTGAGTAACATGAGTACACTTCTGTTTGACAAGCCGGTAGATGTAATAACCGTCATGCAAACCAATTTGCTCTGTGAGCGGCAGGTTCTTGCGGTTTACGTAATATGATGAATACTGATTGTTACATACACTGTGACGCATATACGACTTCTATACCGTACAGTTAAAATTAATTAACGTGAATTTGTAAAAGTTTTGTATTTTTATTATAGGCATTTTTATAATTTCATATAGGTAACTTCAGTGTTAGAATTATTTGGCAAGTTTTCATATAAAATATAGCATACACAGTAATTCATATCGTCTGGGACACTAAATCAACGAACGACTCGATGAACCCTGGTGTCAGAGTTGTAAAACCATGAGTTTAATCCTGAGACCAAACTTAGACCACAAGACCACTTGGCAGTATATATTACTTTATGGATACGAATAGGCTATGTATTTTCAGTCGCGCCTTGTGATGCCATCTTACAATAGCTTCACCCAATTTATTTCCCGTTGGTGTCGTAAGAGCCAACTAACGAACTCGCGGGTTACAGTTGTATTGCAATTTAAGACGATGGACTGACAAACTGACACTATAGTAATCCACAATTTTGTGAATGACCCTCAAATGTTTGTCAAACTTGGCGTAAATGACCGTTTAACGGCCATTTATGCTCTTTCTACCCAGCAAGGGATAAAGGCGTGATATGTGTATGTATGTATTTTCAGTCACTTGTCAATCGTAGTCCAATCAAGCTGAATTGCTTATTGCAATCATACAGCCATATAGTAAAGCACCCAAGTATTTGTTTCTGAATGCCATATTATACAAAATTGCTTCAAATTTGGTTGCCTACTGTACCGCAAAATTCTAATAATATTGACTGTGTTCCATGGAGACGCAATATCGCGACATCAAAGAAATCTAGTAGGGGCAACTCGCAGTGGTACGACAACCTCTGAGAGAAAAGTTACGGATAAATAATAAACATACATACATACATAAATCACGTCTATATCCCTAACGGGGTAGGTAGAGCATTATAGCCGTAAAACGGATATTAACACCACGTCTGACAAAAGTTTGAGGGTCAATCATATAACTGTGTATCACTATACAGACAGATTGTCAACCCATCGCCTAAAATTGCAATACACATCTAACCCTCGAGTCCCTTAGTCGCCTAAAATAAATAAATAATAATACCAAACATTTTACTTAGATGATATGTATTGATAGGTAAGTTTATGTACTTTATTTTAATACATGTTTAACTATAGTATTTATTTAATATGTATTTGAGTTCAGTATATAATTTATTATAATTTTTATTTTATTTTATTATATATAAATGCTCATGTCTCTTTATTTATTACTCTTGCACTCTGCCCTGTTTTTTTATCTTTATTTTCTATACTCAATGATTGTCTGTAAGAGATCGCTTTTAACGATAAGGCCGCCTTTGCTTTAAGTTTTATTTTAATATATCCTATATTCTGTTTTTCTTTTTCTTTTTGTGTAATAAAGTGTTATTATATTACTTACTTAATTATTTCCCCGGAAACATAGAAACATTAAAAATAAAAAAAAAAAAACAAATTTTCCTATGTCAGATTTTTTGTCAAATCAAAATTTTTATATAGGTATTTCCATAAATTTAAAGTGGTTTTTGAAGTAAAAAAAATGGGCAGGCATCACGAAATCGAATATTATAGTGAACATTTGACAAATTGTGGCAAAATACGATTTTATAGGTAATCCATAGTAAAATAATGTACCTAGGTATTAGGGATTATGAATTAGAATGACAATATGCTGTAGGCATGTTTTTGTGAAGGTTGTTGCATTTTGACAATTGAACTATACTTACTAAAAGGTTTGCTTTGGCTCGTGAATTCGTGATTATAAACAATTTTTCCCAAGATACTTAGGTCGAACTATTGCAAATAAAAACAAAAAATTCTTGGGAAATATTCCCAATTTTTGTAACCCGAATCTAGTACGATAATTCCTTACCTCTTACGATACTCACGGAAAAGAAATGGGATGAGGCTACTCTAAGCCAGCATCACACGGCATCTAAAATACTGAAATATTTGGCGATGTTGATAAAATGGATTCTACTTACGTTGTAGTTATCAAACCAGTTTTCCTTTAAAAAACGGGCATTAACGCCGCGCCTGGGAAACATTTAAGGGGCATTCAGATCCTCATAGGTTTGACAAACTGTTAACAAAATGGATTCTACTTACGTTGTAGTTATCAAACCAGTTCCCCGTCTAAAGCCTACATAAGTGGCCCCGATACAATATCAGGCCCTCAGAGGTCAAGAAAAGCCTGCACAATCTGACGTCACGTATGAGCCCGTGTTTAGGGGCATGCACCAGGTGGCAGCACATGCATTTAAATCGAATATTACTTGGTGCTTGGGGATAGAAACCGGGAATATCTGACCGGTTTTACCGATATTTCTATACCGGTTTTTAGAACTTTAAAATCGTTTTAAAGATGTTTTTGTGCTTTTAATACATACAGATAGGTACCTTTAATGCCTTACATAGCAGGCTGAGTGCTAACGGCCGTAAAATACGGTCGCTAATGAGCTGGTATCACACTATATTTTTTATGATTTTCGGAGCCTAATCCTTGAAATAATATACTTTGCCGGCACTTGCACCATCTTTTCACGCATGTGTCACGTAAATACTTTAGTCACAACCTAAACAAAATACGTCAGTATAAAAAAACCCTCGGGTGTCATAAGACTAAGGGACTCGTGGGTCTCATGTGTATTACAATTTTAACGACAGACTGACAACCTATCACAATGGTGATACTCGATTTTTCTGGTGAGGCCCTTAAACATTTTTGAGACGTAGCGATAGCAACAGTATTTGACGACCATTAACGCTCCGCCTTACCCGCGAGGGATAAAAGCGTGATAAATGTGTGTGTACAAAAACCAGAATTGAACTCTTATATCGGAAACTCAAAACCGGTTTTACAGTCTTCCGATTTTACATGCTCTAGTTGGTGCTTGGTTCTTCGGCCAGGTAGCGGCTAGAACTTGTAATATTGCAACGTTTCCGCCATTTTGTATTTCTAGTATCATTGAGTACTCCGATTCAGGTGTGGATATAAGTGGAATGTGTGGTTTCCTTATTTCTGAGTTAGATTTGAAGAGTTGCATGTAATATCAAAATAGTAAGCACCAGTGTTTGGCAAGTAGGTATGACAAAGCGTGTGATGCCGATTTAGAAAAGAGCTGCTCGAGGGTATCATGGGTTAATTACAATTCCAGGAAACAAACTGACAGTCTGTCACTATTGTGATACACGACTTTTCTAAAACGGCAATGAAATATTTGTCCAACGAGGTGCTAGTGTCAGTATTTTACGGCTGTTATCGCTCTGCCTACCCCGTAATAATGGCATGATATGTGTATAAAAAGTGGTGTATAGTATTGTAGGTATGATCATTTGACATTCAATTTGAAGATAGCTACTACCTATCATGTATATAAATAGACTATTGCTGTAGTAACTGTTACTAAAAACCATATTGTTGTCTTAATTACGAGTGTTTTTTGTAAATACTATTGGAAAAAACATTTCTAAGTAAAAAATAACTTAATTAGCTCCATCTTATTTTGACACAAACAAAAAAAGCGTAGTTATTTCTACATTTTCCTTTAGGAAACATCATTCTTGTCCGCTAATTAAGAAAAGCACGAGCTACTAATTAGGGCCAATCAAACAATGTAATCCGGCTAAATTAGGAATACTCCACGATGCATACTTTCCTATACAATGGGCGAACTTCGGAATTCAGCCGGGTACTTAACAGATCCTTCTGTAGCTCGAAACGTATTTATTAATTTCGCGGGAGTATTAAATTAGGAAATGAAATACATAAAAAGGTTCTGTATATTTTTATCTTAATTAAGTCGGAACCAGTAGTTTGTATTTCATTTAAAACGCAATAGGTAAGTATGTGACATACTTAGATAGATAGTTCTATGGAAACTCAAAATATTTTTGTCATATTTCAACCTATGGTCCTTGGTGTAAGTTGGTCCTTATCACCAGCCTGTGTTGAGATTTCGCTATCAGTCAGTATTAAAATTTCATCCTATACATAAAAAGTATTTATAAATGGTAAATCGTGACAAGTTTGAAACCCAAAAAGCACTAAAGTTTAAAAAAATTGTTAATGACTGATAACCCAACAAACAAATTAAACTTATAAAATTAAGTCTATAAGATCTATACTCTTATACTTGTCATAAAATAGCATTAATAATGTCAACGTTCCTTATAATGGCACATTATAAGAAGATTTGGCTAATATTACCTTTACTCTTATAATTTGGCTGGTTAAACGTCATTAAATCCAAATTATATGGCTACTATAAGGGTTCGAAATGTGTTCTTCTTATAGAGGCTAACTACATTGCTTTTCAGCCTTATAATATTCAAAGATATATAAAGGCTTTTAATATGACAAATTATTCTTATAAAAGACATGCATAAGGTTACTATGATGCTTGTCAACTTATAGGAGCATTTGATAAGACATCTATACAGCTAACAAATTCTGACATTTTATATAATCTTTACAAGGATGAAAGCATTCCATATTCCCTTACACAGCCATTATAAAAATATTGTTCTCTTTATGGTTATATTAAAATGTATTACATAACTAAGATCGCCATTTTGTAAGCTCAGCAGGTTGTGCGAATTTATTACGGAGTGGAAATAACATTAAAAATATGGATTCAAAACAATGGAAGAAGTTTAAAAGGACCGGTGGTTACAGAAGAAAAGTAAAAAGTCTTTGAAAACATGCTTATGAACATAACACCCACCACCTCTACTCCTATAATGTTACAGAATAACCATGCGGATACCAACGAATCAGCCAGTGGTTCCGTAGAGGGATTTTTCATTGAAAATGAAAAGGAAACTAGAGAGGATGAATATAATTAGGTCAACCATTGTAAAAATATCTATTGCCCTAGCTCTTCATTGGTAGGGATAACTAGACTACTGAATAAAATTCGTGTAAACTGTATACGCTGGTTTAATTTAAAAGAACAAAGAATCTAGTTCACAAGAGCAGCTGAATGAAATCTGTTGAGATATTCAAAAGTAAAGGTGACCTCTAAAAACGGTCAATGTAAGTTGTTCAAACTAGCAAACTAGGTAATATCAAAACGCAATGTATGAATTAAATACAATGATTAGGCAGGAATGCTGATGCGTTTTGATATATGAAGACAGTTATACAAAATGTTAGAATATTTAAGTTTATGATCATGTTTCTTAACAACCATATCTATTCTTTATTTTTGCGCTATTTTTGTTACTTTCTTATAAATAATTCTTGATTTTTTTTCTACCCGAACTTGTGGCCTCCCATGGCCATGAACTCGCGCACGTACTGCAATAATTAAACAATCATGAAATTATTACAATAAAAAACACTTTTCGTATCCGAATGGCTGTAGGGAATAAAGTTTGAATTGTGATTGAATTTGCGACTCTGGCTTTATTCCCCGCAACTATCGATGTCTAAAAATAAAATAAAGTTAGTTCTACAGAACTAACTAACTAACAACAACAAGTCTTTGATAATTTTTGTTTGAGGAATTATTAAAGACTAGCTAATAATGGTACTTAATCTATTAGTAAGTATAAAACATACAGGGTGTCCCGGTTATAGAGGTCCAAAGAAAAAGTCTAGTTTCTGAACATCCTAGGCTACCATAATACCAAAAAATAATGTTTAATATTTGTAGAAAAAAAAATGGACCTCCTATACTAATTTTGCTCCTGTATGCGAGGTCTAATTTTTTACTTCAAATATAGATTTTTTTTTTTGCTAGTCCAGAATCTAGTTTTCGTAAATCAAATATTCATTACAATTTTGGCAGAAAATGAAAGTAAATTGATGGAAAATCTTTATATTTTCACGACCTATCACAAAATGTAAAGGTAAACTGGAAAGGGTCGGATATGAACAATTAAAACATTCCTTTCTTAGAATAAAATGTGTCCACTTCCATGGCCATTGCATATGGTGTAAATTAAGACCATTTCTTTGTAGAAATTTGTCAACATCTGCTTATTTGTACACAACCATTCCAATATCTGTGAAAATATATATATTAAATTTATTTATTTTTCGTATACCTGTATATACGAAAAATAAAATAATTAAAAAATTAAAAACTAAAGTTAGTACATATGGGATTTTGTTCGTGTCAAAGGAACCCTAAAAATATGTTAAATGGCGATAACACAAAATGGCGATAGCATATAAGCAACAAATGTGGCCATAATAAAGTCTTTACTCTCATTGACCCCTTGTAGACGATGTGCTTATCGTTTTGCTCTCTTAACAGCACTGTATACAACATGAGTAAATAATTTATTCCGTTTTTAGCACTCAAAAAGCATAAATTCGAGGGCGGGTCGACACCACAACACACAGCGTACCACATTTTACCGTGCATTTGAATTCCCAGTTACTTTTCACTATAAACGAGCACACAAATCAGAAATATAAACTACAGAAATATAAATAATAACTTACCGTTCTCTTTTCAGTTAAATCGTTCATGTATCACTTTCCACGCCGAAAACACTTATTGCAGAATCATAAACAAACGGCTATAAGGGCCTACGGATTTTTAAGAGCCTTTGATTTGCCACAATGAGTTTAACTTCTTTGTATCGGATTATAATAAAACACGTATAAGGGTGATCGCCCTTATTAACGTTTTTCATTTGGTTCTTATAAGTGTATTGGTTATATAGAAGATATTTCTTTGCCATTATAAGTTTATCTTCCTTGTTCCTTGCCATAATATAACACGTATAAGTGGAAAAAGCGAGCAATAAGGTAACTATAAGGGGAGTACAAGGGTATAACCTTTATAAATTGTGCCCAAACACACCCTTATTAGCGATAATACGGCTTCTATAAGTATATTATTTTTGGCTATATAAGCCACAATAAGAGCAACTTTTGTTTGTTGGGAAGTTAGTACCGTCGCAAATTGATTTAAACAAATTTAAGTCTAAAACTTTCAGTACCGCCTATATATACTCTGACGAAAATTTGCGAAGAAATAACGTTATAACCAGATAAAACATCCCGAAAATACTTACCTTAACTCCCACACAAAATGCTAATAAGGCGAAACAAGCGAAAGTGCCGCCACACTTTCACTTGTTTAACGGGTCCCTAAAAGTAAGGAAAAAAATTCAAATCGCCGGTCGAGTCGTAATTCGGGATTATTCCCGCCAACTTTCTTTTGTTTCATAAAAATCAGCCAGGAGGGGGTAGCACCTTGCCTCACACCCGCGAGCGTCTGGCACGTGGCGCGGTGAAGTACTTGTACTGCGTTCAAGATAATCTGTTTTAAACTTTCGCGGTCACACACAATAACTCGAAATACTGCATGTCAGTTACGTGACGAATAAGACTGCTCGGAATTGACTGCCAGAGAATGTGTGCTGTATGTTCCTGACAGATATCTCAGGGGTCGGAACCATCGGCGACTGGCTGATGAGGGAGCGCGCACGGTGGCACATAGGGTATCTCCACTTGTAAATGCCCAGACGCAGCTCAATAACTTGCTTGCTATTACACCAGACTGCGACTTGTTTGCTGATCCTTGGGATAAATTGTGCCGTACACTCTCATATTATTGTGAAATCATTAATTTTGTACAAAATTCGTTCTTGAAACAGATGAAGCCGAAACAAATCACGTCGTGTTTCCCACAGCTGATCATAATTGCATTATCAAGAAGTAGTCTTTGGACCGAAACTGCCTTTAATAGCGTTTAACCCTGCAAAGTCGTAAACCAATATTTATTTAAACAGAAACAGGACAGGGGGTCCCAATTGGAGATATAAAATACTTCGCTAAATCAATAGAGCTCGCTTTATAAAACGAATTCTTCCTAGAAATTGCACCGATAGCTCGAATATTTCGGATGCCACATGCCTTGTTCTGTCCCGCCTGCGCTTTTACAAGTACGTCCATTTAAGGCGGGGGATATAGCGCGAGTAAGATTTATAAATTAGTTTTATTTATCATCATCTTTAAATTGAAGTTCGGAGGTTGTCATAAGAAAACCCTCGCGGTCTTGTTGATCCATTGAAGAATAACTTCTTTTGCTACATAGTCCGATACGGCGGGCATTATTTGAGGACATAACTTTAAAGGAGTTTTATGTTTTTAGAGTTTATGTATTTAAGTATGTATATTGCGATTATTTAAAGGACTGAAACTCGTTAATTACTGAACAGATTCAAATGGGAATTGTATCGGAAGAATCCTTACATTATGCTGAGTGTCATAGCATAGGCTAAGCTTTATCTTTGAAAGCAGTCGTGTTTTTTTTTTTTTTTTTTTTTATGCTTGTTTGTACGATTGCGTTACGTTTGTCAGCAAATCGCATCTTGTGTAATTTTTTACGCTTGCGTAGATTTTCGATTCATTGTATGTTAGCTTAATTATTAAGTATATTCAAATTTTAAGTGTTATAGTTAGTTATGTTATCATATATTATATTATCACAATTAAATTAATTTTACAAAATGTACCAGTATTGTTGTATGTATATAGTGACAGTTTTTTCTGTGTAAATATCCAGTTTAAATCGTTTTTATTCACTGCAAATGAAAGTATGTAAGCATATACCTAAGATTACACGAAATACTAAATTGCGTTCGGTCAATGTTCCAGAAACTATATGCCAAAAATAAACTACTTATAGGCTCTGTTTCACCTCGAAAGTTTGTCCCTTACATTTGCTCTGCGCCAGAAATATGTAATAAATAACAATCATTTAGCGCTCAATTTACGATTTTTCGACATAGAAACTAGAAAAATACCGTTACAAAGTCTATTTCAACCATTTTTCCAAAAAAAAGGTATGTATCAAAATAAAAGCAAAAATTTAATAAAGTGACTTTGAGACAGTAGACATAAAATAAAATAAAAATGTTTCAAATAGAGGTCACTTTCGATTTTTTTATATCGAGTAAAGTTCATCAGATTGTGTAACTGATATGTTATTTGTTAGATCCTCGTAATTTTTTTTTTACGGAATTCTATGTCTTTAATTGTGTAAATAGAATTGGTTTAAAAATCTTGCGCGGTATCTATTTTTAAGACATGAAAAGCTAGCCATGCTGAGCGGCACATACTTACGTCCAGTTAAGTTCTGAACCGTAACGCAATAAAACCGTGTTTTTCACATCGTAAACTCGTCCTCGTTGATGTTATACAAAATCTCTCCAACACGCTGGGCCCTGATTAAAACTTGACTTTACGAGTGGCCCGTTTAGTTCAACGCATTTTATTTTGGCAAATAGGCCCTTCGCGGCCCGCAACCTGGCCCTTACCGATTTTAAATGGCCCTCAACTTTTTACATATGAAGTTGGGGTTTAGCAATTTGACCGCAACGTTTGAAAGACCTTGGACATATTTTTTTGGTAATTTTCCACATTTTTTGAAGGTATTTTTTTGTAATGAGAAAAGTCTGCGAGATTAATTTTACGTGGCGACGTGATGTATTATGAAAATTTATAACGGTGAAGGTGTGTAAGTTTGTACTATCTTGAATGGTAAAATAATACAAGTTATTGTGTTAATGTTATTAAAAAAGTCAGCACGAACGACCGTGTGATGCTGGCTTATAATAAAATCATACCTTTTTTCCGTGGGTGTAGTAAGAGACTCTAAGGTTACATGTGTATTGAAATATTAGACGATGGGCTGACAACTTGTCTCTACGTATATAGTGATATACAATGTTCTGAATGATCATCAAAATGTTTGTCAGTCATGGCGCAAATTATGATTTTTACGGCCATTTACGCTCTGTCTACCCTGTATGTTATAAACGAGTGATATAATATGTACCTATATGTAGCATGAAACGAAAGTATACTGAAACAACACCATTTGAAAATCTTGACTCCAACTTGACACAAATATCGTAATACAGATGGTAGTGGTGTAAAGTTACATGCCGTGTGGTTAGCCTGGACAGCCCCGAGGCAATCTATTTTTATTTTTATTTCGCCCGAGTGGGTTTTCTATTAGGACAATACAAAATTTTTTTAAAAAGAAGAAAAATCTGTTATAATTTTAACAATCACGGATTATGACGTCAATAATTGATAATACTATCCTACATTGAATTAAGTAACTTATTTTTTAATTTTCGCTAATGTTCCAAACTCAACCTCAACCAAGTCACAACAAAACTTCCTTTCGTAGAAATGATCGCGTTTCTTTTTTTACCCTTCAAAAGTAGGAGTCCCTATAATCAGCAAATGCCATACAAAATATACCGTCCCATTCAGTGCGGTTCAATGAACCGTCCCGTATCTTGCGGACATAAAACTGGACACAGATTTTATATCCGGACATATTAACCTTCGACTGGAATATTGGTAGAGATCACAGACCAATGATGATAGGTATATTTTGGATTGTAAGTTTATTTAGGTATATTTAATCTATTCGTGTGTAGGTTTATTTTATCTTATTATATTCTATAGATATGCACCCAGCGGTTTCACCCGCTGCCACTCATTTTCCCGTGGTAATAGTTATTTTTCCGCGGAAAAAAGAAGCCTATGTGTTATTCCAGGTTATACTTTACCTGTGTTCCAAATTCCATGTAAATCGGTCAAGCCGTTTGAACGTGAAGAGGTAACAAACATACATACACACACAAACTCTTAGATTTATAATATTATACGGATTGTGCACGCCTAATCCGCCTGTCTTATAAAGTCTTACTTTACGTAGGTCAGCTGGAAGATGTCCTGTTGTGTCGTTATTCTTTGTATACGTGTTTCTCTTGTAATGTTATTGTGTAGAATAAACACTTCCCATGTTAGGTATACAATTTTAGAAATCGCTTAGACTACATTCAATCTGTAAAGATAGAATTAGTCACCGGGTATTAGTTGCAAAACTAACCCGGTAGATGGAGCCGTGCCACGCGATACTGTCATTAAATACACTTGCAAAAATTTCCCGGGCAAGGAACGAGCTGCGGTAGCGCAGATGGAAGTGGCGTCGCCACTAGTAAAGCGAAAGTCGCAGGTTCAAATCCTGCCCACGCTTGAAAATTTTGCAAGTTTATAAAAAAAAAACACCTAAATCTGTTTAAAAATATTTTATTGCGATGAGTCATAGTTGTGCGAACTCAACAAAAAAATAATGAATAGAATTTTAATTCAAAGTTTATGTTTTCCAACGAATAACAGTTTGTGTCAATACACTTTGGATCTTCCATCGTGCTTATAAAGCACAAATTTATCTTCGTGAAAGAACCTTTGACAGAATTAAGTATTTTTTTAGTTTTGACATCAGTACTGACCGAAGTTTAGCCCGGGATCGATGCAGTTTTTGCAACAACATGCAGAAAATAGATTGTGTCTTTAAATATTATATTTTTCATCGTTCAATGTATAAAAGAAAACCCGAGTCACTCGTTTTCAGGAATAACCAATCATGTAAAAGGGGTATCGCGATCGTTTCTCCATAGGGACCACTAAAGTCCCTCTCTACGTCAAGTCCCGTAAAAACACAACACTTCCCACCACTACACGGGATGACCCTTCAGGGATGATCGCGATGGAATCTCGGGACAACTTGTATGCATAGATTCTGAAGCCTATAAAACATTTAAGTCATTTATCATGCAGAATTTAGTGTAACAGATCCGTCATAAAAAGAAAGGCAGTGAAGAGAGAGAGTTTGGAGGTTTGGTTTGCGATGTGATCAGAAAACTTGCAAAATGAACGCCATAGTTTAATTTATTTATTTACAGGTTTTAAACAATAAATTATATGTACTATGGTTTTATTTTGCACTCACAGTGCTATATTACTTTCATAAATGAAAATAAGAAATTGAAAAAATGTCAGCGTCAGCGTACTCCACGGTCCCGGGTTCAAGTCCCGGCGGGCGCTGAAATTTTTTTCAATTTCTTATTTTCATTTATGATAATAAATTATATATAATAAAATCAATGTCCATAATGCGATCATCAACATAAATAAAAATTGAGGGATACAACCTTATACGATACATATGTTACACTTTGTGTTGTTACTTCTTGATGGAACTCCATGTTAATTTACTAATAAAACACTTTTTACTAGTTCCACTAATTAAATATATTTGTTTAATTTGATGTTAAACTAAATGCGACCGGTTTCGAACATCATCATCGGGCAGTCATCATCACTGCAAACTTAAACAAATATATTTAATTAGTGGAACTAGTGAAAAAGTGTTTTATTAGTAAATTTTATCGATGCTTGTTAAGTAAATAGCAATAATATAATGAAGAACAATACAGATGAATAATATTTTAAATGTTAACAAAACTACAACAATTAATAATATAATTTAAAATTTACACTCAAAATACTCTTGAACAGAGCACCTCAAAAAATCATTTTGATTGAGAACACCTGTTTAAAATCTTGCCCGCCTGCTATCCACGTCTTAAACCAGCAACTTATAAAACTATGCTCCTCAAACTGGCACGCAAAGAACCGTCAGTGGCTCTTAACGAACAATGCGGGAACGAAAACCACCTAACCTATTTCTCGGCACAATATCTATCAAAATGTAGGCTGGGAAGCTGGCGCCTGCACTTTGCAACCTGTATGTACGAGTGATGCCAGCATGGAATAGCATCACTCAATTTTTTTCCCGTGGGTATCGTAAGAGGTGACTAAAAGACTCGAAAGTTCCACGTGTATTGCAATTTTATAGGCAATGGACTGACTATGGTGATACACTCTCACGATGACTCTAAAATGTTTGTCCATTTTCACGGCTGTTAAAGCCCTGATTCCTCCGGAAATTTTGTCCCTTTCATTCATCCTGCGCCAGAGAGAAACAGACACTAATTTTGCTTTCAAATTGTCGCGACATTTCACAGTTTTTCAGACATAGAAACTAAAAAAATACCGTTAGATTGTCCAATTTACGTATTTATACTAGAAAAGAAGAATAGGTATAATTTTTTTTTGGGAATATCCTTAAAATTGTAGACATTGAAAAAAAAATTCAAATATAGATTACTTTGGTATTTTTTTTAATCGAGTAATGTTTGTCAAATTGTGTAACTGATTGATAAGTATATGTTATCTGTTAGATCCTTTTGAACAATATTTATTTTTTCAGAATTTAACCGCCGCGTCTAAATAAAACCGCCTTGACGCTCTGCCTACCCTGCAAGGGATATAGGCGTGATGTATGTATGCATGTTTTTAGAATAAAATGTGTAGTTTTAAACAAGACAGTTTTATTCAAGCACATTCTACCGAGGGACATGTTACTCATACGAAGTCATCATTCACAGTTTTATCTGCAGAAGACAAGACTTCAGCAGACTTATTATGAGTAAGACATTTTATATTTACTACATGGAATAAGATTGGCCCCAGGGACTAATGTAAACAGTATGTTCTTTATGAAAAAGGCTTCTAATTTGTTTTTATTTCCAGATATATTGTATAACGCCCAAAGAATATCATCGTATTTGTGAAAACATGCAAATCTTTCAAGCGCGGGCAGGATTTGAACCTGCGACTTTCGCTATTACTAGTGGCGATGCCTCTTCCATCTGGGCTACCGCAGTTTGTACCTTGTCCGCGAATTTTGCAAGTTTATTTAATGCCAATAAAGCGTGGCACGGCTCCATCTACCGGGTTAGTTTTGGAAGAGGCATCGCCACTAGTAATGGCGAAATTCGCAGGTTCAAATCCTGCCCGTGCTTGAAAATGTTGCAAGTTTTTATTAATTGTATACCTAACACAAGCAGTGTTTTTTAATTTGATATTCAATATGATTGCAGTGTAGAATTTTTTATTCTCTTTCTTTGTCTATGAAGCTAGATATGTAACTTTTGTTTTCTAAAGGATGCTTAGATTTTATTTTTATTTAGATATTGTGAAGTCATCTAATACCTACTTTTGAAGCGCTGAAGAGACAATGGTCTTGCCAGCAAATGCTGAGCCATTTTCGTTAAATACTTCTCTAGTAAAGATGATTTGTAGAACTTAAAAAGGCTATAAATAATGTTTTTATTTAATTTTCTTATATTTATTTTGTAAAATAGAATCCAAGGCTTTTGCTCCGCAAGTAGTCGCACAACGCACTACTATTGAGTTTTAAAGGTCGTAAAAACAATTGTGCTGATCTGTTATACTGGTTTAAAGACATTGTATTGTCCAGATGCTGTTCGAAATAAAAGTAAGAAGTGCTTGAAAATAAATAAGGCATCTATTGAGGCCGCCTTTGCTTTCAAGTTTTCTGTATTGTTTTGTTTCTGTTGTGAGCAATGAAGTGTTCATCTATCTATATAGGGTGTAAAAAAAAATTCTGAAAATATTTTAAGGGGTGAACCAGTACGTGAAACTGAACAACTTTCCCCAAGAAACATAGGTCGAAATATGAAAAAATTAAGTATACTTAGTGTGTTACCCGGCCGGGATAATTTGTATGGGAAGGCCAAATTTCTTTTAAATATTTCGGCCTATGTTCCTTGGGGAAAGTTGTTCAGTTTCACGTACTGGTTCACCCCTTAAAATATTCTGAGCTAATTTTTTTACACCATGTATATCATTTTCGGTGTTTTCAACCTTTCCAAATGTTATGTATTTTTCATCTTGATCTTGAGGAGTTCACAGTATGCCAATCAAGCTATCACATTTTAAGTGCACTGTCTGAATTTTCTAATTTATTTCGTCTACAAAATTTTTTTCATACTGTACTGGGAGTTATAAAAAGTACAATAGCAGTACATTATATAAAAGTGAGATGAGCGAGGATTTCAAAGATGTCGATGGTAAACATGGTGTAAGGGCCCTCCAAATACTGATAGAGTGCATTGCAACCATGTAACTGAACAACTTTCCATGAAAAAATATTTCAGGAGACTTCTAAATTTTTTGGCCTTCCCATAGTAAGTTGATCGTGATTTTGTATGGGACTTCGAATATTTTTTGTCCTTTTATGAGATATTTTCCTAGGGGAAGGAAGTTTAGTTTCATCGTCTGCATGCACCCTATCAGTATTCGAAGGGATGTCCCTTACACCCCGTATATATTATTATAATTAAATATGTCCGTGTGATGCCGGCTTAGAGTAGCATTACCCCATTTCTTTCCCGCAGGTGTCGTAAGAGGCGACTAAGGGATTTGTGAGTTTGTCAATTTTAGGCGACAGGCTGACAACCGGTCACTACACGATTTTTCTGATGAGCCTCAAAGGTTTGTCGGGTTTGTTACCAACCCCGCAAGGGACAAACGCGTGATATATGTATGTAAGTAAATACCAAGTAAATACTCAACTTCTAGACTAGGTGCCGTAAGAAGTCTTGAAAAATACCGACTAGTTTGCGGGTGATCTTCCAAATAGTAGTCTAGATCTTATAATGTTTATATACATTAACAGCCATAACAGCCCATTGCTGAACATAAGCCTCCCCCTATCGGAGGGTATTGTCATCACCACGCTTAGCAAGCGGATAAGCGAGCGCAGTGCAAGATATTGCTTTCACAGGGAACACTCCTGCCAATTCCCTGGATGAATTTATCCCTCACACACACCGGAATTATACCTATTCCTATTACACAGGAATTGACTAAGTTATCCCAAAAACCGTTTTCTTATATCCCGATTCAAAGGACTACCTTTTCAAAACCTAAACGTACCTTCGACAGTTTCAATACGTCTTACACTCGAAAAGTTTCAATACATAACCTGCCTATAAGGCGACCAATTGAAAGGGCGCACATTATTAAGGCGAGTGTACCCGTGAATGACCTCGATAGTGGCGAAACTTCGCAAAAAATATATTTACTTTTCATACAAACAATCTAACAGCATGTCCGTTGCTCAAGTTTAAGGTTTTATCCGTAAGAAGAATTAGAAACCTCATAATCAATGAAATATTCGCTGTAAATAAAGTCATGGAAATTAATACCAAAAGTGGTCGTTTTCAGGCACTTTTTGCCATAACTTTAATTACAGCGAATATTAAATTGAGTTTGTAGGTTCTAATTTGACTTAAGGATATTACATAAAACTTAGGCAACGTATATTCTGACAGATTGTTTGTATAAAGAGAAAGCTTTTTTGTGATGTGGCGCCACTGTCAAGGTCGTTCACGGGTACACTCGCCTTAATAATGTGCGCCTTTCCAATTGGTCGCCTTATAGGCAGGTTATGTATTGAAACTTTTTGAGTGTAAGACGTATTGAAAAGTACGTACGTATAAGTTTTGAAAAGTGGCGCCACTGTCGAGGTCGTTCAGGGGTACGCTCGCCATGGCGCACATTATTAAGAACTGCCTCCAAGTTCCACATTCGATAATCTGCCAGTTTTTTTCCGCCGATGCGATGTGGGTCAAGAGAAAACTCCGGGGAAAGTAAGGCTGGGAACATACCTACAACACATTTTCCGAGATCGCTTGTTTTTGTTTTTTTTTTCCTTTTTTATACATATAGGTACTTGATTTCCGCCCAGTAGTTTCACCCGCTGCCGCTCATTTCCCGTGGTAATAGTCTATGTGTTATTCCAGGTTATTCTACCTATGTTCCAAGGTTTATCCAAATCGGTCAAGCCGTTTGAGCGTGAAGATATAACAAACATACATACACACACTGAAAACTCTCAGATTTATAATATTAGTACGGAATACGGATATTCTTCAACAGCCACAAAAGTCCACAGCTGGACATTGGCCTCCATCCGGGGGTATTTGCCATACTTACCACGCTTGGCTGGCGGATTGGCGAGCGCAGTGCAAGGTATTGTATTTACACTCGCACCTGCTTAATTTCTGGATTAATCCCTTAATCGCCCTTTACAGCACCCACGGGTGGAAATGGGGTGATGCTATTCTTAGCCCGCACTACACGGCAAATATATCACGCTATACATACATATATCAAGCCTATATCGGTTGCGGGGTAGGCACAACATTTGATGGTCGTTCAGAAAAATATCACCGTAGTGACAGGCTGTCAGTCCATTGCCTAAATCTGCAATACACATGTTACCCTCGAGTCCCTTTATCGCCTCTCACGACATCCACAGGAAAGAAATGGGGTGGTATATTCTAAGCCGACATCACACGGCTTTTTTTGAAAACTTGCAAAATTTTCGAGTGCGGGCAGGATTTGAACCTGCGACTTTCGCATTACTAGTGGCGACGCCTCTTCCATCTGGGCTACCGCAGCTCATTTCTTGCCCGCCAATTTTGCAAGTGTATTTTAATGCCAGTAACGCTTGGCATGGCTCCATCTACCGGGTTAGTTTTGCAACTAATAACCGGCGACTAATTCTATCTTTACAGATTGAATGTAGTCTAAGCGATGAAAACCAGCGATAAATTGAGTACCAAATTTTAAAACACTTCCCGTGTTAGGTATACAATTTTTGAAAACTTGCAAAATTTTCAAGTGCGGGCAGGATTTGAACCTGCGACTTTCGCATTACTAGTGGCGACGCCTCTTCCATCTGGGCTACCGCAGCTCATTTCTTGCCCGCCAATTTTGCAAGTGTATTTTAATGCCAGTAACGCTTGGCATGGCTCCATCTACCGGGTTAGTTTTGCAACTAATAACCGGCGACTAATTCTATCTTTACAGATTGAATGTAGTCTAAGCGATGAAAACCAGCGATAAATTGAGTACCAAATTTTAAAACACTTCCCGTGTTAGGTATACAATTTTTGAAAACTTGCAAAATTTTCGAGTGCGGGCAGGATTTGAACCTGCGACTTTCGCATTACTAGTGGCGACGCCTCTTCCATCTGGGCTACCGCAGCTCATTTCTTGCCCGCCAATTTTTGCAAAACGGCTTTTTTGTATTTGATTTGGAACTGTGCTTTCGCTATCGGTGCTAGCGACGCCCTTAGTTTTACTAAATGGGCTATCACGGCTCAGATATATTAATTTAGTTTAAGTATATATTTTTTAATGTGTGTCTTTAACTGCGCAAGTCTTTCGCGACTGATATCAGCACAGGCATAGTAGTAGTCAAAACGGCCTATCTACAATTATTTTTTTGTGTGACTAAGCTGAAGTAGTGTGTCCTAGTCCTTACGCCACCGCATTTGTCATAGAAGAGACGACTCGTTTGTATGTGTGTGTTTCACTTTGAGTCAGTGTGTGTGTGTGTGTGTGTGTGTTTTGTTGTTGCTGTGCTGCGGTCTGCGAATACTTATCAGGAATATTACAGTTACAAGTGTGTATTACACGTAGGTTCAATTTTATTTCTTTTATGGCATGCTTCAAATGTCTAACCAGTGACTTGGATAGCGATGCCTTCAATTCGGGATATAAGTTCTCTTAACTTGCCTTAAATAAGAGCTGTTACATTCCGTCAAATAGTTTTGAGAAATGATAGGAGATATCTATGATAGATAGATAGGAGAATTATGTCAATGGCTTCTTCGCAATTTCTCAAATATTTAAAGGCCGTTTCAGAAAAAACGTGTGTCAATATTATAATAGGGTGTCATTCTGTCTCCTAAAACTGCAATACATATGAAATGAAACCCTTAAGTTACGATACCCATGGGATCAAATAGGGTGATGCTATTATAAGTTGACATAACTATAGGTCTGTAAAAACGGGGTGATACTATTACAATTAGGCAGCATACGGTAACTAACTATCACCAACCGTGGCTTGTTTATACAGGTTGTAAAGGACAGCTCTCTGAATACTGATAGGTTGCATTCAGAACATGAAACTGAACAACTTTCCCCTAGAAACATAAGTCAGAAAACGACAAAAAAATCAACCTCCCATACAAAATCACAATCAGCTGACATTAACTATAACTAACTGCATTTACTATGGGAAGTCTAAAAAATTGAGACGTTTCCTGAAATATATTGTTATGGGAAATTGTTCAGTTTCATAGTCTGAAAGCACCCTATCAGTATTCGGAGGGCTATCCCTTACACCCTGTATGTTACAGTCATTAGAAAGTTACCGTTGGCTGTGTGGTGCCAAATATTTTTAAGCTGTGAATTTAAATCTAACATGAGGTTTCTCAATGAACCATAAAATGAGCTGTCAAAACTTTTGGCACGTTTTCTAGATTTTACTAGTAGCTAGGACAGTGAAGATTATGATAGGTAGAACTTTCATACAGGAAAATTTCTGCTATGGGTAAGTTTAGCTAAGCAAGAAATCGTAAAAAAATTGACTGCCCATAGCAAATGCAGTCAGCCGATTGTGATATTGTATAGTAGGTTTTTTTTTGTTGTTTCCTGATATTTGTTTCTAGAGAAAAGTTGTTCAGTTCGTCGTCTGTATGCACCCTATCAGTATTCGGAGGGCTGTCCACCACACACCCCGTATAGGTACCGGTCCAATTTTATATTGGACGTCGGCTGAAGGAGAGGGTTCTCATGAACCCCGTTATGGTTCGCTCCATGGCCAAAGGCTAGCGATTGCCATCCAGCGTGGTAATGCCAGGAGTGTGATGGACCCCTTTAGACCGGGTGCGTCCTGGGGTGGTCTTTGTGGTTAATAAGTTGACTATTGTATTTTATTTAATTTGTATCTCTAGATGAATAAATCTATATAATATTATCACAAGTATAATTGAGGTTATACAAAACAGATACAGTTAATTATACGCATGTGAATAACACTTTTTGAAAATCATGATTTCAATTTGAAATAAAATGTTACATGCCTGGCCAGCCCAGACGTAGTGCCTTTTTTTATCTCGCCCGAGCTGTTTTTGTATCAGGACCATACAAAACTGTTATAAAAAGAAGAAAATTGGGTTCCACATGTCTTTTTACAATAACGGCTCATGATGTAAATAAGTAAAAGTACTTTCCTACATTGAATTAAGTTAATATTATTTCAGATAACTATCTACGCTGCGCTTCAGTATGAATATATTTGCAATCAAATTTGATTTACAACCGTAATATTATATGACGTGAACATAACGTATCCATATCCATTAATAATACCTGGTCCGCACGCATTCCTTTATTAAGCTTCGGTTTGGTAATTCATTTGAAATGTATTTCAAATTACATTTGCCTTTGTGTACGTCTAAATGATTTGTAGCCTTATTTGATAGTGTTTTTGGTATTAAGTTTTAGTACATTTATTATGCAAGTGAAATTTATACACTGTTTAAATGCACATTGCTGTTGATATAGGATGAAATATTACTGGTGGCACAAGATGGGCTGGTGATAAAGAACAACTTTCCCCAAGGATCATAGGATGAAATATAAAAAGAAAAATAAGTTTTCATAGTTACTCAAAGAAACTTAAAATTTTGTATGGAAAGTCCGAATTTTATTTTCGACCTATTTATTCATCTTGGGAACCGTTGTTCTTACCAGCCCGTCTTTAGTTTTCGCTATCAGTCTCTAGTAAAATTTCACCCTGTATATTTTGGGTAATTCTACGAGTGTAAATTTGATGTTGTATATGGTAGTTCAATAAAGTCACGTTCATTTTATGGGGCAAGCAGACATCAACAGCTATGACAGATTTGGTTTAAGGCTGATCTTCGGACGCCAACTAATGACTGTCCATATGCAATCCTTTCAACTAAACTACTCACAATTTTATTTTGTTAGGGCTGTTAGGAGATTAATTTGCCAATTCCAGTACACCAAAAATACTGTTTGTACGACTCATTTGTCGAAATTAAAATTGAAATTTTGTGAATTGTAAATTAACAGTATTATTCCCGTTTGTTTCAGATTCATGTCATGCACTGCTGATTTCATACGCTATGCGGTCACAAATACGTAAGTAGTAGTAGAGTAGTTAAACCTAATTTGATTTTTATAATGAGATTGTACTGTGTAAATCATATACTACAGAACACTATGTCTACCACCCGGTACCTTAATGCCAATAACACGTGGTTCAATCTAAGAGTTAGTTTTGCAATTAATACCTTGCAACTAATCCATTTTTTAAAGTTTTCATCGCACTAAAATACAATGACTAGAATTTAGACCGGACTAGTCGCTGGGTATTAGTTGCAAAAGTAGTGTATTAGTTGCAAAAGTAGGGTTACTTTTGCAACTAATACCCAACTAATACACTTAGTTATAAAAAGTAGTGTATTAGTTGCAAAAGTAGGGTTACTTTTGCAACTAATACCGCGCGACTAGTCCGGTCCGGTCTAAATTATAGTCATTGTATTTTAGTGCGATGAAAACTTTAAAGAATGGATTAGTTGTTGGGTATTAATTGCAAAACTAACTCTTAGATAGAACCACGTGTTATTGGCCTTAAGGTACGCTTGCAATACACAATGTATACATAATTGAAAATATAAATTGATAAAATTACTAGTTACTTTAACCCAGGACCGTGGAGAACCGTCCCACTGCCTTGCCAACTGAGCTACCGGCGTCTCGACTGACATTTCCAAATTTTCTATCTCTTGGTACTCGTGTCGAAGCAACGTACAAGCAAGCGTAATAAACCATAGTACAAATGCAATACAAATGTATCAACACTAAGTCAAGTCGAGTGACAAAATTGGAGATCCAATTTCGTCCTAAAATCTTTTACTAAAATTTGGAGATCACGGTTTCAATTCCGCTCCCAAAACTAACAATTTGGGCTACAAGGGCCCAAGGGCAGGGGCCTAATAAATACCACGTGACACGGAATTAGAAACGCCCCTATATTTTCCCATCCGGTGTGTCCCTCGTGTCCCCATGCTGGGGACTAAATACACAATTCAATTTGAGATCAGGAAATAGAAAGTTCACGTTTATAAAACGACTATTTCGTGACTCATTCTAAAATTCGTTTGTAAGATAGATAGATAGATGAACACTTTATTGCTTACAACATACACAACAGAAACAAAACAATACAGAAAACTTTTGGGGTGGTATGGGATCTACCTCCTAGCGGTCCACCCCGGGCAACGGCAACACAGGCTTGCCTGTGGATAAGTCCGGCTGAACGATCCCACCAAGCGGTGGAAGGCTCCGTAAGGGGCCGCCTGGCTCGCGACCACCATCCCACCGAAGTCTGGCGCCAAGTAGCTTGCTGCGTTCCGTCAGTGTGTGGGAGTGCCAGTGCCTTAACAGGCTTCTTCTGGGTGAGCTCGCTCCATCTTAGACTCTGTCTCTGTCCTATGACCTAGACTAGAGTCAAGAGCAAACCCATCATTAATAATAAAAAAAAAAAAAAACTTAAGACTAAAAGTAAGCAAAGGCGGCCTTATCGCTTGCAGCGATCTCTTCCAGGCAACCTTTACATTAAAAAACATAACTTTTTGTCATGATTATGTTATGATAAGCATGCCAAAGTTATTTTTTCTAAGATGTTTATAAAACACAAATACTAACAAACCTCGTATGGAACTTAGTAGTTACTAGTAGTAACTTATTAAAATATTAAAATATGCATAAAAAGATAATTTAAGATACTAAAATTAATTTACCAACATCTTATTTCTGGGTTTTTGGATTGCTTTCCGAACTTGTAGCAACAAAATATAACCTTAAACTACAGAATAAAAAAATATAATAAAACTACTTGACTAGCCCGATAGCGAAGCGGATAGTACCCCTGCCTGCTACGCCGAGGATCGTGGGTTCGATCCTCACAAGACACAAATATTTAAGGCCATTTTCAAGTATTTGTGTTTAGTCTGGGTGTTTTTCTATGCATAATAATGTATTTATTTACAAAAAACATTCCTAAATTCCTGTTAATATCATCTAGTTCGCATTGTACAAGCTTTGCTTACTTTGTGACTAGATGGCGCTGTGTGAATTAAATTGGATATTTATTTATTAACTTCAACTGGCCTTTAATTCATTCCCAAGAAAACTCTTATAAATAGTAACCGAGCCAACCTCAAACTACCGTTGTGGCGGGCCAGTGGAGTACTATTATAAATATTCTGTGCCAGTGGCTAGTTCCGACTATTACCAAAGTTGCCGCACAATGATTAATCGATGCATAATTTATTGACTGATAGTCCTTTCCTTGCTTCTTGCTAGACACATACCCAGAAGCTGTGGACAGTATCGGTTTTATCATGATTTAAATGGACACAGTCTTCTTCTTCTGCTTTTCGTGTGGGACATGAGGATGAACCCTGATGTCGAGAGTTTTTTCAACCGCCTACTACTAGTAGTAGGCCTCTAAAACGATTGTAAGTTAAATAAAATGTGTTACATAAAGTCAAAATACTGTCGAATGAATGCTACCCTTTCCACCCAAGAGTCGGAGGCAGTAATGAATATAGGGTGAATTTTTTGTGACCAATAGCGAAAACTCAATACGGGGTGCTTATAAAGAAAAGAATTTTCCCCAAGGAACAATGGTCGAGATAATTTTGGACCTCTCATACAAAATTGCCGATCTCAGCTTACTATGGAAACTCAAAATACTTTTATCATATTTCAACCTTTGTTCTTAGGAGAAAGCTGTTCCTTATTACCAGACCGTTTTCAGTTCGCTATTGGTCACTAGTAAAATTTCACCCAATATTAACCGCACTAACCTCCAACCTTGTAGCGGGCAAACTGCGGGCTCAGACTATTACTAAAGTTCCCGGTCGATTACCCGTTACATAATTTATTCAGCATTATCCATCGTCCAAGTCGCGAGCAGTTGTCCCAAGGGCTGAATTTTGTCAAAAGCAATTAACGGAGACTACTTGGACGACATTGTGGTTCATACATGAGTGGTCCCTTCTTGGCCGCAGGTGTTGGTCGAGAACGATCCATTTGAAGATTTGACGTAAAGTTTCGTAATATATCGATAACCTTGTTAAATATATACAGGATTATTTTTTAGACAGTGCGCAGCTTCAACATACGTAATGGTTATCAAATTTTACAAAATATGTATTTATTTTTTACACCTGACTTAGAACAAAAAAATTGAAATAATCGCACTTAAACTTATCCCAGGATCGTACGTAAGTGTGGATCACCCTATTAGGTTCACTAGCTATCTTTCGATATGGCAACGTCGCGCGCGGCCCAGTTATACCTATCAACTGACTGTGTTCTAGCTTCTACCTACAGCACAGGTCAATGACCAGTCCAGGTTAATGACCGCTATTGGTACCGGGGTGGGTGCGTGTGATACCTACAACAACTAAGTACCTATCTCACAAGTACCTACACTTAAACTGCCTCCGTGGTGTAGTGGTTTGAAAGTTGGTCTCTTGATTTGATGGTCCCTGTTTCTAGTTTATGCGGAGAGACAAGATTATTTTGTTAATCACGTACCTAGTTGGATTTTTCCCAGTTTGGTTAAGAATTAGCAGCTACTACTAGCATAAGCAAGACATGTAAATGTTTAATCCATAACGGTAACTCGGGATTGTACAGCACCTCGAGTAACCATCTACGTGATCAATTTAAGAATCGTTTTTCTTACAGTTATCAAGAATAACCAGAAAAGATTGATACCCATTTTAAAAGATCAACATTCAAAGGTTTTTTTAATATTCTTTAAAAAAGAACCAGTAAAGACTTTAATGGCAACTGGAGCCGTTGCTGATAGTACCTAAAAAGCCTACACAACCTGCATACAACAGAGGTTGTGAAGGTTTGACAACGTCGCGATTAGTCACCGCGTCTTACAGCGCCAGACATAGTGGCGCCAACCGCCGCCGCGCCGCTGCCGCCGGCACGGCGTGGCGGGAAATTCATCTGCACTGCTAGAAAGCTTTATGTACACTGATGATATGAGGTAGCTCGTATTGCGCGTGCCTGCCCTTCGATGATTTTAACCGAATTATCCTTAAAGTACAACTGCATTGAAAGTAAAGTAAACGGCAATTTTGTGCGCTTATGAGAGTGGAGCGAAAAATTCAGTAAAGTATGACAGTCAAAGTTGATTAGGCCACTAAAATGTTGCTACTACGTCAGTGTGAACTAACCTTGAGTGGTTTTTTAGGAATAAAGATTAAAAACGGTCTACTCACACAAAAATAACAGGGTGTGATTTGATCGGGCATTCATAAAAAAAATCGTATGGCCGGAACGCGGCTATCGCGCGCCGGTCTTGTGAAGCTGAGCCTTTTAAAAGATGATTCCAATTTTCCCTTCATACTTTTACGGGCTTAGGACCGTCAAAATGAAAAGTTTACCTAGAACACTAGGTAGGCAGTAGGCAGCTAAGTACAATAGTCGTTTAATTAACAGTTACTTACCGTAAACTGCCCGTGATCCAACAGCCGCTGCATAACGTTGAGGAATGTTCTTGGGTTCGGTAGATGAGGGTCCACAACGCCAGCATTACGCAGTCGAGGTAAACTTTCGTCCGCGTACATTCATTGGGCTGCTCGGGTATTTTACCCATTTCAAAGTACGAACGCACCATTTCGTAAAACTCGCGAAACGTAAAATTCGACATCGCGAAATCAATTCTGGATCGGCGGGAAAAGTAGTGTCACACAGGTGCGCGCCCGCCCGCGACGGAATCAAAGCGAGAACTGAAACTGACTGAAGGGTGCGCCGTGCGCTGCGCGAGCGCTGTTGCCATTTTCACGCACCCCCGATTGAAAAGTAGTGTGTCCATGATTTATTTTTTATGAGGCAGACAAAAA
Organism: Tuta absoluta; assembly: GCA_027580185.1. Lineage (NCBI taxonomy): Eukaryota > Metazoa > Arthropoda > Insecta > Lepidoptera > Gelechiidae > Tuta > Tuta absoluta. The sequence goes on from JAQAHW010000003.1 coordinate 1,241,686, forward strand.
TAAAAAAATAATAAAAATAAAACGTATTTTTTTATTTGCCTAAAATGTTCTATTAACGATTCTGATATCATGGTATAAGTTTGCGCACTGACTAAAAAATAACCCTGTATAATATCACACATCCCTTGCGAGGTTCACAGAGCGTAGACGGCCGTGAAAACGGACATTTACGCCACGTCTAATAAACATTTGAGGGTCATTTAGAAAATTGTGTATCACCTTAGTAGAAGGTTGTCAGCCTATTACCTAAAATTGCAATACTCATGTAACCCTCGAGTTTGGTCACCTCTTACGATGCCCACGGGACAGAAATGGGATGATACTATTTTAAGCAGGCATCACTGGGCGTAGATACTTGCTATAGGTATTCCCGTTGGTCCGACGATATCGTCAAGTTAACACGACGGCACTGGACAAGGCTGGCATTGGACCGTGAGGATTGGCGCTGTAGAGAAGAGGCCTATACCCTGCAGTTGGTGGAAGTGGGCTGAGGATGATGATAACTTATTGACGTCACGATCCGTCATTCAAAAAATAATGGATTTGTATAACACAATTTTCTTCATCTTGTTAGAAAACCGACACGAGCAGGATAAACAATAAAGGCACTGCCTCGGGGCTGGCCACGTTACATGTGTGATGCATATGACCAAAAGGTTGCTGACCTTTTGGCCATGTTCATCACAGGCAGCTGTTGTTAAGGTTTTAATCCTTTATTGGTGACCTTCTTCTAGTACCCTTGTTTAACCTTTCAATATCATATTTTCCTTCCATTAAATTGATCTTTTAACAACACAGCAACCTATGAACCTGAACCTCAAACGAAACAAATAATAAAATTAATTATTTTAACGTCTAATCCCAGCCTGCGGGCGGAAAACTTAATTTCCTTTTAATGTTTTTCTTAGCGTAATCTTATTTTAGACCTTTTAAACATTTGCTTTTAAAATAGCAAGCATACCGAAGGAAATTTTTATGAGCAGAGCAAACACCTAATGAAGCCCCAAAGTGTTTGCAGGCGTGTTTGGTCTTGTTTGAGGAAATTCGCAGTTCACTGGGCGGACATTTCTGTGTTTGCTGAATAGCTGGATTACGTTTTCAATATAGTACGATTAGAAAACAATGAAGAAACTCTTTTCAAAAAACTTGCCCATTCCTCACTTTAATGTTTTGTCTGCACTCGGAGTTCTGACCATTTCAGTTATTATCAGGTGAAATTTTATCAGTGACCGATACTGAAAACAGAAGGCGGGTTCGTGATAAGGATAAACTTTGCCCAGTGAACATAAAGTCGAAATATGACAAACTTTACTAGTAAAACTCAAAATATTTTGACCCAAAACAGCTGATCGGGAATTTTGTATGAGAGGTCCAATTCTTTGCCACTTTTCCATCTTATGTGCCTAGGGGAAAGTTATTCTTTATCACCAGCCCGTCTTGACTTTTCGCTTACTAGTATTTTTTTTTGGGTAAACACAAAATTTCATAGTTTTAGTGGTACCCAAACCAACTGATTGTCCGAAAAGAAATGGTTCCGTGCTTCGGAGGGCACGTTAAGCAGTCGGTCCCGGTTGCTGTCTATGATTACTTAGACGGCGGTCGTTACACAACCATGTCAGAGGCCTACTACTAGTAGTAGGCGGTTGAAAAACTCTGACACCAGGGTTCATCGGGTCGTTGGACGACTCTGTGTCCCACACGAAAAGAGAGAGAGAGAGAGAGTGGTACCCACTTCATTGCACACTTTTTGTTTTGCTTTTTCAAATGTTATTTTTTATAGGTGCAAACTAGCGTTCGTTGTTTTAATGTTTGGTATAGAATTTAACTTTTTCAAAAAGACGTCAAGGTGAATTTGTTCCATTTATCCAAGTTAAATTTAACTGCTCAACTTCGGTTCAAATTTGATTTCCAAGGTAAAATTTAAACCCAAGTTCAGAAGCATGATTTCCCTCGAGAATGACTTTATATTACCAGGGAAAAAACACACACTCCAAAACAATGTATAAGTACAAAATTTGTATTTTGTAATTTTAATATTGTATTCAACATTTTGAAACGGGATGATCAACTGTGATGTATATGTGCGTGGCGAGGCACAATTTCGTGTATAAAATGTGCGTGGGAAGACATGTGAATAAACGAGGGCTTTTGTTGAAATGCAAATATTGAAATTTTGAGATAATGCACGAATGATTGATGTTCATTTCGTGGTACGGTCGCTTACTTGGGTTTTTACAACATTCGCAATTGGCTCGTCAGTTTTGGCCGCGTTTGAAGCTAAACCACCTAGAATCACTGAATAGTAAATAATTAAGTCGCTTCCCGTGTCCCTATATGCCTTCTTCTTCTTTTTTTCGTGTGGGACGATTTTTTCCATTTGAGGTTCTTGGCAACTATCAATCATTGATTCAAATATCGTACCAAAGACTGCCAACACAGCAATGGGTCTATGATTTGATACTTCCGCATTGGACTTAATTTTTGGGCTGGAGTTATCCCAGACAACTTCCAATGGTAAGGATATATTTCTGTTCCAAGCGACTTATTATAGTGATGTAATAAAGGCTGTTGGAGAACAGTGATACAATCCTTTAAGAGGAACGGTGGTACCCCATCCGGACCAGTAGCAGTTTTTGCCTTTAAGCGCTTCACTGCTTTAATAAGATGCTTTTCTCCAAGTGTTTCAATAGAAATCTTAGCTGATTCAGGTTTAGCGCCACTGATCGCTTCCGTCGGGTCAAGTTTTGGCATATCTCTCTGGAAAACAGACCCGAAGTGTTCAGCAAATTCGTGGACTGCCTCCTGTCCAGTTATTATACATCCATAAATTTTGAAGTTTCTATGTTCTGATATTTTGCTTCGCAAATCTTTTACATACTCGTAGTCTAATACTGTTTTTGGATCAGTATAGCGATACACGACTTTTCTGAAACGACCTTCAAGTGTTTGTCAGACGTGGTGAAAACGACCGTATGTTTACAGCCGCTCTGCCTACCTCGCAAGGGATAAAAAGTAGATAATTATGTTATGCATATTCTGAACTACATACATACACTTATTGCGGTCTTTACCACTAGGAGTTTCAATGCAATATTAGGTAATATTTTAAGGACTGTATAAGTACGACTACTGCTCACCTACTTTTGTAGAAAATACATATTCAGCCCCCGTACTATCAGAAAAACAGACGGCCCTGTAATTTTATTTCATGATAGGTATTTAAATAACGTATTTTATGTGAATCATTGATATTTATTGTAATATTTAAAATTTGTGATTAGTTTTAAAAAGTACGAAATTTTGTTTTGTATGACACGACCCGACCAAAATAGGAGAGTAATTTTTTTTATAGTTCATGTACGTTTGTATGTGTGCGATTCATTAAAGGACTGAAGCTCGTTAACCACTGAACAGATTCGAATGGGAATTGTATAGGAAGAATCCATATAATTATCCCTAATGTCATAGGCTAGGCTTTATCTCAGAAAGCAGTCGTGTTTTAAATTTTATAATTTTATTATATTTGTTCACTATGTAAGTATATTCATTCAATTATGTTCGTCAGCGCACTATGCGGGGGATTTTTTGATTAGGCTAATTTAGTTAGTATGTTATTTATTAATTTTGCCTTAGTTTTGTATATAAGTAGTTTTTTTTTTCATACATTAAATTATGTGATTTTGATTCAAACACTTGTACTCGTTTCACTTATTTTTAATTTTCGTCCCATTTGACAATTAGCTCAGTCGTAGTTGCTGATAATATATAGTTTATACTTGCAATTGTGTAAAAAAATAAGTGAAACGAGTACAAGTGTTTAAATCAAAATCATAACAATGAAGTTTCACCAAGGGCCGACAATTGCAAGTATAAACTATATATTATCAGCAACTACGACTGAGCTAATTGTCAAATGGGATGAAAATAAAAAATAAGTGAAACGAGTACAAGAGTGTTTGAATTAAAATCATAACAATGGAGTTTCACCAAGTGCCGACAATTGCAAGTATAAACTATAATTATTAAATTATGTGTTCATCATGTGTGTCGATTATACGGGATGTAAGGGACAGCCCTCCGACTACTAATAGGGTGCATGCAGACCATGATACTGAACAACTTTCGCCTAGGAAGATTGTGTCAGGAAACTACAAAAAATTTCAGCTTCCCATACCAAATCACGATCAGCTGATTACATTTACTATGGGAAGTAAAATTTTTTGTGGCGTTTCCTGAAATGGTTTTCATGTGAAGTTATTCAGTTTCATGGTACATTCATACATTCTATCAATATTCGGAGGGCTGTCTCGTACACCTTGTATAATCCAGATAGTCGAAGAATATATGAAGCCGCTTAATATTGTAAGGGCAGGTGAAGGGTGAAGTAAAATAGCGCATAAAATTGCAAAATGTATGAGGGCACGTACCAATACCTGCACTAGCGACACTGCGACACCTGCTCCGCTGTTTATGAATTATTAAGCTTGCACATTTTTGCCGCAAGTTATTTTACCAAAAATTTAAATAATAAATTATGTCTTTATTTGCTTAGACTAGGGTAAATTACAAATACAAAATACAAATACAAATATATTTATTTCGCATCACATCTTCGGCACCACAATCAATAAATACAATACCTACACGCTGAAATAGGTTATTTTACACTCCCAGTGCTATATTATTTATTTGAAAATGTTAGCAATGGCCGGGGATTGTCGACACCGCTTCAAAACGAGTATCAATAGGTTGAAAAAAGTGGCAGAGCGGTGGGACGGTACTCCACAGGTCCCGGTTCAATCCCCGGCCGTCGCTAAAAAAAATTTCAATGTCCTTTTTTAATTTTATATATCTTAAAAGTCAGTTTTTGTAATTAAAATATTATTTGACATAGGCTACACGTTCGTCGTATAAGTTACGATTAGATTCAGTACAAATAATTTTAGGATGATTTCAACTCGTGAAACTGAACGACTGTCTCCCATGAATACAGGTTGAAAAATAAAAAATATTATATCCCATACAAAGTATAATTTTTTTATGTATGCACTTTGAGTATTTGATGTTTTCAAGCGGCTTAGAATTCTTTTCAGAATAATACGTTTTGCCTTTTTGTTATTTTTGAAGTTTTTATCATCCTCTACGGTCTTTAATCTATTTAAAGACCATTCTGTTATGTAGGTTTACCCGAGGTGACAAACAATCTGTTAATTTTTTTTAAACCTATTTTTGAAAGTTTTTCTTTCCAAAATTAATTGTAGCACCGGATGTGACAGCCTTCAAAGTGACTCTTATCGTTACACAAGTGAAGACTGCTATATGAGTGTTACAAGTTTACAAAGGATATATAAAGCACATTGTGCTAAAGAATCTTCATGCTTATACGACGCCTCAAGTGGATATTGATGCCTTTGTTAAGGCGAGTGTAGCCGTGAACTACCTCGACAGTGGCGCCAATTCACAAAAAAAAGTTTTATCCTTTTACAAACAATCTATCTGATTGTCCGTTTCTCAAGTTTTTAGTATTATCCATATGTACAATTAGAACCTGCAAACTCAATAAAATATTCGCTGTACTTAAAGTTATGACAAAAAGTGCCTAATAATAGTCACCTTTGGTATTAACTGTTATAACTTTCATCACAGCAAATATTTCGTTAAGTTGAAAATTTCGCAAGTTTTCAAAAATTTTAGTTGAGTTAGTAGTTTTAAATTTTACTTAAGGATAATACTAAAAAAACTGAGCAACAGACATTTTGACAGACTGTTTTTTTAATAAACAAATATATTTTTTTGTGAAGTGGCGCCACCGTCGAGGCCGTTCACGAGTACACTCGCCTTAAAGGGTAATAAAACAAAGACTTTTTTATAAAATTGTTGGCGAACGATGTAGGGCACTCTTTAGAAGGTTTTAAGTCACCTAAGAGTAGTTAAAAGGTTAAACTTACTTCACCTACATACATTTACATAACGCCTATGTCCCTTGTGGGGTAGGCAGAGCGTAAACGGTCGTAAGAAACAGGCATTTACGCCACGTCTAACAAACATTTAAAAGTCATTCGTCAGCGTCATAATGTTGCCAGCGCATCGCCTAAAATTGCAATACACATATTATGTAACTCTCGAGTCCCTTAGTCACCTCTTATGACACCCATGGGAGAGGAATGGAGTGATGCTGTTCTAAGCCGACGTGACACGCAAAACCTACCTACCTTACCTACTTACTTTTAGCAAAGAGTTCTATCATTTCATCTGCGTTATGTTATTTATTAATATCATAATCATAAAAGAAAAAGATTTTGAAATTGGTCAAATTTTAAGCTAGGTTACTCGTTTTTTATCAATGTCATAACTCAGTACCTTCCGTAGTAGTGAAAATGAAAATGAAATTACTTTATTCAATGTAGGATAGTATTATCACCCATTGACGCCATAATCCGTCATTGTAAAAAAAAGAAATTTGTATAACACATTTTTTTTTTAATAACAATTTTTTATTGTCCTTATAGAAAACCGACTCGGTGAACATGTTAAACTATAATATGTTAACTTTCACATATTTAAGTTGTAAGTAAATCGTTAATAATTTTTCTCAAAACTATCGCAATAGTAACGACTAAACTAAACTGAGTTGACATGTTTGTTCAAAACTATTATCCAAATTTATAACTATTCTCATTCAAACTCATAAAAAATATTATGAGTTAGTATTAAAAAGAGAAAAAATATTTTGAAGTTTTTATTTTGACGCCATTGTTTACAAGATTAGCGACGTCATTTTAATGCTAGGTTTTTACAATGCCAATATATCGCTAGAAAAAGTAGCTCATTGACTAGTATGCAAGTAGCGAATTCTACAATTGAATACCATATTTTAAAACAATTCCCGTGTTAGGTATAACATTTTTGAAAACTTGCAATTTTTTTTCAAGCGCGGGCAGGATTTGAACCCGAAAGAGCTGCGGTAGCCCAGATGGAAGAAGCGTCGCCACTAGTTACGGCGAAAGTCGCAGGTTCAAATCCTACTCGCGTTTGAAAATTTTGCATTTTTTCAAAAATTCTACAATTGTTAAGTACATTTGCATGTCCAACCCTGTTGTGCTACCTTTTTACCCCCTCGCGTGCAATACAAATTCAACAAACAGCCTAAAACGGCAGCCTTAATTAGTACTTTATTAAGAACACTATTGTATGAATGCTTGGAAAATTCGCTGGCATATGAAATTGTATTATTTAATTATTTCAAACGTGGACGCGGCACGTCCTTACTCCCATGGGGCCTGCCTTGTGAATTTTGTGTTTTATTACAAGAGTAATAAAATTAAATTTGGCTTGCCCCGGTAACTGAGTAAGTGATACGGGTATTTGACGGTACATCGGCTTGTTAGTTTTAGCAATTAGACTAATCTAATTGTAACACAAAATTAACTTACGTATTTACTGCACTATGTGTATATCTCTTGGATATCTGTAGTTACCAGTAACCCTTGGTTCAGAATGCTTAAAAATAATTAGTAGCTTGATAACATACAGGATGAAAGGGATAGCTCTCTGAATACTTACCTATAGAGTGCATTCAGACTATCAAAATATGTATATTTAACAAAAAATATACTTCCATAGTAAATACAGTCAGTTGATTGTGATTTTGTATGGGAGGTCGATTTTTGTCGTATCCTGACCTATGTTTCCAGGGTAAAATTGTTCACTTTTATGGTCTGCATGTACCCTTCAAGTGTTTGGAGGGCTGTCTCTTACACCGTGTATGAATTTATTAATAGATCAAAATACAGAATTCTGAAAACAAATTCAAAGCCACACAAAACCACTTTTCGATATTTTTCTATGGGATTGTCGAGTCTCTATAAAAAATTATATAACCTGGGTACTCTAATCAATAGTATGACTTGTACTATAATTTGTACGTCCAAAATAGGGAAACTGTTGACACTATGTAACTTGTAACAACTTAAGACGCAGTTCAAGAATAAAGTAGTTTCATCCTTTATCTTTTATCTTTACCGTAAACCATGCCTAACGTAACCATATGTAACGCACGCACACACACGCACGCACACACACACTTTCACACTCAAACTGCATGCAATGTTTAAAATTTTATTTTTCTTAGTTTTTTCTTAGTTTTTCCCCTTTTATAAATTTTTCTTTTATATTGTTTAAATCAGAAATTGTTTTCACTTTACACATTATGTTTAATGTAAGTTACTGTAATGGGAGAGCGGGATCTCCTGCCACAGGTATATTACATACTTACTGGGAGGTTCCGGCCTCAGAATATAGTTTATGATTGTAAGCAAATGAAATAAACAATTTTTAATTTTTTTTTTAATGCCTGTGACAAAATTATGGCTTCCGCCAGCCATATTAAAACGTAAAATTTTCAGTTTAGCACAGCGCCCTCTGGATTGAAATTCAGAATTATCAACAGAACTGTCAACAGAAAATCTACCATTGATATAAATTCACAGGTCATTGAGCTATATCTGAATGTCATGAAACGAAATATTTTAAATGAAAATCTCTTCATATTTTCCTGATCGAACCGTAATAAATTCCGAGTTGAAATCTTAAATTAAATTCCTTTTATATATCATAAAAATCTCGTAAAGCTCATCGATAGAGCTATAAATTATCGTTTATGGCGCTTTGGCGCTTTTGAAACATAGTGTGCTAATGTTTACAGAGTAATGCTATGAATGAACCTGAGTCTGTTTCATTCATATGGTTCTACTTGACTTCGTGAAACGTGAAATGTACTGATCATACACAATATTTACTTGTGACCGATACCGAAAACTCTGGATGGGAAAATAAGGAACAACTTTCCCCTAGGAACATACGTCCAAATATGAAAAAGAAATTGGGACGTACAAATCAACCTTGTCGGTTGTTTTATCATACTTTGACCTATGTTACTTGGGAAATGTTGTTCCTCATCCCCAGTCCGTCCTGAGATTTCGGTATTGGTCACTAGTCAAATTTTGTAGTCCTATATACAGACATTAGCGGGCCGCCCAGAGACACAAGCGGGCCGCCCAGAGACACAAACGGGCTGCCCAGAGACACAAGCGGGCCGCCCAGAGACACAAGCGGGACGCCCAGAGACACAAGCGGGCCGCCCAGAGACACAAACGGGCCGCCCATAGACACAAACGGGCCGCCCAGAGACACAAGCGGGCCGCCCAGACACACAAGCAGGCCACCCAGATACACAAGCGAGCCGCCCAGAGACACAAGCGAGCCGCCCAGCGGTTTCACCTGCTGCTAACCGTTTGCTTAGTTCAGGGCTAGATGGGACTTAGTAAATCAACTAGGATATTTATTTATTGTTATGTATTAATTTTGCTTCGCCACGTATTCACGGGCCGCCCAGCTCTTCTTTTCCCAAGTGGTTGGCACTCTTGAGCCTGTGTTGCCGTATTGTCCTCCCCCCGCCCCAATGTATGCCCTATCCATCACCATTTTTTCAGGGCTATCTCTTGTTTAATAGGAAACTGTTGTGACATTTCTCAAGTAATATAGCAACGAGTAATCGGCTAACAACAAATTCCACTATCAGAACTATGACTAAAGCTATAGAAACCAGACTAAAATAACAACAGAATTATATCATTTCACCCAATTTTTACTCATTGCTCTTTTAATGCGCTGAAAAAAGATACATTTAGGTTATTCGTATCGCCAATTAGAAGGTGGTCACAAGTTTCACTGACTAAACGTCAGAATTCAGTTGTCATAAACAACGATATACTATGACACATCGCATCTACAGGTCTTTTTACTTTACTTCTAACATTATTTGATTTTAAGGACTCCAATGGCATGCACGAAAGTAATAAAAACAGTCAGCCTATTGAATCTTGCTCATACTTGCAAATGCTAATGAAGCAAAATTGAATAAGATAGGTATAGTTCTTTTCGTTTGCCTAAAAATAAAATATTGTGTTGCTTCAATACAAATTTCAATTAAAAGCTAGTTTTTATTTATTGCCGTGTGATGCCGGCTTTGCCGTGTGATGCCGGCTTAGAATAGCATCACCCCATTTCTTTCCCGTGGGAGTCGTAAGAGTCGACTAAGGGACTCGAGGGTGTGTATTACAATTTTAGGCGATGGGCTGACAACCTGTCACTAAAGCGATACACAATTTTCCGAATGACCCTCAAACATTTGTCAGACGTGGCATAAATGGCCGTTTTTTGCGGCTGTTTACGCTCTGCCTACCCCGCAAGGGATTGTAGGCGTGGTATATGTATGTTTTATTTATAGTCAATTAGATGTCACCAAATATTCTACGCCTCGTTACACTAACTGAAAGTTTTATCATTTCGGTGTGTACACAAACTAGTAGGTGCTTAGCGTTAAGCGTCTCAATTTTCCAGTCGAGCTAACAAAATCAAAAGTTGCCCGGGTAACTTTTTTATTGCACTTTCTGGACTTGATGTCTCGTGTCAGCTTTGGATAAAGTAGCGCTGTGAGGGGAGTATTAATATAAAGCGTGTGTTTATTGCAAAAGCTCAAATAAATATATGCTCAAATAATAATATATAGGATCTTTCAGCATAAGTCAGCAGCACCTTAATTAAACTATATCGATTTTTATATTTTATTTTATGTTGATTTTATATTATGTTGATTCCTTAAGAGGGTCACTCAATTGTCGTCCGTCGCTAAGTATGTTTAACGCACCGTAACGCATGCGTCCGTTAGACGAAAGTAAATTGCATATTCCGATCTCATTCCCATACGGCGGCATATCCCAGCGGTGGATGTATCGCCTTAAATGATATCAAGTTCTGCTGCGGGTAGTATTAAAGTGACACCAGTCCTAAAAAGTAAGTACCTTTCCTTTTTGCTGCGTTAGAGAAAAACAGGCAACAACGGCTCAGATCCGGAAAACCAAACATTTTTATTATTAAAAAATTCAAAAAAATATTTCAAAAAGTAAGCCCGTAGATTCATTACTCATTTAATGAGATTTAATGAGGGAGAAGAGGACACAAAACAAAGTATGATTTTTTGTTTTATTTAGAGACATCATGTATTGTTTGAAATGTATTTTTAATAGTGAGTAAGGATGATTATTTTCCCACACAGTTGTACCTGTTTTAAGAATAAAGATATGAACTGTTGGATAACAATAGAATCATTTAGTCTAAAAAATGGACCAAAATCGCAAAACTCGAGCTTATTTTGTGTTTTTTTTATCAAAGAAATTATAATTAATCTTTTTTGTAACATATTTTTTGAAATATTACTTAAAAAAGTACTTACTTTTTTGTGGTAAGTCCTTATAAGTCGATACTTAAATCAACGGCTGATCGTTTGTCTTCCTGTCCTCTGGATAAAAGTCCAGTATGGCTGGCAATGTTTGAAGGCATAACTTAAAAGAAATCTAAAGTCGCTTGGTTTTTGTACGATTGCATTGTGTGTCTGTAAAGCACATATTACATTTTGTATAATTTTTACGCTTGCGAACATTTTAAATACAATTTGTAATTCATATCTTAAATTAAAAGTTTAGGTGTCTATAATTGAATTGATAATATACCAGTATTGTCTATGTGACAACTTACACAGTGTAATAACCCAGTTTTAGTGGCTTTTATCCACTGCAAATGAAAGTAATTTAGCACCACCAAAAATTACACAAAATAATACATTATGTACGACCTATGTTAATGGTATTTTTGAAACACGAAAACCTAGCCATACTCGGCTATAATCCTAATGATTGGTGTCCATTTGTCATGGGCTGCAGTATTTGGTTTTGTAAAGGAAAAAAAAACGCAAATAAATTGTGTTTTTCTACGTAAATGTTAAGTGTCTAGAATTTTACTTACTTCAAAAGATCATCCGGTGCCTTAATTTAAATGTTTTCTCAAAAATGCATACTTATAACAGACAGAACGTGCTAGAATTTTGTTTTTAAATACCAAATATAAAATTTTCCTACATGAAACCTAAAAATAATACTTTATTTAACACTGCTAGCTAATAACATTGTTGTAATTAGTATTTATGGTGTGTTTGCAACAATATACGGGGTGTAAGGGACAGCCTTCCGAATACTGATAGGTTGTATACAGACTATGAAACTGAACAACTTTCCGCTAGAAACATATGTCAGGAAACGGCAAAAAAAGAAGTTCCCATATAAAATCACAATCAGCTGACTGCATTTACAATTGGAGGTAAAAATAGAGACGTTTCCTGAAAGAAATAATTATAGTTGTTCAGTTTCATGGTTTGAATACACCCTATCAGTATTCGGAGGGATATCCCTTACATCCTGTATATAAAAAAATAAATTCAAAGATTTGATGTCCCTTACTTAAATACAATAACTCTATTCTTCAAAGTGAATTTTTACCTTACAAATATTTATATTTGATTTTTCTAACCACATCACTTACTCCTGTTATTAAATGTTACATACACAACAATGCTTTTAGTTCCACTTTAGCTTGTCAATTGGCCCAAAGCCAGAAAGAGTTGAGTACTGTAAAGGTACGCGTCCACCTGGTAGATTGATTAGAATCCATGAGTCGATTTTTAGTTTCGGCTATCAATGGTATAATTTACTAGTGATAAATTCCGAAACCAGAATACGGGCTAGTGATTAGGAACAACTTTCCCCAAGAAACATAGGTCGAAATAAAACAAAAATATATTGAGTTTCCATAGTAAGATAGTCCATAATTAAAAAAAAAAATTCGGCCTACGTTCCGTGGAGAAACTTGAACCTATTTCTCCAGCCCGATCTGAGTTTCGGCTATCGGTCACTCGTAACATTTAACTTAGTATTGCTACAACAATGTCTAATTTATAAACAAAAAATTAATAAAGGTCATCCCAAAAGTAAGTTCCATTAATCCGAATCGTTCATTGCCTTGGCTACAGTTTACTTTCAAAAATGTCTATGTTGGACGGCCCGCGGTGGTTAGGTTAGGTTACTTGAAAGAGAAACTCTTAAATTATGCACCGTAAAGCACCCTGATGCAGCCTTGTCTAGAAGTCGGCTGTCCCAAGCTGAATAAATAAATGAAAAAAGAAACAAAAAAACACTTATTTCTATAAATAAAATAGTGGAAACGTACCTTAAGACGCCTGTAGGAGCTGTAGGCATGTCGTTTTATATCAATTTTGCTGACAGCCGCAATTTTATACAATTTTTCTTCCTTTTGTTCTCTGGTCCATTTAATTTATTAACTCAACTGTGCACTAATGAGTTTTTGAGAACTTTTGACATTAGTTATGCGAGGTTTACGTAACGGGTTATGGTCGCGTTTGGTGCAAAAAATAATTATTTTAAATAATGTCGCCATTCCGACAAGCATTTATAAAATCGAATTAAAAGAAGAAATGTATGTTATTAGAAAAGCTACTGTTAATTATTTGTGGTTACTAAAGCGGGTGAACTGACTGAGTGTTAAAAATATAAGTTAGCAACAACATCAATAGTACCTAAACATTTTACTTAACATTCTTTTCCTTTCTTATTAAAACGATCAATTATAAGAAACGGTTCTTTGTGATGCTAATTCTGCCGTTCGCTGAACAAAAAGCATCTCATTCGCGAACAAACATTCTTATTTTTTTGGAATTTTATGTACTTTGAAGGCAATGTCATGCGAGGTCATGACATAACGGAGACGTCTGTCAAGTCGTTTGACACACGCGTCGTGTACGTACCGTAAAACCCACCGTAGCGGTATTTGTATGGAAATAAGTTAGGAATTCGCAATTTCCTTTCGTCTGACAGACGCATGCGTAACGTTACGTAAAAAAAAACAGGACGAAACGACAAGTAAACGAAGCACCAAAATTATTGTATTTTGTAAATACATCGGTCGGTCATGTAAAATAATAATGTTTGTCAACTATCTCGATCAATCATGGTTTTTTCGGAGATAAGTTCTCTAGTCCAAATGACTAGATTGGTAATTGAATATTGATGGATAGTGCTGAACAACTTCCTTTGGGCTGTTTTTTTTTTGTACTAGTGTTTATATTTTAGTAATAGGTATTACATCCCAGTTTATTTATTATAATAACTTACACAATTTGATTCGGGCAATAATAGTGTAAGTATAAGGGCAGTGGTAATTACTCCTCGAAAGTTTTTGTGTAACATGGTAACATTCCGTATTCACACAACCATGTCAGAGGCCTGCCTGCAATGGAGGCGGTTGAAAAACTCTGGCACCAGGGTTCATCGGGTCGTTGTCAACTCAGTGTAAGACACGAAAAGAATCCCTTATTTATTTCAAAGCGGAGGTGGTGTGAAAAGTTCGCGATTTTTTGTTTAAAGACATTTCTCTTTCTCCGGTAACCATGAGCTGTGAACAAGTGCAGTGACAAAGTAATGCGCTTAGTGACCGCGTGGTGCTCAGTCAGCTGTTGCCGAGGTAGATCGCGTGGAAACTATCCGCTGCCCATTACCTACAGGGGAGCTGTAGGGGGAGGCGGTAATGACGCTTATTCTGTAGCTACTTCTTATAAAGGGAGAAACGAAAAGGGTATAACAAGCTGAAAGTAGGTCTCATGAAACTAACTTCTAAAAACTATTTTTCCCATGGACCATGGGACAAAATATAAAAACAATGGGCCTCCCATACAAAAATTGCGATCAGCTGGTTAATTTATTATATACTAGATTTCCGCCCAGCGGTTTCACCCGCTGCCACTTATTTTCCCGAGGTGATAGTTGTTTTCCTGCGGTAAAGTGGCCTATGTGTTATTCCAGGTTATAATCTACCTGTGTTCCAAATTTCATCTAAATCGGTTAAGCCGTTTGAGCGTGAAGAGGTAATAAACATTCATATACACACAAAAACTCTCAGATTTATAATGTTAAGTACGGATTCTTTATTGTGCATAAACAATACAATAGCTTTTGTTTTAAAAGTAGTTCACAAAGGTGAGATTTTCTCATTGAATAGATCTCTTCCAGCCAACCTGTAAAACTAAGTAAGAAATAAATACGTGCGTAATTTACTATGGGACGTTTATTTTTTTTTCTATTTCGACCTATTGGGAAAGTTACTCAGTTTTATGAGTACTAAGACGACTTTATAGCTTGTTATACCCTTTTTTTCTCCTTGAATACCTACCTAACGATTTTTTCACAACTAACATCTATCACAAGACTTGTTCGGCTGATCTTAAGTCTTTCTCTTTTTCATTTCGTGTGGGATGCCAAGTTGACGAACGAACCGATGAACCCTGGTATCAGAGTTCTTCAACTACATAATATTAGTAGTAGGCCTCTGACATGCTCATAAGTGTCTAATTATCATGCTGATTAACTCACAACTTAAGTATATTGTAAAATTTCAATTCAGTGGAGAAATTGAAGTTACTACTAGGTACCTACTAATTAAGAACCTTGTACTACTCAAAATAATAAATTAAAATTGAAGAAGCATTTCAATTGTGTATTCTCTTAAAATAGACGAACGACCCTTAAAGCTTGTGAAAACCTTCCGAGAGGTCTTTTGACATTCTGTCTGTATATTTATCTCTTATTTATTTAATACTAGATTTCCGCCCAGCGGTTTCGGTAATAGTTGTATTCACTCCACCTGTGTTCCAAATTTCATGGAAATCGGTCAAGCCGTTTGAGCGTGAAGAGGTAACAAACATACATCCACACACACAAAATCTCAGATTTATAATATTAGTACAGAAGTATGGGTTAGCCATTATTAGCTAATATCACAGTCACAGCACAAAAACAGTTAAAACAATACAACTTAAAAGAATACATAGCGAATTACGAATTTTGACATATAGGGTAAATTCAGAGCAAAATATGAAAACTAAAAAACAATAAAAAAAGAAAGGTAGGCTGGCAATTTTATTAAACAAACCCTAAGTATAAAAACGAGTTCGAGATTTGTAAGTGTATGTGTGTTTATGATGTACTTTTTACCCACAAGACTATGACTGCAGCTTTAGAACCAACACAATATTTTATTTTTAGACGAACAAAAATAACGATATCTTATTCAATTGTTCATTAGCAAATGCAAGAATAAGCAAGATGGAAAAGATTTAATGTTTTTATTATTTTCGTGTTTATCACTAGTCCAAATAACTAGATTGGTAATTGAATATTGATGGATAGTGCTGAACAACTTCCTTTGGGCTGTTATTTTTTGTACTAATAAACACTATTTTAGTAATATTACATCCCAGTTTATTTATTATAATAACTTATACAATTTGATTCGGGCAATGGTACTGTAAGTAGAAGGGCAGTGGTAATTACTCCTCGAAAGTTTTTGTGTAACATGGTAACATTCCGTATTCACACAAACATGTCAGAGGCCTGCCTGCAATGGAGGCGGTTGAAAAACTCTGGCACCAGGGTTCATCGGGTCGTTGTCAACGCAGTGTAAGACACGTAAAGAATCCCGTATTTCACTCAAAGCAGCGGTTGTGTGAAAAGTTCGTGATATTTTGTTTAAAGACATTTCTCTTTCTCCGGTAGCCATGAGCTGTGAACAAGTGCAGTGACAAAGTAATGCGCTTAGTGACCGCGTGGTGCTCAGTCAGCTGTTGCCGAGGTAGATCGCGTCGAAACTATCCGCTGCCCATTACCTACAGGGGAGCTGTAGGGGGAGGCGGTGATGACGCTTATTCTGTAGCTACTTCTTATAAAGGGAGAAACGAAAAGGGTATAACAAGCTGAAAGTAGGTCTCATGAAACTAACTTCTAAAAACTATTTTTCCCATGGACCATGGGACAAAATATAAAAACAATGGGCCTCCCATACAAAAATTGCGATCAGCTGGTTAATTTATTATATACTATACTAGATTTCCGCCCAGCGGTTTCACCCGCTGCCACTTATTTTCCCGAGGTGATAGTTGTTTTCCTGCGGTAAAGTGGCCTATGTGCTATTCCAGGTTATAATCTACCTGTGTTCCAAATTTCATCTAAATCGGTTAAGCCGTTTGAGCGTGAAGAGGTAATAAACATTCATATATTTATTTATTTATTTACGATTTATTGTACACATGAACATTAAAGAGAAAAACACATAAAGAATACAGACACAACAGGCACTGCTTATCTCTAATAAGAAATTTCTTACAGCAGACCTAGGGAAGAGTAATGGTATTATACGATAAGCGGAACAGAGTAATGGTACTATACACACAAAAACTCTCAGATTTATAATATTAAGTACGGATTCTTTATTGTGCATTAACAATACAATAGCTTTTGTTTTAAAAGTAGTTCACAAAGGTGAGATTTTCTCATTGAATAGATCTCTTCCAGCCAACCTGTAAAACTAAGTAAGAAAATAAATACGAGCGTAATTTACTATGCGACGTTTATTTTTTTTTCTATTTTGACCTATTGGGAAAGTTACTCAGTTTTATGACCTTTATTTGTTTGACGTTTTATTACTAAGACGACTTTTTAGCTTGTTATACCCACCCTTTTTTTCTCCTTAAATACCTAACGATTTTTTCACAACTAACATCTATCACAAGACTTGTTCGGCTGATCTTAAGTCTTTCTCTTTTTCATTTCGTGTGGGACGCCAAGTTGACGAACGACCCGATGAACCCTGGTATCAGAGTTCTACAACTACATAATACTAGTAGTAGGCCTCTGACATGCTAATTTCTAATTATCATTCTGATCAACTCACAAATTAAGTACCTATATTGTAAAATTTCAATTCAGTGGAGAAATTTAACTTACTACTAGGTACCTACCTACCAATTAAGAACCTTGTACTAATCAAAATAATAAATTAAAATCGAAGAAGCCTTTTAATTGTGTATTCTCTTAAAATAGATGAACGACCCTTAAAGCTTGCGAAAATCTTCCGAGAGGTCTTTTTTTTTTTTTTTTTTTTTTTTTATTGGACCCTACGATTTTTAGCCCCGGGGCTTTCAATCTACACCTGACTGTATGGTGGGGAGCAGGAGCTCACCCGGAATCCGAGAGGTCTTTTGACATTCTGTCTATATATGTATTTATCTCTTATTTATTTAATACTAGATTTCCGCCAAAGTGGTTTCACCCGCTGCCACTCATTTTCCCGTGGTAATAGTTATTTTCCCGCGGTAAAAAGTGGCCTATTTGTATTTCTGGGTTACACTCCACCTGTGTTCCAAATTTCATCTAAATCGGTCAAAACGTTTGAGCGTGAAGAGGTAACAAACATACATACATACACACACACACACATAATCTCAGATTTATAATATTAGTACAGAAGTATGGGTTAGCCATTATTAGCTAATATCACAGCACAAAAACAGTTAAAATAATACAACTTAAAAGAATACATAGCGAATTACGAATTTTGACATATAGGGTAAATTCAGAGCAAAATATGAAAACATAAACAAAAAAAGGGAAATGTAGGCTGGCAATTTTATAAAACAAACCCTATAAAAACGAGTTCGAGATTTGTAAGTGTATGTGTGTTAATGAGGTACTTTTTTACCCACAAGACTATTTATTTATTTATTTATTTAACAATTTATTGTACACAAGAAAATACAAAAACATAGAACATATGGAAAAATGGTACAACAGGTACTGCTTATTTCTAAAGAAATTTCTTCCAGCAGACCTAAAGAAGCGTGAGTAGATTAAGGATATACGGATAATACGTGCACATATAACAGTTTACTTATAATTTTATCATAATCAAAACACAAATCAAATAAATATATGACTAAAAATAAAAATACACATATATATAACTATATATACCTATACAATATATTATAATACATAAATGAACTACACAAATTACGGAATTAAGGAAAGATAATGCTCTTTAACACGTTTTATTTATTTTAACACTATGATTGAAGCTTTAAAACCAACACAATATTTTACATTTAGACGAACGAAAATAACTATGTCTTATTCAATTATGCTTCATTAGCAAATGTAAGTATAAGCAAGATGCAAAAGATTGAATGTTTTTATTATTTTCGTGCTTATCACTAGTTTTAACCGGCCAAAATGGATATTAGTCCTATTGGTAATTGGTAAAGTAAAAAAACTCTTTGTAGTTCTAGCGCTTTAATTAATACTACTGGCGAGGTGTCAAAGTATATCGTTGTTTAAGACGACTGAATTCTGACGTATAGTAAATGAAACTTGTGACAACTTTTTAATTGGCGATACGAATTACCTAAATGTATCCTTTTTCAGCGAAAGAGCAATAAGTAAAAATATGGTAAAATGATATATTCTGTTGTTATTTTAGTCTGGTTTCTATAGTTTAGGTTATAGTTCTGTGTTTTTACCAATAACTCAAAACGTAACACTCCATCAACCGTTCGAAGTTCGTGTCATGACCCGTGGCATTGGACGTATGTCCAGGTGATTTCAGGTGCCCGGAGGGTAGCGGATTCGATTTCCGTCGTCGCCGGTCCGGTCCGCTCACAATTCCGTTTAAAATTGAGATGAATTTATGTAATAAGTCTATGTATATACGTATGATGGGTCAGCAGAAAAGAATGAAAAACGTTTAGGTGAATTTTAAGGATATAACATAATAAAGTTGTATCTTTTGAACAGTTTAAAATACTATAGATAGGCTTTGTAAAGACGACCATTTTTCAATTTGATAGATACAAATACAGACTCATATTGAAACTTTATTAAATTACGACTCGAAAAGAGTTGTGATGCCAGTGGCTCAGCCACTTCATATTAATAAAGACTTTGTTAAAACGATAATTTTTAATTTGCAAATACCGAACTATATTGAAAGTTGATTGAACCTCCTAAAATCTGCACAGATCAAAACACCACTTGCATTTTAATGATTTTTTAAAATTAAAGCTGAAAATTATATCTCGAAGTTTAGAGTCTGTGTGGAAAGAGAATAAGCGTGCGTGGGCAGCAAGTGAAAGGATAATTTTTCATTGGTTGCTATGAAATTTCTCATACTGAGGCAGGCCAAATCTCACGCCGGTCGGTTCTTTTTCAGACTCTAATAATAACATAAAATCTACTTCAAATAACTCTAGCGCCATAAAAGTTATGATCATACGACCACAAACAAACTTAGTCAGTTCCATACTAAAAGAGATTTCAGCAAAGGAAAATGAACCCTCAACCAAAGCATTATAACGAATCTGACAACCGTCAAATATAGCTGATTTTGGTGGCTTTACTTTAGACGGACGATCAAAGTGATTTAGGGCAATATTTTAAAAGTGATAAATTTATAAATTGGTTGACATCCAACTTTTGCCTGAGGCCGATACAGAAAAACCTGTTCGCCCGGTTTGTTCCGGCTACACCTTTTTACTTATTCATATGATATCACTTTCAAACAAGTCCTTAAAAAGAATACATTGCCAGTATCACGGTGAGTGCAGTTAATAAATTCATAAAAGGCACTCTGGCACCCACAATGGATCGTGTGAAAGTGCGCTCGATAAATCAATTTCGCGATGTAAAATGGTGTGTAACATTTCACATCGCCCCCGTCTCCCCTGCCTCCTCGCTGCAGGGTTGGGTCATCGTATGCAAAAATTTAATATAAAAAAATAAGATTTAAATAAACGGGTCTTATATTTGCTTAGAAGTACATCTGGCTTTTCTCTTGAGAAAACTATTAGAAATGATAAATTGGATCTGAGGAAAGACATTTCTTTTTTTATAAATCCGTTATTTTCAAACATGTACACAATTGATGATAATTAATGAGTATAAAAATAATCATCCAAACATTTTTTATGCAGCTTGTTTCAACGATAAAAATGCTAAGAAGAAGAAGCTGTTTAGTATATTTTATATTTTTACCAAATTGCTAAGCCTGGCCATTTGAATGTCCATGAAGACAATCTTTTTTAATTACTGGACAAACATATTTTTTTGTGCTTTTCTCTTCATCCAATCCATCCTTTCCTACATCAGACATTATGCCAACCGATCATCTTGGTCTCAGTCTGCCCACTGGTCGTTTTCTGTCCCTCTTACCATACCACATAAAAAACACTAGGCACATACCTAATTAATACATACATGCATACACATATATATCAGGCCAGTATCCCTTGTGGGGTAGACAGAGCGTAAACGACCGTAATAAATAAAGTTACGCCACGTCAGACAAACATTTGAGGGTTATTCAGAAAATTGTGTATTGCCATAGTAACAGTTTGTCAGCCCGTACCCTGAAATAACAATACACGTGGAAGTCCATTAGTCGCCTCTTTTTTCGGCAAATAAATTGGGTGTTGCTATTTTAAGACATCACACGGTACTAATTAATTCTACTCAAATAATTCGCAACCGGCTGACAACCCTATCACTTGACCTGCTTCCCTAGGGAGAAGGGGGCGGGGGGGAGCGAGTCACATTAAGTTGTTACACCAATTGTTTTAATTGTAATCGCCCTTTGATGCCGACTGAAAGAAGTCGGATTAGTAGTGTAATAGGTGCATTTACCACTTAATAAGGCTGTTGCATTTCAAACAAAGAAGCTTTTTCAATTAGCTGCGATTGTTGTGCGCGTTTTGTGTTCTTTTTATTACTAAAGTAATTTTTATATGGTTTACCTTACAAATATTAACAACCACAGGCTTGGCGAGCGCAGTGCATGACATTGTTTTCAAAGACAACGCTGCTGCCCATTCCCTGATTGAATTTATCTCTCATCACTTTTTACGACACCTACGGGTTTTATTGGGGTGGTGCTATACAAACTGTCATCATATGGCATATGGTTATACAATTTCTGAATTGCCATAAGGGATGTAAATTAAAATGTTTGTAGATATAGGAGATGAATGAAAAAAATAAACGATTTCGATTTTTGGGTCTTGAGAACAGTGAAAGTGGTGCTTTCGTTTATTTTGTGCTTGGTACGATTTTTATATCCCGTAGAAAGAATTCAATTCAATTCGTTCAATTCAATTCGTTTATTTGAAAATATAAGTTCACAGCTTACGCCAAAACACTTACATTCTAGTAATTATCCTAAATATAATCTATACAATACTACTTGTCATCCTTAAAACAGAGTTAAGGAACAAATCAGTAAAATGAATAAAAACATTTTTTTTATTACAAAATATGTCCGCCAGACACTGGTGTGTGAGCATCTCATTAATTAATGTTATGGCTCGAGCTGACGGAGCATTCGCCTATGGAAGAAAGCTCCAACGGCACTAACTTGATTTAAAAAATCAATAAATTATGTCAAACTTTTTTTCGTATTTTGACCCATGTTTCTTAGAGAAAGTTCTTTTTTACCACCAGCTCATGTTGAGATTTCACTATCGATCACTAGTAAAATTACATACATACATACATAAATATCGCCTATATCCCTTACGGGGTAGGCAGAGCATTAACGGCCGTAAAACGGATATTAACACCACGTCTGACAAAAGTTTAAGAGTCAATCAGATAACTGTGTATCACTATAGAGACAGGTTGTCAGCCCATCTCCAAAAATTGCAATACACATCTAACCCTCGAGTCCCTTAGTCGCCTCTTACGACACTATGGGTAAGAAATGGGGTAATCCTATTTTAAACCGGCATCACACGGGTAAAATTTTATCCTATACCATTAGGTATGATGTCACACTAGAAAGTCAAACTTTGCTTTTTAATAAATACATTAGAAATACTGTAACTATGGCCATTAAACAACGTTTGGTGAATTCCAGGGGAATATTATTAGCTTTGCGGTAAAACTAGGTTAACTTTATTGAGACCCACGTCATTAAGCGACCAAAAAGGCATTACAATAACGTTTATAGCTATAGCTACATGTTACTATTTTGAAATTGAAATTTACTTAAATTAATGTAGGATAGTTGTAACTTAGCCTATGATTCGTAATTGCCCAAAAAAAATTATTTATTGTTTTATTATAACAATTTTGTTTTGCCCTAAAAAAGAAAATTGTGTTTTACAATGACGGATCATGAGGTCAATAAGTAATAATACTATCCTTCATTGAATAAAGTCATTTCGTTTCTTTTTACGACACTCTCAGGTAGAATTGGGCTGATGCTATTTATAACCGGCACCACACGGTTTGATATAAACATATAAATTTGGTTAATTTTTCGGCAAGTTTGTCAAAGATCTGCAAATATCTTTTGATACCACAATTATTACCATTGAATAATTTATGATTAAATTGAGTTGTTACGCTTAAATACTTCAAGGGGTTTAGGGAATTCGCACTTCCAAACAATACATTTTAATTAGTTACAAGGATTTACTAAGATACTCGAGGGTTACAAGTGTATTTCAATTTTAGGATATAGGCTGACAACTTGTCACTGGCGATTTTCGAAATGACCCTTAAATGTTCGTCAAACGTAACGTAAATGTCCATTTTTACCCCGCAAGGGATATAGGTGTGATATACATGGTGTAAAAAAAATAGCTGAGAATATTTTAAGGGGTGAACCAGTACGTGAAACTAAACAACTTTCCCCAAGGAACATAGGTCGAAATATGAAAAAAAAATTGGCCCTCCTATACAAATTATCCCGGCCGGGTAACACACTAAGTATGGGAGGGTCAAATTATTTTTTCATATTTCGACATATGTTCCTTGGGGAAAGTTGTTCAGTTTCACGTACTGGTTCACCCCTTAAAATATTCTCAGCAATTTTTTTTACACCTTATATGTATGCATGTATGTACAAGGATATTCGAGGAAGCAGTAGTTTTTAATATATTTTGCTATACAGGGTGTAAGGAATAGTTTACAAAAAACTTTGCAGGCATGATCAGACCATGAAACTGAGGAACTTTTAGTATGGAACCTATTTTGGGAAACAATTTTTTTCATCGAGTTTCCATAGAAAGTCTATCACAGGTGATTGGAAATTTTGTATGGCAGGTGTTTTTTTTTCATGTACCAACGTAGCCCCCATAGAAAAAGATGTTCAGATTCATGGTCTGATCATGCCTGCAAAGGTTTTGGTACACAGTTCCTTACACCCCGTAAACCGGTAATAAATAAATGGATAAATAACGGTTTAATAGTTCTTTTAAAAAGGTTTTACTACTTAAAGCGAGTGTAGTCTAATATTTGTAATATTGTTTACCCAAGAAATAAGTGTAACTATAAAGTCAGAGTTTTTAACCGCGTCCGATAAAAAACCACTAGCGTGGTTGTGTACTAAAACGATGGCGTCTAAGTTTATGTACAAAGGCCTTGTATAATTTTTTACACATACACATCATCATCATCATCTGCCTGCCCTTATCCCAATTTATTTGGGGTCGGCGCAACATGTTTTTTTCTTCCATTCATCTCTATCAGCTGTCAAATCTTCATTTACACCCTTTTGCTTCATATCATCTTCTATACAATCCATCCAAACTTTTTTAGGCCTTCCTCTCCTTCTGCATCCATCTACATTTATATTCAATACTCTTTTTGTCACATGATTTTCATCCCTCCTCATAACATGCCCGTACACATATCACGCCTATATTCCCTTTGGGTAGACAGAGCGTAAAAAACGGACAAATACGCCACGTCTGACAAATATCGAAAATTATATATCGCCGCATAGTGACAGGTTGTCAACCTACATACATACATACATAAATCACCCCTATATCCTTTACGGGGTAGGCAGAGCGTTAACGGCCGTAAAACGGATATTAATACCACGTCTGAAAAAAGTTTGAGGGTCAATCAGATAACTGTGTATCACTATTGTGACAGGTTGTCAGCCCATCGCCTAAAATTGCAATACACAACTAACCCTCGAGTCCCTGAGTCGCCTCATACGACACCCATGGGTAAGAAATGGGGTTATGCTATTCTAAGCCGCCATCACACGGTCCTTGTCATAAACCTATCGCCTAAAATGCAATACACACCCTCGAATCCCTTAGTCGCCTCTTAGGACTCCATTTCTTATAGATTTTTATTCTTAGTTCAATACACTCAAGTAAGTTACGAGATTGTTTTCGACCTTCAGATAAGAAGAGGCTCAGAGTAAACAATCGTTAAAATAAATTAGGAATCGCAAAACAACCAGAAGATATAATTTTACCGCATTTTCCCATTTTCCGCTGAAACAAATTTAGATATTATTGCGATAAATGGACTGGAGACACACTTATTTACTTCTTTTTTATATAAGAATGTTTAATGAATAGTATTAGTGTGAGAACTAAACTTGTTCTGTTTGTATGTGTGGTTATTTACATATTACCAGCCACATCAGTCCGCTGCTGGACATAGGCCTCCCCCATTTGGGGGGTATTGCCATATTAACCACGCTTGGCAAGCGGATTGACGAACGCAGTGCAAGATATTGCTTTCACAGGGAACGCTGCTGCCCATAGGCTGAATTTTACTCACGGGTTGCATTGGGGTGATGCTATTCTAAGCTGACATCATAAGGCGGTGATTACGATTTGTAGTCTAAACAGTGTCGCTGCTAAAATGTTCGACTATTTAGTACTTAAACTGTTTTAGTTTTTACCTTAAAATGGAGCGGCAGCTTTTGGATCCAAAAGTAACTCCTAAAAATTTAACAATAAATTAAGGGTCGTTTTAGAAAGCCCATAAAAAGGCCCCTTAAATAGACTTTTCCATTTTACTGCAAGCAATCAAACGTCTGTAAATACAGCCTGATAGATGATCAAATTACCGTTTACAAAGGACCCTGTACCGAACAAGGATGGGAGCTAATAAAAACATAAATGTAGGTCACTCCATCACTCATCAAAGTTTACTTATTTCCACGTGCTTTGTTTGTTTATCCGTGAATAAGGGGAGGTAAAAGGGCAGAGGGGGGCGTAAGGCGGAAAAATATTATAAGAAATGTATTCTCAATAATAATAATGGTGAAAATGCCGGTAAGACGTTTTATATAGGATGAAATTTTACTAGTTACCGTTGCTGAAATTAGAGTACGGGCTTCTTTCTTTCTTTTCGTGTGAGACACCGAGTCGTCCAACGACCCGAAGATCCCTGGTGTCAGAGTTTTGCAACCGCCTACTACTAGTAGTAGGCCTCTGACATGGTTATGTAACGACCGCCGTCTAAGTAATCATAGACAGCAACCGGGACCGACAGCTTTACGTACCCTCCGAAGCACGGAAGTACGGGCTGGTGATAAGAAACAACTTTTGCCGAGGAACATAGTTCGAAGTAAAACAAAAAATATTTTGAGCTTCCATAGTAACTTAAATCAGCTGTTTTGTTTCGTATTTTGAGCTATGGTCCTTGGGGAAAGTTGTTCTAGATGCCTGATTTAAGTTTTCGCTATCGGTCACTAGTAAAATTGCAACCTATATTTTGTAATGTCAGCGCCTTATGTACATCGTATTGTACTGACTAGTAAACTATAAAATAACTTCGGCGTTACAAGGTTAATTTGTTGCTGTATGAAATGCTAAAAGATTGAGGAATTTTAACTTGTATGAATTATATTAATAACCAAATGTCGTGTTTTCGCAAAATTTTATATAAGTTGAAAATTCTGTCGTAGTCTTTTCCATTGTGTCAATTTAGATTCTTTAAAACGTGTAATTTCTAATACGGCTTTAAATAAATTGACTCGTTACAAATATATCATAACTTGTAACATTTCTGTTGCTAAATTAATTAACTTATTTTCTCTGCGTAGTCAGTGGTACATAGTTCATAGTTCGAATCTCGAAACAGGTACGGTTGGGAACCACAGAGCCTGTTGGCTGGTTCGCGTTCGGTTGTCATGTGCCGCTTGGCATTCGTCTGGTATTCTCCCTAACATAGTGATCATGGACGCAGACATAGCTAGCAGAAATCCCACAAATAGTTCTGTTCGCCTTCCGAATTCTATGTCAAATCTACTGTGGATTTACTTACGTATTTTTTGCAGAAGACATGCATCTTGGTGACGGTTGTGTAAAGAAAAAATAATATGCGTAGATAGTTTCGTCACGTCACAAGTTCAAATTCGGAATCTTAAATGGTATTAGATATGGCAGAAATTATGATTGAAAATTGTTGATGTCTCAAACAAATAGAAAACACTATGAGGCGGTTTTTCTACTAGTCATCCGTCGCAGTGCATTTTTAACGCATCGTAACGCATTGTCAAACGACTTGACAGACGTAGCCGTGCTTGTATGGGAATACGATTGCAATTCGCAATTTCTTTTCGTCTGACAGACGCATGCGTTACGAGTACGAGACAAGTACGAGAATCGCCTTAAATATATTTACTTCAACCAGTACATTCTTCAAACAATTTTGCTCGGCAGTGAAAAACAATCCATAATGATAAACAAAATATTTGGTTCGTCAAAAATATTGATCTATAATTCTCCATTATCAACATTTTCCTGAATTTAACATTCTGTTGCCAACAAATTTGATATTTTCAACATTATTAAGTTTAATGTACGGTCAAATATCAAAATTTATTTATTATCGCAGGGCACACAATTAATTTGGGATTCTGTAACAATAGACTTAGTGTTTGTTTTGCTAGAACTCTAACGTCCAAATTCGCACTTAGAGTTGGAATTATACAATCTCCTGTTCAAATTTGTGTCGGACGTTTTGATAATCCTTTGGCTAAATAAATATTTATGTTCATGATGGATTCTCTAGGGTTTAAAGTCTTACGTCTGCGTTCTCTAAAACATTATTATACGTTAACGTGAAGTTCTGATTAAGCTTATTATATATAGATAAACGTGGAGGTAACCCTTTTGGTTTTTTCTTTTACAAACATAAATAAATATACTAATTTATTAATTGCCCTTTGCAATTGAAAATTGGATGATGCAATTGAGCAGTAATTTGGAATAATTTCAAGAAATTTTAAGTATTAATAATTTAATAATCTGAATGGAAACTTGCTGTTTTATATTTCTCACCAAAATGATGCGTGTCTCCTAAAAAAATGAAGAGATTGATGAATGCATGGAGGCGAAAGAAGTATGCTAGGATCGTAGTAAGTGAAAGGAAGTAGTCTCTGCCTACTTCTCTGGAAGAGAGTAGTGTTTTATTTATTTAATGCGTTTATCCTACAAAGTTAAATGGACTTAGGTCTTTGTAGGAGACAAAAGTCCTATAGAAACTAGATGCAATGTCCCGTGTGCATATATTTCTTTCGAAAATTACATAATATTAAAGAATTTGAAACTATAATTATGACATCGAATGTTAAATCCGATGCGCCACATTACACCAATAAATAGAGCTACTGCTGCAAAAATAAGAATGATTTTACAGACGGACCAAATACTATTTATCTCTTAAACAAAAGTAGTTTTGCAGCAAATTTACCTGTTCTTTAATCATTTTACATGTGATTTTATCAATAACTTAATCTGCAGCTCATGTTTTAGTCCAATTAATATCAGTTTTTTGTTTGCATCAAAGTTGGTATGCGTTAACTATTTGCATTATTAACTAATTTGTGGAATGATAATAATAAATAAAAATATATCAAGAATATATGATAAAATAAATAAATAAAAAGAATAAATCAAGAAGAACCCCAAAAACTTTAATCGGGATGAAAGATTTAAATTTTATTCATCATAGAGCCCAGTAATTTACAAAATAAAATCGGAGTTTACGTGAATTTACCATCGAAGTGATCGTCGGACATAGTTTTAGTGTTTGATGTTTAAATAATTAATAATTTTTAAGATAATATGTAGGCAGCAGAAGATCTAGTCGTCAACCGCCCAGATGACAACAACTCGTTGACACTTCCGTCTACCTGCGATCACAGCTGATGAAACTCAGCTAAAATGTCTGTATTCAGGTATATCGTTAGACCGGGTTAGGTAATCAACTAAGATGTGTTCATATTTTTAATGATATTATTATGATATAATTTTTACATACATAATATAGTCACAGTACAAAATAGACACAGTTTAAATAAAAACAAGCTTTTCGTTCACCTTTTCATTCTAGTTTACCTGCTCACGTCGTATCCTCAGAGTTTTTCAAGGGTTGACTGGAAGAGAATAGGATAATAATTTGTGCCATTTTTTGTTTTTGATTTAATATGTGTTTTCTGTATTAGTTTTAAGAAAACACATTATAGAGATTATACTTACATGCAAAACAACCAAGTTTAGGCGATTATTCCAACCCGGCTCACACCAGCCGCAAAGGTGCCTATGACACTCGCTGCATTGCCGTGTTGAATGGCGATGGACAACCTTTGCGCCAGGTATTTTTTTATATTTTAGCTTCTCAATTATTTATTAAATATAAAAATATGTTTCCTATTTTTTATTAAACAAAATGGAAATACTTGTCAAACCCACACTTAATTTTTATTTTTTATTTACGACGTTGGACGACTCCCGCACTAAAAGAGAATAACAAAAAAACGTTCGTGTTTGTAGTAACGTTTGTATAACTAGGTACGATGATAGATGGATCATGCCCGGAACTTGCAAGCGAAATCCAACGAAAACTTTGGTCCAATCAATACCGACCCGAATTCCAAGGCGAATTTATCAGCGCTAACACATCACGCAAATTCAAAACTTATTATCGCCAGCTTATAAGAGTTTGGGCACTCGAGTTATCACAAGTTTAAAATATACCGGGAGTAGCTCGCGCCCGGGGCAGGGCGGAGCGGAGCTGTAGTGCGCATGCGTCAAACGTGGGAGTTTACCCACGTGGAGCTAAATTTACCCCTGTTCTGAGCTAAATTGTATAGACGCCGTGTTAGGTTTACTTTTAAAGTTTTATTTTTGTGGATAGAAATTTAGTTTAATTTTCATTGCCTAAATATTTTGCAGTTAGATAGATCTGAATCAAAAAGATTTTTAGTTTTTTTAACTACTTCAAATACCTAAAGGGATGTTCAATGTCTCTGTTTAAGTGAACTTTGCAGGTTTGGTTGTGATATGTAATAATTTACATTTCTATAGTAGAAGAATCGCAAGTTTACCGACATTTGTATCAATTCCATCGAACTTTACGTCACGGCCCACTTGAAACCGTTACATAATGTGTCGGGGAGAAGTCCTCCGTGCCCTGGCAACACCGTCGCCCCCCGTCAGTCAGCGGCGGACGGCTGCGCGCGGCAGTCGCGTCATGCACGCGTTATGACGCTCGTCTCCCGCGCAAACCTCGCACCACTCGAAAACATCAAGTACTTAACTCCATGTGACCAAATTCAACCCTCTTCCGAACCCGCCGCTTGAAACGCCTGATAAAATTGACGTAGCAAACTTCCCTGGCAAAGTTTTTGCTGTAAAAGTTTAACTAGGCAACAATATCTGTTTCACTAAGTTTTACAGTTGGATGATTGACTAAAAAATCGTTGTGCTAGAAAATGACTGACAAGTGATGCGAAATGACTTTGACAGTTAGTGATGGTATAGATACAGTGAGAGTGAGTTGCTGAGTAGATTTTTTGGGAAATTGTTCTTTGGGATAGTGACAATGTATAATGTTCCGTTTGTGGTTTTATAGTGATCATCGGTGAGTTATAGTGTTTTCCATATTTAAAATAGTTTTAACTAATTTTTAAATAAGGAATCTGTAGTTATTAGTTATATAATTTTAGGTTTAGCATATTTAATTAATAATATGTTGCTACAAAAAAAATAAGTATTTTTTCAAAAAACTTTTTTGTCCATTTATAACGTTATTTAATATATAGCTTTCTTATCTTGACTAATAAAAAAACTTTGATGGAATAACGCAAATCAGAAATGAAATTTAAATTACCTTTAATTTATTCGTACACACGAACGATCCGTATTTGGGACCTGAACATCCATTTTCCTTAACATTTATTCAGAAAAATGTCGGCAATATTTTATTGCAATAAAATGTTAGACATTTTCAATCACGCCTCGCTTCGCTCAAAAACCCTCTCCACATCCTAAAGCGTGCATTTTCAAAAAGCACCGTAGCAATTAACCTACGGTCTTTAACGTAACGGCTACGCGTAGTAATTACGGTGGCTACGGTGCTACGGTGTAGCAAACGCTACGTTACATAATTATGGGCGTTTAGCGTTAGGATGAACAAAAAGAGGTAGATTTCGTGGAGTTGAAAGAAATTTTTATTTTGTCATTAAGTCCGAGGGTAACTTGAGTTTGAAGGGTTTTTAAGTAGTCTGATGAACAAAATACTCATGCCCCATTTTTTTAAGATGGCAAACATGGCAAGCAAGTCGGCAAGCGCAGAACAAGATACTTTACATAGAGCTTTGTTTAAATACCTTTCCTAATTGCCACCCCCATATACAAATACTACAATATAAAGGAGTAATGCTATTCTACGCTTCATCACATAGATAATTGTCAAATATTAATATCAGTGATTCCGTAATCGTACCGAGAGAGCGAAACCGCACGCCTCAGTAATACCCAGTGGAGCTAATCTCCGTAGCGATTAGCTACGCCTCTGCTACACCGTAGCTCGTAGCCGCGTAGCTGGGTGTGATTATTGTGTGGAGATTAGGTTTTATTTGCTTTGTCGATGGTTTTTATTGGTCTAGTGATCTGAACGACTTGGAAAAAGAGTCTGTGCCCAAAGAGAATAGGCGTAGGTAAAAAGTTATAAATTTTATATAGGTTGCTATGACATTTCTCATACTCAGGCACATAGGCGCTCTCAATTTCCACGCCTATTCTTTATCCGCACAGAATCTATCTTAATGGTAAAAAGGTTATATTTATTTTCTTCCTAATTTGGTTTACATTGTATAAAATTAAGTTGCTTCCCGTTTAATGAGTGGTGTCATGATGTCCGGTTTTATCCCTCGATTATTTTTTTTCTTAAATAGTCCCGCATTTGTCTGCTATCTCACCTGATGGTAGATGACGATGCAGACGATGGTGGTATATGCTTGCCTAGATGATGCCTATTCACTCTTGCCTTGAAAGGGCAAAAATTATAATGTTATTGTTATAAGATCTTTATAACTATGCAACAGATTTTGCTGCGTTTTTTTTATCGAAAGAGTGATTAAAGTGACAGACAATTTTTTAGGTTTTACTTCGGTAAAAAGCTAGATTCCTTGAAGAAAACGGGTAGCAGTGGATGAAAAAGGTCGCTAGTTATCAATAATTATGATCTTAACTTTGAAAGTCAACATGTGTGTTTATATGAGTCTTGGTGTCTATGACTATTAACACGTTACATAACCACGGTTGAGGCCTAGTTGTCGGTCTATAATCTCTACGACTGGGGTGTCTAAGTGTCCCAAATGACCAGTAAAAGATTAAGGAAGTTATTGCGCAATGCCAATTTTTCGTGTTAGTTAGGTATGCAATTTTTCAGAAAACTTGCAAAAATTTCTATTGCAAGGGAGAAATTTTTTAACTTGCAAGAATAAAATGAAACTTAAAAAAAGTTATTGTGCAAGCCAAAAAATAGAAGTTTTAATTTTTGCTTCTGAGTAAAGTTACACATAAAATTAATATAATCATGAGTATAATTTTAATCTACAAAAATGAAAATATCAAATATTTCATCGCTTAGACTACATTCAATCTGTAAAAATAGAATTAGTCGCCGGATATTTGTTGCAAAACTAATCCGGTAGATGAAGCTGTGCCACGCGTAACTTGCATTAAATACACTTGCAAAATAGGCGGGTTAGGAACGAGCTGCGGTAGCCCAGATGGAAGAGGCGTCGTCACTAGTAATTACGAAAGTCGTAGGCATAAATCCTACCCGCACTTGAAAATTAAGCAAGGTTTTAAAAAATGACTATATACTTGCTAATTACAGCACAAAATGTAGCTAAATTCAATTATAAATTCAAGACAGAAGGTCTAGTTGCAGCTTGTGTTCGCTTTATGTTGAACAAACACCAGTAGGAATTTAATCCCAAACACAATGGCCAGTCTCATGTAGCTACACAATATGGCACATGAGCTCAATACACATTCGCATGCACAAATGTATGCAATTAGTAGTGTAGTGGTCTGAGCGTTGAACTCAGGATCCGAAGGTCCCTGGTTCGATTTTCTGGGACACACACTTAGAAGATAGGATTATGGTAAGCGGCTCCAGGACGTTTGTCGCGAATTTACATGTTTTTTTTTACAACAAATCACACTACATAACATACATTAATTTACTCAATTCATTCATAGGGGGTGTAAGGGACGGTGTGTGAAATTGAACAACTTTTTCTGTGGAAGCTATGTTGGTAAACGAGAATTTTTTTCGACCTCCCATACAAAATTAAAGATCAACTTACTGACTTTCTAAGGAAACTCAAAAAAAAAATCATTTCCCAGCATTACTCCATAGTAAAAGTTGTTCAGTTTTATGGTCTGATCATGCCTGCAAAGTTTTCGGTACACCGTCCCTTACACCCTGTGTAATTCAATGCGCACATGTCATTGTAGTCTCGCGAAAAACGGTCTGGCCGCTTTCGCGCCGCCGCGGCCGAACCTTATTATGAATTCTTTATTGTACATATTAATACAAAAGGTGATAAACTTAAAATTAGTTACAAGGGAAACCTTCACTATAATCCAACCCTTAGTTGCGAGTAAATTCTCAGCTTAAAGTGTTATTACTTACTTACTCGATTCACATTTCCATGCACAAATGTACGCAATTGCACACTAGTTAGCAACTTCTAACAACCCCGTTGTACGGACATGGAGTCTTTAATGGTTGTGGTTACCTGTAGATTATCAAAGTGTTACGGGAGCATTTTTAGTTGACTAGCCAACTTAGTTCTTCTGTAACTGAACTAAAAATGACTATACGCGGTCCAGCAGTGGGCTAATATCTGCGGGTCTCATCCACTGCTAACCATTTTCCCGCGGGAATAAAACAAATATAGCCTTTGGTAATCAGGCATAATGTAGGATTCTAATGGTAAAAGTTTTTTTTTCTCACGGTCCAGTAGTTTCGGAGCCCATTCAATTCAAATAAAAATCAAATTTTTCTTCTTTATAATATTATTATTAGTGTAGCCCCGTTTACCAGTAGGAATGTGACTTTTTTCTGGCATGAGTTATGCATTGACCTTTCTCTTAAATCATTCTATCTGTTGAAAAAAACGTCTTGTACATCTGTTGCGCAGTTTTAATTATAAAATAAATAATATCCTGGACTAACTATATCGAGCCCCAAACTAAGCAAAGCTTGTATGTACTATGAGAACTGAATAGCTGATATTTATACTTAAATACTTAAATAAAATACATACCTACTAAACCTACATAGAAGACTTGTTCTTGTAAGTATATAGGGGAATAATCCTAAAAAAATATTAAATAAATCTATAATTATGTAATAAATTACTAAGTATGCAGACTGAAACATAAATTAAAAAATTTACTTAATGAATATTTGTGTCTTATGGGGATCGAACCCACGACCTTCAGCGTAGCAGGTAGTAGCACTATCCGCTACGCCATCGAGACAGTCTAAGCATACAATATCATCGAGACACAGAAAGTGACTTTTTTAAATACTATGCATTGATAAGATAAATAATACATGAATAAAAGCTCTATCAATTGTCGCTGACGTACTAAAATCTACTGGTAAAATACGAAAGGTTGGAAAAGGCTTAAAATAGCATCACTCTACTTTTTCCCGTGAGTAAAGCGACCAATAAATTTGAATATGGAATTGACTTTTTCAATGCCACTCAGCAAATATAAAATGTCCTCAAATTAAATGGAAGCCAATAATGCCACAGTCATATAAATGAATGTAGACAATTTCCAAATATTCAACTGTTGACCATAAATCTGGTAACAAAATCTCTGAAGCTAGGGTTGCCAGTTAGGTCAATTCATGGTAATTCATTTTATTTAAAACCACTTCTGTCACTGCCCTGTTTTATGTAACAGTAGTTACAGTATACGAATATATCAATTGCCATGTAATGCTGGCTTAGAACGGCATCACTTCATTTATTTCCCGTAGTTAGAGACTCGAAAATTACCTGAAGGACAACCTGTTACTATGGCAATATACAATTTTTTGAATGAGTCTCAAATGCTTGTCAGGCGTGGAGTAAATGATCGTTTTTCCAGCCGTTAACGCTCTGCCTGCAATAGGATATTTGCGTGCAAAATGGTAATATTTATATATCGATTGCTATATAACAGTGGCATAATAATTCTAATAAGTTCATTGTATCTTCATCTTTTGTGAAGATAAGTCGCTAAACGAGGCAATGAACCCTGATGAACCTTTAAGTAGATATAAGATGATTATGTGAGTAATAACAAAGTTAACTAGGTTTTCTATTATATAAAGACTAACTTGTAGCAAAAATGCTTTTACTTATTATTATTTTAATTATAATTAAATTCATTAGCAGCTCCTTTGAGCTGATGCTTCTATATCACTGCACATGTTTTATTTTTTTTATAAGTAGTTTAGTATTTAAATTATTGTTAAGTCTATTTTTGAAACTGTTCAGACTGTGTGCACTGACTACTGTCTCTGGGAGAATGTTCCAAAGATCTACAACACGGTTTATACAAGAAGTGTTACCTTGGGTTGCTACCACTTTTGGTCTTACGTAACTGCATAGAGTGCCCTCTTACACATGTGTTATTGTGTAAAGTATAAAATGTGTTAGATGATGAAAATTTGTTTATACTAAAAAATAAATTTATTTATTTATTCCATGAACGACCTATTTATGAAGGTGGCAACACAAATAAGGCCCGTAAAACGTAACCGTACGGGCTCGTCGAATCCAGTCGGCACATTTTCATAACAATATTACTGTGCCGATAAAATTCCGGGTGCTAATATGGCCGCTCGTAAATTCCTGATAGGAAGGGGCATAAGTAGATACAAGTATGTTTGCTGTGAGAACTTTCCGATCTCAGCCCGTTCGTTAAGACGGCGCCGACCGTCCAGTGGTGCCCCTCATCAGTAATAAATAAATTTCTTTAAAAACAGGACAAAAAATATCTAAAATTTACAAAAATATTTTTGTCATTTTTCAACCTATGTTCTTTGGGTGAAGTAATTCCTTGTCTGTTATCCCTGTCTTGAGATTTCGCTATCAGTCACTAGTAAAATTTCACTCTATATAAAAATCCTCATAGAGCTTTTAAGAATATTGTTGTTAAGTACTAGTTGTTCATGAAACTGCAGAAACACTTTATTTCGGAACAGATTTTTACGAAAAATAAATTATTACATGTAATGTTGTCCACCCATTCAAGCCACTTTGTACACTTTTCACTGGTCTGTCCAAAACTCTATACCGACACGATTAGTTATTAAAGGTTCGAGCAAATCACATCGACCCACCTCCGTAATGAAACGGCGGATAGGGTAACCAGATTGATTGCTATTCATTAGGATAAGGTGTCTTCCTGATTCATGTATTGAGGTATATTTGTTATCAGCAATCACTGGCTCATAATTCGTTCATATCCGTTCATACAAAGCGTTTTTGTTAATAATGGCATGAATAGAGATCTGATTCCCCCTGTTTCTCAAATAAATATGTTTATAATATATAAAAAAAGACTTTATAAGATGTATTTAAATACCAGTAGCAAGGCATAGTCATAGGTAATATTTAAGACAAAATGAAAAACCAGCATTATTTTGATCCTTTAAATGGGTAAAATGAATAAATGACAGTTGTCTTAAAAGAACTCGCTTTATGTGGAGTCGGAGGTGATAAAAGTAACTTGATCCACAATCTAATATTTTTTTGCAAAATCCATGTGTTTTTCTAACCTTAACCTAAACGAAATAAATCGGAAAAGAAGAAAAATATTCAAATCTTAGGTCACATGATCATAAATTCTCTCAAAGTATTGCCTCCAGCGATGACAGTGGACATAAACAACGAAGCCTTACCTTCCCTAGGTTGGATTTTTGCCTCATTTGTCCCGCTTTTTGCCTTTCTTCATACTATCCCTACTAAGGGTGGGCAGGGCTGTAAATTACCTGGGAACACGGCCCTTTGTCATGATTGTCTCGTACCTCCATATATGGATGATATGTTGCAGGGCAGAGCATGCGTGAACCTATTTTGCAGTATCGGTTTGGTTTTTATGATGCCATGTTTCCCAGCTATGTAAGTTTCAAAGTGGAATCAAGAGCGCGATTATTTTCTAATAAAGAAAATTATGTAAAAATATTTTCCATGAAATGAACTTTTGCAGTCACATATAATAAATAACTCAATTT
Organism: Tuta absoluta; assembly: GCA_027580185.1. Taxonomy (NCBI): domain Eukaryota; kingdom Metazoa; phylum Arthropoda; class Insecta; order Lepidoptera; family Gelechiidae; genus Tuta; species Tuta absoluta. The sequence goes on from JAQAHW010000003.1 coordinate 1,278,837, forward strand.
AATAAAACTGGGTTCTTTTCGGCAAAGGCGATTTTGTTGAATTGTCCAATATTTCGGCTCAGTTGCATGGGCCACGATCACGGAACAACTAATATTTTGCGGTAGATGGAGTCTTTATTATTACGGATAGCTATGCATTTCTGCATACCCTCTTTCTAAGATTCTGTCAATCACATGAACATCTAAAACGCAGAAAAAATACACGCTGAGCATTGGGGGTATTTTGAACAGTTTGGACAGAAATCGGAACTCAGGACTTTTAATAATAGAATTTTGGTTCTATTTTTCTATGTGTTGTAATATATCCTTTATACATGAGTTTTCATGGTAGCGTGGTTAAAAGAGATTTTTATTCTATTCTCAAATAAATTATATTGAGTACGGTTAAACAAAAAAAAAAAGTACGGTTAACTGAAATTTCCAATGTAAGGACACTTAATAATGTATCATTCGGTGCAAATTTAGGACCAAAGAGATTTTCTTTGGCTTCGAAATAAGTATATCAAGTATGTATAAGCTCAGAAAATATATACCTAGAACGTGATTACTTGGTTTGGGAGCAGGTGGTGGATGGTTATAACATTTTCTTTTCAGAATTTCGGTTCAAATTTTTTCACATAAGATGTTTCGAATTAAAAGTGATGGGTCCCACGAGAACACAACAGGTTGCTATGTTGTTATTATGGGATGAAATATAGCGAAATATAATGCGAGATGATTTATAAGGCTTAGATTTTTCATGACAGTGTTATACCCCGCGGGATTGCCAGCGTTTTATGTAAATTTTCGCGGAAGATATCATCTTCCTTTTAGACGGCAACTGTGCTGAATATTTCAGTAAGGTTATCTTGAGCAAAGAGAAATTGAGCAAAGTATTTTTATTTGTACGTCATAATTTTATTAGAGTATGGCAACATTACTTTTGACAGTTCTTTATTACGCTACGGGACGTGACGAGCTGATGAAAGTCGTTGTAAAAGTTAATCAAAGAACTTTAGCATTGATTTAAAGTATTATATATAATCACATTATTTCAACAGAATTACATATTATATGTGATTCTGTTGAAATAATTTGGACTTAAATATAATTGCTATTAAATTCAATACCTTTCCAAACTTTATATCCAAACTGTATTTAGACAAATAAAATGTTGTTGACAGTTAATAACTAACGGTTTTATTACAAAGAAGGTTAAACAGTATCTAAGTCTTCTGACAACGTCAAATCGAATGAAAAAAATATTTAAACAGCGTCTAAATGCATGCATAGCCAAATCAGCTGAACAAGGCTGAACAGTGAAACTTGCAATTTTGGAGAGGTTTCTTAATAAAGTAAGTAAACACAAAAAATACGGATGGAACCTTAATCAAAATTTTCTCCTTCCGACTTCACTCGTACAGAAGGCGCTTTTTATAAGATAATTGTATTAGCGCATGCTTTAAAATGTAAAGTTTAGATATACAGTGGATCGATTTTCATTCGATTATACAAATTAAGTAATAACGTAAATTAGAACCATGACCTACCGTGATATTATGCATTAAATCAAATGGCCGATTACATCTACATGTCCCGTTGGTAATAACTCTGATGGACTGAATTCTTAAGCATAATGATTAAACATTAAATCATGCGTACTCATCGAAGGTTACCTACAGAATATAATAACGTAACAATATTCTGTATTACACAGAACAAGGCTTGAAGTCTGCTAAATGAAAATCGTTTCCATTGAATGTAGATAGCGTGTCAGTGGCATGGTGTTGGGTGTTCCGTATTCTGCTAACAGTTTGAAGCACGGAGTATCACGGTGACAATAATATGACAGTAAAAAATAAGAGAATATGGGTCGAGAACGTTTGAAAAAGAAATTGAACCCACAATATAATTTCGTATATTTCGTATTGCCTATTTGCCCCAAAAGTTTAAATTCTCTCACAAGACATGGGTTGGCTGGAAAAGATCTCTTCTTTAGAGATAAGCTCGCCTTTGTAACAAAAATTTTATATATGTTTTTTGTGCAATAAAGAATATTATATATAAAATAAATGTACTATTATACATCCTTATTGCTTAGAATCAAATAGAAAAAATATACGAATAGGCGGCTTTATTGCTCAGAAGCTATTCCCTTCAGACAACCTTAGGGCGCAATAATCATGACATGGTATTGTCATTTTTTTATCAGTTTAATACCATGACAATATTTTTGAAAACTGAAAATGAAAATTTGAACCTGCGACTTTCGCATTACTAGTGGCAACGCCTCTTCCATCTGGGCTACCGCAGCTCGTTTCTTGCCCGCCAATTTTGCAAGTGTATTTTAATGGCAGTAACGCGGTTATTCTACCGTGACAATATCATGACACAATGTTAGTTGATTAGTTGTATCATATAGCATGTGTCACGCCATAACGTCTACCTGAACTTCTATAAATAATGGATGGAGCAACTACTTTGTTTCTTGTTTTCATATTAGCAAAAAGCAAATGTTTTATTAAAACAAACATAGATATATCACGCCTATATCTTTTGCGGGATAGGCAGAGCGTAAACGGCCGTAAAAAATACGCCAAGTCTGACAAAAATTTTGATGGTTATTCAGAAGTATTTGTATCGCCATAATGGCAGGTTGTCACATAAAATTGCATACACATGTAGCCCTTAACATCCTTAGTCGCCACTTAGGGCAGCCGCGGAAAGAAATGGGATGATGCTATTCTAAGCAAACATCACATTGCAAAAAAAAAAACAAACAACTGCACTATCTTCTTCTTTATCGTGTCAATGGACCATTCGTTCATATTTTTGACTGTCATTATTAAGAGACCGCAATGGCATTCTCAGTTGCCAATTTCAGGTCGTCTTTGATATTTTAGAAAAATAAAGATAAGTGCAGTTGTTTAAAATCCTACTAATATTATAAATGCGAAAGTTTGTATATTTGTTTGGTACTTCTTCACGGAATAACTACTGAACCGATTGTTATAAAATTTGGCACACATATAGAAGGTAACATGGATTAACACATATTAGTTTTTATCAGTACGCGGGTAAAGCCGCGGGTAATAGCTAGTAAATAATTTTTGAAAACCTGCAAAATTTTCAAGCTTTGGCAGTATTTGAACCTGCGACTTTCGCCATTACTAGTGGCGACGCCTCTTCCATCTGGGCTACCGCAGCTCGTTCCTTGCCCACGAATTTTACAATTGTATTTTAATGCCAGTAACACGTGGCACGCGGGAAATGTTTAAAATTTGGTGTTCAGCTAGTAATTATATAAGCTCCTATTGAGTAGGTATGTACGTTTTTTTTAGTCAACAACACTCCGTCTTAATATTTTCATGAGTTTGCACAACTATTACTCATCACAATAAAACAATTCCCATTGCTTGCCCGTGGGAGTCGTAAGAAGCGTCTAAGGGACTCGAGGGTGTGTATTGCAATTTTAGGCGATGGGCTGACAACCTGTCACTATGGCGATACACAATTTTGCGAATGACCCTCAAATGTTTGTCAGACGCGGCACAACAGATTTAAGTTGTGTTTATTTTGGATTTTACAATTTCTACGTTTCAGAAATAGATGGCGGTAGAACAAAAATAATTTCAATTCTAAATAATGACGTCTAACACCTTAGTCATCCGTGACCACGGGCTCTGTAAAGAGCTCGAAACGTAGGAATTGTAAAATCCAAAATAAACACAACTTAAATCCGTTTAAAATTGTTTTATTGTGAACAATCCGTCTACAACTCTTTTAGCCACCAGGTAGGAAAGTCGAACATAAAGGCCTACATACACCGGCGCAAAAAAAGGACGTCTCCAAGCGTAAAAGCGATGGATAAATTGAATTACCGATACGCGGGCCTTCAACAGACAGGAATTAAATGAATCGTGAGTGTGTAATGCATTTAGTGGAGACTTTATGGGACAGGAACTGATTCAGTGAGGCTTTCAGTGTGCCTTTACCTTTTATTATTATTAATTTTGCGATGAAATGTGTGGTTTTCGGATGTAGGTTTTTGCGCATTTGTGTGTACAAGGTGTACAAAAAGTAACTGAAAATATATCAAATGGTGAACCAGCCCATAAAATGGAACTTTTATATTTTGTCCTATAATATGTTCCTTGGGGAAAGTTGTTCAGTTTCATGGGCTAAGTGACCCCTTGAAATATTTTTACATTATCAGCCCGCCCAGCGGTTTCACCCGCCGCTAACAATTACCCCCGGGAATAAGACAGTTTAATATAGCCTATGTTCATCAGGTATAATGTAGGATTCTAATGGTAAAAGATTTTTTTAAATCGGGCCAGTAGTTTCGGAGCCTATACAAACAAACAAACAATCAAATCTTTCCTCTTTATAATATTAGTGTAGATTAATTATTTTCACATCGTTCATACGCATAATATTACCTACTAATCATTTCAATAACCTACAAGACTTAACCTAAGTATTTTCGCATTGTAAAGCTTTTCATAATCTTCATGCTTGTAGTTGGTGATTAAAATATTTAAATTACGAATAGGATTTACTAATTTAAAATTAGGAAGAAATTATTCTATTCATACTAAAGAGCTCCGTAGCCACCTAATAAAAATTATTATGTTACAAACAAAAAATTTGCCGTGTGATGCCGGCTCAGAATAGCATCACCCCATTTCTTTCCCATGGGTGTCGTAAGAGGCGACTAAGGGACTCGAGAGTGTGTATACAATTTAGGCGATAGGCTGACAACCTGTCACTACGGTGATACACAATTTTCCGAATGAGCCTCGAATTTTTGTCAGACGTGGCGTAAATGTATTTGCAGCCGTTTACGCTCTGCCTACCCCGCAAGGGATTAAAGGCGTGATATGTGTATGTATGTATGTATGTACAAACAAAAAATAGGCATTGTATGTATAGGTTCCTAACGCTCAATGTTCTCGTTGGAACCAAAGAAGCAACCGTGAGTAGTTACAAACCCGGACGTGACGTCACATAATTATACCGAGGTCCGACTTGAGAGCGCACTCACCGAGAGAACGCTCCAAACATTAAGACTTTGAGGCTCTTTTCGTACTTAAGCAACCTTTTTTGTAATACAAGTTTAGTTCTGTACTGGTGCTCAGCAAGCAGCTACTTCTTTAGTGAGATTAGTCGTTTTGGTATATTTTACCTGCGAATTTATTGACAGTAGCGAGAAAAATCCGTCTGGTCGCAATATACCAAGAAGCAGTAGTTGAACTTCATACTAACGCCCGGTTTGCGCACTCACTCATACACACGCCCGACCGACCTATATGTACACGACTACTACATATAATTTCGTGCCGCTGGTGTCATAGCAAACTGTATTGCAGCCGCGCGTTTTTGCTTGAGTATCAGGAAATCGGAAAAATACCTAGAAACCTAACTATTCACTGATATATATATTGTAAATCATCGTTATCATACTGTCATATTATAGTACCTTATTAACATCACTTAAATTCGAGTTTGCAAAACCAATTTGTGGACATCCCTGCCAATTTCCGGTAGTAATGGTAGTAGTAGATAATATTTGGTAGTTTCAGGCAAAAAGTTGCTCAAGTTAAAGTCTTTGTCGATTGTGATCTGGTGAAGTAGTAATACCAAAATAGTACTACCAGTAGTAAAAATTATATACCAGCTCCCTTCTACCATCCGACATCCAGACGCACCGCCGGATACCATCCGTACCTGGTTGCCATTCCACCAATTCGGACTAAGCGCTTCCAGTCATTATAATGCGCACTGCTAAAGAGTGGAACTCACTACCTGCGTCTGTGTTTCCAAACGCATACAACCCTAATCTTTAAAGTAAGAGTGAACAGGCTTCTTCTGGGTGAGCTCGCTCCATCTTAGACTCTGTCTCTGTCCTATGACCTAGACTAGAGTCAAGAGCAAACCGATCATAAAAAAAAACCATACGTATCACTAGTAACACTGATGGTTTATTTATACTCGAACCATCCATTATAAAAATCCGTTCTCACTTGGATTTTTCGCACGTCATCTAGTTATATACGTAAATTATTTAAAAAAATATAGAGGAGCCTTAGCAAGAGCCTGAATTTTGCTGCCATACAATTTATGGCAGCAAAACTCAATAATGTAAGATCAACAGTCCCTAAAAGAAAGTTGTTAACTTTGAGCAAATATTCTCATAATTATGTTCATCATAAAATTACTAACAAAACTGTGAGTTGTATTTCCATGACTGAACTGTATACAAGATAATTTCGACTGAAATACTCAAAACTTGTCAGAACAATAACATATATACATATACATATATACGTTGACACCAGGGTTCATCGAGTCCATCGTCGACTCGGTGTCCTACATGAAAAGAAGAAGAATATAATTATGTCATGCTTTTATCCCTTGCGGGGTAGGCATAACGTAAACTGTAGTAAATAACATCATGACTTTTGATATATTTCCTCGTGAAATTCAAACATTTTAATGCTGAAACGGTCCCACAATTCAATCTCCGACCGCCTGTCACTTGCACAGGTTTTCAGGCCGCAGGCGTCGGCCCCAGTCATCTCAATTCCTGTTTATAGGACACCTCGCCCCCTTCCCCCCTTCCCCACTATCACAGAACATAATTGTACCAGCGTACAGAAGAATCACTTAGTTTATGCAGAGATAATCGTTTACATTGCCGAGTGATGCCGGCTTAGAATAGCATCACCCCATTTCATTCCCGTGGGAGTCGTAATAGGTGACTGAGGGATTCGAGGGTGTGTATTGCAATTTTAGGCGATTGGCTGACAACCTGTCTTATGGCGATAGGTACACAATTTTTCAAATAACCCTCAATTGTTTGTCAGACGTGGCGTAGATGACCGTTTTTGCGGCCGTTTATGCTCTGCCTACCCCGCAATGGATTACAGGTGTGATGTGTATGCGTATGTGTGTGTATGTGTAATCGTTTGACTGGGGATATACTGAATAAATTCAAGTCACAGGCCAATAGAACATGCTCCTTCTTTATCACACTAAAATAGAGTGTTTTTACTGGAATTACCGTTTTGTAAGATAAGATAAGATAAGATAAGTAGTAGTCCATAGATCGCCTTCCTGTGCCAGTCTGGTCCAGATCCTGCCAACAAGTTTCTTCTGGGTGAGCTCGCTCCATCTTAGACTCTGTCTCTGTCCTATGACTTACATCATTAATAAAAAAAAACTATGTCATCAACCTATCTAGCTGCGGGACGACTTACGCTTTTTCGCCCTACTTTTGGCCACGGCTCGGTCAAGACTGCTCCACCTGAATTTCTTAAACATAAGCCAACCTGTCTTTTTGTCACTTTAAAAGTTCGTAGCTCAATAAAATAAATATACTGTAGCTTTAAAATACTAACTACGCTCTTGGCAAAATCAGCACTGCGCTGTTGGCAAAATCAGCACTGCGCTGTGCCCATACCTCTTTTCCATGCTGTACTAACTTTTGTGTACCTAAGTTTAATATTGGAATGTTGTGCTTTATATTTTTATTTTTATTTCTGTAAGTATGCATTTTGTAACGGAAAATAAATGATTTGAATTTGTCTTTGTATTTGTATTCGTAAAATAGCTGAGGAATCGCTTCGATTGGTGAAACGAGGAAATATGCATACCGCTCCTATTACGCGTAGAAGCCCTAAATTATGAAGTGATCCCCCCTTCCGCCACTAACCACTGAAACCGCCTACGGTATTTACAGGCGTATTGTAGGCTGAGGTTACCAATTCCAGACCCTAAACTAAACATGTTTGGTGGATTGGGCACAGAGTACGCACACGGTAATGTTATTTGTTATAATGTTAGATAAATAATTGGTCTGTATGTATGTATGAGTATGTTCTGTGGTTAAAATTTCATACTAAATGTTGAAAAATTGTCTCGTTATATTTTTTTGGCGGAAACAAAATTAAAAGTTAATGAATATAGGGTGAAATGTTTCTCGTGACTAGGTTGGTGATAAAAAACAAATTCACTTAAGGAACATAGGTAAATTTGTCAAAAATATTATGCGGTTCCATATTAACATAAATCAGCTGTTTGGGAAATTTTGCATGAGTCCATATAATTTTTCCTATTTCGACTTATGCTCCTTGGGGAAAGTTGTTCCTAATCACCAGCCCGTCGTAACGTTTTGCTATTAGTCACAAGTAAAAGTCCACTCTTTCTAGGCTATAGAATATAAACGTGTATTTAAATATACGCCGCGTGATGCCGGCTTAGAATTGCATCACCCCATTTCTTTCCCGTGGGAGTTGTAAGAGGCAACTGAGGGACTTGAGGGTGTGTATTGCAATTTTAGGCGATGGGCTGACAACCTATCACTATGGCGATACACAATTTTCCGAATGGCCCTCAAATATATGTCAGACGTGGCGTAAATGTCCGTTTTTGCAGCCGTTTACGCTCTGCCTACCCCGCAAGGAATAATAGGCGTGATGTATGTATGTATGTATGTATTTAAATATAATTCAATAACATACACAGGTTAAACAATGAGCCGGAAAAAGCCATTCGGCATTTTTCTTTTTAATGTCGAGGTTTACAATTTTATCTACTTCTGATATAACAACATATCACTGTGCATTTTGTGCAAAAATAATTGCCGCTTCAATCGTCCAATTAAAAGTTCTTCCATCGCTGTTGTTAAGCAAGCTTGTTAATTATAGGTCGACAAACGGAGCTACAGGAACAGTCTGGAGTTGTATAAAGGCGGTTCTCCCATTTGTCTGTCGCTACTAATTTTTAACATGTCGTAATCCATGCATCTGTCAAACGAAGGAATTTGCGAATTCTGTTCTTATTCCCATACAAATACGGCAACGTTTACAGATGCGTCTGTCAAGCGGATGTATCCGTTACGCACCGTAACACACCGTAAACGCATCGTAGCCGTATTTGTATGGGAATGCGATCGGATTTCACAATTTTCTTTCGTCTGACAAATGCATACAAACACGCAGCGACGGACGATAATAGGGGGAACCGCCGACGGTTGTATAATTCTAGATGCGATGAATGCAACCTTTCGGCGACACTGTCTTTGCTCAGAGTAGGCGATATGCAATCAGTTGTCGCCTATACCGGGTACCAGGACACGGGCTGGGGGATGCGTAATTACACAAATTGGAAAAAAATTTAATCTAGATACATACGAGTATTTTTACAAGTCAACCGCAACCGCAAGAGCTACTAACTGCGGCTACTACAGCGCCACCTACCATCTCGACGCGAGCGCAGCAAGCCGCGCCCACAGTGATCGGCAATCACAGCTTACGGGCAGGTGTATTTGATGAAAGCTGTCTTACTGTCTTAAGCAGCTGAAATGTAGAAGTTCTTTGTATGTGTTTCTCTTGTAATGTTTTTGTGTACAATAAACGGTAAATAATAATAATAATAAATAAGTCTAAACGCTCTACCAAATAAATAACAAGTAAGCCGCGTAAACTTACATCATATTCTGAGAGTTTGTGTGTGTGCGTGTGTATGAATGTATGTTTGTTACCTCTTCACGGCTTGACCGATTTGGATGAAATTTGGAACACAGGTAGAGTATAACCTGGAATAACACATAGGCCACTTTTTACCGCGGGAAAACAACTATTACCACGGGAAAATTAGTGGCTGCGGGTAAATCGCTAAGCGGAAATCTAGTAATACTATCTATCTGCAAAAGTAAAAGTGAACTCAAATTTGAAGAAAACACAAATGCAAACTTTTATTAATATTGCGACACTTACTGGTTTCATTCCATATCAATAATTGTAAGTTTTATTGTTTCTTAAATTATATTTGTGATTTTAATTAACTTTAGGTACTTCATTTTGATTCAATTAAAACGCCAATCAAATTGTCTTCTTTATTTTGTGATATAAGTACTTACCTATGTATACCAATGATATTACACTATTCTGTCTTCTTTGTTTATAAAGTTAAAGGAATTTTCATTTCCTTTGTCTCCTTTGATCTTGTTTTGTTTGATGTTGGAAGGTATATACTTACTTATATGAAAATGGAAAATATTGCTTTCGAGTCGCTTCGAATCATATATTTTATTTCAAATTCGTATTTTTCCGCTTACTTTACGTTAATTTATTTCTGCCTTGCTTGTAATGAAAAGGTTACTTCGTGCGTCTATTTCGCGTTAGAGAATGAAGGTGAGGTAGGATGTCATTTAAAAGGATGCGACATTATTGATAATATGTTTTGAAATTCGTTCTATTACAAAATTTTGTAAATTTATGATTAAGGATGTTTTTCAATGAATGTTTGTGGCGCAGTGGTAGTGCGACTGCCTGCGACGCAAAGGTTCCGGGTTCGATTCTCGGTGGGACACTCACAAAGTTGATATTTATCACTTTGTGAATTTGTTGCTGGTCTGGTTAGGACATTGCAGGGTGAACCACCTGATTGTCCGAAAATAAATGGTGCTTCGGAGGGCACATTAAGCCGTTGGTCCCGGTTGCTGTCTATGTTTAATTAGACGGCGGACGTTACACAACCATATCAGAGGCCTACTACTAGTAGTAATAGGTTGAAAAACTCTGACACCAGGGTTGTGTTGTTGGACGACATTTTGGTTGTTGTGTCCCACACGAAAAGAGTGAGAGACAATGAATTTATTTTTGTTTTGTTATCTCCATGACCATTTCAACTAAAAATACTACCTGATTATTGCTTATAATTACTCTATTATCATATCGTTTGGGACACTGAGTCGACGAAAGGTCTAACCAAACAAACGTCAAAAATATTTTATCAAAATCCAGTCTAAGCAGGAATCAATGTAAAATATGATAGGCTTGTAACACACGTATATTACGCCTTCATCCCTTGTGAGGTAGGCAAAGCCTGAACAGCTGTAAAAATACTGTCGCCACGTCTGACAAACATTTGAGGGGTGTCTCAGAAAAACTGTGTATCACTATAGTCACAGGTTGTCAGCCTAAAATTGCAATACATCTAGGCTGAAACCCTCGAGTCCCTTAGTCGCATTTTACGACGACCACGGGAAAGAAAAGGGGTGATGCAATTCTAATCCATCATCACATGGCTTAACTGGAAACTTTGGAAAAAGTACCTGATGATTACTCAACACAAAAGTATATTTCATACCCTTCAATCTCAGTTTCTTAATGATTACTCAATACAAAAGTATATCTATTTCATACCCTTCAAACTCAGGTTCTTAATGATTACTCAATACAAAAGTATCTCTATTTCATACCCTTCAATCTCGGTTTCTTAATGATTACTCAATACAAAGGTATCTCTATTTCATACCCTTCAAACTCAGGTTCTTAATGATTACTCAATACAAAAATATCTCTATTTCATACCGTTCAATCTCAGTTTCATAATGATTACTCAATACAAAAGTATCTCTATTTCATACTCTTCAAACTCAGGTTCCTAATGATTACTCAATACAAAGGTATCTCTATTTCATACCCTTCAAACTCAGGTTCTTAATGATTACTCAATACAAAAGTCTCTCTATTTCATACCCTTCAAACTCAGTTTCTTAATGATTACTCAATACAAAAGTATCTCTATTTCATACCCTTCAAACTCAGGTTCCTAATGATTCTTCTTCTTCAAATTTAAGAGTCAAACTCTTGTCGGTGGAGTAGCTGCCAATCTTCTCTCCTCTCCTAATGATTACAAAATACAAAAGTATATCTATTTCATACCCTTCAAACTCAGTTCGTGTTATATGACGCCAGCATCTGATTTTATAAAAAGCTGTTATTCAACGCTATCGTTTGTGAATCGGTCCGATCACAAGCCTGATTGCGTCTGTCTGGGCCCCATCAGATGCAGTCGGCAAAGTAAACAAGTTTCCTCCATTGTATCAAAGACATCTTTTGTATAGAATAATACTGTCGTATTCTATACAACAGTTTTTTCATTCTCCAGATGCAAATTTATGTAACAGTTTGCGGGTTTGATTAAATTTTCTTTTGTTGTAACAGAGTGCTTTTCGTGGACTTGTTGCTATTTTCGAGGACTTTATTTATGTATGTATGTTGCTATTTCTGTTTAAGGCGAGTGTGGTCTCGAACGGCCTCGATAGTGGCGCCACTTCCCAAAAGAACTCTTTGTACAAACAATATATTAGAATGTATTTTTCTCTACGACTTTTTAGTATTATCCTTAAGTAAAATTTGAACTTGCAAACTCAATGAAATAGCGCAGTAATTACATTTAATCCTTTGTTGAAAGATTTATATATTTTTAGTAAAGTGGCGCCACTGTGGAGGCCTTTCACGACTACACTCGCCTTAAGTCGAGTGTTAACGCGATGTTAGCGCCACATCACGAAAAAAAAATGTTTTAATTCAAACAATACTCTAGAACGTTCATTACTCAAGTTTTTAGTGTTATCTTATAGCAAAACTAAAACTTGCACATGCTATTTAATATTTTCTGTGACAAAAGTTACGAATGAAAGTGCTACGGCCACTTTTGGTACTAATTGTTATAACTTAAATGTTTAAAGATCACTTGCTGACGGCCGATGTGGCGAAGTGGTAGTGCGACTGCCTGCGACGGTTCCGGGTTCGATTCTCGGTGGGACACTCACAAAAGTTAATATTAATCACTTTGTGAATTTGTTCCCGGTCTGGTTAGGACATTGCAGGCTGAACCAACTGATTGTCCGAAAAGAAATGGTTCCGTGCTTCGGAGGGCACGTTAAGCCGTCCCGGTTGCTGTCTATGATTACTTAGACGGCGGTCGTAACACAACCATGTCAGAGGCCTACTAGTGGTAGTAGGCGGTTGAAAAACTCTGACACCAGGGTCCATCGGGTCGTTGGACGACTCGGAGTCCCACACGAAAAAAAAAAAAGATCACTTGCTTCCTGCAGTTTCTGTCCTTATTTGCTAAGTGTTCGTAAAGTAAAATGTTATTCATGTCAACGCAAAAAAAACATCTAAAGTATTTTAATTCCTTCGAAGCTAAGACAATACAAGAACAATACTTACGGAGCCTTAGCTTCTCCTTCTTTTCGTGTAGGACACCGAGTCATCCAACGACCCGATGAACCCTGTAGTCAGAGTTTTTCAACGGCCTACAACTAGTAGAAGGCCTCTGACATGGTTTTGTAACGACCGCCATCTAAGTAATCATGGACAGCAAACGAGACCGACGGCTAAACGCCCTACTTAACACGGAACCATATTTCTTACGTGAATCAGACGGTTCAGCATTCAATTTCATAACCAGACTGGAAAACAAATTCACAAAAAGGTAATATTATCTTTGTGAGTGCCCTACCGGGAATCGAACCCAGAACCTTTGCGCGAAAGACAATCGCACTACCACTGCGCCACATCGCCCGCCAAATCTACACTAATATTATAAAGAGGAAAGATTTGATTGTTTGTTTGTTTGTTTGCATCGAATAGGCTCCGAAACTACTGGCCCGATTTTAAAAATTCTTTCGCCATTAGAATTCTACATTATTCCTGATGAACATAGGCTATATTTTATACGAGAAAAAAATAGGGATCCGCGTGAAAATTTTGAAATTGTAACCCAACGTGTGAAAAATGTACCAAAAAATATCTAATATCGCGTACGCTGTGGAAATTATTGACAATAGAGCAAAGTGATGTACTACAGTTTTATAGAGAACATCAATATCTATAATAATGTCCGCGATACCATATGTCTAACTATTACAGTTATGCCACAATAACTACTTTTTCATTTAAAAATGTACCAACTACGCCACATTATTCGTACCAGTGTAATGATTACATTTAATCATTACTGTATTAAAGGGTGTCAGGGATAGCCCTCAGAATACTAATAGGGTACATGCAGACCATGAAACTGAACAACTTTCCCCTAGGAACATATTTCAGGAAATGTAAAAAAGCTGACTTCCCATAGTGAATGCAGTCAGCTGATTGTGATTTTGTATGGAAGGTCATTTTTTGGCGTTTCCTGACATATGTTTCTAGGGGAAAGTTGTCCAGTTTTATGTTTCATGCACCCTATCAGTATTCGAAGGGCTGTCCCTTACTGGGTATAAAAAGGCGACAAAAAACATTAAAAAATGCATTAAAAAAATCTACACTAAAATAATACAAACATACACATATCACGCCTATAATCCCTTGCGGGGTAGGCAGAGCGTAAACGGCCGCAAAAACGGTCATTTACGCCACGTCTGACATATGTTTAAGGGGCCATTCGGAAAATTGTGTATCGCCATAGTGACAGGTTGTCAGCCCATCGCCTAAAATTGCAATACACACCCTCAAGTCCCTTAGTCGCCTCCTACGACTCCCACGGGAAAGAAATTGGGTGATGATATTCTAAGCCGGCATCATACTAAAATAATCATTATATAATCTACACTAATATTAGAAACAGGATTTTATTTATTGTTTGTTTGAATTGAATAGGCTCCGAAACTACTGGACCGATTTAAAAAAATCTCCGTTAATTGAAATTGAAATTCTTTATTCAATGTAGGATAGTATTATCACTTATTGACGTCATGAACCATCATTCTAAAAAAAGAAATTTGTATAACACAATTTTCTTTTTTTTATTACAATTTTGTTGTGACCTAATAGAAAACCGGCTCGGACGGGATGAAAAAAATAAAAATATAGGCACTGCCATGGGGCTGGCCAGGTTAATCACACGGCATGTAACTTTACGCCACCACCATTTGAAAACGATATTTGTTTCAAATTGAAGTCAAGATTTTTATAATCCTACATTATCCCTGATGAACATAGGCTATATTAAACTGTCTTATTCCCGGGGGAAATTGTTAGCGGCGGGTGAAACCGCTGGGCGGGCTGCTAGTAATTGATAATTATGTATTCTCACAGCCTATTCACAAACATGAGTATGTCGCAATCGCTGTTATCCCAAATTCCGCGTCCGGAGGAAGGCCTGACTTCATCCGACCCTCGTCAAGGCTTATTCGCAGATTTAATTGTAGTCCACCTTGATCGATTATTTTGGTAATTGAAGTTCTGTGTCGCGCCGAAGTTTTGCGTGAGGGTGAATGTGTTGGGTGGCGGGTGCGGGTGATATTCAGAATCTGTTGTTGTTGTTGGGTAGGTTATGGGCCTGAGGCAGGGATCACACTTGATATCCGAAGCTGCGTATTTTTAGCGCATAGTGTGATACAAAAGAAAATTACGAATTCCCATACATATTAAGGTGATAGATGTGACATTTGACAGACGCATCCGTCAACGCAACGCAACTAAGGCGCAATTGACACAGACACAGATTCCTTTCGTTTGATAGACGTATCCATTACGGATGCGCTAAAACTACGCAGCAACGGACGTCAAGTGGAAAAACCGCCTAAGATCGATATGAATGTACGGAAAATGTCGTTTTTAACGGATGGAAAAATAAGGTTTAGGTTAAAAATGGAATTGCTTTAAACAGGGGTTAAGGGGAAGGTTTAGAATTTAAGGGATTTTGTTTGCTATTATTTGGTACCTAAGTGTCCAGCATTTTATTTAACAAATTAATACTTAAATTATTATTTTATGTGATAGCTATATCAGTTGACATTAATGCAAAAAATCAACAAGATTTACCTATTAGTTCAGCTGTAATTTACGAAATAGCGAAAGACGTCCGAAACTCTGCCGTAACTTTTCATTGGAAAGGTATTTTCTCTTACTAATGCCACAGTTTACTAGTGACTTAGAGTGAAAACTCAAAATGGGCTGGTGATAAAAAACAACTTATCCCACGGATCATAGGTCGAAATACGAAAAAAATATGGTTTGGACCTCCCATATAAAATTGCCGAGTAGCTGATTTGAGTATCTACTATGTAAACAAATTTTTTTTTGTAATATAATCTATGTTTCTAATAATAATAATAATAAGTGCTGTTGGCTTTGGCCCCACTCATGCCTCAAAGGACCCTGTGGGCCCGAGATTCGGAAACGTACCAACATAATAATAAATCCTTTATTTCAGGCAACAAGGCCCATATAAAATAAAATAAAACAATACAATAATAACATATCATCTAACACAAATACTATAAATACACTATAATTAAATGACTAAAATAAGCTAGGTGGGCACTTTAGGTGACGGCGACTCACGTTGCACAGAGGGTCGATAGCGCCTGAATACGACTCCCTGTGGCCAGAAATCTGTTCGCATGAATTTACACACGTACTTACGTGGAAACGACAAAACAAAAGACCTTAAATTTGTTGTAATTTTAGGGATCAGCTGTCGGATTTCCAGGGTCAAGCCGGGGGGGATTCACGAAGGATCCTGGCGTAGCTTTACCATCTTCTGCAAATGCTGTATAATGTCCTCCGGTTCTTATGTTTGGAAAAAGTTGTTCCTTATCACGGGGCTGGTCATAGTCTTAGAATTTCACTATCAATCACTAGTGAAATTTCAGCC
Source organism: Tuta absoluta (assembly GCA_027580185.1). Taxonomy (NCBI): domain Eukaryota; kingdom Metazoa; phylum Arthropoda; class Insecta; order Lepidoptera; family Gelechiidae; genus Tuta; species Tuta absoluta. The sequence continues at coordinate 1,295,280 of JAQAHW010000003.1, forward strand.
TATATAAGTAAACACCATATATAAGGTCCTATTAAATTCAGTGCAAATATTTTTAGGCTGAGCTTTACTTGTAAAACTGAACAACTTTTCCCAATAAACATAGGTCGATATATGAAAAAAATAAATTGGACCTACCATACAACAATGTTCAAAAAAAGTGTCACTTTGTATGAGAGGTGCAATTTTATTTTTCGTATTTCGACCTATGTTTATTGGGAAAAGTTGTTCAGTTTTACGAGTAGAGCTCAGACTAAAAATATTTGCACTGAATTTATTAGGACCTTATATAAGTAGCATCACGTCGCTTGCCAAACTTGTAACTTTATAGCACTGACTAATAAGAATGGGCAGTTTCTTTGTGTGTACAAGAAAACGCGCCACGTCGTATGCGATATTTACTTCCGAAAAGTAATATGAGAACACGAGAGTTGGTAACATTATGTTCAGGCAAATATGATTCCTTTTGTTTGATGTTTTGACGCCATTAAACAAGGAAATATACTATGTGCTATGTGTTTGTTTTGTATGTGATTTTTAAATTGGAAAAGCATGCAGGATTCCTAAAATGACAAATGTGACAATAATTCAATTTTGGGATCAGGAAGTGTGATAGTCCAAGTTAAGAATATTCATTCAAAAATATTACGATTGTACAGTAACATCACTTAGAGTATAGTTACTTATTTTTAATTTTTATTTATTATATATATATCACGCCTATAATCCCTTGCGGGGTAGGCAGAGCGTAAATGGCCGCAAAAACGGACATTTACGCCACGTCTGACAAATATTTGAGGGCCATTCTGAAAATTGTGTATCGCCATAGTGACAGGTTGTCAGCCCATCGCCTAAAATTGCAATACACACCCTCGAGTCCCTTAGTCGCCTCTTACGACTCCCACGGGTAAGAAATGGGGTGATGCTACTCTAAGCCGGCATCACACGGCACTTAGAATATTTATTTATTCCATATACAAAAACATTTGTGTCGGAAATTAAATAAGCTTTACATATTGCAATTTTACATAGACATTAACAATTATAGCATCATCCCCATTCCTTTCCCGTGGGTATCCTAAGAGGCAACTAAGGTACTCGAGGGTGTATTGCAAGTCAAGGCATCGCAATACAACCTGTCACTATGGCGATACGTTATTTTCTGAATGACCCTCAAATGTTTGTCAGATGTGGCGAATATCATAGTTTTTACGGCTGTTTACGCTCTGCCCACCCCACAAGGCATATTGGCGTGATATTGTGGGTATGTATGCATGTTCAGCAACTCTACGTGTCTGTTTGTGGCGTCTTAAACCTAAATCTTCCAAGTCAACACATGTTGTCCTCCCCCTCAATAGAGTTTACTAGTTTACTACTCAACTTGCGTGTGACACTGTATACCAACTAAGCTGTTACGTACCACCGTTTTGGACACTTTGGATATCTTCCAAGTGACACTACCGGCCGCTTTATCTTGACCCCTTAGCCCCCTTTCATTATCGCTTGGGAGAAGGATCGGTGCGTGATTAGTACTAGTCTAGAGGTCAGGGGAAATTGGTGTGTGTGTGTTCGGGTGTAAGTAACGACAGTGTGACATATTGTAGGTTTCCGTTCCAGATTGTTGGCAGAAATATTGTTAGTGTTTCAGCTAAGACGGCCGATGTGGCGTAGTGCTAGGTTTCGGGTTCGACTCTCGATGGGTCACTCATAAAGTTGGTATTTATCACTTTGTGAATTTGCCGTGTGATGCCGGCTTAGAATAGCATCACCCCATTTCTTACCCATGGGTGTCGTAAGAGGCGACTAAGGGACTCGAGGGTGTGTTTTGCAATTTTAGGCGACGGGCTGACAACCTGTCACTATAGTGATACACAGTTATCTGATTGACCCTCAAACTTTTGTCGGACGTGGTGTTAATGTCCGTTGAACGGCCGTTAACGCTCTGCCTAACCCGTAAGGGATATAGGCGTGATTTATGTATGTATGTATGTATGTGAATTTGTTCCTAGTCTGGTCATTGCTAGCTGAACCATCTGATTGTCCAAAAAGAAAGATGGTTCTGTGTTTAGTAGGGCACGTTAAGCCGTCGGTCTCGGTTGCTGTCTATGATCACTTAGATGGCGGTAGTTACACAACCATTTCAGAGGCCTACTATTAGTAGGAGGCGGCTGAAAAAACTCTGACACCAGTATTATTCGGGTCAATCGTCGACACGAAAAGAAGAAGAAGAAAACTATACTGAATAACCTAGCTCTATTGGTATGTACGTTCGTTTTAGGGTTTAAAGCTTTCTGGTATTCAATCATAGTGGGCGGAACACGCCTTTTCATAAAATAATTATGTGATATAGTTCCTTATTTCATTGGGATTTGGCTTTATTACCAGATTTTTCCGAATAAAAGATAATTAGTAGAAAGTAGAAAATAAATATTGCAATAATCACTTAAAACTGTTTTAAACTTTTGCGGTTCTTAAAAGTACTTAGTCTAGGGATGCAGCGTTTTGCAAAACATGAGTTGTTCCGTAATCATGGCCCATGCAACTGGGCAGAAATATCGGACAATTCAACGAGTATCGCGGTAAGAACCGTTTTAGTATTTTGAGTCATTATGTGTGACTGCAAAAGTTTACAAACAAAACCACTGGACACAACAAACTTTTCACTAACACGACATTAATATCAAAATATCTCACAGCTGCAATACAATAGGTGGAGCACAGTCTATTGTTTCAGCGATGTCGGACATCACACAGCAATCTACTTCGATAACGAGGAAAGTTTCCCTACTTGTCCAACTCACCCCAACTCGCGGCAACTTGGAAAAAAACCGCCCCAACTCTGGTGGTAAATTGCGCGGAAACCATTTTTATCACGAATCCAAAACTTGGTCATAATCCGATGAGCGAATTATTTTTTGAATTTCGCTGACCACTGATTTGAGGTTGATGACAGCTAGAAAGATTCTGTTACAAAATGTTCCATGAAATTTTATTATTTTTGATAACTTTCTTGTACAGTCAAACTCACGTGTGGTTAGACACTCGAACCGCCGATGTGAGTCTTTATGCGTGCGGCATAAGAACTGTCCAAAGGCCAAACTGCCTAACCCAGCCTGATCTTGACTGTACATTGTTTTTTTTTTCTTGTGGGACACGGATTTGACGACCGATTCGATGAACTCTGGTGTCAGAGTTAGATTGAACAGTTTTCGTCAGATGTGCAAAATATGATCGAGGCGGAGCCACGGCGGAGCAACTTACAAGATACACAAAAACCAAAAAATAATATTATACTTTAGTACATACATATATCACGCGTATATCCCTTGCAGGGTAGGCAGAGCGTAGAGGCCCGTAAAAATGGTCATTTACGTCACGTCTGGCAAACATTTAAGGGTCTTTCAGAAAATGATGCATCGCTAAATTGCAATACACATATTATAACCCTCGAGTCCCTTGGTTGCCTCTTACGACACCCACGGGAAAAAAAATGGGTGATGCTAATCTAAGCACCACACGGCAATACTTACATGACGTGCCTACCTTTAAATCGCTTTACAAGAATATCAGTCAAATTATAATTGTGATATAACTAAACGTCTATAACTTTGTCGGTATGTTTGCGTCTATCACGAAATAATTAAATGAAATATTTCTGAGAATTGGCTGAAATTAAATTTATGGAACAACTAAAATTGCTTAGCTATTATTAATTCACGTAAAATTAATTTATTTTACGAGTACTCCAGAACATTTAAAATATTATTACATTAATACCGGGAAAACTTACCTTTATTCGAAAGAAGTATGTAAGCAAATTAATCACTTAGTCAGTTTAGAGCGGAAATGAACATTTATGTTGAAAAATTCGTCTAAAGTTCGACGAATAACTTGAAATAGTTTTTGTACACACATCACGCCTTTATTCCTAGCGGAGCAGGTAGAGCGTTAAATCACAGCCCTGAAATACGGTCGCTATCGCCACGTTTGACAAATAAGTGAGAACCGTTTTAGAAAAATCGTGTGTCACTTAAGTGACAGGTTGTCAGCCTGTAATTTCAGCCTGTGCCCTATAATTGTAATACACATGAAATCCTTGGATCTCTCGATTGCTTCTTACAACACCCGCAAGAAAGAAATTGGGTGATGCTATTCGAAACCAGTATCACACGTCGTAAAGCTTAAATACAAAAACAAAAAATTATTTCCAAGCTATCTGACTCTTGAGAAATATCCTCCTAAAACACAAGATCACATGTTTAATCAAAGCACATAACTTAAGACTTGAGGTGCGAAGTGGAAAATGAAGCAACTTCACGATATTCCCGAGAATGAAGTGACGTCATGATACACCGCCGAGGAACCGAGATACCATAACGGTTCACGAGATTATTCAAAGTATTTACACTTCAGTACACTGGCGTAGACAAGCTTTTAACGAATAATGCCTTTCTTTTCGTGTGAGACACCAGATGAACGAACGACCTGATGAACACTGGTGTCAGTATGAACTCTTATTAATATTAGTAGACTGCTGACATAAATTTATCAGCCTATTGCAATCCATTGCTCGACGTAGGCCTCCGCCCAGGGAATAGATCTTGGAACCTTTGCGCCGCAGGCAGTCGCACTACCACTGCGCACTTTATGTAGAAAATAATAAGAAACTGTATCTGCAAAATGCTGATTTTATTCACATTGAAAACTTCGAGACGCAAGACACCCGCCGAAAAAATAAATCGATGCTTTCTTAATCTAGATTCACGTGCCATCATCTCAAATTAAAAGTAACTGCAAATTTTGAATTTTCTACCATGTATTTTAACAATAACTAGCAGCCCGCCCAGTGGTTTCACCCGCTGCTAACCATTTTTCCTTTTTCTGGCATGAATTATGTATAAAATCCTTTTTTTTTAATCACCCTATCATAAAGAGAAAACCGCATGAAACTCTGTAGCTTACATTTAAAGATTAGATTCTAAGCATACATAGGGACATATTGACACGAGAAGCGATTAAATTTTATCGGTACTATTTTGTAATCTAGGTGTATTTTCTTCCCACCTGTACCTGCGACATTTGGCAATGTGTCGAACTTCTAATGAAGCAGTCTCAAAATGAACGGCGTTTGTTTACAGTTACGTTAGGAATTCAATTGTTGCGTTTATACATCATGATCTGAATATCTTATCTGTTTATATTCTGTTTGAGTTCATTTTCATTAGAGGGCATTGCTGAAGGGGGCGAAATGAATATTACGTGTTAGAACGTTTATTTATTAGTGAATGGCTCTATTAATTTCTGAGTCTCTCTATAGAATCTATCTTCTTCTTCTTTTTCGTGTGGAACTAAGCGGTAAACCCACACTTCTGATTCATATTTTTCTTCTTCTTTTCATGTCGACAAACAACCCAATTAATCCTGGTGTAAGAGTTTTTTAACTACCTTCTATTACTACTACTAGTAGGCCTCTGACATAGTTGTATAACGACCACCGTCTAAGTAATCATAGACAGCAACCGGGACCGACGGTTAAACCATACCTTTGCGCCGCAGCTAGTCGCACTACCACTACACCAGATTGGCCGTAGATAGTATAGAATAAGAATACCAAATTGTGCGAAAAATTTCATAGGTTTATATAACATATGAAAATATAAGATAAGAAACCGCTCGGCAAGGTTTCATATCTTATACAATCTACAACACCTAGAACTACTCAAATGTGTCTGATACTCTACAATAAGTATCAACATAAATTCTAGACACCTACAGAATTACTCTCTTAGAACTTAAATAATATAAACATACAAACATACATCACGCCTATATCCCTTGCGGGGTAGGAAAAGCGTAAACGGCCGTAAAAACGGACATTTACGCCGCGTCTGACAAACATTTGAGGGTCATTCGCAAAGTTGTGTATAATATGATTGCAATGCACACCCTCGAGTCCCTTAGTCGCCTCTTACGACATCCACGGGAAGGATATGGGGTGATGCTACTCTAAACCGGCAACTTAAATAACACATTTCGAATACAGCTAGCTTTTTGTATACTGTAGCTCACAATACATACATATATACATAAATCACGACTGTATCCCTTACGGGGTTTGTAGAGGTTCTGACAAAAGTTTGAGGGTCAATAAGATAACTGTGTATCACCATAGTGACAGGTTGTCAGCCTAAAATTGCAATTCACATCTAACCCTCGAGACCCTTTGTCACCTCTTACGATACCCATGGGTAAAATATGTGGTGATGCTATTCTAAACCGGCAGCTTAAATAATACATTTCGAATACAGCTAGCTTCCAGCAGCGTTTGTATATTGTAGTTCACAATATTGTGTATCAAAACAGAAGCCGGCTACTGCGAAGTTGGTTCGCTTACCTTCACAAACACACTCGCCACAACGTCGGCTAAACCGTATAATTAACTGCAAGCTAAATTGGACTTTATTGCAACTAGTCGATTCTTTGTTTCTTTTTCGAAACAACACTGCAGTAACAATTAACACAGTGCTAAAAACCCTTGCAGGATAAACCCTTATAAGATAGTGGAACATTGATGATTCTTTAATTCCTTCTTTCTAAAGTAGACCAAAATCATCAGATAACCTTTTTTATATAAGGTGCTATTAAATTCAGTGCAAATAGTTTAAGGGTGAGTTTTATTTGAGAAACATAACAACTTTCCCGAAGGTACATAGGCCGGATTAAGTAAAAAAATAATTAACATCACATACGTTTCACGAGTAGTTTAAATTAAATTACCTTAAATTATTTTACCCCCACCTTAAATTATTTGCTCCGAATTTAATAGGACCTTATATAAGTTATTTCCAGAGGGCATATTAAGACGACGTTTCATGGTTTTTTATAGTTGTCGTGACAGGAAAATTGTCTGAGACCCAGATTTCAGATCATTGCAAATAATCAAACACTTCAAAGTGATAATCTACAATATGATAAAAGAAGAAAGAAGTATGTAAGGATCGTAGTAATTAGAACAAAGAAGTCTCTCTTTCTCCTACGAGAAAAAGGCGTGATTTTGTATGTATGTAAAAAAAAAGTAGCATTGTGCTATCTAAGTTCGTCCACACTACATGTTGGCTACAGAAAAATATTTTTGACGTACAGCTAGATAAACATTTAGGTGCTACTGATTCCGTCGAAAATATCATGTTATGAACTTGGGCAAAATCGGCAAAGTGAATACCAAATTTTAAAACTCCTGTGTTAGGTAGGTATACAAAATTTAGCAAGTTTTCAAAAATCGGCAAAGATATAATGATAATGACAAATCTGCAGTTTCCCGAGACAAAATGCAATTTTACGTGTTTATTTTTTACAGAGCATGCGCTTAAATCGAACTTGGCTCGCTCACCTTAATAAACACGTTCCCGCCAACATCGCCGACAATGCCAGCTAATTAACTACGAGGCAAATTGAACTTTATTACCAAGCACTGTTGCCAAGAATTTGCACAGGAGACGCTGCAACTAAAGTAAATTCAATTTCATTTCGGATGCGGAAGAGTGATAGTTTTATTTTGAAATGGTTGGCTTTGAATAAGACATTAGTTGAGATAAAACTGTGTGAGCAACTATGGCCGAGTAAGTTGATGTGGTATTTTGCAGCCCCGTTTTTAGGTATAATGTTTTTATCAATAAAATGAAAAACTGGTCGAATGCGAGTTTGACTCGCCCACCGAGGGTTTCGTAACGTGCACATGAAGCTCACTTGAACAACCTCAATTTTAAAGTTATGATCTTTTTTGGCCCTCTAAAAACCATATTAAAAAACAAATGGTAGTAGTTTTTTGTACTTAAAGGAAAGCTACTTGCCAAATTTAATAGTTCTAGGTCCACAAGAACCACAAGAAGTACACCCTGTGAATTGTGATTCCCTCGAGATTCGTGTCTTTTTTAACTTTGAGCTAGAAGCTTTTTTTTACATTTGCAAGTAGCTGTAGACTTGAGTATAAAGTTTTAATTTTAACTCAATATCTTCACGTTTTTTCGAGATATAGAAGGACGAACAGACAACAAAGTTTTTTTACGTTTTGAGGTACGGAACTCTAAAAATGACACATTTGTAAACACCACTGTCAAAGAAATGTAGTATTTCTATATGCATTCACTAAGATTGCTTCTTGATCGTTGGATACTTAGAATATATATTCGATGAAATTCAAATAAATTAGGCATTTTAGGTGCGTGTGGTTCAGAAGCAAAGCTTTTTAGTAAAATTTTGCCGAATCGCCGTGTCATTTTTTTTTATAATGATGGGTTTGCTCTTGACTCTAGTCTAGGTCATAGGACAGAGACAGAGTCTAAGATAGAGCGAACTCACCCAGAAGAAGCCTGTTCACTCTTACTTTGAAGAGAATATGGTTGTATGCATTTTATTTGAGGCTGGCAGCTACCTGACTCATAGGTTGACTAGGTATAATATTACAAAGTATAACAATACTGCGTCTTATGGACACCATGCTTTATGGTAACGCATATTTTGTGTTGATTTGATGTACCAAAAAGTACAAATTGGTTGAAATAAAATAAGTATTAAGGAACATTGCACCAGTTTTCTTTCTAAAACAGGTATGCAGTAGTGAAAAGTCTTAATGTTCGCGCCGGCATACCATTGCACTACACGATTTCAGCAAATACGTTTCTCACCTCTGGCCAAGCTTTTTAGTCCCAACGTAGATTGACTGCACACATTTGTTTGCCAGTCTCTGAGCTCACTGTACCTGCCATGTTGGTATACCCCACCTGTGGCCACAATTAATGTGCTGCTAGACGGTTATTGATGCTATGCAGGAGTGAAGTCGTTCTAACATGGTTTTCGAGTCGACAATCCAGCAGTCGACGAACTCTGATTAACAGTTTGTATAAGTTTGCAAACAACTTCTTCCTTTGACTGTTTATTCCTTTAATTTCTTAACTTTTTTATGATTAACTGTATGTAGTTTCTTTGTTATTATTTACTCATCGTTCTTTTTATATGGTTACCTACTGATGGAATCATCTAATTGGCTATAAGTTTGTTTTGTTGTATCGAACTACTGTTATTATTCAAGCTGTAAGTTTTCCAAAAAATAACAAGCCCAAAAAGCTTAGTTTTATACATATCACATATTTCATGGTTGAAAATTTAACAGGCTAAATTTGGGTCAAGCAACATGTATGCAATCTTAAATTATTATCTTTACGAAACTCGCAAGAGCTTTTAGTCCTCGAAATTTCCATTGTTGTTTTCTGTTAATAAAACCAGTTATTTTAATGTATGCACTAACGGAAGCGTAATGCGAAAATTGCATCTAATTAGAAAGTGGCGAAATTTCACGCGCATCCCATACTATCTCTGGAACGTAGACGGTAGAAGCTTCGCTGTTTCTGTAAGGTAGTGTATATGGGGATGGCGTAGAGAAAAAAACGAGAAAGGAACTAAAATAACAAAATATATTGAAATTACCTTATGAATTCAACATCATAATGAAAATAAACCTTGCACCCAAGAGACGTTATGTCACACAATCATAAAAATTGTCTTGTTTGTATTAATCTGTGTTGTGTACTGTATAATGAGAATAAATTGTTTTCAATTTCAATTTCAAAAAAAACTATGAGATAAAGCGTAATCGTCCCACAACTCGCTACAAGCCGGCTTTTCGCCGCCTTTACTTCGTGTACTATTCAGGTAACTTCACGTCTGCCTATCAACCAGACGACCGAGATGGACAGAGATAGCACGCGGTGTTAGAAAGTGATAGACTAGGTAACACGTCGGGAAACGAGTTCTAGAGTTCTTTGCCTAGTAAACGCCAGATGAAATTAAAACACTTGTTTTGCAGGTATTAGCGCATCTTTGCTTGTATTGGTTAAAAGGGTGTTTTACATTTCAAGTCTAGTGTTGAACATGCAAAGTAGTTAGAATTACAAGGAAGTATTTTTAATGAAATATTGTCTGAAAAATGGGAATAAGGAACTCAATAACGAGAATAAACAAACATAAGTGCTATATTCAGCAGAAAACATACAAATTATTCCTGTTCATCTTATAAAACTGGTACTCAGCACACACCCTCATACATTTCATTAAAATAAGTCCACATTTCAGCAGGTGCGCACGTAGGTACACTCCACACATGCATATGTTGCCCCTAAAGTTTTTTCCACCCTTGCAATAGAGTTCAACGTTGCATTCAACGGGAAAGAAAAGCGGTACGGCAACCGTACCTCATAGAAGGTGGTGGTTTACGTTTTATAATGAATTCACTCATTGAATTTACAAACGAATGAGATTTGCTAACAACTCCGCCCTACTAATCCAAATATGCGAATGCAGAAAGGGTTTCGGATGGCGTATGAACGAAATTGTAGAGCAGAAGTAGATTGAGCTAGATTCGTTGTAAGTGGATATCTGATTATTTCAGGGCAACGATTTCAGTTTATTGGTTACGTACAGATATCATGCCTATAATCCCTTGCGGGGTAGACATAGCGTAAACGGCCGCAAACAACTGCCATTTCCGCCACGTCTGAATAATATTAGACGGTCATTTAGGAAATTATGTGGCGATAGACTATCGTCTGAAATTGTAAAACACACCCTTGAGTCCCTTTTATTGGTTTGTTTGTTGTTAAGAAGGCCGACACGCTTAAAATATTATTTTTTAAAGTACAGTATCAAAATATTCATATAAAATTGTAATACAAATTCATAAAATAAGCGAATAAAAGAGCGATACAGAGCCAGTAAACAAGTTTGAAACCATCTTAATTTATCCCAAAATAAGTTATTTTTAAAGTCTGTTTAGCAAAAACAGAATTAACAATGTCGTAGAATCGGCAAGCAAGCAGCTCAATGAAGAAATTTATTCAAATACCCTGAGCGACTGCAAAGACGCTTAGCGATGTGTAAATAATTATTAGGAGAAAACAGTTTGTCGAAGAGTCGTCAACATACCCGGATATAGACCAAGGAAAGCGTTAAAGGGGGCATATTTGGAAAGAAAAAAAAAATGTCAGTACCTAAGGATTTTTCCAAAATGTTGATATACATATCACGCCTATAATATCTTACGGGGTAAGCAGAGCTTAAACGGCTGTTAAAATGGACATTTACGCCACGTCTGACAAACATTTGAGAATATTGTGCATCACCATAGTGGCAGGTTATTAGTCCATCGCCTAAATTTGCAATACACACCCTCGAGTCCCTTAGTCGCTTTTTAAGACACCCACAGGAAAGAAATGGGGTGATGCTATTCTAAGCCGGCATCATACGGCCAATGCTAAGTCGGCATCACATGGGCAAATGTTGATATAAATACTTCAAATTCCTTCAACAATGGACAGTAATAGGAGACTGATGAGTTTTTGGTACCTGACGGAACATTTTATTTTTTTGTATTAGATTATTAGTACTACCAGAGTACCGAGGTTTTTTTTAAATGACTGCCCACTACAAATTTGCAGTGTAATGTTTTATGAATTAGTATGTATGTATGTAAGTATTTCGCGGTGATTCTTTACTCCACATTTACTCTTTAACGACTAAACAGACTTGGATAAGAGATTTGTCAAAAGCATCCTCGTAACACCCCGGGTAACAATGGCTAGGTTTCGTCGTAATAAATGTTTAGGAAGCATAAAAATATCAACCTTTGCATTCAAAAGATAGAACCAGCCGTGAATGAAACTATTTAACAAAATCCTTTTTTGTAATTTCATGTTACAAAGTCGATTGGCGTTGATGTCGTTGATTTAGCTGACGCGTTGCTCTTCTGACGTCTACATTGATAATTCTACAAAAACTAGAAATTGACAAAATTAATCAATATTTATTTCACCAACTACAGCATATTATGTACCTAATCCTCGCTCTACCACCGGTCATCGATCCAAATTGCAGCCAAATTGCAACGACTGCAGAACGTGCCGCCACGACGTGCGTCACCGGCCCGTTTACGTAGAATAGGGCACTTTTAGAACTCGCGTACCTAGCATCGGACGCATTCAAATTTAGTTTAGGCTAATTAATTATTTTTATGTCAAAATTGACCTTAATTATAAGCTTCTGCAAATATCTGATTTTGATTCCTCTCCTCTGCGGCCACACTCCTCATGATTAGCAGGCGTGTTGTTTATCTTTTTGTTAATAAAAATACGCCTGTGTTTGTTTTGTTTATATTAGCTTCGCTTTTAAACATATCCATGCACAGTTCGAGTTTGTTCCTGTTATTTTTCTGTCAAATCTAAACTTTGCACAGCTCTGCACCACGTGCGCCGTTTCCCGCGAGTCTCGCAACATTAGCCCGGCGTTTGTTTACGCTGCATTAACATTGGAATCTATTTAGATGCGACGACTCTAGTAAACAGAAGATCTATGGTGATTGTATTACACTTCGCCTCTCCGTGCATAGAATAATGTTTGTTTGTTTTTGTATTAACAAAACCTACTTATGATTACTGAAGAATTTTCGATTTACGTACTTATTTAATTATGGAAATAAACAAATGAAACATATGAAAATTTTACTTTTCGGAAAACGAACTCAGTCCTCCCTTGACACATTCAAAACTATATAAGAGCCATTTTTACGTTTAGATACCTATGTGTCATCTTTTAACAGAAAAAAATATCTATCTTCTAATCTTATAAAGAGGAAAGATTTGTTTGTTTCAATTATAATAAGCACACTGCTGGACTGCGTTCAGTTATTTTTAGTTCAGGCACAGAACTAAGTTGGTTTAAAAATGTCAAATTGCGAAAACTCTTTGACGTCATAATCAGATAATCCAAAAAAATTACACCTGATCTATACGCAAATGTGTTTCGGAGCTAAAATGTCAAGTATCATTATCGGTATAATAATAATAAAAATGTATTTGCGAAATAAAAACTACTATCTTATGCTTTTAATCTCTCAATCTTTATCGCGACAACTTTTCGTTCCGTAATTTGACGGGGCATCAACAAAATTATCTGAACCAGGGACCGCGGTAATGAGGCTTGAAACGAGCCCTATTTCAAGCCACTTGCTAGTTATTTATCTTAGTAATCTGATTAAGGTATTTCTTTTGGTGGCCGAAATTAGTTTAGGTCTCGCCCTCGAGACTGTGGGACCTTAAGTTGATTTCTGAGGTAAATTGAGTTTGAATGACTTATCGGTGCTGATGTATTTTATGCTTCGATACCTAAAGTAATTTACTACTATCAGTCATGGCAGATCAATATGAAAATGAAAATGAAAAGTTTCGTCAAGGATAACTAAGCCGCGGTAGCCCAGTCAGTAGAGGCGTCACTAGTAAACACGATAGTCGCAAGTTCAAATCCTGCCTGCGGAGCAGTTTTGCAAATTCTCCAAAAATTTTATACATATCACGTTTAAGACAGAGCATAAAATGGCTGTAAAAAATGGACATACAACACGTCTGACAAACATTTTTGTTTATTCAGAAAAATGTGTATCGCCATATTGACAGGTTATCAGCCCATCGCCTAAAATTACAATACACATGTAACCTTGGAGTACCTAAGTCGCCTCTAGGTAGTTATAGGTAATAAAACAGTTCCACTTTATATTAATTTCTACTGCAATCCTTTATAAGAGAAAATTGCAATATCATCAAGATAGAATACCATCTGAGTGTAGTCTACGAAGGATGTGAAATAATTTGGCGACGATGTGTTTAAAATGTAGTTTTCATAAAGTGATTCCAGAATTAGGTTTTGCTGGTATTTGCAAACTGGAAAGTTACATTACAAAGTATGAATAGAAAGCTTAAGTACAGTTCAGAAGAGAATTAAAACAGTTTTTTTTTTGTTATTACTTCCGTCGGATAGTTCACTTAACCAATGTCCCATACAAATAGAACTTGCGTTTGTAATGTTTTTTTCATTGTTTTTAGGGTTCCGTTACTCAAAAGCAAGAAAAACGGAACCCTCATAGGATCACTTCGTTGTGCGTCCGTCTATCACAATTCTTATCTCAGGAACGAGTAGACATATCGAATTGAAATAAAGATTATTTATTCGACTTTACGACTGTGAATTATTGTAAATAAATAAAGCCATTAACTAAACCTATATAAGGCGATAGGAAGAATATTCCCACCTAAAATTTAACCTTAACTACCCGCAATAGATTTCAAAACCAATGAAAAAATTTGTCATGTTCTGCCCGTTAAAGAATTAGAAAAATACTATAATCAAAATTCAAAGGGTACTTTCCGTGGATCTAGAACTATGAAATTTGCCAAAAGCTTTGTTATGAAGTACAAATTAAAAACAATGTAGGATAGTCAGTACTATCACGTGATATCACTTATTGACGTCATGATCCGCCATTTAAAAATTGTGTAACACCATTTTCTACTTACATACTCGTAATCATTTGGTATGTCCGGATAAAATACCGACTCGGGCAAAACAAAATTAAAATAAAGGCACTGCCTCTGGGCTGGTCAGGCTAATCACACGGCATGTAATTTTGCCACCACCACCAGAAAAAAAATTGTTTTAAATTAAAGTCAAGATTTTCAAAACGTGTTATTTACATGCGCATAATGTTTAACCAAAAAGATAGCGTAGTTTTTTACTTTACATAAAGCAACCAGGTTTTTCTTCTTGTCTGTATCAGCACCCTCGACACACACTTAGCTTTTAGATGGCGTGAATTTCGTATAATGCTTAGAATAACGTCTTGGCGTAGTTTCAAGACACGATATTCCGACGGTTTACTAAGTAATATACAAATTGGTGTCGCATCAAGTCACGTAGTCATCTTATTTGCGAGATTAAAAACGAATATTTAGAACTGAGTTAGTTTTTATTACTATTTTGGGGTAAATAATTTAATGTACAGCTTAAAGTTTTGTTTTCTCACTGTCAGCGCTTACGTATTTTACAAATTGAGATTATTTAATTATTGAAGTGATTGAAAAAATGGCCAAGTGCGAGTGGGGCTCGCCCACCGTGGGTTCCATAACATGAACATCAAGACTTCTTGTATAATATCCCACTCGAACTAACTTTAAAGGGAAAAATAATCGCAATGGCTTAACAAGTTAAATTACTAGCCTCTCTTTTAAATTTTGTTCTTTTTCGGTCCCCTTGAAAAAGTTACAAAAAAAAATTTCCCCTAAATTTTGTACTTCAAAATGAAAACACACACACATATCACGCCTTTTATCCTTTGCGGGGTAGGCAGAGCGTAAACAGCCGCAAAAAAGGCCATTTACACCACGTCCGACAAATATTTGAGGGTCATTCGGAAAATTGTGTATCACTATAGTGACAGGTTGTCAGCCCATCGCCTTAAATTGCAATACACACCCTCGAGTCCCTTAGTCGCCTCTTACGACTCCCACGGGAAAGAAATGAAAACATATGCCAAGTTTCATAGTTTTAGGTGCACGGAAAGTACCCATTAAATATTGATTATAATTTTATTATTACGAGATAAAAGGTTGTGACAGACAAACGGATAGACGGACAACAAAGTGATCCTATTAGGGTTCCATTTTTTTTACTTATGACGTTTGGAACCCTAAAAAAAATATTGCTACTAAAAATATACAACGCAAGGTTGTGATTCTCTTTTATCAAATCATTTGATCCGTGCGAGATTTCTACCATATATTGTTGCAGGCCCCGAAGTCTGTTAAATAAAAATCGTTTCAGTTGTGTATCAATGGCCTGTTAATATGACAGTTTTAAAGATAAGAAAATGCGGGCCTTAGCTTTTTTTAAATTTTACTAGTGATAGTATTTTTTTTTATAACAAGACAGTGGTTAAAGAAAAATAAGTAAATATTTTCGCATCGTACGAATATTGTACGAGTAAGGCTTGTCCGACTTGTCATCCGTCCCTGCGTATTTTAACGCACCGTAACGCATGCGTCTGTCAGGCAAAAGGAATTTGCAAATATCGTTCTTATTCCCATACAAATACGACAAGTGAGAGAACCGGTAAAAGAGAACAAAAGGATAAATAAAAAGAAGCGAAGAGGGGAGGGGACAAAGTTTAGAACCCTCCAGTGCCACTTACAGTTTATGATAAATTAATTAGATCTCGTCAAAGGATATCGATTGATGTATAAGGAAAAGAGCTTGAGGAAAGGCTTAAGGAAAACCCAATAAGATCCTTTTAAATAAAAATTAGGGCACTTTTTAAACATTTTCTTAAAAAGCAACGAGTAAACTGGAAAACCCAGCCTATTTTCAACTGTAAACTCTTCACCGCTTACTACGTGCTAAATTAAGTTTTCTAAACTTATATCAAATTAATCAAATTATTTAAATAAAAACATGGAATTTATTCTACGCATCAATGATAGTTAATACATATTTTATGATAATAGTCAAAACCAATATAACCTGCGCAACGGCGCTCGACTTTGCCGTATTGCGAACAGCTGACTGCGACGACGACGTAACCGCATCAAGCCTACCTACGCCCATTAGTGATCACCTAGCTCAAGTTATCACGTTATCAGCATGTAAACAACCTACCAATAAGACTAGTACATTGATCGAAAACCGTTCATTTCCCGAGGAAGCTATTTTATCGTTTTATAATGACATTAACAATTATAATTGGAATTTCATTAATGACATAAACATTGATATTGATTGCAAAATGAATAAATTAATTAATATATTGACATACTTTATTGACATACATTTTCCGATTAAAAAACGTCGAATCAAATCGCAACGCATTGCCCCCTGGCTGAATAATGACATTCTAGAATCTGTCAGAAAATTTAATGATTTCAGCGAGATGAGACAACAATATCCTGACGATCAATTACTAACAGAATGTGTTACTTATTATAGTGACCTCATAAAACATTCGTCATTTAGTGCTAAAAAAGAGTATATTACAAATCGACTGTCCGAGAGCAAAAATCCTCAAAAAGAAATCTGGCATATAATAAATGATGAAACATCACAAAAACAGAAAAACACAGATATTTCTCTAAAAGATGATCAGTGCAAAGATATACCTTCCACATCTGTGCCTGATACATTTAACACGCACTTTGTAGGTATAGCTTCCAAGTTGGCGCTAAACTGTGATGAGTCATTATCGGACCTATACGTACATAAACATCTAAACGAAACGACTAGTGTACCGCAGTTTACTTTGCCGATTGTCACCACAGATGACCTAAATAAAGTTTTAAAATCCCTGTTTAAAACCCGCACTACATTAGATATATATGACATATCTGTAAACATCTTGACTTGTGTATGGCCAATAATGTCTCGGATTTTAGTTATGCTGGTGAATCAAATGTTCTTGAGTGGCGTGTATCCAGCTGTTCTCAAGTCTACCAGGGTTTGCCCGGTATATAAGGGTAAAGGAGAAAAACACAAGGTAGATAACTATAGACCAATCACAATAGTATCAAATATTTCAAAAATAATAGTCTATAATGCTCTCTCGATTTTTGATTGTGTAACCACTTGTCTCGACGATAAATACAAAGTATCAGCCATATTTTGCGATCTCTCGAAAGCGTTCGATGTGATAAACCATAAAATCTTATTAAATAAACTGTCCAATTACGGTATTAGAGATAACGCTCACCAGCTAATAAAATCGTTCCTTACTGATAGGAAGCAAACTGTACAAGTAAAAATAAATGGTAAGCAATTTAAATCAGAGCCATGTGAAGTCACGATAGGAATCCCTCAAGGTTCTGCCCTGGGTAATACCCTGTTTTCGTTGTTTGTTAACGACCTCCCATCAGCCATATCTGACGGTCTCGTAGCTCTCTTCGCTGACGACACCACGGTGGTTGTGAGCGCGCCAACACATGATAAGCTCGTCGACAAAATCTGCAAAGCAAGTGATGAGCTTAAAAACTGGTTCTCTGCAAATGGCCTAGTACTAAATGTAGATAAGTCGAATGTAATGATATTTTCAGGAAGATCAATCGACTTACCTCAATCTATTATAGTTCGCAGTCCTATGCCGTTATGTGACAAATGTAAGTTTCTTGGGTTCACTTTGGATTCGCATCTCAGCTGGGAACACCACGTGGAAGCACTATGTAGCCGACTGAGCAGCGCTGTATATGCGCTTCGTCAGTTAAAACCGCTTATCACGCCTTTTGCCCTTAAACAAGCTTATTTCGCGTATTTTCACTCAATCATGGTTTATGGTTCACTTTTGTGGGGGGCCGCGTCGAATTCTGAACAAGTCTTGATTATGCAAAAACGAGCAATACGCGTGATAGCCGGCGTAAAACCTTTGCACTCGTGTCGTAAGCTATTTTCCGAACATAAAATATTGACACACTACGGACAATATATCTTTGATTCAATTAATTATGTTCGTCGAAACTTATCACAGTTCAAACGTGTTAGCGCGGGATCGAGAACGATACGTCGAACTGGCCGCCTGGCTCCAGTCAAGCACCGGATGGCGCTAGCAAAACGGAACCCGCGCGTGATTGGTCCCTCGCTATACGACAAACTGCCAATGGACTTGCAGGATGAACCATGTGACGAAACGTTTAGGCATCGATTAAAGAACCTTTTATAGGAAAATGTATTTAACTCTGTTCAAGAGTACTTAAATTGTAAATTTTAAATTATTTTATAAATTATTTTACCTTGTTTTGTTGACATTTAATTTTTATTGCTTTTTTATGACATTGATTATGTACTGATTTGACATTGTATTTTTATATTTTACATTTGTATGCATGCATTTTTTTACATGTACTGATCTGACATTTTATTTTTATATTTTATATTTTACATTTCCTTGACGATCACATTATGGTGGACATTGATTTTATTAATTGTAACGAATTATTAGAACCTATAATGTGAAATAAATAAACTAAACTAAACTGATAGCTAAAGGACGCGAGAGTTACATGTGTTTTGCAATTTCTAATTTATAATTAGTTATAGCAGTATCAAATTACTTAAGTATTTATTGGATTATAAAAAAACAAAGGCTAATCAGCAACATACATTATTCTAAAAATACAGAAAAAATCAGCAACAAGCTTCGTCAAAAACTGTCACAATAATACGTTTCAGCAACATGCTTCGTCAAAAATTTTAGACGATAGGCTGACAACTTGTAACTATGGCGATACATAATTTACTGAATGACTCTCAAATGGTTTCACGGCTGTTCACGCGTTGCTTACCCCAATAGGAATTTTGGCATGTGTGTAATGATATAATGTATGTGTTTCTTTTGTAATGTTTTTGTGTACAATAAACGGTAAATAAATAAATAAATAAGTGTCAAAATTATTTGTGAAAACAATATGATTTTTCAGTCACGCTAACGCGTACCTATACAGATTCTCTTCACTTAACGAAATTTTGAACGAGAAGATCACGCACGTTACGTAAGGTCTTTGTTTAAAAGCATAACTAAGCGAAAAAAGAGACTTAAACTAATTATAATCTGTTCATGCAGCTCATGCCACTAATGTCCTGCGATGAGCTGGGTACCTAGGTGTGGTGCGGACCACGTATAATCCCGCGCTTATCTGCCCTGCAGCGCATAAACTCACACTTGTCACATTATACGCCGCAACTTAATCCTGCAACTATTTTCATGCAGTTTATTATTTCTATGAAGTAATAATATGAAAGTTGGTGGTAGGTTGACGGCCGATGTGGCGCAGCGGTAGTGCGACTGCCTGCGATGCAAAGGTTCCGGGTGGGGCACTCACAAGGTTGATATTTTTCACTTTGTGAATTTGTTCCCGGTCTGGTTAGGACATTGCAGGCTGAACCACTTGATTGTACGAAAATAAATATGGTTGCGTGCTTCGAAGGGCACGCTAACCCGTCGGTTTCGGTTGCTGACTATGATAACTTAGACGGCGGTTGTTACACAACCATGTCAGAGGCCTATTTCTAGTAGTAGGTGGTTGAAAAACTCTCGACACTAGGGTTCATCGAGTCTTTGGACGACTCGGTGTCTCCGCACGAAAATAAGACGAAGTAGGTTTAAAGTAGGGTATGTGTGATTAATGCTGTTGCATTTTATTGGTATTTAATGGTTACTCTAAGTGTTCTCTTTCTAACATACTTTGTTGTCATTCTGCGGAAACCTTTCAATGGCTTAGAAATAGCTTTTAAGTACTCTGTTGTTACTTTATCAAAATGAAATAAAATGAATTTGTGCCTAGGCTATACACTATCAATTGTTTCCGCGGCTTAGATTTTTAGATTTTGATTAATCATGATTATGCTATTAAGGGACTCGAGGGTGTGTATTGCAATTTTAGGCGACGGGCTGACAACCTGTCACTATAGTGATACACAGTTATCTGATTGACCCTCAAACTTTTGTCAGACGTGGTGTTAATATCCGTTTTACGGCCGTTAACGCTCTGCCTACCCCGTAAGGGATATGGGCGTGATTAATGTATGTATGTATGATTATGCTACGTTTGTAAGACGCCCTAGGGAAAACCTTAAACTTCACCTAATCTCCCAATTTGAAATTCTCAAATTGTCCCCGTTTTAACCCCGTTTCTGCTCAGCCCATAGATTTATTGTAACCCTTCCTTATAATTCATGGGTTTAGTAACTGTATTCACCAGACATGATAGATGGGTTGTCTCAGGGGCGTACCATTGGGTCAAAATTATTCATTCATTGACAGCTTTTTTCGTGAGCCACCCGTGTTTTGTTATTTTTTGTGTGTGCTATGCTTACGGGGTTATTGATGTCATGTCGTTTTGTTTTGCTACAGAAAGCACGCTCCTTACTGTGTTTTTTTATCGAATAGGTCTTTGAATAATGTTTTTAAAATTCTTAAGCATGAATTGAAACATGAAATACGAAAAAGTAAGAAAAAAAGGAGATTTCCTGCTAATTTCATGGTGCGAGGACAGTGACTGAGTCTAGTTAGTACTCAATACTAATACACCACATTTGAATAAATACACCTGCGTAATTCTGTAACAGTGGTTCAAAAAGAAGATAAGGTACCCACATACACATATCACGCCTTTATCCCTTGCGGGTAGGCAAAGCTTAATCAGCCGTAAAATACTAGCAAAATCACAAAACTGATTAGTTCCAAATGAATTTCAGTAAACGTATCATCATTTTTTTAAATGAAAACATAGAAATCTTAAAATATTGTGTTATAAATTGTTAGGATAAAGCAGACAGACAAAAGGAAATAGTTAAACAACTTGACAGACGCCAAGCCAAGACAAGTTTCATGGTTAACGCACCCTATCAGTATTTGTAGAAATGTATTTTACACCCCGTATACTTTGCTCTCTTCAAAGTAATTCAGTTACTTCCTCCTTGTACATAGTTTCAAAGACCACCTCAGCAAGAAAACCAAAAGAAGAAACTTCGCAAATATATAGACAGCACGGTGGTAGGTAGATACATCCAGGCACTCAAAGGTACAGTCAATCTACTAATGGTACTTCTCTGAATAATGTACACTTGTAGTGGCAGTGTCCATTCTACTAGTGTGATTTGTTTACCTGAAGATACGTGGTTACATGTATGTGACAAGGTTTGCACTCGGATTATTCCTTTGGATACTTACTTACATGTTAGTTGTATTGCTTCACGAGGTTATTTACTTTAGTATTTTACTTATTTGTGACATTAAAATGCAAATTTAAATGTTATTTAGGACTAATTACTTAAATATAAAATGTTATAATAATATGCTAAGTACCTTTTTGTCTATATTTATAACGATTTGGTGCTACTGTTATGTTGTAAATTAAACAGAATTCTGCAAAATTGTTATGTAGAATTGTTTGGCAATTTTTATCTCTATCTTTTATTATATTTTCATTTATAACCCCTGATCATTTACTTTTTGTGTCTAGTTTGCTTCGACAGTAAAATTTAATAGTAACTATCATCTAAAACTCGATCACCGCAATTGACCTCCCAAATCCTGCCAAAAGCCATAAAAACAAGTTAAACAAACTAGAGTCTTGTAATCTTGACCTTGGCTTTACGATCCAGACTCCGAGCACAATAGTCGGGGGTAGCTGATGAATTATACATTTGGGACACCAAAATCCGATTACGTCAACTTTGGGATAAAAAACGGCGCCTCTATTCGGATGCCTTGAAACTGGGTTAGTTCATAAGATTTGGAAATGATTTAACGTCTCAGTCTCAACATGATTTTTGGTGTTTTCAGACACACCATTGATGATTAAATTTTAATGTGTGATATTGTGACTGCTTTTAATAACTGGTTCATTATAAATAATTTACAGCTGAACATAGATAAGAGTCACGTTATTCTTTTTAAAACCACATCGCGGAACAGAGAAACGTTATTGTAAATCTAGGATCTAAATATAGCTTCCGTGAAAGAAAATAAATTTTTAGGTATCCATATTGATGAAGACGTGAACTTGAAGAAAGAACTGGAAGCCATTGAAACCTCAATAAGCTCTTCATCATTTTCCAGTTTAACAGCTGACAACTATTCCAAACTGCGGTACAGAATTGCGCTTTGGGGTGCAAGTCATTAATATAATTTATGTTTAAATCTTTCACATTTATTTCCACACAATGCTGCAAATTTGGCGGTGGGTGTAAATAGGAAGTAAAAAAAAACAAAAATATTTTTTTGAGACCCTAAATTGTACGCGGTGTATTAAATAGCGGTTTTATGACGGACTGACAGACGTATTTTTGACGCATCTGTCTGTCAAGCGAAAGGGAATTTCAAATTCCCATACCAAAGACATATACTACGGCTACTGTAACGCATGCAATATGACCAAGGTGTTTGACAGACGTATTAGTCACAAGCAGGGTGGGATTAGCCAATTTTGTATTATTTGTTAATTTTAGTTTCTAAATAGCAAATTTAATAAATAGGTACCAATTATTTACGTTGTTTAATACAATTGTGCTATATAACTACTCCGCTTATCAAAACAAATTTAATAGCAAACACAACCCGATACAGTTCTCATATTACACCTGATACAATTACTTGAGGCCCTCATAAATAGAGGACATTAATTTACATACAGCCTACCCGCTTCCGCTTGCGGGGCATTTTAGCCCTCCTGATCACTTACAGGATGAAAATGAAATTTTCAATGTAATTTTTACTTTATGTAATGGCGAAAGTAGCAGATTCAAATACTGCCCGCGCATAAAAAATTTACAAGTTTTAAAAGATTTAACAGGTACATAACACGGGAAGTGTTTTAAAATTTGATATTCGAAACCGATATGAATTTTTTGTTACTATGAAAACTCAAAATATTTTCGTCAAATTTCAACTTGGGAAAAGTTGTTTCTTATCACCAGCCCGTCTTGAGATGTTCGTATCGGTCACTAGTAAAACTTCACACTATATTTTGAATCACCCTGTTTTCTACACCATTATTTACACGCAGCCAACCCACTTGCCTTGGCACCTTAGTCCTGTTGGTCGTATATTCACACTCCTAAAGGTATTCATATCAGTTGGTGTGCGGTATTGGTTGAATATAGACACTAGAATCTATTTGCCGTGCGATGCCGGCTTAGAATAGTATCACCCCATTTCTTTCCAGCAATTAACGGCCTCGAGAGTTACATGTGTGTTAGAATTTTCGACAACAACCTGTCACTAAAGTGATACACGATTTTACTGAAACGGCCCTCAAATATTTGTCAGACGAGGCTATAGCGCCCTAAATACACGGCCGTTAACGCTCCACATACCCTGCAAAGGATAGAAACATGATATGTGTATCTATATTGATTTTATACGTAGTTGCAATTGTAAGATCAAACTGGATATGAAGCCTAAATAAGCCTTTTTTGTAGTACTAGTACTAGAAACCTGACAATTAACTGAGTCAGCTGACCTACACGCTTACAATATGTATAACATACGTCTCGCTTGAAACTCTTGTAAGTTTGGGGGATTTCAGTGTATAGAATGACAGATTTCCTTTCCTTGGTTTTGTTATAGTTTTGTTTTTGTATTATGTCGTTCTTAAGGTTAACTTAAAAAAATTAACCAAGTTCACCAGAAAAGTTTCCAATACGTTTTACCCATCTGCAGATACAAACAGCGTTCAACGGCAATCCGTCATCCTATCTCCCGCCGATTGGAATCGAATAAAACTGGCAATTGCGAATAAAACTGGCAAGTGAGAACAAAAGTGGAGTCCCGATTGGTAAAACTCGTGAAATTCGCCAACTTGAGCGATAACGCAACTCTGTAAGTGACAACCGATCTTGTGCCGACCCAAAACTTTCGAACCCCGTATCTTGATGGGAAAGTAATTGAATTCTGTGATTAGAGATTTTTCTATTTTTACACTTTGCAAATTGAGTTTGAGCTTGTGTGATTGATTTTTGTTAGTTTGGATAATATTTAATTGAGTTTATTTTATTATGCTGTGTGATGCCGGCTTAGAATAGCAGCACCCCATTTCTTTCCAGCAGGTATAGAAAGCGATTAAGGGACTTGATGGTTTGAAATATGTGTCAATTTTAGGCGACAGGCTGCCAACCTGTAAATGTCTGTATCTGAATATACATGCATAAAAATATCACAGAGCATTAACGGCCCTAAAATACTTACAGTCGCTATCGCCACGTCTGACAAATATTTGAGAGCCGTTGCAGAAAATCACTATAGTAGGTTATCAGCTTGTCGAATAAAATTGTTATACACATAAAACCCTTGAGTCCCTTAGTCGTCTCTTACGACACCCTCTGTAAAAAAATGCAGTGATTCTATTCTTAGCCAGCATCACACGCCAAATATGTGAATATGTGTAGTATACATTTTTCTAAATGACCCCCAATTCATATTTGTCAGACGTGGCGTAACTGTTCATTTTACAGCCGTTACTGACTACAATGCGAGGGATATAGTCGTGATATATGTATGTATGCTTAAATGTAAGCACATTTTATAGTATCTGACTATACGTATACTTCCTTTAATAAAAGAGTTACAAAACGCAATGAAGGGGCTTCATTTCCTGCCCGAATCTGCCTTTACGAACTTTCCTAATCAATTGAAGCGCTAACTTTGTGCTACAACTAAACTCCATCAGTTACTCGCCGACTAACTCCTGGAGGTTCCTTTTCTCCTTGTATCGGCGACTCCACGTTGCAATTTGATCAGCTCAGCTGCAGTGCTGGATACAATTCTAAACGTCTGTTGCTGCAGCTAAATTTAAGTAAGACTTGGAGCTTGATTTCCTTAGCAATAGAAATTTAACCAACATTTACATACCTAATTCAGACTCTTACTGCTCCAAGTTTTTCGTATCTCCTAATCATTAAATCAGAATTGCCATTTCAATTAAATCTCTTGAACTTTCTCGTTATACACAGACATATTGAAATCTATCCATCCCTAGCAAAATTTATCGATTTGAAAAACCGGTGATCTCCGATAGTGAAACGAAACGCAATTTAAAAAGTTATTGCGTCAAATCGTTGTATTTGTTCAAACGCTTACCATATCATTTGATTTTGACAATCAGCTGTTTTGAAGAGTAGTAAAAATTCGGGAATATTCACGGTTAAAAAATAGCAATTATGAGATTGCGCATGTGAAAAGAACCTACCATTGCGTACATGATTTCAATTACAAATACTTAGGAAATCGAGGTCCAGTTATATTTACACTTATTCTACAGGAGTTTTTCCAAGGGGCAATTCCGTTGTCAAGAGGTACTGGACATCCTTATGTGTATATTTTAGATTCATTATTATGATTTATCCTTCTACAATTAGCTGTTGTATTTTTAAAATTTTGCAAATAGGCTGTAAAAACTTAAATCAAAATATTTTTCTATCGTTCATCGAAAACGTTTGTCTAAAAGTGACAACTAATTTTATTTGACTGGCTATTAGAATTGGGTCCACTAGCGTGCTCCAAAACTAAAGTCGCCTGTGTTGCCAGCAGTGCTGCCACCTTCTGTTTGTATATCGCTCGGAGCGAAGTGCAAATTTGAGTTATTGAGGAGCCCTGGCTGTATCATGATATCAAGATGGCGGGCATACTGCAACGGGGTATATTTTCTGCTGTAAATGGGATATAATACCAAAAGCAGTTTCCTAAGTTTTTCAAGTGTATATTTTATATCTAAAGAAACTTTATCTGGCATAAAAGTTTTCTTAATAATTATATTATTTAATTTTGCATATTTTACTCCGTATGATGCTAGTTTAGGATATGCCGTGTGATTTCGCCTTAAAATAACATGACTCCATTTCTTTCCCAGGGTTGTCGTGCTGACAACCTGTTACTAGGCTCACACAATTTTCCGAATGATTCTCAAATTTATATCAGACGTGAGACAAACCGTTTACGATATTGATGTATGTTTATTTATGAATTTGTATAAATTTACTTTTATCACAAAAAACTATCTTCAAGCAGACAAGATTTAACTCTTTGAATACCAAAATTTCAAAACACTTCCCGTGTTAGTAATACAATTTTGAAAACTTGCAGAATCCTGCCCGCGCTTGAAAATATTGCAAGTTTTCATTAATTTTACTCTTTTTTCATTTGCCACTGTTCTTCCCTAAACATATATAATATTGTTGTTGTTATTATACGTATGTACATACTACTGTGTTATATATATATTTTTTGTTTAATGCACCTGCTTTGATCCTTTCCACATGCCCTTAGGTAGACTGGGAGATAACGACTTTGGCGTTAAGTCCGCCCGTGTACATTATTGTGCATAAAGTTAAATAAATTAATAAATAAAATAAATAATCTCTGTCTTTCAAAAATATCAATCCAGTCTACGATAGATTGAACCAATTCAACTCAGTTTCGAGTTTAAATCAGTCACCTACTATTTGTCAAACCCTGGAGCGATGTGCAAATTTGAGTTACCGAAACAGGCTTCCACTACAGACTGATAGTGCGCTGTAGATGATAGACGTTATATCAGAGTGTCAAAAACTATATTTGCCCAGCAAATACGAAATCGGGTAGCTAACAGGTCTACGTCATGGATGCTGCAGTTTGCAGATGAATAGTTTGCTGCCATTTTTAGTGCAGTTGCTGACAAGACAAGTCACTTTTGACATTCGATTTCATACGTGGTAGAATCCTCGTAACTATTTTTGCGAACATATTTGTAAATTAATATGAACTTGAGTGTCTTACTTGCCTCCTAGGACACCCGAGCCGATTTTCAATTCATTACAAAAGTGTTTTAAAAAAAATTGTGTAATACATATTTTTATACAAAGACTGATAATGACGTCAATATGTGATAATACTATCCTGCATTGAATAAAGCATTTCAATTTCAACCCACGGGAAAAATATGAGGTAATACGATTTTAAGCCGACATCACACAGTACAAATAAACTTACTTTGTGAATAAAATAATTTATTTTGATTCTCATACAATTAAGGTATCTCTAACAGGACTAATTTCCTGTATGCTACCTGCAACAAACATAATCAAAAATTTGCCCAAAATTTCGACATGTAAATTAATCTCAATTCCATTTCAACCAAGTTTTAATTATTCTCCTCAGAAACGTCAGAACCTCACCTCATCACTTAGCGAACCATTAAACCTGGGTAAAATATAGCTTGGTAGCGAACAATAGGTTCGGGTACTCTTGGATACCCTCTCAATATCGTGGTGGGTGTTTTATCAAAATAAACTGTCACCACAGAGGGGGCTATTCATTGACACAATGGGTCCCGCACCTGGCTGCCCCGGCCGGTAGGTAGTGCTGGAAAGGATAAATGTGCTTATCGATAGAAATACAATTTTCTGAAGGAAATCGCAAAAAGGTAAAATTTAGGTGTATTTCAACTTAGCATAAATTTGTTGGTTGGCACATCTGAGAATGAAATTATTAGTTAGGAATTAACATGCAAAACTGTCTCGAATATACCCTACGTCTTCTTATCGTGTCGACGAACGAACCGGTGGACCTTGGTGTCAGAGATTTTTCAACGGCTTACTACTACTAGTAAGCCTCTAATTTTTCGATTTTTCAACCGCTTACTACTACTAGTAAGCCTCTAATAAGGTTCTGTAACGACCACCGAGTAAGTAATCATAGACAACAACCGGGACCGGAGGCTCAACTTGCCTTCCGAAGCACAGAACC
Source organism: Tuta absoluta (assembly GCA_027580185.1). Lineage (NCBI taxonomy): Eukaryota > Metazoa > Arthropoda > Insecta > Lepidoptera > Gelechiidae > Tuta > Tuta absoluta. The sequence continues at coordinate 1,323,412 of JAQAHW010000003.1, forward strand.
ATTACTCTTATGGACAATCAGGTGGTTTGGTCTGAAATGTCCTTATCAGACTGGAAACAACTTCACGAAGTGATAATACAAATGATATCCACTTTGTGAGTGCTCCACCGGGTTTCGAACCCAAAACCTTTGCGCTCCAGGCATTTGCACTGCCAATTCGCTACATCGGCCGTCCCGAATATAGATATTTACCGTATTTGTTTGAAAATACTTCCTCTTTTATTTAATCTACTGAAGATTCTATCTGCAGACCGTAATGGATTTTATAATCACCTAACAAAAATACAATTTCATTCAACATTTTTAGTATGCAAAGCTTTTCCGATGTTAGTTATTAGAATTTCCTTGTGTTTTATTTACCTCAATAGTATTAAGTTAAAAGTTACTATTCTTGTATATTTATTTATGCTTTTTGTCCATGTTTTTTCAAATCGTTGATGGCACGAGTAGGTACATCTCTAAAATAACCATCTCTTTTAGTGAAAGCGGGATGAGATAGAATGTGCGCTACCTTCCGATATTACCTAAATTCATGATAACACGTCTATTTCAAGATGAGCTAATTTTGTGTCTGAAGAAAATTACTTTTTTTTATCTACGTCAACGATTTTGTGAAACATGGGTGTACCTTTCATATACCGTATAATTCATCAGCAAATATATTGTAAATAATACTATTTAATTTTACTTTATCACAGCAGTTCTTCGTTTTCATCATCATCATCATCAATTTATTGCATTCCACTGCTGGACGTGGGCCTCCCCCAGGGTACACCGTAGGGCACGATCTTCCGTTTTCGCCATCCATTTAATAAAAACTTATTTATTCCGTCAATTTACTAAAAAAAAATTTATCGTACCTCCCTGAAAATGTTTTGAATGCCACTAGCAACTAGGGTAAGAAGATATCATAAATGCGTATAAGTACAATATAAATACGATACAGTACAATACACACAACTTACCTTTGATAACTCTTACACATCCACAAGTTTGTCACAGGTGAAGAATTCTTTTATACTTATGTCAACACTGAGTGTATTGATCTTTTTGTTGAAGAGAGGAAAATCTGAGGAGAAAACCATACCGAATATAATACTGTAGAAAGTAAAGTAACTGTAGGTATCCAACCTTATAACAAAGAGAAAATATCCTACAAAACAGATAAATACCTATGGGCAGGACTTTTATACCATTCTATTACAAATTAGAATATTTAGATTCGAGTATATATTAAAAAACTGCTGGTAATTTAGTTTCATTCGGAAATTTCTAAACTTCTTATCTCTTGACAGCAGTTGACTTTTTTAGATAAAACTTTGTGTAGATAAAGGGCTGAAGTTTCACAAACTCACCGTGAGCGTGTATCTCTAGCAAAAAACGTACCGTACTTTAATTTGGGATCTCTTTTTTGTACCTGCTCTAAGATTTAAAGTTACATAAATCAATGTTTTTAAACAACGAACCAAATTTGCATCCATAGAGTTTTTAAGTGATAAACAGCATAGCAGCGATTGTTTTATAAACGGAAAAATTACAAATGCTTGTTTGTAATATCACAAATAATTATAATTCTTCTTTACTTCTTTAATGTAAAGAAGTTTAAGCCATCTACCGCTATGCCAAAAACCTTTTGAGAGAACTCTCACTTTCAACCTTACTCCTTATATTCCTCGTCCATCCAGTGTCCACCAGGGGACTATAAACCGACAATTCAATTACAAACAACGCGCCATCGGTCCGGAATGTTAGCGTTGAGACCTCTTAGCTGGATTTCTATCACAGAGCCCCATGACTTGACCTTTCAACGCGTTCACTGCTGCTCAAACTTAAACTTGTGATGACTCATCCGTCCATAACGGCATTGGATGTTGAAGGCAAGAAAGAAAAATGAAGCCGTCTTGGTCAAGGATTGATCCTGGCAAAAGACCCTAGTGATTTCTGAGATTCGAAAAAAGGATTGAAGATAAGCTAAGAATTATTCAAACGTCACAGGATTCCATGAAATTGAAGGACCCGTGAGATTTACGTAAATAGTTAATTTAGTAAGGAAAAATCAGATCAATTATGTACCCATGCCATACAAAAATACTAAAAATAAAAGGAGATTAAGTGCAAAGATAATACTTATCAGTATCAGTCATGTCATTACCGTAATTTTGTAATGCAGTAATTTTACGAAGGATATATCAATGCAAAGTAGTAAATAAATGTGATTTGCGTTCTTATCTGTGAATCAAGCAACTTTTTCACTATCGTCAATAATCTTTGCTCTCTTTTCCTAAAAGTATGAGTGCCAATACGGAAGGAAGCTACAAGCCCGTCTTCATATCAATTCCCAAAGCTACGTCACGGTAAGAGCACCGCGAAAAAATACTGATAAAATATTCTAGGAATCCATTTTCGACGTAACAAATATTCAATAGACATCTCTTCCCTTGTCGCTGAAGATGCGTCAGATTTTTTCGCACGAATTACTCCGAAAAAGATACCTTCTAAGATTAGGAATCTATTCTCGTCGAAACAATTTTATTCCTGTTCACTGATTGATTCGTGATGATAAAAATATTGTTCTCTTTTTGTAGCTGTTGGTATCAATTTACAAAGAAGGATTCAATTAAATTTTCACTGTCCGAGTTGCAATTTGTTACGATTGCGTTGCACTGTTATAAAATTTGGTTGTAAAATGTCTATTTATAGTGGTGTTGTGGATAGCTGTTCGAGTATTTTCAGCTTTTTACTGTCCGGAAGTTTAATAGTCAATTTTATGTCACCATTGGAAACTGTTTTGTGGTTCGTTACTGTTATTGTCGTTAACGAGCTATACTGTACATACGATTTTATTGGTATGAAAAACTTAGTGATCAAACAATATTCGTTATCTAAGTATACTATATTGAGGCAGTGCCTTTATTTATTTTTCATCCCGCCCGAACCGGTTTTCTATTAGGACAATACAAAATTGTTATAAAAAAAAGAAAATTGCGTTATGCAAATTTCTTTTTTTTACAATGACCGATCATGACGTCAATAAGTGATAATGGTATCCTACATTGAATAAAGTTATTTCATTTTCATTTTTTTATTGGAGTTTTGGCTTATATGACATGACTTTTTGATAAGCCCAATTTAGTGAGTAGTTTATTTATTTATTTAGCCAAAATTTTGTAAATAGTTTTCCCTAGTTGCTAAGCTTTTTCCTTCAATTCTCACGTTTATTTTATTTTCTATACAATAACATAATTTGAAGAACAAAACACATTAACATATTTATAAAGATATCGCGTTGCTGCCGACATGCGACATATCAAATAGAAAGAACACATTTTTTTTATTGTCATAATTTTGAAGATTTCGTGAAGTTTAAAACTTAACGTCTCTTTTTCACAGGTGAGGGCGAGCGCGGGGACGGGCGGCGACGCGGCGCGAGCGCAGCGGTGACGCGCGGCATGCGGCGCCGTCCGCTGCTGCCGCTGCTGCTGCTGGCGTTGTTGCCGCGCGGCCTGCTCGCCGCGTCTGGAGGTGAGTTGGAGATGTAGTGAGGTGTAGTAGCAGTATCGTAGTGGTGACGCGCGGCATGCGGCGCCGTCCGCTGCTGCCGCTGCTGCTGCTGGCGTTGTTGCCGCGCGGCCTGCTCGCCGCGTCTGGAGGTGAGTTGGAAATGTAGTGAGGTGTAGTAGCAGTATCGTAGTGGTGACGCGCGGCATGCGGCGCCGTCCGCTGCTGCCGCTGCTGCTGCTGGCGTTGTTGCCGCGCGGCCTGCTCGCCGCGTCTGGAGGTGAGTTGGAGATGTAGTGAGGTGTAGTAGCAGTATCGTAGCGGTGACGCGCGGCATGCGGCGCCGTCCGCTGCTGCCGCTGCTGCTGCTGGCGTTGTTGCCGCGCGGCCTGCTCGCCGCGTCTGGAGGTGAGTTGGAAATGTAGTGAGGTGTAGTAGCAGTATCGTAGCGGTGACGCGCGGCATGCGGCGCCGTCCGCTGCTGCCGCTGCTGCTGCTGGCGTTGTTGCCGCGCGGCCTGCTCGCCGCGTCTGGAGGTGAGTTGGAAATGTAGTGAGGTGTAGTAGCAGTATCGTAGCGGTGACGCGCGGCATGCGGCGCCGTCCGCTGCTGCCGCTGCTGCTGCTGGCGTTGTTGCCGCGCGGCCTGCTCGCCGCGTCTGGAGGTGAGTTGGAAATGTAGTGAGGTGTAGTAGCAGTATCGTAGCGGTGACGCGCGGCATGCGGCGCCGTCCGCTGCTGCCGCTGCTGCTGCTGGCGTTGTTGCCGCGCGGCCTGCTCGCCGCGTCTGGAGGTGAGTTGGAAATGTAGTGAGGTGTAGTAGCAGTATCGTAGCGGTGACGCGCGGCATGCGGCGCCGTCCGCTGCTGCCGCTGCTGCTGCTGGCGTTGTTGCCGCGCGGCCTGCTCGCCGCGTCTGGAGGTGAGTTGGAAATGTAGTGAGGTGTAGTAGCAGTATCGTAGCGGTGACGCGCGGCATGCGGCGCCGTCCGCTGCTGCCGCTGCTGCTGCTGGCGTTGTTGCCGCGCGGCCTGCTCGCCGCGTCTGGAGGTGAGTTGGAAATGTAGTGAGGTGTAGTAGCAGTATCGTAGCGGTGACGCGCGGCATGCGGCGCCGTCCGCTGCTGCCGCTGCTGCTGCTGGCGTTGTTGCCGCGCGGCCTGCTCGCCGCGTCTGGAGGTGAGTTGGAGATGTAGTGAGGTGTAGTAGCAGTATCGCAGCGGTGACGCGCGGCATGCGGCGCCGTCCGCTGCTGCCGCTGCTGCTGCTGGCGTTGTTGCCGTGCGGCCTGCTCGCCGCGTCTGGAGGTGAGTTGGAGATTATAGATAAATAATAAATATGTTACTGTTCATGAACTATTTGCAAATTTCATTCCAAATAAATATGACTTATCTACTAAGATAAACAATAGGATTTGACTCAGCTGCGTAGAACCAAGGCTCTCCGTGCATTATAACGCGCGTCACTAACTTCACGGCGTAGGATACCCGTGCTTTATTCATTGTGAAATTGCGCGCGCACGAATCGAAAAATTTTGCCGAGGCAGGTTGAACACACACTGCGTGAAATAATTTCCATGATACACACAATTTCTCGATAACCAAATTTTTAAAACGCTCCGTGTTAGGTACCTATAACATTTTTGAAAACTTGCAAAACTTTTCCGTTTTTTGTGTGAATACCGAAAGTCAAAAGTTGGTTCGAATCCTGCCCACAGTCCAAATTTTTCAAGTTTTCTAAAGTTTTGCATTTGACCTATTTAAGCACATAAATAGATTCCTGTCACCAAATTCTCCAAAAAAAAGGAACAATGACAGTCAAAGTACACTCTGTACTTTGTCCCGGAGAATTCGTTAAACCGTTTAAATCTGAGCTTGTAGCTTTTATGAAACAAATGGTTGTTGCCTGACGCTGGCTTGCTGAATTGTGGGCTCTAACAACTTGCGTCTAATGGTTAGGCTCTTCGTGGCAATCCCGAATTAATCTTTCATTGTATGCTTACTTAGACACAGTTCTGACAATAAATCTTATCTTATCTTATCTTAGTTACTTATTTCAAAATTTATTTTTATTAAAATTTATATAAACATATACTCGTGATTATTATCGCAGATATGACTCTCACAAATATCCAGTAACTCTTTGAAAAGGAACCACAGGCTCTGTGAACTTTTACTTGTTCCTATAATTTGTAGCATATAAACAAAAAATTACCGAAGACAGATCCAAGTATTGCCGTATGATGCCGTCTTAGAATAGCATCACCATATCAAGACTCAAATTGAAATTTTGAAATTGAAATTCTTTATTTAATGTAGGAAAGTATTATCATATCACTTATTGACGTCATGAACCGTCATTGTAAAAAAAAGAAATTTGTATCACACAATTTTTATTTTATAACAATTTTGTAATGTCCTAATAGAAAACCGGCTTGGGCAGGATAAAAAAATAAAAATCAAAGCACTGCCACGGGGCTGGCCAGGTTAATCACACGGCATGTAACTTTACGCCACCACCATATGAAAACGATATTTGTTTCAAATTGAAGTCAAGATTTCATGTGACAAGCTAACAACGTCACTAAAGTGATACACGATTTTTCTGTTTACTTTGTAATGCTTCTTTAATACAGTTATTAATCTATATATCAGAAACGGCCCGCAAATATTTGTCAGACGTGGCGATAGCGATCGTTTTTCACGGCTTTAACCCTCTGCCTACCCCGCATGAAATGGAGGCGTGATATGTATGTTTACAAGTAGAAGTAACTAAATTGCTTGCTCAAGGCTACCCTGTATAAAATGTAGCAGGCTCCAACGCCCCCTGTATAAAGTACAGCCGACACTACTGTCTGTGACAAATTATTGGACTCACTATCGAGATTGGAGTGAGGCGGCAGTGCGAGCGATCTATCTGATGGCAGAATTATCGTGGCGCCCAGTGTAAATTGTTAGGTGAGATTCAGTTTTAGTGAAAGGCACTGCTTTTTGTTTACGAGTGCAGCGATAGATCAGCGTCTAACAAGCGCTCACGCATTTTGAGTTCTTTCGTTGAATATGTGCATGACTCTGTTTAATTTTACTTACACAACACTATCGATTTTAAGGGCAGGCGCTAATGGCCTATATACATTAATATGACATGGTATCACTTAAGGCGTGATTGCCGTGTGATGTCGGCTTAGAATGGCATCACCTCATTTCTTTTCCGTGGGTGTCGTAATAGGCGTCTAAGGGACTCGAGGGTTACATTTATATTGCTATTTTAGGTGATGGGCTGACGAACTGTCACATAAGCGATACACAGTTTTCTGAATGTCACTCAAATGATTCTTTAGTCTTTTTCATATATTTGTGTTAAGTCTGGGTGTTTCTATGTATCAAATGTATTCATTTACAAAAAAAGTATAGAAATACTATTATCACCTACCTAGTTCCCATAGAACAAGCTTTGCTTAGTTTTAATTGTCCAGGATAGTTATTATTATAATTTATTGTAGTTCCAATTTCATAATTGTCGATAACCGCCTTAACTGCCACCAAACCACAAATAAGGGAGACGGCGCGCACCAAATCCAACTACTCTGAGAGCAAACTCGTTTTCCATCAATAATTCAATATATGCTTAGTTTTTTACATTGATTATTTTTAAGTAAATCCAACAACAAATCTTTGTGAATCCACCGAAAAGTAGACCGGAAGTTCTACAAAAAAAATCACTGGAATAAATTACATAATTTTACAGCAATTTATTATTTACACCAACTTTAAGTATTAAAACCATACTTATAAAATAAATGTAGCTGAAACCTAAACATATACTTAAATATCTACTAAAAAATGGTCTAGAGACAAAATGCCATACATTTTTGATTTCAAATGATTTCGTAAGTGTATACCTTAAACATGCATAATTTTACCAACGTTAGGTGAACCGCGGTAGTCCAGTTGGGAGAGGCATCGGTTGTACTGACACCAAAGTCGTAGGTACAACTCAGCTAGCAAAATGGTGATATCAGGTCTTAACATGAAGTAGAGATATTGCGGGGATATATGTTGCAGGGATATTAAAAAAGCCGTGATATTGAAATTTCACTAGTGCTATTATAATTGCACTGATTTATTGTCAATCGTTTGGATTACTTACAATTTAACGGGCTAGTTTCAGTGACATTATAATTTCACTAGACCGATACGATGAAATTGTAAGGCAGTGATATATTGGCAATAGCACTGGTTGCCGTGTGATGCCGGCTTAGAATAGCATCACCCCATTTCATTCCCGTGGGAGTCGTAAGAGGCGACTGAGGGACTTGGGGGTGTGTATTGCAATTTTAGGCGATGGGCTGACAACCTGTCACTATGGCGATACATCATTTTCCGAATAACCCTCAATTGTTTGTCAGACGTGGCATAAATGTCCGTTATTTGCGGCCGTTTAGGCTCTGCCTACCCCGCATGGGACTATAGGCGTGATATGTGTGTGTGTGTGTGTGTGAGCACTGGTTTAAGAAAGCCGTTAGATTATCAGACCGATCGCTGATTGGTCCGCTTTCGTTATCAACTGAGCTAAAAATATTAAGCATAGAGGAAGGAAATAACAGACAGGTTATTGAAAATTAGTTCTTTTTTTTACTATTTTGTAGTTACTACCTATACGTAAAATATAAGAATCAAAATATACTGAAAATTTTATAACACTAACTAATCATTAAATTGAATAATCATAGGCTTTTAATCCATTTGGAATCACCATCTGGCGAAGATTGGAGGTCAAATCAGGTCCATTTGCCCTATCTTGTTAAAATCTTTAGTCACCAATGGACGAATAACTATACCCGATTTAGGGAAACTCTTTTTGTCATACAGATTTTACACAAACTTGCAATTATTTTTATTGCAAATTGCAGGACAATTTTTTTGTCTTTGACACCATGGCATAAGAATAGATAATAATACTGGCGTATAGAAGCGAAACTTCTTTGTCTGGGCCCCAAAAGCCGCGCTTTAAATACCTACTTCCCCCCGCAGCCCGTAACGCCCCGCACTCTCCTGCGCTTTAAGTCGGGGCTGTCACGTGCCAATAATTTTATTCCAGACTAGCGGCCAGTCAAGCGGTTGCGACCGCTGCTAACAGTTTTCCCGTGGGAACAAAATATTTACACGTTTTAAAGTCTTACCTTACCATTTTATTGTTAATAGGTAGGTAATATATTACAGCCTACTCTTGTACTGGCTTATAGTATGTATTTAAATACCTTACCTAACCAAACTATCTACCTACTGCGTGGTATTGACGGACGATCTAGGTTATTCTCGCTCGGCACACGGCACAAAGCACACCGCCACCACGCCGCTGCCGCCTCCGTTTGATACCTACCTATTCGCCGCCTCGCCGATTAACCAAAGTGCAATAATTTTAAAAGATTTGCGATGAATATTAATTGTTTGTTATACCTATTCAAGGATTTCTTATCAAATGAACTTTTTGTTGCAGTCGAGCGGTGATAAGTAGGTACCTACTTACCTACGTTAAAAAACATACCTACGATACGAATGCGCTTATTTATCATTATCAGCTAACAATGACTTAGGCACCTAGGTAGTTTAAATTAGAAAATAGAAACTAGGTACCTACGTAAGTAAAAATAGGAGTACACACAACAATTACGTATAATAACCAATGGTAGGTACCTAGGTATTTACTCTCTCTCTCTCTCTCTTCTCTTTTCGTGTGGGACACCGAGTCGTCCAACGACCCGATGAACCCTGGTGTTACTGTAAAATCATCACTTACCTTGGCTCATCTTTAGGCAAATTAAAAAAACTTAAGAGGCGGAGTCTTCCTCGCATCACTTTTGCAGCCATACACACCATAATAATTCGGAATAGCTATATTTTTCACAACAAATGAAAATTCGACCCGCACGACGAACGTGTCCGCGGCGAAGCGCACTCCCGACTGAATTGTTCGCTAAGAGACAGCCAGACGGATTGACCTTGAGCGCGTCTGGAGCGGGAGTGTCATCTCTATGTGATTTCTACTCTATGACCATGGCCCGTTGCTAAATGCGTTTCGAGTAAATTGTCGGAAACATTTGTGGAACAGGTGAAGAAACACTTTTTCACTTTGTTATTAAAACTCTTTTCTTTCCCACATCTAGTACATCATATTTTGTTGCATAATGCTACTGCTGATAAGAGGTTGAAAGCTTTTGTATTTTTCTTGCTTTATATTCCTCAATTGCCTTTATTACCTATTCTATTCTATCCGCACTCCATTCCGGTTTTTTAGTTTTATCAGATTGGCCACTGTAGTACTTTTTTAACTCTGTGTCAAAATCTTTTCGCACCACAAATTCACACTTACTTCGACTTGAATGTGATAAATCAGACTTCCAAATGCTCACGATTACTCATTTTGAAGATATTGGCTAGAATGACAAAGTAAATCCCTCAAAAACACCAAAAATATTGAATAAACTGATTTCAAAAAAGCACACTCCAATGTTTACAAAGATTATTTTGCAAATGGTGACTGATTCACTCTATTGACCAATCAGATCTCACCACAAACATAACTCATAATAAACCTAGATTAATTATAATATCACTTTTTCGGTCCAGTGAAATTACAATATCACTGAAACAAGCCCGTGAAATTATACGAATCAGTCGTTATTGACAATAATCAGAGTAATTACAATTTCACTAGTGAAATTATAATATAACGTCTTTGACTAAGTCCCTGCGACATATATAAGCAATGCTTATATCGGCCTGAGATATATACGCAACGAGTAACCCTTTTCAGCTGTATAAGGTTATTCAGCCAAATGGTGATATTACTAGTAATAGTAACATTTACTCATCTACTTTGTACAGCTTTCTTATCACAGCTGTAATATGATTTTCATAACATTGAATTTGAGCATTAAGGTTATATATCTGATTTCTTAAACTCTGCAATAACGCAAAAGCAGGCTAATATGGCTCCGATATCACGTTTATAGAGCTGGTGCTATACTGATCACCTTTAAAGCTAGGTCGTGATATAACAGCCACAAGAAAGCTTTTAAATCACAACTAAGTTCTATATTAGCCGTTGTTAACACTTGTGTTAAATAAGTGGCTATGAATCTAAATTAAAACTGCACAGAGTTATTAAAGCATTGATGGTGCCATTATGTCACTGGTTATATAACAGCATTTTCATCTCTATAACTGGGCTAAATAGTGGCTTATCATTACTCGACAACACAGTTAAAGAAATCTGTAGCTGTATTTGAGAATATATAGTGTTATATTATAACTTTTTATAAATGGCTGCTGATCTGAGTTTGTTAAAGTTATTTTCTTAAAATGAAGTGTGTCTTTTTCCACGGCCATTCCATTCTCTTGAGCCATTTGAAATTATTTTTGTTCAAATATCAGTCAACGTCCATTATTTCGATCATTGTTTTCGCGGAAGACTGCAACAACATAGATTTTATTGTGAAAAGGATTATTAATTGCGACTGATGAACTCTAAATATCCAACCGAAAAAAGGAGCTCTTAATCAACTATATATCAGCAACTGTAACACTACTTAGCTTAACAATGGCACAGTTTGATACCATGATTAAATTAAATTATTGATATTTATTTAAATACTATTAATTTAAGGGGCGCAATAAAAATATAATAAAAATATAACACATATTTATCAGTAAATAAAAGTTACAGGCGCATGTAAAATTTGTATATATGGACCTATACTCACGAACTTGTCACACGTACTTGTCACACGTAAGAATTATGACTACTTATAAGATTAAAAACATTTAATGTGAATTTTTTACCAAAACTTTAAATTTTTCACTTTTTATTCTGCCAACACGCACTACACCACGGCCACCATGCAAATTGTGTTACTATGGTGTCACTATCTTCAATTTAACTTTAATTTGCGCTATATTAGTGTTGATGGTGCTAATGTGGCACTTCCTAGGGATAGAACAGCTTCAAAACTGCTAGTATATGACTAGAAAGCACAAATAGATAGCAATAGCAGTTATATCATTAATATACGGTTAAAGAGTCCTAAGCGGAGCTACAATAGGGTCTATATGGTGCTTAAGTGTACTATATGAGGGGCCATTTTCTAGTGATAATCACGTTTCTATCACGAATATATCACTGAAAATACGACTAATATACAGCTACTTTTGAAAATTTTTGCTGGCAGGGAATTCCTTCCTGCGTTGCTAATATACAAGTTCTTAAGAATTTGTTATAGTTATAATTATTATTCGCGGACATTTATTCTGTTGCATTATTTTTTATTTATACACTAAATTTACTAAGTAATAACCAGAAATTATTACCATAGACCAATTGATGCTATTACTGTTTTTAGGTAATTGTTCAATTCCCATACAAAAGATACAACGGCTAAATATTGCTCTCACAGTAAACATTTCACGAACACACCCACTGATAGAAGACAACCTTTGATATTGATAAATTGTGCCGTTCGCGCTGTATGACGTCACTACCGCTTTTGACGTGTCAATGTCCGTCGCCCAAGGAGGCTTCCTGTGTGGAGTTATAGGCATTTCCGGTCTGGTGAATGAGGGATTATTAATGGCACAATGTGGGGTGATGAGGTCGGAATTCGATGCTAGACGTTTTATCTTAGAGGAGCAATTATGTATACACACATACACATAGGTATCACGCCTTTGTCTCTTGCAATAAGCAGTGGGTAGCGCTCACCACATGTGACAAATTTAGAAGGACGACATTTCAGAAAAATCGTGTATCATTAAAGTGTCTGTCTGTCGGCTAAAATTGTATTAAACATGAAGTCTCTTATTATGATACCCGCGTGAAAGAATAGGGTAGTTCTATTATTAATCAGCATCACACGGTAGTAATTCTGTATAAGTGGTCTAAATTGTTACTGTTTGTAATTTCCATTAAAATATACTTGCATGATTTCAACAACAGCAGGTGAGCTGGTTCATCACCCATAGTAACTGCCTGCGGTGCAATTTTTCAAGTTATAAAGAATTCTAGAGCGAACAATAAAAGTAATTTTGATGTAGATTCACGTAACTTACTTGTTTGCCATCTTCCTAAACAGATTCCTAAAGTTTTTTTTTTGTTAATGATGGGTTTGCTCTTGACTCTAGTCTAGGACATAGAATAGAGACAGAGTCTAAGATGGAGCGAGCTCACCCAGAAGAAGCCTATTTAGGCACTGGCACTCCCACACACTGACGGTACGCAGCAAGCTACCTGGCGCCAGACTTCGGTGGGATGGTGGTCGCGAGCCAGGCGGCCCCTTACGGAGCCTTCCACCGCTTAGTGGGATCGTTCAGCCGGACTTATCCACAGGCAAGCCTGTGTTGCCGTAGCCCGTGGTGGACCGCTAGGAGGTAGATCCCATAGCACCCCAATTTAAGTTTAAGTTTAAGATGGCAGCATGAGTCATGATTTTGGCATATTCTGGTTTTTGTCTAAATTCCTAGCAATTCGGCCGAAATCCTAATTCTGACATGATACTGCGACATTTATATTGATAGGCTGACCATCCTAAAGGAGGCGGAGCTTTCGCGGTCTCCATAATACAATACGGCTTGACCAAAATTAGTAGCTTAGTTAACCTTGCCTACCTAGGTCTAAACAGGAAATGGCCTGGTAAATGTGGTGACGGAATTATACATACATACACATATCACTACACGCATTTGCAGCGAATATTTTGACACCTGTATATCTCAAACATACATATATACATACATTAATCACGACTATGTCCCGTAAGGGTAGGCAAGGCGCTAACGGCCGTAAAACGGATATTAAAACCACGTCTGACAAAAGTTTGAGGGTGAATCAGATAACTGTATATCACTTTAGTGATACTGCCCTTCGCCTTAAATTACAATACACATTTAACCCTTGAGTCCCGTAGTCGCCTCTTACGACACCCATGGGTAAGAAATAGGGTAGTGCTATTCTAGGCCGGTATATATATAAAGTAAAGGCATTCTTTCCGGTTCCCGTTTGGTAACAATTTCGGCATTAAATTAAGTTTTATTGATACAAAGCGGAGTAAACAACAATTTAGCCTGTTCCATGGTAACGACGAAATATTGAAATATGTACTCAATTCCACGCTACAAAGTTTCGGGGTGCTTTCCAATTTTTTCCCGTAAAGTTTTTTATTACACAAATAATGGTGTAAGCCAGGTAATTTGTGAAAGGGATGCCAGTGCGTGTATCTGAATGCATTATGCTGGAAGGAGAATATTTAATAAAACATTTTTGACAAATACCTTGTTGAAAAATCACCGTATTGCTTTTCATGGAATAAAGTCGGTTCTCCCATTTAACATCCGTCGCTGCAAAATAGAGATCTGTTCAATATTTAATTGAACTATGGTTTATTAAGTACTTAAAGTGCTATATCATTTTCATAAAAAGTTCAGTTGGCAGAGCACGTGCGCTAACATTTTTACAATTCATTATTTTAGATTATTTTCAATACGTTTTTGATACCCAACAGGATCACCCTACATACATATACATTTCTACTAGCCAGTGTTATTATGAAATCACGTTAGTTCGTTAAGCTTATTAGTTCCAGTGACCCGTGCTATCCAATCAGGATCATCGTCTAGTACCGGTTTCAGCAAACCACTACTGCATAGATGTCAATATCTGACAAGACGACGATGTAGGTAACCTGTACCAGTTATGTCCAATTAATAATGGGGAATTCGTGTACCTGTTATTTGGTTATGCTTTAATAATAAAAATATAACTCTTTGTTTTACAAAGTTAACCAATTTTTATTTTGTATGGCGAGATGTATTGCAATAAAGTTTTTTTTTATTTCATGTTATCATAACTAAAATTGCGTAGTATGCATTTCAATAAAAATAATAATAATAATTATTTTTATTGAAATGCATACTGAATAATAACATTTTTTAGCTAAACTATGTATATAATTATATTTCAAACAAACAAGCTATGGCACTAGCACCTGAATATAAAATCACTTGATTTTATTTATTTTTCCTGACAATATAAAACTTTAAAAATCAAAATGGTCTATTCTTTGCTTTTAAACGAGTGGTTGGGAACCTGCCACTCTACGACATGGCTTATTATAACTTCGCTTAAAAATTTCTAGATTATATGACTTACCTTAAAATAAAACTGAAACATAATAAGTGATCTAACACTTGCCAATATCTTTACTTCTTGTACAACTGATGTAAAAATGAATTTAAAAAGGCTTTTCCTTTTACCGTTAGCAGACGTCATGTTCGCAGAGATGAGATAAAACGTTTAATTAGAGAATAGCGTGTGAAGTAGGAAGACATAAATAACTCAAGTCACGGTGTCCGTGCGACGCGGTGTCTACCTAACTGGACTGCTTGGAACGGCTATGTTGTAAGCGGTAAGCGGAAGTCGTAGATACAGCTGGGAATTTGTCTGGTTTATGTCATAGGTTTGGCGAACGCAGTGCAAGGCGTTGTAATTACTGGGCACGCTTAGTCGACTTGTACGTATTTTTTTTTTATATGATGCTATGCTAAGCCGGCACCAAACGGCTGCCAAGCGTGGTGAGTATGGCAAATACCCTCCAATTGGGGGAGGCCCAATCACGCTTGGCAGGCGGGTGAGTAAGCGCAGTGCAAGCTGTTGCATTCAGAATTTATCCCTTAGTAGCTTTTTTAGACACCCACGGGTAGAATTGGGATGATGCTATTCTAAGCCTTCATCACCCGGCCAGATCTGTTAATTTAAATAATTGTGTGGCCAAATATCTGCTACTTGCTTTATGTCTTATAAATGTAAGATGTTAAAAATGTAAAGTAGAGGTAACTTTAGGATTTTTCCCATCGAGTAAAATATTGAGAAATCATCTGTAATACATTGATAAAATCTTCAACTTTTTAAAATGTGTCTTAATAGACTGAACTATCATTACGAAGAAATAATAAGAATTGAATTAAATTGAATTTATTTTATAAATCAAGAGGCATAAAAAAAAGTTTTAAATACAATTGCTAGTTTAAGTTGATTAACCAGGTCTATCGCGATAGTTTTCAAGGTAAATATGAACTATTAACCTGGATCCCAATGTTTCAGCCGAGTTACATCAGTTAATCAACTAAAATGTGTGAAAGTAATCCCGAATGTTTAAAGAGTTTAATTGCTTAGTTCATATCAAAACCAACCAAATCTATATTACTTTGCCTGAATCTTTCTTTCTTAGTTGAAATATTGAAACACCATCCTAGCGCCATCTGTGCCAAAAGTGATAACTGTCAGTCGAGATCACCGCTGACTTTATGATCGGCGATGTCAGAAATATTATTCGGTGTCTATTAATCATATCCCCCTTGCGCCACACCCAAATGCCCATTGAAGAGAAGGTTGGCGTTATGCCAGCGCGTGAGTGCGCCCCGACGCGGACTCTCGGCGTGTTTGTCCGCAAAAATCAATGTAGAATTCTTAATTTTGGAATCAGAATGAATTGAATACTAAATTTATGAAACAGTTTTCGTGTTATGTATACAAGGATTAGCTAAAAGGGTATATAAGAAGCCAAAAGGAGGTCGCGGTTCTAATGAAACTGAACCACTTTGACCATGGAACATAGGTCGAAATATGAATAAAAATATTGGACTTCCCATAGTAAGTTAACCAGCTGATCGGTAATTTTGTATGAGGGGTACAATTATTTTTAAATATTTCGACTGATGTTCTTTAGGGCAAGTTCTTGAAACAAATGTTGTTTACAAATGGTTGTGGCGTAAAGTTACGTGCTGTGTAATTAACCTGGCGAGCCCCGAGGCAGTGCCTTTATTTTTATTTTTATTTTTATTTTTTTATCCCGCCCGAGCCGGTTTTTTATTAGGACAATACAAAATTGTTATAAAAAGAAGAAAATTGCGTTATGCAAATTTCTTTTTTTTTTACAATGACCGATCATGACGTCAATAAGTGATCATGACGTCAATAAGTGCTATCCTACATTGAATAAATTTATTTCATTTTCATTTTCTTCAGTTTTAGGAGTACCTAGGAAAGAAGAAGAAAGTTCTTCTTTCGGCTTGTAATACTTTTTTTGTTACTTACTGTACAATTTTAGAAAACTTGCAAAATTTTCTACCGTGGGCAGCATTTGAACCCGAGACGTTCTCTATCACTTGTGGCTGTAGTCTGGACTATCGCGGCTCGTCCCTTGCCTACTAATCTTTGGAAGTGTATTTTGATGCCAATAAATAACTCACTTTTCTCTGCTACGATGGCGAAAGTCGCAGGTTCAGATCCTGCTCACGGTAGAAATTTTGCAAGTTTTCTAAAATCAGAAAGAACTTTTTCGGATGGAAGTTCAAATAATTTTTTTTTGTGCTGTTATATGCTAACAATTAGGCAAATTATTATTTGTTGTGCACACAAAAAACTAAGGTACGTAAGTAAGATAATTTTACACATTTTTGAACAGTATTCTTTGACAACAGAAAACATTACTTTTCAGGAAAGAGGGGAGCGAGCTATAGGCTACTTGAATAACGTTCTTGAAGGGCCGAAATATTCCAGGCTTAATTTACATACTTTCTTGTGAAAAATTTTCATTATCTTTTAATTAGTTCTTCTAACAGCGAGGTAGGGGCTTTCGTACCCTCGTTCTTCCGCGATTGGATAAAACTTTGCAATCATAATTAGCACAAAGCAGCTTTGTAGGTAATGCTTTCGCATTATCTATTTATTGAATTTTAAACGATTTATCCTTAGTCACTTCTCAACTTAAAATTTTCTTAATCTTTTACTTGCTAGTCAGTTCAGAAATGGATGGCGGTAAAATAAAAATAATTTAAATTGTAAATAATGACGTCTAACACCTTAGTCATCCGTGACCGTGGCGTGATGAAAATAATTGCAACAAAGATCCGTTTCTTAATTTATTATGATCACTTTACAACTAATAGAATTGCCACCATATGGTTCTAAAATCCAAGATAGCAAGCAGATTGCCTTTATTTTCGTATAATGTGATGTTGGCTTCGAATAGCATCACCCCATTTTTTCACTGTAGGTGTCTTAAGAAGCGACTAAGAGACTCACGGTTAACAGGTGTATTGTGATTTTAGGCGATGATCTGACATCCTGTTACTATAGCGATACACAGGTGACGTGAAAATGATCGTTTCTTTCGAATGGTTACGCTCTGCTTACCCTGCAAGATATAACATAATTATCAGCATCAGCCTAAAACAACCTACTGCAGTGCATAGGCCTCTTCTCTATAGCGCTAATCTTCGTGGTCCTATGCTAAATTCATCCATAGAGATCCCGTTGACTAGGTGAAGTATATAGGCGTGATATATGTATGCTCATGATTTTCAAATTTATAATGAGTTACTCAACATTGACCAAAATTGAAATACGAACAGGCTCTCCGAACCTAAACACAATTCCTATCAACCCTAAATCACCCTATTTCCCTAGTTCAGTTCTGTTTACCCGTTCGAACAAACATTGGATACAGGCACCAAAATTATGCATACCCCTCCCGCCCCCTTTACACCCCCTACTTATTAGCATTTCTCTACATTATGCACGCGCGGACCTTTGTGCTTAAATCTGAGAGAAATGAGGGACTCATTATAATAGTTTAATTCCTATGTCATGGTGTGAAAAGCTTGTCTTGAGATGCATGGTATGGCATAACGTCACATACATCAGCCTATTGTAGTCCACTGCAGGGCGTAGGCCTCCCCCAGGGTACGCCATAGGGCACGATTTCCCGTTTTCACCATCCAGTAGCTACCAGCCGCCTTTTTTAAGTCATCGGTCCATCGGTTTGGCTGGAGATCGTCCAATGCTATGCTTGCCGAGGCGTGGCCTCCACTCGAGAACCCGCTTACTCCACCGCCCGTCGGTTCTACGACACCCACACTGTTACACTACGACAGATGTGCCCAGTACACTGCCACTTCAGTTTGCACTTATACTCCATTTAATTAAACTGTGAATATGAACAGCTTTGTATTTTGCTGTAGTCCCTTGTGATAGTAGCTTAGAATAGCATCACCACATTTCTTTCCCGTATCGTAAGAGGCGATCAAGATTATACTGTACTGTATTGCAAGTTAAGGCGATGGGCTGACAACCTGTCGCTAAGGTGATCCTCAATTATCTGAACGACCCTCAAATGTTTGTCAGACATTGTGTTAATGCCTGTTTATCACAGCTGTTTATTCTCTGCCTACATACTACATAGGCGTGATATATGTGAAAAATGGGGTCTAAGTCATGCAACAAAAGTCAAAGTTTATATCCTTAAGCTGCGTAACCTTTACTTTAGAATATTTCTATAGTATAAATATTTTCCTGCAATATGCTGCGGAATACCTTTAGAAAGAAGATTACTATACCCGCGGCAACGACCCAGTTAGGCTCTCAAATAAATTAAAAAATGTCGCTGCGTCATTGTTCACGGTTGTGAACCGGATCAGATCTGTATCGACCGCTGCTTCGGTACCAATCCATTAATCAATACATAGAGCGAAGCCAGCGATGTAGGGCGTCCATTACGGTATTGACAGGTAAAAAACTTCTTCGGTGTTCTTATGGTTCGATTTTTAGTGGGTCAACTGTTTTCAAAACATAATATTGGATGATTTAACATTGGCTTTTATTCCGGAACTAAATTATTTTCTTCTCCTTCTCAGTCAATACCTCATTCCTTACCTGAAATAAGTGCCGTCACTTTCCGTCAAATAGGTTTTGAAAATAATATAAGATATCTAAGTCATATCATGTTTAAAAATGTCAATGGGTTCTTTACCATTTCTAGTCAATTTAGCCGCCATTTTTCTTTTTTTCCCTCTATATTTGGACTGAACAAGACTTGACATTACTTAGATATTTACTTTCCTTTTTTTCCTGTTTGACTGAAAGTGACAGGACTTATTTAAGGTAAGTTAGGCATTCCACTCACTTGTCGTCCGTCGTAACGCATGCGTCTGTCAGACGAAAAGATGGTATGGGAAAGATGTGTCAATTGTTTGACACACGCGTCCGTTACGCACCGTTAATCCACCGTAGCCGTATTTGTATGAAAATAAGATTAAAATTCGAAATTTCCCTTCGTCTTACAGACGCATGCGTTACGTTGCGATAAAAAACGGAACGACGGACGACAAGTGAGAGAACCGCCTTAAAATAATTTATTTTCCGAATTGCGGCCTTGACTGGGACTTGGCATGTATGACCTCAAGAGAGTCATTAATTTTTTTGCAATTATTTCAGGTACTTACTTTCAGCGAAATTAATCTCTTAAAACCTACGCAAAATCTTAATCCAAATTTTATGGTGACCAAGAGTCTCTGTTCGAATGAGACCCTCAGATTATTCATTACGCACCACTCAACTGCTGAAGCCGTGAGAAAACTAAATTACCCTAATTACGTTATCAAGAAACACAGCATCATTAAATTTCCTCCAAACGGGCCTAGGGTGACCATCTGTATAAGACAAAATTAGGATAATGTCGAAATTCGGGGATGGATAAATTTAACTCAGGCCAGACAACATTTCGAGACCTCTTGAAATTTTTACTCGAAATAAGTGGTGGTTATTTAATTTTTCCCTTTTTACAGAACGTGAAAAAGGCAAAGATTATTAGTTTCAATTGGATCATTTTGTGAAATTACTCTAATAGTGCCTAAGGTTTTAGTTAAAGATTTTTCATTGAAATTGGATTGGAACTGCAATATTTTGTCATACTAAGTAGGTTGGTTAGGTGAGATTTGGGTGAGATATAGGGTGTTGGAGGACTCAGTGCACGAAACTCACATGGAAAAGGAGAAGAAATAATTTAGCATCAGTCTAGTATTTAGAGCAAAGTACAGCATAGCGGTTTATCTAACCGAAAAACACAAAGAACGAGTAATAATAGCGCGCTCTATAATCTTTTAAGGCATAATCAGCTTTTAATAGCTGATGACGACACTTTAAAGTACATTGCTTGTGGTTATATATAATATTTCCACTAAGTCATCGAACGAATCTCTCTCTTTTCGTGTCGCACACCGAGTCGTCCAACGACCCGATGAACCCTGGTGTCAAACTTTTTCAACCGCCTACTACCACTAGTAGGCCTCTGACATGGTTGTGTTACGACCGCCGTCTAAGTAATCATAGACAGCAACCGGGACCAACGGCTTAGCGAATAATGAACCCTGATGACATAGTTTTGAAACGAGCAAACACTCTTAGTAGGTCTCTGACGTGGTTGATACCATTTACCGGGAGATACTGTACACTACAATTCAATGGAGGTTTGACGGTAGCATTGTAGAAAACTTGCAATTTTTGGCATATTCTGTCATAATAGGTTTCATGATACAATGGACACGAAAAGATCTTCAGTTTTCGCCATGTCTTTTGATCCTGGCTGCTCTTAGATCGCATGGACACTATTATTACCACCATAATCAGGAGTAAATTAACTGAGGGTATAGTTAGGGAAGCCGGTTTAAAATTTTAATCCTTCTGCAATTTCGGGCTACGTCCGATACGGTTTACCTCAGTTTTGATAGCGTTTGTGGGGATTACTTTAAGTGCTATTTTGCTATGATAAGGGTAGGATTCTTCATCCTTTTGCATTATTTTTTATAAAAGCTCATTTTTAAGAGTTTTTCAATAATTTCGCAAATATATAAGTTATTTTTTATTTACACGTATGTTGAGATCAGCTGCCACAATTTTATTATCCTAGACAATTCACATCGCGAAATTATATTATCATCATCATGCATAAATCGTTGTGTGCCAATCTCAGTTCCCTGTTTAGACTTTTAGGTAGAGATCGGTCTAAATTTTAGTTTTTGATAAAAAAATACATAAATGATACGCTCTGGATTAACCTTCAAGAGCTTTTGAGGTTTATTGTTATCAAATTGTTTAATGATCCAACAAAAAATTTTACCCTTAGATGCTAGCATAACCCATACCCACACGTTTACGTAAAAAGTCAACATACTTACAAGGTTTAATATTCGGCTCCTTATTTTAACTCGATACTTACCTGTCGACCCTCTCGTAGGCTGTTTGCATAATTTTTGCCCAAATTCTCCCAAACGGGCCCAAATTTCAGTTATTTTCCGTTCAACTCTCCAAGGCTCCTGTTATTTTGCTGGAATATTATATTTCGTCACGTTACCTTTTTATTTTTAATCCTAGCTTATTGTTTTATTTATTTTTGATAAACCTCTGGAATAAACGAAACAGAGAAAATTTTTATCATGGTATGCAAGCGGACAGGCAAGGTAGGTTTTACGAAATTGAGCTCAAAAAATTGATTGAGAGAAAATTGAGATAGATATACCTGCCTATAGTTCTATAACAGTTAGTGATACATACATAAATACACATAACACGCCTTAATGCCTTGCGGGGTAGGCAGAGCGTTAACGGCCATAAAAATACGGTCGCTATCGCCACGTCTGTCAAATATTTAAGGGCTGTGTCAGAAAAATCATGTCTCTATATTGACAACATTGTAATACACATGGAACCCTTGAGTCTCTGAGTCGGCTCTGACGACACCCATGGTGAAGAAATGGGGTGATGCCATTCTAAGCCGGCGTCACCCGACACCAGGTAAGTTATATTTTTATTATATCAGAAGATATATCTTGCAAATCCTGTAGCGGACAGAGCAAGCCTGCTTGAGACGGGTCGGCAACTTGTTCGCATAGCAAATGAGTCGAATTGCGGATGTTGAAAAAGTCCTAGCTTACTCAGTCTAGGAACTACGTGCGTGTTGTTAGGTAAAAATAAAGTGTGAAGGAATTTGCTTGTTCTGTACGCTTACTATCAATGATGATAGCAATGTTCGATTAAAAAATTTCGATTTGTTTTTTGTAGCGATCCAAAAAGTGAGATACTTAAAAATGGTAAAAAGAAAAACCATTGAATTTTTTAACCAGACTCAGTTGCTTTGCCCAGTAGTGGGACAGTATACCTTGTAAATTGACATGACTTTATTCATTGTAGGATAGTATTATCCGTATTATCACTTATTAACGTCATGATCCGTCATTGTTAAAAAAATAAATTTGTATAACACAATTTTCTTTTTTTCATCACAGTTTTGTATTGTCCAAGTATAAAACCGGCTCGGGCAGGATTAAAAATTAAAATACAGGCACTGCCTAGGCAAAGGTTAATATAAAATAACCAATCCTAAGGAATAAACCACTTTCAGCAAATCGTCCGAACGGCTCCAAAATGACCAAACGAGGAGCTCAGAACGGCCTTAAGGGTTTAGCTCCAAAACGAATGCATCCTAGATAGCAGTAAACGAATAGACTCGCCGTATCTTGCTAAGGCCGGGAAATGGACTACGAATAAAACGAATAGGTATTGATTACGAACGAGCCAAGGCTTCTGTATTGGTGTTTTAGAAGAACTGGCACTTTTAGACTTGTGGAATTTGCCACTGTCAGTCTTAGAATCTGTAATCTTCCCTGAGTTATCTAAAACTTGTTCACCAAACATGAAACACTATGAAAAATTAAGACCATATTTTATGGTTATTTGGTTTCTAGTGTGGCTGGACCTATTGCGACAGCACATTTTTATTCAAATTAAAAATACAAGAATGAGTAGCTTGAAGAGGCTTGACGGATGGTGGACAAAAGCAGTTACAGAGTTGTGGCCAAGGGGAGCAAAAAAGTCAGCTGGCAGACCGTCAGCCCGGTGGTCCGATGATATCACCAAGTCAACGAGATCTCTGTGGATGTGTTTACCACATACTGTAAAGGTTGGCGCAATAGACAAGAGGCCTACGCAGGCTCTGCAGTGGGTGGATGTGGGCTGATGATGTTGATGTAACCTAAATACTCAAATATCTACAAGCTACACAATTCACACCTACACATGACATAAGTATGACACTAGCATAATAAAGTTTGTGAAAAGTGTAATTTTTCGCCGAAAACCATTTGCGAATAAGAAACGAAGCGAAGAAGAATATCAAAATAATTTCATCGTGACCTGAAATTATTCCTTATTGAAAGACCTTCAGTGGAAGATCAAAAGAGCATCCGACTGGATGATGCGATCACAAGATTTGGTTAGTTCTTGAAGTAGGTTTGTAACTTCTCTACTTTGTCTGGTAACAAAGTTTCTAGTTTGAATTTTGATAAGGACTGAATGATAAGCTTATGAAAGTTTTGAGACTTAAAATGTTAGGTAAAAATATCTTAACAACAAAAAACCTAAGTTTATTCGTTAAATTATAGTTTTTGTGAATATAATGGTCATGAATGTGACATAGTTGCTTGTATTTTTATACCTACTACGCTATTAACATTTTATTTTATTTTATTATTACATTTCATACTAAAGCCTGTCACTTTACAATTCGTATGTCACTTATCATTTCATTACTTGTTTTTTTTTATAAAAGTTGTAAGGGAAATTCTTCCGAATACTGATAAAGTGCATTCAGACATACTAAGAAAACGTATACATATTAAGAAAACGTTAAAAATTTTTGACTTCCCGTCGTAAATGCAGTCAGCTGATTGTGATTTTGTATGGGAGGTAGATTTTTATCGTTTCCTGAGATTTGTTTCTAAAGGGAAAGTTGTTTAGTTTCATGGTCCACTTGCACCATATCAGTATTCTAAGGGCTGCTTATTCTTACACCTCGTATGTAGCCTATTCTGTATCCCACTGCTGGGCAAAGGCGTCCCCTCTTTAACGCCACTCTGCTTGGTCTTATTTTAACTTATTTAATTTAGGTCCTGTGCTTTGTGGCTATCCACCTATAAAACAGCAGTCTACCAATTCTACGTTTAGCTTTTTTTAAAAAAGAAAGACCTTTGTTGAAACAAAACAAATTAAAACCCACATGAAGTCAGCAATTACTTACGCTCGAGGGGTTGTTAAAGGAAAAAAATCCAACTCACGTTTCTAATTCCGCTCCTTTCGGCAAGTAAAAACATGAAAACATTTTCCCATCGGAAAGTCGTTTATGTTTTAATTAAGAAGGCTCGGCGGGAGCTCGGTAGGATTATTAGAAAACAGAATTACTTGGAACGAGCTAGACAGTCTCCCTCAAAGTTTGATATCCATTACCTACTGGTCGAATTGAGGGCGGATTTCTGGGTAAGGTTTTGTTTATCACAGTCATAAAGCGAATCGAATTAATTTGTTTCTTTGAAAATTTTTAGCCAAATGCCCTTTTAATGACATAAATCTTTGAACAAATTGCATTGTATTCCAAATAATTGCACGTATTTAAAATGATTAACTGTATCTATCACTATAGTTTACGGTGTATATAAACTGTCTACCTGCGATTGCAATCACAGCTGATGTAACCTCAGCTGAAACGTCAAAATCTAGGTAAATCGTTTATATTTACCTCAAAACTATCACGACAGTCTCAGTTTACCAACTTGAATATGTGGATCGCGAGTACTTAAAAATTTATAACTGCGCATAATTTATGTACGGAATATTTTTTTGGGGAAATCGGGTTGAAAGTACTCTAAAACGATTAACTTTTCATCGGCAAATCTTTTATTTTTTGTGTGGGCTTGACATCAGCCTAATTTTGGGAAACACTGAGCAGGAACCCTTGTTTTCTGTTTACATTCTTACGCCTTCTGCTCAATTGCGCAACTGCGTGCTCAATGGCAATTTAACTCATACCGCTGCTGATTGAAATTTCGTAAATTGTGCGAAAACCCAAGAGATGAAAACACTGTTTATAGTAGAAATAGGTCAGCCGTATTTGGTATAGGGTAGTGGTAAAAGATGATTCCTACCTGGCCTTTAAGCTTAATTCTCATAAAAAATACGTAGACGTGAGTACCTAGTAAATTACACATGAATCGGATGACCATACAAAAGATAAACAGTATCAGCCACAATTTGATGCGGTAACGTGTGCTATAATTTGTATGGAATTTAGTAAACAGCTTTCGTCAAATAACCAAATCCGACAAAACACCAGAAAATTATGCGGTGCGTATGAAAACGCCCATATTGTGAAGATACACAAAGTGTCTTTCATATTTGAACAGGCCTTACACAGTATATAACACTGAAAACGCCGGATAAGGAGTTGGTGTGATAAAAATAATGTTTTTATGTACTGCCAACCCGCTGCTGATCCTTTTACTTATTCATGAGCTTGTTTCAAGTTCAGGCGAGACGTTTTCAGCTTACTCATATTATACGTAAGACTTTATTGTGCTGTTTAGTTAGTGTGGTAAAATCTGTATTTATTAGCTACTGAATGATTTGTGCCGTGTGACGCCGGCTTAGAATAGCATCACCCGATTTCTTACCCGTGGGAGTCATAAGAGGTGACTTAGGGACTCGAGGGTGTGTATTGCAATTTTAGGCGATGGGCTGACAACCTGTCACTATGGCGATACACAATTTTTTCGAATGACCCTCAAAAATTTACTGACGTGGCGTAAGTGTCCGTTTTTGCGGCCGCCGTTTACGCTCTGCCTACCCCGAAAGGGATTATAGGCGTGATATGTGTATGTATGTTTGTATGATTTGTTTTTTGACAAAGCTAATTCAATCCTTAGAATTTAATTTATCTGATAAAAGTAGACAAATGTGTAACAGCATCAATACAAATCGTGAACAGTTGTATAATTCGTTATATAATTTTTTTTTGTAATATTTTCAGTTCAAAAGGTAAACAAGCTTTCAAAAGACAACTGCTGCACTCACTTTTCACGAGCATCACAAATTAACCCTTTTCACAAACGAATACGGACGCAGTTGAAATAAAACTCCAAAACAAAATAAGCGGAGGCATTTTGATGCAACTAGGGATACCATGAATTCATTCACACATTCAGAGGACAACACAAAGTTTTTTTTTTCATTACTCTGTTGAAAAATGTTGTGTTCTATTAAATAATGTCAAACGAACTGCACTTTTCGCCACAACTATTATTTTATCGTCGCGTTACTTCTTAATATTTTTTGCGTTATACCCATAGCGAAGATGTACATTTTAGTTTCTTTTTCTCCGCGAATCGATTTTGGCGATAACAAAATGAGTTGGAACTAATATTACAACTTCATCAGCCACTAAAGTCCACTGCTGTCCAGACCAGTTTTTTGGCTAATAGGCTTTTTACATTGCTGTGTAACGACAAATATAATTAGCAGCTCGAGTTTGACACACACTAGATTTTTCAAAGAATGTGCCTGCATATTCTAATACGATTTCTAACGTTTATCATGGCATCAAGGTACACTTGCAAAATTTGCAGGCAATGAATGAGCTGCGGTTGCCCAGATAGAAGAGGCATCACTCATTAAAAGTCGCAGGATCAAACCTGCCCGCAAAAGAAAATTTTGGAAATTTTCTAATAAAGCTTATCAAGCATTCAAGTTTTTAAAAATTTACTGGTTACCCTACCTGCAATAGGCAAAGCTGGCTTCAATATGAAGCCCACTGTGGAATGAATTCGCGTATCTCAGTCGGACAAGGATTTTGTTATATTTCAGTGGCAGGAAAGTGGTTTGAAAATGCATTTTCAAGCTGTTATTAGATTGTACTCGTATTAAAGCGAAGAGCATTGGATTTAAGTGGCTCGGCAGACGGATTTCGGTTTCTGTTTTTCATTTGTTATGGTATTTGGTGCATTTAAGTATTTTAGGGTATGCTTGCGATCAGTTCTTTTCTAACGTCATACGTTCGTAAAGGTGACAACCGTTTTAATCACTATATACATACATATATCACGCCTCTATCCCTTGCGGGGTAGGCAGATAGTAGACAGCCGTAAAAACAGTCATTTAGCCCAGCCTGACAGACATTTGAGGGTCATTCAGAAACTTGTGTATCGCCATAGTGATGGGTTGTCAGGCTGTCACCTAAAATTGAAATTTACATGAAACCCCAACATAAGTGCACCGTGTCTTTTTTTTTCTCTGTTTACCCTAGTTGTCCGGTAGAGAATGCCGCGTGGCCCCGCCTTTGGTACTATGTGCAATAAAGTCAAGAATAAAAATATATATTTATGGTTTATTTAATAAATATAGGCCATTTTCTAAACTCATTTCATTTAAATCATTATAATATTATATATTTCAATTTCAAAGTTCTACAGTTTTCATAACTTAAAAATGTCTTTGCCTGCACAAACAAATAGTTATTCATAGACAAGAAAAATGACAGTCACGAACCCATTTTTTTCTTACCATGGCGAAAGCATTTATTCAGGTTATTAGGCGTCATACAAACGTCATCATGGGTAAAAGTATCTTATTTTATTAGTTTGTAATTAATATACTTTCTTATTATTGTAATAAGTAATCCACCATCATACCATACGCCATTCCTCTTAACTAAACAAGTACAATCTATCGCTCTTCACTTTTCACACAGCGCAAAGAAACAAAGAAAGTTATTAATCGTTGTGCCTATTGTCTTCAGCCATGAAACACTACCATTATATCCTGAACTCAGTATCGTAGAAACATTCTAACAGACGTTTAAGATGCCAAGGGTCATCGCAATTGGGGACACATATCTGTTGAAGTATAGCTATTATATTCTATTGTTTATTTCGAGATGATATTTTATTCTTGACTTAGCTTGTAGGTAGGTACTGCTCCGATTTTAATGATTGCTTTTTATGCAGACTGAAAATGAAAATGAAATTACTTTATTTAATGTATAATAGTTTTTTTACTCATGGACGTGATGATCCGTCATGGTAAAAAAAAGAAAATCGCGTTACACAAATTTCTTTTTTTATATCAATTTTGTATCGTCCTAATAGAAAACCGGCTCGGGCGGGATAAAAAAAACTTTTATAATTCCCGTGGTAAGGTATAAGTATATTTTTGTATTAGTTTATTATAGATATATATGTATATTTATATATTATGAAGATATGTTAAACGTATATGTGTAGCACTTATTGTTATTTTTATTATATGTAAGTACATATTACTGAGTAATATATATTATTTTCCTTTCTTTCTATTTTATTTTTTGTTAAATGTACCTACCTGCCTTGACCCTTTCCAGGTGCCTCAAGCTTGACTGGGAGATAACGCCTTTGTGGCTAAGTCCGCCCGTGTACATTTTTGTGCATAAAATTAAATGAATAAAAGAAAAAGAATCAAATTCCCCAGCAACGATGCCCCTCGGATGTCAACGCCATCTATCGATGTATTTTTTTTTCATTTTTAAACAGCTGTCAAAAAAGCCTTATTGTATATCTTGTGGTTTATATCCTGCTTATTGACACGGGAGCTCGATTTTTCATAGGTATTGAACTTTAAGTGAGGATAGTAAGGTTCAAAATGACTGGTACAAACGTTGTACCGCGGTCGATGAAGCCTCTAATAATTAATGGTCTAGGGCGTCTTTTGTTTTCGAGTTGTGTTAGCCAGGAAATAAAAATTCAATTTCTCGTTTAATGCGTTCCATCATAAAAAATAAAGTGATTTTAAGATTCAGCTTTTAAGAAGTGGAGTAATTTTTAGAGGCAGAATACGTAAAACAGATCTTTACACAACTGTTTTGAATTTGTGATCCGAAAAATATGAGAGGAATGCAGATAAAATGCTTGATTGTTTCGCCTATAATGGCTATTCTGCGTTCGCCGTCTCTATTAATTGACTATAACTTTAATACCAAATGCATATTTTTTAGGGTTTTCTGTTTAGCTGCCTACACTGTAGATATTTTTATGTTATTATTGTATTTTTTATTTATTTCCTTATTACTCTTCTTCACTAACTTTATTAAAAGCGCGCTTAAGTACCTTCATATAAACCATTATTATTGGGTTTTTGACGACCAAGCAGTTTGGTCTTAAGTGGGGAGGTTTACATCACAAAGTTAAAATTTAATGCGCCCTCTTTACGAAAACAGTTGCAGTGCAGTTTTAAATCTGAGGTTCGCCATCCATTTGCTAACATTATTGGTATAATTAATAATACACACAGTATTAAGAGAAGAAAGCATAGTTTTAATTTTATCTTCCAATTTACGAGTAACATTACGACAACCGAAAAACGCTTGAATAAGCTAAA
Organism: Tuta absoluta; assembly: GCA_027580185.1. Lineage (NCBI taxonomy): Eukaryota > Metazoa > Arthropoda > Insecta > Lepidoptera > Gelechiidae > Tuta > Tuta absoluta. Next base: position 1,353,028 of record JAQAHW010000003.1, read on the forward strand.
AATTTAGAATTGTGCGGTGACTATGATAATTATTATGGTGTTTGATTGATTTGCCAGTTCTGTGCTATTCAAAAGAGGTACCTATACTTATCTTCTATACGGATGTATTTACATTGACATGGTCTGACAGGGTATAACGGGCTTGATTATTACCGTAGTTTTTACACTTACTACTTAGACAATGAATTTGAATAATCCTTATGCAATAAAGTAAAGTGTTACTAGTAAACCGGTATAGGAAACTAAATTTAAATTTACTCAACTCGTCTTAATTCAAGTAAAACACAACAAAAGAGTAGAACAAAAGTTAACTTTATATCAAAAAATTACATTAATGAAACCATTTACAAAATCTTCGAATATAAATTTTCTTCAATTTTTTTTAATTGTCGTAACTACAAACAATAAAATTTACGATCGTATAATCTGTTACACAATTGCAGAGTCCTGACGACTTCTTCATCAAATCTGCTGTCATAAACTGTGTCATTGTTGACCGCTCGTCAAAAATCACTGCTAACAATTTGGTTAATTGTTTTATAGGTACTTGAAAAATTTACATTTATTTTCTTATCTGATCAATTCGTCGCGGTCGTTAACGTTTGCCTCGACACTGTGTAAGAATATTATGCAAAGTATTCATCAACTTACGGTACCTACCAAATCTGAATCAGTGATCAGTTTCAAGTATTTTTTGCCTTACAGTTTAGACATATCACGCCTATATCCTTTGCGGGGTAGGCAGAGCATGAACGGCTGTAAAAAAGATCATTTACGTCTGGCATTTTAAGGTCATTCAGAAAATTGTGTATCGCTATTGTTCCAGGCTGTCAGCCCATCGCCTAAAATTTCAATATATATGTAACCCTCGAGTCTTTTAGTCGTCTCTCACGACACCCTCGGGAAAGGAATAGGTTAATGCTATAGTAAGCCAACATCACACGGCACAGTTACAGGTTACAATTTATAATATTAGTAAGTAGATACGAGGATGGTATCATGGCGTGCTGAGCCATTAAAATGTATTTTTTTATATGGTTCTGCACTCATTTTCAATACAAATACTGTCGATTCTGCAACTTAGTTACATCAATACCAGAACAACATATAAATAAATGAAATAAATATCCTGGACATTTCACACAGTTCCATCTAGCCCAAACAAAGCTTGTACTATGGGAATGAATAGTTGAATTTGTACATAAATATTTTCTTGTAAATAAATACACACAATATATAGAAAACACCCAGATTGAAACACAAATATTTGAAAAGTAAATTCCAAATAATTGTGTTGTTTGGGGATCGAACCCACGACCCTAGGCGTAGCAGGCAGGGGTACTATCCACTGCCCTATCGGGCCAGTCAGATCACATGGTGCTGCACCTACTTTCAATACAAAATGCTGTTGATTCTGCAACTGAGTTACATCAACACAAGAACAACAACATTGCAACTATACGCAATACAACAACAGAAACACTTACGAACTCTAACTGCACTGTTTATAGAACCTCTTTAAGCGGTGTCGCTATTCTGGTAACCGCTATAAAACGTCGAGGGCTGGCAACACTAGTTGCGCCGTTTATGTCCACAACATTACGGCTGGTGGGGCCATAAAGCATAGCGCGATTTCGGATAACGAGCGGCGTAAACCTGCGAGCTGTCATTACAGCGGTAGGGTGCCCATTAGGGATAGAAGCGTTCGGATATGTTTCCAGATAATAGTAGCGATTTTTCAAACTAGTTATCGTTAGGAATTAATGGGTGATTCTACTTGTAATCCTCATATATATTTTGTAGTTTGTTTGACAAATATAATGGTCACACAGTCTAGTTTGATCACGATATTGATAACATATTTCAGGTCCTTTAGCGCAATTTATCTACTCAGAAAGTAAGATGATATTTCTTTTCTGACACTTCTTAAACTAATATGCAATTTACTTTTTTTTTTCGGTGAAATTGAAATTTATTACAATTAAACTACTTATTCCTTTTTTAAATTAAAATCATGCTGTTCCACGCGAAGCTTTCGTGTCTATTAACCGTCCATTTTTCGGCAGCGGTTCGCATTTATGATATACTTACTTACTAAAATGTTTTCTTCACACGCGTCGCAAAAAAAACACTTTGTTCTTTTATATTATGTTTAAATGTAGCATATTTTGGATTAAACATTATAGATCTTGGTCATTCTTTTCATATGTAATAACAAAAATCCCTCGTTTAGAAGTTCATTTATTTATTTAATAGTTATTCACGGTTATGATTTGAACGGGTCCTTACCGACGAATAAGCTCACAAAAAATTGTCGTTAAGAACCCGTTTAAATTAAAAGTAAGTATAAATAGAGTAAACAACCGCGAAATGCTATTTAAAAGTTATTGGTTATATTGAAAAACTAACTAGATTACCATAAGTGATGTAAACACCTCAAAAGTTATTGGGAATAAAATACCGTATTTTCAATATCTACTTTACACTTAGGTTTAAAGCAGATTGGTCATCAAAGGATTGCCTTTTATTTAAAGAACTTCATTAAAATAATCCTAATTCCATCTGCGAAGGACAATGCGATTGCTACCCAGCCGTTTTCAAAATGGCGTATTACTAAGCCAGCATTTTCATATTCCAATCACTTTGAAAATAATGTGGTAATTTGCTTAAGAATGATTGTTGTCAGTTAATACCCGCCCTTTGTGGCTCGGGGAAGTTTTAATAATGTTTGCGAAGTTTGCAAACTTTTCAATTTCAGCAATCTGCCAGGGATGATTTCTTGAGGTGCGAATGGACCCATTTTGTTAATCATGCTCTTATAAATCTGCGTAAAGTCGGAAATGTAAAGCCAAATTCGGTTAGTTTAAATTGCAAATTTGTTATTAGAAAGTTTCGCAACACATTATACCTTATTTTGTGAAATTTTGATAACGATACACAATGCACCGATAAGTGTAATGTACCCACAGAATGTATTCGGAGGTTCCGTACCTAAAACGTCAAAACTTTTACTGAGGCTTCCCTGTCCGTCTGTTTGTCTGTCATCAAGCTGTATCCCATAAACCGTGATAGTAAGAGAGTTGAATTATTTAAGATGCCATATTTCTATTGCCAACATAGCAAAAATACTAACAATTAGAATAAAATTTAAATTTATCGGGCTCCCATACAAATGAGATTTTTACTCGATTTAATCTATAATGTTTCAGAGGCTGTATGAAGGGTAATTCTTAGACAGTTTAAATTTTCTCACAAAACATGTATTACTGCTTTAACAACGAACACTAAAAATAGAATAAATTAATATGTAGAGGGGCTCTCAAACATCGAACGCGATTTTTATGCAATTTTTGTACGAAATGCTACGGAATTCTTCGTGCGCGCGTCCGACTTACACTTGACCGTTTTTAAACTATCTCTAAGATTGTCATTATAAAGCAACATATTGAAACCACGTCTACAGGAGCCGGCGCTTTTATCTATTGAGGCTATTTTTTTTAATTAGCTCATGTCATCCCACTGCATGGCAAAGGCCTCCCTCCCTTTCTTCCAATCTTCCCTATTTTGGGCTTCTTCCATCCTGATTCGGTCATGCGCATATAGGTCATCCCTCCCTCTTTTTCGAGGTCTACCGCGCGCCCGCTTAGCATTAGAAGGCAAACTTAAATAAATTACAAAGGCAAATTTAGAAAAAATATATTTTTGAAAACGTATATTCTTTGTCGTAACCGCCATTTAATAGACCCTTTTCAAATACAGTAGACACTCACGAGATAAGTCTGCAATCATTTCGCACTCAAATGAAAATTTTAGTTTAGATCTTTGCATGTGGGGTGAAATTTTGGGTGATTAGGAACGACTTTCCAAAAGAAACATAGATCGAAAAACGAAAAATTGGACGCCGCATACAACATTGTCGATCAACTGGTTTGAGTTACTGAGGTAACTCTTTGTTCTTTGGGGAAAATTGTTCCTTATCACCAACCCATCTTCAGATTTCATTGTCGGTCACTAGTATAATTTCACCCTTTATAATTTGCATTAAACATAAATTAACTTACTGATATTAATATATAAAACCAACGATAGAACAAATTTTGTTCCAAGTAATAATGTTATAAGATAATTGGAGCAAACTGGTGTATAATTGTAAGATAATTAAATTTTATAGCCTTCTTAATTAGAAGCAAGATTTTAAGGAAACGCGTTATTAACGCTTATCAAGTTTTATGGAGCTTCCTTGCGGGATAAACTTACTTTGCGTGGAAACATGTACAAACTAATTTTTTCACATGAACCTTCTAAAAACGTATACAGGGAGTAACAGAGAAAGTAACAAGCTGAAAACAGGTTAAGGTACATATAAATGGAACACATATCGAAATATTTGAAAAACATTGCCGATCAGCTGATTAATTAACTATGAGAGGTACAATTCTATTCCGAATTTCTTAGGGATGGGGAAAGTTGTTCAGTTTCATGAGTACCTCTTTTCGGCTTAGACCATTTTTGTTACTTTTACTCCTTGTATAGCTAACAAATATTATATACAATATTAGAGTTTATTGAGAAAATATTCATTTATTTTTTATTTTATTTATAAATAACCAAAGTAACAGGCAGGGATACCATCCAATACGCCATCGGGGCAGTCAACTCGACCTAGAATTAGCTTTATAGCCGTAAGAATATAAAACCGATATACAAGGTAGCACAAGTGACTCTTACACGCTGAGAGTTCTTAATGAAAAAGGGGTTGTCTTTGCAGAGCGTATCGCCGTCGTCGATAGCTAATCTAAGATCAAGAAAATAGGCAGATGAGGCAACACTAAATTTTAAACGAAGAAGAATGTAGACCGATATGTTTGCCCCTAGCACTCACCTGCAGTTCTTCCAGTTTACCAGTGATCATGACGTTTGCAACAGCGTCGAAATATCGAAAGCTTAAAATAATAAAAGTTCGTTCGTAAGAACTCGTTTAAATTATACGAGGCACTACGAACATCAAAAATAAAATCTCTTAGCTTTTGCAAGACATCATTTACCCACATTTCGTTAATTTTTGTTTGTTTGCTTGAATGTGTCAAATCTGACCGAGCACGTTTAGAACCTGGAAAGAAAAAGTTGTCTATTACATAAATTATGTTGTATCAAAGTGTCAAATGCAAAAAACACCTTACTACCATAACTACCAGTTCACCTTGCCTGACTATATGCCCACATTTGAAATAAAATGTATTATACTTTATTGTTTTGTATGAATATGATCTATAGGACTGTTAATTTGTAACTTTGGTAATTCAAATTAGAAAGAAATTTTATTGATCTGATGTCGGCATATACAAACATCACCCCATTTTTTCCTGCAGGTGTCGTGAAAGGTAAGATAAACTCAAGGGTTCCATGTAGATTATAATTTTAGGCGACGGGCTGGCAACCTGTCTCTGTAGTAACACATGATTCTTCCAAAACGGTACCCAGATATTCGTCAGATGTAGTGATAGCGACCGTATTTTTACGGCCGTTGTTAACGTGTGTGTTTGGGCCGAAAATAACACTTTGTAAAATTCCGAGACTTGGCAATTCACAGACATTTATATTTTGTTTTATTTGTAACCCAGATTTGTTGTAGCTTCTTGTTTTTTCTTTATTATGTCTACTCATTTTCTCAGGTCTTAGACCGTCATCGTCGATAGCCAATGAAGTGCTCTCTACAGGCCAGGTAAAAACGGGAGTCTTTTCAAAGCGTATGAAAGAAGCGGATGTGTAATTAGGTATGGGCTTGTATGTCTATTGGTTTTCAACTTCTTTGAAGTACTGTTTGACATGAAATGTCAAAGGTCACTTCAAATTCTATATATATTTTGTTTTATGATAATTTATAAGTTTTCTGTATGCCTATTTCCAATGATTAAAAATGTTAGTTCGTGAAAAAAAAAATCGATGTTATATTTTTCGTTTAAAATCCACCTTATTTAATTCATGAAATTTCAACTAAGCCTGTGTCACTCGCACTGCTGAGAAATCTGACGACACAACATAAATTTGACCAGAGAGCAAACGATGATATTGTTAAGTGAGTCGCACATGCACCGTCAATATTGCGGATTGTAATTTTACTATACTACCCCGTAACAACCGCAATTTTATGTGGCGATATTTGCCGTGGTATTCTGTTTTTGTATGGGATTGCGTGAAATCTTTTTTCAAAAAACTGGATTCAGAAAAACACCAGAATGATAATGATATATAATTTATTGGTAACACTTGTTACATGAGATTATGAAAGTATTTTTAAAGCCATAAAAGATTGGCTAAACATAAGATCCCATTCGAATAAAAATATCAATTTAAATTACATATTTTGCATATAAGTAAATAAACAGAATTGAATCAAAATTTTATTAATATTGTTGGGGGCAATTTCTTAAAATTTACATATTTATTAACTTTTTATGGATCTTTTGAAGCGTGTGAGAATTGCCTGAAGTTCATAAATGAAGGAGAAAAGTGACTCTGATAAAAACATAGGTAAAAAACCTAATGCTAAATATTTCATTATTTTTATGGAGTGAATGAATCCGGTTAATATTATCGGGAAGCTTCGGCAGATGGCGTTATTTGGTAATGGCGGGCCATATTGGGTTATATGGACGCGATTAGCGGAATCACCGATAATTACTGATGATTACACTGTGATGGCAATGTGAATGTTATACTGAATCGATTTTGTTAATTAATTTAGTATCCAATAGGTAGTTATCAAAGCGGTTACGGTTTTTTGACGAAAGGAATTTACAAAATCGCATACAAAAACAAGATCACACCGCATCTAATTACGGCTGTCATAGGCTGTCATTTGTGACGGATCGCAATATTTAAAATCAATTGAAACATTATTCTACATTTTCTCAATTACTCATATTACCGTAGACCTCGTAGACATGTCGTAGACTATAGCTACGCTTTGCTACGACGTAGGCATTCTAAACTAAAATTGGAATTATTGTACTAGGTAACCTACAGAAGTTATCTCAAAAAGTTTATCTGCTGTCTATCAACTTTATACATTATAACACTCAGTGTTAGTTCAATTCAGAAACAGTAACCAATATTCCCCGTTCAATTAAGAACTTACCTTCCAAGAGTGCTACACACGGCTTTCTTATATTTTCATACAACGTAGTATTACCGAAACATATCATTAAAGTACATTTTTAATAAATGTTAAAACGCCGTTTTCATAATGTTGCAGTAGAAATTAAATTACATATATTCAATCAATAAGAGGGTTATTTATTTTAAATGTGGTTAAGTAGGGTGCTGCATTAATTCATTTAACTGACAAATAATTAGTTTATATATAAATAAAATATTTTATTTGTCTGATTGAAACGTCATAGTATTTTTGATGATAAATATCACTTTTGAAGTCTTCAAAGTGTATTATTCCGATTTGTGTTCACAAAAATTCAATGCAAGCTATAATGTGTGGTGATCTTCTTTGCCACTGCACTCTGCATTTATTTTCATTTTATTCATCTTTTTGATAATAGCACAAATAATGTATTTACTAGGCCGAGTCTATCGCAATAGTATTTAGGTAAATATTAGTAATTTACCTGTGTTCCGACGTTTCAATACAGTTTCATGTAAATGTGGGTAGCAGAACATCTCGTCACCCGCCGCTTAGATGACAACTCGCTGGGACGTCAGTCAACCCGCGACCACAATACATGAAACTGTATTGAAACGTCGGGACACAGGTAAATTACTAATATTTACCTAAATACTATCGCGATAGACCCGGCCTAATACTTAAAATGAGTGAAAGTGATCGCGAGTGCTTAAAAAGTTATACAAATAATGTACTTTTTATATGCATTTTAGTTCATTTGTTTCACTTGTCTATTGTTGATTGCAACTTGCTTGGTTTTAAAAATTTTGTAAAGCAAATGCCACTGTTCATCACTACGTTTAAGGTATACATAGAGAAAAAAACGTAGGGTGAATTCCCATATGCATTGAAAAAATAAAAAATCTTGCAAAATTGCTCCGCAGGCATGGTCTGAAACTGCAACTTTCAGTATCAGTACTTCCGACACTCCTACCGAGTATATCTAATACAATTTTGAATGAATGAATAAGTCACTATAAATTAGTTTCTTAACCATCCCACTTGTTTATTTCACCAGTGGCAAGTAAGATGCGGTAGCATCACATTGAAGTGATTTAGAATTTAGTACTCAATATAAAGACTCATAATTTCTTACTCGTTATCTGACTCGGTATCGCACTTGTATCCTAGTCAGGGTGATTCGAATCCACCACTTTCGGATCTAAAGCTCAATACTATGATCACAGTCAAACCTCACTCAGCAAAATAACCAACCAACCAAAACATCGCAACATTTCAAATTCCACTGCATGCACAAAAACAGCAATTTAAATCCTTAAACCTTTAAACGATCCGTCTCAAAGTTATACCCGTCTTCGCATTTCGCATCCGTGCGGATTACGAGGCGCGGATACGGATATGCGGGTGGTTTGCGGATGCGGATGCCGGTTTCTTTGAGGATTTGATGGAATGGGTCCGCTTGATTGTGCCTTTGTGCAATCCAGATTGGAAACTTAAAGGAACTTACTAGATAGTATTATAGGTAAAGTTTCCGTCTTGTACTGAATAAGTGATTGTTTCAGGGTTGTTAGAGTTATTGCGATATATTTATTGCAAAACAACGGAAAACAAGGAATTTCAGCAAACTAGGCAAGTAGTTAAATTAATAATGAAAAAGATTAAAAAATATTAACTTTTACATAAAAGGTACCTAAGTTTATACATACACATATCACGCCTATTATCTCTTGTGGGGTTGGCAGAGCGTAAACGGCGCAAAAACGGTGTCTGACACATATTTGAGGGTCACTCGGAAAACTGTGTATCGCCATAGTAACAGGTTGTCAGACCATCGCCTAAAATTGCAATACACACCCTCAAGTCCCAAAGTCGCCTCTCACGACTCCCACGGGAATGCAATGGGGTGATGCTATTCTCAACCGGCATCACACGGCTATCCCAAGTATAAGTTTAAGTTTATCCCAACCATCATAATACTTTATTTTCTTGTGGTTTAGTAACATACCTCTGCATACTCTCTGCCTTCTCCACAAGGAGTAAAAACAAGCATTTACGCCACATCTGACAAGCATTTGAGAGTCTTTCAAAAATTTGTTAACTTTAAATATATATTTTTATTTTCAGGTATGTAATTTTCATCTTGAAACCATCCAGCCAGCCAACTTCGAAGCAGTAAGTTAATCGCTATGATACAAAAGTATGAATTTTACCGTAAATATTGCAAGACTTTTGGAAAATGTATTTAATCCTCGGTAAATATAAAGTTATGCTATTCATTCAAGACTAACAGTCCACAAAACTAACATATTTATTAATAAACAAACATCAAAGAACAAATTTGATTGATAAATTTATTATTCAAATATCAGCCGGTTCGGGAATCAAACCAGGAAGCTCAGTATGCAAGATAAGTGCACTCATACTGCACCACTCTAGTCGTGAGGTACTTACTACTACACAGTGGCTAAGAATTGCTTTAATAAGAAAGATGCAATATCTCAAACCGACGCAATTGCCATGGGATTTCACTGCAAACTAAAAGCAAGTATTTCAAACATATATAAAGCTTCAAAGAGAGACATCTTAAACCAACACATTTCGAATAAATAATCCAGGAATGGATGGAATGTAGTAAATAGTTCTACGTTAGTGTACGGTATACGTTTCCATTTTCATTCGCGACGCGTTATAAATCGCCAGACTTGAAGTCCTAGACCAAAAAATAAACTATCTCAAATACATACATATACATACATATCACGCCTATAATCCCTTACGGGGTAAGCAGAGCGTAAACGGCTGTAAAAACAGACATTTACGCCACGTCTGACAAACATTTGAGGGTCATTTAGAATATTGTGTATTACCATAGTGACAGGTTGTCAGCCCATCGCCTAAATTTGCAATACACAACCTCGAGTCCCTCATTCGCTTCTTACGACACCCACGGAAAAGAAAGGGAGTGATGCTGTTCTAAGCCGGCATCACACGGCCAATATTTCAAATAAAGACAACTAAAGCCAAAGAAAAATAAAGATAGGCCTCACTAACTTCAAAGTTCAACTTTGCCTTCTGAACTAAATAGGATAGTGATAAAGAACAACTTTAGAAAGAAGAACAAAGAAATACATAATTTCCGTCTAAATACATAAAAATAATACTTTGACTTGGATATTCTATGGTTTCTTTGGCACTCACAGTACTTTGAAGATTTGAAAGGGTTCGGTCAGTGTGCGAGTAGCTCAGTGGCAGAGCGGTGGGACGGTAATCCACAGATTCTGGAATCAATCCCCGGCCGACGCAAAGAAAAAATCTGCTTCTTATTCCCACTTTGACTTAGGGTATATATTTATGTGATTTCTAATAACAATTATTTCAATACGAAATCTGTTCACAAGGAGCGGTGCCTGGCTACAAAGTTTATTTTTGTTCCCGCAGGAACATAAGAAATGAAACTTCCAGAATCGTTTGAAAGAAAACTGTAGTTTTATTTTGTTTAATTAACTAATTTTACAAGTGAAGGCGTGTGTGATTCGCCATGATAGATTGCAAGCTAAGATGGACGTTAGACAATGCAAATTGATAGAAAAAGCGCCTGCCAAAATGAGCAGAGCAAAGTAATATTTTTGATATAATAAGTATTATAAAACTAACTAACTAACTTATTGTTGTGTGATGCCGGCGTAGAATAGCATCACCCCATTTCTTACCCATGGGTGTCGTAAGAGGCGACTACGGGACTCGAGGGTTAGATGTGTATTGCAATTTTAGGCGATGGGCTGACAACCTGTCACTATAGTGATACACAGTTATCTGATTGACCCTCAAACTGTCAGACGTGGTGTTAATATCCGTTTTTACGGCCGTTAACGCTCTGCCTACCCCGTAAGGGATATAGGCGTGATTTATGTATGTATGTATGTATGTATAAAACTAAAAGGAACTAGACTGAATTCTATTGAAAAACACTAAAATCTAACATGTGCCGCAACAGTTTGTTCTTCGCGCTCTGTCTACCTCATGCTTTATTTGGTCTAAGCTAGGAACTCGCTGGCACCAGCTATCCAATAAATTCAAAATCAATCTTAGACCAAGTCCTTTGGGGCCTCGCGCGACTGATAAATCACAACTGCTTTTTCTTAGGATCTCAATTTGAATTTCCTAGCAGTTTTTCAATAGATGAGTTTTGAATTTAGAAGGCTATTTCAATAGTAAGCTATCTTGAACATAAATTCACTCGTGTTTGAGGGCGAATTAATGATCAAAATTATCTCTGCGATATTGATCTCAGATATTATTTTGATCATTAATGATGACTAATGACAGTCCAAAAAAGTTTGAGCTTTACGCTGATTGTGGAATAAAATTACATCTATGACAATATTTAGGAGTAATTTATAGGTTATTAACCTTATCAAATTACTGGTTCCTTCATCATTGTACCAGAAATAAAAAAGTACAATCACCTATTGAATTCGTTTTCTTTCAATTCCGTAACTTCATTTATTACTTACATAAAAGAACTTTATGTACCGTTTTTGCTTGCGATAAAATATCTTTATCACAACTTTTATAAAAACTTCTTGCAGCCTGATACAAATTAGCAGCGTGTTTTATAAAAGATACATATTATATTCTTTGAATTTCTTTTTTACTTTCTTCTTTACCTCAGAAAGGTGTTTCAAGAGCACGTGTTTTCAGTAAAATAAATTTAAAATCAACTTTCCCAGGGGATCGAACGAGTGATTTTACGATTGGAACGTGGATTCTAAAGCTCGGCGAGAGATCTCCTTTGCAAAGCTGTTGGCATTGAGATGTTTTTGGAACAAGTTAGACAGATTTTGTTCGATAGCTGTCTTTATAATTTTATTCAGAAATATTGGATTAGGTTTAGATATTTGAAACAAAACAACGATACTAGCAAATACAAGCAAAAATATTCTGAAACAATTTATTCTAGAAGAACCTGCACAACACTCGTATGGAAAGAGTTTTATAGTTTAACACGTTCGACAATTAAAAGGTATACATTCTAAGTTTTTTTTATCAAACTAACTTCAGCTTCTTAAAGCGTGTGTAGCCGTGAACGGCCTCGAAAGTGGCGCCACTTCACAAAAAAAAACTTTTTACACAAACAATCTATCAGAATGTCCGTTGCTCAAGTTTTTAGTAATATCCTTAAGTAAAATTAGAACCTATTGTCAAGGCCATTCACGATTACACTCGTTTCCAATTTAACTAATTCTTATTTAACATATCATAATACTGTCTCTGGTGAATATCCGTGTTGAATCATATAAAATCAATCAGACCTACTAAATTTCTTTAAATTGAATGCTCGTTCCTTCAATAAAACCACTTGTAGAGGCCCTAAGCATTTAATTCCGAAACCACGTTCACGATTGAACCAGAGATTTTTACGATAGCAACGTGAGATAGTAAGCTTCACAGATTGTTCTTAGAGCTATATGTTAGAACTGTAGAACCTATACACACATATCACGCATATAATCCCTTGCGGGGTAGGCAGAGCGTAAACGGCCGCTAAAAACGGACATTTATGCCACGTCTGACAAATGTTTGAGGTTCATTTGGAAAATAGTGCCGGCTTAGAATAGCATCACCCTATTGCTTTCCCATAGGAGTCGTGAGATTCGACAAAGGGACTCGAGGGTGTGTATTGCAATTTTAGGCGATGGGCTTGCAACCTGTCACTATGGCGATAAACAATTTTCCAAATGAGCCTCAAATATTTGTCTGACTTGGCATTAGTGTCCCGCAAGTGATAATGTGTATGTAAGATATGAGATATAAATAAAGAGCTAAGTTCTGATACTGAATAGACAAAAACACAAAATGTTTCTACCTACCTAAATTGCTATACATCATGTGGACTCCCGTATTTCCATCAAGCCAACATTACTCAGCATTTTTCCCAGATGACTGGCCAGTAATGAATCAAGCTGCGTCATTCAACCCTAAAATGCGCGAGAATTTATTGTTTTTTATTACCCGCTGTATTTTTTGTTTGTTTGTTCTAGAAAACAATAGGGACGTCTGTCTACGGAGTTTTGAATTTGAATGGAAAGCGTGCGTTGTTCTGGCAAGCCTACGTCGGCTGAAAAATAAAATAAGAAAGTAGCATTCAACCTGGCACATTTGTTTGTGTACTGTAGTCGATAACAGGCAGGGTTAAATCTCAGGATTAAATACAGTTTAGTTATTACATTTTCTACTGCGTTTGGTAAAACTATTTTTTTTTTCAAATTTAAAAAGTTTTTTTTTAAGGATGTGTTTGCTCTTGACTCTAGTCTAGGTCATGGAACAGAGACATAGTCTAAGATGGAGCAAGCTCACCTAGAAGAAGCCTTTTCACTCTTACTTTGAAGAGATTAGGGTTGTATGCAACATATTGTACTGAAAACTTATATTTTATTCCATGGAACAAACATGTGGTCGTCAAAAGGTAACCAAAATATTAATTTAATAAAAATAGACATAGAAAATGTTTATTTAAATGTACACAACATGGCAGAATAAACACACTTAGAGCTTAAATTACTTGAAGTTGTACAATGAAAAAGGAAGTCACTCAGTAAAATGCTATAATACTAAGTAAGTATTACAGCGCTGGTATTCTGTGGTACCCATTATTTATTAGTAAAGTAGATAATTACTTCAAGTAAGGATTGTAGACTCTCCACAGCTATTCTTTTGCTAATCAAAAGCTTAAATATTCAAATTTTTTCACGGAGAGGGACAAATGGGTGTAATCTATATAAAAATCCACTTTTTTGCTTAAAAGATGAATATTTTTAATTATAATGATCAAACAATCCCTCAGATTCCTTTATGTGTAATTAAGATATTTTAAAAGTACGACAAATGCCAATGAGTGTATCCTATCCTACCTGAATGATAGAATCACCTTATTTCTTACAGTGGCTGTTAGAAAATAAGAGTAAAAAAATTATCTATGGCTGAGTGTTGCAAAAACTCAGACAGTCAGTAATCGTTACTTTGGAATTGGAAGTGGGCCAAAAACTAATACAGTAATGGAAAGGTGATCAGGGCCATGTTAAGACTAAATCATCTTTTAGACCTATTCGTTCAATATACACACAACGTTACCACCTCAAAGCACTTGATCCAAACAGACAAAAAAAACATTGAAATTGATCATGATTTTATTTTAAAAAGACCGACAGGAAGGAGGGACGATCACACAGCTGTTGTTAAAAATAACCACTAGTTAGGTATAGTTAATGAGTGTGTCGAAGTGTATTTAGTAATTTTTATACATGTACTTCATGTTAATTTCCCACACACTCTCACACACACACACATATCACAACTATTTTCCCTTGCGGGGTGGGCAGAGCGTAAAAGGCCGCAAAAAATGGATATTTACGTCACGTCTGACAAATATTTGAGGGTTATTCGGAAAATTGTGTATCACCATAATGACAGGTTGTCAGCCCATCGCCTAAAATTGCAATACACACCCTTGGGCCCCTTAGTCGCCTCTTACGACTCCCAAGGGAAAGAAATGTGGTGACGCTATTCTAAGCCGGCATCACACGGCACAATTAGTTAATCACATATTATTTAATCAAGATTCCATCCTAGTACATGTGGTACATACATAATTACAACTTAAAATAAGTAAGTAATTCTATTCATAGTTTCAGATTTAACAAAATCCGCATTTGCATCGCTTTCCGAAACTTTCTTCAACACAAACAACTCGCAAATGCCTTAAGTACACACTTAAGCCTTTCAGATATTAGTCTCACCGAAATTGGTCCATTTAACACCAAACTTGCCAGGCACATAACACAGAGGGTGCCAATTTAAGCTCAGTGTCAGTTGGTATAACTCAGACCACTAATTGTCCTATCCAGCCGTTTTGAGGTCGAGATGTCGACCTGCGTCATAAGGTCTTCTGTCTTTAGATGAATAGGGGCAATATAACATACATGCACGATTGACGGCTGATGTAGCGCAGTGGTAGTGCGACTGCCTGCGACGCAAAGTTTCCGGGTTAGATTCTTGGTGGGGTACACACAAAGTTGATTTTTATCACTTTGAATTTTTTTCCCGAACTGGTTGGGTCATTGCAGTGAAAAAAAAAACCTAATTTAAGATGTCATTGCGTCAAATCGAAGTTTTTAGTCAAATGCTTACCTTCTCATTTAATTTTGATATTCAGCTGTTTTAGTGAGCAATAAAACATGATACGAGTGGTGAGGCCACTCGTTGCGAATCACTCGACTTCACGGTTAGAATATAGCAATTTTTGGATTTCGCACGAGAAAAGGGCCATTACGTGCGAGATTTCAATAACGAATACTTGGGAAATCGAGCTTCTGATCGATATCAAAATTCAGTAAAATATTTTAACGCAAAAAAAGACGCGCAAAATTCGAAGGTATTAAAATACTGAGTCCTTTTTGATTGGATTTTTTGTTTGGATTTTTCATGCAAAGGTAAATACATTAAGGGCTACTCGTATTTCTGTAAAAAAGAAGCTATTTCATGGTAAATGGAGCATCCGTTTCTTTTAATTACCCTTTTGGAGAGTGAAAAATAAAAGAACAGCGGGCGGCCTAATGAACACAAAATTTATTTTTGTTTTTGTGTGTGTATTGTTTTCTTTTTGTCATTCAAGACAGTATTGTGTAAGCATGAAAGTTTGAAACAATTCGTAGTTTTGAAAATGTTAGGTAGCCATTATAAGCTAAAAGTTCGCCGGGCAGTCATTTGGCTATTGTTTTTGTTAGGTACTAAAACAGACACCATTTACATGGAACTAAAACCTACCACATTTCTATTAAGGCAAATGTACTCGTGAACGGCCTCGACAGTGGCGCCATTTCACAAAAATAATATTTTCTCATTATACAAACAATATATTATTATTAGAATTTTCGTTGCTCAAGTTTTTAATATTTTTCCTTTAATAATAGTAGAAGTGGCCGTTTTTAGGTACTTTTTGCAATAACTTTAACTATGTACAGCGAATATTTAATTGAGTTTCTAGGATCAAATTTTACTTAAGAATAATGCTATAACTTGAGCAACGATCGTTTTGTTAGATTGTATGTATAAAGA
Source organism: Tuta absoluta (assembly GCA_027580185.1). Lineage (NCBI taxonomy): Eukaryota > Metazoa > Arthropoda > Insecta > Lepidoptera > Gelechiidae > Tuta > Tuta absoluta. The sequence goes on from JAQAHW010000003.1 coordinate 1,369,280, forward strand.
GGAAACTTTTTTCGTGAAGTGGCACCACTGTCGAGGCCGTTCACGGCTGCACTTACCTTAAGTACGTGTTAATCTTTAAAAAGGTGCTTACGGTTTCTGTTCAAAACCATCTTAAATAACAGATTGTAAAAGTTTATTTCGTCGTACTCATATTTTAAAGACAAGTACAGCCAATCTCGGGCTGGGTTAGACAGTTTGGATTTGGACCGTTCTTATGTCGCGCGCATAAGACTTACATTGGTGGTTCAAGTGTCAAAACAGTCGAGAGCTGGACTGTACCTTTGCATATTTAACTATTACTTAAAGCTTCCTTTAATCTCTTGCCTTGTAAATAAAAGTCAAAATTAAAAAGTTGTACAAAAAATGGAAATTCAAAGTTTTAACCTCAGTCGATTAATTTTATAGATAAAACCTGAACTCAGCAACTTTGCCCAACTGGGTCTCGTAGTTCAGTCGTTCACTTATTAGACCCGCAGCCGATTAGACCTACTGAGTCTTATTAGAATGGGTCTTATTTGTAGTATTTTACCCACTGAGCTTTTTACGTATAGATCCTCTGACAAAATCATTTGAAGTTTGGTACAGTTAGCACGTCATAAAAGTTAGAAACAACAAACAACAAAGTTAACGTTACTAGTAGTTTATGCAACTGTCATATAATGCCTAATCATATGCAAGTAAACTGTTAACCTTACGTTATGTTGAATTGTTTTAAAAATCTGTTACTCTATATGCAGTAACACACAATATTTTATCTACTCAAAAAAAAACTTTGAAAATTCAACTGGTTTTTTTTTCCAAAACTTCGCAGTAACAGGTTTAGAAGTTCAAAACCTGTATTTGTGCAATGCCAACAATTAGACCCACTGGGCCTTATGGGCAGTGGGCCTAATAAACGAAGGCCTCTCATAGTTGCGATACACTAAGCACTAAGTACTCGCAATATTTTAACCTGAACTTGGACCATAATACACAAACTTTGGATTCTCTTAGCTTTTTGTACGATAACGGCTTAATAAACTCCACCGAGTTGGGCTTTTTGGGTGTACTAAATTATTATGCTTAAGCCAGGTTAAGTAGTCTTACGGGAGTTTGGTTTTAAATAATTAAAAAAGACTGTTGAAATTTCTGAACAAACGTTGCTACCTACCTAATTATTATTTAATTGCTTCCGCAGTCTAGTAATCTGAGACTGATTTCGGGATCCGCATGTCCCTAGTTTGATTCTCAAGTTGGCACACGAAATTGGTACATACATACATACATATAATCATGTCTCTTTCCCATAGGGGTAGACAGAGACTACATCTTTCCACTTGCTACGATCCTGATTCACCTCTTTCGCTTCTTCAACAGGCAGCAATATTTTCATACATGCTCGTCGGTTAAGGGTACTCTTGACCTGACCTTTCTTTAGAACGTTCCCGATCTGATCCAAGAACGTGCGTCTTGGTCTTCCCCTTCTAACGTTTCCATCACAAAATTGGTACCTATTTATCAATTTCAATAAAACAATTTTAAACGGATTTATAGTTGTGCGAACTCGTGAAAATATTTTTTGACAATTTATTATTGCGTTTTTTTTGGTAAGTATAGGTTTGCTCTTGACTCTAGTCTAGGTCATAGGACAGAGACAGAGTCTAAGATGGAGTGAGCTCACCCAGAAGAAGCCTGTTCACTCTTACTTTGAAGATTAGGGTTGTAAACAAATAATTGATTAGGGTTGTTTAATTTGTAAACAAATTATTTATTGTATTCATTCAAGTTTTTTAAAATAAATACTTGTGTCTGGCTTCGCAACGTTCTCATAAAAAGCTATTAAAACCTGCCCCGTTAGAATTCACCCAAAACTTATGCCAAATTTTATTACAAAAACCCCGGTGCAAATTCAATTATCGTTTCTATGAAGTTGTCAAACATCAACATACCACTGAGGAGGGAGTGACACGAGTGGCATAAGGTAGAGGCGTAGCACACGTTTTATTTATCGATATTATAACTTCAATTTACTTTACTTACTTTTTATTTTAATTTGGTAAACGCGATTAAAACGAAATTATGTATTTGCCTAACTATATGCAATAGATGGGAACATATCATTCAAAAATACAAAATTACACATTATAAAAAATTACTTGCACGTGAATGCCGTGTGATATCGGCTTAGAATAGCATCACTCCATTTCTTTTACGTGGGTGTCGTATGAGGCGACCAAGGGACTCGAGGGTTACATGTATTTTGCAATTTTAGGCGATGGGCTGACAACCTGTTACTGTAGGGATACATAATTATCTGAATGACCCTCAAATGTTTGTCAGACGTGGCGTAAGTGACCATTTTTTCGGCCTTTTACGCTCTGATGCCGTGATGTATGTATGTATGTAAAAAGTGACCGCTTTTTCGACCGTTTACGCTCTGCCTGGCGTGATATATGTATGTATGTATAAAAAGGTGTCTTTTTCGTGTCTCGGTATCATTTGACGCATTTAATAACGGACAGTGCTTGTCATCTCGTGTTCAAAAATGTTTGACCACGTGCATTCAAAAAGGTGTAAGAAACAGGTTAAACATATTTGACCACGAGATCTCCTGATATACCAAGAACTGAGCTATTGTTATATACATTTATACGTACAATTGGGTCGTTTGTCGAATCGGTGCTCCACACGAAAAAAAAAGAAGACTTGAATTCTCAACTTTGTGTCAACTAAATAATTATTTATGTAGAGTTTTCATTCATTTTGTGTCCATTTAAAAGAGAAATAGGAGGCCTTTGCCTAGTAGCGGGACAGTCTAGGCTAACATAATATAATTTTTTTTTTATAGAATTGTTGAAATACTAGAAAACCTGAAAAACAACCTGATGAAAGTTGTTTTAATTTATAACAAATTATTACAATAAAAAGAATTGTGAATATCGACATATTTCTAAACTCTTACAACACTAAAACTAAAAAAACGACAAGTCATGATCGACACAAGAAAGCGTTTTCAAGAATTTAATACGTTTTTTGTCGAAATTCTGCCTAAAGGCGTAGAAAGTTATTTACAAAGTTTTCATATTCCATCAGAAGTTGTGACTTGTGTCAACCAATCATACCGTTCCAACTCCATGTTCTGTTCTGTTATTTTATTAACGTTTTTAGGTATTATTTTTAGCCAGATGTATTATTATTGTATTAGCCGTGTGATGCCGGCTTAAAATAGCATTACCCCATTTCTTGCCCGTGGATGTCGTAAGAGGCGACTAAGGGACTCGAGGGTGTGTATTGCAATTTTTGGGCGATGGGCTGACAACCTGTCACTTTGGCGATACACAATTTTCCAAATGACCCTCAAATATTTGTCAGACGTGGCGTAAATGTCCGTTTTTAGCGGCCGTTTATGCTCTGCCAACCCCGCAAGGGATTATAGGCGTGATATGTGTGTGTGTGCGTGAGATGTATTATTGTGAGTCTAGGCCATGTCCGGTTAGACACTCAAACCGCCAATGTGAGTCTTATGCGCGCGGCAGGCATAAGAACGGTCTAAAGTTCAAACTGTCTTGTGTCCAAACCAGTCTGAGGTTGCTTTAAAGATATAACAAGTACATTGTATCCACATTCAGAATCTGGTTTTGTCTACATTCTCTAATATAAACACTAAAGCATAGTAAAAATTTAATGAAATATATGTTATATTTATTTTCTGCGAAATTAGATTCAGTGTTAAATCCTAAGGTAAAGCTGCTTTACTTCTGCTATCTAAAACATTGAATTAAAATGCTTCCATCTACGTCACAGCTCTTCACTGACCTCTGTGTCCAATCTACCAAATAGGTCGCGGCTAAACCATTTAGCGCGACCGCTACCTCTGAAACTCATTTATCTTTGATTGCACTACATACGGCGCTCTACGTTCCTCGTAGGCTACGTAATGCCTTTGAAAGCAAAATCACAGGTATCATTTCAGTCAAGTAAAAATACAGTATTGTTTAAATAGAGTATCGAAGTAGCAGAAGTTCCGTCTTGTAGTAGCAGTGCACGATTCATACTAGAAGCCGAGGTGTAGGTACAAATCTAGAAGGTTTAAATGGCGACCGAAACTAATTTATATTTGATTGCACTACAAACGGCTCTTTGTGTTACTTGAAGTTTACGTAATGCTTTTGAAAGCAAAATCACAGGTAACATTTCTGTCAAGTCTCTCTTTTCGTGTGGGACACCAAGTCATCCAACGACCCGATTAACCCTGGCGTCAGCTGTCAAGTGAAAATACAATATCGTTTACATAGAGTATAAGAAGGTTCGTTTTGTAGCTGTGCACGATTCATACTAGAAGCAGAGTTGTAGGTACAAACCTAGAAAGTTCAAATGGCGACCGCTACCTCTGAAACTCATTAATCTTTGATTGCACTACATACAGCTCTTTGTGTTCCTCGAAGGTTACGTAATGCTTTTCAAAGCAAAATCACAGGTAACATTTCAGTCAAGTAAAAATACAGTATTATTTAAAGAAAGTATCAAAGTAGCGTATACAGTTTGCGGTGCGTAACGGATGCGTCTGTAAAATGATTTGAAAGACGCATCCGTTATGTCTATCAATCGATTTAGCAGACGCATCCATTACGAATTGTAACCGTATTACGGTTGCGGTGCGTTTAAAACACGCAGCGACGAACAACAAGCGAAACCGCCTTATAAACATATATTTTTTACGTCTTGTCACACTTTATTCAATTAGGCAACGAACACAGGAAACGCCTTTGACGAGTCGCAGGATGTCCGTGGCCTGAAGCGTGTAACACTTTTCAGGGAATAAAAACGCAGTTTTGTCCATAAAAAATTTACATCGTTATTTTTTCAGTTAATACATTATAATTGGAACTTGTTTAGCCTAAAATATGACAGGGTGATTTTAAATAGCAAATCCAAAAATATCTACCACAGCCCAGTTTTGCATCCCGGACCGCGAAAACACAATATACAATTAAGTCGCGTAAACCTACATCATGAGTGATACTGGCCGTTGCTCAAGTTTTTAGTATTATCCGTAAAATTAGAACCTGCAAACTCAATGAAATATTCGCTGTAATTAAAGTAATGCCTAAAACGTACTTGTTCGTTTAAAATAAAATTTCAAATATGACTGGAAATTTGATACTTACCCAACACATACTTTATTACTTACTTACTGACAAGAAAGCGACTCTGAAAGTATCTGACCCCAATTTTTCCCTCACGGCAGAAACCGGATATCCTGAGCCAGAATCCGTGACATGTCCAATTCTGTTACGAGAAAGAAAGGAGTCTGAGAGACCCTTCTGAAAATGTACCGAATTTCATTATCCCTGGCCAAGACGGTACTTTTATTTTATTAAATAAAAGTGACGGATATTCGAATTTGGTTATATTCGATTTGGTCCAGCCGAATTGGCTCTCTTTTAGAAACTATCATAAATTAATAATGATAAAAAACGTTGCTATTATAGTTGTTTGACTTAATATAGTACGCAAACAACAATATTTTTTTAAAGTAATACTTTTTCTTGTAAGAGTTTTTTACGTATACTGTACTGTTTTTATTGCCTCGTTTTTATTTTATTTTTAATCCTGGACAATCCACCCAGCACCATCAAGTTACAAACAAAGCAAAGAATATACGTATTACGTTAGCTGATATTAACACTTATCTACATATTATTCATAGAAAACACCAAGACTAAACAAAAATATTTCAAAACTGACTTAACAAATATTTGTGTCATATGGGGGTCGAAGAAGAAGAGGGAGAGGGCGACCTAGACGCGCGTTTACGGAACAAATCAAAGAAAAAATAGATGTCATGTCGTATAAGGAAGTCAAAAGAAGGCTCAAAATAGAGCAGATTGGATATTACTTCACCGACAAGAGCGAGGCTCTTAAATTAATGATGATGATGGGGATCGAAGCCACGACCCTCGGCGTAGCAGGCAGGAGTACTATCCGCTACGCCATCGAGCCAGTCATTATGTACCATTATATACCTAGAGTATATATTATTTATTACGTAAAATAACTCTATAAACTTTAAGAACGCATTAATATATACTAAGTATCCTTCCCAAAATGACCCGAATTTATTCCATCAAGATTACTTACAAGAGGCTTACACTTAAATTACATCATAGTCTAATGATCCTTTAAGAAATGGAGCTCCCCTTACCAGAGGGTAACCCTGCCAGATTTGGCGTACATTGCGGGTTATATTCAGTATACATCAATGACACATATAAAATGACCAGCAATGTATGCCGAATTTAACCTTGTAAGCAGAGTAGTGTAATACCAGCTTCACGTTGAGTCCCCACTTAGGATTACTGCATCGGTTAACCGCGTGTTCTACAGACTTAAGAGTTAGAATATAGTAAATTTAATAGCAAAAACCATTTTGCATTTAGTTTTGAGCTGGATTTGAAAGTTTTTGTTACGGTGGATAGCTTTAGGATTAAAGTTTTAGCTGGTTTGTAGGTTAGACTTAGTGTTAATGCCTAGTACTGTTTTATCAAGAACATTCTAGTATTTGAATGGCGCTAACGACACAAAATTATGCAAATGAGCAACTGATGACCGACGGCCGAATTGGCTGCCTCAATTTATGCCTTCTCACTACCCTAGGTCTGCTCTAAGAGATTTATTATTTTAAGAAATAAGCTGACCTGTTGTGTATTTTTCTATTGTTATGTCCTTTCTTTTATATACAAACATACACATATCACGCCTATATTCCCTTGGGGGGTAGGCAGAGCGTAAACGGGCGCAAAAAACGGACACACCACGTCTGACAAATATTTGTATTATATTGTGTACAATAAACGGTTAAATAAATTGGATCACACGTAATTATACGCATGTAAATAACACATTTTCAAAACTTCAATGCGAAACATGTCGTTTACTGGTGGTAGTGGCGTCAAGTTACATGCCGTGTGATTAACCTGGCTAACCCATGGCAGTGCCTTTATTTAATTTATTTTATACCGCCCAAGCCGGTTTACCATCAGGACAATACAAAACTGTTATGAAAAAAGAAGAAAATTGTGGTATACAATTTGTTCTACAATGACGGATCATGACGTCAAGAAGTTATACTACTACTATTCGTATCTTCATTGTAGAAATTTTATTTCATTTCATTTTGCATTGTCGCTGGTTTGAATCACGCTCGTAAGAAATTTTTGGTTCTTGGTTTTTCTTGTAAATTCGTGTTTTCTGTTAGCAGCCTTAACATGTTTTCCAAAACAGCAGTACCTTTTTAATACTTATTTTTACGTGAGGCTGGCACCGGCATCATCCAGTCAGATATCGATTTGGTATCCTAAATGATACATTGCTAAAAATAATAAGAGAACAATTTTTGTTCAATAACTGTATCCCTCGTTCAGATAGGATTAACAGAAAAGAACTCTATGCAAAATAAAGTAACAGATAACCTGGCACTGCTTAGTCAGCATATAAATTATACCACGTACAGCGGCGAACACAGCAGGAGGTACAGAGAAGCAGATAGGCCGGTACGGAAGCACAGCGCGGCGCGACACCTACGTCCGCTTCCTGTGCGGCGCATTGTACTGTTGGAACAATACCAGTATAAGCTGGCCTCATATTCTATTCAAATTCCCTGCCACGCCAGACCAGCTGAGGTCACAGCGTTACCACCGTGTGGGCTACTGTTCTGCCGAGTCGCCTACGTTCTGACTTATGGAAATATGACTTTATGTAGGAGTCGAAGCATGGTTTATAGTCTCTAAAGCAAGTCCATGGTTTATGAACTTTAAAACATGCCGCCTCTGAAACGGTGATATAACTTAGATGTTTCATAACGTACACTATAAAATTTGGCCAGTAACTTTTAAAGTTCGAACATAAAGCAGATTTTAATACAGTCACTTTATTTAAGAAATTCAGCTACAACTCAGTAGTATATTGTAAGATTGATATATATTTTTATTAGGCAGGTTGACGGCCGATGTGGTGTTAGAAGTAGTGCGACCGCCTGCGACGCAAAATCCGGGTTCGATTTTCTCAGCACTCACAAAATTTCATTTTTATCACTTTGTAAATTTGTTCCCAGTCTGGTTAGGATATTGCAGGCTGAACCATCTGATTGTCCGAAAATCGTTCATTGCTTAGGAGGGCATGTTAAGCCGTCGGTCCCGATTGCTGTCTACTTTTACTCAGACTTCGGTCAGTACATTGACAATATAGTATGCGTTTGAAAATCTTTGACACCAGATCTTTGGAAGACTCAGTATCCCACACAGAAAGAAAGAAAGAATATCTTAGTAAGGCGGTGCTTTCAATGAGTCGAGAATTTGGGGTTAGCACTAAATCCATTTTCATGTATTATGAGGGATATAATATAATAAAACATGACCCCAAAACTGATCAAACGCAAATCACTCTCGACATATCACCCGAGCTTAACGCAACCTACTTCAGGGTACGAGGGTACCAGGGTACGAACAAATCCAGCAATTATAACTCCGAATCCGTACCTCCAGGGATCCATGGAGAGGCAAAGGGAATAATTTTAGCGACGATTATCTGAAGGGCTTCAAGGGACTCAATGGCCCTCTGCAAGTGGCTAAGTAATTAATGACTACCCTGCTAGCTTTAATTGGAGAAAATTTGTTTCTTGGTAGTGATGAAAGGGCGAAAAAATGTGGTGGAAATGTACAGGTTCAAGATGCTGTGTCATTTGTCTTGTGCACAGGGAATGAAAACTTCATGACGCAGATGTTTTGTTATAGTTGCCTCTTTTCATGGATGTTGTACTTATCATGTTAGACAAACCATCGCCTTTACAGGCTTTCGAGCTACGGTAAAACATGGCAGTTCTCTCGATTGTCACCTGTCGCTAAGTACTTTTAACGCACCGTAACTTATGCGTCTGTCAGTCTGAAGGAAATTGTGAATTCCGATCTTATTCCATTACAAATTCGGCTACGGTGCGATTACGGTGCTTTACGGTGAGTAACGGATGCATCTGTCAAGTTTTTTTCTGTAAACGCACCGTAGCCATGTTTTTGTGGGTATAAGATCGGAATTTGCAATGTCTTTTTACTGACAGCCTTATGCGTTACGGTGCGCAAAAATACGCAGCGACAGACGACAAGTAGGAAAACTGCCTAAGATACATTGACCAAATCTTCAATTTTAATTTCAGAACGCTAAAGCAAATAAGTCCGCGTAAAACAAATTTAACATTTAAATAATTATGATGAAAGTAACATATTTGAGTATGCCCAAATTTCGTCCGTAAACGATAACAATTATTTGACATTAGGTATTAAAAGAAAAGCTTACAAGTAAACTTCATAATCAGTTTTGTTGGCGCTTGCGTTGTAATATGACTGCGCAAGTGCAGTCTACGTGCAGCCATACTGTATCTATTGTATAATGATGAGTTAATATGGGTCATCATCTGCCTGTTATCCAAATTTATTTGGGGTCGGCGGGTGATATTAATAAGTAAATCACATTTTATTCTTTGTTTTTACTACTGTTTAAAAGAAGTATTATATGAGTTAAATAATGTGTTAGGTTGTATAAGAACTTAAGCGAATAGGTTAAAGAAATTAGTACGGCACCAAGACAAACAAATTCTCGGTTTAATGGTGCCATGATGTGTTAAAAATATTGTACAGTTGTACGAATAATTAAATTCTTAAATAAATTCATTAAATTTATTAAAATGTTTAAATATGAAGTAAAACCTTGTATGCTTAACTTATGTCAGGAGACGATTTTTAGGACACTTTATTCAAGCAAATACCTACTTTAAATTCATACATAGAAATTGATTGAAAACTACCAAATGGTACAGAAATAATTTTACGTGTATTATTAGAGTTTCCATAAACAGCCCATGAAAACTTTAAAATAAAGTGCTTCTAGATGAAGGTTTACCACAGAACCCTAAGAATGCCTGATTTCCAAAGTACTCATCTGCTTAATTACTACGAGTACTAGAAAATTGCAAGATAAGACTCTTTAAACATTCATAAACGTCTTTAGAAATTTGACGAGACTTCCACTCAGCCGATCTCATTTTGACTCAAAAGTATTCGGATTATTTATTAACAAAAAAGAAAACGAAATGTAAGCGTCAAAATGAAGAAAAATGCCTACAAAATACCTCCCTTTTGAGTTAATTCGGGCGATATTTGGACTAAATAAAACGAAACGAAATACTGGTGCTTTATTTTGTTTTGGGCTGTGGGGAAAAATGCGTTACAGAGTTTCGCCTATAAATTTATGTTTGGGGTATTAGCATATCCGAAACGGTTTAGCGGCTTAAATTATTGCGGGGCGTTAATTTCTCGACCGAATATTTATGGATCGAACTATTTACCGACGAACAAAAATAAATGCAAATGAATATACAACAATGATTAAGATTTAACTCCCTATTAAATCCAAAGATTTGTTTGAAAACTGCGATAAACAGAGTGTAACCGCTTGGCGGCTAGCTAGTGTAGGATATTAGCCTTACGTACTACATACAAATTGAAACTTCCTAAAAACAAACATTTCAGTTAAATCTATTGCCGTGAAAGCGAATTCAAACGTATATTCAATGTAATTTTTCACTAAAACTATCTTACCAAGATATATGTGCATAGATTTGCATATAAAGCGAACTGCCAATCAGTCCAACCCGAGAATCGAACCCGGCTAATACTACTGAGAAAACCTTTCACAGACCAATTATTGTAATGTATTCAGCGAACGCGGCGCTAGCTTTCAGCCTTTAGCTTAAAGGCTGCTTCACCCGCGTCAGCCACACGCTGAGTCGGCGTCTTTCTTAAGGCGGCACCAGTCACAAAAAATAAGTAACTTTTTTAATCGCTGCGTTCGAGAGAAACAGGCGATGACGGCTCAGATCCGGAAAACCGAATATTTGTTAAACTATTAAAATATACAAACAAATATTTTAGAAAGTGAGCCTATAGATTCATGCTGCTGCAGGCGCTGCCGCACATATGAGCGCGCCACGCACGTGTTCTGCGACAACGCGCCGCGCGTGCGCAAGCAGCTGCGACACGCGCTGTTGCAGGCGCTGCCGCACATATGAGCTGCTGGAAATATTTAGAAGGGTCCAAACCATTTCATCTTCTTTGCGTGATGCGGTGAATTAAAATTTATATGCCTATTTTTTACTACACGAAAGGCATTGAGAGACATGAAACTGAACACCTTTCCTCAAGGAATGGACCTTCTATTAAAATGAAATCAGTTGAGATTAGTCTGCTCATATTTCGACCAGTGATTACAGATTAAATCTGTTGTTTTGTATCTGCATAGACTATTTTATATGTGCTGTGTTTTTTTTTCAAGACCAAAACCTTATCCGAAAGTTGAGTTCGGTTAGATCACTCTAAACTATGGTTTAAATATAAGTAGTAATTAATGACTCTAATAAAATATTCTGTTGATGATACATCAAACAACTTAGTTTACTTCCATGATCTCAAATTTCCTTTCGGAAATTTAACAGATTCATTACTCATTTAATAAGGAAGACGAGGACACAAAAAGAAATATGAAATAAGGGATTACAATCAAATCGTTTAGGTTTTGTTCTAAAAAAGGGACTTTAAACGCACAATTGGAGCTTAATTTGCCATATTTTTCTATCGTGGCAATTTCAATAAATCGTGTTTAGAGTCTCATAGTTTTGTAGCATATATTTTAAAAAATATTACTAAGAAAATTACTGTGTCATAATTTGGAGATTTCAAGAAATAGATACAAAATTCCGAACACTATTTAACCTTGCGAGGTATATTTCTAAGCCAATTTCACCTTAAGGGGCTTTGAAGTCCCATAGTTTCACTAGAAACATTTACAATTTGTAAGTCTTTGCGTTGCCACTAGTTCCTGAATATGCTTACGTGGTGAAAAGTAGGTGATGAAAGTTAAGGGATTGAGGAATATTCCGTTTTGGAACATTCGTTATTTTATGTATTCGTATAGATAGCTGTTAGCTGCATCCAAAATTTCAATCTGGATATTTTTGATTTTTATTATTTTTCTGTCGTTAATAAGAACCTGATAAACTCTAGCGTCAGAGTTCTTTAAAGCTATCTACTGCTGCAACTACGCCTCTGTTTTGGATTAAAAAGATAGGTAGAAGGAACGCTGACAACTTTTTAAATTAATTTTGAATTTAGAATGATTTTACATGTCATCTTAAGTTCTTCATACAGTCAATCTTCTTCTCGTGTCGATTGTTGTTCAACTTTTTAGTCAGTCCAAGAAATGTTGCTGACACCATTACATTGGCCTCAATTAGGGAAACCAATTCTCATAATTTACGAGTACCTTAAATTTAGGGTGTCACTTTCCGTCAAATAGCTTAAGAAAAGGATAGGAGATCTAAGTCCTGCCATGTTTAAAAATGTCAATGGGTTCTTCGCCATTTCTAGTCAATTTATCGCCATTGCTTTCATCGTCGCCTTATTTTAACTTTTAACGCGTATTTTGCGTAAATTATAAGACATTGCACGCCTTAAATATCTCATATGCTTTTCTAAACTTCTATGACGTAAAGTGACAACGCTAATTACAGTTACGATAAGAGATTTTATTTCCCGAATTGCGGCCATTGCATGACAAGTACTAACATAAAGTAGTTGAAACACAACAAGAGCAAAAACAAATGACAGCTCGAGACGAGGGTTGAGGGGACGCAGTGCGCGCTGACCACGGCAAGTCACGGTGACGTCACACGTCAAATAAAGTTGCGTGTCGGCAAAAAGCGTGCACGGATTGAAGCTGGCAACCCTTTTTGACCGATGGACACAGATTTTGTACAGATGTGCTTGCTTTATAAGTTGGTCGTCAAAGCGTGTTTTAATAACTGATTGCACTAAAACTGCACGTCATGGCTAGTATCTTTAGAATCTAAAACCTACGAGCATTGAAAAGGGGGAAATAGTATTGATTCATTTAGTGTCTGTCCTATTGCAGGGCAAAGGCCACCCCTATTAGAAGTTAAATTAGGTCTTAGGTTTTTAGTGATATATTCTTGATATAAAGGATTTGATAATATTATCCGCAAATATTTTTAGAGTGACCCAGACTATCAAACTAAACATCTTTAGGAGGTGTGATGATGAGGCCAGTAGGCCGAGTGACGACAGTGAGGAAAAGGGTAGCTACCCACCTGGTCGGGAGTTGTGAAAAGGGGAACGACTGTTCCAACCGGACATGTTTGGAAGTTGTATATAAAGCGATCGGCGGAATAACTTCGATACCGCGTTTCAGGACTTGTACGTGGAGCGCATGCGCGCCGCCACACAACTTTCTCACAGGAATATAGGTCAAAATATAAAAAAAAATGCTTCCATACATAAAATGTACCAGCCGACCGGTTCAATTTGTATGTTACTTCCCAAGAGAACACAAATATCTTTCTTTAGACTCTGCACTGACTACAAACTAATCAACCCGCGTAAAAATAATGGTTGGCAATTTTAATATTCATGTGGGGAAAAATAACAGTATATAGAAAAATTACAACTAGTAACACACCGAAACTTAGCAATTGAATATAAACACGAGCAATGCTTGCCCGCTTAGAGCGGTAAAAGTGTTTAGTTGGGGAGAAACAGCATTAAAACAAACACAGAAACTAATTCACATTATCGCTGAACTTAAGGGGCTGTCGTTCATCTTCATTACCTCCATTAAGGGCAGAGAACCGACGTGGCTGTGTGGCCTCAGTGATAGCGTGTATAAGTCTATATTTGTCAAAACAAAAGAGAGATTGAACTGGAGCATGCTTCTCTTAACAAAGTCATTACTTTAGTTTATTATTATGGACCTACAGTGACATTGCAGGCTGAACCACCTGATTGTCTAAAAGGAAGATGATTTCGTGCTTTGGGGAGCACGTACAACCGTCGGTCCCGGACTATAATCACTTAGACCGCGGTCGTTACTCAACCATATCAGAGTTCTACTATTAATCTAGTAAGCGGTTGAAAAAACTTTAGATACCGATGAATAAAATAATTCAAAACAACCAGAAAAGTGAACAAGATTAAAACATTTTTTGTCTCGTTCTATCTCAAAGAAACGAATAATCTGTAATATTATAATAAAATCTATGTTTTCAAAATACTATTTAACTTTTTTGTAAATTATATTCCCTCTCTACACTGAAAAATGCACTTTGTTACCCTTTAGGCACATAAAGTCTTCTTTACCTAAAATACCACTTTACATTCCACCGTTTCGGACTAAGCGCTTCCAGTCATCATTTATAATGCTAAAGAGTGGAACTCACTACCTGCGTCTATGTTTCCAAACGCATACAACCCTAATCTCTTCAAAGTAAGGGTGAACAGGCTTTTTCTGGGTGAGCTCGCTCGATATTAGACACTGTCTCTGTCCTATGACCTAGACTAGAGTCAAGAGCAAACCCATCCGTAATAAAAAAAAAACAATGACATTGAAACATGAATTTCTCTAGTGTTCAAATCACTTATCGCTAGCGTCGGCACTACACCCGAAAAACAGAGGGAGCTTAATTCAGCCTGTTATTTCCTGTTCAATGCTTAATGAAGTCTGTTTTAATGTATGTGCCGTGTGAAATTAGTTGTTTTGGCCCGTTACCTTAGTTAGAAAGAGATGGATGCTGTGCTTAAAAAAACTTATAGGAAAAGGAGGAAAACTTGTGGAAAAGTAGCAATTTCTTATGCGAATAAAATATCGCCTTGGAATTTTGATACTGCAAGAGTATTTTAATTCCTAGTATACTTAGCTCATAGGGATGCTTGTTGATTAGTAAACCAGCCTCAATTTTTTATTTTTTAATAAACAGATATTACAACACAATTTAAAAGTACAAGTACATACCTAATTTCGGATTATGACATATTCAAATCAAAAGGGTAGATTTAGAACAAAATATGAAAAATAAAAATTTAAAGCGAGCTATACTATACTAACGAAAAATGTATCTTAGACGGACACATTATTTGATCAACCTAGCTTCTTTGTATGAATTAATTCATTATTCCAGCTCCAATATTCTTTTGTTCTGTGAAATAAAATCTTTTTACTTCATCTACAACAGCCACTAGAGTCCACTACATGCCACAACCTATTGGCGGGTATTTGTCAAACTCACTACGCTTGGCAGGAGGATTGGCGAGCGCAGTGTAAGTTGTGATATATGTTCATAGATAATGCTGCTGTGCATTCTCCGAATAGTCACCTCTTACGACAGCCACGGGTAGTAATGAGATGATGCTATTCTAATCCGGCACCAAATGGCCAAAACCTTTTTACCTAAAACAATAATACTAATAGCGAAAAGATACCCACTTACAATTAGTTTTAAGAGCTTCGTTCATTATAAGAAACTCAATTAAAATGATATGTTTTTTCAGGATCTGTTTTCTTAACATTTTCATCTCGGACAGTGAATGATATGACTTTACAGACGAAGTCGTGAAATTTACATTAGTTCGTTTCGCTTTAAACTATGACAAAGTTTGGTCTATCAGCCCTTTGTGATGTTAAGTCTTTGACAAACTGTTATTAAGTTCAGTCGGTGGTCCTATAGAGTTCGTTACTCTTGGCCAGTTAGCAATTTAAAGTTAGTTGTAAAATACCTTATTAAGTTTTGTATGCTGTTTTAAAAAGTGTTTTTTTTTGCAATATGCGTTAATTAGTGTCAATAAACCAGTGTAAAGAATAAGATTACTTAAATATGAAGATATATTTTATCTTTATTGTGTACCAAATTTTTACATTAAATTTGAGTATTAAACGTAGTCACAAAGGTGAGCTGATTTCTATGGAGAGATCTCTTCCAGCCAACCTGCACAGTGGAATCAGAAAATAATATATAAGAAGATTTTTGGCAAAAGCTGTCACAGCGCATACTACCTGAAATTCTGCGACTTATTGCAGGTGCGGCCGTGTGGTGCCGGAATAGAATAGCATCACCACATTTCTACCCGTGGGTGTCGTAAAAGGAGACTGAGGGATGAATCGGAGGATTAGGCAGCAGCTTTTTCTGTAAATATCTATAAAGGTATAGAAGGTACCTTGCACTGCGCTCGCTCAAGAGGGTGCATTTCCATACCCAGCAGTGGACTGTTGTTTCTATTAAGGTTGTTGTTGCCAACCAACGCTAGTGTCAAAAATACATAAATTTTGTAACTTACTGCACAAAATTTATTTTTTAATTTAAAACCGTTGTCATACCTAGAACCGTTACGAATAAATAAACGATAATCTAGAATATTCAAATCAACTGGCGCTGCCAAAACGACATAGCGGAATAGATTGACAATCTCCGATCTAGTATCGTTTCCAGAGCTGCGACCAAACAATGCGACAGCGAATAATTCCAAATCGGCCACCGCGTCCAATAATCCGAAATCAATGGACAATCTCATGGAATATAGTAGTAGGAATAGTGTTGCCCAGGTAACAATGAATTAGTCGATATGTTATAGACATATGTATAGGTATCAACGTACTGTGACGTGATCGATTGAAATATGTAGAACAATGATAGAAACTGAAACAGGTGTATATGGCGAGTGTGGATGGGAACGAAGAAAGGGGAAGACCAAGACGCACGTACTTGGATCAGATCGGGGACGTTCTAAAGAAAGGTCAGGTCAAGAGTACCCTAAACCGACGAGCATGTATGAAAAGATTGATGCATGTTGAAGAAGCGAAAGAGGTGTGTCAGGATCGTAGCAAGTGGAAAGATGTAGTCTCTGATTATGTGTATTGTATATATGATAAAAACTGAGATTTAGTAACTAGACGAGGGCTGGTGACAAAGAATAACTTTCCCCAAGGAACACATAGGTCGAAATACGAAAAAAATAATTGGACCAATATTGCTGTTTAGCTGATTTGAAATACTATGGAAACTCTAAATATTTTAGTCACATTTCAACTTATGGTCCATGGAAAGTTGCTCCTTATCACCAGCCCATTTTGAACATGAGCGTTTCTTATAATTTATGCCAATCGCATTTGGGGCACTGTCCCGTAACTTTAAGGATGAATAACAAATTTTTATATCGTGTTTAGCTTGTATTTATGAGTTCTAAGTATACTTTATTGATTAATTTCACATAAAAAATTACTCTAAAGCATATTTATTATACAATTCTTTCAAAAAACTAAATAAAATAAGCACTCAAAAATTTAAATGTATGAAAAGTCATGTGTCCCACTTCATTTCTGTCTTACTTGAAGCTATTTTTTCCATAAAGTTGTAAGAAACAGCGTACGTATTTCTATTATAGCCTTTGCTCCAATTTAAGACGGTCCATATTTGACTGGCGTATTAAGCGCTACGACGACGTTTTATATATATTTTTAATTTTAAACTTGTCCCAAAAATAGTTCCAAAAAATACTCCAGTTTTTGTGACCCTATTATACCCCTAAAATTAATTAAATTTACCAATTTTTTTGAGTCTGAATAAAATAGCAACACCAAAACGCCATTTGAGGCCGCCATATTGATGAAATGTCATCTGCTGGTGTCAGTGTGCAGGAAGCGCATCCGGTTTCGGTGCTGAAAATTTTTTGCGTTCGGTTTTTGCGACCAATTATAAAGATGAGTTGACAACAAATATTCACTTGTTTTTATGCTTGCACATAGATTGTCACTTACACTACAAGTTGATGACTTTTACTAGATCAATCAACAATTCAAATCACGACAATCAAATTTCTTCGCTTGTGAATCATGTATTCGTGACTTCCTTTTTGCAACTTTCCCATAGTCACGTATAAGTGGAAATGCTGGTTACCAAGTAGGAAATTATAAAGCCACATCTACAACGTATATTTGGTACTATTTATCTCGGTTTTTTTTTTGTTCGATGTAGTTAGGTTGTGAATATTTATTGAAAAATAACGTTTCATCTACCCACAATATTTATGAACTTTTCCCCAAAGTCTACTTTTTAGTTTGTAACGAATTTTTAGTTTTTACTATTATAACGAACATATAAATATAATATTAGGACGTCAGCAACGGCTCCAACGATTTTCTTAAAATTTTGTATGTAGTGGGTTTTGAGAGCTATGAGTTGATAAATATAGCGGACCGGACAAACATGTTCTTATCATTAAACGAGCAATTTGTTCAATTTTTAACCGACTTCAAAAAAAGGAGGTTCTCAGTTTGGGCTGTATGTATGTAGGTCTGTCTGTATGTTTGTCCGCGATTATCTCGTGTTTGGCTGAACCAATTTTGATGCGGTTTTCAGCAAAGTTGACAGACTTTAAAAAAGGTTTAAGGCATATTGACCGACAAAAAAACGGAGGTTTGCACTTTTAACACGTTCTTTGAAGTCGGTTCCCTTTAAAAAAAAGTTATTATTCAGCCTCAGACCTCAACGGTTTTCACGAAATTTTGAGTGTTGGAGTTTTTTGGGACGAAAACTCGGTCTCCCTAGTTTTTAGGCTGGTTAGGCTATTGCAGGTCCATCATACGGACGATTTTGTTGGTTTAGGAAGTAAGATTCGTAACTATAAAAATAGATTAAGAAAAAATACAAAGTTGTAGAAGGCACAACATTAGAAGAACTATGAAAATAGTGAAAAAATTGCCATTTTTTACAATTTTGTACACTCTGCCTTATAGTTTTTATTTTGCTACCAACGATCCTTTTTTGTAACCGTCCGATAATATTTTTCATTTGATTTTGGTTTTCTGATGTTTCTTTAATAGCAAATTACTAAAGTTTTATGTTTTTTATTAAGATAAAAAAAGAAGAAGACTGTTATATACATATAAGCAACCTCACTTTTTTATTTTTCATTTGCATGAAACTTTTATGTTAGTTTTTGGGACTTGGTAGCAAAAAAAATATAAATAAGCATGTTTTCAAGAAATATGCAACTTTATTTGTTTCTTCTCTGTAGAAACATAATTATTCGATCCTAAAGTTATAGAAAACAATTCAAAACATGGGATTCTTAGACAGCTTTCCACATTTTTTGTGAAATAAAAAGTAGCAAAATAAGAACGTTCAGATTTCCATCCCTCAGTTTTTGATGTATTTTTCATAATAAACCTAAATTAAATGAAATTCTGTTTAAATAAAACAAATTATTATTAAACATGCTATCATATTTATAAATCGACGCTTGAAAGGCAAAATGATCTAAGCGACATCCGACTAACTTTACAGTAGAGCAGTTTAAAGTTTGAAATTTTAGAAAAAAAATCGTGTAAATTCGTGTGATTAAGATAATTGCGCAGTTCTTAGATATATTTTTCATGATTTTTTGAGGTACGTATTGGTAAATGAATTTATTAAAAATAATGCTTAGTTTGAAAGTTAGTGTCGCTTAGTCAAATTTAACCTAAAAGTAGCGACAGGAAAAATTGACTAAACGACAAGGTTTGGTTAAGAAAGGTAAGGTTAAATTTTAATACATGCTTTTCTAAACAATTTTCTGCCGAGTAAAAATTATCTAACTTAAATTGAGACTGTTTAAAAGTTGAGTCAAAACAACCTTAATTAAATTTATTGGTTAAAAAAGGTAAGGTAAAATTTAAATACATGATTTTTCAAACAATTTGCTGCCGAGTAAAAATTATCTAACTTAAATTGAGACTGTTTAAAAGTTGAGTCAAAACAACCTAAACTAAATTTCGTATTTTATTTTGACCGTAAATTTGTCATAAATGATGTTCTCACCTAAAATTGGATCAATTATTTTCTTCAAGAATGTTAATAAAACTGTCTTCAGTTTTATTAATCACTATAAAATCAACACTGAGGCACACAGAAGTAGCATAGCTAGGTATTACATTTTTCTTTGCTTCTTGGTAACCATTTTGTAAAATGTCCAGCAGTGAATTTCAATAGGCTGATCTGATCTGGAATAAATTTTATAGCAATATTCATACTATATGCCTATTTTGAAACTTACTATAATCTTAGAACATGTTTTAACCGGGCGCGTTTTCCAAGTCCAATTTCCAATAGTCCGAATGATTTATTATCTGCTTTGTTTGCACATGATTTTATCTTGAAATTGAATGTCAGCATGTAATAGAATGCTGCATAGGCAACACATAATTTTGGTTTCTCTTGGTGTTTTTAACGACTTGGCCACGTACATTTTGGACTCGTGAACCTTATCTTTTGTGAATAACCTTGGCATTAACCCTGGATACTATTCCTGCTATACATGACGACCTAAGCTTTCTATGCGGACACAGTTATATTGTTCTGTTTCATGGCTTTGGTGACAGTTCGGCATGGCTGGCAGTTTACACCAGTCTACCAGTCGTGGTAGAGGGAAGACTTTAAAAAGCCAAGCGCGCGAGTTGGTGTTGAAGTTAAGCGCGTAGCTGCTGCTTTGGGAATAGGCATCAATACAGTTGCCAGCATAACCAAAGAAAAATATGGTGCTTCTGGCCTTGAAGAAAATAAATTTAGCAAAGAAAAGGAAAATAACCACATATCCCATCACTGGTATTAATAACTTTGATGCAATACGACAAGACGTATATATATTGTTTTGTATAGTTTTACCTATTAGATTTTATGTTTTACAAATAAAGAATTTTAATTAGAATTAGAATTATTATACCAACAAGAAATACCCGACGAGGACCAAACTTCTGAATTCCTTACGTGAAGCTGGTTTATTTCATGGTGGCAAGACTTTACTATCACAAATTTTAAACGAATTGGGGTTTCAATATCAAAAAGTCAACCAGAGAAAAAAAGTATTCATGGAGCGAACCGACATAATTTTACTAAGAAACAGTTTTCTTATTCTTAGATGAAACGTGGCTGAAAGCCAACCACACCGTATCCAGCACCTGGAAAGATAACACAGCGCAATCGACATCAAAGGCTCAACGGGAAAAGGAGGTCTGCAGTATTATATGCCACGCCGGGTTTGGGAGCGTAGGGTTTTAAAGAAGGTAGTCTGATGGCATTTGCGAAAAAAAAACTACCATGAAGAAATGGACGCAGACAGATTTGAAGAATGGTTGCGTGGACTACTCATCAGCGTAGAAGAGCCTCTGTAATTTTAATGAACAATGCACCTTACCACTCGAGGTAAATTGACAGAGCACCAATCCAAAATAATAAAAAAGCCGATTTTGTTAACTGGTGGGGTGGTATGGGATCTACCTCCTAGCGGTCCACCCCGGGCAACGGCAACACAGGCTTGCCTGTGGATAAGTCCGGCTGAACGATCCCACCAAGCGGTGGAAGGCTTCGTAAGGGGACGCCTGGCTCGCGACCACCATCCCACCGAAGTCTGGCGCCAAGTAGCCTAGCTGCGTTCCGTCAGTGTGTGGGAGTGCCAGTGCCTTAACAGGCTTCTTCTGGGTGAGCTCGCTCCATCTTAGACTCTGTCTCTGTCCTATGACCTAGACTAGAGTCAAGAGCAAACCCATCATTATAAAAAAAAAAAAAAAAAAACTGGCTCCAGCCACACCGAAAAGAAGCCGACCAAAGCATGCTGAAAGCAGAATTAGTGAGGCTGGTGAAACTTTTCAAGCCAGCACGGTTAAAATACGAAATGGCATTAGAGTACGGCCATCGTGTGGTTCGACTACAGCTATACCATTGCCAATACAATGCCATCGAATTTATTTGCTATCTAGCTATCTATGTACGGTCTCAGTCGGTTATTTTATTATTGAAAAGTAGACAAATAACTGAATTAATTTTTTCCCCAGCAATATTTTTTCTTTAAATAAGTAAGTTTCTAGTAGAAAGTCTACTTTTGTTAGATTGTATTTGTATTGATTGTAAATTAAAAAAAATATCATGACATGATGTGCTGCAGACATGTATTCAGCTTCGGATTTAAATCAATGTTACTCGAATAGGTATATGGCAGAGGCCTCTGAGCTACTTAAGGCTGGTAGAAAAACCTGTCCTGGAGGAGCTGAAAAGGCTACTCAACTCTGTTATAGCCAATGGAAAACCCCCGAAGGCGTGGAGCAGAGGTGTTGTGGCATTGTTTTTCAAGAAAGTAGATAATACGCTCCTCAAAAACTATAGGCCGATCACACTTCTGAGCCACGTCTATAAGCTGTTCTCGAGAGTCATTACGAATCATTTGGCATTAAGATTCGACGCCTTTCAGCCACCAGAACAGGCCGGGTTTCGTAAAGAATTTCTCACCGTGGACCACATCCATACCTTACGGCAGGTTATACAGACGTCAGAAGAGAATAACCAACCGCTGTGTAAAGCCTTTGTGGACTACGAAAAAGCCTTCGATTCCATCGAATTCTGGGCTGTTTTGGACTCCTTGCAGCGGTGTCAAGTAGATTGGCGATATGTGGAGGTGCTAAGAAGCCTCTATCAAATGGCAACGATGTCCGTCCAAGTACAAAACCACAGAACGGGATCCATCAAACTACTCCGAGGTGTAAGATAGGGTGACGTTATATCCCCGACACTCTTCACCAATTCGCTGGAGGATATCTTTAAGACTTTGCAGTGGGATGGACTAGGCATCAACGTCAACGGCGAATATCTCCCACATCTCCGCTGTGCCGACGATATAGTCATAATGGCTGAATAGCTGCAGGATCTGCAAAACATGCTGACCAGTCTCAACGTCGCCTCGAGACGTGTTGAACACATCATCTCCGAGCCGGTCTCCGTCGAAGGTATAGCCCTTGAAGTTGTCCAGAAGTATGTGTGCCTTGGAAAAACTTTCCAGCTGGGTAGAGACAACTTTGAGGCTGAAATCACCAGAGGAGTGCAGCTAGGCTGGGCAACATTTGGGAAGTTGCGTCATATTTTGAAATCACCCTTACCACAATGCCTCAAGACCTGCCAGTCATGACCTATGGAGCCGAGACGTGGAACCTAACAGTAAAACTGGCCCACTGGTTACATGTCACTTAAAGAGCTATGGAACGGTCTATGCTCGGTATCTCTACCTCTATAATTGATAAAATCCGGAATGAGACTATCCGCAAAAATAACAAAGTAACGGACATAGTCTGGAAGTGTAGCAAACTGAAGTGGCAGTGGACTGGGCATATGTGTCGTAGAACCGACGGACGGTGGAGTAAACAGGTTCTCGAGTGGAGGCCGCGCAAGTGTAGTGTTGGACGACCTCCGGCCAGATGGACCGATGACTTTAAAAAGGCTGGTGGCGACTGGATGGCGAAAACGGGAGATCGTGCCCTATGGCGTACGCTGGGAGAGGCCTACGTCCAGCAGTAGACTGCAATAGGTTTATGTATGTATGTATGTAGACAATGAAATTATCATCAGATTGTTTGAAGACAGCACGAGCAGTGACAGCGAAGAACCTTCGTCTTCATAGCCGGAAGAAGAGTGATACTACGCATATAAACGTAAATGCTACGTACATTTAGTGCTCATGTACATCACAATTTTCCCTAAAGGGGGTCACAATTGTCAAATACGACCTATTCGGATGGCTACAGTACTTTAGTGACTTTGAAACTAAAGTTGACTTTAATGTTTGTGCTAGCGACTGCGCGCGTGTCGCCCGCAGGTCTAACCAACATTTTTATGTGAATTACTGTAGGTAAAAATACTCTTTGCGCCTTTACTTGTCACTACCGTAGGTAATAACCAACATTGGATAATTATGACCGTTGAAGTAAATGTTGTCTAAATAATAAAATCACACTTGAAAACGGCAGGTAAACCTTGACCAAGCGACTATCGGTTTAATTTTTCGGCAGGCAAAAATTTACTAAGCGACAGTCAGTTGTATTTTTAGGCAGGTAATATATGCTGAAGTAAATAAATAAAAAAAATAAAAATCAGGCAATTTTAACCAAACGCCATACTGAAAAAATTACGAAGAAGTAAAAATTACCTAAGTTATAAAAAAAATAAAACCTTTGTGAAGAAAAAATTTACTAAGCTCCTAACATTTATTTGCAAGATCCTGGAAAAATTGACTAAATACAAAAATATTCTACGAACAGAAAGGAAAAAGTTATCCACATACAAATTTACCATTACATAATAATTATGCCCTTTTTTGAAAATTTGGTGGTTGAGTAATTATTACTCAACCACCAAATTTTCAAAAAAGGGCCAAAAATTGTGTCGGTTAGTTAAATTTTTTTTGTTGAAATTCGCAAATCCTCAAATATCTAAGCGCCAAAAAAGTTGTCGTAGAGAGACGTGAGTAGGACCAACGACGCAGAAAAATCAGGCGATTCCAACAATGTATATAACTCAATATGGCCAAAAATGTCGCTTAGATCATTTTGCCTTTCAAGCGTCGAAATACAACAACACTTTCAATGACTTTTTTTATTTTTGGTGTTTTTGAAATCAGTGGCATAAATTATAAGAAACGCTCACATTTGTATCTAGTCACTTAAAATTTCATCATACCTGCTTACGAATGTTAATGGCTTCAAAACAATATTTCGTTTCTCTTTGTCATGTATGATAAAACATAACTTTTTATGGAACAAATGTAAACTAATATTGGAAACAATACACAATTACATTGATCAAACTCTATTCGCTATAGATAAAACGAAATGAACCTATCAGAAATGGAATTCTAGCACGCAAGTATGACGTCCCTTGTTTATACAGGATGTAAAAATAATAGCAGCAAATATTTTAATGGGTGAACCGGCCCATGAATCTGAATAACTTTCCCAAAAAAACATAATGTCGAAATATGAAAAAATATTCGACCTCCTATACTCGTGCAAATGGACTTGGTTGGCTGAAACATTTTGTATGGGATATATTATGACCTTAAGAAAAAGTTCATCAGTTTCTTAGGCTGGTGGATCCGTTCTCTCTCTCTTTTCGTGTGGGATACCGAGTCATCCAACGGCCCGACGAACCTTGGTGTCAGAGTTTTTAAACCGCCTACTACCACTAGTATGCCTCTGACATGGTTGTGTTACGACCGCCGTCTAAGTAATCATAGACAGCAACCGGGACCGACGGCTTAACGTGCCCTCCGAAGCACGGAACCATTTCTTTTCGGACAATCAGTTGATCCGATGAAATATTTGCATATTTTTAAACCTCAAATATCTTTTGTATTCTACTTTTATCAGCACCAGACCTACTTATCCATTTAACTGATCATTATAATTTTAATAAATGTATAAAAGACCAGAAATTGTTGGTCTCTCAAATGTGTAGGTTTGATGTGTTGTACGGATCGATAATACAGCCAGCAACATAAGATTGTTATTATGATCGCTTTCCTAGATAGTATATCAATGTTGCATCAAAATTGCTTCCACATTGTCGATGCATCTCGTTTTTAGGCGAGCAGCACTAATAGACAATCTACTGCAGGGATGTACAACGTTGATGAATTTTAAGAACACAAACTTATCGTTAAAAAATTTAAGTAACTGTTAGTTTGTTTGTTATGCCGTGTGATTCCTGCTTCGAATAGCATCACTCTTGTTCTTTCCCACTGGTGTATAAAGAGGCGCAACTTCATGTTTGTTAAAATTTTAGGTGACAGGCTGGGAACCTGTGACTATGGTGATCAACGACTATTCTGAAATTTCAAATATTTGTCAGATGTGGTGATAGCGACCTTTTGCTCTGCCTACCCTACAAGGGATAAAGGCGTGATATGTGTGTGCTAGTTTGTTTGTTATATTTTCATAAACAAATCAAACATACGCTAAAATAGCATGATTTTTGTACAGACAAAGCTAGAAAATTCTTGTGAAAAATAACTTTTTATGCGTTCACGATTACTTTCACACATGTTGATCTATGAACCGGGTATTCTTTTGGTAAACAACTATTTATTTACCCGGATCCCAAGAGTTTGTTCATTGAATACAATTAAGGTACCTATATATATTTTTTTCGCGTGGAAATACCTCACTTCCAAATGCAATTCTGATAAATTAATAATTTCACAAACATATCTCAATCGTTAGGTTCAGATCAACAGGCGCATTTGATACCATAATGTTGACCACCCCTGATCCAGCAAAACAGACTGATGCGACGGCCGTATAATCCAGCCGAAGTGAAAACCCGGCAAGCTGGCACTCCGCCAGCCAAGGCCTGTCCATGCAACTCAATTAGTAAAAGTAATAACCGTGGGTACATATTGATTTTAGTAGCATAATCAGCGGAATTGTTTGAAACGGTAACGTTAGAGCAAGTTTCTCGCCTCGATCGTGCTCGAACTTTTTATGGGTTAATTGGTGGCTTGACTTTATTTAATTTTGTTTCATTTGTCCACTGCTTGCTTTGTTAGACACCGAAAACTGTAGCCTATTAAACGTCGTTTACGAGAATATATCACGATAAATTTCTAATATTATTCTATTTAAACTTAAGTGAGGCATAACTTAAACTTGTAATAAAAACACGGATCAAACTCACTTTTATTTTTGTTGCGCGTTATCGCAACGTATTTGGACCATGATGTGGGTTTACACGACTTACTTGTTTAATAGTTGGTAGAGAGTTTATTCCTCTAAGTTTCGGCTGCTTACGGCAGCCTTCTTCACTGAGGTCAACAGATACTTGTTCGTTTAATAATAAAAAAGTATTTGGACCAGTCGGTGGCCCTTTCTCAGGCTGACGCTGACTCTGAAATTTCTTATAGTCTGACCAAAGTTTTAAAACCATACTGGAGCTGCTACGACGTAGCACTACCTACAACATTGTAGCTTGATCTGTGCTACGAATATATGGAAATCATATTAAGATGTACTCATAAAATTAATATTATATATTGAATTCACGATGATGAGCATTATTAATTCGGGAGTTTGAGTACTAATAGTAACAAACACATAGGTCGAGAATTTCCTTTTATCATACAAACAATGATCAGACCTCAAACAGAGTTTGTCACAAACGGATATATCAAAACCGGTTTTCAATCATGTCACGCAAATAACGAGCAATATCACTTTATTCACCGGATTGTTTTGTCCTGTTTGGTAAATGTAGGTAGGCATCATATTCTCGTGAACGAGTGAGTTTCACGGTTTATTTTGCACTCACAATGCTATATTTTTTTCATAAACGAAAATAAGAAATTGAAGAAAAACGACAAAATAAATTACACTAGATGCCGCTTTACGTCGCTTCAAGACAAGTATCGAGAGGTTGAAAATTTGAAAGTTTTTGGTTGAGTCCCGGTAGCTAAGTGACTGAGCGGTCGGATGGTACTCCACAGGACCCGGGTTCAGTTCCTGGCTTACGCAAAAAAATAAAAAACAATTGTTTATTTTCTTTTATGACTCAGCTTCATTTCCTATTTCGACTTTTTGTTTAAACATTCCAGGTTTTTGGTATCTGGCTAACTTTATCTTATCAACAGTAAAAAGAAAGTAATAATAATACAGGATATTTGCATGTCAGACCCGCATTTAGTAATATATAAGCCGCGAAACCCCAGTCGGTAGTGGCCTCCTTTTAGTAATGATACTGAAAATCGCAGGTTCGAAACCTGAAATTTTGCAAGTACTTATTTAATTTTTATAATTTATTACTATCCCAAACGGATTCAAGTTGTGTTTCTTTTTTATTTAACAATACCTTAGATTTCGAGCTATTTGCAGAGCTCGTGATCAAAACGGAGTAATAGTTGTGCAGACTCAAGAAAATCCTACCTACTAATATTAAAGATGCGAAAATTTAAATTTTTATTTGTTTGTTTGGTCCATTTTCACGCAAAAACTACCGAATTGATTGTAATAAAATTTCGCACACATAAAGAAGGCAACATGGATTAACACATATAAAAGTTTTTATCACCACTTATGCGGGCAAAGCCGCGGGTAACAGCTAGTATTAAATAATTTTCATGTCTTTGAGTAATCTGTAAAATAGATTTTAAAAAAGCAATCTATCGGCAAATTAAGAATCTCCTCTTCTTTTGAAGTCAGTTAAAAACCAATCCGAATTAATTCTGTATCCGAATCTCACTTCGTTAGGGTGGAGCCAAGTGTCGACTGCGTCGTTACTGAACAATATAGAGTTGACAATCACCTGTTCACCACCAATCGATATTGTCAACAATTGCTTGATTTTGCACAGTTTTTTAACATAGCACTAAAATATATCATGGTTATTGTATGCTACACCTACTTACTACATAAGTTAGGATTAGCACATTTTACAATCAACCGAAAAGTTAATCACGCAACTTATAATGCTTTTTAGTCCGATGTGATACAGGGATAGACTGTAATCTTGAAATAACTTACAAATACTTGTGCTGTGTTGAGATCGAACCCACGACTCTCGGCGTAGCTGTCTACTACGCCATCGGGCCATTCAAATACTGAAACGATAAGACGATGAAGAATAACCCAGTTTTCTATTAGGACAATACAAAATTGTTATAACAAAAATATAATGTAATACATTTTTTACACTGACGGATCATGACGTCATAAAAACTATTTATTTCAATCAAAAAACATTTTGCCTAGACATTTTCAATCACTCAATCTATAATGAAAAGATTATGTGTGGTTGAATGGCCAGCTTCACAGCCATTAGCTGCAGGACAGGTATGTATGACAACTTAAAGCTAGGTTATATTTAACGAATTACTAGATGATTTATACGAAAAAAGTCCTCCCTTCTTTTGAAACAGACCAATAATTTATTAAAATAAATTTAGACTTAATTTAGAGTGTAAAACTATCCTACATTGAATAAAGACAATTCAATTTTCAATTTGCCGTGTGATGCCGGCTTCGAATAGCATCACCCCATTTCTTACCCATGGGCGTCGTAAGAAGCGACTAGGGGACTCGAGGGTTAAATGTGTATTACAATTTTAGGCGATGGGCTGACAACCTATCACTATAGTGAATAGTGATACACAGTTATCTGATTGACCCTCAAACTATTGTCAGACGTGGTGTTAATATCCGTTGTACGGCGGTTAACGCTTTGCCTACCCCGTTAGGGATATAGGCGTGATTTATGTATGTATGTATGCAATTTTCATTTTATCGATAAAACCGTCTCAACACTACACAATAATGCTTATCACGCTAATTGGTGCTGGCAAATCGCCAATCGCCTGGAGTCGTGTCGTACCTGCATTGTGCCTCCATTTGTTGCAATCGTCTCCTCTATTTTGTTTCACAAATTTCAGAACAGTGCCAAAACTCACGCTTTTAGTTAACAAAAAGTTATTAGTAAAATAATAAGATCGAGTCCAAAATACAGAATAGAAAAGAAAGCATTTATTTCAGTGGAACAAAATACTTAAAAGTTAAGTTAATATAAACATGACTTATGTATATTATAAAGTATTACACAGAAAAAGGCAACCACTTGGCATTGTGCTGTAGCATAATATAAGTACTACAGCGCTGGTCTTCTATGGTACCCTATTTGTGCTGTAATATCAGTTCTAGCTAGTCTATAAGCAAGCAGCAGTCTAACAAAGGTTGTCAACAAACGTGCCGCGGTTGTACATTTGCAACTCCGTGCGGCTGTATTTTACTAAAAACATATTATACTCGTACCACGCACTTATACTCTTCTCTCTTATTTATTTATTTATTTTATACTTTATTGCACATGGTACAAAAGGCGGGCCTAATGTCACGCGGCATTCTCTACCGGCCAACGAGAGGGTAAACAGAGAGAAAAATACACGGGATCACTCGGGTGTGAAATCATAATAATGGAAAATAACAAATTGAACTACTATGAAATAGATATAAATATATAACAAACATATCATTTCTAAAATATACCTACACAAATACTTACTAAAATTAACTTACTTCTATTAATATACATACTCTAATGTAAACAGAAATAAATTAATAATTAATCTTTCTTCTCGTTTTTTTTCAACCTGTGGCCGGCCACCCAATGCTGAATGTAGGTCTCCTCCAATGTTCTCCACTGCTGACGACGCCACACACTAATTATACAGGGAGCAACAAAATTATAATAATAAACCGTAAGAAGGTACTGATGAAACTGAACTATTTTCCCCATGAAACATGGACCTATGATACCAAAATTGCCGGTCAGCTGGTAAATTTGCTATAGGAGGACCAATTTTGTAAATTGTTTCTACGTATGTTTCACGGAAAACATTGTTTAGTTCTATGAGTACCTTGACCTCATTTCGACTTGTGATAACGTTTTTATTGCTCGTTATAGATGCTGTAACACTATCAAAAGCCGTTTTAAAGTTCTTTAGGGTTTTTTGTTGATTAAATCAATCGCTATCGTTTCCTTGGAAATAGTCAGGAGAAGATATGTTGCACCGGGTTCTCCATTAACTTGGTATCTCACATGATATTGAAAGATAATTAAATTTATAACGAACAATTATGCATTTTCTCAAAAAATATCGTAAGTGTTTTAATTTTAAATTTACTTAAGTCAATATTTAATTCAGTTGGCGAGGCGCTGAGTTAAAGCTGAGAGTTTATCTCGCCTTTACTTATTTTCCGGTCATAAAAGGGTGAATAAAAGCAACAGCGCAAAGTGAAATTTTATAAAGAATGAATTCTGTGGGGAAGTTTATCGAGAGCTTGAGGTGGATTTGGTACTGCTACATATTTTTTAATTTTCAAGTAAAGTAGAAATAAGGTATGGATTAACACTATACTTATATGTTAATCAGAAGAAAACCTTTTAAGCATATCCATACATATATTTTTACAAGTCCCACACACTTTTCCACGCTTCTGCTAAAACCAAACAATCACCAAAGCCTTGGACATTCTAAATCACTAAAGTACTTATATTTTGTAAAATATAAGCACGTAGAAACGGGTCCTGACAAAAGGGTCAAAATTTTGATGCATACAGAAATACTAACAATATGCGAAACTTTCCAAAGCAATGCTCCACTAGCTCTGCTCACATAATCACAGTTCTGTAATAATTAAACTCATGATTACAAAATTTGCAATTCAAAAACTGCTGGCGTCTGGCGACACCGGAAACCAGTGGACGCGGCCGCACGTCGCGCGGTAGCCCGGATGTTCTACGGCTTAGTTGGACAATAAACACCAAGGGTACTGACAGGGGTTATAAGAGCAAGTTTAAATGAGTTTATGTATCGAGCTAGCAAATAAATGCTCCAAATAACAAAAAAATTAAGCCGTAGAAAAATACATAAAAGACATAAATAATGTTTGTTTAGCAGAATTCAACAGAATTACAATTGTAGCATAGCTATTAAAAATATATACTTACAAGTAACAGTTTGTAATATAAAAATAGCTATCAAAAATTAAACATTCCTTCTGAAAAGGCCTGGGGCGAAAAATCATAATCAAAGATTGCTAATGTCGCTGACTTTCAGATGACATAATTTTTTTCTTTTACATATCGATACATTGAATGTAAGAAAGTAGCCATTCTCTAGATTGGATCTAAGTACCACACACTAAAGTACCTACCGCAGGTTCCAATAAGTCGTATTTTTCAGCTCTCATCTCCATACTAAAATAGAAATCAACAAAGGCAAATGGAGCCTCTGCCATAGTATTATCAAGAATCTGACAGCTGTCAAAGACGGCTTATTGCAACGGTGGTACTTTAAGAATCATTGAGTTCGTTGGATAATATGTCTTACTAGCGGCTCGCCCAGCGGTTTCACCTGCTGCTAACCGTTTCCCGGCATGAATTATACATTAAAACCTTTCTCTTTGATCACTCGAATCTACTAAAGAGAATTGCATCAAAATCTGTTGCGTACTTTTAAACATCTTAGCGTACGGTCGCGTTCTAAAGTGGAGTCATAGTTAACACAAACCTCAGAAAACAAGTCGCTCGCACCCGCGGCTACACTCACACAATGACACAAATGACGTATAACATACTATTATTTGACGAACTACCATTGTATAATAGGCTGAGTAGTATTGACTATTTCACTACATGAATCATTAGCTTCGGTAGCGTGGTCAGTAGCGCGGTCAAGCAAATTCTTGACCGTTATTGTGGAGACAATGGATCGAATCCCGATATCTTAGTTGTAATTTTTTTTTATCAAATGAAGCAAAATTTAGTAAATTTTGAATTACATTTTAGTTGTTGCTAGATCGTTTGCGAGATAGTGCGTGTGCTAAGTGATTTTTTTTAACCTAAGTTTATTTATTAAACTTCAGTGTTTATTTCTTCGAAATGCATACTATTATCAGTTTGCAGGATAAGCAGCGTATTGTTGCGCTGCAATTATCTGTGGCGCTGCATGATATTGGATTCAATTTAACTCAAATTGCTAATCAGACTGGTCTGGCCGTAAGTATAGTTTTATTTCATTACAATTGTATTTTAAATATTAAAAACTTTGACTCATAGTATGTTGGTAGCTGTGAACCGATTAGTATAAACTTTTTTATTAATAATGCTACTTTGTTTTAGTGGAAGACTGTTAAACGTTGGGTTACACATTTTGAAGAGGAAGGTAGCGTAAAAACTCGACTCGTCTTATTAATGATTCACAGCGGAGGATGATGGTGTAACAATATGAAGAAAATGGTTCTGCCGCTGGTCCAGGCGAATTAGTAGCACAAGAAACAGGGCGTGCAACTGCCGCTAATTATGTTGATATGCTACAGGAAAGCATGCTACCGACGACGCCGACGGTGCGAAATGTTTAACTGTTTATCCTGCTAGTGAAGTTCCTCGTTTTGCATTTGTCCAGGATAAATTGTCCAGTGCATCGAGCTGCCGTGGTGTATAATTGGTTTAGCCAGCACCCAGATATCCAAGTTATTCGTTGGCCAGCAAAATCTCCGGACTTAAATCCCATAGAGAATTTATGGGGTTTAATGGTGCAAAGGTGGGACATGCGCAATGAAAGAACTACAGAAGCTTTAGAGGCTCACTGCCTGGGAGTGTGGGAGAGTACCAGAGGAACAGATATATGCATTTATTTGATCGAGTCTATTAAGTGTTGTTGAAAACAGCGGAGGTAACACCAAATACTAATTATGTAAGCGGCGATTTTTACTTATGATTCCAATCAGACCCGATCTAGCATACATTGCTGATTATCTTGTGTATTTCATTATAATATATGAATATACACAAAATAATCAGCAATGTATGCCGAAGCGGGCCCGATAAATCGTTGCTCACTCAACCTCTGTTTACCTGCTTACCCGCCTACTATTGCAGTAGGTATTTGTGGAGCATTACATTAGCAATTAAATTATGCTAAAACATCGATATATATTTATATAAGATTGATCATTATTAGTCAGTTATCTTAAGGCCTTGCTTCAATATCTTTTCATTACGAAAACGAGTACTTAAGCTTAAACCTTGAGATGTAGGCAAATAACTGATTTATTATTATTACAATTACTTTTACTTCCGAGGAAAGTGCATCATCGTTAAACATAGAACAATAAAATAATTACTAACGAAATTATTACTTAAATAACTTTATTGAAAGATTCAATCTAAGATTTGGATCATTCCTATGATCTTATAAATAACTAGCGGCCCGCCCAGCGGTTTCACCCGCTGCTAACTGATTTCCCACGGGAAACAGACTTTCTCCCGACATAAATCATACATAAAAACCTTCCTCTTGAGTCACTCTATCTTTTAAGAAAACTTCATCCAGATCCGTTAAGTGGTTTTGAAGATACATACAAACAAACAAACAGACAGGGACAGACGTGGAAAGCGACTTTACTTTAAATTCCGTTTTTTTTTATCCCCCAAGAGATGAAAAGGGGATTAAAAGTTTGTATGAAACTTCGTTGTCTTAAGTGTGATCCGTTTCAAAATTAGTAATTAAACTTATGACTTAAAATAACTAAACACGTATTTCAGCATATTTGAAATTTTCACCCTTAATAGGGTCAAACGGGGGTTAAAAGTTTGTATGAAAGTTCGTTTTTTTAAATGAATGTGATCTGTTTCAAAATTTGTGGTTAGACTAATAACTAAAAATAATTAAACACGTGTTTCAGCATTTTTGAAATTTTAACCTTTAAATGGGTGAAAAGGGGGTTAAAAGTTTGTATGAAAGTTTTTTATCTTAAATGTGATCTGTTTCAAAATTTCTGATTAGACTCATAACTAAAAATAAATAAATACGTGTTTCAGCATTTTTGAAATTTTAATCCTTAAAGGTGTCAAAAGGGGGTCAAAAGTTTACTACCAGTTGGGCTACCCGTTTTCCCATGGGAATGTGACAATTTCCTGGAATAAATTATACTTATAAACTTTCCTCTCAAGTTACTCTATCTAATAAAAAAAACCGCATCAAAATCCGTTGGGTAATTCTAAAGATATAAGGAGACACCAAACGGGAAGCGACTTTATTTTATACTATGTAGTGATTACCTATCGATGTTTCAGCTAATGAACACTTAATATCATTTTACATAATATTGTGTTTTATCATTCAAACAAAACTATTAACTAAGTATTACGACAGCAAGTATTTTATGTAGTTTTACATACTCGTATCTTATGGTTACCAAAAGATCTCATTCATGTCATTTTGTTATTTACATAAAGTGATACCATACCTACCAATAAAATAATTTCTTACCTTACTTTTTGTTTTATTACAATATTATAGGTTTATGTTTTTAGATATAATATTTTGATACATAATTTACAATAAACATTTATAGATATAATACATAGATGAATTTATTGAAAAATATTATATAAAATAATTATTACTGGAGAAAATATGGTAAAAACATTTAAAAAACATTATTCAACATACAGAGATCGGATGGGAACCCGGTTCCGTTCTGATTAGAAGGTAAGAACTATTACCGCTAAGCTACGGTAGCTTGTGATCAATACGACGAAATAAAGATATGTAATCTATTGCTTTACTACAAGTGAACGAATAAGGATAACTATAAACAGTTTTAGACAAACCAGTGTGATGTATACTTTGTGGTGATGTAGTGGCGAATAGGCTATCACCGAGTAATTATTTCAAAGATTACATAGATGTCGCTTATAGGTGGTAATCTGTTTAAGTTTTAATGCTACGCCTTAAGGTGGACTTTTCTACTTACAGTCGATAATCTTACGTGTGTGCGTATGTTGGTAAAGTAAGTACAGAGGATAATAACCCGTATTGCATTCTGTCAAGTGGTCTAACTATGACTCCACTTATGAATCCGACCATAGGGACACGGGAAGCGACTTCATTTTATACTATTTAGTCATGTTAATATCGAGGTTTTTAATATTAGAAATTGGAGAATAATAAAAAATGTGGAGTGTTAAGCATGAGTAGATAAGACTTAGCTTCATATGCTTAGTCCTAGTTACAAAACTACCTAGCTCGTAGTCTAACTGGACAATACCCGCGGTGAAATGAGTTATGAAAAGCAGCGCCCCCTTGTGGGGTAAAAGGGGGGGGAGGATAGAGAGAGGAAATGAAATCCCGAACTTTCAATATTTACACGCGAATTCGCGTTTAAATAGGAATAACTTTAGTATTTGCGTTTGTTTGGTCGAAAAAGTTGTTATGTTGGCACAAATATTACGAATTGTAAACGGCCAGTGTTTATTTGGGGTCTTTAATTTGTAGCAGTTGTTTAAGCGCATTACGAGATTGAGGTTTTGGGATAGACTTTTATTTGTTACGAGTATGAATAATATTATACATACATACATATTTTTTTTACATATTTTATATAGGTGCGTATTTTTTTACATGGGTGCCTATTATGCCTGAAATAAAAAATATTTAATTAACTTATATTTCAATATCACACCTCTATCCCTTACGGGGTAGGAAGAGCGTTGATGGCCGTAAAATACGGTAGCTATTGCCACATGTGATTTGATAACCGTTTTAGAAAAATAGTGTATCACTACAGTGATAGGTTGTCAGCCTGTCGCCTAAAATTATAATACACATGAAACTCTCAAACCTTTTAGTCGACTCTTACGACACCCGCTGGAAAGTTACATTATACAATTTATACCTACCAGGTACCTTTGAATAGCATCACCCCGTGTCTACCCGGGGGTGTCGTCAAAAGAGACTATGGCACGAATCCTCGTTATACGTGATGCCGGCATTGGCGTGTGGTTTCTGTTTAGAATAGCATCAACTCATTTCTTTCCCGTGGGTGTCTTAGGCGGCGACTAAGGGTCTCGAGGGTAACATTGTGTATTGCAGCTTTAGGCGAAGGGCTAACAACCTGTCACTATGGTGCTTGACAAATTTCTGAACGACCCTCAACTGTTTGTCAGACGTGGCGTTAATATCAGTTTTTACGCAAGTGAAATTATATGACATGACACGACCACAGAATAATAACTAGTAACTAGCGTTACAGAAGCTTTACTTCGCAATGGTTTTCAAAGAAATATGTACTCAATCTGATAGACAATATGATTTAATTTAGCTCGCGTTCCAGTCAACCACGTGTTCATTTGCATACCTGCCAAATATTTTTTTGAGGGAACATGAGCCGCGGTCTAGGGTTGCTTACTTCGAGAAACTACTTACGCCATCTAGCGCACAACACGAGCGTTTACTCCTACTTTAGGCGGGCACGCAGCAGGCAGCGACGAGTACGTTCATGTAGTCTAAGACCTAGCAGCATAAATTGTATAATGCTATACGATTATTACGATTATTGCCGAAGATTTAATTCAATGAAGTAATAAACCTGCAATAGTCCTTGCATCAGGCGGGTGCTCTGGGTGTACGAGTACTTCTATAGTGCAGACAGAGCAAGTATCCGCTTGATGTACACATCACAACACATTATTTGGTATAAAAAAGGCCTCTGTGCTGTTGGCTTTGGCCCCACACATGCCTCAAAGGACCGGGTCCCTGTGGGCCCGAGATCCGAAAATAATACCAACATAATAATAATAAAATGTATACTAATAATAATAATATTATAATGTATACTAATTTTTTCCCGTGGGTGTCGTAAAAGCCGACGACGAACAATTTTAGGCGATGGGCTGACAACCTGTCACTATGGCGATTCACAATTTTCTGAATGACCCTAAAATGTTTGTCAGACGTGGCGTAAATGTCCGTTTTTAGCGGTCGTTTACGCTCTGCCTACCCCGCAAGGGATTATAGGCGTGATATATGTATGTATGTATGTTTTCGTCTGTCCATCTTGCAAAAAATTGTCGAGAAAGTTGAACAAATAGCGCACGCGTGTGACTTCTTTCGCTTGCGGCAGCCCGCTAGATTAGCCCTTTCGCAGTGGCCGGCGCCTGGAGGTATGTTTTCAATACCTACACGCGGAGTGACACAGGCCTGACACGACTTGAATATCTCCTATCCTTTTCTAAACCTGTTTGATGGAAAGTGACAGCACTAATTTTAGGCAAGTAAGGAGAACTTATATCCCGAATTTAGGGCATTGTATGTATTAGTATTCCTATTATTGAGTACTCAAGTTTTCAAGGCACTTCAATGTGTTTGGTACATAATTTAGTAGGTACGTAAATTACTTACAATTTTTATATTTTTCTACAAACATTTATATGTTTTAAATTTTATTGTTGATCGAATCCATTAATAAATGTAGGAATGCAATCATGACTATTAATCCGTACTAATATTATAAATCTGAGAGTTTGTGTGTGTGTTTCTATGTTTGTAACCTCTTCACGCTCAAACAGCTTGACCGGTTTGGATGAAATTTGGAACACAAGTAGAGTATAACCTGAAATGACACATATGCTACTTTTTACTGCAGGAAAACAACTATTACCACGGGAAAATGAGTGGCAGCGGGTGTAACCGCTGGGCGGAAATCTAGTAATCAATAAAGTATATTTTTAAAACAATCAAATATTAAACAATTTTTTCGCCACCATCGGCTTAACCCTTGCTAAATTGAAGGGGTGGTAAATTAATTCTGAGTCCATTTGAATGTTTTAATTATTTACCAAGGAAATCGTTAAGTTGTTTGGTGTTTCGGACCGAGTGGATTGTAAAATGTAAGTTTGTTTCGTGGATGAACGAAGTTCTTAGTAGGCATGCGGCATGTTTCCGAAGTGAAATTGGTTTTTTGATGAGTATAAGTCGCTTGTTTCTTGGAAGAAGGACTTATAAATTCGTCGAGTGAAAATCAGTGAGAAATCCTATCAATAATCTAAGTAATCATAGACAGCAAGACGACATAACGTGCACGAAGCACGGAACCATCTTTTTACGAACAATCAGGTAGTCCAGCCTGCAATGTCATATCCAGACTGGGAACATGTTCACAAAGTATAAAAATAATATTAACTTTGTGAGGGCCCCACCGGGAATCGAACCCGGAACCTTGCGCCGCGAGCAGTCGCACTACCACTGCGCCACATCATCCTATAACATAAATGGAGCGCTCCGACCTAGCTAGTTTACGCGGTTCCATCACTAAGCGATCTCCAAGCTTCTTGGTGCGAAAGTTATAATACTAGAATAATATTCAAGCAATTGATAAAATTTGCAAAAGATTTGTAATGGTTTATTGATATATAAAAAAAAACTGGATGCAATCATTTACAGTTACAGACATGCACAGACTATAGTTTTGGCTGACTAGCAAACTACTGACTGATTGGCTTAAAATCTGCTGTCTAGTCGCCTATTACAAATATTGCAAACAAATTTTCTGGGTGAGCTCGCTCCATCTTAGACCCTGTCTCTGTCCTATGACCTAGACCAGAATCAAGAGCAAATCCATCATTAATAAAAAAAAACGGCTTTCCCGCCTTAAGGCCAACCAGA
The DNA here is from genome assembly GCA_027580185.1 of Tuta absoluta. Taxonomy (NCBI): domain Eukaryota; kingdom Metazoa; phylum Arthropoda; class Insecta; order Lepidoptera; family Gelechiidae; genus Tuta; species Tuta absoluta. The sequence goes on from JAQAHW010000003.1 coordinate 1,407,997, forward strand.
TAACTCGCGGGGCAAGAAGTAGGTGAGGATTTTACAGTCTACACTCGAACGGTAGGTATTTTATTTTGCATTGGAGTAATATATCTCAAGATTATTGGAAAATTGGATTCAAATGGAGCTTGCCAGTGACAGACTAGGAAACGGTTTTGTTTTAGCGTTTAGAATTTAAATTACGTTTACGGTATTGATAATTTAAATGAAATATAACCTTTTATCCTACAATTTGAACACAACCGAATTTCGAAGCATTAAGAACAGGTTTTAACTGGTTCGATAGCGTAGCGGGTAGTAATACTGCCTGCTACGTAGAGGGTTGTAAGTTCGATTCCCACACGACACAAATATTTGCTCAATACATTTTCTAATATTGGTGTTAGTCTGGATATTTCCTACTGGGTATTTTTTTATTTATTTACATAAAGGACAGCATATACGTATACGTATTTGCCGTGTGATGCCGGCTTAGAATAGCATCATCCCATGTCTTACCCATGGGTGTCGTAAGAAGCGACTAAGGGACTCGAGGGTTGTGTATTGCAATTTTAGGCGATGGGCTGACAACCTGTCACTATAGTGATACACAGTTACCTGATTGACCCTCAAACTTTTGTCAGATGTGGTGTTAATATCCGTTTTACGGCCGTTAACGCTCTGCTTACCCCGAAGGGATATAGGCGTGATTTATGTATGTATGTATGTATATACGTATTCATATCAGCTATCTATTTTCCACAGTACCAGATTTGCTTAGTTTAGGGCTCGATGGCGCTGTGTGCATTGTCCAGGACACTTATTAATTTATATTTTGATCAAATTGTACCGGCTAGCCCAAACTGGCAAAAAGTAATAGTACTAGGCGTTATGGCGATATTTGGTCCAAAAGCTGCATTTCCGCGACAAAGCAAACCGCTTTGTACAGTTATAGTAGGGACCAAAACAAGCAATTTCAGTCGCAGCAGCCAAAGTTTACTCCATTGGGAACAGAGATGGCGCCACTTTTATATAAAAATCTTTAAAAAAATCTACAAGTCAAACGAGTCAACCGATTTTAACTTTTAGCATGTCAAATGAATGCTTATTATTTATTGTTTCATAAAAAAATATAAAGTTAGGGTACAACTTTAATAACGTGCGTAAATTCGTCTTTACTTATATATTTTTTTTATTTTTCCCATTTTTCTCTTAAAATATTAATATATCATAAGAAACGGGTATGTTTTTATTATATTATCATATTATATAGCTAACTACACGTATTATAAAAAAACTGCAAGTCAATACCTCTAATACTTTAGGAAATATTTAAGTTTAAAGATGGCGGGCTTTCAATTTTTGTATGACACAAAAAAATTAATTCTTCTGCAACCTATCGTGAGGGGTATCAAATGAAAGAGCTTTACAAGACGATTTCAAAAATATACCACATTAATACATTTCAGCAATTGGTTTTATAAAAAAATGAGATTTTTTAAGAACTTTTTTTTTATGAATAGTCAAAACATGCCATGTTTGAGGTCCTCTAGGTACAAAATTGCTGGCATATATTTTGTTTCAAATACACCAAATGTTTCGCTATATCATCAACACAGACATGACGCAAGAAATTTTGGAAATATTAATACTTTCATAGGTATATTTTCCATTTCCAGGTTATTGGTAATTAAAAGAAAATAAAACAATTGCTTGTGTGATTTATTTGGGTAGTCTAACAATCAAAACAGACAAAATAAGGGATACTTATTTTATTTATTCGTTGGCAGTGATTTTGTAAAAATCCTGATATATTCTTTATTTCTAACCACATTTCCAAATGTCCAAAAATTTTCAAAAAATTGTCGTAAGTATAGGAGAATTTTCTTTTAAAACCGATGAGATTTACCTAGGTTTATCCTAAAGCAAGCTGATGATCAGTATTGTCACTGCAGGTTTTGTATTATAATCAACACTTTAAGTAGACTTTCCACACAGAATGGTATTAATCACGGCCAGCAATGCCTGTGGAGTGTGATTTTCCGACTGTTCTAATTTTCCTTGAAATTGAATAGGCTTTTCAAACATAGTTTTCCTTATATTGTGAATAAATCTTTTAAAAGCTAGAGCGTCGCCATCGAAATCTTCAGGTGCTATGTCACTGCATATGTTCGCCTGCTCTTTAATTAAAACATACTCTCTTCCAGTTTTTATTTCTTTCAAGTTAGGCAAATAATCCAGTATTTTTTCTCTGAATCTTGTTGAATGTGGCAATATCAAATTTTCTAAAGGTTTATTCAAAAGCTCGGACAGCCTCTGTTGATAGATTTGAATTCGGTGTGGAACTTTGACACCTGCACTCAAAACTGCCAAGAGTTTTCAACCATTCCTTTGGCCACTATAAAAGAAGAAATATGTTTTATTTGCGGCAGAGAAAAGAACTGGAAAGAGCCATTACACAGTGTTGCTACTGTTAATATGATAAAACGCGTAGAAAAATACGCACAGTCTCTTCAAGACACAAAACTCTTGGCAGTTTTGAGTGCAGGTGATCTGGTAGCTCAGGAAGCTAAATATCATAATCCTTGTCTATGTAAGCTTAGAAATCGGTGCAACAAAAATAAAGGAGAAGACACAAACACTGACACAAATATCTGTGAACCCTTAGCTTTTATGGAATTAATTAGTTACATAAAACAGAAATTGGAGAGTGAGGATAATGAGTATATTTTCAAAGTTCCACACCTAATTCAAATCTATCAACAGAGGCTGTCCGAGCTTTTGAATAAACCTTTAGAAAATTTGATATTGCCACATTCAACAAGATTCAGAGAAAAAATACTGGATTATTTGCCTAACTTGAAAGAAATAAAAACTGGAAGAGAGTATGTTTTAATTAAAGAGCAGGCGAATATATGCAGTGACATAGCACCTGAAGATTTCGATGGCGATGCTCTAGCTTTTAAAAGATTTATTCACAATATAAGGAAAACTATGTTTGAAAAGCCTATTCAATTTCAAGGAAAATTAGAACAGTCGGAAAATCACACTCCACAGGCATTGCTGGCCGTGATTAATACCATTCTGTGTGGAAAGTCTACTCAAAGTGTTGATTATAATACAAAACCTGCAGTGACAATACTGATCATCAGCTTGCTTTAGGATAAACCTAGGTAAAACTCATCGGTTTTAAAAGAAAATTCTCCTATACTTACGACAATCTTAATATAAAGCACATCTGGGGGCACGGCAGACGAGACACGCAAAACGCGAGTACCTACCTTTTCTCGAACACTTACTGACTTGATGATCATCAAAATGTTAGGGTACTTCCAAAAGTGCTAGAAAGAATAAATAAAATAAGTATCCATTATTTTGGCTGTTTTGATTGTTAGACTACCCAAATAAATCACACAAGCAATTGTTTTATTCTCTTTTAATTACCAATAACCTGAAATGAAAAATATACCTATAAAAGTATTAATATTTCCAAAATTTCTTGCGTCATGTCTGTGTTGAGGATATAGCGAAACATTTGGTGTATTTGAATCAAAATATATGCCAGCAATTTTGTACCTAGAGCATGCCTAGAGGACCTCAAACATGGCATGTTTTGACTATTCATAAAAAAAAAGTTCTTAAAAAATCTCATTTTTTTTATAAAACTAATTGCTGAAATGTATTAATGTGGTATATTTTTGAAACCGTCTTGTAAAGCTCTTTCATTTGATACCCCTCACGATAGGTTGCAGAAGAATTAATTTTTTTGTGTCATACAAAAATTGAAAGCCCGCCATCTTTAAACTTAAATATTTCCTAAAGTATTAGAGGTATTGACTTGCAGTTTTTTTATAATACGTGTAGTTAGCTATATAATATGATAATATAATAAAAACATACCCGTTTCTTATGATATATTAATATTTTAAGAGAAAAATGGGAAAAATAAAAAAATATATATAAATAAAGACGAATTTACGCACGTTATTAAAGTTTTACCCTAACTTTATATTTTTTTTATGAAACAATAAATAATAAGCATTCATTTGACATGCTAAACGTTAAAATCGGTTGACTCGTTTGACTTGTAGCATTTTTTAAAGATTTTTATATAAAAGTGGCGCCATCTCTGTTCCCAATGGAGTAAACTTTGGCTGCTGCGACTGAAATTGCTTGTTTTGGTCCCTACTGTAACTGTACAAAGCGGTTTGCTTTGTCGCGAAAATGCAGTTTTTTTTTCATAATGCCTAGTACTATAAGGTACTGTTACAATTATTAGAACAAAAGTGAGAATAGAATATGAAAGACTCGTCTGATTCTGTTGTTTATGCACTTCATATGACTGAGTACATTGTAGTTTGATTAGGTATTTTAATAAGTACCTATTGGATCTCCACATTTCAGATTTATTCTTAACGCTACTAAATCATACACGACAGACGGGTAGAACTTCATTTACTTTTTCCTTTGATTTGGTAACCTCAGGCTGTTTTCGCGCATTTTTGGTTTTATAAGTTTTGTTAGGTAAGCTTGTAAAGTATAGAATAAACTTGCTTCCTTTATTTTTACCTATGTATACTTTGATTTACTTTACATGTTTTGAGTAGAGTGATTCAAATGGAAGTTTTTATGAGTACAATTTATGCTGGAAAAAGACCACAATAGCAGCGGGTAGCAAAACCGCTTAGCGGGCCGCTTGTATGAAATAAAGTGTGGACTGCAATAGGCTGACGGATGTATGTATTAATGTAACTTACTCATTAGTACCTGGCTTACTGCTAATAATTCTGTAGCAAGCGTTTCAAGTTATAATTTAATCCAGCGCGCTAAGAAAAGTGATTATTTATTCCCAGTGCGCTCGACATGTGTCGTTAGCTTCACGTGCCTGGCATGGAAACAACGTATTTGGAACTCATTAGGCTGTCATGTATTCCTGGTAGTTTCATTTTTCGTACACATTTATTTTACGCCTTTATGCTTTGCGGAGTAGGCAGAGCGTTAATGGCCGCTATCGCCACGTCTGACAATTCGAGGGCCGTTTCAGAAAAATCGTGTATCAGTATAGTGACAGGTTATCAGCCTGTCGCTTAAAATTGCAATACACATGAAAATCTCGAGTTCCTTAGTTGCTTCTTATAAAACCCACGGGAAAGAAACAGGGTGATCCTATTCTAAGCCGGTATCACACGGCAAATAATTAACTTGGCTATGAGTATAGGCATGAAAACTATATTTTGTGTTGTAACTAATCAGCGGTATTAAACGCGTAGAGTATCTCGTTCTAAGTTAGTCGAAATGTCGAGTGTTCTTTAAGTAAGATTCCACCGCTGTTTAAAGATTTTAAATGTCATCATAATAATTATAATATGATAACGTAGAAATAGAAATATAAAAGCAAAAATACGAACTTTCTGCATATCAGTTATTCAAACCCGAAAGAGCAATTTTCCATGACTTTACTAGGTTTTCTTAGCGTGATTAAATATTTTTATTAACTTCGTAAAAAATAGTCCATCAGCTCTTAAAATCTGGGTCTTAAAGGTCAAGATAAAAGTTCTTAAGATCAACTTATGCAGGTTAGTATCAGTAATTGTATGTAACCAGCTTAAATTGATCCCTTTAATTGGTAGTCTGATGTGCTACTGATAGTACTATTACAAATCTTAAACTAAACAAAAAGTTCACATAACCTACAAAACTGACGTAGCAAAAGCCTACGAATAACAACTCATTCGCTACGCCGTAGCAAAGGTCTACGGGTAACGAGCCAGCGTTCCTCACAGCTGCATATTATTGCGTCAACGCATTTAACACATCGTAGCTTAAAGTAGTTTGAGTGTTCAACTACTTTGCTTGCTATTCAACAGCGTAATTAAACTCAACAGTAGGTAGTTAGTTATTACCGTTCTATGGTTTATATCATAAATGAAAATAAGAAATTGAAAAAAGGTAAGCGACGGCCGGGGATTGAAACCAGGACCTGTGGAGTATCGTCCCACCGCTCTGCCACTGAGGTACAGGCGCCTCAACCGAACACTTCAAATTTACAACCTCTTGATACTCGTTTTGAAGTGACATGTTGTTTTTTTAATCGCCGTTTAAACCCTTACGTTACCAACCACAACTATCTATTGCTGGATTTGGGCCTCCTCCTATTAGGGGTATTGCCATACTTACTACACTTGGCAGGCAGTGAGCGCATAAGTGAGCGAAGTGCAAGATGTTACATTCACTGGCAACACTGCTACCCATTTCCTGGACGAATCTATATACGGCACCTGCGGGTAAAATAGGAGTGATGCGGGTTAAATATGATTGATTCTAAGCCGGCATCATATGGAAAGCCTTACAACCTTATTATACACGAAATATTATTTTTGCTTACCTTGACATATGTTCCTTGGGATCATAGCTTGGGATATGTTATTCAATTTGATAGGCTAATTCTAATTTAAAAATATTTCAACAGAACCAGTTTAATCCAGTTTACAGTGTTTCACAGAAAGCGTTTCAGCCGTGCATGCATTCACCGCTATAAAGGGCCGAATCCCTTGGTAACATATTTCTAGTCAGCGAGTCACCAGCTCCCCGCCTGAGGCGAACAATCTCCGCGTGGGCTCATTCCAAGCACCCGCCTCGTCAAAGATGTTTAAATGCAAGGATATACTCATTGGGTTTGTGTAGACGAACTACTCATAATTTTGAATTCAGTAAATCTTAATTCTAAACAAGAAAATACGGAAGACAAAACATATTTGAAAAAGAACGGTCTATTGCGAATCAAATTCGCGTACTGTTTTCCAAGAAAATTAAAAAATACTACGGCTGTTATATTGGGCTTGTAGAAAAATATTTTTATTACCTATCTAGTTCTTTGCTTAGTTTGGGCATGGTTGGGACTAGATAGCGCTGTGTCAATTGTACAGGAGATTTCTTTCTTTTACTTACTAGTAACCTACTAACTTTAACTCCTCTCTCTGTTTTGATACTGAGACAACCAACGTCTTAATAATTCCAGGGGTTAACATTTTCTACCGATTCATCCACTAAGTAATCTTAGATTGCCAATTCAACTAAATGTGTTTTTCTAAACACCATCTCTCTTTAAGACAACTAGGTTGTTCAGATTGCAATGACCTGCAACGACTAATCTTATGAAGTCCCGGTGGGCGTTAACGTACATACATATATCACGCCTTTATCCCTTGCTGGTTAGGCAGAGCGTAAATGGCCGCAAAAAAGGGACGTTTACGCCACGTCTGACAAACATTCGAGGGTCATTCGGAAAACTGTGTATTGCCATAGTGACAGATTGTAACCCAAAGAACAAGTTACCTAATTCCATTAGGCATCAACAAAACTACAAAAAGGTTCTTTTGAAGTTTTTTGGCAGCTTCAAGTTGCAGTCCGACTGCTCAGGCCCTTTGATGACGTGGCACCATTGTGGCTTAGAAGTAATTGGGGCAGCGGTTTTGCGATGCATAGATTTGTGTACAACGTATGGGCATGCGCCTCTCAGCGACATTATTTAGGAGTTCTCGAGTTTGTAAGGTGTGAAAATTTTGGCACTAATTAGAAATGTAGTAAGTTGATTTATGTTTTCAATTGTAACGAAAATTAAAGAACATAATTTAAGCTTTTCTAACTTCTATTATTAACAGAAAAATCTGTTTATTTTAGAAACTAAGGTGGTTCTCCCGCTTGTCATCTGTCGTTGCATCAAACGAAATGACAGACGGATACGTAACGTACCAAAGCCGTATTTGTGTGCAAATAAATTCGGGATTTGCAATTTCCTTTCGTTTCCCAGACGTATGCGTTAAAAATAATGCAGCGACGGACAAAAAGTGGGAGAGCCGCCCAACTGAAAGTCAGTAGATTTTTTTACGACAACAATGAACAACATTTGAAATTAAAATATCTATTAAAATTATGAAAGAAACATAAATCATAAATCATTTATTGTTCGTCATTACAGGTAGGTATAAAAGATCACAGTTTAATACATTGTTTAGCATCTCTGCAACGTACCTTGCGGCATACAAAGAATTAGTTACACATAAAATTACAAATTTACAAATAGATTCCATTAAAATTTATGCTAGATTTCATTAAACAGTTCATGTCAAGTTATTTAATTATTAATTTACATGTCTGATTAGATTCAAAATAAGTCCTTACATTAAGAATTCCAATATTAAGTATCAAGTATGTCAAATTAAAAATTATAAAGAAATAAGTCCATCAGTTTATATGTCACTCTTATCAATTAACAAATCATTTACTGTATAATAACATTTGTTGACGAGGATATTAAATAATTTAATCTTAAAAGCATTGATTTCCAGATCTTTTAATTGCTGCGGTAAATTATTAAAGATATTGGGTCCCATTTTTAATAAGCTTTTCCTCATCAGAGCCGTTTTGCAATGTTGATTTTGAACAACTGTACCTTTTGGACGCAACACTTTACATTTAACAGGTGATTCGATTTTAAAGTCATTATGATTAATTTTTACGTACAATGCAACCTCATATATGTATAAACACGGGAATGTTAGAATGTTCAGAGACTTAAAATATGGTTTGCAACTTTTATCACTCTTTATTCCAGTTCTTGCCCTAATACACCTTTTCTGCGCTCTAAAAATAATATATCTATATTTCGAATTTCCCCAATAGATGACACCATAACGAAGACATGATGACACAAAGCCGTGATAAGCTGTCAGCACTGCATTTTTATTAGCTATATTTTTCAATTTATATAAAGCATATGAAAATGAAAACAATTTATTACATACATTTAAAGATTGCAATTCCCATGACATGTCATTGTCAATTATTAGTCCTAAAAATTTTGTAGACTTTACAGCTTCGATTGTCACACCTTCATACCTCACATCAACTTTCGGTATTTTTCTCTTTTGGGAGAATATCATAAATTTTGTTTTCATTAAATTAATTTTCAAATTATTAACATTTAACCACTCTATGACACACTTCAGAGCCTCATTGATTTCCACTTCATACCCAAGAGAGCTATCATGTTTAATAATCACTGTGCTATCATCTGCAAAAAGGACCATAGGATATAACTTTTTAAGCACTTAAAATGAGGACCATAGGATATTTAGTGCACTCAGAAATGTCATTTATGTAGAGCAGAAAAAGTAGAGGGCCCAGAACGCTACCTTGCGGTACGCCATATTTTAATTCTCTACGTAGAGATCTTGTTGTCTCTTCTCTTTTGGTTGAAATATTTATCTGTCTAATTTCGGTATACTGATTTCTATTACTAAGGTAAGATTGAATAAGTTCTAAAGCACTACCGCGTATTCCATATGAATTAAGTTTCTTTAGTAATAATTTATGCTCTACATGATCAAAATAAATGCCTTAGTCATATCCATGTATAGAGCACAGATGTGGTTTGGTTGGTCCAGTTGGCTTATCACCGGTTTAACTAGTTCGAATATCGCTTGACTAATCGATTTTCCTTTTCTAAAACCTTTCTGCCGCTCTGTTAAGATATTATATTTTTCCACAAACTTGTACATTCTATCATAAATTACTTTTTCTAATATCTAAACAAACAATTATATATTTTTTTAATTTAATTGCTCAATTTATTAGGAAGGCCTATCCTCTGGAAAGAATAACACACGTCAACTTCCTCGCTATTCAGCAAAATTCAAACTTGTAACTGTAAAATAAAATAAACACTTAATATTTTTAGAAGAAGGACCCATAAAAAATTACGGCGAAATTTTAATAGTGACCAATTGAACAAACTCAATATCAATTTAATTTATTTATCGACAAGGAACTTTCCCCAAGCAACATAGGTCGAAATACGAACAATAATTTTGGACTTCCAATACAAAATTGCCAATCGTCACTATGGAAACTCAATATTTTGTTATTTCATCCTACCTCTATGTTCCTGGAGGAAAGTTGTTCTTTATCGCCATATCTTCAGAATTCGTTACCGGTCGGTAAAATTTCACCTGTTCAATGTTAGGTAATGTATTTGTGTGTAAAAAGTAATTCCAACTGTGGACTATGTGGGATATAATAAAATAGAAGTATTATGATTTTGAAAATAAATTGTAAGATTTTAGAACCTTCTTCACGTCTTATTCCCGTAAAATCTCTATCTCCTCGCCAAGAAGAATACTCGACGCTCACATTTAGACACGGTCGGATGCGCTCTGGGTTTAATCTCAACTAAATTGCCTCGGCTGTCCGATCTCAGGCTGAGCTCAAGTAGCCTGTAGGCACAGAACGAACAAAAAAATCTGGCTGAGGTATTTTTTTTTCGGCTTGTCCCGGAACTATGGGACGGCATTTTGTGACAAAAAAGCACAAATGAATATAGGAAATTAAAAAAGGATAGCGTTGGCCGGGGATTAAACCCGGGACCTGTGAAGTACCGTCCCACCACTCTGCCACTGAGCTACCGGTGCCCCGACCGAATCCTACCAAATTTTCGACCTCTTGATACTCGTTTTGCAGCGACGGACAAGCGACATCAAATCTAAGTTATTTTAAAATAATGGTATGTAAAAAATAATACAAACGACGAGCCATCTTCTAAAAAGTTGCAATGTTTTTTGAAAACTGAAGCATGCGATCTTTCTCTGCTAGGCCTATTAATTAGTATTTCATGATTAAAAACGTGGAAATAAGAGTACCCAATGTAAATTATCTTACGTTACGTTCTTAGTTTCGGCTGAAGAAAGATTACAAACAATTTAATTCAAAATGTATCTTTGTTATACCTGCAGCAAAACTATACACATTACATTGACATTACTAGCCACAACATTCAAGTGCTGGACATGGGCCTTTACTCTTGAATAGTACAACCGTACTGTTTTTATTAGTCCTGGTTTTGATCCTGATAGTAAAATTAAGAACAGTAAGCAACAGAAAGTATATTTTGCCCAGAGTATGAGAGTGACTTTTCTTTCAACACACATGAAGTACTCTTTTTAATAAATAAATAAAATAAAAAATAAATATTCTTTTATTCAGGCAAATAAACCCATTTTGTTAATACACACACCTTAAAATGCTATGTTAGAAAGTACTTAAAAACTAATTTAATTCTAAATTTATCACTAATTATTTGTTCTGACACGATTCACATGCAATTCAGTAAACCGTGCCAAAACCGCTGAGTCCATCCGACTTTCAATCACACTCAGGATTTCATTGGTGCTCCCCCGCAGCCTGCGTATGAGTGATGCACTCTTTTTGAAAGCTGTTTTTTTGTGATTAGTATTTTTCTGATTTTGACGCAAACTCGGGCAAATATAATCCGATTCCTTTCATTACAAAACAAATAAAAACACTGCGCACACAACAAACGAAACGAAAACATCAAATCACACTTCGGGCCTATACTCTATTAACCACCGGCACGTTTCTTCACCGAAGGAGCTGGAGTGTTATGAACTAAGATAATAAGCCAGAATGCGAGCGAATGTAGCGTAACCACAAGGTGGGTCGGAACGTGACCGACATACGTAATGCTAGGGTGGCCAAGTGGCCGGGTAAGGCTGGACAGACATTGGATTGGAATGAGGCATTTAAAAAAATATATAAGCGTTCTAAGATTGATGTCGCTATAATTATTAAGTACAAACTAAAATGGTAATTTTAGATGCTCTTTTATCGTAGTTTAGAAATTAAGCACCATTATTTAAGTTTGCGTTGAATGTTGTTGCAAATACTTTCACAAAATCAAGTGAGGATTTTCTCATGCTCCCGCAAAACTGATGGCACCATATATTTTTTTGACATTTAAAGGCAATTTATATGGTTTTTTAATCTGTAAATAAATATCTTATTTCGATTTCAAGAAAACAACTCTATTATTTAGATTATCATACTTTTGCAGAAGGATGTTTCTTAAATAAAAGATATTCAGAAAATTGTGCATGCTGTTTTGGTGGACTCAGTTTAAAAAGAAATGGACAAATAAAGTTCTGAACACCAATATTTCTTAAACCCTAAGCAGGCGGATTAGTTATCTCATTAATATTAAAGTAAAAGTAACACCTTTAAAACAGTTTTATAGGCATAAAACTGATTTACTACTTCCTTAGTCGCAAATTGTAAAGAGCTTTGGAAGTGGTTTGGTTACGTTAGTAACTACGAATTATATAATCTGTTGCTTAGTGCTCGATTTTGCGGTGGCATAATACATCATATTTAAAATTTGAATTTATATTTACATTTATTCTTGGCCACCCTACTATAAGATGAAAACCCGGGTATAGTCCAAGTTATGTGTTTATACAATAGTCTTAGTAGGGGTTTTTCAAGGAATTGTATCAGTGTTAAGTTACATGAAGCGAAGTCATTTTGTAAAAATAACCGTTTTTAGGATGAGTTCTATGAAGTTTATGAAAATACAATTTTACTCAATCAAAATAAGAATGTGGTTGACTGAACATTGCTCGGATTTTTCCGTTGGTAAATGCAGTTTTAAAATGAAACCACGCTAGTTCAATTTGTCGCCCCAAAAATTTCATGATAGGCAAATCTGACACTGTGATGGACTGATGGATGCGTCTGTTAAATACTTTTGTCAAAATCACATGCATCACCGTGTAATATTGTATCCGTTTTTGTATGGTAACTCTAAATTACTTTTTGTATACGGATGCGTTGAAGATGCGTTTCTGAAATCCCGATTATAAATAAATAAAAGAACTGCTCGTTGAATGGTTTGAGATTACGGATATATTATAAATTACTTAAAGCACAATGCTCCTTTTTATTCTATTGCACAAGACTTTATAATAAGCTGCCTAACTACCCTAAAAAAGCTTTCGCATTCTCCACTGGGTATGTGAATGTTATATTATTATGTCACATCAGCTGCCTACCCCCGTACAAACTCCCTCGTCGCAAACATCACCAAAGGACACTTTGACCCGTCAGTGCATTCTTAGCTGCACAATTCCTCGTGTCTAGTGATGTAGTTAAGTTGCAATAGAAGATGAACAAAGATTAGATTTTTTGCGTATTTGAGGGTCACAATTTTTGACTTCTACAGCGAAGAGCTGTATCTATGTAATATTCTTTGCCTTCAGTAATGAATAAGAGTCAAAAGTTTTAAGCAGCTTAAAATAGTGCCTTAAATAGTTTCGTTAAAACAACCTTAAAAGGTGTGAAGTGAATTTGGTGGTAATATTATAATAATTCTGAAAAAAATCATCTAAAAGATATAGACAAATTACATGCCTCCTCAACTTTCATTTAAAAATAATGCCATAAGCGAGTCGGTCTCATCCACTGAGGGTTTCATAACATGCACAATATGCACATCAAGTATTTTCATATAAAACCCCTCTTGAACTACTCTACACTTTATTTAAAAAAATATATATTTATTTGAATTTTCTAAAAATTCATAGTTTAAAGGTTTTTCCTACACTTGTAAAACAAAACGAAACTTAACTTGCAAATACCATAGTTGTAGGTCCACGGGAGTACTTTTTATGAATTTTGGTTCCTTTTTTTCGGCTTAAACGGTTTTATTTTAAACTCAACTATATCTACGCGTTCCCGAGATAAAGGGTTTTACAGACACAAGATAGACGGATGTACGGATGGGCAACAAAGTGATCTTTTAATTGTTCAGTTTTTTTCCTTTTGAGTTACGAAACCATAAAAATTTATAAAGTAGTTTTAATCGACTTACTTGGCAGGTTTTGGTAGAGAGGTTCGGGTTAATCAAACTACATAAGGAGTGATACTTGGTTGTCACTAAATAGTTTCAAATGAAGTCGCTTCCCGTGTCTCTATGTCGTTAGTTATGCTTAGATCTTTAAAAAGTACGCCACGCATTTTGATGCGCTTTACTTTAGTATGCCGTGCGATGCCGGCTTAGAATAGCATCACTCTATTTCTTTCCCGTGGGAGTCGTAAGAGGCGACTAAGGGAATCGAGAGACCTGTCACTATGGCGATACACAATTTTCCGAATAACCCTCAAATATTTGTCAGACGTGGCGTAGATGTCCGTTTTTTGCGGCCGTTTACGCTCTGCCTACCCCGCAAGGGACTATAGGCGTGATATGTGCATGTATGTTTGTTAAGTACTTTTGTAGATAAAATGATTCAATAGAAAGGTTTTTTAGTATAACTTATGCTGGTAAAAGGTCTTTTTCCTGCGGGATAACGGTTAGCAGCGAGTGAAGTTTAACCATAAAATATAACGCGGTGAACTAAATATTTTTAAGTACTTTTTGGGACACTAGGAACAGCAGTACAAAGTTATGCTTACAGCACTGTAAGCTTCTCGAAAGCTTAGCCCATGCAAATGAAGCTTAGACAAATCTGCCTTGTGTGCAAAGAGCACCATGTTTGTTTGTATAAAGCAAACTCAACACTAATATGAAGACGTAAAGTTCACTTTAGGACAAGGCTTGTGCTAGGTTTAATGAATTTGTATGTCCTGCAGATTCAATTTAAAACAAATAAACATGTAGGATAAACTACCATTGCATTGTGTTTTTACAGAAAATTGGTTTTATTTTATCACTGTTTACATACATACATATATCACGCCTATATCTCCTGCGGGGTAGGCAGAGGATAAACGGCCCAAAAACGGTCACTTTCGCCACGTATAACAAACATTTGAGGGTCATTCAGATAATTATGTATCACTATAGTGACAGGTTGTCAGCCCATCGTCTGGAATTACATAACACATGTAACCCTCGAGTCCCTTAGTCCACTCATACGACACCCATGGAAAAAAATGGGGTGATGCTATTCTAAGCCGGCATCACACGGCATATCACTGTTTATTGAACTGAAATTAAATTTGCTCATGTTTTATGTAAGCACATTGTCGAAGGCAATCTTCAGACTTGTCTAGACAGTTACTGTCTCCTAATTAATACCGAAAGTTGGTGAGAAATTATATTTTATAATATTTGATCTATCGTCACTCTATATTAAAATTAATCATTAAACTAAGTACTTAAGTTGGTAAATAACACATAAAAGAAAATATAGATCTTATGATAATCATTATTAATTGTCTTCAAAATTATGAGTTTGAGAAAATTCATAATGTCGCTATGATATTACAGTGCTAGAATACATACATACATGAATCACGCCTTTATCCCTTACGGGGTAGGCAAAGCGTTAACGGCCGTAAAACGGATATTAGAATAAATGCAAACTATCAAGCCTGATAATATCTGCCATTTTGTGAGAAATTAAAAAATTCAAAAATTAAATAAACAAAACCACTCTAGAATAGAAATATGTGTTTCTTCACTTTTCGTTTCTTTTATAATCGGGCAAGCTAAAAGAACTACAAAAACTATGTAGATTAGATTCGAGATTAGACATCTATATCTATACATATAATAAAACAGAAACGAAACCAATTCTGTACATGAAATAGATTCAAAAAAGGGTTTTTGCTTCTAATTGTGTTCAAGATACAGACATCAAAACAGAAGTAAAATTGATTTTTGTCTGTTTGTCTGTTTGTCTGTTTGTCTGTCGGTATGTTTGTTATTCTTTCACGTAAAAACTACTGCACAGATTTCTACAAAATTTTATACTGTGGTAGCTTATAACCCGGGTCAACATCTAGGATACTTTTTACCTCGAAAAAATCTTTCATTCCCATGGTAAAACACAGTAACTGGTTCCGCAAAGCGAGTTCCAAATTTTTTTCCTAAAAAATAATATAGATGTCGCTGTTAGTTTTGTAAAACGCGGTATTGACCACGTATTGACTGACATACGATCTGAACTTTTAAACGACCCCGTGAAACGACCTAACCAAACAAAAAACAAACAATCACACATTTAATCCTTGCGGGGTAGGTTGAGCGTCAACGGCCGTAAGTATTTTATCGCTATCGCCACGTCTGACATATATGCGGGCCGTTCTAACTATTACAGAAATGTTTCGGACTTTTACTTTGACCTTTGGTCATGGTCAAGGTATGTGATGGAAGACAGATGAATTGTGATATTTTCTTGAGTTTGCACAACTATTACTCATCACAATAGAACAATTTTAAACGGATTTAAGTTGTGTTTATTGTGGAAACGTAGGAATTGTGAGATCCAAAATAAACACAACTTAAATCCGTTGAAAATTGTTTTATTGCGAAGACAAATTATGATTTGGGTAAAATTAGTTAATTTTTTTACCACTACAAGAGGCCGTTGGCCTGAGTTAAAGGTTATAATACTTTTAATTTTAACTCGACATCTCTACGTGTAACCGAGATAGTGAGTCTTGAAAGACAGACAAATGGACAACAAAGTGAGTGAACCTATAAGGGTTCCATATTGCAGCCTAAAACCTATTTACCAATATAGTTTTTATTTTAACTCGATATTTCTGCGCATTCCCGAGATAAAGCGTCTTTCGAGATGGATGGACGGACGGACGGACAACAAACTGATCGTATAAGGGTTCCGTTTTTTTATACGTTTCTTTTTGATGTACGGAACCTAAAAAAATATAAATACCTTCATTAGTTAGAATCAAAAATGTAAGAGTAAAATTTGTTTAAAATTACTTCATAGATGTCGCTGTTAGTTTTGTGAAACCCGCTAATGAAATGTTTTCTCCAAAATTATATAACAAAGCCACTGACAGGCGGCAGGATTACTAATAAAATAATAATATAGTATTGTAAACTATGCCGTGTGATGCCGGCTTGCAATAGCATCACCCCATTTCTTTTCCGTGGATGTCGTAAGTGGCGACTAAGGGACTTTCACATGGGCGATGGGCTGACAACCTGTCACCATGGCGATACACAATTTTCCGAATGACCATCAAATATATGTCAGACATTTGCGCTCTGCCTACCCTGCAAGAGATAATAGGCGTGATATAAGTATGTAAGTATAAACTTGGGCAACGGATATTCTGATAGATTGTTTCTTTAAAGATAAATCTTTTTTTGTGAAGTGGCGCCACTATCGAGGCCGTTCACGGTTACACTCGCCTTAAACATTTTTGCAGAGATCAGAAGGCAAGGTAGGATTGCACTTGCTGTAGTATCTTCAAGTATCACTGCCACACTGCTTCCAGGAGAGAAAACGGCGCATACAACTTTCAAAATACCAATCGATTTGGACACAAACGATACTCCAATATGTGCTGTATCACGTAATAGTTACAAGGCAAATTTTCTGATATTGTTGTCTGGTAGTTATGTGACGAGTGTACGATGGCCAACAAAAAAACGGTAGAAGCTATGGATAGGACTTTGAAAGACATACGCAGAGATAATAGGGCCATGGGCCATATCACTGTTCTTTTTTCCAGTGACTTTCGCCAAACACTTCCAGTTGTTACTCAAGGTACCAGGGCTGATGAGGTGAATGCCTCACTAAAATCATCGGCTCTTTGGCCACAAATTTACAAGCTGACCATGACGGTGATCATGCGAACCCGTCTCGGAGGTAATCCACGGGCTGAAGAGTTTTCACAAGCTTTATTAAAACTCGGCAGAGGTACTTTACCAGAGGATAACGGTCAAGTAAGTCTGCCTGAAACGCTTTGCCAAATAGTTTCTGGTCTAAAGAGAATCATTTCTTCTGTGTATGGCGAGCCTTCCTTCCTTCAAAAGAAAGATTCGTAGCTACGTGGAAGAGCTATTTTTGCACCCAAAAATGATCAGACTGCTTCAATAAACCATACCATTATGTCACAAATCACTGGGGATATGGTGGTATACGCGTCAATTACCACTGTTATGAATCAAGACAAAGCCACTAACTACCTAATAGAATTCCTAAACTCCTTGAGTGCGAATGGTCTTTCTGCACACCAAATATTACTTAAACTTGGTGTTCCTTTCATGCTTCTTTGCAATCTCACTCCGCCAAAGCTGTGCAATGGAACCAGACTGAAGATCTTAAGCTTAAAGATGAATGTATTCGAGGCGGATATTTTCACTGGTTGTGGCGCGTATACCACTCATTCCCAACAACTTTTTATTTCAATTTCAGGGCATTCAGTTTCCCGTCAGCGTTTTCTCTGCAATGACTGTAAACAAATCGCAAGGACAGACGCTGAAAGCCGCAGGCGTAGGTCTTACGATTCCCTGTTTATCACACGGGCAGCTATATGTCGCTTGCTCTCGAGTCAGTTCTCCTGAAAATTTTTTACGTTTTAGCACCCGATGGTAAAACTACCTAAGTAGTTTATATAATGATGTTTTGTAGCTGATGTCCATAGTATCAAAACCAAGTACCTCACCGAAAAACAAGTTAACCAGTACCTATTCATTGCACATCTTAAAGAGAAAAAACTTTATACAAACATGATATTAATATTAAACAATATGCATACATCAACTTCACTAACTCACAAGTCACTACACCATGCGTACGAAGTCGCGGGCAACAGCTAGTAATAAATATGTCATTACATTAAAAATTATAAAAACAATTACAGCACTAAAACTTAATTCAAATTTCAGAAAACAATGTGATGGTCAAAAATATAAAATAGAAAAATAACAACACTGTCAACGGTCCACGATAGTAAAATGTCAACAATAAATTAACAAAATCTATAAAGGTTTAACTTACAAAACAGCAACTAAAAAAACTCACTTGTCTATCTATTGTCTATCTTACTTATGTGGAAGATGTCACCAAAAATTATTACAAGAATTTAAAACATAACACAACATCTAGTTCATCCCTTATTTTATTCTTCCATTAGTACTGCTGTTTGTTCGTGCCCTCCTATAGGTAGCCATTACTGCTCCAAATATTTGAACAGCTAAAAGCCCATTCAACCGCTGTTTGTATTTTTTATGTGTTATTAGCAAGGTTTTATAGAATTCTGTTTTGTTTAATATAAGTACTTGTTGAGCTTTCGAGGGTCCTAGATACAAGCGGTCTTTGTGAGTAATATAAGTTTTTGAGTCGCTTTTTTGAAATTCCTTTTATCTTAGACGCTATACATGAAATGGGTGGAAAAATCACTGCCTTTTTATAATTTTTGTAAATGTAATTAATTATTATTTAAAATTGTTTATACACTATAATCTATCTAGGATTATTTAATTCAATTTGACATGTAATTTTTTATTACTAAATAAAATAACATAACATAACTGCTCATTTTCTTCTTTTACAAATAATGTAATTGCTAATGCTATAATATAAAGTTGAGCATATTGTGTCAAAGATGGATTCGTTATAAAAAATACAACAAAACTAAGGTTACAATATCTGTAATGGTTTGAAAAACAGCGTCAATATTCAATTACATATGTACAAACTTGTTTACTTAGAATTTAATTTTATACATCTTGGGATAATTTTATTCCGTAAATTTATTGAATAGTCCATAACATTTATTCAAATAACCAAAATTCACTTTGTCTAACATTACCAGACAACATGACGCCGTTTTACTATTAGTGTTTTTTAATTGCCTTTAATGTGGCAATTTATGTAGTAAAACTTTTGGAAAGCTCCCAAAAAGCTGCAACAGAGCTTTAGATTTTTTGAAACGTTTCTCAAAAATTCCCTCGTAGGTGGAATTTAGTGCAACCGTAAATTTAGTTTTAGTCTCCAGCGCGATGCACTAGGAGATAGGTTTTTGTAGTTTTGTGGCCATATTGCAAGCGATAAAAGTTTTAACTGATTTTGTAATCTTTAGAAGTAAGTACGAAAGAAAAATGTTGCTCAGCAGGAAATTCGGCGCTAATTCTAGCAAACTATTTGTGTATGAATATAATTCATATGCATTGAGAATGCTTTCAGAAATATAAGGAAAACTAAATTTTAATCAGCTGTTTTGAGACACGTTGCCATTTGAATTTTTTTAAAGATATTATAGTTAACTAGAAGTGACCCGAATGACGTGACGTAAGAATTGTAAAATCTTAAATAAACACAACTTAAATCCATTTAAATAGTTTTATGCTGCAGTCCGTATAATGTTACCTTTTCTGACTGCTGTATTCACTATAATAACTAAGTTTTTTCTATCTATTGACATGAAACATTAAAACTGTCTTCTGTTTTATCGCACAATACTTTTATGGCCACACAGACACAAATGCCACTGGATTCCAGTCACGTGCGTGTCCCGGCGATGCGATCTTGGAACAACGTTTATTATTCAATGGCAAAATGTAATAGACATGTCCTGTACGAAACGATGGGGCACAGTGGAGATAGGACAGAATTACCGAATTAGTGTCGTCAGCACTTTTTGAAGTGATTTTAAATGATCATGGGAAAACTGTAATATACCTGCCACGTACCAAACTATTGCACTGTGGAGATTGGACGGATTTCCCAAATTGGTGTCATCAGCACTTTTTGTAGTATTCAAGAGCAAAATGCATTACCCCATTTCCTACCCACAGGTGTCGTAAGAGGCGACTAAGGGACTCGAGGGTTGGATGTGTATTTCAATTTTAGGCGATGGGCTGACAACCTGTCTATATAGTGATACACAGTTATCTGATTGACCCAAACAAATTGACAGACGTGGTGTTAATATCCGTTTTACGGGCGTTAACGCTCTGCCTATCCCGTAAGGGATATATGTGTATTTTATGTATGTAAGAGCAAAATGTCCAATACCTGTCCCGTACCAAAAGATGAATAACCGTCGTCAGCACTTTCTGTAGTAATTTTTTATGAACTGATTCAGGGGAAAAATATTATCAAAATATGGGGCACTGGCACTTATGAGATAGGACAAAACTTTCTAATTAGTGGCGTCAGTAGGTAATTTTTATTGTTATTTATAACTAAGCTTTTATTAAATCTAATAAAGGCTAATTATTAAAGCGATAAAAATAGAAAAGGTCTTATTTAACTATTTTGTAGCGTTCTGGTCACCCTCTAGGTACTTATGATAATTATCACTTCTTCTTATATTTAAGAGCGTTGCTCATGTCGGTGGAGCCACTTTTATCAGTCTTCCCTATGTGTGACATGACAATTGTTTTTTATTTGGTCTGATTAACTCCTTCTTGGTCTTCCTCCTTTTCCTGTGACATTTGAACAAAAAATCCTGCCGCCTGACGGCAGGCCCACATACAGGGCATTTTTTGTTGTGCCGTGGGGCGGCAAGCCCACAGACGAGGTAAAAATAAATAAATAAAATAAAATTTTAGGCAATAAGCTGAACCTATCACTATAGCAATTCAACATTTTCTGAATGGCTCTTAAATGTTTGTCTGACGTCAATGTCCGATAATAACGGTCATTTACGCTTTACCCCGAAAGGAATATAGGAATGATTATATGTATACATGTGTATACGTATTCTGATCTCATCTCATTATTGCTGAAGCTCCGTTAATCGTTATTTTGCTTCATCAATATTAAGGGGATTTCTAGCAATCCCAAGATAATCACCCGCAGTGTACCAAGAAGGGATTTTCTCAATTTACCCTCTCATCCCTTGGGTGCCGAATGATCTGCCAGAATGGCGTAATACGCCTCCGATAATATTTCAAGAAAAAATTCTCAAAGAAAGTTCTAGAGACTGTACCCAAAGGCACACTGTATCTTTTTCTGATTGAACATGTTTTCTTTTTCATATTTGTAATCAAGCAAAATATTATTAAATTTTTTACACTATACACACACACACATATCACGCCTATAATCCCTTGCGGGGTAGGCAGAACGCAAACAGTCGCAAAAACGGTCATTTACGCCGGGTCATGCGGAAAATTGTGTATCGCCATAGTGACAGGTTGTCAGCCCATCGCCTAGTATTGCAATACACACCATCGAGTCCCTTAGTTGCCTCTTACGACTCCCAAGGGAAGGAATTGGGGTGATGCTATTCTAAGCCGGCATCACACCGCTGGATGGGCCACAAGAAAATAATAAACTATACGCGTTTATTTTTGAGCAAGTAGAATATTAAAAGAACTTATCATCAACTTTTGCCGTCTGGTGCTGGCTTAGAATAGCATCATCCCATTCCTTTACTTTTTGTTGTAAGTGGAGACTAAGAGACTTGAAAGTTTCATGTGTATTACAAAGGACAGTGGGCAAAAGTGGTCCAAGAACCTCCACCATTGAGACTTATTGGAAATGGAAGAACACACTTATCAGATTATCCGAGACAAGTATTACCGAAATCTAGACTGGGTTTTTTTTTTATAGTCACTTGAAGATACTATAAAATATTGTTCAAAAATGATTTTAACTGGAGCGAGCTATTTATTTTGAAAGATTTTATTAATATTGCGTGTCTCTCGAATGTGCCATGATGTAAACTCCATGTAACGACACTCCACATAACGTCAAACTCCCCAAAACATTCAAATAACATGACTTTGGTTTGAAAAAAGTGGTCCAAGAACCTCCACTGTTGAGACTTATTGGAAAGTCTCTTAGTCTTAGTACTTAGTCTCTTCAACAAAAAACCCCGCAGCAGGTTTCGTTAATACTCGTCGCGGACAATCTGACAAGTATTTACTTTCATTTTCAATAAGCCTCAACAATGGAGGGTCTTGGACCAATGTTTCCCTACCAAAATCATGTTATTTAAATGTTTTGGGGAGTTTGGCATTATGTGGAGTGTCGTTACATGGAGTTCACACTACATATTACATGTCATTCAAAAGATACGCAATTTCAATATAAATGTGTCAAAATAAATAGCACGCTCCACTCAAAATCATTTTTTAAGAATATTTTTATGGTCACTTTAAGTATTCAAAAAAAAAACCCGCTGCCGATTTCGATAAAACTTGTCTTGAATAATCTGACAAGTATGTACTTCCATTTCCAATAAGTCTTAACAGTGGAGGTTCTTGGACCACTTTTTTCAATCCAAAGTCATGTTATTTGAATGTTTTGGGGAGTTTTGTGCCGTGTGGTGCCGGCAGAGTAGAATAGCACCACCCCATCTCTTCCCGTGGGGGTCGTAAGAAGCGACCGAGGGATAAATCCGACCCAAGCACAACGGTCCTGGAGAGGCCAACTCCACAATTAAACCCGGAACGGGGTCTCCTGGGGGCGCGTGTGACAGAGATCTACCGCGCGGCAGACTCCTGCAGCCGACCTGGCTCCGCACGTATCGACTAGTCGTTCCTGCGGATCCAGCCAGGAAGGCCGAGAGGGTGGCGCAGGTCCTGGGCAGCCCTGCGTTTTCCATAATTGCGTCCCAGGCAACGTAGTGTCTGCCTCAGACACTGTAAAAATCATCTGTCACAGACGTGTGAGGCCAATGATGATGATGGGGAGTTTTGTATTATGTGGAGTGTCGTTTTATGGAGTTTACACTATATTACATTCGACTGACACCTAATATCAATATTAATATGTCACAGACAAGTATGTACTTCCACTTCCAATAAGTCTCAACAATGGAAGGTCTTGGCCAACTTTTTTCAAACCAAAGTCATGTTATTTGAATGTTTTGGGGAGTTTGACGTTATATGGAGTGGAGTGTCGTTACATGGAATTTACACTGTTTTACATTCGACTGACACGCAATATCAATATTAATGTGTCACAGACAAGTATGTACTTCCATTTCCAATAAGTCTCATTAGTGGAGGTTCTTGGACCACTTTTTTCAAACCAAAGTCATGTTATTTGAATGTTTTGGGGAGTTTGACGTTATGTGGAGTGTCGTTACATGGAGTTTACATTGTGGCACATTAGAGAGACACGCAATATCAATAAAATCTGTCAAAATAAATATCACGCTCCTGTTAAAATCATTTTTTAAGAATATTTTTATAGTAACTTCAAGTGACTATAAAAAAAAAAACCCGGTGCAGATTTCGGTAATACTTGTCTCGGATAAACTGATAAGTGTGTTCTTCCATTTCCAATAAGTCTCAATAGTGGAGGTTCTTGGACCAAGTTCCATACAATTTTGCCCACTGTCATTTAAGGCGACAGGTTTACAACTTGTCGCTATAGTGAAACACGATTTTTCTGAAACAGTCCGCAAATATTTGTCAGACGTGGCGATTAACGCTCTGCCTACCCCGCTTATCATGAACCTTTTCTATACCCTAAAACAACAACTTTAGATTAGAATCTCAATAAGATTTGCACTAAACAAACCACAAAACAGCTTTACCACACCCTAGGGTACGATCCTAACAAATTTACACAAACCGAGTAACGGTTGATTGTACAGTGTACAAAACAGAAATCGTAACTGGGCACGGTCAGGCGACGACTTATTTAGCCCCTGGACGTTCGTTTGGCCAATGTATTGGTTCACACCTCAGTTTAAGGTGTTTGCCGTTTGATAGCGATCAACGACCCTGATATACGCCTTATATATCAATTGCTTCGAGAAAAAAAAACTGTCTACTAGCTGAGGTGCGCGGTTCGGGGGCGGGGAAATGCGTGCATGCTGATTGGTCGAATGTCGCGTCATCTAGCAAATGACAACAACTTAACCAATGCGCGCGATTTCACATCAGTCATATCGATCCGTTTTAGCCCAATGTGCCATCTATCAAAGCTTTGTGGTTATAAATAGCGATAGTATGAAGTTTCTCATGCCATTCCATTTGTCGAAGTGTTTTTAAACCTTTATAAGGCGATGGAAATGTTGAACGAACCATAACCATAAAACAACTACCCGCAATATATTTCAAAACTTATAAAAAAAAAACATGCTCTGCCCGTCAAAGGGTTTAGAGATTAGTTTCTTGAAGATAGTTTTTTTTTATAATAGTAGATACTTACATAATGGATGCAACACTTTTTGTCGTTAGCACATAATCTGATGACACGCTTTTGGTTTTCTCTAAGACACATAGGCATAACATTACAGGTTTATTAAAAAATTAAACGGCTGCTACTTGGAAATACCGTTTCCAAAGTCAGACCTAACCTTTCGGCCCAACATTACAACTCCGCTTCGACACAAACCCCGCCCCAATCTTCATTCCGTATCAGTGCTTCACATGTCCCTTTGCCAATTTGGGTGGTACGCAGCTCGCTTCGGACGCTCCTGATAGTTCACACAACCGAGTGACCTTTTACGCTTGGACGGTTTATAGCCGTTCGATGGCCTTACTCTTAGTTGTGTGTTTCAACGCGCCAGACATCCATTGCTGCTCGAAATCTTTATCTGGGATATGGATGGCTAACAAAGGTAGCGATGGAACAAAGGCAGGTATTGAAACACCGATGAAAATAAAGCCGATAGATTTTGTCCTTTGTACTGTTAATTGGTGTTCCGAATTGTTTTATGGTGGGTTCAGTATGTGTGATATTATTGTTTGGGTCAAATTGCATTTCGAAGGGCCTTTAGTTGGTAAACAAAGCCTTGAAATTGAATTTTGTGAATTGATTTTATTTGCATATTGGCAAGATTCTGGATATCAGTTTCGCATAATATATTTGGAGTCATATTTGGTTATGAAGCAGGTATACAGTGCTTGTTTTAGGGTACTTTCAGAATTGGCTAAGTACCTACAAAGTATCACGAGTAAGTAATTTTTTACTACCATAGGTGGAAGATCAATTGACATAACAGTTCAATAATTCACAATTTGTACACAGTAAAAAATCTTTTGTGGAAACACCGACAAGTAATTCCATCAGATAACTTCTTGCTTCCACGCACGAGGATAAAAAGCGGAGTCACAAAAGATACGAAAAAAAGCTGAACACGTAATTAATCGAAGGCATTTCTACACGATAATGCATCCGCAAGATACCCCCTAAGCCCTACATCAAACACGCGAAACCCGGCAATTTAACAAAAAGCCCTTACAGACACGTAAGTAGGTAATAAAAATTGGATGCGATCCACTTTTCGTGATCGTTGGCGCACTCATGGGAAATCACTAAGTAGAGAGTCGATGTATACCGAACGGGGAGATGGAGTCGTCTCAGCCCGGAGCACATTTGCAAGAAAATGCGGTTTTATTGATGACAGTCGGGACGAGGCGGAAGTAATGGCGAGATTCAACACGTCACTCGTAACGATACAGTCATCAATGTAAACAGTAATGTCCTCTTTTAAACTACACTCTTCACATTATATAAAAAAGGAATGTTTTCATATATTACCATTAACCGCCTCTGCAGTCTTATATTTTTGTGGTTTTGCCCAGAGAGTCGTTGTTACAGTTTCATTTCTAGGGGAGTCGGAAACATTTGACTTTTTCATTTGATCAGATATTTTGTTTGCCCGAGAGCTAAAATAACGTTTTCACGAAAAATAACTATTATATTTGTGTTTCAAATGAAATATCTATGTAGGTGTAGGAGCTTGCCGTTTGATGCCGGTTTAGAATAGCATCACCCCATATATTTCTCGTGGGAGTCGTAAGAGGAGACTAAGGGACTCGAGGGTGTGTATTGCTATTCTAGGCGATGGGCTGACAACCTGTCACTATGGCAGTACACAATTTTCCAAATGACCCTCAAATATTCTCTGCTTACCCCGAATGGGATTATAGGCGTGATTTGTGTATGTGTATGTGTGTACAAAAACAACGTCAAACTAAGCACAGAGATAATCTCCAAAAACCCTCAGATTAAACCTATATCAATTCTAGCGGCACAGACAAGTGAAACCAATCGAGAACGCGTCTAAATAGAGCCAGGGCCGGATCGCCCGCAAATCGGATGGAAAGCCGGGATGAGCTGGCGGCCGGCCAACCAGTATTACCTACGTGCGCCTAGTCTACTGACGTGCATCTAATCTATGTGTCACCACGTCTATGGTACGCCGTGAGATGTAGTGGCATTCGTTTAAGGCGTAGCTTGCGTACTAACAGCAGCGCTCAAGTTGTCAATGTAATGCAGAATTTGTCACACACATCACACGTCTCTCCTTTGCGAGGTAGGCAGAGGAAAGCTGGGATGAGCGCGCCGGCCAACCAGTATTACCTACGTGCGCCTAGTCTACTGACGTGCATCTAATCTATGTGTCACCACGTCTATGGTACGCCGTGAGATTTAGTGGCATTCGTTTGAGGTGTAACTCGCGTACTATCAGCACCGCTCAAGTTGTCTCAAATCATAGTGACATCAGGAAAAACCTGGACATACAAAGCACAGGACAGAAAACAATGGATTCGGTTGAAAGAAGTCTTCACCCAAAGAAGGGTTCTTAACTGAATAAAAATTTTTATTAGTTCTATTTCAATAATAATTAAGCTTAATTAATGCATGTTATAATAAATTGAACAAAATCTTGAATGAGTTAAGGAATAAAAGGCTTTTTATTTTATATATTACCTACGTGCACCTAGCCTTTTGACCTATGTGTCACCAAGTCTATGGTACGCCGTGATATGTAGTGGCAATCGTTTTTTAAGCGTAACTCGGGTTTTATCAGTAGTGCTCAAGTAGCCTATTTAATGTACACATCACACGTTTTTTCTTTGCGAGATAGGAAGAGAAAAGTCTAGATGACCCTATGTAAGCCTAGTCTAATGACATGCATCTAATCTATGTGTCACTCTGTGTGCTCTAGTGCGGAGTGCCATTTGTTGTGAGCGCAACTTAGATAATATCAGCGGTGCTCAAGTTGTCAATTATATGCAGTCATCACACGTCTCTCCTTAGCGAGGTAGGCAGAGGAAACTCAGAATAAGTGCGGCGGGCTGGCGGCCAGCCAAACAGTATTACCATAGAATAAATAATGTGGTATTACCGACGTGACGGCCGATGTGGTGCAGTGGTAGTGCGACTACCTGCGACGCAAAGGTTCCGGGTTCGAATCCCGGTGGGGCACTCACAAAGTTAATATTTATCACTTTGTGAATTTGTTCTCAGTCATGTTAGGACATTGCAGGCTGAACCATCTGAATGTCCAAAAATAAATATGGTTTCGTGCTTTGGAGGGCACGTTAGGCCGTCGGACCCGGTTGCTGTCTATGTTTACTTAGACGGTGGTCGTTACACAACCATGTCAGAGGCCTACTACTAGTAGCAGGCGGTTGAAAAACTCTGACACTAGTACCGGTCTCTTTAGTACATACACATCCATGTACCCACCTACTTACTTCCACTTTGACGGGAATGTTGAGGAAAACGGCACAGTAACAGTAAAGAACAGTAGATTGTACAACATTTTTAACGTATTTTATTTTTATTATCATCGTCATGATCAACAGTCCATTACTGGGCACGGGCCTCTATACTATTACGCTTGGCATTTCTGTTGCCCTAAATATATCACTTATTAAACTTTTCCAATACCTACATACATACAACACAATACCTACTTACTAATGTGAATATAGTTCTGTATTCTGTATACATAAAACACACATAAATCTCTTGCAGGTTAGGCGGGATAGTTAGCCTTACAAAAGGACGTTTCCGCCACGCCTGACGAACATTTGAGAGTGATTCAGAAAATTGAGTATCACCATAGTGACAGCTTACCAGTCCGTCTTAAATCGAAATACACACGTAAACCTCAAGTCCTATAGTCGCCTCTTGAGACAAGCATGGGGAAAAAAAGGGGTGATGCTATTCTAAGACAATACCACACGGCGTACACAACACCAACTTGTAGGTAAAAATGTGGTGATGCCATTCCAAGCCTGCCCTACACGGCATTTTTATTGCTGGCACATTTGTGTTATTGTCAAAGGCACTTACATGCAAGATAGTTACTGATACCTTGCTTACCTTACTTAAGGGTTAAGTATTAATATCAGCTATCTAGTTCTCATAGCACAAGCTTTGCTTGGTTTGGGGCTAGATGGCGCTGTGTGAATTGTCCAATATTTGTTATAATTATTGTACTTATTGCCGTCATTTCTTTTCCGTGGGTGTCGTAAGAAGCGACTAAGGGACTTGAGGGTGTGTATTGCAATTTTAGGCGATGGGCTGACAACCTGTCACTATGGCGATACACAATTTTCCGAATTACCCTCAAATGATTGTCAGACGTGGCGTAATGACCGTTTTTTACGGCCGTTTATGCTCTGCCTACCCCGCAAGGGATTATAGGCGTGGTATATGTATGTATGTATGTATGAAGTTATTGTACTGAGAGTTCCTTTTCGTTTACTGTACAGCTCCTTCTATCTGCACGGGAAAGTGCAGTACAAAAGGCTCGGAAGCCAAATGTCTCAGACGTTGTGGCTTTCATACCTATTACCTGCCGTACACTGTCAGTATTGAATATACTTCGAGAACACTATGTATTTTGTGTTTCAAAGACTTGGAAGTTCTAAAATGTAAGGCGGTTTTCATACGCAGTAACTCACACCTAACACGGAAAGTGTTTTAAAATTTGGTATTCAATTTATCACGGGTTGACATCGCTTAGACTACATTCAATCTGTAAATATATAATTAGTCGCCGGGTATTAGTTGCAAAACTAACCCAGTAGATGGAGCCGTGTCACGCGTTACTGGCATTAAGATACACTTGCATAATTGGCGGGCAAGGTACGAGCTGCGGTAGCCCAGATGGAAGAGGCGTCGCCACTAGTAATGGCTAAAGTCGCAGGTTCAAATCCAGCCCGCGCTCGAAAATATTGCACGTTTTCAAAAACTCACTCTTAATTCGCACGCACGCTACTTTTGACTCCATATTTTACTAGTGGTCAATACGTAAATAGTTAGTGACCTTATGTTAACCCTAACTTATACTTTCACAACTTTACGAAATTTTGTATCTGTGACTTTTGCCGCTTAGATATTTTGACACTTTTTGTGAGATGACCACTAAAAAATTTCAAAATCGCACCTGACACACGAGCCAGTTTTTGCCTTGTGCGATGTGAATACTAACTCATGTTTTTCCGTTGTTTTGTCGGATATATTTTTTTCCACATAGTTCCAATTTAGTCAAAAACTTCTAAGTGCCTTAAGACAAATATGCAAAAAAAACCACCAAAATGAAAATGAGGGTATGACTTTTTTTTCGGTGTGCTGAAAATCCTCGAGTTAGGTTATATTATTAGACCGATAAGCAAAAAACATAACAGTAAATGTAAAAATTCATGGCAGATGACACGACGCCTATAATTTTATACGCCTCTAAAGCCGCGATCCAAAAATCAAAATTTCATTGGTATCGTAAAATATTTAACTTGTTGTAGCGACAACCAGCTTATTTTCGAAATCATCAAAGTTATCTCGACCCGCCCTTAGGTAATTTGCTATTCTTTACGGTACTCCTTTATTTTACATGAGTTTTAAGGGCATTTTAACGTGAAAGGGCATAAAATTACACGACTCGAATGGAACAGTACACCGTTGCGGGGTGCTTTTGTCTTGGAAAAGGGATGTGACAGTTAAATTTTCAACCGATAATAAATTAAAATTTCTTATATTTGCACAACTATATCTATCACTATAAACCGGTAATAAATTAAAATTTCTTATATTTGCACAACTATAACTCATCACAATAAAAAAAAATTAAACGGGTTTAAGTTTTGTTTATTTGGATATCTGTCGTGTGATGCCAGCTTAGAATAGCATCACCCCATTTCTTTCCCTTGGGAGTCGTAAAAGGCGACGAAGGGACTCGAAGATGTGTATTGCTATTTAAGACGATGGGCTGACTACCTGTCACTACGGCGATACACAATTTTCCGAATGACCCTCAAATATTTGTCAGACGTGGCGTAGATGTCTGTTTTTGCGCCCGTCTGCGCTCTGCCTGACCCGCAGGGGATTATGGACGTGATGTATGTATGTATGTATTTGGATGTCTGACCTACTTCACAAAATACGGTGACAGCATTCTGCGTAGAACCAAGACGTCAAGCTTGGCAATTGAGAAATAGCTGGCGGTAAAACAATACATACATCAGCTTTTTGCAGTCCACTGCTGGATGTAGGCCTCCCCAAGGATATGTTATAGGTAGGGCACGATCTCTCTTCTTTTTAAATCATCGGTCCATCTTCCAAGGCGTGGCCTCTAATCTAGAGCCCGCTTACTCCACCGTCCATCGGTTCTACGACAGATTTGCCCAGCCCACTGCCACTGCCAGAACTGGTAGAACAATAATAATACAAATTCTACATTATGTATTAAAATTATTCACCTAAGTCATCCGTGACCCCGAACTCTGCTATCAGCCCGAAACGTAGGAATTTTAAAATCATAAATAAACACAACTAAAGTCCATTAAAATTGCTTTATTGCGACGACATAATGTAAGTATCCCCATTCAGTTACATCTTTGACTTTCGTAATAAACAAAATATTTCATAGTCGACTAGCTTTTTAATATTTTGAGATAAAAGACATGTCAGAAAATTACCTAATATAATAATGTATCACTAATTCAAATACACAAATAAAGGTATCTGTGATTTTATGATTGTAATATAAAAAGTAGGATTTTATGACTGTAACATAGTTGAATAGACTTGAAAACATTTAAAAGTTCAAAGTTATATTATTGAAAAATAATTTTAAACCTATTACAAAATAACCTTTAAAGCAGATTCCTTTGAAACAAAATCATTTCAAAATATTCCAGTCCCAAAATAGACAATTTTCTACGAAATATTCTCTGAATAACTATTACAGGTTGACAACAACCAATTGTCTGAAAGTGGTCTCAAATACCTTTAACAAAGTCTGAATTCATATTAATATCAAAGTTACAAATTGTTAATGCCTTTTCAGTAATACTGTTACTGTGAAACAGGTACCCTATCTCGGAAGCGTCCCTGATGGTATCGCGATCAGAAATACCAAAATAAGTATAAAATAATAATTTCATTCAACGTCCCAAACTGTAATTGGCGTTCTCCGTAAATGCTTCCCTTTTTATCTGATCTTCATTTGCTTTTATTCTGGGTGCATTTTGTTTTTACTTAGTTTTGCATCGATATGTGAATGTGCCGTGTGATGTCGGCTTAGAATAGCATCACCCAATTTCTTTCCTGTAGGTGTCGTAAGAGGCTAAGGGACTCGAAGGTTTTCATGTGTGTTACAATTTTAGGTTGCAAGCTGACAACCTGTCACTAGAGTGATACACGATTTTTCTGAAACGGCTCTCAAATGTTTATCAGACGTGGCGAATATGTTACTTTTTTACGGCCGTTTACGCTCTGTCTACTCCGCCAGGGATATATACAGGTTTTATGTATGAATTTAAATATGTAACACTAAAAACTTTGACTAAGTCGAAAAGTCTTCGTCTAAAAAACTGCAGGTACTGCACTGTAAGAAAATAAATCCGTATAATTATGGTTCGGTACTTGAGGGCACGCTAAGCCGTCGGACACGGTGGCTGTCTATGATTACTTAGACGGGGTTAAAACCCTTAGAGACATGCTACAACTAGTTAAAGGCGGTTTAAGAACTCTGACATCAGGGTTCATCGGGTCATTTGTCGACTCGGTATCCCACACGAAAATAAGAAGAAGACACGTCAAAAGAATATTAACAATCCATACTTACTATACTCATTTCAATTCCAACCTAAATACAACTTGTCCAGAATACGGCCACTGAATATAAATTTCGTTATCTACGGAGTAAGGTATCGCCTGAAATTGTGCGATGTTGTTTTATAATTTAGTTCAGGTTTCTGGAACAATTTGGGCTTTTAATATTCTAGGTAGTTAATAAAAGAATACCTTCCTTCAGCTTTTCCATATGAGAGAGAGAGGACATTTATTGTATTTTTAATTTAAGATAGACAATTTTACTAAAAAATATACAAACATTCACATATCACGCCTATAATTGATTGCGGGGTAGGCGGAGCGTCATTTACGCCACGTCTGACAAATGTTTGAGGGTCAATCAGATAACTGTGTATCACTATAGGGACAGGTTGTCAACCCATCGCCTAAAATTGCAATACACACCCTCGAGTCCGTTAGTCGCTTCTTACGACACACACGGGCAAGAAATGGTGTGATGCTATTCTAAGCCGACATCACACGGGATTCATTCATTCATCACATTTAATCCATTAAATGCTAAAATTGCCGATTCAAATCTATGAAAATGTTATTTGTTTCAGGTAAGCACACACAATATAAATATTCTTCAACTAAGGTAAAAACAAGTAGCATTATTTTTACTGAACGATAATGACATCAAGAAACAAGATATGGCAAATGGAAAACGGATGCAGAAAATACAGCCAAGAACAAAAAATACAATGGAGAATTCAAAATACAGTGAAGAATTCAGAATCGACTGAAGAAGCTTTTGTAAAAGCTTAAGACGTTAGCGGAAGTGCAGTGTTTTTGTTTTAGAATTCCTACGCTTTACCGTTGCCAAGTTGTTGGGCAAAGCGTTTGGATTCTAAAACTAAATAACTGCAACGACTACGACATTGTCACAGGGCTACAATGGTGCTACGTGCTACGCTGGTGCTACGAGACGATTGTTAAGAAGAAAATGTTGTAAAAATTGTGTTACAGGTGGCTTTCGTAGTATACAATTTTAAGATGCAAAGGTCTTTGATCCATTATTCAATTGTTAATCCTATGATTTATCAAAATAATAGATACAAGATACATAAATATATTTTTTTACTAATGATCATAATAAGAGACGCACCGACTATGGTTTTGGCCGACTAGCTGACTACCAACTAATCGGCTTAAAACCAGCTGACTATTTGCTGACTACAAAAAAAGCTTACTAGTTAGCTGAGCCAATCGTTACTTTGACCTTTTACAAAAATAAATTGCGTCTGTTCACTTTTTGAGTCTTTTTGCCACTTTAAATAGTTGTGGTTTCATTTCTAACATGTGAATTGCTGGTTTACATATATTATTTTACTATTTAAATGATTAAATGTCATTATTACAGCCGACGTACCGAATACTTACTCATTCGACTAGTCATCGACTATTTGGCAACTATAAAAATGCGACTGATTGGTCCGTCTTTAATAATAATGTTAAGGTAGATTTTATTTTGTAGGTTGAATTATAATCCTACCGAAATGGATCCAAGGTCTTCTATACACTATAATTGTGCACTTAGCCTTAATGTTGGTAATGTCATATTATTTATTGTGTATTTTAAAAGTTGCGATTTGGTATGTTTTTCACGTCACTTTAACTCATCATCTCATCAAAGAGTCGCGTTGTTCATAGAATGCAGACATTACATTTTATACCAAAGAAGAAGAAAAAACGAATATGGACAAGAGCAAACTGAACAAAATGACGGTTTTTATTTTGGAGTGAACTGCTTTCAATCTGAGGGGAGGTTTGTCAAACAATTTTTTTTTATAAAGCTGATTTATCATACATACATACATATATTATTTATATCCCTTCCGGGATAGGCAGAGCGTAATATACTGTTTAAGAACTAATATTTACGTCTGACAAATATTTGAGGATCATTCAGAAAATTTAGGTTTGCGATTGTGACAAGTTGTAAGCCTATCGCCTAAAATTGCAATACAAATGGCCCTTCGTTGCTTCTTACGACACCTAAGGGTAAGAAATGGTATGATGCTATTCTAAGCCGGCATCAAACGAACAATAAAATGTGATTTAACAATTTATCATTTAATCAATTACTTTTAATCTAAAAGCTTTTCAAAAGCACCACCCACATTTAAATTGAAATGCTTAAGTTGAAAGAGGTTCAGCAAGAATTTACATTTATACCATAAATAGAGCTACTTGCGCTGGAAAACCGATGCGGTGTATTGAAACCAAGACATTTAAATGCATTAAGTTGCTCTGTGGCTCAGGATAAAGGTGGGTACAGACGTACGCGGGCTCTACGAGGTTTTAACACGTGCTAGTACAAAGTCACCCAGCCTTTGCCCTGCTCATCTTATTTTTTCCCGTAGGTTCTGTAAGAGGTGCAAAAAGACTTGAGAGTTGCATGACTGTGACATGAGTTGTGTCACTATAGTGACACAATTACACAATTTTCTAAATAACTCTCAAATATTTGTCAGTCTAATACAACAGATATAAGATTGCTTGTGTGCCTGACTGCGCGGGTGACTTTGTATTAACGAGCCCTCAACCTGCGCAAAGCCCGTGTACGGTCTGAACCTACCCGTACAGAGTGCGTGTAAAAAGACTGCGTAGAAATTGAAGGTAACATTGGTGAAGCCAACTCCATTTCATTTTTTTTCCTACTAGTGCTTAGACTTTTAGATACAATATGACATTGACCTGTTATTTAAGTGAAGTATGTGCGTCTTGGTCTACCTCTATCTCTTCGGCCTTTCCTTCAAAAACGTTCATAATTTATTCATCGTGTCGCATCAAGTGGCCAGTTATCTTCCTGCTTCGTTTTTTAAATGTTCCTCAGTAGACAACGCTTTTCCGCAATTAACGCCATTTATTTACTTATTTTTATTCTTTATTGTACATAGTACAAAAGGCAGGCCTTATGCCACGCGGCATTCTCTACCGGCCAACAAGAGGGTAAACAGAGAAAAAAGGCAAGAGTGCACTCGGGTGTGGAATCATAATAATGGAAATAAACTTACTTAATTGAATATACATACTCTAATCTAAACAGAAATAAATAAATAATACATAAATAGAAAACTGGTATCGCCATATGGTTTGAATTTGTGTAAAGTTCTGATCATATTAGGGCAGATGGCAGCAGCAGCGAGATAATTTGGCTGGTTTGACAGCTGATTCAACTCAAACATAATACGCCATCACTCCCGCATTTGTCTTCTTTCCAAAGAATCACTCATCATTGGCCTCGTGCGTCTATGTGTCTGTGATTTAGTCACTGTCTGTCTGAGGCAAGCCTTTTTGACTATATAAACAGATATAAACCGATATGGGAGCAGCGGTATGACTTTACGCAAGCTCTAGATGTGAAGGTGGAATTTGAGACAGGCACTTGCATGTTTTGATGTCGTCTTTGCCACAGACCAAATTAACACTAAAGAGTATTCTATGGAATAATAATAAAAATGACATGGCTGCCTGGAAGCAAACGTTACCGAAGCAATAAGTCCACATTATGTACATTTGTTTTTACTGTGTACAATAAAGTATTCTTGAATTTGAATTAAAATTTGAATAACAATCCTTAAAAAATAATATTTGTTAATATACCTACGTTACTAATTTAATTAAAATTGCTATTAGAGCAAAAAAATAATAAAATGTCACTCGAAATCCATTTTAGAAAATTACATCCGACGGTTCACTTTTTCATCGTAATTTTTTATAGCTGATCCGTTGAACTTTTGTCAACTAGGTCAGAAGTTTCAAACCAAGAATCAATTAATTTTTATTTGGGCTGTTCAAACTTCCTCTCGATAACCTCAAGAAAAGATAAAATTATTCAAAGTTTCTAGTTTCAAGTTTTTATTTGCATTACCACATGGTTACACTACAAAGATCTTAAAATATTACAAGTCCAGCATGTAGCACCTCGCAGAGGCACAGCAAATTGTTTTGGTAGCAACAATCATATTATTTAACAAAGATATAGTTAATACTTGCGATTGTTGGCGCTTGGAGAAACTCCATGTTTGATTTATTTTGGAATACAAGTATGTAAAAAAATATTATTAAGTGGATGTGATGTTCTTTCTTAAACAATGTTTTGTGTTTTAAAAAATCCTTGAAAATGCTTATATATCCGTGAAACGAGTAAGTACTAGTGTTTTTTAACAAAATATTTTTTTATTCAAAGATTAATTTTGATAAATCTTTTAAAGCATACTTTACTAATTATTGTGTGTATTGGGATGCCATTTATTCATCCCTTGAAGGGTAGGCACAGCGTTAACGGCCTTAAAACACATATGGGAAAAAAATGGGGTTATGCTTTTCTCAGCTGAAATCACACGGCCATAGCTAATAATACGAGTAGAAAACGAAAAAATTCATAAGCGGAACCCTACAAAGAACACTCGACATGCATTTGCTCGGGGTGGTGGCAACACTGAACGGTCAAGTTGTAAACAAAAGAGCTCAATCTAAATTTATTAAATTTTATATAATATACGGCCCATACCAAGTTCATAATATATTAGTTAGTTGTAATTAGTAATAATTTAAGTTATTTAGTGCTTAAGGTGCGTGAAAACACGTTTTTATCGTAAAAAGTGTAATGGAAAAAATCGTTAGTGACAGTTACTTCAATATTTGAATATCACAACGTAAATAACTAAATTCGAGTATTTTTAGCGATTATTAAAACCTATATAAGTGTTAAACTTGTGTTTCTACGCTTGTGCAAAACAATTCTGTGAAATTACGTAATTGTTTTAACGAAACATAACCTCAATCTTGGTAACCGCTCATTTAACATACAAGGTAGTTACTTACCTATTTTCTGCGTTCAAAATGCATACTACAAGGTCCCAAACAATTCGTCAACTAGAAGACAACTTAAAGGCGACTTTATTAGAACTTAAAAAGTGTAAAAACACAAATGAGCAGTTACTAAGAGAACAGGATGAAAGTGAGCAGGAAATGTTAGAAATTAATAATAAAAATCACCAATTAAAGAGTGAGATGGCAGAAATGTACCATCAGCTGGTAGATGTAACAGGTGAGAGGGACCGGCTTCAAGGAATAGTAGATAACTTTGACCGGGACGGAAATGCGTTTGAAGACACCTTGAGGCGTATTACTGTCCTGGAAAGAGAATTGCGAGATGCACACAAAGAAATCTCCTTTTTGAATGAGACTATCCAAGACCTAAAGTCATCACAAAGTGCACTTACCACCCAGTCGCTGTTTGAGGAGCTGGTCGCTCCTACTGTTGCGGTTTCTACCATCTCACTCACCCAGCACCAATCGGTCGAGACTACTGAGGAACAGGTAGTCGAGACCATCGATCTCACTACGTGTGACAGTCCATTTAAAAACTCACACATAACTTCAGTCACTTATAGCAAGAAAAAAACAAAGAAAATTGTAAAACTTAACAATTTCATAAAGAAAACGCAATCTCTTATTAGACGTAACATACTGTTTTGCAATAACTCGAATTGTAATATAGAACGTTCTGAATTAATTAAAGAAGTTAAATTTTGCACTTCATCATTAGAACAAACTAGGGAAATTTATGAGCGTGACACACAGCGCCTCCAGTCGGAAATGTCTGCGTTAAAACGGTCATTAGAACACATTTCCATTAAGTATAACTCAGCGCGAAAAGAAATAAAGGAACATGTGCTGGCCATGAATAGTTTGTTGAAGTCATGTAAATATAACGGTGACAATTCTCAATCTTTGACAAACAATCAATGCGATTGTGAGAAAACTTCAACAGAGCTATCCGTCCCGGCCGTGTGTCCCGAGCCCGCGTCACCTCGCGTCTGTACACAGCTGACTGGGACGCTGTCGGTGTCGCTCCCGCTCGCCACCGCCGCCGCCGCCGCCGTCACCGCCGCCGCCGGGTCGGTGTCGCGGCCGGTGCCGGCGGCGCCGACGACGCAGCCCGCGCTTATGGGTGATGACGATGTCCCTTTACCACCCACACAGGATAAGCGACCGTGTGACATTGTTATGTTTAGTGATGAACTTGGTAAAAATATGGGTTTACAACTTGGCCATTGCATGGGTCAGGCAGTAATTAATCATTGCATGCCTGGCGCCGATTATTCTACACTCATAAATACAGTGTTGGCATCACAATTTTCAAAAAAAACCATTGTTATTATTTTTAGTGGCAGAAGGGGAAATGCAACAAAAAAGGACTTAGCTTTGTATTCAAACAAATTGTATTCAATTGTTAATGTTAAACAAGTCATTTTGTTTGCTTTTCCCTACAGCCAAAAATTTACTAACCTAGAAAATAATACTCGACATTGGTGTAACAAGTACTTACATACATTGACATGTCGCAATCCTGACAAATTTCATTTTATCGACACAAATATTTTTATTGGACAATATTTTAATGTAACGAAAGATAGATATTATCTATCTAAAGTTTATAAACGACAGATAGCAGAGTTACTATCTTATTTTTTTAATAATTCAGCCAATTTGTTGGCTAACCAGACAACTGCTTCTATTGAGCAGAATATACATACAAACCTTATAACGTTGGAATCGGTTCCAAGTTCTTTAAATTAATTTCTAAGACAACAGAGAGTAACTCTGGCAGAACGCCGTCTTTTAGTAACTTGAGTGATTCTATCTTGCCAAAACATAATATAAACAATAAAATTAATATTTGTAATACAACCAAAATTCAAAATAGCCGTGTTTTGAATATTGTACACCAAAATATTCAAGGCATAATTAGCAAAGAGTTAGAAATTGAACTTTTCATGAACTGTAATAATATTGATATTCTATGTATAACTGAACATTGGCTTAGAGATTATCAGTTAATGTTCAGTTTTAGTAATCACCAGGTGGCAAGTTCGTTCAACAGATCAACAGCAATACGCGGTGGATCGTTGATATTACTTAAAAACGAGTTAAAATATAAAGAACGGCCTGATATCGTTAGCCTCTCAGTTGAGCGAACTATTGAAATAGCCTGCGTAGAACTCGAAGATCTTGTTATAATGAGCGTATACAGCCCACCTGATGCTAAATATGAACCCTTTGAAAAAGTTATGGATGTAGCCTTAGATAAAGCAACAAAATCCAATAAAGGGATTATTGTATGTGGAGATTTCAATATAAATATTCTTGAAAATTCTAATATCAGTAATAGGTTTCTATCATTTTTTTTATGTTACA
Organism: Tuta absoluta; assembly: GCA_027580185.1. Lineage (NCBI taxonomy): Eukaryota > Metazoa > Arthropoda > Insecta > Lepidoptera > Gelechiidae > Tuta > Tuta absoluta. Next base: position 1,447,581 of record JAQAHW010000003.1, read on the forward strand.
ACCTAGTGAATCTTATTTCGGTGCCAACGAGAATCACACCTACCTCAGCCAGGTGCATAGATAATATCTTTACCAACATTAAACCTGAAGATGCGGCTGTTATAAATAAATTAAGCTCCGACCATACGGGTCAATTAGCTTCTTTCAAAATTAACATTGAGCAGGCACCTAAACAAGATATTACGTGTGTACCGGTAAATGAAAGTAGGCTAAATCGATATAGAGAAAATATTTTGCAAAAATTACCTGAATTGCCATATAACGAAAATCCAAATAAATTATATAACGCAGTATTTAGTCTTGCCAAAAAAGAATATGACAATGTATTTAAATCTAAGAAAATTAAAGTTAACACAAAATTATCATTTAGTGACTGGGCCACAGTTGGAATTCATAGAAGCAGGCAGAAGTTATACGATCTGTATGAAGAAAGAACATATAATCAATCAAAAACTTTTGCTGATTATGTAAAACGTTACTCTAAAACTTTTAGAAACGTTTGTGCAATAGCTAAATCTAACTTCATCAAAAATAATATAAAGAATAGCACAAACGTAATCAAAACCACTTGGAAATTTGTAAATAATGAAACTGGAAATTCTAAACGTCGTAATGAAAATTATAAACTTATGATAAACGATGAAATTAAAAATACTAATTTGGAAGTAGCTTCCGCTTTTGAAAATTTTTTTACTGATATTCCAGTTTCAACTACCAAATCGTTAAACTCATGCCCTATTCTCGCTGAATCTATTCTAAAAGATAATGTAAACCATTGTGATAAATATTTTAAATTTTCTCACGTTAGTAACATTGAAATAATAAAGTATTTAAAAGTTTACAAATGAAAAATACTTCAGATCTCCACGGCCTCTCTGTTAAAATTATTAGTTCCATAATCGATTGCATTTCTCCATACCTAGCATGTATTTTTAATGACTGTGTAGACAGTGGCGTGTTTCCTGACTTGATGAAGCATAGTAAAGTTATTCCCTTGTTTAAAGCTGGTAGTACTACTGACCCTACTAATTTCAGACCTATATCAATACTACCAACACTAAGTAAAATTTTTGAAAAAGTTATTTTAAATCAATTGCAAGGACATTTTTATCGTAATAACTTAATGCACCTGCAGCAATTTGGTTTCACACGTGGTCGCTCTACTACTGATGCAGGTGTGGATCTCATCAATCATATAATCGAAGCCTGGGAGGAATCTCATGATGCAGTAGGTGTGTTTTGTGATTTGTCCAAGGCGTTTGATTGTGTTCATCATGATACTCTGGTCAGGAAGCTACATCACTACGGCGTAAAAGACCACGCTCTTAGTCTTTTGGAATCATATCTTAACAATAGAATCCAAAAGGTCGATGTCAACGGTGAAAGATCATCTGGATCAAAGATAAGAATGGGCGTTCCGCAGGGTTCGATTCTTGGTCCTTTTTTGTTTCTTGTATATATTAATGATCTACCATATCTAGTTAAAGAAAAACATGATATAGTTTTGTTCGCGGACGATACCTCTCTACTCTTCAGAGTAAAGAGGCAACAACTCAACTATGATGACGTGAACAAAGCTATATAGCTATACCGATGTAGTGCAATGGTTTACAGTAAATAACCTACTATTGAATGAAAAGAAAACTAAATGTATCAAATTTGTATTACCAAATGTTAAACCAAGCTCTACAATTATTAAGGTAAAGGATGAAAAGTTGGACCTTGCGGACTCAACTGTATTTTTAGGCATAACTTTGGACGCCTCGCTCCAATGGGGGCCACATATTGAGAAATTGTCGAAGAGACTGAGTTCAGCAGCATACGCAGTTAAAAAAATAAGACATCTCACTGATGTAGACACTGCAAGACTAGTTTACTTTAGCTACTTCCATAGTTTAATGTCTTATGGCTTACTATTATGGGGCCATGCTGCGGATGTGAACAATATATTTGTTTTGCAGAAACGGGCTGTTCGTTCAATTTATAAATTGGGACCTCGAGTCTCCTTGAGACAGAAATTTAAAGAAATCAACATATTGACATTTGTGTCACAGTACATATACGAAAATCTAGTGTACGTAAAAATAAATATAGATTCTTTTAAGAAAAATTGTGACAGGCATAATTTTAACACTAGAAATAAGGAGCAACTTGCTGTGCACATGAGCAGGCTTAGTAAAGTAAGCAAAACTTTTAAGGGCAATTGTATACGCTTTTATAACAAACTTCCTAAAGATATTCAAGACTTACCCTTAAATAAATTTAAACCAGTAATTAAACAAAAATTGTACAAGAAAGGCTATTATGAAATATCAGACTATATGCAAGATAAATCTCCATGGGTTTAATTCAAATGTATAAAGTAAATATTTTATTAGACGAAACAAGTAGATTTATCTACTGCAATTTTTTGTTATTATTATAATTTTTTTTTTTTTATGTAGCCATTTTTGGGCTATACATATATATTATTCGTTATTTCCAAAATTAGCTAGGGCAGTTTAGGGCCTAGAAAGATTGTTAATTTAGAGTAGGAGCACTTCTGGGCAGGTTTTTTGGGGGGTTTTTCCTGTTCAGGGGGTCCGGTTAATTATACGCATGTTAATAACACGCTTTGGAAATCTTGACTAAAATTTGAAACAAATGTCGTTTACAAATGGTGGTGGCGTAAAGTTACGTGCTGTGTGATTAACCTGGCCAGCCCCGAGGCAGTGCCTTTATTTTTATTTTTATTTTTTTATCCCGCCCGAGCCGGTTTTCTATTAGGACAATACAAAATTGTTATAAAAAGAAGAAGATTGCGTTATGCAAATTTCTTTTTTTTACAGTGACCGATCATGACGTCAATAAGTGATAATGCTATCCTACATTGAATAAAGTTATTTCATTTTCATTTTCATTTTTCATTTTCATTTAGGTTTTAATTACTCCCTCCTTTAAAAACGGAACGGATTCTAAACCGATATCACACGGTTAAATAAAATAAAATGAAACTTTTTGCGCAAGTTGTCATACTTACCTCATTAAATCTTAAATTCCAAGTCTAAACTTTATGCAGATGCGTTTCCAGTTCCACCTTATAACAATTGAGTTTCTACTTTTTTTTTTCATTATATTCCAAAGTCCATAATTCATGTACAGCTCCGTCGACTTAATTCGTGAAAGTACGAGTGTAAAGAAAAGCCGACAACTTCTGATTAAGGTTTGTGTAGGAAACTTCTAAGGATGTATGTGTGTGTCTTTGTTAAAAACGGACATTCACACCACGTTTGAGAAATATTTGAGGGCCGTTTCAAAAAACTCGTGTACCGAGTAAAATCATACAACTATGGTCCAGAATTCTACATTTTCAACTTTGCGATCTTGTATAAAATGGAAATACGCTGCTATCGTGATATATTTCGATCCGAGGTATACCTTGATTATATTTCTTTAATACTTAAAGGGTAGTATCTGTAAAAAACACGTAATTTTTTTTTACTTTTTTTAAATTTGGACCATTGTTGTCTTACGTGCTTTTAAATATGGTCCAAGTTCAATTTCCCCTCAAAAACGTATGATAACTTAATGAAGGACTATAATTGGGATCATATTGTGTGAGGTTAGGGGTTTCGGAAAACTTGTATAGCAAAAAAAAAAGAAAACGTTTAAAAAACCGTATTTTTTTGCGAACTTGCAAAATTTTCGAGTGCGGGCAGTATTTGAACCTGCGACTTTCGCATTACTAGTGGCGACGCCTCTTCCATCTGGGCTACCGCAGCTCATTTCTTGCCCGCCAATTTTGCAAGTGTATTTTGATGCCAGTAACGCTTGGCATGGCTCCATCTACCGGGTTAGTTTTGCAACTAATAACCGGCGACTAATTCTATCTTTACAGATTGAATGTAGTCTAAGCGATGAAAACCGGCGATAAATTGAGTACCAAATTTTAAAACACTTCCCGTGTTAGGTATACAATTTTTGCGAACTTGCAAAATTTTCGAGTGCGGGCAGGATTTGAACCTGCGACTTTCGCATTACTAGTGGCGACGCCTCTTCCATCTGGGCTACCGCAGCTCATTTCTTGCCCGCCAATTTTGCAAGTTCGCAAAAATTGTATACCTAACACGGGAAGTGTTTTAAAATTTGGTACTCAACCGTATTTTTATTAGTTGAAAGCTAAACATGAGATCAAATTTAACAAAATCTTCTTTCTTCTACTAAATACCTTAAAAAATTTACAAAAATAGTCTTCTTAAATAGGAACTTCAGTAGATAATTAAAAATAAAAAGGATCAATAATAGAATTGAAAAAAACAACAATTAATTCCCCCATTTATCAGCCAGCTTTGGGACTTGGAATAGAGCCCTTTTGGTGCTCTTTTGCAGGGGTTCATTTATTTTAAATTTAATATCAGTTAAAGGATAAATCAGGCCATTTCCAACATAAACCTGAGCGAGCCATTCATTTTACGTATGCACCGTCTTCCTCTACAGAGGCTATCTGCCCAGGCCACATTTCTCCTTCATACTCAACCACGACATAATCCTCTTGATCGTACTTCGGAGAGATAAGGACTATTGTTGAAATCAAAGTACCAAAATTGATTATCAACCCCTTAATTCTTAAACTAACACGTATTTCAAGTAAACATTTATCGCAAAGTAGTTATTATTAAATTACCTTTTACTAAAAACATACACTGATTTGAACTCATAGTCGAAGTATATTTTTTTAGATAAAGTTTTGCGCCGAAAAAAAACGTGCTCGTTATTGTTTGAACACACCCGTGGAACACACAGCCGAGTAGTCATTCTGAGTGGTGTCGCCATCAAGCATTAAATTCGTAAACTAAGACCTAAATGATCCTTCTCAATAATAGTACAAAGTTACTAAACTAGATGGCAACACTTAGTCTTTTACAAATTCGTCAAGTTACAGATCGGTTTGGACCAAAGTTGTATGACAGGACCATAGCTGTATGGTTTTAGGTACCACTATTATACAGACGTGTTATCAGCCCATCGCCTAAAATTGTAAAGAGTCCCTAAACTACGGTTTATGACACCCTCGGGAAAAAAATGGGGTGATGCTATTTTAAGCCAACATCATAATGGAAGTCAATCGCAGGGTGTAATTTACCCTATCATTTTATAAGTATAATGATTCAACGGTTACAAGACGGGCTTATACATAGAAAACACCCAGACTAAACACATATATTTAAGAGTTACTTAACAAATATGTTTGTCTCGTGGGGATCAAATCCAACACTCTTGGCTTAGCAGACAGGGCTACGCGTAGCGGATAGTAATATCCGCTACGTCATCAGTACAGTCAAAAGCTTTTAAGTTCAAAAACAGCTTTATTTGTAAAGTTTACCATTCACTGTTAAATCCAGTAGCTAACCACAACTCCACAAAACTAGTAACGTAAATAAAATTAAATAAATTTTAGCGCCCATCGGGACCGTGGAGTACCATCCCACTGCTCTGCCAACTGAGCTACCGGCGCCTTGACTGACACTTTCAAATTTTCAATCTCTATTTACTCGTCTCGACGCTTGTACGTCACAAGCGACATCTAGAGTAATAAAATAGCACTGTGAGTGCACAATAAACCATTGTACACTTGTGACGTATTTAAACCCAGTCGGAATGCAGTGTTTCTTTATTCTCGTGACAAAGAACTTTCCGTTGTGAATCCCTAATGGACTGTTTAACTAAAACTCCCAACTGCATTCAGTTTAGCACCTACTTAACCGAGTTCTTTCTGATAACTATAAAACTATTATGAATAATGGAATTTGAAATTGTATTCCTGACTACACATTTCAATTCTATTATTTCCTGCACAAGAATTTAAATTTTACAAATACTATGCTCTTGCTTGTTGTTTAGTGCCACCAAAACCTATAATTAGAATAGACTTGTGCTGAAAACTACCAATTTATATATTTTCCCAGTAAGGCTAGGTCAAACGCAATTTATTATTTTGACACAAATTTCAACGTTTTGGCGTTGTGTGGATAAAAAAGACTCAAACTGAGTTTTTACACTGGGCAAACTGTCACATTGACAACACTGGTATATTTTATTTTATAAATTTAGTTATAGACACTTAAAAAATATATTTTATAATAAACTAACATACATTGAATCGAAAATTTACGTAAGCGTAACAAATACACAAAATTTAATATGTGCTTCACATACACAAATTACGCAATCGTACAACAAATTAATAACTTTAGAATCTTTGTAAGATATGACCTTAAATACAGTATTTTTCACAGTATTTTGACGTAGCATTGCTTTCGCATTGGTGGGCTCATACTCAAATATTTTAATTTAATATAAACCTTACTTTCTAATGACTTAACATAAGCGTAATCGGTTCTTTATGAAAATTACCTTTTTAAAGTCAGAAAATTACTTTGCACTACCACTAGCCCTAGAGTAGCAAGACTAGAGGACCCTCGCGCCCGTATTAAAAACTGTGGAGAAAAAATATCAAGAGTCCAAATCTACGATTCGCTTTAGAAGCACGTTCCGTTTTGAAAGGAGGGAGTAATTAAAACGTTCATACATTTCGAGTGTTCGTTTTAGGGTACCGCCGTGGTACCGCCTATGAATTTTGCGTTTTCTATAACCTATTATTACCTATTGCCGTTTGGACACTAACAAAACCTAATTTAATTGAAGTCTAGTATGGATCATGGCATATATTAATTGTCCAAGAATAGGCACCACAATTTCAAATATTTGTCTTAAAATATAAAATTAAGTTGCGAAAGGAAAATCACCATTAATGGTCTCAAACTGCGTCGTGCTTTAAAAATTAAAGATTTATACAATATCGTAAATTTTAACGAAACGTGTCATGTTAAAATAACATACACACGAGTTTATCATGCATTGGAATATTGATTCCTTGCGGGGCAGGCAGAGCGTAAACGGCCGTAAAAAAGGGACAAATACGCCAAGACTGCCAAACAATTTGAGAGTTATTCAGAAAATCGTGTATCACCATAGTGACACGTTGTGAGACCATCGCCTAAAATTGCTATACACATGTAACCCTTGAGTCTCTTAGTCGTCTCTTACAACATCCGCGAGAAAGAAATAGGGTGATGCTATTCTCGGCATCACAAGGCCTTAATAAACCATTGTAAATACTAAAATATATAAGGTGTAAAAAAATTAGCTAAGAATATTTTAAGCGGTGAACCAGTACGTGAAACTGAACAACTTTCCCCAAGGAACATAGGTCGAAATATGAAAAAATAATTTGACCCTCCCATACTTAGTGTGTTACCCGGGCGGGATATTTTGTATGGGAGGGCCATTTTTTTTTTCATATTTCGACCTATGTTTCTTGGGGAAAGTTGTTCAGTTTCACGTACTGGTTCACCCCTTAAAATATTCTTAGCTAATTTTTTTACACCATGTAGAGCAGTTTGGAACACAAGTTGTTCGGCATGAGAACAACGGCAGAGTCCAGCGAATAATCCTCTCTGATTGCAGGATCAGCCGGCTCAAACCGAGCTGAACACCATCCGATACAACTCCAATATTATTTGCCAAAATAAATGTATTTTTCAACAATTGTTTCAAGTTCATACGAGTGCAATAATTGAATAGGTTCACCTGAATTTTCGAATGAACGCAAGCTTTTAAAATTTTTCGCATGGATTAATTTTATGAGTCTTTTTCAAGTGTTATAAAATATTTTCGTAAAGTTTTTAACGAGAATTAAATATTAAAAAATCAGTCTTTTACAAGTTAAATTTAAGGATTTATCTGTCAATTAATTTGCTTCTGCAACTACTACTAAATATTCTCTATTTGTCTCTCTTTAAGAATTACCTCTAGGTTGCCGGGTCGCTGCAAGCCTTCGCTTATTTTTTTAGTTTTCAGTTTTCTGAATTATTTTGTTTTTATAGTAGATTTTGTAAGCATTTGCCGTGTGATGCCGGCTTAGAATAGCATCGCCCCGTATCTTTCCCGTGGGTGTCGTAAGAGGCGACTTAGGGACTCGAGGGTGTGTATTGCAATTTTAGGCGATGGGCTGACAACCTATTATTATTATTATTAATTGTTTATTAATTAATTGTTTATTAAGTAATAATAATAAACTTAATTACAAATAGGTAACACGATACAAATAATTATGAGGCTTCTGTTTCCTAAACTAAGAATAATTATTCCTGTATCTTAGGTAAACAGATAGCCGACATAACTATTATTTTAAATGAACTAATTATACTATACAATAAAAATATACTTAAATAGACTTAAACCTTTAGACCTGTCACTATAGCGATACAATATTCCGAATAACCCTCAAACATTTGTCAGACGTGGTGTAAATGGCCGTTTTTTGCGGCTGTTTACGCTCTGCCTACCCCGCAAGGGATTATAGGCGTGATATGTGTATGTATGTATGTATGTATGTTGTAAGCAATAAAGTGTTAATCAATTTGTTTCGACGGATAAAATTGAAGTAATATTGACTTGTAATTCGTATTTTTTGTGACTACTTTCCTACTTTCTTTTACAACCAAAATAATAAGACGAACTCGAAATCGTCCCGTAAGTAATAAAATCAGTACCTAACTGTACGAATCCTGCCGTCTCTTTCTATCACAATAAAATCTTAATGAGGCATAAAGAGGGATAGTAAACTTTATTGGTGCTTTACTTTGTGTCAAAGAGTTGGTTTTTCTCAATGGTAAAGTTTTTGCTTTTTTACATTTAAGTATATTTTTCATGTGTCCTCTAAGTCTCATAGGTGCGAAATTCGACCCGAGCGAAGAGGTGACCGTTTGATGCCGGCTTAGAATAGTATTACCCTATTTTTCCCACGTATGTCGTAAGAGGCAAATAAGGGACTCAAGTCGTCCGTCTGTCCGTCTGTCACGACACTTTATCTAGGGAACTCGTAGACATGTCGAGTTGAAATAATAACCATAACGATTTTACTGAAGTCTACGGCCGCTTAGTTGCAAATAATCAAGCTCCTCACTTTGTTTGAAAACCACCCAATTTTTCTCTTAATATGATTTTTTGAGGGGGCCTATGAAGAAAATTACTTTAAAATTGAGACTAGCAGTTTAAGTGGAGTATCATATGTAGGGTCTTGATGTGTATTTTACGGAACCCTCGGTGGGCAAGACCAACTCCGAATTTATTATAATTAGTCAAACTCGTTATTTTACGTACTGTTATTTTAGTTATCCTATGTATTTTAGTTGCTGTGAAAAGGCCTCCTTATTCTTCCTCTATTTTAGTGTCTAGTTATTTTTTATTTGCTACTTACACCATACCAAAACTATAACATATCTCAAATAAATCATGTAAGTGTCGGGGCAATAAATAAAGAACCAGACAGACAGACTGATATATTAAGGAGAACCTTTGTTTTGATCCGGAAAGATATTTATGAGAAAAACCGCGCGGCCAGCATAGTTGGAATTGAAATTGTGATTAATGAAACGAATCTCTTGTTACAAATGTTGAACATAGGTGAGAATATTTTCTAGATAGATTATTTTGTTTATATGCTCTAGAGATTACATATGTCTCCTAGACAAGCTTGATACATTTAAGTAACGTAGTTTTTAATTTTTCTAAATAAATTGAGTTTTATACCTATAATGAGATTTCATTGCAGTTGGAGCATTATTTCAATATTTTTTTCAAGTTTGCAACTGTATTTTGAGAGAAAATTTGGACAGAAAAACGCCCTATTTAAAAAGAAAATCAAGAACTTAAATTGAATTTGTTGTTTATAAGTAATAAGTTATTTCCAAAATTTAATAAGACTTGTTCAACAATGCTTCATGAAATATAGTAAACGATAATAAAAAACTCAGTTGGCGAAATGATAAAGCTTTCTATTCAAATACGAAACCTTAAAAAACCACATCCATTTTGCAAACGTAACAACATCCCAGCGCAAGGAATTCAAGTCAATAGTTTATTAAGGAGCGTTCACACTGCGCTCAACACGGGAATAACGGGTGCATCCCGAATAATGGCCGGTACTTGGCACAGTGTCGTTTTTACAACGCACTTGCCGTCGCGTCGCCTTTGTGACTCTGTTATTCATTCGTAAAGGGGCGCTCCTACTTGACTGATAAGTATGTGGTATTTGTGTCTTGGATTGGCTATGTATGATTATTACACTTTGTTTATCAAAAATATATAGTTTAGTAATTGGATTGATAATAAACTCAGTTATTTGATAAAATTTCTTGACCTATACAGGTGCAGCAATGTGTTTTCATAAATACTATGCTTATCTTCATTACTGATAAACAGCTTGAAAAACTATTGTCATGCAATTAAGGCGAAACTTTATTCTCATTCTCCACTGTGGTAAATTTATTACGAGGGATAAGCATGCAATGGGCAGCAGAGAATGAAACCGAAGTACGATACCAAAAGATGGACATAGTATGCAAATGCACAAAATAAACCGCTAGCCTCTCGAATGCCACGTTTGCCTGCAGTTCAAGCTTTGGTAGACAAAACTATTTACACGCCACGTGAAGAGTACTCGTGTGAGCGTTCCTTTCCTGTTATCTCGTTTACCGGCAAGTGTGAAAGGTCCTTAACTTCCGCTACGATTGTGTGAATTTCTTCGCGAGATTTTCTCTTTGGAAATATTGCTGTTGAGTTTTAAAAATAACTTAAAGCTATTTGCTTTGCACAGTTAGTGTTAGTTCTGTTGTTGTTGAGGATTTTCACCTTTTATGGCTATTCTTTCATAGTTGATGTGAAAAATTGATATTTTCGGTAAAGTTTTACTTAAAAATAGGAAAGTTGGTAAATTTAGATACTAAATTTTGTACGTTAGCTGTTGGATAAACGTTGGCTTTCTAGTCGAAAGCAGACTTAACTTTCTACAGAAAAATATTTTATTCCTATTATACTTTATACATGGTGTAAAAAAATTAGCTGAGAATATTTTAAGGGGTGAACCAGTACGTGAAACTGAACAACTTTGCCCAAGGAACATAGGTCGAAATATGAAAAAAAAAATTGGCCCTCCCATACAAATTATCCCGGCCGGGTAACACACTAAGTATGGGGGGGCCAAATTTTTTTTCATATTTCGACCTATGTTCCTTGAGGAAAGTTGTTCAGTTTCACGAACTGGTTTACCCCTTAAAATATTCTTAGCTAATTTTTTTACACCCTGTATTATATTTTTTTGCTAGAACTATAAAACATACTTCAAAGTGAGATCGAATAGCTTCAAAATGGCGCCAATTGAGCGTTCCTTTAGTACAGTATATTTATAGTATAAAGTCAGTCAACATTTCATACGAATGAAAGTCTCGTCTCAAATCAAATTTTTTGTTTGCGATTGACTAGACAAAAAAATAGTAATGGATTATGAAAATTATAGTAATCTATGATTGTCGGCAACGGCACCATGATAATGTGAAAAAGCATAATAAATTATCTTTAGATTTTTATTCCTAAAATATTAATATTCTCGATAACAGCTCTCAATTCAGAAATACTGCGTAGCAAAAAGCTACAAAAACACGTAGTGAATTGCGTAGCTAACGGTGTTAGAATCACTGCGTAGCAAAGAGCTACAAAAATACGTAGTTAAGTGCTACGCTAACGGTGTTTCTTTGAAACTTCATGATCTACCAGTTTTTTTTTTAATACCTTGCATTGTTTAGTAAGATCAAATTTCAAAGACGATATACATACATACGTATTTTATAAATGTTACGTAGGTAGTGGACTAATGTGCCTGATATAGTAGTAGTAGGTAAATGCTATATGCACGACTGATCATGTTAATATGAAATAATACGTTATCTTAATGAGATAAACTTTCCCAAACACTCCAAATAGTTCCTATGCTGCTGAATATTGCCCGAAATACTCCCGCGCAAGTATTAACGCGAGAGGTTATTACCACACTACCGTCATACTCAGCTCGCAATAATATGAATAAGCGAGACAGCAATATATACCACTCGCGCTCGTGCTGCCGTTCCTTTTACTCGCGTACTCGTGGGAGCACGGGAAGAGCAAGCGGCATGACGAGTAGCAGGCGTAGCAGCTCGAGTAACTATTTACATGCTCACGCTGCCATATTCTCTTACTATTTCCCTGCCTATAAAGGCATCATTTTCCTGTTCCCCTTATGACGTCACAACTACCCATATATTTGCATGGGGGTAATCATCGAGTCAATTTTTCAAGCCGCCTAATTTCCATAGAAGTGCGTTCTGGCACCGCTCCAAGCCTCAATCATTGTGATAATGATACATATCTGATATTGATCCGATATTTTCTATTGTGCCGTTTGATGCCGGCTTGGAATAGTATCACCCCATTTCTTTCCCATGGGAGTCGTAAGAGGCGAATAAGGGACTCAAGGGTGTGAATTACAATTTCAGGCGATGGGCTGATAACCTGTCACTATGGCGATACACAATTTTCCGAATAACCCTCAAATATTTGTTAGATTTGGCGTAAATTACCGTTTTTTGCGACCGTTTACGCTCTGCCTACCCCGCAAGGGATTATAGGTGTGATATGTGTTTGTGTATTTTCTATTATCTCCGTGTATTTTATTTGACGTGTGGTGTATTGAGTTGGTGTGTTTTTCCTGTCTGTTATTCCGTCATTTTTGTTACAGTAGGAGTGTATATTCGTTATTATTTGGTTGTTTGTTTACCGTGTTATGCCGGTTTCGATTAGCATAACCACATTCATTTTTTAAATAATTTTGATTTAGACAATAACGGCCATAAAATTCTGAAAAATATATATACTATTGGCGAGGATCTAACAGATAACATATATTTAACAGTTACACAATTTGACAAACTTTACTCGATAGAAATATATTCCTAAGTAACCTCTATTTCAAAGATTTTTTCAAAATGATGTCTACAGTTTCAAAGTTAATATTAATAATATGCTGTTATTTTAATAAATACCTTTTCTAGTAAGAATACCTAAATTAGACATTCTAAAGGTATTGCTCTAGTTTCTATTTCGGAAAAGCCGTAAAATGTTGCAAAAATTTGAGCGCAAAATGTGTCCCTATTTCTTTCTGACGCAGCGCAAATGAAAGGGACAAACTTTTCAGGTGAATCATGGCCGTAGAAACATATTTTTAAACACTAGAATGCTTTTTTGCATAACTCTGCACTTCAGATAAAACTTTGTAAATTGCGTCATTTCCGGTTCAACAAGAGAATGCTTACAATGCAGTTTTAGTCAGCGAATTGCAATCAGAATGTGTATGCAATGTTATATTTTACTTTCATAAAGTTACTTATTCACTTTTGTACAAAATAAAATAATCACAGTAAAAATGCAGACTCTACACGCTTAGGAATACAATTATTTCCACGGAGAAACTACCCATACATGTTCTTCTAAAAACTGCATGCATGCATGCATAAATCACGCCTATATCCCTTACGGGGTAGGCAGAGCGTTAACGGCCGTTCATCGAATATTAACACCACGTCTGACAAAAGTTTGAGGGTCAATCAGATAACTGTGTATCACTATAGTGACAGGTTGTCAGCCCGTCGCCTAAAATTGCAATACATACCCTCGAGTCCCTTAGTCGCCTCTTACGACACCCATGGGTAAGAAATGGGGTGAAGCTATTCTAAGCCGGCATCACACGGTAATCTAAAAACTGATTACCAGATTAACATTAACAGCTACAAAAGTCCACTGCTGAACAGCCTGCCCCTCTTGAGTGGTATTCCTATACTCACCAAGGTTGGCAAGCGGCTTGTCGAGCGCAGTGCAAGGTATTGCTTTCACAGGGAACGCTGCTGCCCATTCCCTGAATGACTCAGTTGTTTTTTACGACACACACGGGCTGTTTCTGGGTGATACTATTCTAAACCAGAATCACACGGCGGTGCCGGCATCACACGGCACCAAACATGTATATTGGAGAAAATATATACTTCTACCATAGCTTTTACAACACACTAACGTACATTTTATCAAGAACCACGTTGTATATTAGGATTTATGGCAACAGATTAAAAACGCGGCAATCCGTTCTCAAGGGCTGTCAAAAAGCGCACATTAAAGCTGGCGGAATGCCAGTGCGGCACTAGCGAGCCATTACTAGTGTGACAGTAGTAAGTTGACCATCTCGGATTTCTCGATAATATAAAAATATGAAGGGTTTTACAGATTTCGCAAAATCGCACCGGCGGCAATTTTTTGAAGCTGCGACTTAAGCTATCAGTACACGCGACGCCTTTACTGAATGGGCTACCGGGACTAATTTTCCGTTGGCAAAATCATAAAAATGTATTTTAGTGCCAGTAACACGTGGCATGGCTCCAACGACCGTGAAAGTTAAAACTGGCCATACCTGTAATGCATATTTTGCAAGTAAAATTGTTTACCCACAACGATAAAATATAAAAATACTTATGTAAGAAAAAGTATTTATTAGAATGACCAAAATAAATAATTAAAGTCGCATCGTATTGTTCGTAGCAACCTTTGTAAATGCTTTATTATCACCCTATTCCTGAGTCGTCCATTTAAGGGATCAACCTTTCTACTTGTTCTTAGTAACGTTACTGTTGGTTATCTCGTAAATGGGTGACTCACTCGAGAGGCTACTTAGTACCAGGATAGAATGTTTTTCTTAGCATCATATAAAACTTTTCATTACCACTAACTTCGAATTATAAGATTTGATAATCCAAAATACGTGGAAATGTTGTTGCGTACGTCAACAAAATACAAAAGCAATAGCTACACACAATCTCGAACTAAAGTACGAACTTTATCATATTTTATTATCTCCTCATATCCGGGCAAACTATGTATTTGTATTTCCAAAGAATGGCCGCGGCTCAGCCTACACAGAAGGCCATCGAAATCTGCACACTCAGCTCCCTGACTGACAAAAGCCAAAAGCCTCTCTGCCCTTGGCTCGCAGCCAGCGCCGTTCAGTTCTATCAATTTTGTATTTCACTCATATACCACTGGCCAGAAACAGTGCAAAAAGTCATTGAATAATTTCATCCGTGTTTGGAAGTGTAGAAAAGTTTTTTGCTAAATTCCGTGTAAGGTTTTGTAAAAATGTAACTAGGAGAAGTGGAAATTGTAACTAGAGTTTGTATAGCTATTTTTGCTGCAAAGTTTTGTTAGCTTTGGCTATTTTTTATAGCTTTTCTTGTAATATGGTATTGCAATTTTAGGCGATAGGCTGACAACCTGTCACTATAGCGATACACAATATTCCGAATAACCCTCAAACATTTGTCAGACGTGGTGTAAATGGCCGTTTTTTGCGGCTGTTTACGCTCTGCCTACCCCGCAAGGGATTATAGGCGTGATATGTGTGTGTGTGTGTGTGTGTTTCTTGTAATAACTTTATTATATATTTTTTTTTATTATAATATTTTGATGTGTTATTATCAAAAACTTAAAGTAATACTCATTGAAGATACTTATTACATGACAGCCCGACAAAAAAGGAGTGTAATGTTTTAAGAGTTCATGTACGTATGTGCGATTCTTTAAAAGACTGAAACTCGTTATCTACTGAACAGATTCGAATAGGAATTAAATTGGAAGAATCCTTACATTGTCCCGAGTGTCGTGATAGGCTAGGTTTTTCTCAGAAATCAGTTGTGTTTTTATATTTTTTAATTTATTTAGCTTGTTTTATGAAATTTGGATATATCTGTGCCCCGTTTTATTTAATGTATCATTAAATGTATCAACGCTGGCTGGAGATTGCGGCCTAGTATTAATATTATTAAACATAAAAGTCTCTTTACACGTTTTTATATTTTGTATATATACACTATTATTATCTTCTTTTTGTATTGTGGCTATAAATTGTAAGTTATCTGAAGTAAAAACTTATTTTAATACCAGTACAAAGACGCACATTGTAAGCATCAGGCAACAAACGAGGTACTTGAAAACAATTCATTATATTTTCCAAGATGGCCGCCACACGACATAACTATTATATTCAGTCCGCACGGTCCTTTGTATCTCGCCCATGCGTGTGATTGTTCTGAACTAAATTGGTCTTTCCACTAGCATGAAAGCGTAACGTATTCTAGTTAGTTGCGACTGAAACAGGTATACGAGTACTACTGCAATGCATTCGATACAGGTAGCTTTATAAGCGGAATACTGTCAGCTGGTTCATTGATCTAGAATATAAACTATGCATACATACATTTGTCACGCCTATATCCTTTACGGGGTAGGCAGAGCGTAGGCGCTCGTAAAAACGAACATTTACGCCACGCTTGACAAAAATTTAAGGGTCATTAATAAAAGTGTAGTGACCGGTTGTCAGCCCATCGCCTTAAATTGCCATACACATGTAACCCTCGTGCCTTTTAATAGAGTAATGCTATTTTAAGTCGAATTCAGACGGTATAATAATTTAAATCGTATGTGATGAACTTTCAATCAAAAGTGCGCGCCGATAATTAAAAAAAATACGGCCTAGTCGATGTTAACATACTTTATTAATCAGAAATTGATTTCTCAGTTTTTAAAGTGTACAGTCAAGCTAAGGTTACATAGATAGGTTAGATACTCAAACTGCCAATGTAAGTCTTATGCATGCGGCATAAGAACGGTCCAAAGTCTAATCTGTCTAACGTAGTCTGATCTTGACTGCACTGTAGGTACCTAATTCTCCTTTACCTAAAAAAAACACAATGGAAATTATTTCCAAACCCTTTTTATGAACTTTTTATACAATCATTCTTATTTTATCTACTCCAATTATTTGTCTACCACAAAATAAACTACAGAAAACACAAAAATAGATCAACAGAATAAAGGACGCGTCCCATTTTGTCGGATTGTATCTCATTCGAATTAATAATAGCAGACATTTGTCCAAGAAAAAATGGCAGTCAAGTGCGTGTTGCAAACTTAAGCTTTGGGTTCTCGTGAAGACGAATTTTCATATGTATATCTTTGAAATTTTCAAGAATTACAAAATGAATACATGTTTTAAATTACGTACCATTGATATCTTGAAATATGTATAGACCACTAAGATGAACGTGGTGCTTGAGACTATTAGTGGAATAAAATTACTGATAACATAATAAACATACTGAATATAATGAACACGATAGAAAACTCATAAAAATTTAAAATATAAGAAATTCAAAATAGAAATATAGATAGATAATAGATGTCATTGTAGACTACTAGAAGTTTCAATAGGTATCTAATGAACCTGGCGACGGTAACAAACGGTCATGAAACATAAACAATAATAACACATCAAAACACATTATTTTGGTGCAAAAAGGCATAGGCGCTGTTGGCTTCGGCCCCCACACATGCCTCATAGGACCGCGTCCCCGTGAGCCTGATATTTAAAAAGTAACCAACAAAATAATAATAATACTCGTAATTTGTTATTGAACTCTGAAACCCCAAAAGATGCGTACTATGTTTTATAATGTATTTTCCATTGTATTGTGTACTGTATTGGAGATGCTCAAGTGATAGCTATTGTGTGATTGTTGGAAGATTGATTGTGTAAGTTACTTTTATACAATTTGTGTAACGCAGTGTACAAGTAATTTTTTCTTGTGTGACACCGAGTTCACCAAAGACTGGATGAACCCCTGTGTTAGAGTTTTTCAACTGCCTACTACTAGAAGTAGGCCTCTAACATGGCTGTGTAACGACCGCTGTCTAAGTAATCATAGCCAGCAATTGGGAAAGACGGCTTAACTACTCGTCTGTCGCTTCATACTATAACAATTTCATTGGTTTTGAATTTTATTGTGGGTAGTTAAGGTTCAAAATTGTTGTCCGGCTCCCGGTACGTGACAGACAAGCGGTTAACGTACCCTCCGCAGCACTGAATCATCTTTCTTACGGACAATCAGGTGAATCTGACCCACTGTATAGAAAAACCGCTCAAAAAGTAGTACAGAATCATTCCGTAATATTTTCTTGAGTTTGCACAACTATTACTCATCACAATAAAACAATTTTAAACGGATTTAAGTTGTATTTATTTTGGATTTTATAATTCCTACGTTTCGAGCTCTTTACAGAGCCCGTGGTCACGGATGACTAAGGTGTTAGACGTCATTATTTAGAATTGAAATTATTTTTGTTCTACCGCCATCTATTTCTTAATTGCCTAGCGTAACGTCCGGGTTCCACACAAAATGCTGAAACCGTATCTTGTGTAGTAGGTCTCACAGTATGTTGCATCTGGTTCTTCTGCTGTATAATCAGCGGAGTCCAAGTTGATGAGATTCCCCATCCTGTATATCTGTTGAAATTCGGATGTTTTTGAATTTCTATGGCTTCCCGTACTTTCCTAGGAATTATTCCGACTGTTAGTTATTTGACTCAATTTTACATACAAGGCGTGACATCTAAATCCTATAAACATTTTTCTCCATAATACAGCCCTCTGAGAACATCACGTATACAAGGCGTCGCTGGCGGACTTCCAGAAGTAGATTTAAAGCAGTGTTTTCCGAGTCTCATGATAAATTAGCTTAGTGCTAACTAGCGAAGACTTTTTTATTTGAACCGGTGCTTGGCTTCTAGTTTGTTGGATAACATAATTTTTGGTGCTTTTGAAAGGCAACGTAAAACCTTGGCTGAATCTTAAAAGACCATGATCAGTCGTAAGGAGGCTGCAAGTCCACCAGCTACAACAGAAATTATAGCCAAAATGATGAAGATGATGTTTTTCATGCACTGATCAAAGCATATGTGGATGATCAATTATATTTATATACACATACATACACAAATCACGCCTATAATCCCTTGCGGGGTAGGCAGAGCGCAAACAGCCGCAAAAACGGTCATTTACGCCTGACGTCTGACAAATATTTGAGGGTCATGCAGAAAATTGTGTATCGCCATACGGCTTACCTGGATGATTTATTATATTTGTAAATACATACACATATCACGCCTATAATCCCTTGCGGGGTAGGCAGAGCGTAAACGGCCGCGATTACGGTCATGTATGCCACGTGTGACAAATATTTGAGGACCATTCGTAAAATTGTGTATTGCCATAGTGAAAGGTTGTCAGTCCATCGCTTGAAATTACAATACACACCCTCGAGTCCCTTAGTCGCCTCTTACGACTCCCATGGGTAAGAAATGGGGTGATGCTATTCTAAGCCGGCATCACACGGCATAATGTAAAACCTTGGCTGAATATTAACAGACCACGATCAGGCGCAAGGTGGTTATAAATCTACTAGTTACAACAGGTATATGGCCAAGAAGATGACTATGATGTTTTTATACACTGACTAAAGCTTATGTGGGTGATTGATTATATTTACGTCACGTGTGACAAATATTTGTGGACCATTCGGAAAATTGTGTATCGCCATATTCAGCCCATAGTCTAAAATTGCAATACACACCCTCGACTCCCACAGGAAAGAAATGGGGTGATGCTATCACATGGCGGCGGATTATATTTATCTAGAAAAAAAAATATTATACAGTCACACATATCTTTTTATTTTAATTTTTCACGTAAATGTTATTTTATGTGCACTATTTAATACTTAGGTATTATTATTTTTTATATAGCCTGGTTTGTGTCTTATCCTACTGCTGGGCAAAGGCCTCTATTCTTTTACACCACTCTGCACGGTCTCCGGTTTGTGATTGCCAGTCATTACTAAATGCGACTAAATTGTCTTGCTACTTATTATTATTACAAAAAAAAAAACATTTTGTATGCAAACGTGTTTTTTTTTAACTTACTTTAAACGAAATAAATCAGCACAGCAGATCAGCAAGGTCCATAAAATTGTTTTTTCCCACTAAAATACGCCACTACGCTTGCATTTCAGTAAAATACGCAAAAAATCGCCGTATATTGTAGTTACGCGAGTTTACGATCGCAATCCTAAAGGTGGAAGTATTATGAGAAGGTTGAAATAAAACCAAAGGCACATAAAACTACCCTCCCTTGTTATGAACGATAAAGTTCTCAGAGCATAATGGTAAGTGGCGAGCTGTTTTATTCGTTTTGAATGTGTTGTTTTTATTAAAACTTACTCAATAGGTGATTGAGCTTGAGCTTACAAACGTTCATGATTTCTTAAGGTTTTATTTTTTAATTGTAATAAATTCACCTGTTAAAATAACTAAAATCACGATCGGCAGATCAATTTGACCGAGTCTTTTGTACTAAGCGTCAGCCCAAGTTATTTTGGCAGTTTTCCGTCAGAACTAAGTATGTATTTTTCAGGCGAAGTGATGATAAAATATTCACTTTCGTTAATATTATTATTAATTAAATATTTACTTTCATTTTATTTTATTTGATGATAAAATATAAAATATATAATATTCTTTATTGCACAAACAATACACAGAAAAAAAAATTTACATTTTTTGTCGCAAAGGCGAGCTTATCTCTAAAGAAGAGATCTCTTCCAGCCAACCCATGTCTTGTGAGAGAATTTAAACTTTTGGGGCAAATAGGCAATACGAAATAAAGATAACAAAATAAATGAATATATAACTCTGTAAAATATTTTAACATGCATACAAATAATAAATATAAACTTACATAAATAAATAAACAAATTTACATAAATACTATAAAAATACATAAACATACATAAATATTTCAAGGTTGTTGAGAAATGAAGTGCTCTTTTACTCGCTTTTTAAATACGGAAATAGATGGGCTTTCCTGTACAGTCTTAGGAAGATCATTCCAGAGCTGTGCAGCTTTAACGGAAAAAGAGTTAAAAAGAAATCTAGTATTCGCTCTTGGACACTCCAGCACCTTAGTGATGCAGTCGCGCCTAGGGCGGGGATCAGGGGGAAGGAAGTGAAAACGGGAGCGGAGATAGTCGGGAGTGGCAGGATTGTGAAGGATGTTATAAAGAGTGGATAGGATGTGCACATCGCGGCGAAGGCGAATTGGAAGCCACTTAAGCTGAGCACGAAATTCTGAGACATGATCGAACTTACGAAGACCGAAAATAAATCTAATAGCCAAATTTTGTAGTCGCTCAAGCTTATTGAGTAATTCTTCCGTCGCATCCAGATAACAGACATCAGCATAGTCAAGAATGGGAAGAAGAAGTGCTTGTGCAAGCATGATTTTAGTTTTTAGTGGAAGAAAGTTCTGGAGTCGCTTAAGAGAGTGAAAGGAATAGTGCATGCGCTTGCTCACCTCGTTAATGTGAGATAACCAAGATAAATGGCAGTCAAATATGACGCCCAAATTCTTAGCCTTGTCAGTATATGGGATACATATGCCATCGTAATAGACAAGTGGAATACTTGCAGGATCAAGTCTACATCGCAACCTACTACTACCAATTATCAAAGCCTGTGATTTGCTAGGGTTCACAAGTAGCCAAAAATATTTACTCAATGAAATATTTATTTGCGCTACTGAAAATAAAATATTTATTTTATTATTTATTTTAATTGTTTTTCTACTGCCCGGATGATGCGACCACTTAACTTAGATTTTCTCTGCACCTATGACGGTTGTCCCACTTGTCGTCCGTCGCTGCGTAATTTTAACGCGCGGTAACGCGTGCGTCTGTCAGAGGTAAGAAAATTGCAAATGCCGATCTTATCCCCATGCAAATACGTCTACGGTGCGTTATGGTGCGTAACGGATGCGCCTGTCAAGTCGTTTCACAGACGCATCGTAGCCAAATTTGTATTAGAATAAGATTTGCAATTTCCTTGCGTCTCTCAGTTGCCAGCGAACGAAATGTTGGAGAACTACCTGAATCTCTAGATTCTCCAAATATTTTGATAAAATTTATTCGATTTTACACATCTAAATCAATCTTTTCGCACACGAGATATGCTCTATCTACATTTAAAAATACTTACTATAGCTTACTACGGTGCGCATCAGAAGGGTCATTTTTCACATAACAAAACATGCGAACAAACAAATATTTCAATATTATCCCAGTTTTACGTGTGCCTGGGAATTTTTAATCTCTGTTGACAAAAGCTGTTGGACGAATGCCAAGAAGAGAACTGAGTAGTGAAGATTGAAGGATTGCTGAAATAGGATAGCCCAGTGGCATGCTACTAGATTATGTACTGATATACTTTTGATTGGTACATAAAATTGATTAAAAACTCGTCTTAAAGAAATGAATAGTTTCGCAAACTTGGTTAAAGGCGAGAGCACAGAAATCACTCAAAGATATTCGTAAAAAGTTTATATGGTATTTTTCGCTCTAGTTCAGTGTGTCGTTTAGTCTTATTTATTTTTATGTTACTGGGAACTAATAATATAGAATTACTTTTTCAAAATCACCTTAAGCGTTAAAAAGTAGGTACTTCCCAAAAAACTTGCTGTAAGTCGTTTTGAACTACAAGTTGAAAATACAAAGATTTGTTTTTTATGATCGTTGTTGTTTAAGTGCCGAGATGTTTTTTTTATTCAGGCTAATAGTTTAAGTATATGATAGAGCTTGATGTGCATGTCACAGAACCGTCGGTGGGCATCTCCGACTTGCACCTGGCCCTTTTTTGTGTAGTCAAGGTATCAATTACATCAATAGCCACTCTAATCCACTAGTGGACAAAAGTAGACATTCGCCTTCCCTAGAGAGACTGTTTAATTTAGCGTTGCTATGCTGGGGTAAGTTAGGTATTAATGACGGTCTATGAATGCGCCGCGATTTCGCACGCATCGCTCTGGGCATATGTTGTCCCTTTCTCGCTCGCGGGGCGAGGGTGGCGGCGTGCGCGCGGGCCGCCTGGTAGGCCAAGCGGTGATTTCTGCACCGCACTACCAGTCACTCAAAACCGTTCGGACAGGAGGGTATCGCGTATTGTGCGGATTTCCCACCACGCGTTTTGTGATGCCGCGTGTAATGGACGATTCAATTTGAGATCGCGCGTGTTGATGCATCGTATTATTGCGTTTCTCCTGGGTTGTACTGGAATGCCAGGCTTAGTGATTGTTGGATGTCTCGACGTCTTCCACGTGAGCGTCGCGTTGAATAGGCATCAGGTGGCCATTTTGGCCCGCGTTTGTACGGCCCAAATTCGGGTTGGGTCACGCGTAATGACTAATATCAAAGTGGAATACGAACAGAAGCTGTGAGTGGTTTGACGTGAATAACGCGCCAAGGCTGTAGTGGAATGCTGGGTGTCGATATCTTTTCCACCCAGCCCTGTAAGTACCCACGGAATCCCCATTTGATCCATTCCCTGAACTTCCTTTCTCCGTTGGGTATTTTATGCATTTGGACCGGCACGTTGACTGTAAGTGTTAAACCTGGTTGTTTAGTATAAAACTGTTTATTCGTGTTAATGGTGTGTTCCCTTTAGTCATATTTGTTGTACCATATCATTGTGACTCCTTAGTACGAATTGCGGAATTTGTGGGGTGATATAATTTGGAGGTACTTACTTATAATCTAGTGCTAATACGTGTGACGTAACGCCAGATCGGCAGACGGTATTTACTACCGACTTGAGTTATGTAAAGGTCAGAACACATCATTTGCCAATTTCACTCAACTTAGTTAATTAAGTTAAATAGATTTAGGTTCACGTTTAATTCATAGTATGCGCTGCTATATTGTGCAGCGTATGCTATTTAGCGCTGCGTAACGCGGCCATTGTCTGCCTTCAGTTGAACTCCTGGTATTTTACTAGAAATTTACCTGTGTAAATCGCTTCCACTGCGGGAGTTTAGCTTGGAATTAGACAATTTTTGGTAGCAGAGCGTGGTTCAGAAAACCACTAGATTTAAGATTATTTTAGTATAAGATTTTTAATCTACCTACATAAAAAAAATATATATATTTATTGTGATTGTAGTGTGTGCCCTGTGTAGAATATCCTATCGGTAGGATCAGGGCCAATCAATTAGTGAATTGCTTGTTATTATCGTTGTGTTTACCCTGTGCGGATATCCTAACGGTAGGATCAGGGCCGATTGTCTATTATTGTTTTTTATTGTAAGGTTCGGTGTTACTTTGAGTTGGTACCATGGCTCCCACAATTACACAGCTTCAAGCAAAAATTAGAACGCACCTAATTTGGTTCGCGACTAAGCAGGCGATGGTCGGTCGCGGGGACCGAAAGGACGCACTCATCGCTTGTGCGCAACGGATTGACGAACGGGTCGCGGAGGTGTTGGATTGCCTCACTGGATGCGAGGAGTTATTTGATGGGACGCCTGATGAGGAGGTCAAACTTACGGTCCGGACGAATGTGACCCAGTGCATGGAGATGGGACAGGAGATCCAGCAGGCGGCTGCTGTGATCACCAGGCGTAGAGCTGGGGAGCCGGACCCACCCCATGGTCCGCGGGGACCGGGGGTGCAAGTGCCCCTGCCGGCTGTGGCGATTCCGGTCTTCCACGGGGACTACACGGATTGGACCCGATTCCAGGATCTGTTTGACAGTGTGATTCATAACCGCACTGACTTGCAGCCGGCATATAAAATGGCACAATTGATGGCCAAGCTGCAAGGTGAGCCCCATGAGCTGGTAAAGCATCTACCAGTCGATGATGCAAGTTACGAGACGGCTCGTGGTTTGCTGATCGAGAGATACAGCAACAAACGTCTCATGATTGACCAACTCCTGGAACAGTGGCTCACCGTGCCGACCATCACACGAGGGACGGACCTCAGGGCCAAGGTCCTCAACCCTGTCTGCGTTGCAGTGAACGCTCTTGAGAGACAGGGGATGCCGGTGTCAGGCTATGATTATATCCTGGTCCACACGTTGTTGCGCCGCCTGCCGAGCGACATGGCCGCTCGTTTTGAACAGTCACACGGAGGTAAGACATCTGATTACCTCCCGACCTTCGAGGAGCTCAAGTCCTTCCTCGAGGCCGAGTGCAGGCGGGTAGATGCCCAATTTGGAGAGTCGCCTCACGCGGAGTCTGCGGCCGCTCGCCGCCCGGAACGGCCGGGTGCACAGGCGCGAGACGGTAAGAGTAGGCCACCCAGGCGATACAATGTCGCTAATTTGGAATCGAGGTGTGCCTACTGCAGAGAGGCGGGGCATCAGGTGACTGCGTGTGAGGAGTTCGCTGCACAGCGGGTGCAGAAACGTCGTGGTGTGGTGCAGCAACGGCGTTGGTGCTTTAGGTGTATGGGGCCGCATCAGGTGCGAGAGTGCCCATCAAGCACCAACTGCAGGTACTGCCAGGGTGCCCACCATCAGCTCCTATGCATGAACCGCAGCGGAGATTACGGAGGCAGAGCTGACGCGGGTCAGCGAACGGAGTCTGCCCTACCTAGACGGGAGCAACGCTCCCCACCCCCTCCAAGGAGGAGTCCTCTTCCACCAGGGTTTCAGGGACGAGGCCAGGGACATCAGCAGGTGATGCCCCCTTCACCACGCGCGAGACAGTCACCACCTCGGCAGCAGGTGCCGGAACAGGGTAGGTGGTCACAGGTCCAAGGTCAGGGGCACCCATCACAAGTACGTGATGCTACGGGCGGGTGCCAATACCAGGGCCAGTACATGCAGTACTCGGCGGGACTGAACAACATGGTGAGTTCCCATGATCCACGCATGCCTCTCCCCTTGGCTGAGCACCCGCGGCTACAGGCGCATCCACGGTACGCGCGCCTGCCGCAGGGTTACTATAGGCTGCCAGCCATGGCGTACAGGACCAGAGGTCCCTATCAGCAGGAGTGGGACCCACTCGAAGGTGTACGGAGAGAGGGGACCCCCCCGCAGGACGCGGACACTCCGCGCTTAGGTTTCTGCTAGGTAATCGCCGCCTACACGCCAGCTTCGGCCCCCCGGCCAATTACGGTATTGTTGCCTACGGCAATGATTTGGGTATGGGGATACGGTGGCCGCAGCATACAGGTAAGAGCCTTGTTAGATACAGGGGCTCAGGGTTGTATTGTGTCTAGTAAGCTGGTGAGTAGGCTACGCTTAAATATAAGGCCCACAACGGATGGGGCTGTAGGTATTGGAGGTGTAGATGTGCCTGACGTTCGGGGTCAGGTGAACTTCGAGTTCACATTAGGTAATACAGGTACAGGGGTCAGCTATCATGCCTCAGCAGTGGTGCTGGATGAAGTGGTAGGGAAACTTCCTCAGGTTCGGTTACCGTCAACGGTACGAGGGTTAACCACAGGCTTAGAGCTAGCTGATCCTGACTTTGATACTCCTGGTACGGTGGACGTTCTCCTCGGGTCAGACGTCCTCGGGAGATTCTGGTGTGGCAGAAAACGGGTACTTCAGCAAACTGGTTTAGTGGCCGTTGATACCACAGGGGGGTATGTTATTTTTGGCCCAGTTTGGAGACCTCAGGACCTACCAGAGGGCGATACGGTTCTCTATGGTAGTGTGTTGTCGGAGGTGCTGCAGAGGTTTTGGGAGTCTGAGGAGCCACCCACAGCGGATAGACGGAAGCCAGAGGATGACGAGTGCGAGCTGTTCTATCAGTACAACACTGCACGAAGTTCGTCAGGTAGGTTTGTTACCAGGCTGCCATTTCTCCCAAACCGCCCCTCCTTAGGTAGTTCGCGACAGATCGCGGAACGGAGACTACTGGCTATGGAGAGAAAGATGAAGCGAGATGCAGCACTTCGGCAGAAGTATATCGAATTCATGAGGGAGTACCTAGAGTTAGGCCACATGTCGGTGTCCAGCATAGATTGGAGGTGTGTCGAGCATTACTATATACCACACCTGGCTGTTTTGAAGTCACCGGAGGCGAAGATACGGGTAGTGTTTGACGGTTCTGCTCCTACATCGAATGGTGTGTCTGTGAACCAGTGTCTGCACGCGGGTCCCAAGTTGAACCGGGACATTGTGGACATCCTCACAGATTTTCGGTTGCACCAAGTAGCGTTCGTAGCAGACGTCAAAATGATGTTTCGCCAAACAATTATACACCCAGATGACCGTCGGTACCAGCTGATTTTGTGGCGTGAGAGCCCTGACGAGCCGATGGTCACTTATGAGCTTAACACGGTAACGTATGGTCTGAAGCCAAGTCCGTTTTTGGCAGTACGCACGCTGCGAGAGTTGGCCGCACAGGAAAGGGTAAGATTCCCTCGAGCCGCAGCAGTACTGGATCGCGACGTCTACGTGGATGACATCTGCACAGGTGCAGATAGCGTGCAACAAGCACTGCTACTACGAGACGAGCTGATCGCGATCATGGAATCAGGAGGTTATGAGTTGCGGAAATGGCTGTCCAGCTGTCCAGAGCTCCTGGCCGGGTTGCCAGGTGAGTTCCAGCAGGACCCGCACCTTTTCGAGAACCCGGACAATCCAAATACGTTGAGCATCCTAGGGGTGCAATATAGGCCAACGCATGATGTCTTTACGTATCAGATCGAGCCAGACCTTTTGCAGAAGACTTGGACGAAGCGTTCGGTATTATCGACGATCGCCAGAACTTTCGATCCTAACGGGTCGATCGCACCGGTGACGTTCATGGCGAAGTGCTTCTTGCAAAGGTTGTGGATAGCAAACTTGGGTTGGGACGACCAGCTCTCCGGAGAGCTGTTGAATGATTGGACCAAGTTTGTGACCACCTTACCAGGGATCGTACGCATCGCCATACCTCGCAAGTTGCTCCCATCGGTGGGATGTAAGGCTACCCTACATGGGTTTTGTGATGCCTCGGAGCGAGGGTATGCGGCAGCTGTCTATTTGCGGACAGTCAGTTCAACGGGAACTGTAGACGTGCGTCTAGTTATGGCCAAGAGTAAGGTGGCTCCGGTTAGGACAAGATGGACCATTCCAAAGTTGGAATTGGCGGGAGCAGCGCTTCTCACGCGCTTGCTACATTATGTCGCTAGTAATCTACGCGGTACCATCAATTTGGATGAAACGGTGTACGCATGGACCGACAGTAGGATAGTTCTGTGCTGGTTACAGACGTCGGTACATACTCTTGAGGTTTTCGTGGCAAATCGGGTGTCACAGATTAAAGGATCGGAAACTCCGTTGGTATGGAGACACGTACCGGGAGAACAGAACCCAGCGGACTGCGCCTCACGGGGATGTAGGGCCCCTGATTTGGTAGGTCACTCACTGTGGTGGGGACCTCAGTGGCTGACTGAGTCACCTGAGAGATGGCCATACAATGAGTGCTGGTCGCCGCTTGGGCCACCTGATCGAGGTTTGCGAGTGAACGTAGGGCAGATCGTACCTAAGCCTAGTGCGGCTTTCTTGCTGGAACGATACAGCTCCCTCGACAAACTTCTAGGGGTGACAGGTTGGATCAAACGGTTCGTGAACAACTGTAGAAAACCTCAAGCAGAACGGAACTTGGCACCTGTCCTCTCGCCTGCGGAGCGGAATGCGGCTCTAAGTTTATTGGTTAGGGTCGTCCAGGCGGAACATTTTGAGGAAGAGGCCAGGCTGCTCAGGGATGGCCGTGGAAAGCTGAAGGGAGGTCTTGTGCGCCTCAACCCGTTCGTGGACGAGCATGGAATGCTCCGGGTTGGAGGTAGACTTCGGAACGCTAACCTGCCCTTTTCAGCACGGCATCCGCTGTTACTCCCAAAGAAGGGACCTTTGGTAGAACTTATAGTTAGGGATCGTCACCAGAAAAACTCGCATGCGGGCTGCAATGCACTTTTGGCTATTCTGCAGCGCGAGTTTTGGATCTTGTCTGGACGACGTACGGTACGGAGCATTGTGTTTCGGTGCTTGCCTTGCTATCGGTTGAAGGCAGCCACAATGCAACCTCAGATGGGAGACCTCCCACCGGACCGGGTGACGGAAGCCTGGACGTTTGCGGGTGTGGGAACGGACTTTGCGGGGCCTTTTATGGTAAAGGCATCACGCCTTCGCAACGCGAAGTCAATCAAGGCGTATTTGTGCGTGTTTGTGTGCCTAGCAACCAAGGCCGTCCACTTGGAACTCGTGGCCGACCTCACTACGGAGGCTTTCTTAGCAGCTTTAGATAGAATTGTGTCGCGAAGAGGGCGACCAGCGCTGATCAGGTCGGACTGTGGTACCAACTTTAAGGGCGCTGATCGATGTATGAAAGAAATTATAACGTTTTTATCGGAAAACGAGGAAGCTATCGGCACGAGCCTCTCCCGTCAGGGCATTAACTGGGTGTTCGATCCACCAGGATGCCCCCACTGGGGTGGTATATTTGAAGCGGTTGTAAAGTCCGCTAAGACGCATTTGATGCGCGTTATAGGTTTAACGATATTAACCTTTGAGGAGCTAGCGACCGTGTTTTGTAAAATTGAGGCCGTTCTCAATTCACGTCCTTTGTGTCCGCTTAGCTCAGATCCGAATGATCTGGAGGCCCTGACACCAGGGCATTTCTTAATTGGCCGACCACTTAACGCCTTGCCAGAGTACCCCTACACAGAGGTCAGTAGCAATCGTTTGACGCGTTATGAGTTGCTGCAGCAAATGTCTCAGAATTTTTGGAAGCGATGGTCGCTTGAGTATTTGCACATTCTGCAGCAACGCCTTAAGTGGACGGACAGAACTGAACCCCCTCGCATCGGAGATCTCGTTCTGGTTAAGGATGCCAACCTGCCGCCACTGCGATGGCGCAGAGGGCGCATTCTCAACTTGTTCCCAGGTAGTGATGGCACTCCTCGAGTCGCGACAGTTCAGGTAGGGGATTCAGTTCTTAAGCGAGCAATAGCAACGCTATCTCGTCTCCCCAGTAGTGAATAGGCCTAAGGGATTCGGCCTAGGGCGGGTGAATGTTTAATTTAGCGTTGCTATGCTGGGGTAAGTTAGGTATTAATGACGGTCTATGAATGCGCCGCGATTTCGCACGCATCGCTCTGGGCATATGTTGTCCCTTTCTCGCTCGCGGGGCGAGGGTGGCGGCGTGCGCGCGGGCCGCCTGGTAGGCCAAGCGGTGATTTCTGCACCGCACTACCAGTCACTCAAAACCGTTCGGACAGGAGGGTATCGCGTATTGTGCGGATTTCCCGCCACGCGTTTTGTGATGCCGCGTGTAATGGACGATTCAATTTGAGATCGCGCGTGTTGATGCATCGTATTATTGCGTTTCTCCTGGGTTGTACTGGAATGCCAGGCTTAGTGATTGTTGGATGTCTCGACGTCTTCCACGTGAGCGTCGCGTTGAATAGGCATCAGGTGGCCATTTTGGCCCGCGTTTGTACGGCCCAAATTCGGGTTGGGTCACGCGTAATGACTAATATCAAAGTGGAATACGAACAGAAGCTGTGAGTGGTTTGACGTGAATAACGCGCCAAGGCTGTAGTGGAATGCTGGGTGTCGATATCTTTTCCACCCAGCCCTGTAAGTACCCACGGAATCCCCATTTGATCCATTCCCTGAACTTCCTTTCTCCGTTGGGTATTTTATGCATTTGGACCGGCACGTTGACTGTAAGTGTTAAACCTGGTTGTTTAGTATAAAACTGTTTATTCGTGTTAATGGTGTGTTCCCTTTAGTCATATTTGTTGTACCATATCATTGTGACTCCTTAGTACGAATTGCGGAATTCGTGGGGTGATATAATTTGGAGGTACTTACTTATAATCTAGTGCTAATACGTGTGACGTAACGCCAGATCGGCAGACGGGATTTACTACCGACTTGAGTTATGTAAAGGTCAGAACACATCATTTGCCAATTTCACTCAACTTAGTTAATTAAGTTAAATAGATTTAGGTTCACGTTTAATTCATAGTATGCGCTGCTATATTGTGCAGCGTATGCTATTTAGCGCTGCGTAACGCGGCCATTGTCTACCTTCAGTTGAACTCCTGGTATTTTACTAGAAATTTACCTGTGTAAATCGCTTCCACTGCGGGAGTTTAGCTTGGAATTAGACAGAGACCTAGAGCCTATTGGGGGTATTGTGGGGGTATTAGCCACACTCACCTAGCAATCAGATTTCCCAGCACACTGTAAAGTGTTGAACAAGGAACGTAGCTGCCCATTCCCTGGATTCATTCTGTAGTCGTTTTATGTCAGTCACAGTATACTGAACTAAATCTCTAACTAAAAGGGTAAACCACGTTTTGCACATGTCGCCAAACCGGGCCACCACACGGGCGTGGCTCAAATCGTATTATCACACCGTAGAGTACTAGAGTGAACCCGCGCTGAAGGCATTTGATTTGAACCCATCTAGGGTTGCCAACGCGGGATTTAGACGGATACGCACGATATTTCAATCCTTGGCCGCTATACAAATGACAAACGTTGACAGCCGCAATTTAATGTAGCGTCGTGAGATGGGATTTCGTAAAATACCTGATCCGGTTAAAAACTGGCAAATCATGCGGTGCTTGTTAGACGAATATGGCAAGATGTGCATTGAGATTTAACATAACAACATAAAAAATTTTTGCACATAAAAATGTCAGCAAGGTGGCTTTTAGCAGTTCAATAATGGGCAAAACCCCGTTCAAAATAAAGATTTAAATATCATGGTTGTGCTTTGTAGTATTGTCACTAGAATGATTTATAAGGTTCAAATATTTTTAGGGTGAGTTCTACCCGTAAAATTGAACAAATTTTCTAAACAAAGATTTAAATACTAAAAACACTTTGAACATTTCTGTATTGGGGGACCAATTTTTTTTTATATTTCAACCTATGTATACTGGGGAAAGTTGTTCAGTTTTACGAGTAGAACTCACCCTGAAAACATTTGCACTGAATTTATTAGGACTTAATTATGTATTAGGACCTATAAATTTCACAATAAAACAATTTAAACGGATTAAATTTGTGTTTATTTTGGATTTTATTATTCCTACGTTTCCTTAAGTTACCGAGATTATGGCTCAAGCCTAGTGTAAAAATCGTTTTAGGGGTTTGGCAACCCTACTCCGTTCCCAGATATCTATTGATGTTGATAACGTTTGACATGCGAGAGGATACGACAAAATCGGGGATATATTCCAGATATTAGATAAAAATGTTTGATGAAATTCTTGACGGGGTTTTACCGGATCCCGTGGTTGGATGAGATAATATAATAATACCGGTATCGATATGATACCTACAGCTAAGGCAGTTCTCCCAATTTTCGTCTATAGCTGCGTCTTTTTAAAACACCGTAACGCATGCGTCTGTCAGGCGAAAGGAAATTTCGAATTTACCCATACAAATACGGCTACGGTGCGTTTTCGGATGCGTCCGTCAAACGACTTGATAGACGCAGCGCTTAGTAACCTATTAAACCCTTTATTTGGGTGGGCGTGTTTGACATGCCCTTGGCTGGTTTTTGCTTATTTATTTTATAGATACGATTCACAACAAAATTATTAACTCTAACCTTATCTCACCAACTTACGTCCAATAAAACGCCAGCATAACTGTCGCATTCTTCAAACGGTCGCTAGTTCGGAACCACTAAATCTAACCTCGGGAGAAACGGAAAATAACAACTATCTTCATTGTTTTTAAAAGACCAAATACTACATTTAGAGACAGTCCTGCAAAATATAACAAAATCCGACTTTAAAAAGTTATACTAGGTTAAGAAAGCTTGCCTTGTGATGCTAAGTTAGAATAGCACCATCCCAATTCAACCTGTGGACGTAAAGAGCGACTAGTAGATAGATTATTCCGGAAAATGGACAGCAGCGTTCCCTGTGAATACAATATCTTGCACTGCGCTCGTCAATCCGCCTGCCAATAAAGGAAGGTCCATGTGTAGCAGTGGACTGTTGTGGCTGTCAATGTAATGTAATGTTGTAGATGTAACGATCTAGGCACATTTATTGTGCTTAGATAGAAATTAAAAATAATGACTTTAAAGGGATTCAAAAAGGTACTTGGCTCACGAATAAGAATTCTATTTACTTAGTTATACATACATACATCAGCCAGTCCACTGCTGGACGTAGGCCTCCCCCAGGGTACGCCATAGTTGTATTTAGTTATGTTTTCGTGTAAATGCAAGAATCCCAATACAAAGTATCTTTGTTATGGTTTTATCGGGTCTTCACGCAGAATTATTGCGGGTTAGGCATAGCATAAACGCCCGGTAAAAAACTAACATTAGCGCCACGTCTGACAAACATTCGAGAGTCATTCGGAAAATTGTGTATCGCTATAGTGACAGGTTGTGAAACCATCGCCTAAAATTGCAATACACGTATTACCCTCGAGACCTTAAGTCACCTCTTTCGACACTCACGGGAAGGGAAGGGAATGCTAGTCTAAGCCGACATCACACGGCGCGGATATTAACCTCTACGTTCAAAACGCAGAAAAATGTGCACAAATCGCGAATGTCTTATAAAGAAAAGAGTATCTTATTTATTTATTGCTTCATTTTATTCTCGTAAGGCTCCCTCTAGCTCTTGAATAGTAGAAGTAAAATGTTGTCCAGAATGCACCCTGTATTTCTGGAGGACTTTAGTTTTTCTGCAGACACAGATAAAGTCTCTGTTGTGACGTAATGAAAGATTCCGACGAACAAATAATATTGGGAATTCTAGAAATCCTTTTATGGCATCGAACTTTTCATTGAGAAGGACTTTCAACGGTTTCAACCATTTGTTTGTTGAAATAGAGTACGAAAGCAAAAGGCTTCATCGGCACAAATTTTTCGTATTCTCTACCATTAACATTAACAGCCACAACAGTCCACTGCTGGACATGGGCCTCCCCCTATTGGGGGTATGGCCATACTCACCACGCTTGGCAGGCGGATTGGTAAGCGCAGTGCAAGTAGTACATTCACAGGGAACGCCCATTCCCTCGATGATTATCCCTGAGTCGCTTTTTACGACACCCACGAGTAGAATTGGGGTGATGCTATGCTAAGCCGGCACCACACGGCAAATAATACCATTAACACTACCGTTAAAATAAATATTTTATAAAGACTGAAATTTATACACGGGCTAGTGATATGGGACAACTTTCCCCAAATTAAATATATGTATGTTGAAATATGACAAAAATATTTTGAATTATATATTTTACAAATTATTTTATTGTGTCATACAAAACTTTTGAAGTTATTTGTAGGTAAATACATTTATTTATTTAGTTTCTATTATTACTCAAATCAGCCGATCGGCAATTTTGTATGGGAGGTCCAACATTTTTGCTGACTTTTGCTTCATGAAGGAAATTTTTCCTTATCAACAGCCCGTCTTGAGTTCGGTTTGGCCACTAGTAAAATTTCACTTGAAGCTTAAACACAATTTCCCAAGAATACTTTTTAAATCATTTTCATGTACAGACTTGGATTAGTTTGTTTGTCAATTGTATTATTTGTATAAAAATAGACAAAGACAGATAATACTATCGCGTTCCCATCCACAGCACTTTACATAATGCATCAAATACGTTTGTTTATATCGTGTGGACTGTTAGGTTTGTGTGGTTCAAAACGCAGGAATCTCCATATAAGTCTTTATTTTACTACATTATTTTCACTAGACATCTTATAGGAAACAGAAGACAATTATCAATTTGTCATAGATAAACTTATGTTTTACAAATGTTGCAAACAGAACTCTTTGCTCGCAGCAACGTTTATAACATCTAGTGGAAAATACACAAAATACACATACATACATCAGCCTATTGCAGTTCATTGCTGGACGTAGGCCTCCCCAAGGGTACGCCATAGGGCACGATCTCTCGTTTACGCCATCTAGTCACTTTATTAAGTCATTGGTCCATCCGGCTGGAGGGCATACAAAAATACACAAATCCACAGAAAACGCCTGCAAAACGAACACTAAACATAGCACCTTGTTGGTTGGTGAAAATTTTAAAAAGCATCTAACGGCCACTCGTGCCGAGTAAATGGGCGAAACATGCAGTAGTAACTTGTTTCATTAGCAAACTTCGCCACCAACTGGAATAACTAGAATAACGGGAATAACTGAGTTGGTCTGTATGCAAAATCTGCAAGAATGCAGGAATCTTCATGAAAAATTCATAAGACCCGCGCGCGGGGGAGAAAGCGAAAAATATCTTGAAAAATATTATAACAAAAAGTATTTGCAAATGTTAAATTTGCATTCATTACTTTTGTCTCAAGTTTTCTGCTGAAGTTTTAGGAATAATCAGTGTGCGTTATAAGTTGTCCTCTAATTTTATAGGTTAGGTTTAAATACGAGTTATGTGAAAAGTTTGCCGTGTGATGCCGTCTTAGAATAGCATCAACCCATATCTTTCCAGTGGGAGTCGTAAGAGGCGACTAAGGGACTCGAGGGTGTGTATTGCAATTTTAGGCGATGGGCTGACAACCTGTCACTAAGGCGATACACAATTTTCCGAATGACCCTCAAATATTTGTAAGCCGTGGCGTAAATATCCGTTTCTTGCGGCCGTTTACGCTCTGCCTACTCCGCAAGGGATTATAGGCGTGATATGTGTATAAAAAGTTTGCACTATTGTCGTTTTATCTACTGCTTCGTGGAACTACAACTGATGGCATTATTGCTCATTCAATAGTAATTTTCAATACCGAGGTTGGAATATGAGGTAAAATTTTACTACTTACCGATAAAGCTAAAACTCAGATGAGACTGGTGATACGCAACAACTTTCCTCAAGAAACGTAGGTTGGTATATGAAAAAGTTTGGACTTTCCATATAAAATTGCCGATCAGCTGATTTGAATTACTATGGAAGCCCAAAATATTTTTGTCATATAGCACCTATGTTTCTTCGGGAAAGTTAATTTTTATCACCAGTCCGTCCTCTGTTTTTAGTATCGGTCACTAGTAAAATTTCACCCTATACAAAACTGTAAAAAAAGCACCATAATCAAATACACCATAAAGTGAAGTTCACACTCGATGGGGTTGTTACATCCCTAGGCTCACATTTGAAGGGAAAATCGTCACATCAAGAAGAACTTTACCTAATCACGTAAAGCATTGTTAAACTTTAATAAGGGTGGGGACAAAAGTTGCCACAAATATCTGAAAGTTTGAGGAGGTCTGCCGTTTTTTTTCGATAAAGCGTAGATTTTACGCGAGTTTGAGAAACTTTAAATTAAATGCATGAAGACATTATGTCAAATTAAATTAGTTCAAGGAAAAAACTCTGAAAAGTGCCTTGAGGCGCGTAAAAGCTATCATTGTGGATATATTTCAGAATGTTTTAACCTTGGTCGTTACAACTTATAATTAATATAAAAATATGTTTTTAATAAGCAAGCATGCTTGCTAAAATGCAGCATAGTCTGAATCGCCACATACTAACTATTAGATGAGATGGTTGACAAAATTTTAGCTTTTTATTTAGTATGTGAAAATATAATGCCGTGTGATGTCGGCTTAAAAAAAGCATCACCCCATTTATTTTCTGTGAATGTCAAAACAGACGGCTAAGAGACTCGAGGTTATTTAAGACACTGTAACCTGTCACTATGATGATACACAATTTTCTGAATGATCCACCAATGTTCGTCAGACATATTATTATCGTAAATGTCCGTTTTTTATGGTCGTTTGCCTACCCGGGATTCTCTCTAAGTATGTATGTGTAGTTATAAAAATATATTTCAAATAATTTCAAGTAACTGCCCTTTGGCACAGACCCAAAACCGATCGCATCTTTTTTTCTTCTCATTATTAAGTATTTTTTTCAAAATTGAAGATCACTTTATAGGTTAAAATCAATTGGTAAGGACTATTCATAAATCTTGTATTATTTCTTCGCTTCGCTTTCTTGCCGTCACGCGTTTAAAAATATGTGACGGCATTCCACTCGTAGCTCTCGTTTAACCTGCAGCAATACAAAATGCACAAAATTCAATTTTAGTCTGAATTTAGGGCAAAAGGATGTACATTCCTATTGCATACGTAACGCCGGTGGCCGGTTTTGGTGAAAAACGCCGTGAAAACATCGAAATATCGGGTGTCGAACGCAGGTCGGGGCGAGGGCTCGCCGCGATAACCGTTTTGTTCACTCCTCGAATAGCTTTTGTGAATATTTGGAAATGTTTGACATTTTAGATTTAGGCGGTTCACACGGTTGTCGTCCGCCGCTGGGATTTTTAGCCCACCGTAACGCATGTGTCTGTCAGATACAGGGAAATCCGATCTTAGTCCCGTAATGCAATAAAAATTCGGTGCGTTGAAAATACGCAACGACAGACGATAAGTGGTTGAACCGCCTTAATAGATCGAACTTGTTATAATATTGGTAGATATTCATATAATCATTTTAAGTATTAGACCGAGTCTATCGCGATAGTATTTAGGTACATAATGGCCACAATTCGGGATGTACATTCTCCTTACTTGCCTTAAATTATTGCTGTCATTTTCCGTTAAATAGGTTTAGAAAAGGATAGGAGATATTTTAGTCGTGTCATGTCTTATAATTTCATGCAAAATACGTGTTATTTGTCAAAATAAGGCGACAATCAAAACAATGGCGACTAAATTGACTAGGAAAGGCGAAAAAACCCTTGACGTTTTTAAAAATGACAGGACTTAGATATCTTCTATCCTTTTCTAAACCTATTTGACGGAAAGTGACAGCACTAATTTAAGGCAAGTAAGGAAAATTTAAATCCCGAATTGACCTCAATATTAGTAATTTACCTGTGTCCCGACGTTCCAATACAGTTTCATGTATTGTGGTCGCGGGTTGACTGACGTCCCAGCGAGTTGTCATCTAGGCGGCGGGTGATGAGATGTTCTGCTACCCACATTTGTCTTTATAATTTTAATATTATTAATTGTTTGTAAACATTGCACTAGGCTTTACCTAAATACTATCGCGATAGAGCCGGTCTAATACTTTTAATGAGTGAAAGTGATTGCGAGTGCTTAAAAAGTTATATTCATATAATGCTTTGTTAATTTAATCTTTTTTTCTGTTGTTTAATGTGTAGCCGTTGCTATTAACAGTATTTTTGATATATGTTTAGGAAGAGATCGCTTAAAGCTATAAACACATACATACATACATACACATATCACGCCTATAATCCCTTGCGGGGTAGGCAGAGCGTAAACAGCCGCAAAAAACGGCCAGTTACACCACGTCTGACAAAATGTTTGAGGGTTATTCGGAATATTGTGTATCGCTATAGTGACAGGTTGTCAGCCCATCGCCTAAAATTGCAATACACACCCTCGAGTCCCTTAGTCGCCTCTTACGACTCCCACGGGAAAGATATGGGGTGATGCTATTCTAAGCCGGCATCACACGGCAACTAAAGCTATAAAGTTGTATAAAAATCCATTATAACGCTGATCCCTAAAATAGTCACTGGGAGTACAATTCACAAAAAAGCTATGTTGCAAGTAAATCGGAGTTACAGCAGTATTGGTAGCCTCCACAGAAACATACCTTTCGCTCCGCCAACCGCGGCACTGTTTGAAGTTTTTGCGCCAAACGTCAAACCGTAGCCCAAGGGTGGTTTGATTACAAGGCTCGCAGTCAAAAGAATTTCCGCCCCTTGTATTGTAAC
The DNA here is from genome assembly GCA_027580185.1 of Tuta absoluta. Classification (NCBI taxonomy): domain Eukaryota; kingdom Metazoa; phylum Arthropoda; class Insecta; order Lepidoptera; family Gelechiidae; genus Tuta; species Tuta absoluta. The sequence continues at coordinate 1,485,958 of JAQAHW010000003.1, forward strand.
TGGCAAATTCCGGACTCCCAACTAGGGGATTGAAGCACATTGAACGGACTTTTTGAGTTTTAGTTCTGAATGTGATGGAATCGTTCACGTCGGTGTTTCTATTGTTCAAAGCTGTAATTTGTGATAGAACAGATTTTTAACGTTTCACATAGTTGTTAGCAAGGAGTAACAATTGAAACGGTATACATTTATTGCTTTAAAATAATTTAAACTCTGGTTTTAGTTGGTTTTAGTTTACAATTACTAATTTGCTCTATGGACTAGGAAAGAAAAACCACTGAACATAATGTTGTGCTCTGAAAAATATATAATCCCTGACAATTGTTAATAACACATTGCAGTAAATGATTTTTTAAACAGTATCAAGCTAAAAGCAACACGAAAATAAGCCAGGCGTTTCAAAAGTCCACGTGACTTTAACACTTAAGTACAAGAAACAACTAGTCTAAGAACCCTAGAAGAAGGACGGTCCCATATCTTTGAATTTCGTAATGACTGCTATTTTATGATAAATAATTGATTGAAGAACAAAATGCGCATAGGTTGCATAGCTGAATTACTTTCCTAAGGTGTTAAATGATCATTAGAACAAGTTTTTTTCTTCCTACGCATCGTTTCAAAATAGAGACCTGCTCCGATACTTATATTCGTAGCATTTACTGCCCCGCGCAACCTTCCACCTCCTCCAAATCTAGGCAGTTTTGGATATGCATCATATTTAGCAGTGGTAGAGAATAAAAAAAATATTCATAAAAAAAAAACAACTAAATAACAGATGATGGTTTATACAGTACGGTGATTTAACATAACATAACATAACAAAATTCTTTATTGCACATTAAATAAATAATACAACAATAGAAAACACAAATAAAAGAAACAGTACAACCAGGCGGCCTTAATGCTAGGTAGCATTCTCTACCAGGCAACCTTAGGGTGAAAAAGAGAGTGCGACATTGGAAGCGGGATAGTGCAAATATTACCTACGAGCACTAAAATACACAAAATATACTACTTAAACATACACATACACATCCACATATCACGCCTATAATCCCTTGCGGGGTAGGCAGAGCATAAAGGGCCGCATGAAACGGACATTTAGGCCACGTCTGACAAATATTTGAGGGTCATCCGGAAAATTGTGTATCGCCATAGTGACAGGTTGTCAACCCATCGCCTAAAACTGCAATACACATCCTCAAGTCCCTCAGTCGCCTCTTACGACTCCCACGGGCAAGAAATGGGGTGATGTTATTCTAAGCTGGCATCACACGGCATAATACTACTTAAACAATTACAAATAAATATACTACATTACATTTACATGGTTTGTTTCTGGATTTTACAACGCAACTCAACACAACACACCTGAGCAATACCTGAGAACCATCATATCGACGTAAATTGAATATTTTTAGTTTTCTTACCGTAGTATAGATGGCACCCATAACAAAGCCCTGCACAAAATGTGCTACATTATGCAAACGGAACGAATATATTCAATGTTCTTTATGCAAGCAATATCTATGCATTAATGACAATAATAAATGTTCAGGAGTCACTTCAAAAAGGTACGCACTCATAGATATACCTAGGAGAAAAACCTGGAAGTGCAGAACATGCATGAATAAATCAAGCACCCCTATGAACGCAAAAAAAACGTCCGATGACTTGAAAAATGAGAATTTATCTAACAATATGATGGAAAATATTCCAATTTCGAAGCTGATGGTCAATATTACAAATGACACTACAAGTAACACGACGGAAATGAAAAATAAAGAAACTTCACTCAAAAACGACTCCTTACATACGCTACAATTATCAGTTATTGATCCGGACTACGTGACGCAACGGAAAAGAAATATAGAAATAAACGTTGAGACCAAAAATTCTTTTGATTCCCTGGCTGAAACATTGGAATCCGAAAGTGAAGACGATGATGAATCTCATTCAAAGCAGTCGATTTCTAAAAATCCCGGCCTTAGAAGGAGCTGCCCTGAATTAAATAATTTAATTATTAACTCCGAATTAGAACTTTTAAGGGAAAAAGTGTTATCACTAGAAAGTCAACTCGAATCTGCGGAGCATGAAATTGAAATTAATCTGTCTGAAAACTATAAACTAAAAGAAGTAATTTCAAGATATGAAAAGAAATTTGACACGTTAAAGCAATTATGTACTGCGCCAATACAACACAACACAACAGTCAAGAAAAAACGAAAAAAGAAAAGAGCCTGCAAAACGCTGCCTACAACTTTATTTCAAGAGTCAATAGTAGAGAATGATTCTCCCAATCGATCCCCTACACAGGATACACAGGTTAAAGACATCTCAGATATAAGTGACGAGCCCAAAAAAAGAAGAGTAGGCATAATAAGTAACGATCGCAGAAAAAACATAACCCACTTATGTACAGATATTTTTGACAAATTTGAATGCACTCATTTCCGATACCAAAATATCAATATAGAGCACTTAGTTAAACGTATCGGAAACCTGGCAAGCTCTTACACCATGAATGACTACTGCGTATTACTTATAGGAGATACAGATTTTTATGGAACACAAAATTATCAAGAACTTGTAGAGAAAATTAAAGAGGAAATAAAGAAGATCAAACACACGAATGTGATAATCTGCGCTCCGACCTATAGGTATGGTCCCCAGACTACTCTGTTCAATAGCAGAGTAGAAAAATTTAACTCTGTATTGTATGATGATAACGAAAAATATCAATATGCGTATGTCCTGGACTCTAACAAAAATCTAAAATATAGTTTTGATATGTTTTCCAGAAGAGGCTCTATCAACAATCACGGTTTGAAAATTGTACTCTCTGACCTAAAAGAAAAAGTTTTGGCTATCCAGAATTACAACTCTTGTACCGATAATAGTAAATGTATTAGTGAATTGAGACATTTTTTTCGTTCCTGTTGATAAAATAAACAATAATAAGAAAAAAGCAGACTCCACTTTCCTGATAATGCATCAGAATATTCAAGGACTATTATCTAAACTAGACTATCTCACAATCACAATCAACGACATTAATACGTACTCAAGGCCAGAAATAATCTGTTTAACTGAAACTTTCTTGAAGGTGGGTGATACTCCAAACGTAAAAATCCCAAATTATGCACTAGCTACCTATTTTTGCAGGAATAAGAGAAGGGGCGGCGCTTGTATTCTAATTAAACGCGGTATTGAATTTAAAGAGCTGGCCACGTTCAAGAACCTTTCATTTCGTAATTATTTTGAATGTTGTGCAGTTGAGATACTTTATATTAAAACTATAATAATTTGCATTTACAGACCGTCTAATAATAAAAAAGTAAATTTTGACATATTCTTTAAAAAACTAGAAATTTTACTTTATACATATCATTGTAAATACCCAAAGAAAAAGATAGTATTAGCGGGAGACTTTAACGTTAATATGCTAGAACTAACTCGTGAGTCGTCAAGGCTACAAGATATTTTTAAAAACTATAACCTTATCTCACATATCACAGAACCCACGAGAAAAAAATCGTGTATAGACCTGCTCATTAGCAATATCAAAAATGTAAATGGTGTAGTTTTGCCACTATACCTTTCTGATCACGACACAGCGCAATTATTATGTTTAAAAATAAATATATCCTTAAATATAGCTCAGACATTATATCTGTACAAGAAGCTCTACTCAAACGATAATATCATACTTTTTCAGAGCTATTTGAAAAGTTTGACTTTCCAAAATGTATACGCTCAGACCGATATAAATATTGCTTTTAATAATTTCCACGACATGTTTTGCCTGCTCTACAGCCTATGTTTTCCAAAAACTAAGTTTAAAATTAACACAAAACGTGGAGTCAAATGGATAACGAATAATTTAAAAAAATGTTGTGCAACTAAGAAAAAATTACGCTTCCTCTATTATACACAAAACACTGTTTTAAATAAAATAAAATATCGAGCGTACAGTAAAATTTTGAAAAAATGTATTAATACTGCGAAGAGGAAAATTAATAGCAAATATATATTTAATCATAAAAATAAAAATAGAGCCACCTGGAATATAATTAACCAAGAAATTAATGGCAATTCAGTATCTAGACATATTAATAAAATAATTCACAATAATACGATTATCACTGACCCTAAATTAATATCAAATACATTTAATGACCATTTTATAAATCAAACAAATATTGTAAACACAAATCTTAAAAATACCAATACATTTAATTTGCATAATACAATATATTTAACTCCAATAGACGAAAACGATATAGAAAAATATATAATGTCTCTAAATAATACATCTGCAGAAGGTTACGATGAAATATGTACAAAAATCATAAAATTTTGTAGAAAAGAAATAGGTCAAATACTAACATATTTAGTTAATCTATCTATGCAAACAGGTCAATTTCCGGATAGATTAAAGACAAGTATCGTCAAACCTTTGCATAAAAAAGGAGATAAGAATGTCATAGATAATTATAGGCCGGTGACTCTGATCCCGGTATTTTCTAAATTGTTTGAAAAAGTAATGCATAATAAACTCAGCGACTTTTTTACTAAATACAATATCATAACAAAGGATCAGTATGGATTTCAAAGGGATAAGTCAACTGCTCTGGCCACATTTAACTTGATTAATGAAATCCTTCATAAAATCAATGCTAAGAACTATGTGACAGTGCTATTCCTTGACATGTCGAAAGCATTCGACTTTGTAGATCACAATTTACTTTTGGCAAAAATTGAAAGATACGGGATTAGAGGTCCTGCATTTGATTGGGTTCGATCTTACCTAGAAAATAGATCACAAACTGTTGAAATTACTGGAGTTAACGATACAATGACAATACAAACTCACAAATCTGAAAGTAGAGTCAATAAATATGGCGTGCCACAAGGCAGCGTACTTGGACCATTACTTTTTTTAATTTATATTAATGACATTGTTGACATATCAAATTTTAGGACTATTTTATTCGCTGATGACATTACAATTATTATTGCTACTCCTAAATATAAATCCTTGACATTTCACGAATTGAAAATTAATAATGAATTAAATTCTGTTATAAACTGGCTTAATAATAATAATCTAAATATAAACATAAATAAGACAAATTATATAAATTTTAATAACATAAATAATTTAGGAATATTGTATAATAATGCTGCTGTAAAAAGTAGTCCCTGTACGAAATTTCTGGGAATAGACATTGACGATAAACTAACTTGGAAAAATCAAATTGAACGAGTATGTAACAAGTTGAATCGATTTTCATATGCATTAGGCAAATTAACTAAAGTTGCGAGTAAGGAAGCAGCGCTTACAGCATACTTTGCATATGTACAGTCAACTTTAAGATATGGTGTTTTGATATGGGGAAACAGCACAGACATTAATAAAGTTTTTGTTGTGCAAAAAAAATGTGTTCGTGCAATAGTTGGTATAGCGTCTGACGTGTCGTGTAAACCTTATTTTAAATCCCTGTGTATCCTACCACTTTCGTGCATATACATTATGGAATTAGCCGTATTTGTGAAACAAAATCTTAGACTATTTATAAGAACTAAAGATGTCACATCAAGAAATCTAAGAAATATTAATACCATTGTTTATGATGTTGTACCAAAGAGTGCAAGATTTAGGAAAAACTGTTACGCTATGTGTAAATATATATGGAACAAATTACCAAACCAAATAAAATCAATAAGTTCAAATCATCAATTTAAAAAGTGTCTTAAACGGTGGCTATTACAACATATATTTTACACTACGAATGAATTTATAGACCATAAGATTAAGGATTGTTCATATTGTATAGATTTAAAGAAAAACTGTGACTAAATTTTACCTAACATAATAAAAATATTTGCATGCTTATTTTATAACATAGGCTAGATATGTGAAACTAACCAGGAGTATTTTAAGATCTTTATATTTTGTACCATATCTAAAGCAAATAAAATATCTTTTATCTTTTATCTTTTATCACCAATTCACCATGCAACGTATGCACAATTTGTTTTTCGATGATTTTTTTATTATTTTTTCCATATGATTATATATATGATTTCTGAAATGAAAAATGAGGGTAGATCTTTTTTCTAGAGATCTTAGGCTTAATTCAAAATAATAACTAATGACATAACTTTACTTGCAAAATGACCGAGGCAAAGTGACACGGCCACATTAAGCGGCCGGATAAAGTTGTCCGAGCACGGTTATCCGGTAATCCGACCGAATTAAAAACTCGCGCGAAATTACCGGAACTCTTCTTTGAGGGCGCGGGTTAATGAGGGCATTTCCGGAATATATTTTTACTCGCCTGTAACTTGTGCTGGCTGGTATGCGGATTGAATACTGAACGTATCACAGCTGTCTTTTACATTTAATCTGGTAATGTCTAGTCTTTATAAATTTTAAGTAAAACCCATTTGTGTACTAAGTTTCTTAAAACTTTACAATTCAACATCTAAAAAACTGTCCCTTTTAATATAATTTGGAATATAATTTTATTTGTAATAGTTGTAAGATATTTCCTATTTCCCTATATTTATTAAATAAAGTGAGATTAAAAAAAACCTCGTGTATCTTTTTCAGGCATGAAATTATCACCACCAAGTTACAACTTTCTTCAGGCAATGTATTCTATTGTAAACCTACAAAAGTATTTGTTTTGCTAAAAAAGTGTTCAAATATTTGGTTGAACAACATAATAAGGCGTAGAAAATATGCAAACGATATGGAATGATAAACGTTAGCATGTTTGACAACACTGTATTTTATTCAATATTTTATGTTATGGTTCTGTATCTGCAGGGAATTCTCTCTTGTACCAATGTTTACACGAAATGAGTCCCAAAACTAAAATCACTAGGGATTACCTTGTTATTTTATGTTTATTCGTCAAAATAAAGTAAATTGTTTAAGCAAACAGAATAAAAACCAAGACACAAGTAGTCTTAAATTATTTTAAAATATTTTATACTATACATTATTTTAAAAGTGTGATCGAATAAATTAAATACAATAATCTTAAAAATTTAAAAATATTTACAAAATTAAATATCACACTGTATCAAATATCATACACACATATATCAGTATCACGCCTATAATCCCTTACGGAAAAGGCAGAGCGTAAACGGCTGTAATAAACGGACATTTACGCCACGTCTACGGTGACAGGTACTCAGCCCATAGTGACAGATTCTCAGCCCATAGCCTAAATTTGCAATACACACCCTCGAGTTCCTTAGTCGCTTCTTACGACACCAAGAAATGGGGTGATGCTACTAAGCTGGCATCACACGGCCTAAAATGATACATATAATATATCCATACATTTTAAATTTCGTATTACTGCGGTGCATACTATCAGTGAATAGCTCCAAATCCTCATGTTGAGCGAGCAAGTTACTAATTAGGGCGAGTGCCTGTGTGGTAGCCTTGTTTTTGTACCTACCAGTTCTTAATAATCCAAAATGTGTTAGATAACCTGATGTTTACTATCAGGTTATGAAGACATAACCAATAAATTTTATTTGGTATGTCTTCACTTTGTGATCAATAACGTTATTGTTATATCCACAAAACCGATTTAAAAAGTTGGGCAATTTATCATTTCCGCATAAAACCAAAGCCCGCGGCTTCGACAGCTTAAAATCTGGCCCCTAAAAGCAAACAATATCAAACATAAAGCACACGACGGGCCATAAAATCCGCAGTTACTGTTGCGTGTACGACTTCATTCATACCATTCGTTTGTTCACTCGCAATGGGCGTACATTTCATCGTAACGTCCGATTTGGGGCCGAGGTGGGGCCACTAAACTGGCGATGAAAAGCTATTTAGGATTATTACGGTAATAATTTGTTAATGGTCGAGAATAGGCGGTATGATAGTTCTTGGCACGTGGTTGGAATATACGACGGTTTAGTTGAGACAGACTGAGTCGGTAAGCGTCTTTTACTGTAGTTTTGATGTGGAACATTGTTCAATATTTTGATGCTTTTGATTGACGACAATTGATGTAGAATAATAGATAAGGGTCATTCTTCAAAATTCGATTCTCCGCGTAATCGGCGTGGCAAATTTTAATTTCGACAATTTTAATAATATAACATAAAAATATGATTTTGTGTACTTTCCTGATCATAAAACCGTTTGGTGCTCCATACTAGCACATTTACTTTTTGAGAAATATAATTTTGAAATTTCATGTGCCACGCCGATTACAAAACGAGCCACGCTTATTACATAGTTAATTTTATCTGTTTTTTTTTATGCATTTTGACTAATGAATACTTTTGCACCTATTATTGATAGGAATTATTGAGCTTTCTGACCTAAAAATTCACCCCAAATAAGTATTTTCATTACCAAATCATATAAATATACCTATATTAAATGAATACCTAACAGCGAACACCAGTCTTTATAAGTAAGGGGAAAGTAAAAAAAAGCAGTGGTATTTGCTTGATCAGGTATATTAATTAGTAGAACCTTACAAAATTATCATAATTAAAATGTGCTTCAAAAATCAACAGCTCACTCAGCCAAGGGCTCGAATCAAAACTTTATTGACTTATTAACTTTAAAAATCAAAAATTATAACAATCAAAATCTATCACATTAGTGTTCGATCAGTTGTGTTAATTAAGATTACGATTACATAAAGTTAAATCTAATGTGATCAGAACTCTGAATAGCTTAACTTAAAATAACTAGTTAATAGTATCGTAGACAACAACCGAGACTGACATACCTTCAGAAGCAAGAAACCAGCTTTTTGCAGACAATAATGTGGTTTGTCTCGCAGGTTTAACATAACATAACATAACAAAATTCTTTATTGCACATTAAATAAATAATACAACAATAGATAAACACAAATAAAAGAAACAGTACAACCAGGCGGCCTTAATGCTAGGTAGCATTCTCTACCAGGCAACCTTAGGGTGAAAAAGAGAGTGCGACATTGGAAGCGGGATAGTGCAAATATTACCTACGAGCACTATTAACCAAATTCTGAATAAATTTATAAATTGGCGAATGTTAATTTTGTATAATCCTCCCCAAGATTCAAATCTGGGACCTCTGGATCTTCTCCCTAAGTCTAAAGACTAAGTCTAAATGACAGAAACAGTTCATATTAAACTATGGAACAATATATTACTAAAAAACTTAATTTATACGTAATTTAATTATTGTTATGTAATGATTACCACCATTTATATTAATAACATAATTATTTATATTTATTTACAAAAATATATTGATATATTCAATCTTTTCTTAACTAAAATAAGTTCAGTGTAATCGGCGTGGGACGAATTGTAAGCGGCGTGGCTATTTTACCACGCCGATTACGCCACGCCGATTACTAAAAAAACACTTTTTTAAGAATTACTTGCTAACCTATTTAACAAGTCTTATTTATATTATTGCTTCATAAAGTCGACAATATCATGAATGAAACCTGTGAATAATATATCTCTGGATGATTCGATTCAGGATGAACTTTGATCCACGCCGATTACATGCACGGCTTACAGAAATGTGTGACGACTCGTACTTACCCGAATATTTTTGTCTCCCAGCAACGAATCGCCCGTCCACACTGGTTGACTGCCGCAGCGCAACTTGCGGTTTGCGGTGCAAAAACTTCGCTGGTTTTCGTTCATAATCGTGCAATTTACGACGGGTTTTATCACGCTCAGGCAAAGCGCGCGAAAACGTGTGACTGAGACATTTTGAGGCCTATTTTACAAAATTAAATGAAAATCAAATATTTTTTGTATTTTACCCAATACACCAAATCAAGGTGGTTATTTTGATATATAGTTTATACCTACAAAACAGTAGAAAAGTAGTAAAATCATGATTTGTAAAATCCAAGTACGCGGTGTGACACGCGGAGAACACCCAAAATCCTCCCGTTTTCAACTTTCAGATTCAGTTTTGAAATACTAAATGACCTTAAAACATGGCTTTCTGATAGTTTCCAGATAGGTATTGGAATGAAAAATCATCTCCAATTGATCGTTTTGTTTAAACTTTTATAATTTAGGATTTACAACCCTGTGACCACAATTATTGACCTCCTGAAGAACGACCCATAAAATGTAGCAAGCGTTGCTACACTATCTACTGATCTGATTAACAATACATGGATAGCATTAAAATATCTAAGACACATCGTTATGCAAAGTTATGCGTTCATTTCAAGTCGTAATCAAACCAAAAAAAAGCCAAGCTAGAAACTAAACATATTTCCTCAAAAAATAAATTTGAAAAACATCTGCTTCTTTCAACCAAAAGAGCTTGATCATATCAAAAAAATTCTTTAATCACTGTGGCATATTTATTATTACTAATTGACGTCATGAACCATTGAAAAAATAAATAATTGTATAACACAATTTTCTTCTATTTTTTTTATATTGTCATGATAGAACATGGTCTCAGTAAAAAAAATGTACACATATTTTCTTGAACGATTGAAATATGAAAGAGGTATTTAGACGGTACAATTTTTGTTACAATAATTTGATCAACCTGGCTTGCCTTGAGGCAGTACCTTTATTTTTATTTTTTTATTCCGCCCGAGCCGGTTTTCTAGCAGAACATTACAAAATAGTCATTAAAAAAAATGTGTAATAGAAATTTCTTTTATTTTACAATGACGGATCATGACTTCAATGAGTGATAATACTATCCTACATTGAATAAAGAATTTATTGACTGATCTGTTGTGTATTGTTCTATATGTTATGTGCTTTGTGTTATATACATACACATACACACAAACACATATCACGCCTATAATCCCTTGCGGGGTAGGCAGAGCGCAAACAGCTGCAAAAAAAACGGTCATCTACGCCACGTCTGACAAATAATTGAGGGTCATGCGGAAGTTGTGCATCGCCATAGTGACAGTGTGTACAATAAACGGTTGAATAAATAAATACATTTCAAATGTAAACATTTATCTACATTTCCGACACACCCAATCTCTCTAAAGAAAGTGTCAAACCATCGCGTGCTTGAGCCTTGTTTCTCGTAAGCACCGCAGCGCACGCGATGGCGTGACAGGCTATTTGATTAGTGGAAAGCATCCTTAAGCGCGTCTTATCGCAATCGCTAATTCTACTGCTCGGAAATGGCCAGCTTAGGTGATCAATTTCAGAGGATTTACTCAAGGATTTGGTAGCCTTGAAGAGGTAATTAGGAGTTATTGATATTAAACTGTATACGTTTTATTGTCTCAGGATTGGTTGTAGAAAGACCCTCAACAGCTTGTCAAACGTGGCGCAAATGTCCGTTTTTTAGGCCGTCAACACTCTGCCTACCCCGCAAAGGGTGAAGGCGTGATGTATATATTGTTGTAGATACATGTCATAATATTTAATGAGTTGTTCGTCAACTCGGTGTCCCACACAAAAAATAAGAAATAAAATTATTCATTTTTATAGGTTGAGAACCGTGTGATGCCGGCTTAGAATAGTATCACCCCAGTTATTACCCATGGGTGTCGTAAGAGGCGACTAAGGGACTCGAGAGTTAGATGTATATTGCAATTTTAGGCGATGGGCTGACAACCTGTCACTATCGTGATACACAGTTATCTGATTGACTCTCAATTTTTGTCAGATGTGGTGTTAATATACGTTTTACGGCCGTTAACGCTCCGCCTACCCCGTAAGGCGTAGGGTGTATATAGGCGTGATTTATGTTTGTATGGTATAGGTTGAGTAACCATGATATGGCATATTAATTTCCTAAAACCCTGTAATGAATGAATAGATTCCCGTTTTAACTCCCATTTAAATTTATTTTTTAACACTATACCTACTACAAAGTTTCGAAACGAAATGCTTTTTAGTCTTTGAGTTAGAAACGCGAATCTGGTGGGAATCTTGCTCACAATTTCGAAGTTAACACACAAGGGCAGGTCAAAACTAACATACTACATTTGGAATGGAGCAAATACTCCTTTTCAAATATACCCTTCAAATATTTTTCTTTACGCTCTATCAAATCGAAACATGAAAAGATGGCCCAATGACAATCCGGGTGGACATGAGAATATCGTACTCAGAAATTATCTATACGAATAACTATTTCTGTGGATTTATAATGTTATTGGTTTTACGGTAGATTGGATATTTGGGATCGTAGGAATGATGATTTCTGACTATTTACGTATCGTACCGTATCCATAAAACATATAAAACATTCTTGGTCAACGACGATCCACTCATAATTTATACATTTATAAGCAAATGTCCTCACTAACTCATGCATCAACGCACAGCTTAGACTACTAATGCAGAAACATGAAATGTGGGCAGTAGGTTTATTAAACTATACAACCATCCACTAAGTTTTTTTTATGGCCCCAAAAATAGGGAGTAACACGTTTGTATGCAAGTTTATTGTAAGAAAGTTTATTTAAAAAATATGAAGTCATAAGTTTACACTGAATTTTTTTGTGAACAATAACAATTCAAATCGTTATTTTTTGCCTAAAGTTCAATCGGAACGATTTTTATGACCGTAATTTCACTTGCAGTAACTTTTGGTCTACTGCTAGCACTTAGGGCAAATCAAATTACGGTAAAGAAGAAAATATAGTTACCTTACTTATAAATCAGTACGCAGGTATGCTTATACCTATATGGGTCATCGACGTCTATGAACCAGAATAACTTAACCAAATGATAAAAAAATATCAGACTCATTTTGATATTGATCCGTCACAATCCTTCTAAAGGCTAAAGGATATCGTTTTTCTAAAGTCAATTAGTAGCGAACTCCAACGAACCCTAATTAAATGTAGGAAGGGTTCCCCTCAAAGCCAAAGTTTTCGGTTTTCGACCACAGAATATCTATTGATAGATTGTTTCCGGATAGATAAGCCTTAATCGATCTTGAAGTCTTTTCGTGTTTTTTTTTTGTATTAGAAACCAAACATTTAAATTCGATAGAAGTTAGATAGGTTATCAGTCTAACAAATTGCAATAAATTGAAATTTAATTTACTTTATTTGCTAGCGACACGGTACAAATGATGGTGATTTGAAATAGTGGTCAAACGTACAGCGCTTAACATTATCAGCATGCAAATACAAAATATTATTTAAACATTATACATTATTAAGCTAAACAAAAAGTAGGTACATCCCTATCTGTCTTTTCGGTGTTCGAATTTTAAAACCAGCAGCCGTGTCATTCAGAAATCAAATTACAATTTACCGCCAGCACGCGTCGCTCGTCCAAAAACCGCTTTTAAATTATTAATTAAATATATCCACGTGACTTTTGGACGAGTTTCAAACCGCAACAGGGCCAGGCAAAGGGTCCGTGTGTACGGCCAAGGAAATATCCTTTAATTTTAGATACATCCATCGCAATGTATTTATCTTTCTACTAGCGGCCCGCCCAGCGGTTTCACCCGCTGCTAAAGTTTGTATAAAAGTTCGTTGTCTTAAGTGTGATCCGTTTCAAAATTAGTGATTAGACTTATGACTTAAAATAATTAAACACGTGTTTCAGCATATTTGAAATTTTAACCCTTAATTGGGTCAAAAGGGGGTTAAAAGTTTGTATAAAGGTTCGTTTTTTTAAATGAATGTGATCTGTTTCAAAATTTGTGATTAGATTAATAATTTAAAATAATTAAACACGTGTTTCAGCATTTTTGAAATTTTAACCTTTAAGTGGGTGAAAAAGGGGTTAAAAGTTTGTATGAAAGTTTTTTATCTTAAATGTGATCTGTTTCAAAATTTCTGAGTAGACTCATAACATAAAATAATTAAATACGTGTTTCAGCATTTTTGAAATTTTAATCTTTAAAGGTGTCAAAATGGGATCAAAAGTTTACTACCAGTTGGGCTACCCGTTTTCCCATGAGAATATGATAATTTCCCGGAATAAATTATACTTATAAACCTTCCTCTCAAGTTACTCTATCTAATAAAAAAAACCGCATCAAAATCCGTTGGGTAATTCTAAAGATATAAGGAGACACCAAACGGGAAGCGACTTTATTTTATACTATGTAGTGATACCGTAGTTTCACCTTCGACTGTAACAACACGAAAATTTGGTTTAGCGCGTGACATTTATTTTGTGGTTTGTGTTATTTTTAGTAATCACTTATTTTTCTACATTAAAAGTATTCGTTTTATACCAAACATTTTATCGAAAACAGCAAACCATTGAGCAATCCAGTCACTAAGTAGTCCAACGACCCGATAAACTTAAAATTTGGCCCATCTGGAAAATCAGTTGGTCTATTAAGTAGACTCTATTCTACATTCTATTCTATGTCACCCCGCGATAATTTGGAACAGCTATCAATATAAGAAAACGATGTCAGTAGGTGAAATGACCCACTACTTCATCAGAAAACTAATATATTATCGGGCACGTATAACGTTTAGAATGAATACCTACACCATAGAGGCTAGGCTATTGACGTCTGAGGGATATGACCTTAGAAACAGATTTTTTTTGTTATAAACTATTATTTCTATTGAGGACCAAATAAAATTAAAATAAATTGATTTTAACAATGAAAATTATCTTAATTATAATTATGTTTAACTTAAAACTACGCAATATTTTTTTTAATTATGAAATTTCTGACAGAGGAAAAAACAAAATATTATGGACCGACAATAAGGTGTCTTCTAATTTGATTGAGTTAGTTTGACAGGTGGCGCAAATAAAACTACCTAACTAACTTTTGCACTTAGATATTTGAAAAATCGATTTTTATTTAATAAATTCATTACGATTCCATACATTGGAATGAATCCATTCCAATTCCTTACTAAACATAATATGTTTAGTAAGGAATTTGAATGGATTCAATATAATAATCGATTATATTATAATCGATTATGCCATCACTGATCCCTCCCTTACATTCTGAATGTTCCCAGAACAACTCGTAAGCCCAGTCGCGCCCTTAGTTTGAACAACCACACAAACTTCTCCGTGTGAGCCCTAGCCTACAATAGTCAGGTGTAGATTTCAAAGCCCCGGGGCTAAAATTGCAGACTTCAGCCCTAAAAAAACCTACCTGTTTACGTGCTGAGCCAAGCAAGGGACTCGTGACACCTTTTTGGATGAAGGATAAAGGGCTCCGGCGAGCGTCGCAAAGGTAATTAGGGTATTAATTAGAACGTTTCAGTCTTCCTTATTTGCTGACGGTTTCTTTTATGTTGTCTATTATTTATTTAAAGAAAGATATTTTGTATATCTAATAATAAGAAAACAAATAAAATATTCTTGAGTTTGCACAACTATAACTTATCACGATAAAACAATTTTTTATTCGAAGCAAACACAACTTAAACACGTTCTTTTATTATAATGATAATAAAAGATAATTTACTCGTTTAAAATAGTGTTACTTAGTTGATAGTAGCAATCATTTATTATCTTTAAGACTAAACGATTAAATTGTCGAGTTTTCAAAATGCTAAATTCTTAGAATCATTATTTATGTAGCTTCTAATGAACTTATTTGATTAACTTATTAAAACACTGCCAACAATAGTAATGCGTTTCGTTGCGGTGATATTTGACTATCGTGAAAAAAATATATCTCCCGAACAACCCCAAAATATGACTGAACTACTACTACTAGATGAAAATTGAATTTGACCCTAAGAACAACATTTCTGACTGAAGATTATTCTATTTTTGTTTTCGAAGCCGAACAGACCTCGCAAGAACAAAATCTCATTATTTTAATCCATTCTTGTTCACGGGTGAATGAAATCCGAACAACCTGGTGCCCTGACGGTGTCATCGGCAAACCCAATTTTGCATTACATAGATAGAGCGTAAGTCTGGCTGAGATCATTTGCTGAATTTGTAACCTCGACATAATTCTCTTGTGGTTGTAGGGCTGGTAAGATATTGAACAGTTATACTTAGTTTTATTTTTTATCCCGCCCGAGCCGGTTTTCTATTAAGACTGTACAAAATTTTTATAAAAAAAAGGACATTATGTTACTTATACAAATTTCTCTTTTTTAAAATGACGGATCATGACGTCAATATGTAATAATAGTATCCTACATTGAATTAAGTAAATTTTTATTTTATTTCATTTCTAATATTTTCAGCATCGGAATTTCAAATAGTTTGGATATGTTATATGTTACGATATACTCTGAAATTTCAAAATGGCTAATGACGTAAACTATACCACAAGACGGTGTGTTTTGACACTTATAGAGTAATTGAATAATTATATCAAAAATCATTTGCCAATATACCTATGTTATCTTTTAAAAAAAAGGCTAAAGTGCGAATCGAACAGCTTCTTCAAATTAATTTCCGATAGCTTAGAATAGTTTTTTATAATACAAATTGTTCTTTTTTTACCCAGTAATACCTGCTTAGTTTAACACTGATCTTCAAAGGCACCCTGAAAAAATAGTAAAACTTATTATAAATGTTTACCTCTTCTCCCAAAAGTATTAGCCTCAATCTGTCATCCCTACAGGGCTGAAATCAGTAATTACGTAAGCTCGGACCCGCGGGGGAGGAGCGAGAGGGTTTTGGGTTGAACCGGATATGAAACGACAAAAGACGTATCGAGTAACTCGAACACCAGTCCCATAGAATATCCTGCCAGGTTTTTGTACGTGCGCTGTTAATGCGCCTTTTTTGGGTGAATTATCCTTTTTGGACGTGAGCGTGACCTAAAAATGGTGCTATAAATACATTGGATTCGAAATAATGAGGTTAAAGAATGTCAGTGATTTCTTCAGATATGAGATATATCTGAGTATAAAGTTAAGGACTTGTATAATTTGATTACTATTTCCATTTTTTCATCACCTTATTAAAAGTTGCTTCATGACTACTGTAGTGTTACAATAACAACACTACGAGTGAAAACAACCCATCATTATTTAATATAAATACGGACTTATATTGAAAATTACGACACCTATATAGAGTTCATGTTTCTGAAAATATATAACCTACTTTTCCTATTAATAGCAGTAAAAGATAGTTAAACAGTTCCAAAACGCATGCTTCTATATTAAAGGATTTAATGAAAGCTGAAATTGCTCTCTGGTGCAATCAAATACTTGCAGGGTAGGCAGAGCGTAAACGGCCGTAAAAAACGAACATGTACGCCACATTAAAAAAACATTTGAGGTTTATTCAGACTAATGTGTATTGCAATAGTAACAGGTCGTCAGCCTGTAAACACAGCAATCGTGGTGCAATCAATCGATAAAAAACATCGGTCACATTCCCAGAAATGCACTATAATTATTTTATTGCTGTGGGTTTTTACAGTTAAAAAAGTTGAAAGGGATAAGAAAGATAAGATAAGATAAGATTTATTTGCATGAATATATGTTTACATTGAGTACATACAAGGTCTTATAGTATAAAAGTTTATGGAATCAATATATTCAGCCTGCATGAAGGCGTGCAAATATTTACAATAAAAAAACAGTCGCATTTATAACTCTAAATATTCTTTCAAACTATAAAAACATTTTTCCGCGAGCCATACATTTACTTGCTTTTTGTATTGTTTACCTTCTAAAATTTTTAACTCAGTCGGTAACTTATTATAATATATACACACATATTTTTATAATATATACACACATAATATATAATATATATACACAGTCATATTTTGAACGAAAGGTTTGATGTGTCGTAAATAAATACACTTATCATGTTTGAAATTTTACTAGTGACCGATAACAATAACTCGAAGGGCTGGTAATAAGGAACAACTTTCCCCAAGGAACATAGGTCGAAATGTAGCATTTGAACCTCCCATATAAAAATTGCCGATCACCTGTTTTTTTCTTTTCTTTTTTGCAAGCATTCAATTATTATTTTTGTGACGTCGTTCCTTATCACCAACCTGACTTGATACTTCGCTATCGGCCTCTAGTAAAATTACAGCCTATATTCACAGTAAAGCAACACCCTGAGTTTAACTCAACTACAGTTTCAAAACAAGAAAAAGAACACAGAAAGATATAGCTGTAAGCCGAAAAGAATCCATGCAGGCCATTACTCGGATTGTTATTATTATGTGATGTTTTTCTCATTGTGTAAATGTAAAATATGAACTACATTTTATACGCAAACACCGCTGGGGTAAAAGGAGACAGTTTTTTGTGTAACAAAACAAGCTCGGAAATGAATTGAAATACTCCGCGCCCGGGGTCGTCGCCAGTACTCCGCGGAGGCAAAACGGAGGCAAGACCAAATAAAATACAAACGATGAATAAGTTATTCCGCAGATGTAAACGTGTTGAAGATGTTCTGAAGTAAGTATCTGCTAACGTTTCAGTGTTTTTTATCCTTAACCCTTAATGAATTCATTTTCAAAATAAAGCATGGCGCATTCGGCAACAAAAACAAAATGACATCTTGTTTCTGAATATACGTTTCTTGATATATCTGACTAACTTGATTATACGACACATTTTTAATTTGTAATTACTGACAAAGAAAAAATATATTTGTACATGGAAATTTCAATCAATCGATTAAATTTTTGTCGCATAACCGATTATAAACAATATATAAAAAAAACATAGATTGTTTAGTTATCGATTGTTGTTTCACATCTCTAGTTTATAGGTGCACTAAAATGATAACACTAAAAACAACTTGTGGTTTGAACAGCATGTAAAATATAAATTTTATGCTGATGGATGTGTTCAAAATATTACACTAACATAACATGCATAACTTATTAAAATTACCATCTACTCTAACATCCTAAAATACATTTTGTACTAAAACGCGTATATTCAAACACCCGTCGAAACTGCCCATCCAACCAACCGTCCATTCAAAACGTAACACGGCTGAGCTTAATTATTAAACAAACTAGGACAGATTAGCATTTCATAACGCAACCACGATTTGCATATTCGCGGCACGTACGGACACGTCATGGCCTGACACCAAATTACGCGCGCATTAGATATTGTAATTGCAACAGAATGCAAAACCTCATTTGTATTCAGCGTAGTTCTAAATAGGGGTTTGCACTCGCGCCTCCATTTTTTATAAAGGCTTAAGTAACTAGTGTGACGATGAAAACTTCTGTGGGAAATATTAGTTAGGTTGCCATTTAGTTCTAAATTAAGAAACTGTTCTAAATTGTAGTTGTACCGTACGTAAAGATAGCATGTATACTATACTATTTGAAAAGACCAATAAATGCTTTGTACACAGGCTGCAGAAAAATAAAGTAAAACCACGGCTTAGAATGGCTTTGGTGTAATTTAGTACTTGACTTGATAAACAAGATGACAAGGTTAGATTTATTAAGAACATGGTTATAGGTTCCAGTCAGTTGCCGAAATCCTAGAGCTTTTATACCATCTCGGGTTGCGGTTGGGACGTCTGCGGAGCTCGCAGACGGGTGATCAGCTCCGCTCGGTGGGAACTATTCTACCCGATTCCCAGAATTTATACCTTAAGTGTCACCAAGGAAGCGTAATACGAGTGGCTCTAACGCATTTGATGTTCCCTGAACAACAACAGTGGTGTTCCCTGAAGGGTATATGCTTGCCTTTAATAGCCAGTCATGTAGTATCTAATATGTAACGAATTTGTCTAAATATGAAAAAAGTTATGCCTTCCATACAAATTACTTTGTTTGGCTAACACATTATGAATAAACTCACGGACCGTGCGACCGCATCAGCGTATAAATTTCCGACATTATTCAATACTAATCTGGTGATATGCACATGTATACCGTGCCACGTGAATAGTCACACTCTCGCTCTGATAATGAGCGTTTCATATGCCATTGTTCACTCACGGATAATTGTATAGAATTTGTATCATTTAAGGTGCAATCATCGTGAATCGTACCCTGGGGGAGGCGTTCATGCAACAGTGATCTGATATAGGCGGATGTGATGTGATTGTGTGAATTATGATGGAAGGTAGGTACTATCATTGAATTTGAATGGAACACAGAATTATACAGAATAATAATTAGTTTGCTATTCTAAACCGGCATCACCCCATTTCTTACCCATGGGAGTCGTAAGAGGCGACTTAGGGACTCGAGGGTGTGTATTGCATTTTTCGGCGATGGGCTGACAACCTATCACTATGGCTATGCACAATTTTTCCAGTTGACCCTCAAATATTTGTCAGAAGTGGCGTAAATATGCGTTTTGCGGTCGTTTGTGCTCTGCCTACCCCGCAAGGAATATAGGCGTGATGAGTGTATGTTTGTATGTGTATAATAAATTTGGATGTTATTGGATAGCACGCACGCGAAGAAGACGTTTTTCAGGTTGTCTCTTTTTGTCATACCTAAAGTGTCTTAGGGTTACAGCTTGTACAAAAAACGGCCAATAGCGAGTCGGACTCGCCCATCAATGAAACATAAAGATCAAGCCCTTTCTTATGGTGCCTCACTTGAACAAGCCTCAATTATATTTTTTTTAATTTTTTGGCTCCTAAATAGAACAAAATAATTAAATATAAGGTATTTTTCTTAATTTGTACTTCATCACAAAGATTTTTTTTTTTTTTTTTTTATATATTAAGTGGCTAACATGCGATCGGTCATCAGACCATAAGCAGTTGTTTTGAGTGGTATAATGGCTGGTAGGCGCGCCCTCCCAATGTTAGGCTGCCTTTATTTCCGTGCTTGTTTATTTTTATAATGGCGAGGTTTAGGTGTTGTCCCAGGTATGTAGCCGTTTTAGGCGTCTTGTTTGCAAAGGGGCGCTGAGGCACTGGGCGAGCCTGTTTTGGTGGTGTGTAATTTTGTTTTGATAGCTTTTGGATGCATTGGCTACTTCTTCTTTGATGGTTGGGATTTTTAAGTAGTTGTGGATTTCATCCATTCTGGTAAACCATGGAGCATCTACAATAGCTTTGAGCACCCCATTCTGGAACCTCTGCAGTATTTCTGTGTTTGATGTTTTAGCTGTTCCCCATAGTTGGATGCCGTAGGTCCATATAGGTTTTAGGATGGTCTTGTAGATTAGCATCTTGTTTTCAACAGGTAATCTGGATTTTCGTCCTATTAGCCACTCCAGAGATCTAAATTTGTGGTTAAGTTCGTCACGTTTTTTTTGGATGTGAGTTTTCCATATCTGTTTGCGATCCAGGTGGAAGTCAAGGTATTTTACAGAAGTGTTGTGGGGTAGGATATCTTGCCCAAGTTTCACAGTTGGGCAGTCTTTTTTTCTGAGAGTAAACGTTATATGGTTTGATTTAGGGGCACTTGCTTTGATCCTCCAGGATTTCATCCACACATGAACTTTATCTAGATGCGCTTGTAGGGTGCTTGAGGCTACATCAGGATCCACATCAGATGCTAGTACTGCAGTATCATCCGCAAAAGTAGCTGTCATTACAGTGTCCGACTCAGGTACGTCCGCTGTAAATATGATGTACAGTGCTGCTCCCAATACCGAACCCTGCGGGACTCCTGCTTTTATTTCATAGAAATTTGAAGTCGCGTCATTGACTTTGACATAGAAGATGCGGTTTTCAATGTAGGACTTCAGTAAAAGATACATATTGTGGGGTAGCAGCTTCTTCAACTTGTACAACAAGCCATCGTGCCATACCTTATCAAAGGCCTGCTGCACATCTAGAAATACTCCTGAACAATATTTTTTGGTCTCTAAAGCATCTCTTATGTGTTCACACACCCTATGAACTTGTTCAACAGTTCCATGACTTGTTCGAAACCCGAATTGATGGTCAGGAATTATTTTATCATGTTTAAGATGATCATTCAATCGACTCTTGATGATTTTCTCAAGGATCTTCGAAAGTACTGGGAGGAGGCTGATTGGTCTGTATGATGATGTCAGGTGTTGTGGCTTTCCAGGTTTTGGGATCATTTTAATTTCTGATACTTTCCAAGGACTTGGGTAATACGCAGTTCTTAAGATAGCATTATACAGCGACGTTATAAAAACTATACCCTTTTTGGGGAGATTTCTTAGAACCTCGGCTGTTATAAGGTCGAAGCCCGGAGCTTTTTTCAGATAAAAAAGATCATCATCACAAAGATACTTGCCAAACTTTATAGCTCTAGGTCTACGGCAAGTTTCCTGTAAATATTTCATTCATTCATTTATGGGAATGGTCATAAAACACGCGTTTTTTTACAGAAGTAACGGCCATTTTTTTAACGTGTGATGAAATACTTAATGTTTTACATTACAAGCAGCTGTAGACTTATAAAAAGGGTGCTGACAGACGGACAGCAAAGAAAGTTAAAATAAAGATAAGACACTTCTTAATCTATCAACAAACTTAATTCCAAAAATTATCCTATAATAGTTCCATTTCTAATACGAAACTCTAAAAACCATGACCCCAAGCAGCAAATGCTGCAATAAGTCACTTGGCCACTAATTTCGCCAAAAGCTTCCACTTTCTATTTTCTTTTTTTTATCTCACGCCCAAGTGTTACTAATTAAAATTAAGTGCGCCCGCGTTTAGAAGTTAATTGTTGCAAGGAAATGAGCCCTCGAACATAAATTGTGAGTAAAATTAAGATGCACTACGGCCGTGTTTCAGTAAATGGTAAGGAGTTCTTCTCTAAATTCTCATTTGTGTTGCCAAGTTGAATAAATTGGGAGTTTCTACGCAGTTTGTTAGACGTTGTGTGAGTGTTCGTTTTACATCCTTTATTATCTTTTATTATTATTAAGTATGTCATACAATAAATACTTACAGTAATTACAATTTTGTTGATTTTTTTTTCATACATATAAATAATGTATCTTTTCTTGTTCTTCTTATATCGAGTATATTCAGGCTATATTTTACGTGTGTTTTACAAGTTCGGTCTTAAATTATACAACCGTTTCCAAGCATAACAACAGGATTAAAGTGCAATAACAATTTGTCTCACAATTAACATTAAAACTTCTCAACAATTTAACCCAAACTAATATAATTAATTCCAAGCTCAAAACTACCTACAATAACCCAATATCAAAATTCTGGACCTCCACTTAACTGGGACCCAGGTTGGGCGCCAACGTTCTAAATCACTTCCGGTGTCGCGCCGTAATGGCGTCGCTTCCGGTCAGTCCTCTGGGAGTTCCCGGATTAATTGAGTCGACCAGCACTTGTAAGATATGATCTCTAGTGGGCAGGTGCCTTAACTAGTTGTAATTTGCATGGTTAGTTCCTTATTCGATTTAGAAGGTCGTCTAAACAAACGGGCGTGGCCTCATATACATATCACGCCTTTATCCCTTGCGGGGTAGGCAGAGCGATAAGTCGGGGTATAGCGTGAGCAAAATTTTTAAAACAGTATTGTATACTCAACAGCATTGTATATTACAACCATAAAAATCTGAAAAAAATAAAGATTATTGTTGAAGATATCACAGACAATAAACATCTAACAGTTACACAATTTGACACACTTTACTTGAATGGAAAAAATCCAAAGTATTAATAACAATCCTCTATTTGAATCATTTCTTCAATGCTATGTCTACAGCTTAAACTTATTACACAAAACTTATCCTAAAATTCAGATACATACCTTTTCTAGCCAAAATACTTAAATTAGACATTCTAACAGAATTCTAGTTAACGTGTAAAAAAAAAACGTAAAATCTTGTTAATCAAATTGAGCACAAAATGATTGTCTGTTTCTCTCTGGCACAACGCTAATAAAAGGAACAAAATTTTCTGGTGAACCAGGGCCTTAACGGCCGTAACGGTAGCTAGCGCCACATCTGACAAATATTTGAGGGACGTTTCAGAAAAATCGTGTATCTCTATGGTTATAGGTCGCTTAACATTGTAATACACATGAAACCCTTGAGTCCCTAAGTCGCTTCTTACGACACCCACGGGAAATAAATAGGGTAATGCTATTCTGAACCGGCATCACACGGCCTTGGCGTCTATTGCTGTGCAATTTTTAATAACTTTTCTTTTTTTATGATTGATGGGTTTGATCTTGACTCTAGTCTAGATCATAGGACAGAGACAGAGTCTAAGATGGAGCGAGCTCACCCAGAAGAAGCCTGTTAAGGCACTCGCACTCCCACACACTGACGGAACGCAGCAAGCTACTTGGTGCCAGACTTCGGTGGGATGGTTCAGCCGGACTTATCCACAGGCAAGCCTGTGTTGCCGTTGCCCGGGGTGGACCGCTAGGAGGTAGATCCCATACCACCACAACGTCAACAGGTTTGTATTTTGGGTGACATTTCCGAAGAAATTAGTGATATTTAAGTTACTCTCTCAAAAGTTCGCTTCACCTACAGTATAATGTACGTATTTAAAAAGCGAGTAAAAGAGCACTTTATTTCTCAACAACCTTGAAATATTTATGAATGTTTATGTATTTTTATAGTATTTATGTAAAGTTTATCTATCCATGTAGGTTTATATATATTATTTGTATGCATGATAAAATATTTTACAGACTTATTTATTCATTCATTTAGTTAAATTTATTTAGTATTGCCTATTTGCCCCAAAAGTTTAAATTCTCTCACAAGTCATGGGTTGGCTGGAAGAGATCTCCTCTTTAGAGATAAGCTCGCCTTTGCGACAAAAATTATATATATATTTTTTCTGTGTATTTTGTGCAATAAAGAATATAATAATAATGAAACACGAGCATATTCTGTGCTCAAATGCTGCGTTTAGGCACGGAAATATGCAATGTTATGCAGGGAGTAACAAAAAGGGTATAACTAGCCAAAATGAGGTCAAGGTGCTCATGAAACTGAACAATTTTCCCCATGGAGCATATATCACGCCTTTATCCCTTGCGGGGTAGGCAGAGCGTAAACGGCCGCAAAAAACGGATATTTACGCCACGTCTGAGAAACATTTGACGGTCGTTTGGAAAATTGTGTGTCGCCATAGTGACAGGTTGTCAGCCCATCGCCTAAAATTGCAATACATACCCTCGAGTCCCTTCGTCGCCTTTTACGACACCCACGGGAAAGAAATGGGGTGATGCTATTCTAAGCCGGCATCATACGGCACGGCATTATTTAATAATAATAAAACATTAATAATTGTAAAAAAAGCTTCCTGCCAAACCCAATCACGGATATTTTGTTAAGTTCTCAAAATATTTCATTCAAGATTCTTATCCATCGGCCATTAACTCTGCGGTCGGTTTGCAAAAAAATACAGAGACCTAATAATAGTAGGCTGTCTTCTTAATTTCGTGTGGGACACTCAGTCGTCCAAAGACCCGATGAACCCTAGTCCAAAAAACTCTTGACTATAGCTTTCGTAAAACAACCAATCTCTCTTAATTTTCAAGAATTTTAGCAAAAACTGTATAACAGTGATGCCACCTGGAAACTCATCTGTTTACAAACAATTACTCATTTTGTTAGCTCAACTAGTTGGCTGGCGAGTGATATAGATAAAATACTAGACTTCCGCCCAGCGGTTTCACCCGCTGCCATTTTCCCTTGGTAATAGTTGTTTTCCCGCGGTTAAAAGTAACTTATGTGGTATTCCGGGTTATACTCTACCTGTGTTCCAGATTTCATCCAAATCGGTCAAGCCGTTTGAGCGTGAAGAGCTAACAAACATACACACACAAACTCAGATTTATAATATTTCCCTTGGTAATTGTTGTTTTCCCGCGATAAAAAGTAGCTTATGTGCTATTTCGGGTTATACTCAACTTGTGTTCCAAATTTCATCCAAATCGGTCAAGCCGTTTGAGCGTGAAGAGGTAACAAACATACACACACAAACTCACAGATTTATGATATTTCTCTCAGTAATTGTTGTTTTCCCGCAGTACATAGTAAGCTATGTGTTATTCCGGGTTATACTCTACCTAGGTTCAAAAGTTCATCCAAATCGGTCAAGTCGTTTGAGCGTGAAGAGGTAACAAACATACACACACAAACTCACAGATTTATGATATTTCTCTCAGTAATTGTTGTTTTCCCGCAGTACATAGTAAGCTATGTGTTATTCCGGGTTATACTCTACCTAGGTTCAAAAGTTCATCCAAATCGGTCAAGTCGTTTGAGCGTGAAGAGGTAACAAACATACACACACAAACTCTCAGATTTATAATGTTAGTACGGATATTATGTTGCAGATGAATTGTTGTTTTATTCATGACGAACATGTAAAACAGCGCTCATTTGCCATGCCATGTCATGTTTATAGCTTTATAGTGTCAGTAGGTTAAGAGTGAGGGGTATAATGTTGCACGATATCTCTTTGAACAAAATTGTCGTCTTTTTGAATCGACGATTTTTATCTGTTCTTATATAATGTCGTGTGCCGGCTTAGAATAACATCACCCTATTTCTTTCCCAAGGGTATCGTAAGAGGTGATTATGGGATTTGAGGCTTGCATGTTTATTACAATTTAGGCGATGGGCTGAAAAAACTTGTTACTATCGTGATACACAATTTATGACTAGCCTTCAAATGTTTTTCAGACGGAGCGTATATGTCAGTTATTTACACATATTTAATACGTAAAAGGGTTCATTGCAAACTAATAAATAAGAACTAATTCTAGAATTAAATTGACTCGTGTTGGAAGTGAAATTTATGAATGGTTACTGGATTTGCTACGACGACGTAGATATCTGCTACAAATCGTAGACAAACGTTACGTACTACGGTTTATTTAGCACTTACAGTGTGTTGCGAATAGGCGTTGGAATTCGAAGAATTTGAAATTTAGAAATTAAAGTGGACTGTATGTTTTAGTGAACGCAAATATGCCTGTGTATGCGATTCGAATATAAACGCGACGCACAGCAAACAGGGAACAAAGTAGGACTCGATAGCCTAATGCAATGCAATAAATACCACTGACCTTTTGATGTACGTTCGGCCGTCGAAATTCTTAGCGACTGGCCAACCAATGGGTCTTGCAGCTCCTTCCTCACGTCTCCTTCGTCTTTTAGATAAACAGCCGAAATAGTCTTTGGAGAAACCGAGCTAAATGAGTAGCACTTGCGAAATTAGGTGGTTAAGCCAGCGGGCTTTAGAATGCGCGATTGCGATCGAATGCGATGGCCGTCGTATGCAGACTGGCGAGCAAGGGCGTTGGGGTCGCGTGCGCCGTTTACCGTTGAGACCGAAACTCACACAAAATGACGGTGGCATATAACACATTGCCTCGGCGTCTCGAGCTACTACCTGCACCTTGTTAGTATGAAAAAAAGGGTGTTTTACACTCGACGATATTTTTCGGAGTATCGAAGTGAGACAGACAGGCACATTTACGAACACAGTGCTATAATATTATCTCCATGAAAGAAAATAAGCGTTTTTTTTTTAATTAAAGTCAGCCGGCGCTTGAACCTGGGCCTTTTGGAGTACAGTGACAGAGCGGTATGACGGTACTCCACAGGGTTCTAGCCCCACCCGACGTAATTTTTTTTAAAATTTCTCATATTATGTTTCTGAAAACGTTGCGTAGGCTAGGAACAGTAGTACATCAACTAAAACTGATTAATTTAGTAAAGGTTTTTATGGTGGAAATGGGATGTTATCCAGCTTCACACATGCCAGCTTAAATATCTTAAGAGGCGACTAAATGACTCGAGGGTGTGTATTGCTATTGAGGCCAATGGGCTGATAACCTGTCACAATGGTGATACACAGTTTGTCAAATGACTCTCAAATATTTGTCAGACGTGGCGTTAATGTCCGTTTTTGCAGACGTTTGCGCTCTGCTTACCCCGCAAGGGATAAAAGGGGTGATATATGTGTGTGATTGTTTAAAAACATTGTGAAATGTTGCTTATCAAAAGTTTTATATTTTTCTGGCCCATAGTTCATAGTTTATTTATTGCAAGTCACATTAAATCATTACAGAGATGGAATGTACTTAAATAAACTAGGCATACATGTGACGCCCTGCAAGGGCACAGCAATTTATAGACATTATATTTGTTTTAATATAAATGATATTACTAACTAAAAAATAACAATAAATTAACAAATACGAGCATTTTAATTCTATTAACATGTCATTAGTTCTCAATAAATGCTTAATAATTCTAAGCTGATGATTCTAGCAAAGCAAAGGACAATTTAAGGCACCCCAAAATCTTAGGTATAAAAATAAGGCATCTCAATTTTTTATACAAAGACGAATTAATTTTCATCCAAATGCCATTCGATACCCGCGTGTTCCCAAAACAGCTCGTTAAGGGAACGAATATCAAATTAGAGCGTGGTGACGAAATAAAATTGCGTCCCAGTACACAATTAGCGGGAAATGCCGAATAATGGCAACGTTCTTATTAAACGGGAAAAAGGTATTAAGATAAACAAAACGTGTATTAACAGAAGTATATTTCGTGTAACAATTTCTTGGAGATAATTAAAATATGGATATTTGTAGAAGGCCGACAGTAAAGGTGCTGTTCCAAACCGAGCGGCCGACTGCACATGCCACGGCGGCCGACGTCGGCCGCTCGGTTCGGATAGTATGTCATACAAATCCATACGAACCAGTATGCATGTACGCATATGCTGTCGGTCGTCGGCCGTAGGCCGCTCGGTTCGGAATAGTACCTTTAGAATGATGCAACTTTGTCTACTGGTTTTAAATAGCATAGACCATCGGGTGAAATGAAATGAAAAAGAAACTTTATTCAATGTGGAATAATAACATCAAGTATTGACATCATAACCCATCAGTGTCAATCATTATAAAAAACAATTTTGCTGAAAATATGAAATTCTTTAGATATTAAAACACCGACTAAGGGACTCGAGGGTGTGTATTGCAATTTTAGGCGACGGGCTGACAACCTGTCACTATAGTGATACACAGTTATCTGATTGACCCTCAAACTTTTGTCAGACGTGGTGTTAATATCCGTTGAACGGCCGTTAACACTCTGCCTACCCCGTAAGGGATATAGGCGTGATTTATGTATGTATGTATGTATGTAAACACCTGCTTTCATTAGTTTACAAAATATTTGCCGTGTGATGCCGACTTAGATTACCGTGTGATGCTGGCTTAGAATAGAATCACCCCATCTCTTATCCATGGGAGTCATAAGAGGCGACTAAGGGACTCGAGGGTGTGTATTGCAATTTTCGGAGATGGGCTGACAACCTGTCACTATTGCGATACACAATTTTCCGAATGACCCTTAAACATTTGTCAGACGTGGTGTAAATGTCCGTTTTTTGCGGCCGTTTGCGTTCTGCCTACCCCGCAAGGGATTATAGGCGTGATATTTGTATATAATGTAAAAATATAAGTACATAAACTTATAGTTTTTTTTTTTACTTATTATTTCATTTGTCTTCCTTATTATTAGTAAAGGATAGTAAAGTACATGTTTCCTTGCAACTTAAGGTGTTCTTTACTTTTTTAAGGGTTTTTTTTCGGATCCGTGGAACTACCGTTCGGAGGTACCAATTTTTGTTTATTTTTCATGAATGTAAAAAATATGAAACTTTGAATAAGTACATCAATCCTAAAGCATTTGTATGCATGAGATAAATACCAAGATTAGACTTCGAACAATTCAAGCATGAATATAGATAGATAGATGAAACGTTTATTGCATAAAATTAAACACACACATTCAACAAAGAACAAAACAGAAACAGTATTGGCATACATAGGATAAGAAGTAAATACACAATGATAAACGCACATGTGTGCTGCAGTGATGCAGTCTTTTTTTTTGTGTATGGGCACCCGCTTTTACTCTTTCTGTTTATCTTTTGGTTGGCCGGTAGAGAATGCCGCGTGGCATTAGGCCCGCCCTTTGTACTTTCTGTGCAATAAAGTTTAATAAATAAATAAAATAAATAAATAAAAAATGCAAAGGGCCAAGGCTCAGTGCAAAATATGCCCAAAGGAGGGCAGCACTGGTTTTCAGCCATTACCTCAGAGTGAACGTTGCGAGAGTGTATAATAGGTATGTTTGAATATTTATGTAATGAATGATTAATGAAAAATCTATGATGTGTGCATGGAAATACAATGTAGTGTAACAGTAGCAAATAGTGTCCGAATATTAAAATTGATGACCATCAGTTTCTAGACCAATCAGCTGACACTGGTACATAACCATTGTATCAAAATATTACATATTTTTAAGTGAAAATAGCTCTGCGTAACCTAAACGAAATAATGTTAGGGTTCCGTAACCAAAGGTTCAAAACGGGACCCTATATACAGAGACATCGCTGTCTGTCCGTCTGTCACGGGACTGTAGGTTGAGGGTTGAAATTTTCACTGACACATGCATTACTCTTGCAGCTGTTATATCAAATACAAAATTAAACGAATAATAAAGGGGGCTCTAATACTACATAAGTGTTTGTTTAAAATAATTTTACTGTTAATTTGCTTTTGCAACTACTTGCAAATCTTTTTTTGTCTCTATTTCAATGTAATGAGTGCCTGGAAGAGATCGCTGTAAGCGATAAGACTGCTTTTGCTAACTTTTAATCGTAAATTTTTTGTATTGTTTTGTTTCTGTTGTGTATGTTGTAAGCAATGAAGTGCTCATCTATCTATCTAATACAATAAACGTATTTAATGCCATGTTTATAAATATAAATAATGGTTCGTAACCGAGACCGCAAGTCCAACTCGCACTTGGCCGATTATTGTGGATCGTATAAAAACAAACCATGTAATCATTTTACGGTAGCTCTATACAATATTATCCGGCTAAATTGTAAAGATTCTTATTGTCTCATAAAATATAATGGCCCCGCATTCCCAACATCATATTGTTTTAAGGGCGGCCGTTACACGTATGACTTGGCCGCCTTATTCTAAGATATTATTATTTACTTACTAGATTTCCGCCCAGCGTTTTTACCAGCTGCCACTCATTTTCCCATGGTAATAGATGTTTTCCCGCGGTAAAAAGTAGCATATGTGTTATTCCGTGTTATACTCTACCTGTGTTTCACATTTCATCCAAATTGGTCAAGCCGTTTGAGCATGATGAGGAAACAAACATACACACACACTCTCAGATTTATAATATTAGTACAGATTATATTCAAAGTATAATAAACAATTGATGACAAAGAAACGACGAATTAAGGCCGTACGCTCGCTTACGCGGTTTCGCGGGATCCGCGCGGCGGTCTGACATCGCCGCCATTATTACCCGTCCAAATTTAGAAGGCGCATAGTGCCTAGCTAGTTGTAATATGGCAAGTGTCGTCGTGTTCGTACGGGTTATATTATGTCGCGGGTTGCTGAAGCCGCGGCGCGGGTGACCGCAGGCCGCGTCACGGGGCGCCAATCTTGTGTTTTGTCAAATCTGGCCCGCGCGGGACGTCCCGCGCGTGAAACCGCGTGAGCGAGCGTACGGCCTTAAACCTTTAGCCATTAAACTCAACTGTCCAGCACTGACATTAACTGTAAAGTAAAAAAGTTAAACAATTATACTAAAAATCAATTTTAGATAAGTTAAAAAATTCTCTACCGCGGGCAGGATTGAACCTGCGACTTTCACTACACTAATGGTGACGCCAGTTCCATCTGAGCTACCGCAGGCTCTTCCCGTGCAGAAAATTTTGGAAGGTTATTTGAAAAACCTAACCTAACCTAACCTAACACGGGAAGATTTTTTTAAGTTTTTGTATTTAAATGTTTTTAAATTTTTACTGATGAAAATAAAATATTGATTAAATTCGGTGCTTGCATGGGTAGTAGATAATGAAATGCGAAACATGTTTGTTTTAGATTATTTTCCACATATATATTCAATTTAAATAATTCTAATTATATCCAAAATATGCAAAGTTACAATTATGGAACAGAATACTACATTGAAAGTTTTAATTTTGACGCCATTTTCTACAATAATAGTGACGTCATTACAATAATAGATTCATACAATGTACATCGGGAGGCACAGGACTAGATATGTGATGATGATGATATTCGTTTTAAAAAATAACTCATTGGACTAGCATGCAAGTGGAAAATTATACAGAATACTGACTTTTGACAGCAGATATTATAAACAATTAAAAGTAAACTAGAAAAATTTGAGTCAACTGTAAAAAAATAAGTCCAGTGTTTTTTGGTTACCGACATAAGCTTTAACTCCAGAATACATACGTAAGAACACAATTTTGTACCACAATGAATAAGGGCATCATAATATATGGTTCATCAGAGATTTTTATAGCGGTGTGAATATAGCGGTGTAAAGCTGTTTATGATATATTTTGTACTCTAATGGATTAGATATAACTTTCTTTATCTGCCGTCTACTTGCTTTGAGAACGACGCTACAACTATTATTACCTATAATTTACTATTCTGCCTATATAATAAACTTACTTTACTACTACTTACTACTTTGAAGGTCATTCAGAAGATAGGTATCATTCTGAATGACCCTTAAATGTTTGTAAGACGTGGCGTAAATGTTCGTTTTTACGGTCTTTTACGCTCTGTCTACTCCGCAAGGGATAAAGACGTGACAAATGCATGTATGTGTGTTTGTATGGTAGCGCTCATCGGGACAATATACCGGGAATAGGTAGTACCTATTCGATTTACACATCTTTTCTCAAGACAGATGTAACGTTGTACACTATTGAATATAACTGACTAGTAACTCTTGTAAAGACATTTTTCGTCTGCCAATTATAACAACGATGGATAATTATGTTGGTAAACGATTTCCCATCAAAATTCCTTACCAAATTCGTTTCCCAACATAGGCTCCATAGAAAAACTTATTTAGGTTCATGGTCCTATCATGCCTGCAAAGTTTTCGGTACACCGTCCCTTACACCCTGTATTTGTGTCTCGTATTTTTTGTTGTAATTTATCAACGGGAGACTTTGTTCTTTGTCCTTTGAAATATAAAAACATAGATCCGTGTTTTTCTTCAAAGGTGAAATTAATTATGTTGCTTGTGATGTTAAACTCATTATTTCAGAGGGTTTGATGTCTGATATTTTTGTTTTGTTGTCCATTTAATATAACAAAAAATAAGGAACAGAATGATACTTTATAAAAACGTAGCTATGCTAACTTGATTGATTATGAAATCTTATTAATTGACACAAGGTATCTCATCATGTATTGTAAGTCAAGGCGTCGTCATAAATATAATTATATTCTTGTAAATTGTTTGATTGAAGAAATGTTTGAAGTAATAAACAGACTATTTTGATAAAAAACATTAATTGTGTTGGGTAGTTTGGTAACATTATTAATCTGCTTGAACTGCCATTTTGTGATTTATTGATTCTTATTAGTATCTGAAATGAGGATAAAATCATAATGATTTGAATTTTGTTTTTTTGCCTAAAACATGTAATTTTTTTTGTATGGTATGGTGTCAAACAATTAACCTTGTAAGGGTTTCGTACCTCAAACGGAACCCTTAAAAATTCAGTTTTTTGTTCGTCTGTCCGTCCATGCGTCTATCACGACATATCTATATGTATCTCATCTCATAAACTCAAGTCAACGACCGCTTGTTGCAAACTCTTAATTTTATATATAGTCGTTTTTGGTTTCAAAAAAGCGTGTTTTTGACCTACAAGCAAAATTAAAATTGAAAGAGTACTTCTAAGGGGACTTAAAACTAAAAAAAAATCGCAATAAGCTTCGTTTTGACGTACAAGTTTACTTGTTTTCTGTAAATATTTTTTTACGCCGTAAACGAACGAACGAAAGAATAAAATTGAGGTTAGTATTTCAAGTGGGATTTCACATTAAAGGGCAATATAATATAACGAAACCATTGGTGAGCTTGTCGAATTCGCACTTTATTTTTTTTTTCATAGCTACCTACTTGAAACAAGGTAACAATCACTACTTAAAATCAAAGAGGATCTTAGGGCCTCTGCTACCTAAAAACAAGGTTAGTCTTGTAAGACAAAATGGATCGAACTTACTATTATTTTTGTTGCGCGTTATCGCCTGAGGAAGTACCACCGACAAGTCCGAATACGTCGCGATAAAGCGCAACAAAAATAATAGTTAGTTTGATCCGTTTTGTCTTACAAGTTATAGTTATTTCTCACTCAAGTTTAGTTAGTAAAACAACCATTTGATAACATACAAGTTTATTTACTACTGTTCGTTTGATAATTTAATTTATTTTGTGTATGTGAACATGTACAGAACAAACTCTAAAGTGTTTGTTTAAAATATGATCTGTCATTTGAGCTTTGCTTAAAAATAATGTGTGATATAAGCTTTATATAAGTAAGATAATTTGATTTGAATTATAATGCTTAATAAAAACTTGACGACTTGGTGTTCCACACGTAAAGAGAATAAAAACTTAAGAAATATGACTTATGTCTTATTTTTTGTTTCAGAAGCCGATTACACACTGGACGATTCATTTTGGAATGAAGAAAGCCCAGTTGGTAAGTCAAATTTACAAATCTTGGTGATAAAAATATTTACAAAGGATGCTTATGCATGCAAACTATGAAACTGTACAACTTTCCCCTTGGAACATATATCTGCCCGGCTAACCTGCGTGCCACAGCATATTTTTTCATCTCATGCGCGCAGAACTTCACTAAAGCGGTTCTCACACTTGTCATCCATCGCAACGTATTCTTAACGCACCGTAACGCATGCTTCTGTCACGCGAAAGGAAGTTGCTTATTCTGATCTTATTCAGAAAAAAATCCGTGCACCATAATAATATTCTTTATTGTGTACCAGATTATTACAATAAATTTGAATATTAAACGTAGTCACAAAGGTGCGTAGCCATAAAGCACCTCAAACGAACTGCAACAGTATTTGTAAAGGAATGAGATTGGGAATCGCAATTTCCTTTCATTTGACAGACGCATGCGTCACGGTGCATTAAAAATACGCAGCGACGGAAGACAAGTGAGTGATACGAGGCAGTTAAAGTAAACTGTCAGTCAAATATCCTTTACTGAATTTTTGATCCCCGTATATGAACTCCGACACATTGTCAGCTCCCCCAAACCTGTCACAATTCAGCGAACTGCCAAGTAAGATACGCGGGGCGCTATTGCCGACTTCCCTCCGGTTCTCGCAAGCGGATATCCTGCGTTTTTACATATCGCAGACAGGTTTACTGGCTTTTACGTGGAAAATATTATAAAAAGCTCAAACATATATAACCTCTTCTATTTTTTGAGTTTTTGAAACAGTTTAGAATATCATCACCTCATAACGGAGTGCTATATCAAAGCTATTTTTTTTATAATAAACTGCCTGTTAAGTTGAAGATTCTTCAACGTAAGAGTGAACAGGCTTCTTCTGGGTGAGCTCGCTCCATCTTAGACTCTGTCTCTGTCCTATGACCTAGACTAGAGTCAAGAGCAAACCCATCATTAATAAAAAGAAAAAAATATATTGAAAGCAGTTTTTAAGCGAGAACTAAAAAACTGTTATTGTAGTACAGATGTAATTCTACCCTCTACCCGTGGGTATCGTAAAAACCCACCATGGGATAAGTTCATCCATGGAATAGGCTGCAGCCTTTTGCTGTGAATGCAACATCTTGCACTCCAATCCGATTGAAGTATGGCAATAATCTCCGATAAGTGGAGGTCCATGGGCAGCAGTGGTATGTTGTGGCTGTTAATGTAATGTGTTACTTTACCAAATAGCCTCCAAAAGCAGCTAAGCATTGCCTAATGTACAGTCAGGTTGGGTTACACAGTTTGGACTTTAGACCGTTCTTGAGCCGTACGCATAACACTTACATCGGCGGTTCGACTGTCTAACCGGACGTGGGCTTGACTGTACGCTGAGAACACTAAAGTAAAATGAATGTATGAAGTTCCTACTAAAATTGAGTGATTTGACCAAAATCCGCTTGTACGTGCGGCTACATCAAAGGATTCAAACTAGCGGTCCGTTTGAAGTGAACACGAGTTCGCTTATGGGTGAGTGTGTTACGGTTACATACATAAATCACGCCTATATCCCTTACGGGGTAGGCAGAGCGTTAACAGCCGTAAAACGGATATTAACTCCACGTCTGACAAAAGTTTGAGGGTCAATCAGATATCTGTGTATTACTATAGTGACAGGTTGTCAGCCCATCGCCTAAAATTGCAATACACATCTAACCCTCGAGTCCCGTAGTCGCCTCTTACGACACCCATAGGTAAGAAATGGGGTGATGCTATTCTAGGCCGGCATCACACGGCATTACGGTTACGGTGTTACGGTTATGTGAGCATAAATGAAACACCTATAGTATTTTGCACTTTACTTTATTGATTTATAAGGTTTCAAAGACTAAAACATACATCTTATCATTGGTTATGTCATTGCGTTGCGATATTTACCAAGGTATTTTTTATCTCATATTGTAAATTTCCGGTAAAACAAATAAGAATAAGAAAATTCATGCTCTAATGCAACTTGTATCTTAAAGACATACCCCAGGATATATACCTACATTAATTATAATCATTGTCTCGCGCATGTAAGATCGCAATCCTTCAAAATTAGAAGCCTGACGCGCGCCAAATTGAACATTGTACCGATCATAAATTCAATCCGTATTCAGATCAATCAGAAAACGTGGCCCGACTTTGCCGTACGAAAAATATAGACTCCATTCATCTTTACACGATAACCTACGCTCGTTCCGCGATCGCATGCCGATCACGTCAGGCCGAATGCTCGAATTTACATGCTCGGTGCATTCGTATGCAAATCGAACAAGGCGCCACGGTCTGCGTTGATTGCTAAGTTACTATAGCTCCGGGAATAAGGAGGTTATTTTCATTTGATCGATTTGTTATGTGGATGGTGGGGGCGTAGATAGATTCAAGGAAATGGCGGTATTGTTTCTGTAAATTTGAAGCTTTACATTGCATTCGGTAATTCGGATACCAAGCAATTAAAAATATACTCAAAGTTATTGATTAATTTTCTTCCGATCTGGTCTGATTATCCGTAAGATAGTTGATTCCGTGCGTGCACATTCGTCGGTCCCGGTTGCTGTCTATGATACTTAAACGACGGTCGTTACACAACTATGGCAGAGGCCTACTTGTTGTATAGGCGGTTGAATACTCTGACACTAGAGTTCATCGGGTTGTTCTTCAACTCGCTGACCTACACGAAAAAGAAACAGACTCAAAATGATTGATGCTAGCATGGACCAATTAATACTAGATGCTAGTTTAAGTAGGCACTACACAGTACCAAGGTAGGTATGATGTGGCAAAGAGTAACTCAGGGACAAATCCATGGAATGGCCAGAAACGTTACCTGTAAAAGAACCACCTGCTACTTGTATCAAACGCCCTGTGGGGTAAGGTCTATGTCCTACATATGTTCTTACATGTATGTATTAAGTACCAAATTTTAAAAC
The DNA here is from genome assembly GCA_027580185.1 of Tuta absoluta. Taxonomy (NCBI): domain Eukaryota; kingdom Metazoa; phylum Arthropoda; class Insecta; order Lepidoptera; family Gelechiidae; genus Tuta; species Tuta absoluta. The sequence continues at coordinate 1,523,334 of JAQAHW010000003.1, forward strand.
ACTTCCCGTGTTAGGTATACAATTTTTGAAAACTTGCAAAATTTTCGAGTGCGGGCAGGATTTGAACCTGCGACTTTCGCATTACTAGTGGCGACGCCTCTTCCATCTGGGCTACCGCAGCTCATTTCTTGCCCGCCAATTGAGCCCGGCAAGAAATGAGCTGCGGTAGCCCAGATGGAAGAGGCGTCGCCACTAGTAATGCGAAAGTCGCAGGTTCAAATCCTGCCCGCACTCGAAAATTTTGCAAGTTTTCAAAAATGTATGTATTACATATGTTCATTTCTGTGACCAGTTCAATTAATGAAAATAAATAAAGAAGGTTTTTAATTGATTTAATCATATACGTACGTATAACAAAAAAAAATGCCAATAAAAAACTTCTTCCAGAGGGGCGCGCCGAGGCAGAGTACCAAAAATGCTGGCAACATTACCAATTAATTAAATACTAAGCATTACTTTCCCCGATAATGAAATGAGCAACATTTCTAAAACTAAAAATGAGACCACAAATCTCTAAGCGTAACAAGATTGCGATACAATCGAGTCGATTGCCTATTATGCAGATGAGTTATCGACGAAATCCTCCGACAAGTCGCTGAGAGGATGTTCGTTAGCGCTAATTTAAGTGATTTGAGTTCATTACGAATGGCTCCATTTTCGATATCTATGTTAGTTGAATACATACATATATAACGCCTATATACCTTGCGGGTAGGCAGTATACGGCCGTAAAAATATAACATTTGAGGGTCATTCAGCAAATTATGTATCGCCATAGTGATAGAATGTCAGCCCATCATCTAAAAATGCAATCACCTAGACCTATACAAATCGTGGGTGTCGTAAATAGCGAATTCGTACTATAATATTATAAATATGAGAGTTTGTGTGTGTGTGTATGTGTGTGTGTGTGTGTGTATGTATATTTGTTACCTCTTCACGCTCAAACGGCTTGACCGATTTGGATGAAATTTGGAACACGGGTAGAGTATAACCTGGAATGACACATAGGCCACTACGGCTACTACCACGGAGAAATGAGTGGCAGCGGGTGAAACCGCTGGGCGGAATTCTAGTGACAGATAAATTCATCAAGGGAATGGACTGCAGCGTTCCCTGTGAAAGCAGTATTTTACACGCTCGTCAATCCGCTTGCCAAGCGTGGTAAGTACGGAAATACAGGGTCAGGCCCATGTCCAGCTGTGGACTGATGTGGTTGGTAATGTTCGAACGAAAAACTACTTTCCTACATACTCTTTATTTAGACTGTCTAGTCCTATAATATTTAATCAAGACGATATTTTGGTACTATATTATGCACTTATGATAATTTTAATTAAACGCAACCATAGCAAAATAGTTACTTAACACAATTTAATAGACCGTTAAGTTATAACTACTAAGGGTAAATGTTAACGTCTTAATAGTCTGAAACTTAATAAAGCTGGCCGTTAAAGCTTTCAGATTCTTAACTGTTTAGATTGTAGATACTTAGCCTGTGTTTAAAATGGACGATGTAATAACTTTATACCTATGTAAACTTTGTAGGCAAAAAGCTTTTCTGTGCTTATATTTAGTCAAGAAATTAAGTCTGTTTTGTGTTTTATGAACTTAAAATTCAGTTAGCAATTAATCTTTAGATAAAATAGAGGGAAAGAAACTAGAGATTCAATTTAAGATAATATTGCAACTCTGGACATAAAAGAGAATAAGAATGAAATATAGAAGTTCCAAAAAGACCTGAAAAAGTAGTAACAGATAGCGATTTAAAAAAAATCGAAGATATCGATCGAATCGACGAAGTCGCGGGTAAAGGCTAGTAAAAAAATATATTGATTAGAGTTATTAAACTTGTTTGTTATTTTATGAAAGCAAGTTTTTATTTTAGTTGGTACAAAATATTATAGGAACATTGTACAAATCACATCGTATACTAATAAACCTATTTATTACCTATTTATATTTGTGTGAAGCCATTTTGCACCTCCGCACGAAACGCGATTGACACTCGACTACAAGTGTGTTTGGATTGATTTGGATTTCCAAATTGTGGAGAGTTTCGTGACGTTTCCTTGTAGTGAGCTCTCTGTATTGGGCGCGCAGCCGCCAATACTTACTTTTTGCTGGGACGTCAGTCAACCCGCGACCACAATACATGAAACTGTGTTGAAACGCCGGGACACAGGTAAATTACTAATATTTACCTAAATAATATCGCGATAGACCCGGTCTTATACTTAAAATGAGTGAAAGTGATCGCGAGTGCTTAAAAAGTTATATGATCCGCATCTGTTATTATTGCGATAAAAAAGTTGCCTATGTGTTATTCCAGGTTATCTATATACCAAACTTCATCCAAATAAGTCAAGCCATTAAAATGTTAGGACGCAACTAACATACATACACACACACACACAGTTACACATTCACCGTATGTGTTATTCCAGGTTATCTGTATACCAAACTTCATCCAAATAAGTCAAGCCGTTAAAATGTTAAGACGCAACAAACATACGTACACACACACAGTTACATTAACACACACAAACTCTCATAATATTTTCTCTCAGTTCGTAATTTGAACGATAACGTTATTCTTGCAACGTTATTATGTAAGTTAGTTGTAACATGTGCGAGGAATAAATAACTCACTCCTCGTCTCGTGTACTTAGTTTTATATTAAACCCTTACTTTCATATGCCCACGTTATTCGATAAAGTATATTAAGTTTTTGTTAGTATTTTTCAATATTATCATTTACCTCTATTCTGCAAGTACGTATATGAAAAATGTTTCTTCTTAAAATTTAAGATTAAACTCTTGTCGGTGGAGTACCACTCGATTTTCCATCTTCTCTACTAGTAAATTGATATCCTGATACGACACAACATTGCCTTTATCTTTACTTGGGTAAAGTAGGTGTGTTTGGGTCTAAAAATAATATTTGTATACTACATAATATAGAGGTACATACATATTATCACGCCTTTAATCCCATGCGGGGTAGGCAGTGCGTATACGGCCGTAAAAACAGACATTTACGCCACGTCTGACAAACATTTGAGAGCCATTCGGAAAATTGTGCATCTCCGTAGTGACAGGTTGTCAGCCCATCGCCTAAAATTGCAATTCACACCCTCGTGACCCTTAGTCGCTTCTTACCACACCTACGAGAAAGAAATGGGATGATGCTATTCTAAGCCGGCATCACACGGCACTTTTTTATATACTTACATGCTCTATTGGTCTAAGATTGGCCTCAGGATGTTTTTGAGACTCCATCGGGTCGTTTGTCGACTTAGCGTAACAGAGAAAAGATTAGTAAGAATTCATACATCACAGACAAATTAAACTTATTCATAGACATTACTATCAAGCTTTACAAACTTCGTCTTTAAGTCCACAAACATAAATAATCAAAATATCGTAAATTTCGGTCTTGAATAAAGTCATAACTCAAGGTTTACGATCTTTAGTAAAATAAACACGATGTCCATTGACCCTAATCCGCACACTGAGCTAACTTGGCTGCTACTCTATCTATTAGCTGTATAGTAGCCGTAGAGTGGTTGTATATGCAGCTTGTACCTGCACAAAGGACCAGAGAATAGGATAGGGTTGCAACGCCTTTGATCTACAACAGAAACAGTTAGAACTAAAATTGTTTAAGTATTTTCCTTTTTTAATAAATAAATACCAAAAAAGTTGTTAAATAATATCATAAGACGATTCTAGTCGAAGGCTGGAGCGTAGTCTCACAATAAAATTGCCAATATTTGCTTTTCGTGCTATATTTGCTTATTTTGATCTTGTATTTATTGGACGAACTTACCCTTCAGTCGTTTTTTACGACATCTAAGGGTTCGTAAAAAGCTACTGACTACTATTATATGCAGGCATCACACGGAAGCATAAATACAAAGTTCTATTAAACTTTGCGATGTCTCATCACTAGCAGCTAGTAAAGAGCGCGGCCCTTGACCATTCACTTTGTTTCCGACTATAGCTGCAAGCGGCCCCGCCTACTTGCGGTTGGATGCAAGGTTAAAAAGGGGTGTAATTACTGCACAATATACACCCAGCTAGGTATATTGATTACAAACTGCACTGAGGTAGGGAAAATGAGGTAAGATTAAGCAAGCTGAAATTTTGCTTGTCATCTATTTTCTCTTCTCTGTTCTCTTTTTGTGTGGGACACCGAGTCATCCAACGACCCGATGAACCCTGGTGTCAGAGTTTTTCAACCGCCTACTACCACTAGTAGGCCTCTGACATAGTTGTGTTACGACCGCCGTCTAAGTAATCATAGACAGCAACCGGGACCGACGGCTTAACGTGCCCTCCGAAGCACGGAACCATTTCTTTTTGGACAATCAGTTGGTTCACCCTGCAATGTCCTAACCAGACCGGGAACAAATTCACAAAGAGATGAATGTCAACTTTTGTGAGTGTCCCACCGAGAATCGAACCCGGAACCTTTGCGTCGCAGGCAGTCGCACTACCACTGCGCCACATCGGTCGTCTAAATCATCTATTTTGATTTTTATTCTATTTATTTATTGTACACAAAAACTTTACAAGATACACGCATACAAAGAATAACGACACAGGACAGCTTATTTGTACAAAAAAGTTTCTTCCAGCTGACCTAAGTAAAGTGACCTTTATAAGACAGGCGGATTAGGCGTGCACAATAGAATACGGGGTCACAGAATATATAATAGTACTAACGTACAGAAGAATCACTCCCTAAGAAAATACATGTTTAGGTATAAATTAATACCTACGCTCAGTGTACCCAACCGCTCACAAACAAAAATGAAACGTATGAACGCTCGCGAACGCTCAATCTCCCTTGCGCATCGCAGTTTTATGATTGAGCCGCCGGCGAACTCCAAGGGTTGTAACTTGCCATCATGTTATTCGTGCACGAAGATTTTTTGTTACTGATTTTGTTATATATCTTATTTGTTCACTTAATCTACGGAAGGAATTGTAAGATTTGTAAATATTTATAAACCTAAACAAAATTATTAATGACTACTGTTTATATAGAAAAACAATTGATTATACTTGTGTCTAACTGTTCTTCGTATCGAGTGGGACACCGAGTCGACGACCCGATCGTTTTTTTAACGAGTAAACGTACTAAAACACAGAAAAAAAATCAAGAAAGTGTGCGCGCGAGCAGCACGTGCGTGCGAACAGTGCGGCGGCTAGCGGCACACTGGCGGTCTGGCGACGACAAGTGACAACCCGCGGAGATTAGTCCCCGTAGGGGACCCGCCGGTGAAACATACCTAAACCGTGGAGTGAGACCCCCCTGACGGGGTGTAAGGGACAGCCCACCGAATACTGATAGGGTACTTGCAGACCATAAAACTGAACAACTTTCCCCTAGGAACATAATATGTCAGTAAATGACAATAAATAATTGACCTCACATATAATATCACGATCAGCCAACTGTAATTACTATGGGAAGTTAAAATTATTTTGCCCAAATTACTAGAAAGTTACTGATAACTTACATTGAATACCAAATTTTAAAACACTTCCCGTGTTAGGTATAAAATTTTTGAAAACTTGCAAAATTTTCAAGCGCGGGCAGGATTGGAACCTGCGACTTTCGCATTACTAGTGGCGACGCCTCTTCCATCGGGGCTACCGTAACTCATTCCTTGCCCGCCAATTTTGCAAGTGTATTTATTTTAATGCCAGTAACGCGATGCACGGCTTCATCTACTGCGGTAGCCCAGATGGAAGAGGTGTCGCCACTAGTAATGCGAAAGTCGCAGGTACAAATCCTGCCCGCGCTTGTAAATTTTGCAAGTTTTCAAAAATGATAACTTACATTGCAAGTTCGAACCTTATCTGTGACATGATTTGGCAAATTATCAATTGTCTCGACTGACTCTTTGTGTGATAGGCCTCTAACATGATTGTGTAACGACTGACTAAAACGACTAATTAAAAATAGTACTGCCACTTTCCGTTAAGTAATTCTAAATCCGTGTGATGCCGGCTTAGAATAGCATCACCCCATTTCTTACCCATGGGTGACGTAAGAGGCGACTAAGGGATTCGAGGGTTAGATGTGTATTGCAATTTTAGGCGATGGGCTGACAACCTGTCCCTATAGTGATACACAGTTATCTAATTGACCCTCAAACTTTTGTCAGACGTGGTGTTAATATCCGTTTTACGGCCGTTCTGCCTACCCCGTAAGGGATATAAGCGTGATTCATGTATGTATGTATGTAATTCTAAACAGGATAGTAGATGTCATAGACTATTTTAGTCATGTCATATCTTAAACAGTCTATGATTTCTGCGCCATTTCGCAGATTTCCTTGTATTTTTAACCACCATATTATTAATTAATTGCCACTTAATTTTGACAGATCCCGTGCTAGTACGTAAAATTATAGTCCATCTTTAAGAGGCCATCATCTTCTATCCATGTCTACTCGTAAACTTGATATAAAAAAATATAAAAAATAAACCTATTTAGCAGAAAGTGACAGTGCCATTTTAAGTAAGAAATTTTAGTCGAATACATAGAATTTTTCAGCAGTGCCCCAGTTTAGGCTAACATAATAATTATAAAAAATATATGTATAGAATTGAGACATTTTATCATTTAAAATACATATTTCATGACAATGTCTCGCTGCCTATTGTGTAAAGTATATTAAAGATAAACCCAAGATTTCCTTAATAAAACGAGTACCTTTAGCAAGTTAACGCCTGTCACAGGCAGACCACCTCAATTTCAAGTTTAAATAGAGGAAGTTAAAACTGTTCCCCGTTACGGCGAGTCGTTTACTTTTTAGACTCACTGCCGATTAGACCCAGTGGGGTTTAATACAAAACAGTCAAAAGCACATTGAACGCGTGATCAAAACATATCTTTTACATGAAACGATAGACTCGCATTCAACGCGCGTTTTAATTTTTGTGGTAACAGGCAGTAAGTTCTATAGGTGACGTTGCATTTAACATACTGAATCTGTAACTGTAACTAATTATAGACTCACTGACAAAATCAGGTGAATTTTGTTTCAAAGTACAGTCCACGTCTCAATGTAATGTAATAAGAACCTGATCGTTTTCTTTAAGTCGTTTAATAAAAATAAAAAAACTACAAGTAATGCAAATGATTGAAACTACCTTTTGACTGTACAAACTTTACCTAATTTTGACAGTGGTTCCAATTAGTGCCAGCGTCAGTACTTCAAATGCAATGTCACCATATAGACCCACTAGGTCTAATCCGCGGTGGGCCTAAAAAGTGAACAACCCGTTACGAAACCAAGTTTCTTTTCACTCGAACCTTGTTGAGTTCCAACTTGGGTACTGAAGGATTTAACTGCGTTAGTAAAATTTTAACTCAAGTTTACTCTTTGATGGCCAGAGTGACATTGGATAGAGTTCAGTGTTTAACTGTAGTTTGCTTTTGAACTATAGAAGGGTACATAAAGCAGATAAAGGGTGTGAAAATATTAGCTGCAAATTTTTGAAGAGGCAAACCAAAAACTGAACAACCCTCCCTGAAACATAGGTTGAAATCTAAGTTAAAAAAAAACTAAAGCAGGAAAAAAGTCTGTACATAAAAATTATTCAATAAATAATGCTTGTAGATACTTAATATTGATAACAAAATACGTTCCAACAGTTTTTAGATTTTTTGTCTTTTATTGTTATAAATTATTGTTCAAAGTATTTCTATGAAAGCTGGAGTCATCGCATTATGTTTGTGAGATGAGATAAGACAACTATGTCAGCACCCTCACTCTATCATTAGAATTCAAACGCTTTTCACAAGCTCTCAAAGAGTCAGTACACGTTTCAGCTTAAGACCTACATTTCACCACAAGGCTGAAAGACCACAAACCAGCCTGGATTTCGGAGCCGGACGTTTGAGTGGCATCTCGTTGCCTTAACAAGGCCTGAATTCCCAAATCGCCAGAACTAAACGCTAAGATTCAGCCGAACGCTCTTTACAAAGGGCAGGGGCATGAAATGTTAGGGTATGGTCCAAATAAAAGGCGGAACTCCCAATTGTCGTCAACGCACCGTAGCCGTATTTGTATGGGAATAGGATCGGAATTCGCAATTTCTTTTCGTCTGACAAACGCGTACGAAAAAGTTCAATAAAAATAAGCACCCACATTTGAAAGTTTTAAAATACACACTCAAATTAATCGTTTTATATTTTACATAGATAAATTTTAATTTAATGGCACACTAAATAAAAAAAAGTTCATTAAGCAGAGTGCTTAAAATTAAAACACTTGATGCTCCGCTAGATTTTGTATTTGTGCTGTGTAAATTCTGAACAACTTGTTTTATAATTTTCACAAATTACTTATTCTAAGTACATGGACTGTTGTAAACCGATTTACCCCTTAAATTGTTAAATTTCTGAACATTTTCTCTTAGCGGATAGTTGTATAGGTATTAAAAGGACCTACATCCTAAATTTAATGTTTTTAGCATTAGTAGCTTAGGCTGTGCGTTAATGAATGAGTCAGTAAGTGCGAAGATTTGTTTTTACAAGTGTAGAATAAAACGCTAGTAATTCCACTCCTCTACACTCCTCGCTGTCACTCGCATCTCAATCTTACAGGGGCTACAACGAGTGCATGAGTTACAACGCCGATCGCTCCGCTTTAGTCCCCGCTATAACTCACACTCCAAGCTAAACCCTGAAGCGTAGCACAGATGACGCGTGCATTATGCATGGGGCTGCATTTAGCGATAGTGGGGTTGCGGCGGGTGCATGCGCGGAGTGCATCTATGCATATTGTTATCCATACTGAGGAGTGCGGATCACGGGCCATTGTTGGGAACTCGTAGTTTACATTCCAGTTCAGTTTACAGGGGTTATGCAAATATGAGAGTGTGAATTAGGTTATGGAAACCGAAATGTTTTATGACTTCGTGATGTTGTTGTAGGTTATCATATTCAGATTGTACGGTGGAGAAAATTTATTCAAGCTGGGCTGTTTGATAGAATTACCTATTATATTATATCTTGGACAATTCACACAGCGCCACTTAGGCCCAAACTAAGCAAAGCTTGTACTATGGAAACAAGTTAGCTGATATTAATAATACTTATGTACTTTTTAAAATTTAATACAAAGAATTCATAGAAAACACCCAAACTTAATACGAATATTCTAAAATTGACTTCACAAATGTCTGTATCTTATGGGTATCGAACTCACGACCCTCGGTGTAGCAGACAGTTTTACTATTCACTACGTAATCGGGAAAGCCAAATGATAAACTGTTTTTAATTTTATTTTTGAGTATCAGGGAGTATACACTATTATTATGTACCGGTAAAATTACAAAAAAGAGGAAAATAATATTGTACTTATCAACAAATTTATACAAAACAAAATATTTCACTCTAACAGGATTCGGACGCGGTGACTTTCAGCTTACCAAAGCATTTTTTCAAGTGCACCAAAATGTGGTTCTCCAACTATGACAGCCTGACGGACGTATTTTTGACGCATCTGTCTGTCGAATTCCCGCACAAAAAATGGATATATATATAGGTATAGCACACTGTAATTAATGCGCGTAGGCATGCGATTTGACAGAAGTGCTTGACAGACGTTATATTGTAGGATTCGCCTGAATTCAAAAAGTAAACAATTTTAAAACACTTTCGGTCTTATAACAAAAATGTTAGACGTAGTTTTTGACAGCGTCGAATCACTGCCTAAAAGCGCGTCTAACTTTTTTGTGATGACACGGTTTGAAACTAATAATACCCCACTTACCTTATACACAGGTTTCAAAAGTTATATAGTGTTTGTGGTTCGTAGACTGAACGCGACATTTATCAAACCTCATGACAAGCTAATATCAAACTTGTCCGCGTATTGTATCACTGAACTATGCTCTAACAGCCAACTCAGCTATTCATTACAAGGCTATTATTATCACCATTATTAGAGTTGCAGAGACTATGGCCGACTAACCGACTACCGACTAATATTTGACTACTGACAAACTATCAGATATAGTCCATATTCAAACAATACACAAAAAAAATTACTAGTTGAAAAAAAATCTTACATAAAATTCAACATACATACGCATAATATTTTCTTGAGTTTGCACAACTATTACTCATCACAATAAAACAATTTTAAACGGATTTAAGTAAGTCGGTAGAATTCTGAAGCGAGCTTCAATCAAAACCATTTTCAAGCCGCCGAGGAAGATCAGCCAGTACATCAGATCAGTCAAATGCAACATCCCTCTCCAAGACCCTGGTGTTTATAAACTTGACTGTGACTGTGGACTCTCATACATAGGAGAAAAAAATTAAAATTTTAAAATTTAAAATTGTTTTATTGTGATGAGTAATAGTTGTGCAAACTCAAGAAAATATTATAACTTGGACTCCGCTGATTACACAGCAGAAGAACCAGATCCAACATACTGTAAGACCTACTACACAAGATACGGTTTCAGCATTTTGTGTGGAACCAGGACGTTACGCTAGGCAATTAAGAAATAGATGGCGGTAGAACAAAAATAATTTCAATTCTAAATAATGACGTCTAACACCTTAGTCATCCGTGACCACGGACTCTGTAAAGAGCTCGAAACGTAGGAATTGTAAAATCCAAAATAAATACATACGCATATTACGCCTTTATTCCTTGCGGGTAGGGATAGCGTCACATACATGCATACATCAGCCTATTGCGGTCCACTGCTGGACGTAGGTCTCTCCCAGGGTACGCCATAGGGCACGATCTCCCGTTTTCGCCATCCAGTCGCTACCAACCGCCTTTTTAAGTCATCGGTCTATCTGGACGGAGGTCTTCCGACGCTACGCTTGCCGAGGCGTGGCCTCCACTCGAGAACCAGAGAGGACGAGCGTTATCAGCCGTAAAAAACTTGTCGCCTAAAATTGTAATACAGACGTAATCGGCTGTTCAGCTGACTATTTAACGACTATAAAAATGGCCGACCAGTCGGTGCGCCTCTAACCATTATACAACGGTGTACGACCTTTTTGCCGAAAAATTCTATTTTAACAAGCGTGAGTTGGCGCTTTTATAACTGAAACAATGAAGCTTTGTGTGTTTGTCACATGATTTATATTACACACTGTTTGTTTTAGATGGCGTTTCGCGTGAATACATTTTTGTTATAACGTAACTTCTGCCGTGCCGTGTGATGCCGGCTTAGAATAGCAGCATCCCATTTCTTTCTCGCGGGTGTCGTTAGAGGCAACTAAGGGACTCGAGGGTTAGATGTGTATTGCAATTTTAGGCGACAGGCTGACAACCTGTCACTTTAGTCATGTCAATGGCCTACTAGTTGGCAGTTGAAAACTTTGACACCAGGGTTCATCGGTTCGTTCATCGACACAAAAAAAAACACAAAAAAAACACTAGTGATACACGTTTTTCCGAAACGGCCCTCAAATATTTGTCAGACAGTGGTGACAACGACTGTTTTTAACGGCTGTTAACGCTCTGCCTATCCCGAAAGCGATAAAGGCGTGATAATTTGTGTGTAACTTCTGCATTTTGTTCACCTAATAAATAAGTAATTGATTATGATCGTAGCAGACCTTAAAATAAATCTCTAGTAGGATAGCATCAACCAATCTCTATTTATTCCCTAGATAAATAGAGGTTTGAAGAGGTTGAAAATTGAAAGAGTTTAGAACTATGGGAACTGGGTAGCTGATGTAATACATACTCTAAAATACTTTTCATATATGAAAATAATAAAATAAACCCGGGACCGCGGGTTATATATTCAATACTTTATTATAATTTATGAAAATAATATCTTAAAGACGAGTCTGAAAATAGCTTACATGTAATTAAAATGCCGTTGTTTGTGATATATAAATCCCGAACGAGAGATCTCATTATTTAGGCGGCGGGGTGGCGTTTTGGGTAACAAAGTGGTTTTTAGCCGTGCTTGTGGTTGCGATGTAATTAATATACAATAATGCCACCCCTTCGTATGACAGGGTTGGATTTAGAAATGAAATTCAAAAATTAATAAGTGTGTGTATTTGCTTGATAGCTCTTTTTTCAGGTCAAACTTCTAAACATTTTTTTCCAAGTAGATTCAGTATGAACACTGTTAGAATGTCAAATGAAAAACTAACATAAGAGTATACAGGGTTATTTTTTATTCACCCCGGAAATTTTACAGGGTGATTCCTCTCATGATTCTGAACAACTTTCATTATGAGGTCACCAGCGAAAACGCGAAAAAAAATCCAGCTGCTCCATAGAAAAATTCATACTTACTCGACCATAATGTATGGAACAGCTGGATTTTTTTTCGCGATTTCGCAGGTGACCCCATAATGAAAGTTGTTCAGAATCATGAAAAGAATCATCCTGTAAAATTTGCGGGGTGAATAAAAAATTACCCTGTATAAGTAATTTTAAACTAATGTCAGTACACCTGACTCCACGCACGCCCTAATTTTGTGCGTGTTTCTTGTGCTGCGCTGGAATTTCAAAGCTTCTTAAAGCAAACCTAAAGTAAGCTTTATAACCTAATATTTTCCTTATAACCGACTTCAATTTACTTTCTGATGAACTCATTAAGTCTTCCAGTATTCACCTAATATGATGTTCTTGTGAATTGATTTGTTGTATATCGTCAATCACAATAGTCCACAGGGCACGAGTCACCCCCTATTGGGTATTTTCTCGTGCTTACCACGGGTCCATATTGGTTCGCATTAAATAAAATATCCTGTTTTAAAAACACATCACTGAATTTGGCATAAATTATAAGGCATAATTTACATCATCATGCCATAAAAACATATAAACGGATCGTCCACAAATTATGTAACAAAATTGAGAAAGAACTCAGTATTTCATTTGCATTTGCCTACTATTTTGAAATACAGATCGTTCCACAAAATTATGAGTTCCCGTTGAACTTTATTTATCAGATTCGGCTCATCTGTGGTTAATTCAACCACATTGGACTAAAAAAAACATTTTATGCTTTATGCAAATAGGAGTAAAAAAGTTACACAATCGGCGGGGCACCCACTTACCACGCCCCTGGTTGACAGGTTGACAACCTTCTCAAGACGCTGCTACCGAATTTTTGTATTAGATCCCTTCTTTGCTTATCAAACTTTTACCTATTTTTGAAATATTACAATAAGTAGGTTGCCATGTGGTGCCGGCTTAGAAAAGCATGGCCTCCAATTCTAATGGGCGTCGTAAAAAGCGACTAAGGAATGATCATCCAGGATATAGGCATCAGCGCTACCTGTGAATGCAACATCTTGCGTATGGTAATACCCCCCAATAGGGGGAAGCCCATGTCCAGCAGTGGACTGTTATGGCTGTTAATGTAAATGTGATAGGCAATGAGGGTGTTATCCATATAATTTTGCTAAAATTCAGCCCTGTTCTGAGACATTATGACAATAAATCACTCGAGATAACGACGGGAAAATTTGTATACACACATGAACATGGAACGGGCCCGAAGCGGGTTTTTAACGCTATAAATTGGATAACTGTGTCGTTAGTATTATAATGGGGTAAAAATTATTAGTAAAAATTGATTTAGGCGCTAAAATTATAAAAAAATCGATAAAGTGCGAGTCAGACTCGCGCACGTAGTGTTCCGTACCGTTTTACATAAAAATTACAAAAAGCTGTAAGGGAGCCCCTTCAAATATTAATTTGATTCTGTTTTTATTATTATATAATGTTAAAGCGGCAGTAATAATACGTCTTGTGTAAAAATTTCAGGTGTCTAACTATTACTGCTCATGAGATACAACCTCCGAAACGAACTATACAGATAAACTTAAGCAAAAACAACACGTGTTTTGTATGGGATTCCCGTAACTTTTAATTTATTTGAATTTTCTGTAATTTTTCTTTAAATAACAACGGAAATACATCATCTGTGAAATTTTATCCGTCTAACTATCACGGTTTATGAGTTGTTTCAACCTGGTGATAGAGAGAGAGAGAGAGATCTGAGTCTAAGTAATGGGGTCTCGTTTTGATCCTTTTAGGTACGGAACCCTAAAAACGCTACAATACATTTTGGCTTTACACAGGAACAAATGGCTTAAAATTGGTACGTTGACAAAGTAATTACTTGGCACACCTTGTTACCAAGTTTGAAGTCGACACAAGTCTACATAAAACAATTGGTTCGCACCCGGAAGAAAACCCGCAATGAATTATGACAGGAAGTCTTTTTGTTTAAGTTTAAAATACGATACTGGGTGTTAGCAGTTCCAAACGCCCATATCCGTACTAATATTATAAATCTGAGAGTTTGTGTGTATGTATGTTTGTAACCTCTTCACGCTCAAACGGCTTGACTGATTTGAATGAAATTTGGAACACAGGTAGAGTATAACCCGGAAAAACACAAAGACTATTTTTTACCGCGGAAAATGAACTATGTCCACAGGAAAATGAGTGGCAGCGGGTGGAACCGCTGGGCGGAAATCTAGTATAAAATACGTACAAGCCTCTTGTGATGCCGACTTAGAATAGCCTCACCTCATTTCTTTGCCGTGGGTATCGTCAAGGGCGAGTTACATGTGTATTGCAATTTTGAGGCGATGGGTTGACAACCTGTCACTGTGGTAATTTTCTGAATGCACCTCAATACTTGGTATAAAATCTTTTTTTATCTATTTGTTAGTATTTAGAAACTTTTCTTGTCGACTGTTCACCACAAAAAACAACTGACGATCCGGGGATTCGGCCCCGCACCCATTTTTGGGGTGTCAGACGTGGCGTAAATGTCCGTTTTAAATATTAGAAATTTGAGAATTTGTGTGTGTATGTGTATGTATGTTTGTTATCTCTTCACGCTCAAACGGCTTGACCGATTTGAATGAAATTTAAACCACAGGTCTCTACCTAACTAACTAACTATAACTCGCAATAACACATATGCTACTTTTTACCGCGGGAAATCAACTATGACCACGGGAAAATGAGTGGCAGCGGGTGAATCCGCTGGACAAAAATTTTGTCATTAATAACTATGTAAAGTGAAAATGGTTTTCTGATTCGTTTTCAATACATTCATCAATTTTCATCATCAGCCTACAGAGCAGAACCTACGAATCTTCTCTATTACGTCAATAAATTTTTGGTTTAGATGGTTTTAGATGGTTTGGTCATGTAGAGAGGATGAATGAAAGAAGATTAACGAAACAGGTGTATCTGGCAAGTGTGGATGGGAACGTCGGAAGGGGAAGACCTCGACGAACGTACCTCGATCAAATCGGGGACGTGCTAAAGAAAGGTCAAGTCAAGAGTACCCTGAACCGACGAGCATGCATGAAGAGATTGATGAATGTAGAGGAGGCGAGAGAAGTATGCCAGGATCGTAGTAAGTGGAAGCAAGTAGTCTCTGCCTACCTCTCCGGGAAAGAGGCGTGATTTATGTATGTTTGGTTTCTAACCAATGAACTGAAAGTCCCAAGTTACCTATAATTAAACCACGTAATAATACGCTCTTAATACGAGTCAGTTGCCCGTAGTTACACTCTGTATCGTTAATTAAGCAATTCATCAAAACTCGCAACAAACCCCATTTTAGTTACCTGCTTGGTTTTGGTAAACTCCTGACCTTTATGAGATATATATAGACTATTTTGACATATATGAGTGTAATGTATTTCTGACATATTTTTTTAATTATTGCGACATTTAAATTATTGTGTAGTTTTTATTATTAGATTAATTTTAAATTGTTTTGAGAATAGTCATAGTATTTTTTATAATTATGTATTGAACGTTTAAATATATTACTGAAATATTCGCACACAGACTGTACTGTTTTTGAATAAATGAAAAATGAAATGAAAATGACCATTTTACTCAGATCCTTTGCCATTGTAGCCTTGCTCTCTCTCTTTTCGTGTGGGACATCAAGTCGTCCAACGACCCGATGTAGCCGTGCTGGAATAGCGCTTATTATTGACTTAGAAAGAGTTATCTTTTTTTGTAGCCGTGTGATGCTGGCACCCCATTTCTTACATATGGGTGTCGTAAGTGGCGACTACTGGACTGGAGGGTTAGTTGTGTATTGCAATTTTAGACGATGGGCTGACAACCTGTCACTATAGTAATACACAGTTATCTGATTGACCCTAAAACTTTTGTCAGACGGGGTGTTAATATCCGTTTTACGGCCGTTAACGCTCTGCCTACCCCGTAAGAGATATAGGCGTGATTTATATATGTTTGTGTGTATCCCTTTTCGTATGGGTGTTCCACACAAATTTTATTTCATCTGTCAGAGTTTTTTAACGGTTTTTTCGGTTCTCCAACTTGTCGTCCGTCGTGCATAATTTTAAGGCAATGTAATGCTTGCGTTTTTCAGGCGAATTCCGATCTGATTCCTATACAAAATACGGCTACTAAAATGTGTTACGGTTTGTAATGGATGCGTCTGTCATTTCAACTGAACTGTTACACTCAACACAAATATTTGAACAGTAACTTACAAATACATATGATTTATGGGGATTGAACCCACGACCCTTGGCGTAGCAGGCAGGGGTACTATCCACTACGCCATTGGGCCAATCAAACTTTCTTTTAAACTTTTTTCTTAAGCAAAGCGCAGTAACATGGTCTTAAATCTTGCGGAAAACTTGGGTACGCTATTTTGTAACTTATTTTATTGATGGAGAAAATAACTACTGTTCTAAATTTGGAAACAGGGTTTTTTTGGCAACTTGTTGGGTATAAATTATTTGGGAACATAGTACAAGGGATCTCTTCCGGTCAACCTTTGAGAGACGCAAAGGATATGAATTGAGGTACAGATAAACGACGGTAAAATAAAATGAAGACGTAGTATAAATAAGTAAGTAATTAGAACTAACGTTCAGCGTGTTTTGGCGCGGCGGTCCGCAAACGTTTGCAAAGTATTAAGCTTTTTTGATGCATGTGTTTTTGGGCCAACACCATCTGTTCAAACTTAATTAAGTTTTTAATTGTTTTTTTCACAATTTAGATCTATTACTAAGTAGAGCGTGAATTACGATCTAAATGTATCTTTTGCAAGCGTGCTGGTGCTTACAAAGGACCGTTAGGGAATCATTATATTTCGATTTTTATGTCATATGTAAATGACATTATTTCCTTCAGTATTTGAAATAATTATGGTATAATAACTTTTGTGTCCCAAACCGATTTTTTCCAGAAATGTAACACTAAAGTACTTAACATATGACCATAAAAAATTGTTAGTTAATAAATGTGGGTCTAAAACTGCTTATTACATTTTTAAATTCATTAATTTATAAAATTTCACAATGAACAGTATGTACAGGTAAAGTGCCAAAGGCAAAATTCATAATATTCAATTTAATATAATATATTTAAATTAAGTACCTATTACCTTAACTTTACATATAAAAATATCACATGAAAATTACATGTAATTTGTTCTCTGCGACTAGTCACAAAAATAATTAAAATATGTCAATAGCAGGAAACAATTAATTATAATCAAACTATCCAAATATAATTAATCGGCAATGGGATTTTTCAAAAAATAGGTGCCTACCAGTCTATATAAGGTCTTAATTAATTCAGTGCAAATATTTTTAAGGTGAGCTCAAACGTTTGAGTTGGGAAAAACTTTCTAGAAAGCACATAGGCCGAAAAACGTAAAAGGAAAGTCCCATACAGAAATAAGTTGTCCTGTGTCGCCATTCTTTGTATATATCTTTTGTATTGATTCTTGTGGGCAATAAATGGTTAATGATAATAATGTTTAATAAATAGTGTGACCCGGCTTAGAATAGCATTACCTCATTTCTTTCCCGTAAGAGTCATAAGAGGCGACTGAGGGACTTGAGGATTGTGTAGGGCAATTTTAGGCGATGAACTGAAAACTTGTCACTATGGCGATACGCAATTTTCCGAATGACCCTCAAATATTTATGTCAGACGTGACGTTAGTATTTTTACGCTTTGCCTCCCCCGCAAGGGATTATAGGCGTGATATGTGTATGTATGTTTGTATGTGTATGTGCAATAAATGTTTTACTTTGAGAGGTCCAATTTTATTTTACATATTTCGCTCGACCTATATTTCTAAGGCAAAGTTGATCATTTCCAAGGGTAGTTATCACTTATTGAAAACTAGTTATCACCCTATACAATATACATGTTTGCATTAAATTGAATAGGACCTTATATAATTATTAATTAATTATCAAGTTACAAACTATAATGAAATTGTTATCAAAGATCAAATTAACTTAGTTGTTTACGGCATGTGGTTAAAACTTAATGATTGAAGTTAATAATTATGCTAAAATCATAATTCCAAACTATTCAAAATTATTGTATGCCAGCATTGACACGCACGTAAACAAAAGCAACTATTCGGTATGTAGTTGTGGGCAAGCGATAAATCATTAATTTGACAGAACAGTTTTTTTAGATTGACGACTTTTCACAAGCCAGATATTATTAGCTTTAAGCGGTTTGACACACGCGCCCGTTACGCAGCGTAACGGCCCGTTATTTTATTTTTATTTCTGGACCCTATGATTTAAGCCCCGGGGCTATTTAAATCTACACCTGACTGTATGGTGGGGAGCAGGAGCTCACCCAGAGTAGTACGGACCGTCAAACCCACCGTAGCCGTAATTATATGGGAATAAGATCGGAATTCGCAATTTCCTTTCGTCTGACAGACGCATGCGTTACGTTGCGTAAAAAAAAAGCCAAGTGAGCGAATTGCCATAATTGAAACATAAATTTTCTAAACCTTGCGTCAAATTATAAGCTTTCAATGATTTAGATATCTTATAGCTTTCTAAACCTATTTGACGGGAAGTGACATCGCTAATTTCATGTATATTAAGTTATTATATTTCCCAAATTGAGGCAAATGTCATAAAAATGCTCACAACTTGTATTTTTTTTACTGATAACCTAACCAACGTCTCCTTGTTTTAACTTGAAAGTAAGAAATTAATCCATACGGCTCTCGGTTTACCGATTTGCAATAGAATAAATGAAATATTAAATGTTATTATCTATTTTAGAAAAACGCGGGCAAGGTTTGAAACTGCGATGACGACTACTAATAGTGAAATAGCAAAAGTTGCAAGTTTACTGCCTACGTCTGAAATTATTGCAAAAATTCTGAAGAAGTATTTTAAATATTTGATATTTATGTTTTGATCAATTACCTACTCATGAACATGCTCACTGTGACAAAACCATCCAACGACAACTGCAGGTTACCTACATCGGGAATTGTATAAATTTTTTAGCGCTTATGAAAATACAGAAACAGCGAACAAAAAACAACGGCTCGTAGTGGGTGGTAAACAGAGCGCGAGGGCGCAATTTGGGGCGCAGAGTCGTGGAGTAATACCGCCCCAGCCGCAGCCGCCCCCATTGTGTCGCTCTTACCGAAGCATGAGGCAGCACACTCTTTGACTAGCTGCTGTTTTTAATCTTACCAGATTTCATATAAGCTGGGTCATAGGGCTTAGTTAGTTATACAAATTTCTTGACAGATCAGAAGTTCAATTAGTGATAATACTATCCTTCATTAAATAAAGTAATTTCGTTTTCATTTTCTGTTCTGTGAGGTGGATAGAAAACATACATCATGCCTATATCCCTTTTCGGATAGGCAAAGCGTAAAGTGCCGTAAAAAAACGAAAATTTACGCAACGTCTGACAAATATTTAAGAGAACTTGACGGTCGCCATTACTAGTGGTGAAAGGCACAAGTTGAAATCCTGCCCACACTAGAAAACTTTGCTAGTTTTCAAAAAAAATTATACACACGGGAAGCGTTTTGAAATTTATTTTTCAAACATTTGAAAGTCATTCAGAAAATTGTGTATCTCTATTGTGACAGGTTATCAGCCTCTATATATAGGTTGTAAAGGACAGCCCTCCGAATATTTATAGGGAGCATTCAGACTATGAATATTTCAGGAAACATCCAAATTTTTTTGTTGTCTTATAGTAATAGCAGTCAGCGCATCGTGATTTTGTATGGGAGGTCAACATATTTTTGTCGTTTTCTGGCATATTTTCCTTGAGGAAAGTTCTTCAATTTTATGGTCTGCAATACAAAATAACTTTATATTGTTTAAGTATAGAAACGTTAAGAATTGGATACGCGCAAATAATGTACACCATAATTATACTTTCTTACAAACACATAACTACAATTTGACTACAAGACATTTTCAAATCTCTATGCATCGTAGTGAGGTCCCCATCATGGCAAGTATGTACCTACCATAGACCCGTGCAGCTTCAAGTTTGTTTGAATGTGGATTAGAACGATAGAACCAGACTTAATTGAATCGCTTCTTAAATTTATGCAAACATTGCCTCGCAGACGCTGCAGAAGCTTAGCAGGTCAACATTGGAAACAGTAAGGCCCTGTTCTTACTGAAAAGTTGGTCCCTTTCATCCGCCCTGCGTCTTAAAGAAACCGCCAATCATATTTTGCTAAAGTTTTTGCGAGATATACAGAAAAACCGTTACATAGAATTCAGGCATTTCTAAAAAAGGAAATTTGTAACGTTGAAACTAAAGACAAATATTGAAAAAATGTCTCAAAGAAAGGTAGGTGACTCTGTTTCTTTTTCTATTAAGTAAAGTTTGCCACATTGTGTAACATACATTTTTTGGTGTCTAAATAAAACTGGCTTAAAAATCTTGCCCGCGTGCTATCCCCGCCCTTAGGCTAAAAAATAAACATTGAACATTCTAGTAGTATGTCTTACTTGTTTTAGTCTAAAATATAGAACCAGAGTAAATTAAATCGTTTCTTAGATTATGCAAAGCGCTGCTGCGATAAAGTAAGCTTAGAAGGTCAAAACTGAGAACCAACTTAAGTCTAGAAAACACATAAAACTTACCTACTTACTTGAGTTTAGCATAACATAAAATTATAACATGACATAACATAACATAACTAAGAATAACATTCAACTTGGCAAAATCTTGTAGATATTGACTAATAATAATAAAATGGTTCAAAAATGATTAAGTTGAATGCATTTTACTTAAGCCGTAATCCAACTTATATACTGAAAAACTACGTTTTAATTTTATATATTATAAACTTTGACGTAGCTACACGTACAAAATAAAGAGACGGTGCGCAGGTGGTACACGGGGATACAACCTAGTTTCAAAAAAGTATCGTATAACGGGCCGTGGCCGGGTGACTAGCGAAAAAACTGAATATGTAGGTCGTAGGTACTATACTACCAATTATTTGTATCTTCTTCTTCCTTTTCTTTTCGTGTGGGACATCGAGTCGACGAACGATCCGATGAAACCTGGTGTCAGAGTTTTCCAACCACTAGTGTATTCCTCTGATATGGTTGTGTAACGACCGCCGTCTAAGTAATCATAGACAGTTATACTCCCGATGCGACATATTTTTATTACAAAGTAGAATATTTTACACTTTTTATACAATTAACTACAAAAAGTTTCATTGAATAAGTACTTTCAAAATCGGCAAAGGCGAAAAATAAAGATATTTTTGGCGATTAAACATTTCTGATTCATTGGTTTTAAGATTGTTATTTAGCTTTGCTAGATATTTGATAATATAAAGATTTCGTTTATTTTAAGAAAATATTTAAAGGATTTTCTGATTCTACTGAATTCAACTGTAAAATTAAAAATACTTAACAGTTTAGCCTCAATATTGTTTTTGTTAAGGATCTTAATAAGTATAACTTATATTAGCGCTAGCTGCTAAAATCATGCTAATATTTTGAAATTCTAATATGACTTTCTGCCAAGACTGGGTTATTGGAGTGACGCAAATTTAGGGTTAAATTACACTAGTGGCCGATAGCGAAAACTCAAGACAGGCTGGTGATAAGGAATAACTTCCTCTTCTTTAAGGATCATTGGTCGAAGTAAAAAAAATTTACTCCCAAAACAAATTTGCTGATCACGTGATTTGAGTATTTTGTCATATTTCAACGTGTGTTCCTTGGGGAAAGTTGTTCCATTTATCACCAGCCCGTTCTAGTTTTTGTTATCGGTCACTACTGAAATTCGCCCTTTAAATCTAATTTTTATTTAATGTCTTGTTCAACTCCTTCGATAACTACAACAGTCCACTGCCAGACATGAGTCTAATAGGTTATTATTGTAATTTACTAATAAAACACCTTTTCACTAGTTTCACTAACTAAATTGTATTTGTTTTATTTGATATTAAACTAAATGCGACCGGTTTCGAACATCATCATCGGGCAGTTATTAAAAATCGAAACAAAACACAACAATATTATATTTTTAAAATGTCGGTATTACAATATTTTCATGTTGCGGTTCAGTGGAGGATCGATCAAAATTAGAATGTCAAGTTTTTTGACAAATCTTACGGAATAAAAATAAATTAAAATAATATTACTAGTATTTATTTATTTCAGACTGAATTCTGCATAAGATTCGTTTTACTTTGTAATTTGTATCAAATGCAAAGCGTTAACCAAAAATACTAAATTAGAAGTTAATTAAAAAAAACACAAGTGAGTGTTATGAAATTAAATTAAATTGAGACGAGAAGTTGTTTGATAAAATCCGCTTCAATATTTTACAATAACAAAACCGAACACAGTGAATAAAAATTCACTTATCATTCACCAATTACTCTATATCGATTCTGACCGAATCGAGTACTCGATTAAAATGTCGATTCAGTGCCAACTCTCGTTAGCCGTTCTTTATTTGAAAATTTAAATTTGAAATCGGAATTTCATGTCGACATTAATATTAATTTGCAAAGAATTTACGAGGGTAATTTCATATTCATTGGTGTGATACACGGAATTGGATTTTGATAAAACCTTTAGTAATTTGAGGCACGCAAATATTGTTACTGCCGTAAAAGGTACGTGGTAATAAAAATCAAATAACTATGTACCTTCAACCCACACATTTACAAACATACATAATAATATTTATCATGCCTATATTCCTTGTCTATATTCAAATAGAAGGTTCAAAATAGAGCAGATTGCATGTTACTGCACCGACAATACAGAGGCTCTTAAATTAATGATGATGATATTCCTTGCGGGGTAGGCAGAGCATAAACGGCCTTAAATAATTATATATACGCCACGCCTGACAAACATTTGAGGGTCATTCAGAAAATTGTGTGTATCACCAATAGTGTCAGCGTGTCGCCTTAAATTGCAATACACATCTAACCCTCGAGAGTAATTCGTCTCATTCACCCATGGGAAAGAAATGGGGTGATGTTTTTAAATTTCAATTTATTTATTCGTGAAACAATATACATTGTGTTCGAAATAACATAGTAGATACAAATAAAAACAAAAAACATTAAATAAGTCTATCAGTAACAATATTTACATTCAAAATAAAATAAAATTTATATGTCAACTATTTACATTCAAAATGAAATAAAATTTCATATTTTATTAAATTCAATATCAAATAATAATTACATATTATGTCAATCCCTAACAATAAAAAAATTGCAATAAAGCCGGCGTTATAAAAGATAAAATAGGACGGTAGTTTAACTGCAAATAAGTTTAACTATAACAAAAATCATTGCACGCATACTTTTGGTAATACGTTGTGAGTTTTAAAAAAAATATAAATACAACTCAATCTAAATTTTCAAATATCGCAATGGGCGGCCGATGTGGCGCAGTGGAAGCACTACTGCCTGCGGCGCAATGGTTCCGGGTTCAATTTCCGGTGAGGCACGAACAAACTTGATATTATCACCAATTTGTAAATTTGTTTCCAGTCCGGTTAGGACATTGCATGCTGAACCATCTGATTGTCCGTAAGGAAAATAGTTCCGTGCTTTGGAAAGCACTAGCACACATCTGATTGTCCGTGGGAAAGTTGGCCCGTGCCTCGGAGGTACGTTTAGCCGTCGGTCCCGGTTGCTGTCTATGATTACTTAGACCTTACTCGTTACTCAACCATGTCAGAGGCCTACAAGTAGAAGTAGGCGGCTGAAAAACTCTAGCGTCAGGGTTCATCGGGTTGTTTATCAACTCGATGTCCCACAAGAAAATAAGAAGAAAAAGTTATCGTTATGTATTGATTTGGTTCACTATCAATATTATCTATCTACACTTATATTATCTATAAAGAAGAATGATTTAATTGTTTGTTTGAATTGAATAGGCTCCAAAACGACTGGACCGATAAAAAAATCTTTCACCATTAGAATCCTACATTATTCCTGATGGACAAAGGCTATAATATTAAAACGTCTTATTCCCGCAGGAAAATATTAAACAGCGGGTGAAACCGGCAGGCAGGCCGCTAGTTATTAATATTATGACGAGCATATTGGAAGCTTCACCACGTTATTGGATCCCCAAAACTTATTAATTCCTCATTGGAGTTCGGTAATTAATTATTATTTTGATTGGCGGCACTGGGATGGGCTTTCAACGTGTATTTGATAGACATTTGTGCCTATATCTATGTGTGATGGATAATGAGTACGTATTTTCATTATACGTGTATTTGTTATTATTATAATTATTAAACATACATGTATCATATCAACCAAGGGACTCGACGGTTACAAAGGGACTCGAGGGTTACATAGGTATTGCAATTTTAGACGACGGGCCGACAATCTTTCACTATTTTATTAAATTAAATTTTCGTTTTATCCTGCCGTTGACGCTCTACCTACCTATACATACATACATATAATCACGGCTCTTTGCTAAAGCGGTAGGCAGATACTACATCTTTCCACTTGGTACGATCCTGACACACCTCTTTCGCTTCTTTAACATGCTTCTATCTGCCTACCCCACAAGGAATATAGGCGTGATATATTTATGTGTGTAATAAATCCCTATATAAAGTTATATATAACAATATGCTAGTCAAACTATGGTCAATGGTAGCAGCTACTTCACGTCTCATAAATTTATAACTTAAATGAGTTTCAATCTAGCGCCGTATTGTGGCCGAGATCGGCAGTAAACCGGTTTACGCCGGTCACGACTTGGAAGGGAAGACGTTTATATCCCATTTCAGTGCAAGTGCAATTTTGTTAGAACCCTTGTGCGGATTTGAAGCCGATTTTGAGCACAAGTTTTTTAAGGAAATGTGGAGCGAGGTTTATTTTAAGACGAGTTTTAAGATATTGATCTTAAAGTGTTACTTTATTTTTCATTTAAGTAAGTTTTATTAATCAGCTGATTTTGTACTTGTACGCTGAATAAATTAAAATTTATTTAACTTTATATAATATCATCAAATTCATAGAATTGATTTATGAAAACGCGGTTGCTGAATCTATTGAATTTTAGCTGTCGGCTTATCGCCAAGAGTCATTACCTAACATCATCCAAGTTTTACAGAAGGAACATATAAAAAAGCATATTATTTCATTAATAAATTTCAATCGTATACCTATGTGTTTATTTGTAAAATTAGTAATAGATATGCATCGTAACAATGCATTAAATATTTAATTAAACCGTCCCTACTGTGACTCAACAAAATGCAAAAGTTGTAAACTGATTGAATAAACAAATGAGTTCCACAGAATAATCCCAGCCAAGGTGTACTATAAAACAATTTACCTTCATTTCCTTTTAAAATTACCTTCAAAACAATCTTGTTTACTTCGCAAAACTTACTCCTATTTAGGGTTGCCAGTACCTACGATACAAAGACTGTTTATATATGGTTTATATTACCTAAGTCAGCAAGTAGGTTCTAAAAATTGTTATATTTATTGTGCTTGTGCAAAGCCCATTCTGACAGCCATCAATATGGGCTTTAAGAATAGTAGTTTATGCAACTGTCGTATAATGGGGGTCATTAGAATGCGAGTGTCTGTTTATCACACGAGGCGCAGCCGAGTGTGATAATAGTTTGACACGAGCATTCTAATGCCTAATTATAGCAGTTGCATACACTATTTTATCTACACTCTCCAAAAAAACTCAGAAACACTTTTCTAAACGTACGCACCGGCCATTGCAAGGCCCGATACAAGGACAAATTCAATACGAGAACGTAATATGGCTTGATATGAATTTTTAAAAATCTATACTAGATGTGGAGTCTTAACAATAACTTAACTAAACAACTGAACAACATCTGAACAACATCGAAACAACAACTGAACAACATCTGAACAACAACTGAACAACAACTGAACAACAACTGAACAACATCGGAATAACATCTGAACCACAACTAATCAACATCTGAACAACAACAGAACAAAAACCTATTAAAACAACTGAACAACATCCGAAAAATTACCGTACAACAACAACTGTCAGGTGCGGCGGAAGATAGCGATTTGAATATTGGAAAAAAAACTTCGTTTCATTTCTCAACTTTATCGTATTAAGAGTTTTGTCATTAAGTCATTACGCTTCTGTAATTTATAGTAAACCCTAGTTTTTATAGGCAGAATGCATAAAGTAGGTCATTATGCATCTGTTTTCGAATTCATAATTCGAACATTATGAGACGAGTGTATATAAAATATTTTTTGTTATTTATTTAACTGTTTATTGCACACAAGATAAAACATTTATATAGGGTAAAATTTTACTTGTGACCGGTAGCAAAGACTCAAGACGAGTAGGTGATATGATAATAAACAACTATCCCAAGGAAACATAGGCCAAAATACGAAAAAAATATCTGGACCAATTACATATATATATATAATGCAATATACATAATTGCCGATCAGCTAATTTGAGTCACTCTGAAACTCAAAATATTTTTGTCATATTTCAACCTATGTTCCGTGGGGAAAGTTGTTCCTTATCACCAGCCCATCTTGAGATTTTGCTTCTTACTCACTATTAAATGGTCACCATTAAAATTTATTTTTATATTTTTTTAAAGACATACAATATTTTGCCTTGAGTATCGTAAAGTACCTCTAAATATTTGCACCTCGTGCAATAACTAATTGTATTTGTTATTTATTTTTGTAGTTTTTTTCATTCAGATATGGTCTTAAATTTGGCCAACTTCTGACAATAAATAAATACGATTTCGGAAAATAAACTTATCCAGCTGAATTTTGTTAACCCTGGCATCTCCAAGGGCTAAACAAATCCCTTGACCAAATTTGAATTAGCCCAAGAACGAAACTTGTTACTCCCAAATTGAATATATTATTACTTACGATGATTCAAAAAAACCTGACGCGCAAAACAACGTTTGCTATCGAATCGGATTAATTTATTGAGTTTTCATCTAAATAAAAGTAATTTTGGTATTTTCCATAATTTGTCATACATGCTGTGTGCTGCTGGCAAAAAATAAGTCTCACCCGATTTCAGAAACGTAGGTGATATATAAGTTGAGTAAAGGACTGTCTGAAAACTGTCACTATATTCTTAATTGTGGAGTAAGTTTTTACAAAAAAAAATATATATTAAAAGTAGTCACAAAGGAAGCCAACCTGCACAGTAGAATTTGAAAATAATATGACAAACACTATGGAGATAACCTACTTCTGAAACGACTCCCAAATAGGTACAGGGTTAAAATTATCTAGTGGCCGATAGCGAAGTCTTAAGAAGGTTTGGTTGATGATAAGGAACAACTTTCTATGATAAGCATACGACGAAATATGACAAAAATATTTGGAGTGTCCATAGTTACTTAAATCAGCCGATTGGTAATTTTGTAAAGGTGGTTCATATTTCGACTTATGTTCCTTGGGGAAAGCAGTAGTAGTTTCCTTATCACCAGTCCGTCTTGAGTTTTCGCTAGTAAAATTTCACCCTATATTTGGGGCTAATTTCAGAAATAGTGTATCACCCTAATGACACAGTTTGCAAACTTTCACAGTTCTTTACTTAACTTTTATGGCACCCATGTGTCAGAAATTGGGTGATTCTATTTTTGCTGCATGTAGACAAATTGTTTTCTACGATTGTAGACATTTCACCTACGCTACAAGGGATAAAAAAGACGTAATGTGTGTATGAATATTATAAATATTAATTATATCGACATCTGTTTGTCTCAGCGAGAAACGCATTATGTGTTCATATATTTATGAAACCGATGTGTGTTATTTTTTTGTATACGCTAATGTACCGTGTATTCTCCAATAAATAAAATAAATATATAAGTCAATATAACGTTGAGCCGTTTCTTGACTTGGTGTCTCATACGACCAGAAAAGTAAATTTATTTTTTCGTTCTCAGGCGCAATATGACAAAAAAAAAGAATTGGACATGACCAGAAAATAAATTAATTGCTTTTTTTTTAAACTGCGTCCATATAGACTACTGGTTCGAATCTGCGAGGCATCGGTCTCATGAGTGTCTTACGACAACTCGTGTATGTGTTTCGTCCCCTACGATAAGCTTCTTGTACCCGAGCGGGGCAATCGCTAACCTTTATGTAGTTTAGTTCAGTTTTTACGCTGAACTGGTAAAGGAATACGAAAGACGAAAAGTAAATTTGCAAAATAAGTCCACAACTGTTTCGCTTTCTATTCAGCTTATCAGGTAAAGTAATCTGCCTTACTACAGTTGGTATGAAACTGCGTCTAAATATCGTCTAAAAATGTTTTTTTTGTTCACAGGTGAAGTGGAGCGGCTGCTGCGCGAATACCGACAGAACCAGGAGCTGGTGCGGAACATCGGCGCCCACTACTACCAGATCATATACCCGGTGCAGCTGCGACACCACGAGAAGATGGGCATTTCCACGAGGGAGGTCAACACGCAAAAGGTAAGCTGATTTGTCATCATATCTCAGCTACTTTGTCATCATATGTCAGCTGTTTTGTCATCATATCTCAGCTGATTTGTCATCATATTTCAGTAGCTTTGTCATTATCATTTCTTTTGCCACTCTTATCAACAGGTCACTCCTACTAGATCATATTCTACTAGAGAGGTCAACACGCAAAAAGATCAGCTGCTTTGTCATCATATTTCTCTTGCCAGTGTAGAATATAAGAGCTTACTACTACAAGATCATATACCCGGTGCAGCTGTGACACCACGAGAAGATGGGCATTTCCACGAGGGAGGTCAACACGCAAAAGGTCAACTGATTTGCCATCATATCTCAGCTGATTTGTTGTCATATCTCAGCTGATTTGTCATCATGGTTTAGCAGCTTTGTCATCATATCCCAGCTGCTATATCATCATATTTCCCTCAATAGTGTAAAATATAAGAGCTCATTACTAACAGATCATATACCCGGTGCAGCTGCGACACCACGAGAAGATGGGCATTTCCACAAGGGAGGTCAACACACAAAAGGTCAGCTGATTTGTCATCATATCTCAGCTGATTTGTCATCATATCTCAGCTACTTTGTCATCCTATTACAGCTGATTTGTCATCATATCTCAGCTGTTTTGTCATCATATCCTAGCTGCTATGTCATCATATTTCTCTTGCCAGGGTAGAATATAAGAGCTCACTACTACAATATCATATACTCGGTGCAGCTGCGACACCACGAGAAGATGGGCATTTCTACAAGGGAGGTCAACACGCAAAAGGTCAGCTGATTTGTCATCATATTTAAGCTACTTTGTCATCATATGTCAGCTGATTTGTCATCATGGTCAAGCGCTTTGTCATCATATCCCAGCTGCTATGTTATCATATTTCACTCGCCAGTGTAGAATATAAGAGCTCACTACTACCAGATCATAAACCCGGTGCAGCTGCGACACCACGAGGAAATGGGCATTTCCACAAGGGAGGTCAACACGCAAAAGGTCAGCTAATTTGTCATCATATCTCAGCTACTATGTCATCATATGTCAGCTGCTTTTTCATCATTATTTATTTTGCCACCCTACCAAGAAATCATTACAACCAGATCATATTATACCCGGTACAGCTGCGACACCACGAGAAGATGAACATTTCCACAAGAGAGGTCAGCTAATTTGTCATCATATTATTATAAATATGTCATTGCTTGAGAGTTTAAACTGACATGCGGGAGTTTTAGGTGAGATTTGAAAACACGCACTAAAAGCTTTGATGTCGACATGTCGTATTTGAATAATCAGGCAAATTCTATTTGAAAGTTTCAAGTGTATTACAATTTCAAGCGGCAGGCTGGCAACCTGTCTCTATAGTAATACACGATTTTTCTGAAACGACTCTCAAAAATTTGTCAGACGTGGCGATAGCAACCATATTTCTACGGCCGTTAACGCTCTGCATAAGCCGCAAGAGATAAAGGCGTGATATGTGTATGTATGTAGGCGGTATAAAAACTTGAACACTAGGGTTCATCGGGTTGGACGACTCGGTGACTTGACATGATAAGAAAGACTAACAAAGATGCCGGCAAATATAGATTTCATTTCACTTGTGACTGAGTTAATCTTCAGTCCGGCTGTTGAAAATGAGTCGCTACATGTGTACTATAGACTCTATATAAATGTATCTATATCTTTGTATCCCACGCATGACGTACCCATTTACTTAGGCAGTAACAACTCCAACCTTACCCAACTCCAACCTTACCCACGCGGTAAATAGTGTCGCCAACAAATTGCCCGACGGGGCAAGTGTGCGCGTTACAGATGATTAATGTGAGCCCTTACTGCCTTTCGCTAGTGATGTGACAGGGGTACTAGGACGAATAACACCTAGTATACAAGAAATAACAACAAGGAAAAAATGTTCATTTTTATGAGTGCCATGACCTCCGTTCAGCTTTTTATACCCTTTTTGTTACTGGATTCCTGTAGATACTGGATTCAGGATTGCCCACGGTGGTGTTCCAACACAGAACAGACGACATAGTGGCCATTGCCTTTATATAGTAAAGGCGGCACAGCACAGGCCCTGAAGCAGTAGGTAGACGTTGTCTTATATGACTAAACTACATAAACTGACGATGCGATACAATAATAAGGAAAAGAGCCTATTGGCTAGCCCTCTGTTTCTCTCTCTTTTCGTGTGGGACACCGAGTCATCCAACGGCCCTCTGTTTAATGTGATATTACAAACAAAAGAATCATTATAACTGATTGAGTAACAAAAAATATGCACTCTTAGGTAAAGTATTACAGCGAGCATAGATAGTTATCAAAAGCTAGATATTTAATATCGAATACCAGCTGTCACTCTAATAAAAAACTAGTTAAGGTATATTTGCGTATTTTGCTTTATTTCCCATCCCTACTGCCTAGTTGTTCTACGCTCTTTCTTCCAGAAACTTTTTTCCTAACACGCTTTATGTGTTGTATTATTCAATGCGTCAGTGACATGACGTCACACAGTAGCCCAGTATGTCTAGCTTGTCATGTTTCAAGAATATTAAAGTTGTTTATTTTTGGACCTAAAGTTTCTGGACCATTGGCCAAACTCAATTTATTATTTTATAAACTACTAAATTTCCAACCAGCAGTTTCATCTGCTGCCGTTAATTTTTCCGTAGTAATAGTTGTTTTCCTGCGGTACAAAGTAGCCTATGTTTTATTCCAGGTTATAATACTCTACCTGTGTTCCAAATCTGTCAAGCCGTTTGAGCGTGAAGCACAAAATGTAAAACCAGTTTACGTTCATCTTCTAAGAATACAAGGACAAATGTAATGGTATTGAATTGAAAAGCTTTTTAGCAACGTAACGCTAAATTTAGAGAGATAGTCTCAATAACCATTGCGTAGAATTTCTTTAACTAACTGCTTTTTTGTGTAAATAGAAGAAACAAAATGTTTATCTGAGTTTAATATAAAATTAGGCAAGAATTCAAATGGCCATTTCCAATCTCGCTTTTTCAGATTAGTTCGGCAATAATTATTTTTATCAGAAACAGAACAAAACTTTTTGCTTTTAAGCATCCAAAACAAAGCCTTAACTTCACTGAATTGGACGAAGCAATTCCAAGTTAGGATTCAGAGAAAGTCTGGTCTTGATTAGATGATTTATTTCTGAGTTCTAGACTATCAATTTATACAATCAAAAGACTGTATATTTTTAAACTATATTTTTTTCAACTGTATGTATAATTTTATGTGATGAAATAATTTATCTATAAAAATAAAATGAAAGTAATCAATATAATACAAAGTCTATTAATTCTCAGGATTTTACTTTCTCAGGTTTTATTGAGAAACTAAATGCCATTGCCTGTATATCTCTTTGGTAAAAAACTCAGTTGTACATTTTTCACATTAATGCCCTCATTCACCTGAACAGTTTGTCTCTTTTATTCGCGCTGCGCCAGAGAGAAACAGACACTCATTTTGCGCTCAAATTTTTACGGTTAAATACAATTTATAGATAGAAAACACCCAGACTAAACACAAATATCTTCAAATTGACTTAACAAATATTTGTGTCATGTGGCGATCGAACCCACGACCATCGGCGTAGCAGGCAGGAGTACTATCCGCTACGCCATCACGCCAGTCAAATAATTGATGCCAATATGTACCTTAGTGTAATAAACAGGTGAGTGGGGACTAACAACCGTCAGAGCTGCTAAATATTCCCCGAAACCCAATTTAAACTTAGTCAAAACTTATTTAAGTTGAAGCTAAGTTATAAAGACCAAGTCAATCGAAAGGTTTACAGGTTTAGATAATCAAAATAACGTTAAGATATAAGTAAATATAGGTTCGCGTAATTTCATTATAATTATCACCAGCGACTCAATTCAAGATCTCAAGACATACGTACCTACTGATGCTGGCTTAAAATACCATCACCTCATTTCTTTCCAAAGTAACGTATTTTGCAATTTTAGGCGATGGGCTGACAACCAGTCACTATAGTGATACATAATTAGACGTTTGTTAGACGTGGCGTAAGTGACCGTTTTTTTGGCCGTTTACGCTTTGCCTACACCGCAAGGGATATACGCGTGATATATGTATGTATGTACCTACTGATTTATTAAACATGATAGGTTGCTCCTTTTAATAGTTAGGTTAGGATTTGGATTATCTAGAGTGAAAAAAAAACAGAGCATATTATTGAAACCCGAGGACACATGAAGGACCAGGACAGAATAAGATGAAGATAAGAGAGGCCTTTGCCCAGCAGTGGGATTATGCAGGCTACATAAGATAAGATAGATACTATGAAAAAATATTTTGAAAATCAATACATAAAATAACCTTCAAAATCTATCGAAATCAGAACACATTTGTCATAAATATTTTGAAAATCAAGACGTAACCTTCAAAATCTATCCAAATAACAACACATTCGTCATACATATAATGAAGAGTGTGTTTTTGAAATACCTATCACCCATAAAAGCGAAACACGCGAATGTAATATTACCACACATTTACTCTGTTTTTTTTTTCATCTACTATATAGGATGAAATTTTACTGGTGACCGATACTGAAATCAGAGGACGGACTGGTGATAAGGAATAATTTTCCCCAGGGAACATAGTTTGAAAATAGGAAAATCTCGCCTCCATAGTAACCCAAATTAGCTGATCGGCAAATTTGTATGGCGGTCCAAATATTTTTTTTCATATTTCGACCTTCGAGTATGTTCCTTGGAGAAAGTTGTTCTTTATCTCCAGCCAATTTTGAGTTTTCGCTATCGGTTACTTGGGAAATTTCACCCTTTATACCTAGAACATCAAAATATGCGCAAGAAATAATGAGATACAGAGTCATTGAAGTTATTCTCTCTCTCTTTTCGTGTGGGACACCAAGTCACCCAATGACCCGATGAACCCTGGTGTCAGAGTTTTTTTCAACCGCCTACTACCACTAGTAGTCTACTCTGACAATCCTATGACATGGTTGTGTTACGACCACCGTCTAAGTAATCATAGACAGCAACCGGGACCGACGGTTTAACGTGCCCTCCGAAGCACGGAACCATTTCTATTAGGACAATCAGTTGGTTCACTCTGCAATGTCCTAACCAGACCGGGAGCAAATTCACAAAGAGATAAATATCAACTTTTGTGTGTGTCCCACCGAGAATCGAACCCGGAACCTTTGCGTAGCAGGCAGTCGCACTACTACTGCGCCACATCGGTCGTCATTGGAGTTATTTGATGTGGTTTATTTGTTTAACTCTGCAATGTCTGACGGGACACATATCCAGGACATAAGTCGGTTCTTTCAACTTGTCGTCCGTCGCTGCGTATCTTTAACGCACCGTAACGTATGCGTCTGTCAGAAGAAAGGAATCTGCATCGGAGACCGCAAAAAAACGTTTTTAGAATAGGTTAACGTTTAATTTACGAGTATGCCATGTTATGCCGGCTTAAAATGGCATCACTTCATTTCTTTCCTGCAAATGTCGTAAGAGGTGACTTAGAGACTCGCAATTATAGGCGACAGGCTGATAACCTGGCACTAAGGTGATACACGTTTTTTTTTAAAAATCTCTCCATTATGTGTCTAACAAGGTGATAGCGATCGTATTTGACGGCCGTTCATAGAGGCGTATGTTTAAATCTAGATGCTTAAAGCAGTGGTTTTTGGTCAGCCTTCTAGATAGTCATAAGTTGTTTCTTAAACAAAATAAGTAAAAATATTTGTATTCATCTAGGACCCTTTATTTGACTATGCCTATAGAAACGTCATGTCATGTCAAATGAAAGAACGAGTTTTGTTTACGTAGAGGGTAGTGAGTCAGCAAAACTGTGAGCAATATCATTGTTATATAAAGGTTTTTGTCTAGACTGATGTAATTAATTTTCTTTTTTTGTTTGTTTTCTTTAGTAGAAATATTGCTATTAAAAATACAATAAAAAATTTGCGACTTCAATGTCGGTTTGTTTCTCAAGACAAAAGCAAAATCTTTAGGGGATGTTCAATGAAGGTAGTGCTGCTATCACATAAAAAATCATCACTAAATTATAAAAAAAATACAGGTTGTGAAGGACAGCCCGGGGTTAATGGTAAGGGATAATTTGAAACCCCGTTCTTAGGTAGAAAGCTCTATTGACTGAACTAGTTTGTCGTCATGTGATACGAATGTGTGAAACCTTTAAACGTTTGAGGAGAATTACTATCAAAAGTCCCACTAAGCGGCGGAAAGCTCCGTAAGGGGCCGCCTGGCTCGCGACCACCATCCGACCGAAGTCCGGCGCCAAGTAGCTTGCTGCGTCCCGTTAGTGTGTGGGAGTGCCAGTGCCTTAACAGGCTTCTTCTGGGTGAGCTCGCTTCATCTTAGAGTCTGTCTCTGTCCTATGACCTAGACTAGAGTCATTTACAAGAGTAAAAAATCTAAATGAAGGCTGTCATAAGCAGCCAAAACGTAGAACACTAATCTTTCTACCAAGTTAGTAATTTGTAAGTCATGTAAATGTACATCATTTACAAGTACTCCCAAATTTGAATTGAAAAAAATACTTAATTTTATGTAATTACTCTATCCTTGCGGTCTATCTGACAGATAAAAAAAACATGTATTACGTATAAAGATTACGCAATTTAAATTAGTAACTTTTATTTAGAAAATACAAACTAATAAAAAGTTCTACCATCCAATGCTAAGCCCAACTACCATTCCCCTAGAAACAACCAATGTTTTACCGCAAAAAAAACTCTAGCATTACTACGGTAAATTCGCCACCGAGATAGCTTAATTTCCCATGGGAATCAGTGGCGGGAAATTAGTGTCAGCATGTGTAATGCGGGCAGATAAGGAATCACATACGTTGGGTGTGTTTGCTTTAAAGGTAATTCTACGAGTTAGGTTGTTTTTTATAAAGGTATTTTTGTGGTGGTAGATTTAAAATGTGACTAAGGGTAATCCAGGGAATATGTACTAGTGTTCCTTGAGAATGTACTTATTTGCCGTGTGGTGCCTTCAAATTACATACATACATACATACATAAATAACGCCTATATCCCTTACGGGGTAGGCAGAGCGTTAACGGCCGTAAACGGATATTAACACCACGTCTGACAAAAGCTTGAGGGTCAATCAGATAACTGTGTATCACTATAGTGACAGGTTGTCAGCCCATCGCCAAAAATTGCAATACTCATCCCTCGAGTCCCTTAGTCGCCTCTTACGACACCCCTGGGTAAGAAATAGGGTGATGCTATTCTAAGCCGGCATCACACGGCGCAAATTACATTACATACATTAAAAGCCACAACAATACACTGCTAAACTTGGACCTTCCTATTTTGGGGGTTACTGCCAAATTCACCACGCTTGGTAGGCAGATTGGCGAGCGCAGTGCAAAATGTTATTATTTATTTATTTATTAAATACGACACATATGGCTTACAGTTAAAAACCAGGCGCACACAATGTTGAGTCAATAAGTAATTAAGTACAGTACAGAGTTAGCCAGGAAAAAGTATCATTATCAAAGAAGTAACTTCATTAAATTAACAAATTGAGTTTACATACAAAAGATAAATTAATGTTAATATATAAAAAAGTCGAATAAATTAATGTCAATAAAATAATAAACATGCAATATTATAGTTAGCTGCTTATCAGAGCAGTTACATTTAGTTAAATTTAGTTCCAGGAGAAGCTTACGATTAAAACTATCCATTGTGTACTCCTACAATGCTGCTCGCTTTTGACAACGATTCTAGATATCGGCTTCTAGACGCTAAAAATTTATTTTGAGAGCACATAAAAATATCGAGCTCCGGCTCTGTCAACTGTTCATAAGCAGGGAACGCTGCTGCTCATTCCCTGGATGATTATCCCTTAGTCACTATATTTATCACTTTGTGAATTTGTTCCCAGTCTGGTTAGGGCATTGCAGGCTAAACATCTTGATTACCTGAAAAGAAAGATGGTTCCATGTTTCGGAGGGCACGTTACGCCGGTCCCGATTGCTGTGTATGATTACTTAGACGGCGTGTCAAAGACCTACTACTTTTAGTAGGCAGTTGAATAACTCTGATACCAAGGTTCATCGGATCGTTAGACGACTCAGTGTCCCACACAAAAAAAGGCCATAATTAATTTGAAATTATATTAACTAAACAAACTCAACAACATCGTTATAGTTTTACGATAGGAGTCAGGTAACTGTTGTAGTCTCCAACTTAACCCATATTTCAGAAATTACGTACAGATTTTATGGAAACAGCGTCTTTGGGATAGCTTTCCTGGCACGATCCATGAAAATTACGGTTACTTGTGTTTTAATAGTTTTACAAGTTTAGCGGATAATACATACATATCACGCTTTTATCCCTTACGGGTAGGCAGAGCGTTAAGGGTTGTAAAATTACTGTCGCTATCGCCACGTCTGACGAATATTTAAAGGCCGTTTCTGAAAAATCGTGTATTACTATAGTGACAGGTAGTCAGCCTAAAATAATAATACACATGAAACCCTCCAGACATTTAGTCGCCTCTCATGACATTGGCGGGAAATAAATAATGTGGTGCTATTCTAAGCCGGCATCACACGGTCTTATGTTAATGTCAGGGTTTAGCGGATAATATTTTGGTGAATTGGCTGTATGGTATGTTAAGGATAGAAGTAAACAGCAGAGCCGTATTCTGCTATTTGAGATGCGTCACAGTTGTGGTCCAATAGAGTGTCAGTTGGATAGTTTTGGCCGTTTTGTGTTCCGCTAACAGTTTCAATTATGGAAACTGAGCTTCGACGACTAAAAAATAAAAGAATCGAGGCCTCGATAATTTTAGGATAGAGAATATTCCTTATTTAAATACTCATCACGCCTTTATCCCTGTGAGATAGGCGTAACAGCTGTCAAACCAACGATTCTTCTAGTAGAGAGTAATGCGGTTCTCCCACTTGTTGTCAGTCGCTGCGTATTTTTAACGCACCATAACGCAAGCGTTTGTCAGACGAAAGGACATTATAACATCCCATTTATTCCCATACAAATACGGCTACGGCGCGTTACGCTGCGTAAAATATGCGTCCGTAAAGTCGTGTAACAGACGCATCCATAAATGCACCATAGCCCTATCTGTATGGAAATAAGATCGGTATTCGCAATTTACTTTTGTGTGACAGACGCATGCGTAACGGTGCATTAAAAATACGCAGCAACGGACGACGAATTAACAGGAACCTTACCATGAAAAATGTTTTGAACTATAGCAATCTTAGAGTTAGAATAATAAACGTTGATATTTTTGCCGTTTTGTATTGTTTATTTATTTATATGTAATTTCATCCACGTATATGCTAGGAAATCTTGTTCTTTTAATATTCCTTGCTATTATTTTACTACGCTTATATTTATTCGTTTCCTTCTGACCGACATTAGGATCTTTGCCATGTGTGTGTACTGTATAAGTATGTATGTAACGGATCCATGTTGTTTCAAGGCATATATTGAATACCATATTCTTCAAGGTAAGTATGCCGTGTGGCGCCGGCTTTGGATAGCATCACCCTATTTCTACCAGTGTGTGTCGTAAAAGGCGACTAAGTGATGAATGCAGGGATAAGCAAAAGCGTTCCCTGTGAATATAAGATATTGGTCTGAGCTCGCAAATTTGCCTGCAAAGCATGATGAGTATGGCAAATACCCGGTTGGGAG
Source organism: Tuta absoluta (assembly GCA_027580185.1). Taxonomy (NCBI): domain Eukaryota; kingdom Metazoa; phylum Arthropoda; class Insecta; order Lepidoptera; family Gelechiidae; genus Tuta; species Tuta absoluta. Next base: position 1,561,875 of record JAQAHW010000003.1, read on the forward strand.
AGGCCTATGTCCAGCAGTGGACTTATGTGTCAAACGTACACAATTTGCACCTGCTCCTTCTCCTGGCGCTACCGCGAATATTATTCGAAATACTTCCGCGGAAGTATTAACGCGAGCGAGTGTTTACACATTGCCGTCATACTACTGCATCATACTCTTCTCGCATCAATACGAGTGAGCGAGATGGCAATATATTCCACTCGCTCTCGTGCTGCCGTGACTTTGACTCGCGCACTAAAAGCCGACATTCGAGGGAGCACGGGAAGTGGCAGCGGCATGACGAATAGCAGCGCGAGTAACCTGTTTACTTTTCTTTTTCCCTTACTATTTAGTGAACGTGACAATACCAACAGTTACTCCTTGCTATTGTTTTACTAAGATTGGGCAATTTACTAATAAAACACTTTTTCACTAGGTCCACAAATTAAATATATTTGTTTAATTTAATATTAAACTAAATGCAAATATATTTAATTAGTGGAACTAGTAAAAAAGTATTTTATTAGTAAATTGACATGGAGTTCCATCAAGAAGTAACAACACAAAGTGTAACATACCCTAAGATTGGGCACTTTGCCATGTGTTTGTATGTTTGTAACGGATCCGTGTTGTTACAGGGCAGAGGGTACGGATCGGATTACCAGCAAGGGCAGAGGGCACGGACAAGGGTGAGTTGATTTTTTTTTCATTATAATATTTATCGGGTCTGAGCGCGGAATGAGTTTTGAGTAGGTAAAAAAGGTTACCTACCACCTACCTTTGATGACACTTTGATAACAAAGCGCTTAAATCATAAATAAGTGAGAGAAAGTTGCTACAAATTATTTCTAAGGGAGCTATTTCGACTTCCGAACTTTCGCCTATGTATATGACAGAATTTCGGTTATGTATGTATTTTTAGCAAAAAATAGTATCATCTCATAATATCGTGCTTCGATAACGGCTGGAAAATCTTTTCATTATAAATAATCTTAATGCAATATCCAAACTATGTTATATGATTCCATAGAACTTGCTTTCCAGAAAACTTTGCCTTATGTAATTCAATATTTTAAATCTGAGATCATTGAAGATAAAGGTTCTAAGGTTTGTTAACATTTACACAGCTTCCTCTATCTGTGTAGGAATATCAACTTAAAAGAAAAACTGACTTTATTCATGTTTACACAAACGAAACAAAAAATAATATGTTTCGAGCCGAAATAACAACCGGTTGGCTGGAACATTTTGTATGGAGTTATTTTTCTCATATTTTGACCTATGTTGGGAAATGTATGTTATGTTTGGGAAAAGTTGTTCAGTTTCATGAGCTGGTTCACCCCTTGAATTATTTGCAGTTTTTTTTTACATCTTGTTTATTTAAATTTATGTAGCTTAAAATAATGTTCCGGGTCTCCCAGCAGTACGAGTGAGCGAGATAGCAATACATTCCACTCGCTCTTGTGTTGCCGTTCCTTTGACTCACGCACGTAAAGTCGACACTAGGTACTCGCGAGAGCACGGGAAGTGGCAGCGGCATGACGAGTAGCAGCGCGAGTAACCTGTTAACATGCTCGCGCTGCGCACTTCCCTTACTATTTCCCTGCCCATTATGGCATAGTGTCAACATGCTATAAGTATTCAAATTATTCATAGTTTCGGGATCTAACTAAGTAGAAACAGGTTTGAGACAGGTTTTTTAAAACTGCTTTAAACACGCCTGAAAATTCAACATGAGCTTATACAATACTCTCTTTTTTAGTCTTACGTAATACACCATGCTCGTTTTAAATGCTGTTTTCTTTGCACGTCTCCACATTTTCTCTGCTCAGTGGTTTTGCCTAACAAATTGGCTCCATGCACGCTCAGACGACACGACATGACGACTACAACGGCGCCTTAATTAAGGGGGCGTGCTCTAAGATTAAAAGGATTCCGTATGCTGACATTTATGGAATAGAAATCATGTTTTTCACTTTTTGCGTATTATATATACGCTGGCTGCACGATTGCCGTGTGATGCCGGCTTTGCCGTGTGATTAGAATAGCATCACCCCATTTCTTTCCCGTGGGAGTAGTAAGAGGCGACTAAAGGACTCGAGGATGTGTATTTCAATTTTAGGCGATAGGCTGACAATCTGTCACTATGGCGATACACAATTTTCCGAATGACCCTTAAATATTTGTCAGAAGTGGCGTAAATGACCGTTTTTTGCGGCCGTTTACGCTCTGCCTACCCCGCAAGGGATTATAGGCGTGATATGTGTATGTGTGTGTGTGTGTGGCTACACGAGCTGCTGTATAGAGAGATAAGATATTTAGGTACAATACAAAAAAAATATCCATGAAAATTGTAACATTGAGTTTTATAACACCGAAGTCTTCATTTAAGCATAGCAATGCCTGTGAAGACGCCGCTCTTTCCTTACCAAGTGTTATGTTATGTATCAGCAAAACATAAATAAACTAAAAATCCTGATTTGAAAGAACAAATGTTTTATAATGCCAATAAGTTTATTTCCTTGTTTGTGGGTGTGTGTGTGCAACTATTTTATTTCAATCTGAAATCATTTCTGCAAGGTTAAAGTTTAAATGAAATAGTTTATAACTCATTTAAAACAAGACCTCGTTCATAAGCTAGAATTAAAAATAATATTTGGATCGTGACCTCTAAAGTACAATTATATGTTTTTTACGGAAACTCTAAAAATGTTTGTAACAATCTGGAAACAAACAATAATGAATTGACATATGAAATAAATAAAATAAAAAATAAATAACCTCAGTAGACCACTAGGAGGCACTGTATTTAAAGTCTATAATAAGCAACAAACACGTCATCAACCCGGTGTTCCACGTAATATAAATAAAAAAAATATTTTCATTTACGTAAATATTTCCGCTTACAGTGTCATTTCTGAGGACAAATTAATCATTCCTTTTGCTTTATTCGAACCAAAATTGTAGAGAAAAAGAGGAATATTTCAAAATTGCGTCTTCCGACCCGCTGGATACGTCTTCGCGAGTTACCATCCCGAGATATTGGGAGCGGAATTGATTTTTTGTACTGACACAGCAGCGGTTCTCAAACTGTGCACCTCCACAGAACTAAGGGGGTCCTATAGATATATCTTATCATTCGTACGAGAAAGCGAGATTATTCTTAAATTTCTTTATGCACAGTGGAAGTTGGTACCAAAAGCTTATGAATTTTAATATATTTCAAAAGACATATTTACTTGTGACAATTAATGGTCAATATTAATGTCATTCATTCTTTGTATTAAATAAAGAGACACAACTTTGCATTCTGTTTTTACATAAATTAGCTTAAATTGCACTTTACAACGTCTTCTAATTGCATTATACCTCTAGAATTGGTACAATATCCAATGAACAATAGTAGATCTTAAGGCGGGGATATCGCGCTGGAAAGTTTTAAAACCTGTTTTATTTAGACATTTACAAAAATATACCTATGTTATTGTTAATGATGTAACAAATACAAATGAAAAGACAAATAACCTAAGTAACCTATAATTGAAACATTTATACAATATTGTGTCTACAGTTTTAAAATAATTTAAAACTTCATTAGATAAATACATACTTACTACTGTCAATACACTTACAGTTACTGCGGCTGCCTTCCTTCCTCGTGTTGATACAACTTTGAGAACCTATACATGTACTGAATACTGAAGATGGATTCAATATATTATTCGACGTTATGTGTTTTCTGTTTGACCTGTTGAGTACGTAAATACTTACATTAATATCTTGTGTTTTGTGTTTTTTTTATTGAAGTTGTTGGGATGTGTGATTTTGGTTTAGAATAGCCTCACGCAATTTCTTTCTCACCGGTGTCGTAACATGCAAGTAAGGGACTCGATTGTTTACAATTACAATTCAAGACAATAATATTTTTTATTATTTATTTATTTCAATTTTAAAACCATTTGGCGCGCGCTGACTATAATATACTGAATTTCTGTAGACCCTTAGGCGGCACTTCAATTTGACGTCCGTTGTTGCATATTTATTAAGCGCATCAATAGCACATGCGCGTCTGTCAGACGAAAGTAAATAACGAATGCCTGTCTTATTCCCATATAAATATGGCGATAGTGCGTTGCCGGTGCGTGTAGAAGAAGATCGGAACTCTCAATTTCCTTTCATTTGATAGACGCATCCGTTACAGATCCGCTAAAAATACGCAACAACGGACGTCAAGTTGAATAGCCGTCTTGGTGTACAGAAATTCAGTATATTATAGTAAGCGCACGCCAAATAGTGCTAGATGTACATCGGTTCTTAGTCAAGCTTAACCATGCGAATTCATCCCTGAATTAATCAACCACACGCCATCAACAAATTCAAATTTAACAAATTCACATGCAACCCAGCAACGGACATTCGTAAGGGGCCGCCTGGCTCGCGACCACCATCCCACCGAAGTCTGGCGCCAAGTAGCTTGCTGTTTTCCGTCAGTGTGTGGGAGTGCCAGTGCCTTAACAGGCTTCTTCTGGGTGAGCTCGCTCCATCTTAGACTCTATCTCCGTCCTATGACCTAGACTAGAGTCAAGAGCAAACAAATCATTAATAAAAAAAAGTGTGATCCCCATCCACGTTTCAATTGGCTTTAGCGCGCTAATGGTCCCTGAATTTACGTGTGTATCAACGAATTCATCAAAGTATCCACCAGAATTCACATCAGCCAACCAATATTTCCAACGCGATAAAACCATTACACCCAGCCACTCAGTACACGCCAGAGCATTTTTCACCCCCAGTGTCCAGTCGATAGGCAATCTCACATTTAATTGGCCGATCGGCCCACTGTTCGCCAATTTAGTGGCCCATCGGGCAGAAGGCCACTCAGATTGTGTAGGTTATTTAAAGGGTGAGGCGACTTTAGTATTTTATTAAGTCTCATGCAAAAATATCTGTATTTATATAGGTTTTTTATTTAATTATTTGGTCTTCGTTTTTTAAATTGTTTTCCTTGTTTATAAGCCATTTTTATATTTATTTTGAATACTAAACATTAAAACACTTTCCGTGTTGAGTATACAATTTCTGAAATCTTGCAAAATTTTCAAACACGGCCAGGATCTGCGACTTTCTAGTGATGCGACTCCTCTTCCATCTGGGCTATTGCGGCTCGTCCAATGCCCGCCAATTTCGCAAGTGTATTGATAACTTACCAAACTTATACCAGATCGTTACACAACCATGTCAGAAGCCTACTACTAGTAGTCGGCGGTTAAAAAACTCTGACACCAGGGTTCATCGGGTCGTTGGACGATTCGGTGTCCCACACGAAAAGAGAGAGTAGTAGAGAAAGAGAAGTAGAGAGTGACCAAATTTATAAAGTCGCTTATTTTTGGTACTGATTGTGCTATGTGTGTCTGTGAAGCACATATTAAATTAATTTAGGTTATTTATGACGCATGCGTGAATTTACGATTCATTTTATGATAGCTCATTCATTAAATTAAATTTTGAGTATCGATATTTCAATCAATATTATAAAATAAACAAGTATTTTTATATCAATAAATGGACCATCAACATCTTACGTATTTCTATGAGACAGTTTACACAGTGTCAAAATCTAGTTCGAGTCGTTTTTATCCACGGCAAACGAAAATAATAAATTTGGTTCGGCCAATGGTCCAGAAAAAAAACGAGTTTCTTTAATATTTTCTTGAGTGTTCACAACTATTACTCATTGTATTTAAACAATTTTAAATAGATTTAAGTCGTGTCAAAACATAGGAATTGTAAAATTCAAAATAAACACAACTTAAATCCGTTTTATATTGTGTTATTGTGAAACGAGTTAATTATTATAGAAACATGAAAAACTAGCAAGGGAAATTAGGTGTCTGCATTTATTTTCTTATTTTATCTTCATGAAAAGATAGTTGTTGCATCCTTTGTAAATAAAAAAGCTCGTTTAGAAACATTAACCTGACTTTGTTGAAGCTTGGACTTTTTGTGTCTGTTGACTGAAGTGTTGGGACATAACACATTTTTTATCACTATTTTTTATTATGTTTATAAGAGTAGCAGTTTGAGTTCTGAGATAGAGTTTTTTTTTAGGAATATATTGTAGGTTTTTTAAGCAAAGGTTGTTTTAAGTTCAATTAGTAGAATATTTTATGCTATATCATTAAAAAGCCGTGTGATGCCGGCTTAGAATAGCATCACCCCATGCCTTTTCCGTGGGAGTCGTTAGAGGTACTCGAGGGTGTGTATCGCAATCTTAGGCAATGGGCTGACAACCTCTCACTATTGCGATACACAATTCTCCATATGACCCTCAAATATATGCCAGACGTGGTGTAAAAGTCCGTTTTTCGAGGCTGTTTACACTCTGCCTACCCCGCAAGGGTGTTTACACCGAGCCTATGTATTCATTTGTGTATATTTATCCAAACGGAGTCTGAAATTGGTTCTCTTCCGTCGGATACGTGAAGCTTAACTGGCGCTGCTCTAACGAATACTAAACGCTTTAATACACACGTATAGGCGAAGTAGGTATATACCTACCTATCTATTGTATAGGTAGGCATTACGCATTGAAATTGCAAGGATTTTTTTTTGACAGGAACTGTTCATCGTTGCTCATTTAACTTTAACAGCCACAACAGTCCACTAGTGGACATGGGCCTACGTAGATGTTAGTGGTATTATATATTGAAAAAATACACGGAGTGTATGGGACAGCCCTCGGAACACTGGCAAGCATGCATACCATGAAACTGAACAACTTTCCTCTAAAAACATATGTTAGGAAACGACAAAAATAAATCGACCTCCCATACAAAATTACAATTAGCTGACTGCATTGTTTTGACGCTATCTGAAATTTTTTTTATAGGATGTTGTTCAGTTTTATAGCCTGAATGGACCCTATGAGTATTAGGAGAGCTGTGTTTTTTCACTATATATGTTTAAATTATTTAAATTTTAGCATTGCCCAAATAAACATTTTGTACGAGTCATTAATTTTTCTATTCACTAAACTAATCGTTTGCAGCTTTTTCTTTTTAAATCTTTTCTTTTAGATTAAATTTCTTTGAAATCTGCAAATCGAAATAAAATTAAAGTTGTCTAGAGGTCGTTTAGTTTTAAGTGGGCTTTCTAATGAAAATTGAATTAGTTTTAGTTAAAGATCATTATTAAACAATTTACATTTCAGTTACAGAACACGTTTTTTTAAGTGTATTTTTATTAGAAAGTAAGTAGGAGCTGTTAAATCGCATCTTATCAGTTTTTCGAGAAAATTTTAACAAACATACAAATCTCATAACCAAGTCATGTCCATCCACTAACCTTTACTACAGATATCGTTGAACTTCATCTCAAAAAACGATGGAAAATAAAATTATTTGTCTACCAATTTAAGTGTAAATCTCTCAACGAAAAAAATAAATTTCAATTATCGTTCAAATACATTTTTCATGTGTTCTACTGATCCCGTATTCCGCATGAATCGAACAAAGCACACCTCAGGGAGAGTGATCATGAGTCTTACCCCCCACTACAGGCCAAACCCTCCCACAACCTTAATTATGGCACCCCCTCCCCCTACGTGATCGAGGAAAAAGGAATCAGTGGAGGAAATACAGGTTTGTAGGAGTGAGTGGTTGTTTAGCTGGTATCACTATTGTCTCTTTACTTGCCTTGGACAAGGTTGGCGTTGAATAAAATGTATAACGATTATTTTCTTGCAAAATTCTTACAAAAATGTATATCCCATGTAATTTTTTATTGCATACTGATATTGCTTTATGGTACTGTGGTTTATTTTGCACTCACAGTGCCATATTATTTTCATAAGTGAAAATTAGGAATTGAAAAAAGTCTCCAATTCAATCCCCGACAGGCGCTAACATTTTTTCAATTTCTAATTTTCACTTACGCTGGTATTTTTTAGTCTAAAAATGAAAATAAAGAATATCTATAAAACTAAATCTAGAGTTATGGTTTGAATCTATACTCGCACTTGCGTAGATAGTTTACTCCTCTTAAATATTTTTAATGCCATGGTTATCCTATAATTATAACGTCTTTATTTTCCTTATTGAATAGAAAAAAACGTAGAAATACAATCATAGATCGTACGATGGTGTATCATGTTCCAAGTCATTTTTTAGAAGGTTTTTATGAAGCAACAAAAGATAGTTAATATAATAGGTACTATAATTTGTAAAGTAAATTTTTAAATTTGGTGACTAGAAACAAAATATTTCGCGAACAAAATACTTATATTGCTGTTGTGTGTAGCGGTGGGTAACTCACGAATGAACGAATGAAAAGAGCGCGCTCTTTACAAAAAGCTCACTCACTCTTGCGTTCAGTACAATTCTTAATAGATCTTGCGCTCTTAATGCGCTCCTAGCGCTCTTCAGCTCTTTTCTCCCGCCCGAGAGATCGCGAACGAATGCGAACGCGAAGCGAGCGATCAACGAGGACAGATGCATACGTTACTTCCTTATGAAAGAGTAAGAGCGCTATAGCACTATAGCGCTCGATGTGCGGCGCCAAGCAGGCGACTCGCGAGTCTCGCGATGCTTTCCCGCGGTTTTGGCGGATTTGATTTCTGAGTTTTTGCATTATAAAATAGACATTATTGTGTAAGGTCATGGCTGAAATTTGGTTACTTAAATAAATGAATTTAATAATTAAAGTTTTCTATAACTTTGTTTGGATGAGTGATGATTTTTAGTAATAAATAAGTCGCGCGGGCGTGAGCGTCACCTTGACCTTCGACTACGACTATTATTTCATTACGATTTTTGTGTTTTACTATTATTTTATAAAGTAACAACTTTAATTAATTCCGCCTGTTAATCATAAGATCTCTTACTCATCAGTCACTCGTAGAATCGCTAGGCTCTATTAGCAAAAACACAGCCTAAAGATCAAAATACTCCGCTGAGCGAAAAGAGTTACTGAGCGCAAAGAGTGATGCACATCTTTAAGTACGAAAGATCCAAATCGCTCTGCTCTTTTAAGTGAGTTGTTTTTCCCACTACTAGTTGTGTGGTCCTCATGCCAAATGTGTAGTTATACTTTAACCTTAGTTGTTTGACAAGTATGACAATCTACATGTAAAAGCAAAATAATAAAAGTCTGGAGTAGTTGTGGCAGTTTTAAATCTTTGAGATTGGAGCATTTGAGGAAGCAGTTTGATATCACTACACATTTTCGTGTTAGACCGCAGAATATGTTGCAGTAAAATGCAAAATTATAGAAATTTGGCCAAAACTGAAATATCGCGACATATACCAACAATAGTACTGCTAAGCCTCATAATTGATTTGCAGTATCATACATAATTGCTTATAACAAAACACTACAACGGGGTTCTTACCGCGATACTCGATTTTTTAAAAAGTGGTCACAAAACAACTGATTTAAATGTTGACAGTTTTAGTGTTTTGAGCATTGATCTACAACAACCCTAGATTTAGCGCCTCATACAAAATTACGCTAAAATTTTGTCACCTACTGAACTATACAGTCATACATAGCGATTTATAGATTCATTGCGTCCGCCTGATTCAAAATATCACAACGAACCTCACCATAATCTATTGAATTCAGCCTTATTTGTTAGCCCGTACTTGGTCATGTTAACAGTTTAGCGGCCAGCCACGCACTGTGAGAAAGAAGTGCTCGCTTGCAAATTGTGCACTACTTTACCGGCCCACCTTTTGAGCGTACGCGCGTAATCTGGGGTTGTTGTAGATCAATGGTTTTGAGTCATTATGTGTGCCGCAAAAGGTTGAAACAGCTCAAAACTTATAAATTCATACATACATACATACATCACGCCTATAATCCCTTACGGGGTAGGGAGAGCGAAAACGGTCATTTGAGGGTCATTTGAAATATTGTGTATCACCATAGTGACAGGTTGTCAGCCCATTGCCTAAATTTGTAATACACAACCTCAAGTCCCTTAGTCGCTTCTTACGACACCCACGGAAAAGAAATGGGGTGATGCTATTCTAAGCCAGCATCACACGGCCAATTATATATTGAATCATTTTATTACAGCAGCATTTTATTCATCTTTACTTCAACAAACTTAGTAATTTTCTGCGTAACTTCCATTCTTATACTTCTCATTTAAACTACCAGGAAGTTTAATGTTTAACATCGTAAACCCAACACTCGCTAACTATTAACGTTAAACTAATTATAGTTGCACGTTTTCTAACTACAGTACTTCAAGTACATAAGCAGATAAAACTTAACTCTCTGACTACATAGTGCTAGTTTATAACCTTAGTTATGGATTTTAATCTTTTAATTTATATAAGGTGAACTTTTACTAGTGAACGATAACGAAATCTCAAGACGGGTTGGTGATAAGGCACAACTTTCTCCAAGCAACATAGGTCAAAATACGAAAAAGAAACTTGAACTTCCCATACAAATTGCCGATCTGTTGATTTGAGTTACTATTGAAACTCAAAATATTTTTGTCATATTTCAATTTACTTTCCTTGGTCAAGTTGTTATCTTATCACCAGCGCGTCTTGAGATTTTGCCTTCGGTCACTAGTAAAATTTCACACTTTAATCTACCAAGGCACATGATTTATGCAAATAAGGGCGGATAGCCAAAATAAAAACATACTATTTGCGTCAAAAAGTATTTTAAAACAGCATATAGTTATATTAACAAATATTGCCCTCCAAAACTAGTTTTTTCAGATTTTTGAATCTTGTCAAACAAACACTATTCTCCCAATAGTGGCATAGACTTATACCTACATTTTCTCTGTCTACGCATATAGACAAACTCAATCGAAAATTAATTGTATATTATTAATATTACAAAAAAAGTTTGACGTGGTTTTAGCATTTTGACAGCGTCAAATCGTATGGAAAAAATATTTAAGTACTGTCTGAAACTTTTTAGTAATAACACCGAAAATGTCTAGATTGTAATTGCAAGAACGAGGCAATCCCAATAAGCCATATTTGAGAGCTGTCAGTTCCATAATAAAAGAGATGTCAACAAAAGAATTGCCGTGTGATGCCGGCTTAGAATAGCATCACCCCATTTCTTGCCCGTGGGAGTTGTAAGAGGCGATTAAGGGACTCGAGGGTGTGTATTGCAATTTCAGGCGATGGGCTGACAACCTGTCACTATGGCGATAAACAATTTTCCGAGTGACCCTCAAATTTTTGTCAGACGTGGCGTAAATGTCCGTTTTATGCGGCCTTTTATGCTCTGCCTACCCCGTAAGGGATTATAGGCGTGATATGTGTATGTATGTATGTCAACAAAAGAAAATGTTCCCCTTACCGTTGCATTAGCGCGAATCTGACAGCTGTCAAATATGTCTAATTGGGATAGCCATATTGTACTTATACTAACCACGCAGATGGCTGGATACGTTCTTAGATCAAAGGTATCGACTGCGCCAGTACCACTTGAAGCTCAAACGAAGCTACATAAGTGCCGATTCAGATTTTCCAATTAGAGCCGCATTGTTACTTCAAGTCTGAGCCCTTAGTCTCTGTAATCCTATAGAAATTACCGATGTAATAGAAATTACCAGTGTAATATCGTATTAACTAGCAACCGTATCGTATTAACCGCTACGTCAGTGAATAAGCTTTGTAAACGAACATACCGTGTGTAATTAAACGTAATATAAGTAATAGAAATTGATCAATACTGAAACAAAATTTTATTCAAAAAATGTTGTAGTTATTATGTACAACAGTTTAAATAAGCAAGTAAAATCATCGTGTAAAATAAGCAGAGTTTAAAAATTCAAAACTTATAATGCAAAGCAAGCATTTATTTGTCAGTAGCTAGTAGGAATTTACGAGATTCACTTTTAATAAAAAGTCATAGTCTACATCACAGGTCTTCGTGACATAATAAAAATATTATTAACTTTACAGATATGTAAAAAACGTCTGAACCTATGTCAAATTTATGTTTAAATCTGATCTATCTATGTATCTCATTCATTGTGTTGGAGTAACTGTTGCTACCGACCAGACGTCTTTATCTGAAAAGTAATTTTCTGCTTTTTAATATTCCTTCGAATACAAAGTATTCTTGATTTTTGTTTTTAATTGCTTATCATTTAAGTTTGAAAATTCGTCTAGAATATTCAAACAAGTATATTTCTTAGTCTAATACTAGGAAAAAATATCAATGAGTCACAGCCTGTTTCAACAATAAAAATAGTACGAATTCAGGTGATTTGATGCGAAATATAAATCTCAATCGTTGGATATCAGTTTCGACACAATTCGATTTCGATTAAACAAATTTCGAATAAAAAACATTGAAATGAGGAATCGCACTAAGGTCTTGACTACACGTGTTCTGTACGCTGTTCGATTTACTTTTCTGCGTGTGTGTCCAAAGTTGTTCAATTGAAAACATTTATTTTTAGTAGGAATTTACAAGATATTATTACATATCTTAATACATAAAAAACTGGCTTTACATAAATGTTAAGAAAATACATGTCAAAGTTTGAACCTATGTCAAATAAAATTCATATTTAAATATTAACTTTTAAGGGTATTCCCGTCAATAATGGTAAACGGCATGTGGGAGATAACTAAAATGAATACCAAGAACTTATATAATTGGAAAAGACCCTAGGTTACCCGAAATTCACTTATTTTTCCAGATTTTACCAATTTTTTTACCATGAGGTGGTTATCTTGATGATGTCAAAGCTAAAGATGTGATTTTAAAGGTCAGATTTTTATAAAATAATGTAAAAAAAATCACGTCCTTTATTTCATTTATAATATTTCTGATTTTTAATATACTTTATTAGTGATAAAGCAGTGAACATGATAGTTACGATTTTTGTTCCTCAAACTGCAACATTTATCCGACAATACTGCGGAAATCTTGTATATATATGTTTGTCACTATTATTTCAGAAATTTGTCCACTTAAGCTTTGTAAATTAGTATCAAACTTGAGTCTTTGTCTTGTGGTTACAAAGTGGTATCCCGTTATCTGAACATGGGTACCAAAGATCTGAGTAAAACTAGAATCTTGAAATGTAACACACACTTTAATTACACTATCCTAAATAAATGTCTTTTCGTTAAAAACAAATGATTTTATTTTATTACGATGAGGGTTTTTGAGTCGACGAAAGACCCGTTTTACCCACGTTCATAGTTTTGAACCATCGTCTGTTCGGCTTCAGTTTTATAATATTTTTAATGAAATTGCATCTTTTGCATCGACGGCATCAAAAAAATCATCTTATTTATTTATTTATAGAGAAATTTGAAAAATCTGGGTAATTAAGTGAATTTCAGGAACGCTAGGGTATTTTCCAAATTAAGCAAATTAATTTTAGGTACTAGTGTCAGCTGTCACCCACATGCCTTTGATATACTGATAACGAGAAAAGTCATGAAGGAAAACCGCAATAGTAATATTTTGACTACCATCAACCACCATGTAATTTTATAGTCTTCAATGTCCACTAAAAATATGGCAGAAAGAAGCATAAATTATTGAAAATACGAGTCGTGTATGAGACCCGCTTAATCCTCATACGCTAGGAGCAAAGGGTAGTGGATCCAATCATCGTCATCCCCGTGGACGACAATGCAGTGAATAAATACAAACGGAATGAAATAAAAACAGACTCGCCACAGTGACAATATAATGGACAGTGACCCTCGAACCAGATTTAATTCGTTACGAAATTTTTACTTACCGTATATCCGTACATATGAAAGCTTGTTAAATTATAAATGTATCTTTCCTTGAAATATTTATTTGTAAAATTTAAATCAGATTATCCAGTCAGGAAATACAACTGCTGCTCAAAAATAAGGACTGATCGACAACGAGAATTAAAGATTTTGTCACAATAAGGACACAAACAATACTCGCAAGTCCCTGCGGTAACTGTCCACTACGGTGCATTCTAGCCCTTATTATTTTTGGAACTGGTAATTTATTTTAAAGCATTTGATTCTATAAAAAGAAAATCGTATTGAATACCTAATTAGTTTTGTCTTGTCTAGCCCACATCATTCCACTGCTGGGCAAAGGCCTCTCTTCTCCTTCCATCCATGTATGGAATAACTAGTAACACTAAAATATTTTGCTAAGAAGAAGTGTCTATTTATACATTTAATTTATCAATATTTATTTATCTGTTCTGTCAGAGCTACTTGTGCTATACCCGGATATCATAGCGCAAACACGTATCGACGGGCAGTAAATTCACCGTTCGTCACTCGCCCCATAGGCGCGGCCATGATTTGTATCGCGAAACACCCATTTTTCATCCGCCCCGACGCCCCTAAATCACGCCGACAACTCACCGTGGTACGACCAACTATTGGCACATTTACCCTAATACCCTGGCACCTAATCTCTTGCGGAATAAGGTGGATTTTGTAGCGACGCAAAGGGCAAAAGGTTCATAATAATTTATTGTTTGTTTACCGACTGGTAATAAAAAAGGTGTGAAATATATTGAGAGTCAATATTTTGTACTTCTATTTAGGAAAATCTGTATAGGTAATTGATTATTTATTGTAAAAAAATATATATTTTCATACTTAAATAAACAGGCATGACAAAATAGGATATGTTTATCTTGTGGACAAATAGGTAAACAAGAAAGTTAAAATTAATAGAAAGCCATTCGGTAGAATGAGTTGGGTCATTGTTGTATCAATGTTTTTGTTGTTGTCGTAAAATACTTTGTAGAAATACTTTTTTGTATTAGACAGCAATAAGATAAAAAAAAAATACATATTAAAAGTTTCAAAGTAATTGTAATTTTTTTTTAGCGCGGGCAGGTTTTAAACCTGCGACTTTCGCTTTCACTAGTAGGGACGCCTCTTTCATCTGGGCTACCGCGGCTCATCCTTTTGCCTGCAAATAATGCGAGTGTATCTTAATGCCAGTAACGCGTGGCATGGCTCCATTACCATTTACTAGCTTAGTTTTACAACAAAATTCACAGCGAATAATTCATTCTTTACTTATATAATGTAGGATACCAAATTTTAAAACATTTCCCGTGTTAGGTATACAAAAAAACTTGCAAAATTTTGCTTAACTCAAAAGTCAAAAGTTTATAAAGTTCCAAACCTACAAGTACTTATCAGAAAAATGTTACAGAACATATAACTATAAGCTGTATTCCTTGCCCCACTGTCGCTACCGGGTGAAGTATTAAATGAGGTGCGAGATGTTTGCTGCCTGTGTTGGTTCAGGACCGGTATATTGATCATGGCAAACAAACTGTCACAGTCCATCGGGTTTTATACCCGGTAAATAGAGACATGCTCACTAGATGTAGATAGGTATGTATACGTAGCTGGTTGAAAGAAGCAATTCAAATATGAGCTTTTTTTTGTGTGGGACAGCGAGACGTCAAACCTAGTGTCAAGAGTTTTTCAACCGCCTACTAGACATGGTTGTGTAAGGATCGCCGTCGAAGTTATCATAGACAACAACCGGGATCAACGCTTTTTTACGGACAATCAGGTGGTTCAACCTGCAATATCCTCACCAGACTGGAAACAAATTCACAAACAGATAATATCAACTTTGTTAATGCCCCACCGGGAATCGAATTCGGAACCTATGCGTCCCAGGCAGTCGCAGTATCGCAGTACCACTGTGTCACATTGCTTGCCAACGTTTGAATGACGTAGGATAACGTCTCAAAAATATGAAACACAGGATTTTTACTGTTATGATTTCTTTTTATTCGGTATGATAAGATGATTGATTTTAAGCAAAATCTCGTGAATTATTAGAATAATATGAAAGTGTATTAATTTTAAGATATTTAATAAAATATCTTTAGCCTTGATAACCTTTGTGTATCGCCTCATAACCTGAATAACAATTAATGCTTTTGGCATACTTAAAAGAAAAACTAAATGTTTGTAACCGACATTTGTCTGGGTCTATGACAAATTGTTTCATTGTCCAGGTAAAGGCATTTTTTACACATGAACAAAAATTGTGACGTGACGATCTCTAAACTTTAGAAAAAAATCAAAAATTTAAATTAATAATATTATTTTGAAATAATGACACAATTATTTTTGTAAGCTAATGTGTAGAGGGTAGGTAGGTTTCGTTTTTGGTAGTTTCCCGTTATTCAAACATTATGAGTGACCGCGAAAGTTTAAAACAATTTAATAGCGAGTAACGTCTGTATTTTTTTCACAAAAGAGTACCATAAATGCAACTGATTATAGCAAGCCCTTTATTTTGCAATATATAAGGATGGATTTAAATATATGTATATTATTGACTATTCTAAGGAAAAATATAGGAAATGACTTCTTCTCTTACCCGCTCTACTGAATTAAAATACCTTTCACCCTATATGAATAAAGGAATGAGTAAATACGGAATTCTTAAAATGAATAGGTTGTAAAAAATTAAACTTGCAAGATTTGCACCGAACAAACATTGTTACTTACTTACATACACTGCAAGTTAAATAAAAGCTTTTAAAAACCGAATTCCATCTCTAAATGCTACGGAAGCTACGCCGTAGCATTTCCGTAGCAAATAACTACGCGATTACCCCTCCTGGTTTTTCGCGATTTTATTTAATGTTTCTCTTTGCGTTTCACGATTAAATAATTGTTCAGTTCCTTCGCAGGTGGGTTATTATAAGATATGAAGTCTTTTGCATAACAACCTGAACAGTGTTCTTGTTTATGTTTACTTTATTCCATCGTCATACAGAAAAATTTACCAGGGCAAAAATATTTGAGATTTTGCTGGATGATATCTCTAATTCAAAATTTAAATAAATATGCATCATTTCAGTTTCATTCATCGTTTCATTTTTAACACGATAATTTTAAAAATCATTGAAGACTGTACTGCCATTTTTACAGCTTAAAGTCGATGTTATTACTTTATTTTGCAAGTTAAAGCTAGTATTATTTTGAATTATTCAATGAACGAAGATAACTCATCTATGTTATTAACGGTGACCTTGTTGTTCAGTAGCAGAGGCTTATCGAATCTCTACGTTTCGATGCAGTAAGTACACCGTTATGATGCAGGCTGGCAACTCGCACGCGCCCGCCCGTCATTGTGACCGCCGGCCATTGCCCAGTGCAACAAGTTTAGATTGGTGTAGCACAAGATAAATACTATTTTACTGCAGTTTCCTCACTACCTCTTTACACGTGACAAAGATACATCCAGTGCCCTATGTTATGAATTACAACAGGCCACAAGTATGCAGGTGAAATTCTTAGTACATTGCGTAGACTGTAAATATTTCTTGTATCATAATGGCAAACCGACTACGCAATGAACATCAAATTTGACCTATAATTGTAGCTTGTAGTTTGATAACATCGGTGATTGGTATCGGAGATTTTAATAGCCCCCTATTTATCTAATAATTCTCTCAGTATAACTCGACGGCCGATGTGGCGCAGTGATAGTGCGACTGCCTGCGACGCAAACGTTTCGGGTTCGATTTTTTGGTGGGATACTTATAAAGTTTATATTTATCACTTTGTGAATTAGTTTCCGGTCTGGTCAGGACATTGCAGGGTGAACCACCTTATTATCCAAAGATAAATGGTTCCGTGCTTCGGTATCTTCCGTGTCCCGGTTGCTGTCTATGATTACTTAGACGGCGGTCGTTACACAGACATGTCAGAGGCCTACGTCTAGTAGTAAGCGGTTGAGAATCTCTGGTTCATCGTGTCGTAAGACGACTCGGTCTCTCACATGAAAAGAGAAGAAAGTATAATTCTATACAGTTGGTTTTCTCTGCACCTTTCAAATGAAGCCCTGAGCGGCCAAGCAAACGTCAGAAGCTCACGCTCCGGTAAACTCGTGTTCAAATACATCTGCTCCGTATCTCTTTTACCGTTCAGTGCGGACGGTTGTTCTAAACCGACTGTGGCAACGCAAAAGAAAACGTCTATCTGTATCATTATTGAAAAGTTAGACGCAATTCTAAGCAGTGTTGAAATACGTTTCTATACGATTTGACGCTCTCAAAAGGCTTAAACCACGTCTATGTTTTTTATAATAAGACTGTTGATATGTATCTCAGACGTGGCGTATATGTCCATTTTTGCGGCTGTTGGGCTCTGCTTACCCTGCAAGGGATTATAGGCGTAATATGTGTGTAATATGTATGTATATATGTTAGAGTTAGGGAATCGTGGAATTATAGGTTCTACAGACAAGTCCAGCAGTGGACTGTTGTGGCTGTTGTAGTAGTAGTCACGCAAAAAATATTTACTATAAAGCCATGCATCGCGTTACTGGCATTGAGTCACACTTGCATAATTCCGCCAAGTGTAGTCAATGTAGGATGGCCCAGTTGGTAGAAGCGTCGCGTAGTGATAGCGAAAGTCACAGATTAAAATCATGCTTGCGGTGCAGATTTGCAAGTGCACCAAAAATATTGAATTCCTTCAATTACCCCAAATTGTGCAACCATTTTACACATGCGTACATACATACATACATTATCTTATTTACTCCTGGACGTATGTCTCCTCCATAGGCCATGATCTCTAGTTTTTAACATTATTAAATAATCAAAGGATCATGCCCACCGAGTAAGGGACTCCAGGCCAGATTTGCGTCAAGGCTGAAGTAGTTTCAAACGGTTTATAATTTACTTCTTATTTACCTCCTGTTATTATTTTTATGTTAAAAACCCGGAGTTCAAAGTAATTCATCAAATTGTAACATAACCTAGAAATGTAGGTCCCCATATTTGCTGTCATTTTACACGAGTATTTATCATCGACATATTGTTGCTAGGCCATTCGCCTAGCTGGTGAGATTTCTATGGTATTTATACTTACCTAAGGTTTATATTACTGACCCTAATAATTCGGAAGGTAAACAAGAATCATTAGATTGAATTCTTGTGAACTAGTGAGTTCCTTAAAGATCACGGCAGGGAAACTCGTCTGGTCTGGACACACTGTAGATTCTACCTCTAGAGGTAGACCATTCCAAAACACAGCACTCACTGAAATCCCTCCCGAGCCCCAGTGATGAAGACTACTTTTTTTACTACCACTTACTAATTCATATTGGGCGGGATGGAGTGGATAGCACAGTTGTTGCAGTTGAGGAACAAAAGGTGTAATTTTTGGTGCACCTCTGCTATGTGGTGCACCTAGTAAAAAGTCACCTTTTGTGCCTAACACAAGCTACATGTTACCTACTAAGTTGCAAAAAAATAAAATGACAGCTTTTGTTCCTAACCTCCTCAGTTGTAAGTAGGTATAAATTGAAAGAAGAGGAAATAAAATACAACAAATAATGCAAAAATATTGTTTTAATTATCTAGTCACTACCCAGTCGACATTGGTTCATTTGGCTGGAGAGCGTCCAACGCTATGCTTGCCGAGGCACACATAATAATATTATTTTACCTTAAATAAAAAGTTAATCATTCCTAGCCCCCAGAGCACACACACACACACACACACAGAACAGTCTATGCTGCACCTGAATATCCGTAAGAAAGCATGTTCTGTGCTTCGGAGGGCACGTTCAGGTTCGAAACAATTGACGAATACGCAGTGGCCAGATTTGTTAGCAGCACACCTATACACAGAAGATGTAATTTTTGGTACAACTGCTTGAGGAACTGCTTGGTGAACCGGTGGTGGGAGTGGAGGTGGCTCTGGAATATTAGCGTCTGCCATATTGGGGCGATTCAAGTTGTGTTGCTGTTCTCGTTCCATTTGCCTTGTCGCAGCCCTATAACAGGAGGCACAGACACGTTCCATTCTTAAGACCTGAAATGCATAAACAATAAATTATGTTGCTATCAATCACCATAAAGGAATTTATTATTAAACTGTCTCCGTGGTCTATAATAATCCAGTTTTTGCCATCTAGTAGATACCAGCCGCTTAGGTTGTATACTAGGTATAGGGATCATAACTATCAAGGGTGATTGAATTAAAGTAAAATCATGTAGTCTTTCATATTGTCTAAATAAATACCTGAGTTGGAGATATCCAAGACCGCAATAGGTCAACCATTCGAGGAGAAGACACTTCACGATATGTGGTTGCTGATTTAGGGGAATTTGGAAGGAATACACCGATTTCGCCAATCAAATGTTATTGGCAAGGCCATATTGGCCCACGTTTTGTTTATTAGCCGTTTTCGTCAGTAATTTCAATGAAAATTATTTCAGGAAAAGACAAAATACAATCCAAGAAACTAAAGCAAAACTAAAGAAAAAAAAAACACCAAAAGTCAATCAACGTCAAAGACACAAGTCAAAGGAAAAGAACAAAAAGGTGTGTAACTATACATGTAGAAAAAAGAGTTTACTACCCTCTGACAGGAAAAAACTAAGGGAAAAAACATGCTGTGTTTCATGGCCAATCAAAGCAAGATCTAATTATGTAATAAATAAAATCCCGGGTTTAAACATACTTTCAAGTAGCAAGAGGACGTAGATTAATTATAATATTAATTTTAATATTAGTATCATCTTGACGCATGCGACAAAGCAGGCCCAAAAATGGGCATGATCCTTTGATTCTCAAACAAACCAGACACTCACCCAATCTCCACTCAACCAAAACTGTAACTTGAAACCAATCTATAGCCCTATAACTTTTATTGACTGATTTAATTACAAAAATTTTTGATCAATTCCCTTAAAATAACGGAAATTTAGCCATTTGAAGTTACTAATGACCATAATATATTATCTATTTACACTTTAAATTTATTTGACGCTAGTAGAGACAAATAAAAGAAGCTAAGCGAGAGATAAACTACATGAGATTCACTTTAGATACCAGCATAAATTCCTGCAGCTGTTTCAAATGTTTTCCGTTTCCAAGCCTTCACATAAATAACTTTATCTTAAGTAGTACTTCTGGCCCTTAGTGTAAATATGTATGTAAGAACAGCTCAGTGAGAAATATAAAGCCGGAAGAATGTCTTGAAATGATTTCAAATGACAATTCCTGAGTACTTAATTTTTAAAACACTTTTATATACACTCGTCTCATAATGTTCGAATTATGAATTCGAAAACAGATGCATAATGACCTACTTTATGCATTCTGCCTATAAAAACTAGGGTTTACTATAAATTACAGAAGCGTAATGACTTAATGACAAAACTCTTAATACGATAAAGTTGAGAAATGAAACGAAGTTTTTTTTTCCAATACTCAAATCGCTATCTTCCGCCGCACCTGACAGTTGTTGTTGTACGGTAATTTTGTTCAGTTGTTTTAATAGGTTTTTGTTCTGTTGTTGTTCAGTTGTGATTAGTTGTGGTTCAGATGTTATTCCGATGTTGTTCAGTTGTTGTACAGATGTTGTTCAGTTGTTGTACAGATGTTGTTCAGTTGTTGTTTCGATGTTGTTCAGATGTTGTTCAGTTGTTGTTCAGATGTTGTTCAGTTGTTGTTCAGATGTTGTTCAGATGTTGTTCAGTTGTTTAGTTAAGTTATTGTTAAGACTCCACATCTAAACAACTGCTAAAGTATAGATTTTTAAAAATTCATATCAAGCCATATTACGTTCTCGTATTGAATTTGTCCTTGTATCGGGCCTTGCAATGGCCGGTGCGTACGTTTAGGAAAGTGTTTCTGAGTTTTTTTGGAGAGTGTAGATAAAATAGTGTATGCAACTGCTATAATTAGGCATTAGAATGCTCGTGTCAAACTATTATCACACTCGGCTGCGCCTCGTGTGATAAACAGACACTCGCATTCTAATGATCCCCATTATACGACAGTTGCATAAACTACTATTTTGTACATGTTGGGTACACAAATTTGGTGACAATGGAAAATTGCACCGCAGGCAAGATTTGAGCCTGTGACTCTCTTTTAATAGTAGTGACGCCTCTACCGACTGGGCTACCACGGCTCAGACACCCTTGGCAAAATTATGAAAGTGTATCTTAATGCCAATAACGCATGACATGGCTCCATCAACTGAGATTGATAGATAAACAATAAAAAATAAACAATAAATATTATCTACATATTATAATATCTATCTATATATTCTTTACTGTATCGGGTTAAAGCAATTTTTGTTGGGCGTAAGAAATTTTACTCCACTAGAAATTAAAATCGAAATTCCTAACATTATTAGTAGACTTTTCAATATAACTGTAGTGAACCGGATGAAACTTGATATAATTGAATAAAACCATAAACTTATGACTTTCATTAAGTGCGTACCTTATGTTATTAACTTTTTTTGTATGTAGATCGATTTGGGTTACTACGTTACTTTTTATTTTTATTTACTATTTATTCATAAATGGAGGTCTCACAGGATAGGGACAAATATAAGATTGAGAGGCTTTGCCTAGAATTGGGACATGTCAGGTTCGTAATAATTATAATAAAATAATAAATTTATTGATAGGGCGCTATCTAACAATATTCTGTACTGAAGTAATAATTTAGATCCAACTGCTGAAGTTGCTAGCTACTGCTAAATCTTGGTAACTAGTTGTGTTGCGAGTTTGAAGAAGACCACTTCGTTACCGACTCGGTTACTTTACGTGTAGTTACCTGAACAGTTTTAGACACGAATAGTTTTAGATAGTTTAAAATACAGTCTTACAAGTAAACGATGTAACTCTACATATATATTCAGATTCGCATCGGTCCAGAGGAGGCTCTTATCAATAGCAAAATGTGAGAGAGGGAAAAAACATCGAAACACGTCAGAGGCCTAGGAACAAGGAGGTGGTTAAAAACTCTGATACAACCAGGATTTTTCGGGTTACTCGTTGGCTCTATGGCTCACATGATATGTAAAGCCTTGATCTTCTGAAAAATTAGTCCCTTTCATTGGTGCTGCGCTAGAGAGAGATGGCCAATCATTTTCGTGAAATATAACGCTTTTTTCCACATAAAAACTAGAGAATTACCTAAGTTACAATTTCTAATTCAGAAATTTTGGGTAGAAAGATTGTGTATTAAAAATAAAGCCTAAAATATTTGGTAATAACTTTAAAACTGTAGACAGAATTATGAAAAAATAAAACAAATAGAGGTTACTCGGTTTTTTACAATCATGTAAATTTTGTCCAATTGTATCACTAATAGCACTTTGCATCTGTTTAGTTCTCGACAAAAACGAAAAATGTTACGTCTCTAATAGACTAAATAAAATGACACCTGTTTAAATCATGCACACGCGCCTTAACTGGCACTGCTATTTATCAAGCTAGAAACAACGCATCTATACGACTCACCTGCAAATCGAAAGCCAACCGAAGTGAAGCGAGCCAAATCTAAACTAACAGTCAATTTTAGAGCACATTCAAACGACCGGCAATAAAATATCGACTGTCACCGGACTAGCTTCCGCCGCAACCGTGCTCTTAATGGCACCGAAAAGATTTGCACGCAGTAACGGACCCATTACTTGCAGGGGACTGACTTATGTGCCAGAGATTATGTTATGGATTGAATTTCAGTTGAGATTTGGTGCATAGTTTCTCTGGAATGATTGAAGTTTGTGGTACGGGGGATAAAAGGGAAGTAAAGTAGGTGAATATCCGTAGGTCTAGGCGACTTTAAATAATTTATTTTGAAATTTTATGCAGTGTGTGGCCGTGTGATTCCGGTTTAGAATAGCATGACCCCAATTCTTTCCCGAGGTGGTCGTTAAAGGCATTTGAGAGACTTGAGGGTTTCATGTGTAATCATTAAACTTTAGGCAACAGGCTGACGACCTGTCAAGTGATGCACGATTTTCTGAAACGGCCCTCAAATATTTGTCAGACGTGGCGACAGCGAACAAATTTTACGGCCGTTAACACTCTGCCTACACATATAAGGTATAACAGTGTGATATGTGTGCATTATATTATAGTGGAGGAAATCCTTCGCTTTTTTAAACTGATTATGATAAATCCCTATCACGCCTTGAGGAGCAAAGACGGTGGTAAAAAACAGTCGTCACCGCTACGCATGAAAAGTTTTACACTCCCATTTCAGAATATGTTCTTCTCCTAATTATTTTGTTCATAGCTAATCTCAAAACCGCGCACTCTACAAACTCTGTGATATAATGAATATGCAGGAGCATCCTTTCCCAGCTGTGGATTCAGACGACAGACTTAGATATACGGCCGCTGAAGTTTAATTGTCTCCCTCACTCGTTATAATTTCTGCTGCACGAAATTGCAATTTCTGGAGCCATACATCATTTCGGATGTGGTGGCAATAGTGTGGTGCGGTTTTGTCGATAGTGAAGTTTCTGTCTTGAACTTAATGAAGAACGTATTAGATGCGTTTAGTGATTCTTAGTAGACTGTGATGTGGTATTAATAATGAAGGAAGAGCATATTCTATCAGCAACAACCACATCAGTTAGCATTTACGGGATCTACTTAGGGTGAAAGATGGGCTAGTGAGAAGGAACAACTTTCCCCTAGGAACTTAAGTTTTCACAGTAACTCAAATCAGCTGATCGGCAATTTTGTATAGGAGGTTATTTTTACGTATTTTGACCTATGTTCCTTGGGCAAAGTGGTTACGTATCACCAGCCCATCTTGAGTTTTTGACCGATAGGTCACTAGCAAAATTTCTATATATTTTGGTCAATTTGTTTTAAATAGCGTTTCGCATGTTTTTTTTTTGAAAACGTAACATTTGCCATGTCGTGTGATGTAGGTTTAAAATGGCATCATCCCAAATAGCATCACCGCAATTCTAACTGTGGGTGTTGTAAAATGTGATTATGAGATAACAATTTCATCCAGGGAATGTGCAGCAGCATTCACTATGAACGCAACATCTTTACTTTGCTCGCCATTCCACCTGCCAACAATAATAATAAAATTCTTTATTGAACATATTAAAAAAAAACATCCTTAACATAGAAATATGTGAAGTAGATACAACAAGGCGGCCCTCTTGCTATGGTAGCAAGTTCTACCAGGCAACCTTTGGGTGATATGAAAGTAATAATCCAACATCACACGACAGTTTATCCTTATCGACATGGTTATAATCTAAACTGACGACAACCACACATCACTAGCCCCTAGGAAAACAATAAACGTCGCGAAAGCGTTGTAGTAACATACAGACGTACAGATTATCCGGCAATATGTTTTTGAAGTACAATGGAAACCGCACACGAGTTTTCCCGCGCTCTGAACACGAAGATTATTCCTTCACTTTTTTTGGGTAGTAACTGGGGAGACGTGCTTTGGGTAGTTGAATACATTTTAAGGAAAGACGTTGGCTTGAATAGACATGTTTGATGGCCGATGTGGCGCAATGGTAGCGCGACTGCTTGCGGCACATACCACGCCTTTATTCCTTTACGGGGTAAGCAGAGCGCAAACAGCCGCAAAAAAGGACATTTACGCCACGTCTGATAAATATTTGAGGTTTATTCGGAAAATTGTGTATCGCCATAGTGACAGGTTGTCAGCCCATCGCCTAAAATTGCAATACACACCCTCGAGTCCCTTAGTCGCCTCTCACGACTCCCAGGGGAAAGAAATGGGGTGATGCTATTCTAAGCCGGCATCACACGGCAAACATACACATACCACGCCTTTATTTCTTTATTTCTTTACGGGGTAGGCAGAGCGAAAACGGCCGTATAAAACAAACACTTACGCCACATCTGGCAAACATTTTAAGTTTATTCAGAAAATTGTGTATCGCCATAGTGATAGATTGTCAGCTCTTTGCCTGAAATTGCAATGCACATATTACCCTCAAGTTCTTTAGTCACCTTCTACGACACCCATGAGAAAGAAATAGGGTGATGCTATTCGAAGCCAACATTACACGGAACTAACAATCAATACCACAACAAAATCTAGTTCAATTACCATAACGTACTACTAATACATAATCACATTAATCGTATGAAAACAGAACCAAACCGTGCCTTGTAAGGTCTGAAAGGGGTCTCGAAGGGTCTTTTTAATTAGCAAAAGTGGGACCTCCATGCATCAACCATTGTTTAGGGTCGTGAATAAAAATGGGTTTTGGTTGGGCGGCCGGGAATATATCGCTGTTATAGGGCAGCGATTTGTTAGGATAGAAGGTGTAAATGAGTTTGAATATGGATCACGGTATAAGCTACGGGTCTGCTACGAGCTCGCTACGAGGTTGCTACGCGGTTTCTATAAGTTGGCATTGGTTGGTGTAGAAATGTTTAAAGCTAACATTGATGAAGGAAATGATTCGTTTGAAAGAGATTGCTTCCATTCATAAAACCGTTTTTGTACACATTGACCGAATATTATTATATTTTTACACACATACTTTCCAAATTGTCTTTCCTCTATGTTTTTGAGCTTTGTCATACTCGTACTATGCTTAAATAGGAAATAAATACGGCAATGCAATACATACAGTTCGGAAACAAATAGTTTATTGAACATGGACTGAACAACAACTGCTAGACATGAGCCTCTCCCTATTGGGGGGTATTGCCAAACTTACTACGCTTGGTAAATGGATTGGCGAGCGCAGTGAAAGATATCGTCTTCACATGAAACGCTGCTGCCCGTTCCCTAGGTGAATTTTTATCAGTCGCTTTTTACGACACCCAAGGGTCGTATTGAGGTGGTGCTATTCTAAGCCGGCATCACACGGCTCCTCTCTTGACACTCGTCTTATAAAACACCATATTACAAACTCTGTGAGAATACATCGCTAACGCAATGTTGTAGTTCTGAGCAAAGAATCTTTCCTTTCCTAAGAATTCAGTTTTATTTACACATTGAAATATCACTTCCTTTACAAGTGGTCGGCAAACAAAACATTAGGTTTTCTCGGGGAACAATAACAAACAACCATTTTATTGTGAACCCTACTATAGTCACTAATAATACAAAAATACATATGGTGAAATATAATAAATATATATATATATATATATATATATATATTATATGGTATAATACTTGCCGTGTGATGCCGGTTTAGAATAGCATCACCCCATTTCTTTCCCGTGGGAGTCGTAAGAGGCGACTAAGGGACTTTGAGGGTGTGTATTGCAATTTCAGGCGATGAGCTGACAACCTGTCGCTATGGCTATATACAATATTCCGAATGACCCTCAAATATGTCAGACGTGGCGTAAATTTCCGTTATTGCAGCCGTTTACGCTCTGCCTACCCCGCAAGGGATAATAAGCGTGATATATGTATGTGTGTGGTATAATACCGATAACTAACACTCAATACTGGCTGGTTATCAGGAACAACTTTCCCAAGGAAAATAGGTCTAACGTACAAAAAATTGAACCTGCCATGCAAATTGACTCGATCAGTTGGTGCGTTTTATACAGGAGGTTAAATTTCCTATTTTGAAAAGGTCGTTCTTTATCACTAGCTCATACGCAGTTTTCGCTATCTGTCACAAGTAAAATTGCAATCTATGTTATGGTTTAATTTGCACGCATAGGGCTTAATTCTTTACGAGTACATTAATGATGATAAAAAATAACAATTTTATGATGAAAAAAAAAAGATGTCTTCATTTTACATTTCCCAATAATGATGTGTATAATTCACCTAAAATGACAGTTTATGTGTACAAATAATCAACCCAAGTGTGGTGAGTTTAGTCGCAGAATAATGAATTATTGAAATATAACATAAAATATTTCCTGGCTTCTGACAATATCGTTCTTTCAATGTTTTAATAATTTATTTAAAATATAATTAAAACCGAATGTAATACAAGTTAGTAAATTGATCTATGAATCGAATACGTACAATTTAATTAGCCATATATGTAATACTTTTGTCAATACATTAAACCATCTCCTGTTATTAGTATACCTCGACATATTTATTTCAGGATTCAATCTACATTCGTTTTTCTCAATAACTTAAAAACCGTGCATGTTAATCCCTTTAAAATAATGAAAAACTGCTGATAATTGCTGTTAGAATAATTATAAACCAAAGTGATATTAAAAGTGACTGCGATATCCTAACCAAAAAATATTACTAATTGATTGACTATATAGGAAACTAACCTCACAACTCTTAGTCAAGAACCCCATGTTTGCAGTATACGACAGAGTCAAACGTTTTGAAGAGTGTACTATGGTTCATTATGCACTCACAGTGCTTAATTATTTTAATAAATAAAGATAAGTAATTGAAATGTCCACTGTTCTATCAACTGAGCTACCGGCGCTGCGGCTCGGCGGCAGAGCAGTGGTACCCCACCACACGGTCCCGGGTTCAAGCCCCGGCTGGCGCTAACATTGTTTCAATATCTTATTTTCGATTTCAAGGGTCTTTGTAGGTTAGTCGAGGGATAGCTGAATTTACACGAGCAGGCTCCTACACTTAGCGGTAAAATATTGCTTTCGCTGCTAATGCATGTGCTAGCGTGCTAGTCACACGCTGGCATAGTTTTTGGGGCTAACATTTTGTCTTCTCTTTTTATTTTTGCTTGTTTGGATCGAAGTATGGTTAAGGAAGAGTGAATCGATTAATGATTAGGTATTTTAGTTGCCTACTCGTGGATTTTATAAAATAATCATCAGCATTTTTACCCACTGCATAAATAAAAAAAAAATTAAAAAGCATTTTTTTTTTGTAGTTTGTTGGCGGTAAAACAATTGACATAGTGTTTTTGGTCTTATCTATGAGTAAGTGTAAAAAAATGCTGAAAATATTTGTTTCAAAGGTAAGACTAACAAATAAGGAATACCTAAATAGATCTTAAATTCGAAGGCGAGAGTGTTTTAATTTCACACCTGATTGCACACGTATATTTTTCTCTCAGCCTACCCTCTGGTTGGCCGGGAGAGAATGCTGCATGGCATTTAGGCCCGCTTTTTGTACTATGAGCAATAAATTATAAACAAATATTTTGTCATCCCATACACAATTTATACATAATCCCAAATTCAATTCCTAGATCTAGTAGTTTTGAGGTACCTAGGTATAACCAAAGGCTCGTTTCCATTCGATTCTCGTCTGTGAAATTTAGTCGCGGAATTGAAGACTGTATGAGACAATTGTGAAAACATGCACAAAAAACATTCATTTCATATTCAAACAATCAAGTTTTTCGTGACCTATACACCTGTAGTTTTGGCACTAATCAATCTGTTAATTTGCATCTCAACTTATCACAAAACATTTATTTTCATTGTGAATTGGCTGTGACCACACCCGCGGCTACCGGTTAATTATTTAAAATTAAAATGATCCCCAAAATGCGGTTTGCTCGGTGCACTGGTTTTTAGCGTAACCGTAATTAAATTGAAACTAATTTTATTATTGAGGCTACGGAGGGAAGTCATCCGTGATTTCAATATGGGTAATTATTGAAAAAAATTTATTGTGCCATTGGTGTGACAAGTTTTTTTTAAACATACAAACAGAAACTTAGTATTGCCGAACAGGTGGTCACAATAGCCTTAGGCTATTTCCCCGTTTACTCGATAATTGTCTGATTCGACAATTTACAGTAGTGGAAATGGCCGAAATGTGTCATTTTCCTCCCATTCCCATTAATCGTCGGATCAGACAATTAATGGTAAACAGCCTTATGACACTTTAGGTATATGCGGCGTTATTTTGTTATTTTTGTTCAGTTTGGCTCAAGGGGTGAGACTGAGATGTTCTGGGAAAAACAGATTAGATTGTGATGAGTAAAATCATCTTATCCTGTATGTCACTAACACTGCTATTCTATACATTAAATATAGGAATCAAAAACAAAAAAAAAGCAACATAAAACTTAACACCAATTCGTGTTAAGATTCTAATTTAAACAAATACCGTATTATAAAAAATAAAACAAGCGCGCATTTTGACGCTGTTTAAATTATTTCTCCATACAATTGTCAAACAACTTAGACACTGTTTTCAGTTTTTTGTATTACCACCGTACTAATAGTACCATAGTACTAATGCTCTTTAACTACTTAGCCATCGCTTATTCGCGTAACAATGACGAAAATCCTAGATAGATAGTTGACGAATGAGAGATGATGGGTTAAACTTGTATGATTTTGATTTCTATATTTTCATGTCTAAAATAACTTCTGAAGAAACGAATTCTATCGACAAGCGCAGCCATGGAAAGCTTCTGATCCGCGATATATGTCAGAAATAGAGCAGAAATAGGCCCCGAGCGGATCGGATCTCCTATGTGCTCTCAATTGCTCCTCGGTACTTACAGTGTTGCCAGTTGAGTGGGTTCACCAGGATTACTGGTAAAGTGGCAAGGCTGCTGGGGGTTTCCAGTCATATATGATTTAATTTAAATAGCGTTGAGGTACAAATAACTGACCTTAAGATGGTTAGGAATAATTTATGAAAATAAAAATGGGCACTCTCCGCCTTGTTTTATAATGTCATCTCATCGCACTCTGACAGACGCACGCGATACGGTGCGTTAAAATACGTAGCGACGGACGACAAGTGGAAAAATCGCAAATCTATCTCATGCATTTTATTTTTTTAGTTATTAAACGTTATGCACTTAAATGTCCACTGTTTGGGCTTAACGCCAAAGGCATTATCTCCCAGTCTACCATAGGGCATGTGGAAAGGGACAAGTCAGGTGCGTTAAACAAACAAAAAAAAGAAGAAAATGCATTGTGTTGTAAGGAGCAGTTGTTGCTACTGACCATACGTCTTTATCTTTAAGATAATCTTCTGTCTTGTAATACGTCTTCAAACATAAAAGTTTTCTTGATCAGTTGGCAACACTGTCGACAGTGCTTGGATTCGATTTACGAAGCGGTTTCTATATCGTTTTATTAGATCGCCCGTTCGTTTTGTATGTCCCGCCGAATTCGAGTGCTCGGTTTGACTGTTTGCTGTGTACAGAGCAAGAGTTTTTGTCGGACATATATTTTGAAGGAATCGTATTTCAACATTTTCAACCCGGGGTTCCAAATAACGTGTGATACCGGCTTAGAATAGTATTCATCGTAAGAGGCAACTAAAGTTCTCGAGGGTTCCGTGTGTACTACAATTTTAGGCGACAGGCTGACAACCTGTCATTATAGTGATATAATACTCTTCTGAAACAGCCTTCAAACATGTGTCAGACGTGGCGACAGCAACTTTATTTGACAGCCGTTAACACTCCGCCTACTCCGTAAGAGACAATGGCCTGATATGTTTAAGTATGTATGTTCGAAATTGGAAAATAAAAACGTTCTTTATACAGTAAATTTAAGAAGAACATTTATAGTTATATTTTATTTAAGGATGACGACCGATGTGGCGCAGTGGTATTGCGACTGCCTGCGACGCAAAGGTTCCGGGTTCGATTCTCGGTGGGACACTCACAAAAAGTTGATATTTATCTCTTTGTGAATTTGTTCCCGGTCTGGTAAGGACATTGCAGGGTGAACCACCTGATTGTCCGAAAAAGAAATGGTTCCGTGCTTCGGAGGGCATGTTAAGCCGTCGGTCCCGGTTGCTGTCTATGATTACTTAGACGGCGGTCGTAACACAACCATGTCAGAGGCCTACTAGTGGTAGTAGGCGGTTGAAAAACTCTGACACCAGGGTTCATCGGGTCGTTGGATGACTCGGTGTCCCACACGCAAAGAGAGATTTAAAGATGCAATTAATATTATTTATAGTATGCCTTTAACAAAGGTAAGCAAAATTTAGTAAAGAAGTTAAAGGTATCCAAGTAAAAATAAATCGTATGTAAATAAATTGAGTATTTATACTGTTATGACAATCACCATGCGCTTTATTCGCTTAAACACACAACAATAAAAAAATGTGGGTACGAATTTTGAACTCTTTCCCACAAACCAATGGACCCCACGAATGTTTGCCTGGAATCGTCAAAGTGTCCAAAGCACAAGGTGTCCCACAAAGCGGTTTGTCCGCCCATTATTTACGGAGGCCCTTTTTAAACGCCCTTCGTCCTTAGTAAACTGTCGTCCGGCGGCAAGCAGAAGGGTATATGAATTTAAAGGGCAGGATTTTTTATGTTAAAAACTTATTTTGTTGACTTGTTCTTTTGTGTGTCTTGTTGGAGTTATTATAGGGTTATGATATGATAATTTAGTGATCAGGAAGTATTTTTTAGGGTCAATTGTTTTATATTCACCATGTGATGCCGGCTTAGAATAGCGTCACCCTAATACTACCCGTGGGTTTCGTAAAAGGAAATGGGCAGCAGCGTTCCCTGTGTAAGGAATATCTTACACTGCGCTCGCCAATACGCTAGCAAAGCGTGGTGGGTATGGCAATACCCCCAATCGGAGGAATTCCATGTAAAGCAGTGAACTGTTGTGGCTTTTAATGTAATGGTCTACGTTATACACGGCTATTTTTTATTCACCCCGGAAAATTTACAGGGTGATTCTACTCATGATTCAAAACAACTTTTAGTGTGCAAAATCGCGAAAAAAAAATCCAACTGTCCCATACATTTTGTTCCAGTAGTTATGAATTTTTCTATGGAGCAGCCGTTTTCTGTTTCGCGATTTCGCAGGTGACCCCATAGTAAAAGTTGTTCAGAATCATGAATAGAATCTCCCTGTTAATTTTCCGGGGTGAATAAAAAATAACCCTGTATTGGATGCTATTCAATATGTAGGTTTAGCTTTTCTGTTTTGTCAGGTACTCACAAGCTTTAGTTCATTCAAAATCTGTACCAATTTATTGGAACTATCTAAAACCATTCTGCTCAAAGAGAGATGTTTGTAAAGTTTCCAACAGTTTGTTTGATTTGACAGCTCAAAACTAAGTTTCGTTAACGAGGATTCAATTTCTTGGCGTATTAATTAAAATTGTGACAATGTTTAGAAGGTATCAATGATTTCAAATGGCCGGAATCTTATGGAAATATTTTTTTACATACATACATATATCACGCCTTTATCCCTTGCGGGGTAGGCAGAGCGTAAACGGCCGCAGAAAACGGACATTTACGCCACGTCTGACATAAAATTGAGGGTCATTCGGAAAATAGTGTATCGCCATAGCGACAGGTTGTCAGCCCATCGCCTAAAATTGCAATACACACCCTCGAGTCCCTTCGTCGCCTTATACGACACCCACGGGCAAGAAATGGGGTGATGCTATTCTAAGCCAGCATCACACAAATAACTTCTTGAATGATGTATATCAACGTGATACCGAATTCACATTCACATTAACGGCCACAACATTCTACTGCTAAACATGGGCCTCCCCTTATTGGGGGGTATTGCCATACTCACCACGCTTAGCAGGTGGATCGGCGAGCGCAGTGCAAGATGTTACATTCAGGGAACGCTGTTGCCCAATCCCTGGAAGATAATTCTTTAGTCTCTTTTTATGACTTGGGGTAGTATGGGATCTACCTCCTAGCGGTCCACCCCGGGCAACGGCACGCGCACCCTGTGGATAAGTCCGGCTGAACGATCCCACTAAGCGGTGGAAGGCTCCGTAAGGGGCCGCCTGTCTCGCGACCACCATCCCACTGAAGTCTGGCGCTAAGTAGCTTGCTGCGTTCCGTCAGTGTGTGGGAGTGCCAGTGCCTTAACAGGCTTCTTCTGGGTGAGCTCGCTCCATCTTAGACTGTCTCTGTCCTATGACCTAGACTAGAGTCAAGGGCAAACCCATCATTAATACAAAAAGAAATGACACCCACGAGTAGAATGTTGTACCACGGCACCACACGGCGAACAGATGCCGAACTGCCTCGCGGTATTTAGACTGTTAACCTAAATTTGTTTCACGTTACATCCGAACCGAATCCTTTTAGCGTAACTTTGCAAACTAATCGAATTGCTCCGGTCAACCTGTCTAAGTTTAACTCGACAGCCAGCTGCCAATGGCAACTAGTGCTGCTTAGGTACCTATATTATTATCAATGCTAGATTTTTTTCATTGTTCGTAGTTCTACGTCTTGTAAATTACTTCAATCTTCTTTAAATAGTCTACTATTTGTACATTACCATTTTATGCCAGCTTAGCATAGCAACACCCAATATGTGACACATGGAAGTCATAAGAGGTGACTAAGAAACTCGAGGGCTTCATGTGTATAACAGTTTTAGACCCTCAAAGATTTGAGGTCTGTGATCAAAGGTCTAGTAATCAATCGCAAAATCTCTTAACCAAGAGGTATTAAAAGAAATGGTTCCGAGCTTTGGAGGGTACGTTAAGCTATCGGTCCCGGTTGCTGTCTATTATTACTTTGACTGTGGTCGTAACACAACCATGTCAGAGGCCTACTACTAGTAGTAGACGTTTGAAAAACTCTCACTCCAAGGTTTATCGTGACGTTGGATGACTCAGTGTCCCACACGAAAAGAAAGTTCGAATGACTGAATTACCTGCCACTGATTGTACAGTCGGTTGTAGCACATAAAGTACCAGGGGTATATACCAAAAGAACTTAATTATTTTTGTCCCTAGCAATATAATTTTTTTGACATGAATATGAATTGGTAGAAAATGACTTTTTTATGAGAAAGTGTTTAGAATTTTATTATTCATTTACTGGGGATAAAAATAATTCAGTTCTTTTGGAGTACCCCTGGTACCTTATGTGCTACAACCGACTGTACTATATTAAATCAGGCCCTTCAGGATCGGCGGGTTAACTAGGTAACCAAATTTCGTGAGGTACTTTTCGGGGTAAGGTTAGCGAAGCGTATATTTTACGACAAGAGGTCGATTTAAAGGCGGGGCTAGCGAGCGGGCAAGCTTTTTAAAACAATTTTATTTTGACAAATTATAGCTTTAACATGATGAAAAAAATTATGTTTTTGTCGAGGGTCAAACAGATATAAATTTGCTGTAAAATAAACACATTTACAAACTTTTGCTTATTAGACAAAAACATCAAAAATAACCTGAAAGTATTCAATTCTCTTTTTTTTATTTTGTCTAAAGTTTAAAAATGATTACCAAATTGTTATGCTAATTTTAATGCCGTGTGATGCCGGCTTAGAATAGCTTCACCCCATTTCTTTCCCGTGGGAGTCGTAAGAGGTGACTAAGGGACTCGAGGGTGTGTATTGCAATTTTAGGCGATGGGCTGACAACCTGTCACGGTTGTCACGGACCCTCAAATATTTGTCAGACGTGACGTAAATGTTCATTTTCGCATAATTATTGGTTGTTCCTTTCTGGGGACAGGGCCTTAATAAATAGTAGATAAAGTTGAAAAGTAACGTTTTCATAATATATTAGGAAGCCAATTATTGTAGTTTACGGTAGGTAGAGACAATCAATGATTTAGGAACTGTCTAACTTACAGATAGAAATCAATTTCATAGAAATCGGTTAAGTATTTTATAATAAACAGGTTCCTCAACTGTTCATTTCATTATTGGATTTTCGCATTATTATGTTTTTCCCTTATCACTTAAATAAAATTTCGATACATGCAAAGTGACGTAAATCCCTGGAAAAAAACATTTTGTTTTATTTATAACCAATTTTCCACTTACCTGTAACGGAAAACCGAGCAAAATGACGAGCTCACTCAAAATTGCTTTTTTAAACGACACAACTTTAAAAATCTATTTTGAAGCGCCTGCCAAACATGGCGCCTGAAGGCACAGATTATTAAATTTCTGTGATGGCGTAAAACGCAAATCCAGCACATATTCCCCTAGGGATGCTGATTTAATTTTTTATATCTCTGGTGTGATTTTGAGGACGAAATTCTCGGCCATCTGTCTGTATTTAGTTTAAATAGAAATTCTCTCTCTTTTCGACGACCCGATGCACCCTGGTGTCAGAGTTTTTCAACCGCCTACTACTAGTAGTAGGCCTCTGACATGGTTGTGTGACGATCGCCGTCTGAGTAATCATAGACAGCAACCGGGACCGGGGGATAGGAACAGAAAACATTCAAGCCCGCTTAGCGGTTCACCCGCTGCTCTCAGCTGTTTTCCGCAGAAAGTGACCTTTTTCCGGCATAAATTGTACATAAAAACCTTTCTCTTGAATCACTCTGTCTATTAAAGAAAACTGCATTAAGATCCGTAGCGCAGTTTTAAAGATCTTAGCACACAACAAACGGGACACCACTGGGACACAAAACGGGACTTTATTTTATACTACGTAGTGATAATAATTTACAGTCAAGATCGGGCTGAGTTAGACAGTTTGGACTGAGGACCGTTCTTATGCCGCACGCATAAGACTTACATTCGCCGTTCGAGTGTCTTACCGGATGTGACCTTGACTGTACCTTCCTAGAATAATAGTAAACAAAGAAACTTGACTGGCCCGATGGCGTAGCGGATAGTACCCCTGCCTGCAACGCCCAGAGTTGTGGGTTCGATCCCCACAAGACACAAATATTTATTAAGTCATTTTCATCATTTGTGTTAAGTATGGGTGTTTTTTTATGCATATTTTTTAAAGTATATAAGTATTACTATCAGCTATCTAGTTACCCTAGTACAAGCTTTGCTTAGTTTGAGGCTAGATGGCGCTGTGTAAACTGTCCAGTTTTTTTTATTTGTAAGAAATTTTGTTATTTTATTATCTATCTGTTGTGATACTGAATTGTTTTGTTATGATATGAAGGTAAAGATACGTTATCAAGATTTAAAATCTTACAGAATAAACAGAGCATACCTATGTAACGTAATGAGAAAAATATCCTATAATGAGAATTTTTTAATACTGTAACAAATTTTGAGCAAAATCTCAGAAATGACTTTTTCTTACTCATGCAATTTGTGTAAAATTAGGTTCAAACAGCCAAAACAACATTGTAATATGGTCCAAAACGACATTTAAATTGTGTTTTAAATGACATTATATTTGATAAAAGACAGGACGTCTTTATATTATTTCTTTATTCGCGACACAACTTCTTTGTCATTTTATTACTCCTAATTCACCATTCTGGATACAATTCCGGAATAACAATTTCATTAAGCACTCATATTGTGAATTTCGGGTTTTGAACGTATTTTGAGCTGGCAATATTTTACGGAAAATATTCAGCAATGCTTTGATGAATGATATTACGTTTTAATATGTAAGCTTTCCTTAAACAATGATATAGAAATGCAAGGCAATGGACGTCAATCTCTCTCTCTCTCTCTCTCTCTCTTTGTATGGGACACCGAGTCGTCCAACGACCCGATGAACCCTGGTTTCAGAGTTTTTCAACCGTCTACTACCACGAGCATGGTTGTGTTCCGACCACCGTCTAAGTAACCGGCAACCGGGACCGACGGCTTAACGTGCCCTCCGAAGCACGGAACCATTTCTTTTTCGGACAATCAGTTGGGTCACCCTGCAATGCCCCAACCAGACCGGAAACAAATGCACAAAGTGAGAAATATCAACTTTGTGAGTCTCCCACCGAGAATAGAACCCGGAAACTTTGCTTGCAGGCAGTCGCACTACCACAGCGCTACATCGGCCGTTGTGGACGTTAATACATACACACACACACATATCATGACTTTTGTCCCTTGTGGGGTAGGCAGAGCGTAAACGACCAGAAAAAACGAACATTTACGCCACGTCTGACAAATATTTGAGGATCATTTGGAAAATTGTGTATCGCCATTGTGACAGGTTGTTAGCCCAAAATTGCAAAACACACCCTTAGTTGCTTCTTACGATTCCCACGGGAAAGAAATGGGGTGATGCTATTCTAGGCCGGCATCACACGGCATAGTGGACGTTAATAATGTAGCAATAATACTGTGGTGGCTTTCGAGTTAGTTTCGGTGGCGAGCGATAGAATAGTAGTAAGAGAGTATGCAGAAATGCATACCAATGATATGAAGTCTCCATCTATCCATCCGCTCAGTTGTTCAAAAGATCAGTTGTTCCGTGATCATGACATAAAACTGGGCTGAAATATCTGACAATTCAACGAAATCAAATGCCGTGGTAGGAACCCATTTTAGTGTTATGGGTCATTATGTGTGACCGCGAAAGTTCAAAACAGTGTATGCATATACATTTGTTTTCATTCAGATGATTTATACTAATAGAATGTATAAAAAGGTTACGTGTTATAAATTTTGTAACATAAGCTAGGTATTTTTTCATCATTATTGTTAACATAAAAAAAATGGTTTTAAATTTGTAATGAGGACAAATTTTTGTAAAACTATGTTTGGAAAGAAACATTTTCTTTCTTTTCTCAACTACTTTGTACCCGAGCTAATTAAGATGCAAAATTTTTAAAAAATAAGGTGCATCAAGAATTTAACAGAGAAAACAAGAACAGAAATGATTTTACACTTTGTTGTGTGACGATGAAGTAACGAAACCGGTTGCTTTAAAAGCATTTTAATTAAAATAATAGTGGAACCAGTGTAAAAATTTACTTTAAATTTATAATTTTTGAGTTAAAAACTTTCTAATATGAACGAAAAGACGAAATAACGACGTCGGGGTAAAAGGCTCCCAAAACTAGCCACTATAACAAAAAATCATACACACACATATCACACCTATAATCCCTTGCGGGGTAGGCAGAGCGTAAATGGCCGCAAAAAAGGGATATTCACGCCACGACAGACATATATTTGAGGGTCATTCGGAAAATTGTGTATCGCCATAGACACATCCTACTATTATTATAATTTATACAAAAACTACTGAACCGATTGTAATGAAATTTGGCACACATACCCATAGAAGGTAACATGGATTAACAAATAAAATAGTTTTTATCACCACTTATGCGGGTAACGGCTAGTATATAATAACATCTCAAGATGAGCGATTTCACACAAACATTTTGCAAATAGCAATATCTAAATTTTTCGTAATCTAAGGTCTTAACTCACAAAATCAACAAATTACACCGTCGCGCTTTGCCTAGCAGAAAGATTCGTGTCGACGGCTCACTGGTTTGAGGGTTGATTTGAGGATTTTATAAATCACATTTTACCGAAAACTGCAAATATCAAGCGAAAAAGGTTATGGGAATTTATTTAAGGTTGATTGGTTTATTGTAGCACTAGTGGCCCGCCCCGCGGTTTCACGAGTTATTGACCGTCTTACATACATACATACATAAATCACGCATATATCCCTTACGGGGTAGGCAGAGCATTAACGGCTGAGAAATAGATTAACACCACGTCTGACAAAGGTTTGATGGTCAATCAGGTAACTGTGTATCACTATTGTGACAGGTTGTGAGCCTATCACCTAAAATTGCAACACACATCTAACCCTCGAGTCCCGTAGTCGCCTCTTACGACACCCATGGGTAAGAAATGGGGTGATGCTATTCTAGTCCGGCATCACAGTTGACCGTCTTCCCGCGGGGAAAAGACCTTTTCCCTACATGCATTATTAATTTGGTATTAAATTTGATGCGTACTTTAAAATATCTAAGCATACATAGGGACATGCGGACACAGGAAGTAACCTCATTTTATACTATTCAGTGATTGTGACATTTTTTCTTCGATACTAAAGAAATTATCGTGTTTTGACAAAAGTCTGCTTAGTAACAAAATTTCTTTTGATTATACGGCGGCAACCTAAAGTAGCATAATTTTTTAATTGTTAGGCAAGGACATAAAAGTTTTTCCGCGCAATTTATTTCCCTGGCTTCACTAAGTGGAAGTGTACAAGTGTATTATAAAATGTGGGGTTTGGGCTTTAAATTACTCTGAACATTTCAATGTGTAATATGTAATATGTAAATAAATATAAAATTTATTTATGTATTTATTAATAAGTATGTACTGTTTATAATATATTATATGCAAGTCCCTATCTGTATGTGTACACGGTTTTGTCATTCCCTAATATAGTATTTTCTAATTCCACTGTGCAGGTTGGCTGGAAGAGATCTCTTCATAGAGATAAGCTCACCTTTGTGACTACGTTCAAAATTCAAATTTAGTGTAATAATCTGGTACACAATAAAGAATATATGTTGTAACTAACCATTTTTTCCTTATTGTTTCAGACTGGGAAACATTTTCACCGCACATCACTTCTCATCAAAGCCTTCAACCATAAGTTTAGACTGGATCTTGAGCTTAACACGTGAGTACACTTATTTAAGTTTCAGAAACGTTAAGTATAAAATAACAAAATTTGAACGATTGAATCATTTGAGCCTTTAAAAAAATTATGTTGTACGAAACATATGGCATGTTTATTTTACAGGGCAAATTTTACCATTTTAACTATTGATAGTTTTTTCGACGGTTGCTGCACCTATTCCAGACCGTGGAAAATTTGACGGTATCAAAATATCTGTTGATAAAGGTTTCGATCATTTCGTAAAAATATTACCTCATTTAATCTTGCACTTGTGAAGGTAAATACAAAGATTAAAAATTTTAACCGCTAGGTCTATAATAAATAAATTTCTACCGTCTCTTTTTGTAATTGCTGTAACTGTCCAAGTTAACTTTTGTAGTAAACTCGCTAACAGATGTGGCTGGGAAAACTTGGAAATTCAGTTATACCGTTCCTTACTCCGGCCGCGATAAAACTTTTTTCTCTGTGATAATGATTTTTTTTTTTACGTTTACTATAAAACTAGGGGAACAAAATGTTGATCTTAGTATTTTTGTAACTTTAAATGATTTCTGTTTTGGGTCAATTTGATCGGATAAACGTAAGCGAAATTTTAATACGTCGAAAAGACATCAAACACTTTTAGGCCTTTTTATGACAATATTGTTTACTTATTTATCTCTCTACTTAATTTTTGAGTATTTTAATATTTATTTCGATTGGTTGCATGCACAAATGCAAATAAAATTAAAGATTGCAACGAACTAAAGAAAAAAACGACAGCGCGTTTTAGAAAACCAACAACGGCATCTAGTGGACATAGATATGCCATGAGACCCACAGATCAGGCCCGTTATCTACGCCGATATTTACATTAATTTGATAAAATCAATCAAATATTTTTTTACACTAATAAATACCAAATTTTAAAACACTTCCCGTGTTAGGTATACAATTTTTGAAAACTTGCAAAATTTTTAAGTGCGGGCAGGATTTTAACCTGCGACCTAATTGTTTACCTAACACGGGAAGTGTTCTAAAATTTGGTATTTAATTTATCGCGATACATTCAATCAGTAAAGATCGAATTAGTCGCCGGGTATTAGTTGCAAAACTAACCCGGTAGATGGAGCCGTGCCACGCGTTACTGGCATTAAAATACACTTGCAAAATTGGCGGGCAAGGAATGAGCTGCGGTAGCCCAGATGGAAGAGGCGTCGCCACTAGTAATGCGAAAGTCGCAGGTTCAAATCCTGCCC
The DNA here is from genome assembly GCA_027580185.1 of Tuta absoluta. Taxonomy (NCBI): domain Eukaryota; kingdom Metazoa; phylum Arthropoda; class Insecta; order Lepidoptera; family Gelechiidae; genus Tuta; species Tuta absoluta. The sequence goes on from JAQAHW010000003.1 coordinate 1,603,096, forward strand.
GCGCTAGAAAACTTTGCAAGTGTTCAAAAATATTTTACACTACTTTTAGTTGTTTGTATTTCACTCAGCCTTTGGCATAAAACACTGAATATAACCAAGCTTTCGCTTATATTAAAAATATGTATTGCAATACTCATGTAATTCAGTGCTAGAACAATTCGACAAAATATACCTAATGTCTGCCTATTAGGTCTTTTCATTTACACAAAGGAGCAGGCTTTAGTAATTTGCGGTAGAAAAACAAACTTTTCTTTAAGGCGAGTGTACCCGTGAACGACCTTGACAGTGGCGCTATTTCAGAAAAAAATATTTTATCTTTATACAATCTACCAGAATATCCGTTGCCCAAGTTTTTAGTATTATCATTAGGTAAAATTAGAACCCGCAAACTCAATGAAATATTTGCTGAAATTAAAGTTATGGCAATTAGTGCCAATAGCAGCCGTTTTTAGGTACTTTTTTCCATACCTTTAATTGCAGCAAATATTTCATTAAGTTTGCTGGTTTTAATTTAACTTGAGGATGATACTAAAAACTTGGGCAACGGATATTCTGATAGATTGTTTGTATAAAAAGAAAACTTTTTTTGTAATGTGGCGCCACTGTCGAGGTCGTTGACGGCTACACTCGCCTTAAGTTAACCAACCAGCTACAATGATTGATTACTTTATAGATGGCTTGTAAAATTGTTCATACTTTTAAAGATAGATTGCAGCCAAACTTTTGCGAGAGATTAGTTAAAATAAGTGATTTTTAAGATAAACTTCAAACTCTGACACCAGGGTTAATTGGCTTGTTTGTTTACTCATGTACCCCACTGGACAGAGAAGAAAACAGTAGTTTTTTAGATAACTACAGGTACATATAAAGTATCGTATTAGGTATCTACTATTGGATGTAGTTCAACCTACGAATTCACGGGAGCATCTTATACTGGTTATTTTAAATATTATTAAGTTAATTTATAAAAAAAACCATATCATGTTGGTCTCTGAAAGAGGTAAATTGACGTGCTGCTATTACTCTTCTTATCTATAATATTCCCTAAGTGCAATACTGTTAAGTAAATGAAGGATCCCGTCGAGAATTACAGAATGGATATTTTTTTATATCCCTTCCATAAAATACAGCTTATCTGTGGAATGAGTGGAATCCAAACGAATCAAAAGAATTTCTTTATAAGTTTTTGGACGGTCGCTGCTTTGGCAAAATATTGCGGGGTTTTGCAGTGAACCAAAAATTTATTACTTATATTTTTAGGATCGTTTATAGTGAAAACTAAATGTTCTCAGATTAACTTAGTTTTAATATTACAAACTATCCTACTTTATATATTGTGGATCTGGCTAAAGAAATACATACATACATACATCATGCCTATATTCCTTGCGGGGTAGGCAGAGCGTAAACGGCCGTAAAAATACGGAAATTTACACCGCGTCTGACAAACATTTGAGGGTCATTCGCAAAATTGTGTATCGCAATAGTGACAGGTTGTCCGCCCATCGCCTATAATTGAAATGCACACCCTCGAGTCCCTTAGTCGCCTCTTACGACACCCACCAGAAAGATATGGGGTGATGCTACTCTAAGCCGGCATCACACGACTAAAGAAATTATATTTTTATTTGTCTAGCAAACAAACCAAACATTCAGTGTCATACATTCCATACGTAAAAAAATAACTTCTTATTTCTCATCACGTTCAATCTTTAGTGTCTGATATTATCAAACTACAGGCTAAAATTTTACAGCTGAAATTCGATGATCACTGCATAGTCGGGTAGCCATAATGATAACAGGAATATTAACCGGCTTCGCAATGTGCTAAAAATTACACCTGTACACTTGTAGCATGTAGTTTCATAACAATGGGCACAGTAGTATGATGAAATCACTATAAGTACTGAATATTCATGTATATTCGCCTTATTTAGATGTCGATCGTAAGCGGCTTTGCGTGCGTCTTAATATTTACTGTTATAACGAAAACTTTCACGAGCAAAGATAATAATATTGTCTGTAACTTAGCAACAAAACTGCGTCCTTTGAGGAGTTTCTAAATTTACTTACATAGCTAAATAACATTTTGTACATAAAAACAAAAACTAGCTTATACTTCAGTATTTTGCATCTGAACGTCCAAATAAAGCACTAATCCAAAAATAACAACCGAGCAGTACGAAGACGAAAACAGAACATGTTTTCCAAAAAGGTTATAGTACTGCGTTCCTTCCGTACTATGTTCCTATATTAGGGCGTTTAATAATGTTCTCCGCTTGCTGACTAAAAAGTTATAACGGCAAACGCAGAGTTTCAAAATGGAACAATCTGCGTTCTGTGTTTGAATTTCGTCGGTTTAATTATAGCGAGTGTTAATTGAGTTGTTTTAATCCAGTTTTTAAAAACTTCGTGTAATCTGGAAATAAAAACGTATGCATTTTTTAAAGTAACATTTTGTGAGTAATCTGATACTAAATAAAAGCGGCGGGCATTTATAAAAAGTACCGTTGTTTTTAAACATTGGATTTTTAAGTTCAAATTATTTGCTTCTTGTGTGGATATTGCAGTTAGTACCGGCTTAGAATAGCATCACCCCAATTCTACCCGTGGGTGTCGTAAAAACGACTAAAGCGGCACACGATTTCCTGTAAATGCAATATCTTGCACTGTGCTCGCCAATCGGCCTGCCAAGCGTGGCGAGTATGGCAATACCCTCCGATTGGGGGAGGCCCATGTCAAGCGGCGGACTGTAGTGATTGTGTACATATGTATGTATGTTATGGACATTTATTTCCTGCTGATAATCTTAGCCATTGCGAAACAATGCTACTACACGGCTTGTGAGTTTTTTTTTGTAGGCGTATTCTCCTGGTTTATTTCAAATTTGTATTTATGGGATGTGTTATTTATAGTTCTGTAAAATTAACAAACTTCAAAGTTTATTTCAAACAAATTTTATTAAAAATGTAGTGGCAAGTCTAACGGTTTCGCCCGCAAACCTTTCTCTTGAATTACTTCATGTAATAAATCCGCATCAAAATACACCGGAGCATGGTAAGCGATTTTATTTAATACAATATATTGATAGGATGGGAATAGAAGAGGAAGGCCTTTGCCCAGCAGTGGGATGATGTAGGCTAAATAAGGTAAGAAGTGATAGGACAAAAGTGCAATGTAACAAATGTCAACGATAGAAGTTTAAGTTATTTCCGTGTTACAAAAGCCATCTTAACTTCTCTCTGACGGGTAACCGCTAAAAGCCTGGGCAGCCATGAGAAACGTTGCACTTTGAGCAAACACTAGGATCCGGCGCAAGTTTACTTTGTTAAATAATGAACTAAGGGAAAAGTTGCATCGGAGTGCAGCCCAAATACATGGCAGATGCGGGCGTACATGAACTCGCGGGACCGGGTTCTGATAAATAATATATCACAGACACATCGCACTCTAGGGCTGTGCTGTAGACTGTTTTTTATATTTTTTATAGACCGGTCTCTTCGATGTTAGCCTCGGAGCTTTGAAACCCCCGACAAATTGGTGGGGAGCAGGGTCTCACTCGGCAAAGTATGTGTGGTTGTTTAAACAACGAGCCCAGTCGCACCCTTGGACTTGGGAGTTGTTCTGGGAAGAACGGATCAGACTAAATCTACCTGGTACATGCCGGTAGTTCCCAAAATTGGGAACGAATGAGGGCCTCGGCCGGCGGGAGCGTCGGTTGCCTGAAGAGCTTGTGGAGTGTGATCTACTCGCAATGGCTGCAGCAGCGGCAACTGTAATGTCGTCATCATCATCATCATCATCCGAAAGGACGTGTCTGGGATGGCGTTTAAGACGCGAGGTTGGATAGGAGAAGTAGTTGGACGCGGCAACAACTAATTTTTTTTTATGATGGGGAGCGTTGTCGAAGAACCGACGAGACTTTTCCCTAATAAAAGCTTTAATTGTAGAGAGATTCAAGTCGATATGGAGGTTGGCATTCCGCAAGTACCAGAACACCCCGGTAGCCATGCGCATAAAACGGTTTTGGATGACCTGCAGCATGTTCAGATGTGAATCGAAAGTATGTAGACTGCGGTTATACTTGAATTCTATAACTCTATTTACTATAGATTATGCTCATAACATGACACACTTAATAAGAATCTACGAACCAAGATACTGTTTTTTGCATTGGTAAACTGAAATTCCTACTCCTAATTCTTGTAAATTTAAAGCAAATCCTAAAATAATATTGTCTCATTATTTTCTCTACAAAACATGTTTTATGTAGTTTAGTTCAGTTTTTACGCTGTTTATTTTGCCAACCCCAAATGAACTGTAACCTTGTAGGGTAGAGTAGTAGAGTACAATTTTAGGTCAAGAAAAAAGAAGAATCAGTAGATGAAAAGTCATGTTTGAAATTTTTCCTAGGAATAACTGTCAAATGGCAAAATTTGAGACGCGCTGTATCAGACTCTAGGTTCTTGTCTGTTGTAGTAGTCATATTTTAAGAATATCGGTTCCTTTAAAATATGCAATTGAATATTTGAATGCTAGCGTAACTTTTCAAGTATGAAATTGAATAGACTCTTACCAATTTTTGAAGAGCTTTATTTTAGTTGCCGCTAATATTTATATCGCAAATTGATCGTTGAATATCTAGAAGACTTGTTGTTGACTCAAGATCTTATTGTAAATAACACTGCAGCAAAAAATATTGACGAGCTTTTAAACAGTGTTTAAATTATTATTCCATAGGATTTGACTTTGTTAAACAGCTTAAACCATATCCAACTTTTTTGTAATAAAATGGTTCATATGTATTTGTATATTTTTGTAAACTAGATTTGAACGGTAAAAATGAGAATGAAATTACTTTATTCAATGTAGGATAGTATTTTCACTTATCGACGTCATGATCCGTAATTGTAAAAAAAGGAAAGAGTTGAACACAATTTTCTACTTTTTAATTTTATTTCTTGTGTAACACCCAACAAGAAGCAACTTGAGTTGAAAATCTAAATACGATCAGTTGCCGCTATAGCCTGCAGGCATGCGTTTATAAATTAACTCGTGTTACCGTTCACGTAGTCTAAACATAAATTAACTAGTTACAGCGATACACTCACAAGCGCTGTGTGTTTTCGCGGAATAGAAACGTGTTATATGAAACCGGGCTTCAAATGCATAGTTACTTATTGCCTGAAAAGGTTAATATGTGTGTGTGTCTTTTGTTAAATACTCGTACTTTTTAAGTAAATTTTTTAGTTAAAACCATTGTGGCTTCTTCAGATTATGATACTTAAATCTCTATCGTTGAGAAGAAACAATTAAACACAATGCAACTTTCTAAATATTAAACTATACCAACCAGAAGTATTAAAAAATAGACATTATTATCAATTTATGGCTAGGTATAGTAACAACTTTAAAATTTACTATGGTTTTATTTTGCACTCACAGTGCTATATTACTTTCATAAATGAAAATAAGAATATTTTTTTCAATTTCTTATTTTCAATTTTAAAATTAGTTAGTCCAAGTATAAGTAGGTATCTAGACACAAAGAACTTTCACATCTAATAGTGTTTCGACGGTCAGCTGGTGAGAGTGGATTGTATGTGATGAATATTGGCTGATGATGTCTGTAGGATCTAAAATGGTGATTCAAATCAAGTTCTTGAAACTGAAATACGTCTTTTTTCGCAAAGTCACAAATTGCTACTAAAACATAGATTACAATCTAGTTCTAATTTGTCTATAGAGCCCAAGCAAAGGCTAAAGCCGACATTCAGCCGTTTAAATGATAGGCTTAATTCTTATAAATAGTAATTTGAAGGAATATAATTCACTATAATATGTGAAAGCCCTACTGATAATTTATGTGTATATATATTTATAACCATGTTTATTTATTTATGTATTTATAGTCGTGCGATGCCGGATAAAATAGCATTACCCCATTTCTTACCCATGGGTGTCGTAAGAGGCGACTAAGGGACTCGAGGGTTAGATGTGTATTGCAATTTTAAGCGATGGGGCCGTTACCACTCTGCCTACCACGTAAGGGATATAAGCGTGATGTATGTATAGTATGTAAAAGCCCTACTGATAATTTATCTACCGCCATCCATCCTGATAATTTATTTGCTTGAAAACCACGTTGAGAATCTTCCCTTGGTTTCCGTTAATTTTGCTGCGCTATCGGTATCTATGTGTGTAATTCATGAAATATTAATCACCTGTCGTGTCTAACGCGTTCCTTCCGTACATCCCCTCGTTCTTGCCAAAGTTGACAACGCGACTCGGCTAATTATTTTAGTTTGGAACCACAGACTGGTAAACTAACTGCTGCACTGCTCTGTTTTTCAATACTTTCTCCTTCACCCAAAGGTTGTCTGGAAGAGATCGTTTGTAGCGATAAGGCCGCCTTTGCGCATGTAAGCTATAAATTTTCGTGATATTTTTATTGATTATTTTGTGCAATAAAGTGTTTTTACTTACTTACTTATTACTTGGCTCACTATCACAATATCCGTGTTGGAGCAAATTTACCAAGTGAGTATTTAATTTTATTAGGTAGTGGATTATTATATTATATTAATGAATGCTATTGAAATGACAATTAACTATAAAGCTTAGTCTTATACGTGCGGCATCAGAACGGTTTAAAATCCAAACCGTCAAACCCAGCCTGAGTTTAACTGTTTGACATACATGGCCTGTCCGTTCTTTGGCCATAAATGGGCGGAGAAGCTAATTTCATCTTGCAGTTAGAAAAATAATGACAAAATAAAGATTATAGGCAGACCTGAATAAAATTAATAAAATGAAATGGATGCCCAGATGGATACTTAAATATATTTTTATTTGACTTCAAACGTGCTTTATCCATTGTTTAAATTAGATGAGTCTTTTGAGGATGGATAGTCTATGTTCAGTGGTTACCCGCTAACTATGTCACTATTTACGACTCTCACACGCGTTACGTGGCAGGAATTATGTTCTCTCGCTTACAAATTTTAATTAGCGACTTACCTAAGTTTAGCAATTTGATCTTGTCTTTATCAGGTAACTTAAATGATTGGCTCAAGTTTTCAGTCTTATGCGAAATATAAATGCGAAGTAGAAATATTATTTTAGTTGCTCAAAACTTTTTGTTATTATCAAAATATGAAACTACCAGTGCCTGTAAGGGTCTAATCTTGCGACGAGTACTTTTTAAAAATTGGAATACTACTTATCTTAAATTGTATGTTCTGTCAACGGCAAGCGTCACATCATCAAAATCCACAACCCCAATTATTTTAACAAAATGAAAAACATTAAAGGAAAAATACAAAATTTCTGTTATATTTGCGCAAATCCAAACTGTTTTAAAAGAACGTTTCCTCGCGTAATCTAAATATTTACGTTGTAAACGTGTCTACGTCGGCCCCACGTCGGGCGCCAAACAACATTACTTGGAGACGCGATATTTCTGGATAAGACGATTCAATTTGCCTGTTAAAGAAATTCGCCTTAATTCTACTTTTTGACGACACAGCTGATTGTAAGTAAGAGGAGATATGTACTTCTTATAATGTTTCTATAGAAGACCGATCTTTAGGTAAAGTAAAACTAACCCTCAAAACATAAATGTAAAAATGCATGATGTTCATGCAGGGCAGTTTGTGCAAGAACTTGACCTGCTCACAATCGTGCACAAAATTTTAATACAATCCCTCAAATCTCTAAGCTTTTTATGACACCCACGGAAATGAAATGGAGTGATGATTTGCTGTAAGCCAGCACAATGAACCAGCAAAGTTCGCATAAAAACCCACTCAGTATTTTTACTAAAAACGTAATAATTCACACCTTTCGATAAAAAATGTGCAATAAAGTAGCGGATTATGGGTGTGAATACCCGTGGAGCACCCGACGAATCCCTCTGCAATCTTCCGTTCATCCCTCTTTTGCAATAATCATATACTATCTGGAAATCGGTTCGGGATCCACTCTTGTCATTCCGACCTTTTAATAAGTTGCAAGAGGTACCTATACTTTATTTAGATTTAGAGTAATCAAACATTTCATTTCAACGTACCTAAAAGGTATAAAATTAAGTCGCTTCCCGTGTCTCTATGTCCCTATGTATGCTTGGATCTTTAAGTATGTAACGGTATTTGACGCGGTTTTCTTTAGTAGATAGAGTGATTCTATTGGTTCTTTTTTCATGTTACTGTTATTTATGAAATGCATGTTAAATTACACAATTTTCCGAATGACCTTCAAACGTTTGTCAGACGTTTACGCTCTGCCTACCCCGCAAGGGATAAAGGCGTGATATATGTATGTATGTTAAATTAATTCGATTAATTCTATAAAATCATAATCACGAAACACAGGTAGCTTTCAAAGTTTTGCAACCGCTATGATACTAATGAATACGTACTTGGAGAAGCTCTGAGTACATCATATTACTCATCACAAAGAGTTCGTATCCTGTCTTTGATCAGACTCTCGTGCGTCCTTAACTTCATTTATTTGAGACAAGGGTCGCGACCTCCGTACAGAATTTGCTCCAGGTTGTCATCAGCGCGCTTGATTGAGCCCCAGCCGATCGTCAAATAACGTTACAATAATCCGTCAGCTGACGGTTCCCAACATGCTGGTGCCTAAGCGAGCGGATCATATTATATATGAAATACTGGTTGATAATGCGTTTAGGAAACAATATTTAATATAAGACGACTAGATAAACAATTATATAAGATTTTTTTATTGTTGTTTGGTGCAAGTAATTTACTACTACTTATTTTATGTGATAAAGTCTGCAAGGTAATAAAGTCTGGCATCAGAACGATCTGAGTTTTATCTTGCGGCTTCGATTTAAAAGAATTACCTACGTTCTTTTAAACAACAGAATACTAAAATGGTAAATCGGAGTACGTCAAAGACTGGCTTTTCATTACTTGCTTACTCAACATAGCATTTAAAGAAAGAATCCCGTTTTAGTCTTTTATAAAATTCCAGTTAAACCACGGTCGTTGGTCTTCATCAAAAGATATTGGCAACGGCTATGACAAAGAAATGTTAACAAAAAATCATTTTCAAATTCTTATTACTATGTTTTTTCCAGGTAAGGTTTGTATTCAGTGCCTTTCTATATATATGATAAAACTGTAACGATTTGCTGGCTGTACATGGCAAATAAATGCAATAATCTATCATGTGGGGCTTAAAAACGATAATTTTAAAATATTGGTAAGATTGTTTACCTGCGGATTTGTGCACGCTAATCTTCGAAACTTTTTGTGGTGCATAGCTACTAAGCCAATTTAACATGAAAGGCTTCTTTTTACTAAGGAAAATCACTCATTCCCACGGGAAGTACGATAAAGTGAAAAAGAACCTACAGAAGCCCAGCTAAATTATAAGAGATTTGGAAATAGCTACGTAAGAAAAACTTTGTGTTGGCTACAGGCAGGGCAGAAGTCTGCTAAATGAAAATCGTTTCAATTGTATACAGATAGCGTGTCAGTGGCATGGATTTGGGCGTTTCGTATTTTGCCAACAGTTTGAAGTTTAGAATATCACGGTGACAATAAAATGTCAGTAATGTGTCGCTGGCATTGCAAGGGTAAAAAAAAGTAAATCCGGGTCTTGGTGAAACATTTAAGATATAAAATAATGTCGCTTCTATTTTATGGGGTTCGGTGGAAAAGCACAAATAATTTATATGTAACAATATTATTTTTATAGCTTAATTAATTTTGACAAAAAACACTTGTACTCGTTTCACAGTTTTAAAACGAAATTTTAAAAAATAAAGTTTAATATACATTAATACTTTTTAAGTTTGGATGTAAACCTACTTTTATTAGTTTCTTGTCTTATATCTGGTAAACAAGTAGGTACCAGGTACCTACCTAAATATGTTAACTGTTATTTATCATTTCATTATCTCAAAAGTGGTACAATTAAGTAAGTATATGAGTTAAGTAATTAATACTATGTGAGTAATATTATTTATAGCTAAGTCAATTTCTGTTCAATAATTTAGTTATATTTCGTAGTTTACTCATAAAGATAGCTCAGAATATTATTTCAGACTTCTTGGAGATTAGTTTTCTATAACTATTTGGGTCTTTGTCGAAGTTTCGCTTTGTGGATTACCAGTAGCGATGATGGAAGCTTTAAATCTTTTGCTTTGTTGTATTTCGTTCCTATTATTTTAAGGCTTTCAAGGAATAATCCTAAACTGCTTTTTAAACGATTACCTAAATATAGATGTTAGGAAAAATACTGCGTTCCTTCAAATCATGCATTATACAAAGTGTGTTTATAAAAATGAATACGGCCGGTGAGGCGCAGTGGTGGTGTTAAAGTGTTTTTGTCAAAATTAATTAAACATGGAGTTTCACCAAGCGCCAACAAAGTATTTGTTCAGTAGCTTGTCAAATTATAATATTTTGTACGCAACATAGCTAGGTATTGATTAGAATACCAAGGTATATATTAATTTGAATGAGGCATCGAAACAAACAGATTTTTCTTGTAATAATATCTTATTTAATTTTAACAAGTCCTCCTTCGCAACAACCACGTCTTGGCACTCGTTTGACATCTCTCTGTCTTCTTTATCCCTTTCATACGTCTCTATTTTTCTCTTTCACTCGTCATCTACCACGGAGATTCCACTCCTACATTAATCTCGACGATTCCACAGACAAACCTTTAATAGTGGTTTTGTGGGGGCTATGTATTAGTTTTTAGGAATACTTTACCGATTAATAAATAAATTTATTCATTCATTCAATCAATACTGGGAATTGGCGGAAATAGTTCCTAACAAGAGGAGTTGATCACCTATATGTGAGCTCTGCAGACGTGCGAACCTGAGAAAGACAAAAAATAATTACTTCACACACTTACTTACTTCTACCATCATCTACATATTGAAATAAAAAATAGCAGACAGCTTTACATCAAAAGCAATTTTACATATTTTTGTTTATATTTATAATACTTTTACGATTAAAACAAAATTGTGTTGTTAAAACAATCGTATTAGTACGTGAAGTAAACAGCAGTCGATTTTCCGCTCCCAAATGAAACCGCATCGTATATTTGTTAGGAATCCGCTAACGCGATGTAAAACGGTAATGTTTGTTTGCAACCTAACCGCAGATCGATTGGAATTAGGGATTGCAACCCGGATTTATTCTCAATCCGGCCGGATTTTGCCGGACCAGACCGGAATGGGTCTATAGAAAAAACACGCGTTTTTCTCATGAATTGTCAAGGAGATAACTAAGAAGAAGTGATAAATGAAAAAGAAAAAAATATTTTTTTGTGTTTATTTTTTGTTGACTGAAGTCAAATAGTAACAATATGATATGACCAACGAAATTGTGACGTTTTGCTAATCACGATTAACAATAATACGAGAACTAAAAGATGATATTTAATGTATAATGAAGTAGTTTTATTTTCTTGACGTATAATTTTGTTTGCTTGCACTACTCCTACATTTATTTGTTTAATACGTGAATAATGCCGTTGGGTGTGCACTAAGATATTATAATTTATTAATACTTACTGCCTATATTTGTAAACAGCTGTTTGTTGTTCAAAAAAACAAAATAAAAATCACTCAAGCTAGCATGTCTGATTGAAGATGTCGGTACATCGTTGGCAAGACAAATCGGCGAAATCATCACATCAAAACGTATTTTTCCTATTGTTTTTTGCTTCTACCGGATACGATTAAATATCACCGGATCTGGTAGAAGGGAAAAAGGCACCGGATTGCAATCCCTAATCGGAATCTAATTTCACCCAATGTAATCCCGAGATTCACCCTCAATTTCATCCAATAAGTACGGTGAGCAACTTCAAATTAGATATTTTTTATATTTAACGCATTAGAGAAACATCTATATTTTTTTAAATATACATACTTACACACATATGAATACATATATCACGCTTATATCCCATGCGGGGTAAAAGAAAAATTTGTAAAAAATGGACATTTACGCCACGTCTTGCCGACACGCCACGCCACAAACAGTTTAGGGTCATTTAAAAATTTTTGTAATGTACCTTATCTTTACGGTAAAGAAACGGGATGATGCTATTCTAAGCACACACGGCAAATATTTTTAAATAGGTATAGACGGAGGCTGCAACTCCTTTTGTATCACAATATTTTTATTAAAAATAAATAAGTGCTGACGGGGCCGAAAAATAGAATTAGGTAGTATTGAAAATTATGTAAACGGTATGTGATTTTTTTGCCAAGAAATAGAATCAAATCACCAGCTTAAGATTAATCACATGTTACCTTTTTAGCTTTCTACTTAATGCATTTCCCGTGTTTTGGCTGAACACGCGGCTCTGTAATACGGCCATCAATAAACTGATCTTTGACGTCATCAGCTCCCAGCTGTGACGTAATAATTCATGTCCCTGCACCGAGCCCACTGAGCCAGCTGTCAGCATGCGGAATAAATAACTATTGAGTCATTAAGCGTATTAACAAAATGATTTATACCATTCGATTTGTGATGACGTGTGCAAGTATTATCGGGATTAAGCAGAATAGGAGCTTAAATGATGGATGCGTTGTGAATGTAATATAATTATTGGCAGTAATAAAATTAAGGTTATTAATATTGTTTTTCGTATTGTATTACTCATTAATAAGTTGTTATTGATTAGTAATCACAAAGAAATGAGTTTTTAATAGTTCTTTTAAAGGTGACGTGATGATAAATGCCCTTTAATACTTTTCACTAGTTGGCGCCCAGCAAGGGACTTAATCATTTTTATCTTTCTATGCTACAAAGTCCTTGCGTATGCGATTTAAGTTTGTTTCCGTATTTGGCTTGATTCTATGTACGTAGAGCCACAGAAACTATAGTTCCGTTACCCAAGCTTTGACAAAATATTATTATTGTCCAAGCGTACTAGAACAGAATTTGCTTATTGGACGAATTTTCCGGATAACAATTAGAGCAGGCCTCTATTTGGGACAGGCGGCAATAGGTAATTTGTGGCACGCTCAGTAGCGAGGATGACGGAACCGCAGCCAGAACTGATTTGTTTGGTACAAACAAGAAACTTTTAGGGAATATTTTTTTTTACCTTTAAGTAATACATACATACATACACACATCACGCCTTTGTCCCTTGCGCTCTATGGCTAGGTCTGACAAATAATGGAGGGCCGTTTCAGAAAATCTAATTTCACATGAAGATTTTGATGCACATGAAACCCTCGATCCCTTAGTTGCCTCTTTCGACACCTACGGGTAATAGATGTGGTGATGCTATTTTAGACCAGAATCAAACGGTACCGCACATTTAAATTATGACGAATATTTAAACTCATAACCTCTGTACATTTCATACAAGGCGACTAAATGATGAATTCAGCACTTAGTACTGTGTTCACCAACCCGCTTGTCAAGTATGGGGTGTTTGGCCCATTACCCCAATATTGGGCAAAGCTAATCGTGATCGAATATTGCGGCTGTTGTGTAAATTTTTACTGTGTTCACCAATTCAGCTGTCTTTAGGTGTAACGCCTGTATCTGGCACAACCCTTTTTATCAAGGCAAATATCGATGGTCTAGAAGACAAACATGATAATTACAGAATACCCAACTTTTCAGGACGAGCATTTTTAGTTACGTAAAAGTTCTAGATGCTGTAATTTAAAATGGAACATAGGAACCATGTATATACTACCTGTATTTGGATAGGATATTTATCTTTTTAATGATCTATTTATTAAGTGAACATGATTTTTATTTAATATCCTTAAAAAATTGAATGTAGTAAAAAAAGGCGTCACTTAATTTGTTTTTACATAAACTTAAAACACGTAATATTCATTTAACACTTTTGTGTAGTGTGATTTGATACTAAGAAAAATCAAGAAGTAAGTAATAAAAAGCCTTTATTAGTAAATAATTCAAACATGAGATCAAATCTTAATAATGTAGTAGGTACCTTCCTAATAATTCAAACATAAGTTCAGTCATCATCAGACTCCGAATCAGAACAATCATCAATTAAAGTTTCTTCATCAACTGCAGGAATATGGGCGTACGTAAAGTTCTCACTAAAGGTAGCGATACAATACATAATAAGAAATAAACAAAAATACAAAGTACTTAATAATTTAACATTATAAAATGAAAATACATAAACCTACATAAAATAAATACATACATACATCAGCCTATTGTAGTCCACTGCTGGTCGTGGGCCTCCCCCAGGGCACGATCTCCCGTTTTCGCAATCAGTCGCTACCAGCCGCCTTCTTTAAATCATCGGTTCATCTGGTCAGAGGTCGTCCAAAACTACGCTTTTCGAGGCGTGGCCTCCACTAGAGAACCCCTTTATCCCACCTTACATCGGTTCTACGACAAATGTGCCCAGCCCACTGCCACTTCAGTTTGCTACACTTCCAGACTATGCCCGTTACTTTGGTCTTTTTGCGGATATTTCTGTGCCGGTAATCCGGAATGCCGGATTTTATCCACTATAGAGATACCGAGCATAGACTTTCCAGTTTCCATAGCTCTCTGAGTGACATGTAACCGGTGGGCCAGTTTTACTGTCAGGTTCCACATCTCGGCTCCATAGGTCATGACTGACAGGACGCACTGATCGAACACCTTGGTCTTGAGGCATTGTGGCAAGCCAAATAAATACATGCATACATCATAAATAAATAAGATATACCAATGACAAGCTAACAGAAATAAAATAGGATGAACGCTCAAACAAAATAACTAAGAAAGAACCAGAGAGACTAGCCAGGTATGGCAACTATTATAGGATAGAAGGGGCTGCATCATCTGAGTCAGCCAAATATAGGTCGAGAAGTAGTTGTTTCAGGCGGGGAGTGCGGCACCAGGGCAGCAGTGGCGACCGGTGAAGCAGCGGCGGCATCAGGGGCTAATGCTGGCACGTCAGCGTCAGGGGCTAATGCTAATACGTCAGCGTCAGGGGCTAATGTTGGAATGTCGGCGTTTATTTCTGGTGGGACGGTGGCATCGAGGCAACAGAGGCGAGCGGTGAAGCAACGGCGGCATCAGGGGCTAATGCTGGTACGTCAGCGTCAGGGGATAATGTTGGAATGTCGGCGTTTATTTCTGGTGGGACGGTGGCATCGAGGCAACAGAGGCGAGCGGTGAAGCAACGGCGGCATCAGGGGCTAATGCTGGTACGTCAGCGTCAGGGGCTAATGCTAATACGTCAGCGTCAGGGGCTAATGTTGGAATGTCGGCGTTTATTTCTGGTGGGACGGTGGCATCGAGGCAACAGAGGCGAGCGGTGAAGCAACGGCGGCATCAGGGGCTAATGCTGGTACGTCAGCGTCAGGGGCTACTGTTGAAATGTCGGCGTTTATTTCAGGCGAGGACTGCGGCACCAGGGCAGCAGTGGCGAGCGATAAAGCAGCGGCGGCACCAGGAGATAATGCTGGAACGTCGGCATTTACTTCAGGCGGGCACGGCGGCACCGGGGCAGCAGAGGCGAGCGGTGAAGTAGCGGCGGTATCAGGGGCTAACGCTGGAACGTCAGCGTCAGGGGCTAGTATAGGAATGTCGGCGTTTATTTCAGGTGGGGACGGCGGCATCGAGGCCACAGAAGCGAGCGATGAAGCAGCGGCGGCAGCACCTTGTTGCTATGACGAGATTTCCGCCAAAATAAAATTATACAAAGTATTAAAATCCTTTGTTGTGAAATGCAACGTTATAGTATGAGATATCACTCACATTAATATCAATATTTCAATATTTGTCTATACCTTGGTAAATAGATTAAATAACTTTAAAACTTTTGGGCTCCAGAATTTTGTTTAGTAATTGGTGATTAAATCATTTGTCAATTATGATGTCTTCACGTTTAAAGCACTTAATATATTTTTCTGTATGCTGAGCAGTGTCCAGTAGTATTAAGACTACTTAGACCATTTGTCACTGGCATCTTGTAAAGATTAATATCTTTTATTGTAATTGGGAATCAAGATTTACCAAATGACAATAATAATAATGACATTTAGCTTATTTGTGTAATTATAGTAAATCCAAAAAAGATGCGCTAAATATATTTAATATTTTTGTAGTTCAAGTTTAATGGTAAATAATTATAATTACATTTTTTGGCATCAGACTGACATCACTTACTATAAGTGTACATCTATAGTTTGGGGAGAAAGAGACGTAATTAGGGTATTTGGGTTTGTGTAAACGATACAGCATCTTCATTTAATACATATGGCATTAAAATGTCAAAATCGATTTTTTTGTAGTTAGCACGTTTGTCTTCTAGACCATCGATATCATTATATTTTGAATCTAATCAGCGTCAAATTTAAGTTTGATTATAAAAGTTGACTGTTCTGCCTTTACCCTTTAAACTACACCAAACATCACAGCGACACCAGAATTTAATTCTGGCACAGCCCCGATTTTGAGCTCCATTGGATGCCAACACTTACGCACCTGTGAGCCCATAGTTGCGGGTTCTGCTTCAATGGAAAGGGTTTGTAGATCTTTTAATAACATGGATTAGAAGCAACAGGGGGTTTATAAACCTGATACAGATTCTTCTCCAATGACTGGGTTTTGTATGGAATTATTTTTCTTCGAGTCGAATGGTAATTTTTTTAACTAGCCTTGCGATAGCTGTAGGGTTCGCCTCTTTGAGGTCCTGAAGTGTGGTAGGCTTTGGACAGTTAGAGCAGCACGGTACGTGAGCCATTATTAGGACGGCTCCACAATCAATGTATGGAATAACATACGCGGGCATCGCGATGCTGGATTTCCGATGAGATGTCAAATAGTATGATAACAAGTAATTTCTATATAGTTTTTCGTGTCATCGGGTTTTGGTCCCTTTCTACGATTATTTTGTCTTTGTTGTCGAAAAGTATGGAGCTGTCATGTTTCTATAGGTACATATACTCAGTTGTCATAGCTTACGATACTAAATTTCAGTTAAAATGTGATCTGAGGCTTAAGTTCGTAATCTAAAGGCATTCATTGAACAATTTAGAGCATGTCGGCGTTTAAAACACTAAA
This sequence comes from Tuta absoluta, assembly GCA_027580185.1. Classification (NCBI taxonomy): domain Eukaryota; kingdom Metazoa; phylum Arthropoda; class Insecta; order Lepidoptera; family Gelechiidae; genus Tuta; species Tuta absoluta. Next base: position 1,620,168 of record JAQAHW010000003.1, read on the forward strand.
ATATTGTTTACCCAATAAGATTGTTTGATTGATTTTGGTTTTAGCGCCGTTCCAGTTAAGGCAACTAAGGGTCTCGAGGATTACATGCAAGTGTGTTACACCGTTTTAGGCAATGGGCTAACTACCTGTCACAATAGCGATACATAGTTTTCTGAATATCCCTCACATGTTTGTCAGACGTGGCGGAAATGTGAGTTTTTACGGCTGTTTACGCTTTGCCTAGCCTGCAAGGGATATAGACGTGACGTTTGTGCAGACTTACATTCTCGCTTAGGAAGATGGATGAACAATTTTAATTCTATTGGTTTACGACCATAGGATAATTTATCGTTACCACGCTTCTGTTTTAGAAAAACGTAAAAAACGTCGCTCCAGAAAATTGGTCATCCCTAGAGATTAAAAACCGGTTACAAACCTTTTCGCGTTCAAACTTTGCATCAATCCTAGAGGGATCTTTTTCAGTCGTTACCTCGATAGTAAAACTTTGTTACTTTGTAACCCTAGCTGTTTGATCTTCTTTTGTGATTCCTTTTTTGAAAATTAAAGGGAAATCAATTACTTTGCTTTTTTTAATAAATGATTTTTTTGCACATCGATTATAAAAAAGTTACATATTTAAAGTCACAGACCAAAAATCTTGACAGCGCATGACGTTTGATCTGTGCTTAAAGTATAATTTGCTTAAGTATACTGGACGATACACGACCTTAAAAAGTCTCTTCAGAAAATTGAGAATCACTATGATGATGATGACTTAAGATTCACTATTAATAACAGGACTCTTCCGTCCAATCTTCGCTACGAGCAGACGTGTTGCTGGTTATCGCTCTGAAGCTGTGTGCGTGCGTATACCATAAAGGACACACACTAACCCACGATTGACCAACATAGTATATGCAAAATAAACACATCGTGTTTCACAACACGTAGCGATGCCGAACAGTACGTTTAACCCGTTTACCGAAGGTAACAACTCTTTACTATCCAAGGAGTCTCCACCTAACTACGTTGTTTTTCGAAAACGCCTCCAACAAGGCCAACAAGGCGAGAATGCTGTGCTGGATCCTTTCCAGGATTCTGTGCTGCAAATTTTGGCTGAAATGCAACAATCGCAGGAGGATCAAATGAGTGCGCAGCAGAAGAAACTAAACCAAATCGCAGCGGATGTTACTGTGATTAAAATGCAAAACTTGGAAATCAAGAAAGTCCAACAGCAAATGGAAGAGTCCATTAAATTTATTGGAGAACAGTACGAAGAGCTCAAGAATAAGGTGCAAATTCACGAAGAGAAGCTGCGAAGCAATAGTAAAATTATCCAAACACAAGAAAACCAAACCTTAGCACTGCTAGAAATGGAAGAGAAAATTGAAGAAGCTAATAGAAAATTAAGGGAGAAGTCTATTGAAATAAGAAACATTCCTTTTACAAGAGAGGAAAATAAGGACGCCATGGTTGAAAACATCTACAAGGCTCTTTCACTCGACTACAATTCCGCACAAGTTGCTGAAGTCTATCGCATATCCACTAAGAAGGATAAGAACAATAAACCACTGATAATTGAAATGACAAGTCTTCATGCCAAACGCGACCTACTGAGTGCCTTCAAAAAACATAACAAGACTAGATCACCTCTTAAAGCATCACATCTCGGATTCAGCGGTGAGGAGACGTCGGTTTATGCCGGTGATTTCCTGACAACCCATGCAAGTCAAATGTTCTTCAATGGACGTGAACTTAAACGTCAATATGGCTACAAGTACTGCTGGTCAAGCCATGGTAAGATCTACGTTAAAAAAGCAGATGACTCCACGGCTATACTTCTAAAAAACTTGTGCCAGATTGAAGATTTGAAGAAGGTGCCTCAATGACTCTTTATCTTTAGTAAGTTATATCACGCTATATCTGATTTTTTACCCGCTTTCACCATGATTTGTAATTCAAAAAGAACACAGTACCACAAAACACTTCTACAATATGCAGCTACCGCACACTACCCACGACTAGCCAACCAAAACAAACATGAACTTTTTATTGAAAAACATACAACACGCCCGATCACACTAAAAACACGACAGTACAACCAATATCAAGCACTTTGCTCTTCCTCCAATAAATCTTCACAAAATAACTTTTCATATTCTTCTGCTGACGATCGCGTTGATGAATTCGTATACTCTTTGCAATGGCGTCTATAGTTGAACTTATTCAGGACGTTGATGCTACTGATCTACACCACAGCTACTATGTCTTAAATCCCGAAGACTGCAGATGAAAACTTAACCTAGACTCAAAAAGTATAACCATAATATCACAAAACATCCGCAGCATTAATAAAAACCTAAATGATTTTTCAGTATTCCTTGCTAGACTCGGCTTTGACCCAGATATCATCATTCTTACAGAATGCTGGCTTGATGATAAATATTCACACTTTAAATTAGTCAACTATGACTACCACTGCTCTAAGAACTATCTGAATCAAAATGACGGCATTGTTATTTATTCCAACAAAAACCTAAATGTTATTGTGACAGAACCAAAGTTTACAGATGGGAATTGTTTAGTCGTCAAAATTCAAACGGACTTTGCCGTTGTAGCTTCGTATCGACCCCCAAATATGAACAAAGATACTTATATAAAATCATTAGATGATGTATTGCAAGCACAAAATGAGAAAACTTGTATACTTACTGGAGATATCAATATAGATATCTCTGAAGAAACTATCGACAAACACGCTGATAAATACCTAAATCTGTTAGTTTTCCATGGATACTACCCTACATTTAATATACCTACACACGATAAAACCTGTATTGATCACATCGCAGTTAAATCTAATGACTTAGCTAAGGCCGTAGTTTGCGCATCTACAGTAACAGATCATTACACCACTATGGTATCTGTCAAATCTAGCCTTAAAAAGCAGTCTAAAATACGGACATATAAGAAGACTGACTTAGAACAACTTTATCAGCAGCTATCCAAGACCGATTGGAGTAGCATTTATTCATTAACAGACCCTGATGAAAGTACAGATATGTTTACCGGCACACTAGCATCCCTCATTGATAATAGCACTAAAACTCATACCATAACTCATAACAAATTTAATCTTAAACAATGGATAACTCCTTCTCTAATTAGGTGTATACAAAAACGAGATCGTTTACATCTTGCACATAAACGCAATCCTAAAGATGAAGTAATTAAATGCATTTATAAACAGTACAGAAATACCTGTAATTATGTGTTACAAAACATGAAAGATGCGCACGATAGTAAGAAGTTTGAATTAAATATCAAAAATCCAAAAAAAACGTGGTCTAAAGTTAAAACCGTTTGCAACGTTGACAGTCCTAAAACCACAAACCATGGTTTACTAAATATTGGTAAATCTACAAAAGACTCAGCTAATATAATAAACAATTTCTTTACTTCAATTGGGCCAAACCTCGCTCAAGAAATCATGTCTAAAACGAAACAAACGGAAACTGAACTAATCTCCAAAATAAAAGATCGTATAAAAACTAATGAGAAATCTATATTTTTGAAACCCACGGATGCCGGTGAAATCTGTAAAATCATCCAAACTTTCAAAACAGATGGATCACCAGGCTGGGATGGGATCACACCCAAAATTCTTAAAGAAATGAGATATCTGGTCGCGGAACCTATTGCTCATATAGTGAACTGTAGCATTCGAGCGGGGATTGTGCCCGAGTCGCTTAAACTGGCGCAGGTATGTCCTATATTTAAATCTGGGAACGCTGAGGACGTAGGTAACTACCGACCCATTTCCCTATTGACGCTAATGGCGAAAATTATGGAAAAAGTTGTGAACAAACAAGTCCTGTCTTTTCTTGAAACCAACAACATTCTTGCTGGAAATCAATTTGGTTTTCGATCGAAAATTTGTACTGAAAATGCTGTAATTCAACTGACTGATCTCGTGGCCAAACACCTTGATGAAGGCAACAAAAGTATTGGGGTTTTTCTCGATTTGAAAAAGGCCTTCGACACTGTATCAATACCGCTACTCCTACAAAAATTGGAGGCATTAGGAATAAGAGGCATTGCTCAGACTTGGTTTCGCAGTTACTTACAAGGTCGTAAACAGTTTACAAAACTAGGTGATACACAAAGTGATACCAATATGACGCTATTTGGGGTTCCTCAGGGCAGTGTTCTCGGGCCGACGCTATTCCTTATATATATCAATGATCTCTGTCAGCTGAATCTAGCGTCGGCTCAAATCTTTGTCTTTGCGGATGATACTGCGATCGTCTTCAAAGGCAGATCCTGGACTGAGGTCAGGAAACTAGCAGAGGACAGCATGAAAACGGTAGCTGGTTGGCTCGAAGATAATCTTTTAACCCTAAATACGAGTAAAACCAAATTCATATTTTTTCACATTACTGCAAGGACCCAGCCTGATGCATCCCTAACCTCAATCAAAATTCATAGCAACACCTGCAAAAATCAAATTTCATGTTGCTGTCAAGAGATAGAGCGAACTGAATACATTAGGTACTTAGGTGTTATAATTGACCAAAACCTAAACTGGAAACTACACATTGAAACTTTGGCAGCTAGAGTAAGAAAAATGCTACATATATTTAAAAAACTGCGCAGAGTTGTTAGTATAAATATAGTCAAGACAGTTTATTTCTCGCTATGTCAGGCGTTACTTACTTACTGTATCTCAGTCTGGGGCTCTGCAGCTAAAACATTTATTATAAAATTGGAACGTGCACAGAGAGTTGCATTAAAAGTTGCATTTAAGAAACCATACAGATTCTGCACATATAGTTTGTATTCAGAGAGTAAACTTTTGACAGTCAGGCAACTTTACTTACACAAGATACTACTATTGTTTCATAAGACTTCTAAAACCAATATAAGTCCCACTAAAACAGAACTTAATCTTCGGAAAAACCCTGCTAGAGAGCGCCTATGGCCTATTCCTAGAACTCAAACCTCATTCGCTCGAAGATTCCACTTCTATATGAGTCCTTTTATATACACACATGTACACAAACTTCTATCTATTGTAGAAAAACCCAAACAAATAGCAAAGAAGATCATTTTTCAATGGCTAATTGGACTCGATTACGAACAAACCGAACTCATAATTTCTGGTCGGTAATATGATAAATTATAAATTATAATAATATACCTACATGCTATATAAATTCCGTGTCGGCGACCTGTTCAACCAATAGTACACAAACATACTATTGATTCCAAGATAAAATCGTAGGAGTTGGACAGTGTTGCCGACCAATGCACAAATGGTAGACAACACCTAGATATCATAAAATTGTACAGACTATGTAAAAAAAAAAAAAAAAAAAACACACATTTTGCATATCATTGTATACCTACCATATACAAAAAAAACTATTCGAATATATACACGTAAACCAATTACCTATTTTAAATACCTACTACCTGCTTGAAAGCAAAGCAAAAATACAATCAGTTTTTGACAACATTGAATAGTCTGTTGTCTCTGCGTATACTGTAAATATTTGTCGATCCTTACGCCTTCTACCAAATCGTTTATTGCGGTCCAATTAGATGAAACATTATGTAAATTGACGAATAACAACCGCAAAATGTAAGGTTGGCGTACATGTTGTTACAAATTTATAATTTGCAGTCGGATGGTAAAAAAGGCAGTTAATGTTGTACTTACTTTAGTGTGTGGCAGCCGAGGTTTGTTATTTGTGTTTTAAATAGTACTGGCGGTTACTTTACTTGTCGTGTTGGTTAGTAACCTACCCACCTTTATTATTACTAGCTAACATATATTTTTTTTTATTTCTGTATAATCCAAGTTTGTAAGACTTATTTACTGTGTTACCTATTATTGCGAGTAGACTGGAAGACCTGGTCACCCATAGTACAGGGTATCCTAGTTTGGGGACCAGAAACAGTGACATTGTGTAATGAACCATGTTACCTACCTACACTTACTTTATAAGAAACAGCAATGTAACCTGGACAATCAGAGACAATAAAGGTATTTTTATTATTTTATTTTATTTTTTTACAGGTTGTCAGCCCACAGCGAAATACGACAAGTGGGAGAAATGCCTATGATTTACTTAAAATGAAGAAATGAAATATTTACCTTACGATAAATCCACACTCAAACAAAATGTTTTCACCGAGAAAATCTTCTACATATTTAGCAAGTAGGTCGTGTTTTTGTTGTTACCCCACCGGTGATAGCGGTTGTTGCCATTATATTTATTACTTCCTTCAAGGGCCTGCCTATTACGAATCCTGCCAGGTAAAAGATACAAGATAAAGCTTTAAAAGCTACGTAATTTTGCAGAAAATATACTTTCTGTTTTCTGTAACGTAAGTGGCGAAGGATTTGTATATTTTGACCTCTGCTCCTTGAGAAAAGTTGTTCAGTTTCATGGAGGTTAGGTAAGGTTGGTTCACCCTTTGAAATATCTGCAGTTATTTTTTTACCCCCTTAAATAAAACTTACGTCTCGCCTTAATTGTGCACAATCTACACTAAAAAATCCTTGTCTGTGAGATGTAATATTTTTAAGAGAAAAGATTTGATTGTCTGTTAAAATTTAATAGGCTCCAAAACTACTGAACCGATCAAAAAATGACTTTTACCATTAGAATTCTACATTATCCCTAACGAACATAGGCTATATTAAAATGTCCTTTTCCCGCGGTAATACAGTTAGCAGCGGATGAAAACGCTGGTAAGACCGCTAGTACTAAATACAATCATAAAAAAATTTTGCCAAGCAAGAAATAAAATATAAATTAAAAACAAAACCAACGAACCCGTTTCAAAGAGCACATACGAGTAAGCATTCTAAGTAGAAATACAGAAAGGACAATTCATCTAACATAACAAGCACTACATCTCCACATTTCTAGCCCATTGTTACCTGCGTATATTATTTTGGGGTAAGTGGGGCACAATGTACAATTTTGGGGTGGTCGGGGTACAATTCACGTTGGGCCAAGTAGCCGGTTATATTTTGGGGGTGACATTATGGTCAGGAAGACGGTAAATTACCTTTCTTGGGACCCGATGAATTATTGTACATCCCTCTGACGTTTTAGGACCGGCCTCTGAGTTTTATAAAAAAAAAATGAAAACATTGTCCTCAGCTACGATAAAGAGCACAACGGGTTAAATTTATGATACATACTTGAAATGTCATGTTGTAATTGGGTAGTAGAACATTTAGAAATTGTGATGGTTTTTCTATAATATTAATGGAATTTCTTTTGTCATTGTACCGATATGTATGACCCACCTGTACCTACTTATTCTTTTGTTCTGTTTTGTGTGGCAAATAAATGGGTTTAATGGCTCATAAAAAATTAAGGCTTTTCTGGCTGTTAATACTTAAAATATAAAATTGATGAAATTTTAGCGTCGGCTGGGGATTGAACCAACGACCTGTCGAGTACCGTCTCCGGTCGCCAGTCACATTTTTTCTATGTCTTATTTTCATTTCTGAAAATAATAGAGCACTCTGACAAACTGAATAGACAAAATTATTTAGTTCCTTTGGAGTATTTCTGGTGCCTTATGTGCTACAACCGACTGTACATACTTTCGTCTAGACACGATACTTTGACAATCACTTTTTAAATAAATGTATCTACAATTAATAGGGTGATGCTTTGTAACATCGACATTATAATTATACCTAAAATATATCTGAAAAATTCATATTCTTCATTCCGGCTCGCTCCACGCATTACGGCTTAACCGGTGGCATGTTTTGATTACATAAAAATATCGTGGAAGAGAAAAATTGAAGGGCTGTTTTTATAAGCAAAAAACGACTTTGTGAATTGATTTCTGTAAATTGAAATCGACACAGAACCTAGATTAGTGTCTGTAACAGTGGATGTCCTTCGTACTGGCTGTGAAATTATGATTATGATACTGTGTTTTCATACTAAAGAATAGTGGTAATTAAAAGAGATAGAAACCTCTATTATTTATTTTATTATAAAACGAACAAGAATCACTGATACAGAGGTTTACGTGACTTACTGGTTTATGATTTGATAGAAAGTTTAGCCATCTACGTTTCGGCTGGTTAAGGCGAGTGTAGCCGTTAACGACCTCGACGGTGACGCCACTTAACAAAAAAAAAAATATTTTTATACAGACAATCTATCAGAATATCCGATGCCCAAGTTTTTAGTATTATCCTTAAGTAAAATTTGAAACTGCAATCTCAATGAAATATTCGCTGCAATTAAAGTAATGAAAAAGAGCTTAAAAATGATTAAAAACGGCCACTTTTGCTATTAATTGCCATAACTTTAATAACACCAAATATTTTATTGAGTTTGCAGTTTCGCCTTAAGACAGCTTTCTTCACGGAGGTCATCAGATCACATACGCCCGCCCGTCAGCTGTGAATGCCGAACACTGTGTTTGGGTTAATCATAAACAAGTAAATCTCATAATCCTACCTCTATACTATAGTAATGACTTTGAGCATTGTCTGTAACTGTAATATATACAAGTAGGTACTTTGTACAAGAGAACAGAGGTTCCTCCCGCGATTTTCCAATTCAGAACTTCAATTCTAAGCCCTTCGCTTTGCAGAGAACTAGGCTACGGTACTCTCGTCTGTAAAAGTGTTTGGTCCAAGTCAGAAGCAAGAGTTGAGAACGATTGTTTAATTTGTATCATTTGCTGTCTATGATTACTTAGAGGGCGGTCGTTACACAACCACGTCAGAGGCCTACGTTGAAGGCGGTTAAAAAACTCTGATACCAGGGCTCATCGGGTTGTTGACCGACTCTGTGTCCCACACGAAAAGAAGAAGATTCTGACCAACAGAATGAGTAATGTATGATATTGAACCGTTATAGATGAATACGGAGGCAACACCAAAGCACCAAAGCATCGTATGCGCAATTGCAACAAAAACTTTGTTAGCATATGACTTGTCACCTGTAGCACAAATTACTAAAACGTCTTTATTTTGTGCCTGCACGCTTGATTGCTTTGCAAAGTGGTTAGCACTGTGTACTTCCTATCTTTTTTGTTTAGGGAGCTTAAATGGTCAACAGTCTAAAACTCACAAAGTCTGACTATTTGAGGGTACCTAGAGCTTACTCGAAGGTGTCCTTTTCGACCGTTCTAAGCTTGTCACTTGTACCCCACGACACATGTACGCTCGTACGCTCGTCGCACGCTCCGCTTGGCGACAACTTCATTAAAAGCCGGCACAAACAAACGACGCTGCAAACACGCATACTCTTTGTGCCCCAATCAAATTTTCGTTCAGAAAAAACGCGAGCGAGCGAAGTTATGTCGCGTTGGTTCACTTCGGACGCGTTTCGTTTGTGCTTTTTGGGTTTTAAACAGCTTTTATTAGGGATTTGCGAACATTTTGAACAACGAAAGACGACAATTTTTTATCACGAATAACCGCATTTAATACCTATATCATCAAGATTTTTCGCGCGGGTTTGTCAAATCACAAACAACTGAAATACCGCGAGATTGTGACTGAACTATAAACTACAACTCACGTTACCTGACTATACTATAGGTGGTTTGGCAGAGATTGTTTTCAGCGATTAGGCCGACTTTGAGCATTCTTACTTTAAGTTCCAGTTATATTTTTGTGATTCTAATGTGTAATATTTTTTTCGAGTGGGACAAAGAGTCTTGTCTCACTTACTTACTAATACCTAAGCAGTTTAGGTGTTATTGCATACATACATACATCACGCCCTTATCCCTTGCGGGGTAGAAATAGCGTTAGCAACCATAAAACACTCAATGATTAAACAAAATTTGTTATTCTTCTAGCGCGCGAGGGAGGAAACTTTGTACATTTGTAGGGAATATTTATATAATTTGCTCATTAAAACAAACAATTTTTAATTTCGTGACCTCATTTTTTTATACAGTATCCGATTCATTCCCCCCACTTCGTAACAGGAAAATGAATAACGATTTCCCCAACAAACCAATTTCCCGTTTTGCCTATTTCGTTCAGTAATCTCTTCCTAATTCAGGTTCATCTCATTATATTCGGAACGGAATAAATTATAAATGATAAGTCGGTTAATTTATCTGAGACTTTTTAAGATATATTTCATTTTATTTGTGGCTAGCAAGATGACCAATGTAAAAGAGTAATTAAATGAAGAATTCTCAGATGTTGTTTAGCTTATAGGTATAAATTAACGCATTATTATCCGTACTACGTGTGTGTATGTATGTTTGTTACCTCTTCACGCTCAAACGGCTAAACAGATTTGAATGAAATTTGGAACACAGGTAAAGTATAACCCGGAATAACACATAGGCTACTTTTTATTGTAGAAAAACAACTATTACCACGGGAAAATGAGCGGCAGTGGGTGAAACCGCGGGGCGGAAATCTAGTATAATATATAAGGAATTTACAAAAGCGCCCTACGGCTATCATTTAAAAAATTTAATAAAAGAAGTACTATCAGCATAGTAAGTTACCAACAGTCCACAGCTGGACATTGCCCTGGGTTATTCGCCATACTCAATTACTCAACTTGCTCGGCAGGTGGATTGGCGAGCGGAGTGCAAGATGATGCAATCACAAGGACCGCTACTGCCCATTCCCTAGATTCATCCCTTAGACTTTAAGAAATGGGGTATTCTAAGCCAACACCGTTACCTTTTAATAGGTCAAAATCCTATACTATACTAGTTATTTTTTCAGAATAGTTGATCCCTTGAAGTTGCTCCGTTGCGATGTTGCTAATACAAAATAAAATAAAATAAATAATAAAAAAATAAAAATAAAAATGTTTTATTTCAGACCTGACGATCCATAAAATGACAAAATTAGAGCAAAGTACAAAATTTTGTTGGTAACAATTAATGAAAAGTATTAGTACACACACTTAAAGTTAAGTTATTCAATATACAAAAGATGCTAAGTTCTTTTCTTCTTTCTTTTTCGTTTGGGACACCGAGTCGTCCAACGACCCAATGAATCCTGGTGTCAGAGTTTTTAGGTCTCTGACGTGGTTGTGTAACGACCGCCGTCTAAGTAATCATAAACAGCAGCTGGGACTGACGGCTTAACGTAGCACGGAACCGTCCTTGTCGGACAATCGGGTGATTCAGCCTTCAATGTCCTAACCAAACTAGAATAAAATCCACAAAGTGACAAACATCAACTTTTGTGAGTGCCCCACCGAGAATCGAACCCGGAACCTTTGCGCCACATCGGCCACAGTAGCTAAAGTTTATTCTTATCGATACATTTCTATAAGCCCCTGCTCAGTAACACGTAAACATATTCTCTTTATTTCGAAATATATTTTATGAATCCCCTCCTCATCGCACACTCGTAACGCTAACCATTATTTACATGATCACGGCGGGCATATTGGGTTGTATTGTTTTTCAATCGCCGTGTCCCGGGGGCCGATGGGATGACGTCACTGCGAATAAACAACATGGCCGCCGTTAAGTTGCTCCCGTTTTATCCAAGTACTTGATTTTATCTTGTTCTTTTTTGTGTGTGGTATCGGAACGTTGAGTCGACAAACGACGATATTTGGGTTAAAATTAGATTTTTTCACAATAAGTATTTTATGTGCAAAGGTTTGCAGGAGATTAGTATATGATATAAACAGCAGCTGTACTATTAGCAGCTCTTTAAAAGAACTTAATTAAGGTACCTATAGCTTATGCATGCTTAAATTATAATTAATGAGCTTGGATATCAAGGAATTACAAGATTTTTCGTATATACTACTTACTTAATATTTACGGACTTACTGACAAACAAGCCTTTAAATTTGTTAGCATTATTGCCAGATTATTGAATTATTAGAAAGGAGAAAACGAGAACATACTTCATTGGAATCGATGGCCCGCTGGAGAGTACTGGATTGTTTCGCCAAATTTTTGCCGCCAAATATTCTGTTGCGGCCTAGATTTTCGGAACACGTGAAAAACAATCATTATTTTTTTGTGCAGAGTAATGGATAGCGTCATATCTTATAATTATACAAATACATCTAAAAAAATATTTTCAAAGCGTAGCACGTTATTTGCACAGCGTGAGCGGGCCTTGCAATCGCCGGTGCGGAGGTTTGGAAATATTTATTCAGACTTTTTATGCCGTGTGATATCGAATTAGAATAGCATCACCACGGAAAAGAGATCCGTTTTTAACATGTATGTTGCAATTTTAAGCGAGGGGCTGATAACCTGTCATAATGACAATACACAGTTTTCATAACGACCCTCAAATGTTTGTCAGACGTGGCGTAAATGTTCATTTGGTATGGCTTTTTACGCTCTGCCTACCCCGCTGGGAAATAGGCGTTATTTATGTATGTATTCTTCAACACGTATATGTAGGCTAGTCAAGGTGCTTTTGATAGCAACGGCAAACCTCAAGATAATAATATAGCAATCATAAACAGACCTTAACTTATTTAATTGGAAATGGCAATTAAAAGTTGAGGCAACAACTTTCAAGCTCACCATTCATATGACAGAGACAAAAGATATGATATCCATGAATGTGAACGAGATAGCATACGTCAACAATCCAGGTGTTCTTGTACGTGTGAGTCTGTGGTTTGAGTGACTTTCACAATTAAATTTTATTTTAAACGGGGAAGTGAAAGCAATTACAGATAACGTAAAACATTTTAATAAGTATTGACTTCTAAATAAACATCATTTTTACCCAACACTTTGTTTATATTAAACTATTGTACACAAGAAGACTAAAACACACAGGTCACACGGAAAAATGATACAAGGGGTACTGCTTATTTGTAAAGATTTTTTTTCTGCGGACCTAAATAAGCGTGAGTGTGGATTTTAGAAAAACGGATAAAACGTGCATAATATTACATGTATGTTGTCGCATATATTGAACTTCATGTTTTAAGAACTAGCTAATAAAACTGAACAACTTTCGGTAATTTACCTATATACTGACATCCATATGCAAACAGGTCAAATTATTACTTTTGTCATGATGAGATTTATGTTCCTTGAGAAAAAATAAAACAGTTTCATGAAATGAAATGAAAATAATTTAATTCAATGTAGAATAGTATTATCACTTACTGACATCATGATCCGTCATTGGAAAAAAAAGGAATTTGTATAACACAATTGTCTTCTTTTCATAACAATTTTGTATTGTCTTTATAGAAAAACCGGATCAGGCGGGATAACTTCTTCTTCTTCAAATTTAAGAGTCAAACTCTTGTCGGTGGAGTAACTTCCAATCTTCTCTCCTCTCCGCCAGTGACTTGACCTCTTGATACGACACGACATTGACTTTTTCCTTTATCTGGGTAAAGTAAGTGCGTCTAGGTCTACCTCTGCCTCTCTTTCCTTCCACCTTCCCTTCAATAATGTTCTTAATGAAGCTGTCGTGTCGTAGCAAGTGGCCAATCATCTTCCCTCTCCTGTTTTCTATGGTCTTCAGAAGACAACGCTCTTCCGCTACCAGTGCCAGCACTTCTACGTTTGTCTTCTTCTCTGTCCAACTGATCTTTTCCATCCTTCTCCAACACCACATCTCAAACGCTTCCAACCTCTCTCTATCTCTTTGCGTCATCGTCCACGTCTCACACCCATATAACGCTATGCTCCAAATTTATGTCTTTATAAGACGTTTCCTAACTCGTTTGGCTATTTTTGCGATAAAAAGGTGTTTTTTATTATGGAAGGCTCTTTTGGCCATTACAATTCTTGAGACAATATCCGGAGTGCATCTTGAGTCGTTTGTTATCAGACTACCCAAATATCTGAAACTAGTTACATTTTCTATTGGAATATTGTTTAAGTGAATTTGGCTATTGGGTAGAGTGGCTTTTTTTGAAGTTACCATTGTTTTTGTTTTAGCTATATTTATTTTTAGTCCAATTTGTTTAAATATGTTATCCATTGACTCAATTAATTCTTGTAGTTGTGAACTTGTTTCTGCGAATGCCGCTATATCATCCGCAAATCGGATAAATTGGATTTTTTCCCCATTAAATTTGATCCCCCCTTTATCTGCAGCTGATATCTGTCTGATGGCACATTCTATAAATATTAAGGGTGAGAGTGGACATCCTTGTCTGACGCCTTGTCTTATCTTTGCTGTACCCTTTTCGTCCCCTACTTCTACTATTGTTTCCTGTTCTCTATATAGTTCATAAATTATTCGTCTGTCCCTGTAATCAAGTCCAGCTTCCTTCAGCACTCTCATCATTATCCTCCAATCCACTTTGTCGAACGCTTTTTCTAGATCGATAAAAGCGATGTGGGTATCAAGGCTCAGTTCCATTCTTCTGTCTACGACTAGTCTTAGCGCTAAAATTGCCTCTCTGGTGCCTTTATTCTGCCTAAATCCATATGGATCTTGTCCGACGGTGTTTTCTGCAATTGTTCTTAAGCGATTTTGAATAATTTTTAAAAGTATCTTGGATGCTTGCGAAATTAAACTAAGTGTCCTATGCTCCTCACATTTCAGTGTATTTAGTTTTTTAGGCAATTTTACTGTTTTACTAATTTTGAAATCTATTGGTAACTGTCCTGTATTATACATCTCCTTTGTGATTTCAAATATTATATCTAGTATAGGTTCACAGGTAGCATATTTGATCATCTCTATATATATTCGATCCTCTCCAGCTGCTTTACCATTTTGAATGCTTTTCAAAGCTCTATCAAACTCTGATCTGAGAATAGCTGGGCCCAAATCTTCTTCCTGCACCGTATGTTCCTGTTCTAGATCATCATTATTCAGGCCTACACCTTGGTATAGCTCTTCTATGTATCGCTTCCATCGTTCTAGAATATCGTTATTATTAATAAGTATTCTACCCTCTTCATCTAGAATTGAAGGGATAACTATATATATAAAATAAAGTCACTGCCTCGGAGCTGGCCAGGTTAATCACACTGCATGTAAATTTACGCCACTACCAGGAAACGACGTTTCTTCCATATTTAAGTCTAGATTATCAAAGGGTGATATTTACATGGGATGGCAGTAGGTTGTAGAGAAATATTTCAAAAATATGAAGTCCTTTTTTATGCCATGAAAAAAAAAAATCTGTCGTGCCCGAAATGCTCCGCGTGTCAACCTGGGAAATATCAAACAATTACCAAAGGAAAATTGATATTCAAAAATGAACCAATTATGAAAATTTCAGCGATAAAAGAGATAGTATCGCGTGTACCACGATCGCAACATCCAATTTTATGTGTGTAAAAGTGGAGAATAAAATGTACCCTATTTACATTTAAGGGACAGTCGAGGATAAATCAAATTTATTGCCACATGTGAATTGGGTCAATGATTTAGGTGAGTC
This sequence comes from Tuta absoluta, assembly GCA_027580185.1. Classification (NCBI taxonomy): domain Eukaryota; kingdom Metazoa; phylum Arthropoda; class Insecta; order Lepidoptera; family Gelechiidae; genus Tuta; species Tuta absoluta. Next base: position 1,635,527 of record JAQAHW010000003.1, read on the forward strand.
GTGATAATGTAACTCAGATAGTTTGATTCAGGTACAATCTACATACATACATCACGCCTATATCCTTTGCGGGGAAGGCAAAGCGTAAACAAAATTACGAACATTTACGCCACGTCTGACAAACATCTGAGAGTTATTCAGAAAATTTAGTACCAACTTAGTGACAGGTTGTCAGCCCGTCGTCTAAAACTGCAATACACATGTACCTTACCCTCAAACGGCTACAACAAACGGTAATTTACGCCACGTCTGACCATTATTTGAGAGTTACTCAGAAAATTTAGTACCAACTTAGTGACAGGTTGTCAGCCCGTCGTCTAAAACTCCAATGCACATGTAACTCTCGAGTCCCTTAGTCACTTTTTACGACACGGGAAAGAAATGGTGATGCCATTCTAATATATGTAGGGCAACAACGTAAATTTAACAGTTATTTGTGTTTTCTATGTTTAATATGTATTTGTGTACAAAAAGTATATAAGTAATATTATCAGCTATTTAGTTCTCATAGTACAAGTTATGCTTAGTTTGGGGATAGATGGCGCTGTGAGTAATGTCCAGAATATTTAATATATCTGCGTCCCCCCTTAATGAACTACAGTTAAACGTTAACGATTCCCATGCGCCTGTAATGAGCAATTCGATTCCGTTTGGCAATAATGGTTTATTTGGTAATTACATAAATGAATACCGTAATGTGTATTGTACTTTCGTGCAGTAGATACTTGGGTACTGCTGTGGTACCCATTTGAGTTATTTTTATAATTTGCAGAACTAGACCGTGAAGAGGAATTTTACTTTGCTCTCCGTTTTTTTGACAATACAAATAAAAACAAAAAATAACGTATAAATCTTGGTTCCAATAACTTGAATGATGCTGACACTTAATACAAAAATTAAACAGTACGAATTTTTGTTGAAAAATGAACCTCTAACATTTTGTCTTTCAGCCGTTTTTGAAGTTAAAAAAAACTTTGATTCAAAATATCTAGACAATGTGTACTGTAGCCGAAAATCACCATGTCTTTTTTTATTTGTACATGTTTATTCAAATGGCATGGTTAAAATTATATAAATACTTTCCTTATACTATATTTAATGTAGGATAGTACTATTACTTTGACTTCATCATATGTCATTGTAAAAAATAATTCGTAGGTATAACTTAATTTGTTTTAAACCTTACCTCTATAATAACAAATTCTATTGTCTTGATAGAAAACCGGTTGCAAGATCGCAAAACGTTCCGTAAAAAGTTTTATAGGTATGGAAGTTTCCATTTTCCGCCTCTGTTCTTTAAATTTTAGTAGTCATACATACATACACATACACACATCACGCCTATATCCCTTGCGGGGTAGGCAGAACATAAACGGCCGTATAATACGTACATTTACGCTTCGTTTGGCAAAGATTCGAGGGTCATTCAATTCAGATAATTGTGTAATCAGTAATCACAACTATAAATATCCCATAATAGCAGTCAGTAAAGTCGTGTAGTTACCATGTTACCAACGGTGATCCCGATTGGCCTCAAGGTGTTTAAAATTTATCCGTTTTCCTTTGAAAAGTTTTCAATAATGATTAACTTGAAATCCCTTTAAACAGATAGCTAAAAAGAAGGAAATTGGAGTAAGAAATGTTTCGTAAAACGCCTAAGCGCACTTACGACAAAATTAAATTACGACAGTTAGGCCAGATTTACTGGAATTGAATTGAATTTAAATTTTACTGCCTAGTATTTTGTCAAGAAATGTTTTTTATATCTCAACCCAAATATTTCACCAGACACTATTGAGAAATGATTTCGTCTTAGTATTGAATTATATCTAAAAATAGCTAATGTAAAGTCAACGAAATTGAAAACTTGCTGTAAGCTTTAATTCATACAAACATACACATATCACGCCTTTATATCTTGCGGGGTAGGCACAGCGTTAACGGCCGTAGAAAAAACGGTCGCCATCGCCACATCTAACAAACATTTGAAAGCCGTTTCAGAGAAAAGATGTATCACTTTAATGAATAGTTGTCAGCCTGTCGCCTAAAATAGTATTACAAATTAAACTCTCAAATCCCTTAGTCGCGTTTTACGACACCCGCGGGATAGAAATGGGGTGATGCTAATCTGAACCAGCATCTCACGGCAGCAGTCAGTTCCAATAAATAGTAGGTAAATGTTAGTTTCCCAAAACCTCAATATTAGCCAGTAAGATTTTCTTTGCAAAAGGGAAAGTCCTTGAAGCAAAAATTCCATCCGACCTATATTGGGGGAAACAAGAAATCCAATATGAGATTCAAACGTGGACCCTTCACGGCTGACGACAAACTGAAGAAAAATGTCGAATCAAAGTTATCCGACCAAATACGAAAGCGTGTTCTTTTTTTTGGTTAGGGTGGCATATCTTAACTTTGTTTATAATAACTGATATATATATAACTAGCAAATGTAACAAGTGGAACACAAGTAGTATGAGAAGGGGCAGACTGATTGTACCAAGGGTAAGGAACTATTATGGCAGAAGGCTTAATAAATTCATTGTTCCTAAATTATTTAATGAAATTGAGTGGTTGAACCTAAACCATAGTTCAGGTGAACTATGTTTAGGGGGCTTCATAGACAAACTTAAAAATTCATTGTTAGATTCTTAGGTTGTAAGATAAAAATAATAATACCTTAACTTCCAAATAGGCCTAGTAAATAAGTAGATAACGTAAGTATCTTAGAAAGTAATAGTGCGTAGGTGCACAGTTCACTTGTGTGTGTGAGCGCTAACTCGCCAACAAACTGTTAACCAGTTTGGCGGGAAATCAGTTTTAAGTTAATGTACCTATTCTAATAAATAAACTTAAAAAATAAATAAATATAAGCCTAAATTCAGGATAGAAATTCTCTTCACTTACATTCAAGGGCGTGCCGTGAGAAACATTTGTATTTTTGGATGCACGCAATTTTGTTGGTGAATACGATAAACACCTTATTTTTATGTTTAATGATTTTTCACGATGAAAGAAAGTCTGCTGAATTGATTTATTTTAAAAAGTTTTGATCTATTTCTAAACTTTTTTGCGTAGTGTATATATAACACATGATTTTTTGCGAATACGATACGTCTTGTACATTTCTAGATTCTTGTCGTACAGTTTTTTGATTACTTGTTTATTTGGCGAGAAAGTTCTAAAAGAGTGAAAAATCGTCTAAATTTGGCGATTCCGCTCTGTTTTCACACACAGGATTTGCTATAAGTGGTAAAAGGACGTTTAAAAGTTCGAGGCAGGTCTTTAATCAGTGCCGTCACACTCCGTTAAATTGATTAAGAAATGGATGGGAGATAATCTTAGACATGTCATGTCTTATAATTTGACGCATAATACGCGTTATCTGTCGATAACGATGAAAACGATGGCAACTTAATTGACAAGAAACGGCGAAGAACTCATTAACATTATTAAATATGACAGGACGTAGATATATCTTATCCTTTTCTTAACCTATTTGTCACAAAGTGACATTGCTAATTTTAAGGTAAGTTAAGAGATTGTTATCTCGAACATAATTTATCCACCTACCCATTTACAATACCTCGATGATGACGTCACAAGTCTTCGAAGTACCAGGTTAATTTAAACCGTCTATAAGGACTATACAAAATTCTAGGAAGCGAAAAGAAAATTATGTAAAACAAATTTCTTTTTTTACAAAGACGGATCTACATTAGATAAAGCTGATTTTAGAGGTATTTCATTTTCTTCGTCAATCAGACAATACGCATATTAAGTCGCGTAATTTAGATTGTGGATACCATCAAAGTTTTCCCGCTGTGGTTGTCATAGCTCATACAAAAATTTTTAAGCAGTGGAAGGCTCCGTAAGGGGCCGCCTGGCTCGCGACCACCATCCCACCGAAGTCTGGCGCCAAGTAGCTTGCTGTGTTGCGTCAGTGTGTGGGAGTGCCAGTGCCTTAACAGGCTTCTTCTGGGTGAGCTCGCTAAATCTTAGACTCTGTCTGTGTCCTATGACCCAGACTAGAGTCAAGAGCAAACCCATTATTAATAACAAAATTTTTAAAAAATGCCGCGACTGAACTCTAAAACTGTTTTATTTCGACTTTTGCTTTGGACTCTTACATGTTCAGTTTTTATTGGGTCAAACATTTAACGACCACTCAACCCCAACGGATATTCGAGTATACCTCTCGATTTCACATCACTGCACGATACTAATCCAATAGTGCACTTATTTTCAGACGGGTAGGTATCAAAGTCGTATGTTGCCATGGCAGCGTCCTTTTGAATCCCTTTGAGCGTGGCTAATTTCGCCCGAGGTGAGGTCACAGGACATATATATAGGGTTGTAGATAATTTTGAGGTTGTTTTCGAAAAGCCTCTCCAAATATTTGCTTACTAAGTCGGTACATAAGTCTTAGTAGAAATAAGTTGTCCTGTTGTGTCGTTATTCTTTGTATGTGTTTCTTTTGTAATGTTTTTGTGTACAATAAACGGTAAATAAATAAATAAATAAATAAATAAATACATTTTACTTATCTAATAGGAATCTTTATGATAAACGCGTGGCTGATTTTGATCTGAATTTAATTTTTACTCTCGAAAGAGAGGTTGTGTTTACGTGTAGACTAAGCGCTGCCACACTGATTGACATTCATAATGTTTAAAAGACATGTCTTAAACATTGTCCTTACAAATTTTAACTGTTTTCCTTACGCTTTGCATCGTTGTGTACTGACATCATCTTAGTCATCCTATAGGTACTGTGGTTTGCGTAAAAGAAATTTTACAGCACAGATTTCTACTCTAACCATAATTTCTAATCTTTAAAATAATATAAAAATAAAACAAGTCTTCTGAACCGATTTTAAAAATAATTTCACCACTAAGGTTGTTATTTTTCCCGAGGAAAAATGAGTAATTCTCATAGAAATAGATTACCGGTGTTTGAAAAAAAGTATCTATGTAACCGAGTGGTAATGCAAAAAATATCTTGAAACTGGGTTCATCGGGTCGTTGAACGACACAAAAAAGAAGACTTGAAACTTTGTGGTACTTTATATTTTAATTTATATTCGTACTTATTTTGTATTTTGCTCCATCGTAAAACAGCTTATTAAATTAGGTTAGCTGATGTGGAAACATTACCTGCTCACATCTTGTACAAGCCACGCTCGCTACATTAAAGAGCTTCATTAATCCCTGCCTACTCAGATATAGCATGTACATTCTACATCATCACTTTAAAATTTATTAGTTCGCAAGAGATTGACGAACGATGTGGCGCAGTGGTAGTGCGACTGCTTGCGGCGCGAAGGTTCCGGGTTCAATTCCCGGTAGGCCGGTACAAAGCTGATATTTATAATTTTGTGAATTTGTTCCCAGACTTAAGGTCATTGCACTGATAATCCGAAATGAAAGATAGATAGATAAAAAATTAATTTTGCTACAGTAAAAAAGATGGTACCGTGCTTCGGCACGCTAAGCCATAGCCGGTCCCGGTTGCTGTCTAAAATGAAATAGATGGCCATCATTACACAACTATGCCAGAGGCCTATTGTTACTAGTAGTTGTAGGCGATTGATAAACACTGTCATCAAGGTCAATCAGGTAGTTTCTAAAACTTTTTACATACATACATACATAAATCACGCCTATATCCCTTACGGGGTAGGCAGAGCGTTAACGACCGTAAAACCGATCTGACAAAAGTTTGAGGGTCAATCAGATAACTGTGTATTACCATTGTGACAGGTAAAACAGGTAAAAACTTTATCCCACAAGAAAAGTAAGAAATAGTACGCAAATTACGATTTATATGAGGTGAGTTTAATAATTGTATTTATTGAAAAATAGCGTTCTCATATTTCTCTAATTATTTTAATCTTTCGCGATAACTTTAATAATGTGATTAAGGAACTATGAAAAAGTTTCTAGAATTTGTATTAAAATAAATACAATATCTGAAAAAAATATATATGAAAATTTGTTCATCAACGCTTTATTTTCTTTCCTCTGGATTAGGCTGAAGGTCGGAATCACTCGACTCTTTATCCTAGGTGTCTATGCACCGACGGATGTGGGTACGGGTGGCTCCACAAAAGCGAAAAAGGAAAATGAGGAGTTTTGGGACAATGTAAGAGATGTTTTGAAAAACTGCAAGGCGAATGAAAGAATTATTATGCTGGGAGATTTTAATGGATGGGTAGGTATAAAGCGAGATGGGTATGATAAGGTTCTTGGTACGTTTGGTGATGAAAGAGTAAATGAAAATGGAAAGAGTGTGTTAGAGATTTGTTTACAGTGGGATCTTTTTGTGTCGAATACAATGTTTCAACATAAAAAGATCCACACTTATACAAGAACGGAAGGTGCATCAAGAACTATGATTGATTTTGTGATTGTGGATGAAAGATTGAAGAGTAAAGTTGTAGACACCCGAGTGTACCGCGGTGCTGGTATTGACACAGACCACTTCCTGGTGCTATCACGAATAAGTGGTCTCTTCAAACGGTGGCGGCACAGGGTAACTGAGTGGAGTAGTGCGTTAGAAAGAGTGAAAGTAGAAAATTTGCAAGATAAAGAGGTAAAAAAAGAGTATATTAAAAGATTGAAAGAGAAATTTAATGACCTAGAGGAGATGTCTGACATTGTAGAAGGATGGAAAGGATTTAAAAAAGGTGTTGTGGATGTCGCGATAGAAGTGTGTGGAGTTTCCAAAAGGATGAAAGGGAAAACACAACGGAGTGCGTGGATGACCAAAGAGGTACAAGAAGTTGTGCAGAAGAAGAAGAAAGCATGGTTGGATTGGTTAGCTACTAAAGCTAACCGAAGAATGTTAAAAGCGACGGATGAAGATGTAGAGAAAGCACGAAAGGAGTATTAAAAGGGTGAAGGATGTAGTTAAAATGACGGTTGATAGAATGAAGGATAAGAATAAGGATGAATTTGACAGGAGGCTATCGGAAAACTTTCGTTCCAACTTGAAAGTTTTCTGGAAATCCATAAGGACAGCTCGAAATAAAACCACGTCGTCCGAGTTGAGTAGGATTCGAAGCCAGGATGGTAGTGTAATAAAAGGTGAGGAATGTGTGTTGAAAAGATGGAAGGAATATTTTGAAAGCTTATTTGAGAAAGAAGATCTAGCGCAAGAAATAACTACTGCAGAAGTGGATGAAATTGAGAACGAAAGTGAGATTGAAATGGATGAGATTGTGAAAGCGTTAAAAAGTATGAAATCTGGTAAAGCTGCAGGGTATGATAGGGTGTCGGTCGAAATGCTGAAGGCTGGCGAAGGCGTTGTGGCTAGTCAGCTGTACCTCCTTTTTAACCTTTGTTGGAGAAGCGGTCGAGTGCCAAGTGATTGGTGCAAAGCTGTAATAGTGCCATTATACAAAGGAAAAGGGTCACAGCTGGACTGCAAGAATTACCTCCTCCTCAGTGTCGTCGGCAAACTGTATGCAAAGGTGTTGATTGAAAGAGTGATGAAAGAAACGGATGAGAAAGTATGGGATGCTCAGGCAGGATTTCGTAAGGGGATGGGATGTACGGATCAGGTCTTTTCCTTGCGCTGCATAGCTGAAAAATTCCTGGCCAAAAACCAGAAAGTCTATTGCGCGTTCGTAGATTTGGAAAAGGCCTATGACAGAGTGGCGAGGAATGAATTGTGGTCGGCACTATCCATGCATGGGGTGAGCAGTATCTTGATACGAGCACTGAAATCCTTATATAAGGATTCCAGTGCTTGTGTCAGGATAAACGGGGCGTACACTGAACTTTTTAACATCGAGAAAGGTGTTAGACAGGGATGTGTTGCGTCACCGTGGCTGTTCAATCTGTTCATGGATAGTTGTTTGGAAGATTTGAAAGAGAGTGAATGTGGTCTGAGAATGAATGGTTTACTCGTCAAATGTCTTCTCTATGCTGACGACCAAGTTATCCTTGCGTCGTCGGCTGAAGGGTTGCAGGAGATGGTAAATATTATGAATGAGGCTTTGAAAAAGAAAGGAATGAAAGTGAATGTAAGTAAGACGAAAGCAATGGTTTTTGAGAAAGAGGAAAATATGACAGAGTGTAAAATTATGATAGAAGAAGAGAGGGTGGAACAAGTGAAAGAGTTTGTGTATTTGGGCTCCATGTTCACATCAGATGGAAAGTGTGAAAGTGACATCGAAAGAAGGGTGAATGCCGGCAACATGGTGAATGGAGCGTTGCACGCTTTTATGAACAGCCAGAAAGTCTCTGATAAGGCTCGTCTGGCTGTGCATAGAGGGGTGTTAGTTCCGACACTTATGTATGGGAGTGAAAGTTGGGTATGGCAGAAAAAGCATGAAAGTAGAATAAATGCAGTACAAATGAGAGCGTTAAGAAGTATGGTTGACGTAAAATTGAGTGACAGGATAAGGAATAGCGTGATAAGGGAACGTTGTGGTATAAAAGAAGACGTAGTGACTGGTGTAGAAAAGGGTATGCTTAAATGGTTTGGTCATGTAGAGAGGATGAACGAAAGAAGATTAACGAAACAGGTGTATATGGCAAGTGTGGATGGGAACGTCGGAAGGGGAAGACCTCGACGAACGTACCTCGATCAAATCGGGGACGTGCTAAAGAAAGGTCAGGTCAAGAGTACCCTAAACCGACGAGCATGCATGAAGAGATTGATGAATGTGGAGGAGGCGAAAGAAGTATGCCAGGATCGTAGTAAGTGGAAGGAAGTAGTCTCTGCCTACCCCTCCGGGAAAGAGGCGTGATTTATGTATGTATGTATGTACGCTTAATTTTGCGAAATAAATATTTTTTCCTCACACGTGGATTCTTTGCACGCTAACGTTTTGAATTAGTAGATAGACGTCGTCACAACATAGGTGTACCTACAGTGCCCTACTTATATACTTCAATTGTTCAATGAAATAGCTGTTTTTCCGAAAATTTTCTAGCAGGTAGTGGCCGTGAGTTGCCGCCGGCCGTGTATGCCGTGTGTTGCCGGCTTAGAATAGCATCACCCCATTTCTTATCCATAGGTGTCTTAAGAGGCGACTAAGGGACTCGAGGGTTAGTTGTGTATTGCAATTTTAGGCGATGGGCTGACAACCTGTCACTATATTAATATACAGTTATCTGATTGACCCTCAAATATTTGCTAGACGTGGCGTAATTGTCCGTTTTTTGCGGCCGTTTACGCTCTGCCTGTTATAGGCGTGATGTGTGTATGTATGTGTAAATTGCTGTATTTTCGTAATTTTTCCAGTGTAGGTAGAATCAAGCTTTAAAAAAAGCTTTTCCTCGTGAAATACGCCACTTGTACGCCTCCTGGCTCCTGGCTGATGTGGTTGCCACGCGTCACGTCACCGCGCCCGCCATGTTGTATAACCACAACATCCGCCCGTTGACGGCATATCAATAATTACATTTCAGACAGCAAGTACACACCGACCATTTAACTATACGGGTTATTTTTTATTCACCCCGGAAATTTTACAGGGTGATTCTACTCATGATTCTGAACAACTTTTATTATGGGGTCACCTGCGAAATCACGAAAAAAATTCCAGCTGTTCCATACATTTTGTTCGAGTAGGTATGATTTTTTTTATGGAACAGCTAGATTTTTTTTCGCGATTTAGCAAGTGACCCCATAATAAAAGTTGTTCAGAATCATGAGTAGAATCACCCTGTAAAATTTCCGGGGTGAATAAATAATAACCCTGTAGATTCACCTACAAGCTGACACCGTTTAAGGCGAGTTGTGCTACAAAACTAACGCCGCTTTACGAAAAGAACATATGTTTCACGCAAACAATACACCAAAATGTTCTTTGCACAAGTTTTTGGTATTATCATAAATCAAAATTAAAACAAGTCTGGCATGACTCTGACAAACATTTTAATAGCCATTTAGAAAATTGAAGACCATAGTAACAGGTTGTCAGCCCATCGCCTAAAATTGCAATACACACGTAACATCGAGTCCCTTAATCGCCTCTTACGACAGCCACAGAAAATAAGTGCAGTGCTAACCTTTAAAACTGTAGACATAGAACTGAAAAATTGGGGTTACTTTGGATTTTTTTCTATCCACTAAAGTTTGTCAAATTGTGTAACTGATATGTATTTGTTACCTTTTCGATCCTCGACAATCATTTATATTTTTGCAGAATTTTATGGCTGTCTAAATAAAACTGGTTTAAAAATCCTGCTCGAGCTAAATCCTCGCCTGATTTAATAAGTACTTATTGTTCCACGTGTATTAACGGTGGATCGACAAGATGGCAACGGGCTGTAAGCAAACAAAGTCACGTAAATATTCATTAAATAATTAAAAGCTGTTCTTAATACAACGTAGGTAAAATCTGTGCTCAATTTTGGTGATGCTTCTTTGGATAATTATGTGAATGTAATATGATGCTGTCGGTATAATCAAATTTCCCTTGTTACCTAGGGCTTCTTCGTTTCAAGCGTTTTCACGTCACGTTTTATACTAAATATATAATTATGTTTATTTTACTTGTTTGTATGCTTTGTTCAGGGAATATGCTTGTTAGTCGTAAACAATAAAATTAACTTCTAATTACACTGCTGACTAATCTAAGCCTCTGCTAGTTTCTTAGGATATACAGGAAGGGACAGCCCTCCGAAAACTGATCGGTTGCATGCAGATCATGAAACAGAACAACTTTCCCCTGGAAACATATTTCAGGAAATGACAAAAAATCGACCTCCCATACAAAATCACTATCAGCTGCATTAACTAAAAGAAGTCATAAAGTTGTTGATAGTTCCTGAAATATTTTTTCATGGGAAGTTGTTCAGTTTCATGGTCTAAATGCATCCTATTAATATTCGGAAGGCTGTTCTTTACATGTCTGTGAATCTTTTCTGCTAGGAATTTCCTAGTATACTATATTGTAGGTCAGCTTTTAACAATACAGTAGGAGTTTTTTTATATATTATTATTAAAGAATTTCAATGTACTAAAATTACTCATATGCACTAATACCACATTGGTCGCCTGTACAAGAGTATTACTTAGTTGACATCCCATGCAAAGACAAAACCCATTAAGGTGGTCCGTTTTATATGTACAAACGAAAAACTGAAATTCAATGGACTTGCACATGCGATGAAGAGCATTTTTTTTACAAATGCTTATGCGAAATGATGAAGGCCCACGTTTTGGCGCAAAACTACTTTTGGTTAAAGGATAAAGAGTATTTGGTCCACAATAAAAGCAAACAAATTTTTGCAGCAGTAGCTCCATCTATTGGCGTAAAGTGGCGAATCGGTTTTAACGAGGGGATCTTATAGTATAGAATGCATTTTTATTATTTTGCGAAAATGTTATTTCAACACGGGACTTCCCGTCGAGTTTTTAATTAGTATGTTGTCTCCTTTAAAGACATAAGTCCATTAAACATTTGTATGAAAATTCCACCTTAACTACCTCATAATTTGAAACAATATCCCACATAGCAACTCCTGAACCTTCCTTATTTCCATGTCATACTTCATAAAACCTTTCCGAAGTCGCGTATGACGACGTCACGACGCACTGACGCGTCAAAACGACGCATCCCGTCGTCCGACAAACGCTAATGGTGCGTCACGTAATTTAGCGGGAAAACGCGGGAAAAGACACAGTAGGCAAAGAAAATGGTTTTTGATAAATGCGTGCTATGCAAATTTTAAATTTAAGGATGAGTAGGGTACAGTGTAATATAGAAATAAACAATAAACCAACCGCGGAGTTCGAACACATGATAACTTAGAGGATTTTTTTTGAAATCGTATGAAATTTTTGATTGATATATTGCTTTGGATAGTTACACCATAGAACTAATGCAATGGCATGAAGGTTTTGTGATTATATTGTACATGGGTCTCTTAAGATTTTGAATAGAAAAAAGTAACTATTATAATAATATTATGATAACCTTACCTACAAAAAAAAAATGTGTAGATAATTGACACGATAAGTCAACTACCAATATGTATGTATGTTGATCACGTCGTTGAATCAGTCATATAAAAATCAGTAAAAAAAGTGATGTTAATACACAAAAATATGTATTGCTAATACAAATCACTAAGTCACTCACTGGACACAAAGCAGTATAATACCACCAAGTTGTGCTCACAAACAGCAGAGTAAGAGGTGACCTCTTTTTTCGTGTCGTGGGGGACACGTAGTCGACAAACCCAATGAACCCTGTTGTCAGAGCTTTTAAGTCATCTACTATTACTAGTAAGAGTAGTTATCAGAGGCCCTCCAAAGCCCGGATCCAGCTTCCTTACAGACAATATCAGCCTGCAATGTCTTAACCAAACTGTGAACATAATTATCAACTTTTTGCGTGCCTACCGATAATCGAACCTGGGACATCAATACCCTGAGGTGAACGATCAGACCACTACCACGGAAGCAGTTAGCTCAAAAACAGCTGTTTGAGTAAGAGTTGACCTCTTTTTACGCTCCGAGCATTAGCTGGAGAAAAAAACTTGTGCAGTTTAAATTTTGTGTGGAAATTCTGGTCAGGAAATTTTAGATGCTAAAATGTTTTCTTTTTGGTGTTTATGATGGCTGAGCTTTGAGCTGGTTAATGAGGAGCCGCGGCGGTAGGTAATAGTATTTAATTTTGAGTATGGTCTTTCGTTGTGATTATAATAAGCTTTTTTTTATCACACAGTCACATATTAATAGCCGAAAAATACGGTTTCGCTACCGGCACATCTGACAAACATTTGAGAGTCATTCATAAAATTGTGTTTCACCATAGTGATAGGTTGTTAGTCCATCGCAATAAACTTGTAAACCTCGAGTATCTTAGTCTCCCATTACGCACTGCCTACCCTACAAGGGATACAAGTATGTATGAAGTTACCGGTAGCAATCACAAGACGAGGTCCTGTCTATGAGCATAGAAAACTTTCAGAGCTAAACTCCGCCTGGAGTGGAAAAACTCAAAGTTTCCAGCTTGTAGTTACAACTCGTACTTACAGCTAAACAGCATTCGGATATGTTGTTGCGAGAGTTCAGTCCATTGAATTTTGTCTACTAGTTACATCTTCTGTTTTATTTTCCAAAAATTTTTAACATAGAGAATTATTTTTTGTCAGGGTTAATGTACTCATTGTAAACAACTTTTACTAAAGGAATATGGCTCGAAAATGTACCTGTGATGCCGGCTTAGAATAGCATCACCCCATTTCTTTCCCGCAGGTGTTATTAGAGGAGGCCAAGGGACTCGAGGGTATCATGTGTATTATAATTTTAAGCAACAGCCAACCTGTCACTGTAGTTATACATATGTTTTCTGAAACGGCCTTCAAACAATTGTCTACTCCGCAAGGGAGAAAAGCGTGATATGTTTATTTAGGGCTTCAAGATCACAATCAGCTGTTCCATAAAAAATATTACCTTTTCGACCATAATTTATGGCCGAATCAAAATGGCGACCAACTCTTATTATTTCCTACATCGTTTATACCACTTTGTTGTTCCTTGTTTAACTTACAAAATAACCAATCTATTTTCTCCACGTCAATCTACGGCACAAGTTTTTCACTATTAACATAAGCCACGTAGCGTAAACCACAAACCTCAGCCGTAACTCATTCACGTTGCTTACCTTCATAAATCCTTAAGGAGTGATTCTATAAAATTAATTACCCGCTAAGTGAGTTTACATATTTAGTGCCAAGCTGACTGCTGCTGCTGAGTGGGGAAGTAATGGATGGAAACGTGTTTATTCACCTAACGCGAAATCACATTGAAAGTTCTATAATAAGTTCATATTCAGTATAAATTTTCGTTATAAAAGTACTTGTTGTTGTTCTAAATTATGATTATTATTATGCAAAGGAACATTTGGTTGATCGCATTGGGTATCTTCCATTGTGGTAAAACAATTGGCAATATTATAAAGAAACGTTTATTAAGTAAAATATACTAGTGATCGATAGCGAAATCTCAAAACGGGCTTGTGATAAGGAACAACTTTCCACAAGGAACATAGTTTGAAATATGACAAGAATATTTTTGGTTTCCACAGTAACTCAAATCTGCTGATTTTCAATATTAGTATAGGCTCCGAAGCTTTTCAGACAAGTTTAACCAATGTTGTCTCGGCCCTACCGACAACCGGTATGTACTTATTCAGTACGTTTTCTTGAACATGGAAAGTGCGGTTGTAGCATCAAAAGTGGAAGTGGGGGGGAGTTATGACGTAACAAAGATGGCGGCCGGACCAACTCTACTAAGCGGTTTTTCTAGATAATTACTGGGCCGATATACATAAATGAGGTGTCAACTGAGAGAGCATACAATGCCCATTATTTTATTTCATACATTTATGTACGTGAAACTAATAGCAAATGAAATTTTTCAAAAACATCGCATTTTATAAAATTTCAGTTTTTTTTTCTTGCCTATATCTCGGTATCCGTCAGAGTTATCAAACTTTTGACAGATACAAAACATTTTGCAATTTTAATCAACTCTCTAATGAACCCCCAGTTATTGAGATCAGAAAAGAAACAACGGAGATACATCAGTTTGAGTGGTCGGAGTCGTAGGTACAAGTGATCTAAAATTGACGGAGCTTGGCTGCATGTTCATTTAAAATAATAATATAGTTTAAAATATAATGATAATCTTATATTGAACACGGGTCTTCTCCAATGGGGGGTACTATGTGTAGTATGGGTTGGCAAGTGCAGTAGGTACAGGGTGTTAATTTACTTATTTTCACTGTGTTGAGGTTAACATCGGCTTTAAACCACTTGATGATGAAATGAGAAAAACACTGTGGTATTTGAATAAATAAAACTAGAAAGTCAATAACAAAGTGCGATTGTAATCATTTTTACATTAATTAAAATAAAATAAAATAATCAAGAAAAATAAACTAATTATGATCATCATCATTCTGGATCAGTATCATCTAGATATTCATGGCATATCCCCCCCAAGCATTTCTGTTTTTTGACACTACACCCACAACGGGATGAACGACATCCAGCTTTGCATTGACAGGATATCAATTCAAGAACTTTTAATGAAATCAAATTCACGGATGATGTAATTGGCACTAGGCATCCCGTTTCTTCAATCTTCCAGCCGCTGTCCGTGGGTGCAGGTAAAATAGGCTCTGCCACGTCAGCATGCAGCCAACAAAACGTCTGGTAAATAGCTCTTAAGGCATGTTGGTTTTAAACTGTCTGAGGATTATTTTTTAACAGATCGTGTTATTGAAAAACAGACAGATTTTTACAGCCCTTTAAAAAAAGTTAAACCAAAAACATTTAAACACTTGCACGTTGTAAACGTAGCTGGTAAATCTGAAAATATAGTAAACACTGTTGACACAAATATGTTAGTCCGTAACATGTTTTCTGCAAGTAGTGGACATCAAATAGATCTCAAAATTATTTTAAAGAATGAGTTACGTGATCCTCCACCATCTCTTTTTGACACTAATGGCCTTATCAGATCCACACCAAAAGCAGTTCTCGGTAATTTGGTAGCAGGCGAATCCATATCTGAAACTATAAACAATGAAACAGATATGAAAACTGCCACTCTAATTGATGGTCAAGCTTTGGTGCAGAGTAGTGGAAAACCTATAGTGTTTTCGACCGATACGATGACTTCCATCAAGTCTAGTACTCGTGACCAGAGACGACATACTATCACTCCAATAGTACATTAAATAGCAGGACGTGAGACAGTTTTTCCTGCAAAATGGAACAGATTCATACACTTTTCTGAAAACAAAGCCCGTCTGTCTGATTTTGTTTCAAAAGAAATTGCAATGCATGCATCGATGCTCCCAGCTGGACAAGAACTTTTGACCTCTGGTGGTTACTTGGACTCGAAAGAAGTCAGCACAAATGCTCTGAGAAACGTGGATCATTTACGAAGTACTTAAGAAGAAGCGGATACCAGATTCGTTTTACATGGTATTGACATCAAACAATCCGGTTATGAGAGTTAATAGTCGCGATACTAACGTGTTACTACTCATTTTGCATTTTTATGAACGTTTACCAAATGTTGTCTGGATTAAATCAGGCACTACCAAAAAACAAAAAATCATTGACGGAAAACATATAAACGCAAACAATGATTTATTAGCGTCAGAGAAAGGAAGAAAAGCTTTGTTGGCTTATCACAGCATAACTAGGTGTGATACCACAAGTGCACTGTCTGGGCACACAAAAAATCAAGCTGGCCTATTTTTCAACGGCACATTAATCTATTATCCGATTTTAGTACAAGCCCACACCCTACGGAAGTGCAGCTCTGAAATGCTGAGAGATTTGTGATTTTTATGTACACAAATAAGAAGCCGGGCCCTCAAGACTCAAATAATTTAGACGATCTGAGAGCTGCGATATTCCAAAATATAAGGGAGCTTGACAAATTACCGCCAACACGAGAAGCATTTCGCCAACATGCCTTAAGAGCCAATTACCAGACGTTTTGTTGGCTGCATGCTGACGTGGCAGAGCCTATTTTACCTGCACCCACGGACAGCGGCTGGAAGATTGAAGAAACGGGATGCCTAGTGCCAATTACATCATCCGTGAATTTGATTTCATTAAAGTTCTTGAATTGATATCTTGTCAATGCAAAGCTGGATGTCGTTCATCCCGTTGTGGGTGTAGTGTCAAAAAACAGGATGCTTGGGATATGCCATGTTGGATTCAAATGTTTTAACCATTTTAATTATCTAGATGATACTGATCCAGAATGATGATGATCATAATTAAGTAGTTTATTTTTCTTGATTATTTTATTTTATTTTAATTAATGTAAAAATTATTACAATCGCACTTTGTTATTGACTTTCTAGTTTTATTTATTCAAGTACCACAGTGTTTTTCTCATTTCATATTAGGGGGTGGTTTAAAGCCGATGTTAATCTCAAACCAGCGAAAATAAGTAAATTAACACCCTGTACCTACTGCACTTGCCAACCCATACTACACATAGTACCCCCCATTGGAGAAGACCCGTGTTCAATATAAAATTATCATTATATTTTAAACTATATTATTATTTTAAATGAACACACAGCCAAGCTTCGTCAATTTTAGATCACTTGTACCTACGACTCCGACCACTCAAACTGATGTATCTCCGTTGTTTCTTTTCTGATCTCAATAACTGGGGGTTCATTAGAGAGTTGATTAAAATTGCAAAATGTTTTGTATCTGTCAAAAGTTTGATAACTCTGACGGATACCGAGATATAGGCAAGAAAAAAAAAACTGAAATTTTATAAAATGCGATGTTTTTGAAAAATTTCATTTGCTATTAGTTTCACGTACATAAATGTATGAAATAAAATAATGGGCATTGTATGCTCTCTCAGTTGACACCTCATTTATGTATATCGGCCCAGTAATTATCTAGAAAAACCGCTTAGTAGAGTTGGTCCGGCCGCCATCTTTGTTACGTCATAACTCCCCCCCACTTCCACTTTTGATGCTACAACCGCACTTTCCATGTTCAAGAAAACGTACTGAATAAGTACATACCGGTTGTAGGTAGGGCCGAGCTAACATTGGTTAAAATCGTTTAGAGACGTGTAATCGAACATTGGATACCACACTATATTGTATGAGAGGTAATTTATTAATATTTTGACCTTTGTTCCTTAGGAAATGTTGTTCCTTATCACCAGCCTAACTTGAGATTCCGCTTTCGGTCATTAGAAAAGTTTCACCCTATATAGTATTAACTATATAGGGTGAAAATTTTTCGAGTACATAGACTCACGTTACCGTGTTTACCGATGTGATAGGGATTTAGTAGGTACAGGTAAGCATGATGGGGGTGGGGTGCTGGTGGCGGTCCGGCGCGGCATGCCAGTGTCGCCGCGCGTAGTTTCGTTCGCCGGCTCCGGGCTCTCACCACCGCCACCACCGATTATAGATCACATCTTGCTTGAGCTACGCTCGCGTAATTATTGCTGCGTCATAAGCGTTGTTTATATACCGCCCAGCCTTAGTGCAGAAACATATGCTCAATGTTTGGACTATATTACGAGTAACCTACAGTTGGATGACGTCAATCAGTTCATTATGGTTGGAGATTACAATCTCCCATCTCTCCAATGGAAAGACTGCGATACATTTTCACAGCCAATCATACATAGTAACTACTGTCTGCCTAATAAGTACCTAATAAATACTATGTCACTGCTAGGAGGAGTCCAGCTAAATAAGTACAAAAATAAGAATAATAGACTACTTGATTTATTTATAACTAACATATCAAACTGTATAACACATTTACCACCAGTGCCATTAGTACCGATAGACCATAATCACCCTGCTTTCTACGTGCTAGTGCCTTTTGCGAGTAACTTTGTGCCATTGTTAAGTAAACCTAGGATCCAATTCAACTATAGGGCTGCAGATTATAATAAAATTAAAAATGATTTGTGTAATAGGGACTGGAATGATTTGTATAACTGTACCAGCATCGATGTTGCAATTTCAACCTTCTATGAAGTTATGTATTCAGTGATTAAAAAACATATACCTACCAAAATTATTAAAAACTCACATTATCCAATTTGGTTTTCTCGTGCGCTTATTCACATTTCTATTAATAAAGAAAATGAATGGATTAAATGGAAAACATATAATAATCGTTGCGACTATGATGTTTTCTCCATGTTCAGGAAAAGGTTCAAGTCAGAGTCATGGAAATGTTACAAAAAATACATGTCCTCAGTCGAGGATAGCATCCGTGACAATATCAAATATTTTTTTATCTATATTAATAATCAAAAAGGTTGCGGTGACATTCCAGATACCATGTTCTATAAAAATCAAACTGCTAATACTCCTCTTGGTATATGTAATCTATTTTCAGATTTCTTTAGCTCAGTATTTGAACTATCAGAGGTGACTGATAATTTCGACATAAGTAACATTCCAGACACAAACAGTAACTCTGACTTGATCCTTAGTAATATAAGTCTGTCAAAATCAGAAATACTCAAGGAACTTCGCACTTTAGACGCTACAAAAGGACCTGGTGTAGATAACATACCTCCTGCTTTCTTTAAACAAACCGCAGATTCTATATATGAACCACTTCACTATATTTTTAACAGATGTTTAAGGGAAGGAGTATTTCCTACTACTTGGAAGGCTGCTCGTATTGTGCCAGTTCATAAAGGCGGATCCAAAAGTAAAGTTGAGAACTACCGACCTATTTCTATTTTACCTGCTCTGTCAAAGCTTTTCGAGAGACTAGTTCATAATATAACTTTTTAAGCACTCGCGATCACTTTCACTCATTTTAAGTATTAGACCGGGTCTATCTATAGTGTAAAAAACCGACAGATGCATAAATCGGCAATAGCAGAACACCTTCTATCATCCGGTCCGAATCATTGGATTGAACTTCATGCCCCGAAAATCCTCTCTGTGGAACGCCACTATTACCCAAGGATCGTTCGCGAGGCTATTGAAATTAAGAAGAACCCTAATAATTTCAACCGGGAGGACGGGTTTAAATTGTCATCCGCATGGAGTCCAGTCATTGATAAGTTGAAACCGCGCGATTTATCATCGGAACAATCGTCGGACACTGTGAGTGTTGTGTGCCGGCAGCCTAGTGCAATGTTTACAAACAATCAATAATATTAAAATTATAAAGACAAATGTGGGTAGCAGAACATCTCGTCACCCGCCGCCTAGATGACAACTCGCTGGGACGTCAGTCAACCCGCGACCACAATACATGAAACTGTGTTGAAACGTCGGGACACAGGTAAATTAGTTCATAATAATATCTATCCATCATTACATAACAAAATTATTGAGCAACAGCATGGCTTCGTTCAGAAACGATCAACAACAACTAATTTATTACTATATACAACTTATCTCTTTGAAGGAATTGATGCTAAAAAACAGATTGACAGTGTATACACCGACTTTCGAAAAGCATTTGACAGAGTAGATCATAAAATACTTCTCAACAAACTGGCTTTTAATGGTATTCGAGGAAACTTGTGGCGCTGGTTCAAGTCTTATATATCCAATCGTACTCAGAAAGTTGTTATTAATGGCTTTGAATCTGCTTTCATCCCTGTAACCTCAGGAGTCCCTCAGGGTTCAATTCTAGGCCCACTACTGTTTATATTATTTATCAATGATGTAAACACTTGTTTCAAACATTGTCGATATCTTCTTTATGCAGATGATCTAAAAATATATCATACTATTGATAGTGTAGATGATCATTACAAAGTTCAACAAGATCTGGACCGCTTCTCCATCTATTGCTCAAAAAATAAACTTAGTTTAAGCCTCAACAAATGTAAAGTCATCACTTTCAGTAAAAAACATAAGACGATAAGCAGTTTATATACACTTTGTGGAGTGCAATTGGATGTTGTTAACTCTATTCGAGACCTAGGCGTCACTCTTGATTCTAGTCTGCACGTGGATTTGCATGTTGATAATGTTATACAAAAGGCATTTAAAATGTACGGTTTTGTCATGAGATCATGCTCTAAATTCACAAGACCCTCCACCTACCTTTACATCTACAAAAGTTTAATTCGTTCGCAACTGGAGTATGCGGTGGCCGTGTGGAACCCATTTTACAATAAATATGTGGATGCACTTGAATCAGTACAGAAAAAATTCTTACGCTGTATGTACTTTAAATGTGTTAACAGTCGCTTGTCATATGAGCTCCTCTTAGATAAATACAGCATGATGACCCTAAAGTCTAGACGCTTCTTCTTACAAACAATGCTGCTTTATGATATTTGTCATGGTAAGTATGATTGTATATCCTTACATAATTATCTTTGCTATAGGATACCCCATAGAACACATTGTCGCAATCAACACCGTTTGTTCGTCACTGCTCCTTGTCGCACTAATGCTGGAAAGCGATATCCTTTGTGCCGCATGGTGAACTGTTATAATCAACATTTTAATGAAATAGATATCATGGCCGTGCGCGTAGGTAGTTTTAAGAAACAAGTTACGGCCATATCTGGCTTGATCGTGTGACATTATTATTATCACCTATGCTCAGTCACTTCTTTTAGTCCCAGTCTGGGACTAATAATTAGATTATTATATTTATGTTGTAAACTTAACTACCTTTTGAAATTGTGTTACTACCAACTTGAGATTAAAAACATTTATTAATTTGTGGTTACCGGTGCGGGTTATACAATTATTTTTAAGTTGATGAACATGTTTAGTAAGATTTTATTGTATAACTGTTTGGTAATCCCAATAAATAAATAAATAAATAATAAAAATAACTATAACCGTTTTTTTGAGACTCCATATAAAATATATATAGCTTTTTGAAACCGACATCTAGAAAGATAGATAAATAATTTGCAAAATAACAATAAAGCACTCTGAACATTACGCACACAGCCCACCATATACAGTAATGTAATTATATTAGTCACAATTAGATCAGGGCATGTATGTGTGCCGCAGCAATGCAAAAGGCCAAAACTCATCGCCAATATTTGCTTTGTGGGCAAATTGCTGATTTTCAGTTATCACCTAGACACAAACGCGGTGACGGTAACCGACTAAAACAACTTACGTGTATTTTAGTGTATTGAAGGCGATCCTCTAACTTTTCGTCGTGTCGTTCCGTTTTTTTTTACACAACGTAACGCATGCGTTTGCCAGACGAAAGAGAATTGCGAATTCCGATCTTATTCCCATACAAATATGGCTACGGTGGGTTTTACGGTGTGTTACGCTGAGTAACGGAGGCGTCTGTCAAGTCGTTTGACACACGCGTCCGTAGCCGTATTTGTATGGGAATAAATTCTGAATTCGCAATTTCCTTTCGTTTGGTAGACGCATGCGTTACGTTGCGTTAAAAAAACAGAACGACTCTACAAGTGACTGAACCGGCTAAGCCATTGCAATAGAATAACAATTAGTGCTTTAAGTACAAATTAATTAAATACGTTTTACATTATAACCATAAGATGTATGTGTGATGTGATTCATTGTTTAAATATTTAGTTGAATTCAATATACAGCTTCAACCACAGCTTTTAACTTTTGCGATCCCACATATTGACTCAAGATATTCTTATTCTTAACACGATACGATACATAATTCAGCTTTTGAGTCGATAATTTCAGATTTGTCACATTACACTAGGTTCCATTGAATACAACTGAGTAAGTCATTCATTTTATACAACATATCGTCATTTCAATAAGACAGTTCTTCCACTTGTCGTCCATCACTGTGGATTTTTAACGCACCGCAACTCATGTCAGACGAAATGATATTGCATATTCCGATATCATTCCATACAAATACGGTTACGGTGTGTAACAGATGCGACTTGACAGACGCATCCAAGACGCAGACAAGTAAGTCCCTTTATTTAGAAGAGATCAAATACCATCCGAACCATACGTACAAAACTGATCAAGGAGTGATTTGAAAGTATAATTCTCAAATTTTATCTAAAGTCACACGTGACATAGGTAAGTGGGACAAGAACTCATGTTAATTCTGTTCTGAGGTCACCTTCATACCACTTAATATGATAATCAAAACATTACCAGTTCAAATACAGGGCTTTTAATGAGAAAGCGTGGAAGGCGTACCGCGTAGGCAGTTTTTCGTGACACACTGGAGCCAAGATTGACAAACTTATATGCATACACATATCACGCCTTTATCCCTTGCGAGGTAGAAAGAACGTTAACGGCCGTAAATTACAGTCGCTATTGCCACGTCAATTTGAGAGCTGTCTCAGAAAATCGTGTATCACTTTGGTTATAGCATAAACCCCACAAGTCCCTCGATTGCCTCTTACAACATCCGTTTATAAAACTTAAAACTTAGAAGTGCTAAGCAGTGCACGGCCAATAAAATGTTGGCAGTTTAAAAGCATCTTAATTTATTTGAGAAGGATAATCAGAAACTTAAGTATTGCATAGCTGGTAGCCAGTTTGTGAATTTTTTCGTTATTCAGTGAAACTTAATGAATAAATCGATAGATCAATCAATCAAAAGAAGCCACATTTTGTAAAAATTGTTAAGATTGCATTCTCTCTCTCTCTTTTCGTGTGGGATACCGAGTCGTCCAACGACCCGATGAACCCTGGTGTCAAGATTGCATTGATCCTTTACTATTGAAAACCTTATATGGTTTATAAAAGATTTAAATACTTTTCAAGTTTTGCAATTATTATCTACTGATTTGATTTGTTTTCTACACTCGACAGCCGTGTGTATAATTGTAAATGAGCAGGCAGGCTGTGGGCGTGTTTATCGTTGACGAGATGTATGGAGGATCGGATCACTTCCAAGGAGGGATTTTTGCCTCCGTCCCTCCGGCCACGAACCGTTATGTTAGCTTTTGTGTGTTCTACAGGAAATTCTACTCCATGTGTAAAGTCTGTTCGAGTGTATTTTTGTGAGAAGGTAACTTTCTGAATAATTATTAGCTTTGTTAAATTGTATTGATACCTATTCCAAATTCTGGGCTTGTTCGTCGACATATTTTCTGAGAATTCCTTTCTTAAAATTTATTTTTTCTTTATACTATCCTTTCTTATATTTTTTTTTCTTTCAAAACAATCTATCTCATTTGTTCTAAGATTGCAAAAGTTGCACTATTGCAGATGGTCAAAAAACTTTAAATACCAATGTTGCTTATGTTTAAAATGCATAGAAATACATAATTGCTGCATATGTTTACCTTTTATTTTACCTATTAACTTCACCTTCCTTTTAAATACATAAACACATTATATAAAGCTTTCCATATAATGATTATCTAGTTTCCGAAAACGGCTCATATTTTGCTTTGAAAGCACCCACGCCACGGAACGAAACAGCTCAAGGGCTTAGAAATTTCAAAGCTAAACGTATGAAAACTCGTATTCATAAGCTGCGTGTCTGAACATTTTACCACTTTGCCGGTTTAGAATATTTTGCCTGATAATAGGGGAATTTTGAGCTTATAAGTTGTTTTATGCATGTCAACAAAAGTATGGAAGTTGTTTTCTAAAATGATTTGTGTTATTCTGCTACATATAAGACTTCAAGTTTATCATAATAAAAATATGACATGTACCTTATCTTAACTGTGTCTATGTGCATACATAACATACATACATATGGCAAGCCTTTACCCCTTGCGGGGTAGGAAGCGCGTACGCGGCCGAAATATTTGAAGGCCATTACAGAAACGAAACATGTATCACTGTATTGACAGGTTGTAAGTGTGTAGTCTTAAATTGAAACATACATAAAACTTACTATGTAAGAACAACTAAAATAAATATTTCTTCTACCTACCTATAAGTAGTAGTAATCAATCAAAAAACCATTAAAATATAACATTAGTAACATTTTCAATGATATAAATGGTTCCGCGCTTCGGAGGGCACGTCAAGCCGTCGGTCCCGGTTGCTGTCTATGATTACTTAGAAGGCGGTCGTTACAAAAAAACATGTCGGAGGCCTACTACTAGTAGGAGGCGGTTGAAAAACTCTGACACCAGGGTTCATCGTGTCGTTGGACGACTCGGTGTCCCACACGAAAAGAGAGAGAGAGAATGATATAAATTGACTTGCAACATAAAGTGTGTATAAAAAATAATGGATACAATTTTTGAAGGCTATAACTTTGTAAATTCGTCCGGGACGAGATTTACATCGGCCTCAGAGTCTGAGCGTAACCTGCCCCGGGCTATGGGTGAAATATGTTCAGGATAGTTTGCGGCAAGATGTAAAGTGTTGTTAGTTTCCGCTGCGTTCTTCAAACTTTAGATAAATAAATTTTATCGTAGCTCTCTTGTCTACGTCGGTTGTAGCTTCGTAGACTTTTGCTACGAGTCCCGTAGTCATAAAACGTTTTGTCTTGATTCGGTGGCATTTATATTACCTGTGGGTGCGCTGCGTCTAAGCAACTTCACTTACAATGTTTTATAAAGTGATGTAAACTAAGCTGACCCCGCGACAGTATTATAATTGGTAGAATAATGCCGACAGATAACAATGATAATTGTTACGTACGAGTAACTTAACGTTGGTTCAAGTTGTTGTCTATGATTACTAAGACAGCGGTCGTTACACAACCTACTACTAGTAGTCGGTTGAAAAACTCTGACACCAGGTTACAACGAAAAAGAAAAAAGAACTTTATCCTACAATTCAAAAAATGAAAATATATTTATTTTCGTCATCACGTTGCTTCTAAAAGCTCACTAAATAAAAATTCCTGCCATACCTAACAAATATGAAATACATTAATGTAAACGAATTCCATTTCTACAAAAAAAAAAAACAAGAACAAAAATATAAATGTAATTCTTAATTTTCCGGCAAACAGTAACTTTTGTTTTGTTCAAGCAAATCATAACAGAGAACTGGGTTGTTTTCACCAAATTTTCCTAAATTAAAGCAATCGCGGAATTCGTAGACGCTGCGAATAATTAGGTTACTAGGGCGATATACTATATCGCCGTGTGCTGGCTTCGAATAGCATCACCCCATTTCTTTCCCGTGTCGTAAAAGGCGACTAAACGACTTGAGGGTTACATGTGTAATACAATTTCAATCGATGGGCTAACAACCTATGGTGATACACAACTTTCTGTATGACCCTCAAATGTGTGTCAGACGTGGCGTAAATGTCCGTTTTTTACGGCTGTTTACGCTCTGCCTACCCCAAAAGACAAATAGGCGTAATATTGTGTATATAGTATATATGTATGTATGTATATTGTTATATCTACGGGTTAGGTAATAGTTACAGATACATACATTACATATATATGTCGCAGTATTATGGCAGAATTGGGATTTCGGCCGAAATCCTAGGATTTTGGCCAAAGCCGGATTATGGTAAAATCGTAGACTTCATTCGACCATCGTCCTAAGTAGATCTAGGATTTCGGACATAATCCTAGGATTTTGACCGAAATCCTGGATCTACGTAGTAATATGGTAAAACGAAGGCTTCAGAACACTTTTTGTAAATTTTGTAGGGATTATACACATACATACATAAATACTTGCGGAGTATGCAGAGTTTTAATGGCCATAAACAATTTTGAGGGCTATTTTAGATAAAACTTGAATGACTATAGAAAAAAAAATGGTAATACACATGAAAACTTCCATCCGTTAGTCGCTTCTGGGTGTCGTACCCGCGGGAAAGAATAGGGGTGATGCTATTTTAAGCCGTCATTACACGGAATAGTGACTACCGCCATGCATTACTATTTGTCTTTACTTTAATTTGTATTCTTATTATGCTTTTGGAAAAAAAAATAAGAACTTAAGAAAATTTGATGAAACAAAATAAATAACACTTAAAATATTTATAATAATCAAATCAGTCTTTTATTTTCATTGATTCCAGATAGAATGTACTAATCACTATTATTATTAGATATCTGGTGTCGATATAAAAATTTACCATTTTTCATAAATATTTAAGTGCTAACCTCTTCTAACTATGACTAATATAACAAACATTAAACAATTCGTTTTTCTGTCATTAACATAAACTTTTAAGTATCATTTCTTTCATTAAAGATTTTTCAAGTAGTAAAACAATATTTTTTAGATAATCACATAAGTAACTGTTTATAATATTATTAGATGAGTAATAAACGAAATAAAAAAAAACAAAGGACGCCGCGCGCGGGGGAGGAGCATATTGTTCCCTCCCCGCTCATAGATTCCCCCGAATCGCAAGTAATGCCATAATACTAAGCAGATCCAGGATTATGACCAAAATCCTAGGATTATGGCCGAAATCCTGGATCTGCTTAGGACGATGGTCGAATGTAGTCTACAATTTTGCCATAATCCGGCTTTTGGTCGAAATCCTAGGATTTCGGCCGAAATCCTAATTCTGCCATAATACTGCGACATATACATTCCTAATTCAAAAACACTTATAAACGTAAACCTATCTCATAACATTATTTCCCTAGTTAGTTGCACTTTCAGAAGTGCACTTGCGTATTGATAGTTTTTTGATCATTTTTGTCAGTTTCAAATCATTTACACTCGGAAGTACCTGCTGTTTTTAAACAAGCGGCCGTACTGACAGTACGGCGGATATCATTGTTGTTTGCTGAAAGCATTTAAGTCAAAATATTTTTTGTTTAGTTTCACAATTACTTTTTATATAAATTTTTAATTTTGTTACTATATGTTAATTTTACAGTGCATAGGCTAAGCTGTAATGCTGTAAAATTTATTTCAATAAATAAATCATTTTATTAAGGCATTGTATGGATCCCTATACATTTGTCTCCAAGTTCTATCCACTATCAATACATAGAAAAATGACATAGGAAGCGCGTCTGAATCTAAAAACAACCTACCGAAAGCAGTGACACTTACTTCTGATACCTGTAAATGCTATATTTATAATTTATATGTATTATGTGATTACAGAACCAGTTTAAGGCCCTGTTTTACCTGACAAGTTGGTCCCTCTCATTCGCGCTGTGCCAGAAAGAAACAGCAAGATTTTACGGTTTTTTCGACATAGAAACTATAGAAATACCGGTTCAATGTCTAGTTTAGCCAATCTTACAAGAAAAGGAATATATTGAAATAAAAACATATTTTTGTAACAATTTTAAATTTGTCGACATAATATGAAAAATTGTTTCAAATGGAGGTTACTTAGTTTTTTTTCTTTCAAGTGATATTTTTCAAATTGTGTAATTGATGGTATCTGTTAGATTCTCGACAATAAAATTCCTTTTATCATATTTTATGGCTTTACAAAAATAAAGACAAATCATATAAATCTTACCTTTATTTTTGTACATTTGGTTCAAATGAATTATGTACAAAACACTTTTGACGCTCTAAAGTATTACTCAGAACAGAACTCGAAAATAACAAAAGTTTTTCAACCAAATTTGACTTTCAAGTTACGACCTCCATTGTACTTACAACCCTTTTATAACTTTACAACAATATAGTTTACAATGTAATTACTTGAAAACAACAATATATATTCAACATTGACGTTAGACAAAGCTTAAAGTTAACAAGGGTGAACAAAATATAATTAATTTGTAAAACAATTTATCTAGAGTTATTATTATGTTTTGAAAATGAAAAGTACGTACAATAAATAACCTTCTTTTAATAAATTAAAAACGAATCTGATTTTGACCCGAAAAGTGGTGGTTCTGACTTTAGGGTACGGCGGTTCATTCTTTGAATCTTTTTTCTTATTTGATAAACCAAGTCGTCCAACGACCCGATGAACTCTGGTGTCTTAGAGGCGTTTGGTTCTGTAGGCCTTTGGCGTGGTTGTGTGACAACCGCCGTCTAAATAATCAAAGACAGCAACCGAGACGGATGACTTAACGTGCCCTCCGATGCACGGAATCGTTGTACCGCAAGATATAAATAAATTTTTTCTCTTGTTCACAGGCAACTGCTAGCGCCCAATCTTAGGCAAACGCAATATCTTCCAAACGGTGCTGAGAGTGAAGTCAGACAGGTGAGTCATACAGATTACATAATTACACATATATTTCATATATATTGAGATTATAATCTGGCCTGAGATGAAAATATGGTTTCTTAGTACTTGAGGTACATCGGCTGAACGATCCCACCAAGCGGTGGAATGCTCCGTAAGGGGCCGCCTGGCTCGCGACCACCATCCCACCGAAGTCTGGCGCCAAGTAGCTTGCTGCGTTCCGTCAGTGTGTGGGAGTGCCAGTGCCTTAACAGGCTTCTACTGGGTGAGCTCGCTCCATCTTAGACACTGTCTCTGTCCTATGACCTAGACTAGAGTCAAGAGCAAACCCATCATTAATAAAAAAAAAAAACAAATTCAGTGCAAATATTTTTAAATTGGACCTCCCATACAAAGTGACACAATTTTGAACAATTTTGTATGAGAGGTACAATCTTATTTTTTTTCATATTTAGACTATTTTGTTGTTGACTTACCCTAAAAATATTTGCACTGACTTTAAATGAGTAACTTATTTATTAGATATATTTTGTATAAAACAAGCTGTTAATTGAAATAAATATTTTTAAATACAATTAATGCGAGCTATAATAAATCTCGAATTCAATTTTCGTTCGTCTGGCATTATAAACCAAAGAATAACATGAATTTAATATCAACTTCGTCAAAATCACAGAACCAGGTTGAAATGTGCAAAGGAAATACGCAAGCCATAGCAAACTTTAATAAATCATCATCTCTACATTAGTGAAAAATTCATTCCGAACTCGAATTCTTTCAACGGCCATTTCAGAAATCTCGAGTGAAATCGTTCATACGATTCGTGAAATTCATTCGCCTCGAAGTGGTGGCGCCATCTGTGTTTACTTTTTTTTCCCATTCGGCGTCCGTTCAGAGCGAACCACGAATTTTCCACTCCTATATGGCACTTTTGCGATTTTTTGTCGCACCACTTTTGACTGTTGTTTTTTGGGTTTGGCTCTCGTGCTACGATTTTTAGGGTTGAATGCCTCCGTGGCAGTTAACCAGGATTGTTGATATTAATCTAAACAATGTTGTGGTTATAAGAAATGCTTAAAATTCGTGATCCAATCAAGAATTGAACTTATAGGTACGGTAAGGGTGTTGTAATATTTTGTACCCATACCTACAAACATATATACATAAGCCTATTGCGGTCTTCTGCTGCACGTAGGCCTCTCCCAGGTTACGCTGGGATGACTTAAAAAAGGCGGCTGGTAGCGACTGTATGGCGAAAACGAGAGATCCCTCTTATGATTATGTAGTTATTAACATCATCCCACAAATCACTCCAAAACAAATGACATACATCACTGTCATGTTTGTACTTAATTATACAAAATATTCGAGACTTCACACTATTAGTAAACTTTTGCAACTTTCGAAACAAACAGACGCTGAAAACAGAGCAAAAAACTTTCAAGACTGTGTCAGCCCTATACGTGCTCTACGGCGCCATCTAACGGATTTATTTCCAAAGTTTCGGAACGTTTGCTTTGCAACTCTAAGATTAAGCGAACTGCAAATGAATTGTGTCCAAAGGAAGACCCAAATGCAGTTTGTTTTTACAAGATTTAGTCATTTTTATGGGATGCACGTTTAAGTTATTTTTATTTTGACATTGAAACTTCAGTTTTGTTCAGGAGGGACACGCTCTGGGATGGGAGAGGAAGATCAAAAAATCGCATCTCAACTGAACGTGTCACGTCACGGTCACACATAATAACATTAATAATCAAAATACTGAAACGAGGTTCTTACCGCGATACTTATTTTTGTTGAATTGTTTGATATTTCAACCCAGTTGTATGGGTCATGATTATGGAACTATTAATGTTTTGCGGGTGAGTAGGTGAAATTTAAAATTTATTGGTATGCATTTCTGCATTCCTTCTTCCTACGATTCTGTAGATCATTACCGGAACTCACTCGAAAGTCACGACAGTACAAACTCGCAGTGTCCTCGCGTTTAATGTCACTTTTAGAACGATCACTCTTTTTGCACATTTTGATCACTGGTTTCACGCATTAGGTAATTTAAAGCCGTCATCCCGATTCAAATTTCTGTACTTAGAAATTTCAATGGCTTCTTTTACTATTCTCGGTATGTTGTGACGTTCCGTTGATAAGACGCGTGGTTCATGCAATTGAATCTAGTGATTTGCGCCCGTTTGCAAATGTTCCACAACCGCGGTAAAAACCCCGTTTCCGTATTTTGAGTTTTATCCAACGGATAGTAAAACTTATAACGCGTCGTTGTCTCCGTGACGGGGACACGGTCACCGGGGACAACGGAAACAGTGTAACTTTTTATTCAAGGCATATTATCCACTGGCTAACGGGCTACTCAAGCAAGACTTTTCCTCATTATGCTATCAAAGATTGCTCCTGTTTTAAGTGCGAAGTTCGTCCGGTCCGTAACGAGCGCTTTGTTCAGTTATTCTGACTGAGCTACTGTTTCATTTCAATTATATCGCTTTTTGCGAGACTGACAATGTTGTGAGTAAAGTTTGTACTGATTGACAGAGAAGAGTAAATACTGTGTAGATTTTTATCGCTGATTTTATTTTTTATTTAGTAACCAATATCCACTGAGGGTCTCTCGTAAAATACTAATTAGATTTTCGTTGTCGTTTTATTTGAAATGGTTCTACTGTAATTTTGCTCATCTTACTCATAATCTACACTATCGATATATTATTAAACGAACATGTATCACTCATGATGTAGGTCTGTGTTATTATTGAAACAATTTTGTATGCATGCTTGTTCCACCAGCTCCCTTCTACCATCGGACATCCAGACGCACCGCTGGATTCCATCCATACCTGGTTGCCATTGCACCAATTTGGACTAAGCGCTTCCAGTCATCATTTATAATGCGCACTTCTAAAGAGTGGAACTCACTTCCTGCGTCTGTGTTTCCAAACGCATACAACCCTAATCTCTTCAAAGTAAGCTCCATCTTAGACTCTGTCTCTGTCCTATGACCAAGACTAGAGTCAAGAGAAAACCCATCATTAATAAAAAAAAACTTAATCAGCCGAAACGTAAAGGGCTAAACTATCTAGCAAGTCATAAACCAGTAAGTCGCGTAAACCTACATCATGCATAAATATACGGGGTGTAAGGGACAGCTCTCCGAATACTGATAGGGTGCATGCAGGCCATGAAACTGAACAACTTTCCATTAGGAACATATGTCAGGAAGCGACAAAAAAAACTTGACCTCACATACAAAATCACGATCAGCTGACTGCAATTAGGTACTATAGGATAGGAGGTATTTTATTTACGTTTCCTGAATTATTGTCTCATGGGAAATTGTTCAGTGCCCTGGTCTGACTACACCCTATACGTATTCGGAGGGCTGTCCCTTACACCCTGTATATTAAAAATAACAAATCAAAACGATCGCAGGAATTGAAATAGACCCTAATAGATTTAATATCGCCGACCTGTCTGAAGTTAAGGATTTCAACGTTGGACTATTCATCAGACAGACAATTAAAGTGCTCAGGCGATTTTAATTGAGTTTTGTGAAAATTTTCCTTCAACTGGCAGATCCAGATAGACTGTTGAACAGACTAAAATTTTCAGATCCAATAATATTTCTGCAGATGGCTCGCTACCACACTTATAGCATTACCATAACAGTCCACTGCCTGGGCAAGGCCTCCTCATATTGGCCGTTACTACCATACTTGCCACGCTTGGCAAGCAATGCACTTTTGTGAGTGCCCCACTGAGAATGGAACCCGAAACCTTTGCGTGCAACGCAGGCGCTATACCACTGCGGCACATTGGTCGTTGTTGTTTAGTTGATAAAATAAAATAAAATAATAATGAGCACTTTTGAAAACTTGCGAAATTTTCAAGCGCGGGCAGGATTTGAACCACCAGAACTAGTGGCGACGCCTCTTCCATCTAGATTCTAGGCTACCGCAGCTCCTCTTAAATTTGATACTTATTCATAAGTATGTATGGTATTAGAATTAAAAATTAATTTTGTCTCAAAACACTTACTCTTTACTCGTTTTACAGATTTATCACATCCACTAAATTATAATTATTTACCATAAATGCTTGAATCTTGCACTCTATTCTATATAAATGAAATTAAATTAACTTTATTCGGTGTAGGATAGTACTATCACTTACTGACGCTATGATGACGTCATCTACCTTCTTAGCATTCTCCAAGCTTTCCAATTGTTTGAAGTCCATTCGCAACCGTTTCTAAAAGGGATTCTAGAGTCTAATTATATAAATCCAAGAAGTTTGTGATTAATTACAAGTTCAAATTCAGGAGCGTCTTAGTCTAGGTTATTATTAACTTTATATTAAAAATAAAAATTATACGTTTGTCAGCATTTGAAGACACATACTACGTCAATGAAAAAAATGTGTTCGCGTTTGCTTTTTTTTGTCGGTTGCTTCAAATTTCGAAACTTTTATTTCCAAGTCGATTCACAATGAATACTTTTGGAATGTGAAAAATATAAATGTATATACATATGAGTATATTAGTAAGTTTAAAATAATATATTAACTGAAATATTAAATGTAAACTCCACGCACGCCCCACTTTGGTGTTTAATATGAGTGCGTGTTTCTTGTGCTGCGCTGGAATTGAGTTCCATGTTATTAATGTAATCATCTAACGTCTACAGCTTATAACGTAATGTTTTCTTAATAACAAACTTAAATTTTATTTTTGATAATCTTTAAAATATCTATCGGTATTTTATTATAGTATCGTATACTAAGACCTTTAAATGAAGTCTTGCTAGTCTATACTTAGGTTGATCTAAACAGTTCCCTAACTTATAGTAAGCTCTGTAATAAAATATTTTCTTGATGACCAACTTAAATGATATAGAACATTGAGTACCAAATTTTAAAACACTTCCCGTGTTAGGTATACAATTTTTGAAAACTTGCAAAATTTTCCTGCCCGCACTCGAAAATTTTGCAAGTTTTCAAAAAAAAGATATAGAACATACATACAAAAACTCCTATCTCATACTTTATTTATCGTCAGACTTATCTTTATATTTGTATTCAAGCAATGTAAATTTTTCTAACCATCAACAAACAATTATATCCCACTCGAAAACCAATTTAGTGCAAAAAAATGTCATGCCGCAAATGGGCCGTTAAAGAACATTTCCTGAATCCTCCACTTGACAGAGCCCATCGGGATCCGAGGATTATCTTTCTGCTGGTCTGTGATTATGCGACTCTGATCTACCTTTCTGAAAAACTGCTGAGTTTCCTATTGGGGAGGACTGAATCGAAATGGTGGACGTTGTGGTTTTTCAAATGTTTAAGATTTCAATGTTTAAGCCGAGTGATGCCGGGTTAGAATAGCATCACCCCATTTATTTCCCGTGGGAGTCGTAAGAGGCGACTAAGGGATTTGAGGGTGTGTATTGCAATTTAAGGCGATAGTCTGACAACCTGTAACTATGGCGATGCGATTTTCCGAATGACCCTCAAATTTATGTCAGACGTGGCGTAAATTTTCGTTGTTGCGGCCGATTGCGCTCTGCCTACCCCGCAAGGGATTTTAGGCGTAATATGTGTATGAATCGAAATGGTGGACGTTGTGGTTTTTCAAATGTTTAAGGTTACCTTTACTTGATTTTCTTATAAACTGTATGAAAAAACTGTTTAAGTTGATACCTTAGAAGGGTAGTTTGATGTGTTGCGGACCGTAAGAATAGCACCACCATATCACTAACCGCAACTGTAACCTATTTGCATCGTACTGGTACTATCTGCAGCACATAAGCACAGTTTAATTAATAGTACTAGCGTACAGTATGGTCACTCCCTGCCTCCCCCTACAAGCGCCGCCCACCCGCGCTCGGAGGACGCTCAGACACCGGCTAGCAAGGACGCGACGACGAAAGTCATTTCATACTGCCGCACATTGCATTCCCGATTCGCGAACGCAAAATGGCGGCAACCCTGACATGTTGTCTCACAAACACAAGCATGGTCCGCGTTCACCTACGCGAGCTTAGACTGTGTGCGTAGCAACGCGTTTGATTCATACATTTGAGCGCCAGTGTCCGAGGTGTGACATAAGCTTACTCCTTTATGGGATCAATCTTTACTTGAACTTCTTAAAGACTGTATGTTATTCATGGTTGTAATTTAAACATATGAATTATTATTATTTTGAGCTGCCGATATTTGGATGATGTTTTAAGCGTCATGACCACTAAACTGGTGGAACTGTGGGTTGCTGCTAAGTGCAAACATATCTGTCTACCCTCATTCTTCTTCGTTCTTGTGGAACGCAATCGTTACTACCGTAACTCACTCGAAAGTCGTCCCGATAACACAGACTCAGACTCATTACATAATTTTGATGACTGTTTGGACAAAGCTTTGTTTTTACACAAGTTCGACATTAGACTTATCTATGAACATAACATAACATAACAAGATTCTTTATTGCACATTAAATAAATAATACAACAATAGATAAACACAAATAAAAGAAACAGTACAACCAGGCGGCCTTAATGCTAGGTAGCATTCTCTACCAGGCAACCTTAGGGTGAAAAGGAGAGTGCGGCAAAGGAAGCGGGATAGTGCAAATATTACCTACATACATACATACATACACATATCACGCCTATAATCCCTTGCGGGGTAGGCAGAGCATAAGTGGCCGCATAAAACGGACATTTACGCCACGTCTGACAAACATTTGAGGGTCATCCGGAAAATTGTGTATCGCCATAGTGACAGGTTGTCAGCCCATCGCCTTAAACTGAAATACACACCCTCGAGTCCCTTAGTCGCCTCTTACGACTCCCACGGGCAAGAAATGGGGTGTTGCTATTCTAAGCCGGCATCACACGGCTGAAATATTACCTATTAGCACTAAAATACACAAAATATACTACTTGAATAATATTACACATTAATACATATAAAGTAATTGTGAAAACAAAACAATGAATATACTAATATATATTTAAATAATATTATAATAAACTAATACATATACCTAAACTATGGAAGTCAGGATAATACAATAGTATAAAGAGGAAAAGAAAACAACAGAAGACAGTACGATTATTATTATAAAATAACAAATGAAAGAAAATTATGCATAGATTTCCAAAAAATAAAGTTTTTTTTTTTAATTTTGAATGTTTCAAGGGTTATGAATAGTGTGAAAAACCGCAATACTTTTTGCAGTTAAAGATTGATAAAATACGTCCTCCATAATAGATAGGTGGGTCTATGACACTTATTATAGAGTACATAATAATTCAATTTACTATCTTAATTATTTCTTACATTTTGCTGACATGACGCTGAATATGAAAGCAAAGAACCAATTTCTAGAATTTCTGATCTAGTTCATTATAAGTCTAGACAGTTCTCCCAAGTTAAAGATTGATAAAATACGTCCTCCATAATAGATAGGTGGGTCTATGACACTTATTATAGAGTACATAATAATTCAATTTACTATCTTAATTATTTCTTACATTTTGCTGACATGACGCTGAATATGAAAGCAAAGAACCAATTTCTAGAATTTCTGATCTAGTTCATTATAAGTCTAGACAGTTCTCCCACGCCAAGATCAATATTCAATAATTTGCTTGCGTATTTCTGTTTTCAATTAATACAATATTAAAAAACCGTGATTTTTTATTCGTTACTGACAGACAAAAATAAAACATAGAAATGTATGTACTAGCTGGTGCACGCAACATCGTTCGCGCGGCGTTAATTCGATTTAATGTTACTTTGATTTAACACATATATATATCACGGCTATAATCCCTTGCGGAGTAGGCAGAGCGTAAACGGCCGCAACACGGTCATTTACGCCATGTGTGACAAATATTTGAGGACCGTTCGGAAAATTGTGTATCGCCATAGTAACAGGTTGTCAGCCCATCGCCTAAAATTGCAATCTACGCCCTGGAGTCCCTTCTTCGAGGAAATGGGCTGATGCTATTCTAAGCCGGCATGACATGGCATTTGGTGTTAGAATTATTTTAGAATCAGTTGTTTAACTGTCCTTTTTCTGTCAAATATTATTTTATACAAAATTTGCATAGAATTGCCAATTTAAGCATAGAACACCCACCCGGGACACCACACGGGAAGCGACTTAATTTAGTATACATGGTGTAAGGGACAGCCCTCGAAAATACATAGGATGGATTTAGGCTATAAAACTGAACAACTATCCATAAAAAAGTTTTTCAGAAAACGTCAAAATTTTTTGGACTTCCCATAGTAAACGCAGTCAGCTGATCGTAATTTTGTATGGGAGGTCAGATATTTTTTGTGGTTTCCTGAAATATTTTCCTAGGGGAAAGTTGTTCAGTTTTATGGTCTACATGCACCCTATCAGTATTTAGAGAGCTGTCTCTTACACGCCGTATAAATGTGGTAGTTCATGTTTTATTGTTTCTTCTACTCCACTATCCACACAAACACATGTCATTTCACAAGCGATTGATTATATTTTTTCCAATCTCGTTTTGAGAAGCAACGCAACTGTGGCGAAAGGGGATGTGGGTAGAGGTAGATCCGAACACAACAAATACGATTCAAATCTCTATTGCTTTCACGTTTTGACATCACCGCGTCAAAGGGCACCAACCCGAAATAGATTGCCAGTGCCAAAGAGTAGAAAATACAGAAGGTGAAACTAGGTGCTGTGTGATAACATAACATAACATAACATAAATATACTTTATTGCACAAAAACAAGAAATGGACATACAGATAGAAAAGAAAGAGTACAATATAGGTGGCCTACGGCGGATACCGGCTTAGCATCACCCATTTCTTTACCTTGGGAGTCGTAAGAGGCGACTATAGGACTCCAGGGTGTGTCGCAATTTTAGACGATGGGCTTACAACTCGTCACTAAGGCGATACACAATTTTCCGGACGACCCTTAAATATTTGTCAGACGTGGCGTAATTGTCAGTTTTTCACGGCTGTTTGCGCTCTGCCTACCCCGCAAGAGATTATAGGCGTAATATGTGTATGTAAAACTAGTTTTTTTCAGTCTGATCCCATCGTTTGCACAAAATATGAGCTTTTGTCAAATAAATTTGACATCCCTGGTTTGGTTTTAACTGGTGAAGTATGTGAAACGTTTATTTATATTTTAGGGAACGATGATATTATTTCTTGACAGACGATCAAATGTTAGGTTTTTAGCCAAACGGTTTTTTAACATTCAGTTGCAAAATAAATTTTTTACTCTTCGGAAAAAATACACTATATATATTTTATTGTTAATAAGTTTTCATACTATAAATTGAAAAACAAATTTCAAAACACTTCCCGGGTTAAGTAAACAGTTTTAGAAATCTTGCAAAATCCTGCCCGCGGCATAACCTAAATTGTGGCATAACTTATTACTGAATAACCTACACTATGTCTACCTTCAAAGGGCAAAATTGAGGGATGGGGAAAGGAATGGGGGGGGAGTAAATTCGCGATTGGATTCCAGGAAGTTTAGATTAGATTGAATTCGCCGCTACCTTGTTTAATTTAAGCAAAGGCACTGTGTCGTATGGAAAAATCAAAGTTTAAAGTTTGACGGCCAATATGGCGCAGTGGTAATGCGACTGCCTGCGGCGCAAAGGTGCCGGGTTCGATTCCCGGTGGGGCACTCACAAAGTTGTTGTTCAAATGGTAAGTTCCTAGTCTGGATAGGTAATTGCAGCTGAAACACCTGATTGTCCTGAAAGAAATATGGTTCCGTGCTTTGGAGGACACGTTAAACCTTCGGTCCCGGTGGCTGTCTATGATTGCTTAGACGGCGGTTGATGCAAATCCACGACAGAGGCCCACTAGTAATAGTTGAAAAACTCTGACATCAGGGTCCATAGAGTCGTTCGTCGACTCGGAGTCCCACACGAAAAAAATATAAAAGTTTGACGTTTATTTAATGAGCCTTGCTAGGAGTTCTTAAAAACGGGTATTCTGGTGACCGGTTGTAATAACCAGATGACAATATATATGAGGCAATTCTTACACGCACTGTATGATATTCCTGTCTCCAGCCGGATCCAGTTTTTTGATGAACGGAGTATACAACATCCTATCTAACAAATTGCGGCTGTGACCGGGTATCAAACCACAATATCGTCGAGTATCAATTACATTATAAAAAAATACGATTTTACGATTCGACAATGCAATGGCCGGATAGTTTAGAAAAAATGTAGATATAATAGTATATGCAAGTGCATATCATTAGGCATAATATGGCAATTCTAAAATAGTTATTTCTAAACATAACACACGCCTTAAAGATAACTAGAAAACAAAGCCGGTAGAAAGTTTTAATATAACCGGATATTATTTACACAAAGAGAGATAGAAACCACTCCTGAGTGAGTATAATTGCGTCTTAAACCAACTCAAGTTGAACGTAAGACCGTCTGAGTTATCCTCAAGTTTAGTTTAATTGGTACACGTATGGAAATGAAACGAAATGCGAGCGTTAATGCTTTTACTGCTGAAACCTAATTTTACGGGTTCACGGGCGGTTGTCGTAGTAGTTCTACGAGATTCGTAGCATAATTCTACGACGTAGTGATTGC
This sequence comes from Tuta absoluta, assembly GCA_027580185.1. NCBI lineage: Eukaryota > Metazoa > Arthropoda > Insecta > Lepidoptera > Gelechiidae > Tuta > Tuta absoluta. The sequence continues at coordinate 1,674,684 of JAQAHW010000003.1, forward strand.
GTTCTACTACATATTTTCAAAACAGATTAGATTGTTCATCTTCTACAAAATAAAAACAAACACTATCACAGCCGCACGAGACTCAAACTACAGTCAGGCCAATTTTTTAAAGGTAATTTTTAACATCTGTCGAATCCATACAAGAACAGATGTCAACAAAAAATTTACCTAATGCCATAGTTTTACAATGGATTTGATATTTGTCAAAATAATCTTTGTTAAGTAGCCAACGGGTCGACCGATAATTATGCTGACATTTAATATAAATTTAGTCAATATGCACCAAAATCAAGCTCTGATTATGTTTTAAACTCTTTTTCTATTCCTAAACAGAAATACGTGTGTACCAATTTTAGAGGCAAGGTTTTCCCCAAGGTCCGTCATTTGTTCCCTATTTTGGGAACTAACGGTATGTACCGGGTAGATTCAGTCCTAGCCGTTCCTCCTAGCACAACTTTTAAGCCCAGTGAGCACACCTACACAAACTTCAAAGCCCCGGGGCTAAAAACGCAGAGTTAAGTAAAAAAAAACTACTGCTACATGGGACAATACACTGCTTACCTTAGGTTTTAAAGTGTGCAACACATTAAGCTGTCCTAGTAAAGTGTCAGGTTTGGCCTTAGTGGGATAGAAATGTCCTTTCAAAGTTATGGTTACAGTTTATCATCAGGTGAAACTTAAGCCTATTTTTCACTGTTTTAGAAAAACTCGCTGACTACATATTAGTGAAATCTCAACGTCGAAAGGCCTCGAGTCCCTAAGTCACCTCATTCAACACCCACGGGAAAGGAATGGGGTGATGCTATTCTAAGCCGGCATCACACGGCTAGTAAATCAAGTATAAATAAAGATTGTTTTCCCTTTAAAGGTACGGAAATAAGATCACTTTATACATCTTTCAAACCAAATATCACATTTCACGGCTGAGTTTAGCTTTTCATTATTGTAGACGGTATCCTCTTGAGATACAATGTCAAGTGGATCGCCTTTGATATCAAATTAATTAAAACCTATTGTGTTTCTGCTCTTTTGAGTGCCGTGAAGACTCTCGTGTTCGGAGACAAGTGAGAAAAAACTTTGTGACGACGTAAAAACGGAATGGAAAAGTCGCGATCACAGAACGGAAAATGTTAGTTGGAGTAGCACCCATAATCAGTTTCCCATACATACATATATACATTATTCACGCCTATATTTCTACGGGGTAGGCAGAGCGTTAAAGGCCGTAAAACGGTTATTAACACCACGTCTGACAAAAGTTTGAGGGTCAATCAGATAACTGTGTATCACTATAGTGACAGGTTGTCAATCCATCGCCTAAAATTGCAATACACATAACCCTCGAATCCCTTAGTCGCCTCACACGACACCCATCCCATGGGTAAGAAATAGGGTGATACTATTCTAAGCCGGCATCACACGGCTTTCAGTTTCCCGTAAGGAACAAATTTCCTAATTTTAGTAAAACTAGGCTGGCAGAACAAATTTTTATTGTTTCATTGATTGATTTATTTGCCGGCACCACACGGCTAACTCTGCTAACAAAAGGCAAAAACGTCATCTAAACATGCATGTGCCAGTATCAAATTCCACCTTCACTTGTAGAGCGTGCGGAAAACTATGCCGCTCCCGTATCGGCTTACACAGCCATGAAAAGTCTTGCGTCAGACACTGATTAAATCGTCTGTCACAGACGTGTGAGGCCAATGATGATGAACATACTTTCGATTGCTGTGGATAAAAATGACTCAAACTGGGTTTTTACACCATGTAAACTGACAAATGACATACAGGTATATTTTATACAAGCGTAAAAAATTACACAAAATGAGGTATCTGCTTTATAGAGGTACAGTTATTATGACGGCTATAAATTGTAGCACAAAGGTTCCGGATTTGATTCCCGGTGGGGCACTTACAAAGTTGATATTATCACTTTGTAAATTTTTTCCCAGTCTGGTCACATTGCAAGCTGAATCACCTGATTGACCGTAAGAAAGACGGTTCCGTACTTCGGAGGGCATGTTAAGTCGTTGGTCCTGGTTGCTGTCTATGATTACTAAGACGGCGGTCGTTACACAACCATGTCAGAGGCCTACTACTAGAAGGCGGTTTAAAAACTCTCACACTAGGGTTCATCGGGTCGTCCATTGACTCGATCGAAAAGAAAAAGAAAACAGTTATTATGCTCAACCATGCCCTCAATTAAGAATATATAAATTCATTTTCCTTTCCTTAAATGAGTGCTGTCACTTTCCGTCTAATAGGATTAGAAAAGGCTAGGAGATATCTTAGTCGTGTCATATCTTATAATTTGACGCAAAATACGTCCTAACTGTCAAAATAAGGCAACGATCAGAACAATTGCAACTAAATTGACTTGAAATTGCGAAGAACCCATTGTAATTTTTAAACATGACTGGACTTAGATATCTCCTGTCCGTTTCTAAACCTATTTGATGGAAAGTGACAGCATTAATTTAAGGTAAGATAAGATAATTTATATCCCGAATTATTATACGATGTTCCCTCTTAGGGGTGATATGAGGTGCTGCCGATATGATAGTACACTCGGAAACTGTTCGCAGTCCAATTCACATATCGCTAAACTTTTTAACTCGACACGTACGAACTATGTACGTACAGCATGTGTTGCATTTGAGAATATCTCCTTTAGACTCTATCGCTGAAACCACAGACTCATAATAACTAGACACCGCAGTTCATTAAAAAAAATTGCTAGCAGAATGGTAGGTGTTTTAAAAAGAACGCCATTTTGCACCTGAGCACAAAAAGTTTACATATTTTAGGAATTTAAAAAAGGATATAATTAAAATAATGAGAAACTCATTAAAATTGAATAACTGAAACGTTAATTTAAACAATGTGTGCAAATAAATGTGTTTTAATAAACAATTTTTTTATAAAGCCACAATAAAACAATGGAAACTTAATGGATTTAAGTTGTATTTATTTAGGAATGGAAAGCTAAATTGTTTAAGTGTAGTAATAGTTCTGCAAACTCAAGAAAATATTATTTTTAAAAAGGTTTATAGCCGTGTGATGTCGGCATCGAATAGCATTTCTTTCCCGTGGGATTTGAGGGTGCGTATTGCAATTTATGGCGATGAACTGACAATCTGTCACTATGGCGATACACAATTTTCCGAATGACTCTCAAATATTTATCTGACGTGGCGTAATTGTTCGTTTTTTGCGGCCGTTTACGCTCTGCCTTCCCCACATGGGATTAAGTTTATTGCTGAAACTGCAAAAACACGCAGCTTAAAACTTCAATTGTTTAACTCTTTTGTTCGGAACTGATCGTGTAAAGTACCATCTTCTCCTGTATCTTGTCTATGAGTGGAGTGTATCGCAGAAAATAACATTTTCTCTTTATGGCACAGCTGGCAACATTTCACGTTGCGACCCGACCGCCCCCTCTCAATCGTCGATGGATATTTTCATACATTCTACTATGTTTTTCTTTGCGTTGTGCATTTTATTTGCATTCTATTTTCAGCGTAGTGTTTTGTTAAGTTTTATTGTTCTCTGTATTGTATGTTGTTGTTTGTAGCCAGAACAAAATTAAAAAAAATTGGTTGAGTTAGTTCGCAAAATGTTAAGTGCAATTTTATTTCAGCTGAAAATTACCTCTCGCCATGAAAGCTATAACGGGACATTAGGGCAATTATTTTTTAACCAATCAAGGGGAAACATTGATTTTGATAGGATCCAATCCTTCAGTTGTTTGACATTGAAAGTTGTAGAAATGATTTATAGTTTACGGATTGAACTAGTATCATTTGATTTAAAAATAAAATCTTCTTATTTACATATTGATTGATTTTTAATATTTTTAAATTTATATCAATTAAAAAAAATAGAAACAGCCACTACAGTCCCTATTGGGAGGTATTGCTATACTCACCAGGCTTTGCAACATCATGCTTGCTTTCACAGGGAACACTGCTACCCATTCCCTTGATGAATTTATAACTTCACGCGTTATGTTAGGGCGATGCTATTCTAAGCTGGCAACACACGGCAGTTTAGAAATGCTGTTAATATATTATATATGTTGTTTCATTATTTTTTATCTCTAAATCAAATTGAAACGATCTATAAACTGAAAGAACACACATTACGTAAGTATTAGCCTTTAAACCTCGTTTCATTATAAACCTGTCCCTTTCCCTCCCCCCTCCCCTCTCCCTCAGCTTAGCTCAAAGGAACGAACGAACGAATGAATGAAACCTTTTCGGTTTCTTGCCCGCTCTTTCCATTCGCCGCGATCGCAAAAAGAAAGAACCTACCCTAATTGCGAATACGGCTTTTAGTTTGGGGCCATAAAATTTGCTACGAACCTAAATTATGAGATCATAATTATTTTCGAAAACACCAAATACTAAAATTTTGTCAAGCTCAAAATGACAATAAACTGTTTTAAACTTTCGCGGTCACACATATTAACGCAAAATACTGAAACGGGGTTTTTATTTTTATTATTATTTTTGTTGAATTGTCAAAATAAGAGAGAAGGTAAGGGAGGGAATAAGAACACGTGTATAAAAAAGCAGAACACGCGCAAAAATATGAAAGGAGATCATTCTTACTACCGGCCAACAGAACCGCGATTGCACATAATATTATATTATACACATATCACGGATTTATCCCTTGCAGGAGTAGGTAGAGCGTTAACGGCCGTAAAATACTGTCTCTATAGCCACGTCTGACAAGTATTTGAGGGACGTTTCACAAAAATCGTGTATCATCATAGTGACAGGTTGTCAGCCTGTTAGTTAAAATTGTATTACACATGAAACCCTCCAGTCCCTTAGTCGCGTTTCATTAATTACGATTACCTATGTACGGATATAAAATATGGTCAATTTTTCACGAACAGTCAATAGAAATCGCCCATTCACCAAAATCCCAGATACACTGGTTTGCCAATGTCTTAACCAGACTGTTAACAAATTCACTAAGTGATAAATATCAACTTTGTAAGTGCCCCACCGAGAATCGAACCCGGAACCTTTGCGTCGCAGGCAGTCGCTCTACCATTGCGCCACATCGGCCGTCAATAAACTGTAAATAGATAACATAATAACCGAACAGTATTGATCAGTGTTGCCATCTCCATAGCATGAATAGAGATCAATTTCTCGCACCGACAACCACCTGATTGTCCAATGTAATTATCACTCCAGGTACATGTATTCTGACACCCATTGTTTGGGTGTCATCTGATAAGTAAAAGTAAGTAAAAGTAAAAAGGTATTTATTTGAAAAAAATCTTAACATGTTTGTGTTGAGATTTCCCAGTAAGTAGTCTTTTGACACTTGTGTTGAGAATATCTCGCATAAACCTATAATTATGATACTGTGTATATAAATTCTCAATGGTGTACGTAATTTTCGTGTGAGCAAACAGTGTTGCATTTGACTGTTTGATTGGTCAACATTTACATTAGCAAATTTTCTTTGGATAATAAGGTTAAAATATAAACATAAAAAATAAATAACTCAAAATACTGAAACGGGGTTCTAACCGCGATACCTATTTTTGTTGAATTGTCTGATAATTCAACCCAGTTGCATAGGCCATGATCTAGGAACAACTGATGTTTTGCGGGTGGGTGGATGGAGTTTTATTATTATTGGTATGCATTTCTGCATTCCCTCTTCCTACGATTCTGTAGCTCATTACCGGAACTCACTTGAAAGTCACGACAGTACGAACTCACAGTGTCCTTACGTTTAGTGTCAAAAATAAGTATTGTGGTAAGTGGTTTTGTGGGGCTATGTACTAGTTTTAAGAATACTTAATTGATTAATAAATAAATACATTCATTCATTCAAGAACCCCGTTTCAGTGCATTGAATTATTATGTGTGACCGTGAAAGTTTAAAACAGTTTGTAAAAATGTTGAAAAGAGCGATAGGCTCCTTAATTTTTAACCGTTTTCTAAAATCTCAAATTGTAATAAATGCCTAGCCTGACCTTTTACACGAACGATCACCTGCAAATCATTATCCTTTGACGTTTTTTTGATAAAACTTTTAAGCACTTGTCATAACTTATACTAACTTAAATGTGTTAAAGTAATCGTGACCTGGTTAAATCATCAAAATGTGTTTACTACGTATGTTCGCCAATTTTGCTTTTTAAGAATTGAATTACATTATAATCTAAGCAACCATCGCAATTTGGTTTCGTATTTGCGTAGTATTTGCTGAAACCTATATTTGTACTTCAGAAAAGACCGAAATAAGCTTGTGAAAGTCGCCATTTCTAGCGCCACAATTTTATATCGCTTTTTTCGCTTAAAAAGGACTCTACTTGTGAATGACAAATTAAGGTATCTCCAGAGAGCTGCTTTGCCCTCTCGGAATTTTATTGAATATACAATTTTTTACTCCTATCTTAAGCCGGATCTTTTTAATCGGCTAAATAGGTGGACAGTAAAAACCCACCTAAAATATGAGGCGAATGAGTAGGATAAAAAATGCTTCCAGTTTTTATTCGTATAATTATTTTAAAACGCGAATTTAAATTTAAATTATTCATCTTATAATATTCTGCAAATATTATGCATTTTCGTTACAAAATATTTTCGGAATTTTGCTCCCTCAGGGCCGTCTAAGCTGTAACAAAATTAAAATTATATAACCGCCTATAAAACTTTACTGAATAGTATACAATTAAATCGCTTCCCATGTCCCTATGTATGCCTTGATCTTTAAAAGTACGTAACGGATTTTGGTGCGGTTTTCTTGTGTAGATAGAATAATTAAAAATAAAGGTTTTGATATATATTACATGCCGGAAAGGGTCTCTTTTCTGCCGGAAAACGGTTAGCAGCGGGTGAAACCGCTAGGCGGGCTGCTAGTGCTTAAATATAATCCATACTTCTATACTAATATTATACATTCGAAAGTAACTCTGTCTGTCTGTTACGTTTTCACGCTTAAACCACTTAACCAATTTTGATACAATTTGGCATAAACATAGACAGAAACCTAAGAAAGGATATACTTTTAACCGCAGGAAAATCTATCAATCCCACGGGAAACAAAGTAAATCATATAAAACATAACGCCGAAGAAAATCATCAGACGAGGATTCGTTGTGTGAATTGCTTTGCTTTTTGTGTCAGGCAATTAATCGTTTTTTTTTTATAATGGGTTTGCTCTTGACTCTAGTCTAGGTCATAGGACAGAGACAGATTCTAACCCAGAAGAAGCCTGTTAAGGCACTGGCACTCCCACATTCTGACGAAACGCAGCAAGCTATGGGGATGGTGGTCGCGAGCCAGGCGGCCCCTTACGGAGCCTTCCACCGCTTAGTTGTAGAGTAAAAGCTAGTTTTAATGTAAAATGATTTGTCCCCAGGAAATCGAGCACTGTTACTACCACGGCACTGTGAAGGACTACCCCGGGGCGTCGGCCGCGTTCCACACTTGCAACGGGGTGTCGGGAGTCATCCACATCGGCAACGAGACCTTCGTCATTCACCCCTTTTACGGGGGTGACCTATCGGTCAGTAATAGTTTACTATACTTCTCTAGGTTCAAGGTGTCTGCAAGTGACCGTTTCATTTGTCCGATTTTTTGTTTTTTTTCTAAAACCGTGAAAAAGCAGTTTGATATTTGCAACGGGGTTCAGGGAGTTATCCATATCGGCAACGAGGCCTTCGACATCTTCCCCTTGTTTGGGGGTTATCTATCATAAGTTATAAATTAATCTTATAATAATGTCTTGCTGAGGATAGGGACGAATGGCGTAAGCGTGTGTTTGATGGGCGTAAAACACACGATAATGCCTGGTTTTCTGGTCTCGCTAACAAAAGGCAAAAACGTCATCTAAACATGCACGTGCCAGTCTCAAATTTCACCTTCACTTGTAGAGCGTGCGGAAAATTATGCCGCTCCCGTATCGGCTTATACAGCCATGAAAAGTCTTGCCTCAGACACTGATTAAATCGGCTGTCACAGACGTGTGAGGCCAATGATGATGATGATAAATTAAAAACAGATTTACCGCATTTTCTTTACTTGTAATTTTTTGTGACGTCATCCGTTACGCAATGTACTTTATCCCTACTTCAGCTAGGGTTGTCAGTTCTTTGAAGCCGACAGTATCATAGACAGACTATTATAATGCTGGCCCAGCTAGTTAAAAATAGAGAAAACTAAACATACATACTAACATACATAAATCACGCCTATATCCCTAACGGGGTAGGCAGAGTGTTACGGACTTTTTGGTTATAGTGATATTTTATTTAAAATCAAATAAGAAGTGTCAACTTTTTGTCTTGTCATTCTTCACCAATCTCTGTAGCAGGCAAGATCAATTTTCAATACAGTTTTTCATTATTATAATACTTGAGTTTCATTTTCTTAAGTGTTAGGCCTGCTACGCCACAGTTTTTGGTCGGCTTCGAACCGAATGAAGAATCAGCGACCTATAACAAAACATCGTTCATCAAGAGACCCAGTCAATAAGGGTCAATAATCAACAACAACTGCAAGCTGTTCCGTAAGCAAGCGGTGAGGCATCAGCACTCGAAGGCAGATCCAGCTGCGCAGGGGTAGCGCTGTCGACGGGCATCATCAATTCAAAGCCCTCATCGAGCGGAAGCAGCGTTCAGCAGGCCACCAGGCAAGCAAGGAAGGCAGGCTAGTGGGAAAGTGATTTTCATACTATCATTTTCATATTTTCTGCCATCCATTCATTATACTATATTCATTAAAATTTCATTCAATTAATTTTATATACAAATCGGAAAAATTCCCTAACAAAATTCCGAAATTCCATCAAGATTTTTCATCATTCATTCAAATTCAATTGTTTGTTTTTGACAAATTCGATTCTTTCAATTTTAAATATTCTTTTTCAAACTTGTGCTCTTTGATTTTGATTACGTCAAAACGTCAGATGACATATGATGCCTAATTTTATTGTTAAGGGGCATATATACTGAAATTATTTAAGGGCAGTACACATACTTTGTTTACCTATTTTTTTCAAAAATTTTTTTTATGTTCTCGCGTTTCTTCTATGCAATAAACATGTCAGAAAAAAAAGTTTCCGTCGATGAGCTTATACGCCAACGAGATGCTATTAAGGGCAGCCTTACCAGACATGAAAATTATTTAACCGGTTTCAGTCCCGATTCCCAGCTTACACCTGAAGTCAGATCTGAGGTAGAGGTTCGGCTAAAGAAATTAGAGCCATTGTACGAAAACTTTGATAAAATTCAGTTGCAAATTGAATCTTGTCGTGATAATGCGGAAGGAGACAATGAGGAACGCAACAATTTTGAAAATAGGTACTTTAAAGCCATGGGTTTTGCACGATCATTGCTAACTAGATCATCGAGTCGCACTAAATCAGGTTCCGATTCTGCCGGGTCAAAGTCTGCAAAAGCTGCAGATTCTGAGTCTGATGGTGAAAGTAAATGTGGTTCCCCAAAGGCTAGGCCATTTAAGATAAAGTTACCTACCATTACACTTCCCAAGTTCAACGGAACTTTTAACAGTTGGCTTGAGTTTAGGGACACGTTCAACTCGTTAGTTCACAACAACAATGATATCGACAACATTAGCAAATTTCACTATCTAAGAGCAAGTTTGGAAGGTAGTGCATCAATTCTCATCAGTTCAATTGAACTGACTTCTCAAAATTATAGTATTGCATGGAAAAGCCTTATCGAGCGTTTTGACAATAAACGTTTGCTTATCGACAGCTACATAAAAGCGCTTTTTGATCTCAAACCATGCCAAGCAGCAGCAAAAAGTCTACGTGACTTGATCGATGTATTTAACAAGAATCTTCGCTCTCTATCATCATTAGGAGAGTCCATAGAAGGTTGGAATACATTGCTTGTTTATATAGTAACAACAAAGCTTGATGCCGATACCAACAAGGAATGGGAGGCACACAGAAACCGTCTTGAAAAGGTAGACTACGAGGCAATCAATCAGTTCTTAAAGAACAGAGCCGACCTTCTCGAGACTGTCGCGTTTCGTGATCAAGCAAAATCAGGCACTTGTAACGCTTCGAAACCCAAGTTTCAATCAAACAGAGGTTTAGCTGCAACTGATGTAATGTATTTACCAAGCAAATGTAGCCTGTGCAAAGGCAGTCATCAAATTTATTATTGCTCTGATTTTCTGAAAGAAGCTCCAGCAAAAAGGCGTGACATAGTAGCTAATTTAAAGATCTGCACGAACTGCTTAAACAAAAACCACACAGCAAAAAAGTGTCGGTCATTTAGAAAATGTCAGTTATGTGGCCAGCAACACAACACGTTACTGCATGAAGCTAAAGTCGAAGACATTCCAGCTACTACAGAAGCATTATCAGCAAACATTTACAAGCAATCACTTCTGTCAACGGCTTTAGTCAAAGTTTACGACTATTCAGGCAAACTTCATGCTGTACGTGCTTTGTTGGACAACGGCAGTACTTCTTGCTTAATCACCGAGCGATTAGCAAATACCTTGCAGCTCAATCAGGTCAAAGTGAATGCTACAGTATCTGGCATTAACTGCGTACCAACGGCAATTTCAGCCAAATGTGTGGTGCAGTTTCAATCTATGACAGATGACTATCAATCATCTGTTCACTGTTTCATTCTACCTGAAATAACTGAGCCATTACAAACATACAGAATGTTCAATGACAATCTAGAGATTCCCGAATCAGTACAAATGTCTGATCCAGGCGCGGTTTCAACGACTCCTTTAGAAGTGGATCTGGTACTTGGAGCTGAAATCTTTTGGCTTCTTCTTTTGCCCGGAAGAATATATTTAAGGAAAGACCAACCACTTTTGCAAGAAACCAAGCTCGGATGGATATTGGCCGGTGGTGCATATTCTTCTTCGCATGTCCAATGTAATTTTGCATCAACAATTGACGTTCAAGATCAGCTTGCAAAATTTTGGGAAATAGAAGAAGTCCCCGAGACCAAACCATGGACCCATGAGCAACACGAGTGCGAAAACATATTTCAAAAAACAACCGAACGTCTTCCTGATGGCAGATTTGTAGTTCAAATTCCAATGAAGCAAGATGCCTCTACACTCGGCGACTCTTTGGAATCTGCAAAGAAAAGATTTTTTTCACTCGAAAGAAAGCTTGAACGGGATCCTAAACTTTATCAAAGATATAGAGACTTTCTTCACGAATATGAAAGTTTATCACACATGACCAAAGTGGAAAAGCAAAAGGAAGATGCCACAAAAAGATTCATCTTTCCACATCATCCAGTTGTTAAAGAAGATCGCATAACTACCAAGGTCAGAGTAGTTTTCAATGGTTCGTTTTTGACATCTAATGGTCTATCATTTAACGATATTCAACTCGACGGACCAACAGTTCAAGATGACATTTTGTCTATTTTGCTACGTTTTCGTCAGCACACTATTGTTGTGTCTGCTGACATAGCCAAAATGTATAGACAAGTGTTAGTTACAGATACTCAGAGGCCACTACAAACAATTCTATGGCGTGATAAAAGCTCTGAGCCTTTACAAATGTATCAGTTGAATACCGTTACATATGGTACAGCTTCAGCGCCATTCCTGGCTATTAGATGCTTGAAACAATTGGCAATTGAGTGCCGTGATCAGGAAGTTTCTCAAGTTATAGAAAGAGATTTCTATGTTGATGACCTTCTTTCTGGCGGGGAGGATATAGAAGAGACAGCTAAAATGTGCCAAGCTGTCACACAAAAACTAAAGTCTGGTTGTCTCGAACTACGAAAGTGGAGATCTAACAGCCCTGAAGTTCTCACGACTCTATGTGATACAGATGCTAAAGATGAGCATACATTCAATGAATCTCCTGAAGCCAAGACTTTAGGTATGATGTGGAACAGTCAAAAAGACATACTGTCATTCACTGTCAAGACCATCCCTCCGGAAAAGAATGTCACCAAAAGAAATATATTAGCAGTGGCATCGCAAATTTTCGATCCTTTAGGATTGGTGTCACCAACAGTCATGCAAGCAAAGTTATTACTTCAAAAATTGTGGCTACAAAAACTCGACTGGGATGACGCAATTCAAGATCCTGAAATCCTCAATCAATGGCATGGGATTCTTGAAGTGCTGCATCATCTCAATGAACTGCAAATTCCAAGACATGCATTTTGTCCATCACCAAAATCTGTTGTAATTCACATATTTTGTGACGCTTCAGAAATGGCATACGGTGCATGCGCCTATGTTCGTACAGTAGATTCAGAAAATACAGTCCACGCTCAATTACTTTGTGCAAAAACCAAAGTAGCTCCTTTGAAAACATCTACAATTCCAAGGCTAGAACTCAATGGTGCTTTAGTCGCAACTCGGCTATATCAAAAAATTTGTAAGTCACTCAGACTTAACAATGTGCACTATGTGTTTTGGTGTGACTCATCAATCGTACTGGGTTGGCTGAGACAAGATTCAGCTTTTCTTAAGACCTACGTAAGAAACCGAGTTGCAGAAATTCAAGAGGCAACAGCAGCTTTTTCATGGAGATACGTACAAAGCGAATCAAATCCAGCTGATGTACTATCACGAGGTACAAGGGCCGATATGATAAAAAATAATACTTTGTGGTGGCATGGTCCTTCTTTTTTAACATTAAATGAAGATCATTGGCCAGTTCATGACTTCATTCGTACTGTTGAATTGCCAGAACAAAAGGTCCTTTCACATGCTACAACAGTTACGTCGTCGGCAAACAGCTTGGTTGAACAGTCTCTGTTGCGATACTCCAAACTCATCAAACTAAAACATGTGATTGCGTACGTCTTGCGGTTTATTTATAATTTGAAATCTTCAAAAAGCAATTTCAAGTGTGAAACTGGCCCTTTAACGTGTAATGAGTTGAGATTGGCCTTAGGATTTCTAATTAAAGAAATTCAGTTTCAAGCATTTCAAGCTGAAATCCAAGCTTTAAGATCAAAAGCTGGTTTACCATCAAAAAGTCCTCTTTTAAAACTGCAACCATTCATATGTGCAGAAGGATATTTACGTGTTGGTGGCAGGCTAATTCAATCAGATATGAATTATAATGCCAAGCATCCGATATTATTACCAAAGAATAATATATTCACGACAAGAGTGTTCGAGGACGAACACAGAAGATCGTTGCATGCGGGACCTCAGCTTCTTCTAGCGAATGTACGCCAGAGGTATTGGCCAATCAATGGGCGCAACATAGCTCGTTCCGTATTCAATAACTGCGTTTTGTGTACAAAATTAGCAGCTCGTATTACGACTCCTTTGATGGGTAACCTCCCACAATCGAGGGTTACACCGTCGTTACCATTTTCAGTTACAGGGGTTGATTATGCAGGGCCAATCCAAATAAGCAGTAAGAAAGGCCGCGGCGCAAAATATGTCAAATCTTACATATGCTTGTTCATTTGCTTTTCAACAAAGGCAATACATTTGGAACTTGCTACAGACATGACATCAACTGCATTCCTATTGGCTTTAAAGAGGTTTACAGGCCGAAGAGGAAATCCAACACACATTTACTGTGACAATGGGTCCAATTTTGTTGGAGGCTGGAACCAAATCCAAAAAACTATTCAAGACACGTTTTCAGACGAACAAATTCAATTTCATTTTATTCCACCTCATGCACCCAACTTTGGTGGCTTTTGGGAAGCGGGAGTGAAATCCGTTAAATATCATTTACGGCGAATAATGGGCACGACACATTTAATTTACGAAGAGTTGGCAACGGCACTTTGCCAAATCGAAGCTATCTTAAATTCACGACCAATCACCCCATTATCAACATCACCTCACGATTTTCAACCACTAACTCCTGGTCACTTTCTCATTGGTCGGCCTCTCAATGCTTTGCCTGAGGCCATCGTCACCGCAAGAAGCCCGCCGCGATACCATCTTATTGAGCAGTTGCGGCAGCATTTTTGGCGCCGATGGAGCCACGAGTACCTTAACCATCTTCAGCAGCGCCACAAGTGGACGGAGTCTGCAGCAAATATTCAAGTTGGACAGATGGTCGCTGTTAAAGATGACCAGCAGCCCCCACTCAAGTGGCACATTGGAAGAATTGTTGATGTCCACCTTGGAAATGACGGCGTCGTCCGTGTAGTAACAGTGGAAACAGCAGCTGGACGCTTAAGGAGACCCTTGACTCAGCTGTGTCTTCTACCAGTTGGACCCTAGAGGTCCAAGGGGGCCGACATGTTACGGACTTTTTGGTTATAGTGATATTTTATTTAAAATCAAATAAGAAGTGTCAACTTTTTGTCTTGTCATTCTTCACCAATCTCTGTAGCAGGCAAGATCAATTTTCAATACAGTTTTTCATTATTATAATACTTGAGTTTCATTTTCTTAAGTGTTAGGCCTGCTACGCCACACAGAGCGTTAACGGCCGTTCAACGAATATTGACACCACGTCTGACAAAAGTTTGAGGGTCAATCAGATAACTGTGTATCACTTTAGTGACAGGTTGTCAGCCAGTCGCCCAAAATTGCAATACACACCCTCTAGGCCCTTAGTCGCCTCTTACGACACCCATGGGTAACTAAACTATGTAATTATTCCTCCTGCGCCCAAAGTACGCAAGTGGGCTGGTTGTTTGAACAACCACACAAACTTCTTCGGAACCAAAAAGTCAGGTGTAAGTAGGTTTCAAAGCCCCGAGACAAAAATCGTTGTGTTAAGGCCTAAAGAAATATGAAAAGGTATCTTGACGGTACCGAAACTATTGGGAACGTAATTTTAACATTCTTATTTTTCTATTTGCCGTGTGACGCCGGCTTAGAAAAGCATCACCCCATTGATTTCCCATGGGAGTCGTTATTGACGGCTAAGGGACTCGAGGATGTGTATTGCAATTTTAGACGATGGGCTGACAACCTGTCACTATGGCGGTACACAATGTTCCGGATGACCCTAAAATATTTGTCTGACGTGGCGTAAATGTCCGTTTTTGCGGCCTTTTACGCATTGCCTACCCCGCAAGGGATTATAGGCGTGATATGTATGTATGTATTTTTATTTTTATTGCACATTGTACAAAAGGCGAGCCTAATGCCACGCAGCATTCTCTACCGGCCAACCAGAGGTTAAGCAGAGAGAAAAAGAAACACGTGCATTAGAAAGTGAGAATGAAAACACAAAAGGAAGACAACATGTCATACTACTATAAAAATAAATACCTAACAATACGTAATATGTCTTCATGTTTAAATATAGGGTACCTACATAAGAAACATTTTACTTTTAAACCTGGCAACCCTGACTTACGTTTAATTAAGTTATCCCGAGTGAAATGTTTTACGGCACTTGCCAACCCAATTTTAAACAAGTATACATCATTTCGGGGGTCGGCGCAGTGAAGAGGATCTGATTCCGGTTAAATTCCTAGTTTTAGTTGAAGACCGTAATATAATTATTTTAGAAAACTAGCAATATTTTTTAGGCTTCAAGATATACATGCAAAATTCGCGGGAACGGATGAGCCGCGGTTGCTCCGATAGATGTTGAAAAATTGGAAGAACATTTGTGGATTATCGTGAATTGAGCAGTATGTAATTGCATTGAAGGCTAGTTGTATCATTTCAAAATACTTTATTGATTAATAAATAAATTCATTCATTCATTCACATAGATACCTTGGAAGGAAAAAATATACTAAGTAACAGTACACCAAAATAAACATACGCCTACTAAAACAACATTTTATCACGGATATTATCGAGAACAATATAGTCCGGTACTGCTATCATTATTTGGAGGCATAACATACAGAAATTCTACAGACGACTACTTTTTCTAAGATTGCGATAAGTGTGTCTGTAAAGCACATAGCACATATTAAATATTGCGTATTTTACGCCTTAATAAATTAACGGTAAAATTTATGGTAGCTCATTTATTCAATAAAATGTTAGATAATCTATATTTATATTAATATCATCAAATACATATTGTCTATGTGACAGTTTACATAGTGTAACAATCCAGTAGGAGTCTTTTTTATCCACTGCAAAGGAAAGTGTGTTAATGTTTACCTAAAATGACATAAAATAATAAATTAGGTTCGTTAATGTATAACTAAAATTTCATAATATAATAAATTTGTTTCGGGCAATAGTCCGGAAATAAAAAGCCAAAAATAAACGACTTAAATATTTTTGAAACATATAATGCTAAAGTATTATTTCCAAACGTAATACAATGGACAAAATCCAGGTGCTATAACTTTTCTATTATTTCATCTGACCCTTTAATTTTTATATGACTGTCGTTAACTTAACTTTTACTGCTTTATGAATAAAGACGACAAATAAACCAACCCTCATTTATTAACTTTACGACGGAACGTTTTTAATTATGTTTATTATCCGTATTTATACAATCTGCCGCTGTGTATAAAGCTACTTAGCTTGTGGGAAACTGTGACTAACTAGTCTTTGGTACACTTTACCATTTTTGACTTACCTACGTAAAACTTATAATATTCGCGTTTAAATAAGATAGCCAGGGGACATTTTCTAAAAAATACGTACAATTATTAGCCTATTGCAGTCCACTGCTGTCATTCAGTTACCACCTGCCTTTTGTAAGTCATCGGACCATCTGGCTGGCATATGGCATCTTTGAGAAATAATTGTGATTTTTCTAAAAATGTTCAGATATAATTTAATTGAAATATTTCATAATTCATGAAGATACGGTTTTGCCAATATTGTTTGTATAGAAAATGAGGAACCTGTCAGTTTAGCATGTCTAATATTGACCCTTTTAACAACTACAACAGCTCACTGTTGGACATGTGTCTCCCCCAATTGGGGGGTATTTCCCATACTCATCACGATGGCAGGCTGGTTGGCAAGCCCAATGCAAGGTGTTGTATTTACAGGGAACGCTGCTGCTCATTCCCTTTTATATCATAGTCGCCCTTTACGACACCTAAGGTTGGAAATCTTCTTTTTCTTATCGTGTGGGACACCGAGTCAACAAACGACCCGATGAAGCCTGGTGTCAGAGTGTTTCAATCGCTTTCTACTACTAGTAGGCCTCTGACATGGTTGTCTAAGTAATCGTAGACAGCAACCGGGACCAGACTTAACTTATAATTTAAAGCACGGAGCCATCCTTCTCACGGACAATCAGATGGTTCGGCCTGCATTGTCTTAAGCAGACTGGAAATAAATTTACAAAGTGATAATATCAACTTTGGCAGTGTCCCACCGCGAATCGAACCCGGAACCTTTGCGCCGGAGGCAGTCGCAATACCACTGCGCCACATCGGCCATTAGGGTAGAACGATCAAACCCTATTCGTACGAAACCATATAATTTTGTAACTATATTTGTAACTTTATCAAATTAATCACACATTTTGGCCAGTAGGTATATTATCCCACAATGAATAAGCTTAATACCCACTCTATCTTGTCAAATTAGGCTAATATATTATTTGAAAGCCACTCGCCCGGCCGATAGTTAATTACTTTCAGCTGAATACGTACATGATTACAAAGTTAGGTACATCGGATAACAGCGAATACTAATTACTTAATTACCACTATTATCGTGTTAAAATAATTTGATGTCCGATATTGGGAAATTGATAAAACTTGCGTAGACTTTTGCGTAGCTAGTACCTCAGTACCTATGGATATACATAGGACTAGAGCAGTGTTAGCATATATTGGGTTAAATTTAACTAGTGACCGATAGCAAATTCTCAAGACGGGTGATGATAAGAATCAACTTTTTTTAAGGAACATACGGTGAAATATGACAAAAATATTTTGAGTTACCATAGTAACTCATATCAGCTAGCTGACCGCCAATTTTGTGCAGGAGTTCCAAGTTTTTTTGCGTATTTCGACTAATGTTCCAGGGAAAGTTGTTCCGTATCTACAAACCGTCTTGAGATATCGTTATCAGTTACTAGTAAAATTTTACTCTATAGGTATTATATTGCACCATATTTTTAGCTCTAAAATGCAATTAACATTTTATTTTTTGAAAAAGAGTGTCGACACTTCATGGCAAAAGTCTTTTGTGAAAGTATGGTTCATCTTTTTTATAATTTGCAAAGTTCAAGATCACAGCAATGTAGTAAGGTCAAAACATGCCTGCGTAAAGTTCATAAAAAGGAATTTTGAATTGGTTGAATACGACCTCAAAGATTTTCCTATCGCATACTATCGAAAATTCCGTTTAACACGTTCGTTGCGTTATGAGGTAGAAAAAGCCACATGCGTGTCTTCTTCCTGTTGCGGCGCACAAAATCGCGCGATCTCACTCTGTGCGGGGAGCTGCTCCATTGGTATTTCTTTAGGTGGGACAGAGACAAATATACATTTTTGCTTCTCTCGTGAAGTCTATGTTAGTGGCACATTTATTTCTTAATGAGGTTGAAAAGGTCTCATACGCACTGAAGGTAAATTATTCACGTTCAGTGCGGATTGAGGTTTTAATTGCCTCATGAATTGTAGGCCTCACAGACGCACGGAGCGGGGCGCGGGCAGTGCGGGCGCCGGTCGTCTTCTTTTAGTGACGCGCTAACTTTCGATAAGGGAGCACGCCGCGTTTCGCTACCACTAGCCCGCTCGTATCACATTTTTTCTGTGTTTACTTTTACTCTACGACAAACTAAGGCTTACGTTAAGTTAAGTGCAAGTCAAGCTGCAAAAAAGACTAAAAAAATAAAAACTTTTTGCGGCTAGTGTGAAAAAGCTCTTTGTTTGCCCAGTTTCAATGAAAAACATTTTGATTAAGCATATAATTTTTCTTATATTTTCTCATTTTGAATTTTTCTTATATTAAAAAAAATATTACTTTTTGCGGCCAGTGTGAAAAATCTCTTTGTTTGCCCTGTTTCAATGAAGAACATTTTGATTCAGCATTTAATTTCTCTTCAAATCAAAAAATTATGTTATCGTAACTTGCAACTTTCTTTTGTTCCCATCACTAGTCGATATACAAACCAAACTTTCTTTCAGTGTGTTATGAGGCAGAATAGATGACATATTTTATTTATTTATTTATTCAAAAACGAAATGTCGTAAACGCTGGCGAAGCTAGAATTCAAAGAAGTATATATCTAAGTTTACACACGTCAAAAATCAATAACATAGAATCATTGTTGACCTGTATAAGAGGTTTTTTTTAAAAACCAACTTTCTGAGGCCGAAAAGGTCTCATACGCACTGAAAAGAAGTTCAACGTTGACCCAGAAAGGCCTCATCCGCACTGTCTGAAAGTGCTTACAAAATAGCGCCGCTGTGAACGTGTTAAACTATACACAAGTGAATTCCGACCTCAAAATATCCTTGTCCTTCGTTATCTCAAGGGATTCTTAAGCGAGCCTCGCACTTGTTGTCCGTCGCTGCGTATTTTTAACGCGCCGTAACGCATGCGTCTGTCAAACTAAAGGAAATTGCGAATTCAGATCTTATTCCCATACAAATACGACTACGGTGCATTTACGGATACGTCTGATTGATTGATTGACTTTAGATACGCATCCGTTACGCACCGAGGCCGCATTTATAAGAAAATAAGATCGGAATTCGCAATTTCCTTTCGTCTGACGAACGCATGCGTTACGATGCGTTAAATAAAATACGTAGCGACGGATGACAAGTGGGAGAACCAACCTTCATATTTTATCAAACACACCTGGATACCATATTTCATCTTCGATGTTGCCTCAACACGTTTTGCGGACAAAACAAGGATACACTCATAAAAAACCCTTATCACCTGTAAAAAACTAGCGCACAGCCCATCCCCAACAAACTATTATTACGTACCCAGCGACAAAAAAACGGTATCTTACCCTTAATGTTCCAATTGTCGATTAATCTTGGCCTCTTTGTCGTGGGCCCCATTGTTCGAGCGGGTGGACGCGCAGATAAGGCCCGCTATTGTTTGGGCCCCGGTTTCGTCCACTGCAACCTAAATGTTCGACAGTAGAGGGTAAATTTACCCGCTTTTCTGACGACGTCTCAATCAATTTCGGCCGTCTTGGGGAAGTTGATGGTTTAATGAATATTTTAAAATTGTTTTCGGTATCTTAGTGGTAGGACATAGCAGAGATATTTTGTGGTTGGTTCTAGTTACTAATACAGGGTGAATTTTTTGTAGTGATCGATAGCGAAATCTCAAGACGGCCTGGTGATAAGGAACAACTTTCCCCAAGGAACATAGGTTGAAATATGTCAACAATATTATGGATTTCCATAGTAACTCAAATCAGCTGATCGGCAATTATGTATGAAAAGACCAAATTTATTTTTTGTATTTTGATCTTTGTTTTTATCACTAGTAAAATTTCGCACTGTTATACGACATTATTTACTAATCAGTACCAGAAACATGAAATTACGTTATAATAAAGTGGTAAACTTGGGTAATTTATCGATTTGACGTCTAATTTATCCCTTAAGGGATGGACTCGACACAATATATTTAATACATAATATTCATATTCATAAAGTTATAATTCTAATAACATTAAGAAAATTCAAAGCTCGATTGCGTGCTGTTTATAACACCTACTTAATTTGGTGAGATCCAACTATCATGTTATGATCATTCACACTTATTCCTAAATACTGCGACTACTATGCTATTTAAAAATAAATTGTTTGATGTTTTAGTTATTAATTTTTTTTATACGATAAATGAATTTGTTAAATATAAATTTAAATTTTTATTTAATATACTTTATATGCTACCTGGTAGGAATTAATAGATGCTATGTATTTTAATCAAAATCAAAAATCAAAAAAATCAAAAATATTTATTGTCTATAACAAACTTAATGTTAGTAGCTAGGTGATGGAGTCTCCTTTTAAGCAAGAAGTATGCCTGTATCAGGAGGCTCCGCTCTTCTATGCCAGACGATAGAATAAAATATTAATGAATATGACTAACTCTTATAATTATTATGATTCTTGACATGTATATTTTTCTATATTTTATTTTGACTGTGACTTATTGTATTTAATTTGATTGTATTTTGCATGCCGATAAAAGGCACAACACGCTTGCACGTTTCTTATTTTATGCACTCCTTTGTTGTACCGTGTTTGTCCGCAAATAAATAATATTTGATTTGATTTGATTTGATTTACAGCACAGATAAAATCGTTTAAATATAGGATGAAATATTTTACTAGTAACGATACCTTTAACTCAAGAAGGGCTAATGATAACGAACATCTTTCCCCTAGGAATGTACACCGAAATATATAAAATAAAGGACCTCCCATACAAAATGTACCAAACGACCTAATTGTATACCAGGTCCAAAAATATTTTTCATATTTCGACATACGTGTTTAGGGGTAAGTTGCTTATCTGCCCGTGCTGAATTTTTGGCATGAACTCTGGCCCCCAAATCCCTTATTTTGTGCCATAATGCCATCGACACTCAACTGTCATGCTAATACCATTGTGATTTTCTATACTTCTGCCTACTACTAGAATACGAAACAGCCGAAACCATCCAGCTGACATTCTATTGATACACAACTGAGACGCTTTTGAAATAACGGAATTCCCTTAATGTGGGTAATAAAAAACGTCCCAGTCCTATTTCAGAGCTGCCATTGTATTCATTCTATACTAAACCTTTCACCCTAGGGTTAAAGGGTTGTACGTGAAATTCCGTCATCAGTTCTCCTGCCAACTTGACATTTGTCTCTGCCGACGTAATCCTCTTTCATCCCTTTTGGCAACCTTTTGGAGTATTTCGAACCCCACGTGCTTTGGAGAAATTGTTCGGAAAGCCAAAGATGGGATTATTTAATATGGGGTAAAATAAAGTTACCCTATCTGTGTTATTACAAACAAGTAAGATAGGTAAAAGCTTTTTTTAGAAGACTTGCAAAATTTTGAAGCGCGAACAGAATTTTAAGCTCTGCCTACCCCGCAAGGGATATAGGCGTGATGTGTGTATGTATGTATGTGATAAGCCGTCGAAGGTCCAGCTGATGCGATTTTTATGGGTTCAACCCATTAGTCATAATTCCCCAAAGAAAAATGATGTTTTCCCGCGGTATATTTTCTTTCGCCGTGTGATGTTGACTTAGAATATCATTACCCCATTTCTTTATTAAGGTGTCGTGAGAGGTAACTAAGGGAATCAAGGGTACATGTGTCTTGCAATTTTAGACAATGGGCTGACAACCTATCACTAAGGCGATACTCAATTTTCTGAATGACCCTGATGTTTGTAAGACGTGGCGTAAATGTTTGTTTTTATAGCCGTTAACGCTCTGCAAGGAATATAAGCGAGATGTATGTATGTATTATTTTCCCGTGGTAAAATTTGGTTTGTTTATTGAGTTTTATTATGTACGATTAACGGAGACATAAAATATTTCGATTTCCAACGTATTTCCGATTGCTTTTAAGTATTCCAATAAAGCAATAGTATTTCATAACAATGAAGTTTTCATTTCGTTAATTCCAGTTTATTGAATAATGAAACGTTTTTCTCTTTAATCCGCACATTACTCATGTTAAATACTTAGTTTAAACTAAATTAATTTTCTGTTTAATTCTCAGTATAATATTTTAAACATAATTTCGTAAATACTTTGTCCGTATGAGTTATTTTATTGCATTGTTATTATGTTTTAGGTGAATTCAAATTTTATTTTTGGCTTAATTTTTCGACATTATATTTTAATTGTTAAGCCGTGATGGCTCTACAGGGTAGTAACTGGCTATAAGAGGTGAGGTAAGATTTTTATCTCATTCGAACTCTTGGTAATAAAATATTTGACAAATCTTAGATTCCACTTCAAAACGAGACTAATCCCAATGAGCACTTCAACATGTTATGTCATATTTTCAACAACTAAATCACACTCGCCAAGTCCAACAAACTGAAAGTATGCTTTCCAAGACGTCCAGCCTAAAGTTTCATGTATGAAACTTGCGGCAGTACAAGTCTGAGCTAAAAGCAGCGGTCCGTGTTCAAAACTTGGCGCTACCACTGCCGTGCCGCAGACCTTAGAATAGTTTTGGAGCAGTACGTGAGGTCTATTCTAGCGTACAAAAGCTGAGCTTAGAATTTATTATAAACTAGACTTTACATTAAAGTTATTACGTAGGATCGTAAAATTCCTATATATTTCAGTTTCCATAGAAACTCAAATCAGTTGTTTAGCAATTAAAAATATGGGAGGTCCAATTTATTTATTTTCGTATTTCAGCCCATGATTTTTGGGCAAAGATGTTTTTTTATAACTAGCCCGTCTCGAACCTGACGAATTGTTTTTATAGCGTTAATGAATTCATGAATTATGGAATTAATCTTAGATATCAATAATTGTTTATTTTGAAATTTAAAGTGACATCATATTTAATTGGGCATAATATTTAATTTGACATAATTATTAATTTTATATTTTGTAAATTGTAACTGACATAATCATTTAATATTTGCACGCTTGCATGCGAGCTGAACATTATGTGCTTTTTATGGAATAATATCTTGTGTAACTATGTTCTGGCAAATAAACTTTCTTGATTCTTGATTCGAGTTTTCGCTATCGGTCACTAGTAAAATTTCACCCTATATATATATATAATTTTCGAGGTAAAATGAAATACGTAGTATGAAATTATTATCATTTCATGTCATATATTAACAGCCACTAACTACAGTGCACTTCTGGACATGGTACTACCCCTAATAGGGGGTATTTAGGCTAATGTGCATACCCCTATATTCATCCCGTTTAGCCTTTTCTACACCCTCGGGTAGAAATAGGCTAATGCTACCTCCAATGCACTTTTTTTAACATGTTAAATTTTCATTTTGACTGACTCGACGGCGTAGCGGATAGTACCCCTGCCTGTTACGCCGAGGATCGTGGGTTCCCCACATGACACAAATATTTGTTAAGCTATTTTTTTATATTTGTGTTTAGTCTGGATGTTTTCTATGTATAATAAGTATTTATTTACAAAAAAGTATATAAGTATTAATATCAGCTATTTAGTTCCCATAGTACAAGCTTTGCTTAGTTTGGG
This sequence comes from Tuta absoluta, assembly GCA_027580185.1. Taxonomy (NCBI): domain Eukaryota; kingdom Metazoa; phylum Arthropoda; class Insecta; order Lepidoptera; family Gelechiidae; genus Tuta; species Tuta absoluta. The sequence goes on from JAQAHW010000003.1 coordinate 1,698,752, forward strand.
GCTAGATGGCGCTCTGTGAATTGTCCAGAATATTTATAGTTATATTATTATTTTATTTTACGAAATTAATAACATCATCGTTTAGTTTTGAACCTTTTCTGAAGGGAACATTAAACTTCCAACTAAAAACTGTTCGTTGCGTTTAGTCACTTCCGTTATAGCTGGTAAAAGTTGTTAATTGCCAGTCACTAGTTTAGTTTACACTGATTAATGGTGGACATTTACTGTTTTGACATAATTTCGGTGTTTACCCTTTGGCGTAGGTACAGCGGCATTATATTTGTTAGTACCAATCATAATAACCTACAAAATAAAGCTTCATAAATAGGTATGCCGTGTGACGCCGACTTAGAATAGCATCACCCCATTTCTTTCCCGTGGGAGTTGTAAGAGGCAACTAAGAGACTCGAGGGTGTGTATTACAATTTTAGGTGATGGGCTGACAACTTGTCACTATAGCGATACACAATTTTCCGAATGACCCTGAAATATTTGTCAGACGTGGCGTAAATTACCGTTTTGCGGCCGTTTACGCTCTGCCTACCCCGCAAGGGATTATAGGCGTGATAATATGTATGTATGTATAAATAGGTATCTTTAGAAAAATTTAAATAATCTGTTTTAAACTTATGCGGTCACACATAATGAACTAAAATAGGTACTCTTTCGAAGGAGTTTCAATAGTGATGCGTAAAATTGTAGGAAGAGAGTATGCAGAAATGCGTACGTTATACAGGGTGTTAGGAAAAGTACTGCATTTCTTTCAAGGAATGAACCAGCCCATGAAACTGAATCTCTGAAAAATCTTTCCCCAAGAAACAAAGGTCGAAGTATGAAAAAAAAAATGTAGACCTCCCATACAAAATTTAGCAGCCGACCAAGACTGGTTGTAAAGTAATGAAGACTCCAATTGTATCCGCAAAACATCAGTTGTTCCGTGATCATGGTCCATGCCACTGGTCTGAAATATCGGACAATTCATAATCATGGGTAGGCAGAGCGTTAAGACTGTAAAGACTGTCATTTACGCCACGTCTGACGAACATTTGAGGTTCATTCAGAAAATTGTGTATCACCATACTGACAGGTTGTCAGCTCATTGCCTAAATTGCAATACACATATTACCCTCGAGTCCCTTAGTCCCCTCTTACAATAGCCACGGGAAATAAATACGGTGATGCTATTTTAAGTCATAAGTACAAAATTTCCACAAAAACATTAGATAAACACTTAAAAACTCTAGACATAACCAAGCTAGAGTTTTTTATATTAGAACACACGATAGCTCAGTGGTTAAAAAATCGGCTCCGTATGCTGAACGTCATAAGTTAAAATCCTTCGCGTTTAAAATTTTCTGCATATTTCTGAACTTGCAGTTCAGTTTACTATTTAACAGGTACTCAATTTTTATATTATTATAATCATCATAGCATAAATCTATAGCAGTTCATTGCTTGAAGTTTGCCTGTCGCAGGGAACGCCATAAGGCACGATCTCCCGTTTTCACCATGCAGTCACCAGCCGCCATCTTTAATACTACGCTTGCTGAAGCCATGGCTTCCATTTGAGAACCCACTTTTTCCACCGAAGACTGCAATTATTCTTAAAAATTAAAATTAGAAATTGAAAAAATGTTAGCGCCCGCCAGGGAGCGTGGGGTTCAGCCTTACTTCTCTGACACTGCTTTATTAAAATAATATAGCACTGTGAGTAAATAGTTTACACGAACTCTTGTAACATATTACACGAATTCACTCACACAGAAAGAACACACAGGAAACAATGACAAAGATGTCACACCCATACTCTGCCCGCTGTCTACGCGACACGTTGGAACAATTAGTGTCCCATACAACCATACAACTATACAAACAACACATGCATTGTGACAACGTGAAACGTTTTGTCTAAAGGATTACTGTTAAGAGGATCGTACTTTGAAGATATTTTGATGCAGCTGTTGAAATTGTTATGGCGAGGACAGCGCGCGAGCGAGCACCATTTTTAAAACGGTTTTATTTAGAAAATTGCAGCCATAGACTGCTGAAAAAGTTTATATTATTTTCGTGGATGTAAGAAATAACACAACTTGACAAACTTTACTTGAAAGAAAAAAAAAACAAAGTAACCTCTACTTGATCATTTTTTCAATATTGTGTTTACAGTTTTACATTAAATACAACAGATACATTATTTTTCAAGTAAGAATGGCTAAATATGATATTGTAACAGTATTTATTTAGTTTCTTTCTCAAAAATACCGTAAAATATCGCGAAGATTGGAGTGCATTGGTTGGCTGTTTCTTTTCGGCGCAGCGCGAATGAAAGGGACCAAATTTAACAGCTGACATATGGCTTTAAGAATAGGAATTAAAACTTCAATTCCTGCATAAACATTTTTGAGCCTACGGAAGGCAAGCAATATTAAAAGCACCTTAAGTCAAATTACTTCAACATAGTTGCACAGTCGTGTATACAATTGTTAGTTCGTTTGAAACGGTGTCAGCTAAACATTTTCCAAACACAAAATCCTGGGCGTTACAAAAAAAAAAACATACATACATATATCACGCCTTTATCCCTTGCGGGGCAGGCAGAGCGCAAACGGCCGCAAAAAACGGACATTTACGCCACGTCTGACAAACATTTGAGGGTCTCTCGGAAAATTGTGCATCGCCACAGTGACAGGTTGTCAGCCCATTGACTAAAATTGCAATACACACCCTCGAGTCCCTTCGTCGCCTTTTACGACACCCACGGGAATGAAATGGGGTGATGCCATTCTAAGCCGGCATCACACGGTATTACAAAAAAAAACTGAACTTAAATTTCAATAACAGATACCGCATTTAAAAAATAGCGTAACGGCTCGAGATCAGGATACACGTATTAATCCACAGAATTAAAAACACACAACTCTTCACAAATATAAACAACCCTTGGCTTCAATAAATCATATAAAATAATACACTGGCGAGATTTTTATTCCGGTAACAAAATAAACTGTACCGGATGACGCGGCTCGAACCGGATCGGGCCGGTTCACAAGCACGTCCCGGATAACCGGGGGACATCGCCACGTTTGTGTTCGTTGCATTACGAACCGGTTTCAACTGGTATAGTGTTGGGGGATTACACCACGATGGGATGGGCAGTATGGGCTATTGATTCACTGAGATAGTATTTTTAAAATAATAAAAACTGAGGCTGATGATAGATAATTTTTTGATCTTCCAATACATAACTTCAGATTGGCTGCTTAAATTAAAATTAAATATTCTTACATACACATGTCAAGCCTTTAATTCCTCAAGGGGTAGGCAGAGCGTAAACGACCGCAAAAAAGGGACAATTACGCCACGTCTGACAAATCTGAGGGTTATTCGGAAAATTGCGTATCGCCATAGAGACAGGTTGTCAGCCCATCACATAAAATTGCACTGCTTGCTGTGTGATGTCGGCTTAGAATAGCATCACACCATGTCTTTCCCATGGGTGTCGTAAGAAATGACTTAGGGGACTCAAGGGTTATACGTGCATTGCAATTTTTGGGCGATGGGTTGACAACTTGTCACTATGGCGATTATTGGCGATACAGTTTTCTGAATGACCTTCAATTGATTGTAAGATGTGGCGTGAATGACCGTTTTCAACGGCTGTTCACGCTTTATGCGTTATAATATGTATGTATGTAATAGTTTCACTAGTGACATATCGCGTCACTATAAACTGCAGTACCTATCCTACACTGTAGTGACTGTAGATAAAGAAGTGTATGCATATATTCTGCATATAATTACGCATTATATGGAAGTTGCATAAACCACTGTTATTTTAGACCGAAAAAGGGGTATTATCTTGGAGTGTATTGCCATACTTACCACGCTTGGCAGGCGGATTGGCGGATTGGCGAGTGCAGTGCAAGATGTTGCGTTTACATGATACGCTGCTGCCAACCCTGGCTGATTTTCCCTTAGTCGCTCTTTACGATATCCATGGGTGGAATCGGGAAGACGCTATTCTAAGCCAGCACCACACGCTAATATGACTTATCATCAGAAAAAAATATCGCACGATTAACAATGAAAAGTTCGAAGAATTTGAATCGAGAACAACAAGAAAATAATTATTTCAAAAATACGAACTTCACAATTCCTTATTTGAAATTCGCAATACAGGATATAAGCGTACCCTGCACACTGCATTCTCAACTTGCAGCAATCTCCTCATATAGCCCGAGCATCCGACAAGTCGTTTACTCATTAGACCCACTGCCAATTAGACCCAGTCTTCTTCGTGTAGGATACCGAGTCAACAACCCGATGGTCCCTGGTGTCAGAGGTTTTTAAAGCACCTACTTCTAGTAAAGTAGGCCTCTGTCGTGGTTTTTGTAACGACCACCATCTTAGGTTATCATAGACAGCCAAGGAGACCGACGACATAACGTGCCTTCCAAAACACGGCACCATTTTTCTTTTCAGTAAATCAGGTGGTTCGGCCTTCATAGTCCCAACCTAACTGAAACAAATTCACAAAATGAGAAATATTTTGTAAGTGCCCTCCCCGGGAGTTGAACCTGAGACCGACTGGTAAACCACGGAAGGAGTTAGACCCAGTGGGTGTATTGTATGTTTGCCATTGCATTTTATCTACTGAAAGTATCACAAGTTAGACCTACTGACTAAACCAGGTAAAGTTTGATACTTGCTTCACGTACATTATATATACCCTCCAGACAAAATACCCTCCAGACAAAATGGAAATAATAAAAGATGATAAAACAACTAACCCACAAATATTGAAAACAGATAAATTTCTACAAAAATTCAAAATACCTGCAAAAAAACAGAGATGTAACATACTTAATATTGCAACCTTGAATACTAGAACACTTAGAACCCATGAAAGCTTATTAGAACTAGAAAAAGCATTGGAAAACATAAGATACGACATACTAGGAATAAGCGAAATGCGGAGAATGGGCGAAAAAATAGAGGAACATTACAGCTACATACTATACCATAAAGGCGGAACTGCAGGCCACAAAGGAGTAGGGTTCCTAATTAAGCAATCACTGAAGGGACACATCCAAGAACTAATAGGAATATCTGACAGATTGGCCATACTGAACATTAAACTACCAGGATACAAGAAACCTTGGTCCATCATACAAGCATATGCACCAACAGAGCAAGCAGAACCTGAAGTACTTCATGCTTTCTATGAAGAATTGTCACTTGCAATCAGCAACAACAACAATAAAAACATACTCCTAATGGGAGATTTCAATGCACAAATTGGAGCAAGACAAAATAATAATGAATATGTCATAGGAAAGTATGGATATGGAAAAAGAAGTCACAATGGCCAGAAACTTGTGGAATTTCTGATGGAGCATAACCTGTTTGTGTTAAATTCAAACTTTAAGAAGAGTAATAACAAGAAATGGACATGGATATCCCCGGACGGTTCATACAAAAATGAAATAGATTACATTATATCCAACTACCCAAAAGCTTTTACCGACACTACGGTTATAAACAACCTAAACTTTAACACCAATCATCGCATGGTGCGTTGCTCTCTTAGACAATCACAAACGAAAACACCACGGAATCACTTAAAAAAAGATACAACTAGTCAGTTTACCCCACCTAACTTGGAACAATGCAACTTCTTTAAAGAATTAAGTAAAAAGATTTCAGAAGTTAAAGCAGACACAATCCAAAAATATGACATCTTGGAAAAAGAGATGCAAAAAATCCATACTTCTAGCAGTAACACACAAAAAACCAACAAATATGAACTAAGTGAGTATACTCTGCAACTAATGGAAGAAAGAAAAGATCTTATGAATAGAGAAGCAAGAAAAGAAAATAGAAAACTGATTACAGAGCTTAGTAAGAAAATAAAAGAAAACATACGAAAAGACCGCAAAAAGAAGAGGCTGAAAACTTTAGAGCACCACATCCAAAAAACCGGCGGTGTTAAGAAAGCTCTGAAGGAACTCAGGGAATCAGGAAAAGAGTGGATACCAAAACTGAAGAAAGGCATGAAATCTACCAATAAAAGGCAAAATATTAAAGACCTAGCTACTACCTTCTACCGCCAGCTGTACTCAAGACAAAACAAGTCAACCAATAATACAAAACAAACTTATAAAACAAACCAAGAACCCACAGAAGACATCTTACCAAGCGAAATAAGGAAAGCAATTGCAAGTCAGAAGATGGAGAAATCCCCGGGACCAGATAAAATTACAAATGAAATAATTAAGGGAAATATAGAAGAGGTGACCCCCATTCTAACAAAAATTTTCAACGAAATCCTTCAAAAGGGCCAGCTTCCACACCAATGGGCAAAATCACACATCATTCTGTTACATAAAAAGGGAGACAAGGAGAATATTGAAAACTACAGACCGATCAGCTTGATGTCCAATGTATATAAAGTTTTTGCAAAAGTAATACTCGATCGAGTAAGTAAAATGCTAGATGAGCAACAACCAGTGGAACAGGCAGGCTTCAGGAAAGGTTTTTCAACTATCGACCACATCCATACAGTTAAACAGATTATAGAAAAATACAGAGAATACAACAAAAGAATATATATAGCATTTATAGACTATGCTAAAGCCTTTGATAGCTTAAATCATGAATACATATGGGAGAGTCTAGACCAACAAGGAATTCCAGCCACCTACACCAGAATCATCAAAACAATCTACTCTAACAGCAAAGCCAGGATCCAACTGGAAACCCTAGGAAATGAATTCTGCATACAAAGAGGGGTAAGGCAGGGAGACCCGCTGTCCCCAAAATTATTTTCTGCAGTGCTAGAAAATATCTTCCGGGAACTGAACTGGGATGAGTTTGGCATCAATATAAACGGCTCGAAATTGCACCATCTCAGATTCGCTGACGACCTGGTGTTGTTTGAAGAACATCCTGAAAACCTTGAACATATGATAAACAATCTTAACAATGCTAGCCTTAAAGTAGGTCTCAAAATGAACATCACCAAGACCAAAGTTATGACAAACTCTATAGAATATGACATCAAGATTAAAGGTGAGTCACTTGAATATGTAGAGGACTACACATATTTGGGCCAAATAATCTCTACCCACGACCAGATGACTAAGGAAATTAATTTCAGGATCGCAACAGGATGGAGAAAGTACTGGGCACTAAAGGAAATAATGAAATCTAAAGACATGGGAATGAGTATAAAACGCAAAACATTTAACATCTGCATACTACCGTGCCTTACATATGGATGCGAAACCTGGACTCTCACAAAAACAATGAGAGAAAAACTTTCCATAGCACAACGAGCGATGGAGAGGAGTATGATTGGGTGCAAACGTCAAGACAGGATAAAGAACAGTGACCTTAGATCAAAAACAAAACTCACAGACATCCTAACAAAAATAGACCAACAGAAGTGGAGATGGACAGGTCACATGCTGAGAGACAGAAAGGAGAAATGGAGCAAGAGAGTTACTGAATGGTACCCAAGGGATGGCAAGAGAAGCAGAGGAAGACAACACACAAGGTGGGAAGACGAGCTTAAGTTAACAGCAGGTCCAAACTGGAGAAGGGTAGCTCAAGACAGGAAACAGTGGAAATCTCTGGAGGAGGCCTTTGCCAAAAGGCACACCGAGTTAAGAGACATTTTATAGCGAATGTGGAGTGAAAAAGTAAAATTTAATAGAATTTAAACTTAATATTTAAAAAATGTGTAATAATTATGATAATTGTATTACAAAAATTTAAAATGTACTGATTTTTAAAATGTAATTGTATTGTAACTACTACTCGGAAATAAAAGGCTGATTATTATTATTATCACGTACATTACATTTTGTCATGGGTCTAAGAATATTACGGGTGCAATGTCACGAATTGGACCCACTGGGTCTCAGTGGCAGTGGATCTTATAAGTGAACGCTCTTTGAAGCGCACAACTAAATTCACTTAAGAAAATGAATGCCAAAGAAATTCCAGTGTATTGCCATTTGGATAAACTGATAAACACATTTCAAAAATCGTGAAATATTTACCCCGCAAGAGATATAAACGTGATGTGTGTATGTATGTATGTGGAATGTTTTTTTCTATATCTTGACTAATGGCAATCGTCAAACCGATAATTGAAGACCATAGACTTTCTTATATTATAATATTACGTATACAAGGAGTAACAAAAAGGGTATAACAAGTGAAAAGGAGGTCCGAGACTCATGAAACTGAACAACTTTCCCTATGGAATAGATTCGATTTTTTTCTTTAAAAATTGGACCTCCCATATAATTTCCCATGGGAGATCAAAGTTTTCTTTTAATATTCCATGGGGAATGTAGTTTAGTTTAATGAGTACCTTCACCCCTTTTTGGCTTGTTATTACCTTTTTGTTAGTCTTTAAATAATAAAGTCTATGATAAAAACACTCTGCTAACGAAAAGGTAGTCGAAAATAAGAAGAAAGAAGAAGATGTTCTTATTTCCACCAAATTCAACATTACCAAGCTCACCTCAAAACTCAAAGTGATTTAGCCTTGTAACTCATACTCACTAGGTATGTGTACCACGGTTTATTTACACGGGGTAATTTACCAGTCAAAGTTAATACTAAGTAAATAAACCGAACTAAACACGACCTCGCATTGGTAAACCAAGCGCCTACGTCAAAATGTTATACACAGTAATTACATAAATTAATAAACATTAACAAGAGGAAAATTTAATTTGCGAATTTAGTAGAAAATAGTTTTTTACTTAGAGCACTCAGCAGAATCTAATAGCGATAGTTTTTAGGTAAATTTAAAACTACCACGTTCATTTAACCATAATGTGAGAGATAGGTAACTTAATTTTTATTTTTGGTTATTTTCTAACTGAGTTTTAAAATGTAATTTTAATCCTTATACGACGAATAGGCATATAATGTATGCTAGCTAATTATTCAATTCAAGAAGAAGTTCACATTTTAAAAAAATGTAAATGATGAAAATTTACCATGCGCGGGTTTCAAACCCACTGACATGATTAAGCATTTAACCACGATCAGTATACCGGATGTGAAGGACGGTGTACCGAAAATTTTGCAGGCATGATCAGACCATGAAACTAAACTATTCTTTCTATAGAGGCTATATTCTTTAGAGAAAAAAATTGTCCTTCCATACAAAATTCTTGATCTGACGAGTAACTTTCTACGGAAACTCGAAAAAAACATATTATTTCAACAGAGGCTCTATAATAAAATTTGTTCAGTTTCATGATCTGAATATGTCTGCAGCCTGCGAAGTTTTCGGAACACCACCGTCCCTTTCAAGCCTTATGGACAGAATAACTGTTTGTTAGTTTTTATATAACTTCATTAACACATTTAAAGCGACGACTTCCTAGTTTAATACAAATAAAAAGCTATATAGACTAGGTGCAGTCGACGCAGTCTGAATGTACTCGAAGAAATTGAATTGCTCAGTTAGTTCCATTCTAGTGAAAAGCGGCTACAGTGATATAGACAGACGGACAGATCCTCATTTATAATGTTTCAAGACTGATCTTACGAATGGCTACGACGTTCTACGAGCTACGATAGTGCTACGCTTCTACGAAGATATGAATTAATGGATATTTTTCTCTAAAGCTTTTTAAAAGTATTATTCATATTCTTACAGTAAAATATATCAAAGAATAAAGATGACGTGATATTGTATAAATAAAATATGATATCAAAGGGGGAAGATACGGAAAACCTTTCCCATTCTTTAAGGGAAATCCATGTGATCGCAAAATGCCAAAAATAAACAAGAATATCCTCCTTTTAATAGAGACATTCGATAAGCGGCCTCGTAACGTTATTAAGGGTAAGCGCAACAATAAATCACTCAAGTCCAAACCCAAATCTATTTCTTAGATTTCCATACACCACTTAAGAGGCGGCAATTGAAACTGCAAAATCATACTCCGGTCGTATCGCTTTTGTGCGCCTTTTCACTTTTATTTCTAATGATTAATGTCACTTCCGAATGGCAGACATATTTGTCGACGTCTTTTTAATTCGGCCATGTTATTTTTTTGCACGCGAAAAGCTTTTACGCACAGTAATTTGAGTGCCGTTAAAGATATGAGGTGTTGAGTGCTTTTTGGAACGTCTGACTGGTAATTAATTCTATTTTATTTTATTAAATTCATTTTGATCAGAAAATACATTTTCATGGTATCATGACACGTGTTATTGGCATTAAAAAGCACTTGCATAATTTCTCCAATGACAGATGAGCCGTGGAAGCCCAGTTCAGAAAGCGCTTCTGTTCTGATAGCATGGTGAAAGTGCAATTTTATTAAAATTAATCTTATGTCAAAAATATTTTATTAATTAATCGCCCACCAAAATAAAGTCACGAGAACCTGACGATTAAGCTTGGTAATAAGTTGTTTCATGCGATGGAACCTTTCACCAGATGGAACCTTCGCGTCTACCACGGTTTGTTCTGCTTGGCACTGTAGCAAACGCTAAGAGAGGGGTTGGAAGACCTATGTTGCGTTTTTAAGATTGCGCCAAGCGGGACATGGCTGCGTTTAACATTGACCATCAAAGCTGGGAGAAGCTTGCTGAGGATACGGACAAATGGCGTCGTTAAAGCGCATTTTATTTCATGATATGTTACATTCATGTCATAAAGTGCCTTCCGCCCCTGTTACTACCTGAGATGTTACTCGATTTTCCTGCGGGAATGGTATGTTTTCCGCGTTAAAAGTTGTTAATGCGTTCGTGCAAATTTTATCTAATTCTATTAAGCCTTTTGAGCGTGTAGAGGTACACACATACAAACAAACACTCGTATTAATAGTTGAACCACTACATGCTATGATCGTGATCACTCTAGTCATGCGTAACTTTGCGACGAATTTTTTTAAGTAGCCCGTTCAATGTCCCTCTTTACTTATAAAATATCATATAGGACACCGAGTCGACAAACACCTCAATAAACCCTGATTTCAGAGTTTTAAAACCGCCTTCCAGGCAACTGAAGTTCTCTGCGCCGCAGAACTTTATTCTTTTTGCCAAACGACAGGCAATTCACTCACTCATTAGACATTCCACGTCCGTCCGAATCTCCCAATCTCCTTGATTGGATTCCCGACCACACTTCAGGTGCAAATCCAATAGGACTTCAAACACATTAGGACGCCCAATGCCGTGTTCTGGACCATTGGGCAGACAAACGAAGCGCCAAGCCTGGCATAGTGAGTGCTACCAGCCTTGGCACGCCTTTAGCTTTCCAATTTGCTGGATATGAATTTCAATTTGTTTTAACATACATACATAAATCACGCCTTAATCCCTTGCGGAGTAGGCAGAGTGTAAACGGCCGCAAAGAACGGAGATTTACGCTACGTCTGACAAACATTCGAGGGTCATTCGGAAAACTGTGTATCGCCATAGTAACAGGTTGTAGGCCATCGCCTAAAATTACAATACACACCGTCGAGTCCCTTCGTCGCCTTTTAAGACACCCACGAGAAGGAAATGGGATGATGCTATTCTAAGACGGCATCACACGGCAAATGTTTTAAAATTGACATAGAATTGTAAATTGTAAAGTGCCGTGTGATGTCGGTTTAGAGCATTACCCTGTTTTTTTCCCGTTGGTGTTATAAGAGGCGACTAAGTGACTCGAGTTACATGTGTATCGAAATTTTAGGTGATAGGCTCACAACCTGTCACTAATGTGCTCTGTATGACCCTCAAATGTTTGTCAGACGTGGCGTAAATGTCCGTTTATCTTAAGGAGTCACGACTTCGCAATTTATACTTATCTATTTTGGTGATACCTATATATTCTGTCTACCCCGCATGAATGAAGTATAAACAAGTTTTATGTAGGTAGATATTGAAACTGCTGATCTGGCAACCCTTTCCAGATAAATAAGTTCTTCTCTGTAAGCCGCTAGTTGTGATTCACGACACGCGAGACTTGGCCTGTTACACATCGAACGTGTCTTTATGTCTGAATTAGAGATGCACCAACTATGGTATTGGCCAACTACCCGACTACCAACTTATCGGCTTTAAATCAGTCGACAAGTTACTTTCAATACTCAGTTTTCAGGAGAAGTCGGTGACCGATTATTACTTCGGTGGGAAAAAATTACGTGTACAAATATTTTGCGCTTTGTGTACCAATTTGCAATTGCGGTTTCATTTCGAACATATCTTTTACTATTTAAATTTTATGATTATATTTAAATTTAATGTCGTTATAACAGCAAACTAATCGGCTATTTATCCGACTATCAAAACGGCTGACTAGTCGGTGCATCACTAATACTCAATGTGGATATTGCATTTTATGGTTCTCAGTGTGCGTTCTTTTAATATCAAAAATGAAATAGGTAAATTCTCAAAGTGTGTTCTTCAGGTTGTCTTGTTTGTTAGCAATAAAGTTGCCTTCTTCGAACTTACCGTATTATGCTTGAATCCCTAATAGGTACTTAAGTGCTTTTAAAGCTTGCTCTCCGATTGCCTACGTCTGGCATGGTGTATGGTATTGTCTTGTGGGGGCGTCTCCCGAAAGACTAAAGTCTTTTATGAAACTTGATATCGGAGAATTTTGACTACGCTAATATCTCTTCAATAAACGAAGCATTTATTTTAAAGGAAACATATTGCAAGAAAAGCTTGGTCGTGGTTCAGCCATTTTCTTAGCTACCAAGGCTTCAAGCCATCATGGCAAGTAGCTGTTAGAAAATAAAATTAAATACAGCAACGGACTTGAATTATTCAATGCGATGAATTTTAAAATGCTTCCAGACAGAGTGCTGTTGTTTCTGGCTAACCGACCACACAGCTTACTAGACGGCACGTTAAAGGCCAAAACATCAGGGTTTGTATTCCACTATTTTAAAAACGTCTCAATTGTGTTTCGATAGCGTGTCAGTTTGATGGTTTTGGTCGTTTCGTATTCCACAAAAAGTTTTAAGTATAAAATATTACAGTGGCAGTAAAATTACAGTTGAGTGTAGCTGTCATTGCAATGGCAAAAAAATAAAAGAATGAGGGCTATGTTCTTGATGAATGGTTTGCCAAGCGGTTTCGTCCGCTGCAAGCGCTGCCCGTGAGAATTTACACCTTTTTCCGGTTTGTATTATATGAACATATTTACTTTCTTCATGATTCACCTTATATATTTTGAAAGATCGCACAAAAATCCATGGCCCAGTTTCAGAAGTCTAAGCATACATAGGGGCATACGACATTGTTTAATATTTGTAGCGATGTAAGATTGCGTGCATTGATCAGTCAGTAGTGGTTTATGACATGATTCTAGGGAATGCAATCTCGCGAGATTGAGGATCGGACGAGATCTCGCGAGATTATGAAAATCAATCTCGCGAGATCTCGGCAATTTCGAGATCTCGCGAGATTGGTAGTTTATAGTATCAATTTTCGCAAATAATTTCACAAATAAAATAGATAAAGAAAAACATTGAAAGGTATTTTGAAATCAACATTTATTTTTACGAATATAGTTATATTTCTATCTATCTATATACTTTTATGTATTTTACATGCGAAGTCAAAAAGATTAATTAAAGTGCCACACAAAAACATTAAAATATGAGAACAATCAAGTGAAAGGCTCATTTCGCCAAACTAAAAAGACAAATAGAATATGAAGTGAAAACCAAACAAAAACAATCAAATTAGGAACATGAGGAACATTTCGCCATACAACAATTTACAAACAATTTTGGAAGAAGCTTCGTAGAAAGCACAACGTATTTAATGTATCGTCATCGCCGCTGAGAAGGCCCTTTCAGATTCCACAATTGTTGGAACTATAGTTGTAAGGCAGTTATCAGCGAACTGCAAAAGTTCTCCTTTTGACCCCCCGGACTCGTATAGATTCATTTCCTTCTTTAACAATTGGTCCAGCGAAATCTTTACTTTCCTAGGGTCTTTGCAGGCAGTTATTGCTTCCTCCAGTTCTTCTTGCAAAGAAAGCTTGCCTGCCTCGAGTCTGGGAAAGGGGTGAGAGCTCGCTCCGTCCGTGTCAAATCGCGTGCAGCTGCGCGTCTAACAGGATTTCAATCTCGCTAATCTCGCGAGATCTCGCCCAGTTTTAGGCCGAGATTAATCTCGCAAACGAGATTGCATTCCCTAGACATGATGCTACCATCGATCAATCAGCATGCACGCATTACATTCCCCCGACCCGTGCACCTCATCTAAATTATAGAATTGTTTGCTTTGAGAGATTGGCATATTAGGCGTCTAGTTGGCTGAGTGGTCGTTGTTCTAGCTCCACAGAGACTTAAAAGCTGGATAATAAGACGTTTTGCAGCTGAAAGCGTAGTTTTTGAGTCTATTTTTTTGTTTTGTTTACTCCAATATTACGTTGTTTTTTAACAAATGTTTCAACTAAATTATTTCTAATTCAAAAATTCTATTCTGAGTCGAAAATATCACTGCATGTTTTTCCGGTGGCTTTATCTTGTCCAGTATTTACAAAAACAGTTGACAAAAAAAAACAAATCTTGGGCTGTCATTTGTATAGCGGAGGGCTTTTACGCACCGCAATAACGTCCGGTGCTTGAACGATATATCGTCGTCGACCAATCCATACATACATACATATATCACGCCCATAATCCCTTGCGGGGAAGGCAGAGCGCAAACGGCCGCAAAAACAGACATCTACGCCACGTCCGACAAATATTTGAGGGATACTCTGAAATTTGTGTATCGCCATAGTGACAGGTTGTCAGCCCATCGGCTAAAGTTGCAATACACACCCTCGAGTCCCTTAGTCGCCTCTTACGACTCCCACGGGTAAGAAATGGGGTGATGCTATTCTAAGCCGGCATCACACGGCACGACCAATCCACAACATTTCAAATTTCTAACAAGACTCTATTATATTTTTAATAGATAGTTTATCGCATCATTAAATAAAGGGCAAGTTCTTTTTTTTTATTTTGTTTCATAATCAGAGCTTTTAAATTTTAAGTGATAGTTTACTTCCAACAACTAGGCTGCTGAAAACCAAATTCGTTTGCCTACCACTTATATGACCTTTATAAAAAAAAACTGATTGACATTGACAGATGAATGAATGAAGTTTTCTCCACTGTTTTTTTTCTACTATAAGCAAAGGATTTTTTCATGGTAATCCTAACTTTAGAAGATTTTACAACTTTTCAAAATATTTCAGAAACGAATGCATTAAAAATTATGAAAATATGTGTATCTTAATAAGCATTCCAAACACTCTTAACGATATATATATCTTTTGTATCTAACGTCAAATATAATGTTGTGAATTAGAAATTTTCTAGCCAATCTTCAAGTGTACTTAGATGGCGCTGAACTGAAAAAGTTTTTTTCCATAGAAACGTATGTAAATGGATAAAATGACACATTAAACATACATACATATATCACGCCCATAATCCCTTGCGGGGTAGGCAGAGCTTAAACGGCCGCAAAACGGTAATTTACTTACGCCACGTCTAACAAATATTTGAGGGTCATTCAGAAAATTGTGTATAGCCATAGTGACAGGTTGTCAGCCCATCACCAAAAATTGCAATACACACCCTCGAGTCCCTTAGTTGCCTCTTACAACTCCCACGGGTATGAAATGGGGTGATGCTTTTCTAAGCCGGCATCACACGGCATACACATAATGACACATTAAAGGTATTTATGAACCAAATGTCGAAATGACAAGTTAGCACAACGCTTTGTTATGACAGTCGTGATAATAAAATTATGGAAAAAAAACTTTTAAAACAAGCTTTTATTTAAGTGCTCTGAAAAGATGAAAATAAAATTTTGAATGACATTAACCACATTCATTTATGACTTTACAGAAATGAAAATATAATAAAAGCTTGTCGCGATGCCTAGAAGAAACTACGTAATTACAGCTAGGTGCGTACCTTATTACAAAATTTCAATCACAAATTGAAAGTTTCGCGACAAGCTTTTATTATATTTTCATTTCTGTAAAGTCATAAATGAATGTGGTTAATGTCATTCAAAATTTTATTTTCATCTTTTCAGAGCACTTAAATAAAAGCTTGTTTTAAAAGTTTTTTTTACATAATATTATTTTATATTTTTTAGTTTATGTTACGATAGTTATTGATCAATACGAAAGTCTTTCAATAAAACGGAGAGACCTTCAATAGAAAAACTTAAGGCACGGGGAAAACTAACATTAGGATAAAGTATAATTATCTCTTTTATATTCTATAGAAGTAGGTTGGTACCTACTCCTCTGGCATCCCTAATAGAAGAATTAGCTTGTAATATGTCTTAGTCTTTTCATTTCATTGATGGCGTCATTATTACATGGCCGAGTCCCAATTAATTTCGAACAGTCTAATTCTTCTATCAGGAGGCCTTCTATTGACGTGACCCTAATTCATGGTGGGCCTACCAACTGCCTATCATGAACGAATTCGTATACAAAATTGCAAGTCCCAGCAGTTGAATATTGAGGAGTTCCATAGTTCGAAGACAACCCTGGATGTAGTGTCTAATTCATGGTGGGCCTACCAACTGCCTATAATAAACGAATTCGGATACAAAATTGCAAGTCCCAGCAGTTGAATATTGAGGAGTTCCATAGTTCGAAGACAACCCTGGATGTAGCGTCTAATTCATGGTGGGCCTACCAACTGCCTATAATAAACGAATTCGTATACAAAATTGCAAGTCCCAGCAGTTGAATATTGAGGAGTTCCATAGTTCGAAGACAACCCTGGATGTAGCGTCTAATTCATGGTAGGCCTACCAACTGCCTATAATAAACGAATTCGTATACAAAATTGCAAGTCCCAGCAGTTGAATATTGAGGAGTTCCATAGTTCGAAGACAACCCTGGATGTAGCGTCTAATTCATGGTGGGCCTACCAACTGCCTATAATAAACGAATTCGTATACAAAATTTTGTGTCCCAGCTATAAACCGCTGAGGAGATCTCTCGTACGGAGCCGATCCTGGCAGCAGCATCAGGTCAAATTTATGATTAACATGCATTGTCATCGGTTCTGGACCAACATGCAAAATTTCAACTCAATCGGATACCGAGAAGTGGTTCAAATTAAACTTGCAAGATTTGCACCGAACAAACATTGTTACTTACATACTTACATACACTGCAAGTTAAATAAAAGCTTTTAAAAAACTCGTCAATTGCAAGTAGAAAAGTCGTTCGAGTGTTTTCATATTGGCCCGATTTGTGCATACATGCATACATATTTATATCACGCCTATATCCCTTGCGAGTTAGCCAGAGCGTACACGGTCGCTATCGCCACGTTTGACAAATATTTGAGAGAAAAATCGTCTGTAGCCTAAAATTTAAACCAACTCCCTTAGTCGCCTCTTCTGATACTCATGAGGAAGGAATGGGGTGATGCTACTCTAAGCCAGATCAAATTAAAAACTTTTCAAAGAACCTTACTTATAAGGCAGAATACGTCTCTATTATGAGATTAGACGCCAGTGGCTTTGCCACATTAAAATATATAATAATAAATCAACTATCTTAAAACAAGATCGTCATTCACCAACTATCTCTGATGCTGACCGAAAAACTGGTTATTTCTATGAAAAAACCGAATCCGGCAGCGAGCAGTAAGTAAGACAGTTTAGTGAATGGATCTCTTAATGAACTTCTGGAGGCAGGGTTGGATTAAGAAGGAAATAATTTATCTGTTGCAAGCTTCCATAAAAACTGTATTAGTAATTAGGTACTTTAATGTGAACGAAATTTAGTTTGTTACCTTTTCATAACGAGACCGCATGACAGGTTTTTTCATAATCTGCATAGGTGTAGAACTGAAGATTTGGGAAATACCATAGGCAGACAGTACTGCCCTAAAAGGACGAATTATTTCATGGTTAATGCGTGTACATCATTCTGATTATTTATTTTACCATCAGTTCCATATGCATTATCAAATTAAATAATTTCCTGTACTTAGAATTTTTACAATTTCAAGACTAATAATCAGCTAGACAATACACAGTTTTTTTTCTCTAAAGCTATGAAAAACATATGAGACATTCTTTCTTAGGTTAACCACGATGCATCTTGCTGTTTCAAAGGCCTCAAAAGACACGCGTGTTAAAGGACGCAAATAGGCTGTTCTTTTTTAGTTTTTTTATTAAGTATGGGTTTGCTCTTGACTCTAGTCTAGTCTATCTGAACTTCTACACAAACTTCTCCAGGTGAGCCCTAGTTCCCCAACAATCAGTCAGGTGTGGCTAAAATCGCAGAATCTAGACAATAAAAAAAATGCGTGTTAATATTTTAGAGCTTAGTGCAGAAGCCACTGTTAAGTGTATCAACATGTGTTTTTCTCTTTTTAATAAATCATTTCAATATTTCTGACGATGTTCTAAATACCCCTCTGTGTATAGTTCAAAATAAGCTGGTTCTCTTTTGTAATGAGCGCCATCTTTGTGCAAATGGGGCATTGTCCGTGTCTATTGTCCCCCAGACTGGTCTTGGGTGTTTGATAACTGCTGATCTGATTACTCCGTTACTCTTCGTTCACCGTCTTATTGTACCCCCGCCCTTTCTGATAGCGATATCTTGGGGTAACTTTTTGTCGGGGTTATTATCAATGTAGATATTATACAACTTAACTGTATGAAGTCACTAAATAGTCAAAAGTTGACTTTGGGGTGAGCTCTCTCCATTTTCAACTCAGCCTCTGTTACCCCCGATCGAGAAAGTTCCCTACATACATCTGAATGAATGAATGACTTTGTTTGTTGATCAAAATACAGTATTCTTAGAACTATATCACGCTTACATCCATTGCGGGGTAGACAGAGAATAAAAACATAAAAACGGACATTTACGCCATGTCTGAACAACATTTGAGAGTCCTTCAAAAAATTGTGTATTACTTTAGTGACAGGATTTAAGCTCATCTCCAAAACTTGCAATACACATGCAACCCTCGAATCAAGGAACACATTGAGGGAAATAATGTGACAACCTAAACTGATTTACTCCAAAAGCTCGCCAAAATCCCTCTACAATAACAAATTAAAATAGAAGAGAGTTAAAAAAGAAACAGTAGGATACTTGCTGACAGTAATAAGAACTTTTCTTCGAACTAATACGTTTTCGAGTACGATTTCTTATTTCTTAGACTACGACGGGTTCTGTATTTGAAGTTTTGGATTATACAAATTACAAAAAAACTACGTTCAATTTGGAAACACTATTAGTTCATGACTATAAATAATAATTAATCAAGACATAGTGATTATGATAAACAACTTCAAAGCATTATAAATTAATCAGCTTTTACCAAACAGGCGTGAAATATTGTTCATTTTATTTCGTCAAAATAAATTAGAATCAAGAGGCTGGCTTTAATTTAAAGTTTAATTGTTTTATAATGTCAGAGGCCTACTAGTACTTTATGAGGCGGTTGATAAACTTTATTATCAGGGTTCATTGGGTCGTTTAATGACTTAGTGCAACAGTCTAATGCTACACATGGGCCGCCCCCTATCGGGAGATTGCCATACTCACCACGCTTGGCAAGCGAAGTGCAAGATGTTGCATTCACAGGGAACGTTGCTGTCCATTCCATGAATAAACTTATCTCTTAGTCGCTTGACACCCACGAGTAGAATTAGGGTGATGCTATTCTAAACTGACATCACACGGCTTCAGTGCCACAAACTTACAACAGTTGAAATTAAGAAAATAGGTTGTAAGAATATCTTTGTTGCCACAGTATCTGATTTCTTTTCCGTTTGACACACACGCGTCCGTTGCGCACCGTAAATCCACTGTAGCCGTATTTTTATTGGAATAAAATTGGAATTTGCAATTTATTTTTGTCTGTCAGACGCATGCATTACATTTCTTTAAAAAACGGAACGACGGACGACAAGCGAGAGAACCGCCGATGTAGACATTTCCCCAAGGAGCCCCAAAATGATCAGCAGACGCAATCATTTCAAAGGATAATCCTTCAGAAATAGCAGGGATTGTTTCTCGAGTGCACCCCGTTTCGACGTTTGTCCGTTTCTGGAGGATAAAGAAAAATATTTGGTGAAACGTAGCGGCAAATTTGAAAAGCGTTTTGCTTCGATTGTGTGTGTCCTATAGAAATTGCAATATAAGTTATAACATGAATGAGATCGAAATTTATGTGTTACTACATACATACATATATCACACCTATAATCCCTGGCAGAGCATAGACGTCCGCCAAAACGGACATTTATTCCGCGTCTGACACATATTTGAGGGTCATTCGGATAATTGTGTATCGCCATAGCGACAGGTTGTCAGCCCATCGCCTAAAATTGCAATACACACCCTCCAGTCCCTAAGTCGCCTCTTACGACTCCCACGGAAAAGACATGGGGCGATGCTTTTCTAAGCCGGCAGCAGACGGCTAAGTGTTACTGTAACTGACTAATGCCGTGTGATGCTGGCTTAGATTAGCATCACCCCATTTCTTTCCTGTGAAGAGGTGACTAAAGCACTCGAGGTTTACATGTGTGTTGAGATTTTAAGTGATTGGCTGACAATCTGTCAGTATAGTGACGCATAATTATCTCAATGACCCTAAAATGTTTATCAGACGTGATGTCCGTCTTTCTGGCATGCATATTATTATTCAGCTTAACTGTTCCACTGGTCTATGTCCAGCAGTGGACTGTTGTGTGTGTGTGTGTGTGTGTGTGTGTGTGTGTGTGTGTGTGTGTGTGTGTGTGTGTGTGTGGGTGTGTGTGTCCCACTGCTGGGCATAGGTAACCTCCCCATACTTACTACTACTACCTTACTGGCTTTCATTATGTTGCTAGAAATTAACAGGCAGTAACTATTTGTTTACTTTGATTGATTGATATATAGCGTATATATTTGAAATAAAATAATAAATCTAAAAGTTACATATGCTCGAAAAACAATTATGAAATGAATGTTCGTGAATTGGGATTGGCATGGATAGTTCAATCTTTTAATTGGATTAAAATATCATTACTTTGATGGATATAACTATAGTAAAAACCTTGTTTTAAAAATATGAACATTTTCCGTTCAGTTATATCGGCAGCCATCAGTAATCCTTTTTATCTTTCCACCATGAAAATAAATCGCTGAATTCAAATATAAACAATTTATTCGTGTGTAAAATACCAGGTAAACTTAACAAATTTTCGAAAATTGCTTCGGGGCCTTTGGGCGCAGGAAACCAGGGAGATTTCTGTACGCTGGGGTATGTATTTACATACATACATACATAAATCATGCCTATATCCCTTACGGGGTAGGCAGAGTGTTAACGGCCGTAAAACGGATATTAACACCACGTCTGACAAAAGCTTGAGGGTCAACTAGATAACTGTGTATGACTATAGTGACAGGTTGTCAGCCCTTCGCCTAAAATTGCAATACACATCCCTCGAGTCCCTTAGTCGGCTCTTACGACACCCATGGTTTAGAAATGGGGTGATGCTATTCTAAGCCGGCGTCACAAGGGTATGTATTTACTATGTGAAATAAGCAATTTGCTCTTACTCTAGTTTATTAAAAAGCTTCGATACAAATATAAAAGAAAATTAAACAATTATTAAATCACTCATAACCATAACCCTCACTCCCAATAGAATACAGGAATACCATAAATTTTTAATTCTAATATTACCCCAGCTGAAAATCGAACCCAGTTGGATGGTGCCTTATAGCGCCGAACCTTAAAAAGTCTAGTAGAATCAATTAACTTTATTTATATACATGTATACAAATATCACGCATTTAATCCCTTGCAGGGTAGCCAGAACGTAAACAGCTGTAAAAAGGGACATTTACGCTAAATCTGACAAACGTTTGAGGGTCATTCAGAAAAAAAATATCGCCATAGAGGCAGTTTGTCTGTCTATCGCCTAAAATGCAGCCTTATTCGCCTTTTACGACACCTATGGGAAAGAGATGGGATGATGCTATGGCATGGCATCACATGGTAATTAACTAATACTCTAAAACTCTCATAAACTCTATTTTCAATTAATAATAACAATTGATAGGCGTAGTGGATAGTACCCCTGCCTGCAACGTCTAATAATGTTAAGTGCGGGTTTTTTAATGAATTTAGGAAAACCAGCTTTTGATATGTCCCAAGTAGAACAGAAATTCATCATTTCATCCTTTTAGCAAATATAAGGCCTCAAGTGTATAAAAAAATTAAACCCGACTACGCCATTAAAGGTATTAAAGAAAGTGGTTTGATACAGGACGTAGCAGGAGGGATACCTAAGCCTGCACTTTCTGTAATGAAAAGCTAGAGTCAAGTCGAATACTTTCAGGGATAAATGATTGAGAAACACTTAAGAGCAAAGTTTTACAGTTATTGATACTAGTGATACAGTATATGAAATTATTATTCTATTAGTTGATTTGTAGTTGGCAGGGTTTTTTTTCTCTCTGTCTTACTAAATTAACCATCCATCCACACAAAAACCAAAAGGTATAGAGGGTGGCCCGGATAGTGACGTCCAAAGACAAAATTTGAATTCCTTATACTGAGGGATATCCGAATCACCCCTATGTATGTTCCGCGATTTTTTGTAGTTTCTGAGTTATTCAACTTTTCAAGTAGTATTAGAAACATTTGAGTGGCAGGCTCTTTTCTTTTTTTGTACGCTACAAAGAACAACTCATGAAGTTAATGCTACAGAAACAACCGCTCAAAAAGCTTTTTCGGCAGAATAAAAAGGGAAAGAAGCGGCCAGTGGCATTTTTCATATACCTACTTTAAAAGTTGAATAACATACATACATACATAAATCACGCCTATATCCCTTACGGGGTAGGCAGAGTGTTAACGGCCGTTCAACGGATATTAACACCACGTCTGACAAAAGTTTGAGGGTCAATCAGATAACTGTGTATCACTATAGTTGAATAACTTGGAAACTACAAAAAATCGCGGAACATACATAGGAGTAACTCGAATACCCCTCAGACTAATGCATTCGAATTTTGTCTTTGTACGTCACTATAGGGGCCACCCTATACTATATATAGGCTAAGATGTTATATTTACTTAACTTTATCGTTACTTTGTAAAACTGTACCCGATGTACTTTCGAAAGCTCTCGGAAACTCAGACTAGATAATTAAGATCAAATACTTAAACGATCTTTATCAGCCCCGCGAACATACTTATATAATATAAAACAAGGTATTTTACATGTGTATAATAATATTTTATAAACTACCTGACGATTTAAAGAAAATAAATAACATTGTAGTATTTTAGAAAAAATTGACAAATTGGTTATTAGAAAAATGTTTTTATACTGTAAAAGAATTTTTAGATTATAAATTGACATTTTAAAATTTGCATACCTGTATGAACAGGTTGGATAAAAGAACATTCACAACTATTGTAACATCTTAATTATTACTGTATTCGTGCAAATAAATTATTATTATTATTATTATTATTATCTATTTTAAGGTGCCTGTATAAGTAGCATAAACGAATACTATGACCATAGCTTGACCATCTTGCTGAAGCTTGTAAAATTGAGATACTCAATAAGTGAATGTACTATGGTTAATTTTGAACTCACTCTGGGTTATTCAAATTTATGAATAAGTGAAGAAGCGAGCGAAACACCTAAATTAACCCTGTCCCGCTCGCACCTTCCTAATCGATCCCACACAGATCTTCACCAAAAATAATTGACAATGAAAACTCGCAAAGTAACCCGCAAAATTATGCCGTCTCTTATCAAGCCGAGTGCCGAATAAATTAATTTTGAACAGAAAATTATGAACAAATCCGATCTGGTTTGTCGTTTGCAATTTCGTCATAAAAAGCCTCTTTGGTGAAGTGGTCTAGGTCTTGGGCACTCGATTTGGAGGTGGTGGATTTGAATCTGATTTTCAATTCTTTATGGCACCGAAGGAAACAGCAAAAACTTAGAAAAAAAATGTGTTTCGGAGAGCATGCATGAACGGGCGTCTAAGGCCCTACTACGAAATCAAATTTTGGGTCGGATAAGTAAATTGCAATTAATCTCACGGTATGAAATGTTGATAATTTTCACATGCCCACTAGTAGGTGATCTCTCAAACCGAATTCTGAAATATCTACGATTAAAGCCCTGTTTGACCTGATAAGTTTGTCCCTTTCATTGGCACTGTGCCAGAGAGAAACAGACAATAATTTTTCGCTCCAATTTTCGCGAGATTTTACGGTTTTTGTGTCATAGAAACTAGGGAAATACCGTTTTAATGTCTAACTTAGGTATTCGTACTAGAAAAAGTATGTAGGTACCTAAATTATAAAATATATTTTTTTATAATAACTTTAAAACTGAGGACATAATATTGAAAAATTTATTCAAATAAATAGGTTGCTTAGGTTTTTTTTCTAACGAGTAAAGTTTGTCGAATTGTGTAACTGACAGTATCTGTTGTCAGTTAGATCCTCGACAATGACATATTTTTTTCAGAATTTTACGGCTGTAGTTGTTTGAATAAAACTGGTTTAAAAATCAGGCCTGCGCTGCCCCGCCCTAAAATTTATCTAGGCTACTTGACAACAGAACGCTCAAAAACAAATATGGACGTGTGTTCAAGATACGCATAAATTGTTGTGGTGTGAGTTACTCCGAAACAAGGGTTCGGTTCGGACATCCGTTGACAAAAGAAGATCTAGCTGAGAGTTCAGAATAAATTTAAATTTGATGAGGAAAATTATAATATAAACAAGTCCAATCTGATTTGTCGTTTGCGAATGCCGTCTTTCGCAATTCGTCACGTGGCACGGGGCGTATAAAATTAAATTTAAATTCAATTAATATATACAGGGCATCGTTGAATATGCATAAGACGTTTTTTGTTTGTTTGTGACCGATAAAAAGGGAAAGACGGCTTGATAAACGTTTTTGGAATTAATTGTGGCAGAGCGCTCGTAACGTTGCGGTAGCTTTTATTTACTCGAAAACGTTTCTTTTTTTATTGCTGAAAGTAGATGTTATTTCGTAAAGTTTGCTTATAATCGTTAATAAGCTGCATTCATTACGTTTGTATACATACATATATCAACCTTTTGCAGTCCACTGCTGGACGTAGGCATCTTCAGGGAACACCATAGGGCTCAATCTCTCGTTTTTGCCATCACTAGTGGCAACGCCTCTTCCATCTGGGCTACTGCGGCTCGTCCCTTGCCCGCGAATTTTGCAAGTGTAACTAGATGCAAATAACGCGAGGTACAAATTTAAAAAAACGCGCTACCAGTATCCTAATACCTGACACGGAAAGTGTTGTAAAAATTTGGTATTCAATACAAAATTGTTATGAAAAAGAAGAAAATTGTTATTAAAAATGTATTTCTTTGTTTGCCATGTGATGCCGGCTTAGAATAGCATCACCCCATTTCTTTCTCGTGGGAGTCGTAGGAGGCGACTAAGGGACTCGAGGGTGTGTATTGCAATTTTAGGCGATGGGCTGACAACCTGTCACTATGGTGATACACAATTTTCCGAATGACCCTCAAATATTTGTCAGACGTGGCGTAAATGGCCGCCAAGAACTCTGCCTACCCCGCAAGAGATAACAGGCGTGGTATGTGTATGTGTTTTTTTACAAAGACGTCAAAAAGTACTATCCTTCATTAAATAAAGTTATGTAATTTCATTTCATTGCCACAGAAAAATGTTTCGATTTAATGAAAGTTGAATAAATAAGTCATTATTCATTCATATAATTATACCCATGATAATATGGAAGAAATTTACGGATTAAATAACTTTTAGTCTATTTTATTTGTTTTCTATGACTAGGTATTCATAAAATGTCTTCTGTGTTAAGTTATATTTTTGTTACGTAGTACAGAAACAGTAAAAAAATGCGTAAGAACACAACTTAAACTAAAATAACAATCAAAGCATCTGTACTTACATCTGCAAGAGTGTCAAGAAAACAGTTTCTTAGTTATATTTTCACAAAACATAACAAAAAAATTGGCTTATATGTCTGTTGTGGCGGCGCGCTCCACATACAAGTCCTGAAACGCGGTATAGAAGTTATTCCGCCGATCGCTATATATACAACTTCCAAACGTCCGGTTGGAACAGTCGTTCCCCTGGTCATAACTCCCGACCAGGCGGATAGCTACCCTTTTCTTCACAGTCGTCACTCGGGCTACTGATCATGAGATCACTCCTTCTAAAACTCCCAGTAGTTATACTTATGAAACTAGCGACTAAAATGTCCGTTAGAAGTCTTTAACGAAAGTTTCAACTTTGGAGCTAATTACAGGCGAGCTGTCCGGTTAAAACAATCACGGCTGGAGTTTAAAAGTAAAAAATTAAACGGCTCGTTAGACACGTCCACTAGCCGGCCAACTTTAGGGCAGTTCACCCGACAGAATGATTTCCCACTTGGCTGCGATGAACCGAAAAAAGATAAGTTGTAGCTTAAACGAGACAAGGAAATAAATTAATTTTGAAAAAATATTTTGAAATATCTATATTTAATTTTAATATGTGGGTATTCCTTTCTGTCATCGTATTTCATTTTATTTTGATATGGAAATCTGTGTGATGCCGGTTTAGCTTAGCATTAGCCTATTTCCATCCCGTGTGTGTCGTAAGAGGCGTCATGGGTTCGTAAAAACATCTGTATCTTTTATTTGACTTTATTTCAGAATGTGACAAAAAGCACCTGCGTACTTTAAACAGTCAGTTAATACGTGAAACTTTAATTAAAATACACTATAATTTTACCATAGGGTTGCTATGATATTTCTCATAATGTGGCCCGGAGGCGCTCTCAAATGTGTCTCTTTCTGAAAAGACTCACACTACATCTTTAAGTTTTATCACAATCCAAGCAAAGCTGCTAACAGTTAGCAGAGCCACTAATCAGTAGTTGGGAGTGAGCGCCAACTTTGGACTGGACGTGACTGGCCGCCAGGTGGCGCCAGTTGGCGAAAGCGAAGCTCTGAAATTCTTGCGCCTAATGTTATTTCAAAACAGATAATTTTTTCGTGTTTCCATGTTCATAAAGTCACATCGTTTTTGCCCGTGGGTGTCGTATAAATTGACTAAGAGATCATTCCATACAGGATAATGGCAGCAGCGTTTCCATATAGTAGTTGTGACTGTTACAACTTACATTAAAGTTGTGCTTGGTATTTAGGTTGGCGAGCGCAGTGTATTGCACACAGAATGCTGCTGCTCCTTCTCCAGATTAATTTCTTAGCAGTGTTTTAGTTGGTTGATGCTATACTGAGCCGGCATCATTCGCATTATCGATTCAAACAAACCATGGCCGTCACTGTGGGTTAAACCCTTTGCGGCAATACGTTCCCAGTAATTGCTGATACCAAGATCGTTTTTTAAAAAAGATTTATTTTCCAAAGATAGTGCCAGATAAATTGTCTGTTCAAAAATCCTTTTTACCGACGTTTTAGTGTTTTTATCGTAGTTTGTTTCTGGTAATGCGTAATGGGTGAATAGACTAATGGTAGACTATTGCATTTTTATTATTATTTTATTTTTTTGTTTAAATAAATATATTTTTGTCGAGCGGTAATTCACACAGTAATTCGTAGCCTTTGTCACTCTCCAGTCTTTCTACTAACATTTAACAGCCACAACAGTCCATTGCTGGACATAGGCTTCCCCCATGTGGGGGATATTTTCATACTCACTACGCTTGGCAGGCGGATTGGCGAGCGCAGTGCAAGATGCTGCATGCACAGGAAACGCTGCTGCCTATTCCCTGGATGATTATTCCTTAGTCGCTTTTACGATACGAGTAGAATTAGAGTGATGCTATTCTAATCCGGCATCACAAGGCTAACAACACACAACAAACATGACATAAAACCGCTCTGTCGTGACGAGAAAAAGGGACAAACAACCGATTTCCCATTAATAATATTAGTTCCTGTAATTTTTTTACATTGAAATGCATCTTATTCAGCAATTTTTCAAAGTTTGCTTTTATAACAGTTAGTCAAAATGATTCGTCCACGTCATCGGCCACTAAAATCGACGGCTAGACATGGGCCTCCCCCTATCGGGGGGTATTTTCCATACTCATCATGCTTGGCAGGCGGATTAACGAGCGCAGTGCACTATTTTGTATTCACAGGGAACGCTGCAGCCCATTCCCTTGATTCATCCGATATTCACCGTTTACGAAATCCTCGGGTAGAAATGGGGTGATGCTATTCTAAGCCGGCACCACGCGGAATTCAAAATGATTCACCAAACTCCAACTAAACTAAACGAAAACAAATTATAATCAGTTCAAATCCGCCATACAGAACAGCGGTGAACGAACCCCCTTACAATAATCAACAAACTTGGAAACTCATACAACAATATAAACTCTAAGTACTCAGAAGCATGTTAACATTAGACAATGGATGCAGAACGCAGCTTAGACGGGATCAATTTTGAGCAATCACAGTTAGGATTTAGTTCGGCACGCTCACAGAGTCACAGAGGTTGACAATACTTGTGTGGATCTGTGTACAGTTGGCTTGAGAAAAGCTTGCGGTTTGAAAATTGAATATTTAATACAATTCATAAATGATAAAATGATAATAATTTATTCATAAATAAGAAATTGAAAAAAATGATGGACTTGAACCCAGAACAGTGGGGATACCGTCCCACTGCTCTACCAACTGAGCTACCGGCGCTTCGATCGACACTTCAAAATTTTCAGTCTCTCGGTATTCGTCTTAAAGCCATACGTCGCTTATTTGTATTTTTCATTTATGACTTATGAATAATATAGCTCTGTGAGTGCATAATTGACCATAGTACTTTAAATACAATTGTTTTCGTTTCCGTACCCAAAGGGAACCCTATTATTAAGACTTGGCTTTGGTCTGTATTTCATCAGGCTGTATCTCATTAACCATGAGAGTTTAAATTTTCAAAGATGCCGTATTTTCGTTGCCGCTATAACAACAAAAATACATAAAAAAATCATAATGGTTTGAGGGCTTTATCTCATGAGCGGTAATAGTTAAGCAGTTGAAATATTTACAGAACATATATAACGGTAGCCGCTATAGCAACAAATACTACTATACTAAATATTCAAGAGTACTCTATTTTTTTACATAATGGTAATCATGCCGTGTGATTAACCTGGCCAGCCCCGTGGCAGTGCTTTGATTTTTTATTTTTTTCTTCCGCCCGAGCCGGTTTTCTATTAGGACATTACAAAATTGTTATAAAAAAAAGAAAATTGTGTGATACAAATTTCTTTTTTTTACAATGACGGTTCATGACGTCAATAAGTGATATGATAATACTATCCTACATTGAATAAAGAATTTCAATTTCAATTTCAATTTCAATTTGGTACGGAACTCTTTGTGCGTGAGTCCGACTCACTCTTGGTCGATTTTTAATACATCTATTGTATCCGACGACGGGTAGTTTTGAAAAAAACTGCCACCATTTAACCACAGACCTTGGAATGTCATCATCGCGCGCCCCTCTTACACTGAAAGTGAATGCTGAACATGCTTTCTGAGGCATATAAATATTTCTGTTACACAGTTGAATTCATAACACTGCAATACCCAAACCAAACTAGGAACAATTCCACAAAATTACAACGTGAAAAATATCTCGAGATATATTTGATAGATATAACATTTCGATATCTTACTTTTTGTCTATATATTTGTTTTTGAATATAAATGTAAATTCAAGCTAGAATAATAACATTAAAAAAAAGGCTATTCGAATATTCTTGTGAACTGTACTTTGAATTCTAGCGGACATAGTTAATGCAAATTAGTTTAGTTGGTGGCCGTCTCCGAAGCTGCAATGTACTACCAACAGCATCTAAAGGTACCGTTCAATAGATCAACTTTTACTGGTAATCCTTTATAATTGTATGGAGAACCAGTTTAAATTGTATTCTTTGAATTTCTTACTCGCTTCTATCCATGTTATTTTAAATACTGTTTATTCTTATTTAAAACCTTGCGTAGTCGTATAATCGTAGCGACCGTAGCAAGTGTCTACATAACTGCTACGAAACTGTCTACTTAACACACATGTTAATATACGTAAAAGAAAACTGCCAGCTTAACTAAAATACTTAATTCTAGAAGTACTTCAGATTGAAATTACCTCATAAATAGTAAATAAAATGTTAGACACGATAAAAAAACAACGACTTCATTTTGTCATACAATTTATTCAACGTTTTCTCATATTTCGACTATTTTCATTGACTCCAGCAGACATAGTTGTTGTAAATTAGTGGAGTTGTTTACTGCCTGTATTGTGTTGTAACGTGTGCCCGGTCTATTTAAATAAACCTCATAAATTTCCATATTTCACGGGACAAAAGTCAGAAACGCAACGTATTACGGGTGTGTTGGATATGTTATGTGAAATTGGAAATAGTTTATAACTTGTAGTAGTTACAACAAATTCAAAATACAATAAGTTCTGCTAATATTGTGAATAATAACCGCTCAATAATATATGTTATTTGTTCAGTGAATTTTTAGATATTTGTGTTTAATCTGAGTGTTTTCTATTTATAATAATAATAAATATCATGGACATTTCACACAACGCCATCTAGCCTCAAAGTAAGCATAGCTATGGGAACTTAATAGCTGATATTATAACTTATATACATTTTTTTGTAAATAAAAAGATATTATACATAGAAAACACCCAGAGTAAACACAAATATCTGTAAATTTTACTTTACAAAATATATTTGTGTCTTGTGGGGAACGAACCCACGACCCTCGGCGTAGAAGGCAGAGGTACTACGCTACGCTATCGGGCCAGTCAATATCTATGTATTATATGTATTTATTTACAAATAAAAAATATACAAGTACTAAATCAACATGAGCTATTTAGTCCCCATATTACTATTTCTGCTTAGTTTTAAGCAAAATTATGCTGTGTGACTTGTCCAGGACACTTATTTATTTATAATTGAATTGAATAAGTACGAAATGTTCTCTCGAGAATAGAAAGTAATCTGTATACTTGTAGGTTACACTAATCTGTTACTAAATAAAATTGTTTAATTTTCAAGGGGCAAATCAGACCACAAAACTTCAAACTTCCCAATAAAAACTTCATTTATTGAATTGGAGGTTTTGTTAGTAGTTTGTAAAATTAAATATTTAACCCATATTCAGCTCAACATTATATTATTCGCGATTATAGTGCGCCACTCGGCCGCTGCGGCGATTTACAAAGACATGTGCGCAACGAATTATATGAATGAATTTAGTCAATTGACAACCTGTCACTATGGCTATACACAATTTTCCTAATGATCATCAAATATTTGTCAGACGTGGCGCTACCATCCGATTTTTTGCGACCGTTTACGCTCTGCCTACCCCACAAGGGATTATAGTCGTGATATGCGTATGTATGTATGTAATTTAGTTAACCTCCCCGCTCGTCAAAGCACACATGTGTACATTAATGGCCGCCTACCGTTCGCTCGTCGAAGCACACATGTGTGCTTTAAGTATGGTGTCAAGTTTTTCGCGCGTTTTCGGTCCGTCAAAAATGATTCATAGACGAAACTTAACTTTTTTGGTGAATGAAACGTGCATAGAACTGTTCAGAATAAAATTTTCATTATACTAGCAACACAAAGTGTAAAGCGTTAGAAAAAAAAAGTAAAATAACAAACTGTCAAAGTTGATCAACCGCTTTCGCCCGTCGGAAATTTTTGGTGGATGATGTTTTTAGTGCTTTTCATATGAAAAAAATATGTATGTATAGACAAATGGAGAAATGTATAATTGCATCACATATTTATTACAGATTGTGCTAAAATAATTGAACTTTATCGGTACATCATATATTTTTCGTAATTATATTATATATTGCGACGTCAGCAAAATTTCTAGACATGCAACTTCCAGGCCCAGAAAATAAAAAACAAAACAACATAAACATGCCGAAAATTTGTAAATAAACCGGTAATATATTTCCGCACTAGTATTTAGTAGTGGATTGAATGTAAACCGTAAAAATTTTAAATAATTTATATTTTTGCAACCATAATCCTTGCGAAATTAGTCGCCATTTTTGTTTGCGAAATTTGACACCAGCGAACGGTAGCTGGGAAATGTCAGTTGTAAGTCTGAGAGGGTTAAAATATGTATGGATTGCAGTTAAATTGACGACCCGATGGCGTATCGGATAGTACCCCTGCCTTCTACGCCGATGGTCGTGGGTTCGATCCCCACATGACACAAATGTTTGTTTAGTCATTTTCAGATATTTGTGTTTAGTTTGGGGTTTCTCTGTATATTATGTATTTATTTACAAAAAAAGTACCTATTTAAGTATTTATATCAGCTATATAGTTCCCATAGTACAAGCTTTGCTTAGTCTGAGCCTAGATGGCGCTATGTGAAATGTCCAAGATATTTATTCATTTTATTTATTTATTTAATTCATTGCAAAAAATCCTCGCGGCAAACGTCCTGGCCACTTTAGTGCCGCAGCGGCCGCCAATTTCGAGGCAAAGACGGATGTTATAACTCGAAACCAATCACAGTTTGATTTAAACATCAAGTTGCGCTGTAAAATTTTATCTCCAAACTTCATCCGTAGGCAATCCGATGTGACACTCATAAAACTAAGTTATGTTTATGTCGGTACTTTGGAAATTGACGAATTATATTTCGAAGAAATTGAAAGCGATCGTACAAACGACCTTAAAAACATACATAAGAAATTAACATACATACACACATAATATCATGACTATATAGGCAAAAACGAGCACTTTAGGGTCATTCAAAATGTGTGCATCACCATAGTGACTGTTTGTCAGCCCATAGCCTAAAATTGCAATACACACGTAGCCCTCGAGTCCTTTAACCGTAAACGACACCCTCGGGAAAGAATTAGGGTGATGCTTTTCTAAGCACACGGCAAAACTGACTTCTCACGGCACGGAAAATCAGGGAATTCATCAAAAATAATTAATTTGTATGAAAAACGTAAGTAAATCAGTCGAGTTGCACCTGGTAGTGCAGTAGGCAGGCGGTTCACCCACTTGTGTCCGTAGCCGTATTTTTATGAGAAATAGACCGGAATTCGCAATTTCCTTTCGTCTGACAAACGCATGCGTTACGGTGCGTAAAAATACGAGCCACTGACGACAAGATCTGTTTCATAAGAAGCGTTCGATTAAATTATCAAGAGATCAACCTACTACTAAATAATTAAACTTAAAGGTTTGTTCAAATAATTTTCATTTGATTGAATAAACAAACAGAATATCCGAGAAATTAATAGAAAATCCTCAAACTAAACAATTAAAACTTTTGACAACAGCTTCGATTCGAGCGATCGATGAGAACGTAATTTGTTTAAGTAAATATCCGAAGTTCCTCAAGATTTAACTAAAAATCACTTCTTAATTAAATGAGGGTAATTTACTCTTCGATATCTTCGCTGCTTTCGAAAAACATTAGACCGTTTGTTTGAGTTTCATTAGATCAAAATGAGATTTTCAGTTTAACGTTTTGTCAGATAGATAGATAAAGTATTTGTTTAAATTATTATACTTTATTTTATTTTATAATTTTTTTTTTATTAAAAATATATTGTATTTTTTTATTAATGATAGGTTTGCTCTTGACTCTAGTCTAGGTCATAGGACAGAGACAGAGTCTAAGATGGAGCGAGCTCACCCAGAAGAAGCCTGTTCACTCTTACTTTGTAGAGATTAGGGTTGTATGCGTTTGGAAACACAGACGCAGGTAGTGAGTTCCACTCTTTAGCAGTGCGCATTATAAAAAGTAGGTTCCAAAATCGTTCATCTACATCAGTCTATTGCAGTCCACTGCTAGATGTAGGCCTCCCCCAGGGTACGCCATAGGGCACGATTGACCGTTTTCGCAATCCGGTCGCTCGTCCAAATTCGTTCGCACACATTAAAATTCTCAACAAACTCGAGTCAAAGTTGTTTGTGTAAATGTAACCGCAAAATAATTGAAACGTTTCGTGTTTGACCTAAGCCAGATTGTTTTCACTTAATTTCGCGGCCGCGGTCTGTCGGAGAACTTTCTGAGGCTTATGCAGAGTTTTATTGTTTATATATTCTGTAAAGTTTGTCAAAGTGTTTAATTGAAAGCGAATTCGTATCTTTTAAATCCTCGACAAAAACATGTAAATTTTTCATTATTTTATGGCTGTAATTGTCCACATAAAACCGGTTTTAAAATCTTTCCCGCGTGAGAACCCCGCTTGATATATCAGCACTAAAACGTTAGTTAATATGGTCCTGTCACTAAAGCTCCAGTACTCCGCATTTCTCACCACCTCAAAATATTTTTTTTAATGATATGTAACCTAATATTTTCTTGAGTTTGCACAACTATTACTCATCACAATAAAACAATTTTAAACGGATTTAAGTTGTGTTTATTTTGGATTTTACAATTCCTACGTTTCGAGCTCTTTACAGAGTCCGTGGTCACGGATGACTAAGGTGTTAGACGTCATTATTTAGAATTGAAATTATTTTTGTTGTTCTACCGCCATCTATTTCTTAATTGCCTAGCGTAACGTCCTGGTTCCACACAAAATGCTGAAACCGTATCTTGTGTAGTAGGTCTTACAGTATGTTGGATCTGGTTCTTCTGCTTTGCCGTGTGTTGCCGGCTGAGAATAGCATCACCCCATTTCTTGCCCGTGGGAGTCGTAAGAGGCGACTTAGGGACTTGAGGGTGTGTATTGCAATTTTAGGCGATGGGCTGACAACCTGTCACTATAGCGATACACAATTTTCTAAATAACCCTCAAATATTTGTCAGACGTGGCGTAAATGTCCGTTTTATGCGGCTGTTTATGCTCTGCCTACCCCGCAAGGGATTAAAGGCGTGATATATGTATGTATGTATGGTTCTTCTGCTGTGTAATCAGCGGAGTCCAAGTTGATGAGATTCCCCATCCAGTATCCGTTGTCGTACAACCAGCGTACTTACCATACTTGAAGGGAGTAACTGATAAGATCTGTAGAATTCTGAAGCGAGCTTCAATCAAAACCATTTTCAAGCCGCCGAGGAAGATCAACCAGTACATCAGATCAGTCAAATGCAACATCCCTCTCCAAGACCCTGGTGTTTATAAACTTGACTGTGACTGTGGACTCTCATACATAGGAGAAACAAAGAGAAATGTATCTACACGTCTAAAATAACATATTGCTGATGTAAAAAACCGTCGTGACAGACAGTCTGCAGTGTGTGAACATATACATATCATGGATAACCCCACCCATTATGTCAGATTTGATAAGGCTGCAATCCTAGCGAGAGAGAAGAGATTCATTCCTAGGAAAGTACGGGAAGCCATAGAAATTCAAAAACATCCGAATTTCAACAGAGATACTGGATGGGGAATCTCATCAACTTGGACTCCGCTGATTACACAGCAGAAGAACCAGATCCAACATACTGTAAGACCTACTACACAAGATACGGTTTCAGCATTTTGTGTGGAACCAGGACGTTACGCTAGGCAATTAAGAAATAGATGGCGGTAGAACAACAAAAATAATTTCAATTCTAAATAATGACGTCTAACACCTTAGTCATCCGTGACCACGGGCTCTGTAAAGAGCTCGAAACGTAGGAATTGTAAAATCCAAAATAAACACAACTTAAATCCGTTTAAAATTGTTTTATTGTGATGATATGTAACCTGCCTTACCCGTAAGATATGTAGGCGTAACTTTATCTACATCAGGCAAATGTGAGACTGTGACGTCTAGACAAATAGCGCACAATCTGCAAAGGGTTGCAAATGATAGCGGTGAAAAATAGGGGTCTAGATTTAAGGATTAGGTTTTTGTAAGTAGGTGAGTTTTTTGGAAGACGCGAAATGGTATATCTTATTGAAAAAACCATCAGTTTTTTTAATTTTTGCAAGTTTCCAAAAATTTGTTTATAATATTGTCTCGTTTGGCTAAATAATAACATTTTCTCAAGAAGCTAACATAATAATTATGAATTTCAAATAGTATAGATAATCATGATATTATGGTCAATGTGGTTAAACTCTGAACCCAGGGTTCGTCGGGTCGTTGGACGACTCGGTGTCACACATAAATAGAAAGAAGAAGATAGCCAATGAAAGTTACACGTAAGAATCCATTAAAATTTGAACGGCAATGCCTGCTGATGGCAATTTTCCTGCTATTTTTTAGTCACAAAATTTTGACATGATAATTGGCATAAATTATTTACCTAGAAGGGCTGGTAAACCTGGGAAAAAAACACCACCCCTATTTATTTTCGAAAAAGAGGCCATATGTTAATCAAATGTGTGATTAATTTATTATTACTGGTAATATTTTGTGAAATGAATTTCAATTATCTGTAGGTATACCGGGTGTAAGGGACAGCCCCCCAAATACTTATAAGGTGCATTCAAACCATCAAACTGAATAAATTTCCTCTGATTTTTATGAGCATCGTTTTTATAATTACAAGTGATGGTATTTTTCATTATGATTTTAATAATTTACTATTGAAAACTAAAAAAATATTTGATTTGATTAGGTTATTGACATAATCTTATTATTTTCTTTAAAATTTTGTGAGGAAAGGCTTTTAAAATTATTATAATATAACTGGCGCCGAAAATCATTTATGTCCGTTGTTCCGTGATCATGGACCATGCAACTGGGTCGAAATATCGGGCAATTCAACAAAAATAGGTATCGCGGTAAGAACTCCGTTTCAGTACCTTGAGTTGAATACCAACATTTTTAAAACACTTCCCATGTTAAAATAAACAATTTTTAAAAACTTGCAAAATCTTCAAGCGCGGGTAGGATTTCAACCTGCGACTTTCGGCATTACTAGTGACGACGGCTCTTCCATCTGGGCTACCGCAGCTCGATCTCGCTCCAATCCATAACATTTCATTTTACGTTAGATACAAAAGATATATATATCGTTTAGAGTGTTTGGGATGCTTATTAAGATACACATATTTTCATAATTTTTAATGCAATCGTTTCTGAAATATTTTGAAAAGTTGTAAAAACTTCCAAAGTTAGGATTACCATGAAAAAATCTTTTGCTTATAGTAGAAAATAAAAAACATTGGAGAAAACTTCATTCATTCATCTGTCAATATCAATCAGTATTTTATTTTTTTAATAAAGGAAGGCAAACGAATTTTGTTTTCAGCAGCCTAGTTGTTGGAACTAAACTATCACTTTTTTAAATTTAAAATCTCTGATTTTGAAACAAAATAAAATAAAAAGAACTTGCCCTTTATTTAATGATGCGATAAACTATCTATTAAAAATATAATAGTCTTGTTAGAAATTTGAAATGTTGTGGATTTTGCAAGTGTATCCTAATGTCAGTAATGCGTGGCACGGCTCCATCTACCGGGTTAGTTTTGCAACTAATACCCGGCGACTTAATTCTATCTTTACAGATTGAATGTAGTCGAAGCGATGAAAACCCGCGATAAATTGTACCAAATTTTTTTAAACACTTTCCGTGTTAGGTATCCAATTTTTGTAAACTTGCAAAACTAGTAATGACGGAAGTCGTAGGTTCAGATCCCGCCCGCGTTTGAAAAATTTTGCAAGTTTTCAAAAATAATAGTATCTTGTATTATTATTTTATGTCTTATTTATTATGAACAGTAGGTAGTGGCGTAGGTATGTTTCGACCTTTATCCAACTGTCGCTAGTGAAGCAAACGGGCGGTTGCTGAAGCGACGGCTTGAAATATTGTCATTGTCACACTGGCAAACCATTCGATACGGTTCGCTAGATGTTACTGCTTCAGTAGTTTCTAGAAACTAAACTAGTTTCTACAGATCTAGATGTTTGGAGTTTAGCTTGATAATATATATCTTTCTTAAATGTACTATGATTTTATTATGCACTCACAGTACTATATTACTTTCATAAATGAAAAAAAGAAATTGAAAAAATTGGCAGAGCAGTGGGGGATGGTACCCCACGGTCCAGAGATCAAGTCCCGGCGGGCGCTATAATTTTTTCAATTTCTTATTTTCATTTATATCTTGCTTGTTTGATGCACGGATAAAACGGACCTAACTGCATTCTATTTCAATTTTAGGCAACAGGCTGACAACCTGTCACTATAGTGATACACGGTTTTTCTGAACCGGCCCTCAAATATTTTTCATAGGTGGCGATGGCAACCGTATTTTTTCTGCCTACCCCGCAAGGGATAAGGGCGTGATATGTATGTTTGTGTGTAACTGCATTCTATTACCTTAATCATGTGAACAAACCTAAAACACTAATCAACTAATTCGAATTATGTTGAAAAAATTCGTTATTTTTAATGAACAGCCCAAAATCTATGTCACACTAAACATTTCATATTATTCGGACAGTTTTTCGGTTTCGTGGGCTGGTTACCCCATCTACGCAATATTTTTTTAACATGGTGTACCTATATATATATATAACATTCTGGAAAGGTATGTATTTCGTTGGTAACAAATTACATCAGTATCTACAATACAATTCAGTAAGTACAAGTGATAAATCACAGACTACACACAGTCCTACAAATAAAAGACACAATACAGCGGAGATATAGCGCGAGCAAGATTTTTAAACCAGTTTTATTTAGACAACTACAGCCGTTAAATACTAAAAAAAATATGTTATTGTAGAGGATCTAACAGATAACATTTACTTATCAGTTACTCAATTTGACAAACATTTCTCGATAGAGAAAAATATCTATAGTAACCTCTATTTCAAATATTTTTTCAATATTATGTCTACAGTTTTAAAGTTATTACAAAAAATATGCTACAATTTAGATGTATACCTTTTGTAGTACGAATATTTAGATTAGATATTGTAACGGTATTTCTCTTGTTTCTATGTCGGAAAAACCGTAAAATCACGCAAAAATTTGAGCAAAAAATTATTTTCTGTTTCTCTTCGGCGCAGAGCAAATGAAAGGGACAAACTTTTCAGGTGAATCAGGTTCAGTGAAAAAGGTTTTGTTCTATGTTGAACTCTTGAAGTAACAAACAGGCTGGTTACCCCACATACACGATACTCATACACTCAACATGCAGTAATAAATAAATAATAAATAACCTCCTGGTTTATAACTAAACATGTATTTCGCTTGGTTTATAAGTGTACCAATATTTAAAGCTGCTCTCCTAAGCAATTGAATTCTCGATAAAACCGACTCCGTTTCAATGGCGGAACGCTAAGGTTCGGTAGCTATTTGAAAAATGCGAGACGGGTTTAGGGTTGCCATAAGGTTAGGGTTAATAAAATAGGACCCCCCATAGAAAATCTACCAGCCAATCACGTCAGTTTGTTTGGGAGGTCCATTTTTTTAAAATATATTTCTATCTATGATCCATGGGGAAAGTTTCTTAGATTCACGGGTAATTTCGCCCCGTTAAAATGTTACCCCTTTTGTAGGCTCCACATTGTATTATATCCAACTTTAACTACAACTGCACCATTCAGTAACTATTTTGTGCTTCTTTTACATTTTAAATTTTGGCTCTGAGTTAATGTAAAGAAAGTCTAATCTAGTTGTCGATACACAAAGGCGTATGGTTTGTTTCGGATTGCTTGAATATGATATCAAAGTTTTAACGTGAATTGTCACATGGTTCATCGAGTCGTTAGTCGACTCGGTGTCCCATACGAAAATAAGAAGATGCTTGCAAGAACATTTCTGCAAGAAACTATCGACAAACATGACACAAAAAATATTACGAGTTAGTCTGAATGTTTTTTTTTTAAGATGGTAACCCTAGAATAGGGCGCGTGGCAGAGGCTAGGGATCCACTATTTATTGAGGCATACGTCAAGTGAATGGCCCTCTTAGAGCTGGAAGGAATTGTTTATTTTGTTTTTAATGTCGAGTTACTTGCGGAAGATTTTGTGGTGGTTCGGAATTCTAGTAGCTTAGAATATTTGCCTACTTTCATAAGCCATAAGGTGTTAACCTCAGGGAATAGACTTTCTCCAACCGTTTATATACCTCTAGACTGCCATTTTGTGCAGACTGCATTCAATGAATGCCCGCGGCCCTTCTAAGGTTGTAAAATTGACATTCCATCTGGGCTCGAAGTCTGCTAACTGAAAATCGTTTCAGTTCTGTGTCAATGGCCTGTGTGTAGGACAGTTCTGGTCATTTCGTATTCTGCTAACAGTTTGAAGTAGTGGGGCCTATTCGAGAACACGAACACGGATTTGGTGACAGATTCTACGATGAAGCAGCCCGGTTTTGACGCCAGCAGGAAGACTTGGACCCGGTTGAACCGGTTTAGGACCAACCACGGGAAAACAAATTACCATCTTCACAAATGGGGTCTAAAGGAGTCTCCACAATGCGACTGCGGAGCACCTGACCAAACCTTAGCACATGTTGTGAACGAATGCCCACTTCGCTGTTTTCCCGTTGGTATAGCCGATCTGCACAAGTACTTACACTCCTGACGCAGAGAGCTGGCTGAAAAACCTAGACATTGACGTATGATCCAAACTTGGCCAAACAGGGATTGCCATACAAAGTGATGATAAGTTTGAAGTATAAAAAATCGCAGTGGCATTATTATGACAATTGTCATTTTATGGCATTACAATGACTAAATAAATATGAGAATCGAGGCCCTGGTAAGAGGCCGTCCCACAAATCACTTTTTGATGTAACAAACTAATATCATGCTAATATTACCTTACTTTGATCGTCAAACATAGAAATACTTAAATTTTGACACATGTCGTGATGTTTTATTTATTGTTTATCCTTCAACGATAATAAGAGTATAGCAAATGCATTTTATTCTATCCCCTAGATATGCAAACTTGATAGATAGAGAACAAGTGGCAATACTTGCGAATGCTTTTAGAAAAAGCGGTTTCACGTCAGAAGAGATACAGTTAAATGCGGAGTAGTGAAGTATTTAGGTCAAATCGAGAAACATTTTAATCTTCAAATGCATCATAAAACTTGGTGCTTATTTTATCGTGTGATTCCAGCTTAGAATAGCATCACACACTTCCACCGAACGGTAGGAATCACCGTTATTGGTGATGGGCTAAAAAGTGGCACCCAAATTTCCTAAATAACGTAGTCAAATAATCTGACAATCGTAGCAGTAACGTATTTTACGGCCATTTATCTACGCTGTTCAAACACAAATCACGCCTTTATCCCTTGCGGGGTAGGCAGAGCATTACCAAACGTAAAATACGGTCGCTATTGCCACGTTTGACAAATATTTGAGGGACGTTTCTGGAAAAGCGTGTATCACTAAAGTGACAGGCTATCAGTCTGTCGCCTATAATTGTAAAACACTCGAGTCCCTAAGTCGCCTCTTACGACACCCGCGAAAATGAGATTGGGTGATACTTTTCCAAGATGGTATCACACGTGCTACTCTAAAAGGGATTCAAGCATGATGTGTGTGTTTTTATTTTACCTTTAGTTACCCTTTGGCCTAAGTCAGTAAATAGGAGTAGGCGATTCCAAATATCCAATCGGTAAATCCAATCAAAACAGATTCCAACGCAGTTCAGATAAATGAGGGTCTAAAATCTTTTGAAACTCTTCATGCATAAATCTGTCGGCATTTGGGATAGTGACATGGTTGTGATTAAAAACATAGGTACATCTATGCAATTTGTGTGAATGCAATTTATTCGACAGGCGAATTTGCATTTACAAATATACGGTGTGGTGAGTTTTAGTTTTACTGTAAAACGATTTTACAATGTATAATAACATATTTCTGTATGGTTGTTACATGGATGTGCCACTAAGCCTTAACTTATACAGACTGCATAAGATAATAATGACGTCTAAACTGCTTTTATACTAAAACGTTGCACATTGACGTAGTTTCAACTTTTAAATTAAGTTCAATCGCTGAATACTTTATTATTATGGAAGATATGACAATTTACACGAAAAAAATATGATATGATATGATACGCCATTTCGAGCCTCGGAAAATGTAACGCTCTGCCTGCCCCGTAAGGGATATAGGCGTGGTTTATGTATGTATGAAAAAGTAACGCTGAAGGATATGTGACCCTGTTGAGTGAAATGTTCAATTCAATTGAAGTATGATTCCATATATAAAACATTTGAATCCGCCCCTTTTGAAAAACTTGAAAAATTTACTACCGCAAGCAGAATTTCAACCTGCGAATTTTACGATCGAAAGTTGTCGAAAACTTTATCGTATCTTCAAATTCAAATGTCATTTCATAAATTCCAATAAACTTCAATTTTGTGTCTGTCCTTCTATCCATCACACATGTTAAAACATAATACACGATATATCTACCTCTACGTCTGTTCAGAGATTTATCCGGGCACTTGTGGGACAGTAACTTATGACCTACATAGCAAATATTTGGACCAGGCCCTCCCTTTGCTTGCCCCCGGCTGCGTCTTTCCGTTTCCGTGTTCAGTACGAGGCAATGCCTCCAAATCGACACGGGTTTGTAACGCTTACAAACCCGTGTTCATTACGAGGCATAGAACTTACGCATGAAGTTCGTGCGAAACCCACCGGCTCGAGTCGGTGGCGGCGGCGGCAGCATTTCGCCGCTCACTTCGCATTTGTTTGTGTTTTGACTGGGAGCGATTAGCATTGTTGTGTTTTGTTGTGTTAATTAAATAATATTACATATTTCCACTCAATAGTTGTCAGTGACTTATTATTGTAAACATTTTAATTAATTAGTTAAAATAACTTTATGTTGTGATGGTGTTACGATAAATTACAAAACTTTTTAACATGAAAGGTTAAGTTTTAGATTGTGTTTTTACATATTGATAAACAATGGAACAATTAAAGAAAGTACTTGGTGGTTTTGTGGATGATTTTGAAGTCGAGAGATACAATGGAGAGGATGGTAATTACCAATGTAAAATTCGATGCTGTTTACCTTATGAAGGCGATTATGACAAAAAGTGTGAACACTTCATTGAAAAGTTTTCAGTGTCAACTCAAACAAACTGGATTATGTTAAAACGATTTTCAGAAGCTACACGGTATGAATTCAGAAAAATATTTGTTTGTCAGCTGTCGGAAAGAAACAAAACCAAGGATAAAAAGAATGGAGTGACCAGAAACTATAATTGCAAAGCAAATATTGGTATAAAGTTTTTAAAAGTGACTAAGAGTACGCTGAAAAACTCACCGTTAATGAAAAGGGGATTAAATGTTTTAATAGAATTAAACTTTAATCATTCCCACCGTGTCTACGTCGCCCAAGCATTAAGTTTACTGCGTTGTTCTGAAGACACGGTGAAGCGATTTGAATCCTATTTTGAAAGTGGGATGACGGCGGCAGTAGCAAAATTGTATAATGAAATGGCTATAATTGAAGAATGTGAGGCAAATGCTTACATTTCTTTATCTAATGCACAAAAAAATCCTTGCGACCGCCAAGTAACTCACATGTACGAGCAATGGCGCCGCCGAACCTACGGGACACGAGACATCGATGATGTTATTGAAGTTTTAAAGCGCAAGAAGACCGAGTTATCTAAGATGAATATACATGTATTTATCAAGGAAGAACCAACTGTTTGTGTTATAGTTACACCTGTTATGCAAAGAGTGTTTATGGCTGGTTTGGGTGATGAAATGGTGTTTATTGACACAAGTGGATCCTGTGATCAAACAAATACCTGTGTCACATTTATTTTTGCTGCAACCAAAATTGGCGCCTTACCTATTGTCGTCATTTTGCACACCAGCCAGTCTGAAAAAAACTATACGCATTGTTTTCAGTCTGCAAAGAAATGTTTAGAAGAAACTTGCCAGAAGGTTTTTGAACCAAAAATTGCTATGACTGATGACAGCAGCGCAGAAAGGAATGCCTTACGAACAGTATTTCCAAACACCAGATTACTTCTTTGCATATTCCATGTAAACCAAGCTCTTTGGCGCTGGTTGTGGCAAAGTGAACATGACGTTAGTAAAGAAGATCGGCAATCAGTTATGAAGA
Source organism: Tuta absoluta (assembly GCA_027580185.1). NCBI lineage: Eukaryota > Metazoa > Arthropoda > Insecta > Lepidoptera > Gelechiidae > Tuta > Tuta absoluta. The sequence continues at coordinate 1,742,850 of JAQAHW010000003.1, forward strand.
AATTCCGTATTGTGATGTACGCCGATACAATGCAAGAAGCTGAAATGAGAACGTCTGAACTATTAAATGAGGAGAAAGTTAAGACTAATAAAAAGCTTGAAAAACATATAACAAATTTATGGGAACGGCGTGAGGAGTGGTGTTTAGCTTATCGCTCTGACATTCTAACACGAGGGAATAACACGAACAATTACTGCGAATCCTCGATCAGAATTTTTAAAGACGTCGTACTGCAGCGTTGTAAAGTGTTCAATATGTGCGCGTTACTGGACTTTGTCGCGAATACCTTTGAATCGTACCACAAGAAAAGGTTGATTCAGTTTGCCAATGGAAGAGCTAGAAATCTAACGCTAGCATATGAAAAATTTTGTCAATCAAGTAGCAGTATCAAAGATATTGTACACATGGATGATGATACATACTTCGTGAAAGACAAAACTGATCTCTACGTCGTCAACTGTGAAATGGCAACATGTGACTGTCCGTCTGGAGCTGGGGGGCGATTTTGTAAGCATCTCTGTGCTGTAGAAAAAAAACGGAGGGCTGCGTTTACTACATCGCTATATTTAGATGACTCTGATCGTCAACAATTTGCAAAACTTGCTCTTGGTGACCAGTTTTCATCGTCATTCTTTGAAAATATCACGGGAGCATCAAGCACATATAATGAAAACAGACAAACTGATTCTATTATATCAAGTAATGTCATACAAGAAAGTTTTGAACTCCCAATGAGTAGTGCAGAATTTAATACGACTGATAGCAATGAAATCTATGAGAATGCTGTTCAAAGTATTAAAGAACAGTGGCAAAGAATTACTGATATTTTGGAAAAAGATTCAAATGCTGCAAATACAAAAATTCTTTCAAAGTTTGGATCTGATTTGTCAAAGCTACAGACACCATCGAGTATAATATCATTTATAGTTGAAAAAAATGTCCAACGAAGATCTCGAAAAATTCACGTCCAACCAACATCGATCGCTCGCCGCAAAGAAAGAGGTCTACCATGCAGTGGAAGGATTCAGTCAGGAAGACCATCTAAGTCAGAAAGTGTGAAGAGAAAACGTGTTCACAATATTGCATCAAATATTGATGACAATATGCCCCCTGCCAAAAAACATTAAATTTATATTTTAGATAGGTACTTATTATAATTATTTTGTAAGCAGCGAAATGTGATTGCCTTGCCATTAATTACACAATAAAAATTAAAAAAAATATCCGAGTTTTAATGTGCATTTTTTAAAAGATCCAAAATATTGATAAATAATGTATAGTCACGAGTAATTTAAGCAACACCAATTCAATTTAATATACCTACTTTATTGCAATATCACAGACACACTTCGATTCCGATACATCTTAATTCTTATCATGTGACTCCCCTTCCTCCTATTAAACACGAACATTTATACAGGTTGTCTCTCGATTCTAGATCTCGATTCTAGGCATCCTAAGCTACCAATCTAGCAAAAAAAACTTACTTATAATTCTGACTGATTAGTGCATTTGAATGCAATGTCTAAAAAAAATACAAATATTTAAAGATTTTTTTGCTAGATTAGTAGCTTAGGATGCGTAAAACCTCGTTTTTTTTTTATTTAGAGACCCTGTAATGCCAATAACGCGTAATTCTCTTTCTAAGTCCGTGCGTGATTCGGGGATTCATGCCTTGCACATATGTGCCTCGTAATGAACACGGGTTTGTAAGCGTTACAAACCCGTGTCGATTTGGAGGCATTGCCTCGTACTGAACACGGAAACGGAAAGACGCCCCCCGGCTTACCCGCGCGGGTATGCCCGGGCTAAATCTTTCGTATTACACTGTAAAGATCCTCCGAAAATAAAGATGTAGGTATGTTTTCTTTCGAATCCTCTGTTATTAATATTATTTTCGTATTGGATACCGAGTCGTTCAATAACCCGATGAACCCTGGTGTCAGAGTTTTTCTACAATACAATACAATATGCTTTTATTGTACACCAAAAGAACAGAATAACATTAATAGCTTAAAACTAAATACATTAGTGCACAGTTAGGCGGCCTTATTGCCATTAGGCAATCTCTTCCAGGCAACCTAGGAAAAGGAAAATATTTTAGAAATATATAATTTTTTTTTTACCGCTTAATAGGCTTCTGACGTGGTTGTGTAACGACCGCCGTCTAAGTTATCATAGACAGCAAACGGGACCGACGGCTTAACGTGCCCTCCGAAGCACGGAATTATCTTTCTTTTCGGATAATCAGGTAGTTCAGCCTGCAAAGTCCATACCAGACGGGGAACAAATTCACAAACATAAATAGCTATACAAAGTGATAAACATCAACTTTTGTTTGGGTCCACCGAGAATTTAATCCGGAACCTTTGCGTCGCAGGCAGGCGCACTACCACTGCGCCAGATCGGCCGTCTGTTAGTTGGTATAGATACAATGACAATCCAGGTTTTATTCAAGCATCCGTATCTTACTTAATATTACGCTTTTTTTGTATTTTATGCTCTTCAAGGTTTTTGATCAACTATTAGGGTTAATTCTTGTTTTTTTTTTACACTAAGTATGATCCGACAATAATAAATGTCACATCAAATAACTGGGGCCCTTTATTTATCTTTTTAATACAATAATGACTGCCGATGTGGCGCAGTGGTAGTGAGACTGCCTGCGGCGCAAAGGTTATTGGTTCGATTCCCGGTGAAGTCAATATTATCATTTTGTAAATATAATATTGACCACTGATTGTACGTAAGAAATATGATCGGAGGGCACGTTAAGCCATCGGTCCTGATCAGCAGTCTATGAATTATTAGACGGCAGTCCTTAACAACCATTTCAGAAGCCTACTAGGCGGTTAAAAACTCTGACACCATGGTTCATCGGGTCATTCGTCGAATCGGTGTCCCACACGGATAGAAGAAAAATACAACAATATAAAAAAACGGATCAATTTTCACTCTCTTCCCTTTAAAAAAATGCGTACACGTCCACCATTTCCGTCTAACATTAGTAATTTATTACTGTCACAAAGGGTTACCCAAGTCACCCCAATACACCACCCGGTTTACCCATTCACAGCAAGTAATTGCAAAGTTAAGCTTGCGTTGCAAACGTGAACTTGTGAGGGCAGCTACCCCACATCACGATTTATCCCTTTCGGGGTAGGCAGAGCTTTAACAGCTGTTAAATGCGGTCGTGTGCTAGCGCCACATCTGTCAAACATTTGAAGGCATACACATATCACGCCTATAATCGCTTGCGGGGTAGGCAGAGCGTAAACGGCCGCAAAAAACGGACATTTACGCCACGTCTGACAAATACGCCTAAAATTGAAATACATACCCTCGAGTCCCTTGGTCGCCTCTTACGACTCCCACGGGAAAGAAATGGGGTGAGGCTATTATTTAGGCCGTTTTAAAAAATTTAGTATCCCTAAACAGTGACAGGATGTAAGCCTATTCCCTAAAATTATTATACCTATGAAATCCTCGAGTCCCTTGCATACAGTGTGTTAGGACAATTTCTGTGCAATCATTCAAGGCGTGATCTAGACGTGTAATTAATCAAATTTTCTTAGCCATTTATTTTCAATACGAAAAAATTTTGTCCGTTCATAAATACTCGAGCACATCAAGTGTGAGAGTACCTAGTATTTTTTCAAAAAATGGTGCTAGAAAAGTTGTTCAGTTTCACCTCTACAACACGCCCAGTCTGTCTAACATGCGCGCCTCGACAACTTTTGTCGTCCCAAGCGCGCGCAACTTCACTATAAATATAGCGCGGTATTTGTATACTGTGAAGTAGGTAAGCAACGCTCGAAATAATTCGGTGTCGAAATATTCTAGTGGCACACATATTAGGGAGTTCTCCCAATTTTCAATGGTAACGGATGCGTCTGTCAGACGAGAGAAAATTGTGAAATCCGATCTTATTTCCATGCAAATACGGCTACGGTGCGTTAACGGATGCGTCTGTCAAACGGCTTGGCCTTGGGCGCACTGAAAGTTGGTACAGTTATTGCTCTAACACACTATTGTCCTAGGTTGCTCTTGAAAACGGTCTCCAAATATAATCGAGACGGGACGACCGCTGACGAACAGCTGAAATTTTTCAATTTGACTCTCTGTGTGAACCATTTCCCAACAATCACTGATTTTTACTGCCCCGAGTGCGTGGCGGATAGTATTCCAGCCTGCTACGCCGATGGTTGTGGGATCGATCTCCTCTGGGTGTTTTCTGTGTATAATATGTTTTACATAAATACGTAAATCACGCCCTTTTCCCGGAGGGGTAGGCAGAGACTACATCCTTTCACTTACTACAATCCTTAATCCTTCTTTTACCTCTTCTACATTAATCAAGGTTTTCATGCACGCTTGTAATAATATGTATTTATTTACAAAAAAAGTATATAAATATTAACATCACCTATTTTGTTACTATAGTCAAAGCGTCGCATAGTTGTTTGCAGCAGCGGGCTAGATGGCGTTGTGTAAGTTTTCCAGGACATTCTTTTTATGAGTCAATCAATCTCTATGTTAGCTGGGCGAAATATCAGTTTGGTTAAGACAGCGGATGCCTGATACATAGGAACAAAATATTTCTAGCTCTAAACTATTAATAGCTCTACTAAAATCCAATTAAAATCCACAATCAGTCAAAGATTAACCAATGAAACATGCACGACATAGGATGATAGTGTTAATCCGATAATTGCCGGTTAATTTAAACCGGTTTTAACAGTTAAGCTTCAAATTAATCGACATACATACGGTGTCTATGTGTTAATTGTATCTAAAATTCACCTAAATTAACTTAATACTGTACTTTTAATTTCAACGATTTAATCATAGCAACCGGTACCTGGGGGTAATCGTGCCTTTTGAAACACAGAACCATCTTTCTAACGGACAATCAGGTGGTTCAGTCGCAATTTTCAACAAATTCAAGATACAAGTATCTTTTATATATATATGTTTTTCAAAATTAAACCTTGTACTTGTAAATGAACGCCATGTTCTAAATGCCAAACACACACACACACACACATATATCAGACCTTTGTGCCTTACAGGGTAGGCAGAACGTCAACAGCTGTAAAAAGCTAGCGCCACGTCTGACAAATATTTGAGGGCTGCTTCAGAAAAATCGTGTGTGTGACAGGTTGTCAGTCTGTCGCCTAAAATTGTAATACACATGAAAGTCTTGAGTTCCTTAGTCGTCTTTTACGATACCCGTGGAAAAGAAATGGGATTATGCTATTCTATCCCAGCATCACACGCCACAACTAATGCCATAATATAACTGTAACAACTACTTTAATTCTAATGCACTGCTCTGTTTTCTTTACCGCTTTCCCCTACCCAAAGGTTGTCTGGGAGAGATTGCTATTAGCGATAAGTTCGCCATAGCACACTTAAGATAAAGATTGTTTTTTATTATCCTGTAGTCGTGTGTAATAAACAGTTTTTACTTACTAACTTTAAGTTTATTCCTAGCAAGACCGATTTTCCGTGCGTTCAAGTGTAAGTTTTCTGAAACATAAATATTCGCAAAAATATGGCTGTCCTCTAAACTGCTGATAAAACCGTCGTAAATTAGAGCTCAGAGTTACGAGATAAATTATAAATTTACCAGATGCTTTCTTTTGCGGGAGCTGCGTTTTGGAATTTTTGAATTATTTTGCAATTTTGCGTAGTTCATTGGGTGAATTATTAGGAGTTCAGATTGGATATAAAAAGGAAGTTCTCAAACCTGGAACGGGCAGAGAATGTAATTTTTTTATTGGTTTTGAAATCTCTAGTTTAGGTTCAAGTTTAGGTAAGAACATTTTTCTTATCGATTAATAAAGTAAAAATACATAATCTTTACAATTACAAGGTAATACAGGAATGGTTTATTAAAATAATAAAATTGTCTTTACACTTTCAAGGTAATATAGGAATTTGGTTTATTAAAGTAAAAATACATAGTCATAACAATCTCAAGGTAATATAGGAATTTGGTTTATTAAAGTAAAAATACATAATCTTTACAATCACAAGGTAATATAGGAATGGTTTATTAAAGTAAAAAATTGTCTTTACAATTTCAAGGTAATATAGGAATTTGGTTTGTACGGTCTGTACGCCGCACATCGGATTGCACTCTCAGCATTTCACTCTACACTGCGAGTTATTAGGTCAATATTCGCCAGTCCGCGATCAGCACTCATTACGCGTGTACTCATTATCAACATTCATTTCTCTATAGTTAATTATCATCAATAAAATCATAAATTGACTATAAGAGTTTGATTATAACAACATATTCTATGTGCGAGTGAATCGGCTCGTACATTCCTGGTCCTTCGAGCTTTTTTGACCCATCGACACACGGGCAAAAGCGGGACCACGCGGCAGTGCAACGTGATCATACTCAAGTTGGACAGTGCACGTGGATTCTTGAACTTTGCTGTGATTGGAGATTGGAGTTCACCATCAAACATACGATCAATCAAACATTCAAGCTATCAAGCACTTAGCACCGCATCGGATTATTGGCGTTTCTTGTGTTCTTGAGTGTAGCAGCTATCGGTCTTGCCGGCCTCCCACCAGCGGGTCTCACCGGTGAGATTGAGACGTGCTGAAACTGCACAAATAGAGCACTTGCGCACCGAAGCAAATATTCAATCAATCAATCAAGTCGTGATTTGGAAGCCCCATTCATCGAGCAGCAGCTGGAACTCACAACGTTTGAGTACAGTTAGCAACACATAAACCTAGCGTCAACAACAAAGCTATCCTATCGCAGCTTCATCCACAAGCAACATGATGGAGCAAATTGATAATCAGTATCAGATTATTGCGGAGATGGAGCAGATATTCTCAAAATTTGAGAAGGATCCACCGGATAGAAAGACAGCTGCATATCTAAAACGTCGGATGGATACTATGGACCAACTCTGGCAAGCATTTCAAGACAATCATAAAGCATTAAGCGCGTCTGAAAATAAGAACTATGGTTACTTTTCGGATGGTCAATATGATATAACTGCAACGTTTTATCAAAAAGCGCGTAAAGCTATTGTAACACATCCAGTACATCAAGATCAAAAGCCATTCCTGAAGCCATCAATCTTAAGCGGAGGCACAATGGAGTGGCAGCTGCCACATCAAGCGCAGCACTCCCCAACCCCAACGGGAACAGCAGCACCATCGTCGGGGTCTCAACAACAACAACGCATTCAGCGTGAAGATCAGCATCAACAGCCACGAGAAAGTAATAATTCAAAAAACACTGACAAAGGTAATTTCAGCAAACTAGATGAAATGAACAGAAAGCAACAAAGCAACGTAAAGGCCTTTGTACGCGCAGTCAACATGTTTAATCTAGATTTACTTACCGAAAAGTGGGAGCTTGAAGACGCTCTAAGAACCATACAAAATAGATGGCTGGCTGTTGATACATTGCACTGGGAAATAGACTGCGAACTTCCCAGTGAAGATGATTCCAATGAAAAGAGGTATTATGCATGTGAACAAAGATACAACGATATCAAGAAATCTATCAACAATAAAATGTGGGCTGAAAAACATCGGGAGAGTTCCACACCAACCATGGAAATTCCAACATTTAGTGGAAGTTATATTCATTGGACATCGTTTAAAGATCTCTTTACCGAGGCCATACATAAAAATAATTCCATTTCGAAAGCGCAAAAAATGCAATTTTTGAAAACCAAAGTGAAAGGAGAAGCTGAAAAACTGATACAGCATCTGCAAATATCTTCCGAAAATTATGAGACGTGTTGGGAAATATTAAACCACCGATACAATAACAAAAGGCTTATATTCAGTTCACATATGAATATTCTCCTTAGCCTTCCAGTCATTCAGCAACAATCTGCATTAGCAATCAAGAAACTGCATGACACCACCGTCGAATGTTTAAATGCAATCAAAAATTTAGACGTCGACATCTCAACATGGGACCCAATAATCGTCCACTTGCTGACTCAGAAACTCGACTCTGATACGCATAACGATTATTTTGAGTACCTGAAAAACCCAAGAGATCTACCATCTTTATCGGAATTCAAGGAATTCCTGGAAATGAGATTCACCGCATTAGAATCATCTCGCCGTAAACAAGAAACGGCAAAACCATCGCAACATCAGCAGCAGGCAGCATCTCAAGCCAGCAACAAGAAATACCCTTTATACAAAGCATTCAGTGCTAATCAAAATATGAAGTTTCAAACACATTCAAACAACAATCAAATATACGCAAAAAATACAGAACTACCTAATTGCCCGCACTGCAAAAATGAAAAACATAAGTTATTTGCGTGCAAAAGTTTCCTCGAATTACATTCCGACGCAAAACGGAAAGCAGTTGCGAAATACAACTTATGTTCAAATTGCTTATATCAGCATAAAGAAAATGACGCCTGTTTAACAAAAAAACGATGCCGTGTATGCAATGAGAAGCACAACACCGTCCTCCACGATGCCTACTCGAGTCCGGTAGCAGGATCGTCCAATCAGCATACCAAACCCAAAGACATCAAAAGGCCAGACGCGAATAGCAACCACTTGTCTCAAAACGACCTAGAATCTGGGCACTTAGCAACAGCATTAGTCCGAGTCCAAGCAGCCGATCAATCCTTCATAACATTCAGAGCACTTATCGACCATGGATCGCAAACTTCGCTGATAAGTGAAAAGGCGGCACAAATGCTCAAACTACCGCGCGAGCATTGTAAAGGTGTCGTATTCGGCGTCGGTGCTAAAGAAAATAAATGCAAAGGCGCAATGAACATCAAATGCAGGGCATTATATGACGACTATTCATTTAACGTCAATGTAGTAGTCATGAAAAACCTCATCAACAATCTGCCGAACCAAACTTTTACAAAACCATCATGGACAATGAGAGAAGACGTTCAACTGGCCGATCCAGACTTCAACTTGAGCCGACCAGTGGACCTATTATTGGGAGTCAAAATTTATGCAAAAATCCTGCAACCAGATATTATCAGACACAAAAAATCTGACTCACTGTTACAAAAAACTAACTTGGGTTGGCTTGTGTGTGGAGATTTGCCAACTTTCCAATGCAATGTGGTCATCAACAATACAGACGATTTGAGCAAATTTTGGACGGTTGAAGATATAGCCGAAAATTCTGACATGTCAGCAGAAGATATAGAATGTTTACAACACTACAAAGAAACAACCACACGCAATGAAAACGGGAGATACGTCGTCAGCCTACCATTAAAATCTGATTTTGAAGAAAAATTGGGCGAATCAAAACCGATGGCGATAGCACAATTTCGTCAACTAGAGCGAAGGTTGCAAAAACAAAAATACCTAGCTGAAGCATACAAACAATTCCTCGACGATTACCAGTACATGAATCATATGATCGAGTGCACAAGTAATACGAAGCCCAGCTGTTATCTACCGTATCACTGCGTCGTGCGCCCCGATTCTACTACTACGAAAGCGCGTTTTGTTTTTAACGCTGCATCAAAAACAACATCAGGACACACTTTGAATGATCTTATGAAGCGTGGGCCTAATCTACAGCAAGACTTGATGTCATTAATCATGCGGTGGAGGCAATATAAATATGCATTCACTGCAGATATCGAAAAGATGTTTCGACAAATTCTTGTTTGTGAAGATCATCAGCACTTACAAAAAATAATATGCAGGACTTCGCCAAATGACATATTACGTGAATTTCAACTTACAACAGTCACGTATGGCACAAAGTCAGCACCCTTCTTAGCAATGATGACTTTAAAACAACTGGCGATGGATGAAGGTCATAAATATCAATCAAGCAGAGCAGCCAAAGCTTTACAAGAAGAATTCTACATGGATGACCTTTTAAGTGGAAGCTTTGACCTAGCATCAGCAAAACAGTTACAAACAGATTTGATCAAACTCTTACAATCAGGAGGCTTCAATTTGCGAAAATGGTCGTCGAACAAAATTGAACTTCTCGAAGATATACCAACACAAATCAATCAAGAAGCATTCGACTTTAAACAGCCTGAGTCAACAAAAACTCTAGGGCTGCAATGGCAACCAGAAGAAGACCAATTTTCATTCCAACTCAAAATTGATACAACCTCAATAAAACACACTAAAAGAAGTTTACTGTCGGATATATCAAAGATATTCGACCCATTGGGTTGGTTGTCTCCAGTCACTATCAGACTAAAACTACTGTTCAAAGAAGTTTGGAGCTCTAACATTCAATGGGACGACAAACTACCCAGTACAATCGAAGCCGACTGGCAGAAAATCAGGAGCGACCTCAAAAACATAAACAAGCTTAAAATACCAAGATGGTATCAAAACGGCGAATGCGACATAGTAGAATTGCACGGATATTGCGATGCCTCCATTAAAGCCTTCGCATGTGTCGTGTACTGTAAAGTCGGAAGTAACATTACACTAGTCGCTGCAAAAACACGCCTTGTTCCAGACAACAAAAAGCTCACTTTACCTAGACTGGAGTTAAGTGGAGCTCACTTATTATCAAAGTTAATTGATAAAATGAGGCATGCATTCGCAGGACATCAAATAAAAATCTTTGGCTGGACAGACTCCACTGCCGTTCTTGGGTGGATTCAAGGAGAAGAAAGTCGCTGGAAACCATTCGTTGCGAACAGAGTCAGACAAATAAAGAAAGTCATACCACCCAGTAACTGGAGCTACATCAAGTCAGCCGAGAACCCAGCTGACTGTGCCAGTCGAGGAATATCAGCAGCGCAACTAACAGAGCATTCATTGTGGTGGGGAGGACCTGGCTATCTACCTACATATAACAGCCAGGAGCAGAAAGAGAAACCTACTTACGTTACACAACATGAAGTCCTAAAATCAAAACAATGCAACGTCACGACTACACGTCATAGTAGTGACGACATCATTCAACACTTAGTCAGCAAGTACAGCAAAATGACGCGCGCAGTGCGCGTACTAGCATGGGTGTCACGTGCGTTTCTACGAAACCGGGAGCGACGGCCTTATCTGACTGTACATGAAATAGAGCGAGCAAAACATATGATCATCAAACACGTACAGAAAACGGAGTTTGCTAATGAAATCAGAGCTCTGCAGTCAGATGGACAAATACACATAAAGAGCAAAATTCTTGGCCTCAACCCTTATCTGGACAAACAAACAAACGTCTTAAGGGTTGGAGGTCGAATAAAGCACGCAAACATAAATGAAAACATGAAGCATCCTATTATTCTGCCAAACAAGCATCATATCACTAATCTTATCATCGATGAGGCGCATCAGTCAACTTTTCACGGTGGACCTCGTCTTACTCAAGCATACATCAGACAAAACTATTGGATAATAGGAGGCAACCGAGCAGTAAAAACGAGACTACACACGTGCGTCACGTGCAAAAAGCAAAGAGCTAATAAACAACATCAATTAATGGGTGACTTACCTGAGCCTAGAATAAATCCCACGACGACAGCCTTTCAGCATACAGGCGTCGATATGACGGGTTTTTTGGACGTGAAGATGAACAAAGGCCGTGGAGTGCGCACCACCAAAGGCTACGTCGCCGTCTTTGTGTGCATGGTGACAAAGGCCGTGCACCTTGAATTAGTCTCCGATATGACGACATCAGCATTCATTGGAGCATTGATAAGAATGTCATCTCGCCGTGGACAGCCTCATCATCTCTACAGCGATAATGGCACCAATTTTGTAGGCGCCGACAACGTACTACAAAAAGAGCTAATACGTCAGCAGGTCTTTCACAAAGACTTTTTTAACGAGATCAGCCAGATGCAAATTCAATGGCACTTCAATGCCCCAGCATGGCCAAGCGCTGGAGGTCTTTGGGAAGCTGCTGTAAAAAGTCTAAAACATCATCTACGCCGTGTGGTGGGTGATCAAAAACTTACCTTCGAAGAGTACTCCACGCTTCTGGCACAACTTGAAGGGGTTCTCAATAGCCGTCCACTCTGCACCATTACAGAAGATCCAGATGATTTAGACTTCCTGACGCCTGCACACTTCCTCAGCAGCGGACCAATCTTGACAATCATACCAACAGAGCAAGATGAACGCACACGGTGGTTTATGACACAAAAGATAGTACAAGATATCTGGAAACGCTGGCAATCAGAATATCTCAGCCAATTGTCAGCAAGGAGCAAGTGGAAACAGACCCAACCAAACATACAAATTGACGACGTTGTTGTCATCCACGAGTCAAATCTGCCAGTGGGAAGATGGGTCCTAGGAAGAGTTACTAAACTTCATCCCGGGGCAGACGGACATGTCCGGGTGGTAACCCTTAAAACAAAGAGTGGCTTTATGAAGCGCCCGATCGTCAAATTGTCACTATTGCCGACAAGACCCGACCCTGAGGCAACAACTCAAGAAATTCTGCAAAATACAGATCAAGAGCAAAGCAGACATGATTCATCCAGCACTGATGACGAAATGGCAACTCAGTCAACCGGCAGAATCAGACAAATCAAGTCCCATGTAATGACTATCATCATGTCACTACTTTTCTTACTGACAATGGTTTCCTCTGCAACTCAATCACATTACAACGTCACAAGATTGGAAAAAGCACTTTACTTTGACCGAATTTCAACCATGCAATTCATACAAGACGAATGGCGACTAATCGTCTATTACGACATGACACCCTACTGGGAGGGTTCAACAACATTCGAAAAATACTTAGCACAAATAAACTCTATATGCGAAAGAGCGACAAAGAAAACACTATGTGACATCATACTGCTCCAGTTACGTCACAGCTACGACGAACTACAATACTACAACCGCATGCTACTACATCAGCATTTTGAGAATAGGCGCAAACGCCGCGGTCTTATCAATGGCATTGGCTATATCGCAAACAGCCTCTTTGGGGTATTAGATGAACACTTTGCGGAGCAATACCAAAAAGATATCACCCTACTAAAGGAAAATCAAAATCACTTGGCTCTTTTATGGAAAAACCAAACTTCGGTGGCTGAAGCAGAGTTCAATCTTCTGAAAAGAACCGAAGCAGCCATCAACAAACAGCATAAAATAATCAACCAGCATCTGAACCATTTGGCTCAAGCAACCAACATTCTGAACAAAGAAATGCAAGACACAGATCTCATGAACGAGCTAGCACTATCAAGTATCGTCGCAAATAACATGCTCACGAAGCTAAAATCCATTCAAGATACGCTTTTGGAGACAATAACAGACCTGCATCATGGTATGTTTAGCATTCACCTGTTATCACCGAAACAACTTCGAGATGAACTCAATATTATCTCAGGACAGCTACCTCGAGATTTGTCCTTGCCTATCGTCAATATTCAGACCGACTTAGCAAAAATATACCACATACTGAGAGTAAAAGCAAGAGTTGCTGAGCAATACATCATTTTCGAAATCAAAATCCCTCTAATCAACAGGGAAAATTTTGATTTATACAAGATCATTCCAATCCCGCTACAAGTAGAAAACAATACGATGATAAGTATCGTTCCAGTATCAGATCACATTGCAATCAATCTACACAAGGATACATACTTAGCAATGTCAAAGAACGATATACAGCAATGTCTTCATTATGACGAATACACCTCTCTTTGTCACACTCAAAAACCCGTTTACAACTTTAAAACGGACGACGGATTGTGCATCAGAGACCTGGTTACAAACAAATGCGCAACTAAAATAGAAACATGTCGCAATAATTGGATGGAAATGAATAAAATAAACACCTACTTATTTTATTGTTGCGGGCACTGCGCACTGAGGCTCATATGTGGGAGTCAGATTACTTCAATGCAAGTCCAGAAGGCAGGCATCATCGGGTTCGAGCAAGATTGCGTAATCAAAGGGGACGACTTCACAGTTTTCTCGCATAACAACAAACGCATAGAGACAAAAATGTCAGCAGATTTATACATTCCGGACATAGCTCCGATCAATCACATTATAAGTTTATCAGTCCCTCTAATCGAGATGAATACCACTTTAGAGCACAGTTCGGAACTGAGAGAAATCGGCAAGCAAATCGAACAGATGAAATCTGAAACTCCACTGCCTGAAACCATTACCAATCATGACATACATCAATTCACAGCAATCTACATACTAATGATAGGATGTGTGGCAGCGTCAGCAGTCTACTTGGTCCAGTGCGTGCGCCGCCGTTGTCGTCTAAGGGGGAGCGTCAACTTACAATCGGAAGTTGAAAATCAATCAACACACAACCCTAGCCCACCAGTTCAACCTAGACGCGCGCACACGAGCCTGACGTTAGCGCAAGAAAACATAGAATTGAAGACGGTTTCTAACACCACCCGCTCTGCGATCAAACTGGACAGAGCGACTTCACCGATTATTAAAAGACCGTTATTTAATGTCGATGAATTTTAATAAGTCTAGCATAAGCATGACATGTAATTTTATAAGAATGACATGTATTTTTATAAGTTAACCTTAGTTTAATCATAGGGTTGCTTATTAACATTTTACTGCTATCTCATCTCATCTCATCCTCTTCTTCTCTCGCCCGGGAGCATGTACGGTCTGTACGCCGCACATCGGATTGCACTCTCAGCATTTCACTCTACACTGCGAGTTATTAGGTCAATATTCGCCAGTCCGCGATCAGCACTCATTACGCGTGTACTCATTATCAACATTCATTTCTCTATAGTTAATTATCATCAATAAAATCATAAATTGACTATAAGAGTTTGATTATAACAACATATTCTATGTGCGAGTGAATCGGCTCGTACATGGTTTAATAAAGTAAAAGTACATTATCTTTACAACCTCAAGGTAAAATAGGAATTTGGTTTCTAGCCTTACTTGTGATATGTTTGTTTTTGTGGTATTTTGTTACAGGATATTTTTGCAACGATATAATAAGTTTACAGAAATTCAATGTGCTATTACTTTTTTCTAAATATGGTTGAAAGCTTTCTGTTTGACTTATATCACGCTTATGTCCCTTGCGGGGTAGGCAAAGCTTAAACAGCCGTAAAAAACGGTCATTTACGCCAAATCAGACAGACATTTGAGGGTCATTCAGAAAAAATTGCCAATTCGACAGGTTGTCAGTGCATCGCCTTAATTTGCAATACACATACATGTAAAAAATGAAAACATGTGTAAAACCCTCAAGTCCTTCCTTCACCTCTTACGACACCCACTAGAAAGAAATAGGGTGATGCTATTCTTAACCGGCATCACACGACACGGTACGGCGCAGTGATACGAAAAGCCAGTAAATCACATTTAACATTTGCGAGTACACAACTTTTAAACTGACAATCTTCCATACACGATTACAGAGTCAAACTGCAGGAAACTTTGTAGTTCCGCCAACTTATGAGATCCAGTGGAAACTTGTCGAAATTGTCGAAAATATCATTTGCTAAAGTGCCCAACTAGGCGTTGATTTATAGACTGGGAAGGTAGCTGGATGGCCGGGAAGTTAGTTGGCACGGACAACCGAACCGCAGTTGGTTGCTGAAATTTCTACCTATGCGATCTGGGGATTAAGGGTGGAGAGGAGAAATTAGTGTCCAGCTGAACAATTTCACTCAACTCAGGTGATATTGACTTTTATGTAATTAAGGTTATATTTTTAAATAGATTTGAATAGTGGTTAAATTAATGATTAATCATAATGAGAATCGTAAGAGGCGACTAAGGGACTCCAGGGTGTGTATTGCAATTTGAGGCGCTGGGCTGACAACCTGTCACTATAGCGATACACAATTTTCCGAATGACCCTCAAACATTTGTCAGATGTGGTGTAAATATCCGTTTTTTTGCGGCTGTTTACGCTCTGCCTACCCCGCAAGGGATTATAGGCGTGATATGTGTATGTAGAATGGCTGTGTGGTGGCGAAAAAAGCGACGATTATCATACAGGGAATGGGCAGCAGCGTTCCCTGTCAATGCAACATAATAATATTGCACTGCGCTATCCATTCCGCCTGCCAAGCGTGATGAGTATGGCAATCTCCCTAATAGTGGGCGGCCCATAACCAGCATTGGACTGTTGTGGCTTTAAATGTTGTAATGTAAATCAGAATGTGCTCAAATCGTTGCAAAACAAATTTTACAAAATGGCTGGTATTGGTATGTATTGACTAAAATGGAATCCACTACCGACGAACACACAACAAGCTTAGTAGTAACAGTACTTTTACACTTTTTTGTAAATAAAAACATTTTTTTTTACATTTAAAAAACAGGCTACACACTAATAATTGACTTTACAAATATTTGTGCCTTGGTACGAACCCGCGACCGTCGGCGTAGCAGGCACTATCTGCTAAGCCATCGGGCCCGTCAAATCCTTTATCCTGCTTATGTAAAGTTATTGATGTGTTTATTTTATGTTTAACCAAGTTTAACTTTTAATGACTTATTCAGATATTTTGACGTCATTTTGAGTTTAACAATGCCGTTTACTAATTCAGTAGGTACGTTCCTTAAGAAAGAATAAGAAAATCTTTCTACAAGTCAAAATAAATTGAAAAATTGTAACTTCCCAATTCTAGAGCTCCTTTTTACACAGGTCTCGATCATGATCTATGGCTTTCGATCTACGTTCCTAATTCAAACCGCAACGGACCACGTATACGGGTGGCGTATATTGGACCATTCATCTTTTCAACTTTTTATTTGCGGGTAGAAACACTGGTGGACATTTCTGACCGTAGAGTCCTAAAACTGCCAAAACCCTCTCATAGTTGTGGTGAAACCAATCCATTACAGTTATAGTTTTTTCATTGGCGAGAAAAAAAAATTAAAAGTTTTCTATGTAATCGGCATTCTACGACGTAGATCTCGTCGTAGCTTATTGCTACGGCATAGCTACGACATTTTTGTCTAAATTTAATGACTAACTAATCGCGTACTGCTCATAAAAAATAATGTATAAAGGCGTGCCTTGTAGTTGCATCGTGATGCCAGCTTAGAAAAGCATCACCCTATCCCCACCCGTGCATGTATCAATAGAAGACTCGAGAGATTCCTGTGTTTTACAATTTCAAGCAATGGACTAACTAACTTGACACATAATTTCTGATTAAGTCAGGCTTTATACCATACAAAACGCGGACTTTCTCACGTCGCAGTCAAAGTCTGTAAATCACTCCTGGCTAACACGTGTAGCCGTGAAACTCATTAGCAGCAAAACTGCCAAACGAGGTGATATGAACTTTAAAATGAGCCAACTAGAGTTGCAATTCGCAAAGCTCGGTTCGTTGAAAAGTTAAGCAGTATTCAATTGTCGGACGAAACTTATTCAGAAAGCGTACAGCTAAGCGCAAATTAGTTTGGTGCTCATTTACTCCAGCTAATGACATATACTGGGAATGTTACTAAAACGTTTATATTGTCTTGTTGAAATTCAAATGCCTTTGTCCAGGTATATGAAACCGACTAAAAATACTCAAATATTCGTTTCTTACGAAACACTCTGCGTAGTTAATTACAAAGCTACACTTTCCATACTATTTTACAAAATACCAAATGACGATAAGAATCTCAGAATTTCTCAATAATGGCTAAATGTAAGAACAACAAATTATTATTTTTTTGTACAAAATAAAAATGATCAAAGTATACACTTTTAAAAATGGTCATCATTAAAAGAGGCGTTTCAATAAATGAAATCAAAATTTCAATGAACCTACTTTGTTACTCATTTGTAATCAACATTAGATGCAAAGTTTACAGAAGCCTCAGTGGAAAAGATTACTGTACGATCTCGGATGCTTTATACCCCTGCATGTTACGGGTCGGTTCAGAAAGCTTGGCTTAATTAACGTCAGATCAAGCAGCGCTTGCTACAGCCACCACAGAGTAAATAGGTAGCTAAAATAAACGAGTCATCCCAACAAAATAAAGCTTGATTTCTTTGCAGCTTCTGCTGTAATTCCGAGGCTACCTTTCAGTTTTGGGATTGTTTTCTAAGTTAAAAAGCTGGAAAGAATTAAAAATCCATTATAAACATACTCTATGTCGTATTTAATTCTGAAAATATAAAGATCAAGGGAAAATCGCGCTTTTGTTATTCTTCGATCATAGAAGTTTTTATATTTGGCTAATATTCTTGATAGAAAACTTATATAAAACTGACTACAAGGTAACGTCAAACAGTTCATTTAGGGTCAACTAAAAACAATGGCAATCTGTTGTCATCAGATATATAAAAACTCACTTACACCTAAAACCGCATTTTAAATCTTAAATCAAAGGTTTTTCAAACTGATGTAGTTATAACTCGTAAACTATTTCAAAGAATAAGCAAGGAGCACATCTGTACACTAACATATACTGTGTATTCTATGAGCTAGGCTAGCTGGTGGCTAGGCTAATCTCAAATGCATGCACCAACTATTTGCGGCTAGTATGATAACAACAATTTTAGCTTATGATGGGACAATCACATCAAAAGAGGACTACTAGTTAGTTATTAAAAAGGCAGCTTAGAAACTCTTACACCTGGGTTCATAACGTTACTCGTTAACTGTCTTCCAGGTGTCTTACCTTACATGACATAAATGATTCTTCTTCTTCGAGTCGATGGCAACAGTAAAATTTTCCTGGGCTAATATTTAATAACTGAAATCCCTAAAATATTAATAATTAATGAAAAGATAGCGTTATCTTTTTATAGCTTTCATTCTATGAAGACCAGCATAATATTTGCGTCATTATTGAAGCGATTCAGAGATTTCAGGAAGTCCTGTATAACGGTATTGACAGGTTGTCAAGCCATTTCACTTATTTTATACTAAACCTATGATTCGAAATTTATAATAAAAAAAACCTTTATTTCAGGTTACTAGCATACATGTTAGTAAATACAAAATACCTTACCAGCTACAATTAGTATTACATTTTAAATTTAGTTTTAAGTGAACTATTAATAACTTACATTAAATTATTACACAAGTACACACACTTGTATTTGTTCTAATCTTTGAATGAGACAGCGACTTTCACAAAATCGACTAGAAATCATAGCCAGGACACTGTTAGTGCTGCCACAATATATTATAATAAGTGTAGAAAGTGCATATACAATTTGAGTTTACAATATTAATATCCTTCAAACTACAAAAGCGTGGTCATCCCAGCTGTTAAGTAGGTGCCTACATAGTTTGGACGTTGTTTTTGCGAAGCGCAGTGGCTCTTCCATTTTACTCTTGCTTCTGGAATGTTAGTCTGTGCTATTTACAAGTACACCACAGACTTTAAAACCAGTAAGTGCTTCCAGTCATCATTTATAATGCGCACTGCTAAAGAGTGGAACTCACTACCTGCGTCTGTGTTTCCAAACGCATACAACCCTAATCTCTTCAAAGTAAGAGTAAACAGGCTTCTTCTGGGTGAGCTCGCTCCATCTTAGACTCTGTCTCTGTCCTATGACCTAGACTAGAGTCAAGAGCAAACCCATCATTAATAAAAAATATAAAAAAAAAGTAAGGACTTTACTTTATAATGATTGATGTGAATTCCTAATCAAATTAAGGTATGTTGAGCTTACAACAACAAAACACTGATAATAGCCACACACCAAAATAATTATTAAGCCAGTATTTCTTTTATTTCGTTGGCAACATTTTTTTTTATTTGTCATTTAAAAAATTATCAATCAATTTTATAAAAATTGCATATTTTTCTACGACGAGCAGGAAATTTGCAAAATTTTGCAAATTTGCTAAAATTGTATACCTAACACGGGAAACGTTTTAAATTTGGTGTTCAATCCATAAAATTATGGTCCAAAGCTTAAAATACGATAATAACTCGGCAGATGCCTTTTAACATTATTTGTAGATTTCGGTATCTGAGAATTATGATCAAGTAGAGTCCATTTCGGTTTAGCAGTCAGTGTAACAAGCTGAACGCTAATTTTCCAGTTTTATGAAGTATGTTAGAACTCAAGGCTTGCTTTATTCTCACACATACCTTCTACTTATGCATTAATAACACAGTCGAGAAAATACTAACAAGAATGAGAAATGTGAAAATGCTTTTCAAGCAAATTAGTATTCAAAAGCTTATTTTTATGAAATTTTGAGGAAACTAAAGAATATTCTTTGTATGTGTTTGCCGTGTAATGTCGGCTTGGAATAGTATCACCCCATTTCTTTCCCGTGGGTGTAGTGAAAGGCGACTAAGGGACTCAAGGGTTGGGTTGACAACCTGTCACTAAAGCGAGCCGGTACATGATTTTCGGTATGACCCCCAAATATTTGTCGGACGTGGCGTAAGCGTAAGAGTTCGTTTTTTACAGCTGTTTACTCCTGCCTACCCCGCTACGTATTAAAGTAAACTAGCGATCAATGTTTGTAGATTCGATTTCATATTATAATTTATGATGACAGAAGATCGTATATCTAATATTCTTCATAATATAATTAACCTTGGGAAAATACTTGGAATATATTTCCATCTCCGAGACGAATATTTACTTTTAATTTAAACTTTAACTAAACTTACTGCTGGCCAGCGACACCCATTACGACATCAACACCGAACACCTAAAATATTGCCAAAATGATTGACAAATGTTGGCGACTGATGCCTTTTGGGGAACAGGGAATGAGGACTTTTATGCTTGACAGTTCTCTATCTTTTTTATAATTTCATAACAGAGGGCGTTGTGCTGAGAAGACATTTTGATATTTAAGTTATACACTTATCTACTTACATACGTTTCTATAGAAACAAACTGTTTCGGCTAAGCTGAGCGCCACCTCAGTACATTTCTTCTTCTTCTTTTTCGTGTGGGACACCGAGTTGACGCACGAATCATCAGAGATTTCGACCACCTTCTAGTAGTAGGTAGGCCTCACACATGGTTGCGTAACGACCGTCGTCTAAATATACTTAAAGATTGGGTAAAAAAGAAACCATTGCTAAAAAGCTGCATCGTAAGTTTTTATGCCATGGTCACTGTCCCGAATCCATTTTCCTTCTTTGGCTTGATAAATCTGTTCTCTTTTAGTTTATTTTCCTTCAGCTAAGATCTGCATGCAGCCAGTTAATAAGTCTGTGCGGATCCCGGATTGAATCGGATCCGGTATCGTCTCTCGTTACCGCCCGGGACGAGGATTATCACGGAATGAGATTGAAATATTTGTTTGTTTTCTTATTTGTTTTTGCGTATCTGTTGTATTTGTAGAGCTTTCCGTCCAGTAGATTTGCGAATAATTAAAACAAAACAAGTACCGTGAAAATAAGATAATGAAGACTTATATGTCAACTGCTGTGTGATGCCGGCTTAGAATAGCACCTCCCCCTTTCTTGCCCGTGGGAGTCGTAAGAGGCAACTAAGGGAATCGAGGGTTATATTGTAATCTTAGGCAATGGGCTGACTACCTGTCACTATGGCTTTACACAATTTTCCGGATGACCCTCAAATGTTTGTCAGACGTGGCGTAAATGTCCGTTGCGGCCGTTTATGCTCTGCCTGCCCCGCAAGAAATTATACGCGTGATATGTGTATGTATGTAAGTCTTTTTCCTTTGTAGACATGTCTTTTAGTATCGGTTTCACAAGTGGTTTCAAAATTGGCTAATTGGAAAGACGCTAATATTTAAGTACTTTTATAGTTTGAAATGCACATTCACAAATCGAAATAGAAAAACAGTTCGTCATGAAATTGACTATAAGATGTGCGATCAAGATAATATACAAGTATACCTTTTATACTATTTAAAATACATTATGTCTTACTTAAGTTCAAATATTTATTCCGAGGTTTGCTAACATTTAAAGAGAGCTATGGCAAACGTGAATATCTTATACTAAAGTAACTACCTACCTAGTCACATTAAATTTGTAAATGTCACGCAGAGTGCTATTCTATGCAAGATTTTCACGAGCGGGATACATACCATTTAGGTGGTTAGGTTAGGCCAAATAGGAATAGTAAAATCTGGCTGGCTGGTTGGAAACGCTAGTCATCCGAAAACCAAATTATCAATTCGTGGCATTGAATTACTACAAATATTATTTAAAATCAACATAACCTTTTTAAAACTATGCGACTTGGTTATGTATTCCAAAAATGCTAAAAGTGGCCAATTTTAGCAAAATTACAATGAAATACATAACTATAACTAAAGCGCTTAGTTCAAACGAGGTCTTATGGATTCATAATTACTTTTTTAGGTATTTAATGCCGCGCATTGATAATCTGGTTTGCAGGTGACTAGCGTCTCCAGTCAGGGTTATTTTTCCTGTTTGGGGGCGCCACTGGGCTCTCAAACCACCTTATCTTCAGAATACCGTGATCTTATCATTTTACGCCTTTGACATTCAGATGTGCATGAATTACGACACAGACAAAGCCGCGGGGCGTGGTATTGAAGAATAATTTATGGACGGGCGATAACGTTATAAGACAATTGGGCATCCCAAGAAGGGAAGAGAACGTACTATTTTGTTGATAAAGTCTAGGTTTTAAGTATTATGAGAGATAAGAGAAGATGAATTCAGGGAATGGGCAGCAGCGTTCCCTGTGACTACAACACCTTGCACTGCGCTCGCCAATCCACCTGCCAAGCGTGGTGAGTATGGCAAATACTACTCCTATGTCTAGCAGTGGACTGTTGTTTATGTTGAAGAAGATTATGATAGTTTTTGGTACGTATTGCGTAACAAGATTCCTTACACAAATATAAATTTACATAGACTGAACTGAATACTTAGTAGGTGCTAGTTGGTGTAAAGTGCACAGGAACATTAATTTCAGTGCCCAAGAACCAACAAACAAACTACTTAAAACTGTGCATATTATTATCCGAACTTTCATTGTCCAAGTATCAGAGCGAACTATATTAGTTTTAATAGTCGTTATAAGTTGGTGACATTTCAGTACAGATCGATGTACTTCTTCTTCTTTACGTGTGGGACACCGAGTCATCCAACGACCAGATGGACCCTGGTGTCAGAGTTTTTCAACTGCCTACTACTACTAGTAGCCTTTTGACATGGTTGGTAACGAACACCGTCTATGTATTCATAGACAGCAACCGGTACCGACCGCTTACGTGCCCTTCCGAAGAACGGAGCCGCCTATCTTTTCGGACGATCAGGCGGTCCACCACAATGTCCTAACCAGACTGAGAACAAATTCACAAGTGATAAATTTCAACTTTGTGAGTGACCCACCGAGAATCGAAAATTAAGAATGGTGATGACATAAGGAACTATGTGCGAAGTAAGAAAAACATAACAAAAAAAAATAAAAAAAACTTAGTACTACGCCATCTCGTATGACATTATCAAAAAGCTCAAGAACTGTCAGTAGAAAAATCCCTATTACAATATTTTTTTCTTATTTCGCACCTAAGAAAAAAGAAAGGCCGTGTCGCTATTAATCTCAATATTAGGACTCTTTACAAATGTATTATTTAAATCCGTTATGACTCAACAAATACAAATTTCACCCTGAGAGTAACAAATAGTGAAAAAAGCGTTATATTTATAGCGCAAGGTAATTTTTTTCCAACCGCTTCTAAGTTTCAATACACCGCACACACACACACACACACACACATATCACGCCTATAATCCCTTGCGGGTTAGGCACGGCGTAAACGGCCGCAAAAAACGGCAATTTACGCCACGTCTGACAAATGTTTGAGAGTCATTCGGGAAATTGTGTATCGCCATAGTGACAGGTTGTCAACCCATCGCCTAAAATTGCAATACACATCTGACCCTCGAGTCCCTTAGTCACCTCTTACGACTCCCACGGGAAAGAAAAGAAACGGCAATACACCGCTAGTATAAACAAATAAATAAAACATCATGGAAACCAGTGTCTCAATGCACACTAGACGTAATTTATAAGACGGCAAATTTAAGAGGTACACTGGCCCACCTGAGGCTTATTTATGGTTACAAGCCCGCATTTCCGCTGAGTAATAGCCGGTATCAATATTTGGGTGAAATTTAGACTATAATTTTATCATACAGGGTGTTAGGAACGGTGTACCGAAAACAATGCAGGCATGATCAGACAATGAATCTGATCAACTTTAACGATGGAGCCATTGATGATTTTTTTCCTAACATAAGGAAAAAAAATCTTGTTTAACAACATACCTTCTTCTTCTTATCTCATAGAGCCGTCGGAATCCCACTGCTGGACAAAGGCCTTCCTCCCCTTTCTCCACTGATCTCGATCCTGTGCCTCCGCATACCAGTTATTTGAGTAACCATCTAGTAACCGTAACAACATAATATGCTCTATAGAAAAAAAGTTCAGTTTCATAGTCTGCCCATGCTTGAAAAATTTTCGGTACACCATCCCTAACACCCTGTATAGAACGATGGAATTGAAATGGGTAGGCAGACATACCTCTTTAAGAAGACGAATATATGACTGTGGATAGCTCATGGTACAATAAGAAACGTGGCTTCTTATAATGATCTCTCAAATATCATTATTCACCTCACGCTTTTAATCTTATCGAAACAGGTAGAGCGTCGATGGTCCTCATAAAACTTAAATATATTTTATACTACACCTACATAGAAAGTTCCTTTTGCTTATTCAAACATAGAGAGGAACGTGAGTCGTTCGAAATTCAAATTAGCGGGAAATAATTATCCGCGTAAAAGATGCAACTGGCAAAACTTTCGTAAAACGGAACGTTTCTTTAATATTTTGGCTTGACTGGATGGACTTGTTGAGTTCGATTTGTACGAAATATATACGGGGTGTAAGGGACGGTGTACCAAAAACTTTGCAGGCATGATCAGACCATGAAACTGGACAACTTTTTCTTTGGAAGATATGTTGGTAAACGAGAAAAAATATTCGACCTCCCATACGAAATTCCCGATCAGCTGACTACCTTACTATGGAAACTACAAAAAAAAATTTCGCTACCCAACATAGTCTCCATAGTAAAGTTGTTCAGTTTCATGGTCTGATCATGTCTGCAAAGTTTCCGGTACACCATCCCTTACACCCAGTATACTCAAACGCGCATTTTTGATTAAGCATTTTTCCTAGTAATAATTTGAGATTTATTGAACTGTTGTTATAATTTATATTCTCGTAGATATAGGATAAAACACAATCTACCACTTCCAAGAAACAACGATTACTTACTCGTGTATATTGAGGCCTTCAGCTGCTACACCCTCGTTTGAAACCGGTCTCTTTGTTAGCGCGTGAAGAATCCACAATTATTTTACAAAATAATTCACAGAGACATATAAAATTACTAACTACGCTAATACTTTATTTCTTTCTGTTAATAGGTTAATATGAGTGTGTTTGCTATAGTGACATATCATTAGAGTAGACATTTCTTTAACTCAATAAGGCTTTTAGTATTTTTCAATATACCTACATTCGTTTTCTTCCCAGAAGGTCAATGAACTAATTATGTTAATCCCTGATATCTCCTTTTAATCCACGCCAAACAGCTCTTTGTTCTCATTGAATTAGCATACGTATACCCAAACTTTCACTACCAATTAAACTTCCATTTATTCCGAACGTTCGTTTGTACGGATAAAAGTTAGAATTGCTTGATTACGGGTAAATTGTTTGTTTCATTAGAGCGTTCAACTACAGAATACTAAGTACAGCAGCTCAGCTTTTTTCAGAAACGGTTGGAATAATTATAAAACGAAATTACTGGAAGGAAAGGCTAATTGGACAAGAGAAAAATATGTCAATTTGACTAAAATTGGCCCCTTGCTGGGCGCCAGAAAAAAACATCGTGATTATGGCATTACTCAATAATACAACCGGTCCTGTGGTTTTTAATTTTTATGTCTTTATGGATGTAGCAAACTGCAAGAGTGGTATACTGACATAAAGAATATCTCAATACGTCATATATCACGCCCATATCACTTGCGGGGTAAGAATAGCGTAAACGGTCATAAATAAACTAACATTTACGTCACGTCTGACAATCAGTTGAGGGTCATTAATAAATTGTGTATCACCATAGTGACAGGTTGTTAGCCCATCGCTAAAAATTGCAATACACATGTAAGCCTCGACTCTTTTATTCGCCTCTTACCGGCATCACACGACAACTATCAATACAATGATTTGAACCGAAATTGAAATAAAGTCTTTAGTCCCTTTTTGGGCGCCAATTCTTAGAACAAAATTATTTATTCTCATGGTATTTCCCCTTGAAATACAAGACACCTTTTAACATTGAAATTCTTAGTTATAATTTCCAAGTAGAACTTTGACCTTTAACTGAAGTTCTCATATTGCACTCATTTCAACGTTATTACTCACCTCTAATACCAGATTGGAGACCGTAAATGCTAAGCCAACACCTCCAGGCGATTTATGAAGAAATATTATTCTCTTTAATATTGTATTTCGTATAAAATGCCTTGCAGTTGGTGCGGATTTTATTGCAGTCTGGCAACCTCTTCTCACGCAATAAATAGAACGCTTTTTCGTTTGAGACGGAAGGAAACCGGTGCAACTTAAATAAAATAGGGTTGTCGTCCACAAAAATAAATCCTGAAAAATATAAAATTTGATGGCTAGCATTAATTTTCGGTTTTGAGTTTTTCTTTTTTAATACTTGAAAAGGAAGGCAGAATGCTGTTATATATGATAGGTGACACTTTGGCTAATAAAATAACAAAGTTTATTGGATAGATCATCACGTATTTCAAAAGTTAAGTCTCCACTCGTTGTTTTGAAAATAATAATCAAAATACAGGTCTCATTCAAAGTATAAAATATAATATAATTATCATAATAAAATATATTTTACAAAGCTTCTCAAATTATTAATCTCATTTCATTTATCTAACATATGATATAACAAGATTCGCATAGAATTTTACTATCCATCTCATAATACTACCCCATGTGATAAAGATCAAAAATTATTCCAACATCTGGCAGCCCTAAGTGAGAAATATTTTTCATAGCATTTATTTGAGATTTGTGAATTGTGAGAAAGCGTTCGTGTTCCTACATGATTTATTTTCGTGCTTATTGCTCCCCTCGAGTTGATTGAAGTTGCCAACAAATAATTCGTATTATTTTTAAAGTATTTTCATGTTTTAATGGTTGGGTATGCAATTTAAAATACAGAAATATTATATCAATCTCATGAGTGTCTTAACAGAATTCGCATATGAGTTTCTTCGTCTACGATAAGCTTTTAGTTTTTTATACTGAAATGATAATAGTAGTTTATGCAACTGTCGTATAATAGGGGTCATTAGAATGCGAGTGTCTGTTTATCACACGAGGCGCAGCCGAGTGTGATAATAGTTTGACACGAGCATTCTAATGCCTAATTATAGCAGTTGCATACACTATTTTATCTACACTCTCCAAAAAAACTCAGAAACACTTTTCTAAACGTACGCACCGGCCATTGCAAGGCCCGATACAAGGACAAATTCAATACGAGAACGTAATATGGCTTGATATGAATTTTTAAAAATCTATACTTTAGCAGTTGTTTAGATGTGGAGTCTTAACAATAACTTAACTAAACAACTGAACAACATCTGAACAACAACTGAACAACATCTGAACAACAACTGAACAACATCTGAACAACATCGAAACAACAACTGAACAACATCTGTACAACAACTGAACAACATCTGTACAACAACTGAACAACAACTGAACAACATCGGAATAACATCTGAACCACAACTAATCAACATCTGAACAACAACAGAACAAAAACCTATTAAAACAACTGAACAACATCCGAAAAATTACCGTACTACATCAACTGTCAGGTGCGGCGGAAGATAGCGATTTGAGTATTGGAAAAAAAACTTCGTTTCATTTCTCAACTTTATCGTATTAAGAGTTTTCTCATTAAGTCATTACGCTTCTGTAATTTATAGTAAACCCTAGTTTTTATAGGCAGAATGCATAATTCGAACATTATATATGCATCTGTTTTCGAATTCATAATTCGAACATTATGAGACGAGTGTATATAAAAGATTACCGAAGTGCGAAAGACGAAAAGTATATATAAATGCTAAATAAGTAGGCCACTGTTTCACTTTCAATTTGCGTTTGAAGAAGCTTATCCTAGAGGATGAAACTAGATACGCGTTGTCGTAAGTCACTCATTAAACCGATGCCTCGCAGATTTGCACCAGTAGCACAAATTATGTCCTTATGGACGCAGTTTCAACTCTGGAAACTTCCAAATCATTTCTAGGACTTCCAGGAAGGTGTAATCTTAAAACTTTTGCCCTGTCCTGCCAGTAACAATCTCAACAACTCAAAGATTCTGAAAGCTTAGTCCTTCCAGTTAGGGGTGGCATTAACATGTTTTGAAGTCGCATTTCTGAAATGTTTTTTTAATGGTAAGGTAAGTAGGTAAGTCACAGAATTCACTGAATTTCCCTTCGTGGTAAAACATGATTAAGGAAGTCGATTAGCTGTAAAAATTGTGCAACTTTTCAGTGGCATATTGTTGTGACTGTCGCTGTGAGCAGGAAATTCTTGCATGATGCTCATAGATCTCGGTAATTAGACTATTTCATAATGTCACCAGAAACTGCTGGCGATGTTTAGTTTAGCCACGACCTTATCTTATTTAATATAAGCTTATCAAATTTCAAACTATTAAAGTTTGAATCACTGGACGAACAGTTAGATGAGTTATCATACTCTTTGTCCAGTAATCCACACACCTGGCAACCCTGCTTCTATTACAGAACGCAGTGCCAAGTTTCTAATGACTTGTACTCTAAACTCTTGAACATTCCTGTGAAATCTTAGTGACGTAAAGTTTTATTCAGAGAGCGAGCAATAACTTGGGAGTTTGCGCACTTACCTGCACCGTACTGGTATAAAGCAGTGCAGGACTCAGGTGACTTCTAAAGGAACTTAGATGCAATTACGATAAGAGCTATTGTCTAGATATGCTAATAACTTTAAACTATAGGTGTCAGATTCTGCTACTTATGTTATCCAGGACAAGGTTAGGCACGGTCAAACTGTCTTATTAAGAAAAAAATGAAGTTTTAGTGCTTCCTAAAAAATTAAAAATTATTGTGGTGCCCGCTTAGAACCCCATTAAATTCCCGTGGGTATCGTAAAAGGCGATTAAAAAACTCGAGGGTTATATGGGTATTGCAGTTTAAGGCGATGTTACTATGTTGATACACAAAGTATCTCGATGTTTCTCATATGTTTGTCAGGTTTATATAGGCGCCTACCCCGCAAGGGATATAGGCGTAATATATGTAAGTATCTATGTACAATTTACGCGGATTGGCCAACGTTTTTATAAGAGTAACTTATTGCTTAGCTTAAGTTTTGTTTCAAGTTCGAAATTACTGTAAATAAGAATATTAAAGGTATCGTTACATATTTGAAGTTGCATGTTTTTCGTCATTGTTTACTCTAACTACAGTACTGGTTCAAGTAGGTGTTGTAAAGTGATGCACCAAAACTTGGTCGGACTTGTTAGCTCGTAGAATCTAGTTCTCTGTGTCAGAACTAATATTAAAGGAAGAGGTAGCTCAGTGGACAATGACATAAAAAAAACTAAACCTACAGACATTAGGACACTTTAAGTAGAAGAAGAACGCAGTACTTCTAAAAATCCTCGTACTTTTTGACTTAGTGACGCAAGCATAGCGTTTAGCACACATGTTGGTTATTATGAAAACGGACTCGAATTATTCAGTGCAACTTTTTCTATATTTAAGAACATGTCCATCGTATTCTATCATTCAAAAAAAGAGGAAAAATATGCAATGGTTAATGACATTATCTAACTATCCATCATTTTCAATTTGTCATTCATTTTCATTGCACGAGTATAGGGTGACATTTTACCAGGCACCGATAGCGATGTCTCAAGACGGACTGGAGATGGTACAACCCCCATGAAAATAGGTTGGTGTTTGAATATGGCAAATCAGCTGAGGCTTTTCGTATTTCGACCTATGTTCCCCGGAAAGTTGTTCCATATCATAAGCCCGTCTTGAGTTTTTGCTATAGGTCAATAGTTAAATTTTACCCTTTAGACTCCAACGGGAAGATTGCAGTGTCCACACAAACCAATGACATGTCACAAGACTTTGGCAACACAGGCAAATGGTACAGTCGCAAGTGACGCCAGTTTCCAGTTTTCCTCCTCAATGTTTTTTTATTCTTCTCTCTACCTTATTTTTTTCTTAGCTTCAGGTACCGTCGTAGTTTTATAGCGTGTTCCGCTTTGTTGCAGATTTCTTCAAGGTTGCTTTGGTGTGACTTTATAAGTAGTGAATTTGTTAACATGACAAGTTTGTCCCCAGTCTGGGCGCCTTTTCTTGGAGTAACTGTTATTGCGAGATAAAGAGATAGAGATAAATATAACATGTCAAATGTATATTCGACGATGGCGTAGTGGATTCTACTCTCGCCTGCTACACCGAGAATCGTGGGTGTGATCCCCACACAGTGCAAGTAATTGTATGTTATTTTTCAAAGTCTGGGTCTTTTCTATGTATTGTATGTATCTATTAAAAAGAAAAGTATTTATGTATAATATCATCTACCTAGTTCCCATAGTACAAGCTTTGCTTTGTTTGGGGCTAGATGGCGCAGGGTGAAATGTCCATGATATTTGTTTATTTTATTAGTCTTAACTTACTACATTTTAAGCTCATAATATAACAATATATTTTCATACAGTACATTTCATCATAATTATAACAATAGTTACAATACAAAATTTTGTGATAGTACTATCCTACATTGAAAAAAGTTATTTTTTTAACATTTCCTGCTTGCAGATTTTACGCTCAGCTTGTGTGTACCTAGATAACATGATAGCTTAATTAAAAATCTGACAACCGCATGAAAATCATCTCGTTTACATCACGCACAGCTTCTCAACTACCCGCATTACCGGGAAACGAAACTTCGCAAACTAATAAATAAAATATGATTGGATCGACAACTTCCCTCGTTACGAGTTCGATGCTCACTGAACTCGTTAATTGCGGTTTCTACACGGACTGACTTGTACAGGCTAGTTGGTAGTGACTTTCTGCACTGATGGTTCACAATTCAATTCCTTTGGCTTCTTCTTTTCTGTGCTGAACTAGGAGGCAATTAAAAATATAGTTGGATCAGCTTAATATTTTAATTGAGAATCAATAATAATTATTTAAAATGCCGTTGATGCCATGTAAAAATATGAGCTTGAGGTTCAGAATATAGTAACGTTTGCAAAACTTAATTATAGTAATAATCGCTGTTGCCTTTAGATGAACAACATTCTTTCTTTTATGAAAGAATGATGAAGTGAAGTTAACTTGACATCCGATTAGACACTCGAACTTCCAATGTAAGTCATTACATTATCTACATTGGCGGTCCAAAGTTCAAAAACGGTCAAAAGTCCATACTGTCTACGCCGGCCTGAGCTTGACTGTACCGTGACTGTACTTTACCTAGTATCACTTCGACAAAAAAAACTATAATAGGTACATTAAAATTATATTTGTGACAGTCAAGGTCTGTAACTTGTAAGCATGCAAATGTATTAGGATTAAAAACTACCGTTTGTTGGGAGAATAAAAGAAAAATATAAACCTACGTGCCTATTTGGCGCCCAGTATGGGACATGAAGATAGAAAATATATTTTTAATGTTCTCACTGTGTAGTAGTGAAAAGTTAATAAATTTTACTGCAGTTCGGCTACTATATCAAAGTCTGTGACATTTGGCAGTTAGAATAAACATATGAGGTTATCTCGCTTCAATTTTAGCATTTGCATATTTGTATTCATGAGACGAGATCTTTGCATAAATTATTTGATAAGATACAGCAAGACTGAATAGATACGGTCCATGACTTAGTTCTAGCCACTGCTATTACTTATTATGTATTATTTATTATAAGTAGTTCGTAACATTCAAGGATAGTGATGCTTTTCTAAATTACTTTACAGGAGATAAAGAATAAAAACATGTACATAAAGGGTTATTTTTTATTCACCCCGGAAATTTTACAGAGCGATTCTACTCATGATTCTGAACAACTTTTATTATGGGGTACAAAAAAACCAGCTGTTCCATACATTTTGTTCGAGTAGATATGATTTTTTCTATGGAGCAGCTGTTTTTTTTCGCGATTTCGCAGGTGACCCCATAATAAAAGCTGTTGAGAATCATGAGTAGAATCAACCTTTAAAATTTGCGGGGTGAATAAAACAATAACCCTGTATACCAAAACACCTCTACCATAGTCTGCCATGGTAGACAACCTACATATTAACAGTCCACTGCTGGACATAAGTCTCCCCCTGTAAGGGGATATTGCCGTACTCACCACGCTTGGCAAGCGGATTTTCGAGCACAGTACACGATGTTTCATTCACAGGGACCGCTGCAGCCTATTCATGATTAATTAATTTCTAAGTCGCTTCTTACGACACCCATAGCTAGTAATATTAATTATACTGTGCCCATATATAGAATTAGGGTAATGCTTTACTAATACGGCATCACACAGCATTATTAACTAATCTGCCATAACTAACGGTTAAAACGTACCTAATAGCAAAATATTTTACTGGGACCTAAAAACCGCTAGCGCTGCAATAAATTACGGTGGCTTTGCATAATATGATCAGAAAAATCCGTCCTCTTGCCATCAGATTCTCTGCCTCTAACACAATCCACGTAATAAAAAAGCGAAAAAACTTGACCAGCAAAAAACAGACGAAACAGCCTGCAGGGGGTTTGGTCGTGAGAAATATCCAATTTAGCCGCGTTTGCCCGGTAAATTGACGCCATTTTTCATTTTGGTCGCCGCCATGTTGCCCAGTGGCGCCTCCATTGCGGTTTGTATGTTGTAAACGACGGTAAAATGAATAAAAAGATGTATTTTATTGTTGTTTGAAGAAATTGTGCTGGGGTTTTATGTCACTTCGTTCACTGCGTCTTTCACAATTTATTATATTGTTTTCTTTTAGGTCGATGACCTCAACCTGTTGCTAACTAGCAACGTAAGTAATAAAATGAATGAATTCGATGGAAAAAAAGGGATTATAGCAGGATATAAAACTAAAATGTTTTGAAAGGCAAGGATATCGTAAAATTGATATTCGTCTTAAACATTCGTCACAGTTTCTGAAAAACCTCACAATGAACTTGGGGAACTAAGTACTTACTGGTATAAGTAGAACCTTTTATGAATTTAAACATAAATGGGCGTTCAATTTGATGTACTTTATCATTTTATCTGACTTCTATCCAATTTAATATAGCTGGGGCTTTCTACTTTGCTACCACTTGCTAATTAACTGCAAAAATGTCTACCGCAGGCAGGATTTAAACCTGCGACTTTCGCCAACACTAGTCTCTTCTATTTGAGCTACGGCGGCTGATGCGTTGCCCGCGAATTTTGCACGTGTATCTTGATGCCAATAACAAGTGGCACGGTTTTGCAAGGTTTTTAAAATTGTATACTTAACACAGGAAGTGTTTTGAAAACTTGGTATTCGCTTTTTTTAGTTTCATTTACTTAAATATTAAATAGTTTATGCAATAAGGTTACAATATAATAAAGCTAGGCTTTTGCCTTTTCAATCTAACTTTACCTACTTATACAGGGTGTAAGGGAACTATATAGCTGATATTAAAATATATACTTTTTTGACAATTAATACTTAATACAGGGTGTAAGGGACAGCCCTCCGAATACTGATAGGGTGCATTCAGACCATGAAACTGAAAAAAAAAATCTAAGTAAATTTAGTATGGGAGGTACTCTTTTTCATATTTCGACCTATGTTCCATGGATAAAATTGTTAAGTTTCATGACTACCTTAACCTCGTACTATGGTTTATTAGTTTAAATAACTTACACTAGATGTCGCTTATATGTCGCATCAAGATGTGTACAAAGAGGTTGAAAATTTGAAGTGTACGGTCGGCCGCCGGTAGCTCAGTGGCAGAGCGGTTTCAGGTCTCGGATTCAATCCCCGGCCGTCGCTTACATTTTTCAAGTACTCCCTGTATATATCCTTTTTCCTACACTACGCACCATAGTATTTTTTCCACAGGTCCCAACTTTTCAATAAACCTTTAGGTGAGTAATACCTTCCAGCATCAGGCGCGCCGTATTGATGGGTGTCCAAGACACGTCGTCGGCTTAATGACCTAATAAAATACTGCTGGCCTTACCCTACGTGACGAGACTGGCTGAACTGTATCCACCGACATGTAGACTGAACTTTGGAGAAAGTAAAAGTGTTTTTTTTAGGTCTCTTCTCTTTACGTGTGGGACCACGAGTCACCCAACGACCTGATGAACCCCGGTGTCAGAGTTTTTCAACCGCCTACTACCACTAGGAGGCCTCTGACATGGTTGTGTTACCACCGCCGTCTAAGTAATCATAGACAGCAACCGGGACCGACGGCATAACGTGTCTTCCGAATCACGGAACCATATATTTTCGGACAATCAGTTGGTTCACCCTGCAATGTCCTAACCAGACCGGGAACAAATTCACAAAGAGATAAATATCAACTTTTGTGTGTATCCCACCGAGAATCGAACCCGGAACCTTTGCGTAGCAGGCAGTCGCACTAACACTGCGCCACATCGGTCGTCGTTTTTTTAGGTACGACAGTCAGTAACATTA
The DNA here is from genome assembly GCA_027580185.1 of Tuta absoluta. Taxonomy (NCBI): domain Eukaryota; kingdom Metazoa; phylum Arthropoda; class Insecta; order Lepidoptera; family Gelechiidae; genus Tuta; species Tuta absoluta. Next base: position 1,777,539 of record JAQAHW010000003.1, read on the forward strand.
AAGTGAAGTGGATGGGTTTAGAAAACAACCGCGCAAGCTTGGATAGTGTTCGGAATTTTGTATCCCGTTTCAAGAAATCTTAAAATTATGAGACAATGTTTTTCAAGACTGTGAGCCCGGCTTTGAATAGCATCATCCCATTTCTTTCCTGTTGGAGTCGTAAGAGGCGACTAAAGGACTCGGGGGTGTATATTTCAATTTAAGGCGATGGGCTGTCAACCTGTCACTATGGTGATAAATAATTTTCCGAATGACCCTCAAATGTTTGTCAGACGTGGCGTAAATGCCCGTTTTTTGCGGCCGTTTGCGCTCTGCCTACTCCGCAAGGGATTAAGCATGATCTGTATGTGTGTGAGTATTTTTCTGAGTTATACTTCAAGATATATACTATAAAACTATGAGGCTCAAAACACGATTTATTAAAATTGCCTTTGTTGTAAAAATATCGAATAGTAAGCTCTCTCTCTCTCTCTCTCTTTTCGTGTGGGACACCGAATCGTCAACGACCCGTAAGCTCTAATATTGCGTTTATAGACCGTTTATTTTTTTACTAAAATCCTGAACGATTTCATTGTTATCAAACTCTCCATATTTTATTTTGTGTCCTCTTCTTCCATATCATCTCACATGAATCTACGGGATTACTTTTTGAAATTTTTGTCATGTATTTTAACAATTAAACAAATGTTCGGTTTTCCGGTTCTGAGCCATCATCGTCTGTTTCCCTCTAATGCAGCGAGAAGGAAAGGGACTTACTTTTGGGACTGGTGTAGTCTAGATGTCACACCTAGTTAATTTACGAACTGCTACAGAATTACTCACTTTATATATTTCTATATCCACTATAGATATTTCATTAAATTTCACATTCAAGGTATTGAATGAGACGCTTGGTTGTGATCATTGTGTTAAATGCTTTCAAAATATTTTTATTTGTTTCTACATCAAAATTTTCTCTTATTATTTAGTTTATATAATTAGATCTAATTTTACTCAGAACGAAAAAGAACTATTTTGGGGCGAGACTAGACCTTAATTCAGTAAGTCTTGAAGTGTAATGATATGGTTTCTAAATCCGCCATTCAGAGGCGAAATCTTCATTTAATATGATAACAATAGACACCGCTCCAATACCTCACAATTCATTTGCTAGATTTTCCACGAAGCGTGATTAAGACGTCGATTTCAAAAGACCACAATCCTATTACGATTCGCTTACATTTTAGAACCAATTCACTTTGGCAGGATAATGCAAGGTTGTCTAGAACTTAAGTCTGAGCATTGTGAACAATCAGTTTTGAAACATAAGATCTCACTCACAAGGTTCAAAATAAAGCGCATTGTTGGATTTTCGTTCAAATACAAATGATAATGCCCCAATGAGCCGCATTTCATTTTAATTTTAATTTTCGCATGAATAAAATTAATAGCAGGTTTCACAGGTTTAATGATAAATTTTTTGAACGACAATGCTCGTCGACGTTCATGGATGTTATAACAAGATGAATGAATTTTTCGTAGCGTAAAAATACGTTGATGAGCCTTTTTATTTGCACTCTTCGAATTGTGGCATATTTCATTACATAATGAAACCTGAAAAGGTATAATGTAATGCAATTCTTATTCAAAAATACCCGTCCCCATGATAATTGGAATTTATTATTGGAATTTTGTTTTTATGGAGTCATTGTTAGTTATGTCCGATGTTATGATGATTTATAAGAGTTCATTTTTGAGAATGATAAATTGTTTTGCCATTGCATTTTTCTCTATTGTGGCAATTGTGACATATAACTTTTGAAGGGTGCTGTGACATTGTAAGGGAATGGCTTTTTACACGACTGCCCAACCAAGAAAGGAGTGTAGGTAATGTTTCGAGAGTTCATGTATGTATATATACCTCGTGCAATTCTTTAAAGGACTGAAACTCGTTTACCACTGAACAGATTCGACTGGGAATTGTATCTAAAGAACCCTTACCTTATCCCGAGTGTCATAGGCTAGGCTTTGTCTCAGAAAGCAGATAGTGTTTTTTTTTACGTTTGTTCTTGGGCTTATTCTTGCGCTCGCTCTATCCTCGACTCTGTCTCAGTCTTATCTAGCAGATTTACATTCAAAAATCAAACTTATCATTAATTTATAATTATCACTGGCCCGATGGCGTAGCGGATAGTAGTCTTTCCTTCCAGCTACGCCGAGAGTCGTGGGTTCGATCCTCACTAGACCCAAATATTTTTTAAACAAATTTTTCAGACATTTGTGTTTGGTCTGGGTGTTTTCTATGTATAATATGTATTTATTTACTAAAGGATAATAGTAATTATATCAGCTATTTAGTTCTCAAAGAATAAGCTATGCTTAGGTTGGAGTGTGAAATGTCGAAGATATAGGTATATATATAAAAAAGGGTCTTTGAAATCTTTTTCATTGTACCATATTTTAAGCTATATGTCTACTAAATAAATCGTAGCTTTCTACCTCGTATCTGGAATTAACGTGAAAGTGAAAGCTTGTTCTATCAAAAGACTCGAATGAAATCAATTTAATATTGACACCAAATCTATTTGTAATTCATTTCGGTATTCCGTTTGTAGGTACGAGTACCAAGACTCGCAATATACCTATGGTATGTTTCTCACACTTGTCCGTCCACTGCGTATTTATACCGCACCGTAGCGCATGCGTCTGTCAGACGATTAGAATGAAACATCAACGTGCTGTACAGGCTCTTGCTTATTTGATTCAATGTGCAGGCCATAATCAGATTTTTTTTCACACGATCTGTCACAAATTTTAAAAACAAAAACAAAGATTTTTGGGTACTACAGGAGTGTTCCTTTAAACCCCATTCTACCCAAGAATTATTAAATTGAATTGAAAGAAAATGGTTAAGGTTTGTTGTTCATATATAATTGCATTCATTACTCAAAGTTTATACCAAAAAATATGCCGTAGCTGTTATTAGTACTTTTTCATCCCAATGAGCCCGCATTGTTTCTTCCTAGATGTGGGTAATTTATTTTTTCATAATTCCTTCGGGAAAGGTATTCAAGCAGAACAGTTGCCTGTTACAGCTAAGCTTTATATTTGTGTTTATTTAGACAATTGATATCAAATTTTTAGAAACGATACGATTTGTAATATTATAACGTGGTAACTCGCGTGACCTATCCTGGTTGGCTCAAAGTTGTGCCTCAGCCTCCTTCGTGTAGCTGGCACCTCAAATCATTCTTAATTTAAATTAGTTTTTTGGCTGTCGCCAGGACAGATCAGACGATTGAGCTTATGTGTCTTGTGTAGGTCAACGGCACTGACCCGGAATATTGTAAAAGAATAATATAAGTGCCGTGTGATGCCGGCTTAGAATAGCATTACCCCATTTCTTGCTCGTGGGAGTCGTACGAGGCGACTAAGGGACTTGAGGGTGTGTATTACAATTTTAGGCGATGGGCTGACAACCTGTCACTATAGTGATATACAATTATCTGAATGACCCTCAAATGTTTATCAGACGTGGCGTGAGTGACCGTTTTTTCGGTCTTTTCCGCTCTGCCTACCCCGCAAGGGATATAGGCGTGATATATGTATGTATGTGTGTAATACTATAAGTTGCGGGGACAGATAATATTCTTTTATTTCTCACAGCAGCCTCCCCGTACCGTACAGTACTAACAGAATATTTACTTTAACTATTAGAGAAAAATATAACATTTTACTAATATCTATCCCCGTTTTGGATTTGTTTCAGCAGAAGCACCCGCATGTGATCTTCGAGGCGCGCACCAAGGCGAACAAGGGGTGTGCCAACAAGTTGGAGTACCGGCCGAAAACAAGGAGAACCAAACACGTGTCCTTTGTTGAGGAGCCGCTCGGTGATGACCCTGGGACCACGTGAGTGAAGATTTTATCTATTTATTCTATTTTTATACTTATTTTTTTATTTTGCTGTGTAATGCCGGATTAGAATAGCATCACCCCATTTCTTCCCCGTGGGAGTCGTAAGAGGCGACTAAGGGACTCGAGGGTGTGTTTTGCTATTCTAGGCGATGGGCTGACAACCTGTCACTATGGCGATACACAAATTTCCGAATGACCCTCAAATATTTGTCAGACGTGGCGTAGATGTCCGTTTTTTTGCGGCCTTTTACGCTCTGCCTACCCCGCAAGGGATTATAGGCGTGATGTGTGTGTGTTTTTTTTTATTAATGATGGGTTTGCTCCTGATTCTAGTCTAGGTCATAGGACAGAGACAGAGTCTAAGATGGAGCGAGCTAACCCAGAAGAAGCCTGTACACTCTTACTTTGAAGAGATTAGGGTTGTATGCGTTTGGAAACACAGACGCAGGTAGTGAGTTCCACTCTTTAGCAGTGCACATTATAAATGATGACTGGAAGCGCTTAGTCCGAATTGGTGGAATATTTATATTTATTTAATTATTTATTGCATACAAGATAAAACATAGGACAATAACATTTTCATTTAATAAAAAGAACACAAAAGGTAAGTACTATTTATTACTACGAGCCGGTTTTCTATTAGGACAATACAAAATAGTTATAAAAATAAAAATGTGTTACCCAAATTTCTTTTTTTACAATTACGGATCATGACGTCAATAAGTGATAATACTTACTATCCTACATTGAATAAAGTAATTTCATTTTCATTTTCTTAAAATAAATCTCTTCCAGCAGTCCTAAGGTAGAGAGATAGCATAATGTGAGGCTGATAAATCGTGCACAATTTTACACGTATACTTATATATGTGTATATAAATATATGTACCTAACACAATTATACTAAATATATACACATATAATACAACAAAAATCAAATAAACATACATACAATACAACTAATACTTTATTGCACATAGTACAAAAGGCGGGTCTAACGCCACGCGGCATTCTCTACCGGCCAACCAGGGGCTGTATTCCGCTGTTTGATGTTCCAATTGAGTTTAAAAGAGTGTCAGTTGGATGGTTTTGGCTGTTTTGTGACTCAATTTCTTTCTTTATAACAATTTTGTATTGTCCTGATAGAAAACCGGTTCGGGCGGGTTACTTGTATACGGCATGTATCTTTACACCACCAATAAACGCCATTTGTGTCAAATTGAAGTCAAGATTATCAAAAGGTGTTTACACGCGAACAATCAATCTAATAGAGTATCAAAATGTGCTGCTAAAAGTCCTTCAATGTTTTCCTTTATGTTACATTTTCACTGCGAATATTTTAGGCAGTTGTTTACAACGGTCGACTCGGTGTGCCAATGTTGAACAACCTTTGAACCGATTCAACGATTCTCCTTTGTGACAATCACGACAAACAAACAACGAAAACCTGGGGTACACACTCCACTTGAACCAGAGAAAGAAAAGTACTTTGCCTGTAAAGTCCGCCATAAAATAACAAGGAAATATTTTACAGACTTTTTAGCAAACGTTACTCGAACTCACAAAAGAAAATAAAATTCAAATATTCACTGAACTTTTAGACGACAATACTAAATCACAAGTAGAGCGTAGTTGTTGGAGTAAAAAGTCACTCGTTGTGAGGTTATTAATTCCAGGTTTTGTCCAACTTTGAGAAGAAATGCAGTTTCGTGCTAAATCCCGAGCTTTTGTCTCTTTAATCAAGTTTTTTCTCAACTCCAGCGGAACATACTTAAAAATACGAATTGCAGGACTGAAGAGAGACGTTTTTGTGCAAAAATAACCGCTACATGTTCTTTGGTAAAACATTTTTGATTGATTTAACTCAACTCAACCTAAACCTATAAATATTTTTGAATTTAACTTTAATTACAACATGATTGTGTATAAAATTTTCAAAACGTGTTGGGTATTAAATGTTTTAAGAACTTGCAAAATTGCTCTGCAGGCAGGGTTCGAACCTTCGACTTTCGGTATTAGTACAACCGATGCCTCTACCGACTAGGCTACCGCGGCTTGCCTGCCGTTAGTGAAATTATACTTAGCTGAAACAGTTATTAAATATAATATTTTCGACACATTTTAGAAGATATTATTCCCAAATAATGACTCTACTTTATCATATCTGTGTAGGAGCTCCAACTAGTTTTGTTTTAAAAATATTTCTCATTGAACTTTAAGCCAATGACTACAATACAGTCATGTGATATATTTTTAGAATCATCTTAACAAGCCCTTTCATTTGATACCACACAAGATATTTTTCAGATCTAAAACATTTATATCCATAATAAAATATATGACTTCAAAACAGTTTTTACCAGCTACGGGTCAGATCAATTCCTTTAGCCTAAAGATCAATCGTACAGATTTTATGAGCGTACTTTCACTTGCTTCATTATTTGTTCTATCGTTAGCACTATTAGAAGTTTTAGGAGATTTCGGAGCATCATCACTTAAAATTTGTACCTAACTAAATAAAATAGAAATTTATTATTAATTCGCTTCTATCAAATTAAAGTACAGATGCTGAAGCTTATTTACAGAATGCCCTCAATTCGGGATATAAATTCTCTTAACTTACCTAACATTAGTACTGTCACTTGCCATGTTTAAAAAAGGCCAATGGATTCTACGCAATTTATACTCAATTTAGTCGCCATTGTTTTCATCGTCGCCTTATTTTGACAGATAACACGTATTTTGCCTCAAATTATAAGACATGACATGACTAAAATATCTCCTATCCTTTTCTAAACCTACCTATTTGACGGAAAGTGACAACAGTAATTTGAGGTAAGTTTAGTGAATTTCTATCCCGAATTGAAGCCAATATTGCATTATTAATAGTAGTGTAGCTGTAGTTACCAAAGACATAATAAATAAACCTAGTAGTTACAGATAGCGACAGTGCTACAAGCGGCCATTTTCAGCACTTTCGCTATCTGTAACCTCCTTGTTCATTTTTTTTACTATAACCACAATCGGTATATACATAAAAACCTGCATTTCAATCTCACATAAAATTTTCGATAATTACGTTTTCATGGATTTATGAATTTTAAAGTGATAAGGGCGCAAGTTACGCTTCGAAATCCCCTTAAGAATAAAATTTACTGTATAAGACTTGGTAAAGTTAGTACGTAAGACTAAGGCAATTCACTCACTTGTCGTCAGTCGTTCCGTTTTGTTAATGCAGCGTGACGCATGCGTCTGTCAGACGAAAGAAAATTTCGAATTCTATTCTTGTTATTTTACTAATACGGCTACGGTGGATTTACGGTGCGTAACGGACGTGTGTGTCAAACGACTTGACAGAAGCCTCCGTAACGCACTGAAAAACCACCGTAGCCGTTATAGTATGGGTATAAGATTGGAATTCGCAATTTCCTTTCCTTTGCGTTGAAAAAACGGAATGACGGGCGACAAGTGAGTGAACCGCCTACGCTTATCTTTCAACGATGCATTACAAACATATAACTACTAAATGAATTGTGTAACACATGTTTCTGCCTAGGCACGAGCTGTAATAAACTTTAGTGTAATTACGATCCGCTTATTACCTAGAATCCAGAACCTGAGTACTAGATTGAACGAGGCAAGAGCGATGCTTGTAGTTAAGCTAACGACGCTCTCAGGATTAGCTATAGCTTGTTATAGCTAGGTATTTGTTTTACGTGCTGGAGAGCTCTGAATAAACTTAATTACCTTATTCATGCGAGGATTTAGTTAAAATAAAACAAGCTTTAGAAAATTCATATATCACGCCTAAATCTCTTGCGGGGTAGGCATAGCGTAAACGGCCGTAAAAAAACAAACATTTACGCCACGTCTGACAAATATTTGAGGGTCATATGGAATATTGTGTATCGCTATAGGATAGCCGATCGCCTCAAAATGCAATACACTTGTAAACCTTGAGTCCCTTAGTTGCCTCGTAGAGCACCCACGGGAAAGAAATGGGGTGATGCTATTCTAAGCCGACATCACATGGCAAGAAACATGGGTTTGGTCACGGTTCGGTAACCTAAAATTGTAAGATTTCCTGTGAGTTGCTCAACGTTTTTTTTTTATATCCGCACAGACTTATTAAAATAACAATCCAAAATAAACACAACAATCAATTTCCAAGGGTTCGTTTGTAGTCGATAGTTTTATCGCGGTTTTTCATCGATTCGGTTACATTCAATCTGTAAAGAAATAAATTTAGTGAGTCACTGTGAATTAGTTTCTAATAGTTAGTTTAATTTAATTGGCTTAAACTTTTTAGTTTTATTTTGTTGTATCTAACTACTGTTATAATTCAAGCTGTAAGTTTCCCAAAGAAACCAAAAATAAAATAAAATAACGATCCCGGCAGATGGAGCCATGCCACGCGTTAACACTTGCACATCACTTGCATAATTACGTCAACGGAAGAGGTGTTAGTAGTACTGATACAGAAAGTCGCAGGGTCAAATCTTGCCTGCAATGCAGCTTTTCAGGTTCTATAAAAACTGTATATCCAACACGTTGTAGCGTTTTAAAATTTTGTACACATATCAAAGCTCAAACGACTTAAAAAACATTTTATATAGTAAGCTTATTCCAAGCCCCCAAAATCTGCTACATGACTCTCCACGTTCCACGTCAGTGACTTATGTACTCGTAAACATAACCTATAAACCACGTGCATATAATACACATGGACGAAGCCCCATCCAAACTAACGAACCGAGAAGCGCACGGTTATGGCTAATCACATCTGCAGTACAATCGATTGAACATTGATTAGCTTTGCAAACATCTACCTGCTGTTGCCTGTGTTGACACAGCTTTATAAGGACTTAGTATTAACGATATCAAAACACGTTGCTCAATTGAAGTTTTATTTGAATGCTATGTTTGTCAGTAACTGTCTTACATAAAGCAGTAATAAGCAGTAATAAATCTAGTTAAGAACTGCTGCTGCTTAAGGCACTAATGATGTATATTATGTAAGATGTTGATAAACCAATAAACAATAAAGAAATAAACACAGTACAATACAGCCTTTAGTTCAATCACGGAGTTTTGTGCCAACAATAAAAATGTATATGTAATATCATTCAATGTAAAATTCCACGATTGAGCTGTATGCAGGTGATACCCAACCGAAATTTTAGTATGACATGATGTAAGGTATACAATTTTGTAGATATCTTCTAGTTGACACTTGTGACAGCGTGATAAAGGCTTCAAATAGCATCACCCCATTTCTTTCCCGCGAGTGTCGCACGAGGCGACTAGGTTTTTATGTGTGTAACAATTTTAGGCGACAGGCGGACCTTTCACTATAGTGATACGATGAGTGATACACGATTTTTCTAAAACATTTAGAACCATCTGAGGCAACTACGAAATTGAAAACAAAAATAACTTATACCCAACAAAGATGTAAAATCAATCTATGTAAATAAAACTCGGAGCTTTATTGTAGGTATGAGATCCCTTCATCAGATCCCAGCAAATTGGGTCTGACTGAATGATTTATAAGGCACCGGCATCCCTATGAGAAGGTTTTGGGTCCGACAATGGATACATTTCTTCAACAACATTATAATATTTTACCATCAATCAAAAGTGTTACCTAAGTAAGTAATCATGTAGGGAGACCGCTCTGTTTTTGTGTGTACTATTTTACTCTAGAATAGAATCTAAAATTACCAGAATATTTCTGTTACTTTTAAAATTTTAGAGAAACCAAAAATTTCACACGACAGGCTTTAAAACCAACGGCTTTCGGCATATCAATTCATTTTCTAATCATCCTGTAAAATAACGGCTTCTATTTTTTCAATATTTGATGTTAGTGCCAGGAACTAGACCCCTACTTGCAACAATTCCAGCAAAAAATAATATTTTTTTACGGAATAAAATCTACTTCAAATACAGGACGCTCCACCTCACTTTTAAAGTTCGTTAATTTTGGTTTTTAAAGTGCCGTTCAAATAGAGAAAGAAAACAAAAATCAAAAATTCGTCTATGACCCAAAGGCGTAGCGGATAGTATGTCCTGTCGTGGGTTCGGTCCCAACAAGACACAAATATTTGTAAAGTCATTTTAAGATATCTTTGTAAGTCTGGGTGTTTCTCTTTACACCAAGTATTATTTTACAAAAAAGTATAAAAGTATTCATATCAGCTATATAGTTCCCATAGTACAACCTTTGCTAAGATTGTGTTGTCCAGGATATTTATTAATTTTACATTGATCTGAAACAAATTCTTCCCTCTTATTAACTCATCTATTGTGTAGCAAATACTTCACAGAATCTTATTATTATCGTGTGTTTTATTTATGAAAAGGATGTTTGTCCCCAAATACTCTCTTTTGTTGTCGTTCCACGAGCGTGTTTCAGAATACAAGATCATTGACCCTTTGTGTGTACTTTTGTTCAGTTTATATTGAGGATATGAAGACTAGCTAATATGAACCGTCTCTGTTTTTGATGTTTTAGTCATTCGTATTGTCTGCGCCACAGGCTCATGAACGATACGCCTTCTGCAACAAGTAAGATGCAAAAAGTATATTACAAAAGTAGGCTAGGTACTTATTTCCATTTTGGGGCTATTGGTATCGTAATGGGAGTTTACTGTTTAAGATTTTTTTAAAGTTTAGTATTCTAAGAACTCTGTAGATGGCGTTGAACTGACTACGTTACTAGATTCCAAGCCAAAAGGCAAAAAGAAATGTTCTTGCCAGATCTATCCTCATGTTTCGCACTTTGTTATTAATTAATAATTTGTTTTATCGTTGTTGTTTTCGTTGTGGGTTTCATTCATATGCAGGGAAACCCTTAAAAGTAAATATTTTGGTGATTTCAGTGATTGGGTACATCACTGAAATCACAATGATTATTTACGTTTCGTTTTACAATCTTATAAATCAAAGTGAAAAAAATCGAAAAATTTTGTGACGTTCTGTTCCATACGTTGACTAAAAAAGATTTATAAATAATAAAAAGAAACCTCCCTATTCTGACATTGTTTTAAGAACAAATTTATATGAGTACTAGGCTAGGTTAGGTTTTAGTAAGGTGTTTAATTGCTTAAACTCGGAATAATCCTACAAAGTTATAAATTTCCAAATATCTTTCTGAATCGATTCCTTCTCCTCAAACAGGATATTCGTCAATTTATTATTTTGTTAGGAGGATTTGATCCAGGAATCTCTGAATCCTCAGACGACACTCAGAAGGCTAGCCCCCAGATAGGATATAAATAGAAGTTACCAATTGATGAGTCGTTTCGTCATATCATCGGTACCTACATTTATAATAGGCAGTTCCTCTTCATTAAGCGCTCCAATCGATCGCGAAACAATATTCTTCCGCATTGACAAACACCAAAATGTCCCTTGAACCCAATCATTAGAGTTTACAATCGAATCACCTCACTGAGCGGCAGTTTGAAATGTCAAAGGCGTGATTACGAGTCTCGTGGTTCCGTGGAATATCAAAGTGGAACGGATAAAATTGGACTCGCCTTATCTTTGAACTGTGATTGGCTCTGGAAATGACTTGGAATGGTAGAATTTTAATGGCCAGTTTGATTGAATGCAGTGCTATTTGATTCAAGATATTTTAAAGTGACTTATTTAAAGCGGTTCTCCCACTTGTCGTTCGTCCAGTGTTTTGATAGACGCATCCGTAAACGCAACGTAGCCGTATTTGTATGGGAATAAGATCGGAATTCGTCATTTCCTATTGTCTGACAGACACATGCGTTACTCTGTCCAAAAAAATGCGCAGCAACGGATATTGTCCGTTGCTACGCATTGCTGCGAGAACCACGTAGGGAATAAAACACTGATGGAATTTATTTTATTTGATGGTAGAAAATTGACACCCTTCCTACGCAATTCATCAAAATTGCCCACGCATTGATAAATACTTAGCCAACTCTTCTTCTTAAAGAGCCTTGTTCATGCAGGTGGAAAAACTGCCATTCACTCCGCCAACGACATCACTTCTTATTAAGACATTTTCCCTTCTCTCTGCTGTTGAAATAACCTACGCACTACATAGTTTATGCAATAATCTGTGGTATACTAAATAAGTACCACCGAAAAAACAATACTCTACATTCCCACTGAAGTATGGAGAAGTGGCAAAAACTTACACGTCCGTCCAAAGATATAAGAAAAGCGCCATCAAAACACCAGACAGAACATTAGCTGAAGTTGCAGCCATTACCCAAACGAAACAACCGTAGCGAAGCGCGGATTAAGAAATTTGCAAAATTACTTGAATCAGATTAAGACAGCATTATAATTAAAAATGGTCCAGCCCTCAGACTGGCTGGGTGAGTCACAAAATGCTGACACAAAAAACTGTGAGGATAGAATTCGCAGATTTTGAATTCACAAAATGTGGAGAAATACTTTGGGTGATCTGATGATAAGTGTTCTTTGTGATTTAGCACTGTGAGTGCAAAAATCTTAATGCAGGTCTCCTTTGTGACTAATTTAGCAGACTTAAGTAAGTAGGTACATTATGAATTGGTTGAAAAAGCTTTATTAACAGATGCTTGCAACATAATTATTACACGTCGTAACAAACTAATGAAAGGTTATTTTTAGAATACGAATTAATTACCTTACGGGAAAATAAGGGTACAACTCTTGTGAAATTTTGTTTCTCAATTTTTTATGTTATCAAAATCAAATCAAAACGAAAAACGGATTCATTTTAAAGAAATCAAGTGTTTATCTTATCATCAGCAACGAAAGTGACCCATCCAAGAGCTGTTAAATAATATTTTATGCCTGGTCACACCGGCGAAGGCAAAAACGCTTCTTCGGTGTAGTAGGAGGAAGGGAAACGTCAAATTTACAAAATAATTATTTACGCTCCCGGACAATTTTCCAAACGAGATCCGTGCAAACAGAGCCTGTTTACTGAGATATATTCTGAGAAACAAGACGAGGACACTTGAGTAGTGCTGTACCAGCTACATTAGATAAAATAGCAGCTACAGAGACTAATGAATTTTGTATAAGCCTTATGGTAGCGTTTGCTTATTTTTTTGGACGAGTTTTTGACATATAACAATATAACTTAATATGGATTAAAACTGTAGAAAATATAAAACATACTACAGCGTAGCATTGAATTTTGTTCTCATTTCTTCAACAGGTCACTCGCCAAAAACGGAAAACTGTAGCTCTGCCTCAACCCTACGCTTCGGCTTGACAAATCTTTTTAGTCACGCACGCCCTCCTCCCACGACACGATTTCACCGGAAAATAATCCCCGATGGGATTAATTCCTACGTTAAATTATACACGGCTGCTTTTTTCCACAGGATCCTCTTAACAAATGTTGCGTGGCATTGGAGGGCCTGCCCAGGGGACGCACTGAGTCCCCTGAATCGTTTAGGGCTTCTTAAACGAACAGGAGTAGATTACTAAGTAGCTCAAGGTTCTGGTTGTTTCTATGTTTTGTTTGTTTACAATTCCTTTTTGTTCTTTGAACTTGGTTTCAATACTTTTCTTGTGTATAAAACAGTAATGTTCGTACTCGTAAATTCTTATCTCGCTCGTGTAAAAATGTTGGTTTATACGTTTTGTTGCTGATATAAAATAGCACTAAGAGTGCCAGAATTGTATAATGCAGTAGGCGATTCGTCAAATCGTGTCGTTCCTTCTTCAACTCAACGTAACGCGTGCGTCTGTCAAACAAAAGGATATTGTGAATTCCGATCTTATTCTCATACAAATACGCAATGGTGTATTTTACGGTGCGTTACGCTGCGTAAAAGACGCGTGTGTCAAACGACTTAGCAAACGTCTGACAGACACATTCGTTACGAAAACGTAACGACACGACGACTAGTGAGCGAACCGCCGCCTTTATTGTGCTTGAAAAGCATTAAAAGCTACATTAAAGCTGTCAGGGTTATTGAAAACTAAAGACTACCAAATTTCCTTGGGTTTTCAATATTTGACGGCAAAGGTCGTCACGAAAATCAGTAGAATTAATTTTCAGTCGTCTAGAAATACTTTTTCAAAAAATGCCATCCCTATAAATTACACTAAAAGATTATATCTCACCTCAATTTCTTATTCACGAGGTATACCCAAAAGCCAGACATCTCGTTATCTCATGAAAAGCGAAAAGGCCACAAATTCTCCCAAATAAAGGATCGAGACATTCCAAACGACCTTTGCAATCAATATAACTTCATTATCAAATCTTCGATTTCCAGCAGTTTGACCATACAAATTCGTATTTTGCTATTATGGTGCTTTATAAATGTTCTCCGTACCTTATTAAAGGTTAAATAAATAAATAATACCTTGGAAATTTCACACGGCGCCATCTAGCCCCAAACTATGCTAAGCTTGTACTACGGAAACAAGATAGCTGATATACATACTTTTACATACATAGATACTTTTTTTGTAAATTAATACAAACATAGAAAACGCCCAGATTCAACACAAATATTTGAAAAGTAACGTCAATTTTTTGTGCTGTGTGGGGATCAAACTCACGACCGTCGGCGTAGTAGGCACAAGGGTACTGTTCACGCCATCGGGCCAGTCTCAAATCTCTCCCAAATCTAGAAGATGCGGAAAGTAAGAAAGGAGATGTAAGGGATGGTTTTATGCAATCTATCTCCAAATGGTCTATTCCGGGCAACGGCACCACAGGATTGCACAGGCTTGCATGTGGATAAGTCTGACTGAACGATTCCATTCAAGGAGAATAGCGCGCAAGCAAAATTTTTAAACATAAAATTCTGAAAAATACATGTTATTGTCTAACAGATAACAGATACTATCAGTTTTACTATTTGACACACTTTATAGGATAGAAAAAAAATGCTATAAATTAGGTACATACCTACCTTTTCTAGTAAAAGTTTTGGGTGAGTTTTGAGTTAGACATTGCAACAGTATTTCTCTAGTTACTTTGTCGAAAAAAACCTAAAAGCTCGCAAAACTTTGAGCGCAAAATGATTTATGCTGTTTTTCTTTGGAGAAAGTAACGGGACCAACTTGTTTGGAAGAACAGGGATGATGTGAATACATTTTATTAAAAATAATAAAAGCAATCTTTATTGTTGCAATATCATCCTGGCTAAGCATACGCTTGACAGTTTTTCAAGCAATTTCACACTGACAGGATAACTTAAATTTTAAAAGCAGTAGCAGAATATACTTTTTGTGATGGTTTCACTGATTTCTGATCCTGAAGTTTTTTGCAAGATAATACGGTTGATGGTGGTCCCGATAAAATTGATTAAAGGGAATTAATGGGAGGGTGAAAGGTCATTCTAATCGGTTTAAAGCCAGTTTTTTGTCTGGAATCAGATGGAGTTTGTTACGGAGTACTTTCTACCGTTATTGGATGTTACGCGTTTGGTCCCTTTCATGTCATTAATTTTTTTATGTTATTTAATCTAGTGATTATTTTCACTTAGATTAATCAGTATTAACGAAGATTATTTTTATATTCAATTTAATCCCTTGGGATTTTTAGGGTTCTTTGTCTAGATATTATAAATAAGTGTTGTGTACTGCCTGGCTAACAGGCGCACCACGACAAAGCATGTTATTCAAGCGTGACTTTGTGACCTATGTTGACGACATTATGAAGTTTTACCCTTACTCTAAAAACAATTAGTAATTAAAAAAGAAATAGAAATGAAATGTGTCATAATCAAACATATAGACTCATCATTGGCCTCACACGTCTGTGACAGACGATTTAAACAGTGTCTGAGGCAGACACTGCGTTGCCTGGGACGCAATTATGGAAAACGCAGGGCTGCCCAGGACCTGCGCCACCCTCTCGGCCTTCCTGGCTGGATCCGCAGGAACGACTAGTCGATACGTGCGGAGCCAAGTCGGCTGCAGGAGTCTGCCGCGCGGTAGATCTCTGTCACACGCGCCTGACGGAGACCCCGTTCCGGGTTTAATTGTGGAGTTGGCCTCTCCAGGTCCGTGCATGGGTCGGACTTATCCCTCGGTCGCTTCTTACGACCCCCACGGGAAGAGATGGGGTGGTGCTATTCTACTCTGCCGGCACCACACGGCTAAAACATTTAACATTTAATATAGACTAACACACTGATGAAAGGAAAATAATTGCAAAATTTCTTCCCCAGTGACACCCGCCCAAAAGACGACCGCGCGTGGCGGTGGTGGCACGACGCCGGCCTCCGGGCGCTGAACCGACGGAGGCGAGACGTCAGAGAAACCACCAAATACATTGAAACAGCTCTGGTGATAGACAAGGCAATGTTCGACCGGAGGAACGGCAGCACCAGGTCGGAGGTGGTGCACGACGCGATCCAGGTCGCCAATATTGCTGATCTGGTAAGTTACATTATTACATTTTGTCACAATTAATTTAGATGCTCCCACACTGGGGGGCGCTTAACAAAGTAGCCCAGTACTAATCCGTACTCTATGTTCCAAATTTCATTGAAATCGGTCAAGCCGTTTGAGCGTGAAGAGGTAACAAGCCAACACACATACACACACACAAACTCTCAGATTTATAACAATGTAGAGTATAGCCTGGAATAACACATAAGCTACTCTTTACCGCAGGAAAACGACTATTATCACGGGAAAATGAGTGGCAACGGGTGAAACCGCTGGGCGGAAATCTAGTTTATGATATAAATTTGGTTTCTTGTTTATTTCGTTAGAACTGTATACATTCACACATCCCGCATCCCTTTGGACAATTATGTACCGCTGTAGTGGGTTATCGTTATTAACCTGTCGCCTGTTACGTGTGCTACACCCATAAGGTGGTGATGCTATTCTAATCCGCCATCACACTATAACAGTACTGGCAAAAGTTGTTTTAAACAGTGTCTGAAACTGTCTTCCAATCATTTTCATAATATATTTCCACATAACCTCTTTTGATGGCACAATCTTCCCAATCGACGTTCCTGTCAGCAAAATATCACGAGGATTTTCCTCAAGGCTCTTCATCACAATAGTAGGCATTATCATTATATCTCGTCACGTCAGGACCCAAAAACAAAATGCCGTCACTTGGTGTTACCGCTGTAAGGGCAAATACACATGTATGTGGATGATGTTTTCAACCTTCTTGTGGAAATCAAGAAATTTGTTTTTGAGGGAACCGTGGAGTCGTGTGCTGTGTTGTGTTTTCAAGGCATTATTAGACAATAATAATTGTATAAATAAATATGGTTTTTCTATAGATAGCTTTTGATGGCTTTTTCCAAGTAGATGGTTAGGATTTTTCAAGATTAGTGTAAAACGTTTTTGAGTTTCCATCTTACGTTATCTGGGCAACTTCATTCACTCGTAATTGAACCTTTCCTGTCTTTTGTATTCTCGTATTATTTCACCAACCTATGTACACGCGGCTTTAATCCATTCTTCTGAATGTCTGTTCGTCCCATTGCAGTAACCGTCCTCTGACTATTACATCTGACCACAATTGTTATGTCCTACGAATGGGGGGAGGAATAATCTTTTGGTTTGTTACTGAAGGCCATGCCAGACGTATGAAATGATGAGATAAAAGGTTTTTGTAATTACAAGGCCTTCGTGGATGTATCCACGAATATATAATACAAATACAAATACATAACCTTCGCATCACATCTTAGTCACCACAATCAATAAATACAGTACAAATATACATGAGCTGAAATAGGCGTAGGATCAGAACATTGCTGGTTTTAAGCTTACCCTTAGTCAAAAATGGGTGTTCTTAAATATTTTTGTTTCATAGAAAGATAATTATAATTTCATTGGATAATGATGGATACTGAAATTCTGTGTTAGTTTATAGGTAATCATGAAAATGCATTTTGGTTTGATATTTTGCGTGGGATTCGTGCTCACTTCTCCGTCGATCCGGGCTGGCGCTCTGATCTACTAAGTATTCATTCGTGTTTTCTCTTTACATACGTCTATAAAACACACACACACACACATATCACGCCTTTAATCCCTTGCGTTGTAGGCAGAGCGCAAACGGCCGCAAAAAACGGACAGTTACGCCACATCTGACAAATATTTTAGGGTCATTTGGAAAACTGTGTATCGCCATAGTGACAGGTTGTCAGCCCATCGCCCAAAATTACAATACACATCCTCGAGTCCCTTAGTCGCCTCTTACGACTCCCACAGAAAAGAAATGGGGTGATACTATTCTAAGCCGGCATCACATGGCATAAAACTATAATTTCTATAAAACACCATTTGCAAAGAATTAAGCAAGCAATATGTGTAAGATTTCTGTAAGCAGCAACTTCTATTTAAGTGATTCCAATCTCTTTAGAACAGAACACGCAACGAATGATAGTGTCCCTATCAAAAACTAGCTTACAACTATTCATAATACAGCAAAAAAGTATTTAAAAAAACTAAGCTTACAATTCGACCACAAATAACAAACTATTAAAATGCCCAAGCGTAACAACATTACGCCTCGGCGGGCGTTACAAGCCGGGGTAGGCCCAGAAAGGACCGGACCGTTTACACATTTTACCCTTACGAGTCCCATTGAGTGAGGTTGACCCATTAATAAATTAAAAAATATTTATTTCAAAGTTCATAATTCGTCGTCCGTTCATTAACGTTAAATAAATAAGATAAAATAATCTCAAATATAATAGTTTAACAACAGACAACGGTAAAGCGTGAGTTAAATTAGTTTGTCGCACATTTATTCAAAGGTGATTCTTCTTTTTCTTCTTTTTGTGTGGGACACCGAGTCGTCCAACGACCCGATGAACCCTGGTGTCAGAGTTTTGCAACCGCCAACTACCACTAGTAGGCCTCTGACATGGTTGTGTTACGACCGCCGTCTAAGTTATCATAGACAGCAACCGGGACCGACGGCTTAACGTGCCCTCCGAAGCACGGAACCATTTATTTTCGGACAATCAGTTGGTTCACCCTGCAATGTCCTAACCAGACCGGGGACAAATTCAGGACAAAGGTGATGATTTTATTGAATAAAAAGCATTGAACTGGCATGCAGTTTCATCCACCTCAGGAACGTTGGCGAGTCTCACCGCTCGGCCAATGCTAACAGAATGCTGTTAGTGCTGCCTCGGAAATGCTGTGTAGCGACTTCTGGGAGCTACGACAAGAAGCTCACTCAAAGTGGTTCACAAACAAGCAAGACGCAACAGAAGTTCCAACATAGCTGCAAGATGGCGCCACGTGACAGAACAAAGAGCCTGAAACGCGGTATCGAAGTGTTTCACCGCGCAACGCATATATACAACTTCCAATTCTATCCAGGTGGACCAGTCGGTCCCCTGGCCACAACACCCGGCCAGGCGGGTAGCTACCCTTTTCCCGACACCACCTGGAACCCTTCATTCTGCCTATTGGCATCACTCCTGTCACCCGCCATAGCTGTATCAGCGAGGCGCCCCGCTTTTGAATGGGCCCCAGTATTCAATTTAATTTATTTGTTGATTGCCAAAATTTGTTAAAGTATTTAATTCTATGAAGTGTGCCGTGTGATGCCGGCTTAAAGTGCCGTGTGATGCCGTCTTAGAATAGCATCACCCCATTTCTTTCCCGTAGGAGTCGTAAGAGGCGACTTAGGGACTCGAGGGTGTGTATTGCAATTTTAGGCGATGTTCTGACAACCTGTCACTATGGCGATACACAATTTTCCGAATAACCCTCAAATATTTGTCAGACGTGGTGTAAATGTCCGTTTTTTGCGGTCGTTTACGCTCTGCCTACCCCGTATGGGATTATAGGCGTGATATATGTATGTATGTTTGTATTCTATGAAGTTTTGCAATGTTATCCATTTTAATCTGGTCTCTTATGTTTTGACATCATTATCATAAATATATCCTGATTTTGGATTACCATATAAAAGCCACCGTCTGAAAACAAATGCTATTATCATGTCGGTGCCGTTGTATTTATTTGGAACATCGAAAACATGTTTACCAAAATCCGGGGATGCCAGATCCCGGGTTGTCGACAAAATTATATTGAAATACAAAACAAAGTGCGTAAATAATTTTTGGATACAACCTTCAGCAACCTGGCGTTTTGCCAGCAAAGCAACACTGCGATTGACAGGTAGGTTAAGATTTTTTAGGCACTAAACAACAATTTATAAAAGATCCTAGTGCTTCAGAATAAAATAAAAACAAAGAAGAGGCATCATAGACAACGTATCATCATAGTATTTGTGTAGGTATATTTTCGGAATTATATGTATGTATGTTATTTATTTATTTGGCTTAGCGAATAGCACTCCTGCCTTCTACGCTTAGGGTCGTGGGTTCGATCCCCACAAGACACAAATATTTGTAAAGTTAATTTTCAGATAGTTGTGTTTAATCTGGGTGTTTTCTATGTATAATATGTTTTTATTTACAAAAAAAGTCTATAAGTAATCATATCAGCTATTTAGTTCCCATATTACAAGCTATGCTTAGTTTGGGGCTAGATGGCGCTGTGTGAAATGTACAGCACATTAATTTTATTTATAATTATGATTTCACACCCGAGTGCACCCGTGTCTTTTTCTCTCTGTTTACCCTCTGGTTGGCCGGTAGAGAATGCCGCGTGGCATAAGGCCCGCCTTTTGTACTATATGTGCAATAAAGTGTAAACATAAATGAACAAATATATCGATGTTCAGCCTTTCTTGCTCTAAGTAGTTATCTCTAAGTGACTATATATATCATCATAATCACCAGTATGTAGAGCTTGTATTTGAATCATTTCGTACTCTCTGTTAACATAATTCTCAATATTAGCATATTGTTAATTCCGCGTGCCCCAACACACGCAAACGTCATGTCCAAACTCGCATCATAATCGTATTATCTGGTAGAATAAACTCCATTTCCATCACATTTACCACCAGACACCCTCGTCTTCAAACTTTTACATAAAAATAAACTTATCTTCACTTCCCAGGAAACAATTTAGAGAACTTACCTCTTCGATTTGGCGAAATTTCAACTGAAGATTATACGGGTCCAAGAAACTTCCTACAGTCTAGATCAGGTGAACATGTGTGCTGAAGTTCCAACATTATCTTCCCTTGTAATGGAAAGCCCTTCAAGCAAATGTTAAAGGAGAGAGAGTCTTACAAACAAAAGTGAACTCCGAAAAACAAGATTCTTTAAAGCTTTACAGAATGAATTATTTTAAACAGCGAATGTATACAAAATTAACGATCCATGTACTCATTCGTCTCTTAAACAACGAAATGTTTCGAACATGGATCTAAAAATAAAATTTATCCCATGATAATAGATAATTCAATTACCATAATTGTATGTAGGTTTATATTTTTTATTCTCTTGTATCCTGTATTTATTACGTTTATTCAATTTACCATTTCTTTTCTATCCATCACTCTCACACTGCTCTGTTTTCCTATACTTTCTCCTCTACCCAAAGGTTGTCTGGAAGAGACAAGACAAGACTAAACAAGCAAGGCCGTCATTGCGCATATTAGCTCTGAATTTTCTTATTATTTAAGCTTATGTCTTTTTTTCCAATAAAGTGTTTTTACTTACCTACGTACTTACCTCATCGTCAGTATTTTATAGATGTCCGAAGTGATAATGAGAGATTGGAATTCTCAACTTGATGTGTGTGTGACTCTAAGTGGGCGGGAACATTTTCCCTGACCTCACATTCATTGTTCAGCGCCCTCTCTAACTAACCGTCTAAGTGCAAAGCCATGCTCCTTATCTTGGTTTCAGTGAGTTTGATCCAAGTTTCCGGTGATACGGTACCTCTGCGCTTGAATTTAGGCAAATCGTTTCATGAGGATCCGTTTTCCTGTGAGCTATGTGTTTCGGCATCAGGAGTTGTTTTATCCTTGCTTTTTATCTTGCCTTGTAACGCCCAGGCTTCTGAGAGTTTTTTTACATATAGCGGCCCATGTGCCTAATAAAAGGCATGATTCTTCAAAGTTTAATCAAACTTAAATGCACTTCTTTGTCCTGGAAGCCTGCAATTACAGCATGTCCTGGGTCTACAAGCCATAGCACATACACACCAGTCGACATTTTCCCGTACCACTTTAAAAGCTGAATAACTCGGAAACTATAAAAAATCGGGAAACATACATGGGTATGATTCGGATACCCATCAGTATACGGCAATATTTTGTTTACACTATTATTCCTTTTTTCATCTTTCACACCCAATGACCCACTAATATGACTCACTTGTCCACAGTACTTTCGCACGCTGAACACGAGGGTATCTCTCGTGTACATCGAGTCGTGGCAAGGACAGGACAGAGCTGACATCGACAAGAAGCAGGACATCACCAGAGCAATACTTAAGTTCAGCGACTACACTGCCAGAAAACTTTTTACTGTAGAAAAGGATACTACACAGCTGCTAACGTGAGTATTTATTTTATTTTCTGTAAGTGTAAAAGACCTGAGAAGGCATTCGATTGTTTTATTGTGAAGGCATTCGATATCGTAAATATTAAAAGAAAAGATGAACGGAAAGACCGCGCGGAAAATCCCCGATGCGCTGGACTGATCAAGTGAAGGCTGCTGTTCATGTGCCTCTTCACGAGTGTGCCAGAAAAACGGCAATTCGAGAAAACTGGCAATGGATAGTGAAGCGTGCCACCAACCCACAACCGACGACCATGATCACTCTGTCAAGAGTGTAACACTTTAGAAGACGATCATAAAAATTGGGATTGTTGTACATGTGAATACCAAATTTTAAAAACACTTCCCATGTGTTTTGAAGATTTTTACGTCGCTCTGTGGTAATACAGGTGGTGATTGAGATATTAAAGAGAAAGGAGAATATAAAATAATATCTCTTCAAAGGCACCCACATTGCCATTTCAACCAAATATAATGCGCTTTTTGAAAACGTTACTCTTAAATTACGAGATTCCGTCGTTTGCGAAATTCACGAATTTCCGCGACAGTTGCAAGAAAATCCTGGGGAAATCTGCTTACTGCCACAGTTCTATTCACTTTGACAGTGTGAAACAAGCATAAAATGAAACCCGTTTTACACTAGAATTGTTAAAGGCTAATCTTATCTTATTCCTACCTACCATACCTTATCTGTTTCAGCGAATATTAGGCAAGACACCTGTATTTATCAGAAGAAAATAGAATTTGAAAATGATTTAAGTAATTTGAGACACAAAACCGAATCACAGATCGAAACAGTGCATTTCTTTTCCATTTTTTTAATCTAAAAGCGCTATTAATATACAAACATACATCAGCCTATAGCAGTCCATTACTAAACCCCCAGGGTACGCCATAAGGCACGATATCCCGTTGTTGCCTTCCAGTCGCTCCTTTAAGACATCGATCACTTACTGACGCGTGGCATCCGCTCGAGAGTCCACATGCTCCACCGTCTTTCGGTTCTACCACAAATGTGACCAGCCCACTACCTTCTACTTTTACTTCAGCTTGACATCAGCTTTCAGACTATATCCGTTACTTTGGTCTTCTGGCGGATGATCTCATTCTGGATTTTGTCCATAATAGAGATACCGAGCATAAACTTTTCCATAGCTCTCTGAGTGACATGTAGCCGGTGGGCCATTTTTACTGTCAGATTGCGTGACCAAGTCATGACTAATAGGTACTATTTATAGTAAGTAAAAAAGCTGAAAAAAATATTATTGAAACGTTTTTGGTGCTATATTATATTCTAGAAAGTTTAGAACAATTGGAAGATCGCAACTAGCAATTTGATGCAGAGATACTAAACTGAAATGTCTCTTTGACAAATAAATACTCGTCGAATTCAACGGATCCAATTTATTTGAAGCAAAACTTGAGTATGTACCTACCTATATCTGCTCCAATACTTTGCTCGCTCACGCTTATCAAGTTTGACTTTAGTCAAGCTTTAGTAGATGGAAATTGTACTCAAAAGAAAGAAACTTGTCTGCTTTAAACTATAACTTATAGATGATACAGTTCTCCTATCAATAGACACAGATACAAGCAAAAAAAAATTAAGAACACGACTGGTTTTTGATATGAAGATCCAGCCTATGACACTCGGGATAATACGAGGATTCTTCTGATATAATTCCCATTTGTGTTTACTGTTTAAGGAGTTTCAGTCCTTTAGAGAACCACACATATATACCTAAAAACCTATATATACATACATACCTATATATGAACTCTAAAAACATTACACTCCTTTTTGGTTGGGCAGTCGTGTAAAAATAGAGCTTCAACTAAAATAAATTACTTAGGTAATCAATAGCGAAACGCACAAAACTATTTTCTCCCATAAATACTCCGTTCGCCCTCGAAATTGTAGCCCAAAGGCACTTCCGTCGTGTTTACTTAGAAGCCATGTAACGTTGCTTCAACATAGATACGCACAGATACAGTTATTAATAAAACAAATATTCCAGTATGTACACAACTTGTTTGCCTAGTAATTTATCTTTGACGAGCTCTGTTATTGAGCTGCGCTCCGGTGCCACGGGAATAACGAATAACTATGTTTTTCTGTGCTGAATAACTGCGGGTTTCGTTTTGTATCATGGTGTGGGTGGTTATTTTAATGAACAGATGCAAAACTTGTAGGTAATCAAACTACTATCAAGTCATGAAAAGAATTTGAACCCAATATTACATGTAGGTTTATATATATTATTTGTATGCATGATACAATATTTTACTGAGTTATTTATTCATTTTTTTTTGTTAAATTTATTTTGTATTGCCTATTTGCCCCAAAAGTTTAAATTCTGTCACAAGACATGGGTTGGCTGGAAGTGATCTCTTCTTTAGAGATAAGCTTGCCTTTGAGACAAAAATTGTATTTATATTTTGCTGTGTATTTTTTTGTGCAATAAAGAATATTATCATTACAATTATCTAAGTAGGACATACGTATGACCTACATTATACTTATGTACGAGTAATATAGGCAGGTATATTGAAAAAGATATATTGAATTGAACGAATTGCTGTTGGCAATAGCGAACCTTTACAAATACGCCCAAAATAGAAACAGCTGTGGGAATTTAAACATTTAAAAACCCGTCGACAAATTTCTGCGACCCTATAGGTAAGTATAATAACGCAGCCCTTAATCTGCTTAAGGGATGTATAATAGCTTACACGGTTAAGGGTCTAAACTTTCATGGTAATTTGGACCCGTTGTTTTTTTAATGCTCAATTAACATATTTTGAGGACTGCTTAGAGAAAAAGGATCGGGATTAAGGGTTTTTGGGTCCGTTTAAAACGTATGGTTTAAAACAACTTTCTTTGCTAAAACACATTTTGATGGCCTAGTTTTTAGTTTATTTGGTGAAAATAAAGGTCCTTTTAATAAGAAGGATGAAAAACATGCGGTAGTTTTAAATGGGGTTGTATCCTGGGTAACTAATAGAATACGAGACTTGGATGTTAAAAATAGTCTCGTTCTCAATCATCGTTTTTCAAAATATGCAGGATTAGATTTTTTTATTTGTGAAACAATTTAAACGTTTCAATTATCATGCCATCCTATACAGTGCTTAGTGACGTCACAATATTCGTTATATTTATAGTTATAGTTGAAAGAGTAAAAATAGTCAGGGTCTGTATAGCGCTGTTTTAATTGTCCAAAATATTTATTTATTTATTACTTTATTTCTCTATAAGATTTTGAACTACTACCGTCCATAAGATACAGCCTCCGAACCAATATAAACGAAAAATAGGTTTCTTGGTATGAGAGTCTCCCTTATTTCTATATAATAATATTTAAAATTTCAACCATCTACCTATCACGGTTTATGACTGACGGACAGCCTTTTGATACGAAACCCTAAAAAAAAGTCCCAACAAATTCAAAAATA
Organism: Tuta absoluta; assembly: GCA_027580185.1. Lineage (NCBI taxonomy): Eukaryota > Metazoa > Arthropoda > Insecta > Lepidoptera > Gelechiidae > Tuta > Tuta absoluta. The sequence continues at coordinate 1,803,320 of JAQAHW010000003.1, forward strand.
GTTGTTTTTGGATCAGGACATATCCAACACCAGCGTATAGTTTAGTCGTAAAAATCTAGATTGTGTGAAAAATGTCTACTTGCGTGAAAATATTTGATTTCACATTTAAACGATGCGAAATTCTGCTTGTACAGGAAGTAACAAAAGGCCGAAAGGCGAAAGAAGGACAAAATTGGACCTCCCATACAAACTTGCCGATCAACGGGTTAATTGACTATGGTTTTTTTTTGTTTCATGGGGAAAGTTGTCCAGTTTCATGAGTGCCTTGACCTACTTTCGGCTTGTTACTCACAAAGATTTTCCCTGTACATTGTCATACTTCTTACAAATCACAAATTCTATGAGTTCCAACTTGGTTCCAATGCAACTTCAACTTCTTCAACAATATGTTTAATTTCCTTTTGTACATGTTTTCCACAGGGGTCTAACGTTCCCGGGCGGCGAATCAGGGATCTCGGTTCCTGACACGATGTGCACGCCCAAATCGGTGGGCATTTCTGTCGACACCAACACTTACGAACCCCACCTGCTTGCCGGCACCATGGCGCATATGATCGGCCATAATATCGGTGAGTATTTAATATTGTTATCAGCCTATATTAGTCCACTGCTAAACTAAGGTCTTTTAAACTGCACGCCACTGATCACATTTAGTGGTTCATCTTCATCATCATCAGCCCACATCCACCCACTACAGGGCATATGCCTCTTCTCTATTGTGATACCGTCGACTTGGTGATATCATCGGATTATCGGTTAGCCTTATCCAATTTCTATGCCATCCTGCAAATATCTGTGAAATTTGAAGATAGTGAGATTTCGGTTCCTGAAACGAAGTTTATAGAACGCAGTTATATGACAGAATTAGGAACTCGGGCGAAGTCCTAGGATTTGGGCCAAAAGCCGGATTATGGCAAAATCATGACTTAATTCTGGCATCGACCTAAACAAATATAGGGAATCAGTCAAAATCCCAGGGTTTTATCCAAATTTCTACCGTATATTAAACATAACATTTCAATATATTGATCATGAGTACTCTAAACTGACGAGCGTGTATGAAAAGATTGATGAATGTAGAAGAGGCGAAAGAATTATATGCCAGGATCGTAGTAAGTAGAAGGAAGTAGTCTCTGCCTACCCCTCCAGGAAACAGGCGTGATTTATGTATAAATGTTGCAATGCACTATGGTTTATTTTCCACTAACAGTGATATATTATTTTCATGAATGTGGAACGGTACTCCACAGGTCCCAGGCTCAATCCCCGGCCGACGCTAACATTTTTTTCATTACTTATTTTCATTTATAAAATTAAGACGATTTCTTTTTTGTTTCTATAAAAATCTTCTGTCTCTTCCAGGCATGAGCCACGACGACGGGCGCGAGCAGTGTTTCTGCCGGGACTGGCACGGTTGCATCATGGCGCAGTCCATTGTGGGGCTGGAAAACGTGCAGCCGTACAAGTTCAGCGATTGCTCCAAGAACGACTACATCAACGAGCTGAGGGTCGGCCAGGGGCTGTGCCTGTTGAACAAGCCTAATGAGGTGAGCATGATAATAATATACTGGGTGTAAGGGACAGCCCTCCGAATACTGATAGGGTGCATGCAGACCATGAAACTGAACAACTTCCCTTTCTTATTCTTCTTATCGCATCAATGGGATACCTCCAATGCAGATTGTACAAAATCTATGGCAGCGATTGCCTTTAGAAACATATGTCAGTAAACGATAAAAATTATTCGATCTCCCATACAAAATCACGATCAGCTGACTGCATTTACTATTGGAAGTCCAAATTTTTTTGACGTTTCCTGAAATATCTTTAATGAAAAGTTGTTTAGTTACATGATCTGAATGCATCCTATCAGTGTTCGGAGGGCTGTCCCTTACACCCTGTATATAGAAGAATTTTTGACTTGTTCTCTTTTAGAAATATTTTCTCGAGATGGAGCACAAACGAGGGGTACTGTATTGAGCTCTAGAGCCAATCCACGGGCCAATCAGTTTACTCTGACTGTAACTTACACTGCTGGGTTACCTCTAGTAGAGGCAAGAGCAGTCCAATGGTCCTTCTAATCGAAGTGAAGTGTTTTGTTTAAGTTTTGGTCTTCCTCTATATAGCAGTGAATACTTTTTCAAAATTTAAGACTAAGATTTTTGCCGGTAGAGTAATTAACAACAATTGTTATTCTTTCTTTTTTACTGCCAATGTAATTCATTGAGTCGACTGTAAATTGTATCTAAAATATTCCAAGTAAATCGTACCGAATTTCACGTTTACACGTGCCAAATGCTATGTGATACCGACTTAGAATAACATCACCCCATTTCTCTCCCGCGGGTGTCGTAAGCGGTGACTAAAACGACTTGAGGGTTTCATGTGTATTACAATTTTAAGCGAACTGTCACCATAGTGATCATGATTTTTCTGAAACGGCTTACAAACATTTGGCAGACGTGGCGATAGCGACCTTATTTTTATGGTCGTCAACGCTCTGCCTGCCCTGCAAGAGAGGAAGGCGTGATATGTGTATTTAATATGTGAATACCTGGGTGAAAACTAGCCATATCACTAACTCTACAGTAACATGTGTAAATGTAAACCTAATTTCCGATGACGCAGACTCAATTGACCCCAGTGATTGACCCTCATATTGGAAGCATAATACTATTCATATTCATTGCGGTGACTTCCATCTCCTGATTTCCACATGAAATACTGACCATGGTTCATAGATCTTGTTTAATGACCTAAGCTACCGCTTTATCAATTTTTATGATGACAATAGAACATTTATCTTCTAAAGACAATATCTTATTAGATTTGAGCTACGATCTCATATAGCTCCAACCTTAAATATATTTCTATTTCTTTCGGTTATTGGACCGTATATACGTGTTTTGCCTATTCTCTATTTGGCGTGTTTTTAAGAGCAATAGATATACACACACGTGGGGTAGGCAGAGTGAAGAGGGCCGTAAAAATCGGACATTTACGCCACGTCTGACAATCATTTGAGGGTCTATCAGAAAATTGTGTATCATCACAGTGACAGGTTGTCAGTCCATAGCCTAATATTGCAATACACATGTAGCCCCCGAGTCCTTTAGTCGCCTCTTACGACACCCACAAAAAAGAAATGGGGTGGTGCTATTCTCAGCCGGCATTTCAATAGACTTAGATGGACAATAGGTACCTCTACGAAAACAATTTTAAGTTATGAAGTCAGTCTTTTACCCAGCACGGTAAAAGTCAAATCGCTCATGCGTATAGAGTATAGATCAGTCGCGGAATTTAATTAACAGAACATTCGACAATGACAAAGTCAAACAAACTGAATTCCGCCACTAAAGTATTAGGCAGGTATGTTTCGTTAATAAGGGAAAATAACCCCATAAATAATAAGGGATAATAAGTTGTAGAAAGTAACTTGTCCTATTTTCTACAACGTTCCCTTATTCCTTTAAATTAATTCCAAAAGATCTTACGGGTTTTTACGATTATACTCCGCATCCAGTAAATCGGAGTCAAACACGCCGACAAGTTCCGTTGGCACGCCGTTGGAGCTCTTGACGACGATTCTTATGCAAAACAGATTTCCACGTCGAAAATTAATCAGCAGTTCGCATTGTTTATCCCGGGACAGTCTTTGGGACAGGCCTTTAATAAAAGTTGTAGTAACCTACCGTAAATTTTCTGTAGGTAAATTTTGAAATCCTGCACATAATTGTTGTAACTGGTTGGAAGTATTGAAATGTGATTACAAAATTATAAATTGGAAGATAAATTAGCAGTTTGAAAAAACTGTAGTATACCTACCATTTTCAGGAACTGTAGTGTAGTGGCATATCACAAGTACCAAGTCTCAAGTTATTTAAATTTTGATAGACTATGGTAACATAGACTTAGGCCTCAATTCGGGATATAAATTCTCTTAACTTACCCATATCACTGTTTCTTCAACGGATGATCAGTTATGACAACTGAATTGACACCGACAATGACTGAACCAGCTATGTTATTACACCGGCCACGCTCAGAATTATTATCTCTTCGTTTGCGAATATATTATATATAACGAACGAAGCGCCCGGTCGCTTTTATTGGAATAAATTTCCATATCGCCAAATGATAATGCACCCTGCCGCTCCCGTTTGCGTAGTCCCAAAATATACAGGGCCAGAACGCACGGGATACTGGCATTGTGTGACTTAGAAATTAATGACAAACATTAAACACCAAAATTGTATTACTCTAAAAGACAAAAGTTAATATAGATTGAAAAAGACTCAGTGCTTGCAGTCGAGCCTTGTGGAACTCCATGTTTTTGTCTATGATTCTATATGTTCTTTTTATTTAAATGGACAAATACTTTGCCATCCAAATGTTCATAACTTACCCTGATTTTACCGGTAAACGAAAAATTTATTTGGCTCGTAGTTGTGTCGTTGTAGTCGCTCATAATATGCTTAGCAAATACGCCTCCCGCTTCGATTTACCACGTTTACATATTTATCGGGAGATGATTGTGAAGGCTCATGTACTTCATTTCCATCCGATTGGTACAAACACACCTGTCTCCCTCTAGCTTACATCTCTTTAGAATCACTCAGTATTTCCATTTTATTGGTAAAAATATGCCCGTCCTTCTCTCACTTACATCCCTCTAGAACCGCCGAGAAATGCAAATCTAATGTAATGTAGTCGTACAAAGTTTCTTTTGACTGTGTTCTGGAATGTATGTACCCAAATTACAATGTCTATTTTTATATGTAATGCTTTCAGGATGTTCTTGTGTGGTTTAGGCAATGGAATAAAGTCTCTTTTACCTCCCTACTTTTTTCTTTGATATTATTTATTTTTAAAGCAACCATTAACACCTTTTCACCGCGGGAGTACTTACACAAAACATTTTCGAGAATTCAACGCGAGTTACGAACGACATTTATTTTGCGTCTAGGAATATCTCAGTACATAATTCTTTCTTTGTATATTTGCATAATCAATTTTTGACTATTTCTACATTATATTGCCTAAAAACTATCGCGTTAGACCCGGTAAATCATCGAAAATGTATTATGTGCAATTTCTTTTCCTTCATACTTTTTGTCTCTTTCTTTTCAGCTGGTCATCCACCGTCAATGCGGGAACGGGAGGCTAGACGAGGGTGAAGAGTGCGACTGCGGGACCATCGCCGAATGCCACAATTCCAACCCTTGCTGCGACCCGTACACATGCAGACTGACCAAGGAAGCTCAGTGTGCTTCAGGAGAGTGCTGTGAGAGGTGCCAGGTAAGAAGTTCAAGCTTTTGAAGAGGTTTTCGATATCAATCATTTGTATGTTGGAATCATTAATTACTGCCATACTATCTCATAAGGAAAATCTGACTGCGGGACCATTGGCGTGTGCGACATTTCAAGTTCTTGCTGCAATAAGTGACAAAGAACAGATTCCATATCGATTACTTGAGGGAAAATTCCTATTATGTCAATAATAGGTACACTTAATATTCCTTTCTTTCTTATTTCCAGCTCAAACCTCGAGGAGTAGTCTGTCGTGACGCAGCCAATGAGTGCGACTTGGAGGAAACCTGCACGGGCCTTTCCGGCACCTGCCCTCCCGACGCCTACCGCAAGAATGGGGAGCCCTGCGAAATGGGCAAGGGCTACTGCTTCTCCGGCAAATGTCCCACTCTTAGTAACCAATGCGAAACCATCTGGGGCACTGGAAGTGCTGGGGCTGATAAGGAGTGCTTTGAACAGTTCAATTCTAAAGGCGTCGTGACAGGGCACTGTGGAAAGGACAATAACGGGCATTATATCAAGTGTGATATGGAGTAAGTTCTTTAATTTATCAGTTTTTCTTCAATATAAATCCCTGGAAATTTCTAGAATGCTTGAGTAAACTGAAAGGGCCTTTAAGAAAATGTATTAGTACTTAAAGATAAAATTATTTGTGCTTCAAATTGCACTGGCTTTTTAGGGTATTGAAATGTCATCGACAGTATTTGTACAACTACAATGTTTTTTTTTGTACAACTACAATCTTGGTTTTCGATTGAGATAGCTTGACATAGGGTCCTCTTGACAAGGGTCAGACATAGAAATCTTGCGCTACAAGTATGACTTAGCAACTTTTGCATTTCTCTTGAGTGTGGTCCGGATTTAGACGACCTTTGCAAATTTAGGTTATCCACCTTAAAGCATTATACCAATAGTGATAGCTTCATCACAAACTAAAATTAATTAAATTTTTAAGCTGCAGGTGGTATTTTAGCTAGTGACTTTCGATAGTTGTGTAACATCGATAGATAGCCTAACCTTATTTAGAAATCTTACACACCTTTTTATTTCGGAGGAAATGCATTCAATTGGGCACGTTGTTACGAAAATTTTAGAATTTTCATAATGAGACCAATTCTGGAATACAAAAATAAATTACTACCTCCTATACATAATTCACGATCAGCTGGCTGACTTTGTATGGAAAGTCGTTATTTTTTCGCGTTTTCTGGCATTGGTCCCATACTATAAAACACTACGATGGCCTAAATTGATTTCCTTCGAAACACGTTGATAAGAATTTGTGTTTAGTGAATGAAATTTATAATCAACAGAAACATCAGATGTGGATCACTACAATGCCAGCAGGGTAACAGATACCCCGTAGTTCCGGGCATGGATGAGTACTACACAAGAGCTGTCATTACTATCAAAGGAAGCGAATATGAGTGCAAGTGAGTTCCAATCTTAATCAGCAGATAGATATTTCTGTTGCAGTTATATTGAGACAAAGATAAAAATATGAGTGGAAATGTGGTTAAAACATCAAAGCCCCAGTCCAGCAAAAATTTGTAGTAGTATACTGGTTGCATAGGTACCCAAAGAGCCGACGTTTCTATAGTATAAAAGCTATAAGGGGATTTACCAGGCCTTACCTCAAGAAAACTTAGACGTTTGAAAACGTTAAATCGTATGGAAAAATATTTAAAACACTGTCTAAAGGCGTGTCTACCTTTTTTGCGGTAGGGCCCTAAATTTTTAGGAAATTTAGATTTAAAACAGACAAACTTAAATAAAGGAATTGAAGGTTCTATACACCAGCTCTGATACAATGCAAGTCTGGTGCAACTGGGCTATAAATCTCTAAATTTAATTAATTTTTAGGTCTGCCGTCTTCTTCTCAAAGAAAAAGCAAGTAAAGTGTGATTACATGTGCAATATTTGTCTTCGTCCGTTACGATATATCTGTCTCCACCCCATATTGCTAAGATCAAAATATACTTTACAACAATCCCGCATACAAACCCACTATCAACCATGGCATCTTACTGTTGAAATTTGAAGAACAACAGTATTAAGCCTTTCATTCGCTATTTGCAAATTTTCTTTTGTACAGTCAAGCTTAAAGCTGGGTTAGACAGTTTGGACTTTGGACCATTCATATGTCGCGTGCATTAAACTTACATTGGCGGTTTGAGTGTCTACCCGGACGTGCGCTTGACTGTATCTCCTTAATTAAAAAAAATCACAAAATTCACAAATAACACTTCTGCAGAAAATATTATGTAAACCCGTTTTGCTAGTAGTGGCTTCTAATACTGAACACTGTTTAACACGTTTATTGAAAAAGTTTGGTGTCACGCTATCACGATAAATACAGCCTCGCAAAATCACAATGTATCAATTTTTAAATTGAAATACTAGTAAATTGGTAAGTTAGCACAGATACCTACGTTCAAATAGGAATGGAAATAACATTTACAATACTTATGCTGGTATCATGATTAAGGCTTTGCAAGCTTTGAGTATTTATCCTGTTTGCTAGCAATATTGTGTCAGACGATGATATAATATAGGAATATAGCCATTCACACACTTTTCCAATCAATTAACTTAAGTACTCACACAGCTACATTACAACACAACACTCCAAAGACATTTAAGTATATATTTTCTAATCTATTTCCAGAGCAACAACAGGTCTGCCTGGGCACTCAGAGATCGGGCCGCTGGGCCTGGTCCGGGACGGCACGCCCTGCGGAGACAACCTCGTGTGCGTCAACCAGACCTGCAGCTCGATCTTCCCGTTCATCGACCACACTAAGTGCCCGACCGACCATCAGAACAACGAGTGCTCAGACAAAGGGGTAAGCATATACGTTGACGACATCATCACTGAGTTCAGTAGCTTCCTGTGATTCGTTGGTGTAGGTAAATTCAATAGTGGTCTTGGCATCAATCTAGTATGCGTCAATAAGATCTACATCTCCATGTTCCTGTTCATTGACCACACCAAGTGCCCGACCGACCATCAGAACAACGAGAGCTCAGACAAAGGGGTAAGCATATACGTTGACGACATCATCACTGAGTTCAGTAGCTTCCTGTGATTCGTTGGTGTAAGTAAATTCAATAGTGGTCTTGGCATCAATCTAGTATGCGTCAATAAGATCTACATCTCCATGTTCCTGTTCATTGACCACACCAAGTGCCCGACCGACCATCAGAACAACGAGAGCTCAGACAAAGGGGTAAGCATATACTTTGACGACATCATCACTGAGTTCATTAGCTTACTGTGATTCGTTGGTGAAAGTAAATGAAACAGTAGTCTCGGCATCAACCTTGTTTGCGTCAATCAGACCTGCAGCTCGATCTTCCCGTTCATCGACCACACTAAGTGCCCGACCGACCATCAGAACAACGAGAGCTCAGACAAAGGGGTAAGCATATACTTTGACGACATCATCACTGAGTTCATTAGCTTACTGTGATTCGTTGGTGAAAGTAAATGAAACAGTAGTCTCGGCATCAACCTTGTTTGCGTCAATCAGACCTGCAGCTCGATCTTGCCGTTCATCGACCACACCAAGTGCCCGACCGACCATCAGAAAAACGAGTGCTCAGACAAAGGAGTAAGCATATACTTTGAAGACATCATCACTAAGTTGAGTAGCTTCATGTGGTTCCTTGATATAAGTATACGCAACAGTGATCTTTACATCAACTTCCTGTGTTTGCGATCAACGAGACCAGCATTTTCATCCTCACATCCACCAGCCATACCAAGTGCCCGACCGACCATCTGAACAACGAGTAGGTACTTAAAAAAGGTGTCAGTAGGTACATAGAGAATACGTGGTAAGTCATTAGAGATTAAACTACTTTAAGCTTTCATTGTTTTATTTTTACCATGTATAGAAATATTTCAATTCTAATATTCTAATTTAAAAAACACGTGAAAGGTAATAAATGCAATTTATGTTTATATCAAGGAATATCTTGACATTTCTACGTAGACATATCTGTTCAATACTCATAGAAAACATTTTATGTATAGGGTGAAATTTTACTAGTGACCGATAGCGAAAACTAAAGACGGGCTGGTGATAACTAACAACACGAAAAACAAAAAATATTGACATCCCATTCAAATTGCCGATGAGCTGATTTGAGTTACTAACTCAAAATATTTTTGGCATATTTCAACCTCTGTTTCTTGGGGAAAGTTGTTCCTTATCACCAGCCCGTGTTGAGATTTTGCTATCGGTCACGTGTAATATATACGTACCTGAACACAATAACAACTCATAAAATAAATTCTCATTATTAGTTTATAGTTATTATTATTAGTTAAGTATGATATCTTGAGTATAAAGCATAAGCTGTAGCGTGTTATTAATGTTTTAAATGTTATATTCACACAAGTATGTAATTTCGATGTTTATTGCGTAGTCGGTAAGCCATTATGATCCCAGGAATAATAATCGTTGCCGTTCACGCTCTGCCTACCCCGCAAGGGATAATAGGCGTGATATGTGTTTGTTTTTGAATACTAACCGGCTACGTAATGTACATAGAATTTAACCTGTAAATTTGTATCCTGTAGTTTCATAACATAGGGCACTGGACGTCTTTAACAAAAAAAAAATTAAAAATATAGAAATAATAATGACAAATAATAAAATAACTATAAACTAAATTAATAAAATGAAAACTACTATATAAAATCAGCTCAACGCCACCTGCACAATTCTTGGTTTACTTTTAATTTTTATTTTATTACAAAAATAGAACCCATAAAAGCAACAAAACCTCAGGAATTTTTAAAAAATACCGTAGAAAAACACGCTGTCGATTTTGACATGAATCATCATATCCAGCGAGTTTGACGTGTAAGTACACAACAATACCTACAATCTACAATACACCACGAGTCCACGACCAATACACACGTTTTATAAATGATTTATATTAGCTGTGACTGCGTGTCCGTCCGTGCGTGATCTCGTGCAATTTGTTGTGTGGTTTAATCGTGAATAAATAAAATAGTTTTACCTCATTGAACACGAAGACCTTTGACCATTGAATTTTTTTACAAATTCAATCATGTTACGCGAGTGGACAATCTTTTTCTTGTTTTTGTTGTTAACTAATGCAAAAAGTAAAAGAATGGGATCAAGACATCCGGCGACACGAGGAGAGGTTTGGCCAAAAGCCTATGAACAGAAAAAGACAACAATCGCATTGAATGTAGAACCAAACAATTTCAAATACGAAATAACTGGAAAAAGCTGTGAGGCAATTGCACTTGCAATACAAAGATGTAAAAAATATCTTAATAAATTAAAAGATCTAACAAGAAATCGACTCGATAATTATGAGTATCATGTACACAGCGATATTGACATTGCAAAAAAACTACGGATACATTTGACTAATGATTGTGAAGACTTCCCACACTTTCATATGGATGAAAGGTATAATCTCGAAGTGAGTACAGATTCTTCGCTTAACAGTTCTTCCGTTTGGGGGGTTATAAGAGGAATGGAAACATTCTCACAACTCTTCTATCTCACAAAAGATTTTAAAACGATTCATATTAATCAAACTGTAATATACGACCGCCCTAATTATCCACATCGTGGTCTTCTAATAGACACTGGACGACATTTCTTATCTGTCCAAAATATTTTAAGAACTCTAGATGCAATGGCTATGAATAAAATGAATGTACTTCACTGGCATATTGTTGATGATGAAAGCTTTCCCTTTCAAAGCAGAAAGTATCCTGCATTCAACAAAGCTGCGTATGATTCTTCAATGATCTACAGACAGAAAGATATGGCAATAATCAGGGAAACTGCCAAGATTCTTGGTATTCGTATTTTGGTAGAGCTTGATATGCCAGGTCATACTTGGTGCTGGGCCGTTGCACATCCGGAAGTTATAACGCAATGTAAAGATGATGGTAACTATGCCCCGCCCTTAAATCCGGTTAAACCTGAAACTTACGCCCTCGTCAAAGAACTTATACGTGAAATTCAAGAGGTATTTCATGATTCACACTTTCATTTAGGTGGCGATGAGGTTCGCTTAAAATACTATTTGCAAGATCCTTATATAAAAAAGTACATGAAGAAACACAATATGACAAAAGCATTTGAGATTCATGCACTATTCTTCAAAAATGTTATTCCTTTACTTAAAAAGGGCACACATCCCGTTGTTTGGGAGGACGTGATTGACAACAATATAACGTTACCCAAAAACGTACTAGTGCAAACATGGAGAGACAATGATGGGTCAAATCCTATGGTCAAAGTATTAAAAGCAGGTTACAAGGGTATACAATCAGCGCCATACTATTTAGATACCCTTCAGCATAATGCAGACTGGTTTTACAAGAATGAGCCACGTATAGCTGTAAAGTCTAAGTTGAACGATGATGCGTTGTTGGAGAACTTGGTCGGTGGTACGGCTTGCATGTGGGGAGAGATGGTGGACGATACAAACGTGTTGAGCAGAGTGTGGCCTCGAGCCAGTGCTGTAGCAGAAGTGTTGTGGAGTGAGACTGACGGTAAACAGCCTGATGAAACGACCTGGCGCCGGCTTGAGGAGCACACGTGTCGTATGAGACGTCGAGGGATTCCTGCAGAGCCTGCGGCGGGCCCCGGTTATTGCGTAGTGTAATGATTAGTTTTAATTATAATTTTGTCGGATATGATTACGTTAGGCTGCTCATACTTTATACTCGTCCGATCATGCCTCATTATAATTTGTAAAGTTTAAATTGTATTTGCAAAAAATTATATTACAAAAAGCAGAGTTTAAACTGAATGAAATGTAAAAATAAGAATAAACATTTATTTATTTTAAAAGAATACCCACATGTAGGTAGTAAAACAATTGTGTTGTAATTTTTTCAAGTAAGGGATTGTGCTCATTACTTGTTTATAATGTTTCCTATTATCATATAATTTGCTTATTATTTTGAGGTTATATTTTATAAACAAAAAGGGATTAACACATATTATTTGTATTTAACTTCATAATAATAATAATAAAAAATTATAACATGTTTATAGTTTTGAATCTTTCACACAAAATAAGATTAAGTTATTTGAAATAAGATGGTATTAAAGTAGGTACATTAAATTATGTATTGCCGTGTGGTGAGAATGAAAATGAAAAGTACTTTATTAATATCCGATATAAAACTTAGACAAGGGTAAACATTACTTATAGATGAATCATTTGTAAAACTTATATCTAAGTAGTAAAATAACACATTTAACAGAGGTTCCCAAACTAGGCATTGCCTGTATCTTGATATCCGAATTGTAAACTTACTATCTATCTTATTCTAATACAAAAACTTAATTTAGGACGTGTGTGCGTTATTATGTTAGTATCTGAATGTGCGTAAACATTTTGAGTGCCGGCTTAGGATGTCCCATTTCCACCCGTGGGTGTTATAAAAGGCGACTGAAGGATGAATCCAGGAAATGGGCAGCAGCGTTCCCCGTGATTGCAATACCACAACAACAACACCTTTCACTGCGCTCGCCAATCTGCCTGTCAAGCGTGGTGAGTATGGCAAAAACCCCCCGATCGGGGGAAGCCCATGTCCAGCAGTGGACTTTAGTGGCTGTTGAAGTTGAAATTGAAGAAGTCATGTATTTACAGAGCAGTATAAATCCATTACGAAATACTTATTTATAACAGTATTATTATAAACAATATATTATTTTTTAGAACCTAGAAGCAGTACATATTATCGCGTGGCTAGGCTCATCAACCCTAATGAAGCAATTGACATTGCGTCGAGGGAAACAGTTGCACAAACAGAAATTAAACTAATGCCCGAACATTCTGTTATCGGTAAGCTGCGGTCCATCTATCTACTAGACCCGGAAGTTGATACTAACTTGTATAAATACTTGACTGAGGGCTGTGCAGTTGTAGTGCGTGCCTGCGACGCAAAGGTTCCGGGTTCGATTCCCGGTGGGAGACTCACAAAGTTGATATTTATCACTTTATGAATTTGTTCCCGATCTGGTTAGGATATTGCAGGGTGAACCACCTGATTGTACGAAAAGATATGGTTCCGTGCTTCGCAGGGCACGTTGAGCCATCGGTCCCGGTAGCTGTCTATGATTACTTAGACGGCGGTCGTTACACAACCATGTCAGAGGCCTAATACTAGTAGTAGGCGGTTGAAATCTGTGACACCAGGGTTCATCGTATCGTTGGACGACTCTGTGACCCTCACGAAAAAAGAGAGAGTACGCGCAACAAAGATGCGTCAAGCAACAATTCTTCTAACATACATACATACATATATCACGCCTATATGCCTTGCGGGGTAGGCAGAGCGTAAACGGCTGTTAAACGGCGGACATTTACGCCACGTCAGACAAAACATTTTAGGGTCATTCAGAAAATTGTGTATCGCCATAGTGATAGGTTGTCAGCCCATCGCCTAAAATTGCAATACACATATAGCACTCGAGTCCCTTAGTCGCATCACACGGCAAGCCTATAAATAGTACTATGAAATTATTAAATATATTTAAGAAGTTATGAAGCTCAGATTCTTTTTCAGGAAACTTTAATACATGCAAGATTTTTTAATAATAATAACACAATGTTATTTGTTTTTAGTTCATTTATGTCCTCCCTATAATAATACGCAGGAAGATTTAAATAAATAAATAGTGTGAGGGCGTCTATTAAAATGACAACCCTCACATTGTCACACAGTTACAATTGCTTACAAGAAACTTAGTAGAAAGAGGTATCATAACACGAAAATGGCGCAAAGTTTACACAGAGTGACGCAGGTCGTACGCAGATCGTGGTTGGGCGAGCAATCAAAGAAAATCTAATAGAACTCGCTATACTCGCTAAATAGAATGAATTTGAATTTGAATGACGATTTTAAATTAATGAATGAGTGCGCGGCGTGGGTTGCGAAACGGCAACCACGCCAACATTTATGCTCGCTCCACATTTAGCCCGCGAAACGCGCGTAATGGCTGCAAAGAAGCGCGAGCGCTAAGTGTAGAGCCGTTTCGCATATTCTTCGCGGTTTCGCGCTTTGTTCCCCAATTTTAGTTGGTTGTTTGTCCCGCGTCAAAGGAAGCGCGAAGCGAACGTGCATGACTCCACACTCGCAGTCCGCGGCGGTCAGTATTGTTCGAGGTTATTGTTAAATTAATGAAAAAAAAATATTTGCGTAACATGGACACCACCACCTTCGTTTTCTCCACCGTTTCTGAATTTGCGTTTTATTTTTAATATGTATATAGTTGCAGTACGCTAAAGCGCATAAAGTTAGGGACGCAGCAACAGCTATTTCAACGTCCATTTCATTTAACGTTGCGAACATAACTGTGAAAATACCGCGAACCATTGCGAGTGTAGAGTCGTTGTTACACAACATACATACATACATATATCACGCCTTTATCCCTTACGGGGTAGGCAGATCGTAAACGGCCGTTAAAAACGGACATTTACGCCACGTCTGACAAACCTTCGAGGGTCATTCAGAAAACTGTGTCTCGCCATAGTGATAGGTTGTAAGCCCATCGCCTAAAATTGCAATACACACCCTCGAGTCCCTTCGTCGCCTTTTACGACACCCACGGGAAAGAAATGGGGTGATGCTATTCTTAGCCGGCATCACACGGCGACAGAAAATCCAACGCTTGAAGAATAAAATCCTATCGGACCTAATTAATTTAAGCTGGAAGTTCCGGATTCGTTGAATAGTTCGATGAGCTCCGATAGATTAAGCTAGTTACGATGATCCGGAGATCGGTCTGGTGATACGGAAATAGGATTGTAAATGACATTTGCTTACTTATCTTTTACTCACACAACTTTTGCTTCAAAGTTTGATGTCAGATCGGAGCAAATCTATACCTACATATAATAAAACAGTAAAACCCGTGTATCTGTAGGTACATTGAACAAATTAACGAAAAACGAATTGTAGGTGATGTTAGAATAGGATTAGACTTTAGAACACATTTCAATAAAAAAAAATGACTGTTTGTTTGTCCGGGCTAATTTCCGAAATTACTGGACGGATTCAAATGAAACATTTTGCTACTTTTCATTTTCATTTTCAAACGTAGAATTTTTTGCTACAAAAGTTGTTCAGCATGATGAAAATGAAAATGAAAATGAAATAACTTTATTCAATGTAGGATAGCATTATCACTTATTGACGTCATGATCGGTCATTGTAAAAAAAAGAAATTTGCATAACGCAATTTTCTTCTTTTTATAACAATTTTGTATTGTCCTAATAGAAAACCGGTTCGGGCGGGATAAAAAAATAAAAATAAAGGCACTGCCTCGGGGCTGGCCAGGTTAATAACACAGCACGTAACTTTACGCCACTACCATTTGTAAACGACATTTGTTTCAAATTTTAGTCAAGATTTCCAAAGCGTGATAATTACATGCGTATAATTAACCGGACCCCCTGAACAGGAAAAACCCCCCAAAAAACCTGCCCAGAAGTTCTCCTACTCTAAATTATTATTAACAATCTTTCTAGGCCCTAAGCTGCCCTAGCTAATTTTGGAAATAACGAAAAATATATATTTATAGCCCAAAAATGGCTACATAAAAAATAATAATAAGGTACCTGGGTCGAATATGGTCACCTTAAGGTTGACGTCCTATATCTTCTTTGTTTCTATATTCTGAAGTAGCTATTATTTATTTTCTGTAATGTATTTTAACCATGTATCATATGGCTATAGCAAATATTTCAAAATATAAATGAAATTGCGTATTTGCTGGTTTTAAAAAAATTCGTGAATTGGGCATATTTCCGACCATGTTGGTTAATATGCCCATAGTGTGGGCATATTAACTGTATTAGTATTTATCAATAATAAAAAGGTACAAAATAAAACTTGTTAAGTAGAATTAAACAGTATTTAATCACTTTATAATTTTAAAAACTAGGTGTACTGTTTCTTTTTAATTACGGTGTATTTAGGTACTTTGTATAAAAAAAACTAAAATACCCATTTGATATATATGGATGGGTATTTTAGTTTTTGAGATAAAATGATTTAAGCACTTCTGAGATTGTTTCAACATTATCACAATAAGCTAACAGTTAAAAAATTACAATTGAAAAGAAAGATACTTAATACACATACGTAAAAAAAAATCATTCAGTAAACAAAATACTCATCTTCTGAGATCGAAAAACTAAAATACCCATCTTCTGAAATTATCAAATAAAATGTTTGGTGGTATTTCTGAGATAAGTTTAAAATTATTACAATCCTTTACATTAACATAAAATGAAAAACAAAAAAAAAACACCTTACATTAAAAAAAATGTTTGTGTACGAACCGGAAATATGGTCACAACGTGCAGGTAAATATGGTCACGATGTGACCATATTTACCTGCAACACGTTTTTTCATGACCTTCAAATAATGAACACAGATATTTAAATAAGTTCAATTTACACTTACCCATGAGTAAAATATTAACCAAAGCTTGCGACACGATATGAATTTCACAGTAAATACTTTTAATTATAAGGATATGCAGCAAATTTTGATGTAATTTTTAATAAGATTGACATGACCTTTGTGCACTCTGGATTCTAGCCGACTGAACAGCGCGCGAGCGGTGCGGTTGGCATGCCGTTCAAGGCCATTTGTTAACAGGTATACGGAGTGAAGTTGTCGACTTTCGCGCGTTGTTAGTTTTGGAAATAGCATGCACTGACCATATTTACCGACTGCGCATATTTGACCCAGGTACCTTATTATAATAATAACAAAAAATTGCAGTAGATAAACGGCCAATGTGGCGCAGTGGTAGTGCAACTGCCTGCGACGCAAAGGTTCCGGGTTCGATTCTCGGCGGGACACTCATAAAGTTTATATTTATCACTTTGTGAATTTGTTCCCGGTCTGGTAAGGACATTGCAGGCTGAACCACCTGATTGTCCGAAAAGAAAGATGGTTCCGTGCTTCGGAGGGCACGTTAAGCCGTCGGTCCCGGTTGCTGTCTATGATAACTTAGACGGCGGTCGTTACACAACCACGCCAGGGGCCTACTACTAGTAGTTGGCGGTTGTAAAACTCTGACACCAGGGTTCATCGGGTCGTTGTCGATTCGGTGTCCCACTCGAAAAAAAAAAAAAGAAAAGAAAAGTAGATAAATCTACTTGTTTCGTCTAATAAAATATTTACTTTATACATTTGAATTACACCCATGGAGATTTATCTTGCATATAGTCTGATATTTCATAATAGCCTTTCTTGTACAATTTTTGTTTAATTACTGGTTTAAATTTATTTAAGGGTAAGTCTTGAATGCCGCTTCTGCTGATATATCGTCGTGTCGTAAGCTATTTTCCGAACATAAAATATTGACACACTTACATAAAATACGGACAATATATCTTTGATGCAATTAATTATGTTCGTCGAAACTTATCACAGTTCAAACGTGTTAGCGCGGGATCGAGAACGATACGTCGAACTGGCCGCCTGGCTCCAGGGGCGCGTTCAATGCACCATCTTTCATAGCTCTTTCGTCGCTCTTTTATACTAAAAAAGTCTTTCGTCGTCGCTGAACGGTATGTTTATGGACGACGAAAGACTTTTTTTAGTATACAAGAGCTACGAAAGATGGTCCATTGAACGCGACTCAGTCAAGCAGCGGATGGCGCTAGCAAAACGGAACCCGTGCGTGATTGGTCCCTCGCTATTACAACAAACCGCCAATGGACTTGCAGGATGAACCATGTGACGAAACGTTTAGGCATCGATTAAAGAACCTTTTATTGGAAAATGTATTTTACTCTCTTCAAGAGTATTTAAATTGTAAATTTTAAATTATTTTACCTAGTTTTGTTGACATTTAATTTTTTATTGCTTTTTAATGACATTGATTATGTACTGATGTGACATTGTATACTTATATTTTTATATTTTATATTTCCTTGACGATCACATTATGGTGGATATTGATTGTATTAATTGTAACGAATTTTTAGAACCTATAATTTGAAATAAATAAACTAAACTAAACTATACTAACCCTAATATTTAGTCAGCGGTACGAAGTTTTTGGGCACCAGCTAGTGTTTAAGATTTACAGGGAGCAAGTACCTCCCATACAAAATTGGGGAGCAGCTGGTTTTTTTTACTATTAGAGGTCCAATTTAATCAAGTGTATCGATCACTTGTAAAATAGCGAAATCTCAAAATGGGCTGGTAATACGGAACAATTTTTCCCATGCTTCAATGCGAAATATAATCTTCGCAGCAACAAGCACGGAGATCGCTTAATGACGGAACCACATAAGCTGGCTAGGTCGAAGCGCTCCATTTATGTTGTAGGACCAAGTATTTACAATCGCCTGCCAGACTGTGTGAGAGACGCAGCTTCTATTAGTTTATTTAAAACTAGACTTAAGAAGTGGTTATTAATTAGTCAATTTTATGACTACGATGATTATTTTGAATTGCCAATACAAATGTAATTTTATTTTATACAATTCCAACTTTGACGTGTAACAGTGTTATTAATAAAGTATTTCATTTCATTTCATTTCATTTCATGGAACATAGGTTGTAATATAACAAAAGTATGTATAGTTCAGCTGATTGGCAATTTTGTATGGGAGGTCAAAATACTATTTATTTATTTTTATTTATTTTATTTATTATACTAGGTCAGCCAACATAATACATATTGGCCACAATTCGGGATGTACGTACATTCTCCTTACTTGCCTTAAATTAGTGCTGTCATTTTCCGTTAAATAGGTTTAGAAAAGGATAGGAGATATTTTAGTCGTGTCATGTCTTATAATTTTATGCAAAAAACGTGTTATTTGTCAAAATAAGGCGACAATCAAAACAATGGCGACTAAATTGACTAGGAAAGGCGAAAAAACCCTTGACGTTTTTAAAAATTACAGGACTTAGATATCTTCTAGCCTTTTCTAAACCTATTTGACGGAAAGTGACAGCACTAATTTAAGGCAAGTAAGGAAAATTTAAATCCCGAATTGACCTCATTATACATTTCGATTTGATTAAGCAGAAAAGTTTTAAGCTAATACATATCACACTTAGAGGCTAACACAACATGCACATAAAATATAGCGTCATTGTATTGAAAAGGATAAAATAATTCTATTTATATTATATAATTTTACTATTGTGTCTTTCGACTTATATGTTCCTTGGGGTAAGTTATCCCTTATCACCAGCCCGTCTTGAGTTTTCGGTGTCGGTCACTAAAATTTAACCCTATAAAAAGTGCCTAAGAGTTATAACGTAACGTATAAGTAAACGTCGATTTTGTAAAACTTATTCGGAAAAATATTAATAGTGCTTCATCAGTAAAAACGAAGTTAAATAATTGTTTTGTGCTACAAAGGACTGTGCTGGAAGTATTAGTTTTATAATTTTACCTCGTAGATCGATCTAAAACAGTGCAAAATATTTGCCACCGGCAAACAGTCAAAATTTACTTTGTGGATAAATATAACCAGAATAAGATTGATTTTGCTTTATACATGATACAAAACAGTGCTTTTGGATGTTAATCGAAACCTTTACGGTAATATTTGAAAAATAGTTCTTTTTTCATAACCTATAAATTTGAGAAATTATAAACGTAGAGTCAGAGCGGGATTGAACAAAAACAGCGCCATCTAACCTTTTTCAAGAAAACTAGCACTTACAGTAACTGGTTCTCTAGTCCAAAATTAGAGGTCTAAATAGAGCCACATGTGCTCAAAATGAGCAGGGCCGAACAGATAATGAATCCGAAAATATGTACAGGATGTTTAAAAATAATCAAAACGAGAGAGTTTTTAAAATGCAGTTAGTGCCAAGATGAGTATGATTTATACTGTGCCAATTGCTCAGTTCATAGATATATTTTAATGACCCTGGAAAACAAATTTGCATGGAAATGCTCAACCTGCATACGTGAAATGGGCCTGCAGTGTGACCCTTATATTCAGCAGAGCCACGATAGAAAAGACACTGATTTGTTGGAAAACATCAATATCACTTTTCGAAAAACAAGGTATTATCCAGTGAGCAACTCATCCTCATCAAGTCTCGAAGATCTAAGCATTTTAGGGGATACTGTCATTCATGAAAATAAAAATTCACACTTGTCTCTGTCTCCCGCAGCAGAACCACTCACTGTGAATCAATTTGAAAGACTTCTGGACATTAAACTAAATGCTAAAGATTGATCTTTTTTTGATCTTTCCGACCGATTTCGGCCATGGCGACCACTTCAACTCCTAATCAAAGAGGCGTTGATGCGCTCGGAGATGGCTACTATAGCCAATTTTTGCTAAGAAGTCTCGTGCGCAATGCGGGCAGGTGAGCTTGCCGTTCACATAATTGTAGTTAATGGCTGCAGGTGGACGGTCTTTCAGCTCATCGCGCTTAGCGTCGAGGTCTGCTTTGCGCTGCTCCTCAAACTCGCGTATTCGCCTTTTTACCATCCCGCGCAATTCTGGGCGCTGTGCTGCCAGACCCTCCCATTGAGTGGGCTCGATGTTGCAACGTTTCATGTGGCGCTTTTGAACATCTTTATATCTGAGGAGTTGTCCACCCTGCTTTCGCTTGCCCTCCTCTAGTTCAGAATAAAAGATGCGCTTCGCCACTCTCTCCTCCGCCATCCGGGATACGTGACCGCACCATCGAAGTTGCCAACGCATTAGATAGGCTTCAATGCCACCGACATTGGCTCGTCTCAGAACTTCGGTGTTACGCACTCGGTCGGACCATCTGATCTTCATGATGGTGCAAAGGCATTTAAGGTGGAAACGATCCAGAGTACGTATGTGGTGGCGGTAGACACACCAGGTCTCGGAGGAGTACAGAAGGTTTGGCAGCACAATCGCCATGTAGACAGATATTTTTGTGGCTAACTTTAGGTCGTGCGAGCAGAAAACCTTGGAACGCAGCTTTCCAAATGCTGCAGCTGCAGCACTGATTCGGCTGTTGATCTCGGCATCAAGGTCACACTTAGATGTTACAGTGTTCCCAAGATAACGGAACTTATCAACTTGTTTCAGCATATCCTCACCAAGCTTAATGGCCAGTGTCTCGCGACCATGTGTGTCTAGAGACATTACTTCCGTCTTTTTGACACTGATCTTCAGGCCGAATTTGCAGCATGCTTGGTGAAAAACGGACATCAGCTGTTGCAAGCCGTCTGGGGATTCCGCAAGAAAGCACAAGTCATCAGCATACATGATCTCTGTAATCAGTGCATACGAAACCTTAGTGCGCGCCCTAAGTCTAGCCAAGTTGAAAAGACTGCCATCTGTGCGGAATCGGATGCGGACTCCTTCGGATACAGTATTCAAGACCTCCTTGACTACTACTGCAAAGTATAAGGCGAACAGTGTAGGCGCTAGAACACACCCTTGTTTCACCCCACAGGTGACGGGGAAGAAATCGGACTGTTCACCGTCTACAGAGACACAGAACTGCATATTGTCATGCAGGAGTCTTAGAAGTCGAACAAACTTATCCGTGCAACCTAGTTTTTCCAGCACCATCCAGAGAGCTTCGCGAGGCACACTGTCGAATGCTTTCTCCAAGTCAACAAAGCAGAGGTAAAACTGACGCCCTTGTTCTCTGCTTTTTTCCTGCAGTTGACGCACTGAGAAAATAGCTTCACATGTGCCTCGGTCAGGTCGGAAGCCAAACTGGGTTTCGGGCAGAATCTTTTCGGACAGGTCTTTCAGGCGGTTCAATAAAACTCTTGCAAAAGCCTTTCCAGGGACCGACAGTAATGAAATACCACGATACGAGTTGCAGTCGGAACGGTCACCCTTGTTCTTGT
Source organism: Tuta absoluta (assembly GCA_027580185.1). NCBI lineage: Eukaryota > Metazoa > Arthropoda > Insecta > Lepidoptera > Gelechiidae > Tuta > Tuta absoluta. The sequence goes on from JAQAHW010000003.1 coordinate 1,825,500, forward strand.
AGAGAGCACTTATGCGAGAAACTTTGAAATCATCCGGGACTCGCTCCTCTTCCCACATTTGAACAAATAGCTTTCATACCGACGTGTGCAGCTCCATACCACCGTACTTCAGTAGCTCACCCGGTATAAAGTCAATGCCGACCGCCCGCTTATTGTGCTGCTGTCTGATGGCAGTAACAACCTCATCGTACGACAGGGGCTTGTCCAGCTCAGTGTTTAATGGGAGTTGAGGCAGTAAACTGATATGATGCAGATCAGCTGAACGATCTACGTTAAGCAAGTTTTTGAAGTGTTCAGCCCAACGTTTAAGTACATCCTCCTTGCTGGTCAGGAGTTGCATACCGTCTAAAGACCTCAAAGGCACTTTTGCTCGGTAGGACGCACCAATCAGTTTACGCACTTCACAGTAAAACTCCCCAAGCTGGTTAGTATCGGCAAGCCACTGCATTTGACAAGCTTTGTCCCGCCACCACTTGTCTTTTAACTGTCAAGACAGCCTTCGTAATTCCTGGTCACTGTCTTTGACCACCGCAACACTTCCACCTCTTCTATTGTGCTGTCGCTCTCGATGTTTGTCGAATGCTGCTTGTAGAACCTCGCCATTGTCATCGAACCAATCCTCGCTATGTCGGTCTTTCGCACCCAAAGTAGCAGAAGCGGCTTCCATGAGATGACATGACAAAGTTTCCCAAGCAGCACCGACATCACTAGTCTCATTAGTTGGTGACAGCTTTTCTGTTAAGGCTTCAGCATATTTCACCCTGACCTCGCGATCTTTCAGTCTATCCACGTTTAGACCCGACAGCTTTTTCACTATGGATCTACGAGGTCGACGGAGGCGGAGTCGTAGTTTGGTGACAACAAGTCTATGGTCAGTCCAACAGTGAGCACCGCGCATGACACGGGTGATTTAGACTTGACTGATGTCTCTTTGCCGCATTATAGCATAGTCGATCAAATGCCAGTGTTTGGATCGCGGGTGCATCCACGTCGTCTTGTGCTTAGCGGCAAGTCTGAACATGGTGTTCGATATCGCAAGGTCGTATTGAGCACAAAGACTAAGTAGTAACTGACCATTGCTGTTCATGTTACCAACTCCGTGTCGCCCCAGAACTCCAGGCCAAGCCTCATAGTCCCGACCAACTCTGGCATTGAAATCGCCAAGCAATAAGATCTGCTCTCTGGCGTTTATGCTGTCAAGGTATTGAGATACTTCCTCGTAGAATTTGTCCTTAATGTCATCAGACTTGTCAAGCGTTGGAGCATAGACACTGATGACATTAAGGTAGTTGTCTTTGTCCAGATGAATGCGCAGCGTGGTAATGCGGTCCGAGATGTGTACAGGACATTCTTGTAGTCGCTTTAATAAATGATTTTTGATGGCAAAGCCTACCCCTGAACGTCGAGGTTCGGATGCAGAGGTACCCTTCCAGAAGAAAGTGTAGCCCCCTCCATCTTCCACCAGTTCTCCTTCATCGGCAAGATGCGTTTTCTGAGCGCAGCCACATCCACGTCACAACGACGAAGTTCCCGAGCTACTATGGCGGTTTTTCGTTAAGGACAGGAATTGCCATCTCTATCAATGAGTGTTCTCACATTCCACGCGCCAAATTTCATGATAGGTGGTTTCATGTTTTTTTTATTATTTGTGTTGCGTCGACCACGAGTTTCGTGATGCGATGGCAGCCGTGGTTACTACCACCTTCCAGGTAGGGACGAGCATTTTCTTAGGGCACCTTTTCTAGCCCCCTCCTCGGCTGAGCGAGGAGAGCAGTGCTTCCCTGAATAGGGCTGCTCTGTCACCCCAGGTGCTGCCGAATTTGCATTGTCGTCCCGATTATCAATGCAAAAGCGACCACGGCGTGTACTCACACCCCTGGGACCGCCTGCGTGCAGGAATCAGACAAAGCCCAGCTTGCACCATGCCAGACCTCTCTACTTCAACCCATCGCCACAGGACTTAGCGTCATCGGAGTCCATTAATCAGAAGCAGTCAGTTGCGCAGGATATATTTAGGTGCGCAGACGTTCGCGCAAACGCAAGCGCACCCTCTGGTCCTCCCCCTCCTCGACTCAGTGGAACGGAAAACCGCTACGACTGAAGGAGAGGTCAGATGCAGTGTCTGGCCGACGGTAACTACACGCGCCCTCTACCGTCGCCCTAAGCCATCCACCTTGCCTTGCTGAATCGCTGAGTCCGCCAAACCCGTTCACATTATCTGTATTGGGTTGCCATTCTCACCGAAACAGACTTTGTAATAGCAGGAGGGAGCTGCTTATGTTGGATCTGGAGGGAAGGGAACTAGAAATAGGAATAGGAGGGAATATGGTGAAATTGGGACAGGCACATAGGTAGTAGGATACTACTGACTGGAAGGTATACAAAGCCAGTAGAAGCTCGGGAAGCCGGGGTCGCGTACCCGTATACCACATCACAACTTTCGATCCAGAAGCTGAGATGGGTATCCCTGACTACATAGACTAAATGCTAATAAGCAATCTTTAATAAAAAAAAATAAAGCTACTATATTCACTGAATTTAAGAGTGCTCTATCTGAGCTTAAGACCGAACTGAATGCAAAAATTTACACTTTATCATCTGATCAAAACCATCTCAAGTTTTCTATTTCAGAAATATATAAGAACATAAATACTAATACGTGCCGTGTGATGCCGGCTTAGAAGTGCCGTGTGATGCCGGCTTAGAATAGCATCACCCCTTATCTTACCCGTGGGAGTCGTAAGAGGCGACTTAGGGACTCGAGGGTGTGTATTGCAGTTTTAGGCGATGGGCTGACAACCTGTCACTATTGCGATACACGATTTTCCGGATGACGCTCAAATGTTTGTCAGACGTGGCGTAAATGTCCGTTTTATGCGGCCAATTATGCTCTGCCTACCCCGCAAGGGATTAAAGGCGTGATATGTGTGTGTGTGTGTGTATAAATACTAAACTGAAGAACGAATTGGAAGAACTTCGAAAGCAATTCGCAGATATAAAAGAAAACCATCAACCAAATCCTACGAAGTTAGAAGCGAGCAAAAGTACGACCTGCAAAAAAATCGTCCTTTATGGCTTAAGTGAAGAATATTATGAAACAGAAATAGAAGTGCATGACAGGGTTATAAATATTTTTAGGAATATTTTAAATGTCAATACCGCTAGTTATATTGAGGACTTGACAAGAATAGGCAGAAGGAATGATAAAAGACCTCTAGTTATTGAGTTGCTGAGTAAAAAACTGACAAGACTCTTACTCCAGTACAAACATTTGTTCAAAAACACAGGTTTAGCAATTTCAGAGTATTTAGACGAAGATAGCCTTATCAACGCAAAAAAAATTGTGAATCTATGTTCGAGGCCCGACGTATTGGCAAACATGCTATCATCAGAAATAATAAGCTTATAGTTAACGGAAAAGTGGAGAAACCTATTCAATAAGAACAAGTAAACATGAAAAAAACAGAAAATAAATATATCAAAACTACACCATCAAACGTACAACGAGAAATGGGCACTGAAAAGCAAAGTAACTCATCTCAAAATTGTTTCTTTCGTACAACTAATACGAACAATATTTCAGAATATACAGAGCTTAAACGATAGCAAAATATCACTTCTAGAAAGCCTCTTATCTACACACAGTTTTGAAGCCATATGCCTATCTGAGCCTTGGATACCATTTTTAAAAGCTGAGTTTGTCACGATACCTAATTACAATTTCGCCAGTGCGTTTTACAGAAAAGAGCATATTCACGGAGGAGTAGCGATTTTACTTCGTGACGATATTAAATATGTAGACCGTAATAATATATCAGAATTATCAGTAGAGTTCATCTTCGAATGTTGTTGTGTAGAAATAGTTAAATATGACGTCCTATTATTATGTATTCACAGACTGGATCGTAACAAAGACATATTTTTTTAAAGTTGAGTAAAGTTTTAAATAAAATAAAATCAAAAGAACCAAAAAAACACGTAATACTTGGTGGAGATTTCAATATAGACTATTTAAAAAAATCGCCAGAACGTTCAAAATTAATCGATTTAACGATGTCACATAATCTAAAACTAATAGTACAAAATTATACAAGAGTTTATCACGTTAAAAACTCATCTAAATGCACAGACCATATTTACACTAACAGAAAACCATTTAATGCTAAAGTTGAAGAATATGGCTTTTCAGATCATAGAGGTGTAGTGTACACGCTCAATGTAAACACACAATCGGCTGCGGTAAATAAACCTTGCATTATTTACAAAAGAGTATTTAACACGGACAAGACATTAACTTAAAGTACAACGAGTTCATAAAAGAAATAAAAGTCATTCTGGATAAAACTATACCTGTAACGAGATTTAAAAAAAGAAAAAAAAACCTGGTTGAGTTAAGGATTAAAAGTTTCCTGTTATCATAAACATCTGTTACTACAACACTTGAAGGAATCAAAACGAAATCCTATCTTGAAAACTCACTGTGAATTGTATAGCAAAGTTAAAAGTCCATTAAATTGTCAAAGCGTTACAATTACATATGTGAGATGAAAAACTCCACTAATAAAACCAAAACAATGTGGTCAATTGTAAACAATATATCTGGCAAAACGAAACCTAAAAAAATGAAAAATATGCAACTAAAGTTAAACAATAAACTCACTACAAATTCTCCACAATTAATAGCCAATTCATTAAATTATTTTTTTATTAATATTAACAATCCTTCTCCAAATTCCGTACAGATACAAACAGGTATAATTATAGAGCAACAGTTAAACTCAATCTGATTAAAATCCGTTGATGAAGATTAAGTGTTTAAAATAATTAAAACCTTAAAAATAAGAACAGCACCGGCATAGATGAAATACCTCCGTCTTATTTGAAAAATTGCGCAGCGGAATTCACTCCACCCATAACATCACTAATAAACCAATCTTCTGAAACTGGCAAATTTCCTGACCTACTAAAAAAAGCCATAGTAAGACCAATATACACAAAAGGTGATGACCAACTAGCTGATATTTATGGACCCATCGCACTTCTACCAGCTATCTCAAGGACAGGTATTTGAGAAAGCTATGTGCTCGCGCTTAATCAGATTCTTAGATAAAACTAATTTCTTTGATGATGGCCAATATGGTTTCAGGAAAAAACGGTCCACTATATTAGCTGTATATACTTATATTCAACAGGCGCTAAATTATATCAATAAGCAGCAAAGTGTTGATAGATCTTAGCAAAGCGTATGATAAAGTTAGTTACTCCGCGATACTTTCAAAATTATATAGATCAGGCATACGTGGTAAAGCGCACGATTGACGTCAATAAGTGATAATGCTATCCTACATTGAATAAAGTTATTTCATTTTCATTTTCATTTTCATTGGTTTAAATCGTACCTGGAACATCGAACTCAATATGTTCAAATTGAACATTACAATGAAACTACAAATGCTATAGAAAAAATTCGATCAACACGACGCGAACTCAAAGGTTCGATTCTACAGGGCAGTGTACTCGGCTGTATACTGTTCCTGGTATATACCTCTATAAACCAATTACCTAAGAAATTAAATATCACATGTACCATGTTCGCTGACGATATATCATTTTTATTTAATTTCCAATCAAACGAAAAAAATAACTGTGTAGATAAGATTAATTCCACTTTAAAGACAGTTCAAGAATGGCTTACTAATAACAATTTGCAGATTATTACCACAAAAACTAAAGCAATTCAATTTCATCCCTCACAAAAACAACCCTTGTCAATTACTAATAAAACTATTGATCAAAACCCAGTTCAGGAAGTAAAAACGCATAATCTATTAGGCATTAATCTCGACAGCAACTTAAACTGGAAGAAGCATATAACAAAAACTAAAACTAAATTGACCAGATTTACATAATGCACTAAATAACATTAGAGCTAACACAGATGTAGAAGCAGCTTTGTCGGCTTATTATGGCTTCGCTACGGAATAATTTTATGGGGCAACAGTACCAATGTGCACGAACTTTTCGTGATGCAGAAAAAATGCCTCAGAATAATTTTTCGCCTAAAGAATCGGCAGAGCTGTAGACCATATTTTAAAAATAATCAATTATTGACTTTACATTCTCTTTTTATATTAGACTTGGCAACATTCGTTCGCAAAAATATAAACAAATGTACCCAGGAAAGTCGATTCATCACCCATAATTTAAGATTCAAGAGCAACCTCAAACTTCCCACTACAACAATGACAATATATCACAAGAGCACCTACTTTACCGGAATCAAAATATATAATAAAGTACCAGAAGTCATAAAGTCAGAAGTAAAAGATCACATATTTATACAGAAACTGAAATTTTACATACATAAATATATCACGCCTATAATCCCTTGCGGGGTAGGCAGAGCGTAAATGGCCGCAAAAACGGACATTTACGCCACATCTGACAAATATTTGAGGAACATTCTGAAAACTGTGTATCGCCACCAAAATTTTACCTCAGAAATAAATACTACTACAGCCTAAATTATTTCCTAAGTGAAAAATAACGCCTACACTACAACCTTAGAAAATTACAGCTACTTAATAAACCTATCTTTAGACTTTAAGTAGATTATGTATTAGTTTAAATAAGCACTAGTATTCGAATTTTAATTATTACTTAGTTTGTTAATATTTTATTAGCCCTCTCACCTATTGCAATACCCTATAGCCCCACTGTAAAAAGTGTTTCATGTGATGGAAATTATATATTACCTACCATCTTTATGTACCATATGATTCGCAATAAAGATTATGATTATAATTATGATTATAACAAGCCATAATTAACTACCAGCTCACTACACAACAACATACAAAGGAAAAATATACAAGGCTTATCAAAAGTAATTATAATTTTTTGAGTTTATTGAGCATTATTCAATTGTGAATGAATAACATTCGCAGTAATTTTAACGCACGCACTTTTAGTGCCCAAATTTTTAAAAACACAATAAAGAGGTTACTTCAACCAAAAACTATAGTAACAGTAATAGGAACATATTGATAAAAATATACTTTAACTTGATGCTTTCTCACTACCTTAGGTCTGCTGTAAGATATTTGTTTTTAGATAAAAGCTGACCTGTTTTATATTGTTCTATAGTATATGTCCTTTGTGTTATATTGGTCTTAATTCGAACTATAAATTCTTATAGGTAACAAACCTTTTCCTCAAAAAGGTTGAGAAAAGATAGATATTTTAATCATGTCATGTTTTACAATTTGACGCAAAATGGGTTATCAGTCAAAATAAGGCGACGATGAAAATGGCCTCAATTTGGGATATCAATTCTCTTAACTTACCTGAAATTAGTGCTGTCATTTTCCGTCAAATAGGTTTAGAAAAGGATAAGAGATATTTTAGTCGTGTCATTTCTTATAATTTCATGCAAAATACGTGTTATCTGTCAAAATAAGGCGACTATCAAAACAATGGCGACTAAATTGACTACAAAAGGCGAAAAAACATTGACTAGTTTAAAAATGACAGAACTTAGATATCAGCTATCCTTTTCTAAACCAATTTGACGGAAAGTGCCATCACTAATTTTAGGCAAGTAAGGAGATATTATATCCCGAATTGAGGGCAATGGTTACTAAATTTACGAAGAACCCATTAACATTTTTAAACATGACAGGACTTAGATATCTCCTATCCTTTTCTAAACGCAAAGTGACAGCACAAATTTAAGGTAACTTACGAGAAGTTTTATCACAAATTTGTACAGTGGATTGTGTTCAAGAAATGGTTAAATAATATAAATAAAGATTCAAGCTTCAAGACATTTATTCATGAACAATATTCATACATTGTGTTTGAATTACATTAATACTCTAACAACAACATGTCAAACTATAATGATAACCTAAATTAAACTTATAAGACATAAATAATTAAATTAAACCACTGTACGTTCCTTATAGCCTTACTTATAGAGATAGACATCTTCCTTTGCAGCGATTGGTCGCACTTATCTGTTCCAAAGCTGTGTGATTGGTTACGTATGCCCCCACACCCCACCCCACTCCGACACGGCAGGGCGGGGCGAGTCGGCCCGCTTGGCTTCATTGGCGATTTTTCTTTCGCAGTGAGCGGTCGCGCTCAGAAAATAATTTTTTAAATTTCGATATAGTTTTAAATTTTAAACTTTGAAAAATTATTTTCTTACAATTTTAACGGTTTTGCACCGTTCGTTTTTTAAATTAATAAATTTAGTGATTTAACTGTTCCTATTTAAATAAATTTTAAAATCAGTGTGTGTATAAACTGGGTAAGTCCTTTATATTTTATTATGCATGTGGCAAATCAAATTTCTGAAGGCGGTTTTCCGTCGGACACAACTTTGCAATTTCTTACAATTTTAATAAATTATTATTGAAATCTGTCAAGACCGTTTACGAATAAATAAATTGTTCCTGGCGATCCGAATTCTGTGAACAAAATAGTTAATAATTTATGGGAATTATTTGTCAAGAATAATGATCCCAAATAAATAAGCAAAGTGTGTTATAGAAATTTGGTTGCTATCGAAGTTTTAGTTACCCGGATTTAACAATAGTGAATTTTTTTTTACGAAACGTTTTTAATCCGGAAGTAATTAATTCGTTCGATTCTATACGAACGATCAAATGAAAATCCAATAATCATAGTGCACTTCGCACAAGCTTTGAGTGGCATTATTTTAAGATTTTCAATATAAATGTTCATCCCTCGCAGGTTTTCAAACTAGTTACCTTGAACTGATAGGTAGGTATTCCTCGAGAGAAGTAATACCTTTTTTCTATTTATAGGTTACTATCCCGTCGAACTAGTTTCTACATATCCCCCGTGCACGTTTTTCATTAATGTGCCTGATTGATTTATGGATTTTCATTTGTGAATGATTATTTTATTTTTACACGTGTTTTTGTAAATTGTTATTTGGACATAAATACATTTTTATGTCGTTTACTGGAGCTAGTAATGGTATACAGATGCTCCTTTCACGTAGCAACGTGTTATTCAAGTAACGCATCAAATACGTGATCTGTAGGTATTGTTCGGATACCTTCAAAGTTCTTTAAATAAATAAGTCGAACAGCGACAATTTTTATTTTAAAAGGGGGCCGCCATGACCCTGTGAAATGCTCTTAGTAATAAGAAAGTTTACGGAAGTCCAAGTCCGTAGAACGTCTTATAAAATAGAGTAATAAGAACTCCTCAAGGATCTTTTCGTTGTACCTAGAATAAATTGCAGAAAATATATATTCTAGTTGATTGCTATGATATGAAATGGCAGCACAAGCCAAGCTACATTTCGTCGGTTTTATAAGCTACCTCTGCGCAACGCAAGGTATACCCTATTATATAACATCATCAGGAGTTCATTAGGCCGTCAGCGCATGACGTGTCCTTAGACTCCTACATCCCCGCGCAGGGGTTGTACCTTTTGATGTCATGCAGAATGCCCTCGCTTGCACTTGCAGGGCCTGAAATTCCGTCCTCGAGCCTTTCGTATACTTGACGAATTAATAAACCGACATGCGATACAAATTCCATGCATTATAGACGGTTTAGATGCAAATATTGCCAAAAATACTAACAAGTACTAAAAAGTATTTGTGTTGTGGGTTTCGGTACGATATGCAACTCAAAGAACTGGGTCCTCGTGGAGCCAAAGTTTCGAAATGTACCCACCAATATATTTTTAATACCTCGTGCAGAGTCGGCCAGCACCTTTGATAAAACGTTATTGCTTTAAGTATAGGTATTACTTTTGGTACCTACCTACCTTTTTATCAAACTTCCAAAAGTTTTGATGGCATCCGGCACATGCATGATTTGCTTTTGTCTGATCAAAGTAAAGCAGTCTTTCTTTACTTCTATGCTTATTTGTCTTCTAACGTGACAGTGAAATGCCCTCGTTAAATTTTGTCTTATCTGAAAGTACATCGTCCGGTCCACCGCCTGCGATGAGATAAAGCAATTGTAGCGAAGGGTAGTGTGTAGCACTAGTATTGATAGTGAAGCGCGCAGGTTCGAATCCTGCATGTGGTATAAAATTAGCCAAGTTTCCATAATTTTATACCTACCTAACACGGTTAAGATTAAGTATTAAAATATATTTAAGAAATAAAAGCTTCGAAAGGTGTGTTACAGACTTGAGTACAAGGAGTTTACTGTCTGACACATGTGTTACCTCGAGCGTATTAGAAAATAGAACGCGAGCGGATTCCTAAGATGTTAATTTGAAAATATTTTTACCTTGCACGCGTTCATAAGGTCCCCCTCTTTTAGTTCCATGAGCTTACGCTTTCAAATAACGATAGCTAGATTCCACTGAGAATTTGCAAAATAGGCTATCTGTAGGCAAAATATACCTACTTAAATGTTTGAAAAAATGTTTCAAATATAACATCCTAGCCCGAAAAAGTCTTGGCTATTAGAAAGTACAGGGAACAATATTCCTACGTAAGTATGAACTTTATCTACTCGGAATAAAGTTCAAAGTTAGAGAGCTGTCTAACGTTTTACAATGATTCTTAAGCAGAAGACATATTTGTCGTAGATTCACCGCATTCAGTCCCATCCTCGTAACCGTTACTGCCGAGTCTAAATTCTCGCAGGTTAAGGAAAATTTATAGACGGTTTAAGTCTGAAACAGTTTTCCTTTATGATCATTTCAGTGGCCTACCGAGGCCACGCAGTAAGAAAATGAGAAACATATTGATTTATTAGGTAACTGTGAAAACGACTGAATTTATAAATTTTTCCCTTGCTCACTGTCCTAAGTAGCAATAATTCACTTCTATTTCTATGCTATCACAGACCTCGTAGTGCTTACGCATTTCTGAGGGAGATCCCTCACGCATGTCATTTGTTTACTTCTTTGAACTATGATCAAAAAGTGGCGTAAGAGTACCTACGTTAAATACTCGCTATGATTCTGGCATCAATCACGGAAGGGAATGTGTACAATCTAAGCTCTCTAAGTGCAAAGTTGTCCTAAAATAGTCCTACGTTTTTCTTAGCAACATGGAAACAGACAAATGTGGGGAGAGAAAACGGCCTTTTTGTAATGGCCTCATCTCAAAATGGATAAGTAAATAATGAAGACCTACCCATTTAATAGATCTCACACCGAAACTATAATAATTTTTACTTTTTAATTCATCGTGCATTGAGTGTACGGAGTAAATTTCGTGAGGTGGAGATGTATGTAGGTAATTTACTTATTCCAGCATGTTGCAATTTGGGAGCTAGGTACACCCTATTGTTAATTCTGCTAATATCAAGCTGTATAACATCAAAACTAGTGGAAGGTTGTCTAGCTGCTAAGGCGAGTGATGTAATATATACCTATTTGGTATATGCCAAATTTTGTGTTACCTACTCGAGTGCCTTGATCTTGAACATGATATTTTCTTCAGGTGCGTTTATATTGCCCGAAATATTATGAATGAAATGCATATTACGTGATATTACGTAATTTGTATAACAACCTCCACTAGAGATGAAAAGTTCATGATATATTTTTCAGGTGCTTTCATATTACCTGAAATGTTATAAATGAAATGCATATGGCGTAATATGTATAACAACCTCCTCTAGAGATGAAAAGTTTTAGAGCGATAGTGGCAAATAGCAATAATGCGACACTGTCCCAGACGATATTAAGTTTTTATTTCCTCAAGTGTAGTCATGCTTACTACACCTACTTTTTCGATAATGAATGAAAGCTTTTGGGCAAGTAAACAACAAGTACCCACAGTCTATGTGGGTATTTTAAATAAATATTCAGAGGGTACTTTTGCTAATTGATATTTGTGTAAGTGCCCTGTCTGCCTTGTTTGGGTTTGAAATACGAGTATCTACTCCTGTGTATAACATTGTTAGATGGTTGTTAGAAACGTACGATAGTGAACATAATTGCCTATCGTAAGACGTCAGCCTAAAATAATAATACCGTTGTTCCAATATGTTTGCTCTGAATGTCGAGCACAAGACGTTGTTTAAAAAATGCTTGAATGTACCTTTGTACTAGGTAAATAGTTTGCCTATCAAGTGAAATATTTTCAGAATAGATACCTAGCGAGAATTATATTGGGAACTACCTACTACGTTCAATAGCTAGTATATTTTACCAACGGTGATCATAATGATATTTGTACGGTGACCCACGTAAGATCTAGGCTTCCACAATTAATTTGCAATGTTGCAATGTTTGTACTGTCTAATAGACAATAACGTCGTTTACCGACGTACCTTCGGATTAAATTTTCTCCGTAGGTAAGCTGTTAACAAAATGATAAAATTCTTATAATTTAAACTTTAGCTCATATTCTTTTATAGCTAGCTCGTTTTTGATTGTACATAAAATTAAAGCAAATTTGTGTCCTTTTCAAGTTTTAAACAGAGATCTGGGCTTTGCATGGGACGGTCAGAGGTAGTTATGGCAGAAAACAATTTCAATAATCGCCTCTTTTATTATATCAAGTTTAGGTAGATTTACCAAGATATTAATTAAGTATATTATTATATACAATATAGTTTATTCAGAGGCCCGAGTGATGTTTTAAATAAAGCTTGACCGTTACTCCGACAAAGTAAACAAGGTTAGTTATTGATCATTATGTATTATAGCAAATATTATTAAGGCAAGCCCAAATGAATCATATTTAAAAAATCATATGAAGGTATGATTTGATAACAAATTTATATGCCTTTTATTCTCCTGGGAAACTAGGTAGTCGTTTGGTCAGGTTTTTTGATTTACCTGCTTAAGCCCGTTTAGGTCAATGCATATCTTAAACAGTAGTGTTGACCTTATAGTAGGGAAATTTAACCTACTTATTATGTTACCTATAGCTTGAGTGATCAAGCACAATTACAATATGTAAGCTATGTTTTTCTGTGTAAAAGAGCTATTTATTTACTATGTAAGTAAATAGATATTTAAAAGGTTTTATAAAAACGACCTGCAATGCGTATTTACCTCTAACTAAAGGTTCAATATTTTTATATTTTACTATTTTGGCTATTGAGTTTTTCAATTTTTTTTTTTGAAATTTTCTGTTTACTGTTCGGAAACTTTCAGATGAATTTCCGCGTACTTTCTATCTTATCAAAACGTATTAAGACTTACATAATGAATAACTGTATTATGTGCATTTTTTATCAAACACGAGGTAAAGTTTTTCAAAGACATTATAAATGGCATGTTACAAATGCATCATTTTCATCATTCTATTATGCTTACCTAGAATGCCGTAATATAGTACAAGAGGTTTTGAATTACATTTTCATTATAATTTATTATATTTTATCGTCATTTAAGGGTGAGTTTATGATATTACAGTATTTTTTAATAAATACAATATAAATAAATTTTCAGTATAGTGGATCAAAATCATTATTTTTGATAAAGAAATTCATTTTTCTTTTTTAAAGAATAATAATACCTGTTTCTTTTTATAGTTTTTCACATTGGCGATAGCTCCCACTCCTCCAGGCGATATCAAACATGTCTCTATAAGTAAGGCTATAAGGAACGTACAGTGGTTTAATGACAGCATTTTACCTACCAATAAAATGCTTATTAAACTACTTACCTTCCTTATAGCCTTAAATTTTTAATTCTGCCTGGTGTATTTTGTAGTAATAATATTCTAATTAGAATATTATTATGAGACGCAATGAAGCCAAGCGGGCCGACTCGCCCCGCCCTGCCGTGTCGGAGTGGGGTGGGGTGTGGGGGCATACGTAACCAATCACACAGCTTTGGAACAGATAAGTGCGACCAATCGCTGCAAAGGAAGATGTCTATCTCTATAAGTAAGGCTATAAGGAAGGTAAGTAGTTTAATAAGCATTTTATTGGTAGGTAAAATGCTGTCATTAAAATCATTGAACAATAAAATAAAATAACATCAATAAAATTTAAATCAAACAAATTTGTGCGTAATGAAGAGCCAAGTAGTCAAAGTGTCAAGATTTGGTTACAGTATTTTATAATTTACATTTATAAGTCGTCTAAGGAATAGCAGTAAATAAGTAAAAGTGGTTTTATCTCCGTGTGATGTCGGCTTAGAATAGCATCACCCCATTTCTTTCCCATAGGTGTCGTAAGAGGCGACTAAGGGACTCGAGGGTTACAATAGGCGATCGGCTGACAACCTGTCACTATTGTGATACAAAATTTTCTGAATGACTCATTATGTCTGTCAGACGTGGCGTAAATGTTCGTTTTACGACCGTTTACGCTCTGCCTACTCTACAAGCTTATATTAAGCGTGATTTATGTATGTATGTATGTAAGAAGTATCTTAATCTCCTGTTTTTTTGTCAGGTTTGTTCAAACGAGAACAAGTGCGTATGCAACCGCGGCTGGACAGGACCTGACTGCTCACACCCCGATGCTCTTCCTCCATCGCCCACTCCTTGGATGCCGGAGAACGCCACAAAAGCCGCCTACAATATGACTAAGAAGGAAACACCGTATGGTGAGTCGGTAACAGTTCAGCGTAGAGAGATGATCAGAGAGTCAGTAGGAGTGGGTGGGAAGAAATGAAAGGTAGAAGGAAACCGCACTTGAGCCACTGCAGCGACGCAGCGTGAGATTTTCTTCATTGTAGTATGCGGCAAAGAGGATTTAGTAAACTAGGCAGGAACGGAACCATCAATGCACGACACTGATTATGCCCAACACTGTTTTGTACAACATGACTCCACGACACAGTAGTCATTGGTCCAAGTAGCCCGGAGTTAGACCAAGTTAAATTCTTTGTACTTATTTGTATGAACTAAAGTAAAACTTAGTAGTAGTTTACCTGCAAATTACATATCCTCTGAGTCTCTCAAAAGTTGACTGGAAGAGATCCCTTTGTGGGATAAGTCCGCTATTGTGCCTCTTGTTTTATTCCATCCTTTACTGATTATGTAAATTTGTTTTGTGTCACAATAAAGTTAATACATACATACATACTTATGCAACTGTACATTCTTGAGCCGGCTTTGAGCCAGTTATTGAACTAATGACTGCAGTGTCGTACATAGTCATGTTGTACAAAACAGTGTCGGACATAATTAGTGTCGTGCAGTGATGGTTCCCTTGCTATCTTGTTTTACTAAATCCTCTTTTCCTCGAGACTACAATGAAGAAAATGTCGCGTCACTTCGCTGCGTGGCGCAAGTGCGGTTTCACTTTTAAATGGTATTCGAAAGTAGGAATGCAAGAGACGAATGAAGTAGCTTGACCTTATTGGAACAAAAAATTATTACAGTAAAAAAATGCTTGAACAATATACTTAACTTTTTACAATCTTAAATTCAGTCATGAATTCATAAAATTTTATGAGAAACATCTAACAACAGTAACTTATCTCAATTGGTATACACAAAATTACGTTCTGAAATATTTATAATTAAAAATATACGGAACAGAATTATAAGTTAACTAAGTAACAAATATACTGTATTGCTATTTTTTATGATTCCAGGTGTCTGAATGTGTATACGTTGCAATATTCCCCCTACTTGGCCTAACGAATCTGAGCACTACTCTCCTATGCAAACAAAGGTTCCTAGGAAATTACTAGATCAACCTTACAATCATGGCTTGACTTCAATCACAATGAATTTTTTTTTCTTTTTATGGTAGTTTTTACTTTGTGCCAGTAATAAATGCGCTTGAAGCGTTTAGTTTGATGCGGAGGTATTGCTCGGATAGGGCGTGGTGTGCGGCCGGCGCTGGCGCACTAACGCGCGGGACCCCCTCTCTTACAGGTGAACACAAAGGCACTAAGATGGGAACCGTCAACATGGTCATATTATTACTTGCTGTCGTGCTATCCGTGTTCGTCGGATTCGCCTGGATGGCATACTGCTTCAGGTAACAGCCGTAACCTCGGTGTTGTTGCACTAGTATTGTCGCTCGTGCCTGTCGTGTCGTGACTCGTGATTGTTGGTTGTTGTCCCACTCGTGTCCCGCCGGCGCCGGCCGCTCGCGCCGCGCGCGCCGCTCGCCAGTCGCGCGTCTGCCGCGCGCCGTCCGCTCCCTGACCTTCGCGAGGCGGCCGCGCGGCAGACGCGCCACTAGCCCGTGGCGCGCGACTCACTGTCTTCTCTTTGGGCGCAGAGAACTACCACGGCTCGAACACGGTGTTCCTCGTGGCGGTGCTCATGTCTGTGGTAGGGGGGGTATTCATAGTATTTGCCCTGAGCGCTCTCTGCTACAGGTCAGTCGTAGTACACAAAAACTTCTCCCTGTGCCTAAGGTTAGTGAGCAGAAAACAGACCAAAGGTAGTCTTTTAAGAAGAAATTTAAATCGTCACCTTCGTATACTTGTATGTTTATTTTAGACGTTAGCGTTGGTGTTTCTGTTCGTATTTACGTCGACGATTGGTTTTGTTTTGTTTGGAGATTATGTCGTTTATTGTGGTCGTAGAGCTAGTTGGCGGGTGGCGCGTCGGCCCTGTCGGCGCGCCACAACTGCATTTGATCTGTGGTTCTGTGTCCGCGCCGGCGGCCGGGCCGCGCCGCTCGCCGCACGTGCCGCACCCGCTCGCATCGACGTGCGCTCTGCACGCGTCTCCATACGCCACACACGCGCCACTCGCCCAGTGCGAGGCGGCGCCGTCCGGCCGCCTCGCTGCATGCCGTCAAGGCTTTCCTCGTTGTACTCGAGACACCTTCTCGATTCAAACCCTTAAAATTCTGGGCTCTTGGATGTATGCATTGGCTTATGTGAACTGTGACTCGTTTTCGTTTCCTTTCTTGGTCGGAGACCGCGCCGCCGGGCGCCGCCGACTGCGTCCCGGCGGCGCGTTCGCGTCTATATCTTCCGAACGACAACTCGCTACACGAACGTTAACACTTGAATCAACTTGCAGATACGGTACAATCAGTACGAAATCGTGCCTTCCCCGCGAGTGGATGGCACGCCATAACTTGCCACTCTCGAGGTATGTACGCGCACACGGCAGATCAACTGTCCTTTTTTTTATAACCAATTCGGAGAAGATATAGATCGCTCGACTCATTTGTCACCAATCACTTCCACTACCACTAAATTCTATCAACTTTTGCACGAGAAGCGAATGTGCGATGCACGAAATCTTCTGCAGCTGTCTATCTAGTTAGCAACGCCTAATGTTACATTTAAGAACTCAGTGGGATTCTTCCAGTAATGTCATAATTTGAGAAATCTGGCTTTTAGAAACTGCTACAAAATTATGCTGAAACCACAATAGTTTATTTTACGAAGAAATATTACTGTAAGAACTCCATTACTCTAAGCTAAGATCAATCTCTTGAATGTTTCCACTTTCATAACATTAAATTCCCATGAGGAATGAAACGAAAATTTAAATTCAGTCCAAATTTATTATTCTTCTTAGCTAATTAATTGATTAAGATATCCAAAAGCGCCAGTATTGCTAACATAATCAGAAATATAAAATAAAAGTATCGGACAAAAGATGAACACTGTAGCATACATTTGATAATTCATTCTCATCACATACACAATCGGTGAAGTCAACTTTTGTTCATCCCCATTCTATTCCAAATTCGCTTTCAAATTCATGGCCGGAAACGAAAACATCATCACCAAAATTGTCCGTCGCGTTGAAGGTGTTCTCGATTCCGATAGTATTGGCCCGTTCGTTTTGATTTTGTAAACGTAATCGATTGATCTGAGTGTGCGTTCCTACGCCACGCCTGCATCAGGAGAAAGAGCACTCTGCCGAAGTATGACCCCCCGTACGTGAAGAAACCCATAGCGAAGAGCTTCGCTGCCGGCAGCACCACCTCCAACAACTCCCAGGAAGACATCTCCATCGATGGCGGGAAGATGCACTCCTTCAATAACACATTTAGGTACGTTACTCTCATCTTGAGTTGTATCAATAGAATTATCTTTTACTTTCTCAATTCGGCTTTCGACCTGATCTGGAAATTCATTTTAATTTCGTCGAACTGTTTTGGTTTTACATCTTCGTTAAATAGTTTACTCAAAATTTCTCATCGGACTAGTCAAAAATTTTACACATTAGTATTATTTTGAGGAGCAATCGAGCTCTCAAAAACTTGGAATATAATATGTTTCCTCTTTTTATGGCTCTGGTCTACTCATACAGAAATCTTCTGAGGTACGTCAAAGGCTTGGCGAGAACTAGTATTGCGTCTCACTGCTGTAAAACTTTGCTGACATGGTTTTCGCTTTTAATTCACAAGCTTGAAGTCCTTAAGCTGCCAAACTGTGATGGACATGCTGATTTTGGTTTAACCTGTGTTTTATAGTTACGCACAGAATTATCACGGTTTCATGCGCGAGTGACACGCTTTTTGTTTTCTCACTCCTTTATCCTTATAGATTTCATAGACTAGATATTTGTTTTGATCATGGCAGAAGCGATGATAAATACAAAAGCCACAGGATCAAAGTAGTGGTGCTGAATTGAGCCAATCCCACACAAAGATGGAAGAAGGATTTTCAGGTAGCTTTCTAGTAAGCGATTGCATTAGAGGAGCCAAAATTATAATGCTTTCACTATTTTTTAGCCGCGGAGACTCTCAAAGAGTGATCTTCCGTCACGGCAATCACATGGCGGGAGCCGGGAATTCTAGTAGATTTGCGTAAGTGTAGAGAATTTTATTATTTTCTTTGACCTGTACATAGACGACTCCCTTATTTTCAGCGATGCATTGAGGAGGCTGTATTTGAATGCATTCTTTCGCGGTTTTTATCATGTCATTAATTATAGATTTTTCATTAGTATTCGATTGCTTCAACCATAATTTAATAAGTACTAACAAATTTAAATTATTAAGATTGATTTGATACTAACCATGATTTCGTCTGTTACAGGGATCACAAGCAAATGAAACGTGTTCATTCGGGTAGCGAAGATGATCCAACTCATTCAGGTAATATCACAATTATGTTTCATAATAATTTAATAATATAATCAGATCGAAGAACATACATAAATTGCAGACAATATAAGAAAAGAATGCGGAAAAGAAACCTCAATGTCCTGTTATTTCCAGGAGAAGAAGATATTGCCTTCATAGACGTAGCTTCAAACTCAATGGCGAAATTACCAGAGAAGGGTATCCTGAAGAAGCACGGCTACGGCGCTGTGGACGGCAAGGATAAGTGGGGGGACGACTCGCAGTCGGAGCAGTTGGAGGCTGGGTCGCAGTCTGATGGACAGGAGCCAGCTGGAGCTGCGGCTGATATGGAGTATAAGTTTAAGGTAATCACCAAACTTAGGAACATAAAATTGATCACTGGGCCCATGGCGTAGCAGATAGTACCTCTGCCTGCTACGCTGAGGGTCGTGGGTTCTCTCTCTCTTCTCTCTTTTCGCGTGGAACAAGGAGTCGTCCAACGATACGATGCACCCTGGTGTCAGAGTTTTTCAACCGCCTACTACCACTAGTAGGCCTCTGACATGGTTGTGTAATGACCGCCGTCTAAGTAATCATAGACAGCAACTGGGATCGACGGCTTAACGTGCCCTCCGAAGCACGTAACCATTTCTTTTCGGACAATCAGTTGGTTCACCCTGCAATGTCCTAACCAGACCGGGAACAAATTCACAAAGTGATAAATATCAACTTTGTGAGTGACCCACCGAGAATCGAACCCGGAACCTTTGCGTCGCAGGCAGTCGCTCTACCACTGCGTCACATCGGCCGTAGGTTCTATCCCCACTAGACACAAATGTTTGTTAAGTTATTTTCAGATATTTCTGTTTAGTCTGGGTGTTTATGTATAACATTTATTTAACCCCTTGTCTGTCACGTACCGGGAGCCGGACAACAATTTTGAACCTTAACTACCCACAATAAAATTCAAAACCAATGAAATTGTTATAGTATGAAGCGACAGACGAGTGATTATTTACATAAAAAGAGTATATAAGTATTAATATCAGCTATCTAGTTCTTACAGTACAAGCTTTGCTTAGCTTGGGGCTAGATGGCTCTGTGTGAATTGTTCAGGATATTTATTTATTTCTTAATCAGACGAAGAGAAAGAAATAATTTTGCTATACAAACTCAGTCAATGACGGAAGGTGCCAAAAAACTGAAAGGCTTGTCTGGAAGTTGTGTGTGTAATTGCGATGCAAACAAAACAAACTATTGACTGACCTTTTTAATTCTTCTTAAACATGTTAAACATATGTAATCTAGTTTAGGTTGTACCATTAAGATCTTTTTGGGAGAATGTTATCAAAAATTTAACAGTTTTGTAGCTTATTTTATCATTCTATGTTCTACTATACTGGACCCGCTAAAGACTAGCAAGCCTTTTAAATGTGGTCAAATGCTGGTCGAACAAATTTAATTGTTGCCCGTCGATTCGATAAAACAATCTTAGTGTTCTTTTTAAATTTTCCAGGACTTAAACGGGTACCACGAGAACATAATCGTGGCGCTGAAGACGGCAGCGCAGAGGGCGAGTGCCGGTGCTGCTGGAGGGTCTGGAGACCTTCGGGCGCTCCAGGAGTATGAATACAAGAGGGAGCGAGCGCCTTCCGCTGAGAAGATTCATGAGGCGGAGTTAAGAAGGCAACGAGCTGGTGAGCACTAGAAAGGACTAATCCACGCTAAGTCAGCTAGTGAAACCTGCAAGTGAAACACACAAACTACACAACCCGGTCAGTGAAAGTAGTGGCTGTAAAAGAAGCTACTAAATTCACCAACTGGCTTGAAACTCACAATGCTCCGGTTATTAAAATTTCTGAATGGTGCACTGAAGCTCTTCAAATATCGCTCTTGTAAATAATTTCTTTGTTGAATCATTTGGTATATTCCAACTTTTGACCAAAGTCGCAATCAAACTACTAGATGGTCCCATCACCTCACAGCAGTCAGGTCATAACCATAATCATCAATGTGTTTTCAGGCGATGAAGAGGAAGATGAAACTCCTCCATGCGGGCCGATTAGGATCAGGAACCTAGAGGACCTGATCAGACAGCTGGAGCACCACTCTAGCAGGCACATGAGCCCCTCAGGCTCCGAGGACATCAGAATGTCGGAAACTGAGGCGGATAGGCATTATAGAATTGAAACGGGAGAGGTGCCACCGTAAGTAGTTTTTTGTTCTTTATCAGTAATGAGTAGGGTGACAATTGGCTCGATTCCACGTTACTGACTAAAATGTCTAATTAAAAACAATACTGTCACTGTCCGTTATATAAGTTTACAAAAGGATGATAGATGTCATAGACTATTCATGACTGTCTTGTCTTAAATAAAACTTGTCAATTGCCCAGTCCTGTTTATTTATCGTGCTATTGTTATTAATATTGGCTGTAAGTTTTCCCGTTAAAATAAAAATAAAAAAAACTGTCTATTCTTTCCGCAGCATTGCGCAAATTCCCTTGTATGTTTAACCGGCATATTTTGAATAAATACCGAGTAAAATGCGTTAAATCATAGACAATTTAAAAGGCGACCATCATTAGTCTTGTGTAAGCGTATTTAACAGAAAGTGGCAGTGTTGTTTTAAGTAAGATACGAATTGAGACTAAGAATTTTCGTTATTTGGTTCCATTATTTTCCAACATGTGTTACAAAAGTTTGTGTACCTGCTAAATGTAAAACTGAAATGCTTATAGTAAGTTCCGAATCTTTCCGAAATAATCACATGCATTAAAACTCTGCAATATGGGAAAGCCGCTGGAATGGATGATATAACAACGGAACAAATGAAACAACTGGGACCAGTGGCCGTGTCTTGGCTATTAGCCATGTTTAATTCTTGCCTTAGCAGCCTTAAGATCCCAAAAATATGGCGACAGGCAAAAGTAATAGCGCTACTGAAACCAGGCAAAAGTCCTTCAGATCCTAAAAGATATCGTCCCATTTCGTTGTTATGTCATTCATTCAAGCTCTTTGAAAGGATGCTGCTGAACCGCCTCACACCTATCATGGAAAAATCTCTGATAGCGGGGCAAGCTGGATTCAGACCAGAAAAATCTTGTACAAGTCAAATTTAGTTCAGCACATCGAAGATGGCTTTGAAACTAAACAAGTAGTCGTGTTCGTAGATCTTACATCTGCCTACGATACAGTTAATATCAGAAGACTGTTGACAAAAGTGCATGTTATGACTAAAGACTCAGGTTTTGTTAACCTACTTAGGAAATGCTGAATAACCGAAGGTTCCAAGTGTGTCTTAACAACTCTAAGAGTAGATGGCGATGCCAGAAGAACGGGCTACCTCAAGGGAGTGTGCTGGCTCCTGCATTATTCAATGCTTACACAAACGATCAGCCACTAACGTCGAATACCAAACACTTCCTCTATGCAGATGATCTTGCACTGGCTGCTCAGACGCTGAGCTTCGAAAAAGCAGAAGAATCCCTCAAAATTGCACTAGACGCACTTGACGAGTATTATGACGCGAATGCCCTACGGCCAAATCCGTCCAAAACTCAGTCCTGTGCGTTCCACCTACGCAACCGAGAGGCAGGAAGAGCTCTTAAATTATCGTGGCGTGGCGTAGACATTGAGCACTGTGCAAATCCCCGGTACCTGGGCATTACGCTTGACAGATCTTTGACCTATAAGGCCCACTGCGTAAACACAAAGCAGAAAGTTAGTGCCAGAAATAATCTGCTGAAGCGATTAACGTCCTCCACCTGGGGAGCTGCTCCTCACGTTTTAAGAACAACTGGCCTTGCTCTCTCGTTCTCCGCAGGCGAATACGCATGTCCAGTATGGCACCGCTCTACCCATGCCAAACAGGTCAACGTGGCTTTGAACGAGACGTGCCGCATAATAACAGGGTGCCTAAAACCCACTCCGCGTAACATGCTGTACCCTCTGGCTGGGATTGCTCCACCAGACGTCCGCCGAGAAGTAGCTTGTGCAGTGGAGAAACTTAAACAGGAAACTGACTGTCGTCACCCACTGTACAACCACGATATGCCTCACGCCCGTCTCAAAAGCTGGAGTAGCTTCCTGAGGTGTACGGCCTCTACAAATGCTGATCCACAACATACCAGAGAGCAGCTATGGAAATCACGCTGGGCGCCGCCACCTGGATTTATTCCACCGTCCGAGACTCTGCCACGGGGACATAAATTACCGTGGCAAACCTGGAAATCTCTAAACAGGTTGCGAACGCAGGTTGGCCGCTGTAGAAAAAACATGGCGAAGTGGGGCTTCATCGACAAAACGCAAGTGCTCTGCGACTGTGGAGCCCCATCGCAATCTATGGCGCACCTAACATCATGCCCTCTTTTGCCAGTCTCTTGCAGCAAAGACGATCTGAACTTGGCTAATGAGAATGCCATTGCGGTCGCCAAATACTGGCAGTCCAGAATATAACTATGATCCATTGACACGATGAAGAAGAAGTAAGTTTCAAAAATTACAACACGGTATTAGTTCTCCCATACAAATTGTCTCGCTGGTAAAGCTTTTTTATGTAGGTACCCGATTTATTTGTAAAATAAAATAACTACCAAGAAAGGTTGTTCAGTTTCATATTTACCACACGCCCTTCTTTTCTATTGTCGTCCACACATATTGCATAACATTAAAAAAACTATCGATACAAAAGAACTACGATTAGTTCTTCCTTGACCGTCTACCACGAAACTCTCCATTTTTCCAGTCGTTGTCGCGGTCGCATCCCTCAATCAGGGGAGGAGGACGCGCGCTTCGGCTACCCGCGGTTTCGTGGTAGCGGGAGGCATCACCCGGGCATGTTTGCAGCTGGCGCTGCACCGCCTACTGTAGGTAAGTAAACGAGACTGCTGCAGTTTTTTTAAATACAGGGTTATTTTTTATTCACCCCGGAAATTTTACACGGCGATTCCACTCATGATTCTAAACAACTTTTATTATGGGGTCACCTGCGAAATCGCGAAAAAAAAAACAGCTGTTCCATAAATTTTGTTCGACTAGGTATGAATTTTTCTATTGAGCAACTGTTTTTTTTTGCGATTTCGCAGGTCACCCCATACTAAAAGTTGTTCAAAATCATGGGTAGAATCACCCTGTAAAATTTCCGGGGTGAATAAAAAATAACCCTGTATAATGTTATTTTCGATATCTATCTACCTTATTAGCCTATATTAGCCCACTGCTGGACATAGGCCTCTTCTTTAATTTTCGATATACATGGTAAATATATAGGCCTGTAAGCCGTGCGATGCCGGCTTAGAAGCCGTGCGATTTTTTCTTTCCCGTGGGTGTCGTAAGAAACGACTAAGGGACTCGAGGGTGTGTATCGCAAATTTAGGCGATGGGCTGACACCCTGTCACTATGGTACCGCAGGCAGGATTTGAACCTGCGACTTTGACCATCACTAGTGACTACGCCCATTCCAACTGGGCTACCGCGGCTCATCCATTCAGTTGGAGGTTCAAATTCTGCCTTTAGTAGGAAATTTTGCAAGTTTTCTAAAATTGTATACCTAACACGGGAAGTGTTTTACAAATTTGGTACTCGTATTCAATGATAGAAATAATCAAATATTGCACGCTTCACTTGTGATTCAAAATCCTTTGTGTAACGATAAAAAATAGGGGTTGAACTGTAACACAAAAACGCACGTGCATTTAATATAACTGTCCACCAATTAATACACGTTTAAGTGTACCAGAGATGAAATATAAACAAGTATTTTTTTGGAGGCCAAAACAGCCTAACATTATATATTTTTCATCAAGAAATTACTGTTTAATAAATAGGGGGTGACTGTAACGACCTGATATAATAATATATAATATTTACTCCTACTACATCCGGGCCAGTTTTAAAAGCCCATTTTGACAGTTGTCAAGTCCATTGCTATGGTGTGAGCTACATTTTCCATTGTTGACATTTCCTCAAGTATTTCAAAATAAGCTTACTAAAGTGGTCTGACTTGAACTTTACCAGGACCACCCCACCATCCGCACACGATAGCGATCGCTCACGGTGCGCACGCGCGTGCCCCGCCCGACGATGACGCACTGTACGAGACTGCGGACGCGGAGCGGCTACGGGACGCACCCGACAGTGAGAGGTGAGGACAAACCTTTATCTGTTTCGTCTTACACGGTTAGGTTGGAGTGATGGCCGATTTTTGACAAGTTAATTAGTTTGTAGCACGTCATAATAGATTTTGAGGTTAATCCATGCAGTCAAGTTGTTCAATCTCTCTGCCTAAAATTATGTGATTTAAATGGTGAAGGACAGTTTTAAAACTTTGTCGTTACACAAAGGAAGCTCTGTCAAATATATGAGCCTAAAATAACACACAAGAATTATCTCTCTTAGCATAACGGCCATCACCCCAACAATAGAATGTGTCAATTGGCTTAATTTTAAAAATACACAAAATAAATAAAATACTTTTTCAAATTTGTAGTACCTATTACTGTGAAAATTGAATGTCTAACGTACCGTCACAAAGTGGACAAAAATAATTGAATGAATTTAAAAAAATGGCATGTACTTTGATATTAATATGCATTTTAAAAAAAATTATAATTTGAGTCGAATAATACAGTAGCGCCTTTATTAAAATTATTAAAAAAAAATACACACTGGACAGTACTGGACACAGCTAACAATACAAGATACAATATACACTAAGCCAATGCTCCAGAACGGGCTCCTGGGTCTACTGATACAATACAAAAATACGGTTTTGGTTGGTCAAGACATCACGAGTTATCTTAGACCAAGCAGCCCGTCCGGAGCCGACACGAGCCTCGACTCTCCGTTTCTCTTCTCTATCATTTTCTAGTGATGAATTTATTCAAGCTCAACAACAGTTAGCCCGGTGGGCGAGTGAAGACGCGGTTCCGGCGGCGGTGGGGGCGCTGGGGGCGGCAGGCGGTCGCGACTACTTCCCGTCGCCCCCAGGCAGTACGTCCAGCGAGGCCACGCTGCGAGCCGCGCCGCCCCGCCCCGCGCTGTCGCCACACGCGTCGTCCAGCGCCTTCCCCGAGTATACACACTGACGCGATGCCGCTGCCGCGCCACCGAGCTCTGACGCACTATTCTAAAGACTAGATGTGTACGTGCGTTGATGCCGCGCGTCGACGTGACATGAAAAACACCACCGACGCGATGCGACGACGACGTACCCCCGTAGGCTACTAGTATTCGATGTACCGAGCTCTGTTTGCACTGTTAGGGTAATCACGTTAACGAATAGTTTAACCGTTAGTAATGAACACAATAAATCTTCTCACGCGTAGCTAAACTAATAAAGGTATAGTGAATTCGGTCGCAGGTCTGGTGGTGTGTTGCGCCACCAGCCTCGCTTGTGAATACATAGTTATTGTTAGCGAAAAACCAGTGACTTGTAAATATTATTGAACTATAATGGTATTAAATGCACATATATTAAACGATATGACTGAACTGTGTATTTTACAATTTAGAGTAATACTGTTGTACGTAAGTTTCGATTCGATGAACGTGTGTCGCTGTCGCGCCGTGGAGGGCGTCGTCCGTTACGTTGAAATGTTTAATAATAATTATATTTGTTCCATTAAATCGATACGCTTTATAACTCTTATATCTGTTTGGCGACGCCGCCCTCCAGGCCGATAGAATGAATGTCTAAAGTACTTTAAGTAAGACTTATCGTTGTATGGACGTAGTGTAAAGCTGTACGGTGCCGAGTTCTTGGACGTCGAGTTCGCTTTCGTTTGACTTCCGACACGAAGCTCAAGTAGCTTTCAAATTAGATAGGCGATTAACAAATTGAGGCAAACCTATTCATAAGCGAAGCTTTAATGTATCATGTCTTAGTTGGACGGGTTTTATCTGAGTCGAGCTCGACGTCGAGTGGTGCACGGGTTATCATGATCGGTTCGTGTTCGTTGCTCATGTGACGTGATGTGCTCCAATGGAGCGGCAGTTGCCAATGGAAGGTGGGCGACACCGCAACCGTCCCCGGAGAGAAACCATCACTTCATCCAATCACCTCTCCGACACGACGCCCAACTTCACCTCTACCCATTCCTTATCGCGTTAAGGAAATAACACCAATATCAAAATAATAACTTATATAAGTCGAGCTCCGTTGTCTTATTGTTACAGATGCATTGTAAAATTGTCTAGTTTAATCAGAGATCTCGTTTCACCGTGCACGGATAATTTCGTCTTAAAACTAGCCCTAAACGTACACATATTCTAAAACTTAATGTGAATAAAAGTTATTTCGATTTTATCAGAATATCTATTATTGTATTGACTTTAAAACGAATTTACGCCGATATGCAGATGTGGGGGATGTATGTTAAAAATATGTTATAGTTTTCACGTTTTATTTTATTGACAATTTAGAGAGTTATAGTTTCATTCGCGTTAACGCTAGGCTAAGTGGCGCGGCCACGGATGTAACTCTAGGTAACTTAACAGTTAATAATTGAATAAATTCGACTAGACCCCGTGCTGTCACAAGCGCGACACTCTGCGACTGAGAAACTACAAAACATTGCCATCTCATTCCACAATCATCTTTAATCATAATCCATAAGTAAAGAGCGAAACAGGAATTTGCTGTAGTTTCTCAGTCGTGCGATACGACTGGCGCTGTGAAGCCCCCGTTCCGGAATAATTAATCTCATAGATACTCGTTTAACTATAAGTAAGTCTAAATAGATACTATAAACAAGTACAGGGTAGATGTGATTGCAATACTCTGTAACTAGGTGCGCCACTCGCGGGGCAGGGTTGGCCGCGCTCAATGTATGGATGTCCTGAATGCCAGTTAATCGTGGTCGCTCTAGTTTTAAGGCGTCAACTCTGTACCTTTTACTACACATACGTAAGCTCAATCGAATGTCTTAAATACCTACTTTATAGTTTCCATAAAGCCAAAAAGTCAAAAATTACAATCGACGACAGAGTATGGTGAAGAAATTAAAATTTGAAATCTCGTACTTTCCTTGTTACAAAGTTTTAAACATGCTTAAAAACATTAGTTAATATTAATTATACAAATTTAGAAACAGAAATATTACATAGCAATGTTTTCTGCAACAAATGAAGAAATCTTATTTTAACCTACTTGAACGTTTTCTTCTTCTTTAAAATCAAAACAACTTTCACTCTTACCAACCAACCCCTTAATAGCAGACTAATGTAACCGCCAATTTTTTAAAATCTTTTTAGTATCGTGTGTACTGGCATAGAATTTAACACGTCCTCTCCTATATTTATATCAGATTTCAACCTTCAAAATAACAGCTATTCAAATTGTATCTTGTTTTGTATTATAAACGCCACAGAGTTATATCGTAACATAAAGGCAATGTCACTAACGATACAAAGAGACTATAGTATCTGAAGTAACAAAACGGCAGAGAAAGATAATTTGTACTTGACATACGACAAAAACCATGTTTGTCATCTAGAGCGTGGCCGCATGCCTACCTATTACTACAAGGTAGTGATGGTTGCAGCTGCATGCCTACCTACTACTACAGAGTAGGTAGGTATGGCCGCGACCTCACGCCTATTTACTTCTACAGGGTAGGTATGGCCGCGGCTGCGCACTGCCGTTTGCCTACCTAGTACTACAAGGCAGGTATGGTTGTCATCGCATGCCTACCTTCTACTACAGAGTAGGTAGGTACGATCACAACCGCGCACTGCCGCATACCTCCTACTGCAAGGCCTTGTTAGTTCATTCTTGTCATTGCGATATTATTTACAAATATCGTACTTGTATCGTAAGTACTATAGGCCAAACATGACTCAAAAATTACGATTGCACCGGCCACTATCTCAGAAATCATTAATAATTTGACAAACTTTATTTAGAAATTACATAGTAAACTCTTTCTTTTAGCAGTAAACAATTTTTAACGTACATATATTTAAAAAAAATATGGTGCTTTCGACATTTTTCCGTTTAGGGGTTGGTTTATTATACGTTTTTTATTTTCTCTAAAACTTTAGAATAAATACGTATGAAATTAATGATAGTAAAATTGTAATTTAAAAAGTCTAAATATCTGATCATTATGTACCAATGATAAATTAAATGTCGGTTGAGCGAACGTGCGAGTGGTTGCACCTAGTACAGTGAAGCAAATGCAACAGGGCTGAATTGACAGCTGTCAAATTTGTATTAAACACAAACGCCTTTTCTAAGTTAACACCAGGCCAGAGCCAAGATTGGTGTTCATAGCCTTGCTCACATTATTCAGCATAGATTTAGCAGCTGTCAAATCAGTCCCTTTGCTTTCCCTTCACTGTAGGCGTCGCGATAACGCGTTGTACCCTATGCTGGCTTGTATGGCAGTATTCCTGGTCTTCTACATTCTAATAAACAAGTCAGAAAATTGACTAAACTATTTTGGTGCAGCAAATAAACAAACATAAAGCAATGTAAAAATAATAAAATTGTATTGTACGAAAACTGAAATTTGTTTCATAAAAATATGTGGTTGAGTACCTAATTAATTTGTTTCCGTTTATTTTTTTAAAGTTTTTAACCAATCAATGTGTTTTAAAGAATATCCAATTCAAGATGCGCTTTACTGAACTACCTCAAATCCAAGTAATGGTATTTTTTATTTCCTACAAATTCATTTATGCTTCTAATAACAAGTGATGAGTTAGCTCTACAGACGTCCTTTGTGTAACGTAATTGATTAACTAAGTGTAACATATCGGACGATCTAAGCGTAACATATTGGACAGTCCAAGCGTAACACAGCCGATGTTGTAAGTGTGACAATTCAGACGGTTCAAGTGTATTAAAACAAAACGGACGCGTTAATGTATCGTGAAGTGGCACTGTCGAGGTCGTTCACGGGTACACTCGCCTTAAGGAATAAAGGTACAGCCACACAAGCCAGCAAATACGCGTAGGCCTAATACGTCAATTGCGTAAGGCGCCGAACACCGCCGCCATTGCTCACGGCGGCAGTGCTCTGTATGGATGCGAATGCGAGTAACTCTGAAATATAGGAAATTGAGGCTGTTACATTAGAGAAAATTCTGCACAAATCTGTCTAACTGTGTTTTGAGAATTTGTTTTTGTAATCGTAACACTGAATATGAGAGTACGTTTAACGAAACTGAATTTATTGTACATGTTTTTTTTTTTTAGTTTTACTT
Organism: Tuta absoluta; assembly: GCA_027580185.1. Taxonomy (NCBI): domain Eukaryota; kingdom Metazoa; phylum Arthropoda; class Insecta; order Lepidoptera; family Gelechiidae; genus Tuta; species Tuta absoluta. The sequence continues at coordinate 1,855,629 of JAQAHW010000003.1, forward strand.
AGGGCGATTTCACATTATTATATATTATCTCTGATGTTAATGATTGTAAAAAGGCTAAATCGTCCATTTGGGATTTTTGACAATCATTATATTGGATGACAGATACCTATGATTATGTAATTCTAAATAATCGACAGAATTTTCTTCTGTGAGTTTTTGCGGTACAATAATACTTTAAAAGGACTTCAATTCCTAGTTTCTCTCGCTTAAAGTGTATTGTTAAAGCGAGATGATAACTGATCTGACGTCCGTCACAAATATTTATGTAATGTAACAGCCTTGTAACAGCCTTCTATGTAACATAGCATCTACTCTTCGGACAAAGATGTTTTCGTGCTTCGGAGTGCGCGTCAAGCCGTCGGTCCCGGTTGTTGTCCAAAATTTATTTAGATTGCGGTTGTTACACAACAATGCCAGAGGCCCACTACTAGTAGTAGACGGTTGAAAAACACTGACACTACTAGTTCATCGGGTCGTTGGACGACTCGGTGTCCCACACGAAAAGAAGAAGCATCAACTCTGTAAAAAAGTTTTTGATGGCTTTTTGAATCACTTTGTATACTATACTTACCTTGGAGAATATCGCTTAATGGATCATTTTCTTGTGATGCAAGTGACGTAGCAATGGGCATCGACAACTAAATAGACTTTATGGACATTCGGGATATAAACCAATTTATTCTTTTTGTAGATGCTATGCTATGTAGCACTGATAGATAGAATAGAACTCACGAACGGCAATAAACATTAGAAGGATATGAATTAGAAGTGCGTTGATCGCAAGAATTTGAAAAAAAAGACCAAGCAATATGAATAAAGTACGAGATCTTTATTTTATTGTTATATAGAATGTGGTCAACAGGGGCAAATATTTTACGGGGCAAAAATAATCCATGAAACTGAACAACTTTCCTATGGAAACATAGGTCGAAATAAAAAACGGACCTCCTATACAAAATATACCAGCCGACCAAGTGTTTGTATAGGAGGTCCAATTTAATTTTAATGTTTCGGCCTATGTTCAACACGCTATATAAAAAGAAAATGACGCACAACATTTTGTTAACTAACTGAGACATAAACGCACATATTAAGTGTTTAAGGAGACGTTCATTACATTATACACAAAAATAGAAAACAGAGGTGGGTTATAAAAGCCCCCTGTGCAAATCTTCTACTAAATAGACAGTATTCCAGTTTGATAGTGCGATGCCTGCGCGCTTGCCACAGTTGCCGCATAGTACTAGATTCATGACATGACGCAAACTGTTTGTGTCAAACCGTTAAAGCTTTTGCGGTGATAAATTTAATGTGCGTTCGATTTACTAAGCTCAACATACAGTATTAATAATATTGTTTAATTTAGTCTGTAGATACTTTAGGTAAGCGTGACTTTTTTATTATCCTTGATCGTGATCACATTTTAACCCAATCAAAGGTCATATATTATGAAGTTAAAAGTGATAAGGGCCGTGCACTACTTTGTCATATTTTAGAATACCTTGTAGAGGAAATTATAGATTGTAGTCACATTTTAGATCTGAATACCCTGAGTTGCTCAAAAATATGACAATTTACTTCAAAAACGGTAATTTTAGAGTTACTATCATTCGCAGCCAATCATCACTGCCGACAACTGAACTAGATTGTTAAGTGATATTATGTAATATAAAATACGAATTTTAAACGAAAAGACGTTAAGACGTTGAAATTTTCCGTTTAATTTTGTCCTTGTAAATAATATTTGCTATATGATTTACTAAATGAATGTAACATATTATTAATGAAAAAATAGATGAACACAAATTTTACGCTTTGTTTTATTGAGGAAAATACCTTTAAATAAAAGATTGATATAATGCTATTGCATTTCTTCGTTAAGTCACAATACCTACCCACCTTAATAAGTATTAAATTTAATAAACTTAAAACACTAGGCTAACAAATGTAAGAAATGGATAAATTACAAAGGCAATCCCTAATCCCTTTCCAGCCTAATAACTTTGAATAAAAGATTAATATAGGTAATGCAATAAAATTTTATCAGATAATTCCTACATAAGTCTTAAATTTTAAAACTTGAATCTAGCCATATCAGATATACCAAAGATGTAATACAAAAAAGAATTTAAAAATACCTCCAGCAAACCTTCAGTCTCCAGTCTCTTTCTTGTTACGTAACACTTTGGAAATTCTGATACACTTCGTTACTTTTGTTTAAAATGACACCCCTGTGTTTGGTTCATCGGGGGAAATAGGAAATATTGCATTTAAAACTAAGTAGAAATCTCAACGATCTCACTTTCACTTTTTCGCTTAATCAAGAACTTAGCAAAGTCATCTTTTTGTGGATCGAATGTATCAATTTTCTCTAAGTCCCCAGTGGTGGCAGCCTGCTCAATCTGGTCTCCAAAACTCTTTATATCTTCCCTCTTTAACTCTACCATGTACTTCCTAGATTCTAGGATCACCACTGCATCATCTCTTGCCATTGACCAAACACTAGGCTTTACACGCGCTAACATATTTTGACCCACAAAAACTCCGTGGAATAAATCTTGGAATTGAGGCTTGTGAGGATAATGCTCCAATGCAGACAAAGATAGGAAATGTATTTTTCCATAATCCATGTCAATGTATGTGTTACGATCCTCTCGCAAAACTAAAGGAGCTTCGGGTCCGCTTTCAGAAATCTTTGCATCTATGTTTGCAAGAACTACCATTCCAAGGTTTTGCTTCGTATCCAAATTCATCGCATCAACATCAAACTTCTCCTTGTGCTCAAGTTCATAAAGCATCCTCATAACATTACGTTCAGAAATATCAGTGCTGCGTTTGTAGTTCAATCCTTGTGACGACTTTAACATATCTTTCTCTTCACAGTCCATTCCGTAGCATATATAAGGAGAAGTCACCATATCTCCTAAATAACCTCTATGAAGATATCTATCACCACATTTGTAGACTCCTGCAGCTAAGCTCACATTGGGGCGACATACTTCGGTTTCAAGCCAAGTGTAAGCAACTCCGTGCTCTCTAAAGTGCTTGTACTCATGGAAGCAGATAGTGCTTGCTATCTCTTTAAGACGCATATGGTAATCCCAATCAAATACTCCATTCTTGTGATCATATCTGATCCCGAGACTTTGTCGTAAGCGATGGTCCCATAGCTCATTGGCATTGAACTGGTTAGTATTGCCAGTAGTCCAAAAATTCATTAGGTTTTCCATGTAATCTCTTTCGCGATACTTCATCTGGTCGATAGATATGAAAGGAAGAAGACCGTTCATGTATTCAGGGTTGGTAATAATAGAGACAAGCTGTCGAGCTTTCGCAATCAAATACCTGGACGTAGAAGGGCGCAGTAACAAGTTACCGTGAATCTCCATAAGCCGACGAGTCTTTTCGAGGAGTCCGCATCTAGTAGTCTTTTCCAAAGCCAAGGTCATCAAGAGGAGTTGTCGCGCAACCAGCTCCGGAGTACCATCGATGACGAAGACGTTCATATACCGTCTCGTGTGTCTGTAAGCTTGGGCTAGCGTTTTCAGGAGGTGCCTTGCATCGCAGCCACCGATGACCAAGAAGTTGAGTTCATACGCACTGTCGTCACCATGCCTAAGATACTCTTCCTGCAGATCTAAAGCTGGTGATACGCCCCAGAACATTTTGGTTTTCGCTTACGATTTTTCTAGGTGTTTACCGATCGGCCGATTATAGCAGAATGCTGTCAGTGTCATAACGACGAGTAAACAAGGTGGCGAAGCGTGAGGGTTCATTAGGGCGTTACTATGACAACGAGTTATTTTTAATTTTGCCGCTTTACATCTCAGTGCCATCTCTATAATACAATAGAGGTCAGTGTGTTTGCAGGATTGCAGGTTGTAGTTAATTTATATGGGTAAGCAAAAGCACTTTATTGCACAAATACATACACTACAAGTAACACGAACATCTGAAGGTATAAAGGCGGCCTTATCGCTAATAGCAATCTCTTGTAGTTGGGTATGTAAAATAGTTAAGCCCGATGATAATGATTATTGATAGGCCTACTCGTATGTACATAGTTTATAATGTAGTTGTATATCTGTGGCATGTAGGTAATTTGTACTTTTTGCTTTGACCACACAATACAAATAATTATATTAGGAAAATATACTGCATCTATGTAAAAAACCATTTGCTGGATTTTTGCTTCCAGTCTAAGGTATATTCTAAGGTTCGATTCCTTTAAATCATGCGAGTTTACCAGCTTAATCCTGTTGTCAGAGTTTTAAGCCTTCTTTGACACCGTCTCGAATAAACAGCACAGGAATTGGATGCTTTTTATAGGTCAACGGGCTGATTAATAAAACAATTCTTTGTAAACTATTTAATTTGTGTATTTAAATGCCTCTCTGCTTATATCTAGACAATAGATATCTACAGCTACGGCTTAGTGATAGCATCATATAAATTAACAATTATTTTTTGTTCTGTACATTTTAAACTAAGTTTTAATAAAATTCGAAACTGTTCATCATAATACCTTAGACTGGTACAAGCTGATTCAAAATACTGTTTTATACTTAAATTATTAGGAAATATTTGCCATACTTAAAGGCTGGTGCCATATTAAGAATTTAATTTTCTAACAATCAAAGGTTTAGTCCAATATATTTTAATTTTATTTTTAATTCTTATCCTAGGTCTAACAACAACATTAATTTTGGTAACTTGTCTACCTTAACAATTTATTCGTGTTTTTATTAATTTATAACGTCATATACATTTCAGAATAGTAGGTATGAAGAAATTTTAATTCAAATCATAAAATTGGTAGACAAGATAAGCGTTTTTTGTGAACTGGGAGCAATATGCATTGTGGAAGAAAAATAGGGAACAGTCCAATAAACGAAGGAATTTAAAAAAGTTCAATTTTATGATCGATATTCGATTAGAAATATTGTTTTTTTGTTCCCTTTGTAAGAGTAGGTACTTAGCTTGCACCAGGAAAAAACTTAAATCATTCAACCACTATCTTATTTTCTAATAATCAAATGCCTGAAAGATAAATTATACTAACCTACCTATATTCTATCAATAAATATTCAAAAGATAAAACAGACTAGAGAAGATTTCTATCGAAATTTTAATACTTTTATTACTTAAAATAGATTACTTTAAAAGCATGTCGCATCGTAACATCCACAAACGATTTGTTTTAAAATTCGCGTAAGACTTTCGTTGTGTCTTATCAAGAGATGAAGACACTGGTAGAGAACAGAAGTAAAAGTCGTATACTCCAAGACGTTTACGATAAGAGCCAAGATATAGAAAAAGAAGAAAACCTTCTGGGATTATCTCAATTTCTAGTTCACAGAACTGACTACCACCTCAGCTTTGGTGGTAACCGTTGCCATTGTCAAGAAAACCTGGAATTATCGGGCGAAGTCAGCGACCTGGGTTTTTGTGAATTGCTTTCCATTAAAGATGCTCCCAAGCCTGGCCTGTGTCCAGTACTCCGGTGGGTATACGTGGACGACGTAACTGGGATTTTGCGAGTCTGTTTGATCTTCAACTTGTTCAGCCACAAATCTCTCGTCTTCTTGTTTCCCAGAACAAAAAACAGAAACAGGACAAAGCCTTGGAAGGTCGCTGTTAAGGTAAAGAGATAAGCTGCCACTATATTAAAAGCGAAAAGACCGAATATCCAAGGCAATCCAAAGAGGAAAACTAATAAACAACTAACTGAAGCACATCGTACCGCCTCGTTAGTATCACCGTGTCTTTGGATTCGTCTAGAAGCAAACACGGAGCGAACTATAAGAGCGAATAGCGTCCAGTTTGCGAGTAGCATTATAGCGATTGGTGCATAGACTGTCAGCCATAGTGCGAGATCGGAAGGATAGCAGAAACTTCCGCTTGGAGTCTTTTCTTCAAACCTTCCCGCATAAGCATGAGGGTTCACTGAGAGTAAGACTCCAACGACAGCACAAGGAGCTCCCCAAGAGAAAGCAGAAGCTCTCAACAGTTTGTGAGAGGCGTCTCTCGAGAAGACAATCACCAACCTCCTGTAAGACAGAACAGCTGCAACTAACATCCAGCAGAAAGATGCTAGTACAGAATAGTGTAGCATCACCCCAACCAACATACAAGGGATGTCGTACATGTCGAAATGAGCGAAGACTGCAATCAGAAAACATGAAACCAGGAAGAAGATTGCTATGCAAAGTTGAAGCCAGATTTTGTTGCTATAATCTCTTCTCCAAGATCTAAACATGGCAGCAGTCAATGCTATCATGAAGAGTCCAAACATTGACATAATGCACCCAATAATAGTCAAAACTTCTAGTACAGTTTCGTTTTTCTCGGAGAACACGGCTCTTGGGGCCAATATTTCAGCAAAATGTGTGAGATGGTCACATCGGCAGGTGTCCAGCATGCCTGGTTCAGTGGACTTGATGAAGGTGCAGCCATCTTGCAGCCACTCTCCGGTGCCATCCTCGTAGAAGTGCCAATAAGCACAGGTTCTGGTCTGGTTGCGATCGGGTTCTTCTAGCAGTGGACTTAAATGTATGTCGATAACCTGGAAAATAAAATTGATTCTGTTTTAATTACATCCAACTAAACAATTTATTTCAGCAACGGAACGTTATAGAAAGCTTCTAAAACAGGAGGTATCGAAGGACGGACTTTTCGGAAAACACTAAGCTGACCAAGCTAGACCATACAGTTTTTCCCTTGTTTCTTGAAATTATCTTCCTGAGAAAATTGCTCGATCAGGTGTTTTTCTTTTTGTATGGAGGGTTAAATTAAATACTTTTGACTTTGGTTTTGAAATTTGTTAAGCTCGACCTGTTGGGCTCAGCGTTTTCGGAAATATCCGTGGTTCGGTACTTCTCTGTTTATACCTACTGTAGAAACGGGGAGTACAGTTTGGTAGGTAGCTAAACCATACGAGTCTACAGGTTAATAACAAAAAAAAACACAATAGCTTTATAAAATAATTACCTCTCCTTCCTCAAAATGCGTCAGATTCTCCACATTAATGCTCAAGACTTTACTGTTGACGTTGTAGGTTTGAGACCTGAAGGCCCTCTCGGTTCGGTACACCACGAAGCTGATACGTCGAGTCGAGTTTGCTATGGAATCCGGTAGCTGTACCACTGCTTCGCTACTGTTGGATGCTAGCTGGGTGTCGTTGACAATATCTGTGAAATAGCAAACGTCACCAAATTTTAGCATTAAAGCCGTTAATAAAATGTCTATATTTTATTATCATGCGAAGATAGGCTAGCAGATGTTAGATATGTGAATGCAAAAATACACTTATTTCTAATATGTCCGGCCACAACAGTCAACTGCTGGACATGGGCCTCATGCTATTGCAATATTGCCCATTCCCTGAATGATTATCCCTTATGTCATTTAAAGAAAATATTCCATCGAGATATTTTACGATGACATAAAACAAGATAAATTAGGATACCTAGTAATTTTCAAAAATCTTCTTATTAAACAAACTCCACTGCCTCCCAAGCACCAGTTCCTACTAAATAACATTAATTGACATATCTTGATGAATTCTTAATTTAAAATGCAAATTTTACAAAATTGACAGCGCATGATATTGTTGAAGACAGAGAAGAAAGAGAGGCCAAGATAGGTCAATAAGGCAATATATATAGGTGTCAGTTGCTGACTATTTATAGCGTATAAGTAACGCATGCGTCTGTCAGACGAAAGGAAATTGCGAATTCCGATCTTATATTCATGCCAATACGGCGACGGTGCGTTGACGAATGCGTCGTTCGAGTTGTTTGACAGACGTAACGTCGTTTGCGTTGTTTGATATACATATCCGTCGTTGGATGACACAATGTCCCACACGAAAAGAAAGAACGCACCGTCACATATTTGTATGGGAATAAGACCAGAATTTGCAATTTCCATTCGTCTGACAGACGCATACGTTACGGATGCGCTTAAAATACACAGCAGACCACGTCAAGTGTGATCCTGCCTTAGGTACCAAAGGACCAGTTAAGATAACCCACCTGAGATGATCTCAAAAGCACCCTGCGTGAAGATCTCCTGATCTGTGGCTGCAATCCTCAATCCTCTCACGGGAGTCTCGGGCGCAGAGTCAGCAAGCACTAGAGCTATGTTCGAGCGAACAGCTTTTGCCTGACCGGAGCCGTTGAGGTTCACCCTGCTGCCCAGCTCATCTAGCAGGTGCAGGAACTCTCCGGGAATGTCTAGGCCGTCGTCTAAGTTGAGAAGACCGTCCACCTGTGAATGAGTTAAACATGTTCAAGTAAGTACTTATTGAACAGACGTTAATTATAGACTTTGTTAAAATTAAAATGATCATGAGTCGATATGAAGATCTGCAAATACGTACAATGGCCTATTCCTTGTTAGAATTATAATCACATTTACTAAAAACTAGATGAGTACATTGCCTAACCTGTAAGGGATAAGGGCGTGGTTTGTATGGGTGTATGTATGTAAATAATATAGCACTGAGAGTTACTATCTTTTTTGAAAACTCTACCATCAAAGAGTCTTGAAATCAAATCAAATAAAAAACTATCGTAAAAATAGCTAGTTTTCGGCGTCTGCGTCGAGCGAAATGCTGCCGCCCAGTGTCGCTCTCACATGATTTTAATTAATTTCATCAAATCTGAAACAAATATCAATAATCTCTAACGGACATAATTGTCATACAAAACAAGTGAGATTTTACTTGTGTTTAAATTTTTAATCTATTTAACGGTTCATGATGCAGTAGGTGTGTTTTGTGATTTGTCCAAGGCGTTTGATTGTGTTCATCATGATACTCTTGTCAGGAAGCTACATCACTACGGCGTAAAAGACCAGGCTCTTAGTCTTTCGGAATCATATCTTAACAATAGAATCCAAAAGGTTGATGTCAACGGTGAAAGACCATCTGGATCAAAGATAAGAATGGGCGTTCCGCAGGGTTCGATTCTTGGTCCTTTTTTGTTTCTTGTATATATTAATGATCTACTATATCTAGTTAAAGAAAAACATGATATAGTTTTGTTTGCGGACGATACCTCTCTACTTTTCAGAGTAAAGAGGCAACAACTCAACTATGATGACATGAACAAAGCTATTACCGATGTAGTGCAATGGTTTACAGTAAACAACCTACTATTGAATGAAAAGAAAACTAAATGTATCAAATTTGTATTACCAAATGTTAAACCAAGCTTTACAATTATTAAGGTAAAGGATGAAAAGTTGAACCTTGCAGACTCAACTGTATTTTTAGGCATAACTTTGGAAGCCTCGCTCTAATGGGGGCGAAATATTGATAAATTGTCGAAGAGACTGAGTTCAGCTGCATACGCAGTTAAAAAAATAAGACATCTCACTGATGTAGACACTGCAAGACTAGTTTACTTTAGCTACTTCCATAGCTTAATGTCTTATGGCTTACTATTATGGGGCCATGCTGCGGATGTGAACAACATATTTGTTCTGCAGAAACGGGCTGTTCGTTCAATTTATAACTTGGGACCTCGAGTCTCCTTGAGACAGAAATTTAAATAAATCAACATATTAACATTTGTGTCACAGTACATATACGAAAATCTAGTATACGTAAAAATAAATATAGATTCTTTTAAGAAAAATTGTGACAGGCATAATTTTAACACTAGAAATAAGGAGCAACTTGCTGTGCACATGAGCAGGCTGAGTAAAGTAAGCAAAACTTTTAAGGGCAATTGTATACGCTTTTATAACAAACTTCCTAAAGATATTCAAGACTTACCCTTAAATAAATTTAAACCAGTAATTAAACAAAAATTGTACAAGAAAGGTTATTATGAAATATCAGACTATATGCAAGATAAATCTCCATGGGTTTAATTCAAATGTAAAAGTAAATATTTTATTAGACAAAACAAGTAGATTTATCTACTGCATTTTTTTTTTGTTATTATTATAATATTATTATTTTTTTATGTAGCCATTTTTGGATTGTACGCATTTAAATAACACGCTTTGGAAATCTTGACTAAAATTTGAAACAAATGTCGTTTACAAATGGCGGTGGCGTAAAGTTTCGTGCTGTGTAATTAACCTGGCCAGCCCCGAGGCAGTGCCTTTATTTTTATTTTTTTATCCCGCCCGATTTCTTTTAGGACAATACAAAATTGTTATAAAAAGAAGAAAATTGCGTTATGCAAATTTCTTTTTTTTTTCAATGACCGATCATGACGTCAATAAGTGATAATGCTATCCTACATTGAATAAAGTTATTTCATTTCATTTCATTCATTTTTTTCATATGGTAGCCACCATTTTTCGTTTTTTTTAAAGACGCATTACAATACAAAACTATTGAAATACTTAGCTTACCTTAAAATAAATTTATCGTATAGGACAACAATTTGTCCGTTTTAGATTTTAAATGCTTGTTCTAGATTTCAAGAAAAAGTGGTGAGTGCCACTGGACACGGTAGGCACCGCCTAAAGGCGAGTGGTACCGCAGAACTAGCACCATTTTACGAAAAAAAACATGTCTCTTGCTGCAAACAATACACCAGAATGTCTTTTGCACCAGTATTTGGTGTTACTTTAAAGCAAAATTAAAACCTACAATATCTATAAAATACTTGCTGTAATTAAAGTTATGGACGAAAGTGCCAAAAACGCCCACTTTTATAACTCAAAATACCGCGAATATTTCACCGGGTTTGTAAGGTGTCAGTAAACCTGTGCAAAGGACATTCTGAGGTATTATTTTTGGCACAAGTTCTACGGCACCATTCGCCTTAATTGATGGACGGGGAGTTTTGTCTTTTTTACCTGATCAAATGTGTTTTCCACATCACCGACTGTGATGGGTGTGGAGTCGTTTTGCTGCAGCAGCGTCTCCAAAGACTCCAGCACCTGCTGGAGCTGCTCATCAGGCTGGAATAAGAAAATAACATAATCCTTATATTCGTCAACTAGTTTTTTATTTCTTTACTTATTCTTTTGTAGTAATGATTTTTACTGACAATTTACTAACATCTGAGTATTTACAATAAACGTTTCGATCTGTTTCTCTTTTTAAAGTTGTAACGTGTATCCCCCAACTTAGACATTGGCAGAATTGTCCTTTGCTGACAGAGGCCATTTAAAAAAAAGAAAAAGAATTGATTAAACTTGACAACTTGAGTTGATTCCAAGTTACTGACTAAAACGGCTGTATAAAACAGCACTGCCGCTTTCTGTTTAATAAGTTTAGAAAAGGTTAGTAGATGTCATAGACTATTTTAGTAATGTCACGTCTTAAATAGTACATGACTTACGCGCCATTTTTCACCTTGTATGCTAACCGCCATATTTTTAATCGCCGCCTTGATCGCTGCTTAATTTTGACAGATGCCGCGTAAAATGCGTAAAATCATAGACAATTTAAGAGGCGATCATCTTCTATCATTGTCTTAGCCTATTTAACTGAAAGGGACGGTGCTATTTTTAATTAGAGATATTAATCGGTAACATGGAATTAAAACTACTGTTTCGAACAACTAACAAAAATTTTGGTAAGTAAAGTTGCCTTGTTAATTACGAAAATACGTCTAATCGTATGGAAAAAAAGTTCAAGCACTGTCTAAATGCGCATCTAACTTTTTTGTGATTACACTGTAAGCGATTAGCGACATACAAACTTTAGTATTTGAGACACACGTACACATGAATTAATGTAACAAAAAGTTATTGAGTGAATGCACATTCCAGCAACAAATACTAAGTGAACACAGTACTAATAATGAAATGAGGCATGCCTATTTTGTATACCAATGTACCAATACCTTACCAATTTTGAAGCACATTTTGCCAATTATTGTACAAATTTTCATTAGGCTCTACTAATATACAGGATGGCCCGAATAGTGACTGCCAGCTGTTTTTTTTTTCCACACAAATTTAAAAGTTAAATAAGTCAGACAAAAATCCCAAAATATATGGGGGTGATTCGGATACCCCTTAGTATAACGCATTCAAATTTTATCCCTGTAATGGTACCTATAGGTACTAGCAGCGCGTCCACTCTTGTGGAAAAACACATACTGGATTTTCTTAAACATGATAGAAAATTCAGTACAAGTTTAAACCGGTAGATTCGTCCCTATAAAACTCACCGGTAATGTAGGGAGTACCGGGACCGCCGTCGATACCGTCTCCGTCGTGTACGGCACCGTCACCGTCGACACAATCTCATCAGGGTTAATCGTCACTGTCGACACAATCTCATCAGGGTTGATCGTCACTGTCGACACAATCTCATCAGGGTTGGTTGTCGCTGTCGACACCTCAAATGGGTTCGGCGTGGTCCAGAACGTCGATGGTAAGAATGTGGGTGACGGTCTCGTGTGTTTCTCGTTTTCTTCTTCGGAACTGTTGTCACCTTGCCTGTGCGGCTCATTGGTCTACAAAGTTAGTATGCGACAAACTCAGTGTTAATCGCCTAAGGGATATACCTCAATTCGCGATATAAATTCTTTTAACTTACCTGAAATTAGTGCTGTCACTTTCCGTCGAATAGGTTTAGAGAAGGATAGGAGATATCTTAGTCACGTCATGCCTTATAATTTGATACGTGCTATCTATCAAAATAAGGCGACGATGAAAAGAATGGCGGCTAAATGGGAGTTTTTCTGTTGACAGTTCTCTTGATAGTTCTGAATGTCAAACCAGAGGGCGCTGTGCTAAACTGAAATATTGACGTTTCAATATGGCTGGCGGCAGCCATAGTTTTGTCACAGGTTCCGTTTCACGCTGTGTTCGTTACAAATTAATTATGTTAGTTTGATTTACGACAAAATAAACTTATCACCTTTCTATCATATTGAGTGTCATTCGTGTAAGTAAACAAATGACCTATAATAAATTTAGAACAATTCAATAAACACAAAATAAATAATAATTTATAAAGTGGTACAGTTTTTGTGTAAAGAAACGTTATTTCAATTAAGCTCAGCGCCCTCTACATGACACTCGAGAATCCCTAGAAAATTTCCCATTGACTAAAAAGTGCGAAGAACACCTTGACATTTTTTAATATGACAGGAATTAGATATCGCCTATCCTTTTCTAAACCTATTTGACGCAAAGTGACAGCACTTAATTTAAGGTTAGTTAATAGTATTTATATCCCGAAATGAGGTCAGTGCCTTCCATTCGGGATATGAATTCTTTTAATTTACCTGAAACTAGTGCTGTCCTGTCACTTTCCAGGATAGGACATATCTAAGTTCTGTCGTGTTTAAAAATGTCAATGGGTTCTTCGCGCAATTTCTAGTCAATTTAGTCGCTATTGTTTTTTTTCGTCAAATTACATGACTAAAATATCTCCTATCCTTTTCTTAACCTATTTGACGGAAAATGTCAGGACTAATTTAAGGTAAGTTAAGAGAATATTTATCCCCAATTGAGGCCATAGTAATAAAGGTTGTTTTTTGTTAGAGACAACATGCTTAGTTTAATTAAAATTAATTTCGGGAGTTTTTTATTAGAGACAATGGATCATGCAAATGGGTCATGCATTTGACATTAAATTTTTGTCAACGGTTTTTACCTTTTGTCTGGCCGTAGTGGTTAAATAAGACGGTTCTCCACTGTCCTCCGTTGCTCTATTTTTAACGCATGCGACTGTCAGATGCGAGTTTCGATCTTATTCGTTTACGAATACGGGGCTACGGTGCGTTACGGACGTGTCTGTCAATGACTGAATGCGTTACGGTGCGTTAAAAATACGCAGCGACCGATGACAAGTTAGAGAATCGCCTTACAGTTCTTATCCCAACTTGAGTAAGTTCTTATCCCAACTTTTTCCTATTCATAACTATTTAATAAACCAGATCTATTATCTTTTTATGATCCTATGGGATTTTAGACCAAAAAAGTTTATTACTGCATTATTCTACCTAATAGTAATTTTTCTCTTTTTGGGAAACATCAAAATGCAACTGAGTCGGTGCATATTATCTAGGTATGATTTCTTTACCGACTTTTATGGTTCAAGTGATACAAAGTCACGACTACACGACAGTGTAGTGCATCAAGATTTGGCAAAAAAATTTTTTTTATTTGACTTCCAACGCCTTCAGACGGTGATTCTGCCAGAGTCAAGGTCAAAGATATAATTACATCAAAAACGACAATTTCTTGCCAGGCGTTGTGCTGTTGAGGAAATTCAATAAACTCACAGTAACTGGCGTTCCGACAGTCGGCATGAACTCAAATACTTCAGCGTTGACCCTTACATCGACTGAGGCCGTCATTGGCGCCAGTGTGGTGCATCCTTCCACCGCCGTGGTCACCCATTGGACACCCTCGTCGAAGTCTCCTACGCAAGTGTAGTTGCGGCAGTCACGATCTAGGGATGTGCCTGGAATTGGACGGAAAATTGTGTTTCAGATCAAGGATCGTTTTCGGTTAAGGTACGGGGTTATGCTATTAGTATAATATCGGTACCGGTATACGTTCTTAAAGTAGATCGAAACCTCCTTTTAAATTATAACATTCATGGGTTATTGCAACGGAGGAAAGAAACTGACATCAAAATCATAAACACCTAATGCAGAAACACATACATACACACATATCACTCCTGTATCCCTTCTGGTTAGGCAGAGCGTAAACGGCGGTAAGAAAACGGACATTTAACTACGCCACGTCTGACAAACATTTGAGGTTCATAGGTTGTCAGTCCATCGACAAAATTTACAATACACATGTAACTCTCGAGTCCCTTAGTCGCCTCTTACGACACCCACGGGAAAGAAATTGTGTGATGCTATTCTAGGCCCGCCACACACGATAAACACAACACGTGTTAATTCTATGAATCGGAAACTTCGTAAGTCATTCAAAGAATTTCACCGATATCTACGCAAGTCTTCCAGCGCAAATCTAACAAGAGAATCTCAAACATCAACAAATCTAGCAATCTAATCATAGACATGAATGAAACAAGGAATTCTACTGGCGCCTACCTTTTAATGAAAATTACAATGAATCAATCTAGCTGTTTTTATCCCACGACGCAAGGCAAGGATAAACAAATAATATAATGAACCAAATTTTTCCTTTTATGGGTTAACATCTAGCAATTGTTGACTTCACTCCACCTCTTTACATTCTACTGTTTTTATCGTATATTGATATTATTATATTGCAGCCCGCCCAGCACTTTCATCCACTGCTAACCGTTTTCCCGTTGGAAAAACCTTTCCCCGGCTTCAATTATACATAACAGATTTCTCTTGAATCACTCTATCTACTTAAGAAAACCGTATCAAAATCCGTTGCGTACTTTTAAAGATCTAAGGACATAGAGACACGGGAAGCGACTGGTATTTACTATTTTTTTATTGTATTAAATATGTCGACTTGAGCGGTAAAATTTTTTTGTTATATTCACAGCTCTATGCAATCGAATACCAAATTTTAAAACACTTCCTGTGTTAGGTATACAATTTTTGAAAACTTGCAAAATTTCCATTTTTAATCCTGCCCGCGCTTGAAAATTTTGCAAGTTTTCAAAAATTGTATGCAATCGATTATATTCCATGTATTCGAAATACATGCAATTATTCACACACGTCATACCTACCTAAGTATTCATGCCAATACGTCATGTTTCATATAGTTAATCTGTGTGTATGATGAAATAATAGGAACCCGGTTGACCAGTTGACCAAAGCAAAATTTCCGTTCAGAAAGATGAGACTGAACCGCTCCTTCATAGGCCATTTATTATTACACCTAAGTTATTTTAAGTCACCTGTCAGATATTCAAAAATATAGACCAATCTTTATGAGCATAGCATCGAACATCTTAATAATTTTTCTTTGATGTAGATAATTCACATATATACGTGAACGCTTTTGATGTATTCGCTTCGGGGGAAAATAATGGATCACGCTAAAAATACATTTGGGTTGATTGTCAGCGTCTTGAAAGTCGTAAACTTTGACGTATTTATAGGCAGACGATAACACGATAATTATGGACGCATTAAAATGGATACTGGCCTCTATTCGGGGAAAAAACTCTCATAAACCTTTTTAAGGCGATAGGAAGAATGTTCCCGCCTAAAATCGAACCTTAACTACCCGCAATAGATTTCAAAACCAATGAAAATAAAAGGTTAACTATCGATGTCAGCCCATCGCCTAAAATTGCAATTCACACCCTCGAGTCTTTTATTTGCTTCTTACGACTCCCACGGAAATGAAATAGGGTGATGCTATTCTAAGCCGGCATCACGCGGCATGGAGATGTCGTTTTTATACATGACAGGACATAGATATCTCCTATCAATTCCTTAACCAAGTGACAAGTGACAAATTTAAGGTAAGTCAAAAGAATTTATTTTCCGAATTGACGCCACTGTTATGCATACAAGTCTGTTAAAATAGACATTTTGTAGGATACTTACAAGAGTGGAAAAGTTTCAGTAGTTTCTCAGCTGTGAAGCGTGAAAAAAAAAGAAAATCCTCTAGTTTGTTTGTTGTAACAGAATGTCATTATACGGGTTTAAAGTGTTTGCACATTGTGTAACATTGTATTACTTACATCTATGTAGGTATACTGATTTATACAATAAAAGATTGAAATTGAAATAAAAAAAAAATATGCCGCCAGTATTATTATCTATTCTTATGCCTAAGAGAAGATCAATAGTAATATGTTCAAGACAGTTCAAAGTTTGAGTAAGCGTGGTAAGAATGGCAATACCCCACAATAGGGGAAGGCCCATGTCTAGCAGTGGCCTGTTGTGGCTGTTAATGTATGTTTATATGAATGATGATGACATTGGCCGTGTGATGCCGGCTTAGAATAGCATCACCCCATTTCTTACCCATGGATGTCGTAAGAGGCGACTAAGGGACTCGAGTGTTAGATGTGTATTGCAATTTTAGGCGATGGGCTGACAACCTGTCACTATAGTGATACACAGGTATCTGATTGACCCTCAAACTTTTGTTAGACGTGGTGTTAATTTCCGTTTTACGGCCGTTAACGCTCTGCCTATCCCTTAAGGGATACAGACGTGATTTATGTATGTATTAACTTGTGTGTTTTATAGTTTATCATTGAGTGCAATAATGAAATTATGGTATTTTGACGTATTTGAATAATTATTACCTATGACATAACGAAATTAATGAATCAAGTATTTTCTTTTTCAATAGTGTTTCAAAATGTGGTGGCGGTAATGGAGTGGCGGCCAAGAACAACTAAACGTCCAGTAGGCAGACCACCCGCTAGATGGACGGACGACCTGGCGACCATTGCTGGCAAACAGTGGATGCGGGAGGCATAGGACCAACGTAGATGGCGAGAAAAAGAAGAGGCTCTCTAATACCACAGTATAATTAATAGTACTAGCGCTAATACTCAGCAGTGGGTAGATGTGGGCTGATATGATGATGATGATGATTCAAAATGTGTAAACAATATTGCATGTCAAATACTGGCGCATCCCGCAAGTACTAAAATATGTAAGTAACGTTATTATTACATACATACATATATCACGCCTATAATCCCTTGCGGGGTATGCAGAGCGTAAACTGCCGCATAAAACGGACATTTACGCCACGTCTGACAAATATTTGAGGGTCATTCGGAAAATTGTGTATCGCTATAGTGACAGGTTGTCAGCCCATCGCCTAAAATTGCAATACACACCCTCAAGTCCCTAAGTCGCCTCTAACGACTCCCGGGGGCAAGAAATGGGGTGATGCTATTCTTAGCCGGCAACACACGGCAATGCTATTATTACTTATTTTAAGACCTTTATTACCTTACCGAATCTGCTAGTTAATAAAAATATTTCATTTTTTTTTATTAATATATTATAATATTTATATAATTATTTTTTTATTTTTAACATAATTAGTTTCGAGAATGGTCTGATCATGCCTGCAAAGTTTTCGGTACACCGTCGTCGCCTATACCTTGAATTCTTACTAATTACTTTGAATTAAGACTTACACAATCTAAGCCGTATCTTTTCCTTCTTTACTTAATTTGATGCTTTATTTTTATTTCCTATATAATATAGCGCCATAACCACAGACTACCTAGTTATTAGTTTAGTATAGCAAAAACAATGTCACGGAAATACGGCTACACTGATAAAGTCGCGTGTCCACTGGTGAGGTTGTAAGAGCGAATATTTTGGTAGTACAGTACAACTAAATATAGGTCCTTGATGATTATTAGCAGTTTATTAAAACTACCGTAATAACAAAGTTAACGTAATAACCGTTGATGCCGGCTTAGAATAGCATCACCCCATTTCTTACCCATGGGTGTCGTAAGAGGCAATTCAGGATGTGTATTGCAATTTTAGGCGATGGGCTGACAACCTGTTACTATAGTGATACACAGTTATCTGATTGACCCTCAATAAGCTTTTGTCAGACGTGGTGTTGATATCCGTTTTACGGCCGTTAACGCTCTGCCTACTCCGTAAGGGATATAGGCGTGATTTATGTATGTATGTATACAAACAGACATAGGGTCAGACGCGGAAAGCGACTTTACTTTCTACTATGTCGTGAAGATCTATTTAACCATGTGGTAATGCAAATAAAAACTTGAAACTTGTATGCTTTAACAGTCAAATTTAGAGAGTTGGGTTTATCTGCTAACACATTTTGAGGAAACTGTTAAACTGCAAATGAAGTTTTAATAATTAAATAATAATAGTAAAAAGATACCTCACAAACAAATCATAATACTACTGTGGTAAATTAATGATAATTAACAACATTTTTAGACTTATATTTTGCGTGTTTTTACCTAGTAATCTGTTACACTCACACTTGCTTTCAGTGGATTATGGTATTTTGGCCGTGTGTTTTCGAATAGTATGACCTTAGCTATACTCGTGGATGTCGTTAAAAGCGACTTAGGGATAATAATTCAGGAATCAGAAAGCAGCGGTCCCTGTGAATGTGACATCTTGCATTGCGCTCGCCAATCCGCCCGCCAGGCGTGACGAGTATGTCAATCCAAAAAGTATTAGGCTCATGTGCAGCAGTGGCATGTTGTAGCTGTTAATGTCTGTTTTTTTCTGCTGATTTAGGCCATAAATCCAAAATTTCTGCGTCCAATGTCAAGCCAACCAGTGGAACAACACCTTAAGCATCGATTTATTAAACAAATCACTGTTGCCTCCTTCTATTGTTTACGGCCTATAATATTGTAGGTACAATTAAAATCCCTTGTTGACATGCTAGATTGTCAACCTAGCAGTTAACGGAACTCTTCCATACTAATAATCAACTGAACTATAGTTCTCACTAGATTTCCGCCCAGCAGTTCTACCCGCTGCCACTCATTTTCCCGTGTCAATAGTTGTTTTCCTGCGGTAAAAACTAGCCTTTGTGTTATTCCAGGTTATACTCTACCTGTGTTCCAAATTTCATCCAAATTGGTCAAGCCGTTTGAGCGTGAAAAGTTAACAAACAGACATAAACACACACAAACTCTCAGATTTTATAAAAGTAAGATTCTTTGATGTTTGAAATAAAAACCTAAAATTTTACAGAAACACATATCATCCCTTTATCCATTGCGGGGTAGGCAGAGCGTTAACGGCCGTAATATAAGGTCGCTATCGGTCTATCAAATATTTGAGAGCCGTTTCAGAAAAATCGTGTATCACTATAGTGACAGGTTGTTAGCCTGTCGCCTGAAATTGTAATACACATGAAACCCTCGAGTTCCCTAGTCGCCTCAGACGACAGCCGCGGAAAAGAATTGGAGTGATGCTATCCTAAGCCGGCATCACATGGCCATCTCAAAATATTTAATACCTACAATTAAATTCTAGCTAGTTTGCACCCTTTTATTATTCGGAGGGGTGTAATAGCTTGAGTCCCTTACACCCCGTGTATTAACATTAAAACTTGGAATTTATTCACACTTAGAAATTCCATATTTATTGTTTAACAAGATCACTCTCATAACTTCATATTGTCAAACAGGCATTATATGAATCATATATTAACCTATGACTTTAATCACGTGCTAAGATAATTTGATGATTGTGCAAGCTGGTATGTGCTTTAATGTTGGAAAAGGAGAGCGTTTTTTATTTGGTTACTAAATTATATCATGACGAATAGATCGAAGAACATTGGTCGAAACAGTTTAAAAAATTGGACCTTCCATACAAATTGACCCGTTCGGCTGAAACATTTTGTATTGGAGGTCCAAATTTGCAAAATATAAAATAAACACTACTTAAATCCGTTTCAAATTGTGTTATTGTGAAGTCCTAATTTGTTTTCATATTACGACGTATGTTTCTTGGGGTAAGTTTTTCAGTTATATGGGATGGTTGACCTCATAAAATAATAGCAGCTAATATTTTGATATCCCGCCCGAACCATAAAATCCCGAAATATGTCAAGGCAAATTTCAGAGAAATTCTTTGATCCCAGCTATCAAATATGATTTATAGATTCGTAGGTAAAATCTAGCCTTACTACCCCCTTTAAAATAATGAACGAGAGTCAATGAAGACTAAACTCACCTAGTGGTCTCGTGGGTACAGTGTCAAAACCCATGCAGAAGTAGACCGGCTTCATGTATTCCACCTCCAGATTGTCCCACCTCCCAGGACCTACTGCCATCATCGCACGATTTAACTGCAAATGCAACAACGCCTTCTTCCCATCTAGATATAGCCTCTTTATTTTCAAATCATTAATCGTCTTTATGTTCTTTGCATCTGACCCCATCGTCCTTTCTGTATCTGCCTTAAAGCTCTTTATTTTTTCTTCCGCCCCTTCTTTCAATTCAAACTCTCCGTAAACATTAACGTATCTCGTTCTATAGTAAATGTACTCTTCCAATTTCTTCTCCCAATCTTTGGTAGCATTTGTTAAATCATCAAACTTGTACGGTTCGTCCAAATTTATTAATATTGCGTAAGAATTTAGCAACGATTGTTTTTCGCGAATGAAAAGGACTTTGTTGGATTCGGAGACCATGTGGTTTTTGGAGTCGATACTGATACACCAATAGTAGCCATCGGCTACTGGTTTAAGGATAAAGGCATTATCTCCATCGTCGTACCGAACTTTCACGTCAGTAGGGTAGAACGTGGTAGAATCTGAGAGGCAACGTATATATTTCTCATCGATGGAATCGTTGGTCTTGAGGATGAGTTTGTTGTCACTGAAAATAAAAAAGAGTTGAACGATTTTACAGAAACACATATATCTTGTATTTTGATTTTAAGTATAATAACTTACTCCGGATGACCCTCAAATGTTTGTCAGACGTGGCGTAAATGTCCGTTCTATGCGGCCGTTAACGCTCTGCCTACCCCGCAAGGGATTATAGGCGTGATATGTGTATGTATGTATGTAACTTACTCATCAATATAAACGGTCAAGCCTAGAGGCTGCAATCTGATTGGCTTTTCACAGATGACGTCATAGAAGATGAAAGAATTGTTGACCATGTACCAAAAGTTGTCACGCAAAGCACCAAGCGAAGTGTCAACACCAGCCACCTTGTTCTCGAAGTACCATTCCGATGTTGGTATCTGAAGGAGAAACAAAAATATACGATAAAAAAATTTAATCTCATTGATTTATTAGTTTTATGAACTGAATCCTGTGATACACATTCTGGAAACGCGGAATTTGTGGTATTTCTTAAGTCATTATATTAGTAAACATAGGTGCATTCAGTTCAAGTTGAATTGATTAATATTATTTGATAAGCCATTGTGTTATATTCCAGTAGTAAGTATCAATCAGATATTTCTTACAGTCATTTAAATAATAACATTAAAATTTGTCTCAGTTTCCATCTTAGTTTACCTAGTTAAATCGAGAGGAATTTTCAAATAGTTTTATTAGATAGCGTTCTCAGCTCTTCAAAATTATTTGACTGGCAGAATCCAATTTGTACACAAGGTGAAATTTTACAAGTGACCAATACTAAAAACTCAGGACGGGCTGGTGATAAGCAACAAGGAATATAGGTCAAAACAGGGCAAACTATAAAAAACAATTGGACTTCCTTTACAAAATATACCAGCCGACCAAGTCAATTCGTATGACAGGCCCATTTTTTATATTTTGACCATGTTTCTTGGGATAAGTTTTTCCTTATCACCAGACCGTCCTGAGTTTTCATCAGTCACAAGTAAAATTTTCCTTTATATAGTTTTCAATTACAATGAACTATGAGCAAAAAGTTCTTACCTCATCTTCCTCGGTAGAGGTGTCGTATCTGATAGTTGAGTTGTCACCCAAAACAATCCCCAGAGGAAAAGTCGGGTTCGTTGAAGAAGACAACATGTTGTTATTTGCATATCTCCATCCTTTGCTCAAAAGTGCCCCTCCTCTTTTTGCACAGAGGTCTTTAGACTGGCGCCAATTCGCTCTGACAGTGCCTCCTCCAACTCCTGTCAAAGCTGTCAGACAAGTAGCCTTTGGACTATAAAATCTCCAGTAATCTTCTTTCTCACATCCTTCCCTATCCATCTTACTTTGTTTCTCATAAGTTTTGACGAAACAATATCTATAATGATTCTCATTGCATCTTGCAGCTGTTAAATTTGTTATTGGATCTATAATTACGCATAACTCTTCATTAATTCCTAATCTTTGGTCATATTTGACTTCTTTGACAATCGGAGGATCTCCTGCAGCGTCTGTGTATGATTGATCTACAAACGGGCCTCCAGGGTACGGAGACTTATAATCTGTCCATAATACTAGATTTGTTTCTGTAAAATTTAAACTATTATACAATTTGGATGTGAACAAATTGCCTGTGCAGTCTTTAAATTTGTCGTCAAAGGACTCTGGCCCTTTTCTCCTATAACATATGGGATCATCTCCCTTGTACTTGGTAAATGCTAAGCTGAATCCAATAGGGCATATGTATTTCTTGGCATTCGCCGATATATTTATACAGATAAGAGTTAGCACGACTCCCACGATACTCCGATGTAGTGAAACCATCTGAAACAAATAGAAAAAGCATTTATGTATATATGTACGTAATAACTTTATTGCACTTGTAATTTAAATATATTTTTTCATAATTTCTTATGTCTATCTCATGACATGACTTATCCTTGCTTACATATTTGTCACATTCATAGAGACGTTTGTCACCTCGCCTTCCTATTTCATATTATAACAACATATTGGCGCCCCTACTAGTTCAATTTTGCGCCCCCTTTGTTCAATAGCCCTCGAAGTGCCAATCAGGAGAGATAGTGTCGGTATCGGTTATAATGTTAAGTGTCGTTATCTTAATCCGAATTAACCCATCGCTTAGATACGGAGCCGAAACACGCAAATCTCTACGAATCGGCTTACACATCCAATAAAGTGAAGGCTATCTAGGAAATCGATACTTAATCATCCGTATCCTTGCCAATTTGATGTCACAAAGATATTACAAATGTGAAAGTCCTTTATCAACAATGCAAGTCGGTCAAAATACTGAAGTTCTTACCGCGATATTTATTTTGGTTGAATTGGCCCATGCAACTGGGTTGGAATATCGGACATACACACACCCGCACATATTACGCCATAATCCCTTGCGGGGTAGGCAGAGCGTAAATGGCTGAAAAAACACACATTACCGCCACGTCTGACATATATCTGAGGGTCATTCGGAAAATTGTGTATCGCCATAGTGACAGCTTGTCATCCCATCGCCTAAAATTACAGTACACACCCTCGAGTCCCTTAAGATTCAAGATTCAAGACATTTATTCATGAACAATATACATTGTGTTTGAATTACATTAATACTAGAGGTATAACAACAACATGTCAAACTATAACTAAATTAAACTTATAAGACATAAATAATTAAATTAAAATAATTGAACAATAAAATAAAATAACATCAATAAAAGTAAAATCAAATAAATTCGTGCATAATGAAGAGCCAAGTAGTCAAAGTGTCAAGATTTGGTTACAGTATTTTATAATTTACATTTATAAGTCTTAGTCACCTCTTACGACTCCCAACGGAATGAAATGGGGTGATGCTATTCTAAGCCGGCATCACACGGCAACTTTTATGAAAACAGACATGTAATTTCTTTCACAAACATTCATACTTAAAAAGTTCACGATATTGTAGGTAGCGTTTAAATAACTGTTTACTTACCTACGAACCTAACATGTATGCATGTACCTAATATGCTAATGAAACATTTTACGAATTACTGTACCTAATATGCTAATGAAACATTTTACTCCATTATTGCATACAAATTATGTATCTAGAGCAGCAAACTTCTGACAGATAAAATCTTGGTGATATGATACAATTACACGGTGTGTGTGCACAGATCGATTTCCGAAGTATTATAAATTTAACCAACATTAACATTCGCAATTCAGTCTCTCACGAAATCCAATTCGCTAACTCCAATTTTTTCGTATTTCCTAAACAGAAGAAATCTGTAGTGCCATTTTATTACAGTCCCTTGAACTTTCTCGTTAAACGTAGAAATATTGAGACCACCACCACCATTCCAAGCAAAATTCGTTGATTTAAAATACCGGTAATCTCCGAAAGTGAAACGAAACGTCAAATCCTAGTTTTTGTCAGAATGCTAACATTGTCATTTGATTTTGACCACTGTTTTGGAGAGTACTAAAAATGTTTTACGCCTTGATACAAGTGGTAAAACCACTCGTTGCGTATCAAAAGAATTCACGGGAAAATTCACGATTAGAAATAAAGCCATTTTGGGATTGCGCATGGTCCAATGCGTGCGGGATTTAGGTTTAAAGATGAAAGACATTCTCATAAAAGACATTGTGTCACTCGAGAATTAAACTTAATGTGTAATATAATTTTATCCGTCACTCGCACACCAAACTGGCTTTTTCACAATGAACACAAGCATTCCGTACCTACAATTTTTACAACACGATAATTATAACACCAATACTAATCATCTCTCGGAAACAGATCAATCACCTATTAACCATTCATTCGATTAAAATAGTTTTCTTAACATGTTATGCTAGTGCACGTTTAAATTATATTTCTGTATTACTATTTTTTATAGATGAGGGAAAGTTGTTGAATAGCTTCGCTCCTTCGTAAGTAAACATTTTTTTACCGTAGTTTGTTTCAATTACGAATACTTAGAAAATCGAGCTCCTGACCTCATAACTTGTCCGACACGCTGTCGGGCTCTTTGATTATCCATTTAAGCACAAAATTACAATAGGTTTAAGGTATCCTTAGTTAGGTAGTAGAATATTTATCATGGGTATGAGATCAAACTTATATTATGTCAATGATTATAAAGTATAATCATGACAGTAGGTCATAACTTAAATAATGTTTTGTATGACGAATAATTATTTTAAAATATAGATACTTAACCAAGCGTTTAAAAAATATTATTATTTTAATGAAAGGACAGACCTTCGAGCAACGCGGTCAAACTAAAAAAAACATCTAGGTATCTCATCAATTAAAGCCTACTATGGCTGAAAAAGCCTACTATAGCGTAAAAGAATTTATTGACGAGTGAACTTATATACATTTAATTTATTTCACTTTATATTATTGTTTTGTAAACTGTATCTACTAATGAATTTTTTGTACACTGTACCTATTAATATTTATATTAATACTTTTGACAATGTAAATTTCTTACTATTTAATAAATGATAAATGATATCGACTACTTCGGTATTACAACAAAATCCCTGCTGGCATTAGAAATTGTCTGACTGAATCTGGTTTCATTCGGAAGTCGTGGCTTACCCAAAAGGCATATTATTTAGTTGATGAATTTTTGAATGACAATGCTGATAAAGGCGATTATGGGACTCGAGGGTATGTATTGCAGTTATAGGCGATGGGCTGACAACCAGTCACTATAGTGATACACAGTTATCTGATTGACCCTCAAACTTTTGTCAGACGTGGTGTAAATGATCGTTTTTACGGCCGTTTATGCTCTGCCTACCCCGCGAGGGATTATAGGCGTGATTTATGTATATATGTACAATGCTGATTAGTAATGATTTTTATTTTATTCGCAATGAATGTGATAGTTATGTTTAAGACTAGCAGCCCGCCCAGCGGTTTCACCCGCCGCTAACAATTTCCCCCCGGGAATAAGACAGTTTAATATAGCCTGATGTTCATCAGGGATAATGTAGGATTCTAAAAATCTTGACTTCAATTTGAAACAAATATCGTTTTCAGATGGTGGTGGCGTAAAGTTACATGCCGTGTGATTAACCTGGCCAGCCCCGAGGCAGTGACTATATTTTTATTTTGTTATCCCGCTCGAGCCGGTTTTCTATTAGGTCATAACAAAATTGTAATAAAAAAGAAGAAAATTGTGTGATACTTTTTTTAGAATGACGGTTCATGACGTCAATAAGTGATAATACTATCCTACATAGAATAAAGAATTTCAATTTCAATTAACGGTAAAAGATTATTTAAATCGGTCCAGTCGTTTCGGAGCCTATTCAATTCAAACAAACAGTAAATAAAATCCTGTTTCTAATATTAGTGTAGATTATATAATTATTATTTAAGCGTGATGCCGGCTTAGAATAGCATCACCCGATTGCTTTCCCGTGGGAGTCGTAGGAGGCGACTAAGGGACTTGAGGGTGTGTATTGCAATTTTAGGCGATGGGCTGACAACTTGTCACTATGGCGATACACAATTTTCCGAATGACCCTCAAACATATGTCAGACGTGGCGTAAATGTCCGTTTTTGCTCTGCCTACCCCGCAAGGGATAATAGGCGTCATATGTGTATGTATGTATTATTTTAGTGTAGATTTTTAAATGCATTATTTAAAATTTTTTGTCGTCTTTTTATACCGAGTAAGGGACAGCCCTTCGAATACTGATAGGTTCATGAAATATAAAACTGGACAGCTTTCCCCTAGAAACATATGTCAGGAAACGCCAAAAAAATTACATTCCATACAAAATCACAATCAGTTGACTGCATTCACTATGGGAAGTCAGTTTTTTACGTTTCCTGAATTATGTTCCTAGGGGAAAGTTGTTCAGTTTCATGGTCTGCATGTACCCTATTAGTATTCTGAGGGCTATCTCTGACACACTTTATTACAGTAATAATTAAATGTAATCATTACACTGGTACGAATAATGTGACGTTGTTGGTACATTTTTAAATGAAAAAGTAGTTATTGTGGCATAACTGTAATAGTAAGACATATGGTATCGCGGACATTATTATAGATATTGATGTCTTCTATAAAACTGTAGTATATCACTTTGCTCTATTGTCAATAATTTCCACAGCGTACGCGATATAACATATTTTTTTGGTACAATTTTCATACGTTGGGTTACATTATCGAAATTTTCACGCGGATCCCTATTTTTTTCTCGTATAAAATATAGCCTATGTTCATCAGGAATAATTTAAGATTCTTATAGTGAAAGAATTTTTAAAATCGGGCCAGTAGTTTCGGAGCCTATTCGATGCAAACAAACAAACAATCAAATCTTTCCTCTTTTTTTTTTTTTTTTTTTTTATTAATGATGGGTTTGCTCTTGACTCTAGTCTAGGTCATAGGACAGAGACAGAGTCTAAGATGGAGCGAGCTCACCCAGAAGAAGCCTGTTCACTCTTACTTTGAAGAGATTAGGGTTGTATGCTTTTGGAAACACAGACGCAGGAAGTGAGTTCCACTCTTTAGCAGTGCGCATTATAAATGATGACTGGAAGCGCTTAGTCCGAATTGGTGGAATGGCTACCAGGTACGGATGGTATCCGGCGGTGCGTCTGGATGTCCGATGGTAGAAGGGAGCTGGTGGAACAAGGTCGTGAAGCTCTTGAGCACACTCTCCGAAGTACAATCTATAAAATACCGACAAGCAGGCAACCTTGCGGCGATGTGCCAGGCTATGTAGCTTGGTGTCCACCAGTTTTATGTCGCCTATGAGCCTCCTGGCCCTGCGTTCCACCGAGTCAAGAGCGGCAAGTTGGTATTTGGCTGAGCCATCCCAAAGGTGACTGCAATACTCCATGCAGGATCGGACTTGTGCTTTGTAAAGAGTTAAAAGCTGTCCAGGCGTAAAGTATCGCTTCACTCTATTCAGGACGCCCAGCTTTTTAGCCGCCGTCTGAGCCTTGTACTCGATGGTCGCGCCGAAGTTTAGATTTGATGTCAACTCCATGCCTAGAAGCTCAAGCCTGTCAGTGACTGGGACAGATGTACCCCGAAAAGTAGGTGTCCAGTCGAAAGGACTCCTTTTTGCAGTGAAAAGACACGCCTGTGTTTTGGTGGCATTGAATGAGACCAGATTGTCGTCGCCCCATTGGGAGACAAGACTTAAGGTCAGATCTGTTCGCTCTACCATGGCCTTTCTTAACGAACGTATTTCATCCCCACTGGTCCCTGCACCTGTCAAGTATCTCTCTGAAACGGTACTATCATCTGCGTATCCAACAATACCATGCCGAAGGAGGTCATTGATGTGCAGCAGGAAAAGAGTTGCAGAGAGAACAGACCCCTGAGGAACTCCGGCATCAATGGCCATTAGGTCAGAGGAGCAGCCGTCAACGACTACTCTGATGGACCGTTCACTAAGGAAGTCTGAAATCCAAGTACAAAAATCAGCTGGGATGCCATAAGCAGGAAGCTTGCTGAGCAGACTTGCATGCCAGACCCTGTCAAAGGCCTTCGAGATATCGAGTGAAACGGCAAGTGCTTCGCCGTTTTTCTCGATGGCTTCGCCCCAGCAGTGCGTGACATACACAAGAAGATCACCAGTAGACCGCCCCCGGCGAAAGCCATATTGACGGTCACTGAGAAGATCATTGTCTTCAAGGTAGGTCAGCAACTTACTGTTAAGTACCCTCTCCATGACCTTGCATAGGATGGAGGTAATGGCAATTGGACGGTAATGAGCAGGGTCGGCACGGTCGCCCTTTTTGGGAACTGGTTGCACATTAGCAAGCTTCCAGGCCCCCGGCACCGTTCTTTCTTTAAGAGAGAGGCGGAACAAGCGTGTCAGCACAGGAGACAGTTCAGGCGCACATAGTCTTAATACTCTCGCTGGTATGCCATCAGGTCCGCTGGCCTTGTTCACGTCTAGACTGCACAATACTCTTCGAACCTCTTTAATGTGTACTGCGATCTCCGACATCGAAGAATCGCAACGAGGTACAGTAGGTGGTTGTTTGGAGCCAGCGTCCAGACGTGAGTTGCTTGCAAACAAGGAAGCAAACAAATTTGCTTTCTCACTTGCAGAGTGAGCCAGCGATCCATCAGGTTTCAGCATTGGAGGTAAGGTTGGACGACAGAAATTAGTTTCAACCGCTTTGGACAGGGACCAAAACTTTTTACTACCCGGAGGGTGTGATGCTAGTTTGGCCCCTATTCGTCCGACATGGTCAAAACGTGCCTTACGTAATACCCGTTTGCAGGACTTATTGGCAGAGTTGAAGGTTCTTTTCTTCGCGCGAACCCTACGTGCTCTTAATTTGCAGTCGCGAGCCTTGACCCAAGCTTGGTATGCCGATTCTTTACGCGCCTCAGCTTGGGCGCATTCTGCGTTAAACCAAGGCTGGGCTTTGTGACCGAGCGGGATGTCGGAGAATGGAATAAAATATTCCATCCCCTGCCGAATCACGTCCGCAACCGCATCTGCACAACACGAGGGGTCACGCGAGGAGAAGCACACTTGACGCCACGGGTAAGATGCAAAGAAGTGCCGCATCTCTTCTCAATCTGCTGACTCGTATCTCCAAACTCGCCTCGTGCCCCTGGGGCTGTCATCGAGAGGAGAGCAGGTCGATACGGATTTCACCAGACAGTGGTCGGACGTTCCCAGCGGAGCTGAGACCGAAACTGAATGACTGTCTGGATCAGTTGTCAGCAGCAAGTCCAAGCAATTGGGTGTATGGCCGTCGATATCCGGTATCCGCGTAGCTACATTCACCAGCTGGGTCAGATCTAGCGATAATGCAAACTTTCGCGCCTCTAGCCCAGCATGGTCAGTTTTCTGGAACGGGAACAACCACTCCTTATGGTGGGCATTAAAGTCCCCCAGAAAAGTTAGCTTCGCTGTCGGGTATCTTTGCTGTGCTACGTCTGTCGTTTCAACGAGGTAATTGAAAAGCGCTGTCGTCTCTTGGTCACCGCTGTGCGATCGGTAGACGCCGACATATAGAGTTTTCTCCACGCCAGAGTCCTCCAGTAGCCAAATGGCAGAAAAACCCGATTTCTCAAAGCAACGGAGACGACGACAACAAATGTCATCGCGGACATACACACAGACCCCAGCTTGCTTCTTGAACTTATGCTCAAGAGAGTAACCCGGGTAGTTGAGGTACGCCACGTCCGACGGTGTTGTTATCTTCGTCTCCGTTAGGAAGAACAGGTGCGGCTTCTCGGTCTCAAGGTGGTGATGGACCGGATCAAGATTGGAGTGCAACCCTCGGATGTTAGTGAGGTGCACTTTTTTTGGGAGGAAGTGCAGCCGTTGTATAAACCTATTCTTCTTTTTTACTTTTTTCATAATTTGAGAGTTTGTGGGGGAAAAGTTGTATTGTCGAGGCGCATTTCAGTTAACCACTGGAACACTAGAGCTTAACCGACCTATGGGAAACTCATTTGGAGACTGCGGGGACGCCCGAACCCCCCCTCTTTATAATATTAGTGTAGATAATGATAATTGTATAACACAATTGCCGTGTGATGCCGGCTTAGAATAGCATCACCCCATTTCTTACCCATGGGTGTCGTAGGAGGCGACTAAGGGACTCGAGGGTGTGTATTGCAATTTTGGGCGACGGGCTGACAACTTGTCACTATGGTGATACACAGTTATCTTATTGACCCTCAAACTTTTGTCAGACGTGGTGTTAATATCCGTTGAACGGCCGTTAACGCTCTGCCTACCCCGTAAAGGATATAGGCGTGATTTATGTATGTATGTATGTATGTATGTATGTATGTATAACACAAGCTATGTTCAAGATTTACTAAAATTATTTTACTTATTTCGTAAATTCTTTGTATTTATTTAATGATAAGTGATAATGTTGTGACGGTGTATGTTCAATACTAAATAAATTATATGATATGATATTATAATTGGTACAGTCTCTTATTAGATAGTTCGGGTGATAATAACAAAGTTAACATTATACTTAAACTAGCTGGTGCCCGACGTATTTGTACGCGCGGCATAAATTCGATATTACAATTTCCCGTGGGATTGATAGATATTCCTGCGGTAAAAAGTAGCCAATGTCCTCTCTTAGGTTCCTGTCTATGCTTATGCCAAATTGAATCAAAATCGGTTCAGCGGTTTAGCCGTGAAAACGTAACAGACAGACAGAGTTACTTTCGAATTTATCTGCACTAATATTATAAAGAGGAAAGATTTGATTGTTTGTTTGTTTGTTTGTTTGTTTGCATCGAATAGGCTCCGAAACTACTGGCCCGATTTTAAAAATTCTTTCACCATTAGAATCCTACATTATTCCTGATGAACATAGGCTATATTTTATACCAGTAAAAAATAGGGATCCGCGTGAAAATTTCGATAATGTAACCCAACGTGTGAAAAATTTACCAAAAAAATATCTTATATCGCGTACGCTGTGGAAATTATTGACAATAGAGCAAAGTGATATACTACAGTTTTATAGAGGACATCATTATCTATAATAATGTCCGCGATACTATATGTCTAACTATTACAGTTAAGCCACAATAACCACTTTTTCGTTTAAAAATGTACAAATGTACCAAAAAATATCTTATATCGGGTACGCTGTGGAAATTATTGACAATAGAGCAAAGTGTTGTACTACAGTTTTATAGAAGACATCAATATCTATAATAATGTCCGCGATACCATATGTCTAACTATTAAAGTTATGCCACAATAACTACTTTTTCATTTAAAAATGTACAAACTACGCCACATTTTTCGTACCAGAGTAATGATTACATTTAATCATTACTATATTAAAGGGTGTAAGGAATAGTCCTCCGAATACTGATAGGGTACATGCAGGCCATGAAACTGAACAACTTTCCCCTAGGAACATATTTCAGGAAACGTAAAATAAACTGACTTCCCATAGTGAATACTGATTGTGATTTTGTATGGAAGGTCATTTTTTTGGCGTTTCCTGACATATGTTTCTAGGGGAAAGTTGTCCAGTTTCATGCACCCTATCACTATTGTTTCATGCACACTGTCCCTTACTCGGTATAAAAAAGACGACAAAAAACATTAAATAATGCATTAAAAAATCTACAGCAAAATAATACATACATACCTACACATATCACGCCTATTATCCCTTGCGGGGTAGGCAGAGCGTAAACGGCCGCAAAAACGGACATTAACGCCACGTCTGACATATGTTTGAGGGTCATTCGGAAAATTGTGTATCGCCATAGTGACAGGTTGTCAGCCCATCGCCTAAAATTGCAATACACACCCTCAAGTCCCTAAGTCGCCTCCTACGACTCCCACGGGAAAGAAATCGGGTGAAGCTATTCTAAGCCGGCATCACACTTAAATAATAATAATATAATCTACACTAATCTACACTAATATTAGAAACAGGATTTTTTATTGTTTATTTGAATTGAATAGGCTCCGAAACTACTGAACCGATTTCAAAAATTCTTTTACCGTTAATTGAAATTGAAATTTTTTATTCAATGTAGGATAGTATTATCACTTATTGACGTCATGAACCGTCATTCTAAAAAAAGAAATTTGTATCACACAATTTTTTTTTTTATTACAATTTTGTTATGACCTTATAGAAAACCGGCTCGGGCGGGATAAAAATAAATAAATAAAGGCACTGCAATGGGGCTGGGCAGGTTAATCACACGGCATGTAACTTTACGCCACCACCATCTGAAAACGATATTTGTTTCAAATTAAAGTCAAGATTTTTTGAATCCTACATTATCCCTGATGAACATAGGCTATATTAAACTGTCTTATTACCGGGGGGAAATTGTTAGCGGCGAGTGAAACCGCTGGGCGGGCTGCTAGTAATATTAGTATAGATGTAGCTATGTTTATTTTTTTGTTTCATGCCGAGTTGTCCACCAACCCTAGTACAGACAGAAAGACAGACACTAACACTTTACTGCTCATATTAATAATTATAACTTATACATAGTAAGCGGTTGAAAAACTCTCTCGACACGGTTCATCGGGTCGTTGGATGACTCGGTGTCCCACATGAAAAGAAGAAGACTTATACTTACAAGAAAACATTCTTTTTTTTAATACCGGTCTCTTAGATTTTAGACCCGGGGCTTTGAAACTTAAACCTGACTAATAAGGGCTGAGAAAACAATATAAACAAAGGCGGCCTTATTGCTAAGTACCTTAGTGTCAGAGTTCTACAACTGCCTAATAGTAGTAGTTGGCCACTGACATGGCTGTATAACTACCGCCAGTTACCATCTTTCATTTCAGACAGTTAGGTGGTTCAGCCTGCAAACATCTTACTCAGACGAGGAACAAATTCACAAAGTGATAAATATTGTGAGTGCCCCACCAAATCGAACCCGGAACCTTTACGACGCAGGCAGTCGCTACATCGGTCGTCAACTTCGTCGTTTTATTGTGAAGATTATTATTTATTGACTTATTAATGATAATGATAATTTATGGAGTCAGGGGATATACAGCCAAGCTGCCTGCCCGGTGGCTAGGTTTTGATATTACGGGTATGCGACCCCGGCTTCCCGAGCTACTACGGCCTCAAACCTTGTCCTCCGAGGTAGTAGTATCCGTAACCTTTCATCCTTTCCCAAGTCACAAAGTCCTGTCTCTCTTCTTTCCCTCCCCTTCCTTACTCCTTACCTCTCCGCCAATCCAAGGTCTGCCGCGCCGATGGATGCATAGCTAGGGGCGTGCCTAGTTTAGCGTGCCGATTTGCCCTGGGACCGGGTGACCCCAGATTCAGGCTAACCTTGTCCTGGTATGCGGGGCTCTGCCAGGATCGACATTAAATTTCCCTAGCTTCTCGTGGGAACGCAATGATTGTAAATTCGAACCAAAATCTATATGGCGGCGATGTAGGAGTTCGCAACTCATCACGTCTCGTTCCTGTCGGGTGCGGATTGCGGGCTACTGAGAGCCGCTTTGCTACGATGAATGTTAGGGGAGGAATGGTGGATAAAATAGATGAAGTATGTCAGATGATGGATAAGAGGCGCATAGATGTTTTGTGTGTGAATGAGACGAAGCGGAAAGGTTGCGACACGACGGAACATGGCCTTTACACAGCGTATTGGTCTGGGGTTTCTAGTTCCGACCGAGGCTGTAAAGGAGTCGGCGTGATTCTTTCCGCACGAATGGCTGAATGCGTGACTGAGTTCGAATGTGTGAGCCCTCGACTCCTCTGGATTAGGCTGAAGGTCGGAATCACTCGAATCTTTATCCTAGGTGTCTATGCACCGACGGATGTGGGTTCGGGTGGCTCCACAAAAGCAAAAAAGGAAAATGAGGAGTTTTGGGACAATGTGAGAGATGTTTTGAAAAACTGCAAGGCGAATGAAAGAATTATTATGCTGGGAGATTTTAATGGATGGGTAGGAATAAAGCGAGATGGGTATGATAAGGTTCTTGGTACGTTTGGTGATGAAAGAGTAAATGAGAATGGAAAGAGTGTGTTAGAGATTTGTTTGCAGTGGGATCTTTTTGTGTCGAATACAATGTTTCAACACAAAAAGATCCACACTTATACAAGAGCGGAAGGTGCATCAAGAACAATGATTGATTTAGTGATTGTGGATGAAAGATTGAAGAGTAAAGTTGTAGACACTCGAGTGTACCGCGGTGCTGGTATTGACACAGACCACTTCCTGGTGCTATCTCGAATAAGTGGTCTCTTCAAACGGTGGCGGCACAGGGTAACTGAGCGAAGTAGTGCGTTGGAAAGAGTGAAAGTAGAAAATTTGCAAGAGGTAAAAAAGGAGTATATTAAAAGATTGAAAGAGAAATTTAACAACCAAGAGGAGATGTCTGACATTGAAGAAGGATGGAAAGGATTTAAGAAAGGTGTTGTGGATGTCGCGATAGAAGTGTGTGGAGTTTCAAAAAGGATGAAAGGGAAAACACAACGGAGTGCGTGGATGACCAAAGAGGTACAAGAAGTTGTGCAGAAGAAGAAGAAAGCATGGTTGGATTGGTTAGCTACCAAAGCTAACCGAAGAATGTTAAAAGCGACGGATGAAGATGTAGAGAAAGCAAGAAAGGAGTATAAAAGTGTGAAGGATGTAGTTAAAAAGACTGTTGATAAAATGAAAGATAAGAATAAGGATGAATTTGACAGGAGGCTATCGGAAAACTTTCGTTCCAACTTGAAAGTTTTCTGGAAATCCATAAGGACAGCTCGAAGTAAAACCACGTCGTCCGAGTTGAGTAGGATTCGAAGCCAGGATGGTAGTGTAATAAAAGGTGAGGAATGTGTGTTGAAAAGATGGAAGGAATATTTTGAAAGCTTATTTGAGAAAGAAGATCTAGCGCAAGAAATAACTACTGCAGAAGTGAATGAAATTGAGAACGAAAGTGAGATTGAAATGGATGAGATTGTGAAAGCGTTAAAAAGTATGAAATCTGGTAAAGCTGCAGGGTATGATAGAGTGTCGGTCGAAATGCTGAAGGCTGGCGAAGGCGTTGTGGCTAGTCAGCTGTACCTCCTTTTTAACCTTTGTTGGAGAAGCGGTCGAGTGCCAACTGATTGGTGCAAGGCTGTAATAGTGCCATTATATAAAGGAAAAGGGTCACAGCTGGACTGCAAAAATTACCGCGGTATAAGCCTCCTCAGTGTCGTCGGCAAACTGTATGCAAAGGTGTTGATTGAAAGAGTGATGAAAGAAACGGATGAGAAAGTATGGGATGCTCAGGCAGGATTTCGTAAGGGGATGGGATGTACGGATCAGGTCTTTTCCTTGCGCTGCATAGCTGAAAAATTCCTGGCCAAAAACCAGAAAGTCTATTGCGCATTCGTGGATTTGGAAAAGGCCTATGACAGAGTGGTGAGGAATGAATTGTGGTCGGCACTATCCATGCATGGGGTGAGCAGTATCTTGATACGAGCACTGAAATCCTTATATAAGGATTCCAGTGCTTGTGTCAGGATAAACGGGGCGTACAGTGAACTTTTTAACATCGAGAAAGGTGTTAGACAGGGATGTGTTGCGTCACCGTGGCTGTTCAATCTATTCATGGATAGTTGTTTGGCGGATTTGAAAGAGAGTGAATGTGGTCTGAGAATGAATGGTTTACTCGTCAAATGTCTTCTCTATGCTGATGACCAAGTTATCCTTGCGTCGTCGGCTGAAGGGTTGCAGGAGATGGTAAATATTATGACTGAGGCTTTGAAAAAGAAAGGAATGAAAGTGAATGTAAGTAAGACGAAAGCAATGGTTTTTGAGAAAGAGGAAAATATGACAGAGTGTAAAATTATGATAGAAGAAGAGAGGGTGGAACAAGTGAAAGAGTTTGTGTATTTGGGCTCCATGTTCACATCAGATGGAAAGTGTGAAAGTGACATCGAAAGAAGGGTGAATGCCGGAAACATGGTGAATGGAGCGTTGCACGCTTTTATGAACAGCCAGAAAGTCTCTGATAAGGCTCGTCTGGCTGTGCATAGAGGGGTGTTAGTTCCGACACTTATGTATGGGAGTGAAAGTTGGGTATGGCAGAAAAAGCATGAAAGTAGAATAAATGCAGTACAAATGAGAGCGTTAAGAAGTATGATTGACGTAAAATTGAGTGACAGGATAAGGAATAGCGTGATAAGGGAACGTTGTGGTATAAAAGAAGACGTAGTGACTGGTGTAGAAAAGGGTATGCTTAGATGGTTTGGTCATGTAGAGAGGATGAATGAAAGAAGATTAACGAAAGAGGTGTATATGGCAAGTGTGGATGGGAACGTCGGAAGGGGAAGACCTCGACGAACGTACCTTGATCAAATCGGGGACGTCCTAAAGAAAGGTCAGGTCAAGAGTACCCTAAACCGAAGAGCATGCATGAAGAGATTGATGAATGTGGAGGAGGCGAAAGTAGTATGCCAGGATCGTAGTAAGTGGAAGGAAGTAGTCTCTGCCTACCCCTCCGGGAAAGAGGCGTGATTTATGTATGTATGTATGTATGTATAATTTATTTGTTAAAACATGAGTAAAATTCAAATACAGATGTCAGTGTTATACATAGTAATAAGTCCTTCATGTTTGGTCTTGCGACATACAAATGTAATATTTAAAGATTTAAAAATTTAATTTAATTGATATTACTAAATTACAAACAAAATTAAAATTACAAATGTTAAAAAAGGCACAATAAAAAATATACAATTCAAATTACAAACTAATGTCATTTGGGGTGGTATGGGATCTACCTCCTAGCGGTTCACCCCGGGCAACGGCAACACAGGCTTGCCTGTGGATAAGTCCGGCTGAACGATCCCACTAAGCGGTGGAAGGCTCCGTAAGGGGCCGCCTGGCTCGCGACCACCATCCCACCGAAGTCTGGCGCCAAGTAGCTTGCTGCGTTCCGTCAGTGTGTGGGAGTGCCAGTGCCTTAACAGGCTTCTTCTGGGTGAGCTCGCTCTATCTTAGACTCTGTCTCTGTCCTATGACCCAGACTAGAGTCAAGAGCAAACCCATCATTAATAAAAAAAAAAAAAAAAAAAAAAGAAATCGATTCACGCTATAGTAACATTTCCTGGTCAAAAAAACATTCTATTGTTTTATGTCATGTGGTGCTTGATTAGAATAGCATCACCTCATTTCTTTATACTAAATACTAGATTAGAGATTTTATCATTTTCAATTACCACATATCAATAAAGTCAATTGCCTTATAGTCACAACATGGCCAATCCAATGTTTGTATACTTTATCTAAAGAATTTGTTGGATTAATCTTATCTGATTCTTTGAATCACTTGAACATTGTATATTATCAATCAACGCCCTAAAACTGCACCTTTCTTACATAGGTTTCTACATACATACACATATCACGCCTTTATCCTTTGCGGGGTAGGCAGAGCGTTAACGGCCGTTACGGCCACGTCTGACAAATATTTGAGGGCCGTTTCAGAAAAATCGTGTATGACTATAGTTGTGTCAGCCTGCTGCCTAAAAATATAAATACACATAAAACCCTCGAGGCCCTTAGTCACGTCTTACGACACCCGCGGAAAAGAAATAGGGTAATGCTATTCTAAACTGGCATCAGTAGTGTCACTGTCACTATAGCAATAGGTACTCAATTTTCTGAATGACCCTCAAATATTTGTCAGACGTGGCGTAAATTACCGTTTTGCGGCCGATTACGCTCTGCCAATGTATGTATCATAAGTGTCTACTTCGATGTAAACAGGGTCTAAAGGACCTCTCATATTTAATTAGTCGTTTCGTATGAGAAATCCAAACTCTCTTACATATCGATTTTATTGGGGCATGTTTTTCAGTTTTCTATTAGGACATCACAAAATTGTTATAAAAAAAAGAAAATTGTGTTATACAAATATTATTATTTTTTCACAATGACGGATCATGACGTCAATAAGTGATAATACTATCCTACATTGAATAAAGAATTTCATTTTCAATTTCAGTATTATGTTGTTGCACAGAAAGCAAAAATTTTCATACGAGTTAATGTGAATCAAAGACGGTACTCACACTTGTCGTCCGTCGTTGCGTTTTTTTAACGCACCGTAGCCGTATTTGTATGGAAATTACATCGGAATTCGCAATGGGAGTTTTTCTGTTGACAGTTCTGTTGATAGTTCTAAATATCAAACCAGAGGGCACTGTGCTAAACTGAAAATTTGACGTTTCAATATGGCTGGCGGTAGACATAGTTTTGTCTCAGGTTCCGTTTCCCGTTGTGTTCGTTACTAAAATATATTTTTTAGTTTGATTTGCTACAATATAAACTTGTCGTCTTGCTACTATATTAAAAGTCATTCATGTAAGCAAAAAAAATATATAAGAAATTTAGAACAATTACATAAATACAAAATAAAAAATACCTATTTTGTAAAGTGGTACAGATTTTCATGTAAAGGAACGTTATTTCAATTAAGCTGAGCGCCCTCTACATGACTCTCGAAAATCTCTAGAAAATTTCCCATTTCCTTTCGTCTGACAGAGCAAATACGCAGCGATGCTCAACAAGTAGGAGAACCGCTTTAGCTGATAAAATAACTAAGGATTTCCACAGATTCAATAACCCAAAATGAGTCAGCGAATAGCAGGCCAGTGACAGTATTGACATTACGTCATTTTGAATGCCGGAATATTGATTACTTACACTGTAAAGATATCGATTAGTAACACCATTATCTGCGTCACCTATTAGTCTATTTAAATGTTCAGTCCACCTCACGTCAGTCATTTTGTTAAGGCGAGTGTAGCCGTCAACGATCTAAACAGTGGCGCCACTTCACAAAAAAATATTTTCCATTATACAAACAATCTATCAGAATGTCAGTTGCTGAAGTTTTATAATATTAAGTGTGTGCTCCATAATTAAGGTTATCGCAATTAATACCAAAAGTGGTTGTTTTAAGGCACTTTTTGCCGTAACTTTAATTACAGCGAATATGTCATTGAGTTTGCAGGTTCTAATTTTACTTAAGGATAACACTAAAAACTTGAGCAACGGGCATTCTGATCGATTTTTTGTATAAATGGAAAACTTTTATTTTTTTGATAGACGTTCACGGCTACACTAGCCTTAGGCTAGCGCCACATCTGCGGAACGTACGGCGCCGAACCTTCGGAATTACGGCGCCGCACGTTCGGCTTTAGTTTCGCGACACATCTGCGGAACGTACGGCGCCGCACGTTCGGCTAAATGCGGCGTCTTTTTCAGTGCGCTACGCGACGGAAAGTTACGTGGCATGGCATGGCATGGTAGGTTGTATGGAAGGTTGTAAGGTAGGTTGTATGGTAGGTTAAGTAGGTTGTATGGTAGATTGAATGGTGGGTTGTATAGTAGGTTAAATAGGTTGTATGGAAGGTTGTAAGGTAGGTTGTTTGGTAGATTAGGTAGATTGTATGGAAGGTTGTTTGGTAGGTTGAACGATAGTTTGAATGGTAGGTTGTATGGAAGGTTGTAAGGTTGTTTGTATGGTAGGTTAAGTAGGTTTTATGGTAGGTTGTATGGTAGGTTGTATGGTAGGTTGAATGGTAGATTGAATGAACCTTCCATACAATCTACCTAATCTACCATACAAACTACCTTACAACCTTCCATACAACCTACCATTCAAACTATCATACAACCTACCATACAAATGACCACACAACCTATCTAACCTACCATATAACCTACCAAAAAACCTTCCATACAATTTATCACACAATCTACCTAATCTACCAAAAAACCTACCTTACAACCTTCCATACAACCTACTTAACCTACCATACAACCCACCATTTAATCAACCATACAACCTACGATACAACCTACCATTCAAACTATCATACAATCTACCATACAACCTACCATACAATCTACCTAACCTATCATACAACCTACTTAACCTACCATACATATTGTGCTTTAAAACCCCGGTAAAAACCCCCGCTGGCGGTCCCTGGTGGCAACACGCACGTTCAGCTACGCCCGCTGCCCGCCGAACTTTCGGTCGCGCAACGCATCGCGTGATGTGTCGCTTGCTATGCAAAATACATTAAATGCGTTTTAGCTGAAAAAACAGCCCAAAGGAAGGTTACGCACTACGCAGAACGCGGCGTAATTTTGACTAATGTGTCATAGATAACTTGAAATACACTACGAGCGTATTTAGCGGAAGGTTCGGCGCCGTACGTTCCGCAGATGTGGCGCTAGACAAGCGGCACGGCGCCACCGACCGTCCAGTGGCGCCCTCACCTGTTTTTATTTAATAACATAAAATCTAGTACAAATATAAAAAAAATAAGATGCACAAATTGTGGTCCTATCCGATAACTTTATGTCAAGGTATAACAATAAGCTTTTTATTGTATTGCGTCTTTAAAATCTACTAAACGGAAAATGATGGCCACCATAAAACCAATTTTGAATGATTCTTTTTCGAGTAAGAATTGCTTAATTAGACAAAGTAACGCCATTTCTCTAGTTTCTATGTCAACATCGAAAAACCGTAAAATCTCGGCAAAATTTAAGCGAAAATTATTGTCTGTTCGCTCTGACGCCGCGCGAATGAAAGGGACCAAATTTTCAGGTGAAACAAGGCCTTAAGTATTTAGCGAAACTGGTCCTTAAATAGTGATTAAAATAATCAAATTCTCCCTCTGTTACCTTCACTATTTTCAACTCTTCAGTAAGTACAGATGCAAGGACCCTCCGTCACCGCACATTTTACAACTCTAACTCGTTCAGCATTAAGTTCAAATTGGCTTGCCGCGAATATTTCCCACGTTTAGTTCAATTTTCTTGATTATGTAAAGACGATGTTTTTTATAATCTCATTGACGTTATTTTGTTCCGGCTTCGGTTCCGTTGAATCTGTAACAAAAAAATACAGATTGTCAGTATTTGTTCATTTATGAATGAATAGACTTAAATGTATGTAGGTCTTTATTAATTTTTCTGAATGACCCTCAAAAGTAGACGTGGCGTAAATGTACGTCTGTTCGTTTTTTACGGCTGGTTACGCTTTGCCTACACCGCAAGGGATATAGGCGTGATATTTGTAGGTAGGTACGTTTGTAGGTCTTGGAGCAAGGAAATTCCTTGGTGTGCGCTCAATCACAACTACTTATACAAAAAAACGGTCAAGTGCAGACTCGCTAACCGAGGGTTATACTATACCCTTTCATATACTACTACTTACCTATACTAGACACAATAA
The DNA here is from genome assembly GCA_027580185.1 of Tuta absoluta. NCBI lineage: Eukaryota > Metazoa > Arthropoda > Insecta > Lepidoptera > Gelechiidae > Tuta > Tuta absoluta. The sequence goes on from JAQAHW010000003.1 coordinate 1,897,564, forward strand.
AAAAAATCTTTTTCAACACTCTTAAAAACCATATTTACATACATACACACATACACATATCACACCTATTAACCCTTGCGGGGTAGGCACAGCGTAAACGGCCGCGAAAAACGGACATTTATGCCACGTCTGACAAATGATTGAGGGTTATTCGGAAAATTGTGTATCGCCACATTTAATACAAACATTTTTTTATTTATTTATTAAACTTGATTGCACAGTTAGTACAAAGGGCGGCCCTAATGCCACACGGCATTCTCTACCGGCCAACCAAAAGATTTTTATTTCTTTAATGATCATGCCCACGAAAGTATATCTATGCTCGTACTAGCTCGTACTATTTAATCCTGCAACACCACTTGCAAGCCTCGCATCAAAGTCAAAATTAAATAATTATAGAGTCTGATTGTTGCTTAACTTTTTTAACATATGTTTATTTAATAAGTATATTCTGGAGTAACTGAATGTTAAAATTGGGCATTGAACGAAACAAAAGTGCTGATACATACATACACATATCACATATCATATCATGCCTATTATCCCTTGCGGGGTAGGCAGAGCGTAAACGGACATTTACGCCACGTCTGACATATACTTGAGGGTCATTCGAAAAATTGTGTATCGCCATAGTGACAGGTTGTCAGCCCATCGCCTAAAATTGCAATACACACCCTCAAGTCCCTTTGTCGCCTCTTACAACACCCACGGGAAAGAAATGGGGTGATGCTATTCTAAGCCGGCATCACACGGTACTCTAAGCCGGCATCACACGGTACAAAAGTGCTGATGTTTAAGTCTATTGTGTTCTTAATTCGTTCTCTTCGGCAAACAGAGTAAAACAGGTACACATCTCATTAAAATCTTTGGTGAAAATGGTTAAAAGTGAATGAATTTTAACAAAAATAATCCCCTGTTCTGTGCAACAATTGCAGTGGCCATTCTTCGTATTCTTCATACAGTTTTAGAATTTGCTTTAACTTGATTTGTGACGCGCATCACATTTTGAGACAAGTATCAAGTACATATTATAAAGCAAAGTTTTCCAACTCTGACGTCAGAGAAGGCCATTGCGACGGTAGCCCCTATAAAAACCAGTCAACAGAGGGTGCAGTGTAGTTAGCGCACCCAACTTACATTTCAATGGCATTACAGACGTAAATAGAGGAAACTAGAGATATGACACGGACAGCATTTTATTTACAAACCCGACTGAGAATGGTATTTGAAAGCACCTGCATAATGCGTATTCCTAGTTTCGGAATTTGATAGCACATTATGCCACAACAGAAAAACGGTCATATTCCAAAAACATTAGGTAGTTTACGCTTTTTGACGGCGTCAAATCGTATAGAAAAATATTTTTAAAAACACTGCCTAAATGCGCGTCTAACTTTTCAAAGCGTAGACAGGGAAAACTCATCAAACATTTGTTGATGATGTTTTGTCATATACTTACAAATCAATATTAATTTAATTGATTACGTATGTTCGTAAAGACATTGCTGCCAATAATTAGGATATTGCAGGCCAAAGGACCTGATTATCCGTAAGAAAGATGGTTCTGTGCTTTGGAGGGCACGATAAACCGTCGGTTCCGGTTGCTGTCTTATGATTACTTAGACGGCGGTCGTTACATTACCATGTTAGAGGTTTGCTAGTACCTAGTAGACGGTTGAAATCTGTTACCTGGGTTCATCGTGTCGTTCGATCGGGGTCCCACACAAAAACATAGAAAAAGTTAGGGAAAGACTGCCGCGAATATCAATTCAATTCATCTCAGTACTATAGTTTTCCATGCTCTATGGTAGGGTCGCAATTCTCGCAAAGCGGTCGTAGGACCACGGGGTGTGGCCGTTGACCTCTAATGAATGATTGAATGAACTGCTGATTAGTGAATGAATGAGTTTTCTCAGCTGGAGACGATGTAAGTTGATGTAATAAATAAATTGTTATCGATATTTCATATACCAAATCATGAGCCAATAATTTTATTGCATGAAAAAGAAAATAACAATACCAATTGAAAGAAAAGGCTTAGAAAACTAGAAAACACTGCATATTAACAAAACTTAAGGCTCAATAAATAAATGAACCTACTAACTTAACTTATTAGCCAAACTCGTGTGTGAAATTAATAAATAGTAAATAAAATTTACTTCTTTTTGTTTCTGAATTTAGAATGAATATGATATTAAGTGATTCAATCAAGTTCTTTCATTTATAGAGTTTGATTCGCCGTGTGGTGTAAATTTTTCACGCGAGGGATTCGAACCTATGACGTTCAGCGTACAGTGTCAATTGTCTATCCACTGAGCTATCGTGTGTTCATACTCGGTAATACATAAAAACTCTAATCTAATAGATTTCTGGCTAGAGCTTTTATGTGTTATCTTATATTTTGTGGAAACTATGTACATAGATGATGTAGCTGTAGTGTAATTTTAGGCGATGAGCTGACAACCTGTCACTATGGCAATATACAATTTTCCGTTTCTATTTTTTTTTGCGACCGTTTACGCTCTGCCTACCCCGCAATAATAAGCGTGATATCTGTTTGTATGTATGATTCATCCAACGGTAAATTGTACGTGCGTACTCGCTGTAACAGGCAAGGTATATTTTTTGAATGAAGTACTTTTTTCATCGTAACTAGAAACAACGTGACACGGTCTTGATAAAGCACGTTGGGTATTCAATGTAAATAATGAAAAAACAAGCATTCTAATAAAATAAAAAAACTCGACTGTTTTCTGAGATAAAAGCCTAGCCTGACACTCGGAATAATGTAAGGATTCTTCCGATACAATTCCCATTCGAATCTGTTCAGTGGTTCACGAGTTGCAGCACTTTAAAGAATTGCACATATATACATACATACATGAACTCTAAAAAAATTACACTCCTGTTTTGGTTGGGCAGTCGTAATAATAACAACAATTTCTTTTTGTCAACGCCCTATTCAATAATCCAATCCAATTTTCGTTTAGATAAACTGTTTCATGGAAGTTTGAATTTTCAGTTTATTTGTACATTTTTCTTCTATGATTCATAAAGGGCGGGGCACACCGGCTCCGTATCCGTTCCGTATGCAGCTCTCGTCCGTATAGTCACGCACGAACTTATGACGTTGTAATGTATGGGACTGTATGAGATATGGCACATCGATTGCGTGCAGCACGGAACGGATACGCAACGCAAGCGGTGTGCCGTATTTCATCAGTCCCATACATGACAACGTCATAAATTCGTGCGTGACTACGGACGAGAGCTGGATACGGAACGGATACGGAGCCGGTGTGCCCGGCCCTTTATACTTACCCATAGGAAAACCTAGTGCTTAAAGTACCGCCGTTCCAATAAGTAGTTTTTGACAGCTGTCATCTCCATACTAAAAGAGATGTCAACAAAGGAAAATGGACCCTCTGCCATATATTATCACGAATCTGACAGCAGTCAAATATGCCTTACTGAAACGGCGGTACTTTAGCTAACCTTATTTAGTGTTAGCAATGTTAGCAAATAGCTGCACCCAAACAGTGATTAACGAGTACAATTAATATTTTTTAGCTCACGGTCAAGTTTTCCATCAATTTGCATTCAGTCAATACAGATTGATTGGTCTCCATCACGCCATTATTAACTATTTTATTAAGGTACAATATCACGGAAAAATATCAATGTCCACTTTTGTGTCTCTGCAGAAAAAAGAATATTTTACCATTTATGTAAATGTATTTCTAATAATCATCATATAACATTTTCACATAGTTAATTAGCTACATATGTTTAGAAATGGGGTGATGCTATTCTAAGCTGGCATCACACGGCACTACAGTTTAGATTTTATATTTTTTGAAAAATTTGCAATTGATGGCTCTGTTATTTTGTATCCACATACATACATACGTCACGCCTATATCCCTAGCGGAGTAGGCAGTGAAAATCGAAGATTTACCCACGTTTGACAAACATTTGAGTGTCGATCAGATAATTGTGTACCGCCATAGAGACAGGTTGTCAGCCCATCGTCTAAAAAAACACATGTGACCATTAAGTCTCTTAGTCGCCGCTTACGACAAATGGGGTAATACGATTCTAAACCAAAATCACACGACAAACGGTATGTAAGGTTTTTTTTTTAAATAAACATTATTTTACTACGTTAATACATTACTTCTAATTATGTGTCGTTTGTTACGCATTGCAGATTTGTTATTTGTATAAACTTGTCAACAAACAAGATATCACATAACATGATAGATTTTACTAAGATCGCGTTTACTAAACTATGACTACGTTAGATGGTAAACATTCTAATGATATAAATAAATAAGCGCCATCTAGCCCTAAACTAAGCAAAGTTTGCACTATGGTATTGAATTAAAATAAAATTTATTTCCATATGATTTTGGGTAAGTACAATACAGAAATAAAATTAATTTAATCGCTTACAAAATCTGCCTCATAAAGGCGTGCAAACAATTTGTCAGGAATTAAAAATATCAATTTTGTTACTTCATGAGCAATTTTTGACCATTTACATACATACATACATAAATCACGCCTATAACGCCCTTACGGGTGAGGCAGAGGGTACACGGCTGTAAAAAACGGACGTTTACGCCACGTCGTACAGTCGTCGTCGTACAATTTAATGATTTTAAATGCTATGTATGTTGTGTACATCTATAAGTGTTTTATTTAACAGATTATATTTAAACTTGTAAGAATTATGTAAACGTTAGATATGTAAGATGTTGATGTTCCTATAATAAATAAGACGAAAGGAAATTGCGAATTCCGGTCCTATACAAATACGGCTGCGCTGCATTGACGGATGCGTCTGTCAAATGAATTGACAGACGCTTCCGTTACGCACCGTAACGCAACTAACGCAACGGCCATTGTCTACTTAACGGTGGGTTAAAAAAAGGTACTCTCTATCCAGATTTAAAACAGCCTACTTCACAGACGTGGGTATTTTGTGAATTTAAAACATTCCATGAACAAAGGATATTTAAATAAACAGATTTTACTCTGAACTAATAATATTTTATCTAGTAAAAGGTATCTGTTAGTGAACTTAAAAAATACTTAAAATAAAAAGCAATTAATCATAAACTCTCCCACTACGTTTGCGTGTGTAGCAACAATATTAAAAATACGAAAGTAATTTTTCATATTTCGTCTGTGCCTACATTGTGTTATTAAATCTAGACTACTTTTAAGCATGTTTAACAAAAACTTCATCTATTAAGCTATATTTTTTAATTTGTTTTTTTTTTCCTGACCTGCTTTATGTATTCTGCCTACAAAAATTACAATTTCTCCTCAATCGCTGAAGCATAATGTGAAATGAGAAGGAATTTCCTTCATTCCTTTCGATAAAATGGAGAAATGAAACGAAGTGTTTTTTGCCAATACCTATGTACTCAAATCGCCATCTTCGCCGCACCTGTCAGATTATGTTGTACGGTTGTTTTTCAGTTGTTTTGTTAGGTTGTTGTTGAGATGTTGTTTAGTTAAGTTATTGTTCAGTTCTTGACTCAACATCTGAACTAATGCTGAAGAAAATAATTAAAAAAATATCGTATTAATCTATATTACGTTCTCGGTTTGAATTTGAACCTTGTATTGGACCTTGCAATCGCCGCCGGTGCGGACGTTTGGAAAAGTGTATTACTGTTTTTTTTGGATCTCCCATACAAACTTGCCGATCAGCCTAATTTGAATGGAAGCTCTAAATATTTCTAGTTGTGTTCCTAGGGGAAAGTTGTTCCTTATAACCAGCATCTCTTTCAGTATCGGTCACTAGTAAAATTTCTCCGAGATTAATTTTTTTTACTGATTTGTTACTAATTCGTGAGGTAAATAAAGTACCAAAATATATGAAAGAAGGTCTTAAACCATCCGTCTAATGACAAGTCACTTATCCTATTTCCACTGGTTTAGCAACGACATGCAATACGGTATTTAAGCTCAATTGGGTGTTGCACGCACTTGCCGAACGTTTTACGATATTTTACATGCCTGGTGTTTCTGCCGTTTTCTTATGGAACTGTAGCGACAAGTGAAAACAAGCAAGAAAGACGCAACAAAAGTTCCAACTTATCTGCAAGATGGCGCCACCGGACAGATTGGCAGAGAACAAAGGACCTCAAACGCGGTATTGAAGTGTTTCACCGCGCAAAGTATACAGTGTGTAAGGGACAGCCCTCCGAATACTAGTTAATAGGGTGCATTTAGACCATGAAACTGAACAACTTCACATAAATAAATATTTCAGTAAACGTCATTTTTTACTCCTTGTAGTAAATGCAGTCAGCTAATTGTGATTTTGTATTTTTTGGCGTTTCCTGTCATATGTTTCGAGGACCAAGAGAAGAGTCTTTTCGGAGAGAGAATAGACGTGGAAATGTAAGACAAATGTCATGGCAACCTATGAAAAAGTGATTAGTTTACTTTTTGCCCACGCCTTTTCTCTTTTCGCACAGATTCTACCTCACGTAAGGAATTTTAGAACGGCACAGCGCTTTTTTGTAGCGCTGCAAACCTTTTTTGTATGTAAATATCTGATTCGGTAACGGTCTACTTTCGCAGCAAGGAGATGAAACAGTAATTTCCATGAAACACTCTTCATATATCGGATTTTATATTTATCTATGTCATGTCGATTAAATTTTCTGAATTATTTCTGAAATCAGCAATCAAAACTATCGCCGCAGTGTTTAAACTGGTCAAAAAATAACTTTTTATGATAAACGCAACAGTTCTTCTGCAGCTGACAAAAATTATAAGTAATTGGATAATCATAATAATAATGCCATTTACAAGCCCAAACATATTATAAAATTCTTTACAAGTAATAAACTCTAATAGTGATAAAATTTCCATATAAATTACCATAATTTTCGATTAAGTTGTAATCATTATCACTTCTCTTAACTGTTATATAATTGATCGTATGACGAAAAACCTTACCTTGATTTTTGCTCTACAAACCTTGGACTTGCTCTGGCAATGTCGAATGTTTTATTTACGGTTAAATGTCTTGGAGATCGACTGTCCTTTTATAATGTTACGTAAAAAATCTTCGTGATCTTAGGTTCTATCTAGGTTTGGTGTAACGATCCGGATATTATAAGATTCGATTTTTTTAGGGTCATCTTACAAACTTTGAAAGGATTTGAACCTGCGACTTTGCTAATACTAGCCGACGCCTCTTCCTACTGGGTTACCGCGTCCAAAACTATCCCGTCCCGTTAGATGGAGCCATGCCACGAATTATTGGCATTAAGATACATTTGCATAATTTCGTTAAGGTTAGCTAAGCCACGGTAGCCCAATCGGTAGAGGCGTCGCTACTAGTAAAAGCGAGAATCGTAGGTGCAAATCCTGCAATTTTGAGTACCCAACACGTAGAAGCGTTTAAAGGTTTTTTGGGAGGTTTTTCCTGTTAATTATACGCCTGTAAACTACACGCTTTAAAAATCTTGACTTCAGTTTGAAACAAATATCGTTTTCACATGGTAGTGGCGTGAAGTTACATGCCGTGTGATTAACCTGGCCAGCCTCGTGGCTGTGCCTTTATTTTTATTTTTTTTATCCCGCCCGAGCCGGTTTTACTATTAGGATATTACAAAATTGTGATAAAAAAAAGTGTGTGATACAAATTTCTTCTTTTTACAATGACGGATTGTGACATCAATAAGATTAAATTACATTGAATAAAGAATTACAATATCAATAAAAAAAATTACTTGGTAAGTAATTAAATAGTTGGTACTTGTGAATTTTAAGTTTGCTCATGAGCAAGCAGCATAATCCGTTCTTGTGATTCTGTGTTGTATCGTCACAACTTCACTATTTTCCTTGTAATCATTATTTAACAAAGTGAGTACTTAATCTATGTAATTTTTTTCATGCTTCAGAGTTAGATTCTGAAAACACGATTACATAAATTTCCTCGATTGAAAAAAAAAATGAATTTAAATCTAACATTACGACGACGACATCTTCGTTTTTACATACATACATAAATCACGCCTATATCACTTACGAGGTAGGCAGAGCGTTAACGGCCGTAAAACGGATATTAATACCACGTCTGACAAAAGTTTGAGGGTCAATCTGATAACTGTTTAACACTGTTGTGACAGGTTGTCAGCCCATCGCCTAAAATTGCAATACACATCTAACCCTCGAGTCCCGTGACTCGAGGGTTAGATAGTCGCTTCTTACGAGACCCATGCTATTGTAGGCCATTTACAAAACATTTAAATATTTTCCATAATTTTTGTTAGAAGTAAGTAGGTGTTTCAGGCACTGACGCATCTTAGATTAAAATGTTGTAGTTGTATCATGAATAGGTTTGTCATGTCATGGTAAATTGAATAATTACGAAAATTGTTAGTTCCAAGTAAACAAAACATTATAGGATAGCTCGTATAGTGATTAAAGACATAATTCGAATGCCTTATACTGAGGAGTGAGCGAATCACCCCCATGTGCGATTTTTTGTAATTTTCGAGTTATTCAACTTTTAAAGTTGTATCGAAAGATTCGACCGGCAGGGATCTTTTCTTCTTGTTTTTAACTTCCGTAAAAGGGATTTTCAAGCGGCTATTTTCGTAGCATTACCTTCATGATTTGTACTTTCTAGCATACAAAAAAAGAAAAAAAGCATGCCTATCGACTTTTTCCCATACAACTTTAAAAGTTCAATAACTCGGAAACTACAGAAAATCAAGTGGGTGATTCGGGTAGGTACCTACCCCTCAGTATAAGGCATTCGAATTTTGTCTTTGGTCGTCACTATTCGGGTCCTCCCGTATAAGGCGTAAAAAAATCTGCAAATACTTCAACAGCCCATGAAACTGAACAACTTTCCCCAGGGAACATATTATAGTTCCGAAAGTTTGTGTGTTTGTTTGTTACTTCTTAACGCAAAAACTACTGAACCGATTGTTATGAAATTTGGCACACATATAGAAGGTAACATGGATTAACTTATAGGATAGTTTTCATTTTCGGGCAACGCCGCGTTTAACAGCTAGTTGGACGATAAAAATAAAGTTTGTACACAAAATGTTCCAGCATACCCAGTCGGTCAATTTTTCAGTATCATGGGTTGGTTTACCCCTTAAAATATATGCAGCTAATATTTTTACATTCTGTATAAGAAGGAATGGACTTATCTGATCTGAATGCATACTTGGAAATACTTTAAGAGTATAAATGAATGAATGTAACATTTATTTGCTTGCAAACATGGTAAAATACAAGATGTTACAATTTATAAGGCCAAGCATGTTGCACCAAGTTATGGTATGCAAATCCAAAATTATAAAATTAATCAATAAATAACAATGTCACAAAAATCAAATTTAAAAAATCACAAATGTCACATAAAATCAAGATACAAAATTAACAGTTAATCAAACAAAACATCAAATAATTAGGCACAAATAATAAAACACACAAAAACGTTTGACTAATAGGTCACAAGTCACAAGCCGTATACGGTGAGTAAAGTTGACAGCTGCCATCTCCATACGAAAAGATATGTCAACAAAGGAAAATGGACCCTCTGCCAAAGCATTAGCATGAATCTGACAGCCGTCAAATATGGTTTACTAGATTTCCGCCCAGCAGTTTCACCCGCTGCCACTAATTTTCCCGTGATAATAGACGTTTTCCCGCGGTAAAAAGTAGCCTATGTGTTATTCCAGGTTATACTCTACCTGTGTTCCAAATTTCATCCAAATCGGTCAAGCCGTTTGAGCGTGAAGAGGTAACAAACATACATACACACACAAACTCTCAGATTTATAATTTTAGAACGGATTAGGATGGCAGGCGAACTATAGTGGATAAGTATGGTTGGGAGACTTGGGTTTTTTTATCTGCAAATGGCTGTCTACATTGTTTATCTCTAACATGCAATACCCATTATATTTATTATTGGAATAGGTACTATCGGCGAAATCTCGAGTTACCCCTTTAATGACTCAACTTCTGAAAGTCGTTCATACATACGAATAAAGCATAAACAGCCTTAAAATAAGAAGAAATAAGTTGTCTTGTTGCTTCGTTATTCTTTGTATGTGTTTATCTTGTAATGTTTTTGTGTACAAAAAACGGTAGATAAAATAAATATATAACAGTCATAACAGGTCACTGCTGGACATGCCTAAAAAACCTTCCATTTATTTATATTATCCGTGTGATGCCGGCTTAGAATAGCATCACCCTATTTCTTTCCCATGAGTGTCGTAAGAAGCGACTAAGGGACTTGAGGGTGTGTATTGCAAAAGGCGTTGGGCTGAAAACCTGACACTATGGTGATACACAATATTCTAAATGACCCTCAAATGTTTGTCAGACGTGGCGTGGATGTCCGTTATTTGCGGCCGTTTGCGCTCTGCCTACCCCGTAAGGGATTATAGGCGTGATGTGATATGTATGTATGTATGCAAAAAATTATGTATCACCTTTTTCATACAGTTGATATAAATACATACATACATTAACATCCACAACAGTCTTTTTTTTTTTTACGCCGTGTGATGCCGGCTAAGAATAGCATCACCCCATTTCTTACCCTTGGGTGTCGTAAGAGCCGACTAAGGGACTCGAGGGATGTGTATTGCAATTTTAGGCGATGGGCTGACAACCTGTCACTATAGTGATACACAGTTATCTGATTGACCCTCAAGCTTTTGTCAGACGTGGTGTTAATATCCGTTTTACGGCCGTTAACGCTCTGCCTACCCCGTAAGGGATATAGGCGTGATTTATGTATGTATGTATGTACGGGTACATTTGGACGGGTGATGCTATTCTAAGCCGGTATCACACGGATAATAATGAATAAATGGAAAGTATTGAGGCATGTCCAGCAGTGGCATGTTATGACTGTTAATTTGTATTTTATGTACCGTTTTTTGTACACAAAAACATTACAAGAGAAACACATACAAAGAATAAAGACACAACCAGACAATTTTTTTCTCATAGCTAACATAAGTAAAGTGAGACTTTATAAGACAGACGGATTAGGCTGTTAATGTATTAAATGTTAATTCCTAATCCCCGGTAGGTGAAGATGCTACTGATCGTACACTTTGACATTGTTTTGACAAGCACTCATAAGTTTATTACACTTATTGGTAACATTGTAATGAACATGTTAATTTGACTGCCTCTCAAATAGAGTCACAAAAAATCTTGTTCAGTTTAGGACAAGTTGAAAAATATGGGGACTAAAGATGCACCGATTAGTCGGAAATTTTTTGAGTCGGCAAATAGTCGGCACTAGAATTTATTTCAACTAGTACACAATTTTCTGAATGACCCTCAAATGTTTGTCAGACGTGGTGTAAATGTCCGTTTCTTACGGCCGTTTATGCAAGGGATATAGGCGTGATATAATATGTATGTAGTAAAAATATATTTAAAATGTAACCACAACTACTTAAATTGGTAGATGGGCTCAAAAAACATGCACAGACGCGATTTATTTTCTCAAACGTTACCGAAGTAAAGATCGGCTCAGCCAACTGGTTGGCCATTTTGTAGTTGGCTGATTTTAAGCCGATTAGTCGGTTAGTCGGACATAACCATAGTCGGTGCATCACAAGTAGGTTTCCAAAGAGATAAGCTAAGGTTTAATAACAAGAATCACTTAAAATCGTAAGTCTACATATTCAACCAATGCATTACAAAATAGAGTCTATCACTTTAAAATACTGTTTAAATGAATAAGTAGGTACACGAAATACATATACATAATGTCATTATAAGATACAAATAAAGATAAGTACATATAACTATGTCGCTTTGTTTAAATATGCATAAGATGAAAAACAAAATGCAGCTGAATTGTTTTACAAAAATGGTGATTAATAAAGGCTCCATCACTGGATCCATTCATTGTTAATGGACTTGTTTTTCTTATCCATTATTCAAGACCAAACCGAAGTACAATAGAATTATTCAGTTACAATACCATACACTATTTATAGGTATCCATACCAAACCAACTTAAATATGCCGTAAAAAGACATTTCAATTTGAAAACTTATGAAATACATACACATACACATATCACGCCTATAATCCCTTGCGGGGTAGGCAGAGCATAAATGGCCGCATAAAACGGACATTTACGCCACGTCTGACAAACATTTGAGGGTCATCCGGAAAATTGTGTATCGCCATAGTGACAGGTTGTCAGCCCATCGCTTAAAACTACAATACACACCCTCAAGTCCCTTAGTCGCCTCTTATGACTCCCACGGGCAAGAAATGGGGTGATGTTATTCTAAGCCGGCATCACACGGCACTTATGAAATAGTGAGTGAAATTGGTCGAAATATTTCATACAATTTGACCCGGCCGGCTGGAACATTTTTTTTGTTTGTTTGTTTGTTTTGAGAGGTCCAATTTTTTTTCATATTTAAATCCACACTAATCCACACTAATATTATAAATGCGAAAGTAACTCTGTCTGTCTGTCTGTCTGCTACGCTTTCACGGCCAAACCGCTGAACCGATCTTCATGAAACTCGGCACAGAGATTGCTAGCATACCGAGAACGGACATAGTCTACTTTTTATCACCATTCGAGGGTCTGGAGTACAGATGTAGACCACCAGGTGTACCACCAGGAGCCCAGCTAAACTATTAGAGATACAGGCATGGTTCCAAAACAAAAGTTGTTCAGTATGATGGGCCGCTTCTTTTCACAAGGACATTGAGGATCCGGAGTACCTTATGTAGACCACCAGGTATACCATCAGGAGCCCAGCTAAACTATTAGAGATACAGGCATGGTTCTAAAACAAAAGTGGTTCAGTATGATGGGCCGCTTCTTTTCACAAGGACATTGAGGATCCGGAGTACCTTATGTAGACCACCAGGTATACCATCAGGAGCCCAGCTAAACTATTAGAGATACAGGCATGGTTCTAAAACAAAAGTTGTTCAGTATGATGGGCCGCTTCTTTTCACAAGGACATTGAGGATCCGGAGTACCTTATGTAGACCACCAGGTATACCATCAGGAGCCCAGCTAAACTATTAGAGATACAGGCATGGTTCCAAAACAAAAGTTGTTCAGTATGATGGGCCGCTTCTTTTCACAAGGATATTGAGGATCCGGAGTACCTTATGTAGACCACCAGGTATACCATCAGGAGCCCAGCTAAACTATAAGAGATACAGGCTTGGTTCTAAAACAATAGTTATTCATTATGATGGGCCGCTTCTTCTTACAAGGACATTGAAGATCTGGAGTATCTTATGTAGACCACCAGGTGTACCACCAGGAGCCCAGCTAAACTACCAGAGATACAGGCATGGTACCAAAACAAAAGTTGTTCAGTATGATGGGCAGCTGTTTTTTTACAAGGACATTGAGGATCTGGAGTATCTTATGTTGACCACCAGGTGTACCATCAGGAGCCCAGCTAAACTATCAGAGATACAGGTATGGTTCCAAAACAAAAGTTGTTCAGTATGATGAGCCGCTTCTTTTCACAAGGGTATAGGGGCTCTGGAGTACCTTATGTAGACAACCAGGTGTACCATCAGGAGCCCAGCTAAACTATCAGAGATACAGGCATGGTTCCAAAAGAAAAGTTGTACAGTATTATGGGCCGCTTTATTTACACAAGGACATTGGGGATCTGGAGTACGTTATGTAGACCACCAGGTGTACCATCAGGAGCTCAGTTAAACTATTAGAGATACAGGCATGGTTCCAAAACAAAAGTTGTTCATTATGATGAGCCGCTTCTTCTTACAAGGACATTGAAGATCTGGAGTACCTTATGTAGACCCCCAGGTGTACCATCAGGATCCCAGCTAAACTATTAGAGATACAGGCATGGTTCCAAAACAACAGTTGTTCAGTATGATGGGCCGCTTCTTTTCACAAGGAAATTGAGGATCTGGAGTACCTTATGTAGACCGCCAGGTGTACCACCAGGAGCCCAGCTAAACTACTAGAGATACAGGCAAGGTTCCAAAACAAAAGTGGTTCAGTATGATGGGCCACTTCTTTTCACAAGGACATTGAGGATCTGGAGTACCTTATGTAGACCACCAGTTCTACCATCAGGAGTCCATCTAAACTATTGGAGATACAGAAATGGTTCCAAAACAAAAGTTGTTCATTATGATGGGAAAAAGTTGAGAAAGGACATTGCCTACTTTTTACTGAGGACAGAAAAACAAAAAATGTGGTATATAAAAATGTATTACAGTAACTTAAATTACCCTATCTACTTATACTGACCATTTAAGTGTGCTCAAATCGGCACCTCTGAAGTAAGGGCTCTGTTATCTACTTTTTTTTTTATCTACTGACTTTTGTCTTTAATGGTTATAAATATTGATCTCTTAGGCCGGATAGCAAATTTTGAATTGTCCCTTTAACAACAGAAGCAAGCAAGTCATCTTTAAACAGTAGAGATAAGAACTGTTCTAATATCACTGTCACACTTTCTATGAATACACATACCTACTTTAGAACTTCTGCCAAAAAAAACTATCTAACGCGGACGAAGTCGCGGGTAAAAGCTAGTTTCAAATACAAATTAATTTATTTTGCATCACATATTACATAAATTTCGACTTATGTTCTTTGGGGAAAGCCGGTATCACACGGCATATTCCTAACATAGGGCAGAGGTTTAAGCCGGGGTAGTTTAACGATTCGGTGTCCCACACTTCAACTTCAACAGTCAGTCCAATGCTGGACATAGGCAGCAGAGAGATTAGAGATAGACTAATAGCTATACCCTATTGGAAGGTATTTGCCATACTCTCCACGCTTGGCAGGCGGAGCTATGTGCAAGATGTTCCCTGTGATGATGCAATCACAGAGTTTTTTTTTAGTTCTACATACATACATATATCACGCCTATATCCCTTGCGGGGTAGGTAGAGCGGAAAAGACCGAAACAACGGTCACTTCCGCCACGTCTGACAAACATTTGAGGGTCATTCAGATAATTGTATATCACTATAGTGACAGGTTGTCAGCCCATCGCCTAAAATTGCAATACACACCCTCGAGTCCCTTAGTCGCCTGGTACGACTCCCATGAGCAAGAAATGGGGTGATGCGATTCTAAGCCGGCATCACACGTCCTTTTTTTAGTTCTGGACTCTTCAATTTTAGCCCCGGGGCTATGAAATCTACATCTGACTGTTGGGGAGCAGGAGCTCAACCGCAGAAGTTTTGTGGTTGTTCAAACAACTTACGAGTTGTTCTGGGAAGACCGCATTGGACTGAATCTGCCCGGCACGTGCCGGTAGCTCCCAAAAGTGGGAACAAATGAGGGACCTCCGCGCCGGCGGGGGCGTCGGTTGCTTGAGGAGCTTGTGGAATGTGATACTAATAATATAATTAAATTATAATATAATATTTAATAAATTATAATTATATAATTGTACTCTCAATGGCTGCAGCAGCGGCTACTGTGATGTCGTCATCATCTTCCGAAAGGATTTAAGCCAAACACAGGGAATACTCAAACACAGGGAACACCCATTAGATGAATTTATCCCTTTAGTTCTTTCTTGTGACTCCCACGGGTAGAATTGGGGTGACGCAAATTTTCTGCAACGGCCCTCAAATATTTGTCAGACGTAGCGATAGCGACCGTACGCTCTAACTACCTCACAAGGGATAAACGCGTGATATGTGTGTGTGTGTGTGTCAAAAAAATCAAATTGTTCTTGTACGAATGAACGAAACTTGTAGGTACGTACCTACGTTATCAATTTGTAAACAGAATTTGTAATGAATCATTCTATTTAAGAAAGGAAACTTTCATGATAAGATACTTACAGTGTCGCGAACAAGTATCTGTACAGACAAAGATAATGATAACGGTAAAAATGAATCACAAGGCATACAAAGAATTTTATTGCAGAATTATATTTTTTTTTAGTTAAACTGTGAGACCATTATTTTCGTATCATCAGGCATTTCTTTATTAAGTCCCTATGCATAGAGTAGAAATCACATAGAGATGACACTCCCGCTCCAGACGCGCTCAAGGTCAATCCATCTGGCTGTCTCTTAGCGAACAATTCAGTCGGGAGTGCGCTTCGCCGCGGAAACGTTCGTCGTGCGGGTCGAATTTTCATTTTTTGTGAAAAATTTAGCAATGCCGAATTATTGTGGTGTGTATGGCTGCAAAAGTGATGCGAGGAAGACTCCGCATCTAAGTTTTTTTAATTTGCCTAAAGATGAGCCAAGGTAAGTTATGATTTTACAGTAAATACCTAGGTACCTACCATTCGTTATTATACGTAATTGTTGTGTGTACTCCTATTTTTACATACGTAGGTACCTAGTTTCCATTTTCTAATTTAAACTACCTAGGTGCCTAATTCATTGTTAGCTGATAATGATAAATAAGCGCATTCGTATCGTAGGTATGTTTTTTAACGTAGGTAAGTAGGTACCTACTTAACACCGCTCGACTGCAACAAAAAGTTCATTTGATAAGAAATCCTTGAATAGGTATAACAAACAATTAATATTCATCGCAAATCTTTTAAAATTTGGTCAATCGGCGAGGCGGCGAATAGGTAGGTATCAAACGGAGGCGGCGGCGGCGGCGTGGTGGCGGTGTGCTTTGTGCCGTGTGCCGAGCGAGAATAACCTAGATCGTCCGTCAATACCACGCAGTAGGTAGATAGTTCGGTGAGGTAAGGTTCTTTTTTTTTCGTCGTTTGCTATCATTCCGAGTAGACGTATCGTTAAGTTGCGCTAAAATAATTACATCGTTTTTGTGTGAAAATACGCTTTGTGTGCACGGTCCGTAAGGATTGGTTTCGTTCGAGTTAAATTTAACTGGAGTACAGAAAATCGAAACGCTAAAAACAGATCTGGCCGCAGGAGGTCGCTACACGCTTCTACGCTAGAAAGAAACAAGTGCTATTTGTTCTCGCTCCCACCACTTCAACTACATTTTTCATCGTACACGTCACAGCGAATCGTCGTGAGTTCGAAATACCCTGCAAAAGTAAGTCACAATTAATTCTACCTGAAGGAGCGTTTAGACTGCATTCGCTACTAGCACACCTACCAGCTAGGAAATGAACGTACTTCGATCTCCTACAAGCTCAGTAATGAGTTCCCAATCTACGCCCGATTTATCTAAATCCACAACTGAATTGCCATTATATGAACATGTAACTCAAAGGCAAGGTAAGAGAAAAACGCCAGATGATTGGGCTTGTCAGTGTTCGGATGAACTGAAAACTGTAAAAGAGGAGGTTCAGAATATTTCTAAGCTACTTCAAGATTTTATTGGTGCCTCCAACACTCAAATGTCAAACATGTCTACGGCAATCTTAGAACTGAAAGGCCAAATAATGACAATGGAAAACTCTAATACGCAATCAATGATCACTATTAATGATAATATGATTGACGTCAAGTCTCAAATCACTCAAGTAAATTCAGCAATCACTAGCTTATCAGTCGAGCAGAAACAAATAAAATGTGACATAAACCAACTTGAAAAGAAAGTGGCATCAGGCGAAGTAAAGCTGAAATCTATAGAATCTGATCTGGAGAAAATTCGTGAAACCCAGTCTTCGCCACCGGTAGCTCTCAAGCAGAATCTGAGGAAATATTGCAGGAACTGCAAGAACGCAACAAGAGACAGAAAAATATTATATTAGTTGGAATCCCGGAAACGTCATCAACTAATGCTAAAGATCGGCAGGTGAACGATACCAAGGAAGTTATGAACATCATTAACCCCCTTAAAAACATACCCGAACCGATCAAAATGTTCCGTATCGGTAAACATAACTTGAATAAAGCGCGTGGAATTAAGATTTGCTTTGCTGAACAGGAACATGCTAAAAATATGTTACGACACAATAAAGACATGCCTAAAGGTATCAAAATATACTCTGATGTAACACCAGCCCAACAAAAACTAATGCGTGATCTTAAGGACGAACTGAAGCGCCGCACCGAAAACGGAGAGTTTAACCTTGTAATAAAATACATTAAAAATGTTCCCAAGATCGTGAGTGCAGAGTCAAAAAACTAGAGCAATCAAATAATTCTAGTACCACCGGACCTGTAACTTATCAAATTACTAGTGATTACGGTAATATCCAAAACTCTAAATCCTGCATGAACTTCTTTTACCTCAATGCACGCAGTATCAGTAAGAAAATTGATGAACTACTTTGCATACTACATGCAATCCCTAAAACCACACATCTAATTTTAATATCAGAAACATGGATTACATCGGAAGATCAAGCCCAAAAATGCAACTTACCAAACTATACGCACTACTTTAACTTCCGAACAGACAGAACAGGAGGCGGTGTTTCAGCATACGTTCATAATGACCTGAAACACACTTTGATAGAATCTGTTTACTCTGGAGGGAACAATTTCCTCTGGGTCAAGTTAGAAAAATATGCACTGGATGTTGGCATTGTCTACAATCCGGGTGACACCAATTTCGATGACTTCATGGTAACATTAGATAAACAGATTCAACAACGAAAAAGAGCGCTTGTCTTTGGAGACTTTAATATTAATTTAATAGAGAAGTCAGATAAACAGATAATCAAAAAGAAACAAAAATATATCAACATGATGAACGCAGCTAGTTTTAAAATATTAAACAAAACTTCAAAGAGATATTTCACTAGAAAAACCCCTATAAAAACATCAATTTTAGACCACGTAGCCACAAATTTGCACAATGATACATTTAACTTTGCCTTATTTGAATCTTCCTTATCAGACCACCGACAGATTCACCTAACTCTTAAAAAGTACCGACCTCCACCAAAGCAGCGAATCACTTATAAAGCAATCAACTATGACAACTTATATCAGGCAGCAGAAAAATCTAGTTTTGAATCGAAGGACTTAGAACAATTAACCAAATCACTTGGTGATCATATTGAGAAAACTAAAGTTGAGAAGTCTAAAATACTAAATCTACCGCAGGAGGACTGGATTGACAAAAATGTAATTAAGGCTATTACTCAAAGAAACATATTGTGGGCAGAACTCCAAAAGGATCCTAAAAATGACAAGTTTGAAGAAAATTTTACTCAAGAGAAGAATAACGTGTCAAACCTTATCAAAATAACAAAAGACTCTTATTATTATCAAAAGTTTACTAAGTGTTTAAGCAATCCAAAAAAGTTATGGAACCTCTTTAACTACCTTTCCAATAACAAATTAATATCAAATTGCAGAATTCCTAAACTTGTGGTGAGATTGAAGACAATCACCGATCCCACAGAAGTATGTTGTACATTTAACCATTACTTTGCTTCAATTGGTTCTATATTGGCTAATCAAATACCTCCTCAGTATCACAACACTCAGCCTACAAGTTTGCCTCAAAGAAACACAAATACACTAACTGTTCTACAACCTGCCACTTTAGATGAAATAACGAAATTAATTGACAACCTTGACCCTAACTCGAGCAATGGCATAGATGGTATTAGTACCAAAGCCCTGAAATGCGTCAAAAATGTAATTGCCCCTAACTTAACCGAATGCATCAATCAATTATTACAAACTGGAATTTTTCCTCAATCACTAAAAATTGCTAAAGTTACACCTATTTATAAGTCTGGTGATAAAACTGACCCAGGAAACTATAGGCCCATTTCGGTTTTACCTGTCGTCTCTAAGATACTCGAAAAGGTATTACACAAGCGTCTGGAAGGTCACTTAGAGTCTATTAACTTCATTACTGAACGTCAGTTTGGTTTTAGGCCAAAAAGTAATACCGTGGCTGCCACTGTCGATCTGGTTACCAAGATCAGGCAAAATATTGATGCGAAAAAAATTGTTTTGGGTATATTTGTCGACTTAAAAAAAGCGTTCGACACGGTCAGCCACAAACTACTGCTGGGTAAGCTTGAAATGGCCGGTGTCAATGGAACAGCACTAAAAATGTTTCAATCATATCTGAGTGATCGCGTACAAATCGTTAAAATTGATGAACATCAAAGCACTTCATTACCTGTGACCTTTGGTGTTCCACAAGGTTCTATTTTAGGCCCCTTGCTGTTTTTGGTCTACATTAATAATATAGTTCATATAGGTCTCCAGGGACATATAACCTTGTATGCAGATGACACGTGTCTATTCTATTTCGGGTCATCTATAGACGAAATCATTGATTCCGCCCAAAAAGATCTGAACTTGCTCTTCTCCTAGCTGCAGTCTAACCTATTAACTATAAATATTTCCAAGACATCTTACATTATCTTCAAAGCAAAAAATAAACCTATTCTTCCTTACAAAGCATTAACACTAAACAATATACCCCTAGATAAAAAATGCTCTGAAAAGTATCTAGGATTAATTCTAGATGACAAAGTGTCTTGGAAACCACACATTGAAAGAATAAAAAAGAAATTGTCATCACAAATAGGTTATATACGAAGGATAGCACGATGTATCCCACGAAAACTGCGTTTTCAAATATATAATTCTCTAATAAAATCCCACCTAATATATCAAATTGAGTTATGGGGCAGCGCGAACAAAACTACTCTTTCAGATTTACAAATTATACAAAACAAATTAATTAAAATACTCTTTCACTATCCTCACTTAACACCTACTACTACAATATACGAACAAACTAATTTAGTGAATCTTAAACAATTATATACTTATCACACATGTATCCTCATTTGGAAAGTGCTGAATAAAAACATACACACTTCACTATCATTCGTCCAAACGAGGCATATAACTAAAAGATCCACGCGGCGTAGCAGCTACCTCATCTTACCAAAAATAAGAACTAACTATGGTAAACAGATGTTCACCTACGAAGGAGCTCAGCTGTATAACTTGTTACCCTCTAATATAAAAAAATCGAATTCATTGAATGTATTCAAATGCAAACTATCCCAACATATACTCGGTGTTCCTATTTGAATATTGGCTTGTTATTGTGAAAAGGTGTCAATAGCACAACTTAATTGACAAATTATTAGATCCTGATAAGCTTAAGACGAATGTGTACCTTTTGAATTGTAAGTACTTATTTTCTCTTGTAAGTGACAAATTGTCTTTTAATGAGAATAAATGATCTTTAAACCTAGGTAAGGTATTTTAATACATACTTATAAGCCAGTACAAGAGTAGGCTGTAATATATTACCTAGGTACCTATTAACAATAAAATGGTAAGGTAAGACTTTAAAACGGGTAAATATTTTGTTCCCACGGGAAAACTGTTAGCAGTGGTCGCAACCGCTTGATTGGCCGCTAGTCTGGAATAAAATTATTGGCACGTGACAGCCCCGACTTAAAGCGCGGGAGAGTGCGGGGCGTTACGGGCCGCGGGGGGAAGTAGGTGTTTAAAGCGCGGCTTTTGGGGCCCAGACAAAGGAGTTTCGCTTCTATACGCCAGTATTATTATCTATTCTTATGCCCTATGTCTGTTTGTATGTATGCTTATATCTTCATAACCACTTAACGGATCTGGATGAGGTTTTTTGTAAAAGAGAGAGTGACTCAAGTGGAAGGTTTTTATGTATGATTTATGTCGGAATATCTAGAATGTCTATTTCCCGTGGGAAATCGGTTTGCAGCGGGTGAAACCGCTATGCGGGCCGCTAGTTATAAGTAAGTAAAATCTAAGAACCAATATTTGTGAATCCACCGATAGCTAATTATTAATATTAGTTAGTTACGATAATGAGAATACAATTAACTATAAAAATTAAATAAAAAATCAATGTGACTAAATTACAGAACTGGCTAGTTCTCATTGATGAGGGAACTGATGAGTGGCACCAGAAAACTCATTGATCTGATGATAATATATTTTTGTCGATTTTTTATTTGGAAGTAAAGATCTTTAATTCCTTAAGCAAACTCACGAAATGGTTGTAATTATTATAGATAATTTTAAATAATTATTTAAAACGTCGTTCTCTAGATTCCGTAGGTGGTGTCCAACCCTACTTTGCAAAGTGAAACTGAATTAAATCTTGTGTTTTGGTCATACGTACATAGGTTTACTTACATATTGTTGGATAGTGATGGAGAGTATCATATGGTGGCATTTGATAGTAATTGAAATGTAATTTTGCCATAGATAATCTCGTTTAATCATTGGTGTCAAGAACTTGTCTCATATCCAAACGCACCCTTTATGGCGCTTGTCATTCGTTAACAGTTAGATTGAGACGTATGGTAACCCTGCCTGCACGTTACCTTAGTCACCTCCCAGGATCTGAACGAGGCAGACACGTTGCAAATTAATGGAAATCCGCACAAGAAGCTAAGACATTTCAGATCTGTCATTTTGTTTCATGATTTTGTCATACCTTTCATTGCGATTTTCTCTAATTCTATGTAAATGTGAGTTTTTCTTTCAATGGAATATGATGTACCACTACTAATTGAAGGTCATTGTGTGTAACATTCGTACTTGCTTGCTATCAGTTTGCCACAAAGCCAAAAAATATGCTTTGGTTATCAGATCCCTCATATCAAATCCATCACTTTCCGTCATCAGTGCAATGACGGATCTGATAAGGTGATGATGGAATTAAGAAATTCGGTAAAAGTGGGACTAAATCGATGCCCACGGTTGGGTCTTTTGTTTATATTTTACTAATATATCCTTCCTACTAATATTATTAATGCGATATGTTTGTTACTTCTTCACGCAAAAAGTACTGAACCGATTTGCAGGAAATTTGGCATACATATCGAGGTAACATGGATTAACACATAGGCTACCTTTTGTCATCACTTGAGGGTCTGGAGTACCTGATGTATACCACCAGGTGCGCCACCAGGAGCCCACCTAAACTATAGGAGATACAGATATGACACCAAAGCAACAGTTGTTCAGCTTGATGGGTCGCTTCTGCTGGCTTATCGAGTTTGAAGGTTTGGAGTACCTGACGTAGACGACCAGGTGCACCACCAGGAGCCCACCTAAACTATAGGAGATACAGATATAGCACCAAAGCAAAAGTTGTTTAGCTTGATGGGTCGCTTCTGCTGGCTTATAGGGTTTGAAGGTTTGGAGTACCTGATGTATACCACCAGGTGCACCACCAAGAGCCCACCTAAACTATAGGAGATACAGATATGGCATCATAGCAAAAGTTGTTTATCCTGATGGGTAGCTTCTGCTAGCAAATAGACATGGAAGGTTTGGAGTATTTGATGTAAACAACCAGAAGCACAACCAGGAGCCCAAAAAAATCATTCAAAATAAATAATCAGATTTAAACATATCCTTTTATTTCATTTATTTACTTTCTCTCACTTCTTTTACTACTATATACCTACTTATTCCTTTTTATTATAAAATGTACAAACTAAAACTATGTTTTACAAAAACACTATTACATTTTATCAGATCCGTCACCCAAATCGTGGGCATTTTTATCAGATCCGTCACCTAAATAGTGGGACTCAATTTTCTTCATGAAAATCTAATTCAAATTCACAATGGATTTTTAATTTTTCATTATACCACAATAATTAATGTGTATGTATATGTTACTCGTGTTAATACTAATGAACAAGGCCAATTGAACCATATTTGTTAGATCCATCATACACAGAATACAGTTCTCTTGATTCCATCACAGCTAATAGTGGGCTAGCTATAACTTTGTAATTACTCGACCAAAAAGCGGGCCTTTCACATAACTTTATCTGTATTCCTCTAAAGTATGACGCAATGCCCCCAAAATACCAAAAAACATAATTTGAAAAATGATGACGGAATTATCATGAGAACGCGTTTCGAAGAGAACTAGCCAACTAAGAATGACAAAGTAGTAAAATTTAAGGACTACCAGTTTCTTAGAGGATGTTGTGGGTCTTGAGGAAATCTTCGTTTCAAGTGACAGCTGCCACCACTAGTGAAAGTTCAACCAATAGGATAAAAGGAGATCATAATGTTAATTGATACAACTAGAAAAATTTGTGGGCCGGAGATTCGGAAACGTACTAACATAATAATCTACATCTACACTAATATTATAAAGAGGAAAGATTTGATTGTTTGTTTGTTTGTTTGTTTGCATCGAATAGGCTCCGAAACTACTGGCCCGATTTTAAAAAATTCTTCACCATTAGAATCCTACATTATTCCTGATGAACATAGGCTATATTTTATACGAGAAAAAAATAGGGATTCACGTAAAAAATTCGATAATGTAACCCAACATGTGAAAAATGTACCAAAAAATATCTTATATCGCGTACGCTGTGGAAATTATTGACAATAGAGCAAAGTGATGTACTACAGTTTTATAGAGGACATCAATATCTATAATAATGTCCGCGATACCATATGTCTAACTATTACAGTTATGCCACAATAACTACTTTTTCATTTAAAAATGTACCAACTACGCCACATTATTCGTACCAGTGTAATGGTTACATTTAATCATTACTGTATTAAAGGGTGTCAGGGATAGCCCTCAGAATACTAATAGGGTACATGCAGACCATGAAACTGAACAAATTTCCCCTAGGAACATATTTCAGGAAACGTAAAAAAACTGACTTCCCATAGTGAATGCAGTCAGCTGATTGTGATTTTGTATGGAAGGTAATTTTTTTGGCGTTTCCTGACATATGTTTCTAGGGGAAAGTTGTCCAGTTTTATGTTTCATGCACCCTATCAGTATTCGAAGGGCTGTCCCTTAATCGGTATTAAAAGACGACAAAAAACATTAAATAATGCATTAAAAAAATCTACACTAAAATAATACATACATACACACATCACGCCTATTATCCCTTGCGGGGTAGGCAGAGCGTAAACGGCCGCAAAAACGGACATTTACGCCACGTCTGAAATATGTTTGAGGGTTATTCGGAAAATTGTGTATCGCCATAGTGACAGGTTGTCAGCCCATCGCCTAAAATTGCAATACACACCCTCAAGTCCCTTAGTCGCCTCCTACGACTCCCACGGGAAAGAAATCGGGTGATGCTATTCTAAGCCGGCATCACACTAAAATAATAATAATATAATCTACACTAATATAAGAAACAGTTTTTTTATTGTTTGTTTGAATTGAATAGGCTCCGAAACTACTAAACCGTATTTAAAAAATTCTTTTACCGTTAATTGAAATTGAATTTCTTTATTCAATGTGGGATAGTATTATCACTTATTGACATCATGAACTGTCATTCTAAAAAAAGAAATTACACAATTTTCTTTTAATTGTTACAATTTTGTTATGACCTAATAGAAAACCTGCTCGGGCGGTATAAAAATAAATAAATAAAGGCACTGCCATGGGGCTGGCCAGGTTAATCACACGGCGTGTAACTTTACGCCACCACCATCTGAAAACGATATTTGTTTCAAATTGAAGTCAAGATTTTTAGAATTCTACATTATCCCTGATAAACATAGGCTATATTATACTGTCTTATTCCCGGGGGGAAATTGTTAGCGGCGGGTGAAACCGCTGGGCGGGCTGCTAGTTTAGTATAAAATAAATTTAATAATGATGTATTGGTAGGTATTTATTTTCATAGTACGACGTAGACGTAGTGGGTACGACGTGTTGTTTTGCTTTTCTGTTTTCTTCTTTCTCACTTTCTATTGCACCCGCTTATTTTTCTCACTGGTTACCCTCTGGTTGGCCGGTAGAAAATACACATACATACATATATCACGCCTATAATCCCTTCCGGGGTAGGCAGAGCGTAAATGGCCGCAAAAAGGTCATTTACGCCACGTCTGACAAATATTTGAGGACCATCCGGAAAATTGTGTATCGCCATAGAGACAGGTTGTCAGCCCATCGCCTGAAATTGCAATACACACCCTTCCCTTATTCGTCGGGAAAGAAATGGGGTAATGCTAATCTAAGCCGGCATCACACGGCAATCTGCCTTTTGAACGATGTGCAATAAAATATAAAAAAAAACATTCGCCATAGCAAGAAACATGCGTACTTATAAGGATCGATGCTAAGTAAAATGGCGTCTAACACGCGTCTAACCTTGTATGGAATGAAAAATACCGATGTAATTGATAGCCACAGTTGTCATACAATTGTCATGTCTTAGAAACAAATCAGGATAAAGAAATAAACGATTAGAATTAGCTTTATTTTATTTTATTTTGCTTATTACATGGTAATGTACAGATGTTACAGTATAATATATAGGAGTATCACACATAATAACCCTGCTCAGGGCATTGCAAACATTTTACACTTATATGTCAAATTACAAATTAAATACATGGAAAATTAATTGATAAATGTAATTGAAATGTACAGTTATTTAATTATTAATATTATTATAGTTATACATATCGTCAATCCACACTAATATTATAAATGCGAAAGTAACTCTGTCTGTCTGTCTGTCTGTCTGTCTGTCTGCTACGCTTTCACGGCCAAACCGCTGAACCGATCTTCATGAAACTTGGCACAGAGATTGCTAGCATACCGAGAACGGACATAGACTACTTTTTATCACCATTCGAGGGTCTGGAGTATAGATGTAGACCACCAGGTGTACCACCAGGAGCCCAGCTAAACTATTAGAGATACAGGCATGGTTCCAAAACAAAAGTTGTTCAGTATGATGGGCCGCTTCTTTTCACAAGGACATTGAGGATCTGGAGTACCTTATGTAGACCACCAGGTGTACCACCAGGAGCCCAGCTAAACTATTAGAGATACAGGCATGGTTCCGAAACAAAAGTTGTTCAGTATGATGGGCCGCTTCTTTTCACAAGGACATTGAGGATCTGGAGTACCTTATGTAGACCACCAGGTGTACCATCAGGAGCCCAGCTAAACTATTAGAGATGCAGGTATGGTTCCAAAACAAAAGTTGTTTAGTATAATAGGTCGCTTCTTTTCACAAGGACATTGAGGATCTGGAATACCTTATGTAGACCACCAGGTGTACCATCAGGAGCCCAGCTAAACTATTAGAGATACAGGCATGGTTCTAAAACAAAAGTTGTTCGGTATGATGGGCCGCTTTTTTTTACAAGGACATTGAGGACCTGGAGTACCTTATGTCACCAGGTGTACCATCAGGGACCACGTAAACTATTAGAGCTACAGGTATGGTTCCAAAACAGAAGTTTTTCAGTATGATGGGCCGCTTCTTTTCACACGGACGTTGAGGATCTGGAGTACCTTATGTTGACCACCAGGTGTACCATCAGGAGGCCAGCTAAACTATTAGAGATACAGGCATGGTTCCAAAACAAAAGTTAATCGGTATGATGGGCCGCTTCTTTTCACAAGGACATTGAGGATCTGGAGTACCTTATGTAGACCACCAGGTGTACCATCAGGAGCCCAGATAAACTATTAGAGATACAGGTATGGTTCCAAAACAGAAGTTGTTCAGTATGATGGGCCGCTTCTTTTCACAAGGACATTGAGGATCTGAAGTACCTTATGTAGACCACCAGGTGTACCATCAGGAGCCCAGCTAAACTATTAGAGATACAGGCATGGTTCCAAAACAAAAGTTGTTCAGTATGATGGGCCGCCTCTTTTCACCAGGACATTAAGGATCTGCAGTACATAATGTAGACCACCAGGTGTACCATCAGGAACCCACGTGAACTATTAGAGATACAGAAATGGTTCCAAAACAAAAGTGGTTCAGTATGATGGGCCGCTTCGTTTCACAAGGACATTGAGGATCTGGAGTACCTTATGTAGACCACCAGGTGTACCACCAGGAACCCACGTAAACTATTAGAGATACAGAAATGGTTCCAAAAAAAAAGTTGTTCAGTATGATGGGCCGCTTCTTTTCACAAGGATATTGAGGATCTGGAGTACCTTATGTCACCAGGTGTACCATCAGGAGACCACGTAAACTATTAGAGATACAGAAATGGTTCCGAAACAAAAGTTGTTCATGATGATGGGCCGCTTCTTTTCACAAGGACATTGAGGATCTGGAGTACCGTATGTAGACCATCAGGTCTACCATCAGGAGCCCACCTTATTGGAGATACAGAAATGGTTTCAGAACAAAAGTTGTTCAGTATGATGGGAATAAGTTGAGAAAGGACATTGCCTTCTTTACCGAGGACAGAAAAACAAAAAATGTGGTATATAGAGGTATAAAAATGTATAACAGTAACTTATATTACCTTTTGATCTGTCTAATCTACTTATGCTAACCATTTTAGTGTGCTCAAATCGGCACCTCTGGAGTAAGTACTCTGTTATCTACTGACTTTTGTATTCATTGGTTATAAATATTGATCTCTCAGGCCGGATAGCAAATTTTGAATTGTCCCTTTAACAACAGAAGCAAGCAAGTCATCTTTAAACAGTAGAGATAAGAACTGTTCTAATATCACTGTCACACTTACTATGTATACACATACCTACTTTAGAACTTCTGCCTAAAAAAAAACTATCTAACGCGGACGAAGTCGCGGGTAAAAGCTAGTTAATCAATAAAATAGGAAAAAGCAATATATACAAAAATTCAAATACAAATGATTCCAACAAAATGTCAAAGCCTAACACAAAATAATCCATCAAAAATCAGCTAGCACAGATGCCAGATTATTTTATCGTAAGGAAGTGTGATTCATAAAAACAAATATTATAAAATCTATACTTAAAAACCGACGAGCATGCATGATGAGATTGATGAATGTAGAGGAGGTAAAAGAAGTAGGTATGCCAGGATCGTACTAAATGGAAGGAAGTAGTCTCTGCCTACACCTCTGGGAAAGTGGCGTGATTTATATATGTATGTATGTATACCTAAAAACAAATGGCCTTACTGACTGACTGACTGAAATCTTTGAAGCGATCAGTTTCAAAATAGTTCGATTAGGGAGCTAAAATAATGAAACACGCACGTGTTACAGCATTTTAAACATTTTGACCCCTAAAGGGGTAAAAACGAGAAAACGTTTGTTTGGAAATGCATGGTTTTTAAATGTGATCTGTTTAAAAAGTTTTAATTAGACTAAGGAGATAATATAATTAAGTACGTATTTGAAAATTTTGAATAGGTTTCGGGGGTTGTTTGTTAACTCTGTTTTTCGTACAAGAAAAGAATGCGCAAGTAAAAACAAGACTAAATATAAGACTCGAATCTACGACATCGCCTCAAATCATTTTATTCTATATTACCAACTTACCAATTGTTTTATCTCTCTCACAACAGATGGGTTTGTTGGAAGAGGTCTCCTCTTAGAGATAAGCTCGACTTTGCCACAAAATGTTATAATATATATTTAGGTAAACACTCACGTAGAGCAAAACATAAAAATATATGTTGACAAAGGAAGGAAGAATAAAAAAATATTAAATTATCGTAGGTTAGTTATATCTTTGTATGTACAATACTTTAAAGGTACATTGTCTTGTGCCAGCGAGGCATGTCAGTTACTCACTTCCTTGTGAAATGCTTTAATAGACTATTCATCAAATTGAAATTATCTTTAAGGTTATTAACACACCAGCGGCCTGCCTAAGGTTTCACCCGCTGCTAACCGTTATCCCGCGGGACATTTTTATAGCCTATTTTTGAAAACTAGCAATATTTTTTACCACTGGCAGTGGTAATATTATATACGTAGTATAGAGAACATAGTACAGCCAAGACCAGGCTAGACAGTTTGGACTTTGACCGTTCTTATGCCGCGCGCATAAGACTTGCATTGGCAGTTCTAGTGTCTAACTGCACGTGAGCTCGACTGTACAACATAAAAGGTCGCAATACTGCCATAACTTGCTCGTGTTGTTTTTGTGTAGAACTTGACCCAGAAAGTTATTACGCGTAAAGCTTAAGGTCGGACAGATAACGGGTGAATTACTTATGGGAAGTATGATGAGGGGAAATATTTTTAGATCAGCTAAAGATAACGGTTCTTACACGCACCGCATTATTTTCCGGTGTTTTATCTGATCCGGTATTTTTTTTTTTGAAGAGTTTACGAAATCGCTTACTAAAACTGGATAAAATGGCGGATGTCAATGGGTGTCATTTGTGTGGTAGCTGTCAGTCGAATATAAGTCGTCCGTCGTTGCGTATTTTTAACGCACCGCAACAACTGTCCGTAACGCATGCGTCTGCCGCCAACCGCCTTAATAAATAAATATGTTAGACATTTCACACAGCGCCATCTAGCCCCAAACTAAGCAAAGCTTGTACTATGGGAACTAGATACTATAATTAAATTATACACATGGAAAAACACGCTTTGAAAATCTTCACTTCAATTTGAAACGAATGTCGTTTACAGATGGTGGCGTAAAGATACATGCCGAGTGATTAACCTGTCCGTCCAGCCCCAAGGCAGTGCCTTTATCTTGAACTAGCAGCCCGCCCAGCGGTTTCACCCGCCGCTAACAATTTCCCCCCGGGAATAAGACAGTTATATATACCTATGTTCATCAGGGATAATGTAGGATTCTAAAAATCTTGACTTCTATTTGAAACAAATATCGTTTTCAGATGGTGGTGGCGTAAAGTTACATGCCGTGTGATTAACCTGGCCAGCCCCATGGCAGTGCCTTATTTTTATTTTTTTTATCCCGCTCAAACCGGTTTTCTATTAGGTCATAACATAATATGCCGACACTGCAGTTCGGTAGGCGGAGTATTTATCGAAACTAATTAAATATTAGAGTAAGCCCATCGATCGACACGCGAAAAAAAAATAGCAAAATTGTAATTAAAAAAAAAAGAAAATTGTGTGATACAAATTTATTTTTTTAGAATGACAGTTCATGACGTCAATAAGTGATAATACTATCCTACATTGAATAAAGAATTTCAATTTCAATTATCGGTAAAATAATTTTCAAGGCTGCCCGCACACGTCAGACTTTTTATAGGACCGATAATCGGGCAGATTTTTCCTCCGATTTTTAAGACCGATTTTGTGACCGACTCAAAGCACACGTCCGTCACTTTGTCTGTTGGTTTCGAGGGAGTAGCACGTCATGGACGGCCGACTATCGGTGAGTAGTGTGCGTTAACGCATACATTTCCAAGTGTTCCATTTTTCACCGACAATCGGATCGGTCGGGATGCACCGATTTTATTTCTGACCGACTATTTGTAGGATGTGGGCGTTACACCATTGCAATCAATACGTTCCATTTTGCTCCTACAAAAAATCGGACACCGATTATCGGACGTGTGCGGGCAGCTTTAATCGGGCCAGTAGTTTCGGAGCCTATTCGATGCAAACAAACAAACAAACAATCAAATCTTTCCTCTTTATAATATTAGTGTAGATGTAGATTTTTATCCCGCCCAAGCGGTTTTCTATTAGGACAATATTGTTATTAAAGAAGGAAATTGTGTTTAACAATTACTATTTTTTACAATGACGGATCATGACGTCAGTAAGTGAAAATACTACATTGAATAAAGTAATTTCATTTTCATTTTTCAAAAAGCTGATATAAAACATACATACTTACTTTTTTGAAAATAAAAATATAATTAAAATAATAATAATAAAAAAAACAATAAGTACATTGAAAACACCCAGACTAAACTCAAATTTTTGAAAAGTAACTTAATAATACTTGTAGTGTGTGGGGATCGAACCCGCGACCTTTGGAGTAACAGGCAGGGGTTCTATCCACTACGCCATCAGGCCAGTCAGTTAATCTTATCGCGTTTCGCCTATGATGATTGAATGAACTAATAAACTAGGTAGTAAACTTCACGATTTTATGACAGCGGAAGGAATCCTTTAAATCAGCGATAAATTATGTTTAAATATTTGTATTGTTGCTTCCTGAATGCGCCTGCGCTGAAAGCCGGGGATACAAATTATACTTCAATTTTTTAAATTAATAACATTATGACGGTCTGACGAATGCCTACAACCGTAGCTGTATCTTAAAGATAGATTTTCGCGTACGTAGTACAATATACAAAGCTGTTATAAATAAATATGTACTACAAGTACTTATTTCTAAATGCTTTGCAGTTTCATCTGATACACATCAGCCGCTAATAAAATTTTGTTCGTAAAAATCACGATGTTTTATAGCCGATTTTCAATTAAACAGATCGCATCCGTTATAGAATACAAACATTTTGGAATTAACCTTGTTTTCAGAAATCTTCTTGAATGACTTTCATCTACACTCGTCTCACAATGTTCGGATTACAAATTCAAAAACAGTTGTACAAAAACCTGCTTTAGGCATTCTGACCATAGAAATTACTTTCTTCTAAATTAGTTTCTTCTCAAACGCTGTAACATTACGTCTTAAGGAGAAGATAAGCCTTACGATAAAAATGAGAAATGAAACGAAGTGTTTGTGGCAATACTTGTCTAATCTGTGCCAATACTCAAACTTGCCGCCATCTTCCGCCTCACCTGTCATCCGTGCCGTGTTATGTTGTGTGCGTGTGGTTAGATCTGTCTTTTTTTGTGATCTTGTTTAAATGCTTTTCCCATATACTTATTACTACAAAAATGAAAAGTGATGAAGCCATTCTGAAATGGATCGCCGGTGCGAAATTTTGGAAAAGTGTACCTACGTGATAGATAGGTATTTCATAGTTTTTTTGTAGAGTGTACATAATATTATGATAGTGTACCTATGCAACTGCATAAAATTTGGACATTATTATGACACTTGCATAAACTACTATTAGATACTTACAGTTTTATAGGTTACAGCTTACAGCGTCGACATAAGTTAGTCGCAGTAATTCGGGTGTACTTAGTTTGAATATGACATCAAAGTTTGTTTACGCACTTGTCACATCTAATTACGCGATTAAATGTGACATAACAGTTGCGAGAAATGGCTCAACCAACATGATACCAATTGAGCAAAAGCAACAAAAATTTGAGAGCTAAAGTAAGGCCATCCTAATATGCCGTACTTGACAGCTGTCTGTTCCAAACTAAACCAAATATCAACAAAAGAAAATGGACCCTCTGCCATTGCATTACCTCGAATCTGACAGTTGTCAAATAGGACCTATTGGACTGGCCGGACTGTAAATAAGATTTCTTAGAACCAAGATAACAAACGATACTTTTGACTGATCTTCAATCGATACTGGGATCAAAGTTGCACAAATAACTGTCTTGTGATTGAGATGATGCCGTGTGATGTCGGCTTAGAATAGCATCACCCCATTTATTTCCTGTAAGTGTCGTAAAATCCGATAAGGGACTCGAGGGTTACATGTGTATTGCAATTTTAGGCGATGAGCTAACAACCTCTCACTATGGTGACAAAAAAATTTCTGAATGACCCTGAAATTTGTGTCAAGACGTGGCGTTTTTACGGCTGTTTACGATATGCCTACCCCGCAATGGAAATAGGCGTGATATATGTATGTAATTAAGATAAAATCGTATTCTTTGGAATCTGTAATATTAAGTGGATATAAATTATTTTGTAATTGTATTTTAATCCACCTGCGTAAATTTCATTTGCGGAATTTCCGTCTTACTAATAATATTACATCTGGAGGAATCAATGCCCAAAAAACAAAATAGAAACCATCTTTGCTCAAGAAAATGACTTTTTGAAATCAGATTGTAGTCCCAAATCATGTCCTACCTACTTTAACAGCCCCAACAGTCCACTGCTGGACATGTAACCGACTAAAATATCTAACTAAAAATAGCACTGTTACTTTCTGTTTGCCGTGTGACGCCGGCTTAGAATAGCATCACTCCATTTCTTCCCCATGGGAGTCGTAAGAGGCGACGAAGGGACTCGAGGGTGTGTATTGCAATTTTAGGCGATAGGCTGACAACCTGTCACTATCGCGATACACAATTTTTCGAATGATCCTCAATATTTGTCTGACGTGGCGTAAATGTCCGTTTTTTACGGTCATTTACGCTCTGCCAACCCCGCAAGGGATTATAGGCGTGATATGTGTATGTATGTATGTGTTCTTTCTGTTCAAAAGGCTTAGACAAGGATAAAAGATGATCTATTCTTCAATTCTCTATGATTACACGTACTTTCATCAATTTAGGACTAAAATATTCTATGAAATCTGCTATCCTTTTCTAAACTAATATTACGGAAAGTGACAGTGTTATCTTACTTAGCCATTTCAGTCAGTAACGTGGAATCGATCCAATTTTTGTTGCTGAATTCCACTATACCTATAATTAAGTGAACCATAGACGTTTTCTCAAATGTTTTTTTTTTTTTTTTTTATTAATGATGGGTTTGCTCTTGACCCTAGTCTAGGTCATAGGACAGAGACAGAGTCTAAGATGGAGCGAGCTCACCCAGAAGAAGCCTGTTCACTCTTACTTTGAAGAGATTAGGGTTGTATGCTTTTGGAAACACAGACGCAGGTAGTAAATTCCACTCTTTAGCAGTGCGCATTATAAATGATGACTGGAAGCGCTTAGTCCGAATTGGTGGAATGGCTACCAGGTACGGATGGTATCCGGCGGTGCGTCTGGATGTCCGATGGTAGAAGGGAGCTGGTGGAACAAGGTCGTGAAGCTCTTGAGCACACTCTCCGAAGTACAATCTATAAAATACCGACAAGCAGGCAACCTTGCGGCGATGAGCCAGGCTATGTAGCTTGGTGTCCACCAGTTTTATGTCGCCTATGAGCCTCTTGGCCCTGCGTTCCACCGAGTCAAGAGCGGCAAGTTGGTATTTGGCTGAGCCATCCCAAAGGTGACTGCAATACTCCATGCAGGATTTCAAGCCAAAATGAGAGATCGTGCGATATGGCGTACCCTGGGTGAGGCCTACCGGACTGCAATAGGCTGATGTATGTAATATTATCATTCAGTCATGTGATACCATACCTTTTTAAAAGATAAGAATCTAAATTATACCTAAGGCGACCACGCCGGCAATTTCATTATTGGTATGAAAGTACGGCAATTAATTTATGGACGTGTCGAGATGCGCAACTGCGCAAGCGCACAAGCTGTGCAGTCATGCGCGTTGGGCGACAAAAACGCTACATGCCGTGATTTAGCTGTAGTGAGGAAAAGTGTCTCTGTGTCGACGGCAAAAGTGATTAATGAATACTTTATTACTTTCCGGAATGTTCCATTTCTAGGTACTTTAGTTATGGTCGAAAATTAAAGTTGTCATATCTCTTACTATCAAAAATTCTGCGAACAATCATACGCAATTTCTTGAATGGTCCTCAAAAATCGGTATACAGGATGTAGGAATCCGAATACTTATAGGGTGCATTCAGACCATAAAACTGTACTACTAACCATGAAAATATTTCAGGTAAAGAAAAAATACTAAGGGTAATTTCTTTTTGTTTTTGTATTTCGACCTATAATCTCTAAGGAAGGTTATTTCTTATCACCAGCCCGTCTTGACTTTTCGCTATCGGCCACTAGTAAAATTTTACCCAGTAAAATAAACCCATCTCAAATGTTAGAATCTACACAATACAGTTTTGTGTTTATTATCTTAAGCATGCAGATCTTATCTTGACTTAAACTATTTTATGCTTCGTTCACCAAAAAAAAACCGCTACGTTTATTTTAATAATTGTATTAACCTTAAGCTTCATTACCGTTTCGTTTTCTCAATGTTTTTATACCCAAACTTAGATAGCATCACTCCACTCCTACTCGTTAAACTACGCAAAACATGCGGAGAATTGGAAGCAGCGGTCCTTATACTGCGCTCGCTAACCCGCCAAGTATGCTGAATACGGCAGACTCAAATAGGGGGAGGCCCATGTCCAGCAGTGGACTGTTGTAGCTGTTGATGATGAAAAACATTAATTTGTTTCGTTTGTTCTTTCACCTTTCACAACCTTCCAGTTGCATCTATTAAAAAAAACCAGGCCAAGTGCGTGTCGGACTCTTATTTAAAATTTTGTTCTCATATTTACTCTCAAAAGTTTTTATACTTGTACTATAAAACCTAGCAATTTGCCAAATTTTATAATTCTAGGTTTCTTGAGGGTCAAAACACGCGTTTCTACAGCATAATCGGTCGTATCTTTTATAACGTTAATCTAGGAGCGCGTATGTTGTATAATAAACTTGTAGCTAGGTTTTGTTTAAATCCCGTAACATTCCAACCATTCATTATGAAAACAGTAGCAAACCTAGCAGAGTAGGTATCAATAATAGTGCGAGCTGCCTACAGTAACTTCTGTATTTTTACACGACTGCCCAACCAAAAAAGGAGTGTAATGTTTTTAGAGTTCATGTATGTATGTATGTGCGATTCTTTAAAGGACTGAAACTCGTTAACCACTGAACTTATTCGAATGGTAATTGTATCGGAAAAAGCCTTACATTATCCCGAATGTCAAAGGCTTTATCTCAGAAAGCAGTCGTTTTTTTTTTTATTTATTAAACTTGAATACCCAGAAAAAATTACTTCATAGAGATCACGACCCTCAGCAGTGAGGAATACGATGCAAGGAGGAGGAGGATTATACTTGTGTAATATCTCTACGCGTTCCCAAGTTATGATCGTGAGACAAACGGACAACAAAGTGAGCCCAAAGGGTTCCGTTTTTTGCTTTTTGAGGTACGGAACTCTAAAAACGCCTCAAAATCAGTTGCGTAGCTTTGAAGCATCCAACGGGGCATCAACCATCGGCAAGCGACTTAATTGTTTATACTATGCAGTGATTTTGTATTTGTACATACATACATATATCACGCCTATAATCCCTTGCGGGGTAGGCAGAGCGTAAACGTAACGGACATTTACGCCACGTCTGACAAATATTTGAGGGTTATTTGGAAAATTGTGTATCGCTATAGTGACAGGTTGTCAGCCCATCGCCTAAAATTGCAATACACACCCTCAAGTCCCTAAGTCGCCTCTTACGACTCCCACGGGCAAGAAATGGGGTGATGCTATTCTCAGCCGGCAACACACGGCAATTCCACACAATTCCAGTTCCACAATTTAAAACATACATACGTACATACATGTTACGTCTCTATATCCCTAGCGGAGTAGGCAGAGTACTGTAATAAAAAACGAGTAACTGCCATAAAAAAGGACATTTACAGCACGTCTGACAGACTTTTGCGGGTCATTCATAAAATTGTGTTTCGCCATAGTGCCAGGTTATCAGCCCATCGCCTATAAAATTGCCCACGTGTAACTCTCAAGTCCCTTAGTTGCCTCTTTCGATACCCACGGGAAAGAAATTGGGATGCTATTTAAAACATACTACTTAGTGTGTTACAATGTTTAATTAATTAATTAGTTCTGGTATTTTTTTATTTTGTACACGTCTAATGACTAATTCTTATCACGATAAGCAAACCTTATCTGAACCCAATAAATTAGTTAGTTTTACAACCGGAAAAACATAATGTCGGTAAGCCACCGGAAACTACAAAATATTTAATTTTACATATTTAATTTATGAAAATGAAAATGATAAATGAAATTATTTTATTCAATGCAGGATAGAATTATCACTTATTGACGTCATGATCCGTCGTTGTAATTTTGTATTGTCCTAATAGAAAAACGGCATATAAAATAATATAAAATAAATAAAATAAAAATAAAGGCACTGCCTCGGGGCAGGTTAATCACACGGCGTGTAACTTTATGCCACCACCATCTGTAAACGACATTTGTTTCAAATTGAAGTCAAGATTTTCAAAGCGTGTTATTTACATGCGTATAATTAACCGGACCCCCTGACTGAACAGGAAAAACCCCCAAAAATCCTGCTCAGAAGTGCTCCTACTCTAAATTAACAATCTTTCTAGGACCTAAGCTACCCTAGCTAATATTGGAAATTAAAAATAATATACCTACTGTATGCTACGAATTCATTCTCGTTCTACTCCTGATCCCGCTCCTGCCGCTGCCGCGAATGTTGCCCGAAATACTTTTCCATGCCCATATCTCGCGCAAATCTAAATGTGGCTTAGAAAATTTGAACATTTAAGGGTCTTACCTTCGTTGGTACAGTTCAGTATGATTCAGAGGCGGAATTTTACATTGTATGAGATATGTCAACTCAACATGCTGGGAAAATCGTTGATATCATAAATAGTAAATGCAAAGGATAAATACTAAATAGGTAATCTGAAATTCGACTCACAAGTCTTCTTTCGTGGACAAACGACCCAATGAACCCTGGTGTTAGTTTTTCAACCACCTACCTACAAGTAGGGCTCTGACATGGTTGTGTTTCGACCGCCGCACCGCCGTCTGAGTAATCATAGACAGCAACCGGGACCGACGGCTTAAACGAACCGAACCGTCTCTCTTACGGACAATCATGTGGTTCAGCCTGCCAAATGTTCTAACCAGACTAAAAACAAATTTATAAAGTGATAATGTCAACTTTGTGAGTGCCCCACCGGGATTCGAATTCGGACCTTTTGCGCCGCAGGCAGTCGCACTACCACTGCGCCATCGGCCGTCAATTCACAGGTGTGTTTCGACATTTAAACGACACTACTATTAACGTGATTTGAATAAATCGATGAGCGACATTTTGTTAATTAAAACATAAGTACCTAGTTATTAAGTTTTGGGGTGGTATGGGATCTACCTCCTAGCGGTGGAGCCCGGGCAACGGCAACAGAGGCTTGCCTGTGGATAAGTCCGGCTGAACGATCCCACTTAGCGGTGGAAGGCTCCGTAAGGGGCCGCCTGGCTCGCGACCACCTTCCCACCGAAGTCTGGCGCCAAGTAGCTTGCTGCGTTCCGTCAGTGTGTGGGAGTGCCAGTGCCTTAAGAGGCTTCTTCTGGGTATGCTCGCTCCATCTTAGACTCTGTCTCTGTCCTATGACCTAGATTAGAGTCAAGAGCAAACCCATCATTAATAATAAAAAAAAAAACTAGAAATAGAAAAATGCTCCTACAAATCGTGTTGGTAACTTGGGTCAGCAATAGCCGATATCCGTTAACATTTTTGACTTTCATCAAACTTATTCATTTAAGGCACAAAATAGAGATCGGCGCGCCAATACATACTTTTTGTTTAAGGCGAATAAAGCGCGAGCAGGATTTTTAAACCAGTTTTACTTAGACAATTACAGCCATAACATTATGAAAATGTTATTGTCCATGATATAACAGATGACATATACCTATAAGTTACACAATTTCACAAACTTTACTTGTTCTAACCTCTATTTGAAACATTTTTCAATATTGTTTACAGGTTTTAAAGTTATTAAAAAAAATGCTATAATTAAGATAAATACTTACCTTTTCTAGTACGAATACCTAAACTAAGCATTGTAACGGTATTTCTCTGGTTTCTTTGACGGAAAAATCAAAAAACCTCACCAGAATTTGAGCGCAAAATTATTTGTCTGTTTCTCTCTGGCGCAGCGCGAATGAATGAATGAATGAATTTTTGGGTGAGCAGGGCCTTAATGCAAAAATGGGTCCTCAATCAAAACACGAATTCCCGGAGGAAATCTCATGTCCAGCAGTGGACTGTTGTGGCTGTTACCTAATGCTATGCTATTGACTTTTTTGTGAATATGGGTAAATATAAAATTGGTAATTACCTAATTAAAAAACATACATACATACATAATCCCTTACGGGGTAGGCAGAGCGTAAACGGCTGCAACAAAACGGACATATACGCCAGGTCTGACAAATATTTGCGGGTCATTTATAATATTGTGTCTCACCATAGTGACAGGTTATCAGCCCATCGTCCAAATTTGCGATACACACCCTCGAGTCCCTTAGTCGCCTCTTACGACACCCACGGGAAAGAACTGGGGTGAAATTATAAAACATTTTATTTAATATACAGAGATGTGTTAACTTTAGTTGTTATTACATTTAAGTAGGTTCTATACAAATCTTAATGACCGTAATGTCGAGGTTGACAAATGTAGTAACAAAATGTAGTATTCTTTAAAGTTTTTGCGCTCATTGAGTTTGGATACTTAAGTGAATCATAAAAGTGAATATCTAATTATAAAAGATCTCAAAAAATCCAACCTGTGACCGATCATCGAAATAGTTAAAAAGTAAACAAACTAAAATCTCACAAAGTTTTGAGTGTCTCTCTCCGAGAATTGAACCGGTCGCATCCGTATCACGAGCCGAAGCTGGCACCGATAAACCACGGAGGCAGTAAAATAACCTAATCAGTTAAATCTTCATTATGGTGGCCGTGAGAGTGCATGCTCTAATGAGGTTAATGGGTTAAACTGTCGAGGATTGAGGTTAAAAACTGATTAAGATACTTTTTTGTTGTTTTGCCGGCTTATACTATTATCCCTTGCGGGGTAGGCAGGGCGCAAACAGCCGCAAAAAACGCCACGTCTGGCAAATATTTGAGGGTGATTCGGAAAATTGTGTATCGCCATAGTGACAGGTTGTCAGCTCATCGCCTAAAATTGCAATACACATGTAACCCTCGAGTCCCATGGTCGCCTCTTACCACACAATGGGAAAGAAATGGGGCGATGCTATTCTAAGCCGGCATCACACGGCGACTGATCACGCCTGCAAAGTTTTCGGACACCGTCCCTTACACCCAGTATAATGTTTTGAGCAAAAAGTTACCTACATATATCCCTAAACGATGCATCTACGCGCATTGTATCAATAAGTAAGTACTAAAGTATGTAGATAATTACTTAAAATTTATGTAGTGTCGTAAGTGCCGTAAAAATTGTGATTCATGGTATCATGTCAAGTGCGAGTAGAATTTTGGCGGCACGCCTTAAATGGACTTTCCAAAATTACGAAACAAGACTTTAAATTCTGGTCAACAGAGTTTGTTTGGCCGTGAAGTAAGCTAAAAATAAATAAACAGTCAAAAGTAGCAATCTTCGTACTTGGAATAAGGTGTAGAAAAAAATTTAAAGGGTGAACCAGCCCAAGAACCTGAACAACTTTCCCTGAGGTCGAAATACGAAAGAAAAAAAAATAGACCTCCCATACAAATTGACTCGGTCAGCTGCAATAAGTATTTTTTTTAAATCTTTTTTCATATTTTTACCCACATTCCTTGGGGAAAGTTGTTCAGTCTCATGGGCAGGTTCGCCCCTAGAAATATTAACAGTATTTTTTTGCATCATAATAGTAGTTTATGCAACTGTCATATAATGGTAGTCATTAAAATGCGAGTGTCTGTTTATCACACGAGGCGTAGCCGAGTGTGATAATAGATTGACACGAGCATTCTAATGCCTAATTATATGCAGTTGCATACACTATTTTATCTACACTCTAAAAAATTTACTTAGTTGAACACTTTTCCAAACGTCCGCACCGGCGATTGCAAGGCCCGATACATAGTCAAATTCAATACGAGAACGTAATATGGCTTGTTATGAATTTTTGAAGATTCTTTACTAACAGTTGTTTAGATGTCGAGTCTCAACAGCAAATAACTAAACAACTGAACAACACTGAACAACAACTGAACAACACTGAACAACATCGGAATAACATCTGCACAACAACTAATAAACATCTGAACAACAACTGAACAACATCTGAACAACATCTGAACAACATCTCAACAACAACAGAACAAAAACCTATTAAAACAACTGAACAACATCCGAAAAATTACCCTACAACAACAACTGTCAGGTGCGGCGGAAGATAGCGATTTGAGTATTGGAAAAAAAAACTTCGTTTAATTTCTCAACTTTATCGTATTAAGAGTTTTCTCATTAAGTCATTACGCTTCTGTAATTTATAGTAAACCCTAGTTTTTATAGGCAGAATGCATAAAG
Source organism: Tuta absoluta (assembly GCA_027580185.1). Lineage (NCBI taxonomy): Eukaryota > Metazoa > Arthropoda > Insecta > Lepidoptera > Gelechiidae > Tuta > Tuta absoluta. Next base: position 1,939,291 of record JAQAHW010000003.1, read on the forward strand.
TAGGTCATTATGCATCTGTTTTCGAATTCATAATTCGAACATTATGAGACGAGTGTAGATAAACTATTTAGTGAAATCAGCAACACCTTGAGCTATACCTACTGGTTTTATACAGTTGAATGGGTAACTCAAAGTGCTGCTGAAAGTACAGACACACGGATGTAATCAGAACCTAACCTCCTACCCATTTAAATTTAAGTGATCAACTTATACTCATGCCGTGTGATGCCGGCTTAGAATAGCATCACCCCATTTCTTTCCCATGGGAGTCGTAAAGGCGACTAAGGGACTCGAGGGTGTGTATTGCAATTTTAGACGATGGGCTGACAACCTGTCACTATGGATGGTTTACGCTCTGCCTACCCCGCAAGGGATAATAAACGTGATATGTGTATGTGTATGTATTATCAACTTATACTGGCTATTCATAGTAAATGTATGAAAATCCAGAATAAGATGGTCCTTAAATTGCGTAGGTTGACGTACTGATGCAAGTATCTCCGAATGTCTTTCCTTTCTTACTAGATTATTAACTTAGTAGTTTGTATGTATAGTAAAAAATAATATAGATCTTTTTCACGAATTTTGTCTGTGGATAATATTAATATTATTTGTCATCCATCATAAGTGCCGAACATTTGAAATTTTTAACCCCTTGTAGAGTCGTCTTGAAGCGTCGGTCGGGGGGCCGGTGGAACAGTGGCAGAGCGGTGGGACGGTACTCCACAGGTCCCGGGTTTAATCCCCGGCCGTCGCTTCAAAATTTACAATTTCTTATTTTCATTTATGAAAATAGTTTAATACTGTGAGTGAAAAATAAACCATAGTACCTACATAATAATACTCTCTATAATAATCTAGGTATTAACTGCAACTACTTGCAAATCTTTTAAGCCCAGTCTCAAGTCCCTAAGTCGCCTCTTACAACTCCCATGGGAAAGAAATAGGGTGATGCTATTCTAAGCCGGCATCACACGGCACTCACTCACTCGGGGGTTACATGTGTATTATAATTTTAGACGATGGGTTGACAACCTGTCACTATGGTGATACATAATTTTCTGAATGACCCTCAAATGTTTGTCTTACGTTTGCGCTCAAATGTTTACGCACTGCCTACCCCGCAAGGGATTTGTTATATACGTATGTAAAAACTTACCACAGACAGGTCATTCAAAAGATTCAAAAGACTCCACATTATCAAGGCAAGGGTCAACTGAGGTCAACCGCCAATAAACCCCAGCCAGCATTAAACTTGCTAATGTGTCGTAGCGGTGTGCATGTGAACTTTAACAATTGCCCCGTACAATTAAAGCTTGGTTAACGAGCGTTGTACCACAGACATGTTAACATTTGGACTGCCTTGCATTGCAGTAAGGATTTATTTAACTTAATTCAGAAAATTACAGCAATGGCTCAGTCTAGGCCATTAGTTACTCATACAATGTAAATAAAATAAATAAATAGTGATAAAATCCTGTAAATCTGTTCATAAAAAATACGTAAATTTTTGTAAAGGCATCAATGCCAGTACCAAGAAGAAGGTACTATTTATTCTAAAAAAATTAAACTGAATCTTATTAAACTGAATCTTATACCTTCCAGAAACTAATTAAATATTAGATTTAAGGGTACGTCATTTAGTAATACGGCCTTTTTTAAACACAGTTTAAAGAAATAGTTCAAGATATAAGGGACTCGAGGGTAAAATGTATATTGCAATTTTAGGCGATTGGCTGACAACCTGTAACTATGGTGATAAACAATGATCAGTCAGACGTGGCGTAAATGACAATTTTTACGGCCGTTTCCGCTTTGTCTACCACGCAAGGGATATAGGCGTGATATATGTATGTATGTTATTTTCGTTATTGGCAAAATGGCGTATTAAGCACCAAACACAATGAATGAACAAAACAAACACAAATACGTATGAATGTTCAAAATATGTATACATAGTTAGTTTTGTGCTTCAAAAATAACACTAGACTATGTAGTCAGGAGTTGGTTCATCTGTGGTTGACCTTCGTGGGATTTTGTCTTCAAGTGCACAATGGTACTTCACTTTTATTGCATTTCCTTGAACGTGTGCTTTAGAGTTTATTAAGAATCTCTAGACTCTAGTAGAAAAGTAGTTACAAACCGACTCAACATTAAAAATATTGTCAAAAGAATACGTGCTTTAAAATAAAGTTTTTTTTGTATTATTTTTGGCAGAACTCGGATTGCGTATAACCACAGACAAAACACGGGAAATTAAAACGGGTTTACTGTTTGGTAGAACAATTTGACAGTTGTGACAGCAGAACAGGGCTCTGTACTATAACCGTGATAGGTGACAGGTGACAATTTACAAGTTTACAATTTTCTGTCCTATAAAAATTACAGGTGACAAATTTATCATGGTGGAAAATTTACAAAATTGATGATTAATGACAATCCGACATAATTGTCCAAATCTGACAATTTTGTCGGATTGTCACGGTTATAGTACAGGGCCCAGATATATGAATGAGGCTTTTGTTCACAGCTGTATGAGGCTGTCCGCACACGTCAGACATTTTATAGGACCGATAATCGGGCAGATTTTTCCTCCGATTTTTAAGACCGATTTTGTGACCGACTCAAAGCACACGTCCGTCACTTTGTCTGTTAGTTTCGAGGGAGTAGCACGTCATGGACGGCCGACTGTCGGTGAGTAGTGTGCGTTAACGCATACATTTCCGAGTGTTCCATTTTTCACCGACAATCGGATCAGTCGGGATGCACCGATTTTATTTCTGACCGACTATTTGTAGGATGTGGGCGTTACACCATTGCAATCAATACGTTCCATTTTACTCCTACAAAAAATCGGTCACCGATTATCGGACGTGTGCGGGCAGCCTAAGAAAACATTGCTAATAATCATCGATAGACGACGTTGAACATCTTTCCTTTCCTTTTTCTTTTCGTGTGGGACACCGAGTCGTCCAATAACCCAATTAACATCCTTGAAAATATATCAGGAAGCTATAATTGGAGTTTGATTGAAAGTTTATCCGTACTATAATATTATAAATCTGAGAGTTTGTGTGTGTATTTATGTTTGTTACCTCTTCACGCTCAAACGGCTTGAGCAATTTGGATGAAATTTGGAACACGGGTAGAGTATAACCTGGAAAAACATTTAGGCTACTTTTTACCGCGGGAAAACAACTATTAAATGAGTGAAAATGAGTGGCAACGGGTGAAACCGCTAGGCGGACATCTAGTAAATCATATTTGCGGCGCTAGTGGCGCTTGTTCAGTCGGATTTAGATATCGATAACAATGAATAAGGTCTACGGGTCCGAAAAAGTAACGCCAGCAAGGTGACAAGAAAGAAAACAGTTCACTACAACTAGACATGATGTATGACTACAGTTAATATAAATAATTATTCTTGTTAAGTAATTTTTATTATCCTGCGTGGCTAACTGAGAAACCCCTAGATGTTTAACGCCATCTATTGGTGTAAATAAGCGTAACTTTTTAATTTGTAAAAATACCTACCTTATTTATCCTAGTGTACAAGGATAGACTGCTGTCATAAACGTCAAAATGGTCCACAGAATGGTGGACCGTGGTCCTAAAGACTCAGATAAATCTACGTTTAAAAGATTAGCAAGAGAATACTCTAGACCATAGTTCGATTTTCGATTTTGTATCAATGTATTTGGCGTGTTTTATTCGTCAAATAAGTAAGAAACATCAAGTGTCGTTATCGCGCAGATAACTAAGTCAGAGATGTACTTATCTATAGTTTACAGTTTCAGTCTATCTATACATTGCAGAGAATTGTGCAATCGAGACTTAATATACGTTCACAATCAAAAATACTTCACAGTTTTTTACACCGTCGTCCATTCAAAGTTATCACGCAACTTCTTTTTCATATAATTAATTGAATAACTACTTTAATAAAGAATTGGTGTAGTATTTTAATAATTCTTATAATATCACTTTCAATTAGTAAATTTTGATGAAATGTAAATGTATTACTGCGCTGTTTTTCTTTAAATGTGATAATTTATATGACCTTGTTATCAATGAATGGACTTTGTCTGAAATAAATGATTTGTAATTTAATTTTTTCCTTAAGCAAATCAAGTGGAATATTTAAGTTCACTTTTTTGCAGTTGGCAGTGTTAATGTGATAAACAAAGTAGTAAGTATTTAAGTTCATAGGGTCGTTGGATGACTCGGTGACCAACACGAAAAGAAAAAGAATTAGTGTACGTCGTAGTATTTCATGCTAAATCCAGGAATAGGTACATACTTTTGTGACTGATAGGTACTGAAAAATGAGAATAGGCTGGTAATAAGGAACGCTCCCGCCTTTCCCATAGAAAAAATATGAAGTAATATTTCGACCCATGTTCCTTGAAGAAAACTCTTTATCGCCAGCTCATCCTGAATGCTCAGCATCGGTCACTAGTTAATCCGCACTTAATATTATAAATCGGAGAGTTTGTGTGTGTATGTATGTTTGTTACCTCTTCACGCTCAAACGGCTTGACCGATTTGGATGAAATTTGGAACTCAGGTAGAGTATAACCTGGAATAACACATGGCCACTTTTTACCGCGGGAAAACAACTATTACCATGGTAAAATGAGTGGCAGCGGGTGAAACCGCTGGGCGGAAATATAGTATCACTATAAAGACGCGCCTGTAGCAAACAAACTAATTATTACACTGTAAATGTTATCATTACATACCTATACTATAGAACTAAACAGTGTATTAACTGTTATCTATGAACGGAATCACAGAGTGACTGTTTATTTAGTACTTAACTTAGCATTTTGCTGTGATAATTGTCTGTGATTCAAAGGGTTAATTATGATTTCGATTCTGATGGGACATTTTATTACAGATATTGAATTTTTTTGAAATTCTTTATTCAATGTAGGATCATTATCACTTATTGACGCGTAATGATCCTCCATTGTAAAAAAATATGTATAACACGATTTTCTTTTTTTTATAGCAGTTTTGTAATGTCCTTATAGAAAACCGGCTCGGGCGAAATAAAAAATAAAATTATAGGCACTGCCTCAGGGTTGACCAGAAATTAAAAAATATGTATAGCCCAATGGCTAGGTACATGAAAACAAAAATAAAAACTGCAGTAGATAAATTTACCTGTTACTAAGTTTTAATTTTTTTTTTAATAACAAGGCTTTTTATTCAGAAACATATACGTTAAAACAAACACAACTAATGCCAATAGAAAACTTCTTCCAGAGCGGCGGCGCACCGAGGCAGAGTAAAATGCTGGCAACATTACCTCTCTGTATTGCCAAACTTATTCTTTGAGCGAAATAACTGCCAGCTCTCGGGTCACCCAAAGCCTCGATTAGCCGCCCCGAAATGTCTTGTCTGTTACTAAGCAACATGATATTTCCGAAAATTTTAATGAAACGGAATCTTTGAACCAGGAACCGTAGAATTAGAGTTTTACAGGAGCACGAAATTATCAACCACTTGATTCATTGTCTTGTCTTGACTCATTGTCTCAAAGGCGGTTATCCCACTTGTAGTCTGTGGCTGCGTATTTCAACGCACCGTAACGTAACGCATGCGACTTTACACACGGTAGCCCTATTTGTATGGGAATAAGATCGGAAAACGCAATTTTTTTTCGTCTGTGTTAAAAATACGCAGTGACAGACGACAACGAGGAGAACCGCCTAAGCAACGTGCATACGTTTTGCCACGGTACCGGGTTCAAGTCCCTGCCGCAGTCGATTTTTTTCGAATTTCATTTGTTATTTATGAAATATTATATACAGGGTGTAAGGGACAGCCCTCCGAGTACTGATAGGCTGCATGCAGACCATGAAACTAAACAACTTTCCCCTAGAAACATATCCTAAGAAACAAAAAAAAACAACCTCCCATACGAAATCGTGATCAGCTGACTGCATTTACTATGGAGAATATGGAAGACCATTTTTTACGCTTCTTATTACACCCTATCTGTATTCGGAGGGCTGTCCCTTACAACCTGTATAACATCTTCAGTGAAAAAAAAAACAGCAATATAATAGTCACCTGTACAGTCTTTTACTTTTTCGCGTCTAATGCTACTTGGGCCTCTCCTTAAAATGTTGGTTGGCTTGTCACGCTACCGTTTTCAGCAAAGAGAATATAATAAATCTAGCGTTTTGTTTTCAGGGTCAAAAGTATCTTTATGTAAAGACTGGGAGTCGTCTACTTTTCGTGTGGGATACCGAATCGTCCAACGACCCGATGAACCCTGATGTCAGAGATTTTCAACCGCCTACTACTAGTAGTAGGCCTCTGACATGGGTGTGTAATGACCGCCGTCTAAGTAATCATAGACAACAACCGGGACCGACGGCTTAACGTGCCCTTCGAAGCACGGAACCATCTTTCTTTTCGGACAATCAGGTGATTCAGCTTGCAATCTCCTAACCAACCTAGAAACAAATTCACAAAGTGATAAACATCAACTTTTGTGAGTGCCCCACCGAGAATGGTACCCGAAACCTTTGCGTCGCAGGCAGTCGCACTACCACTGCGCCTCATCGGCCGTCTGGGAGTGGTAATACTTTATATAATGCTACTTTAACTACGACTTTTGACACAATCCGAACCTTTTGTAATTACTATGTTCCTTGGGGAAAGTTATTTAGTTCCACGGACTGGTTCATCCTGTAAACCCTTTGAAATATTTGTAGCAATTTTTACACCTTATGTTAGGTGAAATTTTACAAGTGACCGATGGCGAAATCTCAAGGCGGGCTGGTGATAAGAAACAACCTTCCTCAGGTTAAAATATAAAAACAAAAAAACTGAACTAAAGTACATAAAAAAAAATACCTTCAATATTTCATATTTTTACCTGAAATATTTTTCATGTGAAGTTGTTCAGTTTTATGGTCTGAATGCATCCTAAAAGTATTCAGATTCTTACACTTTGTATACTTTGACCGAATTTTGAGGACCAGTAAAAATTTTTGATAGTAAGAGATATGATGAGATATAGAACATACTAGGTTGAACTATGGCAAGAATGTTTGAAGTTTCAGTAGTACCTAACTCAAATCAGCTGATCGGTAATTTTTTATGTGAATGTGGTCCAAATATTTTTCATGTTTCATTACTATGTTTCTAAGGGAAAGTTGTTCCTTATCACCAAACTGTCTTGAGTTTTCGCTATCGGTCACTAGTAAAATTTATCCTATAAGTACATATATCACGCATATATCCATTGCGGGGTAGGCAGAGCGTAAACGGTCGTAAACAACGAACATTTAGGTACTCCATGTCTAACAAAAATTTAAGGGTCATTCAAATAATCGTATCCTTTCAGTGACAGATTGTCAGTCTTCGCCTACAATTGCAATATAGGTATATGTTACCCTTGAGTCCGTTAGTCGCCTCGATACCCACGGGAAAGAAATGGGGTGATGCTATTCTAGGCCGGTTTTACATGGCAAATATCATGTTTAGTTTTTCGTAATACTTTCACTTTTAAATTCAATGCAAAACTATGATTGTGCTCTAAGCAAACGAGAAACGGCAACAAGATTCGTACTGATAAGGCGTTTGATAACGTTTACTGCTTGAAAACTTGTGACGTAGGCCTTTTGTTTACAGTTACGTGTGTAAAGAAAGCTGTTTTGATAATATAATGGAATTTACGTATATATTCTGTAATGCCGGCTTAAAATAGCATCAACCCATTTCTATCCCGTGAGTTTCGTAAGAGGCAATTAAGGGACTCGGGGTTACATGTGTATTGCAATTTTAGGCGATGGGCTGACAACCTGTCACTATGATGATACACAATTATCTGAATGGCCCTTGAATGTTTGTCAGACGTGGCGTAAATGTCCGTATTATACGACCGTTTATGCTCTGCCTACCCTGCAAGACTGCAAGGGATATAGGCGTGATGTGTATATGTGTGTGTATTCTGAATTTTATAAATTAACAAAGTGTAGTACTTAAGATTATAATAATAAAGTGTAAAACTTAAAATTAATACATAGGCAATTTTATCTCAATAAGAGATTTCTTCCAGCCTACCTAATGGGGGTGGAAGAAGTGATTACACGGGAACAAAAGAAATACAATAATGAAGAGAAAAAATAACAAACTAAAAAGTACCTAATACCTAAACATAATATTACAAATAAACTAATAAGTACTAATATCATATAATATTATGACAGTCACATACTATAGTGCTATGCCGTGTAATGCCGGCTTAGAATAGCATCACCCCATTTCTTTTCCATGGGTGTCGTAAGAGGCGACTAAGGGACTCGAGGGTGTTTATTGCAATTTTAGGCGATGGGCTGACAACCTGTCACTATGGTGATACACAATATTCCGAATGACCCTCAAATATTGGTCAGACATGGCGTAAATGGCCGTTTTTGTGGCTGGCTGCCTACCCCGCAAGGGTTAAAAGGCGTGATATGTGTATGTGCATAATATAGTACTTACAAACTTATAAAATACGTGTCCACGTAAACGTACAGTCCAGATCAGGCTGGGTTAGACAATTTAGACTTTGAACCGTTCTTATTCCGCGCGCGTAAGACTTACATTGCGGTTCGAGTGTCTAACCGCACGTGAGCTTGACTGTACATACTGAAAAATGTCCTACTTTTTGTAAGTATATTAAAACTATTTGGATAGCACAATATACGGGGTGGAAGGGACAGCCCTCCGAACACTGACAGCAAACAACTTTCCCCTATAAACATACGTCAGTAAACGAAAAAAAAAATAGACCTCGCATACTAAATCACACTCAGCTGACTGCATTTACTATGGGAAGTATAAAAAATTACGTTTCTGAAAGATTTTTTATGGGAAGTTGTTCAGTTTCATGGTCTGAATGCACCCTATCAGTATTCGGAAGGCTGTCCCTTACACCCTGTATAATAATAATATACATAGTTTTGTATGAATGTATGATGTAAAATATTAGCTGCAAATATTTTAAATGGTAAACCAGCCATAAAACTGAAGAACTTTCCCCAAAGGGACATAGTAATCACGTAAAGTTTGGATTGTGTCAAAAGTCGTAGTTAAAATAGCATTAAATAAAGTCGAAATAGGAATGAAATGTTAACCACAGACTGCAAGCCCGCTTAATTCGCCAAATTTACTAATTAAACTTCACTTGTGTAGGGTAGGCAAATGAACGAATTAGTGACCTGTCTCTTTTCTTATACTTACTAACTTTTATGAAACAGAATAAATAATAAAAAAGTGTTCCCTCAGACACGAGTTGGAAATTTGTTTCCTGCATCCCTATTTGGCATTATTTACACTACGCTTACGTACTGTGTTGTAGAACGCTTTAGAGTATCGTACTAAACATTCTTATGAAGTTTTTTTTTATTTTATTAATGATGGGTTTGCTCTTGACTCTAGTCTAGGTCATAGGACAGAGACAGAGTCTAAGATGGAGCGAGCTCACCCAGAAGAAGCCTGTTAAGGCACTGGCACTCCCACACACTGACGGAACGCAGCAAGCTACTTGGCGCCAGACTTCGGTGGGATGGTGGTCGCGAGCCAGGCGGCCCCTTACGGAGCCTTCCACCGCTTGGTGGGATCGTTCAGCCGGACTTATCCACAGGCAAGCCTGTGTTGCCGTTGCCCGGAGTGGACCGCTAGGAGGTAGATCCCATACCACCCCAAATCAAGATCAATTAAAAACTAAAAATGAAAATAATAAATCGCATACCGGCGGAGTACCTAGTATCTAGTTGAAATAACGTCTAAAAGATTTCAATAAAACAATTGTTCAATTTCAATTAAACGGTAGTCTATATGGACTCAGTATCATACCAACTATAGTAAGGCAGATTACCTGATGAGCTGAATAGAAAGCGAAACAATTGCCGACTTATTTTGCAAATATACTTTTCGTCTTACTTATTCCTTTACCAGTTCGGCGTAAAAACTGAACTAAACTACGTTAAACAATTATTGTGCTTCTAATATTTTTCACCGTGTTGCGCCGTGTGATGCCGGCTTAGAATAGCATCACCCCATTTCTTTCCCGTGGGTGTCGTAAGAGGCGACTAAGGGACTCGAGGGTGTGTATTGCAATTTTAGACGATGGGCTGACAACCTGTCACTATAGCGATACACAATTTTCCGAATGACCCTCAAACATTTGTCGGACGTGGTGTAAATGGCTGTTTTTTTTGCGGCTGTTTACGCTCTGCCTACCCCGCAAGGGATTATAGGCGTGATATGTGTTTGTGTGTGTGTGTAATATTTTTCAATTATTTTACTATTTCATTTTTTTTGTTTCATGGGTTGTGCAAAGTGTAAAAGATTTAACAAAAGATGGGTAATTTTGTAGCTATGGCATAGAACAAATAATAAAACTAGGAAATAAAAACACAGTGCTACAATCTTATTAAGCAGGTATCTACCTACAAAAAAAATACTTATTCGATTTTCGAAAACGGGTTATACCAAGGTGTTCAGTTCCTTGAACAAAATTCAGGATTTTTATTTTAGGCAGCCCGTTCCAATTACCCCGCAGACCGATAGAGGTTTGAGAGAAAAGTTAACTCTTTTATTGCGTACTAAAAAGGTAGAATAATTAAAGGTGTTTGACTAATTCAGGTGCATAGCGATGTTTTTTTAATTTATTGCTCTGAAAACCTAAAAACTCAAGTTAACACTGACCCTTAAATTACTACAGCAGCACTAAGTTATCCATATCTCATAGATGCAAGGCCGCAAAATCTTAATTTCTTACCTGAAAAAGTTTTTCAGCCAGCAAGTGAAAGAAAAATCCAAAGTTCGCAAAACAAAACACAAAAATCATTCACAAAATAAAAATAAATACAATGTCACTTTTATAATATTTCAAGTTTCAAACAATATCTTTTTTACTTTTTAATTTCCCGGCACTCGCGTTGCGCAAAGGCGTGCGCACACATACGGCGCTTTCCTTCGACTAGTTAAGATAGATTGTAATTTGTGATTCGCATTCGCCTTCTCGCATGATTCGGTTTGGCGCGAGACATTGGCGAAAACAAAATTGTTTGCATACGTAAAGGCTGTATGTAGAGATGAAACAAAATTAATTTGGCAACATTATATTTGCGCCAAATTAACACAATCGTCATTGTTTTGAAGACGTGAATTCCTACGGTTGATTCCACTGTAAAACAGTGCGTACCTACAGTGCGTAGAGTCTATTCGTATCGAGTGGGACACAAGGACACCGAGTCGACGAACGTCCCCGTCCCAGCTATGTAGGTGATGGCAGCGCTAGTTTTGTTTAGAACCCCCTTGAAAAAATGCATGTCCTTACATAAACTACCCCAGTTTTCATAATTTATCGGTTAGTTGTTGTTTGTCTATCAAAATTGCCGACTAACGAAAGAAAATGGTAATTATTACATTATTACGTACAAAAGACATCAACGAGTAATATTTTTGTTGTAACAACTTTTTCAGTGAGTCTACAACCAAGTTGCAGCTTACAACCGACAACAGGAACCCTCGTATTCGTCGTATCTTCGGGGTCCTCCTTAAAATAACAGAGCTCTTAAAATCAATTCTTATAAACAAAAAACTACATAATCCGTGCTAATATTATAAGTCTGAGAGTTTGTGTGTGTGTATGTATGTTTGTTACCTCTTCACGCTCATACGGCTTGACCGATTTGGATGAAATTTGGAACACAGGTAGAGTATAACCTAGAATAACACATTGGCCTCTTTTTAGCGCAAGAAAACAACTATTACCACGGGAAAATGAGTGCATCGGGTGCAACCGCTGGGCGGAAATCTAGTTATGTATATAAAGAGTAATAAATCCGATTTTTCATACAGTTCCATACCAAAAGAGATGTCACGAAAAGAAGAATTGGCCCTCTGCCATAGTATTATGAATAAGCACGAATACGATAGCCCATTTCTTGCCCGTGGGAGTCGTAAGAAGCGTCTAAGGGACTCGAGGGTGTGTATTGCAATTTTAGGCTATGGGCTGACAACCTGTCACTATGGCGATACACAATTTTCCGGATGACCCTCAAATGTTTGTCAGACGTGGCGTAAATGTCCGTTTTAAGCGGCCGTTTACGCTCTGCCTACCCCGCAAGGGATTATAGGCGTGATATGTGTATGTGTGTATGTACGAATACGATAGCTGCCCAATCGGGCTTATTAAAATTTAATATCTGTAGCTTCAACTACCGTGTGATGCCGGCTTAGAATAGCATCACCCCATTTCTTTCCCGTGGGAGTCGTAAGAGGCGTCTCAGGGACTTGAGGGTGTGTTTTGCAATTTTAGGCGATGGGCTGACAACCTGTCACTATGGCGAGACGTGGCGTAAATGTTCGTTTTTTGCGGCCGTTTACGCTCTGCCTACCCCGCTAGGGACAACAGGCGTGATATGTGTAGCTTCAACTAGTAGATAATACCTACTACTGGTACCCCTTTGCCTATCAGATGTTAAGATACTACAGGCTACAAGTCTACAGGTGAAATAGTACATTGCGTAGCCGGATAATATTCCTGGTATTATAACGGCTAACCAACTACGATGCCTGTAGTTTAAAAATTATCGGGCACAGGGTGTTCCGTAAAAGCAGACGTACAGTTTTTGACTTTGACTGAATATCTGCTGACCTTACCTTATTCAACCTACCGCATGGTGGTAGTGCAGTGAAACCTAACCTCTTCAAAATAAGGCACACGTCAGGCAGTTACGTAAAACTAAAGCTAATCTTCTTGCAACATGATTTGCATACAAAACATGTTGCGCCGACCCCAAAATAAATTGGGAGGCAAACTTATGAGACTCTGCCTAAACGCTCCGATAAGCATTAAGTAAACCTTGATATTGACACATTTTCTTACCTAATCAATCAGAGCAAAAAGCACAGTCGAGAGTGGCGCCATTAGTTCCCCAGTTTGCTACCTTATTGCCCAAAGGTATTATAATTATCTGTGCCCATAGTAAGTTTTATGTACACGTCAACTGCCTCACTTCATGCCTTCTCACTACCCTAGGTCTGCTGTAAGAGATTAATTTAAAAAAATAAGCTGACCTGTATCTATGAGTTAGGTCAACATACATACACTTATCACGCCTATAATCCCTTGCGGGGTAGGCAGAGCGTAAACGGCCGCAAAAAACGGACATTTACGCCACGTCTGACAAATATTTGAGGGTCATTCGGAAAATTGTGTATCGCCATAGTGACAGGTTGTCAGCCCATCGCCTAAAATTACAATACACACCCTCGAGTCCCATAGTCGCCTCTTACGCATTCTATGCCGGCATCACACAGCACAGTTAAGTCCTTTGTGTTATTATGTGTAATAATGAACGGTTAAATAACATCACCCCATTTCTTTCCCGTGGGAGTCGTAAGAGGCGACTTAGGGTGTGTATTGCTATTTCAGGCGATGGGCTGACAACCTTTCACTGTGGTGACACACAATTTTCAAATAACCCTCAAATATTTGTCAGACGCGGCGTAAATGTCAATTTTTTGCGTTCGTTTGCGCTCTGCCTACCCCGCAAGGGATTACAGGTGTGAAATGTGTGTGTATGTATGTATATGTATGTATTTATGTGAACGGTAAAATAAATTATTGGGATACGGTCGGGAAGGGATAATATGATGATCTTGAGGTGCACAGCTTTGATAAATGAGTTACCTATGGAAGAGTTTATCACAGGACCGTGAAGATTGGCGCAATAGAGAAGAGTCCTATGCCCTGCAGTAGGTGGATGTAGGCTGATGATGATGGTGATGATACCTACCTAGGTGTGATAGAAAACCTATGAAATTCTAATGATACATTCCTAACATCCTGTATGTGAGTTCCAAGATTCAAAAAACAGACAAGAGATGATTTCAATTGTTCTGTTCAGATCTCAGTGATATGTTTGACATGATAAATCCTATGATAAATGATAAGTGCTGAATGATAGGCAGGTGGTTTTCATTTGTAGGTACTAAGTATTTCACAATGTTATCGACCCGAATTTAAAATAAGTAATTTCGTAGAAAATTGCCGGTCAAATAAATTTGCGCCTGACCTATAGAGATGGAGGGGAGGCCAATGAGGCCATACGTATCAACCTTGGTCCCCTAAATGAGGTGTGATTCGTTGTGATTTATCCTAAAACCAGCTTAAACCATATTTACAAGCTACAAGACCAACTGACCAACCAATCAACCCAGCCAGCAACAGACAATACACCAGAGCCATCAGCCATGCCTGCCTTGGCGCGTCATTCAAATTTTATGTCGTCACCGGGACCACGTCATAGACAATTTCCGAACGATTTGACACATTGCAGAACGTCACATTTTGTTGTACAATGTTGGCATGTTGGCAGCACTTTATCGCGCATTACTTGTGCTAAACAGAGATGTCGCTCTATATTTTGCATAGGTTTTCTCATTTTAACTAATCGATAACTCTTTTCTTGTTCCTAAGCCAGGCTTGGGGCTGCCAGGATCTGCAGTTTTTGAACGGTATACCTACATTGTGGCGAGGCCACAGATACATATTTCTGTATTCCGCGACCGATTGAAAGAAAGTTTTTAATTTCAACATCGATTTTTATTTTTATTTTTTTCTTATAGTCTGTAAAAAAAGGTAAAAACCACCGAAAGAATCATTTCGATACGATAAGTAGTTTCCGAGATATAATTTTTTAAAAGTTTGCAAGGCATGCTCGACCGCGCTCGCATGTGTGACGTCACTGAACACTACCGGCCGCCCGCCGCCGACTCGCTGACTCGCCGAATTGCTTTGTTGCTCGTTACAATATCTATATCTTATTCATCTGTGTTGCTCGTTGTTGTTCACCAGTCGTAGCACACGCGCGCGACACTCTGCTTTTTATTCATTGTTAAAATAATAATTACGGTACAGTTATGTCAAATAATAATAATCTACACAAATATAATAAAGAGGAAAGATTTGTTTTTTGGTTTGTTTGTATGTAATGTAATCGATAAACTCCGAAACTACTAGACCGATTTCCAAAATTCTTTCACTATTAGAAAGCTACAACATTCCTGAGTAACATAGGCTACTTTTTATTACGGGAAAATTCCTCATTCCCACGTGAAAACGGTTAGAAGCAGGAAAAGCGGAAAATATAGCGGATATTAGCCAAACCGATTTAGCAATTTTCGTGAAATTTGGCACGGATGTTGGTGGTATATTGAAAACGGACTTGGACTACTTTTTGTCAGCACTTGAGGATCTGGAGTACCTGATGGAGGGCACCAGGAGCACTGCTAAACTATATGAGATACTATAATGGCTTGATAGCAATAGTTGTTCAGCATGACGGGCCGCTTCGGCTGGAACATGGTCATCAAAGATCTGAAGTAGGTACCTGATGCAGACCACCAGCATCCCATCTAAACTAGAAGAGCTACGGTAATGGCTTCAAAGTAAAAGTTGTAAAGCATGACGGGTTGCTTTTGCTGGTACATGGTCATCGAGGGTCTGGAGTACCTAAAGCAGACCACCAGCATCCCATCTAAACTACAGGAGATAAGGTATCGGCATCAAATTAAAAATTGTTTAACATGACGGGCCGGTTTTGCTGGCACATGGTCCTGTTGAGTCACTTCTGCTGGAACGGAGTAAAGAAGTAAACTACTTTTTACTGCGGGCAAAGATCCAATTTCTACGGGAAAACTGGTAAGTAGCAGCGGGTGAAACCGCTGGGCGGGCCGCTAGTGTCAAATATAAAGACTTACAAATGGTTTGCCGTGTGATGCCGGCTTAGAATAGCATCACCCCATTTCTTTCCCGTGGGAGTCGTAAGAGGCAACTAAGGGACTCGAGGGTGTGTATTGCAATTTTAGGCGATGGGCTGACAACCTGTCACTAAAGTGATACACAATTTTCCGAATGACCCTCAAACATTTGTCAGACGTGGTGAAAATGGCCTTTTTTGCGGCTGTTTACACTCTGCCTACCCCGCAAGGGATAATAGGCGTGATATGTGTATGTATGTATGTACAAATCGTACATCCCTAAATGTGATATATCCCTAAATATCCCTAAATGTCATAGCGATGCTATTTCTTATTTTGACTTGAATAATTTTATTCACACATTTATTTTGACTCAGGATACTATGTACCTGTCTGATTATTATAAAAAACAAGTAGCTACATTGTTAGCATCTATACATATAATAAAACAGAAACGAAACCAATTCTGTACATGAAATAGATTCAAAAAAGGGTTTTTGCTTCTAATTGTGTTCAAGATACAGACATCAAAACAGAAGTAAAATTGATTTTTGTCTGTTTGTCTGTTTGTCTGTTTGTCTGTCGGTATGTTTGTTATTCTTTCACGTAAAAACTACTGCACAGATTTCTACAAAATTGTATACTGTGGTAGCTTATTACCCGGGTCAACATCTAGGATACTTTTTACCTCGAAAAAATCTTTCATTCCCATGGTAAAACACAGTAACTGGTTCCGCAAAGCGAGTTCCGAATTTTTTTCCTAAAAAATAATATAGATGTCGCTGTTAGTTTTGTAAAACGCGGTATTGACCACGTATTGACTGACATACGATCTGAACTTCTAAACGACCCCGTGAAACGACCTAACCAAACAAAAAACAAACAATCACACATTTAATCCTTGTGGGGTAGGTTGAGCGTCAACGGCCGTAAGTATTTTATCGCTATCGCCACGTCTGACATATATGCGGGCCGTTCTAACTATTACAGAAATGTTTCGGACTTTTACTTTGACCTTTGGTCATGGTCAAGGTATGTGATGGAAGACAGATGAATTGTGATATTTTCTTGAGTTTGCACAACTGTTACTCATCACAATAAAACAATTTTAAACGGAATTAAGTTGTGTTTATTGTGGAAACGTAGGAATTGTGAAATCCAAAATAAACACAACTTAAATCCGTTGAAAATTATTTTATTGCGAAGACAAATTATGATTTGGGTAAAATTAGTTATTTTTTTTACCACTACAAGAGGCCGTTGGCCTGAGTAAAAGGTTATAATACTTTTAATTTTAACTCGACATCTCTACGTGTAACCGAGATAGTGAGTCTTGAAAGACAGACAAATGGACAACAAAGTGAGTGAACCTATAAGGGTTCCATATTGCAGCCTAAAACCTATTTACCAATATAGTTTTTATTTTAACTCGATATCTCTGCGCATTCCCGAGATAAAGCGTCTTACGAGATGGATGGACGGACGGACGGACAACAAACTGATCGTATAAGGGTTCCGTTTTTTTGTACGTTTCTTTTTGATGTACGGAACCTAAAAAAATATAAATACCTTCATTAGTTAGAATCAAAAATGTTAGAGTAAAATTTGTTTAAAATTACTTCATAGATGTCGCTGTTAGTTTTGTGAAACCCGCTAATGAAATGTTTTCTCCAAAATGATATAACAAAGCCACTGACAGGCGGCAGGTTTTCTAAAAAAAAAATAATATAGTATTGTAAACTATGCCGTGTGATGCCGGCTTGCAATAGCATCACCCCATTTCTTTTCCGTGAGAGTCGTAAGTGGCGACTAAGGGACTTTCACATGGGCGATGGGCTGACAACCTGTCACCATGGCGATACACAATTTTCCGAATGACCATCAAATATATGTCAGACATTTACGCTCTGCCTACCCTGCTGCGTTCACTCTGAGGTAATGGCTGAAAACCAGTGCTGCCCTCCTTTGGGCATTTTTTGCACTGAGCCTTGGCCCTTTGCATCACTGCAGCACACATGTGCGTTTAACATTGTGTATTTACTACTTATCCTATGTATGCCAATACTGTTTCTGTTTTGTTCTTTGTTGAATGTATGTGTGTGTTGTAATTTTATGCAATAAACGTTTTATCTATCTATCTATCAAGAGATAATAGGCGTGATATACGTATGTAAGTATAAACTTGGACAACGGATATTCTGATAGATTGTTTCTTTAAAGATAAATCTTTTTTTGTGAAGTGGCGCCACTATCGAGGTCGTTCACGGTTACACTCGCCTTAAACATTTTTGCAGAGATCAGAAGGCAAGGTAGGATTGCACTTGCTGTAGTATCTTCAAGTATCGCTGCCACACTGCTTCCAGGAGAGAAAACGGCGCATACAACTTTCAAAATACCAATCGATTTGGACACAAACGATACTCCAATATGTGCTGTATCACGTAATAGTTACAAGGCAAAGGTTTTCTGATATTGTTGTCTGGTAATTATGTGACGAGTGTACGATGGCCAACAAAAAAAACGGTATAAGCTATGGATAGGACTTTGAAAGACATACGCAGAGATAATAGGGCCATGGGCCATATCACTGTTCTTTTTTCCAGTGACTTTCGCCAAACACTTCCAGTTGTTACTCGAGGTACCAGGGCTGATGAGGTGAATGCCTCACTAAAATCATCGGCTTTTTGGCCACAAATTCACAAGCTGACCATGACGGTGATCATGCGAACCCGTCTCGGAGGTAATCCACGGGCTGAAGAGTTTTCACAAGCTTTATTAAAACTCGGCAGAGGTACTTTATCAGAGGATAACGGTCAAGTAAGTCTGCCTGAAACGCTTTGCCAAATAGTTTCTGGTCTAAAGAGAATCATTTCTTCTGTGTATGGCGAGCCTTCCTTCCTTCAAAAGAAAGATTCGTAGCTACGTGGAAGAGCTATTTTTGCACCCAAAAATGATCAGACTGCTTCAATAAACCATACCATTATGTCACAAATCACTGGGGATATGGTGGTAAACGCGTCAATTACCACTGTTATGAATCAAGACAAAGCCACTAACTACCTAATAGAATTCCTAAACTCCTTGAGTGCGAATGGTCTTTCTGCACACCAAATATTACTTAAACTTGGTGTTCCTTTCATGTTTCTTTGCAATCTCACTCCGCCAAAGCTGTGCAATGGAACCAGACTGAAGATCTTAAGCTTAAAGATGAATGTATTCGAGGCGGATATTTTCACTGGTTGTGGCGCGTATACCACTCATTCCCAACAACTTTTTATTTCAATTTCAGGGCATTCAGTTTCCCGTCAGCGTTTTCTTTGCAATGACTGTAAACAAATCGCAAGGACAGAAGCTGAAAGCCGCAGGCGTAGGTCTTACGATTCCCTGTTTATCACACGGGCAGCTATATGTCGCTTGCTCTCGAGTCAGTTCTCCTGAAAATTTGTACGTTTTAGCACCCGATGGTAAAACTACCAAAGTAGTTTATAATGATGTTTTGTAGCTGATGTCCATAGTATCAAAACCAAGTACCTAACCGAAAAACAAGTTAACCAGTACCTATTCATTGCACATCTTAAAGAGAAAAAACTTTATACAAACATGATATTAATATTAAACAATATGCATACATCAACTTCACTAACTCACAAGTCACTACACCATGCGTACGAAGTCGCGGGCAACAGCTAGTATAATATAAATGACACAAAATCTGTGTCATCTCCTATATTAATTTGTAATGTTACTAACAATAATTTAAACTAGAATTTAAGACAAAGGAAATCCCCTCTTTGACTGATATTAATAACAAACACAAACCGGGGTTTTCTTGCACTCATCCTCAGACAAAGGAAAAGCAAAATCAGTTACAAGTGTTACATCAAAATATTCAGGGTTTTGCTAGCAAAGTATTAGAAATTGAATTATTCTTAGAAAAGCATAATTATGACATAGTTTGTTTAACGGAACATTTTCACAAAGATCCTGAAATTTTGATAAATTATGAAAATTATTGTATTGCCAGTTCTTTCAACCGAAAATCCGCGATACATGGAGGTTCCTTAATACTTATTAGAAACAACATTAAATTCAAAGAACGTAAGGATGTTGTCGGATTGTCGGTTGAGTGTTGTACTGAATTATCTTGTGTTGAGCTGGAAAGTCATGTTATAGTATGCGTATACAGACCGCCAATAGCAAAAAATTTTACCAAATTCCTAGAAATAATGGAAGATGTACTCAAATTAGTCACAAAAACTAATAAACATGTAATTGTTGCAGGTGACTTTAACATAGACATTTTAGAAATCAATGCATTAAGTGATAAATTTTTAGGTCTTTTTAAATCATTCAATTTATTTAATATATTTTTTGAACCTACTCGTGTGACGCCTACTTCTGCCAAATGTATTGATAATGTATTCAGCGATTGTGACCCGGTACAAAAATGCATTATAAATTCTCTTCAATCAGATCACAAGGGTCAAAGTGTAATATTCCCATTCAAAAACCAAAATCTATATGGCGGCGATGTAGGAGTTCGCGACTCATCACGTCTCGTTCCTGTCGGGTGCGGATTGCGGGCTACAGAGAGCCGCTTTGCTACGATGAATGTTAGGGGAGGAATGGTGGATAAAATAGATGAAGTATGTCAGATGATGGATAAGAGGCGCATAGATGTTTTGTGTGTGAATGAGACTAAGCGGAAAGGTTGCGACACGACGAAACATGGCCTTTACACAGCGTATTGGTCTGGGGTTTCTAGTTCCGACCGAGGCTGTAAAGGAGTCGGCGTGATTCTTTCCGCACGAATGGCTGAATGCGTGACTGAGTTCGAATGTGTGAGCCCTCGACTCCTCTGGATTAGGCTGAAGGTCGGAATCACTCGAATCTTTATCCTAGGTGTCTATGCACCGACGGATGTGGGTTCGGGTGGCTCCACAAAAGCAAAAAAGGAAAATGAGGAGTTTTGGGACAATGTGAGAGATGTTTTGAAAAACTGCAAGGCGAATGAAAGAATTATTATGCTGGGAGATTTTAATGGATGGGTAGGAATAAAGCGAGATGGGTATGATAAGGTTCTTGGTACGTTTGGTGATGAAAGAGTAAATGAGAATGGAAAGAGTGTGTTAGAGATTTGTTTGCAGTGGGATCTTTTTGTGTCGAATACAATGTTTCAACACAAAAAGATCCACACTTATACAAGAGCGGAAGGTGCATCAAGAACAATGATTGATTTTGTGGTTGTGGATGAAAGATTGAAGAGTAAAGTTGTAGACACTCGAGTGTACCGCGGTGCTGGTATTGACACAGACCACTTCCTTGTACTATCACGAATAAGTGGTCTCTTCAAACGGTGGCGGCACAGGGTACCTGAGCGAAGTAGTGCGTTGGAAAGAGTGAAAGTAGAAAATTTGCAAGATAAAGAGGTAAAAAAGGAGTATATTAAAAGATTGAAAGAGAAATTTAACAACCAAGAGGAGATGTCTGACATTGAAGAAGGATGGAAAGGATTTAAGAAAGGTGTTGTGGATGTCGCGATAGAAGTGTGTGGAGTTTCAAAAAGGATGAAAGGGAAAACACAACGGAGTGCGTGGATGACCAAAGAGGTACAAGAAGTTGTGCAGAAGAAGAAGAAAGCATGGTTGGATTGGTTAGCTACCAAAGCTAACCGAAGAATGTTAAAAGCGACGGATGAAGATGTAGAGAAAGCAAGAAAGGAGTATAAAAGTGTGAAGGATGTAGTTAAAAAGACTGTTGATAAAATGAAAGATAAGAATAAGGATGAATTTGACAGGAGGCTATCGGAAAACTTTCGTTCCAACTTGAAAGTTTTCTGGAAATCCATAAGGACAGCTCGAAGTAAAACCACGTCGTCCGAGTTGAGTAGGATTCGAAGCCAGGATGGTAGTGTAATAAAAGGTGAGGAATGTGTGTTGAAAAGATGGAAGGAATATTTTGAAAGCTTATTTGAGAAAGAAGATCTAGCGCAAGAAATAACTACTGCAGAAGTGAATGAAATTGAGAACGAAAGTGAGATTGAAATGGATGAGATTGTGAAAGCGTTAAAAAGTATGAAATCTGGTAAAGCTGCAGGGTATGATAGAGTGTCGGTCGAAATGCTGAAGGCTGGCGAAGGCGTTGTGGCTAGTCAGCTGTACCTCCTTTTTAACCTTTGTTGGAGAAGCGGTCGAGTGCCAACTGATTGGTGCAAGGCTGTAATAGTGCCACTATATAAAGGAAAAGGGTCACAGCTGGACTGCAAAAATTACCGCGGTATAAGCCTCCTCAGTGTCGTCGGCAAACTGTATGCAAAGGTGTTGATTGAAAGAGTGATGAAAGAAACGGATGAGAAAGTATGGGATGCTCAGGCAGGATTTCGTAAGGGGATGGGATGTACGGATCAGGTCTTTTCCTTGCGCTGCATAGCTGAAAAATTCCTGGCCAAAAACCAGAAAGTCTATTGCGCATTCGTGGATTTGGAAAAGGCCTATGACAGAGTGGTGAGGAATGAATTGTGGTCGGCACTATCCATGCATGGGATGAGCAGTATCTTGATACGAGCACTGAAATCCTTATATAAGGATTCCAGTGCTTGTGTCAGGATAAACGGGGCGTACAGTGAACTTTTTAACATCGAGAAAGGTGTTAGACAGGGATGTGTTGCATCACCGTGGCTGTTCAATCTATTCATGGATAGTTGTTTGGCGGATTTGAAAGAGAGTGAATGTGGTCTGAGAATGAATGGATTACTCGTCAAATGTCTTCTCTATGCTGATGACCAAGTTATCCTTGCGTCGTCGGCTGAAGGGTTGCAGGAGATGGTAAATATTATGACTGAGGCTTTGAAAAAGAAAGGAATGAAAGTGAATGTAAGTAAGACGAAAGCAATGGTTTTTGAGAAAGAGGAAAATATGACAGAGTGTAAAATTATGATAGAAGAAGAGAGGGTGGAACAAGTGAAAGAGTTTGTGTATTTGGGCTCCATGTTCACATCAGATGGAAAGTGTGAAAGTGACATCGAAAGAAGGGTGAATGCCGGAAACATGGTGAATGGAGCGTTGCACGCTTTTATGAACAGCCAGAAAGTCTCTGATAAGGCTCGTCTGGCTGTGCATAGAGGGGTGTTAGTTCCGACACTTATGTATGGGAGTGAAAGTTGGGTATGGCAGAAAAAGCATGAAAGTAGAATAAATGCAGTACAAATGAGAGCGTTAAGAAGTATGATTGACGTAAAATTGAGTGACAGGATAAGGAATAGCGTGATAAGGGAACGTTGTGGTATAAAAGAAGACGTAGTGACTGGTGTAGAAAAGGGTATGCTTAGATGGTTTGGTCATGTAGAGAGGATGAATGAAAGAAGATTAACGAAACAGGTGTATATGGCAAGTGTGGATGGGAACGTCGGAAGGGGAAGACCTCGACGAACGTACCTCGATCAAATCGGGGACGTGCTAAAGAAAGGTCAGGTCAAGAGTACCCTAAACCGACGAGCATGCATGAAGAGATTGATGAATGTGGAGGAGGCGAAAGAAGTATGCCAGGATCGTAGTAAGTGGAAGGAAGTAGTCTCTGCCTACCCCTCCGGGAAAGAGGCGTGATTTATGTATGTATGTATGTATGTAAAAACCATATTAAAACGATCAAAATAGAAACCAGGCGCATCACTGCAAGCAGGTTGGAAAAATATCAAAATGTGTTAATCGAGAAATTGCCTGTCCATAATTATAATTTTGAAAACCCAAATCATGTATACGAAGACGTTTTCAATTTGTTAAGCAAAGAATTCGAAATCATTTTTAACTTAGAAACGAAAGAAATTAATACGAAATTTAAGTTTAGTGATTGGGCGACCAAAGGTCTTAGGATTAGTAGAGATAGGCTTTTTGAACTTTACGAGCTTAAAAACATGACAAACGATGTAAGTTTTAGTGAGCTAGTAAAAAAATATTCTAAAACCTTCAAAATAGCTTGTGAAATTGCTAAAGCAAACTTTATTAGTAATAAGATAAAGTCTTCAGATAATAAAATAAAAGCTGTGTGGAAAGTTATTAATAGCGAAACAGGTAAAACTAAGCCACGCGAAAATAACTTTTCACTTAAAACCGACAAAGGAGTGATTAGTTTAAATTCAGATGTAGCGCAGGAGTTAGAGACATTTTTCACAAATATACCTCTAAAAACTACTGAGTCATTAAGATCTTCACCTACAATTTCATATTCATTGCTGAAGCAAAATGTAGATGTTTGCAATTCTGAATTTAAATTTACTCATGTAAGTCCCCAGTATATTTTAAAAACTTTTAAAGATATCAAAGTAAAGAGCACCGAAGATTTATGGGGGATGTCAGTTAAAGTTTGTCAATCAGTAATCGAAATATTAGCACCATACTTAGCAGATATCTTCAATGAATGTATTGATCACGGCATTTTTCCTGATTTAATGAAACATAGCAAGGTAGTTCCGCTGTTTAAAGCTGGTGACAAACAAGACCCCAGTAACTATAGGCCTGTATCAATTCTGCCAGTACTCAGCAAAGTGTTTGAGAAGATCATACTAAATCAAATGCTGTCCCATTTTAATCAGAACAATTTGTTACACAACCAGCAATTCGGTTTTACAAAGGGACGTTGTACCACAGATGCTGGTGTTGCTCTAATCAAACATGTATTTAATGCTTGGGAAGAATCAAAAGATGCCATTGGTGTTTTTTGTGATCTTTCCAAGGCATTTGATTGCGTAGATCATGAAACTTTATTGCTAAAATTAGAACACTACGGTATTCGAAACGCAGCTCTGAAATTTTTGAATTCATATTTAGATAATAGAACTCAAAAGGTCCAAATAAACGGCGCCAAATCACTGGGGTCTCGTGTTAAAATTGGTGTGCCTCAAGGCTCTATTTTAGGACCATTTCTATTTCTAATTTACATAAATGATTTGCCTTACATGGTAGAGAATTTGTCCAAGATTGTACTATTTGCTGATGACACATCCCTTATATTTAAGGTCGATAGACATGCACATAACTATGACGAAGTAAACAACACTCTTGGACAAATTCATAGTTGGTTTACTGCGAATAATTTAGTTCTTAATGAGAAAAAAACTAAATGTGTATTATTCACTTTACCTAACGTAGTACATTCTTTGAATAATCATGTCGTACTTAATAATGAAAAATTAGAGTTTACTACCAGTACAGTTTTCTTAGGGATTACTCTCGACTCAAGTCTCCAATGGGGCCCTCATATTACATCTTTGTCGGGAAGATTAAGCTCAGCTGCATATGCGGTACGTAAAATTAGAGAGATCACGGATATTGCAACTGCGCGACTTGTTTACTTTAGTTATTTTCATAGCATTATGTCCTATGGAATTTTGCTGTGGGGGCGCGCCGCTGATATTGAAACAATTTTTATTCTCCAAAAGAGGGCCATTAGAGCAATTTATAAACTTTGCAGTCGTGATTCCCTAAGGGAACTGTTTAAGGAAATTAATATTATGACTGTACCGTGTCAATATATTTATGAAAATATCATGTATGTTAGAAAAAATATAAATACTTTCACTAGAAATTGTGACAGGCATAACCGCAATACAAGGAGTAAAAATAAAATAGATCAACCTAAGCATAGACTCGCTAAAGTTAGGACTTCATTTGAAGGTCTAAGTATAAGATACTATAACAAAATACCGGAAGATATATTGAGTTTATCAGAAAGTAAATTTAAGTATGTTATCAAGAAAACATTATGTTATAAAGCTTACTATAAGTTAGATGAGTACATTAATGACAAAGAGGCATGGAGCTCTGAAATTCCAGCGCAGCACAAGAAACACGCACTCATTTTTAATACCAAAATGGGGCGTGCGTGGAGTTTACAACTGACATAATTTTACAAATCTGCATGGATGTAATTTCAATTGTTTAAAGTAAATATTTTATAAGTTAAAACTGGTAGATTTATCTACTTCAATTTTTAAAAAAAAAAAATATGTAGCCATTTTTGGTCTATACATATTTTTTTTTTACTTACAGAATTAGCTAGGGTAGCTTAGGGGCTAGTAAGATTGTTAATTTAGAGTAGGAGCACTTCTGGGCAGGTTTTTTGGTGGGTTTTTCCTGTTCAGGAGGTCCGATTAATTATACGCATGTAAACTACACGCTTTAAAAATCTTGACTTCAATTTGAAACAAATATCGTTTTCAGATGGTGGTGGCGTAAAGTTACATGCCGTGTGATTAACCTGGCCAGCCCCGTGGCAGTGCTTTGATTTTTATTTTTTTCTCCCGCCCGAGCCGGTTTTCTATTAGGACATTACAAAATTGTTATAAAAAAAAGAAAATTGTGTGATACAAATTTCTTTTTTTTACAATGACGGTTCATGACGTCAATAAGTGATATGATAATACTATCCTACATTGAATAAAGAATTTCAATTTCAATTTCAATTTCAATTTGTGTGTCAACAACAGTCAGTTCGCCAGAAATACGACAAAGAGCAAAATCAAATCTTATGAACATAGAGGTAGATTATCGTTAGTATCGTTACTAGGTTATATTTTGTTCGAGAATAGACTTTGGTAGTTACGTACCAATACCACAGAATATATAATAGCCAATACTACTGTGGCTAACCTATAAATAATATGTTTTGAACATACCTACTAAGTTACTTTACGTATCTATCTACTTATTTGCTCCTACCCTACAGTATTATTGTGACGCGTTAAATGGAAGTAAGGAAACAATGTCATGCGATATGTGTATAAACAAATGGGGTCTTACTTATTTTTTTATTTTTACTCCTCGCATTTCAGCGGCAACGAAATCAACATTTTTCGAAAAATATTGAGCCACCATTAAACCGTTAAGTTATTTGATCTCGGCAAGTTATTTGATTGCCTTTTTTCATATTTTTATTAAATAACAATAATCTGTCAGGAGAAGAACTCGTAACGCGCGGTAAGGTAATAGGTGCATTAGTATGTGTGTGCACAGATCACTATTTATAATTGTGTGTGTTCGTGGCGGAACGGCGGCGGTGGCGGCGGCGGCAGCGGCGAGCGCGCGGTGTGAGTGGGCGGAGCCTGTACAATTACGTCACACGCAAAGCGCGCGCTTTTACAGAGATCTGAATTTTTGTTCAACTTTTAATGTCCATAACTTCAAAACTATTTGGAATTTTCGAATGAAACAAAAACAGTTGTATTTTGTAACACCTAGGCACCACAGCTAAGAAGTTTCAAGTGATTCTGCCCACCTAGTAATGTCCTTACGCCTTTATGAAGGAATGGAATCTTGACGATCCCACTGTGCAAGCAGAACTAACAAAAAGTATATATTGTGCTCTGTAGTCTGATTTGTACTGCTGAACGCTGCACAGACCCGACTATAGCAGCGTAGAGCTTGGGACCTATACTATGGGTGTCTGTCTGTGATGTAGTCTGGTTTTTATTTACGCGTACCAATTCCCTAAGTAAGTTTCATCAAGGTAAATCTCAATTCAAACTACATAAATAATTGAGTTTTCGAGGAACATCTGACCTCTGTTGTGTAATAAACAGTAACTACCAAAAAGGACAACAATGGATTCATAAAGACTATTTACCTATAGAGACAGTTCATCCCCAAAAGGAATACTGCTACCTGAATTAGTTAAATATATTATCACAATTATGTGCTTTGATATCTGGCAGCTCTTACTTTTAGTTTTTTCTTTTCAATATTTTTAGTCTATGGTATGGTACACCATGGTTGTTGCTGTCAAAATTGGTTTTCGATTATTGCCTATTGGTCGTCAAGTCGTCATTGAAAATTTGTGTGTGCTGTGCTGTGCGACGAATCTCAATCTTTTCTATTAAATTCAATGAACTAGAATATTCGTAATTAAATAATTATAGGACTGAATTCAATGTTTTGGCTTCCGCGTTTAGTGAACACGAAGTGAATTCTGCAGCTTTCACCTAATGCCCTAGAGAAGCAGACAAAAAATAGATCACACACAAAATACGATTGTGCAAAACATCGCCGCCCAGAGTTGTGATGGAAGCTTACTCCAGCACCACAGCGAGGCGGAAAAGATCCGACGTGGACGGCTACAAATGAGCTAGCGACTGCTGTTGATTTTAATTTGGTCGGGTTAATCGTGAAAGCAGAAGTCGGCCGACTTGTGGGGTTTTATGTGCGCGTGACGGTGACATGAGCACAAACAACAAGCGGCGCGGAGCTAGCGGGTCCAGTTGTTCTGTGCCAGGAGTGCCGGCGCTCGTGAACGTGCCTACAGCCATGTCTGCCGACCTCGCGTCGCTGTTCGAGTGTCCCGTCTGCTTTGACTATGTCCTACCGCCCATCCTGCAGTGCCAGAGCGGCCACCTGGTCTGCTCGAGCTGCCGTCCGAAGCTGTCCTGCTGCCCGACCTGCCGGGGACCCCTCGGTAACATCCGTAACCTCGCCATGGAGAAAGTTGCCAGTAATGTAATGTTTCCTTGTAAGCACTCAAACACTGGCTGCACGGTGACTCTCGTCCACACGGAGAAGGCTGAACATGAGGAAGCTTGTGAATTCAGACCGTACTCTTGCCCCTGCCCGGGAGCTTCATGCAAATGGCAAGGTGGGCTAGACCAGGTCATGCCACACCTCATGATGTCTCACAAGAGCATCACCACACTCCAAGGAGAGGATATAGTATTTTTGGCTACAGACATCAATCTGCCAGGAGCTGTGGATTGGGTGATGATGCAGTCATGTTTTAACCACCATTTTATGTTAGTCCTGGAGAAACAGGAGAAGTTTGATGGCCACCAACAGTTCTTTGCAATTGTGCAGCTTATAGGATCTCGCAAGGAAGCGGAGAACTTTGCATACCGATTGGAGTTGAATGGGCACCGTCGACGTCTGACCTGGGAAGCCATGCCTCGGTCCATACACGAAGGTGTCTCATCCGCCATCATGAACTCGGATTGTCTCGTGTTTGACACATCTTTAGCTCAGCTGTTCGCTGACAATGGAAATCTTGGAATCAATGTCACAATTTCTATCGCCTAATCATTGCCAGTCACTATTTTGTAGTCATTATTAAAGAACTTATTTCATTGACTGTTAAAAACGTAATTTAATTATATTTTCATGTCAATGAAATGATACTGAACACGGAATATCACAATAAATACCTTGAAACTTAAGAGAGACTATTTGAGCTAATATTTTTATCTTGAAATACCATTTTGTTACAGTATGTATGACATTCGGCATTGACATTTTTTTATATTAGTTTTAATCAATTTGTATTCTTCATGTAAGCCAAAAATTTTTTACTATTTCATTTTATGATTGTAAATGTGTGTTCATCTTTAGAAATAAGTAGTGAAAAGTTAAAATTATTTGAGTGTGACTTTTGGATGCCTTGAAATAGAGAATGTTGTTGTAAAATGCAATAATAAATGGTGATCTCTTTTGAGAGTTAGTGATTACTTTATTCCAAACAAAGAACAAAATGATGTAGTTATCTATTGCAGAAATATTTAAATGTATATAAAGATGGTTGGTATGTGTAAGGAATTTAACCATTTGACTGCTGCCGTCATCCAGTCATGATTAATAAGTGCGACCACATTGGCTGACATGATAGGATGACTTATGGTAGCCAAATGGCAATTTGTGATTTTTGGCTTGGTGTGCTGGCATTGACCAAGTTACTTCTTCCCTATTTTCTTTAATAATAATATTCAATACTTGGAATATCTTATGAAAATCGGCAATTGTATTTTTTAGGCTGCGGCTTATGGGCCGCCACAGATCAAACATATGTTTTTGCGAGTGACAGCTTGAGCACTTGACTAGGAATTTGAAAAGTCACTACCGTAATTGAAATAAGGCTCTCACGACTGCTTGGGGGAAACCAGCGGCATTTGTCATTCTATGCAATGTCACCTTTATCTCAATTATATACAGTTCTTTTTTGAATTTCTATGAGAAGTGCTCCAGCTGTCGCTCGCAAAAACATATGTTTGGTCCAAAGACATAATAATGGTTTGGTCTGCAGCAGCCCTACATGTTGTGTCAAGCTGGCCACAATGAGCAATTTTTATTTCCTTTTTGGAAACCTTGGTCTCATCAATTTATAGGTTGTCTGTAGAAAAAATTATATTTGTCAAACTTTTTGATAACTTAAAATAGTAAAGGTTTTTTATTGCGGTTCTTTTTTTCCACAAGAGAGAGATTGATGCTGTGTCCTACAAAAGACAGATGAAAAAGTTGGAAAACAAGTTTTTCTTGGTTCCTCACAGAAGTGGCCATCTGCAGGTGTCTGCAGACATCCTTACTGACATGATTTTTTTAGTTTTAATAGCGCTGTTTTATTTAAATACAAACCACATGTTACTTATTATTGTATAAAACCATCTAATTTGTACAAATGTAATCTATGCATGATTATTGGTTTTATTCTGTTAAATATTAAGTTCTGTAAGTTATAGAATTAATATATCTTACATTCATATTATGGCATGGTAGGTATAAAAGGTATTAATATTATGTGGCATTTTCATTGACATTAGGCATTAATAACTAAATAGCCCAAGTCTTGTTGCCTAATGCCTTACACTTTAAAGAATCTTTTATTTAAAAGTTGTCCATGTCAATACATTTAGTTAATTCACAACAAATTAATTAACTTCCTATCTATGTTTGGACTTTGGATCTATAAAAATAAATGCCAGAAAATGTTCCACAATATTTTAAGTCAGTTGAACTTTGTAAACTAAAATTTTAGACTAAAGATATTGATATGGAATAATAAAATACTTATAAGATAAAACTGGTAAAAGTTTATGAAAGATTCTAGTTGAAATAAATTTTTGTAATGTAATACTGCAGTTTGTTTATTGAAACACACACAATTAATTTTGAAATTGTTTAATATTGACCTTCTTAATATACAAGACATTTTACAGGTTTATTTAACTTAGTAAATATTCTGTCGATAATTTAACAATACTTATTTTAATTTCACTTAACCTGATAACTTTGAAGTGCATTAATGATTTTGTATAACAAAAATGTAAACAATACTAATAAGAATCAATGATCATGGAATTAATCATTAACCTTTGTGACTGTCTAGTCATTTAGTAAAGACCAAACAAACTTTAAACATTATTTCAGCTGTCATTACTAGGTAACTGTAGCAGTCAAAGCAATAAAAAGAACCAACAACAAAAGTTAGGAACAATATTTTTGTAAATTACTTCCTTCACTTAGCACCAATAAATACATCAAGTAAACAAATTATATTCAGCAGCCTGATTGAATCAAATTTATAACATTTATTACCATTGAGAAAATAGGCTAGCGGATGTAAACGAAAAAATATACAATTTTACAAACTTTATTAGCCACAACAGTCCACTGCGGGACATGGGCCACTCCTTATTGGGGGGGTAATGCCATACTCATCACGCTTGGCAGGCGGATTGCCGAGCACACTGCAAGATGTCACATTCACAGGGAACGGTGCTGCCCAATAGCTGGGTCATTATCCCTTAGTCGCTTTTTACGACACCGACAAGTATAATTGAGATGATGCTATTCTAAGCCGGAACGACGCGGCATAGATACACCATATTATTATGGTAGTTCAAATTCTTTCTCCAAAATAAAAATTAACTGGAAATGTGTATGTAAGTACTTACGACGCACAAACTACAAGAATTAGTTAATGACCATTTAATACTTAATAAATAGCTATTTTAATTAGTAATGATGTCTGAATGTGCCACTTACGAAAAATATACACACCTTAAGGTAAATTTTAGGTACTACTAAATGAAAATAGTTTATTTCTGATTTTTTACAAACACACGCCTAATTCTTGCATAAATGAATGTATGCTTAGAACATTGAATTTTATAAAGGTTGTAAATTTTAGGTACTACTAAATGAAAATAGTTTATTTCTGATTTTTTACAAACACACGCCTAATTCTTGCATAAATGAATGTATGCTTAGAACATTGAATTTTATAAAGGTTATCGAACGCAGATTAAACATTTATTTAAGTTTTTTCAAGTTCGTATATTTTAGTGAAGTCTCCTTACAATGATGAATGAAACTCTACAGGAACTCAGTTCAAATTTCATAATAAATTCAAGGTTTGTTCTGTGGTTGTAGAGGGGAGGGCAGAAGGCAAGCAGCTGTAGGCGAGTTACTGTCATCTAATATTGAGGAAGTTGAGGCATTTCCGTCTAAAATAGAGGAATTTGACGCATTTTCTAAAGTGGAGGAACTACCAGGCTTTGGAGTAAAGGGATCTTTGGTGTCTGCAGTAACTTTGAAAGCTGAAAATGGGTCTGCTTTTTCCGGGCTGAACGGATCTTTTTGTATCGACGTATTGATACCGCTAGCTTGAGCTATCGGGGCGAACGGGTCATTCTTTGATCCTATAGGAAGGAACGGGTCTGGCTTTGGCAGTAAAACATCCTTTTCCGTTTTCATAGGTACCAATGGATCTTTGTGTACAACTTCGAAAGGATCCGACGATTCTCGACTGTTAGTAACGAGACTGAATTCGTCGAATCTTTCCAAAATCGAAGTGAAACCGTCTTGGGATTTAATTGGGGCAAACGGGTCGAAATTTGTCTTTAAACCTTCGGGACTGAAAGGATCTTTAGGTTCCTTCGGTACATCATCAGCTATGCTGTTGTCTCCACTAAAATCTGATAAATCGATGTCGTAGTTTACGTTGCTCAACCCTGGAGCCAGATTTTCGCTGCCGAAGTCATCAGGCGTCATCAGTTCGTCGAAGGATCTTGAGTCGAAGGAGGTGAAGCCAAGGGGCGATGGAGTGAGCAGTTCTAAGGAGTTGGTCTGTTTCATATCCCACGCTTGATCGAAGTTTAGCGGCGATTTCGACGGCGACGGCTTATCGATTTCTTCGAAACCTAGAATAGTTAATTTCTCTTCTGATTTTGTTTCTTTGAGTTCTGGCGCGTGGGATTCCGAGACGACGAAAGACCCGTCGGAACGGATCGTCAGAGTTTTGGCTGATTCCGCTTTTTTATCATCTACTACCTCTGGAATTTGTACTATAGGTTCTGGGACTTCCGGTTTTGTTTCGACAATTGTTTCCTGTTCCGGTGACTCGAGGTCGATGAGCGGGGTTTTTTTGAACGTGCCGAAGTTTGGCAGTTCGCGGCGCGGTGTGATCTCTAGCGGTGTTTTGGAGAGCACGTCTTGGACTTTCTTCGTTATTTGCTCCTGGAGACAAAGACATCAATTATGAAAAGCATTATCCATACAATACTTAAATTTGTATTGTTTTCTATGAGGAACAGGTGTTGATATATTATCTTTAATTTACCACATAGACCCTGTTGTGCACAGTATTTTAGGAAGAGAGGAGAACCAATTTTACTTTATAGATGGCCTTATATTACAATGTGACGAATAACTTGGATTAACAACATTAATCAATTATCATAATGCGTACATTCCTTTTATTGATTTCTTAACTACAGATAATCATTTTTCTTTGTATCTTTTAAATAGACGTTTAAAACACTGTATTTTTTAAAACCACAACAAACAACTCACACATATTAATACATATACATACATATGTATATGTATTATGTATGTATATAGCTTATTGCAGTCCACTGCTGGACTGCTGCCTCCCCCAGGGTACGCCATAGGGCACGATCTCCAGTTTTCGCCATCCAGTCGCTACCAGCCGCCTTTGGTCCAACGCTACGCTTGCCGAGGCGTGGCCTCCACTCGAGAACCCGCTTACCCCACCGTCCGTCGATGCTACGGCAGATGTGCCCAGCCCACTGCCACTTCAGTTTACTACACTTCCAGACTATGTCCGTTACTTTGGTCTTTTTGCGGATAGTCACGTTTCGAATTTTATCCATTATAGAGATACCAAGTACCTACATGATAATATAAAAAATGTATATGTTTTTACCTCAAATACCAAAGCGTCGCTAGCTAGCTTATTAGCTCTCTCCCGTACTTGGTTGGCCTCATGAAGGAGTTTCTCAGCAAGATTCCTCTGTTCTTCAGCCTCCCGAGCCGCGCCGCAAAGAGACAGGGCACACGCCTGTCAAATAAAATAAGAAAATGTAAACTAAATTAGATTTTCTGAACACTTTGAAAATTGGTTTAAAATATTATAAACCGTACTATGGCGGGTGACAGGAGTGATGCCAATAGGCAGAATGGAGGGTTCCAGGTGGAGTCGGGAAAAGGGTAACTACCCGCCTGGGCGGGTGTTGTGTCCAGGGGACCAACTGGTCCACCTGGATAGAATTGGAAGTTGTATATATGCGTTGCGCGGTGAAACACTTCGATACCGCGTTTCAGGCTCTTTGTTCTGTCACGTGGCGCCATCTTGCAGATATGTTGGAACTTCTGTTGCGTCTTGCTTGCTCGTGAACCACTTTGAGTGAGCTTCTTGTCGTAGCTCCCAGAGGTCCCTACAGTACCATGGTTTATTATGCACTCACAGTGCTTATATTATTTTCACAAGAAAACACACCATGCTAAAAAAAGAAGAAACAAAATGTCTACCTACCCAAGAGCTGCCTCCGATGGTAGCCGGCATGGACATGTAGCAGTCGAACTCCTTCTTGTCCATGTTCAACGAATCCGCGGTCAGGTTCTCTATGAACGACACGGCACAGCACTGAAAGGAAATGTACAATTTATACATACATAAATACACACATCACGCCTATAATCCCATGCGGGGTAGGCAGAGTATAAATGGCCGCACAAAATGGACATCCACGCCACGTCCGACAAACATTTGAGGGTCATCCGGAAAATTGTGTTCGACATAGTGACAGGTTGTCAGCCCATCGCCTAAAACTGCAATACACACCCTCAAGTCCCTTAGTCGCCTCTTACGACTCCCACGGGCATGAAATAGGGTGATGCTATCCTAAGCCGGCATCACACGGCATACAATTTCTATTTTTGCACAAATATATCGAATCTATCGAATGCCGTGTGATGCCGGCTTAGAATAGCATTACCCCAATTCTATCCGTGGGTGTCGTAAAAAGCGACTAAGGGATTGTCATCCAGGGAATAGGCAACAGCGTTCCTTGTGAATACAACATCTTTCATCGCGCTCGCCAATCCGACTGCTAATCGTGGTGAGTAATTAGTGATGTCACTTTCCGTCAAATAGGTTTAGAAAAGAATTGGAGATATTTTAGTTATGTCATGTCTTTTATCTACCATAAAGCGACGATAAAAACAATGGCGACATAATTGACTAGAAATTGCGAAGAACCCATTGTCATTTTTAAACATGATAATCCTTAGATAT
Organism: Tuta absoluta; assembly: GCA_027580185.1. Taxonomy (NCBI): domain Eukaryota; kingdom Metazoa; phylum Arthropoda; class Insecta; order Lepidoptera; family Gelechiidae; genus Tuta; species Tuta absoluta. The sequence goes on from JAQAHW010000003.1 coordinate 1,974,421, forward strand.
CTCTTATCCTTTTCTAAACTATTAGACGGAAAGTGGCAGCACCCATTTAAGGTAAATTAGGATATAAATTGTAATTCTTTATTGAATGTAGGATAGGAATAAGATATCACTTATTGACGTCATGAACCGTCATTGTAAAAAAAGTATAAGAAATTTGTATCACACAACTTTCTTTTTTTATAACAATTTTGTAATGTCCTAATAGAAAACCGGCTCGGGCGGGAGAAAAAAATAAAAATAAAGGCACTGACACTCGTTTGGCCAGGTTAATCACACGGCATGTAACTTTACGCCACCACCATCTGAAAACGATATTTGTTTCAAATTGGAGTCAAGTTTAGTTTACATGCGTATAAATTAACCGGACCTCCTGAACAGGAAAAACCCCCCAAAAAACCTGCCCAGACGTGCTCCTACTCTAAACAAGAGACAATTTATATCACGTATTAAGGGCAATACCTACCAGATTGGTGAAGTAGTACCCTCCTTCGCCGGTCATGAGTCGTTGCGCATTACAGAACCGGGTCACGAAGTTGATGTTGCTGACCAGGCGGGGAGGATTCGCTTTTAGTACCTATTTGAAAAAAAAAGTTTTGGGTGTTACTGTTTGCCGAGTGATGCCGGCTTAGAATAACATCACCCCATTTCTTAAGGGTGTCGTAAGATGCGACTAAGGGACTCGAGGGTTAGATGTGTATAGCAACTTTAGGCGATGGGCTGACAACCTGTCACTATAGTGATACACAGTTCTGATTGACCCTCAAACTTTCGTCAAACGTGGTTTTAATATCCGTTTTACGGCCGCTAACGCTCTGCCTACCCCGTAAGGGATAAAGGCGTGATTTCTTTATGTGTGTATGAGTGTTACATACGTGTATACATATCACGCCTTTGTCCCTTTGGGCAGAGCGGCCGTAAATTACGGTCGCTTCTTTTTTTCTTGTGTGACACCGAGTCGTCAAACGACCCGATGAACCCTGGTGTCAGTTTTTCAACCGCCTACTACTAGTAGTAGGCCTCTATCGGTCGCTATCGCCTCGTCGGATAAATATTTGAGGGTCGTTTCAGAAAACTCGTGTATCACTATAGTGACAGGTTGTCAGCCTGTCGCCTAAAACACATGAAACCTTTGAGTCGCCTCTTACGACACCCACGGGAAAGAAATGGACTGATGCTATTCTGAGCCGACATTACACGGTTAGTTTTTAGTGATTTAGACTGATAAAGGATCAATACTTTAAGTCTTAATATGTTCACCAGTTTATGTACCAAGATAAACAGGGCATATCACTATAGCGATACACAATATTCCGAATAACCCTCAAACATTTGTCAGACGTGGTGTAGATGGCCGTTTTTTGCGGCTGTTTACGCCTACCCCGCAAGGGATTATAGGCGTGATATGTGTATGTATGTATGTATAAACAGGGCATCAGGCATAATAGTACCTAGGTAAATCGACTTAATACCACAGAAATTATTAAAATTGTAGAAGGGTAGCATACTACTACATTTAATCTTATTTCAATTGAAATATTTTTATCTGCATTCATTTGATGTTTGCAATCCACAACATTTCATTTTACGTTAGATACAAAAAATATACATATAGTTTAGAGTGTTTGCTTGTTAAAATATTATACATATTTTCATAATTTTTAATGCAATCGTTTATAAAATATTTTGAAAAGATGTGAATACTTAAGTTAGAATTACCCTAAAATAATCTTTGCTATTAGTAGAAAAATAAACAGATTGAAGCAGCATGCTCTCCCCCTGTCCAGAATACACAAAGTAAAAAAAAACTCTATATCCATTAACCTTTTCGCCGCCAAGCCATTCGAGTAAAAAATTGCAACCAGCGCCACACCAATTCCTTGGTAAAGAAATACTCAATAAAATAGAGATGTCCAACAGTTCATATCGATAATAAATCTTCACTTTTTAAACCGTGTTTTAATTAATCTAAAACCATTATTTTGCCCCCTACTATCAGTTCTGATTTCATATAGGTCAAAATAGTAATATAGGATAGTGGTAGTAGCCTCGTAAACAACACTAGGCATATTCAACAAGTTTATTTTTAGTTCAGTTTTCGATCAGCACTGGCGCATCTCTATTACGCGTCTCTCTATATCGCGTTGTCGGTTATAGACGACTGTGGCGTCCGTGGCATTTCTATATTCTCAAACCCTTAGGACAAATAAGGATGTAATATAGAATATCGATAAAAAAAATTAGAACATCATAGGATTTATGCTGGTATTTATTTTAATATTTTATTGTGACTATTTGTTTTCTTTCATTTCTTTTTCTTATTTTACTTACGTTGAATATTAATTAAAAACGATTTTAAATGGCACAAATTTCATGTGAACTTAATTTAACGGGTCAAATTGTGATACAAGATTATTATTAGATAATAAGAGAAAAGATAATTATTTATTTAATAAACTTAATTACAAATAGGTACACTTATAGGAAATAATTCTGTGGCTTAACCATTTCCTAAACTAAGAATATGAATTCCTGTATCTCAGGCAAATGGGAAACCGACATAACTAATATTTTAAGATTTATGATATATTATTAAATACTTGAATTTTTTTTCTATTCCTACCCGGTCTATTTCATTATTTCTTCGGTTTGTTTCTATTTACTTTTTATAACGCCCTTCGTAAGGTATTGTACTTATATTAGCGGTTATTTATTAGCATTTCATATTTACTTATAAAGAAGAGGCCTATGTCCAACATAGGGCTAATTTAGGCTAATTAGACAGATAGATGGATAGTTACTTATACGTTTATTAAATAAATAATTATCTTATCTCTTATTATCTAATAATAATCTTGTATCACAATTTGACCCGTTAAATTAAGTTCACATGAAACCCTCCTAAACTCTCTTAATTTATTTATTATTATTTATGATTATTAGGTATTTACTTAACTCTAAATCTTCTTCTTCGAGTAATCCAGGTTCAAACGACAGATCAACGTCATCCTCTACGCCTTCTAAAATCTGTAGAAGTTGTGCTGAACAAAGCTCGTCGGCACTCATTTTCCCATCACTATTTTTATGTCACTACTGCAATGACGTCAGAGCGTGTCGTCTTTACCCGACTACGGCGTACAGTGCACTCACAATGGTCAAGCAATTATCGCTGTGCACGAGTCGACGAAACCGGTTTGTCGATACTCAATCAAACAAAGAAAATAATGTCTAATACTGGCGTATTTCTACAAATCGATGTCGGGAATATTTTCAATATACATTAAAATAATAAGAAAATGTTATTGTTATGACAAACTTGACAAATATCTAGGCATAGTATATTCCGTAAATATATTATAGATGTATCGATATTTCACATTTGTACTAGTAAGGAACAACACTTCCAGTCGTGTGGGGCCGACTATGGCGTGTGCGAATGGTACTTCTGACAGCTTCAAAACGTAATCAGTATTTTTCTTATTTATACTACAAATCTAATAAATATCTAAGCGCACAAGTTCAGAAATGAAAGTAGAGGGTACAATAAATGCAATATGCGAAAAAATAAAAGAAAGATACGGTTTTAGAATGCTAGTTTATGAACATAAACTTTAACGACGTTTTGTCGGCTGTACCCGACCGTGGCGCTGACGGCAAGTCGCGGGTTGTCGGCTATACCCGTCTATGGCGGTGAAAAGGTTAAAAAAACAATGACAGTCACGTGCGAAATCCACCAAGTCAATCAAAGGGAAAACGATCTGTGGAGAAAACTTCATTCATTCATCTGTCAATGTCAATCAGTATTTAAAAAAAATAAAAGTCATATTGTAAGTGGTAGGCAAATGAATTTAGTTTTCAGCAGCTTAGTTGTTGGAGCTAAACTAAAGCACTTTTTAAAATTTAAAATCTCTGATTATGAAACAAAATAAAATAAAAAAACTTGCCCTTTATTAATGATGCGATATACTATCCATTAAAAATATAAAAAAGTCTTGTTAGAAATTTAAAATGTTGAGGATTCTACAAAACTGAACAACTTACAGTGAAAATGAGCGCCGGTAACAAGTCATCAGCGGAGGCGGGAGCGGAGCTACATAGCGAGAGTACGTATCTACAACAGCGACGCACTCTGGATAACTTCGCGCCCGGGGACAGGGCACTGTCCATTCCGAGCAGTTCTGCAACAAAACAATCATCAAGGTATATCAAACATAATAATATCAAATCATCAAATAAATAATGAAGAGCGTGAGCCGCGTGGTGCCGGCAGAGTAGAATAGCACTATCCCATCTCTTCCCGTGGTGAAAGATGAAGAAGAAGAAGTAAAGTAAGAAGCGACCGAGGGATAAATCCGACCCAAGCACAACGGTCCTGGAGAGGTCAACTCCACAATTAAATCCGGAACGGGGTCTCCGTCAGGCGCGTGTGACAGAAATCTACTACTCCTGCAGCCGACCTGGCTCCGCACGTATCGACTAGTCGTTCCTGCGGATCCAGCCAGGAAGGCCGAGAGGGTGGCCGCAGGTCCTGGGCAGCCCTGCGTTTTCCATAATTGCGTCCCAGGCAACGCAGTGTCTGTGGAGAGGACACTTCACCCGCGTCACGCGGATACCAACACGGGAAGTGGCAGTGATACAGCCATGAAAAGTCTTGCCTCAGACACTGATTAAATCGTCTGTCACAGACGAACTGTGGAAATAGCTTAAGCCTGCGCCGAGCGAAATCCGACCGTCCAGTGGTGCCCTCCCATGTTTTTAACTAATTTCTCTTAATCTGAAACAAATATCAAAAATCTAAAACGGACAAATTGTTGCCCTATACATTAAGTTTATTCCAAACTACAATGAGCTTTTTCTTGTCTTTTAAATTTTAAATCACTAAAACGAAAAATGGTGGCCACCGTTTTCCGTTTTATTGATTTTAAAGACGCATAACAATGTAAAGCTTATTGTTGTACCTTAAAATAAACTTATCGTATAGGACAACAGTTTGTCCGCCTTAGATTTTTGATATTTGAGATTTTAAGAAATTATCAAAAAGCAGGAGAGGGCGCCTAAGTGTGTTGAATTCAAAAGGGTGTGTAACCAGATTACCTAGGCACAACTGGTAAAAGTGGAAATGAACTCTTTACAACTAGTATTTCTAATATTATATAATACCTATGCTTTACCCTTCCGCATAATGTTCATTTTGTATAACTTACTTTCATAGTTTGTCGAGGGCTAAATGAGCGCTACTGTGATACAATAACTAAGTACCTACTTATACTTACATATCACCTACTCTCTGCGCTCATTGTGTCCTTGTCTAACTTTAAATTGAACTTGTTGGCACTCAAGGTCCGTATTTATATAAATTAATCTTAGACATAATTAAGTAGATGTAAATGACTGTTTGTGTCCAAAAAAAAAAAAACTCTGCGATACCGCATTCCAGGCTTGTAGTTGTGATAGATTTTCTCTTTAGTACCATCTTGCGGATTTGTTGAGAACTTCTTTGCTTTACTTGTAAACGATTTTGAGTGGATACGCTGTAGTACTGATAGTTTTATAGAATTGCCTGCAGTTGTCGTCAGATTTATCCAGTTGTTGCTCGCAAAATAATAAAATTTTAGCTTTGAACGCAGTTTTCTTACTTCGTGAAACTAATAGACGTTATCTGATTTCAAAACACAAACTTTGGAACTAAAATTAGTTTACTCTTCGATACCGCGTTTCAGGCTTATTGTTGTGATGCATTTTGTCTTTAGTGCCATCTTGCGGATTTGTTGAGAACTTCTTATAAACGATTTTGAGTAAGTGCGGTGTGGAAGCTCCTAGAGGTCGCCACTTACCGCTGATAGCTTTATAGAGTAATTGCCTGCAGTTGTTGTCCGATTTATCCAGCTTGCACTCCAGGTGTCTCTCGCCGACCCAGCTCAACTGCTGGATCCTGTCGGACATGACTCTGTCCAGGCGTTCATCATCGGTACCCAGCGGGGAGAATACTACTGATGGTAATCTGGTGAAAAGTTTTTTTTTTTTAAAACGTAGTCTTCAAAGTAATAGCACGTTCACACGATGCCAGTATGGGAAGGGAAATAGTAAGGTAAGTGGGCAGCGCGAATGTGTGAACAGGTTACTCGCGCTGCTACTCGTCATGCCGCTGCCACTTCCCGTGCTCCCGCAAGTGTCGGCTTTTCGTGCGCGAGTCAAAGAAACGGCAGCACGAACGCGTGTGGAATGTATTGCTATCTCGCTCACTCGTATTGGCGCGAGATGAGTATGACGGCAGTGTGTGAACACTCACTCGCGATGATACTTCCGCGGAAGTATTTCGAGCAATATTCGCGACAGCGGCTGGAGCAGGTACATGGTGTGAACGTGCTATAAGAGTTACTCGGGAATATGTAATACCATTTAACGCAAGCAACTTTTCAGTAAGGGACTCGAGGGTGTGTTTTACAATTTTAGGCGATGGGCTGACAACCTGTCACTATAGTGACACACAATTTTCCGAATGACCCTCAAATATTTGTCAGACGTGGCGTAAATGTCCGTTTTTTGCGATCGTTTACGCTCCACCCTGCATGGGATTATAGGCGTGATATGTGTATGTATGTATGTAACTTTTCAGTGGCCAACTAAAATTTAATTTATCATGATTGAAATAAATTGGCTGTAATGTGCTCAAGCCGTTTCGCGATATACCTAGTAATCGCAGCCGTAACGTAGATAGAAATCACGACTAACGGGTTAACGTCCCTTCCGAAGCACGAAACCATCTTGATTGTTGACCAGTAGGTAGATCAGCAGAAAACAATCACACAGAGTCATAAACAAACTACTTAAATACCAACTTTGCTCGTGTCCCCGATAATCAAACCAGGGTCCTTTACATGCTGAGATCGTACTCAAACCATGGAGGCGTACAGTATGTATTTATGTAAATTTGCAAAAGCGAATAACAAAATTTTATAATTTTTGAAAACTTGCAATATTTTCAAGCACGGGCAGGATTTGTACCTGCGACTTTCGCAATTTTTTAGTGACGACGCCTCTTCCATCTGGGCTACCGCAGCTCGTTCCTTGCCCGCCAATTTTTTCCCGCGCTTGAAAATATTGCTAATTTTCAAAAATTGAATACCTAACACGGGAAGTGTTTTAAAATTTGGTATTCAATAATTTAAGACAGTACTTACTCGTGTAAATATGTCATGACGTGTTTCTCGACGAAGTCCATGAACAGTTCTTTGGTGTCGGAGTCGACCTGAGCGAAGTGAGCATGGTTGTTCATGTGATTCATAAACCTCTGTAACAACAACACTGTTTATTTCATCATCATCATCCTCAGCCCACATCCACCCACTGCAGGGTATAGGCCTCTTCTCTACAACGCCAACATAACAAAGCTAAGGTTGGAATGGGCGGGACACTTGGCGAGAAGAAGTGACGATCGGTGGACCAAAGCAGTCACAGAATGGTGGCTAAGAGGAGCAAAAAGGTCAGTGGGCAGACCAGCTGCCCGTTGGTCCGACGATATCGTCAAGTTAACAGGACGGCACTGGACAAGACTGGCACAGGACCGTGAGGATTGGCGCTGTAGAGAAGAGGCCTATACTGTTTATTTATTTATACTTTATTGCACATCGTACAAAAGGCGGGCCTTCTCTACCAGCCAACCAGAAGGTAAACAGAGAGAGAAAGAAGCGGGTGCATTAATGAGAAAACAAGACTAAAGGAAAACAACATGTAATACCAACCAATACATAGATATTATTCATAAAAATATACTTATACCAATAAATAATACTTAAACTTACATACATACTCAAATATAAACAGGAATAAAATCATACTATAAAAAACAAACATGCATCTAGCTCCACTTGTCTTCAAATGTAAAAAGTTACAGCATCTTGACACCAGCGTTGGGCACTGTTCTAATTGTAGTTTATGCAACTGCCGTATTATTAAGGGTCATAAGAATGCGAGTGATAATAGTTTGACACGAGCATTCTTATGCCTAATTATATGCAGTTGCTTACACAATTTTATCTACACTCTCAAAAAAAGAACTCATTTAAACAACAACCGATCAATAAACGAACATTTACCGTACAGCAACAACTAACAAGGTGGCGATTTGAGTATTAGCAAAAAAAAACTTCGTTTCATTTCTCAACTTTATCGAAGTAAGAGCCTTCTCATTGAGACATTACGCGTGTGTAATTTCTAATAAACTGTATTTTTTCTATTAAACTATAATTTATTTTAAACTGTAATTCCTGTTAAACTGTAATTTATATAGGCAGAATTCATAAAGCAGGTCTTTATAAAACTGTTTTCGAATTCATAATTCGAACATTATGAGATGAGTGTTTCAAAAATATATTTGTATTTAAAAAGGTCAAAATATATTTGTATTAAGAGGCCGTACATAGTTTTGAGTAATTTTGTCTTGTTTCTTCAATTCTGTAGGACCTCGTTTAAAAAAACAGAATAAGTAACAATGTGTTATGATATGTTTTATTGAAGATTAATTCAATATCTAAAAATTGGCCCAGACAAATTATTGATTTTGATTGTTCAGTTTGTTTAATAGTTAATAACCTGAGACGTGTTTTAATTGTTTTCGATGCGTGACGTTCGTATCATTATTGTTTACATGAATTTTAAAATATGGAGTGGTTTATAAAGTATACAGCAATAAAGACATTGAAAAGTGCTAAAAATTGGCCGAGGAGTTTTTAGTAATTTAATTCAAAAATTCAAAGAAAAACTGCAGTAAAATGGCCCTACTTTGAAGAAATTTTAAACGTATACAGCGTCGGATTTCTAGTACAAAACAACACGTTTTTAAAAAAATCAATTTACACATTGAAAAATAGATTCATGCTAACACATTAGCTATAAAAAAAATTGCAAATATGTATTTTATGAAATTTATCGAATATTTTAAAGTTCTCCGGAATTATCAATTATATACGGGAGCGCAAATGTTGTTTCGGCAGACCGCGCGCCGCGCTCTTGGGAGAAGGACGTGTATCCTGCTGCGTCACACTCACGCACACATACAAAATTACGAATGTGTGTCGATCGCGCGCGTAGAGGACAGTAGATCACGCGTCACAGGCGGAATTATAGTGCGACCGATACTTTTTGATCCTGTAAGTATTTTTTTCAGTGCGGTATTGATTTATGATTGATTAAATTAATTGAACTAGATATTGTGATTTTACTTCCTATTAGAGTATAAATAACTTGAAATTTCGGGATTTTGCAAATAAATGGCCATTTTAACGGACTATAATGATACATTACAGATTTAACTATCCACACTAATATTATAAATGCGAAAGTAACTCGGTCTGTCTGTCTGTCTGCTACGCTTTCACGGCCAAACCGCTGAAACGATCTTCATGAAACTTGGCACAGAGATTGCTAGCATTCCGAGAACGGACATAGGCTATTTATTATCACCATTCGAGGGTCTGGAGTATAGATGTAGACCACCAGGTGTACCATCAGGAGCCAAGCTAAACTATTAGAGATACAGGCATGGTCCTAAAACAAAAGTTGTTCAGTATGATGGGCCGCTTCTTTTTACAAGAACATTTGAGGATCTGGAGTACCTTATGTAGACCACCAGGTCTACCATCAGGAGCCCACCTAAACTATTGGAGATACAGAAATGGTTCCAAAACAAAATATGTTCAGTATGATGGGAATAACTTGAGAAAGGACATTGCCTACTTTTACCGAGGATTTTTTATCATTACTGAAAAATACCGCTGTGCCGCCGCCGTTTGCATCGTATGCACTACCTTCATTGTAATTAGGCATATCTACTTAGGTGATACGTTACCATGTTCTGAACTGAAAAGTATCATCTACATAACACGTTAAGTCGGGGATCACATTTGACGTCCGATGCGGCGTATTTTGTAAGTGTAAGGGAGTAAAATAGAAATTCGCGATTTCCTTTCGTCTGACATACGCATGCGTTATGGATATGTATTGAAAATACACAGCAACTAAATAAATAATGCCCCGGCCGATCCGGCGCGGCGCGGCGCGCGCGCTTTGGCGGCGATGCGGGGCGGAGGGGGAGGGCGCGACAGGGTGCGGCTACCCGAACGGGTATACACGTGAGGGCAGACTCACGAGTGTCAAACCCACAAAATCTTTCTTTTCGCAAAATACAGAAATACAAAAAATGTGGTATATAAAAATGTATTACAGTAACTTAAAATACCTTTTTATCTGTCTTATCTACTTATGCTGACCATTTTAGTGTTCTCAAATCGGCACCCCTGGAGTAAGTACTCTGTTATCTACTGACTTTTATATTCAATTTTTATAAATATTGGTCTCTCAGGCCGGATAGGAAATCTTGAATTGTCCCTTTAACAACAGAAGCAAGCAAGTTATCTCTAAACAGTAGAGATAACAACTGTTCTAATATCACTGTCACACTTACTATGAATACACATAGGTACCTACTTTAGAACTTCTGCCAAAAAAAAACTATCTAACGCGGACGAAGTCGCGGGTAAAAGCTAGTAGGCAATAAATATAAATTCGGCGCTGTTAAGCGAAAAAAAGATGCTGGTACATGGGCACACCCCTGAATAGTAGTCGGTAATTAATTAGTTTCGATAACATTCCACAAATCCCAAAATTCTTAGTAGGTACGCAATAATTTTAAACTTTTTCATACAATTGCCACAAAAACTATAAATAGGATCAAAACTGATTGATCGAACTATACGCTGCCGTCCGCCGCTGGGTCTGCATATCGCCGCCGCCGCTCGGCTGCACGATGACGCGTTCTAATGCTAATTACCTACTTTCGCCCAGCGCAATTTCATGTACGGCCTCTTAAGGTCAGGTCAAGAGTACCCTAAACCGACGAGCATGCATGAAAAGATTGATGCATGTTGAAGAAGCGAAAGAGGTGTGTCAGGATCGTAGCAAGTGGAAAGATGTAGTCTCTGCCTACCCCTATGAGAAAGAGGCGTGATTATATGTATGTATGTATTTTAATGACCCTCACCTGATATTGCTGCTGCACCCTCTCAGACAATTCGTCCACAGTCATCACATTTGAGCACTTGATGATATCCGTGATGAAAGTATGCGCAAAGGCTCGGCAGTCGCGGTCAACCTGCGCGGTGTGGCCAGGGAATCGAACACGGAACTCCCGTTTCATACCCTCGTTTATGGAGCCCGGGATCTTGAATGTGTCCGGTTTGCTTTGTGAGGCGTGATGGTCATCTGGGAAAGAGAATATAGTAACAAAAAGAGTGAAACTAGCCGAAAAGAGGTGAAGATAATGAACAACTTTTACTGAAAAATATATTAGTCCTCCCATACTGAATTAACCAGCTGATCAGCAAATATATAAATATAAATATCCTCCTGGACGATTCACACACCATCTAGCCCCAAACTAACAAAAGCTTGTACTATGGGAACTAGATAGCTGATATTAATACTTTAATACTTTTTTGTAAATAAATACATGTTACACACAGAAATGCCGTGTGATGCCGGCTTAGAATAGCATCACCCCATTTCTTTCCCGTGGGAGTCGTAAGAGGCGACGATGGGACTCGAGGGTGTGTATTGTCATTTTAGGCGATGAGCTGACAACTTGTCACTATGGCGATACACCATTTTCCGAATAACCCTCAAATGTTTGTCAGACGTGGCGTAAATGTCCGTTTTTTGCGGCCACTTACGCTCTGCCTACCCCGCAAGGGATAAAGGCGTGATATATGTATGTATGTATGTATGTACACACAGAAACACCTAGATTATACACAAATATCTGAAAATGACTTAACAAACATTTGTGTGTTGTGGGGATCGAACATACGACCCTTGGTATTAATCTTTTAATTATTTGCAAATTCTGAAGCCATAAAAATTACTATTTTAATGTTGTTTATAGCGACTAGTTTGCCCTGTATGACCAAGTTTTGTTTGTTCTTTTAAAAGCATGCTCCGTTATAACCTTATCACATAAAAATACCCGCCATGCGAAACTATCTATCTCAAACCATAAGAATAGATAATAATACTAGCGTATAGAAGCGAAACTCCTTTGTCTGGGCCCCAAAAGCCGCGCTTTAAATACCTACTTCCCCCCGCAGCCCGTAACGCCCCGCACTCTCCCGCGCTTGAAGTCGGGGCTGTCACGTGCCAATAATTTTATTCCAGACTAGCGGCCAGTCAAGCCATAGTATAAAGAAGGGGGAAGTACGTTATCTTCATACAAACGCACCGCGCGCGGCTTGTATGTGTGCGCGATAGTACCTATGAGTCGCCGCACGCACACGCGGACAAATCTCGGGGGGGTTCGGACTGCGCTTTGACGGGGCCGCCAGTCGACACCGCACGACGAGTCACGATGTAATAGTAAGGCGAATCCACGATTGTAAAATGGCTGATTATCGCAAAAGAAAGTAATTATTTTTACTGCCCAACTATAAAGGAGTATAATGTTTTAAGAGTTCATGTATGTATTTATGTGCCATTCTCTAAAGGACTGAAACTAGTTTACCACTGAATAGATTCGAATGGTAATTGATCGGAAGGATCCTTACATTATCCTGAGTGTCATAGGCTAGGCTTTATTTCAGAAAGCAGTCGTTTTTTTTAAATTTTAATGTTTTATGCTTGTTGTGTGTTTGGATGTTTGAATTATACATTAACTCCAGATTTGTCACTTTTACCTATTACCTACTGACCAGGAAAGGTACCTAAAGACGAGGAATTCATTTCTTTTAACATGATACATTATATTAATTTTGTTAAACTCGATGATGAGATTGATTAGTTGTCTATTTGCTGTTATTATTGCTTTACTATTGGTCAGGCGAAATATTAAGGTTCCAAGTTCGGAAACCGCTGAACCAAACAACGCTCGGCGAACAAGGATTCATTGATAGATTAATGATCATCACTGTGTTAGTTTTATTTAACAGAGACGACATTCTCAACCAACACCGCTCCGCACGTCTGCTGGCCGTTCTTTGGGAAACATGCCACACATCGTCTCATGTTTCTGAAACAAGATTCTTTCTTTTATTAGATAGGTTTCATCATCGTTTGGTAAGGTAAAACGGACCAAGAGACCTTGATCACAATACAATTTAAAAATGCAACTGCTCGACGCTTGCCAATTCCTAGGCCCTGAATAGAAATTTCGTTAAAAGTGGCAACCCTAAGAGAGTAGGCAATTATAGCGCGGATTAGGCTGGAGTTGGCCTACTTCCTCCCTTCTTTATACTATGGTCAAGCGGTTGCGACCGCTGCTAACAGTTTTCCCGTGGGAACAAAATATTTACCCGTTTTAAAGTCTTACCTTACCATTTATTGTTAATAGGTAGGTAATATATTACAGCCTACTCTTGTACTGGCTTATAAGTATGTATTTAAATACCTTACCTAACCAAACTATCTACCTACTGCGTGGTATTGACGGACGATCTAGGTTATTCTCGCTCGGCACACGGCACAAAGCACACCGCCACCACGCCGCGCCGCCGCCTCCGTTTGATACCTACCTATGCGCCGCCGCCTCCGTTTGATACCTACCTATTCGCCGCCTCGCCGATTGACCAAAATGCAATCATTTTAAAAGATTTGCGATGAATATTAATTGTTTGTTATATCTATTCAAGGATTTCTTATCAAATGAACTTTTTGTTGCAGTCGAGCGGTGATAAGTAGGTACCTACTTACCTACGTTAAAAAACATACCTACGATACGAATGCGCTTATTTATCATTATCAGCTAACAATGACTTAGGCACGTAGGTACCTAGTTTAAATTAGAAAATGGAAACTAGGTACCTACGTAGGTAAGTAAAAATAGGAGTATACACAACAATTACGTATAATAACAAATGGTAGGTACCTAGGTATTTACTGTAAAATCATCACTTACCTTGGCTCATCTTTAGGCAAATTAAAAAAACTTAGATGCGGAGTCTTCCTCGCATCACTTTTGCAGCCATACACACCACAATAATTCGGCATTGCAAAATTTTTCACAAAAAATGAAAATTTGACCCGCACGACGAACGTTTCCGCGGCGAAGCGCACTCCCGACTGAATTGTTCTCTAAGAGACAGCCAGACGGATTGACCTTGAGCGCGTCTGGAGCGGGAGTGTCATCTCTATGTGATTTCTACTCTATGCTCAAACCCCCAGTGAAGCATAGCTTAAGGAAGCGTATTCTTAAATGAGTAAAATTTTATAACAGATCCTACTACACGAATTCATGCAGAAATAAACTTGAAATGAAATGATTTAGGTAGTTAGCACGAGTGATACGAGAAGTTAGCCACACGTCGCAGTCTGCCGCAAGCGAAGTCCGATTTCTACTGATTGAAAAATATCTCCTCCAATCCAAATACTCTGCTGTTTTACAGTCGATACTTTTTTTGACGCGTATTGCCGCCTTCGAATAGAATCACTCCATTTCTTTCAGACGTAGCAATAAGTACCGTATTTTACCGTTAACGCTCTGCCTACCCCCCGTGTGTGCAGTTTGTATGTGTGTGCGCGTGTGTGTGTGTGCGTGTGTGTGTGTATTGATGATTACGAACCTGCACTGCTCCTCTTAAACACGCTGAACTTCAACAAGTTGGCTTTCTTTAGGGTCTCGCTCTGCCGGAGCCTCTCCTCCTCAAACCTGGAGAAGGAGTGAGAGGCCACCTTCAGACGGTCACGTTTCTTCTGTTCTGGTTTCGACAGCGTTCAAACTGTGTGTGTGAGAGAGAGTTTGTGTTTGTTGTGTGGGTGTATTTGTCTCTGTGTGTATGTGTTAATAAATATTTGGCATTAAGAAACTGCTAACCTGCACTGCTCTTCTTGAACACGCTGAACTTCAACAAGTTGGCTTTCTTCAGGGTCTCGCTCTGTCGGAGTCTCTTCTCCTCGAACTTGGAGAAGGAGGAGTGTGAGGCCACCTTCAGTCGGTCAGGTTTCTTCTGTTCTGGTTTCGGCAGCGTCTTTGAGTTCTGTTCAAATTGGGAGGCTTTTTCTGAAAGAAAAAAAGAACATAAAATTAGTATTGAGTTAGCAAATCTTTATTGAGATAGTGAATTTGTTTCCAGTCTGGTTAAGCCATAGCAAGCCGAACTATCTGGTGCCTATGTTATGAAACTACAGGCTACAAGTCTACAGGTGAAATTCTTAGTACATTGCGTAGCCGTAGCCGGTTCATATTCCTGGTATCATTATGGCTAACCGACTACGCAATGAACATCGAATTTTTCCTGTTGTTTGATAAACCATAAACTCGGGTACTGATTGTCTGAATGAAAGGTTTCTTTTTTGCCGTCGGTCCGGTTGCTGTCTATGATTACTTAGATGGCGGTCGTTACACAACCATTGCAGAGGCCTACTAGTAGTAGCAGGCGGTTGAAAAACTGCACCAAGCTTCAACGGGTCGTTCGTCGACTCGGTGTCCCACACGAAAATAAAATGAAGACTGTGATGTTTTATTAATTTAATATTTTGCTTAAAACAATTATAAAATATAAACTTTCGCATTTATAATATTAGTAGGATTTATTATATTCATATTCATATTCAATTTATTAATAAAGGATGTTTACAAGTCATTACTTACTAAATACTAAATATACATTTATAATAATAATATGTCAACTACCTTATTAGGTAAACTATTATAATGCTAACTGTGTGTTAAAAATTCGTCCATGGTGTAGAACGTGTGCTCAAGAAGCCAGTGTTTAAGCCTCGACTTAAAGCAGTTGAGGGATGGTGCCGAGGTGATGTTTTCGGGCAGTTTGTTGTAAATAGTCGGACCCATCATATGGGTCAGTTTTGGCAAGCGCACGTCGGATAGGCAGCAGTCTGTTCTTATTACGGAGATTACGGCCATGTACGTCAGCTGGTTTTTTATAATCTTCTGGGTTGCATAGGACGTAGGTAGCGACTTGCAACACTACAATTGATGGCAGAGTCAATATTCTCAAGGATTTGAAATGTGGCCTCGCTGACGTGTCCTGCGGTACTTGTACAATCGCTCGGATAGCTCTCTTTTGCATTCGGAAGGCATACTCCCAGTCGGCAGCACACCCCCAAAGCTCTGCGCCATACTGAAGGCGATTAATTACCTATTTATTTACTTCGGGTAATAAATCCTACTAATATTATTATAAATGCGAAAGTTTGTATGTTTGTTTCATACTTCACGCAAAAACTACTGGACCGATTGTGATGAAATTTGGCACACATACCTATAGAATGTAACATGGAGTAACACATAGGATAGTTTTTACCACCACATTATGTGGGCAACGCCGCGGGTAACAGCTAGTGTAATAATAAATGTATAACTAAGCTGTGGATGAAATACATTTCAGAATAAGGAACCCCCCGCTATACGCGAGGGTTGCATTCCGTCGCGTAAAACGTGGAATTTTTAGAAAACTTGTAAAATTTTCTACAGCGGGCAGGATTTGAACCTGCGACGTTCTCTTCCATCTGCGCTACCGCGGCTCGTCTCCTACTCGCAAGTTACCTAACACGGGAAGTGTTTAAAAAATTTGGTATTCAACGGGGTATTTTAATTTCTTTCATTAAATTTTAAAATACCGTGCAGCCTTTTATGAATAAAAATCAGCAAATAATGTCTCGCGAATAAATAAATATCTTGGACATTTCACACAGCGCCATCTAGCCCCAAACTAAGCAAAGCGTATGTACTTATATACTTTTTTTTTAATACATTCATATTATACATAGAAAAGACCCAGACTAAACACAAATACCCAAATACCCTTTTAAAAATGGATGTAATAAATGTCTGTCTTGTGGGGATTGAACCCACGACCCTCGGCGTAGCAGGCAGGGGTACTATCCGCTACATCATCGGTCCAGAATAGGTGTGAAATAGTATAAATATTGAAAATCGCGGTTTAAGGGATCCTCGTAAAACGGGGTCGCGTAAACTCGTATTGGTATGATATATTATGATTCCTCTATTTTCATACACTGAGCCCCATAACTTACGTGAATTGTATTGTATGTAATTTAAAACCAAAGTACACAACATTTCTTTTTGAATTTAATATTCCAACAATACATTTTCTTCTGGTAATTGGTAAATATAATATTTAGTATACAGTTCAAATTCAATTTCTTGTTTACATTTTAACCCTGTGACTTCCTTTTGACAGAATCCTTCTAAAAATCAAAGAGTTTTATTATAACCAAAATACTGTGCTGTAAGTTCGTTGGTTGTAAACATAGACGGTTGTAAAGTTTGTAACCAAGTTGTAACATAAATAAATAAATAAATATTCTGAACGTTTCACACAGCGCCATCTAGCCCCAAACTAAGCAATGGGAACTATGGGGCTATGGGATGGGAACAAGATAGCTGATATTAATACTTAAGCCGACGGCTTAACGTGTCCTCCGAAGCATGGAACCATCTTTCTTTTCAGACAATCAGGTGGTTCAGCCTGCAATGTCCTAACCAGACTGGGAACAAATTCACAAAGTGATAAATAACAACTTTGTGAGTGCCCCAACGAGAATCGAACCCGGAACCTTTACGTCGCAGGCAGTCGCACTACCACTGCGCCACATCGGCCGTTAACAGTTTAGGTAATAGTTTCTAACATAACAGATACATCACTCCCATACAAATGAAAATGAGAATTTTCCCACATTATACTCGTGGGTGTCGTAAAAAGCGACTAACGGATCATTCAGCGATTGGGCAGCAGCGCTCCCTGTGAATTCAACATCTAGCACTGCGCTCGCCAATCCGACTACCAATCGTGGTGAGTATGGCAACACCCTCCAATAAGAGAAAGCCCATGTCGAGCCAGGCGCGGATACAGGGGGTGGCCATAGGGGCAATGGCCTCCTAAAACCCGGATACTCACACAAAAACGAGCTAATAATATTTTTTTTTACATGAAGGGACCTAAAATGTTATCTCACCAAATTGTGACCGATGAAAACAGGAGCGGGCACTTATTTCGACGTGAAATGTCGAGCTCGCCTCGCTCGCAACTCACGATACTTATACTGTAGTATATCGGGGTACAGTACAGCTCCTTTTTAGCTCATTTAGTACCGTTCGCACAACACCAGTTTTAACGTGAAAAATCAAGCTCACTTCGCTTGTAGATGTTATCCCTCTCTCACTCTTCCTTAGTGCTGCTCACCATTTAAAAAATGAAAATTTGGGCTCGCTTCGCTCGCAATTAGTTTTGTGTTGGTGTGGAGCCTTTCTGACTCTCCTTTAGTGCTGCTTGCATCACACCAGTTCAAACGTGAAAAGTCGGGCTCGCTTCGCACGCAATTATTTTTGTGTCGGTATCTATTTCTCTATCAATTTCCCTTAGTGATGCTTGCACCACACCAGTTCAAACGTGAAAAGTCGGGCTCGCATTGCTCGCATAGCAATTAGTATTGTTTTGGTGTAGCGCATATATGACCCTCCTCGCATATAGCGCCTGTGTCCAGCAGTGGACTATTATGGCTGTTGATGTTTATGTCAGGAGCATTCCCTGTTAATTGACATACCTACTTTTATCTGACATGATTATGAACTTGACTGAAAAAGTAATTTTCCAATCATTCAACCATATCTGATTGAGATTAAATAATAGTTATTTTTTAATCTGATGTTATGTAAGGTATTATAATAGTTATTGATAGGTATCTATCATTTGATTTGTTCAGTAAAAGATAATAGAAAGGTTAAGTTCAGGATACCAGATTTATTTATTTTTGGTAAATAGATTATGTAATAAAAACAATCTAAAAGTAGGTAGCTGCTGTGTGATGCCGGCTTAGAATAGCATCACCCCATTTTGTTCAAGTGGGTGTCGTAAGAGGCGACTAGAGACTCGAGGGTTACTTGTTTATTGCAAGTTCAGGCGATGGGCTGGCAATCACTAGGGCAATACCTTTTTTTACCATTGTTTACGCTTACCTACCCCGCAAGGAATTATAGGCGTGTTATAATGTATATATAGTAGTAAATTTAAAAAAGTTAACCCTACCTAGATGAAGAAGCTTTTAACAAACTTTCATGTGTATTTCACAGAAATTACTGCTGCCTCTTTGCTGGATTAGTCTCCTTTTACAACACCAGTAGAGTAAAATGGGGTGATGCTATTCTAAGCTGGCATCACACGGCAAACGCAAAAAACATATCTTACTAAATTCACCAATTTAAGAGATAAACTGAGTTTAATGACTTTGATTATGCTTTTACAATCAGTTTAACAGTACTGAATAAACCAACATAAGCTAAATTGTTAATGACCATACACCTATTACTAGTAGCCTTACTTTAAGCTTAGAATTCATGCAAGGATATCTATACAGGTGTAGAAATATAAGCTGCATAAGGGGTGAACCAGCCCATGAAACTGAACAACTTTCCCTAATGAACATGGGTCGAAATATAAAATAAAAATTTGGACTTCCATTTAAAATGTTACAGCCAACTAGGTCAATTTGTATGGGAGGTCCTTTTTTCATATTTCAACTTAGGTTCCTTGGGAAAAGTTGTTTAGTTTCTTGGGCTGGTTGCCCCTTAAAATATATGCAGTTAATATTTTTACATTCTGTATTTATTAGTA
The DNA here is from genome assembly GCA_027580185.1 of Tuta absoluta. Lineage (NCBI taxonomy): Eukaryota > Metazoa > Arthropoda > Insecta > Lepidoptera > Gelechiidae > Tuta > Tuta absoluta. Next base: position 1,994,055 of record JAQAHW010000003.1, read on the forward strand.
ATTGTATGAACACCAAAAGATGTTACAATGTTACCATTTAAGTGGTAACTCAAGGTGCTGCGTCAAAGTTTTCCTTACCTGCTCTGCGCTTATTCTGCATCTGTTCCCGATGGCACTTGGAGCAGTAGCCCTGCCACTGCGGGTTGCCGAAGTAGTCGCACCCATTCTTGCACTTCAGATCGCTCTGGTCCATACGCAGCGACGGCATCTTTGAAACCATCAAATACTTATACGACCTCTTCAGATTAGGACCGTACCACATAGTGACAAAGATTTTCCAGAAAACCCAAGCCTTACTAGGCAAATTTCAACACTCTACACTCGAACAATCGCCCAAAAATCGACCCGCAACCCTCAGCCCATTTCTCCGGTTTATCTCCGAATTTTAAACGGAATTTTGCAAAGAAAGTAGCATTCATTTCAAGTTACGTGTCTTACGATGACAATCCAACGATTTCCGTCGTTATATAGGCTACGCTTATCAGAAATATGTACTCGAGTATCGGAGATAACCAAATGAAGTCTATATCGTAAATAAAATATGTCCCCGATTAAATAGGGCATAACTTCATAAAGGTATATGATAAAATTACCTTACCTTAGAAATAGGATGCCTGTCGCTTCACTTTTATCAATTAAATTTAGGAAAAACAGGAAAAATTATAACACGAATAAACTGACGCACACAATAACAAAGTGTGACATTATTTTTTTTAAGATCTTAATATCATAGATAGGGCAAACGCAACATCTCTCATACAGCCTCCAAAGAATAACAATTAATAAATTAACGCTCTCTCCTCATCTTCCTAAAAGTTAAGTTAATTCTTGCGCCATGTATCTTTTTCCTTACTGGCAGCGAGTGATACCATATTTCGTTGGTCGGAGGATTCATGAACAAGACGCTTCCATGCTCCAGCTCAATTTTTACTGAAAACATAAGAATATTTCAACTCACAGATCTGAATCAGGCATAAATCATATTCTTTGGTAGTATATTCCTAGATTCAGAACCCATAAAATCTCAGACATAAAATACCATAAATACTACCTGTTGTTGTTATGGTAACGGTTGATGCAAAATATCACAACATTGCGAGGCGTTACGGGAAAGAAATAACCAGCATTTGAGAATATATTTCCTATAGCGGGATCATTATGGATTATTTACAAATCAAGGATGGACAGTATACAAAAACGATTTACGCCATGGTAAGAAAGTTATGATTCATGCATATGTATAGGTAGAGTTAGTATTTCAATACTGTAATCAGTAGTAAGTACCGACATCATGGATCATGATATTTTAAGTACTTCCTGGCACACCTTCACCAAATAGCATTGCATAAGTATGATTATTTACGTAATTTAAAATCTCCAATGCCAAAATGAATGATTACGAAAATATCAGCAGCATACAAGTTTCGCTAAAATAATCGATAAAATAAATACTATCGTTAGCTATTAACAATGCTCGGTCGTTAAACGGGGTTGAGATTAGATTAACGGAAATCGTTAATCCGTTCCGATTGCATTGCTCATATCGTTCGCTGGTTCTTATAGTTTTTAAAAATCTACTTGATATTTAAAGTAAAATAATTAAAACTAGTTATTGTTTCATACACCTAGATAGTGAAAGTGTTTATGAAAGCAACATTGTATTGTATCTCATCATATACGTAGGTTACTTTGTAAATTGCTGGCACGAGTAACAATACAGGACATTTTTAATTTAGTTTAAATCGCATGTGCACACTTAACATGTACTTATAACGTCTAATGCAGTTATAATAGAATGACTCATATGTAAGTACCTAGTTATAAATGTCTTTAATAATAAACGCACACACATCCACTACATGACCGTAACCGCCTTACACAAGTTGTTTTCTTTATGATAATCGTTTTATCACGATCAGATAATCAGCATTCAATTGTATCTAAATTAGATTTATCTATGAGACGACCTTCTCAACACCATGAACTTTGAACTGTTTTTCAGATTAAGGAAGCAAGATACGAAGATGCGATAAAAGCACTTACTGATGCTATTAATTTTAATCCAAACCGTGCTGGACTTTCTCTCCTTGGGTATTGCTACTATCGAACTCAAGCCTTCGTTGAAGCTGCCAACTGCTATGAACAACTTTCAGCGATGCATCCAGATGTACCTGAATATAAATTATATTTTGCCCAATCTTTGTATGAAGCCTCAATGTATGACGAGTCGTACAAAGTCACCATGCAAATAACGGCTCCAGAACTAGAAAAGAAACTGACAAAACTGCAGTCCGCCATCAAATATGGCGAAGAAGACACCATAACAGCAAAGAGTTTGGTCGAAGAATATCCTGCAGATGATATGGACAAAGATATCAACCTTGGATGTCTGCTGTATAAAGATAATCAATATGAAGAAGCTTTACAAAAGTTTTCTAGAAGCCTTCAAGTATTAGGATTTAATGCTCATCTCCATTACAACGTTGCACTTTGCTACTTTAGAATGAAGGAATATCCCCAAGCTTTAAAACATATAACATTGGTTATAGAAAGAGGAATTCGGGATCATCCAGAGCTTGCAGTTGGCATGCAGTCTGAAACTTCAGAAGTTAAATCAGTTGGTAATACCTTGACGCTGCATGAAACTGCATTGACTGAGGTGTTTAATCTAAAAGCAGCCATTGAATACCAGCTAAAAAATATAGAAGCTGCAAGAGAAGCTCTAAATGATATGCCTCCAAGACATGAACATGAACTTGACGCTGTAACTCTACACAATTTAGCTCTAACATCCATCGACATAAAACCGACAGATGGCTTTGAGAAACTACACTTTTTATTACAACAAGATCCTTTTCCTCCAGAAACATTTGCTAATCTTTTGCTGCTATATTGTAAATTCGAGTACTTTGATCTGGCTGCTGATGTGCTTGCCGAAAACGCTCAATTTACCTACAAATATCTGACACCATATTTGTACGATTTCTTGGATGCCATAATTACAAGTCAAACATCTCCTGAAGAAGCTTTTCAGAAGTATGAAGATATCGCGTCGAAACATGCGGAGCAGCTGAGAAAGCTGACGAAAGTCGTGCAAGAAAGCAGATCTCAAGGCGATAATGATCAAGTTAAGAAAGCAGTTGTTGAATATGAAGAAGCGTTAGAGAGATACATCCCCGTTGTGATGGCGCAAGCAAAAATCTACTGGGATCAAGAAAACTACGGACAAGTAGAAAAGATTTTTCGTAAATCTGTTGAGTTTTGTAACGAGTCCGATGTTTGGCGTCTCAATGTGGCTCATGTTCTTTTCATGCAAGAGAATAAATACAAAGAAGCCGCAAGTTTCTACGAACCTATCGTGAAAAAACAATTTGATAATATCTTAGACATCAGCGCAGTTGTTTTGGCTAACTTATGCGTTTCCTACATAATGACATCTCAAAACGAAGAAGCTGAAGATATTATGCGCAAAATAGAGAAAGAAGAAGAGCAGCAAATATTCGAAGATCCTCAAAAGAAATGCTATCATCTATGCATTGTCAATTTAGTGATTGGTACATTATATTGTGCAAAAGGAAATTATGAATTCGGTGTATCAAGAGTGATAAAGTCACTCGAGCCCTTCAACAAGCGACTGGGCACTGACACTTGGTTTTACGCAAAACGGTGTTTCTTATCATTCCTTGAGAATCTAGCTAAGCACTTAATCGTTGTTAAAGATAACACTATAAAGGACTGCTTGAGTTTTCTTGAAGGATGCGAGACTTACGGAAGGCGGGTCAGCACAGTAATTGAAAATCCCTTCCAAGAGGAGGACGCAAATACTAAAGCTAAACAAACCGTGACGTATGAAGCTCGTTTACTCCGCTACATGTTCTATAAGCTAAGGAATATAGATGATTCTGTAACTATTAATAAGTATGAAGATTTAAAATAAACTTACTTGGAGGTATAAGCTTTTTCTCTTTACCAGGCTTTCGAGCATCTTTATGTTTTAGAACGAAAGTTCGTTGCTGGCCCAACGATATTGAAGCAATAGGGTAATTAGGATCTAACTCTGGTTCGTTGTCTCTGTGCTCTCCCATATGGTCACTACCATTCCTATATCTAAAAACAATAGTAATCTATCATCTCTAGGTGCCCACTTCAATATTCCAATAGTTTTATTTGCAATCGACTCACTTGTTAACTAGCACAAAGTCGTACTTAATGCCTTTGAGAGACATGAGGAATTGTCGAAGAGCAAGTACTGGTGCTGGCCAAGGTAAAGCTGGTATTGTGACTCCAGAATATGTGTAGGTGATTCCTGGGTCACCGTAAGCTACTTGCTGCCGCGGCAAAGGGTAGATTTTACCAAAAACTCTAAAAGGCCACAGAATAAATAATTGTACTAGGGTATACAAGGCAGAACAAACATGTTTTTTGGTGCCTTCGATCAACGCGGCCTTCCGTACCCGTAATCGGAACGAGACGGAAGACCGCGTTTCTCGAAGTTTGCCAATGATCTTATATGTTACTAGAGGCCAGCCCAGCGGTTTCAACCACTGCTATTCGTTTTCCCGTAGGAATAAGATATTTTCCCGTGGTAAAAAGTAGTATTTGTTACTTAGGGACGTTGTTGCTTTTTAATGGTAATATAGTTTTTGAAATAGGTCCGTGCTGTAGAAATCCTATTTCACATACGCCACTTAACGACGAATGTTCTCTTCACACGTATTCCAGTCGTAGTCCGAGCGGCTGGTGCTAGCAACCGTTCCTACCTTACAGCATAAAGAATATGCGCTAGCTATCTACAGAGTACTATTAATTATACTGTGCTACAGGTACAGGAACTAATAGTAACTCTAATTGGTACTGGTCAGCCGCGGCGGCGCAGCGTGGCACATTTGCGTTTGTCGGAGTAGCAAAAAGTTTGCCTTAGTATGACCATGAAAAAAACTTCATCGAATAATATAATGAGAGATACTTGTAACGCTTGAAGCAGTTTAGTAAAGCGTATAATTCTTGGTCCGCTTGACCCCAGCCCGGCGGTTTTGCTCTGGTCCGAACAATAAAGTCTTTTACTTTCCGACAAAGTAGGTAAACGCATACGTATTTTAGCTCATTTAACATTTATTTTAATAATAATATTTCAGTTTAAGCTACCTAGTCACTCATACATTGGTCCGCCTGAGCACAGCCTGGCAGTTTTCCCGGTCCAAGCAATTTTTATATTCCGTTACAAAGGACGTGGGAGTTTGTAGTATGGTGCTGGGCAATTTAATAAAATGCATACTTGTAAATGTACCTACTAAACACCAACCGTCCCACGATCACTTTTTGAAATTAATTCGTTTCCAGTAGTAGAACGATACGACGTCGCAATCTGGCGCATGAATTAGGATTTCTACTGATAGACCTCTTGCGCAACATCTCAAAACTGTGAAACTTAAAAATGAGGGATTTGTCTTTGGTCAACTCAAATTAACCAGAAAATATTTATTTTGTGTTTCAAGCAAGTTTCAAGACCATGCTACCGTAGAGGATGCCCCATAATGTAAGGTAAGTAAATAAATTATGATTGGATGGGTTACCATATAGGTATATCCTTTTGGAATTACTCTGTTGGTACGTGGTTGGTACTTACTTAATCTTTGATAAGTCTCCAGTAAAATATTCCAAAGTTTCTTCCAGTTCTTGAAAAAGACAACTTGCCACAGTTGTTGGTATTTACATAGAGTAGAAATCACATAGAGATGACACTCCCGCTCCAGACGCGCTCAAGGTCAATCCGTCTGGCTGTCTCTTAGCGAACAATTCAGTCGGGAGTGCGCTTCGCCGCGGAAACGTTCGTCGTGCGGGTCGAATTTTCATTTTTTGTGAAAAATTTAGCAATGCCGAATTATTGTGGTGTGTATGGCTGCAAAAGTGATGCGAGGAAAACTCCGCATCTAAGTTTTTTTAATTTGCCTGAAGATGAGATTAAAGAGAGATGAAATACCTAGGTACCTACCATTCGTTATTATACGTAATTGTTGTGTGTACTCCTATTTTTACTTACGTAGGTACCGAGTTTCCATTTTCTAATTTAAACTACCTAGGTGCCTAAGTCATTGTTAGCTGATAATGATAAATAAGCACATTCGTATCGTAGGTATGTTTTGCACCTATTTTAAAATTCTGTACCTACCTATTAACAATAAAATGGCAAGGTAAGACTTTAAAACGGGTAAATATTTTGTTCCCATGGGAAAACTGTTAGCAGCGGTCGCAACCGCTTGACTGGCCGCTAGTCTGGAATAAAATTATTGGTACGTGACAGCCCCGACTTAAAGCGCGGAAGAGTGAGGGGCGTTACGGGCTGCGGGGGGAAGTAGGTATTTAAAGCGCGGCTTTTGGGGCCCAGACAAAGGAGTTTCGTTTCTATACGCAGTATTATTATCTATTCTTATGGTATTTAATAGATTTCCACTCTACAGAACTTAAATCGATTTCCTTGAGTTTATCCATTAGTTTACCAACCAACCTGCAAGTAATACTAATGGGGAGGAGTTCCTTATACTGGCAACATTTCAACGCCACAAGACAAAAAGTGGTCGCAAATGAAAAGAGAAATATTCAATTACAAGTTAATTTTCAACAAATAATTGACACATCTGGAGATATAGCAGTTGCTTTTAATCTATACTTACTGGTAAGCAATCTCTCAAACACAAAATAAACTCTTGAAACGAAAGGAAAACAACAAACACTTTATACCATGTTATTTGTAAATATTGCTAAAGTAAAGTGTTACCAATTTTCAATAACAATTACCCCTTGTACTGGTAAAGATTTGGTGTAGTACGTTTGCAGGAAATTCCCGCATTAAAATATTTCCTGATATCTAAAACCTAATAAGATAATTAATATAATAGTTAAAAATAATTTTATCTCTGTTCAACTAAATGTTCTCAGAAATTCAAGAATGTTTAAAGACTTTTACCAACTTTGACGCAGGTTTCGAACCTGCGGCTTTGGGTATTAGTGCTACCTACGCGTCTTACGACTGCGCTACCGCGGCTCACCTGCCGCTGGGGAATTCATGCAAGCTTAACTTAATGCTTTAGGCTTGTATGTATTAACCTTTTTAAGAAGTTCCAGAATGCCCTAGATTTTCTGTAGTAAGTAATTTTTTAGATTAAAAAAATAATTACGCTAATAAGTGTCTTTAAACACCTTTGGATTTTTCAACTACCAACGCACAAGGTAATAAAAATAGCATTCTAGTTGTAGTGAACTGTTTTCTTCCTCGTAGCCTCGCTGGCTTTCCTTTTTCGGAGCTGTAGTCCGTATTCATTGTTAGCGATATCAAAATACGATGAATAAGAGTGAATTGCCACCGCAAATATAATGTCCAAACTCTAATTATAACTCTACTAGCGGTCCGCCCAGCGGTTTCACCCGCTGCTACTTACCAGTTTTCCCGTAGAAATTGGATCTTTGCCCGCAGTAAAAAGTAGTTTACTTCTTTACTCCGTTCCAGCAGAAGTGACTCAACAGGACCATGTGCCAGCAAAAGCGGCCCGTCATGTTAAACAACTTTTAATTTGATGCCGATACCTTATCTCCTGTAGTTTAGATGGGATGCTGGTGGTCTGCTTTAGGTACTCCAGACCCGCGATGACCATGTACCAGCAAAAGCAGCCCGTCATGCTAAACAACTTTTACTTTGAAGCCATTACCGTAGCTCTTCTAGTTTAGATGGGATGCTGGTGGTCTGCATCAGGTACTCCAGATCCTTGATGACCATGTTCCAGCAGAAGCGGACCGTCATGCTGAACAACTATTGCTATCAAGCCATTATCGTATCTCATATAGTTTAGCAGTGCTCCTGGTGCCCACCATCAGGTACTCCAGACCCTCAATGACCAATTGCCAACAAAAGCGGCCCGTCATGATAAACCACTTTTACTTTGAAACCATTACCGAATCTCCTATAGTTTAGATGATATACTGGTGGTCTGCATCAGGTACTCCAGATCCTCAATAACCATGTGTCAGCAGAAGCGCCCCGTCATGCTGAACAACTTTTGCTATGAAGCCATTTTCGTATCTCTTATAGTTTAGCTGTGCTCCTGGTGCCCTTCATCAGGTACTCCAGATCCTCAAGTGCTGACAAAAAGTAGTCCAAGTCCGTTTTCAATATACCACCAATATCAGTGCCAAATTTCACGAAGATCGCTAAATCGGTTTGGCTAATTTGGTTAATATCCGCTATATTTCCCGCTTTTCCTGCTTCTAACCGTTTTCCCGTGGGAATGAGGAATTTTCCCGTAGTAAAAAGTAGCCTATGTTACTCAGGAATGTTGTAGCTTTCTAATGGTGAGAGAATTTTGGAAATCGGTCTAGTAGTTTCGGAGTTTATCGATTACATACAAACAAACAAAAAAACATAAAAACAAAAAACAAAACTTTCCTCTTTATTATATTAGTGTAGATGTAGATAACTTCCTAATACATTTTCAAGGACGTTCCTTGGGTCGTGGGAAGACTCGGTGCAGAGGCAAAGATGCCCCCAGATTTTCAACGCCACCTGACGCTGATTACAAGTTCTTTTTATTTTTTTAAACATATGTCAAAATGCCTCATTAGGCCACCGCAGAGCAAGACCAGTTTTTGTGAGCGACAGCTCGAGCACTTTTGACTAGAAATTCGAAAAGTAACTACGTTATTGAAATTAATTTGACATTGGCTAGAATGACAAACAACCGGAGGCGTTGGTCATTCTTGGCAATGTTAACTATAGTTCAATAACGTTCGGTTCTTTTTAAAATTTCTAAATCGCTTGTTCTGTCGCTTGCAAAAACATACGTTTTGGGTCCTCTTCAACCCCGTTTTTTCGTCCCGTGGTCGTCTGCGGCAGCCCTACGAGCTGTTTTTGCAAACGACAGCTCGAGCATGTCTCTAGATATCCTTTATAGTGACAAACGCCAGTGAGTATAGTCAGTGACAAACGGCTCTCATCCATCACGGTCGCCCGGCGACATCCAGCGGCGTTTGTCATTCTAGGTAATGACATTTTTATTCCAATTACACATGGTTCATTTTCAGATGTCTATGAAAAAGTGCTCTTGGTGTCGCTCGACACCTGTCAGCGCCACGCCTTACCTAAGCCAAATTGGGCGTTTTTGGCTTTCTAGCCGAGGAGTGCCAATAAGAAACAATATGAAATAATATGACAATAGGTTTACTGTCTGTGATAAACAGAACATCCATCAAAAAATAAAATCTTTAAACAAACACGAGCGGAGGTGCTGCCGGTGTCGACTCTCTTCTAGCTATTGAAAAGTTACAGCTTGATTTCATGAACTGTTGAAACGCAGGAGACTCCGTCAAGAAATTTCGATGTGGCACGTTCAAAGTAGATGGTCTTGGATGATGACGATCTCGAATTATAGTTGTGGATGATCTCGAGCTGGAATATTTGAAAAAAGTATCTGATTAGATATGATATCATGCGGTATATGGTTCATCAGAATAAGAGGCCGTACATATTTTTGAGTCATTTTGTCTTGTTTCTTTAATTCTGTAGGACCTAGTTTAAAAAAACAGAATAACTAACAATGTGTTATGATATGTTTTATTGAAGATTAATTCAATATCTAAAAATTGGCCCAGACAAATTATTGATTTTGATTGTTCAGTTTGTTTTATAGTTAATAACTTGAGACGTGTTTTAAATTGTTTCCTTGCGGACGTTCGTATCATTATTGTTTACATGAATTTTAAAATATGGAGTGGTTTATAAAGTATACAGCAATAAAGACAATGAAAAGTGCTAGAAATTGGCCGAGGAGTTTTTAGTAATTTTATTCAAAAATTCAAAGAAAAACTGCGGTAAAATGGCCCTACTTTGAAGAAATTTTAAACGTATACAGCGTCGGATTTCTCGTACAATACAACACGTTTTGAAAAAAATCAATTTACACATTGAAAAATAGATTCATGCTAACACATTTGCTGTCAAAAAAAATTGCAAATATGTATTTTATGAAATTTATCGAATATTTTAAAGTTCTTCGGAATTATCAATTATATACGGGAGCGCAAATGCTGTTTCGGCAGACCGCGCGCCGCGCTCTTGGGAGAAGGACGTGTAGCCTGCTGCGTCACACTCACGCACACATACAAAATTACGAATGTGTGTCGTTCGCGCGCGTAGAGGACAGTAGATCACGCGTCACAGGCGGAATTATAGTGCGACCATTTAGAAGCTCATAACATAACAATATAAAAATAAAATAAAAGCGCTAAAAAGATGACTAATAAAAATGATAAAGAAGAATGTAAAATAGTCTCGAATTAAAACCACAATTGGTATTACCAAGTACAGGGTCAGTTACACATAACCAAAAAAAAAAATACTGCCTGTTTGGTGTCTGGACTGGCCCTGATTATGAAATTAAAACTGCATTCACTGAAAGGGATGATGATTTCTTTACACTTGCTTACTTCCAGAAATCGTCGACTCGCGAAAAAATCGATCAATGGTGCTAAGAGACACAAGTTTTTAAAATAAATATGTAATAGTGAATAAATAAGATTTATTATTTATGCCAAAAAACAAATTTGAAAACTACTATAGTATAATTACAATGGATAACCATGGTGCGTTTTCCTTTTATGTCTAATAAATCTACAAAAAAATTACGAGAAAAACTTTGTTTTTACTTTTTCATATCTTAAAAAATGGCCGAGATATTAAAGTTCAAAGTGTGTAGTTTCGGGCGAAAGTTTTTAAAAACGCGGGCGGGCGCAGACTAGCCGATGACGTCACGGCTCGAGTCATTCGGCAGTCGCGCTTATGCTCGCACGTCGTCGCGCAGTGAAATTAAATATTATAAAATAAAAACCCAGGGAAATACTGTATTGTGCCGCAATGTTTAAACTCCACGGTTAAAACACCAAATAAACTCTTCTTTTATGTGAAAAGAGTTGATTCAATAGGCCCTAAAACTGTAGCGCACTACTGCTGTGAAGACTACCAAGATTACCAAGCAGAACTTCGACGGCCGCCGGTGGCAGAAACTAATGTTAAAGTATACCTACCTACATATGAACGTACTCACGTACTTAGATTACTTGGGCATCCTGATTGCTGAAGTACCTACCTATGTAGGTACCACCTTGTCGTACCTACTCTACTTGCAATGGTACAGGCGAGTGTGTGTAGGTGAATAAAAGGGGTACCTTTAGGTAGATGCGTGGAGTAGACATGCGCCTCCTTGACCCACACTGTAGGTATAAGAGTTGGCTAGAGTAGGTATGCGTGTGCGCCTCCTTGTCAAGGAGGCCGCCGCCGTGGTACCTACTTCAGGATGGACGCACATGCACCCGCCAGTTCCACGGCGAGTAGGTAGAAACGCATGGCAACCCATAGGTAGGTTTTAACGAGCGCAAACTGTAGGTACCTAGGTTCCTTATCTAGTATTTTATATCACACACATTTTGATTGAGTTGAGGGAGTAGGTACAACTAGGAACCTTACGGGTAGGTATTTCAGGCAGGATGGTAATGAACACGCGAGTGAAAGTATTTTTATCACCGCCCATAGTAGGTATGTAGGTACTAAAAAAAAACCACTATGATTCAGTTGAGGTAATGCTTACATATTACATACCTTTTCATTGTTAGTCCACGAATTTCGGCAGCGGTAAAATCTTTATTCATCATGAAATATTGGGCCACCATCAAACTATCAATTTTGGCAGATTGTCCGACTGACCTTTCACAAATCCTGCTTCCATTTTACTCATTACACTTATATAACATACACATAAACACCATATAAAGTATTTCTTTGAAAGAACGAAGAAAATCGAAACAAAATCACCGAAACGTGCAACGCGCTGTGTTGTGGTCGCGAGTTGTCCCAAGCCGAGCCGTGACGTCACAGTCTTAGCGCGCGTAATCTCGGAAATTCAAAATTGGGGTAAAACTTATCTTCGTCATAACTTGCGAAATACTGCATGTATTGAAGTGAAATAAAAACTAGTGTAATGTACGTGATCTACGCTCCAATTTAAAGTGTATATGGAAGTCATATTTTGACCCCTCAGGCTTATCCATTCAAATTGAAAACAATAAAAACATGACTGATAAACATACATAAAGGTGAGTACAGATTAATCACACCCCAACACCCCTGAATAGTAGTCGGTAATTAATCAGGTCCACAAATTCCAAAAATTCTTAGTAGGTACGCAATAATTTAAAACTTTTTCATACAATTGCCACAAAAAACTATAAATAGGATCAAAACTGATTGATCGAACTATACGCTGCCGTCCGCCGCTGGGTCTGCATATCGCCGCCGCTCGGCTGCACGATGACGCGTTCTAGTACTAATTACCTACTTTCGCCCGGCGCAATTTCATGTACGGCCTCTTAACACAGAACCGCAAAACCAAGTATGACATTAAGCGTGAGAGCGACAACGTGAGCCTGACTCGTAGAACAAGGAGAACTTAATTATATCCCACGTAGAAAATAAACCGTGTAGGAAAACAGAAGCAAAGAAACTTACTTAGCTACATCCAAATCCAATAGGCAGTCTGACTCGTGGTACACGGAGTATTCTCTTATTCTTCTAATCGCGTCACCATTGTCGAAATTGAATCCATAGTCATACTCGTACAATTTTTCTATTTTGCCTTCCTTATCTTTAATAGTCCAAACATATTCTCCAGGCTGACTTTTCAGTTTAAGCCTTGGGCTGTCGGATGCAACAGTAAAAATGGTCTCTTGAGCCTTAGCGCTGGAACTTGTGCTTGGCAGAGTCTGGCTGTCTTTGTCCTCGTCCGATCGTCTTTTCGGCTTTGACGTGCTTTGACGAAGACACTGAAAGATACTTGAGATGTCGGCTTGTGCATCACTTACAAACATATTTTCTTTAGTCTTGACCATAAAATTTGCGCAATACGCTTTCAAATTGTTATCTGTAGATTTAAAAACTTTATTGACCAATTTCATAAGATTAGCATCAGCTTCTTCTTTATCTTTAATGATTTTCTTTATACGATTCTTAAGGTATAAGTTTTCCTGGCTGGTCATTAGATGAATTTGTTGAAAATTCAGATATTGGGATCTGCTTTCTTTAATTTGCTCTTGAGTTTCTTGAATCTGCTGCATAAGCCTTTTCTTCGCCATGTTCTCGAGATGATGTCGAAGTCGCATGTTTTTATTCTCCTTCACAGCTACAACTAATAGTTGGCCTAGTCTGTTTCGTTCAAGTCCAACTTCTCTTAGTCTTTTAAGTAAAAGTAAGTTTCTGTCTTTCCTTTGTTCATCAGGTTCATTTTCATTTAGAAAAGGAATCTGAAATCTGATTTTGGAGAAGCTTATTGCAAGCTTGCATTTTTTAATTTTCTCCCAGGTTTGCTCCCAACATGGGATTATTAATGTTCGTGTGGTAATCCAGCTTGTTGTGGCGGTTTTTTTAAAATACATCAAATAGATTTTTAGGTTTGCTCGTATATTCATTTTTATAATAGTTTTCCGTGCATAGATGTATATCTCCGATTTTTTATTAAAGATCGTAACGGCCAAAGCACCGGCTATGAAAGTTAAATAATTTAGAAATGCCATATTCGGTCTCTGGTTATTTCCGTAGCTGAATTTTTCGTTAAAATTTGTGTGTGGTGTAGTTGGCTTTTGAGGGGTATCTGGAAAAGCGTTATATCATTAAAACAAGTATCTACCCAATGGAAGATTAATTTTATTCTTATATATTTGTATGAATGTGATTCAATTTTACCTACTATTTGGTATCAGTCTATTTTATACACTAAATATTAACTAACTGTTTATTCGCATACCTCTGTGGTAGATCCGATTAAGATGTATGTCCATATAACATAACAAGGTCCACATGACAAGGCCCAAAAAAATTAGCCATTTTATTGCAAGATACATAATAGTACCAAACTAGTATCCTTAATATATTTTCTAGAGAAATTTAATAAATACTCCCAATCTTTAAACTGTACCAAGAATTTGTTAAATTGTATTGAAAACATATTTTAGCATTTTTAATGCGACCACATAAAAAACTGACAAAACTGTCGATGAAGGTCATGTGATATGTCATGTTCCTCTTCTTTTAGGGTTCCGTACCCAAATGAAATGGATTGCGAGTGCTACTTTATTTTATTTTATTAGGTAAATACAACAGGCAACAAAAAAAACGACTTCGTCAATCTTTTGTCATCTTGTGTTTATAATTTTATATATTCAAACTATTCAAAGTCTTCTTCGAAACTTGACACTGGCGAAATCGTAATAAAAACGCTATTAAAACAAATGAAACTTCCAACCATACAGAGCGCCCCGTCACTTAAAGATAGACTTTTCTTCGGGTCGGGTAATATCGGGATCCGTTGCAACGAATTAATTCATTAATTTACTCAATTTTGTATTTATATAATACATACACAAATCACGCCTATAATCCCTTGCGGGGTAGGCAGAGCATAAATGGCCGCATAAAACGGACATTTACGCCACGTCTGACAAACATTTGAGGGTCACCCGGAAAATTGTGTATCGCCATAGTGACAGGTTGTCAGCCCATCGCCTTAAACTGCAATACACACCCTCGAGTCCCTTAGTCGCCTCTTACGACTCCCACGGGCAAGAAATGGGGTAATGCTATACTAAGCCGGTATCAATAATATAGTGTAATTTATTAAATAAATTAAATTAAATAGTCTGTAATCTCTCGAGAAATGGCCTGGGCGATTTCGCGCTGTAGAGGCCGAGCCGCTGACTATCCGTCCCTTAATATAAGTATGCGTTCGTTTTAACTACAATAACATACTGTTTTTGCTAGTTTTTATCTCAACTGGAATGAAGGATGTAAGTATCTCATTAACAGTGACACAGTTAACCAGTTGTGTATTTTGTTTGTACAGATGGTCTATTACTGTGTACTATAAACTTACTAGTTTACGACACATAAATACTGAAGTAGAGAAAAATAAATATTTAACCAACAATCTTTTTGCCATTTTATGGAAAATGGTACGGAACTCCACATGCGGGAGCCTGAATCGCACTTAGCCGATTTTTCTATTTTGTCAATGATTGTCACTTATAATTTATTTTATGGAGTAAGGAGGATTTATTCCTACCACAGTAAATTAGTGTCCTAGGTTTTTGTCGGCATTTGGTGCACCATTACAAACAAAACTTTGGTACATCATTGTTTGTTTAGGCACTTATTGAGATATAAATAAAACCAAACAATTTAACTACTTCAAACTCTTTAATCTGATCAATCTTCTAAATTTTACTTGTATGGCTAGCCCTAGCAATGTAACATTCTTTTTATACCATTCAATATTATAATTGATATGAGTCTTCCAATTCCTGTCTAGGAAAGCCTTGTAGAACACACTCATTTCATCTGCTGTTAAGTTCTGCCTGTCTTCGGGAAGGTTTTTTTTCAAATATTCTTCTCTCTCCTGTAAACAAAAAAAAGTTTATTTAAGCAAAAATCACAAGAGAAATCTAGGTTAGTATGTGGATTTGGTTCTGGTAAAAATATAGATCTTGGACTGTCAAATAATGAGTATTTTTTTTGTGGAGAGGTTCCCCCTTACAACAATATTCGACAGTCCAAGTTCTATATTTTAACCTTAGTTTTTGTCATATTTATGAAAGGAAAACTAAGAAATCTATCTCATTTTTTAATTTTAAGCTAAACTACTTTGGCTGGAGTTGCTACGTTGCTACTCTTTAGTTATATAAAGCTAGGTTACCTGAAAAAATCGCGAGTTGTGTTTTGTCCAAAAATTCTGGTTCCATTCCTGCACTTCCAACCGGAGCTCTCTGTACCTCTTCTCGAGTTCAGTTTCATCAGTAGGCTGCTTGACTATCACTCTTCTTAGGTTAGAGACTGGGTCTGGAGGCCCAATCATGTCAGTGTTAATCTTTTTTGGGTTCGGTGGCTGAATCGACTTCGTATCTGGCGTTGTGCTCGTATGTCTTACTAGAAACATACATATGCGACATGTGCCACTACCCGTCCTAATTGATAACATTGTTTTAACAGCGAAACTACACGTTTTCAGGTGGATTTTTGATAATTATTTTCATCAAGTCGCGATCGATGGGACAAAATCCATTAACTGTCATAATCAGCTGCTTGCTTGCTGCTGTCAAGTTTTGGTAGCGTTCATAGATTTGGACGCATCGATGCGTAATATCTAAATTTGACAATAATAATAATGTTCGAGCGAGTTTGATGTACAATATTCTATATTGCTCTGTCCTGCTCACTCGATTTATAAAAAGTAACTACATTGACAAAAAAGGTGCAATGTCAAAAATAAAAAAGTAAAAATTACCTTTATTGCCTGCCGGACGAATTATGTAAAAGTGCAAAAAATTCTAAAAAACTGCAAAATTTACGGAATAAATTCTTTCCGTATACCTACGTGTTAACAACCTGTGTTCTTTTTAAACTACAATGACTAAGGATGAGAAGATCAAAGCAAGTTCTACTGCTGCAGCAGAAGATGTATTTTCTACAAAATTGGACATGTGCCTTACCGACACTATCATCAAAGCAGGTAAAAAAATGCTGCTACTTAATTTGTTTATTTTAAGTCACTCGTTAAGTGCTCTAAGACGACTCGTTCAACATACGGACCACTCGCTGCTTTTGTGTAAATTTTTAGTTGGATCATATGATTAATAGTTTGAGTCAGCAACAAAACTTTCGGAAAAATACACTGAAGCTTTTTCAACATAAAATAAAGAAAATATTAATGAACATTAAATCGAAGTTATCATATTAAGAAATAAGTTGTTTTTTTTTAATAACTTATTTAGCTTTACACTTGTGTGTATCTAAATTAGACTATTACTAAGTTATCCTACTCATATACATTAAATTTTAAACTTTAACTTCTTTTGTTAATATTGCAGAATGAAAATTTTATTTTCGAGATTCCGATTACAGCCAAACCAAAGCGGTCCATAAGTGAAATGACTCACTTTAAGCAGGCTGCCTGCTTTTGTTTTAGGCATGTTGTAGGTATTTCAGCTAAAATATGCATTATACATGGTGTAAAAAAATTTGCTAAGAATATTTTAATGGGTGAACCAGTACGTGAAACTGAACAACTTTCCCCAAGGAACATAGGTCGAAATATGAAAAAAAAAATTGGCCCTCCCATACAGATTATCCCGGCCGGGTAATACACTAAGTATGGGAGGGTCAAATTATTTTTTCATATTTCGACCTATGTTCCTTGGGGAAAGTTGTTCAATTTCACGTACTGGTTCACCCCTAAAAAATATTCTCAGCTAATTTTTTTACACCTTATAATAAGGATCATGATAATTTCAAATGAAATTAATTCAATGTAGGATAGGTACTTATTACTTATTAACCTCATGATCCATCATTGTAAAATAAATAAATGTGTATATCACAATTTTCTTCTTTTTATTACAATTTTGTATCACCCTAATAGAAAACCAGCTCAGGTGGGATAAAAAACTAAAAATAAAGGCATTGCCTCGGGCTGGCCAGGTTAATCACACTGCATGTTACTTTATAATCACTTGGCATGTAATAATAATGTCAAATCTTTAAATTTACCTAAAAATTTTGAAAGCATTATTTCTTTACACCATTCTATCTTCACTTTATTCTATTGCTTTTATAAACAAAACATCTACATGTCCCAATAATTTGCTGAAATTTATATATGTAAGTTCCAGTTACATATTTATTGGATTCTGGTTTTTATACTTAAAATTGGTGTAAATAAAGAAATATTCCTTTAAAAATTATCATTCCTACATTATTTCATTTATTTTGTGTAATTTTTATTCTTGTATGGTCCGGTCTACTGTTCCACAGATTCACAAGGTTCTAAGATTTACTTAAAATTGCCTAATATTGAATTATTGACCTGAACGAAGATTGCTTGCACAGTATATTAAAATTGTGTTTTTTATGTTACAGGTTCTGGAACAATGTTAGGTGCCGTCACATCCATGCTATTCATCAGGCGACGGTGGCCAATTGTGGCAGGCTTGGGAATCGGCATCGGCATTGCATGGGCCAACTGCGAACACGAGTTGAACACGGCTGCACAAAAAGGCAAATTGTAAAATCAAGAATCAATCAATCAAGAATGTCTACAACTATAGAGTAGGTATTTTACTGTGCACTTTTGTTAAACTTCCAGATTTAATAATTTATGTTGAAATAGTTGTGAAAACATGTGGTTATGTTAACAAATTTGTAATTTTATTTAAAATTTGTAATGGAAAAGATGTTTGTATGCATATACTCACAAATATCACGCCTCTAATCCAATCACGGGGTAGGCTGAGCGTAAACGGCCGCAAACAACGGACATTTACGCCACGTCTGACGAATATCTGAGGGTCGTTCGGAAAATTGTGTATCGCAATATTCGCCTAAGTGAGAGGTTGTCAGCCCATCGCCTATAATTTCAATCGCACGCTCGAGTACCTTAGTCGACTTTTACGACTCCCACGGGTAAGAAATGGGGTAATTCTAAGCCGTGTGATGTCGCCTTAGAATAGCATGTAAATTTTATGCAAATTAAATCAGAAAATGCTGTAATTACTCAAATTAAAAGTTTCAAATAAGAACGCTACAATATTTACGAGTAAGATGACTTTTAGCATGAAAGAACATCATAATTATTTCAGGTAGGTACGCGTGTGAAATGCGCGCTAGGGCAAATGCTTAGGAAATGAAATAGACAACGTAATCTCCAGGTTGCTAAATGTTGTGGAAATCTGTTGTGGTGGGTCCTCTCTTCACAACATCCAATGAAATGAAATAAAATTTACATATTGACGACATGATTTGTCATTGTAAACAAGCATAAGAAATTTTAAAGAATTAAAAACACGACTGCTTCTGAGATAAAGCCTATCCTATGACATTCGGGATAATGTAAGAATTCTTCCGATACAATTCCCATTCGAATCTGTTGAGTGGTTAACGAGTTACAGTCCTTTAAAGATCGCACATGAACTTTCTTTTTATAATAGTTTTGTATTCTCGTAATAGAAAACGGGCTCGGGCGAGATAAAAAAGTAAAAATACACTGCCTCGGGGCTGGCTGCAAGTATTAGTTGCAAAACTAACCCGGTAGATGGAGCCGTGCCAAGCATTAAAGTACACCTGCAAAATTGGCGGGCAAGGAATGAGCTGCGGTAGCCCAGATGGAAGAGGCGTCGCCACTAGTAATGCGAAAGTCGCAGGTTCAAACTCATTAAATTTCCCGTAACTTTGGTTCTCACACTACAATCAGAAAATGCATGGTGTTAGTTGGTTTCACTTTTTTGATACCGTCGATAGAGGTGGCACTTCAAAAAAAAATATTTTATAATTAATCTATCAGAATGTCCGTTGATCAAGTTTTTTAAGTTAGAACCTATAAACTCAATGAAATATTCGCTATAATTAAAGTGCAAGTTAAGTTCGTCAAAATACATTTTAATTTGATCATCTTCTTTCGAAAACCTCTTAGTTCAGTGGAATCTTCGTCGTCCGTCTGAAAACCTCAGCAAACATTTCAAAAGGCGACTATAGAGGCGATCACAGGCAGGAGGCGACATAATGTCCGCGCTAAGATGGCGTAGAACATTGGGACTTTTTGATCCAAATTAAGGAAAAATTTGGTGGATGATAAGGACGTACAAACATAGTTGATACAAAGAAGAAAAAAATGCTTAACGTTATTTTACATGCTCTATCGGATAATGGTCATTATTTTACCACTTTGATAAGTTCTAAACGGATAATGGTAACATATTTACCACCTAAAAAAAACCTCCTCCCCCCATATTTTCATTTTTTTCTCATAAAATTTGAAATCTACGACCCCGAATTACTCAAAAACCAATGGTCTTTTTCTAAAATCACAAAAACCTGCTCGCATTTGTTTAAGGGTTAAAGGCATAGGAACAAAAATCCCTTTAGAGACTTCTGCAACTAGTCCCTTTCTCCGCAAAACTTCTTTTTACACGACTACCCAACCAAAGAAGGTTTTAGGGCACTGTTCTTGGGCCACAAAACCACAAAAGAGTGCAAAACATAAGCAACTCTCAGAGAAAATGTGGCTCGGGCATGGACGTCTCTGGCTCCAACGTGTCACAGAACGTCAGTTTGCACTTTGTCATTTTATCGCAATATCAAATTGAATTGGAAACCCCCAGAGTACTATTTTCTATGTGGAAACCAAATGAAAACAAAAAGTAATTTACAGTGTCGTCGTGTCGTCGATATCTCTTGAACAAAATTATGTTTCAAAATTAGAGTTGATCGGGAATTATGAATAAGCACAATAGAGAAACGTGTATTCAAAAAGCAATAGATGTTTGTCTCACAGAGGTTCTTGTCAAAACTGGTAATATTTTGTAAATATTTATTCTATTTCACTGAATCATCGGATTGCGTATTTTTTGGACAATTAGTAAGACTGAAATGTCCTATTCTGCCTGGGAACAATCTAACAAAGGGCAGTGGACTCGATTCTGAGATCTCCTTGGCTAATTGAGCATTTTGGTGTGCCATGCCATGCGGTGGCGCAGTGGTAGATAGTGCATTAGCCTACAATGGTCCTGGGTTCAGTTCGCAATTCAGCATTAACGCGGTCATAATGACTTCAAATATTCAAAAAGGGTACATAGTTTTGTTTAATTGTGCGATATTAGAAATGTGTAAGTACCTATAAAATGAAGACACAATCTACTCACCCGCAAAACATTAGTTCTTTTTGTGATGCCACTGGACCGAAAATCAATCAATTAACCGTGTGGTATGATTTATTTGTGTGCATGAATTATACATAAAAACCTTCCTCTTGAATCACCTTATCTACTTTAGAAAACTGCATCAAAATCCGTTGCGTACTTTTAAAGATCGAAGCATACCTACCTACATCCCCTATGTAGGGTCACGGGAAGCGACTTCATTTTATACTACCTATTTAATGATTAGTGATGATAAGTGTATCAGCAATTAGTTCTCATGTACAAGCTTTGTTTGGGGCTAGATGGCGCCGCATGAAATGTCCAAGATGATGATTTATTATATTTATATCGGCTTAGAAGAGCAGCACCCAATTCTATCCGTGGGTGTCGTAAAAGCGGCCTGAAGATAAATTAATCCAGGGATTGGACAGCAGCGTTCCCTGTGAATGCAACATCTTGCACTGCGCTCGCTTATCCGCTAAGCGTATGGTAATATCCCCAATAGAGGCTCATATCCTGCAGTGGACTGGGGTATCTGTTAATGTATCAATGAGAGCAAATAACTTATCAATTTTATTATGGGGTCCATTCCATAGCGCGTGCCCGTCAATACATACATACATAAATCACGCCTATATCCCTTACGGGGTAGGCAGAGCGTTAACGGGCGTAAAACGGATATAAACACCCCATCTGACATAAGTTTGAGGGTCAATCAGATAACTGTGTATCACTATAGTGACAGGTTGCCAGCCCATCGCCTAAAATTGCAATACACATGTAACCCTCGAGTCCCTTAGTCGCCTCTTACGTCACCCATGGGTAAGAAATGGGGTGATGCTATTCTAAGCCGGCATCACACGGTGATTCCTAGTCCGTCAATACCTAGGTAATTTATCTTCAAGCATCCGAAGCGCGGAGATCCCTCATTTGTTCCCCATTTTGAGAACTACCGGCACATGCCGATTAGATTTAGTCCGATCCGTTCTTCTCAGAACAACTCCTAAGCCAAGTCGCGCCCATTGGGCTGGTTGATATAACCACACAAACTTCTCCCTACCTTGGGGCTGCCGCAGAGTATACGTACGTTTTTACGAGCGACACCAAGAGTTTTTCAATGAAAATGAATGATATGCCGTGTGATACCGGCTTAGAATAGCATCACCCCATTTCTTTCCCGTGGGAGTCGTAAGAGGCGACTGAGGGACTCGAGGGTGTGTAGTGCAATTTTAGGCAATGGGCTAACAACCTGTCACTATGGCGATACACAATTTTCCGAATAACCCTCAATTATTTGTCAGACGTGGCATAAATGTCCGTTTCTTGCAGCCGTTTACGCTCTGCCTACCCCGCAAGGGATTATAGGCGTGATATGTGTTTGTGTGTATGTATGTACGAAAATGAAACGTCCGCTATTGAAATAAACGTGACATTGCGTATTTTTGCAAACGGCTCACATGGCCGCCCGACCAACAAGCAGCGGCGTTAGTCATTCTAGCCAATGGCACCTTTATTTCATATTTTATATATTTTGTGAAAAGTGCTCGAGCTGTCATTCGCAAAAATGGCTCATATTGTGCGGCGGCCCTCTGTCAGGTGTAGACTTAAAGCCCCGCGGCTAAAATGCATTGAGTCAAGACCCAAAGAAAACAAGGTAGGTAATACATGGTCGCCGCGCCAGAAGGAAGGCAGATCTAGAACGTAAGTGGTTATCCGCTTGTCTGTCACGTACCGGGAGCCGGACAACAATTTTGAACCTTAACTACCCACAATAAAATTCAAAACCAATGAAATTGTTATAGTATGAAGCGACAGACGAGTGAATGCTCTTTGGGCAGATCTAAAACCTGTGTATTTTCAAAACGTTGTTTTAGCACTAGGCGGCATATGCGGGGCAATAGCATCGACATTGTTTTTTCGAAGTAAAAAATGGCCGGTGCCGACTGGGTCCGGCATCGGCATAGGAGCTGCGCTTGCCGATTGTCGGTTTCGGTTCGACAATATCTTAGGACAAAAAGAACAGACAGAAATCAGAAGTAAGAAGAGAAACTGAACTGTGAGACGAACGGTAATGGTGATAAATTACATACATACATACATACATACATAAATCACGCCTATATCCCTTAAGGGGTAGGCAGAGCGTTAACGGCCGTAAAACGGATATTAACACCACGTCTAACAAAAGTTTGAGGGTCAATCAGATAACTGTGTATTACTATAGTGACAGGTTGTCAGCCCATCGCCTAAAATTGCAATACACATCTAACCCTCGAATCCCGTAGTCGCTTCTTACGACACCCATAGGTAAGACATGGAGTGATGCTATTCTAGGCCGGCATCACACGGTGTTATATTACCTCGACTTAAGGTGGTTCGAGAGCCCAGTGGCGAACTCAAACAAAAAAAAAACCTGGTTGGACACGCTAGTCATCTAAAAACCTAACTATCAATTGGTGGCAATAACCAACGCATACAACCCTAATCTCTTCAAAGTAAGAGTGAACAGGCTTCTTCTGGCTGAGCTCGCTTTATCTTAGACACTGTCTTTGGCCTATGACTAGAGTCAAGAGCAAATCCATCCTTAATAAAATAAAATAACTACCAAGATTATTTAGTAACAATAACATTGTAAAAACTGTGCGATTTGGTTATGTATTCCAAAAGTGCTAATAGTAGCCACTTTTATCAAAATTATAACTAAAGCGCTTAGATTTTCCAGGGTCTTATTGATTCCAAATAACCTTTGTAGGTATTTATTGCCGCGAATTGATAATTTGGTTTCCGGATGACTAGCGTGTCCAGCCAGGGATTTCTTTCCCGTTTGGGGGCGCCACTGGGCTCTCGATTGACCTTAAGTTATACTAGTTTTTTACATTTTATTAAAAGAAACTAGTAGGTATAAGCTGAACATAGATTGACGTGCTGCTGATGAAACACATTAATTAGGTTTAGGACTAACACTGCCTTGAGCGGACTGCACGGGCGGCCGCGGCTTGACATTATAACCTGTCCGAATTTAGAAAGCGCATCGTGCCTGTTGTTGTAATACGGCTAGAGGTCGTCGTGTTCATACGGGTTGTACTATCCGCGCCCGCGCCGCGGGTAAGCCAACGCATGCCTTAGCACCAACTTCTTCGTCTTGTCACTATTATCCTTCCGAATTTAGAAGACGCATCGTGCCTTAGAGCTATAATACGGCGCGGAGTCGACGTGTTCGGATTCGGACGGGTCGCGGCCGCGCCGCGTGATGGCGGCCCGTGGCACAGGTTGACAGAGCGCTGCCCTAGTATTTTGCCAAATCTAGCCCCGGCGCGCGGCCCGCCCAACACAGCATTGGTATTTTCCTCCTTAACGATGTTTATTATCAAATAACTTTTTCAGTAATAGGGCGTCTTTCAGTAATAATGGTATACTAGGCGTCTTTCACCAAACATGACCCAACTTAACCACATATTTTCACAACTATGCGAATAGTAGTCATCGGAAAACCCCAAACCAAAGAGCTGTGCCCGATATTATCAAACTACAGGCTAAATTACTGGTGTAATACGATGTTCATTGCGTAGTCGGTCAGCCATTATGATACCAGGAATATTAACCGGCTACGCAATGCACTAAGAATTCGAATTGTAGTCTGTAGTTTTATAATAAACTAGGTCGCTCTTTCGCAAGTTTACAGGTAAATGTTTACGCGAAACTCTGGGAGACCAAGACAGGATACTTTTATCAATAATATTTTATAAATTCCCTGTAACTGAATATTTGAATTTTTTTTCAGATTCCGGCATCCGTAATGAAAATCATGCGTTTATCAATCGTATTTAGTGGGTTAAATCTATGATGATGCGCCCAATAGCTAGCTCTTAGACAATGTTTTGCTTTTGTTATTTATTGTAAAAAATATAATTTATAAAAAATAATTTTAAATTGTTCATGGTTTTGCTGTTGGTCCTTGTCTTTCCCCAGTAAGGCATATCCTTTCTCCCTCTCGCTCAGGAGATCCAATACTTTCAGCTGGTCCACTAGAAACAGGCTTCCATTTTTAGAGATACCGCATACCTAGCATCCAAAAATGTGCGCACTTAAGCCAAACGCTCCGTAAAGCGTTCTGCACGCGTGGCGAGCCGGCGCGTCGTGACATTAATAAGCGTGCTAATTTAGAAAGCGGATCGTGCCTAAGTAAGTAGCTATAATACGGCGAGGTGTCGTCGTGTTCGGAAGGGTCGCGCCTGCGCCGCGTGTTGGCGTTCCGCGTCACGCAGCGCTGCTCTATTATTTTGCCGAATCCAGCGCGCGCGTGCAGCCCGCTTGACATAGCGTTGGCGCTTATAGCTTATATTTAAGCGCGTACATAGGTTTATTCCCCGGGCTGCGTCTTAGTCGAACCTGTCATCTAATTTTCTTGTACATGAGAAACATTTTGTCTAAGTCCACGCTGAGCCCCCCCTATACAGGGTGTAAGGGACAGCCATCCCCTGGATCCCTCTGTTTTCCAAAATAGATTGATTTGATGCATCAATATCAGATGGAATAAGGTGGACCACCTAACTGCTGGAGGGATCAGGGATCTGGAGTAACTTCAAATCAGGTAGGTAGTGCAGTGCTGTACTAGTTTTTCTTCTTGATAGTCGAAAATCTATTCTTAAGCTACGATTTTAAGTGTCCCTCAAGCTGTAATCCTCACCTATGAAAACTTAACGAAAAGCAATTTTGGTTATGTCAAAAAATAGTGCTGAAATAGTGACAAATAGTGACATATGCAAGAAAATTAGTGACTTCGTATCTCCCAAGTTATGGCTATCGTTTGGTGAGGATTACAGATCGAGGCTCACGCTGTAATCCCAACTCTCGTGTGAGCAAACGGTGGGGTATTTTCACTTGGTCTACATTCCAAAAAATAGTGCCTAATTAGTGACTAATAGTGACAAAAGATGAGAAATAGTCGCTTTATAATTCCGAAGTTATAAAGGCACCTTGGTGAGGATTATACCTATAGCAATTTTTGCTGTAATCCTCACCTCATTTCTGCTAAACGCTTAGGTCTTTTGACTCAAATTTAGTATCAAAAAATAGTGCTGAAATAGTGAGCTTAAACTGCATTGATATTTATTTAGTTTATGTAGTAGAAGCAATTAAAAAAACCGTAAGAACTTCTCCATACAAAATGGTCAGGTACAGTCGCGCGAACAATACTTCGTAGAATACAGACTTGATTTTTGCTTTAATTTAGGTAATGTCATTTCTGCCAATATAGGTAGGTATTAACTTAAACATAAGTTGAGCCACTGACATTATTTTGGTCTATTTTATGAGTAGGATGAGTAGGTATTTTGGTTGACTATTTTTTAACGCCTTGAACTTTTTAACGGTTTTATAACATGATGATGATGCTATATCTTTCAGATCAACACATCGCATTAATTTATCACATCGTATTCTCTTAAGTCTGAAAGCCCTGTTTGGTCGCGCTACCGCTCAAGCCACCGCTAAACAAAACCGGTTTGGCCGAGCCTCGAAAACTGACCGCCGCGCGTGTGAGCGAGAGGGTAGACAATAGTGAAATTATTGCATGCACTTCGCCTGCGTGGTATTTTTTGGTTTCATCACGTTACGCGATATTGAGTATTATGACAACTCAAATATAAAATTTCTTAAATAACAAATACGCCACTTGCGATTATTATGAAAAATTTAAATGAAAACGCACGTTTTGAAAATAACAAAAATTATTATTTAGGTATAATTAGGTACTTATAGTATTAGTCCTCGCCTCGAACGTCGTTAACTATATAGGATTAAATCTATTTAGTGACCGATAGCGAAAACCCAGGACGGGCTGGTGATAAGGAACAACTTTCCCCAAGGAACATTATGTCGAAATATGAAAAAAAATTAGAACTCCCATAGTTACCCAAATCAGCTGATCGGCAATTTTGTAAGGGAGGTCTAATTTTTTTTTCATGTTTCGACCTATGTTCGTTGGGGAAAGTTGTTCCTTATCACCAGCCCGTCCTGGGTTTTCGCTATCGGTCACTGATTAGATTTCACCCTATATACCTACTTTATTTATTAATTTATTTATGAGTTCAATGAATGTTACCACATAAATATCTTTTTTGTTCCATTTTTACCAAACAAGTTAGGTACCTATATATTTTATGTATTTATTTATGTACTACATAGATACAAACATATATCACACCTTTATCCCTTAAGGGTTAGGCAGAGCGTTAACAGCCGCAAAAAATACGGTCGTTATCATCGCCACGTCTAACTGATTGAGAAATATTGTGTACTGTCAGATATAAACAAAATAATTGAAGGAAATAAATTTGTTTGATTACGTTCCTACCGACATAACAAACCAGTATTGAGCTTCAAGTACGACAATACGAAGTATTGTTCGCGACTGTACCTGACCATTTTGTATGAAGAAGTTCTTACGGTTTTTTTAATTGCTTCTACTACATAAACTAAATAAATATCAATGCAGTTTAAGAACACTATTTCAGCACTATTTTTTTATACTAAATTTGAGTCAAAAGACCTAAGCGTTTAGCAGAAATGAGGTGAGGATTACAGCAAAAATTGCTATAGGTATAATCCTCACCAAGATGCCTTTATAACTTCGGAATTATAAAGCGACTATTTCTCATCTTTTGTCACTATTAGTCACTAATTAGGCACTATTTTTTGGAATGTAGACCAAGTGAAAATACCCCACCGTTTGCTCACACGAGAGTTGGGATTACAGCGTGAGCCTCGATCTGTAATCCTCACCAAACGATAGCCATATCTTGGGAGATACGAAGTCACTAATTTTCTTGCATATGTCACTTTTTGTCACTATTTCAGCACTATTTTTTGACATAACCAAAATTGCTTTTCGTTAAGTTTTCATAGGTGAGGATTACAGCTTGAGGGACACGATTTTAAAATATCTAACGGCAACAACAGTACGACACCTTAGGTACGTCTGTGGCCACCACTATCTATCGGGTAGAGAACCGCTAAAATAAGAACATCGCTTTAATAATAATAATAGTTTATTGTACAAATTGATACTGGAATTAAGATAAAGGGATAGATTAAGGATTTCTTAACAATAAAATTAATCTAAATGTAAATTAGATTAGTATGAACAGCCAAGCTTAATAAACAACCCATATACAGACACCCAACTTGGTGGTAATATAACAATAAAACATGGCAACATCTCAAATTATTCACAAATGGCAACACTTACACCAAAACTGGAGGAAATATTTAACAATAATATTTAAACAAAATGCAATAATTAAGCATTATTACAATGGTATAAAGGTATACATAATTATTTTCTGTGTGAGTTTGGATAAGACCTTGTGTACACAATCATACACACATAGAGGTAGTGTGAACACTAGTCCTCATTGGACAATTTATCTAAACACTCTGTGTTAATTGGCTAGTCTTTTGTCAGCATAAATAGTGCCGTAATACGTTCTACTCATATGTTTATTCCAACACTCTGTATTAACTTGTAAACTTAAATGTTTCATAATCGTTCATATCATAAATAACACTGTATTTTACTATGGTAGCATTAAAATACTATACAATTATGATTGTCTTTTATAATAGCCAAAGAATTGCAAAATGCATGTTCAGATAAAACACAAACATTAAAAACAAACATGGTATAGTGGCGAACAAATTATAGGTATTTTAAACTGCATCGTAAGCATAATACTTTAACTACTTACAAGTTAGGTACTTACATTATATTATTTGGTAAAAAACTTGACTAGCTGTTGTAAGGGTTGGGCTCAAAAATTCAACTTAATTCAAAATCAAAAATAAATCTTCAGGCACTGGTTTTTTATAATAAGATAATAATTTTGAAATAAAAATAGTATTTTAGAAAAAAAGCTTAG
Organism: Tuta absoluta; assembly: GCA_027580185.1. NCBI lineage: Eukaryota > Metazoa > Arthropoda > Insecta > Lepidoptera > Gelechiidae > Tuta > Tuta absoluta. The sequence goes on from JAQAHW010000003.1 coordinate 2,022,749, forward strand.
TAATATTGAACAAATAATAATAAAAACAATACATTTTAGGAACCTAAAAATGGCAAGAGTTTGATTTATATCAGTGTACCAAGAAAACATAATTTTAAAATTAGTAATTTAACCATGCATACAAAAACTACTGTCGTATTTATTAGCGACAGATATTCAAAAAGTTATTTTATTTAGTTGATAGATAGTGCCAGGGAAGAGCGGTAGAATCTAAGTGCTTTTGCATTACGAGAAAAATTCTTATATTAATTTGGCCCCATTTTACGATGAAGGGCCATAAAATTGTGTATTGTTTTACAGATTGAGATATTTCACTTTTTTTATTGAACTACAATGACGCAAAAATGCTTGTGACTTGTATTATTTGTACTAATTATGTGGCACTTTCGTTTATGAAGAAGATAAAAAGTTTGTTCCTAAAACTTGCAGACACTTTACGTACACACACACAAAACTTAAAAAAGACTGTTTTGCGTCGTTTGTAGCAATCGTGACAAATATTTAATCGTAGCTAAAGCTAGCCGAAATAAATGAATTATCTATATCTTAGGCTTGAAGTATTTGCGTCCGCTGGCCGCAGCCATTTTCTTGTAAACTTCGCGCGATTTCGGCGAACGAATATATTTCGAGCCTTAGTAGGTATACCAATATACCGATTTTATTTTATATACGGTGTGTAAGGGATAGCCCTCCGAATACTTATAGAGTGCATGCAGACCATGAAACTGAACAACTTCCCTAGAAATATACGTCAGGAAACGACAAAAAATATCGAAGTCCCATACAAAATTGCAATCAGCTGAATGCATTTACTATGGCGAGTAATTTTTTGTTTCCTGAAATATTTTCTTATAGGAAGTTGTTCAGTTTTATGGTCTGAATGCAGCCGTTCAGTATTCGGAGGGCTATCCCTTACAGTCTGTATAGTCCATACAAGCATTATCTTATATTTTACCGTAAGAATCGCACCCAATCAAATACGATGAAGTGCTAATGTAATACTGTATAATTTACGTCTAGTTATTGTGGTATCGTGAAAAGTGCTAATTTATATCTAAATACAGCGATTTAATATAAAAGTGTGAATATGGTTTTTCGAAGTACGATGTAAACTGTCCAACAAACGGACTAATAAGTAACGTGTTTCAAATTTACTACTTAGGCAATTCCATACTTTTAAAAGGATATTTGTGACTTATAGAATATGCCAAATATTCGATAGTCTCAATTTGTGTTTTTATTACACCATACTTCGAAACACTAAATCTAAATTATTTTTCTAAGTTCTGACTAGTCGTATTATCAATACTTATTTGTGACTACGGAGAGAATTGTCAGTTCACCTATCGACAATAGGCACTAGATACATTTCCGTTGAAAGTAACATGAACCAATAAATATTACATATCAATATAAGGTTTAAAAGAAATGGTACAAAACAAAATATCTTGTGGCTGACTCAAACAACCTTCTAGTGACACTTAGTCGACGAGCGACCTCGCGGGTTCGTAACCCAGAGAGTTTTAACTATGAAACAACATATAAAATATCATGCCAACAATGTTTATGAAAATACTAAATAAGTATAATTTGAGTTTAAGGTTTATTATAGTACAATAAGCTTTGCAGTTTTTCATCCATTTATTTCACAATAAAATTTAATGAATACTTAAAATCCAAATTTTAAACACCATTGGAGAAAAGTGAAATTTAATAGGGATATTTGATTTATTGTAATGATGATTTAAGGATAATTTTAATGTCTATGTTTTAGAAAGGTTGAAAAAGCTACCCTGGTGGATGAATAGGAAGAAGAAGAATTTATTCTCTAAATTGTGTAGTATGGTTGTCTTATTTACAATCGAAATATAAAATATGGTTAACACTACCAGCAGCACAACGGTGTAACCATTAAGGGGTCAATATACAGGATGTTAGGAAAAGTATTGCGTTACAAGAAACTACGCATTCTATAACTAAGCGTGTTAAGCGCGTTTATGGAAAATAAATAAAATTTAAACGTTTTATTAAATAATTATTCAACCCTAGGTCAAAACACGACAAAGCGAGTCGTTAAGGGCCTGCCGAGAACTCGTAAACGTCCCTTTCTTTCAAACGGAAAATCCTGTTTGTGAGAACAGAGCGGAATCGTCATGTTTTGACGATTTCTCACTCTTTTGGAAATTTCTCGCCAGATAAACAAGAAAGCAAAAAACTGTACGACAAGAATCTAGTAATGTACTACAAGACGTATCGTATTCGCATAAAATTATGCGTTATGTTCCACGCAAAAAAGTGTAAAAATAGACCAAACTTTGGAAAATAAGTCTATCCAGCAAACTTTATTTAATCGTGTTTGCCTGCGATAAGAGTCTAGATAATATTATGATTAAAAATCATTAAACATAAAAAGAAAGTGTTTAATCGAATATACGAACGAAATTGTGTGCATTCAAAAATACAAATTTTTGTCACAGAGCGGCCTAAGTCAAGTACACCACAGGTCGTCACGCGTAATAAGATCTACAACGGTGCAACTGCAGCTGAACCTGACTGTAACGATGGGCTATTTTGCATTCTGACCATTTAATAAAAAAAAATATTAGTATTAAATATATATCATCATCATCATTGGCCTCACACGTCTGTGACAGACGATTTAATCAGTGTCTGAGGCAAGTCTTTTCATGGCTGTATAAGCCGATACGGGAGCGGCATAGTTTTCCGCACGCTCTACAAGTGAAGGTGGAATTTGAGACTAGCACATGCATGTTTAGATGTCATTTTTGCCTTTTGTTAGCGAGACCAGAAAACCAGGCATTATCGTGTGTTTTACGCCCATCAAACACACGCTTACGCCAATCATCCCTATCCTCAGCAATCAATCAATCAATCAATTTATTTATATATACACGCTTAGTTATTCCTATAAAATTCGTGGTTTAAAGGAACGCAGTAATTTTCATAACGCACTGTATACTAGTTCTCCGTACAGTTACTACTAATAAGTAGTATAGGTTGATCCATTACATGTATAGGTAGGGGTGCTACTGATAGTATTTTTTTTATCATAAAACGAAGATGGATTAAACATACTAAACACTCATACAAACAGGACAAAAACTATCACACACAAAATTCAGTGGTCAATAACCTTAATTATAAAAATGAAATTTTTAGTTTTTGTAGTGTTTTACCTGTTAAATTAAAATTTAGACATAGTATATTAAAAGAACAGTTTTTTAACGAAAATATTCTACGCCCTATAACAGTTAATAGACCCACGAGATATAACACTAATAATATAATATTGTATAAACCACGTTCTAATAATTTTTATGGTAAACGCACATCGGAGTATATTGTTCCCGACTTAATGAACAAGCTACCATTGGACGTTAAAAACAAAATAACTCCTCAAAATTGTGCAAAAATACTAAAGCAGGAAGTTACTAAATTTCTAAACTCATAGAATTGTTTACGATACGACTAATGCGTTCGGTCACCCTGTATACCTTAGCAACGAAACCAGTTATGCACGGGTGAAGCGTCCGCTCGGAGTCGATGTAGGTTTTTGATGTATGAGAGGGTAGGAGGATCAAATTTTTATATGTCTGTCTTGTGTTTATATTGTAATTTGCTATTCCTTCATGGTGATACTAATGTAGTGAAGTGCTGTGTTGTTGACAAACCCAATCGGGTTTAACGACGCGTAATATGTATGCCTGTATTTGTTGTATTGTAATAAAATAAATAAAAAAAAAAAAAAAAAATTCAACGGCAGTAAAAGTTGCTTAAGATAAAAAATAAACGTAATTATTTGTTTAAATAAATACAGATAAAAAAGAAGATGACAATTCTTCAGGAAAGACTGGTCGTTATTAATCGATTAATAAAAGTACTTGATTTTAATGTATTCATAAATCTGTTTATTAAAATTAAAATGCTGATAAGTGATTATTAAACAAACAAAATAATGTCGTTTCATGAATACATTACGAACTAAAAAGTAATTCAAATAGGTACTTCATTTCCACCCTGTATTTACAAGGCATAACATTTCACAGTCATATTTTAACACACAAATTGTAAATACATAGATTACTATGGGGTGTAAGGGACGGTGTACCTAAAACTTTACAGGCATGATCAGACCATGCAACTGAACAACTTTTTATGTGGAGGCTATTTTGGTAAACGAGAAAAATTCATCCATTCGGACTTCCAGACGCACCGCCGGATACCATCCGTACCTGTTAACCATTCTACCAATTCGGACTAAGCGCTTCCAGTCATCATTTATAATGCGCACTGCTAAAGAGTGGAACTCACTACCTGCGTCTGTGTTTCCAAACGCATACAACCCTAATCTCTTCAAAGTAAGAGTGAACAGGCTTCTTCTGGGTGAGCTCGCTCCATCTTAGACTCTGTCTCTGTCCTATGACCTAGACTAGAGTCAAGAGCAAACCCATCTTTAATAAAAATAAAAAATAAAAAATTGTCGACACAAAGTTCCTATAAGCTGAGTTTCTATGGAAGCTCGAATAAATAAATTCGTTTCCCAACATAGGCCCCATAGTAAAATTGTTTAGTTTCATGGTCTGATCATGCCTGCAAAGTTTTCGGCACAACGTCCCTTACACCCTGTATACTCTCGATTCTAACACGTGATTTTGTTTTTTTTGCAATTCCAGTCATCTTCTCAGATTGTGATGCCGGCTTAAATTAGCTTCACCCCATTTCTTTCCCGTGGGTGCCGTAAGAGGCGACTAAGGGATTTGGGGTTTACACGTCTATTGCAATTTTAGGCGATAGGCTGACAACCTGTCACTATAGCGACACATAATTTTCTGAATGACCTTCAAATGTTTGACAGACGAGGCGTAAATGTCCGTTATTTACGACCATTTTCGCTCGGCCCACTCTGCAAGGGATATGGGTGTGATATTTGTAAGTGTGTGTGTAAACTTGGAAACGTTTAGGAAATTAAACATGTAGGCAAGTTATAGTGCAAGCTATTTTTGGTTAAAAATTTGCTAACGATGTGTCGTGTGAGAATCGAGGCCAATAATTACTAAAATGGACTTTACGTTTTATAAATAAAAATACTTACGACATTTCACAATCGTTCATGCTTAAAAAGGAACATCTTTAACATAATATTTCTGGCTTTTTACGATACCATTAAAATTACTTCAAAATTAATACTTTAAACTTTCACAACAATAGGGCTTAAATAGTCGATAGTAATTTTTTAAACATAATTTCACCTTCAAAATCCTAACCGTATTATACCAACAATAACAGAATCTTACAAACAATCAATAACAAAATTCTTAAGAACATCGCTTATCTGGCAGTAATTGATTACAAATTTTCGTTCATATTCAACTGGAAACGGCGCGCGTCAAAAGTCGCCGGGTGTACGCCGGACATAACAGTTTAATATAGGATGAAATATTACTACAGTGAGCCTTTTTAATAAGCCATATATGACAGCTGTAAGATTCGTCCTAATGCAGAGGGTACATTTTCCTTTGTTGACATCTCTTTTAGTATGAAACTGACAGCTGTCAAATATAGTTTATTGGGATGGTCTTACTTTATTGACCGGTTGCGTAATCTTAAGTCGGACTGGTGATAAGGAACAACTTTCCCCAAGGAACATAGGTTGAAATACGTCAAAAATATTTTGTGTATTATATTATTAGTAACTTCTTCTTCATTGAGTCGAATGGTAACGTTTTAGATAGCCATTATAGTACCGCCGCCGCCGAGAGAAGTCGGTTTTGACAGCTGTCATCTCCATACTAAAAGAATGGACCCTCTGCCATAGTATTATCACGAATCTGACAGCTGTCACTATAGTAACTCAAATCAGCTGATCGGCAATTTAATATGTGAGGCTAGAATATTTATTCGTATTTCGACCTATGTTCCTTGGGGAAAGTTGTTCCTTATCACCAGCCCGTTTTAAGATTTCGCTATCGGTCACTAGTAAAATTTCACCCTATAACAGATCATCAAAACATATGACTAAGGCGCTTTTCAAATATGTGCGGTATCCGCTTGGTATTTGGGTAGCGGTATCCTGTTTGGTACAAATTGGCAAGCGATTGAATACCGGTACCCGCGTACCCTGCGGATACCGCTCAGATGTGAACAGGCCTTAAATCTTCGGTCACCCTTTGACTGACCAGCCGCAAAGAAAAAAACATATTGTAGGTTAGATTACGCATGTGTGAGTGAGTGATCAGATATTCTAGAATGAAATCCGAATCTATTTTCACTTTGCTTTTGCCATAAAATAAAGCCGCCTAATTTATATAAGGTACTATAAAATTCAGTGCAAACATTTAAAGGATGAGTTCTACTCGTAAAACTGAACAACTTCTCCCAATAAACATAGATCGAAATATGATAAAACAATTGGACCTCCCATACCAAAATGTTCAAAAGATGTTTTCACTTTGTATGGGAGAGCAAATTTATTTTTTTACAATTTGGAAAGTTCTGTAGTTTTACGAGTAGAACTCATCCTAAATATATTTGCACTGAATTTAGTAAGACCATATATAAACAGTCCAAGGTTGTAAAGTAACACGTTTTCTAGAATCATGCGTCATCTAACCTATGTACAGTCAAGCTCAGACACTCGCACCGTCAATCTAAGTCTTATGCTCGCGGAATAAGAACGGTCCAAAGTCCAAACTGTCTAACCCAGCCTGAGTTCAACTGTACATGTGTATCAAAATATCACTCACTATTTCAGAAGCGAGTATTCCGGAACCAAAGCGGGTTGAACGCGGCTCATTTGGTGGTCATATCGGGCCAGTAGTTGATGTAGTAGCGGTGCGTGCTGCCCTCGAACAACCGGTCCAGCCAGTTCTCCAGACCGTCCAGGAGGTTCTCTGCGGGTACGGAAATTAACAAGGTCACCAAATATTGCCGATGATTAGTTTTTGACATTGCAAGCGAAGCGAACGGAACAGGTATTGTGAGCGAAGCGAGAGAGAGAGCTTCACGACCATGTTCCACCAGCTCCCTTCTACCATCGGACATCCAGATGCACCGCCGGATACCATTCCACCAATTCGGACTAAGCGCTTCCAGTCATCATTTATAATGCGCACTGCTAAAGAGTGGAACTCACTACCTGCGTCTGTGTTTCCAAACGCATACAACCCTAATCTCTTCAAAGTAAGAGTGAACAGGTTTCTTCTGGGTGAGCTCGCTCCATCTTAGACTCTGTCTCTGTCCTATGACCTAGACTAGAGTCATGTGCAAACCCATACATAATTTAAAAAAGTTTTACCATGTCACGTAATACAGCGCTGGAACGAAACGAACATTGCGAGCCAAGCGAGTCCAACGTATGCAGCGTTGGAAGTTGGAATAATAAAGACAAAAAACATTTATTGTCTTTCAAAGTAACTTATTCTCGAACAAGTTTCTAGAGCCTCCTTTTAAGCAAAAATATTGCCTGTACCAGGAGAGTCTGCTCTTCTATATCGTTATTTTTAAACTTTGAAGGTAGGGTAACCAGAATATCTAAAATTAAGTAACTTATTCTACTTAAATACTATGTATGTGTTTGGGTAGTTTGTATGTTTGCTGAGTGTGTGGAATGGAACAGATATTGTGAGCGAAAAGACCCAACATATGTAGCGTTGGAATGGAACAGATATTGTGAGCGAAAAGACCCAACATATGTAGCGTTGGAATGGAACAGATATTGTGAGCGAAGAGAGCCCAACATATGTAACGTTGGAATGGAACAGATATTGTGAGCGAAGCAAGCACAACATATGTAGCGTTGGAATGGAACAGATATTGTGAGCGAAGCAAGCACAACATATGTAACGTTGGAATGGAACAGATATTGCGAGCGAAGAGAGCCCAACATATGTAACGTTGGAATGGAACAGATATTGTGAGCGAAGCAAGCACAACATATGTAGCGTTGGAATGGAACAGATATTGTGAGCGAAGCAAGCACAACATATGTAACGTTGGAATGGAACAGATATTGCGAACGAAGAGAGCCCAACATATGTAGCGTCGGAATAGAACAGATATTGCGAGCGAAGAGGGCCCAACATATGTAGCGTTGGAATGGAACAGATATTGCGAGCGAAGAGAGCCCAACATATGTAGCGTTGGAATAGAACAGTTATAGCGAGCGAAGCCAGCCCAACATATGTAGCGTCGGAATAGAACAGTTATAGCGAGCGAAGCCAGCCCAACATATGTAGAGTCGGAATAGAACAGTTATAGCGAGCGAAGCCAGCCCAACATATGTAGAGTCGGAATAGAACAGTTATAGCGAGCGAAGCCAGCCCAACATATGTAGCGTCGGAATAGAACAGTTATAGCGAGCGAAGCCAGCCCAACATATGTAGCGTCGGAATAGAACAGTTATAGCGAGCGAAGCCAGCCCAACATATGTAGCGTCGGAATAGAACAGTTATAGCGAGCGAAGCCAGCCCAACATATGTAGCGTCGGAATAGAACAGTTATAGCGAGCGAAGCCAGCCCAACATATGTAGAGTCGGAATAGAACAGTTATAGCGAGCGAAGCCAGCCCAACATATGTAGAGTCGGAATAGAACAGTTATAGCGAGCGAAGCCAGCCCAACATATGTAGCGTCGGAATAGAACAGTTATAGCGAGCGAAGCCAGCCCAACATATGTAGCGTCGGAATAGAACAGTTATAGCGAGCGAAGCCAGCCCAACATATGTAGAGTCGGAATAGAACAGTTATAGCGAGCGAAGCCAGCCCAACATATGTAGAGTCGGAATAGAACAGTTATAGCGAGCGAAGCCAGCCCAACATATGTAGAGTCGGAATAGAACAGTTATAGCGAGCGAAGCCAGCCCAACATATGTAGCGTCGGAATAGAACAGTTATAGCGAGCGAAGCCAGCCCAACATATGTAGCGTCGGAATAGAACAGTTATAGCGAGCGAAGCCAGCCCAACATATGTAGAGTCGGAATAGAACAGTTATAGCGAGCGAAGCCAGCCCAACATATGTAGAGTCGGAATAGAACAGTTATAGCGAGCGAAGCCAGCCCAACATATGTAGAGTCGGAATAGAACAGTTATAGCGAGCGAAGCCAGCCCAACATATGTAGCGTCGGAATAGAACAGTTATAGCGAGCGAAGCCAGCCCGACATATGTAGCGTCGGAATAGAACAGTTATAGCGAGCGAAGCCAGCCCAACATATGTAGCGTCGGAATAGAACAGTTATAGCGAGCGAAGCCAGCCCAACATATGTAGCGTCGGAATAGAACAGTTATAGCGAGCGAAGCCAGCCCAACATATGTAGCGTCGGAATAGAACAGTTATAGCGAGCGAAGCCAGCCCAACATATGTAGCGTCGGAATAGAACAGTTATAGCGAGCGAAGCCAGCCCAACATATGTAGCGTCGGAATAGAACAGTTATAGCGAGCGAAGCCAGCCCAACATATGTAGCGTCGGAATAGAACAGTTATAGCGAGCGAAGCCAGCCCAACATATGTAGCGTTGGAATGGAACAGAAATTGTGAGCGAATAGAGCACAACATATGTAGCGATGGAATGGAACAGATAGTGTGAGTGAAGAGAGCACAACATATGTAGCGTTGGAATGGAACAGATATTGTGAGCGAAGAGAGCCCAACATATGTAGCGTCGGAATGGAACAGATATTGCGAGCATAGTTTTATACATACCTTGTAAGAGCGGCTCGTGGTCGGGCGCGGCGTCGTCCCCGGAGGAGGAGTCGGGGTCGGTGTGGAAGCCGATGAAGGCGCCGGCTTCAGGGTCCGCCGCGCCCCCGCCGCCCCCGCCGCCCAGGGACCGCGTCATGCGAGACATGCGCTGTAGGAAAACAATTCGTTATATAGCTAAAATTAGGAGGAACACTGGTAGACGGAGCCGTGCCACGCGTTACTGGCATTAAAATACACTTGCAAAATTGGCGGGCAACGAACGAGCCGCGGTAGCTTAGATGGAAGAGGCGTCGCCACTAGCAATGCGAAAGTCGCAGGTTCAAATCCTGCCCGCGCTTGAAAATTTTGCAAGTTTTCAAAAGCTTATGAAATGTTTCTACGGTGGGAATTGGTTTGGATAGCTGTTGATAAGTTTTTAAGGACAGGCTTGCTGTGGATAAGTCCGGCTGAACGATCCCACGTGCGCGGTGGCTGGCTCGCGACCACCATCCCACCGAAGTCTGGCGCCAAGTAGCCACCTGCGTTCCCTCAGTGTGTGGGAGTGCCAGTGCCTTAACAGGCTTCTTCTGGGTGAGTGAGCTCCATCTTAGACACTGTCTCTGTCCGACCTAGACTAGGGTCAAGAGCAAACCCATCATCAATTAAAAAAAGATCTATGTGTGATAAACGTTACCTTGTGAGGTTTGGTGCACTCGGGGTGCTTGGCGTGGTAGATGCAGAAGTACTTCCGGTGCGGGTTGAGCGCCAGCACCGTGCCCACGCAGTTCCGGGCATTCACCTGCGCAACCACACTTTAATCACCAAAACTTCTTAATAGAAAAGCCCCATTTCTTACCTTGCCGTGTGATGCCGGCTTAGAATAGCTTCACCCCATTTCTTACCCATGGGTGTCGTAAGAGGCGACTAAGGGACTCGAGGGTATGTATTGCAATTTTAGGCGACGGGCTGACAACCTGTCACTATAGTGATACACAGTTATCTGATTGACCCTCAAACTTTTGTCAGACGTGGTGTTAATATCCGTTGAACGGCCGTTAACGCTCTGCCTACCCCGTAAGGGATATAGGCGTGATTTATGTATGTATTTATGTATGTACTTTTTAATAGGTTGGGGTTCATCGACTCATCGACACGACAAACATCATCATAAACAATTTCTGAGAAATACGGGGTGTAAGGGACGGTGTACCGAAAACTTTGCAGGCATGATCAGACCATGAAACTGAACAACTTTTTCTATGGAAGATATGTTGGTAAACGAGATTTTTTTTCCGACCTCCCATACAAGATTCCCGATCAGCAGACTTACTATGGAAACTCAAAAATAAAAATCGTTTCCTAACATAGGCTCCAAAGTTGTTCAGTTTCATGGTCTGATCATGCCTGCAAAGTTCTTGGTACACCGTCCCTTACACCTTGTATAATTGAAATTGATTATGTATGTATGAACGGATATTTAATAAAATACTAATTGACTGATGGACTGAATGATAAATATCCACATATATATATATTGGCTGGGCGACCTGCCCAGCGGTTTCACCCGCTGCTAACCATTTTCCCGCAGGAATAAGACATTTTAATATAGCCTATGTTCATCAGGGATAATGTAGGATTGTAATCGTAAAAGATTTTTTAAATCGGTTCAGTAGTTTTGGAGTCTATTCAATTCAAACAAACAAACAATCAAATCTTTCCTCTTTATAATATTACATACATACATACATGCATAAATCACGCCTATATCCCTTACGGGGTAGGCAGAGCGTTAACGGCCGTAAAACGGATATTAACACCACGTCTGACAAAAGTTCAAGGGTCGATCGGATAACTGTGTATCACTATAGTGACAGGTTGTCAGCCCGTCGCCTAAAATTGCAAAACACATCTAAACCTCGAGTCCCTTAGTCGCCTCTTACGCAGCCCATGGGAAAGAAATGGGGTGATGCTATTCTAAGCCGGCATCACACGGCATATTAAGTTTATAATATTAGTGTAGACAAATTGCTTAATAATTTCATTTAATTATTTGTTATTATTGAAAATTAAAATTAAATTACTTTATTCAATGTAGGATAGTATTATCACTGTCTTCGTGATCCGTCATTGCAAATAAATGAAATTTGGATAACATATTTTTTTTTTCAATATTGTATTGTCCTAATAGAAAACCGGCTATTACCTTGAGCTCCCCGCAGCCCCCTCCAAGTGACAGCTGTAGAACTCTGCGGAACCATTCGATGTTGCGCTCCACCATCAGGTACGCGAATAACAATGTCTTGTTTCTGAAAAATAAACGTACGGTTCAATAGGATTTTGAAGGACATAGACCAGTATGGTAAGTTTTTCATGTTTCAAAAATATTAAAGTCGTTTATTTTTGGCTTATAGTTTCTGAATCATTGGCCGAACCCAATTTATTATTTTTTATATTTTGTTTGCAGTGGATAACAACGACACAAACTGTGTTTTACCACTGTGTAAACTGTCAAATAGTCAAAACTGGTATAATTTATGATATTAATTCAATTACAGACACATAAAAGAGCTACCATACATTCAATCGAGAATTTTTGCAAGCGTTAAACATGACACAATACAGACACTTATAAAAGCTACCATACATTCAATCGAGAATTTTTGCAAGCGTGAAAAATGACACAAAATCTAAGATGTGCTTTACAGACACACATAATGCAATCATACAAAAAATAAGTGATTTTAATTTCCTTGTAGGTTATGGCTCTAAAATAATCCTAGCCATACCGCACTAACAAGCGTAATATGCGTCATCGACGAGAAATCGCTTTTAAAATTGTTTCACGTGAGGAAGTATTGTAGTAGTTCGTAACCATTTGACTAGATGAAGTATTTAAAAGTGAAATCCCTGAAATGCGGGGTGTAAGGGACGGTGTACCGAAAACTTTGCAGGCATGATCAGACCATGAAACTGAACAACTTTTTCTATGGGAGCTATGTTGGTAAACGAGATTTTTTTTTTCGAACTCCCATACAAAATTCCCGATCAGCTGACTGACTTTCTATGGAAACTCGAAAAAAAATTCGTTTCCCAACATACGCTCCATAGTAAAAGTTGTTCAGTTTCATGGTCTGATCATGCCTACATAGTTTTCGGTACACCGTCCCTTACACCCTGTATGTAAGCACAGGAATTGTAAACAAAAATGTATTGAAATTGTGAATAATTTTTTTAACAGTACTTACTTTCTTCTGGCCTAGGCATGCCGAAAAAAGGCTTTAAAAAAATAATGTAAAAACTTACTTGCGATACGGCCATACAATCTTGTGGAATTTGGACAACAACATCACTCGACTCTGCATATCGACCAGTAGAACTATTGTACGACATCCGGGCTTCAGTAACCTGTAATTAAATACACAATTTTGTATATTTACTTCCACACTTTTATAGAAAAAAGATTTGTAATTTTGTATGTGTTTTTATTTATAAAATATATGCTTAAATACCACTGAAACCACCAGTGGTATTTAAGCATACCACCATAAAAAAACACCTTTTGAATGCTACATTATTCCCGAGTAACATTGGCTACATTTGTTGTTGTCAGGTTGTTGTATATTATTAGGTACTAGCGGCCCGACCAGCGGATTCACCCGCTGCTTACCGTTTTCCCGTGGGAATAAGTAATTTTATTATAGCCGATGTTCATCAGGGATAATGTAGGAATCTAATGGTAAAAGAATTTATTAAATCAGTCTAGTGGTTTTGGAGCCTATACCATTCAAACAAACAATCAAATCTTTCCACTTTATAATATTAGTGTAGATAGGGCATCCAATCCCGGTATACCGAGATCCCGCATCATTTTGTGATCCCGCATCATTTTGTGATCCCGCATCATTTTGTGACCCCGCATCATTTTGTGATCCCGCAACATTTTGTGATCCCGCATCATTTTGTGATCCCGCATCATTTTGTGATCCCGCACAGTGCGGGATTCGCGGGATTTGCGGGACTAGCCAGCAGCACAGATACGTCCATACTTGGCTAGAAGGGATGGCGGACGGTGGACGAAGGCGGTAATGGGGTGGCGGCCGAGAACAACTAAACGAATTTACTATTTATTTTGCTTACAGAGTGGCGTAGAAGGGGGGAGGCCTTTGGCCAGCAGTGGGACACAGAACATGCTACATAAAATAAAATCTTTAATACGTAGTTTTTTTTTAAATATACGTGTTTTTATTTGTAGCTAACTAGACTAACCTGACAAGTCCGTTGTATTTCTCAGCGCGCAGCTCGTGAAGTCTCAGCTCCGGTTGCGGCTCGTTGTTGTTACGTTTTCCGCCGCCATTTTGTTTCCGTCTCTCCTCCTTCATCTTCTTTACTGTTTCTTCTTCTACGCGACTGTAAGAGAAAAATATACGTTAACTCATGTAAATATTGCACCTACTACGAATTTTTGCTGTAATGTTTAGGTAAATATAAATAATTTTCCCTTTTTTTACCGCGTTTTGTACAGATAGTTTTACCGCGTAAATCCGCGTTAAACTGGGCAGAAGTCGATTTTGAATTTTGAACATTACATTTTATGAAACCTAATCATAACAATGGTGGCGATGCGTTCTGAAATATATTTCAGTTAGTATTTTTTTGCGTTTTATTCTAATAAATATTTGATTTAATAAGCAAATAAATAATTATTGCATTGTATTGATGTCATTTCTGATAAGTGGACGTAGGTGTTATTTCTAATTTGGCTCCCGTTTTCACTTTGCGTACAAACTATTTCCTTTACCAGTTCAGCGTAAAAAATGAATTAAACTACATAAAGTTTATCGATTGCTTCGCTCAGATACAAGAAGCTTATCGTAGAGGACGAAACTCATAAATGAGTTGTCGTACGACACTCATGAGACCGATGCATCGCAGTGCAGCACCAGTACTACATATGAACGCAGTTTCATATTTCCCAAACTAATTGATTTGACTCGGTGGAACGCAGGGCCAAGAGGCTCATAGGCGACAAAAAACTGGTGGACACCAAGCTACATAGCCTGGCACATCGCCGCAAGGTTGCCTGCTTGTCGGTTTTTTACAGATTGTACTTCGGAGAGTGTTCTCAAGAGCTTCACGACCTTGTTCCACCAGCTCCCTTCTACCATCGGACATCCAGACGCACCGCTGGATACCATCCGTACCTGGTTGCCATTCCACCAATTCGGACTAAGCGCTTCCAGTCATCATTTATAATGCGCACTGCTAAAGAGTGGAACTCACTACCTGCGTCTGTGTTTCCAAACGCATACAACCCTAATCTCTTCAAAGTAAGAGTGAACAGGCTTCTTCTGGGTGAGCTCGCTCCATCTTAGACTCTGTCTCCGTCCTATGACCTAGACTAGAGTCAAGAGCAAACCCATCATTAATAATAAAATAAAATAATAAAAAAACTTGACAATGGCAGAATGTTCTCACTGATAGAGGTGAAAAGTTGTGTGTACCACACGAGATCATTCATTCATTCGCATCCCGTGCTTTTGAATCCCTCACTGAACGAACAACTTTTGAATCACTTGCTACGCTCTTAATTCAATTCAGTATCCTTAGCTACCTCGGAATTCAAAATTAGCATTCAAAGCAAAAATAAACTTTGCCCTCTCGTTGTACAAATAACTATTACCCTTTCACGATAGACTCGGTCTAATACTTCAAATGTATGAAAGTAAACGAGTGCTTAAAAAGTTATTAAAAAATGCTTTATTTTTGTTGTTGTTTCCTGTGTTGTATCACTTAATTTGACGTTAAACGTGTAAAGTGGTTACTCAAATTAATACTGTTGCAGTTACCCAAAAACGGGGTAAGACCTCAGGGATTTTCAGGGTTCCTTATATTTTGAAAGGACAATTAAAGTGACGAGCTCGCTTTGCTGTTATAGTAAAGAGCGATTAGCTCGCTTCTCTCGCAAGATTTATGGCTTAGTACTGTACTAAAACTAATAGTCCATTTTTTGATAATATAGCTGTAAGATTGCCTAAAATAAAAAAAAAGATGTATTATATAAAAAAATTAACGTCAAACGACATTACGCCGTTAATAAGAGCAAAAAAGAGACGTTATGTTTATTTGCCTTAGGTCAACTTTCTTAATACGCCATTGGATAGTGGTTATCGATTGAAGCTCAAGATACCAATAGCGATATGGCGGGTGACAGGAGTGATACCAATAGGTGATAGATAGAATTAGAAGTTGTATACATGCGTTGCGCGGTGAAACACTTCGATACCGCGTTTCGGGCTCTTTGTTCTGTCACGTGGCGCCATCTTGCAGATTTGGAACTTCTGTAGCGTCTTGCTTGCATTGCATTGCGAGGTCTTCAGCAGCCTATGTGTAGGGCTGCTGGTTTTTTTTTTTGCTCCTCGCTTCACGGGCCCCCACTCACCAGATCATTCCATGTGCTCCGGGTGTCTGCGGGTCCTCCGCCTCTGCGTCTGTGGGGCTCCACAGCAGATCGCGGGGCAGGAGGTAGCGCAGGCCCCAGGTGCGGAAGCGCTCGTCAGGTGGTCGGGCGTGTTGGGGCGCAATGTTGCGCAGGTGGTGGTGCGGTCCGTTGTCGGCGCGGCTGAACATGCGCCGCGCCAGCATCCGCACGAACTCCTCTACCGGCTTCATCTTGAGGTCCGCAGCGATGACGTCGTTGCGGACGAATCGGCCGGCGCCGGGGCTTCCGTCTTGCTTGCTCGTGGACCACTTTGAGCTTCTTGCAGTAGCTCCCAGAGGTCGCTACAGCGAGTATACTCACATGAGATACGCCATGAAGTAGCCGGCAGCCAGCACTAGCGCCACGGTGACCAGCACCGACAGCGCGGACACTCGCACAGTGCACGCTCTGCCTACCCCGCATGTGTGTATGAGTGTGCTCACATGAGATACGCCATGAAGTAGCCGGCAGCCAGCACTAGCGCCACGGTGACCAGCACCGACAGCGCGGACACTCGCACAGTGCACGCTCTGCCTACCCCGCATGTGTGTATGTGCTCACATGAGATACGCCATGAAGTAGCCGGCAGCCAGCACTAGCGCCACGGTGACCAGCACCGACAGCGCGGACACTCGCACAGTGCACGCTCTGCCTACCCCGCATGTGTGTATGTGCTCACATGAGATACGCCATGAAGTAGCCGGCAGCCAGCACTAGCGCCACGGTGACCAGCACCGACAGCGCGGACACTCGCACAGTGCACGCTCTGCCTACCCCGCATGTGTGTATGTGCTCACATGAGATACGCCATGAAGTAGCCGGCAGCCAGCACTAGCGCCACTGTGACCAGCACCGACAGCGCGGACACTCGCACAGTGCACGCTCTGCCTACCCCGCATGTGTGTATGTGCTCACATGAGATACGCCATGAAGTAGCCGGCAGCCAGCACTAGCGCCACGGTGACCAGCACCGACAGCGCGGACACTCGCACAGTGCACGCTCTGCCTACCCCGCATGTGTGTATGTGCTCACATGAGATACGCCATGAAGTAGCCGGCAGCCAGCACTAGCGCCACGGTGACCAGCACCGACAGCGCGGACACTCGCACAGTGCACGCTCTGCCTACCCCGCATGTGTGTATGTGCT
Source organism: Tuta absoluta (assembly GCA_027580185.1). Classification (NCBI taxonomy): domain Eukaryota; kingdom Metazoa; phylum Arthropoda; class Insecta; order Lepidoptera; family Gelechiidae; genus Tuta; species Tuta absoluta. The sequence goes on from JAQAHW010000003.1 coordinate 2,040,073, forward strand.
CACATGAGATACGCCATGAAGTAGCCGGCAGCCAGCACTAGCGCCACGGTGACCAGCACCGACAGCGCGGACACTCGCACAGTGCACGCTCTGCCTACCCCGCATGTGTGTATGTGCTCACATGAGATACGCCATGAAGTAGCCGGCAGCCAGCACCAGCACCGACAGCGCGGACACTCGCACAGTGCACGCTCTGCCTACCCCGCATGTGTGTATGAGTGTGCTCACATGAGATACGCCATGAAGTAGCCGGCAGCCAGCACTAGCGCCACGGTGACCAGCACCGACAGCGCGGACACTCGCACAGTGCACGCTCTGCCTACCCCGCATGTGTGTATGTGCTCACATGAGATACGCCATGAAGTAGCCGGCAGCCAGCACTAGCGCCACGGTGACCAGCACCGACAGCGCGGACACTCGCACAGTGCACGCTCTGCCTACCCCGCATGTGTGTATGTGCTCACATGAGATACGCCATGAAGTAGCCGGCAGCCAGCACTAGCGCCACGGTGACCAGCACCGACAGCGCGGACACTCGCACAGTGCACGCTCTGCCTACCCCGCATGTGTGTATGTGCTCACATGAGATACGCCATGAAGTAGCCGGCAGCCAGCACTAGCGCCACTGTGACCAGCACCGACAGCGCGGACACTCGCACAGTGCACGCTCTGCCTACCCCGCATGTGTGTATGAGTGTGCTCACATGAGATACGCCATGAAGTAGCCGGCAGCCAGCACTAGCGCCACGGTGACCAGCACCGACAGCGCGGACACTCGCACAGTGCACGCTCTGCCTACCCCGCATGTGTGTATGTGCTCACATGAGATACGCCATGAAGTAGCCGGCAGCCAGCACTAGCGCCACGGTGACCAGCACCGACAGCGCGGACACTCGCACAGTGCACGCTCTGCCTACCCCGCATGTGTGTATGTGCTCACATGAGATACGCCATGAAGTAGCCGGCAGCCAGCACTAGCGCCACGGTGACCAGCACCGACAGCGCGGACACTCGCACAGTGCACGCTCTGCCTACCCCGCATGTGTGTATGTGCTCACATGAGATACGCCATGAAGTAGCCGGCAGCCAGCACTAGCGCCACGGTGACCAGCACCGACAGCGCGGACACTCGCACAGTGCACGCTCTGCCTACCCCGCATGTGTGTATGTGCTCACATGAGATACGCCATGAAGTAGCCGGCAGCCAGCACTAGCGCCACGGTGACCAGCACCGACAGCGCGGACACTCGCACAGTGCACGCTCTGCCTACCCCGCATGTGTGTATGTGCTCACATGAGATACGCCATGAAGTAGCCGGCAGCCAGCACTAGCGCCACGGTGACCAGCACCGACAGCGCGGACACTCGCACAGTGCACGCTCTGCCTACCCCGCATGTGTGTATGAGTGTGCTCACATGAGATACGCCATGAAGTAGCCGGCAGCCAGCACTAGCGCCACGGTGACCAGCACCGACAGCGCGGACACTCGCACAGTGCACGCTCTGCCTACCCCGCATGTGTGTATGTGCTCACATGAGATACGCCATGAAGTAGCCGGCAGCCAGCACTAGCGCCACGGTGACCAGCACCGACAGCGCGGACACTCGCACAGTGCACGCTCTGCCTACCCCGCATGTGTGTATGAGTGTGCTCACATGAGATACGCCATGAAGTAGCCGGCAGCCAGCACTAGCGCCACGGTGACCAGCACCGACAGCGCGGACACTCGCACAGTGCACGCTCTGCCTACCCCGCATGTGTGTATGTGCTCACATGAGATACGCCATGAAGTAGCCGGCAGCCAGCACTAGCGCCACTGTGACCAGCACCGACAGCGCGGACACTCGCACAGTGCACGCTCTGCCTACCCCGCATGTGTGTATGAGTGTGCTCACATGAGATACGCCATGAAGTAGCCGGCAGCCAGCACTAGCGCCACGGTGACCAGCACCGACAGCGCGGACACTCGCACAGTGCACGCTCTGCCTACCCCGCATGTGTGTATGTGCTCACATGAGATACGCCATGAAGTAGCCGGCAGCCAGCACTAGCGCCACTGTGACCAGCACCGACAGCGCGGACACTCGCACAGTGCACGCTCTGCCTACCCCGCATGTGTGTATGAGTGTGCTCACATGAGATACGCCATGAAGTAGCCGGCAGCCAGCACTAGCGCCACGGTGACCAGCACCGACAGCGCGGACACTCGCACAGTGCACGCTCTGCCTACCCCGCATGTGTGTATGTGCTCACATGAGATACGCCATGAAGTAGCCGGCAGCCAGCACTAGCGCCACGGTGACCAGCACCGACAGCGCGGACACTCGCACAGTGCACGCTCTGCCTACCCCGCATGTGTGTATGTGCTCACATGAGATACGCCATGAAGTAGCCGGCAGCCAGCACTAGCGCCACGGTGACCAGCACCGACAGCGCGGACACTCGCACAGTGCACGCTCTGCCTACCCCGCATGTGTGTATGTGCTCACATGAGATACGCCATGAAGTAGCCGGCAGCCAGCACTAGCGCCACGGTGACCAGCACCGACAGCGCGGACACTCGCACAGTGCACGCTCTGCCTACCCCGCATGTGTGTATGTGCTCACATGAGATACGCCATGAAGTAGCCGGCAGCCAGCACCAGCACCGACAGCGCGGACACTCGCACAGTGCACGCTCTGCCTACCCCGCATGTGTGTATGAGTGTGCTCACATGAGATACGCCATGAAGTAGCCGGCAGCCAGCACTAGCGCCACGGTGACCAGCACCGACAGCGCGGACACTCGCACAGTGCACGCTCTGCCTACCCCGCATGTGTGTATGAGTGTGCTCACATGAGATACGCCATGAAGTAGCCGGCAGCCAGCACTAGCGCCACGGTGACCAGCACCGACAGCGCGGACACTCGCACAGTGCACGCTCTGCCTACCCCGCATGTGTGTATGAGTGTGCTCACATGAGATACGCCATGAAGTAGCCGGCAGCCAGCACCAGCGCCACGGTGACCAGCACCGACAGCGCGGACACTCGCACAGTGCACGCTCTGCCTACCCCGCATGTGTGTATGTGCTCACATGAGATACGCCATGAAGTAGCCGGCAGCCAGCACTAGCGCCACGGTGACCAGCACCGACAGCGCGGACACTCGCACAGTGCACGCTCTGCCTACCCCGCATGTGTGTATGTGCTCACATGAGATACGCCATGAAGTAGCCGGCAGCCAGCACTAGCGCCACGGTGACCAGCACCGACAGCGCGGACACTCGCACAGTGCACGCTCTGCCTACCCCGCATGTGTGTATGTGCTCACATGAGATACGCCATGAAGTAGCCGGCAGCCAGCACTAGCGCCACGGTGACCAGCACCGACAGCGCGGACACTCGCACAGTGCACGCTCTGCCTACCCCGCATGTGTGTATGTGCTCACATGAGATACGCCATGAAGTAGCCGGCAGCCAGCACTAGCGCCACGGTGACCAGCACCGACAGCGCGGACACTCGCACAGTGCACGCTCTGCCTACCCCGCATGTGTGTATGTGCTCACATGAGATACGCCATGAAGTAGCCGGCAGCCAGCACTAGCGCCACGGTGACCAGCACCGACAGCGCGGACACTCGCACAGTGCACGCTCTGCCTACCCCGCATGTGTGTATGTGCTCACATGAGATACGCCATGAAGTAGCCGGCAGCCAGCACTAGCGCCACGGTGACCAGCACCGACAGCGCGGACACTCGCACAGTGCACGCTCTGCCTACCCCGCATGTGTGTATGTGCTCACATGAGATACGCCATGAAGTAGCCGGCAGCCAGCACTAGCGCCACGGTGACCAGCACCGACAGCGCGGACACTCGCACAGTGCACGCTCTGCCTACCCCGCATGTGTGTATGTGCTCACATGAGATACGCCATGAAGTAGCCGGCAGCCAGCACTAGCGCCACGGTGACCAGCACCGACAGCGCGGACACTCGCACAGTGCACGCTCTGCCTACCCCGCATGTGTGTATGAGTGTGCTCACATGAGATACGCCATGAAGTAGCCGGCAGCCAGCACTAGCGCCACGGTGACCAGCACCGACAGCGCGGACACTCGCACAGTGCACGCTCTGCCTACCCCGCATGTGTGTATGTGCTCACATGAGATACGCCATGAAGTAGCCGGCAGCCAGCACCAGCACCGACAGCGCGGACACTCGCACAGTGCACGCTCTGCCTACCCCGCATGTGTGTATGAGTGTACTCACATGAGATACGCCATGAAGTAGCCGGCAGCCAGCACTAGCGCCACGGTGACCAGCACCGACAGCGCGGACACTCGCACAGTGCACGCTCTGCCTACCCCGCATGTGTGTATGTGCTCACATGAGATACGCCATGAAGTAGCCGGCAGCCAGCACTAGCGCCACGGTGACCAGCACCGACAGCGCGGACACTCGCACAGTGCACGCTCTGCCTACCCCGCATGTGTGTATGTGCTCACATGAGATACGCCATGAAGTAGCCGGCAGCCAGCACCAGCACCGACAGCGCGGACACTCGCACAGTGCACGCTCTGCCTACCCCGCATGTGTGTATGTGCTCACATGAGATACGCCATGAAGTAGCCGGCAGCCAGCACTAGCGCCACGGTGACCAGCACCGACAGCGCGGACACTCGCACAGTGCACGCTCTGCCTACCCCGCATGTGTGTATGTGCTCACATGAGATACGCCATGAAGTAGCCGGCAGCCAGCACCAGCACCGACAGCGCGGACACTCGCACAGTGCACGCTCTGCCTACCCCGCATGTGTGTATGTGCTCACATGAGATACGCCATGAAGTAGCCGGCAGCCAGCACTAGCGCCACGGTGACCAGCACCGACAGCGCGGACACTCGCACAGTGCACGCTCTGCCTACCCCGCATGTGTGTATGTGCTCACATGAGATACGCCATGAAGTAGCCGGCAGCCAGCACCAGCGCCACGGTGACCAGCACCGACAGCGCGGACACTCGCACAGTGCACGCTCTGCCTACCCCGCATGTGTGTATGTGCTCACATGAGATACGCCATGAAGTAGCCGGCAGCCAGCACTAGCGCCACGGTGACCAGCACCGACAGCGCGGACACTCGCACAGTGCACGCTCTGCCTACCCCGCATGTGTGTATGTGCTCACATGAGATACGCCATGAAGTAGCCGGCAGCCAGCACTAGCGCCACGGTGACCAGCACCGACAGCGCGGACACTCGCACAGTGCACGCTCTGCCTACCCCGCATGTGTGTATGTGCTCACATGAGATACGCCATGAAGTAGCCGGCAGCCAGCACTAGCGCCACGGTGACCAGCACCGACAGCGCGGACACTCGCACAGTGCACGCTCTGCCTACCCCGCATGTGTGTATGTGCTCACATGAGATACGCCATGAAGTAGCCGGCAGCCAGCACTAGCGCCACGGTGACCAGCACCGACAGCGCGGACACTCGCACAGTGCACGCTCTGCCTACCCCGCATGTGTGTATGTGCTCACATGAGATACGCCATGAAGTAGCCGGCAGCCAGCACTAGCGCCACGGTGACCAGCACCGACAGCGCGGACACTCGCACAGTGCACGCTCTGCCTACCCCGCATGTGTGTATGTGCTCACATGAGATACGCCATGAAGTAGCCGGCAGCCAGCACTAGCGCCACGGTGACCAGCACCGACAGCGCGGACACTCGCACAGTGCACGCTCTGCCTACCCCGCATGTGTGTATGTGCTCACATGAGATACGCCATGAAGTAGCCGGCAGCCAGCACTAGCGCCACGGTGACCAGCACCGACAGCGCGGACACTCGCACAGTGCACGCTCTGCCTACCCCGCATGTGTGTATGTGCTCACATGAGATACGCCATGAAGTAGCCGGCAGCCAGCACCAGCACCACGGTGACCAGCACCGACAGCGCGGACACTCGCACAGTGCACGCTCTGCCTACCCCGCATGTGTGTATGTGCTCACATGAGATACGCCATGAAGTAGCCGGCAGCCAGCACTAGCGCCACTGTGACCAGCACCGACAGCGCGGACACTCGCACAGTGCACGCTCTGCCTACCCCGCATGTGTGTATGAGTGTGCTCACATGAGATACGCCATGAAGTAGCCGGCAGCCAGCACTAGCGCCACGGTGACCAGCACCGACAGCGCGGACACTCGCACAGTGCACGCTCTGCCTACCCCGCATGTGTGTATGAGTGTGCTCACATGAGATACGCCATGAAGTAGCCGGCAGCCAGCACCAGCGCCACGGTGACCAGCACCGACAGCGCGGACACTCGCACAGTGCACGCTCTGCCTACCCCGCATGTGTGTATGAGTGTGCTCACATGAGATACGCCATGAAGTAGCCGGCAGCCAGCACTAGCGCCACGGTGACCAGCACCGACAGCGCGGACACTCGCACAGTGCACGCTCTGCCTACCCCGCATGTGTGTATGTGCTCACATGAGATACGCCATGAAGTAGCCGGCAGCCAGCACTAGCGCCACGGTGACCAGCACCGACAGCGCGGACACTCGCACAGTGCACGCTCTGCCTACCCCGCATGTGTGTATGTGCTCACATGAGATACGCCATGAAGTAGCCGGCAGCCAGCACTAGCGCCACGGTGACCAGCACCGACAGCGCGGACACTCGCACAGTGCACGCTCTGCCTACCCCGCATGTGTGTATGAGTGTGCTCACATGAGATACGCCATGAAGTAGCCGGCAGCCAGCACTAGCGCCACGGTGACCAGCACCGACAGCGCGGACACTCGCACAGTGCACGCTCTGCCTACCCCGCATGTGTGTATGTGCTCACATGAGATACGCCATGAAGTATCCGGCAGCCAGCACCAGCGCCACGGTGACCAGCACCGACAGCGCGGACACTCGCACAGTGCACGCTCTGCCTACCCCGCATGTGTGTATGTGCTCACATGAGATACGCCATGAAGTAGCCGGCAGCCAGCACCAGCGCCACGGTGACCAGCACCGACAGCGCGGACACTCGCACAGTGCACGCTCTGCCTACCCCGCATGTGTGTATGTGCTCACATGAGATACGCCATGAAGTAGCCGGCAGCCAGCACTAGCGCCACGGTGACCAGCACCGACAGCGCGGACACTCGCACAGTGCACGCTCTGCCTACCCCGCATGTGTGTATGTGCTCACATGAGATACGCCATGAAGTAGCCGGCAGCCAGCACTAGCGCCACGGTGACCAGCACCGACAGCGCGGACACTCGCACAGTGCACGCTCTGCCTACCCCGCATGTGTGTATGTGCTCACATGAGATACGCCATGAAGTAGCCGGCAGCCAGCACTAGCGCCACGGTGACCAGCACCGACAGCGCGGACACTCGCACAGTGCACGCTCTGCCTACCCCGCATGTGTGTATGAGTGTGCTCACATGAGATACGCCATGAAGTAGCCGGCAGCCAGCACTAGCGCCACGGTGACCAGCACCGACAGCGCGGACACTCGCACAGTGCACGCTCTGCCTACCCCGCATGTGTGTATGTGCTCACATGAGATACGCCATGAAGTAGCCGGCAGCCAGCACTAGCGCCACGGTGACCAGCACCGACAGCGCGGACACTCGCACAGTGCACGCTCTGCCTACCCCGCATGTGTGTATGTGCTCACATGAGATACGCCATGAAGTAGCCGGCAGCCAGCACTAGCGCCACGGTGACCAGCACCGACAGCGCGGACACTCGCACAGTGCACGCTCTGCCTACCCCGCATGTGTGTATGTGCTCACATGAGATACGCCATGAAGTAGCCGGCAGCCAGCACTAGCGCCACGGTGACCAGCACCGACAGCGCGGACACTCGCACAGTGCACGCTCTGCCTACCCCGCATGTGTGTATGTGCTCACATGAGATACGCCATGAAGTAGCCGGCAGCCAGCACTAGCGCCACGGTGACCAGCACCGACAGCGCGGACACTCGCACAGTGCACGCTCTGCCTACCCCGCATGTGTGTATGAGTGTGCTCACATGAGATACGCCATGAAGTAGCCGGCAGCCAGCACTAGCGCCACGGTGACCAGCACCGACAGCGCGGACACTCGCACAGTGCACGCTCTGCCTACCCCGCATGTGTGTATGTGCTCACATGAGATACGCCATGAAGTAGCCGGCAGCCAGCACTAGCGCCACGGTGACCAGCACCGACAGCGCGGACACTCGCACAGTGCACGCTCTGCCTACCCCGCATGTGTGTATGAGTGTGCTCACATGAGATACGCCATGAAGTAGCCGGCAGCCAGCACTAGCGCCACGGTGACCAGCACCGACAGCGCGGACACTCGCACAGTGCACGCTCTGCCTACCCCGCATGTGTGTATGAGTGTGCTCACATGAGATACGCCATGAAGTAGCCGGCAGCCAGCACCAGCGCCACGGTGACCAGCACCGACAGCGCGGACACTCGCACAGTGCACGCTCTGCCTACCCCGCATGTGTGTATGTGCTCACATGAGATACGCCATGAAGTAGCCGGCAGCCAGCACTAGCGCCACGGTGACCAGCACCGACAGCGCGGACACTCGCACAGTGCACGCTCTGCCTACCCCGCATGTGTGTATGTGCTCACATGAGATACGCCATGAAGTAGCCGGCAGCCAGCACCAGCGCCACGGTGACCAGCACCGACAGCGCGGACACTCGCACAGTGCACGCTCTGCCTACCCCGCATGTGTGTATGTGCTCACATGAGATACGCCATGAAGTAGCCGGCAGCCAGCACCGAGCACCGACAGCGCGGACACTCGCACAGTGCACGCTCTGCCTACCCCGCATGTGTGTATGTGCTCACATGAGATACGCCATGAAGTAGCCGGCAGCCAGCACTAGCGCCACGGTGACCAGCACCGACAGCGCGGACACTCGCACAGTGCACGCTCTGCCTACCCCGCATGTGTGTATGTGCTCACATGAGATACGCCATGAAGTAGCCGGCAGCCAGCACTAGCGCCACGGTGACCAGCACCGACAGCGCGGACACTCGCACAGTGCACGCTCTGCCTACCCCGCATGTGTGTATGTGCTCACATGAGATACGCCATGAAGTAGCCGGCAGCCAGCACTAGCGCCACGGTGACCAGCACCGACAGCGCGGACACTCGCACAGTGCACGCTCTGCCTACCCCGCATGTGTGTATGAGTGTGCTCACATGAGATACGCCATGAAGTAGCCGGCAGCCAGCACCAGCACCACGGTGACCAGCACCGACAGCGCGGACACTCGCACAGTGCACGCTCTGCCTACCCCGCATGTGTGTATGAGTGTGCTCACATGAGATACGCCATGAAGTAGCCGGCAGCCAGCACTAGCGCCACGGTGACCAGCACCGACAGCGCGGACACTCGCACAGTGCACGCTCTGCCTACCCCGCATGTGTGTATGTGCTCACATGAGATACGCCATGAAGTAGCCGGCAGCCAGCACCAGCGCCACGGTGACCAGCACCGACAGCGCGGACACTCGCACAGTGCACGCTCTGCCTACCCCGCATGTGTGTATGTGCTCACATGAGATACGCCATGAAGTAGCCGGCAGCCAGCACTAGCGCCACGGTGACCAGCACCGACAGCGCGGACACTCGCACAGTGCACGCTCTGCCTACCCCGCATGTGTGTATGTGCTCACATGAGATACGCCATGAAGTAGCCGGCAGCCAGCACTAGCGCCACGGTGACCAGCACCGACAGCGCGGACACTCGCACAGTGCACGCTCTGCCTACCCCGCATGTGTGTATGAGTGTGCTCACATGAGATACGCCATGAAGTAGCCGGCAGCCAGCACCAGCACCACGGTGACCAGCACCGACAGCGCGGACACTCGCACAGTGCACGCTCTGCCTACCCCGCATGTGTGTATGAGTGTGCTCACATGAGATACGCCATGAAGTAGCCGGCAGCCAGCACTAGCGCCACGGTGACCAGCACCGACAGCGCGGACACTCGCACAGTGCACGCTCTGCCTACCCCGCATGTGTGTATGTGCTCACATGAGATACGCCATGAAGTAGCCGGCAGCCAGCACTAGCGCCACGGTGACCAGCACCGACAGCGCGGACACTCGCACAGTGCACGCTCTGCCTACCCCGCATGTGTGTATGTGCTCACATGAGATACGCCATGAAGTAGCCGGCAGCCAGCACTAGCGCCACGGTGACCAGCACCGACAGCGCGGACACTCGCACAGTGCACGCTCTGCCTACCCCGCATGTGTGTATGTGCTCACATGAGATACGCCATGAAGTAGCCGGCAGCCAGCACTAGCGCCACGGTGACCAGCACCGACAGCGCGGACACTCGCACAGTGCACGCTCTGCCTACCCCGCATGTGTGTATGTGCTCACATGAGATACGCCATGAAGTAGCCGGCAGCCAGCACTAGCGCCACGGTGACCAGCACCGACAGCGCGGACACTCGCACAGTGCACGCTCTGCCTACCCCGCATGTGTGTATGTGCTCACATGAGATACGCCATGAAGTAGCCGGCAGCCAGCACCAGCACCGACAGCGCGGACACTCGCACAGTGCACGCTCTGCCTACCCCGCATGTGTGTATGTGCTCACATGAGATACGCCATGAAGTAGCCGGCAGCCAGCACTAGCGCCACGGTGACCAGCACCGACAGCGCGGACACTCGCACAGTGCACGCTCTGCCTACCCCGCATGTGTGTATGAGTGTGCTCACATGAGATACGCCATGAAGTAGCCGGCAGCCAGCACTAGCGCCACGGTGACCAGCACCGACAGCGCGGACACTCGCACAGTGCACGCTCTGCCTACCCCGCATGTGTGTATGTGCTCACATGAGATACGCCATGAAGTAGCCGGCAGCCAGCACTAGCGCCACGGTGACCAGCACCGACAGCGCGGACACTCGCACAGTGCACGCTCTGCCTACCCCGCATGTGTGTATGTGCTCACATGAGATACGCCATGAAGTAGCCGGCAGCCAGCACTAGCGCCACGGTGACCAGCACCGACAGCGCTGACACTCGCACAGTGCACGCTCTGCCTACCCCGCATGTGTGTATGAGTGTGCTCACATGAGATACGCCATGAAGTAGCCGGCAGCCAGCACTAGCGCCACGGTGACCAGCACCGACAGCGCGGACACTCGCACAGTGCACGCTCTGCCTACCCCGCATGTGTGTATGTGCTCACATGAGATACGCCATGAAGTAGCCGGCAGCCAGCACTAGCGCCACGGTGACCAGCACCGACAGCGCGGACACTCGCACAGTGCACGCTCTGCCTACCCCGCATGTGTGTATGTGCTCACATGAGATACGCCATGAAGTAGCCGGCAGCCAGCACTAGCGCCACGGTGACCAGCACCGACAGCGCGGACACTCGCACAGTGCACGCTCTGCCTACCCCGCATGTGTGTATGAGTGTGCTCACATGAGATACGCCATGAAGTAGCCGGCAGCCAGCACTAGCGCCACGGTGACCAGCACCGACAGCGCGGACACTCGCACAGTGCACGCTCTGCCTACCCCGCATGTGTGTATGTGCTCACATGAGATACGCCATGAAGTAGCCGGCAGCCAGCACTAGCGCCACGGTGACCAGCACCGACAGCGCGGACACTCGCACAGTGCACGCTCTGCCTACCCCGCATGTGTGTATGTGCTCACATGAGATACGCCATGAAGTAGCCGGCAGCCAGCACTAGCGCCACGGTGACCAGCACCGACAGCGCGGACACTCGCACAGTGCACGCTCTGCCTACCCCGCATGTGTGTATGTGCTCACATGAGATACGCCATGAAGTAGCCGGCAGCCAGCACTAGCGCCACGGTGACCAGCACCGACAGCGCGGACACTCGCACAGTGCACGCTCTGCCTACCCCGCATGTGTGTATGTGCTCACATGAGATACGCCATGAAGTAGCCGGCAGCCAGCACCAGCACCGACAGCGCGGACACTCGCACAGTGCACGCTCTGCCTACCCCGCATGTGTGTATGTGCTCACATGAGATACGCCATGAAGTAGCCGGCAGCCAGCACTAGCGCCACGGTGACCAGCACCGACAGCGCGGACACTCGCACAGTGCACGCTCTGCCTACCCCGCATGTGTGTATGTGCTCACATGAGATACGCCATGAAGTAGCCGGCAGCCAGCACTAGCGCCACGGTGACCAGCACCGACAGCGCGGACACTCGCACAGTGCACGCTCTGCCTACCCCGCATGTGTGTATGAGTGTGCTCACATGAGATACGCCATGAAGTAGCCGGCAGCCAGCACTAGCGCCACGGTGACCAGCACCGACAGCGCGGACACTCGCACAGTGCACGCTCTGCCTACCCCGCATGTGTGTATGTGCTCACATGAGATACGCCATGAAGTAGCCGGCAGCCAGCACTAGCGCCACGGTGACCAGCACCGACAGCGCGGACACTCGCACAGTGCACGCTCTGCCTACCCCGCATGTGTGTATGTGCTCACATGAGATACGCCATGAAGTAGCCGGCAGCCAGCACTAGCGCCACGGTGACCAGCACCGACAGCGCGGACACTCGCACAGTGCACGCTCTGCCTACCCCGCATGTGTGTATGTGCTCACATGAGATACGCCATGAAGTAGCCGGCAGCCAGCACTAGCGCCACGGTGACCAGCACCGACAGCGCGGACACTCGCACAGTGCACGCTCTGCCTACCCCGCATGTGTGTATGTGCTCACATGAGATACGCCATGAAGTAGCCGGCAGCCAGCACTAGCGCCACGGTGACCAGCACCGACAGCGCGGACACTCGCACAGTGCACGCTCTGCCTACCCCGCATGTGTGTATGTGCTCACATGAGATACGCCAAGAAGTAGCCGGCAGCCAGCACTAGCGCCACGGTGACCAGCACCGACAGCGCGGACACTCGCACAGTGCACGCTCTGCCTACCCCGCATGTGTGTATGAGTGTGCTCACATGAGATACGCCATGAAGTAGCCGGCAGCCAGCACTAGCGCCACGGTGACCAGCACCGACAGCGCGGACACTCGCACAGTGCACGCTCTGCCTACCCCGCATGTGTGTATGTGCTCACATGAGATACGCCATGAAGTAGCCGGCAGCCAGCACTAGCGCCACGGTGACCAGCACCGACAGCGCGGACACTCGCACAGTGCACGCTCTGCCTACCCCGCATGTGTGTATGTGCTCACATGAGATACGCCATGAAGTAGCCGGCAGCCAGCACTAGCGCCACGGTGACCAGCACCGACAGCGCGGACACTCGCACAGTGCACGCTCTGCCTACCCCGCATGTGTGTATGTGCTCACATGAGATACGCCATGAAGTAGCCGGCAGCCAGCACTAGCGCCACGGTGACCAGCACCGACAGCGCGGACACGGCGCGCTGGGTCTGCAGCGCGTGCGCGGCGCGCTCCGTCCACTCGCACAGTTTCAGGATCGCGTGCCAGATCGGCCCTCTCGCCGCCTCGTCTAGCAGCTCCTGTCGGAGAAATTACATATTATATAGATATAGATATACATACACATATCACGCCTATAATCCCTTGCGTACACACCGCCGCAAAAACGGACATTTACGCCACGTCTGACATATATTTGAGGGTCATTCGGAAAATGGTGTATCGTCATAGTGACAGGTTGTCAGCCCATCGCCTAAAATTGCAATACACACCCTCAAGTCCCTCAGTCGCCTCTTACGACTCCCACGGGCAAGAAATGGGGTGATGCTATTCTAAACCGGCATCACACGGTGTATATCTCTGAAGAGGAAATTCCAGCACAAGCCGAAGCCAAGTGCATAAAGGTAAGTCTATGTTAGAGATAGGAACTTTCAAACTATTCTACAGGTGTTCAAAATCGTAGCTTTTTGGAGCAACATCGGAACAACAACTGAACAAACAACTAAACGATATCTGAAAAACAACTAAACAACAACTTCTGAACAACATCTCAACATCAACCTAATAAAACAACTGAACAACAACCGAAGGATTACCATACAACAACTGACAGGTGCGGTGGAAGATGACGATTTGAGTATTGGCAAAAAAACTTCGTTTCATTTCTCAACTTTATCGAAGTAAGAGCTTTGTCACTAAGGCATTACGCTTCTGTAATTTCTATTAAACTGTAATTTATAAGGTGTAAAAAAATTAGCTAAGAATATTTTAAGGGGTGAAACAGTACGTGAAACTGAACAACTTTCCCTAAGGAACATAGGTCGAAATATGAAAAAAAATTACCCTCCCATACTTAGTGTGTTACCCGGCCGGGATAATTTGTATGGGAGGGCCAATTTTTTTTTTCATATTTCGACCTATGTTCCTTGGGGAAAGTTGTTCAGTTTCACGTACTGGTTCACCCCTTAAAATATTCTCTTAGCTAATTTTTTTACACCATGTATACCTAGGCAAAATGCATAAAGCAGGTCTTAATACAACTGTTTTCGAATTCATAATTCGAACATTATGAGACGAGTGTAGATAAAGATACAAACCTGTTCATTAGGTTAATTCTTTCTTGATATTTGAGGGTCTCTTTACTGCGGACACTCGCTTGGTCGCAGTATGAGTTGGCGCATCGTGGCCAGCTTTGGTTGAGCCACTCGTATTATTAACAACTTTTAGGCAATCAAATATAATAATTTAAATTACCTGTACAGTAGCTTCATACGCCATAACCTCAGTAGGTTTCAACAGCCGTTTGATCAGCTGGTCCAAAGCGCGTTTAGTCTCGTTCAGTCTCTCTTGATATTTGAGGGTCTCCTCATTGTGGTCGCTCGCTTGGTCGCAGTATGAGTTGGCGCACCGTGGCCAGCTTTGGTTGAGCCACTCGTATTGTACGCGTGAGGGCTCGCGCCGCCAGATTATTACGATACGGTGTTCCATTTGGGAGTCGTCACTGCCTGTAAAGTGAGGAAATTGGTATAAAGAAGCCATAGATTGCTGGTAGCCTTGAATTCGTTGTAATGTTGCAAATATAACAACACTATCGGCCCACCCATCGGTTTCATCCGCTGCTAACCGTTTCCCGCGGGAAACAGTCCTTCTCCCGACATAATACATTAGATTGTACTGTTGTTGTGTTTGGTGATACTCTCTTTAGTTTTAAAACTAAAGTCTTACAACAACTTAGTAATATGTCAGATTCCTAATCTCAGTCACTGTTACTAATCTTGCATTTTATAAAATTTGTTTTTTTTTCATTGTTACCTATCCATTTTTGTGCATGCTGTGGCACCTTTAGATGTAGTGCATTTGTGTCTCTTTCTTATGTTGATTTTTACATCATTGTAACTAATAATGTAACTACAATTGGTTGTCCTAATGAATAAATAAACGAATGAATAAATAAATAAATGAATAAATAAGTAAATAAATGAATAAATAATTAAATAAATATATAAATAAAAACCTTCCTCTTGGATCACTCTATCCTTTAAAAAAACTTCATCCATACAAACAAACAGACAGGGACAGACGCGGGAAGCGACTTTTCTTTATACTATGCAGTGAAATGCCGCCCTGGCCAGCGCGCGGAGCCCGACCAGCTGATTGGACCACGTATAGATTTGTGTGTGTTTTCCTGGTTGATTGAAGCAGTTGTCCTCACCTGAGCCATTGGCGAGCGCGTGCAGGAAGTCGGGCTGCGCGTGCGTGTACACATACGCGTAGTGCAGCCGCTCCGGCGCCGCGCGGGCCAGCGCGCGCAGCTCGGCGCGGGCGGTGTCGGCGGCGCGCCCGGCCGAGCACACCAGCACGCAGCACAGACGGCGCCGGGTCGCGCGCCACTCCACCGGGCATACGGCCTCTAGCACGCTCTGCAGACAAACGCGACATTGGAACTTTTTAAGCACTCGCGATCACTCTTGTGTCCCGTACGAAAAGAAAGACACAGTTTGGTACTAGGGTATATCATGGGTCATATCGTCGTGTTGTTAACATAAGGGAGAGGGCTCCTTCTCTGGACTGCATCAACACAATTTATGTATAGCGAGCGAAACGAGCCCGTATTTTATGTTAATATAATTGAGAGGGGTTCTACAATGCGCTTTACCAAGTAAAGCGAGCGTAGGGAGCCTATTGTTTTACGGCAAAATAAGTGAGCGGGATTCTATACTGCGCTTTACCAAGTATAACGAGCAAAGCGAGCTCATTGTTTTACGTTAAAATAAGTGAGAGGAGATTCTGCAACAGTATGCTTTGCTAGCAACGCTCGTTGTTTTTAGACGGAAACCCGAAACAATGACAATGTCGCTTTCACTCATTTTAAGTATTAGACCGGGTCTATCGCGATAGTATTTAGGTAAATATTTGTAATTTACCTGTGTCCCGACGTTTCAATACAGTTTCATGTATTGTGGTCGCGGGTTGAATGAAACTGTATTGAAACGTCGGGACACAGGTAAATTACTAATATTTAACTAAATACTATCGCGATAGACCCGGTCTAATACTTAGAATGAGTGAAAGCAACATTGTCTTGTTGATTTCAGGTTTCCGTCTAAAGACGACGACCTTTGCTTGCAAAACATTTTGTTGCAGAAACTCCTCTCACTTATTTTTACGAGAAACAATAGGCTCGCTATACTCGGTAAAGCGCAGTATAGAACTCCTCCCACTTATTTTGACGTGAAACAATAGGCTTGCTACGCTCGCTATACTCGGTAAATCTTTTTTTTTTTCGTGTACCTGAAACTGACAGAATACCTGTGAGGAGAGTCTGGGTAGGGTCAGCATCTGGTTCGCGTGTATGAGGTCCCGCAGCGTGTGTGTGGGGATCTCGGTGGTGCTGACGGTAGCTGCTGGCTCGGGGCTGTCTGCAGCACCAGCATGGAGTGACAGAATACCTGTGAGGAGAGTCTGGGTAGGGTCAGCATCTGGTGGTGCTGACGGTAGCTTAAGGCTCGGGACTGTCTGCAGCACCAGCATGGAGTGACAGAATACCTGTGAGGAGAGTCTGGGTAGGGTCAGCATCTGGTGGTGCTGACGGTAGCTTAAGGCTCGGGACTGTCTGCAGCACCAGCATGGAGTGACAGAATACCTGTGAGGAGAGTCTGGGTAGCGTCAGCATCTGGTTGGCGTGTGTGTGGGGATCTCGGTGGTGCTGACGGTAGCTGCTGGCTCGGGGCTGTCTCCAGCACCAGCATGGAGTGACAGAATACCTGTGAGGAGAGTCTGGGTAGGGTCAGCATCTGATTGGCGTGTATGAGGTCCCGCAGCGTGTGTGTGGGGATCTCGGTGGTGCTGACGGTGGCTGCTGGCTCGGGGCTGTCTGCAGCACCAGCATGGAGTGACAGAATACCTGTGAGGAGAGTCTGGGTAGGGTCAGCATCTGATTGGCGTGTATGAGGTCCCGCAGCGTGTGTGTGGGGATCTCGGTGGTGCTGACGGTGGCTGCTGGCTCGGGGCTGTCTGCAGCACCAGCATGGAGTGACAGAATACCTGTGAGGAGAGTCTGGGTAGGGTCAGCATCTGATTGGCGTGTATGAGGTCCCGCAGCGTGTGTGTGGGGATCTCGGTGGTGCTGACGGTGGCTGCTGGCTCGGGGCTGTCTGCAGCACCAGCATGGAGTGACAGAATACCTGTGAGGAGAGTCTGGGTAGGGTCAGCATCTGGTTCGCGTGTATGAGGTCGCGCAGCGTGTGTGTGGGGATCTCGGTGGTGCTGACGGTGGCTGCTGGCTCGGGGCTGTCTGCAGCACCAGCATGGAGTGACAGAATACCTGTGAGGAGAGTCTGGGTAGGGTCAGCATCTGGTTGGCGTGTATGAGGTCCCGCAGCGTGTGTGTGGGGATCTCGGTGGTGCTGACGGTGGCTGCTGGCTCGGGGCTGTCTGCAGCACCAGCATGGAGTGACAGAATACCTGTGAGGAGAGTCTGGGTAGGGTCAGCATCTGATTGGCGTGTATGAGGTCCCGCAGCGTGTGTGTGGGGATCTCGGTGGTGCTGACGGTAGCTGCCGGCTCGGGGCTGTCTTCCTTCAGTATAACCATCGTGTCCATGTTCCGTTGCACCTTGTAGCGGGATGACACGTTTTGAGTGTCGCGCGCTGTCATGTCGACGAAACTACGGGTGGAAAGACATTTGGTTGACATTTATTAGTATAATTATTTACTCTCATTTGCGAAACAGGAGAACTTCGAGGCATGTAATACACACATACTCATATTACGCCTATAATCCTTTGCGGGGTTAGCAGAGCTTACGCCAAGTCTGACAAACATCTAAGGGTCATTCGGAAAATTGTGTATCGCCGTAGTAACAGGTAGTCAGCCCATCGCCCAGAATTGCAATACACACCCTCAGTCCCTTTGTCGCCTTTTACGACACCCAAGGGAAAGAAATGGGGTGATGCAATTCTACGCCGGCATCCCACGTCAATTAAAAAACAAACTTGATAAAATTTATAACCAACAAGTAAACCAACAATGGATAACTGGAAACAGGCAACCAACAGTTGTCTCAAGTGCCTGCCTGCTAATTAATATAATAATAATAATAATTAAGACCGATTCATAAAAACTTATTTGCATTTTTCATTGATATTTGACTGCTTTTTACCACCGGAAATTGGGCAACCGCGGTATTCCCGAGTAAAACCGGGTAGTATTATAGCGAACGAATAAAATGACTTACCCAAAAGACAATCTGTCTCTATAATGGAATGCAGTGATCAGATATCTCATCCTGATGTTGCGGCGCTCCTCAAAGATCAGCGCTTTCACCTTGTTATCTTCGAAGTCCGACACGAAGGAGTCTACATTGGCGTTTGTGATGGGCGTCACCAGTTTGTATGGGAACCTCCAGCGCATGAAATCTGGTAAAAAATAAGTTGTATAACATAAGTAAAATTTAGGTGGAGACGGCGGGAAGTTGGTGTGTCGAGCATAAGATTTTGTTAGGCAGATTGCGCGTCGGCTGAAGGAGAGGGTTCATGACCCCCGCTCTGGTTCGTTCCTTGTCCAAAGGCTAGCGATTGCCATCCAGCGTGGTAATGCCGGTAGTGTGATGTGCACCTTTGGACCGGGAGCGTCCTGGGGTGGCTTTTTTAGTTAATAAGTTGACTAAAGTATTTTTATATTGTATGACGAGATGTATACTGTTTAAAAATTTGAGTAAAATTACTAATGAAAATGCTAGACTTCTACGAGATTTTTTTACACCAGGAGATCGTTAAAATTTCGACAGTCTGCGACGGACCGCTGTAGCTTAGTTGGTGAGTGATAGGTAGGCACTTTACAGTACCAGGTTCAAGCCACTAGAGTCAGAACCTTGCGTTACTTTTGGACAATCTTCGTAAACTTGTAAGGATTTATAAGCTGTCTCTGACTCAGTGTTAAAATAAATGCATGGAAAGATGCAAGGGGCAGATTCTTGATTGCTATTTCAAGACCTATTTTCATTACAGTACTTAATTTGAAAGGAAGCAGAAGAGAAGAGATTTGAAAAAGTAAATATATGTATAGAAGGTGAAATTTAACTACTGACTAATAACGAAATCTCAAGTCGGGCTGTTGATAAATAACAACTTTCTTCAAGGAACAAAGGTCGACATAATGACAAAAATATTTTGAGTATCCATAGTAACTGAAATCAGCTGATTGGCAATTTTGTAGGGGAGGCCCTAATTGTTTTTTCAAATTTCGACTTATATTCCTTGGGGAAACTTTCTCCTTATCACCAGCCTGGCTTAAGTTTTCGCTATCAGTCACTAGTAAAATTCCAGCCTATATAACCATAGGAAATTTCAAAAATCTGATTCTCTTTTCTGTAAAATAAGATACTGACCTAATATCTTCGGCACATTATTCAGCCCCTCCTTATAAATGTACACATGTTTGTCCATCACGAACGTCAGACAAGGCACCGTATGCACCCCCACTCTCCTAGCCAAGGCCGCTTCGTGAGCCGCATGTACCGTTGCCATGGTAACCCCTAGGGGCTGCAGGGCTTCCACTAGACGTCTCCAGGCGGCGGCTGAACGCACGCATTCGAAACACCAGTCGGTGTAGAATAGGACCAGCGCTGGAGTGTGGACGCTCTTTTCGATTATGTTGTTTTCATAGTGCCTAGAATTTTTATTACAATTAGATACAAATGTTTTGTAAGCAGATCAAGAAAGTTTATCCTAGTTTAAATATTTAGAAGTGAAGTTGGTATTTGTTGGGTCACGGAATGGCTTGCCGAGATGCCAGAACCAGTCGAATTTGCTCACGCCAACCAATATCGTCTTATTTACAATTAACGATAGAGTTCTTTATCTTTTTAGTACTGAAAATGAATTAATTCATATGGCGCCAGACGTGCGTCGGCACGTAAATGATAAATCCAAAGAAATACCTTTTTAATGTAATACATGTACTAAGGGATAAAGGTCAAAGCTACCTTCATACCCAAACCGGGGAAAAAGAACTACCAGGAAGCAAAGTCCTTCAGATGCATCAGTTTATCCTCATACATGATGAAGGCACTGGAGAAAATCATAGACAGATACATAAGGATGAAGATAAGCTGCAGTGGAGACAAACTGCATGTAAATCAACACGCCTATATGAAGGGTAAATCCACGGACACTGCTCTTCATAACCTTATAGTAAAAGCCGAAAGAGCAGTAGACAACAAAGAATATGCAATGGGGTGCTTCTTTGACATCGAGGGAGCCTTTGATAAGGCCACCACTGATGCCATAGCGGGATCCCTTGCAAGAGAAGGAATAGAACCTATGATGGGAAAGTGGATCATGAATGCACTAGGACACCGCGCCATTTCCACGGAATTGGGCGGCGTATCCCACACGGTTCGAGCTAAGAGAGGCTTCCCACAAGGTGGTTGCCTGTCACCACTAATGTGGTGCCTTCTGCTAGACGATCTTATTAAGACCGTCAACAGAACAAGAGTATACATGCAAGCATACTCTGACGACGGAGTAATACTAGTCACTGGTAGAGAACTAAACATGATTAGCAGAATAATGAACGACTGTCTGAAGGCCGTTCTAAAATGGTGCAGGGACAGAGGTCTCAATCTAAATCCCTCCAAAACCAAACTAATCATCTTCACCAAGAAAAGAAACAATCAACTAGGAGTACCAGTCCAGATAGATAATACTGACCTGGAAGTGGTAGATGAGATAAGATACCTGGGTGTTGATATAGACAGCAAACTGCTTTTCAACACACATATAAAGAACATTAGCAACAAAGCCAAGATAGCCCTGATGCAATGCAAACGGGCTATTGGGAAGACATGGGGACTAAAACCATTCATAGTAAATTGGATATACAAATCAATTATCCTACCAAGACTAACATATGGAGCAATAGTGTGGTGGCACAGAGCCGCCATAACCTGTAACAAGAAGGCACTTGATCAAGTACAACGCCTAGCTGGACTCATGATAACAAGCGCTATAAGAACTACACCAACCGCCGCCCTTCAAATGATCCTAGGCCTGCACCCAGTAGACCTACAAGTGATGAAGGTGGCTCTAGAGCAATGGTTTAGAATGAAGTCTTTTTGTCAATGGAAAGGAAACCGTTTTGACAAAGGACACGCAAAAATAAGCTCAAAAATTGAGGAAAACATCTCCATGATTCTAGCAAACAACGATTTGATACAGAAACAAGAGATGTTTGACAAGAAATACAAGATACACATTGGACCTAGAAACGACTGGAAAGTAACAACGGACAACCCGATATTGGCCTGCTATACAGACGGGTCCAAGAAAGAAAGCACTAAACTATCGGGGGCGGGCATATACATCCAAAACCCACCGAGTCTACATAAAGTCATACCACTGGGGAAATTTGCAAGCGTTTTCCAGGCTGAAATACTGGCCATCCTGGAATGTGCTAGTGAACTGACCTCCAGAGAAGTGGACGCAGAGGTGGTAATTTATAGTGACAGCCAAGCAGCTCTAAAAGCTCTAAATAAGACCAGTACCACATCAGCTCTAGTAAGAGAATGTAAGCTGGCACTCAATAAATTATCAACCAAAGCAAAAACTACAGTTGCATGGGTCCCAGGACACCAAGGCAACTTAGGCAATGAAGCAGCAGACGAACTGGCCAGGCAGGGAGCTGATGAAACCTTCATTGGCCCCGAACCCCGCCTACCTATCCCAGGACAGTCAACAAAAGGTGTCATCAGCATCAAAATCAAAAATGAAAGCAACAAAAGATGGAAAGAGTTGCAAACATGCCGTCAATCCAAACTCTTTATTAAGAGCATGGATCCCAAAAGAACGCGCAACTTTCTGCAACTAAGTAGGAAAAATACAAGACTGATTATAGGTCTATTAACGGGACACTGCGATCTCAACAAACACCTATATACTATGAAACTAAAAGACGACCCATCTTGCCCCGAGTGCGGACAGGAAGAAAGTAGCTTCCACTACTTAGCGGAATGTCCAAGCTACTCGCTGCCAAGATGGGAATATCTAGGTAATGACAAACTTGAAGAAAGGGATTTAACCAATATATCTCTAAAAGATGTCCTGCATTTCTGCAGGGCAACAAGAAGATTCGAGGAGGTGACGCTGCCGGAGCACCAGTGAACCCAGTGCCCCAAACCTGGGAATTGGGTGAAATGGTTCCCGCCTAGTGGAGCTGATCACCCGTCTGCGGGCTCCGCAGACGTCCCAACCCGAGGAAGAAGAAGAAGAAGAAGGGATATAGGCGCGATTTAGGTATGTATGTACTATGCTGGCTGATCCACCAAACACAGTTTTTTGTGTTTGGCTTAGAAATTATGTTGCGGTACAGTCTATACCACTTACAGCATTACCACTTGGCCTTGGCCCTGCCTTACTGTAGACATCATTCATTACATTTCTAAGGATTCTTATGAAAAAATCACTCTCCATAAAGTGATTTTCTTTACTTGCATACTCCATGATATAACTCTATTCAGCAACTCTATTAAATAAAATTAAAAGCCATGAAATAATTACAACGGTTTAAATAAACATGCCAAAGTATGCCTTACCGAGCTGTAACAGAGAGCTTATGGAACAACGTAATGTCCTGATCCTGTGTTCGGAAGTGTGCTCCAAAGAATTCCTCAAATGGATCATTGCTGAAACAAATAACTTATGAGTAATTGCAGTAAAAAAAAAACATATTCAGTTTTATGAATACTTGGAATAAATATGAATGAGCAATCTGTTATACAGGTTGTAAACAAAATACAAGTTGTAAAAGTAATACCATCCCATGGTATTTAACAACTTTTCCCAAGGCAAACGGTCAAGGTAAGAAAAAAATGGGATCTTCCAAACAAAATTGCCTCAGCATTTTGCATAAACAATAAAAAATATTATACGTTATTTATAATTGAATCATATTTATGAATGAATCAATAGAAAATCTT
The DNA here is from genome assembly GCA_027580185.1 of Tuta absoluta. Taxonomy (NCBI): domain Eukaryota; kingdom Metazoa; phylum Arthropoda; class Insecta; order Lepidoptera; family Gelechiidae; genus Tuta; species Tuta absoluta. The sequence goes on from JAQAHW010000003.1 coordinate 2,063,472, forward strand.
GAAAGATTTGTATTTGCTGGTTTGAAAACATTTTTGGCTACTCTTTTAGTAGCTCTTCAAATGAATCATTTTATGAGGTGGTTGACATCATTGTTGTTTTTGGGAACAAATTTTTATTTCCACTGCATTTCATAGATTTACATATAGCTGTAGATTTTTTAAATTATTAAACAAGTGCATCCAAATGCAACAAAAGATAGATAAGAGCAATAGAAATTTTATAAGATGGATAACTGTGGAATAACAATCTTACTGTCCTGATATCAAATTTATTCCTTTCTTCCCTTTTCATGGGGGACACAGAGTCGGCAAACAACCCAATGAACCCTTGAAATTAATTGAAATTTTTATAAAGAGCATGGGGCACAAAAACAAGTATGACTAATTGATTGACACTTGTTACGACATGACAACCTACTAAAAACTATAATGGAAGGAAAGATGGAGGGAAGAAGAGGGAGAGGGTGACTCAGATGAGAGTATATGGACCAAATCACAGAAAAAATAGGTGTTATTTCGTTAAAGGAAGTCAAAGAAAAGGCTCAAAATAGAGCAGATTGGATATTACTCCACTAACAAGAGCGAGGCTCATATATTAAATATTAATGACTAGTTGATAACAGCTAAGATAAAAAAATAGAATCATACCTGAACCTGGCATATTGGCTATAATCATGCCTTTGTTTGTACATGTGCTCATCCTCATTTGTGATGCCATACAGATCATAAGCCTGCCTCCTTTCCGTGTCTGAGAGCAACTCGTAAGCTTGCTTGATTTCCACAAAACGGGACTCTGCATTAGGATCCTCACTTTTATCTGGATGCCTGGCAAAAAAGTATTAATTTTAATAACATAGCTAGACTTTTATATATCATAAAACTAGTTTATTAAAATATCATTTTAATGTATGATATTGAATACAGGTGAATAAGTTAGAAAAGCATGCAAACATGGCCCAAGCATTTTTTTATGAATATAGGGCAAAGAGGTCTAGATAACAATCAGACAGCTGATTTGCATATTGATCTAGAGTAAATGAGGTTACAGACTTCTTGAATTGAGGTCAAATTGCTTCTTTATTTATTACCAAAACCCCTAAACAAACTCACCATTCTTTAGCTAGCTGCCTGTATGCTTTACGGATCTCAGGGAGTGTTGCTTTCCGGTGAATTCCGAGGATCTGGTAAGGGTCGCCGATTTTCTGGGCCAGGATCAGGGGCCCCGCAGCGACAGCCAGCAGCACCCACACCCATCGCCCCTTCCAACCCTCGCATTTCCATAGCATAGTAATTAAATGCGACAGTCCACCCCACAGGTCCACCCCGACCCTCAAACCAAGCTCATTGATTCAACACTATGTATTCATTAAAAATCCTCGGGAGCCCGCACCTCGCTTGCAAAACACATGACTGGCGTGGAATCAACGCGAGAACCACAGGGAACTCTTATCAGTCATTCGTCCTAAAATAGAACGGCTGAAAATTCGTGAAATCGGAAAATCTCATGAAAAATTACAAAAATGTCAACCGGGAGCAACTATAGACAAATGTTTTTATTTTTTTTAGCTGCGCCCTGATTTGAAAACCACCCATACACATAAAATTACAACACAGAATGTGAAGTCGGCATGAAAATCGTGCCGTGTAAACGCGCACCAAAATTGCACAGTCTTATCCGGAGCACGTTGAACGTACCCCTTTCAGCGTTGCCAGATTGTTCCAAAACAGATGACTACTATTCCCTTTGGGGATGAACTGCCTTTATAAATCCATTGTTGTCCCTTTTGGTACTTACTGTTTGTTACACAACAGAGGTCAGATGTTCCTCGAAAACTCAATATTTATCTAGTTTGAATTGAGTTTTACGTTGATAAAACTTACTTATTACTTATTTAGCACTTCATTCATGTCCATATCGCTGGCACCTCAAAGTATATATTTTTCAAAGCTGAGAGGCTCAAACGTTTGTAACGAATGGATGGACTCTTGTTTCAAGACTAGTTTTCAATGTGAGGCTACCTAGGCTGAGATCTCAGGTCAAAAAATGGAGGACTTATTGTACATTTGTACATTTATAAATTAACATTATGATGCGACCAGTTTCATTGCATCATCTTCAGGAAGTAACTACTTTAAAAAAACAGATTAACGAAAAAGAAAATATATAACTAAAAAGTACAAGAGCTCATCAGGTAACAAAACCAGTCGTATTATAATTTGAATTTTAAATTATTTTAGTGGAACTACTGGCAAAAGTTTTAATTTACCTATCATATGATCATTTAGGAGGAGTGATAATGAGGCCAGTAGGCCGAGTGACGACAGTGAGGAAAAGGGTAGCTACCCGCCTGGTCGGGAGTTGTGACCAGGGGAACGACTTGTCGCGACGTTTGTCACGATTTATCAAATACTTATAGCAACACCGCCCACACACAAACTGTCAAGTATATTCTCGATAGCTCTGAACATAGGCCATATACATAAAGTGATCTGTAGCTCTGAAACGTGAGAGATAACCTCTGCCTTTGTATTTATTAGTTGGAAAAGTATATAATTAATATATTTGTTGTGATAAGTGCACAGAGATATACCCTAGAGAAACAGCTCCATGAATTCAAGTAAGTGTTAAACATGAAAGGGCTTAGAATGTTTACTAGGACACGAATATGTCGAGGGAAGAGACTAGTGTCATTGTTGGAATTGATAAAAGTAGAAAGCTCGGGTAGGCTAGACTTCTGCCCGTCTGAGAGGCTTCTGGTACGTTGATGTTCATAATACACCAAATATGGCTTTGGGGGGAGATTATGTCCTGACACAGTTTGGGAGTCAATATCAAATCAAGTACAGAGGCCCCTGGTAGGCGAGGTACTTGTCTAGCTTGTTAGCATTTAATAGTAATCGATCATGTATGAATGGAGTCTGTGGCCACGTAGACATATGGTGACGCAAAGTACCTTATAGGATAATAGATGTAATGATATGATTGTCACATGAAGAAGTGTGTTGAACTGTCAATGTTTATAAAGAGTAATTGGAATTAAGTATTGATGATATTGGAATTAAGTAAAGGTAACTGAAATTGAGTTGTGACATTGCAAATGATGAAACAGTTCTAAGCCTTTTCCCCTATGGACGGAGGCGTTTGCTTGAGGCAGCGTCTCCTTGTAATTTATCTTTTACAGATGGATCCTTTAACTGTCATGCTTCTGGATACCTAATAATGATGACATTGAACCTGTTGAACAAGAGATATGTCAAGAAATAACTATGGTGAGTTTGCTTTCAATTCGTCACCACACGACTGTTCCAACCGGACATGTTTGGAAGTTGTATATATAGCGATCGGCGGAATAACTTCGATACCGCGTTTCAGGACTTGTATGTGGAGCGCATGCGCGCCGCCACAATCATCTCAATCAACAAGACATTTGTTAAAAGGTAATTAACCTACATAAATGTTGTACAGTTGGGCAGACTGTAAAAATGTAACATTGCAACTGTTTCATGAGAATAAATGAATTATTTATTTATTACTTATTATAGGAATCAATTCCAGTGGAGCCCTTTCCTAACATTATTTAAGGTAATTTATAGTATAATCTGTACGGAAATAATTATACAAGAAGTTACTAAAACTGTCCCAAAAGGGGTTGAACGATGTAGTCACCGACATATTCATACAAAAACAAATGTTGTATTTTCTCAAAAATGAAACTCGATTTCGGTCTCAGGTTTTTTGGGGAGCCAATGACATGGGTTGGAAACATTCCAGTTTGAGTCACATATCTATTTTATGTGCTTGTAGCTGTCACATATTCCGTCACATTTCTTCATAGCCATCATTTTGGCACATTGCGCCGCCGTTAACAAGTTATCTGATGATTTATCTATAACTCTAACCTAAAAGCATATGGACAGCTCCCCCATTTTTTGACCTGAGATCTCAGTCTAGGTAGCGTCACATTGAAAACCAGTCTTGAAATAAGAGTCCATCCATAAGTCACAAACGTTTGAGCCTTTCAGCTTTGAAAAATATATACTTTGGGGTGCCAGCATCATGGACATAGCACTTCGATAAAAGATCACGTCACGTAGGTGAATGGAAATCGTATTGTATATAGTACTAGCTTTTACCCGCGACTTCGTCCGCGTTAGACAGTTTTTTAAGGCACAGGTTCTAAAGTAGAAATTTATATTCATAGTAAGTATGACAGTAGTGATATTAGAACTGTTCTTATCTCTACTGTTTAAAGATGACTTCTTGCTTCTGTTGTTAAAGGGACAATTCAAAATTTGCTATCCGGTGTACTGCCCTGAAAGATCAATATTTGTAACCATAGAATACAAAGTCAGTAGATAACAAAAAAATCCTCGGTAAAAAGTTGCCAATATCCTTTTTCAACTTATTCCCATTATACTAAACAACTTTTTGGAATCATTTCTGTATCTCTAATAGTTTAGGTGGGCTCCTGATGGTACACCTGGTGGTCTACATAATTTACTCCAGATCCTCAATGTCCTTGTGAAAAGAAGCAGCCAATCATATTGAAAACCTTTTGTTTTGGAACCATTTCTGTATCTTTAATAGTTTAGGTGGGCTCCTGATGGTACACCTGGTGGTCTACATAAGGTACTCCAGATCCACAATGTCTTTGTGTAAAGAAGCGGCCCATCATACTGAACAACTTTTGTTTTGGAACCATGCCTGTATCTCTAATAGTTTAGGTGGGCTCCTGATGGTACACCTGGTGGTCTACATAATTTACTCCAGATCCTCAATGTCCTTGTGAAAAGAAGCAGCCCACCATATTGAAAAACTTTTGTTTCGGAACCATTTCTGTATCTTTAATAGTTTAGGTGGGCTCCTGATGGTACACCTGGTGGTCTACATAAGGTACTCCAGATCCTCAATGTCCTTGTGAAAAGAAGCGGCCCATTATTATGAACAACTTTTGTTTTGGAATCATGCCTGTATCTCTAATAGTTTGGGTGGGCTCCTGATGGTACACCTGGTGGTCTACCTACAGTACTCCAGATCCACAATGTCCTTGTGAAAAGAAGCGGCCCATCATACTGAACAACTTTTGTTTTAGAACCATGCCTGTATCTCTAATAGTTTAGCTGGGCTCCTGATGGTACACCTGGTGATCTACATAAGGTACTCCAGATCCCAAATGTCCTTGTGTAAAGAAGCGGCCTATCATACTGAACAACTTTTGTTTTAGAACCATGCCTGTATCTCTAATAGTTTAGCTGGGCTCCTGATGGTACACCTGGTGATCTACATAAGGTACTCCGGATCTTCAATGTCCTTGTGAAAAGAAGCGGCCCATTATTATGAACAACTTTTGTTTTGGAATCATGCCTGTATCTCTAATAGTTTGGGTGGGCTCCTGATGGTACACCTGGTGGTCTACCTACAGTACTCCAGATCCACAATGTCCTTGTGAAAAGAAGCGGCCCATCATACTGAACAACTTTTGTTTTAGAACCATGCCTGTATCTCTAATAGTTTAGCTGGGCTCCTGATGGTACACCTGGTGATCTACATAAGGTACTCCAGATCCCAAATGTCCTTGTGTAAAGAAGCGGCCTATCATACTGAACAACTTTTGTTTTAGAACCATGCCTGTATCTCTAATAGTTTAGCTGGGCTCCTGATGGTACACCTGGTGATCTACATAAGGTACTCCGGATCTTCAATGTCCTTGTGAAAAGAAGCGGCCCATCATTATGAACCACTTTTGTTTTGGAACCATGGCTGTATCTCTAATAGTTTAGCTGGGCTCCTGGTGGTACACCTGGTGGTCTACATAAGGTACTCCAGATCCTCAATGTCCTTGTGATAAGAAGCGGCCCATCATACTGAACAACTTTTGTTTTAGAACCATACCTGCATCTCTAATAGTTTAGCTGGGCTCCTGATGGTACACCTGGTGGTCTACATAAGGTACTCCAGATCCTAAATGACCTTGTGAAAAGAAGCGGCACATCATACTGAACAACTTTTGTTTCAGAACCATGCCTGTATCTTTGATGGTTTAGCTGGGCTCCTGGTGGTACACCTGGTGGTCTACATCGGTACTCCAGACCCTCGAATGGTGATAAAAAGTAGCCTATGTCCGTTCTCGGTATGCTAGCAATCTCTGTGCCAAGTTTCATGAAGATCGGTTCAGCGGTTTGGCCGTGAAAGCGTAGCAGACAGACAGACAGACAGACAGACAGACAGAGTTACTTTCGCATTTATAATATTAGTGTGGATAGTGTGGATTTCGTCCCAAATCTGCAAAGTTTTAATAGGGTGTTCTGGCATCACTGATCAGTTGTCTGTCACGATCTGTGAGTTTATCCACAGAACAGTATACTCCGACTCCTTGGCAGGATAGATCTTGACAGTAGGGTGTCAGCTTAATGTAAATAAAATATAAATTAAAAATACGATAGCACTTAAAATTTACAAGTTGTTACGGAGTTGTTAAGAACCACCAGCCGGCAAATGTAAGTTTTTTTTTACTATTTGATCTAGATGGCTATAGGTTAGAAAATTTTAGTTCAGATCCGGTTTCCAATTTCATGAAGAAATAAAATAACTCGTTTTTTAATTTAAATCAATATTTTCTAACTATAGCTATTTATCGACCTATGAAACATTGATTCAATAGATTAAATGCTGCAACAAATAACATTAATTTCATAATAATTGCATTAACTGACTGAGAGTGAGACCTGTTCTTCCAATATACCCACAATTTTTTGCTGGTATTGAACTATGTGAAATAAACATTCGTGGTTAATTATAGGTTAGGTGTCTTGTATTATTTATTATAATTTCTAAGAAGTTTTTAGAAGGGTTGTAAGGGACATCTCTCTGAATACTGATAGGATGTATGCAGACCATGAAACTGAAAAACTTTCTAAGTAATTGTATCAGGCGTTACTTTGCGGAAGTCCATCTTGATTGAATTAGATAGCAAGGTATTTTTTTTTTTTTTTTTTATTAATGATGGGTTTGCTCTTGACTCTAGTCTAGGTCATAGGACAGAGACAGAGTCTAAGATGGAGCGAGCTCACCCAGAAGAAGCCTGTTCACTCTTACTTTGAAGAGATTAGGGTTGTATGCTTTTGGAAACACAGACGCAGGAAGTGAGTTCCACTCTTTAGCAGTGCGCATTATAAATGATGACTGGAAGCGCTTAGTCCGAATTGGTGGAATGGCTACCAGGTACGGATGGTATCCGGCGGTGCGTCTGGATGTCCGATGGTAGAAGGGAGCTGGTGGAACAAGGTCGTGAAGCTCTTGAGCACACTCTCCGAAGTACAATCTATAAAATACCGACAAGCAGGCAACCTTGCGGCGATGTGCCAGGCTATGTAGCTTGGTGTCCACCAGTTTTATGTCGCCTATGAGCCTCCTGGCCCTGCGTTCCACCGAGTCAAGAGCGGCAAGTTGGTATTTGGCTGAGCCATCCCAAAGGTGACTGCAATACTCCATGCAGGATCGGACTTGTGCTTTGTAAAGAGTTAAAAGCTGTCCAGGCGTAAAGTATCGCTTCACTCTATAGTATTTAGCTTCTTCCGCACTTATGATGGCTAGTAATGCAGCTAGTTGAATGCACCATGCGTACGACCGCAAGTTAATGCAAATGCACAAGCAATGCACTTTACTCGCACTACTTCCACCGTTTTACACTCTATACGTGTTTCGCCCCTCCACGGAGCATAATCAGGAGATGTTCGACAGTCGAGTTCTGAGCACTGACTGAGTGACTCAGTGGTGGAAGTAGTGCGAGTAAAGTGCATCGCTTGTGCATTTGCATTAACTTGCGGTCGTACGCGTGGTGCATTCAACTAGCTGCATTACTAGCCATCATAAGTGCGGAAGAAGCTAAATACCTTGCTATCTAATTCAATGAAAAACTTTCCTCTAGGAACATATGACAGAAAACAATAAAAAATATTCGATCCCCCATACAAAATTATGATCAGATGACTGCATTTACAAATAGGTGTCCAAAATTTTTTGACATTTCCTGAAACTTTTTTTTATGGATGTTCAGTTTCATGGTCTGAATCTATCCTATCAGTATTTGGAGGGCTGTCCCTTACACCCTGTATTAAACAGTAAGACATGACTATGCAATATTTACTTATTTTTGAGAGCAGGTTCTTGTTAAGAAAACAGAATTGACTTTGGCCCCCATTAACACTTACATAAGTTACCTACTTTTAATATACATAATTTAAAATATGCATCATAAAATCTTATTAAATTGGGGAATGCCTCCTAGAGTAATTTAAAACTCTACAGCTAATAACATTTTAAGAACTACATTTTAGTTTTATTTATGGCACATTACATATTTATAACTAGATATTGTTGATTTATTGGCCCTGATTCTAGTATTAGGTACTTTCAATACTTCATAGAGTCAATGAAAAACAGTATTGGGTACGTATTAAAGATTTGAAGTATTGATAACTGATAATAAAATTATCTTATCTGTATGTTACAATAGGTTCATTGACATCTAACTTTCGTCAGAAACACAAATTTGATAATCTGTAAAATTTTGCTGTCTGTACTAATGTACCTATTTATACCAATATTTGTTTAGTCAATTTTCTGATTTTTGTGTCTAGTCTGAGTGTTTTATAAATATCATGTATAAAATGTATGTCAGTATACATATCACCTATCTAGTTCTCATATTACAAGCTTTGCTTAGTTTGGGGCTAGATGGCGCTGTGTGAATTTTCCAGGGAATTTATAATTATTTATTTTATATAGGTACCATATGAGTTGCCAACGAGCTTTAAGAGGTTCACCTAACTTACATACATACATACTTGCGGGGTAGGCAGAGTGTTAACGGCCTTAAAAATAGGGTCGGTATTGCCACATCCAACTACTATTTGAGAGTTGTTTCTGAAAAATAGTGACAGCTTGTCAGCCTGTCGCCTAAAATTTTAAGACAAATGAAACCCTCGAATCCTTAGTAACCTCTCACGACACTCGCGGAGAAAGAAATAGGGTAATGCTATTGTAAGCCGGTATCACACGGCATACTTACTTCACAAGCTTAAGATGACTTAACATTATATTTGTTTTCATCTTTACCATCTTCAAAAAGGTTTCTTTTATAATTGCGTATTTTTGGTAACTAGCGTTCAAGTCTGTTTGCTCTAAAAGCACGTTCACACTATGCCTATATGGACAGTGAAACAGTAAGGAAAACGCGCTGCTACTCGTCATGCCGCTGCCACTTCCCGTGCTCCCGTGAGTGTCGGCTTTTCGTGCGCGAGTCAAAGGAACGTATTGCTATCTCGCTCACTCGTATTGTAGTGAGAGTATGACGTCAGTGTGTGAACACTCACTCGCGTTGATACTTCCGGGGAATAATTTAGAACAACAGCAGGTTTATAGTGTGAACGTAATATTAGACTAAGACAAGTAGTCTATGTCTCAATCAGCTTACAATAATATATTTATTAGTTCATAGCTATTTACGATACAAATGAGCATTCATAACTAATCGGGCGAAGGCGTAGGTAAACCTCAATATTCCAGTCTTCTACTATGTTGACTGACGTCCTTGTAAGGGCTTCCAGTAGTAGCCATTCCAAAGGTGAATCCGATCTTCAGGCAAGGTTGGAGTCATGATCTTCTTCTTTTCGTGTGGGATACCGAGTTTTTGAGCGACCCGATGAACTTTGTTAAGAGTTTTTCAACCGCCTACTACTTCTAGTAGGCCCCCTACATGGTTGTGTAACGATCGCTATCTAAGTAATCATAGACAATACCGACGGCTTAACGTGGCCTCCGAAGCACGGAGTCATGATTATGCCACAGGGTGCAATCAGGATCTCATTTTCGATACACAATTGTCTGAATGACTCTCAAATGTTTGTCAGACGTGGCGTAAATTATGTTTTTTTAAAGCTGTTTACGCTCTGCCTAACCCGCAAGGGATATAGGTGTGATATATGTATGTATGTATAATACAGGCGGCGACTAGTTACGTGCAGAGCCGAATGTAGGTATGTATAATACAGGCGGTGACTAGTTCCGACTAGTAGCCGATAAGTTATTATTATTAAATTATATATATTATTAAAAGTATTCTATTAATCAACCATTCTTGTATGGTTTTCTACTATTTACCGACGCGTACTTTCCATTTTTCCCGACATAATGGTCGCGTCTGTGTTACCTTAGTTAGACTCTAAGACTTAGTAACAAGAAGGTTTTTTTTTGCAATGCGTTCTGCCTGCTTAACCTGACACTAGGGCTTAATAAAATTATGTTAAAAAAACTTTTAAAACAAGCTTTTATTTAAGTGCTCTGAAAAGATGAAAATAAAATTTTGAATGACATAAACCACATTCATTTATGACTTTACAGAAATTAAAATATAATAAAAGCTTGTCGCGATGCCTAGAAGAAACTAAGTACCTAATTACAGTTAGGTGCGTACCTTATTACAAAATTTCAATCACAAATTGAAAGTTTCGCGACAAGCTTTTATTATATTTTCATTTCTGTAAAGTCATAAATGAATGTGGTTAATGTCATTCAAAATATTATTTTCATCTTTTCAGAGCACTTAAATAAAAGCTTGTTTTAAAAGTTTTTTTACATAATTTTATTTTATATTTTTTAGTTTATGTTACGATAGTTATTGATCAATACGAAAGTCTTTCTATAAAACGGAGAGACCTTCAATAGAAAAACTTAAGGCACGGGGAAAACTAACATTAGGATAAAGTATAATTATCTCTTTTATATTCTATAGAAGTAGGTTGGTACCTACTCCTCCGGCATCCCTAATAGAAGAATTAGCTTGTAATATGTCTTAGTCCTTTCATTTCATTGATGGCGTCATTATTACATGGCCGAGTCCCAGTTAATTTCGAACAGTCTAATTCTTCTATCAGGAGGCCTTCTATTGACGTGACCCTAATTCATGGTGGGCCTACCAACTGCCTATCATGAACGAATTCGTATACAAAATTGCAAGTCCCAGCAGTTGAATATTGAGGACTTCCATAGTTTGAAGACAACCCTGGATGTAGCGTCTAATTCATGATGGGCCTACCAACTGCCTATAATAAACGAGTTTGTATACAAAATTGCAAGTCCCAGCAGTTGAATATTGAGGAGTTCCATAGTTCGAAGACAACCCTGGATGTAGCGTCTAATTCATGGTGGGCCTACCAACTGCCTATAATAAACGAATTCGTATACAAAATTGCAAGTCCCAGCAGTTGAATATTGAGGAGTTCCATAGTTCGAAGACAACCCTGGATGTAGCGTCTAATTCATGGTGGGCCTACCAACTGCCTATAATAAACGAATTCGTATACAAAATTGCAAGTCCCAGCAGATGAATATTGAGGAGTTCCATAGTTCGAAGACAACCCTGGATGAAGCGTCTAATTCATGGTGGGCCTACCAACTGCCTATAATAAACGAATTGGTATACAAAATTTTGTGTCCCAGCTATAAACCGCTGAGGAGATCTCTCGTACGGAGCCGATCCTGGCAGCAGCATCAGGTCAAATTTATGATTAACATGCATTGTCATCGGTTCTGGACCAACATGCAAAATTTCAACTCAATCGGATACCGAGAAGTGGTTCAAATTAAACTTGCAAGATTTGCACCGAACAAACATTGTTACTTACATACACTGCAAGTTAAATAAAAGCTTTTAAAAAGCATAAAAGAACGCATTGCAAAAAAAACCTTCTTGTTACTTAGTCTTCTGAAAAGTACCACCAATTTTTTCTAAATGTTTTCATCACGCTGCAAAAATCCGCTTTGTAAAATTAACATTAACAGCCACAACAGTCCACTGCTGAATATTGGCCTCCCCCTATTGCGGGGTATTGCCATACTCACTACGCTTGGCAGGCGGATTGGCGAGTGCAGTACAATATATTGCTTTTACAGGGGACGCTGCTGCCCATTCTCTGTATGAATTTATCGTTTTCAGATGGTGGTGGCGTAAAGTTACATGCCGTTTGATTAACCTGGCCGGCCCCGAGGCAGTGCCTTTATTTTTATTTTTTTATCCCGGTTTTCTATTAAGCGTTACAAAATTGTTATAAAAAAAGAAAATTGTGTTATACAAATTTCTTTTTTTTATAATGACGGATCATGACGTCAATAAGTGATAATACTATCCTACATTGAATAAAGAATTTCAATTTCCACAGTCGCTTTTTACGACAACCACGGGTTGCATTGGGGTAATGCTATATTAGGCCGACATCACACGGCAAAAATAAGCATGATACACGCTATGTAAACATTTTCCTTGAACCCGTTATATCGTCTGCGTAGTTCAGCTCAGCGGGTGTGTGTCTAGTGCGTCACAATTCCGATTGTCCCACCGATTCGTAAATTGCAATAGAGGCGGGACGTGATTGTTTGTGTGAGGCGGTAATGGATCAACAGTTTGACCCCCTGTAGTTTATAGCTATTTGCGGCGTCTCCTTGAGGAGTGATTCGCGGCAGCACTGATTCGCCAGGCCAGGACGTTTCCCGCGAGATTACAAATACATGTGCGCAACGAATTATGTGAATGAATTGAGTAAATTAATGTATCATGCGCAGTGCAATTCGTTAAAAAAAATTCATCGTAAATTCGTGACAAACGTCCTGACCGCTTTAGCGCTTACTATAATCCGACTATTAAAGTTTTTAGACAACAGTGATGTGATTTCTTCGCTGCTCACTCCTGTACATTGTCTTATCAGATCTAGATATAATTTTGAGGCCTCAGGGTTCTTATAATAAGCTCCAATTAAAAAAGTTGCGACTTGCTTACGACAATTCTAATGCCGGAGTTAAATGAATTTTCCTATGGGGTGTACCTATACGATATATCTCCGCCGTAAAAATCTATTAAAATAATAAAATAGGTTCGATATTTCGGTTATAAACTTGTACAAAACAAGCATCAAATAAACTTTATAAAGCATACATGATAGCACCTACGACCTAGCTAGAGTAACATATTATTCTGTATCATTTGACTGATTTAAATCGAATTAATCTTTATTTGGGCAATGGAAAAGAGGCGTAGTAACACAGTCTCAAATCACAGCCACTTGTGTTTGTAAAAAATAAGCCAATTTTATTTTAGTAGTGACTAAATACGATACGCGTAGGTAACGCGTATCTTCTTCAAAACGTGATTATTCTCCATTAGTTGTATAGATAACAGATAAAGTATTAATCTTATCTATGTCACAGTGCCCGAGCTATAAGTAGCTAATACTAGAACCAGCTATTTAACGGTAGGTATCTATAAAACTGAGTGATATCGTACGCCGTACATGAGATAAATTACGTAGTTAATTGCGATTAGATAATACTTAGTATAAATACATAAGATCGTGTATGAAATAGACTTAAATATATTTTTTATGGTGTTAGTGCAAATGTTTCAGTGAAGCTTGATTGCTTTAGTGTGCTTTAGTCAACAAATACACTACATTGTCTTAAATAAAAAGATTATTATTATTATTATTATAGGTAGGTAGGTACTTATTAGACGTTTCGCTCAGTAGCTTTTTATTTTAATCTACACTCGTCTCATAATGTTCGAATTATGAATTCGAAAACAGTTGTATAATGACATGCTTTATGCATTCTGCCTATATAAATTACGGTTTAATAGAAATTACAGAAGCGTAATGTAATGACTTAATGAGAAGGCTCTTACAACGATAAAATTGAGATTTGACCATGTATCGGGCCTTGCAATCGCCGCCGGTGCGGACGTTTGGAAAAGTGTTAAACTGTTTTTTTTTGAGAGTGTAGATAAAATAGTTTATGCAACTGCTATAATAAGACATTAGAATGCTCGTGTCAAACTATTATCACACTCGGCAACAGACACCCGCATTCTGATGACCCCATTATATGACAGTTGCATAAACTACTATTAAAGTGCAAGTAACCATAAGATAATCCGTTTGCGCTTAAGTTGTGTTAATTTAGATACTTATTATATTTATTTATTTAACTTTATGCACAAAAATGTACACACTAGTCTACCTTAGGGCATGTGAAAAGGGTCAAGGCAGATGCATTAAACAAAAAAAACTAAAGAAAGGCTTGAATATATAACTCAGTAATACGTGACAAAAACTACTTTTCGTGTCGAAGTTTTATGTAATTTATTATTAAAACGAGGCGATACTTTCGTGACTTAGGTATGCATGCAGTCATAGTCAAGCTACTAGACTAGCTTGACTAGCCTAGTAGCGGTTGCTGTAATGTTTAGGAAATAATTATATCTTTATTATACGTATATTGTATGCCGTGTGATGCCGGCTTAGAATGGCATCACCCCATTTCTTACCCATGGGTGTCGTAAGAGGCGAGTAAGGGACTCGAGGGTTAGATGTGTATTGCAGTGATAAACAGTTATCAGATTGACCCTCAAACTTTTTTCCGACGTGGTGTTAATATCCGTTTTACGGCCGTTAACGCTCTGCCTACCTAGTGATTTATGTATGTATGTATTGTAGAATACGTTTGCTACGATATCTGAAACAACGTACCTACCCAAATTCATTTTCCTCGTTATAATTAACATACTTACATACATATATCACATTTATTATATGTCTGACAAACATTTGAGGTTGTCAGTCCGTCGCCTAAAATTGCAATACACATGTAATCCACTAGTCGCTTAATCGTCTCTTAAGCCCGGTTTACATTGTCTTAGTGTTTAGTCGAGTGCTTTAGGATAGTACTTTAGTTGAAACGTGTAAACGCTACTTGCTTTAGTACATTTTAGTACAGTTCTTCTTGAATTGAACTTGCCTTTCAACTTGTACTAAGACAATGTAAACCGGGCTTTATGATACCCACGGCCCACGGGAAATAAATCGGATGATGCTGTTGTATGCCGGTATCACACGGCATTTATTTATGTGTACAATAAAGAATTCATATAAAGAATTCAAATTTATAATTAACCTACAACATTTTGTTTCCAGAATAGAACCCCACCACAATGGAAGCCATATCAGACATGTTGCAGCCGTATAAGGAGTTGGTGGGCTCTGTAGCAGCCATCGTCACCATCGGACAGATGTTCTCTGGCAGCTTCATGTGCTACGACATCTACAAGCAGGGCAGCACGCGAGGAGTCGGGATCATGCCCTTCGTCGGGGGATTCATCATGTGAGGAACGGTTCCCTATCCATTTCCATAAAAAAAACATAATATAGAATGCCATATTGTTACTTAAGGGCGGGGCACACCGGCTCCGTATCCGTTCCGTATCCAGCTCTCGTCCGTTGTCACGCACGAACTTATGACGTTGTAATGTATGGGACTGTATGAGATACGGCACACCGCACACCGTGCAGCACGGAACGGATACGCAACGCAAGCTGTAATATATGGGACTGTATGAGATACGGCTCACCGCTTGCGTTGCGTATCCGTTCCGTGCTGCACGGTGTGCGGTGTGCCGTATCTCATACAGTCCCATACATTACAACGTCATAAGTTCGTGCGTGACAACGGACGAGAGCTGGATACGGAACGGATACGGAGCCGGTGTGCCTCGCCCTCTAAACTAATGATACTTACGCATAATATTATGTAAGCATAACACTTTGAGCATAACTGATTAACGCATAACAAATATTACCATAATCATTTTAAAGCAGAAAATACAATACCATAAATTTAATAAAGCATGACAATATTAAGGCATAATTCTTATGGAACATTATCAGAGTACCATGCCCTGATTCGGTTCTAGCACGTCGCCGGCCGCTGCCGCGGCACGCACGCTCCGCTCGCTCGGCTCGTGCGTTATGGACACGGCTCTAACCTAACCTAGAAGGAACTGCCTAACAGACCTATTTTTGAGCATCGGCTGTAATACGTATTCAAAGATATGTATTTAAAATAAAAATTAGTCGTCAAAACAATATTCCAAAAACCATTATGCGAGAAAATAGTTGTCGTGACGAATTGAAAGCAAACTCACCATAGTTATTTCTTGACATATCTCTTGTTCAACAGGTTCAATGTCATCATTATTAGGTATTATGTAGATATCCAGAAGCATGACAGTTAAAGGATCCATCTGTAAAAGATAAATTACAAGGAGACGCTGCCTCAAGCAAACGCCTCCGTCCATAGGGGAAAAGGCTTAGAACTGTTTCATCATTTGCAATGTCACAACTCAATTTCAGTTACCTTTACTTATTTCCAATATCATCAATACTTAATTCCAATTACTCTTTATAAACATTGACAGTTCAACACACTTCTTCATGTGACAATCATATCATCACATCTATTATCCTATAAGGTACTTTGCGTCACCTTTACAGTGCTCTTCCTCGGGTGGAAAGAAGCACCATAGTCTACGTGGCCACAGACTCCATTCATACATGATCGATTACTATTAAATGCTAACAAGCTAGACAAGTACCTCGCCTACCAGGGGCCTCTGTACTTGATATTGACTCCCAAACTGAGTCAGGACATAATCTCCCCCCAAAGCCATATTTGGTGTATTATGAACATCAACGTACCAGAAGCCTCTCAGACGGGCAGAAGTCTAGCCTACCCGAGCTTTCTACTTTTATCAATTCCAACAATGACACTAGTCTCTTCCCTCGACATATTCGTGTCCTAGTAAACATTCTAAGCCCTTTCATGTTTAACACTTACTTGAATTCATGGAGCTGTTTCTCTAGGGTATATCTCTGTGCACTTATCACAACAAATATATTAATTATATACTTTTCCAACTAATAAATACAAAGGCAGAGGTTATCTCTCACGTTTCAGAGCTACAGATCACTTTATGTATATGGCCTATGTTCAGAGCTATCGAGAATATACTTGACAGTTTGTGTGTGGGCGGTGTTGCTATAAGTATTTGATAAATCGTGACAAACATCGCGACACTCCCGCCGACGAGAATTAAAGATAAGTAAGAACAAATTATGTCTACTCCTTTATCTATTTCATAACCTAAGCACGCACGAAAGATGATAATGAAGATCCCATCGTATAGGTGAAAATTACAATGTCTTATGCCCCTGACAATAATCGCACAATAGAAAACGAAAAGCAGACGATCCAGAATACATCCCCGAGGTACACGCCGAGAAACCTTTGAAAGAAAAACGACACAGATCCAAAGACACATTACGCAATTGAAGAAACGATGTCAATCAAACAAAGACAACTTCGGAACCCTTTAAGTGTAAGAACATAAACCCCATAACATGCTAGTTCAGAAAGTAAAACTAAGCGTGGATAGTATCAAATGGCCAAGAAAGTCCAAGAAGTATCAAACAACACCTATCCCACAATCTCGTGCCTCCAACCGTGATAGATCGATCAAGCAAAGCAGTTCCCGACGCTCCTGCGCCTCCACTTTTCAAGAAGCGGACCGAATAGAATAACATCTCTTCTCCTCAACACTTTTCCCAACACTTTGGAGAGATAGATGACAGTACACTATATCGGTCAAAGATCTTTAACGCTCGTAGGGTTACTAATCCCTGAACACGGTCGAATTATTGCCTTAAATATAAATGTGGATATGGGGCTGTAATGGATAAACAACTGACAATAGATGTAACAGGGTCCAGAAATCAGGCCAATCCGCTATGACCACGTCCACTGATATATAATCGACACCTTGTATTTCCAACCTAAAATATGTTATTATTTCCGGGATGGCACACACGCAAATTCCCATTACCCATTTCCATCAAGAGAATACATATCGCATACATAATACATAAGGGCTATGACCAACGCTATCGGCAGTAATCCCCTCTCTAACTTGACCATCAAAGTCTACATTGTCCAGATCGTGATCATGGTCACAAATTTCATCTCTAGCATCCGTCCACTCAAAAGACGGACCCTCGCCAACCGAAAAACAAAGACCAATAAGCCATTCATCAAAATTTTACTTAGGGAAGGAAAATTAATTAAAATTGGATACATGTCATACAAAAATAAACACACATAAAGTCGTAAATATCCCAACTGATACACCGCCTAAAACAGACTAAAGATACAACTATCTCCTTGTTCAAGATATATACCTACATAACCACAACTATACGACTTTCGCAAATACTTAACAAGTACTTATGTTTCACTCATGTTCCGACGAGTAATGTTTAGTGTTATTCACACATAAAATACTTTGGACGATATATCAAGTGAGCATACAATTTTAACTCCCGTTCCGACTTTATATGGTAACACAATAATATTAGATCATTGCGAGTATTTGCGAGCGATAACGAGCACAATATATTGACTTTTTTGCTGTTAACAGACGTGGATATCCTGAAATATAACCTAAATATGCCTACACGCAATAATGTAATGACCGCCTAGTTCAATAATACAACCATTTCTATCAGACGTTGAGAACACAATAAGTAAACCATGTATTCAAACGTGTGCATACACTCAAGCGTGGTTGATGATACCAATATTGACGTTACATAATGTTTTAGTGGAAATGATTTATAACATATAACAACTCTAGGGACTATGGTTATTAGCATTATCTCAACTTTTACACTGGAGAAACTCGGAAATCATATTTGTGACCAGCTGCATGTTAATAGCGTGGGACAAATTATTGAATCTAGACCAACATATTCCAATTTTAATGTTTTCGAAGAGATCAACGCAATTTACGTGCATGCAGCCACAGTTTACCACCCTTACTAGGAATGAACACATCGCAGAGTAGAATTAAACAATGACAATCACTCCGACCACGCCCAGCATGGTAGAGAACTTATTAAACCACCGAATGGTAACAATCCGCTAAACCCACGTCATAAGGTTGTGTTACATTAAACCAGAAAAACCGGGTCATCCATCAAGCTGTTGTTAGAACAGGAAAAACTCCAATCCAAACGATACTGGAACATCTACCATTCTCCCAATGGCAGCAACAAACACACTCAAATTTATCATTTCTCATTTTTCTGAGTAAGTACTTATCCATCTTTACCTTTACACTCCACCATACTTTGTTATGCAACAATACTCAGTTGACGAACCAACTTTAAAATCGCATATCTTCATACAAATTTACATTTCCAGGTATTTTTTTTTATATATATATATATTTTTTATAATGTTAATTAATATCATAGCAAATATTATAAGAATATTCTTGGTGATCCAACCTTATTACATTAACTGTTCTGCTTCGCAATTGTATATTTACTTCTATTAATTTATAATATTATTTGCTTATTTTATTTGCAAACATTTAATCAGGTATATTATTAATGTGTTGATTTGTGCAACCATTTCATTGATAATTAATTTTAATTCTTTGAATTGATTGGTATTCCAAATTCAAATGAGATGAACAATAAACATTTAGATGTTGTAATAATTTAAACTTCAACTCATAAAATTTGCCGTGTGAAGCTTAGCATCACTCCACTTTTTTCCGCGAGCGTCGTAGTCGTAGGAGACGATAAAGAGGCTCGAGGGTTTCATGTAGGTATTTTACCCGATGAGATGACAAACTGTTGCCATAGTGATACACAGTTGAGAGATGTGATGATAAAGAAATTTAGTTCATTTTCGTTTACTTCCTGCCTACACTACAATAGATATAGGAGCGATGTGTGTTACCTGCAATTCTGATAAAATATATATTTTATTATTATAATTTTTTCTATTACATTTATAGGATGTCAACTTTTACATATATATTTTTTACTTCATTGTCAGATAGTCAAAGAAAAAAGCAAAAATTTCAAGATAGCAAAAATTTTAAATCTAATTTGTATAAATATAACTTTTATTTGACCTGGTAGATGTAGGTGCTTGCTACGCATTTAACTAGTGTCTCAAGGGTGATAGTATTTTCTTTGATTACATACAAGAGAGGATCTTTGGTTAAAGGGAATGTACCTAAATTGATCATTAACTGTTTAATAGCATAAAACCTAATATCTCAAGAAAAACACATATATATAATTATATATGAATATTTTAAGCCTTTAAAGTAAGGAAGAAATAATACCAATATTTAGTACATTTAATTTAATCGCATCTCCTGGCAGAAGATCTCTTGTGATGGGATTAAATGTCAATTTGAATCAGTACAAGTAAATATTTTGGTAAAGATGTGATTCTATGAAATGACTGCTAATACATACTACTTATTTATCTCTCACAACATTGACATGAATGAATAAATATTTAATAAAAGCTTGTAATTCAACATTCAAGTCCCCATAATTATCTATCAAATTATATTCACTTCCAGTAACAAACAAATAATTTCCCCTTATAATAATTCCATACTTCATCAATTCAAATATTGATTTATAAATCAGCAATCTGAAAATTATTAATAATTACTCCAACATTCAATTCAATTCGCAGTGCTGGTAGTCGAATCAAAAATGTTTTATGAGTGATCGGCTGGACACTTATTTTTCTGGTAAACACTTCCAAGCACAGTTTCACAAATTACTTTAAAGAATAAGAAGATGCTAAGCTTCATTTCTAACTTATTCTTTAGCTTATTAAGTCTGTGTATTATTCAGGTAAATTTGTAAATAAGTGGATTTTATCATCTATATAACTAGGGATAGTGTTGTTTGAAAAATACAAAAAGGATTTTGTTTACCTTAAAAAACTTGCTTTAGTAGCACTCTCTTTGATTGCGAATAGCACTTCCTTAAATTTATACTGATTTATTAAATACACATTTGCGAAAATTACAACAATGAAATTAAATGTCACCATGTTTACAAGAACATGTTACTAAATTTTAAGTTGCTATAGACAAATTTCACTAGATTCTGATAATGATATAATAAACTTCAAACAAATAAACGATTCTGTATTCTGTATTCAATGATGACCAAACTGGTCTAAACTTTAATTTTATGAAAACCCCTTTAAAAAATCTGTATTGAAATTTTTTATATATTTTTTTTTATAAGTACTGAGAAATCTGTAAATTTAGTAATTTCCAGCCATTCCGACCAAATATTCACATGTCCAGTCTATCCGGCCTTTGTTTGGCTTTCATAAAAAACATGGTCAGCCTTATGTTTAGGGACCCGGCAACCCCACCAGCTGACATGGCCAGCAATCATTCAAGCACGCTATCTCAAGGAAATTGTCAAAGCGTAAATTCATTTCTATTTCGCGTGCTTTACCAACGGCAGAATAATACAACTATTAGGAGGAGTGTCTAATAATTTGCCTTATCGTTTCAACTCTCATTTATCTGTAAAATAACCGTGCAAAGAAATAATTATTTACATTGACATCGTCCAAAGTGAATAGCAACGCCATCTATGATTTCTCAAATACAATTTTTGTCGATTTCTTTCCCTTCAAACTATCACTGGAGGCCGTTCATCGCCGTCGCATAAGAAAATATATCTGCGATGACAGATCGTAAAATCGCGTTTCATATTAAGAGCATTCATACACGAGACGCGGACCGCGCGTTAGGTAAATTTGACACACACAGATATACTTTCGCACGCACACTTACGTCTACGTTAGAGCGCGTTTGCTCCGTACCGCTTGAACCTAATTGATACTTGTGCCAGCTTTTGGTCAGTATGGAATATGTTATTTTAAAATTTTGCAGTCTATAGTAATGAATGAGTGATTTATTAGATTATTAAGTGTCAGGATATACTAAAAAAAACATTTGATATCAAATAATAGTTTAATATCTATCATTTCTTAATGGCATGGACCTTGCTTTGCGGGGATCGACGATTTCCGAAAAAAAAAACATTTGACGTAAAAACTAACTTATCTTTGTTCCATTTCACTCCAAAATGTATCCTCTTTAGTTATTTTTTCAGTCTTCATTTTTAAATCTTTGCCTGTACATACAGCGAATAGTGCAATCATTTTTTTTTTGTGATGTGCAGCTGTCCCTGTATTTGATAAAACCAGTCATGGCGTCTATTTACAGATCCATCCGCCTTCCAAAATTTGATTTTCTTCTGGTTGATAGCCTTATCCACATCTAATCCAAATGCCGAACTAGGGCATTTAATTTCAACGACGCCGTCATCATCAATAAGTCCATCTGGTGAAGCACCTGTCATATCATAACGAAAATTATAAAAAATATTATTATTACATACATACACGCCTTTATCCCTTGCGGGGTAGACAGAGTGTAAACGGCCGTAAAATACGATCGTTATTGCCACGTCTGACAAATATTTGAAGGCCGTTTTGGAACAACTATGTATTACTACTATAGTGACGGGTTGTCAGCCTGTCGCCTATACTTGTAAAACACATGAAACCCTCGTTTCCCTTAGTCGCCGGGACCTCGGGGCAGAAAGCAGATACATTAGCCACTGCACCATACCGGTCGTCAAATGCTCGCAATGTCCTAACCAGACTAGGGAAAATACACAAGGTGATAAATTAACAAATATCAACTTTTATCCACCACCGGGAATTGAAACCGGGACCTCGGCGCAGATATACTAGCCACTATGCCAAAAAGTTCGTCGTCGTCCAACTAAAGTGGAAAGTAAAAATATCAAACTTACAAGAGTATCCTTATTGACATCCTGGCTTTGAGAAAGGACATTGGGACCTTTAGTATGGCACAAATACCCACGGCGAACATTAACGTTTTATACCTTTTTTAAAGCTTGAGATGTCTAGTTGTTGCAACACAAGCCGCATTATTGTGAGCAATGGGAATACTGAGTTAACGAAAAAAAAGTTCAGAAATGTATTTTTTTTTGTTTTATATGTGGTGGTAGTTACCACCTACACGTGTTCAAACTATATTAGTGCCATGTAGGTACATTATTATTCAAATATAAGTATTATATTTTAAAAATAAGAATATTGTATTTAAAAAAATTATGTATGTAAGTATGTATGTATAATCTCTTTATTGCGCATTCTTAAAACTAATACAGAAAACACATATTAAATCAAAAACAAGAAATGACACAAATCCGGACTTATCCCATTAAGGGATCTCTTCCAGTCAACCCTTGAGAAACTCTGAGGATACAACAAGCTATTTATATACATACTTGGGACCAAACTGAATACAATATTATCTACTATAAATACGACGTAGATATCATATACTTACTTACATACTTAATATACCCTACAAATTGTCTGAGTTATCCGACACAAAACCCCAAACTAAAAATAATTATATTACTCATCATCAATTATATTTATGCTCTGCCTACCCCGCTAGGGATCATAGGCGTGATATGTGTATGTATGTGTGTATTACATAAGAGAATCCTATTTCGTTTAATCTTCTATAATGTTGTTATAACTCCATCATTTATACTCACCAAAGATTTTTATTTATGGTACAGAAATAAAAACTTAAAAGTACCAAAATGATTCATTCGCGCTACAAACTTTGAATATTTTACGCGGCACGTGGACCTGATTTTGGTGACGGAAGCGACACACGTCCTATCTCGAAAAGGCCTCGGCCGGTACTGAGCGCTGGGGTGCTCGCGAGTCGATTATATAGCTGTTATAAAATAATTTGTAATAAAATAAAAATACAACTTGAAAAATATATTTATACGTAATATTAAAGAACATGAATGACTTTACATATTTAGTCCAAGAAAAAACTAAATATCCCAGATTTGATCCAAAATAAACGCGATTAAAATCAAGCTAAAATGTTCAAAAATGGCTCTTTTGATTGTTCTTTTCTTGAATGAAAATGAATATAATCCGTAATTTTTTTCAACAAAATACCTTAAAAATTTAATAGATTTTTGTAAAATAATGTTTTTATAAGTTTCGCGTCAGTAATTTTCCTAATATCTTGCATCTGCGTAGACCGTCGACTGTTAGTTTAAAAAATAGCCTGTAAAAAAACAGTTGTATAGTGAAAACTGCTTTCATATTTTATTTTTTGTGTTACAATATCTTTAGATAGTGAATCTTCAAATAAGATGACGTTAATAACTTTCCCAGAAACGGAACATATATCTTTTTTTCGGCAATCGAAAATCATACATTTTGACTCCAGCGTGATTCTGGTGCATAAACGCTCTTAAATTTACTAATCTTAGCGGCCACTAAAAAGGTCCCGTTTAAAAATTGTACTGTCAAACCAAATCGAAATGGTTGCAATGTTGGAGTTTTTTGTGTGATTTTCGGTGAGATAGACGAGTTCTAAAGTGGGATCAATTGAGTTGGGAGGTCCTAGAGTGTCACCGGGTAGGAAAGGTTTAAAGTGGCGACGGATCAGAATGTTCTAGGCTGGCACCAGGTTGAAAGGTTTTGAGTGGCATCGGGTCGGAATATTCTAGGCTGGCACCGGGTTGAAAGGTTTTAAAGTGGCACCGGGTTGGAAAGTTCTAGAGTGGTACTGGACGAATGTTTGTCTATCAATTTTATCTCTTTTTGGCGATTTTAAACAAATATGCACCAAATGAACATTAAAGCATTATTGCGTACTGCGCTCGCCAATCCATCAACCAAGCATGGTGTGTTAAGAAAATTCCCCCAAAGCCTCAACAGGGACAGGCCTGTTTCTATAGTTAAATATAAGAATTATTTTACCAAATAATAGAAAAATGCTTTTTCGTGGTGTATAAAATATTTGTTTTCTTGCAACACTTTTATATATTTTTAAATTTGCAACACTAAATTTTGGTAAAATAGCATTGTCAAAATCAAATTTTATTCCTTTCAAAAACTTCCCAAAAACATGGCTTTTCTGGAATAGCCACACTTAAAACCTCTAAGTTTAGGGATTTTATTTTAGTGATTTTAGCATTAGAAACCTAAAATGATTAAAACGTGGAATCGGGACTATTTTATTGTTATTTTGTGCAATAAAGTGGTTATACTTACTTACTTTTACTTACTATCCTACCAGCTCATGCGCAGACGTCAGATAAATTTTCTCGACCTTTCGACCGAGAGAAAATTTCCCCAAGCGTAATTTCGACAGGTGCACAGCCAACCCGTGCTTTGGTTATATATTTCTTTTATTTACCGTGTTGCACTATAAATAATACTTTAATAAGTTTACATTTACGAAATTAAGAACAGACAAAGCGGAAAACTTCCAGAAATCGCCGATGTGATGACATCTGAAAGTCTTCGTTCATTCATCTCCGAAACCCCCATCCAAGGTGTGTTAGTTTATATTTTTACCTTGAACGCACCCCTGGTTTTCATGTCACGTTATCAACATCTTAAATAAGTAGATGAATTCTGATTTTTGCGCCCGGGCGCGCAAACCGGAATAGATATGCAGCTTCCCAAATAAGTGCATGTGCAAATAAAAAAGTGGAAAGATGCGAAACTCGACTGTGAGTGGGAAAACAACTCACCGCACTACTTGGCATCGGAACTGAATAACGCCCAGAAATCACCAACAACTTCCGGCCTCCACCCAGCCAACCCAGCGTAAATTTGAAACAAAGGAGATCCAACAAACAAAATATCCACAAAGGGCAACAATCCAACCACCCTAAAACAAATTTCCTCAAAAGTGCAGCAAACCTGCCACACAAGCATCATACTTTTGACCACTCAAACACACAATTCCACCGCCTGCACCGCAGCCACGCTACGCCGGACCAGAACAGCACCACCCCACCTCTCTGCCGTGGGAGTCGCAGGCGACTAAAAGACTCGAGGGTGTGCAATGCAACCCTAGGCGATGGGCCAACAACCCGTCGCTACGGCGATAAACAACATTCCGTATGACTCAATGTTTCCAGATGAGACGCAAAGGTCCCTTTCTTTGAATTACGGCCTACCCTTATGGCAGATTCACATGAATTACTTAATATCATCAACCTCAACAAATTTATCTGATATTGAATAATTGACAAACAATGAGGATTGCAACAACAGTATTAGTATGCAGTGTATAATTCATATTTTAAATTAGGAACTTAACTCAAGAAATATTTAATAATTAGGTAGCTGAAAGTACTAATGTAAAAGTCAATGTTTAAAGGCGAGTAGCTACTTAACATTGTGATCTAGATATTTATAAGTTGATTAATGAACAGACGTGATAATCTCATAGACAAATCTGAAGTGCCTTTGTGGAGCTATTTCTATCAGTATGTAATGTCAGTAATAGCAGAAAATTTTATTGCTTTTAAAGTTTTACCCAATGCACAAATTTTTCATTCAATTAACATTTGACCTTTGTACTACCCTAGTGATTGAAGTTGGTAGGAAATAAATATTGATCAGTATGCTTCTATGACATATTCCTTGGTTACTTTCAATGGTTTCCTGTACCATATTTTAATAAGTGGTACAATGGCCATTATGATTCCTGACTTATTAATTATTTGTAGGTACTACTTTGTATGAGACTATAAGATTTGTAAGTTAAATTAATTCAATTCAGTGTGTAAAATTAAGCTCAATGGTCCTAAATTCTAAAGAGAACAGCTCCCTAAATTCAAGTCATAATATGTGAACTTGCCTTCAATTCATCAATATACTGAAAGAACGGGTACAAATTCCCAGCATACTACACCATTTTGTCGTGACGAATTGAAAGCAAACTCACCATAGTTATTTCTTGACATATCTCTTGTTCAACAGGTTCAATGTCATCATTATTAGGTATTATGTAGATATCCAGAAGCATGACAGTTAAAGGATCCATCTGTAAAAGATAAATTACAAGGAGACGCTGCCTCAAGCAAACGCCTCCGTCCATAGGGGAAAAGGCTTAGAACTGTTTCATCATTTGCAATGTCACAACTCAATTTCAGTTACCTTTACTTATTTCCAATATCATCAATACTTAATTCCAATTACTCTTTATAAACATTGACAGTTCAACACACTTCTTCATGTGACAATCATATCATCACATCTATTATCCTATAAGGTACTTTGCGTCACCTTTACAGTGCTCTTCCTCGGGTGGAAAGAAGCACCATAGTCTACGTGGCCACAGACTCCATTCATACATGATCGATTACTATTAAATGCTAACAAGCTAGACAAGTACCTCGCCTACCAGGGGCCTCTGTACTTGATATTGACTCCCAAACTGAGTCAGGACATAATCTCCCCCCAAAGCCATATTTGGTGTATTATGAACATCAACGTACCAGAAGCCTCTCAGACGGGCAGAAGTCTAGCCTACCCGAGCTTTCTACTTTTATCAATTCCAACAATGACACTAGTCTCTTCCCTCGACATATTCGTGTCCTAGTAAACATTCTAAGCCCTTTCATGTTTAACACTTACTTGAATTCATGGAGCTGTTTCTCTAGGGTATATCTCTGTGCACTTATCACAACAAATATATTAATTATATACTTTTCCAACTAATAAATACAAAGGCAGAGGTTATCTCTCACGTTTCAGAGCTACAGATCACTTTATGTATATGGCCTATGTTCAGAGCTATCGAGAATATACTTGACAGTTTGTGTGTGGGCGGTGTTGCTATAAGTATTTGATAAATCGTGACAAACGTCGCGACAATAGTTAGACAAAAATAAAATAGTCTGAAATAGTATTATGACAAAATAAGTATTATGCAAAAATGTAAATAGGACAAAGAAATAATAGGGAAAATAATACTGAACATGGTATGCCGAAACATATTAGTGAAAAATAATTATGTCAAAGAAAGGGATCCCGTAAGGAACACTCTTCACAAATGAATGACGTGAAACCTGCACACATACATAGATATCGTGAGTGAAGCGAGTCATGCACGCAACTGGAAAACCTGCACACAAACATACACATTGCAAGCGAAGCGAGCCATGCTCATACCAAAGAAACCTCCACACTATCAACCTAACACAACTGAATGACGGTTATAAATTCGACGCGCGAGCTTATTGAAGTTGCAGTGTTCGCAGAAAGTACATTAAATAGGGTAGGATCAAACAACCCTTTAAGAAGTCTGGCATCTGTAAACCTGGACTAGTTTACAGATGCCAGACTTCTTCTGTAAACCTGGACTAGTTTACAGATGACAGACTTCTTCAAGGGTTGTCAAACAACCCTTTAAAGAAGTAACCTAACCTATTTAAGGTACCTTCTGCCAGGCCTGTGTCACTCCGCGTCTAGGTATTGAAAACATACCTCCAGGCGCCGGCCACTGCGAAAGGGCTAATATAGCGGGCTGCCGCAAGCGAAAGAAGTCACACCCGTGCGCTATTTGTTCAACTTTCTCGACAATTTTTTGCAAGATGGACAGACGAAAAAAAGCAAAGAAATACTCTTGATTTGATTACATTATGTTCCTTTTTGAAATGAATTTAATTCTAAACAAACCCTTTCTTTTTTTGTTGAACAAAGTACCTACTATTCCAAAATCCTAAAAGTACATACACATACACATGTCACGCCTATAATCCCTTGCGGGGTAGGCAGAGCGTAAACGGCGACCGCAAAAACGGACATTTACGCCACGTCAGACAATTTTTGAGGGTCATTCGGAAAACTGTGTATCGCCATAGTGACAGGTTGTCAGCCCATCGCCTAAAATTGCAATACACACCCTCAAGTCCCTTAGTCGCCTCTTACGACTCCCACGGGTAAGAAATGGAGTGACGCTATTCTAAGCCGGCATCACACGGCAATCTAAGCCGGCATCACACGGCAAACATCATCATCAAACATCTGACAAACATTTTAGGGTCATTCAGAAAATTGTGAATCGCCATAGTGACAGGTTGTCAGCCCATCGCCTAAAATTGTTCGTCGTCGCCTTTTACGACACCCACGGGAAAAAAAATTGTATACATTATAATATTATTATTATTAGTATACATTTTATTACTATTATGTTGGTATTCTTTTCGGATCTCGGGCCCACAGGGACCCGGTCCTTTGAGGCATGTGTGGGGCCAAAGACAACAGCACAGAGGCCTTTTTTATACCAAATAATGTGTTGTGATGTGTACATCAAGCGGATACTTGCTCTGTCTGCACTATAGAAGTACTCGTACACCCAGAGCCAGCACCCGCCTGATGCAAGGACTATTGCAGGTTTATTACTTCATTGAATTAAATCTTCGGCAATAATCGTATAGCATATACTTACAATTATGCTGCTAGGTCTTAGACTACATGAACGTACTCGTCGCTGCCCGCTGCGTGCCCGCCAAAAGTAGGAGTAAACGCTCGTGTTGTGCGCTAGATGGCGTAAGTAGTTTCTCGAAGTAAGCAACCCTAGACCGCGGCTCATATTCCCTCAAAAAAATATTTGGCAGGTATGTAAATGAACACGTGGTCGACTGGGACGCGAGCTAAATTAAATCATATTATCTATCAGATTGAGTACATATTTCTTTGAAAACCATTGCGAAGTAAAGCTTCTGTAACGCTAGTTACTAGTTATTATTCTGTGCTTCTGCGAACTCTGCAACTTTCTCGCAAATCAGAAATCAACCATCTAATTGTATCCTTTAATTATAGGAGCGTGATCAACTTAAAGTACGGCTTCATACTCCGCGACGACACAATCGTTCAGGTGAACTTTGTGGGTCTGGCGCTCAACATCATCTACCTCATGATATACTTCCAGTATGCCACAGGCAAGTGACATTTGTTTCACGAGAATTCTCATGGTTAACCCTATAAAACCAGGGTTCGTTGATTCAAAGAGAGTCTAAGCTAGGCGTATATAAAATAATGCATAAGTAAAAAATACTACTTAAGCGCGTTTATTTGAATTAGGTTCTGTTTTCCAAGTCTGATGACGACGAGTTTTGCATAACTTTATTCTTTTTTACTATGGTTTATTAGTGCTATATTATTCTCATGCGAAAAAATGTTTGCTAACATTTAAATAAGAAAAGTTTTTTTTTATTATTGATGGGTTTGCTCTTGACTCTAGTCTAGGTCATATGACAGAGACAGAGTCTAAGATGGAGCGAGCTCACCCAGAAGAAGCCTGTTAAGGCACTGGCACTCCCACACACTGACGGAACGCAGCAAGCTACTTGGCGCCAGTTAGTTTGAATCCCTACTGTAATTGTAGACTAACCATAGTATTCGTTACAATAACTTATACTAGATGTCGCTTGTACGTCGCTTCGAGACGAGTACCAAGAGATAAAAAATTTGGAAGTGTCAGTCGAGCCGCCGGTAGCTTAGTTAGCAAAGCAGTAGGACGGTACCCCACGGCCCAGGCGGGCGCTCACTCTATCAATTTCTTGTTTTCATTTATTTATTCTGGCTGTTCGTGAATTACTAAGGAAACATTTCTGATGATTTTCCGGATATTTTTTAAGTTTTCCCATGTTTTACCATCAATCCTAATTCTTTGTGATTATCTCCACAGATA
This sequence comes from Tuta absoluta, assembly GCA_027580185.1. Lineage (NCBI taxonomy): Eukaryota > Metazoa > Arthropoda > Insecta > Lepidoptera > Gelechiidae > Tuta > Tuta absoluta. The sequence goes on from JAQAHW010000003.1 coordinate 2,093,831, forward strand.
AGTTCAAAGTGTGGTTGCAAATGGGCGCGGGCGTAGCGTTGTCGGCTGCAGTGATCGCGTACGCTCAGTATGAGGACCCGAATCTAGTCGAGAACAGATTAGGAACTTTGATCACTGCCTTTATGTTCTATTTGATCGCCTCGCCGCTGTTTGGACTGGTAAGTACAATATAATCACGCTAATGAGCCTTGTGGGTTAGGCAGAGTGATGTACGCTCAGTATGATGACCCAAAACTAGTCGACAACAGATTAGGAACTTTGACCACTGCGTGTATGTTCTATTTGATCGCCTCGCCGCTGTTTGGACTTTGGACTGGTAAGTACAATATAATCGCGCCAGTGAGCCTTGTGGGGTAGGCAGAGTGTTGTACGCTCAGTATGAGAACAGATTAGGAACTTTGATCACTGCCTTTATGTTCTATTTGATCGCCTCGCCGCTGTTTGGACTGGTGAGTACAATATAATCACGCCGGTGAGCCTTGTGGGGTAGGCAGAGTGTTGTACGCTCAGTATGAGGACCCGAATCTAGTTGAGAACAGATTAGGGACTTTGATCACTGCCTTTATGTTCTACTAGTGCCCTGCCCAGCGGATTCACCCGCTGGAATAAGACATTTTAGTACAGCATATATTCATCAGGGATGTAGGATTTTAATTGTAAAATATGTTTTAATCGGTCCAGTAGTTTCGGAGCATATTCAATTCAAACAAACAATCAAATCTTTCCTCTCTATAATATTAGTGTAGATTTGATCGCCTCACCGCTGTTTGGACTGGTAAGTACAAAATACTGAAAGTCGCAGTTTTTAATCCTGCCTGCGAAATTTTATACCAAACACGTTAAAGTGTTTTATAATTTAGTACACAATTTATCGCGGGTTTTGATCGCTTAGGCTACATTAAATCTGTGAGTTATTCTACACTATCCCGGTACATGGAGCCACACCACGCGTTATTGGCATTAAGATATACTATACTTGCATTATTTCAACAATGACAAGTGAGCCGCGGTAGCCTAATCGGAAGAGGCGTCGGTAGTACTGATCCCGCTAGTCGCAGGTTGAAAATTAAAAAATTAAAATGAAATAACTTTATTCAATGTAGGATAGTATTATCACTTATTGACGTCATGATCCGTCATTGTAAAAAAAAAAATTATAACACAAATTCTTTTTTTATAATAATTTGTATTGTCCTAATAGAAAACTGGCTCGGGCGGGATATAAAAATAAAAATAAAAGCACTGCCTCGGGGCTGGCCAGGTTAATTCCAAGGTTTCCAGGTTGGTTCAAAAACTGCCTACTACGGTACAATTTTGCAAGTTCTCCAAAAAAGTACAATCTAATCACGCCAATGATCCCAATGGGGTAGACAGAGTTTATTCATGCACGATGTCTACCGCGTCAACAGAAGCCGTATTGATAAGCCAGCAAGTATAATTACGTTGCTGAAAAACTGCTCGATATGAGTTTTGAATAAGGAGCTGTTGTTATTGAAAACTTGCAAAATTTTCAAGCGCGGGCAGGATTTCAACCTGCTACTTTCGTCATTACTAGTGACGACGCCCCTTCCATCAGGGCTTTCGCAGCTCGTTCCTTGCCCCCCAATTTTGTGTATCTTAATGCCAGTAACGCGTGGCACGGCTCCATCTACCGGGTTAGTTTTGCAACTAATTCCCGGCGACTAATTCTATCTTTACAGATTGAATGTAGTCTAAGCGATGAAAACTCGCAATTTTCAAGCGCGTGCAGGTTTTGAACTTTTGCACGTTTTCAAAAATTGTATACCTAACACGGGAAGTGTTATAAAATTTGGTATTCAGGAGCTGTTGTATTCGACATTTAGTAGTAGTAGTAGTAGGATAGGCGAGCGCAGAGTGAAACTTACAAACAACACTCTTGCCCATTCCATCAATAACCCCAATATTTCTGTCTCCTTCCAGAATGATATAATCAAGAACAAGAGCACTGAGGGGTTGCCGTTCCCGATCATATTCTCCGGAACCATCGTCACCTTCATGTGGCTGCTGTACGGCATCATCCTCAAAAACAACTTCCTAGTCGTGAGTACATCTGTTCCCGATATTTTCTAGATTAAAATTGAGTGTAAAGGATGAAGGAATATCTTTCCCGAAGAAACATGGGTCCAAATACGTTGAAAAATTAGACCTCCCCCTCCCATACAAAATTGTGCATCAGCTGATTTGGAATATTATGGAAGCTTAAATATTTTTTGTTCTTTGGAGAAAATTGTTCCTTACTGACCCGATGGCGTAACCCCTGCCTGCTACGCCGAGGGTCGTGGGTTCGATCCCCACATGACACAAATATTTGTCAAGCTACTTTCAGATATTTGTGTTTAGTCTGGGTGTTTTCTATGTATAATATGTATTTATTTACAAAAAATAGTATATAAGTATTAATATCAGCTCTTTAGTTCCCATAGTACAAGCTTTGCTTAGTTTGAGGCTAGATGGCGCTGTGTGAATTGTCCAGAATATTTTATTTATTTATTTATTACCAGCTCGCCCTCCGACTTCAGTATCGGTCATTAGTAAAATTTTACCCTATTTACATACATATGTAAGAACAAAAATTCTCGCTGACATTTTTTTCTTCAACATTCTGTATTAAGTTGTAACAACGAGTAAATTACAGTAACAATCCATTGTTGTACATGGACGTCTCCATATCGGAGGGTATTGCCATACTTACCACGGTTGGCAGGTGGATTGGCGAGCGCAGTGCAAAATGTTGCATTCACAGGGAACTCTGCTGTCCATGGCGTGGCTGAAATTATTCCATAGTCGTTTTTACGACACCCTGGGTAGAATTGGGGGGGTTGATTCTAAGACCGTAACTTCGTCACGATATACTGTTTTTATATTGCTTTTTCATTTTAATAAACAACAAATTTTGCTACTAGTTGAGTAACCCGTGGACTGTTGTGGCTGAACTGACAGGTCCACGGTTTACTCAAAGTAGCAAAATTTTAAATAAACATACACACATACATTCACATATCACGCCTATAATCCCTTGCGGGGTAGGCAGAGCGTAAACGGTCGCAAAAACGGACATTTACGCCACGTCTAACAAATATTTATTTTTGAGGGTCATTCGGAAAATTGTCTATCGCCATAATGACAGGTTATCAGCCCATCGCCTAAAATTGCAATACACACCCTCAAGTCCCTTAGTGACACCGCCTCTTTCGACTCCCATGGGAAAGAAATGGGGTGATGCTATTCGAAGCCGGCATCATACGGCATTAAATAAACATATATATTTTTTTTATATACAAGGTGTAAGGGACAGCCCTCCAAATACTGAAAGGGTCCATGAAGACCATTAAACCGAACAAGTTACCCCTAGGAACGTATGTCGGGAAACGCCAAAAAATTGGCCTTCAATACAAAATCAAGATCAGCTGAATACAATTACTACAGAAAGTAAAATATTATTTGGCGTTTCTTGAAATATTTGATCATGGGATGTTGTTCAGTGTCATGGTCTGAATCCGTAGGCCTGTTTCTTATACCCTGTATATACAGGGTGTTAATTTAAATGCGTGCCATTGCTTCAGGGCAGTTTTAGTATCGATTAAGGGAGCCAAAAAATATTTTAAAAAATAACTTTTAATTTTATTTCTTTAAATTTTTTTTTATGTTCTGCAAGAGCAAGATAGTAATTGTTGCTTTGATAGTTTTTTTTGCTTCCTTTATCGATACTGAAGCTATGCCATGCATTTAAATTAACACCCTGTATACATACTTCAACATAATCGTTCTCCATTTCAGGTGCAAAACGTGGTAGCATTATTCCTGTGCTCAGCTCAACTGTCTCTATTCGTGATCTTCCCCTCCAAACCCAAAAAAGAGAAGAGTAAAGCCAAGGCCAAGAAAACTGACTAAACTAGCACACGAGCGCGCGAACAGACGACGATTAGCTTGTGCTGGTCACTAAGGTAACACCAGTGCCCGATATTGCCCTCAATTCAGGACACAAATTCTCCTTACTTGCATTAAATTAGTGCACTCACTTTCCGTCAAATAGATTTAGAAAAGGATAGAAGATATCTAAGACCTGTCATTTTTTAAAAACGTCAATGGTATTTTCGCCTTTTCTAGTCCAATTTAGTCGCAATTTTTTTGATCGTCGCCTTATTTTGACAGTTAACACGTATTTTGCATCAAATTATAAGCTAAAATATCTCCTATCCTTTTCTAAACCTGTTTGACGGAAAGTGACAGCACTAATTTAAGGTAAGATAAGAGAATTTATATCCCGAATTGAGGCCAGTATCAAACTACAGGCTACAATTTTACAGGTGAAATTCGATGTTCATTGCGTAGTCGGTTAGCCATTATGATACCATGAATATAAACCGGCTACGCAATGTACTGAGAATTTCACCTGTAGACTTGTAGCCTGTAGTTTCATAACACAGTCCACAGTCCGGTGTAACTTGTGCTCTGTTTGATTGCTCTACAGAATAGGAAAAGTAATGCTTTTTTAAGGATGAACCAGCCGGCGAAGCGAAACTGAATAACTTTATCTAAAAGATAATAGGTTTAAATATGAAAAATTGTGATCTGGACCTCCAATACGAAATTACTCGGTTAACGTCAAATTCGTATAGGAGGTTCAATTCAAACATGGTCGAAATATGAAACAAGCATAATAAACTTAAAAACGCGACCGCTTTCTGAGATAAAGCTTAGCCTGTGACACTCGGGATAATGTAAGGATTCTTCCGATACAATTCCCATTCGAATCTGTTCAGTGGTTAACGAGTTGCAGCACTTTAAAGAATCGCACATTTATACATACATGAACGCTAAAAGCATTACACTCTTTTTTGGCTGGGCAGTTCAGTCCAATACAAAATTACTCTGTCAACGTCAACTGACGCTATTTCTATTGAAGATCCCTAAGTGTTTATTATTTGACCTATATTTATTGGGGATAGTTGATTATTTTTACAAACGAGTTCACTCCTTGACAAAAATGCAGTACTTTCCTAAGACCCTGTATAACCAGCATATGTTGAGCCTAGCGTGAACGTAGCAGCTCAAGAATCCGTTGTGCCTCGTTAATACGTAAGTTAACGTAAGAATAATCAATCAAATAATAGTATGTAAGTTGAACATTTACTTACTAGTGACCAAAGAAATTCGAGACGGTCTGGTGATAAGGCACAACTTTCCCCCAAGGAACATAGGTTTAAATATGAAAAAAATATTTTAAGTTTCCATAGTAACTCAAATCAGATGATCGGAAATTTTGTATGCGTTTCGACCTATGTTCTTTTTGGATAGTTGTTTTTTATCACCAGCTTGTCTTGAGTTTTCGCCATCGGTCACTAGTAAATTTCACCTCGTTTTTAGCTAAATTGAATTATTTATCAAATGAATTTTATTCAATGTGATCTTTCACTAGAGTCTAGTGACTAGACATAACTTGACACTTATAAAGTGTTTTAGAGCTCAATCCTGAATCGTTAAACATGGCCTAACTTTTTATTTTGTGAAAATAAAAGAGTTAATTCTGCCTTTCTATTGTATTAAACTTATGTACAGTTTCAGTGAGAGTATGAAATTCATTAAATACAAAAAAAATTAAAACATTCTTGTAATAGGTAATACAGGTTTAGAAAACTTGCAAATTTTCTACTGCGGGCAGGATTTGAACCTGCGACTTTCGGCATAGTTCTATCTATTGGATTAGTTTTGAAATTAGTTGCAAAATGGAGATGTGCCACGCCTTATTGGCATCAAAATACACTTTCATAATTTCGCGGGCAATATATGAGCCGCGGTAGCACAGATGTAATATACGTTGCTACTAGTGATAGCGAAAAAGGTTAAAATCCTGCCCATGGTAGAAAATTTTGCAAGTTTTTTTAAATTATAAATTTCATATTAAAATATTTATATGTGTATAAGAACTTTACATTTAGTATGTGTTTAGTATTATCCTCCTCCAAAAACATTCCATAATTTCCTTATATAGGTACCTAAAGTGCATTTTAAAATAAAACTAACTTTGTGATATATCTTGTATGGACTGTAGGACAGTCTTTGTTAAGTTGGCAAATATGTAAATCAAAATATGTAGTACGGTCAAGCTCAGGCTGCGGACAGTTTAGACGTAAGACCGTTCTACCGATGCAATTGCCATGTGCCTATTCGACATGTTATAGTGAATTGTTTTATAAATTGTAATACTCTATACATAATGTAAATATTGTGCAACTACACGATAAGTGGTAATTTGTTGAATAAATTGAATTGACTTATTCCGCGCGCACCAGCGCCAACGCTGCGATAAGCGGGCTGCACGCGCTGACCGGACACGCTTTGGCTAGATTCGGCAAGACACAAGAGCGGCCTGGGCGACCCGCGTCACGCAGCGTTGCTCTTGTATTACAACCCGCTTGACGCAGCGTTGGCGCTAAGACTTACATTGGCAATACAAGTGTCGAACTAAACCTGAGCTTGACTGCTAATGAAATGCAATTTTATTAATTAATTGTAATAGAAAAATAAATATATTCTCATCAATATTTTTGGAATAAAATTTGTTATCAAGAATCTTCTTTTCAATCATGTTGTGTTTTGTTGATCAATATAAATTCTATTATTCCACTTTTGAGTTTTTATTGTTTCCATTGATAAGTTACGCCCAAAAATAAAACAAAAACTTCTTTTTGTGTGGGACACCGAGTCGTCCAATATATTTTTATGTGTAGTAATAATTTATTCTTTGATTACAATGTTATGCACTTATTCTTCTTACAGCACGTTCACACTATGCCTATATGCATATGGAAGTGGGCAGCGCGAGCATGTAAACAAGTTACTCGCGCTGCTAATCGTCATGCCGCTGCCACTTCCGGTGCTCCCCTCGAATGTCGGCTTTTCGTGCGCGAGTCAAAAGAACGGCATCACGAGCGCGAGTGGAATGTATTGCTATCTCAATCGCTCGTATTAGCGCGAGAAGAGTATGACGGCAGTATGTGTGAGCGTTAGTTCACTCGCGTTGATACTACCGCGGTGGTATTTCGGGCAATATTCGCGGTAGCAGCATGAGCAGGAGCAGGTGCATAGTGTGAGCGTAGGATTACGTATATATATCTTAAAGCTTAAGGTCCATCATTGATAAAGTATCTGCCCATATCTTCACTCTTAGAACACGGGAACCAGATCTGAAAAAATAAGTTGTATCATGTAAAAAAAGAACAAAAAGAAATGTACGTTACACCGGCTGCCCCACTTTAAGGCGAGTGTAGCCGTCAACGACGTTGACAGTGGCGCCACTTATAAAAATGATTTCTATTTATACAAACAATCTATCAGATCGTCCGATGCCCAAGAATTAGTATTATCTATAAGTAAAGTTAGAACCTGCAAATGCAATAAAATATTCGCTGTAATGAATTAATACCAAAAGAGGCTGTTTTTAGGCACTTTTTTTCTGGAACTTGAATAAGAAATTTTCTAGGGTTTCTCGAGTGCCATGTAGAGGGCGCCAAGCTTAATTGAAATAACGTTTCTTTACACAAAATCTGTACCATTTTATAAATTATTCTTTGTTTTGTGTTTATTGAATTGTTCTAGATGTATTATTGGTTATTTGTTTACACGAATGACACTCAATATAATAGCAAGGCGATAAGTTTATTTTGCATTAAATCAAACAAACATAATTAATTTGTAACGAACACAACGTGAAACGGAACCTGTGACAAAACTATGGCTGACGCCAGCCATATTGAAACGTCAAAATTTGTTTAGCACAGGGCCCTCTAGTTAGACATTCAGAACTATCAAGAGAACTGCCAATAAAAAAACTCCCATTGCAGCGAATATTTCATTTTGAAGGTTTTATTTTTACTTATGGATACTACTAAAAACATGGGCAAAGGATATTCTGATTTTCTGATAGATTGATTGTATAAAGAGAAAATATTATTTTTTTGAAGTGGCGCCACTGTCGAGGTCGTTGACGGCTACACTCTCCTTAATACCCCTTAAAATCCTTTAAAGAAGCTGGGAAACTGGGTACCAACCTGTGCAACCGGCAGCGGGTAGTACTCGTGCGCTTGCACCAGATTGTTATCAAACCTCCAGAATCGAGGGCCGCGGAAAAAATACGTGTCTGAAAATAACAACAATTAAAAAACTGCTAAAAAGTGGAACTCACTACCTGCGTCTGTTTCCAAACGCATACAACCCTAATCTCTTCAAAGTAAGAGTGAACAGGCTTCTTCTGAGTGAGCTCGCTCCATCTTAGACTCTGTCTCTGTCCTATGACCTAGACTAGAGTCAAGAGCAAACCTATTCTTAATAAAAAATAAAACAAAGCTTTAAAGGTACAAAAATCGATTTGAGTTACTATGGAAACTCAAATTATTTTGACTTATTTCGACCTATGTTCCTTTGGGAAAGATGTTCCATATCACCAGCCTGTACTCTATTTTCAGTATCAACCACTAGTAAAATTTTACCCTATACAGAGTGTAAGGGACAGCCCGTCGAACACTGATAGGCATGCAGACCATGAAACTGAACATGCAAAATCCTATGTTAAAAAGAGAATTAAATGTTTAGTAGCACTCAAATGGCAGCTGCAACTATATGCTGCTACAATAAACAATCTATTCACAAAAGTGACAAGATTATCTAAAAATTTGATAAGCAAGTGTTGTTTGCTGAAGAGCGAGGTTTTCCCATCACAAGTATCTCTTGAACTCTTGACTTCTTTCTGGGAAGCCCTGGCGAAATACTGTAATTGATTTACTAAATAAAAACACATTTTAATTTTTTAAATGTGTTTCGTCAGAATCAGGGCTAGACTATGTTTTTATTTCTTATTAAATTTTGCCGTGTGATGCCGGCTTAGAATAGCATTACCCCATTTCTTGCTCGTGGGAGTCGTAAGAGGCGACTAAGGGACTCGAGGGTGTGTATTGCAATTTTAGGCGATGGGCTGACAACCTGTCACTATGGCGATACACAATTTTCAGGATGACCCTCAAATGTTTGTCAGACGTGGCGCAAATGTCCGTTTTATGCGGCCGTTTATGCTCTGCCTACCCCGCAAGGGATTACAGGCGTGATATGTGTATGTATGTATGTAAATTTAGCATTTTTTTAAAGTACTTACCTCCTTCCCAAATAATCGCGGCGTCTACAGGGTACGGCACATTCCGCCAAACCGACATGTCCTTTGGGTATTTCTTATCCATTTTTCCTGTGTCTTCATCATACCTTGAATGTAAATCAAACATTATTATTACATTGTATGAAACAGGTACTGAGTTCTTCGCAAACTGAAATACATTCCCTTAATACATATAAACTCCATTTATATAGGGATGACTGATCATGTAAACAAACTTTGTACGTAACTGACAGCTCGCAACTGTCAGTTACATACAAAGTTTGTTTACATAATTAGTCATTCCAAAATAAACGGAGTTTACATACATCAGCCTATTACAGTCCACTGCTGGACGTAGGCTTCCCTCAGGGTACGCCATAGGGCACAATCTCTCGTTTTCGCCATCCACTCGCAACACATATTTCGCACAAATACTAAAAACACATGTTTCGCACAAATACTACATATCTATGAACGTATTGTTATGGGAGGGTTTAATATTACGAATGTTTCGAACCTTTTTGTAGTTTATGACGAATAAGTACTTTTAAAAACACCATGTATTTTAAATATATAGGGTATAATTTTACTCAAGACGGGCTGGTGATATAAGGAACAACTTTCCTCATGGAACATAGGTCGAAATATGAATTAAACATTCGGACCTCCCTTAAAAGATTGCTGATCAGCTGATTTGGGTTATTATTTTTGTCATATTTCGACCCTATGTTCCTTAGGGAAAGTTGTTCCTTATCACCAGCCCATCCCCTGTTTTTAGCATCGGTCACTAGTAAAATTTCACCCTGATATTATATTAAAACAAAATATAGCTACATAATATATACCTCCAGAATCTCTCATACTCAATGAGATAAGTTTTATTGTTGTAGTTGGAGACGAAAACCGTAGTGAATTCAGCAACGCTCCTCGGCACGCCGTATTCGGAAATACGACCTTTGTTCACCAGCTGGAATGATGGATCGAACTCCCAGTATTTACGGCCTGAAATTGGAACGTATAAAACTTGTAAGACAGGTGGTTTGACTCATATAAATAACTAGAAATAAAATAAGTCGAACGAATCTCTAGATTTGTTTCAACTGGATAATTACGTGGCTACAACTTAGACTACTGACAAAATAATACCGATATGTGCCTTTTGCATCGCTCTATCCTTTTCTACCGCACAGAAGCGCCTTCATCTAGAGGGAGAAATATAAACAGGGTGTAATGGACAGCCCTCTGAATACTGATAGGGTGGGTGCATTCAGACCAAGGAACTGAACAACTTCCCATACAAAAAAAAACAGGAAACGTCAAAAATATTTTGACTTCCCCATAGTAAATGCAGTCAGGTGATTCTGATTTCGTATGGGAGGTCGTTTTTTTTTTCCTTTCCTGACATATGTTTCAAAGGAAAAGTTTTTGAGTTTCATGGTCTGCATGCACCCTATCAGTGTTCGGAGGACTGTCTTTACACCCCATATAGGGAAAATTTTTACTTTTTCTCGTATTGGCAAATGGCTGTTCTGAGCGAAAAGGATAGAGAACTAATCGGGAAAATGCGAATAGGTGCAAGTATGTAGGAGAACACTAAATTTATACCTACTTCCAACAATTTTAAGAATTTTTTTTCAAGCGCGCATAATTTTCAAGCGCAGTCCGGATTTCAACCTGCGACTTTCGCCATCACTAGAGGCGACGCCTCTTTCATCAGGGCTACCGCGGTTCGTCCCTTGCCCGCAAAATTTGCAAGTGTATTTTAATGCCAGTAACGCGTGGCACGGTTCCATCTAGCATGATACCTAGTTTTGCAATTCTTTACAGATTAAATGTAGTCTAACTTTCCGTGTAAGGACTGTTAGGTTACCACTAGACCGCGGTAGAAAATTGAGATGCAAGTTATCGAAAAATGATTTTAGAGTTCTGAACAAATCTTGAATAGCATTTAGTTGCACAATACTAAATCCATATTACCTGCCGAACACAGAACGATTTATGATGCCGACAGTCTGTGTAAATTTGTAGCCACGTAGCCACATACTTACGTGTAGCTATGTTTTTCAACGTTTGACATATCTAAACAAAACTTGAATAAATCATTTAGTTACCGCGTACCTGAAAAGACTCTTATATTTCCGTTCCTCATCTCATACACAGCCCTGATGGTCATCACGTGATCTGGCAAACCACGGAATAAGGTGTGGAACCGTCGCGGGTAGCCCGGCTCGATTTCCTTACGATTGCGTAGCACCCATACCCACTGAAATATACGAAGTTGAAATGAGCAACCTCCATCCAAGTTTTCTTCTCGACGGCCGTGAGGCCGTCGGGGAAACGCCATCGAGGCTGAGCCTCCTGGGCGTGATTTCTGCCGCCGCCCGCAAAAGCGGGCGGGTCACGGGGTTGGGGGCCGTGGTGAGTGTGGGAACACTTCGCCACGTGTGGGAACACTTCGCCACGATGAGTAACCTGAGCTAGTTAGCCGAATGAGTAACCTGAGCGAGTTAGCCGAATGAGTAACCTGAGCTAGTTAGCCGAATGAGTATGAGTAACCTGAGCTAGTTAGCCGAATGAGTAACCTGAGCTAGTTAGCCGAATGAGTACCCTGAGCGAGTTGCCGCTAGTGCCACTTTCTCCATTATGGTAATTAAAAGAATGAAGAGAGTGTCGCTATGGTTCAGTAACAGCTATTATTTCTTATCCTTTCTGTCGCAGCGCATAATATTGTCTCTTTTTGTCCAGTTTGCTTAAATTCTTTTAAATAATTATTTGTACTATAGGTAGGTAGACACTAGCCTACCTATACTAATATAGGGTGTAATTATACTAATGACCTACAGCGAAATCTTAAGAAGGGCTGGTGATGCAGAACAACTTTCCCTAAGAAACATACATCTAAATACGAAAAAAATTGGACCTGCCCTCCGCTGATTTTAGTGACTGTGGACCTGTGGACACTCAAATATTTCTGTCATACTTCAAACTATGTTCCTTGCAGAAAGTTGGCCCTTATCACAGGCCCGTCTTGAATTTTCGCTATCGGTCAAATTTCACCCTTTATTATAATTATAACAAATAACATTTATTAACCAGAAGTGGGATTACTTTATGGCATAGGATTTGAAGATTGTTTAGCGCTCGGTCGATTGCTGGGTAATCTGGGTATACATACATACATAAATCACGCCTATATCCCTCACGGGGTAGGCAGAGCGTTAACGGCCGTAAAACGGATATTAACACCACGTCTGACAAAAGCTTGAGGGTCAATCAGATAACTGTGTATCACTATAGTGACAGGTTGTCAGCCCATCGCCTTAAATTGCAATACACATCCCTTGAGTCCCTTAGTCGGCTCTTACGACACCCATGGGTAAGAAATGGGGTTATGCTATTCTAAGCCGGCATCACACGGTAATCTGGGTATAATTACCTAAATTGTGGTGGTCAATAAACAACTACTTTAACTGACAGTACGGAAGTTCGTCGTCTCGGTATCCCACACGATATGAAAGGAATGACGTAATTTATACCTTAATTTACTTTATGTAAATATAGGTACCTTTAATTGTTGTTAATATACTTTTATATGTGTATACAGGGTGTAAGTGACAGCCCTCCGAGTACTAATCACATTCAGAACATGAAACTGAACAACTTACCATTAAAAAAAACGTTTCTAGAAACGTCAAAAACTTTAAAAAAATAAACTATAGTAAATGCAGTCAGCTCATCGTAATTTTGTATGGGAGGTCGAATATTTTTTGTCGTTTCCTGACTAATGTTCCTAGGGGAAAGTTATTCAGTTTCATTGTCTGCATGCACCTTATCAGTGTTTGGAGGGGCTGTCCGTTACACCCTGTATAAGTACTTCTTGCATTAATACCTACTAACCTCTTCTTCAAATACAAATATCCTGCCCTGTAGCTCGGCGATGGTGTCGTAGTTGGTGAAACAGAGGTCCGGGATGTCCTCTTCAGAATCGAAGTGGGAACCAGCTTTGGTGAACCGTGGCACCGACGGTGTGGTATGCGGGGCTGGTGTTGTGCGACTGGACGGCTCTTTGGCTGGAACTACGTAGTTTTAATTTAAGACGAGTGTAGCCGCTTCGACAGTGGCGCCACTTCACAAAAAAAAAGTTTTCTCTTTATGCAAACAATATCCGTTGAATATCCGTTGCCCAAGTTTTTAGTATTATTCTTAAGTAGAATTAGAACCGGCAAACTCAATGAAATCCTCATCATGCAGAACTTGTGTACAGTCAATTCCAGGTCCGGTTAGATATGTAAATACTATCTCCCTATCTCGAAAGTATGTAGAAATATTGGGTAAGTATCAAAGTATATGATGCGTTACCAGATAAATTAAATACCGTGGAAAGTGGCAAAGTACTCATTTCAAAAATTAAAAATAAAAACTACAGAATAAGGCGTTTTGAACTCAATGAATACACACATACACATACACATATCACGCCTATAATCCCTTGCGACGTAGTCAGAGCGCAAACGGCCGCAAGAAACGGACTTCTACGCCACGTCTGACAAATATTTGAGAGTCATTCAGAAAATTGTGTATCGCCATAGTGACAGGTTGTCAGTCCATCGCTTAAAATTGCAATACACACCCTCGAGTCCCTTAGTCGCCTCTTACGACTCCCACGGGAAAGTAATGGAGTGATGCTATTTATGCCGGCATCACACGGCAATTAATGCGGTGCTAATCCTACTTCCTACTGTAATATTAGAAATGCGAAAGTTTATATGCTTGTTTGTTTGTTACTTCTTCACGCAAAAACTATTGAACTGACTGTAATTTTTGGCACACATATACCTAGAAGGTAACACGGATTAACACATACGATAGTTTTTTGGAGTACGCAGGCAAAGCCGCAGGTAACAGCAACTATAATAATATGAATTACTTACAGTAGAGTTCATGCATGCCCAATATATCATCCATGTGCAGCCTCTCGACCGGCACTTGGTAGAACGGGTACATCACCGACTCCTGGATAACATAGGAGGGTACAACGATGGAGTCTGAGCCGAAAGAGAATAGGCGTGGAAATTGAGGGCGCCTGAATGCCTCAGTAGGTATGAGAAATGTCATAGCAACCTATGAAAAAATGATTCTTCTTCTTCTTAGTCGTAGGTACACTCTTGACAGAGTGGTCGTGGTTGTTCCGATGGTGTACGAGGCGGAGGGTTGATACGCGTACACGGTTAGTCTTCATTGTCAGTCTCTTAGTTTGCTTGAACTGCTTTCTTTCCATTTTCGCCGGTTTGCTGCGTTGCGAGAACATTCTGCCAAGGTAGTATGAGACGATGATTTAATTAGGTCAGTCCATCGGGTGGGTAATCAGCTTCTTGGTATTTTGCCCTCAAGGCGGCCCTGCACCACCAGTCTCTCAATGTAGACCCCAAAACAACGTAAAAATTGCTGTTTGATGGTCGCAAACTGATATGTACCTATTAATTTTTAGAGTTATTTATTATTATCCATTTAAAATCATCCCGAAAACGTAAGTGTTTTGCTAGATAACTTGATAATTAATATGTATTATCAAAAAGTTGCCCCTGTTAAGTGTTTAACATTGAATTGCGAATAATAATAATTATAAAAGTTTAATATAATTCACGGATGAAATCGGCTCCTGACATGCATGAAAATAGAGGTGACTCCATATATTTATTTCTTCGTAATTTTATATAAAATTAGTTTTTGGGTTTCTGGAACAAATTCCCCATATCTTGTTGATGGAAATAATTTTTTTCATAAAATGTGTCCTAACTATATTATGTATTACTTCACGGCTAGACCCCCCCTTTTTTATTAACAATGCTTATGTGAAATGACGCAGGAACACGTAAATTTGGCGTAAAACTACTTATGGTTAAAAGAAAGAGTGTTTTTATTACCTTAACAGACGAGTGGGACAGCCCCAACGCATGGCCTATCTCATGGACGGCCACGGCGAAGAAATCTGTAAATTAATTAAGTAAATACAGAGTTATTTTTTAGTCAGTCTTTTTCTGTTTTTCGTGTGGGACACCGAGAAGTCCAACAACCCGATAAACCCTTGTGTCAGAGTTTTTCATCCCCCTACTACCAGTAGTAGTCCTATGACATGGTTGTGTAACGACCGCCGTCTAAGTAATCAAAGACAGCAACCGGGACCGACGGCTTAACGTGCCCTGCGAAGCACGCCACCATCTTTCATTTCGGACAATCAGGTGGTTCAGCCTGCAATGTTCTAACCAGACTGGGAACAAATTATATAATATAACACAATATTATTATTATAACAATTTTGTTATGTCCTAATAGAAAACCGGCTCAAGCGGGTTAAAAAAATATAAATTAAGGCACTGCCTAGGGGTTGCCCAGGTTAATCACAAGGCATGTAATCTTACGCCACCACCGTCTGAAATAGACATTTGATTCAAATTATAGAGTCCAAAGACCAACTGTTTAACCTGAGCTTGACTGCACATGTTAACCTCCTCCTCAGGATTGGAGCCCCACAGCTCGTCATCATAAAATATCATAGAGCCGCCATGTGTAGCCGACTAAGAATAGCACCAACCCATTTGTACACATTCTGCGCTTGCCAATCTACTTGTGGAGGACCATGTCCAGTAGGTAGTGGACTATACCTGTGATTTCCTCGTCCTCCTCGTCAGGGTTGGAGCCCCACAGCTCGTCATCATCAAAGATCATAGAGCCGCCATGTGTAGCCTACTTAGAATCGCACCATCCTATTTCTACACATGATGCGCTCTTCAAACCGCACATATCTAGTTGTGGAGGCCCATGTCCAGTAGATAGTGGACGGTACCTGTGATTTCCTCGTCCTCCTCGTCAGGGTCGGAGCCCCACAGCTCGTCATCATCGAAGTGCATGGAGCCGTGCGGGGGAGGGTAGGCGTGCGCAACCACGTGCCCGGGGCCGTCGAACGGGAACCTGAGGAAACGATCAGTGGTAGGTACTATAGTTTATTATGCACTCACTAAATGAAAATAAGGAATTGAGAAAATGTTAGCGCCCGCTAGGACTTGAACCCGGGACCCGTGAGGTACCGTCCCATTGCTCTGCCTACTGATCTACTCGTACCGTGCCTCGAGACAAGTAGAGATTGAAAATTTGGGAGCGTCAGTCGAGGCGCCGTTAGCTCAGTTGGCAGAGCAGTGGGACGGTACCCCACGGTCCCGGGTTCAAGTTCCGGCGGGCGCTAACATTGTTTTTAGTCTCTTATTTCTATTTATAAAGATAAGTAGTGGCTGACAAGATATTAGCCTCTCTCTTCTAACTAGTGAACGACGTAGAAAACTTAATCGAGCTGGTGAGGGAACAAGCGTCCCTAAAACGTACATACAACATCACGAGTAAGTATATCTCTTGCACGGTAGGTGTAGCTGTATATAAAGATCGTTCACACCACGTCTGACAAACGTTTGCGACAAGTTGTCAGCCTATCGCCTAAAATTTCAATACACGTGTAAATCTCGAGTCCTTTTACAAACGTTTGCGACAAGTTGTCAGCCTATCGCCTAAAATTTCAATACACGTGTAAATCTCGAGTCCTTTTACGCCATTCACGGGAAAGAAATGGGGAAGCGCTATTCTAAACCGGCATCACACGGCAAAAAAAGGAAAACGATAGAGTGAGCAAAGTTTGCATCAGTTCCTCTACCTACTGACTAAAAAATAACCTAGTTAATCCCACAATATCTCTAGTCGTCACATAACTGTTTTTAGAATAAATCCTAAACTATTATCAGTGCTTAAATGTGTATTGTCATGCATTATTGCCATGTTCTGTCTTACCTTATCTGTACTTCAGTGAATAAATGATTTATCTATTTTATCTATCTACCTAGTAAGTAGGGTGCTAAAGTTGAAGCCAGACTTGACTTACCCATCTCCGTGGTCTTCTCTCGCAAACATTATTTTTATATCAGCAGGGCCAGTTTCTTTCTTGACAAACACCAGGCCTCCGTGAGGCGCCCATATTTCAAAACCTTCTGCCATCAGCTCCTCCACACGGGACTTGCCCAAAGTACTCGAGCCGTTGATTATTCTGTAGAAGGAAATTACATTGTGAGTTTTGCTCCGTGATACTATTTCGTACCTCAGTGGTACGCCTGCTTCATAAGCTTGAAGACATACTTATTTCTATTGATGCGGCATGGGACAGCCGAATTCCATCCCGTTTTCGAGACCTTTACCTATTATCAATCCCATAATTTATTAATAGTGACAGGTTGTCCTAATAAATAAATAACCAACCTGTAAGTGATGACTTTTTTGTCCCAACCCTGCTGTAGCACATATCTGCGACTCCTGGATGGCGCATCTTCAATGTCTTTCACTCCACAGCGCTTCTTCTTGAAAAGCTGGAACCCAAAACTTCGGTATAATATAATAATTCAATAACTTACCTAAAGTAATTAACTGTATATTAAAAAGGTCATTGACATTTTTACATTTAGTTACTGAACGGAGGTTGGCCTTCGCGATAGGCAAAAATTGCTTAGGGACTGTCCTTTCAGAATTGGGGCTTTTTACTTTTTTACATTTACAGAACAGTCTGCCAAATTTTACGAGTTTAAGTTCGTAGTACCTTCAGCCAAAACCTACTCATTACTTACTTATTTCTAACTTTGCCTACCCAGCACTGACTACGATACTGCGACGATGACGTTTTGCATTTTCTATAGGCCACACAATGCCTCTATGAGCAGAGCAGTAAGTAAGGGAAGTGGGCAGCGCGAGCATGTAAACTGGTACTCGCGCTGCTTGTGATGCCGCTACCACTTCCCGTGCTCCAGCAAGTGTTGGTTTTTCCCTTGATTACCCTTAAGGTGGCTCCGTTGGTATATGGATCTGGATTCCACTTACACTTCTAGTTTCCTTATCCAGCACCCCAGACTGCGGTAGACCAGTGAACGCCTGCAACTTCTTCAGACCCTCCGAAATCGACTGCGCGGTGTAGACGGGCTCCCCGTCGGAGTATCCCCCGGAAAGGTAGCCATATTTGATCATAAACGACACCTGGGGAAAAACTGGTTCAAGTGAAGTGAAGTAAGTATAAAGTTTTGTTACTTATCGACTCAATACGACTTAGATATTATTTTACTACAAAATACCTATACAAGAATTTGTGCGTTGTTTTAAAGTCTGCGCGGAAAGAAAATAGCTAGTCTACATAAAGTTAATTTGTGAAAGAGAATAGTCGTGGAAATTAAGGGCACAAAGTAAGTATTGGCGGCGGCACGAATTGAGGGCGCCTCTGTGCCTCAGTATGAGAAATGTCATAGCAACCTATAAAAAACTTATTAGTTCACTTTTTGCCCACGCCTATTCTCTTTCCGACAAGACTTGTACTATTATTTATTCTGTGACCATACTCAGAACAAATCGTTAGGATCTATAGGTGATCAAAAGCACCCCCTGCGTTGTTGTGTGGCCTTGTATGTATATTAAGTACGTAAATACGCAACGATTTCATCTGGTGAGTTTGCTATTGTTATTATTATATGTTTTCTGTAAGCATTTTTAAATTTAACTAGCCTGTAGGTTACAAACATTCGTAATAGCTACTAATTCAAGTAGGAAGGTACCAAACCTACGTCAACTTTGTAAAACATTGCACATTTCTTAAAACCGTTCAATTCACTGGTGTCTGGTTCATTACCTGATGATATCCTAAAATCTGATAAAACACAACAATACACTGACCTCGTCTTTCGTGGGTGACTCCAGCTCTTCATAAATGACTCTACATGCCACGGAGCTCAAAAACATGAACAAAAACAGAACCCTAGCGTCCATTGTGGACAAATACACATGTGGAGTGAAACACTTTGACCTTTGACTGGGAGATACGAGTGATATGACTCAAAGCTGGTGAATGGCCGTCATATCAGAAGAGATGATTCAGCCAATAGTTCAGTACATTTTCGAAAAAGAATAACGGGGAAAATACTATGTAAAATTATAATTACCTAATGGTAAAGGAATTGAATAACAGGATAACCTGAAACAGGTCAAATTTTTTTATAAATTGACCTTAAATGGAAATGGACCTGCATACAAATAGGTCGTAGTAGTACGTCGGTGTATGTCGTGGTAGGTCGGCTGGTTGGTACGTTAATATATTTTTCAACTTTCGGCCAATGTTCCTTGGGGAAAGTTGTGCCTTATCACCAGCCCATCCTGAGTTTTCGGTGTCAGTCACCAGTAAGTATAATGTAAAATTTCAATTTCTAATCTCTTCAAAGTAAGAGTGAACAGGCTTCTTTTGGGTGAGCTCGCTCCATCTTAGACCCTGTCTCTGTCCTATGACCTAGACCAGAGTCATGAGCAAACCCATCATTAATAAAAAAATTAAAAAAAATAAAATAATAATAAAGAGCCTTTATTGTACATAAAATATCTCAACAGTAACAAACGTGAGCATGAAAATATAATTATGTATCAAAAGGTGCGAGGCTCAGTTATTGCGGAACAGGTTACCAAAGGCCACCTGTCTGCACTGATTTTCAGCTCCGACCTTAGACTAGGGAAAAAAGAGTGGACTCGGCATTAAAAGAAGACAACTAAGACATATCTGCGTCTCTTTTTAACTTATGGGTATTACAGTATGAAAAAAAGGACAACTAATGTTTTATCATTACCATAAATAGCAACACTGCGGCCGGCCGTCATGTTTAGTCCCTGTCAGATGAAAGTACGTCAGTTGTCATCCCGCGTGTAAATATCGAGGAATTTTTAAGAATATTTGTGTTTTATGTGAAATTTGAGCTTATTCAAAGTGATAAAACTTGGAAGAATATAGTATTAATATGGGTAGGTGCAGTGTGCTGGGATGCCCCATGAAAAGCAACAATAAACATCAAAAGATAACGTTGCACAAGTAAGTAACCGATTTGATTTAAAATATGTTGTATTTCCTGTTATTTTGTAAGATTGTGGTAACTGTGAGAAACTTTTTAAAGAAACGCTTACGTTTTTATAATCATCTGCTGCTATACAAAAGATATTCCGAGATTTTTTGCGAAAATCATTCATCATAGTATATAGAGTTGGGGTACGGCATTTTCAATTTATCGATATCATATTTGAATAAGTGAAACAATTGTGATCCCCTTTATTGCTTTACTTTTGAATCGTGCCCACGCATACATTCGAAGTTTTTCGTATGAAGTTTAGTGTCATAAATGCGGGCACACTTAAAGCCGAATTGTTTTATGATTATAGATTGCCAAGGCGTCAAGAACAAAGAAAGCAGTGGCCGAAAGAAAGAAGATATACTTGGGGTCGAAAATTTAAATACTATGACCAAAGATATTTTCATTTGTTCCCTGCATTTTAAAGATAAATGGTTTAACCGAACATTAAATGTAACAAGACGATGCTTTGCCTTCAAGTGAGTTGTTGGTAAGTATTGCTTTTAAAATTCATTCATTCATAGCGCGCCCACTCTAGGGTTAAGTAAATAACCAATAGATTACCAATATAATGATATTACAATTGGTATTAATTAGCATTTATCAATAAGTAGGCTATTATGATTTTTGAAAAATAAAATTATATATTTAAAAAAATATATATTTAGATCTTAATTACAATTAGAACAATTGTATTAGTTGTATAAACTTTGCTATTATTTGTATATAGGTACTGATTCTAATAAATTTATCATAAAATATGGATTTCTTGTTTTATTGATATCAAGCCTACGTCTGCCTACCCCACAAGATACTAGGCGTGATATGCATATGTATATAGCGGATCGCCAGACCCTCATTGACCAGCAGGAGCAGCCTGTCGTGCTGAACATTTTTTTCTAAAATACCTTAAATCGTATCTCATCTTATAAGTACAGGGTTGTTTTTTATTCACCCAGGAAAATTTGCAGGGTGAATCTACTCATGATTCTGAACAACTGTTACTATAGGACCGCCTGCGAAATAGCGAAAAAAAGCAGCTGTTCCATACAAAAATGAATACCTACACGATCAAAATGTATGGAACAGCTGATTTTTTGAAGCGATTTCGCAAACGGCCCCATAGTAAAAGTTGTTCAGAATTATGAGTAGAATCACCCTGCAAATTTTCCTGGGTTAATAAAAAATAGCCCTGTAAAGTTTAGCTGTGCACCTGGTGCCCTCTGTCAGGAATTCCAGATCCTCAATTTCCGACATTAATTTGTCCATGTACCTACGTCTCTAATATGCTAGAAATAGTGGGTTGGTTATCCACAGGTCCCGGGTTCAAGCCCCGGCAGGCAACGAAATTTTTTCAATCTCTTATTTTCATTTATGTCAGAAATGTGGCAAAGATGTGGTTCGGCTAATTTGGGTAATACCTGCTATTTTTTTTGCGATTTCCCGGTTTCCATGCTGTTAACTGTTTTCCCGTGGGAATAAGATATTTTCCTATGGTAAAAAGTAGCCATGTTACTCTGGAATGTTGTAACTCTCATATAAAATTAATAATTGGTCTAGCAGTTTCAGTGTTTATCGATTACATAGGTACACACAAAAAGACATATCTTTAATGTTTATTATGTGTAGATGTAGATATTGCAGAATTTTAGATGATCGAGTTCAATAAGTTCCGACTGCTGTAAGCACCGCACATACAACTATCGATAAGTTTTTATCCAAGATCCATAGGTAATAATGAGTGCAGCACTATGGCATGCCGCCATATTTGTGACAGATCGAGTGTAGGTATGCACGTTTTTTTCGTAGGTATTTCAAGTCCACTCTTTTTTCCCTAGTCTAAGGCTCCGACCTTCTCATTTCAAAAATAAACATATTTTCCGAGGGTGAAGTTGATGACAAACACTAGTTAAGTATAATAATACAAACATTAATTAAAATTATAATTATAAGAAAAAAAAAATAGGCAAAAATAACTTTTTGTTTAGAGTGTGTGTATGTGTGTATGTGAGTGTGTGTATGTGTGTGCGTGAGTGTGTGTATGTGTGTTTTTGTGTATGTGCAGAGAACAACACATTGTGGTGTGCATTAGAAACGTGGCGAAAAGTAGCCCTGGACATTGGTCTTTTGGTTGAATAACAAAATTTGTTTCATCCTCTTCTTAAAAGTAGTCGTGGTCATTTTTTTCCTTAATATCACCCAATTAATACCTATTAAATATGTAGATAATCTTTCGCTTGAATATGATGGTACTTAGATAGGATTATCTAGTGCAAATTCTTAGCGTTGATAGACCACGTTTTCTCGGAAGCTCTGTCGCTCAGCTGGTATATTATTTATACGTAACTAAAGTGCACATACCACTTTATTGAGTCTTAATGCCGTGGTTTAGAAATCATTTTGCCGTGTGATGCCGGTTTAGAATAGCATCACTTCATTTCTTTCCCGTGGGTGTCGTAAAAGACGACGAAGGGACTCGAGGGTGTGTATTGCAATTTCAGGTGATGGGTTGACAACCTGTCACTATGGTGATTCACCATAGATTGGTGATACACAATTTCCCGAAAGACCCTCAAATGTTTGTCAGACGTGGCGTAAAAGTCCGTTTATTACGGTTGTTTCTGCTCTGCCTACCCCGCAAGGGATTAAAGGCGTGATTTATGTATGTATGTATGTACTACGATTTTAGCTCGGGGCGTTGAATTCTACGCCTGAGCTAGGGATCACCTAGAGAAGTTTGTGTGGTTGTTCAAACAACCAGCCTTTGGGTCTCAATTAGTCTGAGCAGTAGGGGAAGACCGATCGGACTGAATCTACCCGGTACCGCCTTCGAGCAACACGGTCTTCGGAAGGCCGTCGTTGCTCGAAGGGTACCGCAGAATACGCAGTAGTATTACATTATTATGTGTGCCGGTACATGCCTGTAGTTCCCAAAATGGGATAAACGAGTTCTGTATCTGTATACTTCGCTGGAGTAGGAAAATCTAGTAGAACTTCATATTTGTGTCTATAACCACAAATCAAAACCTTTATACTAGTTAGCTATGGATTTCAGACAAGCATTCTAAGTGACATGTGAAATGATTTTCCTGTCAGTATTACTTTGACACTACAAAAGCAAAATATTGACAAACTTGCTTGCTAAAATATTTATTGCTTTCACGTTTATCGTTTTCTATACTAAGTATTTGCACTTATTGCGCATTCAATCTCTAATGCCAACGTCCTGCTCAGACAGCCAGCATGACTGGCCTGAACAGCAGCGTCCGTCCATGCTCAGGCACTCGATGCCCAGCGTCAGGCAGGAGGATAACCAGGAAACCTCCCGGAAAGCCTACAGCGTGTCCCTCTCCAACTTGAGGAAACAAAGCGATTTCGCTGATTACCACTTCAAGCCTTCTCCATTTGTAAGTTTAACGGTACTTTACAGCCACAACAGTCCACAGCTGGACATGTGCCTCCCCCAATTGGTGGGTATTCACCATACTCACCACGATTGGCAGGCGGATTGACGAGCGCAGTGCAATGTTTTGTATTCACTGGGAACGCTGCAGCCCTTTTGTTAGATTTATCCCTTAGTCGCCTTATACGACACCTACGTGTAGAAACGGTACTGTATGGATTCCTTATGTGCCTTCTCTTTAAGCGGTTGCACGACTGATCTGACAAGCGGCATCGCCAGTCCTTGCCGATCGTCAGGCAGTCCACCTACGAGTGTGCTGGAAGCTCTATAGCATTTCCATCTCCATACATACATACATTAGCCTATTGCAGTCCATTGCTGGACGTAGGCTGCCCCAAGGTATGCCTTAGGGCACAATCTCTCGTTTTCGCTATCCGGTAGCTACCAGCCGCCTTTTCTATCTCATCGGTCCGTCTGGCCGGAGGTCGTCCAACGCTACGCTCGCCGAGGCATGGGCTCCACTATTCCACCATCCGTCGATTCTACGACAGATGTGCCCAGCCCACTGCCACTTCAGTTTGCTATGTCAGACTATGTCCTTTACTTTGGTCTTTTTGCGGATAGTCTCATTCCGGTTTTTATCTATTATAGTGATCCCGAGCATAGACCTTTCCATAGCTCTCTGAGTGACATGTACCCGGTGGGCCAGTGTTACTGTCAGGTTCCACGTCTCTGCTCTTTAGGTCATGACTGACAGGACGCACTGATCGAACACCACATTCCTTCTCCAATTTTAGGAAACAAAGCGATTTTGCTCTTTTGACACTATTGTGATGTGATGTGATGCTATTCGGTATCACGCGGCCTTAAACGTCAGGTAGAAATGGTGACACGCTATTTTAAATGAATCTAGCACCACACGGCAACCTATACCCAACACGGTACCCAATACCTAAGTATTACCAAATTTTCAGTATACCCGTTGGGTGCACGGCTATAACCACAAGGTAGGATTGATCAATCTGAACGACAACGGTTCAACTATATTGTTCTATGCCGCATCCAACTTCGGTATTCTCTACAACTGGACTACCCATCGAATGAAGATTCTACAAGGCCACGTAAGTAGCTAAAAGTCTTCGTGAATACAAAAAGACATTTGGGTAGGTCGTACTGCCTACCCGTTTGTTTTTCTTGACATATGTTCCTAGGGAAGTTGTTCAGTTTCATAGTCTGCATATGCACCCTATCAATATTCGGAGGGCTGTCCCTTACACCCCGTATATTCGTTCAATTCCTTTTTAAGTGACTATAATGTCTACGTGCCAGTTTATGCAGTGTTAAAATTAAAACCTAGTTTGAGTCGATTTTAGTTAGGTACTGCAAGTCTGCTAACGAAAGTATGTACCTTAAATGACAAAAGATAATAAATTGGGTTTGGCCAAAGGTCCAGAAACTTAAAACCAAAAATAAACGATTTTAAGAAAACATGAAAAGCTAGCTATAGTCGGCCACATGAATCGTCAAGATAACATAACTTTTTCAGCGGCACATGATAACCAGCATAGCATCGGACCTTGAAGGCAAATGGCTGGTAACTGCAGACACCGGGCCCGAAAACGTCGTCATCGTATGGGACAAGGACGCATTTCCTTCCCGAACCATTTTCTATCCCCACAGGAACATGAAGACGTCCAAAATGGCTTTGAGTGGCGATGCTAAATACCTCCTAACATTGGGTTACGGGAAGGAAGGTGCACAACTGCATTGGTGGATTTGGTCATATGGATCGGAAATACCGCATGGTAGGACATACATAATCCGAAGAGTTTATTTATTTATTTTAAACTTACACTAACAGACTTACCAAACATGTAAGCATTATGATTAATAACTAGATCACAGATATCTTAGTCTATTACAATAATACCTATTTCTAGTGAAACATTCTTCTAGAAATTGTCCTGCTGATGCTAGGAATCTGCTCTCATTCGACGCAAATATATCAACATCTGTATTAGTCATCCGTACTAATATTATTAATCTGAGAGTTTGTGTGTATTTGTATGTTTGTTACCTCTTCACGCTCAAACGGCTTGACGGATTTTAATGAAATTTGGAACACAGGTAGAGTATAACCCGGAATAACACATAGGCCACTATTTACCGCGGGCAAACAACTATTACCATGTTAAAATGAGTGGCAGCAGGTGAAACCGCTGGGCGGAAATCTAGTAGGCAATAAAACATCAGTAGATGAATGCCTCTCGATACACAAAACGTCTTTATCCTCCAGTTTACTTGTTGGTTCTTTAGGACTACGTTTTTGTCTTATCTTACAAAAATTCGAGAGCTATATTTTTAAAACAGTTCCCATGGTAGGTATACAATTTAAAAAAACTTGGATTTTTTTCTAGCAGGATAAAAAAAATCGTAAAGTTTCTGTAAAGAATGAATTAGTCGCTAGGTAATAAATAGGTGTAGACATTAAGGTAGGTGGAGCCGTGCCACGCGTTATTGGCATCAACATACACTTGCAAAATTAGAGGGCAAGGAACGAGCTGCGGTAGCCCAGATGGAAGAGGCGTCGCCATTAGTGATATCGAAAGTAGCTGGTTCAAATCCTGGCCGCGGTAGAAAATTTTGCAGTTTTCTAGAGGATCATTTCACATCAACCAATGTCCTCAAAAACACCTCTATATCCAAAATCTGCAATTTGATTTCAGCAAAGATAGACATACCAGAAATAACCAGAGACTCGATTCTATGTATGGAGTTCAACCCAACCAACTCGCACCAGTTCATAATGATGACCAAAAACGAAATATGGATCGGTGTTACTGAAGTTAGTTTAGTTAATTTTTATTTCTACTTTTAATCCTGTTCTACTATAAGCCTCCAAGTGCCAGTCTTTGCTAAAGGCGATTGGAAAGAGTAAAGGGAGGCCTTTGCCCAGCAGTGGGATGGGACGATGTAGGCTAAGCAAGACAAGAAGAAGATTTCTACTTTACATGGGGTGGTATGGGATCTACCTCCTAGCGGTCCACCCCGGGCAACGGCAACACAGGCTTGCCTGTGGATAAGTCCGGCTGAACGATCCCACTAAGCGGTGGAAGGCTCCGTATGGGGCCGCCTGGCTCGCGACCACCATCCCACCGAAGTCTGGCGCCAAGTAGCTTGCTGCGTTCCGTCAGTGTGTGGGAGTGCCAGTGCCTGAACATGCTTCTTCTGGGTGAGCTCGCTCCATCTTAGACTCTGTCTCTGTACTATGACCTAGACTAGAGTCAAGAGCAAACCCATCATTAATAACAAAAACATACTGTACAAAAACCTCGGCAAGCGTATTGTTGGACGCCCTCTGGTCAGATGGACCGGCGGCTGATAGCGTCTGGATGGCGAAAACAGGAGATCTTGCCTTATGGCGTACCCTACAGAGCTATGCAACCATCTTCGCATGCTATCCTAAGAGAGGCCTACGTCCAGCACTGGACTGCTATAGGCTGAAGTGATGATGTGATACATTAGTATAATATAATTTGCCTTTTTGTATCCCACTGCTAGGCAGAGGCCTCCCCTTCTTTCCTCCACTTGTCTATTTCCTGTGCAAGCACTTACCAGTCTTTTTGGTAAGCATTGAGATCATCACACAATTGTTTGCGAGATCGGCCTCGTTGTAAATTCCCATCCTGAGATCTCCACTCTGTAACGACCACAATAACACTTACGAGTGAAAAGACACTTTTTCGGCCGTGTTTTCGTCCGTTTAATTTTTTTGTCGAACTTTTCCATTGTAACACACTGCACTTTATTTTAATAGTATATTTAGTATTTTTCGGTTTGTATTCGTGAAATAATTTAACGTGATCGCTTGGTAGTGACACGAGTTCAACTGACGCAAGCGACACTGCGGCAGGCAAATAGCTTGAAGCCGCATGTAGACCACCTAGCGACAGGTCTACTTGCCTTAGGGCAGGTCCTCTTTGTATTTCGTCCGTGGTAACGACCTTAAGCCCACTGATCTGGGTGCTTCCTGCTGACGTATCCTGACCAGTCTCATTTTAGTTTTGCTGTTTTACGCCCTACATCGGCTATACCTGTTTAATTTTTTGTATGTGATACATTAAAACTAAAAAAAAAACTCGTGTTATCGAAGTCTCTTGATTCACAAAATATTTTTTTGCAGAAAATATGGGTCAACGAACGAGGGGTGTTGAAGGAAACCGAAGACTACCAGATCAAAGTACATTCTGCGGATAAGAAGTCCACGATCGACGTTGGGAAACACACCTGCTTCTGTATTGTGAAGAATACACAGGTTCTAAATCACTACAAACATACGCATATCACGCCTTCATCCCTTGCGGGATAGGCAGAGCGTTACCGGCCGTAAAATACGATCGCTATCTGTGCTCGCCAATCTTCCAATCTCATAGCAAATACAATCAATTTTTATCGGAAAGTCTATATCATTCAGTGTTGTTCAGTGGCTACAATAGAATATAACATACATACACATACACATAATCACGCCTATTATCCCTTGCGGGGTAGGCAGAGCGTAAACGGCCGCATAAACGGACATTTACGCCATGTCTAACATATATTTGAGGGTCATTCGTGTATCGCCATAGTGACAGGTTGTCAGCCCATCGCCTGAGATTACAATACACACCCTCAAGTCCCTTAGTCGCCTCTTACGACTCCCACGGGAAAGAAATGGGGTGATGCTATTCTAAGCCACACGGCGACACATGGGTGTCACACGGCGACGGAGAATATAAGGTTCATTAAATACAGTGCAAATAATATGTTTAGAGTGAATTTTACTCGTAATATTTAACAACTTTTCCCATTTGTCACTTTGTATTAGAGGTCCAATTTCTTTTTCATATTTCGGACTATGTTTATTGGTTAAAGTTTACTTTTCTTAGTTATACGAGTAGAACTCACTCAAAAACTTTTTGCACTAATTTAATAGGACCTTATATTGATACATACATATACATATCACGCCTTTATCCCTAGCGGAGTATATTGATGTCCACAATGAATACGAGTGTCGTACTAAACGCAAAGCTTCTCTTAGAATAGCATCACCCCAATACTATCCGCGGGTGTCATAAATAGCGACTGAAGGATGAATCCATCCCGGGAATGGGCAGCAGCAGCATTTTCGTGAAAGCAATTAACATAATTACCATTCGCCAAGAGTGGTGAGTATGGCAATACCCCAAATATGGCGAGGCCTATGTCCATCAGTGGACTATTGTGGCTGTAAATGTAAAGTAGAGCCGGATACATTTTTTTTTCTGACGCCCTACCTGCCTACAGCCGTGTGGTGCCGGCAGAGTAGAATAGCACCACCCCATCTCATGCGGATCCAGCCAGGAAGGCCGAGAGGGTGGCGCAGGTCCTGGGCAGTCCTGCGTTTTCCATAATTGCGTCCCAGGCAACGCAGTGTCTGTGGAGAGGACACTTCACCGCCATGAAAAGTCTTGCCTCAAACACTGATTAAATCGTCTGTCACAGACGTGTGAGGCCAATGATGATGACCTGCCTACATCAGTCTGCTGATGGGTTTATATAACTAAACCTTATTTTCCAGGTCCTAGTAGGAACCAATCGTGGAATAGTGGTAGTGTACGCTTACGCAATGCAGTACAGACCCAGCGCGGATACCACCGATTATAAACATTTGAGATTTATCAAACGGTTGCTTTTAGAGAAGCACAGGATTAATGTCATTAAATACGTTGATCAGTAAGTTGTTGAAACCGTAGGTTGGAACATGTATACTTTTTGAAGCAGCCTTTAAGGAGCAAGTCTTAAAAGAGTTTTCAATCTGTCAATCTGGTTTTGACGGACGGTCGAAAAAAGCAGTCACGGAGTCATAGACTTATAATATACCACGAGTGGTGGGCAAGGGGAGCAAAAAGGTCAGCGGGCAGACCATCAGCCGAGTGGTTAGATGATATCACCAAGTCGACGGGATCTCTGTGGATGAGTTTAGCACAGTACCGTGAAGATTGACGCATTAAAAAAAGTCCTATGCCCTGCAGTGGGTGGATGTGAGTTGATGAAGATGAATCTGGTTTGTCAGGATGTCAAAACCGGTAGATGTAGTTCCTACTTTTAATCCGTGTATTCAAGGCTCGTGGTGACCGGCAACGGCGGTGGTGAGATCCACTTCTACGACGACCAGATGAAACTCCTGTACTGGGTGCATGGGTTCACTGTCAACAGCGTCAGATACCTCAGCTTCAATGTGAGGCCTAGGTCCTATATGCTACTCGACCCTAAATGTAAGAAACCTTTGGCAATCTTCTTTTGTGTGGGACATCGAGTCGACAAACGACCCGATGAACCCTGGGGTCCAATCCCACCACACGCAGTTTTAGTAATCATAGACATCAACCGGGACCGACAACTTAGATGACGCTGAAGCACGGAACAATCTTTGGCAATAAAAGGACGTTTCTCGGTACAAAGCGGATATTGCATGCTATATTCACCTGATTGTCGCATAAGTTACATGAATCAGTGCTCCGGGCATGCTGTTTGCTTTTAGGGGATGGAAACCGGAATTCCGGAAATAAAAATACAAATATCGATACGATTTTCCCGATATTTCAATGCCGGTTCCTCAAGCTTTAAAATTGTTAAAACCGGTTTTGGTAAAACCAGGTACTTTTATGTTTTGCCTACCTATTTTTAGGGGCATTACCATAAAAATAATGTAGTTTGCTAGCACATGCACTTTTGCAAGCATTTTGTCACGCAAATACCTAAGGACTGCTCACGACTCCCGCGAAAACTTCCTGAAATCGCAAAAATATTAATGCTCAAGTCTTCTTTTACGAAGTTTATTCTAACTGATGTTGAGTGCCTTTCGGTTTTACATGCACTAGTTGTTTTCTATAACAACCATAACCGGACCAGAGGCTTATAGCACTTTCAAATTATGCACCTGCTCCTGCCGCTGTCTCGAATATTGCACGAAATATATCTCACACTGCCGTCATAGTTTTCTTGCGCAAATACGAGTGAGCGAGATACCAATACTTTACACGAAAAGCCGACATTCGAGGGAGTACGAGAAGTGGCAGC
Source organism: Tuta absoluta (assembly GCA_027580185.1). NCBI lineage: Eukaryota > Metazoa > Arthropoda > Insecta > Lepidoptera > Gelechiidae > Tuta > Tuta absoluta. Next base: position 2,124,465 of record JAQAHW010000003.1, read on the forward strand.
GGCATGAAGAGAAGTAGCGAGAGTAACCTGTTAATATGCTCGCGCTGCCCACTTCCCTTACTAGTTTTCTGTCCATATTGGCATTGTGTGAACGTGACATAAGAAGAAGAAGAAGATTACTTTACACAGTTACAAAATTGCTCCTCAAATTGGGCTACCTTTGAGTGATCATTGTCATTGGATCACACCACTTCTTATATACCAGGTAATATGAAATGTCCCTGCTGGGAGAAGGTCGTAGTCGAGAAGGACCCTGAGACTGGGATCACGAAGCAGAAGTTGATTAAGAAGAAGGTGCCAACTGATGTCACAAAGTGTGGCCTGCCGTTCCTCGTCAGGGACTTTATCGTTTGTAAGAGAAAACTGCTTAATATATTGCTTACTAGATTTCGGCCAAGCGGTTTCACCCGCTGCCGCTCATTTTCCCGTGGTAATAGTTGTTTTCCAGCGGTAAAAAGTAGCCTATGTGTTATTCCAGGTTATACTCTACCTGTGTTCCAAATTTCATCCAAATCGTTCAAGCCGTTTGAGCGTGAAGAGGAAACAAACATACATATATATACACACACAACCTCTCAGATTTATAATATTAGTACGGATTGCGTCGCCAACTCGCCACTAGTGATGGCAAAAGTCGCAGATTCAAACCCTGCCAGCGGCAGAAAGGTTTGGCTAAAAATTCTATACCCAACTATGGAAGTGTCTTAATTTGTATTCACATTGCTTTTAAAGATTTTTCGTAGCCTTCGTTTGTTGCGACTAGTATCGGAGCCCGACAATAAATAGCTTGCTATGTTTCGTCGATGTACGGAATTTTTCATACCATTTTTTAATTAGTACTTTGGCAATAACAGTTTAGCATTTGCGCTTAGCTTAGGTTTATTTGGGCGTCAGATCCTGCCCTGAAAATCTACTGCGATGGGGCTACTGCAACAGTTTCGCCTGTACATGTGGTGCTGCCACATATTACATGGCCCACTTATTGCTCGGTGGAGGACCTCTAGACTCTAGAGAGTCACCGATGGAGTTGTACCTACGAGTGGCTGTACATATTGGTCCAAATTGAATGTGCATGCCTTCGACACGCAAAGAAGATCCTGCCCAAAAAAAAAGAGAGATAGGTAGGTATAAGAACAAAAAACTTTAACACAGTAAACCTTTTAAATTTCCAGGCTGCTACAAGCAAGGAATTGGTTTCGTTGACTTTGTGACAGAAAAGAACGACATCATTTTGAACTACCAAGTTTCTCCAGCTCTTGCACTCACAGTTCATCCGGAAAAGTATGATATAGTTTAGATTGGCGATTTATAGATACATACATATATCACGGGACGTGCTAAAGAAAGGTCAGGTCAAGCAAGAGTACCCTATACCGACGAGCATGCATGAAAAGATTGATGAATGTAGAGGAGGCGAAAGAAGTATGCCAGGATCGTAGTGTGGAAGGAAGCAGTCTGCCTATCCCTGCGGGAAAGAGGCGTGATTTATGTATGTGTGTATGCATATATCACGCCTATATCCCTTGCGGGGTAGGCCGAGCGTAAAGAGACGTATAAAAATTGACATTTACGCCACGTCTGAAACAGCTTTGAGGGTGACAGTTTTTCAGCACATAGCCTAAAATTGCAATACACATGTAACTGTCGAGTCACTTAGTCGCATCTTACGACACGGTACAGAAACGGGAAAGAAATGGGGTGATGCTATTCTAGATGCTGACATTAGGTAGGTACACTGCAATTTATAACACTTAAAAAACTTCTAGTACTTATTTAGATTGGTCGAAAACCTGCTACCAATATTTCTGAGAATCATAATAGAAGTAAGAGAATTCGATTTACTGGTACCTACATATTATACTCTATTTGCCAAAAAAAGTCAATAAAGCGCCATCTTACATTTTTGCATGTAAGTAAAAGTACGACGTTTTGTAAAAGAGAAATAGTGCCAACATACTCGAAATAACTACGGCAAATAGAGTATAGATGCTACCAGGATGAAAAATCAAGCTATGACATTTATCTAAATCGGGCAAGATTTTTCATGAGCACAGCAAAACAGGATGGAAAGAGAAAGGGAGACGTTATCCCCCTATATACAGGCTGTTAGAAAAAGTACTGCGTTCCTTTCAAGGAATGAAACAGGCAATGAAACTGAAAAACTTACCCCAAGAAACATAGGTCGAAATATTAAAGTAAAAATTTGGACCTCCCATACAAGTCTTGGTCGGCTGCTACATTTTTTATGGGCAGTCAATATTTTTTTATATTTCGACCTATGTTTTTCAGTTTCATGGGCTGGTTCATTCCTTGAGAAGAACACAGTACTTTCCGTAACATCCTGTATATCAAAAAGTACTGTGTGACCTACCCCAAGAACGATGCAGGTTAATTAAGAGAAGACACTTTTGTCGCCAGACATATAATATGCGTGGGATACATGAACGGCCTTGTGGAGCTCGTGAATTACTCCTACCACAGAGTGAGTGCTCGAAGAGAGTTGCGGGATTATTACAAGATAGTGGTATCGCCTGACGACCTGTCAATTCACGGAGATTATAAAATCACAATTCCACGGCTTTCTGTCACATGCCTCCAGTATTCACCATCAGGTATGTCACTTGTACTTTTTATACTGGTCCGTATAGTGACGTCTAGACATGAAATTTGAATGCTTAATACTGAGAAGTAACCGAGTAACCGAATCATATATGTTGTGATTTTTGTAGTTTCCGAGTTATTTAACTTTGAAAAGTTGCATGAGAAAAATCTACTAGCATGCGCTTTACTTTTTGTACGCTAAAAGTACAAATCATGAACTTAATGCTACAAAAACAACCGCTCAAAAAATTGTTTACAAAAGTAAAAGAAAAGAAGGAAAGGAGCCTGCCAGTTGAATTTTTCTATACAATTTCAAAGTTGAATAACTCGGAAACTACAAAAAATCGCGGAACATACATAGAGGTGATTCGGATACCCCTCAGTATAAGCATTCAAATTTTGTCTTTGGACGTCACTATCCGGGACACCTGTATGTAAGGCTCATTGTTGCCTTGTCGTTGCAGCATTAGGATCGGTTTAGTGGGCCATATAGGTAACTATAGGTAAGCCCTAAATGTCTATGGTCTATAGGATAGACCAGGAATGAATACATCATCGGTTAAATGTAGGTACTCCTCAGATTAAAATCAATGGCACTAAGTGATATTAACGAAACCCTTGTCAATTTCCAGGCCTTCACTTGGCTTGTGGTTTGAACACGGGGCAATTGGTATTCTTGGACCCAACAACACTTGACGTTTTAACTCCAAAAGCCTTTAAGGATACAAAGCATGCTATCAAACAAATAGTTTTTAGTCCCGATTCGATGACACTTGCTTTTTCGGTGAGATACTTTTGAATAATTCGCTAACTTTTCTCATCATATACATGGTGTAAGAGACGGTGTATCGAAAACTTTGCAGGCATGATCAGACCATGAAATTGATTGACTTTTACTATGGAGCCTATTTTGGAGAACGATTTATTTTTAGAGTTTTAGAAAAACTTGATCAGTTTCATGGTCTGATCATGCCTGCAAAGTTTCCGGTACACCTTCCTTTTCCTTTACCCTCCGTATATTCTTTGTGTACTAAATTATTACAGTTAATATACAGGGTGTTAATTTAAATGCGTGCCATAGCTTAAGGGCAGGTTAAGTATCGACAACTGAACAACTTTCCCCTAGAAACATTGGTCGAAATATGAAAAAAAAATTTGGGCCTCCCATACAAACTGACCCGGAACCGGAACACATTTTGTATGGGAGGCTCAATTTTTATTTTTATATTTCGACCTATGTTTCTAGGGGAAAGTTGTTCAGTTGTCGGTACTTAACCTGCCCTTAAGCTATGGCACGCATTTAAATTAACACCCTGTATACTGGGTGTAAGGGACGGCCCTCCGAATACTTATAGGGTGCATTCAAAACATGAAACTGAACAACTTCCCATGAAAAAATATTTCAGGACACGCCAAAAATTTTTGGCTTCCGCTGTCAGCTGATTGTGATTTTGTATGGGAGGTCGAATATTTTATGTCATTTCCTAGCATATGTTTGTAGGGGAAAGTTGTTCAGTTTCATGGTCTGAATGCACCCTATCATTTTTCGGAGGGCTGTTCCTTACACCCCGTATATTAAACGTAGTCACAAAGGTGAGCTTATCTCTATGAAGAAATCTTCAAGAATAAACGGTTGGTTTCAAATCTTCTATTGATTTCAGGATATAGGGAGGACTGTCGGCGTCTATAAATACGATTGTGAAACTATGTTATGGAATTTCATTGGCAAGCATCGAGCACATTACAATGATATCAACTCAATCTTGTTTCTACCAGCGAAGAACCCTAATGGAGAATATAAACTGCTTTCTTTTGGAAACGACCGAATCATGGCAGAATACGACATTGGAGAAAGTTTTAATGAGTACTTGGAAATTCTCAGTCTGGACAGGATGGACCAAACCGGGGTGCCTTTAGTAGCTATCGTGTGGCCCGAACCGGAGAACTTGGATCCCGAAACGTGTCACACTCGTATGCCAACAGTTATGGTAGCCAACGATGAGGTACCTACGCACTTTTCGCCGTATACGGTTTTTCATACTTTGCAGGCAATGATCAGACCATGAAACTGAACAAATTATTCTATGGAAGCTATGTTGGTAAACGAGAAAAGAACTTGAACCTCCAAGACTTTCAATGAAAACTTATTTTTTTTTAAGTTTCCCTATATAGACTCTATAGTAAAAAAAATATCAACTTGCAAAGTTTTCGGTACACCGGGGACTACATCCTGTATATCACGCCTGTATCCCTTGCGGCATACTTGCGGGGTCTCTCAAAAAAGACTATTTATGCTTTTGTCTAAGTGTTCAGGCATGATCAGACCATGAAACCGAACAACTTTTTCTATAGAGATTATGTTGGTAAACGAGAAAAAAAAACTGCTTCCTATACAAAACTACGGATCAGACGACTGACAGTCTATTTACAAAATAAAAAAAAACGTTGCCCTACATAGGCTCCATAGTAAAAGTTGTTCAGTTTCATGCCTGCAAAGTTTTTGGTACACCGTCCCTTACACCATGTATATCGTTCGGGAAAAGTACAGTATTCCTCAACGGCTCTGGCATTATTTGAGGGCATAGCTTATAAAAAATTTAAAGTCGCTTATATTTTGTACGATTGCGTAATGCGTGTTTGTAAAGCACATATTATATATTGTGTCACTTTTAACGCTTGCTTAAATTTTCGATTCAATGTATGGTAGCTCGTTTATTAAATTAAATTTTTAGGTGTTTACCATTAAATTACTGTATTGTTAATGTGACAGTTAATTCAGTGTACAAACCCAATTTGAATCGGTTTTATCCACTGCAAACGAAAATATGTTGGCATACACCTAAAATGACACAAAATTATAAATTGGGTTCGGCCAATGGTTGAGAAACTGTAAGCCAAAAATAAACGACTAATATTTTTGAAACATAAAAAGCTAGCCATACTGGGCTATAATTTCTCACTCACTTACAGCACAAGTATAAGATCGTGAACTACGAAACAACTATGACACTGGCCACATATTTGGGTCCCCGTTACGAGCACCCGGTCAGGAATATGATGCTGGTGCACAGGAAGGATGAAACCAAGACGACGTCGTACCTACTGTTCGCCACCAAGATCCTCGTTGGACTGCAGAAACTGCCGCTGGATGGGAATCCTTGGAAGCATGTGGCGATGCTGGGGCATCCAAATCAGGTCCCTAATTTGTGGCAAAATAAGCCCCGTTAAGTTAAGACCTGGAATCATTCAAAAGACAATCCAATTCTGGACAATGACAGCCGATGTGATGCAGTGGTAGTGCGACTGCCTGCGACGCAAGAGTTACGGGTTCGATTCAAAGTTGATGATCACTTTGTGAATTTGTTTCCAGTCTGGTTAGGATATTGCAGGCAGAATCACCTGATAGTCCGTAAGAAAGATGCTTTTGCGCTTTGGAACGTTAAGCCGTCGGTTTTGGTTTATGTCATAATTACTTAGACGGTGGTCGTTACAAAACCATGTCAGAGGCCTACTGGTGGTAGTAGGCGGTTGAAAAACTCTTGACACCAGAGTTCATCGGGTCTTACGTCGACTCGGTGTCCACTCGAAAAGAAGATGACTGGACTTTCTAACAGATGCCTTTCTTTCGGTTCTCCTTCGCTAGCAGTGGGTTAGATTAGGCACATGGTCACAGTTTTTTTTATTTTTTTTTTATTTATGTCTTACACAAATTGACAAAAAACACATGACGAAAATTGGCTAGACACTCGCAAACTTCGGGAACAGTTTATTGGGAACACTAACTGCTGCTCTTATAATAATCCTTATTAGTAAATATTTTTTTTATTAGAAGAAAAATACCAATAAATATGGTAGGTATATAAATCCCAACAAATCTAATAGAAAGTTTTTAATTATTGTTTTCAGAGCATTCTGAGAAACTTTAAAGACTAACATACTCATCATCATCATTGGCCTCACACGTCTGTGACAGATGATTTAATCAGTGTCTGAGGCAAGACTTTTCATGGTTGAGACACTGCGTTGCCTGGGACGCAATTATGGAAAACGCAGGGCTGCCCAGGACCTGCGCCACCCTCTCGGCCTTCCTGGCTGGATCCGCAGGAACGTCTAGTCGATACGTGCGGAGCCAGGTCTGCCGCGCGGTAAATCTCTGTCACACGCGCCTGACGGAGACCCCGTTCCGGGTTTAATTGTGGAGTTGGCCTCTCCAGGACCGTTGTGCTTGGGTCGGATTTATCACTCGGTCGCTTCTTACGACCCCCACTGGAAGAGATGGGGTGGTGCTATTCTACTCTGCCGGCACCACACGGCCCTAACCTAACCTACTAAAGTGCATGTAAATAGACGTAAGGTAGAGTAGACGTAGGTACTGCAGTGAACGTCGTCAGGCTCAGAATATGATAATTTATACTTTTTTCCAGATTATAACATTGTGTTTCCGAAATGACTATGGAAATCTATTTACTATCGGAGCCAGAGACAACTGTGTCACTCAGTGGCAAGGAAATACTAGGTAAATTCAAATAATTTACCTAAAACATAACAAGACTAGTGTAGACCGCCAAATAACTTTTGTCGAGGATCTAACACATAACAAATACCTATCAATTACACAATTTGACAAACTTTACTCGATAGAAAAGAAACGATGTAACCTCTGTTTGAAACATTTTTCAATATTATGTCTACAGTTTCAAATATATTATAACAAAACTTGTACTATAAGAATACCTAAAAAATACATTGTAAGAGTGGATTTCTCAAGCGGAAATTTTTCATGTCCTCGCTGAAAACGAGGTGACGCTTTGCAGATATGACAATGATATTTTTTTTCAAAATATAAGACACTTGTTTTGATATGAAGCCATATAAATAATGTTTGGGCAGTTATTATGTTCTTAGAAAAAAAATAGTAAGTGTCGAATTTCAATGTTCGGTGGCTTGTCCCCAATCCGTTTTTCACAACATATTCATCTCTCAGGAAAACCATGTCCAACATATTTAGGAAAATTAATTTTTAATGTGTTAAGGATTAGTGACCCTACGCGAAATTATTAAAAATTTAATTTTTAGACGAAAAGTTTATGAACTATGTCAAAACTAGATTTGTCCCAGCAAAAATAGCAATATCGGTGGAAATTTTGTTTCGACGCTCCCTGCTCACACTGTTGAGTATATCCAGACCTAAAACCCCTTACCAGCTAGGATCAATTGAGCACTCACGCGCAATGTGAACGGTTGTGCACTACCTCCTTGCGTCTTCCCGCCAAAAATGTTAGTACACTATTTCAGTTTACTCGGAACAAAATTTTGCAGTTTCGGTGCTCGAGATTAAAATGTATCCTCAAGGTTTAAAAATTTCACAGTAATACATTCTAAATAGCCTATAGGTACAGTTTTGAGATACAAGTGGCTAACTGGAATACCCTTGATACTTTTGTATATTTTTTAAATAAATGACTTGTTTGCAATTTCGGTGGGCACATTTCGGTGGCTTTTATGGCTGCTAGGAGCCCACCGTAATTGAAAAGCTCCACCGAAATTGTTCAATTGATACAAATTACAAACATATTTAGAAATATCACGCTTTCACTCCTTGCGGGGTATACAGATCGGAAAAGGATGTAAAATGCGGTCGCTTTAGGTCGTTTGTTTGGCAAATAATTTGCGGTTATTTCAGAAAAACCAAAATCTGCGTCGTAAAAGAGGACAAAGGGATAAATTCATTAAAGGAATGGACAACAGCGTTCCCTCTGGATGCAAAATTTTGTGCTGCGCTCGCCGATCCGCCAGCCGAGCGTGTAAAGGATGGCAATACTCCCGATAGGCTGTCCAGCAGTGGATTGGGCCCTCCAGCCCGGCGATCCCTCGTCGCCTTCCTGCACGGCGCTCCCGCGAGGTCCTCCTGCCCAGTGATACCTCGTGGCCCTCCAGCCTGGAAATGCCTTGTGGCCCTCCAGCCCGGCAATGCCTTGTGGCCCTCCAGCCCGGCGCTCCCGCGAGGACCTCCTGCCCGGCGATCCATCGTGGCCCTCCAGCCCAGCGATCCCTTGTGGCCGTCCTGCCCGGCGCTCCCGCGAGGTCCTCTTGCACGGTGATCCCTCGTGACCCTCCAGCCCGGTGATCCCTCGTGGCCCTCCAGCCCGGCGCTCCCGCGAGATCTTCTTGTACGGCGATCCCTCGTGGCCCTCTAGCCCGGCGATCCCTCGTGGCCCTACAGCCCGGCGCTCATAGTTTCAGTGGAGCGAAATTCGTGATTGCGTGCTTTCGGGATACCATTATTGGGGTATAAGAACATTCGTGCCAAGGAGATTCGTTATTCCATGATATCGGGGTACAAAGATTCGTGAATTGTGTGTCGTGATCCAGTATCGCACCCTCCCGCGAGGTCCTCCTGCACGGCGATCCTTCGTGGCCCTCCTACCCGGCTATGCCTTGAGGCCGTCCAGCCCGGCGCTCATAGTTTCAGTGGAGCGAAATTCGTGATTGCGTGCATTCGGGATACCATTATTGGGGAATAAGAACATTCGTGCCAAGGAGATTCGTTATTCCATGATATCGGGGTACAAAGATTCGTGAATTGTGTGTCGTGATCCAGTATCGCACCCTCCCACGAGGTCCTCCTGCACGGCGATCCCTCGTGGCCCTCCAGCCCGGCGCTTCCGCGAGATCCTCTTGCACGGCGATCCCTCGTGGCCCTCTAGCCCGGCGATCCTTTGTGAATCTCACGAGATTCTCCTGCTTAGTCTTTAACACCCGTCAGCGATAGCCGAAGACGTGGCTACTATTTGGCGCAGGTATCAGTTGATTTATCGACCCTTCCGGTCTAACAGGTGTGGACGGCTGCCGCTGACAGGGGTCTATGGCTATCTTTAACACAATTCCATCCATTTGTAAGCAGCCAAACAAGGCATCTGAGGAACAATTGCAATTTTGGTGGCACAAACGCAATTTCGGTGGCATAAATTCAATTTCGGTGACAAGGCAATTTCGGTGACCCAAATAACTCACTAAATACTATTGTTACATATTTACCTGTAAATATATTATATTTAAAATTAGTATCTTTTGCCATACAGCTAAAAAAAACATCAAAAAAGCAGAAAATTAAAAAATCCACCGAAATTGACAAAAATATGCAGTTGTTGAAAATGACTCGTAACGGTATTTCTCAAAACTCAGTACTCAAAACTTTATTTGTTTTTATTTTCTAGTTTCTATGTCGGAAAAACCTCGCGAAAATTTGAGCGCAAAATGATTATCTGTTTGTCTCTGTCGCAGCGCGAATGAAAGAGACAAACTTTTCACGTAAATCAGGGCCTGAACCGATCAGGGATTGAAGCAACGGGCTTAGGAAATGTAACTAGGACATCAGTGCCCGATATTATCCAACTACAGGCAAACATTTTACAGGTGAAATTCGATGTTCTTTGTGTAGTCTGTTAGCCATTATGGAATATTAACCGGCAACGCAATGTACTAAGAATTTTACCTGTAGACTTGTAGCCTGTGGTTTAAAAACATAGGGCACTGATATCACAGTTGTTTCAAATCCTATCTAGTTAACAAAAATATTCGAAAAATCAGAATTCCTTTCTTTTTCGTCGTATTCATATAGTACTTATTTATTGCAAAATTTAATATTACACGGTAGTACTTACAGGTGTTAGTAGTATGACGTTAACATTTTCAACATATTGATATCCTTTCTATAGGGTATTGCAACATGAGAGGACACTTATATTACTTACTAGATTTCCGCCCACCGGTTTCACCCGCTGCTACTCATTTTCCCGCGGTAAAAAGTAGCATATGTGTTATTCCAGGTTATACTCTAGCTGTTTTCCAAATTTCATCCAAATCGGTCAAGCCGTTTCAGCGTGAAGAGGTGACAAACATACATACACACACAGAAACTCTCAGATTCAAATTATTAAGTACGGAGTATTCACTTATTATACTACAATAAGTATGTAACTGTAACCATAAGAATAGATAATAATACTGCGTAACATGCAGTGCTTGGCACGACAAATTATCCCCACAATATCTCTAGTCGTCACATAACTGTTTTTAGAATAAATCCTAAACTATCATTAGTGCTTAAAATGTGTATTGTCCATTGCCATGTACTGTTTTTGCAGTGAATAAATGATTTATCTATCTAACTTAATTACCAGATCCGTCGAAAAAACAAGTTTGCTGGGCGGAGGAGACTTGGACCCTTACTACTGCCTGGTGGAGAACGGCAGGCCAGGCTGGTTGTTCCAAGAGGTCCGGGACATGTTCTACTACATCCAGATCCTGTGCCAAGGGACCTTCTCGCCGGCAATGAGACGCGTCAAAGATTTCATTCCTATAGATTCCTTGCCGGATCTGATGAGAGCGCTCGGGTTTTTCCTTACTGAGTATGAGGTATGTTATGAAAGATTTACATACATACATATATCACGCTGATATCCCTTGCAGGGTAGGCAGAGCGTAAACAATTGTTAACCCTCGGGCAGAGCATGTCAAATTTTAACATTGGTTTTTAAATCTATTGCGGGTAGTTATGGTTTACTTTTAGGTGGGAACGTTCTTCCCATCTCGCCTTAAAAAGGTTTAAAAAAGGTCAAATACGCCACGTCTGACAACTAAATGCATTTAAGGGTCATTCAGAAAATTGTGAGTCACCATATTGACAGGTTGTCAGCCTAACCCCTCAAATTGCTGTAGGGTAGGGTAGGAAACAGTGACTCAGGCGGGTACTCTGACTCACGGCTGTATCTCCCGAATGGACAAAAGTATCTACCTGTATCCCTCACTCATTGGTAGTTCGCGACAGCCGAACGCGCATAAACCAGTCACCCGCCTGCTCCGGCGCCGTTCAGTAGTGAAAAAAGTGTGTGATAGTTTTTGTGCCCTCAAAACAAAATTACGAGGTAAGTTACACTTCGTTTTATTCATTGATAAATAAAGATTCGTACAATTGTCATTGTTTTGTTGGATAGTGGTGTAAATATGCTAGGCAATGCGATAGATTTGCTGGCCGTACGGGAAGAATTGTAAGATGTGTCACCTATTGAATTCAAAATGGCGACGAAGCCTCACTGACTCAATTTTAGGAAGTACACAATGACTCGCGAGTCAGTGTGTACTTTTGTGAGTCAGTGTTTACTTTAGATGGTTAATACAATTAATTAGAAAAATATAGTCATACGAAGTATATATTATTTTAATTACATACTATGCGTAGGATATCAAAACGGGAAATAAATCTTTTTTAACACATTTGTAACCTAAAAATGCTTACTTATTCTTTGTTTTGCTGTCATGTTTCAAGATCGCTAGAATAAAAAATATAGGTATGACCATGACCATATGTTCAGAGGGTATCTTTAAAGTCATTCCAATACAAAAGTTTTCAATTCTAACAGATTATGTGGAAGCTTGAATTCTTAAAAAGTGTTATTAGTATTATTAATACGATAGATTTCACGAATTGTTTGTGATAGCCAATTTATAATATCCAATCATTTACAAAATTTTTATTTTATTTTAGAATGCCGCGTCGCAAAAGCGACACTGGACGGAAAGTTCGAAACCACAGTGAGGATGTCAAATTAGCGTGCTGTCGAGATAGCGTTTGTCGAAATCTGTCGAAATACTGTGTGTCGTGATTATGTGCTGTCAATCTACCGTCATCTACTCCTACTTTGAGAACAAAAACAATCAGGACCTTTTTTTTTTCAACATAAAAGTTAAATAAATGATTTGGTAAATGAACATGTGATTAATGTACCAAAGGCATAAGTTGTGATAATAAATATTATTTGACTGATTAGAAAATTGTTGTTTTATTATAATGTTTTATTAACGAGCCAATGTGTACTACTGAAATGAAATAAGACTAGTACTGGTACACACTGGCTCATGTCATTGTTGAGCCAGTGTGTACTGCAAAAAAATGTTAGAGTCATTGTGTACTACAGGGTTGAGTCATAGTAGTCTGGTACCGGTACAGAGTGGCTCAATTCCCATTTTTTTAAAAACCGTGCCTGAAAACTTTACTGCAGTGTAAATCAAACAAGTGACAATGCGAGGAGAAAGGCAAATAATCAATGCATATAAGGTATAAATTTCAGTTTGCTACTTTAACGTTATCTATAAAATTTTACTCTCCGAAAAAATCCGAGTCACTGTTGCCACCCTGACCCTACACTTATAATCCTCGAGTCCCTTAGCCGCCTCTTACACCTCTTACGACACCCACAGAAAATAAATGGGGTGATGCTATTCTAAGCCGGTGTCACACGGTATTATATAAAGATTTACCTATCTCAGTCATGAAAATTTACTGTACTGTAAGACGAAATACCTTGCGGCATTGATAAAGCAAGGGGCCAATCGCGGTAATTCATAACATGATTAATTCTTAATACGTTACGTACCCGACCCGGTTAATATTCCTATCGTAATTGCTGACCTACTACGCAATGAACATCGAATTACACCTGTAAAATTGTAGTCTTAATTGTTTAGTTTGATAATATCAGGCACTGATGGTAAGTTAGGCGCCACCAGTAGGCACCGTCACTTACAACTACAAAATCTCAAAAAGTTTTCTAGGGTAAAAATAATTTTGACAAAAAGTTAGTGGCATTTTTTTGCGACAGGTAAGTATGGCGTATATGGATAACCTACCACTATTCAGATCGCCTCATACAATCTCTCTAAACCATACCGCTGTGTAGATCCTCATAAGATAAAATCCGTATGCTTTCAAGGTAGAAAACATGCTCATCGAGGCGAAATACCAGATCTACAATCGGAAGCCACGAGCAGAGATCGACTTCGAAGAGTTCGTGAAGCTATACCTGAACCACAGACCAGCGTTCCTCGAAAGCAACAAGAAGTTGCGGACTGCGTTCAAGGTGTTCTCGGAGACCAGCACCAGGGAAGGAGATTTCATGCGCAGGGATGACTTCATTGATATGCTGTGCTCCTATGGTAATAAATAGCTCTAAAATTATCCAAATAGACGCTTATCAGTAGCCGAACGCATAATTTTTATTTGCTACTGAAAAAGGTCTCATCAAATGGCGCAAGATTGGTGCTTAGGAGATATCCACCACAATCAACCCTGGGAATGGGCAGCAGCGTTTCCTGTGATTATAGGTAGGTACCTACAGTAGGTTGTAGCACATAAGGTACCAGGGGTACTCCAAAAAAACTGAATTATTTTTATCCCTCGCAAAAGATGAATATATTTAAGTAGAATATGACTTCTTTTATGAGAATAAGTTTTTTTTATAATATGTATTCACTCGGAATAAAAATAATTAAGTTCTTTTGAAGTAACCCTGGTACCTTATTTGCTACAACCGACTGTGCATAAAGTCCTTTTAAATTCAGAAGAAATATTTTAGGATGAGTTCTACTCGTTAAACTAAACAACTTTCGCCAAGGAACATAGGTCGAAATATCCATACTAATATTATAAATGCGAAAGTGTGTTTGTTTGTTTATTTGTTTGTTTGTTTGTCTTTCTTTCACGTTACAACAGAGCGATATCATGCAGTGTTTTTTAGGTGTGCAGTTAGGTGAGAGGCTGGAGAGTGACATAGGCTACTTTTTATCCCGGAAAAACATATTTTTCCCATCGGAAAAGCGATTAATGTTTAGCAATAGAATACACCCATACTACGAACATAGATGAGTATCATGCAGCGATGTAAAGCATTTTTTTTTTTTGAGAGCAGCTAAATGAAAAGCTGGTGAGTGACATAGGTTATTTTTTATCCCGGAAAAACATATTTTTCCCTTCGGAAAACCGATTAATGTTTAGCAATAGAATACATCCATACTACATACATAAATGAGTATCATGCAGCGATGTAAAGCATTTTTTTTTTGGAAAGCAGTTAGATGAAAAGCTGGTGAGTGTCATAGGTTACTTTTTATCTCGGAAAAACATATTTTTCCCATTGGAAAACTGATTATTGTGTAGCATAGAATACATCCATACCACATAAAAAAGATGTATATACAGGATGTAAGGGACAGCCCTCCGAATACTGATATTCCCATAGTAAATGCAGTGAGCTGATTGTGATTTTGTATGGGATATAGAAAAAAAGAATTTAATCTATGGCAGGTTGTTCAGTTTCATGGTTTGAATACACCCAATCAGTATTCGAAGGGCTGTCACTTACACCCTGTATAGCACTACTATGAGAATGTCTCTTGAATATGAGTTTTGGGATATGAATGTGGCTTTAAGGGTGATGTGGGTATGTACTTGAGATACTTCTTACCACAGTAGTAAAGTTAATTTCTACAGTTAAACATGATTTGAAAGTCCATTTCTATAATAATAACCATTTTTAGCACAGTAAGTTTGCCCTGCGTATACTTGCGAAGACACATAATAAACTTAAATTTTTTGGTACCATAGTCCTGAAAATTGAAGACTAGGCAAAATCATTATACTGCGTATTCATATTATTATAATTCCAATCCAAGAACATCCATCCCCAAGTTAATTTGGTTTGGAGCTAATATAGGTTTTCAAATCCTTGATTACATACCCACTCCTTTCTTTCATGTCTTCTTGGAGCATGTTTGTATGTAATAAAAATTTCAAAATAGCAGGAATATTAAAAAAAAATTAAAGCTATATAGCAATCTATACTTTCTTATTATTTATTAACCACCAATATAACCCATTTTGACACAGGGATATGGTATTATCCCGCCGCGGTGAGATGTTGCATAAGTTACTTAACTCTGAGAGTACTGTTGCATTCAAACGGTGAGTTTTATGAATATTTTTGTTAACTACTGTTTAGAAAAATATAAAAATAAAAAAATAACTAAAAAGGTAACAAAAAAAAAACACAAAATCTAAAACAAATTCATTCTCAAAAATTTAAAAACTAAAGTTGATGGCTTCCTAAATCTACCGATAGATGGCGCCACTAGGTTTTTAAAACGCGCTATTGGAATTTTTTCCGGCATCGGATATAGGTCCGAACATCAGCCCGCTCGCGGAAGGAAGTGAACCATTCCAGTGTAGTGTCGTCTGTGTATCGGTGAATAGTGATTTTAGTGCCCTCCCAGTTTACACAGTTGTTCGCCTTACGATGTGTCGTTTAGAATACACAACTAATTAATAAAACTCTATGAGTACGCGGGCGAAGCCGCGGGTAACAGCTAGTGAATAAATAAATTGGACCTCCCATACAAAAATGATACGTTCACACTATGCTCCTGCTCCTGCCGCAGCAATACGAGCGAGCGAAATAGCGAAACATTCTACTCGCGCTCGTGCTGCCGCCGTTCCTTTGACTTGCGCACGAGAAGCCGACACTCACGGGATCACGGGAACTGGCAGCGGAATGCCGGGTAGCAGCGCGAGTAACCTGTTTATATGATCGCGCACGTTAAGCCGTCGGTCCCGGTTGCTGTCTATGATTACTTAGACGGCGGTCGTAACACAACCATGTCAGAGGCCTACTAGTGGTAGTAGGCGGTTGAAAAACTGACACCAGGGTTCATCGGGTCGTTTGACGGCTCGGTGTCCCACACGAAAAGAGAGAGATGATCGCGCTGATGAACTTGCTATATCTCACATTATAGGCGAGTGCTTCACCCGTGAGCTGGCCTGGTACCTCCTCTCGATCCTCTTCGGGCAGAGCTTCGAAGACCGCGCCACGGCACCCGAAGACGACTTCTCCTTCATGCCAAGTGTGAGACCCAATCTAAAATTATCAACATTCTGTATTAACTTGTGCCGTGCCGTTTGCGGCCGGCTTAGAATAGCATCACCCCATTTCTTTCCCTTGGGTGTCGTAAGGGGCGACTAAGGGACTCGAGGGTGTGTACTACAATTTTAGGCATTGGGCTGACAACCTGTCACTATGGCGACACGGTTTTCCGAATGACCCTCAAATATTAGTCAGACACGGCGTAAATGTCCGTTTTTTGCGGCCGTTTGCGCTCTGCCTACCCTGCAAGGGATTATAGGCCCTTTATTCCCAACGACCACGGGCAAGTCGGCCACGGCGCGGCCGATGGGAATAATCGGCCACGGCGCGGCAGACGGGAATAGTTGGCCCCTTCCTACGGCGCGCCGCCGCCACCTAATACGCGGTAGATTGTACTAATACACAGGATATGTTGATAAATAAAAGTAGATTTAAATTATTTATCATAGAAATTAAATTATTTTTATTAAAGTTTATTAAAATATCGGAATATATCATAAAACGTGTAGGTATTAAAGTTAATATATTTTTATTGGACGGAGGCAAGAATTTTGTTCAATTGTACCAAAGTTTTTAGTTTTATATCTTGTAGTGTCTCTAAATTATGTGATTTTTATTGAAATTTTGTTAAATTACTATCAGATTTTTGCCTCCGTCCAATAAAAATATATCAACTTTAATACCTACACGTTTTATTATACAAGATGTTACAAAAAGACGAGTAAAGCTGAAAGGGTCTTGAAGGGTCAGCTGTAAAGAGTGTATACAGAAAAAAATAAAGCCGTAGTGTCATGTATGAAAATTATGAAAACCTATTAATTTTAATAAATTCGATAAAATTTTAATAATTTCGTCCCAGCACTAATTATTACAATTTTAAGTTCATTACACTTACCAGGAGATCTTTTTCGCCACCTCCTAACCCCGCCCATTGATAAAGTAAACAATGTCACCTCCTTTACCTACCAGGAGACGTTTCCAAACCCATTGGCGGTTCGCCTACTTGTCGTCTCGTCCGTCTAGGGTTTCGTTCCCGGGACCCGGGAATCGGGAATTCCCGGGAAAAACCTCGTTCCCGGCGACGGGAAATTTTTATACATTTCCCGGGAATTCCCGGAAAGTTTAAATTGTGGTTTAATGCTCTAAAAACCTACATATTGATAATTATTTACAGACAGATACTACACAATTTCTGAATATAAAATTAAATAATAATAAACCTTTACTGATTCCATGATCTAGTGATCTGATCGTTTGTTTTAGGATCTGGAAGTCTCTGGTTTGAATCTCAAACGAAACACACAAAGTTGATATTTGTCAAATTATCACTTTTGTGAGATCGTACCCCGTTTTGTTGGGTTCAATTTGCAATGCCCTACATTGCAAATTGATTTACCAAATTGTCTGTAAGAAAGACAGATTGGCGCTTCAGAGGGCACATTGCTGTCGTCCCGGCTGATATCTATGAATACTTAGGCAGTTTGCCCACTTGTCGTCCGTCGCTGTGTATTTTTACGCACCGTAAAGCATGCGTCTGTCAGGCAAAAGGAAATTGCGAATTTCGATCTTATTCCCAAACAAATACGGCTACAGTGCGTAACGGATGCGTCTGTCGTCAAGTCGTTGATAAGTAGGAAAACCACCATAGATGGGGTTATTAACCATGTTACTTACGAATCCTACTAAGACTCTGACGTTTTTCGATTTGTTGTCCTTCACGATATGATGATGAAAATGGATCATAAACATTCCTAATTGATTCCTTTTTTATTTATATTTTGTAGCAATCTGACCGTATAACTTAACGTCTGTATAACCGTTCTCTGCGAAAAACAACAGTTTGCCCTGCACTCGCCAATCTGCCGGCCTAGCGTGGTGAGTATGGCAAAAACACTACTTATGGGCGAAGGCACATATCCAGCAGTGGACTCTTGTGGTTGTTAATGCTAATGTTGTGCTATAAATGTCTGACCCATGGTCTCTCAATCCGAAGATCTTGGGATTCGATTCCCATGGTGTTTCCCATTCCAATATTTGACAATTCAGGCTGATGATGAATAGGCTGACTGGTCTATTTGTATTTATAAAATGATTTATTTCGTAGAGCACGTTAAGCCTTCGATCCCGGTCGCTGTATTGAATTTGTTACACTGATCATTAACAAAGTTGTTCAGACGGTTTGAAAACTCAGAGACCAGGATAGGCTCGTACAGTACTCGTATGACAGTGTTAACTTTTTAAGTATGTAATTAGACAATGAAATTAAGTGTTTAACTCCATTTCTTATCAAAACGCAGCAAAACAAAAAATAATTCAACTTTTCCCGGTTCCCGGGAATTCCCGGGAAAAGCGAAAATAAATTCCCGTTTCCCGGGAACTGAAAAAGGCCGGGAATAACGAAACCCTACGTCCGTCGCTGCGTATTTTAAACGCACCGTAACGCTTGCGTCTGTCAGACGAAAGGAAATTGCGAAATCAGATCTTATTCCCATAGAAATAGGCTACGGTGCGTTTACGGATGCGTCTGTCAAGCTTCGTAAACGACAAGTGGGAGAACCGCCTTTATCTACCTAGGTAGGGTTAAGTAGGTTGATTTTTCTACGTAAATGCAGGTTATTCCTCAACATTTGTCTTATTGTAAGAAAAGAAAACATTAGCAACTTGTCTTACTAAGAACCATTACCTCTTAGGTAACCTGATAGATCAAGGAGATACCTAGTTAAAATTCAACTAAGAACTTACCGAGTGTTATGATCACTTTGTACGCAGCCCTTTCAGTTAATTTCAAAACTTTTACACTAAACATTACACTACAAAAATGGTCCAAAAATTTGTTCACCGTGTTCGTTACACAAACGGGACCGTGCCGGTCGTGGTCGGGATATAGCCTAACTTTTCGCACCATTTTGGAAGTGTGACCTGGAATAAGCAGTGTTCGGGCGTCACCCAGGACGTTGTAGGTGAACGCTTCCAGTACAATGAAAGCGTCTGGATGTATCCAGAAAGCATTGGTACGATGGTAACCGTTGTCGGTGCTCAGATGGTGGTCTACCAACGACAAATCTTTGCCGATACAGCGAGCGAGCCAGGTTTAAATTGCCATCTACATTTTCCACACACATAACCATAACTTAATATTGTATCAGTATGGAGCGAGCTATTTACACAAAAAACTACCAAAACTGAAAATCAATAAGTAAACAATAACGCGCGCAAAAGCTTACGATCGATTGATCGAACCACAAAGAAAAGCCGCTCTCGGGGGCGGGGCTAAAGGTCACGGCGGCGCCTTTGTGACAAATATGCGTGTGCGCAAACCATAGGGGTGCGACTGCCGCGCTTTTTTTCCTCTTTTCACGGAATAACTAGTACGTAAGATTGACCAATATTTTTTCTTAACCGCATACAATTATTAATTCACTAAAATATTTTACGAATTCGATATTGTTATTTGAATGCACCCTTGATATTGTTATTTAATTGGACCCGCAGGACTCCCCCTGCGGACGGACGTACTTTTGACTTTGACGCATCCGTCTGTCAGACGAAAGGTAATTTTGGATTCCCATACAAAAAACGGATAACTGGGCACCCTGTAACGATTTTACCAAGGTGTTTCGACAGACGCATCTGTCAGTCGGTCATTTTGTGGGGGTGGGTACGACGACGCGGATGACCATTGATGAAAAGATGCTATGCGTGCGGTGACTGCGGTACGGCTAGGTATGCGATGCGTGCGGCTGATGATGACGATGGTGCGGCGCGGTTAAGTCTACGATCGCCTTCATCATTTTGATCCTCCTTGAAGAACACTTGTAATATTTTTATTGATTATGATTTTGGCATGACCCTAATATGTTCAAAAACACAGCCTCGCTATTGGTCAACCCGTGGTCAACCCTTTTTAGGCAATTTTTAGGGTTCTATTGCAAAATCGTATCCTTAGTTTAACACACGACCTCCGTCACACTTCTGTTCGCCTGGTAATCGATTGGTTATTTCATAGTTGTCAGTGGTATGAGCTTGCCTCAGGATCCGGAGGACATCCCCTGGGGGATACATGAAAAATTGATATTTAAGTTTTAATGCCGTGTGATGCCGGCTTAGAATAGCATCACCCCGTTTCTTGCCCGTTCACACAATTTTCCGGATGAGCCTCAAATGTTTGTCAGACGTGGCGTAAAATGTCCGTTTTATGAAGCCACAAACAACGCTGTGCTGTGCGCGTTGCTGAGTACTGGTCCAAACAAATTTAGCAACCGCCAGAATCGATTCGCTAAGAAGAAGAATGACCGTTTTATGCGGCCGTTTATGCTCTGCCTACCCCGCAAGGGATTATAGGCGTGTATGTATGTAGTTTAAGTTAGGACATTGCAGGCGGAAATACCTGATTGTCTGAAAGATAATTTGTTCCGTGCTTCGTAAGGCACGTTAAGCCGTCGGTCCCGGTTGCAGTCTATGGTCACTTAGACGGCGGCGGTCGTTACTTAACCATGTCAGAGGCCTACTATCTAAAGAAGGTTGAAAACCCCTGACACCAGGTTTGTCTGGGTCGTGTTTCGAATCGGTGTCCCACACGACAGAATAAGAAGAAATTAGCGGCAGGAAGACCCATAAACCCCCACATCTTCCTGTGGAGACCATGTGGGTGCTAAGATGTATGAGCGGGTGCATCATGGTACCCAGTACTAGGTGACCTGGTGGTATTGGTGAACCAGTACCAACCAGGTAAGTGGTGCACCATTTTAGCAGTCTTAGCTTGATTAATTGAAAAGGCTGTTGTAACGGTTAGTAAAATACCTACAGTGTACTCGGAAATAAAAAAAGTATCGTTTCATTTTGTATTACGGTAACTTTAAGTTCAAGGTCAAATCGAACATAACGAAAGCAGTGCAAGATAATTTGTCAAAGGGAATGTATGGCGAGGGCAGTGCAACATAATGTGTCGCAGGGAACACTGCTGTCCAATCCCTGGTCATCCTTAGTTATTTTCTACAACATCATCAGGTAGACATGGGGTGATGCTATTCTAAGCCGACACCATAACACACGGCATAGTGTGGCATAGTAGGTTAAAGTTACATTACTCAAGAATTAAATACGGAACCCACACCCAATTATGTCAATTTTGCTATGGGCGTGGCCAAAAATGGTACGTAAATTTTTGGGAAAGCTGTTGTCCTAGTACTTTCAAAGATTAAAAGCAGCAGATAGTTCACTAGGTAAGGTCGGAATCACGTCGGAATTAATCATCTATCATGACATCTTATCTTTACATGACTATGTTTTAAAATGTTGCTTATTATGCAAACTTGAATAGGCAAAAACCTTCTTTTAAAATAAAATGGAATAACAGACTAGTGGCGCCCACAATCAGGAAAAATATCTCTGGCTGAAAATGCTGGTCATCTGTAAACCAAGTTTTCAGTTAACGACGATAACTTACTACAAAGATTATTTAAAAGTAATTCAATAGTAATGAATTTATAACATGGTTACATGATGTAGGTAAAAAGGTTTGAAAATACTATCAGTGTTTACATACATAGTCTATGACTATGACGTCTATGAGAGGTGTATGACCTAAACAGCTGATCACTAGTGATGGAATTAGTCGATTATTAAATTTTAATTAAGCAAATCTTTTTCTTGATTCATTCTGTAACATCTTGTATATCCCTATATTTTAATAAACTTTAATAAAAATCATTCAATTTCTATGATAAATAATTTAAATCTACTTTTATTTATCAACATATCCTGTGTATTAGTAGAATCTACCGCGTATTAGGTGGCGGCGGCGCGCCGTAGGAAGGGGCCAACTATTCCCGTCTGCCGCGCCGTGGCCGATTATTCCCATCGGCCGCGCCGTGGCCGACTTGCCCGTGGTCGTTGGGAATAAAGGTTATAGGCGTGATATGTGTATGTATGTATTAACTTATAGAGTGAATTGTTACATTTAATAGAATTAATATTTGCGCGTGATGTCGGCATAGAATAGTATGAATCCATTTATTTCCTGTTGGTGTCTCAAGAAGTGACTAAGGGACTCAAGGGTTACATGTGTATTGCAATTAAAGGCGTTGGACTGACTACCTATCACTTTGGCGAAACACAATTTTCCGACCCTCAAATGTTTGTCAGACGTGGTGTAAATGTCCGTTTTTCTCTGCCCGCAAGGGATTATAGGCGTGATATATGTAAGTATCATTGTAACTCACCGTTTATGATTTTACTGAATTAGCGGATCAGACACCTGACTGTTATTTAAGTCTTGGTTTTACTATATTTACTTCCTCCTTCACTCTCGTAGAAAACAACAGCGAGGCCAATAGAAAAATCGCTCTAGTCTTAGTAGTAGAGATAATAAAGAGAAATGACAAATAGCAAAATGTTCTATTCCTAACGTCAAATCCAAGTCTTCGGAAGTCTTGCTATTTGTCATTATTCGATACGAAATTGTTCCACAGTGACATTGCGATTTGCCACTTTGACATTTAGCCACTTTGGCAATATCGTAGCTGGCCTAGTTAGCACAGAGTGCTTTTTTGTAATACGGCTAGTTAGACTAGCCTCTTTTGTTGAAACACTCACACACACATATCACGCCTATAATCCTTTAAGGGGTAGGCAGAGCGTAAACGGCCGTAAAAACGGGCATTTACGCCACGTTAAACAAATTTGAGGGACATTCGGAAAATTGTGTTTCGCCATAGTAACAGGTTGTCAGCCCATCGCCTAAAATTGCAATACACACCCTCGAGTCCCTAAGTCGCCTCTTACGACTCCCACGGAAAAGAAATGGGGTCATGCTATTCTAAGCCGGCGTCACACGGCAATCTAAGCCGGCATCACACGGCAAGGCTGTTTTGTTGATATCAATCTTAATCAAAATGTTCTTTACGCTTCCAGAAAATCAAGTTCTCCGACTTCGTGACGAACATACTGGGCATCCCTGACTTCGACAACGTGTCGGAGCAGCAGTCGATCGGCGGGGCGTCCATGGCGTCCACCCAGGACTACGCCAGCGAGGCCTCCGATTCGGACCACGGCAGCTTCTTCAACAAAATCTTTTATGATATCTGAGTCTTTGATTGAACAAGTGCTGTGGCTTGAAGGACAACAGTTGATGAAGAAAGGATAGGATATGCTGTAATTTAGTTTAATAAATAAATAATTTGGTTTTTTGTGCGTATTTCTGTGGAAATTATTATTATTGGTTTTGTGAAAATCAGTTTCTAATGCTAGAATCTAATTTTCGATACGTATCTTATACAGGGTGTAAGGAAAAGAGCTGCGTTCCTTTTAAGGGATGAACCAGCCGATAAAACGAAACAGACCAATATAATGAGAAAAATTTAGACCTCACATACGACCAGATTTGGTCGGCTGCTACATTTTGTATGGGAGGCCGTAATTTTTTTTTATATTCTGATCTATGTTTCTTGGAGAAAGTTTTTCAGTTTCATGGGCTAGTTCAATCTTTGAAAGGAACGCAGTACTTTTCCTTACACAATGTATATTGTCTGGCATTAGGGGATGTATTTCAATATCGCAATTTGTCTTTTATTACATTATGGATTCAACACCAAGAAGTTTATAACTCTTTTTATAAATCACATAATTTTTCAACAAAAGAAATGGGGGATCATGCCTTATGGTGTACCTTGGGGGGGGAGGCCTATGTCCAGCAGTGGACTGCAATAGGTTGATGTGATGATGATTGAAACAAGAGCCTAATATGGCTAGAAGTTAAGGTCTTAACCCTTTTTTCTAAGACATATCCATATCAGAGAAAAAAATAAAGCTATGTAGGATTCTGCAAAATTAAAACAATAATTTGTACCAAATGGCAAACCATACATGACATACTTTATTGCTACTATCATAATAGTACTCAATTTATGTTAAGTATAATTCCATTAATACTAATTAAGTCAACACTTCAACTTAAATATTTACCTCCATTGTTCAAGAAATATTTACAATAATTGAACAAAATTCTTTTTCTCATTCACAAGCACACATTTTAGCAGGAAACTGAAAATTCCTGCTAGTTGAAAATAAACTAGAATAAAAACATTATACCATATTTGTACAGGGAAGTTACTTTCTTTCTGCCTTTAGTAATTAAAAATTATTAAAGCCAAACACTCTGTTAAGGGAGCCGCTCACCCGCACATCTTGATATTTTTAACAGTCCAAATTTAGAAGGTGCATTGTGCCTATATCCATACTAATATTATAAATGCGAAAGTGTGTTTGTTTGTTTGTTTGTTTGTTTGTTTGTCTTTCTTTCACGTTACAACAGAGCGATATCATGCAGTGTTTTTTAGGTGTGCAGTTAGGTGAGAGGCTGGAGAGTGACATAGGCTACTTTTTATCCCGGAAAAACATATTTTTCCCATCGGAAAAGCGATTAATGTTTAGCAATAGAATACACCCATACTACGAACATAGATGAGTATCATGCAGCGATGTAAAGCATTTTTTTTTTTGAGAGCAGCTAAATGAAAAGCTGGTGAGTGACATAGGTTATTTTTTATCCCGGAAAAACATATTTTTCCCTTCGGAAAACCGATTAATGTTTAGCAATAGAATACATCCATACTACATACATAAATGAGTATCATGCAGCGATGTAAAGCATTTTTTTTTTGGAAAGCAGTTAGATGAAAAGCTGGTGAGTGTCATAGGTTACTTTTTATCTCGGAAAAACATATTTTTCCCATCGGAAAACTGATTATTGTGTAGCATAGAATACATCCATACCACATAAAAAAGATGTATATACAGGATGTAAGGGACAGCCCTCCGAATACTGATATTCCCATAGTAAATGCAGTGAGCTGATTGTGATTTTGTATGGGATATAGAAAAAAAGAATTTAATCTATGGCAGGTTGTTCAGTTTCATGGTTTGAATACACCCAATCAGTATTCGAAGGGCTGTCACTTACACCCTGTATAGCACTACTATGAGAATGTCTCTTGAATATGAGTTTTGGGATATAAATGTGGCTTTAAGGGTGATGTGGGTATGTACTTGAGATACTTCTTACCACAGTAGTAAAGTTAATTTCTACAGTTAAACATGATTTGAAAGTCCATTTCTATAATAATAACCATTTTTAGCACAGTAAGTTTGCCCTGCGTATACTTGCGAAGACACATAATAAACTTAAATTTTTTGGTACCATAGTCCTGAAAATTGAAGACTAGGCAAAATCATTATACTGCGTATTCATATTATTATAATTCCAATCCAAGAACATCCATCCCCAAGTTAATTTGGTTTGGAGCTAATATAGGTTTTCAAATCCTTGATTACATACCCACTCCTTTCTTTCATGTCTTCTTGGAGCATGTTTGTATGTAATAAAAATTTCAAAATAGCAGGAATATTAAAAAAAAATTAAAGCTATATACAAGTAGACACGGTTATGGACACAGAACAGAGCACTTCATACCCCGTCGAGTTTTTAAATTCATTGGAGTTGTCAGGTGTGCCCTCACATAAGCTGCAATTAAAAGTAGGCGTTCCAGTCATGCTTATGCGAAATTTAGATGCCCCTCGATTATGTAATGGAACGAGACTTCGTGTGACACAACTAGGACGGAACATAATTGGAGCCACCATCTTAACCGGCGTTGGCAAGGGTGAAAATGTAATAATACCACGGATCCCAATTATTCCCACAGATCTTCCATTCCAATTCAAGAGGCTGCAATTTCCTATCAAGCTTAGTTTCGCAATGACAATCAACAAAGCGCAGGGACAAACTTTAAAGGTAGCGGGGGTCCACTTAGAAAAACCGTGCTTCTCTCATGGCCAGCTATATGTAGCATGTTCGCGTGTGTCCAATGCTCAGAACCTCTTCATTTTATCCCCAGATGGTAAAACTTACAATATCGTTTACAATAGCGTATTAAAATAGTGCTCTGTTCTGTGTCCATTAAGCTGTGTACTATGTCTTTAACACTCTTCTGGAAACAAACGCTCCGAAACACTGTAAAAGCATAAATCCCTCCCCTTTGAAAGACAATTTTTGTATACGCGCTCTCCATCAAGATATGTCTTCCATATTACTCACGATAATTTTTCCGGTTTAGTGACTGCGTCTCTATTAAAATTACGTTATCTTTACTTTTAACATTAAATGCCTGTTTTTCCTTACACTATAAATGTGTCATAATCTTCTTTCTAGCGTCGTAATATCTTCATTATTGAAGGTCGTAATTCCCCTGATGGGAAATATTTTTCTCATTCAGGATTCTTTTCCATCGCTGCGTATCTTTGGCGACATAGAGCGCTGAGTGTATTTAATGAGACCACCTAATTGTACTGAAACCTCTTGGTCGTTTGCCATCGACTTTTCCAGTGATCATGAGTGCAAAGTGGCAAAAGAACTCAAGGATCATTCTTGCGCCTCATTACTTGATTTTACAATAGCCTGTATTAGTGATGGTAGCGCCCAGGTACCACAAATTATATACTTTTTCAAGGAAGTGAACCATTCCAGTGTAGTGTCGTCTGTGTATCGGTGAATAGTGATTTTAGTGCCCTCCCAGTTTACACAGTTGTTCGCCTTACGATGTGTCGTTTAGAATACACAACTAATTAATAAAACTCTATGAGTACGCGGGCGAAGCCGCGGGTAACAGCTAGTAGCTGTAATATGGCAAGGTGTCATCGTGTTTGGATGGATTGAACTTACTGGGCTGGGCGACCCGCAACACACAGCGCAGCACTTGTATTTTTCCAAATCTAGCCTGCTCAACACAGCATCGGCAATTATACATTTCCCTTGGCACAATTAACATTTTCTAAATGGAAATTGTTATAGTTATTGAAAGATTTCAGTTTCCTCCCAAGTTAAATGCAAGTTATATTAATAAATACATTTCACATCACAATATTGCATAGCTACAGGTAAATTGGCCAGAGAAGACTTGCCTAAGGTCCAAACCTCTCATGTTCATCGACATAACAGTTGACGGTTCAAAACCAAACACAGATGTGGGTCTTACTAAATCAAATATGTTTGCATCCATCCCTCTCCATTGCAATTCTTGACTCAAACAGGCAGTTTGTCGCACTTCAAGCATGGCAGGCTTAGTACCAAAATCACTTAGCAGATTCCATGTTCAGCCTCAAGTCATCTATGTTAAAATTATATACTCTGTTTTATGAATTATTTATGTAAAATTGTGAAAAGCAAAGTCTTCTCTAGCTCGGCAACCTGTGAATAGTCCATCAACATCAATTCGAAACCACTTTTGTCCATAACAGCAAAATTGCTAAAGTCTGTACACTTAGGTGCTCCTTTGATCAGGGTTTCAGTCTGTTTTTAACCGCTTTGCCGGAGTGGTGGTGCCGCTGCTCTGGGAATTGGAGTCTTCCGAGAAGTTGAGGTGGGTTGAGGAGAATTCTGTGGGGCCTTGGGAATCACTAACTGTTGAGAAACCTGAAAATAAACATAGAAAATATTATTTTTATATTTTTTTAGATTAATATGAATTCTGTATATCAAACATTTATATAAAATTATTATTATTTCGCACAAGTTTGGAATGAACATGTCGTAAGATAAGACTGGAAAAACTAACATCACATTAAAAATGGCTGCCAAACTATGCCAAATTATAAAAATGAAAACTCCATGAAAAGTTTACATTACTTACATGTGTTGGAGTCTTCGGCAATACCGAAGTTGGAATTGGAGTTCGAAGAGTCGTTGGTTTTCTTTGGCGTTAGAGTGTTTTCTTTATTTTCGCGTTTAGCCGCATGTTTCTTTTTCTGCTCATTTGTCGATATCGGCACCCATTTGTAAATTTTCATGGTTGTCTCCCCGATTGTCACCCATTTTTTCTCCCTACAAAATAATTTAAAAGTTATAGTATGTAAGTTTTATCACAAGAAATAACGAGATAAAAATCATTCTCACCAATGGCGAACTTTTTCAACAGCTTGCATGACCCTTTTGATGTCATCTTTTACACGATTTCTGGTTTCCGCGCGTACAGATCGGGACATTTTGAATGTTTTTAATTAAACCGAACAGCTAAACAATTTTTTAAAGATATTTGAATACCTCTTAGCTTCAAAGTTTACAACTTACAATCACTTCAACACAGAAACAGCACAATTTTTCTATTCATTCATCCGCACTTCATCCGCCATTTGTTGACAGCGACAGCGGGCGGGAGGCGCAAGCAAGTGCGACAGAGCGAGCGAGCGCTACATTAGTATTACGTGCTACAAATACATACATGATCAACATAATATTACCCGACACTATATTGCCCGACATGATAATCGATACAACCCGAACGAACCTACATTTAGTATTAGTTAGTTCAGCAGGTTAATTTTAATCGACACTAGACCCTATTCCAGGCGCACTTCTAAAATTACTAAGTTTAATTTGACGTTTCTAAAGCCGTTTCCTATTCTGCATGTAACTTTCAAATTCAAATGTAGGGATTATAATCTTTAAAAATAGCTGATTATTGCATTTTCGGGGGGTGCAATATTCAACAATATTTGAAACGATTAAACTAACTAATTTTGGCGGGCACTTAAAAGTTCTCGCTTGAATAGTACTGTCAAAACAACTCGAAATGGCTGCAATGTTGGAGTGATCTTTGTGATTTTCGGACAGACGGTGTGTTCGGCAAATACCCCCCAAGCCCCAACAGAGACAGGCCTATTTCTGTTGTTAAATATAAGAATATTTTATGCGGTATAACATACTTCAGGTTATCCCGGGTTTTGTTGGTAGGTCGGGCGGGGGTAATCAGGCGCGGTCACAGCCCTCAGTTTCGGGGGGGGTCATCGTGGCCGGCGGCTGACCCAAACCTTGGAATTACGGCGAAACCATTTTTTTAATAGTAGTAAAGGATTCGGCAGGCGCGGATCCAAGGTTTGGCTTAAGGGGGGGGCATTTTGAGTACCTATATTTCGTATTTGGAGGTTTTTTTTCTTCTTATTGCGAGTGAAGTGAGCCCGGCTTTTCACGTTTAAACTGGTGTGGTTCAAGCATCACTAAGGGAGAGTGTAAGAAGCACAACATCAAAACAACACTTATTGCGAGCGAAGCGAGCCCGAGTTTTTACTTTTAGACTTGTGTAGTGCAAGCATTATTTAAGGAGATTAGTAGAGGCACCAACGAATTGCGAGCGAAGCGAGTTCGACTTTTTACGTTTAAACTGGTGTAGTGCAAGCATCACTAAGGGAGAATGAAAGTGGCACGAAACCAAAACAGCACTCATTGCGAGCGGAGCGAGCCCGACTTTTTACGTTTAGACTGGTGTAGTGCAAGCATAATTTAAGGAGATTAGTAGTAGTAGTAGTATCCAGGCAAGCGATCATGTATGTCAAGAGATTATGCACGCGCCGGCGCGTAAATGCGCGGGATTTTTAATTCGAAACCTATACGATTCACACATGCGGACGGGAACGGGGCTACGGTTTGACATAGATAAGATACGAGGACTGTGAAGTTACGTGACGAGTCTCTCTCTTTTCGTGTGGGACACCTAATCATCCAACGACCCGATGAACCCTGGTGTCAGAGTTTTTCAACCGCCTACTACCACTAGTAGGCCTCTAACATGGTTGTGTTACGATCGCCGTCTAAGTAATCATAGACAGCAACCGGGACCGACGGCTTAACGTGCCCTCCGAAGCACGGAACCATTTCTTTTCGGACAATCAGTTGATTCACCCTGCAATGTCCTAACCAGACCGGGAACAAATTCACAAAGAGATAAATATTAACTTTTGTGAGTGTCCCACCGAGAATCGAACCCGGAACCTTTGCGTCGCAGGCAGTCGCACTACAACTGCGCCACATCGGTCGTCGTGACGAGTGAGGTGATGTGATGTGAGCTATTTTCGTTGAATCTCGGAAAAATTGGGTGAAGCCGGTGAAAAGCGGTTCAGGGCAGTTTCTTTCTTTTTCTTAGGTTTCGGGGGGGGTCATGACCCCAATGACCCCCCCCCTGTGACCGCGCCTGGGGGTAATGTGTTGTGCATAATCATTAGCCGCGTCCACATAGGCTGAGCAGCCTTGCCCGCGGCCCGCCTCGCGCGACATAATTCTGATGTGCGGCTGAGGCAATTTGTTTTGATCAAATTATCATTTGCTATCGAGCGAGGCAGCCTCGGCCGCACAACGCGAGCCAATGTGCTTGGTCAGTTGACAGATCAAACAAAATGGCGCCGTACGTACGCACAGCTGTGGCAGCGTATGCTTTTATTTTGATAAATAATATTATAAAGTGAAGAAATTATTTAAAATTAGAAGATATTAGGTCAGAACAATATGAAAAAACAGATTCTGTTACGGAAATCGCCTTTATCAAGATTTTAGCAACAGGTGATTCGTATACTAGTTTGCAGTATCTGTTTCGTATATCAAAAATTGTCCCTAAAGTTTGTGATGACGCTGTCATTTCCCGACTGTGATCAGCCAGGAATTCTCTCTCACCCCTCTATTGGTATAATTAGCTTATTAGTCGCCGAAAGTCACTTTTGTTCATATTGGTAAAAAAACGAATTGAGTGCGCACGGAAAACAACAAAAAATGCTCCGTCCACACGGCGCGTGGCAAACGACTGCGGCGCCTTTGAGGAAATCGATTTGCCGACACCATTTGGCTCGGTTGCGCGCGCGCTCGCTCGAGCACAAGCATGCGGCTGCCTCACCCGCGGCACTTCCACACAGACCGCGCGGTTCGGCGCATGCCGCGCGCATTGTGCCGCGGCGAGGCTGCTCAGCCTATGTGGACGCGGCTAATGTCGTGCAATGATGGTTTTCGTTGTTGCACATATTATCATGTCGCTCACTATAGAGGCACGATGAAAGAAGGAGAAGCAAAATGAAGAAAGAGAGAGAGTAAATACCAAATAGTACGGGACGGGACGGGATTAATAAGAATATTCGTTTCGTTTCAAATATAATGTAATACTAAGTTTTGATTTTAATTTTATGAACATTAATTGGATTTTTAAATTCGAAGTATTACTGCATTAAGAAATATTTTGAAGTGTTTTGTTATGTAAAGACTGATTTTGCTTTATTATTCTATTATATATAATGCTTGTAAACATTACGAAACGCGTAGTTGGAAATTGTCGATGGATGATGATGACCTTGAAATCGTCTATGCAATCAACACATTGATTGGTAACTTTAGTTTCACGGAGCATAGTCGTTGGTTCAACTTTGACATTGATGAAAATAAGCCAATCACAGCACTGATGTAAAGTAAAACATACCTGTCAATAAAAAAGAGATTTTTGGAAATGAAAACAATACGTTAGAAAAACCGATGTAAAATTGGGGAGATTTCTTAAAAATAATTGTTAGAATAATTTTAAAACCGATCTAAAATGACCATTATGTTACTATAAAACTCAGGTAAGATATCACTATATTGTAGACTGATTTAGTTTCTCAAAAAAATATACGAATGAAACGCAGGAGCTTGATTTTGGTCAATCAAATTCAGACTTATATTTAGCGGCTGTCAGTTGTTTTACGTCTTATCGTATTTTTCTTACTATTTTCTCTCTATAAATATCACTATTTAAGTGTGTAAATTTACATGCTGCGGGCCTGCAGGGATGCACCTACATAACGATGATGCAACGCGATGATAAGGTGCATTTTAAATACATTACGTATAGTGCCTGTGCTTCCGTATTTTTTTATTTGCTTTTTCTCTTCTTTCTACCCTTTTACTATCGATGTGCCTTTGAAATAAGTGTCTATCGTACCAAATCTGGTCTAAAACATAACCTCAACAGTGTACAGATGATAAATTGCAGTACTGTCACCACACTTTAACATAAACCTTTGGTTTTACTCTAAAGATTAGCATCAAATCTGTTCACAGATGAATGGACATAATGAGAGTAAATTATGATCTTATTAGGTCAAATTCATATTCTCAATTTACTTCTAAGAATGCTTTCACATTGCTGCACTGTTTACTTCTAATTTGCTTCCGTTGCACATGTTTATGCGTTATTTTTTGTTGCAGTCATACCCTGCATGTTGTGTTTGAAGCGTAGAACTGGTATCGTGACTATATTGTTGGCATTGTCTGCCATAAGGTTCACCTAACGACGGTTGTGCTTTCCTTCCCGTATGGCTGCGTATGTTAACCGTACAATATCAATGATGGCTGGCGATGGGCCCCACAACGTTGCTACACTCAACAATGGGGCTGTTCGTGTCAACATGTCTAATGTGGATTCACCGCTCCAGATTTTCGTTCGTGCCAAGAAGAAAATTAACGATATATTCATTGAAATTGATGATTATGTCAAGGATGCTGTTACATTTATGCATGGTAAGTTTTTTTGTTTTTAATAATCCAAGTAACTGAAACATTTTAAATAATGTTTTCTCCTAATTTATTCCTATTGGAAAATTGTTGAGCATTAAAACAGTTTTTCAGTTTTGATACTTAAGCAATATAAATAGCAATAAATACAATAAAAATAACTGAATAGTATGTAAATTAAATCACCTTTATAAAAGATATAAATCTCACTTTGATTTATCAGACAATTTTTTTCTTATCAGTGATTTTATCTGGAACTACCAGAATCATACATAAACTTGTATATTGTTGTCAATAACAGTGTATGTTTACTCTATAGGGTAAAGACCTTGACCATAAGATTGACTTGAATAAGAACAATACATCATAATTTAAGAATGAAAATTTAGAACAGCTATAAAAAATTACTTTGTTGGCTGATACATTTTGTATGAGACATATAATTTAAATTTTTCATATTTCAACCTATGTTCCTTGGCAAAAGTTGTTCCTTATCACCAGCCTGTTCTGAGTTTTAGATATCAGTCACTAGTATAATCTCATCTACTCTTATAAATATTCCATAGTTCTCTATGATATTAATAAAATACTTTTATTCCTATTAAGATGATGTGAAATGTAATGTAACTTTGTTTCACACAATATATCATTGAAGCCAACATATTGTAAAATACAAACATTTACAGCGATTTTTATTTTTTATTTTGATCTACTGATTACTTTGTGTAATAAAATAAACAATGATAATGTTATATCTATAATTTCGTAAATAGAATAAATTTTTGGTAAATAACTATTTTTTAGTTGTTTTGGATATCAATCACATCATGGAGATAGAATGAGTCCATCCATCCAGAGTAACCAAATGAATAAGACCTTGGTTTGAAATTTACTACTAGTATGTATGTTTGTACGGCTAGTTGAATGTTTATGGAATCTAATGGGTTTTATGTTCATGACTTGATTAGATATTGTGGTATGTATCTAAATATTCATATCAGCAATTTAGTTTCCATAGTACAAGCTTAGCTTAGTTTTAGGGCTAGATGGCGCTGTGTGAATTGTCCAGGATATTTTTTACTGATACCGAAAGTCGGAGGTTTAAACTGACAAATATTTGTGGTTCATTTGGAAAATTGTGTATCGCCATAGTGACAGGTTGTCAGCCCATCGCCTAAAATTGCAATATACACTCTCGAGTCCCTAAGTCGCCTCTTACGACTCTCAAGGGAAAGATATGGGGTGATGCTATTCTGAGCCGGCATCACACGGCAAATCGCACATCCCTGGCGAAAAAGAGCTAGGATTTCTATATCTTCTATTGTTGTGTATTGAACTGCTTTTGTATTTTAGCGGTGTCTGGCGAGAATGGCATCGCGTCAGCACAAGACGTGGCCAACATCGAGGGCTACGTCAACAAGGTTCAAGCGATACGGGAGGTCCTCAAGAGGGATCACATGAAAGTGGCCTTCTTCGGCAGGTGAGGGAACTGACAGACAGTCATAAACACTTCATTGCTCACAATTGCAATAAACACTTCATAGCTCACAATTGCAATTATTACTTATTCACGAACAAAAACAAACAACACTATATTAGCAAAGGTGGCCTTGTCGCTTTAAGCAATCTCTTCCAGGCAACGAGAAACATTTAAAAAACGCATTGTAAATAGCACTGAGTAAGTAAGTAAAAACACTTTATTGCACAAAATAACAAACAAAATCAATATCAGGGAAATTCACTAGCTAACATGCGCAAAGGCGGCCTTATCGCTACAAGCGTTTTTCCAGACAACCTTTTTGGGTGCACCTCGCGTTATGAAGCTGGCAAAAATCCTATACGTTTTACCGACCTTAAAGTCCAGTTAGCGCCCATTTTCCAACTGCATACGTTGTTATCGACTTTGATCATGTCTTTCACCCGTAAATAAAATATTTATCCCTAGAGTATGTGCGGAAAGAGAATAGGCGTGGGCAAATAGTTAACTAATCATATTTTTATGGTTGCTATGACATTTCTAAAACTGAGGCAGAGAGGCGCCCTCAATTTCCACGCCCAATTCTTTTTTTGCACAGACTCTAGTTACACCTCGGACACTCCATACAGTGGACCCTTTATAGACAACTGTCATTTTACATGTGCATGTGTGGGTGATCACAGATGTGTTGGCAGGGTTGGCATGCTGGTTGATTTTTATACCTAACCAGATGACTACATACAGTTACTACCAAAGAGGATGTATATGCCTAGCGCTAGTTTCTACTTAATTCGCCACTGGTATTTTGACATTTCTCGGGTGAGGGCGGGTCGGGGGCTGGGGAGGTGAGTTTCCGTTCTGTATACTACATACTATTGGTTAATCTGTGCTCTAGTATCGATTCTAAAGAGTAAGAATAGTTTTAATATCTCCAGCCAGACAGCCAGGAACACTTATGTTCTAAAGCATTGTACAATTTACATTGTTATAGTGCAGTTTATTTTTTACCGCACTGCAATTTGCGTCAAGCATGTCTGTTTATTCCTTACGTTGTCCAAGTCACAATCACATTACAAAGTTTACTTGTCGTGCCCCAGTAATCTTTTTTTTTTATGTAGCCATTTTTGGGCTATACATATATGTCGGAGCGTGAGGTATTAAACCTGAGGAATGAAGTAAAGTGCACTTTTTGATGTATTTTATGGAAAGAGCATTAATTGAGTACCTATGCGTTGGCGTCGGTCGAAGCATGTAGTAGACATATTGTGTCAAGTGGTTTGGCTAAAGGCATTTTTGGGAACAGAGAGATTCCGAGTTAGTGTTGTTTGAGCGATCGGGCGTAGCGCAAGGCTCAAATGACCTTTCATCGTTCCTTGGTTTTGGTACTTCGCGTCCTGATCTTAATGTTAAAATTAATTATAGCTGCAAGCCTACTATCTGATTTTCGGCCGTTCCGTCATCAGAAGTGGGATTGAGACCTACAAACTGTCTAGATGCAGTGCCATAGTGATAGACTTGTGGACCTAGTGATCGTGACTAAAATGACTTTCGTGGAGATACCAGTTGTAAGCGGGAATACAGATTGCAGAGACTGCTCTTGGACCACAAATAATTCAGGCCAGTTCTTTCCATACTATTATTTTCTAGCGATTTGATGTTATTGGTTGCTGATGATTTTTATTTGCCGCGCATTAGTAATGTTGGCAATTTTCAGTTTGTGTCATAATTATTATTTTAGTACGGTAATGATTGCCACACGTTAATCTACTGAATTTGTTTATAATCGTGGACCTAAGTTGGACTGGAGACAATTTTATCGGATTTTAATTGGCATTATTGATTGATGAAAAATCACTCGATTAAATAATTATTTTGGATAATGAATTAGATTCACAAAAACATAAAGATTAATTAATTTCTTTGTTAATGGATGGCGTTGTGATGATAGGAAGATGTCTCTAGAATCGGAAATAATCAAATAAAAAGAAACATGATTTAGTTTTGTTGTGCACAGTTAGTTGCACACGCATTTCGTTTTCGTTGGCACAGTTGGTTTACCGTTACAAGGAACATGAAGGTTCAGGTTCAATTCCTGGCCTAGTCTAGAAGTTTTGATTTAGTATTTTATTGTGTAAAGAAGGATTTCTGATCTTTTGCAATTATTGCTTACTTACTACTTGTTTATAAAGTGACGCGTGTATCGTTACAGTAAAATATTATTTAGCGTGTTTTCAAACTTTTGGAAATGGATAAATCAGTCTATTTTTAGAACTAAGTTTAACAAACCTAAAGTCAAACTATGGGTCGGCTATTTGATATCGGCGGAAACAAAAAAAAAGGGTCTTTTCTAGTACCTATGAGAACCAAGGCGTTGTGTTTTAGTTTGGGAATAGCGACTGGTTCTCAATCTTTACTGCAATTGATATTTAATATTACCTGGTGCAGAAATGCATTTATACAAAACTTTTTAAATAAAAGCTTTTGAGGAGTTGGTACCTATAAAGATAGAGCAATTTTCGGAAGAAGAAAAGATTTTGTGTTTGTTGTTTGCAATAAACGTGATTTGAATTTTAACATAGATATTGTACGAAAGGAATGTACGTACCTATTTGATTTACATGAGACATGTATTTTTAAAACTGAACAATTTGTTGCTGGTTCAGAGTCCCGGGAATGCTAAGTACTGTACCTATTGCCAGAAGACATTGTTCTCTACAACTTTCAGTTTGAGAATCACTCTCGCGTTGGATTTTTATTTCGTTTGTGAGAAACACACTTGAGTTTTAAAACTAATGAATGGCTAATAAATAATCATAATGGTTATGGTATTTCCTTATAGTTCAGAAAACATTTTAAAGCATTGCTGTAGCTCTATTATGTTATCTTAGAGGTATAAAAAAAGCATTGTTCTAAAAGGGACATTGATGTCCAAAATGACTGAGGGTTGTAGCCACGCGTATTACTGATACCCGTGGTTCAACACATGTTACCATAGTATTCGGAGAAATGAGCGAGTTCTTTGTATTGTTTTCATTATGCAAGTCTGGCAAAAACTCTTTTGTTAATTAACTTATATCATAAGGGATTTAGAAACAAACATGACAATGACATGGTTAAGCATGATCATGACTGTAACTTATGAAGATTTACTTAAATGCGTATAGCGTTATTCAATTATGAAGTAATAATTTTTATTAAGGTAACGTAGTGCTTTGCCGTGGTGGTGATCAATAGAGCAGCTGGAGAAGGACGTTGTGTATATTTCTGCGTGAACCACATTAATATCTTGATTCGGTAAAAACAAAACAAAAAAAACTGTTTGTTGTTGGATACAATGGGTTGATGTAGTTAAAGCATAGATTACGTGGCTATGTTGTGTAAGTAATATAGAATTTTATAGCACTGACTTCGACGAAAGAAGTAGGTAAATAGTAAATTGCATATTGAATGCAATTGATATTTGAGTATTGGTACGTGATATTAATTAGGTACCAATCATTTAAAAAAATAGATTTCATTAAGTTATTTTGTCAACTTGGAAGATTAATTGAGAAATATTAAATCACCTACTCGGTGAAGCAATTTATGAAAATTAAGCTCTCAAAGCAGTGCTTAGTTAAAATCAATACATGCTTTGTAAAGGTGGAATGTAATAAGAATTACCTATTTTTAATCTGATAAGCATTGAATGGATCTAATGTGATAATAGAAACGATTGTTAAAAGTTACATTTTGAAATGAACTTGTTTTCATTTTAGAAGTACTGAATCGTATGACTTTTTGCTTAAGTAATATTGCTTTGCTTTCTTGAGCAGGAAAACGTAATCTGGCTATCTTCATATAGCTGTTATGTGCCTTGTTGGGATAGAAAGCCAAAATGTCTGAAAGTAAAGTACCCATAAAATTGCATAATGAATCAGATGATAGTAGCATTTAAAGTTTTTGTTGCTGGCAGCGATGGACGCGTTTGTCCTCCCGACCCCTCACGACTATATACTATGACTGTGATCAACTGATCACCGTACCTACCTATTGACTCTGACTTAAGACCTCTGCGGGAGGAGCGCGTGCCATGGTGGAGACAGTGTGGTCTCAAATTGTGGAGACAGTGTGGTCTCATGTTGTGTTGGGTCAGATATAGCCCGGGGAACTATGATCTGATCGGGTGAGTGGCCAGCTGCAGTGGCTCATTCACCATCCGCTTTGCTGATCTATGTGATCAGATGGTGTCTTTGATGGACGCATGGTTTTGTTGAGGGCATCATACTTGACCAAGTAGGTGATTACTGTGGTCATTACTGTTATGTATGATGTCGCTCCAGGTAACCGGTGTTACCAATAGGCGTGCCACAAGGTGGTGGTGTCGGCCTGAGATCCGTGGCGGGGATCTGTGACTGTGATTGACAGTGTTGAGTGACCCATGGTGGGGAAGCTCTGTGACCGTTGCGACGGTGGCCAGATGCAACAAAAGACTTTATTGCGGTACTCGTATCAATTAGTAATTTGTATTGAAATTAGAATTTTGTTTTATGGGCACTTGTCTTTTAATAAGTAGTAAAGTGATTTAAGTTATCAGAAAGCGACGAAAACGGCTGGTTCAAGTGGGTTGAA
Organism: Tuta absoluta; assembly: GCA_027580185.1. Classification (NCBI taxonomy): domain Eukaryota; kingdom Metazoa; phylum Arthropoda; class Insecta; order Lepidoptera; family Gelechiidae; genus Tuta; species Tuta absoluta. The sequence continues at coordinate 2,163,265 of JAQAHW010000003.1, forward strand.
AATTTATGGTTCACACTCAACTTGTAATCTGTCACTTTAAACCCGTAACCTTAATGTCAAAGTTGAAATAATAATGAGTTTCTGATAAATGTTATTTCTTTAGCTGTTAAGTTCGACAGCACAGTAAAACAGTGCATAGTTACTAATCATGTAAGGGTAAAAACGTATTGGATGGCTTATGAGAAGTTTTTGAAGTGCAAACGAATATGGGCCTGTTTATTTATTTAGCAAATAATAACACAAACGTGAAAAATACTTGAACGATTTGGAGATAATAGATTTGTTGTTATGAATACCAAGTCAAATTTAACAAACAAGTATTAGGAAGTAAGTAAGTAAGTACCAAACAGGATAGCTAACTTAGCAAGTACTTTGGATCAAAGATACTTAAAGCCGCAATGAATGCTGAGCTGCTTTCGGTTCTTACAGTTCATCGATATAGACCTGTTCACATGTTCAAAGGAACGAAGCGAACTGTTGTGAACAACTAGATCTTTGTTCAGTTCAGGAGTCTAGCCAGATTATTATGGTTTTATGGGCTATAATAAGCTAAAGTATGTCTGTCAGGATAACCGAACGATACTGTGAAATGGCTAGTTGTGACCACACGAGGACGTGTGTGAGTCAGGAAGGCCGTGTCGGAGCGTGAGGTATTAAACCTGAGGAATGAAGTAAAGTGCACTTTTTGATGTATTTTATGGAAAGAGCATTAATTGAGTACCTATGCGTTGGCGTCGGTCGAAGCATGTAGTAGACATATTGTGTCAAGTGGTTTGGCTAAAGGCATTTTTGGGAACAGAGAGATTCCGAGTTAGTGTTGTTTGAGCGATCGGGCGTAGCGCAAGGCTCAAATGACCTTTCATCGTTCCTTGGTTTTGGTACTTCGCGTCCTGATCTTAATGTTAAAATTAATTATAGCTGCAAGCCTACTATCTGATTTTCGGCCGTTCCGTCATATATATTATTCGTTATTTCCAAAATTTGCTAGGGCAGCTTAGGGCCTAGAAAGATTGTTAATTTAGAGTAGGAGCACTTCTGGGCAGGTTTTTTGGGGGGTTTTTCCTGTTCAGGGGGTTCGGTTAATCTTTTTTTTTATGTAGCCATTTTTGGGCTATACATATATATTATTCGTTATTTCCAAAATTTGCTAGGGCAGCTTAGGGCCTAGAAAGATTGTTAATTTAGAGTAGGAACACTTCTGGGCAGGTTTTTTGGGGGGTTTTTCCTGTTCAGGGGGTTCGGTTAGTTATACCCATGTAAATAACACGCTTTGGAAATCTTGACTAAAATTTGAAACATATGTCTTTTACAAATGTTTACGTGGTGGCGTAAAGTTACGTGCTGTGTAATTAGCCTGGCCAGCCCCGAGGCTGTGCCTTTATTTTTATTTCTTTATACCGCCTGAGCCGGTTCTCTATTAGGACAATACAAAATTGTTATAAAAAAAGAAAATCGCGTTATGCAAATTTCTTTTTTTTACAATGACCGATCATGACGTCAATAAGTGATAATACTATCCTTCATTGAATAAAGTTATTTCATTTTCATTTCCCAGGACCAGCAACGGCAAAAGCACGGTGATCAACGCCATGCTTCACGACAAGATCCTGCCCAGCGGCATCGGACACACCACCAACTGCTTCCTGCAAGTTGAGGGCTCTGAAGGGGATGAGGCGTTCCTCAGGACCGAGGGCTCCGAGGAGAAGCTCAACGTGCAGGTAATTAGTGATGGCCTAATGATGACCAACATTGAACACATTGAACCACCCACTGCTTCAATTTTAAGGGTGGTAAGGCATTAATCAGGACCGAGGGCTCTGAGGAAAAGCTCAATGTGCAGGTAATAGTGATGACCAGTATTGGACACGCCACCAACTGCTGCAAGTGGGTTGAAGGGGGGATGAAGCATTCCTCAGAAGAACATCTCAACAGCAACTGAACAACAACCTAATAAAACAACTGAACAACAACCAAACAATTACCGTACAACAACATCTTACGTGCGGCGGAAGATGGAGATTTGAGTTATGGCAAAAAAAACTTCGTTTCATTTCTCCTTTTTAACGAAATGAGAGCCTTTTCATTAAGACATTACGCTTTAGCGTTTGAGAAGAAACTGTAATTACTGCAGAATGCACAAAAGCAGCATTTATACAACTGTTTTCGAGTTCATAATCCGAACATTATGAGACGAGTGTAGATAAAAGCAATTTTCATTTTGGTAATTTTCCTGCTTTTGGGCCAATGATCGTATTCAGAAGAATCAGCTGCTTTGTTGCAACAAAAGATACTGATGCGTTTAAGTAGGACTGCAGATGAGACAATAGTAGTTTATGCAACTGTCATATAATGGGGGTCATTAGAATGCGAGTGTCTGTTTCTATCTTCTTCTTCTGTCTGATAAAAGTTTGACACGAGCATTCTAATGCGTAATTATAGCAGTTGCATACACTATTTTATCTACACTCTCCAAAAAAAAACTCAGTTTAACACTTTTCTAAACGTCCGCACCGGCGCGGCGGCGCTTGCAAGGCCCGATACACGGCCAAATTCAATACGAGAACGTAATATGGCTTGATATGAATTTTCGAAATTTCTATACTTTAGCAGTTGTTCAGATGTCGAGTCAGCAACTGAACAACAACTTAACTTAATAACTGAACAACATCTGAACAACGACGGAACAACATCTGAACAACATCGGAACGACATCGAAACAACATCTGAACAACAACTGAACAACCTAATAAAACATCGGAACAACAACCGTCAGGTGCGGCGGAAGATGGCGATGATTTGAGTATTGACAAAAAAACTTCGTTTCATTTCTCAACTTTATCGTAGTAAGAGCCTTCTCATTAAGTCATTACGCTTCTGTAATTTCTATAAAACCGTAATTTATATAGGCAGAATGCATAAAGCATGTCATTATACAACTGTTTTCGAATTCATAATTCGAACATTATGAGACGAGTGTAGATAAACAGTTTTAGAGTCTATATGTTTCGTACATTTGGAGCGTACGAACATGGTACGCTATTGGAAGAAATAGCCAAGAAACTAAACTGTAACTGTCATAGTAGGGACAACAAACAATGCCAAGTTGTTTTTATTTTAATCGGTAAACAAACACAAAATGCCGGTTCTTAATGGGTTTGATGACTGGAACGATTCCCTGGCATCTTGCCTAGTTTATTATTAGACATTGGCTATTTCGTAATTTCTAAAGATGTGTAAATAAAATGTGTGATGCTGGGTTAGACTGCCGTGTGATGCTGGCTTGGAATAGGATCACACTTCTTTCCCGTGGGAGTCGTAATCGGCGACTAAGGGACTAGGGGGTGTGTATTGCTATTCTAGGCAATGGGCTAACAACCTGTCACTATGGCGATACACAATTTTCCGCCATACGCCGCGGCCGTTTCCGCTCTGCCTACCCCGCAAGGGATATAGACGTGATGTCAGTAATTATCTTACATACATACATACATATATCACGCCTATAATCCCTTGCGGGGTTGGCAGAGCGTAAACTGCCGCATAAAACGGACATTTACGCCACGTCTGACAAATATTTGTGGGTCAATCGGGTAATTATCTTTCTTGGACTAAATTGATCTTTTCAACAATTGGTTTGGCTTTCCGCTCACTACTGTTGCTATTTTAGGCATATTCTCTCATAACTATTTCTGTATAGATAGGCAGGTGCTAGAATAGTTGTTTCGGTTATTTATGAATGAGATACGTACCTACTTACGTATGATGTAGGTATATGAGGATATGCTCTTACGTATAAGCAATAAACGCGTGTAATCTATTACGTTTTAATTATCTTTGCCACGCGAATCGCATCTTATTAATTAGTACATATTATCTATACACTAGCGGCCCGCCCGCTTGTAACCGTTTTCCGGGGAGAATAAGACTTTTTCCTGGCATGTTTTATACATATAAGCCTTCCTCTGGAAGGTATATTTATTAGAAAGCGCATAATAATCCGTTGTATAACTTTTAAGGTGGAATGTTTTTCATACAAATGTTAATACTCATACTCATACTTATTATTTCATAAAAAAAAACATAAAAGACAAAATTCTAATTGAAAAAGAAGTCCCCTGTTTATCTAACATTTTTGCAAAATAATAAAGGTTCTTATAACCGATTCGCCACTTGCCATTAGATGGAGCTACTGCTGCAAAAAAATGAATTTTACTGTGGACGAAATACTCATTATCTTTTAACCAAAAGTAGTTTTGCCCCAAACTTACGTGGGCATTCATCATTTGTTAAAAAAATCGCTCTTCATCGCATGTACAAGTCCATCGGATTTAAGTTTTTCGTTTGTATGTAAAACGGACCACGATCTAAGTTAAGTATACAACTGGACACCGGGAGACCATCTACGGGAAGCATCTTTATGTTATATATATTTATTTATTGAAATGTTGATTGCACACAAGATAAAACACAAGACAATTACATTAAATAAAATATAGCTACTCCGCTCGTAACAGCACACATGTGTCCTTGAAGTACAATACAAATCTATTGTTGCAAAATTCGACCTGAGCGAAGTGGTTAATACATACCGGGAAAAGGTCTTATTCTCGCGGGAAAAAGGATTTCATTATGTCGTGTATCATGATAAACTTTGTTACGATTTAAAAATCGTAACTTTACTGAAATTTTCTATCAGGGTAATTTATTTTTTGTTTTTCTAGTCGGTGTCTCAACTTGGCCACGCGCTCTGCACTTCTCGCCTAGAGGAGTGTTCCCTGGTGCACGTGTACTGGCCTCGGGAGCTTTGCGCACTACTACGAGACGATGTTGTCTTAGTTGACAGCCCAGGGGTAAGTTGATCGCTTTTTTCGAAAAGCTTTTCCCAAAAAAAAGTTTTATTTTAAATTTCTGCTTCACATATTGAATAAATGTTAGCGGTGGCCGGGGCTTGGCCCGTATGGTACCGGTCCACTTCTCTATCAACTGAGCTACCGTAGCACTGTAGCATAAAATATGCCGTCTGATGCCGGCTTAGAATAGCATCACCCCATTTCATTCCCGTGGTAGTCGTAAGAGGCGACTAAGGGACTCGGGGGTGTGTATTGCAATTTTAGGCGATGGGCTGACAACCTGTCACTATGGCGATACACAATTTTCCGAATCACCCTCAAATATTTGTCAGACGTGGTGAAAATGGTTGTTTTTTTCGGCCGTTTACGCTCTGCCTACCCCGTAAGGGATTATAGGCGTGATATGTGTATGTATGTGTAAGTTCAAAGACAACAAAAAATACGCTATTTCCAAACAAGGTACCCATCCCGACAAATGAGCCGTAAACAAGCAAGTACGTAAGTAAGTAGGCTGACATCTTGCAAACAAAAGACAGCGTCGCAACCAGTTTTGCCAGGCGAACATCTACAGGATGATTAATTCATAGACTAGTGAAAATTTGAAAAAGTTCGTAATCATTTAAAATACGCTCGATTCTTGGTTTATAGTTTGTATAAAACGCGGCTTGATTTTTCGGTTAATTTCCTTTACGTTATATTTCATGTGTGTAGTAGCTATGGAAAACAAGTAACATATTTTGACACTCCCTTGCAATTGTGTTTTTAATTATGTTTTCTATTTGCAGGTGGACGTGACACCGAACCTGGACGAATGGATCGACAAATACTGCCTGGACGCAGACGTGTTTGTGCTGGTCGCAAACGCGGAGTCTACGCTCATGGTCACCGTGAGTATTACTGAGTTACATCAACAGCACGTTGCCGTGTGATGCCGGCTTAGAATAGCATCACTCCATTTCTTACCCGTGGGAGTCGTAAGAGGCGACGAAGGGACTCGAGGGTGTGTATAGCAATTTTAGGCGATGGGCTGACAACCTGTCACTATGGCGATACACAATTTTCCCAATGACCCTCAAACGTTTGTCAGACGTGGCGTAAGTGGCCGTTTTTTCGGTCGTTTACGCTCTGCCTACCTCGCAAGGGATAAAGGCTTGATATATGTATGTATGTATCAACAGCACCACAGTCCACTGCTGGACGTGCGTCTACTGCTCCACCACGGTTGGTAGGTAGCGCAGTAGAAAATGTTGCATTCACAGGGAATGCTGCTGGCCATACCTTGATTCTATCCCTCGCACTAACCTTTCTTGTTACTAATAAAATATACATTTAAAGTTTTCTGATCTAATTATTTATGTTATTATCAAAGGATATAAAAATATTAAAAAATGTATATGCCGTAAAGAATATATTAGCCGATGACTGAATTATGTTGTATGGAATTTATTAAACATATGTTCATTGAAAAAAGTGGTGCAGTTTACTCTTTGAAATATTTTAGCTTATTTTGTTAGCACTTGCTACTTAGATATATTTCGAACTTATTGTATTATTAAGGCGGCTCCGTGCGAAATCCGACCGTCCAGTGGCGCCCTCCCATGTTTTTTAATAATTTCTTTAAATCTAGGACAAACATTAAAAATCTAAGACGGACAAGTTGTTGTCCTATACGATAAGTTTATTTTAAGGTACAACAATAAGCTTTACATTGTTATGCGTCTTTAAAATCACTAAAACGAAAAATGGTGGCCACCGTTTTCCGTTTCAGTGATTTAAAATTTAAAACACAAGAAAAAGCTCATTGTTGTACCTTAAAATAAACTTATCGTATTGGACAACAACTTGTCCGTCTTAGATTTTTAATTTTTGTTCTAGATTTAAAGAATTTATAAAAAAACATGGGAGGGCGCCACTGGACGGTCGGCTTACGCTCGACGCAGGCTTAAGTATTACCATTATTTTTTCACCTGCCTGTACTTTCCATATGCCCTAAGCTGAACTGGTAGATAATGCCTCTGGCATCAAGTCCGCCCATGTACACAACCGGATACAAATGCCGATATTTGTGTTTCAGGAAAAAAACTTTTTCCACAAAGTATCGACGAAGATATCTCAACCGAACATATTCATACTGAACAACCGGTGGGACGCCTCCGCCTCCGAACCTGAGTACTTGGATCAAGTGAGTTTTTTTATTACATTTTTTAATGTTTTGTTTAGATTCGTTAAGTCCTAACCACGTAAAACTTATCTTTGGGTCAAATTGTGTATAAATGTGTAAGCGACTGTAGACTTCTTTGGTTTTAATTTCAATCGATATCTTTACGTGTTTCCGAGACAAAAGGGTCGTGACAGGCGGACGGACGAACGGACACCAGAGTGATTCTATCCTAAAAATAAAATACTTATTGCAGCCTAGTTTGAAAACAGAAAAAATACTTTATTTGAATCAGTTCAGACATCAGTCAATTCTTTATCCAATACATGTACTACAATATACATACATACATATATCACGCCTATAATCCCTTACGGGGTAGGCAGAGCGCAAACGGCCGCAAAAACGGACATCCGCGCCACGTCTGACAAACATTTGAGAGTCGTTTGGAATATTGTGTATCACCATAGTGATAGGTTGTCAGCCCATCGCCTAAATTTGCAATACACACCCTCGAGTCCCTTAGTCGCTTCTTACGGCACCCACGGGAAAGATATGGGGTGATGCTATTCTAAGCCGGCATCACACGGCATAAATGTACTATGGTTTTATTATACAGTGCTTTATCATATTCATTTATCCAATAAACTTAATTATTAGCACTGTACATTTATACAATATTATTATGAGGCCTATTTCGTGAAATAACAATTCATTCACAGAATTCCTGTATATCACTCAGGTAAACAGATAGCCGACATAACTTTCGTTTAGAAAATACATGATTCGTTCGTTGCTTTCCGTAATAGCAGATGTGATTTGGTTATAATATTGTTGTTCTTGTTTATTTGAGTGGTGGATAAATCTGATAGTGTTTTAAGCAGCAAACTATTCTTAAACTGAGCATTAAATAGGAAATTGTTATTAAGGCATATAACTGACATTGTGTAATAGTGACGAGCGGATCACCATATGGTGCAGACATTTTACTATCATGTTTCTGTTGCTACACAAACTGCGCAACAGTAAGACTAGGTTCTCTGTGTTGCGGACTCTCCCTCGGCGTAGTGCCACCTACCTTCATGACATACGAATACGATTAACCAACAAAACTGACCTTACTCAGATAGTAAAATACGACTCTATAATAGAGTTGTGGCGCCAGTGGCTCTGCCAACCACTAAATAATAATATTCAGTCAATTATAGTAGAAAAAATAAGCAAATACACAAACCTTAAAGATGAAATAACGTGCGTGTGGCAACTTCAAAAAGTAACGATTATTCCAATTGTCCTATCTACAACTGGAGTCATACCAAAACAATTAAATTTATTAAATTATTAGAACACTAAATCTTCCAGTCGTTATACATTAGTTTACAGAAAACAGTAATTCTTAATTCATGCAGGATAGTTCGTAAATTCTTACAAGTAGTACAGGCACAACCCCCCTAAACGAAGCAATCAATCGGAATGGCGACGTTCACTTGGCCTAGGCCCGTAGCGTCGTAACAACCGGCATCGTAGCCGAGATGAAAAATACTAAACAAAAATAATAATAACTATTGTATGAACAAAGAAACGGATAAACTATATTCTCAATACTATTTCTATATGAATGCCATGAATGTTGTTTCCAGGTGCGCACGCAACACGCGAACAGATGCGTGGACTTCCTGTCGCGCGAGCTGCGCGTGTGCACGCCCAAAGAAGCCGAAGAACGAATCTTCTTCATATCGGCCAAGGAGGCGCTGCTCACGCGCATGCGAGAACGAGAGAAGCCTGTTTCCTGTAAGTTATTAAACCCTTAGGTTTAATAGTACATTGTTGTCGAGGTATGGAAAATAAGACTTTGCCGGACGAGTATAGTTTGAAGTCCGAGCCGCAGGCGAGGACTGCAGGCGAGGACTTCAATTATACAAGTCAAGCAAAGTAATTTTCCCCGAGGCTTACATAGTGCTTTTCTCAAAAAAAGGCTAGGAAATGAAAGATTGTACTTCTTATAAAAGTTAGCTAGCGACCACAACACAACGAAACAAATAAAAATTTTCAATTTTCCCACCAATTGTAATTTTTAAAATAAATTCGCCTGTAAGGCACAGTTTTACGTAATATTCAGCCATACTAAATGTTTAGTTCATTCTTTTTTTTTTATATTCTGGACAGGCAAGGGTCTTCACATCATACAGCCTCGTCTTTAGTTACCTGTTTCATACAAAATTACGTTCCGTTTCTATGAGAGTCATCGAGATAATTTTTGAAATCAAATTATGTGGGTTTAGCGTATAACGAATTTATCTTAATGGACACCAGCAAAGGATTTCCATACAACTTTGCTGGCGTGATCTGAGACGTGACAAACAATGTGAAACTTCGCGGTTTCTTTTTTTGAAAGAAATGAACACATTTCCTAGCATGTTTGAGAAAAGATTATTTATTCTCATAAAAGATATTACATCGCTTACATGAGAAAAGAACTTAAAATTAAACAGTAAATAGGTACATTAGTTGTCGCTGACATGTGCATTACAAGTCGCCGTTTTCTAATGTACGTATGTACTTAATTACGAAATCACAAAAAAACATAAATATCTGAAACAAAACAATAGGATCTTAACCATTACCTCTCCATAAAACCCTTTTTCAATGTAAACTAAAAGAAAGAAAGATGGTTCCGTGCTTCAAAGGGCACGTTAAGCCGATGGTCCCGGTTGCTGACTATGATTACTTAGATGGTGGTCGTTACACAACTATGTCAGAGGCCTACTAGTAGTAGGCGGTTGAAAAACTCTGTCAACAGAGTTCATCGGGTCGTTGGATGACTCGGTGTTCCACACGAAAAGAAAGGAGAATATTAACTCACTTTTTAGAAACAACTATTTATTAATTTTCGAATGTATATTTGTTCATCTACTCTTTGCGGTAAATTCTATTTGCCTCACTTAGTCTGCATTATCCCACTGCGCAAAGGCAACTCTCCTTCTCCCATCTACATTCGATCCAGTTTCCGTCCAGGTGCCAAACTTTCGAGACACTTCTTACATATTTGTAACTGCTTTTTTTTTTTTTTTTTTTTATTAATGATGGGTTTGCTCTTGACTCTAGTCTAGGTCATAGGACAGAGACAGAGTCTAAGATGGAGCGAGCTCACCCAGAACAAGCCTGTTAAGGCACTGGCACTCCCACACACTGACACACGCAGGTGGCTACTTGGCGCCAGACTTCGGTAGGATGGTGGTCGCGAGCCAGGCGGCCCATTACGGAGCCTTCCACCGCTTAGCGGGATCGTTCAGCCGGACTTATCCACAGGCAAGCCTGTGTTGCCGTTGCCCGGGCTCCACCGCTAGGAGGTAGATCCCATACCACCCCACTGCTACGCTTATAAGCTAATAGGCCCAATCAGGCCTACAAAATCTACACAAATTTTTCTATAATTCCTCTATCGCTACAGCGCCGATCCTCGTCGAGGGCCACCAGGTGCGGTACTTCGAGTTCGTGGACTTCGAGCGCAAGTTCGAGGAGTGCATCAGCCAGTCGGCCGTGCGCACCAAGTTCGCGCAGCACTCGCGCCGCGGACGCAACATCGCCGCCGACGTCATGCGCGCGCTAGAACAGGTACACTATATAGGTGCGAGGAGTGCATCAGCCAGTCGGCCGTGCGCACCAAGTTCGCGCAGCACTCGCGCCGCGGACGCAACATCGCCGCCGACGTCATGCGCGCGCTAGAACAGGTACACTATATAGGTGCGAGGAGTGCATCAGCCAGTCGGCCGTGCGCACCAAGTTCGCGCAGCACTCGCGCCGCGGACGCAACATCGCCGCCGACGTCATGCGCGCGCTAGAACAGGTACACTATATAGGTGCGAGGAGTGCATCAGCCAGTCGGCCGTGCGCACCAAGTTCGCGCAGCACTCGCGCCGCGGACGCAACATCGCCGCCGACGTCATGCGCGCGCTAGAACAGGTACACTATATAGGTGCGAGGAGTGCATCAGCCAGTCGGCCGTGCGCACCAAGTTCGCGCAGCACTCGCGCCGCGGACGCAACATCGCCGCCGACGTCATGCGCGCGCTAGAACAGGTACACTATATAGGTGCGAGGAGTGCATCAGCCAGTCGGCCGTGCGCACCAAGTTCGCGCAGCACTCGCGCCGCGGCCGCAACATCGCCGCCGACGTCATGCGCGCGCTAGAACAGGTACACTATATAGGTGCGAGGAGTGCATCAGCCAGTCGGCCGTGCGCACCAAGTTCGCGCAGCACTCGCGCCGCGGCCGCAACATCGCCGCCGACGTCATGCGCGCGCTAGAACAGGTACACTATATAGGTGCGAGGAGTGCATCAGCCAGTCGGCCGTGCGCACCAAGTTCGCGCAGCACTCGCGCCGCGGCCGCAACATCGCCGCCGACGTCATGCGCGCGCTAGAACAGGTACACTATATAGGTGCGAGGAGTGCATCAGCCAGTCGGCCGTGCGCACCAAGTTCGCGCAGCACTCGCGCCGCGGCCGCAACATCGCCGCCGACGTCATGCGCGCGCTAGAACAGGTACACTATATAGGTGCGAGGAGTGCATCAGCCAGTCGGCCGTGCGCACCAAGTTCGCGCAGCACTCGCGCCGCGGCCGCAACATCGCCGCCGACGTCATGCGCGCGCTAGAACAGGTACACTATATAGGTGCGAGGAGTGCATCAGCCAGTCGGCCGTGCGCACCAAGTTCGCGCAGCACTCGCGCCGCGGCCGCAACATCGCCGCCGACGTCATGCGCGCGCTAGAACAGGTACACTATATAGGTGCGAGGAGTGCATCAGCCAGTCGGCCGTGCGCACCAAGTTCGCGCAGCACTCGCGCCGCGGCCGCAACATCGCCGCCGACGTCATGCGCGCGCTAGAACAGGTACACTATATAGGTGCGAGGAGTGCATCAGCCAGTCGGCCGTGCGCACCAAGTTCGCGCAGCACTCGCGCCGCGGACGCAACATCGCCGCCGACGTCATGCGCGCGCTAGAACAGGTTAGAATACACAATTTGTTATTTATGAACAAACTTACAGATCATATCCCCTGGGTTTATCAAAAGCTAATGGGAAGCGATCCTTTAATGGAATAAGTCCTCATTTGTGCCGGTATTGTTTTTTCTTATTCATACTAACAAGTGGAGTAATAAACGAACAACTGACCAATCAACGAACAGACTTATAAATTAACTGACCGATCAACAAACAGATTAATTAACGAATTTACCAACCACAAAACAGACTAATGAACGAACTGATTAATCAACAAACAGACTAATAAATGAACTGATTAATCAACAAACAGACTAATAAATGAACTGATTAATCAACAAACAGACTAATAAATGAACTAATTAATCAACAAACAGACTAATGAATGAACCGATGAATCAATAAACAGACTAAGAAATGAACTAACCAATCAAAAATACGAACTAATAAACGAACTGATCAATCAACAAACAAACTAATAAATGAACTGATTAATCAACAATCCGCCGTGTGATGCCGGCCTAGAATAGCATCACCCCATTTCTTACTCATGGGTGTCGTAAGAGGCGACTAAGGGACTCGAGGGCGTGTATTGCAATTTTAGGCGATGGGCTGACAACCTGTCACTATAGTGATACACGGCTATCTGATTGACCCTCAAACTTTTGTCAGACGTGGTGTTAAGGTGATTAATCAACAAACAGATAATAAATGAACTTATTAATCAACAACACACACACACATATCACGCCTGTAATCCCTTGCGGGGTAGGCAGAGCGTAAACAGCCGCAAAAAACGGCCATTTACACCACGTCTGACAAATGTTTGAGGGTTTATTTGGAATATTGTGTATCGCTATAGTGACAGGTTGTCAGCCCATCGCCTAAAATTGCAATACACACCCTCGAGTCCCTTAGTCGCCTCTTACGACTCCCACGGGCAAGATATGGGGTGATGCTATTCTAAGCCGGCATCACACGGCAAACAGACTAACAAACGAACTGACCTATCAACAAACAGACTAACAAATGAACTGACAATTCACCGAAGAAACCAATTGACGAGCGCTCAAATTTCATAATATCCACTTTTTCTATGACCATTTCGAAGATTTCTGATTGCAGATTCATAGTGAAAAAGTTTCAAATTTTTCTGTTGAAAATCTAGGAAAAAATAATCAATTTTCTGAAATCGTGCTTGTGACGTCACAATACGATGATTAACCTGCAAAAAAAACACATCCGTTTGTAGACGTAAATTTACAAAAAAAAGCACATCATGAGCGCCAAAACTGTCAATAACGTCAAAGTACATAGTTGGCTGGGTTGCCAACTGGGATTTTTATTTCGTACTGAACACTTAAGGCTAGCGCAGACTGTGGCTTGTACGTCTACGCAAATGAAGCACGCGCGTCGACGCACCGGTTGTAATCTATGGAACTAATATGGAATTGGAAGCTTAAGAAACATGCCATGAACATGCCACACCAGATGCGGGCCGTGTTGACATGTCACACGCCAACAAGTAGGGACCTACCGAAGAGTACCAACTGACTAAGTTACTAGATTAGATGCCAAAGGCAAAACAAAATGCTTGTCAATATCAATATCTACCCTGTTGTCGTAAAAGCCGACTAAGGGATGACTCCAGGGAATCGGCAGCAGCGTTGTCAGTGAATAAAACACCTTACTGCGCTCGCCATTCCACCTGCTAAGCGTGGTGAGTATGGCAAATAACCCCTTATAGGGGGAGGCCCATGTCCAGCAGTGTGGTATTCCCACACTTGTGTCTTTCCTGCTGGGGTTTTGACCTCTTAGTACTACACGACTCTACTAAAGTTACGTTAGTCACGCCTCTAGACTCTCCGTTTCTGAATTTGAGTAAAGTTTGTGCGTCTTCGTCTTTCTCTTTTCCCTTCCACCCTCCCATTCTGCAACGTTTTTTACTTCCTAAGTAAGGCGGAACTATACTATCTGACGCGTCCATCAGCCGCGTCCGTCATCCGCGACTTATTTGAATCTGGTTAGTAATTTATGTGAAACTGCAAACTATCTAAGTCGCGCACAGTCTGAGAGAGATATATAGCTGGTCGGATGCCATAGACAATGTGCACTGGCCTTTTAGACTCTGGAGGCGCTTTAAATTTATTTCGTGGACGTAAACACGTAAACGCTTCTTTTTATCTAATTTCTTGGTAGACAATACAATGTGGCCACAGTTAAATAAAAAATTTCGTCCTACTCGTTGCTCGACGTCATCATCGCGACCGCGACCATAGACGAATTTCGTCCGCGGACACTCCGTGCACACTTAAGCCGCGGCTGATGGATGCGTCAGATAGTATGTTTCCGTCTTTAGACTTCTTTTCCATTCAATTTCAACATCTCAATACGTAAAATCGTTTGCAATCAGCATTTGCAAGCAAAATTGTGAAAAATATCTAAACCTCGTACAGAAGTGAATACTTGTCCTCGCGTGTCGTATGGGAGACCATAGTTTCGTATTCGTACGAGGAACCTTGTATTGTACGGTTGGCAACCCTGGAAATGTATGGTAATGTCGCTGTCAATCATCTTTCAATCATCAGTATTGCCATTATATTTTATTATTTTTAAGAATTGTAGTGATACCATTTTTATAATCGTATTCTGACGTCATTATGCACTTACGACCTTTTAGAATGAGCAGTTTTAAATTATTTAAATAAAAAGGGATAAAAGTGTTGTTTTTTCTAAAATGTTACTCGGGGGCTCCACTTGTTCACTAAAGTTTTATTTAAGCTAAAAATATCGGTAGGTTTACGAAATGAGCGGTCATCATAAACGATCAGATCAATCAACTAAATTAATTTATATATATATATATATACTAAGATATAGAAAGAGAAGAGGGTGGCATTTGCCCAGCAGTGGGACGATGTAGGCTAATTAAGATAAGATAAAATATCTTTAAAAATATATTTAAACCTACACAATTGAATGACTGTGTTGCAGGTGTTATACTAAAAAATATTTTTAAACCTAGACAATTGAATGACTGTGATGCAGGTGTACACGACAGCGACAGATCAGAAGGCGGCCAAAGTGGAGAAGCAGAGGATCCTGCATGAACAGCTGACTGCCATTGAGGAGCAGCTCACCTCCGTCACGCGACAGATGAAGGACAAGATCAACAGGATGGTCGAGAGCGTCGAACATAAGGTAAACACAATACACATCCTAGGAAAGTAAGGGAAGCCGTAGAAATTCAAAAACATCCGATTTCCAAGAGAAATACTAGATGGGGAATCTCATCAACTTGGACTCCGCGCTGATTACACAGCAGAAGAACCAGATCCAAGTGTAGATAATAGTAGTTTATGCAACTGTCGTATAATGGGGGTCATTAGTGTATGTATATGAGTGATATGTTTAAATTTGAGACATCGATAGTGTACTAGGAAAGTTGAATTACCTATGTATTACAATATTTGCGATATTAAATTATATATGACCAATTTATGACAATATGTTTGAAATCCTAATTAATTAATTATAGTAACATGCAGTGTAATATTAATTGGGTATATTTTTAGTTTCTAATTTAAATGATTTCACATTTATAATGTATGTAAATTTAAGACTACTTGTGTGTTGGAATGTTTTCTGTTAGCAAGTAAGTTATTTTGACAAATAAATAAATTAGAATGCGAGTGTCTGTATATGTTAATAGTTTGACACGAGCATTCTAATGCCTAATTATAGCAGTTGCATACACTATTTTATCTACACTTTCCGAAAAAAACTCAGAAACACTTTTCTAAACGTACGCATCGGCCATTGCAAGGCCCGATACATAGTCAAATTCAATACGAGAACGTAATATGGCTTGATATGAATTTTTACACTTCAGCATTTGTTCAGATGTCGAGTCAGCAACAGTACAACAACTGAACAACAACGGAACAACAACTGAACAACATCGAAACAACATTGACACAACAACTGAACACAATCTGAACAACAACTGAACAACATCGAAACAACAATTGAACAACAATCTAATAAAACAACTGAACAACAACCGAACAATAAACGAACAATTACCATATAACAAAAACTGACAGGTGCGGCGGAAGATGGCGATTTGAGTATTGGAAAGAAAAACTTCGTTTAATTTCTCATCTTTATCGAAGTAAGATCTTTTCATTAAGACATTACGCTTCTGCAATTTCTATGAAACTGTAATTTCTATAGGAAGAATGCATAAAGTAAACTCCGTTTTCGAGTTCATAATTAGAACATTATGAGACGCGTGTAGATAAACATAGTACTGTAATGGAGAAATACTGGCCACAATTCGGGATGTACATTCTCCTTACTTGCCTTAAATTAGTGCTGTCATTTTTCGTCAAATAGGTTTAGAAAAGGATAGGAGATATTTTAGTCGTGTCATGTCTTATAATTTCATGCAAAATACGTGTTATCTGTCAAAATAAGGCGACAATCAAAACAATGCCGACTAAATTGACTAGGAAAGGCGAAAAATTCCTTGACGTTTTTAAAAATGACAGGACTTGAATATCTTCTAACCTTTTCTAAACCTATTTGACGGAAAGTGACAGCACTAATTTAAGGCAAGTAAGGAAAATTTAAATCCCGAATTGACCTCACTGTCTAACTTCTCGTTTCATTTAGCCCTTGAAACTGGTGAATTTTGTTTTACAGGGGAAAACCGCAGAAAAGTTTAGTGGACATTGCTGAATCTAAAAATTTGTTATATATCCACACTAATATTATAAATGCGAAAGTAACTCTGTCTGTCTGTCTGCTACGCTTTCACGGCCAAACCGCTGAACCGATCTTCATGAAACTTGGCACAGAGATTGCTAGCATACCGAGAACGGACATAGGCTACTTTTTATCACCATTCGAGGGTCTGGAGTACAGATATAGACCACCAGGTGTACCACCAGGAGCCCAGCTAAACTATTAGAGATACAGGCATGGTTCTAAAACAATAGTTATTCAGTATGATGGGCCGCTTCTTTTCACAAGGACATTGAGGATCTGGAGTACCTTATGTAGACCACCAGGTGTACAATCAGGAGCCCAGCTAAACTATTAGAGATACAGGCATGGTTCTAAAACAAAATTGTTCTGTATGATGGGCCGCTTCTTTTCACAAGGACATTGAGGATCTGGAGTACCTTATGTAGACCACCAGGTGTACCATCAGGAGCCCAGCTTAACTATTGGAGATACAGGCCTGGTTCTAAAACAAAAGTTGTTCATTATGATGGGAACAAGTTGAGAAAGGCATAGGCAACTTTTTACCGAGGATTTTTTTGTTATCTACTGACTTTTGTATTCAATGGTTATAAATATTGATCTCGCAGGGCAGTGCACCGGATAGAAAAAATTTAATAGTCCCTTTAACAACAGAAGCAAGCATGACATCCTTAAACAGTAGATATATGAACTGTTCTTATATCACTGTCATACTTACTATGAATATACATATCTTCTTTAGAACTTGTGCCTATAAAACTATCTAACGCGGACGAAGTCGCGGGTAAAAGCTAGTACGCAATTAAATTTGTATTCAGTCCTATTTCATAAATCTTTAAATTTTTTAAAGCAATTTTTTTTACATTCTAGCTTTCAATTTACCTTACACAATTATAAATATTAATTTGATTTGTGTGTGATTTGATTGTTGTGTGACGCCGGCTTAAAATAGCATCACCCCATTCCTATCCCATGGGAGTCGTAAGAGGCGACTTAGAGTAGTGTATTACAATTTTATGTCACAATGGGGATACACACTTCTTCTGGGTGAGCTCGCTCCATCTTAGACTCTGTCTCTGTCCTATGACCTAGACTAGAGTCAAGAGCAAACCCATCATTAATAAAAAAAAAAAAACACAATTTTTCGAATGACCCTCAAATATTTGTCTAACGTGGCGTTAATGTCCGTTTTACGGCCGTTAACACTCTGCCTACCCGGCAAGGATTATAGGCGTGATATGTGTATGTATGCAATCTGATTGGTTGCAGGTGTCTCTGACACTAAGCCAGGAGATCAGGCGGCTGTCGGCCCTGGTGGACGAGTACGACACGGCGTTCAAGCCGGAGCGGCAGGCGCTGGAGGCCTACAAGCGCGCGCTGCACAGGCACGTGGAGGCCGGCCTCGGCTCGCGGCTCAAGAAGCGGCTCTCCTCGGACATCGGACACGAGATGGACGAGGCGCAGAAAGAAATGGCTGGTAAGATTAAATATTATTAATTTATTTTTCAATTTCACACAGTTATCTAAATATCTTTACCGTGTGATGCCGGCTTAGAATAGCATCACCCCATTTCTTACCCATGGGTGTCGTAAGAGCCGACTAAGGGACTCGAGGGATGTGTATTGCAATTTAAGGCGATGGGCTGACAACCTGTCACTATAGTGATACACAGTTATCTGATTGACCCTCAAGCTTTTGTCGGGCGTGGTGTTAATGTCCGTTTTGCGGCCGCTAACGCTCTGCCTGCCCCGTGAGGGATATAGGCGTGATTTATGTATGTATGTATGTATCTAAATATCTTGGACACTTCGCACAGCGCCATCTAGCCCCAAACTAAGCAAAGCTTGTACTAAGGGAACTAGATAGCTGATACTATTACTTATATAGTTTTTTTTTTTAAATAAATACATATTATAAATAGTAACACCCAGACTAAACACAAATATCTGATAATGACTTATCAAATATTTGTGTCTGGTGGGGATCGAACCCACGACCCTAGGCGTAGCAGGCAGGGGTACTATCCGCTACGCCATCGGCTCAGTCTCTCTCTCATCTGATACAAGATATTTTATTTGCTTGAATAGGATGGTAATATTACATAAAATAAGAATCTCTTATACAGCCGTCAACAACAGCATGCAAATGTAAATGAAATTAAGAACATTAGTTAAACAATTAAAATCGAAATTAATTAGACACATGTCATCATGATATAATTTACTTACAATGTCAAATAATTATTAAAATTTATATTTAAAAAATTCGTCCAAATATAAAAACAATTTCTTAAATTTAATGTCAGGTAGATTTATTAATTATATTTTTAGTCTATGTAAATGAATCTACATGGTTCATTCTATTGACATTTATTTATTTAAGTAATTGTGCACGCCCGATCCGCCTTTATTAATTCATTTCTTTTTCATTTTCACACAGTTATCTGATTGACCCTCAAGCTTTTGTCAGACGTGGTGTTAATATCCGTTTTACGGGCGTTAACGCTCTGCCTACCCCGTAAGGGATATAGGCGTGATTTATGTATGTTCTTTTTCATTCAATCACAGAAATAATATTATTAGTCTGTAAATGAATCTACATGGTTAATTTTATTGGCATTTACCGCCTGTCTTTTATAAGTCTCACTTTCTGTAGGTAAACTGGTAGAAATTTCTTAGTAGAAATAAATTGTCCTGTTGTATCGTAATTTTTTGTATATTATGTCTCTTGTAATGTTTCTTGTGTGCAATAAATGGTTATTAATAATAAAGAAAAAAGCTCAAGTTGTATTGTTTATTGTTGTGAAGATCATTTAAAACCGCAGGGTATAGAAGCGTTTAGGAAAGGCTGATGACCTTGTAATAACGGTCAAATGAAGTGATTGGAAGCGGTGAGATGAGGATAATATGAAGGGAGACTCGCGGGGGGAGAGTGTACCACGGAAAACGAGTAATAGCGGATGAAATACAATCGGACGTGTTACTAGTGTTTGAAATAGTTAAAAATGAGCTGCACAAGATGTCGCTTGTACGTACGTCGCTTCAAGACGAGTTTCAAGAGGCTGAAAATTTGGAAGGGTCAGTTGGGCCACCGCTAGCTCAGCGGCAGAGCGGTGGGACGGTACTCCACAGGTCCCAGGTTCAATACCAGGCCGGCGCAAAAAAAAATGATTTATAAAAATAATAAAGCACTGTGAGTGCAAATAAACCATTGTAAATTTAATTATTAACATACATACATACATATATCACGCCTATAATCCCTTGCGGGGTAGGCAGAGCGTAAACGGCCGCAAAACGGTAATTTACGCCGCGTCTGACAAATATTTGAGGGTCATTCGGAAAATTGTGTATCGCTATAGTGACAGGTTATCAGCCCATCGCCTAAAATTGCAATACACACCCTCGAGTCCCTTAGTCGCCTCTAACGACTACCACGGGAAATAAATGGAGTGATGCTATTCTAAGCCAGCATCACACGGCACCTTGTGATGCCGACAAAATAAAATACCTACCGAGAGTGTAGACTGTCAATTCCTTAGCTCCCACTTACTTCTTGCCCCGATTTATCTGGTTTGCCTATACCTCTAGTGTTTGAATGAATGTTAAAACGTGTTGTGTTTCAGATCGCATGTACAACATCCTGCCGATGCACAAGCGCGCGGCGGCCGCCAGCTGCATCGTGCCGCACCAGCAGCCCTTCGAAGTGCTCTACAGGCTCAACTGCGACAACCTCTGCGCTGACTTCCAGGTATGCACATTTAGCATACTAACGTTATACAGGTGGTATGATGTGGTAAGATAAGATAAGATCGTTTTCAGATGGTGGTGGCGTAAAGTTACATGCCGTGTGATTAACCTGGCCAGCCCCGTGGCAGTGCTTTGATTTTTTATTTTTTTCTCCCGCCCGAGCCGGTTTTCTATTAGGACATTACAAAATTGTTATAAAAAAAAGAAAATTGTGTGATACAAATTTTTTTTTTTACAATGACGGTTCATGACGTCAATAAGTGATATGATAATACTATCCTACATTGAATAAATAATTTCAATTTCAAATTTCAATTTCAATTAAGATAATTCTTTATTCAATAAACTTACTTATAAATAGGTACACTTATACAAAATAATTATGAGGCTTTCCTATTTCCTGAACTAAGAATGTGAATTCCTGTATCTCAGGTAAACAGATGGCCGACATAACTATCCTCTTTAAAAGAAAAAATAAAATAAAAATACTATACAATAAAAATAAACATACAAAATCATATTATACAATGGTGGAAACGGATCTTCCTTATTTGGGGTGGTATGGGATCTACCTCCTAGCGGTGGAGCCCGGGCAACGGCAACACAGGCTTGCCTATGGATAAGTCCGGCTGAACGATCCCACGTGCGCGGTGGCTGGCTCGCGACCACCATCCCACCGAAGTCTGGCGCCAAGTAGCTTGTTGCGTTCCCTCAGTGTGTGGGAGTGCCAGTGCCTTAACAGGCTTCTTCTGGGTGAGCTCGCTCCATCTTAGACTCTGTCTCTGTCCTATGACCTAGACTAGAGTCAAGAGCAAACCCATTATTAATAAAAAAAAAAACTTCGCGAGCTTCTGGCAAGCGATTGGCGAGGAACCACACAAGACCGAGACAAGTGGTGAGATCTCGTATCGGAGGCCAAGATTCACTTTGGGTCGTCGAGTAGGCGAAGTAATGTAAGTAATATGTCTTCTTCTTGCCAAAACTACTTGAAATTTGACACACATATAGAAAGTAACATAGACTTTATTAACAGTTGAGGGTTATGCGGGCAACGCCGCGGGTAACAGCTAGTATGTTTATAAATTCTTTTTGTGGAAGTGTAATCCAAAGTCCGATACTAATTTGTATCATGTTTTTTATTCCAGGAGGACCTGTCGTTCCGTTTCTCGTACGGCATCACGGCGCTCATTCAGCGCTTCCAGGGGAAGAACACCAACAAGATCGCGCTCAAGAACCCGCCCACTTACACCAGCGTAAGTTACACTATTGCTATTGAATCGGGTTTTTACTTCAATCCAATTTATTTATTCAAAAAACAGACAGTCTGTATGCGAAATTACAAAAAATATTATCAGAAATTACTGACTACTAAAATAAAAAAATAACAATTAAAATTAAAAACAATAAAATTAATATAATACATGCCAATCTTAGTTACAAAAAAATCATCAAATGTGTAGCAATTTCTTTCCAGTAAAAATGACTGTAGTTTTCGCTTGAAAATGTTAATATTTGTAATACATTTTAAATCATTTGGAAGTCCATTGAAAATGAAACAGATTGGTAAAGGGAGCTATGCTTTACAATATTTAATTTAGGTTTTATTACATTATGTAGGTCTATCCTAGTACTAAAACGAAAAGTAATTTCATCTTCTGTTTCAAAAATCGATCTATGCTTGATTTAATCTATCTATACTATTATACAATCGATTTGAGATTTGTTCTTATTTACTCCGTATACTTAAATGGTCATTTTGCCATAAGTTTCAATAAAAACCTTAGCTAAAAACGCACAAAAATGATAGCTTATAATATTTTGAGGATAAAGTTATTCCCATGAAACCTAATTAGTAGAAAGGCGCATAATGCAGTACAAAACTTCAAAAATACCTAAGAAATATGAAAAAGTGGTCAAATTCCGGTACAAAATAAAGCTAAGAATCAGGATTTTTTATAGTTCTTAGAAAATACTTCATGGGAGCAATTTTTAGTACATAAACACCTTAAAAAATGTTTAAGGTTAGATGTGTAGTGCAATTTTAGGCGATGGGCTGACAACATGTCACGTAAGCGATACATATGTTTGTCAGTCGTGGCTTAGCTGTTGGTTTTTACAGTTCGCTACGCTCTGCTTACCCCGTAAGGGATATAGGCGTGATATATGTGTATAACATTACATTTGCCGTGTGATGCCGGCTTAGAATAGCATCACCCCATTTCTTTCCCGTAGGAGTCGTAAGGTGCGACTAAGGAACTTGAGGGTGTGTGTTGAAATTTTAGGCGATCGGCTGACAACCTGTCACCCTCGAATATATGTCAGACGTGGCGTAAATGTCCGTCTTTGCTGTCGTTTACGCTCTGCCTACCCCGCAAAGGATTATAGGCGTGATATGTGTGTATGTGTGTGTACATTAAATTACATTTACAGCCAAAACAGTCCACCGCTCCTCCTATATGTATGTATGTAAGAAACATTTCTCTTCAGATCCCACCATCAATATCGTCAGTGCCGTCTTCGCTGGAGGTGTCCCGACCGGCGTCCAACGGGCCCCACGCGCTGGGGCCCCTCAGCGCCGAGGAGTGGAGCATGGTCTCGCGCTTCGCCCTCGGGGCCCTCACCTCGCAGGGCACCATGGGGGGCCTGCTGCTGTCCGGCCTGGTACTGTACAACTAACAATAATATATTGATTTGTATTGGCCTCAATTCGGGATATAAATTCTCCTTACTTGCCTTAAATTTGTGCTGTCAAACAGGTTAAGAAAAGGATAAGAGATATTTTAGTCGTGTCATGTCTTATAATTTCAAGCAAAATACGTGTTATCTGCCAAATAAGGCGACGATCAAAACAATGGCGACTAAATAGACTAGAAAAGGCGAAAAAACCACTGACGTTCTAAAAATGACAGGACTTAGATGTCTCCTATCCTTTTCTAAACTTATTTGACGGAAAGTGAGAGCACTAATTTCATGCAAGTAAGGAGAATTTATATCCCGATTTGAGGACATTGCCTCCATGATCTAGCCGTCTGATTTAAGTATCAGGATACAAAGGACCTTGGTTTCATTCACGGAGAGATAGATAGATGAACACTTTATTGCTTACAACATACACAATAGAAACAAAACAATACAGAAAACTAAATACTAAAACTAAAGCAAAGGCGGCCTTACAGTTTGCAGCTATTTCTTCCAGGCAACGTTTACATTAAAATAAGGAGAGCAGGATATCCGAAGTAAAAATTTGTTAATTTATCACTATGGAATTCTTTTACTAGTTTGGTAAGACATTGCAGGCCTTACCAACTGATTAATGTAGGTAAAATTAACTTAGATGGTGGTCTCTACACTACACATGGCAGTAGAAAGTGGAAGTAATAATCTGGAATTCGTTGGGTTAACATAGACTCCCTCCAGTACCCGATATTATCTAACTACAGGCTACAATTTTACATGTGAAATTCGATGTTCATTGCGTAGTTGGTTAGCCATTATGATACTAGGAATATGAACCGGCTACGCAATGTACTAAGAATTTCACCTGTAGACTTGTAGCCTGTAGTTTTATAACATAGGCACCAGATAAGCGAGCAAACGCAAATGGTTTCACAAACATAATCGTTTTTCCAGCTTTTAAAAACAGTGGGATGGCGCATCGTGGCCGTGACCGGCGTCGTGTACGGCGCGCTCTACATGTACGAGCGACTCACCTGGACCGCCAAGCAGCAGGAGCGCGTGTTCAAGAAGCAGTACGTCGCGCACGCCAGCAAGAAGCTGCGCCTGATCGTGGACCTCACCAGCGCCAACTGCAGCCACCAGGTGCAGCAGTGAGTATACCACACACTCCTCACTGGACCGCCAAGCAGCAGGAGCGCGTGTTCAAGAAGCAGTACGTCGCGCACGCCAGCAAGAAGCTGCGCCTGATCGTGGACCTCACCAGCGCCAACTGCAGCCACCAGGTGCAGCAGTGAGTATACCACACACTCCTCACTGGACCGCCAAGCAGCAGGAGCGCGTGTTCAAGAAGCAGTACGTCGCGCACGCCAGCAAGAAGCTGCGCCTGATCGTGGACCTCACCAGCGCCAACTGCAGCCACCAGGTGCAGCAGTGAGTATACCACACACTCCTCACTGGACCGCCAAGCAGCAGGAGCGCGTGTTCAAGAAGCAGTACGTCGCGCACGCCAGCAAGAAGCTGCGCCTGATCGTGGACCTCACCAGCGCCAACTGCAGCCACCAGGTGCAGCAGTGAGTATACCACACACTCCTCACTGGACCGCCAAGCAGCAGGAGCGCGTGTTCAAGAAGCAGTACGTCGCGCACGCCAGCAAGAAGCTGCGCCTGATCGTGGACCTCACCAGCGCCAACTGCAGCCACCAGGTGCAGCAGTGAGTATACCACACACTCCTCACTGGACCGCCAAGCAGCAGGAGCGCGTGTTCAAGAAGCAGTACGTCGCGCACGCCAGCAAGAAGCTGCGCCTGATCGTGGACCTCACCAGCGCCAACTGCAGCCACCAGGTGCAGCAGTGAGTATACCACACACTCCTCACTGGACCGCCAAGCAGCAGGAGCGCGTGTTCAAGAAGCAGTACGTCGCGCACGCCAGCAAGAAGCTGCGCCTGATCGTGGACCTCACCAGCGCCAACTGCAGCCACCAGGTGCAGCAGTGAGTATACCACACACTCCTCACTGGACCGCCAAGCAGCAGGAGCGCGTGTTCAAGAAGCAGTACGTCGCGCACGCCAGCAAGAAGCTGCGCCTGATCGTGGACCTCACCAGCGCCAACTGCAGCCACCAGGTGCAGCAGTGAGTATACCACACACTCCTCACTGGACCGCCAAGCAGCAGGAGCGCGTGTTCAAGAAGCAGTACGTCGCGCACGCCAGCAAGAAGCTGCGCCTGATCGTGGACCTCACCAGCGCCAACTGCAGCCACCAGGTGCAGCAGTGAGTATACCACACACTCCTCACTGGACCGCCAAGCAGCAGGAGCGCGTGTTCAAGAAGCAGTTGGCAATCCTACCACCACTGTACTCATCATCATCATCTATCATCATCATCACAAGCCCACATTCACCCGCTGCAGGGCATGGGCCTATTCTCTACTGCGTCAATCTTCACGGTCCTGTGCTAAACTCATTCATAGAGATCCCGTCGACTTGGTGATATCATCAGGCCACCGGGCTGATGGTCTGCCTGCTGACCTAAGTTTGTACAAAGCGCTATAATTGCCGTTTTAAAATAGTAGTTATTGGAACCAGTTTGCTAGAATGTCATCTTGTCACTTTGCAATAATTCCACACTGAAATTTTTCCACGTTGTAATTTTACACATCCGTCATTTTACCACTAACATTTTGCCATATTGACATCTTGGATGCTTTAAACATATTACCAGTGGCATTTTGTTTCTCATACTTTGCTGCCGTGTGATGTCGGAATAGAATAGCATCACCCCATTTCTTACCCATGGGTGTCGAAAGAGGCGACTAAGGGACTCGAGGGTGTGTATTGCAATTTTAGGCAACACAACCTGTCACTATAGTGATACACAGTTATCTGATTGACCCTCAAACTTTTGTCAGACGTGGTGTTAATATCCGTTGAACGGCCGTTAACGCTCTGCCTACCCCGTAAGGGATAAAGGCGTGATTTATGTATGTATGTACTTTATAATTTTCATAAAAACATATTAAATGCTGCAAAACTCCTCATTCCCCAGGGAGCTATCGACGATGTTCGCTCGGCTGTGCCGGCTGATCGACGAGGCGACCACCGAGATGGACGAGGAGCAGTCCGGCGTGAGGGAGGCCATCGCCATGCTGGAGCACGCCGCAGCATCAGCCAAGAAGCTGCGCAACAAGGCCAACTACCTGCACCACGAGCTCGAGCTCTTCGACGACGCCTTCCTCAAGCCCAACTAGGTGAGTGGGGGGGGGGGGGGGGGGGGGAGCCATGCTGGAGCACGCCGCAGCATCAGCCAAGAAGCTGCGCAACAAGGCCAACTACCTGCACCACGAGCTCGAGCTCTTCGACGACGCCTTCCTCAAGCCCAACTAGGTGAGTGGGGGGGGGGGGGGGGGGGGGGGAGCCATGCTGGAGCACGCCGCAGCATCAGCCAAGAAGCTGCGCAACAAGGCCAACTACCTGCACCACGAGCTCGAGCTCTTCGACGACGCCTTCCTCAAGCCCAACTAGGTGAGTGGGGGGGGGGGGGGGGGAGCCATGCTGGAGCACGCCGCAGCATCAGCCAAGAAGCTGCGCAACAAGGCCAACTACCTGCACCACGAGCTCGAGCTCTTCGACGACGCCTTCCTCAAGCCCAACTAGGTGAATGGGGGGGGGGGGGGGGGAGCCATGCTGCAGCACGCCGCAGCATCAGCCAAGAAGCTGCGCAACAAGCCCAACTAGGTGAGTGGGGGGGGGGGGGGGGGGAGCCATGCTGGAGCACGCCGCAGCATCAGCCAAGAAGCTGCGCAACAAGGCCAACTACCTGCACCACGAGCTCGAGCTCTTCGACGACGCCTTCCTCAAGCCCAACTAGGTGAGTGGGGGGGGGGGGGGGGGGCATGCTGGAGCACGCCGCAGCATCAGCCAAGAAGCTGCGCAACAAGGCCAACTACCTGCACCACGAGCTCGAGCTCTTCGACGACGCCTTCCTCAAGCCCAACTAGGTGAGTGGGGGGGGGGGGGGGGGAGCCATGCTGGAGCACGCCGCAGCATCAGCCAAGAAGCTGCGCAACAAGGCCAACTACCTGCACCACGAGCTCGAGCTCTTCGACGACGCCTTCCTCAAGCCCAACTAGGTGAGTGGGGGGGGGGGGGGGGGGGAGCCATGCTGGAGCACGCCGCAGCATCAGCCAAGAAGCTGCGCAACAAGGCCAACTACCTGCACCACGAGCTCGAGCTCTTCGACGACGCCTTCCTCAAGCCCAACTAGGTGAGTGGGGGGGGGGGGGGGGAGCCATGCTGGAGCACGCCGCAGCATCAGCCAAGAAGCTGCGCAACAAGGCCAACTACCTGCACCACGAGCTCGAGCTCTTCGACGACGCCTTCCTCAAGCCCAACTAGGTGAGTGGGGGGGGGGGGGGGGGGGGGCATGCTGGAGCACGCCGCAGCATCAGCCAAGAAGCTGCGCAACAAGGCCAACTACCTGCACCACGAGCTCGAGCTCTTCGACGACGCCTTCCTCAAGCCCAACTAGGTGAGTGGGGGGGGGGGGGGGGGAGCCATGCTGGAGCACGCCGCAGCATCAGCCAAGAAGCTGCGCAACAAGGCCAACTACCTGCACCACGAGCTCGAGCTCTTCGACGACGCCTTCCTCAAGCCCAACTAGGTGAGTGGGGGGGGGGGGGGGGAGCCATGCTGGAGCACGCCGCAGCATCAGCCAAGAAGCTGCGCAACAAGGCCAACTACCTGCACCACGAGCTCGAGCTCTTCGACGACGCCTTCCTCAAGCCCAACTAGGTGAGTGGGGGGGGGGGGGGGGGAGCCATGCTGGAGCACGCCGCAGCATCAGCCAAGAAGCTGCGCAACAAGGCCAACTACCTGCACCACGAGCTCGAGCACTTCGACGACGCCTTCCTCAAGCCCAACTAGGTGAGTGGGGGGGGGGGGGGGGGGGAGCCATGCTGGAGCACGCCGCAGCATCAGCCAAGAAGCTGCGCAACAAGGCCAACTACCTGCACCACGAGCTCGAGCTCTTCGACGACGCCTTCCTCAAGCCCAACTAGGTGAGTGGGGGGGGGGGGGGGGGAGCCATGCTGGAGCACGCCGCAGCATCAGCCAAGAAGCTGCGCAACAAGGCCAACTACCTGCACCACGAGCTCGAGCTCTTCGACGACGCCTTCCTCAAGCCCAACTAGGTGAGTGGGGGGGGGGGGGGGGAGCCATGCTGGAGCACGCCGCAGCATCAGCCAAGAAGCTGCGCAACAAGGCCAACTACCTGCACCACGAGCTCGAGCACTTCGACGACGCCTTCCTCAAGCCCAACTAGGTGAGTGGGGGGGGGGGGGGGGGAGCCATGCTGGAGCACGCCGCAGCATCAGCCAAGAAGCTGCGCAACAAGGCCAACTACCTGCACCACGAGCTCGAGCTCTTCGACGACGCCTTCCTCAAGCCCAACTAGGTGAGTGGGGGGGGGGGGGGGGAGCCATGCTGGAGCACGCCGCAGCATCAGCCAAGAAGCTGCGCAACAAGGCCAACTACCTGCACCACGAGCTCGAGCTCTTCGACGACGCCTTCCTCAAGCCCAACTAGGTGAGTGGGGGGGGGGGGGGGGAGCCATGCTGGAGCACGCCGCAGCATCAGCCAAGAAGCTGCGCAACAAGGCCAACTACCTGCACCACGAGCTCGAGCTCTTCGACGACGCCTTCCTCAAGCCCAACTAGGTGAGTGGGGGGGGGGGGGGGGGGGAGCCATGCTGGAGCACGCCGCAGCATCAGCCAAGAAGCTGCGCAACAAGGCCAACTACCTGCACCACGAGCTCGAGCTCTTCGACGACGCCTTCCTCAAGCCCAACTAGGTGAGTGGGGGGGGGGGGGGGGGAGCCATGCTGGAGCACGCCGCAGCATCAGCCAAGAAGCTGCGCAACAAGGCCAACTAGGTGAGTGGGGGGGGGGGGGGGGGGAGCCATGCTGGAGCACGCCGCAGCATCAGCCAAGAAGCTGCGCAACAAGGCCAACTACCTGCACCACGAGCTCGAGCTCTTCGACGACGCCTTCCTCAAGCCCAACTAGGTGAGCGAATACTGATAAGATGGAGAGATAGAGATAATTTATTCATAATAAATATTACATGTCAAATGTATACATAACTTATTCCATGGAATACAATACACGTACATTACATTGCATTATTATCATAATAATTACATTTCAAGCCTTTTTTTTTGCACAAAATTCATAAAAAGTTCATTTTTTTTAAAAAAACAAAATTCATTCATAAAAAATTCGTAAAAAGTTCAAGATGCATAAAAAGTTCAATTTTCTTTCGACTTTTTTATTTATTTACAGTTTGTTGCACATAAAAAATTACAGAAAAGACACAAAACATAAAGAAATACGAAACAACAGACACAGATTATTTCCAAGTAGAATATTCTTCCTCGAACTTATGTTCCCTGCGTTGTTAAAAAAAGGAATAATAGTAGGTTACGTAAGGAAAGCCGCAAATCAATTGCACCGCGAGGTTTATTGACGCCGGAACGTAGTTTAATGACAGTTCTATATTTAATTTCCTTAGAATACCTAATAGTTTCATAATCTCCACAGTAAATACCACTTACCGCAACGGGTTTGTGTCAGACATGACCAACTTACAATGCATGTAAAAGCATTATTAAATTCTGTTTTATAGACTAGTTCAACCCTTGAAATATTTGCAGCTATTTTTTACACTTTGTATTTCGTGTTTTTAATCATACGGTGGGCATCGAAGCGAGTTCAAACTTTTACAGTTAGCGATGCCACCCAAATGAGCCAAGCGAGCACCAAAATTGTAAGAATTTTGATTGTAGGGCGCTGCATTTGTTAAATACTTGATGTATCTAACCCCACGTTCACACTATGCCTCTATGGGTAGAGAAATAATAAGGAAAGTGGGCAGCGCGAATATGTAAACAGGTTACTGGCGCTGCTACTCGTCATGCCATTGCCTCTTCCCGTGCCGGCTTTTTCAATTTATTTATTTATTTTCTTTTCAGAGGATGAACTACACCCTGGTTGGATGCAGTGTTCACTCCGAGGGTCGGTAATTTATTTACAGTGGTCGCACTTGTTTACATTGTTGGAGTTTGGGCACATCTTATCTCTACTGTAGGTGGAGTCAGTATTGGTTAATGCCCCACTTTGACGATTTCATGCGATCGTCGTTACAATATCACTTAATAGTATAAAATGAAGCCGCTTCCCGTGTCCCTATGTATGCTTAGTTCTTCGAAAGTACGCAACGGATTTTGATTCGGTTTTCTTTAGTAGATTGAATGATTCAATAGGTTTTCATGTATAATTCATATCGGAAACACGGTTAGCAGCAGGTGAAACCACAGGGCGGGCCGCTAATTAATTAACGGAAACTCCTTTACTACTCTATCAAAAGTTTAGTTATTGTAATACTAACTTAGTGTACTTCAGAATGTGCCCAAACACGCAACGGTGGATACAATGGCGGACCAGTTATTTATTCCTTGTTGTAAGTTGTCGAGTGCTCGCTCACAGTAGGATTTAGACATGTGTGGCTGTACGACCCTGACAGGGATATCGAGTTGACGAACGACACGATGATCCCTGGTGTCGAGAGTTTAAGTTACCTTCCTGCTTCGTTTTCTTTACTGTTCACAAAATGTTGGTAACCTATTTTTGTCACAAAGTTTGAAAAAGTCTGCAGTTTTACTGAAGAAAATTTGCCCGGAGATTTAAAGCTCTCTTGATATTCAGTTGGAGAAAACTATGGTTTTGACTTACGTCCAGCAGTGGACTGCAATAGGCTGATGTATGTATGTATGTATGTATAAATTCCGAACTTTAGTGAATATCAGAGTGTCTTCTTTCTTTTCGTGTGGGACACCGAGTCGTCCAACGACACGATGAACCCTGGTGTCAGAGTTGTTCAACCGCCTACTACTAGTAGTTGGCATCTGACATGGTTGTGTAACGACCGCCATCTAAGTAATCATAGACAACAACCGGGACCGACGGCTTAATGTGCCCTCCGAGGCACACAACCATTTCTTTTCGGACAATCAGGTGGTTCACCCTGCAATCCTAACCAGACCGGGAACAAATTAACGAAGTGATATCATAGTGTAGCTGACATGACAAAATGTAGTGTCGTCCACGCCCCACATTCTTGCTTGGAAAGTAAACTCAAAAGTATTGACTTACTATTTTATGGCTATCCCTCAGGTTGCACTACCTCTCTATGTGCGCAAACCCTTAATGGTCTGACCGATATCCGGTCAACTATATCTACTATACTTTTTCTATATAGGTATTTATATGAATGTAAACAAACTAGACGTAATTATTCCCTACGACAGAAAAGGACAAAATAATAGCTGTCACTCAGGAATAGTAATACTGTATACATTGTTTTAAATACCTTCTTGAACAAAGTATAAGGATAGGTTCAATTCAATTCGAGATGATAAGAAATGACAGGTAATTCCGATCATATAAATGTGATTTCTCTGTTACCAACTGAAGGAATATTTCAAAACACCAAAGGATGTATTTTGTTCGTCAAGTTTACAACAGTCAGTAAGTCCGTGTATTTTTAATTTATTACCGATTTTTTTCAACTCTTTGTACAGTTGATGAAATACCACTATGTAAAATAAAACTTTTGTTATCGTTTTAAAAGTTATTTATCAGCTTTATATGTTGTAACAATGAAATCGCGTAGACATTTGTCTAAAAACTCGTTGAAATGTTTGACATTTTGCTTGTTATTATGAATTTATTTTTCCTTGGTGCGATGGTTCCTCGACTATTTTTATTTTTTTGTGTTTACCTTCCGATACCAAATACAATCTAGGTGCTAACTATAGTGAAATGTTCATAAGAACAACTCGATAATGTTAGTTACATTACATAACTTATATAAATGCATATGGAAGTTATTTAAAATATATTAGATTAAATCTTATGAAACACCTATTTATTTCAGTATTTTGTGGTTTTATAGTAACATTTGACGAGTTATAGAATATGGATGTCGGCAATGTATGGTGTAAATTAAGTAACTAATGCGAAGTTTTAGTTTTTTTTTGCTATTTGTTTTGCAGGATTGTAAGACTTTTGATTGTAGATCATTGCTTTTGTTAAATACTGAGTATGTCACACAATGCCTGGCAGAGAAATAAGGGAAGTGGGCAGCGCGAGCATGTAAACAGGTTACTCGCGCTGCTACTCATCAAGTCGCTGCCACTTCCGATGCTTCCGCGAGTGTCGGCTATTTGTGCGCGAGTCTAATAAACGGAAGCACGGGCGCGAGTGGAATGTATTGTTATCTCGCTCACTCATTTTGCTGCGAGAAGAGTATGGCAGCAGTGTGTGAACACTAGCTCGCGTTGATACTTCCGCGTTAGTATTTCGGGCAATATTCGCGGCAGCGGCAGAAGCAGGAGCATGGTGTGTACGTGAACTTGGTGTAAAACACTTCCCGTGTTATAGGTATACAATTTTTGAAATCTTGCAAAATTTTCCTGCCCGCGCTTGAAAATTTTGCAAATAAAAAGTATAAAATGCTTGTGTTTGTAAAGCAACTAATACTGTTTTATAAGTTTAATTTATTACTTTGGTTAGAGTGGGTGACTATTTTTTATACAGGGTGTTAGAAAAGTACGTTGCGTTCTTTTCACCAGACCAGAGCCCAAACAACTGAACAACTTTCCCCAAGACACTTTGTCGAAAGACACAGGTTGAAAAGTTTAGAAAAATTATTAGATCTTTCAATATGATTAAATACTAATGATAACTCGATCGAACAAAATAAATGGGAAGATTTTTATAAACCATCTTTAGAGAAAGTTATTCAGTTTCATTAATAGGTTCACCTCCATTACTTTCCCTAACACTCTGTAAAGTCAGTTAAAAAGAAATTTAGAAAATTTCACCAGTACGACTCATTTTAACTATTTACCATGAAATTATGTAGCCATTGAAGTTTTTAATGTTTTATTATATCTTAGCACTATGCATTTCGTGATTTCAACTCAGTCACTACATAAGTCTGTATACACATTTGTTTTTATAGTGAGGTCATTTATATTTATTTGAAAAACTCGTGATGTTTATTTTAGAGAAAATATAGGAATTGAATGTTGTAAAGCTAAAATGTATGGCTACAAGCAACTGCCAAAATTAATCACATACGAGTTTTGATTTTATAGAACACTTTAATCTTTGAAAAAAAACGTTGTCACTTTCAGATGAGAAAAGTGAAAAAAAAGTACAGGAGATCTATTCTCCATAGCTCGCGTCGCCTTTTTATAATAAGTATGGCCGCCATCTTTTTCCTCGCGACCAGTAACGAAAAACATGGTTGTTACTTCTTATCTTTTTATAATGTTTTATGATTGAAAAGGACAATATCAGTATTGGTTCATTCGTATAAACTGTGAATTGAGATAAGTAATATAACGTAAGGGCCGCCACAGAGAAAGTGCAGTTTTTGCGAGCGACAACTCGAGCACTGTTGACTAGACATTCGAAAAGAAATACTATCATAGAAAATAAAGGTGACATTGGCATTGGCGTCCATCGGCAACCGGCGGCTTTCGTCATTCTAGGCAGTCACCTTTTTTCAATTACGTACTGTTCTTTTTTTAATCTCCATGTAATATGCTCGCGCTGTCGCTCGCAAAAACATACGTTTGGTATGCAGCAGCCCTAAGTCTTTCAAAAATTATTATTGCATGTATTATTGCTAAGTAATTAGATCGAACAAATTAGCTTTACAATATTGAATATCCTATGTTAGTAAGATGTTTACCTGTTCACTGTACATTGTACTAATAAATAAATATAAATAAAATGTGTAGGAAGGTAAATGGGAGCCATGCAACCGTTGATATTATAGTTTGTTGTCTATTGTAATTAGTTATCGCATAATTAGGTGAATTTCATATGTAAATAAAACGAATAAAGGATTCCTTTATAAAACAATACTCTTTTATTTTCAATAGTTTTAGTAACGAGATCAGACTGTGATTCTTCTCTAAAAGAAGTATTATGTTCTTATTAATAATGAACCCACGACCCTCGGCGTAGCATGCAGGGGCACTATTTGCTATGCCATCAAGACTGAGTGAATAAAATATACATTTTTAATATACATATTAGTAGACATATTTGATTTTTCAAAGTAAAAGGTTAACAACAAAATTGCGGTTTTACCGCCTCGCAAAAAATCTTGCTCGGCTCAGGAAACTTTAAAAAATTGATAAGACGTGATATTTTGCCAATAGCACCCAATAGCTATGCAGCTAAAATGTCGAAGCGTCGATAGGGACTTGATTTCAAAACGTGACTGTTCACTTCGTCACTGGCTCACATAAGTAAAAATATTGTTTACAGTAAAATCGTGTTTATTTTCCAACTGCAGTTGTTTCGTTGGTTGAAGCTGGAACAAGCAATGAAACAATTTATTGTTTTTGATATTTAAAGGCACGTTGTTGTCATGTACCGCCACCCTGTCCAAGTAATCAGACTCACAGACAGCAACAAAGTGCCCTCCGAAGCACGGAACCATATTTCTTTTCGGACAATCAAGTGGTTCAGCCTGATAAATATCAACCGTGTTGTGAGCCCTCAGGAACGATCTGTCTACTTTCCCAATCGGTCTACTTCCCGATCGGTCTACTTTCCCGATCGGTCTACTTTCCTGATTAGTCTACTTTTGCAATCGGTCTACTTCCCGTTCGGTCTACTTTCCCGATTAGTCTACTTTCCCGACTTTTCCAGTCGGTCTGCTCAATCAAAGTAAAAATTACTCGCCAGGCTTGGTGTTAGTTGTTATCTGAATACACAGTAAATTCTGCTGCTCATCCTCTGTCAACGGGGCTTTTCACGGGAAAATATGTGGTTCCAGGAATTCTAAGCAACGAGCACACGAAAAAAAATCACCGTCCGAGACACAACCGTCCGAGACACATCCTTACGGAAGAAGATGATGAAATCACAGTAGCCACTGCTGCAGCCATTGCGAGTAGATCACACTCCACAAGCTCTTCAAGCAACCGACGCCCCCGCCGGCGGGGGCGCGGAGGTCCCTCATTTGCTCCCCACTTTGGGAACTACCGGCACGTGCCGGGTAGATTCAGTCCAATATGTTCTCCCCAGAACAACTCGTAAGCCCAATCGCGCCCCAAGGGCGCGATTGAGCTGGTTGTTTGAACAACCACAAGCTTTTCCGGGTGAGCTCCTGCTCCCCACCATACAGTCAGGTGTAGATTGAAAGCCCCGGGGCTAAAAATCGTAGGGTCCACAACTAAAAAAAAAAAAAAACACGAAAAATTATGTAACTCCGTAACTCCTTACTGTCTTTTGTAAAATCTGGCTGGCCACAATGCTGGCCACTCAGAAAAAGATTAGATTATTTTAAATTAAAATAGTTGTCCACTTCAGTGTTACTGTCAGCAACGGACAGTGTCAATTGCCACATTTATCAATTTTACTTTTAACAATAACTATTAGAAACGCAAATTAGATAAAATGATTTTCTTAAAAAAAACAAATGGGCATGAAATGCTTTTAATAGACGGATACAAGTTCAATTGCGGTAAATTTTATAAAAATGGATCTACTTTATGGCGGTGTAGCAACCGAAATGAATGTTCGGCTACAGTGACAATAGACATAACTAAAAAGATAATTTTGAAAAAGAGAGAACACACGTGTTTGGAAGATTTCGTAAAAACTGATGTGCTGAAAGTCTTGGACAAGTGCAAGGAAGAAGTATGTAAAGATTTTGGCCCAATCCAACCAATATATGAAAAAATATTCGCAGAACATCAAAATAATTAATTGCTCGTGGTGTAAGTAGAATTTAAGGAAGGATAATTTTAAGTTTTCAAAAAGAATATATTGTTTGAGAGTTCGTTTTTAGGGAACCTATTAATAAAACCTATTAATAAAACCTATAAATAAAGCAGAATTATTTTGTTATCAACGGATTGTATTTTCTATATTCCCATGTCAATTCATATAAACGAAGTTAAAGGCCATCAAACGCATGTTGCGTGCGTGCGTGAGAAAATAGTATGGAGATGACAGGAGACGACATAGCGTGTAGGTCACGTGATGCATGCGTCTCCTGTCATCTCCATACTATTTTCATACGCACGCACGCAACATGCGTTTGGTGTGAGATGTCCTTATAGGTACCATTCATTTCGTTGACTTGAACCCATTTAAACTATGCAATTTTAAGGCCATTGCACACCGGATGCGTGCGTGCGTCTCATCCCTTCATCCCCGTGGACCACCCTTGTCCACCTGCTATAGGTGGACCACGGGCAGGTTTTTTTCCCCGTGGTTCACTTTATTCCAACACTTCGAGCTATCAAATCCCTTTGTTCCCAGTTGTCACTAAATGTAGATCTCATCAAGCCCTAAAACTTTCCCAAAGAAACTAATGATCTAGTATGCATAGTTTCCAAGAAAAACGAGTTTAAAGTTTGACAGCCGTCATCCGAAATGTAGATCTCATCAAGCCCTAAAACTTTCCCAAAGAAACTAATGATCTAGTATGCATAGTTTCCAAGAAAAACGAGTTTAAAGTTTGACAGCCGTCATCCGAAATGTAGATCTCATCAAGCCCTAAAACTTTTCCAAAGAAACTAATGATCTAGTATGCATAGTTTCCAAGAAAAACGAGTTTAAAGTTTGACAGCTGTCATCCGAAATGTAGATCTTGTCAAGACCTACAACTTCCTCAAAGAGAGTGGTACTGAACCTTAGAGGGATAGTGATGAAAGTCAATTGACCAATCAGGAAAATGGACGCTCTGTGAAAGTAGACCGATTGGAAAAGTAGACGCATTGGGAAATAGACGGTTTGGGAAAACAAGTTGACTGTTTGGTAAAATAGACGCTTCGTGAAAGTAGACCGATTGGGAAAGTAGACAGATCGTTCCTGAGTGCCCCACCAAATTCGATTTAAATAACATGAAAAAACTTAAACACCACTATGATCTAAATTGCCGAACCAAGTTATGTTAAATAGTAAGGAAAGTGTGCAGCGCGAGTATAATAAACAGGTAGTTACTCGCTCTGCTACTCGTCATGCCGCTGTCACTTCTCGTGTTCCCGCGAGTGTCGGTTTTCCGTGCGTGAGTCAAAGGAACGGCTTCACAAGCGCGATTGCTATCTCGCTCACTAGTATTGCTGCGAGAACAGTATAACGGCAGTATGTGAACACTGGCGTTACTTCCGCGGTAGTATTACGGGCAATATTCGCTGCAGCGGTTGGAGCAGGAGCAAGAGCATGGTGCGAACGTAGCAATACATATACAAATAACACGCCTATATCCCTTGCGGAGTAGGCAGAACGTAAACAGCCGTAAAAAGACTGACATTTACGCCACGTCTGACAAACTTTGAGGGTCATTCAGCATTACACAATAAGAAGAATCAAATGGCCGTGAGATGCCGGCTTAGAATAGCATCACCCCATTTCTTTCCCATGGGAGTCGTACGTAAGAGGCGGCAAAGGGACTCAAGGGTGTGTATTGCAATTTTAGGCGATGTGCTGACAACCGGTCACTATGGCGATACACAATTTTCCGAATGACCCTCAAATATTTGTCAGACGTGGCGTAAATGGCCGTTTAATTGCGGCTTTCTACGCTCTGCCTACCCCGCAAGGGATAATAGGCGTGATATATAAGGTCCTATTAAATTCAGTGCAAATATTTTTAGGCTGAGCTCTACTCGTAAAACTGAACAACTTTTCCCAATACACATAGGTCGAAATACGAAAAATAAAATTGCACCTCTCATACAAAGTGACACTTTTTTTGAACATTGTTGTATGGTAGGTCCAATTTTTTTTTTTCATATTTCGATTTATGTTTATTGGGAAAAGTTGTTCAGTTTTACGAGGCCTAAAAATATTTGCACTGAATTTAATAGGACCTTATATGAATGTAATGTATGTATGTAAGAATCAAGTAATAAACTGAACTTACAGTAGGCGCATCTCGCTTAAACTCCGCCTTGCTGAAGGAGACCACGCCCCCTTCGGCCGTCATCCCGTAATGCTGGCTCGCTTTCACAACCTCATCGTCACTGTTGAACCGCAGCCAGCGTCGCAACACTGCCGCGGGCATCGTCAGCGTCTTACTGTTGTACGCGTGACTCATCACTTGCAAAGCTTGTCTGGAAAACAAATTAAAAAAATGCTGTAAGTAATTTTTTTTGAGAGGTGAACCAGTCCATGAATCTGAACAACTTTTCCCAAGGAGCATGGGTCGAAATACAAAAATATTAATTGGATCTTTCTTCTCATACAAAATGTTTCAGTTGACAGGGTCAATTTGTATGGTAGGTCTTCTCTCAGTTCCTCGGGGAAAGTTATTCAGTTTCATTGGCTTGTTTGTTCACCCCTTAAAATATCTTCAGCAATTTTTATATACTTCCTGGATGAAATATGAGGAAAAGTTTTGGACCTCCCATAGTAAAGTCATCTTCTATTGTTCACGAATTTTCAAGGGAGATCAATTAATTTTTAGTAGGTTTACCTAATTTCTAATAAATTTTGTTTCTTATCTATTACTTTACTTATTACTTTGTGCTAATCTCGCATCTTTCCTTTGATCTAATGTTCTATTTGTGAGACATCTTATATTATCCATAGGAAAAAAATATTATCATAGTTCAAGCTAGGAGTTCTTATTAGTTAGAAACTGATAATCTAGAAACACAGGGATATAAGTATAATCAAAAATAATGCCCACTTAACAGAGAATGTGCTGCCGCAGACCAAACATACGCTTTTGCGAGCCACAGCTCGAGCACTTTTCGAAATTCAAAAAATAACTATAGGTAATTGAAATAAAGAGACATTGCCTAGAAGAACGCCGCCGGTTGCCGCCGGGCGACCGTGAGAGACGTTTGTCATTCTAGCTAATGTCAACTATATTTCAAGTATGATAGAATTTCTTTTCGAATTTGTAATCAAAGTCGCTCGCAAAAACTGCTCTTGCTCTGCGGCGTCCCTTACAAGTTACCTGGCGACTTACTTCTGTAGTGTAGGTAGATAAAGGCTTATTGCACAGAGCTGCAAGGGACACAGCATTTCCATCAGTTGACACACCCTGATGTAGTTCCCTCTTTGGTTTGCGATTGAAACGTCGTACGCCAGCTTTAGTTTGGGATTGCTGAAAACAGAAAATACTTTTCGAAAAATTCAGTTCTTAAACTAAATGTAAATTATTAAATACCAAATTTTTAAAAGTTTCCCTGTTAGGTATACAATTTTAGATAACCCGTGCCACGCGATATTGGCATTGATGAAATTCGCGGGCAGTGTCTGAGCTGCGGTAGCTAGTAATAGCGAAAGTAGCAGATTGAAATCCTGCCCGCGGTAGAAAATTTTAGAAGTTTTCTAAAATTTAAATTCATTTTTAAGAGCACAGGGAAGAATGGAAGAAAGTGAGGGAGACCTTTGCCCTGCAGTGGGACATTACAGACTAGAAATAGAATATAATAGGTAGAGCAACACTACTTTGTAGAACAGATGTAGAACATCAAACTTATAGTTTTTTTTACCTTACCTTGCTAGTTCGGTAGATAGTGCCAAATATCTAAACAGAGGATTCAGATCATTCATGTTGCACAATATGTAAAGGCTTTCAATCAGAACCTTGTCACTTTTCAGTTTGTACTTTAAATCCAAATTGGACAGAAGGCCAGATATTTCATCTAACTGATCATCTTTGGTACAAGTTAGATACCACTTCATGCATTCTAGGAGGTACTTTTTGTTCAAAACTGGGTCAAAATCTTTTAGTGGTGCATCACATAATCTGTAATTTTAAAATTGGTTTAGCAACAATGCTGTGTCGAGCGGGCAACACACATATCACGCCTATTATCCCATGCGGGGAAGGCAGAGCGTAAACGGCCGCAAAAACGGACATTTACGTCACGCCTGGCAAATATTTGAGGGTCTTTCGGAAAATTGTGTATCGCCATAGTGACAGGTTGTCAGCCCATTGCCTAAAATTGCAATACACACCCTTAAGTCCCTTAGTCGCCTCTTAAGACTCCAACGGGAAAGAATTGGGGTGATGCTATTCTAAGCCGTGCCGGGCCTTAAGGTTTAACAGAGTACATGAGTACATCAACAGTCACTACTAGGCAGAGGTATTGTCATACTCCATATGCTTGGCAGGTGGATGCGATGAGTTCAGTGCAATTTGTTGCATTCACAAGGAATGCTGCTGGCCATTTCTTGACTAAGTTTATCCCTTCGTCACCCATCATGCGTAGAATATAGGTGATGCAATAAAAACATTTTAACTGCTTGTTAAAGTTTCATTCTAATATTAATGACTATAATTATTT
Organism: Tuta absoluta; assembly: GCA_027580185.1. NCBI lineage: Eukaryota > Metazoa > Arthropoda > Insecta > Lepidoptera > Gelechiidae > Tuta > Tuta absoluta. Next base: position 2,203,865 of record JAQAHW010000003.1, read on the forward strand.
GTCGTTGGACTAGTCGTGAAATCGAGAAGTTTCTAAACGGGTTTCTATTAACTTCACACCCACTTACTTACCTACCTTGCTTTAATACTTATGTTCAAAACTTACTTGTACCCATAGAAGACATAAAACCTGATCATTGGTTCCAACAGGTGTGCGCACTGTTCCGGAGGCAATCTCTGTATAGTCATGTCCTGCCGAACTGCTCTGAGCCGGTCATTTATGTAATCATATCTACATGCGGTGGGTAAGTCAATCCTTTTTGTGCAACTACAATAAACAAGATTTTTTCAAGTAAAGTAAATAGGAATCCTGTAACTGTGTGAGTTCATTTAGATATAAAACTTGGTTGGAAAGTTGAGGTTATTATTTATTATACTATGTCACAAGTATCATTCCACTGATACAACTGTTATCTTATTCAATTTGCATAGGGAGAAATAGTTAGGTACCTATCCTATATTATATTATAACTTTAGGATAGGAGCAAAACTTATAAAATATATTTTTTATCATCAGGTGCTCAGAATATGCTATGGGATTTGGGGGCAATAAATTGATCTAGTCCAGTTTTATTTTCCAAAAGTCACAATTCACCCATATTTTGCAAGACGTTTTTTTTAATGAACTGCGCCATCTAGTGGTGAAAATCAAAATACCGAGTGCTCGGTCCACACCAGCTGGTATGGTAATATACTGAAAGTTATAGATATGAATCTTACTCCAATATGAGGTGTTGTACAGTATCTTTGAGCACAGGGTACGGTCGCAGTAGACTCGGCACTGCCACGTCTAAGTCCGCCGCCGACCGACAGTAGCTCTTCACATATTTCCGAACTATAGGACCCCAAACTTCTAAAACATGCACCATCCTTTCTTTCTCACGCCTGCAATATAAAAACAGCCATACAAAAGTAAACAACTAAGTAATACGAGGTAGAATTGGTTTCAGTACTTCAAGAAGTTTTAAACTGTACTTACATGGTTACTTCTTGCTCTGGACACATTTCCATGCAAGTGCCTCTAATAGCCTCCGAGTCCGTATTACATTCTTGTATATTTGTACAGAAGAAATCGAAATATGACATGGTTTTATTTAAATCTACGCAATTTGTAAATACGCTCGACCGGCGAGAAATAGAAATCGTTTCACACTCCTTTTTTTTACAATCAGCTGATTGAGTCCGTATAGTGTACGACAGTGTTTCGCATAGCATAATAATGACCGACACAACTATGTACAAACCAAGCGTGCACGAGAGTGGTAATAGAATCAAAACAATCAATGTCGCCAAGAACACCCCTATACCAACAATGTACCCCGAGCAAGCACAACACTAATCAACGAAAAGATGTGCAATTAATTGAATGCAAGAACTACTTATACATATAAGGTGAAATTTTACATGTGACTGATATTGCACGACTGGACTCGGTCTAAGAAGAAATCTGAACGGGACTTGTTTTTATAAACGTCAATGCCCATTTTTGCTTGTACTTTGACAGAGGGGAAATACTTTGTATGCCTACCTACTCCCTTCCGGGACGGAAGGCCGTCGTTGTTTGAAGGACTTCATTAACTATGATGTAATTATTTTTTTCAATACCGCTCTGTACATTATTTGTCCGCGTGAAGACGATCCAATGATTTCGTCGTAAATAGTCATGTTGTTCATAACATTGTGGGCATTTGTGGGGCATAATCGTGTTGCGCACAATCAATGACGTGCTTTGATGGTTCCCAGCTGAGTGTATATTTTAATCTAGGGTCCACAGCTTATTTCAAGATTCTGCCTTCACAAACCTTTTGTACCTTTGATAAGATTGCTTATTTTGGTAATGAGAAGATTTGTACCGCAAGGATTTTAGAAATATCGCCATTTTACAGTGTCACAGGGACCAAATGTTTTTATAACCTCAAAATTGGAAAAGCTTCAATATCTCTGCAAAGGATTGATCTAGAAACAAAATGATCGCATGGATGCCGTTACAAATCGCAAATCTTTATTTGTACCGCTTTTTTATACCTTGTAAATACGAGATAGAGGAGTAAAAGGCGATTAACGCTCATATGGCATTTGGTTGTTGGGCTTTCGTATATCTCCGTAAATATAGCGGTACAAATGTTCTGAAAGAAATCCCAGTAACAATACAAGCGGTACACTACATAGCTACAACCAAAAAAGCCGTATCTGCTCTAATTTACGAGAAAACAACACTGTAAAATTTGCAAGAAAATGATATGTACATGACCAAAGCTCGGCCACGTCACAGTATAATTAATAGTACTAGCGTACAGTATGGTCACTCCCTGCATCCCCCTAAAAGCGCCGCCCACCCGCGCACAGAGGACGCTCAGACACCGGCTAGCAAGGACGTGACGACGACTTGGTGCAGCGAGCGAAGGCAGCGTAAATTATACTAAACTAATTAATATTAGAAATAATTTTGTGATCGGTGTGTGTTGTGCTATGTACGGTTGTTTGAGCACTGCAATCGACAAATCTAAAACCTGTCTTTACAAATCTAAGTATTTTTAAAGCGTTTTATGTTTTAGTAGCAAAGAATAGACGCTTATGTTTTATATTTCTTTGACATTATCCGTTTAAGACCTTATTCTATCAGTTCACGCTGAAAACAAAACAAATTCTATAAGAACAAAAAATCATGTTTTCAACTTACGTAATATTTTGGTGACCGTCATTTATTTCCAAAAAAGTTATTCCGTTTATACTATTTGAAATAGGAAACTATTGTAAAAATTGAGCATAGACATCCACCTTACAGCATAAGTACATTATGATTCCTATTTATTCCTAATCCGCGCGCAATGAGTTTCTAGTAATTGGGGTCATCGAACTTGAACTGACCGGGCAATGGCGGTGGCCGGCCAGCCATTCTTTTACAAGCCCGCAAATCAAATTCAAACCCGCTATTACAAGGTCATTTCATATTTATTGCCGCACATTGTGTTCCCGATTCGCGAACGCACCACGAACAAATTAAGGTAAAATGGCGGCAACCCTGACATGTCTTATCTCACACACACAAGCATGGTTAGCGTTCACCTACGCGAGCTTAAACTGTGTGCGTAGCAACGCGTTTGTTTCATATATTTGAGCGCCAGTGTCCGAGGTGTGGCCACTGTGTTCACTTTTAGACTTTTAGCAGCGGTAATATGCGGATTTCGGATTCTGATTCCGATTTGCACTTTATACCGACCGAAATATATTTCATTTTCTTCAAACAAGTAACTAATACATAGATGGACCGTCAAAGAAATAAAGTTTGTGTGGTGAAGGCGAAAATTTAAATTCAGTCGCGTCAGTTACAAACCTTAAACGTTTTACACACATATTGCCTTCGGTAATCGTTCCTGTAGTTTCGGAGATTAGCCCGGTGAAACAGACAAACAGACAGACAAAAATATTGAAAATATAAATTATGAAATTTGTTCTAATCAAATTTTAACATCATTTACGATTAGTTTTTCGTAAATTTGTTCAATACACGGGTTTTATTGTTTAATTATATTATATGTATAGATTGGTCCCCTTATTTTTTATTAATTTTGGTTAATTATGGTACGAATTTACCATAATGACGAGTTGCCGAGGGTAATATGAGTGTTAAACGCTTCTCGTTGGTAAACTGATGCAGCATAATGTAAATAGACGAATAAGAATAATACTATATTAGGCCTGCGCCATACAAACTTTAATCCTTTGACGGTCAACCAATTTATTAGGTACCTACTTGCTTGAAGAAAATGAAATATATTTCGGTCAGTATGAAGTGCAAATCGAAGTCCAGAATCCGAAATTCGCATTAATCCGCTGCTAAAAGTCTAAAAGTAGAACACCGTGGCCGAGCTTTGGTCATGTACATATCATTTTCTTGCAAATTTTACAGTGTTGTTTTCTCGTAAATTAGAGCAGATACGGCTTTTTTGGTTGTAGCTATGTAGTGTACCGCTTGTATTGTTACTGGGATTTCTTTCAGAACATTTGTACCGCTATATTTACGGAGATATACGAAAGCCCAACAACCAAATGCCATATGAGCGTTAATCGCCTTTTACTCCTCTATCTCGTATTTACAAGGTATAAAAAAGCGGTACAAATAAAGATTTGCGATTTGTAACGGCATCCATGCGATCATTTTGTTTCTAGATCAATCCTTTGCAGAGATATTGAAGCTTTTCCAATTTTGAGGTTATAAAAACATTTGGTCCCTGTGACACTGTAAAATGGCGATATTTCTAAAATCCTTGCGGTACAAATCTTCTCATTACCAAAATAAGCAATCTTAACAAAGGTACAAAAGATTTGTGAAGGCAGAATCTTGAAATAAGCTGTGGACCCTAGAATAAAATAGACACGACTTAATTGACAGTTCAGCTTTTGTTCAGAAAAAAATACTGCAAGCATGCAAGTGCGAGTCTGACTAGTCTGACGCGCTCGCAACAGGAGTTCCGTATATTTTTAACCAAGGAGGATGTTCTCACGATAACCAGAGAATAACGATGTGTTGTATTGTAATGTAAAGAGAAGCGCTTCGGTAAACTTTAGAATGAATACTGTATTGTATGTCCTATTTATTAGAAGTCATATTATCATGGAAGCATGTAAGTTTAAAAAATATATTAGTGCCACAAAGGTTTTTATTCTTCCTTGTCCTTGACCTTGTCGTCACGATTAAGATGTTCAGCGCAAATTGTCAAATTTACAAAAGCCTGTTTTACTATTGTCGATCGTTCATTGATTCGTTCATGGCATGGATAACGGTAAAGTTAAATGCGATCAAGCAAACCCGGCAAAGGATGAATATAAATGTAAGAACGAGCAATAAAATAAAAATCTATTCAAAAGATAGTAAAATAAATTGCAAAAAAGGACAAAACAAAGCACCATAAAACATCACAAAACACACATTCACATTTTTATAATATTCTCTTTGAGTTCCTTCAATTCTTTGTTGTAAATCCACTTAATACCTGTCGCTGATGCTGCACTCGACGGTCTGGTTATTGGTCTGCGGAAAGCAAAACAATAATTAAAAATATAATAATGCTACCTGTCTGCACTAAGAAGTAGGGATTTAATAATAAAATAAATAATTTAATAATAAAATAAATAAACACTCAAACCAAACACAAATACTTGAAAATTAACAAATATTTGTGCTGTGCGGGGATCGAACCCACAACCATCGTCGTATTAGGCAGAGATTCTATCCGCTACGCCGCGCCATCGGGCCAGTGATCTAAGTGGCAACAGAAGAAAATAGAAAGAGCATTTTGCTATACACGGTGTTGAAAAATTCACAGCAAATATTTTAAGGGGTGAACCAGTTCGTGAAACTGAACAACTTTCCCCAAAGAACATAGGTTGAAATATAAAAAAATGGCCCTCATATACCTACAAATTAACCCGGCCGTCTAACACACTATGTAGACTTGTTTTTTTTTTCGTATTGCGACCTTTGTTTATGTTGTTCAGTTTTATGAGAATATTCATTCTCGAATATTTTCGTCGACTGGGCTGGTTCACGTCTTAAAATATTTGCAGTTGATTTTTTACACCATAATATATGTCACTTCCCTGCAGATACTTACAGGATTTTCTTTCCGATAAGGTTTTCTATTCTGACGCTGGCCCACAACCACGGCCCCTGGTTCTTATGCTCCTCCTGGCAGAAGCACACCTGCGCTTTAGGGAACTTGACCACTTCCTTCAGGATCAGGTCGTAAGGGAAAGGGTATAGTTGCTCTATCCTGGCCACGGCTATCTTGTCCTCAATTTTCATTTCCTTTAACAGTTCTGTGATAGTGACGGCGACCTTGCCGGAGCAAAAGATCAGCTTTTTTACACCGTCAGGATTTTTTGCGGCCGGTCCAGTCGCTGGGTACATCCTGGAAAAATAATATAACAGTAAATAAGGAAGCAGTAGTTCAAATCGAAGATTTGAATCACTGCGACATGGGTTACTTCAGGGTCTGGTAAACTGTTTAAAATCTCTGCCTATAGGATCTCTTCTGTATCTTTCTTTCGTGTCCCCGATGAACCCTGACTAATGACTAAGAGACTCGAGGGTGTGTATTGCAATTTTAGGCGATACACAATATGACCCTCAAATGTTTGTCAGATGTGGCGTAAATGTCCGTTTTTTACAGCCATTTACGCCCTGCCTACCCCGTAAGGGATTAAAGGCGTGATATATGTATGTATGTTTGTATGACCACCGGGCCGATGGTCAGCCCACTGGCCGCTTTCTATCCCTCGGCCGCCACTCTGTCACTGCTTTGGTCCACCTTACATCTTCCCGCCTTACCAAGTGTCCTGCCCACGCCCACTTGAGCTTAGTTATTAAAAGCAGACTATCAAAGTTAAACACCACTACCCGAAGATAACTATGCAAGATGTCGTTTTCATCTCTGTTTTGCTCACGCTCTCATTTAGGTGTCTGGCAGAATCATCAGCGTCACAGCTTGCTGTGGCAACAAGCTGAGCCAGCGCCTTTTCACTGTCATACACAGTGCACAGCAGTGAGTTAAAACGACATGGTTGCACCAACCTCATATACCTCGCTTTAAAAACTTTTATTACTTACGTTTTTTATTTTACTTTTTATGTAGCTATTGTGTATGTTTAAGGTAAGCCGTTTGGTGCCAGCAGAGTAGAATAGCACCACCCCATCTCTTCCCGTGGGGGTCGTAAGAAGCGACCGAGGGATAAATCCGACCCAAGCACAACGGTCCTGGAGAGGCCAACTCCACAATTAAACCCGGAACAGGGTCTCCGTCAGGCGCGTGTGACAGAGATCTACCGCGCGGCAGACTCCTGCAGCCGACCTGGCTCCGCACGTATCGACTAGTCGTTCCTGCGGATCCAGCCAGGAAGGCCGAGAGGGTGGCGCAGGTCCTGGGCAGCCCTGCGCTTTCCATAATTGCGTCCCAGGCAACGCAGTGTCTGTCTCAGACACTGCGTCCCAGGCAACGCAGTGTCTGTCTCAGACACTGTTTAAATCGTCTGTTACAGACGTGTGAGGCCAATGATGATGTGTATGTTTACAGTGAATAAACGTGTTTTCTATTCTATTCTATTCTATTCTACTGTGTTGTACCTGACAAATTCTGTGCCGATCATGAAGTCCTTGAAGTCTGAAGTATAAAAGGGATGCTTGAGGCCGACCTTCGGCGTGAACACGATCAGCGGCTTGCGGAAAGGCATCGCAATCTGGCGACGGATCATGTGGAAGTAGTTCGCTGGAGTCGTCACGTTGCAAACTATCCAGTTACAACGACGTAGCTGGTTCACTGAAAAATACAACCCGAGCAGTTTTCTATTATTTATTTATTTATAAAATGTGTTGTTTTTCTTAATTGTAAGTGTCCTGTGTCTTATCTTGTGTGCAATAAACAGTTAAATAAATAAATAAATAAATTATTCTAAACTTACCTGCACTAACAGTCTTAGCCAAATATTTTAATTATTAACTAGATCACAGATATATTATTCTATAACAATAATTCTACTTCTAGTAAACATACATTCTAGTAGAAATTGTCCTGCTGATGCTAGGGAATTTCTATTAGGATATTACAAAATTGATACAAAAAAAATGTGTTACAAATAATTTTCTTTTTTTTACAATGACGGATCATGACGTCAATAAGTGATAATACTATCCTACATTGAATAAAGTATTTAAATTTCAATACAAATATGTATCGAAATGGCTCCGATAGCGGTAATACAAAATAATCTCACAATTCATATATAACATATCCCTTGCGGGGTAGGTAGAGCGTTACCGTAAGCGTTATTAAAATAACTACAATAAAATACCATGCATTATAGCCATTATTGAGTAAATTTTCACCACGATCAACAGGATCGTTTACCGTGTGATGTCGTCTTAGAATAGCACCCTTTTTCTTTCCCGTGGGTGTCGTAAGAGGTGACTAAGGGAATCGAGAGTTACATGTGCATTGCAATTTTAGGCGATGGGCTGACAACCTGTCATTGTGATATACAATTTTCTGAATGACCCTCAAAATGTTTGTCAAACGTGGCGTGTATATTCGTTCTTTACGGCCGTTTACGCTCTGCCTACGCCGCAAGGGATACAGGCGTAACATATGTATGTACCATCAGGACGAAAAACCAATCGCCTCTACGCGAGGATCAATGCGCTCTCGATATGCTACGACGCTACGGCGTAGACAAATATACTTACGTAGAAAAGTTTAGTGTAACCATCGCGTAAAAGCTACGACCACTGAGTAGGCTTATTTATTCGTAAAAAAAATTACAAGCTACAGTATGGCCATCCCAATAAGGCATTTTAGACAGCTGTCAGATTGGTGCTAATGCTATGGCACAGGTAGGGTACATTTTTCTTTGTTGACATATCTTTTAGTATGGAGATGCAAGCTGTTAAATATACATACAAACATAAATCACGCCTATATCCCTTACGGGGTAGGCAGAGCGTTAACGGCCGTTCAACGGATATTAACACCACGTCTGACAAAAGTTTGAGGGTCAATCAGAAAACTGTGTATCACTATAGTGACAGGTTGTCAGCCCGTTAAAATATTTATTTCGCATCACAACTTAGGCACCACAATTAATAAATACAGTAAAAATATAATATACAACATGAGCTGAAATGGGCGTAGGCACAGTACATTGCTGGTTTTAAGCTTACCCCTAGTCAAAAATGGGTGTTCTTAAATATTTTATTTCATATGAATAAGTAAGAATAGCCTATTGGGATGGCCTTACTGTAAAGGGCGGGACACATCGGCTCCGTATCCGTTCCGAATCCAGCTCTCGTCCGTAGTCACGCACGAACTTATGACGTTGTAATGTATGGGACTGTATGAGATACGGCACACCGCTTGCGTTACGTATCCGTTCCGTGACGCAACGCAAGCGGACGAGAGCTGAATACGGATCGGATAAGAAGCCGGTGTGCCCCGCCCTTAAGGATCAGCTGTAACACTGCAAATAGATTATCTAGCAATTCTAGCATACTAACATGCTACAAATGGGTCATCTATATCGGGCAACACGTGTTCATCACAGTCACATTGCAAGAGGTATCGTTCTACGCGCGCCGAAGAGTGCTCGGGACCCTAAAAACAAATAAATAATAAATATAAAGGCTAGCACAAACTGGACTTTGCCGTGTGACGCCGGCTTAGAATAGCATGACCCCATTTCTTTCCCATGGGAGTCGTAAAAGGCGACTAAGGGACTCGAGCTATTGCTATTTTAGGCGATGGGTTGACAACTAGTCACTATGGCGATACACAATTTTCCGAATGACCCTTCGGAAAATTTTGTCCGTTTCTTGCGGCCGTTTGTGCTCTGCCTACCCCGCAAGGAATTATAGGTGTGATATGTGTATGTTTGTATGTACAAACTGGACGCATCGCGTTGCGTCGAATAAAATTTTGTCGGCTCAATAAGTTGCCACTCGAACAGCATTGGAGTGGCCGCCCACAGATCTTCTAATAATTCATACAAATACCAAAAAAAATATAATTATAATATAAATTGGGGCACTAATGCTTGGCGTGACTAATCGATTAGGCTGTATAATTTTGAGTGTTCTGTAAGTAGAGTAAAAAACACTAACAGCGCCATCTATCCCGTGCGGCAGTTGGACAACTAGCCCGCTCTGACAGACCCACTTGCTCTCGCCGTTAGAGATGAAGGTGTCGAACATGGCTTGGCCCGTGTCCGCGAAGTCTCCGTATTGCGCCTCCCAGAGGACCAGACAGTGCGGGGATGAGTACGAGTAGCCTGTTTCGAAGCCCAGGATTCCTGCAAATGTCCAACAAACATGATCAATTAAAAAAAAAGCAAGACTGCTCTCTGTGATAAAGCCTATGACACTCGGGATAATGTAAGGATTCTTCCGATACGATTCCCATTCGTATCTGTTCAGTGGTTAACGAGTTGCAGCCTATGGCACTCGGGATAATGTAAGGATTCTTCCGATACAATTCCCATTCGAATCTGTTCTGTGGTTAAAGAGTTACAGCCTATGACACTCGGGATAATGTAAGGATTCTTCCGATACAATTCCCATTCGAATCTGTTCTGTGGTTAACGAGTTGCAGCCTATGACACTCGGGATAATATAAGGATTCTTCCGATACAATTCCCATTCGAATCTGTTCTGTGGTTAACGAGTTGCAGCCTATGGCACTCGGGATAATGTAAGGATTCTTCCGATACAATTCCCATTCGAATCTGTTCAGTGGTTAACGAGTTGCAGCCTATGGCACTCGGGATAATGTAAGGATTCTTCCGATACAATTCCCATTCGAATCTGTTCAGTGGTTAACGAGTTGCAGCCTATGGCACTCGGGATAATGTAAGGATTCTTCCGATACAATTCCCATTCGAATCTGTTCTGTGGTTAACGAGTTGCAGCCTATGGCACTCGGGATAATGTAAGGATTCTTCCGATACAATTCCCATTCGAATCTGTTCTGTGGTTAAAGAGTTACAGCCTATGACACTCGGGATAATGTAAGGATTCTTCCGATACAATTCCCATTCGAATCTGTTCTGTGGTTAACGAGTTGCAGCCTATGGCACTCGGGATAATGTAAGGATTCTTCCGATACAATTCCCATTCGAATCTGTTCAGTGGTTAACGAGTTGCAGCCTATGGCACTCGGGATAATGTAAGGATTCTTCCGATACAATTCCCATTCGAATCTGTTCTGTGGTTAAAGAGTTACAGCCTATGACACTCGGGATAATGTAAGGATTCTTCCGATACAATTCCCATTCGAATCTGTTCTGTGGTTAACGAGTTGCAGCCTATGGCACTCGGGATAATGTAAGGATTCTTCCGATACAATTCCCATTCGAATCTGTTCAGTGGTTAACGAGTTGCAGCCTATGGCACTCGGGATAATGTAAGGATTCTTCCGATACAATTCCCATTCGAATCTGTTCTGTGGTTAACGAGTTGCAGCCTATGGCACTCGGGATAATGTAAGGATTCTTCCGATACAATTCCCATTCGAATCTGTTCTGTGGTTAAAGAGTTACAGCCTATGACACTCGGGATAATGTAAGGATTCTTCCGATACAATTCCCATTCGAATCTGTTCTGTGGTTAACGAGTTGCAGCCTATGGCACTCGGGATAATGTAAGGATTCTTCCGATACAATTCCCATTCGAATCTGTTCAGTGGTTAACGAGTTGCAGCCTATGGCACTCGGGATAATGTAAGGATTCTTCCGATACAATTCCCATTCGAATCTGTTCTGTGGTTAAAGAGTTACAGCCTATGACACTCGGGATAATGTAAGGATTCTTCCGATACAATTCCCATTCGAATCTGTTCTGTGGTTAACGAGTTGCAGCCTATGGCACTCGGGATAATGTAAGGATTCTTCCGATACAATTCCCATTCGAATCTGTTCTGTGGTTAAAGAGTTACAGCCTATGACACTCGGGATAATGTAAGGATTCTTCCGATACAATTCCCATTCGAATCTGTTCTGTGGTTAACGAGTTGCAGCCTATGGCACTCGGGATAATGTAAGGATTCTTCCGATACAATTCCCATTCGAATCTGTTCAGTGGTTAACGAGTTGCAGCCTATGGCACTCGGGATAATGTAAGGATTCTTCCGATACAATTCCCATTCGAATCTGTTCTGTGGTTAAAGAGTTACAGCCTATGACACTCGGGATAATGTAAGGATTCTTCCGATACAATTCCCATTCGAATCTGTTCTGTGGTTAACGAGTTGCAGCCTATGGCACTCGGGATAATGTAAGGATTCTTCCGATACAATTCCCATTCGAATCTGTTCTGTGGTTAAAGAGTTACAGCCTATGACACTCGGGATAATGTAAGGATTCTTCCGATACAATTCCCATTCGAATCTGTTCTGTGGTTAAAGAGTTACAGCCTATGACACTCGGGATAATGTAAGGATTCTTCCGATACAATTCCCATTCGAATCTGTTCAGTGGTTAACGAGTTGCAGCCTATGACACTCGGGATAATGTAAGGATTCTTCCGAAATCTGCTAAGTGGTTAACGAGTTGCAGCACTTTAAAGAATCGCACTTAAATACGTACATACATGAACTCTAAAAACATTACACTCCTTTTTTGGGTGGGCAGTCGTGTAAAAGAGATCGAATATTTGTTTATTTAACTGTTAATTGCAAACAAGATAAAACACAGGACAATTACAAGAAAAACAACACAACAGATACTGCTTGGGTCTAAACAGAAATCTGTTTCGGCAGTACTGCGGTACAGAAATAGCGTATGGTTGAGGCTGATAAATCGTGCACAATTTTACTTCATGAATACCACTTTAATAATATACAAGTTTACTCAATATACTAACATATAGGTATAAATTTTGTACCAAGGCGATCTAATAATAGAAAGCTACCGGTAGAGTAATATCGGTACCGGTATACGTTTTAAAGTTGGATGGACAAGGATTATTATATGGGTTATGGTACCTATAGAGAATAGCAGTACCGCAACGGTAATTATTTCGATATCGAAATACACATTGCGCTCTAACAAGCGAAGTTGCGGAATCGAAGATGTACTTAAAAAAACCGCTTTGATAGCGGTTTAGGTACCTTACATAATAACGGTACCGTAAACGATGCAGTAACAAAAAAAATCAGTACCGAAACGTTATAATATCTCAATATTTTGGTATGACCTCATACATACCCTACCGTTTTTATAGAGAGTGTAGTCGTGAACGGCTTCAACAGTGGCGCCACTCCACAACAAAAATATTTTCTCTTTATACAAAGAAAACCACTGTCGAGACCGTTCACGAGTACACTCGCTGTAACCGAAATAATTTCGGTTATACAATCCCTGCTATAATGCATTTCTCACCAAACTCTGACAGTGAGCTGTTATGCAGATGGTAGTGCCCCTGGTCGGGGTACAGCGTGTCGAACACGCGATAACGCGCGCCGTCCACGCCTTGGTGGTGTAACACGTGGTGCCTGCACAAAATACAATTTTTTTAAAACACTTTACGTGTGTTAGGTATACAATAATGTAAGAAAAATTGTACGCGCGCAGGATTTGAATCTGCAATTTTCACCATCACTATTGGCGACGCCTCTTCGATCTGGGCTACCGCGGCGCGGCTCGTCCCTTGCCCGCGAATTTTGGCAATGTTTTTTGATGCCAATAACGCTTTACAGATTTAATGTAGTCTAAGCGATGAAAACAGATGGAGGAGGCGTCGGCGTTTCTAAAACAATTGTAATATGCATTGTTATGCTCAGAAAGATAAACAGCCATCCTTAGAGGTTCGATAAAAACCTCTAGCGCCATTTGATCTTCGTTGTTGTGTACGGATTATTTACGTGTTCGCTTAGAATAGCGCTGCGTTTGAATTAACCCATATTGCTAAATCCCTTAATATTCTAAATTCTTCCTTAGTGAAAAGGCCCAAAAAGTAAGGCCACGCCGCCAAGACCTATACCGCAAATCCGCAACCACATTTCAACAACAAACAATAGGATAGGAGTTATCTTTTTATTTATATTTAATCTTTTCCCTAGTCGCTGTATGTATAGATAGCGCTGTACTTAGTACGTTAACGTAACGTTTTTTATTATCAAGAAGAAAACTCAATATTCCAAATGTTATTGAACGTGGTTTTGAGTACCTGTGAGCCATGGTGCCTCGCTCGACGTCTTCCCCCGTGAACCGGATGTGGATCTTGTCCCTCAGAAGAGCGCCATACGCCAGAGCCTCCCCCATGGCCCAGTCAGCTTTGCCTGCTTTAACCTAACAATATGAAAATCAATTTATTTATTTCTTTATTAGGATCGCCAACAGTACACATATTACATTGATCACTTAAGTAATAAACAATATTAAATGATACATCCTGATATGAACACCAATACGTAACAGGCGAACACAAGATTCACAAAAAAATATACAACGACTCTCTATAATATTACCTAAATACAGGAAATGACATTTTATTTTAAATAAATACAAAAGGTGAAAGCAATGAAATTACATTATTATTAAATTAATTAACTACTTAAGTGATAATATCACAAATCTTTTTTAAACACCCCCAGACTGTCGTTAAATATATCCAAATCAGTAGGTACTAATAATATTATATGAAGTGCAAATCTACATTCAGTCTCTCTCTCTTTTCGTGTGGGACACCGAGTGAACCCTGGTGTCAGAATTTTTCAACCGCCTACTACTACTAGTAGGCCTCTGACATGGTTGTGTTACGACCGCCGTCTAAGTAATCATAGACAGCAACCGGGACCGACGGCTTAACGTGCTCTCCGAATCACGGAACTAGGTATTTATTTTCAGACTATCAGTAGGTTCACCCTGCAATGTCCTAACCAGATCGGGAATAGAATCACAAAATGATAAATATCAACTTTGTGAGTGTCCAACCGAGAATCGAACCCGGAACCTTTGCGTAGCAGGCAGTCGCACTACCACTGCGCCACATCGGCCGTACATTCAGTGACCACTTATAGTAACCTAATACTACCCTTGGGTAGTATTACTATTATTTATTCTGTGCTAATACTCAATGCACTAATATAGAGAAACAGGGTCTTTCGATACCACCCCGTATTAGACACATAATATGGGGTGATGTTATTCTATTAATAGGGTGAAATTTTACTAGTGACCGATGCTAAAAATTCAGGGAGAGCTGGTGGATAAGGAACATCTTTCCCCTAGAACATAGGCCGAAATATTATAAAAAATTGGGACTCCAATACAAAATGTACCAGCCGACCAAGTCAATTTATATACCTAACTTTCCCTAAGAAACATAGTATTGTTCTTAGGGAAAGTTGTTCTTAGCATCAGCCCGTCCTAAGTTCTCGGTATCAATCACTAGTAAATAACCTATATATACATAGCGGTACCTACTCGTTTTATACATTTTGGTCTTACCATTTTCTCTCTATTCGCAAGTATCCTGTTGATGCCCTTATGGCACTCAAAGGCCCACAACTCTGGGGGTTTGCAGAAGTGGTTCGCAATTGTGGAAATTGTCTGCTCGCTGATTCCCGTCTCTTGGATCTGTAGGTAGTTATTTAAAGTTATTACTAAACCGCTAATATTTCAGTAATAAACTTAACTTTACATACCCTAAATGAGCGGCAACAAAAATATATCATCTGTGAAATTTTCAATTGTTCAACTTTCGGGGTTAATGAGATACAGCCTCAAAACCATTATCGATAAAAACTCTTAAATATTAATTTTATTAAAAATAATAGTATTTGTTGTTACAGCGCCAACAGAAATACATCATCTGTGAAAATTTCAACTGTCTAGGTATAAGGGTTCAGGAGATACAGCCTCGTAACCGTAGGACGGACGGACGGACGGATGGATGGACAGACAGACGGACAGCCGAGCCTCAGTAATAGGGTTTCCGTTTTTACCCTTTGGGTAAGGAACCCTAAAAAAGTGTACGCTCAGACTGTCAAAGAAGTTGCATACCTTGAACTAAAAGCATACCTTGCAAGGATCAGTAGCCTCGATCCAGCCGGTCCATGGCGTGTCGATCCAGTCCATGATGCTGAGCTTAGTCACTTTCTTGGCGAGTTCGAAGTGTTGGTTCAGGGTGTTCATGTACTCCGTCTCCCAGCCTTTGATGTCAGCGTCACTCACTGATCCTTCAGCTTGTAGTTGCTCAGCGTATATTTTGTCCACTGACACCGAAAAGATACAATTTTATTATTCAGAACCGGCAACACGGTACTGTACCACTCAGTCTGATAGGGTCAGTAGGGGTCCATATGAACTCATAGAGTATAATACAACTGCGCCCGCTCAGTTATAATAGTACTGTTATTTATTCTGTGTTTAAACAGACCAGACCAGCAGTTGCTCGGCACCTTGACCATTATATAACCCCTTCAGATATTTTTTATTCTGTTTGTAATCTTGGTAATAACTTGAATACCAAAATTTATAAAACACTTCCCGTGTTAGGTAGGTATTAAATTTTAGAAAACTAAAGAAAACAAAATTTTCTAACACGGGCAGGATTTGAACCTGTGACTTTCGCCATCACTAGTGGCGACGCTTCCTCCATTTGGGATGCAGCGAATCAAAACTTTGCAAGTTTTCTAAAATTCGTAATAAGTACTAAACATTGTTACGCAAGGTACCTACACCTACACGGTACGACTAGACTAGCGCATAGGGTGCAAAAAGACTATGTGTATAAAAAAGAAATAAAAAATGTATAAACAGTGTGAGCAAAGGCGAGCTTATCTCTAAGAAGAGATCTCTTCCAGCCCACCCGTCGGTAGTGAGAGAATTAATATTTTTGTGGGGACAAAACAATGCAACTGTTTAATTTAGCGTTGCTATGCTGGGGTAAGTTAGGTATTAATGACGGTCTATGAATGCGCCGCGATTTCGCACGCATCGCTCTGGGCATATGTTGTCCCTTTCTCACTCGCGGGGCGAGGGTGGCGGCGTGCGCGCGGGCCGCCTGGTAGGCGCCAAGCGGTGATTTCTGCACCGCACTATCAGTCACTCAAAACCGTTCGGACGAGAACGTATTGTGTTTTGTACGGATTTCCCGCCACGCGTTTTGTGATGCCGCGTGTAATGGACGATTCAATTTGAGATCGCGCGTGTTGATGCATCGTATTATTGCGGTTCTCCTGGGTTATACTAGAATACCAGGCTTAGTGATTGTTGGATGTCTCGACGTCTTCCACGTGAGCGTCGCGTTGAATAGGCATCAAGTGGCCATATCGGCTCGCGTTTGTACGACCCAAATTCGGGTTGGGTCACGCGTAATGACTGATATCAAAGTGGAATACGAACAGAAGCTGTGAGTGGTTTGAAGTGAATAACGCGCCAAGGCTGTAGTGGAATGCTGGGTGTCGATATCTTTTCCACCCAGCCCTGTAAGTACCAACGGAATCCCTATTTGATCCATTCCCTGAACTTCCTTTCTCCGTTGGGTATTTATGCATTTGCGCCGGCACGTGACTGTAAGTGTTAAACCTAGTTGTTTTAGTATAAAACTGTTTCCTCGTGTTAATGGTGTGTTCCCTTTAGTCATATTTGTTGTACCATTATCATTGTGACTCCTTAGTACGAATTGCGGAATTCGTGGGGTGATATAATTTGGAGGTACTTACTTATAATCTAGTGCTTATACGTGTGACGTAACGCCAGATCGGCAGACGGTATTTACTACAGAATTGAGTTATGTAAGGGTCAGAACACATCATTTGCCAATTTCACTCAACTTAGTTAATTAAGAGGCCGTACATATTTTTGAGTCATTTTGTCTTGTTTCTTTAATTCTGTAGGACCTAGTTTAAAAAAACAGAATAACTAACAATGTGTTATGATATGTTTTATTGAAGATTAATTCAATATCTAAAAATTGGCCCAGACAAATTATTGATTTTGATTGTTCAGTTTGTTTTATAGTTAATAACTTGAGACGTGTTTTAAATTGTTTCCTTGCGGACGTTCGTATCATTATTGTTTACATGAATTTTAAAATATGGAGTGGTTTATAAAGTATACAGCAATAAAGACAATGAAAAGTGCTAAAAATTGGCCGAGGAGTTTTTAGTAATTTTATTCAAAAATTCAAAGAAAAACTACGGTAAAATGGCCCTATTTTGAAGAAATTTTTAACGTATACAGCGTCGGATTTCTCGTACAATACAACACGTTTTAAAAAAAAACAATTTACACATTGAAAAATAGATTCATGCTAACACATTTGCTATAAAAAAAATTGCAAATATGTATTTTATGAAATTCATCGAATATTTTAAAGTTCTTCGGAATTATCAATTATATACGGGAGCGCAAATGCTGTTTCGGCAGACCGCGCGCCGCGCTCTTGGGAGAAGGACGTGTAGCCTGCTGCGTCACACTCACGCACACATACAAAATTACGAATGTGTGTCGTTCGCGCGCGTAGAGGACAGTAGATCACGCGTCACAGGCGGAATTATAGTGCGACCATTTAGAAGCTCATAACATAACAATATAAAAATAAAATAAAAGCGCTAGAAAGATGACTAATAAAAATGATAAAGAAGAATGTAAAATAGTCTCGAATTAAAACCACAATTGGTATTACCAAGTACAGGGTCAGTTACACATAACCAAAAAAAAAAAATACTGCCTGTTTGGTGTCTGGACTGGCCCTGATTATGAAATTAAAACTGCATTCATTGAAAGGGATGATGATTTCTTTACACTTGCTTACTTCCAGAAATCGTCGACTCGCGAAAAAATCGATCAATGGTGCTAAGAGACACAAGTTTTTAAAATAAATATGTAATAGTGAATAAATAAGATTTTTTATTTATGCCAAAAAACAAATTTGAAAACTACTATAGTATAATTACAATGGATAACCATGGTGCGTTTTCCTTTTATGTCTAATAAATCTACAAAAAAATTACGAGAAAAACTTTGTTTTTACTTTTTCATATCTTAAAAAATGGCCGAGATATTAAAGTTCAAAGTGTGTAGTTTCGGGCGAAAGTTTTTAAAAACGCGGGCGGGCGCAGACTAGCCGATGACGTCACGGCTCGAGTCATTCGGCAGTCGCGCTTATGCTCGCACGTCGTCGCGCAGTGAAATTAAATATTATAAAATAAAATGCCAGGGAAATACTGTATTGTGCCGCAATGTTTAAAACACCAAATAAACTCTTCTTTTATGTGAAAAGAGTTGATTCAATAGGCCCTAAAACTGTAGCGCACTACTGCTGTGAAGACTATCAAGATTACCAAGCAGAACTTCGACGGCCGCCGGTGGCAGAAACTAATGTTAAAGTATACCTACCTACATATGGACGTAGGGTAGATATGCCTAATTTCGGCCCCCCCTCTAATCTCGGCCCTTTGGACAATTTTGGCTTGCTTTCCTAAAATATTGCAAAAACTCACAACTTATTCACTCTATCTACAACCTGATCATATCCACTTTCCTTTAAAAACAATGACAACCCTTTACGTCCTTCACGCTTCGAGCAATAGGCGTTAATCGCAACCGAGCCGCGGGAGTGAAAGGTTTGTTTGAGGTGGTAAAAAAAGGCAGCTCTTCACGTCCATTTCGGGAGGTGCGTTTTGGAAGTTAAGCAAACTGTTTTAAATGTTTTATTTTAGTATATTAATTAGAATTTTGTCAAAATTATGTTCTAATAGGAGATTAAAGTTATTTTATTGCTTAATTACGGATATATTAGGGGGGCCGACATTCGGATTGCGATTTTCGTTAATTTCCGAATTTCGGCCGGGGGCCGACTTTTAGCTATTTCATTCAGATTTAATAATTTCATTAATCCTATGACCATTGTGGTAACGTTGAAATTGGCCAAGTCATTCATCAAAATTACTATTTTTGCATCTTATAATCATAGTCCGGCCGGGGCTATATAATCTAGTTTCTAAGTAATTTGGATTCTAAAAATGCGGCCGACTTAAGATATTCCAAACAACCTAAAGTCGGCCCCCTCCAAGGAAGTATATGGCAGTGTACAGGATGTGTACAGGATGTTCACAAGTAATGAAAGAAAGATTTTCTATTTGGTTTTTACAATTCGCATATTAATACGGTTATTTGTTTTAAAAACTTAAGAAGGTACCCAATTTAACTTGAAACAAATAAAATTTGGATCAATTTACCTAAAATTAGACTTTGGCTTTGACCGACTAGCCGACAATTACACAAGTACTTAGTCAGCTGATTTAAAGCTGGTAGCTAGACGGCCTAAACTAAACTCGGTGCATCTTTATTATTTACATTATTTTTACACTAATCATAATTTGCCCAGTTAACACTAACTAAATCAATCTCTCATACACATACTCAATAAAACTCGGGATTCGATTACTTAATTTGGAGCATCCTTTACACGGCCGAAATTTGACAAAATCGTGGCCGAGAATAGAGCGGGAACGGCCGACATTAGAGCTTTTCGCCCTTTCCGAACTAAAACGTTTGTTTCTTTTTTATGCGTACATTTCACAACAGTTCTTGTATAGTTTCAGGAAACAGGTTAAATAAGCTACGTAAACACGTATCAAACATATTTTTATGTCAATATTTGAAGGAGCTAAAGAGAGTCAAAGTTGAAAATTGCAAAGGGGGGGCCGAGATTCGGCGTATCTACCCTACTCACGTACTTAGATTACTTGGGCATCCTGATTGCTGAAGTACCTACCTATGTAGGTACCACCTTGTCGTACCTACTCTACTTGCAGTGGTACAGGCGAGTGTGTGTAGGTGAATAAAAGGGGTACCTTTAGGTAGATGCGTGGAGTAGACATGCGCCTCCTTGACCCACACTGTAGGTATAACAGTTGGCTAGAGTAGGTATGCGTGTGCGCCTC
This sequence comes from Tuta absoluta, assembly GCA_027580185.1. Lineage (NCBI taxonomy): Eukaryota > Metazoa > Arthropoda > Insecta > Lepidoptera > Gelechiidae > Tuta > Tuta absoluta. The sequence goes on from JAQAHW010000003.1 coordinate 2,224,302, forward strand.
CTTGTCAAGGAGGCCGCCGCCGTGGTACCTACTTCAGGATGGACGCACATGCACCCGCCAGTTCCACGGCGAGTAGGTAGAAACGCATGGAAACCCATAGGTAGGTTTTAACGAGCGCAAACTGTAGGTACCTAGGTTCCTTATCTAGTATTTTTTATCACACACATTTTGATTGAGTTGAGGGAGTAGGTACAACTAGGAACCTTACGGGTAGGTACTTCGGGCAGGATGGTAATGAACACGCGAGTGAAAGTATTTTTATCACCGCCCATAGTAGGTTTGTAGGTACTAAAAAAAAAACACTATGATTCAGTTGAGGTAATGCTTACATATTACATACCTTTTCATTGTTAGTCCACGAATTTCGGCAGCGGTAAAATCTTTATTCATCATGAAATATTGGGCCACCATCAAACTATCAATTTTGGCAGATTGTCCGACTGACCTTTCACAAATCCTGCTTCCATTTTACTCATTACACTTATATAACATACACATAAACACCATATAAAGTATTTCTTTGAAAGAACGAAGAAAATCGAAACAAAATCACCGAAACGTGCAGCGCGCTGTGTTGTGGTCGCGAGTTGTCCCAAGCCGAGCCGTGATGTCACAGTCTTAGCGCGCGTAATCTCGGAAATTCAAAATTGGGGTAAAACTTCTCTTCGTCATAACTTGCGAAATACTGCATGTATTGAAGTGAAATAAAAACTAGTGTAATGTACGTGATCTACGCTCCAATTTAAAGTGTATATGGAAGTCATATTTTGACCCCTCAGGCTTATCCATTCAAATTGAAAACAATAAAAACATGACTGATAAACATACATAAAGGTAAGTACAGATTAATCACACCCCAACACCCCTGAATAGTAGTCGGTAATTAATCAGGTCCACAAATTCCAAAAATTCTTAGTAGGTACGCAATAATTTAAAACTTTTTCATACAATTGCCACAAAAAACTATAAATAGGATCAAAACTGATTGATCGAACTATACGCTGCCGTCCGCCGCTGGGTCTGCATATCGCCGCCGCTCGGCTGCACGATGACGCGTTCTAATACTAATTACCTACTTTCGCCCGGCGCAATTTCATGTACGGCCTCTTAAGTTAAATAGATTTAGGTTCACGTTTAATTCATAGTATGCGCTGCTATATTGTGCAGCGTATGCTATTTAGCGCTGCGTAACGCGGCCATTGTCTGCCTTCAGTTGAACTCCTGGTATTTTACTAGAAATTTACCTGTGTAAATCGCTTCCACTGCGGGAGTTTAGCTTGGAATTAGACAATTTTTGGTAGCAGAGCGTGGTTCAGAAAACCACTAGATTTAAGATTATTTTAGTATAAGATTTTTAATCTACCTACATAAAAAAAAAATATATTTATTGTGATTGTAGTGTGCCCTGTGTAGAATATCCTATCGGTAGGATCAGGGCCAATCAATTAGTGAATTGCTTGTTATTATCGTTGTGTTTACCCTGTGCGGATATCCTAACGGTAGGATCAGGGCCGATTGTCTATTTTTTTTTTATTGTAAGGTTCGGTGTTACTTTGAGTTGGTAGGTACCATGGCTCCCACAATTACACAGCTTCAGGCAAAAATTAGAACGCACCTAATTTGGTTCGCGACTAAGCAGGCGATGGTCGGTCGCGGGGACCGAGAGGACGCACTCATCGCTTGTGCGCAACGGATTGACGAACGGGTCGCGGAGGTGTTGGATTGCCTCACTGGATGCGAGGAGTTATTTGATGGGACGCCTGATGAGGAGGTCAAACTTACGGTCCGGGCGAATGTGACCCAGTGCATGGAGATGGGGCAGGAGATCCAGCAGGCGGCTGCTGTGATCACCAGGCGTAGAGCTGGGGAGCCGGACCCACCCCATGGTCCGCGGGGACCGGGGGTGCAAGTGCCCCTGCCGGCTGTGGCGATTCCGGTCTTCCACGGGGACTACACGGATTGGACCCGATTCCAGGATCTGTTTGACAGTGTGATTCATAACCGCACTGACTTGCAGCCGGCATATAAAATGGCACAATTGATGGCCAAGCTGCAAGGTGAGCCCCATGAGCTGGTAAAGCATCTACCAGTCGATGATGAAAGTTACGAGACGGCTCGCGGTTTGCTGATCGAGAGATACAGCAACAAACGTCTCATGATTGACCAACTCCTGGAACAGTGGCTCACCGTGCCGACCATCACACGAGGGACGGACCTCAGGGCCAAGGTCCTCAACCCTGTCTGCGTTGCAGTGAACGCTCTTGAGAGACAGGGGATGCCGGTGTCAGGCTATGATTATATCCTGGTCCACACGTTGTTGCGCCGCCTGCCGAGCGACATGGCCGCTCGTTTTGAACAGTCACACGGAGGTAAGACATCTGATTACCTCCCGACCTTCGAGGAGCTCAAGTCCTTCCTCGAGGCCGAGTGCAGGCGGGTAGATGCCCAATTTGGAGAGTCGCCTCACGCGGAGTCTGCGGCCGCTCGCCGCCCGGAACGGCCGGGTGCACAGGCGCGAGACGGTAAGAGTAGGCCACCCAGGCGATACAATGTCGCTAATTTGGAATCGAGGTGTGCCTACTGCAGAGAGGCGGGGCATCAGGTGACTGCGTGTGAGGAGTTCGCTGCACAGCGGGTGCAGAAACGTCGTGGTGTGGTGCAGCAACGGCGTTGGTGCTTTAGGTGTATGGGGCCGCATCAGGTGCGAGAGTGCCCATCAAGCACCAACTGCAGGTACTGCCAGGGTGCCCACCATCAGCTCCTATGCATGAACCGCAGCGGAGATTACGGAGGCAGAGCTGACGCGGGTCAGCGGACGGAGTCTGCCCTACCTAGACGGGAGCAACGCTCCCCACCCCCTCCAAGGAGGAGTCCTCTTCCACCAGGGTTTCAGGGACGAGGCCAGGGACATCAGCAGGTGATGCCCCCTTCACCACGCGCGAGACAGTCACCACCTCGGCAGCAGGTGCCGGAACAGGGTAGGTGGTCACAGGTCCAAGGTCAGGGGCACCCATCACAAGTACGTGATGCTACGGGCGGGTGCCAATACCAGGGCCAGTACATGCAGTACTCGGCGGGACTGAACAACATGGTGAGGTCTCATGACCCACGCATGCCTCTCCCCTTGGCTGAGCACCCGCGGCTACAGGCGCATCCACGGTACGCGCGCCTGCCGCAGGGTTACTATAGGCTGCCAGCCATGGCGTACAGGACCAGAGGTCCCTATCAGCAGGAGTGGGACCCACTCGAAGGTGTACGGAGAGAGGGGACCCCCCCGCAGGACGCGGACACTCCGCGCTTAGGTTCCTGCTAGGTAATCGCCGCCTACACGCCAGCTTCGGCCCCCCGGCCAATTACGGTATTGTTGCCTACGGCAATGATTTGGGTATGGGGATACGGTGGCCGCAGCATACAGGTAAGAGCCTTGTTAGATACAGGGGCTCAGGGTTGTATTGTGTCTAGTAAGCTGGTGAGTAGGCTACGCTTAAATATAAGGCCCACAACGGATGGGGCTGTAGGTATTGGAGGTGTAGATGTGCCTGACGTTCGGGGTCAGATGAACTTCGAGTTCACATTAGGTAATACAGGTACAGGGGTCAGCTATCATGCCTCAGCAGTGGTGCTGGATGAAGTGGTAGGGAAACTTCCTCAGGTTCGGTTACCGTCAACGGTACGAGGGTTAACCACAGGCTTAGAGTTAGCTGATCCTGAATTTGATACTCCTGGTACGGTGGACGTTCTCCTCGGGTCAGACGTCCTCGGGAGATTCTGGTGTGGCAGAAAACGGGTACTTCAGCAAACTGGTTTAGTGGCCGTTGATACCACAGGGGGGTATGTTATTTTTGGCCCAGTTTGGAGACCTCAGGACCTACCAGAGGGCGATACGGTTCTCTATGGTAGTGTGTTGTCGGAGGTGCTGCAGAGGTTTTGGGAGTCTGAGGAGCCACCCACGGCGGATAGACGGAAGCCAGAGGATGACGAGTGCGAGCTGTTCTATCAGTACAACACTGCACGAAGTTCGTCAGGTAGGTTTGTTACCAGGCTGCCATTTCTCCCAAACCGCCCCTCCTTAGGTAGTTCGCGACAGATCGCGGAACGGAGACTACTGGCTATGGAGAGAAAGATGAAGCGAGATGCAGCACTTCGGCAGAAGTATATCGAATTCATGAGGGAGTACCTAGAGTTAGGCCACATGTCGGTGTCCAGCATAGATTGGAGGTGTGTCGAGCATTACTACATACCACACCTGGCTGTTTTGAAGTCACCGGAGGCGAAGATACGGGTAGTGTTTGACGGTTCTGCTCCTACATCGAATGGTGTGTCTGTGAACCAGTGTCTGCACGCGGGTCCCAAGTTGAACCGGGACATTGTGGACATCCTCACAGATTTTCGGTTGCACCAAGTAGCGTTCGTCGCAGACGTCAAAATGATGTTTCGCCAAACAATTATACACCCAGATGACCGTCGGTACCAGCTGATTTTGTGGCGTGAGAGCCCTGACGAGCCGATGGTCACTTATGAGCTTAACACGGTAACGTATGGTCTGAAGCCAAGTCCTTTTTTGGCAGTACGCACGCTGCGAGAGTTGGCCGCACAGGAAAGGGTAAGATTCCCTCGAGCCGCAGCAGTACTGGATCGCGACGTCTACGTGGATGACATCTGCACGGGTGCAGATAGCGTGCAACAGGCACTACTCCTACGAGACGAGCTGATCGCGATCATGGAATCAGGAGGTTATGAGTTGCGGAAATGGCTGTCCAGCTGTCCAGAGCTCCTGGCCGGGTTGCCAGGTGAGTTCCAGCAGGACCCGCACCTTTTCGAGAACCCGGACAACCCAAATACGTTGAGCATCCTAGGGGTGCAATATAGGCCAACGCATGATGTCTTTACGTATCAGATCGAGCCAGACCTTTTGCAGAAGACTTGGACGAAGCGTTCGGTATTATCGACGATCGCCAGAACTTTCGATCCTAACGGGTGGATGGCACCGGTGACGTTCATGGCGAAGTGCTTCTTGCAAAGGTTGTGGATAGCAAACTTGGGTTGGGACGACCAGCTCTCCGGAGAGCTGTTGAATGATTGGACCAAGTTTGTGACCACCTTACCAGGGATCGTACGCATCGCCATACCTCGCAAGTTGCTCCCATCGGTGGGATGTAAGGCTACCCTACATGGGTTTTGTGATGCCTCGGAGCGAGGGTACGCGGCAGCTGTCTATTTGCGGACAGTCAGTTCAACGGGAACTGTAGACGTGCGTCTAGTTATGGCCAAGAGTAAGGTGGCTCCGGTTAGGACAAGATGGACCATTCCAAAGTTGGAATTGGCGGGAGCAGCGCTTCTCACGCGCTTGCTACATCATGTCGCTAGTAATCTACGCGGTACCATCACTTTGGATGAAACGGTGTACGCATGGACCGACAGTAGGATAGTTCTGTGCTGGTTACAGACGTCGGTACATACTCTTGAGGTTTTCGTGGCAAATCGGGTGTCACAGATTAAAGGATCGGAAACTCCGTTGGTATGGAGACACGTACCGGGAGAACAGAACCCAGCGGACTGCGCCTCACGGGGATGTAGGGCCCCTGATTTGGTAGGTCACTCACTGTGGTGGGGACCTCAGTGGCTGACTGAGTCACCTGAGAGATGGTCATACAATGAGTGCGGGTCGCCGCTTGGGCCACCTGATCGAGGTTTGCGAGTGAACGTAGGGCAGATGGTACCAAAGCCTAGTGCGGCTTTCTTGCTGGAACGATACAGCTCCCTCGACAAACTTCTAGGGGTGACAGGTTGGATCAAACGGTTCGTGAACAACTGTAGAAAACCTCAAGCAGAACGGAACTTGGCACCTGTCCTCTCGCCTGCGGAGCGGAATGCGGCTCTAAGTCTATTGGTTAGGGTCGTCCAGGCGGAACATTTTGAGGAAGAGGCCAGGCTGCTCAGGGATGGCCGTGGAAAGCTGAAGGGAGGTCTTGTGCGCCTCAACCCGTTCGTGGACGAGCATGGAATGCTCCGGGTTGGAGGTAGACTTCGGAACGCTAACCTGCCCTTTTCAGCACGGCATCCGCTGTTACTCCCAAAGAAGGGACCTTTGGTAGAACTTATAGTTAGGGATCGTCACCAGAAAAACTCGCATGCGGGCTGCAATGCACTTTTGGCTATTCTGCAGCGCGAGTTTTGGATCTTGTCTGGACGACGTACGGTACGGAGCATTGTGTTTCGGTGCTTGCCTTGCTATCGGTTGAAGGCAGCCACAATGCAACCTCAGATGGGAGACCTCCCACCGGACCGGGTGACGGAAGCCTGGACGTTTGCGGGTGTGGGAACGGACTTTGCGGGGCCTTTTATGGTAAAGGCATCACGCCTTCGCAACGCGAAGTCAATCAAGGCGTATTTGTGCGTGTTTGTGTGCCTAGCAACCAAGGCCGTCCACTTGGAACTCGTGGCCGACCTCACTACGGAGGCTTTCTTAGCAGCTTTAGATAGATTTGTGTCGCGAAGAGGGCGACCAGCGCTGATCAGGTCGGACTGTGGTACCAACTTTAAGGGCGCTGATCGATGTATGAAAGAAATTATAACGTTTTTATCGGAAAACGAGGAAGCTATCGGCACGAGCCTCTCCCGTCAGGGCATTAACTGGGTGTTCGATCCACCAGGATGCCCCCACTGGGGTGGTATATTTGAAGCGGTTGTAAAGTCCGCTAAGACGCATTTGATGCGCGTTATAGGTTTAACGATATTAACCTTTGAGGAGCTAGCGACCGTGTTTTGTAAAATTGAGGCCGTTCTCAATTCACGTCCTTTGTGTCCGCTTAGCTCAGATCCGAATGATCTGGAGGCCCTGACACCAGGGCATTTCTTAATTGGCCGACCACTTAACGCCTTGCCAGAGTACCCCTACACAGAGGTCAGTAGCAATCGTTTGACGCGTTATGAGTTGCTGCAGCAAATGTCTCAGAATTTTTGGAAGCGATGGTCGCTTGAGTATTTGCACATTCTGCAGCAACGCCTTAAGTGGACGGACAGAACTGAACCCCCTCGCATCGGAGATCTCGTTCTGGTTAAGGATGCCAACCTGCCGCCACTGCGATGGCGCAGAGGGCGCATTCTCAACTTGTTCCCAGGTAGTGATGGCACTCCTCGAGTCGCGACAGTTCAGGTAGGGGATTCAGTTCTTAAGCGAGCAATAGCAACGCTATCTCGTCTCCCCAGTAGTGAATAGGCCTAAGGGATTCGGCCTAGGGCGGGTGAATGTTTAATTTAGCGTTGCTATGCTGGGGTAAGTTAGGTATTAATGACGGTCTATGAATACGCCGCGATGCTCGCCCGCACGCATCGCTCTGGGCATATGTTGTCCCTTTCTCGCTCGCGGGGCGAGGGTGGCGGCGTGCGCGCGGGCCGCCTGGTAGGCGCCAAGCGGTGATTTCTGCACCGCACTATCAGTCACTCAAAACCGTTCGGACGAGAACGTATTGTGTTTTGTACGGATTTCCCGCCACGCGTTTTGTGATGCCGCGTGTAATGGACGATTCAATTTGAGATCGCGCGTGTTGATGCATCGTATTATTGCGGTTCTCCTGGGTTATACTAGAATACCAGGCTTAGTGATTGTTGGATGTCTCGACGTCTTCCACGTGAGCGTCGCGTTGAATAGGCATCAAGTGGCCATATCGGCTCGCGTTTTGTACGGCCCTAATTCGTGTTGGGTCACGCGTAATGACTAATATCAAAGTGAAATACGAACAGAAGCTGTGAGTGGTTTGAAGTGAATAACGCGCCAAGGCTGTAGTGGAATGCTGGGTGTCGATATCTTTTCCACCCAGCCCTGTAAGTACCAACGGAATCCCTATTTGATCCATTCCCTGAACTTCCTTTCTCCGTTGGGTATTTATGCATTTGCGCCGGCACGTGACTGTAAGTGTTAAACCTAGTTGTTTTAGTATAAAACTGTTTTCTCGTGTTAATGGTGTGTTCCCTTTAGTCATATTTGTTGTACCATTATCATTGTGACTCCTTAGTACGAATTGCGGAATTCGTGGGGTGATATAATTTGGAGGTACTTACTTATAATCTAGTGCTTATACGTGTGACGTAACGCCAGATCGGCAGACGGTATTTACTACAGAATTGAGTTATGTAAAGGTCAGAACACATCATTTGCCAATTTCACTCAAATTAAAACTAATTTAACTATTCTACAGTACTGTACATAAATATTATAAACATTATTTAAATATTTATATATATATGATAGATACATATACATACACGTATATATAAATACTAATATATCAATGTAGTTGAGATATGAAATGAAGTGCTCTCTTTTGACAGATGGTAGATACCTGTTTGAAGCGTCTTGATCTTCTTGTACATGAATGGTTGAGTGAACATGGGCTCGTCCTCCTCGCTGTGACCGAAGCGGCGGTAACACACGAAGTCTACCACGATGTCCTTCTTGAACCGGCAGCGGTACTCGATAGCGATGCGGGCTACGTTGGCTACGGCTTCTGCGTCGTCGCCGTTCACGTGCAGCACTGGCGCGTCCATGCACTTCGCTACGTCTATGCGAAATGCGGGAAATTCGGATAAAAATAGGGATAAGTCAGTATTTGCGGTAAGAACCAATCCGATCTTATAGCTCGTTCACACAATGCCAATAGCAGGGAAATGGTAAGGGAAGTAAACAGGTTACTCGCGCTGCTACGTCAAGCCGCGCCGCTGCCACTTCCCGTGCTCCTTCGATTGTCGGTTTTTCGTGCGCGAGTCAAAGGAACGGCAGCACGAACGCTAGTGGAATGTTTTGCTATTATGCTCACACGTATTGATGCGAAAAGAGTATTACGGCAGTGCGGAACACTCTTTCGCGTTGATACTTCCGCGGAAGTATTTCAAGAAAAAATCGCGATAGCGGAAGGAGCAGGAGCAGGTGCATAGAGTGAGCGTGCTGTTAAGAATATAAACACATGCCTACGTCGTTTTCAGCCCAACATTTGAAGGTATTATGATAGGAGCATAAAAGCAGGCTCGCTACGCTCGACCAGTATTTTAAAAAAATCTAAGTTCCTATTTGTCTTCTTTCTCTGCCCCCGACGAAATTTAAGCTCGCTCTCGCCCCACCAGCTTGCATTCAAGCCCCTAAAATTACAGATTCGCTTTTCTCGCACCTGCTTTGACTACATCTTTGCAATGTTACTTAATTTACCTCTTCTCGTCTAGTAGTGTCGCAATGGAAACGAAAACGAATGAATGAGGTTCAGCATAGATAACCTATTTCGTTGGTCGGTGGTGTAGCCGATCTGGTGGGTTCACACGATGTGTATGGCGCCGTGGTCGTGTAGTCCGGCAGGTAGCTGAGCTACACGAGTAACAGTTTACCGGAGCAATAAGGCGAGCTGCGCGAGTAGCGCGGGTCGGTGGTGTAGCCGATCTGGTTGTTGCACACGATGTGGATGGCTCCGTGGTCGTGTAGTCCGGCAGGTTGCTGAGCTACACGAGTAACAGTTTACCGGAGCAATATGGCGAGCTGCGCGAGTAGCGCGGGTCGGTGGTGTAGCCGATCTGGTTGTTGCACACGATGTGGATGGCGCCGTGGTCGTGTAGTCCGGCAGGTTGCTGAGCTGCACGAGTAACAGTTTACCGGAGCAATAGGGCGAGCTGCGCGAGTAGCGCGGGTCGGTGGTGTAGCCGATCTGGTTGTTGCACACGATGTGGATGGCTCCGTGGTCGTGTAGTCCGGCAGGTTGCTGAGCTACACGAGTAACAGTTTACCGGAGCAATAGGGCGAGCTGCGCGAGTAGCGCGGGTCGGTGGTGTAGCCGATGTGGATGGCTCCGTGGTCGTGTAGTCCGGCAGGTTGCTGAGCTACACGAGTAACAGTTTACCGGAGCAATAGGGCGAGCTGCGCGAGTAGCGCGGGTCGGTGGTGTAGCCGATCTGGTTGTTGCACACGATGTGGATGGCTCCGTGCACCGTGTAGTCCGGCAGGTTGCTGAGCTACACGAGTAACAGTTTACCGGAGCAATAGGGCGAGCTGCGCGAGTAGCGCGGGTCGGTGGTGTAGCCGATCTGGTTGTTGCACACGATGTGGATGGCTCCGTGCACCGTGTAGTCCGGCAGGTTGCTCAGCTGCACAGTCTCGTACACCACGCCCTGTCCGGTGAACGCCGCGTCGCCGTGCATCACTATCGCCATCACCTAATGGACATTATTAGAAGAGCATGCAGATTGTACGAAGAACTTAAGACGCGCAAGTAAAGTCTTCTCGGCAATGAGCATATACCATAGAATAATAACAGTACTAGTCGAAAATTCCCTAGGTCACACCCGGATATATTCCAATCCGTATACTCACTTGGTCAACTGACTTTACTAAACTACTAACATTGTAATTTATACAAAGATTGGCCGCTTGTATCACCCCGTTTCTACCAGTAGGTGTTACTAAAGGCAACTAAAGGATATATACACACAACGGCCTATTGCAGTCCACTGCTGGACATAGGCCTCCCCCAGGTTGCCCTATACGGCACGATCTCTCGTTTTCGCCATCTAGTCCCTACCAGACGCCTTTTTTAAGCCATCGGTCCATCTGGCCGGAGGTCGTTCAACGCTACGCTTGCCGAGGCGTGACCTCCACTCGAGAACCCGTTTACTCCACCGTCCGTCGGTTCTACGACAGATGTGAACTAAAAGATGAATCCGGGGAATAGTTAGCACCGTTCCCCATTAATCCACCCACCTGCCAAGTGTGACAAATACCCCCTAATAAGGAGAGGCCCATATCCAGCAGCGGAATTAGCATGATTTGCTTACCTTGTCTCCATTAGAGTCCCCCTTCCAGTACTGCTCGGCCCTGGTCTTACCGATGACAACTGGCGACACTACCTCCAAATGCGAGGGGTTGCAGCTCATCGATACTTTGATGTACTTGTTGGTCCGCCTGATGAACCGGTGGATGTAGGTACCCAGATGGTACTTTATGTCGCCTGAACCCTGTGGAGTATACTCTGGAGTGTATGGTTGTATTGTTGACAATAAGAAATTGAATAAGTGTTAGCGTCGGCCGGCGTTTGAACCCTGGACCCGTGGAGTAACGTCCCACCACTCTGTCACAGAGCTACCGGCGCCCCGACCGAACGCTTCCAAATTTTTAACCTCTTTATAGAGGCAATGAACAAGTGACATCTATGGTTACTCTTCAGTGCAGTAGGAATACGATGAAGCTTCGGTAGTTTAAATGTACTATGGTTAATTTTTGCACTCGCAGTGCTATATTTTTTTCTTAAATAAAATTAAGAAATTGAAAAAGTGTTAGTGTCGGCCGGGGATTGTATTGTGGGGAATAATGAGAAGAAGAAGCACAGTGGGTGAAGTTTGATTAATACCAGAAACCAAAAACGGTCTCAATAAATAACTATATTCACCGAATAATTGGTAAGCTATTTAAATTATTTGAAAAGTTCATGTCAGTTCGCAACAGTTCAAATACCCACTCATTTTCAATAAACTGCAAGTAGGTATTTGTCTAGTTGATTTGATCGGATAGTAAACTTACTGGTTCTTTTGGCTCCATCGGCTTGAACTGAGCGAAGATGTCCACCATTTGCTTACGGCACACGTTGACCAGCATGTTCAGACGACCTAGAAGGTAAAACATTTCTACTATCATCAAAACCTACAACAGGCCACTGCTGGACAGGGACTTCCCCCTATTGAGGTTTGCCATGCTAACACAGGCGAGTGCAATGACATTGTATTGCATTCACAGGAAACAGTGCTTTCCATTCTCTAGATAAATCAATTCGTCGCCTTCCTCAGTATAGTAGTAGTGATGCTCTTCTTGTAAGGATGATTGATGAGAGGTGTATAGCCAGTAGGCTCAATGCTGCCCGCCGATCAAGGTGTTCAGCTCGGGGACCGCGGCCCAACTGGTAGGACGTGGACTTTGTATTTATACTAAGTCTTCGACAAACTTCGTAACCGCGTTTTAGGTCTTGACATCTGATTGGCTAATCTTCTATGACGAGTATGACGTGTTGTCTTTACATTGTGCAGGCAGCGTTGTCGTCGTCGCCTCGTCAGCAGTAGATGCATCCAGCGAAGTCAGTGCATTCTGTGTGTGGCGCGCGCTTCATATTTCTTTGCAATCCGCGCCGGTACAGGTTACTAGCTGTTACCCGCGGCGTTGCCCGCATAAGTGGTGATAAAAACTATCCTGTGTTAATCCATGTTACCTTCTATATGTGTGCAAGTCGGTTCAGTAGTTTAAGCGTGAAGTAGTAACAAACAAACAAACATACAAACTTTCGCATTTATAATAGTAGTAGGATTAGTAGGATATGAATAGTGGAATGTTGGATTAATTGCTGACCTCTGTGCTGCATGGCCATGACGATGGACTGGACCCCCAGCTTGGTGCTGGTGTCCACTATTTCCTCCAGCATCACTATCATGCTCTCACCTCCCTCCAGACCGAACCGCTTCTCTGCCGGCCATTTTGTCGCGAAATATTTCTCCAAGCTAGATTGAGATAGGGTTCAAAGTTTTCGATTAATATTAAATTGTTTATCATATTGTATTTTTCTTTAACTTTGTGTGCAATCTTGTCCCCGCACGTATTTATTTCTTACTAAGTTTTACAGGTTGGCTGGAAGAGATCTCTTTATAAAGATAAACTCAAGCTCACCATTGTGAACTACTTTTAAGACAAAAACTATTGTTTTGTTAATGCACAATAAAGAATATATACAGGGTGTAAGGGACGGTGTATCGAAAACTTTGCAGGCATGATCAGACCATGAAACTGAACCACTTGTACTATGGAGCCTATGTTGGGAAACGAATTTTTTTTTTTCGAGTTTCCATGGAAAGTCAGTCAGCTAATCGGAAATTTTGTATGGGAGGTCGAAAAAAAATTCTTGTTTACCAACATAGCTTCCATAGAAAAAGTTGTTCAGTTTCATGGTCTGATCATGCCTGCAAAGTTTTCGGTACACCGTCTCTTACACCCCGTATAAATTCAGTGCAAATATCTACTAATAAGAGTTCTACTCGTATAAAAATGAAAAAGTTTTCCCAATAATCATCAGTCAAAAAAAAACATTTTTTTTATTGGACAGCCCATACAAAAATGTTCAAAGGATGTGTCACTTGTATGGGAGGTCCAATATATTTTTTCATATTTCGAACTAGGTATGTTTATCGAGAAAAGTTATTCAGATTTACGAGTAGAAACCCTGAAAATATTTGCTCTGAATTTAAAAGGACCTTTAATAGGATATAATTGTTTTGTATAAGTTTATTTTTTAAATGAATGATTGAATTGAATTTGTGGTCGCTAAAGTATATTGTTATCAGACTTTTCGTATTTCGTAAAGTCACTCCTACAAAAAAAAATGATCAGTAAACGCTCACTAGGTATAAACAACTATTAATTGTTAGAAGCGGTGAAAACTCCCATTTTGCGGCCGATGACGCTTTTCCTATCTTTAAATATTTGTCAGACGCAGCAAAAAGAGCGTTTTTAGGCCTAAGGCATAACGGAGTTCACTCCCAAATTATAGACGTGTGGACATACAAAACAGCCTTAGTCAGCCGGCGCATGATGTCCCTCTTCTCATCAACAGTCTTTTCCATCGAACACGGAGTCTCAAGTTTCTCTCTCAAGAAGTTTATACAGTCCAGCTCGTACAGGTGCATGTATTCCGCGCCGATCGAGCCGCAGTACGTTTTCTCGAGGCGGGCTATTATTTCCCTATAAAGAACAAGCTGTAATCAAGCACACAATAAACGAACTTCACATTGGAGGTAATACAATTTTCTATGCAATTAAATAATAAAATAATATATAATAGTAACAAATTTCATTAAGGTAAATTAATTAGTAACTGAATTCTTTTAGGTATTAAAATATTTAAGTAATACAAATTAAATGTGACTAGTAACACTGCTGCTAGTAGTCTGAGCCTCAACATAACGACCAGCTGACGTGATGAATTGTGCATACAATAATAGTGCGTCTTGACGTAACTACTAAACCTATTTCAATGCAACTTGTTATGACTACCAAATGTGCAATTCCTAAACCAATAAGAAAGTAGAATGAAGTCACTCGTACCGTACCTAGTTTTCGAGATATGCGGCGACGAAAATACATACCGTTTTATTTACACGTTTCTAAAATCTTCAACAAAATCTAGTCTGACTGGAATAAAGTCTTGAATTCCTTATAATGTGCCTAAGTATTATTTACCTCAAAGAGAGTGAGTGTTCCGTTCCACCAATGAAAGTTCGCTCAGGCAGCTCAAATACCATGTCCATGTGCTGTTCCTCTGTGATCAGAAGTTACATTACATTAACAGCCACAACAGTCCACTACTGGACATGAACTTATCCCTTAGTCGCTTAGTAGAAATGGGGTGATGCTATTCTAAGCCGGCACTACAAGGCAAAGCAGAAGTTACACAGGGTGAATCCAGAGCGACGCTGACGAACTTGACAGTGGATCGCGTTTAACGTGATGCCAGTGTTACCGGGCGGGGCGCGACAGTAAAACGCAATCTACTTTAAGTACTTAATGTCATCAATGTAAACTTAAATGCGCCATACGCCAATTGCCCCAGTGGTTATTCAAGTACCTCTTCTTCTGCTTCTAACAATTTTGAAAGAGAACCGAAACTGATACGTCCTCTTAAAAAAACGAATACCAATAGTCAATACTAATAACAAATGTTTATGCTAATATTGGCCTATGTTTTGTTGTATACCTATTTAAAATCCTTTTATCATCACCTGCCTGCCCTATTCAAAACCATTTAAGAACTTCGGCGCAAACTGTCTTCCTACTTAAATTTCAGGCTGTAATAGGATATGGCTGTGTTTACAACCGGTCGCCTGACTGACGTCAACCCTATTTGGAAATCTTAATACAGGTAAATTTACCGCCACCATCAGTGCTAACATTTATTAATTTATTTATTTATTAAAAACATAAACATTGTAACAAAAACAGAAATAAATCCAAGTAGTTATCTACAAAGATTCACAAATATAAAGGAGAAAACATTTTCAAACACAATAATTAAATAATTCTAAAAAAGTTACTGGATAGAGCTTTTCGGCATCATATCTTCAAATAAAAACTTGTATTCTTTCATTAAACGTGCTAACGAACAACTAAACATATCAACATGTGCACCGCGACTGCGACATATCTCTACGCTACTGACGTCAGAGCGAGTTTTGTCTATAGGTGCTAATATGCGCCCCGTGAGATGGCCGCGAGTTCGAAACAAGTCTAAACGTTACAACATGCGTTTGATACATATACATGTACAGCGATAGTGACAGGTTGCCAGCCCATCGCCTAAAATTGCAATACACATTTAACCCTCGATTCCCCTAGTCATCTTACGACACCCACGGGAAAGAAATGGGGTGGTGCTAATCTAAGCCGGCATCACACGGCATGTTTTTGATCATAGTTTAATATAGTCGGGAGATATTCAGCCATAGTCAGACTGCGTCTTTTATTACGAAACACCTTAAGTCGTAGAATAGTGGCGGTAGTATCCACAGCCGTTACCACACGGCTAAAAAACCCATTCATAACTAAATAGTATAAAATGAAGTCACTTCCCAATTTCCCATGTCACTATGTGTATGCTTAGATCTTTTAAAGTACGCAACGGATTTTAATGCGGTTTTCTTTAGTGGATAAAGTTATTCAAGAGGAAGGTTTCTATGCCGTGAAAAGGCCTTTTTCTCACGGGAAACCGGTTAGTATCGAAAGAAACCGTTGGGTGAACAACTTTTTTTTAAAGGATGGGTTTGCTCTTGACTCTAGTCTAGGTCATAAGACAGAGACAGAGTCTAAGATGGAGCGAGCTCAACCAGAAGAAGCCTGTTCCCTCTTACTTTGAAGAGATTAGGGTTGTATGCGTTTGGAAACACAGACGCAGGTAGTGAGTTCTAACTAGTCAAATATAAAATGTATATTTACTCAACGTAGTGCCGAGCTCTCTAGCGACTATTGCACAATCCAGACCCCTCTTGTCCATTGACACGTTTTGAGCGGAAGCCAAGTATCGCGCCGCTACCGTCAGGCACAGGGGATCAATCTTGGCTAAAAGATGGCCTCGAGCCTACAAAGAAAACAAGCATGATAAATTAAAAAAAGTAAAAACACGACGCTTTCTGA
The DNA here is from genome assembly GCA_027580185.1 of Tuta absoluta. Classification (NCBI taxonomy): domain Eukaryota; kingdom Metazoa; phylum Arthropoda; class Insecta; order Lepidoptera; family Gelechiidae; genus Tuta; species Tuta absoluta. Next base: position 2,240,500 of record JAQAHW010000003.1, read on the forward strand.
GATAAAGCTCTATGACACTCGGGATAATGTAAGGATTCTTCCGATGCAATTACCATTAGAATCTGTTCAGTGGTTAACTAGTTTCACAGTCCTTTAAAGAATCGCACATCTATACATACATACATAAACTCTAAAAACCATTACACTCCTTTTTTGGTTGGGCAGTCTGGTAATAATGAATAACTGTAATTTTGCGAAGTACCCCAAGATAAAGGTTTATCGGGTCGTTTGTCGATTCGGTGACTTACACGACAAGCAATCAGTAAGCAAGAATCAAAATAAATAGGTGGAGTAACAATAAATAGTATAAGCTAGTAAGACTTGTAAGAAACTCGAGCCTTGAAGTCCTATCTAATTAAACTTGATCTCTTTTTGAAGACTCAAGTGCTATAAATAAAAAAAATGTGTTCGAGCAACGCCTCTTCCATCTGTGTACCGCGGTTCAATCGTTGCCTACAAAAAGTAGGTACTCAAAGACTTATTAGACCTTTTAAAAGAACTCATGCATGACTGAATCCTCTAATTCACAGCAGAATACAGAATACAGAATACAGAATCGTTTATTTGTTGGAAACAGGTTAGTTACAATGGTCTTAAATACTACATATTAGATGTGTTCAGCTATTTCCTACCTTTGCTGGCATACAAACGTGGTTAATTCTAGATAGGCACATAACATTATTTCATTAAATTGCACATTTATGTCATCAGAAGCTTATTTGTATTCTAAAAATTCGTTTATACTATAAAAACATTTTTGTGTCAACATTTCAGTCAATTTTTTCTTTAACAACGTTATATTTAATTCTCTAATACATTTTGGTACTTTATTATATAGTTTAGGCGCCATACATAGTGCACTTTTATACATTAATGCTGTATTAGCTTTTGGTACATGTACTGCGTCATTGTCTCTTCTGTTACGATTTCTTACAACTGACAATCTTTGAAATAATTCAGGATTAGTTTTTACAAACAGTACCGATTCCAAAATATAAATAGCAGGAAACGTTAATATTTTGTACTTAATAAAATAAGGTTTACAGCTGTCCATATATGATAAGCCAAATATTGCTCTTATACATTTTTTTTGATATATAAATATAGAGTCTCTATGTGTAGAGTTTCCCCAAAACATTACACCATACCTTAGACGAGACGCAACTATACCATAGTACGCAGAAAGGAGTGCATTTGTGTCTATCACTGGTGCTAGCTTGTACAATTGATAAGCTGCTGTACTTAATCTTTTACATAGTTCGCGATTGTTTGTTTTCCAGTTTAGTTTACTATCAATGATCAAACCCAAGTATCTGGCATCATTTACAACATCAATCTGTTTATCGTCATGTTTGGTGATAATATTTGCGATATCAGTGCGTTGATTGAAATGCATAACTTTTGTTTTATCTATATTAATTACCAAATTATTGTTTTGTAACCATGCTATCACAGATTTTATTGCATCATTAATGTCATTTTCGTATTGATTTATAATTTTACCACCCACGGTAATGGTGCTGTCATCAGCAAAGAGAGAAATGTGTTGGTGGGTAGCCGTTGGCAGGTCATTTATGTATAATATAAATAAAAGAGGGCACAGCTGTACTTTGAAGTTAATTACAGCAATCAATTTTTTTATTAAAGTAAGTACGTTATACTGAGCCACAAAGACACGCAAATTGGCGTTCTTAAGGGCGTCAAACACGCTAAAATATTATCTGTGCTAATATATTTGATCTTATGAAGCTCATACAAAATATTAAAATACATATTATCTTCGCCGTTAGTCTTTTATTCTTTTCGTTTGGGACACTGAATTGTCGAACGACCCGATGTGTTAGTGATGGTCCATATAAATTGTATAGCGAGCGATATATTTTATCCAATCTCAAGGACTCATATGTAGTCTTAAAAAACAGCTTAAGTCTCGAAATAAAGACTAAAAAAATTGAGTGTTATAATATAACAATACTCATTTAGGCGAGCAAGCTCATCCAGAAACCTGAAAGATTCTCGCCCCGGTGTCTGGATGAGCTTGCTCCATTTCTTGGCATTTCAGAGCCTCAGCTCTGGTTCATACTAGATACAAGACCTAACTCATCCTAAAAAACATAAAAGACTTCCTAAATAATGCCTAAATACCTTCTTAAACGAGGTGTAAGGGTACCTACTAGATATATATATACATTATATTTGTTAAATTAAATTATTTAAGATTTAAATTTTAATAGATAGTAAGAAATAAGAATACATATGTAGTAGTACCTAAATAAAAATGTGCTATAACTATGTTATTAAGTATAGTATGGCTTTTATATTGCTGTGCCCCCGAATGTCACAAGATAACTGTTAAGATGTATCTGTGATATTGCATGTATTTATATTGCAATAAAGTATTGAATTAAATTGATAATTCGGTTCCTGATGACGACTCCTCGGAAAACTGATATAATGACCAACTTTTCCCTAGGAATACATTACAGGAAAAGTTAATAATTTCTTACTTTCTATAGTAAAGTAAAGGCAGTCAGCTGATCATGATATTTTTGTCTTTTCCTGACATATGTTCCTAGGGGAAAGTCGTTCAGTATCGTAGTCAACAATGCACCCTATAAGTTTTCAGAGGTCTGTCCCTTACACCCTGTATAAGTTTACAGTTATACATAATGCCGGTACCTGGTAACTTCTGATAAGGTTTTGTACAGCTAGGTGCAGTTTGATCTCTTCTATGTCTGGTTTACTTTTGTTCCCGGTATCTCTTTTACCAGGCTCTGAAAACATCAGCATCATTATTACCCCGGTCGCTCAGCGTGTGACGGAAAGGTATAAGTACCTATGTTCGGTGTAACATTTGGCGATATGATTAGAAATGATACGGGGTTTAAGGTGTATCAATAACTTTGTAAAACCGGAAATTCGGAGTAACCCATTTATCCAATATTATTTCTAAAGGCAAACCAGATAACTCGCGGGACGCCCGCGGGGCAAGAAGTAGGTGGGAGCGGTGAGTCCGGCTGTCTACACTCTCTGTAGGTATTTTATTTTGCATTGGAGTAATATATCTCAAGATAGATTTTGGAACAACTAATTACGTGTGTATCGATATGCCGCCTACCTACTTCTTGCCCCGCGGGAGTCCCGCGAGTTATCTGGTTTGCCTATAATCACATCACTTCACACCAGCCTATACCTAATCAGTCGCCATCTATACTTGTTTTCTGTTCTCCTTTCACTAATCATCTGCACTTCTGATTAATCAAAGTGAATACAGGCCTGAACAGTCCACTGCTGGACGTAGCTCGACAGCTGCTGCTGCGTCCAACGCTACGGTACCCTTGCCTTTCGAGAACCCGCTTGCTTCATCGTCCATTGGTTCTACGACAGTTTTTTTACGACAAATGTGACAAGCCCGCTGTCATTTATTTCTAAAACTATCTGTAAATACTACCGGGTGTAAGAGACAGCACTCCGAATATAGATAGGGTGCATACGGCATGAAACTGAACAACTTTCCCCTACAATATTTTTTCAGGAAACGACAAAAAAATTACTTGCCTTTACGTGAAGTTTTTTTTTCTTTTCTGTCAATATTATTTAGGGAAAAGTTGTTCATCAGTGTCATGGTCTGCATACGCCCTATCAGTATTCAGTGGGCTGTCTTACACTTAATGTAGGTAGGTAGATGGATAAATTAAATGTAGAACTTACGGACAGTTTTCGGGGTGAATCCATCTTCCATTTCTTCTATTTGCAGAGATTGTCCACTCAAACTGTTGTAGAATCCATCCCAAGACTAAAAAATCACAAGAAAATTAAATTAGTTTTATCTAGGTGATACACAATTTACTAAAGGACCTTCAAATGTTCGTCAGTCGTGGCGTAAATGTAATTTTTTTACGCCCATTTACGCTATGTATTAGTTATCTTTCCTTGGTATTACCACAGAATAGATAATTTACATACATACATACATACACATATCACGCCTATAATCCATTGCGGGGTAGGCAGAGCGTAAACGGCCGCATAGAACGGACACTTACGCCACGTCTGACAAACATTTGAGGGTCATCCGGAAAATTGTGTATCGCCATAGTGACAGGTTGTCAGCCCATCGCCTAAAATTGCAATACACACCCTCGAGTCCCTTAGACGCTTCTTACGACTCCCAAGAAATGGGGTGAAATGGGGTGATGCTATTCTAAGCCGGCATCACTACGGCACTTCCTTGGTATTAACAGATTCTAAAGGTGATCAGATCAGATCTAAAGATGATCAGATGGCGCTATAAATCTCGTAGTGTTCTTGTCGTTCGATGGTTTTATTTCAAATCTATAGTTCAAGAATACTGCCATGCCAGGTATTCTAAAGTTAATTATTTTTGAGTATGTCAATAAAGATTTCGGATAGTACCCCGTACCCCTGCCTGCTACCTACGCGACTGTCTCGATGGCGTAGCGGATAGTACCCCTGCCTGCTACGCCGAGGGTCGTGGGTTCGATCCCCACATGACACAAATATTTGTTAAGCTATTTTCAGATTTGTGTTTTGTCTGGGTGTTTCTATGTATAATATGTATTTATTTACAAAAAAAAAGTATATAAGTAATAATATCAGCTATTTAGTTCCCAAAGTACAAGCTATGCTTAGTTTGGGGCTATAACACTATGAGCTTATACCGCCGTCTGTAAGCACCATAAGACTTGTTTGTTACGTGTATCTGTATCTTACGGAATCGATCTGGCCCTTGGCCTTGGCCCAGTCAAGGTATTGGTTCTCCAGGAAGTTGGCGTTGGAGCCGCTCAGGAAGGACTCCGCCTTCGACGAGTACCACATCCTGAGCGCCGGCTGATGCTGGAAAACATTTGCTGATGCTATAAAAATGGCTGAAGATATTTTGAGTTGTGAATTTGTATGGGAGGACCAATTTTGTTTTATCATATTTTGAAATATGTTCCTTGGGAAAAGTCCTGAACACAGTTTCGTAGGCTAGTTCACTTCTTAAAATATTCGCGGATTTTTTTCACATCTTTTTTTTTTTTTTTTTTTTTTTTATTAATGATGTGTTTGCTCTTGACTCTAGTCTAGGTCATAGGACAGAGACAGAGTCTAAGATTGAGCGAGCTCACCCAGAAGAAGCCTGTTAAGGCACTGGCGCTCCCACACACTGACGGAACGCAGCAATCTACTTGGCGCCAGTCTTCGGTGGGATGGTGGTCGCGAGCCAGGCGGCCCCTTGCGGAGCCTTCCACCGCTTAGTGGGATCGTTCAGCCGGACTTATCCACAGGCAAGCCTGTGTTGCCGTTGCCCTGGGTGGACCGCTAGGAGGTAGATCCCATACCACCCCTGAAACATCTTAAGTTATGCCTATTCCAAAAACCATAATTATACAGGGAGTAACAAAAAAGGTATCATAAGTTGAAAGGAGTTCGAGGTACTCGTAAAACTGAACAGCTTTCCCCAGGGCACATAGGACGATTATTTTTAAAACTGGACCTCCCATTGTAAATTAACTAACAGATCGCCAATATTGTATGGAAGGTCCGAAATTTTTGTTTTCATCGAATTATGTTCCTTCACCTTCTTTCGGCTTGTAATACCCTTTCTGTTACCTGTATGAAACATCTTCCAACAAAGAATTAGACCTCCCATAGTAAATAAACTAGTAGATCGGTAATTTTGTAGAGAGGTCTAATTTTCTTTTCCTGTATTCCTACAGGAAAGTTGTTCAGTTCATGAGCAGACCTAAACCTTCTTCCGGCTTTTTACCCCTTTTTTGTAACTCCTTGGATAGCTGTCAGATGCACTAAAATTATAAGACTCAAGATCTATCTGCCTTTATTGCCCTCTCTTCTTACAATAAATACAGTACTAACCTACGAAATCGGTCTAGTTAGGATGAGTTAACTGAGATTGTATTCAGAATTTTGTATTGCGCCAGCGCGAAGAGAATTCTTATTTGAAACATCCGAAAAAATTGTAAATTACAATGATAACTTACTTTTTGTTTAGTACATTGCCACGGCCATATTAAAGTCTTTGGCAGTCTTAGCCGAGTTAGATTTTGATGAGAGAGAGTAAACAACGCCATGGCTCATTTCACCTGCAATTCAGCAAAAAAAACGTTTGCAATTAATATCTAGTAAAACAAGTGTTTACGTTGATGTCTGTCGTAAAGCGTAAATTTCCCTGGTTTACTTCAGCCGGCGTAACTCTGTTGCTAAGGGCTACAATTATATAGTATAGCAATTTTTCTTTCTACGGCGTAGCTATGTAGCCAAGGTCTACAGTCATCTAGCGTAGATGCCCCTGGTTTACTACGGCCGTCGTAACTCTGTAGCTAAGGGCTACAGTTATCTAGCATATCATTTTTCTACGGCGTAGCTAAGCTACGTAGCCAAGGCCTACAGTCATCTAGCATAGATGCCCCTGGTTTACTTCGGCCGTCGTAGCTCTGCAGCTAATGGCTACAGTTATCTAGCGTAGCTGCTTTGTTTACAACGGCATAGCATCGTAGCAAAAAGCTACAGTCGTCTAGCGTGGATGCTTTTGTTTACTGTGGCGTGGTTACGTAGCCAAGGATTATAGTAGTCTAGCGTTGGTGATTTGTTTCCTGGGGCGTAGCTCCGAAGCTAAGGGCTACAGTTAATCAAGCGTAGGTGCTTTGTTTACTACGGCATAGCACCGTAGCAAAAGGCTACAGTCGTCTAACGTGGATGCTTTTGTTAACTGCGGCGTAGCTACGTAGTCAAGGGCTACAGTCGTCTAGCGTGGATGATTTGTTTCCTGCAGCGTAGCTCCGAAGCTAAGGACTACAGTTATCTAGCATAGTTACTTTGTTTACTACGGCGTAGCACCGTAGTAATATGCTACAGTCGTCTAACGTAGATGCTTTTGTTTACTGCGGCGTAGCTACGTAGCCAAGGGTTACAGTCGTCTAGCGTAGATGCTTTGTTTCCTACGGCGCAGCACCGTAGCGAAGGGCTACAGTCGTCTAGCGTAGATGCTTTATATTTTCTACGGCGTAGCTCTGTAGCAAAGAACTACAGTCGTCTTACGTAGACGCTTTTGTTTCCTGCGGCATAGCTACGTTGCAAAGGGCTACAGTCGTCTAGCGTAGATGATTTGTTTTCTGCGGCGTAGCTCCGTAGCTAAGGGCTACAGTCGTATAGTGTAGGTAGACGCCTCTACCCTACAGGGTAGCTCGGTCGTCGCCTTGTATTTATATATATATATAAGTTAGATATTGTGTTGGTTCCTAAGCGTAGCTTCGTAGCTAAGAGCAACAGTCGTCGCATTATTTGGTTCTTACGACGTAGTTCCGAAGCATACGTATTGAGTAAAGAACTATTTATTGCTAACAATGTAACATTACATTAACAGGCACAACAGTCAATGGTTTATTTATAAATAATTATAGTTACCTTCACAACGCAATATATTCTTTTTGTATGTGTTACACTGTAAATCCTGATTTATTAATAAAATATTTACTTTGGCTATGTCATTGCTTGAATTATTGCACAATTATTGTGACTGATTGTGACACTGTGACTCTTGGACTCTTGTTTTTTACTTCTTTTTTAAAATATTGCATGCAACCATAGCAACATTAAACAAAAAACCGAAATTCGACAACATACAAAAGACAACAGGACATATATATAGGGTGTAAGGGACAGCTCTCCGAATACTGATAGTGTATGCCTTCGAGCAACGACGGCCTTCCGTCCCGGAACGAGACGGAAGACCGTGTTGCTCGAAGGTGTATGCAGACCATGAAACTGAACAACCTTCCCCATGGATCATGGGACGAAAGCAAAAATAAATAATTGGACCTCTCAGCTGGTTAGTTAACTGTGGGAGATCAAATTTTATTTTCTTATTTCGAAAGTTGTTCAGTTTCATGAACAGACAAAAACCCCGCGCACACCTTTATGGATGATTGCACATGACGTTTTGGTGCCCTGTGGCACAAAATAGAGAATGTACAGAAGAATCACTCGGCCCTTTTTTCAATTATTTCCGCTTTCGGCAAGGGCTGCCACTGTTTTGTTACCGATTTTATTGAATGGAGTAGGTACCTAAACATACAGGGAGTAAGAGAAAGGCTATATCAAGCCGAAAGGTGCTCATGAAACTGAACAACATTCCCTATTTCCCCACTTTGACCTCCTTTCGGCTTGATATACCCTTTCTGTTACTCCCTGTATTTACCTTACGTATACTACCTACATAGCACAATTATTATGAAATGGGGATTGACGAGTAGGTAGATATCTGCTCTGGGGCTGTTGTTGTTGGCATTTCTTTCCCGTGGGAGTCGTAAAAGGCAACTAAGGGACTTGAGGGTGTGTATTGCAATTTTAGGCGATGGGATGGCAACCTGTCACTATGGCGATACACAATTTTCCGAATGACCCTCAAATTTTTGTCAGACGTGGCGTAAATATCCGTTTTTGCAGCCGTTTACGCTCTGCCTACCCCGCAAGGGATAATATACGTGATATGTGTATGTATGTTCATCAATATGAAAAGTAGCCTTTATTTAAGTACCTATAAACTCAAATCACATTATAAAAAAATATATTGATTAGAGTTATTAATCTTGTTTGTTCTTTTATGAAAGCAAGTTTTTATTAAGTTGGTACAAAATATGATAGGAACTTCGTAAAAATCACATCGTATACTAATAAACCTATTTATATTTGTGTGAAGCAATTTTGCACGTCCGCACCAAACGCGGTTGACACTCGACTACAAGTGTGTTTGGATTGGTTTGGATTTCCTTGTAAACGGCGGCGTGTCAAATTGTGGAGAGTTTTGTGACGTTTGCTTGAAGTGAGCTCTCTGTATTCGGCGCGCAGCCGCCAATACTTACTTTGTGCCTGTGGTTTCATGAGTGTCTTGACCTCCTTTCGGTTTGTTATGTGGTTATACCAGTTTAGTTACTCCTTGCCAACCAACGGCCAGAAACAAAAAATACTTTTCGTATTTCGTACTCTTACCAATTCAGCGTTAGACCTCATATCGGATTGTTACCTTTTGTTATTTTACAAGTAATAAGGAAATAAAAGAAAAAAGTTATCAATAAAAATATATTTTCAGAGTTCCAAAATTCACATTTTAAAAAACAAAAGCGACAGTAAAAATAAGAACAAAAAAGATTTCTAACTTCTTGCACCGTAGGAATGTTAACTGATGGTCTTTTGTGAACAAATTGTATTGAAACAACTAATGTTATGGGAAACGATAATACTGTATTATGTACTCTCATAGAGCATAACAGGGTTCTAATATTAAGATAATAATTAGTTCGTAAATATTGAGCTAAGTTTTTTCATTGAGACAAATTTTATGTTTGTACATACAATCAAGGCAAGAGATACTTTTACTATAACAAATCATTGAAATTGTATTAAATAACAATATTTCAGATACGATTTTTGTCTAGCTAAAATATTATATACGTTTTGTCGATTTCCAAATCCCTAATATACCAAATTAAACTTACACTTTTTTTTATTGTTCACTTTAGTGCAAACCCTGTAAGTTGTTAACAATTGAAATCTGCGATCACAGTGTTATTATTTGTTGAAGTTATTTCTCAAAACAAGTCGGTTACGGAACCAAGTATTTACTTTGGAGTGTATTTTGTCTTCTACATTTTTTTTTTAAATAACGGGTGTTATTGTGTTATACAGGATGTAAAAATATTACCTGCAAATATTTTAAGCCCTGAACCAGTCCATGTAAATGAAAAACCCAAGATGCATCAAAATATGTCCAAAAAAATATATTCGGCTGTAACATTTTGTGTTCATTTTCTTTTTCATATTTTGACCAATTCTTAGGGAAAGTTGTTCAGGGCTGGTTCACCCCTTAAACTTTTGCAGTTATATTGGATTCGGTCAAGATGGCGTTATATGATAGTAGAGCTGGGGGTAGGTTTAGGAGATGCGTGTTGGCGTAAAATATATTATATGTGGCCGAGTTGCAACCTATAACTTTGTTAAACCGAGTCTTCAGCGGTGGTTTTTTAAAACAAATCCAAAACATCGATATACATTGCGGCCTTGACATACACATTCCTTTATTCTGCGACCAATGAAAAGCAAAATTTTTGTGTTTTGTCTTGGAATTGTTGGCGAAAAACATGCGCAAGAGACTCGCCTTTAAGCTCACACGTTTTGCTTTAAAATGTACTCCAGCGCTTAATTCAGATAACGCAAAATCAACCGCTTCTATATGTGTTAGGTAAATACCGCGAAAACTCTCGAGGGTTCACCATTTCGAGGTTTATTATTCTGCACCACAAATAGTTAGCGATTATTCTAAAAGTTGTGGAATAAAAGTTGTTTAGTTTCATGTGCCGAGTGAAACCACGAGAATTTTTGCGTTATCAGTTTAACACATTGTATGTAGATTATTTAGGTAATAAAAAAGGGTAAAACAAGCCTAGAGAAAGTGACGGTACTTCTGAAACTGAACAACGTTTCTCATGGAATATGATTCGAAATAAACAAAAATTTTGGACCTCCCATACAAAATAACGATCAGCTAGTTACTACGGGAGCTCCAATATTTTTTTTATATTTCGTGTTAAGTTTCATGGGGAATGTTGTTCAGTTCCATGAGTACCTTGGCCTCCTTCCAGTACCCTATATTATCAAACTACAGGCTACAATTTTACAAGTGAAATTCGATGTTCATTGCGTAGTCGGTAAGCCATTATGAAACCAGGAGTATTAACCAGGTACGCAATGTACTAAGAATTTTACCTGTAGACTTGTAGCCTGTACTCATTTTAAGTATTAGACCGGGTCTATCGCGATAGTATTTAGGTAAATATTAGTAATTTACCTGTGTCCCGACGTTTCAATACAGTTTCATGTATTGTGTGGTCGAGGGTTGACTGAAACTGTATTGAAACGTCGGGACACAGGTAAATTACTAATATATACCTAAATACAATCGCGATAGATCCGGTCTAATACTTAAAATGAGTGAAAGTGATCGCGAGTGCTTAAAAAGTTATATTGTAGCCTGTAGTTTCATAACATTGGCACCAGTTTGTTACTCCTTGTGTGTAGATGTACGTATGTGTTGTTAGTATGTGTGTGTGTGTGTGTGTTTAGCTGCAGCAGGAGGCGGGGTTGGGGTCCTTGCCGGAGCGCTTGGTGATGTTGAGGCGGGTGAACTCCTCGGCCACAGTGGGGTGGATGCCCACCGTGTTCTGCAGCTGCTCCATAGTTATACCGCATCTGATCGGGAACAATTATTTACGTTAAAATAGTATTGGGTTTGGGCACATACATACACACACATAGTTATACCGCATCTGACCGGGAACAATTATACGTTCAAATACGGTTGGGTTTAGTTACATGCATACATACACACATCAGCCTATTGCAGTCCACTGGTGGAGTGGACGTAGGCCTCCCCCAGGGTACGCCATAGGGCACGATCTCGGGTTCTCGGGTTCTCGGGATCTCGGGTTTGGGTAATTATAATAAAATACCAGACTTGGATATATGAAGGATAAAATTTACATACACATAGCATATCACGCTTATTATCCTTTGCGGGGTAGGCAGAGCGCAAACGGCCGCAAAAAACGGCCATTTACACACCACGTCTGATAAATATTTGAGGGTCATTCGGAAAATTGTGTATCGCCATAATGACAGGTTGTCAGCCCATCGCCTAAAATTGCAATACACACCCCCTCAAGTCTTTTAGTTGCCTCTTACGACTCCCACGGGAAAGAAATGGGGTGATGCTATTCTAAGTCGGCATCACAGGGCAGGGGCAGAAAGAGCGTTAACGGCCGTAAAATACGATCGGTATCGCCACGTCTGACAAATATTTCAAGGCTGTTACAGAGAAATCGTTTATCACTAAAGTGACAAAACACCCTCGAGTCCCTTAGACGCTTATTTTTTTTCCAAATTCATAGTTTTTGAAAAGCAGGATACAATTTATTATACTGAGGAACAATTTAAAGTTGGTATTTTGACGCCATCCGCAATAGTGTATAGTGACGTCACAACATGGAATTTTCAAACAAAATATAAATATTTTTTACAATTAGCCTGTTTGCCTAGTAGGATAGGCTTTATTATTTTGTCACTCAAAAGGACAGAAAACGGTATCTAACTATACAGTTACAGAATAGATAGGTACAGGTAAATCCATTACTGCCTTTATAATAAACAAAATCAGCATTCGCTCTTTATTTTCGCAATCAAGTACACTTATTTATTGTCTGCAGCGAAGCCTCCAACAAAGTGGAGCCCTAGGTTACTCTGCAGGGCTTCAAGCAGGGCCCCGGCCTTCAGGGTGTAGTAACCTCACCTACTTAAGTGGCTCAGACTCACTTGATGGCAGCAGCGAAGCCCTGGATCACCTCCCCAGCGACGGGGCCCACAAAGTGGAGCCCTAGGATCCTCTGAGGAGCCTCCAGAAGAGCGACGGCCTTAAGGCAGCAGTTGCGGATGTCCTAAGTTACTTAGAGCTGCTCAGACACACTTGATGGCAGCAGCGAAGCCCTGGATCACCTCCCCAGCGACGGGTCCCACAAAGTGGAGCCCTAGGATCCTCTGCGGCGCCTCCAGAAGGGCAAAGGCTTTAAGGCAGCAGTTGCAGATGTCCTAAGTTACTTAGAGCTGCTCAGACACACTTGATGGCAGCAGCGAAGCCCTGGATCACCTCCCCAGCGACGGGTCCCACAAAGTGGAGCCCTAGGATCCTCTGCGGCGCCTCGAGCAGGGCTCCGGCCTTCAGAGTGTAGTAACCTAACCTACTTAGAGTGGTTCAGATTCACTTGATGGCAGCAGCGAAGCCCTGGATCACCTCCCCAGCGACGGGGCCCACAAAGTGGAGCCCTAGGATCCACTGCGGCGCCTCGAGCAGGGCTCCGGCCTTCAGGGTGTAGTACCCTAACCTATTTAAGTGACTCAGACTCACTTGATGGCAGCAGCGAAGCCCTGGATCACCTCCCCAGCGACGGGTCCCACAAAGTGGAGCCCTAGGATCCTCTGCGGCGCCTCCAGAAGAGCGACGGCCTTCAGGTAGCAGTTGCGGATGTTTCGTTGCGGGATGAAGAACTCGGTCGGCTTGTAGTACGCGTGGTAAACCTCCACGTTGTCCGCGCCGAACCTACCGGAATACAATAGGTTAGCATTGTGTCATGTGTGTTACAATTTATCAAATAGCCTTAGAGTGAGTCGAGTCTTGGTCTAATAGTCTTAGTGTTAAAATGTGCTTTCTAATGGCAACACTGAAGTGTTGCCTTCCGGTTGCGGTTCGCCTTCCGGTTGGCCATCTTTGTTTTTTGATCGGTCGCCGCTAGGTTTGGCATTCGACAACTGACGATCGTGCAGTACGGACGTGTCCAGGGTATCGATCAAGATTATTTTGTGACGATTAGTTATTACTCGAATAGTGATCTAATATAGCAACTATTTTATAAAAGTTTGTTCGAGAACATCGTTGTTTTTCTGGTGAACGCTACAGATGTAATTAATAAAATACGAAATTGGATGGATTCAAAACTTGGTCAACTAAAAACCATCTCTCGTTCGAGTATTTTGTTTGGGACATGGGAAACGAGGAAGAAGATTTTGTATGGGAGGTATGATAAGGGAGGTACAATTTATCTTCACCCACATTCGCTAAAAATAGTTGATTGTAATCACGAGCTATTCTATATCACGCAAACGGGATTCAAACCCACGAATTTTGGACTAATAGTGCTTGAATATCACTCGTGTCCAAATTTATATATTTTTTTTCTATTTATTTAGAAATGGCACAGTAGCAGTAATTTTCTTGCTACCTTGAGTATTGCTAGTTTATGGACAAATATAGCGGGGTTGTTAGCGTTCTCAACTTTGCACATCGAGGTAAAAAGCTGAAAATTGGCATAAAGGTACCTGACCTTAGTCTACCTGACCTACTGATCAATACTGAGGATGATCTAATGATTGCCAAAATTCAGTCCAACTAATTACTTATTATTGAGTAAAATGAAATTGTCCAGGGAAATGACACACGACTATTGCAATGAGTTTTACCTATTAGCGGGCCTGAAGGCGTCACTAACAACCCCGCTTAGCGCCAACGCTGCGTTGAGCGGGCTACACGCGCTATTTGGCAGGAGCAGCGCTGTGTGACGCGGGTCCGCCAGCACGCGGCGCGGGCACGGATACTACAACCAGAGCGAATACGACGACACCTTGCCGTATTAACTTAGGCACGATGAGCCTTCTAGATTCGGATGTCGACGCGCGAGCTCGCTGCCCGGTTAACGGAGCGTTGGGCCTTATAGGTTAAATTCATTAGCTGTGTATCATTTCCCTAGACTATTCAATTTTGCTCAATAGATTAGTAGTCTGTACTATGGCAATCATCAATACATTTATCATTTTAAGTGCTTACGCCTAGTGAGATCATCATCCGACATCAAACATCAGATAAAGCTATCGGTCACTGGTTTATTGTATTGTGGACACGTGGAGATAAAAATAACTAAGTCAGGTACTAGGTTTTAATAGCTACGAGCCTATGACATAACTGTTAGTTATATGTAAATATAACTTTGGTATTAACTCTGTGAATGGAACAAATTTATCATATTATGGCGAAAGGAATACGTATAATATCTGATAAGGGAGTAATTTTGTAGGTAAACGGTGAAGACATTTTGCGAACTTAACAATTTGAGACATTGAAATAAGAACATGATATTGTCGGGGCACCCTAAGCAAGGTTAGATACCTTGGTTAGGGTGAATCGTTGGACCTGCGTTTCATATCTATTCCCCCAGGATGTCAATTCTGGGGTGGCAGATTGCTATAACCCGTCATATTCATGAATTCAGGAGACTTACATTGTACTTTAAGTGAGAACCAGAGTGGTTTCTAGTGCCAATTCCGAGAGTCAGTTCGGGTATTACTACTTACAATATAGTACCTAAAGTAAGGCCATCCCAATAAGCCATATATGACAGCTGTCATCTCCAGATAGAGGTGTCAACAAAGGAAAATTGAACTCTGCCATGGTATTTTCAAGAATCCGACAATTGTCAAATATGGCTTATTTTATTAGGATGGCCGTGCTGTAGGTTCGATTTTCGGTTAGTGCGACATTTTGCGAAGTGGTCAAACTTCACTACCTTACATAACAATGGTGAGACATTTAACGAAGGAGAAGAGGGAGGCCTTTGCCCAGCAGTGGGATGATGTGGGCTAGACAAGACAAGACATTTAACGACTGTGACACGAGACAACCAGGATTTAGTAACTACATCACTCACCTCTGAATAGCGGTCTCCTCGCTAATCCCCACGCAGCCGTACTCAAACGGTGTAAACACGGTGGTAGCCACATTCTCGTAATCCATCTGCTGGTTGCTGGTGCCGAGCATCCTCCTGGCCAGCAGCCGGCCGGCGTGGATGGCCACGGGGGTCAGCCCGGGTCTTACTACTTACAGTATTGTAGCTAGGTTTGATGACAGGTTAGTGTGACATTTTGCAGCCCAGTAAGTGTGACAACTGTGACATTTTGCGATTATGACATTTTGCAATGTGGTCAAACTTCGCTACCTTACTTAATAATGGTGAGACATTTGGGTCTTACTACTTACAGTATTGTAGCTAGTTCGATGTCAGGTTAGTGTGTCATTTTGCGTTTATGTCATTTTGCGATGTGGACAAACTTCAATGCCTTAAATAACAAATGGTGTGACGTTTTGAGATAGCGACATTTGACGACTGTGACACAAGACAACCAGGATTTAGTAACTACATCACTCACCTTTGAATAGCGGTCTCCTCGCTGATCCCTACGCAGCCGTACTCCAATGGTGTAAACACGGTGGTAGCCACATTCTCGTAATCCATCTGCTGGTTGCTGGTGCCGAGCATCCTCCTGGCCAGCAGCCGGCCGGCGTGGATGGCGACGGGTCTTACTACTTACAGTATTGTAGCTAGGTTTGATGACAGGTTAGTGTGACATTTCGCAGCCCAGTTAGTGTGACAACTGTGACATTTTGCAATGTGGTCAATTTTCGCTACCTTACATAATAATAATGTGACTTTTGGTTCTTACTACTTACAGTATTGTAGCTAGTTCGATGTCAGGTTAGTGTGACATTTTGCAGCCCAGTTAGTGTGACAACTGTGACATTTTGCGATTATGACATTTTGCAATGTGGTCAAACTTCGCTACCTTACATAATAATGGTGCGACATTTGGGTCTTACTACTTACAATATTGTACCTAGTTCGATGTCAGGTTAGTGTGACATTTTGCGCTCCGGTTGGTGTGACATTTTGCGTTTATGTCATTTTGCGTTGTGGTCAAATTTCACCACCTTACATAATAATGGTGTGACGTTTTGCGATAGTGAGATTTAACGACTGTGACACAAGACGACTAAGGATTTTTGCAACTATCCCACGCACCTTTGAATAGCGGTCTCCTCGCTGATACCGACGCAGCCGTACTCCAACGGTGTAAACACGGTGGTAGCCACATTCTCGTAATCCATCTGCTGGTTGGAAGTACCCAGCACCTTACTACTTACAGTATTGTAGCAATTTTAGGTCAGTGTGACATTCTTCTTTTTGTGACATTTTGCAGCCCAGTTAGTATGACAACTGTGACATTTTGCGATGTGGTAAAATTTCACCACCTTACATAATAATGGTGTGACGTTTTGCGATAGTGACATTTGACGACTGTGACACAAGACGACGTAAGTATTTTTGCAATGTCACGCACCTCTGAATAGCGGTCTCCTCGCTGATACCCACGCAGCCGTACTCCAACGGTGTAAACACGGTGGTAGCCACATTCTCGTAATCCATCTGCTGGTTGCTGGTGCCGAGCATCCTCCTGGCCAGCAGCCGGCCGGCGTGGATGGCCACGGGGGTCAGCCCGGGTCTTACTACTTACAGTATTGTAGCTAGGTTTGATGACAGGTTAGTGTGACATTTGGCAGCCCAGTTAGTGTGACAACTGTGACATTTTGCGATTATGACATTTTGCAATGTGGTCAAACTTCGCTACCTTACATAATAATGGTGCGACTTTTGGGTCTTACTACTTACAGTATTGTAGCTAGTTCGATGTCAGGTTAGTGTGTCATTTTGCGCCTCTGTTGGTGTGACATTTTGCGTTTATGTAATTTTGCGATGTAGTCAAATTTCACCACCTTACATAATAATGGTGTGACGTTTTGCGATAGTGAGATTTAACGACTGTGACACAAGACGACTAAGGATTTTTGCAACTAAGCCACGCACCTCTGAATAGCGGTCTCCTCGCTGATCCCGACGCAGCCGTACTCCAATGGTGTAAACACGGTGGTAGCCACATTCTCGTAATCCATCTGCTGGTTGCTGGTGCCGAGCATCCTCCTGGCCAGCAGCCGGCCGGCGTGGATGGCCACGGGGGTGAGTTCAGGTCTTACTACTTACAGTATTGTAGCTAGGTTTGATGACAGGTTAGTGTGACATTTTGCAGCCCAGTTAGTGTGACAACTGTGACATTTTGCAATGTGGTCAAACTTCGCTACCTTACATAATAATGGTGTGACATTTGGGTCTTACTACTTACAGTATTGTAGCTAGTTCGATGTCAGGTTAGTGTGTCATTTTGCGCCTCGGTTGGTGTGACATTTTGCGTTTATAATATTTTACAATATGATCAAAATTCAGTGCCTTAAATAACAAATGGTGTGACGTTTTGCGATAGCGACATTTGACGACTGTGACACAAGACGACTAAACATTTTTGCAACTAAGCCACGCACCTTTGAATAGCGGTCTCCACGCTGATACCCACGCAGCCGTACTCCAATGGTGTAAACACGGTGGTGGCCACATTCTCGTAATCCATCTGCTGGTTGCTGGTGCCGAGCATCCTCCTGGCCAGCAGCCGGCCGGCGTGGATGGCCACGGGGGTCAGCCCGGGTCTTACTACTTACAGTATTGTAGCTAGGTTTGATGACAGGTTAGTGTGACATTTTGCAGCCCAGTTAGTGTGACAACTGTGACATTTTGCAATGTGGTCAAACTTCGCTACCTTACATAATAATGGTGCGACATTTGGGTCTTACTACTTACAGTATTGTAGCTAGTTCGATGTCAGGTTAGTGTGTCATTTTGCGCTCCGGTTGGTGTGACTTTTTGCGTTTATGTCATTTTGCGATGTGGTCAAATTTTACCACCTAAATTAATAATGGTGTGACGTTTTGCGATAGTGACATTTGACGACGTAAGTATTTTTGCAACTATGTCACGCACCTTTGAATAGCGGTCTCCACGCTGATACCCACGCAGCCGTACTCCAACGGTGTAAACACGGTGGTGGCCACATTCTCGTAATCCATCTGCTGGTTGCTGGTGCCGAGCATCCTCCTGGCCAGCAGCCGGCCGGCGTGGATGGCCACGGGGGTCAGCCCGGGTCTTACTACTTACAGTATTGTAGCTAGATTTGATGACAGGTTAGTGTGACATTTTGCAGCCCAGTTAGTGTGACAACTGTGACATTTTGCAATTATGACATTTTGCAATGTGGTCAAACTTCGCTACCTTACATAAGTGACATTTGTGTCTTACTACTTACAGTATTGTGCCTAGTTCGATGTCAGGTTAGTGTGTCATTTTGCGCTCCGGTTGGTGTGACATTTTGCGTTTATGTCATTTTGCGATGTGGTAAAATTTCACCACCTTACATAATAATGGTGTGACGTTTTGCGATAGTGAGATTTAACGACTGTGACACAAGACGACTAAGGATTTTTGCAACTAAGCCACGCACCTCTGAATAGCGGTCTCTTCGCTGATACCCACGCAGCCGTACTCCAACGGTGTAAACACGGTGGTGGCCACATTCTCGTAATCCATCTGCTGGTTGCTGGTGCCGAGCATCCTCCTGGCCAGCAGCCGGCCGGCGTGGATGGCCACGGGGGTCAGCCCGGGTCTTACTACTTACAGTATTGTAGCTAGGTTTGATGACAGGTTAGTGTGACATTTTGCAGCCCAGTTAGTGTGACAACTGTGACATTTTGCAATGTGGTCAAACTTCGCTACCTTACATAATAATGGTGCGACATTTGGGTCTTACTACTTACAGTATTGTAGCTAGTTCGATGTCAGGATAGTGTGTCATTTTGCGCTCCGGTTGGTGTGACATTTTGCGTTTATGTCATTTTGCGATGTGGTCAAATTTTACCACCTTAATTAATAATGGTGTGACGTTTTGCGATAGTGACATTTGACGACCGTGACACTAGACAACCAGGATTTAGTAACTACATCACTCACCTTTGAATAGCGGCCTCCTCGCTAATCCCTACGCAGCCGTACTCCAATGGTGTAAACACGGTGGTGGCCACATTCTCGTAATCCATCTGCTGGTTGCTGGTGCCGAGCATCCTCCTGGCCAGCAGCCGGCCGGCGTGGATGGCCACGGGGGTCAGCCCGGGTCTTACTACTTACAGTATTGTAGCTAGGTTTGATGACAGGTTAGTGTGACATTTGGCAGCCCAGTTAGTGTGACAACTGTGACATTTTGCGATTATGACATTTTGCAATGTGGTCAAACTTCGCTACCTTACATAATAATGGTGCGACATTTGGGTCTTACTACTTACAGTATTGTGCTAGTTCGATGTCAGGTTAGTGTGTCATTTTGCGCTCCGGTTGGTGTGACATTTTGCGTTTATGTCATTTTGCGATGTGGTCAAACTTCACCACCTTACATAATAATGGTGTGACGTTTTGCGATAGTGACATTTGACGGCCGTGACACTAGACAACCAGGATTTAGTAACTACATCACTCACCTTTGAATAGCGGTCTCCTCGCTGATACCCACGCAGCCGTACTCCAATGGTGTAAACACGGTGGTAGCCACATTCTCGTAATCCATCTGCTGGTTGCTGGTGCCGAGCATCCTCCTGGCCAGCAGCCGGCCGGCGTGGATGGCCACGGGGGTGAGTTCAGGTCTTCCCTCGAGAACGTCCCCGACGGCGTAGATGTGAGGGACGTTGGTCTGTTCGGTGGCAGCCACGATCTTACCGGATTCCGACAGGCACTGGAATATGATGATTATGTTTCAAAAATAGCCTGGCTTTTGGGCAGTATACGTGAAATTTTTGTAGTACTAAAACTAGTACGGTGTTCCTGTCAAAAGTTGAACCAGCTTAAGTAACGGAACAACTCTCCTTATGAAACAAATTGCCGATATTTTTGACTGTACATAAAAATAAACTCGGCCTAATTATATGGATAAAAGTTTTATTTACTGGTTCTCCTTTTGTATTGCAGTATTTTTTCTAATATACACACACATACACATATCACGCCTATAATCCCTTGCGGGGTAGGCAGAGCGTAAACGGCTGCAAAACTTGGACATTTACGCCACGTCTGACAAACATTTGAGGGTCATTCGGAAAATTGTGTATCACCATAGTGACAGGTTGTCAGCTCATCGCCTAATATTGAAATTCACACCCTTGAGTCCCTTAGTCGCCTCTTACGACTCCCACGGGAAAGAAATAGGGTGATGCCATTCTAAGCCGGCATTACAGGGCACTGGAAATTTATAATTATGTTTTATACGTGGTGTAAGGGACAGCTCTCCGAATACTGACAGGATGCATGCAGACCATGAAACTGAACAACTTTCCCTCAGGAACATATGTCAAAATCACCATAGTAATTGCAGTCACCATCGCTGACCGCAATTACTATGGAAAGTATCTTTTTTGACCTTTTATGAAATATTTTCTCATGGGAAGTTGTTCAGTTCCATGGTCTGAATGCACCCTATAAGTATTCGGGGGGCTGTCCCTAACACCCCGTATACTAATCTAATCATTATGCTGACTTAGAATGCATTACCGCAATACAACCCGTGGGTGTAGTAAAAAGCGACTGAGAAATAATTTTATCTAGGGAATGGGCAACAGCGTTCCCTGTGATAGCAATATCTTGCACTGCGCTCGCCAATCCGCTAGCCAAGCGTGGTGCGTATGGCAGTACCCCCAATAGGGAGAGGCCCATGTCCGGCTGTGGACTATAGTGGCTGTTAATGTAATACATTTACATTAGCAGTCCCCTATATTGGCAGGCGGATCGTCGAGCACTAGACAGTGTTATATTCACAGGGAACACTGCTGCCCATTCCCTGCATTCATCATCTGACTCGTCATCCATCATTTGACTGGGCCGATAGCGAGGTTCGTAGGTTGTATCCCCACTAGACACAAATATTTGTGTTTAGTCAGGGTGTTTCTATGTATAATATGTTTTTTTTTTTTTAACGATGCATCTATGTATGAATAACAGCTATCTACTTTCTATAGTACAAGCTTTGCTTAGTTTGAGGCTAGATGGCTCTGTGTGAATTGTGCAGGATATTTATATTTATTTATTTATCCCTTAGTCGCTATTTACGACACCAACGGGTAGAAATGGGGTGCTGCTATTATTCGCTGTTATTAAAGTTATGATAAAACGTGTCTAAAAACGGCCACTTTTGGTATTAATTGTACCTTTAATTACAGCAAATATTTCCTTGGGTTGCAGGTTTACTAAGGATAATACTAAAAACATGAGCAACGGACATTCTGATAGATTGTTTACATAAAGAGAAAATATTTTTGGGAATTGGCGCCACTGTCGAGGCCGTTCACGACT
The DNA here is from genome assembly GCA_027580185.1 of Tuta absoluta. Lineage (NCBI taxonomy): Eukaryota > Metazoa > Arthropoda > Insecta > Lepidoptera > Gelechiidae > Tuta > Tuta absoluta. The sequence goes on from JAQAHW010000003.1 coordinate 2,262,225, forward strand.
ACACTCGTCGAAAGAAAAAAACAGTAGTTTACTAACACCCAGTGTGAATCCCAAATACGAAGTATAAGATAGTGTCCAATGCATCAATTATCATAATAGTTTTATTAAAAATCTGATAATTATACTTTGCCCTTTGATCGACTTTTTCTTTTATCTTGAAAACTACTACAAATCATATTATGACCGATTGTCAGATTGTGTGTACGATGTTTATTTGTTTATCTACACTCGTCACATAACGTTAAATAAGTGATAATGTTATCCTACATTGAATTAAGTAAATTTCATTTTCATTTTCGGATTATAAACGCTGAAACATTACTTCTAATAAGAAGTTACGCCTTTTGGTAAAACGGAGAAATGAAACGAAATGTTTTTTGCCAATACTCAAATTTGCCCGTATCAGTAATAGGGGTTTCTCAGTTATCCAGGTCCCAGTTAACCAGGTGTCACTTGTATCTGGTGAAGGGGCAATTTAATCTGACTTACGTTGACTCCGGCCAGGTCGAGGTTCAGTGCCTTGGTGAGCGCGTAGCGGCCGGTCGCCATCAGCACCGTGTCGAATACGTCTTCATGCCTAAAATAAAAACATTACGATCGAAATATTTATAAACAACATACATACATATATTCCCTTGCAGCGGCAGGGCGTAAACGACCGCAAAAACCGTCATTCACGCTGTCTTACAAATATTTGAGGGTAATTCGGAAAATTGTGTATCGCCATAGTGACAAGTTGTCATGTCAGCCCATCGCCTATAATTGCAATACACACCCTCGAGTCCCATAGTCACCTCTTACCAGGGGCGTGCAGTCCATATAGGCACAAAAGCACTGCCTACCCTGATATTTTGATCCACACAAAATTATAAATATTTAATAAAATTATTATTTGAAGAAATATACCCATTCGTAAAAAGGAACGTCATTTTCAAAACTTTCGCGCCCCTAGTGAACTCGAACATTACCATTGTCAATCGAGCCTCGGCGCCTCGACCGCTGCCTGCTTTTATGAATGAAATGGACTATTACTACGTGTTCAAACCGGTTCAAACTAGTAGCGCTAACAGAGCCAAACAGACCTCCAAAGGTGCTGCTTATTAAAAAAAAACACGACTGCATACACACGGCGAGTTCCTATACTGCATAACAGTGTTTTGCACAGCAAAATCATGGCCGACACAGCTACGCATGTCCCAAGCCTGCACGACAGTGGCAATTGTGGCTTGATCGCTCGCTTTATTCGCTCCAGGGGGTCACAACTCTAACCTAACCTACTGTATTGAATCTGTGTCAAAAATGTTTAGTTTTAATGGGCTTCGCCCCCTAAAGCCCCTTGAAGACGATCCTATGACTGTGTCACGTTGTCCGGCGCAATCGTGTTGTGCATAATCAACGTCGTGCAGTGATGGTTGGTCAAAAATCTAGTAACAAAACGCAAAAACTGTAGAAAAAAGCGCGCGGGTTGAGGTGTGAGGGAGGGGCGGTGCGTATAATCCGACCAATTTGTGACACCTTTCTTTTGAACTATTTGCATAATAATGAGGTGCAATTTTGCTTGATAGTATTTTACTTTAGAAGACATTGCAAATTCCTCCATTGTTGTTTACCCGTGTTGTTTATTTAAGGTTAGGTTTTTCAAGTAAAGCTTTAAAGTTTAATAGTGAAAATGTTGTTCGGTTGGTCTTCTATGATAGAAAAGAATGAAAAATTACAGAACTTCTGTCATACTTTCTAATGTGCGCGATAAACAAGTGTAATAAGATTTGTGTTGTGTGTTTACAAAAGTTAAAGTACTGTTTTCAATACCTAAGTTGATATTATGTGTGATAAAATGCAGATCAACAATTGGAAATTACGCAAATAAAAGGTAACAATAGGTCCTACTTGAAAATTTAATTTTGTCAGATTGTTGTGTGCAAACATTGAAAGAGATGAACAATCATCTTCGTGAATCGCACGCATTGGACCACCACCGGACAATACTGCGGTTCTTTACATCTTTGGTGACAGCCCCCGCACACATGGCATCTTGTGACAGCCGCAATTTGATGCGGTAACGTGTACTAATGATACCTATCCAAATTTTGTATGGGATCTCGTAAACTATTTTCCCCTAAAAACCGGATACGACAAAACACTGAAAAAGATGAGGTTCGTGTGAGAACCGCCTTTGTTTGTACTGCCTACCCAGTCGTGAAACCCTGTGCACGCCACTGCCTCTTACGACTCCCACGATAAAGAAAAGGGGTGATGCTTCTAAAGCGGCATCACAACGGCGGATTTATAAACAAGAAAATTAGAAAATAATATGAACTAGAACAAATAAAAAACTTGAAAGCTTTTTATTTAAAAAGATATGGAAATTTGACGCATTTTGCTCCATTTCGTTGCACACAACGCCATCTATTAGTCGAATTGTGTAACTAATTAAATACCAAATTTTTAAAAATTGTATACCTAATACGGGAAGTGTTTTAAAATTAGGTATTAAATTTATCGCGGGTTTTCATCGCTTATATTGCAAAACTAACCCGGTAGATGGAGCCGTGCCACGCGTTACTGGCATTAAAATACACTTGCAAAATTGGCGGGCAAGGAACGAGCTACGGTAGCCCAGATGGAATAGGCGTCGCCACTAGTAATGGCGAAAGTCGCAGGTTCAAATCCTGCCCTCGCTGGAAAATTTTGTAAGTTTAAAAAAATATGTGTAACCAATACTTACTGTGTTTGTGTCTCTGTGTTCAGCCAGCGAGCCTTGAGTTTCCCGGATTCCAGTTTCTCAACAGCAAGTGGTATACATCTGTGCTCGAACTTGACACCCTTCTGCTTTAATTCGTTTGCAGACCACTGTCGCCATCTGTTGGTCGAATTGTGTAACTACTACTTACTGTGTTTGTGTCTCTGTGTTCAGCCAGCGAGCCTTGAGTTTCCCGGATTCCAGTTTCTCAACACCAAGTGGTATACATTTGTGCTCGAACTTGACCCCCTTCTGTTCCATTTCGTTGCAGACCACTGTCGCCATCTGTTGGTCGAAGCCGCGAAGTGGCACGGACCTGACCAGCACGGTCGCGGGGTAGCCGAGCGATCTGAGGAACCCGGCGCATTCTAGACCGATGTCTGGTATAGTGGTTAAGGAGAACTTTTTGACGTTTTTGTCGTGTTACGAAAAAAATCGTGTAGTCAATAGATATGTTTGGTCCAGATATTATTTACAATATGATACAAGTATTTTCCTCATTTATCCAAAAAACATTACACACGAGTAGGAATACTGATTCGAAAAATCTGGTCTCAGGTTGACTCTGAAGACTAACTAGCCAGCCAGCCTGCCTAGTTAGTGTTCTGATTCTAAATCAATCTGAAGATATAAGTCTTGGTAAATAAATGTATTGAGCGGTACAACCAATGGATTTAAGGTGCAACGGAGTAACTTCGACTGCAGGGCTATTTAAAACTTATAAAGTCTGTTTTACATCACTCCATAGTGTCCGAAGAGCCGAATAAAGTTTTCATAATTATAAAGGGACCCCGAACATGATTCTAACTAGCTAAAATACAGTAGTTTCTTTTAAAAGGATACACCCAGCGCCGACCACGAGCGTCTTGCCGGGCGGGTGGCCCAGGCTGAAGATATCGTCGCTGCTGATGCAGTACTCCACGGCTCCAGGGATGTCAGGGTAGTGGGGCCGGCCGCCGACGGCTATCACGACGTTCTTGGCTGTCAGTTCCTTCTTCGAGCCGTTTTTCATGGTCGCCACTATTGTGTGAGGGTCCTGATAAAAATACTAGATTAGCACCTATCTTTGCAAACTAAGGTATTTGTATTGTGTAATCTTGCTTTTTTACGCAACTAAAAAATAATCAGGCACCGCAACTTACATCTTAGTAGTTTGTGTATATGAAATGCATGGTGCAATAAATGACTAACATAATAATGTGGACGTATTTTTGAAAAAGTAAAGATTTCATTTCTAATGCGCCAGTCTAACCAAGATCACCTATATCACACGTTCTTCAAAACGAATCCCTCCACAATGAACTGAATGGATTCTATTAGTAAAACATGTAATAAGAGTAGTTAGTCTCAGTCTGACGCATGCGAAATTGTTGTATGATCTGAGCAAATCCTAATTCATTGTGCACATGACAAATTATCTCTTTATGAGTTTTTAAAGACTGTTTTCAAATGGCAACATTGTCTGAAACTGTAATAAATTGAAGTAGTAGTTTGCTAGTTACATCTGTTGTAAAACTGGGGCCGTATTCCGTAATTAAAAAAGCTTCTCAGTTGGATGGTTTTGGCAAATTCGTATTCTGCTAACATTGTCTAGAAAATCACTAGGCAATGTGTTGATGGCATTAGATTGCAAAAAAATATGCAAACAAATATCAAAATCGGCGCCCTGATGGACGGTGGAGTAATCGGTTTCACGAGTGGAGGCCGAGCCTTGGCAAGCGTAGCGATGGCAGATGACTAAAGAGGGCAGCTGGGAGGGACTGGATGGCGGAATCTTGAAATAGTGCCTTATGACGGTCAATGTGGCGTAGTGCGACTGCCTGCGACGCAAAGGTTCCGAATTCGATTCTCGGTGGGGCATTCACAGAATTCATATTAATCACTTTGTGAATTTGTTCCCAGTCAGATTAGAACATTGCAGGTTGAACCACTAGATTGTCCGAAAATAAATATGGTTCCGTCTATAATTACTTTTACGGCAGTCGTCACACAACCATGTCTGAGGCCTCTTAAAAAACTCTGACACCAGGGTTCATCGGGTTGTTGGACGACACGGTGTCCCACACTAAAAAGAAAGAAAAAGAAGGCGTACTTTTACGTCCAGCAGTGGACTGCTATACGCTGTGAAGTGATTCAAATGGCAGTCCTCACCTTGAACGCTCCAAGTCCGTTTATGTACTCGATCTTCTTATCCCGCAGGTCGACCCTGGTCACCCAGTTCACAGACTTGATGTGGTTCTGAACAGATTCCGTCAGCGCGCCCCAGTTGATTGTCACTTTGTCCGCTTCCGGTACCTGCCAGCCGTATGCTGTCGCTTCCTAAAATACGAGTGTTTTTATGGTAAAAAATGTAGAAGCCAGTCTAAGAAATTTAACTACTTATCACCAGTTTCATAGGTTTATTCACGCCACAATATACCAAGGAGCAATACTCGTAGTTCAACTAGAGCACTTTTCTGCCTGTAACTACATTAGAAGGGTTGTCAACAAATTGGTTACGCGAACCTCGAATTTAAGTAATGTCACACTTAGGTACTATAATGCTAGGTTACAGTAAGAAAATAATAACATTATTATTTAAGGAATAATTAGGTTTCTAAGTACAAATTTTTCCTGATTTCTTGATACTCAAACAAAAACGCGTAGTGGCAGTACAGGTCGCTGTGACACGAGCGGCACGAGATTCTATGTAGTAGTCGTGTACGTATAGGTCGGTCGGGTGTGTGCATGTGTGAGTGCGCAAACGGGGCGTTAGTATACCGGGTGGCCCGAATAGTGACGTCCAAAGACAAAACTTGAATGCCTTATACTGAGGGGTATCCGAATTACCGCCATGTATGTTCCGCGATTTTTTGTAACTTCCGAGTTATTCAACTTTTAAATTTGTATGAGGAAAATTAAACTGTGAGGCTATTTTCCTTTTTTTGTTTGTTTCAAAGTACAGATCATGAAGATAATGTCATAGAAATAACCGCTTGAAAAGCCCTTTAACGGAAATTAAGAAAAGAAGAAAAAAGCCGGCGAGTCGAAATTTTTCTCATACAACTTTAAAAGTCGAAAAGTACAAAAAATCGCGGAACATACATGGGGGTAATTCGGATACCCCTTAGTATAACGCATTCAAATTTTGTCTTTGGACGTGACTATACGGGCCACCCTGTATAGTGAAACTACTATTCCTTGGTATATTGTGTTCACGCCTTGAAATATTTTCAGTGATTTTTTTACATCTTATACTATTTCGTCATTCTATATTATTCTATGGTTAAATAATGGTGAATCATCACATGACTGATGGTTAATCATCAGCATTGCAGTAAAACTAGTTTTTATTTTTTGTTGATGCGTAATAACAGTTTTTATACATGTCTTTTTAGGCAGACAAAAATCCAGTATTTATTCGCAAGCATCTCATACTGTATTGCAAAATTTTACGAGATTTTGGTACACAATTTAAAATCAATCCATCCTTATAGCTTCACAAATAATAATATAGGACCTAAGTGCAGCCCCTAAATAAATAATAAAATGTGAATAAAGTTAGCTTGACTAAAATAATGTTCGTCTTACGGTTTTCATTTCTAGGCATATACACAGACATATTATTATACGTATAGGATTTGCTTGGGCTCAGGCCTATGTTTTGGGAGAATTTATACACACACACACACACACACACACACACATTTGCCTGCCTTTAACCCTTGCGGGGTCGGCAGACCGTTACTGGCCGTAAAATACTATCGGTCCCTATCGCAACGTCTGGCAAATATTTAAGAGCCGTTTTTGACCCCTTAGTCGCCTCTTACGACACCCGCGGGGAAAAATAGGGTGATGCTATTCAAAGCCGGCATCACACGGCGACTTTTATACAGATTCATCATTATAACAAGATAATATGAAAGATTATAAATAAAAAGTTCATTGCGGTTAGCTATGGTTATAGCTATTATTATTAGGTATGTATTTTGTGGTATAAGTAACTGTATTGACATACACACACATAGAGGTATATCACGCCTATTATTCCTTGCGGGGTAGGCAGAGCGGCCATTTACAACACGCCTGGCAAATATTTGAGGGTCATTCGGAAAATTGTGTATCGCCATAGTGACAGGTTGTCTGTATTGAAACTGTATGGCTGTATTGAAATGCAAGCTATCGTCATGAATCAGTTTAAACATGTCATTACTCTGAGGTTCAATATTTTGTCTACTTAATGAATACCTGTTGGTTGTTATTCAGATTCATAATTCATTATGTGGTCAATTATTCACACATAAAACATGACGCAGTAATCTGATCGCCTCACATTTTCATAATAACCTATAGTCTCAATTACATGTAACCGAGTGCGTTACTGGATCACGACTTAAATTGTGAATTATTTTACGCGGTATCTGTTAAAATTAGGCGGCGGCGAATAAACATGCAAGGAAATCTGCAAAACGGCGCGGTAAGCATAAACTAATAACATGACTAAAATATTCTATGATATCTACTATCCTTTTCTAAACTTATTTAAAGGAAAGTGACAGTGCTATTTAATTCGCCTAAAAAGTCAGTAACGTGGAATACAGGCATATGTTTACAAGAATCGACCCATTCAGTATACTTGTTAGTGGATTGTATGAAAATGTGATGTGCCGTGTGATGCCGGCTTAGAATAGCATCACCCCATTTCTTTCCCGTGGGACTCGTAAGAGGCGACGAAGGGACTCGAGGGTGTTTATAGCAATTTTAGGCGATGAGCTGACAACCGGCACTATGGCGATACACAATTTTCCGAATGACCTTCGAACTTCGTTTTTGCGGCCGTTTACGCTCTGCCTACCCCGCAAGGGATAAAGGCGTGATTTATGTATGTATGAAAATCCAATTCATGTTATTTAACGAGTAGATAAAGTTAATGATAAAAAATGGCAGCTAAACTATAACTGTTACCATTACTAGCACAGTTAGAGCAGACTTAATGTACGTTTTTGCGAGCAACAGCTCGAACACTTGACAAAGACATCGGAAAAAACGTAAGTAATTTAAATAAAGGTGTCATTGGTTTTTTTTTTTTTTTTAGTTGTGGACCCTACGATTTTTAGCCCCGGGGCTTTTAATCTACACCTGACTGTATGGTGGGGAGCAGGAGCTCACCCGGAAAAGCTTGTGGTTGTTCAAACAAGGGCGCGATTGGGCTTACGAGTTGTTCTGGGAAGAACGTATTGGACTGAATCTACCCGGCACGTGCCGGTACTTCCCAAAGTGGGGAGCAAATGAGGGACCTCCGCGCCCCCGCCGGCGGGGGCGTCGGTTGCTTGAGGAGCTTGTGGAGTGTGATCTACTCGCAATGGCTGCAGCAGTGGCTACTGTGATTTCATCATCTTCTTCCGTAAGGATGTGTCTCGGACGGTGTTTAAAACGCGAGGTTGGATGGGGGAAGTAGTTGGACGCGGCAACTATCAAGGGGTTTTTATGATGGGGAGCATTATCGAAGAAGCGACGAGACGCTTCTTTCATATACGCTTTAATGGTAGGGAGGCCTAAGTCGATGTGGAGGTTGGCGTAACGCATGTACCAGGGCGCCCCGGTAGCTTTGCGCATGAAACGGTTTTGGATGACCTGCAGCATTTTCAGATGTGAATCCAAGGTGTGAGCAAAGGCTACGCTGGCGTAGGTCATAATAGGCCTTACGCAGGTGGTGTAAATTCTCACCTTATTTCTAAGGGAGAGTTTGCTCTTTTTGTTCAACATCGGATGTAATCTGCCCAAAACGAACGCGGCGCGGTCGCGGACTCTCATAATGTGGCTACGGAAGCTAAGTCTTGAGTCGAGGGTGACTCCTAGATATTTGGTCTCGTTGACCCACGGGATGGGTCGGCCGAAAAGCTTTACAGCGGGGACGTTTAATCGGTGCGAACCTCTACGAAAGTGCACGGCTGCACTTTTTTCCGGATTTACCTCGATTCTCCATTTACGGAACCAGCTCCCGAGGGAGTCTAGAGCGTTCTGGAGAATCTTAACAAATTTTAAGTGGTTACGGTGGGACGCGTAGATGGCAGTGTCGTCGGCGAACATAGCCAGCTGTGACTGTGGCACGAGACGATCAGGCACAGCGAGCTGGTGTAGCTTGTATACCAGCCCGTTGTGCCAGACCTTGTCGAAGGCTTTCGCCACGGCGAGAAAAACTGCTCCTGTCGGGGTCGGTTTGGACGAGACATTTAGCTTAAGAGCGATGTGTTCAACAATGCGGTGTACTTGTTGGGTACAAGAGTGCTGTTGTCGAAAGCCAAATTGCTCGTCAGGTATGAGATTGTTGGTCTCTGCGTGGTCACGGAGTCGGGCATAGATCATGCGTTCGTACAGTTTGGCGAGAGGGTTCAGTAAGCTGATCGGGCGGTAGGAAGTGGGCTCATTCGCCGGTTTACCCGGTTTGTGAATGCCTATGACTATTGCTTCCTTCCAGCAAGCTGGAAAGGTGCAACTAGCCATGGCGGCATTCAAAATCAGGGTGAGGCGATTGATCAGGTGATCGGGGAGAATCTTCAGGACACGGTTGGTGATGCCGTCCGGTCCTGGAGCCTTTCTGGGCTTGAGTGCCTTAAGGGCGTTGCGCACTTCCAACTCAGTGATGACTCTGAGTGGAGGGCCCGATGGAGGTAGTGAAATGAGATGTTCGACTTCGGAGTCGACCGTTGAGACGAAGGTCAAGTCGTAAGGGAGTGTGCTGGGGTGCATTGGGCTGCGAGACTGTCAGCTAGGCATTCAGCCTTTTCGTCGTCGTCAAAGGCTTTGGTCTGGTCAGGTCTGTTAAGTATCGGCATGTGTCATTGGCTATAATGACAACCGGCCTCACAGTCGCCAGTATACAAGCGGCGGCGGGGCGTTTGTCATTCTAGGCAATGTCACCTTTATATCCAACTAGATTTCCGCCCAGCAGTTTCGCACGCTGACACTCATTTTCCCGTGGTAATAATTGTTTTCCCGCGGTAAAAAGTGGCCTGTGTCTTATTCCGGGTTATACTCTACCTGTATTCCAAATTTCATTCAAATCCGTCAAGCCGTTTGAGCATGGAGAGGTAACAAACATACCTATGCTCCGTTTATTTAAGGATGACCAATAATGTAAACAAACTTTGTATGTAAATGACAGCTCACAACTGTCAGTAACATACAAAGTTTGTTTACAATATTGGTCATCCTTAAATAAACGGAGCATAAATACACACACACAAACTCTCAGATTTATAATATTAGTACGGATTATGTTCGTTTCAATTTTAGATTTCTTTTAAAAATGCTCTTAGTGTCGCTCGCAACGTTTAGTCTGCGGCAGCCCTAACACAATCATAGCTATAATACTATCGGCTTCTTTGTGATTATATTAAAATAACAAACTACTTGTGTATAATGTACAGGTATACAGACATAATAAAATACTGAGTAAAGGATATCACAGAACTACGAAATGAGGAGACGCGATAGATACACACAATAAACGATTAAAGCAAGCAATTCTTCAAAACTATCGTTATTAATAGATTACATGTTTTCCCGCGGTAAAAAGTGGTCTATACTCCGTTCAATTAAGAATTGCCTATAATGTAAACAAACTTTGTATGAATCTGACAGCTCGCGTTTGTTTACATTATAGGCAATTCTAAATTGAACGGAGTTATACGCTAGGTTACTCAGGCAGGGCTAAGCTTAAAGATTTTTTGAAATAATTCCTGTAGTATCAATTTAAAAAATATATATATTGTACCCTCCTTCGAATAAAACGACCGACTTATAGAAGAATATAATATTATAAATCTGAGAGTTTGTGTGTGTATGTATGTTTGTTACCTCTTCCCGCTCAAACGGCTTGACCGATTTGGATGAAATTTAGAACACAGGTAGAGTATAACCTGGAATAACACATAGGCCACTTTTTACCGCAGTAAAACAACTATTACCACGGGAAAGTTAGTGGCAGTGGGTAAAACTGCTGGGCGGGCCGCTTGTAGAAGAATAAATAGATAAGACATGCTGTAGTGTGGAAAATCAAAACAATGTAGTTCGCATTGGCATGTAGGTAATATAAATGATAAGTATCATACCATTCATCAACTAGGTATACTGTAGGTTGGTATGTAGGTATAATTGTCTTAGTTTTCCGCTGTATTGCATACAATCGGTCATACATGGTTCATACTCATACCATGACTTGCATATTTCTCCAATGACGCATCTTTCATGGTATTTGCCGTGTGATGCCGGCTTAGAATAGCATCACCCCATTTGTTTCCCGTGGGAGTCGTAAGAAGCGACTAAGGGACTTGAGGGTGTGTATTGCAATTTTAGGCGCTGGGCTGACAACCTTTCACTATGGTGATACACAATTATTTGAATGACCCTAAAATGGTTGTCAGACGTGGCGTAATTGTCCGTATTATACGGCCGTTTATGCTCTGCCTACCCCGCAAGGGATATAGGCGTGATGTATGTATGTATGTAATAACTTTATTGCACCAATAAAAAAATAAAAAAACACAAAAGTAAATGTTACATCTCTTACATGGAATGGCGGACTTATCCCACTAAGGGATCTCTCCCAGTCAACCTTTGAGGACATTGCGTGCGCAGGTAAACTATGTATGTATCATACCATTCATCAACTAGGTATACTGTAGGTTGGTATGTAGGTATAATTGTCTTAGTTTTCCGCTATTGCATACAATCGTTCATACATGGTTCATACCATGACTTGCATATTTCTCCAATGACGCATCTTTTATATTATCTATCAATCAAGTTACGTACTTATAATTATATTGTGATGTAACTTTGTTTTTATTTTATCCTTTGCATTACTGCTGCCTCTTATATACAGGGTGTAAGGAAAAGAACTGCGTACCTTTTAAGGGCAGAACTAGCCCATGAAACTGAAAAACTTTCCTCAAGGTACATACCTAGACCAATATATGAAAAAAAAAACCTCACATACAACCAGACTTGGTCGACTGCTACATTTTGTATGGGAGATCTATAACATTTTTTCATATTTCGAACTATGTTTTTTGGGGTAAGCTTTTCAGTTTCATGGGCTGGTTCATTCCTTGAAAGGAACGCAGTACTTTTCCTTGCACCCTGTATAAGAAAATACGTCATGATCCGACATTGTAAAAAAAAAGTAATTTGTATAACACAATTTTCTTTATATTATATTATAACAGTTAGTACGAGTATTGTCCTAACAGAAAACTAGCAAGGGCGGGAATGCGGGATAAAAAAAAAATATATATAGGCACTGCCTCGGGGCTGGCCAGGTTAATCACATGGCATGTTATTTTACGTCACCACCATCTGAAAACGACATTTGTTTCCAATTGTAGTCAAGATTTCGTAAGTAAACAAGTAACTCTATCTACACACACATCACGCCCATAATCCCTTGCAGGGTAGACAGAGCGTAAATGGCCTCAAAAAACGGCCATTTACACCACGTCCGACAAATATTTGAGGGTCATTCGGAAAATTGTGTATCGCCATAGTGACAGGTTGTCAGCCCATCGTCTAAAATTGCAACACACCCTCAAATCCCTTAGTCGCCTCTTACAACTCCCACGGGAAAGAAATGGGGTGATGCTATTCTAAGCCGGCATCACACGGCATCTAGATTGAACTCTATCTACCTCTTATTATATTACCACAATACCCTTTTTGGGCAAGTTACTTAGAACTTTTCCGATATTCGTATCATTTGCCTAACGTACAAATCTGTTGTAGCCTTCGAAATAATTAACGGCTTGCGTGACAGTGGGTAAAACAAACCGGACAGATTAAATAAAAATCATGTCCCCCAACGCCAAACATGTTAGGTATACTAAATAATATTGCTGTGATTTTTATTTTTGAGGTCTACAAGTAAATAAATATAACAGGGATAATAATAGATAATTAATAATTGTTGACTAACCATTATTATTCGTATAATAACATAAACTAGATGTCGCTTGTACGTCGCAATGAGACGAGTAACAAGAGATTGAAGATACATGCTTCGCCAAATAAGCGGCGATGCATTCGAAAAAAAAAATAACCGATTACATGTTCTGTTTTTATTTTATTTTTTGCAATAAAGGAACGTACCGACAATAAGTCAAAATTTTCGAGTAAATATTCTATAAGCTTCGAGACGCAAGTTTACGTAAAATAACAAAAGCCAATGAAATTATTCCCACATAAATAAATACGTTATTATGAGAACCAGACACGTGTTATTCAAACCAGGCGCATAGCTTCACGGCTGATTAAAAAAAGGTCGATAAAGCTATCGATCCATTCAAGAACCATGTAATTTTGGTGACCTTCGTGCCGCCATCATCGAGGCTTACAGCGGCGTACCTTATTGAACTCTTAAGGTACTATTCCGAACCGAGCGGCCGACAGCATATGCCTATATATTTGTATGGGATACTATACAAACCGAGCGGCCGACGTCGGCCGCCGCGGCATGTGCAGTCGGCCGCTCGGTTCGGATAGTATCCCATACAAATCCATACGAACCAGTAGTGCCGCGGCGGCCAAAGTCGGCCGCCGCAGCATATGCTGTCGGCCGCTCGGTTCAGAATAGTACCTTTAGGGTCGGATTATGGTGAGCGGCTCGGCCTCTGCGGCGGCGCTAAAGCGGCCAGTGTCCTATGCTATCACTAACATGTACCACTAGAACCACTGGTGGTTCTACTCGGTGATTCTAGTTGTCCTAGGGGCTTTTGTCGTGAATGTGTGTAGGAATCGCGGATTACAGATTAGGTAAATAAATACGACCTATAAATACTATAATGAGAAAAAAATATGAAAGTGAACAAACATGTCTAGCAGTGGACTGCTGTGGCTGTTGAAGAAGAAGGACATGAAATAAAATGAAAATACAAAGCCCTATTCTAGGCTAGAGATATGCATAATAAGACCTAAGTCGTAATTTGAAAGTGAGATGATAGATGGAATAAAATATTACTTGTGGGATAGGCAGAGCGTTAACAGTCGTAAAAATACTGTCGCTATTGCCACGTCAGACAAATATTTGCGGGGCCGTTTCAGAAATATCGTGTATCACTATAGTGACAGGTGGTTGGCCTGTCGCGCCTATTATTGTAATACACATGAAACCCTGGAGTCACTTGGTCGCCTCTTACGACACCAGGGGAGCAATGTTTTTTTTTCCGACAGCACAGGCGTTATGGAAATAAATCACACAAATATAAAAACAAAATTATTGGTCAATACTGATTATGTTATCAATAGTTATCATAATCATATCATATTAGACAATTTGCTTAAAGGGCTAAGGTACTGTTCATGACTTCAATGAGATTTACTATTATTTTTCAATGGCCTTATGTTATAAAATCTAAAAGATTCAAAATAATATTCTTATTATAATACACAAAAGAATAAAATAATGTTGCACTATAATGTATATTTTTCTTTTTAATAAAAAATAGGTAAGCATTTGTCTAACTCTGCCTTTGTCGGTCCCAAGCCCGAATGTGAAAAGAGGAGGGTAGGCAGAGCGGTGATATCAAGACTGCTGTAATCTCACCAACGCCGAATCTCGCGGTCCTGATAGGCCTGGCTACGGCAGCGGTCGGGGAACCTCCAGGACAGAGGGTGCTAAGAATCCCTGGGGGAACGGATCCGGCTGCCTCAACAATATCTACCTGGCTACGTACAATGTTAGAACTCTGCTCACCGATGAAAGATACGAAGAACTAGAATCACAAGTCCTAAACAAGATCAAATGGGACATAATTGGTCTAAGCGAGACAAGGCGCCGAGGTGAAGAGTTAATTAAACTACACTCGGGACAGCTCTTTTACTATAAAGGATATGACGACAACAACTCACAGGGAGGTGTAGGTTTCCTGATTAACACCTCAATGTCCAAATTGCTACAAAACATCTGTGCTATATCACCCCGAGTGATATATGCAACCTTTAAACTGAACAGACGATACACCTTAAAAGTCGTCCAAGCTTACGCTCCGACATCAGCCAAAAAACACGACGAAGAACTTGAAGTTTTCTACGATGATGTCAGCAAGGCACTCAGTAATAATCCCTCCTACTACACATTTGTTTTAGGGGACTTCAACGCCAAATTGGGGAAAAGTTCAGTAAATGAAGAGTTTGTAGGCAGATTTGGCTTGGGCCAAAGAAACGAGAGAGGGCATGCCTTAGCTAGTTATCTCGAGTTCCAGAAACTCTATGCTATGAACACTTTCTTTGAGAAAAAGCCCCAGAAATTGTGGACATGGAGGAGCCCAGATGGAAATACAAAAAACCAAATTGATTATATACTGTCCAACAGGAAACATATAGTTCACGACGTCGACGTCATAAACCAGGCAAGTGCAGGAAGCGACCACCGTATTGTAAGAGCTCGGATTGCGATTAACTTGACACTAGAACGGAGACGACTTGTTACAACTATTAGACCCAGAAGGGATGAGGTATTCCTGTTAGCCCAAAAAGAGTTTTACCAGGACAAATTGGCAGGGAAACTTATCGGACATACAGAACAATGGAGTGCTGATAAAATAAACCGACAACTAGTGGACTCGATCAAAAGCACGGTAAAAGAAATCAAACCAGCAAATGAAACGAAACCCCAGGCGCCAAAAGATCTAGCTCTCCTCCTCCAACAACGGAAGCTAATATTGTCATCACCAGACCAACACGGTATCAACAACAATAACAGTCGTATAAGACATACTATACGAAAGCTTCAAAGGAACAGAAAACATAAGCTAATTCTTGATACTATAGAAAAACACAAGGGTCCAAAAGTGTTCAGGAAACAACTAAGTCGAGGCAACAACCTGATACACCGGCTAACTAAAGAAGGTGACCAACAGACTTCGGACCGAAAAGAAATTACAGATACTGTAGAAAAGTTTTACTCGGAACTTTACAGTTCTCAGTCATTTGAGCCAAATCCTACTGTTTCGAGTGATCCACGAGCTACTCTTACTAGGCACAAAACGGAAGATCTCCCTGAGTTTAGTCTATATGAGATAAAACACGCGCTCAAGCAGATGAAGAAGGGAAAATCGCCCGGCGAGGATGGGATCACTTACGAACAATTACTCCACGGTGGCAAACCGGTGCTTAAACAACTTCAGATGCTGTTTAACAAAGTATTGTTCGAAGGAGAGTCACCAGAATCTTGGAAAAATGCGATTGTGATACTTTTGCACAAAAAGGGGGATATCACTAAATTGAGTAACTACCGGCCCATATCCCTACTTAGCCACATCTACAAGCTGTTCACAAAAGTGATCACCAATCGTCTGGCAACTCGGCTAGACTCAGCTCAACCAGTGGAACAGGCAGGTTTTAGGAGTGGGTTCTCAACCATAGACCACATATTTACAGTACGCCAAGTTATAGAGAAGTGCAACGAATATAATCAACCCCTAGTAGTAGCCTTCGTAGACTATGAAAAGGCGTTCGATACGGTAGAACACTGGGCTGTTATCCACTCTCTGCAACGAAGTCAGGTCGACACTAGATATGTGGAAGCTATCAGAGAAGTATACCGCTCAGCTACCTTGCAAGTCAAACTCCACGAGCTTACAGACCAAGTGCGCGTTAGGAGAGGAGTAAGACAAGGTGACACAATTTCACCCAAACTTTTCACAGCTTGTTTGGAGGACATATTTAAGCTTCTCGACTGGTCTCAAAGAGGCATAAACATCAATGGCGAACAGCTTACTCACCTGCGCTTTGCCGACGACATCATCGTTTTCGCGAAAACAGTCGACGAACTACAGTTCATGGTTCAGGAACTTTATGTTGCATCGCTTTCTGTCGGTCTAAAAATGAATGCCTCGAAAACAATGATAATGTGCTGCGACGACGACATAGATCACATAATTATCCAGGGTCACCGGATCAAGAAAGTGAAGGAGTACGTTTACCTAGGACAGACCTTGAGTCTAGAAGTTAGCGGGCAAGACAGAGAAATCAAGCGTCGCATTCAACTCGGCTGGGGTGCTTTCGGTAAACTATCCGACGTACTCAAATCCAAGAAGGTGCCTATGAACTTAAAACGTTGCATGTTTGAGCAATGTGTCCTCCCCGTCATGACATACGGCGCTGAAGCTTGGACGCTCACTAAACAAACAATCCACCGCTTACAAGTCACCCAGAGGGCTATGGAGCGAGCTATGTTGGGCATTTCCCTACGTGATATGATAAGAAACACCGAAATACGCAAAAGGACCAGGCTAACCGACATAGCTAAAGTGGTAACGACAAAAAAGTGGAAGTGGGCGGGTCACATATGCCGAAGAATGGATGGCAGATGGGGAAGGAAGGTGTTGGAGTGGCGACCGAGAGAGGGAAGACGGAACGTGGGACGACAGCCGGCTAGATGGACGGACGACATCGTCAAAGTTGTTGGGAAGAACTGGATAGGACAGGCCCTTGATCGTCAGAAGTGGAGAACATTGGAGGAGACCTACACTCAGCATTGGGTGGCAACGGGTTGAAGAAGAAGAAGAAGAAGCATTTGTCTGCCATCTCACCTGATGTTAAATGACAATGCAGACAATGTTGGAACATGCTCACCTAGATAAGGCCTATACACTCTCGCTTTGAATATGTATATGGTTTGTGTTACATAAAACAATGTCTAATAAAACTTGTCTACTTCACAGCTAACTATGAAATGTGAGAATATGTAAGTTAAGGCACACAATAGGCCATCCCATAAGATATTCTATTATGATAGAATCATGACAATATACAAATCAAGTTTATATAGTAACAGAAGAGAAAGTTGTGGTTATATCAAAAATAAATTACATTGAAAAACTCTGACACCAGGATTCATTGGGTCATTGGACGACTCGGTGTCCCACACAAAGAGTAGATTGAAAAACCACAATGACTTTTACTTAAACCTAAGTTAAATAGAATTCAATTTCCTTTTATGTTAGTAAAATGAGTAATCAGTTGACAACTTGTTGTGAAATGTGAGCATTTTCCTAACCATTTAAACCAATATGTTTGTGATGTCTGTATTGAAATTTTACGCGATAGGCTGAGAACCTGTCACTATAGCCATACACAATTATCTGAATGACCCTTTGTTTTGTTTGTCAGACGTGGCGTAAATGTTCGTTTTTACGGCAATTTACGCTCTGCCTTCCCCGCAAGGGATAAAGGCGTGATATGTGTATGTATGTATGTTGGTGATGTTCCAAAACTATGCTTCAAATGATACAAGGAAGAAAAACAGTATGAAGAATTGAGGATATTGATAGGGCAATGGAATAATAAATATACATATATTTCATATAACTTTTCTTATTTTTATTATGGCACATCATCAAATCTTGAGAGTATGCCAAAATGTGTTAGTAAATATTTTCTACATACATACATACATATATCACGCCTTTATCCCTTGCGGGGTAGGCAGAGCGTAAACGGCCGCAAAAAACGGACATTTACGCCACGTCTGACAAACATTTGAGGGTCTTTCAGAAAACTGTGTAAATATTTTCTAATTCTGAGTATTTCTTAGTGATAGCTGAAAAAATACCCTGTACTATCAAGCAACACATTGAGTTGTACAATCAAGGGAGCTATGAATACTGGTTATTAGTTCAACTATTTAGAATACCCATACACTTGTTGGTCTCTACAATGGGAAGTGTTGTGCTGACAATAGTTTATTGTTTTCGTAGCAGATTAGGTACTCGTACTTACAAGGGAAAATTGTAGGTATAAGGTATAGGATATAGGAAAAGGAAGGTTACATTACAATAGGTCCAGCAGGAGTCAGGAGTCAGGAAGGAGTGGGTGCACTTACCAGGCCCTATAATAAAAAAAATGCCTTAGAAAAGAAGATTTCCTTTGAAGCTATAAGGATCAAATTGATAATTCATATCTATGTTTCTGAAGCATAAAAGATTTATCAATTTTATACAATACTTTATCTATTATAATGGCTATAACTCACATTAGATAACCAACCATTATACATTATCATTCTTATTTTTTTATACCTTGGAACAAAAATCTTTTATGCTTAGGATTTGAAAAAATGCTAGTGGAATAAGTATAAATTTAGAATTAAGTAACCTGATAAACATTATAATGTGTACACAGCATAAGACAAATCTAATATTGATACCCATAACATTATCAAAAATTTACTTACTTAATTTATTATAAACAGATATTGAAAAGACTTACATGAATGCATTCTCCTAGTATGGCGGCTTGATGCATAAGTTTTTTGGGTATACATCCTACATTGACACAGGTACCACCCAGGCCCCACTTAGTGCCTTGTGGTGATGGTGTGACATAGTCCAATACGGCCACTCTAGCTCCATTGTTCACCGCTTCCTTCGCGCAAGCGAGACCGCCTGATCCTCCACCAATAACGGCCAGGTCAAAGTCGAAAGTTCCATCTACAAGGTGCGAATGCAATGAATTCAGTGTTTTGGCAAATTGGCACAGCACAAAGCTGGTGGGGGACACAACGGGATGAACGAGTAGTGGCACAAACCCCGAAAACCATGATATTACCTTGGATAGTTTCTATAGGGACTATAGCAACTGCCTTGTTCTTACGGCTACAACATGCCCAACCGCCTGGCAACATTGAACAGATTTGTTAAGAATTGTGTTGAGGGTATATTAGTTAGAAAAGGGGAAATAAAGGTATTGTAGAATGAGTTAGAGCAGGAGTAAGTAAGAAATATAGAACTGGTGCTGGGTAATGAGGTATTATTGTTGTGTAATTTATTCTAGCCAAAAATGACTTGTAATTTTCCACTATCCCAAGCCCAGCTTTGAAACAGAAGTGGTAGAAGGACTTTAGGTCCTGTGCAAAGACTGTAAAATAGATAAAATGTATAGAAAGTGAGCAAAAGCGGTCAAACAAGTAGAAGCAGACTTGCGTTGAGGTTAGCCGACAAGTAACATCTGAAGAATCAAGCCAATACACACACAACGAATACTTACGGCTAGCGTACGCTCGTCTCGCGGTTACCAGCAAATTATTCCTCTGATTTGATTTATTTATTATTAAAAATCTTACAACATTACGGATGGTTGTCATTTTTGACGTAAAACCTAGGAGACAGAGACAAAACTTCACACGCACACGTATGAAGCAAGTATGAAGCAGTAATAAAAGAGGTATCGAGAGATAACTTTTTCTGCCTATCTTCACATTTCCGTGCCGTCCATCAAAATGAAAAGTGTCCTGATTACTGGTGCAAACAGGGGGCTGGGGCTCGGGATGGTGAAATACCTCACAAAACAGAACAAGGTCGAGAAAATCTTTGCAACTTGCCGGAACTCATCAGAGGTTAGTACAGGCATTACTTACCGATAGGTGCCATGTTTCCAAAATTATCTGGATTTTCACTGGTTGAAATAGTTTAACACTTTCACGGGGTTTAACACTACGACACACTGAATATCGAGCAATTCTCACGGTCGAATACCAGCAACCACAAGCAAAGTGCTTTTTGTAGGAAAAATATCAAACACTGTGCTGTGCGAGCGGGAGCGAGATAGATAGAACGTTCGACTTGCTCGTAATGACAGATGACGTCATCGGCCTTGAAAATGGATAACAAGCATGACGTCGTCTACTTTTTTTTATCTCACCAAATCAATGAGGAATGACGATTCTGTGTATTTCTAAAATAAAAACACATTTCTATAAACTTAATTCGTGAATATTTATGGAGCAGTATTTATTAATGAGCCGCTTATTTTAGAACCATGTCACATTAAGCCCTCAAAGCGGAAGTAAATGGACACTCATGGCGCCCTAAACAAGGCGGTATTTTCGAAATATTAAACAACTTCGTAAACTTTATTTATTTTTAATTCCAGGAACTGTCCCAACTAGCGCAGGAAAATAAAAATCTACAAATTTTGCATTTGGGTAAGCATTATTATTTAATTTAGAAAATTTATACACACTGAAACATAAAACTCAATTAATTTTAATTTGCAGATGTAACGAACACAGCAGGTTACGGCGAGGTGGCTTCCGCGATTTCGCAGCAAGTCGGCAACCAGGGTCTGAATCTCCTGATCAACAATGCGGGGATCACCACCAAGTTCACCAAGCTGCCGCTGGTGAAGACCGAACAGCTGATCGATAACTTGACTGTCAACACTGTCGCTCCAATCATACTTACAAAGGTGTAAATTTTTACTACAAGCCGTGCTTTGTCATCGTTTGTCATGTGGGTCACGGTGCATAGTGTCCCTGCTTACGGAGACGTACTGGCTACGGAGAAAATATCTTAGCACCCACCGCAACTTGAACTCACGAATTTTCGTTAAATTTGCGCTTGATTTGATTTTGCGCTATGACCTACCTACACAGACCGACTTATGCGCTATACATTACTATACAATAATATTACTGTGGTAGAATGTACTATCTTCCACCCGTGGTATCCCGCATTTGAAATACAATAGCTAAATACAAAGAGTTTTTAAACAAATCACATATTTAACCTAAATACTACCTATCTACATAAGTATTTGGGCGACTTGTGGCGACATGCAACTTCGTAAACATTTACCGTGTTTATTTTCTTGCTCCAGACCCTGCTGCCTCTCCTAAAAGCAGCCTCAGACGTGAACAACGAGCAGCCAATGGGCACACAAAGGGCGGCCATTATCAACATCAGCTCCATACTTGGATCCATCGAGAAGAACGACCAAGGCGGATTTTATCCCTACAGGTGCTCAAAGGTACCGCATTCAATATTCATTCTTCATAAACTGATGACTAAAACGGTCCTTCGAGCTGGATATTAAGAAGGCAGTAAAAAACAAAAGAATATGTACGTCCGTGATATGTACATGAAAAGTGAACCAGCCCATCAAACTCAATAACAGTTGTTCAGTTCAGTTGTTCAAGGAAAAGATCGAAAATAATTCCCATACAAGTAACTACCTCGGATGGCTTACACAATTTGTGTGGGAGACAGTGGGAGGTTTTTTTCACATTGCGATTGCGACCTATAGGACCACGGAATTTTCAAGTTGGGCTAGTTCAACTCTTATATCAAAACTATTTACTCCTAAACTCGTATCTATGTGTTCAAACCTAAATGGTCCTTCGAGCTGGACTTTCTAAGTATTGTAGATTATTCATACCTATTAATTTGTCTTTGCAGGCAGCCCTAAACGCCGCCACGAAATCGATGAGCATCGATCTGAAAAAGGACAAGATCCTCGTGGCGTGCTTGCACCCAGGCTGGGTGAAAACCGACATGGGCGGGAAGAACGCTCCCCTGGACGTGGAAACTAGCATCAGCGCCATCTTTGATACTATCAACAAACTAGGAGAACAAGATAGCGGGAAATTTCTCCAGTACGACGGCAGTGAGCTGCCTTGGTAGATTTATGCACGGCATATGCACGGACTTAACGTCAACAGTTATTTCTGCTACTAAAGGAACCAATGTAGGGTGACATTTTAATAGTGACCGATGCTATTAACAGAGAACGGGCTGGTGATAAGGAACCACTTTCTCCAAGCAACATAGGTCGTAATATGAAAAAAATATTGGACCTTCTTAGAATGTACTAGCTGGTCAACTTTGTATGACAGATCCATTATTTTTTTGTTTCGTTTCGACCTATGTTCCTTAGGAAAGTTGTCTTGAGTTTTCTCTATCGGTCACTTGTAAAATTTCGCCTTATATTACACAAGTCTTTCATACAGTTTTAAGAGTTACCACTAACCATTATGGTGATAACTGGATGTGGAGCACGGCACAAAAAATAATGTTTTCGTCACTATATAAATGTTTAAACAGCTGAAAAAGGGCACATAAACAGAATAAAGATCTGCCTTACTTGCGCATAATTAGCTAAAATATGCTTTATTTTTTAGAACAAATTTGAAAAAGTTATTGTATATCGAGTGAAATTTTACTAGGATCGATACTAACAGAGGACGGGCTGGTGAAAAGAACAACTTTACCCAAGTAAAGGACCATAGGTCGTTTATAAAGACTGAAAAATTTATGTATGTATGGGAGATCTCATTTTTTTAAATATTTCAACTATGTTCCTTGGGGAATATCGTTCGTTATCACCAGCCAGTCTCGAGTTTTCGCTATTGGTCACTAGAAAAATTTCACGTTCTATTTTTATTTCAAATGTAATAGAGTTACTAGCAGCCTAAGGCTAAAATAAATGCTATGCTATTATTTTTTTTTTTCTTTATTATATGTAAGATAAGACATGTACTTACTTTCCATCCAGTTTCCAGCGAGTGTTTTGGATGCAGGTTCTAATGATGGATAGGGCCTTGGTCCTCCTGTTGAAAATACAAACTTTGAACCTAAGAATAACTGAAAAAACCATAATATTAAGAAAAACTTTGTAAATTGAGTGTAACAGTAAATTATACATACATATAACACGGCTATGTACCTTGGGGTAGGCAGAGCGTAAACGGCCTTGAAACACGCACATTTACTTCACGTCTGACAAACATTTGAGGGTCATTAAAAAAATTGTGTATCGCCGTATTCACCGTAGTAATATGGTTGTCAGCCCATCGCCTAAAATTGCAATACACATGTAACGCTCGAAACCCTTAGTCGCCTCTTACGGACCCCACGAGATAGAAATGGGGTGATGCTATTCTAAGCCGACATCGAGATAAGAGTAAACTATCACTAGTGTCAACGCCCTTTCCATCTGGAGTAGATATTATCAAACGACAGACTACAAATTTACAGGTGAACTTGATGACCATTGCGTAGTCGGTAAACCGATATGGTTCCATATTAACCGGCTATGTACTAAGAATTTCACCTGTAGACTTGTAGCCTGTAGTTTCATAACATAGGGCACTGGGCTACCGCGGCTCATCCATAGCCCGTGAATTTTTGCAGGTGTATCTTGATGCCAAAAACGGGAGGCATGGCTCCATCGCGGGTTTCATTTATTTTTCACAGATTGAATGTAGCGTATGCGATGAAAACCCACTATATACTTCAGTTTATACAACATCATAACAACTATAGAATATACTTTTTTTATATTCATATATAAAAAAAAAACTATACTTAATTGTATACCTCACACGGGAAGTTTGTATTCAATTTGTCAATTTACCACATTGTGAGATTGTTTACAGTTTGGTTAGGACATTGCAAAGAAAAGGTTGTTTGTTGCGTGATTTAGATGCCACGTTAGTTATGATAGCAGTCGTTTCACAACCACACCGGTTAACAACTTTGGCATACATAAGCAAGGGTTCATAGGTAAAATGTTGTTAGGTGTATTGTCTCACATGCTATTGTAATACCCTGCCGGGGTTCACTTTAATTGTAACTGACACCTACATAACATTTTCCCATCTATAACTTTTTAAGCACTCGCGATCACTTTCACTCATTTTAAGTATTTGACCGGGTCTATCGCGATAGTATTTAGGTAAATATTAGTAATTTACCTGTGTCCCCACGTTTCAACACAGTTTCATGTATTGTGGTCGCGGGTTGACAGTCAACCCGCGACCACAATACATGAAGCGATAGACCCGGTCTTATACTTAAAATTTTCCCATCTACTTTAAAACTTATACCAGTAGTAGCTTAACCCTGTATCTACCTTAACCGGAAACGATCCTTTACTATAGTAGTGTTCCATTAAGCTTTGGCTGTGAAACAATCAGTAACCTAAATGGCTTGTCTACTGATTATAGGCTTATGTAATTGACAGTATGGATCATACTATCGACAATAAGTCAGAACTTTTACACTTTTACTTAACCATCGACAAACGTTTTGTAACAGCAATGGCGCTAGTGTTTGCTATGGCCGGAGGTACATACATACATCAGCATATTGTAGTCCACTGCTGGATGTAGGCCTCCCCCAGGGTACGCTATAGATGTCTCGTTTTCGCCATCCAGTTGCTACCAGCCGCCGTTTTTCCAGTCGTCGTTTCATGGCCGGAGGTCGTCTAACTCTCCCCGCTTACTCCACCGTCCGTCGGTTCTACGACAGATGTGCCCAGCCTACTGCCACTTCAGTTTGCTACACTTCCAGACTGCGTCTGTTACTTTGGTCTTTTTGCGGATAGTCTCATTCCGGATTTTATCCATTATACCGAGCATAGACTTTTCTATAGCTCTCTGAGTGACCTGTAGCCGGTGGGCCGTTTAACTGTCAGGTTCTAGAACCTAAGTGGAAAATGTTCTTTTTCAGGTTCCACGTCTCAGAGAGCTCCATAGGTCATGAACATGACTGTCAGGACGCACTGATCGAACACCTTAGTCTTGAGGCAGCTGTAATCACCCTTGCCACAACTGACACCTATTCGACTCTAATTTTAAAATGTGCTTTATACTTATGAAAATGCAAAAATAAATACTTGTTCATCGACTCGAAATCCCACACAACAAGAAGAATAAAGTGAAATAAAACCACATCCCATTTGGGGGGGGTGCGGTGCCGAGCAGACGCAATGAGTGCAATCACATAAATTGGTTTGAATTGGTTCAAAGCTTGGGTCGTCGGAGCGTGAAACGAGATCATTTTGCAAATAATTTCGTATTCCAGATCGATCAACAAGATTGACTGAGCATAGAATGTATTTTTCATTATCCCACTTTAAGGCACAGGCCTCTTCTCTACTGCGCCAATCTTCACGGTCCTCTGTGATCCCGTCGACTTGGTATCATTACCCACATATATCACGCCTTTTATCCCTTGCGGGGTAGGCAGAGCGTAAACGGCCACAAAAACGGACATTTACGCCACGTCTGACATATATTTGAGTCATTCGGAAAATTGTGCATCGCCATAGTGACAGGTTGTCAGCCCATCGCCTAACTTTGCAATACACATATATCCTCGAGTCCCTAGCATGTTACGACTCCCACGGGAAAGAAATGGGGCAATGCTATTATAAGCTTTAAATTAATAAATTGCATTTATTATTAACAGGCACTTCTTATCTACCTCTATGTAACAATTCAATTCAAATACACTTAAATCACGCCTTTGTCCCTTGCTGGGTAACCAAAGCGTTAATGGCCGTAAAAGCGGTCGCTACCGCAACGTCTGACAAATATTAGACGGCCGTTTCAGAAAAATTGTGGATCACTATCGTGACAGGTTGTCAGGCTGTCGCCTAAAATTGTAATACATATGAAACCCTCGAGTCCCTTTGTCGCCTCCTACGACACCCGCGGGAAAGAAATGGGGTGATGCTATTCTGCTGGCATCACACGGCATACAATTCAAACGTGGTTCGATACAGGTACGTTATGTATTATGTGATTTAAAAGAAGAGTAAATTGAGGGAATGCACAGCAGCGTTTCTTGTGAATGTTGCACTGTGCTCGCTAACCCAAGTGTAGACCGTGGCGTGGCGTGTATGTCTTATACCTACCTCTAGATCTCTTCTCTCTCTTTTCGTGTGTCATCGAGTCGTCCAACGACCCGAAGAAACCCTGGGTGTCAGAGTTTTTCAACCGCCTACTACCACTAGTAGGCCTCTGACATGGTTGTGTTACGATGATACCTCTAAATGAGGGGCGAGGCCTACCCTTATGTCAAGCAGTGGAACCAGACAGACACCGCGCTGGCGGCCGCCATTACTTACTTTGTGCTACAAAATCTACAAATACATGATGTGGGAGAAACATTATGTAGGTACCTATAATATACCCATACATACATACATATCACGCCTTTATCCCTTGCGGGGTGGGCAGAGCATAAACGGCCGCAAAAACGAACATTTACGCCACGTCTGACAAACATATGATGATCATTCGGAAAATTGTGTATCGCCATAGTGACAGGTTGTCAGCCCATCGCCTAAAATTGCAATACACACCCTCAAGTCCCTTAGTCGCCTCTTACGACACCCACGGGAAAGAAATGGGGTGATGCTATACAAGCCGGCATCACGCGGGGTAATATACCCATTAAAATTATATTAAATTTGATTTAAAGTAAATACACACTTACCTTTGTAGTGTCAAGTGGATAACTATAGTACAACATTTGTAAGTGGACTTCATTATGAAGTACTTCAGGAAAAAAAACGAGTGAGTCATCAAAATCATTTAGCGATCTCTATACGCGGCATGAATCCGGTTTCCGCCCACGATTCTCCACAAAACAATTCCAAGCGCGATTTTACATTTTATTATACTACATTAATATATCACGTCTATATCCCTTGCCGGGTAGGCAGAGCGTCAGCGATTGTAAAAAACAAACATTATAACTATAACTGTCCCTTCTGAAAATTTTGTATCGTCATAGGAGACAGGTAGTCAGCCTATAAATTAATGTACCTAATCCTCGAGTCCCTTAGCAACTCTTATCAAATATATGTAATGAAATGTAGGTCAAGATTTCCTAAATAAGTTGACAATTAATCTACTTGAGAGATCGCTTTGAGCAATAAGACCACCTTTACGCATAGGTACTAGTTTTAAATGGTCGTTATTTAGTTTTTTAAATTTTTGTGCAATGAAGTGTTTTTACTGAGGTATTTTTACTACTTGAGTATATTACCAGCCATAGCATATTAAAGGTCGCATCACGACCATGAGATTATACCGAGCACTCCTTTTATGCCTCTCACTCAATCCAATGCCCGGGCCAGCATTCAAGAGACCCTCGGTCTACTCCAGAAGTCCCACTGTTCCTATTCCTCAAAGCGACCAATACTCGCCCTATTTTTCACCGAAAGTAACAACCTAAATATTTACCTCGGAAATGCCCGTAGGGTTCGTTTCCTGTAGGTTCTGAAGCGTACCTAGATGTGTGTTCAGGCAATGGAAGCAGGATAGTTGGTAAATGAACCATAACATAGGTACATTAGGTAACAGCCACAACTATCCACTGCTGGACATGGGCCTCCCCTTATCGGTGAGTATTGTTATACCGCGAATGACAGTCGGATTGGCGAGCGCAGTGAAAGATGTACACATGGATCGCTGGTGCGCACACCCACGGGTTGAATTGGGTTTTTGCTTTTCTAAGCCGGTAGATGAATCATAGTTTCAACTGAACTGTAATCATAACTGTCATTAACTAAGTAACCCCACTTGACCCTGTTTTAGTGGATGATCAGGATTACCAAATTAAAGCGGTTACGGAGCGCGGTTTGGGCGACCTGCGTCACGCAGGGCTGCTGCTCCTGCATTTTGCCGAATCTAGCCCGCGTGTGGAGTGCAGCCTGCTTGACGCAGCGTTGGCGCTAAGCCCTGTCTGCATACTTTGTTGGTAACTTTGCTTGTTGGTAAGGTAGGTGCACCCACAACTAATCTTACCAAACTTGCTGCATTCTTCTTTATGTGGACAAAGCTTTATGAGATCCAATCTATCCATCACAGTAAAATACACTGGTACTGGATCCTTCTTCCTTTCAAGATCACAACCAAGATCACAACGCTAACAACAAAAAAGTCCAATAAAATTAATTTGTTTATTTAGGAAACAACCTTTTGGGTGACAAAGTCTGTCATCCTGTCAAACGTAGAACGCAAATGCCGTGCGTAAGTCATGCGCAAACGTCGTACTTGGTCTCTTTTTTACTACGCTTTTTTATGTGGGACACCGAGTCGACGTGTAGACGAACGACCTGATGAACTGGTCAGTTTTTCAATCTCACAGATGAATAAGATAACATCTCCTTCTACTACCACTAAAAGGCCCCCAACATGGTTGTGTAAGGACTACCACCGTCTAAGTAATCAAATCATTCATAGACAGCAACCGGGCGACGGCCGATGTGGCGCAGTGGTAGTGCGACTGCCTGCGACGCAAAGGTTACGAGTTCGATTCTCGGTGGGAGACTCACAAAGTTGATATTTATCACTTCTCTGGTTCGGACATTGCAGGGTGAACCAACATGATTGTCCGAAAAGAAATGATTTCGTGCTTCGGCGGGCACGTTAAGCCGTCGGTCCCGGTTGCTCTTCTTCTTCTTTCTTTTCGTGTGGGGCACAAATTCACAGTGATAATATTAGTCAATATCAACTTTGTGTGTTCTACCGGGAATCGTAGTTTTTTGCTGCAGCCAGTCGCACTACTGCGCTGCGCCACATCAGACAGCTTTTATAAACATGTGCTGTTGTGGATGTGTAAATCAAGTGTATACTCAAAGTAGTTTTAATGGGACACCCACCAGTATGTTCCTCTAGGACCACTAGAACCGCGCTAGTAGGAAAGATACAGGGTATTTCATGAACAATCTTTGGATCCCGGGTCTTTCCCTAAAGCCAACACCACCTGAACTTTGAGAAAAAAACACTGAAACTAAAGTTCGTCATCCGTAATATGAGCCAGAATTACTAATCAGTAGCTGATTTCGCATGCACCGAACGAACTGCTACAAATAGTGAGACTATTTGTACACCAGTATTTCTACTACCAGAATTCATTCACGTGAATGGATTGGTGTAGTAGAAGGTAGTACTTGTGGTGTTAGACTACTGATCATAGAATGGCACAAAATTCATCTACAGATTTAAAAATATACTCTCTGGTCTAGGTAGGGTCGAAGCACCAGTACTCGATACCAAAATGCTACCCAACCGAACCCAACCCATTGCTCCGTGCGTTACCCTATAATGTCTCACACCGAGAATATAGTTTTAGGTTTTAGTGTGTAATGGAAGCATAGAACTTCTGGTGTAAAACATAGGTCCTAGCTATACTCCGTTCAATTAAGAATTGCCTATAATGTAAACAAACTTTGTATGAATCTAACAGCTCGCGACTGTCAGATTCATACAAAGTTTGTTTACATTATAGGCAATTCTTAATTGAACGGAGTTTACGCCTAGAGATGATAGAAATGAATTCAAAGAGAATAGCTGAAATAAAATAACAGAAATGGTATCAAAAATTGGATTTATATTTCCATTTAGCTGTAAGGTTAATGTCATTATCAATTTGCCAGGTTACAGAATTGGCCGCACAGCCGGTATCAAGCATGTAACATGTACTTTTTATAACAATGATACATTTTTTTCAGACCTAATAACCTATATCTTATACATTCTACCTACAGATATACAGGTAAAGCTAATTTATCTACAATCATCAATAAATTATATACAGATAACAATACAGAAGGTTATATACAATTACATATTTAATAGACTTATCTGTAACCTGAAAGCGATTGATTTTTCCTACACTCCGGACAGTACCATTTGCCTTTAGGCGGTACCATGATTCCTACGCATTCGAAGTGAAACCATTCGATGGGACACCCCTCAGCGTCGCAGGCGATCATTTCGGAGACCTCGTCGTATGGACAGCGGCAGTAGCAGTACACGCTCTCGCCCTCCCGCGCCTGCCGCACCGCCGGCCGCTGGAACGCGTACGGCAAACTCGATGTGCCAGAATTCAGATAACTTGGCGGCGGTATCGGGTTGTGACAAGCAGGTTGATAAATCTCTAAACCACCTTCGTCACTAGAATCGGAATCGCTGGACTCGACGTCCGAATTCATAAGAATTCTCGGTGGTTCGGGATCGGGAACGGGCGCAGTCAATCTGATCGACTCCGAATAATTATAAAGCCTGTGCGAAGGCATAATTGTAGAAGGTATTTCTTTCTTCGCTTTGTGCGTGACTGGAGAGGGCAAATCCTCTTTACGCCATTCCAACTTAGGCGGCAGGGTAGGTTTCAAGGCCGCCGTAGTAGGTGTCGTCGATTGCACCCCTTCTTCATCGCTCGAGTAACCATAAAACTTATTGGGGACTCTCCTCCTCTTAGAAGCTCGTTTTCTTTCAGCAGATGCTGCAGATGCAGACGATGTTGGCATGTAAGACTGCCCTACAGGTGTAACGGGAGCAGGTTCTGGTATATGAACAGTGTTAGATTGCAAGGAAATGGTTATCTTATTTGGTGCTAACATTGGTGGTGCCATTTCAGATTCGGGTTTCGTAATAATATCTTTGGGAATGTTGATTTTGATTGGACCGTGTTTCTTGGAACTTTTAGACTTCTTTTTCTTCTTGCTCTTTTTCTTACTACTTCCTGATTTTTCCTTAACTTCGTTCTCTGCTTTAGGTTCTGTAACGTCTTTGGTGGGTGTAACCGGTCGGCTAGCTTCACCCGAGACAGAACCACCATCAGACGGCGCAACTGAAGCAAGTAACATTAGCTGATTACGTTTCTCTGCGTACATTTTGTTAGCAAGCTTTTGAGGATGTTCATCGTAAAACTCTTCATCTGTGTCGCTTTCGTCAGTTTCTAGATCTGTTTCAGCAATGGGGGGCTCCACTTTTTCAGGAATCAGTATAGGTGTTTCCGAAGCTCCGGTTACATCGACATCGCTAAGACGTCTACTTGCCAGTCTTTTCTTTTGTATTTTAGTTTTCTTCTTTTCATTACCAGACTCATCTGATGAATCAGAATCTGAGGAGCTCGAAGATGAGGACCCGCTGCTGGATGAGCAGCTGCAATTAGATCCACATGAACAACTCGAGTCACTGTCACTACTGCTGCTACTAGACGAAGATAAACCACCACCATGTCGTTTCTTGGGTGATTTTTTGCTTTTCTTTTTATCACTATCTTCGTCGCCATTTACTTCTGTAGGTATCAAACAATAGTCGTGGTCCGATTCGCAAACGTGTTTTCTAATAGGAACTAATGGAGGAGTTTTTTCTTTTGGTTTCTCAACCCTTTCTTGATACTTTTTGAAGTTATCCCATATTTCGAGAACTTTTTGTTCATTTGGTTTTTCTTCTTCTAGTATTTCTTCTGCTAGGTTTTCTGCTACTGGTTTTTCTTCTACTGGTTTTTCATCCTTAACATCTTCTGCTTTTACTTCCGTAGTAGGCAGTGGGGGTTTTTCTTCAGATTTGATTGTTTCACCCTCTGTTTTAATAACACCTTCACTTACTGTTTTAATTACACCTTCACCATCTGATTTTACAACACCGTCACTATCTGTTTTAATAACAGATGGTGAACCTGGTGACGGGATTTTATCTGGATTTAGTGGCTTTTCATCAGATGCTTCCACTTTAGCTGCCAGCGGTGGTTGCGGTGCACCACTGTCGGATTCATCACTACTGTCACTCTCGGATAGGTTTAACTCCGGTAAGTTTACGTCAAGCATAAGGGCATCCTTGTCTTTCAATTTTTTTTTCTTTGATTTCTTAGATGATTGATCAGTACTAGCCTCTGCTTTAATTTCGGAAGTTCCAGCTTCCTGTTTTTCATTATCATCTACCAAATCTATTACTGGAATTGAATCTTTAGGAGCCTCTGCTAGAAGATTCGTGATTGAAGGCTTTTCTTCAGTTAAATCCTCAATTATCATCTTTTTTCTATGCTCTTCGACGTGTTTCGTGAGTAGTTTTTTAGAAACAAATTTTTCTGTGCAGCCCTCTTCAGTGCACACATGCGGGAATTCTTCTGCGTGAAGCCTTTTGTGAACTTTCAAATATACAGCTTTAGTGAATTGCAAACTACACTCTTCACAGACAAAAATTGCTGGTGGTGTGCAAAAATGATACACATGTGGCCATTTCTTTTGTAGACATTTTTTGCAGAGAACACTTTGTGTTCCATGTTTCCAGAACAAGTGGTTAGTGATGTCTGGTTTATTTCTGTATGCAATTCCACAACGATAACAGAGGTGATGAAGTTTATGTTTCCACACATGATTGGATAGCCTTGCTTGGTTGTGGCAAAATTCCAGGCACACGTCGCAAGTGTGATGTATTTTTCGGAGATGTACCATTAACCTAAATGATGATGGTATGTTGTCAACATTGCACAAACAGCATCTAAACTTAATGTCATACTCAGAATCATATGTACCAGGGCACAAATGACACAATAATTCACTATAGCTATAAAAGTTTGATTTACACATAACACATAATAATATTGTCTTTTGATGCATTTTACGATTATGTAAATAGAGATCTTTATGAACTGGAGTTTTAAAGTAACATTGAAAACATTCAAAGATATAATCATACGGCACATCCCCAAACTTTTCTTCACTGTCATAAGTGTCCAAGTTGATATGAATAGAGCTGCCTTCTGCAGATTTGACTTTCACTTTAGCAGATATTGTATCTGGGAAGAGTTCCTCTGCTGTGATGCTGTCCACAGTAGCTCTGAAACGATGTTCTGCCACCATATGAAGGGCAAGTTGCTCACAATTGACTGCTATTTTACGGGCATGATTACAATAAATACAATTATACAAAGTATTGGATAAAAATACTTTTAAAAGGTCCTTGAGAGGGTATTTATCCAATGGTTTGTCTAATGAAAGTTCTATAACAGGTAATTCAGGTTCTGCGGGTGGCTCTGGTGCTGTAGTTTCAATGGTTGTGTCCTGTTCCATGGGTTCAGTCTTTGGTTCCAATTTAGGTTCATGTTTTTCATCTGTAGTCTCATCTGTAATTTGTACTTGGTCATCGATTGGTGGTTCATTTTCTTTTACATTCTCTTCTTGTGAAGTGGTTATTTCAGGCTGAGGCTCTGGTAATGAATTTTGTTCTGTGCCCATGCTTGATTCTTCTATTGTTACATTATTTTCATCAACAGTCAACTTATCACTGACATCGCTATCTGATGAGTAATCACTGGATGAATCTTTGTCCAACAGTTCTTTAGGAACTCTCACTGTCAACTTTGGTACTCTGTTTAATGAATTTTCATTTTCTATTTTGTTATCATAGATTGTGGATTTGATTGCATTCTCCGGTTTGTTATCTGGTGTTTTAGACATTTCTAAATTATTATTTAACAGAGTCCTTAGTGTTGAATCCTGAGTGCTGTCTGTTGAATATAGTGTCTCTGGATCATTTTCATATATTGTTGTTTTTACAAATGAATTATCAGCTTTATCACATATTGTCATCTTGATAGTTGGTGTCCTGGGCAATGCTAAGTTTGAAAGCTCTGGTTTTCCCTTTTCATACCGTTTTGGAGGCCTTCTGGCTCTAGTTGGTGGTTTCAGTGCTGGCTGCTGCCCTACAGTAGGATCCACTGTAGAGTTTATAATGACTGGTGAATTTGCATTATTTAAACTAAGTTTCAACTTTATACCTTCCCTTTCCTTTTCAACTGGATAAGCCGGCACATCGGGTGTTGCAGAGGTAGGTTCCATTTCAGGAGACTGCTTACCAGGAGATGGAGATTCATTATCATCAGAGTGCTCTGTGTCCTCATCACCATTTGGCAATGTTCTGTGGCTCTCTTCAAATGGGTCATTTTGTACCGGGCTCTGGGGTTGTAATGTTGAGCTATCTGCTGCCATCTCTATTGTAGCACTGTTATCTCTGCTAGTTGTCAAAGAATTTTCAGAATTTGCACTTGTATCACTGCTTGCTAGTCCAGACTCACTTGATTCCACAAATGTTTTTGGAATTTGTGTGAGTAAATCTGCTTTTGCTTCACTGACTTGCTTCTTATCACTAATTAGTTTAGGTGTATCTTTTGCTATACATGTGGGTCCATTTGTTAATAGTTCATTACTAGATTTTGTTTGTTTGACACTACTAGACTTCACTGTATTTTTACTGACCAGCACAGGAACAGGTCTTGGTATAACATTATTACAGTCATGATTAAAAAAGTCATCCTTTTCACTACATATTTCATCACAAACACAACACATTAGGTATAGGGTCCCATTATACACACTGAAGAAATCTTCTTTGCTGTTGTAGTTGAATTCTTTCACATTATGTTTGTTTGTTAAATGTGCTGCCAATTTTTCAGCTTTAGAGAACATTCCCAAGCAAAACAGGCAAATGTGTCTATTGTGCACTTCTCTCATGTGAAGGAAGAGATTCCAGTTCTCATAGTATGTGCCACATGCGGAACACAAGTATACTTTGCGTGTCACCCGCGAGGGTCCACTTGCAGGAGCCTCTGTGTTTGGTGCTGCCTCCGGGCTCAATGCAGGCTCTTTAGCTTGAGCTCTGCACACTAATTGATGTTCTTTGAGCATCGCAAGGGTCTTGAATGACATTGAACAACACTTGCGGCACTTGAATTTTACCATTGGTTGCAATCCTAGATTCTGGGCATATTCTTTCAACTGGGGCCCTTTTTCAACCTTACCCTTTTTGAACTGTAACAGTTGGCTTTTGGGTACAAGTCGCGGTACTGGTTTATTCCGTTCACTCTCAATACTGTCTGCTTGTGATGATGTGACATTGTGAAATTTGTTACCTAATCGTTTTGGGATTAATTTTGGTGCCCTGGGGACAGCTGAGACGCTAGTTTCACTAGGTCTGCTTACAAAAGGTTTCTTTTTCTTACTTGAAACATAGCATTGAGGTGAATTGTCCACAAAAGGTCTTTTGCCAAGATGTATTCGCAGTGGGTTGATGCGTTTGCGCGATTTGTCGTCGTTGGAAGCGTCTAGCGCTGCTCTGTACTGATCGTAGGGCTCAGCGGGCGGAGTCGAATGCTCGCCACTCAAATCATGCCCGTTAGCCGACAATTTCGCGGGTTGTTGTTGATTGTATATGTTTGGAAATAACGTTGATACGGGTCTCTCGTCTTTCGTCTTGACGATATTACCATCTTCCATAGTTTTCTGAAATGATAATAACACGTGCTTAAATGACTGAGAAACAAAAGACATTCAAACAAGAAGAAATCGGAACGATTTGAAATTGTTTTGTGGTAACAATGCTTGTATGAAGTTTACCTCGGAAATCGTACGTCCAGTACGAGTATAGGAGTATAGATTCGTTTCCATGCATCCGTTCGGACAAGGAGCTTCTTACATCAGGCTCACTATGAGGCAGCCGCGGGCTGGTCATTCCCGTAAAATGGCGTCACTCCACTGAGCGAGGAATCGTGATATCAAAATCCTTGTTGCTGGTTCTTGACACATAAATCTTTATGCACACACATTTTTCACGTTTTGTATCAAGTAAATTTTCACAATTAACGTAAATTAATATTGTTGTAATGTTTATTTCTATACACATTTATCGAAAATCGCAGCGCGTTACGAGAAGCTATTCATGAACCATAGACAATTTTTTTTATTTCTTAAATTCTTGTTTTTTAATTTCTGCAGAATAAAAACACGTGGTCTTCCCATAGACATTTTTTTGCAAAAATATGAGGTAAAAAATTAATGTAATTTATATTAAATCTTCTTGACCTGCTGTCTACCGCACTTTTGATGATTGATCTAGGCAGGGCATTTTATAAAAACTTTCTTACATTTGACGACGCAGAAGCTTTGCTATACATGTATCCGAACGTTTATTGAAGTTGCCAGATTACTATAGTTTATCGTAATGTGAAATATAATTCATTTCATTACTGGCGTGGTAGTGATAGGTAGAGAAGAGATCACAGAATTATCCTGGTAGTCTGTCGTGGTCTGTCATTAGGTTAAAATGATAATATCTGTCTAAATAATTCTAGTGTCTGTATCTGCTGCCAAAATAGTTGGTTTTTCCTATTTGTTCTTCTGCTGCAAAAAAACAAATAGTTACATACCTAGCTTTTAACAGAAAGTATCTGGCATCCCGAATCTTATAATTTTTTTACACTTGTCAAAACGCTTGCGAAGAGAAGGGTGTCTTTCTTTTTTGTGATTTTGTTTATAGTGAATTTTCTTTTCTTTAGGTTTGTTATGTAGACAATGCTGATGCAAGATGATGGCTGATCAGTTCAGGAAGGTAGAGCCGTACTCGCCCAAGTCCTCGCCTCGAGGAGGGAGGTCTCCAGTAGTGTCTCGTCAAGACTCTTCGGGGACCCTCAAAACCACCATCTCGTTGGGCAAGAACCCGTCTATAGTGCATAGTGGACCATTTTATTTGATGAAAGAGCCCCCAGGTAAGATTGACTGAGCTAAAACTTTCGACAACTCACAGTCAAATGCCAATCATCAAACTGAAGTCATTTAGGTGATGTACGCACAAATATTTTGCAGTATCAGCGTATTTCGACCACGTTTAGCTGTATAAATCATAATCATAATTCTGTACTGCTTCTGTATTGAGCACACCACACCTATTTATCAAGGTTCATTTGTTAAACTAGCAGACATACATCCCAACTTATTAACAACTTAGTAACTATTTAATTACTTACAATGTTATATGATAACATGCCACATACTTTGCATATTTTAGTGTAAGGGAATCAAGAGGTTCATGTGTATAATAATTTTAGGCGACTGTCTGACAACCAGTCCCTACAGTGATACTTGATTTTTCTGAAACAGCCTTAAAAAATTGACGGGTGTGGCTATAGTCACCTTATTTTATAGCCATTAATGCTCTACCTACCCGGCAAGGGATAAAGGCATGATATGTGTGTAGATTCTGTATGGTTTCATATTATTGTGCAATGTTATTACTTAATTACATGTTGCAGCGGAATGTGAACTCACCGGAGCTAAGAATTTAATGGCATACTATGGACTAGAGCACTCATACAGTAAATTCAATGGAAAGAAACTTAAAGAATCTCTGTCCTCATTTCTCCCAAACCTACCGGGCATTGTCGATGGACCCGGGCAGGAGGACAACAGTACTTTACGTTCAGTTATAGAGAAGAGACCTATTGGTGGTAAAGAGTTGCTGCCCCTGACCAGTGCTCAGCTGGCTGGGTTCCGGTTGCACCCTGGACCGTTGCCAGAGCAGTACCGATATGTGAGCGCAACTCCACCAAAGAGGCATAAGAGTAAACACAAGAAGCACAAGCACAAAGATGGGGCTCCTTCTGGCCAGGATACCCCTTTGCAAGGTGTGTTTCAAATTTTTATTGTGACTATGTACTGTATGTATTTATTGTCATGAATATTATGAATAAATGAATATATAATATATCTTAAAACATATATACTTTAAAGCCTACATTTTCGTACAACTTTAACTAGATTCCTTTATTGATTTCTAAAGTTCACTAGGCTAACTTATACTTTATAGAGTCAAGAGCAAGTAGATAGTATAAAAATTACCCAAACAATTTTCCGCTTATTACCTTGAGAAAAACTGTTTGCCATGTATAACTAGTAAAACAATTTTAGTCTAATGTCATTTCATGATTTATTTTGCAGATTCCTCAAACCCAGATACTTATGAGAAGAAGCACAAAAAGCAGAAGCACCGCGACGAAGACAAGGAGCGTAAGAAGCGGAAAAAGGAGAAGAAGAGGAAAAAACAAAAGCACAGCCCTGAGCACGGCGGTCTCACACCCAGCCACCACCCTCTACCCTAGTAGCTTAGTTATAACCGCCAAAATACTTCTGCTGGACAAGATTTACTTTGCACTAACCTTAAAAATTGTCTAAAGGCCGCCGAAGCACATTTAGGACTACTTGGCGCGAGCCGTATTCAGTCGCCAATTTAAAAAAGAATTATTACGTCATTTAAATTAAGTTGATATCGGCGTAACGTTGGACACCCTCCGGCCAGATAGCCCAATGATTTAAAAAGGCGGCTAGTAGCGACTGGATGACGAAAACGAGAGATCGTGCCCTATGGCGTACCCAGGGGGAGGCCTACGTCCAGCTGTGGACTGCAATAGGCTGATGTATGTGTGATATTGGCTGTAATGAGCGAATAGCACCGGCGACTTCCGCGTAATTCGTTCTGCAATCAGAGTAATTTATTGATTTTAATAACGATTTACATAACAACACGCTTGTAATGCTGAATACACGTGCGCTGGCCTTTACAAGTATGACACTCAACCATTCGTCTGCTATCTCCCGTTTAAAGGGGTTTAATGGGTTTTCCAATCCGCCACCCTAAGATATGGACACTAAGGGAAATAGATCGGGGAAAGTATATCAATGGATGACTCGTTTGCAATTTACTCCAACCTAGAGTGCAAATCTATGCATATGCAATTAAGCATATCGATTGTCTCCTTTTTCGCCGTGAATGAATACACGTACTTTAGTCATAGCAATTATGACAATCAAACATTCGTCCGCTTACCCCCCTTTTAACGGGTTATTCCAATCCGCCACCCCAAGATATGGGGTGGCGGATTCTACGGGGGATAGATCGGAAAAATATGCCGAAAGATGACTCGATGGCCATACCTTGCCGAAAATTCACTTCAGGGTGTCCATCCTGTGATGGCAGATTGGAATAACCCCTTTTGACTGTCTATTCTCTTAAATCTTGTCAAAGTTCAATCCCTTACCTACCTTACTTCGAAATAAGACTTAAATTATTATTTATCAGTAATAAATTAATAAGAGATTTACCTACTCAGCAGAAGTGTTTTGCAATGATTCTAGCATAAGTACCTATTGGGTCCACAGAGAAACACCAAATCCAAATAATCTCTCTGGGCTCGACTAATTAGTTAATTAGATTTTAGGCGTAATTATAAGAGTAAACAAACTTTTAAGTTATAACATAACAAAGTATTTATACTTCTCACTTCATAGAAAGGTTAGGTAAGCCAATGAAAAACGATTTTGAACCTTAAGGCGAGTTGAGTACCAAATTTTAAAACACTTCCCGTGTTAGGTATACAATTTTTGAAAACTTGCAAAATTTTCGAGTGCGGGCAGGATTTGAACCTGCGACTTTCGCATTACTAGTGGCGACGCCTCTTCCATCTGGGCTACCGCAGCTCATTTCTTGCTGGCCAATTTTGCAAGTGTATTTTAATGCCAGTAACGCGTGGCATGGCTCCATCTACCGGGTTAGTTTTGCAACTAATAACCGGCGACTAATTCTATCTTTACAGATTGAATGTAGTCTAAGCGATGAAAACCAGCGATAAATTATGATTTATCGCTGGTTTATAATTATTCCGGTAGATGGAGCCATGCCAAGCGTTACTGGCATTAAAATACACTTGCAAAATTGGCGGGCAAGAAATGAGCTGCGGTAGCCCAGATGGAAGAGGCGTCGCCACTAGTAATGCGAAAGTCGCAGGTTCAAATCCTGCCCGCACTCGAAAATTTTGCAAGTTTTCAAAAAAAACTTAAGGCGAGTGTAGTTGTGCACGGCCTCGACAGTGGCGCCACTCCACAAACAAAAATCTCTTTATACAAACAATCTATCAGAATGTCCTTAACTCAGGTTTTTAATATTATCCTTGAGTAAAATTAGATAAGAACCTTCAAACTTAATCAAATATTCGCTGTAATTAAAGTTACGGCTATTAATACCAAAAATGTGTCAGTTTTTGGAACTTTTTGCCATAACTTTAATAACAGCAAATATTTTATTGAGTTTGCAGGGTCTAATTTTACCTTAGGATAATACTTAAAACTTGAGCAATGGACATTCTGATAGATTGTTTGTATAAAGGAAAATATTTCTTTTGTGAAGTCTACTACCAAAGCGGTTCACGACTACACTCGCCTTAAGTTTAGAATTGACTTGCTTGACTTAGTATATTTTCTCTCTCTTTGTAAGAATTGTGGTAGAAAGCATTCTTATCCTTAGTGTTTCCTAATTTCATTTTTAGCCCGTAAATAAGTTGTTTTAACATTTAAATGTAAATAGTTTATTTCATCTTGTTCACTACCATTTTCATAGCAATATACGTCGATATTTAATAACTGTTCTTTCATTTCTTTTGTAGTTATACAAAGTAAAATGTTCATTTGATTGAAAAAGTAATGGCGCATTCAAGTCCAGTTAATTCAAGGACGCGTTCAATCGACCATAAAATATATCTTTCGTAGCTCTTTTTCCGAATTTGGTCCGCGCGTGCAGCGTTGGCGCTTAAAATATTTGCCGTGATTTATTATTACACCTTATATAATAAATAAATAAGCCGTGTGATGCCGGCTTAGAATAGCATCACCCCATTTCTTGCCCGTGGGAGACATAAGAAGCGTCTAAGGGATTCGAGGGTGTGTATTGCAATTTTAGGCGATGGGCTGACAACCTGTCACTATGGCGATACACAATTTTCCGGATGACCCTCAAATGTTGGTCAGACGTGGCGTAAATGTCCGTTCTATGCGGCCGTTTACGCTCTGCCTACCCCGCAAGGGATTATAGGCGTGATATGTGTATAATAAATAAAGTGTAAAGTGTATTTCCTAAATGCGGATTTACAGCAATGAAAAAATTACAAGTGTGTAAATGACATGCATGGATAACGTCCTATAGATATCCTGCCTTTTCTATGTAGAACAATACCTGAAATTAATTTGCTGGGTGATAGTCTCTGGGTACAATAAAAACACAATCTTTCAGAGCGAAGTTTATTCAAAGTATCCAAATTTATACATTACTAAGTCAGTTTCGCTTTATATATCAAAAGACAGGTTGATCATCTTAGTTAAAACAAAATAAATTAGTAGTGCAGCACCAAAATACATACAACGTACTTACAAAGTGATATTCCTATAATAAATTATTTTGACTGGTTGAGTTTATAATTTAAAG
The DNA here is from genome assembly GCA_027580185.1 of Tuta absoluta. Classification (NCBI taxonomy): domain Eukaryota; kingdom Metazoa; phylum Arthropoda; class Insecta; order Lepidoptera; family Gelechiidae; genus Tuta; species Tuta absoluta. The sequence continues at coordinate 2,303,387 of JAQAHW010000003.1, forward strand.
AAACAGCCTGCATTCCTCAACTATGCCTATGGACAGTATAAAAGCCGAAATAAGCTTTTTCTTCATAAAAAAGCTACTGTAACATAATTATCTAATTCATCTAAGTCTATATTAATCGTTGATTTAAATTTATCGCTATTGTGTGACTCGGACAGAAATTCAGTTCAAATTGTATTAACAAATCTAATAAACTTTTTTAGAAAACTTGCAAAAAATTTGCACCGCAGGCAGGATTTCAACCTGCGACTTTCGCCATATCACTGTAGCGACTCTAGCCCAGACGGAAGAGCTACCGCGGCTTATCCATTGCCCGCGAATTTCGCAAGTGTATCTTGATGCCAATAACGCGTGGCACGATACTCTAATAAACTTATCAAAATTTGGAAGTCCATAGGCCGGATCTTATCAAACGCTGAAAAGAGATTTCTGTCGGTCTGCGTGGAGAAAGGTTTTTCAGCTTATTTTTGCTTGTGCGTCTGTCAGGGCATTTCATCATGTCCTGATCACACGTAATGGTCGGATTACAGTGAGCGTCTTGGTCGCTTTGGCGGGCCGTTACTCGGGAGATTACAAGGACATGTTTGCACCTAATTATACGAACGAATTGAGTATATTAATATATGATACGCAGTATAATTTATTGCAAACACCTCCTAGTAAATTCGCGACAAACGTCCGTCGAAGCGGCCTAGTCGCTCAATATTGGGTGAAATAATATCTGTGACCTATACTGAAAACGGAGAACGGGCGGGTGATAAGGCACAACTTTCCCCAAGGAACATAGCTCGAAATATGACAAAAATATTTTGAACATCCATAGTAACCCAAATATTTCGACCTATGGTTCTTCGGAGAAAGTTGTTTCATATCACCAGCCCGTCTTTACTTTTCGCTATCAGTCACTAGTAAAATTTCACCTCATATAATTCGACCCTCACGATTATAGTAGCGATACTGTGTTCTCGCCAAAGTTATTTATAATTTTCTTGTTTAATTCTATTAAGAAATAACTTGACCTTGCCGAAGCACATACAATTATACTAATACAATATACACGTCATGTATGACAGGTCTATTGCAACTACAGGGTTTGGTGCGCGATGGCACGCCGCTTGACTAAACATTACAACAACTATTATTATATCAATTACTTTAAACATACTAATTATTGCAACAAACTTGCAAGATTTATAATAAAATTAAAGTCTTAGAAATCTGTTTTTTTATTATTACCGCAGACTGGATTAGAACTTGCGACTTTCGTTATCAGTACTGGCGAAGCCTCTAACCGACTGTGCTACCGCGGTTCATCAGCGTTTGGCGAATTCAATGCGTTGAAGTGTTTTGAAATTTGGTCTTTAGATTTCTTACAAGTTTATTGTAATATTAATTGATACCTACAGGCTGCTTAGAATGTTAATAAACGCTGTCTCGTAATATATTGGGTGTAAAGGACGGGGTAACGAAAACTTTGCAGGTATGATCAGACCATGAAACTGAAGAACTTTTCTGTGAAGGATATGTTGGTAAACGAGAAAAAAGGTTTCGATGACCCATACAAAATTCCCGATCTGATGACTGATTTCCTATGGAAACTCGGAAAAAAAATCGTTTCCTAAGTTAGGCTCCTTATAAGAAGTTGTTTAGTTTCATGGTTTTGTTTCAACTCTTTACAAAGCACAAGTCCGATCCTGCATGGAGTATTGCAGTCACCTTTGCGATGGCTCAGCCAAATACTAACTTGCCGCTCTTGACTCGGTGGAACGCAGGGCCAAGAGGCTCATAGGCGACATAAAACTGGTGGACACCAAGCTACATAGCCTGGCACATCGCCGCAAGGTTGCCTGCTTGTCGGTTTTTTACTGATTGTACTTCGGAGAGTGTGCTCAAGAGCTTCACGACCTTGTTCCACCAGCTCCCTTCTACCATCGGACATCCAGACGCACCGCCGGATACCATCCGTACCTGGTAGCCATTCCACCAATTCGGACTAAGCGCTTCCAGTCATCATTTATAATGCGCACTGCTAAAGAGTGGAACTCACTACCTGCGTCTGTGTTTCCAAACGCATACAACCCTAATCTCTTCAAAGTAAGAGTGAACAGGCTTCTTCTGGGTGAGCTTTAGACTCTGTCTCTGTCCTACGACCTAGACTAGAGTCAAGAGCAAACCCATCATTAATAAAAAAGAATGGTCTGATCATGCCTGCAAAGTTTTTGGTACACCGTCCCTTACACCCTGTATAATTCATAAAAGCGTTTTAGTCCAATACATATTCCGTATGTACGTATGCATAGTCTCAGCCGTTGTTAGTTCTTATCATAAGTTTAACATTATCTCCTGAGAAATACATTAAATTCGGTTCTAAATAACATTTTTTTATTCATCACAAAATGTAAGATATTATAAAGTAATCAATAAATTATTTTGAAGAGATTAAAGTTAGTAGAATATTACGGTAACTTTCCATAACATAATCTCATAAGGTTGATTAAACGAAACAAATAACTAATTGTTGAGAAAATTGGCTCAAAATTATACGGGGTGTAAGGGACAGCTGTCCGAATACTGATAGGGTGCATGCAGACAATGAAACTGAACAACTTTCCCCTAGGAACATATGTCAGGAAACGACATAAAATATTCGACCTCCCATATAAAATCACGATCACCTGACTGTATTTAAAATGGGAAGTCCAAACATTTTTGACTTTGCCAGACATATTTTTTATGGAATGTTGTTCAATTTCATAGTCTGAATGCACCCTGTCAGTATTCGGAGGACTGGCCCTTACACCTTGTAAATAGAGCGAAATTTTACTAGCGACCGATACTGAAAACAGTACGGACTGGTGATTAGGAAGCTTGAAATATTTTTCTCTTAGTTCGACCTATGTTCCTTGGGGAAAGTTGTCTTGTGTTTTCGCTATTGGTCACTAGTAAATTTTTAATCTATATGTTTGAGAACTGCGAAATTTTAGAAAAAAGATAGTGCGTATAAATTCAATCCTATGGCAAAGTTGACTGCTCTATTCTATGCTAGATTTCATATTGACTGATCTTTTGATTTCTATTGACCATCGTGTAGAATTGAGGCTCTGAGTACAATACTAATTACTATCATATCACATTGCCGCGGATACAATTTTGAGCAAATATATAATAGAAGTTACAAACTCCTAAATATTTATTAGAAGCTTACGTTTCAACTTATACCTGTTCAAATGATACGATTATCTATATTAGAAATGTAATTAATAATTGTTTATACACAGCTCAACAGATGTTAATAACTAGTATAGAATTTGTGATACCAATGGCAAGTAAGAATTAAAAATAATCACTATCAAAATTAGTAAAAAGCGAAACAAAGTCGGCAAGCTAAACCAAATGTTTAAAAAAAGAACTATACACAAAATTGCGAACATAATCCTAGTATTTATAATAATAAAATAACAAATAAATATTTATAATTATTAAACGTATTAATTATACACATTATTTATAAATTTTACAAAACTATTAATTATGTCAAGATTTACAGTAAATTATAAAGATTAGTTATACAAAATACAATCTAGCTGTATACAATACAGGTTGGTTTTTCAAAGTCGTTCTAGATTTTTTTCCTAAAACGAGACCTTATTTTAGTTGAATGTGAGTTTTTCTATTGACAGTTTGGAGCCAGCGCCTTCATGTCTAACTAGAGGGCGTAGTGCTAAACGTTATACCAGCCAAACAGCAAAATTGAATATGGCTGGCGCAGCCAGGGTTTTGTCACAGGTTCCGTTTCACGTTGTGTTCGTAAGTAATTAATTACTGTTAGTTTGATTTGCTACGAAATAAATTTGTTGTCTTACTATTACATCGAGTGCCATTCATGTAAGAAATTAGGAACAATTCATTAAACAAAAAAACAATAATTTATAAAGTATAAAGAAACGTTATTTCAGATAAGCTCAACGCCCTCTACATGACAATTGAGAAACCCTCGAAAATTTCCCATTCTGACGTTAGAACTGGTTTTTAACCAAACATACAAAAAATATAATTCTGTTGGTGAGGTCAAATGCAAATAATTAAGGTGAAATGCCATCGTTAATTCATGTTAAATGTCAATCTATAAAAGCCGGTGGTTACAAATGTATACATGACCATTTACAAATGATGCATTTTAATTAGAACGTAATTAAATGAATATTTAGACAATCAGTCGCGCGTTGACTTCTATACCTAAAGCATAATTCATAATCGTAATACTTGATCGCTCCCTGTTTCATCAATTCGAAGTGTTGACGATTTTCAAAAGTTTTAGTGTAATAATCTGTGACCTTTGTTGATGTAATGTTAAATAAAATATGTTCAGACAAGACCCAATAAACTAATGTCAGTTTGAGTAGATGAGGTTATTTGTTTGAAAGAAGAACCTACAGATCTGCACAGGTCGAATTTTTTAGTCGACATTATCAAATGCAATATGAAATATGTACAATCATCAGCACAACAATCTATCTATTTAAGCGACAATACTGGTTATTCATAGTAACTGAATGAAAAGCCACTTTAAATTGATCCCTTAAATATTTAGGTTGATGTTCTGCTGATAGTACCTGTAAAATAATACTCACATGCCATATTCAGAAAACAAATTTAAATAGTCTTTTCAAATCTAATTACTATTTTCATCATCATCATCAGCCCACATCCACACACAACAGTGTGCAGTGGTTTTACGAAGTCACAATCCGAAGCTAAAACTTTTGACAATCGCCGTAAACAAACCTATTCCAAATATCTACTTGTTTCTTCATTTACCATCCAATGCATACTTCTTCGTTAACTTCTTCAGTGTAATGGCTGCAGTTCCGCAGCTCGTCAGCCAAGTGCTTGCTCCAGATGGTCTACTGTCACAGGTCCTTGAGGAGCGCGGACTTGGCGTTCTTGAGCTTGTCGAGGCGTTTAGTGAGGTGACTGTTCTCCGTCTCCAACTCCTCCACTCGGTTCAGGGCTTCGCGCGCCTGGTGGAACAGATTACGAATTGAGTACTCAATTTTATCAAACATTTCAACGTGTTGGGTAATTCATTTTCACGAACTTGCACCGCAGGCAGGATTCGAATTGGCCTCTTTCGTTATCAGAACTACCGACGACTTTTTTGGTGCAGTTATATCTTAATGCCGATAAACCGTGGCATGGCTCCATCTACCGGGATAGTATAGAAGCAAGTATGCAAGATATACTTGCATAATTCCACCAACGGCAAATGAGCCGCGCTAGCCCAGTCGGTACAGACGTCGGTAATACTGATACCGAAAGTCGCAGGTTCGAACCCTGCCTGCGATGCGATTTCGCGAAGTTCTTGAAGATTAGGAATTGTTAAAGGAATAATTGGTTGAGGTACTCAGACTTCAGCCGTAGGAGTAAAAAGAATTAGTCTGCGTCAATCTTTGGAAAAGGATTTAATTTATTACTCGTTAATTAATTTTATTTTATTAATTTATTACAAATAAGTTGAAATTTACATCCGTTATTTTGAACCAAACTTTACTTCAAGGAGGAGTCAGAGTATATTTGGTCAAAATATCAAATTTAGTAGTTTATAAAATAAAAAAATACAGTTTAAGTTGGTCATAATATGTTCAAAATCAAATTAAGTAGATTATAAAATAAAAAATACAGGTCAAACAAAAACACTTATGAAAATCACAACTTAATACAGTTTCTGTTGCATTGCTGTTGAAATCATGCGAAAAAATATTGGGGAATCAGAGATATTAAATTCTGTACAAGAAAAAATATTTACAAAATAATACATGTTTAATATGGAAAAAAATAGAGCACGCTGTAGTTATAAGGATTATCGTTACTTCTATCAAACACACTTGGAATTTCATTATTGTGTTTTAGAGTATTTATATTAATATTTTAAGGCGGTTCGAGAGCTAGTTGCGCCCCCTAAGCATGAAATAATCCCTGACTGGACACGCTAGGAACCAAAGTATTAATTTGCGGCAATAACAAACTACATTTAGAATCAATAAACCCTTTTTTATTTGTTCGAAACTAAATTTAGAATATTTAATTGAATTGAATTTATTGATTCTTAACTAAATTTAGCATCAATAAACCCTTGTTAAAACTAAGCGCTTTAATTATGTATCGGCCAAATTTTGCCACTTTTAGCATTTTTGGAGTACATAACTAAATCGCACAGTTTTAACAAGGTTATATTGATTCTAAATAAACTTTGTAGTTTGTTATTGCCGCAAATAAAATTAATTATTAGTTTCCAGATGACAAGCGTGTCCAGCCAGGGATAATTTTCCTGTTTGGGGGCGCCACTGGACTCTTGAACCACCTTAAGGACTGTACACATTATTATAGTTTTATGCTTCACAAAGGGCACACCGACTGTACCGTTAACTATCGCCATTCAGTTCCGCCCAAAAGTCAACGATCTCGTCCTCTTTATCTACTTCATCCTCATCTTTAGCTTCCTCATCTTTGATCTCCTCAATGACATCCTCAATTTGCTCTAGAACCTCCTCGATTTCCTCCATCACTTCCTCAATTTGGGGATCGTGAGGTGGTTCTGATGATTCAGGGGTTGAGGAAACCTCATTCACACTTTCCTCATTATCGTCATTTGAGGACGCATTACCGTTACTCTTGGAGGAACTATCGTCACTATTTCCCTGGAAATAAGGTTTTTTCATTCGTACCGAAGTTGTTCCGCCTTGATTTAAGCGATTTGATTGATATTGGATCAGCGATTTTAAGCGGCGAGAAGATAAATTTTACTAGCTATACAAGTAGTATACAGGGAGTAAAAGGGTGTAACAAGCTGAACAAATTTTCCAATCAGCTGGTTTATTTACTATAGGAGGTGCAGTATTTTTTTTAATATTTCCAGCTATGTTCCATGGCAAAAGTTGTTTAGTTTGATGATATACTTGACCTCCTTTCAGCTTGTTATACCCTTTTTGTTACTCTTTGTATAGGGTAGAAAATATACTGCAGTTAATTTCGTTGCCAAGTTACTTTCTCCTGAGTCTATCCACCTTAACTCGCGGCTATGAAATGTCTTAGCATTATTTCTTGCCCGTTGTTGTCAGTTATGCGCAAGAAATATTGTTCAAAATTGAATGTGCGATCCGTGAATGTGCGATTCGAGAATGTGTAACAAAGAAGCCATAATGGCGGTCGGCAAATTGGGTATGCCGGTTATTTTTGAAAAAAAAAGAAAATTTTAAGAAATTGATTTCAATATAATATTATTTATATTTTTCTCCACCACCAAAACAGGCTTGCCCAGTGCCTCAGCGCCCCTTTGCAAAAATTGCAAACAAGACGCCTAAAACGGCTACCTACATACCTGGGTCAACACCTAAATCTCGATATTACAAAAATTAACAAGCACTACAATAAAGGCAGCCTAACATTGAGAGGGCGCGCGTACCAGCCATTATACCATTCAAGAAAACTGCTTAAGGTCTGACGACAATAAGAAAAAAAAATCTTAAGTTTTGAGAATGCACAAAGAAAAAGTTAATCATAGACAAGACAAATGTCAGTTGCGATCTTTTTTCGGGTATGGCAAAAGCTTTTATTCATGTTTTATTCATATTTAGGTTACGAGGCGGCATACAAAGGTCAGTTAGGGAAAATATATTTTATTAAATATCTTAGTATTAATACTCTTCATATTATACCTATCAGTAGATAAAGTATGATTCTCGTAATGGTTTGAGATTTTTCTTCAAATCGACTATCTTAGCATACCGAATTGTTTGTTGCACATTCTCGCAGAGCACATTTTGAACAAAATTTGTCGCGCATGGAACGCATCTCTGTCGTCAACCCTTTGCAATAAATCTTCTTGCAACCTATAATGTTAAATTAGAACTAGCTAACCGAATGAAACATTGAAAACGAAATTACTCTAATCAATGTAGGATAGTATTATCACTTATTGACGTCATGATCCGTCATTGTAAAAAAAAAAGAAATCAGTATAAGAATTTTCTTTTTATATAGCAATTTTGTATTGTCCTAATAGAAAACCGGCTCGGGCTGATAAACAAACAAAACTAAAGGCACTGCCTCGGGGCTGGTCCGATTAATCACACGGAATGTAACTTTACGCCACCAAAATCTGTATTCGCTGTAATGTTGTGGGTAAAAGTACTAAAAGCAGTTTTTTACACATTTAATAGTAAAAGCACTTTTGGTATTAAATGCTTTACTTAATTGCTATGTGGGTTTACAAGTGGGTGGTACAAGTTTTGCTACCCCGACCGAAATAAAATAAGCCGTTTGCTATAAATTAATAAAAACTCATCGATATTAACTACTAGTAAGACACACTTGCAAAATTGGCGGGCAAGGGACGAGACGCGGCAGCCCAGATGGAAGAGGCGTCGCCACTAGTAATGGCGAACGTAGCAGGTTCAAATCCTACCCGCGCTTGAACATTTCCAAAAACTACAAGTAAACTACATACCTCATATAACTTTTCAAGCACTCGCGATCACTTTCACTCATTTTAAGTATTAGACCGGGTCTATCGCGATAGTATTTAGGTAAATATTAGTAATTTCCCTGTGTCCCGACGTTTCAATACAGTTTCATGTATTGTGGTCGCGGGTTGATTACTAATGAGGTCAATTCGGGATTTAAATTTTCCTTACTTGCCTTAAATTTGTGCTGTCACTTTCTGTCAAATAGGTTTAGAAAAGGCTAGAAGATATCTAAGTCCTGTCATTTTTAAAAACGTCAAGGGTTTTTTCGCTTTTCCTAGTCAATTTAGTCGCCATTGTTTTGATTGTCGCCTTATTTTGACAAATAACACGTATTTTGCATGAAATTATAAGACATGACACGACTAAAATATCTCCTATCCTTTTCTAAACCTATTTAACGGAAAATGACAGCACTAATTTAAGGCAAGTAAGGAGAATGTACATCCCGAATTGTGGCCAATATTTACCTAAATACTATCGCGATAGACCCGGTCTAATACTCAAAATGAGTGAACTACATACCTCTCTCTGCAGTTTCCTCCTCTCCTGCTTCAGCTGCTCCTCATGCTCATCCTGGTGGTCCTGGCGAGCCTTCAGCCGCGACACTTGAGCCTCGAGCCTGGAACACATCCATTCAATAATTACAAATAATAAAAGACTCAAGTGGGTTTTGAAACCCCGTCACAGAGAGTACGCACGCGGTGAGCGGTAAGTTGTGGGTTTTTAAATTATCCATTGGACAGGCAAAGGTCTTAAAACCAAACTAAGACTACTATAGAATCAACACAATATTTTACTTTCATCATCATTGGCCTCACACGTCTGTGACAGACGATTTAATCAGTGTCTGAGGCAAGACTTTTCATGGCTGTATAAGCCGATACGGGAGCGGCATAGTTTTCCGCACGCTCTACAAGTGACGGTGGAATTTGAGACTGGCACATGCATGTTTAGATGACGTTTTTGCCTTTTGTTAGCGAGACCAGAAAACCAGGCATTATCGTGTGTTTTACGCCCATCAAACACACGCTAACGCCATTCGTCCCTATCCTCATACTTTAAGATGAACGAAAATAACTTTATCTTATTCAATTTTGCTTCATTAGTGCAAGTATAAGCAAGATGCAAAAGACCGACTGTTTTTATTGTTTTCGTTCATGTCACCAGTTTCAACCGGACAGGGAGTCCCTGCCATTGGAGTCCAATAAAGTAAAAACTCCTTGTAGTACTGGCGACGGTCAAAGTATATCGTTGTTTATGATCACGGAGCAGATTATGACAACTGAATTCTGACGTATAGTAAATGAAACTCGTGACAACCTTCTAATTGGCGATACGAATAATCTAAGTGTATCCTTTTTCAGTTCATTGAAAGAGCATTATGTAAAAATAGAGTGAAATTATATATTATGTTATTTTAGTCTGGTTTCTATAGCTTTAGTAATAGTTCCGTGTTTAAAAACATACAGCCTAGTCTTCAGTTAGTACACTTCTTTAATCTTAATCTAAAACCTAACCTACTCATGGGTACGCGATAACGACGCTCGCGTTCCAATGCTCACAGGACTTATCGAACAGATTGGTCGTCGATAACCACAGTGACAGGTTGTCAGCCCATAGCCTTATTTAATGAGTATCGTAGTGTAATGTGGTACCTGGCGACGGCGGCGGCTTGTATGGCGGCCTCAGCCTCGGCGCGCGCCGCGCGGCCCTTGGCCTCCGCACATGACTTGCGGAGAGCTTCCACTGGAAATTAAACAAAAAATTGCATTATGCACATTTTTTACACGACTGCCCAACTAAAAAAAAGGAGTGTAATGCGTTTTAGAGTTCATGTATGTAGTGCAATTCTTCAAAGTACTGAAACTCGTTAACCACTTCTTCTTCTTTTCGTGTGGGACACCGAATTGTCCAACGACCCGATGAACCCTGGTGTCAGAGTTTTTTAACCGCCTACTACTAGTAGTAGGCCTCTAACATGGTTGTGTAACGACTGCCATCTAAGTAATCATAGACAGCAACCGGGACTTGGTAAGTAGGTAGGATTACTACACTTGTACATTATTAGCGTAGGTATTTGCTCTCGTTTGATACGCAGGATTTTTTTCGTTTCGTAATAGTCTAAGAAGTGTACGTGTAATACAAATTAAATATGTCACTGTATTTCAAATGAGAAGCCGATGGGAATCGTGTTGTATGGACTATTCGCCACTGTTATGTGAGCAAGTAATTAAAAACACTTGCACAAAATAACTAATAAAAATATCAGGAAAATGCATAGCTAACATGCGCACCGAAAGGCGGCCTTATCACTACAAGCGATCTCTTCCAGACAACCTTTGGGTGGAGGAGAAAGTATTGAAAAACAGAGCAGTGCTGTATGTAGTGATACATATGTAGTGTTTTTTTTTATTAACGATGGGTTTGCTCTTGACTCTAGTCTAGGTCATAGGACAGAGACAGAGTCTAAGATGGAGCGAGCTCACCCAGAAGAAGCCTGCTCACTCTTACTTTGAAGAGATCAGGGTTGTATGCGTTTGGAAACACAGACGCAGGTAGTGAGTTCCACTCTTTAGCAGTGCGCATTATAAATGATGACTGGAAGCGGTTAGTCCGAATTGGTGGAATGGCAACCAGGTACGGATGGTATCCGGCGGTGCGTCTGGATGTCCGATGGTAGAAGGGAGCTGGTGGAACAAGGTCGTGAAGCTCTTGAGCACACTCTCCGAAGTACAGATATACTTACTCTCGTTCTCCCGGTCGATATCATGGTGGTTGGCGACCCCGTTCTGCCGCGCGGCTCGCTCGTCGTTCAACTGCAGTTTGAGCTTGCGCACCTCTGACTCGAGACTTTGCTTGGACGCTACCAGCTTCTGCAATCGGACATCTGCAACGAGAAATTGGATTATTACATTTTTTATATACTTGGCCCCAGACCCAGACCAAGAGATTGAAAAATTGTCTAGGGTCAGTCGGGGCGCCGGTCAGTTGGCATAGCAGTGGGACGCATTTTTTCAATTTCTTATTTTCATTTTAAGTGCATAATAAAACCTTAGTACATATACCCAATCACTATATTTTCATTCCATATCAATATCACCCTATTATCATCCCAAATCACCTCTTTCTTAGCCCTTTAACCCTTTTCTTAACTCCATTCATGCACCCCACTCTAGACACTATTCTCCCTTTATTTACTAATTCAAGGCTTTATTCAACCATCCCAGTCTTTATTAAACCATTTTAGGCCTTATTCAACCACTTTAGGCTCTTTTTAACCATTTTGGTCTCTATTCAAACATTTTAGGCTCTATTCAACCATTTTGGACTCCATTCAACCATTTTGGGCTCTATTCAACCATTCCAGGCTCTATTCAACCATTTTATGCTCTATTAAACCATTTTATGCTGTATTCAACCATTTTGGGCTCTATTCAACCATTTTAGGCTCTATTCAACCATTTTGAGCTCTATTCAACCATTCTATTCATCCCCATTTTAGACTCTATCCACCCAATTTACTCCTCACTTTACTCTATTCTGCTTCAATACACCCTTACAAAACGACAAGACATATTTAGCTCACCTAAAGTGCCTTCCCCGGCATCCTGCAGCAATTGCTCCGACTGATGACTAACGAGCGCCAAGGCCGGCACCGACCCGAATCCCTCCCTCACTTCCCCATCCTCCTCCCCCCCATTCTGCACACTGCCGGCCTCCACGAACGCGTACCCCGCGTGGCAGACGGCCGCGTCCCGAGCGCGCACGGCGTCGCGCGCGGCTGTCAGTTCGCGCTCTAGTGACGCGTGCTCGCGTTTTAAGCGTTCGTGCGCCGAGCATTTCTCTTTGTGTTCTCGCTGTAATGAGAGAAAAGTTGGATTTAATAGGGTACATACGTACATACATATATCACGCCTATAATCCCTTGCGGGGTAGGCAGAGCGCAAATGGCCGCAAAAACGTACATTTACGCCACGTATGACAAATATTTGAGGGACATTCTGAAAATTGTGTATCGCCATAGTAACAGGTTGTCAGCCCATCGCCTAAAATTGCAATACACACCCTCGAGTCCCACAGTCGCCTTTTACGACTCCCTCGGGTAAGAAATGGGGTGATGCTATTCTAAGCCGGCATCACACGGCACTTTTAATAGGGTGTGATTACAAAATACAAAAATGTTTATTGAAGCAATGTTTAACAATATAAATTATCATGAACATAAGTAACAAGTACATTGCGATACTAAATTATAAAGATTGATTACCCTATCTCCTACACTAGGCTAGGCCTGTATCGTAGGTAGATTGGTGCTACGAAAAATAATTCTTGATAAGTTCATTATACATACATATCACAATCCTTTATCCCTTGCGAGGTAGGCAGAGCGTACACGACTGTAAAAACGAACATTTACGCCACGTCTGACAAACAAGTGAGGGTCATTCAGAAAATTGTGTATTACAATGACAGGTTGTCAGCCCATCGCCTAAAATTGCAATACACATGAAACCCTCGAGTCTTATAGTCGCCTCTTACGACACCCACGGGAAAGAAATGGGCTGATAATATTCTAAGCTGACATCACTTGGCAAATTTCATTATCAAGTAAGTATTACAGAAAATTCTGAACATAGACCTTTGCTCACGAAGAATCGACAACTGAAGTTCACTGTAGATACATCGGTCTTCAATCGTAGCGAGGAAAACTCAAAGCCTATTGCAGGTGGCAGCAGGGGCGACTATGCTTAAACTTGGCCTTAACCAAGTAACCGACAGCAATTGACACATATTCGACCAATCACGGAAAAAAGACACAGTCGAGAGTCGCGCCTTATTCCTTATGCCCCAGCTGATTATCTTAGATTCAAGATATTTATTTGTATTAAACAGGATACATACAGGTGTTTACAGTATCAAAATAAATACAGAAAATGCCTGCTTAGCCACTACAATACAATAGCACGCAAATTGAAAATATATATATACAGGGTGTCACTCCGAATACTGATAGGGTGCATTTAGATCATGAAACTGAACAACTACCCATAAAAAATCATGAAACGTTATTTTTTTACTTTCCATTGTAAATGCAGTCAGCTGATCTTGTATGAAAAAATATTTTTTTGTTTCCTGACATAAGTTTCTAAGGATGTTAATTTTCACGGTCTGCATGCACCAGTATTCGTAGGGCTGTCCCTTACACCCCGTATATATCCTATAACACAAATGAAAACTGAGCTATCTTAAGAACATTTCCTACCTGGAGTTGTGCGTATTCTTCATGAAGCTCCTCTATCCTGTCTTTGAGCAGCTCGAGCTGGTACCCGAGAGCAGCCTTGTCATTGTCCAGCTGAGCGTTCAGGATCATCGCCTTGCGGAACTTCTCCTCCACCTCTTTAAGCTCATGCTGCAATTGGATAAATAAAAGATTAAACATACAATATAACAATATGCTTTTATTGTACACCAAAATAACAGAATAACATTAATAGCTTAAAACTAAATACATTAGTGCACAGTTAGGCGGCCTTATTGACATTAGGCAATCTCTTCCAGGCAACCTAGGAAAATATTTTAGAAGCAGCGGGAGCTGACTATGAATAACAAAAAAAAAAAGTACATACATACACTTACCACGCCTTTTATCCCTTGCGGGGTAGGCAGAGCGTAAATGGCCGCATAAACGGACATAATACGCCACGTCTGACATATATTTGAGGGTCATTCTAAAATTGCAATACACACCCTCAAGTCCCTTAGTCGCCTCTTACGACTCCCACGGGAAAGAAATGGGGTGATGCTATTCTAAGCCGTCATCACACGGCATAATAATAGCCAAACAATAACCAGCTACGCAATGTACTAAGAATTTCACCTGTAGATTTGTAGCCTGTAGTTTTATAACATAGGGCACAGGCGGCCTACCATAAGGAAATTGTCATTGCCGTTGACACTTGCAGCACATCTAAACGAAAATGCAAACAGTGAATAGGTCAAGCGAGTTACTCAATGCAAGTGCATATGTCCCTAAAATATCTTCTTTTTATGATAATATATTTCTACGTAAACTAAAAAATCGAGCTTATACCGCGCACCGTAGGTACGTTACTTGTGTTGTGGTCTTACCCTAAGGTCCTTGATGCTAAATCCATCATCGACGGAGTCTTCCGAGCTCCGTCGCGGCGAATGGAGACCCACAGGGGTTCCAGTGAGGGAGGCCAGCCTGCTGACACCCCGTCGGCCCACCAGGGGATCTGAAAATATATAAAATCTAGTGAAACTGGTGGAAGTGACGGACGCGTTTGTTCTGATTCGAACGTGGCGGAGACAGATTCGAGAATATTGAGCGAGCGTTCGCACCCAGACAACCATGGAAACTCCTTAGCATTTTTCTACAAATGGTATCATTCTATCGAATGGGTTAGCAAGTCGACGTACGACCTCATATTTATCCATGATGACGTACTGACGCATTTTTATGCCGCTTATTCAGACAATGAAACCGAACAACTTCCTATGAAAAATATTTCCGGAGAAACCTTTTTTTTTTACTTTCCATAATTGCAGTCAGCTGATCTTAATTGTGTATGGGAGGTTAAAATTATTTTTGCCTTTCCTTCTATATGTTCCTAAGGGAAAGTTGTTTCGTTCCATGGTCTGCTCTGCATGCACCCTATTAGTATTCGGAGGGCTATCCCTTACACCCCGTATAAAGAGTAGCGAATTGAATACCTATACCTGAAAGACGTCTCTTGACGGTATGTGTTTGTACAAAACGAGTAACAGTTGATCCGTGATTATCAAAAGTAATCTGATGGTTACAGAACTCAGGTCCACCGCAAAGAAGTCCGAAGTATTTGCACATACAATAGCAGACGTCTGCTAAGAACTTAAGTAGCCGTTGGACTAAAGCCGCACCAAAACAGATTAGAAAAAGAATCATGACGATTGGAAAATTGAATCAGAACTCTACATCATAAGTTTTACAGCAGAACACATTAGCACTTAAACAATTTGTTTACATGTAAAATACTGTAGTAGCTAGGTAAGAAGAAAACTGTCACAACGAGGAAAGTTTGAAAATATTTGAAGTTTAATTTTTAAATCAAGAAATAATAACATTGATAAAAACTGAGAACTATATTGAATGGATGATAAAATTCTACTGTCCATCTCTCCCTTTGTTAGTGAATCTATGATGAAGTCATGTTTTGTCGATAGATGAGGTAAGCTAAACAATACTTATTCAGTATAGTATCAGTTATAGCAACGGCCGTGTTATGCCGGCTTAGAATAGCATCACCCCATTTATTTCCTGTGGGTGTCGTAAGAGCCGACTAAGGGACTCGAGGGTTTCATTTGTATTGCAATTTTAGGCGACAGGCTGACAACCTGTCACTATAGTAATACACGACTTTTCTGAAACTGCTCTTAAATATTTTTCAGACGTGGCAATAGCGACCGATTTTACGTTAACGCTCTGCCTACCCCGCAAGGGATAAAGGCGTGATATGTATATGTATGTATGCATAGCAAGACTAGCATACTTGTTGATAGACGCGTGTTATACCTTACTATCTAGCCTTGTCTAGTATACACCTAAATAATTACGAAATTGTCCAGAGAAATCCGTACTAATATTATAAATCTGAGAGTTTGTGTGTGTGTATGTGTGTTTGTTACCTCTTCACGCTCAAACGGCTTGACCGATTTGGATGAAATTTAGAACACAGGTAGAGTATAACCTGGAATAACACATAGGCTACTTTTTACCGCAGGAAAACAACTCTTACCACGGGAAAATAAGTGGCAGCGGGTGAAACCGCTGGGCGGCAATCTAGTTAGGAATACAAAAGAAGCTGAATGTAGTATGACCAAATTTCGGAGGCTTTCTTTCTAAATACCTACGTAAGCTTCTTAGATGAGATGAACTTATGCACCGTTGCCGTACCGTCACCAAGCAACACAACAAAAAAGCGGCTATTTCACTTGCCAACCACATACGGTTCGGCATACATTGCTGGTTATCTTGAGTATATTGCAATGACACCCATATAATAACCAGCAATGTATGGTGATACGTGCACGATCGGCAGGCTATCGAATAGCCTTTAAAAAAATCCTGAAGAAGACGAGTACATAGCACGGGATGTAAGGGACAGCCCTTCGAATATTTCTAGGGTGCATTTGGTCCATGATACTGAATGACTTCCTATACAAAAATATATCAGGAATCGTCAAATAATTTTGGCCTTCCCATAGTAAATGCAGTCAGCTGATCGTGATTTTGCAAGAGAGATCGTTTTTTTTTGTCGTTTCCTGACATATGTTCCTAGGGGAAAGTTGTTCAGTATCATCGTCTACGTACACCCTGAATATTTTTTGTTGTTTCCTGGTATATGTTCCTAAGGAAAAGTTGTTCAGTATCATCGTCTACGTACACCCTGAATATTTTTTGTTGTTTCCTGGTATAAGTTCCTAAGGAAAAGTCGTTCAGTATCATCGTCTACGTACACACTGATTATTTTTTGTCGTTTCCTTGCATATGTTCCTAGGGGAAAGTTGTTCAGTATCATCGTCTACATACACCCTATCAGTATTCGTAGGGCTGTCTCTTACACCCGTAGATATGTCCCATAACAAAAGTGGCAAAGATATGCATATTTTTTTCAACGTACCTGCATACATGTCGTAAGCGCGATTTGCTGATCTTCCTCTCCCATCCCAGAGCGTGTCCCTCCTGAACACGTCCCTCATTTGCTCCCCACTTTGGGAACTACCGGCACGTGCCGGGTAGATTCAGTCCAATACGTTCTCCCCAGAACAACTCGTAAGCCCAATCGCGCCCCAAGGGCGCGATTGAGCTGGTTGTTTGAACAACCACAAGCTTTTCCGGGTGAGCTCCTGCTCCCCACCATACAGTCAGGTGTAGATTGAAAGCCCCGGGGCTAAAAATCGTAGGGTCCACAACTAAAAAAAAAAAAAAAAAAAAAAAAACCTCCTGAACAAATCTGCACCCCCCGGTATTATCCAGCTTGCTGGGGACTGGCTTATGCCTGGCTGGGACGGTGCCTATCTAATCTAATCTAGTACCTGCTGCATACATGTCGTAGGCCTTGTCCGCATGGTCCTCTTGCTCCCTCTGTTGTCGCTCTAGCTCCCTCATGCGAATCTCCCTCGCTTCTGCTCGTGCTGCTCGCCTTGCAGCTAGCCGCTGTTCCGCCTGGAAACAACAGACACATCTGGTTAATATAACGGCTAAGTAAAATTTACTATTTAGTGCCCCAGTCTGGGCGATCTGAGCTCTTTAAAACAACTCCTACACCCAGTTAAAATACATGCATACTTACATACAAATATAACGCCTATGTTCCTTCCGGGGTAGGCAGAACATAAACGGCCGTAACAAAACGGTCGCTATCGCCACATCTGACAAATATTTGAGAGCCAGGTCAAAAATCGTGTATAACTATTGTTGTCAGCCTGTCGCCCAAAATTGCGATACACAGTCCCTCGAAACCCTCGTGTCCCTTACTCGCCTCTTATGACACTTGATGATGTTATGACATTAAAATAAGGTACTGAAAACGGCGGATCTCAAATCGGCTTCTATCCCGTGGGAGTCGTAAGAGGCGACTAAGGGACTCGAGGGTGTGTATTGCAATTTTAGGGGATGGGCTGACAACCTGTCATTATGGCGATACACAATTTTCTGAATGACTCTCAAATATTCGTCAGACGTGGCGTAAATGGCTGTTTATTGCGGCCGTTTACGCTCTGCCTACCCCCGTGGGATAATAGGCGTGGGGTAATAGGTATGTGTATGTATATGTTTAACTTGGAATGTGTTTATTGGTTTATACTGTTGATTGTTCTGTACCAATGTGGGTCACTAACGCACTTAATTAGTCATGGTAATCGTCCAAATTAAAACTGATAAATAGCGCTAGTGTTGCTGATGATGATGCTATTACAAAAGGGAAGCTAAAGAAAGAATTTATATCAATTAGAGGGACACAGGACGTCAAGTCACTACCAGATAATAGGGAAAATTTTAAGTTACTCAACAGATAAGAGTTTGACTCTTAAATTTTATAAAGAAGAAGAGGAAGAACAAAAAGACTACATTCAAATTGCAGCAGCAACAAATTGATTAATACTTTTAGGGTATCAGGGGTACACATTACAATTCAGACTTATTATTAAACGAACCAGTATTACTCATGATGTAGGTTTACGCGACTTACTTGTTATTTATTTGGTAGAGAGTTTAGCCCTCTACGTTTCGTTTGCCACGGAGGTCGACAGATCACATACGCCCGCCCGTCAGCTGTGATTGCCGAATACTCAACGTAGAGCGTTAAAGTCTCTACCAAATAAATAACAAGTAAATCGCGTAAACCTACATCATGAGTGATACTGGTTCGTTTAATAATAAGTCTGAATTGCATTGTGTATCCCTGATTACAATCCAGACTAGAACATGAACATTGAACATTCTTTATTTTGTTTCAGGATATGGCACCTACTAGAGTATCCAGCAAGCAGTTGAACAAGTACGTATCAATACAGTTGGGCTTACGCAAAACAAGCGATAGGTATCTACGCTGCTGGCGCGAGTAGGAGTGCGTTACGGCAGATGATGTTACTTCCCAGGCAACCGGTTAGCATACACACAAGATATATTACCACAAAATTAATAATATAATACAAGTAAAGCCTGTTTGTAGAACCACACTAATTTGTCACAACAACAGTAAACATTATAGCCAGCACGCTACCTAGTACCTAACGGAAAGCAAGCATTTCATCAAGGCAAGCTCAATATAATATAGAGTGGATAATTAACAATAAATAAATATGCTGGACATTGCACACAGCGCTATCTAGACCCAAACTAAGCATAGCTTGTAGTATGGAAACTAAATAGCTGATATTATTAGACACTAAGCACAAATAACTGAAAAAATGTACTTTACAAATATTTCTTGTGGGGATCGAACCCACGACCCTCGGCGTAGAAGGCACTATCCGCTATGCCATCGGGCGCCAGTCATGACAATGTTTTCGTAAATCAAAGATAGTAAGAAAAAATACAGAGAGATACATGATAGTCTACATCCGTTTGGACATGGCCTACAACATGGCCCTCAAGAAAAAGAAGGTAGATAATAATTACTCTTTGGTATTTACTCTTCAAGAGTATACACACACACACACATATCACGCCCATAGTCCCTTGCGGGGTAGGCAGAGCGTAAACGGCCACAAAAGACGGACATTTACGCCACGTCTGACAAATATTATATCATTCGGAAAATTGTGTGTCGCTATAGTGACAGGTTTTCAGCCCATCGCCTAAAATTGCAAAACACCCTCGAGTCCCTTAGTCGCCTCTTACGAGTCCCACGGGAAAGGAATGGGGTGATGTTATAGCCGGCATACAGAGTATGTAGGTTCGTATTGTAACCAGAAACATGTTGCAACTAGGTCACTACCGGGGCGTATCGTATTCAAGAGCACCAGTTCTTGTTTCTCCACGCTTGTCAATCAGCTGTTTACCAAGCGTTTATTTCTCTTGCTTATTCCGTTTATTTCTCTTGCTTATTCCGTTTTTGTGAGAACACATTTTATGGTTTTTCTTGCAATGCACAAGATTGCTTTTTTTCAGTGTACATACCGTTATTTCGCAAATGTCCCGGAATGCAATTACTTTTTTTACAATATTTTTAAGAACTTTTCGTTTCTAATTTGATTCTTTGATCAAAATAAAGCTTTATTATTTTTATAATTCAAAATAGATAATGAAAAATGTCCGCCGTGTGATGCCGGCCTAGAATAGCATCACCCCATTTCTTACCTATGGGTGTCGTAAGAGGCGACTACGGGACTCGAGGGTTAGATGTGTATTGCAATTTTAGGCGATGGGCTGACAACCTGTCACTATAGTAATACACAGTTATCTGATTGACCCTCAAACTTTTGTCAAACGTGGTGTTTATATCCGTTTTACGGCGGTCAACGCTCTGCCTACCCCGTAAGGGATATAGGCGTGATTTCTGTATATAAAAATGTCCGGGTTCAAGTCCAGGCGGGCGCTGTCATTTTTTCAATTTCTTATTTTCATTTACGTTGTATGAAGTTATTTTTTATTTTGATTGTAATGTTGGGTGACATGAACCGGAAATCATAAATATCTGTACGTGGTTCAGTAAGCACTAGCACCGACATATCTTAATGCGTTTCACAGCAATAGAGGAGATTTTTAATCAGAATCCCACGGCACAAGATGAACCTTGCGCAAGACCAGAGTTGATGAAACATTAGACTACCAGTACCAGAGTAAAAGCCCTCAATTTGAGATATAAATCCTCTAATCTTACCATAAATTAGTCACCTACTCTTTCCGTCCAAAAGGTTTAGAAAAAGATAGGAGTTATCATATTCATGTCATATACATTTCTATACTTTTACACTAATATTATAAAGGGGAAAGATTTGATTGTTTGCTTATTTGTTTGAGTTGAATAGGCTCCGAAACTACTGGACCGATTCAAAAACATATTTTCTTACATTATCTCTGATGAACATAGGCTATATTACAATGTCTTATTACCGCGGGATAAGGGTTAGCAGCGGGTGAAACCGCTGGGCAGGCCACTAGTGTTTTATAATTTGACGCAAAATACGTGTTATCTGTAAAAATAAGGCGACGATGAAAAAAACTGCGACTAAATTTCGAAGAACCCGTTGAAATTTTTACAACATGACAGGACTTAGATATCTCCTATCCGTTTCTAAACCTTTTTGACGGAAAGTGACAGCACTAATTTAAGGTAAGATGAAGAATGTATATCCCGAATTGAGGCCAAAGACTCAACTTCTCTACAGCAAAATTACGAATGTCTAAGATCCAAATAAGAACGTTAAAAACGAAAATTTTCAAAGGACCCTCCACTAATACGAACAACAAAAATAAAGAAACGGGGGAATAGTAGCGATTGGTCAATCTTTAAGGGAGTGGCGCTACCCCAAGCAAACAATACCTTCTACAAATCGAATAAAACAATAATCTTATTAGCCACCACACCTTAGCTGTTAGGTCTCGTTACTAGGTACACTAACACACGTAATAAACTACATTTAATTATCAAAAGTGCACGATATGATCAGCGTTGTAAATTATTGAAAGTGCAGCTAATATATTCAGCGCCATAAACAGAAACACTAATAAAGATAATGCCCACACCTTGTTGATTAATTAAGACTAGTCAATTCTACACTATAACATATGAAACGGAGACCCGAGATGACAAAGTTATATTTCTTTTTCGAGAATATGAAATCGACGAACGACCCGGTGAACCTGTTGGTGTAAAGTTTAGAACCTAATATCAGAAAGTGATTTTGCGACATATAATTACGCCTCTTTCCCGGAGGGGTAGGCAGAGACTACATCTTTCCATTTGCCACGACCCTGACACACCTATTTCACTTCCATAACATTTATCTAAATTTTTACTACGATTTTTTTAAGCTTGGGGCACAAGCTTGGGGTTACCCGAAGGCGTGCCTGTTTATTTGATGTAGAGGTAGATAAAATATTGGATGGGTGGGGAATAAGGTAGGGGGTGCCCCCCCGTCTAGACAGGTCTTAATTCGCTCAAATCATGAAACAAATCCAGCATTTCAAACAACTCATCAATAATTTTTTTTTCTAAAATATTCGCATGTGAATTGATTTCGGATAATAGTTTGTTTTCGGATATAATTTATCGATTGTGTCTGTATGCAATAATTCGACCAGTTCATTACCTATATACAAAAATGCAGCTAATTATCCTTAATATCAATATTTTATCAAAAGTAATCTATAATGTATGTATGGTTCAACAATAATTCTCCAATCTTATCCGTAAACCAAGGAAAGTAGAACTGATATCGTGATAAATAAAGATATGTAAGGGAACAAAATAGCATTTTCATGTAGAAGATACAAACAATGACAATAGTCGATAGATAGGGGCATGATGATGACAGACCCAGTATGCGGGTGGCAGGAAATATTGACATGTTAAGTTTCCACTATATCAGAAAAAAAAACAGCTTATTTGTAATAGCGAGAGGTACGTATAAACACACGTTTATAAATATATAGAAAATGTAAACTGATCGTAAAGTATGTTCTAGAAAGAAAAAATATCTTGTACATACATACAAGAATTTTGTTAGGTAAAACGTAGGAAATCTAGCCTTTGAAAATTACACATTATCTGAATAAATGCATCACTGCAGCCTTTATCAGTCCACTGCCTGACGTAGGCCTCCCCCAGGGTACGCTATAACACGCGGACATAATTGCCCACATTTCCGATATGAATGAATCATGTGTAGGTGTGGAATTATTGAAACAAAACAAGGAATTGGATTTTAACTCTTTTAAAATTGCAGTAAATGTTGGGCAGCTCGAAAAGTTCCTTAGTAACGATTTTTGGCCGAGTGGACTTGTGTTCCGTAGATACCGCGAGCGTGCGACTCCAATTACCGCCACTAACAATAATCTATAATGGATAGTACACCTGTAAAGAAACTCAAATTCACTTCCTTCAATTGTAAGTCTATTAAGCGAGCTGTTAATCACGTGCAGGACCTGTGTCGCGAGGCAAGCCTAGTGGCGCTCCAAGAAACTTGGTTATTACCACATGACCTGAACTTTGTGAACGGAATTGACAGTGATTTCAGTTGCATGGCTACGTCAGCTGTGGATACGAGTGTAGGAATTTTGAGAGGACGGCCGTATGGTGGACTTGCACTCTTATGGAGGAAAGATCTGTTTGACTCTGTAACCATAATTGACTGTAAATCAGATAGAATAATAGGTATTGTTGAGTATTTAATGGACATTAAAACCTACAACGACTAAAACTTCGTGAGACGCCCTCTAGTGGCAAAAGAAGTAAAAACGCCTGTCTCGCCTCTAAGCCCATGCATGGTGCATCGCGCATTAAAATATTAAAATATATAATAAATCTATCGTCGCGTGTGCAAACAAACTGAAGTGTGAACATTGTGAATAATTCGTGTGCTATTTTTACTGGAGTTATCATTGTGAGTACTTTTGAACCAGCCTAAACGAAACATTTGGTCATTCGAGCCTTGGACAGCAAATCAGGTCTTACATACACACATTTATTCATCATACACATAAATAAAATACACAAGCTTTATTTCGATTCTAAAGAAATTGTGTAATTTTTTGTAAAAATAGCGTGTTTTGTTTGTATTTTGACATCTTTGCGAATTATTTTGAAATTATTTCGAGTTTCAATTTTTTATTGCGCGAGCCATCAAAATTTCAAAATGACGGAATCCGTCAAGTCGGGTGACGTATCGTCGGCTACTATTCGAAGTGCCGTCGATCTAGAAGAGTTGCTGAGACCACTTCAGGCCCAGAAAGAAATAGATTTTGTTCGAGTTCAATCTTTGTTCGATCAGGCCAAGAAAATTGCTGGGGGGGATCCTGCTGCAGGAAGTGCTGAGTTCACGTACCGCCTTCGTGAAATTCATGATTGTCGCAACAGTTTTCAGAAGGCTGTCACCGAAATAAACATTCTCAATATGCGGTACAAGCCTGAATATCGAGCGAACTATCAAGAAATTAAGAGTTTCGATGACTTATATTTTTATGTGTTGTCTGTTGCGAGCGAAGTATGCACGGAAGTGGTAGGAGTTCCTAAAATCGAGTCTTCTGGGTCTTCTAAACCAAACAATTCACGATGCGTTAGGGCGCGGTTGCCAAAGCTTGATATCTTTCATTTTGATAGCAAACTGGAAAACTGGCAAACGTTTTATGATACATTTTCCAGTCTTATCCATAATAATGAGGAGATAAGCGACATCGAGAAGTATTATTATCTTCTTTCTGCTGTAAGCGGTCCAGCATTAACTTTAGTCAAGAGCATGCCTATAACGGCTGTTAACTACGGAATCGTATGGAACTTGTTAGTTAGGAAATACGAAAACAAGCGCGTTCTGGCTACGAGTTACTTGGACAAGATGTTTCAGTTTAAACCGCTGCAAAGTGAATCTGTTGCGGGTCTTAACTCATTCTTTCAGACATTTCAAGAGTGTGTGAAAGCCCTTAAGACGCTTAAGATTCCCGACTTATCAAGCTTTCTCCTGTTTTACGTCTCTATGCGTAACCTTGACAGTGGTACGCGCCGCGAATTCGAGCAATCAGTAGAACAGGACGAAATACCTACATTCACGGAACTGATGGTCTTCGTTGAGAAGCAGGTTCGTGTGTTGGAAATGTCGGAAATCAAATCTATGTCAAAGTTGGCAAACTTTTCAAAAACGACTGGTCAATTTAGCACCGCAACTGGTCATATTAGCACCGCAAACAGGGTCGTTTTCAAATCTGGTGGTGGTTCTTTTTCAAGTTCGAACAAGCCGCAGTATGTACAGAAGTCAGCTTTATCGGCATGTGCTGTCGATAAGACAAACGATACAAAGATAAATAATCAACAAAAGAAGCCTAAATCGTCATGCGCTTTCTGCGGGAAACTTCATTCAATTTACAGGTGTTTCCAGTATGCTGATTTATCACCGCCGCAGCGAGTCGCAAAGGTCAATGAGCTTCGCCTATGCCACAATTGTTTACGTGATTCTCACACTACGGAGTCCTGTGATAGTAAGGGTCGCTGTGTGGTCTGTAAAGCCTTGCATCACCACACTCTGCACGTAGATGGCGCTGTATCTCAGGAGCAAGATGAGACGGCGAGTCAAAATGAGAAGATGGTTGCTCTCGCATGTGCGTCAAATACGACTGTTATGTTGGGAACTGCTGTAGTAGAAGTCGCGGATGCTTACGGACAATTTCACCAGGTAAGAGCCGCCATAGACTCGGGAGCTATGTCTGGCTATATTACGGCTGACTGTGCGCAACGTTTAGGGCTGTCACGCCGCAAATGTGAGTTTGAATCTGTTGGTCTAGGAGGGCAATCGGTCAAGAACTACGGTGAGGTTTCTTCAACAATTAAACCTCGCAATTCGTCGGGGCCCGTTCTGAAAGCAGACGTGGTGGTTGTTTCCCAAATTACTGTCGATTTACCTACTATGGCTATTTCCCCTAAGGTTGTGAGCGAGTTCAAGGATTTAGAGTTAGCCGATCCCAAGTACTTCGTTGCAGCTCCGGTGGAATTACTACTGGCAGGTGACTTGTTTCCGTATATCTATGATGGAATTAAAATTTTCCCTAAGGATCCCGATCTACCGATCGCTATGAGCTCTATTTTCGGTTACGTGATTGGCGGGAGGACTGCAGTCGATGACAAGCATATTTCCCAGCCGACGCCGCCGATTGCATGCGGTCTCTTGGCAATTACAGGTGGTAGTAGGATAGAAAGTATTATGAGTTCTTTTTGGGAGACAGAGAACGTCACGCATGAGAAACCTCGCAATCCTGACGATGTTTACGCTGAGCAGCTTTTTCAGAAGGATCATTTTCGCGATGAGACAGGGCGTTACGTTGTCAAATACCCATTTAAGCCCGAGTTTGAGCTTGGTGACTCCAAGGCGCAAGCTGTACGACGCTTGATTAATTTAGAGTCCAAATTAGAGCGTCAACAGGACGTGAAAAAGGAATATCACGCGTTTCTGTCCGAATACGAGAGTATGGGTCACATGACTTGTCTAGGCAATCTGGGTGAGGTCGAATCGAAGTATATTGTGCCGCATTTTTGCGTGTTAAGACCATCGAGTACTAGTACGAAGCTACGCGTTGTATTTGATGCTGCAAGCCGCACCTCTAACGGGAACTCGCTAAATTCTGTTGTATTAGCGGGACCGAAGCTTCAGGTGGATATTAATGAAATTCTGATCAATTTCAGAGTTCACAAAATTTGTCTATCTAGCGATATTCGTAAAATGTTTCGAATGATCATGATCGACGAGTCTCAACGCAAGTTTCAACATATACTTTGGCGGGGTTCTCAAGATCAACCTATCAAGGTATATGAACTTAATACAGTGACTTAAGGCGTTCTTTGTTGACGATTTACTTTGTTCTGTAGCAACCCTAGATGAGGCCACGCAGTTGCAAGATGAACTGCTAGCATTACTGAAAGCGGGAGGTTTCGATCTCCGCAAATGGTCAAGCAACTGTCCAGAACTACTTGCTCGTGTTCCTGCTGACTATCGTGAGACACCTCTTGAGTTTCAGGATGATAAGGATTTCTCTGTTAAGGTCCTCGGGTTGCAGTGGATGCCTGCTGAGGACGTGTTTTCATTTAAAACCACCCTTCCTAGTGACAAAATCACTAAGCGCACGGTTTTGTCTCAGATAGGCCGTCAGTTTGATCCCTTGGGTTTCGTAGCTCCTTGTGTTTTCTACGCCAAGTGTTTCATGCAAAAGCTCTGGATTCAAAAGCTCGACTGGGACGAAAGACTTCCCCCTGAGCTGGAAAAGGAGTGGGCAACTTACGCATCTGAGTTGCCTTTAATGTCAAACTTTAGACTGGAACGTCAAGCCACGATATCGCGACACTCCTATCACCAAATTCTAGGTTTCAGCGATGCTTCGATTCTTGGGATGGCAGCAGTGGTTTATTTGCGCTCTCTCAACCCAGAAGGCGATGTTAAGGTTGGTCTTGTTATAGCCAAGTCTAAAGTTGCACCGTTGCGTACGAAATCCATTCCTCGCTTGGAGTTACAGGGAGCGCTTCTTCTGGCTCAGTTAGTTGAGTACACAAAATCGATTTTGTCCGAACAAATCGTTATTCACGATACCTTTTACTTCACAGATTCAGCAATCGTTTTAGCGTGGCTGAATACTCCCACATATAAGTTACAAACGTATGTAGCAACTCGAGTAGCGAAAGTCCTAGATTTGGTTTCTGGTGAGAATTGGTTTCATGTAGAAGGAGCTTGCAACCCCGCTGACGTTTGTTCCCGTGGCGCGCTCCCTTCGGCTCTTCTCGATATGCCGGAGTGGCTGAGTGGCCCGCAGTGGCTTTATACACCAGAGGCGGACTGGCCGATTAAATCTATCGATCATTTTAGAGGCACCTCCGATTTACCTGAACTAAAGAACGTAGTTCTGCTAGGAGCAACGCATACTGACGAAAATGCGAAGGAAAATGTGGTATTCGATTTGACTGAAAAGTATTCGAATTTTGCTAAGCTTCAACGAGTAGTTGCACGCTGTTTTCAATTTATCAATAATTGTCGAGCTGAAAGGAAAAAACGTAATTTCAGTTCACCTACTTTATCAGATTTAAATAAGGCTCACGATGCTATTATCAAGAGCGTACAAGAGCATCATTTTTCATGCGACATTAACTCGCTTTCAAAAGGGACAAAGTGCTCACTACACTTGCGAAAACTCAACGCGTTTCTTGACTCCCACGGTTTTCTCAGGGCCGGGGGGAGACTGACACAGTCGAGATTTCCTTATCATAAGAAGCATCCATTGCTACTCCCGAAAAAAGGGAATTTCACCAAAATGTTGATAGGTCACTATCACGTGATTTGGTTGCATGTGGGACCAAGATCTCTGCAGGCAATGTTATGCCAGAAATACTGGATAATTTCAGCACGTAGTGCCATTCGGTCAGTCACTACTAAATGTGTCGCTTGTTTTAGAGTGAGACCTTCTACTTTACAGCCTTCAATGGGTAGCTTACCGAAGTACAGAAGCGAGGACATACATGTGTTCCATACCATCGGGGTAGATATTGGAGGCCCCTACTTTACGAAGGAGACCAACCGGCGTAATGCACGTATTTCAAAGGCATATTTATGCGTGTTCGTTTGCTTCGCAACTCGTGCAGTGCACCTGAGGTGCTGTCGTCACTCTCAGCTGAGTGTTTTCTAGCGGCCTTTGATCGATTCTCTTACAGACGGGGACTTTGCCATTCGGTCGTGTCAGACAATGGCACTAACTTTATTGCAGCTGGTAGGCAGCTTAGTGAGGTAGTCCAATTCTTTGTGCAGAATAACGATCAGCTTGCTAGTGAGTTTGCTAACCGAAGTGTGAATTGGCGGTACAACCCGCCGACTGGGTCACATTTTGGTGGAATGTATGAGAGCGCTATCAAGGCCGCTAAGCTACTTTTGAAGCGTGTGATAAAAGATAAAGCGTTGTCATTCGAGGAGTTAAGCACGCTCTTCATAAGAGCCGAAGCCGTGCTCAATTCCAGACCTCTGTGCAGCCTTTCTAGTGATCCTAGCGAGTTCTCAGCGCTGACGCCCGGTCATTTCTTAATAGGCCGTGAGCTACTTTCCGTACCTGAGTATGAGTTGTCGGATAGACCCGCACACGCCCTCACGCGATGGCAGTTTGTTCAGCAAGCTTCTCAGCAATTTTGGAAATTGTGGCGAACAGAGTATATGCACACCTTACAGCAGCGGTCTAAGTGGCTCAGCAGTTCTCGAAATCTTCAAATTAGCGAACTTGTTTTGATTCACTCCGATGCACCGCCCTTGCAATGGCGCCTAGGACGTGTGTCACAAGTACACCCAGGGCCCGATGGAGTTGTCAGGGTTGTCACGGTGCGAACGCGCAATGGGGAATTAACTCGCCCTGTTGTTAAGCTCAGTCCGCTTCCTATTAGCGCGGACGAGGATGTTTGTTAGAAATAATTATTGTTTCTTTTATTTAACTTTATTTAATTTGTTAGGCATATTGTTCTTTGAAGTTAATTTTGTTTTAGTATCGAAATATGCTTAACACATGCATTTTACATTTATACTATACAGTCCACTGCTATATTAACACAAACATACCTGTTATTAACTTGAGAATCTTCTCGATTCACGGCGGGGGTGAATGTTGAGTATTTAATGGACATTAAAACCTACAACGACTAAAACTTCGTGAGACGCCCTCTAGTGGCAAAAGAAGTAAAAACGCCTGTCTCGCCTCTAAGCCCATGCATGGTGCATCGCGCATTAAAATATTAAAATATATAATAAATCTATCGTCGCGTGTGCAAACAAACTGAAGTGTGAACATTGTGAATAATTCGTGTGCTATTTTTACTGGAGTTATCATTGTGAGTACTTTTGAACCAGCCTAAACGAAACAGGTATTAAGATTAGAATGGGAGTAAAGGAATTCCTAGTATTTAACATCTATATGCCATGTAATAAACTTGACAACCTAACGGAGTTTACTAGTATTCTGTCTAGTCTGAGTGCGATCGTGGAGGAGTTTGATACCGAAGTATGTTATTTTTTGGGTGACTTCAATGCGAATTCTGGTACTATCTTTGGGGATGAATTATCGAACTTCTGTTCAGAAATGGAATGGCAATGTGCCGACTATAACATGCTAGGTAAAAACTCGGGTGCCTTTACCTTTACTAGTGAAATAAATGGTGCCAGTTCGTGGCTAGACCACTGCCTCACCACAGCAGCTGCGTGGCCGACTGTTGAGAGTATCTGGATTAATAATAATGTAAACTGGTCCGACCATTATCCTATTTTTATGAGACTGAATATTGAAATATTATATGAAAAAAAAGTTATAAATTCCTGTGAAACTAATAGTTTAAGTAGAATACTTTGGCACAAACGTAATTTAAGTCAAATTAATAAATATGGCCAATATTGTTTTGAAAAATTATCTTATTTAAAATACTCTAGTCATTGTAAGAACTGTGATACTCAAAACGAATCTAGTAAATGTAAAAATTTAACATATCATCATAATATTATTAATTGTATATATAATGATTTAATTGTAATTTTACAAGACGGAGCCTCGGTGAGTTCTCGTTGTCGAAGCGACTGTAGTAAGAGGGATGGCCAAATTCCTGGGTGGAATTACCACGTTAAAGCTAGTCATCAGGTAGCAAGATTGCACTTTATTCAGTGGATTGATTGTGGTAAGCCCACCTCTGGATATGTGTATCAAAGTATGATCGATAGCCGTAAGGAATTCAAGCGCAAATTAAAATGGGTTCAAGATAATCAAGAGACAGTTAAAATGAATATATTAGCAGCAAACAAAGCCAGTAACAATTTCATAAAATTTTGGAAGGGTGTTAAAGCGGCCAATGGGAAAACTTCACTTCCTATCAGCATAGGTAACGAAAGGATGGAATCAGCTATTGCAAATAACTTTGCTCAGCACTTCAAGGTGGAGCCGATTGTCGTTGAGAATAACCCGGATATGGAATCTGATGGTTTCAGTGATCATTGGTCTCGTGACGACTTGCAGGTCTCGGCCGACCAAGTGTTGAGGATAGTTAGGAAGATGAAACGTGGTAAGTCTGCTGGCCACGACGGTCTTAGCGTCGAACATATTTTATACGCTAGTAACGAGATATTTAGGGTACTAGCAGACTTATTCAACATGTGTATAAAATATGCGTATTTACCGAGTGACCTAATGAAGACTGTCATTGTGCCCATTGCGAAAAATAGGACAGGTGATCTATCGAATATAAATAATTATAGACCAATATCCCTTGGTACAATCATAGGAAAGATATTTGAAAGGATTTTGCAGCCCGAATTGGCAAAAAAGATTGTTGACGATGCGCAATTTGGTTTTCGTCCTGGGCTCTCGACGGATTCAGCGGTACTGGCACTAAAACATACAGTCAACTACTATAAGGACAGAGACACATCAGTATACGCTTGCTTCCTCGATTTGAGCCGAGCCTTTGACCTGGTTAACTATAAAATGTTGTGGAGGAAGCTCACAAAATCTAACGTCAGTGCCAGTATCGTGAGTGTGTTGAGGTTCTGGTACGGGAACCAAACTAACACGGTAAAATGGGGTGACGCAACATCTAATGATTTTAGATTAGATTGTGGAGTTCGCCAGGGTGGCCTTACGTCCCCGGACCTCTTTAATCTCTATATGAACGAGCTAATTGAGGAACTGAGGAGGACCAGAATTGGTTGCCACGTTGGTAACGTGTGTGTTAACAGCCTGAGCTACGCGGATG
The DNA here is from genome assembly GCA_027580185.1 of Tuta absoluta. Lineage (NCBI taxonomy): Eukaryota > Metazoa > Arthropoda > Insecta > Lepidoptera > Gelechiidae > Tuta > Tuta absoluta. Next base: position 2,334,873 of record JAQAHW010000003.1, read on the forward strand.
ATATGGTGCTCCTCAGTCCCTCAATAAACGGTCTTCGAAAACTTATGGCAATCTGTGAGTCCTATGCCAGGAGGCACGGTTTGCTATATAATGTGAAGAAGACAGAAGTACTGGTTTTTCGTAAGCATACACGTAGAGACGGAGGTCCGGTGTTCGTACCGCCAGTGTATTTGTATGGTTTGCCAATTCGGGTGGTGTCAAAGTTCAAATACCTGGGTCACGTTCTCAATGAACATTTAGACGACGAGGAAGATATGGAGAGGGAGAGAAGGGCCCTTGCTGTTCGCTGCAATATGCTAGCGAGGCGATTTGCAAAGTGCGATGAAGATGTGAAGGTAACTTTGTTTAAGGCATATTGCCAAACGTTGTACACCTGCCAACTTTGGGTGAAATATACAAAACGCTTTTATAATGTACTTCGTGTACAGTATAATAACGCCTTCCGCACTTTGTTAAGGTTGCCTCCCTGGTGTAGTGCTAAGGAAATGTTTTGCAAAGCGAAGGTTCCCGACTTTTTTGCTATTCTCCGATCTCGATCTGCTTCCTTTTGGAGCCGAGTCCGAGATAGCAAGAACTCAATCGTAGCGAACATTTCTGATGACGTGGGAAACATATTTTTTAGGCACTGGTCTAAAATACATCGCTCCGACAACGACTCCCAGAGATGAAGTTAGTTTTTAGGTTATCAATGTAAGACTTGGTATTTTTGATACCTACCTATCTTATTGTATTTTACAATGTTCTGTGTGTTTTGTGTAAGTGGTTTATGGGTTCTTACCTGAAATAAAGATATTATTATTATTATTATTATTATATGTAGTTATCTTAAGATATTCTCTCCTTTCAGAGGGTTTCTTCCCTATCTCACGGGCCTTAGCCAAGCGAGGAGGGGTCTTATGAGTCTGTAGTAACAGAAGTTGTCAAGAATTTCCTGACTGTTCTGCATGTATTCAAAACTACGGCCTTTTGTAACGTATGACAAACATTCGGGTGTATTTTTAAGGTTTTTAAGTGTCTTAGGGATGACTCCAGTGGAAGACAAAACTATCGGTACGATGTGAACAGTTTGAGCTTTCCACTGAGTTCTAACTTCTATTGCTAGATCACGGTATTTAGTTAGTTTTTCGGTTATAGTGGTTTGAATGTTATGAGAATTAGGGATGGCTACGTCTATTAGGTATGCTATTCTGTTATTTTTGTCATAGAAGGTAATATCTGGCCTATTATAGTGTACTGTTTTATCAGTTAGTATTGTCCTGTCCCAATAGAGTTTGTGTTTATGGTTTTCCAGTATGGTTTCCGGTTTATATTTATAGTACGGTGTTTTCTTCTCTATAAATTTTGTTGAATGTGCGAGATGCTGGTGAATTATAGAAGCGACTTGATCATGGCGGTGTTTATAGTCAGTCTGCGCCAAATTTTTGCAGGCTCCTGTAACATGCTGGATTGTTTCTGGAACACTATTGCATTGCCGGCAAAGATCATTAGGTCGGTCTAAATCTTTAGTTATATGCTTTCTGTAGTTTCTTGTGGCAACAACTTGATCCTGTATGGCAAGCATAAATCCTTCCGTTTCGGGGAACAGTTCGCCGCGTTTGAGCCAAGCGTTCGACGCTTCTTTGTCGACGTATGGTTGACTCAGTTCAGTTCGGTGTCTCCCGTGTAAGGATTTTTGGGCCCAGCTTGCAAGTTTTTGATCAGTAGTTGTGATTTGTTCATTTTTCTGTCGGTCTCTATTATGGAGGTTAAGGGGGGTGAGTTTACGGTCAATTTCGGCAACATACTTGTGAAGTGTCGAGGTTTCAGCTCGATCATGAAAAAATTGTCTTAGTGAAGCTATTTGTTTATTGTGTAAGTTCTGAAGATCAATAATACCTCTGCCACCAATAAGACGGGGAAGAGTAAGTCGTTGATAACAAGATTTCGGGTGATGTTTCCTAAACTTGGTGAGGCTTGTGTTAATTGTACGCTGCAGTGTTTTCAGTTCAGTTTGCGTCCAATTTATTATTCCAAAAGAATACGTCAACGTCGGTATAGCGTAGGTGTTAATAGCTTTAGTAAGATTCCGTGAGTTTAAATGAGTTTTCAGTATTTGGTTTAGTCTGTGTCTAAATTTTTTGGTTAGCTCTAGTTTTGTCTCTCTTTGCTCGATTTGATTAGCTTGTTGAAACCCTAAGTATTTGTATGTGTCTTGCTCGCTCATTGGCTCAATTTGTTGTCCAGATTCTAGTGTATATGTGCAATTTCGTAATGCGTTAGTATTTATAGAGTTAATTTTGCATTTATCTATTCCGAAGTGCATATGTATGTCATTTGAGAAGTGTTGTACTATATCAGTGAGTTTGAAAAGTTCGTCTTTACTAGAGGAGTATAATTTTATATCGTCCATGTATAGTAGATGGGACAAAATGTGGTGGGAATTGTTGAGCCTAAGTTTGAAACCTGCGCCAGATTGGATGAGCATATCGGATAGTGGATTAAGTGCTAAACAAAACCATAGGGGGCTCAATGAGTCTCCCTGAAAAATACCTCGTTGGATGCTGATCGGTGCAGTAGTTAATGTGCTTTCGTTTTGTTTTATGTTTAGTACTGTTTTCCAGTTTTTCATTGAAGTTTTAAGGAAATTAATAATCGAGGGATGTATTTTATAAAGAGTAAGGATATCTAAAAGCCAGCTATGCGGGACAGAATCGAAAGCTTTTCTATAATCTATATACATACTGTACATACTTCTCTTCTTTGTTAGAGCTTGCTTCATAGCAGTCGTGTCTATAATTAACTGCTCTTTGCACCCCTGGCTCATTTTCCTACACCCCTTTTGTTCTTCATGAAGAATATCAGAGTCATTTATGTGTGTGTAAATGGTTTCACTAATGCAAGCCGTGATAATTTTATATATTGTCTGAAGACACGTGATAGGCCGGTATTTTGCTGGGTTATTAGTTTCTGTGTCTTTTGGTAGCATGTATGTTTTACCGTGTGTAATATATTCTGGCATAATTTCAGGAGACTGTAAAAAGTTATTGATGTGGGTATGTAAAAATGGGTGAACGTGTGTGAGCTTCTTATACCAGTAGTTATGTATGTGGTCCGAGCCTGGGGATTTCCAGTTATGAGTGCGCTTAACAACCTGTATAAACGTTTCTACGGGGATGTGGTCGAAAAGCATTTCAGGTATATTAGCATTTTGCTCAATAGGACGTAGCCACTCTGCCTGTTTGTTGTGTTCTACCGGGTTTTCCCATATTTGTGCCCAATAGTCCCGAAGTGACTCTAGAGATGGGGTTCCCGCTGTTGATTGTTGGTTATCTATTTTCTGCATTACTTGTCTATAAAACGTTTTTTCGTTGCTTGAAAATTGAGAATTTTGCTGTTTACGTTCTGTGCATGTTTTGTATCGTTTAAGTCTACTGGAAGCTACATTTAGTTTTTGTTTTAACGTGTCCAAAAAATGAGAAAGCTCAGTATTAGGATCCTCGTATAAAGCATGTACTTGATATCTTTCCTTTATGTTATCCACTGCTGCTGTGACCCTAAGACTCGTATTTCCTGATATATATGTAGTTAGTTGAGCTATATCTTTCCTCAGTTTTTGTATTTTATTTTCTAACCTAGCCTGCCACACTGGTTTACGCCGTCTTGATTTAGTGTTTGAGGTTGTTCCTACTTTTGATCCATTGCTGGTGGCTATTGTGTAAGCTGCGACATAGATTAGTGTGTGCAGTGTTTGAAAGTCCTGTTCATGGTTGACAGGTTTTGGTAGGATATCGTAGTTAACGTAATCAACTATTGAAGCAAGCTTGCGTGATGTTTTTTGTTTTGAAATATATGGTCTGGAAGTCGGGTCAGTGTGTTCAAAACGGTTCAATGCCTCATCAAACGTATTTTTGATCTTTTCACAATCAATGTTAGTGGTCCTACTATCGGCACATTCTCTGCGCGTATCTGCTTCTTCATAGACTTCAGTGGCTGTCTCCTCTATATTATCATGTGTCTCTATTTCATCCAGTCTGCTTGGGCATAGGCCAGGGAGTGTGCTTCCTGTCAAATTTTGTATCTGTAGTTGTCTTCCTACTTCTTGTTTTATTTCTTATATTCTTTCAGCTGTTAAAAGTTTGCTATTCACTATTACTCTTCTTTGATCGGAAATTCGCTGTTCAGATAGATGCGACAAGTGTGGATAATATCTATGAACTTTTGATGCATTTTTTGCCGGTAGCTAGTCATGTCTGATTCATTGTTAGTTACTTCGAAGTAACATCGAATTACAGTCTCGTTCATTTCCGACCATATAATCCTACCAGACCCTGTATTATAGGTTGTCAAGTTTTGGGGCTCTAGTTGTAAAAACTCTGAAACTTCATTTTTAATCGCATCTAGCGTGATTTGAGGTAGCAAATTGTTTCTTATTATGGCCCTACGTTGATCTCCGACGCGTTGTTTGGATGCGTTATATTCCGGGTATTTGTCAGTAAATTCTCTATGAAGGGGATCTAAGTATCCTCTGGTAATGGTTTCAAGCTTAGAAAGTATTAAGTAGGTGCGCCAGATGAATTTATTTACATCTTCTGGCCATCTTTTACGCGCACCAGTTTTACTTGTTGTGGGCTCAGTACCATCGGCAGGTGCCGTCTGGGCAACATCAACAAGTAATGGCGATAATGTGATCGATCGCAGAGCGCCATACTGCAGTATTTCGCTCCCTCCAGACATGGGGCTTAAAGTTGATGATCGGGAAGCATGACTGAATGAGTGAGGTGATGAGTTTGGTGTATGGTATAAGCTTTCTATTGATGAATTGGGTGAGAAGTTTTTTATATTTTCAATATTGACTCGGGGTGGGGATGCAATGGCAGATAAGTGACGCCTATTGGATTCTGATGTTATAATAGGATTAGGGTTTGTGTGGATCAGGATATCGGTTGATGACACAGGTGATGAAGGATTTGATGTCAGAAAATCCGGTGTTAAATTTTTTTCGTGGTCTGCAACAGTCGAAGACTGGGCAGAAAGCGATATGTTGCCCCCCTCACATACGATGGGGCTGCCCGAACCCGAAGGAACGGGGTGGGATTCCCTCACCTCTGGGCGAGGACCCACTTGAGGAATTACTCTATTTCGGAGTCGCATATCGCATTTTGTTTACTAGCGCACCGTTGGTCACTGGTGAGTTATGAGCTAAGAGCTGCCAGTGTCCGCCCCCCACGTGGCAACAGATGGTCGTGCCGGACGTGATGTTAGATTTGCAGGGGGCTATTATTATTATTATTATATTATATAAGGCGCGATCTCCCGTTTTCGCCATCCAACCACTACGAGCCGCCTTCCCATCTAGCCGTAGGGCGTCCAACGCTACGCTTGCTGAGGCGTGGCTAGCGTAGGGAAACCGAATAAATATAATACATCACTTATAAAAGGACTGGAACTCTGGTTCTGATAAATAAAATACATCACCAATGAAAGCAGCTCTAAATTAGCTAAAAAAAAATATAAACCGTAGGTTGGTATTGTTGAAACTAAGTTAATGCCAGAGGCGATTAGTGACGCGGTACGATAAAGGAATGCGATAAAAATATTATTGTTTCACGGCATTACTCATATTTCAAACATTTTGAAATATCTGATAATATTGCTCTACTTAGATGACATATTTTGGATCTCTCTATGACTGATCTGAAGAAAAATGGAGTATAGACGATAAATAAGTAACTTGCCAATGTTTACCAAGAAATCAAGTTATTTAAAATAGGATATAGGTAGATTCTACGTGGAGCGGTGATCTTTGCAGGATGGCAAAATTATAATAATAGATGAGGTTAAGCGAGAATCGTGTTCAGTCGCATACAATGGGAGGGACTTATAACTTGTAAAAGAATAACATAGGCTTATGATGATGAGAGGTATTCAACGCGAACAACTTTTATAAACATAGCTTCTAGAGAATATTAGCATAGCATAGCATTTAGAGAAACAGAAATTAAAAAGAGAAGGTTATTAGGATTATTGTAAGCGTGTTGGCCGCTGCGGCAGCGACCAGTACCGGATATTATCAAACTACAGGCTACAATTTTACAGGTGAAATACGATGTTCATTGCGTAGTCGGTTAGCCATTATGAGACAAGGAATATAACCGGCTACGCAATGTACTAAGAATTTCACCTGTAGACTTGTAGCCTGTAATTTCATAACATAGGCACCAGACCGTTTCGCGCGAGATTTCAAGGACATGTTTGCAACTAATTAGACGACAAATATACAAATTGAATATATTAATATATGATAGGCGGCCTTATTTTCATTGCTAAAGCTTTGTTTTAATAGCAACTCCATAATCACTAATGTAGTTTCATCTCAGAGCAAACATTTGCTAACAAGCCCATAACGACGTGTGAAATCCAGCCGAGTAACGAACTAAGCCCCTGATGGACGGTTCGCATGCCTGCAGGCTGATGACATCATTCCGAACATAATGTGAACATACCGGGCAGTTTGGACGTTGGGGCACACAAATAAACCACGAGACAAGTCTGATAACTGTATCATTCTTTGGTCAACTGCCGTTTAACCAATTGAGGTTTGAATACATGGTCTGCAATTGATCATTAAAAACAAAACATACATAACCAACAAAAACTAACTGCTCAGACAAAGCTCTTAATTGTAAACTTGTTAAAAATAAACATTTAAACTAAACCATTAAACTGTATAAAATGAAGTCGTTTCCCGTGTCCCTATGTATGCTTAGATTTTCAAAAGTACGCAATGGATTTTGATGCGGTTTTCTTTAGTAGATAGAGTGATTCAAGGGGAAGGTTTTTATGTATAATTCATGCAGGGAAAAGGTCTTCTTCCCGCGGGAAAACAGTTAGCAGCAGGTGAAATCGCTAGGCGGGCCGCTAGTAAAACTCTAAGGCAAACTTTATCGATCTAGCAAGAGCTGAACATCTAAACAGTATCTATACATACACAAAATGGTACACAAAAAACACATACAGTATAATACATCCTTTTTGGCAATATCGAAGCACAGTATAGAACTAGTGTTCAAACAAGTTTTCTTGTAAATAAGACGACAAGTTGTATAAACAAACAAGTGGCAAGGAGAAGCAGATTACAGACGTGTCCTTATTAAAGGACGATAATCCCACGATTGCCCACGATCTACAAGTAATAGTGTTTACAAATGTCTCAATTACTACTGCTGTGATCACAACAATGTTTTACATCTGACTCGTAAAATGTAAGACTATAAAAGTTCAAAGTATAATATGACGGATTTAAATCATTTAACCGAGTCTATAGCGATGTGATGCGTATTGCAATAGTTTTTAGGTAAATATATATTGATTTAGGTACCTAGGTCCCGACGTATAAGCTGAGTTTCATCACCACATAAAGATCCGGTAAAATTATTAAAATATGTGAAAATAATCGCGAGTGCTTACAATGTTATGACGGATATATAGATGTAGCTAAATCAATTTTCAAAAAATACAAGGAAAATATGCTGAAGACACTGGCAAGCAGATATAGACCGAAAGAGAACATATCACATACTTTAACGTACGGCCGTGGTAAAGTAACGCTAGTTATTTTGAAAGTAAATAAAATTATCTATTTACCACATAATCGGATGTGGTCGTATAATGAATGCTAGAATTTATAATGTTACGAGAAAACCACAAGTCTATCACAGTACATACCAAAATTACAGGATATTATCCACGACATTTGAGCATACAAACATGCCTACTCATTATGGTGAATACATCAATTTGCAAACTTGAGCCACGGCACAGAATAATAACTAGTATGGCCACGGCTACATTCTATACCAAAAAGACGATTCCTATACTTACAAATTGAAATTTTCGCACGAGTGGATTTGAATCCACTACTTTCGGCAACCGTACGCCATAAGATTGTACTATATGAATAAAAATCTGAGGAATGAAATGAATTTTTAAATGTGTTGGTAATGACCAGTGCCCTATATTATGAAACTTTAGGCTACAAGTCTACAGGTGAAATCCTTAGTACATTGCGTAGCCGGTTAATATTCCTCGTATCATAATGGGTAACCGACTACGCAATGATAATCGAATTTCACCTGTAAAATTGTATAATGGGCACAGGTTTGGTTGTGATTACAAACCGTAAACACTTGCTGCTAAAGGCATGAGATTGCTACAATTCCGATTGATCGCATTGACAGGAATGATTATTGCGTCCAATCAGACAGTTTAGAAGTTATGGGCTAATTGGAGATAATAAAAAGCTAAATCTAGTCAACTGCTGGACTTAAGTCAGGGGGAATTACTATAAAGTACTATAATCAGTGAGGTGGACGTCCTGCAACGGAAATGATTACTATAATTATGATAATGATTATTATACAACTTAAAAAAACACTGAACATTAAAAAACTAACTGAACCGGTCATCCAGCACAAAACCATGACCATATTGCTCTAAAAATACCTACGAATATTATGTTTCGAACGTTCGTAAATTATGACAATATTACTGTTCATTCAATGCAAAGAAACCGATAATGATCTCATTCTTAAGCAAATACGACTTAACAGCGTGTTGCCGTATTCCGAACATTCTAACACTTTGAAGGATAGAGCTCACAGACAGGATTCTTATTTAGACAAAATATTACTATTCACAACTCGTAGACTGAACTTGTGACTAACGACGACACGTACGAAAGTCATAAAAAGATGGATACAGTTATTGAAAATATTGAAGAAGAAACATTTTAGATTATTGACAGGAAGAATAAAATGTCCGTCCGTACAGTGTTTTGTGCAGATTCGTGGATGAATTGAATCTTTAAAACATCTGCTTCGATAATGAGAAAAAATCAACATCAACTGTGCTAGTTGGGCTGTAGAATAATATAGATCATCAACATACAAAGTATAAACAAACACACCACATGATCTTATAAGAAACGTGTCATAAAAACTACACGATAGTAACAAGATTAGAAGCAAATCCAATCCCCTGTGACTGAGTTGATATTCACGGATCATTAAATGCAGAAATAACAAGCTGAGGACATATAATTAAACAATAATACTGGACCTTCTGAAACATAAAATCATCTAAATAAAAAGGGGGAGTTTTAATTATGTTAAACACCTAAAGCACAGGACAGGTTTATAATAGCTTCAAGTTTTGATTTAATGATTTCGGCAAGAGGAAAAAAATATTTCAAAATAAAAATACTACTATGCTAGATTTAACTGATATCTGCAAATTTTCGAGCGATGCAGATACCATAGTTCACAAAAAGGTCCTTCAAATGTCACCATTGCGCATATTGTTCAATTACATTATTTGATATAACTTACGTAGAGCAACAGGAACCTGCCAGCTATACAGAGAAGAAGCTCAAAGGTTGAACGGTCTAAAAGGACGTACATTTCCAAAAGACTCGAGATGAGACGTTTCAAGTGAGGTTATTATAGAGGTAAGTTTGAACGGTTTAATCCTGCTATGGTTTACAAATAACACAGGTGTTTACAGCTAGTTTCACACTTGTACTGAAGTTTCTGACAAAAGTTTATTTTACCTATGAATTTTATTAAGTTATTGAGTCATAGAATACATACATACATAAATCACGCCTATATTCCTTAAGGGGTAGGCAGAGCGTTAACGGCCGTATAACGGATATTAACACCACGTCTGACAAAAGTTCGAGGGACAATCAGATAACTGTGTATCACTAAAGTGACAGGTTGTCAGCCCATAGCATTAAATTGCAATACACATCTAACAGTCGAGTCCCTTAGTCGCCTCTTACGACACCCATGGGTAAGAAGTGGGGTGATCCTTTTCTAAGCCGGCATCACACGGCTTCAGTCATAGAATAATGATTTTATTTCCTTAGGCTGCGTTCCTTACCCGTGCTTATATTATACCAATATTTTTTTTTAAATTGAACATGATTCTCGCTAGAATTCACATCAAGGTACGAACCTTCGCTTGAAAATTAGCACTATCATGCTTCTGTTCTGTGTTTACTTTAGTTAACATGTTTCTGAGTTACAATCGATGAATCAATCTTTCATTTATAAGTTTTACAACTGTTTGTTTTGCTGCCTTGTGATAGATATATTAACTGCACTGCTGTTATTACTCTAAACCTGTCCAACAGAATCTTACTAATCGTCTTCAATGAAGTTAACGTTATCAATAATGATAATGATGACAAGGTAACATGTCAGCAGAAACACAAACTTACGTAAAGCACAAGCACTCTTCCAACAAGGCTTAACAAACTCTCCGGAAACATGACGTCACCGAGGATCATCGCAAGGTCACGTCACTGACACGCGCGTCAACTCTTGCGCACTATACACTACACTGAACGCCACTGGCCACTTGGAAACTCGATGCCATTTACTTAGATGACAACTTTACATGTAAATGAAACGATCATGAAGTTTTTATTATCGAATTTTTATGACAATTCGAAACATTTAAGGAAAGACTGCGGCCTCTTGAATGTTCCGACAGCGCATTTTCAACGAGATAAGATAATAACGCCCTTGACGGTTTCGTGCACCATGGACTAATTGTAGTTATCTAACTGGAATGTACGCTGTAATTACTTGAGCAAGAAGTAAAAGTTACTCTCGAAGGAAATGCTTAAACAGGTTGCAAACGTGACTCAACGTCGTGATTCAGGAAAACCTAAATCAACCACGACTTGGCTGTTTTATGGCATTAGTGACACAGGTTTGAAAAATGCAATGAATGAATCTTATTGTCAATACGGAAAGGTCAAGGATCTTAAAGAACACGAAATACTGGGCAAGTTAAAATACAAAGTTTTGAGGTGGCAGGTCACGCTATGGACTAGATAGGAGTATACATACTTGATTGTGTTGGCCTCCAAGAATCCCAACAATTGACGGATTGTTGTCACCGTGGGAATCTCTCCTGATTTCCGGCATGATTTCACTATCACTATTAATATGATTTTCGGAGTCACTTATATCACTTGCATGTCCGTTTTCCAAGCCGTTTACTTTCGGTTCATCTTCTTCATCAAAAACATTATCGTTAACACTATTTGTTTCTACTTTCCGAACATCTAAATTAGCAGTCTCATTTATAATATCTCCCGTGGAAGGGTTGAGAGGAATGTTTAAGAAATCATCATCTATATCAAAATCTCCATCAGTGAAGGCTTCCCCGCTTTCTTCGTCACTTTGGTCAGGAGTGTCAAACTCCCCCGGCCTACCCATGTTGACGTCACCGATCGTCCCTATTGTTACTACTTCGGCGAAATCAAACTTGTGGCGAAATGTTTTTGCATTCCCACATCTGTTCGGCAAACAACGACCTATTGCGTACAATCAACTAGCTAACGTCTCAAACGCGAATAGAAAGGAAGGACGCAATTTTTGCACTTGTCGTCGACACTGCACTGTATTAAACTGCGATAAAATTGAAACGCAAACTTTATCAGACTCTTATCGTCGCATTTCGAGTAGTCACTTGAGTCATTTCTTTGTTTTGAAACAATAGTAATTAATCTACAATTTGTTTGTTTCACATCACAATAAATGTTTTTAAACAATCTAGTGACTGTGTGCGTATTCGTTGGTTAGTCGCGTGTATAGTGGTGTTGGTAAGGGGCTGGACAGACGTGCGGCTGCGGCGACGGCGCGTGTAAACTGTGCGTTCGCGGTGCGGATGCCGGCAAACACGCGCTAAGATATCGCTTTCGTAATGTATCGCGCGGTTACATAGAAACTAAGATGAAGGCATTGCTGGCAGCCTTTAAAAATTTAACTCAATAAATTGATTGTATACTTTGTAAACTCTACGAGCCGCAAATTATTTCATCTAGGTTTTTATTAAATAATAAGACAATTTCTTAGACCGCCTTACATAAATTCAGTTCAATGATAAAAATGCTTTACATTACAATCAGAACCTCTACCTTTCAAGCTATAGGGTTAAGGCACGTGACTCACACACTTTGACGTATTAGTAGGGACATTATTTTATCTTTCGTTCGTGTTAATTGCGTATTGTTTTAGTATACCACCAACTTAAACGCGAAAGAAACGTCATGATGTAAAATGTATGCAAATATTACCCATTCTGCAGGTTTGGTACAGGTAGGCACGTTAATTATCAATAATATATACAGGGTGTAAGGGACGCTGTACCGAAAACTTTGCAGGCATGATCAGACTATGAAACTAAACAACTTTTACTATGAAGCCTATGTTGGAAAACATAATCTTCTTAGAAAGTCAGTCAGCTGATCGGGAATTTTGTATGGGAGGTTGTTTTTATTTTTCTCGTTTACCAACATATCCTCCATGACAAAAGTTGTTCAGTTTCATGGTCTGATCATGCATGCAAAGTTTTCGTTACACCGTCCTTTACAGCCCGTATATTGTTTTTAAAGTTTGCTTTTAAAGATACACGTGCTAATAAATACTTGTTGACAATTATCGTACACAATACAAAAACATTATTGTGTAAAAATATACAATAAACAATGCAGAATATAAACATCTTCAAGAAGAAAGCAATATGCATACTCATCATAATTCTTATAGAAATATAAGGTAAAATTCAGTGCAAATATTTTTATAGTAAGTTCTACTCGTGAAACTGATGAACATACCCCAAGTAACATAAGTCAAAATACGATTTAAAAAACCGACCAGGTGCGAGTCGGACTCGCACACGAAGGGTTCCGTACTATTAACTATAAAAACGCGCAAAAAAACACGTGTTTTGTGTGGCAGCCCCCATATTTTTTTGTATAGCAGCAACAGAAATACAACATACATACATACATACATAAATCACGCCTCTTTCCCGGAGGGGTAGGCAGAGACTACTTCCTTCCACTTACTACGATCCTGGCATACTTCTTTCGCCTCCTCCACATTCATCAATCTCTTCATGCATGCTCGTCGGTTTAGGGTACTCTTGACCTGACCTTTCTTTAGCACGTCCCCGATTTGATCAAGGTACGTTCGTCGAGGTCTTCCCCTTCCGACGTTCCCATCCACACTTGCCATATACACCTGTTTCGTTAATCTTCTTTCATTCATCCTCTCTACATGACCAAATACAACATCTGTAAAAATTTCAACTGTATAACTTTCGCGGTTCAGGAGATACAGCTCCCTTAAAGATTTACTCTATTCAAATTTTTAGTATTTGTTGTTATAGCGGCAACATAAATACATCATCTGTGAAAATTTCAACTGTCTAGGTATAACGGTTCAGGAGATACAGCCTCGTAACTGTAGGACGGACGGACGGACGGACAGACAGACGGACTGCCGAGCCTCAGTAATAAGGTTCCCGTTATTACCCTTTGGGTACGAAACCCTAAAAATCGGACCACCCATACAAAAATAATCAAAATGTACGTCACTTTGTATGGGAAGTCCAATAACTTTTCGACTTATTTTCCTTTTGGAAAGTTCTTCAGTATAATATTTCCACTGAATTTAATAGTACCTTATATATGTTGCTATAGCTACGGTAACAATAAAAGTAGCCTTTTTGATATTCTGTAGCTGTTTGAAACAGCTTATTTTAATATGATTTGTAGTCCAACGTCAAAACTCAAAACTGCAATCGACAACTGGTTTAATTTGAAAGTAATTGAGCTTGAGTAACGAAGTATAATTAGAAAATAGTTGGTGCGCTGATCGATTGACTACAACTATTTATTAACTAAGGAATTTTAATATCTGCGTTCGAGTTTACATCATCATATCGTACTTTAAAAACTTAATACCAAGTTTATAACCAAACCTATTTGAATACAGTCAAAAGATATATTGAAATCAGTATTAACACAAGACTGAGAAAAGTACACTGGCATCAATTCGGGATATAAATTCTTCTTACTTGCCTTAAATTAGTGCTGTTACTTTCCGCCAAATAGGTTAAGAAAAGGATAGGAGATGTTTTAGTCGTGTCATATCTTATAATTTTTATGCAAAATAAGTGTTATTTGTCAAAATAAGGCGACGATCAAAACAATGGCGACTAAATTGACTAGAAAAGGCGAAAAAACCATTGAGGTTTTTAAAAATGACAGGTCTTAGATATCTCCTATCCTTTTCTTAACGGACGTTGACGGAAAGTGACAGCACTTATTTAAGGCAAGTAAGGAGAATTTATATCCCGAATTGAGGGCAAAGTTTTAGAAGCAACCATTGAGCGGTTTGAAACTTCAGTAGAAACAAACCTTTACAAGTACTAATAAGAAGAAGCTGTATATTATGCTATGATATACTATGCACTTGCTCCTGCTCCTGCCGTTGCTGCCGCGAATATTGCCCGAAATACTTCCGCGGAAGAATCAACGCGAGTGAGTTTTAACACACTGCCGTCGTGTATGACAATACGAGTTTCTCAGCAATACGAGTGAGCGAGATAGCGTTACATTTCACTCGCGCTCCTGATGCAGTTTCTTTAACTCGCACACGACAGGACGAAAAGCAGCGCGAGTAACCAGTTTACATGCTCGCGCTGCCCACATCCCTTACTATTTCCCTGCCCATATAGGCATAGTTTAAACGTGCTATTAGGGTTCAGGGACTTTGCAGGTAGACTGGGTGTCAGGAAAAACTACCTAGCTTTAAACCAACATGTTCAACCTACCAGCATATTAAATAAATTCTATAAAAGAAAAGTTTACCTTTCGTAACACCTTATAAAAATATAAAAATTTTGTTGCATCACACAGGGCGAATTAGATTATATATTCACCCGTGTCGCGTGGCATGATAAAAACTACCAAATGACTTCATTAGGTCAGAGGAACATTGAAAACAACATGTTCGTTATTAAAACATGACATTGACCTTATCAGAGGAACATGTGGGTTATTTCTATGTTGCAATATTTGATAATACTACAGCATGTGTGTGTGTCATTCTGAAACCGAAACTTTGTGTTATGGTATCAGTAAATGAGTAGTTAAAAGTTTACAAGTCAACCGAGTCAACGGTTGTTTTGTTACATACATATACATATTTCGCTCTGCCTATCCATCAAGGGCCGTAAAAACCGGATATTTATGCCACGTCTGGCAAACATTTGAAAAATCGTGTATCACTATAGTGATAGTTTGTTAGCCAGTCGCCTAAAATTTTAAAACACATGAAACCCTTGACCCCCGCCTCTTATGAAACCCACGGGAAAGAAATGGGCTATGCTATTCAAAGCCGACATCACACGGTAACGATAATAAAGAAAAAGCTACAAGAGTAGAAAATCAACTATTATAAGTGTGTCTTGGAAGCGTGCACGAAAAAATGTGGCCTCTATGTAGGCTAGAGATTGGAAAAAACTAAAACCGCAGCATTCGACGAAAGAACTAAGCCTAGAATAAAAAAGCCTACGAGAATGTGTGTCAGGCAGGAGTGACAAAAACCTGCGCGGACGCAGCAGCCGCGTGCAATTGGCGTCCATTCTGACGACCAGCTCTAAATAATTAAAACAGACTGTACTACAATAGGGAGTATATTTTTTATTTTTGTAACACTCTTCCTAGTCGCTAGATAGATGGCGCTTTACTTGGTACGTTAACATAAGCAACGGAAAGTCATATATTTTTTCTATTTTTTTCACTTGGATGTATGAGATTGTAAAACGTAACGTAACTAATCATTGTTACATCACTCGCATCACAAGAATATTTATTTTCATGGGTTTCCTTGCAAATTAACGAAAACTACAGCGAAAACATTAAATTATATAAAAACAAAGCGCAAAAAACGAGGACAGATATGGAAAGATGAAAGAGGACAGATATGCCGACTGATGCCGGCTTAGAAGATGCCATTGTAATGCCGGCTTAGAATAGCATGCATCACCCCATTTCTTTCCCGTGGGTGTCGTAAAAGGCGACGAAGGGACTCGAGGGTGTGTATTGCAATTTTAGGCGATTGGCTGACAACCTGTCACTATGGCGATACACAATTTTCCGAATGACCCTCAAATATTTGTCAGACTCTGCCTACCCCGGAAGGGATAAAGGCGTGATATATGTATGTATGTAGATATGAAAAGAATAATTACTTTTTTTATCCCTTTTGGCTTTGGCATCTAGTAACGTAGTCAGTTCCTGTCTACACAGTTCTTCGAAAACTAATCTTTTTTTTAATTCTCTAAAAGAAAACTCCCTTAACTGTCTTGTTATTGCATGTTTTAGATGTTTAATTTTGCTTAATCAGAAATCAACCAGCAATTTACAACCTTAGATAAAGATATTCTGTCACTATCCTTGTTGTCTTTATTGATAAAGTGACATGAGCTAAGAAATGCGTACGCCAGAATCAGCGTCTTCTCCGCTGTGATCGGGAATGCTGTAACAGTTGTTGCTGTGACTACAGTCAGGCTGCTAGGTGATCATGTGTTCCTGGTAACTACTGTTTATCGTTTTTTCATTTTATTAGTGCCTGGTACTTATTGCTGTATCTAGAAACGCCAAGCTAATTAATATGCTTTCCTAGTCAACTGTAAATAGAAACACATGATTTAACGGTTTATCCACCTGATTAAAACGTGAGATGCAAAGATTTATCCCAGTATTAACAATGCTCTCTATTCGAGAAATAAAATCTCATAACTTACCTTAAAGTAGCGGTATCACTTTCCGTTAAATAGGTTTAGAAAAGGATAGGACATATCTAAGTCCTGTCATGTTTAAAAAGGTCAAAGGGTTCTTCTCAATTTCTAGTCAATTTGGTCACCATTGTTTTCATCGTCGCCTTATTTTGACAGATAACACGTATTTTGTGTCAAATTAGACATGACATGACTAAAATATCTCCTTTTCTTGTCTAAACCTTTTTGACGGAAAGTGACAGCATTAAGTTAAGAGAATTTATATCTTGAATTGAGACCAATACACCTACGTAAAGCTTTTATTCGTTTAGTTTTTTTTTTCATGGAACGGGATCGGTATATACGTTTGAGGTTA
Organism: Tuta absoluta; assembly: GCA_027580185.1. Lineage (NCBI taxonomy): Eukaryota > Metazoa > Arthropoda > Insecta > Lepidoptera > Gelechiidae > Tuta > Tuta absoluta. Next base: position 2,351,875 of record JAQAHW010000003.1, read on the forward strand.
GGGAATCCACTACTAGTTCTAAACTAACAGATAATTCGTTCAGTAGTAGTTGGAAGTATTTTAGTTGACTGGCTATGCGCATTTCAAAAGGCGTTAGAGTAGAGTCTTAGAGTGCTAAGCACATAGGTAACTTCTGAACTATCTAGCCTAGCTCAAGATTTGTAACAATAACCTACGAGGTTGTTGCGTCACAGGCAACCTGACTTGTTCGGCTAACGCAATACAGGTTTACGACCTTCACTACATGTACACTACTCTGTGGTTAGATTATAAAGGTTGGCCCGAATAGTGACGCCCAAAGACAAAATTTGTATGCCTATACTGAGAGGATTCCGAATCACACCCATGTACACATGTAGGTATGTACTGCGATTTCATGTAGTTTCCTAATAATTCAACTTTTAAATTTGTATGTAAAATGTGGGTGGCAGATTTTTTTCTTTTTTTTTGTGCTCGAAAGGACGAATCATAAAGATAAAGCATGCTACAAAAACAACCTCTTTAAAACTTATATTCCGCAAGTAAAGAAAGGAAAAATACCTGTTAGTTGATTTTTTCCAATACAATAAAAAAAACTCTGAAACTACAAAAAATCGTAGAACATACTTAGGGGTGATTCAGACACCCCTCAGTATAAGGCATTCAAATTTTATTTTTTGGACGTCACAATAAGGGCCACTCTGTCTGTATACGGACGAAATATGTAGGTAATGTTTGCTTTTTTAGTGGAGATTCTCGATCAATTAATAACTTTGAACTGACCATTACGCTCTATATGAGGAATATCCAAATTTCTTTTAAAATTGCTCAGTTGACCTGCCGTTCAAGTGTGTAACATATTTTTTACAGTTTCCATTAAAAACTAAATGACGTCAACATAGGCGTAAATATTCGTGGGATTGTTAAATCAATTCGATATCGCAAAATAATTTCCGGCCGAAGAAATTCGCAGATAAAAAAAACTAAGAGATACCGGAGCGAAATTCTTCAATGAAACGCACTCGACCGAATCGCAATCTTCCCAAACACTGGTATTATGATGAAATCGTCTCGCCACGCGAATACTGAACATAGCACTTATTTGTACTATCAGATGCATCTCGATCAACTTACAATTATTACGAAGAACCGAAATATGTTGATCCCATAAATCCCATCAAAGTGTTTGTGATTGTTGAACTCAGCAGTATTAAGCCAGCACATAGAAAATCGTTAAAATTTATGACTATAGATAGAGATAGGGATAAAAGTTAGATTTTAAGTTTTACAAATCGGGACAGTAATTTTGTTTTAAATCCGGCAAAAGCGGCAAGTTTACACTTTAAAACCTTGTCTGATGATTAGGAATCACTATTACCTTTTCAAATTAAACCATGGCTAGATGCACACATGATTTGACGACCACGAGTATGTTTACTTATCCTGTGCCACTAGTCTGATTCGCTTGGTACCCCTACAAGCTTGGTAACATTTTTGATGAAGAAAACTCCGGAAGTTGTCAATCCTAAGATGATCCCAGGAGGTCCAATAAGTCCAGCAGCGAACTGATATGATTACTGTTGACGATGGTAATTCCTTAAGCTGCTGCAAACCGCACAACGAAACGCGAACTATAGAGAATATTATCAGCAGATATCACTCTGGCACGCGACTACGTGTTGGTCTGAAAGAAACTGACGATCAGCCGGGAGCGATGGACGAGGTGCGAGCGCGTTCGCAAATATCGTGACATTTGGCTGTGATACGCAGCAGCGCGATCGCACGCGTCACCCACCGGTGATAATGCCACTTTATACAAGGTGTGCAGGCTCCTTAATACATACATTATCAAAATCCCTTAAAGATTACGATAGTTATGAGGTATTCGATCGAGCATGCGCGTAATCATACCGCCACCCCCAAACCCACCCCCTACCCGCGCCCTGCGCTTTTCTGTTCTAGAGATCGTTTGTTTAGTTTGACGCATACTTTTCCTCATCCGCATCCTCTTACTCATAAACAAGTCCTCATTCTCATCCTCATCCTCATCCGCATCCTTTAACTCTAAATTTGTTGCTTCATATCAGCTTCCACATCAACACTAGTTTGCACCATTGTGTTCGGCAACCCGCTTTATACATATGGTGAGTAAGACGAATAACCAATACAATACGAAGAAGGAGGATTGGGTCCAGCACTGGACTGTTTTAGTAGGGTGAAGCGGCTGTCGCTTTCATATAGCCGCTGCGTCAGAGAAAAACACCCAATCAGATTTCTTGCAAATTTCCGCGTGTTTTTGGGGGTATTTTATACTATCTTATCAAACTCAACACTAAATATTAATGTTGTTAATATCTTTTATTTTGTGTAAAATTGAACCAAATAATAAAATCTATTATTTTTTTTTATTTTTTTTTATTAATGATGGGTTTGCTCTTGACTCTAGTCTAGGTCATAGGACAGAGACAGAGTCTAAGATGTAGCGAGCTCACCCAGAAGAAGCCTGTTAAGGCACTGGCACTCCCACACACTGACGGAACGCAGCAAGCTACTTGGCGCCAGACTTCGGTGGGATGGTGGTCGCGAGCCAGGCGGCTCCTTACGGAGCCTTCCACCGCTTGGTGGGATCGTTCAGCCGGACTTATCCACAGGCAAGCCTGTGTTGACTATTATGGACAACTTCTACAATTAATGACAGAAATTAGGTTAACTTTTCATTTCTAGATGAACTTAACATAAAATTACATTTCTTTTCAACCAAAATGTTACTTGAAAATCATTTATAACACTATAATTTTTCTTTCCTGATTTATTTACTAGTTTTTCCAAACATTAACGCGATTTTAGGCATTTGACGATACTCAAGACCTTAACTGTTGATAATGGATTGCTGCTGAGTAAATGTGCAGCGATTCACAGAAATCTATTTACGTCAAGAAGTACCAGGAATTTGAGTTTGATTAGCTGCATTCGTCTTAGGAATCTTAAACAGGACATTCTGTTCTTTTAAATTATAACTTTTACCACCACCAACCAAAACCACCTAACATCGTGTGCGTACCCTAGCACCTGCACGCAGGACGATCTTATGACAGCATCTGTCACCGCTGTCAATGTGGCCAAGTTCTGGGCCGCGACGGAGTAGTGTCCGCCATCGACACGCCAAGAAGAAGGAGTTAGCACAACTACAAAAGGTAGCAATATAGACAGTATTTTTATGGTAATCGTGCCATTTGCGTGTTGAATGCGTTTTTTAAACCCTGTATGTGACATTTCGCACGCACACGTCACGTCACACGCTACATGCGCAGGAGTTGCGCAACGCGAGGTGAACGATCTGATCGATATTCGCGCGGGAATCGATCAATAGATATCGACATGTGATATTTACAAGTAATTACTGTCTAATATCAGATCTGCGCACCAATGATTAAGTGGTTCATTTAACATGTTAATTACTTAGTCGCTTATAACGTCTCTAGCAGACGAACTTGAAATTAAAGTGAACCAAGAATTAATTATTATAAAATGGAAAATCCATCCAGAAAAAAAGTAAAAAAAGAAGTAGCTTTCTGTGTTCCTATCTCCCTATGTATGCTTAGATCTTTAAAAGTTACAGCGGATTTTGATGCGTTTTTTTTAGTAGATAGAGTGATTCAATGGTAAGGTTTTGATGTATAATTCATGCCGAGAAAACGGTCATCAGCGGGTAAAATCAGCTGGGCGGGCCGCTAGTAGACAATAAAGGCTACTGAAACACTAAAAAAACGCAACATAAACAATAATATAAATCACGCAAACAGAGCATAACGCACCTACTTCCGTTGTATAATACAACAGTTAAAATAGTTCCGCGGATTCCTGAGTAATCGACGGATTTCAACACTGCAAGGAATTCAAATTCAAAAATTCGCATGTCTACAACGTTTCTCCTGCATTTCTTCGTGTCTGTGCATCTGTGATTGATGAATGCTTGCAAGCCTCCCGACGGTTTGGATTAGAACTGCGTCTAATTAAAATACAAACAATTAAAACGGCAGAGAGCACCAAAAGCTACCTAATCAAGCTAAACTAAATAATCATAGCGTAGAAGTAACTGCGAGGACATCTTACGTGATGGAGCATACTGGACAGACCGGTGTATTTATATACACATATCACACCTTTATTCCTTATGGGGTAGGCTGTAAAATACAGGCGCTATCACCACGACTGATAAATATTTGAGTGCGTTAAAAAAAAAATCGTTATCGAAATAGTGACAGGTTGTCAGCCTGTCACCTAAAATTGGAATACTCATAAACCCTCGAGTGCCTTAGTCGCCTATAAAGATACCCGCGGGAAAGAAATGGGGTAATGCTTTTCCAAGTCGGCATCACACGGCAATTTATAATAATCTGTCTTTAGATGAGAAAATGTATCAAAGATTGCTCTCAAAAATAAGGTTAAAGAGGAGTTGTTATTCACACAAGAAAATGAAAAGTAAAACAAGTAATGTACCTACCTGTGTAAAATAATAAAAAACTATGTGTTTATGTAGGCATAATGTTTAATTCTAGGGTTTGTGTCTGCCAACAAACTGCACTGCAATTTGGCGGGTTCTTAGTTTAAGTTGTCAGTTTTTTGAATTTTATTATTATTAATAATAATGACGATTAACGATCATTTCCTTCCAGACTAATCTAAGGGCTCTCGCATACCTATGTTGAAGTTTCAAAACATAAACAGCAATTGTAGTCTATACAAATGTATCAGCCATTGTATCAGAGGGCCTTTATTGACCCAAGTCGGTGCTGAAGCTTGGAATAACGTTCGCTCGCTCTACCAAAACAGCCTCTACAGAAAGCCTAGGTAAAGAATCATAAATCAATAAAGTAGGGACAAGAAATAACATTGATCGCCGAGATATTTACGTACACTTCTCGTCATAAAGTCTATGGTTTTATTCGACTAAGGGTGGTATGGGATCTACCTCCTAGCGGTCCACCCCGGGCAACGGCAACACAGGCTTGCCTGTGGATAAGTCCGGCTGAACGATCCCACTAAGCAAGCGGTGGAAGGCTCCGTAAGGGGCCGCCTGGCTCGCGACCACCATCCCACCGAAGTCTGGCGCCAAGTAGCTTGCTGCGTTCCGTCAGTGTGTGGGAGTGCCAGTGCCTTAACAGGCTTCTTCTGGGTGAGCTCGCTCCATCTTAGACTCTGTCTCTGTCCTATGACCTAGACTAAAGTCAAGAGCAATCCCATCATTAATGAAAAAAAAAAACTACCGAATAGTCGGCTTAAAATTTGTTTAGTTTAGTAATTAACTAGCAACGGACTAGTCACCGACTACAAAAATGGCCGACTGGTTGAACCACCATTATTTAAGTCACCCGCAATGACGTTTGGTAGCTATCATTATGCACTTTTTGAGCGTTTTTACCAATAAACATTTAATGTTATTATTTCCAACATAAATAATAGTAAATATCAATGCCCTTATAACGGCCGACAAATCGGCAATTCAGCGGAATATTCACCGACTACAAAAGTGACTAGTTGGTTTTTCAACTAGTCGGTGCAACTCTTCTTCAAAAAATGTTGACATGATTTCTCTTCCGTTCAACATATCGTGCAATCGCTTCAGCAGTATTGATCGATGGATGCACGCAGGCCTATTCACGGACAGAGGCATCCACACAAGGTTATTACATCAATACTAAATGAAATGAAGACGAATGATTTCAAAACAAAGTCATTTTAGAAAATTACTCTACTTATGGTCTCTCTTTCGAGTATAATGGAGCGACGCGATGATCGGTGGACAAGAAAATAATAAGTGCATAGCAAAAGTTCGGACAGCTTATTATCTTCGGAATTTTAGTATCGCACTCCTGGAAAACATAATAAGAACAGTCCAACAAAACCGCGCAGTTCGTAACTTTTAATTTTAGTGTTTAAATCGTAAAATATAAAGTACCATATTTTAAAACTTCAAACAAACCATTCACAATCATGAGGATTCCCCCCATAATGGTTATTTAACTCAGGCAGAGGGCGAAGCGGTTTATTTTCGAAGTGATCCTGATGGACTGACTCACGCCTCGGTCTCGCGGCATTTGGTTGAGCAAAAAAAGCTAAGCCTATTAGTGTGTCTCGTCTCATGCGCCTTTTAAAAATAAATATCAATTCAGTTTAGCCATGTCAAAGGCTAGATACCTCTATCTATAAACATATTCATTTTAAGGTTATCTATTTGTTGCAGATATATTGGAGAAGAAAACTTAGCTTGTCGAATAAATTAATTCTAAAACCACAAGTGAAACAAAAAAAAACGTCTAGAACAAAGCAAGTAATAAATAAATAAATAAATAAATAAATAAATAAATAAATAAATATCTTGGACATTATCACACAGCGCCATCTAGCCCCAAACTAAGCAAAGCTTGTACTATGGGAACTAGATAGCTGATACTATTACTTATATACTTTTTTTTTTGTAAATAAATACATATTATAAATAGAAATTACAATAGATTAAACAAAATTTAATTACTTTTACTTCTTGCCTACTAGTAAACAGTAGTGAAACGGATTCATCGTGTCGTTCTTCGAAGGTGGTTCTGCCTGCAAATGTCCTAACCAGACTGGGATCAAATTCACAATGGGTACCAAATTCAAATTCTCGTTGGGGCCACTCACAAAGTTGATTGATAAATATCAACTTCGTGAGTGACCCAACACGTGTCAAACCCGGAACTTTGGTGTCACAAGCAGACGTACTACCACTGAACTACATCGTCCGTCTCCCACATGAAAGAAGAAGACTAGGTACTTACCTAACACAGTGTGCAAAGTAGCTTTTTCAGTTTCACGGACCTATCCAGTTTGGAATCTGGAGCTCGACAAAGGTTAATTTCTGTGGTATTCTCTACAACAACTAACCACAGTTTATTTCTGTGTGGTGACGAATATTTCTACATACAACATCACATCGCATGCGAAATACAGTAAGCAGCTACTTGTATTACAAAAGGCTTCGTATTGACATTACGAAACTTGTCTTTATGGCTCGTCTGAAATATTTACGACAGTTTTGACGTTTCATTGGTTTTTGTCAGTTTCTTTTTATGTAATCGCATTAATTTCCTTAAGGATCATAACTTTCTTTTTCGCGTGTGACCAAAATCATGTAACTACTGGTGATGGCCATGATTAACTTATTCGAACTGTTGAGAATTTTAAACGGCCGTGTGATGCCAGCTTAGAATAGCATTACCCCAATTCTTTCCCGCGGGTGTCGTAAGAGGCGACTAAGGCACTCGAGGGTTTCATGTGTATTACAATTTTAGGCGATAGCAACCTGTCACTATAGTGATACACGATTTTTCTGTTACGGCCTGCAAATATTTGTCAGACGACGTGGCGCTAGAGACCGTATTTTATTTGTCTGCTTACCCCGCAATGGATAAAGGCGTGATATATGTATGTTTATATGTACTATTTCGCAGAACAGAAGAATGACGTCAAACGAAAGGCACGTTCCAACTTTTGCAAAAATCGATAAAACGCATCTGTGATTCGCCGCCTCTGCCCGAAAATGAACTCTATCTCTCTACATTTATATGCAGTGTAAACGGATGCTTTTACTTTTGCAGTACAAAATTTTATAGCTTTGATTTAGCTGACGTTTTCCATCATGGTTTTTGGCCAGATACAACCAACACTAGCAACAAAAAATCTATCAAAATTCTATAACATTGCTGGCTTAGTTTAGCAAAAAAGGGTTTGGGTGACGAAAATGTTGACCGGTGGAACAGCTATGTTGGACTAGGACTCTTATTTAGCAAAAAACTAGAAAAAGAACTCTTGATACTTACAAACTTTGGCCGCATATTATGATTAGAGTATATGATGATATGACTCACGATAGAATGCAAGGATGCCTCTACATTGCTGCTCTCCAAGCAGGTTAAACAGGCAACCCGAAACTAGACCATAGCTTGGAATAGATCTTCGAAGATACTCACCAGCTTCGGCCTGACGTGGCACACGATGGAATGCGAGGATTCCTCGTCGCTGCTGCTCTCCAAGCAGTCAGACAGCGACGGGGACCTCCTAGGCGGCCATCTTGGAGCCTTATCAGAGCACGGGCTGAGGACCAGGGGCATCGGCAGCTGAGGACCCTGCCCTCGCCACCAGGAGACCAGCGCTGGAGCCACGCCGACCACCATGGCCAGGCTTAGCTTCACCATCATGCCTTTTTAGATTTTCATTGAACAGTCGTTGAAACCGGTTTGATTTTACAGTGTCTATACAGGCTTTCAGGCAAGACTCGCTCCAGTTTAGTATGTACTCTTTTCAATATTCAGTTCTTATAACGGTAACAATTACACGGCCATAAATCAACGCAACACGTCTCAAGTCACCAGGAAACCTGTGCGCGAACGCATTGTTCGAAAATAAATAAAAACCGTCTATTTTAGATCGATGCAGTCTCGCACGCTTTCACACACTATGTCACAAATATTTGTCACATATCACACGTGGGTACAATAAACCAATTAACCTAATCACGTGATGATGCCGTCACGCGATCAACAGCGAAAGAATTTGAGTGAGAACCGTTCGAGAATTTATAGGAAATAGTGTTACTACGAGCTCGCGGTAGGTCCCCGCGGTTGCAGCCGACAGAGTGGCGGTCGTTGACGCTGGAGTCTGCCTCCCCTGCCCCTCCTACCTCCTCACTCCCCCCGCCCGCCCAAGCACCCCTGCCCTACGTCTGACTTGCGAAATGGGACCGAAAGAGCTTTCTACAGGCTTTCAACAGTGCGACAACTCATTAGGAAACTTGCATTTTTAATTATCAGTCCAGCGGGCATAGACATTGCTGTAACTTTATAGAGTACCTGGGCTACAATGATAATTAAAAAGTTTTAAACTCAATACGAATGCATAATATTTTGTATTATAAAACCAAAACACTGGCGACTAACATCAAGCACACATTCAAATTATTTTGAGACGAAACAGAATGAACTTATTTTTATTTAATCTTCAAGAGCTTAAAATCTCATAAAAATAAGGACATCTGGACAATACATAAAACGGATACACAAAAACAAATATACCGAGAACTTTTTAATGTGTCTCTTCCGTTAGTCAGCTAGACGAAATTTCTACATGGAAATAAGCTGTACGTACCTGTTGTGTCGTATTTCTTTATGTTTTGTATATTTTCTGTAATTTTTTTGTGTGCAATAAACTATAAAATAAATGACATTAAATAAAAATACTTGATAATCTTGCAATTTACAGCTATAAAACAAACTTTAGTTCAGCGCAGGCGCAACGAAGCCGTCTTTCGTAACGATTGCACATACGGAAATCACTTCCTAAGTAACAGCGGTTGTTGCAAAATTGTTGCTCTCAAAACTGTTTTTTTGCTGTTACAAAGCACTTTGCATTTCTTTAATTTAAGATTCGCTTGTTGTGTTAAAATATTTACGTAATAAAAAAGTGCAAGTAATAAACAGGATATGTGCAAACAGTCTAAAGAAACAAGCTAAAATAAAGCTGCTATGTTTTGACACAGGTCATGAGTTTAAAAATCGTCTAGTACATGTACCAGTTTAAAAAAAATGCTATTTGATGTCAGAATAGCCGATTTACTTTCCGCGGGTGTCGTAAGAGACGACTAAAGGACTCGAGAGTTACTTATGTATTGCAATTTTAGGCGAGGGGCCGACAGCCCGTCACAATGGCGAAACACATTTTTCTGTATTACCCTCAAATGTTTGTCAAACGTGGCGTAAATGTTCACTTTTTACATCCATTTACGCTTTGCCTAATCCGCAGGGGATATAGGCGTGGTATATGTGTGTGTTTATCTGGAAGTAGAATAAAAAATCTAGCAAGGTTCCTATGCTGCAAATGTGTTCGTAAAGTTAAGTCTAAGTATGGTGTAAATAAAGCATCAGACATAGATAATAAACATTGAAATTTCTAGAGATTTATTGCAGAACCAGGGTCGCGACCGGTTCTCTACTTTTTTGACATTGTAATGCCATCAAAACTCAACTGTATTTCTATTGCCATTGTGATTTTTTATACTTCTTTCTGTTAGCGGAACACGGGACGGCCAAAACCATCCAACTCTCTCTCTTTTCTTTTCGTGTGGGACACCGATTCGTCCAATGACCCGATGAACCTCTGGTGTCAGAGTTGTTCAACCGCCTACTACTAGTAGTAGGCCTCTGACATGGTTGTGTAACGACCGCCGGCTAAGTAATCATAGACAGCAACCGGGACCGACGGCTTAACGTGCACTCCGAAGCACGGAACCATTTCTTTTCGGACAATCAGGTGGTTCACCCTGCAATGTCCTAACCAGACCGGGAACAAATTCACATAGTGATAAATATAAATTTTGTGAGTGTCCCACCGAGAATCGAACCCGGAACCTTTGCGTCTTAGGCAGTCGCACTACCACTGCGCCACATCGGCCGTCAACCATCCAACTGACATTGTAACACAACTGAGACGCTTCCCAAATAGCGGAATACGACCCCTGGAGGTTCGTTCGACGTTCAAATGATGTTGATCGAACGATCTAACATTTACCTCTGAAAGGTTTCATTGATTGCATTTAATCCCATTTATTCTGTTCGTTAACTGGATTTTACGAGTATTAACTCCCCCTATTAATGAAGAGATGGTTAACAACCCCTATACCCCCCATTAATGTAGAGATGGTTAACAACCTTTTAATCCACCTCTAAGCAAACATGTTTTTAAATGATGTGGGAATCAAACCTGTACCATGAAAATGATAAGGGCATTAAATAAAATCGAGGAAACAGTGGGTAAAATTCAATGAATCTTAGGTTTCGTACTTTCAACTAGTTAAACTGACAATCATAAGTAGAGAATTGAATTCTGAAAAATGAAGATTATCTATTTTTTATATTCGTTATCTAAATTCTACGTATACAATAACTACAAAATATATCATAGAGTTGTCGAAGAGTCAATTTCCTAAAGTAATATTTGCCAGTGAATGCGACTTATAATAAGAATGGCATCGTAGAAAATAAAGAAGCGGTTTTTCAGTTAAAAATATTTCAAATGGTATTTCGCAACGAATAACGGAATTGCATAAGCCAGTCACAGGATAGGAGGTTTGGCGCTCCACGCTGCAGACAAATCGATGTTCCGTCTGACGTCAGAGCCAGCCAGCCTGTCTCAGCAACTGAACACACCGCGATATTTCTATACACCTTCCTTAAGAGGAAACTATCAACGATCTAAAGGGAACTAGCAGTGGTTTACACAAATAATGTGCTAAGAGTAGAAGGTAGTAAAGATTCTCTTATTGCACTTAACAAACGAATTTGAAGCGTGCTACGAGGTGCTACGACTAAATTGTTTATATATGTATGTATAAATCTTTACGAATCGCATTCTAACTTTACGGAGTAGTAGATCTCAGTTAGTTTCCATTCCAGCACAATATGGGTACCGTCTGCCGATACATGCACAGAAAATCATAAATCAAAAGAGTTTTAGTCTATTTTAGGCACTTAAGTTTGGCTAGGTGAAGTTCTTCAAGGTTAACACTCAAGTGGATAAGCCTAGCCTATAGAATCGATAGTTAATCCACTCTAGCGAATAACGATAAAACGCTTAAGTTAAACTCAAAAACTACGAGAGATAGTGGCCTATCATCCAAAAAAAAAATAATGTGCTCAATTGAACTAAGTCGTATCGATTCAGATTGAACTAAATTATGCCAATTAGTCTTCAAAGGTTCTTCCACAACGTTAACACAAATAACGTCAAAGCTTCAAGAAATGCAAATAGATTCAACTTTTTAAATCATTAACTGTATTGAATTCAGGACAATTTTGAAAACAGTAAAATTGGCTACTGGATCCTGAAATCTTATCTGTCTTTTTCGTTACGTATGATTAAAAGCGAGAGTTAAACATTTTTATTCGAGATATTGAGTGATTATAGACGGCATGGATGGAACTAACCTTTTTTAATTTCAGAAATAGGTTAAGGGTTGCTAGGAGACAATCATTGTAAAAGTACCCGTGCTCCAGAAGTTGTCACTCCTGAATGTCGAAGACCATTTTTCAAGTTATTTGCTTATTTTTATAAGTCGTCTATACCAGATTTCAAGCAATCTTTAACCGGAATAATTACGCTCTGTCCTGCCCTACAAAAATCTACAATTCAAAATGTTCTACAGAAATTGCCTAGTCCTCCCGATTTAGCCTCCAAGCGATAACCCACTTTCTGTTTCCAGGCAAGTCGGCGCTTCAGACCTCACACCACCCCGGAGGTCTGTAAGTAGGACAGGCGGGTCCCGGGATCGATCAGGGAGGTCAACGACCGTTACATAAACGCGACCTATTTAAAGCTAGGGGCGTTATTATAAGGCTATTTTCAGTTTCAGGGGTGGGATGGGACATAAGTGCGGTTTGATTGGGTGATTGTTGGTATTGATTTTGGGGTGCAGTGGGGTGAAAAGATGACATATTTTATTTGAAAATAGCAGATTGGATGGTGCTTTAAGATTATCGATAACAACTAACATGTGTATAGCCAATAACATATACATTAACAGTATGCAGATCAGGAATTAGGAATAATGAATTACACTACTAGTACTAATTTGTACTATGGCTTATTTTGCACACACAGTGGTATATTATTTTCATAAATGAAAATAAGGAATTGAAAGGAATGTTAGCGTTTGCCGGGGATTGAACCAGGGACCTGTGGAAATCCGTCCCATTGCTCTGCCACTGAGCTACCTGCGCCTCGACCGAACCCTTCCAAATGATCAACCTTTTGATACTCGTCTTGAATCGACATCCACGCGACATCTAGTGTAAGTAACTTTCAACAAATCTTTTTTCAGAACTAATTTAAAGAAAGATGATGCTCCACAATCTTCTTTGTGAGCGTTCGATACGGTCTGAAGTCAATAAGAGAAAAAAAAACTAGAAAAGTGTAACTTTTTTCTCATATCCCCAATATAACCTTTGATTTTGATTGATATCTCTTATTTCCCCAAAAACTACTTGCCGAAAATAAACTATGTCGCTGACCGATACACCACTCAGATTTAACCGCCTAAAAGCACGCAATACTATAACAAAAACGTATTGGCTACACATAATATAGATACCAACTTCTTCAACATCAACAGCCAGAAAAGTCCACTGCTGGGAATGGGCTTCCCGAAATTGGGGGGTATTTGGCGTACTCACCACACTTGGAAGGCGGATTGGCGAGCGCAGAGCAAGGTGTTGTATTCACAGGGAACGCTGCGGCCCATTCCCAGGATTACCTCTTAGTCACCTTTTACGACACCCATAGGTAGTAATGGGGTGAAGCTGGTACCACGGCAGAGTGTAAACGGCCGTAAAATACGATGGCCATCGGCCTACCAACTATGTATAGCTAAAGCTATAGATTTTGCATCAGTAGTCTGAGGACATACATACATATATCAAGCCTTTGCGGCGTAGGTATAGCGTAAACGGCCATAAAAACGGACATTTAGACCACATCTGACAAACGGTTTTTTTTAAGGATGGGTTTGCTCTTGACTCTAGTCTAGGTCATAGGACAGAGACAGAGTCTAAGATGGAGCGAGCTCACCCAGAAGAAGCCTGTTCACTCTTACTTTGAAGAGATTAGGGTTGTATGCGATTGGAAACACAGACGCAGGTAGTGAGTTCCACTCTTTAGCAGTGCGCATTATAATTGATGACTGGAAGCGCTTAGTCCGAATTGGTGGAATGGCAACCAGGTATGGATGGTATCCAGCGGTGCGTCTGGATGTCGGATGGTAGAAGGGAGCTGGTGGAACAAGGTCGTGAAGCTCTTGAGCATTTTTGGGGTAATTCAAAAGATTGTCTATCACCATAGTGACAAGTTGTCAGCCTATCGCCTAAAATTGCAATACACATGTAACTCTCGTGTCCCTTCGTCGCCTCTTCCGAAACCCACGGGAAAAAAATTGAGTTGTGCTATTCTAAGCCGGCATCACGCGGTCATCTGGTGTCGCTATCCTAAAAGGTTTTCGTGTGATCTGTTCCATCAATCTGTAACTTTTGAATTTAGTGCTCCAATACTCATCAGTTGAGCTAAGAAGCTGACTACATAAACATAATATAGCTAAAGTTGTTATTATATTATGGAACCAGTCGACTTGATAAGTGGTCAATTAGTTACTCGGCCTAATCAGCATAGTCGTTTCGCTTTCCGAAACCATAAAGAATTTCAATTATTTTTACGAGTTTTAGATGAATATGAATGTGTATTTTATACACGTGTATGGTTATGTTAGATACAAATGCCGTGTGATGCCAGCTTAGAATAGCATCACCCCATTTCTTTCCCGTGGGTATCGTAAGAGGCGATTAAGGCTCTCTGTTCGATTAAGACTCGGGGGTTACATGTGTATTGCAATTTTAGGCGATGGGCTGACAACCTGTCACTATGGTGATACACAGGTATCTGAATGATACTCAAATGTTTGTCAGACGTACCATAGATGTCCGTATTTTACGGCCGCTTACGCTCTGTCTACCCCACAAGGGATATTAATGCCATTTTTATATAAAACTAGCTTTTACCCGCGACTTCGTCCGCGTTAGATAGTTTTTTTAGGCAGAAGTTCTAAAGTAGGTATGTGTATTCATAGTAAGTGTGACAGTGATGTTAGAACAGTTGTTATCTCTACTGTTTAAAGATGACTTGCTTGCTTCTGTTGTTAAAGGGACAATTCAAAATTTGCTATCCGGCCTGAGAGATCAATATTCATAACCATTGAATACAAAAGTCAGTAGATAACAGAGTACTTACTCCAGAGGTGCCGATTTGAGCACACTAAAATGGTCAGCATAAGTAGATAGGACAGATAAAAAGGTAATTTAAGTTACTGTTATATATTTTTATACCTCTATACCACATTTATTGTTGATCTGTCCTCGGTAAAAAGTAGGCAATGTCCTTTCTCAACCTATTCCCATCATATTGAACAACTTTTGTTCTGGATCCATTTCTGTATCTCTAATAGTTTAGGTGGACTCCTGGTGGTCTACATAAGGTACTCCAAATCCTCAATGTCTTTGTGAAAAGAAGCGGCCCATCATACTGAACAACTTTTGTTTTGAAACCATTTCTGTATCTCTAATAGTTTACGTGGGCTCCTGATGGTACACCTGATGGTCTACATAAGGTACTCCAGATCCTCAATACCCTTGTGAAAAGAAGCGGCCCATCATACTAAACAATTTTTGTTTTGAAACCATTTCTGTATCTCCAATAGTTTAGCTGGGCTCCTGATGGTACACCTGGTGGTCTACATAAGGTACTTTAGAGCCCCAATGTCCTTGTGAAGAGAAGCGGCCCATCATACTGACAACTTTTGTTTTGGAACCATTTCTGTATCTTCAATAGTTTAGCTGGGCTCCTGATGGTAGACCTGGTGGTCTACATAAGGTACTCCAGATCCTCAATGTCCTTGTGAAAAGAAGCGGCCCATCATACTGACCAACTTTTGTTTTGGAACCATTTCTGTATCTCCAATAGTTTTGCTGGGCTCCTGATGGTAGACCTGGTGGTCTACATAAGGTACTCCAGATCCTCAATGTCCTTGTGAAAAGAAGCTGCCAATCATACTCAACAACTTTTGTTTTGGAACCATGCCCGTATCTCTAATAGTTTAGCTGGGCTCCTGGTGGTACACCTGGTGGTCTACATCTATACTCCAGACCCTCGAATGGTGATAAAAAGTAGCCTATGTCCGTTCTCGGTATGCTAGCAATCTCTGTGCCAAGTTTTATGAAGATCGGTTCAGCGGTTTGGCCGTGAAAGCGTAGCAGACAGACAGACAGACAGACAGAGTTACTTTCGCATTTATAATATTAGTGTGGATTGTACGGCACCCTTCGTGCACGAGTACGTCTCGCACATGGCCGATTATTTAGAATATATATAATTTTTTTTAAACTTGCAAAATTTTCAAGTGCGGGCAGGATTTGAACCTGCGACTTTTGTCAAATCCTGCTCGCACTTGAAAATTTTGCAAGTTTTCAAAAAATTGTATACCTAACACGGGAAGTGTTTTAAAATTTGGTATTCCATATATTAAATATTTAGGTTTGAAATAACATTTTACCTGTTTCCTCTGCATTGTATAATTAGGTCAAGGAAACTATGAGTTATTTCCGTCCCTACGCACGTACCAATTTGACAAATAAGTAGATTCTCGATTTAGGTAATAACAAGCTTGAAGAAAGAGACTCAGCTAACATATCTTTTAAAGATGTCCTGTATTTCTGCAGGGCAACAAGATTCGAGGAGGTGACGCTGCCGGAGCACCAGTGAACCCAGTGCCCTAATCCTGGAAATTGGGTGAAATAGTTCCAAAGAGTGGAGCTCCGCAGACGAATAACGGCTACTCCCCTATCCTGTTCCATAAGGTTGCCTGGAAGAAATCGCTACCTAAGCGATAAGGCCACCTTGTGTACACTTTTTTAAATTTATATCATGTAATTTATTACTGTATTTCCTGTGTACAATAAAGTATTTTTGTATGAAATTGAATAAACCCGAAGAAGAAGAAGAAGATGAACCTCAAAGATCACTTAAAAGCCAACAATGTACCTACACTATAATGAAACTAACACCACTCAAAACATCCCAAACATTAATCCTTCGTCAATAAGAAGAAACACTTTATAAAGATTCACTCAACACGTTTCATTTCACTCGAGACAATTTCGTGTAGCCGCATTTGCAAATTGAAAGATCGCACTTGAACACATCATACTTGATATGAGTACTTGAGAAGTTCGCTGAATTCTGAACTGGCCTCGAACTAACTTGTTGAAGTCTAAAGTGGTCTTATATTGGAACGTTGAAAGATTATTGTAAGCCTTTCTCGGTATGAGCAATTGAAGACGAGTTTGGCGAAATGGTAATCATTCTCGAAACCAATCTTGAAATATACTTACTAAAACAATTCCCGGGTTAGATATACAATATTTAGAAGACTTGCAAAATTTTTTGCGACCAGTATTTGAACCTGCGACTTTCGACATCACTAGTGGCGCCGTCTCTTCCATCTGGGCGGGCTACCGCGGCTCATCCCTTGCCCGCGAATTTTGCAAGCGCGCAAATAACGCGTGGCACTACTTCATCTCGGATAGTAAGCATCTGTTTAAGGTGGTTTGAGAGCCCATGGCACCCCCAAACAGGAAAAAAATCCTGGCTAGACAGAAATACCTACAAAGCTTATTTAGAATTAATAACACCTTGTAAAAACTAAGCGCTTTAGTTACATATTGTAATTTTTATGCCATTTTGTATTGCGTTTTTGAAATACATCACCAAATCGCACAGTTTTTACATGGTTATATTGATTCTAAATATTCTTTGTAGTTATTTATTGTCGTGAATGAATACTTTGGTTTCCAGGTGACTGGCGTGTCCAGTCAGGGATTTTTTTTCATGTTTGGGAGCGCCACTTGGCTTTCACCACCTTAATGGTAAGCATATAAAGTAGTATGCCTACCTACATATTACAGTATTCTGTACAGACATTACTATTCAGTAATTGATCGATAAGTCAATGTAAGTTTAATGTAATGTATATGTAGTCAGAGTTTTCTATACGAAAATTGTGCAATTGTAATGTTTGTTTTAAAGATATTTATTGGGTTTATGTTTTCAAGATTATAAGTGTTATTATAAGCAGAGTAAAATGTAGAGAGTTAAGAACAATATATCGGTGTCCTGATTCTGCCATATTCCTGCGGCATATATAAATAAATATAAGAAAAATGAACATAGCTTTTATTTCTACTACAAATCTACAATACTCGTAATAAAGTGTTTGACATGTTTATTTAGTATTTACTAAAGTATGATTTTTCCGTGTGATGCCGGCTTAGAATAGCATCACCCCATTTCTTTCCCGTATGTGACGTAAGAGGCAACTAAGGGACTCGAGGGTTTGATGTGTATTACAACTTTAAGCGATAGGCTGGCAACCTATCGATATAGTGATAAATGATAATACACGACTTTTCTGAAAAGGCCTTTAAATTTTTTTCAGACGGTAGCTACCGTATTTTACGGCCGTAAATGCTCTGTCAACCCCGCAAGGGATATAGGCGTGATATGTGTATGTATATATCTGTGTCCGCCTTACAGGAAATGGCTGCCTCACTGCTGAGCTTCCGTCATTCGAGACTAATCTATAAATAGCCTTCGTCGGCTATTTGCGATATAAAGGTGTGACTATTTATGATGTAAGTAATATATTGTCTAGTGGAGGTCTGGTGTTAGTAGAATGAAGTTAAGAAGGTGCCAAGTGGCATCTGTTCCTTTACGTAAAGACAGTTGTATAGAATTATTCTTCTATTTAGGCAAAGACTTTATTAAAGAATTATTCCATACATACATACATAAATCACGCCTATATCCCTTACGTACGGGGTAGGCAGAGCGTACAACCGCTGTAAAAAACGGACATTTACGCCACGTCTGACAAACATTTGAGGGTCATTTGGATGGAATATTGTGTATCACTATAGTGACAGGTTGTCAGCCCATCGCCTAAATTTGAAATACCTACACACCCTCGAGTTCCTTAGTCGCTTCTTACGACACCCACGGGAAATAAATGGGGTGATGCTATTCTAAACCGGCATCACACGGCCTATTCTAAGCCGGCATCACACAAGAATTGTTCTACAGGATTATTTTTCTATTAGGCTAACTGGTGGAAACTCCACTAACAAGAGCAATGCTCTTAAATATGAGAAGAGAGAAGAAGACAAATTTTACAGTCAGTAACAAAATGGGTATAACAAGAGGTCCAGGTAGGTACTCATGAACCTGAACAACTTTCCCCATGAAACATGAGTCGAAATATTAAAAGAAAACTTGGACCTCCCATACAAAATTGCCTATCAGCTGGTTAATTTACTACGGGAGGTAATTTTTTTTTTCATATTTCGACCTACGATCCATGGGGAATGTTGTTAAGTTTCATGAGTACTTTGACCTCCTTTCGGCTAGTTATGCCCTCTTTGTTACTTCTTGTATGAGAAGTGAAACTTATTTGCTTAGCATTAGACAACTCATTATCAAGACGATGGTAATGAGACGAATGAAACATACGTCTTGTTTCGCGCACTTTTAGCAAGCAACTAAGTACTAAGTTATTTACTAACATGACCTACTTGAAATGGACTGATTAATATTTGGTCAATGTGAATATTTAGACAAAATATGACTATGTATTTATGAGATTAAAACTATATAAGACCGACCCCTATCAAGTTATCAATATCACGTTCAAAATTATCAGTTGTATGGTAGGTCCATAGATATATTTCAAAAAAATTACAAATTCAGCTTGACCAAGGCACGACCTGTCCCAGTTTTGGGTGGTCGCCGCTACATCGTCAATCAGGCGTTGTATATCGCATCGTTTTGATCAAAGGTAATGCGTTTGCCGATTGTAGCTATCTATCCACGAATCTACGGTGTAACTCTATAGACTAAGCGACTGGCTGGCACACTGCTTTTAACCGACTTCGCTAAAAAATATACAGGGTGGCCTGTTGATTGACGACCAAAGATCAAATTCGAATGCCTTGTAGTAAGCGGTTATCCTTGGGGTATTTCACGGGAAATCCTTTGAAAGCCGATTTCAGCGAAAAATAGTACCACTTTTTTGGAACATTCTGAAAGCTTGGGACCCTCGTTTTTTTTATTAATCAATAACCATGAAATTGCCGTTTTACATTTAAAATGTTTGAGACTCAAGTCTCACTTGATCCTTAGGCACTTATTTCGCTTTCGTCGAAAAGTTAATAATTTCTATTGATATTATAAGCTGATTTATTCTATGATAGTAAGTAAAAGTACAATTTATAAATTACCCTACAAGAAAAACTTATCAAAAATACCTACTTTGAGAAGTAAAAATAAAAGAAGATAGTCGAATTTCTCCAAAAAATATTTAAATGAATTAAAAATCTGCAAAAATCCCTACAACTACAAGGCATTAAAATTTTGTCTTTAGACGTCACTCAACAGGCCACCCTGTATAATTACGCACCTACCTATAAGGGGTATAAACAAACAAACTGATAGGTAACTCAAACCAGAATAAATTTACCATAATCTTTTAACATCAGCCATCAATTCAAAGAACAGGATCGTTACCATGTTCTCGGTTCTCATGACAGCTCATTAAGGGTGTTTGTTTTTCAGCACGGACGTGGCATTATGTCCAAATCGTAAATTGAGATCCGTGACCGCTAAACGGATATTGGGATTAAATCAGAAGTAGGTACTCGATATAGGGAGAAAGATGGTTTAAAAATGATTTGGTATGTACTAGTCAGTTTTTATATTACTTAGCTGTTGTGAGACGGACCGTGTTAGTTATTTAAATAGTTATTCGCTTTTCTTGGAAGACTTCTGGACTCTTCGATTTTAGCGCCGGGGCTTTGAAACCTACACCTGGCTATTTTGTGGGGAGCTTGGGCCCTCACTCGGAGAAGTTTGTGTGGTTAATAAGCCCAATCGCGCCCTTGGGGCGGGGGCGTCGGTTGCTTGAATAGCTTGTGGAGTGTGATCTACTTGCAATGGCTGCAGCAGCGGCTACTGCGATATCGTCATCATCATCCGAAAGGAAAGCTCATTCTATTCTAGTGTACCCGTAAGAAAGTAAACTAAACTGTACAGCTATACTTAGTATTCTGCGATCGTAACTAACACTAGACCGAATATAAATCCATTCGTTAGGAGCCTGCTGACAGCTACAGACTAAGAACAAATCGATCGACAGCTGCAATTAGGTGCAATGCATCAGAAATAGTTAGAGCAGCGGGGCAAAGAATACTAACGGGTATCAGTTATGGGGCTGGCACGAGGCACAAAATGCGAGCGTGCTAACAGAACAGAATCCTGCCGATTTGAGTTTTTTTTTCGTATTTTTGATGATAGCTTGGTCAAAAATAAGATATTTGAATATCGTAAACAATAACTTACTATAGTTTTGTAAGGTGATCATTAAGATAAGAAACCCTTTCGTATTATTTCGTATGTATTTATCACACAGTACGTGTTAAATGGTTTTTAAGAGGAAACTTTGCATTTTTTTTTGTATCGAGCCTAATAACCAGTATCATGTTTTGGAAAAATAACACTATAGCATATGGCCAGAAGATTATTACTGATTTATTTGATAAGTTCTTCTGCATTTTAATTTGGATAAAAATCCCTAATAAATGTCGCTTTAAGGTCTACTGAGCCCCTTTTAGGATGTCCAAGCAGGGAGTTTAAGTACAAATGTAGAAAGGCCGACAACCATTTCAACTGCCCACGCATTATTCTGCCTAATATGTGAGGTTTTTGTTGAGAAATGCTACAAACACGTCCCTACTGTTATTTAAGACACTGTTCTCCTGAAGAGTTCGTCCCTTTCATTGCGCTGCGTCAGAAAGAAACAGCCAACCAGTAGGCGCTGATAATTTCACAACATTATACAGTTTTTTAGACATATAATCTAGAGGAATATCGCTACAATACCTAGTTCAGCAAATTGTACTAGAAATGTAGAATATGTGGAATTCTAGCTCTATTTTTTTTTTCAAATATATTTAAAAAAATATTCAACAAGAGGATACGCGGTTTTTTTCTACAGAGTAAAGTTTGTCAAAGTGTGCAATTGAACGCGAATTCGTAGCTGTTAGATCCTCGGCAACAACATATAGGTACTTTTTTCTCAATTTTGCGGCTGTTATTGTCTCAATAAAACCGGTTTAAAAAATCTGGCCCGCGCGCTATCCCCGCCTTAAAGACATAACAGCCGCACGGAAAGATGTACGGTATTACGAAAAAAATAGGCCACCTAAGAACAGGACTCGAGATAGTGTAAAAGTAGTCTTGAAAGGAAGTTAGTAAAGGAACTAGGTAAATTGCATTCTTGCAATTAAAATGCAAATGTATATGCAAAATTAAAATTGCATAATTGACACGCTAGAGAGGCTATAAAAGAAGACGACAGATCTGCATACATATTAAGGTCAGTGCAATAAAATAACAACTAATAAAAAATACTGCTCCAGTACCAATAGTAGTTTTTCCGCCCATAATGGCTCATAGCTCATATTGTTAATTTAACTAGGTTCATCACGAAAGTTTTAAGGAAAATATTTGTTTCTATTTTTAACTAGGTATTGCGATACATACATAGACCTATCATAAGTGCCTAAAAAGGCTCATAGCTCATTTAGTAGCTACATCAATCAGTTGTGTAATCTAGTAAAGATTTGCTCTGAATTGTTTTGCATGGTTGGATCTAAGTACAATAGTGATCTGTCTCAATTTTTTCATCAATAGGTGCCGTGTGAAGCTGGCTTTTCTATCCCGCGGGTGTAGAAAGAGGCGACTAAGGGACTTGAGGGTTTTATGTGAATCATAATTTTAGGCTACAGGCTGACAACCTGTCACTATTGTGATATACAACATTCTGAATGACCCACAAATGTTTGTCAGACGTGGCGTAAATGTTACGTTTTTTTCGGGCGTTTACGTCTGCCTATTCGCAAGGGATAAAGGCGTGATGAATGTGTAGAAAAACTATCGGGATTAAGAATAAAAGACGGCCATAGATTACGTCAGCTAACGAGGTTTTCTTACGATGAAACCGACTCACTTTGCATACGGAAGTCTATTTCAATCGCGAGTTATTTCGCGGTGAACTTTGCAGGTGGATCGTCGCAGGCGCATCGCTTTGGACTAGTGTTGATAAAGAAATTGTAATGAGGAAAAGGAAGAGGAAGCAACAAGCTTAAGCAAAGCTGGAGGATGCGGGTGAGAATGAGAATTTATCAATGAGGAAGAAAGTGTGTTTTTTTAAAACGTTTGCTGCGATTTTAGCACCGGGGCTTTGCAACCTACACCTGACTGGTTGATGGGAGCTAGGGCTCACCCGTAAAAGTTTAAAGATTCAGTTTCAAAATGAGAAACAAATGAGGCACCTCCACGCCTGCTGAGAGGGCGCGTGTATAAAACCTAACAAACGATCAGTAGAACAGAACAGTGCGTGGCCCGGGGTTTGGTGGCGCCTCTCGGCCATCATGGTTACGTGCGTGTGCGATCAAATTCCTCCTAACTTCCTCATCATCTTTGAAGAATTAAAGAACTGGTAGAGGAGTATTTAATCTCGCTTTTATGTGGAAGCGGTAGCGGATGAGGAATCTTAAAACTACCGCGGAAAAGGAATCCTCATCGCCACTATTGGACCACGCTAAATGTTTCAGTTACTTGTCAGTTAGTCACACGTTCTGTTTTACTAGTGTGAAAAAAATCTAGTCTTTAGTTTACATGGCGAAGCTTATACAAAATATTTGCCGAGATTTTATTTGTCTGATTGATGCTTGTATGTGAATAGAGGAACAATTTTCTACCTTACTCTAAAAGGTAGGTTTATATTGTGCGTTTCCTGATTTATTTCTCACTGTGCAAGTTAAGCCAGGCTTTTGCCCTTTATTCTGGTTAATGAATGCTTGAAATTAGGTATAGACGACATGGTAAGGACATACCTTTTTTATTTCAGATATAGGTTTAGGATTGCTAAGAGACAATCATCCTTAAAGTACCTGAGTTCTGAAATAAAAAAGAATTGTCCCATACATGTCATCTACGAGTATATTCCTATAATCACTTATTAACTGGAATACTAAACGAATATTATCATATCATATGAGTAGATATATAGAGTAACAGTTCATCGTGTCGTTGGACGACTCGGTGTCCCACACGAAAAGAGAAGAGCGTTGTAAAAACAAATTAGCAGAGTTTCACTCATGAATGATTGAGCATGAAATAGAAATGTAGGTTACAATTTGCATGTGATAAATTTCTATCTTATCAGTTTATTGTTATTATTATCTGAGAAAGATAAGGAAATTGCCTGAAAGTGTTTGCCTGCTAGTTAGTTTTGCAAATGCACTTCTTAGTGAAACAAGTCAATTAACTGTAAGTAACTTTGCTATGGTCTACCTACACCATACATTTTCTTTTCAATCTTACTTTACACTGTAAGTACTAATATTATTTTACCAGTTTATAGTAGTATTCAAGGATGTTCACTAGAATTTGCTGCATAACTTCACAATAGTTATTCTAATGTAATGCAGTACTAGGAGCGCCATCTATTGTCCGCCATTCGTAACAATAGCATTTGTAGGTGCATGCCTATTGCCTGCTTTTCTCATTTTTAGTCCAAAGTGGAAACCATTTACGAAGACTAAGTAAACAAATTATGAATTGTTACAAAATGTAGATCTCTTTCTTTGTGAGCTTACATTGTGTCATTTTCCAAACACGGACGAACAAAAAATGGGAAAATAGATTGTGATAAGATTAAAAACTTGCTTAGAAAACATGAATAAAAAATGAAATTTTTATAAATAGTCAGTTATGATGATTATTTCAGAATAATTTTAACACCTTATTTAAATTTTGTTTAAGTGGTACAGAATTTTATTAAAAAATGCAACATTTTTTTTACATAGTTTCACCTATGCTGCTAATTTTTGCTGAAGTTTCTAAAATGCTCATTATACGTGGCCCAATCTATTTACTTAGTACATCCTCTTTTTCTTCAGAAAACTACTGTTAGGTTTTGCAATAGACATTATTCAGTTTAGTGTCCTAGTTTTATGACAATAGGAAGAATAGGATGAGTGATAGTCAAATAGACTCACCTCTTTAGCAATTGCATCAAGTGCCTGCTCCTCGGCCGAAGCCTTGATGTGTGTCCTCTGCCGCCGCGAGGAATCCATCTCACTGTGATTGCTGGAAACAAATATTAGGTTTCATTTATTTTTGTCATGTCAGCTTTGTCCGGTGGGTACTATCAGCAGAACCTTGACCTATATTTTAAGGGCATTTAGGTACATAATGTTTAGTGCTTGAAAACTGTCCAATGCCCAGAGGGATCAACATATTCCATTATAATAAACCAGAAAAAGTTATTCCTCAAAAGGGTAGCTTACAGCTGATTGTAGTACATAAATTGATAAATAATAAAAAATATTCATGGCATAGCTATAAAGCCTCTAGGCCTAGTTTCAGACATTTTATTCAAATGCATCAACTACTTAACAAAGAAACTAATTGCTTATTCTAGCTAGATGCACAAATTAAAATAACAAATCTAGGTCTAGAATTTGCATATCTAGCAAATTTATGAACTACTACATTTTAAAACCATTCAATGTATTTTTGTATACAATTTTCGAGACCATGCCACACATTATTGTCATTAAGGTATGCTAGTATAATTTCACCAACAGTAGGTAAGCGGCGGTAGCTCAGTCGGTAGAGGCTTCTGTAGTACTGATACCGAAAGTTGCAGGTTCAAACCCTGCCTCCAATGCAATTTTGCAAGTTCTCCAAATTTACTAAACTGATTCTTTTCAAGACATGAAAATAAATATCTACCTATTGGAACTTTACATAATATGTTTTTGTAATTCCAATGCAATGCAATTCTTGTGTAGAAAAGTCTGATAATTACTATATAGAAATTCACAAATAAGACTGCAACATAGCTTGAAAGTCTCAAACACAACCACACTCCACTTTAGACGGAGTCACACTCCACTTTGCAGAATTTCTTTGCAATGATAGATTTACTGCATTCAGTTCTGCTCTATTAGTATTGGTTATTTGAGTGAATAATCAAAAACACTAATACTACTACTGTTTGCCTGTGATGCCAGCTTAGAATAACATCACCCCATTTGTTTTCGGCAGGAGTCGTAAGAGGTGATTAAGGGACTCAAGGGTTTGATCTGTTTTACCATTATATGCAACAGGCTGACAACCTGTCACTATAGTGATACACATTTTTCTGAAACATTCCTCGAATATTTATCAGATGTGGTGATAGCAACCATATTTTTACAGCTTCTTAACACTTTGCCTACCCTGCAAGGGATACAGACATAATATGTATACTAACACAACTCATGTCTAACAACACAAGTAGCCCACTGCTCTACTGAACACAGAATATGTGTCACCTGGACCCACAGTAATTAGTCTTTACTCAGTTATCAGAGCAAGGTTAAGACTATTTAACCTTCTTCACCCGAGCGGAATAAAAAGTATTAGACTCATAGTTCACCTTAGACTGTGCCTTATTTCTTTGAATGTAGTTGGGTTATCTACCATCATAAATAGTTTTAGATAGATAGATAGATAGATAGATTAATCATTTATTAAAGAAACATTACAAAGTAAATAATTTAATTGGGGCCGTTAAACTTTCAAATCATCTAATTGATTAAGCTATTAAGATCTGGATACTATGTATGAAGACATAGGTAAGGATAAAGAGAACCAGCAGCACTAACTAGAAATTTTTATGAAGACTTTTAAACTGATAAACAGAGCTATTTAAACCCACCTCATGTATATCTCTGTATACTAACACAGTTTTCTTCTATGTCCTTGTATTGATGTTAATTAGAACAATCTTTCTTGGTAATATAGTTATAGGATAATTTATATTTATTATTACCATGGATAATGATTGCATGTAATTATCACAAAGGGTACAAAACCAATTCTAAATCTGTAAGAGAGGAAGGAAAATTACTAAATGGACACAAAGTTCACATAATGTATGACTAACCCTACTGAACAATTGGAGCCATTGGAACTTATGTAAAAACAAAACAGTGGACTCAAAACATGGATCATATTGATACAGCAGTGTTTTACTTTCATCACAAACAAACGGGGCGACGGCTTCGCCGCCACCGCGGGCGCCGCGACGACGTACGGGATCAGATCATCTCATTTACATAATTATCTGGAACAAGTTGTCTTTAGCCAACAGTTCATTGCGCCTCATCCGCGTGGCTACCCCGACCAAACCGTATCGGAATTATAATACCAGCAGGAAAACTAATGGGCACAAAGCCAACATATTTTTTATGGCAGAACTACAATGACATCATACTCACAGGGCATTCACAGATGTAAACACATGCCTGCAACAGGTCCCACGGCAAACCTTAACCACCAGGTACCACTCCGGCGAGCCGAATCACTAATCGACTATAAAACACACGAGAAATACGAAAATATTTGCGAAATAATAGAAATATGGGGACACGAACTCACTGCCTACACGAATCACATTGATAGCACAAAAAGATCACACTTTCTACCGAATCTGAGCAGTTGTTTGGCACTTAAGAATATTCTTTTGGCGATTTAACCAGTTTTCGGAATTAGGAATGTGTAAATTACAACATTTTTTACTAAAATTAGTTTTACAAAAGCCAGTATGACATGCATGCCATTGCCATTTTGAAACAGTCACGTTCAGAAATTTTCTCATATCCATAATGTCAGTTAAAGATGCGTTCATAAAAAATACCTGTCGCGGACGAATGACAGGGATGCTCTAAAATCCACTTTTTATATATATACAATGGAGTTTCTTGATGATATTACATGTTTTCATCTCGTATGTATGTGACTGTACTGTGATCATTGACCTCTATTTGTACTAAAGTGAAGCGTGATTTTCGGTGAATCTTATGCCGGCGACACGGTGGTGGTGCCATAGTAATGCACATGCCCCGCTCGGTACCAAGCCCATTGCACATATGAGTGATCTGTGACCTCAGAACACAAGAGCAACACGGACGTTCTACCCACGGAGCATTCCGTGATTCTACCAACGTTTTCCCCTGTGGGAGATATCAGAACATTGCCTAAGTCTCCACTGGCCTTACTACCTGACCACCAACGATCACAGGGCTTCATTTCCGATTCAGTGGCTACTGAGTGGGACTTACAGACCGTAGGGTTCTTTTTGAACGTATCAGTAAATAAATGTCACATGTTATAAATACACTTTATTTATTTCCACACTTGTAAATCAAGGATTCATGCATAAATACCAACATAACATTTGTGAATTCTTATCACTGTATCCAACAGAAACTAAAACTATAAATGCCACTAAATGATGTCTAATCGCTCTTAGTTTTGGCGTCGTCCTTGTAGTAGAGGAAGACGAACGAGAAGAGGAAGACGCCGACCATCATGGAGAAGGCGCTCACGTAGTAAGGGTACGCGCTCGGGATGAACCGCTCGTACTGCGTGTGCTGCAGCGGACGGACTGACACCTGGGAACAACAAGTATCAAATCAATGAGGTGTCGGTTGTACTGATAGCGCAAGTCGCAGGTTCTGCGATGGAAATAAATAAATAAATATCCTGGACAATTCACACAGCGTTATCTAGGCCCAAACTAAGCAAAGCTTATACTATGGGAACTAAATAGCTGATATTAATACCTATATACTTGTTATACATATAAAACACTCAGCCTAAACACAAATATCTGAAAATAGCTAAACAAATATTTGTGTCATGTGGGGGATCGATCTCACGACCCTCGGCGTAGCAGGCTGGGGTACTATCCGCTACGCCATCGGGAAAACTTTGATAGTTTTCTGAAAAAGTACCATCTTAGAAGTTAATTCAAAACGATTACCTGAGCGGCGTATTATGAAATTTGGCGACCTAGGGCTAATAAGATTTATCGCCGCTTGGATTCAGCCGCTGCAGCGCTAAAACGGCCAGGATTTTTGTCATATATTAATATATACATATATTAATATACTCATACAATTTGTTGCAAACATGTTTTTTTTATCTCCCGAGAAACGGCCAAGCCGCTCACTATCCGACCCTAATACGTATTGCAAACGAAGCGAGATCGTTATTTCATTCCCTTTAACGGGCAAAGCATGACAAATGCTTTCATTGGTTTTGAAATCTAGTTTATGTTCAATTAAAGGTGGAAACATTCTTCCCATCGCCATAAAAAGGTTTAAAACAATAACTGGAATACATAATGCAAGCAAAGCTAGTAGTTCAACTTTAAAATGGTTACAAAATAGCATAGTCAGTCAATAGCGATAGTCATTTCTTGTTAAAATAGTAACAAAGGTGAGTAAGTATTGCATATAGTAATGATTGTTGAAAAACTTTGACACCAGGGATCATCGGGTCGTTGGACGACTCGGTGTCCCACACGAAGAGAGAGAGTAATGATTGTCATGCGTACCTGCGTAGAATGATACAGCCTGGTGTACCCGATCCTGTCGTAGTCCACCTTGAACTGATACACCCCCCACACGTCTGGCACCTTGAACACGGCTTCATACACGCCGTTGTTCTTCCTCTTCAGCGTGGTTCTGATGAAGGGGTCGATGCGCACGAACTCCAGCAGGACGTCGGTCGCGTCGAACGGCTGCCATTTGCCGTTCTTCAGCTCTTCAATCTCGATTTGGTAGACCTGGAAGTGGTTAATTATACGCATGTAAATAACACGCTTTGAAAATCTTGACTTCAATTTGAAACACATGCGGTGTAATTAACCTGGCCAGCCCCGAGGCAGTGCCTTTATTTTTTATCCCGCCCGAGCCGGTTTTCTATAGGATAATACAAAATTGTTATAAAAAATTATTGTGTTACACTAATTTCTTTTTTTTACAATGACGGATCTTGACGTCAATAAGTGATAATACTATCCTACATTGATTAAAGTAAATTCATTTTCATCTTTTTCATACATACATTTATCCCCCCCATATTCCTTGTAGGGTAGGCGGAACGTTAACGGTCGTAAACAACGAACATTTACGCCACGTCTGACAAACATTTGAGGGTAATTCAGAAAAATATTTATCGCCATAGTGACAGGTTGTCAGCCCATCGCCTAAAATCGCAATACACATGTAACCATAGAGTCCCTTAGTTTACGACACCCACGGGAAAGAAGTGGGGTGATGTTAATTATAAGCTGACAATCTCACAGCTAGTGGGTAATACTAGTTTAAAAAATGTGAATGTCATTAGACCAATCCACAGGTGGAATTGACTGCACTGCGCCTGATGTAAAAAATGCACTGCTAATGTGCAACAAAATCACCAATATCATGAATCAGAGTTTATCAGAATGTTTGCCGTGCGGTCGTCATATTTGCAGAAAATTGGGCACATCGTCACTTCTCCATATGTAATTTTGCCTAAGGGCACAGACCGCGGCTTATTGAAGCCATAAGCGGCATCGATGTGTTGCGCGGGCTGCACGCGCGGGCCGGCCGCACGTGGGCTCCTCCTCCTCCTTGCATCGTTCATCATTCCTCACTGCTGAGGGTCGTGATCTCTACGAAGAATCTTTTTCTGGATAATGTCGCGCCATCTTCCTCGATCTTCTGCTGCGTGGATAGCCTCACTGAAGTTGGTGTCAGTGTTTGCGCGAATTTGGTCTGTCCAGTGCATAGGGCTACGTCCTCTTGGCACGTGGGCTAGATTCGGCAAAATACAATAGCAGCGCTGCGTGATGCGGGTCGCCAGCCGGCGCTGTTCTTGTATTAGGTCCTTACATATGAAATTGTCGTTTTGTCGTACTGGCCACTTTGATCACAAATTTCTCCTATTTGGTTAGGAATTCGAAATTCAAATTTATACAGCTATTTCCACATGTAGTTGTGTTTCGTAAACCGTCATTCATTTGTTTTTTTACTTATCTTTTTTCTGTTTGCATCGCTCAATTTACAAAATGGAAAATTTGAAATATCGCGTTATTTACGAGTACGAGTTCCACCGTGGCACCAGTGCTGCGGAAACGGCTCGAAGGGTTAATGATGTGTATGGCGGTTGTGTCGCAAAAGAAAACACAGTGCGTTTTAGGTTCCAACGTTTTCGTTCTGGAAATTTCGACCTGCAAAACAAGCCCCGTGGACGGCCGGAGACCCAAATTGATAATGAAGAATTGAAGGCTATTGTGGAAGCGGATCCATCGCAAACCACGTCCGAATTAGCTGCAGGCTTCGGTGTTAGTGATAAAACTGTTTTAATCCACTTGAAGCAAATTGGAAAGATTAAAAAACTTGAAAGGTGGGTTCCTCACGAATTGAGTGAAGCAAACCGGCAAACGCGCGTCAACTGCTGCGTTACATTACTTGACCGGCACAATAACGAAGGGATTTTAAATCGAATCATTACCTGTGATGAAAAGTGGATTCTCTACGATAATCGGAAGCGCTCATCGCAATGGCTGGACCCTGGCAAGCCAGCCAAAGCCTGCTCCAAGCGAAAATTGACCAATAAAAAGTTACTTGTAAGCGTTTGGTGGACTAGCGCCGGTGTCGTTCATTACAGTTTTCTCAAATCTGGCCAGACAATTACGGCAGATGTCTACTGTCAGCAATTGCAAACCATGATGGAAAAGCTAGCTGCTAAACAACCGAGGTTGGTCAATCGCTCTACGCCACTGTTGCTTCACGACAACGCTAGACCACACACTGCACAACAGACGGCTAGCAAATTAGAAGAGCTTCAATTGGAATGTCTAAGGCATCCACCGTACTCCCCGGACCTTGCTCCAACAGATTACCATTTTTTTCGAAATTTGGATAACTTCTTGCAAGGGAAAAAATTCAACTCAGATGGGGCAGTCCAAATCGCCTTCAAAGATTTTATTGATTCCCGTCCGAATGGTTTTTTTAGTAAAGGGATCAATGAACTACCTATGAGATGGCAAAAGTGCATAGATTACAATGGCTCATACTTTGATTAAATAAATATACTATATTAAAAAAAAACGACTTTTTGTTCCTCGCATACAAAACGCCAATTTCATATGTAAGGACCTAATATTATACGCATGTAAATAACACGCTTTGAAAATCTGACTTCAATTTGAAACAAACCAGCCCCGAGGCAGTGCCTTTATTTTTTATTTTTTATCCCGCCCGAGCCGGTTTTCTATTAGAACAATACAAAATTGTTATAAAAAATAATTGTGATATACAAATTTCTTTTCTTTTTACAATGACGGATCATGACGTCAATATGTGATAATACTATCCTACATTGAATAAAGTACTTCATTTTTATTTTCATACATACATATATCCTGCCTTTATTCCTTACAGGGTAGGCGGAACGTCAACGGCCGTAAACAACGAACATTTACGCCACGTCTGTCAAACCTTGGAGGGTGATTCTGAAAAATATGTCAGCCTATCGCCTACAATCGCGATACTCATGTAACCAAAAAGAATTTCCCTAGGGGCACAGTCCGTGACTTCCCAATGATCATAGATCACTTTGTCTCTTTGCATTTATCTGTGCTGATAAAACATCTTGAGGCAACTTGTTCCATTTGCAACCACTCTATTTGTATATTGTTGTGTCATTATTCTTTGTATGTTTATCTTGTAATGTTTTTGTTTACAATAAACGGTAAATAAAAATAAAATTGTTGAAGGCATAAAAATTGCTTACCCGCATGTTTACCCTGTTTTTTTTTCTACCACCCTGTAAACTGTTCTCAATTCCATCTTCGAAGCAGCACCACATTGTGGTATGTTTTGTTGTTCGTTAGCACGTTCAATGAAAGAATGCAAGTGTTTTGTTTGAAGATATGATGCCGAGAAAAGATCTTTACAGTAACTTTATTTAGTTTTTTAAATTTTTTATTGTTTTGTTTGAAAATGTATGTTCTTTTATATTTGTGAATCTTTGTAACTACTTGGATTTATATCGGTTTTTGTTACAATGTTCATGTCTTTAATAAATATATAAATAAAAGCTGATACTTACGACAGTGTCAGTGATGGTGTAAGTATTCGAGCTGTGGTTCTCGCCGAGGCGGTGGTGGTGCACGCGCGACACGCGCAGGCGCCCGCGGGAACCGAACGCCCACTCGCTCAGGTGGACTGCGAGGTTCTTGTTGCCCGACAGGTCTGCCTTTAGTTTGTCGCCCTGAGGAAATAATCAATCACAAATTTTTAAAACGGATCCGGTGTTACAATTTTAGAAGCTTTGTAATATTTTCTGCCCGGGGCACGATTTGAGCGTGCGGCTTTCGCTATCAGTACTAGGGGTGCCTCTTCCATCTGGGCTACCGCGGCTCAATCCTTCCCTGCCAAATTATGCAAGTGTGTGTTTTATGTGAAAATTATTATTGAAATACAAGTCTAAAAATGTGTAATAAAAGGACAGAGTAACTAATTCAGCATTCATATAAGCTTGAAAGATAAGAACTAAAGTACAGAAAACGAAAGCTACAGTACAGGATGTTTCACCTTTAATTGACAGGTTATGTGGTGCAATGGATTCTCGGTGGGGACGCACAAAGTTGATATTTAACACTTTGTGAATTTGTTCCCAGTCTGGTTAGGACTGCAATGGCTGAACCATCTGACTGCATGAAAAGAAAGATGAGTCTGCACTTCCTAGGGAACATTAAGCTGTCGGTCCCAGAAATTGTTACACAACAATGTCAGAGGCCTACTAGGTTAGACCTTAGTAGGCGGTGAAAAAACGCTGACACCAGGGATCACCGGGTTGTTCATCAGTGTTCTACACGAAAAAAAGAGGTAAATTGAGTTAAATATTCTAAACTTACATGCACTTTAGAGACAGGAGAGTCAAACGCTTCATCAGAAAAGAAATAAAGTGATCCACTGAACACGATGCGCGCGTTGTTGCGCGCCTGCAGCGCCGCGATCAGCACCGTCTTGCGGCCGACCGCGTGAGGGTACTCCTTCACCTGAGGATTGCAAAGAAATTAAAAAAAATTAGTAAGAAGTTGTTCATGAAAAATCTTTTCTAACTTTTAAATATAAAATAGAGGTTTTTTGTATGGGAGGTCGAATATTTTTTCATATTTCAACATATATTACTTGAGAAAAGTTGTTCAGTTTCACAAGTAGATCCTAAACATATTTGCACTGAATTCAACAGTACCTTACATACAAAGAAATAAGAATGATAAAAAATGTTATTAATTAAGATGCTCACCTGGCTCTTAGGGTTGTAACTGTAGGCAGTGCTGTCAGCAGTCAAGATTGGCATGACTAGACTGTTGTCCTTATCCAGAATCAGACCAGTGCCTTCATACAGGATTGGCTGGGTGTTGTGGGTGCCAATGATGGTGGGTGCATTGATCAGGTTCTTGGGTGACACTACAATGCGAGTGTGTTCTCCATCGTCGGAGACGTCGTAGTTGAAGTGGTCAATCACTGCTGCTGATTCCTCGTCCATCTGTGAATGAAAATGGGGTATTTCGTTAGGGAAGCACACTATTGCTATTTCTTTCTAACATTTATATTAATGATTGGTGTCATTTTTAAAAGCAAATCCATGTCATTTCGTGTTATCAGATTTAACCTCAAATATTTTATTATAGATATCTCGAAAACTTAAGGTTTGCGGCATAAAAATCAACTTGATGGTAATTATCTACTCCGCTCGTAAAAGCACACATGTGTGCTTGAAGAACAATACAAATCTATTGTTGCAAAATTCGACCTGAGCGAAGTGGTTAAAGGCATCTATGCCTGTCAACTAAAGTTAGAATGATCACTAAAATTGTGCCACAGATTTCTAAAGCCAATGAAGTTTCAAATGCTACAAGATTCTTTAGAAAGATAAGTACATAGTAACAAATGATCTGCAAGGGTCTCAATAGCTTAGAGGTAGCTATTACTAACTTATATACCTAGTAGGAATAATTCTTTACCTCAAAGCCAACTTCAGATGCGATCTCCCTGTAGACGTCACCAGCGGCCGCGTTGCCGGCCATGAGGAGGTTCCCGCCATCATCAATGAACTTGGTGATCGCCTCAGTGTCGATTTGGCCACCAAACTCAAGTACAGAGGGTGCAAAAACTATCAGATTCTTGTACAAGTATTCGCCGTATTTCGACAGCACCAGGTTAGCATCGTCGGCTAACTTGAAGGTGAGGACGTATCCTCGGTCTGCAAAGCGATTTAGTTACAATTAAGACAGTGTTTAGATAGGATTTAAAAGGAAAACATACCGGCAACTTACCGACACGCAATCGATAACTTACCCTGTAAAGATTTGAAGAACTGCGAGTGCGTCTCCCTGATATTCAAGTTGTCAACTAACACTAAGGTGTCCTTATCCGCTAATGCTAAAGAAAAGCACGCAAATATCCCTAAAATTATTGATAAATTCATTTTTATAGCCGGAATAACCTACTCGACAAATGACGTGTACCACCAAACACCATAGACAAGTCGTATCTTTTTTTTAGCTAGGTCTATGCTTGGCGCTCGCTTTACATCACACAATTTTTTATGAACTGTGCCATGTATTATCATTGTACAGGTACAGGTCCACAATTACAGGCGGAAATCTGCATGTAACGCACTTGTAGTTACAATTTACAGGTTACAGGCGTTTTATGAAGACACTTGTAAAGCTACCACTGTCAGTACCGCTCCAAAATCTCGACTACAGGTAAATTTTACAAGTCGATGTACAACACTATCGATTCATTCATTTCATTCACTCAAATTCAACGTCAATGTTATAGCACAGATTAAATAATGTGAAAGTATGTAAACACTTAGCTAAATATATAAGACATTACACTGAAAATTATTATTTTAATAAAAAGGAAATTATAAAAATGAAATCAACAATATTTGTAATTAAAATCATATTATGGATAGAGTACGTTAAATAGTACTGTTGTGAATTAATAATAATAATCCACAATTGACGATAAAGTTTTGCTTTATTTAACGCCTCGAGCAAAATAATTTGGCAATTAACGCATTTTGAGTACTTTTGAACATATTGAATAGATTTTTATGCAGAAATCTTGCACTTGTAAAATAATTACCTAGGTCAGACGACCTGTAAAATTATTCACAAGTTGTAAGTTTTTACAGTTGTAGTTTACAAGTCTTTTGATGAACACCTGTAAAAACTTGCTCGATTGTGTTTTTAAAAGCAAAATCTACCCTATGGTTTGTCGTTGGAAATCTACAGGTGCCTGTAGCTGTGACTTGTAAAATTGTAGACCTGTAGCTTCAAAAAACGCCTGTAGTGGTGATTTTCATCAGTGTTGCTATTTAAATATTAATTTTGGCTCGATGTTGCCACTTTTTCGCCTGTAGAATTGTAATTGTTCAATGATAGCACAGGCCACTGATTGTGTTTATTCGGCGAAGCGTGTGTCAGCGAAGCTGAAATTTAAGAGGTACTACTTATCTGTGGAGATTAAAAAAGTAGACGTTTGTTTGACAGTTCGTGAGAATGTTTTATTTTTGTATTTATCGTTTTCGATAAAATTGTGCCCTAATTTAACAATAAGTTCATGTTGCCGTTAGTGTTTCCTGTTACAGTCTTCCATAAACTTAGATAAAGATGATGATATCACGTTCGAAGCACCGTTCGTCGATGGAACTTTGCGCCGATTGTGGAGCTTCAGGTTTGGGATGTTCTAGTGGTCTAGCTTCCTTTTATGGTGATTTGGAGATGTTTATGTCGTTGTTTATTGGCCTCAGATCCATCATGGGCGTCGATAAACCGCGGGTTGCTGCTGTGCGCGGAATGTTGCAGCGTGCACCGAAGTATGGGCAGACACATCTCCCACGTTAAGTCCTTGCGCCAAGGCTCTTGGCCGCCTTCCTTGTTAGCCGTATGTATTAAATAATACCCAATTTTCCGTACTTGACTAGCGAAACGTAGATAATTTGACAGAATCAACAATTATCCTACAGATGGTCCAAGCAACAACGGCCCAGAATGTAAACAGCATTTGGGAGCATTCCCTTCTTGATGCGTCAGCACCCAAACACCTGAGGAAGAAGCCAGGGCCCAAAGATCCTTTACAGTAAGAGTTTAATAATTGTTATTTATAGCAAAAATTTATTTTGCTTTGCCTACTGAACAAAATGTTAAGTAAATTTTGCATGATTTATCAACCTCACCTTTTGCTATCTCTGTACCGTAGGACTGCTGGAATAGTTTTTTTTCATTAATGTAATTTTTCTGTGTTTTATCTTGTGTGCAGTAAACAGTTAAATAGTAAATTATTATTATATGTTTCTTACATTGATAATTTAAATTAATATACATTAAATATTCTTATTTTTTTCTCAAACGCCCAATAATAAATTTCAGCCCAGTGAAATCAGAGTTCATTCTTGCCAAGCACCTCCGTTTGGCGTATGTGTTGAGAGCACGAAGAGACGAGCCCCCCAGTGAGCTGGGGAGGCAGTTACACAGTGCGGTGAGGAGCTCCTCCCTGGATACTGCAATGCGACTGCTTGCTCAGGGGGCTGACCCTAATTATTACAACCAGGTGAGTTTCATCATGGTTTTCAATTCTACACACACATATCGCCCGTATAATCCCTTGCGGCGAAGGCAGAGGGTAAAAGGCCGCGGAAAACAAACAATTACGCCCAACAGACAAATATTTGAGGGTCATTCTGAAAATTGTGTATCACCATAGTGACAGATTGTCAGCCCATCACCTAAAATTGAAATACACACCCTCAAGACAATTAGTCGCCTCTTATGACTCCCAAGGGAAAGAATCCTGCATTACACATTTTTCAATCCCCGTGAGTATATAAAGAAGTAGTTTCAGATTTTCGCATGGTGCTCCCCATGGCAAAAAGTATCTATCTCTATTACCTTTCTATCCAACGGGTATGGTAAAGAGAATATCATATTCTATTAATATCCGTTTTACGGCCGTTAACGCTCTGCCTACTCCGTAAGGGATAAAGGCGTGATTTATGTATGTATGTATATTCTCTTTAACCCAATACCCACACTTCTAACTGCCCTCCTAAAAATGCCTCCTTTTAAAGCTAGAGAAAGAAAAGGGGGAGGTTTTTCCTCAGCATTGGGACATTGGGGTAGCTGAAAATAGTACTGATGTTGTTTTAAAAAAAATGTGTTATTATTATTTATTATTTAATGGTGGCAGAGCCACTGGCGCCACAACTCTATTGTAGAGTCGTATTTTGCCATCTAAGTAAGGTTAGTTTTGTGGGTTAAAAGTCGTAGTCGTAAGTCAGTAAGGTATGTGGCATTACGCCGAGGGAGAGTCCACAACACAGAGAACCTAGTCTTAAGACTAGGGGCTGTGTTGCGCAGTTTGTGTAGCAACAGAAAACTGATAGTAAAATTTTCTGCTCCACGTGGTGATCCGCTCGTCACTATTACACAATGTCAGATATATGCCTTAATTACAATTTCCTATTTAATGTTCAGTTTAAGAATAGTTTGTTGCTTAAAACACTATCAGATTTATTCACCAAACACTCAAATAAACAAGAAAAATTAAATTATAAACAAATCACATCCGCCATTACGGAAAAGCAACGAACGAATCAAAAAATGTGTTATACAAATTTATTATTTCTGCAATGACGGATTATGATGTCAATAAGTGATAATACTATCCTACATTGAATAAAGTAATTTCATTTTCATCTTCACTAAGTAGAAACTAGTAAGTAGAATTTCTATAAGTATGTATTATAATTGTAACAAGAAATAATTAAAAAAGGCTAGCTATCAAATTACATTTTGTTAAATAATAATCAAACTCTAAAACATATGTAACTGGACTAAGACCAGAATACTTTACAGATACTTTTTCATTTACTAACATTTAATAAATCATTATACACTGACACAACTATGCTAAACAAAGTGTTTGTTTTCCTTTCACAGTAGGTATAGTTAATTATAACTATGACACATGTGCCTTGCCTGTGAACAATTATATTCCTTCTGTTATTTCAATTAGGCATTTCATCTGATGACCTCATTGGCCTGGTTGAGGAAGGATGTTGTAATAATTAATAAAGGGCCCTGATTTTTTTACTAACTTATTTAATCCTTGTAATGCCATCAGGTCTTATTCTTTAGCTATTGTTTTAAACTTCAAACTGTTTACTGAAACTGCCTAAACCAACCACCTGACATACATACACATATCACGCCTATAATCCCTTGCGGGGTAGGCAGAGCGTAAACAGCCGCAAAAAAACGGCCATTTGCACCACTTCTGACAAATGTTTGAGAGTCATTCGGAAAATTGTGGATTACTAAAGTGACAGGTTGTCAGCCCATAGCCTAAAGTTGCAATACACACCCTCGAGTCCCTTAGTCGCCTCTTACGACTCCCACGGGAATGTAATGGGGTGATGCTATTCTAAGCCGGCGGCATTACACGGCAATCCAACTGACACTCTATTGAAACACAACTGCACACATACATACATACATACATACATATATCACGCCTATAATCCCTTGCGGGGTAGGCAGAGCGTAAATGACCGCAAAAACGGACATTTACGCCACGTCTGACAAATATTTGAGGGACATTCTGAAAATAATGTATCGCCATAGTGAGGGGTTGTCAGCCCATCGCCTACAATTGCAATACACACCCTCGAGTCCCTTAGTCGCCTCTTACGACTCCCACGGGTAAGAAATGGGGTGATGATATTCTAAGCCGGCATCACACGGCACGGCAACTGCACACACTTTTTAAATATCGGAATACAACCCCTGGTGTGCTGGATTTGACAGGGAGTGTAAAATTAAAACTTTTTGCTAGATTTAAAACTTCAAAGGTCCTTATAGTGGCACCGCCACACTCAATCAGAATCATCACACAAGCTCTTTATTTATAATTTTGACGCAGTGGCAACTTTTATTAAGAATAGGACCCTTTGTAAAGGAAAATCTTCATTACGCTTCTTCTTCTGCTGACAGGCCGGAATTCGTCATACAATAACTAAGCCTCATAATGGTAAAATAATTTTCATAATCAGTCAAGTAGTTGCTATTTGTTGGTGGCATATTGTGTTGGTGAAATTTATGCTCAATGTTTTTTTCGGCGCAATAATTTAGTAGGTAAAGAGAGTAAACATACGTTTATATTTCTAGAGAGTTCCACTTCCACGTGGTCGTGAGAGCAACTGATGACGCAGCCACACAAGACTGTAGCGTCGCGTCGTGTCGTAAGAGTGCCGAACTACCCTATAAAAAGGCGTGTCTCTTGCGGTTGCATTTTTATCATACAAAACAATAACATCAATATACACTGCAGCGTGGCCTGCATAGACATTTCTGACATTCTGTTTTCCAGGATCGATTGAAAGCAAAGTTTTCAAAAGTAAAAACATGCGCAAGGTCGTGGTTCGATCCCTATTTGCAAACGGCAAAATGCGCGCGTGCGAACAGGACGGCATCCTGCCAATTTTTTCGTATTTTGATGAGAGTTCAAAAATAAGTAATTTGAGAATCGAAAACAATAACTTACAAGAGTTTTGTAAGGCGATCAGTATGATAATAAAAACTTTTTATTTCGTATGTATTTTTCACACAGTACGCGTTATAGTGTTTTTATAGGTAAAATCTCTAGTGACAGATAGCGAAAACTCAAGACGGGCTGTTGATAAGGAACAACTTTCCCCAATGAAAAATAGGTTGAAATATTTAAAAAAATTGGATCTCTCATACAAATTTGCTATTTTTGTCCATAGAACTCAAAAATTGACGGAGATGGGACAGTGAGATAAAATATATCGATAAAAATGTATATTCGCTACCGAAAATAAAATTACTTTATTCAATGTATGATAGTATTATCAATCACTTATTGACGTTTTGATCCGTCATTGTAAAATATTAGGTCCTTACATATGAAATTGGCGTTTTGTATGGGAGGAACAAAAAGTCGTTTTTTTTTAATATAGTAGGTATATTTATTTAATCAAAGTATGAGCCATTGTAATCTATGCACTTTTGCCATCTCATAGGTAGTTCATTGATCCCTTTACTAAAAAAACCATTCGGACGGGAATCAATAAAATCTTTGAAGGCGATTTGGACTGCCCCATCTGAGTTGAATTTTTTCCCTTGCAAGAAGTTATCCAAATTTCGAAAAAAATGGTAATCTGTTGGAGCAAGGTCCGGGGAGTACGGTGGATGCCTTAAACATTCCAATTGAAGCTCGTCTAATTTGCTAGCCGTCTGTTGTGCAGTGTGTGGTCTAGCGTTGTCGTGAAGCAACAGTGGCGTAGAGCGATTGACCAACCTCGGTTGTTTAGCAGCTAGCTTTTCCATCATGGTTTGCAATTGCTGACAGTAGACATCTGCCGTAATCGTCTGGCCAGATTTGAGAAAACTGTAATGAACGACACCGGCGCTAGTCCACCAAACGCTTACAAGTAACTTTTTATTGGTCAATATTCGCTTGGAGCAGGCTTTGGCTGGCTTGCCAGGGTCCAGCCATTGCGATGAGCGCTTCCAATTATCGTAGAGAATCCACTTTTCATCACAGGTAATGATTCGATTTAAAATCCCTTCGTTATTGTGCCGGTCAAGTAATGTAACGCAGCAGTTGACGCGCGTTTGCCGGTTTGCTTCACTCAATTCGTGAGGAACCCACCTTTCAAGTTTTTTAATCTTTCCAATTTGCTTCAAGTGGATTAAAACAGTTTTATCACTAACACCGAAGCCTGCAGCTAATTCGGACGTGGTTTGCGATGGATCCGCTTCTACAATAGCCTTCAATTCTTCATTATCAACTTGGGTCTCCGGCCGTCCACGGGGCTTGTTTTGCAGGTCGAAATTTCCAGAACGAAAACGTTAGAACCAAAAACGCACTGTGTTTTCTTTTGCGACACAACCGCCATACACATCATTAACCCTTCGAGCCGTTTCCGCAGCACTGGTGCCACGGTGGAACTCGTACTCGTAAATAACGCGATATTTCAAATTTTCCATTTTGTAAATTGAGCGATGCAAACAGAAAAAAGATAAGTAAAAAAACAAATGAATGACGGTTTACGAAACACAACTACATGTGGAAATAGCTGTATAAATTTGAATTTCGAATTCCTAACCAAATAGGAGAAATTTGTGATCAAAGTGGCCAGTACGACAAAACGACAATTTCATATGTAAGGACCTAATAAATATACAGTAGTATCACACAATTTTCTTTTTAGGGTTTCGTACCCAAAGGGTAATAAATAACGGAAACCCTATTACTGAGGCTCGGCTGTCCGTCTGTCTGTCCCTCCGTCCGTCCGTCCTACAGTTAGGAGGCTGTATCTCCTGAACCGTTATACCTAGACAGTTGAAATTTTGACAGACGATGTATTTCTGTTGCCGCTATAACAACAAATACAAAAAATTTGAATAAAGTTAATATTTAAGGGGGCACCCATACAAAAAAAATAAGTTTACAGGCTAGCAAAACAGGCTGTATTTAATGAACCGCGAAAGTAAGACAGTTGGTTTTTTTACAGATGTTGTATTTCTGTTGCTGTTATAGTAGAATATTTTTTGCACGTTTTTATTGATAATGGTACGGAACCCTTCGTGCGCGAGTCCGACTCGCATTTGGCCGGTTTTTTATATCAATTTTGTATTGTCCTAATAGAAAACCGGCTCGGCATTACATAAGCATTAACGCACTTTTTTTGTTGTCACATTTAGTTCCATTCCCGCAAGGTAACTCTCTGCCTACCCCGTAAGAGATTATAGGCGTGATATGTGTATGTATTTTAAAGTGTGTGTTGAAAATAATATAGTGACTAAAATATCAACCCCAAGTTACCTCACGTCATTAATTTATTAATACAAGACTTTTTCACTAGTTCTACTTTCTTCTCTTCTCTCTCTTTTCGTATCGGACACCGAGTCGTCCAACGACCCAATTAACCCTGGTGTCAGAGTTTTTCAACCGTCATTACTAGCAGTAGGACTCTGACATGGTTGTGTAACGACCGCCGTCTAAGTA
The DNA here is from genome assembly GCA_027580185.1 of Tuta absoluta. Classification (NCBI taxonomy): domain Eukaryota; kingdom Metazoa; phylum Arthropoda; class Insecta; order Lepidoptera; family Gelechiidae; genus Tuta; species Tuta absoluta. Next base: position 2,394,606 of record JAQAHW010000003.1, read on the forward strand.
ATCATAGACAGCAACCGGGACCGACGGCTTAACGTGCCCTCCGAAGCACGGAACAATTTCTTTTCGGACAATCAGGTGGTTCACCCTGCAATGTCCTAACCAGACCGGGAAGAAATTCACAAAGTGATAAATATCAATAATAGAATGTGATGTTCCAACTTCCAACTGATGTTTGTAGGAGAAAGGAAGTACGTGTCTCCACGTGGCGTGTCGCGCGGGGCAGCCAGCGCAGGCGGAGCTCCTAGCGTCCTGGGGCGCAGACCCCACTGCGAGGGACTCCTCGGGCTGTCTCCCTGCTGACTGTGCCAGGTATGTGACATCTTCAAGTTTTTATTTAAGTTGCATATTGTACATTAGGACATTGAGTTTACTTATTTTTGATATAAAATTTTAGAAATGTATACCTGGATATCACTTCAGACGTTTAGACATATTTGAAATGTAACTTTTAATTTATTAATTTGTACTTCGTGACATTGATTTTAATTTATTTCTTGTTTATTGTATTGTATTGTATTCTAGTTTTTAATTATACTCCCAACACAATTGTAAAATATTCTTAAGGCGAGTGTAGCCGTCAACGACCTCGACGGTGGCGCCACTTCACAAAAAATATATTTCTATTCATACAAACAAACTATCAGAATGTCCGATGCCCAAGTTTCGTCGTTTTTTTTGTCGTTTCCTGAAATATGTTTCTCAGAGAAATTTGTTCAGTTTTATATTCTGCATACACCCTATTAGTATTCAAATGGCTGTCTCTATTTACTTACACGCCGTCTATATTTTGTTTCGTGTTGAAACAGGCAAGGCGGGCACACAGAGCTAGCGGATCGTATGACCGAGTTGGTATACGAAGCGACCGACCGCATGATCTACTTCCTGACGGGCGAGAAGCCGGACCACGCCGCGGGGCACCACTACCTCGCGCCGCGCCCGCACGACACGCACGAAATGACAGACGTGGCCAAAGCGGCGCGCTCCAAGCTGCAATTGGTATGACAACTTCATAAGCTGGTCCGTTTTATATACAAACGAAAAACTGAAACTTACATACATAAATCACGCCTATATCCCTTACGGGGCGTTAACGGCCGTAAAACGAATATTAACACCACGTCTGACAAAAGCTTAAGGGTCAATCAGATAACTGTGTATCACTATAGTGACAGGTTGTCAGCCCATCGCCTAAAATTGCAATACACATCCCTCGAGTCCCTTAGTCGGGTCTTACGACACCCATGGGTAAGAAATGGGGTGATGCTATTCTAAGCCGGCATCACACGGCAAAAAACTGAAACTTAATGGACATATACATGCGATGAAGAGCAATTTTTTAACAAATGCTTAAGCTAAATGATGACGGCCCTTGTAAATTTGGTGCTAAACTACTTTTGGTTAAAAGATAAAGAATATTTCGGCCACATAAAAATCAAACTCAGGTTTGCAGCAGTAGCGTACCAATCAGCTATTGGCGTAAAGTGGCAAATCGGTTTTAACAAGGAAATCTTATGGTTTACAAAAATAAATATTTTTGTTATTTTGCGAAAATGTTATATTATTTCCCGTCGAGTTTATTTATTAGAATTTTAAAGCCCACCTTAAGTCTCGATTACACACTCGCGCTATGGGCCGGGAAATTGTAAAGGAAGTGGGCAGGGCGAGTATGTAAACAGGTACGTGCTCCCGTGAGTGTCGGTGCGGAAGTCAAGCGAGCACGAATAGAATGTATTGCTCTCTCGCTTACTCGTATTGCTGGGAAAAGAAAATGACGGCAATGTGTGAACATTGATACTTCCACATAAGGGCAATATTCGCGACAGCGGCAGGAGCAGGAGCATGGTGTGATCGTAGCATTACACGAAACGTATTGCGAGCAAAGCGAGCGGTCGTTGTACCGTAAATCAAGTGGTTCTTTTTGTTGTTTTCGTTTTAAAGCGATAAAGGGGTAAACAACTAAATGAATCTATTGGACTCCAAAGGACATGAAATTTAATGTGTCATTGATTGTTGAACCTTCTTACAAATAAATATTAATTTCAACCTTTCTTATTTTCCAGCTCCCGAACCATCTCTTTGAAGAGCTAGTTATGGATATTTACGACGAAATCGACAGACGGGAAACCGAAGCAAGTAAGTAAGCAAGCAAACACAACCATTTATTTACTTTGGTCTATTTTGCACTCACAGTGCTGTACGGTGTACCGAAAACTTTGCAGGCATGATCGGACCATGACTGAACATGACACTGAACAACTTTTTCTATGAAGGATATGTTGGTAAACGAGAAATATATCGACCTTCCGTACAACATTCCCTGACTGACTTTCTATAGAAAAAGAAATCGTTACCCAATATAGGATGCATTGTTAAAGTTGTTCAGTTTCATTGTATGATCATGCCTGCAAGGTTTTCTGTGCACCGTTCCTTACACCATTTATAGTTATCATAAATTAAATAAACCATAGTACATTTAAATATGCAATCAATTCGAATTCCCATTGTTATGAGGACTATCGATAGTATCAGTTAAAAAATCTTGCACAAGATGTCGCTTGTACGTCGCTTAGAGACGTGTATCAAGTGGTTGAAAATTTTGACGTTTTCGGTCGAGGCGCCGGTAGCTCAGTTGGCAAAGCGGTAGGATGGTACTCCACAGGTCTCGGGTTCAATCATTGAGTAACGCTACCATGCTTTCAATTTCTTACAACCATTTATCTTTCTCATGTGTCGAGCACATAGGCAAATGACAACTAAGCTTAAATATTAAAACAGTTTACGACAACTATGCTATTAAAATTATTAAAATATCTAAATGCTCTTGATTTTGCAGAACCCTAGTTAATTCCAAGGAAACAATTTTTGTAGAAAGCAATAAAAAAAAATCGTGTGGGACACCAAGTCGTCCAACGACCCGTTGAACCCTGCTGTCAGAGTTTTTCAACCGCCTATTACCACTAGTAGGCCTCTGACATGGTTGTGTTACGACCGCCGTCAAAGTAATCATAGACAGCAACCGGGACCGACGGCTTAACGTGCCCTCCGAAGCACGGAACCATCTTTCTTTTCGGACAATCAGGTGGTTCAGCCTGCTATGCCCTAACCAGACCGGGAAGAAATTCACAAAGTGATAAATATTAACTGTGTGAGTGACCCACCGAGAATCGATCCCGGTACCTTTGCGTCGCAGGCAGTCGCACTACCACTGCGCCACTTCGGCCTTTAAAAAATCATTCTCACACAGCACAAGTATTTGTAAGTTACTTTTCAAATATTTGTGTTGAGTCTGGGTGTTTTCTATATATTGTAAGTATTTATTTACAAAAATAGTATGTTTGTATTATATCAGCTATCTAGTTCTCATAGTACAAGCTTTGCTTAGTTTGGGACTAGATGGCGCTGTGTGAAATGTCCAGCAAATTTATTTATTGTTGATTATTCACTCTATATTATATTGAGCTTGCATTGATGAAATGCTTGCTTCCCGTTAGGTACTAGGTAGCGTGCTGGCTATAATGTTTACTGTTGTTGTAACAAATCAGTGTGGTGCTACAAACAGGCTTTACACGTATTATATTATTAATTTTGTGGTAATATATCTTGTGTTGTGTGTGCAAACCGGTTGCCTTAGATAGATAAGATATTTTATTTTTACATACACACATCACGCCTATCATCCCTTGCGGGGTAGGCAGAGCGTAAACGGCCGTTAAAAACGGACATTTACGCCACGTCTGACAAATATTTGAGGGTCATTCCGCAAATTGTGTATTGCGATAGTGACAGGTTGTCAGCCCATCGCCTATAATAGCAATTCACACCCTCGAGTCCCTTAGTCGCCTCTTACGACTCCCACGGGAAAGAAATGGGGTGATGCTATTCTAAGCCGACATCACACGGCAAATTTAATTTATTTTTATTGTATTATTATTTTCCTGTATCCAGTCTGGCAAACAAGTGCCACAGGGCTGGAGCGTTGCGGCGTGGTGTTCCTGCCGGTCAACCCCGCGCTGTCCGCGCCACGGAACCAGGGCAGGCAGAAACTGGCGAGGCTGTCTACCGCGGAGATGGCAACACTGCTGCGCGACGTGTTGGTGGACGCGACGAGGAGGCAACACATTGCCACCTTGCAGCCGAGAGGTTAGTTATACCACAGTATAATAGTATGGTCACTCCATGCCTCCCCCTACAAGCGCAGCCCACCCGCGCTCGGAGGACGCTCAGACACCGGCTAGCAAGGATGCGACGACGACTAGGTGCACCGAGCAAAGGCAGCGTAAATTATACTGAACTAACTTATATTACAAATAATTTTGTGATGGGTGTGTGTTGCGCTGTGTACGGTTGTTTGAGCACTGCAAACGACAAAACTAAAAGAAAATCCTACTGATTGGATAATCAAGGCAAGTACCTGTTTATACAAATCTAAGTATTTTAAAAGAGTTTTAAGTTTTAGTAGCAAAGAATAGGCGATTATGTTTTATATTTTTTTTACATTATCCGTTTAAGACCTTATCCTATCAGTTCACGCTGAAAAGAAAACAAATTCTAATAGAACAAAAAATCATGTTTTCAACTTACGTTATATTTTGGTGACCGTCATTTATTTACAAAAAAAATATTATTTCGTTTATACTATTTGAAATGGGAAACTATTGTAAAAATTGAGCACAGATATCCACCTTACAACATAAGTACATTATGATTCCTATTTATTCCTAATCCGCGCGCAATGAGTTTCGAGTAATTGTCGTAATTCATCGAACCGCAAATCAAATTCAAACCCGCTATTACAAGGTCATTTCATATTGCCGCACATTGTATTCCCGATATGCGAACGCACCACGAACAAATTAAGGTAAAATGGCGGCAACCCTGACATGTCTTTTCTTACACACACAAGCATAGTCCGCGTTGACCTACGCGAGCTTAGACTGTGTGCGTAGCAACGCGTTTTTTTCATACATTTGAGCGCCAGTGTCCGGGGTGTGCCTTTAGCGTTATTTTTGTTATTCTCTCATAAGTGCACCCGCTTCTTTCTCTCTTTGTTTACCTTTTGGTTGGCCGGTGGAGTATGCCGTCTGGTATTAGGCCCGCCTTTTGTAGGATGTGCAATAAAGTATAAATAAATAAATGAAACCGACTTCCTGTTTTCCAGCACTGACCGGGCCGATGAATCCCCTCCTCTCGTCGTCTCACCTGAAGCACATCTCGCAGATGTCAGACGACGAGCCGCTCTACGACTCGGTCGCGTCCGACGACGACTACGCGGCGCTCGCACCGATACAACTCGATGTCAGTGGTAGCTATGCAAAACGAAAACACGATTAAATTAAAAATTATCAAAAATATGAAAGAATCCACACTATAACTTGACTTATATTTGGCGGTTGTTAACACGATTCATAGATAGATACATACATACATACATACATACATACATATATCAGGCCTTTATCCCTTGCGGGGTAGGCAGAGCGTAAACGGCCGCAGAAAACGGACATTTACGCCACGTCTGACAAAAATTTGAGGGTCATTCGGAAAATTGTGTCTCGCCATAGTGACAGGTTGTCAGCCCATCGCCTAAAATTGCAATACACACCCTCGAGTACCTTCGATAGATAGATAGATAGATAGATGAACATTTTATTGCTTACATTACAACACACACAACAGAAACAAAACAATACAGAAAACTTATACTACTAAAAGTAAGCAAAGGCGGCCTTATCGCTTGCAGCGATCTCTTCCAGGCAACCTTTACATAGAAATAGAGACAAAAAAGAAATTTCATAGTTAGTATTTAAATGCATATTGACAAAAAAAATCTTAGGTATTTATCTAATAGTACGTTCACACTATGAACCTGCTCCTGCCGCTCTCGCGAATATTGCTCGATATACTTCCGTGGAAGTATCAATGCGAGAGAGAGTTATCATACTCTGTCGTCATACTCTTCTCACAGCAATACGAGTGAGCGAGATAGCAATACATTCTACTCTCGTTTGTGCTGCCGTACCTTTGACTCGCGCACTAAAAACCGAAATTCGAGGGAGCACGGGAAGTGGCAGCGGCATGACGAGTAGCAGCGCGAGTAACCTGTTTAGATGCTCATGCTGCCAACTTCCCTTACTATTTCCCTGCCCATATTGACATTGGGCAGGGACATAGTAACGTGTGGACGTGCTATAAATGAAAACACTGAGACTAGACGCTCGTTTCGAAGCGACGTGTTTGAGAATACTTTAGATATACTTAGGAGTAGTCTCTTTCATGTTGATATGTGTCACGTTAACTGCCATATATATATTTGAGTAATGGCATCAATGCGGTAAATAATTTATCTTTAATTAGCGCTGTCACTTTCTTTCAAATAGGTTATGAAAATGATAAAAGATATCAAAGTCATGTCATGTCTTATAATTTGACGCAAAATACGTGTTATCTGTCAAAATAAGGCGACGATAAAAACAATGGCGACTGAATTAACTAATAAAAGCTTTTAAAAATGGCGAAGAACCCGTTGTAATTTTAAACGTGACGGGATTTAGACATGTCCTATTCTTTTCTAAACTTATAAGTTGGAAAGTGAGAGCGCTAATTTATTTCCCAAATTGAGCCATATTCAGTATTAGCTATATAATACGTAATTAAAAACGTATCCGGAACCTTTGTTGCGATGCTCGAAATGCCTACACCAAAAACCTTACCACACAAAATATTTCGCTTACTTAGATTCCTGCTTCAGCATTAAATAATAATACACACGTAAAGTTGCTATAAAATGAGCTTTTCGCTTAACAGATGGCCAGCCTAATCCCGCGCACAGGCGAAGCGGTATCGTCCACGTACAACCCCTCCCTCCCCACCGACCACACCGACACCCGACAGTCCCCCAAACCTGACAAACAGCCAGAGATAGACTGCCTGAAAAAAGAACTCGACAGTCGAGATTCCACTATCTCCGAACTCAAGAATCAACTAAAGAACTTACAAAGCATCGTCGAGCAACTGACGAAGGAAAACAGCGTTCTAAAAACCAGCAGCATCGATGATGACAATAGCATCGCCTCATTACCTTCGGAGAATGTTCTAGAATGTTCCAAAGAACGCGGCAAGAGTCTAGACACAGAGGAACTGTCCAGGGAGGAGGAAATAGGGTTAAAGAGTGCGCAGCGACCGGTCAGTATGTTTGAGACTAGAGAGGGCCCAAAGAATAACTGGCAGGTTACTAAACACCAGGTACTAATCATAATTATACTAATTTGTAAGTTGCGTAGTTGTTTATGTATGGCACAAGAAGTAAACAAGGATTTGTTTGGGAAATATCGGAAGTATTCTGAATCAATTTTGTCAATGATTTTAACATACATATAGTACGCCTTTATCCTTTGCGGGGTAGGCAGAGCGCAAACGGCCGCAAAAAAACTAACATTTACGCCACGTCTGACAAACATTTGAGGGTCATTCGGACAATTGTGTATAGCCATAGGTTGTCAGCCCATTGCCTAAAGTTGCAATACACACCCTCGAGTCCCTTCGTCGCCTTTTACGACATCCACAGGAAAGAAATGGCGTGATGCTATTCTAAACCGGCATCACACAGGTTATATGATTTTAATAACACAAATAAAAGTGATAAATTAAAATGTAGCCAATATAATAAAATATGTATTCATCTTGTGCCATACATAATACTAGTTTAACAAAGTAGTTTTGATGCTAAGTAGAAGTACTGAGGTGTGAGAGTGGTTTAAAACGAAACGAATTCACAAAAACTAAAATTATATTTAAAATTTTAATGCTTTGACAACACAATCGCATTTGAAAATTATTGGTGTGGATAGTTGCAAAGATAATGAGCTTACTTTGATCCTCAGCCTTACTTTGAAAATATTTGGATTAGATTGTCATATAATGTGTAGTGAAATCATAGTTGCATAGCTGAAAGTTGTATATTTTTGTATAAAAATAGCAGTGACATTGTATTACCGGTTATTGGTACTTTCATATAATTTAATATGGAAAATAAATTCAATTCAATTCAATTCTTTATTTCTGCTTACATGTTGAACAAAAGATCTTAAAATTTAAATGGACACAAACATGCACCCTGCTAGGTTATCGCAATTTCGATAAAAAACTTAAATAAACTAGCAATCTTATTCAAAAGTTTATCGGCTCTTAAAGCCGCGATAAAAACTAGTGAAATAGTATACTAACTTAGTAAGTAAATAAATAAAAAATTCTAATAGAATATAAGTTACATAAAAGATGTGAATGATGAGCACAACAACGCCGACAAACTATCGTATATATATCGTATCGTAGTTTGGCGTGAGTGTAGTTTTGTAAAATGTTATAACTTTTGTAAACCAAAATAAAAAAACTTATTCAATTCTCAACTAGTTTTTTCGACATTATAATATTTTAATAGGACATAAGGGCTCTAGTTTTTAAACACTAACAAACAAGTATAATTTCCAGTTGACAACCCTGACCGGTTTGGACCGGTCTTTGACGCAGAGCGTGCTGGACGGCGCGGGCACCGCCGACCTCATGCCCAGCTACGATATGGTGCATCGGAGGTAAAAGTTCATAAGATTAGAATAATGTGACAGAACTTAGTAATTCACAGATCAAAAGTGTTTTAAAATAAGTTGACGATGGAATGAGCAACACAGCAATCTGTCCGGCGTTAAGTAGCATCACCCCATTTCTACCCGGGGGTCGTAAAAGGCGACCAAGGGATCGAATTTCAACACTAATGTTCTCGATAGTTCCATTGTCTGTCCAATGGAACAAGAGCGAAAAAATATTCGCTGTAGTACCATCATGGAACTACTCAATGGAACTACTGCGAACGAAGGATGAACCCAGGGAATGAACAGCAGCGTTCCCTGTGAATATCTACAAAACGTTGCACTGCGCTCGGATTGACCAGCGCAACCTGCCAAGCGTGGTGGGTATGGGTGTAGAGGAAGGCCACTTATGTTTAGTTAAGACATTGCCGGCAACAGCAAATTACAGATACTCGAAACCCAATATTCGAGTCGTTCGTTTGTTCAGTGTTCCTTATGACATGAAAGTAAAATAAAGTTGCCCAGGGTTGACCACTAGAAAAAATATCTTATAATATTTGAAGGAGAAACTGTCGCGCAACATTGTATAATTCCGCAACAAAAACACGTAAAGGATATACGATGTTGCGCAAAAAGTTTCACAATAAAAACGTACCTAAAGTAAAAGAAGTTACATTCCAATCCAATTTGCTTGTGAAGTATTATTTAAAAAATGTATTTCCTTGATAGACTTATGGCCTGTTTAATGTTAATTTGATTGTTGATTGTTTGAAGTTCGCACACAGTTATGTGCTGTTTATGAAATAAAGATGATGATGATTCCAATTGTGTAGGGCGGAGTCGGTGACGCGGGGAATCACTGAGCTGTGGGCGGCCGCCAGGGGGCAGCAACAACACTCGTTGAATGAAAGAGGCGACGCCATCCGACAGGCTGTCAGCAAACTACTGGCTCTGTTCCCACCGGTAACACTTTTTGTTCTCTATACATACATACATAAATCACGCCTAACGGCCGTAAAACGTATATTAACACCACGTCTGACAATAGCTTGAGGGTCAATCAGATAACTGTGTATGACTAGTGACAGGTCGTCAGCCCATCGCTTAAAATTGCAATACACATCCCTTTGGTTCTTTATTAAAGTATTTATTTTGAGAACTTGCTAAAATGCAACGCACAGGCAGGGTCAAACCTGCGACTTACGGCATCAGTACTACCGAAGTCCCTATCGCCTGGGCTACCGCGGCTCACCTGCCGTTATGGAAATTATCTTAACGGGCCTACTTCCATGAAGTGAGGTGAAAACGAGCTACGAGAATGCATTTTATACATATTCTAAGGAACATCACTGTCAACAAAATTTTGTTTTTTATTCTTCAAGATATGAGGAATAAGCCAGGGCAGCGCAAAATCTCATTTTATATTTAATAACGGAGAAATTAAAATTTGAAGTTACCTCTATTTTTCAGTGATGAAGCGTGGCGTAAGAGATTTCTTCCGCCAGTGCTAATCGAACTGTATTGATCTTAGTATGATTATTAATGGCAATTTCACGTTGAACCCGCCCGGGCGGCTATTTTTTGACAAAACAACTTAGTTATTAAGAAATTTAGCAAAACACTTACTGTTTCCGGCTGCTTTCCTTGGGAGTAAAAGGTTTTTGTTTTGATGTGTTTCCTCTGCCACGGTAATACTATCTATACAGTATTGTAACTCGGCCGTGTCCTTGAAATAAGTGCCTACTGCCGCGCGGTACGTAAACATGTGATGGGGCTGTCACTATCGCCCATTTCACTCGTGTTAATCACTTTCCTTCACTCTATTCTATTTATTAATTAAGAAATAACCACTTAAATAAAAAAAAATTAAATACCCCGACCTGCAGATGCGTCAAACCTATAACACGGTTGTATAAAAAGGAAATACAGGGAAATACCTATCTATTTAGACACAAGCCACAAATTACGTAGTAGGTACCTACTTACCTAATAGTACGTACATTTAATTTATAGGCTTACCTTTCAGAGTTTTCAGGTAATCTAAAAAAAGTTATATTACTCTGGGTGCGTTATTGAGGAATTCATGCAACCAAAAACAGCACAATATATTATATTTGTAATTTTAAATACTATTTGTACTTATTTCGAGTGAAAATTCGTGCGGTTACTGATTTAAAACCTGCACATCGTCCATTCGTCACTGCGGCATACCCGCCTCACCCGCGACTGTTGGCATGCCGAGCGCATGCCGAGATCCGAGCGCGTAGGTATAGCTCGCGCGCCGTCCGTTTGTATGAAGTTAGAATACTGTATAGATAATATTACCGTGCCTCTGCTGTCAAAACTGACGTGGAATTGATCATAGATAAACGGAATATGATGCAGACGCGACACACTATACATTTGTTCGATATTTTGACCGTGAAAAATTATTGTAGCTAGAATTTTGCCGTAAAATATATCAACTATCTACAACAACGGCATTCTATCCGCTATGGATAAGTTTGCCAATGTCAATACTACGTTGATTGGTTGGTACATCGAACGAAACGCAAAATATGAACCGATTAGACGTAGGTATTAAAAATATTTTTACGATCAAATAATAGGATGACGTGGTTGTTAGTGCAGATTAGTATGAAGTAGTAAGGTTCGATTTATATGCAACACTAGACGGCGACACGGCGGCACAAAAGCAGTTTTTTAACCGCGGCGGAAATTTTTAAATGTATATATGGAGCGCTGCGCATACGGTCACCACCAACCACAGTTTTAGGACAAATTATAAGAAAGCAAGTATTAGTACATTGTTGTCGAGGTATGGAAAATAAGACTTTGCTGGACGAGTATAGTTTGAAGTCCGAGCCGCAGGCGAGGACTTCAATTACACAAGTCAAGCAAAGTAATTTTCCCCGAGGCTTACATAGTGCTTTTCTCAAAAAAAGGCTAGGAAATGAAAGATTGTACTTCTTATAAAAGTTAGCTAGCGACCACAACACAACGAAACAAATAAAAATTTACAATTTTCCCACCAATTGTAATTTTTTAAAATAAATTCGCCTGTAAGGCACAGTATTACGTAATATTCTGCCATACTAAATGTTTAGTTCATTCTTTTCTTTTTTAATTCTGGACAGGCAAGGGTCTTCACATCATACAGCCTCGTCTTTAGTTACCTGTTTCATACAAAATTACGTTCCGTTTCTATGAGAGTCATCGAGATAATTTTGAAATCAAATTATGTGGGTTTAGCGTATAACGAATTTATCTTAATGGACACCAGCAAAGGATTTCCATACAACTTTGCTGGCGTGATCTGAGACGTGACAAACAATGTGAAACTTCGCGGTTTCTTTTTTTGAAAGAAATGAACTCATTTCCTAGCATGTTTGAGAAAAATAATTATGTACATGTACTTACGTACATACACATATCACGCCCATATCTCTTGAAACTTGCGTACCTAGTATAAAAGTATTATTTATGTAGTAAAAGATTTTTGTCAGATTTCAGTTCAAGAGTGGGATCAATTGATTCGGAAGGTTTTTAGTGTTATGGGGTAGAAAGGTTCTAAAGTGGCACTGGGTCAAGAAGTTCATGCTAGGGTAACACTGGGTTGAAAGGTTCTAGACTTATACCTAGCTGGAAAGTCCTAGAGTGTCACCGAACAAAATGCCGATACTAATGTTAAAATTAATTTCCAGGTAGGTACTTATCATTTCGGGAAGATCGAGGGTATCATTATATTAAAGGTTGTGGTCACCCTGGTTCATTGGTAACACCGAAATATACCAAACATTGTATAGGGCTATAAATCCCTTTTCTAAAAATACCAATTTCAAGACCAAAAATTACAGGATTATCCAGATAGGAATGGATTAAAAACCTTAGTCAAAAAAACAATTAGAAGCACCTTCGATTTCAAAATTTTCTTAGTTACTTTAATAGATATCACCAAAATGTATGATTATTTTTAACTATGAAGCAATTCAACTGGTGTCGGTGATTAAAGTATATTGTTCAAAAACTAATGAACGGTGCGAGAATGCGACCGCTATATATTATCATATCATAATATCATACTCGAATATATAATGGCCGTCGCTAAATGGTTTTTGCTATTTATATTTTGAACTTACATCTATGTATACTGATTTATGCAATAAACGTTTAAAATTTAAATTGAAATTTAACAGTATTAGTTGCGCTTAAGGTGCACGCAATGACGAAAATGACAAAGAAATATCCAAAAAAAGTTTCTTAATGTCGAAGTTCGCAAAAAAATGTACAATACTAGGATGGACAAAAACGAAACAAAAATATGTTCGCGCAAAGTGCGTAACATGATACTGGCCACTTGCATTTTTAAACCTGAACTAATAAGTTGGCTTTATTTAGTTTAATGACTTTGCTTCTTCTGTAATAACGTTAAACTAAAAAGTTGTAAATATTATATGGTTTGAGATGTTATGAAGATAAGTGTTTTGTGAACTGATTAAGCCCTTATTTTTAGATGAATTCTTTTCATGTACTGAAAGTGTAAGAATAACAAACAAACAGACAGTACAGTTTATAGAGTTCATAATTAATATGGATACTATGCGTTCAGCTAAGTCTTGAATGGTTCAGCTTATTCCAAAATATGGTCCTTATGATATAATGTAGGTTAATATTCCTTCCAAGTTATAATATCAACTTTGTGAGTAGTCCACCGAGAATCGAACCCGGAACCTTAGCGCCGCAGGCAGTCGCAATACCATTAGTCGTCAAGTATTGTATCAGTACCAGTTAGACTAACATTATATGAAATGGTGACACCTCTATAATATACTCTTTGACATGACTTCCGAATTTCATTTGAATTTCGTTCCTTCCGGCGAAGTAGGACTCTTAATGCCAATAACCAACGCTTCTACAGAAGTAACATAACTCTGCTTAGAAGGCATGACAGAGATAGAGTAACAATGGAGCGAGCTCATCCAAAAGATTCCATTGCATTGACAATAAACAAATATCCTGAACATTTCACACAGCGCCACCTAGCCCCAAACTAAGCAGAGTTTGTACTATGGGAACTAGATAGCTGATATGAATACTTAAATACTATTTTTTTGTTAATAAATACACATAATACACAGGAAACACCTAAACTAAACACAAATATCTGAAAATGACTTAACAAATATTTGTGCCTTGTTGGGATCGAACCCATGACCTTCGGCGTAGCAGTCAGGGGTACTATCCGCTACACCATCGGGTCAGTTGGGTCATAATAATTCAAATAACTTTCCTGTCACCCAAAGATTGCCTGGTAGAATTTGCTACCATAGCAAGAAGGCCGTCTTATTGTACCTACTTCATATATTTCTATCTATGTTATTTTATGTGTATTGCACACATAAAGAACACACATAAGAATTTCATTATTATTATTAATAATTGGGTACCTAAAATGTGCCTATGGAATTTTAAGAATTCTCGATATTTTGCATTAGATCTTGAACTTTCACTTCACCAATGGGACCACCACCATCTTTGATTAATCAGCGAACATATAATAAGAATATTTTTTTTGTTTAGACGTGTCCAGACCGGGATTTGAATGTAGTGCTGGCAGAGCTGCGAACGGCTTGCGAAGAGGTGACTGCAGCGTGCAGCCTGCCCTCGCCGCTGCACGAAGTCAGGGCCGCCGCCTACGACCTGGCCAAGGTACATACATACATACACATATCACGCCTTTAATCCCTTGCGGGGTAAGCAGAGCGCAAACGACCGCAACACGGACATTAACGCCACGTCTGACAAATATTTGAGGGTCATTCGAAAAATTGTGCATAGCCATAGTGATAGGTTGTTAGCCAATCGCCTAAAAATGCAATACACACCCTCGAGTCCCTTAGTCGCCTCTTACGACTCCCTAGGTAAGAAATGGGGTGATGCTATTCTAAGCCGGCATCACACGGCGGAGCAAGGTAAGCCTGATCAAAATAGGCTAAACGTCTTGTAGCGACCTCTGGGAGCTACGACAAGAAGCTCACTCAAAGTGGTTCACGAGCAAGCAAGACGCAACAGAAGTTCCAACATATCTGCAAGATGGCGCCACGTGACAGAACAAAGAGCCTGAAACGCGGTATCGAAGTGTTTCACCGCGCAACGCATATAATATAACTTCCAAGTCTATCCAGGTGGACCAGTCGGTCCCCTGGCCACAACACCCGGCCAGGCGGGTAGCTACCCTTTTTACGACCCACCTGGAACCCTCCATTCTGCCTATTGGCATCACTTCCTGTCACCCGCCATAGTCTTACTGAATTCCTACATACATACACACATACATACATGAATCACGCCTATATCCCTTAACGGCCGTAACATACATACATATTAAATACATACACACATCACGCCTATATCCCTTGCGGGGTAGGCAGAGCGCAAACGACCGCAAAACGGACATTTACGCCACGTCTGACAAATATTTGAGGGTCATTCGAAAAATTGTGCATAGCCATAGCCATAGTGATAGGTTGTCAGCCCATCGCCTAAAATTGCAATACACATCTAACCCTCAAGTCACTTAGTCGCCTCTTACGCCACCCATGGGTGAGAAATGGGGTGATGCTATTCCAAGCCGGCATCACACGGTAATGAATTCCTGCATTCACCAGATTGTCTCGACTTACCCATACGGATGTCGGGTTATGGCGCTGGTACTTTGTAATAATATATTCTTTATTGCACAAAAAATAAATATACAATTTTTATCGCAAAGGCGAGCTTATCTCCAAAGAAGAGATCTCTTCCAGCCAACCCATGTCTTGTGAGAGAATTTAAACTTTTGGGGCAAATAGGCAATACGAAATAAATTTAACAAAATAAATGAATAAATTACTCTGTAAAATATTTTAACATGCATACAAATAATATAATCGACTGGCGTAATCATAAGCCTGCATCAACAACAAATCATTGTCTCTACAGGTACTGTATGAACAGTTCATGATTTACAACATCTTGAATTTACCCGTTTTTGTTATGACCACTGATGGTACACTTCACAAAGAACATTGATATATAGGGTGTAAGGGACAGGCCTCCGAATACTGATAGGATGCATGCAGACCATGAAACTGAACAATGTTGAACTGAACAATTGCATTCTGGATATATTAATTTGTGGGTATAATTTAAAATTATGCCCAAAATCAGTCCACTTGCGAGTGTATCTTTGTCGTCATAACAAAAGGTGGAAACTAATAGAAATGAGGTGGTCAAATCGGAAAATTGTACAATCAGATCTCTGCATTTTCGCCATATAAATATAATCCCAAATATAGTCCCAAACAATATAGTAACAAAGCTTGTTATATATATATACTAGCGGCCCGCCCAGCGGTTTCACCCGCTGCTAACTGATTTCCCACGGGAAACAGACCTTCCAACGGCATAATTCATACATAAAACCTTCCCCTTGAATCACTCTATCTTTAAAAAAAACTTTATCCAGATCCGTTAAGAGGTTTTAAAGATTTAAGCATACAAACAAACAGACAGGGATAGACGTGGGAGGGAAGCGACTCGCTTCATTAACGCATTAAGTAGGCTAGGATGTAGATAAAATTAGTCTAAAGTAAGTTAGACGATTTTTCATCGAGCACCTCGAGCACCTAAACGGCAGGTTCGGCCTAGGTTTTTAAAAAAACATGAAAAACTAACAGCGACATCTATGTTTGTATTATGGAACTAAAATGTAATTTTTTCTCAGTTTTCGTGATAGTATAAATGCTAAACTACTGAAGATAGAGAGATAAAACTTGGACATGATGATTTTTATGTAATATGATAATTATATTGATATATTGATAATTATATAAAATGATAATTATTTTGAGTTACGGGTCTAATCAGAAATTTTGAATCAGATCACATTTAAAATAAAAAACTTTCATACAAACTTTTAACCCCTTTTCATCCCTTGGGAGATTTAAAAAAACGGAATTTTATCAGCCTATGAACGGGATTTCCATCTACACCGAATTTCGCATATCTCTGTTTGTATCATGGAACTAAAATAAGTATTATTTTTGCTCAGTTTTCGTGATAGTATAAATGCTAAACTACTGAAGCTAAAGAGATTAAACTTGGACATGAAGTTTTTCATGTAATAAAGGCCTGGATTTTTTTTAATTCCCCAAGGGATGAAAAGGGGGTTAAAGGTTTGTATGAAAGTTCGTTGTCTTAAGTGTGATCCGTTTCAAAATAAGTGATTAGACTTATGACTTAAAATAATTAAACACGTGTTTCAGCATATTTTAAATTTTAACCCTAAATAGGGTCAAAAGGGGATCAAAAGTTTGTATGAAAGTTGGTTTTTTTAAATGAATGTGATCCGTTTCAAAATTTGTGATTAGACTAATAACTGAAAATAAATAAATACGTGTTTCAGCATTTTTGAAATTTTAACCCTTAAGTGGGTGAAAAGGGGGTTAAAAGTTTGTATGAAAGTTTTTTATCTTAAATGTGATCTGATTCAAAATTTCTGATTAGACACATTACTTAAAATAATTAAATACGTGTTTCAGCATTTTTGAAATTTTAATCCTAAAAGGTGTCAGAAGGGGGTCAAAAGTTTACTACCAGTTGGGCTACCCGTTTTCCCATGGGAATGTGACAATTTTAAGAATAAATTATACTTATAAACCTTCCTCTCAAGTTACTCTATCTAATAAAAAAAACCGCATCGAAATCCGTTCGGTAATTCTAAAGATATAAGGAGACACCAAACGGGAAGCGACTTAATTTTATACTATGTAGTGATATATATATATAGAAAACACCCCGACTCAACACAAATATTCGAAAAGTAACTTACAAAACGTGTGCTGTGTGAGGATCAAACCCAACACCCTCGGCGTAGCAGTATTGCAGCATTAAACGTTGTTATTGTTTTAGGCCACAAAGACTCTGGTGACGCACTTCCCGACGCCGCCCTCCTAGCGTCCGCCGTATTACTACACCACGGTGTAGTAAGCTACGTGGATAGTGTCTCACGGACATAACAGTGAAAAAACTGATCTTCGTCGCCATATTACTGTTACTTACAACTCATTTCCAGCGAGAAACCTTCTGAGTGACAAACTGTCTTTGACGACCATTTTGAGATTCCGCCATTTTGTTTTAATGATAGCAGAATTGAGAACTTTAAGGTGTCAGTCTCGACTGCGCCAGATTCGTGTGAACAGTCGATGTGTCAATGTCAAACGTATTGTGACTTCTTATTGGAGCGCTTAGGCACAGTTTCGCCTGGCGCCATCTGCAAAGAGCTTCGAGTTTTCCACTCAAATTGTTCTTTTCTACTTTCCTGTCATAACAAAATGTTTTAGTGTCAAATTGTTAATGACGGCCATTTTGAGTATCCGCCATTTTGTTTTAATGATAGTATTAAACATAGAAATCACTCATAAAAACATTACTACCCGTCAAAAACTTTTTTTGACCATTTTAATTAAATGAAAACATTTTACAACGGTCTCTGTTATCTTGTAACGTTGTATGAATGATGATATAATAATTATGGTTTTTAAAAATATTTCCATACAAAAAATAACGAGTTTACGAGATAGTTTCATATTTAGATCGAACGTTATTATGACATTAAAACCACTGTCTTTTTAATATCATTATTCAAGTGATATGATAGTTACAAATAAGCTCGAAAAAGACTGGCCAACGCGTAACACCAAAGTGGTTGACATTTTATAGAGTTTTTTATGGAGTTGTGGTATTTTATATATGTAAAATAATTATAAGCCTATTGAGGCTATCGTTCAAAAGCATAAGAATACAAAATTTGCTAAAATATGTTTGTGGTACAATTTATGAATAAATTATAAATCGTTGATTTTAATGCTCTTATTGTGTCCTACCTTAACTGCATTCTAACACGATTATTTCAGCACTGTGTCACAGAATAACATTCTCTTGAGCAAGTATTTAGACTAATATTATCAAATGTCACAAAATAATTAAATTAAAAATAAAACCACTACGTGATAATTAGTTATCAGAATAGCACAGCGTTATTCGTAATCACTGGATTTATTATTTTCTGATAATTTCGGCGCCGACACCAAATGTCAAAATGTCGGCTCCGCCGTTAGCGGCTAACTTAAAACGGCTTAGCATCTCCAAAGTTGTTTTACCCAAGATAGTTTCGGCCGGATGACATGAGAAAATATATTATAATAATTATTGTTATATGTATCTATTCGCTTTCAATTTCAAATAATAACATAAATTGCTTAACGCTTTGTTGATAATAACGCAATCTATTTAAATGCTTTGCTGTTAGCGAAAATGTATTGAATGGAAAAATAGGTATTTGAATATTACTAATGTCTATTTTAAGTAGGTTATCGAATTGATGATGAATATGATGATGTTAGTGAAGATTGCATTCATTTCAGATAATTATAGAAATATCAAATCTAATAGAAGTATTGCCAAAAAAAGAAAATTAATTACTAATAGTTATATTGTGTACAATAAAATGAAGATGAAACTAACTAAGAAAATAACTAAAGACACTGATTTATGTTAAAGAAGAGATATCTCTATTGTTATATGAAATGAAGACTTAGAATGTAATAGAAAAAGTGGTTTTAACTCTGCTGATAGATTGACATATTGATAACAAAATCTTTTTATTTTAACATTTAATTATTTAAGTATGTTATACTTTAATTAATCAAATAAGTCTTAATTTTAAGCGTAAATGGTTGTCACAAAACTATGTAAAAAGGCTTTTTTAAACCACTTAAAGCTTGGTTGTTTAGTTTCATGAAACATGTAAGTAATTTCATCACACCGGTAAGTATTGACTTGATTTTCAAAGGTTGTTCAATTTGTCTTTTACTAACGAATAATATTTAAATCGTTTGTTTTTCATGCGTTAGTGATTGTGTTATAGTTATAAATGAATAAATTTTTAATACTAGATTTTATTTTTAGTTAGTACTTAGTACTCAACTTTTCATGGTGATTCTATATCAATCAATACAAAGTAATCATCACTTAAATCGCAAAATAAATTGTACAGTTTTTTACTGAACGGTTGTTTTGGTTGTCACAACTTCGGTTATATTTGTCGCAGTAATATGGCAGAATTCGGCCGAATTCCTAAGAATTTGGCCATGAGCCGGAATATTGCATAATCTTAGACTTCATTCTACTTTCCGAATTTCTACACTGGTGTAGGAATATAGAAAAACGAATTTGAAAGCTTTCATTTTTCTTGTCTAATGTCGTCATTACATTTGTGAGTGCGACAAATATAGTGACGAAAAGAATCAGCCTACAAAGTTGACGTACTGACTAAAAATAATCTAAACTAAGGATCGATCGAACAATGTACAACGCGATTTATTTATTTATATTATGAATTTGATTACAAAATGATAGAAAATAATGCAAGATATCGTTGTTTCACCCACAACTAAAACTTTTGAAGCATTTTGTTATAAGCAAAATAATCGCCATACTGTATGTTTCTAATAGCACGTTCACACCATGCACCTGCTCCTGCCGCTGTCGCGAATATTGCTCGATATACTTCCGCGGAAGTATCAACGCGAGAGAGTGTTCACTCACTGCTGTTATACTCTTCTCGCGCAAATACGAGTGAGCGGGATAGCAATACATTCCACAAGCGTTCGTGCTGCCGTTCCTTTGACATTCGAGGAAGCACGGGAAGTGGCAGCGGCATGACGAGTAGCAGCGCGAGTAACCTGTTCACTCATTCGCGCTGCCCACTTCCCTTACTATTTCCCTGCCCATATTGGCATCGTGTGAACGTGCTTTAAGGTTTGAGATATATCATATTTGCATTATTTTGCTACCATTATTTCCCTTTATTTAGTAAATTAGATATAAAGTGCCATACCTGTAGGCTGCGTCGTTCAAATTGGTGTCACCTAAAAGTCTTAAAAATAAGCATTTAAATTAATTGTCAAAAACTTAATACCTCTGCCTCGTATTCTAGTATATCATTCCGTCTGTTATCTTCCAGTGATTTATTTCATACTTGGTAAATTAATTTTAAATAAACCTACCATTTTCAGTAAGTGTTTCAAAGTTAAAGCTAGCTCAGATTGGCTGCACCATACATACATGCGTGCGTGCGTTGAGGCCACGCAAGATCACGCAACCCAACGCGATGAATGCAGTCTGTGCTAGCCTTTAAAATTGTAATATCGAAGTGGTAGTTTTTTGACCTTTCCGTTAAGTTCAATTTTAAGCGCTTTTACTCTCTATTTTTATATTGTAAAGCTCACTTTAACGCACATCCACCTTATTTCACATAGCAGACCTGCTAAAATTGATCACAGTATAACCCGGTAATTTTAAAGGAAACCTAAATGGCTTCATTAAAGTGGAAACATACTATCGGACGCGTCTAGCAGCCGCGGCTGAGGGACATTTGTACATTTATATGAAGCTTTGCAAACTATCTGTCATAAGTCATAAGTCGCGGACCTTGATCCCTCGAACGTCCGAGAGTTCGAAGTCATATCAAAACGTCCGTCCGCGGACGCTCCGTACACGCAACGCACACTGTCCTCAGCCACGGCTGATGGACACATCCGATACTATGTTTCCAGCTTTATTTTTGACATGTAGTATACAAAAGACACGAGCCATTTCGGGTCCCTTTCTTCAAACAGCCAGGTTATAAATATATCGATAATTTCTGAATTTGCTTATGTTTGAAATTGTACTTTATCTTAATTTTTTAGAGAAATAATGCATACCAGTTAACTAGTACCCAGTACTTTGATACAATTGTGCCTAAACGTTATAGTATTCATACATTTATTAGAGAAACCCTTAGTTATAAGTTCGTTCGTATACAGGGTGTAAAATCTCAGCCGAAAACTAAGCTGGTAAAACTACTGATTATACAGGGTGTAACATAAAGGGTATAAAAAGCCGTAAGGAGGTCAAGGTATTTCTTAAACTGAACAACTTTCCCCGTGAAACAGGAGTAGTAAAAAAACGACTTATGTTTCACGGGGAAAGTTGTCCAGTTTAATAAGTAAGTACCTTGAACTTCTTCAACCCTTTTTTTTTACTTATCGTAGATCAAAAGTTTGAACTCCAACTTTAATCAACTTTTTTTCGTACTCTGGATAGCACGTTTATGCGCCTGTTTCTAGAGGTGTATTTTTAAATCAATAGGAATCCGATTGTCATGCACTAATGAAGACGATTGCTCTTACCACTTTTATCACATTTTCTACTACTGGTGTATCTAATGATAGAATGGATTTGTGTATTAGAAAGTGTGATTCAAAGGGTTAGACCACCCTAAAGTACTATGCGACTTAAGGTGGTTCGAGAGCCCAGTGGCGCCCCCAAAAAGGAAAAAATCCCTAGCTGGACAAGCTACTCATCCGGAAACCAAAGGATCAATTCGTGGCTATAACTAACTACAAAGATTATTTTGTATCAATAAAACCTTGTGAAAACTGTGCGATTTAGTTATGTATTCCAAAAATGCTCTTAGCGAAATTACAGTACATAGATTTAGATTTATTTATTTCATATTATCAAATTCATTATTACAAGTAAGAATATTACATAAAATAAAAATGACAAAGGATAATATGATCGTCAAGGAATATAAAACAAAATATTAAAATTATGTCAACATATACAAAATAAAATACAATGGTCAAGCCAAGATCAAATAAAAATAAAAATGACAATGAAATAACATAACAACTAACAACAATAAGAAATAACAATGTCAAAAGGTGTATAAAAATAATAAATTCAATCGAAAAAGTATAATCAAAACATAATGTCACTACAAATACTTGTGGTCAATTAAAATTAAAGGCAAGAAATTCATCAATGTCATAAAATTCATTTTCCAGCAAAAGACATTTTAGTTGGCGGTAAAATGCCTCGTCATTCTTAACTTCCTTGAGACTTGCTGGTAGTTGTTCGTAATAAATCGGACCTATTACTCGCGGGTTTTTAGTGGCCATTTGGGTGCGGTGGGGAACACTGGCTAGTCTACCTGCGTTGCGCAGGGACCGTCCTGCACATCCACGACGATTGAATTGCGTGACGTTTTGGCGTACATATGATATTATTTCTAATAAATATAAGCTAGTCATCGTCATAATATTATGAGACGCAAACTGGGAGCGACACGTTTGACGGGGCTTCATACCTGCCATTATTCGTAGTGCCCGTTTTTGTAATATAAATATTCTGTCCGAATCTGTTGAGTTACCCCATAAAATCATAACTAAAGCACTTAGTTTTTACAACGTACATACATACATATATCACACCTTTAATCCCTTGCGGGGTAGGCAGAGCATAAACAGTCATTTACGCCACGACTGACAAACATTTGAGGGTCACTCGGAAAATTGTGTATCGCCATAGTGACGACACCCACGGGAAAGAAATGGGGTGATGCTATCCCATGTGATGCCGGCTTAGTTTTTACAAGGTTTAATTGATTCTAAATAATCTTTGTCGTAAGTTAGTGCCGCGAATTGATACTTTGGTTTACAGAACAAGCGTGGTCAGCCAGGGTTTTTTTCCTGTTTCGGGGGCGCTACCTACTAGCTC
The DNA here is from genome assembly GCA_027580185.1 of Tuta absoluta. Lineage (NCBI taxonomy): Eukaryota > Metazoa > Arthropoda > Insecta > Lepidoptera > Gelechiidae > Tuta > Tuta absoluta. Next base: position 2,417,837 of record JAQAHW010000003.1, read on the forward strand.
TCGATCTCGAACCGCCTTAAGCCGATTTTGTCGAAATATCGGACAATTCAACAAAAATAATTATCGGGATGAATGAGAACTGTTCTTATTTTAAATTACCCAGGATATAACCCCATTTTGACAGTTAACTTCCGTGCACGCACAGTCTATTAAATCGGTAGGTTTATCAGCTCACTTAGAAGCTAGTTTTCACACCAAAAATGCCTTTGCGTTATTTAGATTTTATATGAGCGTTTCACAATCGATAGTTATTAAATGAATAGTTGATAATGTGAATTTTAATACTATAGTTAGTGATGGATGATATAACTATTTAAATGTATTAGCTTTTTACGAAAATGTATTATAAATACCTATACACATTAGGTGTAAGTATATTGGAGTATTATGTGATCACATATTGTGCCAATGTTTATGTAAAAGACCTAGGTTAGTAATTGGTGACAAGTTATTACGAATCATGAACAGTTTTATGTTCTTTAAGTTGCAGAAATGTTTGACTAAAATAAGTTTGCAGACGATAATCATAGCGAATATTCATTACAGATTACAGGGTATAAAAAGTGCAAATACTTTGAATGAGTTCTACTCGTCAAACTGAACAAGTTTTTGGCGATTTTGCTATAAACATAAGTCTTAATATGAAAAACAAATGGCCATACAAAGCGACACATTTTTTTTACTTTTTTGTATGGTCCAATTTTGTTTTAATTTTTCGACCTGTATTTATTGAGAATAGTTGTTCAATTTTACGAGTAGAACTAACCCTAAAAAATGTGCTTAACTCAATAGTATATTTTTATTTACTCTTTTGAAATCTAGAAAACATAAATAAAACCGGGGTATCCTCATTATTTTTTCGTAAAGTATTATTACATCTAAACAGAATATACAATCTAGAATTCTATGGATTTAAAAGAATACCAGTAAAACGGCTTATCTACATCGGTATGCCCTGGTACTTTACTACCAATTAATTGTATAAAAATCTTATTCTTCCGATGTAAAATATATTTCTTTATAATACAAAATGTTTCGCATCGGCAGAATAAGCTTTTTATACAATTAATTGGTATTAAGGTAAATAACCAGTTTTGTTCCTATTCACCCGGACATCCCGATGCACTAGTCTTGCAGTGAGTCTTGCAGCTTATTTTAGTCATCGTTTTGTATGAAATTTCGTTTTCAGAATTGAGCACACCATACACGATACACTACCAATAGAAAAAAATGTGTCTGTTAAGTGTATCGTTCTTAAAATAAATTAATATGATTGGAACTAAATTTAGCAATGTTTTGAAAATGTTTGAAGTTGGTAACGTCTAATATTAAATGTTATTATCAATAATAATCAATACTGAATTATCCATGTTGTTTATATTGTCCCGTGCGTGTCGAGTAGTATTATATACCTCCATTATCTGTGCCCGTGTTAAGACGTCAAAGCAACGTGCTGCCCTCATCACATGAAAATAATAGTTTAGTGATGATATTTTTGAAAGAAGGAAGAAGTTAATTCAAACAAATCCCTTATTTTTTATAAAATATATTTATTATATTAGGCATTTCATATTTTATAATATCGTATCTCACTGAATAAACTTTAAATTAATAAGCACATAAGAATAACATAATTCATTCATTTCAGCGTACGTACCTATATGTTAATTCGCTATATAATTAGGTACCTTTTTATAATTTAAATTAAATAAACCTAAAAGTAATTAGACAAAATTATTACATAAAAACTACCATGTTCTGTAGCCTTCATGAGTGACTGGACAATGTGACTCAGCTCGACTTAGAACTCAAGGTTATATTAAATGACCAATATTAGAAAAACAATGATTCGAGGCCATGACATGTGCCGAACTTAATGACAGGTATCTATTAAAAAATACGTAAGTAAGATACCTACGGGGTGTACCGAAAAATTTGCAGGCATGAAGTTTTAATATAGAGCCTATGTTGGGAAACGATTTTTTATCTCGAGTTTCCATAGAAAGTCAGACTTCACGAAAATTTTATGGGAGGTCGAACTATTTTTCTCATTAACCAACATAGCCTCTATAGAAAAAGATGTTTAGATCTATGCCTGCAGTTTTTGGTACAACGTCCCATACCCCCCGAATATTTTCAGGAGTATTTGGAAAAGCCTTTATCTTAATAGATACAGTACACCACATTTGGCATGACACATTTTATGCCCCATGGTAAATGTCTTGTATGAGCTTCAGTACGTGGTTAACCGAGCCGTGTCGAATCAACATTATTAAGGTATACCGTACATATTTTTATTTCTTGAAGTTCCACATTTACAACGGATACAGGTCGAATGCTACGCGTTTAGGGGATAATATATAAATATCTATTTTCAGGAGTTTATAGAAAAGCCTGTTATAGGTATGTTCCTTTATAGCAAACAACTTTTTAGACGCATTCATTCATCTTAAAATGTTGGCTCGGTCACATCGCATTAACCTAGTTACAAAGCAAACAATTGCATTTGCTTGGCTGAGCTGTGTACTGAACAGAAAGCGAATAGACGAGTAAATCTTCGGTATGTTTGGATAACATACGTACCTAGTTGAAATATGTATTTGTTTATATTACCTCAGTACCATAATTTTATAGCCAACCTTTCGTTTTACATTTCATTTTCGTATAAAAAACTTACTGATCTCATTCATCAAATAAATAGTCGTCCATCCAACAACCTTCAAAATGTCCATTACAATCGGGAGATCTCTTATATTGGGAAGGGTACGATCTTTAAATTAGTATTCCGAATACAACTATCTCCCTTTAGAGCTCACATTGAATGACCTTCAGTTAGGGCTTTAGCTAGGGGATGCCAGACAGTCACTATACCTATCATGTGTAGGTGTATGTCTCTACCAACCCCTCATTGCAATTTGTGCACCCAATAGAGATGAGGGAGGGTTACCTACGATATGAACGAAAATTTTGCGTGGACACGTCGCCATACGCATACCAAATAAAAGTAGGTAGGTTAGGTACCATTGCTGAACATGAGCTTTTTTTTTTTGTAAAACATGGTAACACTATTATTATCTATTCTTATGGTAACACTTAGACTAACTACATTTACACAAAACATAATTCATGCAAACGTTTCTAAAAATCCTTTTTCAGAAACCAATTAGTTTCGTCTCGGTTTCAGTAAGTTAAGTAAGTTATTTGCGTAAGAATGCACGCTATTCAGCAAAGAACTGTAAACGAAACTTTTCAACGTATATTTTACAATGGTAATATAAATAAATACCGATCATAGAAGGCGGTTAAGTCTCGAACTCGCGGGATAGTCGGCTCATGTCATGGGCCATTTTATTGATTACCTACTTTGTTTAAAGTAAACAACTTTTCGAAACCCTTTGTTTGTGAATTTGTACTCAACAAATTTTTTCAAGCCCAAACAATAGGTCAGAAGTAGGCTAAGCACATCCTCTAAAGAAAGTTAAAAGATGAGCTTGTGTATAACGAGTTCTTTTTAAGTAGAGTTTCGTTAATTTCCCTTGTCCAGTCTAATTTGAGTTCCTCAATTTCCTCATACATTAAAAGTTATTTTGTAACTTTTAAAAGGCACCACTCACGAAATTAAAAGCAAAACATAAATTACAAACATACGTGTATCTGTGTATTATTAACACGGACACTTCACAAAAAGTATTCACACGATTAAAAACTTGACCTCGTATTACCATTTAAAATAAAAAGCGCACGTCATCATTATGTAGGCAGGTACCGCTATCCGTGTTTGTATTGTAAGCAGATTTTGAAATTGGGCAGTTCTCAAAATCTATGATGAACAACAAGTTCATTTTGTAAATTATCCATCCTAAACTAACAATCTGTACCCGATATTATCAAACTACAGGCTACAATTATGCAGGTGATATTCGATTTTGATTACGTAGTCGTTTAGCCATTATGATACCAGGGATATGAACTGGCTAAGCAATGCACTAAGAATTTCACCTGTAGACTTGTAGCCTGTAGTTTCATAACATAGGCACCTGCCCATGCATGCCAATGGTGCCTAGCCTATCAAACGACGATAAACCACATAACACAAAACCTATAGTCAGTAGTTTCATCTAAATATCGATGACCTGCGCTTTCTTAATACTATTTGTACCATGATTAGATTGAACCCGAATCGGGAAAGCCCTTTAAGAACACTTCCACATACAAATAGCCTGGTTCCCGCCGAAGTAAAGGTAGCAGATGGTGGTGCATTCGTAGGTGATTTCAAAGCCATAGCTTTCTCCGACGACAACGTGGAAGGAAGGCCCGAATTTCTTGTCCATAGTTTCTTTGACCATGCGGGCAGCGAGTTCGTTGTTCTGTGCAAACTTTTCGCACGCCGTCACAGAAATCTCCATCGCTTCGCTCTTCATCTCCTCTGTCATGTCTGAATGCTGTTGGCAAGAGATAGATGGGTAAAGTTATATTACAGAATAATTGTTACTAACATACAAGCATAGGGTTTGACTGATTAATGGAAAGCGTCAGAAACATTTTCAAGACGAAATGAAATGAAATTTAATTGAAATTAAATTTACTTTATCCAACGTAGAACTATCACTCATTGACGTCATGTCATGATCCGTCATTGAAAAAAAGAAACTTTAATAACACAATTTTTCAGTAACAATTTTGTCCTGTTAGTAAACCGGCTCGGACTTGGCCAGGTTAATCACACGGCATGTAAAGTTACGCCACCACCACCACGCCTTCTCCTTCTGCTGGATTGGATAGAGTAGAGTCGGTCCGTTGGTGAGCTGGTTGGCAGGTAGGTAAGTAACTTACTCAAATGAATTAGATTTATAATAAGAAATTTCTTTTTATAGGGTAGGCAGCCATTATTTCAACAGCTTAAAGAATCCAATAAATAAATAAATAAATCCAACAAATTAATGGATTTTAATGGATAATCGATTACCTATACCTAACTTTATTTCATTATGGATGTATTGTTAAACGTACCTACTATCAATAAAGCATTGCATGCAATTAGGTAGGTACGTTGAATTGAACACCGCTATTACGACTTTCCTTGAATTAGGATGACGTGATTTGCTACCTACAAGCCTACCTACCTTTACCTACTAGGTACAGATGTTTCTTTCGTATAGAAAACCTCAGTTACCTCACCAACCTATACATTATTTCAAGGAAAACAGCTTTTCAAACACTGACTGACAGTTTTATTCTATTGTTTATAAGAGTAAGAATTGATTTACAAGTTCCTATTCCTATCAGTATCTACCTAACGCAACTTTCAGATACGAGTAGGTAGATAGCCTTTTTTTTGCAGAACACCAAATTTTTTTACTAAATTATTTTGTATGTACAAAAGTGCAATGACCTCATGATTACGCGCATATTTCCCCAATAAATATGGGTGAAATCAATCAAAATATGAAGAATACCTAGTTATTCTAGAAACACCTAATCAAAATTTCCGATTAGATCCTCAATTTACTATAAGAAAGTTGCTATAAGGACAGACCGTGGTACCTAATGGGTACCTAAATGATTTGCACCCTGTGCCCTTTGTTATTATGAAACTACAGGCTACAAGCACAGTATAATTAATAGTACTAGCGCTACAAGTCTACAGACTACAGGTGAAATTCTTGGTACATTGCGTAGCAGGACTAGCAGGTTAATATTCCTGGTAATATCATAATGGCTGAACGACTACGCAATGATCATCGAATTACTCCTGTAAAATTGTAGCCTGTAGTTTGATAATATCGGGCACTGTACATAAATACGTAGGTACTGGGTACGTATGTTTTAAATCTTGCGGCTAATGTTTACAGCCACTATCTGATTCTTTAGGAATGAAACCGTATGTTTGACATGGCCCGAATGGATCCCATCTGACTAAACATAACAAACGATAAAAGTAGAGATGCAAGAAAGAATGCGTGGTGAGCTTAATTGGTTCAATATTTGATATTTTAACACATAGGAGCAATGTGTTTTTAAAAATACACATCCGTTTAAGTACAGGCAAGTTTTAAGTATAAGTGTTGGTATTTTCCGTGCTACGAACGGCACGTTAAACCGTACCTTTCCATGCCGTTTACCATTATAGTTGCATTAAAAAGTTGCTCGGTTTTTCTTAACTATGCTGGTATACAATGGTTGTACTATCTACAAATAATTAGTATTCTAAACAGCTATAGCAAGTGACAGTGGTAATGCGATCCGTCTTGCTAGACTGCCTCTCGGACGCTCTGCCTCACGGACCTTGACTTGGCCGAAATTCGATATTACTTATATTTTTACTAGCTGCAGCCTACGTTATGAAGCTACAAACTACAAGTTTACAGGTGAAATTCTTAGTACATTGTGCAGCCGGTTAATAATCCCGGTATCATAAACACATCGAATTTCACCTTTTTAATTGTGGGCAGTTTAATAATATCGGGCATTGGTAATTTTTTCGTTTTCATTAGTTTCTTATTTTTTATCCAGAAGGTTTAGAAAGGTTCAAATACCTATCTACCCACGACCTAGGTACCTTCTTCAACATTAGTATCTCTAATAGTTTGTGCTTCTTCATTTGTTATTTAAATTAATTGTAAGCAATTTAGCTTTGCCAGTAGAAAATCATTGCACTTACTCTGACAAGGGGGTAAGTATGGATGATCTTCTCCACCTTTTCCACACCCGCTATAGTTGGAGCACCTTCGTCGCCCATTGTGTCCACAAAGAACTTGTCACAATACCGCGCAGAAAATATAAGTTTAAAAGATTGAGTACGATACGAGTGTACCAAATGAGAACGTAAATAAAACTCTACACTACACCGCGCGTATGGTTTGGACAGCCGCCGTCTCCCTACTGTTTACTCGTTGCCTTGGCGACCGACGGAGGCGGGAAGATGTGATTGATTTTTCTCGAATGCGACGTGCAACGGTGCAATGTAACCGTGGCTAACCAGCCAGTAGCCCAGTAGGTAGTAATCTAAAGCTACAGGCCGACCTTCAAGTGTGCGTGGGAGTTCCTTTTGAAGAGTTCTATTGTTAGGTGATTGTTAGACTTGGTAATTATCTTCATCACGTTAGCCTATCATTTACGAGATCAACACAAACTGGTTAGTGGTTAATTGTACGGACATCAGGAACTTATGATTCTGTCACACTTGTTACTATGGATGGAGTTCATCCGCAGCGCAATCAGACTTGCTGGCCTATAGAAATCGCATCAGCTAGCCATGGGCAGCTAGCCCGCAACGACTACTATCGACGAACTGCCCTGAAACTGCTTATAGATTGGAGAACCAATATATGTTGACCTTCTGACGTTGACTCGACCCCCTTAGAGGGTCAAAATACACTGGTTCCCTCTGTTACCCGGTAACCAACACATTATACATATACTGGTTATCGGGCTCTCCTCTATAAGGGTAGATTAGGATTCGGGGGAGCCTGGGATTCAAGATCCTACCTAATTTTAAACCGGAAGTAGAGCTTCGCTCCACGAAATAAAACCCGCGAAAAACGTAATGTGACCAAAAACATCATTTTCTACCAGAATGTGCTAGCTTTGTTTAAAGTAAAATTGGCAACATTACAATAAAAAACGTAACTGTCAAAATCAGCTGTTGTGCATCTTGTAAGCATCGATCGTCGACCGTCGTCGTCACAAAATCGCGTTTTTGAGAGAGAAATTACGCATTTATCAGACTTTTACTATTGGAGATTGTAAAATGGCTTCAAGATTTAGTGGTGCTTTACAGTTAACGGACCTAGACGACTTTATAACTCCGTCACAGGTGAGTGATTTGACTAACCTCAAATTGTACTATTTAGTAAGTAAACACTGAATTTGCTCATTAACCTCTGTGAAATTAGCTTTTAATTACGATTAGATACGCTTGAATTATCATTTAAATTACAATTCACCCTGTTACAGTAACATAGCAATCTATGAGCTAATTAAAAAAAAAAAAAAAACGAAAATACTTAATTATATGCACATTTTTATAATAGTTACTTAACAAGGCCACACAATTTACATAAATATAAACCACAATATGTGTGACTGGAAACACATTTTTTTCAAAAACAATTTATTTTTAGGAATGTATAAAACCAGTCAAAATTGAGAAGAAAAAAACCAAAACTGGTGCGAAGATAAAGATTGGCGAGGATGGATACTTCGACATCTCCAGCGGGCAAGAACAGAAGTTAAAGAAGGTGGAGATCACACTGGCGGACTGCTTAGCTTGCAGCGGATGTATCACGTCAGCTGAAAGTGTGTTGGTTACCAAACAGAGTCAAGAGGAATTGCTGAGGTAATTAGATTTGTATTTACAATTTTATTGACTACTAGATTTCCGCCCAGCCGTTTCACCTGCTGCCACTCATTTTTCCATGGTAATAGTAGTTTTCCCGAGGTTAAAAGTGGCCTATGTGTTATTCCGGGTTATACTCTACCTGTGTTACAAATTTCATCCAAATTGGTCAAACCCTTTGAGGGTGTAAAGGGTAACAAACATACATACACACTCTCAGATTTATAATATTAAGTATGGATTGTATACTTGTATACATTTTGCACATCTACTATTTGAAAATCTCTCTTTTGAAGTGTTTTATCACTAGTTAATATTTTGTCTGTGGGAGTCCATATTAAGACTGTGTTAGAGTCTGTGTAGAAAGAGAATAGGTGTGGGTAAAACATGGGTAAAAAGTGAAATTATCATTTTTGTAGGTTGCTATGACATTTCTCATACTGAGGCAAAGAGGCACCCCCAAATCTCACACTGTTTTTTTTTTCCACACAGACTCTAATCATATTATAGATTTACTCATCCAATAAAGGATTTCTCACAGATGATCCAATATTGTATGCTATTAAAAATCCTTAAAATATTTAAATAAAAGATTTATGAGCTTATGTTCACTCCTTGAAATATTTGCAGGTATTTATTTACATCTGCCTAATTTCATTTTATAAATTTTTAACACCTGCTAAGTCTGTCCCAGAGCTGGTCAAAGTCTTTCTTTTTGCATACCGATCACTGTTGTGGCTATTGCCGTGTGATGCCTGCTTAGAATTGCATCACCCCATTTCTTTCGCTTGGCAGTTGTAAGAGGCGACTAAGGGACTCGAGGGTGTGTATTGCAATTTTAGGCGATAGGCTGGCAACCTGTCACTATGGCGTTACACAATCTGAATGACCCTCAAATATTTGTCAGACGTGGCGTAATGTCAGTTTTTTGCGCTCTGCCCACCCCGCAAGGGATTATAGGCGTGATATGTGTGTGTGTTGTGGCTATTTCTCCGTAAATTATGTGTCAAACTCAAAGAGGTATTATATCTTGCCTGTACTGTACACCAACACAAAGTTAATATCCAACATGAAGGTATTGAATGTAGTTTTGACTTATCTTTATTTCCAGGGTATTCTCAGAAAGGAAATACACAGACAACAAGGGTGAGACAAAAGATGTGAGTCTCATAGTGATATCTCTGTCACCACAACCAGTGCTGTCCCTAGCTGCAAGGTACAAGCTCACTCCAGATGAGGCCACCAAGAAACTAGCAGGTAATATTTCTATAGTTTTTTGTTTCTTTATTGCTATTACTAAAATACAGTAAAATATTCCTTTTCACCTTCAGCTTAAAAATATTTTTCCTCGTAAAATCAGTGAAATAAATTATATTTTATCCACTTGCTTAAGTTTCTCCACCCTGCGACGCCGAAGGCGGTAGAAAACCATCTATAATTTAGCCAGTGTTGCCGGAAATTGTAGTGCTGCTCTTGCCAAAACAAATTTTTTTTTGTTGCATCATTTTTCTACATAATTACTTCCCAGTTGACTTTTACAACACATTAACAAACTTCGGCCGTAAAAAACGTTTGCTATCGCCATGTCTGACAAATATTTTAGGGCCGTTTTAGAAAAACTTGTATCACTTTAGTGACATATAGTCACCTAAAATTAGCCCTCAAATACACAAACATATAAAATGAAACCCCGCGGGAAATGAACGGGGTGATGTTATTCTAACCCGACATAACACGTCAAAAGAAATGTAATTTCACTTATTTTGCAGCGTTTTTTTACTAAATCCTAATTACTTTTCATTGGCTCAGTATATACTCTCTAACTAAAACGACGATCGCATTACTAGCGGCGACGCCACATGGCATTGTGTCGCGTTCCTTACCCGCTGATTTTGCAAGTTTTTTTTTTATTGCTAGTCACGCGTGGCACGGCTCCATCTACCGGGTTAGTTTTGCAACTAATAAAAAGAACGATAATGTATTTACAGGTTACCTAAAAAGTCTTGGCGCAGACCTCGTCCTAGACATGACGGTAGCCGAGGACCTATCACTGTTGGAGGCTCAGCAAGAGTTCCTACGTCGTTACCAGGAGCAGCAGGCCGACCCTAGTGGGAGACACTTGCCCATGCTCGCTAGCTCATGCCCAGGTAACGTGCGTGAAAGTCGTGGGTTCGAGTCCTACTCGTGTGAAATAAATAAATATTCTGGACATTTCACACAGCGCCATCTAGCCCCAAACTAAGCAAAGCTTGTACTATGGGAACTGAATAACTGATATTATTACTTATTTACTTTTTTTTTTGTAATTAAATACATATTATTCATAGAAAACAATCAGACTAAACACAAATATCTGAAAATTTTACTTTACAAAATAATATTTATGTCTTGTGGGGATCGAACCCACGACCCATGGCTTATAAGGCAGGGGTACTATCCGCTACGCCATCGGGCCCGTCAAAAAAAAAAAAAATTTTTGTTACTTTATTTGTTTTGTTGAAATAAGGCCAATAATACGAGATAAAGAATGTAAACAAGCTGGATAAAGACAACTGACATTAATACTATTAATAGTCATAATGGCTGTTACTCAGTCATATTAATATTGTTTACATTCTGTATCTAGTTTCTTTGGCCTTTTTTCAGTGTTTATTTGCCCTACAAGTTAGTACAGACTGTTTTGTCATTTATTGTTTTGTATTAAAGAAACAAAATTGCAATGTTTAATGCAGAAATCTGTCAGACTTGTAACTGTCTTCATCCGTTAGTTCGACATATTTAATGAAGAACAATTTACTAAATATGTTACCTACTTCCTACTTAATGCCTTCTGTAGTAAATTTCAGGTAAAAAAAAAAAAAAATTAGCTCAATTTCTTTCTCAAGTCTTCTGTCGTGTGGAACACCGAATCGACAAACGACCCGATGGACCCTGTTGTCAAAAACCTCCTTCTACTATGAGTAGCCCTGCACACTATTTAAATTATACCGTTTTTATAGGTTGGGTGTGCTACGCGGAAAAGACACACGGCAACTTCATTCTGCCATACATATCCACGACAAAGTCGCCGCAGCAGATCATGGGGTCCCTCGTGAAACAACACCTGTGTAGGTAGGTGCAACCTGGCCAGGTTTTTGACGGGATTTCCTGTTTAGGGTTCAAGTTCGGGGAAAAATTAAATAAGTAAAAATTTAAAATTTTTGAAAAACTGTCTTTGTGGGCAAATGGAAATTAACCCCTTACTGCATGGAATTTTATATCTATGCGGGAAAAAAATATGACATATTTTTAACTCATAAAAAATATTTAAAAAAAAAATCTTTGTTTTGATTTTTTTGTGATTTTTTAAATTTTTGTTCATATTTGGTACGCTATGCATTTTATGGAATAAAATTGTTTATACCAAATATGGGACGGCATGCAGTGTGAGTGCAGGTGTTAATGACTGCTGAGCGCAAATGCAAAGTCCCATGCCTTAAGGTTAACCTGGCTAGCTCTAGAGCAGTGTCTTTACTTTTATATATTTTTGTCCAACCCGAGTCGTGTTTTATATTAAGGCCAGTTCAAATCTGAGCGGTATCCCCTGGGTACTTGAGTAGCTTTACAAAATCGTTTGCCTATTTGTACCTTTGTACCCATCCATCAGAACAGCGCTACCCACGTACCCAGCGAATAGCGCTTAGATCTTGGCGCTTAGATAGATATCTTTTTTACCATGACAGATCTACTTCTGTCCATTGACTGTCAATAAGCGTATTTTATTTTGATTCTTTGATTTGTAGAAGCCGAGAACTGAACCCGGGAGAGGTGTACCACGTCACCTTCATGCCGTGCTATGATAAGAAGCTCGAGGCGTCCAGAGAGGACTTCTATAGCGATGTTTTGAGCTGCCATGATGTGGACTGCGTTATTACTGCCAGTAAGTGAACATTGTATAATGTTATCCTAAATAAATAGGACTGTCTGTGTTAACTTGTTGTCACGGCTTTCAACCAACCAAACGGCCTCAGGTTTCAGTGTCTCGCTTACTTATTTTTGGCATTAAAACTTGGTTAATTGGCCATTAAAAGTTAAATTATTCATTTCTAAATAATAATTTACAAGATTGTCTTTTAGAAAGGCCGCATTCTTGTATCTTATTTAAAAAAATTAATACGAATTTAGCATTAAAACAAAAAAAAAAACATACATGAAAATTATAAGCATACTTACGACGCATACTTGAATCCATTATCAGAAATGATTTGCACTTGCTTTTTGTCTCTTTATATAGAAATTGTTATAAAAAAAATATTGTAAAATTATAACATTTATCACGTATTAAAATACTCATTTATCTCCCGACAGTTGAACTAGAACAGATGCTGGAAACCAAGTCGCAGTCATTAAACGACATTGAAGGCGTTGACCTGGACTGGCCCTGGAGTAGCGAGGGTCAGCCTCTGATACGAAGACACATCGGGTCAGGATCTGGAGGCTATGCTGACCAGGTTTTCTTGTATGCTGCAGCGGAGTTGTTTGGAGAAACTGAGGCGCAGCTCACTTACAGGAATCTTAGGTAAGTTGCAAGAGATTGTGAGAAACGGACATTTAGGTAAAAGGCATTTTAAAACTGGACTGTTTGGGGAGTAACATTGAAGAAAAGGAAATATGAACACGGTGGACATTTCGGTAAAGAATCTGTTTAGGACGGATATTTTGGGAATGAGTCAGTTTAGAACACATTTTAAGAAAGGTACTAGAGGGCTATTACATCGACTGGCCCTGGAGTAGCGAGGGTCAGCCTCTTATACGAAGACACATCGGGTCAGGCTCTGGAGGCTACGCTGACCAGGTCTTCTTGTATGCTGCAGCAGAGTTGTTTGGAGAAACTGAGGCGCAGCTCACTTACAGGAATCTTAGGTAAGTTGCAAGAGATTGTGGGAAACGGATATTTAGGTTATGGGCATTTTAGGATAAGACATTAAAAAACTAGTAGGTAAATTTTGAGAGTAAAGCTGAAGGAAGGGAAATTTAAACACGACGGAAAAGAATCGAATAGAATTTCGGGAAAGAATCTTTTTAGGATATTTTGGGAAGGAGTCAATTTACCTCTAGGAAAGCACATGGAAGACACGCTATTAATTTAAAGGTACTAAAGACTACTATGACCTCGACTAGTCCTGAAGTGGCGAGGGTCAGCCTCTGATACGACGACACGTCGAGTCAGGTTCTTGAGGTTATGCTGTACAGCTGTTTATGTATAGCGCTGCTGATAAAAACTTTTAAACTGTAAAATTACTGTCAAACGAAGATATAAATAAAATGCTAAGTAGCGACCTACATGGATATTGCTCCTAGCGACCTCTAGGAGCTACTACAAAAAGCTCACTCAAGTGGTTCACAAGCTAGCAAGACGGTATATAAGTTCTTAACATATACGCAAGATGGCGCCACGTGACAACATTAAGACTGAAACGCGGTATCGAAGTGTTCATTGCGTACCGCATATTTACATTTTCCAATCCTATGCAGGTGGACCAGTCCCCTGGCCACAACATCCGGCCTACCCTATTACCGACATTACCTGCAACCCTTTATTCTGCCTACTGGCATTCCACCTGTCACCCGCCATACACTGCATTTTAATACCAGCGTATTGAACTCTTATTTAGACTAAAAATTTTCATAAGTACATACATATATCACCCCTTGCGGGGTACGCAAAGCGTTAACGACCGCATAAACGAATATTTTCGCTACGTCTGACAAACATTTAGGATCATTTAGAAAACTGTGTATCTCCATAGTGACCTGTCTCAACCGATTGCCTTAAATTGCAATAATGCACATGTAACCCTCGAGTCCCTTAGTTGCCTCTTACGACACCCACGGGAAAGAAATGGGGTTATATTCTAAGCCGACATCACACGGCATTTTCAAAAGTAGAACGTCGCATTTCATTCAGCTACGCATCGCCCCATTTTCTAGACTGTTCCTGCTACGTATTGTATGTAATAGGGCGTGCAAGTAGCAAGTACCGTAGTAGTAATGTATGCGTGCGCGTGCAACTGCGCTGCCGTCTGGCGCCTCCGTGACTCATAAAGGGCTGCGGTTGTGGAATGCTGGAAATAAAATACACTCGTGTCGGATTTTTCAGCTACGCACATCATTTGGGGACGACACTATGAAAATTAATAAAAGTAAATAAACTTTGCCTAGAAATTTAAAAATCAATTTACAACTGTGAAATCCATATGAGAACGAAGCGCAACTTAGGGATCCTGATCTTGAAAGTCTAAAAATGTTAGCCATCAAATCTAAGCCCGTCGAAATTCACTAGGACTGACATCCTTGTGAAGTTTGCGAATAGCCTTTGTTAGATGGAGTCTCAGCTGTGCGGAAGACAATAGTCGTTATGACAGTTATTGATAATGAGAACATCATTGGCTAATTTACAGCAAGTATAGTAGCGATTTATAGGTAATTTCTTTTACGTTAGACAACATACAATCATACACATATCACGCCTTTATTTGTTGCAGGGTAGGTACGCAGAGCAATAACAGCCGTAAAGTACTGTCACTATCGCCGCGTTTGACAAATATTTGAGAGCCATTTTAGAAAAATCGTGTACCTATCGGGTGACAGCCTGTCGCCTAGAATTAAGATACACATGAAACCCTTGTGAAATAGAAATCCCCTTATGTCTCCGCCGTATTTGTCGAAATGCATATCAGCTTTTAGTCAAAACCCCAATAGTAATTTGACTTAATTCTAGCTGTTAGCCCTCTACCTAGCCCTATGAATGAATTATCATGACCCCGGGATCAGGCGGGAAACTGCGCCGCGGCTCGCGTGTGGCGCAACGCGTCTTACTATTCTGTACCGGGTGTTTCTTATTTCAAAGCAAAGATGTTTAGACCTTTGTACAACTACATTTATTTTGCTTATTATTGAGTTTCTGGACCGAGGCATTTGGATATTATCATACTTTAGGCGCATTATGTCCATTCCTCAAAATGTTCGATTCTAAATTACCTATACCTACTTCCCGTAAACTAAATTCATTCAAAATTTTGTACACCAATATGATTTGGACCTTGGAAATTTTGTAAATCGGAATTTCTAAGAACTGAATGTTTTAAATAGTACCTTATGACTTATGATATGAGGCATCTTATTGCGAATTAGATAGTATGCGCCTATAGTACGAATACCAGCTAAAACAGTAGCCATTGGAAAACACGGCTGGATGGGAATCTAAAATATGGTTACGAACACTTGGCAGTTTTTCAGCAACCGGACATTTAAGTTTGTATTATTAAGTATTTATAATTTACTATATTTACTATCCACTATATTTTACTATACACATTTTTTCCGGATGACCCTCAAATGTTTGTCAGACGTGGCGCAAATGTCCGTTTTATGCGGCCATTTTTGCTCTGCCTACCCCGCAAGGGATAATAGGCGTGATATGTGTGTGTATGTATGTATGTATGTATAATTTACTAGCTGGTGACTGCGAACTTCGTTTCGCTGACTGAATATTATGGTTAGCATACTCGTACCACCGCCAGTACCAGTGTTTCTTGCTTTTGACTTTAACTAAACTCCATTACCTAGGTACCATGTAAAATTTTGACTTCTGCGCGATCGTTATTCAATTTACTTGCTCTGAAATGAAGAAAATGTCCATCACGCTGATTAGCTTTTGCGGAAACTTTACCTACGATTAGTTTTTCGTAAACTTGTTCAATGTAGAGAATCACGCGTTTTACTGTTTTGTTATTTATACATGCGTTGCGTATACTTCATGTTATTCTAATACCAGTTGCAAATTCCGATATTTCTTCCATTGTTTCAGTTTCTGATTAGAATGGCTGCGTTATTTATACTTATAAATCAAAATATTTATCTCAGCTGAACACATTCCACATAATAACGACAAACAATTTAATTTGAGTGAACCAATGGGAGTTTTTCTATTGACAGTTCTCTTGATAGTTCTGAATGTCAAACCAGAGGGCGCTACGCTAAACTGAAATTTTGACGTTTCAATATGGCTGGCGTCAGCCATAGTTTTTAGTTTTGTCACAGGTTCCGTTTCACGTTGTGTTCGTTACAAATTAATTATGTTTGTTTGATTTAATACAAAATAAACTTATCGCCTTGCTATTATATTGAGTGTCATTCGTGTAAGCAAACAAATAACCAATAATACATCTAGAACAATTCAATAAACACAAAATAAAGAATAATTTATAAAGTGGTACAGATTTTGTGTAAAGAAACGTTATTTCAATTAAGCTTGGCGCCCTCTACATGACACTCGAGAATCCCTAGAAAATTTCCCATTGCATTTTTTCAAAGAAGCAGATCTGCAAGACGGCGCTGAACGACGCCAAATATATTCTACATAAATTCGCGTCACTCCAATAGGCCCATTTTGACAGCTGTCATAATCATGCTTATGCCTTGACATATGGTCTTCTTTTCTTGGTTAACATCACTGTTAACATGTATTCTAGTATGGGTTTGACAGATGTCAAAATTGGCTTATTTTAGTGACGCGAATATAAATCGAAATAACTGTCAATATCTGAGAGTTATATGGCTATAAGGCTTCGTACAACGACGTCCTTCGAAATTGCTTCTTTGAATTTCTTTTTTAACTGTTTTGCGGAGCAGCAGTCGCAGGGGCTTCCATCGACAAGGAGTAACTAAAAAAGTTACAAGGTCTACGTACTCATAAAACCTAACAACTTTCCCTATCATACAAGGGCCGAAATATTGAAAAAATAATTGGGGTTTCCATAGTTAATTTAACAGCTGGACGGCAATTATGTATGGGATGTCCAATTTGTGTGTTCCATGGGAAAAGTTATTATGTACACATTGTGTAAGTGTAATGTGTACAATTCTTTATTGTACACATTAATACAAAAGGTGAAAAACTTAAATTTAGTTACAAGGGCGAGCTTAATTCTATGAGAAATCTCTTCCAGCCAACCCAATGGAGATGAAAGAGGAGAAAAAGCGGGAACTTGAAAAAAAATTAAATTATGTATTCAGTTTCATGAGTACCTTGACCTCCATTCGGCTGTAATACTCTTTTTGTTACTATAGGGTAAAATTTCACTAGTGACCGATAGCAAAAACTCAAGATGGGCTGGTGATAAGGAACAACTTTCCCCAAAGAACAAAGGTCGAGCGCGTTAAAAAAAACCTCCCATACAAAATTGCCGATCAGCTGATTTGGTTTACAATGGAAGCTTAAAATATTTTTGTCATATTTGTACCTATATGATTTCTTAAGGAAAGCTGTTCCTTATCTCTGTCTTCTGTTTTCAGTATCGTTTACTATAGTTCATAAAATATAGCTTGAGCTCTATGATGTCAGATTCATTCAATTCGTCGTTTGTCACAATAAAACAATTTTAAACGGATTTAAGTTGTGTTTATTTTGGATTTTACAATTATTCTTACGTTTCGAGCTCTTTACGGAGCCCGTGGTCAGGGATGACTAAGGTGTTAGACGTCATTATTTAGAATATAAATTATTTTTGTTCTACCGCCATCTATTCCCAATCCAGTATCTCTGTTGAAATTCGGATGTTTTTGAATTTCTATGGCTTCCCGTACTTTCCTAGGAATGAATGTCTTCTATCTCGCTAGGATTGCTGTCTTATCAAATCTGGCATAATGGGTGGGGTTTGTCCTTTTCGCTCTCCCTTGGTTTCCTATCTAGCTACCTGCTGTCAAAAGAAATCCTATAAATAACAGAGTACAGTTAATTTTCATCCGATATAAGAGTGTACTTGTTGTAGGAATCCTGACTTCAGAGAGGTGTCACTGGAGAAGGACGGCAAAGAAGTGCTCAAGTTCGCCATCGCCAACGGGTTTCGAAACATTCAGAACTTGGTGCAGAAACTGAAGAGGAGCAAGTCGCCGTACCACTACGTGGAGGTCATGGCTTGCCCGTCAGGTCAGTTGTAGAAATGTTTGTGTTAATTGGGTCATTTGTCGACTCGGTGTCCCGCAGAACTTGGTGCAGAAACTGAAGAGAGGCAAGTCGCCGAATCACTACGTGGAGGTCATGGCTTGCCCGTCAGGTCAGTTGAAGAAATGTTTGTGTTTATTGGGTCATTTGTCGACACGATGTCCTGCAGAACTTGGTGCAGATACTCAAGAGAGTCAAGTCGCCGTACTACTACTGCCCGTCAGGTCAGTTTTAGTAATTTTTGTGTTTATTGGTTCGTCGACTCAGTGTTCTGCAGAACTGAGTCACTTTTACGGATGTTTTACATTTATTGATAAGTCACCAATCCCCGTTGCAACTTAACACAGACTGTTACTTATTTTTAACTTACATTTAGGACTTTCACTGTTCCATGAGCATTGATTTTTCTAACTTATAAGTCATCACCCCAATTCTACCTTCGGTTGTTGTAAAAAGCGACTAAAACATAATCATTCAGGGAATGAGCAGCAGCGTTCCCTGTGAATGCAACAACTTACACTGCGCTCGTCAATCCGCCGCCGAGTGTGGTGAGTATGGAAATATCCCCCGATAGGGAAAGGCCCATGTCCAGTAATGGACCGCTGTGGCTGTTAATGGTAATTTAATTATTAGTATAGTGTGAGTGTATTTCACAATACAATCTGCTTACCACACCTATACATCTTCACTTCACAAATCTTGGTCATTCAAATTACTATGCATACCTTTCAACATGATTATTCTTCCATAGGTTGTCTAAACGGCGGCGCGCAAGTCCGCCCTGTCACAGGCGAGAGCGGACGCGAGTTAGTAGCACAACTAGAGGCCCTATACACCCAGCTCCCTCTAGCGAGCCCTACGGAAAGTAAACTAGTTCGTAAGTTGTACACAGAGTGGCTAGACGGTAGAGATAGTGATAAAGCGGAGGCTGTGTTACACACTAGCTACCATGCGGTAGAGAAGTCGGATATAGCGCTGAATATTAAATGGTAAAACTGATTATGTAACTAAAAGTCAACAAGCAGCTCCCTCTAGCGAGCCCCACGGAAAGTAAACTAGTTCGTAAGTTGTACACAGAGTGGCTAGACGGTAGAGACAGTGATAAAGCGGAGGCTGTGTTACACACTAGCTACCATGCGGTAGAGAAGTCGGATATTGCGCTGAATATTAAATGGTAAAGCTGATTCTGTAACTAACAGTCTTAAACACGCAGCTCCCTCTAGCGAGCCCCACGGAAAGTAAACTAGTTCGTAAGTTGTACACAGAGTGGTTGGACGGTAGAGATAGTGATAAAGCGGAGGCTGTGTTACACACTAGCTACCATGCGGTAGAGAAATCCGATATAGCGCTGAATATTAAATGGTAAAACAGATTCTGATAGCACGTTCACACCATGCACATGCTCCTGCTCCTGCCGCTGTCGTGAATATTGCTAGAACAGACGAGGGTGAGTGTTCACACACTGCCGTCATACTCTTTTCTCAGCAATACGAGTGAGCAAGAGCAATACATTCCACAATCGTTCGTGCTGCCGTTTCTTTGACTCGCGCACAAAAAGCCGACTTTCGACGGAGCACGGGAAGTGGCAGCAGAATGACGAGTAGCAGCGCGAATAACCTGTTTACATATTCGCGCTGCCCACTTCCCTTACTATTTCCCTGCCCATATTGGCATCGTGTGAACGTGCTATAACTAACAGTCTTAAACAAGCAGCTCCCTCTAGCGAGCCCTACGGAAAGTAAACTAGTTCGTAAGTTGCATACAGAGTGGCTAGACGGTACAGACATTGATAAGGCGAAAGACAGCTCCCTCTATCGAGCCCTACCAAAAACAAGCTTAGCTTGCAAGTTAAATAATGTTAACGTTTATGCAGGCCGAGTAATTAAAATTTATTTAAACAGCAATAAAATTGTTGACTAAAAAACACTTTATGTTCCCGGCCTGATCCGACCAATACATTAAACCACATGAGAAAATAAGAAATTGAAAAAAAATTAGTGCTCGCCAGGGCTTGAACCTGGGACCATGAGGTACCGTCCTCCCACTGCTCTACCAACTGAGCTACAGGCGCCTCGTCTGACACTTCAAAATTTTCAATCTCTTGGTAGTCGTCTCGAAGAGACGTACAAGTGACATCTGAATTTCGTTATTATAACGAATACTATGGTTAGTCCATAATTAGAGCAGGAATTCAAACCATGCGATGAAGCTTTGCTTATTTAAAATTCAATTTCTTAATTTCATTAATGAAAATAATAAACCACTGTGGGTGCATTATAAACCATAGTACACGTAAGAACATGTTTTAAATCTACAAACAGTTTCTTATTGCGGTGTAGTCCGCCCGCGCGGCGTTGCTATTGTAACGATCTGATCAAAATAACAATAATTTATCTGTTGATAAACTCGGAGATGTTATTTCTCAATTGATTTGCGCAATGAATAAACATGATTTTGGTTCAGAGATTAGGAAAACATCTTGTTAGTAAATAACGTATTTACGTAAATGCGTCGTCAAGCGCTGACACTTGCAGACGCTTGTAATTGTAACATAATAAGATCATTGCATGTAGAATTATAGAAGTAAACTAGCGGCCTGCCCAGCGGTTTCACCCGCTGCTAATCTTTTTCCCGCGGAAATAAGACATTTTAATATGGCCTATGTTCAGCTGGTATAATGTAGTCTTCTTATAACGTTTTTTTTATTCGGTTCAGTACTTTCGGAGCCTGTTCAATTCAAACAAACAATCATATTTATTATCTTAATAATATTAGTGTAAATATAGAATAGCAATAAGATAGTCCATACTGTAAAAAGAATAGAATCTGGCCGACAGAGGCGAAATAACTAAAAAAATGCTCTGATTCAACGGGCAGGCTTAGATTACTTATAAATAAACACAGCAGATAGTAGGCCTGTTTTCCTGTTCGCTCCAGTCCCAACAATTCAAAATTATATACCGAACAATCTCCTTGCGTGTCCTGGTCAAGTTTACGGTCATTGGCAAAATACGTCTGAAATAAAGAGATGTGAAGCCATTAAAAAAAAACCTTGCGGGGTAGGCATAGCGTAAACGGTCGTAAAAACGAACATTTACGCCACGTCTGACATACATTTGAGGGTCATTCAGAATATGTATCGCCATAATGACAGGTTGTCAGGCCATTGCCTAAAATAGCCATATACATATAACCCTCGAGTCCCCTTAGTCGCCTCTCGGGAAATAAATGGGGTGATGCTATCCTAAGCCGACACACGGCAGCAATCAAAGAAAGTTGTAGGTAAACCGATTCTTATCAACTTCCTGTTTCAATTCAAACCAATTTGTTTACGCAGACGTGTTTATAATTAAATCCGCTTATCGATGGGTAATTCGCGACAAATGGCTCCAGACACTCGAATGATGTTTTGATAACTTGCAGACATAATCATCGCTTACTTTCCTTTCTATCTCGTCTATAAGTCTAAGTTGTGATATTCTACGAGTTGCATATTTTATAAATTGCTGTTGAATGATTTGTATATTATAGAATTTAAGTACTAAGTACTCGTTGTTATTCGTTTATCTGTATGTAAATAATGATTATATGTTTTTATTGTAATTTAATATAGTAAACTAAGTGAATGGAAATATATTTGATTTTTGAGAAGTAAAATGTCTGTACTAATTTTGAGTAATTATTATTTATTGTATAAAAAAAAGCAAACATACAGTTCAAACTTAAAATTAAAACCACAGGCAAGCTTATCACTGAGCTTATATTTATTTCGTGTAGCAGATTTTTTCACGTGATTCAAAAAATTATGTCTTAAAGTAGATGTATTATTTATTACCTTTGACCTATTTGAGCGTTTTTGGTTCTAGACGAGTAGTCCCATATGATACCTTAGCTACTTTTTTAATACAAGCTAGCAAGACATGGCATTTATGTTTGACAAAAGTACCATACATACATACACATATCACGCCTATAATCCCTTGCGGAATGGGCAGAGTGCAAACGGCCGCAAAAAACGGACAATAACGCCACGTCTGACAAACATTTGAGGGTCTATCGGAAAATTGTATATCGCCATAGTGACAGGTTGTCAGCCCATCGCCCAAAATTGCAATACACACCCTCGAGTCCCTTGACAAATTACAAAAGTAATTACAATGAGAATCTGAAAGAATGTTGTGCATTGTCACCGGCGCGGCGGTAGCGGCATTATTTTGATCGTATGTAGATCGACGCGTCACCAACGTGTAAAGGTCGCCGGTATAAGGCCAGGAACACAATTATCATCTAGTTTTCATTAATAAACCCAACCCTACCCAAGGTCTGCTGGTGGGGATTTCTTTTTACAAATACGTAGGTAGAACTGTTGTGAATTGTTCCATACTTATATGTGCTCTATGTATTTTTATTAAACATATTTTATATTGCACAGAACATAATTACATTGGAAAAAACCGAGAAAAAACACAGCACAATAAGGCAGCCTTAATGCTAAAGTAGCATTATCTTCCAGGCAAACTTTGGGTGATATGGAGAGTGCAAACATATAAGTTAGTTGTGTGCAATAAACCGTTTAATTTTTGAATTCCATAACTTTCACATCAATGTCGTCAGATTCGAACGAGGGTTTCCAATCAATATTGGATACATCACGTCTTAAGGCCTCCAAGTTGATTCCTCGAAAACTGCGTAAGTGGAGAAATATCTCGAATCTCGAACGTAATCTGCACTCTGCCTGATTTAAATGTTTTGTCTACTCTCTCAATAGTGCATAATGATAGATAACATATGTATAATCATCTCGCATACATGGTGTAAAACAAAAGTTATCACAGAGTGTTGGCCGGGTCTTACAAGTTAGTGCAGAATGTTTGAAATTTTATGTCAGTGTTGTGTAAAAACTTAGTCTAATAACAAAAAAACCTACATTATAAAATGTATAGGTAGTAAGTACACATAATAAAATAACCCCTAGACTTATTGTGAAATACCAACAAGGTGACCCAACTTAGTAAACAATTTTTTAAATAAAGTTTTGGGGTTTCCTAAAATTCTATTCAATGCAAATGATTTTTCGTTTGTATACTTGAAATATATTCAGAAAATAAATATTTTGCTTCATTTTCAACGTTTTTTCCAAGAGTTCAGCAAGTCAAGGGCTTTTAAAAAGATGTGCGCTAAAATAAACAAATCTGCGGAAGTTGCGTCTAACGTTACGGAGGAATCATCATGATCAGTTCAGTAATGTATGGTAAGATTAAGATTTTTATTAATTATTTAAATTGTTTACATATGGTAAAATAACTGCACCTTTACAAAGCTACGGAAATGTTCAAGAACTTAATTTAAAACACGTCAGCGTGTTAGATATGTAATTTTAGAGAACTTGCAAAATTGCACCGGATTTGAACCTGCGCAGTCGCTATCACGAGTAGCGACGCCTCTACCGACTGGGCTACCGTGGGTCAGCTACACAGTAACGCGTGGCATGGCTTCTACCGGGATAGTTTTGCATGCAGCCGAAGCGATGAAAACCCGCGATAAATTGAGTACAAAATATAAAACCGTTTCATCTTTTTGGGTATACAATTTTAGAAATCCTGCCTGCGGTGCAATTGTGCAAGTATAGGTACTCCAAAAATTATATTGAGTCTGTTTTTAATTATTGGTTCAAGTATATCGACAGAAACGATTTTCTAAGAAAAAGAGGTTTTGTCATTCCCTAATATAGTATTTTCTAATTCCACTGTGCAGTTTGGCTGGAAGAGATCTCTTCATAGAGATAAGCTCACCTTTGTGACTACGTTTAATATTCAAATTTATTGTAATAATCTGGTACACAATAAAGAACTATTACGAAATAATTATGTCGAAATATTACTTTTTGGTTATTCAACATAGCATGAGTCATTTATTCATCTCTGTTATGTATGATAATCTTGACGTTGTTCTCAGAAAAAGTAACTAAGTAACGCAAGTACCTAGTGTAACGTAACCCTTACGACCCGTCCACGCCCCTATACGTATGCGGTGACCTTAAATCGGCTTATATGAATATTCTATCGTATCGTAGCGTATCGAGCCAGTGTGGTCGTGATTGCGAGTCAAACAACCAAACAAGAAGACTGAAAAAAACGGAAACGTGAAACACATGGACGCAGCTTCATCACGCGTGTGTTTACAAAACATTTGACGTGATTTCCTGAAGTTCCAGCTACAGTGAAGTATTGAATTGAAAGTGATAGTGGTCTGTGCGATGGGGGACTTCAGAGTGACGAACGCGAGTAGAGCGTATGTGATACTGTTCTGCACATTGATAAAGGCTGTGATCAGTACGGGGCTAGGGAAGTGTCCCGTCTACCCGTCACTTCCAAACTTCGATATACAAAGGGTGAGTTTATTTTATTTATATCTTACTAGCGGCCTGCCCAGCGATTTCACTCGCTGCTAACCGTTTTCCTCGCGGGAATAAGACACTTTAACCCTGATGAACATAGGCTATTTTAAAGTGTAGGATTCGAATGGTAAAAGAATTTTTTAAATCGGTCCAGTAGTTTCGAAGCCTATTCAATTCAAACAAACAATCAAATCTTTCCTCTTTACAATATTAGAGTAGATACTCATTGAAGAAGTTTAGACAGGAGGGTTTGATATACACATCGTTGAGTCCTTGCCACATTTTCTTCACTTCAATTTAAACCTACTTCCTAACACATCGGTTCGATAACTGCCTCTGTCTAATGGTCAGTTTGGCCATTGTAGCCGGAGGTCTCAGGTTCAATTCTGTCTGATACTTATTTGAGAATTTATTGTTCAATTATTGATATTGTTCCTATTTAATTTTGAATTAGGCAAGATAAACCTGATAGTCCGAAAGAAAGATGGTTCCGTGCTTCGCAAGGCACATTAAGCCGTCCTTCCGGATTGCTGTCTATGATTGATTACGTAGATACCGCTTTTTACACAACCACGTCAGTGGTCTACAGCGACCTAAAAAGTTTAATACCAGGGTTCGTAGGTTCGTTCGTCGACCCGGTGTCCCGTTCTTTCATACACAAATCACACCTTTATCGCTTGCCGGGAAGGTAGAGTGTTTATCGACCGTAAAATTAGGTCGATATTGCCACGTATCTGACACATATTTGAGGGCCGTTTCAGAAAAATCGTATATCACTATCGTGACAGTGTGTGAGCCTGTCGTCTAAAATTGTAATTCTTACACATTAAACCCTCGAGTCCCTTTGTCGCCTCTTTCGACACCGGCGCAAAAGAAATGGGGTGATGCTATTCTAGGCCAGCATCACACGGTATTCATACAAATATGGTATTCAAAAATATTGCAAAATCACTCGTAGTTCTAGTGTAACCCAATTAAAGTTATTGCTAAAAAACATAACATGTAGGTAGAGTTACGGATTTTCGTTTTATTTTCGTCAAACGCCTGACTGACCCGATGGCGTAGCAGATAGTATCCCTGCCTGCTCCCCACAAAACAAATATTTTTAGATATTTATGTGTATAGTCTGGGTGTTTCTATGTTTACTATGTATTGATTTACTGTATATTATTGTATTTATATCAATTAGCTATCTAGTTCCCATAGTACAAGCTTTGCTTAGTTTGGGGCTAGATGGCGCTGTGTGAATTGTAGAGGATATTTATTTATTTATCTAAATATATATTTATTTATTTATCTAAATATATATTTATTAATAAATATATATTTATTAATAAATATATAAATATCTAAATAAATAGCCAATCTAGGTGTGTAAGAGACACTCGAATGATACGAGCTTTAAGTAATGCGGATGGACCTTCGTTCTGGTGACAGTATGATCCATTTCGTGTTTCTCAAAGCAAACTAGTATCGAATTCCCTTCGTGCACTTTCGTAACCAGTTTTTCGTAACTAGCTACGAAAATACGCTTTTTATTCACTGGAGAAATATTCTACCGGCAACGGAAGAAGGTAGAGGCACCGTAATTATAGGAAATTGTACCTATCAGAATCTGATCTGAATGTAAGGGCTAAATAAATTTAAAAGATTGGTAATCAATCTAAGTACACGAAAATAAAATGTTTGAGACTTACCTGATCCTGCGGACAAACTGTGTAAACAGTTTTGTGCGACTATGTTTGTTTAATGAATAGACACATTTGCGTTTTCTTAACTCAGGTATGGGCTTAGCCAAGTATAGGTTGCTTCTCCTTATTATCAAAACCTGAGATAAAAAGCATCACCATATGTTTACCGTAAATGTCGTAAATTACAACTAAATGCAAGTCCGGGCAATTCCTTGTAAATACAACAACGTGTACTGCGCTCGCTAACCCCCCTGCCAAACGTTGCGATTACATTTAACTAGGAGAGACCCGTGTTCAACAGTGGACTATTATGGCTGTTGTTGAAGACGATATAACAAGAAAACTTGTGCACTTTGTAAAAAAGTACAAATTATCGTTTCAGTTTAAAATACTGTTTACTAGTTTTGGACTTTATGAATATTCACCCTGTGCATTGTAGAGTGTCGTTGAACCTTCAGAATTTTACGTCTATCATACATAGTTAGCCTATCGATGAGTTAAGGTGAAATGGGCTTACAAATCAACCGCGAAAGGTTCGAGAGTGTTGGATTTTGTATCCCATTTCTTGAAACCTCCAAATTATGAGACGATATTGTTCGTTGTAATGCATATAGATATATGCTACAACACTATGGGGCTCAAAACACGATTGATTGAAACTGCTTCGATAAAAATGGCAATGTAAGCTCTCATTTTGCGTTTTTGGTCCGGTTTTCTAAACGTAAAAAAATGGACGGTTCGATTGTTATGTATCGTTTCAAATTTTATTTTGTGTCCTCTTCTTCCCATAGTAATGAATCTATGGTCTTACTTTTTGAAATATTTGTTTATTTATTTGACAATTAAATAAATGTTCAGTTTTTCCGGATCTGAGCTGTCATCGTCTGTTTCTCTCTAACGCAGCAAAAAGGAAAGAGACTAACTTTTGGGACTGATGCCGTCGTCTTAAAGAGGGCGGCTGATAATGACCCCAAATGACGACAATGGAAGATAGTGCCGATTCGTGTCTGTATTATTATGATTATGGCGTACCCTGGGGCAGGCCTACGTCCAGCAGTTGACTGCTATGGTTATGCTATATGCTGATGTGATGTACAGTCGGTTGTAGCACATAAGGTACCAAGGGTACTCCAAAAGAACTGAATTATTTTGGAACCCTGCAGTATTTTCTTCTTGACATGAATATATATTAATAGAAAATTACTTCTTTTATAAGAATAAGTTATTTTTTTATTATTTATTAACTTGGGATAAAAATAATTCAGTTCTTTTGGAGTACCCCTGGTACCTTATGTGATATAACCGACTGTACGTAGTTGGCTATCGTACATACTGAAATAAACTTCGTCTTTACCAACTGAGTAGGCACGAGAATGTGTAAAGTTAAATGCTTGATTGAAATAAACAATACTTAGTACTAAGTATTTCAGCTTCTATCTATGACTAGTAATACAACTACATAAGCCACAACAGTCCACTGCTGGACAATGGGCCTCCCCTATTGGTACAACCCTAATCTCTTCAAAGTAAGAGAGAACAGGCTTCTTCTGGGTGAGCTTGCTCCATCTTAGACTCTGTCTCTGTCCTATGACCTAGACTAGAGTCAAGAGCAAACCCATCCTTAATAAATAAAAAGAATTGCCATACTCACCACGCTTGGCAGACGGATTAGCGAGCGCAGTCCAAGTAAGTAAGTAAGTTAAAACACTTTATTGCACATTCAAAACACAAATAAAAACAGGAAAACTTAAACTAAAAATGTGCAAAGGCGGCCTTATCGCTGAAAGCGATCTCTACCAGACAACCTTTGGGTGGAGGAGAAATCAAAGGGAAGAAGAGAGTAGTGCATAAATAAAGGTAAGATCAAGGATCCAATCCAAGGTTTTATAGATGTTCACAAAAACGCTATTCTAAGCCGGCACCACATGGCCTACTAATAATAATAATAAAAACTGACCCTAGATTTTCTATTAATGCCCACTAGACCCACTGACCTATATTGCATCAACAGAGGTCAATAGAGACCTTGACACTTTGGATCATATTTTTTTTTTTTGCAATATAACGTGTTGGTAACTATACAAATTTAACCGCGGTAGCCCAGTCGGTAGAGGCGTCGCAACTACTGATAGCGAAAGTCGCCGGTTCAAACCCTGCCTGCGGTGCAATTTTGCAAGCAACCTAAGGGTTGATAAGAATTTAAAAAGAAATCATGTCATTATAACGTTGACACCAGGGGTTTATCGGGTCATTGGCTGACTCGTTGTCCCACAACAAAAAAAAAATCATTATAATAAGTACAGTAATGAAACCATAACAGCACTTATTACAGTTTGCGTCAACTACCTACTTATATTTATTTACCTATAATCATTTAGTAAATTAGTAAGTACTAGGTACAATATTGTAGGTACTTCTATGCTGTTAAAGACTTGTTTTGCATGATTGAACATAATCATCTCGCTGAAACACGTGACACGTAATTTTAGTACAATATGTCGTACAATTGTTCTTTGGGAAATAAAGAATTTTATTATTTATTAAGTACCTACGTATTTATATAAATATTATAGGAACATACAACAGCCTAATTAATAATTCTTACTAAATACATTAACAGCCACAACAGTCCACTGCTGGACATTGGCCCTTTCCTATCGGGGGGTAATGCCATAACAGCGCTTGGCAGGCGGATTAGCGAGCGCAGTGCAAGGTGTTGCATTTATAGGGAACGCTGCTGTCCATTCCCGGGATGAATTTATCCCTCAGTCGCCTTAGAATCAGTCCAATTCGTTTTTCTCAGAACAACTCGTAAGCCCAATGGTTGTTTTGGCTGGTTTTTTGAACAACCACGAATCTTCTCCGGGTGAGCTCCTGCTCCCCACCATACAGTCAGGTGTAGATTTCATAGCCCCGGGGCTAAAATTGTAGAGTCCAGTAAAAAAAAACACATCCACGGGTAGTACTGAGGTGATTCCATTCTAAGCCGCCAACCCCAAAATAGGGTTTTTTATTTACCTCGATGACGGTTCCAGATGACAGGCACATGGTACGAAGTGGAGCGCTCGTTCTACCTGATGGAGCTGTCTGCGAGCTGCACAGAGCTGCAGGTGCAGCTGAGCGAGCGAGGGTATCTCCTCATCACAGTCAACACCATCAACAGGTGGTACGTACCTACATTACGCCTATATCCCTTGCGGGGTAGGCAGAGCGTAAACGACCGTAAAAAACGAACATACACACCACGTCTGACAAACATTTGAGGGTCATTCAAAAATTGAGTATCGCCATAGTGACAGGTTGACAGTCCATCGCCTTAAATTGCAAAACACACCTTCACACGGCACTACGGTACGGTGGTACGTACCTGCATTATATGTATAGGGTGAAATTTTACTACAGATCGGGATGTTGATCAGGAACAACTTTCCCCAAAGCATATAGGTTGAAATACGAAAAATAAAACAGTACAAAACATACAAAATTGCCGATCAGCTGATTTGAGTTACAATGGATGCTCAAAATATTTTTTTCTTATTTCGACCTATGTTCCTTAGGGAAAGTTGTTCCTTATTACCAGCCCGTCCTATGTTTTCAGTATCGGTCATTAGTAAAATTTCACCCGATATACATACGTTACGCCTATATCTCTTGCGGGGTAGGCAGAGCGTAAACGACCGTAAAAACGAACATACACGCGACGTTTGACAAACATTTCAGGGTCATTCAGAAAATTGTGTATCGCTACAGTGACAGGTTGTAATTTTATTTCATGTCAGCCTATCGCCTTAAATTTGGTTCGTTGGATGACTCGGTGTCCCCATACGATAAGAAGAAGAAGCCTTAAGTTGCAATACACAATATGTTACCCCCGAGTTCCTTAGTCGCCTCTTACGATGACTCGCCTCGCCTCGGGAAAGAAGTGGGGTGATGTTCCTGGGTTTAGGCGACTCTACATGCCTCATACAGAAAATAAGTTAAAATAAAATAAAAAATGTAAGAAAAATTGCACCTGCCATACAAATAGACTTAGTCTTTGTTTCATACTTCGACCTATTCATTTCGACATGTTCATTGGGGAAAGTTGTTCACTATCACCAGCCCGTTCTAAGATCTCGATATCGGTCACTGGTAAAATTACACAATATACTTGTAAGTTATATACATTTTATAATTTTAAGGTACTGGTGAACAGCCTCGTCAGTGGCGCCACTTCACAAAAAAAATATTTTCTCTTAATACAAACAATCTATTGTTTAATGTCCGTTGCTAAAATTTTTAGTATTATAATTATGTAAAATTTGAACCTGCAAACTCAATGAAATATTCGCTGTAACTAAAGTTATGGACAAAAGGCTAAAAACGGCCACTTTTATTTATTAATTGCCATAACTGTAATTAAAGCGTATATTTCATTGAGTTCGCAGGTTCAAATTTTACTTATGGATAATACTAAAAACTTGAGCAACGGATATTCTGATAGATTGTTTGTTTAAAGAGTAAAGTTTTTTTGTGAAGTGGCGCCACAGTCTAGTCTAGGACGTTCACGGCTGCACTCGCCTTAATCGCAGCTCTCTTTGTTTCCAGGACAGGCGTACCGTCCACAACGAACGGCATCGGGATCCCGAGCTACAACGGCTCCTCGTCGTTCCGGTATAAACTGAACAACCGAATGCCGTACATTATAGGCAGAATGTTGCCCGGCGCCGGCCACTACAACGTGCTGTTCACAGACTACGACACCTTCGCGATAGTGTGGTCCTGCTCCAGCGTCAGCATCGCACATTCAGGTTTGTATGCGCAATAGAGATAGAATGTTAGAAAAGGAATTCCGTTTCTATAGAGAATATAATCAATGACTTTTCTTTAGGAGCATGGGTCGAAAAAATATGCAAAATTAACAAATTTAACCAAACTGTACGAATTTCATACGAAATGAGTCTTTGTTTTAGCCTAGATGATACTTACAAGTTAACACAGAATGTTCATACAATTTAATTGACAACAATTAAAATAAAATAGAATAAGCGCCAAGTACATCAGTACCTACAGAGAGCAACGCAAGTAAGTATTTCATTATTATTCAAATGATTAGCAATTCAATTGTGTGAACATTCTGTGTTAACTTGTAAGGTCCTTCAGGGCTTAAGCATAGCAATGAAGGTATGGTAAAAAATGGTGGCGTACGAAACAGCACGAGCCAATGAACAGATTCGGTGTAGTTTTTCAGTTTCTAAACTTCTTTCTACTCCCTTTTCAATCACTCTATCTATATAAGGTTAAATTTAATTAAGTACGTACAAAATTTTTTAGAGTGAGTCCTAGTCGTAGAACTGAACAACTTTTATTAGAAACATTATTTCCTAAATATGATGAAAATGAATGAAATTTATATCACTTACTTATCACTCACGTGATATAAATTTTTTAAAGGTGAATATAAAGTATTCTCTGCATCTATTTAAGGAAACCGCATGATAATACATTGCGTACTTTTAAAGATCGAAGCCTTCAGGGATAGATACAGGCAGCGACTTTATTTTGTACTATGTAGTAATTAAATGAAATAAACTTTATTAAATGTGGGATAATATCATATACTATAGCTACTATCACTATAGTACAGTGACGTAATACTATCACTATAGTACAGTGACATAATACTATCACTATAGTACAGTGATTTCATATATTTTATTATATTTTCTCCAGATCGCATGTGGATCCTTGGTCGTTCGCGGGAGATAGACGCCACAGTCCGCGCGCAAATATACGCCATCTTGGAAGAGCTCAACTTAGATTCCGACCGCCTAATCATATCTAAGAACAACAACTGCACTGACCAACAACATGTTCTAAATACGGTTGAGTAATAAATAAGTTTTATAAAATGAGTACTTTCTTTTCTTTTATACCATGTGGTACACGTTTTCCCGCAGTAAAAGGTAGCCTATATTACTTTGCGCGGAGCTCCACGCTATCTTGGACGACATTCAAACCGATTTCTCATATCTAAGAACAATAATAATAAATAAGTTAAAAATATTTCGTTGAAATATTCTGAACCATAATGTATCATTTTGATTAGGTATTTAAAAACGACATTAGCAATTTCAGACACCTTTGAAATAATGAGGACTTAGGATAAATCTGTGTGAAGTGAATATAACTATGCCATTGGGAAATTTTAAATCAGAATCCATGGCCTCGATTCTCCAAGGACACCTCCTTAGCTAAACTTATTATTTAAAAAGGTTCTTTTTCTACGTAACATCTACACTAATATTATAAAGAGGAAAGATTTGATTGTTTGTTTGTTTGTTTGTTTGTTTGTTTGTTTGCATCGAATAGGCTCCGAAACTACTGGCCCGATTTTAAAAATTCTTTCACCATTAGAATCCTACATTATTCCTGATGAACATAGGCTATATTTTATACGAGAAAAAAATAGGGATCCGCGTGAAAATTTCGATAATG
This sequence comes from Tuta absoluta, assembly GCA_027580185.1. Lineage (NCBI taxonomy): Eukaryota > Metazoa > Arthropoda > Insecta > Lepidoptera > Gelechiidae > Tuta > Tuta absoluta. The sequence goes on from JAQAHW010000003.1 coordinate 2,450,725, forward strand.
TAACCCAACGTGTGAAATATGTACCAATAAAATATCTTATATCGCGTACGCTGTGGAAATTATTGACAATAGAGCAAAGTGATGTACTACAGTTTTATAGAAGACATCAATATCTATAATAATGTCCGCGATACCATATGTCTAACTATTACAGTTATGCCACAATAACTACTTTTTCATTTAAAAATGTACCAACTACGCCACATTATTCGTACCAGTGTAATGATTACATTTAATCATTACTGTATTAAAGGGTATCAAGGATAGCCCTCAGAATACTAATAGGGTACATGCAGACCATGAAACTGAACAACTTTCCCCTAGGAACATATTTAAGGAAACGTAAAAAACTGACTTCTCATAGTGAATGCAGTCAGCTGATTGTGATTTTGTGTGGAAGGTCATTTTTTTGGCGTTTCCTGACATATGTTTCTAGGGGAAAGTTGTCCAGTTTTATGTTTCATGCACCCTATCAGTATTCGAAGGGCTGTCCCTTACTCGGTACAAAAAGACGACAAAAAACATTAAATAATGCATTGAAAAAATCTACATACATAAATCACGCCTATATCCCTTACGGGGTAGGCAGAGCGTTAGCGGCCGTAAAACGGATATTAACACCACGTCTGACAAAAGCTTGAGGGTCAATCAGATAACTGTGTATCACTATAGTGACAGGTTGTCAGCCCATCGCCTTAAATTGTAATACACATCCCTCGAGTCCCTTAGTCGGCTCTTACGACACCCATGGGTAAGAAATGGGGTGATGCTATTCTAAGCCGATATCACACGGTAAAAAAATCTACACTAAAATAATACATACATACACATATCACGCCTATTATCCCTTGCGGGGTAGGCAGAGCGTAAACGGCCGCAAAACGGACATTTACGCCACGTCTGACATATGTTTGAGGGTCATTCGGAAAATTGTGTATCGCCATAGTGACAGGTTGTCAGCCCATCCCCTAAAAGTGCAATACACAGGTGATGCTATTCTAAGCCCGCATCACACTAAAATAATAATTATATAATCTACACTAATATTAGAAACAGGATTTTATTTATTGTTTGTTTGAATTGAATAGGCTCAGAAACTACTGGACCGATTTAAAAAAATCTGTTACCGTTAATTGAAATTGAAATTCTTAATTCAATGTAGGATAGTATTATCACTTATTGACGTCATAAACCGTCATTCTAAAAAAAGAAAGTGTCACATAATTTACTTTTTTTTATTACAATTTTTTTATGACCTAATAGAAAACCGGCTCGGGCGGGACAAAAAAAATAAAAATATAGGCACTGCCATGGGACTGGCCAGGTTAATCACAGGCATGTAACTTTACGCCACCACCATCTGAAAATGATATTTGTTTCAAATTGAAGTCAAGATTTTTAGAATCCTACATTATCCCTGATGAACATAGGCTATATTAAACTGTCTTATTCCCGGGGGGAAACTGTTAGCGGCGGGTGAAACCGCTGGGCGGGCTGCTAGTAAAAAATAAACACGAAGACTTTTCATTCACACTTTCTTTATTTTTTGGAAAAATATATTTATTTACAACAATATTCAGGTAAAAGACGTTATGAGAGTATAAGGCCGTACGCTCGCTCACGCGGTTTCACGCGCGGGACGGCCCGCGCGGGCCAGATTTGACAAAACACAAGATTGGCGCCCCGTGACGCGGCCTGCGGTCACCCGCGCCGCGGCTTCAGCAACCCGCGACATAATATAACCCGTACGAACACGACGACACTTGCCATATTACAACTACCTAGGCACTATGTGCCTTCTAAATTTGGACGGGTAATAATGGCGGCGATGTCAGACCGCCGCGCGGATCCCGCGAGACCGCGCGCGGCCTCACGCGCGGGCTGGCCCGCGCGTGAAACCGCGTAAGCGAGCGTACGGCCTTAAAGTTTGATGTGAGATTTAGATAATATTTTAAAGTGAGTAATGTTTCACAGACTTAGGACATAGAACGCTGTAAGGTAACCAGGCTTAGCAAAATAGTACAAAGGAATAATCAAAACAACACTTATTTTGTGCGAGAACAATTGGCAATAAAATGAAGCATATTATTTATGCGGAAATTACGGAAAAAAGGCAGAGATTTTGACAATCAATAACACATTTTTACACGACTGCCCAACCAAAAAAGGAGTTTAATGTTTTCAGAGTTCATGTATGTATATATGTGCGATTCTTTAAAGAACTGTAACTCGTTAACCACTAAACAGATTCGAATGGGAATTGTACCTTACATTATCCCGAGTGCTAAGCTTTATCTCAGAAAGCAGTCGTGTTATAAAATTTAATAAGCTTCTTACAAGTCTTGTACTCAACCGAAATGTATCGTTATATAGCTTACATGAGCATTATAATCATAACATTATTCTATTTGGTTACGTTGAGACACTTATAAAATATTGAAATGGACATTTACAACAACTCGTACCTACATAAATTTCCTCTAATACATTTCGAAATCTAAGTTTTTTGTAAATGTCCATTATAATATTTCGATAATATTTAACACGGAATTATTATTAATATATTATTAATTATATTTGGCGTTGTTTTGGTTACATCTCCACATGTAAAGGCGTGTCGGTACAAGTACACACAATGACATCCTTCATACTCACAAATGCCTCAGCATTTCTTACGATAAGAAATTCTTATATTATTGTCGCAGTAATTTAAAACAATACTGCTTTTACAGAGCGATATTAAAATTCAAATTTAGGAGTACAATGCACACACACAAATTGTAAGCGGAAAATAGTTAAGGAATTTTAATATCATTCTGTATATCAGGTATACTGAGAATTCTACCTCAGTACAGTTATTTAACATTTAAATTTCAAGATTATTTAGGCCGTAATAAAATGAGAATCTCATATTATATCTACCACAGACACAAAACATTTCTTATTTTCCCACACCTTATGTAGTGATCCCTACATAATAACAGATGAGTTATTTCCTCAGAATGGCTTACATAAATAGAGTAATTTTGTTGTCTTCAAATTGGTAATTGTTTTTACAAAAATATTGCCAGTCGCAATTACCCCCCCCCGAGTTCGACGAAACAGCCTCGTCCACAGAGAACAATCTTTAACAAATAATGTCAACTTAAATAAATAAATACAAATGAGAAACAAAACAATAACGAAATAAATTACAATAATATTTAAGTACTTAAATGCAAACGGCTTGCGATTTTACTAACAAAACTTATGTATTACCGTGATAAATTATCCAAGAATACATAATGAGCGCTTCTGTCTTTGAGGCACTTTTACTCGTTTGTAAAATAGAAAACCTCTTACAAAAGATTTCTCGGATATTTGTCACGAAAACTAAACGAATTATGAGTGTAGATTGTGTCGGTACGGTACATACATGTAAGTATAATTCGTCAGCATCGTGCTTACCGCCGCTGCGGGGTAGATACAGACTTAGGTGAGAAGAGGTATAGTAGACGAAATATAAATAAACCCGATACGTCCTATCTTTGTATTATTTAAGTACAATAGTACAAAAGAGAAGAAGAAAACTAAACAATAAGTCAATAATTTAGGTTTACGTGACTATCTTGTTCATTATTTACTCTACGTTTCGGCTGCTTACGACAGCTTTTTAAAGTCTTAACTCTCTACCAAATAATCGAGAAGTAAGTCGCGTAAACTTAAATCATGAGTGTTACTTGTTTGTTTAATAATACAAAATGAGTCAATAGATAACATTAATCGGGCCATTTCGAATTTCGTCGACTATAATAGGACTAGACGAGTCTCACGGAGAAAAATTGAACTAAGATAACCCTCCATAATTTACCTTTTGTTGATTATGTATGAATTCCCTAAATTCAGGATATAAATTCTCTTATCTCACCTAAAATTAGTACGGTCACTGCCTGTCAAATAGGTTTTGAAAGGGTTATGAGATATCTAACGCTTCTTCGCAGTTTCTAGTAAATTTAGTCGCTATTGTTCTCATCGTCGCCTTATTTTGACAGATCACACTTATTTTGCGTCAAATTATAAACATGACATGGCTAAAATATCTGCTATCCTTTTCTAAACCTATTTGACGGAAAGTGATAGCACTATTAAGGTAAGTTAAGAGAATTAACATCCCGAATTGAGGTCAATTTATTTCCCATGTATATTGTTCGGTTGGCTGCGCCGCACTGCGGGACTCTTTTCCTGCCATGGATTCTAGTGATGGCGGTGCAGCAGGGAAGCGACTCGCGCCCTCAATCCTCAATCCTCGTTTCCCCGCGGTAAGCACGAGCTTAACAATCTACAATCTAATAGTTCTTCACCTCCCCTATTCTAAGACACTCCGCGTCCCTATTCTGGTAATCGTAAGTAGAAAAAGATGATATACTGTCAGTGCTGTCGCAATGGTTCACGGCATGCGTCTGATTGGTTCCCTGTGAGTTCGCTATTGTCGTGTTCAAGAGCCACAGCTGTTTCTGTTCCACTTCTTTGCTGACGATAACGAACATCTCTTTCTCTTTGCTTTCCAGTTGCTCTTTGAAGTACGCTATGAGGTCGTTACTCTGTAAAGACAAATAAGTAGTTACTTGTAGTATTAGGCGGTTGAAAAACTATGACACCAGGGTTCATCGGGTCGTTGGATGACTCGCTGTCCCACACGAAAAGAGAGAGTAGTTACATGAATGGTTTTGTTTGGCTATAGTGGTGAATTGTGGTGGGGACGGCAGATGTGGCGCTGTGGTAGTGCGACTGCCTGAAAGGTTCGGGACTCGATTCTCGGTGGGGCACTCACGAAGTTGATCATCAGTTTATAAATTTGTTACCAGTCTGGTAAGGACAATGCAGGCTGAACCACCTGATTGCATATACACATATTACGCCTATATTCCCTTGCGGGGTAGGCAGAGCGTAAACGGCCCTAAACAACGGACACTTACGCCACGTCTGACAAACATTTCGAGTCATTCAGAAAGTTGTGTATCGCCATAGTGACAAGTTGTCAGCCCATCGCCTAAAATTGCAAACACTTGTAAACTTCGAGCCCCTTAGTCGCCTCTTACGACACCCACAGGAAAGAAATGGGGTGATGCTAGTCTAAGCTGGCGTCACACGGCACATTGATTGTCCGAAAAGAAAGATGGTCCCGTGCTCCGGAGGGCACGTTGCTGCCTATGATTACTTACATCAAACAGTTAGCGGTTAGAAGTGCAATACAGTTTGAAATAGGTTGGTTCGCTCGCGCAGCCTTTTTTATGCCAGCTAGTATCGGCTATATTCCAATCACGATAATCATTTTCAAACTTGCTACTAAAATAGACGCAATAGCGCTTCCCATGCGCCAGTTCATCCTATAATACATACATACATACACATATCACGCCTATTATCCCTTGCGGGGTAGGCAGAGCGTAAACGGCCGCAAAAACCGACATTTACGCCACGTCTGACATATATTTGAGGGTCATTCCGAAAATTGTGTATCGCCATAGTGACAGGTTGTCAGCCCATCGCCTAAAATTGCAATACACACCCTCAAGTCCCTTAGTCGCCTCTTACGACACCCACGGTAAAGAAATGGGGTGATGCTATTCTAAGCCGGCATCACACGGCATCTTATAATGTATCGAGCATTGTTTGATTGGCCTCGTCCGTGTCGCCGCAAGGTTCTCGATAATTTGCTGTCAATTGGCAGCTATTCACTGCGAAGGTTGTCGAATTCCGTATTTATTTAGACTCAACACTTTATTGTTTGTCTTTCTTTTTATTATCTTAGTATCGATTTTATAACATTTTGCTACAAGAGGATTTTATTTGGCAACAATTTATTCGAAACCGTTACCTATTTTTAATGACAGCATTTTACCTACCAATAAAATGCTTATTAAACTACTTACCTTCCTTATAGCCTTACTTATAGAGAGATAGAGATCTTCCTTTGCAGCGATTGGTCGCACTTATCTGTTCCAAAGCTGTGTGATTGGTTACGTATGCCCCCACACCCCACCCCACTCCGACACGGCAGGGCGGGGCGAGTCGGCCCGCTTGGCTTCATTGCGTCTCATAATAATATTCTAATTAGAATATTATTACTACAAAATACACCAGGCAGAATTAAAAATTTAAGGCTATAAGGAAGGTAAGTAGTTTAATAAGCATTTTATTGGTAGGTAAAATGCTGTCATTAAACCACTGTACGTTCCTTATAGCCTTACTTATAGAGACATGTTTGATATCGCCTGGAGGAGTGGGAGCTATCGCCAATGTGAAAAACTATAAAAAGAAACAGGTATTATTATTCTTTAAAAAAGAAAAATGAATTTCTTTATCAACAATAATGATTTTGATCCACTATACTGAAAATTTATTTATATTGTATTTATTAAAAAATACTGTAATATCATAAACTCACCCTTAAATGACGATAAAATATAATAAATTATAATGAAAATGTAATTCAAAACCTCTTGTACTATATTACGGCATTCTAGGTAAGCATAATAGAATGATGAAAATGATGCATTTGTAACATGCCATTTATAATGTCTTTGAAAAACTTTACCTCGTATTTAATAAAAAATGCACGTAATACAGTTATTCATTATGTAAGTCTCAATACGTTTTGATAAGATAGAAAGTACGCGGAAATTCATCTGAAAGTTTCCGAACAGTAAACAGAAAATTTCAAAAAAAAATATATTTGAAAAACTCAATAGCCAAAATAGTAAAATATAAAAATATTGAACCTTTAGTTAGAGGTAAATACGCATTGCAGGTCGTTTTAATAAAACCTTTTAAATATCTATATACTTACATAGTAAATAAATAGCTCTTTTACACAGAAAAACATAGCTTACATATTGTAATTGTGCTTGATCACTCAAGCTATAGGTAACGTAATAAGTAGGTTAAATTTCCCTACTATAAGGTCAACACTACTGTTTAAGATATGCATTGACCTAAACGGGCTTAAGCAGGTAAATCAAAAAACCTGGCCAAACGACTACCTAGTTTCCCAGGAGAATAAAAGGCATATTAATTTGTTATCAAATCATACCTTCATATGATTTTTTAAATATGATTCATTTGGGCTTGCCTTAATAATATTTGCTATAATACATAATGATCAATAACTAACCTTGTTTACTTTGTCGGAGTAACGGTCAAGCTTTATTTAAAACATCACTCGGGCCTCTGAATAAACTATATTGTATATAATAATATAGTTAATTAATATCTTGGTAAATCTACCTAAACTTGATATAATAAAAGAGGCGATTATTGAAATTGTTTTCTGCCATAACTACCTCTGACCGTCCCATGCAAAGCCCAGATCTCTGTTTAAAACTTGAAAAGGGCACAAATTTGCTTTAATTTTATGTACAATCAAAAACGAGCTAGCTATAAAAGAATATGAGCTAAAGTTTAAGTTATAAGAATTTTATCATTTTGTTAACAGCTTACCTACGGAGAAAATTTAATCCGAAGGTACGTCGGTAAACGACGTTATTGTCTATTAGACAGTACAAACATTGCAACATTGCAAATTAATTGTGGAAGCCTAGATCTTACGTGGGTCACCGTACAAATATTATATATCATTATGATTACCGTTGGTAAAATATACTAGCTATTGAACGTAGTAGGTAGTTCCCAATATAATTCTCGCTAGGTATCTATTCTGAAAATATTTTACTTGATAGGCAAACTATTTGCCTAGTACGTAGGTACATTCAAGCATTTTTTATCAACGTCTTGTGCTCGACATTCAGAGCAAATATATTGGAACAACGGTATTATTATTTTAGGCTGACGTCTTACGATAGGCAATTATGTTCACTATCGTACGTTTCTAACAACCATCTAACAATGTTATACACAGGAGTAGATACTCGTGTTTCAAACCCAAACAAGGCAGACAGGGCACTTACACAAATATCAATTAGCAAAAGTACCCTCTGATTGCAACCTTTTGTATATTTATTTAAAATACCCACATAGACTGTGGGTACTTGTTGTTTACTTGCCCAAAAGCTTTCATTCATTATCGAAAAAGTAGGTGTAGTAAGCATGACTACACTTGAGGAAATAAAAACTTAATATCGTCTGGGACAGTGTCGCATTATTGCTATTTGCCACTTTCGCTCTAAAACTTTTCATCTCTAGAGAAGGTTGTTATACATATTACGCCATATGCATTTCATTCATAACATTTCAGGTAATATGAAAGCACCTGAAAAATATATCATGAACTTTTCATCTCTAGTGAAGGTTGTTATACAAATTACGTAATATGCATTTCATTCATAATATTTCGGGCAATATAAACGCACCTGAAGAAAATATCATGTTCAAGATCAAGGCACTAGGTAACACAAAATTTGGCATATACCAAATAGGTATATATTACATCACTCGCCTTAGCAGCTAGACAACCTTCCACTAGTTTTGATGTTATACAGCTTGATATAGCAGAATTAACAATAGGGTGTACCTAGCTCCCAAGTTGCAACATGCTGGAATAAGTAAATTACCTACATACATCTCCACCTCACGAAATTTACTCCGTACACTCAATGCACGATGAATTAAAAAGTAAAAATTATTATAGTTTCGGTGTGAGATCTATTAAATGGGTAGGTCTTCATTATTTACTTATCCATTTTGAGATGAGGCCATTACAAAAAGGCCGTTTTCTCTCCCCACATTTGTCTGTTTCCATGTTGCTAAGAAAAACGTAGGACTATTTTAGGACAACTCTGCACTTAGAGAGCTTAGATTGTACACATTCCCTTCCGTGATTGATGCCAGAATCATAGCGAGTATTTAACGTAGGTACTCTTACGTCACTTTTTGATCATAGTTCAAAGAAGTAAACAAATGACAAGCGTGAGGGATCTCCCTCAGAAATGCGTTAGCACTACGAGGTCTGTGATAGCATAGAAATAGAAGTGAATTATTGCTACTTAGGACAGTGAGCAAGGGAAAAATTTATAAATTCAGTCGTTTTCACAGTTACCTAATAAATCAATATGTTTCTCATTTTCTTACTGCGTGGCCTCGGTAGGCCACTGAAATTATCATAAAGGAAAACTGTTTCAGACTTAAACCGTCTATAAATTTTCCTTAACCTGCGAGAATTTAGACTCGGCAGTAACGGTTACTAGGATGGGACGGAATGCGGTGAATCTACGACAAATATGTCTTCTGCTTAAGAATCATTGTAAACGTTAGACAGCTCTCTAACTTTGAACTTTATTCCGAGTTGATAAAGTTCATACTTACGTAGGAATATTGTTCCCTGTACTTTCTAATAGCCAAGACTTTTTCGGGCTAGGATGTTATATTTGAAACATTTTTTCAAACATTTAAGTAGGTATATTTTGCCTACAGATAGCCTATTTTGCAAATTCTCAGTGGAATCTAGCTATCGTTATTTGAAAGCGTAAGCTCATGGAACTAAAAGAGGGGGACCTTATGAACGCGTGCAAGGTAAAAATATTTTCAAATTAACATCTTAGGAATCCCCTCGCGTTCTATTTTCTAATACGCTCGAGGTAACACATGTGTCAGACAGTAAACTCCTTGTACTCAAGTCTGTAACACACCTTTCGAAGCTTTTATTTCTTAAATATATTTTAATACTTAACCTTAACCGTGTTAGGTAGGTATAAAATTATGGAAACTTGGCTAATTTTATACCACATGCAGGATTCGAACCTGCGCGCTTCACTATCAATACTAGTGCTACACACTACCCTTCGCTACAATTGCTTTATCTCATCGCAGGCGGTGGACCGGACGATGTACTTTCAGATAAGACAAAATTTAACGAGGGCATTTCACTGTCACGTTAGAAGACAAATAAGCATAAAGTAAAGAAAGACTGCTTTACTTTGATCAGACAAAAGCAAATCATACGTGTGCCGGATGCCATCAAAACTTTTGGAAGTTTGATAAAAAGGTAGGTAGGTACCAAAAGTAATACCTATACTTAAAGCAATAACGTTTTATCAAAGGTGCTGGCCGACTCTTTCTGCACGAGGTATTAAAAATATATTGGTGGGTACATTTCGAAACTTTGGCTCCACGAGGACCCAGTTCTTTGAGTTGCATATCGTACCGAAACCCACAACACAAATACTTTTTAGTACTTGTTAGTATTTTTGGCAATATTTGCATCTAAACCGTCTATAATGCATGGAATTTGTATCGCATGTCGATTTATTAATTCGTCAAGTATACGAAAGGCTCGAGGACGGAATTTCAGGCCCTGCAAGTGCAAGCGAGGGCATTCTGCATGACATCAAAAGGTACAACCCCTGCGCGGGGATGAAGGAGTCTAAGGACACGTCATGCGCTGACGGCCTAATGAACTCCTGATGATGTTATAAAATAGGGTATACCTTGCGTTGCGCAGAGGTAGCTTATAAAACCGACGAAATGTAGCTTGGCTTGTGCTGCCATTTCATATCATAGCAATCAACTAGAATATATATTTTCTGCAATTTATTCTAGGTACAACGAAAAGATCCTTGAGGAGTTCTTATTACTCTATTTTATAAGACGTTCTACGGACTTGGACTTCCGTAAACTTTCTTATTACTAAGAGCATTTCACAGGGTCATGGCGGCCCCCTTTTAAAATAAAAATTGTCGCTGTTCGACTTATTTATTTAAAGAACTTTGAAGGTATCCGAACAATACCTACAGATCACGTATTTGATGCGTTACTTGAATAACACGTTGCTACGTGAAAGGAGCATCTGTATACCATTACTAGCTCCAGTAAACGACATAAAAATGTATTTATGTCCAAATAACAATTTACAAAAACACGTGTAAAAATAAAATAATCATTCACAAATGAAAATCCATAAATCAATCAGGCACATTAATGAAAAATGTGCACGGGGGATATGTAGAAACTAGTTCGACGGGATAGTAACCTATAAATAGAAAAAAGGTATTACTTCTCTCGAGGAATACCTTCCTATCAGTTCAAGGTAACTAGTTTAAAAGCCTGCGAGGGATGAACATTTATATTGAAAATCTTAAAATAATGCCACTCAAAGCTTGTGCGAAGTGCACTATGATTATTGGATTTTCATTTGATCGTTCGTAAAGAATCGAACGAATTAATTACTTCCGGATTAAAAACTTTTCGTAAAAAAAAAATTCACTATTGTTAAATCCGGGTAACTAAAACTTCGATAGCAACCAAATTTCTATAACACACTTTGCTTATTTATTTGGGATCATTATTCTTGACAAATAATTCCCATAAATTATTAACTATTTTGTTCACAGAATTCGGATCGCCAGGAACAATTTATTTATTCGTAAACGGTCTTGACAGATTTCAATAATAATTTATTAAAATTGTAAGAAATTGCAAAGTTGTGTCCGACGGAAAACCGCCTTCAGAAATTTGATTTGCCACATGCATAATAAAATATAAAGGACTTACCCAGTTTATACACACACTGATTTTAAAATTTATTTAAATAGGAACAATTAAATCACTAAATTTATTAATTTAAAAAAAAAACGAACGGTGCAAAACCGTTAAAATTGTAAGAAAATAATTTTTCAAAGTTTAAAATTAAAAACTTTATCGAAATTTAAAAAATTATTTTCTGAGCGCGACCGCTCACTGCGAAAGAAAAATCGCCAATGAAGCCAAGCGGGCCGACTCGCCCCGCCCTGCCGTGTCGGAGTGGGGTGGGGTGTGGGGGCATACGTAACCAATCACACAGCTTTGGAACAGATAAGTGCGACCAATCGCTGCAAAGGAAGATCTCTATCTCTCTATAAGTAAGGCTATAAGGAACGTACAGTGGTTTAATTATTTAATATCGAAATTTTACTAATTTAGAAAGAGTAAAAGATTGAAAAGTGGTACCAACTAATATCAAATTCCGAGTTGCACTCAAATAACAGTCATAGTAACAAAAATATGACGTAGTACCTAATGATAAAATTCCATTAGCATACCTACTCGCCATGGCCTCACCAAGGCAATATTAGTGTTTGAACTTCCTCATAAATGTAATTACTTACAGTTATTTTCCTACTATGGATTTAAACTACGATAATTTTATTTCGTTTTGTAAAGATTATTCTGGTATTGATATAAAAAAGGCGGCCGATAGCGACTGGATGACGAAAACGAGACCAATGTCCAGCCGTGGACTGCAATATGCTGATGTGTGTATGAATGTATTCTGGTAATAAATAAAATAAATATCCTAAACTAAGCAAAGCTTGTACTATGGAAACTGGATAGCTAATATCAATATATATATCTATACTTTTTTTTTTATAATTACATATTATACATAGAAACACCCAGACTAAACACAAATATCTGAAAATGACTTAACAAATATTTGTGCCTTGTGGGGATCAAACCAGGGACCCGCTAAGCGCTTTTTCGATTAAGCGCTTAAGTCTCCCACCCTTTGCTTGAACACTCCCAATCTTTATGATAACCCAATCCTAATGATAACCGTTTCATTTGCTTTAAGTTTATCGAAAGGGGAACCCTATCAAAAACCCCTTTGGGTAGCGCTTTATAAGGCTTGCGCTCGTACGCTCTGCAAGTAGGTTCAGCGCGGTGACTGATCCCCGCCGCGCTACCTATTTGCCGCTGCGGCGCGCCACAATCGGTAATCTCTTCCGTCTCTGTCAAGCAAGCAAGCCGCTTGGCGCGTTTCTCTTGATTTGAAGTGACTTTGTTCCCTCATCATTCCATTAAAAATGGATAAGTACCTAATCATACGTATGTGTGCATGATCGTGGAAGTAGTAGATATACATTTTATTTTTAGGGTTCCGTACCCAAAGGGTAATAACGGAAACCCAATTACTAAGGCTCGGCTGTCCGTCTGTCTGTCCGTCCGTCCGTCCTACAGTTACGAGGCTGTATCTCCTGAACCGTTATACCTAGACAGTTGAAATTTTCACAAATGATGTATTTCTGTTGCCGCTATAACAACAAATACTAAAAATGAGAATAAAGTAAATATTTAAGGGGGCTCCCATACAAACTATATTTTTTGTATAGAAAAAACTAGATTTTTTGTATAGAGGCTCTATCTTATGAACCGCGAAAGTTAGTCAGTTGAAATTTTTACAGATGTTGAATTTCTATTGCTGTTATAACAACAAATATTTAAAAATTTAATTAAATAAATATTTATGGGGGCTGTCATACAAAAAAAGTGTTTAAAAAAACGTGTTCCGTTAGCTGAACAGCTAGTGTGTTAGGATGATTTTGGAGCCTTTCTTGGCCTCGGCTTGCATAAAATTCATTGTCATAATATTTGTTTGGCATAGTGTTTATATGTCATACTGCATTGAAAGTCATACTGTTAATTAGACCTATTTTATTTTAGACTAGTTTTTAGCCGCATATTTGTTATTTTTCATAATGCCTTCTACATAATAGGTTATGGTGCGGCGGGGGTGGCCCTTGGGCCACCCCTAAGCCGCGAACATGTTTTTAAAATAATGCCAACGAATAATATGCCTAGTTATCTTTATGCTAATGAATAATATGCCTAGTTATCTCTATGCCTATAGACATTATGACTTGATAATTTATGCTACAATGGTTATGCGTGTTGTTTTTATGACTTTGAATAATTATGACTATATTACATACGCGTAGTATAAATATGACTTAAAATTGTATGCAAACCGAAACCAAACCGTTGTATGCGTTTAGAAACACAGACGCAGGTAGTGAGTTCCACTCTTTAGCAGTGCGCATTATAAATGATGACTGGAAGCGCTTAGTCCGAATTGGTGGAATGGCAACCAGGCATGGATGGTATCCGGCGGTGCGTCTGGATGTCCGATGGTAGACAGACGGGAGCTGGAACAAGGTCGTGAAGCTCTTGAGCAGACTCTCTGAAGTACAATCTGTAAAAAACCGACAAGCAGGCAACTTGCGGCGATGTGCCAGGCTATGTAGCTTGGTGTCCACCAGTTTTTTGTCGCCTATGAGCCTCTTGGCCCTGCGTTCCACCGAGTCAAGAGCAGCAAGTTGGTCTTTGGCTGAGCCATTCCAAAGGTGACTGCAATACTCCATGCAGGGTCGGACTTTTGCTTTGTAACGAGTTAAAAGCTGTCCAGGCTAAAGTATCGCTTCAATCTATCGCTTCACTCAGGATGCCCAGCTTCTTAGCCGCCGTTTGAGCATTGTACTCGATGGTTGCGCCGAAGTTTAGATTTGATGTCAACTCCATGCCTAAAAGCTCGAGGCTGTCGGTGACAGTGACAGATGTACCCCGAAAAGTAGGTGTCCAGTCGAAAGGACTCTTTTTTGCAGTGAAAAGACACGCCTGTGTTTTGGTGGCGTTGAATGAGACCAGATTGTCGTCGCCCCATTGGGAGACAAGGCTTAAGGTCAGATCTGTTCGCTATACCATGGCCTTTCTTAACGAACGTATTTCATCCCCACTGGTATTTGCACCTGTCAAGTATTTCATTGAAACGGTACTATCATCTGCGTATCCAATAATACCATGCTAAAGGAGGTCATTGATGTGCAGCAGGAAAAGAGTTGCAGAGAGAACAGACCCCGGAGGAACTCCGGCATCAATGGCCAAAAGGTCAGAGGAGCAGCCGTCAACGACTACTCTGGCGGACCGTTCACTTAGGAAGTCTGAAATCCAAGTACAAAAATCTGCTGGGATGCCATAAGCAGAAAGCTTGCGGAGCAGACTTGCATGCCAGACCCTGTCAAAGGCCTTCGAGATATCGAGTGAAACGGCAAGTGCTTCGCCGTGTTTCTCGATATTTGCTGACTCGTATCTCCAAACTCGCCTCGTGCCCCTGGGGCTGTCATCCAGAGGAGAACAGGTCGATACGGATTTCACCAGACAGTGGTCGGACGTTCCCAGCGGGGCTGAGACCGAAACTGAATGACTGTCCGGATCAGTTGTCAGCAGCAAGTCCAAGCAATTGGGTGTATGGTCGTCGATATCCGGTATCCGCGTTGCTACATTCATCAGCTGGGTCAGATCTAGCGATAATGCAAACTTGCGCACCTCTAACCCAGCATGAATGATACTTATGTTGTTGTTACTGGCTGTCCGCTTTTGAAATTTTCTTTATAGAATAATTTGTTGCTTTTGTGGCAGTCAGAGTCTGTTGTTCAGCTTGCAAGGTTCCATCGCTAGAGGTTTGTGTTAGTTTTTTGAGTTCAACAATAGCCCTATTCAAAGCTGTACTGTCAGCTGCTATGCGGCTGGTTTGCCAAACTCGACGGAGTCTACGTTTTTCAGTAATTTTGCGTTTGATTTCTAGAGGGACAGGTTAATTTTTGTGTACGTTAATTTTCTATTGTGGAGTGCTTCGCCAGCATGCTTTCTGAATCACATCAACTAGTGTCCTTGTAGCATCCTCGACCTCTTCTGCGGTCTTTAGTGGTACGTTTAGGTTATGTTTTTGGGCACGAGGGCACTTAATTAGTCCATTTTTAGGATTCCGTACCCAAAAGGTAATAACGGAAACCGTATTACTGAGGCTCGGCTGTCCGTCTGTCTGTCCGTCCGTCCGTCCTACAGTTACGAGGCTGTATCCCCTGAACCGTTATACCTAGACAGTCGAAATTTTCACAGATGATGTATTTCTGTTGCCGCTATAACAACAAATACTAATAGATAAATTAGAATTAATTTAATATTTAAGGGGGCTCCCATACAAAAATAATTATGGGGTCTGCCATACAAAACACGTGTTTTTTTGCGCGTTATATCGATAACTGTTTGGTAAAGGTATAATGGTAAGGAACCCTTCGTGAGCGAGTCTGACTCGCACTTGACCGGATTTTTTATTGTAGGATAATTAAGGCATGTAGCTATGCAATCTCGTTTTTGTGGTGGCATTATGCTTATTTTATTACTATCAGCTACCACAAAAAGATAACAAATACCTAACAAAAACGCAGGAATACTATTAAACGCAACTAGACGCTTCCCATTTCAGCGAAGAAATTACTACAACAATATTCTTTCGTCGCACGCACCGCACACGCACCGTGCTGTAGGTAGGTGGCGTCGGTCGATTGTCGGCTTCGCGGCAACGTCAAAGGCTTAGACCGACCGGCTCGCCCCGCCTCGCGGCGCGCGGGCAGTAATAGTCCGTATAAATGACACCGTAGGGATCAAATTTATTTAAAAATCGATAGGGTAACCCTATCAATATGGAAAGTGGTTTGAAAGGGTTGTAACCCTTTAAAATAGCGCTTTAAAAAGCATTTTGAATGGGTTTTGGCGAGATACGAATAGGGCAAGCAAACCCATACGTAAAACCCAATCAATAACCCCTGATAGGCTTACCAGTCTGGTCCCTGGATCAAACCCATGACTATTGGCGTAGCAGGCATGGGTACTATCCGCTACGCCAGCAGCCCACTCTTATAAAGAGTGATGTAATTCTTTTACATTACATCACAATAATAACCTTGGAAACCATGATAAAACTATGTAAGCCCAAAAAAATCTGTTGTAAATAGAAAACAAAGTTTTACTTTTAATTCAAATTGACTTACCCTGCCTATAAGCTGTGGTGACTCTAATTTAGAGTCAAGGTTGTAGAAGCTGCCATTGATTTCTCGCACACAGATCCAGTGCCGTCTCCGCAGTGGCAGCATCACAAACCCCAGTTTGTAGTCCGATGGCACATTCAGTATGAATCCACTTATATTACTTAAATTGAGGCATGATGGGTCTCTGTGTAATAAATAAAACTAAATATTATGAAAAGCTAAAAATACCTTATATCATAGGGCAATAAAAGAATGCTAACAATTTATTAACTATTTTTATCGCTTAACAAGAAATCTCCAGAAAATATAGTTAATTAAGAAGACATCAAAGAAACTCATTAATTAAATAATTACAAGCTATCACATTTAAAGTTATGAGTCTTGATTAATATAATAGTGTTGATTG
Source organism: Tuta absoluta (assembly GCA_027580185.1). Taxonomy (NCBI): domain Eukaryota; kingdom Metazoa; phylum Arthropoda; class Insecta; order Lepidoptera; family Gelechiidae; genus Tuta; species Tuta absoluta. Next base: position 2,467,705 of record JAQAHW010000003.1, read on the forward strand.
ATTATTATTAATAAGATTTTTAATATGAAACAACAGTTAAAACATTTGTTTTTTTATTTTATTGAACTGTGTTATAGCTACCTGCTGAATAAAGCAGGGTAATTTAAGCTTGGGATCACCAGCTTAGGCCAAGGGAATAATAATTAAGGGTCTCCTACACCAAAACTTACTTTCTTTTATCGAACCAAATGGCTTCGCAGCCTTTCCTCTGCAGCGCTGCCATGATGACGTTGATGTCGTAGTTTCCGAGCCCGAGCAGGGACCGGTGGGGGTTGATCCACACGTTCGGCGACAACCGACTGCATATCGCATCTAGTTCTGCCTTTGAAAATGTGCCTCTACCCTGTGAATAACATGAAATGGCCTATATATATAAACTCATGTTCGGTATCACATCAGAACCTTTAATATGGTTGATAACTTGATGATAGTACAAGCAAATGCCTTGTTATCAAGTAAAACTGATGATAAAAACAAAAATATTGTTTACACTAAGTATTGGTTAGGAGGCCGAGGTGACTTTTTTCCATGGAGCAAAATAGACCGCCAACTCACCTGGAATAAATTGTTAAGCGCGTGCAGAGCACACAGCTCTTTAATTTGCTTTTCATGGTAAATTTCAGTTTTTGAATTCATCTCGTTTATCTTAAATTAAACATATTTCCTAACAGTAAAAACACTTTTCTTTAATTCTGTACTGTTCCTACGAATATATTTAGAAGCTCATTAATTATTATAATCTTATTTCTATTGAAAAAATAGAGAAAAACGATGTTTCTTGATTTTCATTAACTTGTCAATTTTGTGGCTATTTGACATTACTTTTTTTAATATGTAAACAATATATGTTACTATTTACAAATACTATCATTTTGGTAGCAAAAACACTTCCGGTAGATTTTTTTAACTAAAGCCTCAAAGCTAGCATCCAAACCAGAAATAAAATAAAAAGAATATTGTCAAAATAAAACGTACAAGGCGGGCGCGAAAATTAATTATTTTCACTAATATTTACGATATTAGCTTAAAGTAGCACATATTTTCAAGATGTACGGAGCGGAAAACGCGGTGGGTCTGTTGCCTGATGATATGCAGGAAAATCATCTTACTGTTCTAAACAAATCTTCACTACAACAACTGAAATTGTCTTACCATGAATGGTATGTATTTAGAAACTAATGTGTTTTATTTATTTTCTAAGGTACTGGTTTCTTATAAAAGGGCTTCCGAGTCTGTTGAAAGACTATATAAGTAACACACGATATTTCAGTTCAAATGCTGCATCTAATCTACTCCTGAACGACTTGTGGACTTCCAATAGAGAACAGTTTGATGAGGCAACGGTCAACCACATCTTGAACTCGTCAAAATCTTTGGTACAAACCGCGGATACTAATAATATCAAAAACTGGAGAAGTTCTCTAGAGTAAGTTTTATGTTCTAATATCACAATAATTTTGTACAATGTTTATGGAAAATTAATTGTATATTTTGCAGAACATTTGAAAATCCTGAGACTTTGTTTGAAAAGTTCTTACCTACTTGCAAAACATGCAATACTAAAATAAAAAATACTGGTCTTGAAAACTTTACTCAAAATCTGTGTAAATGTAGAATAGGTATACCTGACAGTGCAAAGCCAATGTTTGTTAAAAGTATGAACTCTGGAAAATTAAGTCAGGAAACAAAGTCAAGTGAAGAGAAAAGCTTTAAACCTAAATTCACTCGTCAAAGACCTTTGGGAAAAAATTCGGAACCTAAAATCCAAACAGACTATAAAACCATACACAATTCTAAAAATCAAGAGTCTCATGCAAAAGACACAATAATAGATTTAGATAAGGAAGAAGAAGAAAACAAGGCCCACAAAAGTAATGTTGCTAAAATCACTTTCAAAACTGCTAAAGAGCAGCTGTTAGCTTCCAATCCAGCTGCCAAGAGAACCTTAGGAGCATCCAGGAAAGCTCAAGGAAAGTTTGTTTCACCAATGATAAGTGCTCAGTAAGTGCCACCAACATTTTTATTATAGATTATAAAGGAATAACTTTCTGTGCTATATATGACTCATGTTGGGTGATAAGTTCAGTGAGCCGTTTTATAACCCCAACCAAGCCCAATTCCCACAAAACAAAAAACTCCGCGAATGATGTTTTGGTGCCCACCCCCAAAGTATAGAAATACTAGTGATGGAAATCATCTTTTTCCGGTATATATTTTTTATGCCGCGTCAAACAAGCGCGTGGTGAGTGATGTCTAATATGGGAGCTATGCCTAATATTTTTTTTTATTACTTACAGAGAAAAGCAAGAGGCTGCTGAGAATGAAATTAATGACGATCGGTTAAAACATTTGGATCCGAAAATGGTCGAACTTATTGAAAGTGAAATTATTGACAAAGGAACTCCCATTGGTATGGTAATTAGTAATAGGCCTTGTCCAATGTGTCACAAACAAACTACGATCCCATAAAAGCACAAGTTCTCTTTATTGCCAGGTTGGGACGATATTGCCGGATTACAAATGGCGAAGTCGGTGATACAAGAGGCCGTGGTGTGGCCTCTGCTGCGTCCCGACATCTTCACCGGGCTGCGTCGCCCACCTAAAGGCATCTTGCTTTTCGGGCCTCCTGGCACGGGGAAAACTTTGATTGGTAATAATTGTATTTGTCTGATCTAACTTGTTTTCAGTGTGATAGCTCTATTCCGATTAATTTTTTTCGTATACAATAGCGATCCGTCCAGCGGTTTCAAACGCTGCTACCCGTTTTTCTGAAAGAACAAAGCTTTTCGTGGTAAAATGTGCCTAAAAACCTGCCACTTTGATCACTCTCTATTAAAAAAACGGTATCAAAATCCGTTGCGTAGTTTTAAAGATCTAAGCATCACAATAAAACAATTTTAAATGGATTGAAGTTGTGTTTATAAAGTTGTGTCTGTAAAGAGCTCAAAACGTAGGAAAATAAAAAAGTTTAAAATTGTTTTATTGCGATGAGTAAAAGTTATGCAAAGTCAAGAAAACATTAGATCTAAGCATACGAAGGGACACGGAAAGGAAACTATGTTTTATACTATGCAGTGATTATAACTTATTTTTTATAGGAAAGTGTGTAGCAGCTCAGTGTAGGGCGACGTTTTTCAGCATCTCTGCGTCGTCGCTGACGTCCAAATGGATCGGCGACGGAGAGAAAATGGTGCGCGCGCTCTTTGCTGTTGCGCGCGTGCATCAACCAGCAGTTAGTAAAAGCATAATTTACCTAGTATTTTTTTGTTTCTTGTCTTCTTGGTAATTCTTTGTATGCTATGCGTTTTGTAGCTTTAGGCGTGTCGCACACACACTCAAGAGTCGAGGCGGAAGCGTTCAAGAGGCGTACCGCCTCTGGCTCCTATAAACAATCAAATAGGTCAACGCATACTGCCAAAGTCGCAGCGCAGTCGAGGTGGCGACGCGGCGGAGTCGAGTCGGCTGCGCGGCGCGGGCGCGAGGCACGCCGCCGCCATGATCCCGCGCCATTTTATCATTCCGTTTTCGAGAGCGGGTGCATAGACGTCATATAACGATGCTCCGCGCCTCCGCCTCGACTGTTATATCACGCCTCCGCCTCGATTCCGCCCCGACTCTGGCAGTGTGCTATGCGCCTTAGAGCCAACGCTGCGTCGTCGGGTGGGTTGACCCGTCCAAACACGACAACACCTCGCCGTGTTATAGCTACTTAAAGTACCGGCGTTCCAATAAGTCCTATTTGACAGCTATCAGATTCGCGATAATACTATGACATAGGACCCATTTTCCTTTGCTGACATCTCTATTACAATAATATGGAGATGATAGCTATTAAATACGACTTATTGGAACGGCGGTACTTTAGGCACGATACGCCTTCTAAATTCGGACGGATAATAATGGCAAGACGCGCCGGCTATACATTAAAGATATACTTGCATAATTTTACAAAACCTGCTACCATTTTTTACTTCACCCGTCCTGCCGGTAAGCCGCGGTAGCCCAGTCGGTAGAGGCGTTTGTAGTACTGATACCGAAATTCTCAGGTTTGAACCCTGCCTAATGCCTGCCTCTAAAATTTTATACCGAACACTTTGAAGTGTTTTAAAATTATGTGATTGTCATTTTACAGGTAATATTTATAGATGAAATTGACTCTCTTTTAACGCAACGTAGCGACACAGAACATGAAGCGACGAGGCGGATCAAAACAGAGTTCTTAGTTCAGTTTGATGGAGCCGCTACAGGTACTTACAAACATACATCAACCTATTGCAGTCCACTGCTGGACGTAGGCCTCCCCCAGGGTACGCCATAGGGCACGATCTCTCGTTTCACTATCTAGTCCATCTGGCCGGAGGGCGACCAACGCTATGCTCGCCGAGGGGTGGCCTCCACTCGTGAACCCACTTACTCCACCGTCCTTATTTACGATTACCTTTATTAATATATAGCAGCCCGCCCAGCGGTTTCACCCGCTGCTGACAATTTCCCCCCGGGAATAAGACAGTTTAATATAGCATATGTTCATCAGGGATAATGTAGGATTCTAAAAATCTTGACTTCAATTTGAAACAAATATCGTTTTCAAATGGTAGTGGCGTAAAGTTACATGCTGTGTGATTAACCTGGCCAGCCCCATGGCAGTGCCTGTATTTTTATTTTTTTTATCCCGCCCGAGCCGGTTTTCTATTAGGTCATACCAAAATTGTAATAAAAAAAGAAAATTGTTTGATACAAATTTCTTTTTTTAGAATGACGGTTCATGACGTCAATAAGTGATAATACTATCCTACATTGAATAAAGAATTTCAATTTCAATTAAAGGTTAAAGAATTTTTTAAATCGGTCCAGTAGTTTCGGAGCCTATTCAATTCAAACAAACAATAAAAAAAAACTGTTTCTAATATTAGTGTAGATTATATTATTATTATTTTAGTGTGATGCCGGCTTAGAATAGCGTCACCCGATTTCTTTCCCGTGGAAGTCGTAGGAGGCAACTAAGGGATTTGAGGGTGTATATTGCAATTTTAGGCGATGGGCTGACAACCTGTCACTATGACGATACACAATTTTCAGAATGACCCTCAAACATATGTCAGACGTGGCATTAATGTCCGTTTTTACGGCCGTTTACGCTCTGCCTGCCCCGCAAGGGATAATAGGCGTGATATGTGTATGTATTATTTTAGTGTAGATTTTTTTATTGCATTATTTAATGTTTTTTGTCGTCTTTTTCTATACCGAGTAAGGGACAGCCCTTCGAATACTGATAGGGTGCATAAAACATAAAACTGGACAACTTTCCCCTAGAAACATATGTCAGGAAACGCCAAAAAAATTACCTTCCATACAAAATCACAATCAGCTGACTGCATTCACTATGAGAAGTCAGTTTTTTACGTTTCCTGAAATTTGTTCTTCGGGGAAAGTTGTTCAGTTTCATGGTCTGCATGTACCCTATCAGTATTCGGAGGGCTATCCCTGACATCCTTAAATACAGTAATGATTAAATGTAATCATTACACTGGTACGAATAATGTGGTGTAGTTCGTACATTTTTAAATGAAAAAGTAATTATTGTGGCATAACTGTAATAGTTAGACATATGGTATCGTGGACATTATTATAGATATTGATGTCCTCTAAAAAACTGTAGTACATCACTTTGCTCTATTGTCAATAATTTCCACAGCGTACGCGATATAAGATATTTTTTTGGTAAATTTTTCACACGTTGGGTTACATTATCGAAATTTTCACGCGGATCCCTATTTTTTTCTCGTATAAAATATAGCCTATGTTCATCAGGAATAATGTAGGATTCTAATGGTAAAAGAATTTTTAAAATCGGGCCAGTAGTTTCGGAGCCTATTCGATGCAAACAAACAAACAAACAAACATACAAACAAACAAACAAACAATCAAATGTTTCCTCTTTATAATATTAGTGTAGATTTTTTATTTTAGTTACATACTTTAGTCTAGTCTAATCTAACATATCGTATTTTTTATAGCGGAAGAGGATCGTCTGTTGATAGTAGGCGCCACGAATCGTCCTCAAGAACTAGATGAAGCGGCTCGTCGCAGACTTGTCAAACGGCTTTATATTCCTCTTCCAGATATAGACGTAAGATTCAATTGACACTTGCTTAAAAATTAACTTGAAATACCTACACAAGGCCGTACAACTTGAAAATCATTATATTTTTTCAGGCTCGCAAGCAAATAATAACCAACCTTCTGCAGAGCGAGACCAACGAGCTGAATGAGGAAGAGATAGAAGAGGTAGCAAAGCTGACCGACGGGTACTCCGGTGCGGACATGAAGTCATTGTGCTCGGAGGCCGCCATGGGACCCATTCGGGCTGTCCCCTTCTCGCAGATCACTACCATTCATGCTGATAATGTAATTTTAATTTATTATTTACTACCTTCGTATAGCATTATTATTATTATTGTTATTTATTTTTCTTTTAATTTCTCTCCCTTTATTATTATTATTATTTATAGGACAGGCAGCAATACATGCTGATAAGTCCTTGCAGTGTTGGTTTTGTTAATTAATAACGTATTTTTTTATTTTATTTGTTCACACACACATACGCGCATATTTTTGTTTATAAAGTCTTTATTATTTTATAGCATCAACACATTTCATTCCCGTGGAAGTCGTAGGAGACGACTCGAGGGTGTGTATTGCAATTTTAGGCGATGGGTTGACAACCTATCACTATGGCGATACACAATGACCCTCAAATATTTGTCAGACGTGGCGTTTGTCACTTGTGAATGTCCGTTTTTTCGGCCGTCTACACACTGCCTACCCCGCAAGGGATTATAGGCGTGATATGTGTGTGTATGTACTAACTAGCGGCCTGCCCAGCGGTTTTACCCACCGTTAACCATTTTCCCGCGGGAACAAGTCATTTTAATATAGCCCATGTTTATCAGGGCTAATATAATATATATTCTTTATTGTGCATTAACAATTTAATAGCTTTTGTTTTAAAAGTACTTCACAAAGGTAAGCTTATCCCTATACAGACATCTCGTCCAGCCAACCTGTAAAACTTAAGTAAGAAGTAATTACGTGATAATGTAGGATACTAAATGTGAAATATATTTTTTAAATCGGTCCAGTAGTTTCGGAGACTATTCAATTCAAGCAAACGATCAAATCTTTCCTCTAGTGTAGATTCATTAGTTTATTTAAAAGTTTGGACATTTGACATAATATTATTATTTACCTTCAGGTTCGGCCAGTATGTGCACAAGACTTCATCAACGCGCTACAACGAGTGCGTCCCAGCGTCTCTCAAGACGACTTGGGACAATATGTTAAGTGGAACCAAACTTATGGTCAAGGATTTTAATTAAATATATCTTTCATTTTGTAACCATGTTTTTATTCATTACCTCTTAAATCAGACGAACTTTGGGCCGCAGACCAAAAACTTTATTTATCGCGAAAAACACCCAGTCGAGCGGGCTACTTTCGGAAATACAAGAGCAGCGCTGCGTGACGCGCGTTGTCCGCTCGACGTACCGTTGGCGATGCACTCCACTACGCGATGAGATATTTTTGTTATAAATAATTCTCATTACCCTAGAAAAGAACCTTTGCAGAAAATTCGAATTCAACTTCCGGTGTAAACATTCCGATTTTTGTATAATCGGAACATCACTTGTAAGCAGCTGATCAATAAAAAAAACAATATGTCACTTTCTTCATACATACGCGCGAAAGTAAACAAAATAAAAAACATGAAATCTACGATAATAATCAATTTATTTTAATAAGTTAGCATTTATATTTATTTTAGAAGTATAGTCTTAAGTGATGCGCATAATAATTCCTAAAAATGGAGCCGGAAAACAGAGTTGTAGTGTTGATAGACATGGACTGCTTCTATTGCCAAGTTGAGGAGAAATTGGACCCCGAATTGAAAGGAAAACCTATCGCTGTTGTGCAATATAACCCCTGGAAGGGTGGAGGGTAAATAAGTTTTACGTATCTCTAAATTATCTCAGGTTTTTTACATAATAACCTCAAAACAACAACATCAAAGAAGCACCTTGTTTTCATCTTTAGGACTGTGCTTGTACCTTATTTTGTATTCAATAGAGCCCTTAATTAGGTACTCTAGTCGTCCTTACCTTTTTGACGATGACTTTTTTAACTATTTTGTAACATAGATAGAATACTACGCAAAGTTTAGTAACAGCAAAAAACTGGCCCTTGCAGGATAATAGCAGTGAACTATGTGGCCCGCGCTCGAGGCGTCACGCGGCACATGCGCGGTGACGAGGCCAAGGAGAAGTGTCCCGAGATCCAACTGCCTTCCGTTCCATGCCAGAGGGGGAAGGCAGACATCTCCAAGTAAGATAAAAGAAAGAATAATCCCGCTCGCATAGTATACTCTGTCCCAACCAACTTGCACTGTTAGTGTGTGGTAAACTATATGGCTAGACTGTAAGGATTTGATCCTTAATTAAATAAGTTGCATATTCAAGATCACAGCTTTATTCCTTGAAAGGTAGATAGAGCATCAATGGTCATACAACTATGTTTTGCCAAGTTTGATCTTGTAATACACATAAATTCCTTGAGTCCATTAGCAAATGAGAAAAAGACAATAATGCAGATTCATAACAATAAAAATATACTTTCTCCAAAAGCTTACAGCCTAGCTCTTGATTTGCAGGTATAGAGAAGCTGGCAAAGAAGTAGCTAGAGTCCTGCAGCGGTTCACATCACTGCTGGAAAGAGCATCCATTGATGAAGCTTACTTGGATATTACTGCTCCTGTAAGTGTTAATACTACTAAATCTAACAGTCATGTAACCCTCCTAACAGATAACAAAAGGCGCTTTTTTAGCTCTAAAGTGCAATGTTTAATTCACAAAAGTAGAAAATTTTATCTTTTGTTTACTGTAGTCATCCAGTTGGGAATAAAACATGACTACTAAATCAGTTGTCTAGTCACCACAAAGTGCTGTTTAACTTGGTTGGCTGTGAGGAATGGATGACTGCCAGAGTCCCGGTATGATGAGAGGACAATATTATTGCATGACCTAAACTTAAAAACATGCATTAAGCCTGTATCCCTTGCAGGGTAGGCAGAGCAATGATTGTCGTAAAAAACGGACATTTACACTTGTGCCATGGTTGACAGTCAGTTGAGGGTCACTCAGAAAACTGCTTGATAACTGGGTATCGCCATAGTGACAGGTTGTCAGTCCATTGCCCAAAATTGCAATACACTTACACATGTCACCCTCCAGTCCTTTAGTCACCTCTTACAACACCCACGGGAAAGAGTGAAGCTATTTTCCAAGCTTACATAACACGGCACATGATCTAAAAGTTGATCTATATTTTGGGCTAATAAACTGAACCACATAATAATATTTCGTTACTTTCAGGTACAGGAGCGTTTAAAAGTTCTCAACACAAACACAATAAACACGGACATGATGCCCAACACGTATGCGCTCGGCTACAACAACATTGAGGAGTTTATATCCGACGTGCACAGCTGCAGTAGTGACAGTATCGACTTTGACTACGAGCATGCCAAACGGTTGCTGGTTGGCGCTGTGATCGTCAGTGAGATAAGAGCTGCTGTGTATGAAGAAACGGGTAATTTGGATGTTGTTATAAAAAAAATTGCTGTGGGATACCGGCTTAGAATAGCATCACCCCATTTCTTTCCCGTGGGAGTCGTAAGAGGCGACTAAGGGATTCGAGGGTATGTATTACAATTTTAGGCGATGGGCTGACAACCTGTCACTATAGCGATACACAATTTTCCGAATGACCCTCAAACATTTGTCAGACGTGGTGTTAATGGCCGTTTTTTGCGGCTGTTTACGCTCTGCCTACCCCGCAAGGAATTATAGGCGTGATATGTGTATGTGTGTATAAAAAAAAGAAAATTGTGTGACACAAATTTATTTTTTTACTATGACGGATCATGACGTCAATAAGTGATAATACTATCCTACATTGAATTAAGAATCTAGATTTAATTCAAGTCCAATACTGAGGCTAGGTTTTTTTTGGATTAAGCGAGTGGGGGCCACGCCTCGGCAAGTGTAGCGTTGGACGACCTCCGGCCAGATGGATCGATGACTTACAAAGGCGGCTGGTAGCGACTGGAGGAGGCCTACGTCCAGTAGTGGACTGCAATAAGCTGATGTATGTATAGGGCTAGGTTCAACCTGATTTCTATCTCCTGATTCTTGAAAGAAATGTAATCGCGAGTGCTTGAAGTTATACGCCTGATTCTTATCTTTCATACAGGTGTAATAATCTCTTTTTAGAAAGAAGTAAACTTTTTGTCGTGTGATTCCGGTTTAGAATAGCATCACCCCATATCTTTCCCGTGGGAGTCGTAAGAGGCGACTAAGGGACTCGAGGGTGTGTATTGCAATTTTAGGCGATGGGCTGACAACCTGTCACTACAGCGATACACAATATTCCAAATAACCCTCAAACATTTGTCAGACGTGGTGTAAATGGCCGTTTTTTGCGGTTGTTTACGCTCTGCCCCTGCAAGGGATTATAGGCGTGATATATGTATGTATGTATGTATGTAAACTTTTTGTGTCTTTTCTCATTGTAAATTGTTCCTGTGTATGTTTTTGTGTACAAGAAATGGTTAAATAAATAAATAAAATTAAAGTAACAACTCATGATGTAGGTTTACGCGACTTACTTGTTATTCATTTGGTAGAGAGTTTAGTGGCAGCTTAGCTTTCGGCAACCACAGCTGACGGGCGGCCGTATGTGATCTGTCGACCTCCGTGAAAATGGTTGTCTTAACCAGCCGAAACGCGCAGGGCTAAACTCTCTACCAAATCATAAACAAGTAAGTCACGAAAACCTACATCAACAGCGTTCTCTGTGAACACCTGACACCGCGCTCGCCAATCCGTCTGCCAAGCGTGGTGAGGATGGCAAATACCCCCCCAAAAGAGGAAGCCCATGTCCAGCAGTGGACTGTTGTAGTAGTTCTATTACTCCTATACTTGTTTTCTTACTGGCATATTGACGTTTCCCACAGGGTACAGGTGTTCAGCCGGGATCTCCCACAACAAGATCCTGGCTAAGCTGGTCTGCGGGATGAACAAGCCGAACAAGCAGACGGTGCTACCCAAACACACCATTAATATCCTATATAAGTAAGTAAATTATTGAAGTGTCGGTCGAGGCGCCGGTAGCTCAGTTGGTAGAGCAGTGGGACGATACCTCACGTTCCCCGGTTCAAGCACTGGCGAGCGCTATAATTTATTCAATTTCTTATTTTCATTTATGAAAATAATAAAGCACTGAGTGTATTTTAATAATAAACCATAGTACATTTAAATAAGCAAAGCTTTATTGCATGGTTTGAATTCCTGAATTGTAATTGTGGACTAGCAAAGTATTCGTTACAATAACTCGCTTGTACATCGCGTTAAGACGAGTATCAAGAGATTGAAGATTTGGAAGTGTCGGTCGAGGCGTCGGTATCTCAGTTGGTAAAGCAGTGGGACGGTACCCCACGGTCCCGGGTTCAAGCCCCTGGGGGCGCTAACAATTGTTTTATTTCTTATTTTTATTTATATATTATAATTTATGGGACATGGCTGCGTTTAACATTGACCATCAAAGCTGGGAGAAGCTTGCTGAGGATAGGGACAAATGGCGTAAGCGTGTGTTTGATGGGCGTAAAACACACGATAATGCCTGGTTTTCTGGTCTCGCTAACAAAAGGCAAAAACGTCATCTAAACATGCATGTGCCAGTCTCAAATTCCACCTTCACTTGTAGAGCGTGCGGAAAACTATGCCGCTCCCGTATCGGCTTATACAGCCATGAAAAGTCTTGCCTCAGACACTAATTAAATCGTCTGTCACAGACGTGTGAGGTCAATGATGATGATAATTTATAAACAGTCTGTGTTAACTTGGGTCTTTAAAGTGCCCATGTTTTCCTTAAACCTATGCGGATATGTTTATTTTCTTTTATTTAATTTGCCGTGTGATGTTGCCATCACCCCATTTCTTTTCCGTGTAAATTGTAAGGGACTCGGCTTATTTATGTATGTTGTAATTTCAGGCCATGGGCTCACAACCTGTCACTATGGTGATACAGTTTTCTGAATTACACTCTTTTTTACACTCTGCCTATTCCGCAAGAGAATATAGGCGTAGTATATAGGATTAGATAATTTATGTGCATACAAACAGTAAATTAACAGATATAAAATTACATTATATATATTACAGATATAAAATATGTATGTATGAATTTATTTTTATGGCAAATTTGGTGACTTTAGTGGAGTCTCGGGTTCGGTTGTCATGTCGGCCAAAAGAGAGTTGTTGTGTTTTGTATTTTTAAATCTTGTATATATTCCAGAACATTATCAGTGAAGAAGGTGAAGCACCTGGGCGGCAAGTTCGGCGACACGGTGTGCGAGGCGCTGAGGATCACCAAGATGGCGGAGCTCCTTATGTTTACCGAGAAACAGCTGCAGGACAAATTTGACGAGAAAAACGGGTTAGTGGACATTTTTAGAAAACTTTCATAATTTTCTATCGCGAATAGAATTTGAACCTGCGACTTTCGTTATAATTCTTTTTCATCTCATCCATTGCCCGCGAATTTTTACACGAATGCCCAACCAAAAAAGGAGTGTAATGTTTTTAGAGTTAATACATACATGCATACATAAATCACGCCTATATCCCTTACGGGGTAGGCAGAGCGTTAACGGCCGTAAAGCGGATATTAACACCACGTCTGACAAAAGTTAGAGTTAATGTATGTATGTAAGTATGTATACCATTATGTGCGATTCTTTGAAGGATTGTAACTCGTTGACCACTGATGGTACGTAGTAGTATTATATTATCTGTGCCACTGAACAGATTCAAATTGGTATTGAATCCTTACATTATTCCGAGTGTCATAGGCTAAGCTTTATCTTAGAAAGCAGTCAAGTTTTTAAATTTTAGATCTGTTTGCAAATGTATCTTGATGCCGATAATAATTTGCTTTCAAATCTATTGTAGCTTCATTCGGGCCTCTAAGGTGAGTTGTCTTATCTTACTTAACCTGCGTCGTCCTGGAAGGCCTCCCTCTTCTTCAATCCAGCTCTATTTTGGGCTTCCTCATGTCAGTCTTTTGTCACGCCACCTACGACTAGGTGAGGTAGATTAAGATTCAGGTGTTACTAAGTACTTTATAACACTGTACTGTCATAATAACGGCAATTTTGGTAGCTGGCTTTATTGCGGTTCAATGGTAAATAATAATAGTGTTAGTAGTTAGTTAATTAAAGGTGGCAGCGCCACTGGCGACACAACTCTTTAGAGTCGTATTTTGCCATTCAAGTAAGGTTCGTTTTGTAGGTCAAGTTTAGGTCTGTCAGTAAGGTATGTGGCATTACGCCGAAGGAGAGTCCGCAACACAGAGGACTTAGTCTCACGACTAGGAGCTGTGTTGCGCAGTTTGTGTAGCAAGCAACAGAAACGTAATAGTAAAATTGATGCACCACGTCGTGATCCGCTCGTCACTATTACACAATGTCAGATATATACCTTAATTACAATTTAGCTATTTAATGCTCAGTTTAAAAATAGTTTGTTGCTTAAAATTAAAACACTATCACATTTATTCACCAAGCACTCAAATAAACAATAAAAAGCAAAATTATAACCAAATCACATCCGCCATTACGGAAAAGCAACGAACGAATCCACTCGATTTAGTGGCAAAATGTCTAAATAGAAATAAGTCAATAAAATGTCCTACTTCCAGCACCTGGCTGTACAACATAGCGCGCGGCGTGGACCTGGAGCCCGTGCAGGCCAGGTTCAACCCCAAGAGCATCGGCTGCTGCAAACAGCTGCGCGGGAAGAGCGCGCTCCTAGACCTGGACAGCCTGAGGAAGTGGCTCGCGGACCTCGGGGCCGAGATAGAGGGTCGCCTCGAGAGAGACGCGCTCGAGAGTAACAGGTAGTACCGCGGGACTACATCCGCTGCACGACCTCTACAGCCTGAGGAAGTGGCTCGCGGACCTCGGGGCCGAGATAGAGGGTCGCCTCGAGAGAGACGCGGTCGAGAGTAACAGGTAGTACCGCGGGACTACATCCGCTGCACGACCTCTACAGCCTGAGGAAGTGGCTCGCGGACCTCGGGGCCGAGATAGAGGGTCGCCTCGAGAGAGACGCGCTCGAGAGTAACAGGTAGTACCGCGGGACTACATCCGCTGCACGACCTCTACAGCCTGAGGAAGTGGCTCGCGGACCTCGGGGCCGAGATAGAGGGTCGCCTCGAGAGAGACGCGGTCGAGAGTAACAGGTAGTACCGCGGGACTACATCCGCTGCACCACCTCTACAGCCTGAGGAAGTGGCTCGCGGACCTCGGGGCCGAGATAGAGGGTCGCCTCGAGAGAGACGCGCTCGAGAGTAACAGGTACAACTACATCTTATCACCTATTTATATAGGGTGGCCCAAATAGTGCCGATCGAAGACACGAAGACAAAATTTGAATGCACTTTCGGAATAGTTTTTCGAGTAGTCGTTTAAAAAAACTGCTAGCCGAACTTTTCCCATACAAATTTAAAAGCTAAATAACTCTGAAACTACATAAAATCGCGGATAATACCCGGGGTGATTCGGATACCCTTCAGTAAAAGGCATTCAAATTTTGTGTTTGGACGTCACTATACGGGCCACCCTTTATAGTCTCTTCTATTGAATACAAAATTTTAAAACACTTCCCGTGTTAGGTATACAATTTTTGAAAACTTGCAATATTTTCCTGCTCGCGCTTGAAAATTTTGTAAGTTTTCAAAAATAGTCTTCTATGTTCTACTGCCGGCTGGTCTCGGCTTGTGCTCCCGACTCCCGGCTGACACTTCGTCAGAGGTATCTATATCAAGAGGTTTTAGTGAAACATCAACACCTTTCGTTCTGTCAAACCTTGTACTGATTGGGTTATTTAAAATCCCGTTCATGTGAGGTCACGGGGCTAACCTACCATGTCATTTTTGGACCCATGTTTGACAGTTTGTTGTCGTTTTATAAAGGGAAATTTTTTGGGAAAGTAGACATGTTAGGAAAGTAGTAATTTTGGGAAATAGACATTTCGGGAAGTAGACTTTATGTACGGTCGGTTGTAGCACATAAAGTACCAGGGGTACTCCAAAAGAACTGAATTATTTTTGTCCCTAGCAATATTTATTTCTTTACATGCATATTTATTCGTAGAAAATTACTTCTTTTATAAGAATAACTTCAAATATTTATTATGAATTAACTGGGGATTATAATAATTCAGTTCTTTTGGAGTACCTCTGGTACCTTATGTGCTACAACCGACTGTACATAAAGGAATTATTCCCAAAAATTAAAATAAGACAAATAATTTTAGCAGTCGGCCCGCGTTAGCTCAGTAGGTAGAGCGGTTGAACGGGACTCCATTGTACAGAGTTGAATTCCCGGGCGCAGTCGATATCCTCTATCTTCATGAATTGTACCTCCAGAACGCCGAAGCAGATGGTGGTGAGCTTCACGGCTGCAGGTGCTGACGGGCGCGACTCCAGCAGCTCCAGGTCCTACAACTTCGTGCCGGATGACGAGCTCGGCGCGCAGCTGTTCGCCAGCAAGGCGCTGGAGCTGGTGCTCGACACCTTGGAAGGGGTTAAATATGCAGGTGAGCTGCGGTCTCAAAATACATGGTGTAAAAAAATTATCTAAGAATATTTTAAGGGGTGAACCAGTACGTGAAACTGAACAACTTTCCCCAAGGAACATAGGTCGAAATATAAAAAAATTGGCCCTCCCATACAAATTATCCCGGCCGGGTAACGCACTAAGTATGGGAGGGTCAAATATTTTTTTCATATTTCGACCTATGTTCCTTGGGGAAAGTTGTTCAGTTTCACGTACTGGTTCACCCCTTAAAATATTCTTAGCTAATTTTTTTACACCTTATATACAATGTCTAATTACAAGCCAAACTCCCGCAGTGGAAGCGATTTACACAGGTAAATTTCTAGTAAAATACCAGGAGTTCAACTGAAGGCAGACAATGGCCGCGTTACGCAGCGCTAAATAGCATACGCTGCACAATCTAGCAGCGCATACTATGAATTAAACGTGAACCTAAATCTAGTTAACTTAATTAACTAAGTTGAGTGAAATTGGCAAATGATGTGTTCTGACCTTTACATAACTCAATTCTGTAGTAAATACCGTCTGCCGATCTGGCGTTACGTCACACGTATAAGCACTAGATTATAAGTAAGTACCTCCAAATTATATCACCCCACGAATTCCGCAATTCGTACTAAGGAGTCACAATGATATGGTACAACAAATATGACTAAAGGGAACACACCATTAACACGAAGAAAACAGTTTTATACTAAGACAACTAGGTTTACCACTTACAGTCAACGTGCCGGTCCAAATGCATAAAATACCCAACGGAGAAAGGAAGTTCAGGGAATGGATCAAATGGGGAATTCCGTGGGTACTTACAGGGCTGGGTGGAAAAGATATCGACACCCAGCATTCCACTACAGCCTTGGCGCGTTATTCACTTCAAATCACTCACAGCTTCTGTTCGTATTTCACTTTGATATTAGTCATTACGCGTGACCCAACACGAATTAGGGCCGTACAAAACGCGAGCCGATATGGCCACTTGATGCCTATTCAACGCGACGCTCACGTGGAAGACGTCGAGACATCCAACAATCACTAAGCCTGGTATTCTAGTATAACCCAGGAGAACCGCAATAATACGATGCATCAACACGCGCGATCTCAAATTGAATCGTCCATTACACGCGGCATCACAAAACGCGTGGCGGGAAATCCGTACAAAACACAATACGTTCTCGTCCGAACGGTTTTGAGTGACTGGGTAGTGCGGCGCCGAAACCACCGGTTGGCGCCGTCAGGCGGTCTGCGCGCACGTCGCCAGTCTCGCCCTGCGAGTGAGAAAGGGACAACACACGCCCAGAGCGACGCGTGCGATCGAGCACCGCGCCGCATTCACAGACCGTCACCAACACCCAACTTACCCCAGCATAGCAACGCTAAATTAAACATTCACCCGCCCTAGGCCGAATCCCTTAGGCCTATTCACTACTGGGGAGACGAGATAGCGTTGCTATTGCTCGCTTAAGAACTGAATCCCCTACCTGAACTGTCGCGACTCGAGGAGTGCCATCACTACCTGGGAACAAGTTGAGAATGCGCCCTCTGCGCCATCGCAGTGGCGGCAGGTTGGCATCCTTAACCAGAACGAGATCTCCGATGCGAGGGGGTTCAGTTCTGTCCGTCCACTTAAGGCGTTGCTGCAGAATGTGCAAATACTCAAGCGACCATCGCTTCCAAAAATTCTGAGACATTTGCTGCAGCAACTCATAACGCGTCAAACGATTGCTACTGACCTCTGTGTAGGGGTACTCTGGCAAGGCGTTAAGTGGTCGGCCAATTAAGAAATGCCCTGGTGTCAGGGCCTCCAGATCATTCGGATCTGAGCTAAGCGGACACAAAGGACGTGAATTGAGAACGGCCTCAATTTTACAAAACACGGTCGCTAGCTCCTCAAAGGTTAATATCGTTAAACCTATAACGCGCATCAAATGCGTCTTAGCGGACTTTACAACCGCTTCAAATATACCACCCCAGTGGGGGCATCCTGGTGGATCGAACACCCAGTTAATGCCCTGACGGGAGAGGCTCGTGCCGATAGCTACCTCGTTTTCCGATAAAAACGTTATAATTTCTTTCATACATCGATCAGCGCCCTTAAAGTTGGTACCACAGTCCGACCTGATCAGCGCTGGTCGCCCTCTTCGCGACACAAATCTATCTAAAGCTGCTAAGAAAGCCTCCGTAGTGAGGTCGGCCACGAGTTCCAAGTGGACGGCCTTGGTTGCTAGGCACACAAACACGCACAAATACGCCTTGATTGACTTCGCGTTGCGAAGGCGTGATGCCTTTACCATAAAAGGCCCCGCAAAGTCCGTTCCCACACCCGCAAACGTCCAGGCTTCCGTCACCCGGTCCGGTGGGAGGTCTCCCATCTGAGGTTGCATTGTGGCTGCCTTCAACCGATAGCAAGGCAAGCACCGAAACACAATGCTCCGTACCGTACGTCGTCCAGACAAGATCCAAAACTCGCGCTGCAGAATAGCCAAAAGTGCATTGCAGCCCGCATGCGAGTTTTTCTGGTGACGATCTCTAACTATAAGTTCTACCAAAGGTCCCTTCTTTGGGAGTAACAGCGGATGCCGTGCTGAAAAGGGCAGGTTAGCGTTCCGAAGTCTACCTCCAACCCGGAGCATTCCATGCTCGTCTACGAACGGGTTGAGGCGCACAAGACCTCCCTTCAGCTTTCCACGGCCATCCCTGAGCAGCCTGACGTCTTCCTCAAAATGTTCCGCCTGGACGACCCTAACCAATAAACTTAGAGCCGCATTCCGCTCCGCAGGCGAGAGGACAGGTGCCAAGTTCCGTTCTGCTTGAGGTTTTCTACAGTTGTTCACGAACCGTTTGATCCAACCTGTCACCCCTAGAAGTTTGTCGAGGGAGCTGTATCGTTCCAGCAAGAAAGCCGCACTAGGCTTAGGTACGATCTGCCCTACGTTCACTCGCAAACCTCGATCAGGTGGCCCAAGCGGCGACCCGCACTCATTGTATGGCCATCTCTCAGGTGACTCAGTCAGCCACTGAGGTCCCCACCACAGTGAGTGACCTACCAAATCAGGGGCCCTACATCCCCGTGAGGCGCAGTCCGCTGGGTTCTGTTCTCCCGGTACGTGTCTCCATACCAACGGAGTTTCCGATCCTTTAATCTGTGACACCCGATTTGCCACGAAAACCTCAAGAGTATGTACCGACGTCTGTAACCAGCACAGAACTATGCTACTGTCGGTCCATGCGTACACCGTTTCATCCAAATTGATGGTACCGCGTAGATTACTAGCGACATAATGTAGCAAGCGCGTGAGAAGCGCTGCTCCCGCCAATTCCAACTTTGGAATGGTCCATCTTGTCCTAACCGGAGCCACCTTACTCTTGGCCATAACTAGACGCACGTCTACAGTTCCCGTTGAACTGACTGTCCGCAAATAGACAGCTGCCGCGTACCCTCGCTCCGAGGCATCACAAAACCCATGTAGGGTAGCCTTACATCCCACCGATGGGAGCAACTTGCGAGGTATGGCGATGCGTACGATCCCTGGTAAGGTGGTCACAAACTTGGTCCAATCATTCAACAGCTCTCCGGAGAGCTGGTCGTCCCAACCCAAGTTTGCTATCCACAACCTTTGCAAGAAGCACTTCGCCATGAACGTCACCGGTGCGATCCACCCGTTAGGATCGAAAGTTCTGGCGATCGTCGATAATACCGAACGCTTCGTCCAAGTCTTCTGCAAAAGGTCTGGCTCGATCTGATACGTAAAGACGATTGTCCGGGTTCTCGAAAAGGTGCGGGTCCTGCTGGAACTCACCTGGCAACCCGGCCAGGAGCTCTGGACAGCTGGACAGCCATTTCCGCAACTCATAACCTCCTGATTCCATGATCGCGATCAGCTCGTCTCGTAGTAGCAGTGCTTGTTGCACGCTATCTGCACCCGTGCAGATGTCATCCACGTAGACGTCGCGATCCAGTACTGCTGCGGCCCGAGGGAATCTTACCCTTTCCTGTGCGGCCAACTCTCGCAGCGTGCGTACTGCCAAAAACGGACTTGGCTTCAGACCATACGTTACCGTGTTAAGCTCATAAGTGACCATCGGCTCGTCAGGGCTCTCACGCCACAAAATCAGCTGGTACCGACGGTCATCCGGGTGTATAATTGTTTGGCGAAACATCATTTTGACGTCTGCGACGAACGCTACTTGGTGCAACCGAAAATCTGTGAGGATGTCCACAATGTCCCGGTTCAACTTGGGACCCGCGTGCAGACACTGGTTCACAGACACACCATTCGATGTAGGAGCAGAACCGTCAAACACTACCCGTATCTTCGCCTCCGGTGACTTCAAAACAGCCAGGTGTGGTATATAGTAATGCTCGACACACCTCCAATCTATGCTGGACACCGACATGTGGCCTAACTCTAGGTACTCCCTCATGAATTCGATATACTTCTGCCGAAGTGCTGCATCTCGCTTCATCTTTCTCTCCATAGCCAGTAGTCTCCGTTCCGCGATCTGTCGCGAACTACCTAAGGAGGGGCGGTTTGGGAGAAATGGCAGCCTGGTAACAAACCTACCTGACGAACTTCGTGCAGTGTTGTACTGATAGAACAGCTCGCACTCGTCATCCTCTGGCTTCCGTCTATCCGCTGTAGGTGGCTCCTCAGACTCCCAAAACCTCTGCAGCACCTCCGACAACACACTACCATAGAGCACCGTATCGCCCTCTGGTAGGTCCTGAGATCTCCAAACTGGGCCAAAAATAACATACCCCCCTGTGGTATCAACGGCCACTAAACCAGTTTGCTGAAGTACCCGTTTTCTGCCACACCAGAATCTCCCGAGGACGTCTGACCCGAGGAGAACGTCCACCGTACCAGGAGTATCAAATTCAGGATCAGCTAACTCTAAGCCTGTGGTTAACCCTCGTACCGTTGACGGTAACCGAACCTGAGGAAGTTTCCCTACCACTTCATCCAGCACCACTGCTGAGGCATGATAGCTGACCCCTGTACCTGTATTACCTAATGTGAACTCGAAGTTCACCTGACCCCGAACGTCAGGCACATCTACACCTCCAATACCTACAGCCCCATCCGTTGTGGGCCTTATATTTAAGCGTAGCCTACTCACCAGCTTACTAGACACAATACAACCCTGAGCCCCTGTATCTAACAAGGCTCTTACCTGTATGCTGCGGCCACCGTATCCCCATACCCAAATCATTGCCGTAGGCAACAATACCGTAATTGGCCGGGGGGCCGAAGCTGGCGTGTAGGCGGCGATTACCTAGCAGGAATCTAAGCGCGGAGTGTCCGCGTCCTGCGGGGGGGTCCCCTCTCTCCGTACACCTTCGAGTGGGTCCCACTCCTGCTGATAGGGACCTCTGGTCCTGTACGCCATGGCTGGCAGCCTATAGTAACCCTGCGGCAGGCGCGCGTACCGTGGATGCGCCTGTAGCCGCGGGTGCTCAGCCAAGGGGAGAGGCATGCGTGGGTCATGGGAACTCACCATGTTGTTCAGACCCGCCGAGTACTGCATGTACTGGCCCTGGTGTTGGCACCCGCCCGTAGCATCACGTACTTGTGATGGGTGCCCCTGACCTTGGACCTGTGACCACCTACCCTGTTCCGGCACCTGCTGCCGAGGTGGTGACTGTCTCGCGCGTGGTGAAGGGGGCATCACCTGCTGATGTCCCTGGCCTCGTCCCTGAAACCCTGGTGGAAGAGGACTCCTCCTTGGAGGGGGTGGGGAGCGTTGCTCCCGTCTAGGTAGGGCAGACTCCGTCCGCTGACCCGCGTCAGCTCTGCCTCCGTAATCTCCGCTGCGGTTCATGCATAGGAGCTGATGGTGGGCACCCTGGCAGTACCTGCAGTTGGTGCTTGATGGGCACTCTCGCACCTGATGCGGCCCCATACACCTAAAGCACCAACGCCGTTGCTGCACCACACCACGACGTTTCTGCACCCGCTGTGCAGCGAACTCCTCACACGCAGTCACCTGATGCCCCGCCTCTCTGCAGTAGGCACACCTCGATTCCAAATTAGCGACATTGTATCGCCTGGGTGGCCTACTCTTACCGTCTCGCGCCTGTGCACCCGGCCGTTCCGGGCGGCGAGCGGCCGCAGACTCCGCGTGAGGCGACTCTCCAAATTGGGCATCTACCCGCCTGCACTCGGCCTCGAGGAAGGACTTGAGCTCCTCGAAGGTCGGGAGGTAATCAGATGTCTTACCTCCGTGTGACTGTTCAAAACGAGCGGCCATGTCGCTCGGCAGGCGGCGCAACAACGTGTGGACCAGGATATAATCATAGCCTGACACCGGCATCCCCTGTCTCTCAAGAGCGTTCACTGCAACGCAGACAGGGTTGAGGACCTTGGCCCTGAGGTCCGTCCCTCGTGTGATGGTCGGCACGGTGAGCCACTGTTCCAGGAGTTGGTCAATCATGAGACGTTTGTTGCTGTATCTCTCGATCAGCAAACCGCGAGCCGTCTCGTAACTTGCATCATCGACTGGTAGATGCTTTACCAGCTCATGGGGCTCACCTTGCAGCTTGGCCATCAATTGTGCCATTTTATATGCCGGCTGCAAGTCAGTGCGGTTATGAATCACACTGTCAAACAGATCCTGGAATCGGGTCCAATCCGTGTAGTCCCCGTGGAAGACCGGAATCGCCACAGCCGGCAGGGGCACTTGCACCCCCGGTCCCCGCGGACCATGGGGTGGGTCCGGCTCCCCAGCTCTACGCCTGGTGATCACAGCAGCCGCCTGCTGGATCTCCTGCCCCATCTCCATGCACTGGGTCACATTCGTCCGGACCGTAAGTTTGACCTCCTCATCAGGCGTCCCATCAAATAACTCCTCGCATCCAGTGAGGCAATCCAACACCTCCGCGACCCGTTCGTCAATCCGTTGCGCACAAGCGATGAGTGCATCCTCTCGGTCCCCGCGACCGACCATCGCCTGCTTAGTCGCGAACCACATTAGGTGCGTTCTAATTTTTGCCTGGAGCTGTGTAATTGTGGGAGCCATGGTACCAACTCAAAGTAACACCGAACCTTACAATAAAAAACAATAATAGACAATCGGCCCTGATCCTACCGTTAGGATATCCGCACAAGGTAAACACAACGATAATAAAGCAATTCACTAATTGATTGGCCCTGATCCTACCGATAGGATATTCTACACAGGGCACACACTACAATCACAATAATTTTTTTTTATGTAGGTAGATTAAAAATCTTATACTAAAATAATCTTAAATCTAGTGGTTTTCTTAACCACGCTCTGCTACCAAAAATTGTCTAATTCCAAGCCAAACTCCCGCAGTGGAAGCGATTTACACAGGTAAATTTCTAGTAAAATACCAGGAGTTCAACTGAAGGCAGACAATGGCCGCGTTACGCAGCGCTAAATAGCATACGCTGCACAATCTAGCAGCGCATACTATGAATTAAACGTGAACCTAAATCTATTTAACTTAATTAACTAAGTTGAGTGAAATTGGCAAATGATGTGTTCTGACCTTTACATAACTCAATTCTGTAGTAAATACCGTCTGCCGATCTGGCGTTACGTCACACGTATAAGCACTAGATTATAAGTAAGTACCTCCAAATTATATCACCCCACGAATTCCGCAATTCGTACTAAGGAGTCACAATGATATGGTACAACAAATATGACTAAAGGGAACACACCATTAACACGAAGAAAACAGTTTTATACTAAGACAACTAGGTTTACCACTTACAGTCAACGTGCCGGTCCAAATGCATAAAATACCCAACGGAGAAAGGAAGTTCAGGGAATGGATCAAATGGGGAATTCCGTGGGTACTTACAGGGCTGGGTGGAAAAGATATCGACACCCAGCATTCCACTACAGCCTTGGCGCGTTATTCACTTCAAATCACTCACAGCTTCTGTTCGTATTTCACTTTGATATTAGTCATTACGCGTGACCCAACACGAATTAGGGCCGTACAAAACGCGAGCCGATATGGCCACTTGATGCCTATTCAACGCGACGCTCACGTGGAAGACGTCGAGACATCCAACAATCACTAAGCCTGGTATTCTAGTATAACCCAGGAGAACCGCAATAATACGATGCATCAACACGCGCGATCTCAAATTGAATCGTCCATTACACGCGGCATCACAAAACGCGTGGCGGGAAATCCGTACAAAACACAATACGTTCTCGTCCGAACGGTTTTGAGTGACTGGGTAGTGCGGCGCCGAAACCACCGGTTGGCGCCGTCAGGCGGTCTGCGCGCACGTCGCCAGTCTCGCCCTGCGAGTGAGAAAGGGACAACACACGCCCAGAGCGACGCGTGCGATCGAGCACCGCGCCGCATTCACAGACCGTCACCAACACCCAACTTACCCCAGCATAGCAACGCTAAATTAAACATACAATGAAAAATTTTCAAAGTGACAATTATCATAGTGATAGTGATGATTCAGCAACTGAACAACTTTTCCTTAGTAAAACAGGTCGAAATATGAAAAACGTGTTAGGATTAGTGCCTTCCATTCAAAATGTAACTGTACCCACTTGGAAATTTAGATATCCAAATATTTTCATGTTTCGAGATTTCGACCTTTGTTGCTCGGATATTGCAACGCTTATTTTGCAAAAATTTGGTCGACTTTATAAGTTAACATAATAACAAAATTACCTTTTCTTTCTAGGTACCGAAAGCAACAGAAAATTGCGAGCCCCGATAAAGTTTCTGGGCATCAGCGTCGGGAAGTTCGAAGATAACTCGGAAACCAGGAAGAACAAGAAAATACTCGACTACTTCACTGCTGGCTCAGCTAATGCTACTAAAACTAAGGATGACGCTAAACCTAATGTTATTAAGGAAACTAATACAAAAAATAATGAAGGTAAAGAATACATATTACAGAAATTCTTCAACACACAAAATGCTGCAAAAACTAAGACACGAGATGTTCATATTAAAACAGAAGATGAAACAAATATCAATCTGGATAAAGAGAATAAAGAATCCCACAAAGTTATTGAATCTCCTCTAGACAAACAAGAATCCTTTTTTGCTAGGTTTCTAAATAAAAGCACACCGAACAAAAAAACAGAAGGTACAATGGTTACTAAAGAACCAAATACATCTATTAGACCTACAACTCCAGTTTGCAATGTAGTCACTCACGAAGATAAAAGCAACGACTCGGATTATTCCTCCTCAACTATTAACATGGAAATTAACAAGAGCATCGCCCTTTTCGATGAAGACCCGCGAGATGCAGCCAGGGTCAGTCACATGAGGGACCTACTCAACAAATCCTCCATACAAGATAAAAGTAGAAGTAGTGAAAATAGTGACGAATTAAAACCAGAAACTACAAACGATGACGAAATCACTAAATTCGAAGACGTAAAAGACAAAATTAAAACCCCATCGCCACACAAAGAAGAAACATTCAAATGTCAAGAATGTGGTAAAACATTACTGATGCAGATGTACGAGACTCACGCGGACTATCATTTTGCGCTGAAAATAAGAGAGGAAGAGAGAAAACGAGTAAGAGACGAAAGAACACGGACAAAATCATTAATTCCTGTTACTAATGAAGACGTTAAATCTAATACAGTAAAAATCAAGAAAAAAGAATCAATCAAAGAAACTAAGTGTAAAACAGAGGATCCAAGTAAAAACAAAACGACGACACCAATAGCAAGTTTTTTTGTAAAGTTAGATGACACTGTACCCACAGAAGCATGTGCAGAATGCGGCAAGAAAGTGCCTGTTGCTAAGTTAGCAGAACACTCGGATTTCCACGAAGCACAAAAACTAAGTAGGGAACTAAATGGCAACAGAAAAGTGCTATCAAGTGTTTATATAGAAACCAGTGTAAAGCGTAAACGGAAGTCTGTATCGCCCACGAAGAAACCTAAAATGCAATGCCCCTCCAAATCTATAGACTCGTTTTTCAGGTGACACTAATGTTCGTGTAGATATTGATGTTGTTGACCCCATGTCCTAAATAAAAGTTGAACTTTTAATCTTGTTTGTTTTTGGTGTAACGAGCTTGATGACTCATTCGAGCCATGGGAGAGGCTGATTTGCTTTCGTCGATAGCTTTTCTTTGATGTGTCAAATCTGGCTCCTTGGCGCCAACGCTGCGTCGAGCGGACTAGATTCGGAAAATGCCAGAATATCGTATTTACATTTGTTGGCAATCAAACTTTGGCGCCTATTTTTGCAAGCATACGTCGCGGCTAGCAGCGCCATCTAATGGCGGGTGTCGGCCGTCGGAGTCGGCATGCGTCGACCAATCAGCGACGAGATCCCCTTACCTGCGTTATGGAGTGAGGGAAAACGGCCGACCCAATTTGCGCGCATGCGGTCCGTTCGGCGGGCTCACTTTTTTTTAGAATTTGCACTGCGACAACGTGTCTTGCTTGAGATTTTGTAAATTTAAATTAATAAATCAGTTTGGAATTTACTCTGTTCCTCTTTTCAGTTTTTCAGCCTTTCAGGTCCCTCAAATTAAGAATAGATAACATCAGAAGTGGCAACGCAAGTGCGCCCAAAAATGGGTAAACGAAGCAATAAAAGGAACAAAATTAAAAAGCGGAATCGAGCACGTTCTAGTTCGAGTTCAAATAGCTCAAGTTGTTCCGCCAGGACTCCGTCACCTCCAAGGAAACGTAAGGTATCACGTAAAGTTGATACCGGAACTGTGAGTACATCCAACCAATTTACTTTGAACAATATAATCCCTGAGTTCGACCCATTGAGAGATGATATTAATGCATGGCTTAGTATTATTCAGTCGTACGCTAAAACTTTTTCGTGGTCAGACGAAATGACTCGTTACCAAGCTCTTAACAAGCTAAAGGGGTCCGCTAAACTCTGGTATGACTCATTGTTACGTACTGATAGTCAGTGGCCGTCTTGGAAATGGAAAGAATGGAAACGAAAATTAACCGTTAGTTTCCAAATTCGCCGGAATATGTTTGAACTTTTAAAAGAAATTATTGATAAAAAACCCGCGGAAAACCAGTCGTTATACGAGTTTTATTTCGAACAAAAGTGCAAAATCGATCGTTTGAGCCTGGAGTTTTCGGAACTAGACATAATTTCTATAATTGTCGGAAATATTGGTGACAGTGGTATAGGGGCGTCTATTGAAGCCAGTAATTTTACCACGTGTGATAGTTTAGCTAGTTTTCTACACGGTCGAATTTATAAACCTAAAATTAGTAAACCGTTGAGTGCTAGTGTACGCGATACTGTTCCCAATCAGCCTAAAATCAGTAATCACAATCAGTCTGCGGTTTCTCAGTCAACTTCTATAAATACGACAACGCCTTCATCAAGTCAAACAATAGGTGCTAAAAATAATGCGCAAGATCAACCGCGGATTCGGAATCCGATTAAATGTTATTTATGCGGTGGAAATCATAAACGAAATCAATGTGATTCTAATAAGTGCGAATTCTGTGGCAAGCGTGGACATACAGAAGCCATGTGCTATCATAAAAAGAATGCAACTAAGCCTGAAAAAGAAGAAACTAAATTTATTTCTTGTCCAGACCCGCGAAACAAAATAATTAAAAATGTAGTAATCAATGGCTTAAGCAGCGAGGCATTTATTGATCAAGGAAGTAGTTGTTCACTGATTTCGGAGGCAATTGTAAACAAAAACGCTTGGCACAACATTCCTCTTCTTACACCAGTTACTTTGCAAGGATTTTCCAAAAAGAGTTTAGAATCGGTGACGCATAAAATAACGGTAGACCTGCAGATTGATTCCGTGAAACTGAAAAATGTAGATTTTTACGTTATAGATGATTTGGCGGATTGCGAAATTTTGATAGGCAGAAATGTAACGGAACGTAGGGACATCATGTACTCAAGAGTCGGTGAGGTGCTTCAGTTTGATAGCGTTGATACGTTTACTGAATTTTGTGAAAATGTGAATGATTATAACCTAGACGCAGATACACACCAAAATGAGTTAGTCAGCTTGTTCAGACAGTATAGTGATTGTGTCGCCTCTAATATCCGCGAGTTGGGTAGAGTAAGTAACTACGAGATGGAGATAAATCTAACTAGTCCACAGCCTATTCAATGCAGACCCTTTCGTTCCTCTCATGCGGATAGGAAAGTAATTCGCGATATGGTAAATGAGTTGCTAGAAAATAAAATAATACGTGAAAGCAA
This sequence comes from Tuta absoluta, assembly GCA_027580185.1. Taxonomy (NCBI): domain Eukaryota; kingdom Metazoa; phylum Arthropoda; class Insecta; order Lepidoptera; family Gelechiidae; genus Tuta; species Tuta absoluta. The sequence continues at coordinate 2,495,631 of JAQAHW010000003.1, forward strand.
ATCACCGTATGCTAGCCCTGCTCTGTTGGTGAACAAAAAGAATGGAGAAAAAAGGCTCTGCATTGATTATCGCTTGTTAAATAAAATCACAATAAAGGATAAATATCCTATGCCCAGAATAGAGGACCTTGTAGACAGATTGCAAGGGTTCAAGTGTTTTACTAGCCTAGACCTCAAAAGCGGTTATTACCAAATCATGATGCATCCCCAGTCTGTAGAAAAAACCGCGTTTATTACTGAGGATGGACATTATGAATTTCTTAGACTCCCTTTCGGTTTGGCAAATGCCCCATCGTGTTTTCAGGCCATGATGAACAGGGTACTAGGTAACTTGAGGTTTGATAATGTAATTCTGTATCTTGATGACGTATATTTGGTAACTAGTACCGTCGAAGAAAATTTAAAATTACTTGAACATGTTTTAAAGATATTCCGGGATAATGGGTTGACGCTAAATTTAAAAAAATGTCATTTTTTTAAAAGCGAGATGGAGTTTCTAGGATACAAAATAAAACCAAATTGTGTCATGCCAAATGAATCAAAGTTGGAAGCAGTCAGGAACTTTCCAGCTCCAAAAACAGTGCACCAACTTAGACAGTTTCTAGGTCTCATAAGTTACTTCCGTAAATTTATTAAAAACTGTGCAATGCTCTCTGCTCCTCTGACAAAACTGTTAAAGAAGGACACTGCTTGGGTCTGGAATGATGTTCACGCTACAGCTTTTCAAAATTTAAAAGATAAATTGACGTCAGATAGTGTTCTTACAATTTATAATCCTAATAAAGAGAATATACTTTACACAGACGCTAGTAGAGACGGTATTGCCGGTATTCTCATGCAGAAAACTGATGAAGGCGAGAAACCTGTTCATTATTACAGTAGGCAAACCACGGAGGATGAAAAAAAGTTTCATTCTTTTGAATTAGAGCTTCTAGCTATAGTTTGTTCACTGCAAAAGTTCCGTTTGTATTTAGTCGGTACAACCTTCCAAATTGTGACCGATTGTAACGCCGTTAGATACGCGCTAACAAAAAAAAGATATTATTCCCCGGGTAGCACGGTGGATTCTGTCGACGCAGGAGTTTTCATTTAATATAATTCATAGAGAAGGCGCAAAGATGCAACATGTCGATGCGCTCAGTAGAAACCCCGTGCAATCCGGAGAAAAATACGAGTCTGAAATTATTATGTCAATTACCGAAGCCGATTGGCTGCTTTCGGTACAAATACAGGACCCGGAATTGCAACGGATAAAAGAGATTTTACAATCAGGAGAGGCCGATGAAAATAAAGATGTTTTCAAAAATTATGAGCTTTTAGGCGGTAAAGTTTATAGAAGAACTGTTCGGGGTCGTCGTTGGGTGGTACCAAAGAAATGCATTTGGCATATAATAAAATGCAACCACGACGACCTGGGACATTTCTCGATCGATAAGACTGTAGAAAGGATAGAGCATTTGTACTGGTTTTCACGAATGCGACATACGGTTAGAAAATACATAAAAAATTGCTTGAACTGTATATATTTCAAAAATAAAGGTGGACCTAAAGAGGGAGAGTTGTACTCTTTGCCAAAATATGCACGTCCCTTCCATACGCTGCATTTGGACCACTTGGGCCCATTTGTAAAAACTAAAAATAAAAACCGGTACTTGTTAGTCGCGGTAGACGCATTCACGAAGTTTGTGTTTATTGCGGCTGTTAGAAACACAAAAGCGTCAGGCGTCATAAAAGAATTGGAAAACATTTCAAAAACATTTGGTAACCCTAAAAGAATTATATCAGATGCAGGAACTTGTTTTACTTCTCACCAATTTAATCAATATTGCTTAAATAAAAATATACGTTTGCATATTGTGGCGACGGGAATGCCACGATCAAATGGGCAGGTCGAAAGATTTAATAAAACTATTTTGGAAGCTTTAAAAGCTACAGGCGCTAATGACTCGGATGATAAATGGGATAATTATATAAAAGTTCTGCAACAAGGTTTAAATAGTACAATTCATAAAACCACAAAAGCCGTCCCAAGTGAGGTATTATTAGGATATAGATTGCGTATGGATAATGATAGTCTGGCTCCGGATCTTGATAACGATCATGTGTTTGACGTGACTAACTTGCGGGAAAAGGTTCAAGAAAATACTAAAGCCAATGCAATGACACAGAAGGAACATTTTGATAAATCTAGAACAAAAGCACGGATTTATTCAGAAGGAGATTTGATTTTAGTCAAGATTCAGAGCCAGAGTAATGACGGGCAAAGTAGAAAACTCCTTCCCGTGTACAAAGGACCATTCCGGGTTAAGAAAGTTCTAGGACATGATAGATATGAGGTGACGGACATCGAAGGGAGTGATAGGAGCTCTAAAAAGTATACAGGTGTAGCTGCCGCCGAAAACATGAAACCTTGGATACGGATAGATGACTGGGATTGTGAATTATAATTTTTTTTTAACCGTGTTGGCAAGGTTTATACAGGAAAAAAAAAACATTTGGTATGTATGTAACTTATTTTATTTTCTTCGTGATTTGTATGTGTGATATGTACATTTTCAGCAATGGAGTAATAAGTTATATTATAAAATTCTGTGGTATTTGTTTGTTTGCGAATCAAGATAAAACCTAAGTAGCATTTGTAAATTACACATCCGATAGGTATGAGATGGCGCTATGGAATGAACTTGGTACGCATAAGTGAAGCAAAAAGCTCTTTATGTGCAAGTGGTTCCATGTTGATAGACGAACCTGGTCTCTTAAGTGAGGTAATACTCTTTAAGTGCGGGTGGTCTCCTGATAATAAGCATTCTCATTCATGTATCTAAAATGATGTGTAATGTTACAAAAGTGCTATTGATTGCAATAAGACAAAACAAAGCAAAGCGACTAATTGATCCTTTATTTCTAGATTCCCGATTTTGATCTGGATTCTTGAGGTGCCAGGGGCTGACACCATGCAGAATGGCCGTGTTGGCAATCAAACTTTGGCGCCTATTTTTGCAAGCATACGTCGCGGCTAGCAGCGCCATCTAATGGCGGGTGTCGGCCGTCGGAGTCGGCATGCGTCGACCAATCAGCGACGAGATCCCCTTACCTGCGTTATGGAGTGAGGGAAAACGGCCGACCCAATTTGCGCGCATGCGGTCCGTTCGGCGGGCTCACTTTTTTTTAGAATTTGCACTGCGACAACGTGTCTTGCTTGAGATTTTGTAAATTTAAATTAATAAATCAGTTTGGAATTTACTCTGTTCCTCTTTTCAGTTTTTCAGCCTTTCAGGTCCCTCAAATTAAGAATAGATAACACATTGGATTACTGTTACCATTTGTAATGCTTTTTTTAAGCACTGGACTATCGATTTTAGCCCCGAGGCTTCAAAACCTACACCAGACTGCCATGTGTATTGCAAGTAATATGGCGCATTTTCACTAGTCGATAGGGTCCGCATGCGGCGTGCGGTAGATTTCTGGAACGCATGCCACAGGGCCCGCATTCGGGGAACCGATTTCACTAGTCGATAGGGTCCGCATGCGGAGTGCGGGAGATTTCTGGAACGTTTCATATTTATAACGCTACTAATAACGAACGCTCTATTTATGAAATATACTCAAGACCCGCAAGCAATATATCGACTGATGAATTTTATTGGTCGATAGCTCGGTCGGTATAATGCATGCGGGGAGTCCCGCAGGCGTTGTACCGAACGCGTATCGACTTGCAACTTTCATTAGTCGTTATCTCGCATGCGGGGAGTCCCCCGCATGCTGTATACCGTACGAGTTATCGACTAATGAAAATGCGCCAATAGGGATACAGGCGTGATAAATGTATGTATGTACAGTAAGATGTACAGTCAAGATCAGGCTCATCAGGCTGGGTTAGACAGTAGACTACTATTATGATTGATGCATTTTTTTATCCATTCAAAGGGTTGTCGGATGCATTTTTTTATCCATTCAAAGGGTTGTCGCAGACCAAACGTACTTTCTTGCGAACGACACTCGAGCACTTTTTATAGAAATTCAGAAGAGAAAATAAAGGTGACATTGCCTAGAGTACAATGCCAAAAACGGCATCTATTCTATTTAACAATTTCTATAATTAGTAATAGCATGTAATAGTTTTATAGTCAGCTGTCGCTCGCAAAAAGTACTCTTGCTCTGCGGCTTCAGTCCAGCCTGGCGCGTGTTATATTGTTTCCAGATGGACCGTGAACTACGGGATTACCAGAAGCGAGGTTTATACAAATCACAGAGCATCCAAACATCACGTGCTGTCACCCCTGAGTTCTTTGGTTTATGATACAAATGAAACCACATCATAAATTTTGATGTTATTTATTAGTTGTTGCACATTATACGCTGTGGATCTCCTGCTGCACCTTGCGCCAGGAGTCGAGCGGGCCGTGCTCGGGGCGGTAGCGCACATTGCAGCCGTCGTACGCGAGGCGTCCGTCGTCGCGCAGCTTCTCGTACTCTTCGCGCTCGTACCTCGTGAAACCCCACTTCTTGGACACGTAGATCTGGAAACGATAAAGATTTAAATATAAATTAGGTTCTGCAATTATAATAGTGTCGAGCGGGCTAGATTCAGCAAAATACTTAAGCAGCGCTGCGTGACGCGGGCTGCCATAACGCGGCGCGGGCACAGTGTGTACAACCCGTCCGAAAACGACATCTACAGGGGCGTATTACAGGTACTTAGGCACAATGCACCTTTTAAATTCGGACGGATAATAATTTCAAGATACAGTGCCGGAGCGTTGGGCCTGAATGTAGGTTTTAACGCCGACAGTGGAGTTTAGGTGTTACGCGGAGATAAGATTATTTTCGTATGCCACTACTTATCAAGGGTCATCCGATATTACGCTCCGCAAGCGTTGTCCGCTTTTTTATAATTACTGCAGGAAACCATTTAGTCCAAGTAGAAACAAGTGAAAACCCTGGGCAAACATCTACTCTTCTACAATAAAACAGTCAGGCCGTACGCTCGCTCACGCGGTTTCACGCGCGGGACGGGGTCCAGATTTGGCAAAACACAAGATTGGCGCCTCGTGACGCGGCCTGCGGTCACCCGCGCCGCGGCTTCAGCAACCCGCGACATAATATAACCCGTACGAACACGACGACACTTGCCATATTACAACTACCTAGGCACTATGCGCCTTCTAAATTTGGACGGGTAATAATGGCGGCGCTGTCAGACCGCCGCGCGGATCCCGCGAGACCGCGCGCGGCCTCATTCTCACCTTCTGACGTCCGGGGAACTTGAACTTGGCACGACGCAGCGCCTCGATGACCTGCGCCTTCCAGCGGTCACTGGAGCGCACGGACATGATGGGCTGTCCGATGCGCACGCGCGCGACCGTGCCCTGCGGCTTGCCGAACGCACCACGCATCCCAGTCTGGAGCCTGCAATACAAACACACACATTTTATGCATATTTGTCGCCATCCATATACTTAGGCTTTGTGGTACACCAGTGTTTAGCAGTAAATAATGTGAAGTAACTTTTTTATGTACAAACAATTAGTCTTTTCAAGGTCACAATGAAATAGTCATTGAATAATTAAATAGGCTGCAGATAAGGGAGCATGTTAGTAATTTTGATATGCAAATTAAGTTTCTGAATACCTAAAGGCAACCCCAAACAAATTCATAAACCATAGAATGTATGGGGGATTTCTTTAGTATCCTGCAGCATTGATAAAGGGGCGCGGAGGTTAAGGAGGGCTTAGGAGAAACCCCCCATAAAAGGAGGAAGTGCGGTAATCACCCCCCATTTATCATACATTTTGAGGTTATGTTTTCGCGCCGTGCGTCGTTTCTGGCACATCGCGCGCCCCTGCCGGGGCACGCTCGCTCGGCTTGTGCGTTGTGGTCACAGTTCTAACCTAACCTAATCTAACCCAGCTTGGGTTAGGCCATACCTAACCTACAAAGTCGACACTTCAATTAATTATTTCTCGAAAATTAAGAGCATAAAAAGACACTAGCTGGCAATCATTGGCATCATTGCCCGTCTAATGACGCTAAAATAAACTCGTAAATCGTGCCGCAGGATACTAAACCCAACCCTTCTTAAGACCAAAGCAAGGCGTTTCTTTCATGTTGTTGTTTTGAGGTTATTATGTACATAGCTTGGGATAAATTATAAATATGGTATGGTAATACGGTATGGAGGATAGATTGCAGTGAGTTTACTGGATGTAATGAAATAGTTAAAATTAAAATGAACAGTAGCACAGTAAAATGGAATGACCTCAATAATGACCAGACATGAATGCTAATTGCTCTTAGACTTAAATTATATTATGAAATCTGTAATGAATAACACAAATATAATAACGACTCATTCAAAATAATGTGTTGTGCAATTTGTTGTTATCATTTCCTCCAATCATCAATAAATAAATCATGTTAAAGCACAAAGCACAATACCTACAGCCTAAACCTCTTAGTCTATTGGTTGTTGCTACTAGAATGGGACAACAACAATCTTATGAATCCTTTTTTAACAAGCCTATCAATCATCTGTATTACTGTATAATATTTAATAGGTAATATGAATGTTACAACATATTCCAGTGAAATTAAGTGTGTCTTGGACATCAAACCACCAACACTCTGAAGAAATTGTACTAAACTAGAACTGCTCTCCGTCAGAGAGTCAAGTAATAATTACTGTTTTTTGGATATCTATGACAGAGTACATACCTATCAGCTCCAGCGCACGATAACATTTTGTTGATGCGGATGACGTGGAAGGGATGAAGCCTCATGCGGATGTGGAACTGGTCCTTGCCGCAGTTCTTCACCAGGTATTTGTTGCAGCAAATACGGCCCGCCTCCAGAGCCTCAGAGCTCAGCTGCTCGTATTCGTCCGACACCAAGTGCACACATAGCGGGAAGTCGTCGACCGTAGCCTTCTTCTTTCCCAAGTCGAAGATACGGATCTTCGGGTCTGGCACACCACGGCAGAACCGTGATTTTGGGTAGGGTTTGTTTTTACAATACCGGTAGCTGAAAATAATGAAATGAATGGTTAAGATATGCCTAAAAACAATTACATACGAAACAAGGAGCACTTAAAAACTATTTACCATCTCGCCGGACGGCGCCCCATTGTGATCTGAAATAAACCAAAAAAGTTACTTAGTCTGTCTCGCAGTTCACAAGTTCGTAATATTACTGTAAAATATTTAGAAATTTATAAGATTACAACAGATTCTAAACACAAAATTTTATAAGCACCTTCACAAAGTGACACCCTAACCTCGAAAGAACTTGTCAATCGACCGGATGTCGGTCTGACGTTTCTCAAAGTTGCCACAAAAAAATATTTATTTGAGTAACCTAGAAGCCGTTCAACGCCGTCGCATAAGATAATTATCTGCGACGACAGCTCGTAAAACCGCGTTTCAAAGCGTCTGTCAGGAGAATTTCTACTTGTCAAAATTATCCAACCCCGTTCATGCGCTCACGATGAATAAAATTTCTCGTCCTCTCAACTGAAATAAATTTTAGCCAAACGTCAGTTTGACAGGTGTATGGTGTTGTCTATTGTTTTGGTGATATATTTCTGTTGTTTATCGTGTTGCACTATAAATTATACTTAATTAATGTAAGAGCTGCACACTTGTGGAACGAGTTACCTTATGATATACGTACGCCACTCTGAGTCACTTGCCATCTTTAAAACTAGACTACACAAGCACCTTCTTGCGAAATCTGTTTTCATTTAACATATAATATATATTATCTTATATATTTAGTTGTTTATTTAATATAATATGTATGTTTATATAAAACATGTATTATACATATAATATTAATAATAATAATATTTAGTCTTTTAGTATGTAATATGTATACATACTAAAATACTAAATATACATACGGTTGCTGTCTATGATAACTAAGACGGCGGTCGTAATCGTAACACAACCATGTCAGAGGTCTACTAGTGGTAGTAGGCGGTTGAAAAACTCTGACAACAGGGTTCATCCGGTCATTGGATGACTCGGTGTCCCACACGAAAAGAGAAGATACTAAAAATTATTAATTTAACAAATTTAAAAAACTTTTTTTTAAAACTAAGTAACGTTTTACCTGAACAATATCAATACCTACATTGAAGTTACTTACATTTGTTAAATTAATGTTTTTTTGTCTTATATGTGTTGCCGCTGCTATTTACAGTGTGTTTTTCAATGTTTTCTTTTAGTGTGCAGGGTTGCCTGGGAGAGATCGCTTAAAGCGATAAGGCCGCCTTTGTTTATATTGTGTTGTTTGTTTTTGTTCTTGTATATGTTATGATTATTAATGTGAACAATAAAGTGTTTCTGTCTGTCCGTCTGTCTGTCTGTTATATTTACGAAAATAAGAACAGAGAAAGCGTCAAATCTTTAGAAATCACTAATGTGATGACATTTAAACTGTCTTTCGTTCATTCACTTCACCAAACCCCCGTTCAGAGATGCGTTAGTTAAAATTTTAAGCTAAAGTTATCTTATCCGGAGCACGTTGAACGTATCCCTGAGCCACACATAGTCGCTGCCTTAATTTCTACCGGAAGTAGTAGTGGTAGTTTCCGAACGATAAATGATTCGGGTTAAATGATTCGTACTGCGAAACACTATAATAGGGATCAATACAACTGCCGACACTATAATGCCCCGACAATGTGCGATGACAACTCAAATTTGCATTATAAGATTTTCATCGGGAAAAATACATAAATGATATTTCCTTCCCGAGGGACTCGAGGGTGTGTATTTCACCTGTCACTATAGTGATACACAATTTTCCTAATGCCTGTCATATTTGTCAGACGTTGCGTAAATGTTAGTTTTTGCGGCCGTTTACGCTCTGCCTAACCCGAAAGGGATTAAAGGCATATCACGCCTTTAACCGTAACCAAAATACATACACCGTGTATGTATTTTGGTTACGGTTGCGGATGTGTCTTCGATTATTTACCATACCTATTTGTCTGTAATTATCGATATTGTTTATCATCATGATCATCATCCATCAGCCCACATCCACCCACTTTATAAAATAGGTCTCTTCTCTATTGCGACAATCTTCATGGTTCTGTGCTAAACTCATTCATAGAGATCCCGTCGAACTTTTTGCTCCCCGTCCGTCAAGACTCCTTGCCATGTGTCCTGCCCATCTCCCTCTCAATCTTGAGATTCGCTTTCTTACATCTTCGACTTTCGTCCGTCCTACCTTGAATTTCGACATTTGGTACGCGCATATTATTTTATGCATTAATAAATAGGAAGTTTTCTTTTTAATTTTTTTAACTCTTCCCTAGTCGCTTGACAGATGGCAACGATGGCAAGACACGGAACACAAAATACTTACTTTGTGCACGGAATATCACATAATTTTTGATTTTTCACTTGGATATGTAAGAAAAACTCCGTTTCGAGGGACATGGGTATATATTTTTCCACACAACCTCACAGTAACAGTGCCCCGATTCATATTCATATATTCGTTCATATTCGTTAATTTCTAAAAATTACACAACATTATCTACAGGAATTAACCTAAAACGATAATGGTACATATACAAAACAAAATAACTACAAATAATCCAAATAACATGTCAGATAAAAAAAATCAAATAAATTACTTAGACTCTATGTAACAATAGACCCTATTCCAGACGCACTGCTATTATTACTAAGTCTAATTTGACGTTTCTAAAGCCGTTTCCTATTCTGCATGTAACTGTCAAACTCAAATGACAGGATTATAATCTCTAAAAATAACTGACAGGATTAAACTTAGCTTTAGCCGATTAGTGCAATTCTAGGAGGTGCAAAATTAAGCAATTTAAATATTTAAACAGATTAAATTTACTAATCATAGCGGCCACTAAAAAGGTCCCGCTTAAAAATAGTACTGTCAAAACAAATCGAAATGGTTGCAATGTTGGAGTTTTCTGTTTGATTTTCGGTCAGATAGGAGAGTTCTAAAGTGGGATCAATTGAGTTGGGAGGTCCTAGAGTGTCACCGGGTAGGAAAGATCTAAAGTGGCACCAGATCAGAATGTTCTAGGCTGGCACCGGGTTGAAAGGTTTTAAAGTGGCACCGGGTCAGAATATTCTAGGCTGGCACCGGGTTGAAAGGTTTTAAAGTGGCACCGGGTCGGAAAGTTCTAGAGTGGTACCGACCGAATGTTTATCTATCAATTTCATCACTTTTTGGCGATTTTACACAAAAATGCACCAAATAAACATTAAAGCATTATTGCGTACTGCGCTCGCCAATCCATCTACTAAGCATGGTGTGTTGAGCAAATTTTTCCAAAGCCTCAACAGGGACAGGCATGTTTCTATAGTTAAATATAAGAATTATTTTACCAAATAATAGAAAAATGCTTTTTCGTGGTGTATGAAAAATATTTCTTTTCTTGCAACACTTCTATTTATTTTTAAATTGGCTACACAAAATTTTGGTAAAAATAGCATTGTCAAAATCAAATTATATTCCTGTCAAAAACTTCCCAAAAACATGGCTTTTCTGGAATAGCCACACTTAAAACCTCTAAGTTTAGGGATTTTATTTTAGTGATTTTAGCATTAGAAACTTAAAATGATTAAAACGTGGAATCGGGTCTGTCTGGTAACGGGGCCAATTCAGAGTGGCCGCTAAATAAAATTAGGTTTAGTTGACTGCCGCTAAACACCTTTGTTATTCTGAAATATCTGTCAAAATCAAATGACAGGAGCAAATTGAACATGACGTTTCCAATTTTAATCGGCGTACTCAACTTAGACTTAGCGGCTCAGAAGCTATTCTAGGATGCCCATTTTAGGATGAAATAAGAACTGTCACCGCTAATTTTAGTCGGGACCTCGAGATGTGCCACTTAAAATTAAACTGTATGTAAATACGTCAATTTGATTATGGTTTGAGTGAACGTAAATCCGCTATTTTTTGTGTTTGTGTTCTTGTGCCCGCTTATCATCCACGACCTACGCTATTTTGTACCTGGACCCGAGCCTGCTGACCCTGACGACCCGGATTGCGATTAATTGGAACTTGGAGGGACGCTGTACCGTTCCAAACATGGACGATTATATAGTAGCTGCAGTCTTAGAAGAAGAACGGTATGTAGCATTAGCTTTATAGGAATGCAAATTATTTATATGTACATATTTGTTAAATATGTATTATTTTCTTTAGTGGATGATGGGGCCAGCAGCAGCGGTAGCAGCGCCGATAACGAAACAGACGACAGCAGTAGTTCCTCAGATTCAGACGATGATCATGATGATGATGCAAATGAGCTTGATTCTGACGATGAAACTCCCGATGAGCCTGTGGGCGTTAATGAGCGGCAAAGCTTCTTAATAGCCGCACGCGATAGAAGAGCTGCATTAATCAATAGTTATTTTGCATAAAGAATTTTAATAAAGAATTTGGATACAAAAAGTTCTTTGTTTTCACTCTCCCAACACATCACATTGCAACTACATTCATCATCACATTATAGGTCTCTTTCTCAACATGTTCTGTTCTTAAAATCCTCCTCCAATAATATTGTATAGACACACACATCAAACTTATAACACCCCTCTTTTTGGGTCGGAGGTAAAAAATAACATTTTGATGATTATGATCCAATGAGCTGGGACGGCATAGCAGTTTTCTTGTCATATGGGTATATGTGAATAATAAGTTTCATGTCTGTGCAGTTTCGAGGTCAGAATATATTGTTTGTTGTATGTATGATAGTTGAACGAAATAAGTAACTATGTCAAAAGTAGTATTTGTTTATTGCTTACATTAATTAGCATGTTATGTAGCAATCAGACTAATAAACATTTAAAAATAGGGAGTAACAATATTCTTTACTTAGATCAACATGTTATAATCTAATCATACTATAAAAATGAAATAATCAACAATTAATATATATCACATTATACTTATTGTAATAATCACACAAAGGAAATTATCTATCAACAGACATTCACGTTTTACATTCAGACAATAAATAATCAACAAATAATAATCATATAAGTAAAGCCATAAAGTATCTTGATTAGATACAAAAGTTACAAATAATCAACAATATTTTTAACTAATAAGTAATCAACAAATTATAATCTAAAATATTAGTTAAGGAACACATCTTAAATTAGTGTAACAACTTAATCTAAATTCCCCTCTTCCAGATGCTCCTCAATGGTCACCCCAGCTGTTATCAGTATTGCTGATGCAATTCTTTGACCTGCATCCCGGATGGCAGTGGCCAAGGCGTCAGCAGCTTGTGCCATTGTGGACCGGAACAATTCATTATTTCGGTCCAATGCTTGTGCTAACAAGTCAGCTGGTCTGACTCGCTGACGTCTTGTCCGGTGTCTTCGAGGTGGGTTATGATTGTGTAGTGACCGCGATTGCTGAGTACCCATTCTATGTCTAGTACTGGTACCTAACAATCGGGCAGGACTTGGGTTGGACGATTGAGGAGCATCTGCAAGCTGGACGTCTGGTTGTTGTGGCTGCTGCAGAACTGGTGTAGACTGAGTTGGGCCCTGGGTGGGTGCAGAAAGAGTTTGGGCTGCAACAGGAAGTGCATCTGCAGCTGCATCTTCTGTGCTAGGTGCAGAAGGAACCTAGAATGTAACAAATAGATCTTAGTCACTTCTGTAAGACAAAATATCTCAAACATAAATGCCCCCTCCAGTTCCTTGGCACTGGTCTCTGAATTTCCTGTACTTCGCCTTTACTTTCTGCACCCACTGTGACCAAATCTGGAAATTGAAAAAGATATAATATGAAAAGCCATGAACAAATGTATTAATGTCCCGTTGTATGCTTAGATCCTAAAACTAACAATAACTAAAGTTTTTCATGGGAGAACTTCTCATTCCTGTAGGAAAAGAGCAGGCCATGGGTGAAACTGCGGGGCAGTCAGCTAGTATATAACAAGTATTATTAATATAATAGAAACTTACGCTTTGCCACTCCACAACAGTTCTTCGACATCCCGAAGAATTTAAATTGGTTGCTACACTCGCCTAAAATGCGGCAACTGCTGGGCTAGCTGTGTTTCCTGAAAGAACAGAAGAATCATATGTATAACATAAAACCACGTTTTAAATTAAATATACAAGTATCAAAACATCAGCTAGTAGTTTAAGTACGCAAAACTTACCGCGGGCTAATGCCATGTTCGCGTGCATAAACTCAGCCAGCATGGCCTGCTGGGCCTTGTTGCACCTCTTTCGAGGCGGTGCTAAATTTATTGCAGCAGTAAATGCGGCCATGCTGATGCGGCACACGAACACGATGAACTATTATTTTTCGATTGTTGTAGAAGATATTTAAATAAATACCACGGACGGAACTCGGATGATTCATATCATGACAGCGATGACAGCAATTTCCTGACCACTTGAAAAAATTATAGCACAGATAGCAGCAAATTGTCAAACGCCGCGAAAATTATGTTAAATGTGGAGCGAAAGTTGATAATTACAAAAAATATATACAATAATAGAGTGTAAGATCTTAAAAAAATATTATTTAATCATAAAAGTTAATAAACTATAAAATTAATATCGATGTCATTCATTCAACAGATTACTTGATTTTTAAAATGGTAACACACATCTAATTCAACCTATCCAATTTTATATAATCTGTGAATTCAACTTGGCCAACCATAGACAACTAAGCCGGTGTTAAAACCCTTTCCAAATTTAGGCGGATGAGAGTTTTGGAATAGCAAATGGTTTAGCTAAGATTAAAATCGGCGTTAAATTTAGGAATTAGTTTTAGTTTTAGCTTTAGACGATGGGCGCCAGAATTACATCCAATGTCCTACTAAAAATTATAGAATTACATTAATAAATTTAATTAGTAAGTAAATAATCAAATTATAATCAGTCTAAGTATAATTTTATTCTATTTACATAAACAATCTAACACAGTTTTATTGAACTCCGCTATTGTACAATGAAATAAGTCAACCTGTTCGCCAATAAGGTTGAGAATACGTAAAGCTACTGTCAATGGTGCAAATTTGAGTATGTTAGTCCTACTTTGAGGCAGCACGAATGTGTATTGTCGAGGTCCTATTCGCAGACGCGTATTGGGTACATGTATATTAATTGCACCCAACAATATGCTATTTTCAAGCAGTCCCCTAATTACTTTGAACACGTATGTAGTTAGCGCTAAATTTCTTCTCACTTCAAGTTTATCCGCTTGTCTGTCACGTACCGGGAGCCGGACAACAATTTTGAACCTTAACTACCCACAATAAAATTCAAAACCAATGAAATTGTTATAGTATGAAGCGACAGACGAGTGATGTAACCTATCATACCGAGGAGAAAAAGTGTAGGATATATTATTGGGTATAATGGCCATACTCCAAATTGCTTCTCATACATACACCTTAAGAATTTATTCTGAATTTTTTTCATCATTGAAATATATTTCTCTTCGTAGGGACTCCATATTATTGAACAGCTCTCTAGTTGGCTTCTGACTAGTGCATTATATAGGGACTTAATGGCTAGAATGTTGTTAACGTCTCTTGTTTGTCGCATTACGAATCCAAAATTCCTATAAGCTTTTTTACAGATTTTCGTTATATGATCCCGAAAAGTTAAGTCCTCAGTCATTTGAATTCCCAAGTCCCGCACAGCTATAATTTTAGTAAGTACCTTTCCGTTAATCTCATAATTAAAGTGACAAGGCCGATTAGCATGCGTATAAGACATAAGGCTACATTTCGAAACGTTGTACTCTAGTTTATTATCTTGACTCCATTTAACAACTCTGTCTATATTGTCTTGTAATCGCTCACAGTCAATAATATCCTTTAACGACGTATACAATTTAAGGTCATCCGCAAATAATAAGCAACCAACCCCTTGAACCGCCTCAGGTAAGTCGTTGATCATAATTAGAAATTCAAGTGGCCCTAGTTTACTGCCCTGGCTAACCCCCGAGTTCGTTAAATACGCTTCTGAGATGTATCCTCTATACTCTACATACTGTTTTCGTCCTAATAAATAACTGGCAAAAATTCAGTAACGCGTTTGTGAATCCAAATTTAGCAAATTTCTCTAGAAGGATATCATTATTTACTGTATAAAATGCTTTCTTTATATCAAAATAAGCTACGTCTACTTGGCCACCGATACGAGAATCCAAACCTTGCGTCGCATATTGCATAAAAGTAAATAAATTAGTGTGAGTACCCCGACATGGGCGGAAGCCATGCTGATAGTCAGAGAGCTGCGAGTTTATTTGTTTGAAAATTTTTCTATAGAGTATAGACTTTTGCAAATTTTTCACTTTTGCAAATGTTGAAGGTATAGCTACTGGCCTGTGATTTGATATTTCGGAGCCAAAGCTACTCTTTGGAACTGGGGTTACTTTTGTGACTTTCCAGCACTCGGGATACTCTGCAGTCACTAAGCACAAATTAAATATATAATGTAATGGTCCAGCCAAGGCAGACGAGCAGTCTTTTACAATGTAAGGCGGCACCTCATCTGGTCCATCGGACTTCTTTGGTTTCAAGCTTTTTAAAGCAGTCAGAACCTCGGATAACGTAAGACTAGGTACATGAACGAATTCTGCATGCAAGCCGGCTGCAGCAGCCGCAGACTTAGCGTCCAAGCGCGGAGGATCAGAATCATACACTGATCCAAAATATTGTGCAAAAGCACTCGCGCATTCATGTTCACCTAAAATTAAACCGTCACTCGTTATACGAGGCTGACTTTGCTTCTCCTTTTTGCTACTAACAAATTTCCAAAAAAATCTAGGATTTGTTATAAACTCTCTAGCCAGTTTTGCCTTATAATCTTCATGAGCTAAAAATATTTTACGTTTGGCTTGAGCTCTATAGTAAGAAAATATACTGTAATCATACGTAGAGTTACTTCTTTTATATGATATATGCCACTCAATTTTTTTCTGTATATCGCTAATTATATCTATTGTGTACCATTCGGGATAAGAACTCTTTGGAAGATCATGTCGAAGTCGCTTTTTAGGAGTGCTTGCATCGATTAATTCGTTGAAACGTTTGTAAAACAACTCTACTGCCTCTTGGACGTTTTAACACGGTACAGAAAACTCCAGTCATATGAACCTAGAGTTGTGTACAAAGACAGAAAATCGCATTTATAAAAGTTCCATTTTGCTTTACAGCTTGATGTATCTTGTTTTGTCGTAATAGTGGGAGTAGTGGTTTGCGTTGCTTTACATTTGATATATAAAGGAGGATGCTGCTTGTCAGTAGGCACCAAACATTCACACTCTTCGCTAACGGATATTTTATAGTTAGACAAATTTGATAAAACAACGTCCGAAATACGGCTCTTACAGTTTGTTATTTCACTGTACTGGTAAAATTCACAATAGGTCAGCATATATTCAAAATAAAATTGTATTTCATTTTTAAATTGAGGTCACCTATTACTAAAACATTCTTATACTTTGTACACAGCTCTTCAATTATATTAAACAGTTTGCTCTTTATTACCATTAGTCTCGAAAAAAAAAATGCTGTCTGTTTGGGTATGAACGTTATGTTTCACCTGCGGTTTTAAGTTCTGCGCTTGACGATAAATTTTATTTTTATGACCTATTGAAATTATATCCAATACCAATGATCAGCATGTATAGTATAGGGATTCGTCGCTCCCCGCCACGCCACGCAAGGAGTATCCCCACCGCGTGGTCCGACAACCAGCGACCAATCAGCACACTTTAAGGACTAAACAATCACATCAGAGACTTACACTTAAATAAAATATGTACAAATTCATTTTTTAGCATATTTATTAATAATGATTAAACTTATATTAATTTAAAAGTAAAATATTCGTAATCTTTAAATCGATCAAATATACTTATACTTAATGTAAACAATATCTTAAATTCTAAAATATCAAATCATTATTACATTAAATAATTGAGTAGAAATGTTTTAGATAATTATAATTACAGTATACACTAAAGAAATCACAACAGATATATGAGATGGTTAACCGAATGGGAAATTTTCTAGAAATTCTCGAGTGTCATGTAGAGGGCGCTCAGTTTAATTGAAATAACGTTCCTTTACATAAAAATCTGTACCACTTTACAAAATACTCTTTATTTTGTATTTATGTAATCGTTCTAAGTTTCTTATAGATTTTTTGTTTGCTTACATGAATGACTTTCAATATAATAGCAAGACGACAAGTTTATTTTGTAGAAAATCAAACTAAAAGAAATATATTACTAACGAACACAACGTGAAACGGAACCTGAGACAAAACTCTGGCTGCCGCCAGCCTTATTGAAACGTCAAATTTTCAGTTTAGCACAGTGCCCTCTGGTTTGACATTCAGAACTATCAACAGAAAAACTCTCATTGTTACATCACTCGCATTACAAAAATATTTACTATCATGGGTTTCCCTGCATATCAAGGAAAACCACTATGAAAAGAACGTACTAACAAAACAGAATGTTAATAATTATCAAAGCACTAAAAATTTAAGGATAGGTTCGGAAAGAACACTTAAATTTTTTTCATGCCCTTCGGCTTTGGCATCTAGAAAAGTAGTTCAACGACATCTATCGTAGTATGCTGTCATGTTAAACAGTATATTGTCACAGTATAATGGGAAATTTTCTTGGGATTCTCAAATGTCATGTAGAGGGCGCTGAGCTTAATTGAAATAACGTTTCTTTACACAAAAACTGTACCACTTTATAAATTATTCTTTATTTTTGTGTATATTGAATTGCTCTTAATTTATAATTGGTTATTTGTTTACTTACACGAATGACACTCAATATAATAGAAAGGCGTTAAGTTTATTTTATAGTAAATAAAACTAACATAATTAATTTGTAACGAACACAGCGTGAAACTGAACCTGTGACCAAACTATGGCTGCCGCCAGCCATTTTGAAACGTCAAAATATCAGTTTAGCACAGCGCCCTCTGGTTTGACATTTAGAACTATCAAGAGAACTGTCAACAGAGAAACTCCCATTAATAGTACTAGCGTATATTGTCGGGCAATATCATGTTGGGCATTACGTCTTGTCTTGTGTTGACATATATTATTGTGATCTGTGGTATTGTACCTATTGTATTGTATGATTGTTTTGTTTTATTGAATTGACGAAATTGAAAATATAATAAATTGTATTATTGCTCCCTTGTTATACACTTCCCGATCTCATCCCCTTCACCGGGTTCTTGCGGATTAAAAGATGGGTGCCCTAACCAGCCGCCAGAATGCTGGCGTAGAAGAAGCTGATGTAGTATCTAACCACGCATACAAATATCCTCCCAGATCGGGTAAGTCCTCGACCTTACTATTTACTCAGCCAATTTAATTTAACACGGTGATCGTTTCCAAATAACTGGGTACAGGCATTATGGCATATTGACTGCCTGTCTGATAAGAACAATGGAACTTTAATGTAAGGCTGCTCAGAGGTCACTATAATAGTGTAGGTAAATATGTTATGTCCTTCAGGTTGAATGGACTGATGGTAGTTTTCCTAGTTTTGTTCTTTCGTTTCGTAACATTATACTACTACATCAGCCCCCTGTGAGGAGGTATTTGCCATACTCACCACACTTGGCAGTCAGAATGCCGAGTGTAGTGCTATAGATGTTCACAGAGAATGCTGCTGCCTGTTCCCCAGATTCATTCCTTATTTGCCTTTGACAACACCCATGAGTAGAATTAAGGTGATGCTGTTCTAAGCCGGCGCCACACAGCCCAAATTATTCAATGCTCTTGCTCTTGCTCTCTATAATCCAAACACTATATTTTCCATTGTATTGGACAAGACTGGCTGCTGATAGGAAACAATGGCACAAACTGGAGGAGACCTTTGCCCAAAAATAGGCTCTCCAATCACAATAAAACAATTGATTGAATTTGAAACGGGGCCTGTGGTCACGGATGACTAAGGCATTAGACGTCATTATTTAGTATATAAATTATTTTTGTTACCATTAAGAAATAGACGGCGGAAGAACAAAAATAATTTATATAGTAAATAATGAAGTCATCCGTGACCACGGGCTCTGTAAAGAGCTTGAAACCTAGGAATTGTAAAGTCCAAAATGAAGACAACTTAAATCGGTTTAAAATTGTTTTATTGTGATGAGTAATAGTTGTGCAAACTCAAGAAAATATAAGGGTCTCCAATAAATACAATGAATTTAATTTTATGATTTTAATTAAGTGTGAAATGTAATGTTTTAAATATTTGTAGAATTTCATTATTGTAAATTGTGAATTCAATTAATTGTAAATTAAAGGCTTATATTATTATTATTATATTATACTTGCCATTACACATAATTATAATGTATATATATTTGATTGCAGGGAATTATTTTGGTAGTCACTTTATCATGGGTGGAGAAAGGTTTGACACACCACAGCCAGAAGCCTATCTATTTGGGGAGAATGCTGACTTAAATTTTCTAGGCAGTAGACCGACTCCTGTAAGTAATCAAAATCACCCATATCCTTTGCGACATAGAAACTGTATTAAGGGCCGTATAAAGTGTTGCCGCATCTGATTAATTTATTAGAGTCTTTTCAGAAAATTGAGTATCACTTTAGTGTTACATTATCAGTTTATCTTCTAAAATTGCAGATACAATCTAATTTCAGACTATCTTATGTCACCAACAAATAAACTGAACTACCTGACTGTATGGGGATATGGTTACATACTTCAGGAGGCATTTAATGTTGATAAAAAGTATCTCTCAAAAACAGAACAACACAATTCGTTTCTTTTTTTAATTTACTATATGTTATCAATTTTGTCCACAGTTTCCGTATCCACCACCACAATCAAATGAACCAACTAAAACTCTAAAAAGCTTAGTCAATATAAGAAAAGAATCTCTAAGGTTTGTCCGCTGCCCAGAACCGGTTGGAAAAATTACTGAAAACAAAATTGGAGATGGAGTGATTAAAGCTAATGATAGCAACGTAAAAGGCACATATTACAACATAGAGTTTACATTTGACTGCGATGCAAGGATAGCTATAACTATATTTTATTTCTGCACTGAAGAAGTTACACCAGCTGGTGTAATGTGAGTATCCAATAGATTTTATTTATTATCTTACTATGAGAGTTAAGATATACAGAATAAGAAAAAAGAATGAACCAATATGTATATCCAGATTTTTTTTATTTCTTATTTGATTTTTATAAGTTGTATGAATATATGAAAGTGTAGTTATTCACCATGTCTTAGATTGCTTTTAAAAAATATGGTAATTGAATCAGCCAAGAAATATTATGTTAATTATAGATTGATTTTTAAGTAAAGTTTTTGGTTGAATGGAATCACATTTTTATGTTGTATTCATCTAGAAAGAAAATCCCGAAGTAAAGTTAATTTCTGTTATAAATGTTCTCCAAAATGGCTTTATTATTACACACAATATCAATATTTTGTGTTAAGAGTATTTTACTTTTTATTTTAATACAATATAAAAGATAGTATGATTATCAAGTTGATATAATTTTAGCTACTACCCGCGCGACGCTTCAATGACGTCACAGACGTATCACTACAAGAAAGGCGCCAACCAGCAGTTCTGTCAGATATCCCACGTGTTTGATCCGTCCAAGCACCCGGAGGAGGACCTCACGTACAACGCCGACCGGGAGATCATTCCCATCGCCATCTACTGTGTGGTTGACGAGGGGCAGGAAGGTAGCTTGTAGCTTTCTCCATCTGTATAGGGATAGTGTAAACAAGCGCGAAAGTTAAAATTTTGTGTATCACGTACGGATCGTTCACAAGTAACGCAACACAAACACATTTTTAAGTAGTATGGTCTTAACCCCATTTTAGTACAAAAGATAGCATAAAAAAGGTGTCAAGACTGTTATTTATCAATGTCCACAACATTTCACCGCTGGACCGGGCCTCCCTATTAGAGGGCCATTTGTGATACTCACCATGCTTGGCAGGAGAATTTGGAGAGCTAAATGCAAAATATTGCATTTGGAGGAATTGCTGCTACGGATTGTACGACACTTACGTGTAGAAATAGTTATCTGTGCCTGGTATTATCAAACTACAGGCTACAATTTCACAGGTGAAATTCAATGTTCATTGCATAGTCGGTTAGAAATTATGCTACCAGGAATATTAACCGACTACGCAATGTACTAAGAATTTCACCTGTAGACTTGTAGCCTATAGTTTCATTATAATGTATTTTTCAATGCAATGTTTTCTGTGTGATACTATAAGATGAGATGAAATCATGCTGACGTCCAGTTTTTTTCAGAAGTCCGCCAATCGCACTCGACTATAGCCGTGGTGGAGAAGCATTCCGACGGCACCTACGTGTTGAAGGCGCTCAAACAGAAGCTGTTTGTTGACGGACTATGCTACCTACTACAGGAGATCTATGGCATTGAGAACAAGAATCTTGATACTAAGGTCAGTTCTTTTTCGGGCTAAATTTAAATTTTCTTCATTTTTTTGCTCTGTTTTTACACCCAACAAATGTCTTTATTCTTCATTTTTCTTGTATCAAATAAAGTGCTTTTTTGAACTTTATTAAATGACCATACCATAATCCACTAGTGAGAATCGGCCAAGTAATTCTTAGGTAATAGGCAGTAGTATTATATTATCCGTGGGAATTAGCCAGCTCTCCAATAATTTTCAAAACTTACTAAGTGCGGTGAATACATACTGCCTGTAACAATCATTCTTTTCGTTACGCCTAATAGAAGAAACAGTTAAACAAAAAAAGTCAGTGTACGAGTCTGATTTTGGCTCTTTGCAATTCCGATCCCGAGATGAAGATATTGTAATATGATTGCTGTGATCGTATGTTGTATTAAAATAGTAAACAACTTGCAGCCGACCTCCGACGAGGAGACCGAAGACGGCGGCTCAGAGTGCGTCATCTGCATGTGCGACGTCCGCGACACTCTCATCCTACCTTGCCGCCATCTTTGCTTGTGCAATTCGTGTGCAGACTCGCTAAGATACCAGGCCAACAACTGCCCGATATGCCGCGCGCCCTTCAGGGCTCTGCTGCAGATCAGGGCGCTGCAGAAGATCACCACGGCGCCGGCTTTACTACCCAACACTACCAGCCCGCCTGACGTAAGTGCTTTCTTTGTTACATTTGTTAGACGTGCCACTCTAGCGACACCCTCATCTTATCTTGCCGCCATCTTTGCTTGTGCACCTCGTGCGAAGACTAGCTAAGATACTAGGACAACTACTACCCGATATTCCGCGCGCCCTTTAGGGCTCTGCTGCAGATCAGGGCTTTGCAGAACATCACCAGCGCGCCGGCGATGCTGCCCAATACTACCAGCCCTCCTTCCGGATGTAAGTTTGCGGTCTTCATACTGTAACATGTGTTTTGTTGGACGCACTTAGATACGTGTAACTCTAGGAATGAGTGCCCGATATGCTGCGCGTGCTACAAAGCCATACTGCAAATTAAGGCGCTGCAGAAATCTCCTCGACGACGTTTGGTCTGCCGCCCTACAGGCTTTACTAATTCCCAACGAAATGTCTACAAACTGCGGGCTGATCACGGGCTGATTGTCTAATTTTTCATCTGCATCGTCATCAGCCTGATTTTGACAGTTGACGCGCCGTTGGCGTAAATGTGTCAGTGTCGTGAAAGTTTGGTTACTTCTTATTGGTGCGTTTGCATTACGTTTGTAATCGGTATCGGCATGAAGCCGATGACAATGCCTACGAAAATTAGATAATCAGGAGGCTGATGTGATATTAATCAGGCAATTAATATAGCCAATTAGGTTTACTTCTAGTTCCCTTCCAAAACAGAAAGCTGGCGAGTAAAGTCGATGTTCCCAAGACTTCTAAACTCAGTCTCTTTTTGCATGATTAACCTTTTAAAAGGTTTGTTCCCGTTATCTCCGTCTGATATTAAAGCGTTGCTGCAGATCCGAGCGGTAAAGAAAGCCACCACGACCACTGCGCTGCTGCCTAACTCCACGAGCCCACAAAATGTGAGCTACCATTACTTACATTATTAGAAGCACAGTTATACTACGATAAGTAGAGTAAGAAAGGTTACAGAGGTAGTACTGCATAGTGCGTGTAGGAAGCCAATAATCTGAATTGCATTACAACATTCGAATTTAATGTAACTCAAAATTTCCTTTTGTGGCTTTGATCCAAAAGATTTAGCTGGTTGGTCAGATACAAACAGTGTATGTATGTACACTAATTACACGGCAGTATGCAGTGAGACTTCTGTATTTTTATGTTTGTGAATGTAGGGATCGTGCATGTTGCTAAAGGCGACGAAGAATTCGAAATATGACTAAACTTCCATTTACTTATATCCGATAATCATAACAAAGATTGAATACCAAATTTTAAAACACTTCCCTTGTTAGGTATACCATTTTTTTAAACTTGCAAAATTCGCGGGCAAGGAACGAGCTGCGGTAACCCAGGTGGAAGAGGCGTTGCCACAAGTAATGGCGAAAGTCGCAAGTTCAAATCCTGCCCGCGCTTAAAAATTTTGCAAGTTTTCAAAATTTATAACAAGGATGTCACTTTTTTGGTCGCCACTCTGTGAACATGCATTGATCCATAGCCTCAAGGGACATAAACGTTTGTCTACCTATAATTTGTTTTGCTGCCATTGTGTTGTTGGATATACTAAGAGATGCTTTTAATGCATATAATTCAATTAAATTGTTTGTCTTTGTGTTGTGGCGGAATAAGGATGTAAATTACAAAATTGTATGTAGTACTTGACACTCAGTCTACTTTACGTTCCTACGTACTACATTGTTTGTTTTTCCTTGTGTTGTCTGTTTTGTTGCTTGTCTATATCGATTTTTTATGTGGGGAAAAAGTTTCCCTATTCATTTTATATTTTCCAAATACATAAAATGTTACATATTTGGTTTTAACATGCTAAAATCTTATTATATTCGGAATTATGAGCATATTTTTTCCGCGATCAACATGTATTTTTCGAACAATCTTAGTCATCATAATCAGTTTTGCTTTTTGGAAAATATGAAATGAACAGGGAATCGTACAGACACATTGACAAGGTGTCGTTTCTCCTCCAGGGTAGTATGGAGAACATCCCGCCGGGGTACGAGCCGGTGTCGCTGATCGAGGCGCTGAACGGCCCAGGGTCGCGGCCGCACCCCCCCGCGCCGCTCCCCGCGCCCGCCATCGCCAGCCCTGACACAGACACCGCCTCGCAGGTATATAATTACACCTACATACATACATACATTGCCGTGTGATGCCGGCTTTGAATAGTATCACACCATTTCTTTTCCGTGGGAGTCGTAAGAGGCGACGAAGGGACGAGGGTGTGTATAGCAATTTTAGGCGATGGGCTGACAACCTGTTACTATGGCGATACACAATTTTCCGAATACCCCTCAATTAATTGTCAGACTTGGCGTAAATGTCCGTTTTTTGCGCCGTTTGTATGTACATACATACATATATAGTATACATACATACATCAGCCTATTGCAGTCCACTGCTGGACGTAGGCCTCCCCCAGGGTACGCCATAGAGCATGATCTTTCGTTTTCGCCATCAAGTCATAATCATACATATTTAACACCATCCTTGGTCATAAAAGAATTAATATAGCTACAGCTAATAGCACGTTCACACCATGCACATGCTCCTGCTCCTGCCGCTGTCGCGAATATTGCTCGAAATACTTCCGCGGAAGTATCAACGCGAGTCAGTGTGCACACACTGCCGTTATACTGTTCTCGCAGCAATACGAGTGAGCGAGATGGCAATACAGTGCACACGCGTTCGTGCTGCCGCCGTTCCTTTGACTCGCGCACGAAAAGCTGACTATCGAGGGAGCACGAGAAGTGGCAGCGGCATGATGAGTAGCAGCGCGAGTAACCTGTTTTACTATTTATATATATTCGCGCTGCCCTCTTCCCTTACTCCCTGCCCATCTGCCCATATTGGCATTGTGTGATCGTGCTATAAGAAGCGAAGGCCCCCTATTCTTTACCACGTGTAACAGCTATCTCTTTCGACGAACGGTTCGTAAATGGAACGCGAGAGCACACAATGGTATCTTACAAATAATTATATATTTAATAATACAGGGAAAAATGGTAAAATTTATATTCATCACATTCTACTCGTTCAAAATAACAAACTGAAGAAAAAAGATAATAAAAATAAAATAATAAATGAATTTTTAAATTACACTTCTACTACAGTCTCTATGTTAAAAGCAACTTTGTTCAGGCGGCAGAGATCCTAAACCGCTGCAACTTGGAACGAAGTTCGTCCACCAGCATCGGCAGTAGCGGCAGCAGGAAGGGTAAGAAGGAGGATAGAGTGGTGCCGCGCAACCCGGCTCATACCGTCACTCCTGAGGTAAGTCATATTACGAAAAATCTATAGAAAGTACAGTCGGTTGTAGCACATAAGGTACCAGGGGTACTCCAAATGAACTAAATTATTTTCATCGCAAGTTAATTCATAATAAAAATTTGAACTTATTCTCATAAAATCTCTATTATATATTTGAGTTTAAAATTTTGATATATATTCTGTGCACGTCTTATCCGCATTTCGTTGGATACCATTACTCTTCCCTAGGTCTACTGTAAGAAATTTCTTATTAGAGATAAGCAGTGCCTGTTGTGTCTGTATTCTTTATGTGTTTGTCTCTTTACTGTTCCTGTGTACAATAAATCGTAAATAAATAAAAGAAATCATTTTCTCCGAATACATATTCACGTCAAGAAAAAAATATTGCTGGTGACTAAAATAATACAGTTCTTTTGTAGCATCCCTGGTACCTTATGTGCTACAACCGACTGCACATCGAATTAATCCGTAGATCGGACTCTTATTACTCTATTTTTACCCCAGGGCTTTTGGTTACCTAGCCACTGCGTATGTTCAAATACTGTTCGTGTTAAACATTTGATTTCTGAAGATGTGTGCTAATGTGCAATATGTTGTTAAGTTCCGCATGTCGGTGTTGCTCGCTCGCGAAGAGGAAGCGAGCAAGCGCGAGGAGAAGGCAGCCGCCACCAGCCCGCTGCTATACACCAGCCCCGCCGTCAATGGAACAGATCTCAACATCTCCAAGGTATACTATGGTTGCTAATGTGCAATGTGTTGTTAAGTTCCGCATGTCGGTGTTGCTCGCTCGCGAAGAGGAAGCGAGCAAGCGCGAGGAGAAGGCAGCCGCCACCAGCCCGCTGCTATACACCAGCCCCGCCGTCAATGGAACAGATCTCAACATCTCCAAGGTATACTATGGTTGCTAATGTGCAATGTGTTGTTAAGTTCCGCATGTCGGTGTTGCTCGCTCGCGAAGAGGAAGCGAGCAAGCGCGAGGAGAAGGCAGCCGCCACCAGCCCGCTGCTATACACCAGCCCCGCCGTCAATGGAACAGATCTCAACATCTCCAAGGTATACTATGGTTGCTAATGTGCAATGTGTTGTTAAGTTCCGCATGTC
Organism: Tuta absoluta; assembly: GCA_027580185.1. Lineage (NCBI taxonomy): Eukaryota > Metazoa > Arthropoda > Insecta > Lepidoptera > Gelechiidae > Tuta > Tuta absoluta. The sequence continues at coordinate 2,522,176 of JAQAHW010000003.1, forward strand.
GGTGTTGCTCGCTCGCGAAGAGGAAGCGAGCAAGCGCGAGGAGAAGGCAGCCGCCACCAGCCCGCTGCTATACACCAGCCCCGCCGTCAATGGAACAGATCTCAACATCTCCAAGGTATACTATGGTTGCTAATGTGCAATGTGTTGTTAAGTTCCGCATGTCGGTATTGCTCGCTCGCGAAGAGGAAGCGAGCAAGCGCGAGGAGAAGGCAGCCGCCACCAGCCCGCTGCTATACACCAGCCCCGCCGTCAATGGAACAGATCTCAACATCTCCAAGGTATACTATGGTTGCTAATGTGCAATGTGTTGTTAAGTTCCGCATGTCGGTATTGCTCGCTCGCGAAGAGGAAGCGAGCAAGCGCGAGGAGAAGGCAGCCGCCACCAGCCCGCTGCTATACACCAGCCCCGCCGTCAATGGAACAGATCTCAACATCTCCAAGGTATACCAAATTTTAAAACACTTCCCGTGTTAGATATACAGACAGGGTGTAAGGGACGGTGTACCCAAAACTTTGCAGGCATATTCAGACGATAAAACTGAACAACTTTTACTATGGAGCGTATGTTGGGAAACGAAATATTTTTTTCGAGTTTCCATAGAAAGTCAGTCAATTGATCGGGAATTTTGTATGGGAGGTCCAAAATTTTTTCTGGTTTACCAACATATCCTCCATAGAAAAAGTTTCATTGTCTGATCTAATGGCGACGCTTCTTCCATCTTGGCTACCGCGGCTCGTCCAATGCTCACCAATTGTGCAAGTGTATCTTAATGCCAGTAACGCGTGGCACGGCTCCATCTACCGGGTTAGTTTTGCAACTAATACCCAGCGACTAATTCGTTCTTTACAGATTGAGTGTAGTCTAAGCGATGATAACCCGTGAATATACCAAATCATCTTGTCAGCGATCGCATAAAATTGTAATTCACATATTACCCTCGAGTCCCTTGAACGCCTCTTACGACACCAGCAAGAAAGAAATGGAAAGATGCTAATTTAAGGCCGGGATCACAAGATAATTATCTTATTTCAATAAAATGTGTTTTTTTCTCCCACAGTCGTCCCTAAACTCTGAATACAACATCGAGAGCGCCCCCGCCCCCGACTTCGCGTCTGAGGAAGAAGCCTCACTCCCGGACGAGAGTGTCACCCCCGCCGACATACCGGAGGCTGACAGCGACAGCGAGCGGCTGTCACCCCTGCTCACACACCCCACTGCTAACGGGGTCAGTACTACCACACTGTCTATAACAAATGAACTAACGTCTGAGGAAGAAGCCTCACTCCCGGACGAGAGTGTCACCCCCGCCGACATACCGGAGGCTGACAGCGACAGCGAGCGGCTGTCACCCCTGCTCACACACCCCACTGCTAACGGGGTCAGTACTACCACACATCAATAACAATAACGTCTGAGGAAGAAGCCTCACTCCCGGACGAGAGTGTCACCCCCGCCGACATACCGGAGGCTGACAGCGACAGCGAGCGGCTGTCACCCCTGCTCACACACCCCACTGCTAACGGGGTCAGTACTACCACACTGTCTATAACAAATGAACTAACGTCTGAGGAAGAAGCCTCACTCCCGGACGAGAGTGTCACCCCCGCCGACATACCGGAGGCTGACAGCGACAGCGAGCGGCTGTCACCCCTGCTCACACACCCCACTGCTAACGGGGTCAGTACTACCACACATCAATAACAATAACGTCTGAGGAAGAAGCCTCACTCCCGGACGAGAGTGTCACCCCCGCCGACATACCGGAGGCTGACAGCGACAGCGAGCGGCTGTCACCCCTGCTCACACACCCCACTGCTAACGGGGTCAGTACTACCACACTGTCTATAACAAATGAACTAACGTCTGAGGAAGAAGCCTCACTCCCGGACGAGAGTGTCACCCCCGCCGACATACCGGAGGCTGACAGCGACAGCGAGCGGCTGTCACCCCTGCTCACACACCCCACTGCTAACGGGGTCAGTACTACCACACTGTCTATAACAAATGAACTAACGTCTGAGGAAGAAGCCTCACTCCCGGACGAGAGTGTCACCCCCGCCGACATACCGGAGGCTGACAGCGACAGTGAGCGGCTGTCACCCCTGCTCACACACCCCACTGCTAACGGGGTCAGTACTACCACACTGTCTAGTATAACAAATGAACTAACGTCTGAGGAAGAAGCCTCACTCCCGGACGAGAGTGTCACCCCCGCCGACATACCGGAGGCTGACAGCGACAGTGAGCGGCTGTCACCCCTGCTCACACACCCCACTGCTAACGGGGTCAGTACTACCACACTGTCTAGTATAACAAATGAACTAACGTCTGAGGAAGAAGCCTCACTCCCGGACGAGAGTGTCACCCCCGCCGACATACCGGAGGCTGACAGTGACAGCGAGCGGCTGTCACCCCTGCTCACACACCCCACTGCTAACGGGGTCAGTACTACCACACTGTCTAGTATAACAAATGAACTAACGTCTGAGGAAGAAGCCTCACTCCCGGACGAGAGTGTCACCCCCGCCGACATACCGGAGGCTGACAGCGACAGCGAGTGGCTGTCACCCCTGCTCACACACCCCACTGCTAACGGGGTCAGTACTACCACACATCAATAACAATAACGTCTGAGGAAGAAGCCTCACTCCCGGACGAGAGTGTCACCCCCGCCGACATACCGGAGGCTGACAGCGACAGCGAGCGGCTGTCACCCCTGCTCACACACCCCACTGCTAACGGGGTCAGTACTAGCACACTATCTAGTATAACAAATGAACTAACGTCTGAGGAAGAAGCCTCACTCCCGGACGAGAGTGTCACCCCCGCCGACATACCGGAGGCTGACAGCGACAGCGAGCGGCTGTCACCCCTGCTCACACACCCCACTGCTAACGGGGTCAGTACTACCACACATCAATAACAATAACGTCTGAGGAAGAAGCCTCACTCCCGGACGAGAGTGTCACCCCCGCCGACATACCGGAGGCTGACAGTGACAGCGAGCGGCTGTCACCCCTGCTCACACACCCCACTGCTAACGGGGTCAGTACTACCACACTACACTTCGCCCGGCACAATTACTATTACACTATCTGTAACAAATGAACTAACGTTTTGCGGCTCTGTGAGAAAAATCCACCCTCTCCATCTCCATTCTACCTCCGGGGCACGCGTCGCCGGCTGGGGTTCCACCCTTATGTTGTTGATATACCTTTATGTCGCACGAAGCGATTTGCTTCAATCTTCATCATACGAGCAGCTAAGATGTGGAATGCTTTGCTGGCGAATCTACTACCGGAACATTATAACTTGGGCCTTTGCAGGAGTGAATAGGCATTATCTAGGCAACCATGTACCTACCATCGTCTGCATCGTCACTTACCATCAGGTGAGATTCTGATATCTCACCAAATGCATGCGGGCCAATATTATACAGGGTGTAAGGGACAGCCCTCCGAATACTGAGAGAGTTCATTCAGACCATGTAACTGAATAACTTTCCATAAAATATATTTCTTTTTAAATGCAGTCAGCTGATCGTGATTTTTTATGGGAGGTCGAATATTTTTTGTCGTTTCCTGACATATGATCCTAGGGGAAAGTTGTTCAGTTTCATGGTCTGCATGCACCTATTCGGAGAGCTGTCCCTTACATCCTATATAAAATTATAAAACAGGGGCGTGGCCAGTCTCAATCGCCGGCCCTGAGGCAACCGCTGCTAGAGTTTGTTTGCAAAGAGAATAGGCGTGGAAATTGAGGGCGCATAGTACAAGAAATGTCATAGCAACCTATGAAAAAATTATCAGTTCACATTTTGCCCGCCCCTATCTGTATCCGCAGACTCTAGCAGTTTTATAACAATAATACAATGTTATTATACATGATTATTGACAATAATTACATTTTTCTCAAACATGCTAGGAAATGTGTTCATTTCTTTCAAAAAAAGAAACCGCGAAGTTTCACATTGTTTGTCACGTCTCAGATCAGCAAAGTTGTATGGAAATCCTTTGCTGGTGTCCATTAAGATAAATTCGTTATACGCTAAACCCACATAATTTGATTTCAAAATTCTCTCATAGAAACGGAACGTAATTTTGTATGAAACAGGTACTAAAGACGAGGCTGTATGATGTGAAGACCCTTGCCTGTCCAGAATTTAAAAAGAAAAGAATGAACTAAACATTTAGATTTAGTATGGCTGAATATTACGTAATACTGTGCCTTACAGGCGAATTTATTTTAAAAAATTACAATTGGTGGGAAAATTGTAAATTTTTATTTGTTTCGTTGTGTTGTGGTCGCTAGCTAACTTTTACAAGAAGTACAATCTTTCATTTCCTAGCCTTTTTTTGAGAAAAGCACTATGTAAGCCTCGGGGAAAATTACTTTTCTTGACTTGTATAATTGAAGTCCTCGCTTGCGGCTCGGACTTCAAACTATACTCGTCCAGCAAAGTCTTATTTTCCATACCTCGACAACAATGTACTATTGAATGGTAGGTGCTGAAGGGTCCCCGGTCGGGCGAGGCGCTGCGCGTGTCGGCGGCCGGCATCGCGCACATCGACGACACCGACACAGACGAGCCGGCGCTCAACCATCATTGTGAGTAGCATGTAGAGTAGTGTGTAGCAAACACAGATATGGGTTGAATGACGAGTGTAGCCGTGAACGACCTTGACGGTGGCGCCACAACACAAGAAAAAAGTATTCTCGTTATACAAACAATCTATCAGAATATCCGTTGCTCAAGTTTTTAGTATTTTTACATACATACATAAATCACGCCTATATCCTTTACGGGGTAGGCAGAGCGTTAACGGCAGTAAAACTGATATTAACACCACCTCTGACAAAAGCTTGAGGGTCAATTAGATAACTGTGTATCACTATAGTGACAGGTTGTCAGCCCATCGCCTAAAATTGCAATACACATCCCTCGAGTCCCTAAGTCGGGTCTTACGACACCCATGGGTAAGAAATGGGGTGATACTATTCTAAGCCGGCATCACTTAAGTTAAATTGGAAGCTGCAAACTTAATGAAATGTTCTCTGTTATGAAAGTTATGGCAAAAAGTACCAAAATACGGCCACTTTTGGTATTAACTCCTGTAACTTTAATTACAGTGAATATTAGTGAGTTTGTAGGTTCTTATTTAACTTAAGGATACTACTAAAAATTTGGGCAACGGACATTCTGATAGATTGTTTGTATAAAGTTTTTTTTTGTGAAGTGGCGCCACAGTCAAGGCTGTTCACGGCTACACTCGCCTTAAGTCGGAAGCTCGGGCGGGCGTTGCGGCGCGACAGTTTTTTGACCGCAGTGTACATTTTTGCGTACATTTCCTTGTAAACCGCCGCCACAGCCAAACCGCTCAGTAAAATTAGACCCTATAGGTTTAATATCAGGTGAAATTTAACTAGTGACCGATACTGCAAACAGAGGACGGGCTGGTGATAAGGAACAACTTTTCCCAAGGAACATAGGTCGAAATATGATAAGAGCTTCCATAGTAATCTAAATCAGGTAATAGCAATTTTGTGTAAGGTCCATTTTTTTCTTTCATATATCAACCTATGTTCCTTGGGGAAAGTTGTTCCTTGCACCAGCTCGTCTTGAGTTTGCGCTATCGGTCACTTATGCACACAGTAAAATTACACCTTATATATGTTTTAAAAAATAATTTAAGAAATTGACGTGCGTATTCTATTACATTTTCTATTGTATACCTACCTATATAACGTCTTCTTTTGTTTTGTAATTTTTACTTAAGATTGTTTGGTATCATATAAATGTAAGATAGGAATGTTTGTCGCTTTTTAGTATATTAAATTTCTCAATGGGAATGAGGATTTTTGTCAGTGGTGTTTTTGCTTGAAAACGTCAATGTTGGGACTGGATTGATGATGTTTGCTACATTTATACTGTTGGTAGACGATCACGCATGTAGTTACTCTCATTGAATGGACATGCTTCTTCTCTACTGTTTATTTTACAATCATATCATTGGAGAAAGCCGATTTTAGCAGATATTTAATCAGTATGCTATTTATTTATTCAGTATGCTAGGCACACAAAACAGTATGTTAGGTTATGTCAGCGCATAAAACAAGCGCATATTTTGTAGCAAAATGAAAATTAATTCTATCACAAATCGTAATAGATTTAATTTATTTGACCGATGAATGTGGGTGACAGAGTAAAATTCTTATTTGGCTAATGAATATTATACTAACACCGATGTGGATTTCAAAATGTGGACTTCAAATCATTATGTCGACGATGGTGCTCTGGAATGCCCATGTACAATGACGACAAACACGCCTTTAATGAGCAGCCATAATTATAAAATGCAAATATTGAGACAAAAGTAGCCGTGAAAAACGATATAGGGCTAGTAACAGTCAGTATTACGGTCGCAGCGAGCGGGCGCGGATCGCGCGGGTCTCGCGCCAGCGCCGCGTCTCCGGCCGGCGGCGACTCAGACTATTTCACGCCCGAAGACACCAATACCACCATCCTTGTTCCTAAGCAGCCCGGCGACTCTGTAAGTGCGGCCCGAAGGTGGTACAAAACGACTCTCATTCACAGGGGACAACCTTGAAAAGGGTTTTAGAAACGCTCACGTTTTTGCTTAAACTTTACAATCCAAGCCAATCCCAAAAGCAATCTTATTCCGATAAACTCCAAAATAATTGGAAGACTGTCCCATACTTTAAAGCACTCTTGATAATTTCTTTTCTGGTGGGCAACTGAGTTAGAAACTTTCGTAATTTCTTTGAACTAGAGGGGCCGCAGACCGATTTTTATATTGAACTGTCCTTCAATTTAGTAGAAAAAATAAGATGTCCGTCGCTCTATCGTCTTATTTCATTCAGAACTACCATTTGCTAGAGCGAGAAAAGAAGAAGTAAAGCCATAGCAAAAAATTGGCGTACGGTTCAAGTTTTTTAAATCCATTTTATAATATTTATTAGACGTTACCTACAATAGGCTGATGTATGTATGTAAGGGGCCCAGTAAAAGTTAATTTGTTTTTAAATTCCGATATGTATTAGCTCAGCTGCTGCGGTAGCCTAGTCAGCAAAGGCATGTTAGCAAATATCCACTTATTCACTTTTAATGTATGCTTTATTTTCCACATTGTCAAATACTCTATTTCCTTAAGATTTTTGCTGCGCTCGCTCTAGTAAATGGCAGTTCTAAGCGATAGATAAATGGGCGGCGGGAAAAGGCGAACCGGGTTAGAGCCCTGAAAGTCTTGATCATAGAAATCGTATCAGCTGGCCTTGAGCCTAGATCTTGATCCATCATCAGAGGTCGGTACTACCCGAGGGTCTTTGTAATATTGGGGGAATTGTGACGTCATTCGCTTCCTATTGCGTCCGCCGTTGCGTTTCGTTTCTGCCGTTTTTTGTTTCGTAGCTTCGTTGCGTTCCGTTTGTGTGTTAAATTAATTTGCGTTTTCATACACATTTTTCATGTAACACTTGAAAGCTTTATTGTAAACGTAGTTTGGTTGTTGTGTTCAATGTTCATGTACATTTAAAATACGGTTCCATTTATTACAGGTACCTATAGTAGAATAGTATCATTTCAATATCATTATTACTGCATCTGCTTTCCTCTAATGCTACTTTTTTACTATGTTCCTGCTCCTGTCGTTGCCGCAAATATGGCCCGAATACTTTCGGGAAGTATCAACGCGAGTAAGTGTTCACACACTGCCGTCATACTCTTCTTGCAGCAATACGAGTGAGCGAGATAGCAGTACATTCCACTGCCCTTCCTTTGACTAAAAGGCGACACTAGCGGGAGCACGGGTAGTGGCAGCGACATGACGAGTAGCAACGCGAGTAACTTGTTTACTGCTCGCGCTGCCCATTTCCTGATAGCGGCAGGAGCAGGAGCAAGTGCATAGTGTGAACGTAGCAGTAGAAATGTGTGATATATTTGCAGGAGAGCGGTAACAACAAACAGGCGGAGTGTACCCCGCAGCGCTGGGCGTTGCCGCATCACGTCACTTCGCTACCGGGTCAGTATGTGCAGTCCTTAGTTAAACAGTCTGTGTTAAATTGTAAGTTTGTATTAAATGAAAATAAGAATTTGAAAAAAATGGTAGCGCCCGCCGGGGCTTGTACCCCGGACCGTGCGGTACCGTCCAACTGCTCTAACAACTGAGCTACCGGCGCCTCAACTGACACTTCCAAATCTTTCTTATTTTCATTTCTGAAAATATACCATAGTACAGTTTGTATTAAGAATATGTTTGTGGGGAATCCAGTTCAGTTTGGACCAAGAACGGAATTGTTTTTAGTATGAACCAGTACATGAACCTGAACAACTTTCCCCAAAGTTTAATTCAGTAATATAAAATTGATGATTCGTACACTGGTTCCCAGTAAGTATAATTTCAGAATACGACCTAAGTTCATTGGAAGTTGTTCAGTTTCATTTCATAGACCGGTTCAGCCATGTTTCTAGCTTCTTTTATTTTGTTCCGTAACTTTTCAGCTCTTCTAATGAAAATATACTATGAGAACTGTTTTATTAATTATCATCAGGTTTCAAGGCAGTGTTTTGAGCCGAGCCGGTTTTCTATTAGGAAATTACAAAATTTTTATTTAAAAAAGAAAATTGTGTGATACAAATTTCTTTTTTTTTACAATGACGGTTCATGACGTCAATAAGTGTTATGATAATACTATCATCCTACATTGAATAAAAAATTGCAATTTTTGATAACTTGCAAAATTTTCGAGTGCGGGCAGGATTTGAACCTGCGACTTTCGCATTACTAGTGGCGACGCCTCTTCCATCTGGGCTACCGCAGCTCATTTCTTGCCCTCCAATTTTGCAAGTGTATTTTAATGCCAGTAACGCTTGGCATGGCTCCATCTACCGGGTTAGTTTTTGCAACTAATAACCGGCGACTAATTCTATCTTTACAGATTGAATGTAGTCTAAGCGATGAAAACCCGCGATAAATTGAGTACCAAATTTTTAAAACACTTCCCGTGTTAGGTATACAATTTTTGAAAACTTGCAAAATTTTCGAGTGCGGGCAGGATTTGAACCTGTGACTTTCGCATTACTAGTGGCGACGCCTCTTCCATCTGGGCTACCGCAGCTCATTTCTTTCGAAAATTTTGCAAGTTTTCAAAAATTGTATACCTAACACGGGAAGTGTTTTAAAAATTTGGTACTAAAGAATTTCAATTTTCCGTAGGTACTCCGTTGAGCCAGTCTAGCGTGCGTTCATCAGGCGACTCGTACAGCTCCACATCGTCCACCCGCCAGCTGCTTCCCCCCGCAGCCCTGCCCCCGCCCCCGCTGCCGCCCTCCCCCTCCCCCTCTCCTGCTTGCTAGCAGTAGCAGCCCCTGGGCGCGTTCAAGCTGTTTCTCCTAGTCGGTATTTTCTCCGATGACAGCTCATAAAACCGCGTTTTAGCACGCCAGTCAGGAGAAATTTTCTACCATGCGCTCCAAGGTCGCGTTCAATGGACCATCTTTCGTAGCTCTTTTATACTAAAAAAGTCTTTCGTCGTCCATAAACATACCGTTCAGCGACGACGAAGGACTTTTTTAGTATAAAAGAGCTACGAAAGATGGTCTATTGAACGCGCCCTAGAACGCGGTTTTACGAACTATCAAAGTATAAAAGAGCGACGAAAGATATATTATCCGTGGTCCATTGAACGCGCCCCTGCGCTTCAGGGAGGAAGTTCAATGACAGAGCGTTACCGTTGCCTCCGTACTAGAGGCGACTCCTGAAGTGCATTTTTGTAACTAGCTACGAATATACACTTTTAATCGCTGTTTCATAACTAGTTACGAAAACACGGTTTTGTCCACATTTTATATCTTATCCAGCCGTCGGGATCCCACTGCTGGGCAAAGGACATTTAATTTTACTTTTGGTTCCTGTGGGAAACGTACAGTTTGAATAATAACAGTAGTAATGAGGTAAATTTTAATGTCCATGTCGCTGGCTCCCCAAAGTATATATTTTTCAAAGCTGAGAGGCTCAAACGTTTGTGACCAATGGATGGACTCTTATTTTAAGACTGGTTTTCAATGTGACGCTACCTAGACTGAGATCTCAGGTCAAAACATTGGGGAGCCAGCGACATGCTTTTAGGTTAGAATTTCAGAGAAATCATCAGATTACTTGTTAACGGCGCAATGTGCCACAATGATGGCTATGCCAAAGAAATGTGACGGAATATGTGACAGCTACAAGCACATTCAGTAGCTATGTGACTCAACTGGAGCTGTGAAATAAGCCATGGAATGTTTCCAACCCATGTCGCTGGCTCCCCAAAAAACCGGCATCCGAAATCTCTGCAAGTGTCACCTAAAACTACTAACCAAAGAGGAATTCTCGATCGTAATGTAGTAAATACACGTTATTCAAACAATCTCCTCTAGAATCAGCTTTGTTTTTGAGAAAACACAACATTTGTTTTTGTATGTATATAAGGGTGACTACATCGTTCAACCCTTTTTGGGACAGATTCAGGAACTTATGGTTTAATGATTTCCGTACAAATTATACTAAGTATTACCTTGAACAATGTCCGCGAAGGGCTCTTAGTGTTTATATTGTGCTGGTACTATTAGCAGCACATCAACTTATCTATTTAAGGTACTTAGATTTTTGACGGTATTTACCACGGTTTATTATTATAACATTAATAGTACAAAATCATTGTAGTATACACGATCTCGTTGTTGTCGTTCGGGAGTAATCGTCACCGGCGCGGCCGGCGACTTATCAGGAGCACATCGGAAGTCTCTTCATTTTCGTCGAAAAAAGATCTTCATGGATAGGTCCGAATGTCACCCGGCAATAAAGTTGCACGTGAGCGCTAGCGCGTATAAGGCTGAGTTAAGGTATTAATGTTTAAGAGTTTGATGCACTACGGTGCTTTATTATTCTCATGTATAAAACTATTAAATTGAAATAATGCGTGTAGAGTATATTTATACAACTTTAGTCAAGTATTGATGAAACTGAAAAACATTTCCCATGGAACACAGGTCCAATATAAAAAAAAATTGAATGTACACTCGGTTATAGCACATAAGGTAAAAGGGGTACTCCAAAGGAGCTGAATTATTTTTGTCCTCAGCAATATTTTTTTCTTGACATGAATATGTTTTAGTAGAAAATTTATTTATTCTATGAGAATAGGTTTAAATTTTGATAATGTATTAACTGGGGATAAAAATAATTCAGTTCTTTTGGAGTATCCCTGTTACCTTATGTGCTACAACTGACTATACCTACATACATGTTGTACAGACTGTGAAAATATAACAACGCTACAGTTTTATGAGAATAAACGATATTTATTTATTAATTATAGGAATCAATTTAAGCGGAGCACTTTCGTAACATTATTTAAGGTCATTTATAGTATAATCTGTACGGAAATCATGAAACCATAAGGTCCTGAAACTGTCCCAAAAAGGGTTGAACGATGTAGTCACCCTTATATTCATACAAAAACAAATGTTGTGTTTTCTCGAAAACGAAGCTGATTCTAGAGGAGATTGTTTGAAGAACGTGTATTTACTACATTACGATCGAGAATTCCTCTTTGGTTAGTAGTTTTAGGTGATACTTGCAGAGATTTCGGATGCCGGTTTTTTGGGGAGCCAGCGACATGGGTTGGAAACATTCCATGGCTTATTTCTCAGCTCCAGTTGAGTCACATAGCTATTGAATGTGCTTGTAGCTGTCACATATTCCGTCACATTTCTTTGGCATAGCCATCATTTTGGCACATTGCGCCGTTAACAAGAAATCTGATGATTTCTCTGAAATTCTAACCTAAAAGCATGTCGCTGGCTCCCCAAATTTTTTGACCTGAGATCTCAGTCTAGGAAGCGTCACATTGAAAACCAGTCTTAAAATAAGAGTCCATCCATTGGTCACAAACGTTTGAGCCTCTCAGCTTTGAAAAATATATACTTTGGGGAGCCAGCGACATGGACATAAATTTTACTAGTGACCGATAGCGAAATCTCAAGACGGGCTGGTGATGAGAAACAACTTTCCCAAAAGGACATTGGTTGAAATATGACAAAAATATTTGAGTTTACATAGTAACTCAAATCGACTAATCGGCAATTTTGTATGGGAGGACCAAACTATTTTGTATTTCGTCCTATGTTCCTTGGGGAAAGTTGTTCCCTTTCATGAGCCCGTCTTGACTTGTCGCTATCGGACACTAGTATTTTATTGCTAATAGAAACGCAAACTTCTATTATCGTACACGAATAACTTTCTATAGGACTATTTAGCAGTTAATCCTACAAAATGTCGGACTTGTGCAGTCACGCCACGCATGCATGTATACATATAATATAAGCGTGCGTATTATAATATTTCATTTAGTCGAATTAGATACCTATGCACTTTGGTTGCCACCCATTTTATTTACCTTTTAAGGGCGGGGCAGACCGGCTCCGTATGCGTTCCGTATCCAGCTCTCGTCCGTAGTCACGCACGAACTGATGACGTTGTAATGTATGGGACTGTATGAGATACGGCACACCGCTTGCGTGCAGCACGGAACGGATACGCAACGTGCGTGACTACGGACGAGAGCTGGATACGGAGCCGGTGTGCCCCGCCCTTTATGTTACGTGGATTGCACGCGCGGGCTTGATTCGGCAAAATACAAGAGCGATGCGTGACGCGGGTCGCCCAGGCTGCGCAGCTCTTGTATTTTGTAGATCGCCCGCTCAACGCAGCGTTGGCGCTTATCCTTTTGCCTCACTTGAATTCCATACTTATGTGGATATATGTATGTATGATATAATGCAACTCTTTCTTATCCTGGGTGATAATTTGATAAAAGTAGATATTTAGATCTAATTATGTGTACCTAATGTATCTTTTGGGATTGGGGCTGTTAGTTTATAAATGGTGGTTATTATAAAACAATTGTGTTACTATTAAATAGGTATTAATGGGACAGAACTGAAAAGAACATTCCTTGTATGAGAGATTGAATCTCAAATTAATTGTAAATACATAGATTGTAAGTTTTAAAGTGCGGCATACAACCAATTTTTAGGATCTATCTACTTTGGTTCTTATTTTGAGGTCAACAGATACAGTACCATACATGGTTGAAGATAGAAATTCAACAGCATTTTGTAAAAACTAGAATACATCAAAATCTGATCTGACATTGCGTGAAAACAGTGTTTTTTATTTTGTATGTGTATTGAATAGCATAATGGACTTAAAAACAGTATGGTTGAGAACTTTGGGTCAATAGAAAATTCAGATGTAAAGTTGGTTGTATGGATCATGCTAATGTATCAAATAAATATGATAATGTAAATGTAAAATGTATTATAAAACATTTAAGAAATAATGACTAATATATGTATATTATAGGTATTAACAGAAAGTATTATTCAAAATCAATAAAACATTTAAAACATAAAATGTGTTTATAATTTAAATCAGGAGCTTAATATCTTAACCTACTTTTTTATTTAAAATAAATTGTTGATACAAAATGTGATACACACTTTTTTATGATTCTAAAGCAATAGTTTTTAAGCTTGGAAATTTCTGATTAACAAAGTAGATTAAATTGATAAGATGAGTGAAATGCATTTATAAATTTATTCTAAAATGCAATACTTAAATTCAGACTTAAATCCTCTAAATACATAAAAGAAGCCTTACAACAAGCTACTCTAATACAAATTAAATACACAACTGATGTATCAAAGATGTTAAAGTCTGGTAGGTAATTAACTTTGGTCAGGCGAAGGGTCAAAGGCTGAATGATCAATCAGGTTAACACCAGATCGTTGTGCTGGAGGGCTGCCCAGCTTTTTCATAGCCTGCCGTCTTGCTGCATACTCCGACATCCTAGCGAGCCGCAATTTCCGCTGCTCCGGAGTTTCTTTGGCAAGTCTCCGAGCTGCATATTCTGACATACGGGATAGTCTTTTAGCCCTTTGTTCACTTGTTTCTGAGGAGAGCCTTTTTGCTGCATATTCCGACATGCGTTTAAGCCTGATAGCGCGCTGCTCTGGCGTCTCACTCGCTAGTCTTTGAGCGGCGTAAGCCGACATCTTAGCCAGTCTAGCAGCTCTCTCTTCAGGTGTCTCGAGCTTCGGTAATGAGCCTCGTCGCCGGCGCCTACCGCCATCCACTTCCAGCGGGTCTTCCTCCTGAATCAAACATACTTCTGGTTCCACGACGACCTGATCTCTGTTTGTGTACGCTTGACTGTTTACCTCGTCTACTTCCGTCTTAATATTATCGTAAGGATTATAATCTATGCTGAAGCCCGCAGTGTGCAATGCGTTGCTTCCTTCGTTCATCTCAGATTTAATGTTAGAAGTCCATTGGTTATCTGATTTAGTCAACACCATTTTCTTCCAAGGGGAACCTGATGCGCTGAACTCACCCATATTGGTTGTTTACCGATAGGGCTATCCAGAGAACCATATTACTTATGCAAAACCGTGAACACAATCTCTTGCGAGGACAAAGCTGGACAACATATATATTTTCTAGCAAAATTAATATATTAGTTATCTTTCACTGTCCTGAGATGATTTTCCCATAGAAAACTTGCGATTCCGATTGTGATCGACTTATATGTTACCTTTTATGTTATTTTAAGCGTGACAACGGGACAGACGTATACATAATTCATTAGTTAGAAAGAGATAAGGCAAATGGCGCTACAAAATTCTTGAAAGCAAGAAAAGCATGCGTTCGGATACGCATAAAAAATTACAACTTGATCCAAAAATACTAGATACCATAGCCAACAATAAAAAAATCGCGGCTGAGTTGTCAAAAAGTTGGCATTTGTTCCATCTGTTTTATTTCGCTAAATCTATTTTCATAACATAAACGTCGATTACTTTATTACAGAGTGAGTTTCTTTGTTGATAAATAGATATACTATACATCTTTTGCCAAGACCTGTCGAAAAAATATATGTTTTCTGCACGGTTTTCTTGTGAAGTGACCGAAACCTTTCGTGATAAACCTGACTCATTTTCACCAGTTTTCTTAGTTATTTCGCTTAGTTTTGTGTTTTTGTATAGTTATTGAAGTTATATGTGGTCTTTTATAGGCTGTTGGTGCCACTGCAAGTTGTTTCAGGTCGAGTTTCATGGTGACATAATGGTGTAATAGTTGGTGGTACATTTGACGAATTCTGTACAACCATGGACGAGATTCCTGATTCGCCGGTGAAGATCAGCCCTCTGAGCGAGGTGGAGGTGCTGCCGGAGAATGAGACGGACTATTCCAGCATCAGGGGAAAGGTATTGTCCCCACTCATTTGTTGATTGTTTACTAACATATGGCTCCCGCGCAAATTTCTTGCCTCCAAGATTTCATACTTAGGTGCTGGCCATGGATAGTTAATAAAATACTTACTTTTACACTAACTAATATTTAAATAGACTTAATAGTCTTTGTAAGAACTCATATTGGATTTTTGGTACATAGCCTATATTTTGGGCTTGAAATGTTGTTTAGTTTAGTTATACATTGTAATAAATATTTAAGTCTTAACCTCCCCGCTCGTCAAAGCACACATGTGTACATTAATGGCCGCCTACCGTTCGCTCGTCGAAGCACACATGTGTGCTTTAAGTATGGTGTCAAATTTTTCGCGCGTTTTCGGTCCGTCAAAAATGATTCATAGACGAAACTTAACATTTTTGGTGAATGAAACGTGCATAGAACTGTTCAGAATAAAATTTTCATTATACTAGCAACACAAAGTGTAAAGCGTTAGAAAAAAAAAGTAAAATAACAAACTGTCAAAGTTGATCAACCGCTTTCGCCCGTCGGAAATTTTTGGTGGATGATGTTTTTAGTGCTTTTCATATGAAAAAAATATGTATGTATAGACAAATGGAGAAATGTATAATTGCATCACATATTTATTACAGATTGTGCTAAAATAATTGAACTTTATCGGTACATCATATATTTTTCGTAATTATATTATATATTGCGACGTCAGCAAAATTTCTAGACATGCAACTTCCAGGCCCAGAAAATAAAAAACAAAACAACATAAACATGCCGAAAATTTGTAAATAAACCGGTAATATATTTCCGCACTAGTATTTAGTAGTGGATTGAATGTAAACCGTAAAAATTTTAAATAATTTATATTTTTGCAACCATAGTCCTTGCGAAATTAGTCGCCATTTTTGTTTGCGAAATTTGACACCAGCGAACGGTAGCTGGGAAATGTCAGTTGAAAGTCTGAGAGGGTTAAAGACAAATGGATTCATATGCATATAGTTTCAAAAACACACCCCTCTCTATATTCAATATGAGTTAGTTTACATATTTCATTATCCATTAGAATAGAAGATTGCATCATGTTTAAGGATAACACAAAGAAAATAAAATAAAAATTGTTGTGAAAGAAACAGTAATGCAATCCACTATCAATTCACGCTCATTAATTTACAATTTATCATGAATTTGCAACTGTAATTAAAAATTTAGATTGAATTTTTATAAAGTGTTACTATTAGTTTTGAATAAACTTTCAAAAGTATTTGTTCTTCAATTATTTGTACAAAATAAAATGCAGATAAAAATAAATTATTGTTTATACAATTCAGTTATTTTTCACTGTTTTCTTGTCATATTTATACATCTCACTATTTTTAATACAGATGATACTAGTAAGTCCAACGGCAGACGAGTATGACCTGTTAAAGAAACAACTGGACGAGAGGCTGGAAGCTGGCAATGGAGAGATCATTTATGACATTGGACAAGGGGAGGGTAAGTAATAATTCAATAATTTATACTGACATTCGCTAACATAAATGAAAATAAGAAATTGAATAAATTATAGCACCCGCTAGGACTTCAACCTGGGACCTTGGTAATATTAAAAAATATAGCACTGTGAGTGCATAATAAACCATAGGAAATAGCTTACTTTAATCAGAAGCTTATGTTATTCTGGGGTACTACTCAAGGATATAAAACTTATGAGAGGTTTGAAAATACTATCTATGTATACATTATGTAAAATTGTGCACGATTTATCAGCCTCACCTTATGCTATCTCTCTACCGTAGGACTGCTGGAAGAGATTTCTTTTTAGAAATAAGTAGTACCTGTTGTGTTGTTTTTCTAAAATGTTACTGTCATGTGTTTTATCTTGTGTGTAATAAAGAGTCAAATAAATAAATATTATAAAACTAGTTAAATAATTTCAGAGTACACAAAAAAAAATAGTCAAATGGAATCTCTTTTTATTATTGTAGTCAAGATGTAGTTGGAATTTAGTACTATGTTTTGTTTATCTGTAACCAAGCATGCTTATTCTTCTTTACCTGTGGGACACCAAATTGACTAGCAACCCGATGAACCCTGGTGTCAGAGTATGTAATACCAATCATGCTATTACATACTCATGAAGATGTATGTTGTTGATCTATGTTGGCACCTTAAATTGTTGTACAATATAGTTGGTTTAAGTTATAAAAGTTTGATTATTATTCTAAGTAGTTGTTTTGGTATGTGATAGGATGATCATAAATTCATTACATTAGGAAATAATTATCATACTGACCACAATTTCACAATATTTTTCTTTTCATTGCATGGTTTAGCAAGTAGGCATAATGAGAAATGTAATTTTGTAATAGATAAGAATTGTTATTAAACATCAACATGCAAGATAAGCCACATCCAATTTCTGGGTACTGCATTCTAATCTTTGTTTACATTGAATCGGGTTTATCTATTCCTTCAATCATAAATGGACATGCTCCAATTTAATTTGCACTGTAAAATGTTTTATTTGTTGAAATTAAGCTTGACCTCTGTTTTTACAAATACAAATATCTTTTACCCTCATTCATAACATTACATAACAACAGAACATATAAATTCACAACGGCAACAGAAATTGACGGCCGATGTGGCGCAGTGGTAGTGCGACTGCCTGCGACGCAAAGGTTCCGGGTTCGATTCTCGGTGGGACACTCACAAAGTTGATATTTATCACTTTGTGAATTTGTTCCCGGTCTGGTTAGGACATTGCAGGGCGAACCAACTGATTGTCCGAAAAGAAATGGTTCCGTGCTTCGGAGGGCACGTTAAGCCGTCGGTCCCGGTTGCTGTCTATGATAACTTAGACGGCGGTCGTAACACAACCATGTCAGAGGCCTACTAGTGGTAGTAGTAGTTAGGGAACACAAAAATATACCTGAGAGCAAACAGTAAGGAACTCAGGTTGCTACAATGTACCCATTCATATTCACCTGATAGCTGTCAAAAATTAGAGGAAGTTTGAAAGTAGCGCCAGTTACAGAAAAGATGAGGAGTAGTCTTTTGTCGTGGCATGGGCATGTTATGAGGAGGGATGAAAATAATGTGCAAAAATAGTATTGAATATGAATGTGGATTGATTCAGAAGGAGAGGAAGGCCTAAATAAGTTTGGATGGATTGTATAACATATGATATGAAGCAAAAACGAAGATTTGACAGCTGATAGATGAATGGAATAAAATGAAATGAATGTTGCGCCGACCCCAAAAAAATTGGGATAAGGGCAGGCAGATGATGAGCTGTCAAAAATCATTTTAACGCTTGTACAGACTATGACTTGCGGTAAATGTACAGTCCAGATCAGGCTGGGTTAGACAGTTTGGACTTTGGACCGTAAAATTAAAATCAGCTTCTATAGCTTTATTTTTTCTAATTTTATTCTGTATAGATTTGTTGTCCTTTTAAATC
Organism: Tuta absoluta; assembly: GCA_027580185.1. Lineage (NCBI taxonomy): Eukaryota > Metazoa > Arthropoda > Insecta > Lepidoptera > Gelechiidae > Tuta > Tuta absoluta. The sequence continues at coordinate 2,540,966 of JAQAHW010000003.1, forward strand.
TTTTTAAGTTTATTAGTTTAATCTATCTAATTGTATAACATCCTGTTTTTTTATTTTAATAAGAATTAATATATCTAGTGAACTCAAACAATATAAAGTGAAATGTTATTATTGTAGGAAGAGTGGAACCGTCTGACATAGGCCATATAAGCTTACAAGAAGGTTTCAATCGTCGTTGTATTATGTTTGTGTTTCAAAAAATAAAGTTTTTATTTATACTAGAATTCTGCCCAGCGGTTTCACATGCTGCCACTAATTTTCCCGTGGTAATAGTGGTTTTCCCGCGGTAAAAAGTGGCCTATGTGTTATTCCGGGTTATACTCTACCTGGGTTCCAAATTTCATCCAAATCCAAGCCGTTTGAGCGTGAACGTGAGCGACGACTTAGATTTATAATATTAGTACGGTTTATTATTTTATATACACTCGTCTCATAATGTTCGAATTATGAATTCGAAAACAGATGCATAATGACCTACTTTATGCATTCTGCCTATAAAAACTAGGGTTTACTATAAATTACAGAAGCGTAATGACTTAATGAGAAAACTCTTAATAAGATAAAGTAGAGAAATGAAACGAAGTTTTTTTTTCCAATACTCAAATCGCTGTCTTCCGCCGCACCTGACAGTTGTTATTGTACGGTAATTTTTCGGATGTTGTCCAGTTGTTTTAATTGGTTTTTGTTCTGTTGTTGTTCAGATGTTGATTAGTTGTTGTTCAGATGTTATTCCGATGTTGTTCAGTTGTTGTTCAGTTGTTGTACAGATGTTGTTCAGATGTTGTTCAGTTGTTGTACAGATGTTGTTCAGTTGTTGTTTCGATGTTGTTCAGATGTTGTTCAGATGTTGTTCAGTTGTTTAGTTAAGTTATTGTTAAGACTCCACATCTAAACAACTGCTAAAGTATAGATTTTTCAAAAATTCATATCAAGCCATATCACGTTCTCGTATTGAATTTGTCCTTGTATCGGGCCGTGCAATGGCCGGTGCGTACGTTTAGAAAAGTGTTTCTGAGTTTTTTTTGGAGAGTGTAGATAAAATAGTGTATGCAACTGCTATAATTAGGCATTAGAATGCTGTTTAATTTAGCGTTGCTATGCTGGGGTAGGTTAGGTATTGGTGACGGTCTGTGAATACGCCGCGATGCTCGCCCGCACGCATCGCTCTGGGCATATGTTGTCCCTTTCTCGCTCGCGGGTGGCGGCGTGCGCGCGGGCCGCCTGTAGGCGCCAGGCGGTGATTTCTGCACCGCACTCAGTCACTCGAAAACCGTTCGGACGTCGAGTATCGTGTTTGTGCGGATTTCCCGCCACGAGTTTTGTGATGCCGCGTGTAATGGACGATTCAATTTGAGATCGCGCGTGTTGATGCATCGTATTATTGCGGTTCTCCTGGGTTATACTAGAATACCAGGCTTAGTGATTGTTGGATGTCTCGACGTCTTCCACGTGAGCGTCGCGTTGAATAGGCATCAAGTGGCCATATCGGCTCGCGTTTGTACGACCCAAATTCGGGTTGGGTCACGCGTAATGACTAATATCAAAGTGAAATACGAACAGAAGCTGTGAGTGGTTTGAAGTGAATAACGCGCCAAGGCTGTAGTGGAATGCTGGGTGTCGATATCTTTTCCACCCAGCCCTGTAAGTACCCACGGAATTCCTCTTTGATCCATTCCCTGTACTTCCTTTCTCCGTTGGGTATTTATGCATTTGCGCCGGCACGTGACTGTAAGTGATAAAACTGTTTATTCGTGTTAATGGTGTGTTCCCTTTAGTCATATTTGTTGTACCATATCATTGTGACTCCTTAGTACGAATTGCGGAATTCGTGGGGTGATATAATTTGGAGGTACTTACTTATAATCTAGTGCTAATACGTGTGACGTAACGCCAGATCGGCAGACGGTATTTACTACCGACTTGAGTTATGTAAGGGTTGGAACACATCATTAGCCAATTTCAATCAACTTAGTTAATTAAGTTAAATAGATTTAGGTTCACGTTTAATTCATAGTATGCGCTGCTATATTGTGCAGCGTATGCTATTTAGCGCTGCGTAACGCAGCCATTGTCTGCCTCCAGTTGAACTCCTGGTATTTTGTTCGAAATTTACCTGTGTAAATCGCTTCCACTGCGGGAGTTTAGCTTGGAATTAGACAATTGTTGGTAGCAGAGCGTGGTTCAGAAAACCACTAGATTTAAGATTATTTTAGTATAAGATTTTTAATCTACCTACATAAAAAAAAATATATTTATTGTGATTGTAGTGTGTGCCCTGTGTAGAATATCCTATCGGTAGGATCAGGGCCAATCAATTAGTGAATTGCTTGTTATTATCGTTGTGTTTACCCTGTGCGGATATCCTAACGGTAGGATCAGGGCCGATTGTCTATTTTTTTTATTGTAAGGTTCGGTGTTACTTTGAGTTGGTACCATGGCTCCCACAATTACACAGCTTCAGGCAAAAATTAGAACGCACCTAATTTGGTTCGCGACTAAGCAGGCGATGGTCGGTCGCGGGGACCGAGAGGACGCACTCATCGCTTGTGCGCAACGGATTGACGAACGGGTCGCGGAGGTGTTGGATTGCCTCACTGGATGCGAGGAGTTATTTGATGGGACGCCTGATGAGGAGGTCAAACTTACGGTCCGGGCGAATGTGACCCAGTGCCTGGAGATAGGGCAGGAGATCCAGCAGGCGGCTGCTGTGATCACCAGGCGTAGGGCTGGGGAGCCGGACCCATCCCATGGTCCGCGGGGACCGGGGGTGCAAGTGCCCCTGCCGGCTGTGGCGATTCCGGTCTTCCACGGGGACTACACGGATTGGACCCGATTCCAGGATCTGTTTGACAGTGTGATTCATAACCGCACTGACTTGCAGCCGGCATATAAAATGGCACAATTGATGGCCAAGCTGCAAGGTGAGCCCCATGAGCTGGTAAAGCATCTACCAGTCGATGATGCAAGTTACGAGACGGCTCGCGGTTTGCTGATCGAGAGATACAGCAACAAACGTCTCATGATTGACCAACTCCTGGAACAGTGGCTCACCGTGCCGACCATCACACGAGGGACGGACCTCAGGGCCAAGGTCCTCAACCCTGTCTGCGTTGCAGTGAACGCTCTTGAGAGACAGGGGATGCCGGTGTCAGGCTATGATTATATCCTGGTCCACACGTTGTTGCGCCGCCTGCCGAGCGACATGGCCGCTCGTTTTGAACAGTCACACGGAGGTAAGACATCTGATTACCTCCCGACCTTCGAGGAGCTCAAGTCCTTCCTCGAGGCCGAGTGCAGGCGGGTAGATGCCCAATTTGGAGAGTCGCCTCACGCGGAGTCTGCGGCCGCTCGCCGCCCGGAACGGCCGGGTGCACAGGCGCGAGACGGTAAGAGTAGGCCACCCAGGCGATACAATGTCGCTAATTTGGAATCGAGGTGTGCCTACTGCAGAGAGGCGGGGCATCAGGTGACTGCGTGTGAGGAGTTCGCTGCACAGCGGGTGCAGAAACGTCGTGGTGTGGTGCAGCAACGGCGTTGGTGCTTTAGGTGTATGGGGCCGCATCAGGTGCGAGAGTGCCCATCAAGCACCAACTGCAGGTACTGCCAGGGTGCCCACCATCAGCTCCTATGCATGAACCGCAGCGGAGATTACGGAGGCAGAGCTGACGCGGGTCAGCGGACGGAGTCTGCCCTACCTAGACGGGAGCAACGCTCCCCACCCCCTCCAAGGAGGAGTCCTCTTCCACCAGGGTTTCAGGGACGAGGCCAGGGACATCAGCAGGTGATGCCCCCTTCACCACGCGCGAGACAGTCACCACCTCGGCAGCAGGTGCCGGAACAGGGTAGGTGGTCACAGGTCCAAGGTCAGGGGCACCCATCACAAGTACGTGATGCTACGGGCGGGTGCCAACACCAGGGCCAGTACATGCAGTACTCGGCGGGTCTGAACAACATGGTGAGTTCCCTTGACCCACGCATGCCTCTCCCCTTGGCTGAGCACCCGCGGCTACAGGCGCATCCACGGTACGCGCGCCTGCCGCAGGGTTACTATAGGCTGCCAGCCATGGCGTACAGGACCAGAGGTCCCTATCAGCAGGAGTGGGACCCACTCGAAGGTGTACGGAGAGAGGGGACCCACCCGCAGGACGCGGACACTCCGCGCTTAGGTTCCTGCTAGGTAATCGCCGCCTACACGCCAGCTTCGGCCCCCCGGCCAATTACGGTATTGTTGCCTACGGCAATGATTTGGGTATGGGGATACGGTGGCCGCAGCATACAGGTAAGAGCCTTGTTAGATACAGGGGCTCAGGGTTGTATTGTATCTAGTAAGCTGGTGAGTAGGCTACGCTTAAATATAAGGCCCACAACGGATGGGGCTGTAGGTATTGGAGGTGTAGATGTGCCTGACGTTCGGGGTCAGGTGAACTTCGAGTTCACATTAGGTAATACAGGTACAGGGGTCAGCTATCATGCCTCAGCAGTGGTGCTGGATGAAGTGGTAGGGAAACTTCCTCAGGTTCGGTTACCGTCAACGGTACGAGGGTTAACCACAGGCTTAGAGTTAGCTGATCCTGAATTTGATACTCCTGGTACGGTGGACGTTCTCCTCGGGTCAGACGTCCTCGGGAGATTCTGGTGTGGCAGAAAACGGGTACTTCAGCAAACTGGTTTAGTGGCCGTTGATACCACAGGGGGGTATGTTATTTTTGGCCCAGTTTGGAGATCTCAGGACCTACCAGAGGGCGATACGGTTCTCTATGGTAGTGTGTTGTCGGAGGTGCTGCAGAGGTTTTGGGAGTCTGAGGAGCCACCCACAGCGGATAGACGGAAGCCAGAGGATGACGAGTGCGAGCTGTTCTATCAGTACAACACTGCACGAAGTTCGTCAGGTAGGTTTGTTACCAGGCTGCCATTTCTCCCAAACCGCCCCTCCTTAGGTAGTTCGCGACAGATCGCGGAACGGAGACTACTGGCTATGGAGAGAAAGATGAAGCGAGATGCAGCACTTCGGCAGAAGTATATCGAATTCATGAGGGAGTACCTAGAGTTAGGCCACATGTCGGTGTCCAGCATAGATTGGAGGTGTGTCGAGCATTACTATATACCACACCTGGCTGTTTTGAAGTCACCGGAGGCGAAGATACGGGTAGTGTTTGACGGTTCTGCTCCTACATCGAATGGTGTGTCTGTGAACCAGTGTCTGCACGCGGGTCCCAAGTTGAACCGGGACATTGTGGACATCCTCACAGATTTTCGGTTGCACCAAGTAGCGTTCGTCGCAGACGTCAAAATGATGTTTCGCCAAACAATTATACACCCGGATGACCGTCGGTACCAGCTGATTTTGTGGCGTGAGAGCCCTGACGAGCCGATGGTCACTTATGAGCTTAACACGGTAACGTATGGTCTGAAGCCAAGTCCGTTTTTGGCAGTACGCACGCTGCGAGAGTTGGCCGCACAGGCAAGGGTAAGATTCCCTCGAGCCGCAGCAGTACTGGATCGCGACGTCTACGTGGATGACATCTGCACGGGTGCAGATAGCGTGCAACAAGCACTGCTACTACGAGACGAGCTGATCGCGATCATGGAATCAGGAGGTTATGAGTTGCGGAAATGGCTGTCCAGCTGTCCAGAGCTCCTGGCCGGGTTGCCAGGTGAGTTCCAGCAGGACCCGCACCTTTTCGAGAACCCGGACAATCCAAATACGTTGAGCATCCTAGGGGTGCAATATAGGCCAACGCATGATGTCTTTACGTATCAGATCGAGCCAGACCTTATGCAGAAGACTTGGACGAAGCGTTCGGTATTATCGACGATCGCCAGAACTTTCGATCCTAACGGGTGGATCGCACCGGTGACGTTCATGGCGAAGTGCTTCTTGCAAAGGTTGTGGATAGCAAACTTGGGTTGGGACGACCAGCTCTCCGGAGAGCTGTTGAATGATTGGACCAAGTTTGTGACCACCTTACCAGGGATCGTACGCATCGCCATACCTCGCAAGTTGCTCCCATCGGTGGGATGTAAGACTACCCTACATGGGTTTTGTGATGCCTCGGAGCGAGGGTACGCGGCAGCTGTCTATTTGCGGACAGTCAGTTCAACGGGAACTGTAGACGTGCGTCTAGTTATGGCCAAGAGTAAGGTGGCTCCGGTTAGGACAAGATGGACCATTCCAAAGTTGGAATTGGCGGGAGCAGCGCTTCTCACGCGCTTGCTACATCATGTCGCTAGTAATCTACGCGGTACCATCAATTTGGATGAAACGGTGTACGCATGGACCGACAGTAGGATAGTTCTGTGCTGGTTACAGACGTCGGTACATACTCTTGAGGTTTTCGTGGCAAATCGGGTGTCACAGATTAAAGGATCGGAAACTCCGTTGGTATGGAGACACGTACCGGGAGAACAGAACCCAGCGGACTGCGCCTCACGGGGATGTAGGGCCCCTGATTTGGTAGGTCACTCACTGTGGTGGGGACCTCAGTGGCTGACTGAGTCACCTGAGAGATGGCCATACAATGAGTGCGGGTCGCCGCTTGGGCCACCTGATCGAGGTTTGCGAGTGAACGTAGGGCAGATCGTACCTAAGCCTAGTGCGGCTTTCTTGCTGGAACGATACAGCTCCCTCGACAAACTTCTAGGGGTGACAGGTTGGATCAAACGGTTCGTGAACAACTGTAGAAAACCTCAAGCAGAACGGAACTTGGCACCTGTCCTCTCGCCTGCGGAGCGGAATGCGGCTCTAAGTTTATTGGTTAGGGTCGTCCAGGCGGAACATTTTGAGGAAGAGGCCAGGCTGCTCAGGGATGGCCGTGGAAAGCTGAAGGGAGGTCTTGTGCGCCTCAACCCGTTCGTGGACGAGCATGGAATGCTCCGGGTTGGAGGTAGACTTCGGAACGCTAACCTGCCCTTTTCAGCACGGCATCCGCTGTTACTCCCAAAGAAGGGACCTTTGGTAGAACTTATAGTTAGGGATCGTCACCAGAAAAACTCGCATGCGGGCTGCAATGCACTTTTAACAACCAAGGCCGTCCACTTGGAACTCGTGGCCGACCTCACTACGGAGGCTTTCTTAGCAGCTTTAGATAGATTTGTGTCGCGAAGAGGGCGACCAGCGCTGATCAGGTCGGACTGTGGTACCAACTTTAAGGGCGCTGATCGATGTATGAAAGAAATTATAACGTTTTTATCGGAAAACGAGGAAGCTATCGGCACGAGCCTCTCCCGTCAGGGCATTAACTGGGTGTTCGATCCACCAGGATGCCCCCACTGGGGTGGTATATTTGAAGCGGTTGTAAAGTCCGCTAAGACGCATTTGATGCGCGTTATAGGTTTAACGATATTAACCTTTGAGGAGCTAGCGACCGTGTTTTGTAAAATTGAGGCCGTTCTCAATTCACGTCCTTTGTGTCCGCTTAGCTCAGATCCAAATGATCTGGAGGCCCTGACACCAGGGCATTTCTTAATTGGCCGACCACTTAACGCCTTGCCAGAATACCCCTACACAGAGGTCAGTAGCAATCGTTTGACGCGTTATGAGTTGCTGCAGCAAATGTCTCAGAATTTTTGGAAGCGATGGTCGCTTGAGTATTTGCACATTCTGCAGCAACGCCTTAAGTGGACGGACAGAACTGAACCCCCTCGCATCGGAGATCTCGTTCTGGTTAAGGATGCCAACCTGCCGCCACTGCGATGGCGCAGAGGGCGCATTCTCAACTTGTTCCCAGGTAGTGATGGCACTCCTCGAGTCGCGACAGTTCAGGTAGGGGATTCAGTTCTTAAGCGAGCAATAGCAACGCTATCTCGTCTCCCCAGTAGTGAATAGGCCTAAGGGATTCGGCCTAGGGCGGGTGAATGTTTAATTTAGCGTTGCTATGCTGGGGTAGGTTAGGTATTGGTGACGGTCTGTGAATACGCCGCGATGCTCGCCCGCACGCATCGCTCTGGGCATATGTTGTCCCTTTCTCGCTCGCGGGTGGCGGCGTGCGCGCGGGCCGCCTGTAGGCGCCAGGCGGTGATTTCTGCACCGCACTCAGTCACTCGAAAACCGTTCGGACGTCGAGTATCGTGTTTGTGCGGATTTCCCGCCACGAGTTTTGTGATGCCGCGTGTAATGGACGATTCAATTTGAGATCGCGCGTGTTGATGCATCGTATTATTGCGGTTCTCCTGGGTTATACTAGAATACCAGGCTTAGTGATTGTTGGATGTCTCGACGTCTTCCACGTGAGCGTCGCGTTGAATAGGCATCAAGTGGCCATATCGGCTCGCGTTTGTACGACCCAAATTCGGGTTGGGTCACGCGTAATGACTAATATCAAAGTGAAATACGAACAGAAGCTGTGAGTGGTTTGAAGTGAATAACGCGCCAAGGCTGTAGTGGAATGCTGGGTGTCGATATCTTTTCCACCCAGCCCTGTAAGTACCCACGGAATTCCTCTTTGATCCATTCCCTGTACTTCCTTTCTCCGTTGGGTATTTATGCATTTGCGCCGGCACGTGACTGTAAGTGATAAAACTGTTTATTCGTGTTAATGGTGTGTTCCCTTTAGTCATATTTGTTGTACCATATCATTGTGACTCCTTAGTACGAATTGCGGAATTCGTGGGGTGATATAATTTGGAGGTACTTACTTATAATCTAGTGCTAATACGTGTGACGTAACGCCAGATCGGCAGACGGTATTTACTACCGACTTGAGTTATTTAAGGGTTGGAACACATCATTAGCCAATTTCAATCAACTTAGTTAATTAAGTTAAATAGATTTAGGTTCACGTTTAATTCATAGTATGCGCTGCTATATTGTGCAGCGTATGCTATTTAGCGCTGCGTAACGCAGCCATTGTCTGCCTCCAGTTGAACTCCTGGTATTTTGTTCGAAATTTACCTGTGTAAATCGCTTCCACTGCGGGAGTTTAGCTTGGAATTAGACAATGCTCGTGTCAAACTATTATCACACTCGGCTGCGCCTCGTGTGATAAACAGGCACTCGCATTCTAATGACCCCCATTATACGACAGTTTCATAAACTACTATATTTATAGATGGACGTGGGCTAACCGAAGACGAATACAACGCGAGCGTGGCGACACTGCAGTCGCTGGTGAGCGAGCACGTCTCGTGCGTGGAGCTGCGGCGCTGGGACTGCGGGGAGGGCGGCGGCGGCGAGGGGGGCGCCGTCTGCGGACAGTACCTGCTGCGCACGCAGCGCGCGCACACCGACTTCATGGAGATCAGGTACACACGGAAACAGGCAGGGGAAGGTCGTACGAATCCCGCTGGGGCCAAGGCTTGGCATACCAAGGACTGTGATCCTGGGGCGCGTTCAATGGACCACGGATATTATATCTTTCGTCGCTCTTTTGTACTTTGACAGTTCGTAAAACTGCGTTTTGGAGCACATTGTAGAAAATTTCTTCTGACTGGCGTGCTAAAACGCGGTTTTATGGCCTGTCATCGGAGAAAATACCGACTAGGAGAAACATCATGACGCGCCCCTGTATCGCTTCTGTAGAGTTCAATAAGGGACATCACAAGCTGGTTGTCCCCTCTTTAGATACGTCAACAGACAGTTGTACAATCGCCCTAGGCTTGTTGATGTTTTATAATCATATAAGATTAAATTCGTAAATAAAAAACTTATTATCAGTATTCAACTGTTTAATTGCAACGAACCCAACAGCTTCCAATGTCGGTTCGAAACATTGAAAGGAACTTTAAAGTATTGCATTGCATGGTGCAAGCGGCACGGCGGTTCGTTTGTTTCCGTTAATGTATTCATATCATTGCACAAACAGAAAATCTACAAATTCATCCTATCTATCTATGTATCTAATCAGCCTATATTAACTCACTGCTGGACAGAGGCCTCTTCTTTTTTAATTTATTGCGCCATTCTCTTCGGTCCTGTGCCACACGCATCCAACCTTTCCTTATAGCTCATTTTATATCATCTGATCATCATAATACCGTGTGATGTCGGCTTAGAATATGCCGTGTGATATGGCTTAGAATAGCATTACCGCATTTCATTCCCGTGGGAGTCGTAAGAGGCGACGTTGAGACTCGAGGGTGTGTATTGCAATTTTAGGCGATGGGCTGACAACCTGTCACTATAGCGATACACAATTTTACAAATGACCCTCAAATGTTTGTCAGATGTGTCGTAAATGGTCGTTTTTTTCGGCCGTTTGCGCTCTGCCTACCCCGCTAGGGACAATAGGCGTGATATGTGTATGTATGTATGTATATCATCTGACCATCGGGCCGTCTGTTCCTGGGCCGTCACTCTGTCACTGCTTTGGTCCACCTTATATCTTTCCGCTTTACCAAACTCACCCTACAGGTGCTATTCCGAACCGAGCGGCCGACGGCCGACAGCATATGCCGCGGCGGACAAGGTCGGCCGCCGCGGCACTACTGGTTCGTATGGATTTGTATGAGATACTATCCGAACCGAGCGGCCGACTGCACATGCCGCAGCGGCCGCTCGGTTCGGTATAGCACCTTACTTCCTTGAATTCGCAGAGTGGCAGTGGTCGGCAACGTAGACGCCGGGAAGTCAACGCTACTGGGAGTGCTGACTCACGGCGAGCTCGACAACGGGAGAGGGTACGCGCGGCAGAGACTGTTCCGACACAAGCACGAGATGGAGTCGGGCAGGACCAGCTCTGTGGGGAACGACATCCTCGGCTTCGACAGCATAGGTGAGAGAACATTTTGAAATGTAATCTATGAATTAAAATAAAGACCGTGGGGTACCGCACCGGCCCACTGCTCTACCGTGACTTGACATGAACGACGTGTAACAAAGTCATCAATAAATGTTGTCTTATCTTACCAACTGTCACCTCGATAGTGACTGCCAAATCTTCAATCTCTACTCTTCATTTCTCTACAGTTACAGTCATGCCGCTGCCACTTCCCATGCTCCCATGCTCCCGCGAATCTCGCTCATTCGTATTGCTGCTATATCTCAGTTCAATCGGAGCTTGAAGATTTTGCTATAAATATATCATGAATTTTTATAAAAGGCTCGATGAGTTTTATTTTAATAAAAAGCACACCTTGACCAAACTTTCAATATGACGGCAGTCTGTGAACATTACTCCCGTTGATACTTCCGCGGAAGCGGCAGGAGCATGGTGTGAGCTTAGCTTTAAAAATTGGCGTTCATAGGCGTGTTTGTTTCGCAGGCAATGTGGTGAACAAGCCGGAGCACGGCACCCTCGACTGGGTGAAGATCTGTGAGAAGTCGTCCAAGGTCATCACCTTCATTGACCTGGCGGGCCACGAGAGGTACCTCAAGACCACAGTGTTTGGCATGACCGGGCACGCACCGGACTTTGGGATGCTCATGGTAAGATTTCATTTCCTTATTCAGTATATCTAAAGATTTTGCTATATATCATGAGTTTTTATAAAAGGCACAGCTGACAAAGTATTACTTGGTTTTCTGAATTTTGACTTGACAAACTCTTATTACATTTCGACGAACTTTTATTACAGGTCGACGAACTTTTATTACAGCTCGACGAACTTTTAATTCAGCTCGATGAACTTTTATTACAGCTCGACGAACTTTTAATTCAGCTCGCATGCTCGACGAACATTTAGTATAGTTCGACGAACTTTTATTACACTTCGTTGAACTTTTATAACAGCTCGACGAAATTTTATTACAGCTCCAAAAACTTTCATAACATCTCGACGAACTTAGAGTACAGGTCGATGAACTTTTAGTGCCTACAGCTCGACGAAAACTTGTTCTATTATACCTCGGTGAACTTTTAGCTCAACAAACTTGTATTTCTTCCCGACGAACTTTTACTACAGCTCGGCGCACTTATATATACAGCTTGACGAACTTAAAATATAGGTGTTCGTATTTTTAATGGCTACAGCTGAGCAAATTTTCACACGCTTGACGTACCTTACTAAAGTACCGCCTTTCCAATAAGTCGTATTTGACAGCTGTCAGATTCGTGATTATACTATGGCAGAGTGTCAACTTTTCTTTGTTGACATCTCTTAGTATGGAGATGAGAGGAGATGTCAAATACGACTTATTGGAACGGCGGTACTTTACCTACGCCTATTATAAAAATATTGGTTGTCTATAGATCGGTGCGAATGCCGGTATAGTTGGTATGACTAAAGAGCACCTGGGTCTGGCGCTGGCGTTGTCGGTGCCGGTGTTCGTCGTCGTCACCAAGATTGACATGTGCCCGCCCAACGTGCTGCAGGTAACTTATTTATTATTAATACGGTATGTATCATTATTTCATTTAAAGAATATCTGCAGACATTTTAGTTACTTTCTGAATTAATTCAGTAAGTACTGTAAATTTTAAACCGAAGTTATAATATATTTTTAAATAAATCACCATTGGTATCATAGTCAAAATACACACACTTTCTCTCTCTCTCTCTCTCTCACACACACACACACACACACACACACACACACACACACACACACACACACAAACACACACACACACACACACACACACACACACACACACACACGCGCGCGCGTATACACATCACACTATATATGATACTGATAGGGTGCATTCAGACCATGAAACAGAACAACGTTTCTCTAGAAACAAATTTCGGGAAACGACAAAAAACACGACCTCCCATTAAAAATCACAATCGGCTGACTGCATTTACTATAGGCAGTCGAAAGAAAATTGACGTTACCTGAAATATTTTTAATGGAAGGTTGTTCAGTTTCATGGTCTGCATGCACCCTATCAGTATAAGGGCTGTCTTTTACATTCCGTATACAAAATACGTGCATGGAACACCCAGACCCAAATTCAATACCTTTTTTTTTCATGTTTTTACAACTTTTTCCTTTCATCATCGACAACCTCTTTTTGCAACTTTAATAGAGAGTTTTACCTAACAATAAAACTTACCTATTATTTTTCCATGAGATATCCGGAATCCATATTGAGTGAAGCATTGCCATTCGTGCGTTCGTACTTGGCGCCTTAGCTCCCTTCGCCGTGTGCGCCCAGCGCCCTCTAGTGGTTCCGGTTGTCGGGCGATACGCTAGCGTCAAGTGGGGGCGATCGCGTAGCGCACACAATTTTTTACCTCATTATAGAACTCAATATTGTACCAGGTAGGAATTACCTGGATTCCGGATATCTCATGGAAAAATAATAGGTAAGTTTTATTGTTAGGTAAAACTCTCTATTATTTGTTCCGTTATCGATATCCGGAATCCATATTGAGTGATGTGTTTGATTTCTCCTGGTACCCCATATGAATAGGAATGACGCTATAATGTGGCACTTATGAATAAAGAGATCATAAAACGTTAATGATTATTATTGTTCATTAGATTTTTAATTAGATTAATTGATAAATCAGCTATTATTGTTACTAGGTAATAATAATTTTAATGCATGGCATTAAAATAATTTGACAAAGACACTCGATTAGTGCCTTCTTGTGAGGTAGTAATTATCTCCTTTTGATAAAATTTTCGGAAAGTATGTTCTTGTCTCCAATTTCCAGTAGATAGAATCTCATCTATTGTAAATTGTTCTACCCAATTTAATGAAGCAACTGCCGAACGAACTGACCCAGGTGTTGCGTCTATACCAGCTTCCTTCAGAACAGACTTAATCCAGCCTCCGATTATGGTTCTGGTAGCAGGTTTTGCATTGCCTCTTGCCGTGATAAATAAATTAGGCCAATTACCTTCATTGCGGCGTTGGCTGGAGACTTGTACAAGCTGGTGTACCCAAAACACACAACATAAGTTTTGGTCCGGATGCTGCAACAATTTCCAGCCCGATTGTCTGTGTTTTACGGTATCCGTTTTTGATCCAAATGATGGCCAAAATATAATCACCTCTCCTTCATCTATAAAACTTTCAGAGTCTATATTTAAAAGAGTGAGGTCATGTACTCGCCTTCCAGATGATAGCAGTAACAGGATAGCAGTGCGTCTCGAAACTTGATAGAGATTGCTTTGATCCGGTGGATGAGTACTTAAATATTGTAATAGTAATTTAGGGTCCCAAATTGGAGGTTTGCTTTTCTTCTCTTTTGCAACAGAAATAGCTTTTAAGACATGCTTTATGAAAAAGTTTGATGATATGTCTATGTTTGAGGTCACATTTGTAAATGTAGATATTACAGACTTGTGTACCAAAATGGTTCTGTAAGCCAAACCTTCTTCGTTGTGTAAATGAGCTAAATAACGGGCGACTTCTGCAGGAGAGGGGTTTTTGAAACTTACTGAGTTAGTAGAGCACCATTTTTTCCATTTCCTCCACACCGGTGTATAGGTGTTTATAGTCGATTTTCGCCAACTTGACAAAAGCAAAGCCTTTTCTTGATCTGTCCAATCTTCAATTACCTCAGACCACCCGAAATCAGCCAAGCTTCCAAATTGATTTGTTTTATTTCCGGTGGGTGTAGGCCGGTCTGTGTGTCTACCAAAACTTGTGGCAGGTCCAGGATCCGGTACGGTGGTTGAAGGGCTCGTCGCTCGAGATCTGCCGTCCAAAAGGCTTTGGTCCATTTCGGAACAATCATAATATACTTCCCGTGAGCAGTGTTGAGGTGTGCCAGTACCTGAGGAATTAGGTTCGGCGGCGGGAACAACCATCCCAGATCGAAGATCCACTGGCGGCAGAAGGCGTTGTGAAACAGAGCCTGTTGGTCGTGTGTGTCTCTCGATACATAACTCTCGACTACGTGAGCTGTTCTCGAGGCGAAGAGATCCACATCTGGTGTTCCCCACCTCTGGAATATTATCTGCGTTGCTTTGCTGGTTAGATGCCACTCCGGACAAACTTTCTGACGAGATAAGGCGTCCACTTCGGCGTTGTATTTTCCGGGAAAATAATGGGCTGTTAGACATACCTGAAGTTGATCCAGGAGAGAGAGAAGCTGTCTCGTCAGGTTCAGTAATTTCTTGGATTTTGTGCCGCCTTCTTTGTTGATGTATGCCACCACTGTACGATTGTCCGTTTGTATTAGAACATGAGCATTGTGTAAAATGTGGCGTTGCTCTAGAATCGCAGCATACACGGCATATAGCTCTTTGAGGTTCACGTGCCAATGTTGTTGTTGTCTTGTCCATTGACCTTCCATCATCGTTTCCCCCAACTGAGCGCCCCACCCGATGTCGGATGCGTCCGTCGTCAGTAGATGGGTTATCGGGTCGCTGTGTATCGACATCGTCCCCGAGGCAGCATCTATCCACCATCGCATATCGTCGAGAACTGGATCTGGTAGTGCGAGTTTCCTGTGTGGATGCGTTTTTGACAACTGTCGGCTGTAGTGTTGCATTGTACGACAGTGTAATCTCCCTCTGGGAACTACGAAAGTGGCAAAGTTGAGTCTCCCCAGAAGTGACTGGGCTTGTTTGAGGGACCAACTGCCTTTCGACAACTGTTTCTGAAGTGCGTTGCGTAGCGTTATGCACTTCGGCTCTGACAAGGACTTGGTGTTTTGTTCGGTGTCCCACATTATGCCCAAGAACTCCAAGCGACGAGTCGGAGCCAGAACAGATTTGTCGAAATTGATTTGCCAACCTAGTCTCTGCATGAGGTCGATCACGAAGTTGATCTGGTATAAGAGGAGCTGCCGATCTTGGTTCGCTAAGAGAAAATCGTCGAGATAAACTACACACCTTATGTTGCGAGATCTCAGGTACTCCGCGATCCAGTTGGTCACAGAAGCGAAGCTCCTTGGTGCTGACGACAGTCCGAATGCAATTGGCAAATGAAAGTATGCCTGGCTGAGATCCAGTTTGGCCATCCAGTCCTTGTCCTGTAGAAAGCTGGGTACACGAAAGTGACTGAACAGCTGGAAGTCCTTTTGACGAAGTTGTTCAATTGTTTTAAATTGAAAATCGGTCGAAACGAACCGTCTGGTTTTGGTACAAGGAAGAATGTTGACAGGTAACTCGGTGATGTCTCTGCTTCCTCCAGAACACGAGATTGCAGCATGCTCTCGATTTGTTCCGTCATCTGGCTGCTCTCCTTTGTTTTGAAGCAGTCCATGACCAGACGATTCGGGTAAATTAGGGGAGGTTTCAACATGAATGGTATGTGCATACCTTTTAAAATTTTGCAGATGTAATCTGGTGCACCAATGTCCGCCCAAACATGTTGAAATAGCCGAAGACAGCCCCCCCGAAATGGCCGCGAGTCATGCGCGGCGGTTTTTATACTTAGCTGGTGAATCAGAGCGACGCTTCTTGCCCTTGTCGCCCTGTCCATTTCTTGATGTTGATTTCTTGTCCGAGAATGGTCTTGATGATTTTTTAGGTTTTCCTTTTTTGTTAGAGTTGTTTCGAAAGGTCTTATCGTTATGAAACTTACTTGTAGGTTTGGAGGTATCATCAGGTTTGCGGTCTTTATTGAAATTAATTGGCGTTGGTCGCTGCGATGATGAGGTGGCCGGTACTGTTGTTAATTTATCTGCCCCCCCAATTTTTTGAATGTAAGCGTTTAGTAACTCACCATCAAAAAGAAACTCGGCATTCGGGGGTATCTTTTTGAGTGCTTCACAATGATACTCATCAGGAATTTGCTTAAGAAGAAGTTCTCGACGAGCATAAATTGTATCAGCTCGCCTACCGCAAGCCATTTGCAGAATATCATCAGTAGTTTTCATATACGCAGAGTTTTTACTAAATACCTCTTCAATTTTTGTAAAGAGTGTTGTAGCCGATAAGGAAGTGTCTTTGTTACTGGCCCAATCAATCAATCCTTGTAACGATTTACACAACTCATCTTTTTGCAGTAAAATACCATTTGTAACAGCAGCAAAAGAACGCTCTAAAAGATGCAAGCGATATTCTTCGTTTGATTGAGATTCAAAACGTTTTAATTCGTCATTGATACCCAATTCCACAAATCCGGGGGTAGTGACATATTTTTTCTGAACTTCAGCAAAACGAATAGAATTCCAATCACTGGATTTGAATCTTTGTAATTCACCTAACTTTTTCACATAAGCATCGTTAGATTTAGGATAGATCGGTTCTTTCACTACTGTACTAGGTTCGGAAAGTTTTAACTGACCTTTGTTTGTGTCCATGCTATTTGGAGGTAGCAATCCTAGCTCGGTAGCTCCTTGGGAAGTCGTGGTCTGCCCACTGTCGGCACTAACAGACGAGGTGCTCGTATTTTGCATATTCGTTGCAGAAGCACTTACACTATCCACTGCTGGTAACCTTGACCCTTGTGAATGTGCGATCAAGTTAGTTAAAAACGCAACTTGTTGCGATAAAAAATCGAATTGTGGATCACTTACAAGACGCGCTCGTTTGGACTTACGAGCCTCCTTTTTTCCTTGCTGCTTGTCCACGGATTGTGGGAGTTCCTTGCCCACAGCTTCCGGCGGCTGCGCACTCGGCGGCGCGGGCTCCTGCCGCGGGCTGCCAGCCTCATCCTCTGAACTCGAACTCGATGACGACGATGAACTACCCGAACTTGAATCCGCGTGACTACGTTTTCTCGTAACTGACGCGTCTACATTTTCGGGATTGCAATCCATGGCGAAGGGATAAACAACTTTTTTTTTTTTTTTTTTTTTTTTTTTAGTACGACTTAATTTGGATATTTCGAAAATTAAAATGAAAAATCCAAAAGCGCAAGCTAGAACGTCCGAACGCAACGAAAGACGACGCTATAATGAGGTAAAAAATTGTGTGCGCTACGCGATCGCCCCCACTTGACGCTAGCGTATCGCCCGACAACCGGAACCACTAGAGGGCGCTGGGCGCACACGGCGAAGGGAGCTAAGGCGCCAAGTACGAACGCACGAATGGCAATGCTTCACTCAATATGGATTCCGGATATCGATAACGGAACAAATAATGTGTATTAATATATGATTGTGATTGTTTCGTGCAGGACAACTTGAAGCTGTTGATTCGTATCCTGAAGTCGTCAGGGTGCCGCAAGGTGCCCGTCATGGTCAAGAACAAGGATGACGTCATCGTCAGCGCCACCAACTTCGTCTCGCAGAGGTGGGTTATTGAAAATTGAAATTGAATTGAAATGCTTTATTCAATGTGTTTCGGTCCACCTCTATTCTTTGTTTATGAGTCTCATCATAATGATTCAAAATACGGAGTTAAAATGAAAATGAATTTACTTTATTCAATGTAGGATAGTATTATCATATTTTATTGACGTCATGATCCGTCATTTAAAAAAAAGAAATTTGTATAACACAATTTTCTTTTTAATAACAATTTTGCAATTTCCTAATAGAAAACCGGCTCGGGCGGGATATAAAATTAAAATAAAGACACTGCCTCGGGGCTGGCCAAGTAAATCACACGGCATGTAACTTTACCGTTAACCCATGAGGGCATAGCGTGTGTAGCTGTACCAGTCATTTTGAACCTTACTACCCGCATTTAAAGTTCAAAACATAACATTAGGTGGTACACTAGGGGTTAAGTTTACCTTTGTTGGGCTGCTGCTTATCTGTTTGATAAAAACAACTGTAAAGAAATACTCCGAATAGAAGTTAAGCATCAATAGTTATCCATAAAATATTTTTGATGATAATGAATTCTAGGTAAGATGAATGGTAGATAAGATATACATAACTACATAACTACTTGACTATTTGATACATAAATACATATATCACGCCTATTAACTTGTGTATCGCCATAGTGATAGGTTGTCAGCCCATCGCCTAAAATTGCAATACACACCCTCAAGTCCCTGAGACGCCTCTTACAACTCCCACGTAAAAGAAATGGGGTGATGCTCTTCTAAGCCAGCATCGCACGGCACAAATTTCAATTCCCCGTTATATTATGAAATGCATATTATTTGATATTTTTTGCAACAGTTTTGTTTCGCTGTGTGACGCCGGCTTAGAATAGCATCACCCCATTTGTTACCCATATGTATCGTATGAATCGACTTGCGACTCGAGGGTTACATGAGTATTGCATTTTCAGGCGATGGGCTGATAACCTGTCACTATGGTGATATACCGTTTTCGAAATGACCCTCAAATGTTTATCAGACGTGGCATAAATATCCGTGTTTTACGGCCGTTTACGCTCTACCTACCCCGCACGGGATATAGACGTGATATATGTATGTATGCACGTTTCATGTACGGATCAGGTCTTTTCCTTGCGCTGCATAGCTGAAAAATTCCTGGCCAAAAACCAGAAAGTCTATTGCGCGTTCGTAGATTTGGAAAAGGCCTATGACAGAGTGGTGAGGAATGAATTGTGGTCGGCACTATCCATGCATGGGGTGAGCAGTATCTTGATACGAGCACTGAAATCCTTATATAAGGATTCCAGTGCTTGTGTCAGGATAAACGGGGCGTACACTGAACTTTTTAACATCGAGAAAGGTGTTAGACAGGGATGTGTTGCGTCACCGTGGCTGTTCAATCTGTTCATGGATAGTTGTTTGGAAGATTTTAAAGAGAGTGAATGTGGTCTGAGAATGAATGGTTTACTCGTCAAATGTCTTCTCTATGCTGACGACCAAGTTATCCTTGCGTCGTCGGCTGAAGGGTTGCAGGAGATGGTAAATATTATGAATGAGGCTTTGAAAAAGAAAGGAATGAAAGTGAATGTAAGTAAAACAAAAGCAATGGTTTTTGAGAAAGAGGAAAATATGACAGAGTGTAAAATTATGATAGAAGAAGAGAGGGTGGAACAAGTGAAAGAGTTTGTGTATTTGGGCTCCATGTTCACATCAGATGGAAAGTGTGAAAGTGACATCGAAAGAAGGGTGAATGCCGGCAACATGGTGAATGGAGCGTTGCACACTTTTATGAACAGCCAGAAAGTCTCTGATAAGGCTCGTCTGGCTGTGCATAGAGGGGTGTTAATTCCGACACTTATGTATGGGAGTGAAAGTTGGGTATGGCAGAAAAAGCATGAAAGTAGAATAAATGCAGTACAAATGAGAGCGTTAAGAAGTATGGTTGACGTAAAATTGAGTGACAGGATAAGGAATAGCGTGATAAGGGAACGTTGTGGTATAAAAGAAGACGTAGTGACTGGTGTAGAAAAGGGTATGCTTAAATGGTTTGGTCATGTAGAGAGGATGAACGAAAGAAGATTAACGAAACAGGTGTATATGGCAAGTGTGGATGGGAACGTCGGAAGGGGAAGACCTCGACGAACGTACCTCGATCAAATCGGGGACGTGCTAAAGAAAGGTCAGGTCAAGAGTACCCTAAACCGACGAGCATGCATGAAGAGATTGATGAATGTGGAGGAGGCGAAAGAAGTATGCCAGGATCGTAGTAAGTGGAAGGAAGTAGTCTCTGCCTACCCCTCCGGGAAAGAGGCGTGATTTATGTATGTATGTATGTATGTATGCACGTTTCATATCTTTCCGTAAAAGGCACTTACCTACCGTAACACACAAGACGTTCATTGTGGTACAAACTGATAAAATTGCAGTTAAATGCAATTAGTAATTGCTACCGGTACCGGCGCGTCACGGTACATTTATTTGAAGGTAATCTGATATGAGAATTGTTTTAATAGAGCCTGAGTTATTGCGTTGTGTTAAGCAAAGTGGATAGTATTATCTTGTACGCAACCTAATGCCTGTCATTTTATTATTTTTCGAATGATTGCGATTACAAATACCGTATGGTTAAATTACGAAATACGTCTATTTAAGTTATGAAAAGTATGTCTGATCTCATGCAAGCGATAAAGAAACACCAATTTTCTCAAACATGTCCAAAACTCATTCGTATTGTATTTTTTTTTATTTTCGCTTATGTTTTCTGAGGAAAGTTGTTGACTCTTGTAGGCTGAGCTGGGTATATCAAGAAACCGATGTCATTTTGTGTTTAAAGGCCTGTCTCGAACTTTTAAACGTCCCTTTCCCACTAATAGCAAATCCTGTGTGTGAGAACAGAGCGGAATCGATATATTTAGACGATTTTTCACTCTTTTAGAAATTTCTCGCCAAATAAACAAGTAATCAAAAAACTTTACGACAAAAATCTTATAATGTACAAGACGTATCGTATTCGCAAAAAATAATGTGTTATGTTCATAAGATTGCTATACACTACGCAAAAAAGTGTAAAAATAGACCAAACTTTGAAAAATAAATCTATCGAACAAACTTTCTTTAATCGTGTTTCGCTAGATAATATAATCTAGATAAAATAATGAAAAATAATTCATTATACATGAAAATTTGATATTAATCGTATTCACCAAAAAAATTGCGTGCATCCAAAAATACTTATTTTTCTCACGGCACACCCTTAAACAAGATATTTATTACCTAGAGCTTATACCAAAATTATTTTCTTCCACGCAGGCTATGTCCAATCTTCCAAGTGTCGAACGTGTCTGGTGAGAACCTGGAGCTGCTCACCATGTTCCTGAACCTGCTGAAGACCAGGATGCCCGCGCAGGATGACAAGCCAGCAGAGTTCCAGATAGACGACACTTACAGCGTACCGGTCAGTTCCATCGCAACGGTTATAAGGCGCTGACACGAGCTAAAAAGCGGTCATTTAGTGACGAACGGTAAATGACGGAATCCTGCCGATCTGTCAAAAAAACTTATTTGAAAATCGAAAATAATAACTTACTAGAATTTTGTAAGGCGATATGGCATATGATAAGATTACAAACACTAAATTTATTCGTGTGTATTTTTCGCACAGTACGCATTATATTGGCGATTTTTTTTAAAGAACCGAATTATAAGTATCATGCTTTTGAAACCAATAGCACAGTAGCATTTATCATAAAGATTATTACTTATTTATTTCAAAAAGGTTTTTGAATTTTAATTCGGATAAAAATCACTTAAAAATGTCCCTTTTAGGTCTACTCAGCTTCATAACCTAAGTTCAAGTGCAACTTTTTGACAGGCTAAAGTTTCACAGACTTAAATCTCGGAATTCAGTCAATAAAAATCATACAATTTTCATTAAAGGGTGTAGGTACAGTAGTAAGCGGTACCACGCTGGCCGGCGTGATCCGTCTCAACGACACGTTACTTCTCGGCCCGGATCCACTCGGCCGCTTCCAGCCAATCGTCGTCAAGTCCATACACCGCAAGAGGATGCCGGTGCCTGAAGTGCGAGGGGGACAGACTGCTAGCTTCGCACTCAAAAAGGTAATAATTAGCTCAGTTACTACTGGGCCCGGATCCACTCGGCCGCTTCCAGCCGATCGTCGTCAAGTCCATACACCGCAAGAGGATGCCGGTGCCTGAAGTGCGAGGGGGACAGACTGCTAGCTTCGCGCTCAAAATAGTAGTTTATGCAACTGTCGTATAATGGGGGTCATTAGAATGCGAGTGTCTGTTTATCACACGAGGCGCAGCCGAGTGTGATAATAGTTTGACACGAGCATTCTAATGCCTAATTATAGCAGTTGCATACACTATTTTATCTACACTCTCCAAAAAAACTCAGAAACACTTTTCTAAACGTACGCACCGGCCATTGCAAGGCCCGATACAAGGACAAATTCAATACGAGAACGTAATATGGCTTGATATGAATTTTTAAAAATCTTTACTTTAGCAGTTGTTTAGATGTGGAGTCTTAACAATAACTTAACTAAACAACTGAACAACATCTGAACAACAACTGAACAACATCTGAACAACAACTGAACAACATCTGAACAACAACTGAACAACATCTGTACAACAACTGAACAACATCTGAACAACATCTGTACAACAACTGAACAACAACTGAACAACATCTGTACAACAACTGAACCACGACTAATCAACATCTGAACAACAACAGAACAAAAACCTATTAAAACAACTGAACAACATCCGAAAAATTACCGTACAACAACAACTGTCAGGTGCGGCGGAAGATAGCGATTTGAGTATTGGAAAAAAAAACTTCGTTTCATTTCTCAACTTTATCGTATTAAGAGTTTTGTCATTAAGTCATTACGCTTCTGTAATTTATAGTAAACCCTAGTTTTTATAGGCAGAATGCATAAAGTAGGTCATTATGCATCTGTTTCCGAATTCATAATTCGAACATTATGAGACGAGTGTATATAAAGGTAATAATAAACCCAGTTACTACTGGGCCCGGACCCACTCGGCCGCTTCCAGCCAATCGTCGTCAAGTCCATACACCGCAAGAGGATGCCGGTGCCTGAAGTGCGAGGGGGACAGACTGCTAGCTTCGCGCTCAAAAAGGTAATAATTAACCCAGGTACTACTGGGCCCGGATCCACTCGGCCGCTTCCAGCCGATCGTCGTCAAGTCCATACACCGCAAGAGGATGCCGGTGCCTGAAGTGCGAGGGGGACAGACTGCTAGCTTCGCGCTCAAAAAGGTAAGTAAAAACTGGTGGACACCATACTACATAGCCTGGCACATCGCCGCAAGGTTGCCTGCTTGTCGGTTTTTTACAGATTGTACTTCGGAGAGTGTGCTCAAAAGCTTCACGACCTTGTTTCACCAGCTCCCTTCTACCATCGGACATCCAGACGCACCGCCGGATACCATCCGTACCTGGTTGCCATTCCACCAATTCGGACTAAGCGCTTCCAGTCATCATTTATAATGCGCACTGCTAATGAGTGGAACTCACTACCTGCGTCTGTGTTTCCAAACGCATACAACCCTAATCTCTTCAAAGTAAGAGTGAACTGGCTTCTTCTGGGTGAGCTCGCTCGCGCAGATTAGAGTCAAGAGCAAACCCATCATTAATAAAAAAAAGTAAGCGCTGACCAACTAAGTTCCCGCGTATCATATAAAATTTGGCATATGTACAAAATAATATATCCTTATTTCATGACAAACCAGGTACAGTGATAATTGTTTACTACAAAACTGGTTCTTGCACAAAAACATAACTTTATTGTCGAATCAGGTTCATGTATAGACACTGTACTCATCAAAAATTAGCGTTTAAAAAAATCATTGTCATTGATTGTCATTTTACGACGTGATAACGTCTTGAGAATATCCGGCTGTATTCACGAAAAAGCATGACTCATTGTAACGTTAACACGTTACCGAGAACAAGCGAAAGAGCGACACTATCGGTGTAACTGGTTCGTTATCACATCACGTAAAGTTATCGTCCGTAAACCGACTTTACAGACATGATTTAGATTTACGCGACTTACTTGTTTTTGATTTGGTAGAGAGTTTAGCCCTCTACGTTTCGGCTGCTTAAGACAACCATCTTCACGGAAGTCGCCAAATCTCATACACACTTCTCAAAAAAAGTTTTCTCTTTTTACAAACAATCTACCAGAATGTCCTTTGCCCAAGTTTTTAGTATTATCCTTAAGCAAAATTAAAACCTACAAACTCAATGAAATATTAGCTGTAATTAAAATTATGGCAATAAGTGCCTAAAAATTGCCACTTTTGGCTTTAATTGTTTAATTGCCATAACTTAAATAACAGCGTGTTTGCAGGTTCTAATTTTACTTAAGGATAATACTAAAAACATGGGCAACAGCAATTCTGATAGATTGTTTGTATAATGAGATTTACTAGTCTAGGTCGTTCTCGAGTACACTCGCCTAAATGGGTCCTGCGGTGGTTGCGGTTGACTTGTAAAAATCTGTCATCGAAAAGTCAGTAGGTCGCGTAATTATACGTCAGAAGTGATACTTGCTCGTTTACCAATAGACTTTACATATCATCTGCCTGCCCTTATCCCAATTTATTTGGGGTCGGCGCAACATGTTTTTTTCTTCTATTCATCTCTATCAGCTGTCAAATCTTCGTTTACATTTACACCCTTGTGCTTCATATCATCTTTTATACTTATACTTCATATCATATTTAATAATAGACTTTACATATGACTATATATATTTTTTCGTACAAAGTTAAATTTTTTGTCTCAGATCAAGAGATCGGCAATCCGCAAGGGCATGGTGATGGTCTCCCCCTTGCTGAACCCTCAAGCCTGCTGGCAGTTCGAGGGAGAGATCCTGGTCCTTCATCATCCAACCACCATCTCCAGCAGATACCAGGCCATGGGTGAGTGTTTCACAGAGCACGGTAATACGATTTTTTAGCCAATCTTCAAGTGTACATTGATGGCGATAAACTAAACTGTGTTTCTTTCCATGGAAATGTAGGTAAATAATACAACAGAACACAACAGAAAACGGCCTGGTCACCTACAGGCACACACGCCTCAAACATCAGGATGACAATTCATCACATCTAACCAATCTTATGTCAGGATACAAAACAAAACTATGAGCGCGTATAACCTTACGTCAAGATACATAACAACGTGACGTGGACGTATAATCGTCGAGTCGGGTATTGCCAGTGCTATGCGTTTCGTTTCTGCAAGAATCAAATAGCAATCGAACAGAAAGAAATGTTAACAAAACTCGAACTGTCAATACCTACCAGAATTTGATAAATCTCCGACAAATATATGAAATGTGTTTTTTTTACATGCAACTATTTATAAATTTTAAAGAGATGTACGGTCGGATTCATAAGTGGAGTCATAGTTAGACTACGAGACAGATTGCAATACGGGTTATTATCCTCTGTACTTACTTTACTAACTTACGCACACACGTAAGATTATCGACTGTAAGTAGAAAAGTCCACCTTAAGGCGTAGCAATAAAACTTAAACAGATTACCACCAATAAGCGACATCTATGTAATCTTTGAAATAATTACTCGGTGATAGCCTATTCGCCACCACATCACCATAAAGTATACATCACACTGGTTTGTCTAAAACTGTATTATAGTTATCCTTATTCGTTCATTTGTAGTAAAGCAATAGATTACATATCTTTATTTCGTCGTTTTGATCACAAGCAACCGTAGCTTAGCGGTAATAGTTCTTACCTTCTAATCAGAACGGAACCGGGTTCCCATCCGATCTCTGTATGTTGATTAATGTTTTTTTAAATGTTTTTATCATATTTTCTCCAGTAATCATTATTTTATATAATATTTTTCTATATATTCATTTATGTATTATATCTATAAATGTTTATTGTAAATTATGTATCAAAATATTATATCTAAAAACATAAACCTATAATATTGTAATAAAACAAAAAGAAAGGTAAGAAATTATTTTATTGGTAGGTATGGTATAACTTTATGTAAATAACATAATGACATGAATGAGAACTTTTGGTATCCATAAGATCAAGTATGTAAAACTACATAAAATACTTGCTGTCGTAATACCAGGCCTGTGTCACTCCGCGTGTAGGTATTGAAAACATACCTCCAGGCGCCGGCCACTGCGAAAGGGCTAATCTAGCGGGCTGCCGTAAGCGAAAGAAGTCACACGCGTGCGCTATTTGTTCAACTTTCTCGACAATTTTTTGCAAGATGGACAGACGAAAACATACATACATACATATATCACGCCTATAATCCCTTGCGGGGTAGGCAGAGCGTAAACGACCGGTAAAAACGGACATTTACGCCACGTCTGACAAACATTTTAGGGTCATTCAGAAAATTGTGAATTGCCATAGTGACAGGTTGTCAGCCCATCGCCTAAAATTGTTCGTCGTCGCCTTTTACGACACCCACGGGAAAAAAAATAGTATACATTATAATATTATTATTATTAGTATACATTTTATTATTATTATGTTGGTATTCTGTTCGGATCTCAGGCCCACAGGGACCCGGTCCTTTGAGGCATGTGTGGGGCCAAAGCCAACAGCACAGAGGCCTTTTTTATACCAAATAATGTGTTGTGATGTGTACATCAAACTGATACTTGCTCTGTCTGCACTATAGAAGTACTCGTACACCCAGAGCCAGCACCCGCCTGATGCAAGGACTATTGCAGGTTTATTACTTCATTGAATTAAATCTTCGGCAATAATCGTATAGCATATACGATTATGCTGCTAGGTCTTAGACTACATGAACGTACTCGTCGCTGCCTGCTGCGTGCCCGCCAAAAGTAGGAGTAAACTCTCGTGTTGTGCGCTAGATGGCGTAAGTAGTTCCTCGAAGTAAGCAACCCTAGACCGCGGCTCATATTCCCTCAAAAAAATATTTGGCAGGTATGCAAATGAACACGTGGTTGACTGGAACGCGAGCTAAATTAAATCATATTGTCTATCAGATTGAGTACATATTTCTTTGAAAACCATTGCGAAGTAAAGCTTCTGTAACGCTAGTTACTAGTTATTATTCTGTGGTAATACTTAGTTAATAGTTTTGTTTGAATGATAAAACACAATATTATGTAAAATGATATTAAGTGTTCATTAGCTGAAACATCGATAGGTAATTATTTATAAGATCATAGGAATGATCCAAATCTTGGATTGAATCTTTCAATAAAGTTATTTAAGTAATAATTTCGTTAGTAATTGATTTATTGTTCTATGTTTAACGATGATGCACTTTCCTCGGAAGTAAAAGTAATTGTAATAATAATAAATCAGTTATTTGCCTACATCTCAAGGTTTAAGCTTAAGTACTCGTTTTCGTAATGAAAAGATATTGAAGCAAGGCCTTAAGATAACTGACTAATAATGATCAGTCTTATATATATATATATATATATATATCGATGTTTTAGCATAATTCAATTGCTAATGTAATGCTCCACAAATACCTACTACTGCAATAGTAGGCGGGTAAGCAGGTAAACAGAGGTTGAGTGAGCAACGATTTATCGGGCCCGCTTCGGCATACATTGCTGATTATTTTGTGTATATTCATATATTGTAATGAAATACACAAGATAATCAGCAATGTATGCTAGATCGGGTCAGATTGAAATCTTAAGTAAAAATCGCCGCTTACATAATTAGTATTTGGTGTTACCTCCGCTGTTTTCAACAACACTTAATAAACACTTATTAGACTCGACCAAATAAGTGCATATATCTGTTCCTCTGGTACTCTCCCACACTCCCAGGCAGTGAGCCTCTAAAGCTTCTGTAGTTCTTTCATTGCGCATGTCCCACCTTTGCACCATTAAACCCCATAAATTCTCTATGGGATTTAAGTCCGGAGATTTTGCTGGCCAACGAATAACTTGAATATCTGGGTGCTGGCTAAACCAATTATTCACCACGGCAGCTCGATGCACTGGACAATTTATCCTGGACAAATGCAAAACGAGGAACTTCACTAGCAGGATAAACAGTTAAACATTTCGCACCGTCGTCGGTAGCATGCTTTCCTGTAGCATATCAACATAATTAGCGGCAGTTGCACGCCCTGTTTCTTGTGCTACTAATTCGTCTGGACCAGCGGCAGAACCATTTTCTTCATATTGTTACACCATCATCCTCCGCTGTGAATCATTAATAAGACGAGTCGAGTTTTTACGCTACCTTCCTCTTCAAAACGTGTAACCCAACGTTTAACAGTCTTCCACTAAAACAAAGTAGCATTATTAATAAAAAAGTTTATACTAATCGGTTCACAGCTACCAACATACTATGAGTCAAAGTTTTTAATATTTAAAATACAATTGTAATGAAATAAAACTATACTTACGGCCAGACCAGTCTGATTAGCAATTTGAGTTAAATTAAATCCAATATCATGCAGCGCCACAGATAATTGCAGCGCAACAATACGCTGCCTATCCTGCAAACTGTTATTAGTATGCATTTCGAAGAAATAAACACTGAAGTTTAATAAATAAACTTAGGTTAAAAAAAACACTTAGCACACGCACTATCTCGCAAACGATCTAGCAACAACTAAAATGTAATTCAAAATTTACAAAATTTTGCTTCATTTGATAAAATAAAAACTACAACGAAGATATCGGGATTCGAACCATTGTCTCCACAATAACGGTCAAGAATATGCTTGACCGCGCTACTGACCAAGCTACCGAAGCTAATGATTCATGTAGTGAAATAGTCAATACTACTCAGCCTATTATACAATGGTAGTTCGTCAAATTATAGTATGTTATACGTCATTTGTGTCATTGTGTGAGTGTCGCCGCGGGTGCGAGCGACTTGTTTTCTGAGGTTTGTGTTAACTAAGACTCCACTTTTGAATGCGACCGTATATTTTGCAGTGCATTGCGGCAGTATCCGTCAGACGGCGTCCATTCTGTGGATGTCGCGCGACTGCCTGCGCACCGGCGACAAGGCGCGCGTCAAGTTCCGCTTCATCAAGCACCCCGAGTACCTCAAGTGCGGACAGAGGATGGTACGTTCAGTCTCTCAACGCCCCGCAGTATAGACGGCGTCCATTCTGTGGATGTCGCGCGACTGCCTGCGCACCGGCGACAAGGCGCGCGTCAAGTTCCGCTTCATCAAGCACCCCGAGTACCTCAAGTGCGGACAGAGGATGGTACGTTCAGTCTCTCAACGCCCCGCAGTATAGACGGCGTCCATTCTGTGGATGTCGCGCGACTGCCTGCGCACCGGCGACAAGGCGCGCGTCAAGTTCCGCTTCATCAAGCACCCCGAGTACCTCACGAGCGGACAGAGGATGGTACGTTCAGTCTCTCAACGCCCCGCAGTATAGACGGCGTCCATTCTGTGGATGTCGCGCGACTGCCTGCGCACCGGCGACAAGGCGCGCGTCAAGT
The DNA here is from genome assembly GCA_027580185.1 of Tuta absoluta. NCBI lineage: Eukaryota > Metazoa > Arthropoda > Insecta > Lepidoptera > Gelechiidae > Tuta > Tuta absoluta. The sequence continues at coordinate 2,570,521 of JAQAHW010000003.1, forward strand.
TCCGCTTCATCAAGCACCCCGAGTACCTCAAGTGCGGACAGAGGATGGTACGTTCAGTCTCCCAACGCCCCGCAGTATAGACGGCGTCCATTCTGTGGATGTCGCGCGACTGCCTGCGCACCGGCGACAAGGCGCGCGTCAAGTTCCGCTTCATCAAGCACCCCGAGTACCTCAAGTGCGGACAGAGGATGGTACGTTCAGTCTCCCAACGCCCCGCAGTATAGACGGCGTCCTTTCTGTGGATGTCGCGCGACTGCCTGCGCACCGGCGACAAGGCGCGCGTCAAGTTCCGCTTCATCAAGCACCCCGAGTACCTCAAGTGCGGACAGAGGATGGTACGTTCAGTCTCCCAACGCCCCGCAGTATAGACGGCGTCCATTCTGTGGATGTCGCGCGACTGCCTGCGCACCGGCGACAAGGCGCGCGTCAAGTTCCGCTTCATCAAGCACCCCGAGTACCTCAAGTGCGGACAGAGGATGGTACGTTCAGTCTCCCAACGCCCCGCAGTATAGACGGCGTCCATTCTGTGGATGTCGCGCGACTGCCTGCGCACCGGCGACAAGGCGCGCGTCAAGTTCCGCTTCATCAAGCACCCCGAGTACCTCAAGTGCGGACAGAGGATGGTACGTTCAGTCTCTCAACGCCCCGCAGTATAGACGGCCACCATTCTGTGGATGTCGCGCGACTGCCTGCGCACCGGCGACAAGGCGCGCGTCAAGTTCCGCTTCATCAAGCACCCCGAGTACCTCAAGTGCGGACAGAGGATGGTACGTTAAGTCTCTCAACGCCCCGCTGTATAGACGGCTCCATTCTGTGGATGTCGCGCGACTGCCTGCGCACCGGCGACAAGGCGCGCGTCAAGTTCCGCTTCATCAAGCACCCCGAGTACCTCAAGTGCGGACAGAGGATGGTACGTTCAGTCTCCCAACGCCCCGCAGTATAGACGGCGTCCATTCTGTGGATGTCGCGCGACTGCCTGCGCACCGGCGACAAGGCGCGCGTCAAGTTCCGCTTCATCAAGCACCCCGAGTACCTCAAGTGCGGACAGAGGAAAGTACGTTCAGTCTCTCAACGCCCCGCAGTATAGACGGCTCCATTCTGTGGATGTCGCGCGACTGCCTGCGCACCGGCGACAAGGCGCGCGTCAAGTTCCGCTTCATCAAGCACCCCGAGTACCTCAAGTGCGGACAGAGGATGGTACGTTCAGTCTCCCAACGCCCCGCAGTATAGACGGCGTCCATTCTGTGGATGTCGCGCGACTGCCTGCGCACCGGCGACAAGGCGCGCGTCAAGTTCCGCTTCATCAAGCACCCCGAGTACCTCAAGTGCGGACAGAGGATGGTACGTTCAGTCTCTCAACGCCCCGCAGTATAGACGGCTCCATTCTGTGGATGTCGCGCGTCAAGTTCCGCTTCATCAAGCACCCCGAGTACCTCAAGTGCGGACAGAGGATGGTACGTTCAGTCTCTCAACGCCCCGCAGTAAATAAAAAAATGCTATTAATCTTGTGCTAAAATAGGTCAAAATTTTAGGAAAAAATAGGACCTCTGATTCCAAATTATCACTCGAAAGAAACGTTGGACAAATTAGAGTGGGTGGTTCTTTTTTATGTTTAGACCTTATTCTTTTGGTAGGGTGTCCCAAAATCTAAATTAAAATGATGTTCTAGCTATTATTGTACTGAAAAAATTGGTCAAAATGAAAGTAATAAATACCTTTGATTCAAAAATATCACTCGTAGGAAAAGCTACTAAATAGGGTTATTAGATTAGTCAGAACTTATTTTTTGCTACGGTTTCCCAGAATCTGTATATTTTATCTATACGTCCTCAAACGTATGATTGCCGGCTTAGAATAGCATCACCCCATTTCTTACCCATGGGTGTCGTAAGAGCCGACTTAGGGACTCGAGGGATGTGTATTGCAATTTTAGGCGATGGGCTGACAACCTGTCACTATAGCGATACACAATTTTCCGAATAACCCTCAAATGTTTGTCAGACGTGGCGTAAATGTTCCTTTTTTTGCGGCTGTTTACGCTCTGCCTACCCCGTAAGGGATTATAGGCGTGATATATGTATGTATGTATGTATAACAAAACATCTAGATTTAGATTTATGAGAACATCTAGATTCATAGCAATGATACTATATCTCCGCAATGCTGAGTAGTCAAATTCGGCTCTTTTCTAATACCGGAAGCAGCATTGTAATTTACTCTTTGATTTACTCGTGATATATGTATGTATGTCCTTTAACCAAGCTTTTGAACTGTCTTTAATAAAGTGTTATTTTTCCAGGTGTTCCGCGAAGGTCGGACGAAAGCCGTGGGCAACGTGCTGCGGCCGGAGCCGTCGGTGTCGATGCCGCGCGCCAGCAAGCCGCAGCGCACGCAGCGGCACCACAGCCAGCGAGACAACACGCACCACGCGGGGGTTAGTGGCTCAACACCATGGACGTATTATTTAAACAGGACTGATAACTGTTGCAGAAAAAACGAGCCGAGCGAGACCGCACACACCGAGGCCTTTCGTCTCTTTCTAATAGGGCATCAATATTTTGAATTACAATGAGCTTATAGATAGGGAAATTTACATACATACGATTCACTTGGACAACCTCGAACACAACATTTTTTCACCACTTTGAGTGAGAAATTTCGTCAAATACTGATTTTAAGTAATAAATTAAGAATGTAATTTTTTTTGTCGCTAAAGTTTAAACTTACCGCCAAAATTCAATCCTAAAGGGATACCATAAGAAAATTATTTGATTAATAGTTTTTACATAATCATAATTTATCAGTGTATAATTTTATGATTTCTAACATGTTTTTGATATAACTGACGCAAGATGTTTTATTTTATTACTCAAATTATAATAATAATAATTATATTTGTCAAAAATAAGTTAGGCAAAATTTGATCTCCAGTTATTTTCTACACTGGCAATATGAAAGAACGAGACACACAGCCCCTCTACGTGCTATCTCTCTCGGCTCGGATTAGCCTCTGGGAAAGTCTTAATGTAAAATAGACCATATTTCAGTATCAATAAAGTTACTATTCGTAAATAACTGTTTTTGTAGTTATCAGTCCTGTTTAAATAATACGTCCATGCTCAACACTCTCTAAACAATACAGCTATCATGCCCTGTGACGTAACCTGGGGTGGTCTACGTCCAGCAGTGGACTGCAATAGGCTGCTGCATACATCAGCCTATAGCAGTCCACTACTGGACGTAGGCCTCTCCCAGGGTACGCCATAGGGCACGATCTCCCGTTTTCGCCATCCAGTCGCTACCAGCTGCCTTCTTTAAGTCATCGGTCCACCTGGCCGGAGGTCGTCCAACGCTACGCTTGCCGAGGCGTGGCCTCCACTCGAGAACCCGTTTACTCCACCGTCCGTCGGTGCTACGACAGATGTGCCTAGCCCACTGCCACTTCAGTTTGCTACACTTCCAGACTATGTCTGTTACTTTGGTCTTTTTCGGATAGTCATGTATGTAAGTAAGTAATGTATGTAAGTACAGTCAAGCTCACGTGAGGTTAGACACCCAAACTGCCAATTTAAATCTCATGCGCGCGGCATGAATGTCTGATCCGGCTTGATCTTAACTGTATCAAAGCCCGTAAAGACGTTGTACGCAAAGATGTCTATCAAACTAAACATATTTTCGGAATAAACATACATACACATATCACGCCTATAATCCCTTGCGCCTATAAACAGCCGCAAAAAAACGGCTATTTACACCACGTCTGACAAATGTTTGAGGGTCATACGAAAAATTTTGTATCGCTATAGTGACAGGTTGTCAGCCCATCGCCTAAAATTGCAATATACACCCTCGAGTCCCTTAGTCGCCTCTTACGACTCTCACGGGAAAGAAATGGGGTGATGGTAATCTAAGCCGGCATCACACGGTTTAAACAAGTGAATTAATGTCGACTTTCCATAGAAAACCTATCGGCGATTATGCGAATTGTTTTTATTTTGTTTTGTATTTGTCTTATTTATTTTCTACAGGAGAACGAACAGACGGCAGATTCTCCGTTTGACCCTGCGACAGGTGGCAGCGGCGCGGGGGGGCAGGGCACCGGCGCGGGCGGGGGAGGGGGGCGGAGGCCGAGGAAGAGGCACGACAAGCCGCAGGAGCACACGAGTGTCGCAGCCAACTAGAGGGAGACGATAGAGTGACGTTTGGAATAAGAGGCGAGGGCGGTGCGTTTTGTTAGGTGGTCATTTTTGTATAAATGTTCTTAGCTTGATTCGATGTAAGTACGATAAATTTGAATGACCTTTGAAAGGTCATTTCAAGGTTATATTTTACTGCTCACTTGGATTTAATAATATAGTTGTCGACCACTATAGAGTTGACACATTTCATTCTCGACTGGCTATTATACAGGGTGTTAGGAAAAGTACCTACTACGTTCACTAAAACTACGTTTACGATAATAATAAAAAAACTTATGATTAAACGTATTTTACAAAAGCTTTTTTGTAAAATTGTTCAACCCTTGGTCAAAATGCGATAAAGCGCATCGTTACAGTCAAGTTCAACTGCAGTTGCACCGTGAAAGATCTTATTACGAGTGCGTGACGTAGGAACCGGTACAAGGTCGTCCGACCTGTTCTTGACTGTAACGACGCGCTAAGTCGCGTTTAGAACTAGGATTGAACTACCGTAATTTAATTATAAGCATATTTTAAACACGCTTAACGCACTTTGCTACAACTATAGAATGCGTGGTTCAAGGGAACGCAGTACTTTCCTAACACCCTGTTCATTTCAACTTCGAATCTAATTTCAACCTGCCAATAAGAAACTTCTTAACAAAATGCACCATGCCCTTGTTACATCAAGAATTGAGCTGAAATCACCCACACGGTGGCGGTAAAGATCGCACTTCTGTAATATTCAACAATCCTGGCAACACTACATTAATGGCTACTCATTTAAACAGCAAAATATTGCTAAATACCTTTTAGAATGTCATTCACCAAGCGGAGTACTTTTTGAAAAAGGATCATTTTGCAGGGTATTTAGTAAGCAAATAGCTCAGCTAGATTCAGTCCACAAGCATGTATAAGTACAAGGTACTAATAGTACTTAGATTTATTTTGACTTTATTAGGTATAGTTGACAACTCTTAAGTAACAGAAATAAATAAAAAGTCAAAAGTTAACTACTATGTGTAGTTTACTGTAAAACAGATGGTTCCATATTTTGAATATTCTTCTAAAAAAAAATGTTTACAACTTTTCATCTTTAAATTACATTAGGTATTGTTAAGATTATTATTGATCATCGCGCTCTGAATGGGCACTCACTCAGCTATATAAATAAAACTTCGATATTCCTCGTGTCTTTCTACTAGTATATAAAAGTGCATAAGAAGGATATGATGTGATTTTCGAATGTGAGACACATAGGTATTTTCATTATTATTTATGTTAATAAATAGACAAAACAAATTATAATATTATGCAGACAGATATTTATTTGAATGATTATATTTTTTATCCTGAAACAATATAAATTTGATGTTTTAATAGTTTTTTATGTAGTAAACACAGGGACATCACAAGTTTTCTAAATTATGTACAATTTGTGGTTATGTGTAGATAGTTAGCTGTTAACCATTTGCAGAAACTTTGATCTTTTGTTTAGATGTAATTTCTTTCCAGATTGATTTAAACTTTCTGACAGCCAGTCATCCATAATAAAATAAGTCAAGATGATGATGAGCATGATGATGATGACCTATGATTGTTGGCTGTCACTGCAGGATGACTAAAAATGTAAAGAAATCTATTGGTGGTTTGATCACACATCAAGTGGGATTGTTACAATTGCATTCATTTTTACTGCCATGATACTATTACTTTTGTTCATGAGTGAGATTGAGCTAAATTACAAATTCAATCATTCATTGTCAACCCATTTTTATGAATAAAAATAGTTTTTTTCATTGCTAAGAATGCAATAATCATAGATTAGGGTTAGTGCTGCTAGTGCTAGCTGCTATTGTACATCAGTATTTCATTGTTTTCAGTACCATTTAATATTGTGATTTCCTAGTTTAAGTAAGAGGATATTTTTATTGATTTGTTCATCAGAGTGAGAGAAAATAAACTAGCTCGAAGTATATACCATTTTTCATTTATTTATCTAACATAATTTACCTATTTGATAGCTAAACATAACTAAGCAGTCTGAGCTGAAAGCTATTCACAAATTATTTCTTTTTGATTTGACTTTTGGCATCCTCAATGCCTTCCTTCACATTCTCCTGAAACTTTTTGATGAAAGACATAATCCTGTTGACTTTTTGTGGGTCTATATCTGCTAGTTTTTCCTTACTCCTCCAAAGTATGGAGACAGCAAGTTGTGCTGCCCGTCTGACCGGGTACGATTCTGCAATCTTCTGCACAAGTTGCTCATTGTTGGCAAGATACCGGAGCAGGGTGCGCAGCGGCATTGTGATCACTTGAAGGAGGTTTCGAATGAACACATGTTCCGATACTTCTGTAGGAGCTCGCGCTTCAGACGCAGCTGCGTGCGGAGGATCTCGAACTGCTTTAGTTGGTCTTGTTTGTTGTACTCGATGCCTGGCAGACGTTTTATCTATAAATAAATAATATAAAAAAAATACATTACATAAGGGAAACTCATGATAATATTCGTAGATAGCCAGTAAATATTACCTGAGCTCGAGCGTAATCTAGTCTTTTCTGTAACTCTAGCACCTTGTTACTGCAATCTGCAGATTCCCTTGCCTTTGCTGAGTTTTCATGGAAATCTCTCTCGATACTAAAAAAAAAGTAAACGATAAGCTTGTTTACTCCGACAGCTACGACGATAAGCTAAAAATAAATACTACAAACAAATACCTGCGGATGATTTCGTATACAACAGGCAAGAAGTCTACATCTACGTCTTGCACTGATAATGGGCTAAAATTGTTTTGTTCCGAATGATCTGCATTGTTTTCCATCATACAAATGTGAATGAGATGGTCAAATATAGTACAAATGAACACGAAACATGAAAAACCACTTGCCTTTTAATAAAAAAAAGTGTAAAAGCAATTATAATGGAAATATTTTAGAGGTTATGTGTCAATCATAGACATAGACAGATAACTTCTATTTTATTATTTATTGCTTGGATGGAAGTATTTTTGGTGCTGAACTCTATTGATACGACCAGTTTGTTGTGTATCCAAACTTGCAATAGACAAGATAGACGTGGTGCCACAGATAAAAAATATTTAGATCTTGTTTCGAACGTTTTGGTGTCGCGTTGCGATGTCAAAAAGAGAAAAAACATAAGATTGATGTCCTACTCATAAATTGCGCTGTTAGCTAACACTTGTAAAATATTTTTTTTTTGACATTCGACGATGTGTGTGCATTGTTTTTCTCGTAATTTGGTAGATTTGTTTCATTATAACTTGTAAAAATGGATGAAGTTGCTAAATTAGAACACCTCTCCCTAGTGTCGAAGATTTGCACCGAGCTGGACAACCATTTGGGTATAAATGACAAGGATTTGGGTAAGCCTTGTTTGTGCTGTATTGCACCACCTTATTTCTCGGATTTTACTAGTTTATCTTGTTATTTTGTGTGTTAACTCAATTTCAATAGTCTTACATTGTTTCACTTAAATATAATTTGTAATATTGCAGCCGAATTCATCATAGACTTGGCAGATAAAAACCCAACTTTTGAAGCATTCAAGAAGGCCCTTGTCGAGAATGGAGCTGAATTCGCAGACTCGTTCATGACCAATTTACTTCGTATCATCCAGCACATGAAACCAGCCAATACTGCCGCAGATAAAGATACAGGAAATAGGGGCAATGACCCATTAGCTGTTAAATTTCCTGGATTAGCCATTCCTAATGAGAAACCACCGAAATTCTCATCAGATGAAGAAAGCGATGAGGATGACGTTCATGATGATAAGAAAAATAAACGACTAACCTCAAAAGATCTGTTCAAAGAGGAGAAAGTCAAACCTGACAATGTTGTTGACCAAGCAATGGCTGAGCTAGAAGCGTTAGCTCCATCACAATCTACCTCCAAATCTGAAGAAAAGAAGCTAGATAAAGAAGAGGATGTAAAGAAAAGAAATAGGAGCCATAGCAGAGATAGAGATCATAAGGATAGAGACAAGAAGGTAGAAAGCTCTAAAGACAGAAAAAGAGATGGCTCCAGAGATAGAAAGAGAGATCATTCGAGAGACAGGAAAAGGGATAGTTCCAGAGACCGCAGAAGAGATACCTCTAGGGACCGAAAAAGAGATAGCTCTAGAGACCGGAAAAGAGGAAGCTCAAGAGATCACAAAAGTAGAAGTAGGAGCAGAGACAGAGACAGAAGGAAGAGATCAAGAAGCAGACATCGGCACAGATCTCGTTCAACAGACCGGTCAAGAGATAGACATAGGAGATCTAGGTAAATATTAATTCCTTTGTTATTTTCTCATTTGATCCAATTTATATTATTATGGAACAAGTTTTTATTAAGTGTGTATGGACTGTTTCTTTTCTTCATTTATTTCCTATCCAGGATGTTTGGAAGAAATTACTTCCAACAAATTAGCAGTGTAATATTTTCTTGTTATGTATGATTATTATTATTTATTATTATAGCTTTATTTCCAAACATATTTTTTACATTTAATTTTAGATTAATTTTGTTTTCTTTTTCCTGTTAATGTTTGGCCCCTCTTGGGTAAAAGCCTCCTCCTTTTTAATCCATTTTTCTCTGTCCATCGCAACCTCCATCCAGTTCTTTCCTGCCTTTGCTATAATGTCGTCAGACCATCTCTTCTTCTGTCTTCCCACATGCCTCTTGCCACCTATGTATGATTACTAAGTATTTAATGTCTCACCAGGTCACAGGATGGCAAAGAGAAAAGACCCCACTCGAGGGACAGGGAAGAAAAATACAAAATGCCCTATGCCAGGGATAGAGACGAAAAGAGATATCCAGATTATGGGAAGAAGAGAAAGAGAAGTCCTGAAGTTGAGATGAGTGATGATCCTGAGCCGGGCAAGGTTTGATTTATTACTATTTGAAACTTAACAAGTAAACTCTAAACTCTTCACATAGTTTTAAATCTGCTAGCAGATACATCATGAAGATGTGACCATAAACAATTTTTAAAAACCCAGTTCAGTTCAACCCTGTGTTGAACAGGAAACCCGCGCTAGATTTTGACGCGGTGCAGCGCTGTGTAACGCACTTTGCCCAGCCCGCACCTGTACTAACACGACGATATCTTGTCGTATTACAGCTACTTAGGCAGAATGCGCCTTTTTAATTTGGATGAGTTATAATTGCACGTTTTCTTTGCCATTTTCATTATCTACCAATCACTGATATCTTTTCTTTATATACAGATATACAATGGAAGAGTAGCGAACATAGTGCCGTTTGGGTGCTTCGTTCAAATCGAGGGTGTACGCAAGAGATGGGAGGGGCTCGTGCACATCTCACAACTTAGAGCAGAGGGCAGAGTCACCAATGTGGGGGATGTGGTCAACAGAGGCGACAGAGTCAAGGTAATGTATATATAGCTCTGTAAATTTATTTTAAAAGTAATGTGACAAGTTACAGTGAAAGAATTGGTATCTAATATCTATTTTCATTTTTAAATTGTTCCTTTACATTTAAATTTGTCCTTATACCTTGCGAACATTAACAGTGAATTGTTTATTAAGTTTGCTGAATTTATGCGACTTTTAAGGACTGCCATTCTGAACCTAAGAAGCCAAGCAATCAGCTTTATAACTTTGCATTTGTACTATTTTACTTGTTCCAAATTAAAAAGGAAATGAAATCAATATGATTGCTTTTTTCAGGTGAAAGTGCTATCAGTAACAGGACAGAAAGTGTCGCTGACCATGAAGGATGTCTGCCAGGAAACTGGGAAAGATCTGAACCCAACATCACATGCTCACTTAGAGGTAAGGAAATAGTCCCAGGTATTGATTTCTATTTGGTATTTCTTTAAGTCCAGAATTTAAACAATAACTCAATATCATTTACTAGAATAACTGCAAGCAGTTTATCCCGTTGCCGCCAGTTTTCCCGCGGTGAAAGTACCCTATGTTTCTCACTCATAAGATATGTACCACTCAAAAAGACTTTTCAATTCTAGTGGGCCAATTCGATTCCAACAAACATACATACCTACACATATAAATATTTTCTATTTAGAGGTATATAGTATTGACCATGGTATTGGTTGATGTTGATGGTGCATTATATTCACGCCAAAAGAGTAAATTACAATGCTGCTTCCGGTATTAGAAAAGAGCCGAATTTGACTACTCAGCATTGCGAAGATATAGTATCATTGCTATGAATCTAGATGTTCTCATAAATCTAAATCTAGATGTTCTGTTATACACACATACATACATATATCACGCCTTTGCGGGGTAGACAGAGCGTAAACGGCCGCAAAAAACGTATATTTACATTACGTTTGACAAACATTTTCGGGTCATTCGGAAAATTGTGTATCGCCATATTGACAGGTTGTCAGCCCATCGCCTAAAATTGCAATACACACCCTCGAGTCCCTTCGTCGCCTTTTACGATACCCACAGGAAAGAAATGGGGTGATGCTATTCTAAGCCGCATGTGTGGCATCACACGGTGATGTTCTGTTATAATAGTAAAAAAGTCTTCCTACCCTAAAAGGATTTGTACTAAACTATTGCAGGCTGAACGCGAAGGGCGCAACCCCGACAGGCCTGCGCCGGCCGCCACGGTGCTGGCGGGGCTCCAGAGCGGGCTGGACCCTGATGAAGACACAAGTAGAAAGAGAGTCACCAGGATTTCGAGTCCGGAGCGCTGGGAGATCAAGCAGGTATGTTATCTGAACTATAAAATGTTATTTTTTTGCTCTTTCGAGCACATTTCATGGTCATCCAAAAATTGCAAAGTAAACGCACTTTTTTGTACAATGCGTTTCCAAATGTTGAAGTTATTGGGTTAGACGAAGTGAATCTGTCCACAATGCAGTCTGTTAAATAGTACAAACTGTTTGAAATCCGATAGATATAGATTTAGCGGATATTAAAAGTGAATGGACACATACCTGCTAGCAATAAGAAAGCAAGTGTATAGCAGAAAGCATTTCTTTATTTTAGGCACAAGTCTTAAAAAAATATTTACATTCAATTATTTAAGCAAAAGTAAGACACCGCAACCACTGCACCCTTTTATTATTTGTTGGTAATCCCATTTTTACATTAGTGATGGCAACAGCAACAGTTGTTCATATGTCTACAGTCACCGGTTAATTATACGCATGTAAATAACACGCTTTAGAAATCTTGACAAAAATTCGAAACAAAATGTCGTTTACAAATGGTGGTGGCGTAAAGTTACGTGCTGTGTAATTAACCTGGCCAGCCCCGAGGCAGTGCCCTTATATTTATTTTTATTTTTTTATCCCGCCGCGCCCGAGCCGGTTTTCTATTTAGGAAAATACAAAATTGTAATAAAAAAAATAAAATTGCGTTATGCAATTTTCTTTTTTTTACAATGACCGATCATGACGTCAATAAGTGATAATACTTTCCTACATTGAATAAAGTTATTTCATTTTCACCTTGCTTACTAACTGTAAAATAAACCTATTGTCGTCCACAGATGATATCATCCGGCGTGATAGACAAGAGCGAGCTCCCGGAGTTCGACGAGGAGACCGGCCTCTTGCCCAAGGAAGAGGACGGAGAGGCTGACATTGGCAAGTCACCCTTTCAGTAACTAACGTGATAGTGTATTCGTTGTTAGTAGAGATTCATAGACTATCATTTCGGCTGACTATACTAATCGGCTTGAAATCAAAAGACTTGCAAACCGTTTAGACGCTGACTACAAAAATGTCTGACTAATCGTCTGAGCCGATCATTGCGACACACACCTTCAGCGACTTTTGGGAGTTATGATATCTGTTTATTTATTTTATTATTCATTTAAAAATATAAGTTCACAGCGTACGCCAACACACTTACATTTTAATAATATCATATTAAAATGTGAGTGGTTTTTTTGTTTCATTTCAAACATATTTACCATTAATGTTATCAAGTTATTCTATAAAATTTCATAGTTGTTATAACAGCCAACTATTTAGACTAGTAGCCGACCAGTCGCCGACTACAAAAATGGCCGCCTAGAGGAGAGGCTTATGCCCTGGATGTGGGCTGATGATGATGAAGAGACGGCTTTTCCAACTATTCGGCGTTTAGTCGAAGAATCTCTAGTTGTAAGATTATTTTCCTTTTAAACTGTTCGCTGTCACACATAATAACTCAAATTACTGAATCGGAGTTCTTGCCGCGATACTTATTTTTGTTGAATGAAGAATGTTACTAGGTATTCCAAATCGCTTGAAATTTTGTATCGGTAAAGCCTGTATGTATACAAATACACTAGTTTTTGTTGTAGTCAAAAATACCTAGTAGTTTTGATTTTATAGGCATTCAAAGTTTCCAAAAATATCGAGTCCCGCAAACAGCCACGTGACCGCTTGTGACGTCATATCACAACGCGCGCCGCGCTCCGCTTAGTAGGTCTCAAGTCATCAGCAGCGGTTATGTAGGTGTAATAGCTTGTACAGTATTTTGTTTGTGTTTGCATCCGTGTAGGTATTACGTTAATAGTAAATATTACACATACACACACACACACACACATATCACGCCTATAATCCCTTGCGGGGTAGGCAGAGCGTAAACGGCCGCAAGAAACGGACATTTATGCCATGTCTGACAAATAATTGAGGGTTGTTCGGAAAATTATGTATCGCCATAGTGACAGGTTGTCAGCCCATCGCCTAAAATTGCAATACACACCCTCGAGTCCCTCAGTCGCCTCTTACGACTCCCACGGGAATGAAATGGGCAGATGCTATTCTAAGCCGGCATCACACGGCATAGTAAAGTAATTTTTTTTTTTTTAGTTGTCGACCCTATGATTTTAGCCCCGGGGCTTTTAATGTACACCTGACTGTATGGTGGGGAGCAGGAGCTCACCCGGAAAAGTTTTTGGTTGATCAAACAACCAGCTCAATCGCGCCCTTGGTGCAGCTTGTATACCAGCCCGTTGTGCCAGACCTTGTCGAAGGCTTTCGCCACGTCAAGAAATACTATTCCTGTTGGGGTCGGTTTTTACGAGACATTTAGCTTAAGAGCGATGTGTTCGACAATGCGGTGCACTTGTTGGGTACAAGAGTGCTGTTTTCGAAAGCCAAATTGCTCGTCAGGTATGAGATTGTTGGTCTCCGCGTGGTCTTGAAGTCGGGCATAGATCATGCGTTCGTAAAGTTTGGCGAGAGGGTTCAGTAGGCTGATTGGGCGGTAGGAAGTGGGCTCATTCGCCGGTTTACCCGGTTTGTGAATGCCTATGACTATTGCTTCCTTCCAGCAAGCTAGGAAGGTGCAACTCTAGCCATGGCGGCATTCAAAATCAGGGTGAGGCGATTGATCAGGTGATCGGGGAGAATCTTCAGGACACGGTTGGTGATGCCGTCCGGTCCTGGAGCCTTTCTGGGCTTGAGTGCCTTAAGGGCGTTGCGCACTTCCATCTCAGTGATGACTCTGAGTGGAGGGCCCGATGGAGGTAGTGAGATGAGACGTTCGACTCCGGAGTCGACCGTTGAGACGAAGGTCAAGTCGTAAGGGAGCGTGCTGGGGGTGCATTGGGCTGCGAGACTGTCAGCTAGGCATTCAACCTTTTCGTCGTCGTCAAAGGCTTTGGTCTGGTCAGATGCGTTAATGGTTGCACATTACCTATATATCAACAAATAATGATGTTGCCGCCGAAATGGGAGGAGCAAAAATGCAAGGGTAAGAAAACTTTCCTTGCTACTACTTATTCTTAATACTTTATATGTTAGAATGGAATAGTAGGAAGTGGGATAAGTACCTAGGATGTAGATGTACTGGGTTAAACGTAACAGATGTAAGTACTAAACCTTTTCTACTTGTTTTTTTCTTTTACTAACAAAATAGGTAGGGCCATTTTATTTCATTTACTTTTTATTTCAAATGTATATGCTTTAGGCGATGGGCTGACAACCTGTCACTATAACGATACACAATATCCCAAATAACCCTCAAACATTTGTCAGACGTGGCAGTGACGTGGTAAATGGCAGTTTTATGCGGCTGTTTACGCTCTGCCTCCCCTCTAGGGATTATAGGCGTGATATGTGTATGTATGTATGTATATGTTTGAACAGATTTATCAAACCTTTTAAATTTATTTGTATTTTTTTTTTCTCACGAAATTGTTAAGGCCAGTTATTTATACAGCTATGGCGATGAAGCTATTGGTTATGTTCAAGTTAAGAGAGTAAGTAGGTGATACATAACGGTTAGTAGGCGGTTGAAAAACTCTGACACCAGGGTTCATCGGGTCGTTGGACGACTCGGTGTCCCACACGAAAAGAGAGAGAGATAAGATAACGGTTAAATGTTGAATCACGCCAGAACACCGCGTACGTACCACACCTTATCATTGCAGTTTAGAATGCAATGAAAAGGATTTTTTTCGCATTTTAACGACCTTTGGAACTATAAAAAACAACTTTTTCGGTGAATTGATAGTTGTATTTTTACATTTAGGCACAACGCATGATTTCCTAGTATTTGGATTGGACATTTTCAAAATTATTTAAGTAAAATTTCGACGCCACGGGCGCGCGACCGCATGCGGACTGAGTGAGCCAGACCGGGCGTGTTGTACGATGACGTCACAGCGTCACCGGCAGCCCGCAGCAGCGGTTGCACCTTGTTTCACTTCTAAATCGGAAACTAATTGACGTATCGAAGTAATTCTTTCACTAGTATTTTTTATTTTTGACAGAGAATATGGAGTGCTAACAATCAAAATTAGGTAACATTCTTCATTGTCCGATATTTCGACCCAGTTGCATGGGCCATGATCACGGAACAACTGATGTTTTGCGGGTGGGTAGAGGGAGTTTTCATATTATTGGTATACATTTATGCAAAAAGAGTGATCACGCTAATAGTGACACTAAACGCGAGGACACTGAGTTCGTACTGTCGTGACTTTCGAGTGAGTTCCGGTAGTGATTTACAGAATCGTAGGAAGAGGGTATGCAGAAATGCAAACCAATAATATGAAAACTTCATCTACCCACCCGTAAAACATCAGTTGTTCCGTGATCATGACCCATGCAACTGGGTCGAAGGTCCCAGAGGGGTAGGCAGAGACTACTTCCTTCCACTTACTACGATCCTGTCATACTTCTTTCGCCTTCTCTACATTCATCAATCTCTTCATGCATTTTCCTTTTACTGACTAATATTTTTTCTCACACAGAGATCGAGCTCGTAGAGGATGAACCTCCGTTCCTCCAAGGGCACGGTCGCGCCCTGCACGACCTGTCGCCAGTGAGGATCGTGAAGAACCCTGACGGGTCGCTGGCTCAGGCGGCCATGATGCAGTCAGCTCTCGCCAAGGAAAGGAGGGAGCAGAAGATGCTGCAAAGAGAACAGGAGATGGAGAGTCTGCCGACAGGTCTGTTGTTTCTGCTAAATGATTATTTATGTTTATTTTTTAAATTGGCGCTTTAAATGGCCTTATCACAAAAAGTTGGACATGCCTTAAACGCGTATAAAACATTTTTTTGTATGAAGTTTTTATTGAAACACATTTTCAACGCATATCGAACGTGGCCATATACATATCCTCTGAAATATTTATATAATTAAATATATGTAGTATTTAGTTGATTTAGTTTAGAAGATATACATACATACATATATCACGCCTTAATCCCTAACGGGGTAGGCAGAGCGCAAACGGCTGCAGAAAACGGACATTTACGCCACGTCTGACAAAAATTTGAGGATCATTCGGAAAATTGTGTATCGCCATAGTGACAGGTTGTGAGCCCATCGCCTAAAATTGCAATACACACCCTCGAGTCCCTTCGTCGCCTTTTACGACACCCACGGGCAAGAAATGGGGTGATGCTATTCTAAGCCGGCATCACACGGCATACATACTGAAGTTAAATGAAATTCAAAAATATGGCTATGACTGTTTGGCTACATATGGCTGGCCCGATGACGCAGCGGGTACCCCTGCCTGGTACGGCGAGAGTCGTGGGTTCGATCCCCACAGGACACAAGAATTTGTTAAGTCACTTTCAAATATTTGTGTTTAGTGTACGTGTTTATGTATAATATGTATTTATTTACAAAAATAGATGTATATAATTATTAATGTCAGTTACATAGTTCCAATAGTACAAGGTTTGGTAAGTTTGGGGTTAGATGGCGCTGTGTGAATTGTCCAGAATATTTATCTTGCATGTAACAAAAAGTAAATGTACCATTTCAGGTTTAAACAAAAACTGGATAGATCCATTACCAGAGGCTGACAGTAGGGCATTAGCTGCCAACATGAGAGGCACCGGAGTCACGCCTCAAGACCTTCCGGAGTGGAAGAAACACGTCATCGGAGGGAAGAAGTCCTCCTTCGGAAAGAAGACCAACCTGTCACTACTCGAGCAGAGGCAGTCGCTGCCGATATATAAACTGAGAGATGAATTGACTAAGGTGAGTTTTGAACAACATTCTATGTTAAGTTGGTATATTTTTTAAGCACACAACAATCCTCGCAAGCACTTTCTGAGTAATAATTTCTGAGGTAGAGGCATGGAATAAACTTCCAGAAAATGTGGTGTCTGCAGAAAACACAAACCAATTAAAAAATCAATTGGACTGATTAATAAAGAACTCCAAACAAGAAAACAGCTAGATACAGGTATAATCAGTTGCTGACTGGCGCACGAGAAGCCGACACTAGCGGGTTCACGAAAAGTAGCAGCGCGAGTAACCTGTTTACATGCTCGCGCTGCGCACTTTTCTTACTATTCCCTGCCCATATTGGAATTTCTAATTTCAAACAGAACGTGGCATAAGAAATTGTAATTTTTTCCAATCTTAACACCTTATTTCTTTACAGGCCGTAGCTGACAACCAAATCCTCATAGTGATCGGCGAGACGGGGTCCGGGAAGACCACGCAAATAACTCAATATCTCGCGGAGTGTGGACTCACGGCGCGAGGGAAGATCGCGTGTACACAGCCTAGGAGGGTAGCCGCCATGTCAGTGGCCAAGAGAGTCGCTGAGGAGTTCGGATGCAGGTTGGGGCAGGAAGTTGGATATACCATTCGTTTCGAGGATTGCACCAGCCCGGAAACTGTTATCAAGTAAGTACTTTATCCAGAACTTCGGATATCATTGCTTTGCGAATCAAACTCAGATTATTTCAGCCGCCTTTTGATACGCTTTCACCAACTTTTACACAAATTTAACAATTATATACATCTTATGTACTCATTTACTCCTATGTATCAGCGAATCTATGTCGATTCTGCCTCCGAAATGAGTTTACAGCTTACGCCAAAACACTTGCATCCAAGTAATATACTTATTTCTTAAAATCAAATCAGTTCATAACACTATTTGTCATCCCTAAAAAGGAGTTAAAAATTGGTATAAACGATTGTACTACGAGAATGGTGTGTGAGCTTTTTATTAATTAAAGTGATTGCTCGAGCTGACTGAGTATTCGTCGCCAATGATTAATCAAAAGTACATACCTTCCTTCCTTCCTTCACCAGCCACAAAAGTCCATTGCTGTACATGGGTACCTAATTTAATTCAACTCACAAGTGCGGTTTGTATCTTAGTTTTATTTTAGCAAATACTTCATATTCCATCGTATCCTTGTCCACAGGTACATGACGGACGGTATGTTACTCCGCGAGTGTCTCATGGATCTGGACCTGAAAAGCTACTCCGTGATAATGTTGGATGAGGCTCACGAGCGCACCATCCACACCGACGTACTGTTCGGCCTATTAAAACAAGCCGTGCAGAAGAGACCTGAACTGAAAGTGATCGTCACCTCAGCTACTTTAGACGCAGTGAAGTTCTCTCAGTATTTCTTCGAGGCGCCGATCTTCACGATTCCCGGCAGGACGTTCCCGGTGGAGGTGTTGTACACGAAGGAGCCCGAGACGGACTATCTGGACGCGTCGCTGATCACCTGCATGCAGATACATCTGAGGGAACCGCCCGGGGATATATTGCTGTTTTTGACTGGTGAGTGCTACTGGTGTTTACCGTGTAATGCCGGCTTAGAATAGCATTACCCCATTTCTTACCTATGGCTGTCGTTAGAGGCGACTAAGGGACTCGAGAGTGTGTATTGTAGTTTTAGGCGATGGGCTGACAACCTGTCACTATGGCGATACACAATTTTCCAAGTGACCCTCAAAACTTTGTCGGACGTGGTGTAAATGTCCGTTTTATGCGGCTGTTTACGCTCTGCCTACCCTGCAAAGGATTATATGTATGTATGTATGTATGTGCTACTGGTTTACTTACGAAATTGAAGGCAACGATTCAGATTTTTTGGAGCTTTCTACGATAATTTCGCTCACTTGACGCCGCTCTCCAATACTTTATTGTAAGACACATAGATTCCGCAATTCCTGAATTGATAAAAACTTGAAAGTTTTAGGTTCTACACATCCAGTAGCTGTGTATCATAAGTAAGCTACTGTAGCGTCACGGAAGCAACAACTTGGACCTTTTCGTGGAATGCCTCTTTTAACTTTTCAGTTAGGTACAGTCAAGCTCACGTGCGGTTGGACACTCAAACTGCCAATGTTATCGTGGCGTAAAACGGTCTAAAGTCCAAACTGTCTAACCTAGCCTAATCTTGACTACTTAACTAGTCATTGACAAATAATTTCAAAACACTATGCAGTGTAAGATCGGCTTTAAAGAGCATCCTCCTATTTCTGTCCTATGTGAGCTTCTTCTTAGCGAATCGATTCTGGCGATTACTAAATTTGTTTGGACCAGTACTTCTGGCCAAACTGGCTTAACCTGGCCAGCCCCGTGGCAGTGCCTTTTTTTTGTCCCGCCCGAGCCGGTTTTCTATTAGGACATTACAAAATTGTTATAAAAAATAGAAAATGGTGTGATACAAATTTCTTTTTTATACAATGACGGTTCATAACGTCAATAAGTGATAATACTATCCTACATTGAACAAAGACTACTCAGCCACGCGCACAGCGTTGTTTGTGGCTTCGCAAAGGTCTCCGCGTGTGCAGGTACTATGTGAGCTGTAAGACGCGAACAAAATAATCAAGAGCTTCACGCTTAGTACTTGTCACTATAGCGATACACAATTTCTAAAATACTCGTCAAATCCAGAGTCTACATTTGTACCTCAGGCTGTCCTGAATCAAGATATTTTCCTCTGGACTACTTAAATGCGGGACAGCCTGTATTTGAAATAACGACCGTTGTTTTGACCGTTGACGTTTGGATGTGATTTTGTACTTATCCGTATGTTTAAATATGAACAGGTCAGGAAGAGATCGACACGGCGTGCGAGATCCTCTACGAGCGCATGAAGTCTCTCGGACCTGACGTGCCCGAGCTCATCATCCTGCCAGTGTACTCCGCCCTGCCCTCGGAAATGCAGACCAGGTAAGTTTTTTTATGGCCGTTTATACTCTGCCTAACCCGCAAGGGATTATAGGCGTGATATATGTATGTATGTAAGTTTTCTGCTCCATGGCTTGGTAATTTTTCCCGCAGTAAAAAACCTATGGCAATCCAGTTCTCCAGATTTCCCTATACAAATGATCTAACCGGTGCGCACAATGTGCAGCAAATATTTCGTCCATTGACATGTGTCATCTTAGAGCAGGACAGAATTATGAAATTCGCCTAAGTGTGACAAGGATAGCTGCTGCACATTTGCGTTTGAACAATTTATTGTGCACACGTGCTATTACACCATTTAGGATGGCGTTGGAATAGAAACTTTTAAATTGTTTCATAGTTGATTTATTCATATCTTGCATATTTTGAAAAACTATGGATTAGGTGTATTCCAATTTTGGACACTCATTTTAAATTTCCAAGTCTCGTGTTTTATTAATTATCATTTTTTTTTACAAAATATTCTTTATCCGTGTCTGATGAATAAAGATAATATATTTTCAAAAATACATTAAAATAGCAATTCACAGATGTCTTAGACTATAATACTTATAATAGACGAGCAAATATTGTAGTTAAGTAACTTATTTTAATACTCTAACTAAACCATTTTTATTTTTTGAAAACTAGCAAAATTGTAAGATTTGAACCTGCGACTTTCGCATTACTAATGACGACGCCTCTTCCATCTGGGCTACCGCAGCTCGCTCCTTGCCCGCCAATTATGCAAGTGTATTTTAATGCCAGTAACGCGTGGTACGGCTCCATCTACCGGGTTTTGCAACTAATACCCGGTGACTAATTCTATCTTTACAGATTGAAAGTAGTCTAAGCGATGAAAACCCGTGATAAATTGAATACCAAATTTTAAAACACTTCCCGTGTTAGGTATACAAATTTTGAAAACTGGCACTGCCACTGGCATTAAAATACACTTGCAAAATTGGCCGGCATAGAATGAGCTGCGGTAGCCCAGATGGAAGTGGCGTCGCTAGTAATGCGAAAGTCGCAGGTTCAAATCCTGCCCGCGCTTGTATATTTTACAAGTTTAAAAAAAAAATGTAGTAATAGTACATTGTTGTCGAGGTATGGAAAATAAGACTTTGCTGGACGAGTATAGTTTGAAGTCCGAGTTCAATTATACAAGTCAAGCAAAGTAATTTTCCCCGAGGCTTACATAGTGCTTTTCTCAAAAAAAGGCTAGGAAATGAAAGATTGTACCTACTTCTTATAAAAGTTAGCTAGCGACCACAACACAACGAAACAAATAAAAATTTACAATTTTCCCACCAATTGTAATTTTTTAAAATAAATTCGCCTGTAAGGCACAGTATTACGTAATATTCAGCCATACTAAATGTTTAGTTCATTCTTTTCTTTTTTAATTCTGGACAGGCAAGGGTCTTCACATCATACAGCCTCGTCTTTAGTTACCTGTTTCATACAAAATTACGTTCCGTTTCTATGAGAGTCATCGAGATAATTTTGAAATCAAATTATGTGGGTTTAGCGTATAACGAATTTATCTTAATGGACACCAGCAAAGGATTTCCATACAACTTTTCTGGCGTGATCTGAGACGTGACAAACAATGTGAAACTTCGCGGTTTCTTTTTTTGAAAGAAATGAACACATTTCCTAGCATGTTTGAGAAAAGTTACTTGTTTCAATACTCTAACTTAACCATTTTTAATGTCAAGTACTGTGAATAAATGTTTTGTGATTCAGGATCTTTGAGCCGGCGCCCCCGGGGTCGCGCAAGGTGGTGATCGCCACCAACATAGCGGAGACCTCGCTCACCATAGACGGCATATACTACGTGGTGGACCCCGGCTTCGTCAAGCAGAAGGTCTACAACTCCAAGACCGGCATGGACTCCTTGGTGGTCACGCCTATTTCACAGGTATGTGTAAAAATACTTCATTACATATTTTTTTCATTTAGGCATAAGTGTGCTATGACATCTGGGCAGCCTTAAAGCCGCGCTAGAATTATTTTTTTTCCATCATATATTTTATAATATATAAACTTATCATATATTAGCAGCCTGCTAACCGTTTTCCCGCGCGAGTAAGACATTTTTCTCCAATTTGCTCGGAAATGGCTTCATTACTTTAAAAAAAGGATACGTCAATGGGCTCATTTATGTAGTCAAGGCGCAGAGGACTGTAATAGAAATTTCCGGACTAGGCCGGAAAAAAAAGGTTCTTTAACTTCACACTTTCGTGTTTAGGTGTTTTATGGTACACAATACCATGTTCAGGAACACTTATACCGCGTGCGTTCCATTTTTTAAATTCTACCAAAATGGAACGTTATTTCCTTGCAAATGAGAGAAAGAAAAGTATTGTACAATCCACGGCCGAAATAACAATTTCTGGTCTCGTTTACTTTAGAATGCCTCGACTTCGTCTCGGCCTTCCAATGCCACTCCACCAGAAATTGCTTTATACTCGGCCTGTGACGTAGTGTACTATTAATATAGATTATGGGTAGGATTGTAATAGCAACCAATTTATTTTAATCCTGTTCAATTCAAACAAACAATCAAATTTTTTCTCTTTTTCATATCGATGTACAGTTATCTGATTGACCCTCGAACTTTTGTCAGACGTGGCGTAATTACCGTTTTTTACGGCCATTTATGCTCTGCCTACCCTGCAAGGGACTATAGGCGTGATATATGTATGTATGTAGTATAAGTATAAAAAGAACATGACATTCTCTGCTAACATGTCGCAATATTTTTCTTTGGGAAGGTCAAGTAGATCTCGGAACATGATTTTTATGGATATGCAGGGAGTAACGGAAAGGGTATAACAAGCCGAAAGGAGGTCAAGGTACTAATGAAACTGAACAACTTACCCCATCGAACATAGGTCGAAATATGTTAAAAATATTGGTTCACCCATAGTATTAATATTAATCAGCTGAGCGGCAATTTTGTATGAGAGGTCAAATTTTTCATATTTCGGCCCATGTTCCATTGGGAAAGTTGTTCGGTTTCATGAGAACTTTGATCTCCTTTCTGACTGTTATACTCATTTTTGTTACTAACTGTAGAAATAGTTCGCTGAGATAGAACTGTCCTAGTCTTTTTCAATCGGTTTGTTTTGTTCTGCAGGCGGCGGCGAAGCAGCGAGCAGGGCGAGCGGGGCGCACCGGGCCGGGCAAGTGTTACCGGCTGTACACGGAGCGAGCCTACAGGGACGAGATGTTGCCCACGCCCGTGCCAGAGATACAGAGGACTAACCTAGCCACCACGGTAACCATTCCATACACACACCACGCCTATATCCCTTGCAGGGTAGGCAGAGCGAAAACGTGTCACGTCGCCGCGACACTCGTCAGTGTAGGCAATGAAACTCTTGTTTGGTTTATGGATATTTATTGTGGGGGGGAAGAACCCTAGAAAATGTGCATTGATTAGAAATGTTATTTACAATGTTTACGGACTATTTTAACAAAGGTCTGGAACTAAATAAGGCCGAGGCAGGCGACTTACCTCTAAGGGTTCAAATCAGTGTTCCAGATAGTTTCAGTGGGCACTTCACCTCTGATAAGCTCGAGGGCTTGTATATGGTGGTAACACTGGTAACTTATAAAACATTGTGGGCAACTCGCCCGTCATGAGGTTTACTTTAGACTGCCTGATCTGCTGGAAAATGGCGTCTTGGAACGACAGCGATTCAAAATTCAAATGTGAAAGATGAGATAGAAGTTGGTAGTGGACAGTGTTGACAAAATAGTGCGATGCCCGGAGGTCGCATTGCTACAAACGGCCATAAAAAACTGTCATTTACGCCACGTCTGACAAACATTTGAGGGTCATTCAGAAAATTGTGTAACTCCATAGTACCAGGTCGTCAGCCCATCGCCTTAAATTGCAATACAAATGTAACCCTCTAGCCTTTAGTCGCCTTATACGATACTCACGGGAAAGACATGGGGTGATGCTATTCTAAGCCGCCATCACACGGCAAATGAAATACATGTCCTATATTATTAACTAGCTGGTGCCTGCAAACTTCGTTTCGCTGACTGTATAAGATACACTTTCTACGTCTAATATTTGTTTGTTTTGTGTTATTCTCATGGGAATAAGAAATTTTCCCGCGGTAAAAAGGATTTGAGATATCGACCAGGAACAACTTTTGCTCTGCAGACATTTCTACACTCTCATGCTATAGCTGGCGGCTTAAATATTTCATGATTAATCGTTTTTCCCGTGGGAATGAGCAATTTCCCCGCGGTAAAAAGTATTCTAGATGTTGACCAGGCTTAAAACCTATACACAACAAAAAGTTTCATTCCAATCCGTCCAGTAGTTACAGAGATTAGCCCCGACAAACAGACAGACAAAAAAAACAGGAAATGTGTTCTAATCCTATTTTAACGTCACCTACGATTAGTTTTTCGTAAATTTGTTCAATGTACGGACACACGGGTTTTGCTGTTTTATTATGTGTAAAGATGAAAGTAAATAATTTTCTCTGAGAAGCTGGGTATGCGTTATTTTTAATAATGGCAATCTAAGTCCATAAATCAGTTTCTTAACATTTCCTTAATGATTAGTACTTTCTAGCGTACAAAAAAAGAAAAAGAACCTGTCCGTCGAATATTTCCCATACAATTTCAAAAGTTGAATTACTCGGAAACTACAAAAAATCGCGGAACATACATGAGGTTATTCAGGTACCCCTCAGTATAAGGGATTCAAATTTTGTCTTCTTCTTCTTTGCGTGTCGCGTAGTTCACAAAGGTGACCTTATCTCTATAAAGAGATCTCTTCCAGCCAACTTGTAAAAACTAAGTAAGAAATAAATCCGTATCCGTACTATCCGTACTAATATTTTTAATCTGAGAGTTTGTGTGTGGGTAATAGTGGGTATGTATGTTGTTACCTCTTCACGCTCGAACGGCTTGACCGATTTGGCTGAAATTTGGAGCACTGTTGAGTATAACCCGGAATATCACATAGGCCACTTTTTACCGCGGGAAAACAACTATTACCACGGGAAAATGAGTGGCAGCGGGTGAAACTGCTGGGCGGAAATCTAGTACTGTTATAAAATTTTGACTGAGACTACCAACTGAGAAACCTTCTGTTGGATAAGTCGTTGTACTCTGTAAAAAAGTATCTAAATTTTAAATTTTTGTTTTTACGAAGAAACCGAAAAAATTGATTATCGTTTCAAATCACGATGATATAAACTCGATTCTCAAACACGCGTATTTCTGCATTTCCTGGAAATTGATTTAAAAAAATGTGCTTACAGGTGCTGCAGCTGAAAACAATGGGCATCAACGACCTGCTGCACTTCGACTTCATGGACGCGCCGCCAGTGGAGTCGCTCATCATGGCGCTAGAGCAGCTGCACTCCTTGTCCGCTCTCGACTCCGAGGGGCTGCTCACCAGGCTCGGCAGACGGGTAACACAACATGCTATTGTCCCCACTTCCACTTGATGGACGCGCCGCCAGTGGAGTCGCTCATCATGGCGCTAGAGCAGCTGCACTCCTTGTCCGCTCTCGACTCCGAGGGGCTGCTCACCAGGCTCGGCAGACGGGTAACACAACATGCTATTGTCCCCACTTCCACTTGATGGACGCGCCGCCAGTGGAGTCGCTCATCATGGCGCTAGAGCAGCTGCACTCCTTGTCCGCTCTCGACTCCGAGGGGCTGCTCACCAGGCTCGGCAGACGGGTAACACAACATGCTATTGTCCCCACTTCCACTTGATGGACGCGCCGCCAGTGGAGTCGCTCATCATGGCGCTAGAGCAGCTGCACTCCTTGTCCGCTCTCGACTCCGAGGGGCTGCTCACCAGGCTCGGCAGACGGGTAACACAACATGCTATTGTCCCCACTTCCACTTGATGGACGCGCCGCCAGTGGAGTCGCTCATCATGGCGCTAGAGCAGCTGCACTCCTTGTCCGCTCTCGACTCCGAGGGGCTGCTCACCAGGCTCGGCAGACGGGTAACACAACATGCTATTGTCCCCACTTCCACTTGATGGACGCGCCGCCAGTGGAGTCGCTCATCATGGCGCTAGAGCAGCTGCACTCCTTGTCCGCTCTCGACTCCGAGGGGCTGCTCACCAGGCTCGGCAGACGGGTAACATATCATTCTTCCCACTTTATCACATCAGCCTATATCACCAGCAGTCCACTGCTGGACGTGGGCCTCCCCCAGGGTACGCTATAAAGCACGATCTCCCGTTTTTGCTATCCAATCGCTACCAGCCGCCGCCGTCTACAAATCGTCAGTCTATCTGGCTGTATGGGGTATTTTTTTGGACTCTACATTTTTAGTCCCGGAGCTATGAAATCATCACCTGACTGTATTGTGGGGAGCAAGAGAAGTTTTGTGGTTGTTCAAACAACCAGCCCATTCGCGCCCTTGTGGCGTTATTTGACTGAATCTACCCGGCGCATGCCGGTAGTTCCCAAAATGGGGAACAAATGAGGGAGAGGGGGGAGTCGGTTGCTTGAGGAGCTTGTGGAGTGTGATGTACTCGCAATGGCTGCAGCAGCGGCTACTGTGATGTCGTCATCCTCTTCCGAAAAGACGTGTCTGGATGGGGTTAAACGCTACGCTTGCCGAAGCGTGGCTTCCACTCGAGAACCTCTGTTCATCGGTTCTTTCAACTTACGTTCTCGAAAATACAGAACAGAGAAACATTAAAAGAGATAGTTTGAGTCGGTGCGCGGTGAGTCATACTAGCAGTTTCCTGCTGCATTTTGCATGCTTGCTGCATCATGCTGAATTTATTAACCATAAGAGTGCAACATGTGATGTATGTAAATGCTGAAAATTTGACATTTTACTTGATTATGTATAAATAATAATATACTAATAATATACTTACCTGTTAAATATTTGCATGCCTGCTTGCAGGCTGAGTACACAGGGACATTTTAGATTTAAGACATTTTATATACTGTATTCTAGCAAATAAATAATTCTTATTCTTATTCTGCAACGACGTACTTCTTAGTTAAATAAGTAAAAAAAACTTGTTATTGCAGATGGCGGAGTTTCCCCTGGAGCCGAACCTGTCGAAGATCCTGATAATGTCGGTGGCGCTGCAGTGCAGCGACGAGATCCTCACCATCGTGTCCATGCTCAGCGTGCAGAACGTATTCTACAGACCCAAGGTAACTTTCACAAGTTCTCTCGCACGCTATAATTTCTTTGTATACTTTTGTCCTACTAGTCAAACAAGCTACTTATTAAAACGATATTTTGTATAAAGAGCCGATGTTGTGAAGTCACTCTACACTATTTACGATGGCGTTCAAAATAAACTTTTTCTCAAACATGCTAGGAAATGTGTTCATTTCTTTAAAAAAAAGAAACCGCGAAGTTTCACATTGTTTGTCACGTCTCAGATCACGCCAGCAAAGTTGTATGGAAATCCTTTGCTGGTGTCCATTAAGATAAATTCGTTATACGCTAAACCCACATAATTTGATTGCAAAATTATCTCGATGACTCTCATAGAAACGGAACGTAATTTTGTATGAAACAGGTAACTAAAGACGAGGCTGTATGATGTGAAGACCCTTGCCTGTCCAGAATTAAAAAATAAAAGAATGAACTAAACATTTAGTATGGCTGAATATTACGTAATACTGTGCTTTACAGGCGAATTTATTTTAAAAAATTACAATTGGTGGGAAAATTGTAAATTTTTATTTGTTTCGTTGTGTTGTGGTCGCTAGCTAACTTTCATAAGAAGTACAATCTTTCATTTCCTAGCCTTTTTTTGAGAAAAGCACTAGGTAAGCCTCGGGGAAAATTACTTTGCTTGACTTGTATAATTGAAGTCCTCGCCTGCGGCTCGGACTTTAAACTATACTCGTCCAGCAAAGTCTTATTTTCCATACCTCGACAACAATGTACTATTAAATTGTTCGTTACTTGAGTCAAATCGTACATTGCATATTTAAAAAACCAATTAATAAAAACTATTCTACTTTTGGACACTGATTTTAAACAGCATAGTCTCGTAATTTAA
Organism: Tuta absoluta; assembly: GCA_027580185.1. Taxonomy (NCBI): domain Eukaryota; kingdom Metazoa; phylum Arthropoda; class Insecta; order Lepidoptera; family Gelechiidae; genus Tuta; species Tuta absoluta. The sequence goes on from JAQAHW010000003.1 coordinate 2,598,151, forward strand.
TAATTATCTTTAATTTTAACGTAAAGTTCAAACTTCGCTCACAATACGTATCGTATTGCTCTGTAGCGCAGTAAAGGAACTTTTCTCCAATTTGCTCGGAAATGGCTTCATTACTTTAAAAAAAGAATACGTCAATGGGCTCATTTATGTAGTCAAGGCGCAGAGGACTGTAATAGAAATTTCCGGACTAGGCCGGAAAAAAAGATTCTTTAACTTCACACTTTCGTGTTTAGGTGTTTTATGGTACACAATACCATGTTCAGGAACACTTATACCGCGCGCGATCCATTTTTTAACTAATTGTACAAACTGTAACATAACTTTCAATATGAATTAAGTGTCGCTCCATAATTCTTTCTTTCATAATAAATTAATTATTTTCTAAAATTACTGTATTATTATTGTTATTTCCTTGCAAATGAGAGAAAAGTATTGTACAATCCACGGCCGAAATAACAATTTCTGGTCTCGTTTACTTTAGAAGGCCTCGACTTCGTCTCGGCCTTCCAATGCCACTCCACCAGAAATTGCTTTATACTCGGCCTGTGACGTAATGTACTATTCTCAATAATTTAAATGTGAAATAAGGAGCTCACTCCGCTCGCATTAGAAATTGCGTTAGTGTAGCACCGATATCCTCATCTAACTCTCTCCATTCTTTAACGCTCGCAATACGTGTTGTGTTACGGTCCCCACGGTCCCGGGTTGAAGTGCCCGCGGGCATTTCTTGTTTTCATTTATGAGAATAATATAGCACTGTGAGTGCATTATAAAATTTATAAACCATAGTACATTTAAATAAGCAAAGCTTTTCATCGCACGATTTGAATTCCTACTGTAATTATGGACTAACCCTAGTATTTGTTACAATAACTATGTCGCTTGTACGTCGCTTCGAGACGAGTACCAAGAGATTGAAAATTTAGAAGTGTCATTCAAGGCGCCGATAGCTCAGTTGGCAGAGCAGTGGGACGGTACCCTACGATCCCGGCGGTCGCTACCATTTTTTTAATTTCTTATTTTCATTTACGTTTTGTGTTGTTTTTTGGGGAAAGTTCTTCAGTTTTATGGGCCGTTATTTTGACCTGACTGCCTCAGAAGGAGGGTTATTTTTTCCGAGAGTAATAGATGTATGCATGTGGACAAGTAAATAATTTTTCGCGAATATTGAAATATTTGGTGTCGTTAGATTCGTCTCAGCAGCGTGTGACTGGCTATATAAAAATCCATAAACAAGAAGGTGGATTTAAAAAATACACATACATACACACATCACGCCTATAATCCCGTGCGGGGTAGGCAGAGCATAAACGGCCGCAAAAAACGTACATTTACGCCACGTCTGACAAATATTTGAGGGTTATTCGAAAAATGGTGTATCATCATAGTGACAGGTTGTCAGCCCATCACCTAAAAAGCCGCCTCTTACGACTCCCATGGGAAAGAAATGTGGTGATGCTATCCTAAGCCGGCATCACATGGAACTAACGAAAATGCGAAAAAAGAATAATTAGGCATGTCATGCAACCACGGTAAACATCTTTGTACCTACTTCATACGTAATACAATAAAAAACCTGTTTGACTGATCTACGGCTACTGTCACTCAACTTTCTTGTTTGTTCTGTGTTTTCATTTAAGATTTTAGCAAAGCAGTAAGGTGTATAACACCAGTCGAGCTATGGTCGTTTTATAGGCGGAACCTTATTAATGGCTTAGTACTGTACTAAAACTAATAGTCCATTTTTTGATAATATAGCTGTAGATTACATACATACATACATAAATCACGCCTATATCCCTTACGGGGTAGGCAGAGCGTTAACGGCCGTAAAACGGATATTAACACCACGTCTGACAAAAGTTTGAGGGTCAATCAGATAGCTGTGTATCACTATAGTGACAGGTTGTCAGCCCATCGCCTAAAATTGCAATACACACCCTCGAGTCCCTTAGTCGCCTGTAAGATTCCCTAAAATAAATAAAATAAAAATAAAATAAATAAAACTAAAAAATATTACTATGAAATTTATTTTTACGAGCCGCAGTAGTTTTTTTGCTTGTTACCGATTCCTTTCTGCCCATTTCCAGGACAAACAAGCCCTCGCTGACCAGAAGAAGGCGAAGTTCAACCAGCCGGAGGGCGACCACCTCACCCTGCTCGCGGTGTACAACAGCTGGCGGAACAACAAGTTCTCGAACGCGTGGTGCTACGAGAACTTCGTACAGATTAGGACGCTGAAGCGCGCGCAGGACGTCAGGAAACAGCTGCTCGGGATCATGGACAGGTTTGTAGCAATGCGACCTCCGGGCATCGCACTATTTTGTCAACACTGTCCACCACCAACTTCTATCTCATCTTTCACATTTGAAGTTTGAATCGCTGTCGTTCCAAGACGCCATTTTTCCAGGAGATCAGGCAGCCTAAAGTAAAGCTGGTGACGGGCTAGTGCCCCCAGTGTTTATTTGTGTACACAGTGTGTTTTATAAGTTACCAGTGTGACCACCACATACAAGCCCTCGAGCTTATCAGTGGTGAAGTGCCCACATAAACTATCTGGAACACTGATTTGAACCCTTAGAGGGTTCTTCCCCCCCACAATAAATCCATTGACCCCAAACAAGAGTTTCATTGCCTACACTGACGAGTGTCGCGGCGACGTGACAGGTTTATTATACTTTCTTTACCAAAAAGAGTTTTTGATCATTCGTGAAGGGAGCCTTTGAGGTTATTTTTGTTTAAGTTTTTCCGCCATCAATCAAACTAAAATTATCTAATAGCTATTCAAGCACTCACAGTATTATGTTCCTAAGAAAAACATTCATTAACATAATGAAAAACATTCATTCATTATCATCGACGGCCGATGTGGCGCAGTGGTAGTGCGACTGCCTGCTACGCAAAGGTTCCAGATTCTCGGTGGAATACTCACAAAGTTGATATTTACCACTTTGTGAATTTGTTCCCGGTCTGGTTAGGACATTGCAGGGTGAATCAACTGATTGTCCGAAAAAAAAAATGGTTCCGTGCTTCGGAGGGCACGTTAAGCCGTCGGTCCCGGTTGCTGTCTATGATTACTCAGACGGCGGTCGTTACACAACCATGTCAGAGGCCTACTACTAGTGGTTGAGAAACTGGTTGAGAAACTCTGACACCAGGGTTCATCGGGTCGTTGGACGACTCTGTGTCCCACATGAAAAGAAGAATGAGTTCTTCTTTTTTTGTAAACTTGCAAAATGTTCAAGCGCGGGCAGGTTTTCATCCTGCGACTTTCGTTATTACTAGTGACGACGCCTCTTCTGGGCTACCGCAGCTCATTTCTTGTCCGCCAATTTTGCAAATGTATTTTAATGCCAGTAACGCGTGGCACGGCTCCCTCTACCGGGTTAGTTTTGCAACTAATACCCGGCGACTAATTCTATCTTTACAGATTGAATGTAGTCTAAGTGATGAAAACCCGCTATAAATTGAATACCAAATTTTAAAACCCTACCCGTGTTAGGTATACAATTTTTGAAAACGAGTTCTTGTTGATTCGTGAAAATTTACTTGGGAGCCTTTGAGGTTATTTTTGTTTAAGTTTTTCCACCATCAATCAAACTAAAATTATCTAATAGCTATTCAAGCACTCACAATATTATGTTCCTAAGAAAAACATTCATTAACATCATGAAAAACATTCATTCATTATTATCGACGGCCGATGTGGCGCAGTGGTAGTGGGACTGCCTGCTACGCAAAGGTTCCAGATTCTCGGTGGAATACTCACAAAGTTGATATTAATCACTTTGTGAATTTGTTCCCGGTCTGGTTAGGACATTGCAGGGTGAATCAACTGATTGTCCGAAAAAAATGGTTCCGTGCTTCGGAGGGCACGTTAAGTCGTCGGTCCCGGTTGCTATCTACGATTACTTAGACGGCGGTCGTAACACAACCATGTCAGAGGCCTACTACTAGTAGTAGGCGGTTGAGAAACTCCGACACCAGGGTTCATCGGGTCGTTGGACGACTCAGTGTCTCACACGAAAAGAAGAATGAACAATTTCTTTTTTGTTTTGTAAACTTGCAAAATGTTCAAGCGCGGGCAGGTTTTCATCCTGCGACTTTCGTTATTACTAGTGACGACGCCTCTTCTGGGCTACCGCAGCTCATTTCTTGTCCGCCAATTTTGCAAATGTATTTTAATGCCAGTAACGCGTGGCACGGCTCCCTCTACCGGGTTAGTTTTGCAACTAATACCCGGCGACTAATTCTATCTTTACAGATTGAATGTAGTCTAAGTGATGAAAACCCGCGATAAATTGAATACCAAATTTTAAAACCCTACCCGTGTTAGGTATACAATTTTTGAAAACGAGTTCTTGATGATTCGTGAAAATTTACTTGGGAGCCTTTGAGGTTCTTTTTGTTTAAGTTTTTCCACCATCAATCAAACTAAAATTATCTAATAGCTATTCAAGCACTCACAGTATTATGTTCCTAAGAAAAACATTCATTCATTGTCATCGATGGCCGATGTGGCGCAGTGGTAGTGCGACTGCCTGCTACGCAAAGGTTCCAGATTTTCGGTGGAATACTCACAAAGTTGATATTTATCACTTTGTGAATTTATTCCCGGTCTGGTTAGGACATTGCAGGGTGAATCAACTGATTGTCCGAAAAAAAATGGTTCCGTGCTTCGGAGAGCACGTTAAGCCTAAGCCGTCGGTCACGGTTGCTGTCAATGATTACTTAGACGGCGGTCGTTACACAACCATGTCAGAGGCCTACTAATAGTAGTAGGCGGTTGAGAAACTCTGACACCAGGCTTCATCGGGTCGTTGGACGACTCAGTGTCTCACACGAAAAGAAGAATGAACAATTTCTTTTTTGTTTTGTAAACTTGCAAAATGTTCAAGCGCAGGCAGGATTTGAACCTGCGACTTTCGCATTACTAGTGGCGACGCCTCTTCCATCTGGGCTACCGCAGCTCGTTTCTTGCCCGCCAATTTTGCAAATGTATTTTAATGCCAGTAACGCATGGCACGGCTCCATCTACCGGGCTAGTTTTGCAACTAATACCCGGCGACCAATTCTATCTTTACAGATTGAATGTAGGCTAAGCGATGAAAACCCGCGAAAAATTGAATACCAAATTTTAAAACACTTCCCGTGTTAGGTATACAGTTTTTGAAAACGAGTTCTTGATCATACATGAAAATTATTTTGGGAGCCGTTTGGAGCATTTGAGGTTCTTTTTGATTTTCCAACATCAATCAAACTAAAAAAGCTATTCAAGCACTCACATTATTATGTTCCTAAGAAAAACATTCATTGACATCTTAGTAATGACTCCATCGTAATAATAACTCAAATCAAAACTTGTAAGCTAATATTTCACGCAATTTCTTCGAACTAATTACTTAACGTGATTTTTCATTCTCCAGGCACAAACTGGATGTAGTGACAGCAGGCAAGAACACAGTGAAGGTCCAGAAGACGATATGCTCCGGCTTCTTCAGGAATGCGGCTAAGAAGGACCCTCAAGAGGGATACCGGACGTTAGTCGACAGCCAAGTCGTCTACATCCATCCATCCAGTGCGCTGTTCAACAGGCAGCCTGAGTGGTAAGTTTGTTGATTTGAAATAGAGATACTTAAATGTCTAATTCCAAGCTAAACTCCCGCAGTGGAAGCGATTTACACAGGTAAATTTCTAGTAAAATACCAGGAGTTCAACTGAAGGCAGACAATGGCCGCGTTACGCAGCGCTAAATAGCATACGCTGCACAATTTAGCAGCGCATACTATGAATTAAACGTGAACCTAAATCTATTTAACTTAATTAACTAAGTTGAGTGAAATTGGCAAATGATGTGTTCTGACCCTTACATAACTCAATTCTGTAGTAAATACCGTCTGCCGATCTGGCGTTACGTCACACGTATAAGCACTAGATTATAAGTAAGTACCTCCAAATTATATCACCCCACGAATTCCGCAATTCGTACTAAGGAGTCACAATGATATGGTACAACCAATATGACTAAAGGGAACACACCATTAACACGAATAAACAGTTTTCTACTAAACAACCAGGTTTAACACTTACAGTCACGTGCCGGCGCAAATGCATAAATACCCAACGGAGAAAGGAAGTTCAGGGAATGGATCAAATAGGAATTCCGTTGGTACTTACAGGGCTGGGTGGAAAAGATATCGACACCCAGCATTCCACTACAGCCTTGGCGCGTTATTCACTTCAAACCACTCACAGCTTCTGTTCGTATTCCACTTTGATATCAGTCATTACGCGTGACCCAACCCGAATTTGGGTCGTACAAACGCGAGCCAAAATGGCCACCTGATGCCTATTCAACGCGACGCTCACGTGGAAGACGTCGAGACATCCAACAATCACTAAGCCTGGCATTCCAGTACAACCCAGGAGAAACGCAATAATACGATGCATCAACACGCGCGATCTCAAATTGAATCGTCCATTACACGCGGCATCACAAAACGCGTGGCGGGAAATCCGCACGATACGCGATACCCTCCCGTCCGAACGGTTTTGAGTGACTGAGTGCGGTGCAGAAATCACCGCTTGGCGTCTACCAGGCGGCCCGCGCGCACGCCGCCCTCGCCCCGCGAGCGAGAAAGGGACAACATATGCCCAGAGCGATGCGTGCGAAATCGCGGCGCATTCATAGACCGTCATTAATACCTAACTTACCCCAGCATAGCAACGCTAAATTAAACATTCACCCGCCCTAGGCCGAATCCCTTAGGCCTATTCACTACTGGGGAGACGAGATAGCGTTGCTATTGCTCGCTTAAGAACTGAATCCCCTACCTGAACTGTCGCGACTCGAGGAGTGCCATCACTACCTGGGAACAAGTTGAGAATGCGCCCTCTGCGCCATCGCAGTGGCGGCAGGTTGGCATCCTTAACCAGAACGAGATCTCCGATGCGAGGGGGTTCAGTTCTGTCCGTCCACTTAAGGCGTTGCTGCAGAATGTGCAAATACTCAAGCGACCATCGCTTCCAAAAATTCTGAGACATTTGCTGCAGCAACTCATAACGCGTCAAACGATTGCTACTGACCTCTGTGTAGGGGTACTCTGGCAAGGCGTTAAGTGGTCGGCCAATTAAGAAATGCCCTGGTGTCAGGGCCTCCAGATCATTCGGATCTGAGCTAAGCGGACACAAAGGACGTGAATTGAGAACGGCCTCAATTTTACAAAACACGGTCGCTAGCTCCTCAAAGGTTAATATCGTTAAACCTATAACGCGCATCAAATGCGTCTTAGCGGACTTTACAACCGCTTCAAATATACCACCCCAGTGGGGGCATCCTGGTGGATCGAACACCCAGTTAATGCCCTGACGGGAGAGGCTCGTGCCGATAGCTTCCTCGTTTTCCGATAAAAACGTTATAATTTCTTTCATACATCGATCAGCGCCCTTAAAGTTGGTACCACAGTCCGACCTGATCAGCGCTGGTCGCCCTCTTCGCGACACAAATCTATCTAAAGCTGCTAAGAAAGCCTCCGTAGTGAGGTCGGCCACGAGTTCCAAGTGGACGGCCTTGGTTGCTAGGCACACAAACACGCACAAATACGCCTTGATTGACTTCGCGTTGCGAAGGCGTGATGCCTTTACCATAAAAGGCCCCGCAAAGTCCGTTCCCACACCCGCAAACGTCCAGGCTTCCGTCACCCGGTCCGGTGGGAGGTCTCCCATCTGAGGTTGCATTGTGGCTGCCTTCAACCGATAGCAAGGCAAGCACCGAAACACAATGCTCCGTACCGTACGTCGTCCAGACAAGATCCAAAACTCGCGCTGCAGAATAGCCAAAAGTGCATTGCAGCCCGCATGCGAGTTTTTCTGGTGACGATCCCTAACTATAAGTTCTACCAAAGGTCCCTTCTTTGGCAGTAACAGCGGATGCCGTGCTGAAAAGGGCAGGTTAGCGTTCCGAAGTCTACCTCCAACCCGGAGCATTCCATGCTCGTCCACGAACGGGTTGAGGCGCACAAGACCTCCCTTCAGCTTTCCACGGCCATCCCTGAGCAGCCTGGCCTCTTCCTCAAAATGTTCCGCCTGGACGACCCTAACCAATAAACTTAGAGCCGCATTCCGCTCCGCAGGCGAGAGGACAGGTGCCAAGTTCCGTTCTGCTTGAGGTTTTCTACAGTTGTTCACGAACCGTTTGATCCAACCTGTCACCCCTAGAAGTTTGTCGAGGGAGCTGTATCGTTCCAGCAAGAAAGCCGCACTAGGCTTAGGTACGATCTGCCCTACGTTCACTCGCAAACCTCGATCAGGTGGCCCAAGCGGCGACCCGCACTCATTGTATGGCCATCTCTCAGGTGACTCAGTCAGCCACTGAGGTCCCCACCACAGTGAGTGACCTACCAAATCAGGGGCCCTACATCCCCGTGAGGCGCAGTCCGCTGGGTTCTGTTCTCCCGGTACGTGTCTCCATACCAACGGAGTTTCCGATCCTTTAATCTGTGACACCCGATTTGCCACGAAAACCTCAAGAGTATGTACCGACGTCTGTAACCAGCACAGAACTATCCTACTGTCGGTCCATGCGTACACCGTTTCATCCAAATTGATGGTACCGCGTAGATTACTAGCGACATGATGTAGCAAGCGCGTGAGAAGCGCTGCTCCCGCCAATTCCAACTTTGGAATGGTCCATCTTGTCCTAACCGGAGCCACCTTACTCTTGGCCATAACTAGACGCACGTCTACAGTTCCCGTTGAACTGACTGTCCGCAAATAGACAGCTGCCGCGTACCCTCGCTCCGAGGCATCACAAAACCCATGTAGGGTAGCCTTACATCCCACCGATGGGAGCAACTTGCGAGGTATGGCGATGCGTACGATCCCTGGTAAGGTGGTCACAAACTTGGTCCAATCATTCAACAGCTCTCCGGAGAGCTGGTCGTCCCTGTAGTGTATGACGCACCTCCACGTCATTTAGACATAGCTATAAGTATAATATAAGCATAGCTGTAGATCTTTTAGTCAATAAACGCTCGTCGTACAAGACAGTTGTTTCATTGCATGGTCGCTCCGAATGCCAACATCGCATGGCGACCCTGCCAGCGCTGCCTTATACGGGCAGTGTTGCGCAGCTCGGTTTCGGATTACGGTGACGGACTTCGTGCTCTTTGAATCAAACTTTTAACCGGATTTAAGAAATATAATTTTTCATTTTGTGTTATATAAAATGTGAGTGTTTACTGTACGTCAGGACCTCCAGAATGACTTTTCTTCTTTGGCTTTTTCTTGTCCCTGTATTTTGGGATCATGACTATGTAAAGAAATAAAACAGGTTTTGTGATGTGGATTGATCTGCGTGGCATAATTTCAAAAAATAATATAAATTGCGGAGTGAAAGCTGGGCGCCGGGAGGATGTCGGTGTCAGAAGGAAGTGTACGCTGGGCGCTGGGAGAAAGATGGAGTCAGAAGGATGATGATGAATAGTTTTTGCAGGCAGCCGGGAGATGTTCGGGTCGGATGTGGACGCGACCCCACCGGGCTTCCCATTTGCCTAGGGCAAAAGTTGGTTACTCGGAGCCGGTAATGTAATGAGTGCAGGCAGAGTGAGTCAAGTGTTCAGTTTTTTTTAAGTGTTTCAGAAAGGCCAAGTGCGTTTAGTTCGGCAAGAAAACGTCGGCAGTGCTTTTTTTTTGGCATCATGGTTTCAGATGGTTATGGACTAAATTTTATCAGTAAGGCATGGAGACGCAGATAATTAATATTATGTAACAGCATATAGATATAAGCAACATCGACGCACATGTACGACGCGACGTCAACATATAGATTATAATAATCATTTACTATAGATACCTACTTGGTACTAAGTTAAAACGGGTTCATTTATCGATACGTTATGTTGCCTTCTTGAAGTATTTGATTGAATTTCAGGGTAAGGAAATGATAAACAAATTACTCTATCTACTTTTAGTATGATCAATATTCCTTTTTAACCTCTAAAAGTCGTAGCATGGTTACTACCTCTATAGTATTCTTTAGCTTCTAAAATATAAGTTGTAACTCGTTATATTTGAAACTCGAAAAGAAAATTAAGTAAATCAGGTAAGCACCTACGTGCTATATTAGTATTTAAACGGCAAAAGCATATTTGTTTGCTATATTACTATCATATCTTATTGTTTTCACTCAGTAACAATGGCCTGCGAACCTCGAGTCTAAGTTGCTGACCAGCAAGATTCTGGTTGCCGACCGTGCGCGTTACACGTGAACACACAATATCAATAGAGGTATATGTGAGCACATAGTAGTATATTATGTACAGGAATGTATCATGAGGCATGACAAAGAAAGTTCATTAGTTTATACATTTGTAAGAAAGAGACATAATAACGTATAAAATCAATCTTGAAGTACAGTTAGGTATGAAGTATGCCATTCAAACGTTTTATTTGTTTGTTGTAGTAGTTGCATTTTGTATCAAAAACATACTTATGGGTACTGACCACAGCATTTTACAGTTAATGTTAAGATATAATATAATAACACAATTTTATTCAAAAATAGACTTTATAAAACTGGTAATATTGGTATCCCATTAAACATTTTTTTTACACAATTTTTGTATCAGGCAGGTTTTAATGGTAACGGTAACGATCATTGCAAATTATGTCTTAATGTTATGAACGTAACATAATCAGTTAGGTATTTATTTTCGAAAAATATTTTATCAAACATTTATTAGTATTTTTGACAAAATTATAGAGCTTAACCTCATTTATTTTTTTAAAAGCAAGCCTAATATCAATATGAGTGTCTTTTCATTTGATTTGATGAAGGTACCTACTCCGATCTGGAGTAATAATTTTGATAACATATCAATAGTTTTATTAAATCAAATCAATTTAGTCAAATCAAATGAGCTGTACACAGGTTGTATTAGAAATATTATATTACCATTGTAATATTTATAAATTTATTATTTTGTATGGAATATATTTATTCAAGAATATGTACTTTGCAGTGTAGCGTTCGTTAGACAAAGAATTACTTTTCTATATGAAATATACGAACAGATTATTCACTGACTATTATTGTATAAGTTTATTATGAAAAATTACTCTAAGGTAATAGGTATGTAACTTATTTTGTTAACTTCATTTTGATCAAATAGATTTGTTGGAAGTTTGTGTAGTCTACAAAGGGGGCAACATACACGTAGTTTTAGAGTTTTACATTTTGAATTTACGAAAGTTCTTATACTTTTGCTTCTGGTAAATGCATGTCATAATAATTTTGTAGCTAGTAAATTCAATCTTGATTATTGATAACAGCATGGGATCACAGTCAACCATATGTTTTATTGTACATTTTTTATATTTTGAATGTAGGTTACACATGTCGTGTCATGTGTCTTTTGTTCATACATAATATGGCAAGCAGGTACGTACTACATAATGTGTAAAGCTGATGTAGCGAAATTCTTACCAGTCCAAGTACATTGACACTTAGCACAATTCTGAATTAACAATTATACCTATACTTTGATATTGCAAAAGTGGATCATAATAGGTCCTCAAGGGAATAAATAAAACTTCCTATATATATTTTTTTTGAGAGGGGTTTTCAAAGTACTTGTTTTTTGTTATTTGCCAAGCTGAGCTTTAAGATTGTTTAATTAAATATGTATAAACCTACTTATGTTTGGTGGTCATTGTGTAAGAAGTCATATAACTGAACGTATTAAAAATCTATTGCTACCTTTTGAGGGCAATTAGTTACGTTTCAGTTAGGAAAATGTAAGAAAAAAAAAAGGAAAGTGTCATTCGGAGAAATGTATTAAATATCTTTTGAACCAAAGAGTACAATTGGTTACATTTCTGCTGATAATTCAAGCAAAGGGTAAATAAAGTACAGTTTTTGTTTGTTGGTTTTGGTTTAGCATTGTAACGTCAAATGATAGAGAAAGGAATAATTTGGTTATAGGTGTTTTGTATGGCTACTGGATCCAAAGCAATACAAAATAATTTATACCAAAGGATTCAATTGGTTTGAGAAATAAGATTGTTTTTGTATGAATAGTAGTGAATGAGTGTGAGTGAATAAAATCGGTACACAATAAGGTACATAGGGAGCGAACCCTTCATCTGATCATGGTGCGAACGAGTTTTCCTCTGTGAAGATAGTTGGGGACCAAAGTGTCTTAAATCGTGACCCTCATAGAGATCAGATCCTTCAGTAAATATTAAAACTGTTGGAGAATAAATATTTCTTAAACACTGATCCTAAAATAATAAGCTGTGCGCACAGCAACGATAGGTGCTAATTATAGACCTACGTTTAAAATGTTTATAAGTTATATACACGCAAAGTACGTGTGAGTCGACTCGTAATAGAATGTACCTTATATTGTTATTATAATTGTTATGTGTATGGGACCGGCCGGCCCAAAAGAAAAAAATACTCAAAGGAGTAAAATGTGTACCGAGTGCATGTGAATTAAAAGTTATAAGTAACAAAAATGAGAATGAAGTGTAAGGATTTTATATGAGAGAGAAGTGAAAGATATAACTTGTTTAAAGTATTTTATGCATTAAAAGGGATGTTTTAAGGGTTATTGAAAGAGCGAAAAGAAAATGAAAGTTAGATTAAAAGGAATTTCAAATTATGAGCATAGGGAAGTGAAAGGGCAATATTTTCAAAGAAATGTTACATTTAGGTAAACAACTTGTGCAATTATTTATCTATTTTGTAATTATGTACAATTTTATTAAGATGGATTACTAATCTTAAACTGTATACATTTTGAATGACTGTGATCTGAGTATAAATATTTGGTTTTAATAATACTGAATCTAGCAATATGTTGATTTATTAATAACGAATTAAACGAACAAATGAACTCGTCCTTATGTACCATTTATTTTATGTCATTTTATTATTATTACTTTTATGTAATATCATTACTTTTACTTGATCATTAATGTAATTTTGATCAGTAGGATAAGTACTTAGTAGAATGGTATTCCTACATGTATTTCATTTTTAATATACACTTTTTTTTCTACTTAGTACTAACGTTCTTGCAAGTAACTGCAGACAGACATAGTGTGTAAAATTTTTAGATAAAATCTTTTCTTATTCCTATGCATTTTTATAGACTAAAATGTCTTTCTATATATATTTTTTTTCTTTACACAGCATTGCATAAAATTATTGATTTTAATTCCGCAAACCCAAAATTGCCTACAATAGTATTAATCTAATTGTTATACTTTTATTTTATATAATATGAATCATGGCAATGTACACTGCTGTACCAAAACACGTATCAACCTTGTAGAGTTTACTATATTTTCTATTCTACCTGATTTACTATTATCAAAATAACTCAGCTAAAAATTGCAGATAAAATATATTTTAAAACTCTCTTCATTAACTGTGGAAATTGTTTGATTTAGTATAATAATAATAACCTTCATCTATTGATTATGGTAATGTTGTTTTGAAATAATTGGCATGTTTTACTCGTGTGCGAATAAATTGAACCTATCTTGATAATATATCAAAAATTTCGATTACTATAAAGTTGTATTTGACTATTCTTTAAATCTAATAATTAAATATCACAAAATAGTCCTTGTATTTCGAAATTATGTTTTACAAAAAATATTTTTCTAATAGTAGAACTTGTTTTACTTAAGTTTTGGCGTGATAAAATAACTGTTAAATTTTTATATCCATTATAATAACTAAAATATGTTTAAAAAAAATTTATAATTATTTCGTTTGTTGTAAATTATGTTTTTACTAGAACAACATTTTACTGTAACGTTGGTATATAAAATAATTCTTGTACTAAACCTACGGAAATATTTTATCCGATTAATTTGGACGTTCAGAAATATCATATTGTAATTTAAAAAAATGATAACGGCATTACCGTACACTAGTTTCAAATAGAGTGAAATTTAATGAAAAGAAAAAGAAAATAATATTCTTTTTCTTTTTCAGAAACGGTGGAGGTGTAGTGTATGACGCACCTCCACGTCATTTAGACATAGCTATAAGTATAATATAAGCATAGCTGTAGATCTTTTAGTCAATAAACGCTCGTCGTACAAGACAGTTGTTTCATTGCATGGTCGCTCCGAATGCCAACATCGCATCCCAACCCAAGTTTGCTATCCACAACCTTTGCAAGAAGCACTTCGCCATGAACGTCACCGGTGCGATCCACCCGTTAGGATCGAAAGTTCTGGCGATCGTCGATAATACCGAACGCTTCGTCCAAGTCTTCTGCAAAAGGTCTGGCTCGATCTGATACGTAAAGACATCATGCGTTGGCCTATATTGCACCCCTAGGATGCTCAACGTATTTGGATTGTCCGGGTTCTCGAAAAGGTGCGGGTCCTGCTGGAACTCACCTGGCAACCCGGCCAGGAGCTCTGGACAGCTGGACAGCCATTTCCGCAACTCATAACCTCCTGATTCCATGATCGCGATCAGCTCGTCTCGTAGTAGCAGTGCTTGTTGCACGCTATCTGCACCCGTGCAGATGTCATCCACGTAGACGTCGCGATCCAGTACTGCTGCGGCTCGAGGGAATCTTACCCTTTCCTGTGCGGCCAACTCTCGCAGCGTGCGTACTGCCAAAAACGGACTTGTCTTCAGACCATACGTTACCGTGTTAAGCTCATAAGTGACCATCGGCCTCGTCAGGGCTCTCACGCCACAAAATCAGCTGGTACCGACGGTCATCTGGGTGTATAATTGTTTGGCGAAACATCATTTTGACGTCTGCGACGAACGCTACTTGGTGCAACCGAAAATCTGTGAGGATGTCCACAATGTCCCGGTTCAACTTGGGACCCGCGTGCAGACACTGGTTCACAGACACACCATTCGATGTAGGAGCAGAACCGTAAAACACTACCCGTATCTTCGCCTCCGGTGACTTCAAAACAGCCAGGTGTGGTATATAGTAATGCTCGACACACCTCCAATCTATGCTGGACACCGACATGTGGCCTAACTCTAGGTACTCCCTCATGAATTCGATATACTTCTGCCGAAGTGCTGCATCTCGCTTCATCTTTCTCTCCATAGCCAGTAGTCTCCGTTCCGCGATCTGTCGCGAACTACCTAAGGAGGGGCGGTTTGGGAGAAATGGCAGCCTGGTAACAAACCTAACTGACGAACTTCGTGCAGTGTTGTACTGATAGAACAGCTCGCACTCGTCATCCTCTGGCTTCCGTCTATCCGCTGTAGGTGGCTCCTCAGACTCCCAAAACCTCTGCAGCACCTCCGACAACACACTACCATAGAGCACCGTATCGCCCTCTGGTAGGTCCTGAGATCTCCAAACTGGGCCAAAAATAACATACCCCCCTGTGGTATCAACGGCCACTAAACCAGTTTGCTGAAGTACCTGTTTTCTGCCACACCAGAATCTCCCGAGGACGTCTGACCCGAGGAGAACGTCCACCGTACCAGGAGTATCAAATTCAGGATCAGCTAACTCTAAGCCTGTGGTTAACCCTCGTACCGTTGACGGTAACCGAACCTGAGGAAGTTTCCCTACCACTTCATCCAGCACCACTGCTGAGGCATGATAGCTGACCCCTGTACCTGTATTACCTAATGTGAACTCGAAGTTCACCTGACCCCGAACGTCAGGCACATCTACACCTCCAATACCTACAGCCCCATCCGTTGTGGGCCTTATATTTAAGCGTAGCCTACTCACCAGCTTACTAGACACAATACAACCCTGAGCCCCTGTATCTAACAAGGCTCTTACCTGTATGCTGCGGCCACCGTATCCCCATACCCAAATCATTGCCGTAGGCAACAATACCGTAATTGGCCGGGGGGCCGAAGCTGGCGTGTAGGCGGCGATTACCTAGCAGGAATCTAAGCGCGGAGTGTCCGCGTCCTGCGGGGGGGTCCCCTCTCTCCGTACACCTTCGAGTGGGTCCCACTCCTGCTGATAGGGACCTCTGGTCCTGTACGCCATGGCTGGCAGCCTATAGTAACCCTGCGGCAGGCGCGCGTACCGTGGATGCGCCAGTAGCCGCGGGTGCTCAGCCAAGGGGAGAGGCATGCGTGGGTCATGAGACCTCACCATGTTGTTCAGTCCCGCCGAGTACTGCATGTACTGGCCCTGGTATTGGCACCCGCCCGTAGCATCACGTATCTGTGATGGGTGCCCCTGACCTTGGACCTGTGACCACCTACCCCGTTCCGGCACCTGCTGCCGAGGTGGTGACTGTCTCGCGCGTGGTGAAGGGGGCATCACCTGCTGATGTCCCTGGCCTCGTCCCTGAAACCCTGGTGGAAGAGGACTCCTCCTTGGAGGGGGTGGGGAGCGTTGCTCCCGTCTAGGTAGGGCAGACTCCGTCCGCTGACCCGCGTCAGCTCTGCCTCCGTAATCTCCGCTGCGGTTCATGCATAGGAGCTGATGGTGGGCACCCTGGCAGTACCTGCAGTTGGTGCTTGATGGGCACTCTCGCACCTGATGCGGCCCCATACACCTAAAGCACCAACGCCGTTGCTGCACCACACCACGACGTTTCTGCACCCGCTGTGCAGCGAACTCCTCACACGCAGTCACCTGATGCCCCGCCTCTCTGCAGTAGGCACACCTCGATTCCAAATTAGCGACATTGTATCGCCTGGGTGGCCTACTCTTACCGTCTCGCGCCTGTGCACCCGGCCGTTCCGGGCGGCGAGCGGCCGCAGACTCCGCGTGAGGCGACTCTCCAAATTGGGCATCTACCCGCCTGCACTCGGCCTCGAGGAAGGACTTGAGCTCCTCGAAGGTCGGGAGGTAATCAGATGTCTTACCTCCGTGTGATTGTTCAAAACGAGCGGCCATGTCGCTCGGCAGGCGGCGCAACAACGTGTGGACCAGGATATAATCATAGCCTGACACCGGCATCCCCTGTCTCTCAAGAGCGTTCACTGCAACGCAGACAGGGTTGAGGACCTTGGCCCTGAGGTCCGTCCCTCGTGTGATGGTCGGCACGGTGAGCCACTGTTCCAGGAGTTGGTCAATCATGAGACGTTTGTTGCTGTATCTCTCGATCAGCAAACCGCGAGCCGTCTCGTAACTTGCATCATCGACCGGTAGATGCTTTACCAGCTCATGGGGCTCACCTTGCAGCTTGGCCATCAATTGTGCCATTTTATATGCCGGCTGCAAGTCAGTGCGGTTATGAATCACACTGTCAAACAGATCCTGGAATCGGGTCCAATCCGTGTAGTCCCCGTGGAAGACCGGAATCGCCACAGCCGGCAGGGGCACTTGCACCCCCGGTCCCCGCGGACCATGGGGTGGGTCCGGCTCCCCAGCCCTACGCCTGGTGATCACAGCAGCCGCCTGCTGGATCTCCTGCCCTATCTCCAGGCACTGGGTCACATTCGCCCGGACCGTAAGTTTGACCTCCTCATCAGGCGTCCCATCAAATAACTCCTCGCATCCAGTGAGGCAATCCAACACCTCCGCGACCCGTTCGTCAATCCGTTGCGCACAAGCGATGAGTGCGTCCTCTCGGTCCCCGCGACCGACCATCGCCTGCTTAGTCGCGAACCACATTAGGTGCGCTCTAATTTTCGCCTGAAGCTGTCTAATTGTGGGAGCCATGGTACCAACCCAAAGTAACACCGAACCTTACAATAAAAAAAAATAATAGACAATCGGCCCTGATCCTACCGTTAGGATATCCGCACAGGGTAAACACAACGATAATAACAAGCAATTCACTAATTGATTGGCCCTGATCCTACCGATAGGATATTCTACACAGGGCACACACTACAATCACAATAAATATATTTTTTTTATGTAGGTAGATTAAAAATCTTATACTAAAATAATCTTAAATCTAGTGGTTTTCTGAACCACGCTCTGCTACCAAAAATTGTCTAATTCCAAGCTAAACTCCCGCAGTGGAAGCGATTTACACAGGTAAATTTCTAGTAAAATACCAGGAGTTCAACTGAAGGCAGACAATGGCCGCGTTACGCAGCGCTAAATAGCATACGCTGCACAATTTAGCAGCGCATACTATGAATTAAACGTGAACCTAAATCTATTTAACTTAATTAACTAAGTTGAGTGAAATTGGCAAATGATGTGTTCTAACCCTTACATAACTCAATTCTGTAGTAAATACCGTCTGCCGATCTGGCGTTACGTCACACGTATAAGCACTAGATTATAAGTAAGTACCTCCAAATTATATCACCCCACGAATTCCGCAATTCGTACTAAGGAGTCACAATGATATGGTACAACCAATATGACTAAAGGGAACACACCATTAACACGAATAAACAGTTTTCTACTAAACAACCAGGTTTAACACTTACAGTCACGTGCCGGCGCAAATGCATAAATACCCAACGGAGAAAGGAAGTTCAGGGAATGGATCAAATAGGAATTCCGTTGGTACTTACAGGGCTGGGTGGAAAAGATATCGACACCCAGCATTCCACTACAGCCTTGGCGCGTTATTCACTTCAAACCACTCACAGCTTCTGTTCGTATTCCACTTTGATATCAGTCATTACGCGTGACCCAACCCGAATTTGGGTCGTACAAACGCGAGCCAAAATGGCCACCTGATGCCTATTCAACGCGACGCTCACGTGGAAGACGTCGAGACATCCAACAATCACTAAGCCTGGCATTCCAGTACAACCCAGGAGAAACGCAATAATACGATGCATCAACACGCGCGATCTCAAATTGAATCGTCCATTACACGCGGCATCACAAAACGCGTGGCGGGAAATCCGCACAATACGCGATACCCTCCCGTCCGAACGGTTTTGAGTGACTGAGTGCGGTGCAGAAATCACCGCTTGGCGTCTACCAGGCGGCCCGCGCGCACGCCGCCCTCGCCCCGCGAGCGAGAAAGGGACAACATATGCCCAGAGCGATGCGTGCGAAATCGCGGCGCATTCATAGACCGTCATTAATACCTAACTTACCCCAGCATAGCAACGCTAAATTAAACATAAATCTGTAATAAGCATGTGTTTAACTATGTATAATTGTACGTCCGAGATGGACAAGCTGTTGTGACCATTATATTTCATTAAAACCTACAACACACAGTATTATAATACTGTTCTTTGTAATTGCATATTGCACTCGTAATACAACTCGTTTGTATCCTATCGTCTGCGCCAAATACCGAACAACTCACAATTCGTAGCCCGTCGTCTGCGCCAGATACTGAACACATCATAATTCATGATGATAATTGATAATCAATTTTACAAAACAGCCACAACATTCACTCCTGGCCATGGGATATTTCGGGAATTGGAACTTGCCAGGTGGATTGGCAAGCGCAGTGCAAAATTTTGCATTCACAGGGAACGCTGTTGCCTATTTCCTGGACGAATTTAATTTATCCCTTAGTCGCTATTTACGACACCCACAGTAAGAAAAGGTGTGATGCTATTCTAAGCCGGCATCACACGCCATGTATGGGATCCTACAACTTGCAAGCTGTGAAGCTTATTTAGAAAAGATGTAGGCTAAGTTATCTGAGTTAGCTTCATAGTCATGGAATTTTAAAGCAAAATTTATCCATTCTCTTTTGTGTTATAAGTAACATAATTTTGGATTAATATTAAAATTCTGTTTACCAGGGTGATCTACCATGAGCTGGTCCAAACCACCAAAGAGTACATGCGCGAAGTGACGACGATCGACCCTAAATGGCTGGTGGAATTTGCGCCGGCTTTCTTCAAGTTCTCCGACCCCACCAAGCTCTCCAAGTTCAAGAAGAACCAACGTCTCGAACCGCTCTACAACAAATACGAAGAACCCAACGCCTGGAGGATCTCAAGAGTGCGAAGAAGAAGAAATTAGGAACATTTTATCTCATCTTGTTTTTTTTTTGAAGCTGCAAAATGTGACAGAAATGAATTACATATTCGATGAAGTCTGAGAATATATTACGTCATCTAAAACCTTTTAAATGTGTTTAATTGTGGCCAAACTATTAAGTTACCGTTTTGGTCCACCACTATTCTTTGTGTACGAGTCTCATCATAATGATTCAAAATACGGTATTAAAATGAAAATGAAATTACTTTATTCAATGTTGGATAGTATTTTCACTTATTGACGTCATGATCCGTCATTGTAAAAAAAAAACAGTTTTCTTATTTTTTAGAACAATTTTGTATTGTCCTAATAGAAAACCGGCTCGGTTCTTACCGCGATGTTTTTTGTTTTTACAATTCAACAAAAATAAGTATCGTAATAAGAACCCCATTTTAGTATTTTGGGTCATTGTGTGTGACCGCGAAAGTTTAAAACAGTGAGTCTCACCATGTCCACCAGTGTCCGATATTATCAAAATACAGGATACAAGTCTACAGGCGAAATTCTCAGTAAATTGCGTAGTCAGTTAGCCATTAAACCACTATGATACCAGGATTATTACCCGGCTACATAATGTACTAAAATTTTTACCTGTAGTCTTGTAGCCTATAGTTTCATAACGTCATAGGCATAGATCTTACAACTAGAAGAATATCCAGGTCTTTTATCTTCTGCTGAAAACTCACGCTATACACAACTCCTCCTCACTCTTACTTTCATCAATCCCACAGCAAGGAAGCAAAGGACGAAAGAAAAAAGCCGGCCAAGTGCGATTCGGACTCGCGCTCGAAGGCTTTCGTATTTACATTTTTATACCTATCTTATAAACAAAGACAAAAAATATGTTTGTTGAATGGCAGAAACTTCGTATTTATTTTTATAGGCTATAGCTGCAACAGAAACAATACATCTTTTATGAAATTTACTGTCTGACTTAGTCTAACTTAAGGTCTAACTAGAATAATTCATGAAATACAGGGCCATTATAGCCATTGGGATGCCATCGACACTCAACTGTCAGTCAATTACAACTGTTGTTTTTTATACGTCATAATGTCAGCGGAATACAAAACGGCCAAAACCATCCAACTGACACTATTTAAAATCAACTGAGACGCTTTTCAAATAGCGGAATACGGCCTCTGCCGGCAGACGGCACAAAGTAAGTGTAGTAAAGTAGGTTTGTACTGATAAATATATAATTTATTGACACTGGCTAGTTGTAGGTCTGAATGTCAAAAAAGTAAAAAACAATGGAATGTCTGATGGTCTGCAAGATGGCGTGGGAAGGACGCTATATATAAAATGTCAGGTTAGAAACACTAGGTATTATAATTCAAACACTAGATTTAAGAATGACTTTTTTATTCGACAAAATGTTCTTTTTCTCAAGGATCCTAGTATTAATAAGTGGTTGTCTGGTATAATAGCAAATAAAAATGGTTTGAGATCCTATGATGTTGTGGATACTAATGGTGTTAGGTATACAAGAACCTCTTATCATGTTCGACCTGGATAGGTATTTCGTTTGTTTTACAGTAGGCATGGCTGGTTGGATGTGCAGTTGGAGGTTATATCATAAGGCAAGATGTTTTATTTACTTAGTGTAAACTTAGTTTAAAGATAAAAATTAAGTTTTTTTTAAAACTGTATAAAAAAAGGGCTCTGGTTCAATTTAAGTGGAAATGATTCCTTTAGATTTTATTAAGGTATGATGTATTTTTTTCTTCGGTTGAAAGGGGAAGAAGAATTATTGTAATTGTTTTGGGTTTGTTCTGTAAGTTTGTGGATTTGTGCCTTTCTTTGGAAAAGGGGAAGGTGTAGTAAAGTAGGTTTGTACTGATAAATATATAATTTATTGACACTGGCTAGTTGTAGGTCCGAATGTCAAAAAAGTAAAAAACAATGGAATGTCTGATGGTCTGCAAGATGGCGTGGGAAGGACGCTATATATAAAATAAGGTTACAGTTAAAAAAGTAATAAAAATACTATTTGTGTTCCCCATAAAACGTTGTATTATTCATAACATAAATACTACAGTAAGTACTGGCGGCGGCGCGCCGACAGACTGACAGACAGCGAAGTGTTAGTAATAGGGACCTTAACATTCTGTAAATTATGGGATGATTCTCTTAACAATAGGTAGCAAAATAAAACGAGTAAGAGTGAAAAGGACGAAAGAGAAATCGTATGAATCTGACACAGAGCTCAAGCTATTTTTTATGAACTAAAAGTAGGTACGGAACCCTAAAAAGACGAGACGATCCCAGAACGCGTTTCGTTTTCGCTCCCAATAGGATTATTTGTATCTTTTGTTCTTTCGGAATAAGAATATCTTATAGATAAGTAAGGTTCTGCCACAAAAATTCACACACACAATGAGTCAACATAAATGAGAGCCCGAAGAAGAAGAAACCGGATAATAAATACTTGCAACGAAGATCGAAGTAAAAATCACTAACGTTTCTCGTAAAAAAATGGTTTGCTAACCGAGCAATACCGAAACGCAAACTCCAATTGTCAAACTCGAGCTTTGACCTCAGTACGAAAATTCTTATTTTGTGCGATAAAAAGATGTAAATCGTTGGAGTATACTTTGAGACGGTGTGAAATTACTCGTGTATTTATTCGAGTTTAAATTTGAACAGAATGGAGTTTTTATCCGAAGTAATTGGAGAAGCAGTAGTGCTGAGTATAGATTCGCTTATATTGGGGTTCTGTGTGAAACAGCTGAGCAAATGTAAACATATCCTTGATACACTGCAGGTAAACCTTATTATTAATATTTTGGAACTAATAACATGTTGTATCCAAGCCTATATGTAGCAGATTGAGTACTAGGCTAAATTGTAGGTTATATTTTTGTTATGTAGAGAAAGAACTATACAATAAGCTAACATCAAACAAGTAATGTCTGTGGTCACTAACCAGTTATAACTTTATAATATTAAAGTACTCTGTGTTTAACCTTTATTCTATAACAATATCACAAATTGCACTTATTTTAACACTTCAATGTTTTCTGCATTGCTAATTTGTTTCGGTGGAACAAAAAATATTCTTATCTCATTTGTGCTGGTCATTTGTTTGTAATGAAGTCTTTTTGTATTAATCTCAATTTTCATTATATTGCAGCATGCCCCAGTCCTAGACATAGATGCGTCTTTGAACAAGGAAGCAGCTCGGTATCCAAACAACACCATACCATATGTAGTGATCCGTGGCATTGTCAAGCCGCTGGGCAATCCCATACACAGCAACTATAATGCCACTGTTACTGGAGTGGTTCAGAGGTGAGCAAGCAGAAATATTCTTATAAAATTAGGTATACTTTAATCAGGGATGTGCTAAAGAAAGGTTATGTCAAGAGTACCCTAAATGAAAGCTTGATGCATGAAAGTTTGATGAGTTCAAAGAAGTATGCAAGGATCAAAATAAGTGGATGATGGTAGTCTTTGCCTACCCCTCCAGGAAATAGGCATGATTCTTGTTTGTATAGTTAAAGATAAGCAGAGATTTAGACTTGATTCTTTACACACTTAATTTGGTTGTTTTATCAATAATAATTATACTGACTGCCTAGCTGGCGGCAGTGTCCTGCTGCTAAAATGGTTCCCCAAATCCCCATGCCAATGAAATCATTAGCAATTGTAAAGAATTTTGTAAATAGATTTTTTAATGAACATGCTATTTAAAAGTAAGATAAAATAAATAATCAGCTAAGAATAGTCTTGAGTACAGGTGTCTTAAATTACTGAAAAAATTGCAAGGGTTCAACCAGTCCATGAAACTGAATAACTCCATGGATGAAAAATTTAAATTTATACAACATTTGTATCTCCTCTACAAAATTTATGTGAGCTGAGCAGCCAGTGACCAAATACCCAACAAGCAGTCCTAATAATTTTTTGAAGTTTAGCCTATTGGCTAAAACTAGGTAAAAGTAGTTCAGTTTCAGAGGTTGTTTCACCTTTTAACAATTTTCTGCATATTTGAAAAATTTATTTTCTAGGCTTACAATAAAAGAGCATGTGATCGCTCGGACATCAGCGGGCTTCTGGTCAGACCAGACCCGCACCATTCACGAGGTGTGCAATGCGACGCCCTTTGTGCTAAGCAATGGAAGGCACAGCGTTGAAGTCATTGATGCTTTGGCTGCCGAGTTATTAGGTAAGTTGTAACAAGGCGCATAGCAGTTTCTTGTTTGTCCGTCTATCTTCTTTCATCCTGAAATTATTTAAATTTTGTCTTAAACTAGCTGCTACCAGCTTGACTTGACTGGCTTCATCCGCTGCTTACTGTTTTCCTTCCATTTCCCGGCATGAACTGTCACTATCTTCGAATGAAAAGTGCTTCAAAATCCGTTGCATACTTTTAAAGAACTAAGCATACATAGGGACATAGAGACACAGGAAGCGACTACATTTTATACTATTTAGTGATTGACAACTTATACGCCGAGTCGTATAAGTTGTCAATCACTATCTTGGGGTATGTCGCTATTTCCCTTGCGCCTTTTTTTAGCAGAAAATGCCAAAAAGAACTATTTCGTAATTCAAAAAAGTAGATATTGGCTGGCATGACCAAACTGTGATGTAACACAGTTAACCTAGCCTAAAAGTGCGCTTAATTCAAAGTATCAACGATTTCCTTGTCGATTTGGTGTCTCACATGAAGAAGAAGACAAATGTCCTTTATCAAAAAGTTTATTTTCTGTAGAAAAAAATGTTTATTTTCTGCGTTTTTAAGTCGGGATTTATGCGCTAGCTCACTAGTTTTGAGGTTTCCTATAGACTACTTTTGTCATTTCTTGTTTTTGATTTAATATTTGTTTTCTGTATTAGTTTTAAGAATGCACAATAAAGAGATTATACATACATAACATACATACTTTTCGGCGCAGATATGGACGTAATCTCCGACAAATTCGAGCCTATGTCCCCGGGCGTGATCGACCACGTGTGGGGCTTCTTCTCGGGCGTGAGACAGCGGGGGCTCCAGACCATGGAGGAAATGCTTCGCGACGGCTCCTACATCACCGCCATCGGGGAACTCAGCAAAACACAGTCCGGAGCCCTGAAAATACAACCGCCTAAAGACGGAGTCCCGTTGTACTTGACGACGGCTACGAAGTCTAGTTTGTTGAAGAGGCTGGCTAGTTCTAGGGACTTTCTCAGGTCAGTAATGCAAATTCCATTCGGATTATTCCTAAGGTAACCACATATGATAAACGATTTTAATTCTCGAGTTACGAATGTGTACTCTAATCATCAGAGAGGACTAACGTATTTACAAACGCATATTACTTGCAACAATAGACATCGAAGATTAAATTTTTAAGGCCACTGGGCAGTGAACCACTTATCTAACTAATAATACATACAGCTATTGGCTTTAAAGCTTCTTGTCTAATATAGGGTGAAATTTTACTAGTGACCGATAGCGAAATCACAAGACGGGCTGGTAATAAAGAATAACGTTCCCCAAGGAACATAGGTTGAAATATGAGTAACTCACTTCAGCTGATCAGCAATTTTGCATTCGTACTATGGTTTATACAAGTGTGTTGCACTCACAGTGCTAAATTATTTTCATAAATGATAATAAGAAATTAAGAAAATGTTAGCGTCTCGGCCGGGTATTGAACCCGGGACCTGTGGAGTACCGTCCCACCGCTCTGCCACTGAGCTACCGGCGCCCCGACTTAGCGACGTACAAGCGATATCTAGTGTAAGTTATTGTAACTAATAACTTACACTATAAAAGATGTCGGGTTCAATCCCCGGCTGACGCTTAAAAATATTCAAATTATTATTTTCATTTGTCCATATTTGTTGTAGAATCCTGCTAGTAGTATTCAGCACAGTAGCGCTGGCCGCGTCCGGTCGCATCGCCTACAAATACCTGCGCAGGAAGCGGCGGAAGGAAATGGAGGATAGCATGAAGAAACAACTCGCGGCGGGAAGGAGGGAGCGGAGGGCTCATGCCAGAGAGAAGAACCTATCAGAGGTGCAGCTGTGTGTGGTCTGCACTGAGAACCCTAAAGAAGTAAGTTTGACAAACATACATATATCACGCTTATAATATTTAGGCAGAGCGTAAAAGGCCGCAAAACTGTAATTTACGCCACGTCTGACAAATGTTTGAGGGTCATTCGGAAAATTGTGTATCGCTATAGTGACAGGTTGTCAGCCCATCGCCTAAAATTGCAATACACACCCTCGGGTCCCTAAGTCACCTCTTACGACTCCCACGGGAAAGATATGGGGTGATGCTATTCTAAGCCGGCATCACACGGCACACAACATTAAACATTTATTTATATATTTATTTACGATTTATTGTACACAGGAACAGTAAAGAGAAAAAACACATAAAGAATACAGACACAACAGGCACTGCTTATGTCTAATAAGAAATTTCTTACAGCAGACCTAGGCAAGAGTCATGGTATTGCACGAAATGCGGATAAGACGTTGATTGACATTGATTAAATCCTAGCAAAAAAAAATAACCAGTTGACAAATGAGGTTCTAACATAATATTTTAATGCACATAAAATAAATACAAACATACATCAGCCTACTGCTGTCCACTGCTGGACGTAAGCCTCTTCCAGGATACGCCACAGGGCACAATCTCTCGTTTTCGCCATCCAGTCTCTACCAGCCGCCTTTTTTATTTCATCAAAAAATAAATAACACCTACATCAATAAATAAACACAGACATAAAGAAACAGTACAACAAGGCGGCCTTAATGCTAGGTAGCATTCTAGGTAGGTGTTATGTGTTCGATTTATCGTGAAATGACAAAAAAAATCAAATCCTTGCAAAAAACCCCTACTTATAAATAAAATGCTTTCTCCAGGAAATCTATTCACCCTACTGGTAAACCAGCATCTTTTCTGTCAGCAGAAAGAAAGTATATATTAAGTAAGAATATATAATGATATAAGTAAGAATGCAAAATTGGCAAAGTAAGGATTAATTTCAGTAAATCTAGCAGATGTATGAGTTCCTACAATAATCACACAATGATAGATGGTTCTGATGTTCATGAAACTTGAAACTGTTGAATCACGACAACCTGCTGCTAGACGTAGGCTTTCCCTATTGGGGGATAGTATTATAAATTACGAAAGCCAGTCGTAAAGTTAGTGGATAGCGAAACTTTAATACCGTTAAAATCAATTTCGTATTTGGCATTCAACATTCTCTGTTAACTTGCAAGTGTTTATAACATTCAATTGTCTCGATTACACGTTACTGACTAAAACGGCTAATTAAAAGCAGCACTTTCCGTTAAATAGCTTTAGAAAAGGATAGTAGATGTCATAAAATATTGTCCTTCATCTTCTATCCTTGTCTCAGTCTATTTAACAGAAAGTGACAGTGCTATTTTTAGTTTGAGATAATTAGTTGGTAGCATGGAATTGAGACTATACTTTGTAAATTATAAAATGATTCCCTTGAGCACCAGCAGGTAGCTAGATAAGAAACCCAGTGAGAGTGAAAAGGTCATGAAAAACTTTATGTTAATCTGAAATCTGTCACACACCCGTAAAAATAATCCGTTGGTAGCTAACTACACTATTGATGCTTCGACGATAGAGCGCGCCAGTGGCGTTAGGGATCTTGGGACATGGTTTGATACACAGTTATCTTTCCATGACCACATATCTAAAATGTGTGGATCATCTCGCAAATGTCTTGGTTTTGTATTACGGCAGTCAAATTGTTTCCAATCTACTGACATTCCTCGCCTACTTTACAACGCCTTCGTGCGGAGTAAACTGGAATCCAACTCTATGATTTGGAATCCTTTTCACTCCTGCCTCATCTTAGATGTCGATTTTCTTTACAAAAATATACGGTTTCTATCCCTACCTCTACCCTACGTCTTTCATACTGGGTATGGTGGAGTATCAATGCCTGAAAATCAGGCGAAACCTATCACTGCTGAAATATATATTTGAGCTAGTACGTGGTAAGATCCACAACCCATTCTTACTAGATAGAGTAGGATTAAGCGTACCAAGATCGTTTGCAGTCCGACCGTGCAGGCGGGAAGTGTTTGCTGTACCTTCCATGCGGTGTATATCATCGAGATCTGCCCTCTACCGAGAGCGCTTAAACTGATTAATGACATCTCGTTGACAGAGCCGGAGCTCGATATTTTTATGTGCTCTCAAAATATTTTTTATCTACACTCGTCTCATAATGTTCGAATAATGAATTCGAAAACAGATGCATAATGACCTACTTTATGCATTCTGCCTATAAAAACTAGGGTTTACTATAAATTACAGAAGCGTAATGACTTAATGAGAAAACTCTTAATACGATAAAGTTGAGAAATGAAACGAAGTTTTTTTTTTCCAATACTCAAATCGCTATCTTCCGCCGCACCTGACAGTTGTTGTTGTACGGTAATTTTTCGGATGTTGTTCAGTTGTTTTAATAGGTTTTTGTTCTGTTGTTGTTCAGATGTTGATTAGTTGTGGTTCAGATGTTATTTCGATGTTGTTCAGTTGTTGTACAGATGTTGTTCAGATGTTGTTCAGTTGTTGTACAGATGTTGTTCAGTTTTTGTTTCGATGTTGTTCAGATGTTGTTCAGTTGTTGTTCAGATGTTGTTCAGATGTTGTTCAGTTGTTTAGTTAAGTTATTGTTAAGACTCCACATCTAAACAACTGCTAAAGTATAGATTTTTAAAAATGCATATCAAGCCATATTACGTTCTCGTATTGAATTTGTCCTTGTATCGGGCCTTGCAATGGCCGGTGCGTACGTTTAGAAAAGTGTTTCTGAGATTTTTTGGAGAGTGTAGATAAAATAGTGTATGCAACTGCTATAATTAGGCATTAGAATGCTCGTGTCAAACTATTATCACACTCGGCTGCGCATTCTAATGACCCCCATTATACGACAGTTGCATAAACTACTATTTTGCGTCTAGCAACCGATATCTAGAATCGTTGTCAAAAGCGAGCAGCATTGTAGGAGTACACAATGGATAGTTTTAATCGTAAGCTTCTCCTGGAACTAAATTTAACCAAATGTAACTGCTCTGATAAGCAGCAAACTATAATATTGCATGTTTATTTTATTGGCATTAATAAATTTGACTTTTTTAAATATTAACATTAATTTATCTTTTGTATGTAAACTCAATTTGTTATTTTACTAATAAAACACTTTTTCACTAGTTCCACTAATTAAATATATTTGTTTAATTTGATATTAAACTAAATGCGACCGGTTTCGAACATCATCATCGGGCAGTTTGTTATGATGAAGTTACTTCTTTGATAATGATACTTTTTCCTGGCTAACTCTGTACTGTACTTAATTACTTATTGACTCAAAATTGTGTGCGCCTGGTTTTTAACTGTAAGCCATATGTGTCGTATTTAATAAATAATAATAAAATAAATTCGTTATTTACAGATAATCCTGCTGCCTTGCGGGCACGTGTGTTTGTGCGAGGACTGCTCCGACAACATCAAGGACCACTGCCCCATTTGCAGGGAGAGGATAGAGTCCAGAGCGCCCGCATTTATCACGTAGTCACACCCACAGACACGGATAGGTTGGCCGCATGTCCCGCAAAGAGTACGGGCGGCAACGCGTGACAGATTATCTTATAGTATACTGCAAAGAAGAGTGACGACAGAAGCATGGGTCGATACGCATTTCATTTTATTGCGTGTTAACAAAACAGTGGTGTCAATTTGATACAACGTTAACCTAAAAAAGCGTTGTCACTTTCCGTCAAATAGGTTGTGAAAAGGAGATGATCGCGACTAAAACTGTCTAATAATTTGACGCAAATGCGCATCTGTCAGAACTAAACGACAAATAAACAGATTACGATTAAATAATTAGGAATGGCGAAGAAACCACTGACTTCTATATAGCAAGTATGCGATCAGTGGAAGAAACTCGAGTCATCATGACATGAATAAGATATCTACTATCCTTTTCTAAACCTATTTGACGGAAAGTGACAGCGCTATTTTGAGTTATGAGAAATAATCGAATGACATCATTTTACATAACAATATATACAATATTGTTATGTAAAATTCAGCAATGTCACTGCATAATGTACTTAAAAGTAACCTCAAGCGCTTCGTTCAGGTGCCGCGTGTCTGACCTGATACATTACTGTGGGTGTAACATTGGGTGAAATATAAGGTGTACAATTTGTAATAACATAACACAAGTTGCGGTTACTATTAGTGTTAAACTATTAGTTATTAGGACAATGAGTTTGTAAAGCCTAATATAGTTGAAATATAAAGCTGTCAGAAGTGTCAGATAAACATAAAATCCTGTCCGAACTTTTTCAGCAAGATTTCTCTATTTTCGTGTAGTAGGTACTGTGAAATTGCAATAGAGTAGGTAAGTACAAATATAGCAACCACTACGAAGATCTTACCTTGCTACTGCAATTTCCTATTTTTGTATAAAATATTTTCAATAATGAATTCAAACTTAAGGGTCGGAATATAGTGAGCGGCTTGGCCGCTGCGGCCTGAAAGCGGTCAACCTGTTATTCGTGATATTACAAAGACATGTTCAAATACCAAGAGTTAGAGTAAAGTAATGTATGTATGAAATGCAGTATGATTCTTTGTCAAAAACTACTTGTAAATTCGCGACTAAAGCGCCTGGCCGCTTTAGCGCCGCAGCGGCCGAGCGTTATACGTGCTAGTACTCAGTTCCTTTGTTATTTTACAAGAGTATTATATTTTAATTTTTGTTTGTGTTGTCTTTCAAAAGTTGGGTAGCATTATTATCATTTGCGGACTTATTAACTGTTTCCTTAGCCACAAATGTATGTGCTTACCTTAGGTGGAGCATTTGTGAAATAAAAATGGTATTAGCAAAATAAATTGCACTTTTATTTACACTATTTACATTCTTACAATTATATTTAAAAACTGTGCAACGGTCCACCGCCACAAGTCCCTGCACACGTATTTTCTTCATCTAACAGATTGTCATTATCAGAGTCAGCATCACCATTTGTTTGAATTCCATTTTCTTTTGATTTTGAATCATTTATTCCATACTGCTGAAGTATATTATTCAGTTTCGTATTGCTAACTTCGGTAGCAGCAGCAATATCCTTGGATTTACAATCTGTTGAACACTTAGTTCCACACTTCCTATTACTGGATTCACCATTCACCGGGACATTTTCTTTCTTATTCCCACAAAGCCCCACTCTGCAAGGTTTACCTTTCGATCTACAGCTGTCTACATCAACATTTCTTACACCATTTTCTAAATCTTCAACAGCTTGTTTTAAAGCGTTTTCTTGTTTAGCATTGTACTCTTCAAGCATTTTCTTTGCCTTGGAGCTCTTGCCTATGCCAAGTTTAGGCAGACCCTTGTTGAGTCCTTCCAGGAGGACACACGCCTTGCAGACTGGTTGGGATGACACAAAGTTGCACCTGGTGCATATGCCCTGGGTTGGTAGTGATACTTCTTCTTTTACTGCCATTGTTTCACCTATTAATTAGAAAGGAAAGAGGTTACATAGTTGTTAACATTCAGAATTAAAAGAAAGAAAATATTAATTAAATAGGAAAATTATAAAACAGAGAAAGTATATCCATACCAGGTACCATTTCTACTATTGGCTCTAGTCATGATCATGATCACTAATAACAGTAACGCCCAATGCTCCGTTAAGCGGGTAGCACGCGTGGGCCGCCTGCGCGGCGAGCATGTAGAAGGCGCATCGTGACTAAGTAGCTGTAATACGACAAGGTGTCTTCGAGTTCGGTCGGGTTGTACTATTTGTGCCCGCGGCGGCGGCGGCAAACTGCGTCACAAAATGCTGCTGTTGTATTTTGCCTTAGGCCGCGCGCGCAGCCCGCTCGACACAGCGTTGGCGTTAATGGATTTATAGTATAAATGGCTGTCACTTTTTGATGACTGAATGTATTTCCACTTAATTCTTCTGTCACAACACAACTCGATGACAAAGGGGTGAAAAACACCTAACTCTAAATATGAATGCAATAAGTAACATTCTTGAATTCTATTACCTGAATAAATAATGTCCATGATACATGATGGTTTGATCTTCTCCATGTCCTTGAGCAGAGCCCTGGCATGCCCTCTGTAAGCGTTTGGAGCGAACACACACTCAGTGGAGAAATAAACCAGCTTCTTGTAGTGAGCATACATCACTATCTCTTTCTCATAGGTGTATTTAAGTGGTTTCACTCTTGGTATGGTACCCTCACTGCCCTAGAAAACAAGGTACAGACAGAATAATTAATACTGAATTTTGGGTCTTAGAACATAATATTGCAGTGAACAAAGTATGCATTTATTTAAAAACATTTTGATATACATTTTTTTTGTCCAAATTAGAACATTGTTTGCAAAGTTGTGTTAGTCAAATGAATATACACATTTATTTATTTCATATCACGCCTATATCCCATACAGGGTAGGCAGAGTGTAAATAACTGTAAAAACAGATTTATACCCAACATCTGACAAATATTTTACACATAATTCAGACTAGAACAATAAATATATTATACCTATATATATATATTCTTTATTGTGCATTAACAATACAATAATATTTGTTTAAAAAGTAGTTCACAAAGGTGAGCTTATCTCTATAAAGAGATCTCTTCCAGCCAACCTGTAAAACTAAGTACGAAATAAATACGTGCGGGGACAAGATTGCACACAAAGTAAAAATAAAAATAAAAAAATAAAACAACAATATGATAAATAATTACCCTACTGTAATTAACCTACTGTAGAAAATAATAATAATATACTTACTGTAGAAATAGCAGTACACCTTTTGAGTCTAGCAATGTCACCTCTAAGTACATTCATTATAACTGTTTCCGCAATATCATCAGCATTATGGCCAGTCGCAATACATTTTACACCCAGCAATGCAGCCCCTCTATCCAACGCCTGCCGCCTGAATACTCCACAGAATGTACAGTTATTCTTCCTACCTATCTGAGCTACAATCTCGTCCATAGTCCAACCATACAGGTCTTTGTAGGACAAAATTTTCAGAGGCATTTCATAGTCATCCCTGTTTTGCTTCACAGTTTCAAGACTGTCATCTCGGTAACCTGTGATTCCTTCATCTATGGACAGTAGCATTAAGTTTAAATCATAGTCATATCTTTCATTTAAAGTTTTGAGGACATATGCTAAGACTGTAGAATCTTTGCCACCTGAAGCACCAATTGCTACAGAGTCCCCTCGCTTGAACAGTTTTCCTTTTGTGATGGTGAAATGAATTTCCGTTTCAAATGCCCAGTAAAAGCATTCCTTGCATAACGCATCTCCTGTTTTAGGCCTCTGGAAGAATAATAAAAAGAGTTTGAGACATGGTTTAATATTAAATGAGTATTTTTTAGTAAATAAACATGGACTAACCTTTAGGACTGCGTTTTTCCCACAGCCTGTTCTACAAGGAACAGGCATTTTACCGTGTTTTTGCCTTATGTTATCTTGTATAATATGTAGGCCCACACAAATATGAGCAAGATATATGGGAACTATTTCGAAAATCCTCAATTCCAAGTTTCAAGAAATAATAACCTCGAGATTTGTTGGTAAGTCACTAGGTTCTTTCATGGTCAACAATGTATTAATCTAAATCATTTCGATATTTTTATCTTCATTTGCTCTGTCCTGGCAGTGAATATTTTTATGGTGATTATAATTTCGTAGAACAAACATTTTAATTTCATTGAAGCCCTAAATTATTGCACATAATGAGGAATTTTTTGAGCAAACTATTGTTTAAAAATTTTAGTAAAAACGTATCTCGTAAAACACCTACAACACATGTTGTTGACGTTTTGACATTGTTTTTCTTTTAACGCTAGGCTGAGGTTATCACTGAACAGCCTGCAATTAGCATCTTAAAAGATTCTTTTTATTTTAGAAATAAATATGCAGAAATGGAAGTTGATAGAAGTTAATATAATTTTGGAATAAAATGTAGGGTTTTCTAACCTAATACGTTTCAATACAAATACTCTAATAAAATTACATCAAAAGTTCAATGACATCTGATTTCCGAACGAAACTTGAAATTCCACTGTGCATGTTTATCGCAGAGATTTCTCGCTCAATTTATTTTATTTTTACCATATTAGAAAGCTTTAACTGTTGCGGTTTGTATAAAAAATGGTTTGATCGTCACGACAGCGATCGATTTTATAGTAACGACGCGATATCGCGATGTAAATGATGTTGTAACAAGTTGGTGCGATGTGTTGATGTGTCGGTGATTTCTTGTGATGTGGTGAAAAGATCAGTCGGAGGCAGGATGCATGAGTTGCTGAAGCACGTGCTGACGGAGCGCGACCTGACCCGCGCCGGGGACCTGTTTGCGGTCCCGGACGCCGACATCGTCGATGACCTCAATGAAGTGGTAAGCTACCTTCCATTTATGATTTCCTGGTACTACATAACACTACCGGTTTGTTGTCTACCTGTCGGCTTCATCACCTGTGTTAATACTTGGTAATGACACACTTTCTGCTGTAAAATGCAGCCTCATCTATAGCAGCACATTCTTACCCTTAGCTTAGAAAAGCTTACAATAATCTTTCAAGTTTTCAACATCAATTTAACTTTTTATAGATCATACATCGATAGAATTCGGTCCCAAATATCAACTCATTGGCCCACAAATACATGATTCTTTCTATTTTAACAAAATTCATAAAAATTTTGTTTGAAAACGAATATTTACAACATTTAGGTGATGCATGTTACTCACTCATAACTAAATAAACATGAGTGAAACATAATGTAGGGAAGTATTGACAGAAGTATGCATTAGTAGAAAAACTTTCTTTACACAATTATTTTCAGTTTCACTCAGAGTAAAGTTCCTCTCTTATTTAACAAGTAGGCTGTTGAAAAACTCTGATACTAGGGTTCATAGGGTCGTTGGATGACTTGGTGTCCCACACGAAAAGAGAGAGAGAGAGAGAGATTAGACAAACAAGTATCACTCATGATATAAGTTTACACAACTTTCTTGTTATTCACTTGGTAGAGTTTAGCCCTGTATGTTTCTGCTGCTTAAGACAGCTGTCACAGGTGGGCAGACATGATCTGTCAGCCTGTGTTATAAAGGCTGTCTTAAGCAGCCAAAACATAGAAGGCT
Source organism: Tuta absoluta (assembly GCA_027580185.1). Lineage (NCBI taxonomy): Eukaryota > Metazoa > Arthropoda > Insecta > Lepidoptera > Gelechiidae > Tuta > Tuta absoluta. Next base: position 2,633,253 of record JAQAHW010000003.1, read on the forward strand.
AAACTCTTGACTAAATAAATAATAAGTAAGTTGCATAAAGTTAAAGCTACATTAAAAAGTTCCTTTCTCTGAGAATATTGCATTAGTAATGTTATGATGTTGAATTTTATATAATCTACAAATAGCTATAAAATTATGCATACAGGAATTGAGTTAGATCTAACTTTAGCTAGATTACTAATGATGATGCAACTTATCTAGGAAGTTGTGGTTAGCTTTTTATCTCATTTGCTGTATTAGGAGTTTTCTGTAGTTGGTGTATTATGATAATAACATGAATTTACATTAATTTTAAGTATAAGACGGGTCTATCGCGATAGTATTTAGGTAAATATTAGTAATTTACCTGTGTCCTGACGTTTCAATACAGTTTCATGTTTTGTGGTCGCCGGTTGACCCAGTCTTATACTTAAAATGAGTGAAAGTGATTGTAAGTGCTTCAAAAGTTATATGAATTTACATTGTATGGATATAGTATAGTTTTCTGCTATGTAGGGCTTTGAATTGCTTCATCCCAATTCTACATAGGGGTCATTGGGGGTGTTGTAAAAGCAACTAAGGGATAATCATCCAGGGAATGGGCAGCAGCTTTTTCTGTGAATGCAACATCCTACACTGCACTCAACAATCCACCAAGTATGGTGTGTATTGCAATACCCCCCAATAGAGGGAAGCCGATGTCCAACAGTAGACTGTTGTGGCTGGTAATGTGTAAAAATTTGTTTATTAATTATTTTTTGTCTTTTTAAATAAACTTGATCTTTCTTCAGTAGACAGAAAAACAGACTAAGTAAATACAAATAATATTTTGTATTCATCTTAACAATAAAATATTTTTACAAAGTCTCTGTAAAGAGCTCGAAACTTAGGAGTTGTTAAATTCGAAATAAACACAACTTAAACCTTGATTTATAATCAGATAGACTAAAATGACATTTGGTGGGTTGCCACGTTATCACTACATAGTATAAAATAAAGTCGCTTCCCGTTTGGTGTCTCCTTATATCTTTAGAATTACCCAACGGATTTTGATGCGGTTTTTTTTATTAGATAGAATAACTTGAGAGGAAGGTTTATAAGTATAATTTATTCCGGGAAATAGTCACATTCCCATGGGAAAACGAGAAGCCCAACTGGTAGTAAACTTTTAACCCCCTTTTGACACCTTTAAGTATTAAAATTTAAAAAATACTGAAACACGTATTTCATTATTTTAAGTTATAAGTCTAATCAGAAATTTTGAAATAGATCACATTAAAGACAAAAAACTTTCATACAAACTTTTAACCCCTTTTTCACCCATTTAAGGGTTAAAATTTTAAAAATTCTGAAACACGTGTTTAATTATTTTAAGTTATTAGTCTAATTACAAATTTTGAAACAGATCGCATTCAATTAAAAAAACGAACTTTCATACAAACTTTTAACCTTCTTTTGACCCTATTAAGGGTTAAAATTTCAAATATGCTGAAACACGTGTTTAATTATTTTAAGTCATAAGTCTAATCACTAATTTTGAAACGGGTCACACTTAAGACAACGAACTTTCATACAAACTTTTAACCCCCTTTTCATCCCTTGGGGGATTAAAAAAACCAGAATTTTATCAGCCTAGGAACGGGATTTCCGTCTTTACCGAATTTCGCATACTACTCTCCATTATTGTAAATCTCAAACACGCAAGGATTTTTTTTTGCATTTTTGATTTTAATCCTTAAAGGTGTCAAAAGTTTACTACCAGTTGGGCTACCCATTTTCCCATGGAAATGTGACAATTTCCCGGAATTAATTATACTTATAAACTTTCCTCTCAAGTTACTCTATCTTATAAAAAAAACCGCATCAAAATCCGTTAGGTAATTCTAAAGATATAAGAAGACACAAAACGGGAAGTGACTTTATTAGAGTGATTCAAGAGGATGGTTTTTATGTATGTTTTATGCCGGAAGAAGGTCTGTTTTCAGTGGGAAATCAGTTAGCAGCGGGTGAAACCGCTGGGCGGGCCGCTAGTTGTATTTAAAAATAAAAAATTAATAGTGTTGTACCCAAATGATCATGATTCGAATAGTGTGATTGAATCTTTTTAAAAATAATTTTTGTTAATTTCAATTTTCATTAATAAATTCGCCTTAAAGACTAACATACTACTTTTTTCTAAACAAACTAACTTCACGTTTATTTCCTGTCTGATGTTGATGACCGACAACAATAGGTTTTTGTTGTTATTGTCAGAGGATTTGAATTTATTTACCAGGTTCACCACAGCAGCAAATTAAGTTATAAAATTTGTTTACCATATGGGTTACCCATTTTTTTTATCTGGTGGAAAAGGTAAATGTAAAAATAAACCAAATAAAAAAAATTTGCATTACGCTCTAAAACCAGTTTCTCACACCAACAGTTATAGTAGAGTGATACAAGTGACGCACCACACTAACATGTTTAGCAGAGTGGTACTAGTGACACACCACAAAATTAGTTATAGCAGAGTAATACTAGTGACACACCACAAAATTAGTTATAGCAGAGTGATACTAGTGACACACTACACCAACTGCAGCTGAAATATTTTCATACGGAAAGTTGTTCAGTTTCATGGTATGTATGTATGTATGTATCATAGTAGTGATATTTTATACAATTAATAGCTAGACATATACCTAACCTTGAAAAATGTATAGACAACATCACGTATTCCGATCTTATTTGTACTAAATAAAGATACCACTATGTATTATGGTTTTTACAGAAATAAGTAAAGTAAGTGAATTGAATATAAAGACAAAAAGGTCACGTTGATAGTCTCCATAGTAAAATATCCGAACTCATGTACCTACCTCCGTTATCTTCTTTTGATCTTTTATTACTATAGACCGACCGCTTTAAAGTAACAAAATATCCATTCAAAGAAACACGGGGGACAGCATGCGCCATTCGTACAAAGTGGGGCGGGGTAAATGCCAGAGAGGGGAACGAGTGTCGCTTCTTAGCGGTTAGTTTTCATGGCTACAACCAAGGTCAATGCAAATGTTTAATTGAACGCAAATGAGAACATGAGTAGTAAAGTATTCAACCTTACATTTTAAATTACAATACTATTCATTGTTGATTTCTTGAAACAAAACGAAAAGTTGCGTATAAACGTAAAGTAACGTATATTTACTCTTTTACGTGACCGAGAGTCAAGTATTTATTATGCATATTTATTTACAAATATAACTCCATCGAGAAATCATCTCACAACAGTTCAATGAATAAAATGAATGAGTCAAACCACAACACTAGACTTACGCTGGCAACATTTTAAAAAAATAAGGCTGTTCTTAGCTGTCAGTTTAGTCTATCTGATTATAAATTAAGGTTTAGATCCATTAAAATTGTAAATAAATTAAAAGGTAGATGTTTCATTAAAATTACATCAAATTCCAACATTGATTCATTCAGAACAATTTGATTTGATTAGATACCCCTTTTTCTTGAATTCCATTAGATTGTATCATTTATACATTTTCAGATACAATGTATGTATGATTGTTGTTTACTAAAGCAAGGCCATTCCAATAAGCAATATTTGACAGCTGTCAGTTCCAAACTAAAAGAGATGTCAACATTAGTCCCTCTGCCATAGCATTAACACGAATCTGACAACTGTCAAATATGGCTTATTGGGATCGCCGTACTGAGGTGTAAACATTTTATGCGTAAGTTTTTTTTTTACTTACAGCTCAAACAAATAACAGAAATATCCTCCCGGCCAGACTACATTCGCAATGACCGCGACCAGGCTCTCATAGAAATATGCGTGACCAGAGTGACATCATGTATCAAAGAGACGGGGACACTGGACAAGTACTGTGGGGCTCTGGTGTCGCTGCTGGAGTCCTGTCTCCATCACAATTTGATGCCGCTAGGACATTTGAGGGATGATGATCCGCCGCATGCCAAAATTGCCTCGGACATCATTGCTTGTATTGTTTTGGTAAGAATTCCTAATTCATAATTAGTTTATTTGAATTTATAGCATAACAGTCAAAAGACCAAAGCGTTACAAGCATTATCTCATTAACATTGTCCATCACGTCAATAATATCTATATTAGTAATATTTAAAAATACATTTAATAAAGTGGACTTTAACAAAGTAAAATAGATCTACCAACAGGTTACTGTGGGATAACTTTTAAATCTAAAAAATTCAAGTGTCCTCAAACCTACTCTTCACAGAAGCAATTTAAAAAATGGTAAAGTAACACATTGTAATGTTTTATGGAGTTTGACGCGCGCCGTTTACAAATTAAAGAACTGAATCACATCATCACCAGTAAACACCATCCCAATAAGACATATTTTGACAGATGTCAGTTCCATACTAAGAGAGATGTCAATAAAGGAAAAATCTCTGCATAAGCACGAATTTGACAGCTGTCGGCTTATGGGGATGGCCATACTGTAGTTTATTTTCAATTAGCCAAAGAAAAAGGGCTAGGACATGTGCTGAGTGAGTCTACATATTTATAACTACTTTCCCCAGGTATCATTCCCAGTGCAGTCCGATAAAGAGAACTATGGCAACAAATCTGTCATGGAGCTATTCTTGCCGGTGGCAGTCCAATTCCTTCACAAAGGCAACCGCGAGATCTCGAGGCATATGGCGAGATACCTTTCACTGGCCGCCGTGCACCACGCGTGTCTGCTCAAGCCACATGTGCAGACCATCATGGACTCTATCATGTCAGGTTAGATTGGATAGATACTGTGAAAAGATGGTTACGTGCCTCGGATGGCACATTGGGTGAAATAGTTCCCACCTAGCGGAGCTGATCTTACGTGCGAGCTCCACAGACGTCCCACTCCCAACCCGAGAAAGTAAGCTGTCGATCCCGGTTGCTGTCTATGAAGACGACGGTTATTAGTTAGTATTACACAACCATGTCAGAAGCCTACTAATAGTAGCCAGTGGCTAAAAAGCTCTAAAACTAGAGTTTATCGGGTCTTTGGACGAATTGGTGTCCCACACGAAAAGAAGAATATAGATACCAATTCTATTTCAGACCTTCTAGTTTTGTTTCAAGTAGGTAGTTGGAGTGTAGAAACTTTCTCGATATTTACGCGTAAGTATAATGTGTGTTGTAAGTGCGAAGTTGTAATGTCGCCGCGAAAATCGCCACTAACGGCGATTTCGTAAAAACCACAATATACCAATGATAAATAAATGGCGAAAGTTTCGCTTTCTGTTTAAGTGACTTCTTAATAACTTCTACCAGGCGACTAAAGGAATGGAGAGCTTCATGTGTATTACAATTTTAGGCGACAGGCTGACTACCTCTCTCGATAGTGATACATTTTTTTTTCTGAAACGACCCTCAAATATTAGTCGGACGCAGCGATAGCGACCACCTCACTCTGCTATAGCTGTTGGTGTCTCACTCTGCTATAGCTGTTGGTGTCTCACTAGTCTCACTCTGCTATAGCTGTTGGTGTCTCACTAGTCTCACTCTGCCATAGCTGTTGGTGTTTTACGGACATAAACACTCTGCCTACTCCGCAAGGGATAAAGGCGTGATAAATGATGTATGTAGTTTAGACCACTTAGTTTATTAGGTATCTATTAAGTTTATTATATTGTCTATGTATGTATTAGAGTGTATTGTATTATAGTATATGTAGGTGTTTGCACTATTCCGCTTACATGTTTGCACTTTCAATATCACCCAAAGGTTGCCTTAAAGGGAATGCTGCTTTAGCATTAAGGCCGCCTTATTGTACTGTGTTTTGTCTTTCTTTTACTTTTTCTCGATGTTATTTTTGTGTGCAATAAAGAAAATATTATTATTATTATTTTCTTTTCCAGGCAACTACCCTCTCTGCCGCATCCTAACTAACCTATACGAGGTCTGCCCTGAGCCCCTCGAAGGGCACACGACCGCGTTAGTCTCTCTACTGCCCCACGCTGAACAAGTCGAGAAGAACTCCCTGTTCGCACTGTTCGAACAGATAGCCGTAAGGAGACCGGAGGCGCTGAAGACGTGTGTGCCGCAACTGCTGTCGTACTTGTGCCCGAACACCGCTCCGAGAAGTGACGCGGGGTGCATGTGTGTGGATATACTGCAGGTGAGGATAGCTTCTAGTGATCGCATTGTATTTTTTCATAGGTTGCTATGACATTTCTCATACTTAGGCACAGTGACGCTCCATAACATAACATAATTCTTTATTGCACAAAAATAAAATATTAGGTCCTTACATATGAAATTGTCGTTTTGTCGTACTGGCCGCTTTGATCACAAATTTCTCCTATTTGGTTAGGAATTCGAAATTCAAATTTATACAGCTATTTCCACCATGTAGTTGTGTTTCGTAAACCGTCATTCATTTGTTTTTTTACTTATCTTTTTTCTGTTTGCATCGCTCAATTTACAAAATGGAAAATTTGAAATATCGCGTTATTTACGAGTACGAGTTCCACCGTGGCACCAGTGCTGCGGAAACGGCTCGAAGGGTTAATGATGTGTATGGCGGTTGTGTCGCAAAAGAAAACACAGTGCGTTTTTGGTTCCAACGTTTTCGTTCTGGAAATTTCGACCTGCAAAACAAGCCCCGTAGACGGCCGGAGACCCAAGTTGATAATGAAGAATTGAAGGCTATTGTGGAAGCGGATCCATCGCAAACCACGTCCGAATTAGCTGCAGGCTTCGGTGTTAGTGATAAAACTGTTTTAATCCACTTGAAGCAAATTGGAAAGATTAAAAAACTTGAAAGGTGGGTTCCTCACGAATTCAGTGAAGCAAACCGGCAAACGTGCGTCAACTGCTGCGTTACATTACTTGACCGGCACAATAACGAAGGGATTTTAAATCGAATCATTACCTGTGATGAAAAGTGGATTCTCTACGATAATCGGAAGCGCTCATCGCAATGGCTGGACCCTGGCAAGCCAGCCAAAGCCTGCTCCAAGCGAAAATTGACCAATAAAAAATTACTTGTAAGCGTTTGGTGGACTAGCGCCGGTGTCGTTCATTACAGTTTTCTCAAATCTGGCCAGACGATTACGGCAGATGTCTACTGTCAGCAATTGCAAACCATGATGGAAAAGCTAGCTGCTAAACAACCGAGGTTGGTCAATCGCTCTACGCCACTGTTGCTTCACGACAACGCTAGACCACACACTGCACAACAGACGGCTAGCAAATTAGAAGAGCTTCAATTGGAATGTCTAAGGCATCCACCGTACTCCCCGGACCTTGCTCCAACAGATTACCATTTTTTTCGAAATTTGGATAACTTCTTGCAAGGGAAAAAATTCAATTCAGATGGGGCAGTCCAAATCGCCTTCAAAGATTTTATTGATTCCCGTCCGAATGGTTTTTTTAGTAAAGGGATCAATGAACTACCTATGAGATGGCAAAAGTGCATAGATTACAATGGCTCATACTTTGATTAAATAAATATACTATATTAAAAAAAATCGACTTTTTGTTCCTCCCCATACAAAACGCCAATTTCATATGTAAGGACCTAATACAACAATTAAAAACACAAAAAATTCTATACACGCCGGTCCTTTTAGCGCCAGACTCTACATATCGTTGGGACTTTTAGTAACTTACGAGTGCAGATACTTTTGCTTAGGAGTAGAGTTTGTGCGGAAAGAGAATAGGCGTGAACAAAAATTAACTAATCATTTTTTATAGGTTGTTATGACATTTCTCATACTGCGGCACAGAGGCGCCCTCTATTCCACGCCTATTCTCTTTCCTCACAAACTCTAGCAAGAAATTACATCTTAGCACACAACACAATAGTTTAAAGCTTTTTTGAGAGCAGTTAAATCCATGCTTATGCTTTGGCATAAGGTCCTGTTTCCTTTGTTTCTTTTAGTTATAAAAGAGGTGTACAGACAAAATAGGCTTTATAAAGTGGCCCGGCCGTTGGTTCTCTATGCTGCAGGTGAGGACTAACTTAGGAGTAGCAATCAATTAAGAAAAAACTAAGGATTGAATGGCGTCACTCCCCACTGCGCCACTTTCCTGTTATTAGTCGGGAAAATGTGTAAATTTTTTACTGCGTTTCGGTTTCGCCCATAGATATCGAATTGTTTGTCTATGCGTTAAAAGTCGTGCCCGGTGCCAACAGCAAAAAGCTTTGAGTTTTCCTCCCATTTTCATTGATATATTGATATGATATTGTTTTATAATCATAATAAACACGGGCTGTTTTGTTTGCATATCCTTAGAAAGTTGACTCTGTACCATAGAAATCGTATTAGCTGGCCTAGGGCGGCCTAGCAGACGGTTACATACAGGGTGAAATTTTACAAGTGACCGATACTGAAAACGAAGAACGATCTGATGATAAGAAACATAGGTCGAAATATGTCAAAAATATGTTTAGTTTCCATAGTAATCCAAGCTGTTCAGCAATTTTGCATGGGAGGTCCAAAGGTTTACACATATTGACCTATGTTCCTTGGGAAAAGTTGTTCCTTATCACTAGCCCGTCTTGAGTTTTCGCTATCGGTCACTAGTAAAATGGCACCCTATACAGGGTGTAAGGAAAAGTACTGCGTTCCTTTAAATGGATGATCCAGCCCATGAAACTAAAAAACTTTTCTCATGGAACATAGGTCGAAATATGAAAAAAAATAGACCAGCCATACAAAATGTAGCAGCCGACCAAGTCTGGTTGTATGTGAGGTCTAAATTGTTTTTTTATATTTCGACCTATGTTCCTCGAGGAAAGTTTTTCAGTTTCATGGGCTGGTTCATGCCTTAAAAGGAACGTAGTATTTTTTTACACCCTGTATAAATGCTCTGATTACAGTGGCAGAGACCCCTCACTACAACTGGACATGTATTTCTTCCTCAGGTGATAGTATGTCTGTCTCGCACGAGAGTGACGCTGGTTCTGGAGCACGGAGCAGCTATAAAGAGAGCTTCACGACAGCCGCATGCGTCGCCGCAAGCCGTCGCTTTGGTCGCCGCTGTACTCACTCAACTTGGATTCACCAGTCGAGTACGTAATAACAATCATTATTAACAACAGCTACAGTCCACTGTTGGACATAGGCATATTAAGGGGTGTTCGTTCGCCATTCTCATAAATCTTGGCAGGCGATTGGCTACCGCGCTGTGAATGCAATATAATATCCTTTCCCTGCATGAATTTATTCTATAGTTGCTTTTTACCTTTTTACGATACTTACGAGAAGAAATTGGATATTAAAACGATGTGTATACCACATCAGATAAATATTGAAGGGTTTTAAACTTGATATGGGAAGAGATAAAGACGTGATTAGTATCTTTTAATTCCAAGTTTACAGAGAATATCCATTGAAGTAACATTTCTGTTCCATTTACTCAACAGGAGCGTGCTCAAGAAGCGCTAAACTTCGTACTGGACAGTCTCTCATCAGCTGACCGCACGAGTCACGGCGCACTGATGCGGGAAGCCACGTCTCTCTGCAGCGCGTATCCAGCTCTGTTCACTGACAAAGTGCTCTCTGCCGTTAGGGCTCGCAACAACAATAGGTAAGATCTATCATCAGCTGACCGCACGAGTCACGGCGCACTGATGCGGGAAGCCACGTCTCTCTGCAGCGCGTATCCAGCTCTGTTCACTGACAAAGTGCTCTCTGCCGTTAGGGCTCGCAACAACAATAGGTAAGATCTATCATCAGCTGACCGCACGAGTCACGGCGCACTGATGCGGGAAGCCACGTCTCTCTGCAGCGCGTATCCAGCTCTGTTCACTGACAAAGTGCTCTCTGCCGTTAGGGCTCGCAACAACAATAGGTAAGATCTATCATCAGCTGACCGCACGAGTCACGGCGCACTGATGCGGGAAGCCACGTCTCTCTGCAGCGCGTATCCAGCTCTGTTCACTGACAAAGTGCTCTCTGCCGTTAGGGCTCGCAACAACAATAGGTAAGATCTATCATCAGCTGACCGCACGAGTCACGGCGCACTGATGCGGGAAGCCACGTCTCTCTGCAGCGCGTATCCAGCTCTGTTCACTGACAAAGTGCTCTCTGCCGTTAGGGCTCGCAACAACAATAGGTAAGATCTATCATCAGCTGACCGCACGAGTCACGGCGCACTGATGCGGGAGGCCACGTCTCTCTGCAGCGCGTATCCAGCTCTGTTCACTGACAAAGTGCTCTCTGCCGTTAGGGCTCGCAACAACAATAGGTAAGATCTATCATCAGCTGACCGCACGAGTCACGGCGCACTGATGCGGGAGGCCACGTCTCTCTGCAGCGCGTATCCAGCTCTGTTCACTGACAAAGTGCTCTCTGCCGTTAGGGCTCGCAACAACAATAGGTAAGATCTATCATCAGCTGACCGCACGAGTCACGGCGCACTGATGCGGGAAGCCACGTCTCTCTGCAGCGCGTATCCAGCTCTGTTCACTGACAAAGTGCTCTCTGCCGTTAGGGCTCGCAACAACAATAGGTAAGATCTATCATCAGCTGACCGCACGAGTCACGGCGCACTGATGCGGGAAGCCACGTCTCTCTGCAGCGCGTATCCAGCTCTGTTCACTGACAAAGTGCTCTCTGCCGTTAGGGCTCGCAACAACAATAGGTAAGATCTATCATCAGCTGACCGCACGAGTCACGGCGCACTGATGCGGGAAGCCACGTCTCTCTGCAGCGCGTATCCAGCTCTGTTCACTGACAAAGTGCTCTCTGCCATTAGGGCTCGCAACAACAAAAGGTAAGTGACAAAAACGTCTGTCTTGTATTGCGCGGCCATCGTAGTGTGAATAACTGCATAACTAAATGCATTTATTTTATGCTTATCCTGATTGAATGAGGCAAACCTCGTATTGCCATTTTTATAAACAATAACTTTCCCGATGAAACACAAATTTAATGTAATATAATTAAAAGTTTAATTTGACACTAAATGCATTTATTTTATGCTAATCCAGATTGAATAAGTCAATTCCGTATTGTTTTTTTTTAAATAAAAAATGACTTTCTCGATGAAACACGAATGTAATATAAAGTTTGATCTTCGTTTAATTTTTTTTTTAAACCTTGCGCATTGGGAAAGCTCCTAGTCAGCACATCATTTCCGGATTACATTTCAGGTAAAAAAAAGTAGTCCATCTAAACTTCCTCTCATAGTTTGTTACAATTTCAATAGCAACCGTCCCCGCTCAACCGTGTCCGAAGTCAACCGCACATCAGGCGGAGTGACCATCGTCAAGCTCGGGGGTCAACCACCCCCCGTGACCCCTGTGACCCCCGTGACCCCTGTGACCCCTGTGACCCCTGCGCCCCCCACCACGGCGGGGTACACCCGGCGAGCCAAGTTGGGGGACTCCCGGAGCACGGGGAGGCTCCACCCGGGACCCAATGCGCACCGAAGTATGACCAGGCTTAATGTTGCTGGTATGTGTAGTGTAGTGCTTGTAGGCGCATCCTCTGTACTCCTGGTGACACTGAAAATAAAAATGAAAATGAAATAACTTTATTCAATGTAGGATAGCATTATCACTTATTGACGTCATGATCGGTCACTCGTGACTCCCGTGACCTCTGCGCCACTGGTAATCCCCGCGACTCCCCTGACTCCCGCTTTCCTGACACTCGGGCTCCCATGCAAAGTATGACTAACCATAATGGGCTTGTAAGGTCACATACAATACATTAACAGTAACAACTGTCCTCTGCTGGACACCAGCCCCTCCTATTAAGCGTGTTGCCATACTACGCTTGGCAAGTGGATTGGCGAGCGCAGTGCAAGATATTGCTTTCACAAGGAACGCTGCTGCCCATTCCCTGGATGAATTTATCCCTCAGTCGTTTTTTACGATACCCACGGGTTGTATTGGGGTGATGGTATTCTAAGCCGGCATCTCATAGCTACGAGAGGTCACATGTTGAGTAGTGATTCTAAAACTAATGCTTTCGATATTAGTTTCTAACAATTCGTAGTGGTATTGTTTCAGTATGCTAACTTATTGGTATTCATTTCTAACTTTTCTTTCAATTTGGCATTTTCTTTTCAACTAACGAGTCTGCTTTTACGCTAAAAGGTTGTAGAAAATTTGATGCAATTACTAAAAATCACAAATACGTTAGATAGCGTTTTACCGTGTATTTAAGGTCTTCGATTTGAAGTTTTTTGTACCAAATTTTAAAACACTTCCCGTGTTAGATAATGCAAAATTTTCAGGCGCGGGCATGATTTAAACCTGCGACTTTCGCATTAATAGTGTATTAGTTGCAAAACTAACCCGGTAGATGGAGCCGTGCCACGCTTTACTGGCAATAAAATACACTTGCAAAATTGGCGGACAAGAAACGAGCTGCGGTAGCCCAGATAGAAGAGGCGTCGCCATTATATAATAATGCAAAAGTCGCAGGTAGCGCTTGGAAATTTTGCAATATAAAAAGTTAAAAATAAAAAGTTTTACTATACTATATATATTTGACAGGAGGTTCAGTAGGAGGTTTGCATAAAAGCATGACACGTCTCTCGTCTTCGCAACAAATCAACTCACAGCAAGGCTGCGTCGGTCAACTACCAAATTCCGGTAAGATATTTTTCATTATTTTTATACATACGTACATATATCACGCCTTTATCCTTGCGGGGTAGGCAGAGCGTAAACGGCCTCCAAAAACGGTCATTTACGCCATGTTTGACAAAAAAATTAGGGTCATTCGGAAAATTGTGTATTGCCATAGTGACAGGTTGTCAGCCAATCGCCTAAAATTGCAATACACACCCTCGAGTCCCTTAGTCGCCTCTTACGGGAAAGAAAAGGGGTGATGCTATTCTAAGCCGGCATCACACGGCAATATTGTTTACACCCAGTATAAACTGCCCACTTCTTTTAAAGGTGTGAATGTGAACGGCAAAGCATCCAGTGGTAACATCTCGGCTCACCCGGCGCACGGCGCAGTGACGGTCACCGCCGTCGCCAGCAGGCTCCCCGCGAGGAGCAGGCAGCACCATCATAACATCGTCATAGGACCCAACAACAATCACGTAAGGCCAGGGTCTGAAGTCTGCTAAATATCGTTTCAGTTGTATGTTTATTTATTTATTTCATTTATTTAAGCCATAAATTATATGTTAAGGTACAGTTGTCATCTTATATAATTAGGATCAATGCAATTTTACCTAGTCAGGTGTAGCTTACAGTAAAAGCTATCCAAATTAAATTTTACAATAATAGAAAATATAATTATCGCAGAGATTTAATTAGTATAAATTAATTTAAATTAATGTCATGCTGTTGAATACAATTTACAATGTCAAGATAGCGTGTCAGTGGCATGGTTTTGGGTGTTTCGTATTCTGCTAACAGTTTGAAGTATAGAATGTCACAGTGGCAAAAGAATGATAGTTGCGTGTCGCTGGCCTGACAATAGCAAAAAAGCAATGAATATATAAAAAAGTCTGGGCCCTGAATACTACTAATGATAACACAACCTAAATCCGTTTAAAATTGTTTTATTGTGATGAGTTATAGTTGTGCAAACTCAAGAAAATATTGTACTAATAATTGGTTAATTTATTTAAGCATGGAACTGTGATAATAAAATTTCTCCAAAATACTTTCTGTGCGAATGGGTATTTAAAATTATAACTAGTTTAAAAAACAAAATTAAAACAAGGCGTTACTGCACGCAAATTCAAATGATAACACAGTACCTATATTTTTAAAGGTCGGCCCAACGATAATCTCGGGCCCGTCTTCCATATCCATCAACCCTTCCACCGGCAAGTCGACCGACGCTCTGACACCTGTCACTTCAGTCTCCATACAACACTCTAACACAGCACTGGGCAGAGTATCCGTCATCAACAATAGCAATAGTCCAGCTGTTATATCTCAAGCAGGTCAGTACTGAACATTGTTTATTTCACTCGTTTCGTAATGTTCTGATTACAAATTCATTAAAAGTTGTATAAAAACCTGCTTTATGCATTGTGCTTCTATATAATAATGAAAAAGAAAATTGTTTAAGAAACCAAAAGCTGTATTACAAAATATATTAGTATCACTATAATATTGAGAAATGGAGAAATGAAACGAATTTTTATTTTGGTACCGAGAAATGTAGAAATGAATCGAAATATTGGGACGTGACTTGAATTGTGTAAACTTGTGTCAGCATTTGTTTGTTTATTTTTCCTATATTTTAAGGAATAAATCATGTACAATCAATTCGGCATTATATGAAGTTTTACTCTTGCGGTAATTACGTTTCATATTTTAATGACGCATTTTATTTCACCGTTTCTTATCAGGAATATCAAGAATTACAATGTTTGAACAGCTTGATAAAATAAGTCTTAAATTACACAGGTTAAAACATAAAATCAGTTTAAATTCAAAACACGAGAAGAATATGAAATCTTGGTTTCAATTGTGAAAGGGTTGACCAAAAGTAATACTTTATTAAAGTTCACAAATCAATGTTTTTGATCGTTCACATTTTATGTATAATTGTATTAATTTTGCGCAGGGTCAGGAGTGTCGGTCGGGCCGAATCCCAACCCTAACCCGATATCGATATCAGGGCCTGTCACGGTGACCTCCCGCCGCGCGAACAACACTAGCGTCACCATGATCAACTCCAGCTCCAATAACAACACTAGTTCCAACCACAGGTAATCATCATCTCATCTACTAGTGATGTTTAACCACAGATGCTACAGGGTGTAAACGACGGTGTACCAAGAAGTTTGCAGGCATGATCAGACTATGAAACTGAACAACTGTTACTATGTAGCCCATGTTGGGAAACGAAGTTTATTTTCGAGTTTCCATAGGAAGTAAGTCAGTTGATCGGGAATTTTGTATGGGAAATAGACATCGATTTTTTAAAGAAGCGTTCCCTGCTAAGGGCCTGCATCGAACTTTTAAAGTCCCTTTCCCACTAATGGCAAATACTGTGTGTGAGAACAGAGCGGAATCGCCATATTTAGACGATTCTTCACTCTTTTGGAAATTTCTCGCCAAATAAACAAGTTAGCAAAAAACTGTACGACAAGAATCTAGTTATGTAAAAGACGTATCATATTCGCAAAAAATGATGTCTTATATTCATAAGATTGCTATACACCACGCAAAAAAGTGTAAAAATAAACCAAACTTTGAAAATAAATCTAAAGAGCATACTTTCTTTAATCGTGTTTTGCTGCGACCAGAATCTAGGTAATATAATGAAAAATCATTTAACATAAAAATAAGGTGTCAATTGTATTCACCAACAAAATTGCAGGCATCCAAAAATACCCATTTTTCTCACAGCGTGCCCTTAATTAATGTAACATTTTATCTTCAACTGCGCCAAACCGCCTTCCAAGTGTGATGAGTATGGCAATAATAATTGCGGGAGACCCTTGTCCACCAGTAGACTGTTGTGGATGTTAATGTAAAAGTCTCAATTCAATGTTACCGACTAAAATATCTAAAAAAAATAGGATTGTCACTTTCTGTAAAATAGGCTTAGACAAGGATAGAAGATGCTTGCTGTTTAAATTGTCTATGATTTTTCGCGGTATATGTCAAAATTAAGCGGCGATTAAAATTTAGCGGTTAAACATACAAGGAAATCTGCGAAATGGCGCGGCAATTTTAGACTACTAGATTTCCGCTGCTTTGCTTGCTGCGTTTGCTGCCACTCATTTTCCCGTGGTAATAGTTCTTTTCCTGCGGTAAAAGTAGCCTATGTGTTATTCTAGGTTATACTCTACCAAATGTGTTCCAAATTTCATCCAAGGAGGTAACAAACACACACACAATCTCTCAGATTTATAATATTAGTAAGGATTTAAGACATGACATGACTAAAGTTGTCTATGACATATACTATCATTTTCTAAACTCATTAATATGGTGACAGTGCTATTTTAAATTAGCCGCTTAAGTTAGTAACATTGAATCGAGACAAATGTAAACTTGTTTTGTGTTTGATCGTACTACAGAATAAGCGTGTTCGAGCCGTACCCGATGCGCGACACGGTGCAGCACTTCTGCGAGAAACACCTGGACAAGATCAAGGCTTACATGGACAACGTGTCCTTGAGGATACCGCCGCCAGCCAAGTGCACCATCGAAGGTAACGTGCCCTCCGAAGCAAGCAGCACTTCTGCGAGAAACACCTGGACAAGATCAAGGCTTACATGGACAACGTGTCCTTGAGGATACCGCCGCCAGCCAAGTGCACCATCGAAGGTAACGTGCCCTCCGAAGCAAGCAGCACTTCTGCGAGAAACACCTGTGGCCTGTGCTATCATTGAACAACTACAATTCTACAGGCGAAAAAGTGGCAACATCGCGCCAAAATTAATATTTAAATAGCAACACTGATGAAAATTACAACTACAGGCGTTTTTTGAAGCTACAGGTCTACAATTTTACAAGTCACAGCTACAGGCACCTGTAGATTTCCATCGACAAACCATAATGTAGATTTTGCTTTTAAAAACACAATCGAGCAAGTTTTTACAGGTGTTCATCAAAAGACTTGTAAACTACAACTGTAAAAACTTACAACTTGTGAATAATTTTACAGGTCGTCTAACCTAGGTAATTAGTTTACAAGTGCAAGATTTCTGCATAAAAATCTATTCAATATGTTCAGAAGTACTCAAAATGCGTTCCTTGCCAAATTATTTTGCTCGAGGCGTTAAATAAAGCAAAACTTTATCGTCAATTGTGGATTATTATTATTAATTCACAACAGTACTATTTTAACGTACTCTATCAATAATATGATTTTAATTAGAAATATTGTTGATTTCATTTTTATAATTTCCTTTTTATTCAAATAATAATTTTCAGTGTAATGTCTTATATATTTAGCTAAGTGTTTACATACTTTCACATTATTTAATCTGTGCTTATAACAATGACATTGAATTTGAGTGAATGAAGTGAATGAATCGATAGTGTTGTACATTGACTTGTAAAATTTACCTGTAGTCGAGATTTTGGAGCGGTACTGACAGTGGTAGCTTTACAAGTGTCTTCATAAAACGCCTGTAACCTGTAAATTGTAACTACAAGTGCGTTACAGGCAGATTTCCGCCTGTAAATGTGGACCTGTACCTGTACAATGATAATACATGGCACTGGACAAGATCAAGGCTTACATGGACAACGTGTCCTTGAGGATACCGCCGCCAGCCAAGTGCACCATCGAAGGTAACGTGCCCTCCGAAGCAAGCAGCACTTCTGCGAGAAGCACCTGGACAAGATCAAGGCTTACATGGACAACGTGTCCTTGAGGATACCGCCGCCAGCCAAGTGCACCATCGAAGGTAACGTGCCCTCCGAAGCAAGCAACACTGCTGCGAGAAGCATCTCGACATGCTACACTAACTTCAGTGACCAGAACTGATTTGTTTCGTACCCTACCTATTGCTACAGAGTAATGTCCTTTTCATAAACGTTTAAGTTTGAATTACAATTGGTATAAGTTTTCTAAAATCATGGGAAAAGGTAAAATAAGTAGGAATATAAGCTGTTTGTCAATTTTGTCATTATAATACTTTCTAGCTGAGACTGTTGAATTTTTTCAGCGTAATGTTTCGAAGATTATCTGAAGTCATCAAACTTATTAATTAAGGTAGCAATATCTTCCAGGCAACCAGGTAGTAAGGAGTAAGCTTTTAAAAAGTAGTTGATGCGGGATAGTGCAACAAATAAAACTTTGTATTTTATTATTCCAGAGCGTCGTTCAAAAAAGCTCGCCCGTTTACAATTCGCGTGCGGCCGCCGCGGCCCGCACTGCCTCTACGCAAGAACACTGTTCTCTATGAGAACCAGAGCGCCCAGGGTCTGGATACATCTCATGTTTCTGGCATTACAAGCGAGACATGCTTCGGCACTGTCTTCCAGAGACCCGACGGTGGCCAGTTTGAAACATTGCTGGGATACTTTAAAATGCGAAAATAAGACGTTTTTGACGCTGGTTACAAGCGCTTTCCCGGGGATCAAGGTAAGAAATTCCTAAGTCACCAAAACGCCTTTAATCTTTATGAGAACCCGGGCGCCCAGGTTACAAGTGGCTTCCCAGGAATTGAGGTAAGACACTAAGCCACCTTTATTCTCTACTAGCTTTTACCCGCGACTTCGTCCGCGTTAGATAGTTTTTTTTTAGGCAGAAGTTCTAAAGTAGGTATGTGTATACATAGTAAGTGTGACAGTGATATTAGAACAGTTCTTATCTCTACTGTTTAAAGATGACTTGCTTGCTTCTGTTGTTAAAGGGACAATTCAAAATTTGCTATCCGGCCTGAGAGATCAATATTTATAACCAATGAATACAAAAGTCAGTAGATAACAGAGTACTTACTCCAGAGGTGCCGATTTGAGCACACTAAAATGGTTAGCATAAGTAGATTAGACAGATCAAAAGGTAATATAAGTTACTGTTATACATTTTTATACCTCTATATACCACATTTTTTGTTTTTCTGTCCTCGGTAAAGAAGGCAATGTCCTTTCTCAACTTATTCCCATCATACTGAACAACTTTTGTTCTGAAACCATTTCTGTATCTCCAATAAGGTGGGCTCCTGATGGTAGACCTGATGGTCTACATACGGTACTCCAGATCCTCAATGTCCTTGTGAAAAGAAGCGGCCCATCATCATGAACAACTTTTGTTTCGGAACCATTTCTGTATCTCTAATAGTTTACGTGGTCTTCTGATGGTACACCTGGTGACATAAGGTACTCCAGATCCTCAATATCCTTGTGAAAAGAAGCGGCCCATCATACTGAACAACTTTTTTTTTGGAACCATTTCTGTATCTCTAATAGTTTACGTGGGTTCCTGGTGGTACACCTGGTGGTCTACATAAGGTACTCCAGATCCTCAATGTCCTTGTGAAACGAAGCGGCCCATCATACTGAACCACTTTTGTTTTGGAACCATTTCTGTATCTCTAATAGTTCACGTGGGTTCCTGATGGTACACCTGGTGATCTACATTATGTACTGCAGATCCTTAATGTCCTGGTGAAAAGAGGCGGCCCATCATACTGAACAACTTTTGTTTTGGAACCATGCCTGTATCTCTAATAGTTTAGCTGGGCTCCTGATGGTACACCTGGTGGTCTACATAAGGTACTTCAGATCCTCAATGTCCTTGTGAAAAGAAGCGGCCCATCATACTGAACAACTTCTGTTTTGGAACCATACCTGTATCTCTAATAGTTTATCTGGGCTCCTGATGGTACACCTGGTGGTCTACATAAGGTACTCCAGATCCTCAATGTCCTTGTGAAAAGAAGCGGCCCATCATACCGAACAACTTTTGTTTTGGAACCATGCCTGTATCTCTAATAGTTTAGCTGGCCTCCTGATGGTACACCTGGTGGTCAACATAAGGTACTCCAGATCCTCAACGTCCGTGTGAAAAGAAGCGGCCCATCATACTGAAAAACTTCTGTTTTGGAACCATACCTGTAGCTCTAATAGTTTACGTGGTCCCTGATGGTACACCTGGTGACATAAGGTACTCCAGGTCCTCAATGTCCTTGTAAAAAAAAGCGGCCCATCATACCGAACAACTTTTGTTTTAGAACCATGCCTGTATCTCTAATAGTTTAGCTGGGCTCCTGATGGTACACCTGGTGGTCTACATAAGGTATTCCAGATCCTCAATGTCCTTGTGAAAAGAAGCGACCTATTATACTAAACAACTTTTGTTTTGGAACCATACCTGCATCTCTAATAGTTTAGCTGGGCTCCTGATGGTACACCTGGTGGTCTACATAAGGTACTCCAGATCCTCAATGTCCTTGTGAAAAGAAGCGGCCCATCATACTGAACAACTTTTGTTTCGGAACCATGCCTGTATCTCTAATAGTTTAGCTGGGCTCCTGGTGGTACACCTGGTGGTCTACATAAGGTACTCCAGATCCTCAATGTCCTTGTGAAAAGAAGCGGCCCATCATACTGAACAACTTTTGTTTTGGAACCATGCCTGTATCTCTAATAGTTTAGCTGGGCTCCTGGTGGTACACCTGGTGGTCTACATCTATACTCCAGACCCTCGAATGGTGATAAAAAGTAGTCTATGTCCGTTCTCGGTATGCTAGCAATCTCTGTGCCAAGTTTCATGAAGATCGGTTCAGCGGTTTGGCCGTGAAAGCGTAGCAGACAGACAGACAGACAGACAGAGTTACTTTCGCATTTATAATATTAGTGTGGATAAGAACTCGAGCTCCCAGAGTCTGGATACCTCTTATGTTCCTAGAATTACAAGCCTTGCTTCTGCTTAGTCTTCGAAATATCCTACCGTTGAAAATTGGAAGCATTGCTGGGATACGTTGAAATGCGAGAATAGGAAAACAAAGGTTACAAGTGCCTTCCCAGAAATTAAGGTAAGATATTTTTGCCTTCATACTATGAATGAAGGCCTAGAGTCTCGATAAATCTCATGTTTCTAGCATTACAAGCGAGGCATGCTTCTGCATCTCTGCAGATTCGGGTATCGCTGCACGCCACGGGAGCCGCAAGCGCACTGAGAAACGTCACTAGTGCTCCCTGTCATGCGCACCCGCCTTTACCCCCGAACCGCCTGTCAATTCCTCCGCTCCCAAATACTTCTTGCCCCGCGGGCGTCCCGCGAGTTATCTATCCCTAACAACAACTGTCTATTCCAGGAACAAGAAATGCTTCTAAACGAGCTGCGAGCCGCCGGTTTCTTCGACGTGTTTGAGCTGAACACGACTCGAGTAGATGGCGTGACGGTGCCCCCCACGCACGCCACGTGGGGCTGCTTCCTCTGCAACCACCCCGAGAGGGCTGTGGGCTTCCTGGCGGCTGACGGCCAGCCTGTCATTGAGGGACAGCTCAAGGAGAAGAAGGGCAGGTAAATGCCTATCAAAAATGTTATACATACATATACATACATACATATATCACGCCTATAATCCCTTGCGGGGTAGGCAGAGCGCAAACAGCCGCAAAAAACGGACATTTACGCCACGTCTGACAAATATTTGAGGGTCATTCGGAAAACTGTGTATCGCCATATTGACAGGTTGTCAGCCCATCGCCTAAAATTGCAATACACACCCTCGTGTCCCTTAGTCGCCTCTTACGACTCCCACGGGAAAGGTATGGGGTGATGCTATTCTAAGCCGGCATATTTACCGAATTTTAAAACACGAGGACTGTTAGGTATAGTGTTTTTGCAAAACAACTTGCAAAATCAACAACAACTTGAGAAAACATGAAAAAAATTTAAGCGCGGGCAGGATTTGAACGTGCGATTTTAAACTTTGAACCTTTAAGTCTAAGTCTATAATTTTTTTTTTAAATGAATTTGTTTTCTTTACTGACAAAGATTTTCATTTATCAATGATTTGTGGGTGCCATTCTATGTATAGAACAGAAGAGGAAACATGCTGAGACACTTGTTACAACATGACGACCTCCTAATAGTAGTTTATGCAACTGTCGTATAATGGGGGTCATTAGAATGCGAGTGTCTGTTTATCACACGAGGCGCAGCCGAGTGTGATAAAAGCTTGACACGAGCATTCTAACGCCTAATTATATGCAGTTGCATACACTATTTTATCTACACTCTCCAAAAAAAACTCAGTTATACACTATTCCAAACGTCCGCACCGGCGATTGCAAGGCCCGATACAAGGTCAAATTCAATACTAGAACGTAATATGGCGTGATGTGAATTTTTGAAAATTCTATACTTCAGCAGTTGTTTAGATGTCGAGTCAGCAACTGAACAACAACTTAACAAAACAACAACAACATCTGAACAACAACTGAACTAAATCGGAACAACATCTGAACAACAACTTAACAACATCGGTACAATAACTGAACAACATCTGAATAACAACTGAACATCTCAACAACAACTGTACAACAATCTTAAACAACTAAACAACAACAGAACAATTCCCGTACAATAACAACTGACAAGTGCGGTGGAAGACGGCGATGAATATTAGCAAAAAAAAACTTCGTTTCATTTCTCAACTTAATCGAAGTAAAAGCATTCTCATTAAGTCATTACGCTTCTGTAATTTCTATAAAACTGTAATATCTATAGGCAGAATGCATAAAGTAGGTCATTATGCAACAGTTTTCGAATTCATAATTCGAACATTATGAGACGAGTGTAGATAATAGTAGTTTATGCAACTGTCGTATAATGGGGGTCATTAGAATGCGAGTGTATGTTTATCACACGAGGCGCAGCCGAGTGTGATAATAGTTTGACACGAGCATTCTAATGCCTAATTATAGCAGTTGCATACACTATTTTATCTACACTCTCCAAAAAAAACTCAGAAACACTTTTCTAAACGTGCGCACCGGCCATTGCAAGGCTCGATACAAGGTCAAATTCAATACGAGAACGTAATATGGCTTGATATGAATTTTTGAAAATTCTGTAATTTTGCAGTTGTTTAGATGTGGAGTGACTTACCTAAACAACTGAACAACATCTGAACAACAACTGAACAACAACTGAACAACATCTGAACAACATCGAAACAAAATCGGAACAACTGAACAACAACGGTACAACAAATAAACAACATCTGAACAACAACTAAACAACATCTCAACAAAAACCTAATAAAACAACGCAACATTACCATACATCAACAACTGACAGGTGCGGCGGAAGTTGGCAATAAGAGTATTGGCAAAAAAAACTTCGTTTCATTTCTCAACTTTATCGTATTAAGAGTTTTCTCATTAAGTCATTACGCTTCTGTAATTTATAGTAAACCCTACTTTTTATAGGCAGAATGCATAAAGTAGGTCATTATGCATCTGTTTTCGAATTCATAATTCGAACATTATGAGACGAGTGTAGATAAAAACTATAATGGAAGGAAATAACGAGGGAAGAAGAGGCAGAGAACGACCAAGACGAGCGTATAATATAGATCAAATAAAAAAAAATAGGTGTCATGTCTTATAAGGAATTTAAAGAGAAGGCTCAAAATAGAGCAGATTGGATATTACTCCACCGACAAGAGCGAGGCTCTTAAATTAATGATGATGATTCTATGTATGAATAAAAGGCTTGTGAAAACTTTGATTTCTATATTCTCATGTACTTTCGTCCAAAATGAATTAGGCTAGTTGGGCCTCGGTGTCAATTCGATAATATCTCTAACTAAAACAGAATTGTCACTTTCCATCCAATAGGTTTAGAAAAGGATGGTAGATATTTTGGTCATGTCGTTGTTCATAAATGTCAATGGTTTCTTCGCCATTTTAATCATATAGTCACCAACTTTTTCGTGGTAGGCATGTAACGCATAAAACTATAGACGATTTGGTGCGCCGCCATAGCATGCAAAGTTTTTTGTGTAAGCTTTTTTAGTATCAACGTTTTGTCAAATAAAACGCGGCGGGCTATGACGGTGACGAGAAAAACTGGGTAGGTAACTGCAGTGACATCAAAAATTGGGAGTATCCTTTTTTGTCCGCTCCGTTTTTCATGTCTGGTGTGCTTTTTTGTCTGCTTAAGCGCGTAAATAGCATCTTAGTAGAGGGACGGAGGGAGGGACTTAGTCCTCAAACCAGGGGGAACAGTTGCAGGCCCCCCACAAGGGGGAGCTTGGGGGGCGCGGCCCCCGAACATAAAAATAAACTCATTGATGCAAATCCGACACGAGGGAGACCACCGTAGCAGTATTTCTGGATATGGAGAAGGCGTTCGACCGTGTATGGCACCCGGGCTTGGTTTTTAAGCTGTCCACATCTACGACTCCTCGGCGAGTCGTGAATATCGTGGCCACCTTCCTAGAGAATAGGCGCTTCCAGGTGGCAGTGGAAGACGCCCTCTCCCAAGTCCGAAGTCCAAGTCCCAAGGTAGGTGTCTGTCTCCGGTATGCTATGCCAGGTACACGGATGACATCCCGGTTGAGGGCGGCACTAAGCTGGCGCTCTATGCCGATGACGCTGCATTTTTCTCCGTGTCCCTCAACACGAGGCACGCGGTCTGGAAAATGCAGATAGCTTTGGACGCCCTTCCAGCCTGGCTGGCAAAATGGAGATTGACGGTCAACGTGGGGAAGACCCAAGCGATCATCGTGGAGCGTGGTCGAAGAGATCCCCCGAAACTGAAGCTCCATGGAGATCGGGTGGTCCGCACAGGCTATATACCTAGGCGTGACCAAAGACCGAAACCTGTCCATGGTCCAGCACGTGAAGAATGTGATCGGGCAAGCGGGGGCTGCCACTGCTTTGCTCCGACCCATTCTACGCTCGAGACTCCCGTTGCGCATGAAACTAGGCGTGTACAAGGCGTACATCAGGACTCGCCTGACGTACGCCGCTACGGCATGGTACGCGTTGGTCTCTGAGACCAACCGCCAAAGATTGCGGGCCCAGCAGTCCAAGGCGTTGCGAGCCATCGCCGAGGCGCCAAGGTTCGTCCGCAACGAAGTCATTCGGAGGGACCTGAAAGTCGAGACCTTGGATGAGTTCGTCTGCAAGCTCTCGACTGGGATGTTCGCGCGCGCTTCGAAATCTGGCCCCGTACCACGCGCGCCCACCCGACTGGAAACCGTATCCTCGCGAGCTCGCTGTGGTGGAAGAGCTCGCGGAGGACACTGACGTACCGGACTGACCTTGGTCGCCGGCTGGTAGTGTGCTGTCACCTTGATAGCTCTCACCAGTCGGCGGCCCCCACTAGATTGACCCCTAACAAGACCCTACTTTGACTTCTGCCGGCTGAGCGGGTCCGTTCCGGGCTAAGCTCGGCGGCCAAACCGGATGTAACATTTCGCCGCCAGGCTGGAAGGCACTCACTGGGCCTCCTTGAACAGGGTCCCACCCGGTGGGTGACTCGCCGGCGGTGCACCGGACAAGACTGCGGCCGGTTCTGTCCGGCCGCGCTTCGACCGCTAATTGACTCTTCGGGCCGTGGCGAAGTGTTCCCACACTCACCACGACGGCCCCCAACCCCGTGACCAGCCCGCTTTCGCGGGCGGCGGCAGAAACTACGCCCAGGAGGCTCTGCCTCGATGGCGTCTCCCCGACGGCCTCACGGCCGTCGAGAAGAAAACCCGGATTGATTGACTGACACCTTCTCAGTAGGTTTAGGTTAGGTTAGAGTTGTCCCCTGGAGCGAACGAAGTGAGCGACCGAGAGGCGAAATCATTATAAATTATGTTATAATATATTTTTACATTACAACAAACCAACAAAAAAGCGCGCCAATTAAAATATGAAACGAACGGTTCCTGACCTCACTTGACCTGTTGTCAATATTTTGATGGTTCAAAGGGTTTTTTAGGTCCAATTTTTAGCGTTTCCCTATTAAATATGGCAGCTTAAAATTGTTGCGGCTACTGCTCTGACGTAGAAAAAGTTGACATACATGGACACGACCCGACGATTTTAGTGGCGATGATCTTATGGCGGGTGACAGGAGTGATGCCAATAGGCAGAATGGAGGGTTCCAGGTGGTGTCGGGAAAAGGGTAGCTACCTGCCTGGCCGGGTGTTGTGGCCAGGGGACCGACTGGTCCACCTGGATAGAATTGGAAGTTGTATATATGCGTTGCGCGGTGAAACACTTCGATACGTGTAGCGTGATGTTGCAGTCAGGCGTGGCGAAGCAGTGCTGGGTCCAATGTCCACGGTGAGTCGGGACGTCTACGGTGAGTCGAGACGATGATGGAAGACCAGTGAAGCTGCCGTGCTATGACTGCAGTGGGTGCTGATGACGTAGTGGTTGATGCGTGGTTGAAGGCTGCGAAGTCCAAGGTAGGGGTCACCAATATGGCGGGTGACAGGAGTGATGCCAATAGGCAGAATGGAGGGTTCCAGGTGGTGTCGGGAAAAGGGTAGCTACCTGCCTGGCCGGGTGTTGTGGCCAGGGGACCGACTGGTCCACCTGGATAGAATTGGAAGTTGTATATATGCGTTGCGCGGTGAAACACTTCGATACCGCGTTTCAGGCTCTTTGTTCTGTCACGTGGCGCCATCTTGCAGCTATGTTGGAACTTCTGTTGCGTCTTGCTTGCTCGTGAACCACTTTGAGTGAGCTTCTTGTCGTAGCTCCCAGAGGTCGCTACAATCTTTTATCCTTGTCTTTACCTATTTGACGGAAAGTAACAGCGCTATTTTAGTTAAAAGAAGTTATGGAATTTATACCGTTACGTACCAGTATAATTCGCATCATAATAAAGTTTTTTTTTTGTTTTAGATGGCGGCTGTTTCGAAGATGGCGGACTAGATATTTCACATTATCGGGCGCACATCTTAGTTGTAAAGGATCGGTAAGTAGTATTTATAAATTATTCATTTTGTTTTATCTAGTATTCGACCTGACCTTTTTATTTTTCATTAATGTAACCCTTCCTTACTTTTCAATTTCAATCATAGTTTTACCCGCGCCAAATCCCTATGCGATTAGTTTTGTAAGGCTTAGTTCTGGTTCCTCGTACGGTTTCCTTCTAAACATGTTACTTCTGAGCTTACTTAATATTGTCACACCTCGGACACTGGCGCTTAAATGTATGAAACAAACGCGTTGCTACGCACACAGTCTAAGCTCGCGTAGGTGAACGCCGGCCATGCTTGTGTGTGTGAGACAACATGTCAGGGTTGCCGCCATTTTGCGTTCGCGAATCAGGAATGCAATGTGCGGCAGTAAGAAATGACCTTCGTCGTCGCGTCCTTGCTAGCCGGTGTCTGAGCGTCCTCCGAGCGCGGGTGGGTGGCGCTTTTAGGGGGAGGCAGGGAGTGACCATACTGTACGCTAGTACTATTAATTATACTGTGATATTGTATTTCTAGAGCGGCGGCGAGAGCATAGACATCAATCAAATCCGCTCGGTCAAAGTGTCCCGCGGCGCGCGGAACATCCCCAAAGCCTTCGAGATCTTCACCGGCGACCAGACGCTCATACTCAAGCCTAAGGACGGTAAGAACGCAGAAGAATGGGTGCAGTGTCTTAGTATAGCCGTGGCTCATTCGCAAGCGAGAGATGTACCCGCTAAAGCGAATAGTTTACCCGCCAGGGGACTCACGCTCAAGAGCTTCTAATTACCAGATTCGTACTTATACTGTCTGATTCCTACTCAAGTCTGAAGACGGTAAGAACGCGGAAGAATGGGTGCAGTGTCTTAGTATAGCCGTGGCACATTCGCAAGCGAGAGATGTGCCCGCCAAAGCGAATAGTTTGCCCGCCAGGGGACTCACGCTCAAGAGCTTCTAATCACCCGACCTATACTCAAGTAACTTGAGTAATTTAAACCTAAAGTAACTTGAGTAATTCGTACTTAAGTAATCGAAGTGACTCAAGCAAGATTCGTATTGCCAAGCTTACGTCAGGTTTGACACCCGAACCGCCAATGTAAGTCTTTTGCGCGCGGCATAAGAACGGTCCAAACTGTCTAACCCAGCCTGAGCTGAACTGTACTTAAGTAATTCAAGTAACCCAAGTGACTCAAGCCATACTCGCACTTAAGTAACTTAACCCTAAAGACTATATAAATGAGGAAGAATGGGTGCAGTGTCTAAGTATAGCTGCTAATATAAAAACACTGCTGCTATAAAAACACTATGGAAAAACGCGTACATTAGTTTTATAATTACAAAAATCTACCATTATACTCTCTCTACTATTAGTAAAATAACTAAATGACTAAGGCCCGTCGTACATTTCGCAAAAATCTATTGAAAAATATGTTAAAAATGGCCTCCCCTTACTCTTACTCCAGGAATTGTATCGAATTTCCTTTCATCCTGAATAAGCAATTTAAACAAAACTATGGCAGCTATAAATGTTAAGGTGTAAGGCTTTTACTCGGTTTAATTTATAAATCTTTTAATAGATTCATTTTCTAATATGTTTAAGGTACGTTATTTTATAAAAATATCTACTTAATGGACTGACAAGATGACTTATTAAACAATTTAGATCTCGCATTTTATGAGACTTAAAATGTTCTATTTTGCAAAATATTATTTGCAAACAAAATAATAACATTGTGAAAGGGAATTACTAACATTCGTAAGTATAGGCACAGAGTACGCACACCTATACTCCGTTCAATTCACAGTCGCGAGCTGTCAGATTCATACAAAGTTTGTTTACATTATAGGCAATTCTTAATTGAACGGAGTTTAGAGACGACACTTCGTACCAGACGCGCTCCATTATATTAGCCTACTCGCTGAACGAGAATCTCAGCTGGGATGCGCGCGCATCGCTGCGTGAACGGTCGTCGCGCGGGACACATTTTAAATGATCCATCGATTTCTTTAGTCATGTCGATATACTTTGATGATTTCGTATGTAAAAAAATACTCGAAAAAATGCCACAGCGTTTTCATCTTATTAAATCTAAAATTATTCCACAAGTTTTCTAAAAATATTATTATGTAAATACCTGAAAACCTTACTTGAAAATATCTAAAAACATTGATAGTGATACCTCCTTCTGGAATAAAAATATCAGCACATGACATGCTTATGTCGCTGAAGTCCGCGCGGGGTAACACGCTAAGGGAGGAGGTAGGTATTTAAAGCGCGACTTTTTGGGCCCAGACAAAGAAGTTCCATTTCTACACGGTAGACGGTAGTGTTATTATTTATTCTATGGTATAGGTTAATTACCAAAAGACTCGAATTTTTATACTTTTCTTTTTCAAAATATAAAGTCCAGTTAGTAACTATAATACGATAGCATCACCCTATTTCCCGTGTATTGTGGGAGGCGTCTAAGGAATTCGAGGGTTACCATGTGTATTGCAATTTTAGGCGATGGGCTGACATTCTGTCACTATAGCGATACTCAATTTTCTGAATGACCCTCAAATGTTTGTCAGACGTTGCGTAAATGTCCGTTTCATAGCCGTTTACGCTCTACCTACCCTGAAAGGGATAAAAGCGTGATATAATGTATGTACAGGTACATTGAAAATATGTAACAGGTCCTTTTTCCTTTTCTTCAAATGATTACGAACGGTTTGTTTAAATATTAAATACATACTTACATAATAAATAGAGGCCAAAATAGATTTATAATGCTCAGTTATTAGGGTGATATCATATCAATCACATTCCATTTGCTAAGTCGAATAGCTTAGGCGTTTTAGTATTAGGTTTAATTTTAAAATGTACTTATTAAATGACTTGTGTTTATATAACTTTAAGCTGGATTAGAAGCTTTTTTCTGCATAAGTCTTTAAAGATTTTCCTGCGTTACTTTGCGAGATTTAGTTTAGAAATACAACGTGAAAGTACAATGGAATTATACAACTTTTGATAGATTTTAATTTATTTGATGAAAAGTTTTGAATATGAAATAATATATTTAATGAAATATAATTGATGTCACTGCCTGTCACTATGGTGTTACACAATTTTCGGAATGACCCTCAAATGTTTATCAGGGGCCCGTTCAAGCAGCTGTCTTTCGTAGCTCTTTTATACTTTAACAGTTACAAACCGCGTTTTGGAGCGCATGGTAGAATATTTCTCCTGACTGGCGTGCTAAGGCCGTACGCTCGCTCACGCGGTTTCACGCGCGGGACGGCCCGCGCGGGCCAGATTTGACAAAACACAAGATTGGCGCCCCGTGACGCGGCCTGCGGTCACCCGCGCCGCGGCTTCTGCAACCCGCGACATAATATAACCCGTACGAACACGACGACACTTGCCATATTACAACTACCTAGGCACTATGCGCCTTCTAAATTTGGACGGGTAATAATGGCGGCGATGTCAGACCGCCGCGCGGATCCCGCGAGACCGCGCGCGGCCTCACGCGCGGGCTGGCCCGCGCGTGAAACCGCGTAAGCGAGCGTACGGCCTACAACGCGGTTTTATGACCTGTCATCGGAGAAAATACCGACTATAGGAGAACCAGCATGAACGCGCCCCAGACGTGGCGTAAATGTCAGTTTTTATTCGCGTCCGCTATTAGGCGTGATATATGTATTTATATATATAAGGTGTAAAAAAATTAGCTGAGAATATTTTAAGGGGTGAACCAGTACGTGAAACTGAACAACTTTCCCCAAGGAACATAGGTCGAAATATGAAAAAATAATTTGACCCTCCCATACTTAGTGTGTTACCCGGCCGGGATAATTTGTATGGGAGGGCCAATTATTTTTTTCATATTTCGACCTATGTTCCTTGGGGAAAGTTGTTCAGTTTCACGTACTGGTTCACCCCTTAAAATATTCTTAGCTAATTTTTTTACACCATGTATATTATTTTTACAAAAATTTCCAGCGCTGTTAGGACGTAAACCTGCTTCTTTCGCCATCAATATATAATATTTGATGCTACTTAATTAAGAGCAATTCTCAGGCTACAAAATACATGCTACGCCGGTGTGGCCTCGATTAAAAGTCGACTGACATGAGGTTATTTTAATTGACCCCTGACATTTTACTTAATGCTATTTAAACATAACTGGCATGTTGACTGAGGCCTGTAAATGTTAACTGAAAACTGAATTATTGAGATTTGTTGGCTCAAAGACTGAAAACTGGTCATATTATCTTATTTTTGACATCGTTTTTAGTCTTTCAAAATTAAACATTCCCGTCCTTTGATTATTTTGACAAAAAGTCTATTAACTTTGGTCTCAAATTGTATTTAAAACGTTCTTTTCGATGACTTTTTTAGAAGTAGGTTTTACAAATTAGTTTAATTTTATATTTAGGTTTTTTTCCATCACTTGCCGTTTTGAAAGCACAGCATACATTTCTTATTTTACTTATATTGTATGATCAAATTCAATTATTATTACAGTCAGGTTATTTTAGGTATTCTATATTTTTTATCTTATATAGTTTTTAATTTATCTTTTTGTTCATTTTAACTTTTACCAAATATTAAGTGTTCATTGGTAAACCAAATCCTTGTTAAACTTTGACTGTGTTCATCGATTTCGTTCGTAAAGGAAGAAAGAGACAAACATAATATTATAAATATTGAACAGTTTGGGGACTTTTTTTATGTGGTGCTTTACTTAATTCTATAATTATTAATTATACATTAAATTATAAGAAGAATTGTGACGTCCATTATTTGTAAGCTGACAAAATATGTATTGTTAAGTTTTAGTTTGTAGTTATTCTAAGTGCAAACGATTAATTTTTATTTTTGACACAATTTCTTGTCAGTCTTGTAATGCAGTGCTGTTTTATTTATTATTAGCTAATTATTTATATTAAAAGTGTTTACATTTGGCAAAACCAATTAATTCAGCTTCAATAAATTTCTCCCAGTAGTGTAAATAAAAAATACATCAGCATATTAATTTACTTTTTAAATAAAAATATTGTTCATAATCAGCTCTCGAACATGACGTATTTACATACTTTTAAATATTCTTCGATCTTTTTCGATATCGATATTTATAGTTATGTATGATAATGATTTGTACAGATAAATATTATATTTATAAAGGTTTATACATGTTAATTAAGTTTAAGTTAGTTGAAGAATACTTATGAGATTGGTGCTACGTTTTATAATAAATATTTGTACCTTATTATTATTCTAAAATCAGCGCTTCCATAATAGAGTTACTAATGTTATAATAATAATACGATAAAATTTACTTCACTTCCATTTCATAAACTGGAAGTTGTCTAATCTGTAATAAATCCAAAATAAGTGAACTCTTCAAGTTTAATTTTGTGTTATTAGAAATTTTGAAACACATACATATTTCTACGCTTTGGTTTGTGAAATATCCGATTGGCGCTAGTACTTACATAAAATGCTTTATTTACAAATAAAATAAAGTTCTGTTTGTATGAAACTATTATTTTATTTCATTAACATATACTTAGTCTTAAAATAAATTAACAGCACGAATGTAATGTAAATGCATAAACACTCATTACATTTATACAAATCATTTAAATAAGTTTTCCAGGAGGCTTATTTTTTAGCTGCTTTTTAAAACCAGCATTAGGTTGTATGGCCGGCCTTTTCAGTTTGACCAAACTGTATGCTTCATCAAACGCCATACGTTTATACTGCATCAAATACGCTATAGCAACCGTAGAAGTTCGCGAGACGCCTGCATTGCAATGCACCAACACATTCTCTTTTAGTTCTACAGCTTCGTGAATAAAAGGTAAACTTTCTTTTAAAACTGGCTCAATATTAGTTTCAGGCAAATCTAAACATTCAACAAACTTATGATTGGTTGCGACTTCGACATCGATACCGAGACTTAAAACGTGTTTAATGTCATATTTCAGTAAGGTGTTACTCGCAGTGCAATCTTGAGATCCGATGTACAGATAATCTGATATAAGTATAGGTATATCGTCAGGTTTGGTATCAACAACGAAACCGTATGTGCTCGGTCCTAAGATCTCTTTTTCGTTGCCTTTTTCAACGTATCTTCTTCCGTCTACATTTGTGACAACCGTCTCTGTGTCTTTCAGTTTCTCCTTTTGTTTCTTTAGTTCAGCTAGAAAACTCATTTTGTCTACAGTACTATCATTTAATTGATGTCCAGCCACTTACTGTAACATTAAGAACATTCTTTCTTAACTTGTTAATCTTTCCACAATACAGTTTGGCACTGGTAGATATTATTACAAACAATAACAATCAGTGGTTTATTTTGCAGATCACTGTATAGTTTCTGCGTCAAATTACTACAAATCTCACTCTCAAATATACTCTACTTCAACCTCATTCAGTGTCACTTTCA
Source organism: Tuta absoluta (assembly GCA_027580185.1). Classification (NCBI taxonomy): domain Eukaryota; kingdom Metazoa; phylum Arthropoda; class Insecta; order Lepidoptera; family Gelechiidae; genus Tuta; species Tuta absoluta. The sequence goes on from JAQAHW010000003.1 coordinate 2,665,950, forward strand.
CACTCTTCAATTTTACTGATCTCTTCTCTCTTTCTATCAGGTTCAAATATCAAGTCATCAGGCTTGTATTCTACATCGGCTAAGTATAAACCGTCGGGCGGGCAGGTCTGTATGAAGTTATGCCACGAGTGCTTCGAAGGCACCTGCAGCATCACCTTTATTTCTTCAGGAGGTAGCTTTCCTATAGCTACACTTATCAGTGTACCGATCATGCGACGAATCTGCGAAATAAGAAGAATAAAAACAGAATTTTATTGAAATGAGATTTACAAGATAATATAGAATGTTAGCACAACAGCTCATATTAAATTCAAGGATATGTGAATTAACCAGCGAATTTAAGCTCAAAACCGCTCATGGATTTACTTTTTCTATGAAACAGCTGTGGTTTTACAACTTTACAATAATAATCACCTTATTTCAGACCTTCATTACAAATTATTACAATACAAGTCCATATTTTAAGTCAAAGAAACAATGAATTCTTTGAAATTCAAATTACAATTAATAGAAATAGAATTTAATTAATTTTACCTGATTATGAACAAATGCTCTTCCTCTAATCTCAATATCCCAGTAATCCCAGTATTCCGTACTGTTTCCGGTATAACTGGTGACCATGGGCTTCCCAGGTTTCACATCTATTGAGTATATCTCTCTGCGGTTTTGCTTGTACTGTTTTAGTTTGTCAAACTTCTTGAATGTCGTGAAGTCGTGGTACCCAACCAGGTACTTGGCACCTTCTTTGAAACGATCTATGCTGAAGTCTCGTATCCTAGAATAAATTTAATAGTTACATTATTAAGACCGACTACTAGTAATGACCCGAAAAAATGAAACGGGGCTCTTTTCCATAGCCTATACAACTGGGCCGAAATATCGCAGTAAGAATAGTGTTTTAGTGTTTTGAGTCATATCATAATGTGTGACCACGAAATTTTAAAACAGAAAACAAGTACAACAGGTGTTAGGAAAAGTACTGCGTGCCTTTTAACCACGCATGCTATAGGTATAACAAAGTGTGTTAAGACTGTTAAAAAAATATACAATTGTCTAATGAAAAAATGTGTAATGAAAAAAAAATACTTAAAATTAAAAATCTTTTACAAAAACTTTTTATCACATTGTTCAACCCTAGGTCAAAACGCGACATAAAGAGGTGTTTCAGTCAAGTAGCACTAAGTAACCAAGCTGTACAGCTTGGACGACCTTGTACAGTTACTACGACGCGCGTTATGAGATCTACAATGGCTTTCTGACCTAGGGTCTAACAATTTAAAAAAAAGTTATTGTAAAATAGAATCTAAAAAAAATAATGCTCTAACTCTAGAATGCAATAGGTACATGGATTTAAAGGGATGCAGTAATTTTCCTGACACCCTGTATAACAACTTTTTAAATTCTATTTTCTTCTTCTTCTTTTAAAATGCAAATGGGCCTCTATGTAGGTAGGTGGGTTGTGCTTGTAAGGTTTTTCACAGGGTCCATTACCTGGATTCACTCTGTTTTTGACACACTGGAGTAGAAATAGGGTGATGCTGAAGCTACAAACCTGATGAAGTGACACCTCTTCCACTCCTCAATGGGAATATAAGATCCTATACAAGTATATTCATCTGGGTTTATAACATCATCTTTCATTACTGCTAATCTGTAAGAAAAATATAAATGCTTTATTGAAAATGCAACCTTGAATTAAAAACTTGATCTTTCTGGTAAAGTAGACTATATAAGGTACTATTGAATTCAGTGCAAATATTTGAAGGGTGAATTTTACTGGTGAAACTGAACAACTATTTTTTTGTATGGGAGGTTAAATTTTTTTCATATTTCGAGCTATGATCCTTAGGAAAGTTTGCACTAAATTTAATATAAACTTATTATGTGCGTAAAGAACTGACTAAAAGTTAGTATTCTTTTGTTATTACTATATTAGGTCAAAACAACACAAAAAACTGTTACCTGTACAAGTAAGTTCTTCTAATAGCATTGTATCTTGCACTAAAAGAGTCACCAACTCTTAAACACTTCTTGACAGTGATACTAGTGTTATTCTTGTAGAAGGCTTTGTTTAATTCATATGCTACATTAACTGGATCATATATACCCGAACCATATCTCTCCAGGTCAAAATGGGCACTTGCATTTAAAGCATGGACTCCTCCATCTGTACTGAAAAAATATATTGTAATATATTATGTTTCTGGTTACTATTAGTCTTACAGAAAACTATAAAATTTAAAATAAATAAACAAAGCTTGGTCAAGAATGGAAAACACATACCTAATTACGAAAGTTTCCCATGTTTTAGAGCTCTGTTTATAATAAATGAGAAGAATTAGATTCTACAAGTTCTTAAATACTTACTTACTATGCTGGCTCAGCCATTGGAAAAGGCATTGGCTTACGATACAATACTGTTTAAATTGAAATAATATAAAGCTTATTTAAGTAGCAGAGTCAAGGCCGGGATATTCAACAAGTTTTACAAATTGTTTTTATTGTTTTTATTGTTCACTAGCTTTTACCCGCGACTTCGTCCGCGTTGGATAGTTTTTTTTTAGGCAGAAGTTCTAAAGTAGGTATGTGTATACATAGTAAGTGTGACAGTGATATTAGAACAGTTCTTATCTCTACTGTTTAAAGATGACTTGCTTGCTTCTGTTGTTAAAGGGACAATTCAAAATTTGCTATCCGGCCTGAGAGATCAATATTTATAACCAATGAATACAAAAGTCAGTAGATAACAGAGTACTTACTCCAGAGGTGCCGATTTGAGCACACTAAAATGGTTAGCATAAGTAGATTAGACAGATCAAAAGGTAATATAAGTTACTGTTATACATTTTTATACCTCTATATACCACATTTTTTGTTTTTCTGTCCTCGGTAAAGAAGGCAATGTCCTTTCTCAACTTATTCCCATCATACTGAACAACTTTTGTTCTGAAACCATTTCTGTATCTCCAATAAGGTGGGCTCCTGATGGTAGACCTGATGGTCTACATACGGTACTCCAGATCCTCAATGTCCTTGTGAAAAGAAGCGGCCCATCATCATGAACAACTTTTGTTTCGGAACCATTTCTGTATCTCTAATAGTTTACGTGGTCTCCTGATGGTACACCTGGTGACATAAGGTACTCCAGATCCTCAATATCCTTGTGAAAAGAAGCGGCCCATCATACTGAACAACTTTTTTTTTGGAACCATTTCTGTATCTCTAATAGTTTACGTGGGTTCCTGGTGGTACACCTGGTGGTCTACATAAGGTACTCCAGATCCTCAATGTCCTTGTGAAACGAAGCGGCCCATCATACTGAACCACTTTTGTTTTGGAACCATTTCTGTATCTCTAATAGTTCACGTGGGTTCCTGATGGTACACCTGGTGGTCTACATTATGTACTGCAGATCCTTAATGTCCTGGTGAAAAGAGGCGGCCCATCATACTGAACAACTTTTGTTTTGGAACCATGCCTGTATCTCTAATAGTTTAGCTGGGCTCCTGATGGTACACCTGGTGGTCTACATAAGGTACTTCAGATCCTCAATGTCCTTGTGAAAAGAAGCGGCCCATCATACTGAACAACTTCTGTTTTGGAACCATACCTGTATCTCTAATAGTTTATCTGGGCTCCTGATGGTACACCTGGTGGTCTACATAAGGTACTCCAGATCCTCAATGTCCTTGTGAAAAGAAGCGGCCCATCATACCGAACAACTTTTGTTTTGGAACCATGCCTGTATCTCTAATAGTTTAGCTGGCCTCCTGATGGTACACCTGGTGGTCAACATAAGGTACTCCAGATCCTCAACGTCCGTGTGAAAAGAAGCGGCCCATCATACTGAAAAACTTCTGTTTGGGAACCATACCTGTAGCTCTAATAGTTTACGTGGTCCCTGATGGTACACCTGGTGACATAAGGTACTCCAGGTCCTCAATGTCCTTGTAAAAAAAAGCGGCCCATCATACCGAACAACTTTTGTTTTAGAACCATGCCTGTATCTCTAATAGTTTAGCTGGGCTCCTGATGGTACACCTGGTGGTCTACATAAGGTATTCCAGATCCTCAATGTCCTTGTGAAAAGAAGCGACCTATTATACTAAACAACTTTTGTTTTGGAACCATACCTGCATCTCTAATAGTTTAGCTGGGCTCCTGATGGTACACCTGGTGGTCTACATAAGGTACTCCAGATCCTCAATGTCCTTGTGAAAAGAAGCGGCCCATCATACTGAACAACTTTTGTTTCGGAACCATGCCTGTATCTCTAATAGTTTAGCTGGGCTCCTGGTGGTACACCTGGTGGTCTACATAAGGTACTCCAGATCCTCAATGTCCTTGTGAAAAGAAGCGGCCCATCATACTGAACAACTTTTGTTTTGGAACCATGCCTGTATCTCTAATAGTTTAGCTGGGCTCCTGGTGGTACACCTGGTGGTCTACATCTATACTCCAGACCCTCGAATGGTGATAAAAAGTAGTCTATGTCCGTTCTCGGTATGCTAGCAATCTCTGTGCCAAGTTTCATGAAGATCGGTTCAGCGGTTTGGCCGTGAAAGCGTAGCAGACAGACAGACAGACAGACAGAGTTACTTTCGCATTTATAATATTAGTGTGGATTAAAAATGACATATTCTACTTACCGACTGGACAGAGTAACTAAGGGGTAGTTGAGTGATCTGAATTTCAATAACGCTATTTCTATCAACCCTTGTATACTTTCTGGATCCGGATAGTTTCTCCCCTGCTTGATCCACAACTTTTCTGAAGACCTGCGTTTAGGAAGCACGGAAGAAAATGCTAAAATCGACGATGATAAAAAAGACACCTAAGTTTCAGTGTGATCAATTTACGAACCTGAAGGACGTGCCAATGTATGAAAAAATTGTCAAATATCTTGCTTTCATGTTTATTTCACGGAAATATCGCTTTTATCTATTAATTTTCATACATAAAACATGGTATTCAAATAAGAATTTTGAGGTTATATCTGCAGCTGACTTTTACGTTTGATAGAACATTATCCGTGAACGTTTAGAAATCAGAGCGAGACAACGCTCTACAAATGGAAATCATCTGTTGCATTACGAAAAGCGATGGTAGAAATTTAGTGCAACAAAAACACACCGTAATTTATTTTGTACGTTTGTGGCTGTAGACGTTGTCACTGAGAGAGACAAAATTATCAAGATTTTATATTGTCTTGTCTCTTTCTTTTATTTCAATTCGTGCGCAATTTCTGAACGATTGTATAATGTCATTCTGCCTTACATTCTGCATATTGCTGTCCCACTCGCACACGTCATTTCAGTGTTGAAAAATGGCTCAACGGACGTGGCATATGTTTTCGGTGATAACGCTAATATTGACAATTTTATCACTCGTCGGAGATGTTTTTTCAAATACAGCTGCACCATGGTACGAGAACCTACCGGCTGTAACCATGGACTACAAGGTTCACATAGACGCGGGCAAGGAAGACTGTTACTACCAGTATGTGCAACCGGGTGCGACATTTTACGCTAGCTATCAGGTAATTAGCCTTTTATTCTGTATTAACCATATGTTGCCAATAGCTTTAATATCCTTTACAACTTCCAAATCAGTTTCAGTAATTACAAACTTCAAAACAAAGCGTAAAATTGCTTGTTACAGTTGTGCTATTTTCTATCACTTTCTCTTTGTAGGTGTTGAAAGGAGGCGATGGCATGTGTGGGTTTGCAGTGAGACACCCAAACGGACAGATCGTGCACCCGTACGAATGGCGGCAAAGCGCAGAATACGCAGACCAGACGTCCACAGGAGGATACTATGCTGTGTGCATTGACAATCAATTTTCCAGGTTCGCTGGCAAGCTGGTGAATCTTTACTTGTCGGTGATCCGATATGATATGTGGGAGAAATATGCGAAAGAAGTAGAGGAGCTAGATATGAATATTAAAAACTTTACGGTAAGTTAAAGAATTTATGTTGTACTTATTTCTATAGCAGTCACATTATATTCATCAGACAAATTAACTGAAAATCATGGCCTTCAGTTTATCTTGTTGCATGTCTAATGGGCTTTTAAATGGCTTTCCTGAAACGAAACCTTATCCAATTTAATAAATCTAGATATAATATAGGTAGTATAGATTCTGAAAGGTTGCAGTGACTGTAGAGCCGTCTAGGACAAACTTCTATTCCCTGAATAATAATTCTACATAGGTTATTTTACCCAGAACCTTTACTTGATTTATTAATTATCATAGAAGGTTCATTCAACATACCCTGTGATGTCAGCTTAGATTAGCATCACTCCATTTCTTCCGTGTGGGTGTCGTAAGAGGCGACTAAGGGTGTGAATTGCAATATGGGAGATGGTCTGACAACCTGTGACTATGGCTATACAGTATTTTTTGAATGACCTTCTTAGTTTATCAGACATGGTGTAAATGTTGTTTCTTACAGCCGTTTACCCAAGGGATTATAGGCGTGTTTAGTATGTATATTCATTCAACATCTTTCTGGTTTATTTGCAGAGTTCCATTCAATTTGTGGAACGGAACATCAATGACATTCTCCAATACCAGTACCACTCAAGAGCGAGAGAATCAAGAGACTATAACCTATTGCAAGACAATAATGCTTATGTACTGAGGTAAGTTGTATTAAACAGAAACAGGTATATTTAAGCAACATTGCTGTAAAGAAAAAAGACATTTATGACTATACTTAATAGTTCTTACTACATATTATGTTTAAACTACCAAAGAAAACCCCCTAATGGTATGAATCACTGTTTTGTATTTGCAATGTAAATTGTTCTAATATGTACTACATGTTAGAAAAGTTTAGATTGAAGTGAAACTGATAATATATTTAAAGATTGGATATTTTAGGTTTTTTTTGTTACCACTTATTTATTGTTTTTCATGTTCATATACAGTTCCTATTTGAAAAGTTTATTTTCTTTATTTTCAGGTGGTCAATGGTACAAATCTTAGCAATAGCAAGTACGGCGTCACTACAAGTATACTTTGTAAGAAAACTGTTTGAAGTGAAGGACAACTCTTCGAAAACAAGGATCTGAACTAAACTAAGTTTTCACCAACTTCACTGTCTTGACTGAGTCATTCCTTCTTTCTTCATTCCTTCACGACTTTTGTGATCTCTCTTCTATGAAATTTTACTGTGAATTGAAGGAGCATGAATGGTATAATGTAAGAATTAACCCATACATTGCAATTTTTTTAATTAATTTTGACAAAAAAAATAATTTTGCAAATTTTTTGCTTATTTTATTGAAGATACGGCTACAGGCCTATAGATGTGATTGAGTGTGACCATCTAGTCTGTAGGTCTACTCACTACTCCATCTCTGTTCATACTCAAATTCATGACAATGCAATTTAGGTTTTTATTGAACCTAGAACTATGTTTCAAACCATTAAGCATGTTTATTTTTAACATTGTGTTTTGTTTTCTTTTTAATTTACAAACTGATTTGTTTTATAAGGCCCTATTAAATTCAGTGCAAATATTTTAGGGTAAGTTCTACTCAAAAAGCCGAACAAGTTTTCCCAATTAAAGTAGGTCGAAATATTATTTAAAAAAATCAACCTCCCATTCAAAAATGTTCAAAACTCACTGACTCTTTGTATAGGAGGTCCAATTTTTTTCATATTTCAACCTATGTTTACTGGGAAAAGTTTTTCAGTTTTACGAGTAGAAGTATTCCTAAAAATATTTGCACTGAATTTAATAGGACCTTATGTTTTATATTTTTTTACAAGTTCCATAATAATTAAGTGAAACTGTGTAAGGTGTACAATTATTAACTATGAATAGTTTATGTACAATTATTTTTAGATTAAGTGCAAATTATGTGCACTACTTTGCCACTAAAATATGTTATTTTTGAGATCTGTATTTTATGATTTGATAAAAAAGTAATATTTTAATAATATAGTTAAGCCAATTTTTTACAAATTTATTTGCTACTCTTGTTGACATTGAAATCGTTAAGTTATTCTCTTAATTTTGGAAATATATATTCTTGATAATAGCTTTTTTTTTATTGTATGTTCTTTACATGAATGGAAAGAGATTTTCCTGTCATGTAGTGATCAAACAACGATACACGAGGATGTTAAAAATGAAATAATCGAATAAATTGTGTACTTAATTACGGTTTTTTATATTTTTTAAATCCTTTGTGCTAATAAATAGACTAAGGCGCAACGCTGAATTGAGCGGGCTGCACGCGCGGGCTTGACGGCGCAGCTTAACACTATAAACCCGTTCAAGTTTAGAAGGCGCATCGTGCCTAAGTAGCTCCAATATGGCAAGATGTTTTCTTGTTCGTACAGGTTGGGGGACCCGCGGCGCTAGCTGGGCGACACGCGTCACACAGCGCTGCTCTTGTTTTTTGCCAAGTATAGAACGCGCGCGGGCAGTTCACAGCGTTGGCGGTTTTAAAGTAAACGCATTAGAATAAAAGGAGCATCAAGATTTGTATGATCGCGGGATGTCGAGCTGTTTGTCACTCCAGATAATTACTATTATATTAGCCTAGATTGTCCCACTGCTCGGCAAACGCCTGCCCTTACTCTTTCTAGACTTAGCGGTCCATGGCTATTTGAAACCAGTTCGGGTCGAAGTCGACATGGCCATCCTTGGTCTCCCTCTGCGCCGGCGTTCTCGTGGGACAAAATACCCAAATTCGCCAACGCTGCGTCGCGCGGGCTAGATTCGACAAAATACAAGAGCAGCGCTACGTAACGCGGGTCGCCCAGCCCGCGCATTTTGTCGAATCAAGCCCGCTCGACGCAGCGTTGGCGCTAATTCAGCGCGGGCCAAATGTTGCCAGATGCCTAGATTACAAGTCCTAATTCCTACTATATACAAGATTGTGGACTTGTTATCAAGCAGGTACATATTTAATTTAAAATAGCTGATATGAAATGGATTGGCTTTGCATTTGGTCACAGGTCTTTTATTCCTGCACCATAGAAATGAAACCACAAATTTGATACAGATTTTATATTTTGATTACCATAATTATTTGTTACAAACTATAAATAAGTCCCAGGGCGACTATTAAAAGGAGTACACATATTTACACAACAATAATTTAAGTACTTACAAAATATTATTCAAATTTCATGAGTTACAATTTTCACGTGAATCGGCGCAAATAGTAATTTTGGAATGTACAAATTAAAAAGCGGTACTATCATTATTTTGTTTTCTTACTTCAATGTAGGTATACAGGAATAAAAAATTAAATAAATAATAAACAAAGACAGGAAAGAAAACAAAAAGGATAGAATTTATTTTATAACAGAAAAAAGGTTTTGATACTCGACCGCTTAAATGACTAGGCAATTTCAAACCAGAGCGGGCAAGTGAAATATTCAAACTTATAAGATACAGTGATGTTATAATATAAAACCTTAACACAATCAGTAAACGTTCAATAAAAACGAAATTTCATTTAACTTTAATCTGTACAAAATCTTCAGCGAATCTCATACGTAACTGTACATTACACACCTAAATATTTAAAAATACTCTTTAAGAGCTTTAACTTTATTATAATATTCAGAAAACTACTTTATTCTGATATAAATAAGCACCAAATTTCATATAAGGTGAATTTCAAGGTTATGATCATTCATTTAATTATTTATTACATAGATAAAATGCTCCGAAAATACTTAGTTCTAATTCTAAGGCAGTGTGTGGACGGAAACACTAAACAAACGAAAATAGTACCATACACAAAGTGCACCACGAACACCTTATTCAAATTACTACGTAAGCTACCAAATACAACATTATTGTAGCAATCACAGAATGTAAGTTTCCGTATAGTAGATTCAAATAATCTCTAAAAATGTCTTAGTATAATTTTGAATTTATTTAGTGATTTGATTACAAAGTTTTCATTTTAAGGTTTTTTGTTTATCACTTCATTGCACACATTTTAAACTCTACATTATGTATACATTACTTATTCCTTTCTTGTGTCCCCGAATTCTGTCCAGGGTTGCGCGCTCATAATAAAACATTCATCGCAAGCGCTCGCGACTCATAATAAAACATTCATCATAAATATTACGAAATTATGTTTCCCTACATTACCAATGCTTCTGAGTTCCCTTTCAAACGGGTCGTTTCTTCTGGCCGAGGTAAGTCCCTGAGAGAGCGAGTAGTCGGTACCTCTGTCGCAGGTTGCGGGCTCTGACGTGAGCGGAAGCGATCTCGGCGGTGTAGGCGCCGGGGAACCACCCCGCCTCGCCGTCGCGCGTGCGCTCGCCGTAGTACCAACCTGACGTAGAAATAAGATTCAATTAATCAAATAAAGTGCACATAAATGTTACAGTAACCAAAGTTTGTTTGTAACAAATTCAAAGAACTTGACAAAAAATACATGTGGTATTCAGTTTAAAGTAAGCTACAAGTTAACAAAGACTTTTCTTAAAAACTTGCGAAATTTTTCTACCATCTGCCATCACTAGGTGCGATGCCTCTTCCATCTGGGCTACCGCGACTTTTCCTTTTCAAAGGTTCAAATCCTGCCCGCGGTAGAATAAATGTTTTCTTAAATTGTAACCTAACACGGGAAGTGTTTTATAACTTGGTATTTAAAAAAGACTACTGATACCCGTGACTGATACTAAGATTTCATTATTTTTCGTTTTATACTCCATTATCAGTGAAGGAACTATACTCCATTATATAGCTCATGTAAAGCCTCTTGCATATTTTGTTATCATTGCGTGAGAACGGGACACTTATTGGATAAATGCACTGAGAATTTAACTTACGAAAAGCCTTATGCATGTTTTGTTATCGTTGCCGGTCAAACGGGTCACTTATTTGTTTGATGCAATAAGAATGAAAGTCACGAAAAGCCTTATGCATGTTTTGTTATCGTTGCCGGTCAAACGGGTCACTTATTTGTTGTATGCAATAAGAATGAAAGTCACGAAAAGCCTTATGTATGTTTTGTTATCGTTGCCGGTCAAACGGGTCACTTATTTGTTGTATGCAATAAGAATGAAAGTCACGAAAAGCCTTATGTATGTTTTGTTATCGTTGCCGGTCAAACGGGTCACTTATTTGTTGTATGCAATAAGAATGAAAGTCACGAAAAGTCTTATGTATGTTTTGTTATCGTTGCCGGTCAAACGGGTCACTTATTTATTTTATGCAATGAGTGTGATAGTCGCGGAAAACCAACCGAAAAGCCTTTGTTTTGTGAGAATTGTCAATTACCTTCGCTAGTCTTCCTGGTAACATTGACTATATCTCCCTCGGTGAGCTGTAGCTCGTCTGGCTGGGCTGGTGAATACGCGTACAGTGCTGCCACCTGCGGGCAGTCCCAGCCGGCGTAGACCGCTTCACCGTCCGCGCAGGTGGGCGGGACTAAAGCTTCTATCCAACGGGAGACGTCGGTCTCGCTGGGGCAGGACATTAGCTGGAAAGAAATAAAATTATTAAATTTAGGGGACCACAAGTATTTTTTTAAATCCTCTGCCTAACACCTCTACTAGTATCTCATGCTGAGGGCACATTTTTTTGTCGCACAAGAACATATCAGATATCTTTATTTTAGTTTATTATCTAATTGACTGTGACTAAAGTAAACGTATTTCTTTTTTTGGTGCGTTTAGGAGAAGACACGCCTGCTGCCATCTGCAATAAGCTTTGAGTTTTACTCCCCATTAAACCTGTCTTATTATGTACCTACTCACCATTTCAACAGTTCTTCCCTCGTGGTTCTCCAATAGAGTGAGTAGTAACGCGTGTTTGGCTTGCGCGGCGCCACTGTCGCTGCTGCACACCTCCAGCAGAGAGATCTCTTCCAGCCAACTTGTTGTATACTCACCATTTCAACAGTTCTTCCCTCGTGGTTCTCCAATAGAGTGAGTAGTAACGCGTGTTTGGCTTGCGCGGCGCCACTGTCGCTGCTGCACACCTCCAGCAGAGAGATCTCTTCCAGCCAGCTTGTTGTATACTCACCATTTCAACAGTTCTTCCCTCGTGGTTCTCCAATAGCGTGAGTAGTAGCGCGTGCTTGGCTTGCGCGGCGCCACTGTCGCTGCTGCACACCTCCAGTAGTGACCGCGGGCAGTGATCTACAGCTATGTACGAATCCTCACTGTTAACAAAACGTAACAATATATGTTTATCTATACTCGTCTTATAATGCTCGGATTACAAGATCGAAAACAATTGTATAGAGAACTGCTTTATGAATTCTGCCTTTATAAATTACTTTTTTCTTTCAAAAACTGCCTACTGCAGACAGTATTTGAACCTGCGACTTTCTTTATCAGTACTAGCCAACGCCTCTTCAATGTAAAGCAAATGGTTTCATCTACCGGGTTATTTTTGCAACGAATTCCCTGAGTTTTCTAAAATTGTATACTAAACACGAGTTTTTTTTTTATTTGGTATTCTATTGAAATTAATACACTCTTACAACGTCGCTATTAGATCCACACATCGATTACTTCGGCAACTTCATGAACTAAGTAACTACATATTTATATGGATCAAAATTGGAAATGTTCTACACCAGCCAAGGTTTTAACTGTAAATGAAAACGTATGAAATGAAACGATATCCATTCAAAATTGGTTAATTTTATAGCACTGTTAGTACAAAATGCTTTAGACTCCCATACCTCTTCCGCTTGGTGATGACGAGTAGGTCGTTGAACAGGAACAGGTGCAGAGGGACTTTATGGAACTTCTTGCCGAACGTCAGTTTCAGTTCGTCCGTCTTCCAGATCAGTTGCGTCATCTCGCCGGACCGGACCAGCCAGCGGATTGGTCTGAAACAGAATCAAAAGTCAGTACTTGCAATCATCATCATCATCATCAGCCTATTGCAGTCCACTGCTAAGGCCTCCCCCAGGGTACGCCATAGGGCACGATCTCCCGTTTTCGCCGTTCTTGCAATAACTATCACTTTCTAACGAACGGTAAATTGCTCGCGTCAGTACAGATCAGGGTCTGAACTAACAATTTTAATGATTACATTTTTCGTCATAAAAGGACCAAGGGTAGTCTATCGCTTATTATTAAAAAGGAATGGGTAAACTGTTCAGATTCATGAGCTTATCGTCATCGTGATATATTAAGAGTTACCTGTATATGGATGTAATTTTACTATTTCTAAAAATATAATCGGTATAAAGGAACCCATTAAGAAGTTTTAATCGACGTAATTGGTAGGTTTAGGTAAATGGTTAATTTTTAATTACTCTTGACCATTCTCTTCTAATTTGTTATTGATATTTATTTATTTAAGTGTTATTACTTATTAAAAAGTTATATAAAGCATTAACTTTGCTTCGTGCCGTTAAACCTTAGAAAAGTTTGTGACGGCACTGCACATTCCTCAGTTATAAAAAATAAAAATAAAAAGACAAACTAATTTCAAAAATAAGCTAAACATAAAACACAGGTTAATTTGATACATATGCATGGGTTGCAAATGCGAGAACTGCCCCGACTCTGCGAATAATACTTGTTTACATACATACATACATAAATTACGCCGATATCCCTTACGGGGTAGGCAGAGCGTCAACGACCGCAAAACGGACATCAACACCACATCTGACAAAATTTTGAGGTTCAATCAGAAAACTGTGTGTCACTATAGTGACAGGTTGTCAGCCCATCGCCTAAAATTGCAAAACACATCTAACTAACCATATACTTGTTTACGAGTAGGTATTAGGATATAACAATAGATAAAGGCTACAAAGTTATATTTTTGAAGATTCTCTACGTTTTTAAGTATACCCTTACCTTTTATCCCGCCGGCCACACGCGGGGCCGAGCGAGGGCGCGTCTTTGATGTTCGGTGGGAACTCTATGCTCTGTGACAACCGGAACATTTCTTCGATGCGCTCCGTGTTGCGCGCGCCCTCGTTGCATTGCTGTACGAACTGTAAATACACGAATAAATAGATATGAATTGCTATAATTTTACTAGATTTAGCTATATATGTTCGTATTAGTTGTATTGTATTGTATGTATGATTGTTTATTTTATTTTTGTTGTGTTATATGCAGTGATCGGAATAGGTAGAGTATATTTGCCTATTGCCTAAACATATAACTTCTATGTTTATTTAGTATACATTAAAGTACCTATACTTGATGTAAAATTGTGCACGATTTATCAGCCTCACCTTATGCTATCTCCCTACCGTAGGACTTCTGGAAGAGATTTCTATTTAGAATCTTTTAATAAATAATAGTACCTGTTGTGTTGTTTTTCTTAAATGTCATTTTCCTGTGTTATATCTTAAGTGCAATAAAGAGTTAAATAAAAGTCAAGGTTTTGAATCATAACACTAATATTATAAAGAGGAAAGATTTGATTGTTTGTTTTAATTCGATAGGCTTCGAAACTACTAGATTGATTTAAAAAATGTAAATATTTATTAAATTATATATTTAATATTAGAATCCTACATTATCCCTGATAAACATAGGCTATATTAAAATGTCATATTCTCGCGGGAAAACGGTTAGCAGCGAGTGAAACCGCTAAGCAAGCTGCTAGTGACTGATATTTAGTCTAGCGTTGATCTTGACTTGGCTGATATTTGATTAAGACGCCTTGCGTGGGAAGGTGTTGCTGTATTTTCAATTGATGAGGGCCGCACCTAACCTAGGGAGGTGTCTTAAGTGCCAATATTTTGATTGTCTCACGTATGTCTTGATTTATGGCATTATTTCTTAAGGTTGACACAAGGTTGGTCTATATTGACTCTCAAGACAATCAGTTTTACTATTGTATTTTTAATTCATTATACTTACATATTTTTAATTCATGTAAATCTTAAGGCGGTTCGAGAGCTAGTGGCGCCTTCTACATAGGAAACAAACCCCCTGGCTTAACACGCTAGTCATCAAGAGCGCTTTAGCTATGTATTGTAATTTTGCTAATAGTGTTTTAGCATTTTTGGAATACAACAAATAAATCGCACAGTTTTTACAATGTGTTATTGATTCTAAATAATCTTTGTAGTTAGTTATTGCAGTGACTTAATGCTTTGGTTTTCAGATGACTAGCGTGTCCAGCTAGGGTTTTTTTTCCTGTTTGGAGGCGCCACTGGGCTCTCAAACCACCTTAATGCTCGTTCGCTAATTTAATATGTTGTCCGACATAATTTTACCCACCCATAGCAAAATATCAGTACTCACGTTGTTCAAGGTATGCAGCGCGTGCATGCAGGTCTCGTACTCCTGGTCTTCGGAGCTGAGGTTCTTCAGTACAGCATCTAACAGCAGCGGCAGCCTGGTGACCCGCTGCATCGGCAGCATCAGGAATGAGTGGAGGGAGAGGCTCTGGCAGGCCGGGTGGTTCTCCAGCCTGGGAAAGAAAACCACACAGATACAGATGAAGGCTTTATTATTTATTTAACCCTATGCACAAAATTTTACACGGGTGGACTTAACGCTAAAGGCGTTATCTCCCAGTCTACCTTAGGGCATGTGGAAAGGGTCAAGACAGGTGCATAAAACAAAAACAAAAAAATAAAAAGTATGGCATAATATATTACATATATATTATATTATATATATTTATATTTGTACATTTACTTATATATCATCATTGGCCTCACGCGTCTGTGACAGACAATTTAATCAGTGTCTGAGGCAAGACTTTTATCCGCGTGATGCGGGTGGTGTGTCCTCTCCACAGACACTGCGTTGCCTGGGACGCAATTATGGAAAACGCAGGGCTGCCCAGGACCTGCGCCACCCTCTCGGCCTTCCTGGCTGGATCCGCAGGAACGACTAGTCGATACGTGCGGAGTCAGGTTTTAACCACGTTTATCCCTTGAAGGGTAGGCGTCAACAGTCATAAAAAACGGGCGTGATTAGCCTGTTGTCAGTTTCCCCTGAAATAAACTGTTTTGACTTATTAAAGTTTACCTTCTTAGTGTAGAAGCAAAGGTGGGGCATTCTTGGGGTCCAGAACCAACAAACTTGGATATTATTGTGTTAGTAGAATATGCAAAGTGGGTTGATACCGCAAGGATGTATTTTAAGGCCATCACTATTCCTTATTGACATCATCCATCCATTCCTTATTCCTTTATCATCTTATGACTTTGAAATCAATTTAAATCAAAACCTATCGTCTCAGTGCTGTAGCGAATGTAGGCCGTTAAAGCGCTTTGACTTTCACAGCTTGATTTTACTACCACTTCACGGTCACATGGAAATGTTTGATACCACAGGGGAGTGTTTTAGGGCCACCACTATTCCTTATTTAAGAATGGCGGCTTAAATTGGATATCTTTATCTTTGAAAGTCAATTTAAATAAAAACTTACCGTCTCAGTGCAGTGGCGAACGTAGGCCGCTCTCTAAGCCGCTGCAGCGATTTCACCATAAGCGCTTGATTCTCGCAGTACTTCACATATACATGGAAATGTTTCTCCGCGTGACGCTGCACTATCTCGCAAATGCCGGTTAAGAGGATGTTGTCCTGCCAGCACTTTTCTAGCTCGTTCATGAGCAGTTGAGAGCATTTGCGCACTGTGTGAAACAGAATGATAATTTAGGTTAGTAAATGCGGGAATAACCTTCTGTAATGTAAGAGGTATCTAAGGGTACAAGAGTTTTAATGGTGGGTTTTTGTATATCTGAGCTACCGAAAAACAAGATAAAATTAGAGGAACCGGCGCGTTTGCGCGAGGTTGTTACACAACCAGAACAGATTTAACTTTATTTTGAATGCGATGTTTTTTTTACGTATTTTAAAGATGTGTTTTTTTCTGTGAAGTATATAACCAAACCCATAGTTCTCACAAACAATCAGAACCTACGCTTAGCGATAGCCCTAACCATTTTAAAAAGAACATTTGCTGCCGTTGAAGCTAGCACACTGTTGATCCCTACTTCAAAAGTAAAAACAATGTTTAATTAAATTTAATTAATTAATGTTTAATTCGCGGGCAAGGAACGAGCTGCGGTTGCCCAGATGGAAGAGGCGTCAACACTAGTAATAGTGAAAGTCACAGGTTAAAATCCTGCCCGCGCTTGAAAATTTTGCAAGTTTAAAAAAAGAAATATACCTACTTAACACGGTAAGTGTTTTAAAATTTGGTAGGTATTCAATGTTTAATTTGCTACTCAAAACGGCTCGTGTCATGTGGCTTTAGCACTGCCGATTTTGCATTTCGGAAATAATTTCATTCTTCCTACCTGGCAATATGGTGGAGAACAGACTCTCCCAGTCCGCGCGGGGCAGTATATGCGTCTCTCTGAAAGCCGGATGCGATATGAAGTGGGCTTCTAAAACGTTGAGAGAGTTTAAGTAGGAAGCTTCTGATGTGAGAAGCTCGAACTTGGCTTCTTGGAGACGTTTCTGGGATGGGGCTAGTGAACCTGTAAAGATACATAATTTTGTTAATTATGACCATTATGAAAACAAAAATAATAACATAACAAAATTATTTATTATTGCACATTAAATAAATAATACAACAATAGATAAACACAAATAAAAGAAACAGTACAACCAGGCGGCCTTAATGCTAGGTAGCATTCTCTACCAGGCAACCTTAGGGTGAAAGAGAGAGTGCGACAATGGAAGCCGGAGTAATGCACTCTTTCTTTTTAAAATTAGGTAATCTCTCACGGGATTAAAGATCTTTTAATTTGCAAGACTACTTTATAACACGCTAAGAAGATAACATGGTAAATTGTATTCTTGGAGCTTTATAACATTTAAGATTGTGACTAAGCAATAGATTAATAAACCACTTTTTGTTAGGTATCAAGCAAGAAACTTCGATAGGTAAGAAGGCGTAGTAGTAGGCATTTCTATCGTCTTAACGCAATCACAAAAACTGGTTCTCGTAATATTTGCCGCTAATTTACATATTCTAGCGGAACTCTTAGCACTTCCACGTGTCAAAAGTTCATGACCTATGCCTATATGAATAGAAAATATTACGATTCATAAAAGGAAGTGATTTTTGCCATCAACGTCTACGGAAATCACATTTAGGTCACACTGTGTCATTGCCGTGTGTTGCCGGCTGAGAATAGCATCACCCCATTTCTTGCCCGTGGGAGTCGTAAGAGGCGACTTAGGGACTTGAGGGTGTGTATTGCAATTTTAGGCGATGGGCTGACAACCTGTCACTATAGCGATACACAATTTTCTAAATAACCCTCAAATATTTGTCAGACGTGGCGTAAATGTCCGTTTTATGCGGCTGTTTATGCTCTGCCTACCCCGCAAGGGATTATAGGCGTGATATATGTATGTATGTATGTATGTGTCATCGGCTCGGAAAATGGCAGTCATTACTACAAACATAAATATATAATACTTGAAAACGTACGCTTAATGTTCAAATAACCATTTCAGGTTAGTATATTTAGCCGTTATATTATTATTGTAACGATAGTGCATGAAATAAAATTCGAATCGATCGATACACTCTTCGCTTCAATTTGCATTTGTTTGTACACATTTAAAAAGTGGCACGCTTTAAAATCAGTTACAAAGATGAAGGCTTGAAACTTTTTCAATGCACAACATTCCAGCTTTGCAGTCATAAGAACAGGTAATTACGTGTTATACAAGATAAATAAAATGTATTTCATCAATCAAAGTATTTTTTTACAATAGTAACGAAACAGTGCTACCTATGTAAGGCAGTCTCGCTCTTCCGTGATTCAGATGCTTTGCTCCATACACTATGACGCATATACAGGTGAAATTTCACAAGTGACCGATAGCGAAATCTGAAGGATCTTGAGTTTTCGCTATCGGTCACTCATAAAACTTCACCCTATATTTATGCAACATCTGAGCATACTTCATTTAACTCGGTTTTCGACTTCTCATGACGAGGTCCCAAGTTCACCGTTATGTCTTATAGCGGTGCATAATGTAGGTAAGTGGGGTCAGATGATAGTACCTAACCTTCGTACCTTATATAGGACAGACGCGTGTGTAAAATTGTGATCTGAGCTACTTAGTGCTGTTTTTATATGGCTAGCGTGTATGTTTTCTTATGTTTCTTGGGGAAAGCTGATCAGTTATATAGTCTGCATACACCCTATAAGTATTCGGAGGGCTGTCCCTTACACCCCGTATATGTCTAGAATGTAAGTCAGAAGATAACATTACTATAATGATTTAATAATCTAATTTGAATAAGATTTTTAGGAACATTTACTGAGCACGGTAGAACCCTCGCGGAGTCACCAGCGCCATCGCTGAAGATCTACTGACAGCACTGACTAGAGTAGTAGCTCCAGTAGGCCCCCCAGCTGGAGTAAGTGTGATGGGAGGCGAGGTCAACCCAGCTGGTGGGACTGAACACTTACTGAGCACGGTAGAGTTGACAACTTCAGGCACTTCGCACCACAGCGTCCTGGCCGGCCCTCGCGGAGCCACCAGCGCCATCGCTGACGGTCTACTGACAGCACCGACCGGTGTAGTAGCACCAGTAGACCCCCCAGGTGGGGTAAGTGTGATAGGAGGAGGGGTCGACCCGGCTGGTGGCGCTATGATACCCGGGGCGCCGGTTGCTTCGTAGGCGTCCGAGTCTGAATCGCCAGTTTCTCGGCAGACCGACTGTAAACAAAAAAACATTTTATTAGATTATCATTACACGAGATGAGGGCTTAGAATAGCATCACCCGATTTCTTTCTCGTGGGAGTCGTAAGGGACTCTAGGGTGTTTATTGCAATTTTAGGCGATGCGCTGACAACCTGTTACTATGACCGTGAAGATTGGCGCAATAGAGAAGAGGCATATGCCCTGCAGTGGGTGGATGTCGGCTGATGATGATGATAATGATCATTACATTGAATTTTCGGTACGCTGACGCTAAGGTAGAAAAATTAATTTTAAATTCGATCTATACAGACGGTTCTAATAATCTAAAATTCGGAGCCAGCTCAAAAAGCAGTTTTACTTTACTTACAATATTATTAATCGGCACAGATGTTTTCAAATACAGGGTAATTTGTAAATTACTATTAAACATTATTTGTTAAAAAAAACGTAGGTAGGTGATAGACGGACGTGTTATAAATAGTAAGTAATGCAACACAATGTCAAAACAAGACTTAAGAATCAGTTAAAAAAAGCAAGGTTAAAATATTTAACATTGCCATGTTAGATGCCCAATTAACAATTACCTACGTGATGCAAAATTTTAGCACAAATTTGTAGATTAACACAATTAACGGGATTAATGAGTTATATCCTTGTTTTGACTAAGTTTGGTAGGCATACCTACTAAAATATTATTAGGATACCTAAGTATTATTATACAGGGGACTTCGGAGGGCACGTTAAGCCGTCGGTCCCGGTTGATGTCTATGATTACTTAGACGGCTATGTCTACTAGTAGTAGGCGGTTGAAAAACTCTCGACACCATGGTTTATCGGGTCGTTGGACGACTCGGTGTCCCACACGAAAAAGAAGAAAGAAAGAAGATTATACAAGCTAGATATTTGAAAACTTAAAAATCTTTCAAGCGCGGGCAGGATTTTAAACTGCGACTTGCGCCATTAATTCAACAAGCTATATAGTTCAACCACAATTTGATAGTACTGGTCAATCAATTTCTTTAAACTAGTCCTGTTTGTACCGTTATATTATTATTAATAAAATGAAATATTATTGCAAAAACATAATCTTTACATACCTTTCGGCCCCACTGCCTAAGATGCCTTGAAATAAATGATGTGGCTGGCAAGGAAAGTACGTTTTAACTTTTATTAATGCTTTCAAGTGCTGATTATAGACTTTTTATGACAACTGGTTGCATGTTTCCTAATAAGGCTTTTGTCGCAAGAATGACTACGACAGTAGATGATTTTTCAAAAAAAAAAATACATAATGTTGATGCAATCTTATAAAAACCATAGGCTTCGGTGACGATATGGGAAGTAATCATTTAGAACCTGTTTGAAAAGAGCTTTTGCTAGGCTTTTTAGTTGAGCTTTTTTTGCATAATGACCATTTACGCGTTATCATGGCAATAGCGTACATTGACACGACCGGTCCCAAAAACAACATTTTTAGGCGATAATTATCGCTCTCCATACAAACTATCGCTAGAATTCACATCGCTAAAGTATCATAATTTCGGGTATTCCCCCGGCACAACCCGGCGTCATTCCACAACCATGTATATCCAAAATTTTCAAAAATGAGTGTACTTGTAGCCAATTCGAAAAGTTGTTTTTTTAACTACTTATTACTTTTATATGTCGATAATTTTCGCTAACTTTTGAAATGAGTTCAATTCTATAACATACGTTTTAAAATATTGCCCAAAATGTATTCTCTATTATAGGTATAATACCGTAAAATAAAAATGATTCTGGGTTGCAATTATAATTTGAGCAAATAAGAAACCAAAAAGCTTTACAAAATACATTTTTACCATAAATAAATATAAAACAAAATTAAGTATTAGACCGGGTCTATCGCGATAGTATTTAGGTAAATATTAGTAATTTACCTGTGTCCCGACGTTTCAACACAGTTTCGTGTATTGTGGTCGCGGGTTGACTGATATTTAATTACTAATATTTACCTAAATACTATCGCGATAGACCCGGTCTAATACTCAAAATGAGTGAAAAAAATCGCGAGTGCTTAAAAAGTTATAAAACAAAATTGTTGACACTAAAACAAAAAATTTTGAGTTACGTTGTTTTGTAATGAGCCCCTAGCTGGCCAGAGGTGCGGTCCCGCAGGCTCAATTTTGTTTTCATTTTGATCGATCGTCGTGAAGTGCGCTTGCGTTCGTTCGTGTTTGGAAGTCTTTCTTGCTGTTTCTCGGTGTTTTGGTTATTGTTTGTTTGTTAAGTTTATTTTTGTTACATTACTTGTTAGCCAGTCACGTTTTGTTATTGTAGCGCGGCTCAAATTATACCCATGCATTTGCGTACTACCCAGATGTGTGTGAATAAACCTTTAGGCTTGGAAAAATTAATTTTCTCAAATTAAATTACATTTTTTGGTTTTTTCCTTTTTTATTTGTTTCACATTTTTAAATTTTTTACATTTTGGTCACTTAGAATCAAATAATAAATAATAAAAGACTAAACAAATAAAATAATTACTACAGACGTGTTTCAGCGTTTTCTAATTTCAACCCACAAGGGGTAAACAGGGACTTGAAGTTTGTATGAAAATTCGCGTTTTGTATGAAAATACAGTTCATACATCAGAATAACACACACATCATACTTTTAACCACGAGAAAATAATTAATTTTCATGGCAATTTAAAGCAGACGAAAACTAGTAGAATTACTTACAATAATGATCTAAAATATGGTCACAAATAAAAATGTTTCTGATCCCTGCAGCGACCTTGCCCTAAGCTCATGTACTCTAGCGATATTCATGTCGCTAACTTTTTCAAGGAAATACGATGTATCGCTATCGCAAATGAGAGTACAGTGGTAGTTAAGGTCAATGCACGCTATCGCCATGATACAAAAAAAACAGTATAGTTTAATTTTTTTTCACCCCTATTTTCCCTACATGCAAACAACCAGGAACATCGTTGGAGCCGTTTCTGAGATTATAAGTGAATAAATACTTAAATTACAATAATAGCTTATTTAAAAAAGTATTAGTTAGATATTCATCGATTCTGTGCTAGGGACCTCCGGATTTTGAGACCAACGCTAAGACAACCGCTGAGGCAGTTTACAATGTAGATTATGTAGGTAATTAGCCATTTCACCGCCTAACTTCTGGCTGCATTATAGTAAATAGATAAAATAAAACCAAATTTTAGACAGTTTTAACCGGAACTAATGTAGTGAAAAACAAATTTTAAAACACTTCCCGTGTTAGGTATACAATTTTGAAAACTTGCAAAAATTTTCAAGCGCGGGCAGGATTTGAACCTGCTACTTTCGCCATTACTAGTGGCGACGCCACTTCCATCTAGACTACCGCAGCTCGTTACTTGCCCGCGAATTTTGCAACTGTATCTTAATGTCAATAACGCGTGGCACGGCGCCATCTACCGGGTTAGTTTTGCAACTATACCTGGCGACTAATTTTTTCTTTTCAGATTGAATGTAGTCTAAGCGATGAAAACCTGCGATAAATTGAATACCAAATTTTAAAACACTTCCCGGCAAAATTTTCAAGCACGGGTAGGAACCAATGTACTGACCTCGACTTTAGCTGCAGTATAGAACTGGTACAGTGGTTCGTGTGGGAATAGCGAATGTGGGAGTGGAGACGCTGGGTGGGAGCCTGATGATGCGCCTGATGATGACGATATGTTGCCGGCCTGGTAGAGGCCTGCTTCTGCGTACCTGCAACAAAGATAGCAATGTATTGTAAATGTATTGATTTCCTTGACCTTAGTTAATAAAGGGACATCGTAATGAATTTTTATGTTGTTTGGCGTTTTGTAGAACTCTACTAAGTTTGCGCTCAAGAGTAAAATATGATATGATGCAGGTACGGACGGAAAGACATACATTTGTAACGTAAGAAGTTAGTAAATAATAATAAAATAAGTAAGTAAGTTACAAAATCGTATAAAAACCGTATTATTAAATCAGGATGACTTTAACTTTGGCTTAAGCTGTAAAAACATTTGCAAATATTTTGAGGGATGAATCAGTCCATGATACTGAACAACTTTCCCCAGTGATGGAAATAAAATAAAAAAGTGGACCTCCTATACAAAATGTGTTTGCCAGCCGGGTCTATTCGTATGGGAGAGTCAAATCATTTTTGTATATATCAACTGATATTTCTTGAAAGGAGTTATTTAATGGAATGTACTGGTGCAACCCTTAAAATATATACCTATGTAAATAGTTTTTTTTAAATCTCTGTACACAAAACTCGAAGTCAGAGTAAAAACTTTCCTAACTGCCTAAAGTGACAACATTTACCTAAATTCCTTTACTTTGGTTATGGCCTTGAAAAACTATTTTTTTTGCAATACGCACCTTAAAAGATTGACATTCACACACACATCATTGAAGCAAACGGACACAGGGTCGCAATTGAGAAAGGCGGTGGGCTGGTAGAGGCCACCGAACGTATAAGACCGTATCGGCACGTTGCGATTACAATTCATGATCTATTGATTAATAAGTGTTATGCACGCGAAGATTTTCAATGCTAATGAGGTTTATGAAACTGCGAAATAACGATGATTTTGGAAACAGTTTGATCATGACCTGACCTATTTACATTACCTATTTACAACCTATAATAAATAATAGTAGTGAATATTCCTAAACTGTGAACCAGTTATTGTAGCTATTTGCGAATGATGCAAGTTCAATCAAAAACTCTCCTTAACTTGAACTAGACACAGCAAACAGAGTGAGCTACAGCTCCCCACCAAACAGCCTGGTGTAGATTTTAAAAGCCCCGGGGCTAAAAAATTAAGAGTCCAGAACTAAAAAAAACAGCAAAAACTTTTTCAACGTAAATCGTGAGAAACAGACTTAATTTTTGATCAGAAGATTTTAGTTTCAGCTAGAGGATCTGTGGTATATACGAGTAGCGGTGATGCCACAAGACCGTTTTGACATTTAAATGTCAGTTTAAAACGAAGGCAGTACGTATCACATTACTAAATCGAACTTATTGATCTCTTCAGAGCTAGAACTTAGGCAATAACAGACAGAAAAGACAAGCAACTCTTACAAAATCTCGACTACAAATGCAAGAACCGTTCTTAAATATAAATTAAGAAAGAAACATTTGTTTTGAAGGACACACATGTTAATATAATGAGTCCTTGGCCGAGTTGTCATTGGAAATCAATCGTATCGACTCGGTTCTTGATACTACTGGATAAATAATATATGGGGCACTTTTGTAGTTTACATTAATACTGTCTATTGCATATGAAACGAACATTCATGCTTACCTACCAAAAATTGTTGTTACATACTTAAATAAAAGTTCAATTCAAAATTAGTAAAACAAAAAAATACAACAATAGTTTTCTTCTGAATACACTGAATGTAGCTAAACTATAGCAAACTAAATAACATAAACGAGGTAGGTACTTACTTAGTTTACATAGTTAAGGCACCTACTACATGAGCAATTATAAAAATGAGTACTTTTTTCTGAACACGTATGAAACAATGAATGTTTACATTAGTTTGAATAACAAATGGTGAGCTTACCCACAAAGTACCAAGTAATACAATTTGTTATACTACATAGAATTATAGAACACGTTTCCAACAATAAATCCTACGTAATAAAATGACGATTACTCACTATACAATGATAACAGTCGGTTTTACGGAAGGTATCCTTTTATATCAGCTGATGTCACCAAGCCACAATAAAATCCAAATCCTAATGGCTGTATGACCGCAAGATCATTGACATCGAGTCTAATTTAAAATCCGAACTAACCAACTTTAAGTTTGAATACAAAAGCACGTGCGAATTCCGCGGGACCCGTTTAAGTACTGGAATTTAAAACGAAATGCCAACAGTTACCAGCCAGCAATCATCCGAACAGCGTTGAATGCAGACACCTCTACACATAATACCAAAATGCGACGTGAATTAAATGGATGGTCTAAGTCACAAGCGCCGAGGAGGATAAAATTACGTTTAGGTTTAAGGAAAAAATGAGCTCCTGCTTAACCGAAGCTAACTGAATAAATCGAACTTGTGGAGAGACACGACTTGCTTAAAGAGATAAGAAGTTTATCAATATATTCGAAGAAGTAAATTATATCAGTTATCGGTCAAATGTCTAGTAATCAGAATTGATAGGAAATTAGAGATAAAGTCATTTAACTTACACTTGAGTAAGTATGTAGAGTTTAGAAGTTATCTAAGACACAGGCAAGCTACAATTTGATTGATCGAATACCAAGCAAGACTGTTAGTTTCATACCAGGGCCCCGATTCTCTTATTTTACTGACATTGTAATGCCATCGACACTCAATAGTTATTCTATTGCCATTGTGATTTTCTATACTTCAAACTGTTAGCGGAATATGAAACGGCCAAAACATGGCCAAAATCATCAATTTTCAATTAGCGAAATACGGCCCCCGGTTTCTACATCTAATGATCTAATATAGGTAGCATTTATCTCCCCTTGGGTACTCCGCTTTACTTATAAAACGGCTAATTACACTTACTTATCCTGCCCTGTCTCTTGATTTGAATAACATTACTGGTTATCTTGACTTTGTTGTTATGTCTATCATAACCAGCAATGTATGCCAAATTTCCAAATTGAGTCCTGTCGGCGGGCAGTGTAACTTTTACTTAATGACAGTTTGAAATGGTTGAGAAGTTCAAAATAAAATATTTGGAATTATCTCATAAATTTTTAGTTTTTAGATCAACTCCTTTAACTTATACCACGGTTAACGGTCCATGGAACTGGCTGGCGGAGTGGTGCTGTGGTGAGTCATCAGGTAGAGACGGGGCGTAAGCGCGCGAGCACCTTTGCGCTCTACTTATAAAAAATATAAATCGAATAAATTACAGCCAGTTCCGACGCGGCTTTTTACATTTCAAATCTGGAATGTATTGTAACCGGAGCTTGAGATTACATACGACTCTACTCTTGCAATCAACGATTTTGTTGGAATGGAATAACTTTCATAATCCTTGTGGATCGATTTTATTATGACTATTTTATATTATCACAAAATTAAAATACTATTACATATTATATGTCAGTTTTAGAACGGTAAAAGCGAGTTGGTGGTAGGTATTACTTAGCTACTGAAATGGTAACCAGTGTGTGAACCAGAAGGTTTCGAATGCTTCACAGTGGCTACTAGGTATCGCACATTTAAGTGTTGAATCGGGTCTGTTAAACATGTGTCGTTCGCGAGGCTATTGAAATTACGAAGAGCCCAATTTTTTTTTACCGTGAGGACGGGTTTCAATTGTCATCCGCATCCAGTTATTGACAGTGTCGTGTGATGCCGGCTTAGAATAGCCTCACCCCATTTGGGCTGACAACCTGTCACTATAGTGATACACAGTTATCTGATTGACCCTCAAACTTTTTTTAGACGTGGTGTTGATATCTGTTTTACGGCGGTTAACGCTCTGCCTATTCCGTAAGGGATATAGGCGTGATTTATGATGTATCCAGTCATTGATCCGCGTGATTTACTATCGGAACAACTGTCGGAATTCGGATTCTGTGAGGCTTACTGCAGTGTTTATAAAAAAATTATAAAAAAATAAAATTCTATTGAGAAATGTGGTTGGCTGGTAGAGAATGCCGCGTGGCATTAGGCTCGCCTTTTGTACTATGTGCGATAAAGTATAAAAATAAATGAATAAATATGGGTAGCAGGATATCTTGCCTCCACCGCCTAGATGACAACTCTCTATGACGTCAGCCAACTCGCGACCACAACACAAGAACCTGTGTTGATACGTCGGGACACAGGTAAATTATGTTGTAACTAGCGGCCTGCCCAGCGGTTTCACCAGCTGCTTACCGTTTTCCCGCGGGAAAGACCTTTCCCCGATATAAATTGTACATAAAATCTTTCTTTCGTATAATCCTATCTACTAAAGAAAAACTCATCAAAATCCGTTGCGTACTTTTAAAGATCTAAGCATACATAGGGATATAGGCACACGGGATGCGACTTCATTTTATACTATTTAGTAATATTTACTGATTTACGCGATAGACCCGGTTTAGTACTTAAAATTAGAAGCTTTAAGTAATTCTTTAATGTATGATTCCTATACAATCGCCTTAGGCTTGCCCTGTCATGATTGTGTAAATGTTGTAAATAAATAAATAAAATAAAAATATGTGAAAGTAATCGCAAGTGCTTAAAAATATATATTACTAGGTACTCATCGGTTATCAGAATGCATTCTTTCCTTGAAGCAAATTGTCGCTTAAAAACTCAAGGTGTAGGTACTGCTCTGATAGATTACTTTTTGCCACTGCCTTATTTCTTGCGTGATTAAGGTTGTTTTATTCAATTCGTCATTGTTCATCTCATCCATCCGAAGCACGATTTTCCTCAAACAACTTCAATGAGACATTTAATGGCCAGTCTTGAATAGACACGAGAGTACACGACCACTGTCATAGCAAGGCCAGCTAGGTTTATTTCCATTTAATAATGCAAGCACTTGCAGGATTGGTACTGACTATATTTTATGATTAAGTGTTTGTGTATTGATTACGTTTTTATCATAATACTTCAAGCCCACTCAGCGGTATCACCATATGCTACCCGTTTTTTCTTAGGAAAAGAGTTTCCTCCAGTAAAAAATTGCCAATGTTATACTCAGCTTGATTCAGAAGTAATGTAACATTCTAAAGTTTGAAGGACATTTTAAAATCAGTCCAGATGTTTCTAAGTTTGTCGATTGCATACAAACAAACTAACAAATCTTTTATTTCTTTAATGTTTCATGGTGGGCTTTAAAATCTGGCTACGTTTTGAAAGTACGACTTAGGTAGCTCATGTTTTTGAAGTTGTATAGTCAGCAAAAGCATGTTATACATGACTTAAACTTAAGCAAAGGTTACGTAAAGGATTAGAGGATTATTTTACAGGTGGTACTCGAGGAAAGCACACTTAATTTGCTAAGTCACCATCTTACAGGACAAGGTTATTAGTGACGTAAGAAAAAAAAACCATTGACATGTTCCTTTGCCACGTGAATCACAGATTGTGGTACAGAATCAAAACAAAACGTTCGGGTAGGTCGGTAGATTGACTTATTTAATATTTTTCCTGAAGTGTGAGCGACTATATAATTCCCGCTTGATGTAATAATTTATATCACAACTAATTATAATGGGACACTGGTGCAAATAAAACAATAGGAACACTCAACGGAAACAAGTGCGATTCAAGGCATTTTTTTAAGCTTAACTCGAGTTATACAGATATTGTCACTACTGTCTTGCGTGTGGTCACATGCATATAAGCATTTGTTTTGAATTAATCTTGCTTGCAAGCAGGTGTTAGAAGTGTAAGTAGTGGTAGACACAGAATCGCTGCCACACTCTACCACGACGTTTTTTTTTTATTATAATGGGTTTGCTCTTGACTCTAGTCTAGGTCATAGGACAGAGACAGGGTCTAAGATGGAGCGAGCTCACCCAAAAGAAACCTGTTCACTCTTACTTTGAAGAGATTAGGGTTGTATGCGTTTGGAAACACAGACGCAGGTAGTGAGGACGTTCTGGCTCTGGCTTATCATAGGACCTATAGTTTTATTATGCACTCACAGTGTTACATTATTTTCATTCACCATAGGTAGTTTTGCTTTCAGTTCAAATTGATCGGAAATAGTTACCGATGTCGAGCGTGTGGTCACAAGCATGAGCAATGATTTAAAAGAATAATTGCTTACCACGAAGTGTTGGATGTGTGAGTGGTGGTAGAAACAGAATCGCTGCCGCTGCCACACTCGGCGTACCACGACGTCCTGGCTCTTGGCGCCTTTTCTTTGCGCGACAACGTCGGCAGGAGGCGTTTCAATTCTGTATACGGACAAAAAGTTGTTATAGTCGAGGTAAAGGAATGCTTGAAGGTGTAAACGGTGTTATGGAAATAGAGCAAAACTTCTAGTCGGTTTCTCCATACTATGTATAAGTAAATAACTTTATGCTTTGCGAATTTCAGAATTCTCAAGGTATTTTCCGTACAAAACCTGAGCTAAAGATATCATTAAATGAAAAACGCACAAAATAATTGCGATTTTCTAACTCTTGTTAACCTTGACATGTTGAGTTTACAGGGTGTAAGGAAAAGTACTGCGTTCCTTTCAAGGAATGAACCAGCCCATGAAACTGAAAAACTTTCCCCAAAAAAGTAGATCGAATCATGAAAAAAATATTTAAGCCTGCCATACAAAATGTAGCAGCCGACTAAGTCTTGTTGTATGTGAGGTCATTTTTTTCATATATTGGTCTATATTCCTTGACGAAATTTTTTAGTTTCATGGGCTGGTTCATCCCTAAAAAGGAACGCAGTTGTTTTCCTTACACCCTGTATAAGCTGAGTACATTCACAATACATTTTGCGCTATTTCCTTTATCATATAACAGATGGAGCGGTGCAATCTTACTTTGGTTGTTACTCTTAGAAAACACAGAACGTTTTGTTAATGTTTGCTATTCAAGGGAATATGAATCTATCCCGAAAAGCTAAAGGACATGGATCGCGATAACGCTTTTACGATTTTGTAAATTGGTAGAGCCTTAAAAAAAGTAGAAAGAAAAGTTAATAAAATTGCACCTTTCTCTGTCTATACATCTTAGGTGTTATTACAAAAAAAGTTAGGTATGGTTTAAGCTTTGACAGCGTCAAATGGTAAAGAAAAATAATTTAAACCCTTTCTAATCGTGCGTCTAACATTTTTATAAACGTTAGACGCACGAATCTAATTTAAGCGTAATAGTCTTTTGTAAATAAATAATAATAAGTTGATAATGGTAAGTAATAGCTTGTTTTATTGTTATACTTAATTGCGCGGGAAACTTGATAAAGTTAGCAGAAAGTTCAAAGGCTAGACATAACAGTTATAAATAACTAGATAACGGTACAGTGTTATTATTATAGATACCTACTAAAATATATAATGACCTCAATTCGGGGAATAAATTCTCATAACTTAACTTTAATTAGCATTGCCACTTTTGGTCAAATAGGTTTAGAAAAGAATGGGAGCTATCTAAGTCATGTCATATGTTTAAAAGTGACAAAAGGTTCTTCGCTATTTCTAGACATTTTAGTCGCCATTGTTTTTATCATCGCCTTATTTTGACAGAAAACGCGTATTTTGAGTCAAATAATGGGACATGACAATGGCAATTTTTTCTTTGGAATTCACTTCTTCACAGTTTTTTGGAAGTAAACCAAGTGAAAATACCCCACCGTTTGCTCATACTGAGGAAAACGCCTTTAGCCTCGATCTGTAGGTAATTCTCACCAAACTACGGCTATATCTTCGGAATTATAATGGCCTAAATTTTCCCGCTTAGGTCACTATTTAGCACTATTTCAGGATAACTTTTTGGCATAACCAAAATTGCTGTTCGTTAGGTTTTCATAAGTGAGGATTACAGTTTGAGGGACACATATTTTTCTAAAGCTATTTGACGGTAAGTCCAAGCGCTAATTTAATGTAAGTTAAGAAAATTTATTTCCTGAATGAAGGCCAATGTAATTTTTGAAAACTTGCAAAATTTTCGAGTGCGGGCAGGATTTGAACCTGCGACTTTCGCATTACTAGTGGCGACGCCTCTTCCATCTGGGCTACCGCAGCTCATTTCTTGCCCGCCAATAGTGTATTTTAATGCCAGTAACGCTTGGCATGGCTCCATCTACCGGGTTAGTTTTTGCAACTAATCACCGGCGACTAATTCTATCTTTACAGATTGAATGTAGTCTAAGCGATGAAAACCAGCGATAAATTGAGTACCAAATTTTTAAAACACTTCCCGTGTTAGGTATACAATTTTTGAAAATTGTATACCAAAATTGGCGGGCAAGAAATGAGCTGCGGTAGCCCAGATGGAAGAGGCGTCGCCACTAGTAATGCGAAAGTCGCAGGTTCAAATCCTGCCCGCACTCGAAAATTTTGCAAGTTTTCAAAAATTGTATACCTAACACGGGAAGTGTTTTAAAAATTTGGTACTCAAGGCCAATGTAGGCTTGTGTTGATATACTTATATGACACGTCGTAATATAAACTGAATTAAACGTTCAAAAAAGCTTTTTAACAAGAATCCTAATTTTAAAGCCATGAACATTATTAAAATCTGACAGATAAGAACATAATATATAATATATAAGGTCCTAGAATTCTGCAAAAAGAACCAATCATAAATAAAAAGTGACTTAATGTGAAAAACAAACAATTACCATACAACATCACAAGTTGTTAATACACACAAAACACAACATAACTATAACTGATGCACTCATCACAAGCAATTATGACAACACAACACACAACATGACGTCATCATGCGTTCAAAGAATACACAAACACATAGTATTCCCTTAAGACATTACTCATAGCGTTAGAGTTCAGAATGTACATAGAATAATAAATAAATAATAAGAATGTAGGTACGTGTGTACGTGTTGCGTACAACAGTTACGGCGAGCGACTGAGGTGAAGTTACATTAAAGTTAGTGTGGGAAGTTCAGCTTAGGGTTGTCACCAAGAATTTAAAAATTTAAGAACAGTGCACAGTCTGATATAGTATGATCATGAAAGTAAGAATGGTTAAATACGTGTGTAAGATATTGAACAGAAAAAAGGAATGTTGTGTGTAGTATTCTTAGCATGTTTGTAGAGCTTTTTTATTAAGACTACCCTTTTTCACTTTTTCTACCTTATACGCTGCTACTATGTTTTTGCTTATCTCTACATTATGGTTATTCAAAAATGATCAAATAAATGCATTAGTAAAGTTGTAATAAAATAATAATAGAAAAGAGTTGGTTTGGTTAGCTAACAGCGTAATAAGATATCTATAAAAATTAAGAACAAGATTTGTAAGAATAAAACGAGAATAACGAGTGTTACAAAATTCAAATTGTACCAAATAGTAGTAGAAACAAATCGTGGGTTACTGATAGACTTAAAAAAATGATTGAGGAAAGGGACAGACTATTTGTAATATGGAGCACTGATCCTAAGAATATGGTTAAGAGATTAACGTACACTAAATATCGTAACAAATGTTTTAAAACAATTTCTAAATGTAGTAATGAGTATGATAGACAGTGTATTATTAACTGTAATAAAAATATCAAGAAAATATGGGACAGGATAAATATTATGTTAGGTAAGGAAAAGCCGTCTATAGACAGCCTTATTTTGTCAAGCATAGATTCTGATAGTTCAGAAAATATAACTAATCGGTTTGCAGCAACATTTGATGATGAAATATTACAAATTAGACATATTTGTGATGATAATTTCTTAAACAGAGATAATTATGTAAACAATGTAAACTTGTGCATGAGATGGCAACCAGTTAGCAGTAGTCATGTTAGTAAAGTAATAAAAAATATGAATACAAAAAAGTCGCCTGGAAGCGATCTCATGCGCATGTGTGATATAAAATTGATTTGTGATAAAATAAGTCCAATAGTTTCTAAGCTGGTTAATTTATCAGTTAGTCAGCATAAATTTCCTAATAAATTGAAAGAGGCAATAATACGCCCTGTGCATAAAAAAGGCAGTCGCAAGTCATATTCGAACTATAGACCAATAGCTATCTTGTCAAGTCTAGATAAAATTATAGAAAAATGCATAATTAATCAGCTTGGGGACTACTTACAATCAAATAACGTTTTAAATGAATCTCAACACGGGTTTCAAAAGGGGAAAAGTACTAATACCTTATTGTCTAAATTCTCTGACGAAATTTATAATTATCTTGGTGAAAGAAAGTTTGTAGTGTCCATATTCTTTGATTATAAGAAAGCGTTCGACACTCTAGAAACATCTACGCTACTCCATGCAATTGGGGAATGTGGGGTGGGATATCCACTGAATCAATGGTTCAGTGACTATCTCACATCACGTTCATATCGGGTTAAAGTTGGCGAAACGTATAGCCATGAAAGAGAGGTTCGGTGCGGGGCAGGGACCAGACTGGTAAGCCTATCAGGGGTTATTGATTGGGTTTTACGTATGGGTTTGCTTGCCCTATTCGTATCTCGCCAAAACCCATTCAATATGCTTTTTAAAGCGCTATTTTAAAGGGTTACAACCCTTTCAAACCACTTTCCATATTGATAGGGTTACCCTATCGATTTTTAAATAAATTTGATCCCTACGGTGTCATTTATACGGACTATTACTGCCCGCGCGCCGCGAGGCGGGGCGAGCCGGTCGGTCAAAGCCTTTGACGTTGCCGCGAAGCCGACAGTCGACCGACGCCACCTACCTACAGCACGGTGCGTGTGCGGTGCGTGCGACGAAAGAATATTGTTGTAGTAATTTCTTCGCTGAAATGGGAAGCGTCTAGTTGCGTTTAATAGTATTCCTGCGTTTTTGTTAGGTATTTGTTATCTTTTTGTGGTAGCTGATAGTAATAAAATAAGCATAATGCCACCACAAAAACGAGATTGCATAGCTACATGCCTTAATTATCCTACAATAAAAAATCCAGTCAAGTGCGAGTCAGACTCGCTCACGAAGGGTTCCTTACCATTATACCTTTACCAAACAGTTATCGATATAACGCGCAAAAAAACATGTGTTTTGTATGGCAGACCCCATAATTATTTTTGTATGGGAGCCCCCTTAAATATTAAATTAATTCTAATTTATCTATTAGTATTTGTTGTTATAGCGGCAACAGAAATACATCATCTGTGAAAATTTCGACTGTCTAGGTATAACGGTTCAGGGGATACAGCCTCGTAACTGTAGGACGGACGGACGGACAGACAGACGGACAGCCGAGCCTCAGTAATACGGTTTCCGTTATTACCTTTTGGGTACGGAATCCTAAAAATGGACCAATTAAGTGCCCTCGTGCCCAAAAACATAACCTAAACGTACCACTAAAGACCGCAGAAGAGGTCGAGGATGCTACAAGGAACACTAGTTGATGTGATTCAGGAAGCATGCTGGCGAAGCACTCCACAATAGAAAATTAATGTACACAAAAATTAACCTGTCCCTCTAGAAATCAAACGCAAAATTACTGAAAAACGTAGACTCCGTTGAGTTTGGCAAACCAGCCGCATAGCAGCTGACAGTACAGCTTTGAATAGGGCTATTGTTGAACTCAAAAAACTAACACAAACCTCTAGCGATAGAACCTTGCAAGCTGAACAACAGACTCTGACTGCCACAAAAGCAACAAATTATTCTATAAAGAAAATTTCAAAAGCGGACAGCCAGTAACAACAACATAAGTATCATTTATGCTGGGTCAGAGGTGCGCAAGTTTGCATTATCGCTAGATCTGACCCAGCTGATGAATGTAGCAACGCGGATACCGGATATCGACGGCCATACACCCAATTGCTTGGACTTGCTGCTGACAACTGATCCGGACAGTCATTCAGTTTCGGTCTCAGCCCCGCTGGGAACGTCCGACCACTGTCTGGTGAAATCCGTATCGACCTGCTCTCCTCTGGATGACAGCCCCAGGGGCACGAGGCGAGTTTGGAGATACGAGTCAGCAAATTGGGAAGAGATGCGGCACTTCTTTACATCTTACCCGTGGCGGCAAGTGTGCTTCTCTTCGCGTCACCCCTCGGGGCGAAGCTATCGAGAAACACGGCGAAGCACTTGCCGTTTCACTCGATATCTCGAAGGCCTTTGACAGGGTCTGGCATGCAAGTCTGCTCCGCAAGCTTTCTGCTTATGGCATCCCAGCAGATTTTTGTACTTGGATTTCAGACTTCCTAAGTGAACGGTCCATCAGAGTAGTCGTTGACGGCTGCTCCTCTGACCTTTTGGCCATTGATGCCGGAGTTCCTCCGGGGTCTTCTCTCTGCAACTCTTTTCCTGCTGCACATCAATGACCTCCTTTAGCATGGTATTATTGGATACGCAGATGATAGTACCGTTTCAATGAAATACTTGACAGGTGCAAAAACCAGTGGGGATGAAATACGTTCGTTAAGAAAGGCCATGGTATAGCGAACAGATCTGACCTTAAGCCTTGTCTCCCAATGGGGCGACGACAATCTGGTCTCATTCAACGCCACCAAAACACAGGCGTGTCTTTTCACCGCAAAAAAGAGTCCTTTCGACTGGACACCTATTTTTCGGGGTACATCTGTCACTGTCACCGACAGCCTCGAGCTTTTAGGCATGGAGTTGACATCAAATCTAAACTTCGGCGCAACCATCGAGTACAATGCTCAAACGGCGGCTAAGAAGCTGGGCATCCTGAGTGAAGCGATAGATTGAAGCGATACTTTAGCCTATACAACTTTTAACTCGTTACAAAGCAAAAGTCCGATCCTGCATGGAGTATTGCAGTCACCTTTGGAATGGCTCAGCCAGAGACCAACTTGCTGCTCTTGACTCGGTGGAACGCAAGGCCAAGAGGCTCATAGGCGACAAAAAACTGGTGGACACCAAGCTACATAGCCTGGCACATCGCCGCAAGTTGCCTGCTTGTCGGTTTTTTACAGATTGTACTTCAGAGAGTCTGCTCAAGAGCTTCACGACCTTGTTCCAGCTCCCGTCTGTCTACCATCGGACATCCAGACGCACCGCCGGATACTATCCATGCCTGGTTGCCATTCCACCAATTCGGACTAAGCGCTTCCAGTCATCATTTATAATGCGCACTGCTAAAGAGTGGAACTTACTACCTGCGTCTGTGTTTCTAAACGCATACAACGGTTTGGTTTCGGTTTGCATAAAATTTTAAGTCATATTTATACTACGCGTATGTAATATAGTCATAATTATTCAAAGTCATAAAAACAACACGCATAACCCTTGTAGCATAAATTATCAAGTCATAATGTCTATAGGCATAGAGATAACTAGGCATATTATTCATTAGCATAAAGATAACTAGGCATATTATTCGTTGGCATTATTTTAAAAACATGTTCGCGGCTTAGGGGTGGCCCAAGGGCCACCCCCGCCGCACCATAACCTATTATGTAGAAGACATTATGAAAAATATCAAATATGCGGCTAAAAACTAGTCTAAAATAAAATAGGTCTAATTAACAGTATGACTTTCAATGCAGTATGACATATAAACATTATGCCAAACAAATATTATGACAAAGAATTTTATGCAAGCCGAGGTATGCAACTTGAGGTACAAAGAAAGGCTCCAAAATCATCCTAACACACTAGCTGTTCAGCTAACGGAACACGTTTTTTTAAACACTTTTTTTGTATGACAGCCCCCATAAATATTTATTTAATTAAATTCTTAAATATTTGTTGTTATAACAGCAATAGAAATTCAACATCTGTAAAAATTTCAACTGACTAACTTTCGCGGTTCATACCTAAGATAGAGCCTCTATACAAAAAATCTAGTTTTTTCTATACAAAAAATATAGTTTGTATGGGAGCCCCCTTAAATATTTACTTTATTCTCATTTTTAGTATTTGTTGTTATAGCGGCAACAGAAATACATCATTTGTGAAAATTTCAACTGTCTAGGTATAACGGTTCAGGAGATACAGCCTCGTAACTGTAGGACGGACGGACGGACAGACAGACGGACAGCCGAGCCTTAGTAATTGGGTTTCCGTTATTACCCTTTGGGTACGGAACCCTAAAAATAAAATGTATATCTACTACTTCCACGATCATGCACACATACGTATGATTAGGTACTTATCCATTTTTAATGGAATGATGAGGGAACAAAGTCACTTCAAATCAAGAGAAACGCGCCAAGCGGCTTGCTTGCTTGACAGAGACGGAAGAGTTTACCGATTGTGGCGCGCCGCAGCGGCAAATAGGTAGCGCGGCGGGGATCAGTCACCGCGCTGAACCTACTTGCAGAGCGTACGAGCGCAACCCTTATAAAGCGCTACCCAAAGGGGTTTTTGATAGGGTTCCCCTTTCGATAAACTTAAAGCAAATGAAACGGTTATCATTAGGATTGGGTTATCATAAAGATTGGGAGTGTTCAAGCAAAGGGTGGGAGACTTAAGCGCTTAATCGAAAAAGCGCTTAGCGGGTCCCTGGTGCGGGGTCCCGCAGGGGTCAGGATGTGGTCCTGTGTGCTACTTGATGCACGTGAACAGCCTGTGCGGAGTGCTACACCACAGCTCGGCACACATGTTCGCAGATGACTTATGCATTCTACGCGCCGGTACCAGCTTGGCTGATACAATACGTCTCGTCCAGCAAGATGTGGATGCTGTCGTCAAGTGGTCGCACGATAATGGCATAGTGCTCAATTCTGATAAAACTAAGTTGTTAATCATACATTCGCCATACTTACCGCTTGACGAAGAGCCCGCACCTTTGTTTACTCATACATACAGTTGTATGCATAATGAGCTTGTTAATTGTTGTTGTAGACCGATAGAAAGAGTAAGCTGTGTAACTTATCTTGGTGTAAAGATAGATGAGCATTTTTCTTGGGCTGAGCATATTAATTATATTAGTAATAAGCTTAGAACAATCTTAGGTAAATTCTACTATTTAAGTTATAAAGTACCCATAAGTACCCTCAGATTGTTATATACGGCTTTGGTGGAGTCTATATTGGACTACGCTCTTGATTGCTATGGGCTGACATTTAAAACATACATTGATAAATTAGAAAACATACAGTTAAGATTCGTTAAATTGCTAGTAGACAAGAAAGTCAAAAACAAACACAAAGATAACTATAGTAAACTTTTCAAAATTTGTAAGATACTTCCTATTAGTCTTAAACATAAGTACCTACTTTTAATTAATAGCCATGGTAATCCGGAGCGTAACTCACTATTGACAAATGTTACCAATAGTCATAATACAAGGGCAATGACCTCAGGTATGTATGTTGTTCCTCGAGTAATGAACTATTATGGGGATCGAACGATAAAAAAACGTCTACCGTATTTATTAAATAGTTTATCTGAGGACATACGTAGGGAACCTAAAAAATCGTTATTTAAAAACAAATTAAAGGAGTTCTACCTAAATTCATTATATTAAGGCACTTCAAGTTACTTAGTTTTAAGTTATAAAATAAGTGAAATATTATATAAGTTAAAAGCGAGTATCGTCTGATCTCACAGTCAAACTGTTTGTGCAGTTTTGTGAGACACTGTTTTATATTATAAGTTTGAACACTGTTTTTGCAATAAAGAAATAATAAAAAAAAAAAAAATAAAAAAAAATTCTATTAGAATTAAAGACCAATTGTAGCAGTGTATAAAAAAGAACTAAAATTCTGCTTGATCCTTAATTTTAAGTAGATAATCAAAGAATTGTAAATACTATCTGTCAACCCTGCCACACGCTGCAGGCGTAATGGCACGAGCACCATTAGTATTACTAGAGGTCACCAGTAATTGCTATTAGGGTCTGTCTAGTCTAGACATAGCTCTTATCATAACGTGACACAGTCTAGATTCCCTTAACCCGATGAGAAAATAATATGGTGTAATTTCAAGAAAATGCAGATATGAGATTTGTACTAGGTAGTAGGTACGGTTTAGCGCGTAGATCATTCAACTCAAATTAGGGTCTATCTAGAGATTTAGCTCTTATGATACGTGACACAGTTTATATTCTCAACAACTTGACAAGAAAATAATATGGTGTAATTTCAAGAAAATGCAGATATGAAATGTGTACTACGTATAGCGCAAAGTCCATTCAACTACTACGGTATTTATATACGGTCCCATAAAATTCAGTGCAATCATTTATACGGTGAGTTTTACTCGTGAAACTGAACAACATTCAAAGTCTGATTAGAAAGAAAAATT
Organism: Tuta absoluta; assembly: GCA_027580185.1. Lineage (NCBI taxonomy): Eukaryota > Metazoa > Arthropoda > Insecta > Lepidoptera > Gelechiidae > Tuta > Tuta absoluta. The sequence goes on from JAQAHW010000003.1 coordinate 2,705,410, forward strand.
ATGACCGCCCATACGAAAATGTCACAAAAATGCGTCACTTTGTATAGGAGGACCATTTTATTTTCATATTTCGACCTATGTTCCTTGGAGAAAGTTGTTAAGTTTAGAGTAGAAATTAAAATATGAATAAGAATAATAAATAAGAACTTAAAAAAATAAATAACAGGACCTTACATAGCTTTGATAACGTGACACAGTTTAAATTTCCAACAACCCAACGAGAAAATAATATGGTGTTATTTCAAGAAAATGCAGTTTACAATGAATTTTGGGTCATCAAATATGCGACTAAGGCTGTATTCAATAGAAATGTAGAATTAAGTTTGGAATGGTAGAATAGAATAGAAGACAAGAAAATCTATTAGTATTATTCATGTTTATGTCCAGAATAATGTAACCTATGGTTAAACACAGTTCAGAAGGTGCTTTATTCAACGAATTACGCAGGCCAATTCTAGTTCTATTTTCGTGCTTGGAAAATAAACTAAGCTTTTTCTATGTGTGCAATAGTGTGCATAGTACACATCTCTTTTCCGTGTTAAGTATGACGTAAAAAGGTGTTGGTGTTGTAATATAGGAAAAACAAAGACAGTGCAAACAAAGACATTCACGTGACCCGGCGACAACACAACCCTTCCCGTCCCTGCGCTTGTTGGAAACAAGTAGCAACAATTTATTCACCGACTTCAAAAATTTAGTTTACCAAGTCGACCGCTATGTATGTAACATTCTCAAAATAACTGAAATAATATTTTGATTTGCGGCGTGAATTGCAATTTAAGACGACGGGCTGCCAACCTGTTACTATAGTGATACGCAATTTTCTAAATGACCCTTAAATGTTAGTCAGACGTGACGTAAATTACCGCTTTTTTACAGCCATTTACGCACTGCCTACCCCGTTATAGGCGTGATATACGTATGTATATTTTGATATGTAATATTTAAGGTATCAAACAATTTATTACGTATGATTTTATATTAGGTATTAAATCGCAATCGTAAACCGCTTGTTTTTCTTAAAGTGGCGAAGTTTATAATCATAATAATTTATGCGAGAATAAATCTTTAGCTGGATATAAATTTAACTTATTTGGTCGTTCGCCATGATCAAAATAACGGTTCTGGATTTTAGTGCCCAAATTAACTGCGTGCATTTGACGCAAGATCTAAACGGTTATAAATAAAATACCCTAATTGCGCAATTCCTTTGCCAGTAATCACATCTTAAATGCATCGATATCATATTAGGAATTTTAGAAATGGTCCTATTGAACATTTACAAAATGTTTTTTAAGTAACTCCCTTTTGAGGACATTTTAGGAAGGGATATTTTTTAATGGGTAGCGAGAAGTGCGAAATTACCGAAACTAGAGTAATGGGGCTGTAGAGAATAGAATATGGAAGCTACAGACTAAAGAAGAAACTTGGTTTCACAAAGTACATTTGAGATAGTTACACTTATTAAAAATAAGACTTATAGTGACCTCAATTCGGGATTGAGGCAATAATTATAAAAGAAGGCTATAAGCAGGCTACTTATTCCCAACAGAGCGCAGGTCAAACTGACCTTTGTTTAGCGCTGTCTTCGCAATAATAATATGTTTAGCGATATTGACGTTATCAGCCCAATATTTCAGAGCGAAATAATATCTAAGTGAACCGACAGACGTCAACTGAAATTGTTCAATCGGTTACGTATTTGGTTATGTATAGGTACTTACTTATAGCTTGGAAGCTCGGACTAGCAAATAAGGGTAGTGATCATTGTATAACTTGAAATTATTTAAATTCGATAATATATTTCTTTTCAAGTCATTATCACATAAAAAGTTAAAGAATAGTATAGGTAATCTAGCTTTTTCTAGATTCATTACTACAGAATTGAAGGCATTTGAGTTAGATTTTTTACGCTAGAAAAAGTCATATTTGGGATTATTTAGCGGGAATCTAAATATGTAAGACGAGTCCAGAAAACAACATAAAAGCAAATACATATTTGGGAGAAATTAAGGAGGCATCTTTCAATTTGATAAATGACCTCGTGTATAGGAAACGTTTGATTAAAAGCGAATTTATATTTGGGATTATTTATGAGGCATCTAAATTAGATTTAAAACGCAGAGTTTAACACTTTTTAAATAAAAGCATTTAATTATTTGGGACTATTTCATTAAATATGTGCAATTCTGAAGCGCTGAAGGTTCAACATATTCAAGTTTTTTGTTTTTGCTATTAGATTCAGCACTGGCTTTTATGATAGAGCAGTCATGTATTTAATATCTTACAGTAGCTTGTTTATCTGTTAAATTAAACCCCATCCAGTTGACGTACGTTATAACTACTGTCGCCAATTTAGGAATCTATTTGTATAAAGTAATCCCAAATACATTCATTAATGGTTATGAATTAGATTTTTACTATTATTATGCATGTCGAGTCCAGTTGATGTCCGTTACCATTTCACGGTCACAAAATGGAATAAGAATGTTTTTCTTTTTATATAAAATTTATGTCAAACGCAGTTGACGTTGTTACCTTCATTGAAAGCGCTAAGATCAGTGGCCGGAAAAGTGCCAAGCAGGGGCAGGACGTGACTCAGACATTCCCCAGCGAAGTCTACCGTCATTATTTTAAAGAAGTAATCCCAAATATTAATTTGCTATTATTTAGAACATTGTTTTAGAATGTCGCGGCGGTACAAGATAACTTTTACACAATCAAGTTATTCTAAATCTGAATCTACTTTTATGTAGAAATATAGCTACGTATGATTGATTGCATGTCTTGTCCAGTTGACGTCCGTTACCTTCGTTGACAGCGCTAAGGTCGGTCGCGGGGGCAGGCGGCGGCGGCGGCGGTACTGCCGGCCTCTCGAGAGCCAGGCAGGGGGACGACTCCGCCATTCCCGAGCGCAGTTTACCGTCGCGCCGGCGGGGGGCTAGGGGCAGGGCTTCCGTGCTGCCTGGCGCCAAGTCGCTGCTGGGGAGCGGAGGTACGAGTTAGATGAAGAAATGTACCGTACAAGAAAATATTAAAACCGAAAATTTTAGATAGACGGGGAACTTATGGAACAAGCTGGACAGAAAGCAAGACGAACGAAGAAGTTCTCCAGCTTGTAAAAGAGGAAAGAACGCTTTGCAGTACAATTCAGTGGTTCCGTGCTTCGGAGGGCACGTCAAGCCGTCGGTCCCGGTTGCTGTCTATGTTTACTTAGACGGTGGTCGTTATACAACCATGCCAGAGGCCTACTACTACTGCTAGTAGTAGCAGGCGGTTGAAAAATCTGACACAAGGGTTCATCGGGTCTTTCGACGTCTCGGTGTCCCACACGCAAAGAGCGAAACATGATAAGACACCTAATACGACATGATCAGTTATTCTAAGTAAAACTATTGTTGAAGGATAGATCAGTGGAAGAGGAAGACCAAGAAGGAGTTATTTAGACCAAATAAAAGAAAAAGCAATGGTCATGTCGTACAGGAAAGTAGAAAGGAAGGGCAGAAGACAGAGAAAACTGACGGAAACTCCACCGACAAGAGCAGTGCTCTTAAATATGCGAAAAGAGGGAAATGTGTTTAGAAACCAAACATTGACTTTCCACTCGTGTGGAAGTCGAACCCACGATTTCTGGTGTACGCGTTAACAACTAAGCCATCTTTTGTTATGACAAGAATAGCTAAAGTATAAATAAGTAGATGGCGAAAGCGGGAGAGCGCGCTTTATTGCGTACCCTGGGTGAGCCCTACGTCCAGTAGTGGACTGCTATGATGATGATATATTGAAGTATAAACAGGTAATTATCAAGATATTACCTACTTCAAGGTCACAACAGCGCCATCTCTACAAATTAGATGACTATCTACTTAGCACTCTACAAGCGCCGAATTTCATTAACAATACATTTGGAGGTAAACGAGGCAACATCACATCATCTACATAAAGCTTTTGCGTATACGCGCTTAGATAACTTCAGGTTTTAGCCGTTTTGCTAGTAGGTAAAAAAAGTCATAAGTATTCGAAAGAAATGAATCTAAAAACAATGAATCACTTCACTTCAACAGTCACAACAGTCCACAGCTGGACATGGGGCTCGCCCCATTTGGGGAGTTATTCCCATACTCACCAAGCTCCGAGCTTGGCAGGCGGATTGGTAAGCGCAGTGCCTGGAGTTATCCCTTAATCGCATTTTACGACACCACGGGTAGAAATGGAGTGATGCTGTACTAAGCCCGCCGCACACGGAAAAAACCATAAATGCTTATTCAGAACCAAAGTCAAAGAAAACGTTGTGAAGTGCTAAGGTACTCCGCGGGCAAAACTAACTCGGTAGATGGAGCCGTGCCATGCGTTACTGGCATCAAGATACACTTGCAAAATTCGCGGGCAAGGGACGAGCCGCGGTAGCACGGATGGAAGAGGAGTCGCCACTAGTGACGGCGAAAGTAGCAGGTTCAAAGTAGCAGGTTGCACATGGTGATAAGAGTACAAAGAATATCTTACCAATTGCTGAATCCCGAATCGCCGTCCATAGAATCAGTGAGATAGAAGGTCGAATTCGTGATCTTGAGCGCGCTAGGTACATCCGTGTTGATATCCACTGCCAACGAAGTGGCCCTTCTGAACCTCGACTTAAAACTTAAGTAGGCTTTCCTAGATAAAGTACCGTTGTCTTTTTTATTTTCTATAGGAGTTGTAGGTTTCTCTGAAGGAGGCTTTTCGGGTAAAGGAGGCGGTATATCCCCGTTACTAAGCCTTTTCTCTCCTATTACATTGTTTAGCTCATCTTTAAAAGACCCGTTTATTTTTTGTTCAGTCTTAAGTACGGGTCTAGTGTCGTTGAAGGTTATATTGCTGTAGATGTGCTGAATTTCAGGCTTTTCGTAAGTCTTTTCGCAATTTGCGTAGATTGGAGATTTTTTTGTTTTCGGCACGTCGTATTGTCCGTTGGAGTTGTTTGAGGTTAGTTTGTTGAGCAGGTTTGGTTTGCCGTCCATTGCCACTGTAAACAAATAAAAAAAAAACAATAAATATAGATTTTATTAAGTCAATATACTTTTTATTACTACAAAACGATACGATCGGTAATTTCAACTATCATTTCAACATCCGATATGGTCTAGTGGCTAGGATACCTGGCTCTCACCCAGGAGGCTCGGGTTCGATTCCCGGTATCGGAATTTCTTTTTGCGTCTTTTTCATGTTAGCTTTATAATGCTTTTTTATTTTATTTTATTTTTTGTATCATTCTATGTTTCTTGTGACATCTGGCGAGCAGCGATCTTTTTTTAGCTCACAATGTGTATGCGCAATGACGTCAGTATATCGTCACCCGAGGCAAGACCAGTTCTCAATTCTCAATTCTTTATTTCTGCTTACATGTTGTAAAAAGATCTTAAAATGTAATTAGACACAAACATGCACCCTGCTAGGGTATCGCAATTTGGATATAAACTTAAATAAAGTAGCTATCTTATTAACATTTATATTTTACATATTATTACCATTTTGCATAAGTATATTCTTCAATATTTACATAATTCACGAATCCTACTGTAATTAAATTATATTTAAATTAAGATTATTTTGGTCTTTAATGTAATAGCCCTATTTAGCTAGCCCAGTAAACACACATCACAAAATTGTTAAGGGCAATAAATGATTTTATTTGTAATTATTATAAATAACTAATTTATCTACTCATCTAGAAACTCTTGCACCGTGTAGAAGCACTTTTTTATCAATATATTTTTAAATGCATTTTTAAATTTATTGGGATCAGAAATTTGTCTGATTGGCTCTGGAATTTTATTGAATATTTTAACTGCCATTGCAAAAGGTCCAGTGTGGTACATTTTCATTTTTGAGAATGGAACTGTTAGTTTGGTCGCTGGTCGCAGATTATGTGGACGAGAATATTGAGGGAATAAGGCAGTATTTCTTTTCACAAAATTACTAATTTCCAGTATATATATGCATGGGAGGGGTAGAATTTTTAAGTTAATAAAATGTTGTCTACAGCTTTCTAATGCGTCCAAGTTTTGAATTATTCTGATACACTTTTTTTGGAGTCGGAATACTTGGATAGAGTCTGAGCTGTTGCCCCATAATACAACACCATATTGTAACCAAGAATGAGCATAAGCGTAGTATGCGGTTAATGCTGTCTGTCTGTCTGTTGTTGTCTTAAGCTCATATAGTCCGTATGTGAAACTTGAAAGTTTAGCAGCTATTTTTTGGACATGGCTATTCCAGTTAATGTAACTATCTATATTTATTCCGAGTAGGGGGTAATTATCGACGACTTCTAGGTTTTTATTGTGAAAAGAATAAGATATTTCTAACGGGGTTCTTTGGTAGGGTCTATATTGCATGATTTTAGTTTTTTCAAAATTTATTAAGAGATTGTGTTCTTCTAGCCACATTATTATTGTATTAAGTATTTTGTCTAATTTATTTGTAAGTTGGAAGTTATTTTGGCAGGAGACAACTATTGAGATATCATCTGCAAACAACGTACACATGCAGTCTTTCTCTATTATTTTTGGAAGGTTGTTAATAAAAATCAGAAAAAGGATGCATCCGAGGACGCTACCTTGGGGGATAGAATTTGTGGTGGTAGCCATTTCTGACCTTACATTCGTAATATTTCCAGTGACACTATTATGATTTTCAATTTCTACATATTGTATTCTATTATTTAGGTAGGACACAAACCATTTATAAGCCGGACCTCTTACGCCTATATTTTTTAACTTGAGCAGTAATTGTTTATAAGGAACTCTATCATAGGCTTTCTTCATGTCTATTAAAAGCCCTATTGCATGTTTTTTTTCATTTATAATATTTAATATTTTATGTATATAATTAAATACAGCCAGGGAAGTTGTATGATGTTTCCGAAATCCATGTTGGTGGTTGCTAAATATGTTGAACTTTTCACAATAAGAGTAAAGCTGTTTTGACATTGCAGACTCAAAGACTTTAGAAAATGTGGGTAACAGCGAAATTGGTCTATAGTTATTGCAATCTGTATGTGCACCTTTTTTATGAATCGGTTTTATTATGGAAATTTTTAGAGAATTAGGGACAATACCTTCATAGAATGATTGATTGACTAGAAACGATAGAACTGGTGCAAATTCCTGTGCACAGAATTTAACTAAAATGGGAGGAATTTCATCGTGTCCAAAGCTTTTTTTGTTTTTTAGCTTTTTAATAATATTAAGAACTTCATTTTCATCCACCAACCGTAAGTACATTGAATTCAACGCGCTGCTTGTATCTAAATTTGGTACCACAGATTGACTTGCTGTCTGGGATGTATAAGAGTCTCTATTCTTTGAAGCGCCAACAGATACGAAAAACTTATTAAATTCGTTTACAACTAAGATTGGGTCATCTATGTTCTTGTTATTTATTCTTAATATTATATTATTTTTCTCTTTTTGCATAATTTTATTTGTTTTTTCCTTTATTATTTGCCACATTGTTATTATACTGTTTTTAGAACTTAACATTCTCTTAATATTTTGATTCTTTTTTGATATTTTCACTGTGTGTTTAAGTAACTTTTCATATTTCTTATAATGGTCTTTTAGGATACTATTATTGTTGTGTGAAATAAAAGATTTTAACAGGCGTTTGTGTTTACAAGATTTTTTTATTCCAGGTGTTAGCCAATATTTTCTACGTTTGGTTTTTAATTTAATTTTGGTTTTAGGTATAGTTTTATTTAAAATTTCACTAATAGCAAAGCTAAATGAATTGTAATTTAGTTCAACGTTTTTATTTACATCAATAATGTTACTCCAATTTAGTCCACCTATGTGTTTTTTGAAGAGTTTCATATTTTTATCGGTAAACTGTCTTTTATTTATGTACCAAACTTCTCTTGTTTTACATTTTTGTGCGGGCATCTTTAATAATAGGCCTTTGTGGTCTGAGAATCCATATTCTATAACTGCTGCACTCATATTATTGTTTTTAAAATTTGTGTATATATGGTCTATGCAGGATGATAGTGTGGGCGTTATTCGTGTAGGTTCTTTTATGTTTTGGTGAAAGTTAAAGCTTTTCATAAGTTCTGTTAATTTCCGGGACAAAGATGTGTTTAACAGAGTATTAACATTAAAGTCCCCTCCTAAAATTATGTTTTTTTGTGTATATTTTTTCTTTAGTATGTTAAGGAGTTTTTGCAATGTTTCAAAGAAGGTATCTGGCTCTCTTTTACTATCTGGCCAATATAAACATATAAGTACAAGATTAATTTTTGGTATCTCAATGGCGCTTATTTCTATAATATTTTCAACAGAAAGCTCTACAAATTCTTTTTTCTCTACATATTCAATTCCTTCTTTTAAATAAATGCATGACCCTCCCCTTGTAAAATTAGTTCTGCAAAACCATGATGCTAATTTATACCCTTCTACTTGCATTGCATCAGTCTGGGATTTATACATCCAAGTTTCTGTAAGGCAAAAGGCGCAAATGTCTTTATATTCATCCGCTAATTCTTCCAATAGATGTCGCTTATTTCTTACACTTTGGATGTTTTGAAACACTATGTGAAAATTATTGTCGAAAAAAAATATTTCTTTGTGTGCTGGCTACTTTAGTACTTCTTTCTCCTGCTTCTATCGGTAAAAATGACGTGGACTGGCTATTTGAGTAATTTATCACAGCTTTGGGGTTTTGGGGTTCTTGTGGTGTTGCTATATATTCTCTCCCATTTATAATCAGTTTATTGTTTATTATGTTGGCTCGTCTTCCTTGCCTGCGCGCTTCTTTCAGTATCTCGATATTTTTCCTTCTCTCTTTAATGGCTGTTTCATCTAAAAATGGCGATATTGCTAGTCCTGTGTTTTTAAAAAGATGGCTATGTTGCAATATGTATCTTGTAATATTTTTACTCAATAGTTCTATAACGATCGGTCTTCTGTATTTATTCTTTCCCATTCTTTTTACTTCTTCTATATAGTTTATGGTATTAACATTTATTATATCTTGAAATATGCATGACACATGTTCTTGTAGGGTTGGTTCTGATTCCCATTTATTTTCCTCTACACCATATAAAACTATTCTCTTCCCATTTTCTGTAGGTATGTTCGGTTGGTCAATTAGTGTTTTGTCTTTTGAAAATTCTTTTTGCATGTCTTCTATATCTTTAAGCAATTTTGTGTTTTCAGTTTCTAATTCTTTTATTTTTATATTCATTTTCCCTATTTTTTCTTGCAGTTGGGTCTGGACCGGGTAGGGAGTATTTTTTAGACACCCAGTATTATTAGTCTGAAAAATTTCAGTTCTTAGCTTCAAAAACTCATTTGCAGTTACTTCAATTATTGTTGATTTTATTTCGTCCATAAGATTGTTTTTCATTTTTTCCAGTTTTGTGTTAATAATTGTTTCCCATTGGTTTAACTGGATAGTTTCTGAGTTTGGTGAATAATATTGAAAGTGAGTATCAGTATCATCTTTTGATCTGTTTAGTGGCAATATCGTATCATCTAAACCGGACAGGCTATCTTGGTCTTCATTAGCTGAACTGCTCATTTTGTGAGTATTTTTAGTGTTTGTCTGGTTTATTTTCTTTTTGTCTATAGGCTTGAACACTGGGCTTTGAATGATTGGACTTGTCTGGTTTGAATGAAGTCTATTTAGTGATGTCCTTTTTTTCTCTGTTTTGCATGTATGACATGTCCAATAATTTTTTGAATCAATTTTCATCAGATAGTAAAGTTTATCAGGAATTCTCGAACAACTATAATTGGCACAGTAGGTGCCTTTGCACATGTAGCATTTTAAAAATTGTCTTCCGAAAATTTTTTTTTTGCATTCTAAACAGGATAATGTAGTTTTTCTGGAGTTTGACATTTTTCTAGTCTCTTAGTGCCATCTATTGTAGGGTACTGGAACCAAAAACTATCGGTGGTCGATCAAGATGGTCGATGGGTTCGACAAATTCGTGGTGGCGATCGAGCCCGAAAAAGTTAGTAATTCTATTGAGTATCAGATGGCGCTGATATAAAAAAAATGTTTTGATGTTTACGTAGATTCCAACTGAGTATTTTTTATTTTTTATACAGGAAAATAAACCACTGAATGTTTTAAAATTAATCTGAACCACTGACACAAATATTCACGCAGTTCTTTATTATATTTGGCACTAAGTTAGAAATTTTTACAGTGAAAAAGTTCGTTGTGTAGATATTGAAATATTTGAAATTTCGTCAGAAAAACTTGAGTTTAATCGGTTGAAATCTAAACAGTTTTACAATGGAGGTTAAACACAATTAAAAATGTCTTTCCTTCCGACGAATAATAGTTTTTGCACTTTAGAACTGTAAAAGAAAAGTTTTGATATTTGAGGTTACGGCGGCGTCCTTTTTTATTTGTCAATTTCCCACTTAAATACACTTTGCTTTGTTATAATAACATTCACAGATGTTTGATAAGTCATAAAGATTAATAAACACTAATTTTTATGTAAGTTAACACAGAATATATATTTTTATTAGTTTTTTGAAAAAATACTCTATTATTTTGAATGTTTACTTGAAGCGCCACCTGGCGGAAAAAAAACCACCTTCAAACAAGTATGTTCACGGGACAGTACCGCGGGCTGCCACTATGCGCAACAGAAAATGTACACTAAATATTAAGCGTCAAAAATTATGCAGCACGGAAATAAGCGCAATCTTGTCGTGAACTATCGGACTGCACATTTTTTAACGCATAATATATACTGCATTTTCTTGTTGCGTTCGGTGAATTAATGACAAAATTTTTGCAAGAAATAAAACGCGCCATGGAAAACGCAGTAAATAGTTCGTGTTTTGATGAAACATCAATTCTCAGAGCGCTTCAAAAATACGCAACACAAAGAGTGCAACCCGAGAGTTGGTGTCATGTCGTTGAACTTTACTAGAGGTGCACCTCAAGAAATGATAGCATTCCGATTTTGATTTCTGCAATATCTCGATTATAATTTTGTTTTTTCTGATTTTTTTTAATTTGAGGGATACAACTATAATAATGCCTTGTTTTCAGTCCATTTGTTGTTTACATAATTACATTACATTAGTGATCAGTCTGTTTGACATGTTCATGCTGTTTCTCCTAGTCAGTATTTTCTCCTATGACAGGTCATAAAACCGCGTTTTAGCCATGTTTTAGCACGCCAGTCAGGAGAAATTTTCTACCATGCGCTCCAAAACGCAGTTTTACGAACTGTCAAAGTATAAAAGAGCAACAAAAGATATAGTATCCGTGGTCCATTGAACGCACCCCAGCATAATAGGCAGCTTCTCATGGCTTATTGACATCGAGGGTCCGGAGTACCACATGTGGAAGAGCCCGGCAAAAGTAAAAGAGATGCGAAAAGTGGCCCATAACAAATTTAGTTTAGCATAAAAGACCACTTCTGCTGGAACATTGACATCGAGGGTTTGGAGCAACAGATGAGGAACACCAGGATTAAATATACGAGATACGGAAATGGCTTGAAAGTAAAAATTGTTACATGATGTGCTATTTCTGCTGGCACACAGATATTGAGGGTCTGGTGTTCCTGAAGTGGATCATTGGATTCCTGCCTATACCGTACGAGTAATGCAAATGGAGTGATCCAAATCAAAATAAGTTGCTTCAATTTGTACTTACCTACATTTGAATAGCCCAAAGCATCAGCTAAAACTTTTAATATCAACAGCTAAACATCCACCTCTGGACACGGGCCTCCCCCTTTTGCAAAACTCACTACGCTTGACTGTCGGATTGGAGAGCGCAGTGCACGATGTTGTATTCACAGCGAACGCTGCTGCCAAATTCTGGGATTCAACCATTCGTCACTTTTTACGACACCCACCCGCGGATAGAATTCGGGTAATGTTATTCCCAGCCGGCATCACACGGCACACGGATCAAAACTAAATTCTTCCAATAATAATTATTATAAAAAATAAACTATACGTATGGATGCAGAAGTGCTTTCCTTTATGTGCATTAGGTCGATGAACAACCCAATGTAGATAGGTACTGTGGCTTAAAACTGAAGCTTCAGCAAAAGCTTATTAGCGTCGTGATGGACATTTTCTTCTTCTTCTTCATAGCAAGTAAATGAAAGGACGATGGCTCGGAAATAGAAATTTAACATCTTAGGGTGTCCTTGGAATTCAGTTGAAGTCAAAGGCAAGATACACACTGGTGATGGAAGGCTAACCATAACCCAAGAGAATATAATACACACCATAACATTCAGTTCCAAGAGAATATAATACACTTACTATTCAGTTAGCGAAACGAAGTTCGCCAGATATCTATTGTTTAATTTAGCGTTGCTATGCTGGGGTAAGTTAGGTATTAATGACGGTCTATGAATACGCCGCGATGCTCGCCCGCACGCATCGCTCTGGGCATATGTTGTCCCTTTCTCGCTCGCGGGGCGAGGGTGGCGGCGTGCGCGCGGGCCGCCTGGTAGGCGCCTAGCGGTGATTTCTGCACCGCACTGTCAGTCACTCAAAACCGTTCGGACGAGAACGTATTGTGTTTTGTACGGATTTCCCGCCACGCGTTTTGTGATGCCGCGTGTAATGGACGATTCAATTTGAGATCGCGCGTGTTGATGCATCGTATTATTGCGGTTCTCCTGGGTTATACTAGAATACCAGGCTTAGTGATTGTTGGATGTCTCGACGTCTTCCACGTGAGCGTCGCATTGAATAGGCATCAAGTGGCCATATCGGCTCGCGTTTTGTACGGCCCTAGTTCGTGTTGGGTCACGCGTAATGACTAATATCAAAGTGGAATACGAACAGAAGCTGTGAGTGGTTTGAAGTGAATAACGCGCCAAGGCTGTAGTGGAATGCTGGGTGTCGATATCTTACCACCCAGCCCTGTAAGTACCAACGGAATCCCTATTTGATCCATTCCCTGTACTTCCTTTCTCCGTTGGGTATTTTATGCATTTGCACCGGCGACGTGACTGTAAGTGAAACCTAGTTGTTTTAGTATAAAACTGTTTCTTTGTGTTAATGGTGTGTTCCCTTTAGTCATATTTGTTGTACCATATCATTGTGACTCCTTAGTACGAATTGCGGAATTCGTGGGGTGATATAATTTGGAGGTACTTACTAATAATCTAGTGCTTATACGTGTGACGTAACGCCAGATCGGCAGACGGTATTTACTACAGAATTGAGTTATGTAAAGGTCAGAACACATCATTTGCCAATTTCACTCAACTTAGTTAATTAAGTTAAATAGATTTAGGTTCACGTTTAATTCATAGTATGCGCTGCTATATTGTGCAGCGTATGCTATTTAGCGCTGCGTAACGCGGCCATTGTCTGCCTTCAGTTGAACTCCTGGTATTTTACTAGAAATTTACCTGTGTAAATCGCTTCCACTGCGGGAGTTTAGCTTGGAATTAGACAATTTTTGGTAGCAGAGCGTGGTTAAGAAAACCACTAGATTTAAGATTATTTTAGTATAAGATTTTTTAATCTACCTACATAAAAAAAAAATATATATTTATTGTGATTGTAGTGTGTGCCCTGTGTAGAATATCCTATCGGTAGGATCAGGGCCAATCAATTGGTGAATTGCTTGTTATTATCGTTGTGTTTGCCCTGTGCGGATATCCTAACGGTAGGATCAGGGCCGATTGTCTATTATTGTTTTTTATTGTAAGGTTCGGTGTTACTTTGGGTTGGTACCATGGCTCCCACAATTACACAGCTTCAGGCAAAAATTAGAACGCACCTAATTTGGTTCGCGACTAAGCAGGCGATGGTCAGTCGCGGGGACCGAGAGGACGCACTCATCGCTTGTGCGCAACGGATTGACGAACGGGTCGCGGAGGTGTTGGATTGCCTCACTGGATGCGAGGAGTTATTTGATGGGACGCCTGATGAGGAGGTCAAACTTACGGTCCGGACGAATGTGACCCAGTGCCTGGAGATAGGGCAGGAGATCCAGCAGGCGGCTGCTGTGATCACCAGGCGTAGGGCTGGGGAGCCGGACCCACCCCATGGTCCGCGGGGACCGGGGGTGCAAGTGCCCCTGCCGGCTGTGGCGATTCCGGTCTTCCACGGGGACTACACGGATTGGACCCGATTCCAGGATCTGTTTGACAGTGTGATTCATAACCGCACTGACTTGCAGCCGGCATATAAAATGGCACAATTGATGGCCAAGCTGCAAGGTGAGCCCCATGAGCTGGTAAAGCATCTACCAGTCGATGATGCAAGTTACGAGACGGCTCGCGGTTTGCTGATCGAGAGATACAGCAACAAACGTCTCATGATTGACCAACTCCTGGAACAGTGGCTCACCGTGCCGACCATCACACGAGGGACGGACCTCAGGGCCAAGGTCCTCAACCCTGTCTGCGTTGCAGTGAACGCTCTTGAGAGACAGGGGACGCCGGTGTCAGGCTATGATTATATCCTGGTCCACACGTTGTTGCGCCGCCTGCCGAGCGACATGGCCGCTCGTTTTGAACAGTCGCACGGAGGTAAGACATCTGATTACCTCCCGACCTTCGAGGAGCTCAAGTCCTTCCTCGAGGCCGAGTGCAGACGGGTAGATGCCCAATTTGGAGAGTCGCCTCACGCGGAGTCTGCGGCCGCTCGCCGCCCGGAACGGCCGGGTGCACAGGCGCGAGACGGTAAGAGTAGGCCACCCAGGCGATACAATGTCGCTAATTTGGAATCGAGGTGTGCCTACTGCAGAGAGGCGGGGCATCAGGTGACTGCGTGTGAGGAGTTCGCTGCACAGCGGGTGCAGAAACGTCGTGGTGTGGTGCAGCAACGGCGTTGGTGCTTTAGGTGTATGGGGCCGCATCAGGTGCGAGAGTGCCCATCAAGCACCAACTGCAGGTACTGCCAGGGTGCCCACCATCAGCTCCTATGCATGAACCGCAGCGGAGATTACGGAGGCAGAGCTGACGCGGGTCAGCGGACGGAGTCTGCCCTACCTAGACGGGAGCAACGCTCCCCACCCCCTCCAAGGAGGAGTCCTCTTCCACCAGGGTTTCAGGGACGAGGCCAGGGACATCAGCAGGTGATGCCCCCTTCACCACGCGCGAGACAGTCACCACCTCGGCAGCAGGTGCCGGAACAGGGTAGGTGGTCACAGGTCCAAGGTCAGGGGCACCCATCACAAGTACGTGATGCTACGGGCGGGTGCCAACACCAGGGCCAGTACATGCAGTACTCGGCGGGTCTGAACAACATGGTGAGTTCCCATGACCCACGCATGCCTCTTCCCTTGGCTGAGCACCCGCGGCTACAGGCGCATCCACGGTACGCGCGCCTGCCGCAGGGTTACTATAGGCTGCCAGCCATGGCGTACAGGACCAAAGGTCCCTATCAGCAGGAGTGGGACCCACTCGAAGGTGTACGGAGAGAGGGGACCCCCCCGCAGGACGCGGACACTCCGCGCTTAGATTCCTGCTAGGTAATCGCCGCCTACACGCCAGCTTCGGCCCCCCGGCCAATTACGGTATTGTTGCCTACGGCAATGATTTGGGTATGGGGATACGGTGGCCGCAGCATACAGGTAAGAGCCTTGTTAGATACAGGGGCTCAGGGTTGTATTGTGTCTAGTAAGCTGGTGAGTAGGCTACGCTTAAATATAAGGCCCACAACGGATGGGGCTGTAGGTATTGGAGGTGTAGATGTGCCTGACGTTCGGGGTCAGGTGAACTTCGAGTTCACATTAGGTAATACAGGTACAGGGGTCAGCTATCATGCCTCAGCAGTGGTGCTGGATGAAGTGGTAGGGAAACTTCCTCAGGTTCGGTTACCGTCAACGGTACGAGGGTTAACCACAGGCTTAGAGTTAGCTGATCCTGAATTTGATACTCCTGGTACGGTGGACGTTCTCCTCGGGTCAGACGTCCTCGGGAGATTCTGGTGTGGCAGAAAACGGGTACTTCAGCAAACTGGTTTAGTGGCCGTTGATACCACAGGGGGGTATGTTATTTTTGGCCCAGTTTGGAGACCTCAGGACCTACCAGAGGGCGATACGGTGCTCTATGGTAGTGTGTTGTCGGAGGTGCTGCAGAGGTTTTGGGAGTCTGAGGAGCCACCTACAGCGGATAGACGGAAGCCAGAGGATGACGAGTGCGAGCTGTTCTATCAGTACAACACTGCACGAAGTTCGTCAGGTAGGTTTGTTACCAGGCTGCCATTTCTCCCAAACCGCCCCTCCTTAGGTAGTTCGCGACAGATCGCGGAACGGAGACTACTGGCTATGGAGAGAAAGATGAAGCGAGATGCAGCACTTCGGCAGAAGTATATCGAATTCATGAGGGAGTACCTAGAGTTAGGCCACATGTCGGTGTCCAGCATAGATTGGAGGTGTGTCGAGCATTACTATATACCACACCTGGCTGTTTTGAAGTCACCGGAGGCGAAGATACGGGTAGTGTTTGACGGTTCTGCTCCTACATCGAATGGTGTGTCTGTGAACCAGTGTCTGCACGCGGGTCCCAAGTTGAACCGGGACATTGTGGACATCCTCACAGATTTTCGGTTGCACCAAGTAGCGTTCGTCGCAGACGTCAAAATGATGTTTCGCCAAACAATTATACACCCGGATGACCGTCGGTACCAGCTGATTTTGTGGCGTGAGAGCCCTGACGAGCCGATGGTCACTTATGAGCTTAACACGGTAACGTATGGTCTGAAGCCAAGTCCGTTTTTGGCAGTACGCACGCTGCGAGAGTTGGCCGCACAGGAAAGGGTAAGATTCCCTCGAGCCGCAGCAGTACTGGATCGCGACGTCTACGTGGATGACATCTGCACGGGTGCAGATAGCGTGCAACAAGCACTGCTACTACGAGACGAGCTGATCGCGATCATGGAATCAGGAGGTTATGAGTTGCGGAAATGGCTGTCCAGCTGTCCAGAGCTCCTGGCCGGGTTGCCAGGTGAGTTCCAGCAGGACCCGCACCTTTTCGAGAACCCGGACAATCCAAATACGTTGAGCATCCTAGGGGTGCAATATAGGCCAACGCATGATGTCTTTACGTATCAGATCGAGCCAGACCTTTTGCAGAAGACTTGGACGAAGCGTTCGGTATTATCGACGATCGCCAGAACTTTCGATCCTAACGGGTGGATCGCACCGGTGACGTTCATGGCGAAGTGCTTCTTGCAAAGGTTGTGGATAGCAAACTTGGGTTGGGACGACCAGCTCTCCGGAGAGCTGTTGAATGATTGGACCAAGTTTGTGACCACCTTACCAGGGATCGTACGCATCGCCATACCTCGCAAATTGCTCCCATCGGTGGGATGTAAGGCTACCCTACATGGGTTTTATGATGCCTCGGAGCGAGGGTACGCGGCAGCTGTCTATTTGCGGACAGTCAGTTCAACGGGAACTGTAGACGTGCGTCTAGTTATGGCCAAGAGTAAGGTGGCTCCGGTTAGGACAAGATGGACCATTCCAAAGTTGGAATTGGCGGGAGCAGCGCTTCTCACGCGTTTGCTACATTATGTCGCTAGTAATCTACGCGGTACCATCAATTTGGATGAAACGGTGTACGCATGGACCGACAGTAGGATAGTTCTGTGCTGGTTACAGACGTCGGTACATACTCTTGAGGTTTTCGTGGCAAATCGGGTGTCACAGATTAAAGGATCGGAAACTCCGTTGGTATGGAGACACGTACCGGGAGAACAGAACCCAGCGGACTGCGCCTCACGGGGATGTAGGGCCCCTGATTTGGTAGGTCACTCACTGTGGTGGGGACCTCAGTGGCTGACTGAGTCACCTGAGAGATGGCCATACAATGAGTGCGGGTCGCCGCTTGGGCCACCTGATCGAGGTTTGCGAGTGAACGTAGGGCAGATCGTACCTAAGCCTAGTGCGGCTTTCTTGCTGGAACGATACAGCTCCCTCGACAAACTTCTAGGGGTGACAGGTTGGATCAAACGGTTCGTGAACAACTGTAGAAAACCTCAAGCAGAACGGAACTTGGCACCTGTCCTCTCGCCTGCGGAGCGGAATGCGGCTCTAAGTTTATTGGTTAGGGTCGTCCAGGCGGAACATTTTGAGGAAGAGGCCAGGCTGCTCAGGGATGGCCGTGGAAAGCTGAAGGGAGGTCTTGTGCGCCTCAACCCGTTCGTGGACGAGCATGGAATGCTCCGGGTTGGAGGTAGACTTCGGAACGCTAACCTGCCCTTTTCAGCACGGCATCCGCTGTTACTCCCAAAGAAGGGACCTTTGGTAGAACTTATAGTTAGGGATCGTCACCAGAAAAACTCGCATGCGGGCTGCAATGCACTTTTGGCTATTCTGCAGCGCGAGTTTTGGATCTTGTCTGGACGACGTACGGTACGGAGCATTGTGTTTCGGTGCTTGCCTTGCTATCGGTTGAAGGCAGCCACAATGCAACCTCAGATGGGAGACCTCCCACCGGACCGGGTGACGGAAGCCTGGACGTTTGCGGGTGTGGGAACGGACTTTGCGGGGCCTTTTATGGTAAAGGCATCACGCCTTCGCAACGCGAAGTCAATCAAGGCGTATTTGTGCGTGTTTGTGTGCCTAGCAACCAAGGCCGTCCACTTGGAACTCGTGGCCGACCTCACTACGGAGGCTTTCTTAGCAGCTTTAGATAGATTTGTGTCGCGAAGAGGGCGACCAGCGCTGATCAGGTCGGACTGTGGTACCAACTTTAAGGGCGCTGATCGATGTATGAAAGAAATTATAACGTTTTTATCGGAAAACGAGGAAGCTATCGGCACGAGCCTCTCCCGTCAGGGCATTAACTGGGTGTTCGATCCACCAGGATGCCCCCACTGGGGTGGTATATTTGAAGCGGTTGTAAAGTCCGCTAAGACGCATTTGATGCGCGTTATAGGTTTAACGATATTAACCTTTGAGGAGCTAGCGACCGTGTTTTGTAAAATTGAGGCCGTTCTCAATTCACGTCCTTTGTGTCCGCTTAGCTCAGATCCGAATGATCTGGAGGCTCTGACACCAGGGCATTTCTTAATTGGCCGACCACTTAACGCCTTGCCAGAATACCCCTACACAGAGGTCAGTAGCAATCGTTTGACGCGTTATGAGTTGCTGCAGCAAATGTCTCAGAATTTTTGGAAGCGATGGTCGCTTGAGTATTTGCACATTCTGCAGCAACGCCTTAAGTGGACGGACAGAACTGAACCCCCTCGCATCGGAGATCTCGTTCTGGTTAAGGATGCCAACCTGCCGCCACTGCGATGGCGCAGAGGGCGCATTCTCAACTTGTTCCCAGGTAGTGATGGCACTCCTCGAGTCGCGACAGTTCAGGTAGGGGATTCAGTTCTTAAGCGAGCAATAGCAACGCTATCTCGTCTCCCCAGTAGTGAATAGGCCTAAGGGATTCGGCCTAGGGCGGGTGAATGTTTAATTTAGCGTTGCTATGCTGGGGTAAGTTAGGTATTAATGACGGTCTATGAATACGCCGCGATGCTCGCCCGCACGCATCGCTCTGGGCATATGTTGTCCCTTTCTCGCTCGCGGGGCGAGGGTGGCGGCGTGCGCGCGGGCCGCCTGGTAGGCGCCAAGCGGTGATTTCTGCACCGCACTGTCAGTCACTCAAAACCGTTCGGACGAGAACGTATTGTGTTTTGTACGGATTTCCCGCCACGCGTTTTGTGATGCCGCGTGTAATGGACGATTCAATTTGAGATCGCGCGTGTTGATGCATCGTATTATTGCGGTTCTCCTGGGTTATACTAGAATACCAGGCTTAGTGATTGTTGGATGTCTCGACGTCTTCCACGTGAGCGTCGCATTGAATAGGCATCAAGTGGCCATATCGGCTCGCGTTTTGTACGGCCCTAGTTCGTGTTGGGTCACGCGTAATGACTAATATCAAAGTGGAATACGAACAGAAGCTGTGAGTGGTTTGAAGTGAATAACGCGCCAAGGCTGTAGTGGAATGCTGGGTGTCGATATCTTTCCACCCAGCCCTGTAAGTACCAACGGAATCCCTATTTGATCCATTCCCTGTACTTCCTTTCTCCGTTGGGTATTTTATGCATTTGCGCCGGCGACGTGACTGTAAGTGAAACCTAGTTGTTTTAGTATAAAACTGTTTCTTTGTGTTAATGGTGTGTTCCCTTTAGTCATATTTGTTGTACCATATCATTGTGACTCCTTAGTACGAATTGCGGAATTCGTGGGGTGATATAATTTGGAGGTACTTACTTATAATCTAGTGCTTATACGTGTGACGTAACGCCAGATCGGCAGACGGTATTTACTACAGAATTGAGTTATGTAAAGGTCAGAACACATCATTTGCCAATTTCACTCAACTTAGTTAATTAAGTTAAATAGATTTAGGTTCACGTTTAATTCATAGTATGCGCTGCTATATTGTGCAGCGTATGCTATTTAGCGCTGCGTAACGCGGCCATTGTCTGCCTTCAGTTGAACTCCTGGTATTTTACTAGAAATTTACCTGTGTAAATCGCTTCCACTGCGGGAGTTTAGCTTGGAATTAGACATCTATCAATAAAAACAAATCAATGACAATTTAAAAGAGTAAACCCCAAATAATCTTTCCGCTTTAGAATAAGATAAAGACAAAAACAAATAAATCCGATAAAACAAGGATCATGTTTAATTTACTGATATCGATTTAGATTTTATGGAATCGCTTCTGACTTTGTTCTGGGTTCACCTCTAAAAAATTAAAAACAAAACGAATGACAGCTAACATGAATTCTCGTGTTGCACACTTTCCAAGCGCGCGAAGAATACGCAACAGAAAACATGCAACAAATATTTCGTGTTATCAGGTAAAATTCTCGGGGTGCATTTAATTTGTTGTCTATTTTTCTCTGCATAATCAACGCCGCGTAAACCTCATTCACGACAGTAAAATGCAACACAAAATGAGCGTAAAAAAATGTGCACACCGCGAATTCTTGTCAATGTCGTCAACTTTTTGCTGCACAAAACTCGGCGCGTGTTTTTTTTGGCGCAATATTTGTTGCATATAAAGCGCACCCAGTACCGCCACTTACGCTCACAGATCTCTTATAATTAAGTCCTAAACTTACGCTCTTCGCGCTTCGCTGTATGCAAAAGCCAATCAAATCTCTCGATAAATAAATAAAAATCCCTGTGTATCGACTATACCAGACTATAATAAAACGTCTCTTTTATTTACAGGAAGCTATAAAAGAGTTGTTAAACGGCTCGTTCCAGGACCTTTTTTTTTTTTTTTTTTTTTTTTTTTTTCCTTCGACAAAGCCTTTATTACGAGTGCTTAAACAAATCCATACAAATGAATTGGTAGATAATCACTTCTTCATTAAATGGGAAATTAAAATGCAAATCTTAAATTAACGGGCCTTCTCTCCAGGAACAACCTCAATGTTGCTTTCTTCTAAATGAACATCCTTCAGTTAACCTAGCACGACCTCCAGTGGGCTGGCAAAGGATGGTGGAGCAACCTGCGCACACCACCACCCTCTGAGCGTGACTGAATACCGTCGTGATCTTGTAGCAGCCTGGGCATTTCACATCCATGAAATACGAGTTAGGATGTGGCACCAGCCTCTTCAACTTGTGTTTCCTCCTCTCCGACGCGGGGGAAGGGTGCAACAGATCCACTGCGAGCGGCATGGTTTCAGCTTTGATAGTGCTGTTGCCTTACATGGTCGATACCTTATTAATTTATACGGATTTAGCTTATTTCAATGTAATCACGTCGTGTCTAGGCAAATTAATTATCTAATTAGATACATAGTAATTGCGTGTACCTACTACCCACTAAGGTAGCCTATACAGGATGTTAATACAAAATCTCTGAAATATTTCATACAAAGGGCAAACCAAATAACAAATAAATTATATGTATTGAATGAGACTAAAACCAGCATTCTCCAAGAAATATAGAGACACATTCAAAAATACATGAAAGAATTATTATGGACCGCCTATAGGGACTCTAATTGGCTGATCGTCATATCAGTAAGTAGTTATCAAAAGGAAGAAGATACGCTCGCTTCAAAGGTTCAAATAGTGAGCTCAATATACTTACGACAAAAATTGATCAAACGAAAATGTGCAGCAAATGATTTGCTCAATGATGATAATCATCTATACTTGTCACACTTAGGCGAATTTCATATTTCTGTCCTGCTCTCAGATGACTGGCTCGATGGCGTAGCGGATAATACCCCTGCTTTCTACGCCAAGGGTCGTGGGTTCGATCCCCA
This sequence comes from Tuta absoluta, assembly GCA_027580185.1. Taxonomy (NCBI): domain Eukaryota; kingdom Metazoa; phylum Arthropoda; class Insecta; order Lepidoptera; family Gelechiidae; genus Tuta; species Tuta absoluta. The sequence goes on from JAQAHW010000003.1 coordinate 2,727,642, forward strand.
CAAGACACAAATATTTGTAAAGTTCATTTTTCAGATACCTATTTGTGTTTAGTCTGGGTGTTTTCTATGTATTATTGGCAACAGGTCCATTTTCGGTGCATATGCGCAATAACCTGTGCTTACGATAGCCTAAGTTTAAATGTAGTATTTTTTGTTGTTGTGTAGTGTGGACCGAAATAAATGTGTTTTCTTTTCTTTTCTTTTTTCTTTTCAACAAGGAAGGGACACTAGCAAAATTGTTGATTGATTGATGAGCCGCGGAAGCCCAGATGGAAGACGCGTCGCTACTACTAGTGATAGCGAAAGTCGCAGGTTTAAATACCCCGCGGTAGAAAAATTTGCAATAATTACTGACCAGAATATCTCTTGGTGAGATTCCTTTTAATTTGCCTCATTTTCTTCTGCGCGGCGCTGGCTATCTTGGTGAGGGTGTACTGTCCTGATGAAGGTGGCAGAGGGAGCCTGGAAGCTGGTAGTTCTGGAGCTGGTTGGTTGCTGGCTGACTGTAATTGAAAGGAATAAAGGCACGTTTAGTTTTGTAACAGTTTCGTTTATAACATGAGCATGGGTAAAAAAAGATAACCGTCCTGTATAATATGGTAACTTGACAAATAGGTGTTAGGATACGGAACAGTGTACCCAAATCTATGCAGTGCATATGCTATGCATAGTGCAGCGATTACACTGCCAACATTCGGCATACTCGTAAATTGTTGGCTATTTTATATAGTAATTAAAAAAAACGTGACAGTCATTACAAAAAAATAATCAAGACATAACTAACAATGTTCTGCGTCCCATTGCAGGGCAAAGGCCTACCGTGATTCATGCTACCAGTCTCGGTCTTGGGCCTCCCAGTTTTGGAAAAATGCTAATAATGATAAAAAAAAATGTATGCCAAATCCCAGGGCCCAGTTGTCAGGGTAGTGTAATCGCGGAACGTGATCGGAATCTGTTTGTGGTACTGAATCTAAATACTAAGAAATTACAACCTGAGTAGAAAAATATAACCGTAATGAATGAGTAATTTCAATTGATCGTGCTAAAAACATTTAAAATAATTTGAAATGCAATTGAAAATTTGTTCTCTTTCATCAATCCGGTCCGTTTAAAGATTACTACTCACTGAAGCGAAACATTTTACTTACCAAAACCATAAGTAATGAAAAGTAAATAAAAGTGACTAAGTTTTATACCCTGCTGTCATAACTGTTTCCTAGACATTTAGGTATAGCAGGAACTTAGTTCATAATAATGTAGGAAACTCAGCTTATTCTGTCGTCATTTAGCACTTTCTTTATAATAAGTATAATGCAAGTTATCTGATGTTTTACTCGATAATGTCTTATAATAATGGCAATCAGTAATGCTAGGGATTGTGGGATAAATTATGGGTTGATGAAGATTTATCATGACTAGTCGGGAGAGCCGACTAAATTTATTTCAACTAGTAATAATCATGTTCGAAATGAAACTACAACTGATTCAATTGGTAGAATGGCTGTAAAAACTTGCTCAGACGCGATTTCCTTTTCCTTACATCACCAAAGTAATTATCGGCTCTTCCGACTAATCGGCTATTTTTGTAGTCGGTAAATAGGCGGCTAGTCGGCCAAACCATAGTCGGTGCATCTCTAATTTTCAACATCAGCAGACACAAGTTGCCCACAACAGGCCAAAGACATGGTCATCCCAAAGAGGGTCCTGGGGCTTATTGGAAAACATTTGCCACTCATATTTACTACTTCTTGGCCGTTTTTTACTTTACGATTTCATCGAGTTATGAACATTTAAGTGATGAGGGTAACACAAGTCAAATCTGCAACAAGTTTCTTCATTAACATCTTACGCCGTCATACACTCATGACAGGTACCTATCATATCTCATACCTAAAAGATGCTATCATACAGTTTGTATGGATGTTTTTGTATGGAGAGGCGTGAAGGCAAATGCATGAGAATCGTTTAATCACCCATACAAATATGAGAAATACAGTACTTAGTATCAGTTAGCTGCTATGCCAGGGTCGAATCGTTTTTACTAAGTTTACCTTGATTCATAAAGATCTGGCCCCATAAAATTAGTTGTGAAGGTTAAAGTACGGCCATACCAATAAGCCACATTTTACAGCTGTCAGATTCGTGCTAATGCAGTGGTTATATTTTTTTTGTTGATATATCATATGGTATAGAGATGACAGCTGTCAAATATGACTTATTGGGATGGCCTTACAAAGTTTCAATGAACAGGCAAAGTTTGAGAGGTTTCAAGTACCTACCTATCTATTGATAAAACCAGTTTTTCCAGCACTGAGTCTGAGTGTCAACATTCCATCAATATTTGCACGCTGCTGCTGTCTATTGGGCTCATCGGGTCGTTAGGCGACTCGGTGTCCCCACACGAAAAAAGAAAAAAGAAAGCGTGCAAACTACTTGCCAAGCGTGGATTGGTAAACAGGATATAAAAAAATGGTGGTAATCTTCCAAGGTTGAGCCCGTCCGTGAAACTGAACAACTTTCCTTTAAGGAAATCCCACGAAATAAAATTATCTTGGGATTGATTTTGTGAACTATATACGTTTCTATTAAATTCAGCAAATACCTGTATTTTTAGAGTAAGTTCTACTCTTAAAATTGAATAACATTTTCCCATAAACATAAGTAACATTTTTGAACATTTATGTTTGGGAGGTCCATTTTTTTTATCCTTTTTTCGTCTATGTTCCTTGGGAAAAGTTGTTTAGTTTCACGGCCTGGCTGGTTCACCCCTTGAAATAATTGCAGTAATTTCTTTCACCTTGTATAAAAAAGGCTCACCTTTTCATGCTCTTCATAGTCGGTATCGCTGTCGAAGGAGTCGAAGTCGTCTTCCAGCGGTAAGGGGTGAGGATGAGCAGGCGGTTGAGGAGCAGGCTCGAGGGACTCGTACACGTGCCCGGAGTCGCTGCTGTCACAATCTGTGGGCAACAGAGAAGGAACATCAATAGGAGTCTCACAGTTTTTTAAAGAAGATAGAAATAAAATTATAACAATTAAAAGAATTGCCTGCGATTCCTGAGGCTTTGAAGCCTACACCTGAGTAGTTGGTGAAGAAACGGAGAAGTTTGTGTGGTTGTTCAAACAATCAGCCCAATCGCGCCCTTGCTTGGAGCCTTCGTCGTTGGTTGCTTGAAGAGCTTTGCGCACTACGACAAAATTTTACAACCAAATTTTCTAGCTCGTTGCTTGATTCACTGTAAATCTAGTCATCATTTATAATGCGCACTGCTAAAGAGTGGAACTCACTACCTGCGCCTGTGTTTCCAAACGCATATAACCCTAATCTCTTCAAAGTAAGAGTGAACAGGCTTTCTTCTGGGTGAGCTCGCTCCATCTTAGACTCTGTCTCTGTCCTATGACCTAGACTAGAGTCAAGAGCAAACCCATACTTAATAAAAAAATATATCTAAAAGTGAAGTTGCTCGCGCACGAAACGTCAGAAGTTGTAGATAGATGCACGCGTTTATAAGACAAGGTTTAGGTATTTTCCCTAAGCATTCTCTACAAGGTTTATGAAAGGTTTCTTTAGACATTCAATATGCCTTGGGAAATATAGATTAAGAGGCAGTAGACGCAGTAAATTTTGGTATAGATTTTCTCTCAAATTTTCAAGTTCCTGACATGAAAACCAGTAAAAATTTTGCAAAGAATCGCGAATGTGACAGTTTATGGCAAATGGGATGAGAAATCACTTCAAATGAACTGGTTCCAATACACTTTCGCTTAAGCAATGTCCTTGACTGTAAACTAGACTAGACCACTATGTAACACTACCTAACTACAGTATGTATATAATTTATATTTCGTGACTGTGTTACAGGTCTTAGTCACGATGACTGAGCAATACAGTTCAAAAAATTTTAGAGTTTTCTTGAGTTTGATGTCTTTTGATATGCAAGTGAAGGCGAAAGTGGTCTGAAGACAAGACCAGTTAACTAAGTACCTACTTGTTTTTTTGTAAGTTTTAAAAATAACTTCCACATATGAAATTACAGATGGTAATAGTCGCTCCATTACAAGTATCTATTGTACAGTTTTATGCGACTAAATACTTAAATATTACTTAAAGGTATTTTGCCAAGAATCTATAATTTTTATGCTACAGTTTGAGTTTGTTACATTTGTATCTTATTAAGCTGTTATATAAATTACAAATAGTAGGTATATGAAGTCAGATCTTTTAGTGCTTATAACACGGTCTTACTATGAACGGCTCTTAGCGAGTAATTATAGTCAATTTATTCCAACGGTTATGTTCTAACATCTGCTATTTTGTACAAACGGCAGTTAAAAGTAAAGGCCGAGCTATACTCCGTTACCTATAATTTATAAGCGTAATTTAAAGCGTAAATGCTAGCAGAAGTCAGCTAAGCCTCTAAATACATGAGCCCTAAAGCCTTAACATGTGTTTGTAGATCAAAGGGCAACTAACGGTAATGTTTGCACCTATATTCAATGTTCAAACATCCTTTTCATAACAAAACTGCAAGGTCATTTTATAAAGACTGACTTCGTACCATGTACTCGTAACTATGGTTTTGCCTCCTAGGCTTCTTTTTCGTTTCAAGTGGGATATCTACTAGGCTATTAGTTAGAGGTATTTTACAGGTGCCTAACATCAATCATTTTTAGAAAGCCAACGATAGAAACGACAGAAGGTTCTTAGGTTACTAAAATCCGCTTATATACCCATCTGCCTAACCACATCACGAGTATATAGTGGGTAGCCTATGTCCAGCAGTGGACTTCTGTGGCTGATAATGTTGAGGCAAGTAAGTATATGGTTACGCACGTTATGAAGCTTATATAAATGACTAGCAGCCTGCCCAGCGGTTTCACCCTCCGCTAATAATTATTTTCCCGCAGGAATAGGACATTTTAATATAGCTTGCTAGCTATGTTAATGTAGGATTCTAATGATAAAAGATAATCCGTACTAACATTATTAATCTGAGAGTTTGTGTGTGTATGTATGTTTGTTACCTCTTCACGCTCAAACGGCTTGACCGATTGGGATGAAATTTGGAACACAGGTAGAGTTTAACCTGTGATAACACAAAGGCCACTTTTTACATCGGGAAAACAACTATTACCACGGGAAAATTAGTGGCAGCGGGTAAATCGCTGGCCAGAAATCTAGTGGATAATGAAGCATTCAATGATAAAAGATATTTTGAAATCGGTCCAGCGGTTTCAGAGTCTATTCAATTAAAACAAACAAACAATCAAACCTTTCCTCTTTATAATATTAGTGCAGATGAAACTACCTTAGGAATTCCATAAAACAAGTACTAGGACAACAAAAGTCAAGGTTCAACCCTCCTTTACATAACGCACCTGTTTGACCACATTGCAGGCCTACCAGGCAAGCACGGAGTAGTATGTGGTAACGCACGTCATGAAACTAATGTTAGACTTTCGCAACCAACTGCCGGCTGCTGACCGCTGGCTTATGAAAGCGAAACCGGTGTTTCCATGACACATTGTTTGCTAGATCGTATTGTATTGTTGATGGACAAGAAGCCTTTGTTTGAAGTAATCGCAATCAATTGAATTGGCAGAGATGTAGAAAGATATTAGGGGTATTCGGAAAGATACAAAGTAAAAACGTTGAAAAGAAAAAAATATTGATGAAGTATTTAAGAAACATGTAATTCTTGATAGAAGATACCACTTTACACTAACCTCTATCTGCAAGATTGCGACTGGCAATACAAATTTTTAAACAGTCCAAGATCTCAGTTGAGCCGAAATATATAGGTATGTACTAGATGCAATTTAATAAATAAATATTCTGGACATTTGACACAGCGCCATCTAGCCCCAAACTAAGCATAGCTTGCATGGGAACTAAATAGCTGATTTTATTACTTATATACTTTTTTGAAAATAAATACATATTATACATAGAGAACACCTAGACTAAACACAAATATCAGAAAAAAAAATTGTGTCTCGTGAAGATCGAACCCACGACCCTCGGCGTATCGTACTATCCGCTATCGGGCCAGTCAATAAAATGGTCTTTGATTGAATTAAGACTTAAGACAAGACGTAAGTATTCGTATCGTGAGCATAGAGATACTTTACAGAAGACAGGAGCAGATTGACCATGACATTAACAAGCAATCTCACAAACAAAGCCCATTCATATGCAACAATTTGCCAAACAAGCGAACATTTGCTCAAGTTGCGTCAAATTTTATATTCATCATCATGTTTAAAATTACTATTGTCGTGGACGCGAGTATAGTTTTTGTAACCATTTTGTGAAGCTACTAGACCAACACGGAGTTAAGTGGGTTGGCCAACACAATTGAAATTATTATAAGTAAGTAAGTGCTTTTGTAGACAAACCAAAAGATTTTTCAAGGATAAACGACACTCAGCATTGTACATACATACATACATAAATCACGCCTATATCCCTTACGGGGTAGGCAGAGCGTTAACGGCCGTAAAACATCTGACAAAAGTTTGAGGGTCAATCGGATAACTGTGTATCACTATAGTGACAGGTTGTCAGCCCATCGCCTAAAATTGTAAAACACATCTAACCCTCGAGTCCCTTAGTCGCCTCTTACGACACCCATGGATAAGAAATGGGGTGATGCTATTCTAAGCCGGCATCACATGGCGCACTCAGCATTGTATGTGGGTAAAAAAAAGGTAACTCATTCTAAGCAAGACAAAAAGAGGACAAACTATAATAAATTGCATTTAAAACTCGTGTTACACGCAAATTTTTAAATTTTATGCCCAGGAAATTAAGAGTATTAAAATAACACAAAAATTATGAAGCATAACATGTTTTTTATTTATCTATAAAAACTTGATTAGTTTCTTAAAACGGATGCAGATGTTAACGGATATTATGGGTGCTTTTAAAGGTGTCAATGCCGTAGAAACTTGGTCTAATAACATTGATTAGTCTCATATCATATCAAGTAATTTTAATGGCCTAACTGGTATTGGTAACAAACTTTCACTAACTAGCTCTACATCAGTCAAAGAACGATAACTACGGAACATTGACCTCCCCTTTGGAGTTTGAGGTGACCAAAGACGTTTGCTATAATGCATCTCGTAGTATTGTGGTACCCTCGCCTTGATAGTCTTAAATTGATTATCAATGTCACTTTTTCACATACCTAGTCATGTACGAGCTTGGGAATCATAAAGGCCCAATAGGCTATAAATACCAAATACCATCGGGTCGTTCGTTGACAACAAGAGAGTAAGTTGAAAGAAGAAGACTAGATACCAATCTACTAAGACATAGTATTTTTATATTGGAAGCAAATACGAAATATAGTACACCCCAATTCAATAAATGAATATTGACAAGAGCAATGTACTTTTGGTTATTCAAAAAGTCTTCATACGCAAAATGGGTGAAGATTAACGATTAAAGAAATTTTAAGACATAGAAATGAAAAATGACAATATTGATCAGGCAAATCCATAAAGGTCCTCCCGGACCTAAGTCGGCGACTGTATCCGACATTTAGATACATCCGAACTTGTCGTCGGTTGTCGTCGGATGTCGTCGGTTGTATACGGTTGTCGTCGGATGTCGTCGGTTGTTGTCGGTTGTCGTCGGTTCTTGAAAAACACGTGTTGCCAGCACAGAAACAAGAAAGGGAAAAAATCATTTTGGCTATTCGACACTAAATACCATTAAAATAACTTCTAAACACATACTCTACAATCTTCACTATCGACTCACAAATACAAAAAAAAATATTTTTTAAACGTATCAACTTTTTCAGTAAAGCTTATATGTTTTGCTTTCTTTGACAATAATACACAATGAGCATTTACTCATTTATGATTTTAATGTTGACTTTATAAATAAATCATTTAAATCGTGTTTAAAACCAATTCTTTGTGTTGCTATCTTTGATCAAAATTTGTAAACAATCTTTTATAAATATATATAGTATCAGACAGATTAAATTGTGCTGATAACACTACGTTTGACGGTACGTTGATGACGTGTACATAGTGATGTGTATTATAAGAAAAGATAAAATATAACAGATACTATAACACTGGCCACCAAGATAAATGTATCAATTTGAAATCTTAAATTTAAAGAACGACTCACACTGGATGCGTGTGCAACAGTGTACGTTACAGTAGAGGAAGTATCTACTATGTTGTACTGAAAGTGTGATAAATGTATTTGCACTTGTATTTATATATATTTATCTCTTTATCAATGTGAAGTCCTTCCGTAACCAAACATTTAGCCCCTCTGACGTCCCGCACAATTTTGTGGTTATAATTCTGGTCCAAAATTACTGATGACAATAGTTAAATGCAACCGCACTACACACCGCATCGCTGTGCCGTAAGCATATGTGTGCCGTATATGACACATCACGCATCACATCAGCTTAATAGCAGTTCACTGCTGAACGTAAGTGCCATACGGATATGCCATAAGGCACGATATCCCGTTTCCGCCATCAAGTCGGAAGTCTTTAAGTCTTCGGTATATTTGCTTGGAGAACGTCCCGCCGCTACGCTTGCTGAGGCATGGGATCCACCCAAAAACCGGCTTACTCTACCATACATCGGCATCGACAGATGTGACCAGACCACTGCCGCACTACCAGATCAAACATGTTTGCCATATTAACTGTCCAATACCGCAACATCGTGTGGTACGCGTGAAGCCAATCGTGTCATCTTTCCCATGCCCTTAAAACCACTGTTTACATACTAAACTTATTTTTTTGCAACATTTCATTCATTCGAAGATTTTATTTCGCGAAATGTTAAAGTCTGCAAGTTTGCATAGTTGCAAATTATATTCTCTATCATTTACATATCAAATGTTTAACTTAAACTTAGTATAGGTCAGGGAAAAGTAATTTATTTCTATCGACTGATAACGCCTCGGCGTATATTGTCTGAGGGCGAGTGTGTGACTGATAATTGTTAACATAAATGTTATTGCGCAATCCTGATGCTGTGCTGTTTGTTATTTTTTTGCTGCAACGTATAATCGCACGCACGCGTTTTGCTTGTACAATTGGTCTGCTTCAGTCTTTAAACAAACTAACTGACTGATGGATACAAAAACTTCATAGAAATCTTCATGGAAATAGTTCCATCATGGATCATTGTCTAGTTCTCTATGGGATTATAGTTGTACTTTTTAACAAAAAACTAAACCACCTTCAAGAATAAAATCACCAATAAACGAAAATCATAAAATACTGAAAATATTTTTTTTTTTAGTTACCTAATAACTTTATTATTTATTTATTCATTATATTAACTGTTTAACTACATTATATTATCCACACTAATATTATAAATGCGAAAGTAACTCTGTCTGTCTGTCTGTCTGTCTGTCTGTCTGTCTACTACGCTTTCACGGTCAAACCGCTGAACCGATCTTCATGAAACTTGGCACAGAGATTGCTAGCATACCGAGAACGGACATGGGCTACTTTTTATTACCATTTGAGGGTTTGGAGTATAGATGTAGACCACCAGGTGTACCACCAGGAGCCCAGCTAAACTATTAGAGATACAGGCATGGTTCCAAAACAAAAGTTGTTCAGTATGATGGGCCGCTTTATTTAAACAAGGACATTGGGGATCTGGAGTATCTTATGTAGACCACCAGGTCTATCAGCAGGAACCCACCTAAACTATTGGAGATACAGAATTTGTTCCAGAACAAAAGATGTTCAGTTTGATGGGAATAAGTTGAGAAAGGACATTACCTTCTTTACCGAGGACAGAAAAACAAAAAATGTGCTATAGAAGTATAAAAATGTATCGCAGTAAGTTAAGTTACCTTCTTATCTGTTTTATCTACTTATGCAGACCATTTTAGTGTGCTCAAATCGGCAACTTTTGTAGTAAGTACTCTGTTATCTACTGACTTTTGTATTCAATGGTTATAAATATTACTCTCTCAGTTCGGATAGCAAATTTTGAATTATCCCTTTAACAACAGAAGCAAGCAAGTCATCTTTAAACAGTAGAGATAAGAACTGTTCTAATATCACTGTCACACTTACTATGAATACACATACATACTTTACAACTTCTGCCTAAAAAAACTATCTAACGCGGACGAAGTCGCGGGTAAAAGCTAGTTATAAATAAAATTGGCCTAGAATGATGCACCTCTGAGGAGGGTTCAGGAGAACAAGCGAAGACTTCATATTAACTTATTTAAATATAAACAAGCCTAATTTTTAAAACTTGATTCATTGAAATGGACTCAGTAGCCAAGCTGAACGTTATGGCCTTTATTCGGGATAACAATTTTCTTTACTTGCCTTATATTAGCGCTGTCACTTTTCGTCAAATACTTAGGTTTAGGAACGGATTGGAGATATGTAAGTCTTGTCATGAAATGCGCGTAATCTGTCAAAATGAGGCGACGATAAAACAATGGTGGCTAAATTTACTAGAAATGGCGTAGAAGCCATTGAAGTTTTTGAACATGATAGGACTTGGATATCTCATATCCTTCTCCATACCTATTTGACAGAAAGAGGCAGCGCTAATATAAGGTAAGTAAGGAGGATACCTACACTCTCCATTAGGTGGCAACGGGTTAAAAGAGAAGAAGATGATGAATAGAATTGTTATTCTGATTTTAGACTTACCCACATTACAACAAAAGATATAATCTACCTCTATAATTGATTAGATTGAGAGAACATTGGATCACAAACGTTACCTCCCCTTTTTAACGCTTTTGACAAAAAATTACGTCTTTTCTCGTAGAAGGAAGAAAACCAAAGAAAATCTTATTTATGTACTCCTACTTCTTTCGCAGTACATTCTCTATGGTATTTCAGGGCAAGAGAAGATTTCAGAGAGAACCCTAGAAGCAAGTAAAATGAAGCTATGAAATACTTATTGCAATCAAAGGCATGCGTTAAAATAAAACAAAAACAAATGCTTAAAGACACAAAATACTACTTATTTAATCAAGCTTATGAGAGCATATTTAATCTTTACACAGAATATACGCACCATATTTTTAATAGGTATAGGTATTTTTGGTAGTTAACACGTTATGACACTATGAATTTCGTCTGACTGGATTTTTTTTCTAGCCAAAACAGCAAATCATAGTGTGATAAACCCCGCTTCTGCCACTCCACACATGACATGTAACATAATGTTGCTTATTTACATGTTTAATGTAACTGTTGGTTTTGATAATTATTACACTCATGATTAAATACAACTATTACTCAGGCACGAATAATGTTGCGTAGTTTGTACCGGCGCGACGTTGCTATTGAACATTTTAAGATGAAAAAGTAGTTATTGTGGCATAACTGTAATAGATAGACACATAGTATTGCGGCTTTTTTTTAGATATTGATGTCTTTTATAAAACTGTAGTACATCATTTTGCTCTATTGTCAATAATTTCCACAGCGTACCTACGCGATATAAGTTTTTTTTTTGTACTTTTTTCACGCGTTGGGTTACAAAATCGAAATTTTCACGCGGATGCCTATTTTTTCTCGTACCAAATAATAAAGAATTCTAATGGTATTTTTTTTATTGGTTTAGTAGTTTCGAAGTCTATTCAATTCATACAAACAAACAACCAAATCTTTCCTCTTTATAATATTAGTGTAGACAAGCCAAGTCTAATTGCGGTGAGATGAGTTTTTCATAGCTTCAAGTATAATATTGGTAGGTTTCACTTTTACTTGCTCTGAGTCTGACATGATATTGACCTGTAAGTTGACATAACTCTCTGGATCACTGATATTGACTTATAGGCTGTCAAAGTAGGCTGACTGCGTGCTGACTTTTGGAACCATTAATGCACGACATTGATTAGGTATGCACAATACGATTACGCCCGACAATGTTTTGTACAAAATGACTATGTACGACTAGCAATGTGCCGTTCCCGGTAACAATGGGAATATTCCCCGGAAACCCGGGTACCCCTGCCTGCTACGCCAAGGGTCGTGGGTTCGATCTCCACAAGACACAAATATTTGTTAAGTCTATTTTCAAGTATTTGTGTTTGGGCTGGGTGTTTTCTATGTATGATACGTATTTATTTACAAAAAAGTACTGATATCAGCTATCTAATTCTCATAGTACAACCTTTGCTTAGTTTGGGGCCAGATGGCGCTGTGTGAATTGTTCTGGATATTAAAAAAAATACGAATGTTACCTTTTTTTATTACATACATACATACATAAATCACGCCTATATCCCTTCCGGGGTAGGCAGAGCGTTAACGGCCGTTCAACGGATATTAACACCACGTCTGACAAAAGTTTGAGGGTCAATCAGATAACTGTGTATCAACTATAGTGACAGGTTGTCAGCCCGTCGCCTAAAATTGCAATACACACCCTCGAGTCCCTTAGTCGCCTTTTACGACACCCATGGGTAAGAAATGGTGTTTTTTTATTAATCAACAATATTTTAATAAATAATAAATAAATATCCTGGACAATTCCTTTTAAGTGTTTTTTGAAGTAACATAAGTATAAATAATAAGTAAGTAAACATTACATAATCGTATATTAGACAGAATGTGACAAAATACGATTATTTTAGGAATTTTAACGTTAAATATTGTAGTGAGAGATTAGGAATTACCAATGCGAAGAATATTATGCTGTAGGCATGTATTTCTGTAGGGTGCATTTTAAAAAGTTAATACTAAAAGGTTTGGCTTTAGTTCGTAAACATTCCCTTGGGAATATTCCCAGTAAATTACTAAAGAAGGAACGGCACATATTGCTATGTACGATACAGTCATTGGATCGTGTTCAGTAACTGGCCCGGACAATTAATGTACCGGGGTATAATTCGAATTTAAATAAAATTACGTCGACGAGTAAATGAACTCATAAACTATAGTGTTGGCTTTAATCGACTTCTTGATTAATTATTGGAATATGACATATAAGGCCGTGGAGGGGGGGTGAAACGAAGCCCCCCGCATAAAAATTTTCTGACACAAATCCAACCCAGTAGGTTAGGTCTGGTACGAGTTGTGACCCACTGGAGCGAACAAAGTGAGCGAGTCGTAAAAAATATAATAAAAAATAAATAAGAAAAAAACAATATCGATTAAGTTATACGAGAATGTAAAATTATCGATTAGGTTACATCACTACTAGCAGATTTTCAAAATGGTCACGTGATGTCTTTGATATCGTGTCGTGCATGCGCGGGGTGTAAATTGTTACTACAAGGGTGTTTTGGGCGAAATTTTCAAAATGGTCACGTGATGTCTTTGATATCGTGTCGTGCATGCGCGGGGTGTAAATTGTTACTACAAGGGTGTTTTGATTTCATTGCCATTGTCGTGCATGCTTGGGTTGTGCATAGTTCTGACGTTCATGATTTGCTGTGCAAAACACTGTCATACATTGTTTGGACTCTGACTGTTTATATTTTCAATTTTACAATTTATTTTATTTACATTAATTTCAATCTTATATTTTATTTATTTTTGAAATAATTTGTGTCATCACGACAAATATTATGCAGGTGTTTTATGTAGCCGTGTTTGTGTTATATTTAACCTAACTGTAATAACAAAACTATACTGTGACAATGACTTACCTACCTAATTGTTTTATTTATTTTATAGAATAAATTATTCTATCTATCAGTAACGGCTATGTAACTTAATCGTGATACAAGTAAAATACATATTTGTTATAAGTACTTTATTTAAAAAGAGTTACATGCATAATAATCAGATATTCATCGGGTATTTCGTTGACTTAGTACATTTAGTACCTATCACGTAGACAGGAAGAGTTTAGACGACAAAACGGGTATAAGGTGTGAATTTCATGTCGTCAAATTGTCGTCAGCTGCTGGTTTTAGATTGGGTTTTACTGATAAATTGGTCCACCGACATAAGCATTGCTCTTATTGAAGAACAAGATCGACATTAATTTGGAAAAATGGTCGCAGTTCTCCCTGCAGGACCGTCCACAAGTTCCAAAACCAGATATATAAGCTTGATAAGCTGTCCGTTGTTTATTATCCTCCGAACTTCAAAATCTTGCTGAGATTCTGCTACGCAAAAGATCCAATATCATCCAGTTCTGAAGATACCGAGTATTCAAGTAAACCGAGATGATCAGAAATTGAAAAACTAACCTCTATATTTATTAACAGCACCGAAACACCGTATTTAAGTATTACTATCAGAATGATGAATGATATTCATAAAAATACACAAATTATTATGAATTCATAAACAAATTTGACACAATAGGTAACTATGCGGTGTAAATTGAAATAATGAGAGTTTTAGAGTTCCGTAGTCAACTTCTTGCAGGCTGCAAAAAACGCTCATAATTTACCTAATCGCTATGCTGGTCTAGTCCAGTGGCGCATACAGCTTCTGATCATGGGGGGTCACAACACATACCATAGCAAGACTACCGTCGGGTGAAAGAAAATATTCATCACAAGAAAAGCGACTAGACATATCAAATTAAAAAAGACAAGGGATGCACACTGCACCACATTACCACTACACGTATTGCGAGCGAATCTAGCTCTACATTTACGTTTAAAAGCTTGCGTTTAAAAGCCAAAAGAGTTCCGCTTTTCAGCAACAATAAACATATTGCGAGCAAAGCGAGCTCGACATTTGACGTTAAAAAAGCAAAGCGAGGACCTACACCACGCTCCACGAATATAACTTATAATAAAGAGCGAAGCCAGCTCTAAATTTCATATTAGAAAGGCAACAGAGGAGCCTGTTGTCTTTTTACTTTGCGCCACAGCAACACTAAACTTAACATGTCCCCCCCTCCATGAAAAAATATCCTCCAAATTTTTGGAAGGACAAATATTTTCGTTCTTAGAAAAGTAAAAAAAGTTTTTCAGTTTCACGTCCAGGAAACGCTCTGAAAGTTTGCATTTATTTCTAAGACACACTGTATACAGGGTGGCCTGATAAGTGACGTCCAAAGACGAAATTCAAATGCCTTATACTGATGGGTAACCAAATCACGAACATGTATGTCCCGCAATTTATTGTAGTTTCCGAGTTATTCAACATTTCTGGCAGGATTCCTTCCTTCTGTTCTTTAGTTCCATAAAAGGGCTATTTGAGTTGTTGTTTTTGTAGCATTTTTATTTATCGCGAACAAAAAAAAAGGCCTGCCAGTCATGTTTTTCTCATACAACTTCAAAAGTTGAATAACTTGGAAATTACCAAAAGTCGCAGAACATACATGAGGGTGATATAAATAGCCCTCAGTATAACGCATATATGTTGTCTTTGGTTTTACTCTACCTACTTAAGTTTTACGCATGCAACACAGGCCAGCAAAGCCAAAAATTTGTAATATAAAGGATATCCTAAAATATGGTTACAGTAGCTGCAAATGCCGTGTGATGCCGGCTTAGAATAGCATCACCCCATTTCTTGCCCGTGGGAGTCGTAAAAGGCGACTTAGGGACTCGAGGGTGTGTATTGCAATTGTAGGCGATGGGCTGACAACCTGCCACTATGGCGATACACAATTTTCCGAATGACCCTCAAATGTTTGTCGGACGTGGCGTGAATGTCCGTTTTCTGCGGCCGTTTGCGCTCTGCCTGCCCCGCAAGGGATTATAGGCGTGATATATGTGTGTGTATGTGTAGCTACAAATGTAGAACAATCTCGAAGCTTTCACGGTTTTTCATCACTTTTTTATATTTTTTATAATAAGATTCGACGTATTTGATTACAAAAACCCTAGATTTAGGTGTGACCGACACGCTCTTAGCAGTTTTTTATGCCACGTAAGAACAAGTATTGAAGTTTAACAGGTATCCCATCCCTTTTTAATCAAATAAAATTAATCGAATAGCTGTGACGTCATATGTATAGAAATGTAGAGAAAAGTCGGAGAATGTAGAAATATGTCGGCGGCCGACATGCCGGCATCGCTCCCACACTGGATGTATGGAACAGTCGCCGACTGTAGGGAACAGTCGCCGACTTAGGTTCGGGAGCACCTTTAGATTACATGTCAGGCTTGAACGATCATGCGATAGAAAGTGATCCGATCAGTTATTGAGGTAAAAGCGCTCATAATAAAGTCAATTGGTAACAACATGGTTGCTGTATCTTTTGCTGTTAGTAGAGCCATAAATTGTCTTTCTCATTGCTTAGTATATATATTGAAAAAGACCTCTGCCTTTATTGATAGTTAATTACAGATTCATCACAGCACACCAAAACACAACTACATTATAATGCTGTATCTTCTTCTTCAACCCGTTTCCACCCATAATGCTGTATGGCAATAGCCAACCTATGGACAAAAACGATCCAAAGCGGGGGGGCATGACTTTTCTCCTTGAGACGAAGCCCTATCTGATTTACCTTAGGCTTTTTATATATTGTATAGACAAAGACATGAATATAACAGAAAAAAGAACGTATGATCAGTTGTGAAAATCCATTCCGAAACTATAGCTACAGCTACAGCCAGCAGACCTATTTTTACAAATACAAATTCAAAACCTATTCTTGACAAGAGTCGTCTAGACTTGACTTAGGATGTTAAATATAATTTGGTGTTATAAAATGAGAGCTATGAGAGCTAAGGCTCATTTTAAGGAAATGGTAATGGTATGTTCAAGAAACTTGGAATTTCCGTTGAAGCCGCCGACTACGACGATGAAATCATATGAAATGTGCAGTAAACAAGATGTCATGTCATGTTCTTTGCTAAAGAATTGGCGTTAATTACATTCTTTGCTTAATTGCTTTGAATGCCAGTAATATAAAGCGGTTGTAATCGTAAAACTGATTAAAAGCATCAACATAGGCGGTTTATTTTTCCTTAAAACTGAATACTAAAGACAAAACACTTCAGACATGTTACATAATATCATGCATATGAAATAAATATTGCTTCTTTAAACGGACCAGTACTTATCATACCTACTAACGCTCACATCCGCCAAATCGAAACTGATTGAAAAAAAATCGATATGCTTATTTCTTGTGATTTTCGATGGCTAGCATCTAATGTTCCTTTAATACTCTGGGTAGACTTTAGACTAGAGGGTCGATGGAAAAGACTTGAGGATGAATAAATGACAGGTTAGGAATTACATCTACCTAAATATAGTAAATTGTTATATGTAAATAGTTAAGATGAAACTTATTTGAGATATGCATGGTAGATTAGGTTACACTGGTGTAGCAAGGCGTTTGATATTCTGTACAGGTGCTGTCAAGCTGACGTCTGGTTAGACACTCGACCAGCCAATGTAAGTCTTATACGTGCGGCATAAGAACGTTGTAAAGTCTGAACTGTCTAACCCAGCATGAGCTTGTGTTTGCCAGTTTCTATGTAAAGGTCACTTTACTTGCATCGTGCAAGTTGGATTCTCATATGACTAAATGGGTGAAAACCCTTTTCGCAATTTGTTTGGCATTCGCCTACCTTCTACAGAACACTATAAATGCAGTCACACAGATTGTTTAGTGATATTCAGGTGTTGATAGTTTGTCAAACAAAACTTGCAGGAAAACCCAAGTTACGCATATCTAGATTTAAAACATTTATGCTACCTGCATATAAATAAACAGTGTGAGGCTTCTTTAAATATAATATAATATTATCACAAATACAATCTACATTATTATTGACTTACAAATAATAAATTTTAAGATAGCTAAGTTGCATTTAGATAACATTTGCACAATTCAAACTATACAAATAAATGAGATATTTACCAACAAACATAACGAGATCCTGGACTTCATACTCCCCATCCTTGGAGACAGTTCTGACATCCAACCAGAACTTATGTGGAACTACATCTATCAGTCTCACTGTATCTTCTAGAAACTTCCGTGCTCTTCTATCAGTTGTCTCCTTCACTCTTCTTGCTTCATCATCGTTTTGGCTGTAGTATTGGCATTTGGCGCTCGTGTCCAAGTACACTTTTGTTGGTGATGTTACGAATACTAGAAGAAAGACCGGAGGGTTTTAGGTTTTTGTTTAAGACCATTCAAATAGTCTGAATAATTCTGTTGTTACTGAGATAGAGTACGCAAATAACAGTGATGTAGTCAGATTTAAGGAACTAGGTGAACCTACTTAAAAGAGTCAACAATGCCATAATAGTCACGAAATTGTGCATGAACAAATGCGTATTGTGTAATTTATAGAATACTTAATCTTGAATAGCTAGCCAATTTATACAAAATGCTATTATTCATAGGCCATAATGATGTCAAACGAGGCAAAGAAACGAATTCAAATTACAGTGAGTCAATGTCATAACATTGAAAATACAAGTATTGAGTCATTTTAGAAAGCTGGTTTTTGATCTGCGTAATCTTCCTGCCTCAAAAACATGATACAAATGCAGTCATAAAATCTAAAGTTACTACTGAATCATTATGTTTAGATGAGGCTTCCACTGTATGATGAGTGGTATTTAAAGTTGCTAAAGTGCTCAATTGTTCGTAAGATCGTCATTGAACTTTAAACTCTATTCCATCAACAACAGAATTAATAACATCAGCTAAAAGCACCTTGGTCTCCACAATTCCTGCGAAAGGTCCGTGGCCTCGGCGGGGGAGGGGGCGGACCCACACCACCGTTCACGGGAGGCCTCTCCGATACCATTTTTCACCATTTTTTTTTTCACTACATCACTTCACGTCTTATCCACTTCAATCCGCTTCACTTATCACTTCACAATTTTGGTTTCCATTGCCTTTGCCATCTGTTAGCTAAGAAAGATTTAAAAAGCGTTTTTATTGTTGAGTTTGTCGCCTATTTCAATTATAGTATAAATTTTGGAGCAAGAAACTTCCGTGACGGTCGGATCAGTAAAAAAGCCGGCCGCGGTCTCTCAGCGCTCAGGGTCAACTGGTGCCTGAACCATTCTTCGCCTACTTCTCACTGGCCGCGTGTTTTTTCTCAGTTCCAATGTTAAATGTTAAATTGCAGGATAATATTGATTTGCACGAATGACATTGGTTGGGTGAACGCACTAGATGTGCCATTTAGAATCAATTTCATGGCTGCTATTGTTGCAACGCGTTATCTTTTGAAATATTTAGCAAATAGTTATTTTATTTGTATACTTTGTAGAGATACACAGCTATGATTTTATTTACTTATACATTTTTACAAAGAGGATTTAAGAAATATTATTATGTTAACTACTTTGTAGATCTACTTAAAATGATTTTATTATTCTGTATTTACACAACTATGATTGCATTATTGCACAAACCGACAACAACAGATTATGAGATATGATACTCCACTATTAGACTCTTGTAATGTTCAGTCGTAAATTTTATGTGATCTTGCATAGGCATGATCAACGGTTACAGACGATGGAGCGACCATTTGCGGTATATCAGCTGCAGAAATAATGTTTATGGTGCAAATAGCTACTAAACCAGCTGATACGTTATGTGGATATGCAGGTAGCATGTTCGTGTGTATAAGCATGGCTTTGCAATCAGAGCAGAGCGGCTTGCGAAACAATGAAGGCTAGCATAATCTGTTCGTAGGAAGGAGAGTATAAAATCAATTACGAGCTATCTGATTTAGAGCGAACTATTTAAAGCTGTAAGTTATGCTTTAAATGCTGCAGCCACTGGAGCAGATAATTCTCGTATAGCTATGGTTAGAGAAAATATTATCAATGTGAATCATCACTAAAATAAGAGCTGTAATTAGCATAAAGATCTAAAAACAGCAGGAAATAAGTAATATGGAAATAAGACTTTTTAGTAAGAGAATGTAGTCGAGACGAAAAATGCACCAATAAACAGGTTATCATCTCAAGCAATAAAATAAAAGATTGTATGTCCTTGTATGAAATGTCAACTGATGAGAATGAATTTGCAAATTTTCGTGATGCAAAATAAAAACGATAACGCAATCAATGATCATTAAATGGAAGATTTGTGTCTTAGAATAATGGAAAGAGCACTAATAGTAAGAGATATTATTAAGATCAGATCAGAAGATCGTCCAGATACAGAAAAGCAAGAAGACGCACTTTCTAAGGTAGATAACATTGACAATGGGCTTGCTGAAATCATTTATGTATTTATTTATAATTTTCATATCTCACCGGTTTCTACAAAATTTACAGCCCATATATTAACTGATTGTAAAGGCAGATAAAATAAATAACTAATTATCTAGGTAGAACTTTTCCTAGGACTTGCTACTTAGTACTTCAAAAATATGTAATTATTAAAACTATTGTACAGTATAACATTAGGTAAACGAAAGTGTAATTGCGGCTTTAGCTAACAACACGCAACAATGTTGTCGTAAAAAATATCTATTACATGAAAATGCTTTGCCAAGTGACCAACTATTTGCATTGTATATGTAGACCTATAATTCTATACAAACGTGTGCGTGGGTATCCACAATTAATGTCGGAACTATTGTGGATAAGATCTATTCTACTTGGTTGAGGAATGTGGCGAATGCCGATAGTCCAAATACGGCTGCATTGTTTTGGTGGTCTGTGGGCACTGAGCAGTGGGCTAGTACCATGTTCTGCCTAGTTGAACATTGTACACCTAGTAGAACGAAACGGATGTTGATCAGTGCCAACATACTTCACTTTGAAATACAGACACATTTGAATGACAACGACAAACAAATCAATGAGCTGAACAATGCACTCGACAGGTCAAACCACTAATAAATTGGAGAAACCAGTTATTACAGACTCTCTGGATACATAGTCGATACAGTGTACGATTACAACTTGACATAATTAGGTCGAATGAATAATCGTTATACTTGCTATAGCCATATTTAGGCATTAGCTAATGATTCTCTTGCAATTTTAAAATTGATAGCGCAAATCATTAGTTTAATTGTCGAAGGTGACCCAAAGATAGACGACATTGAAAATATTCATGCGAACGACGTGATTACACGTTAAATCGGCCATACAGGTTTTAAAACTGAGCTCAAGGTAGACCACAAATTGAATACATGAAAATATATTATGCATCAAGAGAACGAACTAAAACACTGTTGATGGATCGTAGCGAAGCGTGACCAAAGATAATGAAAGAATTAGCGAGAATGAAACACTAGAAAGTAAAGCAAGTAAAGTAAACATTAAGACTGTCGACACGAGCGCGTATTTACATATTAGGTAGTTACATTGCACGTTAGTAAGTATACAAGATTTAACAAATCCAATGGGTAAAACCGGCCGGCGTGACCGTCGATGTCATGCACTTGCAAAACTTGCGACACTCAACAATAATAACGCACTGAACAGTTTCACAACACTAGGACTGATGATTTACAGCGCAAATAAGCACTGGTGTTACTCCATGGGTTTATTCACAATTGTATTGTTAACCGTTTATGAACACGAAAAACCACTTTCACTGTCGCGGGGCGGTTGACTGGCTGCGCGGGCGCGTCCGTCCGAGAGCGCAGGCGCAGGGCACACTCGCGGCTTTGCGCGGTTTGCCCTCCCTCTCCCACGCGAGCCTTTTGCGGCAACGGCCAACTGAAGCAAACGCGTAGGCGCACCAGAATCGCCATTTCTGGCACCCTCGTGAAACATGTTTCATATCCGCCAGATATACAGGATGCGGGCAAAACAACAAAGAGGTGTTATGGATAACGTCATTGGCCATTGCACTTGAGATCAAAATAAGCATCATTCGCTTTGCATAACATTTAGATGAGAAGATTCGTTTGTTGCCTAAGTTTTTGCAGCTCACTCGCGTTTGATGTTTAATGCGTTGTAAAGATAAGTTGGAGAGATAGCGTTGCCACTCAATGCAAATGTAGATGTTAATTAACTCACAGGAATATCAACCAACGTCTATAAAAATATTGTGGGAAATGAACTAATTCGTCTGGAATTCATAAAACTGGTCCGGTGAGTCGGCAGACTACCTATAGGAATCTAGAGCGGTACAATATCAATTAAGCCATAAATTGTAAATCGAACAATGGAATTGAAATCGAGCTCTGTCGCAATTTTGTAGGAACTGAAAGTTAGCGCCGAGAAAATTGAGCAAATAGTTGTTAATTGTAAAGAAACTGAGAAATGTGGGGCAATGCTTAGGAATTGATCTTACGTGTGACATAACGATGCTCCAAGTGGAGCAGGCAGCTAAATAATTTGTCCCACGTTCGGATTTGTGCGCAATTCGGGTGAAGATTGCAACATTCGATACACTTGCAGATTTTGTGCAAAGCCTGTCATCCCAGCAATCACGGTCAGATCAGGTTCCAATGTTGTTTGAAGTGACAGGCTGATGAAGGCCACTCGTGATATTGACTTCCTGCTTGGTGAAGTTCTAGGTAAAGAAACTAGTCAAGTCGTCAAGGCAGATTAAGATAGGTTCAGCGGATTTCTCCATTTTGCAAAGTTATTGAGAAATTATTTAAGCAATGGTTCGTCAAGTTCGTGATATCTAAGTTTATTCCTACAATCAACTAGCAATCACCACGACATTGTCAAGACAAAATGATTGATGACGTTTTTCCATAACCGCTTGGCGGCAAGTGCGTTTTTACGCTACCAACAACATTCAATTCTAAACTAGGAGCACGTAATCTATTGTTACCATCAAAAATCCTTCCCACGGCTAAAACTTCATCAGCGATTGTTTAAAATTGCCCAGCGAAAGTCGTAAATATGTCTACTACATTCTTAGGATTTATTTCGTCATTACGTGCGACAGTTGGTTTTGTATTGCTATCCTTGAACGACGATCTTTTTCTCAGGCTTTGCGTATGATTTATTTATATCAAGGTTTCATACAGAAATAAACGACTAAACTGTGATATTTATTAATTGCAGTTCTCTATGTTTCTAATATCTTGTATAAACCAAATGATACTCGTAAAGGTCAAAGTAATCCGCACAAACGGCTTGCTATATAGAAATTGCTTCTAATGATAATTATACTTTTATAACGCAAGTAATTAAGTTATAAAAAAGTGATATATCTACGAAAAATTTATAGCATCTGACTGATATATGAATCTGAATATTAATGGAGACTATACGAGGGACGGCCCTCCGAATACTGATAGGGTGCATGCAGACCATGAAACTGAACAACTTTCCCCTAGAAACATATGTCAGGAAACGACAAAAAATATTCGAAATTCCATACAAAATTACGATCAGCTGACTGCATTTACTATGGGAAGTCCAAAATTATTTGACGTTTATATGGTGGCATGGTTTAAATCCTGAAATATTTTTTTATGTATAGTTGTTCAGTTTCGTGGTCTGAATGCACCCTATTAGTGTTCGGAGGGCTGTCCCTTACACTCTGTATATCGTAGATGTTTTTTTTTAAATTGTAGTTCGCTATTTCAAACCTGACATCATTCACGATCAACTCTTTTATAAATGTGTGTCCAAGTTGCAGATTGACATTTGCACCCCTGCAGAAATGACTTTTCTTTGGAGATATTATTAAGACTCTCTCCTATATAGTGAGATGTCACAATGGTTTTTGCATCGACACTGTGGGACAATATGGTCTTGTGAGAGAATTTCCTTTATTGTTGATTGTAGTGTCTTCCATACCTATGGAATATACCTACCTACTTACAATAATTTTATTTAATAGACTATCGTGAAAGTCCTAATAACTATGCAGGTAGGTAAAGTACTTTTCGATCTGAAAAATATTCAGCAGTAGGCTGTTGTGGCTGTTTTAATTGTAGTGGTTGTTGTTTCACGTTTTTTAAACAGGGTGTAAAGAACAGTACTGCGTTCCTTTCAAGGAATGGACCAACCCATAAAACTGAAAAACTTTCCCAAAGAAACATAGGTCGAAATATAAAAAAAAATTACCTCATACAAAATGTGGCAGCCGACCAAGTCTGGTTGTATGCAAGTTCAATTTTTTTTTCATATTTCGACCTATGTTTCTTGGGGAAAATTTGAAATGTACAAATGGCTTAGTACCACAAAGTAAGTATTGGCGGCTGCGCGCCGAATATTTTGTGTTAGTACGCACTGTTTCTACTCCGTCAAAGAGTACCTACTTAGATTACAAAAACTGACTTCGAAGATTTTATATAAAATATTTGCATGCTGTACCTAATTATTTGACATGGCTGATTAGGAGAATCTAAAATTATTTTAACATCTATGTTCTGTACCCTAGTCTAAGCAAATAAAGTTATCATTTATCATTTATGTTCCCTGAGGTAAGTTTTTAAGTTTTATGGGCTGGTTCATCCCTTAAAAGGAACGCAGTTCTTTTCCTTACACTCTGTATATAAACATAGATGTTCATTTGCTATCAGCAACACAATATATTGTTTCTATGATAAAAACAAAAATATTTTAACTGTGCGAGCAATAACTTCCATCATCTGTTCATAATTAATTTGCAATAACTGCAAGTCATCTTATGGTGAGGCTGAGGTATAATCTACCAAGACCCTTACAATCTTATAGTATGGTATGAACTGTGCTTTGAACCAAGGATCTGATTATCTGGTTAAATAATAGAACCTTATTTACGGTCAAGGATATGTAGAGGTATGTGATGTACGAAGCTGCACGATACATCGTGAGAACGTTTTTATGTTCCACATGATAATATAACAAGGAATTCTTTTGTTGTTACCTCTCCCAAGGAATTTGTTTTGGTGTGTTGAATGTTATTAAACTCAGATTGAGAAAAATTTATTTCAGAAGCCAGACTAATTTACTTTGATTTATGGATAGGAGTTACTCTATCATCGGATATGAGAGCATAATAAACTTTCTTCATCAATCAATCGCGACTACCTTATTATGAAATCAGATCTTGTTATTATTAACAACTAGAGGCTCACCCAGCGGTTTCACCCGCTGCTTACCGTTTTCCCGAAGAAAAAGATCTTTTCCCGACGTAAATTATACGTAAAAACCTTTCTCTTGAAACACTCAAATCAAGAAAACCGCATCGAAATCCGCTGTGTACTTTAAAAGTAAATAAGGACATAGGGACACGGGAAGCGACTTTATACTATTTAGTGACATTGATATCTTTGATAATTCTAAAGTCTAGAAACTATACCTAACTATTTTAGATCAGTATTCAATAATCCACTGTACAATACGTTTCATATAATGAACCTGCATTTTACATTCTAAAACAAAACTACTGCCTTGAAACCCTTTGCGTAAAGAATCAAATCATGTCCAAGGCAAAGAAAACCTTACCTTTTTCATACACATAGAAATGGAGAGTCTATTCGTGGTTTCACAAATTGCCCAGCTATTTTCTAAACAGCTATAATTTGCAGCATGGTAACTTGTGGCTGAACGAAAATGGATAAGTTGGATCGAAATAAAAAAAAAAACGTAATGGAGAAACGTAGACGTGGGTGAAGGTGAATCATACAAGGCTAATGACCAGGTCGCCCTAGCTACTATAAGTAGTTATGTTCTAAGTATAAACTGAAATGAAATATAGCTAAAGTAGGGCCATCGCAATAAGCCATATTTGACAGCTGTCTGTTCCATACTAAAAGAGATGTCAACAAAGGAAAACGATCCTCTGCTAATAGCATTACCACAAATCTGACAGCTGTCAAATATGGCTTATTGAGATGGCCGTACTTTAGGAGTACACAGTATCTGAATGAAATATTTTAGTTCTTGATACTCTTATTCTTTACTATATCATTAGCATTCTTTGACTCTATAGAAATTGTTCTTAACAAAACCTATCGCTAATAAAATAACTCCTACCGTGAAATCTGTTTTTATTTATTTATTTATTTATTTATTTACCGTTTATTGTACACAAAAACATTACAAAAGAAACACATACAAAGAATAACGACACAACAGTTTTTACATAATTAATGCATAATTTTTCTTCCTATTCTTTTTCGTGTGGGACACCAAGTCCTCTAAATACCCGATGAACCCTGGTGTGACAGTTTTTCAACCGCCCATTTGTATGTTTGTTTGCACAGTGCGTTTCTGTAATTTGTATATCCTTCCACGGTCCTACAATAATAAAGCATTTTAAGTATTAGACCGGGTCTATCGCGATAGTATTTAGGTAAATATTAGTAATTTACCTGTGTCCCGACGTTTCAATACAGTTTCATGTATTGTAGTCGCGGGTTGGGTTGAGTCAACCTAATATTAAATTACTAATATTTACCTAAATACTATCGCGATAGACCCGGTCTAATACTTAAAATAAGTGAAAGTGATCGCCAGTGCTTAAAAAGTTATAATAATAAAGCACTATCTACAATGCATATATCTGTAACACAATTTGTGTGACGAATGTCGTAACAAGTTTTATTGTGCGTGTGTGTCCGTGTGCACTTCCTTATTGGGTGCGCACGCGCCACCGTGACCATCAGCCATTGTTGCACATGGGCCTAACTTGGAGTTGTCATTTAATTTTGAACACTCCTTTATGGAACGTGGTTGTCTAATACGCGGGTGTGTTTGACAACGACCACCAAGCGCTGATACATGGCACATTGCCCTCAATTCGGGATAAAAATTATCTTATTTTATCTTGTGCTGTCACTTTCCGTCAAATAGGTTTAGAAAAGGATAGGAGATATCCAAGTCCTGTCATGTTTAAAACTGTCAATGGGTTCTTCACAATTTCTAGTCAACGTCGCCATTGTTTTCATATTCGCCTTATTTTGACAGATAACACGTATCTTGCGAGAAGTCTTTGCTCGGAGAAATTGACACATTAGGCGTCTATCAGGGCATTGCGTTCCTATTCATTTGTAACGACTCCATCACCATTTGATATGAGTAAAGTTTCTCTACTCTTATATACCTAATTTTGGTGCGGTTATCTATATAAATTATTATTACTTACTTATTCAGAA
This sequence comes from Tuta absoluta, assembly GCA_027580185.1. Classification (NCBI taxonomy): domain Eukaryota; kingdom Metazoa; phylum Arthropoda; class Insecta; order Lepidoptera; family Gelechiidae; genus Tuta; species Tuta absoluta. Next base: position 2,754,550 of record JAQAHW010000003.1, read on the forward strand.
TAAATGCATGCGTAAAGTGTAAAAAACTGTGGAAACACATATACTACCTTCTAATTAATTAAAGTTATAATTATAACATTTAAAACGTAAATGAATGGATTATATGAACGCAATTAACGAAATATGAATGAGTCTACCCTTTTGTCGTTTTGTAGTCGTAGTCTAGTATGACAAACTTCCTGCTACGAAAGTCCTAATATTTTATTATTGTTGTGTTGATTTTTAAGGCGTTTTGTTAGGTATGTACTTATTTACCCATAAGTGCGTGCGCAAATTCTACCATAAGCCTTTATTTAAGGTGAGGGCTGAGGAGCTCACATAATTCTATTATCTTGTCAACCAGCCTGGGACAAACATTCAACTTAGATAAACAATCATAAATAATAGCTGTGAAATTTTACAAAGTAACTAATTACTACCTAAACTTTGAAGAAAACTATAAGAGATATGACAACTTGTGCGTAAAATTATTGATCTCAAATGAAAACAAACCGAATATCAGTGCTTAAAGCGTTGAGTAGAGTAAAGCGACTGTCCCTTGCCGCTGCGCCAGAGAGAAAAACGCATCTTGCAAGTTTCCGTGCGTTTTTGGGGCTTTCATACTTTTTACGTGTATGTAATAATATATGCGAGATAAAGATGGACAACACAAAATATTAGTATTGTTAATATCTTTTATTATTTGTTTGTTTTATTTAAAAGGGACTAAGGGATACACAATTTTCCGAATGACCCTTAAATATTTTTCAGACGTGGCTTCAATGTCCGTATTTTGCGGCCGTTTACGCTCTGCCTACCCCGCAACGGATGATAGGCGTGATATGTGTATGTATGTGTAAAAAAAATAATAAACCCATTATGGAGAACATATGCTATATATGACCGAAAATAGGTTCACATTGTTTTTTTTTTTAGATAAAGACAACATAAAAATGCAATTCTTTTTAATCAAAAATGTTACTTGAAAATTAATCTAACTAAGTAAAATTTTACTTTAATGATTCAATTAATAGTTTTTCGTACAATTGATTCTATTAACGACTTATAGTTAGGTGTTCAACGATACTTTAAACCTTGAACGAATTTGCTGCAGGTATAACAATATTTAATACGTACTTATAATTGTGCGTGGTGTAGTAACAATATTCTGTCCTTGATAATAGATAATGATGATGAAAAATCCATAATGGTCTCAAATGAGTCATTACTCATTTTGAAACTTGATTTTACCACAAAATGTGGCGAGATTAATTAGGTGGTTTAGTAATATCAGTTGAGCACACTCATTATACCAATTAGGTAGATTCTGGATTTTCATACAGTTACAATGAAAAACCACCAGTATAAGTTGATCATCATTTATTAAATGCTTCTTACATCGTTAGGAACATGAAACATATCTACCTACATATTCAGGATATTAAAAAAATATCTATTTAATAAATACACATAATTACTAATATGTAAAACTATACAAAAAAAATATGAGGCTTAACTATTACACCAACTATGTTTTTTAAATAGGTTATTTCTTTTATGCCGTGTGATACCGGCTTAGAGTCACCCCTTTTCGTGGTAGTCGTAAGAGGCGACTAAGGGACGTGAGGGTACGTATTGCAATTTTAAGCGATGGGCTGACAACCTGTCACCATGGCGATACACAATTTTCCGAATGACCCTCAAATATATGTCAGATGTGGTGTGAATGTCTTATTTTGGCAGACGTTGACGCTCTGCCTACCCCGCAAGGGATAATAAGCGTGATACGTGTATGTGTGTGTGTAATTTCTTTAAGGCATAATTGCATCCATTGATGTTTCATGCTTAAGTCGCGAACATTTTAATCCGATTATGTGAATAATTCTAAAACTACAAAGTAATCGATTGATAAATAAAGATGCACATGATAGCACATTTCCATAAGCGCTATAAAAAAATATCAAGTCGAAAGATTTTGCATAAATACCGCACGCGGTTAAGTAACTTTCTTTTCATTGTTTATAGATTACAGCACTGCGTAAAATATACAGACAAGTAGATAAAGAACATGTCATACATACATTTATCACACCTATATCCCTTGCGGGGCAGGCAGAACGTAAACAGCGGACATTGACGCCACATTTGACATAAATTTGAATGTCATTAAGAAAATTGTGTATAGTGTCAGGTTGCCAACCTATCGATCGCCTAAAATTGCTATACACATGTAACCTTCGAGTCCCTTAGTCGCCTCCTACGTCACCCACAGAAAAGAAATGGGGTGATGTTATTCTGAGCCGATATCACACGGAATCTGAACATGTCATTAATATAAAAATGGATAATTACTGTGCTTCTTTTAAAAGCAAAAACGGTGACACAGAAAAACTGCACTAATGTTTCGACAATTGAGTTGGAAAAAACTTTGATAACAAAAGTCACTTTTTTCACACTTAGGCACGATTACAGAACGTCTCGTTACATGTCACTAAGAAAAAAATTGCGTAGTCTTAGCATTTTTCCTTGCTTCTTACTTACCTACTTAGTATACAAAAACAGTAAATTTTTTTCAAATGACTTAAACTTTCCCCAACCTATGTTAGTTTGAAACAATATGACAAAAATATTTTGAGTTTCTTTATTCAAATCAGCCGATCGACAATTCTGTATAGGAGGTCCAAGATTTTCTTATGTTCCTTAGGGTAAGTTATTCCTTATCACCAGCCTGACGTGATTTTTCTTTTTTTGGCTGGACTCTTCAATTTTAGCCCCGGGGCTACACCTGACTATTTGGTGGGGAGCTAGAGCTCACCCGGAGAAGTTTGTGTGGTTGTTCAAACAAGCAGTCAAGGGCTTAAGAAATGTTCTGGGAAGAACGGCTTTGACTGAATCTACCCGGCCCGGCCTGTCTAAAGTTGTCGCTATCGGTCACTAGTAAAATTTCACACACACACACACACACACATCACGCCTATAATCCCTTTCGGGGTAGGCAGAGCGTAAACGGCCGCAATATACCTACGGACATTCACGCCACGTCCGACAAACATTTGAGGGTCATTCGGAAAATTGTGTATCGCCATAGTGACAGGTTGTCAGCCCATCGCCTAAAAAATTGCAATACACACCCTAGAGTCACTAGACAAATTTCACCCAATATATTTTCTTTAGTCGTGTTGTTGAATTTTCTGATAAAAACAATACACTGAATAAACTACTGATTTTACAAGTGCAGTAACAAAACTATGATAAGGTCGGTAAGTTAGTATGTAGATAAGTAAGTACGTAGGTACACTAACTACCTATTTCTTCTTTTTCTTTTCGTATGGGACTTCGAGACATCCAACGACCCAATGAACCCTAATGTCAGAGTTTTTCAACCGCTTATTACTTGTAGTAGGCTTCTGATCTGATTGTGTATCGACTACCTTCTAAGTAATCATTAACAGCAACCGGGACCGACGGCTTAACGTGCCTTCCGAAGCACGGAACTATCTCTTATGAACAATCAGGTGATTCAGTCTGCACTAATATACAGGGTGTAGGGACATTCCTCCGAATACTGATAGGGTGCATTCAGACTATGGAACTGAACAACTTTCAATAAAGAAATATTTCAGGAAACGTCAAAATGAATTGCCATAGTAAATGCAGTCAGCTGATCGTGATTTTTTATAGGACTTCGATTTTTTTTAAACATTTGAGCGTCTGGTGAACGTCAGGATAGCACATGTAGGTGTTCATATATTTTTTACGTTTCCTGAAATATTTTCTTATGAAAAGTTGTAGAGTTTCATGGTCTGAATACGATCTATCGGGTTAGGCTGTCCCTTACATCCTGTATATGAAACAGGTAAACCAAGGGGTAGATTGCTTGTATGAATGTTTATCAAACTGATACCACAAATCGATAGTGCTTAGGTACCTACCGTGTTACTAATCGTATGTACGGTGGTAGCATCGTGCATGTTTGTAAATCATTACCTTACCTATGAAAAAATATATAAAAGTGTGGGGTCTACGTTTTATATACATATTAAAAACTATCGGCCTGCCCAGTGGTTTCATCCGCTGCCAACCGTTATCCCGCGTGAATAAGACATTTTAATATAGCCTAAGTTCATCAGGTATAATGTAGGATTCGAATGGTAAAAGTTTTTTTTTTAATAGGTCCGTTAGTTTCGTAGCCTATTCAATTCAATCAAACAAACAATCAAATCTTTCCTCTATATACACTCACACACACAACGCCTTTTATCTCTTGCGAGGTAGGCAGAGCATAATCGTCCGCAAAAACGGATACTTACGCCACGTCTGACATAGAGGTATATATGAGGGTCATTCCAGCCCAAGGTCTGACAACCTGTCACTATGGTGATACACAGTTATCTTATTGACCCCACTATTGTCAGACGTGGTTTTAATATCCGTTGAACGGGCGTTAACGCTCTGCCTACCCCGTAAGGGATATAGGCGTGATTTATGTATGTATGTATGTATTCCAGCCCATCGCCTAAAATTGCAATACACACCCTCATCCCTTAGTCGCCTCTTACGACTCCCACGAGAAAGAAATGGGGTGATGCCATTCTAAGCCGGCATCACACGGCACTCTATATACATAGATACAATTTATAATTTTATAGTGCCCTCCGTTTCAAACTATGGTTAGGTACGTCAAATTCAAATCTGAACAGACTTCTGGTCTGATGATGAACCAAAATAAATAAACCACGATTTCGCCATTATGATCCTTGAAGGATAATAGCAAGCAAGTAGCCTGGAAACCGGCAAAAAGCGTGCGATACAATCAATAAAACGGTGGTTTGTTCGTGGTTCGCGCGTAGGAAGTCTGTGTCGCCATCTTTACGCAACAAGACAGCAAAACGCGTGCCAAACCGCTTGCGCAAACTGACAGCCAGTTGTCACTTGCTAACTCCAACTCTTGCGTTCGATTACACTTGTGAATTCAGAATTTGCAATTTACATTGGCGATTGTTTGCGGCCGTGGACAATTTATGGGAATGTGGGTATGAATTAGATTCAAACTAGACAAATATGGAACTGATTTGTTGCCGTGATTCAAAACTTGTAAGCTTGTGTCTAAACAACTCAAAATAAAAAGAAAGCAAATAGTCAATAAAGTTTTCTATCGATTAATATATTGTCCACGCCGCCATCTATATTTAAACGAAAAAAAATTGTAAAAACAACTGTTCAGCGTCAACGCTCCGCGAGTGCTACGGAGCTACGGTTATGTTGTGACTACGAACTACAGCTCCAAAGACACAGATGGCGCTGTGCTTCACATAAACTTTTACACGCTTTACAAACAAATAATGGCCTTTCGTTATGTCTTCCTTCTATTCGAAGTGGTTAAATTATAATTGCAGTAATTTGCATGCAACTTTACCTTTATCTTCAGGCCTTTGTTTTGGCGTGTGTTGCCACTGATGTCTCACTTTCTGTGACCAGCTGATTGGACTCTTTCTGCCTCGACTCCTCTCCCGCACACTGGAACGTAAGAAATCCATTTTTGAACTGCATTATTTTAAAATTTGCTAAAACACAATAGCCGGGTACGATGCATTCTAAATCTCTTATAGTACTGCGCTGTAATCGTTATATCTAACCAGATAAGAATGTTTGTTTTTCTCTTTGGTAACCACCAGTTATGCTTCCCCATATTGGATTAGGGGTTTATTAGGTCATCGTTGATAGCACATATTGATAATTTTGTGCAGGTGTCATATTCAAACTTATGGAGCTGTTCTAAGTACGTGTCCTAATTGTTACCAACTTTAATTAATGTGATATTTTTAAGCTAATTTAACAGATATACTAACTTTAATCCGTTTTTGTTATAGTCAAGAGCATAACTCTAGTCTGTTTCAAAAACGAGGCAGGCCTCTTATTTTAGATCCTTTGCCGACTAATTGATAAGATAAATTATACTCACATAATAATCTTCTGTTCATCAGATTTTTCTTCATCGGAGATGTCGACCCAATCGTCGCTCCTATCGCTCCCACTGACACTCACTTCACTACTTGGCACCTGAAAGGCGATCTCTTGACCATTGAAGCTTATCACAGATCTCTGTCCATAAATACTATTGGTCTTCTGTTCACTAGATATCGTGGACAGGCTTACGTTTGATACTGTATCGAAAGATAGCCTTTTCTGAGCAGCAGACGTGACCTGCTTCCGCAAGTTAGTTCGCATCTTTACCATGCTAGGACTGTTGGGGATGCTTTCGTAACAATGCGACAGGGAAACTGTGTCAGCATGTTTGATGGTGTCATAAATGTTTTCATTCTCATTGTATCCATTGTAATCAGAAACCATGGAATGTCTATTGCTGTTCGGACTGCTGTCTTTAGATTTTGGCGGCCTTGTTGGTATTTTTTCATAAATCCTATCTGAACCAATCTTTTCATAGCTGGCAGTAGAAGCTCCACTAACAGATTTTGATATTGCATAGTTTTTGCTGTTGCCTGTAGTGGGAAATGGTTGATAGTGCTCAGCTATTTGAATGCCAGTGCTCGAAGTGTGACAATAAGGCTTGATGGGGGATTTGCAGTATTCATAACCATCATCACTATCACCATCTCCACGAGTTCTTTCTTCAAGCTGCTCATCACAAAGTTCATAATTATGTAAACTGCTCTCATCGCCCTCAGGATGAGACCTCATTTCTAGCAAGCATTGGTAAATATTTCCTTTTCCATTACTTTCAGGTGATTCAGGTGGAGTTTTCTGTTTAGGTATTTCGGGTAAAGGACAGTTGATTTTAGAACTTCTGTCTATGCTTTTGATCGGGATAACCAAAACATTTTCCACATTTCTAGGTTCTAGCGGCTCGTAGTCATCTTCAACCATCTCCTGCTTTTTCGGTTTCGATGTGTATCCCACAAGGATTCCTTTATTATATGCCTCTACTAAATTACTTTCGAAATCCGAGTTAGAGTCACGTTTACCTTCACTTTGTGGGACGACAACTTGAGATTCAGATATTGTTTCCATGAGTTGAGATTCGTCTTTAATTGAGATTTCTGGAGTGTCGTCAGAGCATGTTATAGTGGTTTCATTCATGGTTACACTAATGAAGCCGTATGGACTATCGGACATAGATTTCTCACTATCAGAGTAAATTGGGGTGTAACTTTTGCGTCGCCAAAGAAAAGACTCATTTGGCGTGATAGGTGATGTTAGTTCTTGGTACGTTTTCGCTTCTTTGGAAATATCTAAACATGCAGCCCGATCTTCGTCATTGGTATTTGTTATTGTAACCATACTTTCATTGTCTTCATGTATGATATCAACAACATGCATAGGCAACTTATCTGCATGAATATAATTTGTTTTATACCTTTTCCTGTCATAAATAGGTTCTTTTCTTTTGACGACTTCTATTTTTGGCTCTTTTCTAACATCTTCTTTTTTGGGTGATTCAGTCGGCAGAGGTTTAATAGTTCTAATTTTTGGGACACCATCTTTTAAAACAATGTTTTTCGTTAATACTAATGTTGATTTCTTTTCAGGTACTTTAGGTTTTTCTTTTACAGGTATTGTACTTTTCTTTTCTTCGCTAGAAGTTTGTCTTTTTAAAGTATTATTGTGATTTGATTGAGCATTTATTTCACATTCAAATTTTTCAATAACGTTTTTCACAACATTTCTTTCAGAAGGATATTTTTGTTTAGGAGATTCACTTGATTTATATTTTGCTGGAGGACCATCGATAGAATCGGACCCACTTTGTTGTTCACTAGAGTCTTGGTATTTTAATAGCTTTTTGGGTGATTTTGGTATTTTGGTACCGTCAGATTGCGAACGAATTACTCTTATTTTGGCTGAAGCATTGTCTGAAATAATTAATTTGTCTATTGAGTCCATGCTTGAACAGCGTTGTCTATGGTTTCTTTTTTTAGAGCCTCTTTTATGACGTAAAACAATTTTGATGTTTGGACTGGAACTAAGTGTAGACGAGGGAGTTGAACTATTGCTGGCATTTTTAGATGCTGATTGTAAGTCTTCTATTGTTTTTACTAGTTTAGATTGTTTCCCCGTGCTTTTTGGTGAATCGATCATTAGGTCATTGAATTTCTTTGTTAGTTCTGACACTTTAGTGCTTGTTATTGTCACTTGTTTTGCAGCTACAGGAGGTCGTCGATAGGAAGCCGAGGCATTTTTAATTTTGAAACTTACTTTTCGTGCTTGTGGTTGGTGCTCAAGCTTCTTTTTGATATTTGGTAATTCTACAGGGGGCTTATGGATTTTGCTTTTGAGTAGTGTAACCGGTTGAGACACAATTTTTTCTTCCTTGCCTCCTCCCGTACTTCGTGTATCTTCGTCAGTAGTGATAGCAATCTGTGCGTAATGCAGTGAAGGTTCTCTGGGTGCTTTTCTTAGAGGCCGGAGCGGGGGTGCTGTAGAATTTACGGTAGAGTTCAAAAACGCCTGTTTTGCTTCATTGATAGACTTTGTCCTCTCACTGACAGGCGGTTTTACCGGAACAGTGTAAACGTATTTGTCGCTTTGGTTGTGTTTGATAGCCATGTCTGTTTCCGGTAATATGAAGTTCTTGAGCAATGCCTTGATGGTCCCGTGTTCCTTGCCGTCGACGTTGAGTCGTTTGATCGAAGTTATCAGATTGTTCGTTGTTATCGTTTCGCCTTCCATCTGGTTGCTGATTAACATTTGTGATGGATGTCTCTGTTCACTTTCTTACGCCATCTGAAACAATTACAAGCAATAAATCAGTTATATGTAGGAAGAAAGCAATTTTATTATGTGGGTTACGAACACCTACCAATTTTTGATTACATACGCGTGATAGACAATCAATCTGTTATGAAATTATAACTAATTTCGACATAATAGAAGTGATAAGATCTAGATCAATAATAATATTGTGGTCATAAATTATAATGATTATATCACCTATACCGATACTATGGACAGAATTATACAATACAATACACAATCACGCAAATATACCTTGCGGGGTAGGTAGAGTGATAATAATTTTAGAAGATGGATTATTACTGTTAACAGGAAGCCCTCAAGTTCCTAAGTCGGCCTAAACGATTATGACGGTCGCGTGCGCAGCCGTCAATACTTTACTTTGTGGTCGCGTGAAAGAAATAGAGTGATGCTAATCAAAGTCGGCATCACACAGATTTGCCCTGACAAATTCTAACTGAGGGTTAGTAAGACCTGGTTTAGTTAGTAGTGAAAGTGTATGTCCATGGTGGGTTTCCACGGTTTTCCATCGGCTGAATGGCTTATTATAAGACGTCCCCACGCGATTGCAGTGATACGCACCTTGTTAAACTGCAGACATGAGGTTGTTAGCTAAACGATTGTGGTATAAATACGATTGTTATCAAGTTCTAGAAGGAATTGGGTCGCAACTGCATTGTTTTTTTATGTAGTGCAACTACTGCAAACTGTCTAAGAGATAGAAGGTGTAAAAGATTGCACACCAGATAAATGTCGTATGCAGAATTGGTCATCAGGAGAAGTGGACACTTAAAGTCAAAAGGAACTGAAAAGCTTTCCCAAAGAAAGTGTCTAAGTGAATTGAGACCCTTCCTCTTTTTCTCGGTTAAAAATATGGACCTCCCATAAAAACAGTTCAAGCAGCTAAACATAAAAAATCCCGGACATTTCACACAGCGCCATCTAGTCTCAAACTAAGCAAAGCAAGTACTTACTATGGGACCTAGATAGCTGATATTAATACTTAAATAGGTACTTTTTTGTAAATAAATACACAAAAAATACCCAGACTCAATACAACTATTTGAAAATTAATTTACAAATACTTGTGCTGTGTGGAGATCGAACTCACATCCATCGGTGTAACAGGCAGGGGCCTATGCACTACGTCATCAGTCATATTTTGTATGAGATAAAAAAACTTTATTTAGTTACCTTGGGGAAGATGACCAGTTATGTGAGTTGGCATCAGGCATTGTATTACCGAATTAATTTCAGTTAAAACTGTAAAGCGTATGACGTCATACCGAAATATAGCGGTATAGTAACGTTTAGGTACTGAAAATTTCTGTTACTGCATCGATTACGTCACCGGAATTTTTGCAGAACCTGCACCGCTATCAAAGCGGTTTCCTTAGTACATCTGCTACTATTCCACAACTTTGCTTGATAGTGATTAGACTAGATTAGAGCGTAATGTATATTTTGATATCGAAATAATTTTGGTAGCCGTATCGCTATTTTCTCCCTTTTTTCTACCGGTCCCATAGCCGGTAGCTTAACCCTGTACCTTAACCGAAAACGATCCTTGTCCGGTTTACCACTAAATCAGATTATCAGCAAACTTATTCCATTGTTTAAAAAGTGATTGGCGTCCGCATTCCAGAGCCATAGGAAGGAAAGCAAGAGAAAGAAAATGTCGGCGTGAAAAATGTGTCTGTGATGTTACTCGTCACTCCTCTGTATGTGTTATTAAAGGAAATGAGGTGTGAAGCAGTTTAATAAGTAACTAATGAATGCCGTGTGATGGCGGCTTAGAATAGTATCACCCCATTTCCTGTGGGTGTCGTAAGAGGCGACTAAGGGACTTGAGAGTTACATGTGTATTGCAATTTTAGACGATGGGCTGTCAATTTTGTTCTAAATGACTGTCAGAGGTGGCGCAAATGTCAGTTTTTTACGGCCGTTTACGCTCTGCCTACCCCGCAAGGAATATAGGCGTGATATATGATTGTATGTACTAGGTAGTTGCGGCATCTCGCACTACATGTTGCCAACAGTCTCGAATGTTGCTGTCATGTAGGTTTGAAGGGATTTGAAAGCGACTTCGAGTCGACAAATGACCCGATGAACCCAGAGTTTTTTAAACGCCTAATGCAGCTGGAAGGCCTCTGACTGTAAGATCGCCGACTAAGTAATCATAGACAGTAACCGGGATTGATGGCATAACGATACCGATACATCTTTATTTTCAGACAATCAGTTGGTTCAGCCTGCGGTGTCCGAACCAAACTGGTAATAACTTCACACAGTGATAAAAAACGCCTTTGTGAGTGCACCCCTGGAACGAATGTTAGTGACTGTAGACCACAGTTATCCTATATCTAATATCTAAGAGTTAATTATAGTCGCCGTGTGATGCCGGCTTAGAATAGCATCACCCCATTTCTTTCCCGTAATAATAATGTTTGGAAATAAAGCTATAATAAGCTACCCGTGGGGCAGCTTGTGACGAGCTGTTGGGGAGTAGCGACCCCACGGACCCGAGTACCCCCGAGAGTGTAGACTGGCCGTCTCCGGCTCGCCGGAGTGGACCCCAAGGCCAGGACTCTCACCTCTGGCTTGCCTTAGTTGGCCGGCCAGAGAGGGGCCGCTAGAGTTCGAGCCTGTGCCCGGACTCGAGGGGTGGAAGTGAAATATGCGTAAGTCGCGAGTTGGTGTATGTTCTGGCCCTTGCCCAGGACCTCTGCGCAGAAAGCGGTGTACACCTCTCGACACCCCTTCAGTCGCCCGCGCCAGTGTTGCGTCCCGGCACCACGCTCTGCGCGTACCGCCAATAGTGGAGGCCCACCTAGCGGGCGGCGAGTCGCCGTCTGCCGAGATTTTCAAGATTGGGACATTTGATTTGGCAGGCGTCCCGTTGTCTCAATCAATAGCCCAGCAACCGGTCCAGCAAATTCCTCCCCATAACCCTAGTAATCCGAACCTCACCTGCAATAGTCCTTGCATCAGGCGGGTGCTGGCTCTGGGTGTACTTCTATAGTGCAGACAGAGCGAGTATCTGCTTGATGTACACATCACAACACATTATTTGGTGCAAAAAGGCCTCTGTGCTGTTGGCTTCGGCCCCACTCATGCCTCAAAGGACCGGGTCCCTGTGGGCCCGAGATTCGAAAGAGTACCAACATAATAATAATAAATAATAATAATAATGTGTTGTAAGAGGCGACTAAGGGAGTCAAGGGTTCCATGTGTATTGCAATTTTGGCGAAGGGATCCTGTGACTATGGTGATACACAACATGCTGACCCTAAAATATCCGTGTGATATATGTACGTATCATAATCCCTTTCAAAACAGTAAATTGTACTCTTTTGTAAAATCTAAACCATATGTTGTACCGTCCTTCATCACCTAAATACTTAATGCGGACAATCACATACCGTTGTTCGTCGCACGCGCACCGCATACCGCGTCTTTGTCATTTTGTACCACATTTTGTACCACAAATGGACCGTGAAATCGCACACAATTCCACGGTAATGCCATTAGTTAAGTAGGTATTCAGAAATGCGTTATTAGCATGAGTAAACAAGTAATTGCCTATTTAGTTGTAAGAAAAGTTAAAACTGATGCAAAGTATAACAAAAAACACGAAAAGTCACATCTACTGCAGCTTTCTTAAATGTGATCTAAGTTCTATCTTACAACACATACGGGAAAGAAATAGCGATCCTATTCGAAGCCGGCATCACACAGCATAGGAGGCAAAGGTTATAATTGTGGCGAAAAACAATAGTATACGCCCGCAGATAGGTAGATTTTGTGTGTTTTTGCATACGCAAATGGTGCCAAAGCATTGCAAGGTCAATCTTTCATTTCTAAATCATAATCAAATATGGCTCCCAGATGGCTTCGTTGTTCGACAGTTTATTTATATAAGTAACCAGACATGCTGGTAGCGACTGGATGGCGAAAACGAGAGATCGTGCCCTATGGCGTACCCTGGGGGAGGCCTACGTCCAGCAGTGGACTGCAATCGGCTAATGTATGTATGTAGATATGTATGTACCGGACATAGCAGTGCACTGCTGGACTCCGGTCTCCCAGAATACTCCATATTGGGCCGATTGGGGGTTGCTTAGAGAACACTCAGAGGCCGCTGATTCCCCTAGGCGAATTTTACGTTAAAGTGATGCTATTCCAAGCCAGCATCACCTCATAATCTAATTAATTGATTTGAGTAGACTACGAAAACCCTGGCTCAAGCTCTTTCTTTCTCGTGGGTGTCGTAAGAGGCGACTAAGGTACTTGACGGTTACATGTGTATTGCAATTTTAGACGAAGGGCTGACAACCCAATATGGTGGGACACAATTTTCTGAATAACCCTCAAATGTTTGTCAGACGTGGCGTAAACGACCGTTTTTTACGGCCGTTAAGCTCTGCCTACCCCCGAATAGATATAGGCGTGATGTATGTATGTAACTTTGGTATTTTCCGAGATACAATAAATTACGAAAGACTTAGTCTAACAAGTGTTTTCAATTTGGATACGAACCTTGAATAACATAGAACAGAATTCCGTTGAAAATTTACTGCATAGAAATAAACTAAATCAAAACATGCCTAAGGCGGCTCAGTTTTCCAATTGCCAACTGAAGGTACCCCAAGGTTCGGGTTAAGCAGATAACACGGGTCAAAACGTGAAAAGCTTTCACTAAGGTGCTGGCACTGTTGGGGTAATGCCAATTGCTTCAACACGGCTACACGGCTGATTGACATGATAATGTAGGACGGTTTGTTTATTTGTATACCAACTTACAATAATGCCTGAATTTTAGTGAGAGGTGTAAGTATCGTATCGACGAAGTGTACTGTTGTTGCCGTGTGGTGCCGATTTAGAATAGCGTAACCCCAATTCTAACCATGGGTGTCGTAAAAAGAGACTAGGGGTTAATCTTCCTGGGAATGGGCATCAGCGTTCCCTGTGAATGCAACATCTTGCACTGCGCTCGCCAATCCGAGTATGGCATTACCATATCCAGCTGTGGATTATTGTGGATGTTAATGTATGTATGTACAGTTGTCAACGTGAATCAACATCACTATCAGGCTCAATTTATATGGGGTCAGTGCAATAGATATTATCTTTTACTTCCAATAATTTCTTGCATTGACGATTTTAATGTCAAGCTATATAGGGTAACATTTTACTAGTGACCGATAGCCAAAACTCAAGACGGGCTGGTGACAAGGAACAACTTTCCTCAAGGAACATAGGTTGAAATATGTCAAAAATACTTGAGTTTTGCAATGGCAATTTGGTTGGGAGTTACAATTTCTTTTTCCTATTTCGAGCTATGTTTCTTGTGGAAAGTTGTTCCTTATCACCAGCCCGTCTTGAGATATCGCTATCTGTAAATATAATTCTTTATACGTAGTGGGTTAGGTACATAGTAGCAGAGGAGTAAGTGTTTTTATTCAATAGTAGATCCTCACTATGAATACTACAGCTATATAACTTTTTAAGCACTCGCGATCACTTTCACTCATTTTAAGTATTAGACCGGGTCTTTTGCGATAGTATTTAGGTAAATATTAGTAATTTACCTGTGTCCCGACGTTTCAACACAGTTTCATGTATTGTGGTCGCGGGTTGACTGATGAACCAGTCAACCCGCGACAGACCCGGTCTAATACTAAAAATGAATACAACAGCTGTCGAATTGGCCGTTACCCTGCAGTCCTATTATAATAAAATGCCACCAGACACCGACACCACGTATCAGCAAGGCCATCATTACAAAACAACGCGTGTCACGCCTGCAAATAGGTTTAAAAGTGACAGGTCCATACGTGTGTATGGTAAGTATAATTACTACAGGACGTCAAAAAGAAAAATCATTGGACTCTCATTACCGGGCTACACAAGGATTTTTCCCAACCTACTTAATGAAGTGCGGCTTTTTCAAATCATACTCGTTCATTATTCCTGACTTACAGCGGGAAAACGTCTTATTTTAACGGGAAAACGGGTCCTCCAGTGTCCTTCAAGACCCATTATTTCGATCGGCAACTCGGAGATGTAACTACGGTCACTCCAGCCACTACCTACTCCAGATCATAAATTCAACTCGTGCGCATGTACACGCGGGAAAGCCGAATACGTGACGGAAATCAGATTTAGCTATTACACCATTTACATTACACCAACCCGCTCCGCCAAGTGGCAGTTAGGTAACCCACACTTGTGATCAATTAACAACGAAAGTTCTCTATCTATTGTTTGAGATTCATTATCGAGACGTTACATAGGTTTTGTGTAGGTTATTGTACAGGAACTGCGCGATTCTAAGGAAATTTATAATGACTTTTTCCCAAAACGACGTCTGTGGGAGGCATATACAGGGTGTAAAAATAATAGCTGCATATATTTTCAAAGGTAAACCAGCCCTTGAAACTGAACAACTTTCCCCCAGGAACATAGGTAGAATTTGAAAAAAAAAATTAGACCTCCAATACAAATAGACCCGGTCGCCTAGAACATTTTGTATGGGAGGTCCAAATATTTTTCAAATTTTGACCTACGTTCCTAACGTCGAAATGATGTGGATGTTGAAACGTCCACTGCTGGACATATCTATAAGATGTAAAGAATAACAGTAAATATTTCAAGGCCTGAGCCAACACATAAAACTGAACAACTGGGGAAAGTTTCACGGCCGTTAATGATGATGATACTGTGGGCGGTAAGGCTCTAATATGTTGGTTTCTGGATTATGGTTTAAAATAACGAGATAAGGGCTACCGTCTATAAGTATCATATTTGAAAAAATACTGTTAAATATTAACCATTTTTTATCGACCCCTTACCTATGCAACTGAACAAGATTTTGAATGAAATTAGGTATTAAAGATTTCCATTGGGCACATGACAGAAAAACAAGTAATCATGCATCACATCACGTCCTTAGTAGGTATGTAGGTATGAATGCAACCGCAAAAAAGAATTTCTGTGAAATACGTAATGTGATGAATTACTTTGTTACATATTTCAACCACAAAACGTATTTTACGGTTTCGTTACGTATCCAAACATTTTACTTTTCGTGTTGATATTTTGATATACAGAATGTTAAAATATTAGCAAATGCAAATATTTTAAGGAATGAAATAGTCCATGAAACTGAACAACTTACCCCAAGGAACATAGATCAAAATATGTATGAAAAATTAGGACCTCCCACTCACATACAAATTGAGCTGGAACATTAAAGTGCCAATTTTTCATATTTCATCCTATGTTTCTTGGGGCAAGTTATTCAGTTCCATGGACGGGTTCAATCGTTAAAATATATGCAGCTAATATTTTTACAACCCGCATTTGGTTAAAGAAACTTTGGCATTATAGAATTAGTTTCGGTAGGGGGTGCATAGGTATGGATTTAAACACCATATTAAAAACATTTTTTTAATTAGATCTAAGACCTATTTTACAACTGACATCCACAAGCCTTATTTCAGAACGTGCTTGCGTTCTTCTTCTTCTTCTTATCGTATTAATCGGATACGCCCAATACAGATTGTACAAAATCTATAGCAGCGATTGCCAATGCTTGCGTTTCGCTGAAGCAATATGTAGATACCTATAACACAAATACGGTCATGCGTTCATTAATCATCAGCCATGAACTTATTGTCATTGATCAATGGATTAACATTATGACTATAGTATCATTTTGATTATTACATTACATCGTAACCTTTGGATCACGATCGTGTCGTAAAGATTAATTGATCGTAATCGATTGATCGATCTAGTTAGGCAGCATGTACCTTTAAATAAAGTGAAAAAAAAATTAACCTCCCATATTAAATGTATGGCTACCAGGTTCATTTGTATGATAGGTCCAAATTTTATGTTCCTCGGGGAAAGTTGTTTAGTTTCATGGGCTAGTATATTTATATATTTAAAGCTAATTTTTTCCACAAAAAAAGGTTGGTAATGATACTATTAATTATGATAGGGAAATGTAGGCGTTAATGTATGACCTGTGAGTAAGTATTCGCGGAAGATACTAATTAGACTTTACCAAAGATACAAAAGAGCGAAACTTACACTACAAAACTAAATAACAAACAATTAATGTCACAAAAAATATTTACATTTGAACAGTAAAGAAAGTTTTCTCGCTTGCGTTCCTTAAACAAAGCAACGCCGTGCATCTAAAGGCACCTTGAATTTGACCTGCAACGCAACACACAAACCTATATTGTGACACAAAGCTGGCATTCAGAATGTATACGGTATAGGTTTGGTATCTCACATGTTTATGTTACCCCAGTTGCCCCAGTAAGATACTGGGTGCCAAAATACTTTCGTGAGGATTGACCTACATTGTGCCAACATTACCCCATCTCTACCCGTGGGTGTCGTAAAAGGTCGTGAAATGAAGTTCCCTGTGAATACAACACCTTGCACTGCGATCGCCAATCCGCCTGCCAAGCGTGGTGAATATGGCAAATATCCCTTAATTCGGTATGTAAAGTATTATATTGTTAATTATATTTAACTTTTATTTATTCTTTGTATCTGTTCCCGTGTTTTCCCATCTTTCACCCCCGCTAGGTTGGCTGGAAGAGATCTCTTAAAGAGATAAACTCGCCTGTTGTTTTAATTTTAAGTTCCAACTGATGTTTGCTTGTTTCGTTTCAATAAAGGATATAATAATAATAAAGCTGGAAGACATAAAATAAGAAAACCATTCAGAGATATTTACTCTTGTATTTAGTAGGGAAAAGTAAAAGATTTCTCTTATTTATGAAAAATACCTTCATTTGACCTGTATGACGTCATACTGACCAAAAATGAAACCCAACTCCAGCAGTATACTGTTGTGGCTTTTCAAGTATACCATCATGGATGATTTGAACTCTCTTATTTGAAAGAATAATAGTTCTCCTCCTTAAAGATTAATGACCACGGGCAACTTATCACAATACGTATAAATTAGTAGGTACTAGAATACTGTGTGAAAATATAAACCAACGCTAACTAACATTATTATCATTTCTTTAGAACCCAAACCATTACTGCAGGTGGGCTTCATGGCAAATGTATTAATAATGAAAACACCCAGTATACCGAGAAATGTGGGCATTTGAAATCTTGTTGAGTTTTCCTCGGCTCCGCTCCATTGGCCGGCTGAGGTAACTGTCGATAACGGAACCTGCGCCCGCGTCGCTGAATCGCAAACAGATGTTGTGAGAGCAACAAAGACGAGAGACGAAAATGTTTTTTTACGTTGAAATGAAAGGTACAGAAAAACGCAGGTTTAAAGACCAAATTGACTGGGCCGATGGCGTAGCGGATAGTACCCCTGCCTGCTACGCCAAGGGTCGTGGGTTCGATCCCCTCAAGACACAAATATTTGTCAAGTCATTTTCAGATATTTGTGTTTAGTCTGGGTGTTTCTATTTATAATATGTATTTATTTACAAAAAAAAAGTATATAAGTATTAATATCAGCTATCTAGTTCCCATAGTACAAGCTTTGCTTAGTTTGGGGCTAGATGGCGCTGTGTGAATTGTTCAGGATATTATTATTATTATTTACCTAAAAAACGTCCCTCTGCCTACTCAGCTACATAAACACTAATACATCTGAACATATGGCGTAGAATCTATAAATATGCAAGGACTAGATTTCACTCATTTTCCCGTGGTAATAGTTGTTTTTGTAAAAAGTGCTTATGCCCATGTGTTATTCCAGGTTATACTTTACCTGTGTTCCAAATTTCACCTAAATCGGTCAAGCCGTTAGAGCGTGAAGAGGTAACAAACATACATG
The DNA here is from genome assembly GCA_027580185.1 of Tuta absoluta. NCBI lineage: Eukaryota > Metazoa > Arthropoda > Insecta > Lepidoptera > Gelechiidae > Tuta > Tuta absoluta. The sequence continues at coordinate 2,773,112 of JAQAHW010000003.1, forward strand.
CACACACACACAAACAAACTCTCAGATTTATAATATTACTAGCGGCCCGTCCCGGCTTCGCACGGGTGGACAATTATTTTTTACATAAATGCTCTTTAAATTTTACACCCTTTTTTCACATTGGAGGTTTTTTATTATATATTTTTTATCCTTACCTACAGCTACTATTATATACACTTAGGTATTTATTATCTCAAAATATTTTTTAGAGTTCAGTACCCAAAGGGTAATAACAAAAACCCTATTACTGAGGCTCGGCTGTCCGTCTGTCTGTCCGTCCGTCCTACAGTTACGAAGCTGTATCTCCTGAACCGTTATACCTAGAAAGTTGAAATTTTTACAGATGTTGTATTTCTGTTGCTACTATAACAACAAATACAAATTTTATAGTTTTTGAAAAAACACATCACGATAGTGCGTTGAAAACTAACAGCGACATCTATGTTTGTATTATGGAACTAAAATATTACTTTTCTCAGTGATACCTAGTATAAATGTTAAACTGCTGAAGCTAGAGAGATCAAACTTGGACTTGAAGTTTTTATGTAATGAAGCAACTATTAAAGATAAAATTCCGTTTTTTTTAAATCACCCAAGGATATGAACAGGGGGTTAAAACTGTTAAAAGTTTGTATGAAAGTTCGTTGTCCTAAGTGTGATCCGTTTCAAAATTTGTGATTAGACTAATGACTTAAAATAATTAAGCACGTGTTTCAGCATATTTGAAATTTTAACCCTTAATAGGGTCAAAAGGGAGGTTAAATGTTTGTATGAAAGTTCGTTTTTTTCAATGAATGTGATCTGTTTCAAAATTTGTGATTAGACTAATAATTTAAAATAATTAAACACGTGTTTCAGCATTTTTGAAATTTTAACCCTTAAATGGGTGAAAAGGGGGTTAAAAGTTTGTATGAAAGTTTTTTATCTTAAATGTGATCTGTTTCAAAATTTCTGATTAGACTCATAACTTAAAATAATGAAATACGTGTTTCAGCATTTTTGAAATTTTACTCCTTAAAGGTGTCAAAAGGGTGTCAAAAGTTTCCTACCAGTTGGGCTACCCGTTTTCCCATGGGAATGTGACAATTTCCCGGAATAAATTATACTTATAAACCTTCCTCTCAAGTTACTCTATCTAATAAAAAAAACCGCATCAAAATCCGTTGGGTAATTCTTAAGATATAAGGAGACACCAAACGGGAAGCGACTTTATTTTATACTATGTATTGAAGTGCGGATTTGAAGGAATCATACCGGCTTGAAATGTCATAACCAAGGGACTCGAGGGTTTTAAGTGTTTTACAATGTTAGGCGACAGTCTGACAACCTTTCACTATAGTGAGACACGATTCTTCTGAAACGGTCCTCAAATATTCGTCGCCGTGGCGATAGCGACCGTATTTTAACGGCCCTTAACGCCCTGCACAAGAGAAAAAGGCGTGATAGGTGTATGTATGTGTTTAGAGGATAAGTTAGGGAAAAACCTTTGTCAGAGTGAAGCCTACGAACGATCACGCTAATCTGATATAACCTTGTAAGTAGTTGCATGCAGTCAATGGCTGCCCGAGACCTTTAGCAGGTCATCGATAAGAGTCCACTTTCGCGTGGCGGCCTCTCTTAGAACAAGGAGGAAAAACGTACTTAAAATGTTCTACGTATCATTCCATTTATTTTTTATTTTTACTTTATTGCACATCGTACAAAATATATAGTTTGTTTTATGTTATTATAGCCAAAATTTTATCTTTCAACTTAACAAAAGCCTGATACAGCAAGCCTACAGCCTATACCCAAACATACAAAATTAAGAAATATTTGCGAAAGATTTGATATTCCATGTTGCGAGATTAGTCGGAGATTTAATGCCTGGTGGATAAGTTTTCAGTGATACGCCTGACAATTATTTGAGAGTCATTTCAGAAAATGTATGTAATATTTTCTTTTAATTATGTCTTAAACAGATGTTTCTTGTCATCTTTTATGTTTACAGACAACCATATCATATTAGTTTACATGCTTTACAAGTCAGGTATGAATGAGTAAACCGGTTTGTTTAAGGTCAAGTATCTATTTTGCCTTGCATTTCACTCTTATCATTAAATCTGTCATTTTAATTAAAAACATGTTCTGAGTCGTTTAATTCACTAATTATTTAAATTTAATTCAATAAGTGATGGAAGAAAGTTGTGATAGGTTGACATTGCGGGTCTTTTTCATCAAGAAAAATATTAAATGATCGCAACTGTTTGGATTAGCAGTTATTACATGCTTATAGTTATTACTTACGATATTCAAAATGTGATTAAATCATACAGAGCCGATTTTGAATAAGGACAATACAAAATTGTTATAGAAAGAAAAAAAATGTGTTATACAAATTACTTTTTTCACATTGACGGATCATGACGTCAATAAGATATAGCACTATCCTATCTCTAAAACGTTTAATGTGGAAATAGGTAAGGTTCATACTATTAAACATTACAGCTAAAAACAAGTTAGCTTATACAAACGTGTTGTTAGTTTGAAATACTTCCGTGATTTCACTACAACATTATACAAAGGGCCAAAGCCTGTGGAAAAGCGTAGAATATGTAAATACTTTTCTATTTTCAACAGCTTTCACTACAAGTTTCGAGTATCGATATTTGTTCGATTGATAAGTGTTTCGCCATAGAATAAATATGGTTTCGTTGTCGAATTACAGACCGGAATAATCTTGTATGGAAATGTAAAACATAACCATTATTCTATAGACATAGCTACCGCAAAACTTGAATATAAAACATAAAAGGACCAACGAAAATTATGATAATTACTCACGTAACTGCTTAAAATAACCGGCTGTCTCGTATTAAATCATAATAAACTAGGTACTTGTTGGCACAACCTGCTGTATTATATTATTAATTGTGCATTGTTGTTCAATTAAGGAAGTACAATTCCTCATAGACTTTGTGATACCTACTGGCGCGTTTATGTCTCTTGAGTATGCAACTATTTTAGGTCGGTCTTGGAACTTCTTAGAAATCTGTCTTCCTCTTCCTTTAAAACATTCTTGGGTGTAAGAAAAATCATTCCAAATAGCTGAAAGAGCGAATTTGACAGTTCACAGAAATTTGTTTGTTTTAGGAATTTTAATGGAACCTAGTTGAAATTTCTTCGTTTTGTGATTCAGAATTACGGTCACCCTTTCAGTAAGTATTCTATCTATCGCTTACATCAACCTGTGTAGGTATTTGTATCTGGATGATTGTATTAAACTTTCTCAAAACTTATGACGTCACAATTGACGTATTTTAGTCAATAACGTTGTGAGTCAATGAAGGGAATCGTTTCGATTTTACCTCGAAGTAATTTTGCGACGCGTACTTCCCCATATTTTACAAACTATAACCTGAAGCCACAGTATTATAAACACACAACTAACAATTATAAAATAACCCAAATACAAGAAAGGTTTTGGTGAGAAATAAAGTATAAATATATATCGATTACATTAACGATAACGAACGATTACATTATGTATATAGTATATATAATATTAATGTAATCTGTAAGACAGTTCGGACAAAATAATATAATAAACCAGAGGCTATTATAATAAACATTGCTTATATAATGGCAAATGACAGTATGATTGAACGAGAAAAAGATACAGATATCTACCTACAACAGACATAGAAAAGCTATGAAAAACATTCAACATGATCTTTGAACAAAGAAAAGTCAAGCGTCAAAATACGATGGGCGCAACCATTCTTGGAGACAATGAGCGGATGTCTTATTAAAGGTTGATGAGATCGTTACGACCAATGAGGCACATTCGTTGGAAAGCGAAGTAGGTAAGACATACGACATAAACTCGAGAGGAAATGATATAATCTCCAGAATGAAAACGACAACCGCAAAGATGGCATTAGTTTTAAATATGATGCATGCTATAGCCCATAGAACCTGCTAGAATTACTTGGATGTATATCCAACACATTGAAAAATGCATAAAATTTGGAACATTCATCAAAAATTTAACTATCAAATCTCAGACATACATACATACATACATACATATATCACGCCATTATCCCTTGCGGGGTAGGCAGAGCGTAAACGGCCGCAAAAAACGGACATTTATGCCACGTCTGACAAACATTTGAGGGCCATTCGGAAAATTGTGTATCGCCATAGTGATAGGTTGTCAGCCCATCGCCTAAAATAGTAATACACAGCCTCGAGTCCCTTCATCGCCTTTTACGACACCCACGGGAAAGAAATGGGGTGATGCTATTCTAAGCCGGCATCACACGGCATAAATCTCAGACATTGATAATATATCAGTATAAAGCTAACCATCTTTAGTTTGCTAATGTCTTAGGATCTTTTCGTAATAGTAAACTGTCAGAAGTAATAATAATTGAGTAACCTTGGGTAATACCGAATTACAAGTACAGACCAAACCTGGTTTGGCTAATCATTTCCACAACAGTATTACCGGATATAACTAACAATTCTTATCAATCCTATTAGCTAATAACCTTCTATGAACCGAGTAAAAGGATTCCCCATTCTTAGAACCCAAGGTTGGTCAACCGGACAACACCGTACAATGCGTATTGTCTTGTAACAATGCGTTGTATGGAGTACACAGTCGTTTACATGGATGATTTTGTATGGTGATTGATGCATGGTGAACTTTGACGTGTTTTGATTTGAGTGAGTAATGTGTCAAGGACGGGTGAAGAAGAATGCTCAGAATTCAATAACTAAATAATAGGTACAGAATAAAAAATACACACACATATAATACCTAAATCCCTTGCGGGGTAGGCAGGCAGAAAAAGCCAACAATTACGCCACGTCTGACAAACATTTGAGGGTCATCTAGAAAATTGTGTATCTATGGCTATAGTAAGAGATTGTTGAGTCGACCCAGAGTTTAAAAATGCAATACACATGTAACCCTCTAGACTAGACCCTTAGTCACCTCTTACGACGCTCACGGGAAAGAAATAAGATAATGCTATTCATCCGGCAATTAAATATGAAATTACCTTCAATAACTATCTTACCTTGATGAAGTGCACGTGAAAACTTCATCACTTGGAAATTATAGATAGTTCAACTGGTGATATTTGCTTAGCGATTACCGTATCAAGACAGCTGATGTGGCGCAGTGGTAGTGCGACTTCCTGCGGCGCAAAGGTTCCAGGTTCGATTACCCGTGCGGCACTCACTAAGTTGATACTATCACTTTGTGCATTTGTTATCAGTTTAGTTAGGACATTGCAGGTTGGATCACCTGATTGTCCATATTAAAGATGGGTCCGTGGTTCGGAGGGCACATTAAGCCGTCGGTCCCGGTTGCTATCTATGAATAATTAGACGGCGGTCGTTACACAACCATGTCAGAGGCCTCCTAGTAGTAGTAGCGGATGAAAGTCTCGTTCGTCAACACGTTGTCCCTCACGAAAAAAAGACCGTACCGAAGCATCACACTGTAGGGCTTCACTTTAATCATATCATATGCAATGTAGGGCAAACGAAACAAGTTAGATAAGGGAAAGCTCAAGGCCACACGTGGTAGTTGCTATGTAGGCCTAGGCTGCCATATATTACCAGATCGATTACACCTTCCGCTGCACGATATCAAGATATTCATTCTATAGATCTCGGATCAAATAAATAAATTTCCGTGCTCCGGAGGGCACGTTAATACGTCGGTCCCGGATGCTGAACGCGAATATGATTACTTAGACGGCGGTCGTTACACAACCATGTCAGAAAAACTAGGGTTCATCTGGTGGTTAGACAACTCGGTGTCCAAGACAAAATGACGAAAAGAGGCAAAATTTAAATTAATATATTTACCAATCCAAAACTCTCAAAAGATGAAACCGCGTTCATTATCAAAAATCTTTTCCGTCAACGGAACATATTCTTTGAAAGAACTCTCGTCAAAATAAATTTTAACTGCGATTCTCTCACTAGGCCACACTTTGAGTTATAGTTATTTAGGTCATTGAATGTCAGTCTCTCTATCTGGCTACACACAACCTACATCTTTTTTGTGTAGCTCGATTGTACTAGTTGATTGACCAACCTAATGGGGTGATGGTGAATTTATCAATCATCATCGCCTATTTTAGGGATCCGTACTTTTAAAGGAAAAAACATAACCATAATAGGATTACTTGGTTGATCGTCCGTCTGTCTATCACTACGATTTATCTCAGAAAAGCGTAAAGTTATCGACTTGATATTAAAAGTACGGTCGACACGGCCGCTTGTAGTTGTAAAAATCAAGCTTCTCATTTAACGTTTTTGACTCTCTCAAGGGAATCACTGTTCATAGGGTATTTCCCGAGAAGTTAGCTACAAGCTAGTTACTAGTTATTATTCTGTGCTACAACTATGAAATTTGGAAGTAGCTTCGTTTTGAAGTACAAGTAAAAAAAAATTTTTTTTTATATGGTTTTTAGGGAACTAAAAAAGATCAAAATTTTGAAATGGAAAGGCTCAAGTGGGGTATTAAATGAAGGGACTTGATGAGATGCTTTTAATTTTAATCATTTATTCTAACGGTAGGTTTATTATCATGTGTCCTACCGTGGCAACAAAGTTTTCATTTACAAGGAAAGTACCTATTGGAAAGTTAGTTTTTGTCGCTTAACAGAAATATGTAGATATTTAAATATCAGTTTTTCTCTAAAAAAGCTTTTTGTTTACAATATATTATTATGATGCATTACTTATAAACATTTAAATACTATGACTAAGAAATTTGGGTTTTATATGTGATGTACACTTTGTTGGTGATCTATTACATACTCGTATATAAATAAGTAAAAAAACGGACCTGGGCGGATATAGGACCCGGGACAGACTACATCTGCTCCGCCACATAGGCCGTATGATCAAGAACAATCAATGCAGCCTACCCAAATAACCGATAGGCTCATATATTACAACAATTACTTCACATGTGCCGGAGTGGATAACGTCTATAATTGCGTGCGCTGGCGCATGACCAGCGCTGACCTTAATAACTGCAGCGGCCGTTGCATCGCCCGCTTCATGTGTTACATTTGTAGACTCCATGTTGTATTGAGCAATTATTGATTTCACAGCTTCAGGCAAGGTATATTTTTATATGAGGAATGGAAGTATCTGCTAGCTAGCTCACCTAATGGTAAGTGACGGTAATATTTCTAAGATAGAGTATGTTTTCAGCGGTTAAACAATCAGTGTTGTTGGCCCGAAGGCGTAGTGGATAGTACCCCTGCCTGCTATACCAAGGGTCGCGATTTCGATTCTCACACAGCACAAATATTCGTAAGTTCTTTTTTAATAGATGAGTTGAATTTAGAGTTAAACATTCATTTAAGTAAACGTATTTAAGGATTAATATAAGGTATCTAGTTCCCATACTACAAGCTTTGCTGAGCTTCGGGTAGATGGTACTGTGTGAAATGTCCAGGATATTTATTTATTTTAATTTTATCATTATGTCTATACTACCTCTGCACGTAAATTTCACTATTATGCTTTACCAATTTACTTAGGTTGTACTTAACATTGTACACAACTTATTGAGATACATAAAGATTAAATATCATAATAATAGAATGAAATGAAGAAATCGACTTTAGTTGAACCTACACGAGATGAAATTAAAACCGATTAGGAAAGAGCATCAAGTATGTATGTGGTCTTGTCTTGATTAAGCTATTTCTGTACTTACAAGTGTATTCATTAGTAAACCAGACATAAGCTACTTCTAATAATATAATAGATTATGAAAAATATGTAAGAGATGATGGCAAAATCGTTGGTAAGGATAGCAATTACTGCCCTCCCATACAATCCTTAGGTTATGTTAAAACCTAACAAAAATATGTTCCATATGTTAGGAGGATTTTTATGCATACAGACTTTTATCTACAGTCTGGATGGTAAATGCTACAGCTTTAGATTTTACTTTAAGTTGGTAAACTTGGAAAAATTGCAAGCAAATGGTAATCATATGACTAGACCTATTACGTATACAAATAATTATAGCACAAAATAGAGAATCCACTCAACCAATGTTCCGTGTGTTTAAGATCGCTCTTCCAAGTACATAAAAAAGTTAAACAAAAAATAAGTTTCTGCTCTGTTGCCCAGCTGCACATATCAGTATTATTTTTAGCCCAGTTTTATCTGAATTGCACTCGTTGCAACTGCTCATTACTGCAGTGCAAAATGCAGTTTCTATTGGATTCCGCACATTTTTAACGCTATAGCACAGAATAGATAATAGTAGTACCTACAGAAGCGACACTCCTTTGATGTTGAAGAAAGCCGCCGTTTTAATAGCCTACACTTTTTTTTGTAACATCCAAGACACCGTGCGCTATCTAAATTAAACTCAAATACACGCGCATAAGAGCACAAATGCTTTGCGTTCTTTGACTACCTACACGGGAGCTCAAACGCCAGGGCCGGATTCAGAATATAACTATGAAAAATAAAATCCTAAACTGATTTGGTAGGTATATTAGCTATTTACACAGAATATATTATAGTGTTTATTGTAAGTATTTACAATATTTTTCAAAAAGTCGTGAATATTCTTAGTCATAATAAAAAATAACAAATAAAAATATAATTTACAATTACAATTGTCTTACTTTAATATAATGTTGTATGTAATTCAGTATGCATTATTAAACTTAAGTGTTGCGAAAATACGAAATCTTACAAATAATACCAAAAGGTATTGTTCCGGAAAACATGAGCACGGTGTATGAAATGGAACTTTTTCCAGCAGCGATAATAACGAGTTAGCTGGATTTCTCATCATAACTCCTTTAAAATTATTTAAAAACAATGTTTCCAGCTCCTTCACGTAATTCGTAAAGCTTTCAGGGGGAACTTTGGTAATGTAAAAAGGACAACTTGGAATCACTCTTTTTATTAAGACATCCGTCCACAGAACACCTAGTCCTATTTTGTCCCATCATCATATATATAAATATAAATTGATTGTATTTAAATTTCGTAAAGAAGTACAGCACAAACAATTTATTCCACTACCTGCACGACTGTCTCGTTAAGAGGCCGTACATAGTTTTGAGTAATTTTGTCTTGTTTCTTCAATTCTGTAGGACCTCGTTTAAAAAAACAGAATAAGTAACAATGTGTTATGATATGTTTTATTGAAGATTAATTCAATATCTAAAAATTGGCCCAGACAAATTATTGATTTTGATTGTTCAGTTTGTTTAATAGTTAATAACCTGAGACGTGTTTTAATTGTTTTCGATGCGTGACGTTCGTATCATTATTGTTTACATGAATTTTAAAATATGGAGTGGTTTATAAAGTATACAGCAATAAAGACATTGAAAAGTGCTAAAAATTGGCCGAGGAGTTTTTAGTAACTTAATTCAAAAATTCAAAGAAAAACTGCAGTAAAATGGCCCTACTTTGAAGAAATTTTAAACGTATACAGCGTCGGATTTCTAGTACAATACAACACGTTTTTAAAAAAATCAATTTACACATTGAAAAATAGATTCATGCTAACACATTAGCTATAAAAAAAATTGCAAATATGTATTTTATGAAATTTATCGAATATTTTAAAGTTCTCCGGAATTATCAATTATATACGGGAGCGCAAATGCTGTTGCGGCAGACCGCGCGCCGCGCTCTTGGGAGAAGGACGTGTATCCTGCTGCGTCACACTCACGCACACATACAAAATTACGAATGTGTGTCGATCGCGCACGTAGAGGACAGTAGATCACGCGTCACAGGCGGAATTATAGTGCGACCGATACTTTTTGATCCTGTAAGTATTTTTTTCAGTGCGGTATTGATTTATGATTGATTAAATTAATTGAACTAGATATTGTGATTTTACTTCCTATTAGAGTATAAATAACTTGAAATTTCGGGATTTTGCAAATAAATGGCCATTTTAACGGACTATAATGATACATTACAGATTTAACTATCCACACTAATATTATAAATGCGAAAGTAACTCTGTCTGTCTGTCTGTCTGTCTGTCTGCTACGCTTTCACGGCCAAACCGCTGAACCGATCTTCATGAAACTTGGCACAGAGATTGCTAGCATACCGAGAACGGACATAGGCTATTTATTATCACCATATGAGGGTCTGGAGTATAGATGTAGACCACCAGGTGTACCATCAGGAGCCAAGCTAAACTATTAGAGATACAGGCATGGTCCTAAAACAAAAGTTGTTCAGTATGATGGGCCGCTTCTTTTTACAAGAACATTTGAGGATCTGGAGTACCTTATGTAGACCACCAGGTCTACCATCAGGAGCCCACCTAAACTATTGGAGATACAGAAATGGTTCCAAAACAAAATATGTTCAGTATGATGGGAATAACTTGAGAAAGGACATTGCCTACTTTTACCGAGGATTTTTTATCATTACTGAAAAATACCGCTGTGCCGCCGCCGTTTGCATCGTATGCACTACCTTCATTGTAATTAGGCATATCTACTTAGGTGATACGTTACCATGTTCTGAACTGAAAAGTATCATCCACATAACACGTTAAGTCGGGGATCACATTTGACGTCCGATGCGGCGTATTTTGTAAGTGTAAGGGAGTAAAATAGAAATTCGCGATTTCCTTTCGTCTGACATACGCATGCGTTATGGATATGTATTGAAAATACACAGCAACTAAATAAATAATGCCCGGTCTTATGACCGCGGCCGCGCGCACCGGCCGATCCGGCGCGGCGCGGCGCGCGCGCTTTGGCGGCGATGCGGGGCGGAGGGGGAGGGCGCGACAGGGTGCGGCTACCCGAACGGGCATACACGTGAGGGCAGACTCACGAGTGTCAAACCCACAAAATCTTTGTTTTCGCAAAATACAGAAAAACAAAAAATGTGGTATATAAAAATGTATTACAGTAACTTAAAATACCTTTTTATCTGTCTTATCTACTTATGCTGACCATTTTAGTGTTCTCAAATCGGCACCCCTGGAGTAAGTACTCTGTTATCTACTGACTTTTATATAAAATTATTATAAATATTGGTCTCTCAGGCCGGATAGCAAATCTTGAATTGTCCCTTTAACAACAGAAGCAAGCAAGTTATCTCTAAACAGTAGAGATAACAACTGTTCTAATATCACTGTCAATTTTACTATGAATACACATAGGTACCTACTTTAGAACTTCTGCCAAAAAAAACTATCTAACGCGGACGAAGTCGCGGGTAAAAGCTAGTAGGCAATAAATATAAATTCGGCGCTGTTAAGCGAAAAAAAGATGCTGGTACATGGGCACACCCCTGAATAGTAGTCGGTAATTAATTAGTTTCGATAACATTCCACAAATCCCAAAATTCTTAGTAGGTACGCAATAATTTTAAACTTTTTCATACAATTGCCACAAAAACTATAAATAGGATCAAAACTGATTGATCGAACTATACGCTGGCGTCCGCCGCTGGGTCTGCATATCGCCGCCGCTCGGCTGCACGATGACGCGTTCTAATGCTAATTACCTACTTTCGCCCAGCGCAATTTCATGTACGGCCTCTTAAGAACGCGTCACAAGTGAAATGACGTCACCGCATCGATGCGCACGCGCTCCACTAGCGAGCGCGATCCGGCTCTGGCCGAGTGTACCATCGCGGTACACGACGGCGTAGGTACTTAACTCCGTAGGTATAGGCGAGTGTCGCAGGCCTGGCTATAGTTACTTCATTGTTTTTGTTATGCATAAAAGCATTACGAGCGGGTTGGAATAATGTGGTATTCATAATAATTATGGTGTAATGATAACGGAATATGAATAAATTATGGAGAAGTACAGAGTATTGTCTTTTAGGAAAATTATTAAGACTGGGTTAGACATTTAAAAAGAGAATGGAATTCCTAAGAGAGGTGAGGAAGAGTGCTTATGTGAAGATGTTTAATTCTAATATCAGGAAGGTTATGGTATGGATGAGATAGTCAATTTGTGAGGCTCTTGATATATGTGTATATAAATTCATAGGTATATTTACGCTCTGCCTACCCCGCAAGAGATATAGCCGTGATATATCTCTTGCTTATATATATATATATGTATCAACTAACGCTGTATTTATTTGTTATTCAATATTGTTTATGTATTTTCAGTATAAAATAAGCTCTTCATATACCTCTAATTCATTGTCATTGTGAGGTACCGTAGTTAACCTGCAAATTACATATCCTCTGAGTCTCTCAAATGTTGACTGGACGAGATCCCTTGGTGGGATAAAACCAACTCTGTGCCTCTTGGTTTTACTCCTTCCATTACTTTGATTAAAAATTTGTTTTGTGGAACAATAAAGTTAATGCATACAGATATACCCTAATGGACAGCTATAGTCGGAAAACAAGTGCTTGGCAAATATTTGCAAGATTGCGTGTCTCTTTAGCTAGGCTGTGTGTCTTTAGATGGTAAGGGGCCACCCACCAATTCCTCCCATCTATTATGTATCCAGCTAAACACATTAAAAAACTCAAGTTGTCTGTAACACGGTCAAGGTTACAAAAAATATTTGTCCCACAAACACATGTCGATACCAAAAGTCGTCTCAGTCATCACTTCTAATGATCGAGTAAAGTTCAATGCTACACTAATGATTTTACTAACAAAAGTAAAGTGTTGCTTAAATTAGGATCTAAAATTGACTCTGGTAAAAGTAACTTTTTACAATCAAAGGAAGGAAGGTGAAGTGTCTATAAATAAATAATTAAACTATAAATCAAGATATATACTGTAAAATAGTTTATTGAGATTGGGAAATGCAGCGTGATAAAAGGTAAGTATAAAAAGTATATATATTTCTTGAGCTGATTCAAATTGAAATACTTGTCATATTTTTTTACGTCCGTACAACTAACTTAATTTGGACAAGAAATAATGTAGTCAGTTAAAACATGAAGAAACGGATAAAAGCGAGGCTTTAAGCGAGGTTAACTAACTGAGTCTCAAAAGATACAAGACAAGCTGCGATACCGAAAGTAAATACTATTAACTTGTAAGTGTGTGTGTAATCCTATTTACTACAGAGCCTTGTAAAGCCAGACAACAAAATGGATGACTCACTTTCACTATTTCTTAGAGAAGGAGCCTACAAATAATAGGCTAGGAGGTATAAATTCCACCAGTTGAAATTGCAACGATTAAGTAATGGAACAGACGCGCGTACGCAACCTGATGTTTAAGCCTATAAAGATTATCGCGATAACGATACAAGCGAAGATTTTCAAGCAGAACAAAGACTTAAATGAAATATAGGGTTGTTTTGTTAGCTATTAATATGGTTTTAATGTTTGTTTTACTTTCTCTTTCATGTCAAGAACGGTTGGAGATTTTGTGAAGACCTGATAAGGAACCTAAATAATGCAAGCAGGCTTGGTAGCTGGGATAGTAAGTGGCTTGCAGAAACGTTTAAAATGAAATTATACTTCTTTTTCCGTCTCATATGTGTATAGGTACAACGGTGGAGCTCATCTGCCTACAATTTCGTCACGGAATATCGATTGTTGTATTGTATTGATTATGAAAACTTGGACGGAAAATCATTGATGGCATAAGTAATCAATTCAATAACCGAATTAGCAGACGTGTTTCAATACTCATGTTTTGTTTTGATGCCTTGATGGTTGATTCGGTTCGTGCTAAAATGATGTTTGATTCAAACAATCGTGAATTTTATTGTTTTGAAAGCTACCGACTACAAAATAACTTTAGTTTATGGGCACTCGCTTTGTTTTATTATGTTATTTATAACTTACTTATTTAATTTATGCATTGATTTTCTTACACTTTACAATATTAGCTTTCAACTATTAAAACTTCAACAAACATTTACGTAGGTTAAAAGATACTGCTTTGATTATAAAAATTGGTGTCCATACCTGTTAACTGGCGATAAAATCCGAATCACAGTCCAAAACATAAGTTCCACATAAACACATTCACACTATACACCATAGCGTCACATCACAACACACACAATAGTTTACTCTATGATTAATAAATTTATTTTTATAAAAACTCCGCGGGAGGTTTCCGAACGCAAATATTACAAAATGGCGTCGAGCGCGGCAAACGTCCGCTCGCCGCGATGGGTGAAACGGGTTTGAATATTGATGACGTCAGGAGCCAGTTGCTTGGAACGTTGAACCATCCATGCTGCCATAGTGCCATGTTCTACTGGCCACAGGCTGACCCGGTGGAAATTGGGTGAACGAGATTGCTGGGCTACCTGAAATTCTTGGAGCACATAACTCTATCCTATTACCGCTGTCTTGCGAGGTGATTAGGGAATACCGTGTATTTTAAAGGGATTAACTATTGAGGGCTAATAGGGGCTGGACTTAATACCTGGCTTCTATTTTAATTGTCTTAGCTTGTGAAAATCGGCACATTCCCACGGACACAATTCATTGTATTCTTGTTTGTCCTAAAATAGAGCTCAAACCTATTATCAACATGTGGTTCTATGAACCCAAGGCATACTATCAACTCAGTGACCTTGGTCAGTTGTATAGCAAACCATATCATTGTTTCAATCGATCCGTTTACCTGAGTCGTGCCATGCTGTGCTGGCTCTGTATCATTACTACCGATTACTTCGGTTCGGAATTTGGGTCAGCTACCATTGCCTCACGTCGTCGTAGACTTTTTGTTCAGCTCATGGTGTTATTGTAAATGGGGTTTGAAATGCGCTTTCTCAGGAATTATTTTGCGATTAGGTGCATTATTGTCTTGTTAGTGTATTATCTATATTGCGTATTTGTTTTGTTCAGAGTCATTTGTAGTTTGATCGTCAGTTCTATTTACGATAATTTCGTCACCTACTTTTCAAATGATGCTATCTTGTATCATTATAACATCAGTCATCACTACTCATCAGGCTTAGCTTATCATTGTGATGACATCCTTCAACATTTGCAAACTTCCTTTTATAGTAATTAAAATTAACTTTATCTGTCTGAATACTTTGAGAATTATAGGTAAGTATTTATTTTCATACAAAAGAAAAAAAATATATTCCGCTTTTTCAAACTAGGTTTTTGAATAGGTACCAACATACCTATATATTCTTTTGCAGAGAAGAAACTACCTACGTATAAAAACTGAGTAATAGTTTTTTGCATCGAACAATTGTCGTTGCTTCTTGCCTCTTATTGTCACCTTATATAAACAACGGAAAACTGCAAATGAATGCTATTTTCGTAGTTACATAATGGCATGAGTAATTAAAACTATTTATTTACTATTACATGACTAAGTCAGTCAGTTTGAGGTATGCTTAGAACCATGTACCATGACGTACATACTACATAGAGTAACAAAAAGCGTATAACAAGCCGTTTTTTCCTTTCTGAACTATGTTCCATGGGGAAAGTTGTTCAGTCTCATGAGTACCGTACCTTTACCGCCTTTTGGCTTGTTATACCCTTTTTCTTTACTCCTTGTATGTGTCTTGCTTGTCAGCTATCCTAAAATTTACTCATACTTATACATTCTAAACAAAATTAAGGTAGGCACATTACATCAGCACTCTTTGTGTTCTTTTTTTAAGAACCTTGTAAAATAACAATAAAATTTAAATTTTACCTAACATATCTAGGTAATTATTACAATACCTAGGAATAAATTAATTTTATAGAGACTCGAAGATCCCACATACAAACCTCGAAAAGTGGTTAAGTGGTGCTATGTATTGGTTTTTAAGAATACTGTACTGATTAATAAATAAATAAATTAAAATTAAGCGTAAAAGTACAATTTCACAAATCGGTAACTTCGTCGTTTGCAGTAGAAACGGCTTAGTCTCAAAATATCTTAAAAACTGGTAAAGCCAATGACCCACTAACAACGGCGTCACAAATCAAATTTGGTCAGCCGTGGGCAAATCGATTGTTGAAGTTTTTGACTCCTTCCTTATAAGAGAGGAGAGGGGGTCAAGATGAAACTGATCATAAAAAGATCAAAAAAGCTGATCATTTGGTAAGTAATGATAATAAATAAATTCTTCATATATTTATCAAAAGTACTAAAAAAACCGTAACGATATAAACAGTAGAGCCTAAAAAATAAGGCTATTAAACGGTTGAGCCCAATCACAGAAGCCAAAAAAGAAGCTTCCAAAAAGCTCAAGAAACTTTAAACTTAAAGAACTGCTAAAACTGAAACACAATTCTATCAGACATTAGGCATTAGAGTAAGCCTATAAGATGTACAGTCAAACTCAGCTCAGGTTAAACACTCGTAGCGCTATTGTAAGTATTATGGAGTGTTATATTGGCCTCAATTCGGGATATAAATTCTCTTAACTTACCTTAAATTAGTGCTGTCACTTTCTGCCAAATAGGTTTAGAGAAGTATAGGAGATATCTTAGTCACGTCATGTCTTATAATTTGACGCAAGATACGTGTTATCTGTCAAAATAAGACGACGATAAAAACAATGGTGACTAAATTGGCTAGAACTTGCGAAGAACTCACCGCCATTTTGAAATGTGACAGGACTTAGAAATCTCCTATCCTTTTCTAAACCTTTTTGGCGAAAAGTGACAGCACAAATTTAAGGTAAGTTAAGAGAATTTATATCCTGAATTAAGGGCATTATCTAACTAAAATAACCTTTAGGCGCCGAGGACAACTACTTAAAACAAACTTATTTTGTCTACAATCTGAGAGTTTGTGTGTGTGTATGTATGTTTGTTACCACATCACGCTCAAACGGCTTGACCGATTTGGATAAAATTTGGAACCCAGGTAGAGTATAACCCGGAATAACATATCGGCCATTTTTACCGCGGAAAAACAGCTATTACCACGGGAAAATGAGTGGCAGCGGGCGAAACCGCTGGGCGGAAATCTAGTACATACTAATTCTCAAACGGTTAACTTACTTTTCCTGACCTATTATTTAAGTTGAAATTGAAAAATTGATATTTATAAAGTAAGTTAGCCGTTTGTAAATTAGTAAAATTATTAGTACTTAGACTTCTGCCGTGTGATGCCGGCTTAGAATGGCATCACCCCATTTCTTTCCCGTGGGAGTCGTAAGAGGCGACTAAGGGACTCGAGGGTGTGTTTTGCAATTTTAGGCGATGGGCTGACAACCTGTCACTATAGTGATACACAGTTATCTGATTGACCCTCAAAATTTTGTCAGACGTGGTGTTAACATCCGTTTTATGGCCGTTAACGCTCTGCCTACCCCGCAAGGAATATATGTATGTATGTATGTATGTATGTATGTACTTAGACGAAATGAGAAATAGGCAAGTTACGAATCAAAGTTCAAAAGGTGAGCTCGCTTGGTCACTGATCCCGAGCTGAGCTCGACTGTATCTGTGTAGTGTAACAAAGTGTCGTATTACGATTAAAGGAAGCCCAACCGAGGAAGCGAGTCGGATTCGCAACTATAGGGTTTCCTTCCGTGTCATACCCTGTATTATACCATTGGGCTAGATTCTCACGTGCGCAGTTCCTAACTCGTCGACTTCTTTTTCGTGTTATTTATTTATTTATTTAAACATCGCGGCGATCATGCACAGTCTTCTTCTTTTCGTGTGGGACACCGAGTCGTCCAATGACACGATGAACCCTGCACAGTACCCGGACTGGAAACAAATTTACAAAGTGATAATAACTGAACCTTGATCATACTACGCAAATGACAGTTCTAGATTTCCTGACTCTCTCCTTTTACTTATAATAAAAAAATATATAAGCAAACGTCCCATAGAATCGAGGCCATTAGGCAAAGCACACAAAGCATGTAATGTGACAAGGAATAGGAATCGATTGTTGCATCACTTCTCGACATGTTTTACATGACAATAGAAACATCGATTTCTATGCGAGTGTAATCATAACTTGAGATTTGAATTTTTACGATAGCTGCAATTAATGTTATGACAACTTTTGAAGAAGGTAAGGCATTCATAACCTTTGAATGGTTTTAATTATAATCCGATTTTAGAAAAATCTTAATAGGTATAGCATATGATGTCCGGGAATTCAAGCTATTCGGTGTAGGCGCTTGCCAAGGTTTGTATGGGGCAGACATTATATTTATATATCCTTTATTGCATAAAAACAAAAGAAAAATGTACAAACCGTGTGAGTAAAGGGGAGTTTTCTCTAAGAAGTGATCTCTTCATCGACTTCTTCGATCGTATTTAAACTGATTTTAACTATACTACAGTACTTTACGCCGTGTGATGCCGGCTTAGAATAGCATCACCCCATTTCTTGCCCGTGGGTGTCGTAAGAAGCGACTAAGGGACTCGAGGGTGTGTATTGCAATTCTAGGCGATGGGCTGACAACCTGTCACTATAGTGATACACAGTTATCTGATTGACCCTCGAACTTTTGTCAGACGTGGCGTAAATTGCTGTTTTTCACGGCCGTTTATGCTCTGCCTACCCCGCAAGGGACTATAGGCGTGATATATGTATGTATGTATGTACAGTACTTTACATAAATATTACACCTTTTCAGTTAAATGTTGCGGACTCTCACTATTTCCCGATTTAAAGTGGATACGCATGTTTATTGTTGTTTACTTTTACTTATTGTTTAGTTATATTTAGTATTTTTGACTTGGGATACTATTTCAGTGAACCTCATAAATTCAAAGACTTGATAAATAAGGTAACAAAGTGGCCCAAGCACAAAGCCCTGCGGTACTCTCAATAAACATTGCAGAACATTTAAACACACAAACGCTACTGTTGTAGAAATATGCAAATCCAAACAGAGTAGATTATTTATTTCTAACACAACACCTGTTGAGTAATGCTGTCTTCTACTTAAGGTGATTGGTGCAGTGGAACTAACGCCACTTCACGAAAAAAATCATATCTCTTTAGCAAACAATACACCAGAATGTCATTTGCACAAGTTTTTGGTATTATTTTAATGCAAAATTATCACCTGTAAACGCTATAACATATCTTCACTAATTAAAGTTCATGGATGACAGTACCAAAACTGCCACTTTTGGTACAAATTGTAATAATTAATTATAACTCAAATTACCTCGAATATTTCACAGAGTTTATAGAGTCTAATTGAACATTAAGATTATGCCAAAAACTTATGCAGAGGCAATTCTAAGGTATCGTTTGCATGAAGAGATGTGTTTTTTTCTAGAAGTGGCGCTAGTTCTTTGGCACTACTCGCCAATTCGAAATAGATTACAAAACGTACACACACACCTGTCATTACATGTAGACATGTGTCTATGTAACCACTTGGTACAAATGTAACAATGGGGTGTCGATACTCGCTATAGAATGCGACTTCTCTGTAATTATCGGTGAATTACATAGGTTCATATGGGTTTATATTATGTATATGCCCTGATTAGGTTTTTATTTATTTCGTATTGGTTGCTGTGTAATTGCAGCTTAAGTAACTTAACACATGCAGTTACATGTCAGATAATAGCATCTAATACGTAGTTTTTTTTTGTTTTACAGGATACATATCGATCTAAATTCATTTTGATATCGATTGAAGCTTAAATGCGAAAGATCATAAATGCATTTCAATGTGTTCTTATATATGTAGATAAAAGCTGTTGTATGCACTTATCACGCGTTTATGCTTTGCGGGGTAGACAAAGCGTTAAAAGCCGTAAAAATACGGTCACTATCGCCACGTCTGACGAAAATTTGAAGGCCGTTTCGAAAAATACGTGTATCACTAAAGTGACAGCGCGTCCGCCGTGTCGGCTGAAATTGTAATACACATGAAACCCTCGTTCCCTATTCGCCTCTTGCGACACCCGCGAGAAAGAAATGGGGTGATGTTATTATAAGCCAGCATCACACGGCTGCTAAGCCGTAAATAATCCAGAAAACCTCTTCTATACAATGAAATATCAATTGTCTAGTCAGTCATGATATATAATGTAAAATCGAGGCCAAAAACTTAAACACTCAGCCTGATTTGCAATTTAATAAGCTTTGCTTACACTATTATTGATTTATCTTCAGAGTCCTGTCATAAGGCCAACCGACATAGACAAAGACTTGAGGTACGACCACTTCTAGCTATCTATTTAGACTAGGTATATTAAGGCGAGTGTAGCCGTCAACGATCTCTACAGGAAAAAAGGAAAAAGTACCTAAGACGGCCACATTTGGTATTAATTGCCATAACTTTAATTGCAGCGAATATTTCATTGAGTTTGCAGGCTCTAATATCACTACTAAAAACTTGGGCAACGGATATTCTGATAGATTGTTTGTATAAAGAGATATATACGATTTTGTGAAGTGGCGCCACTGTCGAGGTCGTTCTCGGGTACACTCGCCCTAAGTCGTGCCTGTGGTGTCGGCTTAGAATAACATCACCCCTCTACACCAGTGGGTATCGTTAAAGACGACTAAAGGATGAATCCGGTGAATGGGCAGCAGCGTTCTCTGTTAACATCTATCATACTTTGCCGTGTGATGCCGGCTTAGAATAGCATCACCCCTTTTCTTGCCCGTGGGAGTCGTAAGAGGCGACTAAGGGACTCGAGGGTGTGTATTGCAGTTTTAGGCGATGGGCTGACAACCTGTCACTATGGTGATACACAGTTTTCCGAATGACCCGATATGTCAGACGTGGCGTAAATGTCCGTTTTTGCGGTCGTTTACGCTCTGCCTACCCCGCAAGGGATAATAGGTGTGATATTATGTGTATGTATGTATGTATACTTTGCACTGAGCTCGCCAATCCGTCCGCCGAGCGTTGTGAGTATGTCAAATACTCATTATTAGGAGGACGCTCATGTCGAGCAGTAGACTGTTGTAGTTGTAGTATAAGTACATTACATACATACATACGCATATTACACCTATAATCCCTTGCGGGGTAGGCAGTGCGTAAACGGCAGCAAAAACCGGACATTTACGCCACGTATGACAAATATTTGAGGGTCATTCGGAAAATTGTGTATAAGTACATTGCTGAAAGTAAATAGTCTTCTTCTTGATTGCCCTAAACCCTTCTCTCCAATCCTTTGCCACACGCATCAAACCTTTCCTCAGAGCCATTATTGTATCATCTGATAATATCATATCCAAGTATCTTGTATTTTAATTTAATTCAAAGTTATTTTCATGAAAATAACTAACTGCAGAAGGTATTATATATGGTAAATAAATTTTTATCAAACAAAAGCAAAAAGTGAAAGCCCCAAAGTAATGGTTATGTAAAAGCTGATGTTTATGGCGATAATAATAATAAAACAACAAACATTGTTATTTAAAGAGAAATGCTACAACTATCATTGAAAACAAATAGCTCATACCGCGGTATCCCAGTCGATACAGGCGCCGGTAGTTCTGTCTGACATTGAAAGTCGCAGGTTTAAATCCTGCCGTCCAATTTTGCAAGTTCTCAATAATTCTTACAAAAATAATGTGTTTTCATCGCCTCCCTCAGGGCATAAGGAACGATCTCCCGTTTTCGCCATTTAATCCAGTCGATCTGACCTTGCCTACGCTAAGCTTGCCTAAGCGTGGCCTCTACTCGAGAACTCACTAGCTCCAGTTTGTTCCATACAAAACTAAAATTCATACTCACATATTTTTTTCAATAGTAATGCCAAAATGGCATCAATCGATACACACACACACATCAAAAATGTTGGGGCAAAACTTAACCGTTAGGTACTGTTGGCGGTGCCCAATATTGTGGATTTTTTCTTTCAATAAAGTAATCCATATCAATCGAATCAATCAATCGCGCCCTGGTTGTTTGAACAACCACACATTCTACTCCGGGTGAGCCTTTGCTCCCCACCAATCAGTCAGGTTTAGGTGTCAAAGCCCCGACTTAAAATCGAAGACACTAGTCTTAAATAAAACTGATGACTTCTCACTATTTCTAGAGAAGCGAATAGCATCACACCAATGAACAATGATAAACTATGGGAAGTTCCGTTGAACAAACCTGTTGACTAGGAAGGTCTTGGGTCAAAGGTCTAGAATCAAAGTGCAATGGGTTCAGCTAGTACCTACTATTACGTCATTTCTTTTTTGTTTGGGACAACGAGTTAACCAACGACCAGATGAACCCTGGTGTCAGTTTTTCAACCGTCTACTACTAGAAGTAGTCCTCTGGCGTGTTTGTGTAACGACCTCCGTCTAGGTTATCATAGACAGCAAATGGGACTGATGACATAACGTGCCCTCCGAAGCACGGAACCATTATTTTCGCACAATCATGTGGTTCAGCCTGCAATGTCCTAACCAGACTAGGAAAAAATTCACAAAAAAGTGATAAATATCAACTTTATAAGTGCCCCAAAACACAAAAGCAATATGCTCTCAAATATGAAAAGAAGAAGTGCCCCACCAAGAAACGAACCCGGAACCTTTGCGTCGCAGGCAATCGCACTACCACTGCGCAACATCTGCCGTTTGCCAGAGGATATGCTTTCTTGTTTAGTTTATCTTAATAGTGACGGGTTTTCAATCTTTCAATATACGGTTAGGAAACCTTGTATGGATTCAACTTTGACCTGGGGTTTTTCCCAGTACGGGAAGGTTTACTCAGTTATGCAGGGAAATTTACTCATTACATACTAAAGAAGAATAGGTACCTACGCATTGTTTAAAATTGTGTGTTTATGTATCCGATTGTACATACATACATACATAATATCACGCCTATATCCCTTGCCTATACACAATTTTCCGAATGACCCTCAAATGTTTGTTAGACGTGGCGTATATGTCCGATTTTTGCAGCCTTTACGCTTCACGCAAGGGATTATAGGCGTGATATATGTATGCATGAATGTTAAATCCGTTTCAAATTGTTTTATTGTGCTGAATGAGTAATAGTTGTGAGAACTCAAAAATATATATTCAGCTGAACTATAATTCAGATGACATTTCAACAGGCAGTTAAGATAAGCCGTTTACCGTTTGCTGCCTAGTTAAGCTGTTAAAGGCGGGGCTGTACCCAGCTGGCTGCAGCAGCGAAAGCTAAAAGGTCATTGGTCGCTGCACCTGTATTTGCATCTGCATTCTTGCAGTTGTTCATTTTAATAGTGTTTGCTTAGTTCATAACAACATGCCAAAACAAGATATGTTATGAGAATTAAACTCAGGATTAGGTATATGTTTTACACGACTGCCTATCCGAAAAAGGAGTGTAATGTTTATTAGAGCTCATGTATGTATGTATGTACGTATACGGAACATATTCGAATAGGAATTGTTTCGTTATCCCGAGTGTCATAGGCTAGACTTTATCTCAGAAAGCAGTCGTGTTTTTAATTATTTTTTTTTAAACAAGACTGTCGGTAAACGTAGCTACTGCGTGTGATGCCGGCTGAGCAATGCAACCCGTGGGTGTCATATAAAGCGAAGGAGGTATAAATTCATCCAGGAACGGCCAGCAACGTTCCCTGTGAAAGCAATGCCTTGTACTGCGCTTACTAATCCGCTTTCCAAGCGTGGTTAGTACGGCAATACCCCCAATCGGGGGAGGCCCATGTCCAGCTGTGGACTGGTCCCCAATGAATTGCAAACATTCCCCTTTTTCTGTAGTTGGTCAATAAGCCGACTAAGGGACTCGAGGGATGTGTATTGCAATATTAGGCGATGGGCTGACAACCTGTCACTATAGTGACGCGCAGCCGCCAATACTTACTTTGTGATAGTGATACACAGTTATCTGATTGACCCTCAAGCTATTGTCAGACGTGGTGTTAATATCCGTTTTACGGCCGTTAACGCTCTGCCTACCCCGTAAGGGATATAGGCGTGATTTATGTATGTATGTATAGTCAATAAGACATTAGAATTCTAGCTGCACATGTACATTATCGTATGCGTGTGCGAAATACCACACAATAAATAATAATACTACAGTACGGCCATCCTTATAAGCCATATTTGTTAGCTGTCAGATTTGTGCTAATGCTATGGTGGAAGGTCCATTTTCCTGTGTTGACATATCTTTTGTATAGAGTTGAAAGCTGTTAAATATGGCTTATTGGGCTGGCTTGGGTATAGGGGCAACACGTAGGTACCGAGTAGATCCCATTTGAATAGACAACAAAGTACACACAGACGCTCGTAGAATTACTAAATTAACACACTTTCACTCTCAACATGGTGTTAAATATGAAACTGTACTTGTGGAAGGTATAATTATGTACCTACTTAACACGGATTCGATCCTATGTGCGATCCAGTTTGTGATAGCTAAGTATGTGTATATTTTATGCGATCGATGATTTTATGCAAGCATTTCATTGTATCAAATATTGTGTCAAATATTACTTTTAATATTAAGTATGCCGTGTGATGCCAGCTTAGAATAGCATCACCCCATTTCTTTCCTGTGGGAGTCGTAAGAGGCGACTAAGGTACTTGAGGGTGTGTATTGCAATTTTAGGCGATGGGCTGACAACCTGTCACTATGGCGATATTGGCGATACTCAATTTACTGACTGACCCTCAAATATAATATGTCAGACGTAGCGTAAATGTCTGTTTTTTCGGCCGTTTACGCTCTGTCTACCCCGCAAAGGATAATAGGCGTGATATATGACGTGTGATATGTGTGTGTGTGTATACTGATAGCTGCCAACTGCCTTTCGACAAATCAACATTATGTTTGACGACGGACTAACTTAATTCATGATTCTTAGCTCAGTAGAACATGAAAAACACAAAATAAACGCCATATTTCTAAGAATGCAGTCGAGCAAGTTTCCAAGGATACATGTATTAGAAACTCTTAAAACATAGGTGATTAAGATTTACCTTCTTTTTAAATACAGTTCAGTATATGACAAGTAATGTATAGCTTTAATGTGGAAAGCTCTAAAGAAAATGTCCCGGTAATTATGGAAATGACCGAGTCTTTTTATGCTAATGTTGTTTTTTTAGCTGTTTACAACACGAATTCTCTAAGTGACGAAATATCACTATGAATATTATGCCGAGTGATGCCGGACTAGAATAGCATCACCCCAGGCTGACAACGTGTCACTATTGTGATACACGATTTTTCTGAGACGGCCCTCTAATATTTGTCAGATGTGGCAATAGCGACCGTTTTTCTATTACAACGGCTGATGTGGCGCAGTGGTAGTGCGACTGCCTGCGAGGCAAAGGTTCCGGGTTCGATTCTCGGTATGACACTCACAAAGTTTATATTTATCACTTTGTGAATTTGTTTCCGGTCTGGTCCGAAAAAGAAAAGGTTCCGTGCTTCGGAGGGCACGATAAGCCGTCGGTGCCGGTTGCTGTCTATGATTACGTTTTTCAGCCGTCTACCACTAGTAGTAGGCATCTGACATGGTTGTGTAACGACCACCATCTAAGTAATCATAGTGGACTTGCAGTATTCTTACCCGCTGCCATCTTTACCCTTATCATCAGATAACACGCTTTGAAAATCTTGAGTTCAATTTGAAACAAAAATGTTGTTTTCAGATGGTGGTGACGTAAAGTTAGATACCGTGTGATATTTTTTTTATCCCGCCCGAGCCGGTTTTCTACTAGGACACTACAAAATTATTAAAAAAAAGAAAATTGTGTTATAAAAAATTCTTATTTTTACACTGACGGGTCATGACGTCAATAAGTGATAAATACTATCCTACACTGAATAAGGAATTTCAATTTCAGCCAATGTCCACAGCTGGACATAGCCTGTTGTATGAATATGATAATATCATCATAACCAAAACAAACAAAAAAGAATTACACACGAAAGTACCTAACTAAATAAAAATAAATAACAGATATTGTGAATGGAAATAAAATAATCACAATTTTAAAGAATAGCCTTAATAATACGAAATCGATAACCTGATGGTCGAGACGTGATAAGAATAGAAAAAACTTAAGGCGAGTGTACTCGTGAACGGCCTCGACAGTGGCGCCACTTCACAAAAAAAATATACATTTTATTCAAACAATCTATCAAAATGTACTTTGCTCAAGTTTTTAGTATAATCCAATTAGAACCTACAAACTAAATAAAATATTCGCTGTGATTAAAGTTATGCGAATTAATACTAAGAGTGGCCGTTTTTAGGTACTTTTTGTCATAACTTTAATTACAGCAAATATTTCTTCGATTTTGCAGGTTCAAATTTTACTTAAGGATATTACTAAGAACTTGAGCAACGGACATTCTGATTTTTTATTTGTATAGAGAGAATACTATTTTTGTGAAGTGGCGCCACTGTCGAGGTCGTTCACGGCTACACTCGCCTTAATGGGTGGTCAGACTAGTTTACTTAGTCACGTAGAAACGAAAACTAATTGTGCTATCGTGAAAGTTCTGTAGGCTATTCAAATTTATGTTCTATCCACGAGTGGTCTAGACTTCCTAGTAGTCTAGTACAAATGGCACTATTTGAGGGCATAACTTACAAAAATAGCTTAGTTTTTGGTCAATTGCGTTATGTGTGTCTGTAAAGCATTGGTAGCTTCTGTCATTTTCGTAAATTTTTGATCCAATGTATGGTAGGTCTGTGCTCATTAATTAAATAAAATTTCGAAGCGTGATATTATATAAGGTGTAAAAAAATTAGCTAAGAATATTTTAAGGGGTGAACCACTTCATGAAACTAAACAACTTTCCCCAATGAACATAGGACGAAATATGAAAAAAAAATTGTCCCTCCCATACTTAGTGTGTTACCCGGCCGGGCTAATTTGTATAGGAGGGCCAATTTTTTTTTCATATTTCGACCTATTGTTCCTTGGGGAAAGTTGCTCAGTTTCACGTACTGGTTTACCCCTTAAAATATTCTTAGCTAATTTTTTTACACCATGTATAACAGTTGACACAGTGTAAAAACCCAGTTCGAGTCGTTTTTATTCACTGCAAACGGAAGTATGAAGGAAGCCTAAAATTATTTAAAAAATGTAGTCGGTCGGTCAATGAAACCCAGTCGGCCCAGAAACTACATACATACATACATACATAAATCACGCCTCTTTCCCGGAGGGGTAGGCAGAGACTACTTCCTTCCACTTACTACGATCCTGGCATACTTCTTTCGCCTCCTCCACATTCATCAATCTCTTCATGCATGCTCGTCGGTTTAGGGTACTCTTGACCCAGAAACTATAAGCCAAAAATAGATGACTTTAATACCTATTTTTGAAACATGAAAAACTAGCCATACAAGGTTATTGGAAAGTCAGTGTACACCGCCATACATAAGTACTTTTAATTTTTTCATTTATCCCTCAGCCAACTTGCTAACTGAGGATCGCCAAACTTCAAACCATAAAACAAAAAAAAAACGAAAGTTGTATTTTGTATAGATATAGACTATGGGTACCTACATATAATTTATTAATTGATTGTCTACTTCCAAAGCCATTCAAGTGATGACTAATGACTACTAATTGAATTTAAAGTAACATAGAAATAACTTCAAAAGAAATATGCCATTCACACTTAAAACGAAACAAAAGCAGTACTTACCTATATCCCTTGTGGGGTAGGCAGAGCATAAACGGCCGTAAAAACGAACATTTACGCCGCGTCTGACAAACATTTGAGGGTTATTCAGAAAATTGTTTATCGCCATAGGTTGTCAGCCCATCGCCCAAAATTGCAATACACATGTTACCCTCTAACCCCAAACCATCTCTTACGACATCCACGGGAAAGAAATGGGGTGATGCTATTCTAAACCGATATCACACGGCAATGGTAAAGTAGTACTTTCTCTTTTTAAATACAAATGGAACCAAAAACAAGAATTTCTTATTTGGCTGACCAGGAATTCGGTGTTACAGAAACATTATTAATATTATTATATAAAAAGTGATAAGTAATGTAGATATTAAAATGCTATTATATGTGAAACGAATTGATCATGCAATATGATTGATTCATTTTCACTTTAGTGTCTTATTTTAATGAAATAATAACAGCTTTTACCTGTCCACACGACACAAAACTGTCATAAATTTTTATCAAGCAAAAAGAAAATACGTACGTTTTGGCGTTTAACGTAATAAGTCCAAAATTATGCAATATGTTTTTTGCACGCACGCTATACGAAGCGATGTGTGGTTGTTTAATTGAAATACGCCATTTTGCCGAAAAAAGAAAAACTGGAAATACCTCTTCTCACGGATAATTTCTTTGAGAATTTCTTCGTATGGATATGATTGACCGGTCAGGTTCTTAAGGGCGTGCTTTTTGAAGTCATGCGAACGTGTAATTACCTCTGACATTATTATGACCCCCTGAACGTACATCAAGTAAAATAATGTCACTTTTGACCGGTAAAAGGGATGATGTAACTTCACTTTCTTTTATGAACCAAAATGGTAGTTCATGATCGTTAATAAAATTTCAATTACATATACTGGCTGTAAGGGACGCTGTCATGGTCAGTCTAAAAAGAACGACTTTCCATACTAAATCAGTCAGCTGATCGTGTTTTTTGTATGCGAGCTTAGAGTTTTGACGTTTATCCTTGTCCTTTGTAGACACAGGTTGTTTATTTTAACAGGCAGTAACAAAACAAGATTATGAGAAAGATTTAACTGTCTTACTATCACTGTTCATGAGATACAGCCTGGTAATAGGATCCTAGGAACCTTTGAGTACGGAACTCTAAAAAGCTAGTCAACCGGTAAGATTTTGGTTTTTTATTAAACAAACGGTTTGCATCCATGTTCGGCAGTAAGCGCCCATGTTTGGCTAATATAAAAACAACAAAAAACCAGTCTGGCTGGTTTAGCCGGTGAATCCATCAGGTTTTGTCGAAATAGACAATCTCTGGCCATGATTGTATTGTACCTACACCTCACTGTTGTACACCTTATTGAGATTATTTTCAGCTAAGTATTCGTACTTTCTTAGGCGAGAAAAATGAAAGAGACGGGAGACACAAAAAAGTAACTTTACAAATTATGTTTATTTTTTGAGAATATTCTTAAAGCATCACCCCAAATACTACCTGTGGGTGACGTAAAAAGCGACTGATGGATTAATTCATCCAGAGAATGGGCAGCAGCTGTGAAAGCAATAATCTTGCACTGCGCTCGCCATACTTGCCAAGCGTGGTAAGTATGGCAGTACCCCCCGATAGGGGGAGACCCATGTCCAACAGTGGCTGTTAATGTTGTGTAATGTTATTCCTCGTCCGAGGGAATCCCAATGTTTCTGCAAAAAGCATATTTCTACGACTATTCTCATTCATTTCTTGCCACTGTTGCCAACAAAATTCGTTGTAAGAACTTCAATCCTACATAACTCTAAACACGAATTACCTATATAGGGTAAAATTTTACTAGTAACCTATAGCGAAAACTCAAGACGAGCTGGTGATAAGGAAGAACTTTCCCCAAGGAACATAGGTCGAAATAAGTTTTTTTTTACCTAGCGTATAAAATTTCCGATCAGCTGAATTGAGTTACAATTTATTATTTTCATTTTAATTTCAATCTTACAGAACTCTTAAAACAAATTATATAATTGCATACTGCGTTGATTGTATGTTCCCGTTTAAATTGGTTGTATATTTTGATAAAAGGACCATTTACCGCCGTCGCCGTCACTTGTCAGCGTACCAAATTAACATAATTATATGAATGTCTGTCATAAAAGAGCAAATATGAATATGACTGCTTAATTAATTTAGTGAAAGATACTTTCATGGTAAATAGAGAAGATTATGTAACTAATAAAAAAATTGTGCTAGAAAAGACTTGATCTACTAGTTAAGTACATTTAAGTCTCATGTCCATGGAATTTTGCTTGCGAAAAAAATTGCATTTCATGCGTTAGTTATTCCAAGTTACTAGGCAGGTTGATAACAAACTTCAAATTGTCACATTAATGCAATAGGCTCTATACTAGGAATATGGTATATTTTCTTACCTGCTTATTTGATCGATTTCTATGCATAATCTGAAACAAAAAATACAACAATAAATAAACAAAGACAAAAAAAACGGTACAACAAGGCAAGTGGCATTGTCTACCAGGCAACCTTAAAGTGAAAGAGAAAGTGCGACAAATTAAGCGGGATAGTACTAATTACCTACACAAGTAAATATACGTGGAAAGAATATAATACAGTGAAAACATTATTTCCACAGCAAATATTGTTGCAACAAATTAAATAATTGTATTGTAAATCGCGTTTCCCACGAGAAACTACAGTTGCTTTTAATAAAGTAATAAAACTAATAAACCAAGTAAGAGTTACAATACAACCACGACAGTAATTCACACCTGTGATTTATAGAACTTCTGTACGGTATCATTAGAAAAGTATAGGTTACGGTGTAATAGAAGATAGGTACATGGTATAATATAATCATCATCATCATCATCATCATCCTCAGCCCACATCCACCCACTGAATTATATTAATTTAGATCTTACATTACGAGTAATTTCGTTATCTTCTGATGTAACTATTTGTACCTAAGCTGGCCAGTCCCGAGGCAGTGCCTTTTTCTACACGACCGCCCAACCAAAAAAGGAGTGTAATGTTTTTAGAGTTCGTGTATGTATATATGTACGATTCTATAAAGGACTGAAACTCGTTACAAACTGAACAGATTCGAATGGGAATTGTATCGGAAGAATCCGGAAATACATTATCCCGAGTGTCATAGGCTAGGCTTTATCTCAGAAAGCAGTCACGTTATTAATTTTTTAAATTTATTATGCTTGTTTCTATTAGGACAAGACAAAACTATTATTTTAAAAATAAAATAAAATGCGTTACATATAGAGGTACAAATTTATTTTTTTACAATGACTGATCACGACGTCAATAAGTCACAACAGCTTCCAAACATATGACAACCTAGCCACAGTTTGATGCGGCGACACGTGCCATGAAATCTGGTTTTAATATGGGACTAGCGCTTCCGCCTGCGGTTTCACTCGCGCTTTATTTTTTCGTACGGAACACCGAATCAACGAACAACCCCTCAAAAACTTAACCTACCAAAAACTTTCAAATACGCGTCTTTTAACCCTTTTTTATCGTGTTTTTAAATTTTTACTCTTTAGTCTAATTACTAATTGTAAAACAAATCGCTAAAAAAATCACTAACTGCCATGCAAATATTTTGCCACGTTTTTACCCCTTTATGGGCTAAAATGTAGAAAATTCTGAAACACGTATTTGATAATTTTAGTTTATCAATCTAATCTCAAATTTTAAAACAGATCACTTCAAAGAATACGAACTTTCATACAAACGCTTTACCCCATTTTTACCCCTTTAGGGGTTAAAATTCTAAAAATCCTTTCTTTGCGGATGGTTGTTTATTAAGACAAACCTACTGTCTAAATTTAATGTTTCCAGCTTAAGTATTTGCTGTGCGTTGATGAATAAACCAGTCAGTCAGTGAATGAGGGCATTTTCTTTTTATAAGTATAGATATCTATACCTTTTGCCAAATGAAATAAGATCCGGTAAAGCACCGGAAAACCATGCAGTGCGCGTGATAACCGCCTAAATTGTAGTAAAAAAAAACATGCACCAGGGTTCATGGGGCCATTAGTTGACTCGGTGTCCCACAAGACAAAAGAAAGATTGTCAACCGTTTATAAAAATATTTTCCTGAAATAAGGAAGTAAGCTTAACCGCATAGGTAGGAGTATAATTTGTGCGGCATCCGTGTTTCTACGCTAGGAAGCGAATCTCCCGTCTCACGACACTTATTGTGTTCTAGGAGTAGTGCTGGGTGGAACTGTTATTCAGAAACTAATATTATACTAGTACATAGTACACAGTTCATCGTTCTACAGATGTTACATCTTATATTTAGTCAAAATTTACTGGCCCGACGACGAAGTGGATACGACTGCCTGCTTCGCCGAGGGTCGTGGCTTCGCAGCACAGCAAGAGTAATAAAATTGTAAGTTAATTTTCAAATATTTGTGTTGGGTCTGGGTGTATTCTATGTATTTTTTTACCAAAAAATACGTATTCATGTCTCATTTCAGCTATCTAATTACTATAGTAGTATAGTTTTACATAGTTTGGGGCTAGATGGCGCTGTGTAAAATGTTCAAGATATTTATTTATTTATTTAATGCTGTACGCTTAGAATTATATTTTTCATACTATAAGTGAAGATGAAGAGCTGCTTGGAAGTTATTATCTTTGGTCACTTGATTATTTTGGTAACTATCTACCACAGAACAGCCTAGGAGAGTCATAAAAGAGGGGTAAAAATTTAGAAAAAACTTGTATCAAAATTGTACTTTTAACTATATACAATACTAGCAGCCCGCCCAGCGGTTTCACCCGCCGCTAACAATTTCCCCCCGGCAAAAAGACAGTTTACTATAGCCTATGTTCATCAGGGATAATGTAGGATTCTAAAAATCTTGACTTTAATTTTAAACAAATATCGTTTTCAGATGGTGGTGGCGTTAAGTTACATACCGTGTGATTAATCTGCCCAGCCCCATTGCAGTGCCTTTATTTATTTATTTTTATCCCGCCCGAGCCGGTTTTCTATTAGGTAGAATTGTAAAATTGTAGAATTGTAGAATGACGGTTCATGACGTCAATAAGTGATAGTACTATCCTACATTGAAATTGAATAAAGAATTTCAATTTCAATTAACGGTAAAAGAATTATTGAAATCGGTTCAGTAGTTTCGGAGCCTATTCAATTCAAACAAACAATAAAAAAATCCTGTTTCTAATATTAGTGTAGATTATATTATTATTATTTAAGTGTGATGACGGCTTCGAATAGCATCACCCGATTTCTTTCCTGTGGGAGTCGTCGAGGCGCCTTAGGGACTTGAGGGTGTGTATTGCAATTTTAGGACATGGGCTGACAACCTGTCACTATGGCGATACACAATTTTCCGAATTACCCTCAAACATATGTCAGACGTGGCGTGAATGTCCGTTTTTGCGGCCGTTTACGCTCTGCCTACCCCGCAAGGGATAATAGGCGTGATATGTGCATGTATGTATTATTTTGGTGTAGATTTTTTTAATGCATTATTTAATGATTTTTGTCGTCTTTTTTTATACCGAGTAAGGGACAGTGTGCATGAAACAATACTGATAGGGTGCATGAAACATAAAACTTTCCCCTAGAAACATATGTCAGGAAACGCCAAAAAAAATACCTTCAATAAAAAATCACAATCAGCTGACTGCATTCACTATGGGAAGTCAGTTTTATAACGTTTCCTGAAATATGTTCCTAGGGGAAAGTTGTTCAGTTTCATGGTCTGCATGTACCCTATCAGTATTCGGAGGGCTATCCCTTACACCCTTTAATACAGTAATGATTAAATGTAATCATTACACTGGTACGAATAATGTGGCGTAGTTTGTACATTTTTAAATGAAAAAGTAGTTATTGTGGCATAACTATAAAAGTTGGACATATGGTATCGCGGACATTATTATAGATATTGATGTCCTCTATAAAACTGTAGTACATCACTTTGCTCTATTGTCAATAATTTCCACAGCGTACCCGATATAAGATATTTTTTTGGTACATTTGTAAATTTTTAAATGAAAAAAAAGTTATTGTGGCTTTACTGTAATAGTTAGACATATAATATCGCAGACATTATTATAGATATTGATGTCTTCTATAAAACTGTAGTACATCACTTTGCTCTATTGTGAATAATTTCCACAGCGTACCCGATATAAGATATTTTTTGGTACATTTGTAAATTTTTAAACGAAAAAGTAGTTATTATGGCTTTACTGTAATAGTTAGACATATAATATCGCAGACATTATTATAGATATTGATGTCTTCTATAAAACTGTAGTACATCACTTTGCTCTATTGTCAATAATTTCCACAGCGTACGCGATATAAGATAATTTTTTGGTACATTTTTCACACGTTGGGTTACATTATCGAAATTTTCACGCGGATCCCTATTTTTTTCTGGTATAAAATATAGCCTATGTTCATCAGGAATAATGTACGATTCTAATGGTGAAAGAATTCTTAAAATCGGGCCAGTAGTTTCGGAGCCTATTCGATGCAAACAAACAAACAAACAAACAAACAAACAAACAAACAATCAAATCTTTCCTCTTTATAATATTAGTGTAGATGTAGATAAATAATGATATACCAGCGAACTTAAAATTATCTGTCTGTCTGCCTAGCTTAATCAAAGTAACTGAAAGTGTAGTACAAAACTTGGTACAGAAATAACTGTGACACAGAACCTAGTATGCAAAACTAGCAATCCCTAGTCCAATCATAAACGTACAAGAAGAATAGAGTTTTTCCTATAGGATAAATTGTGTGCACATCGATTGCGTATTAGTTATTGTTTTATCAGTTGCTTCCGCTCGCATTGATAGGGAATAAAACATGATGAATTGTGCATTGATTACCCTTTACTATACTTCGACGGCCGATGTGGCGCAATGGTAGTGCGACTGCCTGCGACGCAAAGGTTCCGGTTTCAATTCTCGGTGGGACACTCACAAAGTTGATATTTTCTCTTTGTGAATTTGTTCCCGGTCTGGTTAGGACATTGCAGGGTGAAACACCTGACTGTCAGAAAAAAATATGGTTCCGTGCTTCGGAGGGCACGTTAAGCCGTCGGTCCCGGGTGGTCTACGGTCGTTACACAACCATGTCAGAGGCCCACTACTAGTAGTAGGCGGTTGGAAATGGCAAACTGTTGAAACTATTAATAATTTACCACCTTATGTAACACAGTTCTGACAATAAATCTCATCTTATCTGAAAAACTCTGACACCAGGGTTCATCGTGGCATTGGACGATTCGGTGTCCCACACGAAAAGAGAGAGCAAGAGAGACTATACTTCACGAGGCGACTTGTTTTGATTTGGTAGAGAGTTTAGTCTACCAAGAGGCTTGAGGGTTACATGTGTATTGCAATTTTAGGTGGTGGGCTGACGACCTGTCACTATGGCCATACACAAGTTTCTGAATCACCCTTAAATGTCTGTCAGACGTGGCGTTAATGTACGTTTACTACGGCCGTTATCGCACTGCCTACTTGCAAGGGATTATAGGCGTGATATTATGTATGTATTTATTAAGTTTAGCAGCTAACTATGTACTTTCTTCGTCTTTCTTTCTGCTTCCTATTTCGCCAAGCGCTCATACATTAATTGTTGTGATTTGCGATACCTAACTAAGTTGATTCCATCGGGTCGTTGAACGACTCGGTGTCCCACACGAATAAGACTAGCTCATTCATTAAACAATGTTTGTTACAGTAACGCCGTCCTAAGAAGCCATATTTGACAGATGCTTGTACTAAAAGAGATGTCAACAAAGGAAAATGGACCCTCTGCCATAGCATTAGCACTAATCTGACAGCTGTCAAATATGACTCATTGAGATGGCTTTACTGTTAAGATTGGAGATATTAGCGAAACCATATCTAGTGAATTCTAATATACGACCATTCAAACATAACTTTTTTTCCAAGCAACGGCCATTAGTGCATGCACATATTTATGATGAAACTTGAACGCTACAAATATGGGAACATATCCCACTCCCACACGTTTAATCTTCATTGTTTCACAGCTAATGATGTAACAGACGTAATTATAGTAATATTAAGGTGAATTAATGTGGGTTACGAGTTTATGTTTTGTTTGGAAGTCAGTTTCAGCCTTTAGGAAGTTTCTAGAGAGAAGATGAACATCTAGACAGACCTAGAGTCTTTATCAGTAATCAGAATAGAAGATATTTATTTTGAATGTTAGTTGGTTAATTAGATGTAGATTTCCGAGAAAATTTTGCTTGAGCGTTTCAGAAACATGGTTTAGTCAAGAGGATGTTTTTTAATCATGTCGTTGCTTCGTGGCTAAGGCACTACGTAATAAATCAAAATAAAAAAGCGGCCAAGTGCGAGTTTGACTTACCCCCAGAGTTACGTAACATTCACATTAAGCTAATCAGGACCTTTCACATGATGCCCCACCTGAACTATTTGAACTTTTCTTCAATTATAAAATTTTCCTCTCTTTCAGCTCCCTAAAACCCCATAATTATTTCCGAAACTTGTACTTTGAAACGAAGCTTTTTTTTATATACATTTTGTAGTTTTAGGTCCACGGGAAGAGGGTCAAAAACGCCGTTTTTCAGCATAAAAAGCCGTGTCCCTGTTTAACGTTACGCAAGGAGCTTGATAATTTTACAACTACAAGCGGCGATAGACCTGAATATATGGTTTTGATTTTAACTCGATATCTCAAAGTATTCCCGAGATAAAGGGTCGTGACAGACAGACGGACGGCAGGACAACAAAGTAATCCTATAAGGGTTCAATTTATTCCTTTTTGGATACGAAACCCTTACAATCTTTAGGTAGATTAACAGGGTGATAATGGATATAAACATTGACGATGTTGTTTCAAAGTATTTAGTGAAACCGGCTTCTGATTCTAATCACAATGGGCTTCTCACACAGGCCTTCACCTGCTAAGGTCACAGAGATAATAAAACGATGGCGACGAAAGATTGAATCTACGAATGTGACAAAAAGGGTTAATAACCTGAAAAGAGGTCACTCATAATCACGAAAGAGAACAACTTTCCCAAGAAAGATAGTCAAGAACATTTCCAAGCAAAAGTCGTCTGAATCTAGTGTTTTATCTACCACCTCTCTTTAAACCTGTGTCTGGTATCGTTAGATTTGTCGAGATGTCCTGATCTAGGTGCACCAGAGCATGGAACTGAACAACTTTCCCCAAACAACAAAGGTCGAATAATGGAAATAAATTGGGGCTCCCATACATATTGATCCAATCGGCTGGAACATTTCGTATGAGAGGTCCGGTTTTTAGGTCGGTTTTTATATTTCGACCGCGGTCAGTATAAAGGGCTGGTTCATCCCTTGAAATATCATGCAGTAAATTTTCTTACACTATTTTGTAATAAATACGCCAAATGATCCGCTATAGATATACTGATTTAGCATCTCGATTAATAAAGAAATTGTGTCATGGAGGGGGGGGCGACGAAAATGGCGAAATGGTACTCTTGTTAATAGCACAATGTGGGGGACACACCCACACGAAAGGTATAAAAAACTACAATCCGCCACCTTTGATCCTCCCTCCCTCTCCCCCCTTCATGACTAGTTTTCTTTACCTACGAATCGAGATCCTGAATTCTGACATCAAGATGAATCTAACGATACCACACAAAGGAATATACTGATGTAGAGTGGCAGTTAAAAATATCAACATACATTTTTCTATTCTGAATATTCAATTTTTCGCGGATTTTCATCGCTTAGACTACATTCAATCTGTAAAGATAGAATTAGTCGCCGGGAATTAGTTGCAAAACTAACCCGATAGATGGAGCCATGCCACGCGTTACTGGCATTAATACACTTGCAAAATTGGCGGGCAAGGAATGAGCTTCGGTAGCCCAGATGGAAGAGACGTCGCCACTAGTAATGCGAAAGTCGCAGGTTCAAATCCCGCGCTTGAAAAAATTTTGCAAGTTTTCAGAAATTTTCTATTCTGCCTAAGATGATCAGATTATAATTGGGATGATCGTGCACAAACCAACCTTGTCCTAAACTATACACCCACTCAGTCCAGCTAAGCTGCAAGTCAATGACTCTGAGAACTGATTTACTCAGCGGACCGAGACAGCAACCTTGGTTTCCGTCATAATGTTTATTATTCCTTCTCTCTCACACTTGCTGATCAAAGTAATAAATTCGTCATGAAGCTCCTTGTTATGTCTACATAACTTCATATAATCACGCCTATAATACCTTGCGTGATAGACAGAGTCCACTTACACGTCCAATGTCCATTTACACCACGGTTGACAAAAATTCGCCATACTGACAGGTTGTCAGCGCATCACCTAAAATTGTATTACACATGTACTCCTTGAAGTCCCTAGTGGCCTTTTCGACACTCGAAGGAAATGGGATGATGCTTTTCTACACCGAGACAGCTGGCGACTTCTGATGTAGGAGGCCAAGATCCTCTTTGGGTCACTGAGCCACCGCAGTAAGTAAGTAAGTATTCTACATCACCAACATCACACGCCAATTTATTTTTCTTATCTTCTCACCATTGGCTTGGAAATAGTGCCTATCTAATCAACAACTAACTACTTTTGCTTTTTGGTGGGATGCTATCGAGTTTTTTGTCAACTGTATAAATAAGTACTTGGTTGCCTGTTTCTAGTAATCAGAAAGTTCCTACAATGTAGTATGGTTTATTTTCCACTCACAGTGCTTCATTATTTTCATAAATAAAAATAAGAATTTGTAAAATGATAGCGTCGGCCGGGGTTCCTACTGTAATGAAGACTAACAATAGCATAAGTTAAAATAACTTAATACACTAGATGGCGATCGTACGTAGCTTCTATAACTTGCAAGTTTACGGTCGAGGCGCCGGTAGCTCAGTGGCAAAGCGGTGGGACGGTACTCCACAGGTCCCGGGTTCAATCCTCGGCCGACGCTAACATTTTTTCAATTTCTTATTTTCACTTAACCAACAAGTTAGACTGAGAATTCAATCACTATCGTTCCGAGTAATGACGAAACATGTGCCTAGCTAGGCAGATAAAGTATAGCTATTTATGTTATGTTCATGTTAAATGTAATATATAGGACATTTTTAAATGCAATATACTTACATTTAGTGACATAAATATGTAATAGAAGGATTTGGCAGTCTTAGTTAGGACCATAAATTATATTTGTTACCATAGGTACCTTGATTTTGTTTGACTGACGTCAAGTAAATTATTATAATCGGTAATAATAAAACATGTTTTCCTTGGCAACTAAGCATGATCTCATCATTTCATTAGCAACCGATTATGTTCTTTCCAATCATGCCCAATAATCGTTTCAACTACTAGAACTCTATTTTTGTCTTTAAAAAATGTGCTTAGATATTTATCTTTTCGTGTGGGGAC
This sequence comes from Tuta absoluta, assembly GCA_027580185.1. NCBI lineage: Eukaryota > Metazoa > Arthropoda > Insecta > Lepidoptera > Gelechiidae > Tuta > Tuta absoluta. Next base: position 2,812,085 of record JAQAHW010000003.1, read on the forward strand.
ACTTAGTCGACAAACTACTTAGACAGGACGTAGCAATAGACATAGGGTAAAATTTTACTTCGATCCGATACCGAAAACTCAATATGGGCTGGTGATAAGGAACAACTTTTCCCATGGAACATAGGTCGTCATTAAAAAAAAATTACGTTCCCATACAACATTGCCGATCAGTTGATTTGAGTTACTCAAAATATTTTTGACATTTCAACCTATGTTCCTTGGGGAAAGTTGTTCCTTATCACCAGCCCGTCCTGAGATTTCGCTATAAAATTTCAACCGATATACCAAAATCGGGTGAAATTGAAGAAACATACTCCAATTTTGTACTGTTTTCTTTATATCCAATGCAGACTCGTTAGTAAAAATAATAATAGATAATTATGATTGTCTTAAAACAATTTAAAAATGTTTACCGACTTCCGTACTGATAAGACCATCTTAGTCCACAGAATTCCTTTCCGCTATAAGCCTATTGGGTACGCGGCATTATCTTCAAACGAAATCCGCACTAGTAAATATTCATTATCATTACATTATAATAACAGCAGTAACAAAGTGATTTGCATGCTAACGCGGCGGTCAGTTGACGTGAGAAATGAGTAATAGCAAATGTAGGTCGATTTCATGTATCGACTTACATAGAGACTGGACAGCAATAAGTGGTAGCATTGTCACGAAATAAACAATAGGTACATTATTGCCTAGTTTAGTTCAGTGTAGGTAATTTTAGGACGACAATTATATTGGGTGACATTTTACTAGTAACCGATACTGAGAACAGAAGACGACCTGGTGCCTATATTATGAAACTACAGGCTACAAGTCTACAGGTGAAATTCCTAGTACATTGCGTGGCCGGTTCATATTCCTGGTATCATTATGGCTAACCGACTACGCTATGAACATCTAATTTCACCTGTAAAATTGTAGCCTGTAGTTTGATAATATCGGGTACTGGTGATAAGGAACAACTTTTCCCAAGGAACACAGGTTGGAATATTTTGAGTTTCCATAGCAACACAATTCATAACATAATTAAGTCGGGCGCACTGTAACCATACTGTAACCAATTCGCAATTAATGGTCTAGTTCACAGTCCGTCCAAATGGGGGGGGGTCCAATTTATGTTCATAACTTGAACTATTGGTCCTTGCGGAAGGTTCCTTAGCGCCAGCCCGTCTGAGTTTTCGCTTTCGGTCATTAGTAAAATTTCACCCTATATACAACACTATACATGATAAGTTTAATCAACCGTTTTATTGGTAGGTATAAAACGGCTATCAGATGCAGATGCACAAGCGTGTTACATCAATTATACACGTTATGCTAATTTGGCAATAGATGTGTTGAACTACAGAATCATACTTTCACTTTATCACATCTTTCTCTTTATAAATATTGGTATTAACCAGTAAAATTGATGGCGGATAGTAAATTTTAGAGTGATGTAATATGGACATTAGGCAAAGAAATTGAAAAACTCACCGTCTAATCAGAGTGCGTGAGCGAAAATTATGTTAGAATATTGAAAAAAAACAGAGATATACAATATTTAGACGTAAATATATGAGAATGAAAAATCTACCTGCAAACGTTGTCTTCCACGCAGCCTAACAATTTAAATGTGCGATAGATAAATATCACCGAAAAGCGTTGAACGACTCGGTGTCACACACGAAAAGAGAGAGAGAGCGAAAAAATATAATACATAATTTATCCATATAAATTATACAACATTTAATGAATTTTATTTTATTTTTGCATAGTGGCTGGTTCATGGTGGACCCAAAGGAGAATTTTTCAAATTCTACTTTGATTACTCTGCCATTTTCTGAATGGGTCTCTTACAGACCAAAACTGTAAAACATACAACCCAATCACCAATGTAATGCTCGACATCAGAATTCATAGGGTCGTTCGTCGACCCCATATGATATAAATGCTTGATTAGCGTAATTTTGTTGCATGTTCAAGAAAAATTATGCCGAGTGATGCCGGCTTAGAATAGCATCACCCCATTCATTTCCGTGGGAGTCGTAAGAAGCGACTAAGGGACTTGAGGGTATGTATTGCAATTTTAGGCGATGGGCTGACAACCTGTCATTATGACGGTACACAATTTTCCGAATGACTCTCAAGTATTTGTCAAACGTGGCGTAAGTGTCCGTTTACACTATGCCTACCCCGCAAGGGATTATAGGAGTGATATGTATGTGTTTCAAGAAACATGGTCATATCGGTCAATTACAGGCAAGCTGTCTCCGCTGCCAATGAGATAGAAGAACAATAAAATCATTGAAGCTCATATCGAATTACATTTGGATGAACACATGACCATTTAAATCAGCTGTCGACCTTAACCTGACCTCAGTGACCTCGGCTTAGTAACTCGACACGAGCCTAGCCCAAACTTCAACGAGATGCTTGTCAGATTGAAAGCAGAACTTATATATCTATTTATTTAAAAACATTATAGAAAATACACAGAACATAAAGTAATACGACACAACAAGTGCAGCTTATTCACATGTTGAAATTTCTTCCAGCTGACCATCGAAAATGAGACATTATACAGAAAGGTAAAGAAGACTTACCTATGACACTAAGTTCGAAAAAAGAATAACGAACATAAAAAAAAGGATATTTTTATTTTACCGAAGCTTTAATCCTTATTTAAGTTTTAATCCTTATGAGTAGGTTAGTCTGATTTCGTAACTGCAGATTTTATATCAATCAATATTTGGCGTCCCTGGTTGTTATTTTCCGTGTAATACTTTTGATAATTATGTGTAGGTTAGAATATTAGACCTCATTTTAATTATTTGTGGCCTGCAAAGTACGTCAACTGTCATACTATAGTGTACTTGCCCCCGTTTAACATCATGCTGCGTTCACACACTCGAGCTATGGGCAGGGAAATAGTAAGGGCAGCGCGAGCATGTAAACGGTTACTCGCGCTGCTACTCCTCATGCCGCCGCTATTTTCCATGCTCCCTCGAGTGTAGGCTTTCTATTCTGAGCGCGAGTCAAAGGAATGGCAGCACAAGCTCGAGTGGAATTTATTGCTATCTCGCTCACTCGTATAGCTACGAGAAGAGAATCACGGCAGTGTGTGAACACTCACTCGCGTTGATACTTCCGCGTAAGTATTTCGAGCAATATTCGCGGTAGCGGCTGGTGCAGGAGCATAGTGTAAACGTAGCATTGAACTCATCGGTAATGTTATATCAACAAAATCTTAGTCACTCAAGATCCGTTATCTGTCAGCTGTAGGATGTTAACCAGAATGTATGTAATGCAAGCATCGAATATATGCGAAAAGGTTAAGTTTATTTGGCAGCTTTCTCTAGGGCATGCTGTGTCGGCTGAGTCATCCAGGCAAATATGTAAGGAGTAAACCATTAACGGCCGTGTGATGCCGGCTTAGAATAGCATCACCCCATTTCTTTCCCGTGGGAGTCGTAAGAGGCGACTAAGGGTCTTGGGGTGTGTATTGCAATTTTAGGCGATGGGCTGACAACCTGTCACTATGGCGATACACAATTTTCCGAATGACCCTCAAATGTATGTCAGACGTGGCGTTTTTGCGGCCGTTTACGCTCTGCCTACCCCGCAAGGGATAGTAGACGTGATATGTGTGTGCTGATGTTATTATCCGTTTCAAATGAATGAGCCATTCATAAGACATGATCAGTTTCCCCAACAGCGCTTGAATCACGGTAGAAATTGCCAAACTTGCAGTTTTGTAGGCCAGTGTTGCTGACGTCCGCATGTTCGCAGACACGCGTCACGAATATTGTGTCGTAAGAACCGCCACTATTATAAAACTTGATGATGAATTCGATGCAGTTGATGGCAAAGCACAACACAATACAGTATCACAACAAGGATATGTTTAAAACAACAGTTTTTATAAATAAAATAATTTGTTTGTTGGATTAAGAACCATGTGAAAGTTTAAAATAGAAACAATTAAGGGAGCACATGTGGATATAATAAAGCTTAAAAAGGCTGATCAGAGGAGTTGAATTGTACATCGGCTTGTATACTACACAGTATACGATTAAGTTACTATTGCTATAAAGGTAAACCAAAAGTTTAGAAATAACACACACACAATCCTTCCCCACGTCTAACAAATATTATACTATAGTGACAGATTGTCAGCCTGTCGCCTAAAATTGAAAAACACATGAAAACTCAAGTCCCTAAGTCGTCTCTTACGACACCCGCGGGAAAGAAATGGGGTAACGCTATTCTAAGCCGGCATCACACGGCTAATAGAAATTACGATTAACTAAAATTACATAAATCATTTAATCATAAGTAGATGTAGATGTAGATGATGATTTCGATTAAATGAAAGGTCGAACCAGTATGATTAATTAGCAGAAGATGCTCAAGAAAACTATAGCAATGAAAGTAAAACATTTACATAACAAATTGTTATAAACTAGGCAAATTATAAATGGTATCACTTCACAAAGATTTATTACAGGCAAGTTTGCAAGGCATGTAAGTGTTACGAAATAAATAGTGTAATAATAAGTAATACCGTTTAAGGTTAAAGGTTACGATGTGCTTGATAAACTATCAGGAGGTAAATTAAGATTAAAGATAAATAGCAGATTAGGAGATAAGAAAATATAGAGTGCAAGAAAGTAGTTATGAAAAATTACAAACCACCCAACAAACAAATTAAACTTATAAAATTAAGTCTATAAGATCTATACTCTTATACTTGTCATAAAATAGCATTAATAATGTCAACGTTCCTTATAATGGCACATTATAAGAAGATTTGGCTAATATTACCTTTACTCTTATAATTTGGCTGGTTAAACGTCATTAAATCCAAATTATATGGCTACTATAAGGGTTCGAAATGTGTTCTTCTTATAGAGGCTAACTACATTGCTTTTCAGCCTTATAATATTCAAAGATATATAAAGGCTTTTAATATGATAAATAATTCTTATAAAAGACATGCATAAGGTTACTATGATGCTTGTCAACTTATAGGAGCATTTGATAAGACGTCTATACAGCTAACAAATTCTGACATTTTATATAATCTTTACAGGGATGAAAGCATTCCATATTCTCTTACACAGCGATTATAAAAATATTGTTCTCTTTATGGTTATATTAAAATGTATTACATAACTAAGATCGCCATTTTATAAGCTCAGCAGGTTGTGTGAATTTATTACGGAGTGGAAATAACATTAAAAATATGGATTCAAAACAATGGAAGAAGTTTAAAAGGACCGGTGGTTACAGAAGAAAAGTAAAGAAAGTCTTTGAAAACATGCTTATGAACATAACACCCACCACCTCTACTCCTATAATGTTACAGAATAACCAAGCGGATACCAACGAATCAGCCAGTGGTTCCGTAGAAGGAAACCAGTGAGAATGAATATAATTAGGTCAACCATTTTAAAAATATCTATTGCCCTAGCTTTTCATTGGTAGGGATAACTAGACTACTGAATAAAATTCGTGTAAACTGTATACGCTGGTTTAATTTAAAAGAACAAAGAATCTAGTACACAAGAGCAGCTGAATGAAATCTGTTGAGATATTCAAAAGTGAAGGTGACCTCTAAAAACGGTCAATGTAAGTTGTTCAAACTAGCAAACTAGGTAATATCAAAACGCAATGTATGAATTAAATACAATGATTAGGCAGTAATGCTGATGCGTTTTGATATATGAAGACAGTTATACAAAATGTTAGAATATTTAAGTTTATGAATAAAGTTATATAAAAAATGAATATAATATGTTTAAAATATGATTAAAGATCATGTTTCTTAACAACCATATCTATTCTTTATTTTTGCGCTATTTTTATTACTTTCTTATAAATAATTCTTGATTTTTTTCTACCCGAACTTGTGGCCCCCCATGGCCATAAACTCGCGCACGTACTGCAATAATTAAACAATCATAAAATTATTACAATAAAAAACACTTTTCGTATCCGAATGGCTGTAGGGAATAAAGTTTGAATTGTGATTAAATTTGCGACTCTGTCTTTATTCCCCGCAACTATCGATGTCTAAAAATAAATAAAGTTAGTTCTACAGAACTAACTAACTAACAACAACAAGTCTTTGATAATTTTTGTTTGAGGAATTATTAAAGACTAGCTAATAATGGTACTTAATCTATTAGTAAGTATAAAACATACAGGGTGTCCCGGTTATAGAGGTCCAAAGAAAAAGTCTAGTTTCTGAACATCCTAAGCTACCATAATACCAAAAAATAATGTTTAATATTTGTAGAAAAAAAAATGGACCTCCTATATTAATTTTGCTCCTGTATGCGAGGTGTAATTTTTTACTTCAAATATAGTTTTTTTTTTTGCTATCATGGTAGCTTAGGATGTCCAGAATCTAGTTTTCGTAAATCAAATACTCATTACAATTTTGGCAGAAAATGCAAAATCTTTATATTTTCACGACCTATCACAAAATGTAAAGGTAAACTGGAAAGGGTCGGATATGAACAATTAAAACATTCCTTTCTTAGCATAAAATGTGTCCACTTCCATGGCCATCGCATATGGTGTAAATTAAAATCATTTTTTTGTAGAAATTTGTCAACATCTGCTTATTTGTACACAACCATTCCAATATCTGTGAAAATATATATATTAAATTTATTCATTTTTCGTATAACTGTATATACGAAAAATAAATTAATTATAAAATTAAAAACTAAAGTTAGTACATATGGGATTTTGTTCATGTCAAAGGAACCCTAAAAATATGTTAAATGGTGATAACACAAAATGGCGATAGCATATAAGCAACAAATGTGGCCATAATAAAGTCTTCACTCTCATTGACCCCTTGTAGACGATGTGCTTATCGTTTTGCTCTCTTAACAGCACTGTATACAACATGAGTAAATAATTTATTACGTTTTTAGCACTCAAAAAGCATAAATTCGAGGGCGGGTCGACACCACAACACACAGCGTACCACATTTTACCGTGCATTTGAATTCCCAGTTACTTTTCACTATAAACGAGCACACAAATCAGAAATATAAACTACAGAAATATAAATAATAACTTACCGTTCTCTTTTCAGTTAAATCGTTCATGTATCACTTTCCACGCCGAAAACACTTATTGCAGAATCATAAACAAACGGCTATAAGGGCCTACGGATTTTTAAGAGCCTTTGATTTGCCACAATGAGTTTAACTTCTTTGTATCGGATTATAATAAAACACGTATAAGGGTGATGGCCCTTATTAACGTTTTTCATATGGTTCTTATAAGTGTATTGGTTATATAGAAGATATTTCTTTGCCATTATAAGTTTATCTTCCTTGTTCCTTGCCATAATATAACACGTATAAGTGGAAAAAGCGAGCAATAAGGTAACTATAAGGGGAGTACAAGGGTATTATAACCTTTATAAATTGTGCCCAAACACACCCTTATTAGCGATAATACGGCTTCTATAAGTATATTATTTTTGGCTATATAAGCCACAATAAGAGCAACTTTTGTTTGTTGGGCATCTAAAGACCTTAATGCCGTCGGCTACACTTTGCAAGTAAGGCACATCGTATAAGATTAAAACTCTAACATTATCTGAATGCAATTTAAGGTAATGTAAAACATTCTACACACACAGGAATTACTATTCTTAGTTTAGGAAATAGTTAAGCCTCATAATTGTTTTTGTATAGTTTTACCTATTAGTAATTATGTTTATTAAATAAAGAATTTTGAATTTTGAATTTGAATTCTCATTCAATTTCAATTCATTCAGATAACATTACAGGCAGACAGACAGAAATTTCGAAACATATTCAACGAGCAAAGTATAGGAAATAGTCACGGAAATTGTCTGCAAAATAGTCTTTATTTTATGTTAGAATAGCGGCTCGCCCAGCGGTTTCACCTTCTCCCGACATAAATCATACATAGAAAGCTTCCTCTTGAATCACTCTATCTTTTAACAAAACACGATCCAGATTCGTTGGATGTTTTGAAGATTTAAGCATACATACAAACAAACAGACATAGGGACAGACGCGGGAAGCGACTTTACTTTATACTATGCAGTGAAGAGCGGAGGGCTGTAGTTGAATAAAATTTTTTTATACATATAAAATAGGCCTTTGTCTGCTATCTCACCAAGATCTCACCTGATGGTTAGTGACGTATGGATAATAAAGTACGTCAACATGAAGTAAGAATGTATTTATGAAAGAAAATAAATAAAGGTACTTCTTTGTCTCATTTCGTGTGGATCACCAAGTCGACAAACGACCCGATGAAGGTAATGAAAATATTAATATCCGAAGAGAAAAGATTTTGATGAACGATACACTCTTGATCTAAACTAAACCGTATGCGTCCTTTCACAGACAAAGATAAGACGAGCAAATAAATCAAACACAACATAGCAGAAATCAGGTGGAAAGATCTTATCAATCCACGATATCATCAATCACAAGGAGGATTGTGTAACAGAAAGTGAATGGCCTTCCGGTGCTGAAGAAAAAATAACTGGTGAATTGTTCAGAAATGAATCTAAGGGTTCTGTATGACTCAGTCAGTAGATACATACATCAACATTTTGAAGAAGATAGAAGGAATGATAATATTGAAAGGTGTTATTGTCAGGACACATGACAACGCAATATGGCAAATGAGCTCCTGACTTCAAATTACGTAGGAATGAAGACACCATCAGTTTAGACTAATTGCAAGAAAAGTGTTGCTGCGGTTATGAAAGAATGTAAAATGTTTGTCATGCCACCGTAATGTCTTAATCATAATCCTGAGTTCTTAGTCACGCCATCCATATGTTGCGTATTTATTTTAGTTGGAACTCTAAAATAGGATTTGCAGTTAGCATACTATAATGTTACAGATCCGAGCTAAATACCTACTCACAGATGTAGAACCAATGGAATGTAAGGCGTGGTACAGGCAGTTATATCATACGGAACGTGAATCGTTGTTGCCTTATTTTAATTATCCCCGTTGGGTGGCATTATTACGAAATAACAGTCATTTCGGACAATCAAAATTCGTTTACAGAATTTGATAGCGGTTGGGTATGAAAAGAAAGGTAAAAGTATAGGAACAGTCGGACAAAGAACTGTATAGTAATTTTTGCTTTTCATAACCAAATAGCGTGACATTTTAAGAATGAAAAACCTGCAGTCATTAATTAAATTAAGATCAATGTATAATGCAAAAATACTTATTCAAACCAAATTGATAAAGAAAAAATGAGACGCTGAGATTCTTTCGCCTTTTTTATATCACCTGCAAAAAATACATATTGGGCTAACCATTCAACCATAAAATTTACTGATAACGAATACAACGCAACCAATGTAGTGTAGGCGTCCAAATAGATAACAATAACGATATATACAAGTGAATGAATATTGAATAGAACGATACGAATCCAGTCAGACCACTTTCTACGTTATGATCAATTGTGACAGGGCACGCCTTCGGGACCACTGGTTTTCCTAATGAGGAGAGTAATATGATAAGAGACAATGCATCATTATTCAACAAAGGTGAACAATCGGACAGTAGTGCAAATGTTATGGCGATCGGACCTAATTGAAATTGTGAAACAGATAATAAAGAGATTGATAATATGGTAGAAATATCGAATGGCGGTGGTGGCGTAATTTAAAACACATCTGTTCTGTACGATATCAAATTAGCTACGAAGGATGTATTTGTAATGCTGTGGTAAATAATACATCTATTACATTCCAATCACATTGTTTACAGTAACCACATTCAACAACAGGATAAATTCGCAAATAGGTATGTTTTGCATGCTTACTTGAGTTCATTCATTAACTATCAAATACGTCACAGTTATGAACGGCACAAATAATTAAACCAAACAAACATAAATCATGGCTGATATCACCCCGCGGAGGATGGCGAAAGAATCTGGTAAGTTCAACCAACCTGCGGTTTCCCGCTCGTGACTCGAATCACTACGACATTCCGAGACCAACGAACATCGATTTTGATACTGATATACACGAACCTGATACACATTTAAGAGACGATGACGTTCATTGCTGGAACCAAACTGAGACACAAAGTGCTCATGAAGGGAAAGCTAGCAACGCAAAGCGAATACACAATAAAAGCGATGAAAAGTTATTGCAGAATTGTACGATCAACAGACTGAGCTTTACCACGCTTTACGGTCAAATGAGACATTATAAAGATATGCCTTTTTCAGTGAAACACATTTGTCACGGAAAAGTTGCAGCGTCTAGTAATTTCTCTGCAGAAATGGGAAAAAAAACTGATACAAGACTGGATCAAGTTCAGTGATAACTGGTTTTTACTATGAATTTAGCGACATTATGATAGTCGAGAGTGCACACTTGAGTAGGTAGGTACTAGATGGTATATCTTGTAAACATTGTACGGATTGAATTTTTAAATAAAAATTTGGTTTGTTGCAAGAGACATAAATTGAGGCACACCATGCGTTTTTCCGTCTGACATACATACATACACATATCATGCCTTTAATCCCTTGCGGGGTAGGCAGAGCGCAAACAGCCGCAAAAAACGGACATTTACGCCACGTCTGACAAATATTTGAGGGTCATTCGGAAAACTGTGTATCGCCATAGTGACAGGTTGTCAGCCCATCGCCTCAAACTGCAATACACACCCTCAAGTCCCTTAGTCGCCTCTTACGACTCCCACGGGAAAGAAATGGGGCGATGCTATTCTAAGCCGGCATCACACGGCAGTCTAAGCCGGCATCACACGGCAGTCTAAGCCGGCATCACACGGCAGATCATCGTCTGACATGAAGGTCTGTAAAACCGCGAAACGATCCAACCAAACCTCACAGTGGATGTGGATTTGTCAATTTTGCGTTTAAAGGCATAAAGTTCAGTAAATAAAACAAATTTGAAGATTTCTTGTAACTTCCACCCAAGGTCTATGTATCGTCTCACTACAGGGCAAAGGCTTCAGATACCTAGATGAAAATTTATTTGGTGGTTGCATTTGCCTTTCAGCATTATTTATTTGTGTATTTTGATGATGTCTTTTTAATTCAGCAGATCATAAGATGCCAATGGCTTTCTTTTTGATGGTATTAAATCAATCTTGTTACGCGAATTTGGAATCGGATACTGAGATTGGCGGAAATTTTCGAGAAATCACCTGAGTTGGGTAACAGGGGTGGAGTCCAAAACTGCACTTTTACAGTTCGAATTTGAGTTGGTAAGAGTTTATTTTTGTCGATTCTTCTTCATTTAAAATCACAAAAGAATCTTAGCAGGATGAAACGCATTCGGTGAAATTGCCATAAGTTTTTTCATTCCAGTGTCAATAACCTTGTCCACGGTGAATACGAAATCTTGAAGCGTGAACACAAATTTTCGAGTAGTTACGCTTTTCGCTCCTCACCAAATATCTGAAGATATCTAGTAAATAACAAAACCTGAGGTGAGATGGATTGCAAATAACTTGAACAAACTGCATACACAAATATTTACGCTTCGCTTCGCTATGGATAATACGCGATATTGAAAAACATTTCTCTTTTGTGACAGCACAATTGGTATATAGAAAATGTGACATTAAAACATATCATTGAGGTCTAATCTACGGCTTTAAAATAAATTTTAAAAACACTTCCAGTGTTAGGCATACAATTTTTGAAAACTAGTAAAATTTTCAAGCGCGAGCAGGATTTGAAACTGCGACTTTCGCATTACTAGTGGCGGGCAAGGAACGAGCTGCGGTAGCCCAGATGGAAGAGACGTCGATAGATGAGCATTTGTAAAAAATTGCTCTTCATAGCATGTTAGTCCAATTAATTTCAGTTTTTCGTTTGTCTGTAAAATGAAGCGTAATTATGAAAAATTAAATAAAGGCGTAACTCAAGGAGTTACTGATAGTACAAACATAATTTAACTGTTCTATACCTACTTAATGTTTTTAGGTCACGTCGGTCACGTGTTCAGGCATTAGACATGGGTACACGTGTAAACTTATACCTAAGTAGATAGTTATAGGAAAGTCAAGCGAGTCTATTATTCAGTAGTTAAAGACGGAAATTGTATCATCGAATCTACAAATTTAAGTCTTGGAAACCTTTCCATAGAAAGTCAAACAATCAGAAGCCTTAGTTTTCGAAGCGTCAATGGATGTTAAAAAGTAAGTGAAAAAATTGCAAAAACGGTGTAGTGGATATATTTGTAATAGAGATGCAATGACTATGGTGGAGCCGTCCATACTTTGGTGACGTATAAAAAATTAAAACGCGTCTGTGCACGTTTTAGAGCCTTTCTGCCAATTTAAACAGTTCTGGTTTCATTTTCAACATGATCATTCAAATATATTACGGCTAATATAGTGCTACTCATTCAACTAGTCGTCAACAGTAAAGTACCGACCAATCAGTGCATCTCTAATTTGTAGACATCTCAATTAAAAAAATGCAAAAAAGAAGCGATGTTACCAAACCAAACATAATGCCGCGTATTTTCTCCAAGGACATCTTATCTTGATATGCGTATCAACAAACACTTAGGCACCTACGTAATTTTTCGTTATTTTGTGGTATAACGTAGTTAGGTTATTTAATGTTTCTTTTAGCCAAGTCGAAACGGAATGCCAAAAGACTTGCAAATTTATTTAAAGTAAAACTATTCATGTACCATCATCAGCACAAAAGTAAACAAAAATATTTCAAGACAGCCTGTCAGATCAGAAAAGATAAGATATGAAGATACCACATGTTCTGAGTGTTGTGTTTAATCTGTGTTTGATGTTTATGATGTAACAATATTATCTGTGTTATCAAAAATTGTTACTTTCACTGATAGATCAGATTACATCTGATGTATCGATCAATCATGCATATTTTATGTAAGGAATGCGATATCTCACTTCTGTTTCACAAATAAATGAAAGATAAATAAATTGGTGTAGGCTAGGCTGGGCGTATCTCTTTTTATAAGACTGATGACGGTGGAGTAAGCGGGTTCACACCCTCCGGCCAGATGGACCGGCGGCTTAAAAAAGGCGGCTGGTAGCGACTAGATGACGAAATCGACAGGTCGTGCCCTTTGGCGGACTGCAATTGGCTGATGTGTGATAAAAAAGTGCAGGTAGACCAAAGTCCGTAAACCAAAAGTATTTCAGTGTCATGGTCTGATCGTACCTATTTGCAAAGATTTTGGTACCTACACCGTCGCTTGCAACCAATATTAGGTCTGTTCGGTACTTATGCAAGTCAAGTCGCAATCGTTGTAGTTGTCATGATAGATTATTAGATGGAGAACCTATTATCTGACAACCTGTCTCTATGGCGATACACTGACAACCTGCCTCTATGGCGATACACAATTTTCCGAATTACCCTCAAATATCTGTCAGACGTGGCGTAAATATCCGTTTTTGCGGCCGTTTATGCTCTGCCTACCCCACAAGGGATAAAAGGCGTGATATGTGTGTGTGTGTGTGTGAGAACCTATTATTGTTCCAGGGATCAATCTGATTGAACACAAAACAGATTTAGCGCACAGGAAACATGCAGTATAAGCAACAGAGTCCATTGAATGTAATGCAACTGTGTTTATTTCAACCATACGGTGTGTAAGGGACGGTGTACCGAAAACTTTGCAGGCATGATCAGACCATGAAACTGAACAACTTTTTCTTTGGAGGATATGTTGGTAAACGAGAAAAAGTCTACTTCCCATAGGTACATAATTCCCGATCATCTGGCTGACTTTCTTAGGAAACTCGAACTAAAAACTTGTTTTCCAACATCTAGGATCAATAGTGAAAGTTGTTCAGTTTCATGGTCTGATCATGCCTGCAAAGCTTTCGGTAAACCGTCCCTTTAACCCTAAATCCTAGATACAGTAATATCGTCACTTAGTTTAGTGCTATGACTATGAAAACAAAATGTATTTGTAAAAGGTGTTTTCTAGCTAAACTAAAATGTGTTATAGTAAACACGAGTAGGCGATTATTGTGACGAGTAGGCAGGTTCTACTGGCCTTTACGATTGGTCAGCTGCCTTCGCTATATACAATTAACGACCCACATAAAATATAATCGATATTAGATCTAGAACTCACCTTTATATCGATATGCCAAGAAGTTACCCAGATCTGGAACAATGAACAGCTGGATAAATATAACTTGTGTATTGTCAACAAAACTGCATGGAATTTGAATAATTAATTTTAAATGAAATGATGTAAGAGGATATGCCGTGAGATACTGGCTTAGAATAGCAACACCGAAATACAACACATAGGTGTCGTAAAAAGCGAATGAGGGTTAAATTCGTCCAGGGACTGGACAGCAGCGTTCCCTGTGAAAGCATTATCTTGCACTGCGATCGCCAATCCGCTTGTCTTGGTGAGTATGGCAATACCCAAAAATAGGGTGCGGACCATGTCCAGCAGTGGACTGTTGTGTTGTGGATGTTAATGTAAGTAAATAACTATACTTGGATGAAAGCTAAATCATGACTATCACGTGCAGAACTATAAATGATTAATACAAAGTGACCTTAACGTATGTTAAACATAATCACATAGACAGAACACGTTACAACCTATTAATATTTCATAGCCAAAGGCGAACGTCCTGCCAATACGAATATTTCCAACTCACCGGTCAGAAAGCAAACGAGATATCCAAAAAAATCCAACCAGTAACTAATACATCTATCCCTTTATCGCAAAAATAAAGGAAAGATCACACACACTGATTTGAGTAGAGACGTCACTAAAGTCACTGCACTGATAACGGTTTATCGATGATTTAAATGGTGGAATATTTGAATATGGAAGTCGCGCGCGAGTGCGCACGCGCACCGTCGCAGAAGCACTGACAGGCTTCGCGCGAAGGCTGTGATGGAGCGCTTTGCGTAACTAAACAGACACCGACGGGCGAAAGACGTATATTCGATAAAATTAAGTTTATAAACACATCTATTACATGATTTAAATGAAATAAGTAGATATCATTAATGAGCGCTTAATTGATTTTCAAATATCTAGGATCAAGGTCTTATTAACAAAAAACAGCTTATTTTAATGGTTTTGATAACCACACCGTTAATAGAAATCAGATTTTAAAATGTTATTGTTATAGATTATATTAAAGTAATTTTCTTGAAATTGGAAATACCTAAATATAATTTACTACACGTAAATTAGAACAAAGTGAGCACAAAAGTCTTGAAATTAGCGTAAAATGCAAAACAGTAAGAATGCCAACTATATAAAAAAACACAATTATCGATGAGTAGAGGAGGCAAATTCTTAGTTCTGTTCTAGAAATAGAGGTGACGTTATCATGTAGTAACTTCTGCAACACCTGTATTATGTATTTTGTACAGCCCGCAAACATGTACAAGAGATGCATTCCTGGATACAATAGGTGCAAACGATATATTTAAGTAGTACCTACCTACTTATTTTTTTTCATTTTTCGACCTATATTCCATTAGGAATCTCCTTTCGGCTAGATATACTCTTTTAATTACTCCTCGTATTGTAGATCGTCATCTATCATCATCACCAAAAGCTATAATACAACAGGCCACTGCTTTACATAGGTCCTATTTAAGGGTTAAGTCGCTTTATGTCGACTTTCATCAGTGTTGCTTTCATTATGTTGGTTAACTGTTTTCCTAACACAGGAATTACTTTTCTTAGTTTTGGTAGTACGCAGTAGTATCATATATTATCTGTGGTTTTGGACATACTTTAGCCTCATAATTGTTTTATATACAGGGTGTAAGGGACAGCCCTCCGAATACTGATCGGGTGGGTGCATGCAAGCCCTAGAAACATTTTATGTCAGGAAACGACAAAAAATATTTGGCCTCCCATACAAAATCAAGATCAGCTGACTGCAATTACTATGGGAAGTCAATTTTTTTGTCGATGATGTCCGACACGAAAAGAAGAAGACTAGTGAATAAGAAAATAAACAATAGGTAAACATACACATTCCTACATTAAAAGCCACATGATAAACACATTTATCAACATTGCGTTAACTAGGACAAAAATTATATCAATGTTATGTCAAATCTCCTCGTAATCATAACATAAATAAGGGCTGTTATGGCAACACCACTTTCATATTTAACCAGCATTTTTTATGGTGTACTTTTATGGGTGTACCATATACGTCGTAATCGCTGTGGTTAGTACACCATTATGGCATTTAGCCGGCAATAGAGAAAGCTAAAACGCTCAGCAAATAACAATCAGTCATTTATAAAACGACAAGACAAGTGAGGGACGACAAATGTTGAATCCTAAAGAGGAAAGGACTGCAAAGGTACTTAATATGTACGTACCATATAAAAAAGAGCACATTGGCCAGTAGAAGGAACGTTCGATGCGGTGGGAATGGGTTGGAGAGCGCAGCTTAAGAAGGCATTGTACAGAGAAACTCACGTGCGGTTGGATACTCAAACTGCCAATTTAAGTCTGACTCCAGGGTCCATCCGGTCGTTGATGATTCGGTGTCCCACACGAAAAGAAGAAGAAGTCTTATGCGCGCGGCAAAACAACGGTCCAAAGTCCTAACTGTCCAACCCAGCCTCATCTTGACTGTAGCTGGTGGGCTGGTAAATTACGATGTATGGAAACGCCTTAGGGTACCCTATGTCAGTTCAATGTCGCTCATTCATGACACGTCTGTTGATGATAATGAACAAATAGAAAAAAAAACGGATTATGATTAGCATATGGCGGTTACAAACACGTCTTCATCTTATTTGAAATTTTGATATGAGAAATAGGTATCGGTATTACGTAAGTAATAGATATACAACATCTGTCGATAATAAGACTAAAAGAAAGCTAATTACCCAATACAACGAAAGCCGATTTGTCTAGAGCGTTACGCAATCTTATCAATTTACAAAATGGACAATCAAATATTTGATGGACATTGGAGTCCGTCGTATTCATTGAAAATGTTATCAATCGTCACCTAAGCGATACTATCTATTATTTCAATAAGTACCATATGAGATGTCCACGTAACTAATACAAAGATTATCCCATAACAAGAAAAAACACTTAATGATGTATCAGTTGAAAATTTTGAGCGACACGACAATAGGCAGGTTACGCGTCACTTTGTTACGACAAATGAGATGGAAAGTCAAAGAAATGTTTCCCAGGGTCGTGACGGTCCTATGTTATCTCATTTTGGTGATATAGAGGAAACAATGAAAGTTGGTGATGTAAGAACTGTAATAGCTGTGGGAATTGGGGTTCCACATGAAAGGATCAAAGATGACAGTGATCTGGAGATAAGTGGACCAGATGTTTTTTTAATTTGCTAATTAAAATAGGTCATGCCGGATTCACATGCAGGTATGTAAGAAAACATCTCGAAGACACTCATCGTCACACTATGATTCCCTGTAGACTGTCCCTGTAGACACACAAGAGCGCAGAAAGATTCAAAGAACGAAAAGAAGAAGGAACAACCAGATTCATAAACATTAACAGCCACAACAGTCCACTGCTGGCCATGGGCCTCCTTCAATCGGAGGGGTATTGTTATACTCACTACGATTGGCAGTGGGATTG
Organism: Tuta absoluta; assembly: GCA_027580185.1. Classification (NCBI taxonomy): domain Eukaryota; kingdom Metazoa; phylum Arthropoda; class Insecta; order Lepidoptera; family Gelechiidae; genus Tuta; species Tuta absoluta. The sequence continues at coordinate 2,829,724 of JAQAHW010000003.1, forward strand.
GCGAACGCAATGCAAGATGTTGCATTCGCAGAAAACGCTGCTGCCTGTTCCTTGGATGGATTATCCATCAGTCGTTTTTTACGACACCCACGGGTAGATTTGGGGTGATGCTACTCCAAGCCGGCGTCACAGTATACAAACAGACTCGATAGACAAATATTTGAATTCATCACCCAATATTCGGGGTGTAAGGGACAGCAGATATTGATAGGGTGCTTGCAGACCGCAGACATAAAACTCAACCACTTTGACCCAGAAACATATGTCAGGAAACGACAAATAAATGATCTCTCATACAAAATCACGATTAGCTGACTGCATTTATTATGGCTATTAAAAAGAAAATTGCCGTTACCTGAAATGGTCTCAATGCACTCTATCAGTATTCGGAGGGCTGTCTCTTACACCTTGTTACTTGGAGAAATATGAATTATACTTCGAAGCTCAGACACAAGGCGTGTTTATAGCAATAAATAATCAATTAGTTATTAACCAGTGGCACAGCTATGCTATCGGGCTTGCTCGTCTATAAATGAGAATAAAGCTGCATTCCCGGTTGAATGGAAAGCAACGAAAGTGGACGCTGAAAGTGGTTCCGATATCTCCGGAAGGCTCACTCAGACTTACAATACAGGGTGCGAATAGGCAGGGGGCTGTTGCTTTATTTGTTGGTCTCGTGGGTTATTCAGTCGACGAACAACTCGATGAACTGGAGGGGGAACCAGACGATATTATTTATAAGGCATTGGTATTAACCCATTTTTAATTTCCGTGTGATGTCGGCTTAGAATAGCATCATTCCTCTTTCTTTCCCGTAAGTGTCGTAAGAGGCAACAAAGGGATTCGAGGATTACATGTGTATAGGCGATAGGCTGATAACCTGTCACTATAGTGAGACACGATTCTTCTGAAACGGCCCTCAAATATTTGTCAGTTAACGCTCTAACCCCGCAAGGTATAGGCGTGATATTTGTACATACATTTTTATTTCTGTTCATTAAGTACGAATCAAAATGTTGTGTAAGATTTATTAATTTATCGAATTTATATGAGCAGATTATTAAATATCATTGAAAATGAAACTTCGACTTCTATAAGTTTTTTGAATATTGATTTATTAACATTATGTGATTTTACACTCTTTATTTATCTGGTTGGTAAATGATTTGCATTGTGAAAACCATCACAATTCAATATTGCACCAATGAGGTTCTGCACCTTGGCACCTTGTACAACATTCATTATTTTGGACCCCTGCTGGTCTGTTATATAAACTTATACATATTTTATAGGAATTATGTCATTGTGAGACGTATTTTATTACATTAAATTGACCTTTAGTAAGGAGAGTTACTACGGAAAATAAATTGACAGGGACGCAACAACTTTGAATAACGTTTATGGATTTAAGTAGAATTTTTATTAGGAAACTGACGAGAACTCTATAAATGGATAATTGTAAACAAACTAAATGATAAGACGTAAGAACGGGTATTAGATAATTAAGTACATGGAATCCATACGGTTCCAAATTAGAAAGCATTTACCTAGATACTTCCTAATATTTCCAATAAGATGAAAAAGTTGACGAAACAAAAACCTCGTCTCATTCTCTTCGCCGTCACTCAATACGGTGAAAGCACGATTGCATGGACGGTGCAAAAAGTTGGAATGATCAATAACCCTGCTAGTTTTGATGCTTGTGAAGCGTGGGAATTTCATCAAGTCATCATCAAGTTTACTTGAGAAGCTGACAGCTAGCTGCGTCGTCATCTAATCGGCCTCACTGCCCTCAATTCGGGATTTAAAAAATCTTAACTTACCTATCACATTAGCCGCTGATGCAGCCATTGCAAGTAGATTACACTCTACAAGATTTTCAAGCAACTGACACCCCACCGGCGGGGGCTCGGAGGTCCCTCATTTGTTCCCCATTTTGCGAATGGAACGGCAAATGAAATGGTGTGAACGGTAGGCACACCGTGTAGATTCAAGCCAGTCCGTTCTTTCCAAAACAACTCGAAAGCCTAGTCGCGCCCCAACCACACCTAACTTCTCCGGTTTAGCCCTAGCTCCCCACCAAATAGTCAGGTGTAGATTGTGCCGTCCAAAGTTCAAAGGTTAATTTATTACTCATTAGTTTTGAGTCTAACAATGTAAATAGTACAAAGTAAAGATGGTTGAATAAATATCATTCAAATACAAAAATTACATCTTGGAGATACACTCAAATTAACATGTAATGTATACGGATATAAGCAAAGAAAGAATTCACCCACATACACACATGTATCACGCCTATAATCCCTTGCGGGGTAGGCAGAGCGTAAACTGCCGCAAAAAACGGACATTTACGCCACGTCTGACAAACATTTGAGGGTCATTCGGAAAATTGTGTATCGTCTAGTGACAGGTGGTCAACCCTACAATACACACCCTCGAGTCCCTTAGTCGCCTCTTACGACTCCCAAGGGCAAGAAATGGGGTGATGCCATTCTAAGCCAGTATCACACGGCAAAGATTCAAAGATAATGAATGAAATGAAAAGAACCAAATTTATCAATGAGCGCTGGAATTTCTATCAACCCAACTTGTTTGTCGACGGACGTATGCGTACGATAACAAAGTTAAATCACTTGTCAATTTTGTCGCTATTGCAAACTTGGCGCTGACCAAAAAACAAACAATGAAAAAATACACGCAAGCAGCAAGCACATCAGACTGGACAGGTATTAAACGAAAATGCAGTCTGACTACTCACCTAAATGCCAACGCTTTCTGAACGATAAACGTAGGTGTATTATTTACGGAACTGTACCTAAAGGTCACAACACGACGAGTATTCCTGTAAAAAGTACATGTATTATTTAAAAACGTTCTATTTCTTACTAGATACTCGTAACATAAGATAAATGAGATCAAGAGAAGAGACGACGTGAAGCTTCAGAACATACAAATTCAAAAAAGTTTTTAGCAGGGTTCTTCTTGTGGCCAGTGTTCGGCAATCACAGCTGACGGGCAGGCGTTCGTGATCTGTCGACCTCCGTGAAGAAGGCTGTCTTAACCAGCCGAAACGTAGAGGGCTAAACTATCTATCAGCCATAAACAAGTAAACGCATAAAAACTCTGACACCGGGGTTCATCTGATGAACGACTGACTGACCACACGAAAAGAAAAATAAACAAATAAGTCACGTAAACCTAAATCAGGGTTCCCTATTCTTAAGAATAGATTTGTCTTGGAGGATCGCTCCTTCTGTAATCGCCTTTTATTACGACCAAAACTGAATTCTTTTTGCCCTAAACTGGGAAGGAATGAATCAGCTTATAACGGGTAAATGCCTGTGGTATGCTTTATAAATACAGCGATAGCACCACATGGCACGGACCAAGACCGGTATTTTGTTTTATATAGGGTACCTACAAGTGTGGAGTATGGAATTTGATTCATTTCAAGTCGTCGCGTTCCAGAATCCTTGAAAGTCTTTAGGTCTATACTATCAATACATTCACTATCGAAAAACGAACTGTTGTAGTGATAGGTTTTCCGCCTATAGCCTAAAATTGCAATACACATGTAACCCTCGACTCATTTAGTGGACTCTTACCATACCCGCGGGAAAGTAATGGGGTGATGCTAAAGCTACTGGTGCTATTCTAAGCCGATTTCACACGGCTCTACTATAAATTTCCCTTGAAAATAAGGTTTTTCCCTGGTCATACTGACCATTGTATAACATGAAACCACTACAAACTTCTGGCAGTTTTTGTACCCTATATGAAGTATCATGACCGCGTGCCTACTCAATAAACTTAAGTTCTCGAAACCAGACTCTGCATAAATAGATCTAGTGGAATACTAGGCCTGCAAAACATCTGCCTGGGGCTAGTTTTATTTCTGGATGAATGTGGTATGTTGCATCTTACAACTTGATAGTGAGTCACCATCAGCGTGAATTCCTTTCGGATGATGAGGACGACATCACAGTAGCTGCTGCTGCAGCCATTGCAAGTAGATCACACTCCACAAGCTCCTCAAGCAACCGACGCCCCCGCTGGCGACTCCAAGGCCGCGATTGGGCTGGTTGTTGAACAACAACAATAACTTTTCCGGGTGAGCTCCTGCCCCCCAACCAATCATTAAGGGATAGGTTTCAAAGCCCCGGGGCTTAAATCAAAGAAAAAACACAGCGTAAATACAGGGTGTAAGGGACAGGTACAGATTGTTGTCGTAAGGGTCGATCACGAATATATGTAGATGATCAGAAGATTTAAATTAGAAAACAGAAAATTGTAACAGAAAAACTCCGTTCAAGTATGCTAACACCTTCGCAATTATAGTCTTAGCTGAACATATTACAGGAAAAGAAGCTAAGTCCGTGACTTCATTGTGTACCTTCCTCAAACGGATTCCGAATACAGATAAGAGAATGAGATAACCGATTGAAATACACATGCAAAAAGTAAGTACACACTCGCTGGCAGGTTTAAAGGAACAAATAATTGCGCAATGAGCTTTCTCCTTTACCCTTGTGGCGTCTGCAATTTCTATCTCCGTCACTCTTCATACAGTGAATGAATCTGACAGTGAAAAAAATCGAAAGTGATCCTTCTCACCACCTCAGAAGCGTCAACCGATACTGGAAAGGTGATAATTAATACTTGAGGCTCATATCACGTGCTGTGACGGCCATTGGATTTATCCACTGTGAAACAAATATGGCGAAACCTGACACCATTGTCACTGTCAGTCTTCTTGTGTTGTTAGAGTTGTACAGTCAAGACCTTGACAGGCTACACAGTTTTGAATTTGGATCGCCTTATTGTGAGGTGCATAAGATTTAAATTTGCGTTTGACTGTCTAGCCTGTCAAGATCTTAACTGTACATTACAAGTGTGAATACCTACTAAACATAGCTCACAGTAAAAAAAACTATGTAGAGAGAATTTTACTAGGGACAAATAGAAAAGACGGGCTAGTGATAAGGAACAACTTTCCCCAAGGAACTTAGGTCGAGATAAGACAAACATAAGTACTTTATGTTTCCCTAGTAACTCAAATCAACTGATCTTATATAGAGGGTGTAAGGGACAGCCCTTCGAATATTAACAGGGTGTATGCAGACCATGACACCGAATAACTTTCCTTAAGAAAATATTCAGGAAACGTCACAAGATTTGGGACTTCCCATAGTAAGGCCGAATATTTTTTGTCGTTTCCTGACACATGTTCCTAGGGGAAAGTTGTTTAGTGTGATGGTCTAAATGCACCCTATCAGAATTCAGAGTGCTGTCCCTTACACCCCGTAGTTTTTCGCATTTCGACTTATGTTCCCTGGGAAAATGAAAATGAAATGAAAATGAAATAACTTTATTCAATGTAGGATAGCATTATCACTTATTGACGTCATGATCGGTCATTGTAAAAAAAAGAAATTTGCATAACGCAATCTTCTTCTTTTTATAACAATTTTGTATTGTCCTAATAGAAAACCGTCTCGGGCGGGATAAAAAAATAAAAATAAAAATAAAGGCACTGCCTCGGGGCTGGCCAGGTTAATCACACAGCACGTAACTTTACGCCACCACCATTTGTAAACGACATTTGTTTCAAATTTTAGTCAAGATTTCCAAAGCGTGTTATTAACATGCGTATAATTAACCGGACCCCCTGAACAGGAAAAACCCCCCAAAAAACCTGCCCAGAAGTGCTCCTACTCTAAATTAACAATCTTTCTAGGCGCTAAACTGCCCTAGCTAATTTTGGAAATAACGAATAATATAAGTATATGTATAGCCCAAAAATGGCTACATAAAAAAAAATTATAATAATAACAAAAAATTGCAGTAGATAAATCTACTTGTTTCGTCTAATAAAATATTTACTTTATACATTTGAATTAAACCCATGGAGATTTATCTTGCATATAGTCTGATATTTCATAATAGCCTTTCTTGTACAATTTTTGTTTAATTACTGGTTTAAATTTATTTAAGGGTAAGTCTTGAATATCTTTAGGAAGTTTGTTATAAAAGCGTATACAATTGCCCTTAAAAGTTTTGCTTACTTTACTAAGCCTGCTCATGTGCACGGCAAGTTGCTCCTTATTTCTAGTGTTAAAATTATGCCTGTCACAATTTTTCTTAAAAGAATCTATATTTATTTTTACGTACACTAGATTTTCGTATATGTACTGTGACACAAATGTCAATATGTTGATTTCTTTAAATTTCTGTCTCAAGGAGACTCGAGGTCCCAATTTATAAATTGAACGAACAGCCCGTTTCTGCAGAACAAATATATTGTTTACATCCGCAGCATGGCCCCATAATAGTAAGCCATAAGACATTAAGCTATGGAAGTAGCTAAAGTAAACTAGTCTTGCAGTGTCTACATCAGTGAGATGTCTTATTTTTTTAACTGCGTATGCTGCTGAACTCAGTCTCTTCGACAATTTCTCAATATGTGGCCCCCATTGGAGCGAGGCGTCCAAAGTTATGCCTAAAAATACAGTTGAGTCTGCAAGGTCCAACTTTTCATCCTTTACCTTAATAATTGTAGAGCTTGGTTTAACATTTGGTAATACAAATTTGATACATTTAGTTTTCTTTTCATTCAATAGTAGGTTATTTACTGTAAACCATTGCACTACATCGGTAATAGCTTTGTTCACGTCATCATAGTTGAGTTGTTGCCTCTTTACTCTGAAAAGTAGAGAGGTATCGTCCGCGAACAAAACTATATCGCACGTTGAAAGCGTTACCGTCACTATACGAAATATGCATGTTTTTTAGTAAAAGCGCCATCTGTGTTTACACGTTGCAAAGAATATAATGCAAAGACACCTATTTTTCTAGCTACATTACAAGTGCCTGGGTTAAGTAGTGTCGGTATGCAGTTTTTACCAATTTGGTACTAAGTAAAATGTAATAGTGACATATTTTGTATAGTGACATGTATGGCATATATTATAGAGTAAACACTGAGAGGAAAATCGTCATATTTTGTTAAGTGTCATTCTGATATTAATTTTCTTTAATAAAGTGTTAAAGAATTACTGAAATAACGTATTTATCCATAAAGTGTCATTTTTACATTTAACTTTTATGAAGAAATGAAATGAAGAGTTAAAATCAAAGCGTCATTTTGAGTATAGTGTCTATATATCTTCACAAATTGTTACTAAACATTTAAAACAAAACGTCATTTTCAATTTAATGCCACTTTTCCTTTCATTGTTTAATAACAATTGGAACATACGTTTCAAAATAAAATGACCGTTTACGTTTAGTGTCTTTTTTAATGTCTTACAATTGAAATTTTTCTCTCAAAATCATGTCATGTTAAAAATAGTGACAGTTTAGTCTGAAAATATTTTAACTAATTTTGTATGTGATACCGCACAATCCTTTCATTTAATGCTTTAGGGCAGTGTTATTAGAGTAATTTAATGAATTTGACTAGTTTTTTAAAATCAGGAGTGTATTTGTATCCATACAGGCTTTTAATCTTTGCAATATTAGAAGTTATGTATCCAACGAATCAATACCAAATAGACAGATTCAAAAAACTAATTTACTTCTAATATTTTGGTTTGATTGGCTATAAATTTAATAAGTATGGTCTTATTTGATTTAATGCCCAAAGTCGTTTAATTTGAAGTAGATTGATTAGGGATCGGTAAGTGATTTTAGACTCTATTGTATACATATTTGACGTGAAAGTTTTTATTTCCATACTAAATAACTTAAATAATAATTGAATTAATTGGTTTTGTAATGATCGGTTTAATTCGTAGAGCTAGTTCATAAAAGCATCATACTTAGCTTGTAATTGCACATAATTCGTTTGAATAGTGTAATATGGTCCAAATTCTCCAGTATACTGTATCACTGGCTAATGTTATACCTTTAGTTTAAAGTTTAAGTTTAAAAAGAAAATAGGCAAGGAAAATAAATTAATTTATCTCATTATTTAATCCATCAGTAGTTGAATTAGTAAGAGTGTTAATAGGTATAGGATAATAATTCTTAGAATTCTGTGCATCGGAGCTTTAACCGCTATCCCCCCTGCTTACACAACATACATGTGGTACAAATTGAGGACTAAAGGTGCATATATCAAGAAGATTTTTCTTGATTTCATGATGTTTATTCTAATCTTTGACTATAATCAGTACCATGCAGTACCATGACATGAATCAACATCTTTAAAACCTTTTTTTTAATTAGTAAACTGTTCTATTTTTATCATTGGTCAGCAAAGGTAGAGAGTCAGCACTGATGTTGGTAACAGTGGCATCGTCCTTGTTTTTCATTAGTACTTAAATTTAAATAAACAGAAGATAAATACCCATAGTAGCGAGACTTTTGGGGTAGATACTGGATCGACAATTATCAATATCACTCCTGCTCTATTTATTTAGCAGTGTACGGCATATATCGTGCAATAAACGTTTACGTTACAATACCAAGATTGTTTCAGATGTCAAAAAGTAAATTTTTAGCACAGTGAATACAGTTGTAATAGCAACGCCAAATTTATTTAAAAAACATGTTTTTGTCAACCGGAGGGAATAATTTATACACAGTCGTTCTGTAATGTAACCATGTAACAGTTCTTTAAAGAGTACCTACTCAACAGTAAAATTTACCTACCTACTACTTGTTTAGACATTCTTCAATTTATAAGAAGTGAAACATGTATTATTTGAAATCAATTAGCTGAGGTTTTCTTCAGGCAGCTCATGATACTGAAAACGGGAAGGACAAACAAACTATAAGAATAAAAAGTGACATATTTAGGAGGAATGGATATTTTAAAATGCTTTAAATTAATACTTATTATAATCAAAGTTCAGGGGAGAGGGGTTAGTTAGAGTCATTTTGTTTCTTGTTTGTAGGTAGTACAGTGGAAAAAGTATAATATTCTTATAATATGCTGGCATTATACGGCAAACTAACTAATAGTTTTTATTATTTGGCTAGGTTTTATATCTATATTAATAAATTTTGTTTTACGATGCTTATGTCACTAAACGAAAAGTATTCTGATTTTAACTGTAATAATGACACTATACAAAAAAATACACGAAAAACATAAATAAATAATTTAAATATAATCATGCGGGTTTGAATTCATAAGCAGCTTAAAAGAAATACATTTTTTTATATTTGTCAAAAACAACGAAATCTCGAATTTCTTTAATTTTGTAAAAATGTTAAAATTAAATTTTCAAAAATTGACCAGCACTTTTCTCAAAAGCAGGTTTTTTGTATAGTGACGGTAACGGTTTCAACGTGCGATATCATGTTTTTCTTTAACTAGATATGGTAGATCATTAATATATACAAGAAACAAAAAAGGACCAAGAATCGAACCCTGCGGAACGCCCATTCTTATCTTTGATCCAGATGATCTTTCACCGTTGACATCGACCTTTTGGATTCTATTGTTAAGATATGATTCCAAAAGACTAAGAGCGTGGTCTTTTACGCCGTAGTGATGTAGCTTCCTGACCAGAGTATCATGATGAACACAATCAAACGCCTTGGACAAATCACAAAACACACCTACTGCATCATGAGATTCCTCCCAGGCTTCGATTATATGATTGATGAGATCCACACCTGCATCAGTAGTAGAGCGACCACGTGTGAAACCAAATTGCTGCAGGTGCATTAAGTTATTACGATAAAAATGTCCTTGCAATTGATTTAAAATAACTTTTTCAAAAATTTTACTTAGTGTTGGTAGTATTGATATAGGTCTGAAATTAGTAGGGGGTCTTTCTTCAGCACCGTAAAAATCATTGTCTTGGCCTAAAATATGCACATCTTGCTATAATGAGGAGCAGTATTTTTTATATGGTTAGTACGGCTATTAGTACGATTGGAGAAGCATTAAAAAATTATAGGGATATTACACTTTATTTATAAAAAATATAAATGCCCCCCAAATTGATGCTCTCTGGCGTGTCCAAAAGTCGACTTGTGACATTCCTGGGTTTTTATTTCGATAACTATTTATGATACGTATTTGTGTCGATGTTCACAGACCTTCTATATGTTGTAGTTTAACTACAATCAATATTTAATCATACTTATAACAGTTTAGCGAGTTAGAGAATAAAATGAATTTGTCCGCGTAAAATCCTGGGATTCTCTGGCCCGTAAAAAACATCGCGCACATCACTACTTTGTAGACGTGCGCTGTTGGCATTCTTGCTGCTCAAAAGAGTCATTAGAGACGCAGCAGCGGGAGTTGGTGCACGCATGACTCGCTGTTACATTTTGGATTCATCGAGGCAAGCAAGTGTTTCTCTGGCTTTGGTACACCTATACATTTGAGTTCTCTGCCAAAGTTAATAATTAATTGACCAGTCATAATGTTGTGATTTTGTTCAAGTAATGTAGCTTTTTGGGTGGTTAGCTGGTTGTGTAATTACGATTATATTAGCTTTTACGGTTTAAGAGTTATTCAAAATAATCACAACTTTTCGTTTTCTCTGGCATTGATTTCTCTGGATTCTCTGGCGTAAATGCCAGAGAAATAAAAAAAAATGCCAGAGAAATCAATCTATGATATTTTGAATTGTTTTTTTTTTACTATTATTTTATTTGACATGACAAATAATAGTTGTTAATTATACTCATACAACTACATGTTGAAACTATATGATTATAATAAATTATGAGAATAAGATCTCCATCAATAAAGGCTGTTCTAATAATAAGTTGTTAATATTAGTAATAGCTTTTAATTTAAATAATTCGTTAATATTTTTTTTAAATCATCGTGATAATTATGATAAATAATGACTGACATTAATAAATGATACAAATAACGAATTTAAAGTTATGAGTTTGATTTCTCTGTCCTATTTGATTGATTTCTCTGGTGAGATTTTTTTAAACTTGTTTTTCTCTGGAACTATAAGTGAGAAACGAGGGCCAAAGGTATAATTTTTTATCTTTTGAGATATATTTTCAATATCCTTTGGTATTATTTTAATTAACTCAAAATTCAAATTCGCCAGAGAAATCACGTGAAATCGCATGGTCCGGAGAAATACCCTAGGGTCAGTAGTACTACCAGCTTTAAACAAGGGAATAACTTTACTATGCTTCATCAAGTCAGGAAACACGCCACTGTCTACACAGTCATTAAAAATACATGCTAGGTATGGAGAAATGCAATCGATTATGGAACTAATAATTTTAACAGAGAGGCCGTGGAGATCTGAAGTATTTTTCATTTGTAAACTTTTAAATACTTTTATTATTTCAATGTTACTAACGTGAGAAAATTTAAAATATTTATCACAATGGTTTACATTATCTTTTAGAATAGATTCAGCGAGAATAGGGCATGAGTTTAACGATTTGGTAGTCGAAACTGGAATATCAGTAAAAAATTGTTCAAAAGCGGAAGCTACTTCCAAATTAGTATTTTTAATTTCATCGTTTATCATAAGTTTATAATTTTCATTACGACGTTTAGATTTTCCAGTTTCATTATTTACAAATTTCCAAGTGGTTTTGATTACGTTTGTGCTATTCTTTATATTATTTTTGATGAAGTTAGATTTAGCTATTGCACAAACGTTTCTAAAAGTTTTAGAGTAACGTTTTACATAATCAGCAAAAGTTTTTGATTGATTATATGTTCTTTCTTCATACAGATCGTATAACTTCTGCCTGCTTCTATGCATTCCAACTGTGGCCCAGTCACTAAATGATAATTTTGTGTTAACTTTAATTTTCTTAGATTTAAATACATTGTCATATTCTTTTTTGGCAAGACTAAATACTGCGTTATATAATTTATTTGGATTTTCGTTATATGGCAATTCAGGTAATTTTTGCAAAATATTTTCTCTATATCGATTTAGCCTACTTTCATTTACCGGTACACACGTAATATCTTGTTTAGGTGCCTGCTCAATGTAAATTTTTTTGGGAAAAGTTGTTCCTAATCACTAGCCCGTCTTGAAGTAGTAAAATTACACCCCACATTTAAGTTAATACCAGCATTTAGTTTGGGTAGCATTGGTTCATCGTCTATTCCTTAAAAGTGATCCGTCAATAAAAGAGCGCAAAAAAACGTGAATAAAAAAAAAAAATAACAAATAAACCTCGCCTTCATGACTGTACTTTGATTGAATAGACTAAGCAAATAGTCGCACTTTCTCGTGATTTTTCCCAATACATACATACACAAATCACGGCTTTGTCCCTTGAGGGGTAGTCAGAGTATTAATGGCCGTAAAATACAGTAGCTATTGCCACGTTTGACAAATATTTGAGAATACGTTTCAGAAAATCCGTGCAGCGCTATAGTGACAGGCTGTCAGCCTGTCATTTTAAAATGAAATACCACGTGAAATACACATGAAACCTGAGTCCCTGAGTCGCCTTTTACGACACCCGCGGAAAAGAAGAAGAGGTGTGATGCTATTCTAAACCGGCATCACACGGCAAAGTCGACAATATGATTTTTCTTTTTCAAATTATTATGTGTGGTGGTTTTGCCAATGTTTGCGATCGATGACGCGCGACGAATCACAATCGGGAATTCGAAATGAGAATGTCCTTGCGCGGGAGTCGAAAGCTAATGTAATTTTGCAAGCATGTTCGTGTCGTGCCATCGCGTTCGGAATTCAAATTATTGTCAATGTTTTTAAAGAGCAACTGTGTCAATGATTAACGTTGTTTGGATGGTATGTGACAATGTGTTTGTTCCATAAATTAAGGAAAATAACTCTAAAATAATAGAAGATTAAAATTAACATACACATATAACGCCTGTTATCCCTTGCGGGGTAGGCAGAGCGTAAATGGCGGCCAAAAACGGCCATTTTCGCTACGTCTGACAAATATTCGAGGGTCATTCGGAAAATTGTGTATCACCATAGTGACAGGTTTTCAGCCCATCGCCTAAAATTGCAATACACCCCCTCGAGTCCCTTAGTCGCCTCTTACGACTCCCACAGGAAAGAAATGGGGTGATGCTTCACACGGCAATTATAATTAATTAAAATTAAGTACCAATATAATCGATAACTACGAAGTGGCTGCCATACAATTAGGCTGACGTCTGCAACGCAACAGCTAAATAGATAGATAGATGAACATTTTATTGCTTACAACATACACAATAAAAACAAAACAAAACTAATAAATAAAATGATCAGCCATAAACCTACCTAATGTAATACTATCACAATAAGCCATATTTGACAGCTGTCATCTCCATACTAAAAGAGATGTCAACAAAAAGAAAAATGGACCCTCTGCCATACCATTATCACGTATGTGACCTAGGTAAAAATGCCATACTGTACCTAGGTAAAAATTAAACTGCAAGAATACCGCTCTATGACTCAGACTTCGAAGTACCTACAGTGCTACAATAACATGACATTTTACCATGCAAAATTAGATGGTTTCATATTACGCAGGCTACGTTATGATAACATCAGACTATTATAACTGTTTTACCTTGTTTACAGTAGCAACTTTACGTCTATTTTAAGTGTAGGAGGTAGATTTTTATCATAATCTTAACAAACTTTTATTTTAGTTATAATTTGCATATTATTGTCAATTTTAGAAACAAACTTCCTATCATCTAGACATTTTAAGATACCATCCCCTTTGTCCTCCAAATAAAATCTTTTATCAATCCCGCTTTCATATCCAAACAATTCAACTGTATCGAATCTTATCTTGCATACATACGTAGGTATATCACTCCTTTATCCCTTGAGGGGTAGGCAAAGCGTAAACAGCCGTAAAAAGGACATTTACGCCACGTCTGACAAACATTTGATGGTTATTCAGAAAATTGTGTATCGCCATAGTGACAGGTTGTCAGCCCAATCGTATCTTATGTAATTAGCATATAAAATAATATCCTGAACAATCCACAAAGCGCCATCTAGCCCCAAACTAAGCAAAGCTTGTACTATGGGAACTAGTAACTGATATTAATACTTATATACTTTTTTTGTTGTAATTACATACATATTATACATAGAAACACCCAGATTAAACACAAATATCTGAAAATGACTTACACATTTTTGTGTCTTGTGGGGATCGAACCCACGACCCTCGGCGTAGCAGGCAGAGGTAATCCCCTACCTATCGGCGCAGTCATATACTGTCCCACTGGCTGCGCAAAAGCCTCCCATTTTTCTTTACATCATATTCTACTTTTTATTTTATTTTTATTAATAATGGGTTTGCTCTTGACTCTAGTCTAGGTCATAGGACAGAAGACAGGGTCTAAGATGGAGCGAGCTCACCCAGAAGAAGCCTGTTGACTCTTACTTTGAAGAGATTAGGGTTGTATGCGTGCCTTTGTGCCTGAAGTGTTTGAATGAGTTTAAAAATAATGTTTCTTGGAACCAAACTGCCCTTGCACAGTGCGCCTTACCAAGGCCTCCTGTCGAATAAGGACTTGTAGGTATATCATGTTTGTGTACGTGCCTGCCAAAGCATTACGCGGTTAAACACCTCGAGTTTGTTGACTCCGAGTGTTTGCCATATTTTGCGCAAATGCCAAGGAAATGGAATGTTGCTCGTAATTTCGAATGTATCTTTGACCACACACTAACCGGTTGTAAGGGACAGCTCTCCGAATACTGATAGGGTGCTTTCAGACCACGTACATGAACAACTTTCCATAAAAAAATATTTCAGGAAACGCCGAAAATATTTGACCTACCATACAAACTCACGATCAGCAACTGCCTTAACTACGGGAAGTCATTTTTTTTGACGTTTCCTGAAATATTTTCTCATGGGATGTTGTTTAGTTTCATGATCTGAATGCACCCTATAAGTATTCGGAGGGCTGTCCCTTATACCCCGTATAGGGTTAAATTTTACTAGTGACCGATAGCGAAAACTCAAGATGGGCTGGTAATAAGGAACAACTTTCCCTAAGAAACATAGGCTGAATTATATTTAAAAAAAAATTTGATCTACCATACAAATTTGCCGATCAGCTCGGAATATTGTTGACTTATATCAACCTATGTTCCTGGGGAAAGTTGTTCCTTATCATCATCCTTGAGATTTGGCTATCGCTATCGGTCACTAGTTAAAATCAGTCACATGTCAGAGGCCTACTACTAGTAATAGGCGGTTGAAAAACTCTGACACCAGAGCTCATCGGGTCGTCGAAAAGAAGACTAGTCAAATTTCACCCTAAATGAAAAACACTGTTTTTTGGATGTGTTTGGGACGGTAGACGCTCAAAATAATCATGTAGAGACGTTCATCGACTCGGTGTCTTAAACAACAAAAATGATTGATTAAAGCAGGTGTAGTGTAGTTACATATGACGAAAATTGGCTAGAGTTTCTAGTCCCAGAACCCGGATAACAGATTTCCAAAATATACTAATGTATTGAATTGTCTATCAAATAGCCAAACAAGGAGACAATAATATTACGTAGATGATTGATGCCCGCGTGGTCACTTTAAAAACAATAAAATTGCAAACCACAACCCACAAGCTTCAAATTGTCGTCTTTTGTAATAAAATTAAACAAAGATTTGCGGCAACATTAAGGACAGCAAATAGAAAACATTGGAAAGGCGTTAAATAAACACTAGCGTCTTTAAAACTTGTCTCATATTAGCCCACAGTATCGGCCTCAATTCAGAAACAACTTAACTTACCTTAAATTAGCGCTGTCACTTTCCGTCAAATAGTGTAAGAAAATGATAGGATATCTAATTCTTGTCATGTTTAAAAATATCAATATCAAAGGGTTCTCTCCCTTTTCTAGTCAATTTAGTCGCCATTGTTTTTATCGCCGCCTTATTTGGCTGATAACGCGTATTTTGCGTCAAATTAAAAGACATGACATGACTTGGATATCCTTTTCTAAACCTATTCGACGGAAAGTGACGGCGCTTATTTAGGGTAAATTAAGAGAATTTAATCGACTAGATCAATCCTGATAGCGTTTTCTGGGTCTCCCTCTGCGGCGACGTTCTTCCAGAACAAAATCGCTGTCTAGTTTAGCCATCTCTCCGGGTGCATACGACTCACATGGCCAGCCCAATCTTACTTAAGACGGGAAAGCCTGGAAAGAGAGAGGGGGCTTTTGCCTAAACAAATACATACATACATACACATATCACGCCTATAATCCCTTGCGGGGTAGGCAGAGCGTAAACAGCCGCAAAAAACGGCCATTTACACCACGTCTGACAAATGTTTGAGGGTCATTCGGACTATAGGCTAAAATGATAATAATAATCAGAGAATCTATTTCCCGAATTGAGGCCATTGTACAACAAAAACGTAATGACAATGTACGAACAGTTTTCAATATTTACAACACACTTTCTTGTAGGATGTGGGGCTTAAGGAAGTACGATTTTCTTTAGACTTGACTTATTTAGTTATTTTTGAAAGAAATGGTCTAAATTGCCAGAAGTCAAGAGTTCAAGGACACGGAGATGGAATAAACAAATACAGTTCACATTTGTCCCTTACATGACTAAACCATGAAGGCTCCACAGCAGGCAGGATAGGTTCAACTTGTGAAGCTTGCTTCATAGAAAGGCCAACACCGCGTTGGTACCTACTACAACTTGCCAACAAGACAAACGCATATAAACCTAGAGAAGATGAAAATAAGAAATTGTTTTTTTTTGCGCCTGCCGGGACTTAACCCGGGACCGTGGGGTACCCCAAGACAACCCTGAAGAAACTTTTATTTTTTAGTTTAAATTCATAATAAACAAAGAATAATTCGAAGACAACATTGATGTACGTAAGGAAGGAATGTGCGCAGGCGCGCGCTAGGAAACCGGAACTAATTATTTAAATCGTGTAAGAAGTCTACTCGTCAATAAATTGGATCAACGTCTACTGTGTTTTTTTTTAATGGTGGGATTATGTGTGAAGTAATGACGAAAACAAACTTGCATAAGCCGATTTTTATTAGAATAATAACCACAGGTTTAGTTCCATGGCGGAGTAGTGTAATTTCGAATCATAATAATTATTTATCAGGTGCAAACTTTTAGTCATTTTATAACTATACTTTATTACAGACTAGATTTTCGCCCAGCGGTTTCACCCGCTGCCACTCATTTTTTAAAAGTGGCCTATGTGTTATTCCGGGTTATACTCTACCTGTGTTCCAAATTTCATCCAAATCGGTCAAGCATTTTAAGCGTAAAGAGGTAACAAACCATGGACCAATTAATACTAGTAACAAACATACCTACATACCCAGATTTATAATATTAGTTACAGATATGATGACAAACGTAAGATTGTTTACACTTCGTTTCCTTTGCTTTTGGCGTGGTGTAATATGTAATTAATTAATAAAGGAGGAAATTTTACTAACCGATAATTAGCGAAAACTGAAAAGACGGGCTGGTAATAAGGAACTACTTTCTTTAGGGAACATAGGCAGATGGCATATGTATCATAATAATATTTGGACCTCCCATACAAAATGAACCCGCCGACAAAATTAATTTTATGAAAGGATTCTTTTTTTCTTATTTGGACCCATGTTCTTGGGGGAAAGTTGTATTTTTTCAACCTTTAATTTTCAATGAATATTTATCAATCAAACAATACTAAAGCTGACCTGTTGCTTATCGCATCGCCGCGCCGACTGCAACATCAAAGAACGTTTTCCTTTGCGTTGTTCGTAGGTGATGGCGCGGCAAATTGTTTGCGCAATCACATACCCTATAGCTGCTGCGCTTGCGCCGGATGTCTGTGCAGCAGCGCAATTGATGCGTTGCGCAGCCGCATCTTGTAGCGAACGGCAGCTATTTAAGGATGTTATAGCACGTTCACACGATACAAATATGGGTAGGGAAATAGTATGGGAAGTGGGTAAAGCGAGCATGTAAACAGGTTACGCGCGCTGCTACTCGACATGCCGCTGCCACTTCCCGTGCTCCCTCGATTGTCGGCTCTCTGTGGGCGAGTACCAAATTCATAAGACCATGATGTAGGTTTACGCGACTGTTTACTTGTTTTTTTATGGTAAGTTTGGCTGTCTACATTTCTGCTGCTTAAGACAGCCTTTATCATGGAGGTCTTCATATCACACACACCCGCCCATAAGCTGTGATTGCAAAAACGTAGAGGGCTAAACTCTATGCCAAATAAATAACAAGTAAGTCGCGTAAACCTACATCATAATGTGATTCTTGTTCGTTTAATAATAAAATTCATAAAACTGTTATAATTATAAATGCGTGATTAATAAACATCAGTTGGTATCATAATTCATATTTTTGGTTGATACATCCCGATCGTCTTCAGAAGTGGCATAGTGGCTGCCTGCCTACTTGAAACTAAAACACGCAGTCTAATTTTCATTTAGCTATTTCCATCTCTACCGCCTATATTTTTTAATTTCAAACAAACCACAATCACTGGCTTTGAATAATTTTGTACTGAGTGGTTGGTAACGGTTTGTAACAATATACCCTACTAAGAGTCAAGAATGAATGGCCGTACTCCTTAAAATAGGCGCTTCGTTCTCAGTAAAAGGTATTTTTAAAATATTTAAATGTTCCTCAGGGAAAGTCGTTTAATGTTATCAGGACATGGCATTCTTTAAGAGATTTGCAGCTTTGCCGATCAACATTCACCCGCGTTTAAAACGGCAGGTATAAATCATACATAACGAAGCGTATATATTAATCAAATTAATTCTAACCAACATGAGACATATAACAAATGTAAATTAGGAGAAAAGATCTGTCTGTCAATCAGTTGATATGTTTGGATTAAATTCATTAACTCTCATAAATCATTATAATTTAATTTGATCAATTATACCTTGACTTTTCAAGCATCAACTTCACGTAATTAGTGAATAATTTGTAACAACGGAAGAAACTAACTAGATACTTATGTCGTAATATCTAAAGGCCAAAAACTGTTGTAATGTAGGATTGCCGAGGGCCATATCTCGAAATAAAGTAACTCTATCTGGTTTTAGAAGTACAAGGTTTTTACGCGTCTATTGGTGAAGAGTAACTGGTAAATGATAATATTTTTTGGTTATTTGGGAAATTTTAAAATTCCACATTACACAAGGCGAGTTTTTTTTTTACTCTACGATTATAGCTCCGGGGCTTTAAAACCTACACCTGACTATTTGGGCTCACCCGAAAGAGTTTATGTGATTGTTCAGCCCAATCGCGCAATTGGGCGTTAGCACAAATGAGGGACCTCCGCGCTCCTGCCGGCGGCAAGGGCGTCGGTTGCTTGAAAAGCTTGTGGAGCGTGATCTACTCGCAATGGCTGCAGCAGCGGCTACTGTGATGTCGTCATCATCATCCGAAAAGACATGTCTGGGACGGCGTTTAAGACGTGAGGTTGGGTAGGGGAAGTACCTAGTTGGATTTGGAAGAAGTTGGAACTTGGCGAGACAGAGCGCGACGATCAGTGGACAAAAGCAGTCACATCACAGCGTGGTTTAGGGGAGCAAAAAAAATAAAAATAAAAATTACTTTATTAATTAATGTAGGATAGTATTATCACTTATTGACGTCATGATCAGTCATTGCAAAAATTAATTATTATTAATTAAGTATTATTATATTACCTATATTATTATTATTATTATATTATTAATTAATAATTAATAAATTAAAAGAAGAAATTAGTCCGCCGTTAACGGCAAGCTGTTGTGAATTTACTAGATGAAGCTGGTTGAGTATTTGTGAGGATTGACGCAGTAGAAAAAGAGTTCTACTCATTACCGTGTCCCTCAAGCTGTAATCCTCACCTATGAAAACTTACCGAAAAGCAATTTTGGTTTTGTCAAAAAATAGTGCTGAAATAGTGACAAATAGTGACATATGCAAGAAAATTAGTGACTTCATATTTCCCAAGATATGGCTATCGTTTGGTGAGGATTACAGATCGAGGCTCACGCTGTAATCCCAACTCTCGTGTGAGCAAACTGTGGGGTATTTTCACTTGGTCTACATTCCAAAAAATAGTGCCTAATTAGTGACTAATAGTGACAAAAGATGAGAAATAGTCGCTTTATAATTCCGAAGTTATAAAGGCATCTTGGTGAGGATTATACCTATAGCAATTTTTGCTGTAATCCTCACCTCATTTCTGCTAAAC
Organism: Tuta absoluta; assembly: GCA_027580185.1. Classification (NCBI taxonomy): domain Eukaryota; kingdom Metazoa; phylum Arthropoda; class Insecta; order Lepidoptera; family Gelechiidae; genus Tuta; species Tuta absoluta. The sequence continues at coordinate 2,849,876 of JAQAHW010000003.1, forward strand.
GCTTAGGTCTTTTGACTCAAATTTAGTATCAAAAAATAGTGCTGAAATAGTGTTCTTAAACTGCATTGATATTTATTTAGTTTATGTAGTAGAAGCAATTAAAAAAACCGTAAGAACTTCTCCATACAAAATGGTACAGGTACAGTCGCGAACAATACTTCGTAGAATACAGACTTGATTTTTGCTTTAATTTAGGTAATGTCATTTCTTCCAATATAGGTAGGTGTTAACTATAACATATAAGTTGAGCCACTGACATTATTTTGGTATATTTTATGAGTAGGTATTTTGGTTAACTATTTTTCGACGCCTTGAACTTTTTAACGGTTTTATAACAATAAAGTATTTATATTTACTTATGCTAATATCTTTCAGATCAACACATCGCATTTATTTATCACATCGTATTCTCTTTAGTCTGAAAGCCCTGTTTGGTTGCGCCACCGCTCAAGCCACCGCTAAAAAAAACCGGTTTGGCCGAGCCTCGAAAACTGACCGCCGCGCGTGTGAGCGAGAGGGTAGACAATAGTGAAATTATTGCATGCACTTCGCCTGCGTGGTATTTTTTGGTTTCATCACGTTACGTGTTATTGAGTATAAAGACAACTCAAATATAAAATTTCTTAAATAACAAATACGCCACTTACGATTATTATGAAAAATTAAAATGAAAACGCACGTTTTGAAAATAACAAAAATTATTATTTAGGTATAATTAGGTACTTATAGTATTAGTCCTCGCCTCGAACGTCGTTAACTATATAGGGTTAAATCTATTTAGTGACCGATAGCGAAAACCCAGGACGGGTGATAAGGAACAACTTTTAATATGAATATGAATAACCCAAATCAGCTGATCGGCAATTTTGTACGGGAGGTCTAATTTTTTTTTCATGTTTTGACCTATGTTCCTTGGGAAAAGTTGTTCCTTATCACCAGCCCGTCTTGGGTTTTCGCTATCGGTCACTGATTAGATTTCACCTACCTACATTCATTTATTTATGAGTTAAATGAATTTTACCACATAAATATGTTTTTTGTTCCATTTTTGCCAAACAAGTTAGGTACCTGTATCTTTTATGTATTTATTTACGTACTACATAGATACAAACATATATCACACCTTTATCCCTTACGGGTTAGGCAGAGCGTTAACAGCCGCAAAAAATACGGTCGTTATCATCGCCACGTCTGACTGATTGAGAAATATTGTGTACTGTCAGATATAAACAAAATACTTGAAGGAAATAAATTTGTTTGATTACGTTCCTACCGACATAACAAACCAGTATTGAGCTTCAAGTACGACAATACGAACGAAGTATTGTTGGCGACTGTACCTGACCATTTTGTATGAAGAAGTTCTTACGGCTTTTTTTATTGCTTCTACTACATGAACTAAATAAAAATCAATGCAGTTTAAGAACACTATTTCAGCACTATTTTTTGATACTAAATTTGAGTCAAAAGACCTAAGCGTTTAGCAGAAATGAGGTGAGGATTACAGCAAAAATTGCTATAGGTATAATCCTCACCAAGATGCCTTTATAACTTCGGAATTATAAAGCGACTATTTCTCATCTTTTGTCACTATTAGTCACTAATTAGGCACTATTTTTTGGAATGTAGACCAAGTGAAAATACCCCACCGTTTGCTCACACGAGAGTTGGGATTACAGCGTGAGCCTCGATCTGTAATCCTCACCAAACGATAGCCATATCTTGGGAAATATGAAGTCACTAATTTTCTTGCATATGTCACTATTTGTCACTATTTCAGCACTATTTTTTGACAAAACCAAAATTGCTTTTCGGTAAGTTTTCATAGGTGAGGATTACAGCTTGAGGGACACTCATTACCTGCAGTCTACAGTGGGTGAATGTAAGCTGATGATGATGAAATGACAATGAAATGTACTATGGTTTTATTATGCACTTAAAGTGCTATTTTATTTTCATTAAAAAAAATAAGAAATTGAAAAAATGTTAGCGCCCTCCGGGACTTCAACCCGGGGCCGTGGGGTACCGTCCCACTGGCCACTGCTCTGCCAACTGAGCTACCGGCGCCCAGACTGGCCCTTGCAAATTTTTCAATCTCTTAGTACTCGTCTCGAAGCGACGTACAAGCGACATCTAGTATAAGTTATTGTAACGATTACTATGACTAGTCCACAATTAGAGTAGGTTCAAATCCCGGCGGGCGATAACAATTTTTTAAATTATTATTTTCATTTATGACAATGAGATGATGCATTTAGCCATATATTTGCCATGTATTTAACTGTTTACGTTGTTATCGTACCTACATATCAAAGAAAAAGTCGTGTTTACCTAGCCAACTAACCTATTTATATAATGTTATGAGGCTGAGTAAATATCTGCGAGATGTGTGCCTGCGCATGCGACCCACTGCGCTAATCACTGTAATCTATCACATGCCACAACGTGCAACTTGAGACATGTTCCATTTATCTGCAGAAAACCGTTTATTTAAAAAAATATATATTTGCCGTGGGACTTAGAATAGCACCACCCCATTTCTTTCCCGTGGGTTGTCGTAAGAGGCGACTAAGGGACTCGAGGGTGTTTTGCAATTTTAGGAGATGGGCTGACAACCTGTCACTATCGTGATACACAATATTCCAAATGATCCTCAAATATTTGTCAGATGTGACGGAAATGTTCGATTTTTGTGGCCATTTACGCTCTGCTACCCCGCAAGGGACAATAGGCGTGATATGTGTATGTATGTATTTATTTGACGGATGAAAAGGAAGGTATAGATATCCTTTCTTTTCTTTTCGTGTCCTTATCATATCGTCAACATAATCCTCGTGCTCCTTGTAAGTATGCTTTTATACTCACAGTGCAATAACAGACTAATAACATGAGATAAGCATTGGTGCCCTGGTAGTACCAAAGATCGAGAGAGCCGATATAAATCTCATCGTCCACTTCTAGTTTATAAAAAATAACACTACAGAACCAATTTGTGTAATCTGTCACACATCATGGCACTGTACTACGTGATATCATCTGGCTCTCATTCACCTGCTACCTTTAATGGGTAATTGCCTGAGAAATTCTCAATTGGAACATACGGATGTTTAGCTTGAGCATCGTAGGACATGTGCGGACTCATGGTTAGACTTGAAGGTGTATAAATTTTACGCACTACCATGGTGCCATGACCCGATCCCGTTCGTCGCGATTATGAGGCGTGAAGCTATTTGTGGGTGTCCCCACAATCTTCATATTTAGTCTACCCACAGTTGTCTATTAATCTAGCTTGTGGGTATCCTCTTAATAATGATAAACAGAACACCCTCAACTGACTATTATATTAGGTTCACATTTGTATAAATAGCGGTGAGAACTTGAATAAATTGGCATTCGACTGCCCTAGCCCGAACCAAACCCTTCTCTCATTTCGCCTCCTCACTCGTGGTACACAACTAGTGTCTCCACTTCCTCGACATACATCCGTGGTACACAACTAGTGTTTCCACTTCCTCAACACCCACTCGTGGTTCGCAACTAGCGTTTCCACTCCTTCAACCCTCTCTCGTGGTTCGCAACTAGCGTCCCACATATTGAATTCGAAAATTATAGGCACCTCTAGAGGTATTCTAAGTCAAGAATACATAAAAAAGAGATGTAGCTCAGTGGTTAGAGCGTCGGCACGGTACATTGAAAGTCGTGGGTTCAAATCCTACTCGAGTTAAAAAATTTGGTTATTTTTTTTCGCGCGTGAGGTTGTTTTCTGGCCAACTCTGACCGAATCAAAATTTTAAAGTAAACACATAGCTATAGTCATCAGAACATGGTTTAGAAATAGACTTTTTACCAGCGTCAGTATTGCATACAGGTATATTAGTTTAATGTTTGCAGATCGCAATGATTTGCAAGATCATAAAGCATAAGAAATACTACTTAATACCTGTATTGCTCCACTATCTAAGAAACACTATCGTGTAACTTATAATCATTACCTCGCAAATACGAACTTGCGAAGCCAAGGTACGTAATTATACCTTAATCAGAAGGAAGCAATATGGTTCTCAAATATATTCAAATAACTATGTGTCCCTCAAGCTGTAATCCTCACCTATGAAAACTTAACGAAAAGCAATTTTGGTTTTGTCAAAAAATAGTGCTGAAATAGTGACAAATAGTGACATATGCAAGAAAATTAGTGACTTCATATCTCCCAAGATATGGCTATCGTTTGGTGAGGATTACAGATCGAGGCTCACGCTGTAATCCCAACTCTCGTGTGAGCAAACGGTGGGGTATTTTCACTTGGTCTACATTCCAAAAAATAGTGCCTAATTAGTGACTAATAGTGACAAAAGATGAGAAATAGTCGCTTTATAATTCCGAAGTTATAAAGGCATCTTGGTGAGGATTATACCTATAGCAATTTTTGCTGTAATCCTCACCTCATTTCTGCTAAACGCTTAGGTCTTTTGACTCAAATTTAGTATCAAAAAATAGTGCTGAAATAGTGTTCCTAAACTGCATTGATATTTATTTAGTTTATGTAGTAGAAGCAATTAAAAAAACCGTAAGAACTTCTACATACAAAATGGTCAGGTACAGTCGCGAACAATACTTCGTATTGTCGTACTTGAAGCTCAATACTGGTTTGTTATGTCGGTAGGAACGTAATCAAACAAATTTATTTCCTTCAAGTATTTTGTTTATATCTGACAGTACACAATATTTCTCAATCAGTCAGACGTGGCGATGATAACGACCGTATTTTTTGCGGCTGTTACTGCTCTGCCTTACCCGTAAGGGATAAAGGTGTGATATATGTTTGTATCTATGTAGTACATAAATAAATACATAAAAGATACTGGTACCTAACTTGTTTGGTAAAAATGGAACAAAAAACATATTTATGTGGTAAAATTCATTGAACTCATAAATAAATGAAAGTAGGTATATAGGGTGAAATCTAATCAGTGACCGATAGCGAAAACCCAGGACGGGCTGGTGATAAGGAACAACTTTCCCCAAGGAACATAGGTCGAAACATGGAAAAAAATTAGACCTCCCGTACAAAATTGTCGATCAGCTGATTTGGGTTACTATGGGAGTTCAAATTTTTTTTCATATTTCGACATATTGTTCCTTGGGGAAAGTTGTTCCTTATCACCAGCCCGTCCTGGGTTTTCGCTATCGGTCACTAAATAGATTTAATCCAATATAGTTAACGACGTTCGAGGCAAGGACTAATACTATAAGTACCTAATTATACCTAAATAATAATTTTTGTTATTTTCAAAACGTGCGTTTTCATTTTAATTTTTCATAATAATCGTAAGGGGTGTATTTGTTATTTAAGAAATTTTATATTTGAGTTGTCATAATACTCAATATCGCGTAACGTGATGAAACCAAAAAATACCACGCAGGCGAAGTGCATGCAATAATTTCACTATTGTCTACCCTCTCGCTCACACGCGCGGCGGTCAGTTTTCGAGGCTCGGCCAAACCGGTTTTGTTTAGCGGTGGCTTGAGCGGTGGCGCGACCAAACAGGGCTTTCAGACTTAAGAGAATACGATGTGATAAATTAATGCGATGTGTTGATCTGAAAGATATAGCAGAAGTACATATAAATACTTTATTGTTATAAAACCGTTAAAAAGTTCAAGGCGTTAAAAAATAGTGAATCAAAATACCTACTCATAAAATAGACCAAAATAATGTCAGTGGCTCAACTTATGTTTAAGTTAATACCTACCTATATTGGCAGAAATGACATTACCTAAATTAAAGCAAAAATCAAGTCTGTATTCTACGAAGTATTGTTCGCGACTGTACCTGACCATTTTGTATGTAGAAGTTCTTACGGTTTTTTTAATTGCTTCTACTACATAAACTAAATAAATATCAATGCAGTTTAGGAACACTATTTCAGCACTATTTTTTGATACTAAATTTAAGTCAAAAGACCTAAGCGTTTAGCAGAAATGAGGTGAGTATTACAGCAAAAATTGCTATAGGTATAATCCTCACCAAGATGCCTTTATAACTTCGGAATTATAAAGCGACTATTTCTCATCTTTTGTCACTATTAGTCACTAATTAGGCACTATTTTTTGGAATGTAGACCAAGTGAAAATACCCCACCGTTTGCTCACACGAGAGTTGGGATTACAGCGTGAGCCTCGATCTGTAATCCTCACCAAACGATAGCCATATCTTGGGAGATATGAAGTCACTAATTTTCTTGCATATGTCACTATTTGTCACTATTTCAGCACAATTTTTTGACAAAACCAAAATTGCTTTTCGTTAAGTTTTCATAGGTGAGGATTACAGCTTGAGGGACACATAACTATGTATATAATTAAGAAATAGAATAGGATACAAAACAATCCGCCATAACATTTTAATTATGTTACAAACTAAGGAAGGAAGAAGCATGTGGCCTCCAGTCATCGGAAGGTACGAGATAACACATAGTGGCAATGTAACCAAGAATAATAAATTACTCAAACAAAATAATGTATTAATAGGCATTTATGTTCATATTATAACGACATGTTGTTTTCCTTGTGTTTTCATTTTCACCTTATAATGCAATCGCTTTTTTTTCTATCTGGTTGGCCGGTAGAGAATGCCGCGTGGCATTAGGTCTGCTTTTTGTACGATGTGCAACAAAGTATAAAAATAAATAAATAATCTTGTTTGGTCGTAAGGTACACCGGGTCGATTAACGACCCGATGAACCGTGACTAAACCAGCTAAGTATTTATGTATCTAGGATTCATAGACAAGCAACCAGAAGCGACAGATTAACGTGCTCTCCACAACACGGAACCAACTTTATTGCAAACAATCGGATGGCTACCAAACTTACCAAATATTTACTATAACCATTTTAGGTCAAGGATTTCGAATGCATACCTTCCAGCTCGTTAATTAAAGCAATTAGATGAATTTGTTGTGTTAATTCTGTAGCGAAACGATAATTTGTAGGTAGGTACATTTATGAACAATAACAACTAATACCTTCGCTATACACCAAAAATACAGTTTGTAAGGGACAGCCCTCCGAATATTGATAGGGTGCATTTATTTTATTTTTTTATTTATTTAACTTTATGCAATTAATTTACATGGGCGGACTTAATGCCGAGGGCATTATCTACCAGTCTACCTTAGGGCAGGTGGAAATGGGCGAGGCAGGTGCAAAATAAATTCAATAATAAACTAGTATGACGAACACTAATATATGTAATTAATAATTATATATAAACATATATTATATATATATATATATACATATGTATAATATAAAATATATACATAAATATTAGGTATACCTTATCACAGGGCACAATAATCGGGCAAGGTGCATTTGGACCATGAAACTGAATAACTTTCCATGAGAAAATATTTGAGGAAAAAATGAAAAACCGGCCAAGTCGAGAGAGTGCCAGTCGGACTCGCGCACCAAGAAGGGTTCCGTACCATTAACAAAAAAACACGTGTTTTGTTAACCCCATTTTTTTTTAAAGTACTTATTTGTTGTTATAGCAACAGAAATACAACATCTGTAAAAATTTCAACTGTCTAACTTTTGCGTTTCATGTGATACAGCCTCATGTAGGGAAGCCTGTTTTTTTGTATGGGAGCCCCCTTAAATATTTACTTTACTAAAAAAATATATATACTTTTGTTGTTGCCGCTATGGCAACAGAAATACATCATCTGTGAAAATTTCAACGGTCTAGGTATAACGGTTCAGGAGATACAGCCTCGTAACTGTAGGACGGACGGACGGCCAGACAGACGGACAGCCGAACCTCAGTAATAGGGTTTCCGTTATTACCCTTTGGGTATGGAACCCTAAAAATGGACTTCCTATAGGAAATGCAGTCTGGTGGTCTTGATTTTGTATGGTAGGCCAAATATTTTGTGTCGTTTCCTGACTTAAGTTTCTTGGGAAAAGTTGTTCAGTATCATGGTCTGCATACACCCTATCAGTATTCGGAGGGCTGCCCTTTACTTCCCTTACGTGCAGCTAGGCGTCTAACCTTTCCATACTATGTTGTCATCTCAGTCATGATATAAAATTGCTGGCTGCAATTTATGAACATTATTTATCTCATTACCTACAGTGGTCGGGTATCGTGCTTCGTTACAAAGGGCGTTGTCTGCTCCTGAGGGTAAAGATCTTAGCACCTGGTAATTGCATCTGGCAAAGCTAAAACTGGATGGCTGTGTAGTTTGTTTACTTACTTTTGAAGTGGGTAAGAAGGCAATACTAAATCAGCAGCCTTGTTTTATTTATTCCTGTTTATAATTATTGTTGTGTATATTCTGTATGTGCAATAAAGAATTTTATTATTATTATTATCAAGCTAATTAGTCAGCGGTTACAAATAAGCCTCAAGAAGAGATTATTTTGAACCTAGGAAATAAGACTGAGCAAGTACATGCCGTGTCATGCCGGCTTAGAATAGCAGAACCCCATTTGTTACCTATGGGTTTCGTAAGAGGCGAATAAGGAACTCGAGGGTTAGATGTGTGTTGCAATTTTAGGCGATGGGCTGACAACCTGTCACTATAGTGATACACAGTTATCTGATTGATCCTCAAACTTTTGTCAGACGTGGTGTTAATATCCGTTTTACGGCCGTTAACGCTCTGCCTCCCCGCAAGGTATATAGGATAGGCGTGATTTATGTATGTGTGTATGTATGTATGTCGACGGGTGACCTAGCGACCATTGCTGGCAAACAGTGGATGCGGGATGCACAGGACCGGCGCAGATGGCGAGAAAAAGAAGAGGCCTTTACTCAGCAGTGGGTAGATGTGGGCTGATATGGTGATGATGATGATGATGTTTGTATGTAGGTACATAAGTTCTACAATTAACTTGCATAATACCACAGTAGGTATGTAATACGCTCTAAAGTAGTTATTACGAAGATAGATGACGGCTGCGTTATTTCTTTCCAACTCCTCAGAAAATAATATTCTTGGTAATAAATAATAAAGGCTTAGGTACGGTTGATGTGGCGCAGTGGTCATGCGGGCTGCGGCGCAAAGTATCCGGGATCGATTCCATAATACCATAATAACACAAACAAACTTGATATTATCACTTGGTGAATGTTTTTCCAGTCTGGTTAGGACATTGCAGGCTGGACCACCTGATTGTTCGAAAAGATAGATGGTTCCGTGCTTCGGAGGGCACGTTAAGCCGTCGGCCCCAGTTGCTGTTTATAATTAATTAGATGGCGGTCGGTCGTTACACAACCATATCCGAGCCCTACTAAGTAGGGCGTTGAAAAACTCTGACACCAGAGTTCATCAGGTCGTCATTTATAACTCTTCGGAGCAATAATATTCTTCGTAATAATTCAACCTTAGGTACGCTACCGTCCGGTCGATTAATGTTGTCTGCTAATATACACTTCAATTTCCTTTTCTAACGGCATCGTATGATTTTCAACGGGTTTCCGTCCGTTGCGAGAGACAACAAAAAAACTTAATTATCCAATCAATTGAAACGACTACCGGTAAACACGGCTTAGCAATCAATTCAATACTATTTAGAGTAAGACGTTTGTCGATGCTTAATTTACCTGTGAATTTTAAGGTTACTGTATCAAAGGTACGGGGTATATTTTAGGGCAAATGAGTTCGACGGTTGTTTCACTTGTCGTGTATCACTGCGTATTTTAACGCACCGTAGAGCATGCGTCTGAAAACGGGAGGAAATTACGAATACCGATCTTATTCCCATACAAATTACGGCTACGATGCGTTTACGGATGCGTCTATCAAGTCGTTTGACAGACGCATCACAAACGTACCTTAGCTGTATGTGTATGAGAATAAGATCGGAATTCGCAATTTCCTTTAGTCTGATACACGGATGCGTTACGGTGCGTTAAAAATACGCAGCGACGGAACGGAAGACAAGTGGGAGAACTGCTACAAATCTATTAAAGCCATTTGGCATGACGTGGACAGTTTTCAGTACCTACCTAAACTTTAAGAATTGAATCCTAACTTTGAATGTAGTGAAATAGCCAAAAGGTAGATTTTTTTTTCAGTTAATCTGTATTACCGTCTACATAATATATAGTTTGCTTTTTAAACTTAGTACAAATCAATGATTCTCCTATCCTTTATTCTTCTAAAGTCAAGAACCTGGGAATTTTAATCGACCAGACAATGTCATGGACACATCAGTTGAACGAGGTTAGCCGAAGACTGTATGCGTCACTCCACTCCTTGAAGCGGCTGCAGAATTTCCTTCCTCTCAATACGAAGACGATGCTGGCTCAAGTTCTTCTGCTGCCTCTGCTAGAATATTGTGATGTGGCTTACCTTGACCTCACTGAAGAACTCCTAAATAAGATAGAGCGTCTCCAAAACCAGTGCATCCGGTTCATTTTTGGGCTGACTTGACTGGGAGAGATCTCTTCATGGGATAAGTCCGCCTTTGTGCCTTACCTTCTCTGTTATTTGTGTGATTTATTTGGTGCAATAAAGTTATTACATACATACATACAAATTATTTAATTTGCATTTGCATCGAACTGTCTGTTGTAGGCGTCAATGGCAAGGCATTCAAATTCGACGTTCTAATTAAATCGTCATGCAAAACAGACAATGCAAACAGGAGAAATCAAATGCAAGGTTTTTGTACTAGAGGTCACTTGCCTTTTCTGCATAACACCTTGAGATACCAACAGCTATCTACTTAGTTGAAAATCGGGTTGTTTGTGGTCTCGGTGTCCCACACGAAAAGAAGCTGAAAAGAAGATTACAGTTGCGATTTCGGAGCTGTACTGTTAAAGATGTAATTTTCTGTACTCTCAGCAGCACCTACAGTACCTCACATAGGCGATCAAACTTTACTCGGTTTTAGGGTTCAGTACCCCAAAAGGAAAAAAAGAGAACCCAGAATCACTTTGTCCGTCCGTACGTCCGTTTATCACGACTCTTTATCTCATCTCAGGAACGCGTAGAAATATGGAATTGAAATTAAAACCATAAACTCAGGTCTACGGCCGCCTGTAGTAAAAAAAAAACAAGCTTCTTACTTGAAGTTAAGAAAAGATACGCCCGTTTATGCTGTGAAAAACGCATTTTTTTGACTCTGTCAAGGGAATCAAAATGCATAGGGTACTTTCTGAAGGCCTAGAACTACGAAATTTGGCGAGTAGTTTTGAAGAACAAGTTTAGGAAGAATACCATTTTTTATATTTATCTTTTAGAAATAAAAAAGTTGGTCCTTGTAGATCAAGTAGGAATTATATGAAAGGGCTTATTGTGCATGTTACGGAACCCTCGGTGGGTGAGTCCGACTCGCAATTGGCCGGTTTTTCGTACATTAATTAAGAATAACGGAGTATTATTTATTATCTATTCTTATGTTATGTGACACTCATATTATAAACCAGAGACTAAAATATCAACCCCAAGTTAACTCAAGTCATTAATAAAAGACTTTTTCACTAGTTCTACTTACTAAGCATATTTGTTTAATTTGATATTAAACTAAATACGACCGGTTTTCGAACATCATCATCGGCTAGTTATTATTTCAAGTCATTAAGATATCGTAAATCTGTGATTTGTGAATGATGATGATAAAGATCTAAATAAATAAAATAATGACCACAAAATATGACTATGAGTGTAGACTCAGGCTGTGGTTACTATCTGGAACCTGTTGATGACTCACCAATCCAGTGGCCAAGAGGGAACTGGAATGTCTGATATGTAAAATAAAAAAACAAAGTTAATTCAGCCATATTCAAGTCACATTCAGCTTCACTGCAGTTTTATTTATTTTGCTTAAGAGTAGCTTAGCAATAATACATACATAATCATATCACCCATATTTTATTAAATTACTTGACATGAACAGTATAATGAAATCTTGATACATATAGATAGATAGGTAAAACGTTATTGCATAATTAACAACACACACATACATTCAACAGTAAAACAGAAAAAGAAGAGGAAAAATATTTCAGAATAAAATAAGGTAAATACTTACACAGTTAAACCACAAAGTAAGTATTGGCGGCTGCACGCGTTAAACGCACATGACGTGTGCTGCAGCGATGCAAAAGGCCAAGGCTCAGTGCAAGGAATGCCCAAAAGAGGGCAGCACTGGTACTATCGACGCGACGTATCGACACACACACACACACACGCACACACACGCACGCACACACACACACACACAAACACGCACACACACACACACATATTAGGCCTATAATCCCATGCGGGGTAGGCAGAGCGTAAACGGCCGCAAAGAACGGACATTCACGCCACGTCCGACAAACATTTGAACCCTCAAATGTTTGTCATTCGGAAAAGTGTGTATCGCCATAGTGATAGGTGGTCAGCCCATCGCCTAGAATAGCAATACACACCCACGAGTCCCTTAGTCGCCTCTTACGACTCTCACGGGGTGAAAGAAATGGGGTGATGCTATTCTAAGCCGGCATCACACGGCATTGCAGAGATGCTAAACAATGTATAAAACTGTGATCTTTTATACCTTACTGTAATGACAAGCAATAAATAATTTTATCTTTATTCCTTACGGGGTAGGCAGAGCGCTTACGGCCTTTACAATACGGTCGCTATCGCCACATCTGACAAACATTAATTGAGCGCCGATTCAGAAAAATCATGTATGACTATGAACTCACTACCTGCGTCTGTGTTTCCAAACGCATACAACCCTAATCTCTTCAAAGTAAGAGTAAACAGGCTTCTTCTGGGTGAGCTCGCTCCATCTTAGACTCTGTCTCTGTCCTATGACCTAGACTAGAGTCAAGAGCAAACCGCCGTGTGATGCCGCCGCCGTGTGATGCCGGCTTAGAATAGCATCACCCCATTTCTTGCCCGTGGGAGTCGTAAGAGGCGACTAAGGGACTCGAGGGTGTGTATTGCAATTTTAAGCGATGGGCTGACAACCTGTCACTATGGCGATACACAATTTTCCCAATGACCCTCAAATGTTTGTTGGACGTTTCGTGAATGTTCGTTTTTGCGGCCGTTTACGCTCTGCCTACCCCGCAAGGGATTATAGGCGTGATATGTGTGTGTGTATGTATGTAAAAATGACTATAGTGACAAGTTGTCAGCTTGTCGTTTTAAATCGTAATACATGCGTAACCTTCGAGTCCCTTAGTTGCCTCTTAAGACACCCATGCCATGATGGCAATAATGGAAAGTAAAATTTATGGAAGTTGTTAAAACTTAAATACACATATCACGCCTATTATCCCTTGCGCGGTAGGCAGAGCGTAAACGGCCGCAAAAACGGATTACGTCTGACACATATTTGAGGGTCACTCGGGAAAACTGTGTATCGCCAACGCCATAGTGACAGGTTGTCAGCCCATCGCCTAAAATTGCAACGCACACCCTCAAGTCCCTTAGTCGCCACTTACGACTCCCACGGGAAAGAAATGGGGTGATGCTATTCTAATCCGGCATCACACGGCGATAATCCGGCATCACACGGCGTTAATCCGGCATCACAGTTAAAATTTCCTACAAATATTTCAAGGTATTCACCACCCCATTAAGTAATTCAGTTGAACAACTATCTCCATGGATATAGGTAGATACCTAGAAATAGTAAATATGAACAATCTCTCTTTTCTTTTCGTATGGGACACTGAGTCGTCCAACGACCGGATGAACCCTGGTGTCAGAGTTTTTCAACCACCTACTATCACTAGTAGGCCTCTGACATGGTTGTGTTACGACCGCCGTCTAAGTAATCATAGACAGCAACCGGGACCGATGGCTCAACGTGCCCTGCGAAGCAAGGAACCATTTCTTTTCGTACAATCAGGCGGTTCACCCTGCAATATCCTAACCAGACCGGGAACAAATTCATAAAGTGATTAATATCAACTTTGTGAGTCTCCCACCGGGAATCGAACCCAGAACCTTTGAGGCGCAGGCAGACGAACTACCACTGCACAGCCCTCAGTTAAGTACCTATAGAAGTTAGTATCAACTTCCGGGTCTAATAGATAGATGGACCGCAGCTTACCGATAAAGAATGTTCGGGCATTAGTTTAATTTCTGTTTGTGCAACTGTTTCCCTCGACGCAATGTCAATTGCTTCATTAGGGTTGATGAGCCTAGCCGCGCGATAATAAGTACTACTTCTAGGTTCTAACGAACAATATATTGTTTATAACAATACTGTTTGTTTTTGTTGTGTGGTGCCGGCTTAGAATAGCATCACCCCATTTCTTTCCCGTGGGTGTCGTAAAAGGCGACGAAGGGACTCGAGGGTGTGTATTGCAATTTTAGGCGATGGGCTGACAACCTGTCACTATGGCGATACACAATTTTCTAAATGACCCTCAAATGTTTGTCAGGCATGGCTTAAATTTCCGTTTTTAGCGGCCGTTTACGCTCTGCCTACCCTGAAAGGGATAAAGGCGTGATATATGTATGTATGTATGTATAATAATACTGTTTTATATATTTTTTTCGTAATGGATTTATACTGCTCTGTAAATATGACTTCTTCAACTTCAACTTCAACAGCCACTAAAGTCCACTGCTGGACATGGGCTTCCCCCGATCGGGGGGCATTTGCCATACTCACCACGCTTGGCAGGCAGATTGGCAAGCGCAGTGAAAGGTGTTGTTGTTGTGGTGTTGCATTCACGGGGAACGCTGCTGCCCATTTCCTGGATTCATCCTTTAGTCGCCTTTAATGACACCCAAGGGTGGAAATGGGGCATTCTAAACCGGCACCTCACGGCAATACATAATTTAATCTACTTTGAAACCTTCAAATAACTTAATTGTATTGAATAAATACAATTAATAAATTAATGTGTATTGAATTAGCTTTTCTTTTCTTTAAATATCCATTATTATTATTTTTTTGCTTGCACTACTACTAAACGTTTTTTTTGTTTAATACGTGAATAACGCCGTTGGCTGTGCACTTACGTATTATAATTTATTGAATACTAACAACCTACATTTGTACACAGCTGTTTGTTGTTCCAAATAAATAAAATAAAATAAAATAATCTTATTTTGTGTGACAGGGGTCAAGATTCAAAACTATAAACATGGTATAATTTTTTAAATATTATTTTATAAGTAGGTACAAATAATATATTTATCCCTTTCATAAAATATAACCGTAAATAATAAACAAATTATATGATAATAGGAAACATTATAAACAAGTAATGAGCACAATCCCTTACTTGAAAAAATTACGTCAGAATTGTTTTACTACCTACATGTGGGTAGTCTTTTCAAACAAATGTTTATTCTTATTTTTACGTTTCATTCAGTTTAAACTCTGCTTTTTGTAATATAACTCTTTGCAAATACAATTTAAACTTCACAAATTATAATGAGGCATGTTCGGACGAGTATAAAGTATGAGCTTAACGTAATCATATGCGACAAAATGTTAATTAATTTCCTAATCATTTCACTACGCAATAACCGGGGCCCGCCGCAGGCTCTGCAGGAATCCCGCGACGTCTCATACGACACGTGTGCTCCTCAAGCCGGCGCAAGGTCGCTTCATCAGGATGTTTACCCTCAGTCTCACTCCACAACACTTCTGCTACAGCACTGGCTCTAGGCCACACTCTGCTCAACACGTTTGTATCGTCCACCATCTCCCCCCACATGCAAGCCGTACCACCGACCAAGTTTTCCAACAACGCATCATCGTTCAACTTAGACTTCACAGCTATACGTGGCTCGTTCTTGTAAAACCACTTTGCGTCTTGCTTAAGGGCATCTAAATAGTATGGCGCTGATTGTATACCCTTGTAACCAGCTTTTAATACTTTGACCATAGCATCTGACCCATCATTGTTTCTCCATGTTTGCACTAGTACGTTTTCGGGTAACGTTATATTGTTGTCAATCACGTCCTCCCAAACAACGGGATGTGTGCCCTTTTTAAGTAAAGGAATAACATTTTTGAAGAATAGTGCATGAATCTCAAATGCTTCTGTCATATTGTGTTTCTCCATGTACTTTATTATATCAGGATCTTGCAAATAGTATTCTAAGCGAACCTCATCGCCACCTAAATGAAAGTGTGAATCATGAAACACCTCTTGAATTTCACGTATGAGTCCTTTGACGAGGGTGTAAGTTTCAGATTTAACCGGATTTAAGGGCGGGGCATAGCTACCATCATCTTTACATTGCGTTATAACTTCCGGATGTGCAACGGCCCAGCACCAAGTATGACCTGGCATATCAAGCTCTACCAAAATACGAATACCAAGAATCTTGGCAGTTTCCCTGATTATTGCCATATCTTTCTGTCTGTAGATCATTGAAGGATCATACGCAGCTTTGTTGAATTCAGGATACTTTCTGCTTTGAAAGGGGAAGCTTTCATCATCAACAATATGCCAGTGAAGTACATTCATTTTATTCATAGCCATTGCGTCTAGAGTTCTTAAAATATTTTGGACAGATAAGAAATGTCGTCCAGTGTCTATTAGGAGACCACGATGTGGATAATTAGGGCGGTCGTATATTACAGTTTGATTAATATGAATCCTTTTAAAATCTTTTGTGAGATAGAAGAGTTGCGAGAATGTTTCCATTCCTCTTAGAATCCCCCAAATGGAAGAACTGTTAACCGAGGAATCTATGCTCACTTCGAGATTGTAACTCTCATCCATATTAAAGTGTGGGAAGTCTTCACAATCATTAGTCAAATGTATCCGTAGTTTTTTTGCAATGTCAATATCGCTGTGTACATGATACTCATAATATTCGAGTTGATTTCTTGTTAGACCTTTTAATTTGTTAAGATATTTTTTACATCTTTGTATTGCAAGTGCAATTGCCTTACAGTTTTTTCCAGTAATTTCGTATTTAAAATTGTTTGGATCTACATTCAATGCGATTGTAGTCTTTTTCTGTTCATAGGCTTTTGGCCAAACCTCTCCTCGTGTCGCCGGATGTCTTGGTCCCAATCTGTTACTTTTTCCATTAGTAAACAACAAAAACAAGAGAAAGATTGTCCACTCGCGTAACATGATTGAATTTGTAAAAATATTTATTCGGCGATCACAAGCATACACCTACCTTATTGACGAGGTCTTCCTGTACAATGAGGTAAAACTATTTTATTTATTCACGATTAAACCACACAACAAATTGCACGAGATCACGCACGGACGGACAAGCAGTCACAGCTAATATAATATATCATTTATAAAACGTGTATATTGTGTGTGTGTATCGGTCGTGCGTGGTGTGTAGTAGATTGTTGGTATTGTTGTGTACTTACACGTCAAACTCGCTGGATATGATGATTCATGTCAAAATCGACAGCGTGTTTTTCTACGGTATTTTTTTAAAATTTCTGAGGTTTTGTTGCTTTTATGCTTCGAGCAACGACGGCCTTCCGTCCCCGGAACGAGACGGAAGACCGTGTTGCTCGAAGCTTTTATGGGTTCTATTTTTGTAATAAAATTTAAATAAAAAGTAAACAAAGAATTGTGCAGATGGCGTTGAACTGACTTTATATAGTTTTCACTTCGAGCAACACGGTGTTCCGTCTCGTTCCGACGGAAGGCCGTCGATGCTCGAAGAGTTTTCATTTTACTAATTTAGTATATAGTTATTATATTTTATTATTTGTCATTATTATTTCTATATTCTTATATTATTTTTTTGTTAAAGACGTCCAGTGCCCAATGTTATGAAAACACAAGATAAAAATTTACAGGTTAAATTCTATGTACATTACGTAGCCGGTTAGTATTCAAACACAAACACATATCACGCCTATTATTCCTTGCGGGGTAGGCAGAGCGTGAACGGCAGCGATTAATATTCCTGGGATTATAATGGCTAACCGTTACCGACTACGCAATAAACATCGAAATTACATACTTGTGTGAAGATAATATTTAAAACATTAATAATACGCTACAGCTTATGCTTTATATTTATACTCAAGATATCATACTTAACTGCCGATGTTGAGAATTTATTTTATCAGTCGTTTTTGTGTTCAGGTACGTATATTTAGGTTGAAATTTTACACGTGACCGATAGCTAAATCTCAACACGGCCTGGTGATAAGGAACAACATTCCCCAAGAAACAGATGTTGAAATAAGCAGCTGATCGGCAATTTGTATGGGTGTCCATTTTGTTTTTGTTTTTCGTGTTGTTTGTTATCACCAGCTCGTCTTTAGTTTTCGCTATCGGTCACTAGTAAAATTTCACCCTATACATAAAATGTTTTTTATGAGTATTGAACAGATATGTCCACGTAGAAATGTCAAGATATTCCTTGATATAAACATAAATTGCATTCATTACCTTACACATGTTTTTACTGACCTTGAATTTAGAATTGAAACATTTCTATATACTTGGTAGAAATAAAACAGTGAAAGTTAAAAGTTTAATCTCGAATGACTTACCATGTATTCTCTATGTACTTACTGACACCTTTTTTAAGTACCTACCTACTCGTTGTTCTGAATGTCGGTCGGGCACTTGGTATGGCTGATGAATGTGAGGATGAAAATGCAGGTCTCGTTGATCGCAAATACAGGAAGTTGATGTAAAGATCACTGTTGCGTAATCAATACTTATATCAAGGAACCACAGTAAAATACCCTCTGATAGGAGGAGGCCCATGTTCGACAGAAGATGTCATGGCTGTTAAAGAATGTATGTTTGAATACAAATTAAGTTCAGGTCAAGGTTAAGGTTAGGTAAATATCTTCTGAAATATGCGCCTTTTTTCCTAGAGTAAAGTTTTAATAAAATTTTCCTTTCAATTACAGGCAGGCTGACAAACAGTTCAGTGGACCTTGTGCTACCCATCGTGGACAGCTTCAAGGCATGAATGGCGAGTAGGGGGATCAACACTGCATGTAACAAGATAAACCAACACTTGTGTCTGAGAGAATGCTGTGTCACGCCACAAACAGTTCATCCTAAAACCCCCTGCTGAGCGGTGAGTATTCGATTTTCCGTGCTTCAAGGACACGTTGAATTAAACCGGTACTGGTTCAAGTGCGGTGCCAGTAACGACCTTGTTCCACCAGCTCCCTTCTACCATCGGACACCCAGACGCACCGCCGGATACCATCCATACCTGGTTGCCATTCCACCAATTCGGACTAAGCGCTTCCAGTCATCATCATCACTACATAGTATAAAATAAAGTCGCTTCCCGTTTGGTGTCTCCTTATATCTTTAGAAGTACCCAACGGATTTTGATGCGGTTTTTTTTATTAGATAGAGTAACTTGAGAGGAAGGTTTATAAGTATAATTTATTCCGGGAAATTGTCACATTCCCATGGGAAAACGGGTAGCCCAACTGGTAGTAAACTTTTGACCCCCTTTTGACACCTTTAAGGATTAAAATTTTAAAAATGCTGAAACACGTATTTCATTATTTTAAGTTATGAGTCTAATCAGAAATTTTGAAACAGCTCACATTTAAGATAAAAAACTTTCATACAAACTTTTAACCCCCTTTTCACCCATTTAAAGGTTAAAATTTCAAAAATGCTGAAACACGTGTTTAATTATTTTTAGTTATTAGTCTAACCACAAATTTTGAAACAGATCACATTCATTTAAAAAAACGAACTTTCATACAAACTTTTAACCCCCGTTTGACCATATTAAGGGTGAAAATTTCAAATATGCTGAAACACGTGTTTAATTATTTTAAGTCATAAGTTTAATTACTAATTTTGAAACGGATCACACTTAAGACAACGAACTTTCATACAAACCCCCTTAACCCCCTTTTCATCTCTTGGGGGATAAAAAAAAACGGAATTTAAAGTAAAGTCGCTTCCCACGTCTGTCCCTGTCTGTTTGTTTGTTTGTATGTATCTTCAAAACCACTTAACGGATCTGGATGAAGTTTTCTTAAAAGATAGAGTGACTCAAGAGGAAGGTTTTTATGTATGATTTATGTCGGGAGAAAGTCTGTTTCCCGTGGGAAATCAGTTAGCAGCGGGTGAAACCGCTGGGCGGGCCGCTAGTCATTTATAATGCGCACTGCTAAAGAGTAGAACTCACTACCTGCGTCTGTGTTTCCAAACGCATACAACCCCAATATCTTCAAAGTAAGAGTGAACAGGCTTCTTCTGGGTGAGCTCGCTCCATCTTAGACTCTGTCTCTGTCCTATGACCCAGACTAGAGTCAAGAGCAAACCCATCATTAATAAAATAAAAAATGCTGCAGTAAAAGTACCGAGTACTCCTTGCTTCGGTCGGTGGGCACCTTAACTTGTACCAGCGCTGGTATTGAGTCCAGAGTCAGTGAGTAATCTAGAGTATTGAAAACAATGTGATCACGATCCTTTACTATGATTATCTATATCGTGCAAGGAGTCGAACCCCGGGACTTCTGCACAGCAATGATACATCAGATGCTGCATCATTGCGCTAACGGTCGTGTTAAGTAAGGCCGCCGTCTAAGTTATTTATCATATACAGCAACAGAGACCGATGGCTTGATGTTGCCTTCAAAGGACGCGACCAGCTTTCTTATAGTCATTCAGGTGGTTCTGCCTGCAACCTTCCACCAAACTGGGGACAAGTTTACTAATTGATAATATTAACTTTGTGTTTCCTTCACCAACACTCAGACTACTTACTGAACCACAGAAGCAGTCAATAACGGAGAAGGGCTTAGTCTCATTTACATAAAATTGTAGGTACTTTTTCAGCTAATCCACTTCGGCTATCATGATCCTTCTGTTCTTTCAACCGCACCAACCGAGTGGAGCTCAGCAGGAGGAATCAGCCACTCACACACAACTACATCACCACAGTGGACAGCCATCAACGGTTCTTCTATGACTCTATCAGGTTAGTTAGGTCAAAGAAGACGGCGCACTTTTCATACAAAATTACCCCACGTCCTATAACAATGTGACGGTTTTCTATTAGGACAATACAAAATTGTTATAAAGAGTAGGAAATTGCATTATGCAAATTTCTTTTTTTTACAATGACCGATCATGACGTCAATAAGTGATAATGCTATCCTACATTGAATAAAGTTATTTCATTTTCATTTTCATTTTCATTTTTCATTTCATTTTCATGTGACGTATCTAAAAAAAAAGGAAAAAATGCATATAAAAATATGTCATACTCAAAAACTTATATTTATCACACCAACATAAAAAAAATTGCATTAAAATTACTTTAGGGGCAACTGTAAAAATACGTTTTTACGAGTATTTATGAATCGATTAAAAAAAATATAACATCATCATCATCATAATTATTGTGTGGGACACCGACCCGACGACCCGATGAACCCTGGTGTCAGAGTTTTTCAACCGTCTAGTTTTTCAACTAGGCTCTGACATGGTTGATAACGAACGCTATCTAAGTATTTATAGACAGCGACTGGGACCGACGGCTTAACGTGCCCTCCGAAGCACGGAATCATCGTACTTTCGGACAATCAGGTGATTCAGGCCTGCAATGTCCTAACCAGACTCATTTATTTATGTTTATTTAATCTTTTTATAATTTTTTACGACCGGTTTGGTGCAGTGGCTAGTGTATCTGCTTTCTGCGCCGAGGTCCCGGATTCGATTCCCGGTGGGGACAAAAGTTGATATTTGACAATTTATCACTTTGGGTATGGTCCCCAGTCTGGTTAGGACATTGCAGGTCTGAATCTCCTGATTGTCCGAAAGTACGATGATTCCGTGCTTCGGAGGGCACGTTAAGCCGTCGGTCCCAGTCGCTGTCTATAAATACTTAGATAGCGTTCGTTATCAACCATGTCAGAGCCTAGTTGAAAAACTAGACGGTTGAAAAACTCTGACACCAGGGTTCATCGGGTCGTCGGGTCGGTGTCCCACACAATATGATGATGATGATGATATTTTTTTTTTAATCGATTCATAAATACTCGTAAAAACGTTTTTTTACAATTGCCCCTGAAGTGATTTTCATTGCAATTTTTTTTCATGTTGGCGTGAAAAATATAAGTTTTTGAGTATGACATATTTTTATATGCATTATTTCCTTTTTTTTTGAGATATGTCACATTGTTATAGGACGTGGGGCAACTTTGAGCCTTCTTCTTTAAAAATGATTGAACAAAAATATGTAAGTAAGTATAAAAAATGCCGTGTGATGCCGGCTTGGAATGGCATCACCCCATGGGTGTCGTGAGAGGCGACTAAGGGACTCCAGGGTTAGATGTGTATTGCAATGGGAAATTTTCTAGGGATTCTCGAGTGTCATATAGAGGGCGCTAAGCTTAATTGAAATAACGTTTCTTTACACAAAAACTGAACCACTTTATAAATTACTAGCAGCCCGCCCGGCGGTTTCACCCGCCGCTAACAATTTCTCCCCGGGAATAAGACAGTTTAATATAGCCTATGTTCATCAGGGATAATGTAGGATTCTAAAAATCTTGACTTCAATTTGAAACAAATATCGTTTTCAGATGGTGGTGGCGTAAAGTAACATGCCGTGTGATTAACCTGGCCAGCTCCATGGCAATGCCTATATTTTTATTTTTTTTATCCCGCCTGAGCCGGTTTTCTATTAGGTCATAACAAAATTGTAATAAAATAAAAAATAAATTGTATGATACAATTTTTTTTTAGAATTACGGTTCATGACGTCAATAAGTTACATAATAAAGAATTTCAATTTCAATTAACGGTTAAAGAATTTTTTAAATCGGTCCAGTAGTTTCGGAGCCTATTCAATTCAAACAAACAATAAATAAAATCCTGTTTCTAATATTAGTGTAGATTATATAATTATTATTTTAGCGTGATGCCGGCTTAGAATAGCATCACCCGATTTCTTTCCCATGGGAGTCGTAGGAGGCGACTAAGGGACTTGAGGGTGTGTATTGCAATTTTAGGCGATGGGCTGACAACCTGTCACTATGGCGATACACAATTTTCCGAATGACCCTCAAACATATGTCAGACGTGGCGTAAATGTCCGTTTTTGCGGCCGTTTACGCTCTGCCTACCCCGCAAGGGATAATAGGCGTGATATGTGTATGTTTGTATGTATTATTTTAGTGTAGATTTTTTAAATGTATTATTTAATGTTTTTTGTCGTCTTTTTATACCGAGTAAGGGACAGCCCTTCGAATACTGATAGGGTGCATGAAACATAAAACTGGACAACATTCCCCTAGAAACATATGTCAGGAAAC
The DNA here is from genome assembly GCA_027580185.1 of Tuta absoluta. Classification (NCBI taxonomy): domain Eukaryota; kingdom Metazoa; phylum Arthropoda; class Insecta; order Lepidoptera; family Gelechiidae; genus Tuta; species Tuta absoluta. Next base: position 2,873,113 of record JAQAHW010000003.1, read on the forward strand.
GCCAAAAAAATGGCACTCCATACAAAATCACAATCAGCTGACTGCATTCACTATGGGAAGTCAGTTTTTTTTACGTTTCCTGAAATATGTTCCTAGGGGAAAGTTGTTCAGTTTCATGGTCTGCATGTACCCTATTAGTATTCTGAGGGCTATTCCTGACACCCTTTAATACAGTAATGATAAAATGTAATCATTACACTGGTACGAATAATGTGGCGTAGTTGGTATATTTTTAAATGAAAAAGTAGTTATTGTGGCATAACTGTAATAGTTAGACATATGGTATCGCGGACATTATTATAGATATTGATGTCCTCTATAAAACTGTACTACATCACTTTGCTCTATTGTCAATAATTTCCACAGCGTACGCGATATAAGATATTTTTTTGGTACATTTTTCACACGTTGGGTTACATTATCGAAATTTTCACGCGGATCCCTATTTTTTTCTCGTATAAAATATAGCCTATGTTCATCAGGAATAATGTAGGATTCTAATGGTGAAAGAATTTTTAAAATCTGGCCAGTAGTTTCGGAGCCTATTCGATGCAAACAAACAAACAAACAATCAAATCTTTCCTCTTTATAATATTAGTGTAGATTCTTTATTTTGCGTTTATTGAATTGTTCTAAATTTATTATTGGTTATTTGTTTACTTACACGTATGACACTCAATATAATAGCAAGGCGATAAGTTTATTTTGTAGTAAATCAAACCAACATAATTAATTTGTAACGAACACAACGTGAAACGGAACCTGTGACAAAAACTATGGCTGACGCCAGCCATATTGAAACGTCAAAATTTCAATTTAGCACAGCGCCCTCTGGTTTGACTTCCAGAACTATCAAGAGAACTGTCAATAGAAAAACCCCCATTTTAGGCTATGGGCTGACAACCTGTCTCTATAGTGATACACAGTTATCTGATTGACCCTTAAACTTTTGGCAGACGTTTTTACGTTACGTTTTACGGATGTTAACGCTATGCCTACACTGTAAGGGATATAGGCGTGATTTTGTATGTAAGTATGAAAAAAACGTATATGAAAGTAAAAATCAGTGCATGGGAAATGTAAAGGGCATGTTAGGCCACTGATCCTGGTTGCTTTTTATGTTTTGTTAGATGATAAAATAAAAATAAATATTCTGGACAATTCACACAGCCTTAACTAGTCCCAAACTAATCAAATCACGTACTATGGGAACTAGATTGCTGATATTAAACTTACCTATATATACCTACTTTTTTGTAAATCAATACACGTATAATGTGTATTGATTTACGATACGTAGAAAAAATCCAGACTAAACACAAATATCTGATATGCGCTCCAAAACGCGGTTTACTACTTTGACAGTTCGTAAAACCGCGTTTTGGAGCGAATGGTAGAAAATTTCTCCTGACTGGCGTGCTAAAACGCGGTTTTATGACCTGTCATCGGAGAAAATACCGACTAGGAGAACCAGCATGAACGCGCCCCGTCAGGCCCCCTGGTTTTGACAGTTACTGCCAAATACCTGGTGGTTGCTATGGTAACGCGACGCTGTAAATAGTTCAAATTTCAAAATTCCGCAGTAGCCGTGCATTTGATATAATTTTGTTACTTAAAAAAAAATGGGCAGCATAACCCGCTGGCTGGATGTAGAAGTAGGCACCGATGAGATTGATCTGAACACTTTGCCTTCAAACCTGGCTCTCGTGGATTTGCAAAACGATAATGAATTTAAACTCGTCGTCGGTGATTTGGGAAGAGGCGAAGAAGGTCCTAAACTAAAGGTATTTGCATATTATTAAGTTAAATCACATACATACACACACATATCACGCATATAATGCCTTCCGGGGTAGGCGGAGAGTAAACAGCCGCAAAAAACGGCCATCTACACCACGTCCGACAAATGTTGAGGATCATTCGGAAAGTTGCATCAGTCTCTTAATAAGTAAATCTACAGCCCAAAAAAGTTCACACTTCACTTTCACTTGCATTTTCGGTAGACAACGTGCCATTAGGTGTACTTTTATTTAATTTATACACTTCTTTTAATTTAAAACCATACAATCTGGTAATCTTGTATTGTTTATAAGTTCTGTTTTTGATTAGCTGCAACAAAGTTTTATGTTTTCAGGTGTTCAGAGGGGCCCTGCAAATATATGACATGGTACTACCTGACATCCCGCTAGCGGTAGTATATCTGAACACTTCAGATACAACTCCTCGAAACCCACCACTGCTCGCTGTGGCTTTCGGGTCATGTGTACAGTTGTATAGAAACATGAAACCGTTCTACAAGTACTACTTGCCTTCTTTTGAGCTAAACTCTTGTGAGATGGAGGTTTGGAAACAGGTAAATGTGCTTTAACTCTTTTGTTTCTGATAATAATGTCAACTTAGGATTTAATGAATATACTGTGTTCCAGACCAAATACGTTAATGGACTTATTCTTTAGAGTGTCGTTCTTTCGGACTTTTTTTAAGTGTTTTTTTCTTAACCTCTACAAAATCTGTTAGAGGCTGTTTTTTTGTCTTGTTTTTCAGCATTGGTCCGATGATCAGTACAATGTCCTACACTACACAACATGTTTAATTGAATGCATTGCTTGAAAACACTGTTTAAAATTTTTTTTTTTTATCCTTATACATGTTAAGTGACTTTTTAAAATTTTCCTTTGCCACAAGACTTATGAAGTTTTATGAATACTTATTGAGCATTAACCTACATAGATGAGTAACAGATTATTTTTAATTACAGCTAACAGACGCAGAGAATAAAACAGAAGAAGCCCTGCAGCCGCTTATTGAGAGCTTGAAGGCTATACCGCACAAGTCCCTCAGTCTTCAGTCCAGGAACTTTCTGGAAATGACCACTGAACAGCAACTTGAGTATCTTGAACAGGTGAAAATAATTTAAAAAAATATATGGGAAAATGTTAGCGTATTGAAGCAGATTGAACCCGAAATGTTTCATTTATGAAACTTAATTTCTATTTCGGATAACAACACTCCAATCTAAAATATACATGAAAAGTATTCCTGATTGAATGAACCCGGTTTGTTTTGTACCCACCTAGGATCAAACCAACCTACCTGCTAATTCCGGTTTTAAAGCCAGCTTCACAGGCCAGCCTATTATTTCTCCTATCAGAAACAGGTGGTAAACAGCTTGCTGTGTTTTGTCTTCACGCGGGAACGTCAGACCATTGAAGGACTTGCCTGAGCTTGATTCGTCGTCGACTCTTCTTTGACTTCTACAAACAAGATGCAAGAATAAATCATTCGGAAATAAAAAATAATTATAGCTTGATGCTTTTGTAATCCATTTCGCTGATCTTATGTCATATTTCCCTTCTATTACAGTCCCCAAGTTTACCAGAAAACCAACTGCCCGAGGTAACCTGCATTGCTACGATGAAGTTCTGCTCTGTTGATAAGAATGCAGTTACATGCTTAGTGGTGGGTTCTGAAGATGGCGAGATCATAGTGTTGGATCCACAGAACTTTTCTCAGCTGTCACGGGTAAGTCCAAGACAATTTTTCTGACCACACAAAAGGTTCAAGTCCTGTTGTAGAGAGAAGTCAAATCGCTAGCTGAGAAAAGATAAAAATAATTATCATACTGACATCTTGTCCTTTTTTTATAATCTTCCCCCGTATGTATTTCATACTTAGTTGTAAACAAAGCTAAACTAAGGTTAGCTGGCAGAAATCTCTTTAAGATAGATCACCTTTGTGACTTACATTTGAAACAAAATTTATTGTGTTGTTGATGTACAACAAAGAATATTAAAACGAGGTCTTTATCACGTCACGTACAACTTACAGTGATAGTTGAATTCATGTTTTATGTTATAAAATTTTAGGCCAAGCTCTGTGCAGCTAAGAAAACGCCCTATCAGATGGTGGTGACAGGACTTTACACTGTTGACTACAGAGTCACTGTAGCTACAAGGTGCGGCGACAATTTTACACAGAGTGTTGGTTATTTTTGCACCACTCAAGCTAATATACCACCATTTTGTTTTTATGTGACTTGCACGTACATACCCACACGGATTTTTATTCAGTTTCACCATTAAACTAGCACCTGAAATAGAATAGGATAGAAAGCATTTATTTCAATGCAACACGAAACTTAAATGTATGATGTAGCTACCTTCTATATCATATAACCCTGCGAAACTAAGCCTGACTTTGTATGATTTTACCTTTAGATATATGAGATATTTAGAAGTAAATGTAGGCAAGGACCATATATAACATTTATATGATCCTTGATGTAGGATAAAATTTATTTTGTTCTTCATTTGTGTTTAACTGCCACCAAGTTTACACAGACTGTTCAACTGCACAAATATTCCGAGTGATTTCATTCCCCCATTCCATTGATTTCCCCTGGACGTCGTAAAAGGCGACAAAGGAACTCGAGGGTTACATGAGTATTGCAATTTTAGGCGATGGGCTAACAGTATATAACTATGGCTATGCACAATTTTCTAAATGACCTCAAATGTTTATCAGACGTGGCGTAAATGTCCGTTTTTTACGGCCGTTTATGCAAGGGATATAGGCTTGATATATGTATGTATGTACAACTGACATGTAGCTATATCTTCTTACTACTTTATTTCAGGGAGAAATGCGTCTGCCTTATAAAACGCGACTGGCGTGAAGGTCGAATACTCTTCACCACGGACGATCACATCATAGCCATTGAAGTGATGCCAAATGATAGCAGCGTTATGGTGATCTGCGCAGATAATACGCTCGCGTGCTATAGTAAAAAGGTAGGTTTCTAAATAAATTTAGACTTTTCTATCGACAGTTCTCGAGCTTTTAATATCATGATTCAAGACATACCGGGGGCCGTATTTCTTTGAAAAGCTCCTCAGTTGTGTTTCAATAGAGTGTCGATGGTTTAATTCGTTTCATATTCCGCTAACAGAGTGAAGTAAAGAAAATCACAATGGCAAAGGAATGTCAATTGAATGTCGATGGTATTAAAATGGCAATAATAAGAGAATCGGGACCCAGGTGGCGTTGTGCTAAGTTGTAATTATGGCCTGTGGGTAATAGATACATTTCCTATATATTTACATACGTTTCTATGGAAATAAACTGTTCCAGTTTAGTTCAGCGCCATCTAAGTACACTTGAAGATATACATATAATGGCAAAAATAATTCCCATTGTAAAATGAACTGTATCGATAACGATATTTTTATCAGGCGCTAGGCGTCTTTTTGAATTGTTAGATTTTCCTGATTGTGGTTATTTCGTTCTTTAGGTTATCAGTGATTTCTGAGTGATGTCGGCTTAGAATACCGTCACTCCATTTCTTTCCCGAGGGTGCCGTAAGAGGCGACTAAGGGTTCGAGGGTTACATGTGTATTGCAATTTTAGGCGACGGGCTGACTACCTGTCACTATCGTGGTACCCAATTTTCTGAATGACCCTTAAATGTTTATCAGCCGTGGCGTAAATATCTGTTATACGGCCGTTTACCTTTGATGTATGTATTGCCTGCCTTGCCTTGCCTGTATGCCTTTAGGCGTTAAGTCCGCCCGTGTACATTTTTGTGCATAAAGTTAAATAAATAAAAATAAATAAATATGTATGTAAGTACTGTGATTTCTTACTGCAGGGTAAAAAGCAGTGGTCTCTAATCCTGGAGCACCGGCCTGTATCGATGGCACTGCTGGGTGTGATGCATCTCGGAGTCACTCTGACCGGAGTCGCGCTGGCGTCTGGACATGTCCATCTGTATGACGGGAAGGCGCGCCGGGACAGTTTGTTTGTTAGAGGTAAGTACATACATACATCACACCTATATCCCTTACGGGGTAGGCAGAGCGTTAACGGCCGTAAAACGGATATTAACACCACGTCTGACAAAAGTTAAAGTAGTTAGGTAGAGGTTACGTATACAATAAGGCACCCTTGAGCTTTTATATCCCGTCCTATGTTTGCTTCCAGTTTCGCGTTTAAATAAGTGAGACGGTTACTAAATTACAAATGAATAGCGAGCGACGCGAGTTTGCCTTTTCGCGTGAAAATAGGAATTAGGGTACATTGCGCTACACTATTTATTATATTTTTTTCTATTTCAGACGTTGCTTCAATATTGAAATTTGGTCAACTAGGACAAGAAGAGCATGTTTTTGTTATTATTACAGCAAGTAAGTGAGGATACTATCATTAGCAAACGTATTTTTGTGCGTTTAGGTATTACGAACGAGTACTGACTGGACCTGGCATCATTATCTATCACTTTGCGAACTTTGCAAAATACATGGTGGCCTAGAGGTATAGTGACGTCCAAAGACAAAATTTTAATACCTTATACCACAGAACTATAGTGCCTTATACTAAGGGCTATCCGAATCACCCGCATGTATGTTCCGCAATGTTTTGTAGTTTCAGAGTTAATAAAATTTTGAAGTTGAAAAAAGCCTGTCTGTCGATTTTTTTAAATTTTGACTGAAAGGCTTTTTTCCTTCTTTTTTATTTCCATAATTAATAGGGCTTACCAAGCAGTTGTTTTTGTAGCATAAGCTTTATGATTTGTTCTTTCTAGCGTACAAAAAAAGGAAAATAGCCTCCTAGTAGAGTTTTTGCCATACAACTTTTATAGTGGAATAACTCGGAAACTACAAAAATCGCGAAACATACATGAGGATGATATTGATTAAGATAACCCTCAGTGTAAGGCATTTAAGTTTTGTCTATGGAGATTACTATTCGGGCGACTCGGTATATGGGACGTTGTTTATTTTTCTAGTAATGTGAGTAGAGAAGACTAGAGTGGTGATCACATTGTAGTACAATTAAATTAAATTTAGGGTGATGATTACCCTTCAAAGTTACAAACTGTATTTTTTCAGGTGGCAACCTTAACCTCAAGATCCTCAAAAGAACGGCAGACTTTAACGCACACGCTGCGGGCGTAGAGTTAGTGGCCAGTAACAGCATACAACAGAAGCCCTGGCTCATTCCAAAGAAATCCAAGCTGTTTCTAGAACAAGCTGTGAGAGAAAGAGAGAACGCTATTGGTAAGATGCAGACTGGCATTAAAATAATAATAAATAAATATCCTGGACAATCCCCACAGTGCCATCTAGCCCCAAACACGCAAAGCTTTTACTGTGGGAACTAGATAGCTGATATTGATACTTATGTACTTTTTTTGTGAATAAATACATATTATACATAGAAAACACCCAGTCTAAACACAAATACTTGAACATACATACATAAAGAAATCACGCCTATATCCCTTACGGGGTAGGCAGAGCGTTACCGGCCGTAAAACGGATATTAACACCACGTCTGACAAAGATCCCTGAGCTGCGACCTAAGGCTGAACTTAACATACATACCTATATCACACCTATATCTCTTGCGGGGTAGGCAGAGCGTTATCGGCCGAAATAGACATACTTTAACGCCACGTCTAACAAACATTTGAGGGTCATTAAAAATCTATCACTATAGTGACAGGTTGCCTAAAACGGCAACACACGTGCCTCAAGTCCCTAAGTCGCTATTCTATGCCGGCATCAAACGGTGTAACTTTAGTGCCTTTAATTTTTAAAATAGCAAAAAATTTGTTTGCATTTTATTATTGCTATTGTAAACTTATCAGGCGCTCATGAAGTTTCGTAAAATCTAGCAGTAGTTCTTTTGATCAGTGATTTAGTTAATTATCTTTTTTAAATTATGTCTCCCATGTTCCAAGATCTTCTTTCGGATTGTTACATAGGTTTTTGTCATGATAGATAATAGGTATGCTCTTGCCGTGTGATGCCGAAAAAGAGTAGCATCACTCTTTTTATGGTTACCTACTGGTGGAATCTTGTAGTTGGCTATAAGTTTATTTTGTTGTATCTAACTACTGTTATTATTCAAGCTGTAAGTTTCCCAAAGAAACCAAAAATAAATTAAAATAATCACCCCAATTCTACTGTAATAAGCGACTCTGGGTAAATTTTATCGAGAAAATAGGCAGCAACGTTTCCTGTGAATGCAGTTTTTTGCACTGCTCTCGCCAATTCGCATGCCAAGCGTTGTGAGTACGGCAATACACCCGATATGGGGAGGCCCGTGTTCAGCAGTAGACTGTTGTAGCTGTTAATGCGTAATGTGAGTATCTTCTCAAGAGTGGCCGAATCAACTAAAAAAATCAAGCTGCAAATAATACAACCTTTTCCATGCTTTCATTCATAGTGATGCACGAAACATTCCAACGGGAGCTGGTGAGGCTTCGGCTGCTGGCTTCGAAGACCCTGCTCGAGGCTCACGTCAAGTCTGACAACTCCATTGGGGTTGGGGCGATGGAGCCTGTCAGACTGTCTGCAGAGGTAACATTACAAGAAGCAATTGAAATAAGGTTGATGGAAGAAACATTTTAATGGGAGCTGGTGAGGCTCCGGCTGCAGGCTTCGAAGACCCTGCTTGAGGCTCACGTCAAGTCCGACAACTCCATTGGGGTTGGGGCGATGGAGCCTGTCAGACTGTCTGCAGAGGTAACATTACAAGAAGCAATTTAAATAAGGTTGATGGAAGAAACATTTTAATGGGAGCTGGTAAAGCTCAGGCTGCAGGCTTCGAAGACCCTGCTCTAAGCTCACGTCAAGTCTGACAACTCCATTGGGGTTGGGGCGATGGAGCCTGTCAGACTTTCTGCAGAGGTAACATAACAAGAAGCAACTGAGGTTAGGTGGATGTATGACTCATTCCAACGGGAGCTGGTGAGGCTCCGGCTGCAGGCTTCGAAGACCCTTCTTGAGGCTCACGTCAAGTCCGACAACTCCATTGGGGTTGGGGCGTTGGAGCCTGTCAGACTGTCTGCAGAGGTAACATGACAAGAAGCATCTGAGGTGAGGTCGATGTATGACACACTGGTGAGGCTCTGGTTCTGGAACCATGGTCCAGGTTTGAGTTGGTTTGACGCATTGGGGCTAAGTGCCTAAGCAGCCCTTATGTAAAATTTATTCCTTTCCAATTTATAATAAAGTGGTACAGTTTTCGTGTAAAGAAACGTTATTTCAATTGAGCTCAGCGCCCGCACATGACAGTCAAGAATCCCTAGAAAATTTCCCATTACCTGTCGTTTTCCTTCCTAGGTGGAAGGCCTAGGCCCCGTGTTCCGTGTCTACCTGGTCCTGCAGAACACCTCGACTGAGAGAGCTGTCATCGGCCTCTCCATCCTGTTTCACGTACACGCCACGGACTATAAGGTCTCCAATCCATTTATCAAGGTGAGATTACAATGACTCGTAGCAAGTTATATTATACAGCGTGTCCTGTCCAATACGCTCTTGGTTGATTCTTTTCACTAGAGAAGTTTGCCGTGCAATGCCGGCTTACAATAGCAACACCCCATTTCGTTCCCGTGCGAGTCGTAAGAGGCAACTAGGGGACTCGAAGGTGTGTATTGCAATTTTAGGCGATTGACTGACAACCTGTCACTATGGCGATACCTAATTTTCCAAATGACCCTCAAATGTTTGTCGCGTAAATGCCCGTTTTTTGCGGCCGTTTGCGCTCTGCCTATCCCCAAAGAATTATGTTGCGTGATATGTGTAAGTATGTAGAACCAAATAAACGTTTATTCTATTCTATGTTTAACTGTGGTTTAACAGAACAATTTTGAACTCTGATTCTGACCTACTTACTTAGGGAATTCGGTAGGTACTTGATTAGCACATTAATAATAATAAAAAACAAAAGTTGTATGCTTAAAACTATTGTTGAAAAATACTACAAACTTCATTCAGTGTTTTTCTAAATATTGTAAGTTGGGATTTTATTATTTAAAGGAAAAATAATTGAATAGTTCGTATTTTGACGTCGTTCAAAATAGCGAAATATGTCGTCATTATTTTAATATTTTTACATTTTGTACTTAACTTATTTGATAGCTGTCAGTTCCATGCTAAACGAGATGTCAGGAAAATGGACACTCCGTCATAGCATTAGCACGAATCTGATAGCTGTCAAATATGGCTTATTGGGTTGGCCGTACTGTAGCCTATTGGCTGGATCTCAATATTTTTGAACAATTTCTCATGCCAAAGTCTGTCACGCGCATACATCGTATAACTGCTACTCGTATCATACATGCTACAGGTTCTACTAGGCAAATCCATTCACACATCCTCTTGACATTAACAAAATTCGAGTAGTATAAAATGTATTACGAGTGGTGAGATTAGACCATTCGTTGCATGCGGAATTGTTTAAAAAAAAGAGCCCTATGTAGTTTTATTTTAAGCTACGTGTTGGGATTAAACTTCAAGAGCTTCAAGACCTTGTTCCACCAGCTCTCTTCTACCATCGGTCATCCAGACGCACCGCCGGATACCATCCGTACCTGGTAGCCATTCCACCAATTCGCACTAAGCGCTTCCAGTCATCATTTATAATACGCACTGCTAAAGAGTGGAACTCACTACCTGCGTCTGTGTTTGCAAACGCATGCAACCCTAATCTTTTCAAAGTAACAGTGAACAGGCTTCTTCTGGGTGAGCTCGCTCTATCTTAGACTCTGTCTCTGTCCTATGACCTAGACTAGAGTCAAGAGCAAACTCATCCTTAATAATAATAAAAAAACACTAGGGCTATATTTGATTCAAAATAATATTATCTTATCAACCGTTATATCGATATCCTTCTGTTTATCAGTAGGTCGAACTTGAAACCTGATAATGACGACAGTTTAATGTAAATTAGTGGAAAATATTGCTATTATATCATTTTTATCTAAAAGTTCGATAACACGTTTGCTTAGACTTAAATGCAAGCAAGATTCACATCTGTGACACGTCATGTTGATCAATGCCAGCTGATTATTATTAAACATACATACATAAAACACGCCCATATCCCTCACGAGGTAGGCAGAGCGTTAACGGCCGTACAACGAATATTAACACCACGTCTGACAAAAGTTTGAGGGTAAATCAGATAACTGTGTAACTATAGTGACAGGTTGTCAGCCCGTCGCCTCAAATTGCAATACACATCTTACCCTCGAGTCCCGCCTTTTACGACACCCATGGTTAGGAAATGGGGTGATGCTATTCTAAGCCGGCATCACACGGCATTATTATTATTAAGATTAATTTTCTTTTTCTCTTCTCTTACAAGAAGGTATTACTCTACCTTACGGGCCTTAAATGGCAGAGGATTATGAGCTGAAGCGTATTGTCGACGACGTCAGGAACTTCGTGTTATTATTACAATTATTATTTGCCGTGTGATACATACATACATACATACATAAATCACGCCTATATCCCTTACGGGGTAGGCAGAGTGTTAACGGCCGTAAAACGGATATTAACACCACATCTGACAAAAGTTTGAGGGTTAATTAGATAACTGTGTATCACTATAGTGACAGGTTGTCAGCCCATCGCCTAAAATTGCAATACACATCCCTCGAGTCCCTTAGTCGGCTCTTACGACACCCATGGGTAAGAAATGGGGTGATGCTATTCTAATAGCATTGCCTTGTGATGCCGGCTTGGAATAGCATCACCCCATTCCTTTCCCGTGGGTGTCGTAAAAGGCGACGAAGGGACTCGAGGGTGTGTATTGCAATTGTAGGCGATGGCCTGACAACCTGTCACTATGGCGATACACAATTTTCCGAATGGCCCTCGAATGTTTGTCAGACGTGGCGTTTTTTTTTATTTTGCGGCCGTTTACGCTCTGCCTACCCCGCAAGGGATAAAGGCGTGATATATGTATGTATTATACTAGCACTTACCTTTACCTGCGGCTTTGCCCGCATACTCATAAAAAATATCCTATGTGTTAATCCATGTTACCTTCTATTTGTGTGCCAAATGTTATGTCAATCGGTTCTGTAGTTTATGCGTGAAGCAGTAACAAACAAACAAACCTATAAACTTTCGCATTTATTATATTAGTAAGATTAGCAGTCAGGCAGTTGAGATTGCATTTAGAGAGCTTTTTATAAAAGACAAATGTCCTAAAATCATCGATAGATGGCTTTGAACATCTGGGGGGCATCTTTGCTGGTGGGAGTTTGATTCTTATTCTTTTCGTGTGAGTGAGACACCAAATCGTCCAATGAGCGTCCTTGAAAATTTATTAGGAAGTTATAATTAGCTTGAAGGTTTTGAAATTATAATATTTGCGGTACTAGTTGCGCTTTATTTATTAAAACAAAAAAATACAATTAATGCCAAATAAAGACTTCTTCCATAGCGGCGCACCGAGGCAGAGTACCCAAAATGCTGACAACATTGCCTCTCTGCATTGCCAAACTTATTCTTTGAGTGAAATAACTGCCAACCCTATTTTGATATCGCTTACAAGGAATAAGGACTACGGGTCTGAAAATTTAACACCAGCAACGAGGAAGAAAACAGTTCACTTCTACTAGAACGCTAATTTTACATACCTTGCGTGGCTAATTGAGAAACCGCCAGATCCAAAAGTACTCTCTGTGGCCAGATCTAAAATGCCATTTATTGGCGTTAAAAAGCGTAACGTTTGTAATCTGTGATAAAAGACCCAATAAGTGCAGGTACGTATTCAGAAATTTGGCGCCCCATAGCAAATAATGTTGGCCTCTTGTGAAAATGATACGACTTTATTCAATGTAGGATAGTATCATAGTATTATTAATAGGAAATTCTAATAATTATTTAGTATAAGTGTACCTATTTATAAGTAAGTTTATTTATTAAATAAAGAATTATCTTAATTATCGTATTATTACTTAAAGTACCGCCGTTCCAATAAGTTATCTCCATAGATGTCAACAAAGGAAAATGGACCCTCTGCCATAGTATTATCACGAATCTAACAGCTGTCAAATACGACTTATTGAAACGGTGGTACTTAATTGACGTCATGATTCGTCATTGTAAAAAAAAAAATTGTAATATAACACAATTTTCTTTTTTATAAAAAATTTAAAATAAAATAAATTAAATTTGAATTTGGAATTTGGAATTTAAATAAAACTGAAATACTGTGAGAGGTAGTATCTATAAACAGCGAGCTGGGTAGTATCAATATACACGTTAGGAGAGACGATTGGAACAGAATCAACACCTCTGATAGATTGTGGCTTCATTATGACGGCAAGACAAATATAAATTTGTCTGCGTGTTACAAAGATTAAAATACACACACCACACACACACACACACACACACACACACACACACACACACACACACACACACCCACACACACACACACACACACACACACACACACACACACACACACACACACACACACACACACACACACACACACCCACACACACACACACACTCTCTATTACTCAGCCAGTAAGTGGCTTAGCACTTATTGACTGTCGAATGTTAGCTTCCCACACATCAGCAACTGTAGGTATGTAGCCTGGTCATTTGCTGGCATTTGGTTGCCTTTATTCTTGCAACACCTTTAGACGACACCGTCACGGGCATTCTAGAGGATAAATAGACTTCGAGCCTATAGTCACTCATTCACATGTCACGCCTATTATCCCTTGCGGGGAAGGCAGAGCGTAAATGGTCGAAAAACGGACACTTACGCCACGTCTGACAATGTCATATATTTGAGGGTCATTCGGAAAATTGCGTATCGCCATAGTGACATTTTGTCAGCCCATCGCCTAAAATTGCAATACACACCCTCAAGTCCCTTAGTCGCCTCTTACGACTCCCACGGGAAAGAAATGGGTTGATGCTATTCTAAGCCGGCACATCACGGCAAAATACATAGCTTATAAATTATACAACAGTTTAAGCTAGACCAATGGTTAGCCAGTATTAAGCCCGTGTGTACTTGGCTTGGTACGCCGACAACAGTAGGTTCGCATCCCGTCGTCGAGTTTTTTTTTCCATAACATCTTGCATTATGGTATTTCACAGGTACCGCTCCTATCACCAGGCGCCAAATTGAAGTTCCCCTGCAAAATCGAAGAGATATTCTCCGAGAACATTAATCCTGAGGTGTGTTAATAAAAGTATTACTTACATATAGAGGAAATAGGCTTAAAAATTAGTATCATTATGCTTGTTTTAACATCATTTATGTAATAAAGCTCTCGCGCTTTGTAAACATTATTTTATAGATAAAACGCTTGTCTTGTGGTAAAATAAATGGTTTAAATGGTTGTTTTAGGTGTTCTTCAGGTCAGTGAGTGGTCAAGGCGGGGAACGTTCGCTGGTCAAGGTGTTACTATTGAAGGAGGGTCAGGTAAGTTTCGTTTACTTACCTACATGTTAATAAGTATGTTCTATCAGTTTCACTTTGCAGGATGATTCTATTAAAAATATTGTTTTTTTTTTACAATTGGGCCACCACCCCCGGAATTGCGAAGAAAAAGCACCAGTAATTAACTTGTGTACTTACGATAGCTATTCCATACATTTTATACGAAGTATTCAATTCTCTATGGCACACGCGTAGCTGATTTTCGCCAATAACAAGGTGAAAGTTGTACAGTAAAAGTTGTTCATATTGAAAAAATTCCCTGCAATGTTTGCGTACCAACTAAAATAAGCCTGAATGGGGTGAAGTTAATGATGAATGATTATGGGTAGACGAGTGGGTGGGTTGGCCGTGTGATCCCACGCCGGCCTTAGAATAGCATCACCCCATTTCTTACCCATGTCTGTCGTAAGAGGCGACTAAGGAACTCGAGGGTTACATGTGTATTGCAATTTTAGGGAATGGCCTGACAACCTAAAGTGATACACAGTTATCTGATTGACCCTCAAACTTTTGTCAGACGTGTTATTATCCGTTTTACGGCCGTTAACGCTCTGCCCACCCCGTAAGGGAAATAGTCATGATTTATGTATGTATGTAAACGAGTGTTTCTTTTTTTTAGACGAAGCCAGTGTTAGCTGCTACAGTACAAATGCCTCCGACGGATCCTATGATGTTGCCATTGGACAAAATACAAGAGACTGCTTTCGGGGAGGAGCAGTTTGTCAACGAGACACCGGCTTAGAGATTGTTCTCTTTAATTTGCTATTCTATGCTGAGGACAATATTTCTAGTAATGTAAAGGTTAGTTTATGTAAGGCTAAATAAAATCAACTGCAAATTGACAAACTTGTTGTTTTAATAAAATCATTTTTAAGGGAATTATACAGGGAGAGGAAGATGGGGCTGTCATCCAATCCCACAATTTGCTAATTCACATCATCCATAATCGCATCGCAAGTGCAATTATCTGTAAAAAATTGTATGAGGAACATTGATTTAATAAAAATCCACGTGGTGCCTATTGTGGTGCGGACTATTTTTAACAGAATATGGCCAATTAAATAGCTGGGTACCTACCAATATCTGTGCATTTAATAGTATAAACTTTTTGTACCGTAGTAGGCAGGATTGGCACCTGCGTCTTCAGCTATTAGTACGAGTACTAGAGACGCGTCTAACCAACTAGTAGATGTATTTGACCTATAACTAGATGATTTAAACAGGGTCCAATCGTAGTAATTCAGAATTTCTGCCGCCCCTTATATCTTTAGGGGCGGCAGAAATTCTGAATGACTTTGATACTATACTAATGAATAAATTTGATTTTAAGTGGAACTTAAGGACCTTTCTTTTATTTTTCGTATTAATATAATAGTTTTATTACAATACAAACTAAGAATCTTTAGAATAATAAAATAACCCTGAATCCTATCCTAAAATTAATTAATCATCGATTAAATATGCAAAAGTGAGCACTCAGTTCAATTTTAATCGTTTATTGCATGAATCAGTAAACAAACTTCACACTTACGTCACATAGTGTAGACGCATCTTAGAAGACTTTAACCTCTGTGTCTCATTGAAGGAGGACCTTATGCTATTTATATCTCATTACTTATTTCGGTATAAGTTTTAGGTAATACATGTTGTTTTGCACACATTCTTTACCATTTGGTATATTTACACTTAAATTTTGGTCTTATGAATCTTCTTCGTCAGCACGGTTTTTGCATTTGCCTCACCTAAAGTTTTCCATTCTCCGCGGAATTCAGTTTGGTCGTGATTAAGAAACTGTTAAATACTCATGTGTATAAAATAAAATATTCTGGAAATTACACACAGCGCCACCTAGCCCCAAACTAAGCATCATTTGTACTACATAGTACATACATACATATATCACGCCTATAATCCCTTGCGGGGTAGGCAGAGCGTAAATGGCCGCAAAAACGGACATTTACGCCACTTCTGACAAATATTTGAGGGACATTAACTGTTGTTTCCGGAAGACTATTACACGACGCTGAATTGGTCCCGTTAGTAGTTGATTTGTCGATTAAACTTAAATCATTTAAGGAAATATTCTTGACTCGGTTTGCACAGTTTACCCAGGCACAGTTTTCTTCATCATTATGACCACGAGTGTCATTTGCCTTATGCGAAAACTTACTCGAGTGCAAGAAACTGTCTTCCTCTCTTTTAGGCTCAGTCGAGCTCTGTAGGATTTCGTCTTCAGGTAGAGGGAGAAACGAATTTTCCGTTAGTACATTGATAATTGAACTACATGCGTCAGGTCTTTGTTCATTAGATTCTTCTATAGATGTTCCGCAGTCGATTTGTTGATCCATATTGTCGTGTTTTTCCTGTACGGCCAAAAATGTTTGGGTGTCATCTGACATTGCAGTGTCTTCCGAGGTTTCGTCCACAGAAGAAGAATCTGAATCTAACGTTGTTTCAGTTGAAGTAGATCTTGCAGTATCGACACAGCCATGTTGCTGTCTTGTCACTGCCGGATTAGGGTAGCTGAGGACTGCAGCTGCGTGGTGACTAGACGACGACGGCTGGTCTTGTATAATTTTAGACTTACTTGAGGCTTTCACATCAGGTTTACTTGGTGGAGTTGCCGATGACTTTTTCCTTGATTGTGCCAAACAGGCTAAACACTTCCATTTATGCTTTTTCTCGGCAGTCATTAAATTGAAAATTTTTTCCGATCTTTGAGCGCAGAGAACATGATATATTTTTGTACACTCAGAGCATTTTAGATAATGCCTGCCTGTGATGGTTTTGCAGCATACTATACAATTTAGGTCCATATTCAAGTGTTAGAGTTACTTTCGGTAGCATAAACTCACAAAACGGTTGTCTTCAAATTCAATTTTAATTAATCAATTGCAATCTTTTATTGCAAATTCGGTCCCATAATCAATATTAAATGTCCAGGATAATAAAAAATAAAAAAATAATAAAGACAAAAAAGTTATGTATTCCGATGGGTATCGAGCTCGAGCACTACGGATTCAGAGTCTAGCGTTCGACGCACAAGGCTATCATCGCAGTGACATTAATCGCGAAATTAGGCACCACTTTCGTACATTGTTTACATTTAGACGATGGAAGTTCGTTATTATAGTAAATTTAAAATTTAGACACTTTTCCACTTATAAAACTGTGTTTTTCTTTTTGATTTTACTTTTTCACTGTTCACTTTAGGTTTATACACTTAGATATTTAGAAGTAGTAATCGCTTTTTGGGTTTATGCACAATATTTTTTCACTGTTTTTATTTACATTTATCTTGGTTATATTTTGCTACAAACGTTTTCACCGCGTATTTATCACTTATTTATTACTAATGTGTACTTTTCACATCAAAATTTACGTTTTTACTATTTTTTGAATAAAGTTGTACGGAGCTAACTGTTTACATCGTGCGCCCTCTGGCGTACTCCGAAAATTGTATATCATTTGTACTATGGGAACTAAATAGCTGATATTATTACTTGTATAATTTTTTTGTAAATAAATACATATTATCGAACCCATGACCCTCGGCGTAGCAGGCAGGGATAGTTATCCGCTTCGCCATCGGGCCAGTCAATGTAGTTTTAAAATATAGCTTGAGCTCTTTGACAGATGCCAGATTTATACAAGTTTTCTTTTGTCCTTTTCACGTTTTTTGGTTTCCTATCTATCTATCTAGCTACTTTCTGTCAAAGGAATCATCCTATAAATCACAGAGTTTAGGTATGTTATGGTATGGTATTGTAGGCAAATTGCGATAACTGATAACATCACATAATGTGCTGTTGAGTTTACGAAATAAAATAAATATTATAAATAAAATTATTATATTAGTAGCTAGCATGCTTATTAATTTTAAATTTGATCCACGTAAGTATTATTACGAATCTTATTTATGCATCGATATTTGAGATTGAAAACATACTTGCTGCCATTATAAAAGGTAAGGGGGGGAAGTAGTAAGCCTTCTCGAAGAGCGACACCTGTGCTCGGGCCCTCCCCGTGAGTAGCGGAAGATGCCGTGAAACTAGTTACTACACCACGATGGCAAACACCAATGCATCCTCTAGTCCAGCCCTAAAGCCGGCTTTGTGCGTAGTCTCGATTAATATCGAAGGTTTCTCACAGGCCAAGTCAGAAATCCTTTCTGAACTCAGCCGGACTACACACTGTGACATCATGTGTGTACAAGAAACCCATCGAGACGAAACCCAAAGCCGGCCACACATTACTGGACTCACGCTCATCGCCGAGACCTACCATCCGAAACACGGTAACGCAGTGTTTGCTGCTCCCGGCGTGAGCATAACATCTGCCGAATGTACGACACAGAACGGCATTGAGATCATAACCGTAACTCTTGGTTACTGCACTGTCACCTCTGTTTACAAACCTCCTGGAACCCCTTTTCAATTTCAAGCTCCTGGAAATTTTGACGATCATCCAGTCAAAATAGTGATCGGCGACTTCAACAGTCACAGTACAAGTTGGGGATATAGCAACACGGATCCATGTGGTCAGGCTGTTGAGGTATGGGCTGAGACGAACGATTTAGGTCTGATCCATGATGCCAAACTACCGGCTTCTTTCAATAGTGGCCGGTGGAAACGCGGCTACAATCCAGACCTTATCTTCGTCAGTGAATCTATTAGTCCCCAGAGCATTAAAACTGTGTGTGCTCCTATACCTCGCACCCAACATAGACCGATCATGTGCACAATCCAACCTGTAGTCCGCCCCGTAAATGTCCCATTGAAGCGCCGTTTCCACTACGATAAGGCAAACTGGGAGCTGTTCTCGCAGTCAATAGACCAAGCCCTTTTGAATGTTTCGCCAGTACCCGTAAACTATGAACAGTTTGTTGACATAGTTGCAACAATTTCATGTAAATTCATACCAAGGGGCTGCCGGACTTCCTACATCCCAGGGCTGTCAAAAGAGTCTGCAGAGCTGCTGAAAGAGTACGAGTCCCAATACAGCCAAGACCCTTTTTCTGAGGACACCACATTAGTTGGCGAGGAACTGCTATCACAGATTGGCAAAACTCGACAGGAAAGGTGGATCAGCACTGTTACCAACATAGACATGACGCATAACAGTAAAAAGGCGTGGAACACCATTCGCAAACTAACTTCTGATCCACCTCCTCCTTCATCTCCCAGTAGAGTTACAGCTAATCAGATAGCCCACCAACTACTTCTAAATGGCAAGTCAGTAGGTCGCCTTGCGAATGTTCCTAAACCAGACCGTGCTGGGAGCACCAACCATCTTATTAGCCAGCCATTCAACCTACTTGACATCATCACTGCTATCAAGCAACTCAAATGTGGTAAAGCCTCAGGGGTGGACAACATTGCTGTTGAACAGCTTAAACAACTTGGCCCTGTTGCCGTGTCCTGGTTGCTGCAAATGTTTAACCATTGCCTGGAATCCGCTTCGATCCCCCGTCTCTGGCGGAAATCAAAGGTCATAGCAATTCCAAAGCCTGGAAAACCAACAGACAGTCCCAAAAACTTCAGGCCTATTTCACTCTTGTGCCACACATATAAATTATTTGAGAGACTGCTGTTGTCCCGCTTAACAAGCTTCATTGACCCAAAATTGATCCCAGAGCAAGCGGGTTTCAGACCGGCTAAGTCTTGCAGCAACCAGACACTGACACTGACGCAACACATCGAGGATGGTTTTGAACTGGGGAAGATAACCGGTACTGTATTCGTAGATCTGTCTGCAGCCTACGACACAGTTAACCTTAGGCGACTGTTATGGAAAGTAGAGATCATGACAGGGGACCTCAAATTCGTCACAATACTCCGAGAGCTTCTTCATAACCGTCGTTTTCAGGTACATCTTCTTCAGGACAAAAGTCGTTGGAGGTCGCAAAAGAACGGGCTGCCCCAAGGCAGCGTTCTTGCCCCGTTGCTCTTCAACATATACACCAACGACCAACCATCCTGCCCCAACACCCGCCGCTTTTTATACGCCGACGACCTTGCGCTGACTTCCCAGGCGTCCAGTTTTGAGGAGGTTGAGATGAATCTGTCGGATGCTTTGAATGACTTAAGCAAATATTATAGAGAAAATTCACTCAAACCCAACCCATCAAAAACTGAGTCTTGCGCATTCCATCTCCGCAACAGCCAAGCAGGTCGTAGGCTTAATATTGAGTGGCAAGGTGTGCCTGTAGCTCACACTAGTTTTCCAAAATATCTGGGCATTACTCTGGATAGGTCACTTACCTTTAGTAAGAATTGCCAAAACATAAAAAAGAAGGTGCACACTCGGAACAATCTATTAAAGCGCCTTACTTCTACTGGATGGGGAGCAACACCTCATGTTCTGCGGACTACTGGGCTGGCGTTATCCTTTTCTGCAGGCGAGTATGCATGTCCTGTATGGAGCCGTTCAGCTCATGCAAAGCTGGTGGATACAGCCTTAAATGAGACTTGCCGGATCATAACTGGTTGCCTGAAACCGACCCCGGTTAGCCAACTGTACCCACTAGCCGGAATAGCGCCTCCAGTTGTTCGTAGATCTGTGGCTAGCTCCTTTGAAAGAGCAAAGATGGAGTCAGATGCACGGCATCCTTTGCACGACCACATCCCAGTGACACAACGGCTGAAAAGCCGTAATGGCTTTGTTAAGTGCGTCACTCCTCTTTGCACAGACCCCGAACAAGCGAGGTGCAACCTTTGGCAGGAGGGGGTGACCCTACCAGATCCTTTCGTCCCGATTGCTGAGAGCTTGCCGCCTGGCCATAATTTGCCATGGTCGGTTTGGAAATCTTTAAATAGACTTCGGACTCAGACCGGCCGGAGTAAGGAAAACATGACCAAGTGGGGCTTCTTGGAGGGTTCCGATGTAGGTTGTTTGTGTGGTGCAGTTCAAACAATGAACCACCTAACATCGTGTCCTGCGTGCCCTAGCACCTGCACGCAGGACGATCTTATGACAGCGTCTGTCAGCGCTGTCAACGTAGCCAAGTTCTGGGCCGCGACGGTGTAGTGTCTGCCATCGACACGCTAAGAAGAAGATAAATAATACTTACATAGATATGAAAAGGATTCGATAAAGATAAAGTATGCAGCTCGTTTTGAATGAGAAGTTGATTATTATTGTTGAATGGATGTATTGTGTTTTGTTTACTCAACTACGTAAAAGTTTTACACGATCAATAAGCTTTTGTAACGTTAGAACTACAATAAAAGTACCTAAAGGTACCTGTATTTTGATTATCATTATCACTATCGTTATCAAAATCCTAGTAGGTGTGGCCGACTGCCTTCTAGGGTGTGAACATCATACTGATCCCCTACCTTATCAAAAACACCACTTGAAATTCTGCAAAATATTGTCAAAATATTTGCAAAACAGGATAAGTAACAGCCATAGATTAGTAAGTGGGTCAGATTGGCCGGCTCTTCTGTGGATCATGGAAAAGTTTTGGTCGTATCGTTACGATTAAATGTTATCGATGCCATAAATCCAACATTTGTTTGTGTTCTTTCTGTTATGTTGTGTCACCCAACATTGCCTAGCACACTGATAATAACTGTAGGTACCTATCTGAGAATACAATATTCCAAACTTTAAATTATATACTACACAAATTACAAAATTCTCTGTTCAATAAATTTGTTTTTCCTGTGCCATAAGTAAACAGTTAACAATTTTTTTTCTAAATAATAAGTATTTTAATCAAATATGACATTCCAGTTAATATTAACTTAAATACACTATAAAATATAAAATAATTTAACTATAACTGTCTACAATAGAAATAATTTGATCAACGTGATCACAAAATATTAACGAGTCAGTTCAATCCATATATAAATAGTACATACATACATACATACATATATCACGCCTATAATCCCTTGCGGGGTAGGCAGAGCATAAACAGCCGCACACAACGGACATTTACGCCACGTCTGACAAATATTTGAGGGTTATTTGGAAAATTGTGTATCGCGTATATAAATAGTAGGTGACATTAATAGTCATCATGATAGAAACTCTGACACCAGGGTTCATCGGGTCGTACGTCGACTCAGTTCCACACAATGTGCATTTTGTACTATGTATGTGACTGCGTATCATCACTAAATAGTGTAAAATAAAGCCGCTTTCCGAAACGGATTTTGATAAGTTTTTTTTAAAATAGATATGAGTGATTCAAGACTCCGGTTTTTAGATACCTTTTAGCGCGCAAAGCTATGTTCCTTCAGGAAAATGGGTAGCAGTGGGCGAAACCGATGGGCGGGTCGCTATTAGTATATAGGGTGAAAATTTACTAGGAACTGATACCAAAATCTCAAGACGGGCTGGTGGTAAGGAATACCTATCCCCCAAGAAACATAGATTGAAATCTGACTAAAATATTTGTGTTTCCATAGTGACTCAAATCAGGTAGATAATTTTTTTGACCCCCCTTGTTTCTTAGGGAAAGTTGTTCATTATCACCGCTAAGTTTTCGTTGTCGGTGCGCGCGAAACTTTGTGGTTAAAATTACCGAGGGGCAGTAATCGGAGAGATTTGGACATGTTTATATTCTTATAGATTACTGCTGATATAAAATACTACCTTCATTTTATTGACTGATATTGTTATATAGGTTTATGACCGGTTTAATAGGGTTTTCACAAATAAAAAAATATTGCAATATACCAATATATAACATATAATATATTACAGCCACAACAGTTCAGTGCTAGACATAGGCCTTCCTCTACTGGAAGTACATTATTTACTGACCCAGTCTCATTGTATATACTATATATTATTTATTGCATAAATAATAATAAAAAATGTTTAATAATAAAAAAAATTAAAAAGGCTAGGTAATCTCTTGAGAAGAGATCTCTTTTAGCCAACCCAATTGTCATTTCATCAGTCGGTCTCATTGGTAATATAATATCGGATAACAATACAATAGGTGAGTGAGTCAATGTTCAACAAATAAGTAATTAAATTAAACTATAATTGCTCAAATTCTATACTCAGCTGTACTGTAAATGTAACTGACTAAACTAAAAAATGAGTCATATTTTTAATGTTGAATTTCATTGCCGCATGAATAAATCTAATAGGTAATAAACAACTTATTCTTATGTATCGCTTTTCAAATAGACTCAGGAGAACCCAAGTTAACGTTGTAGTAATACCAGTACTAGCTTCTACTTTTTTAGGTACAACACACAAACACAGTCTCGACAGTCCACTGCTGGACATCCCCCTATCGGGAGGTAATGCTATACTCACCACGCTTGGCACGCGGATTGGTGAGCGCAGTGTAAGATGTTGCATTTACGACACCCACGAATAGAATTGGAGTGATGTTATTCCAAGCCGGCTCCACACGGCATTATTTTTTTGTAATTTACGCATAAATTCATAGATTCTTTCTTATACCTATCCAGCTAATAAGTCTTAGTAATATCATCGCAATTTTTAGTGCCAACCCTAGCATGTAAACGCAAGCAAGATAGGCACCGGATTTTCAGAGGATACCGCGGGAATTTAATGTGACTGCTGAAAATAATTTTATTCAGTACTTTGGTGGATCTCGCTCTAGCTTCTCTCTACCTTAGGTAAGTGTTGGTTTCCTTAGTGATTAAATCATTGTAGTGAAGTGAAGTGTAAGTTATTATAAGCTCTTAGTTTTGATTAGTGATTAGTTTTATGCATCATTAGTGATTTGATTACTTGTGTCTCTTAAGACACACAGAATTTCACACAAGTTTAAGCAGTTCTTTATTGGATGAGTTCGATAAAATGCAATGGATTCTCGAGCTTCATACACAGCAAAGACGCTTTAGTTTTAAGTGTAAGCACAGTATTAGCTACCTGATGCACATGATTTCTAGTAAAACAACATTTCGCCTCAGTGACCACAGACCACACAGTTTGCTTGAACCTCAGGCATTAGATTTCACTAGACATTGCCCCTATTATGTTTGTTACTGTTACTGCGACCGTCTCGTTGGAAAGTAGCACCACACCAGCCCCAGTTCCGCCGATTCGCGCCAACCCGGTCATTGAACCAGAGGAATGTTAACTGGTGCGCGTGCGATGGCTGCACGCTGGCTTGTAAATAAATTCACGAAGTTCCTGAGATTTGCAAAAAATGCTGCATCTTTAAATAATCTGATGGTCTCGAGCGGAAGATCTGACTGAGTATCACAATTAATTTGATCTACAGAGAAATAATTTTGTTTCAGATCTCAATCAACTAACTACACACAATGTCTCTCAACGATGTAAGTTGCAACTTTAATTTAACGAGAAAATGAACTAAATAAAAAAATTGTGAAAATAAAATCGTTAATCCACCGTGTTACGTGTGTGGCACTTAAATTGTATAATTAGCAAACGATTAAGTATTTATCAATGTAATCGTTTAATACATTTCAACTCCATGATAATTTAATTACTTAGGTACAATATATTATAATAACAATATACTTACTGCTAAAATAGACACATAGTATAATTACATAATTTTCATAAATTTTCTTGAATAGGTTCTTACCTGCCTACTTGTTCAGGTTTGTATTTAGAGGTTTCATTTATTTATTTTTTTATTCGCCTACAGCAATTCAAAGAAGTCGCCGAGAAGGTGAAGAACTGGAAGAGCAAGCCCTCCGACAACGAGAACCTGGCTCTATACTCCCTGTACAAACAGGCCAACTTCGGTGATGTTAACATCTGTAAGTACCAACAATGCTCATCTTTAATTTACCTCATCATCGTCTATTCGGGTTGTGTGGCGTAACTGTGGCGATTTCACATTGCAATTTTTTATTTTTTTTTAAATTAACTGACTGTATTTTCGAAAATTATCTCTCTGGCAGATAGTTTTCTAAATGACTACAATAAAATTTGTTTTTTATGTAGGTATTTTTTTGTGTAAGGGATACCTACCTATAGTTGTATTTTTTAATGACTGCCCAACCAAACAAGGGCTGTAATGTTTTTAGACTTCATGTATGTATGTATGTAATACAAACTCGTTAACCACTGAACAGATTCGGATGGGAATTGTTTATCGGAAGAACCCTCACCTTATCCTAATTTCATAGGCTAGACTTTATCTCAGAAAGCAATCGTGCTTTTAAATTTATTTTGCTTGCTAGGTATGTGAGTAGATATTTATGGTTTTTTTCTTTTCCAGCTGAGCCCAGTGGTCTGGTAGAGAAGGCTAAGTTCAAGGCATGGGCTGGCCGCAAGGGATTGTCCAAGGAAGACGCCATGAAACAGTACGTCGAAATGGCCGAGAAACTCCAATCTAAATATGCGTAATTTAATTAGGCTTACTAATTTATTTATGTTATTATTTGTAGTAAGAATAAAAAAAAAAACGTTAAAATGATAAAACCATTCGTATTTCGGCATACTTTGAACAATTTTTATACTATATACCTACTTTGATAGACGAATGGGTTTGAATAAAATTCTCAAATAAAATTAAGTTCTTTATGACATGTGTTTTTTTTCTGTTTTTGAAATTTTACTATATTTATAGCGATTATAGTAACACAAGTGTTTCGGTTATGGAGGGATTTTATCTTCATGCAGGTTCCTAACTTAGATCCGTACTAATATTATAAATCTGAGAGTTTGTTTGTGTTTGAGTGTGCGTCTGTGTGTGTGTAGGTATGTTTGTTACCTCTTCGCGCTCTAACGGCCTGACCGATTTGAATAAAACTTGGAAAACAGGTAGAGTATAACCCGGAATAACACAAAGGCCACCACGGGAAAATGCGTGGTAGCGGGTGAAACCGCTTGGCAGAAATCTAATCAATAATAAATGGCTGACTATTGTAGGTACCTATCTGGTTCAATTACCTGAAATATAAATAACTACCTATGTACTATAAGCCACCTTACATTATTTTGAGTAAGTACTTATATTCCTGAGAGATATTACAACATAATCGTTTTAGTTATTTTTTGTTAGAGACACACAATTTTAAAACCTCACATAAATACAAAACGTCATATTATTGTTAATTTGAATAGGTAGGGTCTAAGATTAACTCTTTATTTTATCTGTTCAATAATTAGACTGATTCTTCGTATAATTATTGAGAGTGACTTGTATTATTATAATCTTGCGGTGTTTCAAATGGTAAGACATAGGCAAGTATATTTAAAAAAAGGAAAATTTATGCTCATTCTATTCGTGACCATAGAAGGAAGTCCGGTGAATAAACCACACTTTTTATCGCCCCTAGTTATTTGCCCCTAAGTCCCCCCCTGTTTGTTTATTTTGAATTATTTTAAGGCACAGGTACCTATTCATGAAACTTCTCTAATCTCGACAGTTTTCATCCGAATGTATTTTCTGTTCCAGTTTCAAAATTTCATTTAATATTTGAATATTTTACCTTTAGAAACTTGTTATAAAAATGTATATCATATAATATATTCATGGCTATAAGGTCACGATTTAAAAGCCTGAACCTGACAAAAAAAACGTGTAAAAATTAATAACGTCACTGTCGCTGTCAACGCAAAGAAACAAAATTTGAGGTTATTTGTGATTTGATAACGTTTACTGTAAAGTTTACAGGTTTTCTGTAATCAAAAGTACCTGCTATTATATTGATAGCGTAAAGCGATTGTGGATTGTCCGCTGATAATTCTCCATCCGTAGCGTAGCTTGGAGTACCGTTTCCCGCGTTGATTATTCAGTTTGAAACCACTACGTGCGTTGTGCAGTCGTCTCCACTTTTCCGAAGTAAGTTTGTGTCGTGATTGTCTTCAGATTGTATTTTTTGCATACTTGTAACAGTATTGCTATAGAAATAATGACTAGTTCGTGCCATCACGTTATACCTATCGATTATGTATCTAAAGTAGGTACCTATTGCAATTTGGTTTTTTTAATACCAGTATGGAATGACCGCCCGGTTCAAGTCAATGATAAAATAATTTCAATGACGCCGGTCACGTAGATTTGTACTACAAATTGGAATTAAGGGTGTAATTTGTAAAGAAATTGAGTATTTTGTTTGTGCTTTTAGGTTATCTAGTTTGGGTGAAACACACATCATGTCTCTTCAAGAGGTAAGTCAAATTTAATTTATTATTCATAATTATTTGAAGTGGATGCGGTCAAAGTACGATTGTGTTTGTAATACTCATTACATTGTCCTTTACATAGCTATGGTAACCATATATTTGGAAGTAAATGGTACCATGAATCCATTTATAATTTTAGTATAGGTAGGTACATACTTTTTCTCTCGAGGTGATGAGATTATACAATTTTCTCTACATGTCCTCTGTGATAGAAGGTTAATGCAATGTCTTCTATAAGATATTAAGAAAGAATAATAAAGTTAATTAAAAAATGAATCTGTTTATAATGTAAAAAGAAAGCTTCTGTTAAGATGAACAGATATAAGTTTTAGAGAAAGTAATCTTTTCTGGTTTGGTGACTCCAAAATTGCATTCATGCTACAATGTATTTTACATTCACATTTCATGATACTTTCACAAGATTTACTTTATTGCTTCATACATTGCCACTTATAATTTTTTAAATCATAATTACACTTTATCACCTCAATACTACCAGTGGGTATTGTAAAAATCAACTGACGGATTAATGCATCCAGAGAATGAGCGACAGGGTTCCCTGTGAAAGCAATTTCTTGCACTGTGCTTTCCAATCCACTTGCCGAGCATGGAGAGTATGCCATTCCCCCTCAATAGAGGGAGGCCCATGTCCAGCAGTGGACTGTTGTGGCTGTTCATGCATGTATTTATATTTGTATGTACACTGTATATTTAATTTGCTATCTGTGTAAGAATGAGCCGCTCACCATGACTAGTAGAAACTTGAAATTGTGTTAATTGTTGAACAATGATACCTCAGGCCTTGGATGTTAGTCACCTTTAACACCAGTTGTTCGAGTCTATGGCTAATTATAAACATAAATTGACTCAATACCTACCTAATAATTACAGGTAGAGGAAGACAATAGCAATATTAAAGACTATAAAACTAGAAACTAATTCTCTTTTGACATCACTTTATCATACTTTTCCAATACTAGGTCTTATTTGGGAAATTTTCAAGCCAATCTTCATGTGTATATACAGGGTGTAAGAGACGGTGTACCAAAAAATTTGCAGGCATGATCAGACCATGGAACTGAACAACTTTTACTACAGAGCTTATCCCATACACCGTCCCTTACACCCTGTATGACATAGATGGTGCTGCACTAAATTAAAAAAATATATTTTTTTTTTAAGGAAATGTAGGTAAATTGATGATATGTATTTGTAACTTGCATATATACATACACATAGCACGCCTATTATACCTTGCGGCGTAGGTAGAGCGTAAACGGCCGCAGAAACGGAAATTACGTCTGACATACATTTGAGGGTCATTTACCCACCCAGCAAGGGATTATAGGCGTTATGTATGTATGTATGTTCCGACAACCGCAAATGAATTCCGATAATGGCAAGATGATGATTATGATTAAAATAACTAATCTAAGATAAAACATTAAATTACTCTTGTCTACACGAAATCGTCACATTTAATTTAATATTGAATGAATGATGTCACATAAAAACCAGGTCTTTAGTCAATGACGTCATAATGCAATACACAGGTTGTAATTTTACTTTGTGCTGAAAACAGAGTACATGCTGGTGACGAGGAACAACTTTCCCCAAACAACATAGTTCAAAATAAGACGAATATTTTGAGCTTTCAATTCAGTCGGCAATTTTGTATGGTGGGTAATTTTTTTTATTTTGTTCGACCTATGTTCCTTGGGTAAATTTGTTTCTTATCACTAGCCCGTCTTGAATTTTCGCTATCGGTCACTAGTAAAATTTCACCCTGTATATTTGGTAGTCAATAGTTATCTACATTTGCAGAACTTAAACGATGATGTTAAAGGAAATACCGATCTAATCCAAGGAAAGGTAAAAACATGCTTGTTTAGAATACACCTCAGCTAAACAGGTTTCTAGTCACCTAAACTCTAACCGTCATAAGGTTTTTGCACCAGTTTTTCTGCATCATCCGTCAATTACACGAATTGTATGATCATGGCGCGAATTCCGCTAGTTTCAAAGCGCAATGGTTGTATAACTTGTATAACACCAGGGTACCGTTTTGATGGTTTTGGCCGTCTCGTAATCCGCTAAAAGGTAGTTAAAAGTTTCATAGTGGCAGTAGAAATGCAGGAGTGTTTTGCTGGAATGGGGACTACTATCTGACTGTTTTAGAACTTTTTGTGTGTCATACCAGATGGCGTTGTGCCAACTAAAAATTTTGACATTTCAGTCATAAATACATATTTCATCTATTTATGCATGATTCTATGAAAAAGAAGTTTTCTAACACACTTGAAGATTGGCTATAAAAGAATTGGGGCCCAGTTGATGAAAGTCTTATACGATTAACCAGTTCTCATAGGTTTCTAACTAAAGTCTTTTCCTTTATAACTGGAATTTCTCTCCATCCTTCCAGCAATTCGACAAGGCCGCTGCCGACATCAAGAGCCTGAAGTCTCGCCCCACAGACCAGGATCTGCTGGAACTATACGCACTCTTCAAGCAGGCCACCGTTGGTGACGCTGACCCTGCCAGTAAGTGTCCTAGAACAGGGGCGTTTTTTTAAAACTTATTTATTAGTACTACCGTGTAATGCCGGTTTAGAATAGCACCACCCATTTCTTTCCCGTGGGAGTCGTAAGAAACGACTAAGGGACTCGAGGGTGTGTATTGCAATTATAGGCGATGGGCTGACCAGTCACTATGGCGATACGCAATTTTTCCGAATGACCCTCAAATATTGGTCAGACGCGGCGTAAATGGCCTTTTTTACGGCCATTTACGCTCTGTCCAACCCGCAAGGGATCATAGGCGTGATATGAGTATGTGTGTATGTACCGTGTAATGCCGGCTTAGAATAGCATCACCCCATTTCTTTCCCGTGGGAGTCGTAAGAAGCGACTAAGGGACTCGAGGGTGTGTATTGCAATTATAAGCGATGGGCTAACAACCTGTCACTATGGCGATATGCAACCGAATGACCCTCAAATATTTGTCAGACGCGGCGTAAATGGCCTTTTTTACGGCCATTTACGCTCTGTCCAACCCGCAAGGGATCATAGGCGTGATATGAGTATGTGTGTATGTACCGTGTAATGCCGGCTTAGAATAGCATCACCCCATTTCTTTCCCGTGGGAGTCGTAAGAAGCGACTAGGGGACTCGAGGGTGTGTATAGCAATTTTAGGCGATGGGCTAACAACCTGTCACTATGGCGATACGCAACCGAATAACCCTCAAATATTTGTCAGACGTGGCGTAAATAGCCTTTTACGCTCTGCTTACCCCGCAAGGGATAAAAGGCGTGATATGTGTATGTATGTATATATTAGTACAATGTGTGAAGAGGTAAAACCTAAAAATACTGAACAAGGCACATAATAGTATAAACATTTTAAGAAATCATATTACTTAATTCTTACATAAAATATACAAAACATAAAGACCAAAATGAGATTTTTATTAGCTTATAGAGATTCGCAAAAAAGCTAAACATTTTGTATTCAGATGCGTCAAGCTATCTGCAAATTAATCGACCTCTATTAATATCAACGATAAAGGTCTATTAAGGTCCTACATGTGATTTGCGCAAGATAAAAGTCTGAAATTTGATTTGATGGTGCCTCACTTAGGTGATCGTCGGATGCCGTCACTACCAGACCCGCAGCACTTTACTGCTGTCAGTTACCATAAGTTCAGAGATCAGTGGCAGAGAGTCCGTACAACTCGATTGCCATCAGCTAAGTACATACATACATATATTACGCGTAATATCACTTGCGGGGTAGGCAGAGCGTAAACGGCCGAAAAACGGTTACTTACGCCACGTCTGA
The DNA here is from genome assembly GCA_027580185.1 of Tuta absoluta. Taxonomy (NCBI): domain Eukaryota; kingdom Metazoa; phylum Arthropoda; class Insecta; order Lepidoptera; family Gelechiidae; genus Tuta; species Tuta absoluta. Next base: position 2,904,338 of record JAQAHW010000003.1, read on the forward strand.
CAAACATTTGAGAGTCATTCAGATAATTATGTATCACGATAGTGACAGGTTGTCAGCCCATCGCCTAAAATTGCAAAACACATGTAACCCTCGAGCCCCTTAGTCGCCACATACGACATCTACGGGAAAGAAATGGGATGATGCTATTCTAATCCGGCATCACACGGCACCAGAGATCAGTGGCGCACAATTTTTATCAGTTTCCCTTTTAATATAGCACACCATCCTTACCCAATTCTATCCAACCTACCATCTTATTTCGATAGGTGAATGTGTTTATGTGTAAATGCGAAATATAGGCGGGAATAAGCCAACAAATCTTATTCTTTTATGCCTTTACTAGATTTCCGCCCTTCTTCCGTGGTAATAGTTGTTTTCCTGTGGTAAAACGTGGCCTATGTGTTATTCCAGGTTATACTCTACCTGTGTGCCAAATTTCATCCAAATCGGTCAAGCCGTTTAAGCGTGAATAGGTAACAAACGTACATACACACACAAACTCTCAGATTTATAATGATAGTACTGATTTAAAGGCTTATCTTTTCGTAACAATCACTCTTTGCCATTATGAGAGTTGATTCGGAAATTCGTGCGTAATCGTTGATTACCGGCGCTGATTATCTCTGCTATTACTCTGCCAGTAAGTGGCTTAGCACTTATTGACTGTCGAATGTTAGCTTCCCACACATCAGCAACTGTAGGTATGTAGCCTGGGGCGCGTTCAATGGACCACGGATAATATATCTTTCGTCGCTCTTTTATACTTAGACAGTTCGTAAAACCGCGTTTTGGAGTGCATGGTAGAAAATTTCTCCTGACTGGCGTGCTAAAACGCGGTTTTATGACCTGTCATCGGAGGAAATACTGACTAGGAGAAACAGCATGAACGGGCCCCTGGTAATTTTCTGGCATTTGGTTGCCCTTATTCTGGCAGCACCTTTAGACGACACCCTCACGGGCATTCTAAAGGATAAATAGACTTCGAGCCTATAGTCACTCATTCACATATCACGTCTATAGTCCCTTGCGGGGTAGGCGGAGCTTAAACGGCCGCAAAAAACGATCATTTACGCCATGTCTGACAAATATTTGAAGGTCATTTGGAAAATTGTGTATCGCCATAGTGTCAGGTTGTCAGCCCAAAATTGCAATACATACCCTCGAGTCTCTTAGTCGCCTCTTACGAGTGATGCTATTCTAAGCCGGCATCACACGGCATCAGCCTGAGCCTATAGTACAGTACAATAAAACGTTTTTCAGGAATTTCAGACTTATCCCCTTATTTACCTGTGGTACAGCGTACTGTTATACCCTTGACTTCTATGGGACTTTGCTGACTAAGCACAGACGCCTGCCTGATGCTGAATCAGCATAGGAACCTTCTTTCCCAGCGCATCGCGCTCCAACTGCAGTCTCGTCTCAACACTCGTCCGGGTCAGCCGCCAGCTTCCAAAATTAATTCTAAAGATAATTAAACTAATTTTCACTCTTTTAATAAATCTTTCAGTTCAAATAAAATTTCTTTTTTTTAAAAATCAGATTACGAGGCTCGTTCTAACATTGGTGGCAGCGGTGGGATAGTAAAATCCCCGGTTTCGCGAGTGAACCAGTTTCTATCAGTTCTAATCACGTGTATAAGTGAATTTTTCATAAAAAAAAGTGAATTTTGTGCTTCATTAGGTTATATTAATGAAAAATAGTAACCTAACGTCCATCACCTCGGGACTTTATTGCATATTATTGCCCGTGGCGTCAACAGCATCCAGCATCCCCGCTCTCACCCTTCATTGTGAGAGGCGGAGCGTCCACCGTCATCCCCAGGCGTAGAGTGCTATTCTAGCCTGGAGCGTCCATAAGCATCCCCGCTATCACTCTTTATTGTGAGAGGCGGAGCGTCCATCCCCGATCTCACCCTTCATCGTGAGAAACGGAGCGTCCTACAACTTCATCCCCGGTTCCAAATCGTCAATTTTGGAAACGGAGCGTCCAACAACTTCATCCCCGGTTCCAAATCGTCAATTTTGGAAACGGAGCGTCCAACAATTTCATCCCCGGTTCCAAACCGCAAATTTTGGAAACGGAGCGTCCTTGATCGACACCCCTGAGTTTCACCAGCTTTGTGTGTTCACCTGTGGTGTCAAAACATCTTCAGATCCGGCGAGATACATTCGTCTATCAGTGAAAACATATTCATCGTGTGCGAGAACTCGCCCACACTTTATCAGCTAGACGCAACTCGATCCGATGCGCTATCGCAGCGCATTCTCCGCAGCTCCGCGTTCACCTCGTCGCAGCGCGCTCACCGCCTACGCATATGTAAGGATGAACGTGTTTATGCTGTATGCAGCCAGTTTCCTGTAAGTGAATCTATTTCAATCAATTATTTCATCGCAACGAACTTTTATCCAACGTGTTTTGCGCACAATTTATTGCGCTAAGTTCAAATGTTTGAGGACACTAAGATTATTCCTGGAATTCCAGTTACTCAGTCAATTCCAGTGACTCAGTCTATCCCAGTGATTCAGCAAACCATTCCAGTGCAGACTACTAGTAGACAAAACTCTAAAGACACTGCTACGAGAAACAAATCACCGTTAAGAATGGCAGAACTAAGCATTGATACTATTTTAAAATTTGTAAAACACTATGACGGAAGCCGGGACACACTTAACGCGTTTATTACAAATTGCAATAACGCCCACGAACTTGCATCAGAGGCGCAAAAACCTATATTATTTAAATACATCCTATGTCAATTAACAGGCAAAGCGGAAGCTGCATGTTCAATCAAAGAATTTACAAATTGGGAACAATTAAAAGAATTTCTTAAAACACAATTTGGTGAGAGGAAACACATCAGCCACCTCCTCGCCGACCTCCAAGAGAGCAAGCAGCTTCCAGCAGAAAATGTCAGTCAGTATGCCTTGCGCATCGAAACATGTCTGTCCCAGCTTCTCACTGAAACAACACTTTCTAACACTAAGGTTAAAGACCTCCCTGGTCGTACAGCGGCCATGGAAGATCTAGCACTTCATCATTTTATGCTTGGACTGCACCCTCGCATATCCAATATTGTCAGATGTAGAAATCCTAAAAACCTTAACGAAGCTATTAACACTGCTGTATCTGAAGAAAGAATCCAACAAACCTTGTATAAGAAACATTCTACTCAAGTAACACCACGTCGCAGTGTGACACCTCAAAACCAAGGCCAATCAAGGTTGGCTCTCCCGAGTTCTTCCAATTCAGCTCCTAGAACTCAGCCTACTCAGCTATTTTGTCGGTACTGCAAAAATCCTGGTCACGACATCTCAAACTGTAGAAAAAGAGAATTCTACAATAACCAAACTAACCGGACAAACCAACGTCCTTATGCCGCCCAGAATCAGCGGGCTGCTCCTCTGCACTTTGTCGATAACCAGGAGAATCAAGAAAGCTCCTATGAGATAGAATATCCTGACAAAAACGAGCAGGATAATACCGAGTCCGATTCTTTAAACGAGTAGGTGTCTCGCCCCGGTGTCGCACGGGACATTCTACTAAAGCCGGCACCCCTTTGCCTAAACCTTCTAATTCTCACCTAAAGCAAAACGCACTTACCTCTGAACCTCTCAATTCTAAAGCTCGCAAGTCACAACATCCTGCAATGGAAGTGTATGAAATCACAACTGATCCTACAAAACGATGGCTCCCTCATGTCCTGCTGAATACGAGTGTCTCTAAACCATCGCTTTCCTTGCTTGTTGACTCCGGATCAGCGATCAGTCTCCTCAAGAACTCATGCATCAGTAAGCGCCAAAAGCTAACTAATGAGTCCATTGATATCAAGGGCATTGACCCAGACCAAGAGTGTACTTCAACATTAGGTCATTTCGAACTCCAATTAAACTTACCTAAAGATACATACATACGTCACAAATTCCATGTTGTGGAAAAAATCAACTTACCTTACGATGGTATAATTGGCTCCGACCTGCTTAAAAGATTCCGCTGTAACGTCAATTATTTGCGTGATATGCTGGAAATCGGTAACATCGCTATTAAACTTCAATTTGTAGAGCCCACTTACCTTATACCCCCCAGAACGGAGATGATCATAGAATGCTCCGTCCAAAATCCAGAGATAAAAGAAGGCTTTGTCATCGATTACCATCATTCCAAAGATCTCCTTTTCCCCAATTCAATTCTGAAAGTAAAGAATAACAACAGAGCAAATATCTCTGTAATTAACATATCCGAAGATCCAGTGACACTTAATTCCAACCTAAATCTTACACTTCTTCCAATGAAGTCCTTCAGCGTCAGCTACCCTGTGAACAACATCATGACGTCTGAAAATAATACCAATAATTCTTACGACCGTGCTCAAAAGGTTCTTCATTTATTACGGTCGTCGCATCTGAATTGCGAAGAAGAAGGAGCTCTTCAGGAGGTATGTTCAAAATATGCCGACATCTTCCACTTGCCTGGAGATAAACTCTCTTTTACAACTGCAACTAGTCACAGTATTCCAACGACGTCATCTGTCCCTATCAATACTAAATCGTATAGATTCCCAGAATGTCACAAGGCCGAAGTAGCCTCGCAAATCAATAAAATGCTAGACGAAGGAATCATTAAACCCTCATCGTCTCCCTGGTCATCACCCATATGGGTAGTTCCGAAAAAACTAGACGCTTCTGGTCTACGCAAGTGGCGAGTAGTCATAGACTACCGTAAACTTAACGACATCACAATCGGAGATGCCTATCCCATTCCACAGATCTCTGAAATCTTAGATCAACTCGGATCCTGTAAATATTTCTCCACTTTAGACCTAGCGTCCGGATTCCATCAAATTTGCGTCAATGAAGCTGATACTGCGAAAACAGCATTTACCGTCCCCGACGGACATTTCGAATTCACACGCATGCCTTTTGGGCTTAAGAATGCCCCTTCAACGTTTCAACGCCTAATGAACACTGTTTTGACAGGACTTCAAGGCGTAAGATGCTTCGTTTATCTTGACGATATCGTCATATACTCACATGACCTGCCTTCCCATATTGCAAACCTTGAGGCAGTGTTCCAAAAACTCAGAGATAACAACTTAAAACTCCAACCCGATAAGTGCGAGTTCCTCAGAACTGAAGTGGCCTATCTCGGTCACATTATCGGTGAAGACGGCGTCAAGCCTAATCCTGAAAAAGTAAAGGCCGTCACCGAATTCCCTATTCCAAAGAATCCAAAAGACATCAAATCCTTTCTAGGACTCGTATCATACTATCGTCGCTTTATCCCTGAGTTTTCTAAAATTGCCAAACCACTAACAACACTCTTAAAAAAGGATATACCATTCAAATGGGAGAATCAACAACAATTAGCATTTGACCATCTTAAGCACAAACTTACATCCGCTCCAGTATTGTGCTATCCTGATTTCACTCAACAATTCACACTAACCTGTGATGCCTCTAATTATGCCATTAGTGCAATCTTATCCCAAGGTCCCTCAGGACAGGAAAGACCAATAGCATATGCATCTCGCACTCTAAATAAAAGCGAGTCCAATTACAGTACTACCGAGAAGGAGCTTTTAGCTATACTTTTCGGGTGCAAAACCTTCCGCCCTTATCTTTACGGGAGGAAATTCCTAATCGTGACAGATCATCGACCACTCAGATGGCTCATGAATCACCGTGATCCCAGTAGCAAGCTCCAGAGATGGAGACTGAAACTGGAAGAGTACGAGTATGAAATTATTTACCGCAAAGGTAAACTCAACTCTGCAGCCGACGCTCTTTCTAGATTCCCAGTTAATCCTATATATCCTAGTACAAACAACCCTGAATCAAACACTGACTCTTCTAACGGAAATCCCACACAACAAGTCGAAGAACGTCCCGACAACCTAGAGCAGGAATTAATAGAACTACAAGATCTTCTTTCACCTTCCGACCTTATTCAGCCTTCAGACCTGATGTCTCCACCAGATCTTCGTCCCGACATTACGAACTCAGATGTCGCAGACGACTTATTCCGGTACTTGGAAGAAAATCCAATCGAAAATTCCATTACTCCACAAGGTGAAAATCCAACATCACAATTACCTAATATTGTCTCTCCGGATAACCGTGTATTACCTGAAAAACAACAGGGAAAAATCACACCAGACATTAACCTACAACAAGAGGAAAATCAACCACTTACCTCCCTTGATGACCAAGTCCCTAATCTTTCTGTCTCGCATTCGGATACCGAGAAATCCCATGATGCTCCATCAACTAGTGATGAAGAAACATACTCCAAATTCCTGAAAAACAAAGAAATACATAATACCATAATAACAGAACACAATGAGACCCTATCGAAATCCTCACAGAAGTTCATCATTATCCCCACATCACTTGACTTAGATGAGTCTTTGCCTTTCGTTTCCGAAATACTAAATGAATACGAAAATAAAGACGATTTTCGACTATCCGAAAGGTCTTTACACTCCGCTCAGAAACTTTGCATCGGAAGCAAGACTTATTATTTCTCATATACAAAAGTTCATCATTTCGACAACAGTACATATGCTGATATTTTCGATTCTATAAAAGCAGCAAGAAACAAAATAATCCAAGAAAACCCCGATGTCAGTGAAATCGGTATTACAGATTTTCAAAACCCTTTTGAAAAACTGATATTTGCCAAAATATATAACATTTTAGTATTTTTATTCAGAGATACTGGGATAACAATCCATGTGTATCACAATAAAATCATATACCCGACACTCAGCGAAATTCCGAAAATTCTCAAGGAGAATCACAACATCCCTATCGCTGGACACTTGGGTACCACCCGTATGCTAAATCGCATTCGCGAAGTATTTTACTGGAAATCAATGCGTTCAGATATCGAAAACTACGTTAAAAACTGTCCCTCGTGTCAGGCAAATAAAGCTCTCAGGCGAGTGAACAGAGCACCTATGATTATGACAATCACATCCACTGCTCCTTTTCAACGCCTCGCTCTTGATATTGTTGGGCCCCTTCCTGAATCCGGCACGGCAAAACTAAAATACATTTTAACCCTTCAGGACGACTTAACAAAATATTCAGCAGCTTACCCAATCCGTACCGTAAGTGCCGAAGAAAGCATCGACTGCCTTGTTCATTTTATCTCCCTATTCGGAATACCCAAAAATATACTTTCTGACCAAGGAACAAATTTTACCGCCGATTTGTTTAAAAAAACGTGCGACTTTTTAAAAATCAAACAACTTTGGAGTACACCGTATCACCCACAAACTCAAGGCGCCCTGGAACGTAGTCACTCTACCCTGAAAGAATATCTGAAATCATTCGTCAACATAAACCAAGACAATTGGCCCCGTTACGTATACACAGCTATGCTTGCCTACAACAGCACCGTCCATTCAACTACTAACTACACGCCATACGAACTTGTGTTCGGGCACAAACCTTTTCTACCTAATTCACTCTATGACGAAGCGCCAACTACTACTTACCCTGATTATGTCAAGATGCTCCAGCATCGCCTAAAATGTTCTCGTGACAAGGCCCTAGAACACATTCAAAAATCCAAAGCCATATCTAAACAATACTATGACTCCCATACTCGCCCGGTACAATATAAAGAAAATGATTTAGTATACCTAAAAAATCACTTGCGCCTACGCAAGGCACTCTCACCTCTATGGAAGGGACCGTATAAGATAATTAAGGTGCACAACAATCATACGGCTACCTTGCTTATCAATAGACGTCACGTGCGACATCATTTCGACGAAATGAAGCTGGCAGAAATAAACCTTGACCCACCTTGAACTTTAATCGCATCGTGACCTCGGTTTTGGCTAGAACACTGACATACAGTGAAACCCTTAGTTTAGTGTGTAAACCCTTAGTTTAGGATAGTTAAGTTTCATAAATAAAATTTTTATCATTCATTAATAATTGAGTTAAAATAGTATAGTTATTTTAAGTGGTATAGGTAGCCTGCAAATATTGATTTAGATTTATTTACTTTCAGTGTCCCAATTTTGGCTCATCAAGACTATGTCCAACCGATAACATCTAGCCCAGGAATATATTTTGATTATATCGGAAAAATCAAAATTGCTAACGGTTGTTTAAGAGTAATTTTACCAGTGAATATTGCGCATTTCAAGTCCCATATAGAAAACATAAATTCAGTAATAGGCACTTACAAATTTATGTGTAAACAAACAGAAACAATAAGTATTCTAGAGTGTCAAAACCTCATAGAGCCACTCACAACGCGCTATCATGATATAGTCAGAGAATACTCGTCTTTATCCCACTTAGCCGAGAACAGGATGAGACGTGGAGCTTGGATTGGAGGAATTGGAACAATATTTAAACAAATTATTGGTACTTTGGACGAAGATGACGCTCTGCGATATGATAATGCCATAGAAACTGCTCAAAATGATGTAAAGAAATTAGCCTCTCTGGTGAAAGAAAATATTTTAATATCTATGTCTACAATCTCCTCTTTTAACAAAACGATTTACAAAATTAGGACCAATGAAGAAAAACTAAACTATGTTCTCGACAACCTCTCGAAAGTTTTAAGTAATACTACAATTAAAATCGACGATCTTCTCTTCAAATCCCATTTGAACTCTGTTCTAAACATGCTTGAATCAGCCATATTGACACTCTCATTTCAATTGGAAGATATAATAAACGCAATAACGCTGAGTAGCCAAAACATTCTGCACCCGTCTATTATTAGTCCAGAACAGCTGTTTCGAGAGCTCGCCGATAACTTAAGGCACCTACCTAAAAACTTAGAATTACCTATAAGCTTAGATTTAAGTTTGATTCATGCTATTCTTAATGTTTGCTCCGTAAGTTGTTATTACTCAAATAACAGAATTGTATTCATCCTAAAAATTCCGCTAGTACTTCCCGAAGAATTTAACCTGTACCACAGTGTAGCCTTACCCACACCTTACCAACTAGTTAACCCTGATACGTTTAGCATGATCACCCCTAGTAATAAGTACATAGCTATAACTAAGGATAAGACGTATTACTGCAACATACAATCGTTAAAAGAGTGCAAACGAACCACCGCGCAAAACTTTATGTGTGACGTCACTAACGAATACCAAACAAGTGCTAAATTAAGTTGTGAAAGTGAGTTATTATCGCGGACTATTAGTAAAGTGCCAAATCAATGTGAAACGCGGTTCGTATATGGTTCTGTGGACATATGGAAACCTCTTGTGAATAATAGGTGGATTTACGTGCAGTCTAAACTTAGTAAACTCTCTATAGATTGTACAGACTCTGAAATATTCGAAATTAATATAATTGGTACAGGCATACTTAACTTACCCAGTCACTGCATAGCTTACTGTAAAAGCAGTAGACTTATTCCAAAACGAAGTTCTTTTAATATTAGTTTACCAGCTATAAATTACGATTTTAATTTGATAAATGATTCATGTTGTAGTATTTCTAAGCTAAATAAGATAAAAAGTAATGTGTCCCCTATTACCTTAGAAAACGTTGACCTAGATGACCTAAAAGGAAGAAAAGAAATATTGCAGTCTTTCATTGAACAAACAGAAGAAATACAAGAAAGACCTCATATAATAAAATACGGAACCCATTACTCTATCGTTACTATACTACTTGGTATTATAATCTTAGTTTATATTTTTTATAAAATGTATCGTCTTTTGAAAACTGGTGGCAACCTCAAAGTTCTAAAAATAGTTAATAACGCTAATGAACCCCAAAATTCAGATCATGTGTCCGAGAACGACATAGAAGATAGTCAAATATCTCCTACGCCGCGTATTAGAAGCCATATTTAAGGTTACTTTATCATAAACTTCGAAATAAAGCCGAAGTTTATTTCTTAAGGGGGGAGATGTTATACCCTTGACTTCTATGGGACTTTGCTGACTAAGCACAGACGCCTGCCTGATGCTGAATCAGCATAGGAACCTTCTTTCCCAGCGCATCGCGCTCCAACTGCAGTCTCGTCTCAACACTCGTCCGGGTCAGCCGCCAGCTTCCAAAATTAATTCTAAAGATAATTAAACTAATTTTCACTCTTTTAATAAATCTTTCAGTTCAAATAAAATTTCTTTTTTTTAAAAATCAGATTACGAGGCTCGTTCTAACAGTACGTACAAGTTATTTTGAACCTTTATTTATACCCTCACTATAAACTCAAAACTACGACAAACATAACTTGTGATTAATATTTGTTTTCCACAACTTAATTCCGTGTAATTTGTTTTATTGTAATAAATTTAGTAACAGTTGTGCGAGAATTAGAATTCATTATTTCTGTATGTATGATGTTGTTCTGCCTATTCATACCTAGTTTTTAAATAACAATAGGTATTACGATAAGAAATAGTCGATATAATACCCGGCAATGCTCGTAAATAATAAAATATACCGATTGATCATGCTTTATTCCTTATCTGTGGTTTCTAAATATTATGAAGGACAGTTTCGAAAATTTTAAGTCTGAAATGATAAAAATAATAATGCCATGTAATAGTTATCGCAATTATCGAAATGGTTTCCTATTCAAAGAGAAAATTCTAAAAGAACTTACATTTCTCCACGTGTTTCTTGTCAAAAATAAACTATGGTTTTCGGTAGCAAAACTAGCGCCACGTCCCGACAAAAAAATAACTCTTAATACAAGCTTCTATTCTCTATGCGCAAGTTTTTGGTGATGTTATCTTTAAGAAAAAATAAAACCTGCAAACGCAATAACATTGCTGTACTTAAGTTATGGATAACTGTGTAAAAACGGTCAGTTTTGGTAGTAATTGTTAGAACTCAATTTACCGCGGATATTTGACGTGGCGTAATGTTTGATTACGACCGTTTACGCTTTGCCTACCCCGCAAGGTATTCAAGGCGTGATATATGTATGTATTTGACCGAGTTTGTAGCGTCTTATTGAACATTAAAATAGTATCGATAAACTTCTGAAAGGACCATTTGACGTATTGTTTGCATGAAGAGATATAATGTTTTTTTTCGTGATGTGGCGCTAGTTCTGTGTCATCACTCGCCAATGCATTTTTGCACTTATCACTACTGAAACAAAAGGAAACCCTTACATTATATTTAAATTAGTATTAGGAATTTTTTTGTGGTAATATTGCGATAAAGATATATTTGTATGTTTCGTTCGTGCACAAACTTATTTCATAATATACCATATCGCGTGATTTAATATTAAATACCTACCTGTCTAAACGGACATGCTATAAAAGTAAGACAAGCATGCATAACTTGTAACTATAGTAGTTTACCACAAAACAAAATTGTTATTTAAAACAAAGTAGAGAAAGTCTTATTTTTTTTATCTTGCATGACTATTATTCATCCATCACTATAAAACAACAAACAACAACTTAAATCTGTGAATATTGTTTTATTGTAATAAAGTATTGTCTAGTTTCTTCATCTTGTTCCTAATGTCACGTTCACTCGTGCGTCTATAGGCAGAAAACCAGTAAGGGAAGTAGGCAGCGCGAGCATGTAAACAAGTTACTCGCGCTGCTACTCGTCATGCCGCTGCCACTTCCCGTGCTCCCGCTAGTGTCTGCTTTACGCGTGTGTGAGTGAAAGGAACGACAGGCTAACTCGTGTTGCTGCAAGAAGTGTATGACGGCAGTGTGTGAACACTTACTCGCGTTGATTCTTCCCTGGAAGTATTTCGGGCGATATTAGCAGGAGTTATAGTGTGAACGTAGTATAAGATAAAGTATTACTATAATTTTTTGTTATCCAGTCTATCATAATTATAAGCCCCAATCTGGCCCAATAGTGCAATACCTGAAACTGGCTTAGATTTTCCTAGATTTTGTCATTTGTGCCGTGTGAGGCCGGCTTCGAATAGCATCACCCCATTTCTTTCCTGTGGGAGTCGTAAGAGTCGACTAAGGGACTCGAGGGTGCGTATTGCAATTTTAGGCGATGGGTGTGAGCCTTGACTTGTCACGATACACAATTTTTCAAATGATCCTCAAATATTTGTCAGACGCGGCGAAAATGACCGTTTTTTGCGACCGTTTACGCTCTACCTGCCTCGAATAGTATCATAGGCGTGATATGTGTATGTATGTATGTCATTTGTATATCTAATTTTTTCATTGTCATCTTTCCAGACAAGCCCGGTATGTTGGACCTGAAGGGCAAGGCTAAATACAACGCGTGGGATGCCAAGAAGGGAACCTCAAAGGAAGCAGCGATGGAGGCCTACGTAGCGAAGGCAAAGAGCCTTATCGAGTCTCTAGGCACCCAATAAACTAGTACTGGAATCAAATAACAGATGGCGCTGGAGAAGAAAATCCTAAACCACCAATGGGATGGCAGTAAACGGTGTGATCTTTGTCTTGTGATTGGTTGACTGACAATGACCAATCAGTATTGGCAGATTCTTTTTAGCGACCTCTGTTTTAAATCTCTTTCTAATGTAATTTAAGCGTCATGAAAATATAGATTTAGCATTGAAATCGTATTTCATGATGCTTTTAGGTACATTTAATCTTTTAATGGGCGGATAGCGTTCCTAGATAATTTTTATCTATGGTTGTGATATCAGAATATCTATTTATAATCAAAACATCATGTCATTGCAATTTTTACAAAGTCAGTAACTACATTTACATTAAAACTGTAGCAACAGCCGTCCGTCTCATTAAATATATTAAATCTAGATTTTATTTACTTCGGTTTAGGCATTTAGGTTTATCTCAAAGTGTTAAACATCACAATAATTATTTAAGCATAACTTTTATTTTGTCTTATTTCTATGAAATCTATAAAGTAAGTCTGTGTTGGTGCTCGAAAATATAAGAAACCTTTTTTTTTACTTTACATTTTGTTGAAAATACCTTTTTTATGGCACAATAAAACATTTGATTTTTTCCAAATTGAAACTTTCATTTTGATTATCTTGCTATTCATCCAATTTCAAAAATCCCTCGCATAGATGCTCCAATAACGCTTCAGTCACAGGCTTCAGTTAGTCTGACTCAAATTCTACGCAAAGATCTAATTAATTATATACAGATATCACGCCTATATCGCTTGCGGGGTAGGCAGAGTGCAAATTGTTGTCAGACGTGACGTAAACGTGTGGGTCGTCCAGAAAATTGTGTATCGCAGTAGGGACAGTTTGTCAGCCTATCGCCTAAAATTGCAACACACATGTAACCCTAGAGTGCCTTAGTCGCCTCTAACGACATCCACAAACTTTAATAATTAAAAGAAAACTTAGGTTTGACATTCTTTAATTTAAGTTTAACTTCTGTGTTACTGTAATGTTAGAACTTAGATAAGGTACCTGGCCGATTTGCAAAAAATATGATTTTAGAATGCCTGTACAAAAAAAACTGCAATTTTTGTTTAAAATTATTTTATGGCGTTTTAGTACACTCAGTTCTTTATATTTTTCTGGAGCTTTCGGCCAGTAGTGTAGAGGAAAGGAAAGAGGTTGCGCACAAAGAATATGGATTAAATAGGTTTATTATAAAAAAATATTGTTCACATTAAATAAAAAAAATACATTAGTTCAAGTATCCAATGATACCACAAGAAACCGCCGGCCCAGAAGTGCCAGTTAAAGCACTATCTTCAGTACTAGATCTTCCATAATCATCTTCGCCACTGCTTATCGCCAAAGACCGTCCAACGATCGACCTTGGTCCAGTCAAAGATATAAGATGGTCGACGATTTTCACGTTGACGGGGACGCCCTCTTCCGCCTTTATGTTTCCAAGGTCGCCAACGTGACGGATGTGATCGCGCGGCCCGCCGTGCCGACCCTGCGAAGAATACAGTTGGCTGTATGAGGAAACGCAATTGCCTATTGTTTTAAAAATGTGTTTTTGGGGAAACTCGTGGGAAGCGTCGCGCGTCTCAAATCAAATTAAAGCAATATATCATATCGTCAATTTTAACGAAGAATAGCCACGGAAATTGTTGCACAAAACTAAAATTACCTGGATTAAACGGATTTTACTGAGATGTGAATCTTTTTAGACTGTTAATACCGAAGATAACTAATTTAGAACGAAATAGATTCAAACATCAGATTTTGTGTCTCGTCCAATGCCCAACTTTAACATTTAATCACTCCAGAATTTCAGTGCTTATTAAATTTGCATCTATTGTTAAAAGTTAAGCAATAATCAGACTCTATTATATAGTAAAATAACTAGCTGTTACCCGCGGTGTTGCCCGCCTAACCCTCGAGTGGCGATAAAAACTATCCTATGTGTTAATCCATGTAACCTTTTATATGTGTGCCAAATTTCATTAAAATCGGTTCAGTAGTTTTTGCGTGCAGAAGTAACAAACATACAAATTTTCACATTTTATAATATTAGTAGGATTTAATTTTGGCTTCGATGCGATGCCTATGCCTGCAAGTGGCATTGCGAGAGAAGCGAGCTCGTCATTTCAAGTCAAAATAACTCAGGAGGGTGCTACACTGCGCTATATAAACAAATCTGAATCGAAAAATATAACGACTTACGTAGTAAGCAATGAAATGAGGCCCAATTTCTTTACAGCTGTCTTTGATAGCTCCTGTCTGGTGCACATGCACGCCGTGTAGTCCTCCTGGCAGCCCCGTGATGTTCCCCTCAATGGTCACTGGGCCGTTGGGCACTATTTGTGTGAAGATCAGGTCCCCTTCGACCCCTGAGCCCTCGTCAGGCCGGAGATGGACGATAGCTTGAAGGCCTGGAGCGGAGCGCGGCGCCTGATGGAAAAGTTTCAGCAATGTTATTTTATATACACTCGTCTCATAATGTTCGAATTATGAATTCGAAAACAGATGCATAATGACCTACTTTATGCATTCTGCCTATAAAAACTAGGGTTTACTATAAATTACAGAAGCGTAATGACTTAATGACAAAACTCTTAATACGATAAAGTTGAGAAATGAAACGAAGTTTTTTTTTCCAATACTCAAATCGCTATCTTCCGCCGCACCTGACAGTTGGTTGTTGTACGGTAATTTTTCGGATGTTGTTCAGTTGTTTTAATAGGTTTTTGTTCTGTTGTTGTTCAGATGTTGATTGGTTGTGGTTCAGATGTTATTCCGATGTTGTTCAGTTGTTGTTCAGTTGTTGTACAGATGTTGTTCAAATGTTGTTCAGTTGTTGTACAGATGTTGTTTCGATGTTGTTCAGATGTTGTTCAGTTGTTGTTCAGATGTTGTTCAGATGTTGTTCAGTTGTTGTTCAGTTGTTTAGTTAAGTTATTGTTAAGACTCCACATCTAAACAACTGCTAAAGTAAAGATTTTTCAAAAAATCATATCAAGCCATAATACGTTCTCGTATTGAATTTGTCCTTGTATCGGGCCTTGCAATGGCCGGTGCGTACGTTTAGAAAAGTGTTTCTGAGTTTTTTTGGAGAGTGTAGATAAAATAGTGTATGCAACTGCTATAATTAGGCATTAGAATGCTCGTGTCAAACCATTATCACACTCGGCTGCGCCTCGTGTGATAAACAGACACTCGCATTCTAATGACCCCCATTATACGACAGTTGCATAAACTACTATTATGACTGCATGGACTGAACTGTACAGTCCTCGTTACGGAAGGAAAAAGTATGAACTAAAAGTAGATAAACGACGCAGTATTTACAAATACAAATTCTTTATTTAAATTTTATAACTTATGTTCTATAGTGGTTCCTTGAACGCGCTGACAGTTTTCTAGGTTTTTTTGAAGAAATCGCCGCGTCTACGGACTCCTTTTGTAGCTAGACTCTTACCTATTAGTTCTCTTTACTCTTTTTTTCTCTATTATTATGATTACTAGTTCTACACAAGTCATTATATCTACAGTCAGTCTGATGCTGGATTAGAATAACATACATACTTACATATATAAATCACGCCTATATCCCTTACGGGGTAGGCAGAGCGTTAACGGCCGTAAAACGGACATTAACACCACGTCTGACAAAAGCCTGAGGGTCAATCAGACAACTGTGCATCACCATAGTGACAGGTTGTCAGCCCATCGCCCAAAACCGCAACACACATCCCTCGAGTCCCTCAGTCGGGTCTTACGACACCCATGGGCAAGAAATGGGGTGATGCTATTCTAAGCCGGCATCACACAGCAATCTTACGACACCCATGGGCAAGAAATGGGGTGATGCTATTCTAAGCCGGCATCACACGGCAATTAGAATTAGAATAACATCATCATAGTTCTACGTTTGGTTGTCGTAAAAAGTGACAGAGTTCCCTGTGAATGCAACATCTTGCACTGTGCTCGCCAATCCGCTTGCCAAGTGTGGTAAGTAAGGCAATTCCCCAAAAAGGGGGAGGCCCATGTCCAGCGCTGGACTGGCTGTATGTTTCTACAGTGTAATTGGAGGAGATTTTTTTTCTCGCTCACATAATAGGCATAACCAACAGGCACTCTGCCACAGAAACATTGGAGTACCTAATCTTTTTCATTGGAGTTTATTTTAATTAAACATAAAACATGACACATTAAACCCAAAAAACCAATAGATCGATCTTTGGTTGCTCGACCAATTAGCCAATATTTTATAGGGCGTCATTAGAAGGTTTGATACGAGAAAAAAGCACTTAGCTACAGGCGTAGTTATTTTTTATTCTGTGCCTTGGCTTCTTACGCTATGGTAAAAGTTTTTATCTACACTCGTCTCATAATGTTCGAATTATGAATTCAAAAACAGATGCATAATGACCTACTTTATGCATTCTGCCTATAAAAACTAGGGTTTACTATAAATTACAGAAGCGTAATGACTTAATGAGAAAACGCTTAAACCGATAAAGTTGAGAAATGAAACGAAGTTTTTTTTTCCAATACTCAAATCGCTATCTTCCGCCGCACCTGACAGTTGTTGTTGTACGGTAATTTTTCGGATGTTGTTCAGTTTTTTTAATAGGTTTTTGTTCTGTTGTTGTTGAGATGTTGTTCAGTTGTTGTTCAGATGTTGAATAGTTGTTGTTCAGATGTAATTCCGATGTTGTTCAGTTGTTGTTCAGTGTTGTTCAGTTGTTTAGTTATTTGCTGTTGAGACTCGACATCTAAACAACTGTTAGTAAAGAATCTTCAAAAATTCATATCAAGCCATATTACGTTCTCGTATTGAATTTGACCATGTATCGGGCCTTGCGATCGCCGGTGCGGACGTTTGGAAAAGTAAATTTTTTGGAGTGTAGATAAAATAGTGTATGCAACTGCATATAATTAGGCATTAGAATGCTCGTGTCAATCCTATTATCACACTCGGCTACGCCTCGTGTGATAAACAGACACTCGCATTCTAATGACCCCCATTATATGACAGTTGCATAAACTACTATTTTGCAACAGATTCGAAATCGTGCTTAGAGTTCGTGCTACGAAAGAGGTTCCGCAGACACAGGCGGAGCCCGACGCACATTCTCAATTCTTTATTTCTGCTTACATGTTGTAAAAGATCTTAATAGTACATTGTTGTCGAGGTATGGAAAATAAGACTTTGCTGGACGAGTATAGTTTGAAGTCCGAGCCGCAGGCGAGGACTTCAATTATACAAGTCAAGCAAAGTAATTTTCCCCGAGGCTTACATAGTGCTTTTCTAAAAAAAAGGCTAGGAAATGAAAGATTGTACTTCTTATAAAAGTTAGCTAGCGACCACAACACAACGAAACAAATAAAAATTTACAATTTTCCCTCCAAATGTAATTTTTTAAAATAAATTCGCCAGTAAGGCACAGTAAGTATTACGTAATATTCAGCCATACTAAATGTTTAGTTCATTCTTTTCTTTTTTAATTCTGGACAGGCAAGGGTCTTCACATCATACAGCCTCGTCTTTAGTCACCTGTTTCATACAAAATTACGTTCCGTTTCTATGAGAGTCATCGAGATAATTTTGAAATCAAATTATGTGGGTTTAGCGTATAACGAATTTATCTTAATGGACACCAGCAAAGGATTTCCATACAACTTTGCTGGCGTGATCTGAGACGTGACAAACAATGTGAAACTTCGCGGTTTCTTTTTTTGAAAGAAATGAACACATTTCCTAGCATGTTTGAGAAAAATTTATTTGCACACAAACATGCACCCTGCTAGGGTATCGCAATTTAGAAAAAAAACTTAAATAAAATAGCTATCTTATTAAAAAATATATATTTTTACATATTATTACAGTTTTGCATATATTCTTCAATATTTACATAATTCACAAAACCTATTGTAATTAAATTAATATTTAAATAAAGATTATTTTGGTCTGTAATGTAATGGCCCTATTTAGCTAGCCCAGTAAACACACACAAACTGGAAGATATAGACATACCTAGGGCCCGATAGCAGTTAGGGCCCGATCAATTTTCAGTGCCTGTCTACTTATCAAATTGAAAATGAACTCTATCATCTTTGAAATTAGGTACTAGCTACACAACCTACACACTACTACCATACTAAGTATCATTCAGTCTGAGGCAGAGTTAATGGAAAGGGTCAAGATCAAGCAAGGAGACAGATTATTGATTTACGAGTGCAAGTTTAAAGACCCCGAGAATGCAAGATTTTATAGAGCTTTCTGTTTTTTTCCATCTCAAACAAAATTTGTAAAGTTTGCCAATTTATTCACAAACTTGTAAAAGACAGATTAAATTATTCATTAATTATAACAGGTTTGAACAATATGTAAACAAAAATAAATATAAAGGTTAGACTGCATGATAAGGACATTTTCTTGAATACCGTGACAGCTGCCCCCGCGCAGTAACTTTAAAATATTTCCCGTTTTTTGTTAAAAAACGTATAATCAGGTTTAATCAGAACTTATAACTAAGTATAAGTTTATCACCTGAATAACACCTTTGTTAAGATTTTGCTTTACCATCGAATTGTCGAGTCATCCTACGCTGGCCGGACTTGGTAATCAAGGATCCTTGGCACGACGACATCTCACAAGATGGCTCAATAATTACCAACACGCGATATTCCGGTACTGAGGTAAAAATAGAGATAAGATTCTATAGTAGGGGAGCCTAAGCGGGGATTTTGGGATTTACTCGAGCGCGTCAGATAAACATACAGCGGGATAGAGTCTGCCCAACTTAGCTGCCCCAACAACATATTCATCTTTTTATCATTTAAGGTTTAATTGCAACCCAATTGGTCTGTCTGACATTCGAGTAAATCCCCATCACAGAATTACCAATAGAATTAAGTATATATTATTCATACAGACAGAACGGACACTCACCTCCCCGCACCATAGCCCCCGACCCGACCTCACCCGAGAAATGTCAAAACACCAGTGGAGAATTAAGTAGAAACTAGCGCTAGGCGTGTTAACTCCTCTTTGGTAGTTACTGTATGTTTTCATCAGGTTAGGTATAAAATTTAACCTGCATGCCAACCCTGCACTCACACATCTGTGATCACCCACACAGCACATGTAGAAATTGCAGTTGTCTATAAAGAGTCCGCTGTATGGAGTGTCCGAGGTGTGTCCCCATCGTGCATACCCATTTAGCATCGTGGGTTCCCCTAGTATTACGTCTACGTTGTTAGGCAGTGGGAGCGTAAAAATCTTAAATGTTAAATAAGATTTTTCAAGGGCTATTTGTTGATTATTTTGGTATCCGCTTAAGTATTAAAAGATAAAATATGAACACTGCAGTTTTGATAATGTTGAAGCCATTGTACTGCCTATGCAAATTAGTTCAAGTACTAACGAATACTAATGAGAAGATCAATTTGGATTTTTTCGAGGAACGGAGATTTAGTAGGTAGGTATCCGTTTTATGATTATACGTTTCTGGTTCCTCATAAAACGTTTGTAGACTGCAGATACAAATTTAACAGATACGCACTAAGTATTTACATA
The DNA here is from genome assembly GCA_027580185.1 of Tuta absoluta. Classification (NCBI taxonomy): domain Eukaryota; kingdom Metazoa; phylum Arthropoda; class Insecta; order Lepidoptera; family Gelechiidae; genus Tuta; species Tuta absoluta. The sequence goes on from JAQAHW010000003.1 coordinate 2,924,247, forward strand.
CATACATACACATATCACGCCTATAATCCCTTGCGGGGTAGGCAGAGAGTAAACAGCCGCAAAAACGGCCATTTACACCACGTCTGACAAATGTTTGAGGGTCATTCGGAAAATTGTGTATCGCTATAGTGACAGGTTGTCAGCCCATCGCCGAAAATTGCAATACACCCTCGAGTCCCTTAGTCGCCTCTTACGACTCCCACGGGAAAGAAATGGGGTGATGCTATTCTAAGCCGGCATCACACGGCAATAGGTATTTGCCAACCGAATATATCCTTAACTTTTAGCAGTACCTACTCTACAATGGGGACTTTTCTGTCTGACAGTTCTCGAGGTAATATTTTCTCGAGTTTGCACAACTATTACTCATCCCATCCATCACAATAAAACTTAAAATCTGTTTAAAATTGTTTTATTGTGATGAGTTCTCGAGGTTTTTTTATAATGTCATACCTGATGGGGTTAAATACATATCATCTATTTACATACCTACTATACGTTTATATGGGGAGAAAATTTGTCAGTTTAGCGCAGCCCCTAATTTCTAAGAGATTGGCTAGAAAATATAATAATTTAAAAAAACTTCTAGTAATAAAAAAACGATGTACTATACCAAGAGAAAACAATTTTTGCACCTTTCTGTATGGGACGTTTCGAAAAGATTATCCAAATAAAAGTTGTTCAGTTTTATGAATAGAACTCATGTGTAAAATATTTGATCAGTCAAGATCAGGCTGGGTTAGACAGTAAGGATTGAGTTGAACCGTTCTAATTCCGCGAGCATAAAAGTTACATTGGCGCTGGCGGCGGTTCGAGTGTCTAACCGGCCGTGAGCTTGACTATCTTATCTTATCTTATCTAGCCGTCAGGATCCCACTGCTGGGCAAAGGCATCCCTCCCGTTCTTCCACTGTTCGCTTCCACCAATTTTTGGGAAATCCATAAAGTTCGTCTCGCCATCTGCGTCTGGGCCTCCCGCGACGACGTCTGTCGGCTCTTGGCTCCGAATTTGTGGCTGTTTTAGTCGTCAAACGTCAGGCATGTGCCAGACATGACTAGCTTGACTGTACTTAATTAAAAAATACCCTTATGTAAAAAAGGTAAATCCATTTTAAGTATTAGACCGGGTCTATCGCGATAGTATTTAGGTAAATATTAGTAATTTACCTGTGTCCCGACGTTTCAATACATACCGACGACGACGACGTTACTAATATTAGGTCCTTACATATGAAATTGGCGTTTTGTATGGGAGGAACAAAAAGTCGATTTTTTTAATATAGTATATTTATTTAATCAAAGTATGAGCCATTGTAATCTATGCACTTTTGCCATCTCATAGGTAGTTCATTGATCCGTTAACTAAAAAAACCATTCGGACGGGAATCAATAAAATGTTTGAAGGCGATTTGGACTGCCCCATCTGAGTTGAATTTTTTCCCTTGCAAGAAGTTATCCAAATTTCGAAAAAAATTGTAATCTGTTGGAGCAAGGTCCGGGGAGTACGGTGGATGCCTTAGACATTCCAATTGAAGCTCTTCTAATTTGCTAGCCGTCTGTTGTGCAGTGTGTGGTCTAGCGTTGTCGTGAAGCAACAGTGGCGTAGAGCGATTGACCAACCTCGGTTGTTTAGCAGCTAGCTTTTCCATCATGGTTTGCAATTGCTGACAGAAGACATCTGCCGTAATCGTCTGGCCAGATTTGAGAAAACTGTAATGAACGACACCGGCGCTAGTCCACCAAACGCTTACAAGTAACTTTTTATTGGTCAATTTTCGCTTGGATCAGGCTTTGGCTGGCTTGCCAGGGTCCAGCCATTGCGATGAGCGCTTCCGATTATCGTAGAGAATCCACTTTTCATCACAGGTAATGATTCGATTTAAAATCCCTTCGTTATTGTGCCGGTCAAGTAATGTAACGCAGCAGTTGACGCGCGTTTGCCGGTTTGCTTCACTCAATTCGTGAAGAACCCACCTTTCAAGTTTTTTAATCTTTCCAATTTGCTTCAAGTGGATTAAAACAGTTTTATCACTAACACCGAAGCCTGCAGCTAATTCGGACGTGGTTTGCGATGGATCCGCTTCCACAATAGCCTTCAATTCTTCATTATCAACTTGAGTCTCCGGCCGTCCACGGGGCTTGTTTTGCAGGTCGAAATTTCCAGAACGAAAACGTTGGAACCAAAAACGCACTGTATTTTCTTTTGCGACACAACCGCCATACACATCATTAACCCTTCGAGCCGTTTCCGCAGCACTGGTGCCACGGTGGAACTCGTACTCGTAAATAACGCGATACCTATTTCAAATTTTCCATTTTGTAAATTGAGCGATGCAAACAGAAAAAAGATAAGTAAAAAAACAAATGAATGACGGTTTACGAAACACAACTACATGTGGAAATAGCTGTATAAATTTGAATTTCGAATTCCTTACCAAATAGGAGAAATTTTTGATCAAAGTGGCCAGTACGACAAAACGACAATTTCATATGTAATAATCATAACATAATAACACATAAAATAAAAATAACCTAATATTTACTTAAATACTATCGCGATGACCCGGTCTAATACTTAAAATGAGAGAAAGTGATCGCGAGTGCTTGAAAAGTTATAAGGTAAATCATGGTCAACCCATTATGTTATTTTCTGTTTATGTTATTGGGAAGGCATTTTCTATACTATCCGAATATCAAAAGGTGATTTGGATTGGATTCCGGATCGAAGATCTAAATTCTATTCTACTCGAAACCTTAATTAGCATCTGCAATCAACCGTATTATTTTGATGAACAAAGGTTCATTCAGATTGCTTCAACTAGGTTGTATTTATTTAAAGCTTTGTGTTGCACTGGCAATTAGGATTGTCTGTTTGTGTATTAGATATGCTATCTGACTGTGACCTTTTGAAACAAAATGTTTGAGTATGTTATTATAATTCTTCAGACAAGATGATATAGAGGTATACCTAGGGTGAAATTTTACTAGTCATCGATAGCAAAAAGTCTAGATGGGCTGGTGATAAGGAACAACTGTCCCCAAGGAACATAGGTCGAAACATGAAAAAAGAATTTGGACCTCCCATACAAATTGCCAATCAGCTGATTTGGTTACTATGGAAGCTCAAAATATGTTTGTCATATTTAACCTATGTTCATTGGGGAAAGTTGTTCCCTATCACCGGCGCGTCCTCTGTTTTTGATATTTGTATGACTGTACCTATGATTGATATATATCTATGATTGGTCAAGTATGCAAATGCCTACGATGAAACATCGATCCTTTATTTAGATCAAATTCGCTTTCGAGCTCCTAATTGTATGCTATCCACGAGCCTAAATATATCAAAAAATGCTTCTAAATTGTTTTATACATACATAAATACATAAATCACGCATGTATCCCTTACGGGTTAGGCAGAGCGTAAACAGCCGTAAAAACGGACATTTACGCCGCGTCTGACAAACATTTGAGGGCATTGTTTTATTAATTTGTATTATTATTGTAAGTAATGGAAATTGCTACGCCGCTGCCATATCCGAAATCAGCTGAGATAGATACAAAAAGTTTATTTAATAAAACCTGATCTTGTTTCCTATTATTGCAGGACCCTTAGAATTATAAGTAGGAGGACTGACCGTTGCTACAAATAGACCTTCAAAATAAGGTTTATTATCATCAATATCACCTTACCAATTCCTCAAAAGGTTTCGACGAGCGTTGATTTATCGAAAACATGATTTCCGTGACTGTGCCAGTAATAACAGAATTATTTTTGAACATTTTGGACAAGCCCCTGCCACGGCGCATCATCAGATCATCAGACCTCGTTTTGGGGTCACGATTACTATGACGTCATGCAGTAGATTATTTAATAACATTGTTATAAGTACTTTTACTGTGTGATGCCGGCTTAGGGTGTCGTGTGATGCCGGCTTAGAATAGCACCTCTCCATATCTTTCCCGTGGGAGTAGTAAGAGGCGACTGAGGGACTCGAGGGTGTGTATTGCAATTTTAGGCGATGGGCTGACAACCTGTCACTACGGTGATACACAATTTTCCGAATGACCCTCAAATATTTGTCAGACGTGGTGTAAATGGCCATTTTTTGCGGCCATTTACGCTCTGCCTACCCCGCAAGGGATAATAGGCGTGAAATGTGTGAGTGTTATAATTTTGATTATCATGCAAATAGAGTCTGTGCGAGAGAGAACAGGCGTGGTGAAAAAAGTGATCAAATGTTTTTTCATTCATAGGTTGAAGAAGTTTGCCGGTGAGCCCCAAGATGATCCAGCGGCGGACACGAAAAAGACACCAGGTGACGTACCAAAGCGTGTGAGACAAGGAGCTGGAAAAAAATGATTTCAAGTTTAGTTAGTTCATTTCAAGGTGCAGTACCTACTATTTATTTTACTGTTTTAATCTAAAAGCACTTACCGTGTGTTATGTTATATCTGTTTGTGGTACTGCAGCATAATTTCCACATGATTTCAACAGGCGAATTTTTCACATCATTTTCCGTTGTGTTTTTTATTGTTTAGAAGGTAAAATCGTATTTTATTCTGTGATTTTCCGTCAAAAATTTTGTAATACCCTGTCTCTTTGTATATAATTTATTTTTTTAATGAACGTCTGTTCTTATGTCACAAGTGCGCCTATCACTAAGTGTTGTTGCGCTAACTAATTACGTGCGCAGATCATTTATATTTTTCATACACGTTTTTTTTATCTTTTCCTGTTACTTAGAATTTGATACGGCTCCCGGCGGGTATGAATGTTTATGTAATATTTATTTTCAGTAATTATTAATTAGTTTTTATACAAATTTTATATTTAATTTATTTATAGTTATTGTATTTATTGCACATGGATATATCTTTATGTAAAAATGATCTATCAGATATTTTTAGCTCCTGCTCTTCTAGCAACTCTGAAGACAGCTTTCATAGTCTTCCTCCTACTTTAAGTGAAGCTCTTGACACCACTTTCCCAGATGGACGCAAAAAATTCAATGTTGTTCACATAAATGCGCAGAGCATCCCAGCACACTACATGGATATGCTTGCGTCTTTTGACAATAAGAATATCCATGCAATTCTAGTGTCTGAAACGTGGCTTAATCCTTCACTTTCATCGACCTCCTTCCCTATCCCTGGTTTCACTCTTGTCCGTAATGACCGTGGTGGTTCTTCGAGAGGTGGTGGGGTTGCTATTTATATCCGCTCTCATATACCCTTCACTGTCATTCACAAGTCCTCTCAACCGCCTCCTTTGGGAACGGCTGAGCACCTATTTCTAGATCTTACTTTTTCACACTCCAAAATTCTTTTAGGTGTTTACTATAATCCTTCTTCAGAAAATGACTACTACGATTCCTTTGAGCAATTACTTGAAGATTTCTCTCCTTCTTTTAGCCATACCATAATTTTAGGTGATTTTAATACCTGTCTTTTAAAAAATGATCATAAAGCAAAAAAACTGCTTTCAGTAGTACATTCGTCTAATTTGCATATCCCTTCCATAACATCTACACATCATTTCCCAAATTGTACCCCCTCTATTTTAGATCTCATCATGGTGTCCTCTCGCGATCACATCGTTAAGCATGGTCAACTTACAGCAGATGAATTTTCTTACCATGATTTACTGTACCTTTCATATCGCATTCGACCACCGAAAATCAAGGCTAGAACGCTGCTACTTAGAAATTTTTCTGGAATTAACGTAGATAAATTGCGTGAGGATGCAGACAAAATAGATTGGTCACAAGTAGAAAAACTCCACTCTGTCGATGACCAAGTGGCATTTCTAAATTCAAATCTCACTGACTTGTACGATTGCCATGCCCCCGTTCGTCCAGTGCGTGTCAAGCACCTCCCGGCTCCTTGGTTAAACGACGAAATGCGTAACTACATGGTTCAAAAGACGCGTGCAAAGACCAAGTACAAGCTGGACTCATCGGACAAAAACCGAGAAAAATTTCGCCAGATAAGGAATCGCTGCAATACGAAGATACGGGATATACAGCGACGCCATATCCATCAATCTGTTGAGAATGGAGACCCAACCAAAGTCTGGCCTTTCCTAAACAAACTAGGGGTTGGCAAGTCTCGTACTCATGTATCTGCAAGTAATGTTGATATTAACTCTTTAAATAGTCATTTCTCTTCTTCTTCTAATATTGATGACAAAATTAAACTTTGTACCTTAAATCATCTTTCTTCACTGCCAGCTCCTACTTTTCCAGCTTTTGCTTTTCACACAGTCACCGCTGGCGATGTTATAAAGAATGTTAACGCCGTCTCTTCGAATGCCGTTGGGACTGACAACGTTAGTCGTGCTATGATTGTTCCTCTCCTTGATATCCTTTCCCCAGTCATCGCCACTATCCTTAATAACTCCTTATCCTCTGGTGTGTTCCCAACCGCATGGAAGGAAGCACAAATTACTCCTCTACCTAAAAAGGCAAAGCCTGCGTCTCCTTCTGATTACCGTCCAAAGTCCTCGAAAGGCTAGTTCACCAACAACTTACTTCTTTCCTTGCCACGAACAACCTTTTAAACTCCTTTCAGTCCGGTTTCCGCCCCGGTCACAGCACGACTACTGCTTTAGTTAACATCACTGACGACATACGACTTGGGATGGAGAACCAGAAACTGACAGTGCTTACGCTGCTCGATTTTAGTAACGCCTTTAATACGGTGGATTTCGATATTCTATTATCTATTCTGCGTTCCCATAACATACCTCCGGCGGTGATTGACTGGTTTCATAGTTACCTGTTTGGGCGCCGGCAGCGCATCCGCATTGAAGATACCTTTTCTGCGTGGTGCGACACATCTGCCGGCGTACCGCAGGGTGGTGTCCTGTCTCCTCTCCTGTTTTCGATCTTCATCAATTCTATTACTCTTCCACTTGCTTCTTCCTATCATTTGTATGCAGACGATCTCCAAATCTACACACAAGCACCACTCTCTGGCCTTCCAGGCGCAATTGCGGTTACAAACAGAGATCTTGAAAACATTGCTGACTGGAGTCGCTCATATGGCTTGATGGTGAATCCAGCAAAAACCCAGACCATCATCATTGGCAGCAATTGGAGCATATCTCGTGTTGACCATAACTTGCTTCCTCCGATTACTTTTGACGGTACCATAATACCTTTTAGCCGCAAAGTTAAGAACCTTGGGGTTATCTTTGATGACTGTTTCTCATGGAAATACCATATCTCTGAGGTCAGCCGGAAAGTGTTTGGTGCGTACAGCTCGCTTAAGCGTCTTAAAAATCTGCTGCCCACTAAAACTAAAATCTCCTTGGCACACACGCTTCTCTTACCGATTCTGGATTATGCTGACGTGTGTTATCCAGACCTAACAGTCCAGCTAGTCAACAAACTGGATCGTCTGCAAAATCTTTGCATAAGATTTATTTTTGGTCTGCGTAAGTTTGACCATGTATCAACAGGGACTGCCATATTCTCTCCCTTCTTTACTCTGTCCTTTCCCTTCCTCATACTCCTCCTTACCTCAAAGAGCGTTTTATCTTCCACTCCTCGACACTACCTCGCAATCTGCGTGCCAGCAATTCCCTTAAGCTCAACCTTCCTTCCCACAAGACCGACCTTTATGCAAAGTCTTTCACAGTGCGAGCTATCAAGCTGTGGAATTCTTTGCCCCAGAATATTCAACGGTCACCGTCACTGGCCTGTTTTAAGGAGAAAATAAAAAACCATTTTCTTACGTCTCATAATATTAAGTAAGCATGTATGTATACCTATATTTCTAGCTACTAGTTATGTTTTATGTATGTTTTTTATGTACAGCTGTCACATTTTTCATTTAATTTCTTTTCTATTTTCACTGATTGTTTTTCTTATTATCCTCTTCCATATCATTATATATTAGTTTATCATATTAGTATATATTAGTTTATTTAACTTAAATAATGTACTTATATGCATTAGTATGTAAAATAGTTTATTAGTATATGTAGATGTACCTATGCACTATCCCGCTTAACCATACATACTCTTTCTTTTTTCACCCAAAGGTTGCCTGGTAGAAATTGCTACCTCAGCAATAAGGCCGCCTAAATTGTACCGATCGTTTTTCATTTTTTGTATCTGTTTGTTTTTGTGTGTTTTGTACAAATAAAGAATATTGTATTGTATTGTATTGTTGCTATGACGTTTCTCATATTGAGGCACAGAGGCGCCCTCAATTTCCGCACAAGATCTACTTACAACTAGTGCGTGATTATTAAGTACCTTTCAGAACTAATGGAAATAGAGGTCCTGAAACGCGCTATCGAGTTTTTTACGCCACCGATCAAAATACGGGGTGTAAGGGACGGTGTACCGAAAACTTTGCAGGCATGATCAGACCATGAAACTGAACAACTTTTTCTATGGAAGCTATGTTGGTAAACGAGAAATTTTTTTCGACCTCCCATACAAAATTCCCGATCAGCTGACTGACTTTCTATGGAAACCCGAAAAAAAAAATTCGTTTCCCAACATAGGCCCCATAGTAAAAGTTGTTCAGTTTCATGGTCTGGTCACGCCTGCAAAGTTTTCGGTACACCGTCCCTTACACCCTGTATAATAACATTAAAATCTATTTGGTTGGAATAATCGGTTCCACCCGTCCTCTGGTCACAACACCCGACCATGAGGGTACCGCGTGATGCCGCTTTAATAGCATCACCCCGATTATTTCCCGTGGCTGTCGTGCGAGGCGACTAAAATACTCTAGGGTAGGTACTAAAGGGTATTGCAATTTTAGGCGATGTGCTATAAGGATTGTTACCAGATTGACAGACAAATGGGCGAATGAGTTATTAGTATAATTTGGGATTTTACAGTTACAATGTACCTACCTTAGCAAATACAAGTGTTCTGATTTTGTGACCTAGAAAAATAAAATACGTTTACAAATTTAGTTCTGTTCTGCTATAAGTAGTGAATCTTATGGTGTTTAATTTAACACTACTTACACTAAAATGTAAGTATAATATAAGACGTTTGTGTATGTAAAAATTTTGCGTCTAATTTAGAGGTACCTATTGAAGACTGGTTTTCGCCATTGTAAATTGCGAGAAATGGCCTGCCGAACCGTTGACTATTATAATCCGGCCATTAAGTGAAGTGTGCCGTGATCCAAATCTACCTGATGCCAATTGACTCAGGAAGGTACTGGGCTGGATGGAGGATAAAGACTTCACGTAGGAGATAAAGTGTTGATGACTTAGGTCGCAATTTCAAATGCTGCCTTAAAAAAGGTACTTACACCAGCATATTGCAGGTCAATTTGTTTCTGGTTTCGCCCTCCGGCAATGGGGTACACTGGTCGGCCAAGATCCTGAAAAGAAAACAATTATTTAGACGTCAAACTACACGGAAACCGGTCTTGTATTTACCGAAGAAGAAAAGAAAGAGATGAGATGAATAAAAAGATCAATTGGTATAACAAAAATGATTGTAAGGACTTGCTACTGAGGTAGATACTACAGCAAAGAAAAATGAAGATGAAATCGATGAAATTTAAACACAACAAATGGGTCAATGGTAAGTCAAGACACAAATCAAATCAAATCCATTTATTTGATTACATCCATTTATACACTTAATGTAGCATAGGTAGATCAATTATATTATGTACAGAACAAGCTTGAATGGAGCCCTTTAACGGTAGCTCAACCTACAGCTGCTGACAGCACTATATTTATGTACAAGCCAGAAAAATATCGAGATGAAGAAAAAATTACAAAATATGAAAGCAAACTTTGGTAGAGAAAGACGGATGAAAAAGGCATGAAGTAAGTATTTACGTCTACGAAAATAAAAATCTACAGTTATATTATAAACATCAGTAGAAACATCTTGAGTCGAGTTAACTATTTATCTAAACCTTGTATCTACTCTTGAGACCCTGTATGAATAACCAGTAAGTGCCTTTAAGTAGACTCTCTGAGAAGGTTCTGATGGTATCTACGTGCTTTTTAAACCTAAGCTACAGTTGAGTTAACCTAACCTAAGTTACAGACAGAATGATCATCAGTTCACAGACCTTAAAATTGTAATTACCTAAACTGGGACACGGACTCCCAAGCAAAAAAAAGTTACCTGACTCTAAATAAATAAAAATTTGAATACTGAATAATAAAAATAATGAATTGCTTGAATTTTTCGTTTTTTTGTACTTTTACACTTACATATAAATAAGGCTCCATGAAGACTTCGTAAACATTACTCTGGTAATCTTCAACCGCCGGTAGAGTCTTGATGATCAGATTTCTTCCATATCCTGGCACACCTTGGAAACTTTTTCCGTTTACCGCGAAAATCCACAGCAACTGGCAGAAAAATACGAGAAGCCGCAGGTTCATTTTTAAAAAGATAATTCGCGCGCCCTTTTTGAAATTCGAACGCGTGCTGATAGTTCAGCCGACGCGGTACCAATAGTTTTCGATGCGAGCCCGAATTATTATTTCGTTTTATTTTTTGCGTGTGTAATTTAATAAGCGTCTGTCTGAGACGGCTAAACGGTGCGGTGGATTGTCATTACCTGATCTTCTGAGCTTCAAGGCTCCGTAATCGAGAGGCGTGACGTAATGATGTGTTAGACACGGCATTGTCGAAGCCTCCTTCAAGATGTAGGAACTACATGGCTCGTGCGTTTATTAATTGGGTGTAATAAACCAGCAGTTATTTTATTGTGAAGGCTTGTTTATTTATGACTACAGTCTTATCATTCTCACGGTTAGTATGCCATAAATCAGTCAAGTTCCATTGCATGCAAATATTAAGTGCATACCTTACCAATTTGTATAAATAAACACACTCATATGAACAAATACTCATCAAGAATAACGAGCGACGATCGCGCAGTGTGCGACACCCAAATATACAGGATGTAAAAATATTTGCTGAAAATATTTTAAGGGGTGGACCAGTCCATAAAACTGAACAACTTTCATCAATGAACAATGAACATAGATCGAAGTATGAAAGCCAACCAACCGGGTCAATTTGTATGGGAGGTCTAATTTTTCGCATATGTCCACCTATGTTCCTTGGGGAAAGCTATTTGCAGCTAATATTTTTAAATCCTGTATATATAGTTATACAGGGTGTAAGGGACAGCCCTCCGAATACTTATAGGGTGCATTCAGACCATGAAACTAAACAACTTCCCATAATATGTATGTATTTCAGGAAAGGTAAAAAAAAAATGACGCTGATCGGGATTTTGTATGGGAAGTCGATATTTTTTTGTCGTTTCCTGACTGACATTATATGTTCCTAGAGGGAAAGTTGTTCACTTTCATGGCGTGTATGCATTATAACTATTCGGATGTCTGTCCCTTACACCTCGTATACACCTTTGTACCATATTTTGACCTATGATCCTTGGGGAAAGTTGTTCCTTATCACCAGCCTGTCCTCTGTTATCAGTATCGGTCACTAGTACAATTTATTTATTATGAGATACGATCTAAGCAGGCTAGATAGGAAGGATCACAACTTAATCGGTTGTAAAATGATGCCTCACGATCTATTATCAAATTGTAAAACAAGTTAATAACTGACGGAAGTAATTCCAATTAACTTTTTACTCAAAAACATTGTTTTTATGCAAATTGGTGTTTTTGTTTATGATAAGTATAATAATTAATAAATCGTCAGTTTGTATACCTGTAATAGATGATGTGCTCACAACTACGTTAGCGAAGCTGATGTTCTTACCTAATTTTTATATAAGGTCCTATTTTATTCAATAATTTTATTTTATTCTGTCATACCTTCATGACAACATCAATTACAAAAAATTACACTTAAAACTAAACGTAAGCTAGGTCCTACTAAATTTATCCGTACTAATATTATAAATCTGAGAGTTTGTGTGTGTGTATGTATGTTTGCTACCTCTTCACGCTCAAACGGCTTGACCGATTTGGATGAAATTTGGAACACAGGTAGAATATATCATGGAAAAACACATATGCTACTTTTTACCGCGGGAAAACAACTATTACCACGGGAAAATGAGTGGCAGCGGGTGAAACCACTGGGCAAAAATCTAGTTGCTAATATTTTTGGGATAAGTTCTACGTGTGAGCAAATTTTCCCAAATTGACCACAGGTTAAAATACGAAGAAGAAAATTGGACCTCCCATACAAAGTAATTTTTTTAAACATTTGTGTATGGGAGGTCCAATTTTATTTATATTTCAACCTATATTCCATGGGGAAAGTTGATCAGTTACACTTGTAGAACTCACCCTAACCTAAGTATATTTGCCCTGAATTCAATAGTACCTTTATAGAAGTTAATTTTTTAAATTAACTGTGTGGCTATTATGGTCCGCCGTAGATTAGCATCACTCCATTTCTTTCCTGTGGGTGTCGTAAGACGTAAGAAGGTTTGACAACCTAGTGATACAATATTTTCCGAATGACCCTCAAATTTTTGTCAGACGTGGCGTAAATGTTTGCGCTTACGGCTGTTTACGCTTTGCCTTGCGGGGTGGAAGGGAAATAGGCGTGAGTGATCACATAATATGTATGTAGGCATTATGATCCAAAGATATCTAAACAAAACCAACATTAAACATAACGGAACTATTCTCTGGTACTAAAAAGACCGATCTAAAGCTTAGGAGTAGTAGAGTAGAAGGTGATGTAGGAAGGAATATTATTACTAAAAGCAGTACAGTCCAGCTCACGTCCGAATGGAAGAGGCGTCGCCACTAGTAATGCGAAAGTCGCAGGTTCGAATACTGCCCGCGCTTGAAAATTTAGCAAGTATAAATAAAAAAATAAGTATAGAAGTATACCTACATCAAATCAGTTATTGTCTTGAAAATATAATTTAACTAAAAGTAAACTTAAATTTTTCTCACAGTTTTGTTTGTATTCAATCAGTCTGTCTCTTTTTTGGTTACCCGGGGTACGGGTACAACCCTCGTTTAGACCCGGGTACAAAAAGTCATAAATACCCAGCTATACTCGGTCCCGGGTAATAAACCCTAATAAGAATAGTCCAAAGTCTAAACTGTCTGACACAGCCTGAGCCTGACTGTACCTCGAGTTACCTTTTTACGATTGATAGCATAGTGTACTCAGGAAAAACTGAGATGAAAAGCCGCACAAAAAACTAAAAACTTATATTTCAACATAATAGTAAATCTATAAAATAATTACACAAGATTATTTACACACTGGAAACGTATACTGAATGTTTAAAATGGTGGTAGATGTAGGCCATATCTTGTAAAGGAATGAGGCAACCATGACATCTATGGTTAGGGTCCCCTTAGCTGGTTAAGGGCACGCTTCACTGCTCTAAGCATCTCTGGAGATAGACTTACGGCTTGGCGTGTGATAGTTTCTTAAGTGTCTGTCTATCCAGGCTGTGTGTTTATGTAAGTGGCTCGCACTGTCACAGCAGGTCCTAACTCAGGCTGGCAAGGTTCACCTTGGAGCTGGGTAAGAGCACACTTCACAGCTGAAATAACCTCAGGGGTGGATTTTCGACCAGGTGCGTGGGGCCGGTGCGGCGGCGCTACGCGTTCTTGTGTGGCTGTTGATTCTGTAAAGTAAGGTTTTTGTTTCCTTTATTAATCACAAATTGGTAACAAGCATAATGGATTAAAAAAAACACGACAGCTTATGACACTCGGGAAAATGTAAGGAGTGTTCCAATACAACTCCCATTAGAATCTGTTCGAGTTTCAGTCATTTAAAGAATCGCACTATACAAACATGTACTCTAAAAACATTACACTCCTTTTTTGGTTGGGCAGTCGTGTAAACACAATCCTTGCAGGTTTTTTAAGAAAACTTCCAAACACCACTTTGATCCACTAGCATTAAAATTGAGCAAACGTACTTTCCGTTTTTTGCCGTGTGATGCCGGCTTACAATAGCATGACCTTAGCACAACCCGCGGGTGTCTAAAAAGTGACTGAGGGATAAATTCATCCAATGAATGGGCAGCAGCGTTTTCTGTAAAAGCAATATCTTGCACTGCGCTCGCGGTTCCGCCCGCCAAGCGTGGTAAGTATGACAATACCCCTCCAATATGGGGAGGCCCATGTCCAGCAGTGGCCTGTTGACATACTTAGTGCAAACATTGTACGCAGGCAGGTGGTATACCTGGTTAAACTAGAATGAAGATAGCTAGAATGGAAATTGCTTATCGATACATTGTTTTTACTGCTTGGTTCTTAGCAAGTTTATGTACCTAAAGGTCAGACTACGACGTTGTGCATAGCGTGCGTGTTGTTAATTACAAAATCCATTGTTTCAACTTTTTATCTATTGATTTAATTATATTTATCATTAAACGCCTCTCAGAAACATTTGGGTCCTTGGAAGACGTAAAAAGACTTATTCTTGACTTTAGGGTAAGTGATAGAGTCAATGATAGAAAGAGCTTTACCAAGAAGTTTAAAGGAACTGAAAGTTCCACATAGAAAAAGGGAGTGGCAGGAGTGGCAGTGGGCTGGTCACATAATGTCCTAGAAACGATGGATAGTGGAGTAAGCGAATTCTCGAGTGGAGGCCAAACTTCGGCAAGCGTAGCGTTGGACCCTGTGGCTACACGGACCGATGACTTAAAGAGGGCGGCTGATAGCGACTGGATGGCGAAAACAGGAGATTGTGCGACATGGCGTAACCTGGGGGGAGCCATACGTCCAGCAGTGGACTGCTTTAAGCTAATGTGATCCTGTAATGATATCTACTATTTCGGCATGACGTGTTTTCAATAGCAAGCTTTAGCAGCGGCTGGAATGAGGAAACGCTTCCGGTTGTCTCCGGTATTAAAGCAACACGGCCTGACGGAAGATTCTGTTGCTATACGACTTCGGTGTCAGCGAGACGTTCAGCGTTTAAAAAATAGTTCAATACGGTATTTATTTCGATTACGATAAAGTTCATTCTCTGCTTGATAATGCGCCAACCGTAAGACGCTTACAGAACCCACTAATTACAAAGAAAACTCAAACTTACGGTTGACACAGGGTCTCTCTGTTAAATCATACGTGGGTTGATGCCGTGCGCAACATCTGCAGTAATAGCAGGGTTGTCCAGGGATGCCGCAGCAGAGCGCACCCCACAGGAGTTTGTTGAACGAGGCACTGGTCCTGGCCCACAGACCCGGCCGGTCATCGTCGAAATTGTACACAAAATTGCGGGCCATTCTAACGACATCATTGTATCATGCGTGTGACAGTTGTCAGCATTTGTCAGTTGTGGCGTACGGCGACGCTTGAAAAGTAAGCATCGTGGAAATGAGTGTGAAAAAGGTTAGGATATGGATTATTCCATATTTATGTCACGTTCACACAATGCCAATATGGGCAGGGAAATGGTAAGAGAAGTGGACAGCGGATACATGCTGTAACGGGTTACTCGCGCTGCTACTCGTAATGCCGCTGCCACTTCCCGTGCTCCCTCGAATGTCGGCTTTTCGTGCGCGAGTCAAAGGACAGGCAACACGGACGCGTCTGGAATGTATTGCTATCTCGTTCACTCATTGGCGCGAGTAGAGTATGACGGCAGTGTGTGAACACTCGCTCGCGTTAATACTTCCGCGGCAGCAGCAGGAGCAACTGCATTGTGTGAACATAGCCACAGATAATAATACTACTGAAATTGAAATTGAAATTGAAATTCTTTCAATGTAGGATAGTATTATCATATCACTTATTGACGTCATGACTACATAGCATAATGAACTCCTCGATCGATTACTGAATCCACAGTAAAATTAGCATAATAAAATCGAAGGTTATGTACTTCGGTTTGTTTAAAGAGCATGTGTGAAAATATTTACTCTACAATCAGAGACACATTATGCGATCAAGGCATTAAAATGTCTCTACAAATTCCATCAGGCTCCTGCACAACAGATGCACAAGTCGAATAGTGCCATGTCTCTTAGTTTTCTATCAGGCACTCATACTCAACGAAAAGTATTGCTCTCTTTGCCATGTAAACGAAGTTAATAAACTAAAATCCGACTTTTGATAAACCAAGGTCTAAACAGTAAGAAATCTTTCTTACTACACCCAATTCATAACAAAGTGTTTACAAAGCTAAGTCACATAAAGCTAACACACACAGGTAGGTACTTATCAATATTATTTTCATGTTCACGTTTTGTTTTTTCTGTGAGTAGGCATGCCCCCCTCAACCGCCCTAGTAATGTTGGTACCTACTGGTTTCACTTCTAAATAAGATGATTAGGTACGTTTCTTTTTTTTGGGAGTGGGGGATGCTGGTTGGTACTTGTAAAGAAGATTGTTAATGAAGTTAGGACGGAACAAACGTTTACGTTGCCATATACATACGTATACTATACAGGTCAAAATCATAACATTCCTTTTTTCTTTGCTGTAGGTAGTCGGGTAGACTTTATACCTGGACTTCTCCTGACGGCAAATACAAAAACCAAATTGATTATATCCTGATTGGATCAAGATGGAAATCCTCAGTGAAAAATGCACACACTCTTCCTGGAGCTGACTGTGGATCTGACCATGAACTATTGATCTCCAGAGTACAGCTAAAACTAAAAGCGGCTAGAAAACTTGAAAAGCAGAGGAGGATAGAAATAAAAGACACCCCTAAGTTCATAGCAGCACTTGCACAAAACTGGAATCAGTGGTCCAACGCAGAGTTTGATGAAGATGATCCAGAAACACTATGGGAAAAATCAAAAAGTCTGATAGAGCATGCCGTAAGAGACTCAAAATCGCCAACAACCGTTCGCAAACGTCAACACTGGATGAGCGACAGCACCCTGGTACTTGTTGAAGAGCGACGGAGACTGAAGGCAGCGGGTGCCAACGTCAGAGTTTTGAATGAGTTGTCTGCCAGAATTCAAGCAGCTTGTAGGCGTGACCTCAATGCAAGACTGCGCAATATTTGCGGTGAAATTGAGGCCCATGCAGACAAATATGAAACAAGAGACCTACATCAGAAAATTCGTTCACTTACCAAAACTCTTTCCTCTAAGACATGGGCTATTGAGAACGGTGACGGTGATCTGGTAACCGAAATAGACAAAATATCCGAAACCTGGAAGGACTATTGTCAGGCATTATTTCAGGACATGAATTCTACCAACTTTGTCTCGACCGAACCCGCAGAAAGCGAACTAGAACCAGATATTCTAAAAGAAGAAATTAGAGCCGCGATTAAACATCTGAAAAACGGGAAAGCTACAGGAGTGGATGTTATCCCGATTGAAGTCATCAAGGCTGCGGGCGAACATGGCGTCGTAATGCTTCATGCCATATGCAATAAGATCTGGCATACTGGAAAATGGCCGAAAGAATGGGCACACACTGTGTTTATCCCTCTACACAAAAAAGGCTCAACAAAGATCTGTGGTAATTATCGGCTGATCGCTTTAATATCTCACGCTAGTAAAATATTACTGCATATCCTAAATGAGCGTCTCAAAGCATTCTTATCAAAAGAGATTGCTCCGGAACAGGCCGGTTTTGTGAAGGGAAAAGGAACGCGTGAACAAATCTTTAACGTACGCCAAATCATTGAAAAAGCCCGCGAATTCAACAAGCCGACTTATATTTGCTTTGTAGATTTTTCAAAAGCGTTTGACTCCGTTAAGTGGCCAGTACTGTGGAGATCGCTATTGGAAATGGGGACACCAAAACACCTTGTACATCTACTAAGGCGCCTTTACGAGGATGGAACTGCATCAGTAAGAGCGGATGAAGTTTTGTCCAGGAATTTTCACCCTAGTGCAGGAGTTCGTCAAGGATGCATAATTTCACCTCTGCTATTTAATATATATACGGAGATGATTATGAGAATTGCCCTTGAAGATTGGACAGATGGCGTTGCAATAGGCGGAAAGAAAATCTCTAATCTAAGATATGCAGATGACACAACCCTGTTTGCAACTAGTCCCGAACTCATGGAAGATCTACTGGGGCGAATAGAGAGCGTCAGTCATGACTTTGGGTTGAAGATAAATCGCACCAAAACCAAGGTTATGGTTGTAGATCGTGTTAAAAATAATTCGCCTGAGATCACACACATAGCGAACTGCGGAGTGGTTCAGTCTTACATATACTTGGGAGCAATTATATCTAACAATGGTGGTTGTGTGGATGAAATCAAGCGACGAATGGCTGTAACGAGAAGCGCTATGGACAAGCTGAGAAAAATATGGCGAAACAAAAACATAACCAAGACCACTAAAATGCGACTAGTCAGAGCATTGGTGTTTCCTATTTTTCTTTACGCTTCAGAGACGTGGACAGTTCGTGAGAGTGAGAGGAAGAAAATAGACGCTCTGGAGATGTGGTGTTGGAGGAGAATGCTCGGAGTGTCGTGGACTGAATTTCGCACAAACTTATCCATACTCAAAGAACTGAACATCAAACAGCGCCTTTCGACTACAGTTCAAACGCGTATCCTAACCTTCTTTGGTCACATTTCCCGACGTAACAATGAGTCCATCGAACGCCTAGTGGTACAGGGGAAGGTTGAAGGCACCAGAGCTCGTGGAAGATCGCCGATGAGATGGACTGACCAAATCAAGACTGCAGCCAACAGCACAGTTCACGAGTGCACCAGAAGAGCGTCTGTGAGAGAAGAATGGCGTCGAACTATCAAGCGGGCCACTCAGCATGATGACAGCACGACTACTACTACATGATGACCACGACCACTCTGTCAAGAGTGTTACGACTAAGAAGAAGAAGGTAGTCGGGTAAACAGGAAGGTAGCCTTGAAATTACGCTACAAAACATTTTCAGGCAATTAATAACAAACCAAGCGAATTTTCCTATTTTCTCAGCATTTTTCTTATCAGCAATGTATCATTCTACAATCGCACATGAAGTCCTCAATATACTTTTCGACAAGTTTTACTATACACGGCTGTATTTCTTCCGTCTTTAAAAATGATTGTTCTTAAGCGCAGCAATGAATTTGAACTCAAAGCTTAAACTCTTGCATCAGATCTCAGGTATCCGACAGGCTGTTTAAGGCGAGTGTAGCCGTCAACGACCTCGACGGTGGCGCCACTTCACAAAAAAAGTTTTCTCTTTATACAAACAATCTATCAGAATGTCTGATGCCCAAGTTTTTAATATTATCCTTATGTAAAATTAGAACCTGTAAATGCAATGCAGCTGTAATTAAAGTTGTGGCAATTCATACCAAAAGTGGCCGTTTTTAAGCACTTTTTTTCATAAGTTTAATTGCAGAGAATATTTGGTTGAGTTTGCAGTTTCAAATTGTACTATAAGATAATACTAAAAACTTGGGCATCGGACATTCTGACTGATTGTTTGTATCATGGATGTACTATTTGAAATACTATTTGAAATAGTACGTCCATGGTTTGTATAAAGAGTAATTTTTTGTGAAGTGGCGCCACCGTCGAGGTCGTTGGCTTCACTCGCTTTAAGGGGTTACAAACATGGCGTAGTTTTCTACAGGTAGGTAGGTATTAGGTATACATATAACTGGCATAGTGAGTCAGGCGTGTCATGGGCTGCGCTTGCATTGTACCGCTCGTTTAGTATTACGGAACCGGTCGCGTGTTCAACACATTCATATTTTGAATTATAACACTTCTGTTGATAATTTTTCATACGTTTATTTTGTGTTACAAGTGTTTTGGTGCAGTGATATTGTTTAAAGTTTCAAAGGATTTCGGTAAGTAAGATGAATATAAATGTAGGTTTGTGTCTTAATTTCTGTTTGAGCGTGAAGACAATTTCTACACGAATATTGTTGAATAAGAATTTTACATTTAAAGTTATCTTTTAGTTTGGTAAATTAATGAAATATCATATTTTCGGTGGGTAAATTTATTTTATTAGCTGTAAGTAGGTTTTTATAGAAATTTTAAATGAAATATCGCTAACCCGGCTTTTAAGCATGATGCGAAAGAAGACCCAATGAAGGTATGCAATGTTTACACTATTGAAATGCTTAAGCCGGCGCGCGCCGTCGTAATAAGGTGTGCCACTTTGATAAAGGTCCCTAGGAAACTACTTATTCGTATACAGGGTGTAAGGGACAACCCGCTGAATACTGATAGGGTGCATGCAGACCATGAAACTTAACAACTTTCCTCTAGGAACATATGTCGCGAAAAGCAAAAAATTATTTGACCTCCCATACAAAATCAAGATCAGCTGACTTAAATTACAATGGGAAGTCAAACATTTTTGCGTAACCTGTTTTTTTTTTATTAAATGATTATGGTATTTGTAGTAGATTACAAAAGACAAAACCCTAAAAATATTATCCCATTGATAATTTAGTGTATTACTTAGTGATATTAGACAAAAAGAATACTTTTAGCTTTAAAGTTAGATTATAATGTTGTAAAATGAAATTTTGATAGGCACTATAATTGGATTTTTCCGGAGCTCATTTGACAAATGCGACGGGTTGTATAAACGTCACATGCCCATTTGGGCTTGTACCTTGACAAAGGGGAAATTTAAAGTATGGCAGATAAGGAAGGCCGTGTTGATCGAAGGATTACAATGATATCGACACGAATATTGACTTTCATTTTGTTTTCATTTAAGTATTCAACATTTTTATGGCATTCGAAAGCAGCTATTTTTGAAATTCAAAAATATGAAGCATCAGAAAAATATACTATAGTGAAGTGTGAAGGTTTTCCGAGAGATGAAGAGGGTAAGAGGGTAAGGGATAAAGAGGTTAAGATGGTGTAGGGAAAAGTACTGCGTTCCTTTCAATTGAATTGAAATTGAAATTCTTTATTCAATGTAGGATAGTATTATCATATCACTTATTGACGTCATGAACCGTCATTGTAAAAAAAAGAAATTTGTTACACAATTTTCTTTTTTTTATAACAATTTTGTAATATCCTAATAGAAAACCGGCTCGGGCGGGATAAAAAAAATAAAAATCAAAATCAAAGCACTGCCACGGGGCTGGCCAGGTTAATCACACGGCATGTAACTTTACGCCACCACCATCTGAAAACGATATTTGATTCAAATTGAAGTCCAGATTTAGATCAAGGAATGAACCAGCCCATGAAACTGAAAAACTATCCCCAAGAAACATAGGTCGAAATATGAAAAAATTTGCCAGCGAAGTATGGAGCGCAGCATACTTGGAGTCAGGCTAATAGACCGAGTTAGGAACACTACGCTGAGATCCCGCACTAAAATGGTAGATGATTCGTAGAGGAATCGCAGAAGGCAGCATTTTTGAATTGGGATTGGGCCGGTCACGTAGCCAGGATGCCGGATGAGCTTTGGGCAAAAAAAACAAATTTGGGTCCCTCCCAATGCAAAGCGGGCGCGCGGTAGACCTCGAAAAAGATGGAAGGATGAACTACGTGCACACGCCCTTTCTTGGATGCAGGAGGCCCAAAACAGGAAAGAATGGAAGAAAGGGAGGGAGGCCTTTGCCCTGCAGTGGGACATTACAGGCTAGAATTGGATTAGAATGGAAACTCAAAATATTTTTGTCATATTTCAACCTAGAGGTATGTTCTTAGGGGAAAGTTTTTCCTTATAACCAGCACGTCTTGAGATATCACTATCGGTAACTAGTAAAATTTCACCCCATATATACCCCAATAAACATTTCAGTTAGCGCGTTTTAAAAACCTAGTGGTGCCATCTCATCTTGCGATTAGGTACATTTTAATCTAACAAATACCGGTATATCGGTCCAAGCGTAGATCTCAGGATCCGGAGGTTACTGTTATTTGTAAAAAAAATATATTTTATAATTTTACGTACAAGTACACAGCGGGTACGTATAATTGAATAGTGTTCGATTATATTATAATAATATTAATAACATTGCTTCTAATTAATTGATTGTATACATACTGATTTTTATGCTTGATTTTGTTTGAATTATGTGATTTCTTTTTTCTTAATTTATATTTTTTGTAACAACTAGCATTGTGAGCGCTTTGGTTTTTAACTGTAAGCTTGCAAATGTATTTTTAATAAACAATAAACAACAATTTCAAAAAAAGTGAAATAAGTATCTACTGACCGAAATAAAAATGAACACCCGCCCCATTCTAACGTTAGTCAACTAACTTTGATGACTTTGGGCCTGCCTCGAACTTTCAAACGTCCCTTCCCCACTAATAGGAAATCCTGTTTAGACACCATATTTAGACGATTTTGCACTCTTTTGGAAATAATGTGTTATGTATGTTCATAATTCTACGCAAAAAAGTGTAAAAATAGATAAAACTTTGAAAAATTAATCTTTCGAACAAACTTTCTTTAATCGTGTTTTCCTGCGACCAGAATCTAGATATTATAATGAAAAATCGTTATACATAAACATAAGGTGTTAATTGTAGATATTTATTATTTATCGATCAATAAAGTGCATCCAAAATTACCCATTTTTCTCACGGCACGCCCTTAGAGGTAACTGAGGTACACTGCAGGTAGGTACCACCATCCTTTAGGAAAGAAGCTCAATCCTATCATGTACAATGGGAGTTTTTCTATTGACAGTTCTCTTGATAGTTCTGAATGTCAAACCAGAGGGCGCTGCGCTAAACTGAAATTTTGACGTTTCAATATGGCTGGCGTCAGCCATAGTTTTGTCACAGGTTCCGTTTCACGTTGTGTTCGTTACAAATTAAGTATGTTTGTTTGATTGAATACAAAATAAACTTATCGCCTTGCTATTATATTGAGTGTCATTCGTGTAAGTAAACAAATAACCAATAATACATCTAGAACAATTCAATAAACACAAAATAAAGAATAATTTATAAAGTGGTACAGATTTTGTGTAAAGAAACGTTATTTCAATTAAGCTTGGCGCCCTCTACATGACACTCGAGAATCCCTAGAAAATTTCCCTTTGCACACCCATGGCCCTAACGCACATTTCAAGTCAACCATACCATTACAGAAATGTGTCTCATGTAAGAAAGTGACGAAGTCGACCAGTGCAAAATCTCGCAACCAATATCTACTATTGATATGACAAGAAACTTGATAAGGTAAGAGTATTCTTGCTGACAAGATTAAATCTCTGAGATATATTTTTGTCGTGTTTTCATGCATTGATATGTAAAAAACAATGTTTACAATTTCCTCGGAAATATGATTGATTATATCGAACTTACACCAAGGAACGTGAAAGGGTGAAATATTGCGCATGTTCTTTGAGTTTGTATCACCAGCATATCCCCAGTTTTCAGTAACTATTGGTCACCAATCACCAGCATATGCCCAGTTTTCAGTAGCTATTGGTCACCAATTCACAACCTACGTACATAGGTAAAGGCGGTTTTTCCACTTGAAGTCCGTCGCTGCGTATTTTTAACGCACCGTAACGCATGTCAACAACGGACGCATTCGTCAACGCACCGTTGCCGTATTATTATTGGCATAATATCGAAATTTGCAAATACTTTTCGTCTGACAGACACATGCGTAACGACGCGTTAACAAGCATAATAAATTAAAAAAAAAAATTAACACAACTTTCTGAGATAAAGCCTAGCCTTTGGCACTCGGGATAATGTAAGGATTCTTCCGATACAATTCCCATTCGAAACTTCAGTCCTTTAAACAATCGCACATATATATTCATACAATTACATACGTTCATACATACATGAACTCTAAAAACATTACACCCCTTTTTGGTTGGTGGGCCGACTGCCTTTACACGACTTGTAAAAATACGTAGCGACGGACGTCAATTGACACAGAACCGCGTAAACGATCCAATAGATTTGCGTTTCGTTCTATCATTCTTCGTCAAATGGTATCCATCATAACTATTGCATGTGATTCATTGTTTATAAAACGTCATTGTCATAATTTATGTAACTATATTATATTGTAAGTATACATGCATAATAAGTAAGTAGATAGATAGGTACACCTAACCTAGGTTTTCAGCTTTGTTTATAGGAGTCCTATTGTTGTTTAACATATCCTGTCAGTTTATACAGAGGATGCTGCGTCTATTCAATATATTCAGGTCAATGTTATTTTATAAAATGTGTATTTACAGGGTTATTATTTAGTCCGGTACGGCTGGCATGATTTTAGGGCATAACATACAAAAATTGTATGATTTTTGTATGATTGTGTTATGTGTATTTGTATTCGAGTCTGCATTATTTGTGAGAAAGAATATCACGCATTTCGATTTAGTTCTGCTTTAGAGCCAGAAGAACAAACAAATTAAAACTCCCAGTACCAAAATGGAAACGTACAAATGTAGTCCTTACTACCGAGCAATGACAATTTTAACGCAATTTAATAATAATTTTACGCATTACCGAAAAACTTATTAGAGGACACAAAATTAATATCGATTAATAATAAATTTAAAAAAAAAAACCTTTTACAAAAAGGATGATACTATAAAATAATTTCTAAATGATAAAACAAAAATATAATGATATCAAATAAAAAGTATCAATTTCTAAAGAATTTACTATAATAGGCGATAGGTGATATGTGTGTGCGCGCGCGTGTGTGTGTGTGTGTGTGGTTGTGTATGTGTGTTTGCGTGACCACTTGAAATAATTTGAGCATTCTTTTTACATCCTGTGTGAATTATATGTAGTTTTGTGTGATGTGCCATGTATCTCGAGAGTACTTGGTTGTTGAATTGTAATAAAGTATGGAATTGAACCAGACCCCTGTATCATGATAGGGTTGTTTAGGTCTGAACGGTCGCGAACGACCCATTGTGTGGTACTATTGAAAATATAATAACCAGTCACTGTGTCGGCTGCATGTTAGCACTGTAGTGTTATTTTACGAAGACTTGTATAATCAAATTCACGTAGCTTTCCGAAATGTCGAGCCAGGGGTTTTAGGTTTTATTCCCACACAGGGGCACATTAGTTTGTGCTTTTGTTCCCAGTTTAGTAAGGGTACAGTTTTTTTTACTATATTGCACATATTGCAAAACGAAGGCCTAAAACTACTTACTTTCTACTTACTACAACAACGCAGCAATAAATATGACTGTACCTTGAAGTATATTTGAAATAACACTACTAAAGTGAGGCCATCCTATATTGTATATGAAAGCTGTCAAATATGGCTTTTTGGGATGTACTGTACTGTATGCATATAAATTTGACAGTTTTTGAAGATCATTTCTAAGTGAATTTGACTTCGATTATCGCTTCGAAGACCGCGTTGCTCAAAATATTTTGTTACGTTCGTAAACACATTTCTTTTAGGTATTTTAGAGTGACTTATCTAAAGGATTAACATGCACTGAAAATGTTTATAGGACAGAAAAATGTAAAATTGTCGTGATAATTCGACAATTTTGTAAATTTTCCTCCACGACAAATTTGTCACCTGTAATCTTTATCATCATCATCATATCAGCCATAGGACGTCCACTGCTGAACATAGGTTTATGGGACAGAAAATTGTAAACTTGTAAATCGTCACCTGTTACCTGTCACCTGTCACCTATCACGGTTATAGAACATGGCCCTGGATATTTATACTACTACTAGATTTCCGCCCAACGGTTTCACTCGTTGCCACTCATTTTCCCGTGGTAATAGTTGTTTCCCGCGGTCCAAAATAGCCTTTATGTTATTCCGGGTTACACTGTACCTGTGTTCCAAATTTCATCAAAATCCGTCAAGCCGTTTGAGCGTGAAGAGGTAACAAACATACATACACACACACAAACTCTCGGATTAAGAATCACTCGTACAAGTTGATACCCGACATATGAAACTTTATGAGCAAAGCCAGAATATGATCATGACAAGAAGTATAACTGTATTAGTGTCAAGTTCACCAAGCAATGTTGAGTTGTGTGAACGCCTTTGGCAAGGAGAGTGAGTTCATGATAAATGTGGAGCAGATATCCATCATACGATCAGTTGCCAAACAAGCTTCTTGCTTAGCCTTCGTATAGGTGAGATGGTACTTAATTATTCTAGCACAGGGATGGGGAAATACATTTTGGAAAGGGCCATATCATAGAATCACAATATGTAAGCGGGCCAAATAAGTTTTTTAATCTACACTAATATTATAAAGAGGAAAGATTTGATTGTTTGTTTGTTTGTTTGTTTGTTTGCATCGAATAGGCTCCGAAACTACTGGCCCGATTTTAAAAATTCTTTCACCATTAGAATTGTACATTATTCCTGATGAACATAGGCTATATTTTATACCAGAAAAAATAGGGATCCGCGTGAAAATTTCGATAATGTAACCCAACGTGTGAAAAATGTACCAAAAAAATATCTTATATCGCGTACGCTGTGGAAATTATTGACATTAGAGCAAAGTGATGTACTACAGTTTTATAGAAGACATCAATATCTATAATAATGTCTGCGATACCATATGTCTAACTATTACAGTTAAGCCACAATAACCACTTTTTCGTTTAAAAATGTACAAATGTACCAAAAAAAATATCTTATATCGGGTACGCTGTGGAAATTATTGACAATAGAGCAAAGTGATGTGCTACAGTTTTATAGAAGACATCAATATCTATAATAATCTAGAATCTAGCATATCGCGTGAATAAATAATAATGAAAATAAAAGCTGAAAATATTTTTATGGGACACCTAGACCATGACACTTTCCTTAAGGAAAATTAGATCGAAATGTGTAGAAAAACTCTGTAATTTGTGTGGCAAGTGCAAAGGCTTTTTTTTTTGGGGGATTCTTACAGCTATATCAACAAAAAAAAATGGACTATCTGATTTAGTACAGTACTAAGCCATTAATAAGGTTCCGCCTATAAAACGACCATAGCTCGACTAGTGTTATACACGTTACCGCTTTGCTAAAAACTTGAATGAAACACAAGCAAGAAAATTTTAGGCGGTTCTTCAACATGTCGGTTGTCGCTGCGTATTTTTAACGGCAACGGTGCGTTACGATACGTAAAATCGTCTGTCAAACCGTTTGACCAATGCATTTGTAAACGCACCGCACCGTAAACGCGCCGGAGCCGTCTTTGTATAGGGATAAGATCGAAATTCGCAATTTCCTTGCGTCTGACAGACGCATGCGTTAAATAAAATACGCAGCGACGGACGACGAGTGGAAGAACCACCCAACTGATAAACTATTCTGAGTAAGTGGGTATGAGAGCGGAATGTAGAGCTTGATATGTCTATTTTTCTCGTAGATAATAAAATAAGATGTCTTTGCTCTTTACTTTAAAAAAGGCACTTTTAAGTTCAATCGAGACAGTTATAAAGATTTTGCACCTGATGGACCTTTTGTACGATTCTCCGTCATTAATACATATCCCTCGTTTGTTCCCCATTTCGGGACCTACCGGCATTTACGGATAGATTCAGTCCCATCCGTTATTTCCAGAACCCAGGGCCTTACCTAACTCTAAGGGCGCGATTGGGCTATATTAGTGTTATTTGCTCCTTGCAGACTCACTCACTAGCCTCACTGGACTTATGGGCAGCGGCATAACTACTACTACTACCCTAAAGATTGCGATAGGTAGTGAAACTGTCACGGCACCGCTATGCTAATCTACGACCGAGTGTGCAGGCAGCGAAAAACACCACTATAGTTGTTCGAACAACCATTATAAACTTCTCCGGGTGAGCCCTTGCTTCAGCCAGGTGTAGGTTTCAAAGCCCCGGGGGTAAAATCGCAGAGTCCAGTAATTAAAAAAGAAAACTGGTACGATTACTTCCATCAGCAACCGCCTTTGCAAAACAAAACTAGCCAGGACATGATCAATACTTAAAGTACTATATCTCTGCCCATTAACTTCACTAAAGAACCGGTCTGATAAACCACTAAAACCTGGCCCTCCAACCATCTCCTTGACTCTACACTTTGTATGGATAAAGTAAAGTTGTATAGCTGTGTACAGGCCTAGTTGGATTGGTGATTTAGTTACAACATATAGTTAAGATTGTACTTTGACGGAGCATTCGAGACTTGGCTCTGCGAAGGTAAGTCGTGTGTTGTTTTTCGAGGTTAGATAAAAAACAATAATAAAATTGCCCGATTGCCTGCTGTGTCGAGGGTCGTGGGATCGATCTCCACAAGACACAAATATTTGTTAAGTCCATTTTCAACTTTTGTGTTTAGTCCTGGTGTTTTTAATGTATGATATTTATTTATTTACATAAAAGAGCATATAAGTATCTTGTGAGTGAATAGTCCAGGATATTTACTATTGTTATTATGAAAATTAAATAATTATTTATTTACATAAAATCTTTGCTATCGTCTTTATTTTAATAAATGTACTTTTTACACGACTGCCCAACCAAAAAAGGAGTGTTATGTTTTTAGCGTTCGTGTATGTATGTATATATGTGCAATTTTTTAAAAGACTGAAACTCGTTTATTACTGAACAGATTCAAATGGTAATTGTATCTAAGCTTTATCTCAGAAAGCAGTCAAGTATTTAAATTTTTAATTTAGTTATTCTTGTTTATGATATAATTTCTTGACTAGATTTAATATACCTGCAGCCTTCACATTTTGTATGAAAACATGATTTGTTTATAGAAATAACGCAAGCAAATCAAGGAGTTTATGAGTTTTTTTTTGTGAACATGTATTAACCACGATTCTTTTAATTATATAACATACTTTTTATTTCACCAATAAGACTTTGAAACCATTTAATTTTATCACAATTTTTATAGGTACTTACGTGTAGCATAGAAAATGCATTACTACATACTAGACTTCTAATTATGTAGAAATCCTGCATATTGTTATTCTTTCAGTATTTTGATGATTTGCTGGGAACAAATACGTTTTTAATTTCAGATCTTAAAGCAACATGTTGCAGTTTTTCGTACTTCTTGCTACGGCTTCGGTGCTGGTGTCGGCACACCATGAAAATGTAAGTAAAACCGCCCAATTTTTTTTATAAGTTTTTTTTATAACACTTGCGTATAGATTATATGAGAAACTTGAGTGATTAGAGATTTATTGTTGTGTTATACACATCCATGGCCGTGCGATGCCAGCTTAGAATAGCATCACCTTATTTCTTTTCTGCGGGAGTTGTTAGAGGCGACTAAGAGATTCAAGGCAGGCTGACAACCTGTCACTATGGTGATACACCTTTTCTGTATAACTCAAATATTTGTCAGAAGTGGCGTATATGTTCGTTTTTAACATACATGAAACCCTCGAGGCGCTTAGTCGTCCTTTACGAAACCCGCAGGAAAGAAATGGGGTGATGCTATTCTAAGCCGGCATCGCACGGCACGGCACTGTGCGGCAATAAGCGCTCATGAAACTCACTTTCCTAGGGAATATCACGTTAGTTTCACTAAGAGATGAAAAATGAAAATGAAATAACTTTATTCAATGTAGGATAGCATTATCACTTATTGACGTCATGATCGGTCATTGTAAAAAAAAGAAATTTGCATAACGCATTTTTCTTCTTTTTATAACAATCTTGTATTGTCCTAATAGAAAACCGGCTCGGGTGGGATAAAAAATAAAAATAAAAATAAATGCACTGCCTCGGGGCTGGCCAGGTTAATTACACAGCACAGATGCCAATGTTGCCAGAATTTCACGGTTTGACTATATTGTCACACCGTACATAGTGTGGAAATGTGATGATGCTATCCTAAGCCGGCATCACACGGCACTTGGTAACATCGTAACATAAATCAAAGTAAAATGTAAACAAACTTGTTTATCATTTGTTGCAAGTTGCAACATTGTGCAATGTTGGAGCAATGTCTTAAGTAGATATGCCATTTATCAACCGGTTTAAAGGTGAATTTAAGATTAAGTTGCCAGTTGCTCTCTCTATTATTGACATCACCAGCATAAATATCAGCATCAATATGTAGAGATAGGCGGTACTCCCACTTGTCGTTCGAGAAGTGTGTACGTGATATTCAGTCTAAGCTTGGAAAAGTATTCAGGAATAGAATAGAATAGAATAGAAACTGTTTATTTCAGTGCTACAATGATAGTTAATACAATTTAGGACTTACATACTAGGTTAGGTACACTGAAAAGGGTAACCACTCAGCATTATTGCTTAAGCACTTATTTAAAGCACTTCAGCGCTGGTTTTCCGTGGTTCCCATGTGATTGTTGCATCAGTCGAGACAACAAACAATACAAATTATATAAGATTACTAATAATAAAAGATGCTCTTTTCTCTATAAAATTATTAAACAAAACAATTATATAATATACAAATAGTATTAATGATAGTATATATATGCAATTTTAGCCATACAGGTAGAACATACAAACAAAAGATAGGAAACAAAAATAAAAATTAAAATTAAAAAGCCTGTTAATATAATAATATTAAGGACGTAGCTAAACAGTTACACACTGAAAATATTACGCTCTTATTCCGATGCCGATCTTATTCCCATCAAGTAGCCGTAGCGGAATACGCAATTTGCTTTCGTCTGACAGTCGCATGCATTCTTCTTATCTTAATTAGCCTACATCGTCCCACTACTGGGCAAAGGCCTCCCTCTTCTCTTTCCATCCTGTTTTACCTACTCTGGGCCTCCGAGTGCCTTTATTACGGTGCGTTAAAAATCCGCAGCGACGGACGACAAGTGGGAGACCCGCAATACCAATACTTCTAATTTTGTTGTTCTTTGGTAAAGCAGTAAACCATTTTAAGCCCATTGCGATCCATTTCACGTTATTATTTTCAGTCTGTAAATGCAATATTTAGCTATTATGCTGAATTCTTTTCCAAGCTTAGACTGGATATACACATAATGGATATACACATACATGACTTAAAGAAGGCGGCTGGTAGCGACTGGATGGCGAAAACGGGAGATCGTGCCCTATGGCGTACCCTGGGGGAGGCCTACGTCCAGGGCTTCAAATCTGGGTTGCTCACGAAATGTCAGTGACGAGATATAGCACGAGATATGGCATCTTCTGGCTCAATGACGAAAAAACGCGCTAATATATAAATACATTGAACATTTTGTACTGAACAAAATAACAAATGCTTTATAACAATCAATTTATACTAAATTATAATTTTGTAAATGTGTGAGTGATGGAAATCATAAGTCAAAAAATGAATATCATTCATTCAAATTCGAATGAAATATCGGAATACGGACCCAAATATCTGTCAAAATAGGATAGCTTTCCATGCTTATTTTATGTCAAATACGAGATATAGCTTTTTGACATAAAATAACAAATCACAACATAAACAACACAGAATATTATATAATTATCTGGTTTTATGGACTTTTCGACGAACTTAGAATGTTTTAGGTGTTTTTCAGTGTGTGTTATAAGCTTCTGGTAGGTAGGTAAGGGAACAACCCTGAGGATGAATAGCACGATTAGCCAATATGGTCCCAACTGATCCATCCCAAATACCTTGCCTGCTTTGCCCCAATACTTCGAACAAAACTTACGAAAAGCCATGGTCTGGCCACCCTACTGCCTGGCCTGGCCACACTGGACGTATACACCGCCCCCCTGCTCAAGATGATATCAATAGCACCTACAGCGAACCCACAGTTCCATCTCAGTACAGCTCTTTTCCTGCAGCTTCCTCACTCTTTGACGACCTCGCACATCTTAAGACCATCGTTCCTGTGTTTAAGCACATATCAAGAGGTGCTTGATGTTTAACTGCTGTAAAACGAAGCTCTTCAATAGAGAAATGCATGCCTTTCGCATAAACATCATTCAGTGTCCTAGACTAAGGGGTTATTTAACCACCAATATGAAACACAACGTAGACAGTGCTCCTCTCTGCTTGGAGGCCTCGTCAATCCAGTTTTTCAAAGACCCATTTCAGTGTGAAAAAGAAATGAAACGAACGTGTATGACGGAGATTTGAGAGGAGAGGTCAGAATCCTTACGTCGGACTACGGAGTGGCTACAGCAGATTCATTGAGACAAGCACCCACCTCCTTCCAGACCAATTACTATCCCAGCCAGACAAGCTAAACCCCACCGCGCTTCACCTGGCTGTGTCGCCCTGATGACGTGATAACCCATCTATGGTCATTTCACTCTGTCTCTGCAGCTGGCCTGGATGGAATGTGCCCTCAATACCTATGGAGCTCACTATTAATTGAAGGCTCGGCGACAGTGTCTCTGGGCCAAATATAGAGAATATTTAAAGCATAGCAATTGGAAACATCCTTTATTTATTAATACACATAAAATAGATGCATTGTAGTTTGTATATCAGAAAATTCTAAGTAGCTTGTTCCTTTTTACACAATCCTAAGACCTAAACTGAGTTTATGCTTTAAGATCGATTTCTGCCACTAAAACAGTCATGTTTTTGTAATTATATTTTTTATTTTACATCACATACATACTTTTAAAATTAATTTTCACATCATCACATCGCATCAGCCTACGGCAGCATTCCACTGCTGAGCATAGGCCTCCCCCAGGGTACGCCATAAGGCACGATTTCCCGGTTTTCTTTTTCCTATTTTCGTGTGGGACATTCAGTCATCTAACGACCCAATGAACGAGTCGATACCAGCCGCCGTCTTTAAGTCATCAGTATTCGGTAAATCTGAACGGAGGGTGTCCAACGCTACGCTTGCCAAGGCGTTGCCTCAACTCGAGAAACCGCTTGCTTAAAGTTAATTATAATATTTTTTTATTTAACCTCCCAGTGTTAGTGCTACATCCATCCGGTGTTGGTGCTACCTAAAACAAGTGGCATTTACAAAAAGTGTACTCGATGATTTCCTCTAGGACCAAGAGAACAACCGGCACCGTGTAGAACCACCAGTGGTTCTAGAGGTATCCTAAAACTGTTTTTGGCTATGTGTATCTATTACGGTGGAATCATGTGGAAGTTAAAGTAAAACAAATCGAATTTCAAATTAGTTATTTGTATTTGATTCATTTTCCTGCCCCATCAGCAGTTTCTTGAAAATATAACTTTTTAAAAGGATCAACAGTTTAACTTGATATCTTAAAGTGCTGCTGATAACACTATAAATCTATATAAATCTATAAAATATCTAATATAAATCCTGTTTTGGTTGAGAGTTTTTATCGCATCTGATGTGTTCTTCTTGCTCGTGCACTACAATTTTTGCAACGATACTTTCGGACGAATTACGCTGGCAAATTGTGTGAAAACCGCAATACTTTGCACCATTATAGTGTTTCCTGGAGACAGCTGCTGCGCTGCAATGAAAACATAAAGTAGTTAATATCTGGTAAACATAAGCTTACCATCAAACAAGTGAACCAATATTCCGCCGGTATTTTAGGCAGAATCTGGGATATTATGAGCCAAGTTAACACACACAATCACTCCTAAACATTGTATATATATATAGATTATAATTATACTACCATATTATAATAGAAGATGGCAATGCTGGAATGTTGTGCATTGGGAAAGCTTCAAGGCTTTCACTAAGAGCCTTGTACCTTATGATGCCTTGTTACAGTTTATTCGCCAATATACGTTCATTTATGCAAAAGAAACACGTAAATTTTTATTTCACGTTTCTATTCTATTCTTTTTTTTAAATGGCCTCTGTCAGCAAAGGACAATTCTGCCAATGTCTAAGTTGGGGGATACACGTTACAACTTTAAAAAGAGAAGAAGATCGAAACTGGCAATTGATCGGTTGTAGAACTTACGCAAAAACTAAATATCTAAAAGATTTGTTTGTTATTGTAGACTATGTCAACGTCAATAGGTAAAATGACAACTGAATAAACGACAGCAATGACATTTTGTAAAAAAAAACTCTTTGAAATGACATGATACACCGCCGGATACCATCCGTACCTGGTAGCCATTCCACCAATTCGGACTAAGCGCTTCCAGTCATCATTTATAATGCGCACTGCTAAAGAGTGGAACTCACTTCCTGCGTCTGTGTTTCCAAAAGCATACAACCCTAATCTCTTCAAAGTAAGAGTGAACAGGCTTCTTCTGGGTGAGCTCGCTCCATCTTAGACTCTGTCTCTGTCCTATGACCTAGACTAGAGTCAAGAGCAAACCCATCATTAATAAAAAAAAAAAAAAAAAAAAAAATGATTTTACCAAAAAGAATTTGGTAAAATAGTCCCGTTCACAGTATTGATTGCTTTTCAAGTTACCATTACGTTTCCTATTATTATTATTTTATTATAGTATTACCGCTAAATCTGCTAAGTATAATAGAGGTATAAGTATGGCGATACTCAATTTTCCAAATGACCCTCAAATGTTCGTCAGACGTGGCGTAAATGTCCGTTTTACGGCTGTTTACGCTCTGCATACCTCACAAGGGATTATAGGCGTGATATATGTATGTATGTATGTAAAGCAACCGACTGTCAAACGTTACAAGATTGAACTGTGATAGTCAACATTCACACATATCATGTCAATTCCTTCCGGGGGAGGCAGAGCGTAAAAGACCGTTAAAAATGCCTCTTCATCATCACGTCTGCTAAATACTTTATGGTTTTTTCAAAAAAATGTGAAGAGATGTAGATAAATTGTTGGTCCATAGCCTCCAGTTCTTATACGTAGCTAGGAACGTGAAGCCAGTCCCTTGGTCACCTCTTATGTATTTACTGAATATTATGCGTTCTTACGTTTGTACAGTGTTTTTTTCATATTAAGAAGTTTATATGTGCCAAACCGCAATATTTTTAACTAATCAAGGACTACGTTCTCTAAACAAGGTGATAATTTATTGAATTATGATTATTCTTTCAAAGAGAACATACCAATTATAGACTTATTCTGTTTTTACATATTATCCTTAATAATGATATACCTACATCTACTGCTTAGAACTCCAGCTCTGCTTAGGATTACATTTTCAGATTTTAATTATTTAGAATAAAATTTCTTCTTCGTGTCCAGTTCTATATATAATTTTTTGTCAAAATTTTGTAAAGGCCACGGCACTCCTAGTTGCCGTATCCTTCTTGCTATTGTTTGAGATGGGGCTCCACAGTCTCAATTGGTCGTTTTATCCATGAAGCCTCATTTGCCGTGTTCACCCTGCAGTGGCCAACTTGACCGATGGTGTGATGAACCCCACAGCAGCCGGCCAACGGGAGTACCATAATTGGTCCCTGGCTTGCGGCGCATTGTCTGTAGCAGATGTATTCCTCATAAGCTTTTTCGGGTTTTCAAACGAGCGCGAGACATTAAGTAGTTGTCCAGTGGGTGTCGAGTGTCGGTTTCTTGCTTCTGTTACTCCAATGCACAAGCTACCTCTCACTGGATGTCTGGTGCCGATATGTCTGCTTAAGGATACAGCATATTCAGAGGAATAGGTTTGAGGTTCTAGAATAAATAAAGTATCGTAAATCGTAATAGTAAACCGTGTGGGTTTGACAATATTAGCTAAGTAACAAACACAGATATTATGCCACTAAACTTAAAAAAAAATCGCAATGATTTCTGGGAACTGCAACGAATGCATAAATAAATAAACCTAGCATAGGAACGATTTTATTAGCGACTGAAAATAGTAAAAATCGTAGTAGGACTAAAGTATTTGTTAGTACCTTAACCAAATGCATTTGTACAGTTTATCATCTTCTTCTGCAAAAAATATAATATGATGTCTTCTCGGGCCGGCTGGAACATTAGCTAGCCCAAAGCTAGCGGGTTTTTCCAGAAAAAAACAGCTATTCACTCGATTCTTCTTTATTATTATCATTTGTGAAAATTACTTTCCTTTTGTTTGTTTTGATATTTTGTTTACATTTTACATATTGAATGACCGGAATGAACGATATTTGAAACATTAGGCTAAAATGTTTTCTGTTTCTTCTGTTGCCATAAAAACTGAAGGGGATGGAGTAACCAATTTGGTTCAGATACTGGCCAGAATCTCAGAATAGGGCCATATCTCGTTTTTGACATTATCAGCTGATTATGATTGATATTTAGCCGCTCGCATGTGCGGTTTATAGCTTACAATATGATCCTACATTGCTGGCTCTAAAGAAACCGAGTGTGATTTTGGTAACAAAATCCGTAATGTATAAGGCCAAAAGCGTAACCGAAGCCAGAACCGCCATATCTCGTTCGATATATGGCCTCAGATTCGGCCCCCAGCAGTGGACTGCAATAGGCTGATGTATGTATGTATGTACACATAATGGTGATCTATGTAGTCACACATAGTGCAATGCTGTGGCTTAACAGAGTGGTTTTGGTTACTTACTTCATCAACCACATGACTCAGTCTATCACCATTGATTGATTCGATTCACACATCAGTTACGTCAACACTCAAACCCTTTCCCTGCTGTTAAACCTGTCGTAATTTTCCATCACATGTTCTATTTTCTTCCAGATGGGCCCAAAAACCGCTATAGCCTTTGTCACCAGCCCCGCATCCAGCACTGGCCCCAACGTGACAGGACATGTGACCTTCACAGAGCTCCCTAACGGCTCCATCCACGTCCAGGGTATCTTGCAGGGTCTGAGCCCTGGCCAGTACGGCTTCCATATCCACGAGAAGGGCGACATCACTCAGGGTTGTGGATCCACTGGAGGTCATTTCAATCCTGAGCACGTAAGTTTGGAGTCATAGTACAATCATCAAGGTAGAGTTACTAAATCAAAAATAGAGAGAAGCGGGTCAGAAGATAACTGTGGCATTGTTCATCTTACTTTGAAGATAACAACAGGATCGTGTCGACAGCATCGGTGGAGGCGCTGGTAGCCCAGTTAGCAGAGCAGTGGGACAGTACTCCACGGTCCCAGGTTCAAGTCCCGGCTGACGCTAATATTTTTCAATAACTTATTTTAATGTATGAAAACAATAACATCAACAACAACTATGTATCACAACTTATCTTCTAACTAAAATGTTCTGCAGAATGCTTACAATCGTCAATTTCGTATAAAACTTAAGTCGTACGGACGATCATTCACAATTTTCTCAAAATACAATATGATTATTCTACACACAATTCACGAATATTTGTACACCGATATCATGGGAAAACCAAACTCCTTGGCACGAATGTTCTTATACCCCAATGGCATCCCAAATGCACGCAATCATGAATGTGATGATCCAGTATCGTAGTCAGACTATTCAAATTTTCCACCACAAATCTTCCAGAAAGAGCACGGCTCCCCCACCGACCAAAACCGCCACGTCGGCGACCTCGGCAACGTGGTGTTCAACGAGCAGGGCCAAGCCATCATCGACTTCAACGACACCGTGATCTGCTTGACCGGAGCCCATGGGATCCTGGGCCGCGCCGTGGTGCTGCACTCCGGGATCGACGACCTCGGCAGGGGCAAACATCAGGACTCGAAGAAGACGGGCAACGCTGGCGGAAGGGCGGCGTGCGGAGTCATCGGCATCATGTAGGCACCTATCTGGATGATTTGTTTTGTTTTACTTTTTATTCGAATGCCTCAGATTCGATATTCAAATTTCAGGTCAGGTCGTATGACCGGTATGACAGATCAACATTTGAATCAAAGATCTTTTAAGAATAAGAATTTTAACATACCAAACAAGAATTTTGTGTGGTTTTCTGACCCTTCAATTTTGACAAAATATTGTGAATCAAATAACAATAATTTGTAAGTGCATTCATAGTTAGAATACAAAGTTAAACAAAACTAATTATTTTAATTTTAATCAATGTAGTTCCTTTTCTACGTTTTTATTGTGAATCAAACTTTCATTGACTTGACCGTGTTTCATTCATAATAAAATGACAATCTTTTTTAACTGGTTTCTTGCTCAATCATTATGGGTAAGAACATCATTATCTCAGTAGTTTGTAGTTCATATAGGACCAAAGGCAATAAAATATCTCCTCAGAATGTTTGGTTTTACTGACAATTGAAAAATAATAAAGAAAATCGTTTATTACGAACAAGACATAATATAACATTACACAATTGAAAGTTACTTTATTTTGGCAAAAGGTGACGGACTGAGTAATTTTCACAGTGTTACACAAGACAAACGTCACCCTTCTCATAACAAAAAATAAACAAACTTATTAATTTTATTTGTGAAAATAAATGGTGAAAGCTTGTCAATGGCGCAGTTCTGTTTCTCTAACGTACTATTGTTATAAATATTGGCTGTAAGTTAGCCTGTTAAAATTAAAATAAAACAGGAAAATCACGTTAAAGTGAACAAGTAAAAATATAAAACATTAAAAAAATGTGTGCTACGTTATGTATGTATATTATATATGGATCTTATTCTTATAATGCAGGTGTACCTAATTAAGGTACATTTGCATGAAGAACAAATTATTTCAAATTAGTTTCGCAGTAAAATTCTTCTTTGCGTCTATAAACTGTTGGATTATAAGTTTGTTTGAAAAAAAATGGTATATGCAAAGGGAAATTGTATTGAATTAAATGCATTTTATTCTTGGACATCATACCAACCAAAGTACATCTACAATAAGGTATCTTTGGTGGTTTTGTGGGGTAATTCAGCCCCAGTTTTAAGAATACTGTTATGTTGATTAATAAATAAATTCAAAGATTCATTCAAGACCTACTAAGACGATAGATAAAGTCGCTATGAAACTAAAGTACCTACAGGTAAACTGTTTTAAACTTTCGCGGTCACATAATGACTCAAATCAAAACACTATAAATATCGAATAATTCAAGAAATTCAAATGTCGCGATAATAACCCAGTTTTAGTGTTTTGTGTCACTAAAATAAAAGTGGTATTGTAGCTCATAATAACCAGTGATAGGTATACAGGCATTTAAGGCGAGTGTACTCGTGAACGGCATCGACAGTGGCGCCACTTCCCAAAAAAAAGTTTACTCATTCATTAATGCCAAAAAAGGCCGTTTATTTTGCCATAATTTAAATTGCAGCGAATATTTCATTGAGTATGCAGGTTTAAATTTTACTCAAGGATAATACTAAAACTTAAGCAACTGACATTTTAATAGAATGTTTGTATAAAGAGAAAACTTTTTTTTGCGAAGTGGCGCCACTGTTGAGGCCGTTCACAGCTACACTCGCCTTAAGCCATTCATCAGACCACCGGTCGGTTCCTCTCAAGGTGAGCAACGCTATTGCCTACAATCTGGCACATAATACCTTAACTTTCCTGCACCGTATTGTAGAGACAGTCAAAATATAACAGTATGCATTTAGCTGTTAGTGGCCGTATGTGAGCAGGTGCCTATATGATCACGATTTTTACATTAGTCAAGCTAGCTTGTCCAACAAAACGTGATTGAATTTGTTATTTAGTTTTCCTGTCTTCTTTAGCTCATAAACTAGTCTGGGAACGTGAGTGAATTGTTTAGAAATTGGTATGTATATTTATTATTGGCTGAAAGGCATCGTCGAGAGCGAGGGATGTAAAATCAAACCAAATTAGGCTTTATCCGTACTAATATTATAAATCTGAGAGTTTATGTGTGTGTATGTATGTTTGTTACCTCTTCATCTTGTAACACAGGTAGAGTGTAACCTGGAATAACACATAGGCCACTTTTTACCAGAGGAAAACAACTATTACCACGGCAAAATGAGTGGCAACGGGTGAAACCGCTGGGCGGAAATCTAGTAGTATATATTCGTACAGCAATCAGAGAGACAACGAAACAAAATTGTGCATTATTAATAACTACAAAGCAACCCTATCTTTCAATTTACGACAAACGATCTGTCCCAAAATTAATTTTAAAAACAAAAATAATTTTTAAATCGGTCCAGCCTATTCAATTCAAACGAATAAATCTTTTCTCTTTATAATATTAGTGTAGATATGTAGTGATGGCTAGAATTCAGTAATAGTGATAAAACCCACTACCAAAGAGGTCAGTCAGTTATACGACATCCCCTGTCTATTAAACAGGGTGTAAGGGACAATCCTCCGAATACTGATAGGGTGCATTCAGACTATGTAACTGAACAACTTTCCTCTAGGAACATAAGTCAGGAAACGACAAAAAAATCTACCTTCCATACAAAATCACGATATGCTGCATTTACTATGGAAAGTCAAAACATTTTTGACGATTCCTGTAAAAAAAAAATTGAAGTGGAGTCACATGCTCTGAATGCAGTATTCAGAGGACTGTCCCTTACACCCTGTGTACAAGTGATGACATCTAGCAATGTAAAGCTTACAACCTTGAATTCCGCCATGTGAGTTCCGAGTTGTAACCCTTCGTTTCTTTTACCACAGGTCCCCAATAGATGGATGGAACAGCGGATCGATGACGTCTCCTCTCATCTCAGTGCTCCTGGTACCACTGTCTCTGCTCATGCTTCTCAACAAGCAGTTTTAGGTTGCCATTGCGTGGAACACCTGTTTCGCTTATTTTGACTATAGTCTGTAAGTTTAGGTACTTATCTTTTTGTAAACAAATGGAAGCAGATATTTTATTTATGTAGTTTCGTTCTGTTTACGTATGGACGCAGTTTCAGATATTTTATAGTCCAAGTTTAAACGTACTACAGAGTTTAATAATTTAACGGACTAATTTATTAATCAAAGAAACGATCGTTGTTATTCGTTGTAATTTAATACTGTAATACAATCAAAAGAAAAGAATGAAGCAAATTCTTATTGAGAAAATAATTTATGCACTTAAAACGTAAAAAGAATTATAAAACACCTGCTCAAGCCAATAAAACGCGGCTAATTAGGTCGGTGTTTTCGTTTTGTCACGTCTATTATGCATTACACAAATATAGTCGTATAACTGATCTATCAAATTTGACAGGATAAGTACCTACACGTACAAGCTATAGACTAATATCTACTATTTACAAAATGTAACAAATTTTCATTCCGTTTCGAGTATTTTAGTGAAATATTATTTCACTGATCAGTGATATAAGTAGGGCATATCTACGTTACGTAGCGCTTTTGTAAAACCTCCCCTACATATAAATAAACCTCTAAACATAAGTCAAAAACGCACTATTAATCGTAGTATCTATCTATCTTATTTTCTACTACCATACCAGGTAGGTACATAAATGTATTCAACATTACCTAACCTACCTTAAATCATTCTAGGATACAATTTTAGGAGACAGGCTGACAACCTGTCATCATTATAGTATAGCCATACATGATTTTTCTGAGTCGTTTCTCAATATCTGATACATTTTTGAAACAATTGTGTAATCTGTTACCTACTTTGTTACGTGACTGAAATGTAGTTTTTGCCTAGATTTAAGCCTTTAAATTAGTTTACTAAGAACCTACCTATTATTTATTGTTTCTTATTTTCCATTAAGTAATAGCGTATTTTCCTGGGTAGATAATAAACTACAATTAATGTGTATTTTTTATTTTTGTCTTAAAATATTACTTTTCTAATTAAATGTTATTTAAAATATGCGTATATTGGATAATTAAACTTAAATATAAAAGAGTCTATTAGTTTGTAAAGACATTGTGTTTTTATTTTTAATAAAAATATTTACTTAAACATCAACTGTTTTTTTTTAACTAGTTACTATAGATAGTGTTGTAGTAGTACCTAAAGCCTACATACTACCTTGTGCCATACAATAAAAAGACGATGACGTACTCACATAATGTGTGATGTGTGCTTCTGCGTAAAGCGTTTCAAATTCGATTCCTGGAAAATAACTAAATAAAAATTAACTAAAATATCAATCATCATATTCAAAGGGTACACTTTCTAGAGGTATTCTTGAATTTGATGAAATTACTTAGTATGAACATTGTTTATTTGTTTAGCCTAAGTTTTGGTAATAGTTTTTTCTAGTTTCTATAACTTATTTTACCTTCAACATTTAAATACGGGGTATAAGGGACAGCCCAATTAAAACTGATAGGGTGTATGCAGACCAAGTTTCAGGAACAGGAACATAAATGTCAGGAGACGACAAAAAATATTCGGTCCCCCATACCACAGTATAATTAATAGTACTAGCGTACAGTATGGTCACTCCCTGCCTCCCCCTACAAGCGCCGCCCACCCGCGCTCGGAGGACGCTCAGACACCGGCTAGCAAAGACGCGACGACGAAGGTCATTTCATACTGCCGCACATTGCATTCCCGATTCGCGAACGCAAAATGGCGGCAACCCTGACATGTTGTCTCACACACACAAGCATGGTCCGCGTTCACCTACGCGAGCTTAGACTGTGGGCGTAGCAACGCGTTTGATTCATACATTTGAGCGCCAGTGTCCGAGGTGTGCCCATACAAATTTACGATTAGGTCAGCTGACTGCATTTACTATGGGACGTCTAAATTTGTTAAACGTTTCCTAAAATATTTTCTTTTCGAAAGTTATTCAGGTCCGAATGTACCCTATCAATATTCGGAGGGCCGTCCCTTACACCCTGTGTATCCTTTTTAATTCGCAAACTATTTATCATTTTTATTTACGTCATCAAGCACGAGTGAGAGCAGTATTTTGCATTTTTTATAAACTGTATCATCTGTCAGTTCCCAAAGATTCTCACCTTCCACTTCAGCGGCAGTCAATGTCAGCCCTCTGACCTTTGTAGTTCGATATTTGAATACCATTCGAAGAAAACCAACCAAAATGATGTTAAATTTTAAGGAAATATCTAAAGAGTTTGCGAAGGGTTTGCTGATTCTGACGAACGTATTTTGTATGGTAAGTACCTAGTGTACTCTACATATTGGACTTTTTATATATATATATATATAATAGGCCTGCATTTGTCTGCTGTCTCACCTTATGGTAAGTGACGATGCAGACGGTGATGGTACATGGATGCCTAGATAATGCATATTCACTCTTGTCTTGAAAAGGCCCAAGTTATAAT
This sequence comes from Tuta absoluta, assembly GCA_027580185.1. Lineage (NCBI taxonomy): Eukaryota > Metazoa > Arthropoda > Insecta > Lepidoptera > Gelechiidae > Tuta > Tuta absoluta. The sequence continues at coordinate 2,967,022 of JAQAHW010000003.1, forward strand.
GTTTCGGAAAAAGATTCTTCTACCTCTATGTCATACAAAAAATTTAATCGCAGATTTGATCAAACATATTTTAAGTAGCAAATTAATTTAATATTATATGATTGATCCCATATTACCTATTTGATGTTCCTCACACTTCACCAAAATAAGTATTCAATATCATTCATTATAATTATAATTTTTTTTTCGAATGGCCCCTCAAATATTTGTCAGACGTGGTTCACGTGGTGTAAATGATCCTTTTTGAGGCCGTTTATGCTCTGCCTATCCAAAAGGGATAATAGGCGTGATATATGTATATATGTATCATTTATTAGCAAGAAACAGTAGTTTTTAAAACTAATATAACACCGTGTATTCAGCTTGAATAAGAAAAATATGAATCAAAAAATCAAATTTTCATGTAATTTGCATATTTCCTCATACAATAGTTATTTGTACATCAAGAGGGCAAATGTAATTTTTGCTTCGAGTGCTAATTTTGAATCCCGAGGTAGCGAAGGATACTAAAATTGAATCACGAGCGTAGCGAGTGATTCAAATGTTGTATCCTGAGCTCAATGAGGGATTCAACAGCACGAGATGCGAATGAATTTGCTCTCGTGTGGTACACACAACTTTTCACCTCTACCAGTGAGAAAATTCTGCCAATGTCAAGTTTGGGAAATTGGCTGTACAGCTCGAATGCCTCAGACAAAATAAAAATTACCGTCAAATATTTTTTTTTCAAGATTCTGTCAGAAATATTACATAATATGAACCAATATTCAGAAATGTCAGAAATATTTAATAGAACAAAACGCTTACAAAAAGAAATAATTATCAGGTTGAAATAGTTTTCAGAACGCACCGCTGCCATTGTCACGATTAGTTCTTATAAAATCAGATGTTCGAAATTCAAATCACTTTTATCAATCGAGTGGATAAAAACGACTTTTGCCCACTGAATTTACCCGGCAAAACTGTAATTTTCAAGCTGAAGAGGTGAAAAAAGTCTTACAATATTAATTGAACGTCTGACAAACGTCTGAGAAACAAATATTTAGAAAATGTGTATCGCCATAATGCCAGTTTGTCACCCCAGCCTCGAGCCCCTTAGTCGCCTCTACGACACTCATGGAAAAGAAACAGCATGATGCGATTCTCGAGATCACACGGCAAATTCAATCAGCTCACCATTAGATACACTGTTCTTCAAATTTTTCTTCGCAGTTCATAGCCCTCATCTCCTTCGCATTCGCTGTAGTGGACTCCAGGGTCCTGAAGCAGTACGGAGAAGACCAGGCCTGGGGCACGTTCGCTGGGGACATGTGCACCATAGTCGTCTGCATCTTCCTCTTCTCAACGTCCATGGTGTGCTGTGTAGGGGTCGTCAAGGAGAGACCGCAGCTTCTGTATCTGGTATGCATGAGCATGAGCATAAGCATGAGCATGAGCATGAGCATGAGCATGAGCATGAGCATGAGCATGAGCATGAGCATGAGCATGAGCATGAGCATGAGCACGAGCTTGAGCTTGAGCTTGAGCAAGAGCATGAGCATGAGCAAGAGCATGAGCATGAGCATGAGCATGAGCATGAGCATGAGCATGAGCATGAGCATGAGCATGAGCATGAGCATGAGCATGAGCATGAGCATGAGCATGAGCATGAGCATGAGCATGAGCATGAGCATGAGCATGAGCATGAGCATGAGCATGAGCATGAGCATGAGCATGAGCATGAGCATGAGCATGAGCATGAGCATGAGCATGAGCATGAGCATGAGCATGAGCATGAGCATGATCATGATCATGAGCATGAGCATGAGCATGAGCATGGCATAGCATGAGCATGAGCACGGGTCCAAGGCTATCTAAAAAGTATTCATATCCATTTGACTTGATGAGGAAGTACTCATGCTCGTGCTCGTGCGTATTTGGCTATGGCCATAGCTGAAAAAAAAACGGGAGGTGGCAGTGGCATGACTAGTAGCAGCGTGAGTAACCTATTTACATGCTCGCGTTGCCCACTTCCCTTACTTTTCTATAAACTTGCAACTTGTTACCGCGGGCACGATTCGAACCTGCGCCATTCGCCATCACCAGCGGACGCCTCTTACATCAGCTACCGCAAATTTTGCAAGTGTATCTTGATGCCAATAACACGTGGAACGGCTGCATCTACCGGGTTAGTTTTCGAGTGTGAGGGAATGTCGCAGGTTTGATAAAATTGAAAAAGTGATTAAAAAATATTTATTTAAAATCCAATCTGCAAGTACACAAATTACAATACAAAACAAATAGTAAAAATAAATAAATAAGAAGTTCAATCAAATATACCACCCCGGGTCACACCAGCCGCAAAAGTGCCCATGACACTCGCTGCGTTGCCGCGTTGAATGGCGATGGACAACCTCTGCGCCAAGTAGGATCCGGAGCGGGCGTCAAACCCTCGCTCTCGAAGTCTGCGTCCGATTTCGTTCACCAACTTCAAAGCCTCTGACCCCCAGCAACCCGTTGTCTCAAAAGCAAGCGGCACAAAGTAATAGTTTTCTCCCAGAGTGGAGTATTTAGCTCTCTTTTTGTCGGCTGCAAACTCGGCAGCAGCGCCTGCAGACTTTTTCGTGCGGCTGAGATGCGAGTTTCGTGCGGCTGAGATGCGAGATAAAAAAATTGTTCTTAAACTACTTTTCTTTGAAGTATGTCGGGCTGATAATGGTCCTGGTGATCCTGGAGCTTCTGGACGGGATCTTCGTGGCTGTGGAGCGTTGTGGACTCTACATTCGAGTGACGGACAGACTGAGAGGGGACTTCTTCAAGAACGTCACCGGCGAAGACCTGACTCTGCATGAGAAATTCTGGGACGATCTGCAGATTGATGTGAGCATAGATCCTCTTTAGAAGTACTTAAAATATAGCTTGACCTTTGTGACAGATTTCAGATTCATACAATTATTAGTTTCCTATCTAGCTTCCTGCTAGCAAGGGAATCGTCATATAATTTACCGAGTATAAGTGATGTGTTTAACAAAGAAAAACGTCACCCAGAATAAACCGTAATAAAGGCGAAAGGGTGTGAAAGTAGAGTCTATTCACAAAATTTTTAAGTCGGGAGTCTCGTTTTTGAAAATAATGAAAAATTAATTTAATCATATGTAATTTTTATCGTTGCATCGGAGCACTATTTTGACAATTTAAAGTTCAGTGTCTATTTTTTTCTAGGGTCCACAGCTTATTTCAAGATTCTGCCTTCACAAACCTTTTGTACCTCTGATGAGATTGCTTATTTTGGTAATGAGAAGATTTGTACCGCAAGGATTTTAGAAATATCGCCATTTTACAGTGTCACAGGGTCCGAATGATTTTATAACCTCAAAATTGGAAAAGCTTCAATATCTCTGCAAAGGATTGATCTACAAACAAAATGATCGCATGGATGCCGTTACAAATCGCAAATCTTTATTTGTACCGCTTTTTTATACCTTGTAAATACCAGATAGAGGAATAAAAGGCGATTAACGCTCATATGGCATTTGGTTGTTGGGCTTTCGTATATCTCCGTAAATATAGCGGTACAAATGTTCTGAAAGAAATCCCAGTAACAATACAAGCGGTACATTACATAGCTATAACTAAAAAAGCCGTATCTTATCTAATTTACGAGAAAACAACACTGTAAAATTTGCAAGAAAATGATATGTACATGACCAAAGCTCGGCCACGGTGTTCTACTTTTAGACTTTTAGCAGCGGATTAATGCGGATTTCGGATTCTGGACTTCGATTTGCACTTCATACTGAACGAAATATATTTCATTATCTTCAAGCAAGTACCTAATAAATTGGTTGACCGTCAAAGGAATAAAGTTTGTTTGGCGCAGGTCAAATATAGTATTATTCGTCTATTTACATAATGCTGCGTCAGTTTACCAACGAGAAGCGTTTAACACTCATATTACCTTCGGCAACTTGTCATTGTGGTCAATTCGTAGGGTGACCATAATTTTTAAAAAAATAAGAGGACCAATCTATACATATAATAAAACCCGTGTGTTGAACAAATTTACGAAAAACTAATCGTAGATGATGTTAAAATATGATTAGAACAAATTTCATAATTTATATTTTTCTATATTTTTGTGTCTGTTTGTCTTTTTCACCGGGCATTAGGAGATTCCTCCGAAACTACAGGAACGATTACCGAAGGCAATATGTGTGTAAAACGTTTAAGGTTTGTAACTGACGCGACTGAATTTCTATTTTCGCCTTCACCACACACACTTTATTTCTTTGACGGTCCATCTATGTATTAGTTACTTGTTTGAAGAAAATTAGATATATTTCGGTCGGTATAAAGTGCGAATCGGAATCAGAATCCAAATCCGCATATTACCGCTGCTAAAAGTCCAAAAGTGAACACCGGCCACACCTCGGACACTGGCGCTCAAATGTTTGAAACAAACGCGTTGCTACGCACACAGTCTAAGCTCACGTAGATGAATGCTAACGATAAAATGCTTGTGTGTGTGAGATAAGACATGTCAGGGTTGCCGCCATTTTACCTTAATTTGTTCGTGGTGCGTTCGCGAATCGGGAATACAATGTGCGGCAATATGAAATGACCTTGTAATAGCGGGTTTGAATTTGATTTGCGGGCTTGCAAAAAAATGGCTGGCCGGCCGCCGCCATTGCCCGGCCAGTTCAAGTTCGATGACCCCAATTACTCGAAACTTATTGCGCGTGGATTAGGAATAAATAGGAATCATAATGTACTTATGCTGTAAGGTGGATGTCTACGCTCAATTTTTACAATAGTTTCCTATTTCAAATAGTATAAATGAAATAACAAATTTTTTGTAAATAAATGGCGGTCACCAAAATATTACGTAAGTTGAAAACATGATTTTTTGTTCTTATAGAATTTGTTTTGTTTTCAGTGTGAACTGATAGGATAAGGTCTTAAACGGATAATGTCAAAGAAATATAAAACATAAGCGCCTATTCTTTGCTACTAAAACATAAAACTCTTTAAAAATACTTAGATTTGTAAAGACAGGTAGAATCGGTAGAGTTTTCTTTTAGTTTTGTCGTTTGCAGTGCTCAAACAACCGTACATAGCACAACACACACCGATCACAAAATTATTTCTAATATTAATTAGTTTAGTATAATTTACGCTGCGCTGCCTTCGCTCGCTGCACCAAGTCGAAATCACGTCCTTGCTAGCCGGTGTCTGAGCGTCCTCCGAGCGCGGGTGGGCGGCGCTTTTAGGGGGAGGCAGGGAGTGACCATACTGTATGCTAGTACTATTAATTATACTGTGCCGTGGCCGAGCTTTGGTCATGTACATATCATTTTCTTGCAAATTTTACAGTGTTGTTTTCTCGTAAATTAGAGCAGATACGGCTTTTTTGGTTGTAGCTATGTAATGTACCGCTTGTATTGTTTCTGGGATTTCTTTCAGTACATTTGTACCGCTATATTTTCGGAGATATACGAAAGCCCAACAACCAAATGCCATATGAGCGTTAATCGCCTTTTATTCCTCTATCTGGTATTTACAAGGTATAAAAAAGCGGTACAAATAAAGATTAGCGATTTGTAACGGCATCCATGCGATCATTTTGTTTGTAGATCAATCCTTTGCAGAGATATTGAAGCTTTTCCAATTTTGAGGTTATAAAATCATTCGGACCCTGTGACACTGTAAAATGGCGATATTTCTAAAATCCTTGCGGTACAAATCTTCTCATTACCAAAATAAGCAATCTCATCAGAGGTACAAAAGGTTTGTGAAGGCAGAATCTTGAAATAAGCTGTGGACCCTAGATTAAAACAGACACAAAGTTCAACTGAAGTTGCCAACGCGGCGCTGCACGATTCGGTATACATTGCTGGTTTTAAATGGATGTCAAGTCAAATGTCATTCCGTGTCATTACTACAATAAACTGAATAAAACCAAACATGCCAAATCGACATTCGTTGGCAGGGATGTGTAGTACTGACATAGACTAGTGATGTGATTATGTCATCGACTGATGATAATGAACAATATAATTATTTTTGGGGTCTTTTATAACATCTGTATAAACTCAAGCAACACAGTCATACATAATGTCGTAAAACACGGTCAATGAAGCTACAAGTGACATATTTAAGGATCATTTCAGACAAATTGTGAATCAATGTAATAAATTTTTCTCAAAGTTTATTTGTTGATACATAAGGTGTAAGAACATTAACTGAAAATATTACTAAGTGTGAACCAGCCATGAAACTGAACTACTGTTCTCAAGGAACATACGTCGAAATATGAAAACACTGACCTCCCAAAAACATGTTCTAGGCAGTCCAGCCGAGCGGGACAATTTAGATGGGAAGTCCAAATGATTTTTTCGTATTTTGATCTATTTTCCTTGGAGAAAGTTGATCAATTTCATGGGCTGGCACGGCCTTAAAATATTTGCAGCTAATATATTTACATTCCATACATATTTTTACTATTATTTCCAGTACGAATGCTGTGGTCTGAATGGACCGGACGACTACACGTCCACCCAGCGACCAATCAGCATGTCTTGCTGCCCAATAGCGTTCAAGACTCGTGAGGCACATGCGCAGAAACAGCTGTATAACTCCTGTCTTATGTAAGTACTTTATTACAAACGCGTATGTACACGGGCGCAATTAACGCCAAAGGCGGTATCTCCTAGTCTACCTTAGGGCATGTGGAAAGAGTCAAGGCGAACGAAAGGCTTAAATATATAACTCAGTAATAGGTACATATGTAGGTATTATAACAATAAAAACATACTACACATCGATCGATCACACTCTGTTGGGTATTGGCTGAAATCATTTGACAGTTCGCGTTTGGTTAATATTCTCTTCTGGCAACACTCAAATAGGCGATGCGCTTTGTTCGCGCGCAGTTAGCTATCGGCTGGAAGATAGACTGGAGTGACATTAGAGTCGTTGTAGTGCGTTCTCACAATTCATTGTTGGCTGCGTTCGTGATGGAGAAACGGAACTCAAGTGGGCTTCAGAGTCAACAACTTTGACAGTTCCCGTTGGTCTGTCGCACAAATTAACTATATGTAGACTAGCTAGTCTGTCGTTTGATGTGGTCGTGTTCCCATGAGAAAATATTTCAGGAAATGTAAAAAAAAAAATAGATCGTGTTTTGTATGGAAGGTCGAAAAGTTTTGGTCTTTTCCTAGCATATATTTCAAGGGAAAAGTTGTTTAGTTTCATGGTGTGTAAGCCACTATCAGTATTTGGAGGGCTGCCCCTTACACCTCGTATATTCTTCGAAGTGTTTCCACTGAGGCGTTTCTCCTACTTGCCGTCCATCACTGCGTATTTTTAACGCATAGTAGCGCACCGTTGCCGTATTTGTACTAGAACAAGATTGGATATCACAATATCCTTTCGTCTGACAGACGAATGCGTTACGGTGCGTTATAAATACGCAGCAACGGACGAAAGGTGGCAGAACCGCCTAAAAAGCCATGTTTCTATAATCAAACCAATTATTTCCAGGAGACAGACCTACTACCAGCATGGGTGTGAGCAAGAAATCCTGTACGTGCTGGAGACGGATGCTGATTGGCTGCTGGGCATCGCTATCGTCAGCTTCTTGATTGAGGTCTTGTCTTTTTATGGCGAAATGTAACTAATGACCGATAGCGAAAACTCAAGACAGGATTGAGGTTGTCGAAATAAGAACAGAATGGACCTCCCATACAAAATTGATCGATGCGCTAATTTGAGTAACTATGGAAACTCAAAATATTTTTGTCATATTTCAACCTATGTATGCTCCTTGGGGAAAGTTGTTCCCTTATCACCAGCCCGTCTTGAAAATCCGGTATCGGTCACTAATAAAATTTCACCCTATATATTCCAATCCAAACTAAAGTTGCGGAATTTAGGATTTTCTTGTATATGACATCGAAGATTTTCAACCCTTCGTAACACACCTGCTTAAACGTGGAATTACAGATTGTTTGGATATGACATCACAGTTTTTCCGCGTATGTCACCTCACTATATCTAAGTATATCAATTTTAAACTTAAGCGGCATTTTGGATTAAATGAGTTATGAAAACTTTTCAGAATATCTTTGCTGTCATATCAATCCGTAAAGGTCCTGTAATGTACTTATTTCATTTCTTCGACACTTGTACGTTGCAATGTGGGATGCTCGCTTAGAATGCCGTGTGATGCCGGCTAAGAATAGCATCACCTCATTTTTTTTCCCGCGAGTGTTGTAAGAAGTGACTGGCTAGTTCTCATTGATGAGGGAACTGATGAGTGGCACCAGAAAACACATTGATCTGATGATAAAATATTTTTCTCGATTTTTTATTTGGAAGTAAAGACCTTTAATTAGTTAAGCAAACTCACGAAATGGTTGTAATTATTATAGATATTTTTAAATAATTATTTAAAACGTCGTTCTCTAGATTCCGTAGGTGGTGTCCAACCCTACTTTGCAAAGTGAAACTGAATTAAATCTTGTGTTTTGGTCATACGTACATAGGTTTACTTTCATATTGTTGGATAGTGATGGAGAGTATCATATGGTGACATTTGATAGTAATTGAAAAGTAATTTTGCCATAGATAATCTCGTTAAATCATTGGTGTCAAGAACTCGTCTCATATCCAAACGCACCCTTTATGGCGCTTGTCATTCGTTAACAGTTAGATTGAGACGTATGATAACCCTGCCTGCACGTTACCTTAGTCACCTCCCAGGATCTGAACGAGGCAGACACGTTGCAGATTAATGGAAATCCGCACAAGAAGCTAAGACATTTCAGATCTGTCTTTTTGTTTCATGATTTTGTCATACCTTTCATTGCGATTTTCTCTAATTCTATGTAAATGTGAGTTTTTCTTTCAATGGAATATGATTTACCACTGCTAATTGAAGGTCATTGTGTGTAACATTCGTACTTGCTTGCTATCAGTTTGCCACAAAGCCAAAAAATATGCTTTGGTTATCAGATCCCTCATATAAGATCCATCACTTTCCGTCATCAGTGCAATGACGGATCTGATAAGGTAATGATGGAATTAAGAGATTCGGTAAAAGTGGGACAAAATCGGTGCCCACGGTTGGGTCTTTTGTTTATATTTTACTAATATATCCTTCCTACTAATATTATAAATGCGATATGTTTGTTACTTCTTCACGCAAAAAATACTGAACCGATTTGCAGGAAATTTGGCATACATATCGAGGTAACATGGATTAACACATAGGCTACCTTTTGTCATCACTTGAGGGTCTGGAGTACCTGATGTATACCACCAGGTGCACCACCAGGAGCCCACCTAAACTATAGGAGATACAGATATGACAATAAAGCAACAGTTGTTCAGCTTGATGGGTCGCTTCTGCTGGCATATCGAGTTTGAAGGTTTGGAGTACCTGATGTAGACGACCAGGTGCACCACCAGGAGCCGTCTCAAAGTATAGGAGATACAGATATGGCACCAAAGCAAAAAATGTTTAGCTTGATGGGTCGCTTCTGCTGGCTTATAGAGTTTGAAGGTTTGGAGTACCTGCTGTATACCACCAGGTGCACCACCAGGAGCCCACCTAAACTATAGGAGATACAGATATGGCACCAAAGCAAAAGTTGTTCAGGTTGATGGGTCGTTTCTGCAAGCATATAGAGTTCTAAGGTTTGGAGTACCTGATAAAGACCACCAGGTGCACCACCAGGAGCCCACCTAAACTATAGGAGATACAGATATGGCATCAAACCAAAAGTTGTTTATCCTGATGGGTAGCTTCTGCATGGAATATACATGGAAGGTTTGGAGTATTTGATGTAAACAACCAGTCAAAATAAATATTCAGATTTAAACATATCCTTTTATTTCATTTATTTACTTTCTCTCACTTCTTTTACTACTATATATTCCTTTTTATTATAAAATAAACAAACTAAAACTATGTTTTACAAAAACACTATTACATTTTATCAGATCCGTCACCCAAATCGTGGGCATTTTTATCAGATCCGTCACCTAAATAGTGGGACTCAATTTTCTTCATGAAAATCTAATTCAAATTCAAGATGGATTTTAAATTTTTCATTATATCACAATAATTAATGTGTATATATATGTTACTCGTGTTAATACTAATGAACAAGGCCAATTGAACCATATTTGTTAGATCCGTCATACACCGAATACAGTTCTCTTGATTCCATCACAGCTAATAGTGGGCTAGCTATAACTTTGTAATTACTCGACCAAAAAGCGGGCCTTTCACATAATTTTATCTGTATTCCTCTAAAGTATGACGCAATGCCCCCAAAATATCAAAAAACATAATTTGAAAAATGATGACGGAATTATCAGGAGAACGCGTTTCGAAGAGAACTAGCCGACTAAGGAAGTGTATTACAACTTTAGGCAACAGGCTAACAATCTGTCACTATAGTTTTCTGAAACGAGCCTTAAACATTTGACAGACGGCGGCGGTAGCAACCGTATTTTCACGGCCGTTCACGCTCTGCCTAGCCCGCAATAAAGGCGTGATATTTGTATGTACGTTGCAATCACTGGTACAAAATCAATGGCTAAGAAGAACAGTTACATACATACATAAATCACGCCTCTTTCCCGGAGGGGTAGGCAGAGACTACTTCCTTTCACTTACTACGATCCTGGCATACTTTTTTCGCCTCCTCTACATTCATCAATCTCTTCATGCATGCTCGTCCGTTTAGGGTACTCTAGACCTGACCTTTCTTTAGCACGTCCCCGATTTGATCGCGGTACGTTCGTCGAGGTCTTCCCCTTCCAACGTTATCGAACAGTTATCTGTCAGCCTTTTGATTTTTTTTTTTTTTTTTTTTTTTATTAATGATGGGTTTTCTCTTGACTCTACTCTAGGTCATAGGACGTTTATTTCCGTAGCACATTAAGCATTACGTATGAAGGATAATTAATGGAGTATTGATTTGATTACAGGCTACCGGATTGCTGCTGGCGATGTACGTGGCAAAGAGCATCGAGAACAGCGTCACAGTGTACAAGAAAACTGTCAAATATTAGAATTAAACGAACAAGTATCACCCTGATCACTCATGATGTGAGTGTACGCGAATTACTTGTCTTTAATAAAAGACAAGTAATAAAGGTATTAATTATTATTAACTAATAAGGTAGAGAGTTTATCCCTCTACGTTTCGGCTGCTTACGGCAGCCTTCTTCACGGAGGTCGACAGATCACATACGCCCGCCCGTCAGCTGTGATTGCCGAACACTGCGAAGCCGTAAGCAGCCGAAACGTAAAGGGATAAACTCTCGACTCAACCAAATAAATAACAAGTAAGTCGCGTAAACCCACATCATGAATATTAGAACTGTCCTTATTTTAAACTTTTTTCTTTACTTACTTACCATAGAAAAGGCAGTCACCTGTCGTGTCCCTCTCGAAAAAGAAGCAGAAGAAAAACAGTATCAGTATTTGAAGGGCTGTCCCTTACACCCAGTATGAAAACTCAATTTAAATGGCCAAAATTGCTTTGATAATCTTTGATTTCATGAAGTTTACGATTGCACTATACTCAGTTGGTGTGTTTTGATACTAATGCGTAATCTTACTAAAAAGTTTATTTTTTATACAATGTCTCATCGATCCCTACATTTGTTTTGTAATTACAAGTGAATTTAAGTAAGTACCTATCTATTAAAATAACCCTTATGAATGGAACATTTGGTAGTAATATGAAAAATAGTAAAGTATCGGTTAACTTTTATTAGTATAATTATAATTTAAACGGGTTCTTACCGACGAATTATTTTTATTGCGAGTTCCCGATATTCACGATCACGGGTAATCTGGTGGAACAAAATATCTGTCTACCCTAATTTTTCTTTGTTTTTGTGGAATTCTTTGTTTTTTAAATTATAATTATGAATAGTGTAAACAACCGTGAAAGTTTAAAATTTTGTGTAACTTGTCTATGAGTTTCCCAAGAATTAATTAAAGTTAAGAACTAAACTTTATTTAGCACTTCTGTTCACACTAAATATTTTATTTTACCCACTATTCACCCTATGTAAACTTGTGCTGTGTCGTAATGTCTGTATCTACTTATCATGTACTGTTATATTATAATACATATTTTTAATATTCTATTCATTATAAAGTTAAATTGAAATATTGCTGTATTATTTAATCTTCAAAAATTAATTTACTAAAGACCACATCATTATGGAGTGACATCTTCAAATCGACCTTGAAACTTATTATATGAAAAGTTAGGAGGTAATTTTGATGTTAAAACTCTAAAAATAGTTAAGAATCTAAAAATGGAGCTTTGATACTCAATGAAAACAGCCTATAATGCATATTTTATTACTTGGAAATAAAATCGATAACCTAATTAGCCATGCTTCAATGTTTAATGACCTCAATTCGGAAAAAACTGATACTAAAGCTGCTACTCTCTGCCAAGGAGGTTTGGAAGGTTTTGAAAAGGATAGGAATATCTACGTCCTGTCATGTTGTCTTTAACCCAATTCACATTATTAATGTGAATGGGGTTTTTGCCATTTCTCGTCAATTCGACCGCCACTGTTTTCATCGTCACCTTATTTTAACAGATAACGCGTAATTTTTATCACATTGAAAAACATGACATGACTTAGATAATTATCTTCTAAAACTTTTTTTATTTTGAAAACTTGCAAAATGATCTATATTTTAAAACAAATCTTCATAAATGCAAATAAGAAAATTTTATCCCGATTGGCCAATTGTCTTGCGATTGCGATGTTCCTCTTTATTTGAACAAAAGTCTTAGGTAAGTACTTATGTATATTCTCTACATACATAAAATAATTAAAAAAACACAATATTTTAATTAAATGGGCAAAGAAAGAACTTGCAAAATTCCAAGTAGGTAAGCTGAAATTATACCTGACCTACCTTACTTATTATATTCCAATTGACGAAGAGATATTTTTTTCTAGGCAACTCTAACAATCTAAGTAGTCTTTAGCATATCAATAATTTTCATACTGCAAAACATGAAGCCTTTACCTCACAAACAATGGACAAAGCACTTATAGCTGAAGCAATAAGGGTGATAGTCGATGGCGCTGATGGGGTTGGGACAAAGGAATCGGCCATGGGGAAGACAGGCCTTGATGTGTGGGGAAGTGGACACCTGGACTCCCACGCTCTAGATATAGCGACCATGTGATAAGAGGAGCGGGTAAATAAGCAATAGGTACTTACTGCTATAAGATCGTGAACCATAAATTAGAAAAATTACACTGTACAGACCCACAACTGCAAGAATATAGTTACCTTCAGTTGCCAAATTCAGATTATTTGAACACCTATGACATTAAAGTTGTTCTGCGCATATTGTCATATCCCATCCAGTTTAAAACTCTACGACCAAATTAAACAGTACGCAAGTTAATTTTAACTGTAAGAGAAGTAAGGATAGAGGTAAGAAAAATATGTTTAATTGTAATTCATAATCAACAGTGAACAAAGAAAATATGGAAACCAACCCCTTCGTTGTCGCCCCGCTTACAACCACGCCACAACCTCAACAATAGCTGGTGGTTCGTCAAATGCAATGATCGATACCACCACGGCTTGTTTCATTTGTACCGTCCGCGCACCACCGGACACTCGCCGCCCCGCCGTACCTTATAAACAAAAGCGGTCCCAAAATGAAGCCTCGCAGTATCCGCTGTATGAAATTCTTTCTCACTCTCTTCAACATCATTTGCATAGTAAGTATTGGTGCATTTTACATATTTTTTAAGATTGATTGCGTTCTGTTTCAGCTCTTTGTTGTGTCGATCAATTACGTGTACTTTTATGAATGGTTACTGTGTCAAACGCTTCTGTATTTGTTTTGAAATATTTTGCATGAAATCTTTGATACCAGTGTTATTTTGTAGTGAATTTAAATTTTTTATTGATGTAAAGTGGGGTAGTTAACGTGGCCTCGTATGGCTCGTCGTAATGATGAATGACCTTGGTGTGAAACTTTCTACCTAAGAAGAGTGGACTAGAAAACTTTACTTATCTGATAGGAATAATAAATGCCATCGATTTCTTAACGTAAATTTTCGAACAGCTTTTCGGTTTGATCGTGATGGCGATCTGCGTGATCAACATGCGCGAGAGCAAGCGTCCTGAGCCCCAGTCCGCCTTGTCCAGGGGAGTACTTGCGTTCCTCCTGACCCTGGGACTGGCGCTGGTGGTCACAGCGATTCTGGGCTGCATCGGAGCCTTGAGGGAGCATGTCAAGACACTTTATGTGGTAAGATTTTTTCTTTTCCTATACCTAGTATGTCTTCTTTTCTGTGCCCTTTCTTTGATTGTAGGTCTTGAAAGATAAAGCCAAAAAGTCTGTATGTGATAATTTTTGCAACGTAGAAAAGTCTTTAATTCCTCTCATGACCGAGAATGTAGTTTTCTATTCATACAGTTAATATACTTCATGAGCTTTGATTTTCTCCAGCACGCCTGCTTCTTTATATTCCTGGTATCTGTGGAGCTGATCGTGACGGTTGGAGGTGCCGTGCTCAGCGCCTGGGTTGGGGGGAGCAGCGAGCTTCGTATCCAGTTCTACAAGAACACCACCGTGGAAGACGATACTATGAGATACCATGATTATTGGGATCAACTACAGTCGGAGGTAAACCATTAAGTTGTAATCATCAGCAACAACAGTCCGCTGCTAGACTATCTATCGGAGGGGATATGCAAGATAGCAGGCAATTGGCCAACGATCCCTGAGAATGATATTGCCATTTCCTGGATTCAGTCCTTCACCTTTTAAAACACATATAGGTAGAACTGGGTGATGCTATTCAAGCTGGCAAGTTGAATTTTTGCAGTATTAGCTATTGCCTCTGCATTGATGGATCGATCGAAATGCACGACGTATTACTGTAATTACAGTTTTGCAGTTTTGTATTATTTATCAACCTGTATAAATACTCTTAGAACCCTAATTTATATTTTATGAAAGAACATTTACTGGCTCGAGTTCGTAATAACATGCCTTCATGGGAACGAATCGATGTTACACGTATTGCACTGCAATGTACGTACTATTCTGTGGCCTCATCTTTAATGACTAGGTATAGCCTAGTCAATAAATTGCAAGGTTCGAGCAGTAAGGATCAAGAAAATTTGTTTAATAGGAACCTGTATGTTGCCTGCATGCTGTATTAATATACTTTTAGGAGGAGTGATGATGAGAGATGAGGCCAAGTGAAAAGTGTGACGTTGCCTAGTTGGGTGTTGTGACCAGGGGGAACAAATGCTCCATCCGGACATATTTGGAAGTTGTATATGTAGCGATCGGCGGAATAACTTCGATACCGCGTTTCAGAACTTGTAAGTGGAGCGCGCGCGATTTTTTGTTCCGTTTTGGGTGCAGTCAGTCAAAAATCGTGGTAGACCACGACCATCAGCAGACGTCTTACTCACTTGATCTTAGAATTGTTCATAATTTCACTAAATTATTATTAATCCCTTTCATTCATCAGAACCAATGCTGCGGTGTGGACGGCCCTCAGGACTACGCCATCCTCCACAGAGAGATCCCCCCAGCCTGCTGCGTCCGAGCTCACCCATTGCGAGAGGGGGGAGCCAGGAAACATCTGCACAACACTTGCTTATCTGAGCGGAGCTACTACCAGACTGGATGCGAGGAGGCATTGAGGCAGAAGAAGGCGTTTAAAGGAAATATCTTCATCACGACTGGAGTTATCTTTGCTTTGGTTGAGGTGAGTAGTTAGTTATTACCTCTAGATTAGTTAGTTATTACCTGGGCGCAGCCCTATAGATAGACTTCAAGAAATATGTTGGCAACATTTCCATGCCAAAGCTACGATTGTTGTCCAAGTCCATTGCATCCCGTGACACGTGGATAGGTGTGATCATTATAATATTATAATTTATAACATAATGCTCAATATTATCGCGTTTTTGGTTCCAATTTTAGTCTTGATATGAGGTTTCTTTTTAAAAATACTCTGCAAATACATAAATTTATTACGTAAATTACTTAGTTTCTCATAGTTGACATTGACATTGGTTCATCCTTTTAAAAAAAAATTACTTAGGGTGACCATGTTTCACTGGGAAAATGCTCTTATGGTTTGGTTACACAAAAATGACTGTCACTTGTCTTTTTTCAGATCCTTTGCATATTTCTTGCTCTGTGGATGGCCAGGACAATTCGATCGGAGCGACGAAAACTTCAGGCTAATCTGCAAGCACACTTTGAGACTTAATTTCATAAACAAAACATATTTATGCTGGACACTCATTGGTTATATCATAATCATATCTAATAGCTTACAACATTATCCTTAAATATATATTTTTTGTATAGCACACTAAATGTCAGTAGTTTTTAATAATTAGGTAAGATATTTTTTTCAGCAATTTAAGGAGCTAATAACCATCGCATTTACATTGAAAATCTATGCGTGCAAAAGCTGATGCCTACTTATTCTAAAGATGAAGTAATAATAGTATGTAAGAGAAAGGCAGCTTTTCAGCCATGAAGTTTCTACATCAGCATAATTTTAAATCTTTTTTCACAATTTTTTTTATATATTCACCATAATCTAAGTAGTAAATGACTCAGCGTAGCTATAACTGTGATAAAATGTAGTAATGAGAAATAACAGTTGAGGCTAAATTGCCAAGGGACCAAATCTCAAAATTAATTCATAACTTTCTGCATCCTTAGAAATAATAAACCACAAAATACAAAACAATAGTACACTAAGAAAACGCCATTAAATTTTGAGTAAAATTGTGTCAATTTTATACAAGAACGTGGCACGTTCAATACCAAAACGAAAAAAATAAGATAAGATATTTCGATAATTTTACAAAACCAAAAGTACTTTATGATAAATATTTCGAATCAGTTGAAATGTCTATTTACACAATAAAACTATATTAATTCATCAATCATCACACCACATAAGTACACATACATACCTAATTAGATATTATTCTATTAATAAAATTTCTAGTATATTTACTGTAGTTCTCCGTAGTCGGCATGAATTTAACAATACAAATTATCGAAAATCCATCCATTCTTCATCTTTTAAGAATATGACTACTAAATGACATTTTAATTTTAAAACGCATATTTTTAACAAGGCGACTAGCAAATTAACGGGGTACCATCTATTAGCGTCTAAAAATATAACTGGGCAGTGGTCAAATAATTTGGCTTTAAATTATATTTGATAAGCTGCAAATGCAGGGCATCATAAGAAGCTAAATAACGGCTGCGACTTCAAGGTAGTATTATATTTCAAATAGATAATTGAAATTATAGGCGGGGTATCAAAAATCATGGGTTGGCGAATAACATTATTAGTGCGATAACAAATAAAATATTAAGGCTATTGTAGGCTTCTATCTGAAAGAACACTTTCTGGCTCTTATTTACGAGCAGCTGTAAATATTAAAACGGATATCAACGAATCATTTTTTTTGTTTTGGAAATCATAATATTATGAAAATAGCGGCGCGGGGGGCGAAACGCTCTATCAGCCAATGGCAAGCAGCAAGTGCACGTCACGGCACTAGCTGTTGCTTGTTGTTGTTTGTTTGTGCAATTCACCGGTAATGGGTGCATACGAACACGTGGAGACCACTCCGCATTTAGAGGCAAAAATGGTCCCAATGGGGCAAAAAAGAAAACGCGGACGCCCCACCAAATCAAGGCCAGCCCTTATTATTTAATAAGTATTTAAGTGCCTATTGAAACGGCTCAGATATTTTGCGGGCGACATGCCTCCTAAGGGATTGAAATACCTAGGTAACAATTATTTTAATTAATTGATAAAAACTATTTTGAAATTTTTTCATGCCCTTTATTTTCACCATTAAAAGAAATAAAAAAAGTCAAGAAATAGAGCAATATAAACACAATAAAATTATTTAAAGTTAAGTGAGACATAAAAGAAACACAATCACAATATTCACAATATGTAAATTGTATGCAATTTTTATATTTAATATTTACACAATATTAAATTGTATGCTATTTTTTGTTTTATTTGCAGCTCGTAAAATGTCGCATAATATATGTTAATAAGATCTCAATTAAATTAATTATTACCTCAAATCAATTTAAATTAAATCTCTATTTTACAATTTAATAATGCCTATTTTCTAATTTTTTGCTGCTTGCAATTTTTCGCTTATCCATAAATTCAGTAGACAAAAGAAAAACTCGTAGCCAGTTTCAATTAAACCAAGCCTTGATACAGATTTTAACGCTGCTACTTTTTACCTAATACTCTACTCCACTGTCGCTGCCAACCTATTATATTTACTATCCACTTTAATTATTTTTTCAACCTTGAATCTGATTAAATAGTCGCCGCGTTAAATACATGCCATTTTAAAATAGTAGGTATAGAATAAGGTTTTGATTGAAATGGTGAAAAATCTCATATGCACAAATAGACATAATTTATTGCAATCGTATAAGCAGTGTTAATGTAGATTTAACATAAGTTTCGAAAAATTATAAGAATACTAGTATATACTCTTGTGATTTTTGTGAATGTATGCAATATATTTTTTGAAACGACGGATGTTTTATAAAAAGTAGCTTTTGATGTTACACACTTTGTATGAATGTTTTTACATAGATGTTGCCTTTGTGTATGTTTTTACTGTTACTACTTTAATAAATGTGCTCTACACACAACGCATTAACATGTTTTACTACATCCTTCTTAGCCTCTTCATTGGTAGGTAGGCAAATAAATAATATAAAATATGTAAGTAATACTACACTCTGAGGTAAAGGCAAAGAAAACACAAGGACAGATTTTGAAAACACTGATATTTATTATGAAACTCTACATAATTAACATTAACATCGATAGATTTAAGATTCTTAATCTGACATTGCTGATAAGATAATTGAGAAGGAAGAATATTTATAATTTCATTTTACTTCATTAATACACAGAGCTTTAAAATTAAAAGCTTTCAGATATAAATATGTAACGAAAGTCAGTATTTCCCTGTTGAACAGATAAAGGTTTTTAAATTTATTATTACTCTATTTGGTTTGTTGCCTGCAAAATAATAAATATTTTATTAGTAATATTAATGACTAGGATATGCCTAAATCTGGCAAACCGACTTAAATGGTAACTTTGTTAAGATATACAAGCATATTTACAAAAAGCTAGTGTTATTAAAATTTCAAGTACCTAGCCAAACTCTTGATCTTCTAAAATAAATTTAGTTTATTTTCTGTTCTAACGATTTAATTTTGTCCTTCGAAATGGATAGCAATAGTATAAAATCAAAGCAGAAAATTTTGCAAATGAATTCTTTTTACTGATATTTCACTTTATAATTATACTTAATCAACAATATATATTTATACTTAATCAACAAAATATACTAAAATGATTATCATATTCGTGTTTGCGTTAAGGAAAGATATAGATATTATGTATAATTCTACAGGTTTATTTATTTTAATGGTTATTATTTTTAATCGGTGATTAGTAAACGAAGCGCCTGTTCAAAAAGATACCGAAATATCTTACCCTTACAAGTTACCGAACGGAAGTATATTATAACGATAAATAATATTCAGGAGGTCCTGCCAGGCTGATAACAGACAAATTTTCATTTTCTTTAATAGCACTTATTTAATTCGCTAGCCCAATGAGGTAAGTGACTCGATTTTTTGACCTTATAATAAGTGACTGACCTTGGAAACTGCCAGGGTTGGAACTGGCAACGTTAGCGGGTTCTTATCTCCAAAAGCGTGTCTTTAGATGGGTAAATGTTTCGTTTGGTACAGCCGTGTTGGAAATTTAATAAATTTTCAAACTCTCATTCAAATAACTGCCAGGACACCTAGGATAGGAACCTTATATTTTCCTGACCTCCTGAATATGATATTATCTATTGCTATAATATACATCCGTGCGGTAACCTTATGAGGTAAGACTTTATCAACGGGCGCTTGGTCTATAGACTTTTTAAACATATTATAAGTTTGGTTTACTCTGATCTAAACAATTGACTTGTTGGTGGGTTCTTTTACATTGTATGCCTCATTTTCTTTCTGTCATTACTCATATAGTACCATATATGCTAACATCTAAGTTGTTATGATAATTGATAATAATTTATGTATAAAAGTAATATAGCACCGAGTTTGAATTCAGTGCTTAATTGATAAAGGTTTTTGTAATATTTACTCTCAATATTCCACATAAATCTAACAGAACTTGCTCACTTAGTAAATATAGCACTATGATTTTTTATTACAGCAACAATAACATAAATAGTTTATAATGACAACTTAATACTGTAAAAGACATTTGTAAAAATAACCAAATTGCTAAAAAAATATACCCAGACGTGTGAGAAAAAGTTACGCTTATAATATAGTTCTAATCATTAAAGTACTTAATTTAAGTAATATAATCTCCATTCCTGGTTTGCCCCACGTGGAGATACAAAAATATGTCGTAAAAAGCGACTACGGTCATTTTTCCAATGAACCCGTCTCTATTTCAAAATCTGAAATTCTAAATACATTTGATAAATTTTTACTTGTACCTAGTTGGTATATTGAATTCCGTACTCTAATTTCATTTAACACCATTTATGGGCATAAACTAAATCATTTTTTTAATTAAAAAAAATTGTTCACATAAATGCTCACTGATAGATCTTTCATAAAACAATGCATTGATACACTTATTCAATTTGCAAATCATAAAAAGTAACGCTTTGGTTTATTTTTAAAACCGAAATCATTGTCACCCTACACATTCACTTTACTGTCTAAACACACTTGCGTATTTAATTCAGTCGTAGTATTCCAAATTGTTTCAATATGACATCAAAGATTTTCCGCGCAAGTTGTCATATGTCATACAATGCGAAATTCCGCGACTAAACTACGATTCCGCATGTGTTTTTCGACCTCACACTTACAACTATTATAAGTAGTGCATCTTATAATGAATTTGAGGTCTTGTCCTAGATTAGCTTGGAATCTAGGCAGTTTCTCGGCTCTTTCCTTCGTTCTTTATGGCGTGTGCTAGCCATAGAGCCAGGACGATGCCGGCCGCCTGAAACAGAAAACATAAACATTATAATTGAAATTAACTATCCCCGAAATTTGCCCGCGCTTGAAAATTTTTGCATGTTTTCGATACCTTTCGATAAAGTAAGTAAGTAAGTCATAAAAAGTAACAGTTAATTCGCAAAATTTCGGAGAGTTTGATATCACATTAAATAATTTCTGCTCGAGTTGTTATAATTATCTCAAATTCAGCGACTGGAGCGCCAAGCAAACGCAGTCTCCGTAATGTATGATTGTATGGCTCAGACGCATTCTTAATAGCACCGTAGCAGTATTTGTACGGGAAATAAGATTAGAATTTGCAATTTCCTTTCGTCTGACACACGCATGCGGAAGACTAGTGGGAGAACCGCCAAAGTCTGTAGGTATACCTGGCTGTAAGAAGCAGCTTAGCATTTTTTACTTACATGGCAAAAGAATCATCAAATCGAAAGTACAACTACAAAAATTACCTTTTCACAAAGATAGAAATAATCTTCTAGAAAAATAAAATAAAATACAATAATTTATTTCAAGCTGTTTCTTCCAAAGCTTTTAGGCTGACCGCATTTGAAAGTCAAAGTGGCTATAAAAAAGCGCTAGGGCACTTTTAATACTATAAGCATAAAATTATAGGGCAGGTTGACCTCAGGGTAGTTCAAATCTGACCTAGGCAAAGATCTTTTGATTAGATACAGAAATAGCGTGCTTTCTGACGTGGGTTTCACACGAAAGTGTTACCATGGGAACACGAACATCATACTCTGTAAACGTAAATGACTCTACTAAATGAAGAGCTAAATTAAGTCACAACATCCACTGCTGTATTATTTAGATACATATAATTTTGTTGGTACGGTAGTCGAAAATGGGTTTTTGGTCGGGTTTAAAGGAGATTAGTAACCCAGATTTTTTACAAATTTTATATTTATCTCCAGTTTGCAAACCATCTAGAAGACAAAAGTTTGGACGGAAACTCAATTTATAGGTATTTGTTCTCATATTCCCTCATATTATCTCATAAATGGAATGTCTCTGGTTCCCTAAATATGGAATAAGAAAGAAACAATAATCACACGAAAATGTTCGAACATCGCACGAAAATGTTCTCGCTGTAGATACTTTTTTTAGTGCGACTGAATATTTTAATTTCGCTCGTAAAAAAATATGGTGGGAGATTTAAATTTAGAATGTCCATCCACACTAATATTATAATTGCGAAAGTAACTCTGTCTGTCTGTCTGTCTGCTACGCTTTCACGGCCAAACCGCTGAACCGATCTTCATGAAACTTGGCACAGAGATTGCTAGCATACCGAAAACGGACATAGGCTACTTTTTATCACCATTCGAGGGTCTGAAGTACAGATGTAGACTACCAGGTGTACCACCAGGAGCCCAGCTAAACTATTAGAGATACAGGCACGGTTCTAAAACAAAAGTTGTTCAGTATGATGGGAATAAATTGAGAAAGGATATTGGCAACTTTTTACCGAGGATTTTTTTGTTATCTACTGACTTTTGTATTCAATGGTTTAAAATATTGATCTCTCAGGGCAGTACACCGAATAGCAAATTTTGAATTGTCCCTTTAACAACAGAAGCAAGCAAGTCATCCTTAAACAGTAGAGATAAGAACTGTTCTAATATCACTGTCATACTTACTATGAATATACATATCTACTTTAGAACCTGTGGCTAAAACACTATCTAACGCGGACGAAGTCGCGGGTAAAAGCTAGTATTTTTATAATTTAGTATAAACCAGCCAGTGTCTCTTTATAAAAACCTGTTTGCCGCAAAACTTTCTGAGTGGCCTGGTATAGAAACGACAATCGAGTGGAGAGGTGAGAACCACTAGTAACGCTAAGTTTCTGTGATCAATACGACTGTTTTCACGCCAACCCGAAGCTGTTGTAACATACTTGACTAGTTTATTTCGTCCTGCCCGAGCTTTATGGGGTTCTAACCATAAACTCATTCCACCATTATAGTATTGCGCCACAAGAAAATTACGACTTGACTTTGCCAACCGTCAAACATTTAGCTACTAGTTTTTACGACTTCAAAGGAATTGGATGAAAGCTATATTTACTCCATTATGACGTTTTTGCATGTAATAACATTAATCAATCAATCGTGAAAAGTTAGCACCAAAATCTAGCATTGCATATCTATCAAATACCAAATTTCAAAATACTTCCATTGTTAGGTATACAATTTTTGAAAACTTGCAAATTTTTTTTCTGCTTGTGCTGCAAATTTTGCAAGTTTTGCATATCTATCACCATCACCAGAGCTTTTTTTTGTTAGGAAATACTATAATTCAAACAAGTTCTTTGATCCAACATTGCGTGATTGTGTAGGCTATTTTCCTCTGTTTACTTCGCTGGGTAAATATTAGTCTTATGTTGTATGTGGCATGGCAATAGAAAATTCCATCTGGTTTGCATATTTGCGGATTACGCACGGTAATACCAAAGCGTATTGGCAGGTATTTGCATCCTCACCACTTATCTCTATTTGTATAAGGATAAGCAAATCATATACGATCCCACCTCTTTTAGCACGTTCACACTATGACCCTGCTCCTGCTCCTGCCGCTGTCGCGAATATTGCTCCAAATACTTCCGCGAAAGTATCAACGCAAGTGAGTGTTCACACACTGCCGTCATATTCTTCTCAACAATATTAGTGAGCAAGATAGCAATAAATTCCACACGCGTTCGTGCTGTCGGTCCTTTGAGTTTAAAAACCGACGTTTGAGTGAGCACGGGAAGTGGCAGAGGCATGACGAGTACATTTTTTTTTATTAATGATGGGTTTGCTCTTGACTCTAGTCTAGGTCATAGGACAGAGACAGAGTTTAAGATGGAGCGAGCTCACCCAGAAGAAGCCTGTTCACTCTTACTTTGAAGAGATTAGGGTTGTATGCGTTTGGAAACACAGACGCAGGTAGTGAGTTCCACTCTTTAGCAGTGCGCATTATAAATGATGATGAATTGGTGGAATGGCTACCAGGTACGGATGGTATCCGGCGGTGCGTCTGGATGTCCGATGGTAGAAGGGAGCTGGTGGAACAAACCTGCGCGAGTATCCTGTTTAAATGCTCGCGCTGCTCACTTCCCTTACTCTTTACTTGCCCATATTGGCATTGTGTGATCATGTTATAAAAAGCAGGAGAGCAGGTACACTTACCATGGATTCCATACGCAATTATTGTCACAAACAATAATCACATTTACGCTTTCTTGGTAGAACTTCTGGTCCGAGATGCAGGTAGAGAAGATACTTCGGGACAGAAGAATACTCAAATTATATAAAACTAGGGCTCACCTCCAAAAAGCAGAAGAGGATCCCACACACGATGACAGTCAATCCCGCGCTATGTACAGTCGAAAGCACCCTATCTTCACATCCTTCCTTGAAGAACTTCTGCTCCGAGATACAGGTGGCGCGGTAGATGTCTGGGGAGCTTTCGGTGGTTTGAGGGGGGCAGCAGCTGACGGATGGGTTGATACGGGGTTCAGAGTTCGCGTAGTTGTCAGGGCCAGTTACGCCGCAGCATTCCAGCTGGAACAATAAAGATTAATGTGTGAACTATTGCCTGAAATTGGCATCACAAAGCGTCTGTCGACCATAGTACAAACGCGCATACTTACGTACTTTGGCCATATATCAAGGCGTGAAAACGACTCAATAGAACGGCTAGTCGTTCAAGGAAAAGTAGAGGGAACCAGATCACGTGGCCGATCACCTATGCGCTGGACTGACCAAGTGAAATCCGCAGTGGGAAGCCGTGTATCAGACTGCACCAGACAGTCCACAAATAGAGAAAAATGGAGGGAGATCGTAAAAAAAGCTGTGTCCGCCTCGAACAGTGCCTCAACGTGACCACGACCGCTCTGTCAAGAGCGAAACGACAGAGAAGAAGAATTGCCTGAAAAGGTTCTGCGTATAAAATTTGGCGGAATAAGAACGAAGCAAATACCATTAATAGCGGTTGATGAGTGGGTCAGAATACTTAGCCCAAAAACTAGTACCCTAGCAGATAGGTTGACCCGATTATTACCACTTCAGATTAAGTTTCCATCAGTAAGAATAATAAATTCGTCCATCCATTGCTGAATCCCACTGGACGAGACGAGCCCTAATGGTTGGCCGTGTAAAGAAGAGGCCATGGAGTGGGAGTTTGTGAAAGATGATGATGGTGAGATCAATAACAAACTCACAGTGCTCTGAATGCGGTCCCAGAACTCCCTGGATGTGGAATCCTCGTCACGAGTGGACTTGTTCTTGATGAAGGAGGCTCGCAGCTGGGTCTTCATGGTGCCTTCGATCTGGGGACGTAGAGCTGCAGCAGCGATGCCTACAGACAGCTCCAGCAGGATTATCACGATCAGGCAGCCGGCGAACTGGGGGTAAAAGAATGCAGGTTTTGAGCTCCGTAGTTGTGGGATAGGACGCCGCAAATAGTCAGGTAATAGCTTAAAAGTATCTTGTAATAAAATTTGCTCTGAATCCTATATGGGCTCCTCAAAGAGTGGTTAGGTACTTTAATAGACGCCTTAGAACGTGTCGGAAAAGCCCACTAGTTTTCGTTATACAGAGTGTAAGGGAAAGCCCTCCGAATACTTATAGGGTGCATTCATTCATACTATGAAACTGATGAACTTCCCATGTTTTTTTTCATGAAACGCCAATTTTTTTTTTACTTTTCGTAGTATTGCAGTCAGCTGATCTTAATATTGTTCGGGAGGTAAAATAAAAATTTCGTTTCCTGACATGTGTTCTAAAGAAAAAGTTTTAGTTTTGTTTAGTTTCATTGTCTGCATGCACCCTATCAGTATTCGAAGGGCTGTCTCTTGCACCCCGTATTGTTCCCAATGCACTTCTAAAGCTATAATTTTACCCTCAACCTTTTTAGCGCAGTGGTAGTGCGACTGCCTGCGGTGCAAAGGTTCCGGGTTCAATCTTCAGTGGGGCACTCTTGTTTCAAGTCTGGTTAGGATATTGCAGACTGAACCACCTAATTGTCCGAATGAAAGATGTTTCCGTGCATCAAAGGGCACGTTAAGCTGTCAGTCCCGGTTGCTGTCAATAATTACTTAGACGGCGGTCGTTACTCAACCATGTCAGAGGCCAACTAGTCGTAGTAGACGGATGAAAACACTGACACCAGTTTTCATCGGGACGTTTATTGATTTGATGTCCCACACAACAAAAACTAACTTTTTACAGCAAAATAGCCACTGAAAATTTATTTACTCAGATAGGGTATCAATTTCACTGGTAATTATAAAGTCCGCCCGTTACCTGATTCTCCATTCCTTTACCTGAGTAGGCACATTAATAAACGCCTCACCCAGTTTATTGACCCACTATACCAGGGCTCCCAATAAAAACACCATTGGTGTGACCAATATGAATCCGGGTCATGGTGGTCTTATGGGGCGTAGTCACGATTGTCACGAATGACAAACCGACATGTGAATCGGTGCTTTGTCATGTCATGTCATGTCAAGTAGCTGTACCATCGGTTGCACCTCGAGTTAGTCATGTAAAGGATGAACTTACCTACTGCTATACTGGTTTTCTCGGTTTTCTGAAAAATACTATGAAAATGTTACTTATGTACCTTTCAATGGTTACTGAAAATGTTGCTGCTAGTTCGTATGTATGTTCAGTTCAATCGCTGAATTATCGAATTGTCTTCATATCAAAACATTAAAATAATGGGAAATTTTCTAGAGATTATCGAGTGTCATGTAGAGGGCGCTCAGCTTAATTGAAATAACGTTCCTTTACATGAAAATCTGTACCACTTTACAAAATATTCTTTGTTTTGTATTTATGTAATCGTTCTAAAATTTCTTATAGGTTTTTTGTTAGCATATATGAATGACACTCAATATAATAGCAAGACGACAAGTATATTTTGTAGCAAATCAAACTAAAATAAATAAATTAGTAACGAACACAACGTGAAACGGAATCTGAGACACAACTATGGCTGCCGCCAGCCATATTGAAACGTCAAATTTATGTCCATGTCGCTGGCTCCCCAAAGTATATATTTTTCAAAGCTGAGAGGCTCAAACGTTTGTGACCAATGGATGGACTCTTATTTTAAGACTGGTTTTCAATGTGACGCTACCTAGACTGAGATCTCAGGTCAAAAAATTGGGGAGCCAGCGACATGCTTTTAGGTTAGAATTTCAGAGAAATCATCAGATTACTTGTTAACGGCGCAATTTGGCAAAATGATGGCTATGCCAAAGAAATGTGACGGAATATGTGACAGCTACAAGCACATTCAATAGCTATGTAACTCAACTGGAGCTGAGAAATAAGCCATGGAATGTTTCCAACCCATGTCGCTGGCTCCCCAAAAAACCGGCATCCGAAATCTCTGCAAGTATCACCTAAAACTACTAACCAAAGAGGAATTCTCGATCGTAATGTAGTAAATACACGTTATTCAAACAATCTCCTCTAGAATCAGCTTCGTTTTTGAGAAAACACAACATTTGTTTTTGTATGAATATAAGGGTGACTACATCGTTCAACCCTTTTTGGGACAGATTTAGGAACTTATGGTTTAATGATTTCCGTACAAATTATACTAAATATTACCTTGAACAATGTCCGCGAAGGGCTCTTAGTGTTTATATTGTGCTGGTACTATTAGCAGCACATCAACTTACCTATTAAAGGTACTTAGATTTTTGACGGTATTTTCCACGGTTTATTATTATAACATTTATAGTACAAATTCATTGTAGTTTACACGATCTCGTTGTTGTCGTTCGGGAGAAATCGTCACCGGCGCAGCCGGCGACTTATCAGGAGCACATCGGAAGTCCCTTTCATTTTCGTCGAAAAGAGATCTTCATGGATAGGTCCGAATGTCACCCGGCAATAAAGTTGCACTGAGCGCCAGCGCGTATAAGGCTGAGATAAGGTATTAATGTTTTAGAGTTTTATGCACTAACTATTAAATTGAAATAACGCGTGTAGAGTATATTTATACAAGTCTAGTCAAGTATTGATGAAACTGAAAAACATTTCCCATGGAACACAGGTCCAATATAAAAAAAGGGAATGTACACTCGGTTATAGCACATAAGGTAAAAGGGGTACTCCAAAAGAGCTGAATCATTTTTGTCCTTATCAATATATCTTGTTGACATGAATATGTTTTAGTACAAAATTTATTTATTTTATGAGAATAGGTTTAAATTTTGATTATGTATTAACTGGGGATAAAAATAATTCAGTTCTTTTGGAGTATCCCTGTTACCTTATGTGCTACAACTGACTATACCTACGTACATGTTGTACAGACTGTGAAAATGTAACAACGCTACAGTTTTATGAGAATAAACGATATTTATTTATTAATTATAGGAATCAATTCAAGTGGAGCACTTTCTTAACATTATTTAAGGTCATTTATAGTAAAATCTGTACGGAAATCAAAAGCCTTAAGTTCCTGAAACTGTCCCAAAAAGGGTTGAGCGATGTAGTCACCCTTATATTCATACAAAAACAAATGTTGTGTTTTCTCAAAAACGAAGCTGATTCTAGAGGAGATTGTTTGAAGAACGAGTCTTTACTACATTACGATCGAGAATTCCTCTTTGGTTAGTAGTTTTAGGTGATACTTGCAGAGATTTCGGATGCCGGTTTTTTGGGGAGCCAGCGACATGGGTTGGAAACATTCCATGGCTTATTTCTCAGCTCCAGTTGAGTCATATAGCTATTGAATGTGCTTGTAGCTGTCACATATTCCGTCACATTTCTTTGGCATAGCCATCATTTTAGCACTTTGCGCCGTTAACAAGTAATCTGATGATTTCTCTGAAATTCTAACCTAAAAGCATGTCGCTGGCTCCCCAATTTTTTGACCTGAGATCTCAGTCTAGGTAGCGTCACAATGAAAACCAGTCTTAAAATAAGAGTCCATCCATTGGTCACAAACGTTTGAGCCTCTCAGCTTTGAAAAATATATACTTTGGGGAGCCAGCGACATGGACATTCAAATTTCCAGTTTAGCGCAGTGCCCTCTGGTATGACACTTAGAATTATAAACATAACTGTCAACAGAAAAACTCCCATTGACGAAAAATCCTTGCTGACATTTTCATTCAATTCAAAATACAGTGGCTTAACTTTCCACACATTGTTGCTTTGGTGCCGTGTATAAATCTTAATTTAATTTATAATTTTAGGTACGTAATTAACTGTGAAACAGTTTTCATGTATAAATATAATTTGTAATATCTGTGCGTGCTGTTGGCTAATTACAAGTAGGTACATACACATATAGTGAGGAAATGTAAAAAATAACATTAGTATGCAGTGAGAATCAGAACCATCCTTACTTTTGCATGATACTCCTCTACACTAGGTAATACGAAACCGTGTGACTTGTATTAATTACATGACTGCCCAACCAAAAAAGGAGTGTAATGTTTTTAGACTTCATGTAGCATTTATGTGCGATTCTTTAAAGTACTGAAACTTGTTAACCACTTAACAGATTCGAATGGGAATTGTATCGAAAGAATTCTTACATTATCCCGAGTGTCATAGGCTAGACTTTATCTCAGAAAGCAGTCGTGTTAATAATGTTTTTAAATGTTTGTTACGAATGTTACGATGCCAGGCTACGCTGTGTTATATTACGCCAAATTTATATTTTTAATTAGTAGTTTACGTAGCACATAATATAGGGTCTCCTTCATTATTTCGTGTGGGACACCGAGTCAAAGAAATACCCGATGAACCCTGGTGTCAGTTTTTCAACCGCCTATTAGTCTAGAGATTTGACATGGTTATGTATTGACCGACGGTTGAGAAATCATATTAATCAGTGCACTCAGAAGCACATAGCAATCTTTTTTGCAGACAATCAGATAGTTCTGCATTTTCCTTACCAATCTGGGAACAAATTAACAAAGTGATAGTATTAACTTTGTGAGTGCCCCACTGGTAATCGAACCCGGAACCTTTGCGCCGTAGGCAGTTGCACTACAACTGAGCCACATCAACCGTCATTATACAGGGTTGACCAAACAGTGACAAAATTTAAATGACTTGCACTTAGAGCTATCTTAGACACGCCATCGTAGGTTAGCAATATTTGTAGTTTCCGAGTTATTCAATAATAGTATAGTTATAGCCTACAAAGGCTAATAGTTCAAGTGGGGTATCATATGAAAAGGCTTGATGTGCAATTGTGCATGTTACGGAACCCATCAGCAGGCGAGTTTGACTTACACCAGACCGGCTTTTTACTTTCTGGCATACAAAAAAGGAGAAAAAAAATCCTGCCATTCGAATTTTGAAATACGTCTTCAAAAATGAAAATAAGAAATTGAAAAAACCCGGTACTCCACAGGACCAAAGTTATTCAATGTTTTATTTGTCCTACCATTTATTTTTACCCAACTACGGCAAAGCAAAAAGGAGGGTATCCCTCAGTATAAGGTTTAAGATTTTTTCTTTATACGTCACTGTATGGTCCACCCTGTATGTTATTTGACAGAAGGAGAAGATTATTTAATAAAACTGCTACCGTATTGTTTATCAAATTGACCCGCTTTGAAACATGAAATTGCATTTCATTTATCATTGATGGAAAAGTCCAACATAAAACTGAACGATTAGAAACGGTTTGTCCGGTCATTTCAATGGCATCCATCAATCTTTTTTATAAAAAACTGCTTCAATACATCAACATTAATTGCATACCTAGTCCTAGTTCATAATAACAACAAACATAAGTACTAGTAAATAAGCAGCTATTTATCATGCCTGAAAAGCTTTTGCCTATGCCGTGTGATGCCGGCTTAGAATAGCATCACCCCATTTCTTGCCCGTGGGAGTCGTAAGAAGCGTCTAAGGGACTCGAGGGTGTGTATTGCAATTTTAGGCGATGGGCTGACAACCTGTCACTATGGCGATACACAATTTTCCGGATGACCCTCAAATGTTTGTCAGACGTGGCGTAAATGTTCGTTTTGCGGCCGTTTACGCTCTGCCTACCCCGCAAGGGATTATAAGCGTGATATGTGTATGTATGTATGAAAAGCTTTTTTGGTTTATTTAAAGGTTTTAAGTGCATTTTTTGGTTTAATAAATATAAACTAGCATACAAAACGATATGTGTTTTTGAGGGTATTGTGTTATTTTTGTTAATTCTAGAATTATTTTATGCTGTGTATCGGCCCATGCAACTGAAATTAAGTCGAAGTATTATGAAAATGTTTTGGGCCACCCATACATTATTATTATTATTTAACCGTTTATTGTACACAATATAACACAAAGGACGTAACATATAGAAGAATGGCAACAACATATACATAATGCGTTATCCGACTGATTAATTTTGGAATTCCATGAAACATTTATTTCTACTTCTTCTTTCTTCTTCATCTTTCAGTGTGTTTCTGGGGACTGTAGTTTAATTTCCCATGTTGGTATATTTATCATTTGAGTATTTTTTTAATATCAAAATCAGTTTTCAGTAACGCCAGTAGCAAAATTAGAGCTATTATATTTCCGGCTAGTGAAACTGAAATGTTAAAACAAGAATTGGGTCGCATCGAGTTATAATTGTGGACGGAAAACCAGATGGCGGCTTGGAAATAAAGCTATGACGTCATCTTTGTGCATGAAATGCTCTATCTATATTCTACTACACAGTTAGGGTAATATACGTGTAACACTCGTTTACTGAGATAGTTGATTACTGAAAATATAATTCGCTAAATACCATCTCCCGACATAAGTAGCTCTGCTTTTGAATGGGAGGTCCATGTATAAGATAAATAGTAAGTAAGTAATAACACTTTATTGCACAAAAAGAAAAACAGAATAAAGGAAAGGCGGCCTTAACTTAGAAGAAGAGTTCCTTATCTAAGGTAACTCTTCTCTTCTGAAAATAAAATCTATTTTATACCAACTTAATACACACACGTATCAAGCCTTTATCCCTTGCGGGATAGGCAAAGCATTAACGGCCGTAAAAAACGGTCGCTGACACGACTGACGAATATTTGAGGATTGTTTCAGGAAAATCGTGTATCACTACAGTGTCAGGTTGTCAGCCCAAAATTGAAATACACATGAAACACTCGAAATCTTTAATCGTTTCAAACACCCGCGGGTAAGAAATGGGGTAATGCTTTTCTAAGCCGGCATCACACGACGCTGTAAGCTGGCATCTCACAGTATTACTTTATTGTAAGTTGTTACAACTTACAATAAATATAAGATTATTTTCCTCAACTGTTGAGTTGTTAGAAAATGTTTTGTATTCATGATAGCGGGAAAATATCATCGTAGTTGGTGCGGACGAGAAGAAAACGAATTAAACGAATCCTACAGACATCTGTCATTTGGCATCCACACATAAATCGGGTCCGTAGTCGACTCGGTGTCCCACACGAAAAGAAAGATAAAGATCCGTATTTCAGCGAATTTAAGTATCGACGTGCCGTGTAGGTACATTTGAGACGTGTCCATTTAAAACTGTGGCCCAGTACGCCTGACAGGAATGTGTCTGGAACTAAACCCTTGTCGGGCCTACAATTCAGTTGAGTCTGTAGCGACCTCTGGGAGCTACAACAAGAAGCTCACTCAAGTGGTTCACAAGCAAGCAAGAAGTTCAAAAATATTTGCAGGATGGCGCCACGTGACAGATTAGCAGAGCCTGAAACGCGGTATCGAAGTGTTTCACCGCGCACCACATATAAACAACTTCCAAATCTATCCAGGTGGACCAGTCGGTTCCAGCCACAACACCCGGCCAGGCATTGTAGCATCCCTTTTCTTGACACCACCTGGAACCCTTCATTCTGCCTATTGGCATAACTCCTGTCACCCGCCATAAGTAAAAAAACTTACTATTTTTTTTCTGGTACTTACGATATACAAAAGCTTCGGACTCTCCTTCCACGCGCCGAAGCACCCGAAGGCTGCCACCACGATGATCAGCACTCCTATGGCGATGAGCACGGCATCAGTTTCGTGGCCAGTCACCCCCTCCTCCATGCCGGCGAAGCCCTTGATCATGCCCATGTCCACGCATGCTGTCGCTATGATGACTATGCCGAAGATCTGGAGACAAAAAGAAATCATCGAGTTTTTTTTTTTACTTGGAAAATTTTTGCAGGATTTGCACGTGCGCCTTTTACCATCAATAGTTCATGGAGTCCCCACTTCCAAAACTATAATTTCATATATCATCATATTATGATGAAATTATAGCTTTGGAAGTGGGTATAGTATATTATACAGTGTGTTAGGGAAATGACTGTACATAATTTCAGGGCGTGATTTAGACGTCAAACTGAGCAACATTTGTTCGTTACATTTTACGAAATTTACTTAAAAGTAACCTTTTTTCCCCTGACTAAACCAACTAACATTTTAAATGCCACGAAAGGCTTGAAACTTAACAAAAGGAGAAATTAAACAATAGTGAGCCCCCACGTCCGTTGCAATTTGGTGTATGGGCGGCGATTACCAATTAGTACTAGGTATCATAAAGGGTGCAACGATGATTTGAAGGCAGATATAACATTTAAAAATTTCAAATTCAACCTAAACGCTACCAGCACCCAGCGCGCCTTCTTACAAATTTTGAGTTATAAGCTATACGGGATGTAAAAATAGTAGCTGCAAATATTTTAAGCGGTGCACCAGCCCATGAAACTGAACAACTTTCCCTAAGAAACATAGATCGGAATATGGAAAAAATTGACTTCTTATACAAAATGTTCCAGCCGACCGGATCAATTTGTATGGGAGGTCGAAATTGTTTCATATTCGACTGTATTCCTTGGGGAAAGTGGTTCAGTTGTATGAGTACCTCCTTTCGGCTTGTTATACCCATTTTGTTATTCCTTATATTTATACAAACTAAAATTCTGTTACTGAACTAAATGCAGATAACTTTAATTATTTATTTAACTCATATTACATTTGATATTATTATCCTATAAAAAAATTACAAACTGCTATGCAGTTCGCACTCTTGCACTCTTACTTACTACTGCTATACATATTCCTAGGTACAAGCTGCTAGTTACCGATTGTAATTTTCTTTATCAATTCATTGCGTGATCAGAAATAATATTAATATTGAATGTTTAAGACCCTGTATGTCCATAACATTGACAGTATCATCAGTCTCTATTCGGGCACTCCTACGCAGGGTCAATGACCTTTTAGCTGTTACTTTTGATGCTTAAATTAGGTCAATGGGTTTCGTGATTTGTTTCCAAAACCGATGGCCCATAAAACTGACAAAATAAATTACAATTTATTCCATTTATAATGCATTTGGGCCCTTAATAGTTAAGCGTAGGTACGTGGATGATTTGGTAAATTTGAAAGTAAAGAATTTATAAACAAATAATGAAATAGTTCCAGGAAATGGGCAGCAACGTTCTATGTGAGTGTAGGTAGGTACTTCAGAAATATTATAATCGATTTACTCATGCAAACATACATACTTTATCACGCCTTTATCCTTTACGGTCGCTATCGCCAAGACTGATAAATATTTAGGGGCCGTTTCAGAAAAGTCGTGTATCACAATAGTGTAATACACATGAAACCCTTTAGTATCTAAGTCGCCTCTTACGACACCCGCGAGAATTAAATGGGGTAATGCTATTCTATGCCGGCATCTCACGACCAACCTTAATATGTGTTAAAAATTACGTACTTACTTACCTAATACAAAATATAATCGATGAAAGATTTATCGATAGCAATTATAATAATAAGCTTCCGTTCCCGTATCTCAAGATCAGGTATCGCTGCGTAGGCGCAAGATTTTGGAGGCGTATACTATACGCCTGATTTACATGACTTTGGTTACGCATTTGAATATCGAATAGGTGGCGTGTGAGATTTCCATCGTTGTATTGATATTTTCGAATGTTATTTTAGGCTTGGCGCCAGAATAGGCGCCATGTTCTTTTAAAATGTCAATGTGAGGAGCGATTTTTTACTAGTGTCCGATACCGAAAACTCGAGACGGTTTGGTGATAAAGAACAACTTTCCCCAAGGAACATAGGTTGAAATACGGAAAAATAATTAGACCTGCCATACAAAATTGGCAATTTGGGTTACTATACCTTGGGTTGGGTTACCTGCGTCTGTGTTTCCACACGCATACAACCCTAATTTCTTCAAAGTAAGAGTTAACAGGCTTCTTCTGGGTGAGCTCGCTCCATCTTAGACTCTGTCTCTGTCCAATCACCTAGACTAGAGTCAAGAGCAAACCCATCATTAATAAAAGAAAAAAACTATAAAAGAACAAAATATTTTTGACATATTCAACCTATTTTCCTAGGGGAAAATTGTTTCTTATCACCAGCCCATCCTCTGTTTTCAGTATCGGTCACTCGTAAAAATTTACCCTATGTAGAGGTATAATACCTACTAAATTGACTGTAATAAATTACAAAACATCTACTTTCAAAACGACATTTTGTGTTTTTAACTACAATATTCATATAGTTGTTATAGGTAAATCGCAGAGGTACCTAAGTATAGTTATGAAATTGTTAGCTTGTTGTGTTACCTTGTCGTTAACCACCGTCTCACCTAAAGGGATGTCATAATGAGGTGACATTTTACAGATGTTATAATGCACCGAGCACTGCAACGTTATTTGCTGGCGCGCGCGGAGTTTATTGGTCTGTGTAATAATGCCGTGTATGCCGGCCTAGAATGGCATCACCCCATTTCTTGCCTATGGGTGTCGTAGGAGGCGACTACGGGACTTGAGGGTTAGACGTGTATTGCAATTTTGGGCGATGGGCTGACAACCTGTCACTATAGTAATACACGGTTATCTGATTGACCCTCAAACTTTTGTCAGACGTGGTGTTAATATCCGTTTTATGGCCGTTAACGCTCTGCCTACCCCGTAAGGGATATAGGCGTGTTTTATGTATGTATGTAATAATGCAGAAGTAGAAGTAAGAATAGCATCACCCTATTTCTTTCCCGTGGGAGTCGTAAGAGGCGACTAAGGGACTTGAGGGTGTGTATTGCAATTTTAGGCGATCTTAAACGTATTGCAATTTTAGGCGATGAGCTGACAGCCTGTCACTATGGCGATACACAATTTTCCGAATGACCCTCAAATACATGTCAGACGTGGCGTAAATGTCCGGTTTTGCGGCTGTTTACGCTCTTCCTACCCCGCAAGGGATAAAAGGCGTGATATGTGTAATAATGCAACACGCGAAAATGCTTACTTTTATACAATCCGTTCCCTTCCGGAAAAGAAAAAATCCTGAGTAATCCTACTAATATTATAAATGCGAAAGTTTGTATATTTGTTTGTTTGATAATTCTTCACGTAAGAACTACTGAACCGATTGTAATGAAACTTGGCACACATATAAAAGGTAACATGGATTAACACATAAGATAGTTTTTATCACCACTTATGCGGGCAACGCCGCCCTATGTAACAGCTAGTTAGTACAAACAGCCAACATACTATCCTTGGCTGGGGTAAAGTGACGGCTAAAGTTTTCTTATACTAACAAAATAAAATAAGTAGGTATTTTAATAAATATTAATTTCACCGTTTAATTTTACCTTTTTTTCTTTGCATTTTTTGTTTTAGAATTATAGTACTCAATTTATCGCTGGTTTTCATCGCTTCGACAACATTCAATCTGCAAAAAATGAATTAGTTAGTTTTGCAAAACTATTTCGATAGATGAAGCAATGCCACGCGTTACTGGCTTTAAGATAACACATATGCAAAATTTTGACTGGGGTAGCCGCGGTAGCCCAGTCAGTAGAGGCGTCGCTACTAGTGATAACGAAAGTCGGTAGCTCAAATTCAGCCTGTGCGGTGCAATTTTGCAAGTTCTCCCAAAAAATTATACCTCGTTGAAGTGTTTGTTAATTCCCCTCCTCTTTTCTTGAACTGAGTTAGAAAACATTCTGTATTATTTTATATACTTAGTTTACAATGAATACTTAGTTGAATGTGCAGTGTCATAAAACTAACAATGTATCTAACTAGCGATGATGATGCTGACATTGACAATGATTCTCACCTTCACACCATGATGGGTATCTCACTATGACAGCATGAACATGGTGGGTGATATCATAAAATAATATTTATTATACTGTAAAGTACTTTAAATGATCATCCATTTACGAGTATCTACCTAGGGCCGTATTCCGCTATTTGAAAAGCGTCTCAGTTGTGGTGCAATTGGGTGTCAGTTAAATGGTATTTCATACATATATCACGCCTTTAATCCCTTGCGGCGTAGGCAGAGCGCAAACAGCCGCAAAAAAAGTCAAAAGACAAATATTTGAGAGTCATGCGGAAAATTGTGCATCGCCATAGTGACATGTTAAATGTCCATCGCCTAAAATTGCAATAACACCCTCGAGTCCCTTAGTCGCTTCTTACGAATCCCAAGGGAAAATAGGATATTTGCCGTTTCTTTTGCCGCTAACTGTTCGGAATATAGAAAATCAGAATAGCAATAGTATGAAAATTTATTTTTGATGGCATTACGATGGCAAATAAGAGAATCGGAGCCCTGAAAACAAGTCTCTGTTGTATCTAAGTAAGGTGTAAAAAATTACAGCAAAAACACATCAAGGGGTGAACAATTAAGCCCACGAAACTGTACAACTTTCTCAAAGAAACATAACCAGGGCCCCGATTCTCTTATTTTTGAGTCCTTGTAATGCCATCGAATGTCAATTGTCATTATAATGCCACTATGATTTTCTATACTTCAATCTGTTAGTGTTGTGGACGACCTCCGGCCAGACGGACCGATGACTCAAAAAAGGCGGCTGGTAGCGACGGGAGATCGTGCCCTATAGCGTACCCTGGGGGAGGCCTACTTCCAGCAGTGGACTGCAATAGGCTGATGATGATGAATCCGTTAGCAGAAAACGAAATGACCAAAACTGTCCCACTGACAGGCCATTGACACAAAACTGAATAGATTTTCATGTAGCAGACTTCAGGCCCTGGTCCAACAAAACCAATCGTAACGCAGGAGCCATTTCGTATGGCAAATGAAAGTTAAGCCTAAAAAAGAATTCTATAGCCACTCGATAAAAACCACTATTTAAGTTGTATTAAAATTATCTGTTTGCCGTGAGGTGCCAGCTTAGAATAGCATCACCTCAATTTTACTCGTGGGAGTTATAAGAAGCGATTAAGGAATAATCATCCAGAGAATGGGCAGCAGCGTTCCTTGTGAATGCAATATCTTGCACTGCGCTCGCCAATCCACTTGCCAAGCGTAGTAAGTATGGCAATACCCCCAATAGGGCCATGTCCAGCAGTGGACTGATATGGCTGTTATTATTTATTATGTTATACACCGAAGTTTAATTGAAAATATTTGGATTGTTTGAATATGACATAAAACATTGGTCACGTTTTTAACGAATTCCGTGACCCATTAAAACAGAATATCATATTATCCATAATATGCGACAAACGCCTACATTTAGCACTTTTGTTTTCAGTACATTGAACCACTTATCACCTACGACGTGTTTCTTCATCACTTCAATTGTCGATGTAGTTGATACTTATATTTCAATGTGATCAAACGGAGTGCTACATAAAATGTCAAATAATATGTGTCATACGTGGTGGTAAAGACCGTTTTACGGCCTTGTGCGCTCTGCCAACCCCGCGAGGGATATACACAGGCGTGAAGTGTGTGTTTTCATCGAGTGATGATAGATGAACATTTCCGTAAATGCAGTAAGTATTAGATAGGTACTAGTTATATTTCTAAGATATTTATATGTCTATAGTGGGTGCGGTTTATGTAAATTATATGAGATGTAAAATTATAAGCTGCATATATTTTAAGGGGTGAACCAGTCTATGAAACTGAACAACTTTCCCTAAGAAACTTAAATCGAAATATGTTGAAAAAGACCTCCCATAAAAAGTGACCCGGCCGGCTGGAACATTTTGTATGGGTGTCTTTTTTTAAATCTTTCGGCCTACATTCCATGGGGAAAGTTGTCCAGTTTCATGGGCTGATCTACCCCTTATAATATTTGCAGTTAATATTTTAACACCTTACAATATACAATGGTCAGTAAGACTCGCTAATAACAACTTCTTTTATATGCACATTTTAATTTAGGATGAGTTACGTTACGTACTCACGATTATGATATCATTTTATGGTATTATTAAATGTAATTAATATATGGAATTTTATGGTGTGATGCCGGCTTAGAATAGCGTCACCCCATATCTTACCCATGGGTGTCGTAAGAGGCGACTAAGGGACTCGAGGGTGTGTATTGCAATTTTAGGCGACGGGCTGACAACCTGTCACTATAGTGATACACAGTTATCTGATTGACCCTCAAACTTTTGTCAGACGTGGTGTTAATATCCGTTGAACGGCCGTTAACACTCTGCCTACCCCGTAAGGGATATAGGCGTGATTTATGTATGTATGTATGTATGTAATTTTATGGTATTTTTTCTTGTTTTAACCCTAGATCTTTAGTCTTTAAATCCCTTCTATCATAAATATTTATCAATTTGTAAATATCTGGTTGAGCCTTAGAAAATATAAAACATATACTTTTTTTAACTAAATTTTATATTATTTTGGTAGTTTTTTTAGCCTGGAGTAGTAAATTGTCTCACTTGTACCGTATGGCGATGATTGCATAACGAATATTGACCGTGACTCCTAGTAAATAAGGTCGCAAATCTGATGGCAGACAATCGCACGAATAAATTCGTGTAATTGGGTGCAATCTAGATCCTAAATTGGGAGAATGGTGTGATATCATCACTTTAGATATAGACACGCTAGGAATGTAGTAGGTATACAACAATACGTCGACCTTTCCTATTTAAGTAGTTACTAGATTTCCCCCAGCGGTTTCACCCGCTGCCACTCATTTTCCCGTGGTAATAGTGGTTTTCGCACAGTAAAAAGTAGCCTATGTGTCATTACAGGTTATACTATACCTGTGTTCCAAATTTCATCCAAATCGGTTAGGCCGTTTGAGCGTGAAGAAGTAACAAACATACATACACACACACAAACTCTCAGATTCATAATATTTGTACGGATTCTTCCAAGTCGTATAGAAAACCAGTTTGATTGGACCTAACCCTAGCATATTGGTGAATTCAGGGCGTGTAGATTCAGAAGATTGGCTCTACTTGAGATATAATATAATTTTTACAGGATAAGCCATAATATGCTCTCGTCTTTGCTTCTCGTTACAATTTTGGTGAGATTGAATTCACTTTGCAAGTTGTATTAAACAAATAATATTTCAATATTATGTTATCGAACTTCTAACTTAAACGCAAGGCTTACGAATTTAATTTTTTTCTGTCATCAATTCTACAAACAGATATAAAAAATGTCTGTCTACGGAAATATCATTAGTGCAGTACTATAACATCGGCTAGGTCAGTGAATTAGGTCATCGGGCCATGTCATCGGTCTATGAGCTTTATATTACTGCATCGTTATAACGTCATGTTGTCATAGTATCAATATCACGCTATTTCAGTTACATTACACTTTGTTCTGAAGAATGATGTAGGATAAATCCTATGCAACTCTTACATACATACATACATACATATATCACGCCTTTATCCCTTGTGGGGTAGACAGAGCGTAAACGGCCGCAAAAACGAATATTTACGCCACGTCTGACAAATATTTGAGGGTCATTCGGAAAATTGTGTATCGCCATAGTGACAGATTGTCAGCCCATCGCCTAAAACACAATACA
Source organism: Tuta absoluta (assembly GCA_027580185.1). NCBI lineage: Eukaryota > Metazoa > Arthropoda > Insecta > Lepidoptera > Gelechiidae > Tuta > Tuta absoluta. The sequence continues at coordinate 3,008,001 of JAQAHW010000003.1, forward strand.
CACCCTCGAATCCCTTAGTCGCCTCTTACGACTCCCACGGGAATAAATGAGGTGATGCTATTCTAAGCCGGGATCACACGGTTTTGGGAATTCTATGCACGAATTTAAAAGGGAAATGTAGAGTCGATATAACATTCTCTTATTTTTTTGCCATTATAATTCCAGCGAGACTCAACAGACATTTATATTGCGACAGTGATTTTTTATGAAAAAAGCTGTAGGCAGAATACGAAACAACCTAATACATACAACTGCCATGCTATTGACACACAGCTGACCCGATTTTCAATTAGCATACTTTAGGCCCCGATTGATTTCAAACAATTTCGGCTCTCTAGTAATTATTCTTCAGGATTGATGGCACGAGTGGGGTTGCAAGTCGTGAGGGCCTTTGTTCGTTATACCAGTGGAATAAACCATTAGGTTGTTCTATCGATTTCTGTTAGTTTGCCCTCATTTTATTTTAAACATGTCGTGTTTACTTTTGGCGTGTGATGCCGGCTTAAAATAGCATCACCCCTTTTCTTCCTATGTCGTAAGAGGCGACGAAGAGACTCGAGGGTTCATGTGTATTGAAAATTTTGGCAATGTGCTGTCACTATGGTGATACACAATATTCTGATAACCCTGTAAATGTTTGTCGGACGTAGCGTAAATTACAGTTTTTACGGCCGTTTACTCTCTGCTTACTGCGCAAAGGATATATGCACGATATTTGTATGTATATAAGATAAGATAATTCTCTATTAAAATAAACTTAATTATAAGTATTTATTTATTTATTTAATAGGTACTTATATGAAATAATTATGAGGCTTATAGCCATTTTCTAAACTATGAATTGGAATTCCTGTATCTTAGGTAAACAGCTAGTAGTTTAAACAAAGTAGAACTACCTAATTTTCTTTAGTTATACAAAAATAGTAAAGGTTTCAGGAACTTTATCCAATCGGCCTATGTCTAATAAATAGTAATAAATAATAATAATAATAGACTTTTCTGGCATTTAATGATGATGAAAATGTTGAAATGCATTTAAGACCATCAACATCTAACGTATCCTACACTTTCAAGAATCTTACATTCTAGTATAAATCAATAAACACCTACAAAATATTAAAGACTACAAAAGATGGAAAAATCATAAGCCGTGTGATGCCGGCTTAGAATAGCATCACCCCATTTCTTTCCCGTGGGAGTCGTAAGAGTAATTTTAGGCGATAGGCTGACAACCTGTCTCTATGGAGATACACAATTTTCCGAATGACCCTCAGGTATGTCACACGTGGCGAAAATGTACCTTTTATTGCGGCCGTTTACGCTCTGCCTACCCCGCAAGGGATAATAGGCGTGATATGTGTTTATTTGTTTGTACAAAAGATGGAAGCAAATTATAATTGGAATAGCTAAAAACGTGATTCCACAAAAGATAACCTAATTCAAAGAATTGTGGCTACATTTAATCCAACCTTACAAAGATCACACACACTCCCGATTCGGTTGGTTTACTACGCACAGCACGCGTCATAAATTATTACCCAGCAAAGTTGAGACGTCTTCTTCACTAAAGATCGTGAATGGTAATCTTGACTTGTCTATTTCGTCAGGTTCTCAATGAGTATTAACTTGAAAATTTAAGAAGTGTCCTTCAAGCAACGATCGTGAATGATGGTTTTGTTGAGCATATTTAGCCGGGTTCTCATGAGTCAGAAGCGTAGGTTTACGACGTGAATTACGCAATGCTTGGGATCTAACCGGCCAGGGTTGACTAAATGTTTGAGTTTAGCTAGCCGTCCAGCGGTTTCACAGGGCCGCAGACTTTTTATTTATTTATTTATTCTTTTTTTTTTTTACTTATAATCTAGAACAGTGTCCCATTATTTTGGCATCATCAGCATTTGGCTTTTATTCTTCTTTTCGTTTGGAGTTGACGGACAACCCGATGAATCCTGATGTCAGAGTTTTTAAACCGCCTACTACTAATAGGCCTCTTGGCATGGTTTAGTGACGACCGCCGTCTTAGTAATCATAGACAGCAACCGGGACCGAAGGATTACTTATCGGACAATCAACCTGCAATGTTCTAACCAGACTGGGAAGTGAGGATTCACAAAGTGATAACCCGGACCACAGGCAGTTGCACAACTATTGAGCCACTTCAGCCGTGATCAGCATTTCGCTGGACGGAGCACGTAGCTTGTAGAATCTTCGATTGATGGGGTCGGCAGCTTGAGGACTTTAGTTCTAGGTCTATACTACCTACCCACTACCTCAACCCCTGTTCCTCCTTTAGCTGTACCCTCCAACTACCCCCGGCCCAATCTGCCCCCTTCTACCCTAATTGTCCCCAACTCCATTCTTATGGTAAACAAATTCAAACCAACAAACAAACGTTTACTCTTCGTACTATTAATAGTGAAAAAGAATTTATTTTGATGCTTATTGGAATGTATAATGTATGTCATGTGATTGGAATGTATGTCATGTCACATCAAGTCAAGGCCGTTTATAAAAAAATGGGCGTTTACCTACTTCTAAACAGTTCGTGATGTGATTTTGGTAATAAGGCACGGTAGGCATGATAATCGCGATTGTAGGGGACAGTTTTCAATCGAAGCGACTAAGCAGTGTTAAAATTATTTTACCATACGATTCGACGTTGTCAAACAGCTTAAACAATGTCCAACTTTTTTTGTTATAATTAATAAATTATAACACAATATGTTGTAATTATGCCGTGTGTAAAACTAGGTAAGCGGCAATAAAAATATACAGTGACAAACAATGATGGAAGTTTATTTTAAAACCAGATAAATTTTCTTATTCGAGATGAAGCTGATAGAAAGTAGGTAACTACTGTTTATCTATCTCTCCCTCCATCTCCCGCTCCCATACAGCTTAAAAAACCGCCGTTCCAATAAGTCGTATTTGACAGCTGTCAGATTCTTGATAATACTATGGCAGAGGGTCCATTTTCCTTTGTTGACATCTCTTTTAGTATGGAGATAGCAGTCAAATACGACTTATTGGAACGGCGGTACTTTACACATATTATATTTAATTCGCTCGTGACTGAAGAATGGCATGTCTTAAAACGCTAGTTCACCTTTGCCTTGAAACCAGCATGTAGGCAAGTAATTAACTGCCTACAATCTAGCCGTGTTGTATGACTGTAGGTATTTGTATGACCTAGGCTCTAGGCATGCGAGCGATGGTGTTGGGTTTGAATCCGATCGATACTTTTTAATGTTGTTACGAGTTTGAAATAACATAGCGGAACCATGAAGAAAAAATCTTTATTTCATCAGCAAGTTATAATAAACCCTCAAACCTCCAAAACCTTCAAATGTTTGTTTCTTTATCGCGTTATCCTGCGTTATAGTTTAGTCGTGGTGTTTCGGATTGTGTTAGAAGATGACTTATTTTTCTTTTACGTATGGAAATAATTTAAATTTCTGAACGATTCCGATTGTCTTTATTTTGAAAAAAGGCAAAGGAAATTATGTCTTAACTTAAGAGATTGCTCCCAAACGCGTGCCGTGCAAGGCGATTTTCTGTTTTCGTTTTCTTTTTCGATTTATAAATTTACGTACTTATTATAAATTTTGTTACAAATTAAACATTCAGCGAATAAACACCTACGTAGATGGAAACCTTTGTCTTGTCTTGTCTAGCCCAAACCTTTAAAGTAAGGAAAAAGTTGTTTCTTTTCTATTGCTGTATCATTCAATTGCGAGTATTAGTTGAAAGCGTTGAGTCAACCTTTTATTGTAATGTAGAGTCAACCCAACATAATATAGGTGCTTCTATTGTTAAGCTATTTCGTAGATTTACAAAAAGTATGGCGGTCTTTATATATCTATTTTCATGCTACGAATTGAAAAAAAAAATAGAATTGTAAAACTCGTGTCAAAATGAAAATAGTTTCTTACTATTAATGAGATCTATCAATAAAAAGGCTTAGAATAAATTTTTCCTAGCAAAAAGGGCTGAAGTTATTTACGAGAAGGCACTCAATATAAAAGAAAAATGCGTAAAAAACGTACCATTAAGCAGGCACGCGATGGCTTAATCAAGGACCTTTATAAAGAAAAAGTTCCAAGAATTGGTACTTACAAGTAATTATAATTTGAAAACGTTTATGTGTGTAATTATATTGGGGTAAGGTGCCTGCCGTGTTAGAAATTGGCCTCTATTCGGAAAACAAATGACCATTATCACTATCACTTTTCATCAAATAGGTTTAAAAAGGATATATTATTATGAGATATCTAACGACCGACATGTTTAAAAATGTCGATGGGTTTTTCGCCATTTCTAGTCAATTAAGTTTGCATTGTTTTCATCGTTGCCTTATTTTGACAGATAACGCATATTTTGCATCAAATTACTCGCAAATTTTCGCAATTTCCTTTCGTCTGATAGACGCATGTCATAGTCCCTCATTTTGTTCCCCATTTTGGGAACTACCGGCACTTGCCGGGTAGATTCAGTCCCTCATTTGTTCCCCATTTTGGGAACTACCGGCACGTGCCGGGTAGATTCAGTCCCTCATTTTGTTCCCCATTTTGGGAACTACCGGCACGTGCAGGGTAGATTCAGTCCCTCATTTGTTCCCCATTTTGGGAACTACTGGCACGTGCCGGGTAGATTCAGTCCCTCATTTGTTTCCCATTTTGGGAACTACTGGCACGTGCCTGGTAGATTCAGTCCCTCATTTGTTTCCCATTTTGGGAACTACCGGCACGTGCCGGGTGGATTCAGTCCCTCATTTGTTCCCCATTTTGGGAACTACCGGCACGTGCCGGGTGGATTCAGTCTCTCATTTGTTCCCCATTTTGGGAACTACCGGCACGTGCCGGGTGCATTCAGTCCCTCATTTGTTCCCCACTTTGGGAACTACCGGCACGTGCCGGGTAGATTCAGTCCAATCCAGAACAACTCGCAAGCCCAGTCGCAAACCAAGGGCGCGATTGGGCTGGTTGTTTGAACAACCACAAAACTTCTCTGGTTGAGCCCCTGCTCCCCACCATACAGTCAGGTGTAGATTTCTTAGCCCCGGGGCTAAAACTATAGAGTCCAGAACGAAGAGTTAAAATTTTTGCGACGGACGACATGTGGAAGAAAACGCCTTACAATCTATAATTTACGCGATTGAACTATACCACTGCACATTCATTTCTCTAGTGAAAGGTCAGGAGGTGAGATGGCGCCATTCCCTTTTACAGGGTGATAAAATAGGGCGACTATATGTTTTATTGTAACTATAACAATTGGCACCAATTGGCAAGGTTATTTGTAGATACATAACATCAGCCTATTGCCGTCCACTGCTGGACGAAGGCCTCCCCCAGGGTACGCCATAGGGCACGATCTCTCGTTTTCGCCATCCAGTTGCTACCAGCTGCCTTTTTCAAGTCATCGGTCCATCTGGCCGGAGATAGGTATATATAGATAGATATGTGATATGTTTCTAACTATAATTATTTCGACTAATATATTGAGTTATTCTATTGTAGAGACACATGGAGGAATATCCTTAAGAACCAGTAAGAAGAGAGTCTATGCGGACATGACCCTCAGTAATGAAGAAACGACATATATACATAAAGCATGCCTCATTCACAGTAGGGTACACAGAGACTTCTTATAACTAAGATCCTTGCAAACTTCTCTCTTGCTCTTGTCTCATCTACATTCATCAATCTTTTCATGGACGCTCGTCGGTTAAGGGTACTCTTCACCTGACCTTTCTTTAGCATGTCCCCGATTTGTTCGGGTAAAGTTTATCGAGGCCTTCCACTTCCGACGATCCCATCCACAGTTACCATAATAACCCTATATGTGAAGAAACGAAGAAGAAGATTGTAGGACCCCGATTCTCTCGTTTTTAAGCCATTGTAATGCCATCGTAACTCAATTGTCTTTCTATTGCCATTGCAATTTTCTACACTTCAAACTGTTAACGGAATACGAAATGGCCAAAACCATCCAACTGACACACACACACACACACACACACACATATCACGCCTATTATCCCTTGAGGGGTAGGCAGAGCGTAAACGGCCGCAAAAAACGGCCGTTTACGCCACGTCTGACAAATATTTGAGGGTCTTTCGGAAAATTGTGTATCGCCATAGTGACAGGTGGTCAGCCCATCGCCTTAAATTGCAATACACACCCTCGTGTCCCTTAGTCGCCTCTTACGACTCCCACGGGAAAGAAATGGGGTGATGCTATTCTAAGCCGGCATCACAGGGCATCCAACTGACACTCTATTGAATCTCAACTGAGGTGCTTTTAAAATAGCGGAATACGGCCCATATAATAATATGGGACGTTTTTAGTCCCCGACTTTATTATTGCATGATTCGTACGTACAGGAAAATCGAAATAAATGTTGTATTTACCTTACGGTAAATAAAACCACTTTCTTTCAATACTGGTACTTTACCATGACTTCGTATTATTTACCTCATAAGTTGGTAAAGTACTGAATGCTTGTAGATTTCCGTACACTGAGTTTGTAAGTATTAATTTTCCGTCTTACTATGGAAACACCCGGACATTTGGACAATCTGGGATTTGTACATTCCAAGCAATGGACATATAAAATACCTCTATATATGAAACTGCGTCCATATGGACTACTGGTGCGACTTATTTTGCAAATATACTTTTCGTCTTTCGTATTCCTTTACCAGTTCAGCGTAAAAACTGAACTAAACTACATAAAATATATATGTTTTCAAGATGCCGTGTGATGCCAGCTTAGAATGCTTAGATATGTGATATGTGTGTGTTTATAAAATAAAGTCGCTTCCCTGTGGATGGTGCCCGTTGTATGCTTCGATCTTCAAAACAACGCAACGGATTTTGATGATGTTTCTTTGCAAAATTTTAAAGTAGAAGAAGTGATTCAAGACAAGGTTTTACGTGGTATGTTCCCGCAGAAGAATAGTTGGCAGCGGGTGAAACCATAGGTCTAACCTAACCTAACAAGATTTTCAAAAGCCTATTCTCTTTGCTCTTTGATATTTACGTGCAATTTACAAAGGCTTTTGAAAATCTTGTTAGGTTTCGACCCAGGCTTTTGTCTTGCTTACCTAAACTACAGCAAGGGTAACAAAGTCTACGAATGACCCGATGGAATTCTTTATGTGACTTCACTATAGTAATGAACGTGAGAATAGAGATTACGAAACCACGTTTGTGGATGAGTGCACTATTACCGACGCACAAAAAGGTTTCTTTTTTTAGGTAAGTAAGTAAGTAAGTAAATTCTTTATTTGCATGAATACAGTATTTATAAAGGTCTTAACATAATAGTTGTCCACGTATTCTACCTGATCGCAGGCGTGCAAACATTACTCATACATAATACATTTTAATAAATGTAATAATTAGCTATTTAAATATTCAGTCACCGAGTAAAAACACTTCTCACTCAGCCATTTAGTCAACGCCCTTTTAAACTTATTCGACGGTAAATCTTTTAACTCATTGGGAAGCTTATTGTACAATGTGATACTGGTATTGAAAGCATTTATTTTATCAGCCACCTTCGCGTACTTATAAATATAAGTACGCGAAGGTGGCTGATATAGCAAGCGCGAATACTGTGCTCTAACTCTTCGGGACGATATGTCAGATATTTTTCTATAGTATTCAGGATGTTGCTTTACGAAACAACAAGAATCTTTGATAAACATACAAGGCAATGTCATTATTTTAAGTGTTTTAAACAAAGGAATGCAACTGTCAAGATAGTAAGCAACAGCAATGGCTCTCACACATTTCTTTTGCAGTTTAAAGACTACATCCGCATCTACTGAGTTTCCCCATAATAACAATCCATATCTCATCACTGAAGAGACGTAGCCATGATAAGCAGCTAGAGCTGCATCCTGAGAGACGGTTAAGAAAACATTGTCAAAAAGGTTCAAAAAGGTTAAACAAACATTGTCAAATGAAACGAATTACTATCATTTAAAGCCGTGTGATGATAGCTTAGAATAGCGTCAAGTACCGTAGGTGTCGTAAAAGCGACTGAGAGATAAATTGATCCGGGAAACAGGGAGCAGCGTTCCCCGTGAATATCCAGGAATGCGCTCGCCAATCCGCTTGCCAAGCTTGGTGAGTATGCCAATACGGGGGAGGCCCGTGTCGAGCCGTGGACTGATGCGGCTGGTAATATTATGTAATGTTATAGTCAAGGTAAATCTGGTAAGTTTGGGATACATCGTCACACTAACCAGAACGGAAAACCGGTAGCCATAAGGCAGTGACTAAACTCCACGTTAAAACAACAAGCATTATAAAACAAACGCGGAAACGTGCCTTGGAAATTGTACTCGTCTCATGTCTTAGTAAAAGCTTATTACCTCTTGAAATATAAAGCCAAATTACTTGTTACAAAAACAGACATTATTTGCAAAAAAAAATAGAACATCATACCTAGTTTTAACAATAATTACTAAGCTTAAAACGAGCAGTGTGCTGTGCCTACGCCCATTTCAGCTCATGTTGTATATTTGTGCTGAATTTATTGATTGTGGTGCCTAAGATGTGATGCGAAATAAATATATTTGTATATTGGTATTATACAATCAATCCTAAGACCTAAACTGAGTTTATGCTTTAAGATCGATTTCTGCCTCTAAAACAGTCGTGTTTTTGTAACTTTACATCACATACATACATTTAAAAATATATTACACATCATCACATCGCATCAGCCTACGGCAGCATTCCACTGCTGGGCATAGGCCTCCCCCAGGGTACGCCATAAGGCACGATTTCCCGTTTTTCCCTTGAGTCGCTTCTTTTTCCTCTTTTCGTGTGGGACATCGAGTCGTCCAACGACCCAATGAACGAGTCTATACCAGCCGCCGTCTTTTATTCGATACATCTGGACGGAGGGTGTCCAACGCTACGCTTGCCAAGGCGTTGCCTCAACTCGAGAAACCGCTTGCTTAAAATTAATTTTAATATTTTTTTATTTATTTAACCTCGCAGTGTTAGTGCTACATACATCCGGTGTTGGTGCTACCTAAAACAAGTGGCATTTACAAAAAGTGTACTCGATGATTTCCTCTAGGACCACGAGAACCACCGGCACCGTGTAGAACCACCAGTGGTTCTAGTCTAGTGGTATCATCAAACTGGGGTTGCCTATGTGTATCTATTACGGTGGCAACATGTGGAAGTTAAAGTAAAACAAATCGAATTTCAAATTAGTTCATTGTATTTGATAAATTTTCCTAGAATATAACTTTTCAAAAGGATCAATAGTTTAACTTGATATCTTAAAGTGCGGCTGATAACACCTATCCATCTAATAGAAATCATAACTAGTCAATGTATGAAAATCCTGTTTTGGCTGAGAGTTTTTATCGCATCTGATGTGTTCTTCTTGCTCGGCGTGCACTACAATTTTTGCAACGAAACTTTCGGACGAATTGCGCTGGCAAATTGTGTGAAAATCGCAATCCTTTGCACCACTATAGGGTTTCCTGGAGACAGCTGCGCTGCAATGAAAACATAAAGTAGTTAATATCTGGTAAACATAAGCTTACCATCAAACAAGTGAACCAATATTCCGCCGGAATTTTAGGCAAAATCTGGGATTTAATGAGCCAACACACACAATCACTCCTCCTAAACATTGTAGGAACTAAAATTGTGTGTGATCATCATCAAAGTAAAAAGATATATCGCTCTGGCTACCAGTTTTTTTTCTAATAGAAGATGGTAATGCTGGAATGTTGTGCATTGGGAAAGCTTCAAGGCTTCACTAAGAGCCCTTATGATGCCTTGTTACAGTTTATCCGCCAATATACGTTTATTTAGGCAAAAGAAACACGTAATTTTTTATTTCACGTTTGTTATTGTAGACTATGTTAACGTCAATAGGTAAAATGACAACTGAATAAACGACAGCAACGACATTTTGTGATTCTTTGACATGACATGATTTTACCAAAAAGAATTTAGTAAAATAGTTCCGTTCACGGTTGTTTCTACCTTTTAATAATAAATTTTTTTTTATTTTCAAGTTGCCATCACGTTGCCTTTTATTATTATTCTAATATAGTAATTCAAGAGTAATTCCGCTAAGTGTAAAATAAGTATGTGATTCTTTGACATGACATGATTTTACCAAAAAGAATTTGGTAAAATAGTTCCGTTTACGGTTGTTTCTAACTTTTAATAATAAAAAATTATATCTTTTCAAGTTACCATCACGTTTCATATTATTATTATTCTAATATAGTAATTCCGCTAAGTATAATATAAGTATGGCGATACTCAATTCTCAAATGTTCGTCAGACGTGGCGTAAAAATAGGCGTAAATGTCTGTTTTACGGCCGTTTACGCTCTGCATACCCCACAAGGGATTATAGGCGTAATATATGTATGTATGTAAAGCAACCGACTGTCAAACGTTACAATATAGAACTGTGATAGTCAACATTCACACAAATCATGTCAATTCCTTCCGGGGGAGGCAGAGCGTTAAAGACCGTAAAAAATGCCCCTTCATCATCACGTCTGCAAAATGCTTTGTTTTTTTCAGAAAATTGTGTAGAGATGTAGATAAATTGTTGGTCCATAGCCTCCAATTGTTATACGTAGTAGCTAGGAACGTGAAGCCAGTCTCTTGGTCACCTTTTACGTATCTACTGAATAGTATGAGTTCTTACGTTTGTACAGTTTTTCCTATTAAGAAGTTTATATGTACCAAACCGCAATATTTTTAACTAATCTAGTACTACGCTCTCTAAAAACGATGATAATTTATTGAATTATGATTATTCTTTCAAAGAGAACATACCAATTAAAGACTCATTCTGTTTTTACTTATAATCCTTAATAATTATATAAATCTACTGCTTAGAACTCCTTTGGGTTTCATTTTCAGATTTTAAGTATCTAAAATAAAACTTCTTCTTCGTGTTCAGTTCTATATAATTTTTTGACAAAATTTTGTAAAGGCCACAGCACTCCTAGTTGCCGTATTCAGATCCTCCCTGCTATTGTTTGAGATGGGGCTCCACAGAAACAATTAGTCTGCGTTTTATCCATGAAGCCTCATTTGCCGTGTTCACCCTGCAGTGGCCTACTTGACCGATGGTGTGATGAACCCCACAGGAGCCGGCCAACGGGGGTACCACAATTGGTCCCTGGCTTGCGGCGCATTGTCTGTAGCAGATGTATTCCTCATAAGCTTTTTCGGCTTTTCAAACGAGCGCGAGACATTGAGCAGTTGTCCAGTGGGTGTCGTGTGTCTGTTTCTTGCTTCTGTTACTCCAATGCACAAGCTACTTCTCACCGGACGTCTGGTGGCGCTATGTCTGCTTAAGGATACAGCATATTCAGAGGAATAGGTTTGATGTTCTAGAATAAATAAAGTATCGTAAATCGTAATAGTAACAAACACAGACATTATGCCACTAAACTTTAAAAAATTCGCAAAGATTTCTGGGAACTGCAACGAATGCAAAAATAAACCTAGCATAATAGGAGCGATTTTATTAGCGACTGAAAATAGTAAAAATCGTAGTAGGGCTAAAGTATTTGTTAGTACCTTAACCAAATGCATTTGTACAGTTTATCATCTTCTTCTGCAAAAAATACATTATGATGTCTCCTCGGGCCGGCTGGAACATTACCTAGCCCAAAGCTAGCGGGTTTTTCCAGAAAAAAACAGGCATTCACTCGATTCTTCTTTATTATTATCATTTGTGAAAATTACTTTCCTTTTATTTGTTTTGATATTTTGTTTACATTCAACATATTGAATGACCGGAATGAACGATATTTGAAACATTAGGCTGAAATGTTTTCTGTTTCTTCTGTTGCCATAAAAACTGAAGGGGATGGAGGAACCAATTTGGTTCAGATACTGGCCAGAATCTCAGAATAGGGCCATATCTCGTTTTTGACATTATCAGCTGATTTTGATTGATATTTAGCCGCTCGCATGTGCGGTTTATAGCTTACAATATGATCCTACATTGCTGGCTCTAAAGAAACCCAGTGTGATTTTGGTAACAAAATCCGTAATGTATAAGGCCAAAAGCGTAACCGAAGCCAGAACCGCTATATCTCGTTCGATATATGGCCTCAGATTTGGCCCCCAGTAAAAAGGTCTTGAGCCTTGAATGCCTTATGTATTGACACCGGCCTACTTCTGTTACATTATTTAGAATTTAATTCTTAAATCTTCCTTGCAAAAGATTTCTTATGTACTTACCAGGGTAAACATAGTATGTATAAGGTCCTATTAATTTCAGTGCAAATATTTGTAGGGTGAGTTCGTCTTGTGAAACTTAACCACTTTTCTTAGTAGGATTTTATCGAAATATGAAAAAGAAAATTGAACCTCCCATACAAAAAGGTGCACAAAATATTTCAGTTTGTATGGGAGGTCCAATTTCATTTTCAATATTTTGAATAAATGTTACTAAGGAAAGTTACTCAGTTTCACGAGCAGAACTCAATTCCAAAATATTTGCACTGAATTTAATAGGACCTTATATACCTATTAAGTTCAATAAAATGTAAGTACATAATTTAATATATTTTCATTTCCCGCTTTTTCTCCTCTTTCATCTCCATTGGGTTGGCTGAAAGAGATTTCTTTTAGAAATAAGCTCGCCCTTATAACAATTTCTAAGTTTTCACCTATTGTTTATAATACTAATAATTGTATATTAATATAAATTACTTATTGTAAACATAAGCATACAATAAATAATTCATATATAAAACACAGGACATACCTTGTCTTACATTACTTTCCCGCCCAAAACTTATACGTTAAGCTGTATTTTATACGATTTATTTGAAAATTCAGTTACTGTACAATAAAACTTGCAAGAGAAATATACTTACGTACCTAACCTATTGAGAAGTTATCTAAGTTGTATTCATTCACATTGTAATTTTCATTAAAATTGTTGATAAAATCAAAACAAAACTGCTCTACATTTACGACGGATGATAAATTCTATCGTGATCTGTACGACAAAACTAATAAAGACCGAAATAACTGCATAGCATCAGCTCACTAGTAGTACTATCTCAGCTCTAATAATAGTTGGCGCGAAAACTCCTAACCTAAAACCCAACAAGAGAAAAACTCACCATAAACAATCCATTGAAGAGAACCAACAGGTATTTTATACAGTTCATGCCGCACCCTTCCATGATTGCAAAGTCTTTATACACTCACAGAAAAATATTAAAAACTGGACCGAGAAAACACCTCGATGAAAAGTTCCGAATTCAAATTGAATGTTTTATTTTTCCGACGCGTTCGAGCGGCAAGGCGACGCGTTCTGTTGTGGGTTACATGCGGCCAGTGTCAGTGGCGTGGGCTGAATGTGGTAAAGCAAAAGTCGTGGAGCATTTAGTACCCCAGAACTTGGTAGTGATTAGTTGGCGTGAACTCGCGTGTAAGGGTTGTAGTCACGCATATTATTTTATTACCTGACCATTTTCACATGACCTTCGAGTTAACTGTCGTAAAAGAAAGATAGGTATCTTTAAAGCTGGTTGGTTAACGAGCGATCGGTTATTGGTCCTAAATTCGACGCTACTGTGAGGTTATTGGTCGGAAAACTGTATTTAATTATAATCTTCAGAAATTAATTAACAAGTACCTACATTTTCGATTGAATTTGGCTACCGGTATAGCCGATGTTATACAAAGTTTTCTGAATATTCTTTCAATAAAATAAAGCTGATTTTTAAGAAGGAACTAGTAATATAATTGGGAGGTCGTTTTCCACGGGAAAAGCAAAAGCTTGTCTATTCATTATCTATTGTTTATCTTCAAAACATAATAAGTACTTACTTAACACTCTGTTTAAGCAAAATGCCGGGTGTTAGGTAAATGGCAAAAACCTCTCGAAGCTCGTGGGGTTACTCAGCTTAGCCCGTTTTAAAACTATTTTTATTTTACTACTTTTGGAAAAGTTTTTGAAGCTATTTATATAAATATAAATATATAATACGTATAAAATGAAGTCGCTCTCCGTGTCCCTTTGCCGCTATACTTATATGCTTAGAACTTTAAAAGTACGCAACGGATTTTGATGCGGTTTTCTTTAATAGATGGAGTGATTCAAGAGGAAGGTATTTATGTATAATTCATGCCAGAAATGATATTATTCTTTTTTTTTTTTTTTTTTTTTTTATTAATGATGGGTTTGCTCTTGACTAGTCTAGTCTAGGTCATAGGACAGAGATAGAGTCTAAGATGGAGCGAGCTCATCCAGAAGAAGCCTGTTCACTCTTACTTTGAAGAGATTAGGGTTGTATGCTTTTGGAAACACAGACGCAGGAAGTGAGTTCCACTCTTTAGCAGTGCGCATTATAAATGATGACTGGAAGCGCTTAGTCCGAATTGGTGGAATGGCTACCAGGTACGGATGGTATCCGGCGGTGCGTCTGGATGTCCGATGGTAGAAGGGAGCTGGTGGAACAAGGTCGTGAAGCTCTTGAGCACACTCTCCGAAGTACAATCTATAAAATACCGACAAGCAGGCAACCTTGCGGCGATGTGCCAGGCTATGTAGCTTGGTGTCCACCAGTTTTATGTCGCCTATGAGCCTATTCCCGCGGGAAAACGGTTAGCAGCGGATTGCAAGAAATAAATATTCATGAAATTGTAGAGCAACCATAAGATTACATACATACATATATCACGCCTATAATCCCTTGCGGGGTAGGCAGAGCGTAAATGGCCGCAAAAACGGACATTTACGCCACATCTGACAAATATTTGAGGGACATTCTGAAAATTGTGTATCGCCATAGTGACAGGTGGTCAGCCCATCGCCTAAAATTGCAATACACACCCTCGAGTCCCTTAGTCGCCTCTTACGACTCCCACGGGTAAGAAATGGGGTGATGCTATTCTTAACCGGCATCACACACCACATTATTGCCATGGCAACGGATATCCACCACTGCAGGGGTGTTAACCTCCACTCCAAGGGTCAACACTTCGATTCCCGTGTCTTGCACGTAGCTTCAGGTTCAACGTCTTTTCGACAGCTTTCAGGAACTCGGCGATGGGTTCCGTCACTTTCTTAATAAATTATTAGCTGGACTAGTTTCTGTGGATTTTAAGGCAAATAAGGCCGTAGAACAAGCGCTACTTCACGAAAAAAAAACAATATCTTAGAATGTTCTTTGCACTAGTTTTTGGTAAGATTTTGAAATATTCTCGGTAATTTGAGCTATAACAATTAGTACCTTCCAAAAGTTACTGTTTTTGGCACCTTTATACATAATTTTAATAACAGAAAATATTTATAGCGTTTTCAGCTTTAATTTCTAAGATAACACCAATAACTTGTGCAAAGCACATTTTTGGTATATTGTTAGCTTGAAAATATATGATAGTATATATACAAAAACGAGCCGGCTTCTCTAATGATTATATAGGTGACAACCTTATATAGAATGAAAAAAGAATTAAGTACCTTCTTAAATACGAGTATTTCAATGTATAAACTTTCTTCATCAAGATTTTCTTTACGGAAAGCACAAGGAACAAACGTCAAAGTACAAACTTTTTTGTATAAAATGTGGCAGAGCGCAGCCTGAAAATATTTTGTACGTGAGGCTAAAGTTGTTTTCAATTGTTTTTTGATACATTTTGTCCACAAATTACGTTACACAATATGGACCAATTTTATACATACATACATACACTTATCACGCCTATAATCCCTTGCGGGGTAGGCAGAGGGTAAACGGCCGCATAGAACGAACAATTACGCTAAGTCTGACAAACATTTGAGGGTTATCCGGAAAAATGTGTATCGTCATAGTGACAAGTTGTCAGCCCATCGCCTAAAATTGCAATACACACCCTCGAGTCCCTTTGACGCTTCTTACGACTCCCACGGGCAAGAAATGGGGTGATGCTATTCTAAGGCGGCATCACACGGCACCAATTTTGTAGTATGGACGTTACGCCCTTTTAGTATATAAGGTAACGCCTAGTAAGACTACTTCTCAATTGCGTTTCGTAATTAATGGATGACCCCCATGGGAGGTCTTAAATTTTTACTTTTCTTTGGAACCCTTTGTAAGGAATCCTAAAATAAATATACAAAGATTTAATACGAGTAAGTTATTTGTTTCAAAACATTGTTTCCGGTGGTAGATTGATGGAGCTGCTTTCAGACTTAAGTTTAGTTTGGACCTAACTACTCATCTAATACAGGACCTAGGCAATGAACTTGTAATTAGTAAGTTGTTGCTTGTAACAAAAGATTAATAAAAACGATATTTGCTGTTTTTGATTACCTAATTTAATCCTAAATGAGGCGGTTTTCCCACTTGTCGTCCGTCACTGCGTATTTTTGACGCAACGTTACGCATACGTCTGTTAGACGAAATGAAATTGCGAATTCTGATCTTATTCTCATACAAATACGGCTACGATGATAGACGTATCCCTAAACGCACAGTAGCCGTATGGAATAAGATCGAAATTCACAATTTCTTTTTCACCTCTCCAGCTTAACAGTTAATAACAGTTTTTGCGTAAATTCAGTGGGCAAAACTCATTTTTATCCACTCGATTGAGAAAAGTGATTTGAATTTCGAACAACCTCATTTTATCAGAACTAATGCGGCGCGGCGGTGCGTTCTGAAAACTACTTCAGCCAGTTATTATTTTCTTTTTGTAAGCAGTTTTCCTATTAAATATTTCTGACATTTCTGAATATTGGTACATATTATGTAATATTTCTGAACGAACCTTAATTTATCTGAGGCATTCGAGCAGTACAGACAATTTCCCAAACTTGACATTAGCAGAATTTTCTCACTTGTAGAGGTGAAAAAATGTGTGTACAACACGATAGCAATTCATTTGCATCTCGTGCTGTTGAATCCCTCACTGTGCTCAGGATACAACTTTTGAATCACTCGCTACGCTCGTGATTCAATTATTATTTTAGTATCCTTCGCTACCTCGGGATACAAAATTAACACTCAAAGCAAAAATTACCTTTGCCCTCTTGTTGTACAAATAACTAAAAGTTTGACAGACGCATGCGTTACGGTGAGTTAAATTACGCAGCAACGTTTGATATGGGGGAGAACCGCCTTAAAATTGATCCCAATTTGATAAGTTCCGGAACAGTACGGCGTTCTGTGTCAAAAAATACTCTAAACTGAAAATTTCGTACTGTTTGTAATGTATATATGACATAATATCATCATCAGCTATCCCAATTAATATAATAAGACAATCTGCGTAAAAATCTTTGATGACAATTTCTAACAAATAGAAATTTTGCGAGCCGGCTTAGAATAGCATCACCCCATGTCTATCCCTACATACATACATACATATATCACGCCTATAATCCCATGCGGGGTAAGCAGAGCCTAAAACGGTCATTTGCGCCACGTCTCACAAATATTTGAGGGTCATTCAGAAAATTGTGTACCGCTATAGTGACAGGTTGTCTACCCGTGAGTATCGTAAAACTAAGGTCTGAATACTCTGAATCCAGGAAATGGGCAGCAGCGTTCCCTGTGAATACAACACTTTGCACTGCGCTTGCCAATCCAGGCGGATTGGCAATTTCAATTTGACTTGGGAGGCGCCAAGCGTGGTGAGTATGGAAAACACCCCCTCAATAGGGGGAGGCCCATGTTCAGCAGTGGAACTTTGCGGCTGTTATAGTAGTAGTAGGTACACGCGCAGTCAGCCTTTCGAATAATAATAGGTAAAGACAAAGGTACTCGGATAAAAGGTCGTCTCAAGCAAGGGTTTGATTGGGTGATTATTTGATAAGTAGCAGTAGGTACCTAATGATACATACATACACATATACATACATACATGAACGGCTATGAGACGTTAGAAATGGGGACCTAAATACCATTCTTGTACGTACAAACTCTGACACCAGGGTTCGTTTATCGATGTCCCGCACGATAAAACATAATAATAACGTAAGGTGTAATAACAAAAAATGCTTTTTGACAAATCGTTTAGCAAAATTATTCAAATACAGACAGTGTGAAAACGCGCGTCAATTTTTAAAACTTTTTCTCAATAACATGGTTAATTAAAAAAAATGAATTATAGATCGGCTGTAAGTGACGTAATTACTACGTGAATCACATTATTCATAGAAATTCTGTCATGGTCATGTTACCACTATTTGTAAGAACCTATAGCACAATATTCACAAACTACTGTGAGTCATTTTAGCAACACCTCAAGTTCGTATTTAAGGAATCAATATATACTGGCTATTCTTGGTTATTGTATCAAAAACCAGTTATGATTGGTCTCTCGTACCTTCGGTTGGTGCTGACGTAGCTAGCAGCACATCAAGCTAGGTATTTAAGGTATCAACTTAATATACTGGTTATTCATATAGCCTTTTTTTTATCCCTTTAATTTGTTATTATGACATCTGTGACATTTTATTTAAATTTCATTTCATTTTTTTCGCGTTTGTACACATTGGTATGGCTTAATCGGGTCTATGCGCGGGATTATTAGTAGGTAAACATGCAAGATTTTTTTTGCCTGTACAGTTCCGGGTTCGATTCTCAGTGAATACTCACATAGCTAATATTCATCACTTTGTGAATTTGTTCCCAGTCTGGTTAAGATATTGCAGGCTATACCAAAATGGTTCCGTGCTTCGGAGGGCACGTTAAGCCGTCGGTCCCGGTTGCTGTC
This sequence comes from Tuta absoluta, assembly GCA_027580185.1. Taxonomy (NCBI): domain Eukaryota; kingdom Metazoa; phylum Arthropoda; class Insecta; order Lepidoptera; family Gelechiidae; genus Tuta; species Tuta absoluta. The sequence continues at coordinate 3,026,744 of JAQAHW010000003.1, forward strand.
TATGATTACTAGACGGCAATCGTACACAACCATGTCAGAGGCCTACTAATGGTAGAAGGCGGTTGAAAAACTATGACACCAGTGTTCGTCGGGTCGTTAGACGGCTCGGTGTCCCACACGAAAAGAAAGAGAAGAAGAAATATCTGTACTGTAAGTTTCTGATGGTGCTAGCTAATTAGCTGATGAATGACGCAGCTATGTGCTATTTGAGTTTTTTTTTCCGCTACCGTATCTAAAAGTTTAGTGCTATACATTGAGAATAGCACAGAACAAAAAACACGGGACAACGAATGACGTTTTGGTGTTCTGTGAAGAATAGTTACCTACTAGGTTCGTACCTGTATCTTTTCGGGGTCAAGTTAAATGTTTAGATTAAGATCGGCAGTTGACACGGTTTATTTTCAGGCTATTTCAGTTTACAGAATCGGGTTAACACTCACATGGCATAATATCAGTATTTTTTTGTAATAATTGTTTGTTAAATGCTATAAATATCCCTACGAACTATACAACTTTTCCCTGACTGAGGATCATAGGTAAGAAAATAAACAAGTGCCTATGTAGAATGACTCTGGCTAGAACTTGCGTGTACTTTTTATAGATAGGTACTTCTTTAGTCAATATTTCCCTTAGGAAAATCGTACACTATGATGCTGTCAATCTGCTGGGTCAATAGTATCCGTTTTTTTGTACAAAAAAACCATCCCACCGAAGTCTGGCGCCAAGTAGCTTGCTGCGTTCCGTCAGTGTGTGGGAGTGCTAGTGCCTTAACAGGCTTATTCTGGGTGAGCTCGCTCCATCTTAGACTCTGTCTCTGTCCTATGACCTAGACTAGAGTCAAGAGCAAACCCATCATTAATAAAATAAAAAAAACGAAATTTATTTTCGTGTGACAGACATACATACATCCTATTGCAGTCCACTGCTGGACGAAGGCTTTTCCCAGGGTACCCCATAGGGCTTCTAGGGGTCCGACGGACGGATGCATCAGAAATACGTCCGTCAGTCCGTCATAGTAGTAGAACCGCCTCATGGGTGCCACTAAACAGAATGCCCTTACCATAAAAAACACTCCTACAACACCAACGGTAAGTAATTATGTCGAAATAACACCATAGGAAAACACGGAAGGTCCTTCGCCCCACGAAATGATGGGACCATACATCATTCTATGACAGGAAAACAAACTAATCGCGGTCTAATGAGTGTTTAGGATTATCGTAATGTTTACTGTTTTTATTTTTTTGTAAATAAGTTTCCGGACTTTCCAAAGCTTGTAGGCCTCAACATCAATAGTCCACTGCTGGACACGAGCCTCACCGTATTGGATAGTATTTGGCATACTCATGCAGGCAGATTGGCGAGCGCAGTGCAACGGTTTGTGTATTCACAAGGAACGCTGCTGCCTATTAACTGGATTCATAGCTAAATCGCAATTTACGACACCCACAAGTAAAAAGTGATCCGATTCTAGACCAATATCACACGGATATAAAATATAGGTAAGTAGGTACTTACCCAGTGTCAAGACACAACTATACAGGATGTAAAAATGTTATCTGTTAATAATAAAATGCGGTGAACCAGCCTATGAAACTGAACAACTTACCCCAAGGAACATAGCCGACTGGGTCAATTTGTATGGAAGATCAAATCTTTTTTCCTATATTTATTGGTATAAGTTGTTCAGTTTTACGAGTAGAACTTACCCTAAATCTATTTACACTGAATTTAATAGGACCTTATAGAGGGTGTAAGGGATAGCGCTCCGAATACTAATAGACCATGATACTGAACAACTTTTCCCTAGGAACATGTGTCAGGAAATAACATTCACTATTGGGCTTCCCATACTAAATCACGATTAGCTGATTGCATTTACTATAGGAAGTCCAACATTTTGTGTCGTCTCCTGAAATATTTTCTTATCGAAAGCTATCAGTTTCATGGTATGAAGGCACTACCCCATTTCATACCCGCGGATGTCGTAAGAGGCGACAAAAGGAATCGAGGGTCGTGTGTAGTACAGTTTTAGGCGACGGGCTAACAACCTGTCACTATAGTGCTATACGATTTATCGAAATACAGTAAAAACAAGATATAAATTAAAACAAGTGTACACAAGACGGTCAATAAAAAATATAGCGTACGTAATTTTGCGGCCGTTAACGCTCTGCCTGCCTCATAAAGGATAAAGGCATGGTGTGTGTGTGTTTGTATGTATGTACCTACGAAGTGTTTGACGCACCTCGGGTTATTCAATAATTTTCGTGGCCAGTCTAAATAAGTTTGTACCTATCGATTGATGGCATGCATAATTAAAGCGGTGAACGTAAACAGCCGTAATTTTCAGGGTTTTCAGGAAATGCGAGTGATTAGGCCGCAAACAGCTAAGTTGATTTATCTACACTCGTCTCATAATGTTCAAATAATGAATTCGAAAACAGTTGTTTAAAGACCTGCTTTATGCATTCTACCTATATAAATTACAGTTTGATGGAAAAGGCGACTGAGGGACTCGAGGGTGTGTATTGCAATTTTAGGCGATGGGCTGACAACCTGTCACTATGGCGATACACAATTTTAATAACCCTCAATGTCAGACGTGGCATAAATGTCCGTTTTTTGCGGCCGTTTACGCTCTGCCTACCTCGCAAGGGATTATAGGTGTGATATGTGTATGTGTGTGTGTGTGTTCACCACACCAAGTATAGCTCGTCTTTGCTGCAAGAGACTAGCAAAAGAGGGCACGACGTTAGGTGCGCCGTACATTGGGATGGGGTTGGCAGTGCACTTGCGTTTTGTCGATGAAACCCCACTTTGGCACTTTATCTCTGCCGCGGCCAACCTGAGTTCGCAACTTGTTTAGATTTCCAGGTTTGCCTCGGTAATTTATGTCCCTGTACGGTGGAATAAACCCAGGTGGTGGTTGTTTGGACTGTTGATATGCAATAATGAGATTGTAACTGTAGGTACATTTCACCGCGAATATGCCGTCGATCCTTACAAACTAACACATAACTCACGCAGTTATTTAATCCTCCTTAAAAAGCTTTGCAAACACCGCTTGGCGACCCTGCCAAAAGTTTGAAAATTCTGGTCAAATGACGTGTTTTATCGATTTACTTTCCTTTATCAACACAACACATTCGAAACACAATAACCGAGTCTACCACCAAATTATACCTTTGCCAAATTTGAATACTTTCCCTTCGTCCTTGGATAAAGCTTGTACGTGTACATTCAAACGTATAATTAACATACCTACCTACAAAAATAGGTAGTGACAAAGAACAACTTCTCCAAGAAAATATGATGAAATATGAAATAAAAAACATAAGGGAAAGCTAACAAATGCCGTCCCGCAACTTAATGAGCTGATGACATAGTGAAGGTTGTTTGAAGAATATGGGTTACTCCTGAATGTGGATGAGAGAGGAGGCTTATGCCCAGCAGTGGGTGGATTTAGACTGAAATGGTGTTTTCTTCTTCTCTTTCGACCTAGGTATACTCGTACTGTGTTTCGGAAAAAGTTGTCTTATAACAATGACCAAACCGGTCAAGTTTTGCTCATCCCGCAACTACTTAGATGAGCTAAGCTGAACTGACGATATAGTGAAGGATGTTGAAAGAATCTGGACTTGGTGTTGTGACATGAGAGAGAGAGAGGAGGCTTATGCCCAGTAGTGGGTGATTTGAGACTGAAATGGTTTTTTCTTCTTCTCTTTCGATCTAGGTATACTGTGCTTTGGTAATAGTTGTCCCAGAACAATGATCAAACCGGACAAGTTTTTTCATAAGTTCACACCCAGCAGAAATGTTACTACTTAATTCATTACATTCATTTCCTGTGATCTTCCGATCAACGACCCGATGAACCCTGAAACTACTTAAAGCAGTTTCTTTTCTATTCTAGTCAGTAATCAATTGGTTCGATTGTACCCCAGTGGGTGGTAGAAAGTGGTGGCGACCACAATGCGTAGTGTTGTGATGGGGTTGCCATGGTGATCGACCATTGAGTGGCATGGTGGCAGGTACTGCGGTTGTAGGATTGACCTATACAGACAGTCGGGTATAAAAGTGTTAAGGGCCATGGTATAGGCAATTGTGAAGGTTGAATTTTACGCTCTGCCTACCCCGCAAGGGATTATAGGCGCGATATATATACATATATGTAAAGGATCAGACATCAGTGTGGGCTGAGTGGGTGCAGGAAAAGAGTAGAAAATGGTTCAATCACAATTTTATTTGAAATTATAGTAGATACAGCGAATATAACGTATCACTTGCAACGTAAGGTAGGCGATGGCAGTTCCTTGACCGCACGAGACAATAATTGAATGTTGGACGAAATTGGAATGCCGCCTCGTGTCCGCCAAGACTCCGCCGTGGCGCGCAATCAAGGTGGGGTGACTCGTTCAGCTTCTGATTGGTCAACTTATAGTTCACAGAAGATATGGGCCACCGTAGATGGCGCGCCTGCGCACCCTTCCGCTGCTAGCGTAAGACTCAGCAAGATGTCCGTGCTCATGACTTTTCCTGTCTCCGACACGGCCATCCTGCGTCGACCACGTCCTCGTGGTTACTCTGTAACAATAGAGAGCACAGCACAGTATCGTTCGGCTATTCTGACTTAATTTAAAGGTTATTGCTACGTACAAGTAAAAGCTCTACAAAAAGTATTCTCTACATCACAAAGTTTACAATTCTACTGTTTACAGGGACAAATTAAAAAGCTCTAAAAATTACAGTTAGAATACTGTGAAATATTTACAAGGGTTTACATAACATAGCAAGAAAATTCCAGAGACAAAAATCAGTTCAAGGTACATTGATTAGGAACTCTCAGTAAGTAGGTTTGTCCTATTCTGGTTCATCTGTATCAAACAAACGCACGTCCAGTCCAGGAGCATGCCGAGCCGCACATGGACTCTACGGTCTGCGAAAAGACCCGACCTCCTTCTAGTCCTACCCGCGGGCCGCATACCCACGGACTACAAAAGTAGACACCGACTTCCAACGAGCTACGACTACGGAATAGGCACTAGCATGGTCAAACAAAACAAAATGCACTCTAAACCAGAAAGGACAACAAAACCAACTCTAGTACTACGTACTCGCACCACTATTCTAAAGCAACTTGTGCCTCTGGCATTTTCCGCAACCTATCATGGGCGTACTTATAACGACGTTTACAATTTAATGCTTGCAGAAGATATCGATCACCATCTAAAACCTCTATTATTTGAAAAGGTCCTTTGAACTTAGGATCTAATTTTGTTTGGTTCCGCTCTTCGTTCTCTATCAAAACAAACTCGCCGACCGAAAACTTGTTTAGTTTTGCCTTGTTCCTATCAAACCGCTGTTTGTTATACTGAGCACATTTTTCAATATTTCTAGATGCTTCTGTCCTCAGTTCAGAAATATTAACTGGTGTCTCTACATCGTCTGCCATCAAATCTAAAGGTCGCGCTACCTTACCTATTAGAAGTTCAAGGGGACTAGCTTGTGTTGTGCGGTTTTTCGTACAATTTAACGCTAACTGTACCTCGCCTAGGGCATCTTGCCACGATTTGTCATTACCAAGCTCAACCGCAGTAAGCATGGACTTGAGAACCGACATCACTCTCTCTACCTGCCCGTTAGCTCGCGACGACCCTGTTGCTATAAGATGGAGCTCTATGTTTTTACTGTCGCAAAACTCTCTAAACTCTTTGCTTGCAAAGTTTCGACCCTGATCTGCTATAATACGAGCTGGTGCACCGAATAGAGCAACACATTTTTTTACAGCCTGAATGCTAGTTACTGTATCAAGTTTGGTAGTGTGAGAAAGTAAAACATACTTCGTGAATGCATCGATCAATACAAAAGCGTACTCTTTTGTGTCGTTTTTGCCGCTTAGCTTACCCGTGACATCAATATGGATAGTGTGCCATGCTGTTGGTACCTTTGGTATTGGATGCAGCTCTGCTTGCACTTTTCCCGAGTGAGATTTGGCTACCTTGCACGTGACACAGTTATCTACAAACTTGCGTACGAAGCGCGACATACCTTCAAACCAGTAGTAGTCGTACAATTTGTCGAGCGTTTTCTCCCAACCAAGATGAACGAGTGACTCGTGCACGTTGTTTACAACTGACCATTGCATAGCACGCGGCACAATAGGAATACACTTTGTCCTTCCATTGCGCTGAACTTTTCTATGAAGCAAACCTTTACGTACCTCATAAGTTTTAGCCACATCATCTGTAAGCTTGCCGTCATTTAGGTCGGTTTTAATTTTCTGAATGCCATCGTCCCGCTGTTGTTCAGCAAGCAGCCAATTATCAGAGAGCTGGGTGATATCAACGCGCTTCTGCTCGACTCTTACTGTAAAGTTATTAATAGCTGGCAGAGGGTTGCGAGATAGAAAGTCAGCATGGGACATGTACTTACCAGGTCGGTAGATCACATCAAACTCGAATGATTGCAGGAATGCCCACCATCGGTGCACTCTCGGAGGTAAGTCCACCTTTGTATAAGCCGACTTAAGTGAATTGCAGTCTGTAACAACGGTGAATTTACGTCCGTGTAGGTATTGCCGAAAGTGTTTAACAGAGTTGACTACAGCAAGTGTTTCCAGTTCGTACGAATGATATCGTGACTCCGCTGGAGACGTGCGCTTGCTGTAGTAACCCACTACACGGCGCTTGTTGTCAACTACCTGAATTAAAATTCCACCATACCCTTCACTGCTCGCATCCGTATGAAGCTCGACGGGATACTGCGGGTCAAAGATCATGAGGACTGGTTCGCTGGTAAGTATAGTAATTACCTTTTGTCTTATCTCTTCGTGCGTTGTTGTCCAGTTGAATGCAGTTTTGCTGGATGTTAGCCTATGAAGTGGGCTCATAAGGCTTGCGAAGTTAGGCACAAACTGGCGAAAGTAAGATGCGAGACCTATGAACTGTCTAAGCTGCGACACTGACTGAGGTGGTGGAAGCGATGACAAGGCTTCAATTTTACGCTTGTTAGGTTTCACCTCACCGGCTTCTACTTCATATCCCAGGAACTCAACACGCGTTTTCAGAAAAGAACATTTTTTAAGATTTAGAGAGAACCCTGCTTGTGTAAGTCTCTCAAGGACAACGTTGAGCCTTTCTAAGCCTTCTTCTACACTACTAGACATTATTAAAATGTCATCAACGTAAACAACGACGTATGTGTGAACTAAATCACGTAAAGCCTTTACTATCGCTCGCTGAAACACAGATACAGCGTTACGTAAGCCAAAGGGCATCGTTAGAAACTCAAATTGTCCATCGGGCGTTATAAAGGCTGTACGCTCGATCGACTGTTCACTGACGGGAATTAAATGAAAACCACTAGCGCAATCTAATTTTGTAAAATATTTCGCACCATGCAGTCGCGTGATCTGGTCAGATATTAAAGGTAATGGATACCTATCGGGGACAGTATTCCTATTCAACTCCCTATAATCTATGCACATTCGATCAGAACCGTCATGTTTTTTCACAAGGAGGGCTGGACTGGCAAACGGTGAAAAACTAGGCCTAATTATGTTAGCCGCCAAAAGTTCATCGACCCTATTACGTAACACTTTACGCTCCTCCTCCGAAAACCTGTAAGGGGCCCTCTGTACAGTACGGTTAGGATCGATTAATCTAATTTCGAGCTGACCGGTAGTAACACGCGTCGTAGGCATACCCGATATGAAATAATCTGAATACAGGTTCATAATATCGAAAATTTTAACCTTTTTGTCAGAAGAAACGTCCGTATCGATTTTCGACAAACTTAGCTCAGAGTTAACTACTTTGAGGGTATCTACGCATTTTTGTCGCACTAAATGGAATTCCGTGTTCGACATGTACATTCCAAAGCCTAGCTGAAAGATTTCGCGACCTATTTGAATGTCACTACGCAAATCACACTCGTCAGGCAAAACATGAAACAAGATTTCAATCGTGTAGTTATCAATTTCAACCTCGCACAATATCTGTTCCGTACAGTAAACTCTAGATGATCCTAATCCTGTCAATAACACAACGTTATGCGAACGTTTACCACTAAACTTTGATGCTACTTTTTCTTTAATTAAAGAACATTCCGCACCAGAATCTAAGTGACATAAAAACGACTGACCTTTATGAATTAGGGTTCCGGCAGGTGGTGGGTCCACCATGCACAGGTCGACTCGGCGCTGCGCCGCTGGCTGCGTGGCTGCTCCCGCTCTGTCTGCGCTGCTGCCGCCGCTACTGCTGCCTCCTCCGCGTTGGCAGCGACTTGCGATGTGGCCTGCAGCTCCGCATTTGTAGCAGACGACGGTCCTCGACTGGGGTAGCTGGTTTGACGACGTTGATGCTGATGTGATGATGGATGTCGACGGAGGTTGCTTTGTTTTTATTTGTTGATATTTTCCCTTGGAGCGACAGTCATAAAAACGGTGCCCGGCTCGCCCGCAATGATAGCATCTTATGTTAGCTGATACATTCTTCAGACGCTTCATCTCAGTAGATTCAGTTTGATTGGAATCTAATTTTCTTTTAAACGAGAACGCCTGCAGTTCTTGTTGCAATTGGTGACGTGATGTTAGCTCAGTTGTAAATGCCAGGCGCTGTAGTCTTAGGTCATGGTGAGCGATGTGTGCAAACACCATGGAAACGGCGATCTGCTCTTTTGTCACGTCTTTCCATTGGTTCATCAGTAAAGAAATAAGACGACTGGCATAGGCCGCTAGGGACTCATTTTCACTCGGTTTTCCACTGATTAGGTTTATGAGGGTACCTGTGTTTGTCTGGGCGGTGATGAATCGGGCGGTAAAAAGTTGTTTGAATTCCAACCATGTCATGCCGTTGTAAGCAATTTGCGATAACCACGTCGAGGCTGATTTCTTGAGGGCCTTGCTGAGGACGATGACAAGTTTGCTGCCTTCCAGTGGGTGATCGGCAAGGCAAAGTTCGGCCGTCACACACCATGATCTTGCGTCTGCTTCTGGGTCGTCGGGTGAAAATTCGGGTAGATTAATGCTGGAGTTCCGAGTGCCACTGGATGGTTTCAGCACCTCGATCAATGCGCGCATCTGTTGATTTTGCATCTCGAAAAATTGCAGCCATTCTGGATTGCCGGCCACCGACGACAACGTTGAATTCTCAGCCGGCGATAACGTATCTCCATGTGGATTCTCTTTTTCCTGCTCACATCCCAATTCTGATAAAGGATCAGACATCAGTGTGGGCTGAGTGGGTGCAGGAAAAGAGTAGAAAATGGTTCAATCACAATTTTATTTGAAATTATAGTAGATACAGCGAATATAACGTATCACTTGCAACGTAAGGTAGGCGATGGCAGTTCCTTGACCGCACGAGACAATAATTGAATGTTGGACGAAATTGGAATGCCGCCTCGTGTCCGCCAAGACTCCGCCGTGGCGCGCAATCAAGGTGGGGTGACTCGTTCAGCTTCTGATTGGTCAACTTATAGTTCACAGAAGATATGGGCCACCGTAGATGGCGCGCCTGCGCACCCTTCCGCTGCTAGCGTAAGACTCAGCAAGATGTCCGTGCTCATGACTTTTCCTGTCTCCGACATATGTGTATGTAACCTATACAGGGTGTAAAGGACAGCCCTCCGAATACTGATAGGATGCATTCAGAGCATGAAACTGAACAGCTTCCCATATATAACCCTTTCAGGAAACGTCAAAAAGTTTTGGACTTCCCATAGTAAATGCAGTCAGCTGATTGTGATTTTGTATGGGCGATAGATTTTTTTGTCTTTTCCTGACAAATATTTCTAGGGGAAAGTTGTTCAGTTTCATGGTCAGAATGCACCCTGTCAGTATTCAGATGGCTGTTACACCCTGTATTTTCTTTTCTATTTCGCTTAGTTTGGTCATTGTCATTGTCAAATATTTTATCGTTTAGTTTTTAAATTACTTTGAAAGTTTGTGTTACTGCTATAACTATTGTACCTATCCACATATATATTTAAAATGTCTGTTGCGGAATAGTGCCGAGACAAACTTTGAAAGTTTAACGGCTTCAATTAATTGTTTAGTTTGTAATGTTTCTTTAATAAATTACTTGTCTATCTATCTGTCTTTCTAGTTATGGCGTACCCTGGGTGAAGCCATACGCTGGTGTGATGACGTGTAGAAATGGGTTCTCACACTTTTCTATGCGATAGTACTTTCTCGAACAATACCTTATAACAAATGAGCTCTATCATAAATAGCCGAAATGTAAATGGGTTTGGAGAAGCCATTCTTTTCTTTCACCACTATTTCGTCGGTTTAAACCATTAATAAGATTTCTATACTGAAATTTATTCTGATGTATGATTTTTTACTAGTAATTTTACAAGTACTAGAGAAATCATAATGGTCCAACGATGAGAGATTTTTGGAAATAACGATTTAAACATAACGTTAATTACGTAGAAGCTTCCAAAAATTGTACATACATACACGTCTATAGTCCCTTGCGGGGTAGTCAGAGCGTAAACGGCCACAAAAAACGGACATTTACGCTACACTATTATTTATTTGATTGATGATTAAGCTACAGAATTATCCTTTGGGGAAACAGTACAGACGCTACAGATATCTTCACCCAACAGAAAAAATGCATAAGAATCCTACTAAAAATTGACCAAATGGACTCTTGCAAGCCACACTTTATTAAACATGGTATATTAACTCTTACGTCACTAAACATACTAGAATCATGCAAGTTCGTTAGGAAACATGAAAGCTTATATTCGCCTATGAAAACCATCAAAAGAAATAACCGCAACCTAAACAAACTTAGAGTACCGTTCTCAAAATTAAAACTTTGCTCATCAGGACCACATTCTATGGTAATAAAAATATATAATAAAATTCCAAACTCTATTAAAAATGCAGAATCATTTAATACCTTCGTAAACCATTTAAAAAGCTTTCTCATCAAAAAAGCATACTATGACGTCAGGGAATTTTTAGAAGATAAAATAGATATAGGCTAATTTTAAGTTGTAGATACTTATTTACTAACATTGATATATTTTGACTAATTCTATTTTTATTATTAATATTATCTATTGTATTTGACATTGTTTTTCTCTGTAGATGTAATCCTAAGAATTTATTTGATTTATGTTCAATGAAATATCACGATAATAATGTTTTTGTCTAATATTATATTATTATGTAATGCATGAATTGTATAACTAGACTGTTTGCCCTCTCACAAAATATTGTAATACCCTAACGGGGTTCACTTTTATTTCAATTACCAACTACTTTACTCTAATTCTAGAATGTACATTAATAATTGTGAAAATGCAATAAATGAAATGAAATGAAATTATTATGTGGTACTACCTACTTTTCGGTGGTTGGTTTATTTGGTGATTGATAGGTTTTTAAGTACTTAACTAAATACAATAGATTCTTATCAGCACTGAATTCCAAACTTTAACGTGTTTTTGATAATGTTGCAGTTAATAAAAATTAACCCCTTTAAAAAAAATAGATCCGGAAGATTATGCGGTGCGGTATCCTCTGGATCCTGAGACCGCAATCTCAGACCCTCATAACACGCCTTTACCCCTAGCGGGGTAGGCAGATCGTTTAGGAACCAAGAAAAACGGTCGCTATCGCCAGGTCTGACAAATATTTGAGGGCTGTTTCAGAAAATTCGTGTATCACTAAAGTGACAGGTTGTCATCCTGTCGCCTAAAATTGTAATACACATGAAACCCTCAAGTCACTCAGCCGCCTCTTACGACACCCACGGGAAAGAAATGTGGTGATGTTATTCTAAACCGGCAACACGCGGCGCGCGACGCGATTCATATTTTAAATTTTTTAAACGTTTCTGATCTGACCTTTCAAACCTCGTCCTTACGTATATTACCTATACCGCGACTCCACCTACAGCAGCTGTAACAATACCAGCTATTGTGCTAAGCCGTCCGTTGGTCCGTTGGTCCATTCAGGTGGATCTCATTGTTGGGCTCAGAGCAACAAAATCTTCCAGAGTGAACCCTGCTAATAAGCAGAATCAAACCGTGAAGAATAAGACAAGATATAATTTATTTGCACACAAAGAAACACAAGAATAACACTGAGCGCTGAAACATTAAGTAAATACAATAAAAGTCATAATTTGTCAAAATTTTAACCTTATCCACAGTGGAGAATTAATGAACAGCTTGCATCTTGAAAGTTACTCTCGTTCCGTTAAATTTTTAAGAGACAACTCCTCAACCAATTCAGAAAGAAAACAAAATGCTTACTACTTTATTCGTACCTTACCTTAAAGTTTTAAAATCTGTATACAGTTACCTGTGTTTCGTGCGATTGTATTTGTAGCGTATTCCAATTTGATTGCGACGACAATTACAATTGACGTATGACAATTTGAAATACACTTGCAAAATTGGCGGGCCAGGAATGGGGTGCGTTAGCCCAGATGGAAGAGGCGTCGCCACTAGTAATGCGAAAGTCGCAGGTTCAAATCCTGCCCGCAGTCGAAAATTATGCAACTTTTCAAAAATTGTATAGCTAACACGGGAAGTGTTTGAAAAAAAATGCGCGGGTTTTACTACATTAAATCTGTAAAGATAGAATTTGCCGAGTATTAGTTGCAAAAACTAACTCGGTAGATGGAGCCTTGCCACGCGTTACTGGCATTAAAATACACTTGCAAAATTGGCGGGCCAGGAATGAGCTGCGGTAGCCCAGATGGAAGAGGCGTCGCCACTAGTAATGCGAAAATCGCAGGTTTAAATCCTGCCCGCAGTCGAAAATTTCGCAACGATTCAAATAAATGATTGCGGCGAGTTTTTAACGGCTTCATTTTGATTGCTCTTCATTCCCTTTGAACAATTTCTGTACCATACCTGTTGGTATTTATTTATTCAGGAGTACCAGATGAGCAGTCCAGTCGACCGCGGACCAGCTGGGAAGACATGGGGAACTCACCCAGTGGAAAACATCATGGTGAGCCATTTTTTGTCTTTTTTTTATAAATTATCAGTACCCGATATTATCAAACAACAGGCTACAATTTTACAGGTTAAATTCGTTTTTCATTGCGTAGTCGGTTAGCCATTATGATACCAAGTATATGAACCGGCTACGCAATGTACTAAGAATTTCACCTGTAGACTTGTAGCCTGTACTTTCATAACATAGGCACTAGATTGTATTAATATTCGGCCTTCTTAAGTTGTAATGAAAAAATATAAGTTGATATGAATTTCCTTTTTTTCTTAACTCTATTACCTATCTGAATAATATGTAGGTAACTAACGGAAAGAGTATGGTTTAAGTTGTGGGTAATAAATTTAATGAATAATTCTTGTCATCAAATTACTGTTCTCCTATTATCTTCGTAACGCATGCGTCTGTCATATGAAAGGAAGTTGCAAATTCCGATCTTAGATCGGAATTCGCAACTTCCTTCCAAATACGTTTACGGATGCGTCAGGCAATCGACTTGACCAGACGCTCCTTTACGTGTCGTAGCCGTATTTGTATGGTATATAAGATCGTAATACGCAATATAATTTCGTCTGACTGACGCATGCGTTAAAAATACGCCGCGACGGACGACCGACGAGAACTGCCAATCCAACCAACTCGCCCTTAAATCCAAAATAAGTAGGAAGTCTTTACTTTAATCAGTTTGTCCCTTAAGGAATAAATGCCTGTCCTTACTTACCTTACTTATTTCTCATCTTTTTACTAACACGTGCTTTTTAATATTTGATCCGATAGAGGGCTCTCATTTCGTTAAAATGGGAGTACATTCGAGAAGGTCTGGTTCAAACACCGACGGATATGGTAAGTCCTTCTTATCGTGTACATTTTAGACCCGATGAACCATGGTTTTAAAGATCTCCTGTACTTTTCTTTGTTTTATAAGAGGCATTATTTTATGTGGTAGTTTCTTCTTCTTTCTTGTAGTGTTACGTGATACAATTTACTAAAATAACCTCGTGTAGGTTTTCAAATAACTTTGATCCAACATAAACAAAAAAAACACTTTCTAGTAAACCGAGTTTTTCAATAGGGTTAGGTTAGTTTGTCCCTTTCATTCGCGCTGCGCCAGACAGAAACAGACACTCATTTTGCGCTCAAATTTTCACGAGATTTTACGGTTTTTCTGACATAGAAACTAGAGAAATACCGTTAAAATGTCTAATTTTGGTATTCATACTAGAAAAGGTATAAATTTAAATTATAGCATACTTTTTTGTAATAACTTTTAAACTGTAAACTAGTTATTATTCTGTGACTGTAGACAAAAAATTTAAAAAATGTTCCAAATCGAGGTTACTTTGGATTGTTTATTTTTTCTATCCAGTAAAGTTTTTCATATTGTCTAACTGATAGATAGGTATTTGTTATTTGTTAGATCCTTGACAACAACATATATTTTTTCAGAATTTTATGGCTGTTATTGCTTGCGCTGCCTTAGGTGCCGCATATCGACATAGAATTTAGAAACAGTTGACGGCGACTGTTGCTGTAAAGACGGTTTACATTATACAACACATATCACGCCTTTATCCCTTGCTGGGTAGGCAGAGCGTTAACGGCTGTAAAATACGGTCGCTATCGCACGTCTGACAAATTTCTGAAGGCCGATTTAGAAAACTGTAAACGCTTAAAATTTAAACTTTGTCGCTTAAAATTGTAATAGATATGAAACCCTCGAGTCCCTAAGTCGCCTCTTTGGATACCCGCGGGAAAGAAATGGGGTAATGTTATTCGAAGAAGGCATCACACGGCCGGACATTGCATTATTTGGCAACTAATTTAGTACTGCAAAAACACTACCAATTCCAGTCATTGAGCTGCTGGGGAGCGAGATTTGACTATGAGTCTTGACGTAATTCCAAAATGTTGGGCCTTTGGTAGGTCACAGACACAGTAACAAAAAGGGCTGAATAAAGTTATCCTATTTAAAAAACTTGCAAACTTTTCTACCGCAGGATTCGAACCTGTGACTTTTTCTACCGTGAAAGAATAATAATTCAATCTGTAAAAAAGATAGTCGCTGCAATACGTTATTGGCATTGAGATACACTTGCATAATTTCGCCAAAGCCAGATGAGCCGTGATAGCCCAGTGGATAGAAGCGATGCTAGTACTATAGAGTCTGTGCGAAAAAAGAACCGACGTCAGATTTAGGTGCGCCTCTGTGCCTCAGTACGAATGTCATCTCTCTCTCTTCTCGTGTGGGACACCGAGTCTTCCAACGTCCCGATGAACCCTGGTGTCAGAGTCTTTCAACCGCCTACTACTAGTAGTAGGCCTCTGACATGGTTGTGTAACGACCGCCGTCTAAGTAATCATAGACAGCAACCGGGACCAACGACTTAACGTGCCCTCCGAAGCATGGAAGCATTTCTTTTCGGACAATCAGGTGGTTCACCCTGCAATGTCCTAACCAGACCGGGAACAAATTCACAAAGTGCTAAACATCAAATTTGTGAGTGTCCCACCGAGAATCGAACCCGGGACCTTTGCGTCGCAGGCAGTCGCACTACCAATGCGCCACATCGGCCGTCACGAATTTCATAGCAACCTATGAAAAAATTATTAGTTTACTTTTTGCCCACGCGTATTCTCTTTCAGCCCAGACTCTACCTAACACGTAAAAGTTTGTTTTAAGTTTGTTTATCAAATATCCGTTGTCCCACAGATGGAGACGAGAATGTCTTCCGAAGAAACCTTCCGGAGAAACTCAAGTCAAAATGCTGCAGCTGCGCCGGCTGCTTCAAGTTACTCTTCGTCATACTGGCCATCATCATCGTGGTAAGTCCTTTTTTGAAGGGTTCCGATGTAAACTGTTTGTGTAGTGGAGTTCGTACAATGAACCACCTAACATCGTGTGCGTGCCCTAGCACCTGCACGCAGGACGATCTTATGACAGCGTCTGTCAGCGCTGTCAATGTAGCCAAGTTCTGGGCCGCGACGGTGTAGTGTCTGCCATTGACACGCTAAGAAGATCGTGGTAAATCAATTAGGTAAGATTTTTTTACACAATATGGTGTTAATAATTATCCTGGACAATTCCCAAACTTGTACTATAGGGACTATACTAAACGCCATCCCTCGCTGCGAACTTGGTCGTAAATCATCGGAGCGGCGCCACGATACTTTCGCTCCCTTTCGCACTCACTGGCCTTACGGGCAGCAGTAGTGCTGCGTATTATTGCTGTCGATAAGTGTTATCGATAGTGTAATTTTTGTACGTAACTGACAGAAAAAAGACAGGTTTAATTTGATGTCATCTCAATATACGTATAATTGATTATAATAATAAATACAAGTTATACTTAATCATAAATTAGTAGGTCTTTCGGTGGACGCCGAGGAGAGCGGACGTGTCCACCCTGCGCGCACGTGCTCCCGAAATTGTGCTTTTTAAGACAATAGTTCACTTTTTTACGCTGTCCGACGTTGAAAGGACTGGCCTACCGCGCGCGGCTTTGCAGTGCAATATTTACCCAATTTTACTTTTTCCCCGATATAAACGTTGTGTTGTGTGTGTGTGTGTGCAAGTGCAAGAAAGGTGTCAGAGGAGTGTCACAGCTCTGAATCTACGGTCCTTGTACCTACTCATGCAGCAGTGACTACTAACATCTTAGGAATCCGGTGAGGAAATTCTATGTTGGAGAGTTTTTTTTTCAGGACTTATATTTAGCTAACCTAGGTATCAAGAGCAAACGACTGAGCAATTACGTCCTGCCTGGTCTATCCGACGAGTTGATGGCTGCAAGCAAATAAAATTCAAAAACAAAAGGTAAGGTCTAGCTAGGCCAGCCAAACTACAATACCCGAAAATGCCTCTCATATTTCAGCCCTAGGTCACCCTTGCAGGCAACACCGAAAAGGACTAGGCGTTAACGCCACGCCCTCTGGTCACCCGGCGCCTGCGCACCTGGCAAACGGTAAATTTAAAAGAGTAATCTTACCTTCAAACAATCTACAGTATGAACAACGCGACCAAAGACAAGCGGGAGGACCTGCACCGAAATACCCACAACAGGTTCGTAGTCTCTCTCATTATTAGTCTTAATTCATAGTCTTAAATCAATCAAGCTACGCCCCAGAGCTGCCGCCTAAGTAAATTAGAAAATATTGGTATCAGGTCACATACCTCAAACCATATCACATAACATGATCTGTGCCTTAAACAAACAGGCTAAGAAGGTATAGCTAGTCTGCTCTTACACGGCTATACCTAATTTCAAACAAATAAAAAGACCGGCAGTCTTACTAATAGAAATTGGCTAACAAGCTACGACTTAGTGCCATCCCAATTAAGCCATTAAGGAAAAAAAAATCCTCCGCATTTCAAAGAAACACCGTAAAAAAAGGGATGTTAGAGTCGACGGATAAAACAAAGAAGCTGTCTTCCCATAACTCTTACCGCCTGCTGTAAACGACCGGCCCAGGCAGATCATTCGCGCAAGTCGGGACATGTGCAAGCACTTGCGCAACACTTCGGACCCAAATCAAGAAAAAAAAAAAGGCAAAACCCAAACGTTGTTTTAAGAATTCGTCCAAAGGCAATTCATTCTAGACAAACACCAAATAGACAAAGGACTACGCACGTGCATAAGCTTCTTAGAACAAAACGATAGAAAAAGCCTGGAAACATCTCAATGGGCAATAATATCTCACTTCCCATTAACCGCGCCTTACAGAGTGTCATGGCGCAACACAATACAAGACTTTCGTAAGTGAAGAGACATCAATAGATGGAAACTGCTTACAATGCACCATCGCTTACTAGATTTTACATCTCAACGTGAACTACCTAAAGCATACAGATGGAGACTTCGGAGGAACGATAGGCTGACTTATCCTCACATGAGAAAAGCTCAAACCACGATATTGCAAACTACAGGGAGAAATCAAATGCATACTGGGAGACGATCAGGAACGGTTGAGACTCAATCAAAAACGGACACCGCGGATTACAAACACTGAAGAATCACGACTATCGCAGCCTCTTTCCCCTCTTTAGTATATTACACACCAAGTATAGTATCTATCTTCCTCATGCTGACTTTGATGCTAGTATTCTTGTCGGCTAAAACTTCCCATCTCTCCCTATCCTGGCTGCCCCGCCCTACACTCCCAATCCTATCTACTTGGCCCACCGGTGTCTTGGACAGGGAGTCAGTGTTTAACTCTGTACGGCTGGCGGTGACTCTATCCTAAGGCTATATTGTTACTTACAAATGAGCGAACAATATAGCTTTTACGGTGGTATTACCAAGAGCAACCGGAGGTACTCCTCGCTCCTGCGTCTTTGCAGCAGAACTGCTGGCTGGTGTGGTCACCGGAACGGAACGGAACGGTTATACTTAATCATAAATTAGTAAACAAAAACGAATTATTTAGTTACAAAAAAGGGAAAAACGTTAAACAAAATTAGCGCGAAAGTTTAAAAACAAATGACTCAATGCAATGTAATGTTATAAGTAGGTAAGTAATTTGTTGACTTGCATAAACCTGTCCCTGATGACTCATGATTTTATCGATACCGGCCTTGCGCCCGCGCCGCTAATGCACAACCCTACTCTGATAATGATTTACGACCGAGTTCGCAGCGAGGGATGGCGTTTAGTATAGCAGATTATACATATTATACATAGGAACACCAACACTAAACAAAAATATCTGATACTGTCGAGGCTACTTAAACTGACTAAACAATTATTTGTGTCTCTCCTGGGGATCGAACCTACAACCCTTGGCGTAGCAGGTAGTGGTACTACTATCCGCCACTCTATAGGGACAGTGTTACAAAATATTTCAACGGGTGCAACGATGCATAAAGCTGAATAACTTTATCGAAAAACCCCAATTCAAAAGCAAAATAAGGATCTTCTCGATTCTGGACAGAAGATCCTTATTTTAATACGTACGTCCTATGTACCTTGGGAAACTGAAACTGTCGAGGCTACATATTGACTTAATTTGATTGTTATTTTGATAATAAAATACTTGGGAAGTTGTTCAGATTTTCAGCACCAAGTTCCTTTTCGTCGTACCGGTTATTATCATTATAGTTCCTAAGTTTAATTGATAGAAGCTGAGGGTGAACAGACATATTCTTAGTTATCTTTTCTTGTGGGACAACGAGTCGACGAACGACCCGATGAACCCTGGTTTCAGAGTTTTTCAACCGTCTACTTCTACATGTAGGCCTCCAATATGGTTGTGAAACGGCCGCCGTCTTACAAATCATAGATAGCTACCGGGACCGACGGCTTAGCGTGCCCTCAGAAGCACGTAACAATATTTTTTCGGAACGGATAATCAAGTGGTTCAGCTTTCATTATCCTAATCAGACTGGAAACAAATTTACAAAGTGATAATATCAACTTCGTAATTTTAGCACATAAAGCTACAGCGATAGGAAGAAATTGGTGAGGAGTTTAATGGGGAGTAAATCCGTTACACCCTTAGAGTATATAGTACCCAAATAGGGTAATTACACCCCTCACCGATTTCATCAAATCGATATTTCTGCTGCTGAAATCAGTAACGGCCTCTCCGTGATGCGACCGACGATTTCTAAAAAACAACCAACTTCAAGTCTCCATATTTTTCTTTCGCAGATAAAATCGTTCGCCCTGATCGTGCTGTCAGTTTCCACTGCCATCGCGACGAAGATCTATGGAGCTGAGCAGTCAGGTCGGCTGGTCTCCATGATAATCCTGGCCGTGACAGCCGCAACCACCCTCTCCGCCATCATATATGCAACTGTTGCTGTGTTCAAGAAGAAAGTCAAGCACTTGCAAGCCGTAAGTCTTAGTTTATTTAAGGGATCAGTTTTATTGATGTCTGGTACTCCCTAGTAACTGTATGATAGACAACTTATATGAAGATATATGGCGCAGAACAGTCAAGTCGGCTGGTCTCCATAATCCAGGGAGTGACAGCCGCAACCACAGACAATCTGCTAGTGATAAGGAACAACTTTCCCCAAGGAACATAGGTCAAAATATGACAAATATTTTGAGCTGATCAGCATTTTTGTATGGGAGTTCTAATGTTTTTTTTATCCAACCTATATTCCTTGGGGAAAGTTGTTCCTTATCACCAGCCCGTCTTGAGTTTTTGCTATCGGTCACTAGTAAAATTTCATCCTACATATGCAAGTGTTGCTTTATTCAAGCAAAAAGATAAGCACTTACATGCGGTAAGAAAGCCAAGAGGTCAGCTTACACCGAATTTCCTTCGCAACTGTATAGTAGACCGGTGTAAGAGTACCATACTTAGGCACCTATATAGGTAACTCAAGGTGCTTCTGATAGCCTACCTAAATTTCCAAAATTTAATTACAGCCAAAACGGCAATCCTTCACGTAATCTATAGAAGCTAGGTTATTAACTCCTGGCCTTGTGGCACTTGAAAGAGTAATGTATTCATGCTGGACTGGAGTGATTTGGCATATCACGCGATATTCCTACTACTGCTTGACAGCACGATTATAATCAGCCTGAAAAATTCTAGAACTACCGTTGTTTGAAAGCTAGGAAACTTAAGTTCTCTAGCCTGTTTGGTACGCATTATACCTGACTGCCGAAAATTATAAACACAGTAACTAGATCTACAAGTGATTTACACTTTGTGTTGTGATTTCTTGATGGAACTCCATAGTATTCTAGGTAATAAAACACTTTTTTACACTAGTTCCACTATATATTAAATTAAAGCATTTCCACTATATATTAAATTAAAGCATTTTAATTTAATATATAGTGGAACTAGTGTAAAAAAGTGTTTTATTACCTAGAATAGAT
Source organism: Tuta absoluta (assembly GCA_027580185.1). Lineage (NCBI taxonomy): Eukaryota > Metazoa > Arthropoda > Insecta > Lepidoptera > Gelechiidae > Tuta > Tuta absoluta. Next base: position 3,047,570 of record JAQAHW010000003.1, read on the forward strand.
CTACAAGATTTAGACATTTCCAAATTCTACCAAGAATAAGCTTCTCTATATCATTATCGTCTTTTTGGCTTTTTGCAATCAGTACTGAAGGTTGGTTAAATGGCCATGAAGATTAAAAACTACTGAACCAATTTTGAAGAAATAGCTTTTTCGTAAACCAATCGATAGCGACATCAGTCTCGTGCCTAGTTTTTCAGATATTATGCAAGGTAGGACGGACTTTGTTAGTTTATATAGATTCATTTCTATAGGAACATGATCGGTCAAAATAATAATTTAAAAAAAAATCTTCGGTTACTTGTGTAACATCGAAAAGAGAGGGCGAAAGGTCGACGGTCGAAATTGATACCTATCCTCGAAAACAGTTGGTTTTAAGAAACCCCTTTTTATTTTTTCCCAGATAATAATAGTCGTCATCGTCCTGATACTCATCCAGTCGATCATAGCAGGAGTAGCGGTGAAGGTGACAGCTGCAGACGAGATCAGCCTGAACCAGGCGCTGATGGAGTCCTTCCAGCTGGCTAGGGATGGCAACCCTCGCGAGAAGAACATATGGGCTACTACACAGAACGATGTAAGTCAGTTACTCGTGTTCTGGACAAAGCAAAGTCCTCAAAACAAATTATAATTGCGAGTGAAGCAAGCTCATAGTTTTACGCTAAAACGGTGATACAGCACTACACAGGAACAAAACACGCTGAACACGTATTGCGAACGAAGCGAGCTCGTTGTTTCACGTCTAAATAATAACAGAATTCTAAGTTCAAAGCAAGCTAGTTTTTTACGTTTAGGCAAGGTGTTTCTCATTATTTAAAGAACTTCACTGCGCTTTACATATATTCACATACATATCACGCCTTTATCGCTTGAGGGGTAGGCAGAGCATTAACAACCGTAAAAATGCGATCGCTATCGCCACTTGGCGCTTTACGAACCAAGTATTACAAGCAGGCGACGACGGCTTGCTTAAAAAATGCGCCAAGTAGTGGTCGGTTGCTCCACCGGGTCTTTCTCACAAGACCTCCATGTTTTTCAGCTGACATGTTGCGGTGTGTACAGCCCCGAAGACTACCGCCGGCCCGGCTCACCAGCCTACTTCCCGCCCGACGTGCCCATCTCCTGCTGCGCCTCCTACGACCCTCGCAGATCCGAGCTGGTGCAGGAACGGAGTAGGGAGATCTGCAGGTAGATAGAGTAAACAATAGTAACTACAAAAATTTAAAAACACGACTGTTTTCTGATATAAGGCCTATAGCCTATGCCAATCGGGATAATGTAAGGGTTCTTCCAATACAATTACCATTCGAATCTGTTCAGTGGTTAACGAGTTGCAGTACTTTAAAGAATCGCACATTATTTTATACATATATACATGAACTCTAAAAACATTACACTCCTTTTTTGGTGAGGCAGTCGTGTAGAAAGATGAACTTGGCTTCAATTCGGGATATCAATTCTTTAAAGTTACTTAAATTAGTGCTATCACTTTCCGTCAAATAGGTTTGGAAAAGGATAGGAGATATTGACATAAAATACGTGTTGTCTATCAGAATAAGTGACGATGAAAACAATGGAGACTAAATGGACTAGAAATTGCGAAGAACCCAATCTTAAACATGACAGGACTTAGATATCTCCTATCCTTTTCTAAACCTATTTGACGGAAAGTGACAGCACAAATGTAAGGTAAGTTTAGAGAATTTAAATCCCGAATTAATGGCGTTTTACAAACCCTCCATTTAGTGCAGTAAATATTTCTATCCCCGAAAGACCTTCTGAAGGAGCAAAATAAACTAAATTTCAGGATAAATACCCTAAGGTGGGATTACTCACAATTATTATTTTTCTCAGGTCCCGCACCGAATACTACCACGTCGGCTGCAAGGGCTACGTACTCCAGGTCTTCAAGGAGTCCGCCACTTACGTGCTCAGCGTGACCGTTGCCTTGATTGTGCTGCAGGTTAGTTGGGCTTTTTCTTTTCGTGTGGAAAACCTAGCCGTCAAATGACCCGATGAACCCTGGTGTCAGTTAGTGTTCAACCGCCTGCTACTACGGCTGGATTGCTTTACAAACGTCCTCAGATAGCGTCTGGTAGTGACTTGATGGTGAAAACGGAAGATCTTGGCTATGACGTACGGTACCCTGGAGAAGGCTTTCGTCCATCTGTGGACTGCTATAGGCCGATGTGATGATCGAAATACCACTCTGTTTTTAATTTTACCCCGGAGGCATACCGGAAACTGTACCTCATCAGAACATAAAGAAATTTACAGGTGGCTATATGGGTTACTAGATTTCCGCCCAGCGATTTCACCCACTGCCACTCATTTTTCCGAGGAAATAGTTGTTTTCCTGTGGTAAAAAGTGGCCTATGTTTTATTCCAGGTTATACTCTACCTGTGTTCCAAATTTTATATATTATATGGGTTATTTTAACTCTGTTGCGTCTAAACAAGAATAACTATGTGATCCAATCTGATCTGTACCTACCATTGAGGTTGTTACCTAATATGTACATTACATGTGTACATATTTTTATGGCCGTGTGATGCTGGCTTAGAATAGCATCACCCCATACAACCCGTGGGTGTCATAAAAAGCGCCTGAGGGATAAAGTCATCCAGGGATTGGGCAGCAGCATTCCCTGTGGGGGCAGTATCTTGCACTGCGCTCGCCAATCCACTTGCCAAGCGTGGTGGGTATGGCAATACCCTTTAATAGGGGGAGGCCCATGTCCAGCAGTGGATTGTTGTGACTGTTGATGAATGTAACACTTGCCCGGGACATCCCAAGTTTTTCTCCATTTAGGGGTTACCCAAAAATTATGATGTGCTAATATTGCTCCTTAGGTAATTGAAAAACAAATATTTTTAAAACACTTCCCGTATTAAGTATAGGTACCATTTTAGAAAATCTGCAAAATTCTCTATTGCCGGCGCTCTGCCTACCCCGCAAGGGATTATAGGCGTGATATATGTATGTATGTATGTATGTATTTAACCTACGAGTTTCTCTAGTAGCGACAGTCGCAAGTTCAATTCCTGTTTGCAGTAGAATACTTTGCAAGTTTCTTGAAATTGCTTCTTAATTGAATACCAAATTAATAATACACTTCCCGTTTTAGATACTTATACGATTTCCGAAAACTTCCTAATTATTATTTTGAATTACAGATCGTTCAAGTCATATTAATTTCGATATTAAGCCACAAATTCAAAAATGAAGCTGCAAACCAGGACCCGGAAAGCCTTAGAACAGAGGAACCCCCGAATCCAACTCCACCTGTCAAACCAGACAAAAATCAGAAGAAATCAGTAGACGATTCAGGAAAGAAGTAGGAAAAATCGACGAGATGAAACAAACAAACTTAAAAGACTAAAGGATTCTTCTTAGATCTCAAATATTCCTGTTATTCTTTATTTTGTTATAGCAAGCAGCATATTTTGTGGAAATCGCTTCTGTTACGCTTTATTACAATAAAAGCAATGAGACTTATTTTTCTTTGTTATATTTATTTCGCCAAGCGCCATCTATGTTCATATTACCGTACTGCTTGAGGCGCTTAGCACAGTGGGTGTGTGTAGTGGCGTAGTTGTACAGAAGTGCGCAAAAAGTAACTCACATATCTATCAGATGGCAGTAAATTTAATAGTAGGGTAGTAATTTTAATGGTAGTATTAATTCCAGTAGTGTCGATCGTCGCTTCGGTGTCCCACACAAAAATAAGAAGAATTTCAGTAAAATAAATAAAATAGATAAAAAGTAAAATGAAATCATAAAAATTGTAATAGATGAGGCACTTCTGAGCTAACTACATACTTATTTATTTTGATGTAAAAAAAAACTTATTATATTCAGAAGAATGTGAGTTATGTAAGTAAGTAGGAAACATGTAGGAAAATAAGGAAGCCAACATTATTCTGAGGGTACACTACACAATTGCATCGTAGAATTGATACGCTAATTTCATAGTTCTTACAACAAGCATCGGTGGTTCAGTGGTAGAATGCTCGCCTGCCACGCGGGCGGCCCGGGTTCGATTCCCGGCCGATGCAGATTCTTTTTCTACTTCTTATTTTTCGCTTTTGCTTCTTACATTTCTGAATGAAGTTTTTTATTTAAACAAATATTATATAAACACGAATAATTCGAGCAGTCAAACGAGTTGACCATAAATCAAACAATCATTAAGGTTTTGCGTGAAATTCAATATTTTCCGTGTTATCATCGTAATACCATAGATAGACCAATGTAATACTCTGTAGGTACGGTTGAAACTTCTTTGGTGTCAATAGTTTCTAGTACTAAACAGGGTAAAATGGGCAAGCCTCCGAATATTGATATGATGATGACGATGACAATATCCTCAACAACTTTCCTTTCGGAGTATAAGGTAAGTTTGTCAGGAACACAGAAAACAAAAAAAAACGAGCTAAATCCCATGGATACATCAGAATAACTATCAGCCTGTCTGCCTTATGGACGGTAATTGTTTTGTTTTGTAATTTTTTATAATTAAACAGGGTTTAAGGGACAATCTTCCGCATACTTAGGGTGCATGTAGACAATGATACTGAAAAACTTTCCCCTAGAAACATATCTCAGGGAACGACAAACAAAACAAATTTGTCCTCCTTATGGAATCGCGATCAGCTGACTGTTTTTACTATGGGAAGTAAATAATTTTTTTGACGTTTCCTGAAATGTCTCGGAGAGCTATTTACTAGAAACTAGCATAATAAACCCAAAATATTAATAACACGACTGCTTTCTGAGATAAAGCCTAGCCTATGACACTCGAAATTACGTAAAAATTCTCCCGATGCAATTCCCATGCCAATCTGTTCATTGGTTAACGAGTTGCAGCACTGAGAATCGCACATACGAGTATATTTATACATACATACATAATAATTAATTCAAAAAACAAACATTACACTCCTTTTTTAGTTGGGTACTCGTGTCAAAAGTTGTTTAGTTCCATGGTCTTAATACACCCTATCAATCAGTTCGCATCCCGTATTTTAAACTCAAATTATTATTAAAATATGATTTTATTGCAATAGGACTAAAAGTGCAGTAGGGTGACCACCCAGCGTGAAATTATAGACAACCTATCACTTAGGGTTGTGTGTTGTGTTAGGTTCATATCCATGAAACTTTATGATCGTCCCTCATCTACCCCGGTACAGCATGTGTTCCACTAATTTTGAACCATTACTTACTTAGATCAAAATTTATGGAAAACATAACAATAGTGGGTTATTTCTTTACGATCGATACTAAAAAATATTATAAATAATACGTCCTTTTCTCAATTCCTTATCCGTGCCTCAAAAGCAAAAGAACAGAACTTTTATAGGATTACTTTGTTTTACGTTTGCTTGCCTAGGTTAAAAGTCTAGTCAACAGCCGCTTGTAGTTTGTAAATACAATGAAACTTCTCAGGTAACTTTTAAGATACGGCCGTTTATGCTGCAAAAACTCGTGTTTTTTGACCCTCTCAAGCGAAATCAAATTCATTGGGTAGCAACTGTACATTTGGCCAGTACTTAGCTGCTTGTTTTGAGGCAAACGTTAGAGGATCAAAAAAGAAAATAAAAACATTAAATATACGGGTTAAAGAGACTGAAGAAAATATTAAAATTAATGCTGCTAAAGAATGGTCATTCCAATAAGCCATATTTGACAGCTGTCATTTCCATACTAAAAAAGATGTCAATAAAGGAAAATGGACCCTCTGCCATGACATTAGCATGAATCTGACAGATGTCAAATATGGCTTATTGGAATGGCCGTACAGTAGTTCATAAAATGTATCAAAATTACTCGATGTGCATGTTACGGAATCCTTCATGAGTACGTCAGACTCACACACACCTCTCTGGTAATTGAAGATATGGGTGACATATATTCATACTCATACACACACATATCACGCCTATAATCCCTTGCGGGGTAGGCAGAGCGCAAACGGCCGCAAAAAACGGACATTTACACAACGTCTGACAAATATTTGAGGGTCAATTGGAAAATTGTGTATCGCCATAGTGATAGGTTGTCAGCCCATCGCCTAAAATTGCAATACACACCCTCGAGTCACTTAGTCGCCTCTTACGACTCCCACGGGGAAGAAATGGGGTGATGCTATTCTAAGCCGGCATCACACGGTAACATATGACGTAAGTTTTTCACTCTTTTCTTTTGTGCCAACCCTGCTCATTCAAGGGCCCTTGAGCTGTGTGTGAGCATTACAAATAGAGGGCCAATTCCCAATTAAAGTCGCGGCAGGTGGTCCGCTCCGCCAGAGGGCAGCAGTAGAAAAATGGCCGACAATTGATTACCGAACGTAAAGACAACGCCGCCAGCGTCGATAGACTTATAATATGGTGACAGAGAATTAGAACGGGTTATATTCGCGGACTCCTACGCGTGTTAGGCGTGTTTTAGTGGTACAAAGCAGCATACATACATACATACATATATAAATCACGCCTTTATCCATTACGGGTAGGCAGAGCGTTAGCGGTCGTAAAACGGATATTAACACCACGTCTGACAAAAGCTTGAGGGTCAATCAGATAAATGTGTATAACTATAGTGACAGATTGTCAACCCATCGCCTTAAATTGCAATACACATCCCTCGAGTTCCTTAGTCGGCTCTTACGACACCCATGGGTAAGAAATGGGGTGATGCGATGCTGTTGTAAGCCAGCATCATACGGCGCAGTTGCGCAAAGTAGCATGCGCAATATTATAAACTCCGTTTATTTAAGGCTGTCAGTTACATACAAAGTTTGTTTACATTATTGGTCATCCTAATGACAGCTGAGCTGTGAGTTACATACAAAGTTTGTTTACATTATTGGTCATCCTTAAATAAACGGAGTTTAGAGGTTGGTTAGGTACCATCGGGTAGTTCGTCGACTTGATGTCCTATGAATAATTAAAAAAAAGTTATGAGCAAACTTTAAAAAAGCTATACAAAAAAATCAAAAGATTCATGCATCGGCCGGGAATCGAACCCGGGCCGCCCGCGTGGCAGGCGAGCATTCTACCACTGAACCACCGATGCTGTTGCTGGTAAGGATGAAATTAGCGTAGACGTTCTACAATATTAATTAAATAGAAGTTTAGCGCATTGTTAGTCGTTATTGAAGAAGAAAAGTCGAGGCGGACCCTTTATTACAATCTTTTTTTTAATTATGAATTGAGTAGATTTCCGCTTCCAAGCTTTTCGCCAAATGGCCTTTCCCTAATATTAAAATGGCCAAAATTACAGTAGGTATGCTACCTACCCGTAAAAATAGGCCCTAGGTATAATAACAAAATGACCGAAATATCGGGAACTCAATTAAAATAAAACTTTATTTACGTATACTTAGAATAGTTTTAAGTAGATCAAGAGTTTAAAACGAGTCATTACCTACCTATCTCAAAGTTTCTCTCAAAGAAACAATTTACCTACTTACGACTTAAGTACCTACCTACCTACAAATCAGACAATATTCTAGTAAATCGGCATACAGTCGTGATGCCGCAGAATTGGCTGTGTAACTCTATAACGAGCATCGTGACTCGCCGGGATTCGAACCTGGGACCCGACGCGACGACGATGTGGTACCGCTTGATTACGGGGATAGGTAGGTAGTCAGTCGGCAATAGGGTTAAAGAAAGTTTTAGAGATTCTGTAAGTAGGTAGGTACTTGAATGTAATAAAAAAACCTTTATGTGGGTATCGATAAATGCCGTGTGATTCCGCCTAATTACATGTAATTTTGAATGGTAAAAACTATAAAAGGAAATTAATTGGCGTAGTACGGTTAAATACTATCCAATAGTAGGTATGTGGGTTATATTATATTATATATATATTTTTTAATTTTCCGTAGGTTTCTCAAAATAAAATAAAAGGAACCCTGCTTAACCCCAAACAAGCTCCTAAATCAACGTTAAAAAGTAATACGACTGTTTATGCTACAAAACGCGTGTTTTTGACCCTCTCAAGGGAATCAAAATAGAACTATGTTTGGCAAGCAACTTCGTTTTTAGAAAAAACCAAAACTTACATTGTTTAATCTATGAACGGCACATAATTTTTCGATTGTTTCACTTGTTTGTATGAGATCAAACAACGTAAAGTAACTTATCTAGTTATCATTGTTACATCACTCGCATCACAAAAATATGTACATACATTCTTTAACGAAAACAACATAAAAACGAGGATAGGTTCGGAAAGAACAATTACCTTTTTTCATGCTTAGGCTAAGGCATCTAGTGACGTAGTCAGTTCAACGCCTTCTGCAGAGTGCTTGGAAACTAAACTTTTTTTCTAATTCTCAAAAAGAAAACTCCCCATTGTGTTAGTCTTCTTACTTACAATAAAGTTACCCAGAGAGATAGTAAAATATTTATAAATAGGTACCGTAATATATTTTTTTTTTTTTAGTTGAGCTACCTCGTCTACAGAGAGGGTTTAAAATTTCACGGTGGTTCAGGCAAAGTGAGAGCTCCAGCTAAAGTGCATTACAGTCAAGGGCTGAAACGAGGGAGAAGCCAGCAAAATCTACCAGGGTTGCCAGAGGGATGAAATGAATAAATCTACACTAATATTATAAAGAGGAAAGATTTGATTGTTTGATTGTTTGTTTGTTTGTTTGCATCGAATAGGCTCCGAAACTACTGGCCCGATTTTAAAAATTCTTTCACCATTAGAATCCTACATTATTCCTGATGAACATAGGCTATATTTTATACGAGAAAAAAATAGGGATCCGCGTGAAAATTTCGAAATTGTAACCCAACGTGTGAAAAATGGACCAAAAAATATCTTATATCGCGTACGCTGTGGAAATTATTGACAATAGAGCAAAGTGATCTACTACAGTTTTATAGAGGACATCAATATCTATAATATTGTCCCCAATACCATATGTCTAACTATTACAGTTATGCCACAATAACTACATTTTCATTTAAAAATGTACCAACTACGCCACATTATTCGTACCAGTGTAATGATTACATTTCATCATTACTGTATTAAAGAGTGTCAGAATACTAATAGGGTACATGCAGAACATGAAACTGAACAACTTTCCCCTAGGAACATATTTCAGGAAACGTAAAAAATGTGACTTCCCATAGTGAATGCATAGTCAGCTGATTGTGATTTTGTATGAAAGGTCATTTTTTTGGCGTTTCCTGACATATGTTTATAGGAAAGTTGTCCAGTTTTATGTTTCATGCACCCTATCAGTATTCGAAGGGCTGTCCCTTACTCGATATAAAAAGACGACAGAAACATTAAATAATGCATTAAAAAAATCTACACTAAAATAATCATACATACACAAATCACGCCTATTATCCCTTGCGGGGTAGGCAGAACGTAAACGGCCGCAAAAACGGACATTTACGCCACGTCTGACATATGTTTGAGGGTCAATCGGAAAATTGTGTATCGCCATAGTGACAGGTTGTCAGCCCATCGCCTAAAATTGCAATACACACCTCAAGTCCCTTAGTCGCCTCCTACGACTCCCACGGGATAGAAATCGGGTGATGCTATTCTAGGCCGGCATCACACTAAAGTAATAATTATATAATCTACACTAATATTAGAAACAGGATTTTATTTATTGTTTGTTTGAATTGAATAGGCTCCGAAACCACTGGACCGATTTAAAAAAAAAATATAGGCACTGCCATGGGGCTGGCCAGGTTAATCACACGACATGTAACTTTACGCCACCACCACCACCATCTTAAAACAATATTTGTTTCAAATTGAAGTCAAGATTTTTAGAATCCTACATTATCCCTGATGAACATAGGCTATATTAAACTGTCTTATTCCCGGGGGGAAATTGTTAGCGGCGGGTGAAACCGCTGGGCGGGCTGCTAGTACAAAATAAAATTGTTTTATCTACACTCTACGTCTCATAATGTTCGAATTATGAATTCGAAAACAGTTGATAAAGACCTGCTTTATGCATTCTGCCTATTGAGAAATGAAACGAAGTTTTTTTTTGGCAATATTCAAATCGCCATCTTCCGCCGCACCTGACAGTTGTTGTTGTACGTTAATTTTTCAGATGTTGTTCAGTTGTTTTAATAGGCTTTTGTTCTGTTGTAGTTTAGATGTTGTTCAGATGTTGAGCAGTTGTTTACATGTTGTTCAGTTGTTATTCCGACGTTGTTCCAATGTTGTTCAGATGTTGTTCAGTGTTGTTCAGTTTTTGTTCAGTTGTTGTTAACTGGTTGTTCAGTAGTTTAGTTATTTGTTGTTCAGACTCGACATCTAAACAACTGTTAGTATAGAATTTTCGAAAATTCATATAAAGCCATATTACGTTCTCGTATTGAATTTGACCTTGTATCGGGCCTTGCAATCGCCGCCGGTGCGGACGTTTGGTAAAATGTTAAACTGAGTTTATTTTTAGAGTGTAGATAAAAAATAGTGTTTGCAACTGCATATAATTTGCCATTAGAATGCTCGTGTCAAACTATTATCACAGTCGGCTACACCTCGTGTGATAAACAGACACTCGCATTCTAATGACCCCCATTATATGACAGTTGCATAAACTACTATTATTTCAAGCTAAACTAGTTTCAGGGACTCGAGGGTTAGATGTGTATTGCAATTTTAGGCGATGGGCTGACAAGCTGTCACTATAGTGATACACAGTTATCTGATTGACCCTCAAACTTTTGTCAGACGTGGTGTCAGGGATATAGGCGTGATTTATGTATGTATGTATATATGTAAACTAGTTTACCTACCTACCCCGCAAGGGATTATAGCCCTGCTATGTGTGCATGTAAATTCACAGTAGTTCAGACATACTGAGTGTTTCTGCTCAAGTGAATCACATACAGTCAAGGGCTGAAACGAGCCAGTAAAATCTACCAGGGTTTTAGCAACACTTGAAGATTGTCTAGAAAGTTTCCCAGGCGTCGTGTGCCATGGTATCCGATTTTTGTATTGGATGTCAAACTCCTTTCGTTAATCCATCCAGCAAATCACCAGAAAATCATTCCGCCATCCTACCTCGCGTTTTAAACACCGTCCGAGACACGTCCTTTCGGAAGAGGATGATGAAATCCCAGTATTCGCTGCTGCATCCATTGCGAGTAGATCACACTCTTTCTTTAAAAGGTACTTTCGATGTGGAAAATTCGATGAAGAGCCTTTCGATGAAGAATGCTTTCGAAGTAGGTTACCTTCGATTTTAAGTTCGTTCGATGTAAAGTATCTTCCATGCCGAGTGTTCGATGTTGCGGTCGTCAATGTTAAGACTTTCGATTTTATAATCCAGACCCCACTCCACAAGCTCCTCAAGCAACTGACGCCCCTATTGGTACGCCTTAGGGTCGGAATGGAACTCGGTACTCTGTCTCTGCGGAAACCCAGTCGTGGGCGTTAGGAAGATATACTTACTTACGACATTACATCGGCGACGGCCGATGTGGCGCAGTGGTAGAACGACTGCCTGCTACGCAAAGGTTCCGGGTTCGATTCTCGGTGGGACACTCACAAAGTTGGTATTTTTCACTTTGTGAATTTGTTCCCGGTCTGGTTAGGACATTGCAGGGTGAACCAACGGATTGTCCGAAAAAGAAATGGTTCCGTGCTTCGGAGGGCACGTTAAGCCGTCGGGCCCGGTTGCTGTCTATGATTACTTAGACGGTGGTCGTAACACAACCATGTCAGAGGCCTACTACTAGTAGTAGGCGGCGGTTGAAAAACTCTGACACTAGGGTTCATCGGGTCGTTGGACGACTCGGTGTCCCACACGAAAAGAGAGAGAGACTTACTTACAATTTGAAAATTTACTTCAGTTCACGAAAATGAAATAAGTAGTAGAAAATTTAATTAGCTACCTGATTGTCAGTGTTTTTAAACTACCTGACGCATCCCTAGGTTATCCTCATCATGTCCTCCAACTACCTGACCCAGTTTTACTGGAGCACTGATGCATTCGTTGCAAATTTGAAAAGTATAAAGTATACAGGTAGGTAGATATTTGCCGTGTGATGCCGGCTTAGAATAGCATCACCCCATTTCTTACCCATGGGTGTCGTAAAAGGCGACTAAGGGACTCGAGGGTGTGTATTGCAATTTTAGGCGACGGGCTCACAACCTGTCACTATAGTGATACACAGTTGTCTGATTGACCCTCAAACTTTTTTCATACGTGGTGTTAATATCCGTTGAACGGCCGTTAACGCTCTGCCTACCCCGTAAGGGATATAGGCGTGATTTATGTATGTATGTATACAGGTAGGTATAGGTACGCATCCATAGTAAGTAAAAACTCAATATTACACACGAATACATGATAATTAAAAACAGAAAATCTTAATGTAAAGTGCGCAAAGGCGTCTTATAAGCTATAAGCCATCTCTTCCAGACAACCTTTGGGCAGAGGAAAGCGGTAAAGGAAGCAGAGAAGTGCATGAACATAAAAGAATTAGAGCTATACATAACAACAAGCCTACATTCGAAGACCTACATATTCTGCTGTCCACTGCTGGACATGGTTCTACTTGAGTATTGCTACACTCACCAATCAGAAATCGGATTGACGAGCGCAGTGCATGATGTTACTTTCACGACATCCATTGGTAGATGGGGCTGATGTTAATCTAAGCCGGCATCACATGGCAAGGCAGACTTTACAACGTGATTCTGCAACAAGGATTGTTTTCGGTTAAGGTACAGGTTTAATCTATCGGTATAATATTGGTACCGGTATTCGTTTTAAACATAAACTGAAAAACGTTATTATATTGGTTACGGGACCAGTAGAAAAAAGTGCCGTGTGATGCCGGCTTAGAATAGCATCACCCCATTTCTTACCCATGGGTGTCGTAAGACCCGACTAAGGGACTCGAGGGATGTGTATTGCAATTTTAGGCGATGGGCTGACAACCTGTCACTATAGTGATACACAGTTATCTGATTGACCCTCAAGCTTTTGTCGGACGTGGTGTTAATGTCCGTTTTACGGCCGTTAACGCTCTGCCTACCCCGTAAGGGAAATAGGCGTGATTTATGTATGTATGTATGTAGAAAAAGGTAGAGAATAGCGGTTCCGCTACCGAAACAATTTCGATATTGAAATATACAGCTCTATCAAGCCAAGTTGCGGAATCGTAGATGTTCTTAAAAAACCGCTTTGAAAGCAAAAAATTACGTTAAAAATAACGATACCTACCGTTAATGATGCAGTTACAGAAAATTTTGGTACCTCTCTCTCTTTTCGTGTGGGACACCGAGTCACCCAACAGTCATTTTGGCACCGAAACGTGATGATATCGCAATGTTTCGGTTTGAGGTTACCTTTTACCGTTTTAACCGAAATATTTCGGTCATACAACCCCTGTTCAACAAGCCCTTTGTTACGGAGCCAGGATCTCGGATGAAGCGAGCTGATGAAGGACGTGAGCCGCAAACCGATGCAGCTGATTGGGCCCTTGTTATAACCGAGGAGTTGGAAACAAAATTTACTAGTTCTTACCCTACAGTGCGAAGCAAAGTTGTTCCACTAGATATAAAAGATACAAGATTGACAAGTCTGTCTATATTAAAGGGTAAAATTTTACTAAAGTAAGGCCATCCCAATATGCCATTTTGACAGCTGTCATCTCTATACTAAAAGAGATATCATAATATGACTAATTGGGATGGCCATACTGTAGAGACAGATGATAGTGTAAACTCAAGACGGGCTGGTGTTATGGAACAACTTTCTATAAGGAGCATTATATCGAAATATGAAAAAATTCAAATTTGATCACACATACAAAATTGCCGATCAACCGATTTGAGTTAGGTACTATGGAAGCTCATGTATTTTTTATCGTATTTCGACTTATGTTCCTTGGGAAAAGTTGTTCCTTATCACTAGCCGGTCCTATGTTTTCAGTACGGGTCCCTAGCAAATGTAATTTGATATTAAATATTTAAAAAAAACTTGTTCCTTCATAAACCGCAGAGTGAGGCAAGATCACCTAGATGGTCGAGGTCGAGAGATCGCAAATTAATTTCGTAAAAGCTTTTGGCAGATGGATATATTGCTATAGGTAGGTAATGAATGAAAGCTAAGTAAAAAACCAAGAAAACCTGAGGAAAAGCCATCCTTTTACTAAGAGTTTTGTTCATACATACACACATATCGCTTATCCCTTTCACACTCACGGGAAAGAAATGAGGTAATGCTATTCCAAACCGACATCACACTTCATGTGAGCTTTTAGACGAATATCCAGATACTGACATTTTAGCAGACACATGGTCAAGATCATGTAATAAGTATTTAGGGTTATGTGAGAGGATACATAGATACATACATATATCACGCCCACTATCCCTTGCGGGGTAGGCAGAGCGTAAATGGCCGCAAAAAAGGGACATTTACGCCACGTCTGACAAATATTTGAGGGTTATTCGGAAAATTGTGTATCGCCATAGTGACAGGTTGTCAGCCCATCGCCTAAAATTTCAATACGTCGCCTCTTACGACTCCCACGGGAAAGAGATGGGGTGAAGCTATTCTAAGCCGGCATCACACGGCCATGTGAGAGGATATAATGATGTTATTCAAGTTATTGTTAACATTCTAATTTTATTATTATTTTAGTTGTAATCTCAATATGATCTCATTGTTTTATTTACATACATAGATTTAAGGTTAAACCTGTTACCGTGTAATGTTTTTTAAATAAATAAATAAATGTGAGGAGTTTAATTGATGGTTTGGAAATACTGAAGCACAAGACTAATAAAAAGCTTTGACCAAACACTGCTACCAAAAAAACAAAAAAATCAAAACAACTGTCTATGCGAAAGCAAGTATCTCCTCCACTATCCACGATACTCATCTGTTATTTGTCCAAAGAAATCCCATCGCAATCCACCGAGGACCCTGCTCTGAAACCTGTTCCAAGCGAACCTTCTCAGGAGTTCCGGGACGGTACACCTGACATTTTCGTAATAGACCCCTTTGGCGTGCACGTGTGGCGCAGCTTAAGGGGCTGGGCAGACGGACTGCGGTATCAGCAGCAACGCAACTGCTTATTGTTTACCTGATTGCCTCAGATAACTTACATCCGATGTTGAACAAACGGAGCAAAACTCTCCCTTAGAAATAAGGTGAGAATTTAGACCATCTGCGTCAGGCCTATCAAGACCGATGTTGAACAAACGGAGCAAACTCTCCCTTAGAAATAAGGTGATAATTTACACCTATTGCGTCAGGCCTATCATGACCTACGCCAGTGTAACCTTTGCTCACACATCTGAAAATGCTGCAGGTCATCGAAAACCGTTTCATACATAAGACAACCGGGACAATTAGGCTGGTTATTTGAAGAACCACACAAACTTCTCCGGGTGACCTCCAGCTCCCCAGGTCCCCACCAAATAGTTAGGTGTAGATTTTAAAACAAGGCGTAAAATCCGGTAATCACAGCTGACTTGCAGGCGTTTATGAGCTGTCGACCTCCGTGAAGAAGACTGTCTAAATCAGTAGAAACGTAGAGTTTAATTGAACCGTGAACCAAATAAAAACAAGTAATTTACAATAAAATGGATCACGGACACGCACGTTGGTAAATTATTTCAATTTCACGGGATAAATACTTGAGTGATGTCGACAGACATACCTTTTTATATGATATCGTAAGTTTCAAGTGACACTTGGCCAATGAGAAGGGTACTGTACGTATTAAAATTACTGTGAACCTCACAAAACTAATGCCAAGTCTGCTTTATTGCATTCTGCTTTTCATCATAAAACAAATAATAAGAATAACTGCAAGAAGCTATCTCCCATATCCCAACTTTTCAGTTTTGTACCTTCTTATGCCTTCTTGAAGTCCGTCTACACAGACCCATAATAAAGCCAAGTTCACCATCTCGAAGGTTTTCATGTTTGCAAATTGTAAACTGCGGTGGGAACGGCCGTGTTATTGTATGGGAAATTGTCTGTTGCATGTAATGTGAATATGGTCTAAGCACGGTGGATCGTAAGTGCGTATGGGATTTGCTGGTGAATCAAACTTTTGTGAGATTTGGTACATGGCGTATCACTGTTTAGGCGAATAGCACTATATGGCAACGGCATGCAGGAATTGCAGAATGCGTAAGTTGCAGAAGGCCCGAAACCACGTTCTATACAGGGAGTAACTAAAAGGGTATAATACAACAGACCGAAAGGAGTTCAAGGTACTCATGAAACTCAATATCTTTTCTTTGGGACATAGGTCAAAAGATATTTTTGAAAATAGGGACTTCCATACAAAATTGCCGAGCAGCTGAGTAGTTTAAATTTAGTTTGGGAGGTCTAATTGTTTTTTTCATATTTCGACCTATGTTCCATGGGGAAAGTTGGCTTGTCATACTCTTTTGTTACTGCTTGTAGAAGCTCTTGTTGGCTTCTTTCTTACTTTTTGAGTGGGACATAGAGTGGGACATAGTACTACCTACTACCAGTAGGTAGGCCTCTGACAGGGTTACGTTCAGCTTTTGGCGAAAGTCTATCCGTCCAGTCCAGCAGTAAACGTCTCATCTCAACTAGCGATGATGACGATTACGATATCGATGACTTGGACAACAACTATATCGCATTCATTTTTCTATCTAACAATTACGCAGAATGGGTACCAAAGGTCGCACACGATATGAGTAAGCCGTGACGAAAGCAACCCAAGACTAATACAAAAATACAGTTGTCGAAGATTACAGGGAAGGCTTGTGGGAATAAAGCTGTGAGACCACACAACATATCACACGAACACGATAGTTCTAAGAATTCTGGACATCTTCGAGATACATTGGCGCGTTTTAATCCAATGCATGCAACGTTTCCTAGTCACAAGCAGCAATGGTATTCGAATAAGCAATGTTGCAACCTAAAGCGTGTTAGGCGTATAGTAATGAAGACACTTTCTGAGGGACAAAAGTCAAAGGTTTGCAATACCCTCTAATAGGAGGTGCGTTTGAAATGATTTATGGGAAAATCCGCTCTTTGTTACTTGCTAGTTAGACTGTTATAAACCTTAATGTAGATATTGTTCGAATGCAGCACAATTTTCATGATTGTGAACTTCTATAAATAGGGTGAATGGAAATTCGATACATCCCTTGGAAGGGGTGAGAGGGGAGACCATTTCCAACATATTCCATCCATAGAACTATGGATAAAAAATAAAAAGATTTTGGACCTTTGATTTTTGGCGAAATTTTATGATGGGCCTTATTCAGTTTCTTTCTGCTCTTTCTTAAGCAGATTTCTGCTTCAATGCTCATATGAAAAACCATTAAGAAGTAGTTTTTTTTTACTTTCATGGTTAGATGACGAACCAGTAAATTAATTTATGTGTTTTTTGTAGTTACTTTTTACAACAGAATAGGTACCATAAATACAACTGACTATGTATGGTCCGTCATATATTTCGCAAAATCAAAGGTCCTAATAATGATTTCCTACCCATAGCTCTATGTAAGTATATGTTGGAAATGACCCACTTACCCCCTTCAGGGTTTCTCACTGAGCTAGCAACATCATTATAATTCTATATAAGTACGTATATTTATTCTACTCCTGCACATAGACCTCTCGTGTACACATTAAGGCCACTGTGAACGATCTTATGTTAGCCTCATCCACTTTTTTCAATCCATCCTGCGAAGACGATCGGTCCACCTAACCTGTCCTATACTAGGATTACATAGGTAGTAGTTGCGATACAAGGTTTCAATGCAATTGTGGCCTTTAGCGCAACAAACGATGAAATCACCTGGCATAGAACCTACAAACACATCAAATTGCCTTTCGCATTGAGCGCCATTTACACAGAGCAACACTTGACAGGTGAAGACAGACATAGCGGGACACACGTCCGAGTTATCTAGACGCCTCGACAGGTAGTAACAAAATGGGCAAAATGGAAGGTATATGAATAACTTTCCCCATGGAATATGGTTCATTTTATGCCTTCTCTGCCGTTTTATGCCGTGTAATGCCGGCTTAGAATAGCATCAATGGGAGTCGTAAGAAGCGTCTAAGGGACTCGAGGGTGTATATTGCAATTTTAGGCGATGGGCTGACAACCTGTCACTATGGCGATACACAATATTCCGGGTGACCCTCAAATGTTTGTCAGACGTGGCGTAAATGTCCGTTCTATGCGGCCGTTTGCGCTCTGCCTACCCCGCAAGGGATTATAGGCGTGATATGTGTATGTATGTGTTATGCCTTCTCACTACACTAGGTCTGCTGTAAGAGATTTATTTTTAGAAATAAGCTGACCTGTTGTGTATTGTTATGTATATAGGTTATGTCCTTTGTGTTATATTGTGTACAATAAACGGTTAAATAAATAAATAAATGGTTCTATATATTGAAAACAATTTGGACCTCCCATGTAAAACTGCCGATCGGCTGGTTAATTTACTATGGAAGGCCCAATTAATTTTTTATATATCCAACTATATTCCATGGGAAAAGCTGTTCAGTTTTATGAGTCCCTTGATCTCGTTTCGGCATGTTATATTTTTTTTACTCCTTGTATAGAAAATAAGATTAAGCATGTCTTGTAAATTTCAAATTTCTGCAAATCACACACACACACACACATATCACGCCTATAATCCCTTGAGGGGTAGGCAGAGCGTAAACAGCTGCAAAACACGGCCATTTACACCACTTCTGACAAATATTTGAGGGTTATTCGAAAAATTGTGTTTCGCTATAGTGACAGGTTGTCAGCCTATCGCCTAAGACACACCCACACCCTCGAGTCGCCTCTTACGACTCCCACGGGAAAGACATGGGGTGATGCTATTCTAAGCCGGCATCACACGGCAAAATCGGCACGGTTTTCTGCAAATCAGCTGAAAGAAAATCCTTTGTAGAGGTAAATTGTTGTGTTGTGCTGTCATTCTTTGCATTGGTATACATCTCTCTTGTGTACAATAAACCGATAGTTCATAGCATTAGGTCCGAACCCAAAAAGCAACCTTAAAGTGCTACTTTGAGAGCTTTACCAAGGTATGCGAACGCTGAATCTAATAATCACTATAAGTATTGCAAAGATATTGATTGCATTGCATCACACTCGACTTCTTTTACATCCAAATTCAATTCAAATTTTGTTGTGTGTGGACTCAGGATCTTGCAAACAACCATCGACGTTAGGAAGAGTTCTCCAATAACCAATATCTCGAATAGGTCCCCTTTGTTTGACCTAATGTTTATACTCCTAAAGTCGATTGTCCTCATATTCAATTATCCTAGTGTTCGATTGTCCTCATATTAATAATCCTAACATAATGTTTGTCCTAATGTTCTTTAGTCCTATTGTTGATGTGCCTACATTTTAAAGCCGCTAATTTTGATTCACATATCACTCATCAGTAGTCCTTATAAGTAGTTAATCTGAAATGTGCTATCAGTACATCAACCTATAATGGATTTGCTTATAAATTGTATGAAAAATTACTTCAAGTTGATTCCTCAAAGGGGCAGATTGATATGCTGCTGTGAGTACCTACTTAACCTTTTAAATTTTTATGCAAACGCAAACTAAATTCTTTCGGCCCCATATTCAATTGTGATCCAAATTATCGTTCACAAATATAGTTTAACCGACAAGTTAAAATTAAAATAACAACGTTCGTACAGTATGTTGTGCACTTACAATGGCTTAGTTATTTGTACAAGTCACTTTGGTTGTTGTTTATTTGAGGATTCTATAAGATATCAAATTTTACTATTATGGATAAAAAGGCCTATTAAATTATGACATGATGTGGCTTTATAAGTTAGGATAAAAAAAAATTACAAAGAATATAAGGAGTATCGAAATTAGGATGATAGAGCATTCGAACAATCGATAGTTAGAACTTTAACACACACATACACATATCACGCCTATAATCCCTTGCGGGGTAGGCAGAACGTAAACAGCCGCAAAAAACGACCATTTACACCACGTCTGACAAATGTTTGAGGGTTATTCGGAATATTGTGCATCGCTATAGTGACAGGTTGTCAGCCCATCGCCTACATTGCAATACACACCCTCGAGTCCCTTAGTCGCCTCTTACGACTCCCACGGGAAAGAAATGGGGTGATGCTATTCTAAGCCGGCATCACACGGCACTAGGACTTTAAAGGTGGGGATAAACCACTTTAGGTTCATCAATTTTAGGTCAAATGATTATGCTTCGATTTTAGTTGGGCATTGAACACCCGTCTTCGGTATCGAGTGGCACTTTACCTATATCCGATGCTGATCCCAGCTGTGTTAGACGAGAAATCTCCAATTTTTCGTATATAATGACATATTTTCTGTTGCGTCTACATGTGTTAGAGCATCTTCAAGTGCCATAGTTCAACATAACATTATACCTCTATTAACAGCCACTACAGTCCATTGCTGGATATGAACCTCCCCGTATCGGGGGGTATTCCCATTCTCACCACGCTTGGCAGGCAGGTTGGCGGGTTGGCGAGCGAAGTGCAAGATGTTGCATTCACAAGGAACGCTGCTGCCCATTCCCTGGATGATTTATCCCTTAGCGGGTTTTTACTTTTTCCACGGGGTGAGGCTATTTTAAGTTAAGTAAGAGTATTCCGACGCCAGATATAGTTCTTTTTTTAATGATTTCTAGCAATAGTGTATAACAGTTAAGTTTCTTGCCCTCTTCTTCTTCTTGGCGTGTCGAAGACGAAACTGAATTTCCTTTGACTAGTATGTAACCTCTGTAGATACCCAACAGAAACATAGTCGACTTAGTTAAAACCCGAAAGGACTCATCTCAATTTACAAATGTCAATACTCTTCGTGCCGGTTCGCAAATTCGCTCTGACAGGTCCCAAACACAATCAAACTCGTTTTTCACAGAATCCGAAACCCTCCCGATCTGGGGTAGTGGGTCGCCCGCCGCCCCGAGGGATGCCCCGCTCCTGCAGGTGCAAAACTAGGGCAAAGGATCATCGCGGTTTTTTTCTTGGGCGGGTACGATGTTAAAGCCCTTTTTTTGCCGATCTCTACCTTTGTTTGTTTGGATTATTGAAGATAGATTCTGCTTTTACAAGAACCTTTGACTCTGTGGCAGTATCTTAAGCCTTCCAAAGTGATGAATGAACCTGCGAAACACATAAAACCTGCTAAGATAGAACGACTCAATAATTCATTCTGATTATTAGCTAATCGGTTGCGCTGCAAAATAAATGATCCCTCTAACAAAGCCGGCGACGGTCCCATTCAGGTCTGCAAGTAGCAACTATGAGAAGTGGTTGACACCTAAAATTTATTAATACTGAGCACACCACCGGCTGCATATTGCAACGAACGAGCTAAGCAAGCCAGCCAGTGCCAGCCAGCCAGTCACAGTCAGTCTCCGCGTAACGCTCGCCACGGGGTGACGCGTGTATGCGGCCAGCTACAACATTCGATTCTCGATTGTCGATTTTCGTCGCAAATCGATCGAGTCGGTGTTTTCTTTTTAATTTTATCAACGCCTGTGTTCTAATTTCGAATATAGTAGCGCACCAAGCGTTTGTTGGTAAACAGTGAGCTGATTGTGAAAGAGTGTTTATTTTGGACGCCGATTACGTGTTTGAAGTTCCAACCAAACATCTGATCGTGCACTTTGTGAAACAGTTGATCGGGAACTGGTGTATTTAGTGTTGTGTTGTGAAAGAGGTGGTGATAGTGTTAGTGATGAATGAGGTTTGATTCAATCAACATGTTCGGAGTATTCATTAGACGGTGGAAACCTAAAAGGTTTGTGCTCTACATTTGCTAATTTAATTAAGGCATTAGAGTAAGAGGTGATAGTAGTCATTGAAGTAGATATTTATAGTGCTGCAGCTAACAAGGAAGTAGCATTCTTACGTGCACATATTTCACGCGTACAATTAGCGAATATTGAGTGGCAAGGTGTGCCTGTAGCTCACACTAGTTTTCCAAAATATCTGGGCATTACTCTGGATAGGTCACTTACCTTTAGTAAGAATTGCCAAAACATAAAAAAGAAGGTGCACACTCGGAACAATCTATTAAAGCGCCTTACTTCTACTGGATGGGGAGCAACACCTCATGTTCTGCGGACTACTGGGCTGGCGTTATCCTTTTCTGCAGGCGAGTATGCATGTCCTGTATGGAGCCGTTCAGCTCATGCAAAGCTGGTGGATACAGCCTTAAATGAGACTTGCCGGATCATAACTGGTTGCCTGAAACCGACCCCGGTTAGCCAACTGTACCCACTAGCCGGAATAGCGCCTCCAGTTGTTCGTAGATCTGTGGCTAGCTCCTTTGAAAGAGCAAAGATGGAGTCAGATGCACGGCATCCTTTGCACGACCACATCCCAGTGACACAACGGCTGAAAAGCCGTAATGGCTTTGTTAAGTGCGTCACTCCTCTTTGCACAGACCCCGAACAAGCGAGGTGCAACCTTTGGCAGGAGGGGGTGACCCTACCAGATCCTTTCGTCCCGATTGCTGAGAGCTTGCCGCCTGGCCATAATTTGCCATGGTCGGTTTGGAAATCTTTAAATAGACTTCGGACTCAGACCGGCCGGAGTAAGGAAAACATGACCAAGTGGGGCTTCTTGGAGGGTTCCGATGTAGGTTGTTTGTGTGGTGCAGTTCAAACAATGAACCACCTAACATCGTGTCCTGAGTGCCCTAGCACCTGCACGCAGGACGATCTTATGACAGCGTCTGTCAGCGCTGTCAACGTAGCCAAGTTCTGGGCCGCGACGGTGTAGTGTCTGCCATCGACACGCTAAGAAGAAGAAGAAGCGAATGTGTGTACGTTGTTGTGCGATTCGCTCCAGAAACTTTCTACTAACTACATAGAGATAGCAAGAAGAATTGATTATTTTCTGATACGGAAAGGTTTTTTATCGTGCAAGAACCGTTCATGCGTATCTGAACTTGGCATTACCACTGCTGTAAACCTTGACCCTTGCAAGTCAAATTGCTAATTTAAAATGTCGTAGTTGCTTGTATACTTTAAGCCACTTTGCACCTACATTGAATTATAGTAATTAACATAAAGGATGGTATTGAAATTTTGGAACGTTACATTCATTACATAGTATAAGCAGCATACTACAGCAGAATTATTAATTGGTCGCTGGGAATTAGTTGCAAAACTATCCCGGTAGATTGAGACGTGCCACGAGTTTCTGGTATTAATATACATTTGCAAAATTTCGCCAAGAGTAGCTGAGCGGTGGTAGCCCAGTCGGTAGAGGCGTCGCTACTAGAGATAAAAGTCACAGGTGCGGTGCAATTTTCCAAAACATACCTATTCACTTATTTGTAAGAAGACCTTCAGTTCATGTTTCACGTTTTCAGGCCAGTTGCTATGTTTCAATTTTACAGCCATGTTTATTGTTCAAAGAAACGCGTAGGAGTGCCATAAAACACCGATTATGGAAATGGCCTGACCTATCGATTCAGTGAAAGGTACAATTTGACGGACGAAATTCAAGATATCCATGCCAATTTAGTAACGGCATCAAAAATGATTGATGGGTTCAATCTAAAGAATAATTTTGAAGAATTATGAACTGTGATTGCAAAATTATAGCACGTGCAAAATTTTATTTTATGATGGGAAAGATACGCAGTCACGCAGGGATCAATACTGGCGCCGCTTTTCTTCTTATTTTGTTGATCAAATTTGACCCAGTTAAGACATTGAAAGTCAGGTTGTGGAGATTTTGGAAGAGTACTGAATAACTACAATGTTGAAAGTACCTCTGTTCGTCATAATAGGCAATGATTACCTATTGTTGAGGTCGATTTGTGAATTTATGTCAAGAGTAACAAACGGTGGAAAATAGATCAAAATAGATAGGTATGTTGCAGTTTATTGCAATTTGCACTCACTGATCTGGGTACATATTGCTCACTTAATAACTTTTTGCGAGCTTAGTTTTCAACGGGTCGTTCGTGGACTTGGCGTCCCACACACGAGAAGAAGTGGTAAATTGAAAACGAACTCTATTTTAATTGAAATAAAATTGATAATAGTGACCATATCGACTTTAGTATTATTATTATTAAATTAAGCTACATTTAATTATAAATGTTCAGCTCATAACAAGCGCGAAAAATTGCGCTAGATATTTGCAGGCCATTGCTTTAACGACGAAGCTGTTTAATGAGAAATGCTATAACAACGTGTTTAATTTCACCGGCTCTGCAATTTTCACTTCGTTATCGTATTTCAGTCTACATGTGTGCAATGCAGTGTTACATTTCTTGCTTTCTGCTTTTTCTATTTCTTCGTCTTGGCGACTAAATCCTGTAATGAAGAAAATAATATTATCTTCAAATTAGGAAACGCAGTTCCTCATTTCATCTTGGGGCAGGCCTGTGTCACTCCGCGTGTAGGTATTGAAAACATACCTCCAGGCGGCGGCCACTGCGAAAGGGCTAATCTAGCGGGCTGCCGCAAGCGAAAGAAGTCACACGTGTGCGCTATTTGTTTAACTTTCTCGACAATTTTTTGCAAGATGGACAGACGAAAACATACATACATACATATATCACGCCTATAATCCCTTGCGGGGTAGGCAGAGCGTAAACGACCGCTAAAAACGGACATTTACGCCACGTCTGACAAACATTTTAGGGTCATTCAGAAAATTGTGAATCGCCATAGTGACAGGTTGTCAGCCCATCGCCTAAAATTGTTCGTCGTCGCCTTTTACGACACCCACGGGAAAAAAATTAGTATACATTATAATATTATTATTATTAGTATACATTTTATTATTATTATGTTGGTATTCTTTTCGGATCTCGGGCCCACAGGGACCCGGTCCTTTGAGGCATGTGTGGGGCCAAAGCCAACAGCACAGAGGCCTTTTTTATACCAAATAATGTGTTGTGATGTGTACATCAAGCGGATACTTGCTCTGTCTGCACTATAGAAGTACTCGTACACCCAGAGCCAGCACCCGCCTGATGCAAGGACTATTGCAGGTTTATTACTTCATTGAATTAAATCTTCGGCAATAATCGTATAGCATATACAATTATGCTGCTAGGTCTTAGACTACATGAACGTACTCGTCGCTGCCTGCTGCGTGCCCGCCAAAAGTAGGAGTAAACGCTCGTGTTGTGCGCTAGATGGCGCACAACACGAGCAAGCACGAGCGGGTTGCTTACTTCGAGTAGTTTCTCGAAGTAAGCAACCCTAGACCGCGGCTCATATTCCCTCAAAAAAATATTTGGCAGGTATGCAAATGAACACGTGGTTGACAGGAACGCGAGCTAAATTAAATCATATTGTCTATCAGATTGAGTACATTTTTTTTTTTAAAACCATTGCGATGTAAAGCTTCTGTAACGCTAGTTACTAGTTATTATTCTGTGCTTGGGGTCGAATTTCATTTGCGTATTTCATTAATGGAATTTCGGATCCAACGGCTTTTCGAGTGAATTTTCATTTATTCAATAATCAGCAACTTAAATTTTTGCAAGTAGGAAGGTAGGTATTATGTTCCGACTTTAAAAAAGATACACCCCTAGTGTACCCACTGCCGCAAGACCAAGGTGTTCGATCAGAGCTTCCTACAAATAATGACCTACGAAGCCGAAGGGTGAAACCTGACAGTAAAACTAGCCCACCGGCTACATGTCACTCAGAGAGCTATGGAAAGGTCTATGCTCGGTATTTCTATAATGGATAGAGTCCGGAATGAGACTATTTGTCAAAGGACCAAAGTAACGGACGTAGTCTGGAAGTGTGGAAAAACTGAAGTGGCAGTGGGCTGGGGATAAGTAAGCGGATTCTCAAATGGAAGCTACGTCTTGGTAAGTGTAGCGGTGGTTCAACCTTAGACGCCCTCAAGTCAGATACAACATTGACTTAAAAAGTGACTGGATGACGAGAGATCAGGCGTACCCTGTAGGAGACCTACGTCTAGCAGTGGACTGCAATAGACTGATGTATACTATACCCGCTATTGTAATATTTTATCACAAGTTTTGAACTTTAAGTGAAGAATTAAGGTTCAAAATCATTGGTTCACATGCTCTACCGTTGTAGTTGAGGTAAGATATTATAAGATACACGTGTCTCAGTCTAGATAATAATCTGAAGATGAAATTATTTTTGCCTATAGTAGAGTAAGCAGTAAGGTATTTAAAGCTGCTTGGCTAGTCACCAAATTATTTATTGCTGGTGCTCATCCATTGAAGTGCACCAAGGTAACTTCAGAATCGCCGGAAACCATTTTATGGGTCACTAAATCTTAGTGATAGAGAGGAGTAGGTCAAATGTGTTGCGTAAGAGTTGTCTGGAAGAAAATTTATGGGATTGAAGCTGTGCAATAGACATACAAATATCACTCATGTAGGCATAGCGTAAACAGCCGTAAAAAACGAACATTTACGCCACGTCTGACAAACATTTGAGGGTCATTCTCTAAATTCTGTTTCACCATAATGACGGGTTATCAGCACATCGCTTAAAATTGTAATACACATGTAACCCTCGAGTCCCTTACCTGCCTTTTACGACACCCACGGTAAAGAAATGGAGTAATGCTCTTCTAAGCCGGCATCACACGGAACATTGAAATTATGATTGTAAAAGTGAACTAGTTTTTCAACTGTATCAACTTATTTAACTGGTTTAATTAATATCTATTCACCAGGTCACAAAATTATAGAATTCTCATTGACAATCACTATCAAAACTTCCTTAGAGCGGGTGAATGACTACGATTTTATAGATAACTAGCTCTTACCCGCGCCGCTGCCCGCTTATGTGGTGATAAAAACGACCTTAAGTGTTAATCCATGTTACCTTCTATATGTGTGCCAAATTTAATTACAATCGGTTCAGTAGATTTGCGTGAAGAAAACAAACAAACTTTCGCATTTATGATATTAGTAGGATAATATTATGATAATGACTTAGGCGATAATAAACGTACGATAAGATATTTTTTATGCTGGCTTAGACCTTGAAAGCGAGCATTGTTATGACATAGATAACGTAACATGCCATCAAAAATATAAGTTTCTATAGCAATATGTGTCGACGCCATACAAGACCAGCCACTAAGATGATTCTGGTCGAAACACGATAAGACAAGATAAGATAATTCTTTAGACAATAAACTTACTATAGATATAGGTACACTTATAATAATAAGTTTTCTTTATTTAGGCAATAAACCCATCATACAATATGTATGATACAATGCATATAATAACATAAAAAAAGACAATGAAATAAATAATAAAATATTTTTCATACAAAATGAGGCTTGCCTATTTTCCGAGCTAAGAATTTAAATTCCTGTATCTCAGGTAAACAGATAGCCGACATAACTATTATCTTTAAATGGAACAGAAGAAAAATATATAATGCAATAAAAATAAACTTATAAAAACAAATTATACAATTGCATGAGTAATGTGTTATTTTATGATGTAGATGAGAGTTTGGGCTGAAAATCTTTAAAGTCTTATTCGATATTCCTCTACGCAGTAGCTGATATAGATGGCGATTGTTAAATGTAGTATTATATACCTAGCGTAAGTACCTGTCAGTGCTAAAAATGATTTATTATTTTCTGTTACATTACAGTTAGGTATTTCTTCAACATCAATCTCTACTAGAAGCACATCAATCATAAATCAGAATTTTGCAACGTAAACACTGTCATGAAGCCGTTCTGTTATAAAATAGTGTGTAGTGGTATAGACCTCGGACGGTATAGTGGTTCTTACCCAACAATTTGGCATAGGCACATAATTATATACTATTGTAATGATTTAAGTAAAAGTATTTGGTAGTCTATCACTTTGTAAGATTGTTTTCAGTTTAGATGGAAATTGCAGCCTTAACCACCTTCACTCATTTTAAGTATTAGATCGGGTCTATCGCGATAGTATTTAGGTAAATATTAGTAATTTACCTGTGTAACTGGGTAAATATTAGTAATTTACGCGATAGATCCGGTCTAATACTTTAAATGAGTGAAAATGATCGCGAGTGCTTTAAAACTTAACCACCTTATTGTAGTAAGTAAGAAATATTGTTTCGTGCTTCGAAGGACATGTTAAGCGGTCACGATTCTGTCTATGCTTTTTTTTAAGACTTCACTCTTCCATTTTAGCACTGAGGCTTTGAAACCCAACTAATTCGTGGGGAACTAGGGCTCACCCGGAAAAGTTGGTGTAGTTGTTCAATGACCAGCCCTAATCGCGCCCTTGGGGCTTAAGAGTTGTTCTGGGAAGAACGGATTGGGCTAAAACAGATCGGACTGATGTCTAAGCTTAGCTAAGCTTAGTACGATGGATTCTTCGGATCATGAGACCAACTCGGACCACCTTGCCCAAGGCAGTTTAAAACCAAAACATGACATACAAATACATACTTGCGGGGTAAACGGCCGTAAACAAGCATAATACCTGACCGCTTTCTGAGATAAAGTCTAGCCTATGACAGTCGGGATAATGTAAGGATTCTTCTGATACTATTCCCATTCAAATCTGTTCAGTAGTTGACGAGTTTCAGACCTTGAAAAAATCGCACATATATACATACATGAACTCTAAAAACATTACACTCCTTTTTTGGTTAGGCAGTCATGTAAAAACAAACATTTGCGCCATGTCTGACAAAAATTTGAGTTTTATTCCGAAAATTGAGCATTGCCATAGCGACAGGTCGTCAGCCCAATGCCTCAAATTCAAAACACATGTAACCCCTGAGTCCCTTAATCGCCTTTTATTCTAAGCCTCACACGGCAAACATTCTGACATACAAGATTACCTACTGGCCATGGTTACTAATGTAATATTAATGTAACCCATAACATCACGGTAACACTATTTCAGTTTATTGGTCACAAAAGAAATTGTTGCTTTATGCTCCATTAATGTGAACATTGTGAATAGAGCGGCGAAGGCATCACAAGACCACACAGTGTGCAACTCGAGCATGCGGGTAGTTGACGTTTTGCGTGCTGTAGGTCTTCGTGTCCATGAAGTATGTAATATAAATACTGTGAGTCTGATGATACCAGGGCCCGGATTCTCTTATTTTTTTACCCTTGCAATGCCAGCAACACTATACTGTAATTTTATTATCACCGCGATATTCTTATTGTTAGCAGAATACGTAACGCCCAAAACCTTGCCACTGACACGCTACCTACATACAACTAAAACGTTTTTCTTGAGCACACTTCGCGCTCTGGGCACATTCCTTTTTAATCATTAAATTGAACCGTAGAAGATGGAAAATATTTCTATTACTAAAATCACTAAATAGGTTTTCTTTAGTAGATAGAGTGATTCAAGAGAATGGTTCTTTTTATAATTCATGCCGGGAAAATATATTTTTCTCGCGAGAAAAACGGTATGCAGCGGGTGAAACAGCGGGGCGAACCGCTAGTATGAAAATAAAATCTCCACATCATCATATTTTTAGGATCGGATTCTTCAATTGTTATGGCTTAGAATAGCATTACCCCATTTCTTCCCGTGGGAGTCGTAAGAGGCGACTAAAGGACTTGAGGCGGTGTATTGTATTTTAGGCGATGGGCTGACAACCTGTCACTATGGCGATACACAATTTTCCGAATGGCCCTCAAATATTTGTCAGACGTGGCGTAAATGTTCATTTTTGCGGCCGTTAACGCTCTGCTTACCCCGCAACGTGATATGTGTATGTATGTACTTTTGTATTGTTATGCCCTCTCCGGGTCCATGTTTAAATTTCATTATCATTATTATGTAAGACCTACTGAATGTATATAATGGTACATGGTTTCCAATTAATAAATACTGAATACTAAAAACTATCTTTGGATATTTTTGTTTGACTGACCTGACCTAGTTTCAGTGGTTTCCAGTAATCTGCATCCAATCAGAAGATTGGAATGTTGATCGGGTTATATCCGCCTGACAGATTGTCACTCGATCACTAGACAAGACAATCTCGTGGTCCGGTGACTTTGAAATTTGCTCTCGTTTCACGCCTAATCTGGAGGCGTGTATTTTTGAATCAGTAGTAATTCG
Source organism: Tuta absoluta (assembly GCA_027580185.1). NCBI lineage: Eukaryota > Metazoa > Arthropoda > Insecta > Lepidoptera > Gelechiidae > Tuta > Tuta absoluta. The sequence continues at coordinate 3,077,663 of JAQAHW010000003.1, forward strand.
ATTTCGATGTCTCATCAACTTTCGTTGTCTCTCACGTTTAGCTACAAGAATGAAATTCATGTCAAAGATGTTAGTAAGTGAATACGTGTAGCTGAATGTGTGATGTTCTACTAAAATAGGTTTAAAACAACACTAATTGTGTACTGAAAGGCACTAGCCCTCGCGATACAGGGAACCCGAGTGCGAGGTCTAGGCCAACACTGTGATCGGATAAACATACACACATACACAAATCACGCTTTTATCCCTTGTGGGGTAGGCTATCGCCACGTCTGACAAATTTTTGTGGACCGTTTCAGAAAAGTCGTGTATCACTATAGCGACAGGTTTTCAGCCTGTCGCCTAAAACCGCATTACACATGTAGCCCTCGAATCCCTAAGTCGTCTCTTACGACATCCACGGGAAAGAAATGGGGTGATGCTATTCTAAGCCGGTATCACACGGCATATATATATAGGATGTAAGTATAAAATAAATCATTTTCATTCGTTTCATTTTATACGAATAGTTAGACCACTCGACTGCTCGTCGTAGACTGGTGCTAGTGAAATCAAATTTCTACTGACTCAATAATACGTCTGCAGGTGTAATCAGCTGGCAATCTTTTACGATACCTGACACCGTTTTGGGGAAGTCTTTCAAGATGGATGTTTAAAGCATTTGTAGCCCACCTGTCTATTTATTAACAGGCTTTCTGTAAATTAATAATAATGTTGGACAAAAGAAATCGAGTCCTTATGTTCGTTCATCATTTCGTGGATTGCTTTTTTCTTCTTTCAGTTCTTGAGTTGTTCTTGTATACTATCAGATTGCGCTGTGCTAAGTTGAAATTTTGACACATTTAATCTATTTACTTATTCTTCTTCTTTTCGTGTGGGACACTGAGTTGGCGAACGACCCGATGAACCTTAATGTCACGTTTCTTTTTTCTCTCTTTTCGTGTGGGACACCGAGTCGTCCAACGACTCAATGAACCCTGGTGTCAGAGATTTTTCAACCGCCTACTACCACTAGTAGGCCACTGACATGGTTGTGTTACGACCTCCGTCTAAGTAATCATAGACAGCAACCGGGACCGACGGCTCAACGTGCCCTCCGAAGCAAGGAACCATTTCTTTTTAGTTTCTTTTGAGAGCAACTTTTTTAGTTTAGCTCAGTGTCATCTAAGTACACTATAATATAAAATTGACTAGAAAAATTCCCATTAAAGTTGTAAGCAAATACTAATTTGTGTGTTAATCTGTCGGTAGATTTTATCACAAAAGAGTCGGTGGCATTTTCTTTACTAGCGCACTTACACACACATATCACGCCTATAATATCTTGCGGGGTAGGCAGAGCGTAAACGGCCGCAAAAAACGGACATTTACGCCAAGTCTGACCAACATTTTGAGGGTCATTCGGAAATTTGTGTATCGCCATAGTGACCCCTTAGTCGCGTCTTACGATTCCCACGGGAAAGAAATGGGGTGATGCTATTCTAAGCCGGCATCACACAGCCTCGCTCAGAGCACTTAAAACTTTCTTATTATTGGATTCATTGCTGCAGTGCGACAAAATTGGAACTTTGGAACCATCCAACTAAATTAATCGATCACAATGAAAAAGTAGAGGCACCTGGCATGCAGCCTCACGTGGAAATAAGTGACAGTGCCAAAAATCTTTCACCTCTGATCTGGCCTGCTACACTAGACTCCCAGAAATATAGGGTGAAATTGACAACCATGGCAGAGGCCTACTACTAGTTTAAGGCGTTTGAAAAACTCTGACACAAGGGTTCATCGGATCGTTGGACGACTCGGTGTCCCACACAAAAAGAATAAATAAAGAAAGGTGAAATTTTACTGGTGACCGAAAGCAAAAATTCAGTTCGGGCTGGTGATAAAAAACAACATTCCCCAAGGAACATAGGTCGAAATATGAATAAAGTTTAGACCTTCCATACAAAATTGCTGATCTGCTCTTTGGGGAAAGTTGTTCCTTATCACACGCCAGTAGTCTGTTTTCAGTGTAGGTCACTAGTAAATATTCACACTACCTATATATTATATGTGAGCTTTTTAAGATGGCCGCCCACATGCCTTTCAAAAGACAATATAGTTCAAATTATAATAAACCTTTGCCACAAAGTAAGTATTGGCGGCTGCGCCCTTTGCAAAGTATGAGCACTTCATTGTCCTGGAATATAGCATTAAATAACAATAATAATATACTTTATTGCACACAAAAATAACATCGAGAAAATAAAATTTAACAAACACAAACCATAGTACAATAAGGCGGCCTTAATGCTAAAGCAGCATTCTCTTCCAGGCAACCTTTGGGTGATATGGAAAGTATATACCTACTGGATCTCCAATTATTATAAACCAAATAAAATGGCTAAGAGAAACTCTCGTGAGTGATTCCTGGCTTTAAGAGCAGTAAGGTCGCTTATTAATGTAATGTTTGCATAAACTTGGGTCTGAACCTTTTGTTAACATAATACCTTTTGAAAGGCATCTGGGCGTTACGAGGCTGCTTGAATGTCTAAGTACTTATTGCTCTTGAACAACACAGTTTACAAACACATGTCATGAGTCGACAAAGAATTCGCAAATTAATCACAACACAAAGGCGATATGAGAATTATACAACTCACGGTAGTAATTACACGTTATAAAACTTATCTTACTCGTGTCATTGACCGCTATTATAAACAACTTCAATAACCGCTTGTTACTGTACCTATTTTTTTAATATATTTTTTCTTCAGTCCTAATACTCACGCTGAGTTTCGATTGGGGTCATGTCAGACTTCAATGGCAATCTAAACGTAACGTTATTATAATGTACCTTCTGTCTAAACTTTTTTCTATAACACGATTATATGAGTCACCATACCGATCAAATTAATAAGATCTCTCGATTGCTACTAAATTGCTGTGTGTTAGAGTTCTTTTAAGGCTGGTTTAAGGGAAGCCCGCGTGCGAAAATCACAGGTTAATTACGCGTTGAAAAATAACCGTTACTTGTAACAGTTATTTGTTCATTTCGCGATACGCCGGTTAAAACGGTAGTCGGTGGTTTAGCCTCTATATTGTAAGTACCACTGACCCATTTATTTTATAAATTATATCTACAAGTAAATGTAACGAATTGTCTTTTGTGCAAAATTTTTAGTTTTTTCCAAAATCATGGTTTGTTAATGTCAATATAATCATACGATACATATTTGAAGTTTCTATATTCAAATGATGTAAGAACCTATCGATTCAATTTTGTCGATAGAATATGTAGTTTTTAATTTCTTTATCGAAAGAATAAATAGTTAGTACCTATCAACTAAAGTTGACTCTACATAACTCTACATTTATTTCTGGCCTTACCAAGAATTGTTATTTTAGCTTTGTGTTTTTTGATACATAAATGGCAGTTCATTATCTAGTTTTTGTAAAATCAGCAAAACGCACAACAAAAAATTGCTTTCGCGAAAAAATACAGTTTTGAAAGCTACGCTCTGCCGTAATATTTCTGTAGAAAAGAAATACTTGAAGAGGTGTAAGTCTAAGTACCCTTGTTTTATGCTTCGCGCCGTCGAGCATAATTGGCGTTACCAGCGATTTGGCAAAACTCCAAAAGCTGTTAGATTTCACTGTACTTACGACCAAAGAAAATAGACACCTCGAATGTCTTAAATATCTTCAGCGTGACCCAGTTTTAGACAGAGATGGAGTTCGAATTAGAGTGGTTAAGTTAGATTTTATTTAAACATAAATGGAAAATCGGTTTCGAAAAGATAAAAAAAGGGTAAGTAATAAAAAGTTATATCGACTCATAAGAGCCACAAATTATGTACAGGGTGGATATGATGGTGCAGTGCACTTTGCAAGGGCTTGTATTGAAAAAACAATACGTTACTTAATAATGTTGTTTATTGTTAAAGATTCAAGATGAAATGGATATTTATTCACATCACTATTATTAGTTTGGAGTAAAATTTCTTCATTGAAGAATCACAGCTTTAATTATGGTTTTACTCGGAGATTGGCAGAATATCCTAGACTTAGTCATATTCACCTTGTTCTGAGTAACCCTCACTGAATAAAAACAAACAAAATATACTACGGGCTTTTAGGGAAAGTGCTGTTTCTAAAATTATCAGTGCCTCACTCTTTTTGTTCGTGAATATGGGCTAAGTTTTGAGAAATGAAAACAGTTAGTGAAACATTCAACTCCTAAAAAATGTTGATGGGACGACGGTACATTCATCCATTTAAATCTGTTAACAAATAATTTTGCCGCTTGATTTGTATTCATTGCTACTCTGTTCGGTCTTACCATAGCAGTCCAAATTACTGAAGTTAATAATAAAGCCGGGTACAAAAAACGTATGTGTTTTTTGTACCTGGCTTTATTATTAATCAAAAAATAAACCCTCATCAAATAAAATGCTTTCAAACTGTGATAATAATTTGTTTTGATTTAAATATAAATACTCTGAAGTGCCCCCAACCTTCTAGTCCTCCCTGTAGGTATTTTAATCATTTATTATGCCTCTTTTTTATGCTTGAGTTGAGATAATACCGATTCATGTTGGTTTTTATCGATTTCACCTGATACTACTTATCAGCTTCTTTCGTTATCATATTGGATCTATTTTTGTTAGATTTGCTATCATTATGATAAGTAGGTTCAGTTATTTTTTATTAGAATGTTGTAATTATTTAAAGGTAGGTTTAGTTATTTTTTATGAATGTAGTAATTATTTAATAAGATTCACGCCATGTAAAGCTATTTCTGTACTGTAAAAATAAACAATAGGATTGGTTAGGTTCATGCGTATAGTGGGTAAAATATTAGAAAATTACCGCAGTTCCAATAAGTCGTATTTGAAAGCTGTCATATCCATACTAAAAGAGATGTCAACTAAGGAAAATGGACCCTCTGCCATAGTATTATCACGAATCTGACAACTGTCAAATACGTCTTATTGGAACGGTGGTACTTAAGTGACCGATACTGAAAACAGAGAACGGGCTGGTGATAAGGAATAACTTTCCCTACAGAAAATAGGTCGCAGTATGACAATTTTGTGCATTTTTATTATTTATTTTCATATTTTGGCCTTTGTTCCTTGGAGAAAGTTGTTTCTTATCACCAATCCGTCACCATATATATAGGAAGAAAAACTTAAGACGGACTGGTGATAATGAACAATATTACACAAGGAACATAAGTCGGAATACGAAAAAAATATCGGACTTCCTGTACAAAATTGCCGATCAGCTTATTTCAGTTACTATTTTACTTACTAGTTACTCAGAATATTTTTGTCATATTTCAATCTATGTTACTTGGGGAAAGTTGTTCCTTATCACCAGCCCGTCTTGAGTGTTCGCTATCGGACACTAGTAAAATTTCACCCAATACATATAATATCTAAAATTTCAGCAGGTATCTATAGAGACGAGCGCTATTGATTGCTTCATTCTAGTTCGTTAGTTCACTCGTTCCAACGTTGATATAGCTTGCCACCGCGAAGAACATGGTAACTGAATTATGCTATTTTGCAAAATCGATCACGGCCCGGCCGTGGAGTAGAGACTAATCTGTTTGGTGGAGTGGAGAAATAATCATGTCGTATGATAGATTGAGTAGTATCGAGCGATGCATTATGCAATTACTAGGTATAGGTAGGTAAGTAGTTAACTGGTACAAATTACATAATGTAACTAGTCGTCTCGTCTGATTGGTAATTGATATATCAACAAGTTTTCAGATTTATCTTAATAATGCAATGTTGAATTATGGAAAATTACTTTTTACTAAGGTGATTCACTGCTCAGAAAATTTGTGTAAATTAAAACATTTGACTTACATGAACCCCGCAGAAAAGCATGCAAATTACTAGATAAAGATATAAATTCGATTAGCTTTTTATTTTAATATGTAATATATACATTTTTAGGGCACCGGCTTCCCCTCTTTTTCGCCAGGTTCTTCTGTCATGGGCTCCATAAGACCATTGATTGCAAAAAATTACAATATCGTCCCTTCATCTCGTGTGTGGTCTACCTCGCCGTCCCGTCGCCGTACATATATCACGCAATATCCCTTGCTGGGTAGGTAGAGCGTTAACGGCCGTAAACATTTACACTTACGCCACGATTGATAAACGTATGTCGGTCATTTAGATAATTTTCGATTAATATAATCTTTGCTGGTTTAAATATGCGGATTGAACTTGACCTCTGTTCACCCCGAGATGTCGTGCATCACGCCACGTTCCGATATACTGCGTCGATTGTTTACAATGTGAGGTGTTTATTATTACTGATATAGTATAACAGAATGCCAGCTCGATCACCAAGCTTTACTCATTTTTTAACAACAAATTGGATTGGTATTTATAAGCAGTTACTCTTTGCCTGGCTGGTACAATCAGAAAATTGTAGTGATGCCCAATATGCCCATCAAATTTTGCTTGATTTGTAAGATACCGGTCACAAAAGGAACCTTAAAAAAATTACACATTTATATATTATGTAGGGTGAAGTTTTACTGGTGACCGAGAGCGAAATCTCAGGGATGGTGGTAAGGAACAACTTTCCCCAAGGAACATGGGTTGAAATATGACAAAAATATTTTGAGTTTCCGTAGTAACTCAAATCAGCTGATCAGCAATTTTGTATGGGAGGTCTTTTTTTCGTAATTTTTTTCCTTATTATCAGCCCACTAGATTTTGCTATCGGTCACGAGAAGAGCTGCATTAAAGCACAACTACATTTAGTTTATACTTTTACTTCTCAGGATTTTTTGTGGACTCTATTCTAATTTATCTAACTAACAAAATGCAATATGTTATGTTCCCCCATGTGTGTACTAGAGTTTTATCAGCAGGAGGTGATAAGATTAAAGCTTCGGAGCTGGAATTAAACTTTGGTGTTGGTCACCAACAAAGTATAATATTATTATAGAGAACATGCATACACTACACATATCACACCTTTATCCCTTATGGAGCTGGCAGAGTAATAAGAGCCGTGAAATTTCGGTCGTCTGTCGGATAAATATTTGAGGGCCGTTTCAGAAATATCGTGTATCACTAAAGAGACAGCGTCTTATATTATAATACATATGAAACCTCGAGTTTCTTAGTCGCCTCTTACAACACCCGCGGAAAGGAATCGGGGTAAAGCCGGCATCACAGGGCACTTCAGAGAACCTTCTATGTTCCTATATTAACAAAAAACCTTTAAAAATTTAAATATACTTTTTTTTTTACAAATTACTGAAATATGAAACTATAAAAATTTGCATAATAGAAGCACTTGGATAAAAACTTTGATAAAACCTTTTTAAGTTAAGTTGAAGCATTTTTCTACCTATATTCAGCAGCACTTCGACTTACTCATTTTTAGACTAAACGTGGGTACATGAAACTGATCAATTACTTACTTTACTAAAATAACATAAAGTAGAAAAATTATGTATGACCGTACCTCCAAAATGTATATGGAGGTATATTATTTTTTCAACTTTTTTAGATTTGTAAACTTTGCGTTACGTCATAAATTATTTGCGGACCACTCCAGTGGAGTCAAGTGGAGGTGTAGGTGCTGCTTATAGGTACCTACTTTGGGCAAAATTTTGTTCAAAATGAGTTTAACAAACTCCAGAAATATCTTCAGCGTGATTTATTCACATCGTTCCAAGTTATTTATTGTCGGCACTGCTGAGTTTTACGTAACTTATTCATTTTACTTCAACAGTCCACTGCTGAACATGATCCTCCGCCAATTCAATATATACATCTATATTTATACATACATACATACATCACGCCTTTATCCCTTGCGGGGTAGGCAGAGCGTAAAAGGCCGCAAAAAACGGACATTTACGCCACGTCTGACAAACAATTGAGAGTCATTCGGAAAATTGTGTATTGCCATAGTGACAGGTTGTCAGCCCATCGCCTAAAATTGCAATACACACCCTCAAGTCCCTTCGTCGCCTTTTACGACACCCACGGGAAAGAAATGGGGTGATGCTATTCAAAGCCGGCATCACACGGCAATTTATTTATCATGATAAGTGTGATACAAATATTATCTGTACTTTTAAACGCGCGCCATATTTCTTATCAAACTTTAATAGTTTCATAAAAATATGGTCAGATCGAATGGGATAGCAGCAAAAAAGAAATTGAATTTTTTGAAATTGAAATTCTTTATTCAATGTAGGATACCTAGTATTATCACTTATTGACGTCATGATCCGTTATTATAAAAAAAGAAATTAATACCACACAATTTTCTTTTTTTGTAACAAAGCCACTGTCTCTAAAAATATTTCACTGTTATTCTGTTTTTTTCTTGCACCTGACTGTACTTTCCACATGCCTTAAGATAGACTAGTAGATAATACCACTGGCATTAAGTCCGCCTATGTACTCTGTTTTATGTATAAAGCTCAATAAATAAAAAAATATATATTTTTACATACTAAAAAATACTATATTATTGACATACTAATAAAATACGTACTATATAGGGTGTAAGGGATAGCCCTCCGAATACGTATAGAGTGCTTTGAGGCCATCAAACTGAACAACTTCCCATAAAAATAATCAGGGAACGTCAATAAAAAATTGCTGATTGCAATTTTGTATGGGATGTCGAAATTTGTTTGTCGTTTTCTGATCTAATGTTTCTAGGGGAAAGTTGCTCAGCTTCATGGTCTTAATGCACCCTATTAGTATTCGGAGGGCTGTTCTTTACACCCTGTATAAGTGTATATAGTTCGCAATCTTTTCTGATGACCCCACTACAGGTCTGTTAAAGTAACAATACATTTTCCCTCAGTAGTCGTTCACCAACCTTGGCAATGGCCGAGCCCACTCGCTCTTGACCCGCGGCAAGTTGCCAAATGACGAACAATGAGAGTTGCACAGGCGCATGTCGACTGTCGAGTGAGACCTGATTACGATCACTTGATCTCTGACAAAGATATTCTCCAATGCACTCAGTTTATATTGCAACCAACATAAATAAAAAGAAGGTTCCAAATAGTTTGAGCCTTTTCATTGTCGTTATTTTATAGGTATTTATGTACACACGAAAGAATTAGAGTTTTTTAAATGCAGTAATTAAGAACAGTTAAGTCAAATCAAATATTTTTTTATGATGTTCTCTTCACTTCTTAGACAGTTTAACTCTTTGGCGGCTAAAATATAGGTACGAACCTCTCAGGCAAGTAAATCATAATGAAAAGGTCGGAAATCGCCTGCGTGAAGTTCAGTTGCGGAATTTCAGATAGTATGACATGTGATAGTAACTCGCGTGGATGCTTTAATACTATTAATCCAAAACCCACGAATGAACCAAACGCAGTGGTGTTTTATACCCTAAAGGCTACTAATTCACAGAGTACTTTATTTTTTTCTATGAACAGTTTCCAGTCGCGTATTTTGGTAACTGTTGATCATAGTGTCTAAATGCTACCTATTACAGGCGAAAACGTAGTATTATTCCTACTTAGGTCTTCAATTACCCTCGGTGTCCCACACGAAAAGAAGAAGAAGGGTAGTATTAAATGAAGCTTCAGATCATATTTTACAGATTTTTACAACTGTTCACGTTAGATCGTAAAACCTTAAGTGGCAGTTAAAGGCAAATAATAAATTTGGGCGTTAAGTGCCCAAAAGTGGCGTAAATTAAAATGTAGTAAACCGAAACTGTACGTGGAAACAGTGTCAGCCATTGTTTCCATTACACGCCGGTTTTCCGATATTTTAACAGGTATCATTTCACTTTGCCGTGTGATGCTGGCTTAGAATAGCATCACCCCATTTCTTTCCCGTGGGAGTTATAAGAGGCGACTAAAGTACTCGAGGGTGTGTATTGCAATTTTAGGCCATGGGCTGACAACCTGTGACTATGGCGATACACAATTTTCCGAATGACCCTCAAATATATGTCTGACGTGGCGTAAATGAACGTATTTGCGGCCGTTTACGCTCTGCCTACCCCGCAAGGGATAATAGGCGTAATATGTGTATGTATGTATCATTTCACTTTCATTCATCAGCAATTTTTGACAATTTTATGATTTAATATGAAATACAAAACATGTCATTAATTATTACAAAAGATAATCATACGTGTCAAAATTATTCTAGACCTAAAAAATACGCCTCTAGTAGCAGTAGGTATTGCCGACTAACGGCTTTTCCGGCCGATATCTACTTCACCGACAAATTCGAACCTGCATCAAGTGGAATGGACACACGCAAACTAAATTATTATCATCCTAAAATACGATTCACGTATAGCTGCAGATTTACGCGACTAAACAACAACTTTACTGAGCTGGTTCCCGAGTGTTGCGCAATCCCACGATCTACGTGGGAGGGCTTATGTGGTAGTCCAGTGCGGCTGCCATAATTTGCCGGCATAACTTTCAAAATTTCTAAAGTCGCTTATTTTTTGTATGATTGCGTTATGTGTCTCTGCAAAGCACAAATTATATTTTTTTGTAATTTTTTACGCTTGCGTAAATTTTCGATTCAATGTATGGATATTATATGTGGATGGATGCCCATTAATTAAATAAAAAATGTAAGTGTCTATAGTTTAATTTATATTATAAATTATACCAGTATTATCTATGTGACACACAGTGTTAAACCCAGTTTAATTCCTTTTAAGAGCAAAAAAAATTATATTAAAACATGTACCCCATATGACACAACGTAATAAATTGGGTTCGGCCGATGGTCCAGGAAATATAAACCAAAAATAAACAACTATACTGGGCTATATGTAGGTTATCTGAAATGATACGATATGTAAGCGTTTTGTAGGATCAGATTCCACCAGCTTAGTCGCACAATGTTGGATTGTGAATGGTTTGAAATGGTTGTAAAGTATATTATGATTGAAGCTCCTCCTTGCATGTTGCCATGGCCTGTTAAGGCTAGCTTTTCATGAGTCAAGAATATTAAAGTAGTTTATTTTGGCTTATAGTTTCTGGAACCATATTGGCCGAACCCAATTTATTATTTTGTGTTATTTTAGGTAGGTATATTATGCTAACATACTTTCGTTTGCAGTGGATAAAAATGACTCAAACTGGGTTTCAACACTTTGTAAACTGTCACATAGACAAAACTGGTATATTTTATAATTATTCTTAGCGAATCTATTCTGGCGATTACTAAATTTGTTTGGACCAGTAAAAATAACACATAATGTAGTACGTGTTTTGCAGGAACACATAACGTAGTCGTACAAAAAATAAGCGACTTTAGAATTTTTGAAAGTTAAGGCCAACCGTACCGGACTATCTTTTAATAAAGAATGACTAAAAAGGGACTTGTAACGTCACCGCTGTCAATGATCACGATATTCACGAATCTTTTACAGTTTGCTTCAATAAGTGTCAATAATAGCTGTTCTTTGTAATCCTTTCTCTTCTCTCTCTCTCTTCTTCAACCTGTGGCTACCCAATGCTGAGAGTAGGTGTCCTCCTTGCAATCCTACTATAACCTATTTCTAATTATAATAACTTGGTGCATTAGCCAGATGTTTTTAGGTCAGTAGGTACCTATTTGCGGACTACGGTTAGAGCACAGTGAAGATTAAATTTTACGTTTCATAACACGAACAATATTTTTATTATTACAACTATCAAGCGCCGTATCACTAAATAAAACCCAATCGAATTTTGAAACTAATAGCCTCAATCAGGGAAATAAATTCTCTTAGATTACCTTATAATTATTAGCGCTGCCAGTTTCCGTCAAATAAATTTAGAAAAGGATAAGTCATTTCTCATAATTCGACGCAGAATACGGTTTATATGTCAAAATAAGGCGACGATGAAAACAATGTCGACTAAATTGACTAAAAATGGCGAAGAACCTATTGAAATTTTTAAACATTACATGACTTATCCAAAGGTTTGCCTACTAGTGATGCTACCTCCTGCTTTCGTTTTTTACAGCTGCGTACATACATACATATACATATCACGCCTTTTTCCCTTGCGGGGTAAGTAGATAATTAATGACTGTTTAATGCGGTCGCTATCGCCACGTCTGATAAATATTTTAATGCCGTTTCAAAAAAAAGAGTGACACAATAGAGACAGGTTGTCAGCCTGTCGCCTAATATTGCAATACAGATGAAACCCTCGAATCCCTTAGTAGCCTCTTACGACACCCACGGGATAGTAATGGGGTGATGCTATTGCAAGCACGCCGACATCACATCAATATTTAACTGCATTAAAACGTGTAGGTTTTATCTTTAATTGGCGCTGCTGAATCTGTACACACTGAATTTAATGCGATGCATTCCGAAACATAACTTCATACTAAAAATATAATCTTTGTATAAATAGAAACAAATAAACCGTAATGCTGAGGTTTATTAGGTTATTATTAGTAAACATTGACTAGATAACATGTTCTTCTTAGAGTATTATATTTAAACTTTTGGTGGTGTTGAGCTCTAAAATACTTTGATTCATAATATTTTCTTGAGTTTGCACAACTATTACTCATCAGTCATCACAATAAAACAATTTTAAACGGATTTAAGTTGTGTTTATTTTGGATTTTACAATTCCTACGTTTTGAGCTCTTTACAGAGCCCGTGGTCACGGATGACTAAGGTGTTAGACGTCATTATTTGGAATATAAATTATTTTTGTTCTTTCATTCATATTTATTCGTTTATTCGTTCTATTCCTATCCACCACTCCGATATCTACAGTTATTCATTCACTGTGAATGCAGCCATTCTGTGAAACTCCCTCCCACACACAGTACGTGACAGTCCTTCACTCACAGTCTTCAAGAAATGAGTAAAAGAGCATTACCTTCCATTGACTAATTAGTTCGTATTAGTTGTATTTATGTATGTTTAATATATTTTTGTTGTATTATGTACAAGTATATTATTATTGTTAAGGGTTTCATCTTCTTTTTCAAATTTCGACCAACGTTCCTTGAGGAAAGTTGTTCAGTTTCATGCACTGGTCTACCCCTTGAAATATTTTTCCATCCTGTATGTGACTAAGGTAAGTGTACTAGAGTTTGACAGTGTCCCAGTATCAAATAACATTCTTTTAACCTTAAACCAACGGTTTAAGAGAATTTTTCTTTTAACCTGGTTTTAAACACCAAACATTTGTTGCTACAACAAAAATACTATTAAATCATAGGTTATTACTTATAGTAGAACACTGTCCAACTTTTCTACACTTACCATATATGCAGGTAATTTCTATATAAGTGTTTTTTATCTCTAGAAATAAATACAAATATAAAAATATACAAAACTAAAACAATTCGATTTGACTCTACATTAAATGTTCATGGCTGCATGCACGTAATATCTTCGGATCGAAAAAGAGAATTCGATATTCAAATTCAATTTATAAATCCGTTACACTTCACGAAGTAATACCATGGTACTTCCATTACCACGGTGTCGACTTACTATTGACGATAAAAGTCAGTGTTTACAAAGTAACCATTTAAAATTCACGTTTTAATTGGGATGATTTCGCTTTCAAAGGATATTGGATATTTAAAGAACTTTTTAGGGTTCTTTTGTGAAATGAGAAACTTTAAATGCCTCGAGAGTTTGATTTTATAACAGGTAAAGTTAATTCTTTTTGCGTGTCTCTCCTTGCTTGGACCAACTGTTAGACCATTTTTTTCCAACTTCTCCCAAGATTTCTCTTTCACTCTCTTTGCAAAAAAAGACAAAATTAACAGTCACAAAAGTCCACTGCTAGACATGGGTATCCTATCGGGAGTATTTCCATACTCACTACGCTTGCCAGGTGTATAAGCGACTGCACTGCAAGATGTTGCATTCACAGGGAACGTAACTTTCCATTCCCTGGATAGTTATACTTTAGTTGCTTTTTACGACACCCACGGGTAGAATTAGGGTGATGCTAGTCTAAGCTGTCACCACACGGCAAAAAAAGACAATCGAACTTCAATGTTAAAAAAAGCTTTTATAAGAATCGGAATAAGACACTCCAAGCTAAAGATGTCCGACACGCTCTTGAACTTTTGTCTTCATAATAATCCAATCAGTGTTAAGTAGACCATGATTTTAGTGGGTAGGTATGTTTTTAAGCACTTTTGACTTGAGTAGTTTGAAAGTGGCGCCATTTAAGTTTCGAGACTTAAGGAAAAAGCTTTCTTTGTGCTGCAGATAGTATCTTCTTTCTCTGTCTTTCTTTATTCAAAGAATGTGCTTTGGAGACATCAAAACTGTTTCTCTCAATTTTAAACTTATAAAGCAGCTAGTTAAATACATACACACATCACGCCTTTATCCTGGAGTGGGGTAGGCACAGCGTTAACAGCCGTAAAATAAGGTTGCTATCGCCACGTCTGACAATCGATATTATAAGGGCTGTTTCAGAAATATCGTGTATCACTATAGTGACAGGTTGCCTATCGTCTTTAATTACAATACACGTCGAATCCCTTAGTCGCCTCTTACGACACCCACGGAAAATGGGATGATGCTATTCTAAGCCGGCATCACACGGTTAACATAGTTGAATGATGTCTCAATAAACCGCATTATACTAATGTCACAAGCTAAACTATACGGTCACAATCTATTAAACCAAACTTCGTTGACAAATTGACAACCATATTTGTAATCTAATAGGTAAGCAATAAATCTAATGTTATCGTCTACATACGAATCCCGTGGATCGTCTACTGCGTCTTGTTTATGCATATATATAGATGTACAAACAGTGTAAGCAAAGGCGAGCTTATCTCTATGAGGAGATCTCTGTCAGCCAACCTGTCGGTAGGGCGAGAATTAACATTTTTGTGGGGACAAAACAAAGCTAAAATCAAAACTCTCAATCTTCGTTGACAAATTCTTCTTTTTCTTTTCGTGTGGCACACCGATTTGTCTTCCGACCCGATGAACCCTAGTGTCAGAGTTTTTCAACCGTCTATTACTAGAAGTAGCACTCTGACACGGTTGTTGACAAATTGAGAGCCACATTCGTAATCTAATACGCAATAAATCTAATGTAATCGTCGACATACGAGTCCCGTGGATCGTCTACTGCGTCTTGTTTATGCAACAGTGACAAGTGGCAAGACAGACGGGCTGCTGTTGTACTGACAGTTGAGAGTTTCAAAACAAATGCTGTTTTTAAACTCTCAATGAAACAGTAAGGAAATCTTAGATGAAAGATTGGTCCTCGCTGTCGAACGAACCAATTATTTTTCTAAGAAGGAAATATTCCCCAACAGATAGATTTTGGACCTTATACAGGGAGCAGGGTGCCGTGTGATGCCGGCTTAGAATAGCATCACTCCATTTCTTTCCCGTGGTAGTCGTAAGAGGCGACTTAGGGACTCGAGGGTATGTATTGCAATTTTAGGCGATGGGCTGACAACCTGTCACTATAGCGATACACAATTTTCCGATTGACCCTCAAACATTTGTCAGACGTGGTGTAAATAGCCGTTTTTTGCGGCTGTTTGCGCTCTGCTTACCCCGCAAGGGATTATAGGCGTGATATGTGTATGTGTACAGGGAGCAACAAAAGGGTATAACAAGCAGAAAAGAGGTCAAGGTTCTCATGAGACTGAACAACTTTCCCCTTGGAAATATGAAAAAATGTGCCATGAGGAAAGTTGTTCAGTTTCACGAGTGCCTTGAACTCCTTTGGGCTTATATACCCTTTTTGTTACTTCTTTTATCTCTCTCTCCGTTCGGTTCTGTGCTTCTTAGGGCACGTTTAGCCGTCTGCCCCGGTTGCTTTCTATGATTACTTAGATAGTGATCTTTACAAAACCATGTCAGAGGCCTACTACTAGTAGGTTTTTAAAAATGGTTTGAATAATGAATTTTAAAATATGTAGGTACGAATATTTTTCTTAATAACAACCCATTACCGAAATCCTGTATTTTTTTTTGCGTCATTTACTTTTATATTAGCGCTATTTTCCTTCACAGTGTGCGAATAACAGGAAAACACTATCGTAATTTGATAAATAAATAATAAGGGACGGTGTACTGAAAACTTTGCAGGCATGATAAGACCATGAAACTGAACAACTTATTCAATGAAAAAATAATCGGCCTCTTTCTGGTAACACAAAAACATTTTAACTAATCAATAGCAATAATATATTTCCAAAAAAATTATGATTCTATGTTTTCATACATTCAGCAGTATGAGACGACGGAGTTCAATAACACCCTGTCGTTATAAAGTATCACCGGCAGATTCCACATCCTATCGAAAATTATTTTACATTTTTCTTAAAATGTGAATGACTGGCCTCAACTTGGGATATAAATTCTCCTTACTTGCCTTAAATTTGTGCTGTCTCATTCCGTTTAGAAAACGATATACGATATCTTAGTCACGTCATATCTTACAATTTGAGGGAAAATACATGTTATCTGTCAAAATAAGGCGACGATAAAAACAATGGCGACTAAATTGACTAGAAACTGCGAAGAACCAATGATATTTTAAACATGACAGGACTAAACTATCTTCTATCCTTTTATAAATCTATTTAACAGAGAGTGACAGCACTAATTTACATACATACATACATAAATCACGCCTATATCCCTTACGGGGTAGGCAGAGCGTTAAAGGCCGTTCAACGGATATTAACACCACGTCTGACAAAAGTTTGAGGGTCAATCAGATAACTGTGTCTCACTATAGTGACAGGTTGTCAGCCCGTCGCCTAAAATTGCAATATACACCCTCGAGTCCCTTAGTCGCCTCTTACGACACCCATGGGTAAGAAATGGGGTGATGCTATTCTAAGCCGGCATCACACGGCAAAGCCGGCATCACACGGCAAAATTTAAGGTAAGATAAGATAATTTAAATCCCAAATTAAGGGCAGCGCCCGTATTTAGGCACTTCTTTTTGTCGTAACTTTAATTACATCGAATATTTAATTGCGTTTGCAGGTTCTAATTTTACTTAAAGTTAATACTAAAAACTTGAACAACGGACATTTTGATAGATTGTTCGTTTATAGAGAAAATATATTTTTGTTAAGTGGCGCCACGGTCAAGGCTGTTCACGACTACAATCGCCTTAAGAGCATGTCTAAAAGGGATTTTGATGTCGGAGATTGTTGTCTAAAAGGGATTTTAATGGCCTACTAGTGGTAGCAGGCGGTTAAAAAACTCTGACACCAGGGTTCATCGGGTCGTTGGACGACTCTGTGTCCCACACGAACAGAGAAAAGAGAGATGTCGGAGAAAAGTCAGAATCTTCAAAGCTTCAATTCAAAATCAATTCTACCAACTGCATTTCTGCTGCAGAACTGCAGATCTGAATATCCTCTGCAGTCGGTCTGTTTACCCTGCAAGTGCCATTCATGTTTGTATTTTGGGAAGCGTACACGTATTAAACCAAATTAAATGTGTCCGTGATTGACTCTAATGGAGTGTGTCATTCTAAAGAGTGTACCTACTACACATATCGTACTAGCCAAATTACTTACATCTTGGTTTACGTATTTAGATTCATTGGCGCCCGGTTGGAATGCTGTATTCGTAAGATCTTCAGTTATAGATAGATAGATAGATAGATGAACACTTTATTGCTCACTACATATAAAAAAAAAACAGTTCAAAAAACTTCAAACTAAAACTTAGCCAAGGCGCCCAGGAGACAAATAGAAAAGATTTGCAAGTAATTACAGGAGCAAATAGGGAAATCTATTTGTAATTTTATTATGAACATAGTTTTAATTCTCATTGCATTACTTTGTTTTCATCTTCTATTAAAGGTTTGGCACTTACTCGATTCGTTCTAAGAGGTCACAACTCTGTGTCGAATCAGAATGTAATGGTTTTTCATACTGTCAACAAGAATAGCCAATAAACTTTGATCTCCTAAATACAGGCGTTTAAATATAAGCTGTAAATATTTCGAAGGGTGAACGAGCCCGTGAAACTGAACAACTTTCTCCTAAGAACAATGGTCAAAATATGTAAAAAAATGATTTTCAAGACAAATTAAATTGACCTAAAATAAAATAAAATAAATAATACCATAAAATAAAATAAAATAAAAGACCCGGTCTGCTAGAACATTTAGCCCAAATTATCTTATTTTGTATTTCGATTATCCCATTTCCTTGGGTTGTTCAGATTCATGGGCTTGGTTAAGTACCCCTTTAAATATTTGCAGTAATTTTTAACACCTTTTGAGCAATTATAGGAGGAGCTTCTGATCTGTCATCTGATAGATTTAATATCTTATTTATCAACATAATTTATCGCCTACACGTGATGAAGTCCACTGTATCCCATTTTGGCAGCCAACTCTTTTGGCATCTGGCAATACACATTTTTTATGCTGTCGCTTTTACGAGATCTTTGATGAATCGTTTATATAAAAATACAAGTAAACAATCGTCACAAATGTAAAGATAACCAAATATTATTTGACTAGATTTCCGCCCACCACTGATGTTCCCGTGGTAATAGTTGGTTTCCCGCAGTAAAAAGTGGCCTATGTGTTATTCCAGGTTATAATCTATCTGTGGTTCAAATTTCATCCAAATCGGTCACGCCCGTTGAGCGTGAAGAGGTAACAAACATACATACACACACAAACTCAGATTTATAATATTAGTACAGATAACCAGCGTCTGTCGAACAACTTGACAGACGCATCCGTTACATACCGTAACGCACAATGAAAGCACCGTAGCCGTATTTGTATGGGAATAAGATCGGAATTCTAAATTTTCTTTCGTTTGACCGACGCATGCGTTTCGGTGCGTTAAAAATACGCAGCGACGGACGACAAGTGGGTGAACTGGCAAATTGGAATAAAGCGGAAACACGGACAAGAGGTTACAAACTTGAACTCTCACACAAAAATAAACAACTTAATTAAATTCAAGATACTGCAATATTAAAGCGAGTGTAGCCGTGAACGGCCTCGACAGTGGCGCCACCTCACAAAAAATGTTTTATCTTTATACAAACAATCTATCAGAATGCCCGTTGCTCAAGTTTTTAGAATTATCCATAAGTATGCAAATTCAATTAGCTGTAACTAAAGTTAAAGCAAAAAGTGCCTAAAATTTACAGCGAATATTTCATTGCGTTTGCAGGTTCTAATTTTACTTAAGGATAATTCTAAAACTTGAGCAATGGACATTCTGATAGAATATTTGTATAAAAAGATAACTGTTTTTGTGAAGAGGCGCCACTGTCGAGGCCGTTCACGGCTTAAACTAATATATTTTAGAATGAGGTTTAAGTTTTTAACCTTCTGTCCAGCTTTGACGTCAAAACTGCTGATTTTACGACCTTCTAAATACGATCTTGATACTAGCTGAAATCAACCTACCCATTTGAGGGGTCAACTTATACTGGTTATTCTTAGTAACCGTATGGAAAAACCATGTGCTGCTTATACATTCATTAAAATTATCTATCATGTAAAAATCGAGTGGCAACATTCAAATTGTCATATTATATGAGGAGCATAAAATTGCGAGTGTTTTTGACACACTGTTTATCACACGAAGCCGTAGCCGATTGTGATAATAGTCTGATACCAAGCATTTTATGCCTAATTATGTTGCACACACTCTACAAAAAATCTCGAAAACATCAACTTCGTACACTTTTCCAAATCTTCGCACCGGCGTGTTGCCAGGTGGCGTAGAAATGTTCTCATCACTTTCTATCTCCATAATAAAATATGGGGAAACGTTAAAACCAGCTTTAACCAAGTTAAATAACTAAAACAAATAAAGCTAACCACAACCTCAACACGGTACGGATAACAGGTGCGGCGGAAGATGGCGGCAAACTTGAGTATTGGCAGAAAACAATTCGTTTCATTTGTTCATTTTATCGAAAGGCGTACTTTCTTGTTAGACTTAATGCATCAGTTTATAGACAAATTGCATAAAACAGGTGTTTCTTACTTACTTTCTGTGAAATGAAATATTTAAGAACACCCATTTTGGCTAGGGGTAAGCTTAAAACCAGTAGTGTGCTGTGCCTACGCCCATTTCAGCTCATCTACATCTACACTAATATTCTACATCTACATCTACACTAATAATATAATAAAGAGGAAAGATTTGTTTTTTTGTTTTTTTGTTTGTTTGTATGTAATCGATAAACTCCGAAACTACTAGACCGATTTCCAAAATTCTTTCACCATTAGAAAGCTACAACATTCCTGAGTAACATAGGCTACTTTTTATTACGGGAAAATTCCTCATTCCCACGGAAAAACGGTTAGAAGAAGGATAAGCGGGAAATATAGCGGATATTATCCAAATTAACCAAACCGATTTAGCGATCTTCGTGAAATTTGGCACTGATATTGGTGGTATATTGAAAACATTATTTAGTAATTATCGAGGATCTGGAGTACCTGATGCAGACCACGAGCATCCCATCTAAACTATAGGAGATACGGTAATGGTTTCAAAGTAAAAGTTGTTTATCATGACGGGCCGCTTTTGTTGGCACTTGGTCATTGAGGGTCTGGAGTACCTGATGGTGGGCACCAGGAGCACTGCTAAACTATATGAGATACGATAATGGCTTGACAGCAATAGTTGTTTAGCATGACGGGCCGCTTCTGCTGGAACATGGTCATCAAGGATCTGGAGTACCTGATGCAGACCACCAGCATCCCATCTAAACTAGAAGAGCTACGGTAATGGCTTCAAACTAAAGTTGTTTAGCATGACGGGCTGCTTTTGCTGGTACATGGTCATCGAGGGTCTGGAGTACCTAAAGCAGACCACCAGCATCCCATCTAAACTACAGGAAATAAGGTATCGGCATCAAATTAAAAGCTGTTTAACATGACGGGCCGCTTTTGCTGGCACATGGTCCTATTGAGTCACTTCTGCTGGAACGAAGTAAAGAAGTAAACTACTTTTTACTGCGGGCAAAGATCCAATCTCTACGGGAAAACTCGTAAGTAGCATCAGGTGAAACCGCTGGGTGGGCCGCTAGTGTTGTATATTTGTGCTGAATTTATTGATTGTGGTGCCCAAGATGTGATGCGAAATAAATATATTTGTATTTGTAAACAACTGTTTTCGAGTTTGTAATCCAAATATTTTCAGACGAGTGTAGATAAAAATGTTTTGTATTATTGCCCTATGATAATGCCGAACTTGACCGACTGGCCTTTGTTCGCAAAACGAGCGAATTAATTATCCAAACAACAAAGTACAAAATTATGCTTCGGAATTCAATAATATTTGACCGATTGCCTACTCAATGCATTCTTACGTTAAAATTACGATTGTAATGAAAACTGTGCCAGTAGGTTTTGGAATAAAATTATAATGTTAATATAAAATACGAGTATGTTCATTTAAATAAAACAATACATAACTATAGGTTGGTAAGAGATGGGGAACATAATTATGGGGTCGCCTTTAAATACATACAATGTTGCATTTCATACCTCGCCCTTATCCCTTGCGGGGTAGGCAGAGCGTTAACGTTTTGCATTTTAATTACTATAATCCTTATAAAGTTGAATTATAGTAAGGTTAGGCACCTGAACATCTAATTTTATCTTTATTAGTCTAAAACAAGTTTGGTAGATTCTTACTTATTAAAATTCACAACAACCGTAAAACATGTTTACATAAGCTAACTTTTATCGATAGTTATATATCGCCTCTGATTTACAATTTATGCTAATTAGGAACAATATTCTAAATTCTATCTTATCTATCATCTCCACTAATAATCTAAAGTAATATTATCGAAGTGGAAAGATTTGATTGTTTGTTTGTTTGATTTGAATAGTCTCTTATGCACTTTTTATCTATTCCCACTCTTTAATAATAATAATAACTTTATTTTCTTCTCTCACACAGAATATACACATTTTACAGGCCAGGTATTAATTTTTACCTGATGCTATCAGTCAGATAGATGTGCATTCATCAATGTAGCCTAAGTTGGTAGATAGTAGTAATATGTATACTGAGTATAAAAAGCACCTAGTATACTACTACTATAAGTAGTAGTACGACTAACAATTTATCGTAAGTAGATAATTGAGATAGTTCTCCAGTAAGCAATTAGTCACAATGAGGCAATGCACTCACTAGTGCGTTTCGAAATTACGATCTCAATATTGCTAGATACTTGACTGTATCCAATCCATTCCTAGTTTCCTTTCAATATGTTGTCACAGGATTGTGATTTGCATGTAGCTCATTCTCAACCGCCTTCAGTTTGAGTGTTACAATTGTTCATCGGGCGAGCAAGCCACAGTTAAACTGGTTATCTATTAATTACTATTTTTTTTTGTAGTTATAGCCCCGGGGTTTTGAAATCTACACCTGACTATATTTAATTACTGGATACGCTGTATCGCACCATCAATGGTTCTAGCGACGTAAATCAGTGTCACTAGTACCATCAATGGTATTTCTGACACTTTGGGGTTGCAATGGCCTTGCGAGACATATCGTAATCTGCTGATAGGTTCAAACTAAGAGAAACAAAGGTAGAATTGGTATCTTGAACTTTTTTCGTCACTTCGGCTGTATTATGGTTAGATCACTCGTGATTGATCGCACGAGTTCGCATAACACACGTTTTAAAACAACAGATTGACGTTTTGCATGAATACTGATTTTATAGTAGTTCAATCGTGATCAATAAATGCTTTCTTTAAACGCAGACGCATGTATCAAGCAATTGAAACGCACGAGTGAAGACAGGACTGAAGTACGTCAAATACTTCCTATTTAACTACAAGTAGGTCAATTAACATTGACCAGTTAATGTTTGTTGGGTTTTTGTGTTCGTTTATGGTAATCGAGTTTTTGTGCGACAGTTCAATCTTGGCTAAAATTGTTTTGGCGAAAGTTGCCATTTTTTTGCGCGAGAATTAATTGAATTCCTGTCAACTAGCAGACTGTAAAGTAAGACAATATATTTTTTACTGTGTCTTAAAGTAACTTGTTGTTTTATTTTAATCTGTCTACATCTTAATCGACTTTAGTGTCTAGCTTTGATAGACAGAGTAATTTAGTCTGTTTTACTTATACAAGAGTATTTGTAACATACTAGACCCGATGAGGAGATTATTTATTATATTAAGGTAGCGGTAGCCATTTTAATTTTTAAAAGCAATCGCTAAGTTAAACAAAAGTCACAATGGCCTAAATTCGGGAAATTTATTCTCATAATTTACCTAATAGTGTTGTCACTTTCCGTCTAATAGGTTTAGAAAAGGATGTGAGATATCTATGTCGTGTCATCCATACTAATATTATAAATGCGAAAGTGTGTTTGTTTGTTTGTTTGTTTGTTTGTTTGTTTGTCTTTCTTTCACGTTACAACAGAGCGATATCATGCAGTGTTTTTTAGGTGTGCAGTTAGGTGAGAGGCTGGAGAGTGACATAGGCTACTTTTTATCCCGGAAAAACATATTTTTCCCATCGGAAAAGCGATTAATGTTTAGCAATAGAATACACCCATACTACGAACATAGATGAGTATCATGCAGCGATGTAAAGCATTTTTTTTTTTGAGAGCAGCTAAATGAAAAGCTGGTGAGTGACATAGGTTATTTTTTATCCCGGAAAAACATATTTTTCCCTTCGGAAAACCGATTAATGTTTAGCAATAGAATACATCCATACTAAATACATAAATGAGTATCATGCAGCGATGTAAAGCATTTTTTTTTGGAAAGCAGTTAGATGAAAAGCTGGTGAGTGTCATAGGTTACTTTTTATCTCGGAAAAACATATTTTTCCCATCGGAAAACTGATTATTGTGTAGCATAGAATACATCCATACCACATAAAAAAGATGTATATACAGGATGTAAGGGACAGCCCTCCGAATACTGATATTCCCATAGTAAATGCAGTGAGCTGATTGTGATTTTGTATGGGATATAGAAAAAAAGAATTTAATCTATGGCAGGTTGTTCAGTTTCATGGTTTGAATACACCCAATCAGTATTCGAAGGGCTGTCACTTACACCCTGTATAGCACTACTATGAGAATGTCTCTTGAATATGAGTTTTGGGATATGAATGTGGCTTTAAGGGTGATGTGGGTATGTACTTGAGATACTTCTTACCACAGTAGTAAAGTTAATTTCTACAGTTAAACATGATTTGAAAGTCCATTTCTATAATAATAACCATTTTTAGCACAGTAAGTTTGCCCTGCGTATACTTGCGAAGACACATAATAAACTTAAATTTTTTGGTACCATAGTCCTGAAAATTGAAGACTAGGCAAAATCATTATACTGCGTATTCATCCATACTAATATTATAAATGCGAAAGTGTGTTTGTTTGTTTGTTTGTTTGTTTGTTTGTCTTTCTTTCACGTTACAACAGAGCGATATCATGCAGTGTTTTTTAGGTGTGCAGTTAGGTGAGAGGCTGGAGAGTGACATAGGCTACTTTTTATCCCGGCAAAACATATTTTTCCCATCGGAAAAGCGATTAATGTTTAGCAATAGAATACACCCATACTACGAACATAGATGAGTATCATGCAGCGATGTAAAGCATTTTTTTTTTTGAGAGCAGCTAAATGAAAAGCTGGTGAGTGACATAGGTTATTTTTTATCCCGGAAAAACATATTTTTCCCTTCGGAAAACCGATTAATGTTTAGCAATAGAATACATCCATACTAAATACATAAATGAGTATCATGCAGCGATGTAAAGCATTTTTTTTTTGGAAAGCAGTTAGATGAAAAGCTGGTGAGTGTCATAGGTTACTTTTTATCTCGGAAAAACATATTTTTCCCATCGGAAAACTGATTATTGTGTAGCATAGAATACATCCATACCACATAAAAAAGATGTATATACAGGATGTAAGGGACAGCCCTCCGAATACTGATATTCCCATAGTAAATGCAGTGAGCTGATTGTGATTTTGTATGGGATATAGAAAAAAAGAATTTAATCTATGGCAGGTTGTTCAGTTTCATGGTTTGAATACACCCAATCAGTATTCGAAGGGCTGTCACTTACACCCTGTATAGCACTACTATGAGAATGTCTCTTGAATATGAGTTTTGGGATATGAATGTGGCTTTAAGGGTGATGTGGGTATGTACTTGAGATACTTCTTACCACAGTAGTAAAGTTAATTTCTACAGTTAAACATGATTTGAAAGTCCATTTCTATAATAATAACCATTTTTAGCACAGTAAGTTTGCCCTGCGTATACTTGCGAAGACACATAATAAACTTAAATTTTTTGGTACCATAGTCCTGAAAATTGAAGACTAGGCAAAATCATTATACTGCGTATTCATATTATTATAATTCCAATCCAAGAACATCCATCCCCAAGTTAATTTGGTTTGGAGCTAATATAGGTTTTCAAATCCTTGATTACATACCCACTCCTTTCTTTCATGTCTTCTTGGAGCATGTTTGTATGTAATAAAAATTTCAAAATAGCAGGAATATTAAAAAAAAATTAAAGCTATATAGCAATCTATACTTTCTTATTATTTATTAACCACCAATATAACCCATTTTGACACAGGGATATGGTATTATCCCGCCGCGGTGAGATGTTGCATAAGTTACTTAACTCTGAGAGTACTGTTGCATTATCTATTATAACTTTTAATTTTTAGTTATCTTTACTTTTAACATTAAATGCCTGTTTTTCCTTACACTATAAATGTGTCATAATCTTCTTTCTAGCGTCGTAATATCTTCATTATTGAAGGTCGTAATTCCCCTGATGGGAAATATTTTTCTCATTCAGGATTCTTTTCCATCGCTGCGTATCTTTGGCGACATAGAGCGCTGAGTGTATTTAATGAGACCACCTAATTGTACTGAAACCTCTTGGTCGTTTGCCATCGACTTTTCCAGTGATCATGAGTGCAAAGTGGCAAAAGAACTCAAGGATCATTCTTGCGCCTCATTACTTGATTTTACAATAGCCTGTATTAGTGATGGTAGCGCCCAGGTACCACAAATTATATACTTTTTCAAGGAAGTGAACCATTCCAGTGTAGTGTCGTCTGTGTATCGGTGAATAGTGATTTTAGTGCCCTCCCAGTTTACACAGTTGTTCGCCTTACGATGTGTCGTTTAGAATACACAACTAATTAATAAAACTCTATGAGTACGCGGGCGAAGCTGCGGGTAACAGCTAGTATCTTATAATTTGACGCAAAATACGCGGTATCTGTCAAAATAAGGCGACG
Source organism: Tuta absoluta (assembly GCA_027580185.1). NCBI lineage: Eukaryota > Metazoa > Arthropoda > Insecta > Lepidoptera > Gelechiidae > Tuta > Tuta absoluta. The sequence continues at coordinate 3,103,922 of JAQAHW010000003.1, forward strand.
ATGAAAATAATGCCGGCAAAATTTACAAGAAATGGCAAATTTATTTGATGAATGAATGGTGAGTAAAGAGAATTTATTTCCGAAATTGAGGATATTATCTAGCTTGCTATGCTAACATGATTTTATATTAAAAAAAACCTTCCTTTATTTTCGTTGCTAGCTACACGAGTTTTTAAATTAAAGCTCCAGCGAACCAAAAGAGTAAAAAGTGACAAGCGCAACGCAGCTCGTTCTCAACATATTGCTTTTATTCCACCAACACACAACGTAGGTACACAAGCAGTTTTTTTTATTTTTGAATTCTTTTTTATTGATGATAATTTTGCAAGTTTTCAAAAATTGTATTACCTAATACGGGAAGTGTTTTAAAATTTGGTATTCAGTTTCAACCTTTATAAGGCGATGGGAAGAATGTTGCCACCTTAAAATTGAACCTCAACTTGATTCTTTTTTTTTGTAACCGACTTCAAAAAAAGGATCTCAAATCGACCATTTAGACTTCTTTCCTTATCTTACAAGTTAATAATATCCATCAACAACCACAACAGATTGCCACGTTTGGCAGGGGTAGGCGAGCGCAGTTTACTGAAAAATAAATAAAATTGGTTCATCACTCCAGTTGCGTGCGCAAATAAATATTTTGTTCATATTTCGAACATCGGTGCATAAAGGATGCGTCTATCAAGCCGTTTGTATGGGAATGTGATTGGAATTCGCAATCTCCTTTCGCCGGACAGACGCTTGCGTTACGGTGCGTTAAAAATATGCAGCGAGTGATGACAAGTGGGAGAACCACCAAATGGTCCTGTGAAAAGTTGTTCAGTATCACGTCTTGTACACGCCATGACAGTTATTTCCCATACACACAAGGTATAATGTGATATTAAGGCCCCCTTTTATTTCTCTTTTTTCGACATAGGGGTATATGGGGTGGTATGGGATCTACCTCCTAGCGGTCCACCCCGGGCAACGGCAACACAGGCTTGCCTGTGGATAAGTCCGGCTGAACGATCCCACGTGCGCGGTGGAAGGCTCCGTAAGGGGCCGCCTCGCTCGCGACCACCATCCCACCGAAGTCTGGCGCCAAGTAGCTTGCTGCGTTCCGTCAGTGTGTGGGAGTGCCAGTGCCTTAACATGCTTCTTCTGGGTTTGCTCGCTCCATCTTAGACTCTGTCTCTGTCCTTTGACCCAGACTAGAGTCAAGAGCAAACCCATCATTAATTAAAAAAAAATAGCAATTAAAAAAATATCGTTATAATGTTTCTAGATTATAACAAAAAATTGGCGATAACTTTCGAAAATTGAAAAAATGTTTTAAACAGAGGTGACTTCGTTTTTTTCCCTATATCAAGTAAAGTTTGTCAAATTGTGTAGCTGAAAGTAACTATTATCTGGATCGTCGACAATTATTTTTTTTCGGAATTTTATGGCTGTCAAAACCGTTTTAAAAATCTTGCCCGCACGCTATCCCTCCGCCAATACTTACTTTGTGCGCTATCTTGAACTGCTGCCGAAGGTACCTTCAGACAGATGTCTGTTGTATTCAGTTCGCTGTTTCCGGTGCAAAAATCCAATCTGGGTAGAAACCGCAAGCACTCGGCGCGGCGGTCGTCTATTCAATTCCCGCCGCGGTCATAACCGGTGCACACTGTATGCAATATTTTGCAGTTACAATGCACATACGTATGAGAATGGGGATCCTCAAAGTATTTTAAACGCCAAAACAAACCCCAATTGTTTATATTTTACAAGTTGCACCGAAATCTTTGATGTCGTATTGAAACTATATGTTCTGAAACGCCGTATGATGCCGGGCTAGAATAGCATCACCCTATTTCTTTCTCATGGGTGTAGTAAGAGGCGACTAAGGGACTTGAGGGTGTGATTTGCAATTTTACAACCTGTCACTAAGGCGATACACCAATTTTCTGAATGATTCTCAAATGAGACGTGACATAAAAGTCCGTTTATACGGCCGCTCCCGATCTGCCTACGGGATATGGGCGTGATATATGTATGAATCTATGTTTTAAATAGTATGAATTGTGGGTAAATATAGTACATATTATTATTTTGTTTATAGAGCAGCTTAAAAAACCATTGAAAAAAAAACGCGGTAGATAAACAGACAAGAACCTTTCTATATAAAAAGTTTGTCAAGCTTTGACAAGGAAAAAACATTCTTGAATATTGTTGTATCAACCTGTGTAGGTTGATACAACAATTTAGGATATCAACTTATACTCGTATTCAGCCAGTTACTTAGTATAACTAGTGTAAGCTGATCTCTTAAATGGGTAAGCTTAAGTGCTGCTGATTACCCACAAAGCGAACTCGATTTAATTAAATTTCTTCAGCCGCGAAAGTCAGAAGAAAGCACGTTGGTAATGTGACAGCTGATAGGCACATTCTAGATAAGGAATCTGTCTGCTGACACCACTTTCTTTAAGTGAAATCAGTAATCCACAGGCTTAGAACAGCATCGCCCCAATTCTACCAGTGGGTGTCGTAAGAGATACATTCATCCAGGGAATAGGCACCAGCATTCTTGGTGCCGTGTGATGCCGGCTTAGAATAGCATCACCCCATTTCTTTCCTGTGGGAGTCGTAAGAGGCGACAAAGGGACTTGAGGGTGTGTATTGCAATTTTAGGCGATGGGCTGACAACCTCTCACTATGTCGATACACTATTTTCCGAATTACCCTCAAATATATGTCAGACTTGGCGTAAATGTCCGTTTCTGCGGTCGATTACGCTCTGCCTACCCCGCAAGGGATAATGTTGGATGTGTGTTCGCGGTGAATGCAACACCTTGCACTGCGCTCGCCAATCCGTTTGCCAAGCGTAGTGAGTATGGCAATATCCCCTACCCATGTCCAGCAGTGGACTATTGTGGCTGTTAATGTGAGTAATAATTACATCTGTAAACAGCATCTAGTTCGGGAATACAATAATTTTGGGTTATGAGGGGGATGAAAAGTGGCTCCAAATGGTTCTTTCCCCACGGTGCATTTTTTGCTTGAACTTTGGCTGCAAAACGTTACTGCGTTTCTCGTTGTAAAATATCTAAAATGTCTGAAGGGAGGGGAGAAACCGCTGACCGCGAACAAAACTTATAATATGTAGAAGCAATAAGAATTTAAGGTAGAAGCGGCAATAGAAAATGTTAGGAAACTCACTTAACCCTAATCTATTAAATCGAATATATTTGAACAAGAAATAGGTACGATGAAATGTGACAAATTTAAGCTCTCTAAATTTGTTAGCTAACTTCGCCAACAACGTCAGTCATTTTGTTTTTTCCCTTTTTTTAACGTTGTCGTTTCAGCAAATCGTGTATCAGGTTGTCAGCCTGTTGCCTAAAATCTAAATACACATACAAATCGCGATACCTTTAGACGCGCGGGAAAGAAATGTCGTAATGCAATTCTGAGCCTCAATTATTTTCAAAAATTACGAAAGCGAGCGTATTCTACGGCCGTGAACGATCTGCCAACCCCGCAAGAGAAAAAGACGTAATTTTCCATAAGTATTTTTTGCGAGAGTTTGAGAATAACTGCGTCACAAAAGTTGACTTTATCCAGATCAAACTTGCACAATGATATTTTATGAATAAATGAAGACGTACATTATGTATACGGAAAGAGGTTCAGTATGTCATGTCGTCAGTAAATGAGACAATGGAAGATTTATGTCGCTTTACATTGATGATCTTTTTGATAAAGTTAGTATAATAGGGCTGGCGATTGTCAAGAAAGGAAGTTCTTTGGTGCGTTACGTTGAGTTAAAAAAAAACGGAACGACGGACGACAAATATGTGAACCGCCAAAGACAATGGAAAATATATGTTTCTTTACATTGATGATGTTGTTGTTAGCGTGAGTATAATATGGCTGATGATTGTCAAGAAAAGAAGTTCTTTGGTGATAAAGTATTTTTTAAATGATGGTTATTTTTATTTAAACGTTTGAGTGCAGTACGGCGTAGTTGCCGTGTGGTGCCGGCTTAGAATAGCACCACACTAGTTCTTCCCGAAGGTGTCGTAAAAAGCGACAAAGGGATGAAAATCCAGGGATTGGGCAGCATTCCCTGTGTAGCAATATCTTGCACTGCGCTCGCCAATCCAGGCAAATATCCAGATAGCAGTTGCACAATGGTATTTCATGAATGAATGAAGACGTACATTATGTAGACGGAAAGAGGTTTAGTATATCATGTCGTCAGTGAATGAGACAATGGAAGATATACATATGTCGCTTTACATTGATGCTCTTTTTGATAGCGCTAGTATAATAGAGCTGGCGATTGTCAATTAAAGGAAATTCTATCACGCTTATATCCCTTGCGAGATAGGCACAGCGAAGACAGACGTACAACACGGTCATTTACGCTACGTCCGACAAACATTTGAGGGTCATACAGAAAATTTTATACCGACATAGTAACTAGTTGTCGGCCCATCGCTTAAAATTGCAATACATATGTACCATCGAGTGCTTTAGTCGCCTCTTACGACACCCACGGGAAAGAAATGGGGCGATGTTATTCTAAGCCTACGTCACAAGACAATCTTAAATCACTTCCGTCAGCAATGTCGTATGAAGCGCTAAATTAATTTATTAAGGAGAGTGTACTAGCGAACGACCTTGACAGTGGCGCCACTTTACAAAACAAATATTTTCTCTCCTTATATTTACTTTTAGTTAGTAGTTAGAAAATTGCATAGAGACAATCTATCAGAATGTCCATTGCCTATCCTTAAGTGAAATTAGATAGAACCTGTTAACTCAATGAAATATTAGCTGTAATTAAAGTTATGGCAAAAAGTGCCTAAAACGGCCACATATGGTATTACTTGCCATCCTTTAATTACTGCTAATGTATAATCCTAATATCTTTGGTGACGGACGTTCTGATTGATTGTTTTTATGAAGAGAAAACTTTTTTTGTGAACTGGCGCCACTGTTCACGAGTACACTCGCCTTAACACTTGAACTGCGCATACGCAGGACTAAATTGGCGCAGTAGGAAATAACAACACGTTACATTCAATCAGTGTTATGCTGTTAAGCGTATTACAACAGTCACTTCCCTAGACTGACCGGCGCGTCATATGTACTAGAGCAGAGCTGTTTTGATGCTTTCGTTGTTTTTTTTTATTTTCCATTTTGGTTAGAATGCTGCTCCCTCTGGCCGTGAAACAATTATAAAAAATTGGCAGGTAGGTATCTAGCTCTACTATCTTTCTATTAATAAGAGACGCAAAATTAGAAAGGATTTTTGAAAACTTGCAAAAGTACGGGCAGGATTTGAACCTGCGACTTTCGTCATTACTAGTGACGACGCCTCTTCCATCTGGGCTACCGCAGCTCGTTGCTTGCCCGCCAATTTTGCAAGTGTATTTTAATGCCAGTTACGCGTGGCACGGCTCCATCTACCGGGTTAGTTTTGCAACTAATACCCGGCGACTAATTCTATCTTTACAGATTTACGATTTTAGATTTAGAAACGACGTAAATATACTTCCCAAGTATCAAAATTTGGTTTTGAATAAGTCACCAATGCGTTTTTGAAAAGACTAAAGGCATATTGAAAAAGTCTTAAATAAGCCACGTAGAGTACTACTATACCGCGTTTGGGCACAAAGTTCAGGACTACTGATCTTGGTTTAGCTTTGTATACGCCAGGGAATATGCTAATTTGCTCTTAATTTAATCTCCAAAACGCACAAAATGATGCTTTGGATCTTGTATTCTGCTAAACTAAGACTATTTTGAGAGTTGCGGCCATTTCCAAAATAAAACTCAGTGTGGTTAAATGCGTTCACAAATTTATAAAATATATTGACAACTTATATTTTAAAACAAGCAGCCATCAGCGATATTGGGGGATAGTGTTTACTGTGACCAATTTTATATGCGAACTTGAGTTTTTCGTGGATTTATATATGAATATGTGGTGAACTTTCAATGCCCCCTTGATTTTTTCAGTTTAAAGCCTTTAAAATTATAAAATTTTAAAGTGCAAATAAAACTAAAACTATTACAAGATCTTATGTCTGAGATTATGCTTTGATAAGACCTATGCTCTGATTCAGATTGCCACACTTCGATACCATTATAATTTTGGGTTCCGCTGTAAAAATAAATAAAGAAAAAAAACCTGTTCAACTATATAATATACCTACACACTTTTTTTGTGCATATATGGGCACATACCTAGTTGTGTATTTTACCAGACATTTACGTAGTTGTGTTTCTTACGCTAGTAACATCTAAGATCTGTGGTTTTCCTACCTACCTACGCCTACCTAAAAGTGTGATTTAGGAAGATTATAATCATAAGTCAGATTTTTTAAGCACGATTTGCCACCCCTATTATCTTGCCACCCTAGGCCCGAGCCTTAGGGTAAATCCCGCCACTGCACCTTCTTAAAAAATAAGAAATACATGTATTAAAAATACATATAATGTAATAAGTATTTAAATAAAATGATATGGAGTTATTGCGGTTATTAAGTGATGCATACCTACCTAGTTAAAGTGACATAGTGCCAGTGGCGAGCTAGGTGTGTAGCAGCTTTAAGGCTAAACTTTTACTTTTATCTTTTCAGTTTTTGGAAAGTTCCGGAATATAGTGGTATTACAATATTTAGATGTAGATACGTTTCTGACCAAAGATGATTTCCGCTTACTACAACAGTCAAAGACATGGCCATGGAAAAAGACTCATTTTAATTACAGTCAAAAATGTTTATTATATATTAATTTATTATGTATATCCTTATTTTGACAATTAGAAAAATGTACGGAACCACTAGTTTCATTTTCAATATCGCACTTTTTTTGAATAATCATGTTTTCACTTGTTTCTTGCAATTTTTGATATTTAGCAATAACCCACCACTTCGCTTTATTTGTGTCCATTTTTTCAAATCCATTATAGTTTTATTTCGTAAAATACGTAAAAAATCTTTATCCTCGTGTCCACCTTGTTTATTAGTTAAGATTTTGAAAATGCGAGACGCAGGATTAGTTCAAGATTTCTTATCTTTTTTAAGAGCAAAAGAGTACTAATTACATACTATTACTCTGGTAAGAGTCAGCGTCCTTGCTTTCCCAAGATCACTAGCACAGCGTGTTCAATAATGGCGTAAGTAAGACTACGAATCTTGTACAAATCCTAACGACGCACTTTTGTAGAGTTGTGTTAGTTTTGGTCAAGACTTTTTTAAGAGTAGAAATCTTATCGTAAAGTTAAGGTCTTATATTTTGCTACCCTAGGACTGACACTTGAAAATATCTAAATTTTTAATCTCTAATGCGCTTTCGAGACTGAGTTTAGAAGATTATTTCTCTTGGCGTTTGATAAGCACTAAGCAGTGCAAAACTAAACCAGCATACATTTACCAAAATTAATCTGTGACTTTTTTAAGACTTTTTGCATTATAACCCGCTTTTCTCAAGAGAACTTTGCTAGTTGGGTTTTTAATTCGGCACATCCTGCTGTAGTCCGCTATTTGAAAAGCGTCCCTGTTGTGTTTCAATAGAGAATCAGTTAAATAGTTTTGGCCGTTCCGTATGTCGCTAACAGTTTGAAGAATTAGAAAATCACAATGGCAACAGAATGACAGTTGAGTGTCGATGGCATTACAATGGCTAAAAATTAAAAGAATCGGGGCCCTGGGGTATCCGAAAGTACACATGTACGTTTTGTGATATTGTACTTTTCCAATTAATATAATTTTAAAGTTGTATTAAAAAATTAACTGGTAGGACTTTTCCATATTTTTGCTTCTGAAATAATGTTTTCGAGTGGTTGTTTTTGATGAATAATCTTCATGATTGCTACTTAATTCTAGCAAAAGAAAAATGCCTGCCCGACGATTTTTCCGCACAGCTTTTAAAGTTGAATAACTCGAAAACTACAAAAATCGCCGTACGTTAATAGGGTATTTTAAGTTACCTCATGATGTGAAGAATCTTGTTTTATTGACTTATCTTCATGGTCCACTCTGTATAAAAGCTCCCGTGGTAGTCAAGGTATCAAATAATGTTGATCATCTCATGCGTATACGCACCACGATTGCAACATGTTGCGTGGGTGGGCGCGATGTGGTGCGCCTTAATTCTCGCCTCCCTCTTGTATCTACAGAGCGCGAACTGCAACAGGGGAAAATATTTTACGTGATAAAACTAACCATGAAACTGAACAACTTTCCCCAAGGAACACAGGTCACAATATAAAAAATAAGAACATCCCATACAAAATGTTCAAATGTATTTAGCTGACCCAATAATTTCGTATAGGTTTTTTTTTCTTCATATAATACGATCTATTTTCTTTTTTTGACATTGTTCAGTTTCATAGGCAGTTAAGTCCGAGTCAATATGTATGGGAGGAAAAAATTTTATGTTTCGATCTTAACTTACCCCTAGGGGAAAGTTGTTTTGTTTAAAAAGTATTTATTCAGATTCAAAAGTAGTATGGCTCCGTAAAATATTTGCTTGTGTTGTGGGCCACACATTGTGTATAGAAACACTTCTGACAGTTAATTTTTTAAGGTGTTTTTCTGAAGTGTTTGAGTGTTAAACGAAACGACTACTATCTAAATAATCATTTATAACGACCGGGCTACTAACTAACTTACCTATTTATTGGGTCAGTAAAAAACAAAAAAAATACATACATACGTACACATATCACGCATTTAGCCCTTGCGGGGTAGGAGAGTGTTAACGGCCGTAACACACGGTCGCTATCGCCACGTCAGACAAATATTTGACGGCCGTTTCAGAAAAATCGTGTATGCAACCTGTCTCTATCGAAATAGTGACAGGTTGTCAGCCTGTCGCCTAAAATTGAAACACACGTGAAAACTCTAGTTGCCTCTTACAAAATACACCCGCAGGGGAGAAATGAGGTGATGCTTTTCTAAGCCAGCAATTTTACCGAGTATACAATAAAATGGAAAAATTCTGACCTTAAAATAGATTTGTTGGCATCGTAGGAATTACTTTCTGCAGTATAGTATCTACAGTAAGCACTGGTAGGTGCTAAAATGTCTAAGTTTCCTCTGAGCGCTGCCAAGTCTTTAATGTAAGCCAAAAACTAATCTTAAACTACACTTAGGTATTTCTTGGCTTGGATAGAAAATTAGATCAATTTTCGACAACATCACTCCAGAAAACACGGTGTCCCAAAAAAAAATCAGCGCCATATTTATATTTATTTTTTTATCCCGCCCGAGCCGGTTTTCTATTAGGACAATACAAAATTGTTATATGAAAACGAAAATTGCGTTATGCAAATTTCTTTTTTTTACAATGACCGATCATGACGTCAATAAGGGATAATGCTATCCTACATTGAATAAAGTTATTTCATTTTAATTTACATTTTTATTTTCATATAATAGCAGGTATCAAGATACCCACTAATTTGTGCTTTTCACACAATCGTAAATTTTACAGATTTATCAACACAATCATCTGGAAACTATCGGATTTTAGTAAGTTTTTGTTTAGGTACATTTTAGCAATGATATTTTTGCTATCTATTTATTTCGTGGTACTCGTAGTCTAATTTATATTCCACTAGATTTCCGCCCAGCGGTTTCTCCCGCTACCACTTATTTTCCCGTGCTAATAGTTGATTTTCTGCGGTAAAAAGTGGCCTATGTGTTACACTCTACCTGTGTTCCAAATTTCATCCAAATCGGTCAAGCCGTTTGAGCGTGAAAAGGCAACAAACATACATACATACACACATACAAACTCTCAGATTTATAATATTGAGTACAGATTATTATGATTTCACACCAGAGTACATTTGTGTAATTTTTCTCCCTGTTAACTGGTTGGCCGGTAGAGAATGCTGCGTGGCATTAGGCCCACCTTTTGTGCAATAAGGTATAAAATTTTATAAATGAATGCCTTATTGACAATTTCTAAACCAGTGGTAAAATAATAGTTTTGGCAGTTTGTGAGAATATAAAGTGAAGTCAAAATTATACTCATTTCAAAATTTTATTAACTTAAGCATAGGACTACTGTGCCTAATAATTCAGTATCCACACTAAAAATACATACTTACGTAAGGGTTGAATAAATTACCTCTTTTTGAAGGCTGTTTAAAACGTTTTGACGTCATTGAAGTTTACCTACCTGCCTGTGTGATTTCGTTCAATTCCCTATTTATTAGATTAAATAGTTAAAGATGTCCAATATAAAAATTCACGTAGTGCTGGTTTACAATAAAAATGAAAAAAAAATTGAATATATCCAATAATAGAATCGTATCGTATCAATCAGAGCAAAACATTAAATTCCATTAGCACTTACTTCTCTAGTCTAGACTGTGCCAATCTAGATTTCCCACTTCCCATACATAGGTACTGTCGTATCGTAACGGTCTTTCAACCATAGAAATAGCATGCCCCCATTACTTACCGATAAAAACACCATACGGGCTGGGTTGCCAGATCGGAACAGCAAGATTAGAACAATAAAATACAATAGTATGTTAGTTTCTTTCCCGTGGGTGTCGTAAGAAGCGACTAAGGGACTCGAGGGTTACGTGTGTATTGCAATTTTAGGCTATGGTTTGACAACTTATTTACCACTATGGTGATACAAAATTTTCTGAATAAACCCCAAATGATTGTCAGACGTAGCGTAAATGTCCGATTTTACAGGCGTTTATGCTCTGCATAACCCGCAAGGGATTATAGGCGTGATGAAGAATGTTAGTATGCTGTTGTGTAGTGATGCTGGCTTAGAATAGGATCACTCGATTTCTTTCCCGTGGGTGCCGTTAGATAAATAGTGCGATTACACGCTATGACAGATATTCTGTAGGTACGGATGACACCAGGACCCTTCAGGACCCTTTTCATGCTGGTCATACATTACTTGCAACTTGCAAGTAGGTATCGGGGTGATTGCACGTATCTATCTCAGTCATTATGATATTTTCCTTTGCCTAAGGCCAGTATATAAAAAATGTTGGGAGATCTAACGCGTTAATACGGCTGGCATAAATGCTAATCTAAGAGACTTTGCCTAGATGTGCCATAACAGTCCTCAGCTGGACATGGGCCTCTCCTTATTGGGGGGGTAGTGCCATACTCATCACGTCTGGCAATCGGATCGGCAAGCGCAGTGTAAGATGTTGCTTTCACAGGACAAGCCGCCGCCCTGGGTGAATTTATCCCTTAGTTTACGACACCCATGGGTGGAGTTAGGGTGATGCTATTTTAAGCCGACGGCAAGCTTGAGTATTTATAGTTCCGGAGCAAAATAGATCATCTGGCAATCCCAAATAATCCATGCGAAGCGCTTTGATACATACACTGATATTGAATACAAATGTAACGCCCTTATCCCTTGCGAAGTAGGCAGAGCCGTAAGAAACGGTCGCTTTCGCCACGTGTGACAAATATTTGAGGGCCGTTTCAGAAAAAAAAAGGGATCACAAGTATAAAAGTTCAGCCTGTCGCCTAAAATTGCAATATACATGAAACCCTTAAGTCCCTTACGACACCTGCGGGAAAGAAATGGGCTGATGCTATACTCAGCCAGCATCACACGGCAAATGTGTACATATCGAATCCGTATTATTATAAATCTGAGAGTTTGTGCACAAAGTAAGTATTGGCGGCTGCGCGCCGTTTGTGTATAACTTTTCACACTTATGGCTTGACTTATTCTTAAGTTAGGTATGCAGATCGAGTATAAACTGGAATAACACAAAGGATTATTTTTACTGCGGGAAAACCTGCAATTTCTACGGAAATACCGAAAAACAGCTGCGGGTAAAACCGCGGGACGGCAATCTCGTAATCCGTACTAATATTATAATTCTGAGAGTTTGTGTGTGTATGTTTGTTACCTCTTCACGCTCAAACGGCTTGACCGATTTAGATGAAATTTGGAACACAGGTAGAGTATAGCCCGGAATACCACATAGGTCACTTTTGACTGCGGGAAAACAACTATTACCACGGGAAAATGAGTGGCAGCGGGTGAATCCGCTGGGCGGAAATCTAGTAATAACTATAAAATATACCCTCGATACCATTGAATACTAACACTTCCTAGTGTGATACAGGATGTAAGAATATTAGCTGCTAATGTTTTAAGGGGCGAACCAGTCCGTGAAACTGAACAACTTTCACAAAGAACAAAGGTCGAAGAATGAAAAAATAATAATTGAAGCTTCCTTTTACAATAATAAACTTATACAACGCATACAGAATGCTTGTGTTAGATTTTGCTTCCCTATTCCGAAACGAAGTCACATATCTCCATATATACATAAACATGGTATATTAAATATGTCATCTCGTCATACTCTTCACTTTGCTGTTCTTCTCTTCGGTGTCATAAAAAATCGCAAACCTTTATATTTGTATGAAAAGCTTGTTTTTTCTAACCGTCTCATTCGGTCCGCAATAAGATTAACTTTTCCACGCTATAGAACGACTGCATTTCGTAGCAGTTTTAGATATGCTGCCACGAAATGTTGGAACAACTTGCCACCTCCAGTTAGAAACTCTACATCTTTGTATACATTCAAAAAACAGTTAAAACTTTATCTTCTGAAAAATCAATTCAGTACTATTTCGATGAATACTTAGTCGTTCTATAGCGTTAAAGCTTACTTAACCTAATTTAATTTAAAATTGTAAATTCATTCATTCAAATAATTTTACTCTTACTTCCTTTCCTATCTTTTGATAAATTCCATAAATGTCATCGTTATTTTATTTGATTTTTGTTGTCAATTTCGTTATATTATTAAAATTTTATTAGATAACTTTTTATTACCGTGTTGTCTCGCTGGTGCTGCACAGCACAATTAGGGTACCACGGAAGACCAGCGCTGTAGTATATTATGCTATAGCACAATGCTGAGTGGTTGCCTTTTTTGGTGTAATACTTACTTAATATTAATTATAAGCCCGTTTATAATAATAAGTATACTTTTAAGTTTTGTATTGCACTGAAATAAATGCTTTCTATTCTATTCTATTCTTTTTTTTTTTACTTTCAAAACGTATAAGCGCGGGCAGGATTTGAACCTGCGACTTTCGCCATTACTAGGCAAAACTTGTTAATCCGGTAGATGGAGTCGTGCCACGCGTTAATGTTTATTAATTAAGATACGTTAATTGTTGGGCATTGGACGAGCCGCGGTAGCCCAGATGAAAGAGGCGTCGCTACAAGTAGGTAATGGCGAAAGTCGCAGTTTCAAATCCTGCCCGCGCTTAAATTTTTTAAATGTTTTCAAAAAAAATTACATAACACTGGTAGTGTTTTAAAGTTTGGTAATCAATAATTGGAGCGTCCATATAAAATGTTCCAGCCGACCGGTTCAATTTTGTTTGAGAGGTTAATTTTTTTTCATATTTCAACCCATGTTCTTTGGGTTAAGTTGTTCAGTTTCATGTGCTGCTTCATCCGTTATACCTATTGTTGTAGCTTACATTATTACATTCTGTATAGAGAGTATAGAGACGCATTTATTGCCTATTAATCTTCACGCCTACATCGAGAAAATGAAGCTATTATTGTGGGGTTTTTGTACTTAAGTATGTGTAGTAGCGACAATAGGTAGTAAAGTTGTACATTGCTAGCCTACAGACTATCTAGGTATACTTACAGCCGCATGATGTTGGCTTAGAATAGCATCAACTGTCCTAAATAATAATACTAATAGGCCGGTAATACTTCAGATAACTTTTTTTTATTTATTAGTTATGGGTTTGCTCTTGACTCTAGTCTAGATCATAGGACAGAGACAGAGTCTAAGATGGAGCGAGCTCACCCAGAAGAAGCCTGTTCGCTCTTACTTTGAAGAGATTAGGGTTGTATGCGTTTGGAAACACAGACGCAGTTCCACTTTTTAGCAGTGCGCATTATAAATGACTAGCAGCCCGCCAAGCGGTTTCACCCGCCGCTAACAATTTCCCCCCGGGAATAAGACAGTTTAAAAATAGCCTATGTTCATCAGGGATAATGTAGGATTCTAAAAATCTTGACTTCAATTTGAAACAAACATCGTTTTCAGATGGTGGTGGCGTAAAATTACATGCCGTGTGATTAACCTGGCCAGCCCCATGGCAGTGCCTTTATTTTTATTTTTTTTATCCCACACGAGCCGGTTTTCTATTAAATTAGGTCATAACAAAATTGTAATAAAAAAAAAAAAATTAAATGATGTTCATGACGTCAATTAGTGATAATACTATCCTACATTGAATAAAGCATTTCAATTTCAATTAACGGTAAAAGATTTTTTTAAATCGGTCCAGTAGTTTCGGAGCCTATTCAATTCAAACAAACAATAAAAAAGTACTGTTTCTAATATTAGTGTAGATTAAATTATTATTATTTTAGTGTGATGCCGGCTTAGAATAGCATCACCCGATTTCTTTCCCGTGGGAGTCGTAGGAGGCGACTAAGGGACTTGAGGGTGTGTATTGCAATTTTAGGCGATGGGCTGACAACCTGTCACTATGGCGATACACAATTTTCCGAATGACCCTCAAACATACGTCAGACGGCCGTTTTGCGGCCGTTTACGCTCTGCCTACCCCGCAAGGGATAATAGGCGTGATATGTGTATGTATGTATTATTTTGGTGTAGATTTTTTAACGCATTATTTAATGTTTTTTGTCGTCTTTTTTATACCGAGTAATGGACAGCCCTTCGAATACTGATAGGGTGCATGAAACATAAAACTGGACAACTTTCCCTTAGAAACATATGTCCGGAAACGTCAAAAAAATTACCTTCCATACAAAATCACAATCAGCTGGCTGCATTCACTATGGAAAGTCAGTTTTTATACGTTTCCTGAAATATGTTCCTAGGGGAAAGTTGTTCAGTTTCTTGGTCTGCATGTACCCTATCAGTATTCGGAGGGCTATCCCTTACACCCTTTAATACAGTAATGATTAAATGTAATCATTACACTGGTACGAATAATGTGGCGTAGTTTGTACATTTTTAAATGAAAAAGTAGTTATTGTGGCATACCTGTAATAGTTAGACATAAAGTATCGCGGACATTATTATAGATATTGATGTCCTCTATAAAACCGTAGTACATAACTTTGCTCTATTGTCAATCATTTCCACAGCGTACGCGATATAAGATATTTCTTTGGTACATTTTTCACACGTTGGGTTACATTATCGAAATTTTCACGCGGGTCCCTATTTTTTTCTCGTATAAAATATAGCCTATGTTCATCAGGAATAATGTAGGATTCTAATGGTAAAAGAATTTTTAAAATCTGGCCAGTAGTTTCGGAGCCTATTCGATGCAAACAAACAAACAAACAAACAAACAAACAATCAAATCTTTCCTCTTTATAATATTAGTGTAGATGTAGATGACTGGAAGCGCTTAGTCCGAATTGGTGGAATGGCAACCAGGTACGGATGGTATCCGGCGGTGCGTCTGGATGTCCGATGGTAGAAGGGAGCTGGTGGAACAAGGTCGTGAAGCTCTTGAGCAGACTCTCCGAAGTACAATCTGTAAAAAACCGACAAGCAGGCAACCTTGCGGCGATGTGCCAGGCTATGTAACTTGGTATCCACCAGTTTTATGTCGCCTATGAGCCTCTTGGCCCTGCGTTGTACCGAGTCAAGAGCGGCAAGTTGGTATTTGGCTGAGCCATCCCAAAGGTGACTGCAATACTCCATGCAGAATCGGACTTGTGCTTTGTAAAGACAAATAGAAAGGCTTGTTCCCAGCACGGATATCCACTTTTAATAGGTACCTTTGTCTGCTACCACTACTTCCTCTGCTAATAGGTAGACACTTTTGTCTGCTACCGGTACTACCGTTTCCCATAGACATAGACAATGGGGTATTTCAACAATGTGTCTGGTTTTTGTCACTTCAGTAGGTAAAAGTTGCTTTCTTGTAGCCTTTTGTTTTAGTATAGACAATTTGCAGTGATCATAGGCCCATAGTCTGTAAGATTAGGTACTTCTCTTTTTGTAAATTTGCTTGCATTGCTTCTAATTAATTGATTGTATACTGACTTAAATAACTGAATTACTTATGAGAATTTATTCTGAATTTTTAATTTTTGTCACAACTAGCATTGTAAGCGCTTTGGTTTTTAACTGTAAGCTTGCAAGTGTAATTTTAATAAACAGTAAACAAATGAAAGCAGGTGTTCTATTTACCAAGTTTCGACGTACTACAGACTAATTTATAATGAACAAAACATACAAAAACTGTAGTACATGCATATATATATCACGCCTATATCTCTTGCAGGGTAGGCAGATCGTAAACAGCCGTAAAATACAGACATTTAAGCCACGTCATTCACGTCGTTCATTCAGAAAATTGTGTATCACTTTAGTGAAAGGTTGTCAGCCCATCGCCTAAAATTGCAATACACATAATGTAACCCTCGAGTCCTTTAGTCGCCTCTTACGACAACCACGGGTAAGAAATGGGGTGATGCTATTCTAAGCATCACACAGCATAAAAGTGTAGTAGTTGTTATTAATGCTGTCAAATAAATAAAATTAACAAAACAAATTCTTATTGAGAAAAGTGAATGATAAAACACCTGCTCGAGGCAATATAACGCGAAAAAGGTCGGTGCTATCGTATTGTTACCTATAATGTATTACACTAATATTTGGTCGTATGAATGATCTGTTATAATAAACAAGATAAGTACCTACACATACAGTTAATAGTACCTCTACTATCATTGAGACTCAAATACCTTCATACTATACAAAAGGCTATACCTTAGATAGCTCTGTATATTTGACAGTTGGGTGTAAAGTTTTAGCACATACATACATACATACATTCATAAATCACGCCTATATCCCTTACGGGGTAGGCAGAGCGTTAACGGCCGTAAGCGGATATTAACACCACATTCTGACAAAAGTTTGAGGGTCAATCAGATAACTGTGTATCACTATAGTGACAGGTTGTCAGTCCATCGCCTAAAATTGCAATACACATCTAACCCTGGAGTCCTTTAGTCGCCTCTTACGACACCCATGGGTAATAAATAGGGTGATGCTATTCTAAGCCAGCATCACACGGTTAATGTGTATCAAGTTTAAGTTTTAGTAATGTGTATCAAGTTTCCTTTTTGTTTCCTTATTTCTGCAATTTAATCAGAGCAAAATAATTATCAAAAATATGATGGCAATGCCGTGTAATGCTGGCTTAGAATAGCATCACCCCTTTTCTTTCCCTTGGGAGTCGTAAGAGGCGACTTAGGGACTCGATGGTGTGTATTGCAATTTTAGGCGATGGGCTACTGACAACCTGTCACTATGGCGATACATAATTTTCCCATCAAATAATTGTCAGACGTGGCGTAAATGACAGTTTTTTGCGGCCGTTTGGGCTCTGCCTACCCTGCAGGGGATTATGGGCGTGATATGTGTGTGTGATGGCAATTTCATATTCCCGTCACCCTACGATGTGCTAAATCTGTCAAAAATATGGCTCTAAACAAGGATAAAAGGTAAACAACGGCCGTAAAGTTATTATCTCATTGTTAACTCCAAAAATTTATCGTCGTGATAAAAATTCAATAACAAACTGCATATCTTTAACCTAGAAAATAAAACATTATAAATTATTCAATACACCTACATGCTGCATAATTATATAAAAGGTTTCGAAATAAAGTCATCGGGTGTCAATTAAATATATTATAACCTTACGTTTATATATCTATAATCTGGCAGAGAGATGTTGGTTGAAAGGTCTTAATAGACAGAGCCATTTCTTTAAATGTTATTAGCTGACAGCTGTTTTTATTTTCGAAGATGTTAGAGATTTTATTGTTAAAATGTGCATTATTTAGGTCGTGTAGTGCCGGCTTGAATAGCACTACTACATATATACCTGTGGGTGTCGTAAAAATCGACTAAGGGATGAATCCAGGGAATGGGCAGCAGCGTTCTCTGTGAATGCAACACCTTGGACTGCGCTCGCCAATCTATTTGACAAGCGTGTTGAGTGTGGCAAATACCCTCCTAATAGGGGGTGGCCTATGTCCAGCAGTGGACTGTTGCGGCTGGTATAGTTAGTTACTGCAATATTTAAGTATTTTGTAAACGTTCTCCAGGAAACCCAAAAGAAACGCTACTAGTCGTAACTCAAGTCGCGGAATTTACTACTTATTTATAGAAATATAGCGGCCTGCCCAGCAGTTTCATCCGCTGATAACCGTTTTCCCGCGGAAATAAGAGATTATTTCCCGTATAAAATTTAGCCTATGTTCATCAGGGATAATGTACAGTTGTAATGGTAACATATTTTTTAAATAGTTCCAATAGTTTCGGAGCCTATTCAATTCAAACAAACAATCAAATCTTTCCTCTTTTTATTATTAGTGTAGATATGACAACCGCTGAAAACAATAACGGTCATATAAACTTTGATAGAACTCATCCGGGGCCGTAATTAGCTATTTGAAAACCGTCTTAGTTGTGTTTCAATAGAGTTTCAGTTGGATGTTTTTAGCTAACAGTTTAAAGTATAAAATATAGCGGCAATAGAATGACAGTTGAGTATCGATGGCATTACAATGGCTAAAAATAAGACAATCGGGGCCCAACGTATAGGTGCTCGGATTTTTTTTTTTCAATAATGACGTCTAAATTATTTGCGTAGATAATACAAGCTGTTACAAAATAACGCAAAAATAATAATATTCTTTATTTTCATCAGTCGATGAAATAATAACAGCACTAGTCTAGGTCACTACTACGCTTCCATTCCAACGAATTTCGATTTGGCATACATTTCTGTTTATCTTCTGTTCATTAAAATGATTACACCCATGAAATAACAAGCAATGTATATCGAATTTCGCCGCGCCGCGTTGGCAACTTCAGTTGAACTTTAAACTGTCAAAGTAGTGCTGCGATGCAACGATATTTTTTTCGAGTAATTTGATTTAAAAATATGATTTTCGTAATTTTCAAAATCGACACTACGGCTTTAATTTTTTGACAATAGACTCCTTACAAGGGTCTCTTTTACACCCTCTCGGCTTTACTTGTTATTCTGTAACACGCGGTATAAGGTGTAAAAAAATTAGCTAAGAATATTTTAAGGGGTGAACCAGTACGTGAAACTGAACAACTTTCCCCAAGGAACATAGGTCGAAATATGAAAAAATAATTTGACCCTCCCATACTTAGTGTGTTACCCGGCCGGGATAATTTGTATGGGAGGGCCAATTTTTTTTTCATATTTTGACCTATGTTCCTTGGGGAAAGTTGTTCAGTTTCACGTACTGGTTCACCTCTTAAAATATTCTTAGCTAATTTTTTTACACCATGTATAAAGTTGTCATAATATTACAACCTTATCTACGCAGATAATAATATTATGTCATACGTTAGGTAGTCAATGAATTCCGCGCTTGATCTATACGCAGCTGAAATTAATTCAATTCAATTCAAAACATGTGTTGACATGTGTTTTATTAGTAAATTTTTGTGTTCCGTTCAAAAATACTTTATTGTTTAATGTACGTATTCAAGTTTCTAGTCTCCATCCATCTACAATGTGTCCTATTTATGCCTATCTAACTGTTTATTTATTTTTCCAGGTACTTACAAACCACACGACTCTATTCAAGTCAATGACCTGACAGATAACAAGGACTATGATACAAGTATGAGGCCTACTTATTTTGTTGTGAGACGCGAAGAAGATGGAACTATCTTACTTATAGCACGTTCACACCATGCACCTGCTCCTGCCGCTGTCGCGATTATTGCTCAAAATACCTCCGCGGAAGTATCAACGCGAGTGAGTGTTCACACACTGCCGTTATACACTTCTCGCACCAATATGAGTGAGCCAGATAGCAATACATTCCACACGCGTTTGAGCTGCCGGTCCTCTGACTCGCGCATTAAAAGCCGACAATCGATGGAGCACGGAAGTGGCAGCGGCATGACGAGTAGCAAGCAGCGCGAGTAACCAGTTTAAATATTCGCGCTGCCCACTTCCCTTACTATTTCCATGCTCATGTTGGCATTGTGTGAATGTGCTATTACGGACAGTAAGATGGTTGAGCCTGACACAATGTGGTAAATTTTCAAATATCAACTTTGGCTGTTGGCTGGTTACATCTGTTGTAGACCCGATGGACGCGTTCGCGGGTTCTGAGGTGAAGATCACGCTTCGCTTAGAATAGCATCACCCCAATTCTACTGGTGGGTGTCGTTAAAAAGAGTTGTAGCCTCTATACTTCAAAGAACGCCAACCTCATATCTGTCGCTGTAGTCTCATTCGAAAGTGCCCATAAAGTTTTATTCTACTTTTGATAAAGTGCACTCGCCTAGTTAGTTCGGCCTACGCAATGAAATGTAGTATATCATATGGCTGGTTCTTCCAACGCATAATGTAGGCCCATATATTTACCCAAGATTGTGATTGTTGAAGTCATCAACTATGAAAAACCGGTATTAGTTGTTCTATTTAATGGGTATGTAGATAATAGCTTTTACTGCGTGACTTTTTAGTCCGGTACGGCTGGCATTATACACGGTGTAAGGAAAAGTACTGCGTTTCTTTCAAGGATTGAACAAGCCCATGAAACTGAAAAACTTTCCACAAGAAACATAGGTCGAAATAGGAAAAAAATTAAACGTCACATACTTACCAAACTTGGTCAGCTACTAAATTTTGAATGGGGGATCAATTTTGTTTTTCATATTTCGACTTATGTTTCTTGGGGAAAGTTTTTCAGTTTCATGGGTTGGTATTTTCCTTGAAAGGAACGCAGTACTTTTCCTTACACCCTGTATAAGATCAGTAGATTGATGTGTAAGAAAGTCCCGAAAATAAAGTTGGCAAAAAAATGTCCCCGTCAAATGCCACTAGATTTGCGCCGGCCCTAACTAGTTTACATTAGATAATTGAATTACCTACCCAGCATAAGAAATGAAAGAATTACCCTATTAAATCTTTTACCGCATTCTCTTTACGTCTTTTCAAGCTAAGTACAACAGACTAACATTATTTCCTGCCAGTTCCTTATTACCACATTCCTCATAAGACCACCATTACACTGTTCCTGAATACCGGACACGGTTTGGCATGCATTGCTGGTTATCTTGAGTTTATTGAAATGACACTTACATAAAAACCAGCAATGTATGACGGCCGTGCAAGGTATTCAGACTAGTATAATTGCCGTTTATATTATAATGTTCAACGCATTCATTGCATTTTTTGCTCTTATCTTGAGTCTTCTGTCTTCTTACTTATACTTACAGGATGTTTTGTTTACGATGAACCAAAAATCCAACAAAACAGTCTAAATCTAACTACCTACCTACTAAATCAGTTTTTATCACTACACTCATTTCGTATACAAACTCGAAAAAATATATATAAATACCGTCTTAATGTATTCTGTCTACAGAAAAAAACTCGCTCAGGGACTAATAGGCGTATCGAAAAAATATTATCACGAGACATATTAAGAAATGGAGAAATGAAACGAATTTGAATGTCCCTTACCAACAGTACGCAATTTAAAAAAAAGGCCAATTGCGAGTCGTCCACCCAGGGTTCGTAACCTGCACATCAAGCCCTTTCACTTGATATCCGCCCATTTGAACTACATACTAGCCCCAATTTTAATTTTTTGTCGTCTCCCTAAACTAAACTCCATTATTTAACCATAGATCTAGAGCTATTGTTTGTGTGGTTTGACAGAGGGCGTGTTTTTCAAAAATGTGAGTTATTAATAAATTTACTATTAAATACAGTGCATATATTTTAGGGTGTGTTCTATTCGTAAAACTGAACAACTTTTCCCAATAAACATAGGTCGTCGAAATATGAAAAACAGGCGCCTTCTATACGAAAATAGTGAAAAAATTTGTCACTTTGTATGAGAGGTCAAATTACATTTTTTGTTTGTTTCACCCGCTGCTACCGTTTTCCCGCGGGAATAAGGCATTTTAAAATAGCCTATGTTCATCAGGAATAATGTAGGATTCTAATAGGAAAAGAAAATAATATCAAATCGGCCCAGTAGTTTTGGAGCCTATTCAATTCAAATCTTCCCTCTGTATAGTAGATTGGGAAAAGTAAGTAGACTCACCTTCAAATATTTGCAATGAATTCAATAGATCCTCATATGGATACATATTCTTTGAAAAACCCATGTTTTTATAGTACAAGCGAGGTTGTTAATCCCTAACTCACGTTGACATCCAATTTTATGTAGTTCTCTTATCTCTCACATTCTAATCAACTTTTATAGTAGCGTGCTTTACGTGCGGTGTGTAGGTAATTAAAGTGTGTTTTTTAGGGGACCTTACCCAAAGGGTAATAACGGAAACCCTATTACTGAGGCTCGGCTGTCCGTCTGTCTGTCCATCCTACAGTTACGAGGCTGTATCTCCTGAACCGCTATACGTAGACAGTTGAAATTTTCACAGATGATGTATTTCTATTGCCGCTATAACAACAAATACTAAATAATTTAATAAAATAAATATTTATAGGGGCTGCCATACAAAACACGTGTTTTTTTGCAAGTAAATAATGGTACGGAACCCTTTGTGCGCACTTGGCCGGTTATTTTTTTCACAATGTCACAACTTTTTATGTACATTCAAGCGTTCGTAAAACCGCCCTTTGCAATTAATATTTCCATGTTTCCAGTTTCATATAGCCTGCTGGTTCTCCCACTTGTTGTCAGTCGCTGCGTATTTTTATCGCACCGTAACACATGTGTATGTCAGAGTAAAGGAAATTGCTAATTCCGATCTTATTCGGTGCGGTTACGTTGCGTAACGAATGCGTCTTTCAAGTCGTTTGACAGGCGCATCCGTAAACGCACCGTAGCCATATTTGCATAGGAATAAGATAATTCGCACGCGCTAAGGTGTGTTAAAATATACACAGCGACTGACGACAAGTGGCAAAACCGCCTTTGTTTTTAACTGCCTGTGCAAAGTTTAATACCCTTTCATAAAACATTCTTGTAATTAAGAAAGGAGCTTTAAGATTGAAATTAGGACGATATATTTTAATTATTGAATCATGGAATATATATGCATGAGTAGTTTAATAATCTTATGCAAATAGATGTTCGGATTCGCTACTTTAGAAGCTCAAGCGTAAAGTTCAGTTACGGAATTTCAAAAACGTAGTGTTTATCTGACGCCAGAAAAAAAAAAGAAGAAGAATCTGACGTCAAAGATTTCTTACCAATTTTCATTCCGTGAGGATGAATTATATTTAAAAAATTACCTTTAAGTTTGTCGCGATGATTGTGTGTGTTATTATCAGGGTACAAAAATTTACTAGTGACCGATCTCGAAATCTCAAGACGGGCTGGTGATAAGGAACAACTTTCCACAAAATAGGTTGAATACAAATATTTTGAATTTTTATAGTAACTTTAATCAGCTGATCGTTTTTTTTCGTTTTTTGACCTATGTTCCTTGGGGAAAGTTGTTCCTTACCTCCAGCCCGTCTTGAATTTTTGCTATAGATCATTAGTAAAATTTGTAAAATCATAACTACTTAATTAAAATCTGAGATTCCAGCGGGCGTGATTCGTTCCAGATTTGCTGGTCAGGTCACAACATTTATACCTATCACAAAAATAAAATTAAACACCCTCATAAATATATCATACCAGCTTATTACGACCGATATTTAAACTGACACTTTATGATACTGAGATATAATCGATACTGGACCAATTATGGTTCACAAAGCTATCAGCACATGGGGGCTCTTCGATTTATTGGAGTGGTACAGTCAGCAGCGTAGGTTTGTTTTTATTAAGACCATAGAATGACCAAAGAATATTCGGACTCATCCTCTTATTAATTAACTTAAAATTCATTTTATTAACTTAAATTTTTGTACTTTTTTTTTTAATGAGTGTTTAAATTTGCATGCCACAATTGGAAAAATATGTTATGAAAAAATATGGTAAAGTGAAATCGATAGTAATGAAAATAAGAAGAAAGATTTATTTTTGAGAAGTTTTTTAGTTTCGGATCGCTGTCCCTTACACCCTGTATACGCATGCCACTACAAATCTAAGGGTATGACACTGTGTGGATGTCTGTATGTGAATCCATTGTTGTCAAGAGCAACAGTAAAGTAGATATTGAAGAGGGATGCTGCAGGGTGGCTGCAGGCATTGTCATCTCCCTTGCCGACCACGTGTGCAACCCAACTTGCCGCAGATTATCTACTTACTGCTACGTTCACACTCCTGCCGCTGCCGCGAATATTGCTCGAAAAACTTTCGCGGAAGTATCAACGCGAGTTAGTGTTCACATACTGCCGTCATACTCTTCTCGCAGCAATACAAGTGAGCAAAAAATATGACTCCTATTGTTATGACTCGCGCACGAAATGTTGTTCAGTTTCACAAGTACTTTTGCCTCGTGAAATATTTTCCCCTGATGTGAGTTACACATAGTTTATACAAGGGCGTGGCGTGATCTGTACTTATACAATTAAAATCCGTTTATTATTATTATGAAAAGTAGCGGAGAACTGAAGAGGGATGTTGTATTGTGATCGTCCCCGGCCACGTGCGTCTGCGCAACCCGATTGTGCACATAATATAATGGCAGATAACCGATGATATAAAAAAACATGTTGCGATTTTGTCGACTTATTTTTGACCAAAAGTAACTAAATAATAAAGCTTCAATAAGTTTTTTTTTTTCCATATTAGCGGGGAGTGTTAATTTTCGTTAAGCAATAAAGAATCTACTTTATTATACAAAACTAGCGGACCACCCAGCATTTTAACTCGCTGCTAACTGTTTCCCACAGGAAAAAGACCTTTTCCCGGCATAAATCATATATAAAAACGTTTCTATTGAATGTTTCAATCTACCAAACTGCATCGAAATCCAAAGCTTACTTTTAAAGATCTAAGCATACATAGGGACATGAGAAGCGACTTTATAAAATTAAGTGATAGTGATTTAGTGATTAAAACTGTTTTATCAAATACAAACTGGCACAACAAGCATATATATTTTTTTAATATAGGTATGACTGCTTCCTAAGATATAGCCTAGCCTATATGACACTCGGGATAATATAAGGATTCTTCTGATACAATTCCCATTCGAATCTGTTCAGTGATTAACGAGTTGCAGTACTTTAAAGAATCGCACATATATAACAACATACATACAAACAAACATACATACATGAACTCTAAAACATTACACTCCTTTTTTGGTTGGGCAGTCGTGTAAAAATACCTTACGCAAAATTCGTTAAATCACTTTCATTTCATAGCAAACTATGTTGCTAGGAAGGACGAGGTCGCTATATGGTGCCTCGAGCATCATTGAAACCAAACATGATATATCTAGATCTAGACTAGCGTTTCCCAACGTGGTTTTTCTCGCGCATTCTTTTATTGTACGGTACACCGAGTCAACGAACAACCCGACAAACAAAGTTTTTTTAAAATAGATCACATATAAAACCATGAATTTCCATACAAACTTTTTAACTCCTTTTTACCCCTTTAGGGGTTAAAATTTAGAAAATGCCGAAACACGTGTTTGATTATTTTTGTACCTTAATAAAATCCCAAAATTTGAAACAGATTGCTTCAAAGACCACGAACTTTTATACAAACGTTTTATCCCTATTTTATTGTACCTATTATTATGTAGTATTTGTTTGTATAACCCCCCGTAAGGGTTAAAATTCTAATAATCCTTTCTGAGCAGTTAGTTATATAGTAAAATGAGCCAACTGTCCAAAGGAGTTATAGTATTACCACGGGAAAATGAGTAACATTAAAAAACTAAACAGCCTCCTAAATCCAGCATTTAGTATAGAAAATATTAGGTATATAGTTTATCCTATACTAGCGGTACGCCCAGCAGCATTTCACTGAAGAAACATTTTTTTTTGCTTTAAAAGATGCATTCAAGCCTTCCCCTTGAATTATTCTATCAATTAAAAAAAATGCATCGAAATCCGTTGCGTAGTTTCAAAGATCTAAGCATTTATAGGGACATACAGCGAGAAGCAGGTAAATATCGACTTCTGAGGTTTTTTTGGTAGAAAACTATATACTTATTGCTTATTCCCTAGTACATGGTTGCCTGGAAGATTTTTGGCCGCCAATTGTACAATTTTCGTTATTCCATTTTTTCTAACAGACCTTTCATGTTTCAAGCATTAATAGTTTAGGCTGTGCGTTTGATGAGTCAGTCAGTCAGTCAGTGAGGACAT
This sequence comes from Tuta absoluta, assembly GCA_027580185.1. Classification (NCBI taxonomy): domain Eukaryota; kingdom Metazoa; phylum Arthropoda; class Insecta; order Lepidoptera; family Gelechiidae; genus Tuta; species Tuta absoluta. Next base: position 3,130,213 of record JAQAHW010000003.1, read on the forward strand.
TTGTTTTTATAAGTATACAGTCGTATTATATGATCTGTGGTATAGATGAAATATTAAACTAATAATTATATCACCGCTTCAGGCCATTCACCTGGTATAATTACCGCTATTTAACTGTCCAGTTAGTTAGTGAATTCGCAACCGTAACACAACACCGGCAACCTGTAACACTACCGTTATCAGATTGCACGGTCCGGGAGCTGAACCTGAACCCCTGTGAAGCAGGAAGCGCGGCAGACGGTGTCCAATGACTACACCGACTATCACCTTATCACTGACTCTTTAGGACAGTACTTTCTAATCATTCTTCCTAAAGAATCCGCAGGCAATATGGTATCTGGTAGTTGAACTGCGGTGCGGAAGGTAATAAGGGGAGACCACCGCACAAAACTTTCCCCAAAAAGGTTTGGGAAAAGACAAGGGTTTGACTCTTTTTGAAGAAGAAAGAAACGTTGGTAGGTTATTACTACATGAGACACTAGAAGATGGTCCAGTGGTTCCAAGTTCCAGCCGCTGTCTCCCGTTTTTCCAAAAAAATTTGGATTAAAAAGTAGCAAAAATTATGCGAAAAGTAGACATCTCAAGAAAAACATCCAAATTTAGTTAACACAGCCTCGTTTATCCAAACAGTACGATCCTTTTGCAAAGACAACAATGTCGAGATCTTGTATGGTTACCGAGATGTACAATGCTACAACCAGACAACCCCAAAAAAGATATTTGAGAATCGAACTCGTCCAATATACTTTATAAATTTTTTAAAGATGTTGATTTGTCAAAAATACAAAATTGCATAAAGACCTATTTTGCTGCTTTTTGCAACAGTCGTTCTAATTTAGCATTCAAATGTTACAATAATTTTATGAAATCGGTTCTGTAGATTTGAAGAGCTTTGTTTTCTTTATCCATTTGTGGTAATTACCGACTTATAAATTTTCTGCATAAACTTATTTCACATTTATAGGAAAAAGCCGTGTCTACTGAGTTACTCAGTTTATGGAGTTAGCGAAACTATGAGCAGGGAAACTCTAACCCTCTTGCTGTTACCGTTATAACTTAGAAGACTAGACTACCGTGTTAATGTAAAAGAACTCTTGTATATTAGTATGGACAATGAGCAAGTAAACGCTTCAGTGAGTACTAAAATGACAGGGTCTTTAGCAAATCTCTTGAATGTGTATGTTCATACATAAAAAGCCGCAAAAACGGTTATTCTCGCCATGTCTGACAATCAATTGAGGGTCATTTAGAAAGGTTGTCCGCCCTTCCCTAAAATTGCAATGCACATGTAACCCTCAAGTCCCTTAGTCGCCTCTTACGACACCCACGGGATAGATATGGGGTGATGCTTTTGTAAGCCGGCATCACACGGCATCTCTTGAAGTAAAATCATTTTTTTAAGTTAAATCCGCTGACAACACCACTCCGACAAAATGTGTGAAAAAGTATAAAGTGGATTAGAAACATAGTTTTTAGTTTACTTTACATTAAACGAAGTGCGTATTTTGTTAAGCATTATTATAACCTTTACGTAGAATGTGAAGGGGCTTTAAAACTAGTAATCTTACTCAACTATACATCCATTGTATATTCCTAAAAACCAACCTAATTTATCTAAGCTAAGGTTTAATTTCATTTGTAGGTTAGGACTGCAATGTTCCTATTTCTAAGACAACTAGGCAATTACAGTTGAATTTACTATGTATTACGAGACTTTGTAGTTTGTTTATCATCGAGACTGTAGTATTTAACATTTGAAAATGGTTTAAAGCAAATAAACAGTATGAAGACAATTAAAATGCTACCAAGGTACTAAGTACGTAGTGTTCCTAGGCATTAGTTAAGTCCAATGTTATATTTTATGAGCTGCAGTGGATAAATAGAGCTCATAATATAGGTATAACTTCTACTGGTAAAATTCTTGCTGTGAAAATATTTAGCTTGTAAAGTTAAGTTAGGCATAAAAGTTTATAATTAAGGAACTCGTGGCTCGTCTGGGGACGGATTAATAATTTTATCTTTTCAATTGTGGAATAACTTTATTTTCGCTTTCATATAATAAAAAATGAGTCGCATTACTTTTTTTAGTAACCGCAGGTGAGTTTGCATTGTATGGAAACGATGAAGCGGTTTTCCCACTTGTCGTACGTCTTTGCGTTTGTCAGACGAAAGGAAATTGCGAATTTAGATCGAATTCACATACAAATACGGCTACGGTGCGTTAACGGATAAGTCTGTCAAGTCGTCTGACAGACGCAGCTATGGAGTCGGAGAACCGCCTGATTTAATCGCTGGTTAACAAGAGATTCTTCAATATTACACTAATTAGGCATCAAACTTTCCAAAATTTCTACCTGGCTTTCAGTATTATTGTAATAAAAAAGAAATAACGTGCATTGAATGCTTGCGAATAAAAACAGTTGTATCTATAGCCAATCTGCCGGCAATGCGTGGTGAGAATGGCAATACCCCCAATAGGGGGAGGCCCATGGCCAGCAGTTGATTGTTGTGGCTGTTATTGTAATGCAGGTTCACTTCACAAACAGCATCCGGGACTGTTAGCTGCACGTGCCCTCCGAAGCACGGAACTCAACTTTCTGCCCCTTTCTCCTTCCCCAAGAACCGAATCAGAAATCTCAGAAACTTAAATCCAAAGAAGCAGTAATTGTGTAACAATTTCATCAACGAACTAATTACAAGACAGGCTCAAACTTTTATTACTTTCTTCTGGTTTTACGCTTTAATTCTATAGTACCTAACTTACTTAGATACCGATTTAATTACATTATGGATGGTACAGACGACTATAAAAAAACCGATGGATGGGTACTTAAACGATCTCAATTCTCCTTTTTAATGCAAACAGAACTGTCTTTGTTTGGTGAAGTCAGCTAATTAATTAGTAAGACGATGCATTAAACTTTAGAGATAAAAAATATATTAAAGTCTTGTTGAAGAATGTTTTAAAGTTTTTATGTCTCCATGTTGTTTTAGATCTTAAACTAAAAAACTGTTGTCACAGTTTTGAACTTGTGGCCGCATGTCTTCTGAAAAAGTAGTACTACTTACTATCCAATAAAAAAAAAAACTTATTCTTCCGATGTCAAGACACGCGTGACACGACCATGATCTCCTCAATATCTTAATTCCGAAACAAACACTTTCGAATATCACAAAAATTTATATTCCGCGTAAGTTGTCATATAAATACCATACCTACCTTACAAATTGTACATTTCTCTTATTTCAGTATGGGTCACTAGTTAAATATTCAACTATGGTAACCCTCGGGTTTTGGGTGCATTTTCGGCCGTTGCTGTATTGGTTATTGAGATAACTGAGATACCATCAGAAAAACAGTGACACTTAAAATTGGAATAAATCGGAGGAAGATGTGAAATTGTGTACCCGTTGATTAGAAAATGTTCTCCGTGGCAAATATGTAGGTAGACCATAAAGTTGGTAATTACAGTGCAGTCCAGCTCCTATAAAACTCTTAACTATCCCACCATAAAGTTTAAATCGACTTACACCCACGGGAAATAAGTTTTAACTGGGTTTACTTTAAACGAAATGGGAATGTTTATATAGCTGTACCTATTTCTTTACCTAGCTTAGCTTAGCACCTCTTTGGTATGTTTAAATTCTTGGCATCAGTACACTTCCCGTTTTGATTGTAACTATTTATCTCACTTTGGCTTTTTGACAAGCAGAAAGTCCACAAGATTTCTGTTCTTCTTAGAAAATTTGGTTTGGTCTTCCTATGTCCGGCAACGGCAACGAAGGCTTTCCCGCATAGGTCGTCTCCACAGCGAGTAGGTATAATTTTTTACCTAACATTACTTTTGTTAGGAAGTGAACTTTACGTACTTTTATTTTATTCTGTAGCTAAGGGTCAGATTTCCCCTACGTATAATTCCCTAGCGACGTACTCCATTGTAGACCGCAGAGTTACCGTTGTGGTATGGTTATACCAATGGGATTCTGGGAGATTTCGCCGCTTCGTCATCCTGATTTCTCTAAGAATCAGCTCGACACTAGATCCAAGAGCAAACCTGTAATATATAAAAAATAATGTTGTAGCTACCTACGTCACCTACAACAATCATCAACTGCATACGCGAGTATCTTCCTAATCAAGCGCAAATGCAAGGCGATTAAACGTTACCTACAAGCTTATCGTCGTGCGTTCTACATGCAAATTGGGAACCTACGCGTGTGACGTCACATCTATCAAGCAACTACAGACAGGCTTAAAAGCAAGCGGCGAAGCGGCGATTGATTAGCTATACCTACGCACATACCTACTGCGCACTATAAAGCATCTACAGCTACTTACATATCAAGCACAAGCATCTGCAACTACATACCTATCTACAGCTACTTATATACAAGCACAAGCATTTCACTACAAGACGTAATAGTTTCACTGAAACTTGTTGCCACTCCATGAGGGAACGGCAGATAAGACGCACATTATGAAACTTGTAGCTGTCCACTATGGGAGCAGCTGAACACAGACGTGTCACGTGAAACTTAAGATGGAGCTCTGACAAGAGCTGTTTTGGAACACCAGCACACAGCATGCGAGCACCATCACAAAACACGGCGATCCACAATCAGCACTCCACTCCACTCGAAGATCATCATCTGCAAGCATCATCTTCATCTTCGAGCAACTTCGTGTCATGGCGCGGCGTGACCGACGGAGCTGCACCGACGTCCTTCCTCCACGGCGACCGGCGAGCGAAAAGAAAGCGCGGACGGCGCCGCCTATATTTATACACTCGGTGTCGCGACCTCGAAACTCCTTCCCGCGCGCCGCGGAATTTGCATATGTGTGCGCGCATTATTATTCATGTGTGTGTGTAGATTTCGCTAAGTAACCACTCGTTTTGTAAATAGCTAATTCAGAACCTATTTTTGTACATATAATTAGGCATTATTTTACAATAAATTATTCTATACTATTCTATTCCATTCCATTCAGTATTCATTGTTTGAATATCCTTCAACTATTATTAGCAGTATCCTTCTACCTAAGATATAACTAACTGCTAAAGTATAAACTGCTAAAGTGGTGACACCCTTCAGAACACTCTGCGACTCTGCTGCTGAATCAAGATCCTGTTACCAGAAATCTCATGATGAAGATCGGCGGAAACAAAGAACCTACCATCAACCCAAACGAAAACAACGGAACCGGCAGCGGCGCAGGAGCTGAAATTCCGAAGCCACAGCCACGCACAGAGCTCGCCGGAATAGCCCTCGCCATGCGCATACCAAAGTTCTGGCGCGACCGCGTCAGGCTCTGGTTCATCACCTTTGAAGCTGTCACTGCCGACACCAAGCGAGGGGAGAAAGAACTAGCCCAAATGGTCATCGCACAACTTGAGAAACAGGATATCGAGCAGATCGCGGACCTTCTCTATACACCATCCGCTACAAGACCGTACAGCGAGTTGAAGGACCGACTCATTTCAGTCTACGAGGAGTCAGAAGAACGGCAACTACAAAAGTTACTCTCAGAAATGGAGCTCGGCGACCAGAAGCCTACACAGCTACTTCGCCGCATGAAAAGCCTAGCAAGGGGAAAAATAACGGACGAAACGCTACGAATGATGTGGATGAACCATCTTCCTGCCCACGTTCGTTCAGTCCTCGTCGTGAGCGACAACATCAGCAGATCAACGGCACTCGACGACCTCGCACTAATCGCCGACAAAATGATGGAGCAACAATATCAGCAAGTCTCTGCAATCTCGAGCCCGTCAGAATCGAGTCCAGCGAAGCCGTCTGAAACACAAACCTTAGTCGACGAAATAAGAAAATTATCACTAGAAGTCGCCGAACTAAAACGCCAACATCGTCCACGCTCACGTCCCCGCTACCGTGAAAAGTCCCCGCACCCCGCACTGCCCCCGCACCCCGCGCGGCACCGCTCCCGCTCGAGAGATACCTACTACCGTCCACACACCGATGGCATGTGTTACTATCACTCCAAATTCAAGCATTACGCCCGCCGTTGCAACGCACCGTGTAACTACAAGAAAAATACCTACGAAAACCAGCAATCGGAAAACTAGAACGAACGCTGGCAGCGGCGGACTCCAGTGTTCCAGATAAAGAATACCGCCTACTCATCCAGGACAAGAACTCAAAACTTACCTTTTTGGTTGATTCCGGAGCAAACATATCCGTACTACCTAAAAGGAAAGGATGTACCGCACCGCCGCTATCATTCAACCTGTACGCTGCTAACAACACGGTAATACCTACCTACGGAGAGAAATCGCTGGAACTCAACTTAAACTTACGAAGACCATACCGCTGGAAGTTCATCATAGCAAAAGTCAACAAACCCATCATCGGCGCTGATTTCCTTCATCATCACAACCTACTCGTCGATGTCAAAAACCGCCGACTAGTTGACGGCCGAACACTACTTGCCGTGAACTTACCTATCTGCAAGACGAATGAGCCACGAATCATGAGCATCGACGAACAACAGAGCTACCACGATATTCTCGCCGACTACCCCGGTATCACTCGACTAACTTCGATGAAACTCAGCCCGAAGCACAACGTTGAACACGTGATCGAAACAACTGGCCAGCCACTACACTGTCGAGCGAGACCCCTCCCACCTCACCGCTACGAACAAGTAAAGAAGGAATTCGAAAACATGATGTCCCAGGGCCTATGCCGTCCAAGCAAAAGCCCTTGTGCCAACCCTTTACATGTCGTACCGAAGAAAAATGGAGATCTACGCGTGTGTGGCGACTATAGAAGGCTCAATTCTATAACCAAAGCCGATCGCTACCCAATACCGCGAATCAAAGATTTTACCTACCGTCTCGCCGATAAGAAGATTTTTTCTACACTCGATCTCAACAGAGCCTACCAACAGTTACCGGTAGCACCTCAAGACATAGAGAAGACAGCCATCATTACACCATTCGGCTTATTCGAATTTCCTCGAATGTGTCCCGGTTTGAAGAACGCAGGCCAAACATTTCAACGGTTTATTCATGAAGTACTTCGAGGCCTAGACTACGTATTCCCATTCATCGACGACCTACTCATCGCGTCGAACAACGAAACCGAACATCGAGAACACCTACGCACCGTGCTATCAAGACTCGATGAATATGGCATCACTATCAACCCGTCGAAATGCGTACTAGGGAAGAGCGAAGTCACATTCCTCGGTTTCACCGTGAACACTGAAGGCATCAAACCACCACAAGAAAAAGTCAACGCCATAGTAGAATATCCCAAGCCGACGACAGTCGAACAGCTAAGAAGATTTCTCGGCATGCTAAACTTCTACCGAGCAAATATTCCGAACGCCGCCACTCTTCAAGCGCCATTATGTAAATACCTACACAATTCTAAGAAGCGCGACAAAACAGAGATTGAATGGAACGACGAAGCAACGCAAGCTTTTACGAACTGCAAACAAAGCATCGAAAAAGCTGCCCTACTCTCTCACCCGCATCACTCTGTCCCGCTCGCACTCATGTGTGACGCGTCTAACACATCAGCTGGCGCCGTTCTACAACAACGCGTGAACAACAGTTGGCAACCCCTTGGATATTTCTCGAAGAAATTCACAGAAGCACAGCAAAAATATTCTACCTACGACAGAGAGCTACTTGCAATCTTCATGGCGATAAAACACTTTAGAAAGATGTTTGAAGGCAGAGAACTCATCGTGTTCACCGATCACAAACCTCTAACCTACGCATTCAAAAAGATTGGTTCAGACAGCGAGACGCCGAGACGCACACGACAGCTACTTTTCGTGAGCGAATTCACAACTGACATTCGCCACGTCAGCGGACAAGATAACGTCGTCGCGGACGCCTTATCACGAGTTGAAGAAATAACCTGCCCGTCACCTATCAACTACGACGAACTAGCTAGTGCGCAAGAGCGAGACAGCGATATACCTACCTTGATACAACAAGATAACATCAAACTAAAGAAAGTCACGCTTCCTACTACCAACCAACCGATCTACTGCGAAGTATCTACGAGCAACATTCGTCCATACCTACCACTTGAGTATCGTGAAATCGCATTCAAAGCAATTCACAATCTCAGTCATCCTGGTACGAGAACAACACGCAAGCTACTTCAAACTCGATACTTTTGGCCATCAATGAACGCCGACGTCAGCAAATGGACCAAGACATGCCTACAATGTCAACGAGCGAAGATAAACAGGCATACACAGAGCGCCGTATCTACGTTCCCGGCATCAGCAAGTTTCACTCACCTACACATCGATATCGTTGGACCTCTACCTACCACTGCTGACGGATACCGCTACGTCGTAACAATGATCGACCGAACGACACGTTGGCCCGAAGCTTACCCAGTTCAAGACATCACAGCTGAGACAGTCGCAAAAATCGTCTATGAAGGCTGGATAACTCGATACGGATGCCCACACAGGCTAACTAGCGACCAAGGAAGACAATTCCAGAGCGCCCTATTCACCTGCCTCACTCGCATGATGGGTATCGAAAAAATTCAAACTACAGCCTACCATCCGCAGTCGAACGGAATCATCGAACGCTGGCACCGATCCATGAAGACAGCACTCAAAGCTCGACTCACTACCGCCAACTGGGTGACCGAGCTACCTACCGTCATGTTGGGTCTTCGCACTGCATCACGCAGCGATACCGGTGTGAGTGCAGCTGAACTTACCTACGGCTGTACGATCCGATTACCCGGTGATTTTTTTATCCCAACACCACATGATGTCACCATGGACCACACCTACGTTGACCAGCTACGAGAAGCAATAGAAAAACTCAAGCCAGTACCTACAGAACCACATAGCAACAGCCGACCGATTTTCGTCCATCGAGATCTACAACACTGCAACAATGTGTTTGTCAGAATCGACGCCGTGAAGAGACCACTCTCACCGCCATACGACGGACCCTACCGTGTGCTGAAACGAACAGACAAGTTTTTCACACTACAGTTACCAGACCGTCAAGCAACTATCTCGATCGACCGACTGAAGCCTGCATACTTACTAGCAGATTACGATCAAAACACACCAACTACAACCGCCGTACCTACGCCGACTGCAGTACCTACAATGCCTACTATGTCAGATGTACCTACAAGTTCGCCCGACGCTACTACCACGAAGCCCGTATCGCAGAACGCCGAAAAGAAAACTCGTTCCGGCCGCACCGTCACACGGCCAGTACGCTTCGCTTGAGGGGGTGCACTGTAGCTACCTACGTCACCTACAACAATCATCAACTGCATACGCGAGTATCTTCCTAATCAAGCGCAAATGCAAGGCGATTAAACGTTACCTACAAGCTTATCGTCGTGCGTTCTACATGCAAATTGGGAACCTACGCGTGTGACGTCACATCTATCAAGCAACTACAGACAGGCTTAAAAGCAAGCGGCGAAGCGGCGATTGATTAGCTATACCTACGCACATACCTACTGCGCACTATAAAGCATCTACAGCTACTTACATATCAAGCACAAGCATCTGCAACTACATACCTATCTACAGCTACTTATATACAAGCACAAGCATTTCACTACAAGACGTAATAGTTTCACTGAAACTTGTTGCCACTCCATGAGGGAACGGCAGATAAGACGCACATTATGAAACTTGTAGCTGTCCACTATGGGAGCAGCTGAACACAGACGTGTCACGTGAAACTTAAGATGGAGCTCTGACAAGAGCTGTTTTGGAACACCAGCACACAGCATGCGAGCACCATCACAAAACACGGCGATCCACAATCAGCACTCCACTCCACTCGAAGATCATCATCTGCAAGCATCATCTTCATCTTCGAGCAACTTCGTGTCATGGCGCGGCGTGACCGACGGAGCTGCACCGACGTCCTTCCTCCACGGCGACCGGCGAGCGAAAAGAAAGCGCGGACGGCGCCGCCTATATTTATACACTCGGTGTCGCGACCTCGAAACTCCTTCCCGCGCGCCGCGGAATTTGCATATGTGTGCGCGCATTATTATTCATGTGTGTGTGTAGATTTCGCTAAGTAACCACTCGTTTTGTAAATAGCTAATTCAGAACCTATTTTTGTACATATAATTAGGCATTATTTTACAATAAATTATTCTATACTATTCTATTCCATTCCATTCAGTATTCATTGTTTGAATATCCTTCAACTATTATTAGCAGTATCCTTCTACCTAAGGTACAACCTGCTGCTAAAGCATAACTGCTAAAATGTCTTACCAATCGCACGTCTCGGCATGCGTAATGTTGGACGCCCTCTCTTCAGATGGACCGATGACTTTATAATGGCGGCGGCTGGTAGCGACTGGATGGCGAAAACGGGAGATCGTGCGCTATGGCGTTCCCCGGGGGGGTCGGATTGTAGTGAGCGGCTAAACCGCTGTGGCGCTAAAACGGCCAGTTCGTTTCTCGCGAAATAACAAGGGTTTTTGGCTACGAATTATACTTCGTATCATACATTGATTCACATTTGTTATCTCGCGAGATATGGCCTGGCCGCTTTCAAGACTGTAATCTGGCTCTAGGGAGGCCCACGTCCAGCAGTGGACTGCTATAGGCTGATGTATGTACTTACCCATCAAGCGTAGCGAGATAGGCAATGCACGACAATAGATTTCGACTAATACGGCACTGTCTTTAAAGATAATTGACTCCGTATTTAGCGCTCGTAACTCTGTTTTGCACCTTCAATTGGTCATGACCCTGACTCCTCTTGACTCCAATTAACCTTCAGGTCAGGTTTTCCTTAGCTGTTGGGTCTCCCAATCTTCAAAATTCTCTATGAAGTCGTTTGGCTTGCGATAAGAAAGATAATGGAGCTGGTTCTTTTTGCTCTAAAAAATTTACAGATGTGACGATAGCGAGCGTATTTGCAAGGCCGATAACGCTCTGCGTACCCCGCAATGGATAAAACCGTGATATGTGTTGTGTGTGTTTGAATGTGAATATTTCGTTCCGTATTTTTTTTTGAAACTGTAAGCATATACCTATAACTACCTATTTCGAAACTGCTTTTGTCGCCAACAATGGATTGTATGTACAGGTGCGTTTTACACTTTTGGAAATAAAAAATCGTGATTACGAGGAATGTATGAGGACCAGTTCCACCAACGCAAAAACAGAGTTTTGAAGTCAGCCGGTTATCTTACTATGACAGACTGACGGACGTATTTTTGACCCATTTGTCTGTCAGACAAAATAATTTTTATTCCCATACAAACAAAAAACAGATACCATGGCGCACTGAAACGCATGCGATTTGACCAAGGTGTTTGACAGACGAACCCGTCCGTCTGTTGTAGAGTGGGATTTACCTCAAGTAAGTTATTTTTGCTCTCCAAGTTATCTAGGTTTTCATTTCGGTGAGATCAGCCAAATAAGGGTCATTGAACGATTTGTACAGGTTGTAGAATGTCGAAACATTTAAACAGGTGTTTTCGGCATATTTTCAAAAACAACATTGTATAAGCACTGGCGTACGCCATTTGGCGCAACGTTTTCGGTACCAAATTGAAATTCTGACTATTTTAGAAAACTTGCAGAATTTCCTACTGCGGGTAGGATTTAAACCTGCGTCTTTTCTTTCTTCAGCGCTGGTGGGTGTTTGACTTCAAGATACACTTGAAAAATTTGCGGGGCATGAATAAGCCGCTGTAGCCTAGATGTAAAAGGCGTCGCCACTAGTGATGGCGACAGTTGCAGCTTAACTCCTGCCTGCGGTAGAAAGTTTGGCAAGTTTTTTTTGAAATTGTATACCTACCTAACAATAGAAGTGTTTTAAAATTTGGTAAGTATATGAAATTGAATCAAGGAATATTGGTGGAAGCTTGGCTTTCGCGAAAGATCCCAGAGTCCACGCGAAGAGTTCTTCGATCAGACCAAAAGGTATATATCGCCCTAAAGGTGCTCCCACAATGCCGGATTTTGGTTAATTATGGGGTAATTTTTTTTATATTTTCTTTAGAATTTCTTCATATTTTGGCCTTGACCAGCCCGTAATGAACTTTGGTATCGGTCACTTGTAAAATTACACTCGTTATACTGATTTCTTTAGTCTGGGTACCTACAATGGTACCTCTCGGTCATATTCACAGGGACTCAAACCTAACCCACTCAAGGACTATCGCTCAACTCTTGTAATGTGATCCACTACACCGGTATTGTGTGACTGTAATGCGACTCACGAGTTTATGAGTGCGTACCTGTCATACGATACCAACAAAGACAACGTTTTTCTGTGCGTTTTTTTATGAACCTAAACTTTTACCAAAATGTGACTTGACCAAAGTGGAATAAAATGATTAAAATGGTTAATTTGTGATTTGACGCCGTGTGAAGCCGGCTTAGAATAGCATCACCCTATTTCTGTCTCGTGGGTGTCGTAAGAAACGTCTAAGGGACTCGAGGGTTAGGTACATGTGTAGGTATTGCAATTTTAGGAGATGGGCTCACAACCTGTTACTATGACGATACACAATTTTCTGAATGACCATTAAAATATCCGTTTTATACGGCCGTTTTTACATTTAAAAAAGCAAATTTTAATCATATTGTTTTCATTCCTAGTATAAATAGGACAAACCATAGTATTACTGAAAATAGCTTACACTGTTGCTTGTACGTAGCTTCAAAAGGTTGAAAAATTGTAAGTGTTCGGTCGAGGCGCGGGTAGCTCAGTGGCGGTTTCTTATTTCACCTAAACTAAAATATTCTTAGAAAGTTGAACAGCTCCACAACACAAAAACTAAAGACATTTTATTTATATTCTGCACGTATCGCAAGCAAGATCGCATTACATACACGTATGAGTATAAATCTACATTTGTGTGTATATGTATGTAACATAATGCATTTATGTGACGTGTGTGCGTGAAGATATGCAGTTTGAGATTATGACGTTTTTATCGTGAGAAGAGAATACATATAGGGTGTTATTTTACTAGTGACCAATAGCGAAATCTCAACAACTTTACCCAAGGAAAATAAGTCGAAATAAAATGTATATTTTTTTTTTACAAAAATTGCCTATCTGAAGATTTGAGTTACTATGGAAACTCAAAATATTTTTGTCATAAAAATGATCCTTGGGGAAACTTGTTCCTTATCACCAGCCCGTATTGAGATTTCGCTATCGGCATCAAAGGATTTACAAAAGTTGGTACTAAATACAGTTACTAGGATAAACCAGTATAGATCGATCCCTTAAATGAGAAAGTTATATGCTAAGAAGTCTTGATTTTCCCAACCATCTACTGGTCAACCATAGACTCAAGAGGAATATCCACTATAGATTGATCCCTAAAATATGAAGGTTTATGTGCTTTTGATAAAACTGTACGTTGCATGATGTTGCATTCACAGGGAACGCTGATGCCTATTCCTTCATATGAATTTATCTCTTAGTATTGGGGTGATGCTTTCTTCAGCCAGCATCGCATGGCAACGAATCACTACGAGAACAAAATTGTACTATGCATGCATTTAACTTTCCACTTTCGTCATAGCAATATGCCGTGCCTTTTATTACCGTGGGAAAACTGTGTTAATTAGCCGTACAGCCATAAATTCTCGAAAAGCACGTACACGGTGTAGTCATATTTACATTGCAAGCTTATTAGACGTGGAACTCAAACGACCCACAAAAGGTTTATCAAAGACAAGACCCGATTCTTTGGTACTGTCTAATATCGATAACTACAAATAGCACTGTCATTTTCAGTCAAATAGGCTTAGACAAGGATAGGAGATGAACGCGTTTGAATTTGCCTCCGATTTTACGTGCAAATCGGCTATTGGTCTAATTAATCAGCGATTAAAAAGATGGCGACTAGACATACAAGAAAATGTGCGAAATACCGAAAAAATAATAGACATGCACGAGAAAAAAGTATATGATTATCTATAGGTAATCCTTTTTTTATCGATTCAATGGAAAGTGTCACCGCTATTTTTAGTTAGCGTAGAGTAACGTATAATCGAGTCTAAAATATGCACAAAACTGACAAGACATCAGGTACGGCTAAGCATTTTGTCATCTTAGCCTCAATACTTCCTCAGATGATGCAACGAGTGCCTTTGACTTTTTTCCAGCACGAAAACATTTGTAAATAGACATAAAGAGTAAACTTGTTTATTTAGTACATGACGACCTAGTTACAGCTCCAAACTCCTACGCATCCAACTTGAAAAGATCTTTTAGGAGTACCAAGAATGAATTACAACTAGCTTTTCTTAAACTGGACGTAATAGCCAAAGAAATGGGAGCTCTGTCAAAAGCAGACACAGTTATTAAGAGAGATCACGTTATTGTGGTTAAAGAAGTACTATTCAAACTGCAAAGACAAGTGTCAGTAATGTACAAAACGGTATTGTGAGATGTTACACTTTCCCCGACAACTATACTTGAGAAGTCATAAGTATTATTTCTAGTCAACACGTGTCAGGACAACCTATATAACTAGTACGCAAGGTAAACATGAAGTAAACAACAAACATGGCAAATAGGAATCTGAAATAATTATAAATAGCTGAAGCTAACGAATAAGGAAATACGTTAGAACATGAGGCAGATAAAAATATTGAGGACAACAACAGAACTCCAAGACATAAACCTGACAAAGAGATTCAAGTGAAACTGTAAACGGCAGCAAATAAAGATACCGAATGCAATAACATAAACATTTCTTACAAGATAGCAGAAACAAATAGGAGAAAAGCAAAGTTATTCCTATGCTAGCTTCTGTGACAGTGACGGTTTATGTCAAGTGCACAAGCGCTGCATCCTGAAAGACCGGTATGATCACTTGTACCTGCTTGTAACACTTAAGACGTGTGGTGCTGTGAAACTAGCGCCAATTAACAAAAAAAACATATCTCTTCTTCATGCTAACAATACATCAGAATGTCCTAAGCTGCCTTTGCCTAAATATAAGTTCAAAAACATGTACTTATTCACTATTATTAAAGTTATGGCAATTTGTACGAAAAGTGCCAATTTTCGGAACTTTCACGAATGACTTTGATGATGGCGAATATTGATTGTGTCAATAAGGTTTGCAAATAGCATAAAAAACTGCCGACAAAAGACATTCTGATAGATAAGTACCTAATTTTGTTTCCATGTATGATCAGTGATATCTTTAGTGAAGTGGCGCTAGCCCTTAAAATTCGAGTGCGACCTTCCGAAAGTCAACGTACCCGACAGCTGATCAACACACAACTTGTTCAACACACACCATATTGGGACACGCGAGGATTGATCAATTTACAGTTAACAATTCAATTGAGAATTTCCTGATTCAGGTGTGAGTGAAGCTTACTTCTTTAATTTGCAAAAAGTCGTCGGAATATAAAAACAGAAATCGACATGTCTGACGCCACAGGCGTAGTAAAAAATAATAATAATGTGATTATCCCGCTTATTCAAGCGTTAACCGGAATATAGTACAGTTTAATATCTTGCGCGTGAGACGTATTGTGACAACACGTCAAGTAGAATAAGGGATAAGCCCGACTTGGTCTCGTTTTTCAAGGAATATCTCGCTTAATAGGATTACTTGAGACCTAACTACGTATTCATTGCGATAGGGATAAAAAAGGATTAACTTTAATCTTCTTCAATTTATTAAGTAGGTAGCAGTTTACGACAGCTGTTTATTTTAAAATGTTATCGTTTTTGAAGTCATTCAGTTTACTTACCATCAAATAATTATTAAGATCTAGTTGTACCTTTAAACTCTTAATATCAACGGCAAAACACGTTTATTTTTTGTACTGATCCAGATGTTTACAAACATGAAATATACGTACATACATCAGCCTAATGCAGTCCACTGCTGGACATAGGCCTCCCCATCAAATATGGAGGGATTTTTTGTCATCTTTCATCAAAAGCCTCATTAACAAAAGTTTCACTTTGCACATGTAGTTTTGGTCACCCTGTTTTGCGAATGACTCACCTGTGTCTTGAGCATGTCTTGCGGCTAATTCATTATTACCGGCGCTTGTTTGCAGACATCAAGCACATCCTGAACCTACCCGCATCGAGCCATAAATACACCAGCATCGATAAATACTGAAATTAATAGCTTCCAAGATATACTGGAGGCTATTTTTTATTTAAACACAAATAACCAAGGTTGTTCAAGTCTTAAAATAATGTTGCCCTTCAACTGGTAAAAGTACTTTGTATGCACATTAAAGAACAAAGGTCCCGATTGAAAGCCCTGCGGTACGCATAACGAAACCGTCTCTAATCCAGCATTGTTTTGTCATCAGACAGCGTAAAAAGCAAAACAAAGAAGTAGAAAAACGTAGACTTAGATAAGATCGCATAACCTTCAGTACTACCTGTTCTTATGGCATTACCATTTTTCTAAAACGTGAACGCTTCACCGTGTTCCTTTTATGGCAAGTTGTCGAGTTCACTCGCACTGCTTGCAGGTCAGGCACGCTACCACGATTTGTCGTTAGATAATCACCTGGGCTTGATAGATGTACGACCGTTTCGAGTAAGAACATAATTGGTATGAGGGATTGGATTCCCTGTTTTATTGTTGGATATTTGAATAGCTTTTGAGGAACAGGGTTAAAACAGGTCCGTATTATTTGGTCTTTTCGGCAGGTAATTAGCCATTGAAAGCTCAAAAATTACCATATTATATTTGTAAGATATTTTGGAAAACCTATATACTACTCTTTATTGATACTTTTGTAAGTTTAATTCTAAGCACCTTAGAGTAATATTAATTGCAATTTTCCTAAGAGAAAACCTTTTTTTACACTTTACTGTTGCGTTGTGTCATTATCTTACACATTGATCATTGATCTAGCTCATTTACTTTAACAATACCGTCAGTTTCGCAGTATAAATTCAGAATGATAATCATTGCATTAGCGAACATTAATTGAATATTCATAACATTATCTCACTCTTTACGTTATCGATTATCAGGATCTATCGTTAGTAGATGATTTATGTCCGTGGGAATGCTCTTACGCTTCTCTGAGAACACACTTTTCTTTGACAAAGCTTCACGCTAGATCAGAAGACATGCTATTATTCATGAGGATAGGTAGGTACTAACAATCGAAGTAAGTGTTTTATTATTCAAGTTTCCACACACTGATTCTCCTAAAAAAAGAAATATGATGCCATGTAATATGATCAAAAGAATAGAATTAAAACAAATTCTATTCTAAAACGTAATTGGTATACTGTAAAACACTTGATCTAGGCAATGTTAGAAAGGTCACCTGCGTAATGTCACCTGTATCATTACATTTATATTTGGTCGTACAACTGATCTGTCAAATTTGACAAGATAAGTATCAGCCTTATGCAGTATATCATCAACACATACGGAAGATATCAAACTACCACACCCCGCGCGAATCCGTCCCCTCAATCAATGTCTTTGTCAGGTTCGAGCATCTGACACCCGACTTCCAAACCTGATGTTTGAAACTGTGGACAGAAAAAGGCGACATCTCTCCAGAGGAAAGCCGGAATACCTTCATTGGAATTAAAGAAAGTTCTGTCAATGAGGCATCATGTGACATTTCCATAGGAGTACTCGTATGTCCAAATTGGCCGACAAGCGAAATTAAGAGCAAAGTTAATTTAATACTACGTAATGTAAGCAGCAACAAACTATTTTTCTGTGCTTTTTGCCTCACATTTATTATATCACCTTAAGTACTTACCTACACTGGCTATTGCTACTTTTTCTTCTTTTCGTGTGGGACACCCAGTTGTCCAAGATTGCTTCTGTCAAGATTGGAGCCGACGTAAGACGTCTACCTGTGGTACCTACGAGTACGTTTACTTCTGCCAATTTAGCTCCATAGATCCGTGGGAATAGTTTTGCACGTCCCGGTTTCTAGTCTCCACTAGGTATGTTTCGTGTTCTATAGATTCGTATCGATCGATTACTCCGATCGTGCGCCGCAGCTCGCCAATTTAACTCCAGTTCGTGGAGATTGTTTCCTAGATTTAGGCCTAATTTAGAAATTGTATTGGATTGGCTTTATTGCCGATTGCGAGCTTTGATTACTATCACGGCTTGTGAAACGAAATGGTTATTTTAATTTGTAGCTACATTTCCTTACAGGCTCACCTTTCGATTTTTTTCGGTACTTTTTGAAAAATGACAATGTAACAAATCGCCTTGTGGTGCCCGCTAAGATAGCATCACCCTAATTCATCCCATGGGTGTCGTAAAAAGCAACTAAGGAATAATCATCCAGGGCAGCATCGTTCCCTATGAATACAATACCCAACACTGCGCTCGCCACTCCGACTGCCAAGCGTGGTAAGTACGGCAAATACCACCAATGGTGGCCCATATCCAGCAGTGGATTTTTTTGGATGTTGAAGTCAAAGATACGACATAATCTATCTACAAACCTAAATAATACTAGTAGCGTTTTTAAAGGTCTTTACCGTAATGAAGAATGACGCTGTTATGGTTAAATTCTTACTTACCTATTGATATTAAAACACGACTCCGACCTTACCAACTGTTTTAAATACCATTATGACCTTTTCCTTATTAAAGACATTCCACTTAAAGGTTTGAAACGTAAAGTGTTGTTCGCGTTTGGTCTAGGCAAAGACGGATATTTACCTAAATGAAACATTTGACTTCCAATTTGCTCCTGTACTGTAATTACTTGTAAAAATAAAGTAAAAGTTGCCTGGAAGTTGATATTAGCAAATTTCACAGCCCATAAACAGATTTTACAATATCTCTTAAAATATTCAACATATTAAAAACATAATAATAAAAATGAAATGAAATTTTATTAAAGATAAGTTGGCAAATATATAAAAGAACCCCATATTATATTAACGATTTTCAAGTATGTGTGTGTTTCTATGATTTAGTACAGTTACTAAAAC
Organism: Tuta absoluta; assembly: GCA_027580185.1. Classification (NCBI taxonomy): domain Eukaryota; kingdom Metazoa; phylum Arthropoda; class Insecta; order Lepidoptera; family Gelechiidae; genus Tuta; species Tuta absoluta. The sequence continues at coordinate 3,149,163 of JAQAHW010000003.1, forward strand.
TATACCAGAATAAGTGGATCCCTAATGGGGTTACATGTTGTGATGCTAGCCCCCACCAGTGATCGCATCAAGGGATTTTCCACGGCCATACTAAATCACACCAGACCTGGAACAGGTTGATGGAACCAGAAACACCGTAAATAGCAGCTTGGGCTCTAGGTGAAATGAGGTCAATATACCGTCTTATTTCTTAGAGCCTCGTGATGCCGGCTTAGAATAGCATCACCCCAACTCTTTCCCGCGGGTGTTATAAAAGGCGACTAAGGGATTCGGAGGTTTTCATTTGTATTTCAATTATTGAAAAAAATTCAAGCGCTAAGAGGATTTCCAAAAATTGTATACCTAACACAGGGAGTGTTTTAAAATTTAATATTCAATTTGTATTACAATTTTAAGCGACGGGCTGACAACCTGTCACTATAGTAAAATACGATTATTTCGAAAAACCTACCCCGCAAGGGATATAAGCGTAATTTGTGCCCAATTTAATAGGTCCTACAAGTCAAATGAGCAACTTATTAATACGATATTTGTATGAAAACTTGATTATGTGATGTCACTGTACACTATTCAGGATGAGGGCGTCAAAATAGAAACTTTTAAATTGTTTCTCAGTTTAATAAATCTTATCGAGCATATTTTGAAAAACTACGATTTAGAATATTTCTACTTTTGATCACTGTTTTTAAATATCGAAGTTTCGTATTTCATTAATAACCCAGGCAACAACCCTATTGTGAACATCAAATCTGTTTAGAAATTCTGACATCCGGATCGAGGAGAAGGATCTGACCACAAAATTACCGGAAATACGTAAAAGTAGAACCATCTTAAATTACCCGAAAAATTAAGTATTAAGATACTTTGTAACAGGAAACAAACCTAATTATTTTTTCAAGGCCGTAGATTTAACCAAGTCTTGCAATATTTATAGGTTAATGATAGTCATTATTGCAGTAGACAGTCTATTTGCCGTGTGATGCCGGCTTAGTATAGCATCTCCCCATTTATTTCACGCTGGTGTCGTAAGATGCGACTAAGGGACTCGAGGGTCACTGGTATTGTATTTTTAGGCGATGGGCTGACAACCTGTCAATATAGTGATACACATTTTTTTACATATAAAATAGGCCCGCATTTGTCTGCTATCTCACCTGATGGTAAGTGGCGATGCAGACGATGATGGTACATGCTTGCCTAGGTAATGCCTGTTTACTCTTGCCTTAAAAAGGCCCAAGTTATAATGTTCCGGAAATAGATCCAACAATTTCTTGACAGACCCTTAAAATGTTTATCAAACGTAGCCTAAATGTTCGATTTTACGACCGTTCACGCTGTGCCTACCCCGCAAGGGGTATAGGCATCAAATATGTATTTATGTATGTAAGTGAGGAATTCTAAGAAGGACTTGTATGAAAACTTGTTTATGATTATGAAACACGTCCATAAACGGAGTTCATCAAAAGGCGATACGCAGTCCGGTAACCATAGCAACCGTGGTTAATGCCCGGAAAGTGCTTTACAGCATTTGTCACGCTTACCGACCTGCACGTTAAGCTAGACTTGGATTGCGGTTACTTCGGTTCTCAGAACAAGGGAATGTTTCAGACGAAACTTTGAATAATCAGATTGAAGCCATGAAAAGGTCGTTGCAATGAGACCTGATTACTTCTTCTTAGAAAAACTCCTAAGCCTAGTCGCGCCCGTGGCTCTTGGTCATTTGAACAACCACACAAACTTCTCCGGCTGAGCCCTAGCTGCTCCCCTCCAAACAGTTAGATGTAGGTTTCAAAGCCCCATGCTAAAATAGCAGATCCAATAAAAAAACACAACTCGCAGTACCAAGTTTTTTCTTTATTTATTTTTTATTTATTTAAATCTTTTGAGGAATGCTAACATCACCAATTTACAAAAAGTACTACGAGTTTAGGTACAAACAGGCTAAGCATCCACATATGGTAAAAGCTTTATTCTTTATTCACCCGTTTGCACACTTACAAGCTGTCTTGGCTTTCAAAATAGTATTTAGTGTCTTTCATGGCTTTATTCTGGTCTCTCGTTCGATTCCCTCTCTCTCTCAATGCTCTGAGTTGCAGTGTTGTAGATTAGAAGCATTAATATCGCAATAGCCGGCAAAGTTATTGAAGGGTATCGATACTATCGATATTAGTAAGAACAGTTCGTCTAGCGTTACTTCCTCGTCGTTTTTACTTTCCTACTTACACGTAGGCTATTAGCAGACTTCAACCTACCTATTAAAAGACCATTGTAGTGTATAAGATGTTCTAAATGACTAGGATACAGAACTGTGCACTCTAAAATTTAAATTGATTGAAGAAACTGTCATCATAGCTGTTGCTGGCAAGTTGTCATTATTTATTTATTTATTGTGTGCTTACAGTTATTACAAAAATGTATTTTAATATTCTCGACAAAACGCGAAAACAGATTTTTGACAAAATAGCATACAACCTAGTAGAGTCTGTGCGGAAAGAGAATAGGTGTGGGCAAAAAGTAAACTAATATTTTTTTCATAGGTTGCTATGTAATTTCTCATACGGAGGCACAGAGGCGCCCCCAAATCTCACGCCGGTTCTTTTTCCGCACAGTCTATCTCATACTTACCTACGGTGAAGTGGTCTAAGATGAAACACTTTATTTCTAACCCTTAGTAAGTTTTTGTAGTGAGGCTCAAACATAAAAGTAGGTAATGAGATAGTGGTATAGCCAGTGGATTTGACTTTTTAAATGCTTCACTCATTTCTGTCTAATTGACTAAATTTTTTGAGAATTCGAGTTTTTGATAATAAAATACTACTACTCATACCACATTCTTTATTCATATTCATTGTTTACAATTCTGAGATTATATTATAGGTACTCATACGCACGTAGCTGCATTTTTACCTATCGAAAATAAAAACTACAATCACAACCAGTTTTCTTTTTCATACAGGCGCATAATTTAAAATTAATAAATATTCGTACGTGAGATTTTTTTAGTTTTATTGCAATAGCCGCAAATATTCGTGTGGTTCATCATACACCACATGACCCTTCTCAAAGTTTGTTCGTCTCATTATTCTTCCATTCACGATTTCAAAAGTTAATTTTAAGGCTTGGCTGTATGAGAGTTTGTTTGTATGAAGCACTTAAAATGAGATAAAGATGCGTTTCACTCATCACATCACTTTCTTTTAATGTAATGTCATCGTAAATTTTTATGTGCAATTTTAGATTATATTTAAATATAAGTGTTATGGTAATGGATTTTAAAGTAGTTTTAGAATTGGGAAGTTCAATCTAAAATAACACTGCAACTTGCCGATAAATAAAATAAGTTTAGAAATGGATAGTAGATGTCATAGATTATCTTAGTCATGTCATGTCTTAAATTTTCTATGACTTCTGCGCCATTTCGTAGATTTCTTTGTATGTTTTACCCGCCATATTTATAATCGCCGCTTATTTTGACAGATACCGCGTAAAATGAAACGACAGTTTAGGAGGCGATCATCTTCTATCCTTGTCTAAAGTTATTTACCTGAAAGTGACGGTGCTCTTTTTAGTTAGAGATATTAGTTGGTAAGATGGAATTGAAACTAATACGAATATAATGTAAATTTCATAATGATGTAATTTACACAGTGCCTAGGTTTTTTTTTTCTCTAAGCCGGATAATAATGGAAAACTAAAAAAGTATTGGTAATAAACGCAGTTTAAATCCAACTGTACTTATTTTGCAAATATACTTGTACTCTTATACTAATTCATAGTAAAAACTGAACTAATCTACACAAAGTTGGTAATAATAAATAACTTTCATAAGCAGTTCCAAACGCGCTGTTTTGAAATTATGAGTATCCGTCTATATATTTTTCATGTTTAGACCTTATTGTTCCTTGGGTAACTAGACCATTCAAAGTTTTCAGTATTAGCACAGGTAAGTACAGTCCAGCTCACATCCGGTTAGACACTCGAACCGCCAATGTAGGTAAGTCTTATGCACGCGACATAAGAACGATTCAAAGTCCAAACTGTCTAACCCAACCTGAGCTCGCTGTACCTATAAGTCACAAGTAAAATTTCACCTGCCTCTTTTGATTAAGTACCTATACATTATAATTACTTAAACCTCTTTTTCATAGTTTTACGTCAAATTAATAATAGTTAACCGCCTTTTAAAGGCATTTATCCTTTTTATTGCTTGCTCTACGGGTAATTGAACCTTAATCGATTTTTAAAGTGCTCTAAAATTTGATATGGAAATTCATTATTTTTCAAATTGATCAAAACCCGTTTGTAGAACCATGCCGCCAAATACTAAGATGTTTTGTAATCAAAAGTACTTTTTATAACAATTTAGTCAAGACAGCCTCCGGCCAGATGGACCGAAAACTTAGGGATGCTAGCTGATAGAGACTTTATGGCGAATTCGGGAGATCAAGCCACAGAATAAAATATAAAAGAACTGAACTAAAGTAATCGAGCCTAATGGCGTTCCTCGAGGGAGGCCTACGTCCAGCAGTGGACTGCAATAGGCTGATGTGTAGGTATGATAAAGATAGAGAGGAAGACCAATCAGAAGCTACTTAGATCAAGTAAAGGAGAAAACAATGGTCGTGTCAAATATGGTAGTCAAGTAAAAGGCATACGATAGAGTAGAGATATAGATAGGCTTTTGAGGCCGCAAAATATGATCGCTTTAGCCAAGTCTGACAAATATTTGTGGGCCGTTTCAGAAAAATCGTAAATCACTATAATGACAGGTTGTCACTTGAAACCCTTACTCGCCTCCTACGACACCCACTGGAAAGAAATGAGTTGATGCTATTCTAAACCGGTTTCACACGGCACGGCTATTTATTTTAACTTCATTGTAAACCTCAACGCATTAGTCAGTGCAAAACTATTTCTCCACTTCTGTATAGGAAGTACTCTATTCTATAATCCTCGCGTGGGCCTAATCTTCAGATCAAATTCACTCCAGTTTATCAAATAAACATCTCAGCATAATAAACCAGTCTTATTTTAATCCCGGCTCAGATAGATGTTAGTTCCCGTTGAATAAACTTGTAATCTCTTACATCTAGCCGTCTAGATTACAGGTATTTATCAAGACCCAGGTTGGTTTAGTCGATAAATTCTTGAAATTGACTGCACTAGGGGTCCTAGCAGGTTAGAAGGCAGTGCTATTATTAGGCTTCTAGAGTAAGAAATAAATTAAGTTGAAGAATAACTTCTTGGCTCAAATTGTTTATTTATTTTTATTTGTTTATTATGTTTTATTTGGGAAACTTATGGCTGTTTTTACGCAATAGTCAATTAATTGTATACAGCATATGCCAATTACAAGCTACCATACATAACCATTTAACACTCCAAAAACAAATAAAATATGTATCTAGATAGAGACTAAGTTTGGTTCCTTGCGCAACATTTTCTTTATGCTATCGATACTGCAGCAAAATCACTAGCAAACTAGATCAAACCTTGCATCTTTATCTAATTTGTAAATTAATTAAAGCGTTTTTGGTAAAAAACTGTTATTCCTATAGGTAGTCCGTGAAAAACTTTTTATTAACGAAAAAGAAGCCGCTTTTTTCAACGATAGAAGAGGCACAAGAAACTTTGTTTGGAAGATCCAAAATATCCAAATTTAGATTCCGACAACGTATTTTTTAGTTTTAGATACACCCTGATAAAAATTTTTAATCAATTAACCTACTAACTAAATTAGCCTAATCGAAAAGGCCAAACATGCCCATTATGCTGGCCGCGTTCCCTGTTTGAATGATATTTTTTCATAGTCAGCCCTTTGCGTAGGAAAAAAGCCAAATTACTTACACCAAAAAAAAAAAAACAACCAGAATCCACGTTTAGGCACGAGTCCAAGCAAATGTCGTAAATAAAATTTGACACGGCAAAAAGGGACCTCAGTTACCTGACCTTAGGGCCAAGTGACCCTCACAGCAGGGCGCCAGAGGTGATATATTTCAAAATGAAAACGATACAAAGGACAAAATTATATCCCGTGTTGGGGAAGTATTCGGGAGATGATGAAAACGTGGTTCTGCAGCAATACACTTTTATTTCATCCGACAGAGTAACGCCTTACGCAAATACAAATTCAATCTGAGAGCAGTTACAAGCATGAATAGAAAATGAAAGCACGGAACCGGATGTACAAATTATTCAAATAACTAAAATGTGTTTGATACAATCAATCCTAGAAAAACCTACGTAACATTTAAACTATAACACTTTCTCTTAAATTCAATATTTATAGAAAATAAAACATTGAGTAGAACTGATTAATAATTGATATTAACTAATTTAGAATATAAATAGATTGTGGAAACTTCTACCATGTAAAACGAGATGGCGCTAGTATACTAGGCATAACCAAACTGTAAATGACAACTAAAAGCCTTATTCGTACTAACTGCTTAATTACTGCAAATAAATTGTAAATGCATAATACAGGTAATTAATAATTAAATATATTATGATTTACTAATCCAACAATCAATTAATTGTCCTCTTTGATTTAACTAAACCATTAGATTCATGTCCGGTTAGAGGTGGCGCTGGTGGTAGCAGATAACGCAGGTAACACTCGGCCATCCTGCGCTGGCCGTGTCCCACGGCGATCACCGGATACAGCTCTGCCGCTTCCAAGTGTGTTGTTGTCCTGGAAATGAAAAATAACCACACAGTATCCAAAATCTTTTTAGGAATAGAACATACTTAGTTTTGTTTATTGTCAAGATAGTTATTATTTCTAACACAGATCACATAGACTGGCACTGACTGATCACATAGTTTTGATAAAATTGCTTTAGATACAACAAACATAATTATAACTATATTTTCAACTGGAACTCTACATAAGAACATCACACATTAGTAAGAAAGGTCACATAGAATCACATAGTTTAGACAACTGATTAATCACATAGTTTATCAGTATCACATGGTATCACATAGTTTATCAGTATCACATAGTTCTGTTTCTGCAATATAGTAAGAGCTCCATTTTTTTAAAGTACCTACGTGGTTGTTAGGGCGCGCCTTCATTATTTTCCTACTTATATTGACAAGCAACCATCTAAACGAAGATCAATGCACTCCCAGATTCATACAAATTGTCACATAGTCACGGGATATATAATCAGCTGAAGAAGATATATTTGTTTTGGCATCTCCACATACACAGGTTATCTATAATAGTAGGTATATTATGTTTGCTTATATTAACTTATTAGCTCAGCTTGCTGAATAATAATTACTTATTTATAAACAGCGATTAGTGTGTAGGCACGGATAAATTATTTCCGTCCAAAAATAATAAGTAAGGTCAATCAAATTTATTAATGTATAATTTACAAACCTGTGTACATAGATAGAAATTAACATTAACGTACTTATTTCTAAAAATTAGCTTTCCAAGAGGTCAATCAAATCGTCACGATCTACTTCATGATCACTACCTGAACTATCATCACTTGACATGGTCGTTTTATAAGGCCGTAGCGATTCGCCTCTTACTACCGCGCTGAACTTCCTGTACCCTTTCAGTCCCTTTATGCTGCTTATTGTGTACCGATCTATGTTTTGTTCAACTTTGCAAACTTTGTATGGACCAGTGTAAACCCCGTCAAGCTTCCTAGTTACTTTGGCATTTGCGTCCCTAGCAATGCCACCTTTCCACAAAACCAGATCACCTATTTCATACTTTCGGCATTTCTTGCGTTTTTTGTCAAAGTCCCTTTTCATTAGAGTCATGTTCCTGTCAATGCGCATTTTTGCCTCTTGCCTTCTTGACTCTAAGTCCGCCTGTTGAGTCTCATGATCTTGAGGCATACTCGAGGGAATAGCGGGGAATCGACTGTTTGAGTGGCCGAACATTAAACTGAATGGAGTATGACCTGTGGTAGAATTAGGGGTGTTATTAATACCCCACACTACGTCAGCCAACTTGTTGTCCCAGGTGCATTCAGACTCGGACATTGTATTAAGACCATTGAGAAGAGTTCGATTGACTCTTTCAACTTGGCCGTTTGATCGTGGGCTGGCAATCGCGTTCAATGTGTGTTTGAATTGCATTTCTTGAGAAAATTGTTTAAAATAGCGGCTAGTAAATGCTTTGCCTCTATCAGTAACAATTCTATTTGGGTTACCGAATTGGGTCAAAACTTCTTTAAGGAGCCTGATTGCCTCTATAGAGCTGCAATTTTTAGCCGGTTTTGCAAAAACAAATTTGGTAAACGAGTCGATAATCACAAGGACGTATGTGTTACCTTTACGAGTTTTAACGAAAGGGCCGAGATGATCAACATGCAATGTATGCATCGGGATACAGACCTTTTCAATTGGATGTAGTTCCCCCTCTACTTTTCCATAATTACCTTTCCCAAAAGAACACTGCAAGCAGGAGTTAATATATTTTCTAATAAACCTGGTCATCTTTGGGAACCAAAATTGGGCTTTGATTGCTTGTTCGCATTTTTCAAAACCAGGATGCCCAATCTGATCATGCAGTTTCTGTAAGAGTCCATATTTCGCTAATTTGGGAATAACAAATCTTTCCCCTGATAAAGTTTTTCTATATAGAATACCTTCCTTAGCGATATAGTTAGCTTTTATGTCCGCATTGACTGTTGGCTCACGTAACTGAGTGAGAATCTGCTGTAGGTTTTCATCCTGCATTTGTAGCGTCATCAACCAGTTAGAGTTTTCTATCATCAGAACGTTACTTGACGCAGGGTTCCTGCTTAGTGCATCCACGTGCTTCATGCGGTCACCAGGTCTGTATTCGATCTCAAGATCGAAATCTTGAATGGTGAGCCACCAGCGGGCTATACGAGGAATTAAGTCTCGTTTTAGCAGTGTAGAACGCAGTGCTGCACAATCTGTCACTACCTTAACTGGGATCCCCGTCAAGTAAATTCTAAAGCGTTTGAGGGATTCTACAACAGCAAGAGTTTCTAATTCGTAGCTGTGGTAGATACTTTCCTCTCTACTTGTGACCCTGCTAAAGTATGCAATCGGTTTGAGACTGCCGTCCTTTTGATACTGCATGAGTATCCCTCCCAGTCCTAATTTAGATGCGTCCGTATGGAGTTCCGTTTTAGCGTCCTTGTCGTAAATACCTAATACTGGTTTCTCAATTAATCGCTGTTTTAATGTTTGGAAAGCTTGCTCTTGTTCATCGCCCCACTTCCATTCTATATTATTCCTCGTCAGTTCCGTCAACGGACGAGCAATAAGTGCAAAATCCCTAATGAACTTCCTAAAATAAGAAGTTAGTCCGATAAATTGACGGATCTCGTGAACATTGCGGGGCCGATTATAATTTGCAACGCAATTAATTTTTGCATGACCTGGCTGAATAGTCCCTGCAGTGATTTCGTGTCCTAGGTAGGTAGCTGTATTTTTCAGGAACGAACACTTTTTTAGGTTTAGTTTTAGGTTTGCGTCCGTGAGTAATTGCAATACTGTTTCTAAAAGATCTAACCCTTGCTCTATTGTAACGGTAGGTATCATCACATCGTCTAAATACAGGGCTATGTCTCTGCTAACTGTGCCTAGTGCCATTTGGATCAACCTCGAAAACACTGCTGGTGCATTGGCTAAACCAAATGGCATCTTTAAAAACTCATACTGTCCGGTCGGTGTAACAAATGCCGTTTTATCTATCGATGCCTCGTGTATAGGAACTTGATAATAGCCCTGGGCAAGGTCCAAGGTCGTAAAATAACACTTGCCCGATAACCGAGTTACTTGGTCTTCTATATGAGGCAAAGGATATCTGTCTTTGATAGTTCGTGCATTTAATGCCCTATAGTCTACGCATAGCCTATAGTCACCCCCCTTTTTTTTTACTAGAACAACCGGACTAGCGTATTCTGAACTAGATTGCCTAACAATACCGGAGTCTAAAAGATCCTGAACCTTCTCATTTACAATCTCACTTTCCCTATACGATAACCTATAAGGCTTGGCATAAACCGGTTGGCTATCGTGTGTCCTAATGTGCATTTCAATCAGGTCTGTACAGCCTAGATCTTTTGTGTCCCTAGCAAATGAGTGGTTGTATCGGTTCAATAGTTTTATCAAACTATCCTTTTCCCGGTCATTAAGTTCACCCATGTCAACGTCACTCATATCTATATCAACGGTATTTTGTGAATCGTCTTTAATAGAAAATACCTCATACTGCATGTCGCTTGCCTGCGCTAAGAGTGTCTCAGCTCTAGCTATACTTTTATGAGCCGGCCAAACCAGATCTGCGCTACCTAAATTATTCACTCTCAGGTGAGAATTGTTTGTTTTTATGACAGCTTCGGGAATACAATACGATATGCATCCTAGCTCAAACCACACTGCATTTGTTAAAAATGACTGCTCTCGGTCAGTGCCGCAATTGACATAGACATCAACAAATGCACTGCTATGTTTGGGAATCGTGACGTTATCTTTCAAATTGACCGTGAATTTAGTGACGCAATCGTCTGGTTTCAATCGTATGTCGGATAAAACGTCCAACAATTTGTGGGTAGGAACAAAATTTACGGAGGTCTCTGTGGTAACTAAACTGTCATTTTTTTGATTTATCATTGTTTGTCCGATAACTATATCAATATCCGATAAGTCACAACTTGTGATTTCTACAATACCCTCTAATTTTAAATTATCAACTGACACAAGTACTTTGCCCTTCCCAAGTGATCGCGCACTTCCTCCTCCAAAACCCCTTAAAATCACGTCAGATGGCTGAATTGCAAGTTGCAAATTTTGGGCTGCTGCAATTGCAAGTATATTGACCTTGCTCCCTGAATCTATGTACGCATTTAACTGGTGTCCATTCACTAGAACTTTTCGCTTGTAAAGATCTAAAAAGATGTCATACGTGATTACGAAAATATTAGGAACACTAACCTGTCGCAATTGCTGTTGCTGTGAAGTACTCGGGTTGAACCAGCAGATGGCAGTTGTGTGTCCTGAGCGATGGCAGGTCTCGCAGAGCTGGGGCTGTCGGCAGTCCTTCGCTTGATGTCCTGGTCTTCGGCAGAAGTAGCACACCTTCGGTAGATTGGTTTGCTGAAGACTCGCTGTAATCGAAGTAGCACTTCCCCTTCTCCACGTAGACTTCCCAGAGGTATACGCCGCTTCCACCCGCTTAAAGTTTTCTAGCGATGATAAGTATCCGTAGTACAGCTCTTCCGGAGATTGGCATTTGTAGGCCTTCGCATTTCCTCTTAATTCTGCGGGCAGTCCGCGAATTATACAAGAATTTGCGTCTTCACCGTCGATTCCACACTTTTTGAGCAAAGAAAGTTTAGCGTGGTAGTATTTGGTCATAGTTTCGTTGTCTTTCTTGGCTCTAGCCAACATGAGCTCCAGCTTGTCTACGTAGTCAGTAGAACGAGGAAACGCTGTGCTGAGTGCTTTTTTCCACTGTGTCCAGTTTAGGTTGTAGTTGTCCAAATCGTCGTACCATTCACGCGCCGAGCCGCGCAGACGAAGTTGCATTATGAATTGTCGATCGGTTTTTGACCATTGGTAGATATCCCCAAGCTGGTCGATTTTATGAAGCCAGCCGTTAACATTTGTAGATGTATCTTCAGGTCGAAATTTTGGAACCAATTCGGCATCCGCTGGGGTGACACGCCTCCGTTTCTTCGATGACAAAGAAAAAAAATCTTCATTTTCTTCATCTTCAGATGACGACTCGCTGAATCTTCTACTCGCCTTTCTTCGTTGTCCCACTCCGTCGATATATGGCCCAGACATTTTTATGGGCTCACGTTCTAAATCCCACTTCTGAGATGTTGGGGAAGTATTCGGGAGATGATGAAAACGTGGTTCTGCAGCAATACACTTTTATTTCATCCGACAGAGTAACGCCTTACGCAAATACAAATTCAATCTGAGAGCAGTTACAAGCATGAATAGAAAATGAAAGCACGGAACCGGATGTACAAATTATTCAAATAACTAAAATGTGTTTGATACAATCAATCCTAGAAAAACCTACGTAACATTTAAACTATAACACTTTCTCTTAAATTCAATATTTATAGAAAATAAAACATTGAGTAGAACTGATTAATAATTGATATTAACTAATTTAGAATATAAATAGATTGTGGAAACTTCTACCATGTAAAACGAGATGGCGCTAGTATACTAGGCATAACCAAACTGTAAATGACAACTAAAAGCCTTATTCGTACTAACTGCTTAATTACTGCAAATAAATTGTAAATGCATAATACAGGTAATTAATAATTAAATATATTATGATTTACTAATCCAACAATCAATTAATTGTCCTCTTTGATTTAACTAAACCATTAGATTCATGTCCGGTTAGAGGTGGCGCTGGTGGTAGCAGATAACGCAGGTAACACCCGTGATGTAGTAGATAGTCACGATGAAATTGATGTTAAAGGTGCCGACGAAGCAAAGAATAGTGCTTTGAGATAATAATCTCTTAATATCTGTGATGTATTTGACCAAAGTTAAATACGATTGTGAATGAAGTATTGGCCCAACGGGATGAGGAGCATATTGAAAGGGAATGTGTCACAAATAGAGAAACAGTCTCTATTTGTGACCAATTTCCTTTTAATACTACTACTTCAATACTACTGATATATTTCTTGTAAACTTTATGAAAAACCATTTCAAAAGGATAAGTTACATGACCTTTTTACATGAAGTATTGGCCAAACAGGATGACGACCGTATTGAAAGGGAATGTTTCATAAATAGAGACTGTTTCTCTCAGGTCATGAAACTTATCCTTTTGAAATGGTTTTTCATAGAGTTTACAAATAAAAAAACCAGTTCATATAAGTTGATCCCTTAAAGGGGTAGGTTATGCTGCTGATAGTACAATAAAATGACTACGATTGTTTTAAAAATAATTGTATCTACCACAATAAAACAATTTTAAACGGATTTAGGTTGTGTGTTATTGAGAATTTTACAATTCCTAAGTTTCGAGCTCTTTACAGAGCCTGTGGTCACGGATGAATTGTAACGTAGGAATTGTAAAATTCGAAATAAACACTACTTAAATCCGTTTAAAATTGTTTATTGTGATGAGAAAATATTTAGATTATCTACTTCAAAATACTTCCATAGGTAGATATAGGATATAGAGGTTTGAAGTGGGTCACGGGTTATCTAGTTTATTTACCGAATCGATTTCCGAAAGATAAGTCGCCTTACCAATAAAATGTCCTCCAGTTTTTATACCCGGTAAAATATTGGTCATTGACCCTCTCGCGTTGGAAATATTGATAAATGGCATTCGTTCCGATTCCATATCAGCTTCAGACTATTTATGTGACAAGGGAACAATAGGGGTCCTTTTTTGTTTCCTGTTTATAGGATTTATAATAATGGAGAAAAAGTGGGAAGTGTGAATGGTTCGATGAAGATCGCTCGTGCCTTTCAATGCGCAGACAGGTTGTGGCTTTTTTATTTTCTTTTTACCGATCGTCTTCCTTTTTATTGGTACGATAATTCGTAGGTATTATATTATGTGGATTGAGGTTTTATAGAATTCCGATAGAAGCTTATATAACAAGAAGAAGCCCGACCCTCAAACTAAAATTATTATTATCTTTCGGGATAGTTATACTTACAACGATTTGTTCTAATGTTTAAATAATTAATTGTTCCAGGTAAACCAGCTGTTCCACACTACAGCATAGTGAAGATGTAGAAATGTAATTTACAATTTGTTTTATTGTGAATAAACGGGTACGAAAAACCTTATTATAATATTCTTAACTGTTTGGAATAAAAATAATAATACAGTTTTCAAAACACGTTGTCTTTGTTATAATTTATTTGAAAATATATATATTGACATTTTGTTATTGGCATCAAGATACACTTGCAAAAATTAATGAGCAATTAATGAGCCGTGGTAGCCCAGATGGAAGAGGCCACTAGTGACGACGAAAGTAGCAGGTTAAAATCATGGTAGAAATGTTTGCAAGTTTTCTAAAATTGTAAAACAATATTTTTCGATGTCGTGAAATTCTTGACTACGGCACGGATAACCTATAAACACATAAAAACTCGTATCTTATTTCAACAAACCTATCAATGGATGAGGCAAGATTTATAGCAAGCAATAAAATGAAATCGTAACGCCAGCGTAGCACCAGGAGCTTTCATAAACAGTGAAGTATTATGTGAAGACCAACTCGATTCCAAATAAGTCTGATACGGCTGTCATTATTTGAAGGCTTAACTTAAAAAAACTCAAAAAAATTTAACGCTTGCTTAAATTTTCAATTCAATGTATGGTAGCTCATTTATTTAATTTATTTTTAAATGTCGTTAATTAAATAAACAATATAAAAGGTATCATTATTGTCTTTGTGACAGTTTACACAGTGTATAAAACCAGTTTGAGTCGTTTTCATCCACTAAAAACGAAAGTATGTTAGCTTATACCTAAAATGACCCCAAAATAATAAATTTGCTTCTACCAATGGTCAGGAAACTAAAAGCCAAAAATAAACGACTAATATTTTTGTAACATGAAAAGCTCGCCATACTTGGCTAAAGACGCCAGTGGAAAAATATCCCCTATAAAGATATTGGAATTACTTAGTTGTCATATTCATACAAATCGAAAGTTCCAATAATAAGATGTCATCCAATATACTACTACTTACCGAATGACGAACAGTGGCCTAAATTCGCGAAATATATTCTTACAACGTACATTAAATTAGCGCCGTAATTTTCCAACGGTTTAAATAAAAATAGAAGATATCTAAGTCAAGTCATATCATAATTTGACGTAAAATATGCTTTATCTGTCAAAATAAGGCGACAATGAAAACAATGGCGACGTAATTGATAAGAAAGGTTGAAGAACCCATTGACGTTTTTAAACATCAAAGGACTTTCTTTTCTAAACCTATTTGACGAAAAGTGACAACGGTTATTTAAGGTACCTACATATGGCAATAGTAGTCTAAGTGCCTGAAAACGGCAATTTTTGGTATTATTTGCTATAACTTAGATTACATAGAATATTTCATTGAATTTGTAATGTAATGTTTGCGAATTTCGTTTTGTGAAGTGGCGCCACAGTCGAGGCCGTTCACGATTACACTCGCAAACTACCTATACCACTATTTATAGATTAGAATGATACCTACCTAGATTAGATTGTTTGAAAATGATACCAAAGATTTTCTATCCCAAGTTTTCATATTTCGTACAAGTTACGTAATTTCTGACACAGGTGTGACCCCTTGACCTCGACAAATACATAATACAAATTTCACAGAATATATTAAATTTATACGTATTTGAATTCGTGTAAAAGCTAATTATTCATGACGGACCACCTTTGTGCCGCCGTTGTACTATCCCCAACACTTCAACATTAACCCACAAGATCCATCTATACTGGATATTCTTAACAACTGTATAGAAAACTAGATTATACTGGTCCATTAAATGGGTGACTTGGTTTGCTGCTGATAGTACTTGCAGGCGTGGTTCGAATGTTTAATTACTATAACTTAATTCCCACGGTAGCCGGCACAGTAGCATTTGTAACTGTAGACGCTTGTAATGGTCATAATATATGGAACGAAATTTGTTATGGTGTATATTTTACTACTTAATACGTTATGCTACGTTCACACTAAGCCTTTCTGGGCAGGGAAATAGTAAGGGAAATGGGAAGCGCGAGCATGTAAATAGGGTTACTCGCGCTGCTACTCGTCATGCAGCTGCCACTACCCGTGCTTCCTCGATTGTCAGTTTATCGTGCGCGAGTGGAATGTATCGCTATCTATTGCTCACTTGTACTGCTCTAAGAAGAGTATGACGGCAGTGTGGCAACACTCACTCGCGTTGATACTTCCGCGGATAAATTTCGGGCAATTTTCGCGGCAGCGGCAGGAGCAGGTGCATAGTGTGAACGTAGCATTACAGTTGTATCTGTCGAAAGTTGCACAGCAGGTGAAAAACTGCCTTTGTGGTCTAAATGTACATTTTGAACTCAATCCAGAAGTTGTGGGTTAGAAGTCTAACAATGGACACGGAAAGGTAATTGCGGACTAAATTAACATTTACCTAGCTTCAAGGTAGGTCCCATTTTTCAACAATATAATACCTGCCTACAATACAAAATAACAACATTACCTTCATACATACATATATCACCCCTATATCCCTTGCGGAGTAGGCAGAGCGTAAACGGCCCGGCTGAAAAAAAACATTTACTCCACGTTGACAAACATTTCAGGGTCATTCAGAAAATTGTATATCGCCATAGCGGCTGATTTTCAGCGTCTAAAATTGCAATGCATATGAAACCCTCGAGTCTCTTAGTCGCCTCTTACACACACGGGAAAGAAATGTGGTGATGCTATTTTAAGCCGACATCCCACGGCAAAACAACTTTAAAAAATATTTTTTTTTGGAATGCATAAAACTACCTTAGTAATTGGAATTCACATATTAATAGAACGCATTAATTATAGGCCCATCTATAGTCTAGAATAAAGCCTAAGTTATTAGCACTCTCAGTTGACCCTAAGGTCATAGTTATTAAGACAATGGGTAGGCTGTGAGGTATGCTCTCTAAGGCGGGGATCACACTTGACGTCCGTTGCTGCGTATTTTTAGCGCATCCGTAACGCATGCGTCTGTCAGACGATGGAAAATCGCTAATTCCGATCTTATTCACATATAACAATGGTAACGGAGTCTGTCAAACGACGCACCATAAACGCACCGTCGCCATATTTGTATGGGAATAAGATCGCCATTTGCAATTTCCTTTCGTCTGACAGACGCATACGTTAAAAATACGCAGCAAGTCGAGTGGGAGAACCGCTTTAGTATTGTACAGTTTTTAAGGCGAGTGGAGCCGTAAACGGCAAACATTACAGAAAAAGTTTTCTCTTTATACAAACAATCTATATGAAAGTCCGTTGCTAAAATTTTTAGTAATTAGAACCTACAAACTCAATGAAATATTCGCTGTAATTAAAATTATGGCAATAAATACCAAAAGTGGCGAATACTTCGCTGTAAATAAAGCGAAATATTCGCTGTAAATTCGCCCATTTATAGCGAATATTTCATCGAGTTTGCAGGTTCTAATTTTACTTAAGGACAACACAAAAAAAATCGCAACGGACATTCTAATAGATTGTTTGTATAAAGAGAAAATATTTTGTGAAGTGGCGCCACTGTCGAAGCCGTTTACGACTACAGTCGCCTTAAGTATTGTTTAGTCTAATACCTTTAGTAAGGCATGGTGACCCAAGGCCTAGCTTTCTAGAGAGCAAAGTAATTTTCACCTTGGTAAAGCTAAGTGGTTACAATCTTTTCACTTTGAGTCAATTAGATAGGTACAAGAAAGATCTTGGAAATGTAGTTTAATTGTATGTAGTTAAAGAATGTTTAATGGGTCATGACAAGGGACTCGAGGGTGTGTATTGCAATTTCAGGCGATGGGCTGACAACCTAACACTATGGCGATGGTCAATTTTCCGAATGACCCTCAAATATTTGTCAGACGTGGCGTAAATGTCCGTTTTGCGGCCGTTTGCGCTCTGCCTACCCTGCAAGGGATATAGGCGTGATGTGTGTATGTAATGGGTCAAACTATTTCGAAATTTCGCGGTCACACAAACATAATAACTGAAAATACTAAAACAGGGTTCTTACCTCGATACTTATTTTTGTTGAATTGTCCGATATTTCGACCCAGCCTAGTTGCATGGGCCATGACCACGTAACAACTGGTCCTTCTTCTTCTCGAGTGGGGCAAAGAGTCGTCAAACGACCCGGGTTCATCGATTATCTCCTAATAAGTATGTAAAGGTAGGTTACTTAGTTAGAAATAAAATAACAATTAATTGGTTATGGTTTTTTATTTGTAAGTTATCGATCATCGCCGTGTGATGCTAAATTAGAACAGCTTCACTCTATTTCTTTCCTGTGGGTGTCATGTGTATTGCTTTATTAATGTGATGGGCTGGCAACCTGTCAGTGTGGTGATACACAATTTTCTCAATGATCCTCAAATGTTTGTCCGACGTGGCGTAAATGACCGTTTTTACGGCCGTTTACGCTCTGCTTAGCAAGGGTTATTATAAACTTGATATTATAAATATTATGTATGTTTGTATGTTATCTACCGTCTCTGAAGTTAAAAAGCTACTGATAGGCTACTTTTTACTTCAACGGCCGATGTGGCGCAGTGGTAGTGCGACTGCCTGCAATACAAAGGTTCCGGGTTCGATACTCGGTGGGGTACTCACAAATTTAACTTTGTTATTAACCACTTTGCGAATTTGTTCCTAGTTTGGTTTAGACATAGCAGGCTGAATCAACTGGACCCGAAGTCTGCTAAATAAAAATCGTTTCAGTTGTGTGTCATTGGCCTTTCAGTGTGACAGTTTTGGGCATTTCGTATTCTGCTAACAGTTTGAAGTATAAAAATCAGAGTGTCATTATAATGGCAGTGGATTGTCGTGGGAATTGCAAGGATAAAAAAGAGAATCCGGGCCCGATTGTCCGAAAAGAAAGAAGGTTCCGTTCTTCGGAAGGCACGCTAAGCCGTTGGTTCCGGTTGCTGTCTACGATTACTTTAGACGGCGGTCGTAACACAACCATGTCAGAGGGCTACTACTAGTAGTAGGCGGTTGAAAACTCAGGATTCATCGGTTCGTTAGACGAGTCGGTATCCCACACGAAAAAAATATATTTGAAAAAGATATGATTCTCCCGGAAAAACGGGTAACAGCTGATATAACCACTGAACGGGCTACTACTCTGCTATGCTTTAAATAAATACTAAATTTTCCAAGGATTCCTAAATTTGGGAAACTCGAGTTACGCCCAGCTGTCTCGCATCAGGCCAGTCAAAACAGTAAGCAGTCAGCCCAGTGGTAAAGTGTAGTAACCGTGGAAACGCCGCTTTGATGTCAGCCGCCTCGGGTTACAAACGGACAGACGGACGCGATGCACCTGCACTGCGCCGCAATGCACTTCCGTCTCACTTTTTTTTACGTTTTGTTGCCTTTTTTGTAGAGTTCTCTTGTGAAGGTTGAAAAAGATATACATACACATAATAATATCACGCCTTTATCCCTTGCAAAGTAGGCAAAGCGATAAACGTCTGACAACTATTTGAGGGCTGTTTAAGAAAAATCGTGTATCACCATTGTGACAAGTTGTCAATCTGTTGCCTTAAACTAAAACTAAAACTGTAATAAACATGAAACCCTCGAGTCTCTTAGTCACCTCTTACGACTCCCGCGGGAAAGAAATGGGGTGATGCTATTCTAAGCCGGCATCACAAAGCAAATAAATATATTTTTGGGATGAATTTTCATTATTATTACTTTTGTTTGTGTGGGACACCGAGTCGTACATCGCCCCGATGAACCCTGGTGTCAGAGTTTTTCAACCGCCTACTACTAATAGTAGGCCTCTGACATGGTTGAGTAACGACGGCCGTCTGAGTAATCATAGACAGCAATCGGGACCGACGGAATCATCTTTATTTTCGGACAATCAGGTGATTCAGGCTACAATGTCTTAACCAGACTAGGAACAAATTCACAAAAATTATAACGTCGTTCCTAATAGAATGGTCAAATATGTAAGTAAAAACCGCCTGTCTTATAAAGTCTCACTTTACGTAGGTCAGCTGGAAGAAATTTCTTAGTAGAAAAAAGTTGTCCTGTTGTGTCGTTATTCTTTGTATGTGTGTATTTTATAATGTTTTTGTGTGCAATAAACGGTAAATAAGTAAAAACTTTGGAGCTCCTATACAATATATCATTTGTTCCACACTCTTTACACATTTGTGCATAGAGAGGTCTGATTTCTTTATCATCATTCATCAGTATAACGAACTTGATCATTTGTAGAAATATTGACAATCCGAATTTTCTGAACTGAAAATAAATAGTGTCGCTCGCGAATCTATTATGACATCTATACATATAATAAAATTATAACAACCTCATGTCTGTACATTAAAGATATTAAAGAAAAATTAAGATGGGGGATCTTCATACAACCAATAGAAGCCAAAAATATAATTTATTTATTTTTTGTCTGTCTGTCTGTCTGTTTACTGTCTGTTTGTTGTCCGCTTTTCACGCAAAAACTACTGGACGGATTTTGACGAAACTTTTTTTGTCATATAGCTATTAGTCTTCGCTAACATATAGGCTATATTTTTTCTGGAATTTCGCTCTTTAAGGGGGTAAAAAGGGGTGGGTAAGTTTGTATGAAACTCCGTCAGTTTTGAAGCTAATTCGATAAAAAAATATATTTGGCTATTTGGTTAGAAATTAAGAATGACGCAATAGGGATCTTTGGAAATTTTGCCCTAAAGGGGGTGAAGAAGGGGGGTGCCTTTATTTTTATTTTTATTTTTTTATCCCGCCTGAGCCGGTTTTCTATTAGGACAATACAAAATTGTTATAAAAAGAAGAAGATTGCGTTATGCAAATTTCTTTTTTTTACAATGACCGATCATGACGTCAATAAGTGATAATGCTATCCTACATTGAATAAAGTTATTTCATTTTCATTTTCATTTTCATTTTATTGAGAGAATGAAAGAAGATTAACGAAACAAGTGTATATAGCGAGTGTGGATGGGAAAGTTGGAAGGGGAAGACCAAGACGCATGTACTTGGATCAGATCGCGGACGTTCTAAAGAAAAGTCAGGTCAAGAGTACCCTTAACCGACAAGCATGTATGAAAATATTGATGCATGTTGAAGAAGCGAAAGAGGTGTGTCAGGATCGTAGCAAGTGGAAAGATGTAGTCTCTGCCTAACCCTATGGGAAAGAGGCGTGATTATTTGTATGTATGTATGTTCTTAATTAATACATCAAGACAATTCATGGCTTTGTAGGAGAGCAATACTTATGCCCGAAACCGACCAAGCCGCTGCCATCAACCAAACTATTCTCGAAAGAATTGAAGAAGACCAAGTGGTATACCAGTCTATAAATACAGTGGTAGACCAAAGTGACTTTATAAATTACCCGGTTGAATTTTTAAACTCTCTCGCTGCACTTGGACTCCCCGCACATAATATTACTTTGAAAGTAGGCATTCCCATAATGTTGCTTCGAAATTTAACACCCCCGAAGCTGTGCAATGGTACTAGGCTAAAAGTAATTGCACTTCGAAGTAATATCATAGAAGCGGAAATTCTTACAGGTTGTGGATCTGGTGAAGTAGTATTTATACCATGCATACCGCTAATCCTAAATAATTTCCGATTTCAATTCAAGCGCGTGCAGTTTCCCGTTACTCCATGTTTTGCGATGACCATTATCAAGTCGCAAGGTCAGACACTTCGTAAGTATAGTTTTTTATCTTCTGTTGGCGCATACGAGAATATCCCTTGGCGAGACGAAGTTCGCGGGCACCAGCTAGTTTCAACAATAAAAATACTTCATAAAACAAAACCATTGAACAGGAAACACCTCTTTCCATACAAAAGCAGGTGTTTGACAGGTCTCGTGAAAAGTGAACATCATTGTGGGGGGTGTATTCTGAAACGAATCGATTACTAAAATCGAATCGATTTACATGGGTACAACTCTTTTTTCCCGGCTGTGCGGTGCATCAGATTTACATTTAGAACCTTATTACCTGCAGTCGAATAAAATAATTTTTTAAATATCAATTTCAGTCAACTCACCCAAGTGGAAAGGAATATAAACTGCGATTCAAATGATCGTGAACTAAGGGAACTTGCGTTCATTTTAGTCACGTTTGTGATTTTATGATATTTTAGTACCTAAATATATCATCATAGGTATTCAGACAATTCTTTTATTTCTCTGAAAATTAGAAAAAGGAAGAAACATTAACAACTTTCGTGTTATTTTTTATTTCTAAAAAATGCGCTTTAGACATTTTTTCAATATATTTCTATACGATTTGCCTTACGATTTTGTAAAAAGCCTAAACCACGTCTAACTTTTTTTGTAATAACACTACTTGAATCCAGAATATTCCTCCACACACTGGTCGTTCGTCAAACATGCGAATTATTTCGAATTTCGAACAAAAAACCCGCCAATCGTCGCGCAGCTGCGTGGCTCGTGCGCAGGCGCATACCCCGGCTTAACGGAGCTTTAGGGATCCGCGAGATAATAAAAAAACCAGGGCGCCTTGCGGTGCTTGGAGCAGGGATTCTATGAACATAATTGGAGCAGGGATCGCCAAGAAGCGTTAAGTTGGTTAATCTTTTCAAAATTATCTAGAAGTTGTGCTTAGGTACTATATTATCGATATATTAACATCCCATTTGGGAGCAGTGGAATATTCTAGAAATCAATGATTTGATATTTACCCATAATATACATGTTTTGTTGTATATTTACAAAACGTATTTGCTTCAAAAACATTTGCTTACTCAATAGGCATTTGTTAGAGGCCTACTACTTGTAGGCGGTTGATAAACTCTGACACCAGGTTTCATCAAGTCGTTGGATGATTCGGAGTCCCACACGAAAAAAGAAAAAAAAGGAGGGTTTGTAAGGGATATTTAAATAATGTCGAGATAGGGTGTGTCGTTCCGTCCGAAACAACCAAAATGAACCTACAGAACCTTATAAAATCAATCCGTGCAGTCGAGTTTTTCTCGACGTCCATTTTTCAAAAATACATGCCCCGTGCAGCGATTAAATCGCTTTATAAAACGTTTTTCTTTGGAACCTGCGCTGGAATTCTACCTAGCTTTTTTTACTGTAGGCTGTATACTGTCAATCATTGATTGATTGCAATTCAAAAATCGAACAACGGCAGGTGTGGGCAACGTAATTGATTCAAAAAAGTCTGAAGTAACGGTTGGTGAATTTATAATTTTACACTTGTTGAATGGTCGTGTCGTCAGCTGGCCGGAACGAAAAGAGGGGACGGCAGATATTTTATTAGTAGGGTAACATTTTGAGAAACTATTTTGATACACATGATGGAACATAGGAACTTCCTTATTAAAATACCTTTATTTTAATGCTTATGTAGCTTCAGTCACAGTATATAAAATCGCTACATACCTAAGGTGTGTCTCGCCGTGTGATGCCGGCTTAGAACATCACCCCATTTCTTTCTCTCTTTTTATATATATATTTTTTTATCAATGATGGGTTTGCTCTTGACTCTAGTCTAGGTCAAATGACAGAGACGGAGTCTAAGATGGAGCGATCTCACTCAGAAGAAGCCTGTTCACTCTTACTTTGAAGAGATTAGGGTTGTATGGAAACACAGACGTAGGTAGTGAGTTCCACTCTTTAGCAGTGCGCATTATAAATTATGACTGGAAGCGCTTAGTCCGAATTGGTGGAATGGCAACCAGGTATGGATGGTATCCGGCGGTGCGTCTGGATGTCCGATGGCAGAAGGGAGCTGGTGGGACAAGGTCGTGAAGCTCTTCTCTCTCATTAAGCGTCTATAGTCTATTTAATTGCATACAAACCACTTGTGTCGTCCGCCATTGTCGTTTGTTGCTACGGCATGCGGTCCACGATTAACTTGTACCTTAAGTGTTACACTAAGAGGTCTGGAAGGTGGTCCATTCTGTAAACAGCATTGCGCTATTAGAGATAAGAATTATAGATCCGTATATTACCATAAAGTGCAACTATACAGGTAGGTTTTGAGATAAAATGAACTTAACATTAGTGCCGGGCCGTACTTATTATAATTTTTTGTCTAGTATAATTCGATTTGTGAGCTCTCGTATGCATTTGTCATGAAGTTAAATGCATCGGATGACGTAAGCATGTGTTCTCATTTTCCCGCAGGAAAGTCTCTGATGTTGTAAAATTCCATGACTGAAGTACAACAAAATCTTTAAAATTTTATTATTGTCATTTCGATTCAGTTGAATTACTTTTGGAGCCTGTGCGGAAAGACAATAGGCGTGAACAAAAATTTACTTAATATGTTTTTTTAGGTTGCAATAAATAAAAGAGCACTATTTATTGGAACAATCTTGATGTATGTGTAAAAATTTAAGTATATATTTATTTATGTATTTATTAATAAGTATGTATTGTTTATAATATATTATATGCAAGTGCCTATTTGTATGTGTACACGGTTTTGTCATTCCCTCATATAATATTTTCTAATTCCACTGTGCATGTTGGCTTCATAGATATAAGCTCACCTTTGTGACTACGTTTTATATTCAATTTAATTGTAATAATTTGGTACACAATAAAGAATGGCATTTCTCATACTGAGGCACAGAGGCGCCCCCACATCTCAAGCCGATTCTTTTTACGCACAAACTCTAGCAGGTTGTTGCACAATCTCTCTTTTCGTGTGGGACACCGAGTCGTCCAACAACCCGATGAACCCATGAAAATATCGAAATAATAATAAAAACAATTTATGGTTATGGGAATATCAAGAATAGACCTAACGCTTTGATAATAGTAAAATTTATGGTAATTGAAACTTTGTAAACATAAAATTATTCTTAACTACGTTAATGGTCCTTAATATTAAAAGATTATGTAAAAGATAGCGATTATAATAATAATTTTGAATTTCATTCCATATTGCGTACCTAATGTAATTTAAATGCAGGCTAAGTATTATGGCTCTAGATTTCAAACATGGTAAAACCACTTGCATAGTAAATTGTAATTCACTTACAACTTATTTAGTTATTTACTTTTATTGGTAATTACAGTAAGCCAACATGATTTCAATATATAGCGTACCTAGTAGGTTAAATATTCATAAAGTTAATAGAACAGCGTAACGACCGATGTGGCGCAGTGGTAGTGCGACTACCTGCGACGCAAAGGTTCTAGGTTCGATTCTCGGCGGGACACTTACAAAAGTTGATACTTATCTCTATGTGAATTTGTTCCCGGTCTGGTTAGGACATTGCAGGGTGAACCAACTGATTGTCCGAAAATAAATGGTTCCGTGCTTCGGAGGGCACGTTAAGCCGTCGGTCCCGGTTGCTGTCTATGATTACTAAGACGGCGGTCGTAACACAACCATGTCAGAGGCCTACTAGTGGTAATAGGGAGTTGAAAACTTTGACACCAGGGTTCATCGGGTCGTTGGATGACTCGGTGTCCCACACGAAAAGAGAGAGGAGAAGAGAAAAGACAGCGTAAGATAACAAAATATCAATGTTCTGATGTACTTTCAATTTAATTTCAAATGTTTGTTTTGTACGCACATGTCGCAAAGGTGGTGGTATATTATCCAGCACTTCGTGGCCTGTACCCTATGTTATCAAACTACCTCTACAGGCTACAAGTCTACAGGTGAAATTCTTAGTACATTGCGTAGCCAGTTAATATTCCTGGTGTCATAATGGCTAACCGACTGTGCAATGAACATCGAATTTCATCTGTAAAATTGTAGCCTGTAGTTTCATAATATCGGGCACTCGTAACGGAAGCTGCCTGTAAATACAACAGGTCTGTACCTATAGTTCGCAAGTGGAATTCGCTTGCTTTTACATTTATATCTATTATTGAATACTGTAAACCTTGCACTGCGCTCGCTAATCCACCTGCCAAATGTAGTGAGTATGGCAAATCACCTCCAGTAGGGGGAGGCCTATGTCCAACAGTGGACTGCTTTGGATGATGTTGTAGTATTAAGGGTTGAGTATAGCATTTCATGATTGCCAATTCAGAATGTAGGTAAGTATTATGTTTATCTTCGCGGCAGAATTATGAGAACGTGAGTTCAGGCCTTTATAAGTCCACAAGAGGTACTTATTGCAGGTTCAACACAAACTTTACTTTCCTGCAAATGCCAAGTAACTTGAGGTTTTTCTATACAAATGCACATTTGCATACACTTGCATAATGCACTTATGCTGTGTCGTTAAAACAATGTTTTTTAATGAGGGCATGTCGTTAACCTCACCTGTTGTTACGGTTTATTTGCCGTAATAAAAATGTACCTAGTAAAAATATGCTTTCATATCGAACAGTTGTATATTTTTTATGATCCACTAAAATATTATTAGCCAAGGAAGTAGACATTTTAATTACATAAACAATCCCTACATTAACATTCACAACAGTCCACTGCTGGACGTGGCCTCCCCTATTGGTGGTTTTACCATACCACGCTTGGCAGGCGGATTGGCAAACGCAGTGCAAGATTTGTATTGACAGGGAACGCTGCTGCTCATTCCTTGGGTAAATTTATCCATTGGTAGCTTCTCACGACGCCCACGGCTAGAATTGGGGTGATGCTATTCAAAGCCGGCATCCGGTGGTTCCTATTATTATTGAAACGTATAGCAACTGCATAATCCTTCATTATCTAGTAGGTTTGGAAGTACGTCAATATAATTGCTCCTTCTTATCGCATTTGAGTTAACATAACTTAGGTCATTGGACCACTCGGTGTCCCACCTGAAAAAGAAAAAGGACTAAAGAATCTTACAAATGGCACGAATCCCCCGAATATAAGAAGTCATCAATCTTGACATTTCAAGGAAAGGGTAGTTTTACCAAAAAGCCGACTACGGAAAATATAATATTTGATTTGTTTAGTTGGAAAATTATTTGTAATCACACACTCTTTTATTTCTGTTTTCATTGTTTGTGTAAATTTCTTTTTAGTTCTTGAATTTCGTGATCGTAAATTGATATCTTTATCTTTGGCTGAAAATTCAGTACGTATCTAGCTAGAATTAAGAATGTTGAGTTTTAAAGGTCCTTGGTTATTGTCACAATACCGTGGGTAAACTTTTGTTCTCACATAATTAAGTACTTTTATATGTAGCTGGTACGTAATATGTTGTTTTTTGTTCAAAAAGCGATAGACACTCAATTGTCGTTATTCTTAAAAATAGTCGCTTTGCGTACGGTCCATAGAGTCCTGCAACCTGCTTCCTCCTCGTCCGTTTGTTTTCGCCGCAGTCGGGTAAAAGAGCTGGTAGCTTTATCGAAACGTGAACGTCAGTCGTGTGAGATGGAGCGATTTCCATTCCGAGTCGGAACTTAGAATGAGCGCACGATTTCTGCCCACTGAGCGATATTGGATGGACTGATAAAGAGTCGAAGTAGTTTTTAAATGCCGTGTGATGCCGGCTTAGAATAGCATCACCCCAATTCTACCCGTAGTTATCGTCAAAAGCAATTAAGGGATAGTCGTCCAAGGTACGGGCAACAGCATTCCCTGTGAATGCAACATCATAAACAGCGCAGCGCTTACAATTCCACCTGCCAAGCGTGGTGAGTATGGCAATACTCCCCGCCCGATAGGGGGAGGCCTATGTCCAGTAGTGGACTGTTGTGGCTATGTATGTGTGTATCTATTTAGTATTTTAAGTAAGGCAAATATACCTTACCTTTTGCGTCCATAAGTAAATAGTTTTTAATTCCTCTAATTTTTAGTACTGATTACTAGTAAAAAGAAATCTCTCATAGAACTATAGGTTTAAGCAACTCTAACTATTGAACCAAATCATTGTATTTTTTGAAAAATAAACATTGTAGATCTAAGGATTCTTTCAAGTCAAATAATGCAAATTTTTCCTTCTTTTTTCATCTTAGTTGGCAGCATTTTAAACAAAACGTAAAGAACAATTATACTTGGAGACTAAATGATCCTCAGAAAATGCAAATCACGTACCGTTGTAAAGAAAGTTCTACACTTTTAACGACTTCAAAAGAAATAGACTTCCTGAACTGAAAAACATTCTTTCTTTAGGACTTATTGTCAACGTACCTGACTTGGTATTTAAACATAGGTACATAAAAATGCCGTGTGATGCCGGCTTAGAATAGCATCACCCCATTTCTTTCCCGTGGGAGTCGTAAGAGGCGACTAAGGGACTTGAGGGTGTCTATTGCAGTTTTAGGCGATGGGCTGACAACCTGTCACTATGGCGATACACAATTTTCCGAATGACCCTCAAATATATGTCAGACGTGGCGTATATGTCCGTTTATGCGGCCATTTACGCTCTGCCTACCCCGCAAGGGATAAAAGGCGTGATATATGTATGTATGTATGTATAAAAATGGTTAAGATTTCGACCTTCACTCAAACCTTCACTGACCCGGTGGAAGGTACTATTGTTGTTGAAAATTACTACTAGAATGCAAAACCTCTAGGCCCGAAGTCAGGTAATTGAGAATTGGTATGTAGATAGCGTGTCAGTGGCATGGTTTTGGGCGTTTCGTATTCTGCTAACAGTTAGAAGTATAGAATATCATGGTGACAATAAAATGATTGAGTGTCGCTGGCATTGCAAGGGTAGAAAAATAAGAGAATCCGTGCCCAGTTGGCGATTAACTCTTAGTAAAATCATACCTTTTAAAAGGCACCTGGGCTGCTATCGGTGAAGTCTTCGTGACATACACTCACGTTTCCTACGGAGATTATGTCGTCCGAATGAGATGCGGTGACAGGCAGATTGCGGAAAAGTGCTCAAAGCTTCAACGTAGCAGCGGCGGCCGATGTGGCGCAGTGGTAGTGCGACTGCCTGCGACGTAGGTTCGATTCCCGATGGGACACTCTTCCGCACATCTTGCTAGTCAGCATTTTGTGACGACGTGGCGTGTGCTCGAGTCATTATCAATTAAATATAAAATTTCTACAACCAGTTTTTACTTTATCTCCGGCTTCAAATAATATCATCAAACAGTTGTACCGGTAGGCAAGGGCCCGTACACTCACAAAGTTGATATTATCACTTTGTGAATTTGTTACCAGTCTGGTTAGTCTATTGCAGGCTGAACCACCTGTAAGAAAGATGGTTCCGTTCTTCGGAGGGCACGTTAAGCCGTATGTATGTATTCACTTTATTGTACCACAAAACAAATTTACATCATATGTAAAGGATGGAATAAAACAAGAGGCACAAAGGCGGACTTATCCCACAAAGGAATCTCTTCCAGTCAGCCGTCGTTTGTATTTCGACCTACGTTCCTTGGGGAAAGTTGTTTCTTATCACCAAATAAAATTTCACCTTATTTAATACATCTGCCTAATGTCGCATCTGAAATCTGAACTATAGGTAAAAACTAAAAGACATTTTATCCGTTCGTTGTCCCGGAGATACTTTCCAGTTTATTCTTGGACAGTATTTTTATATTTTTATACTTGTACTGTGTAACGTGCGGCTATGTAGTTGCATGACAAAAATAACTGTCGTGTTGCATGTTGGAAAGAGAAAATTAAATTCTTGCTTCTTTAAAGAATTTGTGGCCAGTATTGATTTTTGTTTTCATACATACATAATACGCCTTTATCCCTTACAGGGTAAGCGAAGCGTGAACGGCCGTAAATAACGGACATTTACGCCACGTCTGACAAACAGTAGAGGGTCATTCAGAAAATTGTGTATCACCATAGTGACAGGCTGTCAGCCCATCCCGGTTTTCTATTAGGACAATACAAAATTGTTATAAAAAGAAGAAGATTGCGTTATGCAAATTTCTTTTTTTTACAATGACCGATCATGACGTCAATAAGTGATAATGCTATCCTACATTGAATAAAGTTATTTCATTTTCATTTTCATTTTCATCGTCTAAAAGTGCAATACACATATGACCCTCGAGTCTCCTTTACGACACCCATGGAAAAGAAATGGGGTGATGCCATTCTAAGCCTACATCACAAGGTGTCAAGGCAGACATGAAACATATTCAAAAGGTTTAAAATCTCTAGTGAGACAGGATACTTTAGATAATTGAGGTCTCGTAAAGCTGTTTTTATCAAGAGTTAGAAGTGGTCGCCATTTTGTAGTGACTGGTTGTTATGGCGCCTTTCATGTGTGTTTTATTACGCTTGTTTATTAGTTATTTTGGTCTTGATAAAAAAATGTACATACATATATACACCTACACATATCACGCCTATAATCACATGCGGGGTAGGCAGAGCGCAAACAGCCAAAAAACGGATATTTACGCCACTTCTGAAATTTTTTTGAGGGTCATTCGGAAAATTGTGTATCGCCATAGTGACAGGTAGTCAGCCCATAGCCTAAAATTGTAATACACACCCTCAAGTCCCTTAGTCGCCTTTAACGACTCTCAAGGGAACGAAATGGTGAAAATGGTGATGCTATTCTAAGCCGGCATAACACGGCATAAAAGTAGGTAAAATAAAGAAAACTACATCAATCAATATAAATATTTATACTTAGTCGGTTCTCACACTATGACGGATTGACGGACGTGTTTTTGACGCATCCATAATTATGTCAGTCGAAAGCAAAATTCGAATTCCCATACAAAAAACGGATCATATGGCACACTACAACGCTGCGATTTGACCAAGGTGTTTGACAGACGCATCCGTCAGTCCGTCATAGTGTAGGATTTGCCTTATCCAAATCCTCCTATAGGTACCTATTTTTTATTAATGATGGGTATAGGTATATATTCCACCAAAAGTGTTTTTCGTTGGTTAGCTGCAAAAACTTAAGACACCTTTGACAGGCTGAATAAGCATCGTTTTTAGACGACAAGTGATGTCAATTGTATGTATGTAAACATAACAATAATGTGTAAATTCTGTGTGAAGACTTCACAACGATCACACTAAGGAGTCAATTTGACTTTGGGATTGTACAGCAATAGACAAAATATCATTGTGGACTTTGCATCATCACTACATAGTATAAAATAAAGTCGCTTCCCGTTTGGTGTCTCCTTATATCTTTAGAATTACCCAACGGATTTTGATGCGGTTTTTTTTATTAGATAGAGTAACTTGAGAGGAAGGTTTATAAGTATAATTTATTCCGGGAAATTGTCACATTCCCATGGGAAAACGGGTAGCCCAACTGGTAGGAAACTTTTGACACCCTTTTGACACCTTTGAGGAAAAAATTTCAAAAATGCTGAAACACGTATTTAATTATTTTAAGTTATGAGTCTAATCAGAAATTTTGAAACAGATCACATTTATGATAAAAAACTTTCGTACAAACTTTTAACCCCCTTTTCACCCATTTAAGGGTAAAAATTTCAAAAATGCTGAAACACGTGTTTAATTATTTTAAGTTATTAGTCTGATCACAAATTTTGAAACAGATCACATTCATTTAAAAAAACGAACTTTCATACAAACTTTTAACCCCCTTTTGACCCTATTAAGGGTTAAAATTTCAAATATGCTGAAACACGTGTTTAATTATTTGAAGTTATAAGTCTAATCACTAATTTTGAAACGGATCACACTTGGGACAACGAACTATCATACAAACTTTTAACCCCCTCCTGTTCATCCCTTGGGGGATTTTAAAAAACGGAATTTTATCTTTAATAGTTGCTTCATTTCATAAAAAACTTCAAGTCCAAGTTTTATTTCTCTAGCTTCAGTAGTTTAACATTTATCTATCACGAAAACTGAGAAAAGTAATATTTTAGTTCCATAATACAAACATAGATGTCGCTGTTAGTTTTCAACGCACTATCGTGATTTAAAACTGTAAAATTTGTATTTGTTGTTATAGCAGAAACTGAATTACAACATCTGTAAAAATTTCAACTGTCTAGGTATAACGGTTCAGGAGATACAGCTTCTTAACTGTAGGACGGACGGACGGACAGACAAACGGACAGCCGAGCTTCAGTAATAGGGATTCCGTTATTACCCTTTGGGTACTGAACTCAAAAAAATATTTTGAGATAGTAAATACCTAAGTGTAAGTATATAATAGTAGCTGTAGGTAAGGACACAGAATCTAAAATGGTAAGGATAAAAAATATATATTAAAAAACCTCCAAAGTGAAAAAAGGGTGTAAAATTTTAAGTGCATTTATGTAAAAAATAATTTTATTGTCCACCCGTGCGAAGCCGGGACGGGCCGCTAGTAAAACATAAAAATATTTTTAACACAACTATTCGTCACGTCACGTTATTTTTGGAAGTGCTCCAACCAATACACTTTTTTAACATACATACATACATACATATATCACGCCTTTTTAACCCATCCAAAAAATGGACCTGGTCTGTCATTCATTTTTTTAACCATTCGCGATTACCTTTACACATTTTAGTTGATTACTAAAACCTTATCGAGTTTTGAGGTATAATATACAGGATATTGAAAATGAAATTTACTTTATTCAATGTAGGATAGTATTATCACTTATTGATCCGTAATTGTAAAAAAAAAAGATTTGTATAACACAATTTTCTTTTTTTTAAGTATAATTCTGTTTTGTTATAATAGAGAACTGGCTCGGGCGGGGTAAAGAAATAAAAATAAAGGCACTGCCTCGGGGTTGGCCAGGACACGACATGTAACTTTATGCAACCACCATCCGAAAACGACATTTTTTTCAAATTTAAGTCAAGATATAGCAATGCTATTATTCTATGAGTTACACCTATTATATTCGTTTTTTTTATAATCGTTTAAATTTACCTCAAGACTTTCTCAATAGACCCGGTTATTCAACTAAAATGTGATGTTAAATTCGGCGGAATCATTTTACCGACCATTTTCTCGTTCGAAATGGCAAACTCATTACGTAGAAGGAACTCTTCAAAATAAGTTTAGTGTAGCTGAACTCGGTACCAAAACCATCGGTCTGTGCAATCATCTGTTAGGTACTTTATAAAGCATAGTCAACAGATTTGTCAGTCAATGCTTCTGGCGTCTAAATAGGGATTTATAGTATGTATTGAGACGAGGTGATCGAAGGTTAATTGGCTGGTACAATGTTGTTTTTATTGAACTCGCTGGCGAGCTTTAATCACTATAGCAATTTATGATAATATCACCTTGTACCCAGAGTTACCCCTTCAAGGTAATAAACGGTAAGTATACTGGTTAAGTAGGTATTACTTTTTTTTAATGAAAAGCCAGTACTTAAGTATTTGTTGATCTCATGAATGAGTAGCTTGAATTTCTGCCGGATGATAGTAACCAGCACCGGTTTTCTTTATACCTAGTTGTTACTTTGTAAATAATCGCCTTACTTAATACGTGAATATGAATGGCATAGTATACATCCGACATCACATTTCTTTGTAGGTAGAAACGTATATGTCATATCTTGCCATGTGAACTTAAATTTTTAATTATTTTTATTTTGGTCCGTTTAAGCAAGATGGGATAAACTTAAGTCATCAGTTAGTCAAAGTCTTATTTATATAAATACGTAAATAACAATCAAACTTTACTGTCACGATCACCTGTGCTTGGCGGCCGATGTGGCGCAGTGGTAGTGCGACAGCCTGCGGCGCAAGATTTCGGGTTTGATTCCCGGTGGGGAACTCACTAAGTTGACATAATCACTTTGTGAATTTGTTCCCATTCTGGTTAGGACATTGCAATCTGAACCAAGTCCAAACAAACCTTGTCCGTGAGATGATGGTTCCGTGCTTTGGAGGGCACGTTAAGCCGTCTGTCCCTTTTCTTATTATATTTCACAGACAAGGAGTTATCTATAATTACTTAGATGGCGGTCGTTACACAACCATGACAGAGGCTTACTGGTAGTAGTAGGCTGTCGAAAAGCTCTGATACCAGGGTTTATTGGAAGATCAGTCAGTCAGTGTTATTTTATATTAATAACTAAGTTACATTTAAATTTTATTGCACGATCCTTGATACATTGTTTCACATTTATAAAATTCTCTAGATATCCTAAAGTTTTTTGAGTTTTTTGTCTGTGTCAAGAATCTTTTTATAAGCGTTGACGTATGAGTCTCATTACACCTCTTATCTTTTGACCAAACCACAAATTAGCGAGAAAAAGCGTACACGCAATGCGGTTCTCAAACTTAATGAGCCCACCTAAATACTTGTAATTATTTTGGGCAGTCTTATCTCTTGTAATATCAGATACTTTTACCAACCTGAGAAACAAATTTCCATGTAAGAAATCAGATTTTTTTAAGCAAAAGTATTTGGTGTTTCTGGTTTATTAAGAACAGCTATTTCTTTTTTTGTTTTGTTTTTGGTGGTTATACTAATGATGGAGTCAGTACTTTCGTTATGTCACCTGTAGGTATAATTTAATTTATTACATTTATATTTAGTCGTATGTATAAAAGCTCCGTTATTATTTTTTCAAACTTTTTATGAAGAACTTTTGTACATAATATATACACGCTAACTCTATTGATTCCTGTCTTAATACCTATCTCCTATAATAATTATAAAAATATATAAATAATTAAGGTTTAAACAGTCTACACACGTCAGTTTACTTTGAACCTCCTTTATTAGGTCATATGATATATTCAATGCAAATATTTTAGGGTGAGTTCTACTCGGAAAACTGAACAACTTTTCCCATTAAAAATAAGGTACAAATACGAGAAAAAGAATTTGGATCTTGCATACAAAGTGACACATTTTTTATATTTTTGTCTAAGAAGTAATTTTTTTTACCATAATATTAACTGTACATTAAAATTTAGAGAAAACTTGTACCGACCGACCTACGAATGTAGGTACCTACAATTACTAAGTATGGCTCTCTGAATTTTAACTTAGATAAAATGGATTCACTAAATCTTGAACTAATCAACATCCGACACGAGTGCTCACTATTCAAACTGACTGCACTAAATTTAATCACCCCTCTTTCTGCGAACTATTGTTTTAGTCGGTTAGTCACTCTTCTAGAAATACTGCCCTACTTTGTTGAACTAATGGCAACTTTCTTAATTTATTTTTACCGAGTATAATTTGAAGAAATGCTGTTTTGAACCGGTAAGTCAAATTTGAGCGGTTCTTTATGCATTTTTTATAATTCTCCTGAAGTGTAAATAAGTTTTTTATTTATTTATTTATTTACCACAAATATATGGTTTTAACAGCACGGAGTAAATATTTCTTTATTACTATTTTCGTGATCTATTTCTGACTAATCTTTTAAAAGTTGTTACTAGTAAGTACTAATGCTAAGTGCATTAAGTATCTGCAGGAGTCAGCAGGTAACAATAGCATAGCATCTAAAAACATATAAAATATAACAAATTTATGTGTGACAATTTCCAATAATCGACACCACTTCTCATTAATTATAAATTTAAACCCTGACTCAATCCAATCTTTCCTGCACCTGTGTTGGTAAACATAACACCAAGATGCACCATTGCATATGCAATGCACCGACCGACCGTATTTACAATTCGCTCAATGCACAGTCAGACTGCATGACTGTTAGTGGCAAAGATGTAAAAATAATCACGCAGAAGGGACGAATGGTTCGAATTGAATCTGCCAACGGTACAAGATTTATTATTATTTATTTCAATATGGCTAATGTTTGAACTAGTGGAAAAATTACAATTATGGTCAAGTTGTATTACCACAAACGACAGACACACATCGCGTCTCAAGAGATCTTGTTTTTTTTTGTGTGTGGCCTCTTACTACAAATCAACTTGTGTTTAGCACACTGATCTATATCTTATTTGTGTCACTCATGTTTTTGGCGTTTTTTTCAACGATAACATTATTGTAGTTCATTAACATAGTATAGGTAGGTACTAGAAGTCCTTACAGAATTTCTCATTTCTTGACAATAACTTTCGACTTGTAACAATAATTTTCTTTGTAATTGAAGAACTTGCGTTAAGCGGCTACAGCCATGTATGGCAGCCTGCGTCTGTCAGACGAAAGGAAATTGCATTTTACGGTGGATTTACGGTGCATTACGTGTGTCTAAAGACTTGACAGACGTCTCCGTAACGCACCATAATACCACGTATGCGAAGTTCTGCATATCGGATGTAAGTAGCTCTTCTGTCGGAGGTAACAATTTGGTAGTCTTTGCAACCAAAGAACATGCGTCTTACGGCCGCAGCCATGTATGGCAGCTTGCGTGCCGCCTGTAGGTCAGGGGCCGACCGTGGCCCGTGGCTCTTAAGTCACTTGCTTTTCACGTGAAGTTCCGCATATCTGATGTAGTGCTTCTGTCGGCGGTGGTGATTTATTAGTCTTGGATAATGCAAAGGGACTAAAAAAACTAGACTTTACAAATGGGAATGGGCAACAGCGTTTTCTGCGAATACAAGACTTTGTAACTAATAACTAAATAACTGAAAAAAACTGAAATACTTTCCCTAAGGAACATCGAATTTAGACTCCCATAAAATTGTGTAATAGACTGAGTCATGTTAGTTTGGTAGTCCGGCCTCGGCGGCAGTCGTACTCGTACGATACTTTTTTTATATTTCAACGTATGTTCCAAAAGAAAAGTTGTTCAGATTTATGGACTGGTTCACCCCTTCAAATATTTTCTACGTTTATTTTTATATCCTGTAGGCATACTGTGAATTGTGATGCATTGACCCACTGTATGGTCAGAATAATGAACTTTGCAGTTTTTAATATGCACACTCATGCACTGCAACAGAGACCACCGGCGTGACAACTCTGGTGGTCTCTGTGGTCTACATGATTGCTTTGTATGAATTATAATTGGAAATTTTCTGTATATTTTCGCATTTAAGTAGAGTGTCGTCGTAAACGGCCTCAAAAGTGTCACTACTTCACAAAAAAAAACTCGGAACGTCCGTTGCTCAAAATAAAATTAGAACCTGCAAACTAAATTACGTATTCGCTGTAATTAAGTACGCGGCAAAAAGCCTAAACCGGCTACTTTAGTTATCAATGAGCAACGGACATTCTGATAGATATTTTGTATAAAGAGTATTTTTTTGTGAAGTATCGCCACTATCGAGGCCGTTCACGACTACACTCGCCTTAATAATACATTTTGGTTCAAGAACCTCATAGAACGTACTTACGGAAGGGAGGGAGCTGCCGCTACAGTCTCCGAATTTAGAATATGTTTAGAATATTATATTGAATGGTCTATTTAAGTATGTTTTTTTTAATTGTATAGTATAATAGTTTATTAAATTAATAGTTACAAGCGGCCCGCCCAGCGGTTTCACCCGCTGCTAACCGATTTTTCGCGGGAAACAGACCTTCTTCCGACATAAACATAAAAACTTTCCTCTTGAACCACTTTATCTTCTAAAAACAGAACTATTCAGATTTAAAATGCGTTATTATAACGACGTATATTGCGCATAAATTGTTTAGATTTCGGATGGTCACCCGTAAGTAGAGACTGAAATGGTTCAGGTGGAGATAAAATTTCTTCTAACTTTATTTTTCCTTGTGAGCAACACATGCCTTTTGATTCATCCTTAAATTTCATTGCTGAGCAATTTTCTCACACTACTGACATGGTACCTATTGATACAACACGGTTGTTTTTGTATGGAATACTCAGACTGTTATTCATGGCAGAATTTTCTTTAACTTCCTATCTGTTTTGCTCGGTGTTTCTAAGGCGTATGCGTGGGGACAATTCTCTAGTTCTCTGTCTTTCTCTCTCTACTATATATCTGTCTCGACCAGGCTGGGACGATCCACTTGCCAAACGAACTTCACAACTTGGATCAATTCTACACCCAAAAATAAATCAATTTGACAAAAAAAAAATTTAAGGCCCAAACGACCAAACAAATACCAAATGACACCTATAATTTTTCAATTCCGATGAACGATAGTTAGACGATGTTTGTGTGATCAGTTTCAAAATTGGTGATTAGACATAAGACTTAAAATAATTAAACACGTGTTTCAGCATATTTGAAATTTTAACCCTTAGTAGGGTCAAAAGGGGGTTAGAAGTTAGTATGAAAGTTCGTTTTTTGAAATGAATGCGATCTGTTTCAAAATTTGTGATTAGACTAATAACTTAAAATATTTAAACACGTGTTTCAGCATTTTTGAAATTTTAACCCTTAAATGGGTGAAAAAGGGGTCAACAGTTTGTATGAAAGTTTTTTATCTTAAATGTGATTTATTTCAAAATTTCTGATTAGACTCATAACTGAAAATAATTAAATACGTGTTTTAGCATTTTTGAAATTTTAATCTTTAAAGGTGTCAAAAGGGGGTCAAAAGTTT
The DNA here is from genome assembly GCA_027580185.1 of Tuta absoluta. NCBI lineage: Eukaryota > Metazoa > Arthropoda > Insecta > Lepidoptera > Gelechiidae > Tuta > Tuta absoluta. The sequence goes on from JAQAHW010000003.1 coordinate 3,187,133, forward strand.
ACTACCAGTTGGGCTACCCGTTTTCCCATGGGAATGTGACGATTTCCCGGAATAAATTATACTTATAAACCTTCCTCTCAAGTTACTTTATCTAATAAAAAAAACCGCATCAAAATCCGTTGGGTAATTCTAAAGATATAAGGAGACACCAAACTGGAAGCGACTTTATTTTATACTATGTAGTGATGATGTCGGTTATCTAATCTAATCGACCTAAGACAGGAATTCTTAGTTTAGGAAACAGAAGCCTCTAATTTTTGTGTATCATTGTAACAATTTTTCATTCAGTTTATTAATTAAATCTTATCTTATCAAAGGAACAGTCCGTTGTTTCAAACTACTGTCACACCTCGGACACTGGCGCTCAAAATGTATGAAATAAACGCGTTGCTACGCATACAGTCTAAGCTCGCGTAGGTGAACGCGGACCATGCTTGTGTATGTGAGACAACATGTCAGGGTTGCCGCCATTTTGCGTTCGCGAATCGGGAATGCAATGTGCGGCAGTATGAAATGACCTTTCTTCACGCAACCTTGCTAGCTGGTGTCTGAGCGTCCTCCGAGCGCGGGTGGGCGGCGCTTATTTTATTTTATTTTATTTTATTTTCTTCGGAAAACTTACAGCCTAAAATATAATGTTATGAGTAACTTAAATAATTAACATAAGGCCATTAACGAAGTTTTCGCCTATGGATCTAAAAAGCTAATTAACATAGTTCGACACTTCAATCTACTGCGACGTAAAATAAATAAAAAGTATCTCGTTGAACAAATAACAAAAAAAATATATATATAATAATCATTGGATACAAATTTTAACTTGTACCCCCAAAAAAGTTTCTATACACATACTGCCTGATATTGCCGACGCTAGTAAAAAATAGGTCAAGGGATTGTGAATAAACTTTATTAAAACTGTTAATAACACGTGGAAAGAAAGAGTGTTGCCTATATCTAATGCGAGAAAAAGGTGTGGAGAGCTGTAGGTGCGGATTTCTCCTGCTTCTAAATGAAGGCGGCACACGGAGATGCACGAGGGCCAGCAGCTCGGGGCAGCGCACGCGGCCGGAGACCAGCCCGTGCAGCAGCGACAGGTCAGCAGTGTCACGACGAAGGTGCAGAGGGAGGATATGGTGGCGCTTGCAACTATCACTATAGTCGGCGGATTGTATTTTGAACTTTCTATTTAAAAATCTTAGAAATTTCTTTTGGATTTTTTCGATTTGTTCGGTATAAATTTGGTACCCTGGACTCCACACCTGCGACGCATATTCCAGCTGGCTTCTAACAAGTGAACAGTAAAGAACTTTGTGGGTTTTAAGTTTTCTGAAATTTTTGCTTAGCCTAAACAAAAACCCAAGAGTTTTTTTGGCTTTCTTTGTTATAATGTTAATGTGTTCGTCAAACAAACATTTCGAATCCAGGATAATTCCCAGATCTCTCACTAGTAATGTCCTTATAAGTGGTTGATTGTTAATTTGATAACTGTAACTAATTGGATAAACTTTTCGACTAAATGTTATGACATTGCACTTTTGTATGTTGAGGTCTAATTTATTAACAATACAATAATTTTGGAGCCTTGTCAGATCGTCTTGTAGTTTCATTGCGTCGCTAATTGAATCAATGGATTTGAATATTTTCATGTCGTCGGCAAATAACAAAACGTCAGAATTTTTGAAACAGACCGATATATCATTAATAAATAATGTAAATAAAAGAGGGGCCAAAATTGAGCCTTGCGGGACGCCCGAAGGTATTTTAATCGGTATAGATGAGAAACCATTCAGTACAACACATTGACTTCTGTTATCTACGTAGGACGCAAACCATCTATATAGATCGCCACGGATACCAGCCTGGTGTAACTTTTTGAGAAGAAGGTTATGATCAACTCGATCGAAAGCTTTTGAGTAGTCAGTGTATACAGCATCTAATTGACCCCCACCCTCCATGCAAGCGGTAACTTGATCAGAAAAAAGAATAAGATTGGTTACCGTGGACCGACCTTGAATGAAACCATGCTGGAACGGATTGATAATGGGCAGGACTGCATTGTAAAGCTGAGAGTGGACAATTTTTTCCAAGACTTTAGCAAGAACGCACAGCTTAGAAATTGGTCTGTAGTTTTCAACTTTTTGTTTAGGGCCTTTCTTATGAATGGGAGATACTAAGGCCGATTTCCAAATGGTTGGAACGACACCTTCCTTCAAAGATCTATCAAAAAGGATATAAATGGGCAAGCTAAGGCTCTTAGCACAGCTAGTTAGAAGCTCTGGATGTAGCCCATCAGCTTATAGGGGGAGGCAGGGCCTTATTTGTCATCGATGATGATGACTCATCATACTTTTAGCCGTTAGGGCTTTTTATGGCGTTTAAAGTTTTAAACTGCCTTCTAGGTAAAGTAGGCCTCTAGGTTCGCCATTTTATTAATTTCGTTATTCAACGACTGTACTCCAATTTAAACCAAAACATTTCAATCACTGCCATGTATAGAAAAAAGTGCACTTTAACCAGCTCAAGTGCAATAATTGCCACTAAGTGCACATCCATCGCGGAACCAATCAGTGCAGGCGCCTATTCAATTAGCCAATGAGTAGTAATTAATAAAAATAACGTCATGTACCTAGGCTGCGCGTGGGCAGTGCGTTGAACTGATGTGCCACAGTAAAGTAAAGTAAATAAGTAACTAGTTTCATTTGGCGATATCAGACCGCACGGACAAACCTTGACAGGTTTTTGTTGCCTTCTATTGTGATTGTTGTTTTTCTTTTTTGTAAATGTTTTAATAAATATAAAAAAAATATTTCTATTTTTTGGTGAAACAATTGTAGTTACGTACATACAAAAATAGTTAAAATTATGTAATTTTGTCATAAGAGAGAGATCTTAATGCTAAGGTACCATGTAGTTGCCAAGCTAGTCCTATGACCTAGACTAGAGCCAAGAGCAAACCCATCCTTAATAAATAAAAAAAACGATCTGAAAATAAGTCAGCCATAAACAATAGAGAACATATCCAAACCTACAACTAGATCTAGTTCGGTGTTCAACTGTACTGCACTACAGGACTAAACCGGTAAATTTAGGATACTTTTATTTTATGTTATCTTTTTAAAGCATTTGTAGGACCCCACAGCACCCATAGTTGTCATTTGTTAAATTGACATGCGATACCAAGGTAAAACAGAGTATATAGGTACCAGTGGTTAAACCTGAACGCCACCACACAATAAGAAGCAAACGAGATCTAGAAATCATTGGCGATCATCATGAGAACGTTAAATATCTATATATATATAAATCACGCCTCTTTACCGAAGGAGTAGGCAGAGACTTCCTTCCGCTTACTACAATCCTTACATACTTATTTCGCCTCTTCTAAATTCATCAATCTCTTCATGCACGCTCGTGGATTTATGGTACTCTTAACCTGACCTTTCTTTAACATGTTCCCGATTTGATCGAGGTACGTTCGTCGAGGCCATTATATACCTACTGACTTTTTTAAATGTCCCAATTTTTCAAAAATGTTATAACTAACACGGGAAGTGTTTTAAAGTTTGGTAATCTACTACTGTCTTATGTCTACTGTGGCAGAACTGCGAGTGCAATTAGACAGTACAGTGGTCAAGTAGATCGTGTATGCGTCCAGTCAGTATAATGACTTATCGGCGTCTATTGCTATGGAAACATGCGCTGGTATTTCTGTCCACCAATATACTGTTTTATATGATGTCGGTTTAGAAGAGCATCACTCCATTTCTTTCCCGTGGGTGTCATAAGAGGCGACTAAGGAACTCGAGATTAACATGTGTATTTGGGCTGACAACCTGTCACTATAGTGATACACGATTTTCTGAATTACCCTTAAATGTTTTTCAGACGTGGCGTAAGGTTCGTTTTTTCAGGCCGTTGCTTTGCCTACGGTTGATGTTTTAAACTTTTGCTGTTACTAACTCTGACTGACAGCGTAGCATATTTGCACTCATAACATCAGAATCATGATAACAATCTGAGTCAGCAAATACCTGCAGTAAATTGAAATTCATATTTGCAAGTTTTGTAAGCAAATAAATCTGATCTACTTGCATATTCCAGCTATAGTGGCTAGCAGGTGACATACACAATTTCAAATGGGCTGTAATTTTGTATGTATGGCTATGCGAACTGTAATGGGCAATGTTTGAGTATTGAAAACTTAAAGTGCTGGTTGTAAGGGATGAGGATTCAATACCTACAACAAATGTGTAAAACGACTAAACATTGAATGTATCAGAATAAAACATTCCTTTGTTTTTGCAATAAGCACACACAATACCATTTTTTTAGCGATTGCAGTAATTTTTGTTTATTTCCTAAAATAACTACATAAATTATTTACAAATATCAACATAAATATACAAATAATTAACCTAAATAAGGTTTTCCGATGCATCGAATAGAGTAAAGAGGTTTTTGCAGCATCAAGACAAACCGATTCTCGGTTTAATGGTGCCAAATGATTAAACAATATTGTTATGTGGTGTGAATGTAAATAAATAAATAATAAGCTCCGCTAGACATCGTACCCAGCGTTGCAGCTCGTTTAAAATGACGTATATCGGCTGAACGTTAGCCGGCCACGGGATCCTGGTCCACAAGTAACGGTGTATGGAAATAGCTGATTAGACCTGACAGTTGATTTGAATGTACAATATTGACGCAGATAATATTATTCAGCCTGTCATGCAAAGCTGAAAAGATTTATTTGAAATCGATTTTAATGCCAAGGGTAGGTATAAAGTCTACTTGTATTCAACTTGTAGGATTTTCATAATTTGGGAAAAATTAAGTGCTCAATTTTAGTACTCATTTAAATATATCCCAAAAACCTTGTAATTTGCGAATTTAAAATTTTAAGGAGTTATCTTATTATATTACCACTGATATCCGGTAACCAGATTGATTAAAAATCAGATTGTTTTACGACCGATGTGGCGCGTAGTCTAGTCGTGTGGCTGCATGCGGCGCAAAGGTTCCGGATTCGATTCTGGGAGGCGCTTTAATATACTTTGTGTTGTGAGTGCGCCTCACAAAGTATATTAATATATTTATTTATCACAATGTGAATACTTCCCAGTTAGGACATTGTAAGGTGAATAACCTGAGTGCCCGAAAAAAAAAGATGGTTCTGTGCTTCAGAGGGCACGTTAATCCGTCCTTCCCGGTTACTGTATCTGATTACTTAGATGGCGGACAAAACTCTAGACTTCAGGGATCGATAGAGCTTAAAACGTCTCGACGCGTCGGTATATAGACCTGTTGCGGATCGGTAGTTTGACGCAGTGGTAAGATAGTAACCACAGACAATAGGGTTCATCGGGTCGTTGTACGACACGGTGTCTCACATGAAAAAGAAGAAGTACTAGTCTTGTATCCATAGGTTAAGGCGAGTGTAGCCGCCAATGACCTCGATGGTGGCGCCATTTCACAAAAAAAAGATTTCTCTTTATACAAACAATCTATCACAATGTCCGATGTCCAAGTTAGTATTATCCTAAAGTAATTTTTTAAACTGCAAACTCAATGAAATATTAGCTGAAATTAAAGTTATGGAAAAAAGTGCCTAAAAACGGCCACTTTTGTTATTAATTGCCATAACTTTAATCACAGCGAATATTTTATTGAGTTTGCAGGTTCTAATTTTACATTTGGATAATACAAAAAACTTGGGCATCGGACATTTTGATAGATTGTTTGTATAAAGAGAAAACTTTTTTTTTGTGAAGTGGCGCCACCGTCGAGGTCGTTGACGGCTACACTCGCTTTAATAAGATTCAAATGCTAACCTTCATTTGCTTGCGACTATAAAACGCAGGATGTTTACGAATCAAGATTTAATCTGCCATTAATGTTTGTAAATCATACAGCTATGGCATCCGCAAACATATCGTTAGAGACACTATTTAGTTACGTGTAAGCTAAGCTATTTGGATATTTTGTTATCAACATACCTGTTTAATTACATTACACTGGTTATTCTTAGTAATTTTATGAATAATCAGTGTAAGTTGATCTATTAAATGTATTTTTACAGTTCGTATAAAAAATCAAGGACTAGGAGTTAGTTCGACCCTATTTAAATAAAAAATTAAATGTCCTGGATAATTTACACAGCGCCATCTAGCCTCAAACTAAGCATAGCTTGTACTATATGGTAACGAAATAGCTGGTTATAATACTTATATACTCCTTTTTGTAAATAAATAAATATAATACATAATATTTTCTTGAGTTTGCACAACTATTACTCATCACAATAAAACAATTTTAAACGGATTTAGGTTGTCTTTATTTTGGATTTTACAATTCCTACGTTTCGAGCTCTTTATCTTCTTTTCGGAATTGTAAAATCCAGAATAAACACAACTTAAATACGTTTAAAATTGTTTTATTGTGATGAAATATTATACATATAAAACACACAGACTAGATACAAATATCTGAAAATTGAAATAAATAATATTTGTGTCTTGTGGGACTCGAACCCACGATCCTCGGCGTAGCAAAGAATGGGAGAGAAACAAAGATTTAACATTCAATACTTAGGACCTATAATGTGCGTAGATGGCGCCACACAGAAATAGTATCCAAGGGATATAATTGAGGCGAGTGTTGCCGCATCACTATCACTATCACTACATAGTATAAAATAAAGTCGCTTCCCGTTTGGTGTCTCCTTATATCTTTAGAATTACCCAACGGATTTCGATGCGGTTTTTTTTATTAGATAGAGTAACTTGAGGGGAAGGTTTATAAGAATAAATTATTCCGGGAAATTGTCACATTCCCATGGGAAAACGGGTATCCCAACTGGTAGTAAACTTTTGACCCCCTTTTGACACCTTCAAGGATTAAAATTTCTAAAATGCTGAAACACGTATTTAATTATTTTAAGTTATGAGTTTAATCAGAAATTTTGAAACAGATCACATTTAAGATAAAAAACTTTCATACAAACTTTTAACCCCCTTTTCACCCATTTAAGGGTTAAAATTTCAAAAATGCTCAAACACGTGTTTAATTATTTTAAGTTATTAGTCTAATCACAAATTTTGAAACAGATCACATTCATTTAAAAAAACGAACTTTCATACAAACTTTTAACCCCCTTTTGACCCTATTAAGGGTTAAAATTTCAAATATGCTGACTACATAGTATAAAATAAAGTCGCTTCCCGTTTGGTGTCTCCTTATATCTTTAAAATTACCCAACGGATTTCGATGCGGTTTTTTTTATTAGATAGAGTAACTTGAGGGGAAGGTTTATAAGAATAAATTATTCCGGGAAATTGTCACATTCCCATGGGAAAACGGGTATCCCAACTGGTAGTAAACTTTTGACCCCCTTTTGACACCTTCAAGGATTAAAATTTCTAAAATGCTGAAACACGTATTTAATTATTTTAAGTTATGAGTTTAATCAGAAATTTTGAAACAGATCACATTTAAGATAAAAAACTTTCATACAAACTTTTAACCCCCTTTTCACCCATTTAAGGGTTAAAATTTCAAAAATGCTCAAACACGTGTTTAATTATTTTAAGTTATTAGTCTAATCACAAATTTTGAAACAGATCACATTCATTTAAAAAAACGAACTTTCATACAAACTTTTAACCCCCTTTTGACCCTATTAAGGGTTAAAATTTCAAATATGCTGAAATACGTGTTTAATTATTTAAAGTTATAAGTCTAATCACTAATTTTGAAACGGGTCACACTTAAGACAACGAACTTTCATACTAACTTTTAACCCCCTTTTGATCCCTTGGGGGATTAAAAAAAAGAGTGATTCAAGAGGAAGGTTTGTATGTATGATTTATTTCGGGAGATGGTCTGTTTCCCGTGGGAAATCAGTTAGCAGCGGGTGAAACCGCTGGGCGGGCCGCTAGTTACTAGATAAAAATATACATATTATCTCTTCATTCAAACAATACCTTCGAATGTCCACAAGTTTTTGGTATAACCTATTAACGTTCCCTTAGACCCTACGAAATCGGTAAAATAATCGCAGTAATTTAAATTAAAACAATTAGTACCAAAAGTGGCCGTTTTTTGAACTTTCATCCATAACTTTAATTAGGTACAGCAAATATTGTATAGTAGCGTTAGTAGGATTTATTTTAGCTTTAAAATTACACCAAAAACTTGAGGTTCGGACATTCTGGTGTAATGTTTGGTTCTTCATGCATGCAGATACTTCTGTACTTTGAAAACCGGCTGAAAGAAGTTAGGGCTGTAAATAGTATTGCCTTAGTACGGTTGCCGGACTGTGTCAATTCAACAGGAAAAAGTTATAGTAACGAAATATCATACAAAATTTAATACTAAAAATAATAGTATTACAAATAATTATTATTGGTATAATGTTTGTAAAATTATTATAAATATTAAAATGTGTATGATGTTTCCTTACTATAAGCTTGGCCTGTTGTTTGTCACTGTCCTATTATAGCTAGACGTCTCAAAATATCATCATCATCATCAGCCATAAAACTTACCGCGGACAGGATTCGAATGCGTGTAACTTACTAGTGATCCTCCGTGGCAATGGCGCCTACGTCGAATTAGGCCATTAAGCGCGTCATGTCCATAATCTGTAAATAGTAACTAGTCCGATCTGATCTCACACATCATTACATCATCCTATAGCAGTCCACAGACGTAAGCCTCTCCCAAGGTACGTACGTACGATCTCCCGTTTTCGCCATCCAGTCACATCCAGTATAGTCGTGAACGGCCTCGACAAACCCAGTGGCGCTCTCACCGGTTATTTCATAATTTCTTAAAATCTAGAACAAGCATTAAAAACCTAAAACGGACAAATCGTTGTCCTAAACAGTTATTTTACTTCAAGGTACAACATTAAGCTTTTTATTGATATACGTCTTTAAAACCACTAAAACGTAAAATGGTGACTACGATTAACCATTAAGTTGATTAGAAATTCAAAACATAAGAAAAAGCTCATTGTTGTATTTTGAGATAAACTTATCGTATAGGCCAACAATCTGTCCGTTTTACATTTTTGATGTTTGTTTTCGATTTGAAGAAAACTTGTGAGGGTGCCACTGGACGGCCGAATTTCGGTCGGATCGATCCATTTGTCTGGAGGCAACCCTATCCTTCCGTACCCAATATTCATAGTTTTATCATAAAGGAAACTTTACACGTATATGATATGCCCCTAGTGTGTCTGGACTCAGCTCTTTAACAACTCGTGGTCACATTACAGGTTTTACCTGACTTTGCATGACCAGATAATTTCAATGAACATTTTAAATTGTCTCTCTCATAAGTTTTTTTTGCTGTAGTTATAGGGTTGGATTCCACCTGAGTATGTAAATGTCGCTCGCACAATTTCGAATTTGATGAAAATATGACGTGAAAAAATATGCAGGGTTTAAGGAAAAGAACTGCCTTTCTTAAAAGGAATGAACCAGCCCATGAAACTGAAAAACTTTCCTCAAGCAACATAGACCAATATACGAAAAAAAATTAGACCTCTCACATACAACCAGACTTGGTCGGCTGCTACATTTTGTATGGGAGCTCTAATATTTTTTTTTCATTTTTCGATCTATCGTTCTTGGGGAAAGTTTTTCAGTTTCATGGGCTGGTTCATTCCTTGAAAGGAACGCAGTACTTTTCCTAACACCCTTTATCATCATCATCATTGGTCTCACACGTCTGTGACAGACGATTTAATCAGTGTCTTCCGCACGCTCTACAAGTGAAGGTGGAATTTGAGACTGGCACATGCATGTTTAGATGACGTTTTTGCCTTTTGTTTGCGAGACCAGAAAACCAGGCAAACCCTTTATATCGTGTGATTTATCCACGTTATCATACCCCATGCCTATACTAGATATCTAAATTATGCAGGTGATTTCGAACCCTTACAGCTATCCATCTAACTAAGTACTGGAATTAATTTCCCAGCGCCGGGTCTACTCTGCGATCAATATTCTGATTTACGACAGAATCTTGTCATTGGAATAAATTACAACATTCCATCTAGCATCAAAATGTCTTTAATTAATTGCACTATAAACGATATTGTATGTATGATTTAAGTTTGCGCAGCTTTTCACGCGAACTATCCTTAAGGCGATTGTAGCCGCGAACGACCTCGACAATGGCGCCACTTCACAAAAAAAGCTTTCTCTTTACACCTCTACAAACAATCTATCAGAATGTCCGTTGCCCCAGTTTTTAGTATTATCCTTTAGTAAATTTAGAACTATTAATTCCCAAATCTTTAATTACATCGAATATTTTATTGAGTTTGGAGGTTCTAATTTTACTTATGGATAATACTAAAAACTTGGGCAACAGGCATTCTGATAGATTGTTTGTATAAAGAGTTTTTTTTGTGAATTGGCACCACTGTCGAGGTCGTTCACGAGTACACTCCTTAAAGCTGGAAACATACTAGGTATCGGATGCGTCCATCAGCTGCGGCTGAGGACATTGTCTGCGACCACGGGCGTTTTGAAATGTCTGGCTGGCTAAATCGCTCTTAGACATCCGAAGGTTCAAGATCACGTCCGTAACTGATGACAGATAATTTGCACCGCTTTGTACTGCCCAGATTCAAATAAGCCGTGTCCTAAATCCACAAATTATAGACGATTCAGATAGTATGTTTCCAGCTTAAAGGTCTGATTGCACTAGCAGCAACTACCTCACCACGCGATATTTCGCGCCGCGCCGCGTGTTGCAGTTGCCGCCAGTGCGATTGCACCTTAAATGTAGATCTTTTGCATACATAATAATATAAGTAACTGACTAGCAGGTATCGCTTGGGGCCAGGTCCCAGCGGACCTAAAATAGCCTAACCTAGATCGCGTGAATCATGCCACTGCCAATCGTATCCTGATTTATAATTAACATACCATACATAGCATAGCGTTTGGACTTAGATATAGGAATTTATTATGGTTTGATTCAGATTTGGTTGTGTTGGACTAAATATTAAATTGATTGTCGATCTGGCCTTTGTAGTTGTAAGTTACGACCCTTACCCTCTCTTTTCTAATTAGATAATTATCAAAAGGGGAAACGCAAGCGTCTCGTCTCATGGGGGCGCATTTTTTAGCTTTACAAGTTAGGTTATATACAAGGTACTTTATTTAACTTTAGTTTAGTTTAGCTTAGTTTAAATAGTTATTTGTAACACTATAGGATGACATTTTACTAGTGACTGAAAGCGAAACAAAGGTCGAAATATGAAAAAAATATTTTGAGTTTCCATTGGAACCCATTTTTTTTCGTCTTTCGACCTATGTGTCTTGGGGAAAGTTGTTCCTTATCACCAGCCCGTCTGGAGTTTTCGCTATCAGTCACTCGTAAAATTTATCTCTAATACTCGTAATACCTTGCCTGAATAAATACATAGTTTAAGCTTTAAAAACACGAAATAACTATCTTTTGAGACTTTCTTCGCTAAATAACCTGTCATCTCCATACTACACTATGTAGTAGGTCATGTCACAAAGTATTCACATTTCTCGAACGACGACAAGTTTATTATACAAGTAGTTGAGACGGGACAATAGTCACAAATGCAAATGCAGTACAGTTATGGGGCACATAAATGACCTTAAGTAGGCACATACCAGCAGGTACCTATTCTTTTGTGTCCCTTCTGACACACTGTGATTCTTTGACAGCTTATATTTGAAGGTGCTTAAAAAGGCAGGTTATTCATTCGACCCGTGTTCGTATGCTTAGTATGTTAATTACTGTAAATTTACTATGATTTTTTAATATATTATGTAGACTATGACTTTCTGAAAAAGAACCTTGCAAATTTCTGCTTAGAAATAAACTATTTAATTTGATTTGACTTGTAAAAACGTACCTTCCTACGAACTTAACTCCATTGAGACTTCTTTCAACTGTTTTCTACTTTTTACTACCTACATTAAATCATAAAACGACTCGATAGCTAACAAATCTCTTTTCAAAAATATGAGAAAGACTCATCAAAACTCGCTTATTCTTCAGAGTCCATTTATTTTTATTCAGTCCACTTATAAATACGTCTCGGGAAGGAAGCGAACACGGTTAACCACCAAAAACCACATCTCCTGTTCTGGTTCAAAGTGAAAATAGTCTTTAACATAAAGGGTTAGAGATGTTATCAGCATTTCAGTTGAAACGGGTTAGATTTCACAGCAATATTTTCGTCACTTCATGTTTGTTTCTTTTTTTGAGAAGTGTGGTTTGGCTACTGTGTGTTTGGACTTTGCTTACTTAGTTTCTGTTTTATCACTCTAAGGTACACTGATACTTGAATAAACGATCATTTTAAAATTATCTCAGTCTTAGTCAGACTCTGAATATGTCCATTGTACCCAGCGATATAGTTAAGTAACTGCTACGGTACATGATACGGTAAATAAAAAATTATATAACTTAATTTTTTGGACTGATGACTTAAAGAAGGCGGCTGGTTGCGACTGGGTGGGGAAAACGGGAGATCGTGCCCTATGGCGTACCCTGGGGGAGGCCTACGTCCAGCAGTGGACTGCAATAGGCTGATGTATGTATGTATGTATTTGTATTTTTTAAGGCTGGACTGTGCAATTTTAGCCCCGGGGTTTTGAAATCTACACCTGACTATTTGTGATTTGGTGGGGAGCTAGGGCTCATCTGGAGCAGTTTGTGTGGTTGTTCAAACTATCAAGAGCGAGTTTGGGCTTACGAGTTGTTCTGGGAAGAACGGATTCAACTGAATCTACCCGGCACGTGCCGGTAGTTCCCAAAAATGGGGAACAAGGGAATTGCGAATTCCGATCTTATTCTCATACTATCTGTCAAGTCGTTTGACACACGCGTCCTATACGCAGCGTAACGTACCTACCGTAAAATCCACGGTAGGCGTATTTGTATGGGAATAAGATCAGAATTCGCAATTTCCTTTCGACTGACAGACGCATGCGTTACGTTGCGTTAAAAAAACGATACGACGATGTGACCATTAGTAAAGACAGTGAGATGAATTATATTTTTTACAAGAATAAAAAAAAAATTAACATACTAGCCGTCAGACCCGCTTATTCTTTCCGTAGATTTTACTAACGAAACGCATCATGCCTGAGAACTGTCACATCACAGATAGGTAATATAATACTACTGCGTATTACAACCTGTGTACAGAGATTGTGATTGTGACTTGTGAATTTGTGATCATGGAACTTGTGACCCTATTATTGTCCAGGTCCACTCACTACGGGTTGTTTCCCCCGGGTGACAGATGGCGCTGGCGCTCTGAGTGTTCAAAGCCGCTAAATTGTCCGGTCGCGCGCTGTCTGCCTCGAGATGTCACGGAGATGTGGCGAAACACTTCCGCTCATGTTTCCTGCTCTTTATGACCGGCGTAAATAAGACAATATGGAGGTATCTGCACACGCCTTTATACCTTGCTTGGTAGGCAGAGCGTTAACAGCAGTAAAATTCGGTCGCTATCGCCTGGCAAATATTTGTGGGCCGTTTCAGAATAAACGTGTATATAGATAGACAGGGTTGTCAGCCTGTTGCCTTAAATTGTAATAAGTAGGTACAAATAAAACTCTTCAGTTTCTTAGTCGCCCCTTACGACACCCGCGGGAAAGAAATGGGGCAATGCTGATCTAAGCCGGCATCACACGGCTCTGTTATTATAAACCATAGGTCTGTCTGTAGGTACGTGGTACCTCCTAGGTAGGTACCATGTGATTTGATTGGTTGCTTTAGTTAGTACTTACCTACACTTTATCGTGATTCATTTATGAATTTATACTAAATAATACATACATACTTACATAAATCACGCCTATATCCCTTCCGGGGAAGGCAGAGCGTTAATGGCCGTTCAACAGATATTAACACCACGTCTGACAAAAGTTTGAGGGTCAATCAGATAACTGTGTATCACTATAGTGACAGGTTGTCAGCCCGTCGTCTAAAATTGCAATACACACCCTCGAGTCCCTTAGTCGCCTTTTACGACACCCATGGGTAAGAAATGGTGTGATGCTATTTTAAGCCGGCATCACACAGCAGATACTAGCATACTAGCACACACAGCAGGCACTAAATAATGAAAAGTAAATATGAATTTGACAAAAGACAGAGAATGATGATGAGATGATGACGAATGACATGATGTCGACAAATTCTTGGTGGGTCTTTTACATAAAGGTACCTATGTATAGGTACAATGATCGATTGCAAATGCAAATCTTAGACGTTAAGTTATTGTAACGGTTAATTGGCTTATTGAATCTGTCGTCTGCAAAAACAACTTCTTAACGTCATTTAAAATTATTTACAACACAATTTAATTTACAAATCGGCGATCTATCTTGCTTACTTCAAAGAAAATAGATTGATGTTGGAAGGATTATCGATAATTTCGATATCGATGCTCGAAAATTTTGCATGATTTCAAAAATCGATACACGGATTAATAATGTTCTAGCATATCTGCCTAGAAATTGTCGAAACTAAAACTTTTACTCGAACGAGCGAATCACCGATTTTAGTACTAGTTCTCGTATATAGAAGTTTTGCTAGTGATGGCACTTATATTAGTCTAAGTGAGTAAATTCACATGAGATGAGACTGAGACTTACAAATGCGTTTTTGTGGATTCATTTGCATAATCAATTTATCGTCGATTTTCTCCGTAAAGTGAACTCTTAGCGTTGAACTTTACTGCTAACCACAGATATAAAAACAAAATGGCTGGCCCAAAATCACCGTGTATGGTGCCAATGCAAATGGGAGACCAACATCCAGCAGTGTATGTCGCACGGGTGTTCATGATGAGTATTTGACATAATTAATCTCGACAGATACCGATATCGATAAATCCATAGTGTCAATAGCACATCACTATTTTGATAGCCAAATGAAAATGAATGTTGTTATAATGACGGCGCATTGGACCGCGAAATGGACGTTATTCCAGCACATTAGAGGCGATATTCGTTTGACACATCGTGTTGGCAGGATGGAAATGTGAATTGGCTGTCGCAATATGCGTTGCAACACTTCTGTATAATCTTATGTAATAGATTATTAATAGTTTGGTATAAAGCAGACATTAAATCTTGTTATGAATAGCGTGTTTGTGAAGATTATCTTCATTTATGTGTCAGTTTTTATGTATGACTAGAACAACAACACTTTAGGGATTGTAGCTTGTAGAGTGCCTTTCAGTTGCTTTACTTATGATTTAAAAACGGACACTTTTTGTGCATAAAAAACTCGAGGGTCACATGTGTATTGCTGACAATCTGTTACTATGGTGATACAGAACTTTGAATGGCCCTCATTGCTTGTAAGACGTGGACGTGGCGTGTAAATGTCCTTTTTTTACGGCCGGTAACGCTCTGCCTACCCCGCAAGGCGTGATAGGTGTATGAGTGTTTGAAATAGTTCACTAATTTCATGACAAAGACTGGACACGTTGCACAATACGTAGGCAGTAAGTGTCTACAGAAGAAATTCTCTGCGCTCGCTCATGTTATTCTCAATCATTCATTTTTCTCAGAAACTTTCTCATTTACAGAGAAAACAGCTTACAATTTAGACTTTCTTTGTTGAAATAATTAGCAAAGTGATTATTTCAAGATTAAACCGTGACTATGAGTATCAATGTAGGTACTTAACTTAGTTACAATGATATTACTTAGTATGAAGTTTAATATGTTTGTCTCTTTGTAACATTCTTTGTGTTTTATTAAATAAGTATATGGGATATCAACACCGAATCAAGATGGCGTAAATATAAATTTGTTGACAACTCGCGTAATTTTTGAATGTCTTAAGCAGCCTATGCAGGTGCATTTTGATCCATAACAAATAAAACCACATTAAAATAAAGAGTTACAAAAATGTGTAGTAAAGTAGGTTTGTGCCTATAAATATAATATAATTTATTGACACTGGCTAGTTGTAGAGGTCCAAATGCCAAAAAAGTATAAAACAAATAAAGACGGCGGCGTCAGAAGGACGCTTTTTGTAAAGTAATAAAAATACTATTCATTTTCCCTAAAGAACGTTGTATTATTCATATCATAGATACAAAAAAATGTATTCACCCAAATTTTACTATAACAACCAGATTTTTCTGCAACCTTATATCACCAAACAAAGACAAAGGCTTCACAAAGTTGGAAGAAGAGGTAATCCTCACTCAAAAACCGCGTCATGTTGGTTTGTTTGTTTGTTTGTTTGTTTGTTCATAAGTTATATTATCTCAGAACAAGAGAATGCTTCAAAAACGAAGCCGTGAAAAAGTCGCTGGTATCAGACAGACATTACCTACTTAATATTTACAGCAAGAACAGCCCACTGGTGGACATTGGCCTTCTCCTCATAGGGGGTATTTTCATACTCACCACGCTTGGCAGGTGGATTGGCGAGCGCAAATTGTTACATTCTCAGGGAGCGCTACTGCCCATTCCCTGGATGATTACCTATCCACGAGTAGTATTGGGGTGATGCTGTTCTAAGCCCGCACCACACGGAAATCAGTCACAAACACAGCAAATGCACAAAAATGTAAATAAATATGCAGATTGGGACTGCAGCCTGTTACGTAAATTCAGAATGTAGTGATTTGATGCCTGAAAGTTCTGCAAACAACTTTTCATAGCTTCATTTTGGCATTTGCTGTTTCTAACATTTCCCTGCTCTAAGGTTCAGAATCTTAAGCCTCCAAGGCTTTTCGAGTTTTAATTGCAGACGGAGCTGGTGTAGAATCTTTTGTTTTCACCGTCCTCGGGTAGAAACTAATTAAGTATGAACGTGAGAAGACTTAAATTTGAGTTTATGACGAGCCAAGCCTGGCAAGGTGGAAAGAGCCCTTATCTTGACGACCTACTTATTCTTCACTTACCTACCTATACCTACATACCTACCTAAAGAAGTCAGGTCTATTTCCATTAATGAAGATCATAGGTACATGTCCTCTAATTTATCAAAAAAATCTTATCAATCAGCTGTTCAAATAACACTCACTCAATTGTAACACCTTACTTGCGTGTAGCTATGATGACGTCCAAGTCCAACATAATGTTCTCAACCAAGATACAGAATAATACCTACCTACCGATAAGAAGATAAAGCCGGTAGCCAAGATCAACAATCTGATTACAGACAGCTACTGGGGACAACTTTACTTGCCTGTTTATTGTGGGAAACACACACTGTGTTGATATTATGATAAATAGGTACCTAACCTAGGTCAGTTATAAGTAGGTACTTTAACTTAATGATTCGTTCAGTCTACGTGTAGGTAGGCACTTATTTTTTACGGAAATGGGCGTTTTTAGCGCCGTCAGCACTTAGTACAAAATATTCACACTTTTCTTGTGACGTGTTGTCGCCTTGTATGTATACTGCCTAGGTACTCAGGAAATACGCAACATCCTTTTTTTTAAGTCGGGACAAATTAATACCTATTCCGACTAAATGTAAATCTGCTCTTTTATTGGTAATATTTTTATAGATAGTTGAGTTGATAATAAAAAGACTCCAATGAATAAGTTGGTTAAAAATTAAAGAGCCAAATTTAGCTGCCTACTTCTTTATCTAAGTTGAACAAAAACTCCAAAAATCTGGCAATCGAGAGTCCTCGCCGCCGAGTCATAGAAGTGCTCACAATTTAACCGGAGCTAAGCTAACGAGTTAACTAAACCGCGAAAGGTTGGGAGCCGCCCAAGGAAAGTGCGCCACTGGGACGTCGCAGCCGCGCGGGCGACCGTCCGTAGCGCAGTTTACAAGAGACAGCGTTGCCGACAACGAACGCGCGATGCCTCCGTCACAAGAGACCCTCTAACTGGAGCTAGCGATCTATCTATAGTAACTAGTGGCATCACACTTAAAGAATACACTTCCAATGTGAAGTTCACTTTCGCCGTATATATAGCAAAAGTTGAAAAAACTTCGTTACCGCGTTTTATGACTTTCTTTGATATCTTGAGTAATTATTAAAAATTTGAAGATGTCTTTTAGTAATTAAACGTCAGCTATAACTTAATATTAGGTTTCAGAAGAAAAATTGCAAAGAAATTAATTAAAGCGTTGATTTCGGGTGAAATTCTGATTCGTTATTCACATTTCAAAGACTTTAGCGCCATCTGTCGGAATTAAATTGAAGTTTGTTTGTCTTCTTTGTTTTTTAACTTTTCTCTTTTTAAATTTTCTGTATTTTTCTGAATTATTCTAAATGTATTCAGAAGAGGTAAATTTTAATTATCTTATAAGGTATCTTTAATTAAAAGTGCTCCCTATGAAATCCCATTGCTGCAAAATCGAAACCGTAGCGCCATCTAGCACTGTTTGACTGAAACAAAACTAGCGTCACTTTTGTTTGAAAACGTGTTGAAGAAAACCTAAAAATATTGGCAGGCGCGCCAGCTAAACCTAGCGGACTTTTTTCCTTGAAGAGTTACTTGCTTCAAAATTCTGCGTATGTTTTTTATAGATGCAATAACTAACATGTAGGTTTTGTTTGTTACAGGACATCAAATAATGAAAGAAATGAGAGTCCAGAGACGGATGGAAGCGTTTCTCCAGAACCTCCCGACAGGCCACCCGGGAAGGTTCGCCAAGTGCATCCTGAAGAGAAAACCCAAGTCCTCGCTTACGATAATAGTTTTCGCAAGAAAAACAAGCCAAAATCATTGCCACTAGAAGAGAACCATTACAATCACCTAGCGAATACCAACGTAGTAAACTCTCCTTACCCGCTAACGCCAAACATTTGCGTTGAAGGTGGGAAGATTGAGTTCATCAAATCGCCGTCAGAGAGCGCTCGGAACAGTGTGGCGCTATCGCCGCCGCAAACCCCGATGTTGGTGAGGCGAGGCAGTCGCGATAAACGCGAGGCTCGCATCTACGACGAGCCGGCGGAGAAGTTCGACGGTGATAAGGTAGGTGGCGCTTTTGTAATTATTATTTTTTCTAGAGACCAAAAACAGCTCTGATGAGGAAGGTACCGCGCAACAGAGCAGAAATGGCGCGAGGTCGCGAAGCACCTAATGATATTAGTATATGTGGATAAATTTCTAGAATCACTGAATTTTGCGACGACTAAGATGATAATGACGACTAAAAGTTTCATTTCGGCAAAAGACAAAAAAAAATAAACAACCCATGCCTAAACCCCTAAACCTCGGAAACAAAGTTGCAACTGGAATTTTAACATACATACATAAATCACGCCTCTTTCCCGGAGGGGTAGGCAGAGACTACTTCCTTCCACTTACTACGATCCTGGCATACTTCTTTCGCCTCCTCCACATTCATCAATCTCTTCATGCATGCTCGTCGGTTTAGGGTACTCTTGACCTGACCTTTCTTTAGCACGTGGAATTTTCATCTGCACCAAAATTACCGCTTTCATCTTCAAATACCATAAAATTATCACACATGCTTTCCGTTTTATCACAGGTTTAGTAAATCGTAGCTTAAAGATTGTAAAGATTAGCTAAGCTAGTTTTGGTAGAGTTTAATTTTAGCCTCATTTAGTCATTAAGTAGGTAACGTTTTGTTTACGACGAAACCTTGTCCCTAGAGCGTCTTTAGGGTTTACCCCAAAATAAAGATATTGATTTGGCAAATCCCACTTTATCAAAAATAGATCCCTTTGCGACACAAAAGGAAAGTACAGAGACTAATAAAAGGAGGCTTTGAAAAACAATTTGGGTTCGACTAAAGACGCATTAAGGTGCATCAGAGCAATTATTGTAAACCCCACTTGCCCCTCGTGTTTGCGGATCAGGGAAAAAGCGGGAAAATCGACAAAAGAAGTGGATAGAGAACTGGTAATAATGTAGGTAAGTGCAAGTATGTTGAAGAAAATTATTAATAGAGTCGGGCAATCAAAATATAACCCCCTAGAAGAAGGGAAAAGCTGTTAAGTTTTATGAGTACCTTGACCTTCTTTCGGTTTGCTAAACGCATTGTTACTATTCAGGATTAGGTATTTTTTATTCAGCCCAGAAATTTTCACCTCATTTCTTACCCAGGGGTGTCGTAAGAGGCGACTAAGGGTCTCGCGGGTTCGATGTATATTGCAATTTTAGGCGATGGGCTGACAACCTATTACTAAGGTGAAACACAGTTATCTTATTGACCCTAAAACTTTTGTCAGACGTGGTGTTAATATCCGTATAACGACCGTTAACGCTCTGCCTACCCCGTAAGGGATACATGCGTGATTTATGTATGTATGTATGCCAGAAATTTTACAGGACGATTCTACTCATGATTCCGGACAACTTTTAGTATGGAAAAAAAAATCCAGCTGTTCCACGCATTTTGTTCGAGTAGGTATGAGAATTTTTCTATGGAGCAGCTGTTTTTTTGTCGCCATTTCGCAGGTGACCCCATGGTAAAAGTTTTTCAGAATCATGAGTAGAATGACCCTGTATACAGTTAGGTACTAAGTAAAACCAGTTACTGATATATCCGTCGAACTTATAATACGTATCGTGAAGCTTGAAGTTGCGCAACGTATTGATAGTAGGTGCGCAACTTCAGGGATAAAATATATCTCCCATATTATTGAAAACTTAGTTCAACCGAACTGCTATCTGCTCGGAAACTAACTGCATTTTCTCTGCAGAATGCTAATAGGACGCTAAACGTTAGGGAAATTAATGACCAAAGTCCTGAAAGATGGGTCTTAGGGCTCCTCAATTTGCACATTTCAGGTCTCACAGTACTGGAAGCGAAGGAAATTGGGGATGCAGATAGTGAAAGAGACGTTATGATTATACGAGTGATTATTTTCTCTCTACGCAAGGAAAGTTATACTTTCAGAAGAAACTACATAAATTAATAATAATGTCAAAAATAAAATGCTCTACTAGAACTACCAAGTTAGGATAAAACCCAACACGGTCCGGTGGTTAGAGCTTACGGTGAAACTTGTGGGATTTAAATCAATTCGTGTGAGTTTCTAAGTTTCTATATTTTCTCGTAAAATAATGAATGACTAGATCTCCGCTTACCGGTTTCAACCGCTGCCACTCATTTTCCCGTGGTAATATTTGTTTTCCCGCGGTAAAAAGTGGCCTGTGTGTTATTCCAAGTTATACTCTATCTGCGTTCCAAATTTCATCCAAATCGTTCAAGCCGTTTGAGCGTGAAGAGGTAACAAACATACATACATACACCCAAACAAATTCTCAGATTTATAATATTAGTACGGATAAGGTAGCAAACAAACACGTTCATCACTGTAGGTAGTTTAATTCCGAATCTTTTAAATAAAATTATAATAAATATTGATCTCTTTTGGTTACTTATAACAAAGCACAAAACAAAATTTATTCAGATTTCAACAAAAGGCCGATCGAGGAAGATTTAGAAGTCCTAACTGTCGACGAAGATCTCGCAGCAGTGGTACAGCTCTTGGAGTTCAGGGTTTCATCACTGGTCCGTTCACTGGTTAGGTCTTGTACGGACTTGAGGGAAACAGTGTGGTCCACTCTACGGACCCTTTCCTTGGCATCCAAGAGCGTGAATACAACGAACATTATTACGATCACCATGAACACTAGATGATAGTGTTCTTCCAGTTGCCAAACCATTAACGATATCATGTTCATTTCCATTGTGATTATCGAATTGGGCGATGCATTTGTAATTTATCAAACTAGAATTTTCAATAAAATTTATTTCTTTTTGTTCAATTACTACCTATATTTCAATTTCTTGTATTGTTTTGGTCAAAAGTCACTTCACATATTTTCGCAATATTTTCAATTCATGTCTTGTCATGACCAACGCATGACTTGAAACGTCGCGGCCAAAACTAAAGTATTTTATTTTTTCACGTTTTTATTTAAAAGGATTTAATCAACTTAATTGCACAACCTTCAAATGTATCAGCAGTACCTGTTACCACTAACTATGCATAATTTAGACTGTCAGTTTCTCAGTCATCCGTACAGCTAAACGTTTTCTGTAATTACTATTGTCAATAGGATGCTATAAAAAGATAATGAACAAAACAATTAAACTGATAAGGAAACTGTTAAGTGTTTTGTATCGTTGCCACTTGACAACGTCTGCCTTCGTCCAAAGCCTCGTGGTTTGAACGTTGCGTTGGTCTCACTCACTCAAAGATATGTAAAAAGTGTTGCAAATATAGCTCACGAGACTTACCAACAACATTTTAAAACACTTTTTTTATGTGGGTTTCCGCGACTTACTTGTTTTTATTTGGTAGAGAGTTTATCCTTCTACGTTTCGGCTGCTTACAGCAGCCTTCTTCACGGAGGTCGACAGATCACATATGACCGCTAGTCAGCTGTGATTGCCGAACACTTCTTATACTTGTAATTATACCTAGCTAATTTTAAAAACTTGTTCGGGCTCTTTGTACCAGCGGGGTTACTTGTGAGGATCAAAAAATAATAATTTAAAAATTGATGATTACATTTATTGGGTCATAAAAAATGGCCGGTAAAGATTTAAATGTCTATGTGCATTGATTAGTTATATCCAAACTTGTATACTTTAATATTATAAATTCGATAGTAACTCTGTAAATCTGCTTTGCTTTCACGTTTAAACCACAGAACCGATTTTAATGATATTTGTCCAAAACATAGGTAAGGTAAGAAAAAACATAGGCTACTTTATACATACATACATACACATATCACGCCTTTATTTGTTGTCAGTCCGTCGCCTAAAATTCCATATACTTTAAACCCTCAAGTCCCTTAGTCGCTTCTTACGATACCTGCGGGAAAGAAATGGGTTGATGCTATTTTAAGCCGGTATCACACGGCATGGCTACTATATACCGCGGAAAAACGCAGCCTACGGCTACCACCCAAACAGCTAGTACAACAATAACCTCTTTAAAGTAAAACCACAGTATAGATAGGTATTCGTGGTCGTTACACACCTCAGCGACATTGGGTCGTTCATCAACTCGGTGTCCCACAAGAATAGAATAAGAAGAGATCAAGACCAAGTTATACCTATTGTGCTATGAGTACATTTTAGGTAACGACAGTGACCCATTAAGTTGGATATCCCGTCTGCTACATTTACATTCGCTTAAGATGAGTGTACTCGTGAACGGCCTCAGGCCAGTGGCGCCACTTCACAAAAAAAAACTATTAATACAAACAATCTATCAGAATGTCCGTTGCTCAAGTTTTTAGTACTATCCTTAAGTAAAATTAAAACCTTAAGTAAAATGATGGTTATGGCAATTAATACCAAAAGTGGCCGTTTTAGGCACTTTTGCCATAACTTTAACTACAGCGAATATTTCATTGAGTTTGCAGGTTCTAAATAATAATAATAATAATAATAAATATCCTGCACAATTCACACAGCGCCATCTAGCCCCAAACTAAGCAATGCTTGTACTATGGGAACTAGATAGCTGATATTAATACTTATATACTTTTTTTTTTTATGTAAATAAATACATATTATACATAGAAACACCCAGACTAAACACAAATATCCGAAAATGACTTAACAAATATTTGTGTCTTGTGAGGATCGAACCCACGACCCTCGGCGTAGCAGGCAGGGGTACTATCCGCTACGCCATCGGCTCAGTCAAACTTAAAGATAATACAAAAAACTTGAACAACGGACATTCTGATGGATTGTTTTTTTTTTTGTGAACTGGCGCCACTGTCGAGGTCGTTCACGGCTACACTCGCTTTAAGAGGGGCGTATATTATTTTACCCCATGTTCTATAACAACGATATGGGTTTGGTAATGGTCCGTGGTAATGTTATGATTGTTCGCAACACTATTGAGTTCATTATGTTAATAAATCTGACAGTTAAAAGCAGTAGGAACGTCACAGATGGGATGAGGAGTTTTGAGCTCACAACACCTTAGTCATCCGTGACCAGGAACCCTATAAAGAGCTTAAAACTTACTTACACATACATACATACACATATCACGCCAATAATCCATTGCGGGGTAGGCAGAGCGCAAACAGCCGCAAAAAACTACCGTTTACTCCATGTCTGACAAATATTTGAGGGTCATTCGGGAAATTAAGTGTCAATAAGTGATAATACTATCCTTCAGTGAATAAAGAATTTCAATTTCGATTTCAATTGTGTATCGCCATAGTGATAGGTTGTCAGCCCATCGCCATTTGCAATACACACCCTCGAATCCCTTAAGAGGCGACTCTTACGACTCCCAACGGAAATAAATGGGGTGATGTTATTCTAAGCCGGCATCACACGGCACTCTAAGCCGGCATCACACGGCACTTTAAACTTAGGCATACTAAAATCCCAAATAAACACAAATAATATCCATTTAAAATTGTTTAACTGTCATGAGTAATAGTTGTGCAAACTCAAAGTATCTATAGACGTACATTTACCTATCGTGTCTCATAGTGAGCCTGTCATTGGCCGTGTGAAGCCAGCTTAGAATAGCATTACCCCGTTTCTTTCCCGCGTGTGTCGTAAGAGGCGACTAAGGGACTCGAGGGTTTCATGTGTATTACAATTTTAGGCGACAGGCTGACACTAAAGTGATACACGTTTTTTCTGAATCAGCCCTCAAATATTTGTCTAGACGTTGCCAATAGCGACCGTATTTTACAGACGTTAACGCTCTGCATACCCTGTAAGGGATAAAGGCGTGATATGTATATGTATGTGTATACATACGTAGACAACGTGGTATGTAGACAATGCCTCAATCTTGCCTCAATCCTAGACCGAAACGTGCGATCATGGTGCGATCGGAATTATAGTCAGGCAGGCGTTTATTACCAGTCCCAGACTACCCCTGGATTACAGGACAGTATATACCGACCGTAGAGCCTCTACGACGTAGAGCGTCTACGAACGTAGAACCTCAATTATTTTATTACAGTCTGGCCACGGGCCTGCCTGTCAGACATTCTTGAGAAACCTTGGTGGTGGACTTGGAATGTAAAAGCGTCTGTAATTAAATCTGCAAAGACGCGTATTTGGTTT
Source organism: Tuta absoluta (assembly GCA_027580185.1). Classification (NCBI taxonomy): domain Eukaryota; kingdom Metazoa; phylum Arthropoda; class Insecta; order Lepidoptera; family Gelechiidae; genus Tuta; species Tuta absoluta. Next base: position 3,212,180 of record JAQAHW010000003.1, read on the forward strand.
TAACTAGCCCCCCCCCTCCATATACATACAAATCTTCCTCTTGAATCACTCCATCTATTTATCAATATAACACATTGAAATCTGCCGCGTAGTTTTAAAGATCTAAGTATACTTGTACTTAGAACGGGACATAAGGACACTGGGCTTGACACGGGAAGCGACTATGAAGTTAACTTTATAGGCGGCGTTTGCGAGATATAATTTCTCTATCTTTCACTTTATTGTCATATTGTTCTCAGTTTGGTGAGGACATTACTGACTGTTCCATTTTCGGAAGGCACGTTAAGCCGCGTCGGTATCATTTTCTGTAGCGGTTGTTTGCTACACAACTTTTCCCGGTATGTTGCCACTTCTTTGCAGTGTATCACCACATGGGCAGCTGTTTCTTCTTCCTCCATGCATGCTCTGCACAAGAGTCTGTCAGTAATACAATAAAATGAAATGAAATGGACACTATTCAATGTAGGATCAGGATAATTTATTATCACTTATTGACGTCATAATCCGTCATTGTAAAAAAAAACGTATAACACAATTTTTTTCTTTTCATGACCAACTTGTATTGTTCTAATAGTAAACTGGCTCGGACGGGATAAAAAAATATTGGCACACGGAATGTAACTATGTATGTTTTGTTAGCTATGTAGAAATCAATAGAAAAAACTACGGTTCAACGATTACGATTCAACGATTGTTCTTTCGTCGATCGGTGTCCTACTCATTATGGTGGTTTAAATGTCTCGGACATTTCGCATAAAAATAAAAGCGTTTTGTGTTTCTGGCTTGCTCCCAAACGATGCGGTAACACGTACAGCACTTTAAATCAACTACAGTTTTATACTTTACGCGTCCATAACTTTTTATTTCTTTTTAAGTTGCTTGAATATTCATTGCTATTAAACTTTTGTCAGATATTGTGCTTTTTTTAGCTTAAGGCTGGTTTCAAATTTTGTGGGTTCAAAAAGATGTTGCAGAGAACAATTAACTGTAACTTACACTTGCACGTAAGTGCGTTTACGGATGCGTCTGTCAGTGTGTTAAAAATATGCAGCGACTGAAAAAAGTGGAAGAACCACCTACATCATTCATACATACATATATTATCACGCTATAGCAGTCCACTGCTGGACGTAGGCCTCCCCCAGGGTACGTCATAGGGCACGATCTCTCGTTTTCGCCATCCAGTCGCTACCTATATCAATCACAACGAAAATATAAGTTCTTTCGAGCTAATGATTGAGGGACTAATAATGTACTAGTCTTTTAAGAAAAATCAGCATAACTTGATCGCGTAACTGTACCTACCTATCTACCAATAAATAAATTAAAAAAAGCTGATTATTCTCATCAATGATGCAGATTGTCCTATGAATATTTTGTACGACACCCTCGCAGCCATTTTGGGAGACCCATATTTGAATTTGATGGCACTTGTTTTGTCGTTTCGCATATACTAGGTATTCATGCTTAATTTATATTCTTGTTGCCGTGTGATTGCTTAAAATAGCATCACCCCATTTTTGTCCCGCAGGTGTCGTAAGAGGAAACTAAGGGACTTAAGGTTTACAAGTGTATTGCAATTATAGGCGATGGGCTGACAACCTGTCTCTACGGCGATGCATATTTTAACCCTCATTATGTTTGGCGGATCGCTCTGCCTTCCCCGCAAAGGGGTATACGCGTGAATTACGTATGTATGTTTATATTTTTGTTAGTGTTTTGCTTGTCATATCAATGAATATCTAGTGAGTTTATTTTTTGCAATGTCTGATCCATTACATTATTTGTCTAATATAAATATAAAATATCTAGTTTGTTCATACATTTTTAGTACTTTGGCCTCCTTATTCAGATGGCACACCTAGTATCTACTTCTACAAAGAATCTCAAGGGAAAATATCATTTATGAGTGTCAATCGCACGGATAAATGAATTTTTAATTATCTTATATTTTTAGTGTCTATTGTAGCAACCGTAAAGTTAGTTAGTTAGTTACCTACTAAAATAGTATGCCTTCAAAAAACCTCTTCATTTTATGGTCACCCTACTCTGTCACCCTTTATTGATAGATTTTTGCATTGTTTTTTCCACGCAAATGCAATCAATCAGGCAGATAACTGTCATTTAACAGATTGCCTCGACCTGCATGCACACTTTTTCATACGTGCTCGTACCGCTCGTGTTTTTTTTGTGCGTTCTAAAATGTATGGTCGGAATGAGTTGGTCCGATTTATTTTATTTTGTTTGGAATTTTAGTTTTATTGTTTGCGACACCATTCAAAGATTTATCTAGTCAAAGTTTTTATACCGTATGAAAAATGAAAATGAAATTACTTTATTCAATGTAGGATAGTAGGACCTATTATCACTTAATGACGTCATGATCCGTCACTGTAAAAAAAGAAATTTGTTTAACACAATTTTCTTTTCTTTATAACAATTTTGTATTGTCCTAATAGAAAACCGGCTCTATCTTTTGAGAAGGTATACTTAAAAACCGAATTAGGGTTGCAATCACTATGCGTATAGGTACTTAGTTTAGTGGCTTTTGAAAAGCTCTTGACACTAGGGTTGATCGGTCGTTGCTCAACTCGGTGTGCCCCACGAACAAAAAAGTGGCGGAATTTTGTGAATGTAGGTTTGAGACACGATGTCATGCTCGAAGATCTTTGATTTTATAAATTCTTTGATTTTATTGAAATTTGAAATTGAAATTGAAATTCTTTATTCAATGTAGGATAGTATTATCATATCACTTATTGACGTCATGAACCGTCATTGTAAAAAAAAGAAATTTGTATTACACAATTTTCTTTTTTTTATAACAATTTTGTAATGTCCTAATAGAAAACCGGCTCGGGCGGGAGAAACAAATAAAAATCAAAGCACTGCCACGGGGCTGGCCAGGTTAATCACACGGCATGTAACTTTACGCCACCACCATCTGAAAACGATATTTGTTTCAAATTGAAGTCAAGATTTTTAAAGCGTGTAGTTTACATGCGTATAATTAATCGGACCTCCTGAACAGGAAAAACCCACCAAAAAACCTGCCCAGAGTATTATTAAACGAACAAGTATCACTCATGATGTGGGTTTACACGACTTACTTGTTTTTTAGTTGGTAGAGAGTTTGCTCCTCTACTTTTCGGCTGGTTACGGCAGCCTTCTTCACGGAGGTCGACAGATCATATATAAATTCTTTGATGTCATAATCGAACAATACGAAATTCCGTGACTTTACTAGGTAGCATTTCAACATTGTGAACTAAACCACTTACTAAATCCTTGTACTTTTGGATCTACGTCCTACTAGATATTCCATTCCTTTTTTAAACATTTAAGGTGCTAAGCAGGGTGAAGCGACTGTCCCTTTCATTGTCATCAGAGATAAATACTCAATCAGTTTTCTTGCAAATTTCCGCCCGTTTTTGGGGTATTTTACTGGGTACTGGGTACTTTTCATCACATTTTGTATGCCAGCTAAAAATGAAACTTAATACAAAATGTTAATATCTTTTATTGTGTGTAAAACGAACTACATAATTAAAGCCGTTTTGGAGAATATTTGCAGTTAATGATCGAAATCTGGTTCACTTTGTTTTTTTTGTTCTAGATGAACACAACCAAAATTCCATTTAACCTTATTATACTTAAAAATCAATCTGTAGCACCATATTTTATTTACTGATTCAATTACTAGTTTTTTCAAATATTTCCCTTATACCTCTATTAACGCTATTATTAAGTATTTGGCGAAACATGCTAGTAAAACCTATGACATGCCATTACATTAAAGTTTCATGCGACATTCAAAACTTTTTTCATTACCTTCCCAATACTCAGATCAAAGCGAAGTACTATACTAATTGTGTAACAGCACCGTGCGCTTAGAGGCACGGACGGACAAGCAGATTAAAGGCCCATCAAAGGGCCCCAGACCTCCATTTGGCAAATTTGTTTTTCCATTACTCAAATTGAGTTCGCAGGAAGCAGTGGGGTAAAAATATAGCTAATACATTCAAATAAGTAGTAACTTAAGGAACTTTCCCAGTTTTTTTTTTATGTAGAACATCAAAAAAATGTTTTTTTTTACATATTTCGCTTTAGTTTTGCAGTATTGTAAGTGTATAATGATATTCCATGGAGATATGACCGCCGATGTGGCACAGTGGTAGTGCGACTGCCTGCGACGCAAAGGTTCCGGTTTCGATTCTCGGAGGGGACTCACATTGTCACTGGTTAGGAAATTGCAGGCTAAACCACCTAATTGTCCGTAAGGAAAATAATTCCGTGCTTCGGGCCCGGTTGCTCTCTATGATTAGTTAGACGGCGGTGGACGTTACACAAAAATGTCAGAGGCCTACTGAGACCTGCACTGCACAAACTAGGCCAACTCAAAAGCGATTGCCATGCATTGGCAATAGCTGCTACATATTTTGTACAATATGCATTGGGCGTATCCCATTGCTATGATAAGAAGAAAAAGAAGAAAAAGTAGGCGGTTAAATAACTCTGACACCAGGGTTCATCGGGGCGTTGGAAGACTCGGTGTCCCACACAAAAAAATATGGAAATATGTTTGAAGGAAATGTACACGGTGTTTTGTGTGGAGATATGTTTTATATTGGACACGTTGTTTCTAACTCTTGTCTAGACTGAGCCAGATCTGATAGCTTGATGAAAGATTCTACGATGTACCGGACTATAAAAACTGCACTCTGAAAGTCTGTGTGTCTGTGTGTGTGTATGTATGGTTGTTACCTCTTCACGCTCAAACGATTTGGATGAACTTTGGAACAAAGGTAGAGTATAACCTAGTATAACACATAGGCCACTTTTTACGGCGGGAAAACAACTATTACCACGGGAATATGAGTGGTTGTGGGTGAAACCGCTGGGCGGAAATCTAGTAGTCACATAACGGAGCCTCGACGGTGCACACCAGGGTGATAAGCACCGTACTCATACATACATACATATATCACGCCTATAATCCCTTGCGGGGTAGGCAGAGCGTAAACGACCGCAAAACGGTAATTTACGCCACGACTGACAAACATTTGAGGGTCATTCGGAAAATTGTGTATCGCCATAGTGACAGGTTGTCAGCCCATCGCCTAAAACTGCAATACACCCTCGAATCCCTTAGTTGCCTCTTACAACTCCCAAGGGAAAGAAATGGGGTGATGCTATTCTAAGCCGGCATCACACGGCGAACACCTTACTCAGTTTATAATAATCTAGCAGCGGCCCGTCTAGCAGTTTATTATTGTGCCGTGTGATGCCGGCTGAGAATAGCATCACCCCATATCTTTCCCGTGGGTGTCGTAAAAGGCGACTAAGGGACTCGAGGGTAACATGTGTATTGTAATTTTTTAGGCGATCAGCTGACAACCTGTCACTATCGTGATACACAATTTTCTGAATTACCCTCAAATGTTTGCCAGACGTGGCGTTAATGTCAATTTTGCGGCCGTTTACGTTCCGCCTACCCCGGAAGGGATATACGCGTGATATATTATGTATGTATGTATTTTATACATTACTTAAAATCGTACTAAAGCCGGACCTAATGCCCCGCGGCATTCTCTACCGGCCAACCAGAGAGACAACATAAGAGAATACGGGTGCACTAGAAAGTGAAAATGAAAACACAAAAGGAAAACAACATGTCGTACTACAATGTCTTAATACATGCTGCTAAGCGCTTTCCCGATGTGGCGCAGTGGTAGTGCGACTGCCTGCTACGCAAAGGTTCCGGGTTCGATTCTCGGTGGGACACTCACAAAGTTGATATTTATCACTTTATCAACTATGTGAATTTGTTCCCGGTCTGGTTAGGACATTGCAGGGTGAACCAACTGATTGTCCGAAAATAAATGGTTCCGTGCTTCGGAGGGCACGTTAAGCCATCGGTCCCGGTTGCTGTCTATGATTACTTAGACGGCGGTCGTAACACAACCATGTCAGAGGCCTACTAGTGGTAGTAGGCGGTTGAAAAACTCTGACACCAGGGTTCATCGGGTCGTTGGACGACTCGGTGTCCCACATGAAAAGTGAGAGAGAGAGCGCTTTCCCGCGGGAATAAGACCTTTTTACACAGTCACAACAGGCCACTGCTAGACTTGGGCCTGGGCATCATGTTTGGCAACCGGATTGGCGAGCGCAGTTCATAGAAGAACTATCATCCAGAAAAACGTGTGGAAAAGCCAAAAATTATCACTTTGCTGGCCAGCCGCCAATACAGGCTGCCCAGAATTAATTGCCGCTCGCTGCACCAGATGGCGCTGTTGCAGGTGCACCCTGTATATCAACAGCGGTCTATGAAATATGTTCTGATGATATTTATGGGTTATTAATATGAATAAATAAATTACCTAGATAATTTACACAGCATTATCTAGCTCCAAACTAAGCAAAACGTGTTGAAATTGAAATTCTTTATTCAATGTAGGATAGTAATATCACTTATTGACGTCATGAACCGTCGTTGTAAAAAAAAAATATTACACTATTTTTTTTTTTACTATTTTGTAATATTTTAATAGAAAACGGCTCGGGCGGGATAAAACAAAATATAAAGGCACTGCCCTATGGGAACTAGATAGCTGATATTAATACATGTATACTTTTTTTATATACACATATTAAACATAGAAAACCCAGACTAAACACAAGTACTTAAAAATGGACTTTACAAATATTTGTGTCATAAGACTGTGGGGATCGAACCCACGACCCTCGGCGTAGTAAGCAGGGGTACTATCCGCTACGCCATCGGGCCAAAATTCTAAGTCGCCTATTTTTTGTGCGATTGCATAATGTGTGTCTGTAAAGCAAATATTACATTTCGTGTCATTTTTGACGCTTGCATAAATGTTCGACTCAATGTATGGTAGCTCATATTCAATTAAGTTTTTAAGTGTCTTCAATTAAAATAATATTATAAATATAACAGTATTGTTTATCCACTGCAAATGAAAGTATGTTAGCAAACGCCTAAAATGACACAAAATAATAAATTGGGTTCGGCCAATTGTTCAGAATATAAGCCAAAAATAAACGACTTTAATATTTTTGAAACATTTAATGCTAGCCATAATGGGCTAGGGCTAGGGGCTATAGGCCATGTCTTATCAATATTTGAGGACCGTTTCAGAAAAATCGAGTATCACTATAGTGACAGGTTTTCAGCCTCTCGCCTAAAATTGAATTACACATGAAACCCTTAGTCACCTCTTACGACACCCGCGGGTAGAAATGGGGTGTAACTATTATAAGCCGGTACTATATATCACACGGTACTATGTTATGAAATAATTAACTAAAATGAATGTGCGTTACCAAATGAATGTTCATTGAATAAATTGACTCTGTCTTCAGTTTACAAACACAATGGACGTAGTATCGGTGCCGCTGGTGAAACAATTTTTATCTGTAGTAATTAGTGGAACGGCAATCATCTGCGTTAAATGTATTTCCGCGACTAAACTTAACGAAGGTGTGTTCCTACCCTAAAAAAATTGTGAAAGTGTACATCGTGAAAATTTATAGAAAAAAAAGTTTCGATAAAAAAATAAGGTTTATTAGGAAAGTGAAGTGTTTATAAGAAAGCAGTATAATGTACAATAACTATAATTTTTCGTCGTACAAATATAATAATGGCAGTTGCATTAAGGTGAGCACGGTCCTACCTTCCTACAGATTTTCAACGACATCAACATAGGTACATACATCAGCCTATTGCAGTCCACTGCTGGACGTAGGGTACGCCAAAGGGCGCGATCTCTCGTTTTTTTTGGACTCTCGACACAAATCTCGTATTATTCATGTTTATATCAGATCCTTACATGTAACCTCCAATATTTCCATGAGCCGTTGACCGTAAAACAAGGGATATACTTACTTATATAGATACTTACATCATCCAGTCTTGTGGTAGTGTCATTTATACTTATTAAGAACAAATTGGTGTCATTGCCGTTGAGTGTTGATTGAATGTGGCTGAAACATTCTTGGCTGTTACTGCCTCTTATTGTTTACTGTCTAACGGACTTCAAAAAAGTTCTTTTTACCTATTGCAACACTTTAAAGGCTAGAATTTTACTAGTGACCGATTGCAAAATCTCAAGACAGGCTGGTGATAAGAAACAACTTTCGGAACATAGGTTGAAATATGACGAAAATATTTTGAGTTTCCATAATAATTCAAATCAGCTGAATGGCAATTTTGTATGGGTGTCCAATTATTTTTGCATTTCGAACAATGTTCCTTGAAGAAACATTTTCCTTATCATCGGCCTGTTTTGAGTTTATGCTCTCGATCACCTGTAAAAATACATGTTCATTTTTTAAGGGAGCTTGGTATAAAATTCGTGGCAATTTCTAACCGGCCTCATCTTTTAACCAGGCTTAGAATTAGAAAAATAGAGCTCATTAAAACCATTAGAAAAATTAAACAGAGCTGCATTTTTTTATTATTTAATTTCAAAATCTGGTCGAAGTAGTCTGTGATCACAGTAAACTTGACACTGGCGAAATCACAATCGTGATGAAACGCCATAAAATAAATAATTGAGCCTAAGTAGTGGAGATGTGGAAAATGAGGAAGATGATGAATAAATAGATAAGCAATATAAAAAAATGTGTTTTATTCCTTATAAATATATATTTTAATACCTTCACAAGATAAGACTGCACTAAAAATTAAATACTGAAGGCTGATTTGTGTGTATTGTTACAGCAGTGCCACAGGGTAGGATTTGTGTATAAGTTACTGGCCAGACCAGTTCTTAGGATTAACTAGTTTCGCCAAGTAAAACCTTGTTTATCCTAAAATCTGGTCTGGCCAGTACATGCATTAACGAGCGAGGATAAACTGGTTTAGGCAAAACTAGTATTTGAATTGAACTGAATTGTCTTATGGCCGATATGAGAAACTAGTATATCATAGGATGAACCTTTATTATCATTAGCCTGCGTCGTCCCATTGCAGGGCAAAAGCCTCCCTCTCCTTCTTCCCTATTTTGGGCCGCCTCCATCAAATTCCGGTCTTGCAGTCCGGCATGTATTTCATTTTTCCACCTCTTTCGAGGTCTACCGCGCTTAGTAGGGACATTGCGAAATTGTGCATTTTTTAGCCCAAAGTTCATGCAGCATCCTGACATACCTGGCAACGTGACCAGCCCAATCCCATTTTAAGAATGCTGCCTTCTGACCTACATCAACAATTTTTATGCGGGATAAGGGTTTTGCCTAGGTAAAGGTTTTTTCTAGAGGGGAAAGCGTATTGTCGGTCGCTTTGGAGGGTGATGTGTGATTTTATAGGATTTTTACAGATCTTCTTCTTCTCTCCTTGCCTTTTCCCTTATATGGGGTCGGCCCCCCTGATATTCTTACGCCATTCTTGGCGGTTTCGTGTCATTTCTGGGCTTAGGCCCATCGTCTTCATATCTGCGGAAATGGTTCGAGTCCAGGTAGTTGGTGGGCGGCCTCGGCCTCTCTTGCCCTCTTGTATGGACATCACTCTACGGGTCATATGGCTTTCTTCACGGCGCATGACATGTCCGTACCACCGTAATCTGTTCTCCTTCAGCTTTACTTCCACATCAGCCACCTTAAAGGACCCACGGATATATTCGTTCCTAACCTTATCGAGTCTTGTGACACCCCCGGACCAACGAAGCATCTTCATCTCAGTCACGTGCAGCTTTTGAGCGTCAGTTTTCCTCATCGGCCAACATTCTGAGCCATACAGCATGGCGGGTCTTACTGCCGTTTTATATACTTTGCCCTTCGTTTTTACAGGTATTTTTGGATCACATTGTATGCCAGTGAGTGCCCTCCACTTAAGCCAGCCAGTTCTTATTCTGTTCTCGATGTCATTTAGTGCATTTGCAGTCGTGTCCAATATCGAGCCCAGATACTTGAATTCCGTGACTCTTTTGGATTTTTACAGATATCACAACATTTTTGGATATTTGTTATTATTATAACTTTGGTGTGGCAAAGCCACTGGCTTCACATCTCGTGAGTTGAGACGTATTTCGCCATTTATGTCAGGTTAGTTAAGTCAAGTCGTTGTAAGGTTATGTTATGTCGTTTGTAAAGTGATTTGGCATTACGCCGAGGGAGAGTCCACAACACAGAGATCCTAGTCTTACGACTAGGGGCTGTGTTGTGCAGTTTATGTAGCACCAGAAACGTGATAGTAAAATTTCCGGGCCACGTGCTGACCGCTCGTCACTATACCACAATGTCAAATATATGCTTTAATTACAATTTCCGATTTAATGTCCAGTTTAAGAATAGTTTGTTGCTTAAAACACTATCAGAATTATTCACCAAACACTCAAATAAACAAGAAAAACAAAATTATAACCAAATCACATCCGCCATTACGGAATAGCAACGAACGACCCCTTGGATATTTGTTTTGAAAATTATTTATTGACAGACAGCTCAAACGACAACGACATTTTTTTTGTGGTATGGCTTCTAGCTTTTTAGCCAAAAATTATTAGTTACAACGTTCCGGTGCACACAACATTCATAAAATAACATTATTGTTTTTCTAGAAATTGCAGGACTTCAAAAATTATTTATTTATTCTAAATATTATCTTTTGAAAAGGCCTTTTAGAAAAAGTAACTATTGTTGTGGTTAGAATTTTAATTTATTTTAATACCACTACCGTGACATCTCTTTTCAACTTATACAGGGTGTAAGGGAGACAGCCCTTCGAATACTGATAGTGCACCCTATCAGTTCAGACTACGAAACTAAACAACATTTTACAAGTGTTAAAGGTTTTAATGAACTTAGGTATGTATTTTGGTTTCAAAATATTTAACTTATTTCACTAACAATTTTAAAATATGAAGAAAACTTAGGAGTCGCAACCAATTTCCACAAAATCGCAATTTTTAAGAAAACTTTATGTATTCGCATTAAAGTTTTAAAGTGTAGGTACCTTACTCAACCAGATAACAAAAATTTACCTAGCACACCTGTTGAAAAAACTTCTTCCACAGATATTTCTCTAGGAAAACCAGTATTTTGATTTCAAAATATGTAACTTATTTCAGTAACAATTTTGAAATATGTAGAAAACTTAGGGAGTCGCAACCAATTTCCCCAAAATCCCGATTTTTAGGAAAACTTTATGGATTCGCATTAAATTGTACCTTACTCAACCAGATAACAAAAAATTACCTAGCACACCTGTTGAAAAAACTTCTTCCACAGATATTTCTCCAGGAAAACCATCAACAGCAAGTAAAGCCCATTACACAACATCCACCGCATCGTTTACACGTCTACAGTGTGATAGCGGCATTAGTTAGACAAGGAACACACCTGCGATCAAGACAAATGGTGTTCCACGTTGCAGTGTGTACCCAGCTTTATTGCTTGGTTTGTGATTTCTTGTTGGTAGGTGGCGTAGAACTAGCAAATAAAACATTAAGAATTTATAGTTTTTGCAACTTCATTTCTTACCCGCGGGTGTCGTAAGTGGCGACTAAAGGTGTCGTGGGTTTCATGTGTAGCACAATTTTAGGCATCGGGCTGACAATCTGTCACTATAGTATTACACAAATTTTCTGAAAAGACCCTTAAAATATTTGTCAAACGTGGCGACAGCTACCGTATTTTACGGCCGCTAACGCTTTGCGCACCCCGCAAGGGAAAAAGACGTGATATGTGCATGTGTAAAGAAATATAACACTACATACTGTCGCCAAATTTCACATTGTTATGAGGTTAACTTTCACGGAAAATCTTTGGTGTCATATTCAAACTATCCGAAATTCCGCAACTGAACACTGCTATAGGTACTTAGGTGTGTTCCTACACCAAGCTTGCGACATTCGTAAATATCAAAATTTCCTTTTTTTTTGTATATTTCCTTAAAACTTACTTAACGGATTGCAGTCAGGCCCTTAAAAGGGTTCAGGGCAAGTCATCAATCAGTACCCTGACGCGGAGGCAAGTAGAAAAGGGAAAATAGACCTGGTTTTTTTTTAAATAACCCTGAAATAGCTGGTAAGTAATTGCCTACTTGGATTACAGCATAATGTGAGGCCCTGTTAGTTTGCCACGTGGCCCAGCAGTTCATATTTGTTCCCCATTTTGTGAACTACCGCCGTGTACCGGGTAGATTCAGTCCGATCAGTTCTTCCCAGAACAATTCCTAGGCCTAGTCAGCCTCAAGGGCGCAGTTGAACTGCTTGTTTGAACAACCACATAAACTTCTACAGGTGATCCCTTGCTCCCCACTAACCAGTCTGGTGTAGGTTTCAAAGCCCCGGGGCTAAAATTGTAGTGACCAGTCTTAAAAAAGGAACAAATGTGTAATGAATGTAGTTTAAAGATACTGACATCTCTCGAAAATAAATATGACTTGCTGTTACCCGCGGCGTTGCCCGCATAACCCTCGACTGGCGATAAATACTATCTTATATTGTTATCCATGTTACCTTCTATATGTGTGCCAAATTTAATTACAATCGGCTCAGAAGTTTTTGCGTGAAGTAGTAACAAACAAACATACAAACTTTCGCATTTATTATATGAGTAGGATATGAGCACAGGTATATGAAATGGAACTGCTTCCTGATCGTTGCGATAGCGGTCTTACCGTTGCTCTCAGATCCGAAGGACCCAGGTTCGATTCACTGTCACTTACAAATAGTTTATAATATTTATCTCTTTGTGAATTAGTTCCCTGTTTGGTTTGCACATTGCAGGCCGAACCACCTGTTTGCCCGAAGAAAGTGTAAGACATAAGACATGAACACTCTTACAAGACCTCAAAATTTTAATTAATAACATACGTACGGGGTATCGGATAGAATTTGAAAATAACCTTTTTAAAACCGACAGTTTCGTAGTCCATCACAAACTCTATTTAAACTTCTAATGGGTTTAATAAATATACACGTCCCTTCAATTCAAACACGGTTAATTACTTTTAATACTTTTAATTTAACTTTCTTATGAAAAGGGAGGGAAATAAATTTCCGCAACATCTTACAGTAAAAATAAGTTACAGTAACATAAGTAAGTAGGTAGGTAGGAGTACTACTATTCATAAAAATCAAACCTCTTTGAAATTTCGGCTGAGTCCGTAGGTTGTATCTTAGTATCGAATCAATCATAGTAAAATTCGAAAATGATGACGTGTACGATTATGTAGGTAATGAGTCAAGTGACTAGAATGTAATAACGTGCACACTAAAACACTTAATCATATTCATTGTTTAATTAAAATCTTTATCACAATATTTCAGAATTTCAAAAAGTGAAGTATTTTTTTTAAGACTGGATTTTTTAGATTTTAGCCCCGGGGCTTTAAAACCTACACCTGACTGATGGGTGGAGAGCTGGAGCAGAGAAATCTACGACCTAGGATTATACACAGAATTTTAAAGGATTACTGTCCCTATCTTGTTAAATTTGACAGATCGGTTATACGACCAAATATGAGTGTAATGCATAATACAGGTGACAAAACGAAAACCCTGACCTGTTTTGTTTAGGTGTATCATAATTCAATATTAACGAATTAATTGCATGTATTATTTTCTGAATAAGAATTTGATTTTTATATTTTATTTTGATAGCATGAATAAAATAAGTACTACCGTTAAATTAGTCAGTTAGTTTTGTTTAAAAAATATTAATCTATGTACCTAGTTTGTAGAAACTTGAAAAATGAAAAACACCTGCTTTCATTTGTTTACAAAATAAAACTACCTAAAGTTTCAGACTATAATTGCGCCATGGCAGCATACTGCTGTTATAATTTTGACGGTAGTAGGTTCTTACTAAGCGATTGCGAAGTGGAAGGAAAGTGTGAAAGAATAAATAAAAGAAGAAGAAAAACTACAAAACGTAGCTTCTGGTACTTAATGCTCGTTGGGAACCTCTCTAGAATTTCTTGGCTGTATATTTAGAGAGAATTTTATAAGAAAATAAGCAGGAAATGTTTACCACCGTCAGTTTGAGATTTAACGGACTAATGCTTTTTCCCTCTTTTGCGTTGGGTACGTAAATGTCTAAACGTAAATGGTTAAACCACATCTGAATAGATTTCAGTCACGGAAAGCGAATCCCACACTTTGACGGATTGATGGATGCGTCTGTCAAACACCTTTGTCGAATCTTAGTATTCCAGTGTACCATGTTATCCGTGTTTTATGGAATTTTTAAATTTCTTTTCAGCTGAAAGACGAATGCGTCAAAAATACGTCGGTCAGGCCGTCAAAGTGCGAACGAATAAAGATATCTGTATAAAGATAATAGTAGGTACTTATTGTATAAAGTACCATAGGGTTATGTTATAAATCTCTTTCAATAGACATTTAATAATCTAGATAAGTACAAACTTAATAAGTTCAAATCAAACATACCTATATGGGATGATATTTTACTAGTGACCGATAGCGAAATCTCAAGACGGGCTGGTGATAAGGAACAACTTTCCCTTGCCTAGCTAGCTAGTCTACATATAGTTAATTTGTGAACTTTCCCCAAGAAACATACGTTGATATGTGACAAAACTATTTTGAGTTTCCATAGTAACTGAAATCAGCTGATCGGTAATTTTGTGTGGGAGGTCCAATGTTCCTTTTTTCGTATTTCGACAAAGTATGTGGGGAAAGTTGTTCCTTATCACCAGCCCGTCTTAAGTTTTCGCCATCGGTCACTAGTAAAATTTCACCCTATATTCAAAAAATGAAATGTAGTAACTACATATTATAAGGATAAATCAAACATACATACCTACTATCATCTACTATAGACACCTTAATTAAAACATCCTTCACCTCTCTTCAGCCGTTTTAATTTAAAATCTCCATTCCTGGTACTTCCGCGTTCCGATGAATTTGTTGACAATGGCTGAAGTGGCGTGACCGCACTCCGGTTCGAGTCCCCAGCGGGGCATCCAGAGACAATGAGGCGGGATTAACCCGGGACGAATTAAACGGGGTCCTAGAAACCTTAGATGTTGCTTGGGATAAGGGATGAGAGGGTAGCGAGCTTTTTTGATGTAACATCTGAAAAAAAAACGTTTTTTCTCGAAATTCCTCGAGCGGATTTTGCTTTTCTCATGGTATCTGCTTACTTGAAAATATCCTTTTGTCTGACAGACGGATGCGTCAAAAATACGTCAGTCAGTCCGTCGTTGTGGAAGAACCGCCTAAGACGTTAGACAATGTATGGAAAAAATTTAAACACTCGCTAAACGCGCGTCTAAATTTGGTGTAATAACAAGGTAAAGAGTTTGATATAACTATTGCCTGATACTTACTGCATGGTCGTTTTGCGTTGTATTCTTTTCATGGGTTTGTATTTTTCCGATTGCTACAAGCATATCTGATTGCTACGCTGTATAAAAATAATATAACTGTGGTCACAATATTCTTCTTCCAGCCTACTGACTCAAAAACAATTTTTTACTTATCCTTGTCCCGTGATTACCGCTCCCGCTCCCGCTATCGCTCACGACTTACACACCCACACATCACATCACCTCACCCTCTTTCATCCATCATTAGCGGACAATGGCTAATCTAACGTGCAGGGCCACTTCATCACCGCCCTGGAGATCGAGATGATAATTAACAAGCGAGATTACATACGTGAAGGTGGGGGTTTGGTAGCCTATGCGGATGACATGTTTATCTGGAAAGACATCTTCAGGGCGAGAAGATTTTCTTCAAAAAGCAAGCAACTCAAAATATATATAATAAATACGGTTTGGTGGAAGATGGATACTTTCAACGTTTCCTCTCAAATTGTGAATTGTAAACATTTTCTGTTTTGTCTGGCGAAGTGGAAGGGCCCGAAGGTATCATTTTTCATGCACTCGATAGATTCGCTCCCTCTCGCCGAGATGTCAACGAGGGAATCGCTTAATTCTGTGACTGTACACACATAAAATCAACCAAAGAGAAAACTGGAGAGCACAATTTAATTAGTTCGTACTAACTAGACCAAGGCGAGGAACCCGAAAAAATTTCCGGCCTCCCTGAACCCCTCGTTCCGTTTGTCAGTTGATGCAAGTCCGCAATAGTTTTTCGGCGTATCCACATAACGAGTCAATTCTAATAGATTTCTACATTTGGTCCAGCTCAATACGCAATAATTTGTTATTCATTTTCTATCGTCTCGTAGGTTTTGTGTTTGGTTTTTTTCCTATATATCTAATCAAAAGTCTCTTGTAGGGTCGAAGATAAAATTTCAGATAGATATTTCGTGAGGATTGTTTTTAAATCTGTCTTACTAGGAATAAGTTACTACAGGAACTAAAAGTGTGTTCCCATGAAAATTCATCCCAAAACTCAATTTCTGTCTCAGTTGTATCAAGTGTTCCACATCTGTACATCCCTCCATCGCTGTCCCCATTCCCCACAACGCTGTCCCATTGTGCAATTGTATCAAGTCTTGCCATTGTCTTTGTATTCATTTGTCTGCGGAAAGGCCCCATTGTATCGCCTCTAATTATTTTCTCGTACCTACATATCAATTAATAACACTATTGTGATGTAGGTTAAAAGCATCTGGATGTCAAATGTTAGATGGTTTGGTTCCAATCTGAATGGTATTGTGCCTACGTGGGGCTGTTCAAATCAATTTTGTTGATTGCTTATTTTGACCTATAGGACAAGAGGTATTGCAGCTTTTGCCAATCTGGATGTAAATGATTGCATATACTTCAATATTAATGTTATTTTATAAATTTTATTACCCTTTAGTACTCTATATAGAAAGAAATTAAGACTACATATCGTAATAAAAATATAAGCTTTTGTAATTTTTGCCACCTCTTGTGCTGGTAATCCAAACATTGTTTCATAAATATGTGGTTTTTCAAAATATCTTCTTCTATGTTTGGTTGTAGGCCAGGATAATTATCTCACACTATGATGGACTACAGTGTGCCATTTTTATATGAACATTCGTAATTTTCTTTCGTCTGACTGACCACTGTGTCAAAAATACGTCCGTCAGACCATCTCAGTGAGTGAACTGCCAAAGAAAAAAAGGTGCCTGCGAAACCTGCGAGCTTCGACTTGTTTATAAACTTCTCTTGTAAAGTCGGTTAAAGTATGGCTTTTCGATTAGATGTTCCTTCAAATACTGCTGTCTCCACAACCGTCCCCCAACGAAGCTGTCACAGTTGAGAGACAAGGCGCCGAAGGGCAGAACAAATGGCTTCTCAATCTGTCAAGTGATAGCATCTGAGGGTTTCAGAACATGCTGGTATTGTGAGACAAGATCATTTTGAATGCTGTTGATTTATTTGATTTGCGTGTACTTGTAAAATTTTATAACTCTCTTCAAAACACATAATACTTTGTAGGTAGTGACTTCGGCGATTTCAGGACGTTTTAGTGTTTTCTACGAGGTAAGCACTCGATACCCAAAGCGATAGAATATGACTGATTTGGGCGGAAATGTTTTGATGTCCTCTTCGATTCAAAATTTAAAGACTATAGGTACAACCAGGCACCAAATCTCGAGTTCCTCTGCAAAGTATGTTAGAATACAACTTTATCCTACCTATTTAAAAATCCAGTATTCGTGTAGATGATTTATTTTGTCATAAATAGCATTTAAAAGTCACTGCATAACCGAACTTGCACCCCCTATTACATCCAAGCCATTTCTGCAAAATTATGACAATGGGAAGCTAAATGCACCTCTGCATCAATATCCTATGACGACACCCATTAATTTGGCGATCTTTCCGAAACATTTCACCCCCCACCATGGTATCATATAAGTATAATTTATATCGCACTAGGCAAGTTGTAGGATTGTAGGCGCCAAGGGTTTTAGTTAGATGGGACAGATATGAACGATTTGATGGAATGAGAAGAGGGACAAGTCAGTTTAGAAATTACCTACTTACTTATAGATTTTGTTATGTTATGAGTGTAGATATACGGGGTGTCAGGGACAGCCAGCTCTCTGAATACTGATAGGGTGCATGCAATCCATTAAACTGAACAAGTTTCCCCTGGGAACATATGTCAGGAAACGACAAAAAATGACAACAAACAAAAAGGTGGCTTTTACGTGTCATATAAATTATATATGTGTCTATTTATTTTTAGACATATTTTTAATTGGTTTGTGTATTGATTAAAAAATTATAAGTTAACTGTAGGTAATATTGTGCACGTTTTATCCGTTTATCTTCAATTTACTCACACTTCTTTAGGTCTGTTGTACCATTTTTTAAACGATAATTATGTGTTTTATATTTCTTTGTGTGCATTAAATTGTTAAATAAACAAACCATTCAGATATCTTTCTACTTTCATTAAAAGATTTCTTAAAAATTTGTCTAGGTATTAATATATTTCTATTATAACTTTTAATGAATTTATAACAAAGTCGGTTGCACTCTTTCACAGACTAAGGTAATAAAAAGGTCCTGCTTTGTATTTAAACAGTTCACAGACGCGACACTAGTTTAA
This sequence comes from Tuta absoluta, assembly GCA_027580185.1. Classification (NCBI taxonomy): domain Eukaryota; kingdom Metazoa; phylum Arthropoda; class Insecta; order Lepidoptera; family Gelechiidae; genus Tuta; species Tuta absoluta. Next base: position 3,230,677 of record JAQAHW010000003.1, read on the forward strand.
ATTTCAATTTTCTCCCACTAAAAGGCAACGAGACAAAATAAACTAAACAGATGCAACCCTAGTGGGATGTTTGAAACGGAGCCACAGGATACGACAATATTAAATAGCACTTCAAGGTACCCAAGAGATCAAATTAAACTGGTTTTTTGTAATAAATGTTTGAAAAACCAGTATATTTTGAAACATTAATTAGGTAACTCGGGGTACTTATAAGTTGAGAAGACTCACCCAGGACAGCAAAATAAAATATATAGGAGATGTTTTACTAGTGACCGCATCTCAGGACGGGCATGTGATAAGGAACAACTTTCTTCAAGGAACAAAGATCATAATAGGTACGTAAAAAAAAACGAACTCTCATACAAAATTGCCGATCAGCCGATTTAAGTTACTATTGAAATTCAAAATAATTTTGTCATATTTTAATATAAAATAAAATTTACGGAATACCTACCTAATTCATCCACCGATAAGGTAGGGAGTCAACATTACTTTTTTTTACTCAACATTAGTGGCCAGTCTTACTTCAGTTTCAAAGTTCCAGTAGACTAAATGGTCAACTGGGCACACTCTTCTTCACTCTGATCACATTGCAAGGAGACCATGGCATAGAATAAACGACCATATTCATCCGACAGCAAAGTTTGTGGGTGTCCTATTTTCTCTTATTTTACCTCCACCCAAAGGTTGTCGCGTAAACATGGCTAGCAAAAGTCTGCCTCTATGCATTTAAATTTCTTGTTATTATATTTGTCAATAGGTTGCATACACAATGCCTTTTTACTTACAAATTAAATGAGTACTTTTAACCTGCTGCCTTTTGTACTTACTTCAACTGTGCAGCAAGCCTGACAGAACCTCTCGTCCACCGAGCGTTCTTCCGGCTAATGACAGTGGATAAACGACGTCACTTCCGGTTAGCATTCTGCCCGATCGCGCCATTTCTTCCCTCCACGTAGCTTAGAAAAGTTGAATTGAAGAGCTGTTTTTTTAATGGAGACGTACGTTTTTGTCGTTCGCCATTTTTTTAAGTGTTTGAAAGGGGAAGTGGTTGATTTATTAGTTTCTTAGATTGCCAAGATAAATACTGAATAAAATACGGTAGGACGTAAGAACTCATCGTGAAGTTTAGTCGCGGAATTCCGCTTTGTACGAGATATGTCAATTTTTGATGTCAAATTCATCCAATGCGTTGGCGATTGAACTACCCTTAAGCTAGTGTACTTTGATACTAATACTTGAATGAATTAGTCCGTGGAAGTCCCTTCATATAAGGACAAAAAAAATACTGCAACTATTACAAGAGGTGAACCAGTCCATGAAACTGAAGAACTTTCCCCAAGAAACATGGGTTGAGAAATGAAGAATAAAAATTGAATATACAATACAAAATTTTGCTAGTTGACGAGGTAAAATTTGTATGGGAGGTCCAAATTCCTTTTTTATATTTCGACCTTTATTCCTTGGGATCTTAACCTTAAACTTTTTGGAGCTTATATTTTTAAACTCTGCATAGAAAACAATATGAACCTACAGTAATCATTAAAGTAGACATTTAAAACCCAGTTTAAGTATGTTCTTTTTCCGCAAAGTAGATGAACAAAACTAAAAACCCAGCTAAGTGTTCATTCGTAGACTATAACCAATAATCTCCCGCACAAAGAAACACAACAAAACAACGGGCTGGCAACACTAAGCTCGTTTACGTTCAAACGCGGTCATTAAAACCGCCATTTTGCTTTTTTCAATTTTTTTAATTATTTTTTCTCGCGGCTGGTCGTAACTCTTGGGAGTTTTCTTGATTTGGAGCGAAATTAACGGACTGTTTATAATTAGGAGTTCGAAAGCACATTTTGAGAGTTTTAATGTTCCGAGTTGTGATCGTTACGATTTTTTTGTTATTACGCCTTTTATGAAACAATCGAGGTCAAAATGTTGAACAAAATGATCTACCTACTGGTATTGTTTTCGATGTTCTAATCCTAACAACTAGGTTTATGGACTGTAAATTATAGCGGTTATATCATAAAAAAAGTTACATACATACACATATCAAGCCTATTATCCCTTGCGGGGTAGACAGACCGGAAACGGCCGGAAAAAAACAGACATTTACGCCACGTCTGACAAATATTTGAGGGTCATTCGGATCATTGGTTTATCGTCATAGCGACAGGTTGGCAGCCCATCGCCTAAAATTGCAATAGAAACCGTCGATTCTCTACAAAAAAAGTTAGATGCGGTTAAAGCTTTTTGACAGCGTCAAATCGTATAGGGAAATATTTTACCCATTGCCTAAAAGATCGTCTAACTTTATGTAATAACACAGTAGGTGACGTAAGAAGTTCATATTCTCAAAATATTTTGACACCTGAGTTTTTCTGTTGTCAGATTTGTTTCAAGACCGTACTCTAAGTTATTTATATACTTATATCAATAAGGTTCACTACATACATACATACACACATCACGCCTTGCGGAGTAGGCAGAGCGCAAACGGCCGCAAATTGTCTGACAAATATTTGAGGGTCATTCGGAAACTTGTGTATCGCCATAGTAACAGGTTGTCAGCCAATCGCCTAAAATTGCAATACACACTCTCGAGCCTCTACAAAAAAAGTTAGATGAGCTTTTGGCAGCGTCGAACCGTATAGAGAAATATTTTAACCATTGCATAAAAGCTCGTGTAACTTTATGTGAATAACACAGTAGTTGACGTAAGGAGTTCATATTCTCAAAATATTTTGAGACCTGTGTTTTTCTGTTGTCAGATTTGTTTAGGTTCACATTCACTGGTTGTAGTCTAGAATATTCTAGATTCCAGATTCAATAGTAATAGCTATTTTCTTACATTGTTCCAGGAACTGCTGGAAAAGCGCATCAAACAGCTGGAAGCTCAATTGGAAGAAGAAAAACGTAAAACCCAGCGGGAGCGAATGGCAGTCACCAAGCTGCAGAACAAATTAATCAAGGTAAGGTTTCTGTTTTGTTCTTCTAAGATGATCTTTACATTTGCCGAAAGAATGTGTTTAGAAATGAATACGACGCCGCACTGCCACAGATGTATGTACATCAATCAGCCTTTTGCAGTCTACCGCTGGACGTAAGTACAGAAAGAAATCTCAATAAATATCCAAATGTGCCATGTGGGGCACCAGAGCCGGCAGGCTTAGAATAGCATCACCCATTACGTGCCGTAAAAATCTAATCCAAGTAATGGGCAGCAGCATTATCTATATACTGTTATAAGTATTCACTGTTGTTTTATGCCGCCGGATACATCCCTTAGTAGATCCGCCACTCGCCAATCCACCTGCCAAGCATGGCGAGTAGTGCAAATTCCCATGTCGTTGGACCTTTTGTTGCTACTGTGGTTTTAGAATCCAAAAGCGTATGCATGTAAAAATCAATACCAACCAAACTGCCAAACGCAATATCGTGTCCAATTTTTAACAGTTATTCAGACAGTTAACAAGCTCAGAGATAAACAAAACCCCATAACAGTTAACAGGTATCCCTTTATTGGGTATCGGCGCCGCCAAGCTCGCTGGAGCAAAAAAATTACTCGAGTAGAAATTTGCAAACTCCGTTTTAATTGAACAGACTATAGCCGTGTTTATGTAGAGGTGAGCGAAGTGAAAATAAATGGAAGAGCTTGAAATGAGTAAATATTTGGATATAAATTAGCGAAAGTTTGCAATACGAATTGTTATTTTAAAGTACTCATTTGATGGGCTGAAAACCTGTCTCTATGATGCGAGGGGCGATTGGGCTGGTTGTCTTTTGTCATTTCCTGCAAAAGTTTTTAGTGGAAAGTTGTTCAGTATAATGGTCTGCATGCAACATGCAGGTAGGGCTAAGCTGCAAGCTACTACCGGGGTCCATAGGTGGCGGATAATGGAACGGCTTGGAGATATCCTTGCTAGCTGCTTTGCAGTCCCCGACCATGCAGCGGCAGAGTTTTGAGGGTGTGGTGGGTAATGACTTGGGCAGGTGTTACCCTATAAAAAGCTACGAAGATCCAATGATAGCTCTGTCAAATGGCGTGTCAGTGCCGCCATAAAAGCACGCCCCTGTGCATGGAAGCTGCGTGTACAGTAGACTCTGAGGTGGAGGTCGCAGGGACTGGTACAGCTTCGAGTCAATACCGTGACTCCGGTTGTGGACAGCGATATGGAAGGCAAAGGGAAGACCACCACATTATTATTCCCAGGAAAATCATTATGGCAGTACACACAACAAATACGGCCCTTAGTCCCCGGCAGGCCTTTAATGGTCAAAGGGTGCGAAGAATCCCCGGGTGCGATATCAAAATTGCGACATGGAACGTGCAAAGTATGTTTAAACTGGAAAAGCAACGGAATATAGAGCTAGAAATGAAAAGACTTAACATAGACATTTTGGGAATAAGTGAATCAAGATTAAAAGGCAGTGGTATAGAGGACCTGGGTGATACGGTACTTTACTATAGTGGCAAGGATGACAGGAAACACCAATACGGAGTCGCTTTAATGATTAAAAAAGAACTTAAATCAGCTGTTTTGAACTACCTGCCAGTGTCGGATCGCGTGATGTTGCTTCAACTTCGAGCTAGACCAATTAACATCAACATTCTGCAAGTATACGCCCCAACTACAGGACATAGCGATACAATCACAGATAACTTCTATGAAGAGGTTGGACAAACCATGACTAAATTAAAGAAGGGAGACTGTACCATTGTGCTAGGCGATTTTAACTCGAAAGTTGGCGAAGGAACCGTTCAGGACATAGTAGACGGTTATGGTCTGGGAGTGCGGAATGATCGAGGCGATCGACTTGTTCAGTTTTGCCAAGAGGAACAACTTGTGGTCACAAACACTTACTTTAAGTTGCCGCCACGTCGTCTTTACACTTGGACCTCGCCAGCACATTCACCTACACACATAGTTAGAAACCAAATAGATTACATCCTTGTTAGTAAAAGATTCCGCAACAGCTTCAAATCAGTAAAGACCTATCCTGGAGCGGACGTTGGCTCCGATCATAATGTGCTTGTGGCTGCAGTATCTATTCGACTTAAGAAACTTATTCCACCTAAAAATAGGCCTGGCATTGATGTCTCTAGACTTCGAGAGGAGAAAATCAGGGAATTATTTCATGATCAACTTAATTGTAATTTTCAGGAGCTGCAGATGTGTGATACAGAATTGTCTGAACGTCCCACAAAAACTTGGGCAGACCTTAGAGATGTCCTTGTCGAAACATCCAAAGAAATCCTTAAACCATTAACAACAGTGAAAAAGAAGGATTGGGTCTCACACGAAATATTGGACCTAATGACAAAGAGACGAGAAATGAAAGGCCAAGATTCCAAAAAATACAAAGAGTTGCATAAGGAAATTCATCATAAGTGTATTACGGCCAAAGACAACTGGGTGTGTGATATATGCTCCGAGATGGAGACGCTAGAGAAAAAACATGATTACTTTAATCTCTACAAAAAGATCAAGATGTTTTTAGGAAACAAAAAGAGCATCACTCCACATACACTTATAGATAACAACGGTAGAATTATGATGACCACACAAGAAAAACTTAAACTTTGGGAGGAGTATATTGAAGCGTTGTTCCATGACACGCGTTCAGTCATTTTTGAAGAATCTTCTGAACACACTGGTCCCCCAATAACAAAGAGTGAGATCAGTTATGCCATCAAGTGTGCGAAAACGCGTAAAGCAGTTGGACCAGACGAGATACCAAGCGAGGTCTTTAAACACATTGACTACGATAATTTAGACATTGTCGTCCAACTTTTCAACGAAATTTATAATACTGGATGCATCCCGATAGATTGGTTAAAATCTACCTTTGTTACTTTACCGAAAATCAGTAATGCAAAGAAATGCAGTGACTTTCGAACAATTTCGCTTATGAGTCACATGTTGAAGATTTTTCTGAAGATAATTCACTCTAGAATTCACACAAAAATTGAAGATAAAATCTCAGATACACAATTTGGCTTCCGAAATGGTCTAGGAACGCGTGACGCATTGTTCGGTTATCAAGTACTAATGCAACGTTGTTGGGACATGAACCAAACTGTGTATATCTGCTTTATCGATTATGAGAAGGCATTTGATAGAGTACAACACCAAAAACTCATTGAAATTCTTCACAATACTGGAATTGACTCAAAGGATATACGAATCATCCGTAATTTGTATTGGCAACAGACGGCAAATGTGCGGGTAGAGCAAGCACTATCGAATGATGTGAAAATTTTGCGTGGAGTCCGACAGGGCTGCATACTTTCGCCAATCCTCTTTAACATCTACGCTGAAACAATTTTTTCCGAGGCACTAGAGGATGCGGTTGAAGGAGTAGTGATCAATGGACAACATTTGAGCAATATACGATACGCCGATGATACCATAATTTTAGCTACTACTTTGGAAGACCTGCAGAATCTTGTAGACCGTGTAGAAAGTATCAGTGCTGCCTATGGCCTTAATATCAACACCAAGAAAACTAAATTTATGATGGTTGGACGTATACCACAAACAAACCGCTCAATTTTAAAAGTCAGAGGCCAACCACTCGAAAGAGTGCAATCGTACAAATATCTCGGTTGTATCGTAAATGAACAATCAGACCATAGCATAGAAATAAAGTGCCGCATCGAACAGGCGCGAAGTGCATTTGTGAAAATGAGCGACCTTCTCTGCAACCGGTCTCTTCAAGTGTCTACGCGAGTCCGCTTAGCACGTTGCTACGTTTTTTCCATCCTTCTGTACGGATCCGAGGCTTGGACATTAACAGAAGCTATGGCAAAGCGAATACAAGCATTTGAAATGTGGGTGTACAGACGTATGCTGAGGATATCGTGGACGGACAAAGTGCGAAATGACATAGTGTTGCAGAGAATGAATAAGAAGCTTGAAGTTCTCAACACTATCAAGAGGCGAAAATTGGAATACTTTGGTCACATAATGCGGAATGAAAAGTATAAACTCCTGCAACTTATTATCCAGGGAAAAATTCAAGGCCGCCGACTACCAGGCAGACGTAAAATATCTTGGCTCAAAAACCTAAGAGAGTGGTACGGAATGAGTACCAGGTCGTTGTTTCGAGCGGCTGTAGACAAAGTGAAAATTGCTATGATGATCGCCAACCTCCGGTAGGGAGATGGCACCCGAAGAAGAAGATGCAACCTATACGTATTCGGAAGGCTATCTCTTACACCCTGTATAATATTGAACATACATACACATATCACGCCTTGTGGGGTAGGCACAGGTTTGACGGCCGTAAAATATGGTCGATATCGCCACGTATGACAAATTGAGGGCCAGGCATAGTGGCAGGTTGTCGGCCTGTCGCCTAAAATTTCAATAAAAGTCTTCTGTGCTGTAACAACAATCTGAATATTATTTTACAGGTAAAATTAAAGCTTTCTGAAATAGTCGTGATTGCCGTGTGCCGGCTATGATTGGGGGAGAGCCTTAATTAATTGAAGCAAAATATTGACAAGTGACGCTTAATTAAGGGCAAGACATAGAAATTCGTTTCAAATGAAATTAGTTCTTTGATGAACTTCATAGATCTAATATTAATGTTATATAAACAGGTTACAGAATAGAATCTGTCAAATTCCGCTTTTATGTTTCAAGGTTCAATTTGTTTCATTATTTTTTTGCTTACTCTTTAGGTAGGTACTCATTTTGTTTTTCATTCCAAATTTACATTTAGTTTTTTTATGTATATAGCACAAAAAATATGACGAGACCAACTCACGCTAATAAAATCGTTGATGTCAATTTATGCAATATGAATTCTGCGACTGAACTTCATGCAAAGCCGTTGCATCCTAAGTTCCAGACGCAATAACTTTCAGACCTTTTCCTTCTAGAGTTTGCTAATGTAAAGGTTGCTAAGGCGTTTTTCACACTTGCCATCCGTCGATGCGTATGCGTATGCCTATAGGCATCCTTAAACGCACCGTATCCGTATTTATATGGAAATACGATCGGAATTCGCGATATAATTTCTTCTGATAAACGCATGCGGTACGGTGACGATAAGTGGGAGAACCGCCTTATGCTTCAAATGTAACAGGTATTTATTTTATTTGCTAATTTGACTATTTATTTTTCTATTCCATAACAATGTATTCCCCTTAATGATTTAGTAGGTATCTGTAACAACTCGATACCTATTACCTACTGTCAGAGTAATTGTTCAATCGGAGAAGCAATATTTAACGAAGGAAAGGATTATTTCTCCCCAAGAGGAGAAAAATCCAATTAACTCCCTTGAGATTGAGGAGCTGTCACAAAATGTATTTTGAAGGATTTGAAATTATTTATACAAATGCAGTTTGTAAATATTTGGGGTTTTCAGTAGTGCCTTTTGAGATTGTACCTATCATGAATACTCAGAATTTTAATATGTGTACGCACTATGCAATTTGACTGTCATTTAGTATGGAAAATCTATTTCCTTTTTCTTATTTAATTAAAGTGCTTGATTTCCTTAAAAAAATAAACATTGACCTTACTTACTACTTACTAGATACATGTGACATCATTAGGCCGCATGTTAAACAGCTAGGCCGTTAACCCAGTATGAAATAGACTTTAGACAAGGCCCACCATTTTATCATATCAAGAGTACCAAGTCAGTAATTCTATAAAGAACAAATGTACACACACTTCTGGGCTCTTGAGATTTGGTCTTAGTTTTAAACCCTCAAAAGGTTTGAAAGCTTCACGATTAGCAAGTGTTCCCTTATTTCTCAATTTCTTTTATTGTTCTGCTTCTGAAAATCAGTCTATAGGGAGTCTCGCATTGCAGCGTGCAGCGATAAATTGATTGGTTGGTATTCTTTTTATTATTGCCTTGTGTAGGTATTCATGTTGCTACAATCTGACAGCAGACTTGTTTAAAGAATGACATGCATACCAGCATTTTTAAATTTTAGGAGCGAAATTGGAATGTATTTGTGGATAAGGCAACTTACCCACTTGTCGTCCGTCGCTGCATATTTTCAAGGTACCGTAGCGCGTTTACGGATGCGCACCGTAACGCACCGTCGACGCTCCGTAGCCGTAAATGTATGGGAATAAGATCGGACTTAGTAATTGTCTTTCGTTTGACAGACGCATGCGTTACGGTGTGTTAAAAATACTCAGCGACTGACGAAAAGTGGGAGAACTTTAATAGTTCGGTTCAGATTGTATGGAAAATTACAACTTACGTGGAAAACCTTTGATGTCATATTCTAACATACGAACGCTAAATAACATCTGTGTGTCGATCAGTCGCAGAGTATCGCAGTACCTAAGAAACTTCAATATTTTCTATTTTTAATTGTTTATTTTTGTCCTTTGGGACCGCTTCGTCTCAATGCGCTTGCAATCAGTTCTCCATGAAAGAAGTGCATACAATGCATTTCTGCTTTAACCCGGCGGGAGTGTGGTGACAAAAAGTTTATTAAAGTATGTGGCGGGGTGTGACATACCCCAATACAAAACAAAAAATTTTATAGGTTTTTCACTAAAATATTATAAAATGCTGCTGAATATTATATAAGGGGATTATTATGATGTTATAAAAACAAATACATTATGAAGATTCTTTGTATTTTAGTTATTTCACTTAAGAGATCTAAGGCACTCGTTTTTGGTAACAAAAATAATAATCCTCTTTTTAGAAAATCACAAAAATTAAAAAGTGTTATCTGAACAAAAAAAAACTCAAGGAACTTATAAAACATGAGCTTTTACATAAAGTAAAAATATAAAACCTTGAAAAATAATTTAGTAACACGTTAGAAATTTTAATCAAAATCAGCACAAGTTTTGCAAGAAAAAATGCATGTTCTAGACATATGGCTTTTCTACAGCCAGTACATGCATATTTTTTTTTTAGTAAGGTGCATAAACACTGATGCGACGGCGACGTGTTCTATGGCTGATAGAGGGATATCATCATCCGAATCCCATTCACTGCTCCTTTCCGCGTAGTCGACATTTATCTCCTGTGTGTCAGATTCACGTTTGTGCTCACTGCAATGATCAGGTACTTCTGAACAACTTGATTCATCAGAAGAATGTTCTAGAACTTCATCCAGCAATGACATCAGCCGTCTTTCATCATTTTCCACTGACATTTTTATTCATAACTTAAAAAGAAAGCAATAATTAGCTAAAAAGCCAAATTAAACGCTATACTAACTTGACACAAAATGTATACATGAACTATGTGGCGGGGTGTGACCTACCCCACGGACTTTTGCACATGTGTATTCCAAGCGCTGGCCGGCGCAACACTGTGTTCACGCTATTTTCCCCTTCCACAACCCCTGCCCTCCAGCTACACAATACCTCTAAAATGTTACATGGCAAATAAAAAAGATATGCATATGTAAACAGTATTCGGGGTATGTTATACCCCACCACACTCCCGCCGGGTTAATAAAAACAACAGAACGAAGAATAGGAGAGATATATTCAGCAATTGATAGACGTTTTTTATATGTAAATTGATTGCCATACAATTTGTGAAAGGAGAGAGTCGTATGTGTGCGTTTGATTGTTTTTATCCGTACTAATATTATAAATCTGAGAGTTTGTGTGTGTGTATGGATGTATGTTACCTCTTCACGCTTAAACGGTTTGACCGATTTCGTTGAAATTTGGAACACAGGTAGAGTATAACCCGGAATACATAGGCCACTTTTTATCGCGGGAAAACAACTTTAACCACGGGAAAATGCTGGGCAGAAATCTAGTACGTCTATAAATAAGCTTCTTATCTCTATCGATAAGTTATCATATAATCGTCTCATAATGTAAGAAAGGGTTAAAGTATCCAAGTATGACGAAAAATGTTGACCTGTTCTATTTTGTAATGAGGATCATGTGATCATCAATGTATCTACAACTATGAATGCAAATATCACAATTATAAACATGCGATTTTTGTGACTAATTACACGAACAGTATTTATTGTATTGTATATAGGGCATTGGCTCTTGAACCTAGACATACGACAATATTATTTGAAACTATGACTTTGGCAATTTTGGCGTACAAAATCAATTAAAATTATTTATTATCAATCTTCAATACAGCATGAACAAGTAAAAAAATACGAACACAAATGGTAGAACGTTGTAATATACCGTAGATATGAATATTAATGCAAACGTTATAATTACTTACATGAAACAGTTACTGTTAATATTATTCAACTGTTAAGATGAGCCTCATAACTATAATTGTAATAAAAATACTAATAACCATTTTAAAACTTATAAACTACAACCCTTGACCAATTTAGGTTTACGCGGCGTACTTGTTAATTATTTGGTAGAGAGTTAAGCCTTCTACGTTTCGTTACCTACATCATGAGTGATATTTGTTCGTTTAATAATAAAACCAAGACATATTTTACAAGAGTGTAACTTTAACTACTACACCATGGAGGCAAGCTATAAGCAGTTACTCAAACACAGACAGACAGCAAGCAAACTGGACGTTGGCTGTTTGTGGACGGGTGCGAAGTTTGATTCCCGGGGCGGTCAGTCACGACCGTCACGACTACACGATACGACAACTTTAATAAATACCGAAGCATGAACTTGAAGTTAAAGTTGTTGTTAGTTGTTTAGGCAAACATGGAATGCGACTTCTGGCTAGGCCATAGATATCTAAAATAAGATGAAACGCAATGCTAACAGCGGTGAACTATAGATATGGATTCGGAAGTCTACATTTCTCCATGGAAAAGTCTTTTTTCATTGGCTTAAGAAATTTCTAGCTCAGAAAACTAAAATTTCACATTACACTCCACTTGTAGAAGCTATCACTTTACTACTTTGCACAAAGACATAAATGAAAATAAGAAATTTAAAACATTTTGAAGTAGGCCCGGGATTGAACCCGGGACCTAGACCATAGTTTTTGAACAAAGAGAATGTACGAAAGATGCTTAAATATTCATTACTAAAATTAAAACTTTCTTCACTATTCCCTCACCTGCAACTAATGAAGAACTAAATAAACAAACTAAGTTTATTGCACATCATTACTAACCATCACACGAACGCTTATAGCAGCTTCATCGAAGTAATAACTCTTGTAACTATGCTACAAGCATACCGTTTCAGGAGTAACTCCCTACGGCAGGGTTTCTCAAACTTTAAGAAATATTAGGTACAATTAACATTACCCACCAACTTGTTGGTGTAGGAAACCTAAAGCAATCTTGACACTGGCAGTACTAGTGATGTAACGAAAGTCACTTTTTTAACAATATTATTAACATGCAAATTTTGACATTCGCGAATGCGAATGCAAATATTCAGATGTTGGCTAATTTGCGCTTATTGTCTATGGTTTGGCGGCAGTCCCGTGTCGAACACGAATTCGTTAGGACGAGGTGCAATCCTTTTGCATCTTGTTCCATGAATTACCGAGTAGATCCGAATAAATCTAAACTAAATCCGATGTGTCACACCACTAAGGTCTACTTGTTTAATAAAAACAAGTGATTTTAAGGTTCGTGTCAATTAATAACATTAGTAAATCAATTTCTCCTTTTTTGATTTTCACTTTATAAACCTTACATCGGCTGCAAATTTAAAGATTTTCTAGTGTTCATATTCGCAAAACATTTCCACAAACCTTGCGAATGCGAATATCCAAAAATATGCGAATGCGAATATTTGTTACATCACTAGGCAGTAACTATTGCCTTCCCGATAAATGCAATGTGATTATAAGTCTGTCATCATCATCATATCATTAAGCGTATTGTCTGAATTTGTGCAATATAGTAAAATGATTACAGTCCAGTGAATCGGTCATTCTGTTGTAGCTGAGCTTTTAAGGATTCCTACAGTTAGTATAATTAATTTGTTAAATAATGTCCTAAATTCAAGATATAAATTCTCCTTACTTGCCTTAAATTAGTGCTGTCACTTTCCGTCAAATAGGTTTAGAAAAAGATAGGTGATATCTAAGTCCTGTCATTTTAAAAACGTCAATGGTTTTTTCGCATTTTCTAGTCATTTTAGTCGCCATTGTTTTGATCGTCGCCTTATTTTGACAGAAAACACGTATTTTGCATGAAATTATAAGACATGACACGACTTAGATATCTCCTATCCTTTTCCAACCTATTTCAAGGAAAGTGACAGCAATAATTTAAGGCAAGTAAGGTAAATTTATATCTCGAATTGAGGGCTGACTATTTTACACATTATGTGACACAGTCACAGAAAAAGAGATAGAAATGTTACTATCTCTAAAATAACTTTTGTTTAAATTATTATAGTTTTTCAAATTGTGAGTACTGTCATAAATGTAAAGTAGTAATTTAAAGAACTCATCAGTGTCAAATAAAAAATAGTTTTACGATTGTCTGTATTGAATTAAAAAAATATCTTGGTAAGTACTAAAGTAAGTACTAAACTATAATTTCATCAAATATCTGACTAGAACAGAAGACAAGATAATCTTATGAAAATTATTCACACTTTGAGAATCGCTGGATCACTTGAGCATGTCTGAAGCAAAACGCCAGACGATATATGAGGGAAAGTTTAAATTTCACCCATTTGCACGAACCTACTTCAGTTGGTACAGATTAAACTTACACTGATTGTAATGTGTTCAGTATTTGGGATTCTGTAAGCGCTTTTCTTTGTTCCCATGAAAGAAGGATTAAACTACGAAATTGTAAATTTTGTATAGGATTTTTTTTAATAACATGACACTTGGTGTAGATATTGACTACCACGCCAAGGGCCGTGGGCTCGATCCCCACAAGACACAAATATTTGTCAAGTTGTTTTCTTATATTTGTGTTCAGTCTGGATGTTTCTATGTCAATTATGTATTAATTTACAAAAAAAGTAAATAAGTATTAATATCAGCTATCTAGTTCCCATAGTGCTATGCTTAGTATGCGCTGTGTGAAATGTCTAGGAAAAGAAAAAAAACCGTTTTGGCGCTGCATGCTCTAACCTCTGAGCCATCATCGTCTGTTCATTGTACGACGATGAAACTAACGGCTTTAATGGGGATGAAGACTCAAAGCTTATCGCATATAATAATGGCAGCAGACGCGACTGTGCCTTAACGTATCAATAAGAAACAACTAAACTTTGGCATTGACAAATTTTCGACTAATCACAGAGAAAAATCGAGAGCGGTGCCATTGGTTAGCTACTTATTGAACATGAATTTTGTGACGTTACAAGAAAAAAGAATACTACAATTCAAGCTACGGTAGGTATTGTACCTACTCCGAAAGTAGTGTGTTCAAATCACAATTGCATGAAATTTTCGGTTTTACTTTTGTAAAAGAGTAGCTTGTGTAGGGAAGACTAAAGTTGCACGATTAAATTGTAAAGCCTTCAGGCCTTTCTTCAGGCAGACGGCGAACTGGCCACTTTAAACTTAAGTGTCTAGAATCTAAACGAAATTGTATAAAATATAACTAGACCGTGCTTAGCGGTAGAAATATAGTCTGATAAGTTCAATAAGTACCTATTACAGTACAATCAATAACTTATTTTTGCTTCACATTTTTTATCTGTAATCATTAGAATCACTAGGATCGGGGGCCAAAATAAACCTACGTGAAGTTCCGCCCTAAACTTTTAGATTGTATGGGATAATACAGATCTTTCATGTCATATTTAACAAACCAAAACTCAACTTTACATGTAGTATGCTTTTGAATTATGCTTGCCTGCCAAAAATCTGCTTTGCCTCAGTAAAATTGAAAATATATGAAAAAAGAACGAGCAATTCGAATAATTTGCAGCTGCATACTTTCAACTTTGCAGCCAGACATGTACTGAAGCCATAAACAAATCGTACACAATGAACTAATCAAAGTTCCAGGCGTTGTCTGCATGTCGGCATCGCATAGTTCACTAAAACAAACAAACAAACAGACATTTGTGCAGTTTATACGCGTACTAGGCATTAGAAATCGTTGACATTGCTGCCACGACCTGCGAGGAGATCAGCTGGAAGGAATTTGCAGGATGTAGATAAGAAAGATTGGATGTGACTCAGGCAAATTGTTAGTTTTGAGATATTACATTGAACCAAATTCTAGCCTTACATAATTAAAGCAAAGGCGATGGGAAGAACCCACCCACCTAAAATTGAACCGTAACTACCCACAATAGATTTCAAAACCAATTGTTTTTTTTACATGCTCTGCCCGTTAAAGTGTTAAAATAACCAAAGATTATCTGGAAGCAAATTCCTTCCGAGATATGACCGCCCTAAAGCAAATTAGTTTAAGTTTTTTTAGTACGTATCTGTTATATTTAATGCCCAGTGACATGAATTGAGTTTGATGATTTAAGTAGCTTATGAAAGCGACTTTACCTAGAATTGTGAATCCGAATATAAGTTTCCTTGTTTTTGTTTAGATATTTCAGTGGTCTGCCTCATGTGTTTCTGACTACATCTATCCAAAGTTGTCATGCATTCAAGCTTGCAAAATTTTCCTTTCACGGTAAACGCTTCCCACCTCATCGAATAAGCTAATTTATCTTAATTATGTTTACCCAACAATCAAAGCGCGCGATTTGTATCTTTCGTCCTTTCATCGCACATCACAGCGCAACAAATCGTCAAGGGAACTGTGTAATGAATCAATCTCACCGCTAATTGACCGCGGAGCCGGGCGGTATGCGTGTGCGCAGCTCGCGTTGCTCCTGATAGGGTTGCCAACTCATCATCAACAGTTCACAGTCTACTGCTAAACGTGGGTCTCACCCTTTAAGGTATTTGTAATAAACAACACACTTTACAGGCGGGTTGGTGCGCACAGGTGTTGTATCTATTTCATGCTGCTGCCTCTCTCTCTCCTTGGCAATGATTATTCCCATCTGTTATTGGGGTAAACCTTTCTGGTTTTCTCTCTCCACTTCGCTCTGCCTGTTTAATAGATATCCTGATTCTTCTTTTACGACATTTGCGGCTAGAATCTCTTTGACGCAGGAGGTATATCCAATAAATACCACTCATGCAGGAATGCCGAAAGCTATAATTATGATTTTCTCTCTGAGAACGTCGATAGTTTAGTACACTTTAGTTCATGAACATCTTAAATAGATGCAGTTATTCTGTTGACAAGGATTTTTGACATCTTCTGAGACATATTTATTTAAGCATTGAACTTTTATTAGTGCAATAATGAACTTCGAAATAGGTATAAAGGTACTAAGGTATCTGAAAAATCTGGTTTTACGAAAAAATCTTGATTCTAAAGATTGCTGGACACAAAAATTGGGTTCTAAATATTTTTCAGTCAAATTAACACAATTGCGTAGCAAGCTACACGCAGGTGCTTGGCAGCCCTATTCTCGCATCTCGCATCTCAAAGGCGAAGCGGCGCGCGCGCCGGAATGCGTGCGAATGCAATTAGATGGTCCTTCGAGCCGGATGTTTCGCGTTACTCCCCAACGTCCGTCGAAGCGACGTTTGCGGTTCCATATTCAAACGCGAAACTGTGACGTATCGTCGTCACAGCAAACGTCAGTTCTGAGTGACTGCGTTTCGTTGACCAATGATTTAGATAAGTCGTAAGTAGAGTCAAGTTAGAAATTATTTCAAAGGTTGTATTGGAGTGTTAAGGTGGACTTTAGTTTGCCGGTATAAGAATGCAATAAAGTTGGAAGTGGTCCAGGCAAGATCCCACCTAAATATTTGCATCGTGCGATTTGTTTTGATGTGCGCACGCGCCGACACACCTGCGTTCGTTAATCACCGTGTTTTTGATGTCATATAACGAAACGCCACATTGAACAGTAATGAGTTCCTTATTCAAATTCAATAAATTTTTCAGGTACCTTCATCACGCCTTAATCCCTTGTGGGATAAACGACCTTTACGACAAATATTTGAGGATCGTTTTAAAAATAATAATTCACTACAGTCGGTCGCCTGAAATTGTAATACGATCAAATTCTATAAACCATGGGAAAGTAATGAGGTGATGCCATTTAAAGCCGGCCGCATGTGGAAAATTTGCAGATAAAATAAATAAAATGGTACTTTCAATTAAACCTGCAATTTTTCGCTACATAACTTACTTACTTTTTTGTTGTTGTTTCTGTTAAGTTATTTCAAATAGGTTTAATTTACAGACTTGAAAACTCGTAAGGGTTAAACCACTAATTTAAAAGCTTACATGAAACTAGTCTCTTACGTCATATTATCGCAGTGTAACAATCAGTAGAAGATAACACAATAATCGTAACGTATCCAAACTAATCAAACTTGGGATATTCAATTAGCAGTGATGTCGGGTGACCCAAGGGCTCGAAGCCCTTATTGAAGAGACAAGATCTTTACGTCTTGCCCTTCTGTTAGATATGTCCTCCATACAACACAACAATCGTAGCAGATTTTGCAACAATTGATTGTATACCTATACCTACACGACTAAGGCGAAAAGTTAAGACATACATATATACACATATCACGCCTATAATCCCTTGCGGGGTAGGCAGAGCGTAAACGGCCGCAAAAAACGGACTTTTACGCCACGTCTGACAAATATTTGAGGGTTGTTCGGAACATTGCGTATCGTCATAGTGACAGGTTGTAAGCCCATGGCCTAAAATTGCAATACACCCTCAAGTCCATTAGTCGCCTCTTACGACTCCTACGGGAAAGAAATGGGGTGATGCTATTGGGGGTATTATATATGTTTTTGAAAGTTAAGAGTGTTATAATTTTGTTAATTAGTAAAAACGAATAAAATAAATGCTGTTGATTCATTGCATAAATATTTCCATTGGTAAAACCATTTGTGATTGCGTATGGTTAAAAAATTATCTTACGTTTTATAGTGATTGTTTGGAACTTTGTTATAATATAATAATACTGATAAATAATTTTTATTTTCAGGTAAGATGCGCTGGCAGCTTTTTTTTAATGAAGTAAGTATTGGGCTCTACCTTTGTAGTTCAGTCGCGGCATTTTTTCGTTTAAGATTGTTTAAAATAATATAATGTTTAAAATAATATAGGTTTAAGCGATAAATTGTAAATTTATTAACGAGAATAATTCTCTTTTATTAATAAAGTCTTATATTTAATGGGGTGTATGGGACGGTGTACTGAAAACTTAGCTGGCATGATCAGACCGTCGAACTGAACAACATTTTCCTTTAAACCCTGTATGCCAAAGATTTACCGCGCAACTCGTTGTAATTTAAAGAGAAAACTACACAATTGAACCCTAGACTCGAGTGGAATTTGCGTTTATGTTATATGATTTGTGCATTTATAAGTCTTGCAAAAAAAATATAGCTAATAAATAACCAAGTAAGCTATTTTAAGATTGATTCATATTATTCAAATCTGCTTTCAAGAGCTTTTCGTTTTCCAAGTACAAAATCCTTGTAAATTCCAACGCCAAAGAGTTTTCTACGCCGTTGTTACTTACAGCCACTCGAATGAACGTTGAAAATCCAAATAATATAAAACTTCAGCTTAAAAACGCGCTGCAACATAAATACTTTGCATTTCTGCAGCTTCTCGCTTTGAATATGAAATAAGGCTAGTGTGCACAGATTGAATAAAACCGGCTAAGTGCGAGTCGGACTCGCCCACAGAGGGTTTTCTAGAATGCATAAGTGAATGTGGTCGAACTACTGAGGTATAATCCCAGATGCTGCTTTTGAGAATAAGACGAGATGCATTCTGAGAACGTTAATGTTTAAAGTCAATAAGTCAGTTCAAATTAATAACCTACCTATTTAACTTACTTTAGCATAATATCGGCTTTTAAGTGTTTAAACTAAGCCCGCATAATTAGATTGAGAAATTGGTGATGTTTCTATTTTTAACATTAAGTCTGGTCACACTCTGTAAAAAAACAAAAGCTGTAGAAAGAACGTTGAAGGAGTACTTAATGAAAACAATATATTAACACTGGTATGTACCCACTAACAAAAGAAAAGCTTTAAATATTTCAGCAGAGAAGTACTGACATCTAAGTTTTTATTATGACAATTCAAACGAATTTCTTACTTGATTTTATTTTGGTACAAAATAATCAATTCTTATTACAATGTTTTATTATAACTTTTACACACCTGCTCAAAGATAGAGTCTTGTTTGTTATTTCTATGGTTGAGTAAAGATATTTAAGTCAATATGATAATTCAGACGGAATTATCCATTGCTGTGCATTGTATCAGAAATATGACAATATGGCGGAAAAATCTTTGTCATATCCAAACAATTTGAAATTCTATGACTAAAACACGAAGCAAGAGTAATCCCATAAAAATTGATTTATTTGCGGTATTTATTAATTTTTAACCTCTAGACATATCCGTAATCCGTAATTTCCGTAATTATATTTTAGATCTGAGTTTGTGTGTGTGTGTATTTTTGTTACCTCTTCACGCTCAAACGGATTGACCGATTTGGATGAAGTTTGGAACATAGGTTGAGTATAACCTGGAATAACACATAGATTACTTTTTATCTCGGTAAAACAACTACTACCACGGGAAAATGAGTGGCAGCGGGTAAATCGCTGGGCGGAAATCTAGTATGGAATTAAACCTAGATACGCGTTTATAAGATACTAGCGGCCCGCCCAGCGGTTTCACCCGCTGCTAACTGATTTCCCACAGGAAACAGACCTTCTCCCGACATAAGTTATACATACATAAAAACCTTCCTCTTGAATCACTCTATCTTCTAAAAAAACTTCATCCAGATCCGTTAAGTGGTTTTGAAGATTTAAGCATACAAACAAACAAACAGACAGGGACAGACGTGAGAAGCGACTTTACTTTAAATTCCTTTTTTTTTATTCCCCCAAGGGATGAAAAGGGGGTGAAAAGTTTGTATGAAAGATCGTTTTCTTAAGTGTGATCCGTTTCAAAATTTGTGATTAGACTTATGACTTAAATAATTAAACACGTGTTTCAGTATATTTGAAATTTTAACCCTTAATAGGGTCATACGGGGGTTTAAAGTTTGTATGAAAGTTCGTTTTTTTAAATGAATGTGATCTGTTTTAAAATTTGTGATTAGACTAATAACTTAAAATAATTAAACACGTGTTTCAGCATTTTTGAAATTTTATCCTTTAAATGGGTGAAAAGGGGGTTAAAAGTTTGTATGAAAGTTTTTTATCTTAAATGTAATCTGTTTCAAAATTTCTGATTAGACTCATAACTTAAAATAATTAAATACGTGTTTCAGCATTTTTGAAATTTTAATCCTTAAAGGTGTCAAAAGGGGGTCAAAAGTTTACTACCAGTTGGGCTACCCGTTTTCCCATGGGAACGTGACAATTTCCCGGAATAAATTATACTTATAAACCTTCCTCTCAAGTTACTCTATCAAATAAAAAAAACCGCATCAAAATCCGTTGGGTAATTCTAAAGATATAAGGAGACACCAAACGGGAAGCGACTTTATTTTATACTATGTAGTGATGTTACTTAGTTTTCATATAATATGACGTAGTCAAACGGTTTAAACACGGCATGTCATATATATATATATACATTTTTAAATACGATTTGTGTTTATTTGTGTTCTGCTTTCAAAAGCCCATAAACTTGAACAACTTTGAATAAAATCTGGGTGAAAATTACATAAATATTAATATTTGGACCACGCGAATGAATTTTCAACAACAAACTGTATACTTCTATACTGTAATAGAATGAATTTTCAACAACAAACTGTATACTTCTATACTACATACTCCTTGCAGGACCAATAAAATTAATTATTGTTTTCTTACGGAAATATATTTGCTTTTGTAGCCATGTTCATTCACCCTTTAAAAGGTACACGATATTTTTCATAACACACTGTATAGGTAGGTAATTGTCATATCTAGAAACTCACTTGACAGAAGGCACGAGCCACAAACATGATGTTTGTCAGATAAAGACAAGTGATATATATTTTTAGGGTTCCGTATCTCAAAAAGGAAAAAGGGAACCCTTTTAGGATCACTTTGTTGTCCGCCCGTCTGTTACCATTCTTATCTCGGGAACGTGTAAATATGTTTAGTTGCAATTAAAACCATATACTTAGTACCTTGGCCGATTGTGATTGTAAGAAATTAAGCTCTAAACTTAGTATTGAAAAATACGAGCCGTTTATGCTGTAAAAAGCTTGTTTTTGACCCAGGCAAGGAAATCAAAATTGCCGTGACTATGGGAATACAAGTTAAGGAAAAAGTCCAGAAAATTGGTATATTTTTAATATGGTTGTTAGGGGGCTGAAAATACACAAAATTTTTAAATTGAGTTCGAAACCCTCGGTGGCCGAGTCTAACTCGCACTTGGCTGGTTTTTTCAATATTTATCTTTGAGACAATTTCATTGTTTTCAAATAAGGTGGTTGAGTGCCTTTTACAGCTTACACATTTGCTAGGCGATGTTGCGGTTTTTTACAGACAATCAATATTCACACCGCATGCAGCAGTGCGATTATCTTCTTTAACACCGGACCGAAATATAGCAACATTGTGTGGCAAATGTGCGAACCACCTTTCTCAGATATAAGGTGTTTGACACATGTGAGCACGTGCCACGATAAGTATCAATAACTTGAATCCAATTCAAAATGTCAAAGCCTTAACAAAATTAGCCTACAAGATTGAATTAATTCGCTACCTGAAATCGCAAACATATTGTTTTCTAATAAGATGGATGGGTATTTTTCTTAGATCTTGTCACGTTAATGATCGTCATCATTTTCGTGGTACTAATATATCCATGCATGGCACCATGCAGATACGTTTTTGCCAAAGGATTTAAACGAGATCCTAATACTGAGACACAGCGGTCTGTCTGTCACCAGGCTTTATTTTATGAACCGTTGTAGAAAGTTGAAATTTTCACAGGAAATGTATTTCTGTTGCAGCTTTAACAGCAAATAATTACCTGCTGAAAATAAGAAAAAATAAGTTAAAAATAATAAACTTTTTCTTGTATTTGTCGATAACGATACAACGGCGGTATCTCATGAACCGTGACAGTTAGAAAGTTGAAATTTTCACAGATTATGTATTTTTATTATCACTCTAATAAGAAAACAGTAGTATAACAGAAATATTTAAGCCGTATCCTATACAACATACATAAATCTATTTGTATTTCTTATGGAAAATGGTACACTTCATGCTCGAATCTGACTCGCACTTGACCCTTTTTTTCTAAGTCATCGTGCCCAATATGCGATTAATTTTTTAGATACAAACTGCTACTAATTGATACCATTTCCTAAGGTATACAAAAAGAGTTATAAAATTTTATTAAACTGACCACACTGAAAATAACAGGTTGTAACACAGATGGATTAAAAAACCACCTAGCGACGGTCGATGACGCAGTGGTAGTGCGACTGCATACCAGTTCCAGGTTTGATTCTCGGTGGGGCTCTCACAAAAATGATATTATCACTTTGTAAATTCGTTCTTAATCAGGACATTGAGCTGAATCACCTGATTGTCAATAAGAAAGATGGTTTCGTGCTTCGAAGGGCACGTTAAGTCTTCGGTCTTAGTTGGTGACTATGATTACTTAGACGGTGGTCGTTAATCAACCATGTCAGAGACCTAGGCGATTCAAAAACTCTTGACACCAGC
The DNA here is from genome assembly GCA_027580185.1 of Tuta absoluta. Classification (NCBI taxonomy): domain Eukaryota; kingdom Metazoa; phylum Arthropoda; class Insecta; order Lepidoptera; family Gelechiidae; genus Tuta; species Tuta absoluta. Next base: position 3,253,333 of record JAQAHW010000003.1, read on the forward strand.
GTTCATCGGGTCGTTAGTCGACTGGGTGTCCCGCACGAAGGGAAGAAAAGCGTTGAAGTTAGTGAACTTATATCTTTAAATATGTCCTGATACTAAGGTAAAACAATAAACTAAAGCCAACTCGTAAAACCTGTAAAAACTTACTTTTCTACGAAGTTGTTTCAGAGCAGGTGGTGAAACCGAGTGGTTGTTTTTGTAACGAACAGAACGGTTTCAACAACTTTGATGTGACCCCAAAATAGGATGGACAGACCGACAGAAACTTTTATTTGTGGTTAAGGAATAAATGATGACAGGCGTAAAGAAAACCCCGTATATTATTGTCTTGTGTTAATGTATTGAGTGCCAATGTAGAAATCCTATGTACAATTTAAAACTCATCATACATTTAGAGAAAGAAATAATTTTACCCATACAAAATCACAACTTGATCACTTTGTTAGTGGAAAGATTAAATTCTAGGATCATTAAAAATCCTGCTATCAATGTATTTAAAAAAAGAAGGTTAAGTTTTTACTTCGGTAACGATTCCTAAGCATACAGTATAAAATGAATAATTTAAAAACATACACAAAACATCAAATTAAGATTATTTTGCTGGTTCCCCCAAATTGTCGTCCGTTGTTGGGTAAGTTTAACGTACCGAAACGGATGAGTCTGTCAGATGACAGAAAATTGCGAATCCCGATCATATTTCTATACAAATACGTTTACGGTGCATTACTGTGCATTACGAATGCATTAGTTATGTCTTCGGACAGACGCATGCATCACGGTGCGTTAAAATACGAAGCGACGGACGACAAGTGAGAACCACCTAGGCATTGGAATAGAAATAGTTATTTCCTCTTTTCGCAGCAATTCTTAACAACATAAAAGTAATATAATCATGATTGAAATAAGGTAAAGGCTTTACAAGTTTTGTGTTTCTTGCACCAAACTCGGAGCCGCCTTTAATTTATATTGGACAATAAATGAAGGGGTGTTCTCCGTGCTTCAGGATGCACGGCCCCTTCGGTCACGCTCGTTTACCTCGTAATTATGCTTGGCAAACACTCGCTATGACTTTGGTATTTCTCTACATTTGTAACGCATAACGTGGTAACTTCCATTGGACGGTAGACGTTATCTGCAATCTCGAATGGCTATCGTGGACGCTTCCAGTACGCAAAGATATTATTGTTTTATTTTTCATTGTATTTTTTCTGTATTGATTTTGTCGCAATAAAGGTCATTTAAAGTGCAAAGCATGTTAAATATTTTATTAAATTTGTAAGGTCGTTAAGGTAAAATTTTAGGTGGGAACATTTTTTCCATCGCCTTATATAGGAACTTGTCATTGTCACCTTTTACTAGAAAATATAATGAGACTGTTTTCACAACGATTCAATAATTTTAGGGTTGGAATACACCTGCAAAAGTACAGTCACAGAATTGATATCATAAACAAATTGATTAGATACTTACACTGCAAATAAAATATACGTAGATCGTACCAAACTTTAGCACCTTACCTTGCCACAAAAATGTTGCATAAGTGTTGAACGCGTGTTTGAACTATAACTCTATAAGAAATACTTGACGCATGTATTACTTGGTACAACCGTAAAAAATCTATAAACATGTAAATAGATACTGCGTTCTTCTTTGGAGCAGAGTTGCTGTAGCGCCGTCACGGTTTACCAAAACTTGGTAATGTTTTGATTTCAAATGATGATGGGACACGTCCATATTTTGCCATTACCCCTTGCCACAATTAATTTGCTTTCTAAGTCAACAAAAACGGGTCTTATTGCCTTGTATTAAGATCTACATAAAATGCACGGAAATATAGTTTTCAGTAATACCTTATTTGAAACGTTTCAAAAACACTTTTGTATTTAAAATGCAGAAGTTTTCAAATTAAAGGAAAGGGTATTAATTGAAATTAAATAAGTCTCCTTGAGACTTTAATTAGCTTCCTGTATTCATAACAATTATCAGCTGATATTTGTATTGGGGTCGTCAAAGTGATTTTGACTCGTTTTACGCAAAAAGTAGCATACACAGACACAGAGGACTAAAACGTCATTAGCGGCGCGCGATTTCTTTGGTCTGTGGCACAATACTAACATTGTATTCCGTTTCGCTGCTACTTCTTTACGTTGTTTGGATATGTCAATTTGCGCGGAGAAATTCTTTAATGTTACCTGTACGGTGTAAGGGACGGTGTAACGAAAACTTTGCAGGCATGATCAGACCATAAAACTGAACAACTTTTTCTATGGAAGATATGTTGGTAAACGAGAAAAAAAATCGACCTCCCATACAAAGTTCCCGATAATCTGACTGACTTTCGATAGAAACTCGAAAAAAAAATGCGTTTCCCAACATAGGCTCCATACTAAAAGTTGTTCAGTTTCATTGCCTGATCATGCCTGCAAAGTTTAAGGTAACGTCCTTTAAATCTTGTATTATAATTAAACCAATTTATACATTCTAAAAGTCTGGACAAACGCAGATGTATTTAGATAATAACTGGTGAGACACCGACTATGGTTCTGGCCGACTACCGTCTAATCAGCTTAAGATCAACCGACTACAGTTAGTACGTTAGTCGTCTTTCCGACTAGTCTGCTGAGCCGATTATTACTTCGGTGGCGTTTGAGAAAAGACAATCGCATCTGTGCACGTATTTTGAGCCTTTCTTACATTATTATAATAAAATTTTATGTCGTTATTACAGCCAACTAATCGGCTATTCAGTAGACTAGTCGCCGACTATATTCCGACTATAATAATGGCCGACTAGTCGGTGCATCTCTTATAATAACATAACAGAAGTTTCAATTTACTCAAAGAAACGGAAAAATCACTTAAAACTTTGACCAACAACAGGCTGTCCCTAAAATGTCCCCTCAACCCAAAAGAATTGCATTGTCAGACCTCCGTCAGCGCGTCGTTTAGTTTAATCGAAAGATTTGTATCAAACAAGTTGGTAAGTTTTGTTTTCCGAGCTTCGAAAAGTTCCGTTTGCAGAATTTTCTATTTGTGTAAAGTTTGACAACTTATACGAAATTTCTTTGACGTCATGCATACATACATACACATATCACGGTTTTATCCCTTGCGGGGTACGCAGAGCGTTAACGGCTGTAAAATACGGTCGCTGTCGTCGCCACAACTGACTGATATTTGAGGGCTGTTTCAGAAAAATGTGTTGAATCCTTGCGTCCCTTAGTCGCCTCTTACGACACCCGGCCCACTTAGGCCCGCCTTTTGTACCTACCATGTGCAATAAAGTATAAAAATAAAATAAAATAAAAAACACCCGCTTTCTAAGCATACATACACGCCTATAATCGCTTGCGGGGTAGGCAGAGCGCAAATGGCCGCAGAAAATTGACATTTACGCCACGTCTGACCAATATGAAACTAAACTGTATGCAGGAAAGGTACACGAAAGTTAAGCTGGTAACTATAGTAATTTAAGTAGTCTATGGTTGCCGTGTGATGCCGGCTTAGAATAGCATCACCCCATCTCTTGCCCGTGGGAGTCGTAAGAGGCGACTATGGGACTTGAGGGTGTGTATTGTAGTTTTAGGCGATGGGCTGACAACCTGTCACTATGGCGATACACAATTTTCCGGATGACCCTCAAATGTTTGTCAGACGTGGCGTAGGTGTCCGTTTTATGCGGCCATTTATGATCTGCCTACCCCGCAAGGGTATATGGGCGTGATATGTGTATGTATGTATGTGTATGTTAAGGTAGATAACATATATCTGAAACACCATCATACCTGGTTGCCATTCCACCAATTCGGACTAAGCGCTTCCAGTCATCATTTATAATGCGCACTGCTAAAGAGTGGAACTCTCGTCTGTGTTTCCAAACGCATACAACCCTAATCTCTTCAAAGTAAGAGTGAACAGGCTTCTCCTGGGTGAGCTCGCTCTATCTTAGACTCTGTCTCTGTCCTATGACCTAGACTAGAGTCAAGAGCAAACCCATCACTAATTTAAAAAAAAACACAAAAGTAACTTATAGTACATTATCAAAACCTTAAAAATTACAAACTCTACACAACAAAGACGAAAACACTGTCGAATTGCTGAGTTTTAAAACCGGGATTTCGCTCACTTGCGATGCAAATTATGCATTATGCAGCCCCGCATTGCACTCGATGCACCTGAATCTCGTACTTAACACTTCCTGCTTGGAAAGCACGTTATTCGAACCACTTCCAGGTTTTAGGATATGGTAATTAAGCGGAAAATACTGAATGAATTAACTGTTTTGAGCACAATGCAAAGTATCTTACAGAGCTTGGGCGTTTAAATGGTAAACAAAATGTTCAGTTAACCTACGTAGTTTTTGAGATATTTTACAGTATCAGTGGTCTTGAGTGACAAAAATATTATTGTTTACGCTTTTAACCGGTTTTCCGCGAGAGAAAGACCTTTTCCCGGAATGAATTATAGAGTCAAGAGCAAACCCATCATTAATAAAAAAAAAAAAAAAAAAATTATACGTAAAACCTTCCTCTTGAATCACTCTATCTACTTTACTCTATCTTGTTTATATCAGAATCAGACTCTCTTTTTTACATACTACATAGTATTTGTTATTTTTTGCTTACACAAAACATTGTGCTTGAATAATGTACACCTCAGTATGTTGGTATATCAGGCCGCCCGTATATTGCTGTGTCCCTATGTTTCATTTACCAAATTAATTTGGAGATTTGGCAAAAGTAATGTGTGTTGGCCGTGTTTATTGCATAAAGTTGATGGACGCCATTTTACTTTCGTATTGTCAAAGTTCATAGGATAGAAAAATCAGTAGGTTACGCTATTCTATCCGTGTTATTACAAAAAAGTTAGACGCGCTTTTAAGCAGTGTTTAAGATATTTTTGTATACAATTGGACGCTTTTAAAAAGCTTAAACCACGTCCAACTTTTTTTGTAATAAGACCGATACGTCTTACGTTTGGTCTTATCCCAAGGATAACAATAAAGTTTATCCAAAACTTCATTCTCGTAGCAGTTAAAAATGACCAAGATTTATCGAAGTTTTGTTTTTATTACCGACAAGGTGAACGTCAAACAGTTACAGAAGAATTAAATAATTTGAAAACACAAAGGTATTGCTGGAAATAGATAAATTTACTTGATTTTTAAAATAAATTTAATTGTGCTGGTTTAGTAGTTGTTGTAAATTATTTTATCATTACTGCTACTACTGCTTAGTTGTACTCTGTGGCACAATGTTATGATGTAAGGGACCAAATGAGTTGGGATTTGTGATACCAACGATTAATTACAAAGGAAATGGTGAGGATTTTGTTTTAATTCGTCCAGTTCTGCAGATATGAGAATTTCCATTCCGCCCAAGTTGTCTTAACTGATACAATCGAAAATTTTGCGGCGGAATAATTACAAAAGCAGGTAATTTCTTTGATATACTTTTCCAACAAGCATTTATATAATTCTATTATGTAGCTCCGCCCGCCAGATATTTGTGTTTTTTTTGACATGTTAAACGTAACTTTTGTGCTTGATCTGGGCAGAGTCTTTAGATCGAAATATAAATGAAGATGTCCATAAACTGTATGCTAATATCAAAAGTTGTGCTCAGTAGGGACTCTGTTTTTTTTATAGGACGGGCCACTCAATTGGATCAAAACATTAGAAATATTAAGTAGGAACCCTACCTTGGCCTTTCCATTCAAAGCGTACACAAGCAGCGTGTAAGTAAGATAAGTGTAGTACGGTAAGATAGGTTTGCTTTCGTAAGATACACATGCACACACATGTGTCTCAATACGAGATATAAATTCTCTTAACTTATCTTAAATAAGTGCTGTCACTTTCCATTACATAGGTTTAAAAAAGGGTAGGAGATATTTGAGTCATATATGTCTTATAATTTGACGCAAAATACGTGTATCTGTCCAAATTAGAGCGACGATGAAATGGTGACTAAATTGACTAGAAAATGAGAAGAACCCATTGACATTTTTTAACATGACAGGACTTAGATATGAGATAATTTAAGTCCTTTTCTAAACCTATTTGACGAAAAATGAAAGCACTAATTTCAGGTGAGTTAAGAGAATTTACATCTTGAATTGGGAAATACCAAGAAAACATTTCTATTTTGTTCGAAGTCAGGTACATAGTCTATATCACAAAACTATGACTAACATAGATCTGTGGCCTATTTGCTGTCAGTAGCTACATAGTAGCCAAAACTTGATACTATCTTAACTGAAGTGTTTTCACATCACGATTCTTATAATGATTATGTCAATCTTTGCAATATCTGTTATCGGTGACAAACCTTTCCTGGTTCCGATCGAAAGATTGCGGTTTTCACGTGTTTAGCGAAATTTGATATTGTTTGACAGGTGGAGAAATCCGAACTTTGATCTAAGAAGTTGCAACTGTTATTGTTCGCTAGAGAGGTTCTAGCATGAAAATAAAAGCATGGCAGAAGTTCCTCACTGGTAGAGGTGAAAAATTATGTGTACTACACCAGAGCAAATTCATTCAAAATTCGTGCTTTTGAATCACTCACTAAGCTCAGGATCCTAATTTTGAATCACTTGCTATACTTGTGATTCAATTTAAGTATCCTTCGCTACCTTGGCAAAAATAAACTCTTTTGTACAAATAACTATTGTTGGTATTTTGATTATCTTTTATAACACTCTTGCGGAATTGCGGTTTATTTGTATATACGGTGTGTAAAAGACTGCAGGCATTATCTGACCATGAAACTGAACAACTTTGTCGGGAACCGGAAAAAATTTGATCTCCCTTACAAAATTCCCGATCAGCTGACTGACTTTTTATTGAAACACGTAAACAATCTTTCGCTTTCCAACATGCCCCATTTTAAAAGTTGTTCAGTTTCATGGTTCGGTTATTCCTGCATAATTTTCTTTATATAAATAAAATTATACCCTGTATTTCCATATCTACTACAACACTTTTCGGATTTCTTACTTTGCCAGTGTAGTAGATATACCTACGCAATATTTACACTATTTTGCCAGGGTCTTCACAATTATGATTCGACTTGGTTGAACTTTCCCTTTAGTTTTCATAAATGAAAATAAGAAGTTGAAAAAATTATAGCTGGTACTTGGACCTGTGGATTTAATTCCCAGACGACGGTAAAATTTACTCAACTTCTTATATTCATTTATGAAAATAGTTATAGCACTGTGAGTGCGAAATAAACCATAGTACATTTCCCCTTTAGTTGTTCGAAATATTGTTTTTTGGGTCGGACCTCTTTTCCTCTTAAAATTCGCTTTTAGGATACCTACTGCCGATACATTATTTAAATTATAAAGAAAGTTTCTCTTTATTTTAGGAACGCCGTGCCACACCAAAATGACACAGATTGTTCCTGCATTTAAAACTATAAAATTTGCATGAATACATACGGAACTACCTAAACAAAGATTCCTACGGATCCCTAATTAAAGCGACTGCATGTATAATGCGGGGGATGTGATTACAGGTGACACACCTTAATTCGGTGCGTATTGACGAGGGGCAGGGGAGCCTTAACTGAATAAAAGATGGATAGTACTCGCCCTTTAGGAAACATTTCCGGCGCAAACGTACCCCAAGTTACTAATTTAAAAGATCATATTAAACTGGCTTGCCAAATAGTTAGAAGAAAAATCTGTTTTATTGTATCTTTTATATCCTGAACGATAGGAAAATCGTGTATCACTAAAGTGATAGGTTGTCAGCCCATTACCATACTATGGTGATAGACAGTTTTCTGAATGACACTCAAATATTTGTCAGACGTGGCGTAAATGTCCGTTTTTTACGCAAGGGATATAGGCTTTTTGTGGTGCTGGTTATTAATATCATCACCTGATTTCTTTCCCGTTGGTGCCGTAAGAGACTAAAAAAGGATTGCAGTCTCAGTATTGCAATCTAAGGCAATGGAGCGACAACCTGTCACTATGCTGATACTCAATTTTCTGAATGGCACTGAAATGCTTGTCAGACGTGGCGTAAATGTCTGTTTTTAACGCAAGGGACATAGGCGTGATATATGTATGTATGTATGGTATATGTGAACTCTTGCAGTAAATCGCTGTTATCATATCATAATCATAATCATAATATTTATTGCGAATCATATGGTACATAAAGGTGGTAGGTAATATATAATTTCCAGCACATGAAACCCTTTTTACAGTGGGGCTGTAGGGTATTGCAATAGGTGAGAGGGCTAATAAAATATTAACAAACTTAGTAATAATTAAAATTCGAATACTAGTGCTTATTTAAACTAATACTTAATCTACTTAACCTACTTAAGTCTAAGGATATGTTTATTAAGTAGCTGTAATAATTCTGTTATATTTTCTAAGGTTGTATTCAAACAATCCCGCGACTGGTGGCAAATAATTATAAATGCACACCCAACCGACCCAAATAGGGGTCATTGGTCTCAGGTGCAAATGATGCCAAAACCAGCCACGTCACAAGAATGACAAGTACATCACCTGACCCTTGGCTAAAGCTTTGCAAACTGGGGTGAGGGGAGGTGTACCAAAAATTTGTAGGCATGATCAGGTAAAACAACTGAACAATTTTCGTTAGGGATTAGGCGACTGAGATTAGTTTGTCGATCCCAACACATTTTGACTTGAGGAACCCTGATCCTCTTTCTTCTTTTCCGTGTGCGACCCGTTGAACCCTGGTGACAAGGGTTTTTCAAACGCCTAATACTAGCAGTAGGCCTTTGACGTGTTTGTGTAACGACCGCTGTCTAAGTAATCATGGACAGCAACTGGCACATGGCTTACGTGCCATACGAAGCAAGGAACCATCTTTCTTTTTCGGACAATCAGGTGGTTCAGCCTGCAATGTCCTATCAACTTTGTGAGTGCTCCACCGAGAATCGAATCCGGAACCTTTGCGTCGCAGGAAGTCGCAATACTATTGCGCTACATCGTAACAAATTGAGAGCTAGACAGCTTCAAAAATGTTGCGAATTTACCTCCACTCGCAATGATAGTCGCTTACCACATCAAAGCCCAATTACCCCGTCACCTGTAACCGGTAAATGTTTTATTCCCTGCGTCACCCCTTATTAGGCCACGAGAATGGCGACATCGATACAGCATCTCAAAGTGCTGTCCCTTATTTTCTGTAAGAGATTGGAAGAGACGTAGCATTAGCAGACGACACTGTTGTAGTTGGTGGGTGACAACGACACTCACGTAATGCTGACATTCACTGTACATTTTTACACCACTAAGAAATTGCGGTCGTCCGGCAAAACGATCGAGTCCTTAATTTCAAACAAATGAACGGAGAGAAAATAATGAGGGAAGACAGATATGTTTGCTCTTAGCAGCCACAATTTACACCAGTTTACCCGTGATCATGTCGCTTGCAACAGCGAAATATCGGGAACTCATAATAATAATAATTCTTCGGCAAGAAACCATTTAAATTATAACTACGAGTATGAATAGGTGATGTATTGTAGCAGTGGAAGTTAATTCCCACAAATTTTTATCAGACAAAGTTCGCTACCGCTCATGCAACACAACCGCTGTACGCCCATTTCATGGCTTCTAACACCTTCCCGTAGCGCTGTCGTGTATTGTTAATAAACAATGACTCGGTGAACTCGTTAGTGGCTGTCGACACGTATTAATTTGTTGCCTATTCAATTATTTAAAGGCATTCCCTCTGCAAAATTCTAAAATTAAATGTTTTAAATTTAGAGCCTAAATTCGAACAAAGTTGCGGTAACACAGTTTCGCATAACCTGACGCCAAGCTACTACTATATATATATATTTTTATACGGTTTATTTGCCCTATAGTGAGACGTTACAGCCTAGAAATAATAATAATCTTAGGGTATAATATTTTAAGTGTGTGATGGCCACTGCAAAAGGTTTAAAAAAAGACAGACTAGTTCTTCTTATAATTTGATATAACCAGCAAGGCAGTTCGCCACTTGTCGTCCGTCGGTGCGATTTTTTAACGCACCGTAACACATGCGTCTGTCAGACGAAAGGAAATTGTGGAATACGATCTTATTCCCATAAAAATACCGTAATGGTGCCTTTACGAATGCGTCAGACAAACGACTTGACACCGTAACGCACCGTAGCTTTATTTGTATGGAAATAAGATCGGGGTTTGCAATTTCCTTTCGTCTGACAGACGCATGCGTTACAGTTCGGTAAAAAAACGCAGTGGAAGAACCGTCTGAGACAAAAAGCAGGTTGACCCCAATGCGGCATTATGCTCGTATCCTAATAAGGTTACCAAGCACTGAAACTTGTTTTATTTATATCCTGTTTTCACACAACCTAGACTTGCAAAACCAAAAATCTTTACTATCAAAAGGACAACACTTTGAAAACCATTTTCCATGTCAACACCGCAAGGAAACTTCTAACAAATCCTTTCCCATTTTTACCTCGGACCGTTCCCATTTGAATATGAAAGCGGACAAACAAAGCTTTGCCCAGGCAGACATTTGTCTAAAAGTCTGACAGTCGAGTTGCACCACGACGATGGCTCGGGGAAGTAGTGGTATGGTAATGTGAGATTTCTGTATTAAAATATTTGCATTTTTTAAGCTGTTCTTGTAATTTTCAGCGTCAGTATTTCAAATTTACGACATACCTTTAATAAGATCAGAATGTACTCTACTTACTGAAAAATATATTTTAAGTGATTTAGTTTCTTGTGGTCTACAGTTAGTTAGTTAGTTCGGTTTTCTGATGTAAATTGGTGCAAAGAAAAGTACTAACCTAGACTTGTTAATAATACAGGGTGGCCCGAATAGTGATGTCCAAAGACAAAATTTGCATGCCTCTGAGGAGTATGCGAATCACCCCTATATGTATTCCGCGTATTTTTTTTAATTTCAGTGTTATTCAACTTTTAAATTTGTATGGGGGGAAATTAGGGTGGTCTTTTTTTGATGATTGTATGCTAGAAAGGACGAATCATGAATTTATGCTACAAAACAACCACTCGAAAAACCCTATTTTGGAAGTTAAAAAAGGAAAGGTACATTTTGGTAATTATTTTCCAATACGAAAAATTGCGGAACATACATGGAGGTGATTTGGGTACCCCTTAGTATGAGGCATTCAAATTTTGTATTTGGCCGTTATTATTCGGGCCACCTTGTATATTTTACAAATAGTTAGTAGCCAGTATACACGTAGCCTGAAGTGAAAGTTTCATTCACTGTACCTACACCCGAGTTTCGGCGTGGATTGCAAATGAGTTCCAAAACACCCTTTGACTGTACCGAGTAGGTACGGCGCTAAAAAGGACTCCATATTTTTTATATTGCAAGCATTATATTATTTTGATAAAAAATTGTAGCTTTTGAAAATGGGTTTCATCGCAAAAACGTAAATAAAATGTTTTGAAATTGTAACAAGAACATACAAATAATTATTTTTAATGTCCACAAAAAATTGTCGTAAGTGACTTGGAATGTGAGGCGGAATGTTGTCGTCCGTCGTTGCGTAACGCATGCGTCTCTTAGACGAATGGAAATTGCGTATTCCGATCTTAATCCCATACAAATACGGCTACGGTGTGTTTACGGATGCGTTTGTCGGAGCAATTGAAAGACGCAACTTCATATTTTTCTCTGAATCACGTATGAAAATTCATTTAATGATGCTGCAGCGTTCTCTGTGTATCATTATGTAATTTCGCTGTTAATGTATGTATTAATGTAATCAAATAGTCACTACCAAAGCTCGGGTTTGCTCGGCAACAAATAAAAACAATATGTATAACCAATTGCCGTGTGATGCCGGCTTAGAACAGCATCATCCCATTTATTTCCCAAAGGAGTCATAAGACACTAAGGGACTCAAGGGTGTGTATTGCAATTTCAGGCGATGGGCTGACAACCTGTCTCTATGGCGATACACAATTTTCCGAAAGACCCTCAAATATTTGTCTGACGTGGCGTAAATATCCGTTTTTTGCGGCCGTTTACGCTCTGCCTACCCCGCAAGGGATTATAGGAGTGATATGTGTGTGTATAACCAAAGTGCGGAAACAATCATGAGTCAAACGCCATAACTAATTCGTTCCCTTACTGAAGGGCGCGCTCTGAATCATAGCTCTTGGAAAAGGGCACCCCTGGTATCACTTCCGGTCACACTATATCTAGAATAATAAACAATATTTAGTTCGTAGTTCGTCCTTCGGAAGGCACGTTAAGCCGTCGGTCCCGGTTGGTCGATGTCGATGATTACTTAGACGGCGGTCGTTACAAAAACCATGTCAGAGGCCTACTACTAAAGGTAGGTGGTTGAAAAACTGTGAGACCGGGGTACATCGTGTCCTTAGGTGACTCGGTGACCCACACGAAAAGAGAGAGTTCATAGTTATGTATATATTTCACATAGTAAAGTAGTATGCCGTGTGATGCTGGCTTAGAATAGCATCACCCCATTTCTTTCCCGTGGGAGTTGTAAGAGGCAACTAAGGGACTCGAGGGTGTGTATTGCAATTTTAGGCGATGGGCTGACAACCTGTCACTATAGCGATACACAATTTTCCGAATGACCCTCAAATATTTGCCAGACGTGGCGTAAATTACCGTTTTGCGGCCGTTTACGCTCTGCCTACCCCGCAAAGGATTATAGGCGTGATATATTATGTATGTATGTAAATTAGTTGAAACATGGGGATTTTTCGCAAGGTTTCTCTAAAGTGCCGGAAGGCTCAGCGCGGTGGGTTATTACACTATAGTTAACATAGTCTACTTCGAAATTCAGTTAGAAAAAAACAGAAAAAAATAACAAAATGTTCGTAACTGACATTTGTCCTGTCAATGATTGTTTTTCTTTATGCAGACAAAGACATTTTAAAATTTTACTGTGATGTGACCTCAAAACTTCACATGGATCATGCCTAAACGTATGAGTAAACAGCGTAGAGAGTAAAAAGCCGTAAAAATGAACATTTACGCCATGTCTGACAAATATTACTTTAAAAACATATATATAAATAACTTATTTCAAAGTTATGAAATTAGTTGTTTTTGATGACCTGTATTTTCAAAACAAACCATAAAAAATTATTAGGCACACCGAATTGCTCTAACTTCCATACCAACGAACCATATTTCGGTCAATAAAGTTACTCAGCGCAATGTTCTATCTAAACTGAAAAATCCTCGGTGGTTTCTAAAACTTTGGCTCACTTATCGCCAATTTAAAAAGCTTAGCCAAAATATTCCCCCTTTGCTATTGACTGGCGCCTCACAGCCGAGTAGGTTGGCCATTTTTTATGCACCCCGTATTGGCGCAGCGTGATCCCGATTACCGGCCGGGAGTCGAACCGACGACCTGCGATGTCGAATGGAAAATTGCAAGTCAATTTTCTATGAATTTAGCCGAAAGGGCAAAAGCCCAGCCAGATTGAATGGCTGCTGTGAAAATAGTTTGCGTATTTTGTTAGCAGAGATTGTAGTATTGTTCATCAAGAGCATTTTTCAAGTCTTACCAAATTACAAAATGTTCTTAATGTTTCTACAGCGGAATTTGGAAATCAATGCGACTAAAAGTTAAAATTAACTAGAAATTCAAGATTGTTTTGTCAAACATAAATGCGATTACTCAATTTAGTTACCTACACATAGGTACATATACACCATTATATATTACGCCTGTATCCCTTGCGGGTTAGGCAAAGCGTAAACGGCCGTAAGAAACGAACAATTACGAGTACGCCACTTCTGACAAACATAATGAAGGTCGTTCAGAAAGTTGGGTATCGCCATAGTGACAGGTTGTCAGCCCGTCGCCTAAAATTGCAGTACACATGTAACCCTCGAGTCCCTTAGTTGCATCTTACGACACCCATGAGAAAGAAATGGGGTGATGCTATTCTAAGCCGGCATCACACGGCATCGACACGGAAAAAGTCATACAATAAGACAAACGTACATTATCTACTACAGCTATAACTTATCTACCAGGATAGCATAGACTTTGAAAGTGCATTAAATTATTGTTCTGCAAACGCTCTAAAATTATAGTCCAATCCATTCAGGAGGTTCTCTCCAACGCATTCAAATTTTAATGGCCGCATTTACACTGGGCGGAAGTGCCGGAAGTCCTAGCGACCGGAAGGGCAGAGGAAAGCATACAGGGTCCCGTAGCCTGGGTGGTTTGGACCTTGTATGTTTCCGGTACAGTGGAAGGTCCGTAATACATGCCGGCTTTGAATACGTTATGGTTGTTTTTATAATGAAGGGTTTTTAATAGAAAACCAAAGTTTCCGTTTTAGGTATACAGTTTTTAGAAAACTTATTTTCTATCGCTGGCAGTCGTGACTAGTGATGACGCCTTCTTCATCTGGGCTACTACGGCTTAACCCAAGAACGCGAACCTTGCAAGCGTATCTTAATGCCAATACTCGTGGCATGGCTCTATCTAATGTTAGTTTTGCAACTAATACCCATCAACTAATTCATTCTTTACAAATTTAATAACTTTTATTAATTGGTAGGGGTTTTTAATATTTTTACAGATGCTACTTATTTTTGATAAGAGTCATGTGAGGACGTAGACCGGAAGAGTAACAAGCTGAAGTGGCAGGTCACTTTTGTCATGGAAACGATGAACGGTGGAGTAAGAAGGTTCCGTAGCATTGGACGCCTTCCGGCCAGATGGACCGATGACTGGGCGGCTGATAGCGATTGGATGGCGAAAGCGGGAGATTGTGCCTTATGGAGTGCCTTGAGAGAGGCCTATGTCTAGCAGAGGACTGCTATAGGCTGATGTGATGTGCAAACTAAAAATTCTATACGCGCAATCTCTAGAGTTGTCTACATTGTCAATTTTGTAGTTTTCAACACCAAGTCAAGATGCTTAACTAAGGCGGTTCACTCACTCGCCGTTTTTTTTAACGCAATGTAACGCATGCGTGTGTCAAACGAAAGGAAATTGTGAGTTCCAATCATACCCATACAAATACGGCGATTTTACGGTGTGTAACGGAGGCATCTGTCAAACGACTTAACACATGTCTAACAGACGCATGCCTTACGGTGCGTTAAAAAAACGCAGCGATGGACGACAACTATGAGAACCGCGTAAACCAAGCAAATCATTAATAAGACTAGCTACAACGAGCGATATTAATGAGGGTAGTCTGCCACGATCCTTCATCTTTGCCATATCTCTTCTGCACCATTAGTTCGCAGCTACCCTTACCTACAGTGTGCACCCGCCCTTCCTGCGTATGCTCCGTATCTTCGCACCTTGCTGATTCTGCTACTTATCAATTATGGTGTGTGATAAATGGAAAAGAAAAAATGGTAGGTTATAGAATACGACTAGATTGTAGCAGTTATAGACTCTATGGGAACTAGAGTCTTTTATGCTGGTTTCTAAACATGTAAGTAAACCTATAACAATCATTTAGCCTCCGTTACTTTGTTAAAGTAGGTATGAACGTATGAACTAATCTTTAGTATCAAATCAAATCTCATTTGCATTCAGTCGTAAAGTAACTATGCCCAACGTAGGTAGGTATTATTATCTGACACCCAGTTTATGGACCGTTGGACGACGCGGTATCACACGATAAAGAATGATGTTTTTATTATCTTCAGTCACAATGCCTTTTTCTTTTCAATTTGAAGCCAAAGTTCTCATAGTTAAGACAAAGAGGAACAAACGCGTCTAAACATTTCGCAGGTGAGACAGATCCAAGAAAAATTGTTCCTCACCAACAAATGCATAAAAATATTTAGACGTTGCTGAGATATGACTGCAGATATTATTTTTGAACGTATCTGTTATTGGCATCTGATAAACAAATTGTGGATCCATGACTCATTGACAGACGGACCGGTAATTACTTTTGAATGGACGTACAAGACATTAACACGTTTTTAGAAAACATTTAAAAATTTATACTGCGGTGAGAATTTGAACCAGCGAATTTGGCCATCATCAACACGGGAAGTGTTATAAAAATTTGGTAGTTACCATGACAGGTGTTAGTGACCGTGTTCGATCCACTTTGTCTCAAGAATATACAGGGTGTAAGAGACAGCCCTCCGAATACTGACTTGTGCATGCAGACTACAATTTTCCTCTAGGAACATAGTGTCAGGAAAAGCCAATAAAAATATTTGACCTCACATGCAAAATCACTATCAGCTGACTGCAATTATAATGGAACGTCCCACATGACTGCAATTATAATGGAACGTCCCACATGAAAAGAGAGAGAGATGAGAAGTTGTTCAGTTCCATGGTCTGGATGCACATTATAAGTACATATTCGAAAGGCTGTTCTTTACAGCCTGTATTTTCTTAATACCTGGGTGCCTTTATTTTTATTTTTTTATCTCGCCCGAGCCGATTTTCTATTAGGACAATACAAAATTGTTATAAAAAAAGAAAATTGTGTTAAATAAATTTCTTTCTTACAGATCATGACGTGAATTTGATAATACTAACCAACATTGAATAAAGTAATTTCATTTTTATTTTCCTTTTCACTAATTCCGGATTAATGCACATAAATAAGATATGTCTGATACAGCACTCAAAAAGCTTTGTCACTCAATCAACACAACTACTTACTGGTACTAAAGTTCCCTCTAAACCCCTTATTCCAAACAATACACATTTGGACATCAAGGAGTATTGATGTCGGAAGACGACGCCGGGCGGTTATCACACGCGCCGTATCATCTTACGGTTTTTTTGCCGGATCCGGATTTACTAGTACTTTACAAAATCTCACGCAAATGTAGTATGAGTAATGAGATATAACTATTGTATTAGTTAAAATAATCTACTCTAGATGTCGGTTGCACACGCTTCAAGACGAGTACCAAGAGATTGGAAATTTGGATGTGTTCGGTCGAGGCGCCGCCGGTAGCTCTGTTGACACAACATTAGGACAGTAATCCACACTCCACGGTCCCGGGTTCAAGTCCTGGCCCACGCTAACATTTTTAATTTCTATTTTTATTTATCTCATACCGGATGATGTGCTGTATGACACATCACTGTATCAATTGCGTCTGTAACAGGTTTTCTGTTGTATGGTAGCTGTCGCGGATCGCAATATCGTCTGGCGCGTGTGCAACTCTCTGTTGATGTCGGAAGACGCTGGTATAATTCATAGCACTCTGTAAGATTGCGAGCGGCGCCGTGGCGGCGACTTGTCTTGCTTGTTGATGTTTAGGGTTCGAACAAGTGGGTGTGGGGTTCGAATTCGGTGTCAATGATATTGTCAATGGATTATCAAAAATGGTTCGGTGTGAAATGTATTGGTAAAAGAACAATCGAAATTAATTTCACGTCAAAGGCAATTGATAAATATCTGTTAAAGGGCGGGGCAGACCGGCTCCGTATGCGTTCCGTATCCAGCTCTCGTCCGTAGTCACGCACGAACTGATGACGTTGTAATGTATAGGATTGTATGAGATACGGCACACCGCTTGCGTTGCGTATCCGTTCCGTAATGTTCCGTAATGTACGTAATGTACTTATAATGTATGGGACTGTATGAGATACGGCACACCGCTTGCGTGCAGCACGGAACGGATACGCAACGCAAGCGGTGTGCCGTATCTCATACAGTCCCATACATTACAACGTCATCAGTTCGTGCGTGACTACGGACGAGAGCTGGATACGGAGCCGGTGTGCCCCGCCCTTAAAAATTGCTGATTCTTTTCCAACAGGTTAACCAGCCTAACAAACTGAACAATTTGCACCGAGAAACGTAGGAGGCAACATGAAAAAAGTTGAAGTGGTCAAAAATTACCACACTACGTCGCATCAAGACGTTCTTTTTGGTACTGTGCTTACGAAATGACAATTTTGTGTTTCGTTAACTCTTAGTTTCGCTACAAAATTTCGCTAATTAAATTAAAAAAATAATAAGATATATTTTAATGTATTTCAACACAGCACTGAGAGATAATTACACAATTAAAAATATAAAATATAAAGGCGATAAAACACAAACAGTGCTGACAAAACCTACATTTTGTCAGCGCTTTAGTCCTTAGATATACACATATCACGCCTATTATCTCTTGCGGGGTAGGCAGAGCGTTAATAGCCGCGAAGAACGGATATTAACGCCACGTCAGACAAAATATGTTTGAGAGTCGCCATAAACAATTTTTCGAATGACTCTCAAATAGTGACAGGTTGTCAGCCCATCGCCTAAAGTTGCAATGCACACCCTCGAGTGCCTTGGAAAAGAAATGGAGTGATGCTATTCTAAGCCGGCATCACCTTAGATCTAGCGTGGCAAGTAATGTTAATGAGCTACACATTTGTGTATTTTCTTTACTTTAAATAACTTTGCATTTTAATTTCCGTTCAGCTAAATTACGTCACTAATCATTTGATTAAACCTTATCTATCCACCGACCCTCATCAAAACTGACAGAAGCAGACTTCAAAATCAAGGGTCATGTTTAATTTCCACTTTATTTGAGCTCCAAAATGATGGATGTCCAAATATGAATCCATGGGTGGACCAATCATATATGGAAAACCAAATCAAATACACAAAGGGTTAGAATTGCGTGGACCTGTGATTAATTTTCTGTGATCGGAAATTTATGGACTTGCTTTAATGCTTGCACGATGTTTTCATCGGGTTGTTGACGACTCGGCATCCCACACGAAAAGAAAACAGAAAGTATACCTTACAAAGGGCGGGCCTTGTGCCACGCGGTATTCTCTACCAGCTAACCAAAAGATAAACAGAAAGAGTGAAATCGGGTGCCCATACAAAAAAAAACGAATTAGATCATACATATCTAATTTTTTGATTAAGATACCGTAGTCTTATTTAAACATGTAATTAGATACAAAATACTGGACCGACTGCTGCCTGTATTAAATAAATAACTAAGCCAGTTATTTATCCATAACATTATATATATTTTAGATGTATCAATAATTTAATTACATTGCAAACTCTCTGTAGTAAAAATAAAAATCCTATCCCCGAAAAGAGCTTGAAATTATTTTCCAGCTTTTGAATAAAGTCATTTTAAATACGAATACGTAATCTGACAAATCCGCTCAGCAAAAAGGCCTGGGAAAAACAATAATGGGAAAAATGACATAAAATAGTGCAGTACGGCATGCGAGGCCATAAAATGCGAGGTAAACCCATTATCAGTGCACCCACGTGCCGGAAATGCAGGCGGCGCCATTTTTCATCGGCCGGATGTGACGTCATGTCACATAGGTTCGGCTTTACACCGGGAAGAGTAAATGAGTGAGAAACATTACTCCCGAAAATGCTATTGGTATAGCCTCATAACACCCAGATACCTTTAAAAAGGTATGTAGCTTTATAGTGGTACGAACCCATAGCATAGGACGAAGCACAAGGAAACATAACATTAGAAAGCAACCGTATAGCTATTAACTCGGGTATATGTTTATTCTTCGTTTATGTAAACTTTTAGAGTAAATATATGTGTCTATTTATATTTTATGGTTCAAATTTTTAAACAAGAGGTTCCCTGAGACATATGATATGGTTTTTATCAGTACACCCAGGACATGCTGGAAATGCAACCTTCCA
The DNA here is from genome assembly GCA_027580185.1 of Tuta absoluta. Taxonomy (NCBI): domain Eukaryota; kingdom Metazoa; phylum Arthropoda; class Insecta; order Lepidoptera; family Gelechiidae; genus Tuta; species Tuta absoluta. The sequence continues at coordinate 3,272,953 of JAQAHW010000003.1, forward strand.
GGACAAAGAAGTACATAAAAGGTTTATTTTACTTTGAAGAAGCATGCCTATTAGAAGGTACCTGGGCTGCTATCTGTAAGAAACTCACAGAAACCTGGGCGTTACGAGGATAGTGCTATTTTTAAACAGTACGGAAACTTTGGTATGTGAATAACCATTTCTAGCTGTGTAAAAATCTGTATCTGTCTTTTTTTTTTTTCTATGACGTCTTTGCGCGAAAAATCATTATCCCAATTTATTCAATATGCAATATCCATTTGTCATATATTCGTCCGATCCACCGTAAATAATACATCTATCCTTGAACCTTAGCTTCCTATTACTCAACACTGAGCGCCAGAAAGTCTGGGATACGATATAAATAAGTTATGCGTATTATAACGTATAAACAAACCATATAACTGTTAGCTTTGTTAATCAACAGTACGTATAATTTTCGATATTATTAATTGTATAGTGTTTTTCTAGAAGTAATAAGACATGTTTAATTTTATTTCAATAAATTACGTTTTAAAAGTAGTGAAATTGGTAAACCATGTTCGGGTTTGTTAAAAATGTTGATGATTTTATTATAAATTATTAATTAAATAAGGTATAAATTGATTATTATAATTGTAAAATGTTTTGGTTAATATTTAGATTTTTTGTATTTTCTATGATTTTTAAAAGTAGTGTGATTGGTTGTCAATTCCCACTTCGACAGTGAAGTCAGCCGCCAACGTGGGGCGTGGAGGGTCGCAGTGGGGATTGAATAAAACTGTTTTTGCATGCCAGAATAAGCGAGTAATTTTTGTGGAGCGATCAGGAATAAAAGTGCTGAAAGTGAACTGAGCGAGTTTTATTTTCTCTGGAAGTGAACGGATTTTTACATGTCGGAAGTGGAAAGAACGTAAGTAATTTTCAATATATTTTATTTTTAAAAAACATATGTAATTACTTTGACTTTGAACAACCGACTTAGAACGCAGTTTGCTATGGCTATGGTTGAGCGGGGCCACACTCCGTTATCATAGTTATTGTAAAAATATTCATGTCTCATGGTGTTCGTTTATGATCGCGGCTACACTGCGATATAATTGACACTATGATATGTGATATGACGACTTCACTTGACAAATTAAAAAACAGTACGTACATATTACAATAGTTTTGATTTACTGGGACTACACCCTGTTATCTTGATTATTGTAAAACGGTTTCATTATCCATGGTATTCGTTTTCGATCGCGGCTACTCTGCGATATAATGGGTGCCATGATAATTAACACCATCCAACGACTTAATGACTTGATTTATTTGACAAAATGCAGTTTGTTATGATAGTGGTTGATCGGGCTTCTCCCCGTTATCACTACTAAAACAAGCAAATAAAAAATAAACGTATATCATGGTATTCGTTTTTTGATCGTGGCAACTCTACGATAAAATTGATGCTATGGCATGTGTGTTGACTAAACTGTATAGAATTAAAGGTGTGATTTAATGTTAGATGTTTACATTGTGTTTGTGCCATTAAGTAGTTTTTGTACGTATATTGAGACGCAGAAAAATAATGGTTATAAAAGTTTATTGCAAAGAACAGTAATGTCCGTGTTTTTATATTACATTGCAGCCCTCCCTTACCTGATGGCCAAGAGGAAATGCCATCAAGTCAGCGGCGTTTCAGTACGCCACAGGCCAGTGGGAGGCATAGTCGGCGTCGAGAGAAGAGCAGCAGTGATGAGGGCAGCCAAAGCTCGAACCGACGCAGGAAACGTGTTGGTAGTGCTGATCGACGAGAAAGTCGAGCAAAGAGGTCCAGAAGGCTTACGAGTCCTGGTGAGGTACGAGACAAGTCTAGGAGGCAGAGCAGAAGTAAGTCTCGTAGTCATGTTAATTATCGTAGAAGGTCGAAACGTAGTCCAGTGAAAACACCGAGATCTAGCCGTAGTAGATCTCGCACTCCAAAGGAAAGACGGCGTTCTTCTAAGCGTAGTTTGAGTAGACTTAGTTCACGTAGAATGAGTTCGGATTCTACTAATGAAATGTTGCTTAAGGTGTTGGAAAAGTTGTGTGATAATAACAAAGGTCAAGAACGTTATAGTAGTGTAAACGTTGTGCCAGAGTTTGACCCTTCCTCCAAAAGCCAGAATATTAATACATGGATATCTAAAGTCAATGAAATAGGAAAAATGTATTCATGGGGAGATAAACAGATAGTACATTACGCCATATCTAAATTGAGTGGTAACGCTAAGCGTTGGTATGAAGGTCTAACAACCGTCAATTTCACGTGGACAGAGTGGCAGGAAAAACTAAAATCTGCATTTCCAGCTAACGAAAACTTTGGTCAGATGTTAACAGACATGTTAGATAAGAGGGCGAAATTCGGAGATTCATTAGAGGATTATTTTTATGAAAAAACTGCTTTACTCAATAGATGTGAAATTGACGGAAAAAGGGCAGTAGATTGTATCATATTCGGGATTGATGATAGGGCTGTTCGACTGGGGGCTGAAGCTGCTCAGTTTGATGAACCTGAAAAATTGTTGGCGTATTTAAGGAATGTTAGGAGTCGTAAAACAGAGTTTGCATCAAATAAAGTACCAACGAAAAAGTTTAGTAATAAAGATAAACCTGGTACCTCAACTTTTAGTAAGAGTGCCATTAAGTGTTACAATTGCAAAGAGGAAGGACATCCTATCGCGAAGTGCTCAAAACCAATTAAAAAGTGTACAAATTGTTCTTTAGTTGGACATGAAGCTGCAGATTGTTTCCGTAACAAAAACAAGGATGATGCTAAAAAAGTGTTAGAAATAGCTAAAGCTGATAGCTATACCGATGTTAAATTCATTCAAAATATAAGAATTAATGGTCAGGACAGGGTAGCGATGATCGATTTTGGAAGTGATTGTTGTGTGATAGGGGAAACTGACATTTTAAGTATACTAGGAGATTATGACAGAACTAAAACAACTACTATGGTAGGATTTGGAGGAGCAGTAGTACAATCGCTAGGTTCTGCGCAAGTTGAAATAGAGATCCAAGGGGTGAAAGCTACCGTTGATACTCTGATTGTACCTGATAAATATTTGAAGCATTCTGCTTTGATTGGGCAATCCTATACAGAGTTGCCACATGTTGATTGGTACAAATCTAACGGTGAACTTTTCTTTACCGAGAAAGTTGATGAACAAGATATAATCAAACTGCATATCTCGGAGGATTGCACAATCAAACCGGGGTGCGGTCATGTGGAGGTGCAATCTGAATGTAATTATAGCGGTTCTGTATTGCTTTTGGGTAGTTTTCGGAATAAACCAAGTGATTATAACTTAGAAGAAGGGGTATATAGTTTAGAAGACGGAAAAGGAGTTTTGCTTATAGACAATTTTGGATCAAATGACATTTCTTTCCTTAAAAATAAATTACTGGCTAGGGCTCGAAAAATAAAAATATTTTCAGTGCCTTCTATCAGCGTTAATAAGATAGATACTACTAAAGATTTGCCTGAATTTACTTTACCTGATTTAAATGTAGGAGATAATATAACTAAAGAGCAAAAAACGGAATTGCTTAAGGTCATTAATCAATACAGAAACTGCTTTGCTACAAGTTTAGAAGAAATAGGACGAACGGATATTGAAAAAATGAAAATTGATTTGACAGATTCTCAGCCAGTAGTTTACAGACCTTACCGGTTGTCTCATTCCGAACGAGAAGAGGTCCGCAAAATGGTAGGCGAAATGTTAGAGTTTGGCATAATTAGGGAGTCATGTTCACCTTTTGCAAGTCCTATAATTTTGGTACGGAAGAAAACGGGAGAGCAGCGTTTGTGTATCGATTACAGAGCACTTAATCGTAAAACCATACGGCAGCATTATCCGTTGCCAAGGATAGAAGACCAAATGGATAGGTTAACAGGTTACTGTATGTATACTTCTCTAGACTTAGCGTCAGGGTATTACCAGATTGAGCTCGAAGAACAGGCCAAGGAGAAAACTGCATTTGTAACACCTGATGGCCAGTTCGAGTTTAATAGAATGCCTTTTGGGCTAACTAATGCGCCAGCAGTCTTCCAGCGTACGATAAATAAAGTACTAGATACCCTAAGGTTCGACTCTGTAGTTGTTTATATGGATGATGTGTTACTGCCTTCGGTCAACTTCTCAGATGGATTAGAAAAATTAAAGCAAGTATTGGAAAGAATTAAAGCAGCTGGTTTAACACTTAAATTGTCAAAATGCAGGTTCTTTTCTGAAAAAATAGATTTTCTGGGGTTTGAAGTTACGGGGCAGGGAATAAGACCAGGAAAAAATAAAATAAACGCTGTAGAGAATTTCCCAAAACCACAAAATGTTCATAATATCAGACAGTTTTTAGGTCTTGCCAGTTTTTTCAGACGCTTCATTAAAAATTTCGCTCTATTGGCTAAACCTTTGTCAAAGTTGTTGAAAAATAATACACCATGGTCTTGGGGACCAGAACAAGACAAAGCATTTTGTGATTTGAAGGAAATTCTCATAACGCGCCCAATTTTAGCGTTATATAAGCCAAACGCAGAAACTGAGCTCCATACGGATGCCAGTAAATTTGGTATAGGTGGAATCTTAATGCAAAAGCAGGAAGATGATAGTTTGAGACCGGTAGCTTATTATAGTAAGCAAACTTCACCTGACGAGCAACACTTTTCCTCTTATGAGCTTGAAACGCTTGCAGTCGTTAATTCCTTAATAAAATTTAGACCATACTTAATCGGAATCAAATTCAAAATTTTAACAGACTGCAATTCTTTGCGTGCCACCTTGACTAAAAGGGATATGATACCACGTGTTGCTCGCTGGTGGAGTCTCATCCAAGAGTTCGATTTTGATATTCAGTACAAGCCTGGGACAGCCATGAGCCATGTTGACGCGCTTAGTCGCAATCCGGTTAACAATAATGATTCTGGAATTGGGAATATTGATAAATCTTTCATTTTGCATATAACAACAGACTGGCTCATGACTGTCCAAATGGCAGATGATGAATCACAGAGAATTAAGAGGATTTTAGAAGATAAAGAATCTGACGCGGTTGTTCAAATAAAGGAAAATTATTGTATCAAACGTGGAATGATATATAGAAAAACGGATGATGGACTGAGGTGGGTGGTACCGCGGGGTGTGAGATGGCAAGTATTACGTGCTTGCCATGATCAGATTGGTCATTTTTCGTTTGACAAAACACTTGATAAAGTGAAAAATGACTACTGGTTCCCAAAAATGAACAAGTTTGTGAAAAAGTATTGTCAATCTTGTGTAGATTGTGCCCATGGAAAAGTACCTGGTGGCAAAAAGTCGGGATACCTGCATCCTATCGAAAAAGTTCCAGCGCCGTTTCACACCTTGCACTCCGATCACTTGGGTCCATTTAACAACAGTAAAAAGAAAAATAAATATATTTTAGCGATAATTGACGCGTTCACTAAATTTGTTGTGTTAAAAGCAGTCAAAAACACAAAAAGCAGTACTACTATTTCAGTGTTTAGGGAATATTTTGCACTTTTTGGCGTACCATCTAGGCTCATAACGGACAGAGGAAGCACTTTTACTAGTTCCAAATTTAAAGAGTTTATAGCCAGTAAAGGAGTGAAACACGTGTTGAATTCAGTTGCCACACCCAGGGCTAATGGTCAGGTAGAGCGGTACAACCGTACCGTTCTCGATGCGCTATCTGCCATGACACATGGTAAAGATGAGCGGTTGTGGGATGAAGCTCTTGTGGAAGTTCAGTGGGGCCTGAATAACACAGTTAACAAGGGCACGGGAAAAACTCCTTCCGAACTTCTGTTTGGTCTGAGGTTAGTTGGATCCGCAGAAAGTGAGCTGACATTGTCAGTTAGTATAGAGGACAATCTTGAGGGTTCTTCTTCCAAAGATTTAGAACAAATCCGGTCAGAAGCTTCAGATAAGATAGGTAGTGCACAAGAAAGTCAAAAAGAGCGGTTCGATAAGTCACGTTGTGCACCACGACAGTTTAAAGAGGGACAGTTAGTTAGAGTAGAAAGGGATATCGGTCAAAAGGGGAGCCAAAAACTTGTACCGAAGTGTTTTGGGCCGTATAGAGTATCAAAAGTCTTACCTAATGACAGATATGAAGTAGAAGATACACCTATCACAAAGAAAAAGGGCAAACGTGGTTACAAAGGGGTATTTTCCGTTGACAAAATATATCCATGGCTTAGTTTTCAAGCATTAGAATCCGACACCGATTCATCAGAGGACGAAAGTGGAGATGAAGATTTAAACACTGGCACACAAGATAATTAATTTGATTTTATAATGCACAAAAAATATATATTAATAATTTATGTTGAGGAATTATTCCTTAGTATCGTCCAGTATAGTATAGGTTATTATGGTCTGGTATTGATTGGTTAGTATGGTCTAGTATTGGCTAGTATGGTCTAGTATTGGTTAGTATGGTCTAGTATAGTCTAGTATAAGTCTAGTATAGTCTAGTATGTCTAGTAAAGTCTAGTATTTGTTAGTAAATAATGAAATGGTTGAGTGTTAAAAATGGATAAGATAAGAAAACTTGTTTTCTAATAAAACTGTATAAAACAACTGTAAAAAAGAGAGCAACTACGATGACATCAAGTGTACAACAAAAAAAATTAAGAAGATTATATTATTTTAAATAAATTTGTTAAGTTATATTCAAACAAAAAAATAAGTAAATGTATATTGTAATGTTTGTACAGTTTACATTTTGTAGTAGGTACTTGCATAAATATTACAGTTGTGACTTACTGATTTAAACTATTGGTTACAATGCGAGGACGCAACTGTATGGTCAGGATGGGCGAATGTTAGCTTTGTTAATCAACAGTACGTATAATTTTCGATATTATTAATTGTATAGTGTTTTTCTAGAAGTAATAAGACATGTTTAATTTTATTTCAATAAATTACGTTTTAAAAGTAGTGAAATTGGTAAACCATGTTCGGGTTTGTTAAAAATGTTGATGATTTTATTATAAATTATTAATTAAATAAGGTATAAATTGATTATTATAATTGTAAAATGTTTTGGTTAATATTTAGATTTTTTGTATTTTCTATGATTTTTAAAAGTAGTGTGATTGGTTGTCAATTCCCACTTCGACAGTGAAGTCAGCCGCCAACGTGGGGCGTGGAGGGTCGCAGTGGGGATTGAATAAAACTGTTTTTGCATGCCAGAATAAGCGAGTAATTTTTGTGGAGCGATCAGGAATAAAAGTGCTGAAAGTGAACTGAGCGAGTTTTATTTTCTCTGGAAGTGAACGGATTTTTACATAACCAAGGTCAGAATCGTGAAGTTCGTTCAACCTAGGCATTTGGCAGGCGGTCAAAAAATCACAAAATCTGAGTAAGAAAAACATTATCGGATATTTACAGTAATGTATGGATATACAGGTTGTAGTGATTCCGGTATAGAATAGGATCACCCCATTACCTACCCATGGGTGTGGTAAGAGGCTAAGTAAACTAAGGGACTCGAGGGTTAGATGTGTATTGCAATTTCAGGCGATGGGCTGACAACCTGTCACTAGAGTGATACACAGTTATCTGATTGACGCTCAAAGTTTTGTCAGACGTGGTGTTAATATCCGTTTTACGGCCGTTAACGCTCTGCCTGCCCGGTAAGGGATAAAGGCGTGATTTATGTGGCGTGGCGTATGTAAGAGACTGCCCTCCGAACACTGATAAGGTACATTTAGACAATGAAACTGAAAAACTTCCTATAAATAATTTTTTCAGGAAACGTCAAAAAGCTTTTGGATTTCCATAGTAAATGCAGACAGCTGATTGGGATTTTGTATGGGAGGTCGTTGGATGACTCGGTGTCCCACACAAAAAGAAGAAAAAGCAGATTTTGCTATAAAAAATATTTTAGAATATACTGTTGTATGTACTGTTAACAGTTTGCCGTGTGACGCCGGCTTAGAATAGCGTCACCCCATTTCTTACCCGTGGGAGTCGTAAGAGGCGATTAAGGGACTCAATCTTAGGCGATGTGCTGACAACCTGTCAGTGGCGATACACAATTTTCCGAATGACCCTCAAAAATTGACTGACGTGGCGTAAGTGTCCGTTTTTGCTGTCGCCGTTTGCGCTCTGCCTACCCCGCAAGGGATTATAGGCGTGATATGTGTGTGTATGTATGTATGTATGTTAACAGTTGTAAACAAAGCCGGTATTTGCCATGTGGCGAGTTGTGATGTGTCGCATTGTTTGTGGCGAGTTAATCGAAAACGTCACGGCTTCAGAGCGAGTTTAGTTTAGTCGCGGGCGCCAAGGCGGCGACCAAATTATGCACGCGGATGTGGTAAAGCTGTATGAGGACTTATTAGAATTGCATCACCCCATTTCTACCCATCGATGAATAGAAGGTGGCTAAGGGATACGTCCAAATGGGCTGCAGTGTTTCCCTTTGAATAACACACACTTTACTCTGGTTGTCTGAAAATCATGGTGATACTCGTATGATAAATATTGGGTTATTGTTTATTTTATGGCGGCTGACAGGAGTGATGCCAATAGGCAGAATGGAGGGTTCCAGGTTGTGTCAAGAAAAGGGTAGCTCCCCTGTCTGGCCGGGTGTTGTGGCCAGGGGACTGACTGGTCCTCCTGAATAGAATTGGAAGTTGTATATATGCGTTGCGCGGTGAAACACTTCGATACCGCGTTTCAGACTCTTTGTTCTGTCACGTGGCGCCATCTTGCAGATATGTTGGAACTTCTGTTGCGTCTTGCTTGCTCGTGAACCACTTTGAATGAGCTTCTTGTCGTAGCTCCCAGAGGTCGCTACAATTTATTTAGGCAACAAAACATGCGGTTTTCAGTAAATCCAAAGCACCAGCAGTTTTCAAAGACAAGAGCAAGGCATAAATACTTATATACCTACTATATACAAAACTTTGCATGGTAAGTACATAATCGAACAGATTCAACCAAAGATTAGTATAATGATAGATGTCAATAATATAATATATCAATTAATAGTAGAAAAGTCATATTCTATAGTCAGTTTTTGTTTTATTATTAAAATCTTTTTTTATTCGTTTTTTGAGTATTGTTTTTAAATTAGAGCTTCAAATCTTACTCTACTTAAAAATGTATTTAAGGACACAGGATGTTTTCGGTTCTTTCGTTACACAATTTATGATATGGTGTTCAACTACAATAGCGCTATCGACACTTAGCGGAATGTATTCACTTCATACCATCAGTATTTTCTTTTATCTGACCAACACATCTACAAACTAGAATGAAACCCTCAAGTTACACAATGCCGCATCTACACAAAGCAACTCCACTTTCCCCCAAAGCGGAAACTTTGATTGACATGTCGCCGATACAACGGACTCCCGGCGCTTCTCGTTTTGTTCGGCTGCTCGGCACCGTGTAGCAGAAGGGGGGGTGCTACGAGGGTGCTACAGGTCTCGTAGTACTTTGCTACGCTTTTGATGTCTACGTGTGAGGTAATGAAAGGTGGTGTCGAGGAGGTTTGATATTGAAGGTGTATGAGGTCGACACTTTGTTTTAATCTACTTCAGATGATGAGTTTATTAATTTGGCAAGTCACTTGAGCTGCAGTTAAGAAGCTGTAGCATTTCTGGATGTAATTTTTTAAAGTTGTTTTTTTATAAAAAAGTATGCATAAACTTTTCTTTACTGTATGGTGGTTTAGTTTTTGGTGTGTTAAATATTAATAAGGGGTTCGAGGGTGTGTATTGCTATTTTAGGCTATCACTATAGCGATACACAATTTTGACCACTATGGCGATACACAATTTTGACCCTGAACCGAATGACCCTCAAATATTTGTCAGACGTGGCGTAAATGTCCGTTTTTTGCGGCCGTTTACGCTTTTCCTACCCCGCAAGGAATTGTAGGCGTGATATGTGTGTGTGTGTTAAATATTAATGTATTTTCTTACTTCCATGCAATCATATTTTTTTAAAATGTATTCTAGGCCTCCTCAAACCACTCTGTTTTTCCTGACACACGTCAAAACGTACAAATTATTTTGTCAACCAGAAAGTTATCCACGAAACTATTATCCAAGAATTTATCTGGCCATCAGAATCGAGTTTGCAAAAGTTGGTGCCACTGTAAGTGACACCAAGTATAGGTAGTTATCTCGGTTTCAGCTACATCGGTGGCCACTAAATCATACCCCTCTGTTTTTGGCGGTGGCAGATAAAAATAACTGCCACTCGAGACAAAAGTGAGAAGTTTCGTTCTTACACTGATATTGATATTGTTTTGGAGTCGGGGCGATTGTGAAAGATTTGTTGCTAACAATAAAATAATTCTGTTTTGTCTTACTACAAAACATATAATATTAGTAGTGGAATAGCCTTGAGGGTTTTATCCAATGCTACCCGATTTCCGAAATAAGATATTTTCCCGTGGCATTTATTATGCAGCTGACTTAACTACCCCAATAGTTCTTTAAAAAATAGTTTTGTCATTACTATTTGAATTGGCTACTTGACTGACAGGTTAAGCAAACTTTCTTGTTTAAAACGTTTTGAAACGACATTTTAGAAGAAATTATGGAATTATGAAGTCATACTAAACTATTCATCATTTAGCGTCAAAATACTTAATTTTACTGTTTGACAATTCTATTTTAAATTATCTTGAAAAACGATAAATGAATTCTACTACTAGTAGTAGGCGGTTGAAAAACTCTGACACCAGGGTTCATCGGGTCGTTGGACGCCTCGGTGTCCGACACGAAAAGAGAGAATTCTGTAGTATTTATGGACAATAGTGTTGTGATTTCTTTTGTGTATTCTGTATTTATAATTATCTAAAACATTTCTACTCAAATTATTGAATGTAATTATGATTTGATATTTAAGAATTTAAGATATTATAAGTATATTTAATACTTGATTGATTCAAAGATTACGAATATTTTAATTGTATATTAATATAAGTTTAATCATTATTAATAAGCTAAAAAAATGAATTTGTACATATTTTAGTTAAGTTTAAGTCTCTGATTTGATTATTTAGTCCTAAAAGTGCGCTGTTTAGCTGCTGCGCGCCGATTGGTCGCTGGTTGTCGGACCACGCGGTGGGGATACCCCTTGCGGGCGTGGCGGGGAGCGACGAATCGGGGCACCGTCGGGCAGTCGGCGTTTACGCTTGTTACTGTGAGGTTGTGTTCAAGAATATATACTTGTGTCCCTCGAAACGGAGTTTTTCTTCAATAGTTTTAAGCATAGAACTTTATGTATTTTATTTTAATCACCCTGTCAAGTACCTAATCATAATTTGGCATGAACTGCAATCTTTTTCTTACAAACCCGTGCATACAATGGGCCATACGTCGTAAAATTAATTCTCCTACGAAATGCACTTGAGCAGTAGCCTTGACTTTGCCAAAAATGGGCGTCTAGACTCGCAAACGACCTCCACTCGTGTATAAATTATTTAAATTTGGAATATCTGCAAAAATACGGACGTCCACGCGGCCAAACGGTATATGGGCCTGTATACGGATGACATCAAAACGAAGCCTGCCTTAGTTTAGTCGAGAAGTTCCGTTTTGTAAGACTTAAAAAAAATATGTATGTATTGCAATTTTAGGCGATGGGCTGACAACCTGTCACAATGGTCATACACAATTTTCTGAATGACCCTCAAATGTTTGTCAAACGTGGTGTAAATGTTCGTTTTTAATGGCCGTTTATGCTCTGCCTACCCCGCAAGGGATAAAGGCGTAATATATGTATGTAATAAAAATGATCTGTTAGTTGACACTCACATACCTACAAATTGTATATTTTGCGGAATTTCTGACCAGCATTAAACTCATGAAATATGACGTCGTGCGCGTAAAATATTTAGTGTCATATTCGTACAATTTTTCGCAAGATAATATAAATTAATTTGGAGCATCACATAAGTATCTATGAAATAATGACAATACATACCCCAAAAAAATATAAGTTCTTTTAACTTCGCAGTTCTATACTTTTCAAAGCCAACGCAGTATATTTCCATCTCCGACTAATAAACAAAAGTGATGCCAAACAAAAACTGTTGGTTCTTGTCCAACATTCAGAACAGAACGGACCACAGTTCCTATTATTACAACTTCCGCTCCACAGTTTCATTCACTCATTCATTTTAAAGCAGAAATATTCATCCTTGGCAACGAAAACTTCTTGTGATATGGGAGAATGGACGAATTTATGTTTGGTTATTTGAATTTTATCTTCTTTAAGTTCGAGAATCCGTACTAGTATTATAAATCTGAGAGTTTGTGTGTGTATGAGTGTTTGTTACCTCTTCACGCTCAAACGGCTTGACCGATTTGGATGAAATTTGGAACACAGAATATAACCCGGAATAACACATAGGCCACTTTTAACCGCGAGAAATCAACTACTACCACGGGAAAATCTGTGGCAGCGGCTGAAACCGACATAAATCTAGTTATTTTTATATGACTTTTGTAATTGTTATAGTTTCTTCGTTCTTCTTCATCGAAATAATTGCAGACTGTTGGTACAGTCTACAATTATTTCGATGAAGAAGAATGATTGTCCGTAAATAAAGATGGTTCCGTGCTTCGGGGCACGTTCAGCCGTCGTTACGTGTTGCTGTCTATGATTACATATACGGTGGTCGTTACACAACTATGTCAGAGGCCCTGCTACTAGTAGTAGGTGGTATAAAAAACGCGAGCGGGTTCATCGAGTCGTTGGATGAAGAAGAAGATCGAGTCAATGGTAACAGGTTCACAGTAATTTAGACCAATGTGTTGCTATGGCGGTGGCATTGCCTCTTGCAGGTCCATTGCAAGTTTATTCAGTAGATGCAACATTGTCTTTACAGGGCTACAATTGCACTTTGTCGCGCAGTCGTTGCTTAGCAGCACGTTGACACTGCCATCATACTCTTCACGCGCCAATACGATTGAGCGAGACAGCAGTACATTCCACACGCGTTGATGCTGCCGTGCCTTTGACTCGCGCACAAAAAGCCGACATTCGAAGGGCATAGGAAGTGGCAGCGGCGTGACGAGTAGCAGCGCGAGTAACCTGTTTACATATTCGCGTTGCCCACTTCCCTTGTCTGCCCATATTGACTTTGTGTGAAGGTGCTATAAAAACCTTACTATTGCTTTGTTGACCTCAAATAAAAAACGCGTGTATGATACGTTTAAAAATTAACGTCATTAAAGAACATGTTCATCGTGTCGTTGGACTTGGTGTTTTATTTTAGTAACTCAACAATATAATTAGTTCATTACAAATCTTGTTATAATTGCAGTGAAAAATTAAGGAAGGCAGGTATCCAGAGCAATTTTAACTATATGGGGTGTAAGGGACAGCCGTCCAAATATAATAATAATAATAATAAAATTCTTTATTGCACATATAAAAAAAAAACAAATAACATTCTTAACATAGAAATATGTGAAGTAGGTACAACAAGGCGGCCTTCTTGCTATGGTAGCAAGTTCTACCAGGCAACCTTTGGGTGATAGGAAAGCGCGTAAAGGTAAGCGGGATAGTGCATATAATATAAACATACTTACACATACTACATACTATTGTAAACACTAATACTTAAATAACCTAATAATATTATAGACTAATACATAAAAACTAACTATGATAGATAGGATAGATAGATATATATACTGATAGCGTGCATGCAGACCATGACACTGAACAAATTTCCCCTAGAAATAAATGCCAGGAAACGACAAAAAGAAATCGACCTCCCATACAAAATCACGATCAACTGACTGCATTTACTGTGGGAAGTAAAAACAATACGTTCCTGGTTTTTTTTAATTCAAGTAATTCCCTTGCCCAAAAAATCCAATTCCAGTTCCTTTTCCGATTTTCGCCCTATTTCTATCCTTCCTTTCCTTTCCAAAGTCCTTGAGAAACTTGTTTATCAACAGGTGAACACTTTTCTCAACCTCCACAATCTCCATAATCCTTTTCAGTCTGGTTTCCGTTCCGGTCATGGTACGACCAGTGCCCTTGTCAAGATCTCTGATGACATTCGCTTAGCGATGGAGAGACGGCAGCTCACAGTTTTAACACTCCTTGATTTTAGCAACGCTTTCAACACTGTCGATTTCAACATTCTCCTGGGTCTGCTGCGGTCCATTAACTTTTCCCCGTTTGGCCGTCATAAAATGAATATAGGTAGTTAAGCATAAAAATATTTCACTAGCAATGAAACCCTTATATGCACGGTATTATATGAAATAGATCAGAGTACTTGGCGGTTTCCATTAAACATTAAAAAAATTACATTTTGTAGAACTAGCAAAAAAGTGATGCATTTTAAAGTCCCCTTGTTACTTTTTCTACCGTCGTATACAAAGATACACAAAAACTAAATTAAACCGCAAATATAATGTAGCATCATCTATAAAGACTTGTGTAGCATCTATACATAAAAGGTTAAAATATTATTGAATGCACAATAGAACATAAATATACAAAACAGATAAAAAAAAAGAATATTGATGAAATTACAGAAACAGACAAATTTTTAATAAATTGTACAAATGGCGGCCTTATTGCTAATGTAGCTATATCTTCCAGGCAACCAATCTATATATTCATCTATTTGCATTATCTATTTTGAAATCTGTTTCATATAATTTTCACGCTTCACAAGAAGGTTTTTAAGGAGTTATAATAAAGATACCTTCCTATTTTATTGCAAATAAATGTTTTACGATATCTTTTCGTATTTTACGGCAGAGTCGATAACGGAGCCAGATCGGTCAGCGAAGATTTTTCCGTTATTTTTTTATTTTTTTTATTAAGGGTTGGTTAGTCTAAGATGGAGCGAGCTCACCCAGAAGAAGCCTGTATATTGACTTAATACAAAAGATGATGCACAGTCGTTTGAAGCACATATGGTACTAGAGGTTCTCCAAAATAACTGAATTATTTTTATCCACAGTTAATACATAATACAAATTTAAATTTATTCTCATAAAAGAAGAAATTTTGTACTCAAACATATTCAAGTCAAGAAAGAAAAATTGGTAAGGACAAAAATAATTTAGGTCTTTGGAAGTACCCCTGGTAACTTACGTGCTACAACCAACTGTACATCTACATAATGGTATGTATGCGCGTTGATGTGACTAATATTTAGTTCATCTCTTAATCTTTTATTATGTCTAAATTATATAAATCGTTTCTTTTTTGCCTTATACTATCTAGACCATTAGCCGAACCCAATTCATAATATTGTGCCAATTTAGGCTCAAGAACATACTTTTTTAAACTGGGATTTTACACTGTGTAAACTGTCACATAGACAATACTGGTATATTTTATAATATTAATTTAATTATTGAAACTTGAAAATTTAATATATTAAATGAGCTACATTGACTTGAAACTTTACGCAAGCGTTAAAAATTATACAAAACATAGTATGTGCTTTACAGACGCACTTAATGTAAACGTAATAAAAATCAAAATTTAGAATGTTTGTATGTAACGGCCGTACCGGACTATAAGTGTCAAAATGAAAATTTTCGTGTTCAGTCGTACAATTTATGAAATATAACAACTTGTGCGGATCGAGCTATTATATTAGAACAATCTGAAATATTATAACTGAAATATATACGCAATAGAATTGAACCCTAACGTGGAATAAATTCTGTATATTGATTGAGATCTGAGAATGGAATCCGGAGAAATTTACGGACCGTTTTCTAAATTCAAAATAGACACGGTTATTTCATAATTAGTCAGTTATATCCCATTTATGCGCTAACAAATAAACTTATTAGGCGGTTTTCCCACGTGTCGTCGCGGCGTATTTTTAACGCACCGTAACGCACGCGCCCGTCAGACGAAAAAAAATTGCGTATTCTGATCTTATTCCCGTATAAATACGAATGCGTCTGTCAAACGACTGACAACTGCTGACAGACGCATGCGTTAAAAAACCGTAGCGACGGATGACAAGTAGGAGAACCGCCTTGCAATGATTCGAGCCAAACGTTGGTCTGTATAATCCGAATATCTATCCATTACAGTTGTATTTCACCAAGACAGTAACCGCTACCCCTTTCTCTGCGGGGGCTTTCACACGAGCGCACTTTGCTTCAAACCTAATATCATAGGTGCGGTGCACACTGACGCACAAAAATGTGTGTCAAATGAGAATCTTTGATTGTGTTGATTACCAATCAAAGCTTTTTTGTTATGTCGCTACAATGTCTTCTTATTTCTTGATTTTTAAATCTCTGTCAACAACTTCACTGTAAGGCACCGTAATAGTTTAAACAGCATGTTTAAGTAAGATCCTGCCTGCGGTAGACAATTTTTGCGAGTTGTCTAAAAGTTGCATACTTATTTATCTGTGAATGTACTTAAAGTTCTGCTGATTTCTGTTTCTCTCATGATTATGGCAAAAAGGATAAAAGACCAATAAAATACTTCAATTGTTACTATCCTAACTCGAAAGCTCTCTCATTGGTATAATGTTGGGAATACCTAGTGTGTCACAGCTTTACCCTCCAATCTGGGTTCATGTACTTATTGGTAGCCGAACCGAACGTATTAATCCATGCGGTATAGCGTGGTATTGGCCAAGCGATGGGTCTGCGGGCTGCCTAATGAAGCGGGTGTGAGTCATTGCGAGTGTGTACGATATTTCTTTCTATTATGATTATGACTTTTGTTTGGAAATTAATTCATAATATGAGTTTGATTAGTGAAATGATATTTGATTATTTAAAAGTAATGTTTTTGTTACAGGTACGTTGAAGCACCTTTTAGGTACCTAGACTCATCGGTCATATCACCTTAAGTTGCAGATTATAGTAAGTCATCCCGTTTTCTTTAATTTTTCGTTAGTATTTCAAAATAATTCTTATCCGTGTTTGTGTATATTATGCCCATAAAGTGTTTCTTCAAAATACTTAATACGTAATTTTTAGGTAACGTTTTCATTCTCACAGCACAGTACTTAAACTTCCACAAAACACTATTAAAAAGTCCTATAATTATTGTAAATACTAGCTGTTACCCGCGGCTTCGCCCGCGTACTCATAGAGTTTTATTAATTAGTTGTGTATTCTAAACGACACATCGTAAGGCGAACAACTGTGTAAACTGGGAGGGCACTAAAATCACTATTCACCGATACACAGACGACACTACACTGGAATGGTTCACTTCCTTGAAAAAGTATATAATTTGTGGTACCTGGGCGCTACCATCACTAATACAGGCTATTGTAAAATCAAGTAATGAGGCGCAAGAATGATCCTTGAGTTCTTTTGCCACTTTGCACTCATGATCACTGGAAAAGTCGATGGCAAACGACCAAGAGGTTTCAGTACAATTAGGTGGTCTCATTAAATACACTCAGCGCTCTATGTCGCCAAAGATACGCAGCGATGGAAAAGAATCCTGAATGAGAAAAATATTTCCCATCAGGGGAATTACGACCTTCAATAATGAAGATATTACGACGCTAGAAAGAAGATTATGACACATTTATAGTGTAAGGAAAAACAGGCATTTAATGTTAAAAGTAAAGATAACGTAATTTTAATAGAGACGCAGTCACTAAACCGGAAAAATTATCGTGAGTAATATGGAAGACATATCTTGATGGAGAGCGCGTATACAAAAATTGTCTTTCAAAGGGGAGGGATTTATGCTTTTACAGTGTTTCGGAGCGTTTGTTTCCAGAAGAGTGTTAAAGACATAGTACACAGCTTAATGGACACAGAACAGAGCACTATTTTAATACGCTATTGTAAACGATATTGTAAGTTTTACCATCTGGGGATAAAATGAAGAGGTTCTGAGCATTGGACACACGCGAACATGCTACATATAGCTGGCCATGAGAGAAGCACGGTTTTTCTAAGTGGACCCCCGCTACCTTTAAAGTTTGTCCCTGCGCTTTGTTGATTGTCATTGCGAAACTAAGCTTGATAGGAAATTGCAGCCTCTTGAATTGGAATGGAAGATCTGTGGGAATAATTGGGATCCGTGGTATTATTACATTTTCACCCTTGCCAACGCCGGTTAAGATGGTGGCTCCAATTATGTTCCGTCCTAGTTGTGTCACACGAAGTCTCGTTCCATTACATAATCGAGGGGCATCTAAATTTCGCATAAGCATGACTGGAACGCCTACTTTTAATTGCAGCTTATGTGAGGGCACACCTGACAACTCCAATGAATTTAAAAACTCGACGGGGTATGAAGTGCTCTGTTCTGTGTCCATAACCGTGTCTACTTGTATATAGCTTTAATTTTTTTTTAATATTCCTGCTATTTTGAAATTTTTATTACATACAAACATGCTCCAAGAAGACATGAAAGAAAGGAGTGGGTATGTAATCAAGGATTTGAAAACCTATATTAGCTCCAAACCAAATTAACTTGGGGATGGATGTTCTTGGATTGGAATTATAATAATATGAATACGCAGTATAATGATTTTGCCTAGTCTTCAATTTTCAGGACTATGGTACCAAAAAATTTAAGTTTATTATGTGTCTTCGCAAGTATACGCAGGGCAAACTTACTGTGCTAAAAATGGTTATTATTATAGAAATGGACTTTCAAATCATGTTTAACTGTAGAAATTAACTTTACTACTGTGGTAAGAAGTATCTCAAGTACATACCCACATCACCCTTAAAGCCACATTCATATCCCAAAACTCATATTCAAGAGACATTCTCATAGTAGTGCTATACAGGGTGTAAGTGACAGCCCTTCGAATACTGATTGGGTGTATTCAAACCATGAAACTGAACAACCTGCCATAGATTAAATTCTTTTTTTCTATATCCCATACAAAATCACAATCAGCTCACTGCATTTACTATGGGAATATCAGTATTCGGAGGGCTGTCCCTTACATCCTGTATATACATCTTTTTTATGTGGTATGGATGTATTCTATGCTACACAATAATCAGTTTTCCGATGGGAAAAATATGTTTTTCCGAGATAAAAAGTAACCTATGACACTCACCAGCTTTTCATCTAACTGCTTTCCAAAAAAAAAATGCTTTACATCGCTGCATGATACTCATTTATGTATGTAGTATGGATGTATTCTATTGCTAAACATTAATCGGTTTTCCGAAGGGAAAAATATGTTTTTCCGGGATAAAAAATAACCTATGTCACTCACCAGCTTTTCATTTAGCTGCTCTCAAAAAAAAAAATGCTTTACATCGCTGCATGATACTCATCTATGTTCGTAGTATGGGTGTATTCTATTGCTAAACATTAATCGCTTTTCCGATGGGAAAAATATGTTTTTCCGGGATAAAAAGTAGCCTATGTCACTCTCCAGCCTCTCACCTAACTGCACACTTAAAAAACACTGCATGATATCGCTCTGTTGTAACGTGAAAGAAAGACAAACAAACAAACAAACAAACAAACAAACACACTTTCGCATTTATAATATTAGTATGGATGGATGGATGTATTCTATGCTACACAATAATCAGTTTTCCGATGGGAAAAATATGTTTTTCCGAGATAAAAAGTAACCTATGACACTCACCAGCTTTTCATCTAACTGCTTTCCAAAAAAAAAATGCTTTACATCGCTGCATGATACTCATTTATGTATGTAGTATGGATGTATTCTATTGCTAAACATTAATCGGTTTTCCGAAGGGAAAAATATGTTTTTCCGGGATAAAAAATAACCTATGTCACTCACCAGCTTTTCATTTAGCTGCTCTCAAAAAAAAAAATGCTTTACATCGCTGCATGATACTCATCTATGTTCGTAGTATGGGTGTATTCTATTGCTAAACATTAATCGCTTTTCCGATGGGAAAAATATGTTTTTCCGGGATAAAAAGTAGCCTATGTCACTCTCCAGCCTCTCACCTAACTGCACACCTAAAAAACACTGCATGATATCGCTCTGTTGTAACGTGAAAGAAAGACAAACAAACAAACAAACAAACAAACACACTTTCGCATTTATAATATTAGTATGGATAATATTAGTATGGATTTTTACTGTGAATTCTACTAGTACTACTGAAAAACTTTCCTAATGGAATTTAGGGCCGAAATATGAAAAAATCGGACCTGTCAAACCGAAACTGATAAAATATTAGTTACTTTGTATGGGAGATCTAATTATTTTTCATATTTCTACTTAGTTCCTCAGGAAAAGTTTTTTAGTTTAAGGTTACAGTTGCTTTTTAAATTTTGTACGGAATTGAATAGGACATTTATAGGTATATTCTGTGACAAAACACAAGTTAGTATCAAATTGTACACAAACTTTAAGCCTGGGCTTAGCTGGTGTTTGTCACTCCATTGTCCCGGAAACTTTCAGCAAACTATTGCTATAGATTTAGCATAGGACGTGATTTTGAATAGGACTTAATTCCAACTATGCGTTTAATAAGACAAAAGCCCACTTCTGGCTATGATGCCATGGCGACATCCGGATAATACATAGGAGCGATATGACTATTGCTCGTTTAAGCAATACACTGCTGGACATGGGCCTCCGCCTTTCGGGAAGTTATTGCATTAATCACCACGCTTGGTGGGTGGATCGGCGAGCGCAGTTCAAGATACTTATTTGCCTGGATCGTAAAGCCTTGGTCGCTTTTTACGACACCCACGGCTAAAATTGGGGTGATTCTATTTTAAACCGGAAAAAGACGGCAAAAATATGAATTTGCTTATATTATAACTCGAGCGCCGAAATGACAAGTCGCATAAGGTCAGTTAGGGATTTCATTTCTAGTATAACCCTAGCAAATAAGTAATGAAGCGAGGTGAGAAATCTAGTTCTTTTATCTATTTTTAACTTACCGTAGCTCTCTTCTTTAGTTCCGTGCTTCGGAGGACACGTTAAACCGTCAGTCCCGGTTGCTGTCTATGATTACTTAGGCGGCGGTCGTTACACAACCATGTCAGAGGGCTACTACTAATAGCATGCGGTTGAATAACTCTGAGACTGACTGTTCATCGGGTCGTTGGAAGACTCAGTGTCCCACATGAAAAGAATAAAACCGTACCTCCTTTTAATATTTCTTTGAATTTGTAAAAACTCGCTGAAGCCCTTGAGTGCAATATCTAGAAATAAAAGCAAAACCAGCAATGTATATCAAATTGTCAGCGGTTACATCCCTCGTGTAAGTAAAAGTTTCAAGAGGGGTGTTACGTGCCCTTCGCATAAAGGGTTAAATCAGATTCACATTCGGAAGGGAATTTAATCGTCCGTGATTTATTCATTTAGACAAGGCTCGTGAGAATAGCAATGGTTTATCAAATTATTTATGCACGCAAGAAAAAATCTTCTGTCTTGTTGGACAGACACTGAGTCCACAAACGACTCGATGAACCCTGGTGTCAAAATTCACTAAGAATTATAAAATTACTTATGCAACGTCTAAAAAGAAAACGGCTTACTTATTATCTCAAGAATAATAATTAAATTATGCAGTAAGGGGTGAAACAAACATTATTACATAGAGTTACAAAATATAACTATTACAACTGGAGCAAAAAATCTTCAATATCATATTCAAATAATGCTAAAATTCCGCAACAGAACTAGATCATTTAAGAAGATTGGGGTTCCTCTTTTTTGTCGTGTGGGGCACCGAGTCGTCCAAAGACCCGTAACAACACTGGTGTCAAAGTTTTTTCAACCGCCTACTATTACGAGTAGTAGTAGGCCTCTGACATGGTTGTGTAACGACGCCGTCTGAGTGATCATAGACAGCAACCGGGATGGACGGCTTAACGTGCCTTCGAAACACGGAACCGGAAATTCGTTTAAAGACGTTATCGCCTTAACTCATTCCTTAGCTTATAAACATACATACACACATACATATAATCACGCCTCTTTTCCATAGGGGTAGGCAGAGACTATATCTTTCCACTTGCTACGATCCTGACACACCTCTTTCGCTTCTTCAACATGCTTTAATCTTTTCAAACAATCTCATCGGTTTAGGGTACTCTTGACCTGACAATTCTTTAGAACGTCCCCGATCTGATCCAAGTCTTCCCCTTTCAACGTTCCCATCCACACTCGCCATATACACCTGTTTCGGTAATCTTCTTTCATCCATTCTCTCAATGTGACCAAACCATCTCAGCATTCCTTTTTCTATACTTTGTCACTACGTCTTTTTTTATTCCGCAACGTTCTTCTATCCCGCTATTCCTTATCATGTCACTCAAAATCAAATATTATTAATACTTACAGATTATTTAAAGGAAGAAAACACATAGGTGAACAATCATTCAATTAAGCTTTTGGTAAAGTTAGTTCTGGGTGCGCAATGAAAAGCCAATAACAATTATTTTCTAGTGGCCGATACTATCGACACGAAGGCGTAATCAAATAGCCATTTTCACTGAAAATGACAATATTTTTCAGTTAATATTTCCGTACTGGTATAAATCAGGCCTGTGTTTCGATTTTATTATACGTCTGTTTATCCACAATAATTTTTGTTGTAATGATATTTTTTAGATTCTGAGATTTTGCAGTGTCATTATCGTAATAAAGGTACTTTATCTATCTGTAACTTATTTACATGAGTGTATATTGTTTATGAAAGATAAAATATCGCAATTGTCTTAAAATTTATAATTGATTGAGTTGCCGTGTGATGCCGGCTTAGAATATCATACGCCTTTTTTTTCTCTTAGGAGTTGTAAGAGGCGACTTAGGGGCTCAAGGGTGTGTATTGCAATTTTAGGCGAGCGGCTGATAACCTGTCTACCTGACCCTCAAATATTTGTCAGACGTGGCGTAAATGTCCGGTTTTTGCGGCTGTTTTGCGCCCTGCCTACCCCGCAAGGAATCATAGGCGTGATATGTGTATGTGTGAGTATGTGTATAATTAATTGAAAGTAAAAAGTAAAACACATATTTTGGAAGCGTAAAAATTTTATTTATTAAATTCGAAGTAATTTAACCTAAAATGACTAACTAACTTAAAATACTATATTTTTGGGAATCCGTAACTACTACAATAAACACATACTTATTATTTACATTTCAATTTCAAGATCACAACCAACACACGCCTTCTTTTCAGATTTAAAATATTATGCAGGATGCAAAAATATTACCTGCAAATATAATAATATGTCCATGAAACTGAACAACTATCCCCAAGGAACAAGGGTCGTAATATGAAAAAAATGCCCTCGCATGCAATTTGACCCGACCGTCAGCTGAAAATTTTTGTAAGGGAGGAACAAAACTAGAGTATTATAGAAAACTTAAGATTAATCACAAAACAAATCACTTCATTATACACGCTATTGGCAAATGTGTACATAAAACATTGTTAATATAACTAATAAGTTCAGGAGTATTGGATGTAGTGACAAATTTATCATCCAAATCTGTACTTATACTTAGAATTAAGTTTTTCACATCAAGATTAAAATTTGCGAATACAATATGAATTTCTTTCTTTACCAATTCCTTGACTACAGATATGATGTTTGTTGTTATAGTGTAATCCATATTTTTAACATTGGCGCCATCTAAAACTACGACGGGATTGTATGTTGCTAATATAGGGGCCTTTAATATTGTACGACGCAAATGTTCATCAGCACAGTAAGATAAATTATCTGATAACTTTACTGATATAATATGCGCTTTTTCACTGAATACAACACTAGTTTGAACAGACGGCTTTGAATTGCTATATAAGAGCATCAATGCCTGAAAGATCACCCCTACTAGTATACCGTATTGCAAACCCAAAAACAAACACACGGACATGGTCACTATCATGACTACAAATTCACTTTTGCAGTTCTTCCATAATTTTCCAAAAATACTTATATCAATCATGGAATGCATAGCTACTATTATCATTGCAGCTAGAGACGATTTGGGTATGAAATAAAACGTTGAAGTCAGTAAACTAAGGCCAAACATTATGAGGAGTCCAGTAAAGATACCACCAGCCGGTGTTTGGGATCCAGAAGCTCGATTTAAAGCTGCTCTTGCAAATGAAGCTGTTATAGGCATGCTGCCTACAAACGATCCAACAACATTACACAAACCAACGGCTATCATTTCTTGTGATGAGTCAATAATAGCTCCATCAGAAAATGCTCTTCCTATAGCTACAACTTCAAGCAATGACACAAATGGGATTGCAATTGATTGAGGTCCTAATACATTGATCATATCGCTAAAATTATAAGTTTTATTACCAACTATAGTCGAAAAAGGTGGCAATTGTACTGTTGGTAGTCCACTTGCAAGATCACCAACTAGTGTTAACGGCTCGCCAATATTTGAAAATTTTAAATAAACTGCAACAGCAATGCCAAGAACAACAACCACAGCATTTCTTGACAGTGAGATGTACCATTGAACTTTTCCGAAAATTGAATCAGATTTTATAGAACGTTGACCAATTTTCCGCATAACAGTTAACATAATTATCATTAAAATACCTAAAACGGCGTCCCATGTGTTAGTAGTGTTTACGTTTTTAATAAAACTTTCAACGGATTCAATAAAAAAGTGCCCTGGTGGTCCTTTGTGTCCTAATAAAGGTTTAAACTGCGATGCTATTATCTGCAAGCACGCAGCTAACGTAAACCCACTAATCACTGGTTTAGATATGTATTGCACAACGAATCCAAGTTGAAATACTCCCATAAACATCTGCATTATGCCTGCTAAGAAGGCCGCTAGTACGGCAAAGTCCTTGTTATATCCTGAAATGGATCTTGCTATGAGTGCAGACATAATGGCTGTGGGTCCTATTGATGCATCTTTACAACCTCCGAAGATCATGTACACGAGTCCTCCGGTAAGTCCAGAATAGAGTCCATACTCGGCTGGTAGTCCAGCAACGTTGGTATAAGCCATTCCTTGTGGTATTGCTGTCAAACCGACGGTCACACCTGCTATTGTATCTTGGATGAACTTTGCAAACGTGTAGGTTGGTAGCCATTGCAATATCGGCAGTCTTTTCTTCAGAGTCTTTGCATTGCAAAGTTTTTTTGCATATTTCTTTGACGTGTTTAGAAATTCTTTTGCGACGCTATCTTTTTCATTCATGTTTCTGATATCGCAAAAAAGATTTTCTTAATGTCGTTGACTAGCCTATTTGCACAATAACAAACACTGGTTCCAAGGATTTTCTAATCGCTACTAGTTTTTATTTTCTAGACTCATTTTATATATACACGTATCTGCGCAGCGCAATGTCAATTTCCGTGGAAATTTCATATAATAATCTGATCTTATCTTTGGCGGTTTTCCCACTTGTCGTTCATTGCTGCGTATTTTTAGCAAACTGTGAGCATCTGTCAGACGAAAGTTAATTGCTAATTCCGATCTTATTCCCATAGAAATACTGTTACGGTGCGTTTACGGATGCGTCTGTGAAACGACTTTACTTGATACGCACCGTTGCCATATTGGTAAGGTGGGGTCCTGTAATTGCAACTTACTTACTTGTTATGCACCGTAGCCATATTGGCAAGGTGGGGTCCTGTAATTGCAACTATCCGGTAAATGCAACTAACTTCAATAACTCCCTCGAGAGTTAGGTACACGTTAGGTACTTAATCGTAAAACGACAGACGTGATCAATCTTATACTAAAAGTTCAACTGTGAAAAATGTAGATTGCGCTGCTAGCTCAAGAATCGTGGGTGTCATAGAGTTTTTTGTCATCCGCCATTTTGAATTTGCCGGTATCAAAAGACACGGTGCGCATTTTTATTCAAAAAAATATTTTAGTTGACCCTTCCAAGTTTTTTTACTTGAAAAGTAACAACCGATCACGGTAAGTCGCTTTGTACGTTTATGTTTTATTCTACGATGAATATTTTCCGAGTTTTCTGTGTTGTTACATTTACCACAGCAAAAATGCAAAGTCCTGTAAATAAAACTATTTTGCACTTTTCGGTTAGTTACAATAAGCTGTCAATTTTTGTATGAAATCTGAAAAAGCTATTGATGTGACAGCGATCATGAAATTAACGATACAACCCACTAATAATAATTACACACCAGCATATTTAGCGTAACTTTAAAAAAGGGTGATTACAAAATAATTAAGTTTATTTTTAATGTAAATGTTATCAGATACATGTCATTAGTTGAAGTTAGGAAACGTAACGTTATAATTAGAAAGTAGTGATACAAGTAAAAAAGGCTGTTTTTAATAAAGCCTAAACTAAAAAAATATATATCATATTGATATTAAAAATATAGCTAGTCTGTTGTTGTACAACTAAAAACGGTGCATAAAAATATGAAATTGTTAGAATAACCATATTTCCATTTCTATTAAAATATGTTTTTAATAGTTTATCCCCTAGTTTTAGTTCTGCTACCATGGTCTTATTTATGGCGTGTCGATGGATATAACGACAGACATAACATAATTGTCGATAAAATTACGATAAGGTTCCCATCACTATTTTTGAGAAAATAGTTGCAATTACCGGACGAAATTGGTCCTTGTTTCAAGGAGCTATGTATCATAATCCTATGAAGATTTTCTTAGACTTTGTGTTCATAAACTCACATAGACAACGAAAATAAGAAAGTATAGAGATAAAACGATTAGTTGCTGCAACTATTGCTGCCTTTGTCAGAACTTTTGGCAATAGCTCTTTATTCTTAAGAGTTTTCCTTTATTATGACAGTAGAATTAAATCTACATAAAATTTGGCTTATGCATGATTTTACAGAAAAACTTATTTTCTTAAATATATCGAATTATCAGAAGGTGAAGTTACAGCTTCAAAACTTTTAGTTGCAATTACGAGACCCCACCTTATGGGAATAAGATCGGAAATCGCAATTTCCTTTCGTCTGACAGACGCATGCGTTGTGGTGCGTTAAAAACCGCAGCGTCGAACGACGAGTGGGAAAACCGCCTTTAATTCCGTGATTACACTCAGTGAGTTGACAGCTACAACACACTCGGTAGACAACATCTTCCGTTACTACTTGAAAGTTATTGTACTTACAATATTTTTATTTATTTTTTCTTATCTTTGTACTATTACAGATGTACATTTTTAATGCGTCATTCTTAATCATGAATACATGTCACAATCTTCAATTAAACAATTTTAATAGCAGTAATAGAAGGGTCTTGATAGTCAATAAAGTGATAATTATAGGAGGGTCATAGAACAATCAATCATCATTAACGAAAAAAGTGCTTAACTTTTTAGGCGAATGAACTTGTAAATAATTATTATAATCGTGAACGCATCAGTCAATCTTCGTTGTATATAAGTTGTTTAATAAGTTTATTTTATCGGCAAATTATATTATAACGCAAAACTTTCTTTAATATATACAGGGCGGACCATAGAGTGACGCCAAAAGACAAAATTTTAATAGATTATACTGAACGGTATCAAAATCACCCCCATGTATGTTCTGCGACTTTTTGTAGTTTCCGGGTTATTCAACTACAATAGTTAAATTAAAAAATGATAAGCATTTAAATTTAGTCTTTTTTTGTCACAGTAAAAAAAATAAACAATTTATTTTTAACTAAACTAAAATCCTTAGCGTCAACGGTAAAAACAATATGTCAACCACAGAAATACAATTTCTCAACCACCAAAACGCAATCCATCTTTGGCCGGTGTAATACGAAAAGCATATGCGTAACCACGTTCCACTCCATCACCCTTATCACTTGGCCGGGAGTCGAACCCACTACCCTATCATATCGCTGCGGTGCAGGCTGAAAACTCGAAGTATCACGAATTATTGCGATACGCGTCATGAATGATTAGTCGTATCGATAAAAAGGGGAAAGATTTGTCTCGTTTCGATTCTAAAAATAGCACTATCACATTCCGTTGCACAGGTTTAGAAAGAATAGTAGATGTCTACTTCTGGGTGAGCTCGCTCCATCTTAGACCTTGTCTCTGTCCTATGACCTAGACTAGAGTCAAGAGCAAATCCATCATAAAAAAAAATACTTCTGTTATGTCTTAAATAGTCTATGATTTCCTCTCTACTTTGCAGGTTTCCTTGTATGTTTAACCACCATATTTAATTGCCGCTTAATTTTTACATATACCGCGTATAATGTGTAATTTCACAGACATAGCATGCATGAAGAGATTGATGAATGTAGAGGAGGCGAAAGAAATATGCCAGGATCGTAGTAACTGGAAGGAAGTAGTCTCTGCCTACCCCTCCGGGAAAGAGGCGTGATTTATATGTATGTATCACAGACAATTTAAAAGGCGCTCATCTTCTATCCTTGTCTGAGCCTATTTAACTGCTATTTTTAGTTAGAGATATTAGTCGGTAAAATGGAATTGAGACCATTGATTTAATTACCGTACCTATCTCTTAAAATCTTTGTCTCAATTGTCTCTTATTGTGGTATTATACATACATACATAAATCACGCCTATATCCCTTACGGGGTAGGCAGAGCGTTAACGGCCGTTCGACGGATATTAATTAATTCCACGTCTGACAAAAGTTTGAAGGTCAATCAGATAACTGTGTATCACTATAGTGACAGGTTGTCAGCCCGTCACCTAAAATTGCAATACACATCTAACCCTCGAGTCCCTTAGTCGCCTTTTACTACACCCATGGGTAAGAAATGGGGTGATGCTATTCTAAGCCGGCATCACACGGCAAATTATGCCCTTGGCCTTTCATCTAGCCAAGTTGGGCTGAGACAGAGGAAACGCGTATCCAGAGGATTAAAGGGCTTGCATTCACTGCACTACAATTACAAGTAGAGTACAAACACGAACACAACCAATATTCCTTAAAATTTTTGTGTGTACTTATCCTTAGTTCGAAAACTTTAACATCCAACAGGTTTGCAGAAAAATTGGCTTAATGGGCATGATAAAATTACTAAAATAATATCTTTATGCAAGAAATAAACAATACTTAAGAAGTAATTTGAGTAAAATACTATTTATGTAGGTACTATCAGCAGCACATCAACCTATCACTTGATGGGATCAACATAAACTTATTCTGTATACAATTCACAAGAAAATCCAGTTTAGTTTGATCCTTTGGGGTTAGCACGTATAGAAGTAGTGCGATGTGTCAGTCATCTTAGTAATGTCGCAGTACATTACCTATGATGATGATTGATAAGATCAGTAAATAAGTTATTTCCGTCTCTTCATAATCAACTAAGTCTTGTGGAACGAGATTTTGAACCCAAAAATAAGAAATCTCAGATGTTATTTTGATAACACTCGGCTCAAGTGCTTTTGTGAAATTTTAGTAGAAATGTTTTTGTAAAATATCATAAACGTTTGTTTTTTTCCTCGTAAGTTAGGATATGTAGTTTGATTCAAAAAAGTTTGACGTATAAAAACACATGCACAAAATCATCAAAAATCAGCTTTTTAAGATAAACTTTAACCAGAGCCGTGGTATATTGCTCCGTTATAAGTTTTCAGCAAATGCATTTTATGTTATAGCTCAGTAGCAACAACCTTGATCATAGAAAATGTAACTTTTATTGTATTATCAATGAAAGATGAGTTATTTAGATATGATTTCAATTGCATTTCGAAACCATAGTCATATCTCGACAATCGAACAGGCATTCGATATTTTCATATGAGAAAGATAACGGTAAGTGATGTGATGAATGTCGAGAATGTTTCAGTTCTGATTAGTACCAGTTTACTCATTCTAAGAGGCAGAAGTCTCAAATACTCACATAGACTTTTGGTGAAAATACTATAATAATAAAATTTTAACTAAGTGTAATTACATAAACAAACAAAATGGTTAAAATAATAGGTGAAACAATGACACTTCGAAGAAGAGCAAAACAAGCTATGAAAAATACATTCAGTGTCAAAACAGCAAGAAAGCGAATTCCAGTAATATCGTGGATAACAAGTTACAACTTAACATTTTTGATTCAAGATACAATTGCTGGACTTACAGTGGGACTGACAGCTATACCACAAGGCATTGCCTATGCTGTTGTTGCTGGATTATCTCCTGAATATGGATTGTATTCTGGAATCATGGGAGGATTCGTTTATATGGTTTTTGGATCCTGTTCCTACATTACGGTTGGACCAACTGCAATCATGGCAGCATTGACAGCAAAATTAATAACAGGATATACTACAGAGTTTGCTATATTAGCAACGTTTTTATCCGGTGTTTTCATATTGCTACTAGGATTTCTGCACTTGGGATTTTTGGTGGAATTCATATCAAAACCTGTTATCACCGGTTTCACTACTGCTGCCGCTCTTCAAATAGCAACATCTCAACTTAAGTCTTTATTAGGGCTGTCTGGGGACGCGGGGAACCATTTCTTTGAATCAGCTACCAATTTTATCAAGAATTTCATGACGATTCAACTGTGGGATACAGTTCTTGGGATTTCTACTATTGTTCTTCTATTACTTATGAAGAAACTTGGACAAGGCGTTCGTAAGAGTGATGGCGCAGTTGCGAAATTGAAATGGTTTATTGCACTTGCTCGCAACGCCGTTGTTGTTTTCCTCGGTATCTTAATTGGTTACATCCTAAAAGTGACTTTGAATGCTGAACCAGTAACACTGACTGGTGACATAGGTAGTGGATTACCTAGCTTTAAGCTTCCACCTACTAGTGTTGTAATAGGCAATAATACTTTAAATTTTATGGATATGGTGAGTACTTTGGGACCTGGCATAATAGTGTTACCTATGGTTGCTATTCTAGAATCGGTAGCAATTGCTAAAGCGTTTGCTGGTAGCAACCCAGTAGATGCTACCCAAGAAATGATTGCTGTAGGACTGTGCAATATATTTGGTTCGATGGTTAGCAGTATACCAATTACTGGATCTTTTACTAGATCTGCTATAAATCATGCGTCAGGTGTCCAAACTACGCTAGGAGGTGTAGTAACATCTCTTTTAATAATTTTAGCTCTTAGTTTACTTACTTCAACATTTTATTTTATACCTAAACCTACTTTAGCAGGTCTGATTATAGCTGCTATGTTTTCAATGATTGAGTATGAATTCGCGATTAGATTATGGAAGACTAGTAAAAAGGAACTGTTAATTTTTCTAGTAACTATAGGTGTGTGTCTGTATTTAGGTTTAGAGTATGGTATTTTGAGTGGAATTGTTTTTGATGCTATACTTCTACTATTTGTTGTTGCGAAACCTACAGTCGAAGGGGAATTGATAAAAAATACAAAAGGAGATTTAATGATTATTCCTCTTATGGATGCTATATCTTATTGTGCGGCTGATCACGTTCGTCAATCTATTTTAACGGCATCGGAACATGTCCCTGTAAATACTGTGTTAATGATTGATGGTACAAATCTGAAACATATGGATACAACTGTAGCATGCAATCTGATGTCTGTCATAGAAGATGTAGAAAGGAATAATGTGAAAATTCAATTTCTCAATTTTAGACCAAATTTAAAGGAAATTTGCGTGCATATACTTCCGAGTGCATCTGAGAAGTTCGTGTCTGCTGTCAATCCAGCAGATTTAATTAGTCCTAAGGCCAAGAGGATATCGATGCAGTTAACATTATTTTAATATAACCTTTCTAGTCTAAAATAATACAATTGTAAATAGCTCTAACTATGTAAAGGTATGTAAATTTATGTAGATAATCATAAATTTTATGATTTGTATTTAATAGGTATCATGATAATTTATTAGTTTTTAACTCTTATTATGTCGATAAATTATAACTATTTTAACGTCCATTATATACACCTTTGTGCGCGGCTGTGTAATTTCTTAAAATAAGTCGGTATTTTACGTTGTACTATTATTGTTATTTAAATTTATTTTCCTTTCAGTGTAATAGCATGTTATTAAATTGAATAACCAGATATGACTCGAATTTTAATTTTTAAACTACCTGCTTGTTTTACATAAATTAAAAATATTTTGCCCAACAGCTGTATCATTAAGATAAATAATTAAACAGTTGTAAGTCACCTGCGTACTCGTATTGCTCAGTTTCGGGAAACTAGCTATCTATTATAAACATCATCCAAAGCAGGTGTTTTATTATCCAAGTTTCCACACACTACAAGATTTATATACGTTTATTTAAACAAGCTAATTTATCCTCAACAGAATTGAAATATATTTTATATTGCCGTGTTATATGTTCAAACTTTCAAAGTAATACAAATAAAACAAATTATATTACACTAGCAGCCCGCCCAGCGGTTTCACCCGCTGCTAACAATTTCCCCCCGGGAATAAGACAGTTTAATATAGCCTATGTTCATCAGGGATAATGTAGGATTCTAAAAATCTTGACTTCAATTTGAAACAAATATCGTTTTCAGATGGTGGTGGCGTAAAGTTACATGGCGCGTGATTAACCTGGCCAGCCCCATGGCAGTGCCTTTATTTTTATTTTTTTATCCCGCCCGAGCCGGTTTTCTATTGGGTCATAACAAAATTGTAGTAAAAAAAGAAAATTGTGTAATACAAATTTCTTTTTTTAGAATGACGGTTCATGACGTCAATAGTTTTGGAGCCTACTCAATTCAAACAAACAATTTAAAAAATCCTGTTTCTAATATTAGTGTAGATTATATTATTATTATTTTAGTGTAATGCCGGATTAGAATATCATCACCCGATTTCTTTCCCGTGGGAGTCGTAGGAGGCGACTAAGGGACTTGAGGGTGTATTGCAATTTTAGGCGATGGGCTGACAACCTGTCACTATGACGATACACAATTTTCCGACTGACCCTCAAACATATGTCAGACGCGGCGTAAATGTCCGTTTTTGTGGCCGTTTACGCTCTGCCTACCCCGCAAGGGATAATAGGCGTGATATGTGTATGTATGTATTATTTAAGTGTACATTTTTTTAATGCATTATTTAATGTTTTTTGTCGTCTTTTTTAAACCGAGTAAGGGACAGCCCTTCGAATACTGATAGGGTGCATGAAACATAAAACTGGACAACTTTCCATACATACATACATACACATATCACGCCTATAATCCCCTTCGGGGTAGGCAGTGTAAACAGCCGCAAAAACGGACATTTACGCCACGTCTGACAAACATTTGAGGGTAATTTGGAAAATTGTGTATCGCCATAGTGACATGTTGTCAGCCGTGATATGTGTCTTACGACTTCCAGGGGAAATATATGGGGTGATGCTTTTCTTAGCCGGCATCACACGGCATAGATATGGGGTGATGCTATTCTAAGCCGGCATCACACGACAACTTTCCCCTAGAAACATATGTCAGGAAACGCCAAAAAAATTACCTTCCATACAAAATCACAATCAGCTGACTGCATTCACTATGGGAAGTCAGTTTTTTTACGTTTCCTGAAATATGTTCCTAGGGGAAAGTTGTTCAGTTTCATGGTCTGCATGTACCCTATCAGTATTCGGAGGGCTATCCCTTACACCCTTTGATACAGTAATGATTAAATGTAATCATTACACTGGTACGAATAATGTGGCGTAGATTGTACATTTTTAAATGAAAAAGTAGTTATTGTGGCATAACTGTAATAGTTAGACATATGGTATCGCGGACATTATTATAGATATTGATGTCCTCTATAAAATTGTAGTACATCACTTTGCTCTATTGTCAATAATTTCCACAGCGTACGCGATATAAGATATTTTTTTGGGACATTTTTCACACGTTGGGTTACATTATCGAAATTTTCACGCGGATCCCTATTTTTTTCGCGTATAAAATATAGCCTATGTTCATCAGGAATAATGTAGGATTCTAATGGTAAAAGAATTTTTAAAATCGGGCCAGTAGTTTCGGAGCCTATTCGATGCAAACAAACAAACAAACAAACAAACAAACAAACAATCAAATCTTTCCTCTTTATAATATTAGTGTAGACAAATACTTTATTGCACATAAAACGTAATCGGCGTATACTCATAAGAATAGATAATAATTTTCTACTCTATGGTATACTGTAAAAGACTTGCTTGAGTCAATGTTACGCGGCTAAACTAGAAAGGTCAATTCGTAATGTCGCCTTTATTAATCATAATATTATTTAGTCATACGACAATACGACAGATATCGGTCAAATTTGAAAAGATAAGTACCTATCCGTAAAGTAGGTACAGGATATAACAAACTGCGCGGAAATTTTCATATTCAAATATACCGCGAATGAACTTAATATATGCAACTTATATGCAGACGCGTGTACATCCTCAAATGTAGTCAAAAGCAAAATATTGCGTCAGTGGATTTAATACATACATATGTATGTATGTATTAAATCTCGGTCTAACTCATCACGGTTTTATCCCTAGCGGGGTAGGCAGAGCGTAAATGGCCGTTAAAAACTGACATTTGCGCCACTTCTGCCAAACAGATTCAGAAAATTGTGTATGTCTAATAGAGACAGATTGTCTGT
Source organism: Tuta absoluta (assembly GCA_027580185.1). Classification (NCBI taxonomy): domain Eukaryota; kingdom Metazoa; phylum Arthropoda; class Insecta; order Lepidoptera; family Gelechiidae; genus Tuta; species Tuta absoluta. The sequence goes on from JAQAHW010000003.1 coordinate 3,307,397, forward strand.
AATCGCCTAAATAGTGAATATACTTCCATTCCTTATTCAATAATCGATGATCACACAGTATGGTGGCACCTTGAGACAGGCTTATCTCAAATTTGAGTTCCCCTCTATATTTCCCAATGCGCTGATCGCGTCAAAGAGGGTGTCATTCAGTCTCCTGAAATTTATTAGCGTGAATCAGCACTTCTGAATCTGACAGATTTATGTTTTTACCGCATTATGGAGCGGGACGGGCGATGATAGAGATTTGTAGTTTAGGGTGCTTAATAGCTATTGGTTTGTTTAGTTCAACGAATAGTATTACTAACAATCAAATTTACAATATATGATATAAAAAGTATATTACTGAACTGAAATAATTAACAGCGGAGGGCTCCGATTCTCATATTTTTTCGATGACGACACTCAACTGTCATTCTATTGCTATTGTGATTATCTATTTCTATTCTTAAAACTGTTAGCGTAAAATAGGAAACAGCCAAAACCATCTAACTGAAACACAACTGAAATGGTTTTCTAATATCGGAATACGGCCCCAGTACTAAGATATTAGTTAAGTTCAACATAACAATCGAATGGTCTTTTTTCTCTTTTTACGTAGAAAACTCTGTTTTGGGTGTGGGTTCTTTGGAAGCGTTTTGCTGTCCAAGTTTGATGCAATTTCCACAGACTACTAGATCTTTACCAGAATGTATTAAAATATTTTAATGGATAAACCAGCCAATAAAACTAAAAAGCCTTTTTTAAAAACATTTGTAAGTTTATGTTACTTTTTAATAATATAGAAAAACAGTTTAAAAAAATAAAAATATAAATACCTGTATTCCTTTCTAACATCTCCAATGCGTGGAATATTTTATGAAATATCTTCGACTTGCATTTATTTGACAGATCACTTTATCCGTATTGAAACTAATTTTTTTTCACCATGTACCGGTCCAAAAATTCTACAAAGGTACCTATCGTTTCCTGATATTCGAACATTTGTTTTAAATAAATTTTTTTAAGTACTCGAAGCTTAATATTTATTGAAATTGCACTTTTAAGCACAGGTTAATAGTCTATCTTTCTATCTATATCTATACAACACAGGACACAGATGTCCTGTGTTGACTTCTTTTCGCTTTATCTATCACACGGACTAAAAGGTTAACAGACTATACTCTATACCAAGGCCGGCCAACTACTTTTCCAGATGAGTCAATTTCTGGAGTATACTAGGGCGCCGGGCCACGATTTTAGAGGCAGAACTACTTTCATTATTATTGCATTATAGAAGTTTTTTACCATCCAATCAAGCCCAACCGCCCAAGCGCCAACAGGCGGCCGGCGACTGGCGGACCAATTCAAATGCCTTGGCGGGCCTGGGGTTGGCAGGCCTTGCTCTTTACTATACTGTATTTCAAAAAAATATTTAATGATAAAATAAACTCTTCTTTAGATACACAGATTTTCATATCAATTTGATCTTCGGAATCAAGACAGCGCATTTATATCTTTGACCTTTGAATTATCTGAAAAAATCTGGAGAGCTGAGATTTGATTCGATAATATTTCGACACGTGCCTATAATGGTACTTGAACTAATCCTATGTGAGAGACATTCGTAAATTTTTGGGATTTCAATAGCAAATAAGTATTTTTGCGAACTTGCAAAATTTTCGAGTGCGGGCAGGATTTGAACCTGCGACTTTCGCATTACTAGTGGCGACGCCTCTTCCATCTGGGCTACCGCTGCTCATTTCTTGCCCGCCAATTTTGCAAGTGTATTTTAATGCCAGTAACGCTTGGCATGGCTCCATCTACCGGGTTAGTTTTGCAACTAATAACCGGCGACTAATTCTATCTTTACAGATTGAATGTAGTCTAAGCGATGAAAACCAGCGATAAATTGAGTACCAAATTTTTGAAACACTTCCCGTGTTAGGTACACAATTTTTGCGAACTTGCAAAATTTTCGAGTGCGGGCAGGATTTGAACCTGCGACTTTCGCATTACTAGTGGCGACGCCTCTTCCATCTGGGCTACCGCAGCTCATTTCTTGCCCGCCAATTTTGCAAGTGTATTTTAATGCCAGTAACGCTTGGCATGGCTCCATCTACCGGGTTAGTTTTGCAACTAATAACCGGCGACTAATTCTATCTTTACAGATTGAATGTAGTCTAAGCGATGAAAACCAGCGATAAATTGAGTACCAAATTTTTAAAACACTTCCCGTGTTAGGTACACAATTTTTGCGAACTTGCAAAATTTTCGAGTGCGGGCAGGATTTGAACCTGCGACTTTCGCATTACTAGTGGCGACGCCTCTTCCATCTGGGCTACCGCAGCTCATTTCTTGCCCGCCAATTTTGCAAGTGTATTTTAATGCCAGTAACGCTTGGCATGGCTCCATCTACCGGGTTAGTTTTGCAACTAATAACCGGCGACTAATTCTATCTTTACAGATTGAATGTAGTCTAAGCGATGAAAACCAGCGATAAATTGAGTACCAAATTTTTAAAACACTTCCCGTGTTAGGTACACAATTTTTGCGAACTTGCAAAATTTTCGAGTGCGGGCAGGATTTGAACCTGCGACTTTCGCATTACTAGTGGCGACGCCTCTTCCATCTGGGCTACCGCAGCTCATTTCTTGCCCGCCAATTTTGCAAGTGTATTTTAATGCCAGTAACGCTTGGCATGGCTCCATCTACCAGGTTAGTTTTGCAACTAATAACCGGCGACTAATTCTATCTTTACAGATTGAATGTAGTCTAAGCGATGAAAACCAGCGATAAATTGAGTACCAAATTTTTAAAACACTTCCCGTGTTAGGTACACAATTTTTGCGAACTTGCAAAATTTTCGAGTGCGGGCAGGATTTGAACCTGCGACTTTCGCATTACTAGTGGCGACGCCTCTTCCATCTGGGCTACCGCAGCTCATTTCTTGCCCGCCAATTTTGCAAGTGTATTTTAATGCCAGTAACGCTTGGCATGGCTCCATCTACCGGGTTAGTTTTGCAACTAATAACCGGCGACTAATTCTATCTTTACAGATTGAATGTAGTCTAAGCGATGAAAACCAGCGATAAATTGAGTACCAAATTTTTAAAACACTTCCCGTGTTAGGTACACAATTTTTGCGAACTTGCAAAATTTTCGAGTGCGGGCAGGATTTGAACCTGCGACTTTCGCATTACTAGTGGCGACGCCTCTTCCATCTGGGCTACCGCAGCTCATTTCTTGCCCGCCAATTTTGCAAGTGTATTTTAATGCCAGTAACGCTTGGCATGGCTCCATCTACCGGGTTAGTTTTGCAACTAATAACCGGCGACTAATTCTATCTTTACAGATTGAATGTAGTCTAAGCGATGAAAACCAGCGATAAATTGAGTACCAAATTTTTAAAACACTTCCCGTGTTAGGTACACAATTTTTGCGAACTTGCAAAATTTTCGAGTGCGGGCAGGATTTGAACCTGCGACTTTCGCATTACTAGTGGCGACGCCTCTTCCATCTGGGCTACCGCAGCTCATTTCTTGCCCGCCAATTTTGCAAGTGTATTTTAATGCCAGTAACGCTTGGCATGGCTCCATCTACCGGGTTAGTTTTGCAACTAATAACCGGCGACTAATTCTATCTTTACAGATTGAATGTAGTCTAAGCGATGAAAACCAGCGATAAATTGAGTACCAAATTTTTAAAACAATTCCCGTGTTAGGTACACAATTTTTGCGAACTTGCAAATTTTTTTTATTAGTTGCAAAACTAACCCGGTAGATGGAGCCATGCCAAGCGTTACTGGCATTAAAATACACTTGCAAAATTGGCGGGCAAGAAATGAGCTGCGGTAGCCCAGATGGAAGAGGCGTCGCCACTAGTTATGCGAAAGTCGCAGGTTCAAATCCTGCCCGCACTCGAAAATTTTGCAAGTTCGCAAAAATTGTGTACCTAACACGGGAAGTGTTTTAAAAATTTGGTACTCAATTTATCGCTGGTTTTCATCGCTTAGACTACATTCAATCTGTAAAGATAGAATTAGTCGCCGGTTATTAGTTGCAAAACTAACCCGGTAGATGGAGCCATGCCAAGCGTTACTGGCATTAAAATACACTTGCAAAATTGGCGGGCAAGAAATGAGCTGCGGTAGCCCAGATGGAAGAGGCGTCGCCACTAGTAATGCGAAAGTCGCAGGTTCAAATCCTGCCCGCACTCGAAAATTTTGCAAGTTCGCAAAAATTGTGTACCTAACACGGGAAGTGTTTTAAAAATTTGGTACTCAAGCAAATAAGTAGTTTTTTCAGAAGCAACGGTGTTACTGAAATTCTGTGATATTTCATAAGGATGAAATATGATCCGAAAACATTTTTTTTCTGTAGGTAAACTAGGTACGGATAAGAACACTAAATGAACAGTATCATTTCATACTATCCAAATTCGTATTTGCAATTAACCCTGCAACTATTGTACAATCTGCATTAGGCGTATACCATTGATACGATAAGAATCAGAAATTATTATCCTTATACAGTGCCTTCTTACGATAAGTCTCTTTTAACATAGTTTGTAATGATAAAATTGATGGGAAGTAAATCAGTCTGGTAAATAATGTAAAAAAATATTTCAATTATAAACATGTTAGTCAATCAGAATATGAAACGAAAAATTTGAAAACAAGCCCTCTAAATTCAGCTTACTTACCTATTCCATTTCCATCTATGCTAGCATGGTAGAGAGGAGAATGACGCGGCAAATCACGTGGAAAGAATGGTTGAATGCACAACGTTGTGACGGCGGCCATCTTTGTCTGACCTGTCACACCTCCTTTGTCATTTAGAGGCTATTACTATAGCTACTTCAATAATTCTGTTGTTACCAATATTTTAGTCAAGAACGAAAGTATTCTCTTGGTGGGAAAAAGAAAAACTTCAATTTCTTAAAATAATGAAAGAAAACTCACATAACAGACACTTTTATTAAAAAAAAAAATTTGTTTTTTGCAATATTCCCCAAAACGTCATGGAGCGAATTTGAAAACTTCTTGCGCCATTTTGAAAGCTTTATATAGAGAAGGCAACTGTTCTCCAGGAAGATTAAAGAAATTGTTCTCTCAGATACAATTTTAAATATTTGAATAGGTTCGAATATCGAAAAATGACCGTTCGCATTTGATCTTTGATGGAATAAAGCCCGTTTTTCGCTAATTCACCATTTGGCTCAAAATCCAGAGCTCTTGTTGTTCTGGTTAGGGCAAGTGAAGCCTCCCCTATGGGACCTTTTTTGTGTAAAATTTCAACCTTCTGAATAGAATAGTTTCCAGTTGATTACCTCTAGCGTTATGTAGCTGATTCGTAGCAGTGAGTCATGTCATGTGTGAAAAGATTGTAAATTTTTAAAAGCATTTCGTGTATTTATTGATATCAAGGTTTGTTTTGATGTTCTTTAACCTATTGAATTTATTTCATCTCTATATCTCTATTACATTTTTTTAAATAATTTCAGGCGCAATATTTTAGATAGTATAATATGACAATTTGTTCGGAAAATCTTTGATCTTATATTCAAACAATACGAAATTACGTGACTGAATAATATGCAGGTATGTTTTGACAAGTAATTTATGCGCTATTAGAATTACTTTTCACACATTAACAATAACTTTACGAGTATAATCTTCAATGAGATAAGCATTGTATGTCACAAAATGAACATTATGTACGATTAAAACGTCATAAACTAAAACACGGTCGTTAATCTCTACTTCAGTTAAACGCCTCATTAATGAGGGTTCATATTTGGAACATACCCTCAACGTATTAACATCGACACTACCTGAAACCTTTGGACGAATCACAATTTCATTTTGACAGTAGAAATCTCTCTTATTGGTATAGTAACAAAGTTGAAAATTCTGTAATGACCAGTATAATCAAAATGAAAAGTTTCACATCACTCCTTCGTCTGTTTGACGTTGGCAGTATTCATATAACATATGTTTTATATTTCTCGCTATATCATTGATCTCAAATCAGTCGTAGAGAAAGTGCAGCAATGGACTCGTAACTCGTACTTCATCGCTGTAAATATCGACAAAGTTGAAATTCAAAATTCGAACATTCAAAATGGTTGCCAGGGTTGCCAGTTTCGGGTGGCGCCCTCGTCAAAAGAGCCTGCACCAGACAGAGGTAATGAAATACCTAGCAAATGAGGCCTGCATAGTTGCCGGTGGCAACCTTCCACGTTGCGAGCTTCGAGATATGGGTTTTGTAATACAGTAGTGTTTGTATTGATTAGTTTGGGGTTAGCAGGTATTTGGTTGTTTGGTATAAGTTAATTGGTCTAAGTGTTGACGGTTTAGTTTAAAGTTGAACATATTTGAATAGAACAATTTGACCACTGTCAATTCAATGAAGTAACAAGGATGTTCTGGCCAAGTTGTGATATTTTATTAACGTCGAAAAATTTAACAAGCTTTTCAACATAAAATTTTTTAAAATTATCAAGGAACCATACAATTATCTTTTATTGAATAAAAGTGCAGTTATTTTAATTACTATCAACAGCTAGTAGGTAATCGAAGCCTATGTGACTGGAAAGAAAAGACAAAATTGATTCATTGTTACTGCCAACAAAAAGTCTACCTATGGCCTGCTGGAAAATTTTAAATCATTTTTATATAAAATAAACCTTAAACGATATAAGCCAGGCGCCGGTGCTTCAGACTGCTCATGGTCGGGGACGTGTCGAGCACAATGACAAATACTCGATTGTCATAGCTCACTACTTTTCAACAACATAGACAAAATAATCGTAGAACAGAGACAAAAATACGATAATCTCGTCGGAATTCAGCCGTCGTATTGCCCGCTCGTGTCACACATATCACGCCTATAATCCCTTGCGGGGTAGGCAGAGCGTAAAAACGGACATTTAATCCACGTGTGACTAATATTTGAGAGTCATTCGGAAAATTGTGTATCGCTATAGTGACAGGTTGTCAGCCCATCGCCTAAAATTGCAAGACACACCCTCGAGTCCCTTAGTCGCCTCTTACAACTCCCACAGAAAAGAAATGGGGTGATGTTATTCTTAGCCGGCATCACACGGCATCTGTATCTGTCGTTTTAATACGATTTAAAATGCAATCTAGCCATATCGTATTGCTATCCGGACCTAAAGTAGACTAGTTTTTAAAAATAAATGTCTGGACTATGTTATAGGGGAAAATGTCGTGGTTTTGGATGTTTTCTAATACCCATTCCCGTTTTAATGGCATGGTCGTCTGGTATTTCTAGACATTCTGCAGATTCTTATATTGCAAACGAACTCGTATTGGGACTAGATGGTGTCTGCAATTTTGTCATTAAAATTGAAAACTTTACTAAGACTAATAAAATTTACAAAAGTTTGAAGGTCTCATAAAAACTTGTTCAAACGTCGCTGAATAAGCTCGTGTATAGGTAGACATAGACAGTTATGTCTACAGATTAAAATTTTAGAACATTCAGACAGAATTTGTTTTGTTATCTTAAATACATAAAAACTCTACATTTTTCACTGAAGAAAAACCCGTCATAAAAACTAGCAAAGCTTGCTAGCATCACACGGCCATCAATAGTCTTCGAAAACTAGGTCAGTCCCTTAAATTGCGAAAATAAAGGAAATCCAGTTAAAATATTCATTGGACAATAAGTGGCGTTTAGTGATGTTTGTTTAATGGCCTAAGAGGGGGACATTAGGAAGTTTTACTATGTCGCCTACAAGCTTTTACATTCAGAAGGATCGCACACGTGCTGATTGATATTGCGATTTTTGACAGCCTCGTCGCAAATTACCTGTGAGAGTCGGACGACTACGCGGCTTCTTGTGCATGACTGTGCCTATGACAATGTTATACGGACTTTTACGCTCTGCCTACCCCGCAAGGGTTTAAAGGCGTGATATGTGTATGTGTGTATCTCTGAGTACGTAATCTCGTCTAATATATACGAGTAAAATGCGTATAGCAGCGGGAGAAACCTTTGATATGATGGAAGACTAGCGAGTCATCAATAACCATGGAGTAAAATACCGCAAAATTACACGGTGCGAGTGAAAACTATTTTTGGCCGTTCACTGTGTCTACAAGCGCTTACTTTCAGTTTTATACTGGCGGAGACGAAATTGCTTTTTCATTGGCGAAACACAATTTCCCTTCTAATGTTGTCGCCTTGTCGAAAAGATGGTCGTAAAAACAACTTCGACGTATTTCAAGGCTGATAGGAAATAAAAAAGCGTAATTTATAAAAATTATAACAGATAAAAGATATTATTTCTTAATAGGTCAGTTCAGTACATGAGAGTTTTCAAAAATATAAATTGTGAATGAGTCCTTCCTATTTTTGCAGTTTTAAGTGAAAGAAAGTAGTTGGAAAAATCGCCGCCCTATTTAAAACATTTATATATTGGACCTTGTGTATTATTTATGTACTTAGTTTAGTTCATTCGACGGCCGATGTGGCGCAGTGGTAGTGCGACTGCCTGCGACGCAAAGGTTCCGGGTTCGATTCTCGGTGGGACACTCACTAAGTTGATATTTATCACTTTGTGAATTTGTTCCCGGTCTGGTCAGGACATTGCAGGGTGAACCAACTGATTGTCCGAAAATAAATGGTTCCGTGCTTCGGAGGGCACGTTAAGCCGTCGGTCCCGGTTGCTGCCTATGATTACTCAGACGGCGGTCGTAACACAACCATGTCAGAGGCCTACTAGTGGTAGTAGGCGGTTGAAAAACTCTGACACCAGGGTTCATCGGGTCGTTGGACGACTCGGTGTCCCACACGAAAAGAAAGAAAAAAAGTTCATTCTTTACGCTAAACTGGTAAAAAAGTATGCACGACGAAAAGTATATTTTCAAAATAATTAGGCAACTGTTTCGCTTTCGATTCAGCTCTTCAGTAAGCTCTTACTACAGTTGGGATGAAACTGCGTCCACATGGACTACTAATGCGAATTATTCATTCAATCAATTATGGGATTCAATTTACAGGTTCTTAAATACAGATACAACCAACATAGATTTGATACCTTTAATGATAGGTTGATTTGATAGTTTCATGCTTCATCAGTTCATTGAACTCTTCCCCCTATCCTCTCATTTTCACCTCCTACTTCCTACTTACCATTCACCGTATCCATTCAAAACCGTTGTGAACATCCCACCGCCTTCGAAACGGACCCGAAACCCCATAAAAGCATCATAAAATTTCCATTACTATCCGTCGGAGCACAAAACGACCAGTTGCCTCCTTGTCAAAGGTTAAAAATTTCCTCATAAATTATGAAAATGCGAAAAAAACGAAAAAGGGGCTAGTGCGTAAACAAAGAATATTAATGTCGGTAGTTGATGTCGATCATATTTTAGAATAGGCAGCCTTGCGATTGTAGATATGGGGTGGTTTTTGCGCGCAACTTTATGACAAAAATGTTACGTGTTTTTTTTTTCAAAAAAGTGCAAAATCATAATCTAAAATTTTTGTTATCGGTTCTTAATTCCTTTTTTTTGTCAATGACGTATCATGACATCAATAAGTGATAGTATTGTCCTACATTGAAAAAGTTAATTTCATTTCATTTATACTCCAGCTATCATATTCATAAATGTACGTATACTTCAGTCGTGGAGTTTAATGTTTTCTCACTCAAGGTGTCATATGTCGTACAAATCGATAATTTCACGACTTACCTACCTATTCACAACACATCAACTTCTTAAAATGTCTTAACAACTTTCAATACCTACCTTAAAAATAAAACGGCAAGACCTCCTATATTTTACTACTTTCATTGCAGTTTGCAATAAACATGAAACTCTAAAGTGTTATTTTTCTAAAATATAAATTGTCTAGGTTGCCGAGTTTGATAGCACAGTAAAATACTTTGACTAAATGAAAACTATAGACACAACATTATTTATTTATTTTATATTTTATTGCACTTAGTACAAGAGGCGGGCCTAATGCTACGCGGCATTCTCTACCAATCAGAAGGTAAACAGAGAGAAAAAGACACGGGTGCACTCGGGTGTGCAAATCATAATAATGGAAGCTAAATTAAGCTAGTAAGAAATAAATAGATAACATACATACACATCATTCCTAAAATATACCTACGCAAATACTTACTAAAATAAACTTACTTATATTAGTATACATAACTTTACATTAACAGTCTTCGTCTTCGGGTGAAAATAGTTCAACATTTTTTGATTTTCCCCTGCCAGTACTTGGCAATGGAAATGACATTATCAGTCACCAAGTATAGTTCTTCCTTACTAGGTAACAAAAGGCAAGCCAGTAAAGGTTCCAGGTTTTGGGATTAACATGAAAAATTTAAAACGTAAGATTTGTTATCTTGATATAGTACTTAGGAAATGCAATCTCGTTCTCGCGAGATCTCGGCCTTTTTTTGCGAGATTAATCTCGGCCTAAAACTAGGCGAGATCTCGCGAGATTAGCGAGATTGAAATCCTGTTAGGACACGGACGGAGCGAGCTCTCATCCCTTTCCCAGACTCGAGGCAGGCAAGCTTTCTTTGCAAGAAGAACTGGAGGAAGCAATAACTGCCTGCAAAGACCCTAAGAAAGTACAGATTTCGCTGGATCAATTGTTAAAGAAGGAAATTAATTTATACGAGTCCGAGGGTCAAAAGGAGAACTTTTGCAGTTCGCTGATAACTGCCTTACAACTATAGTTCCAACAAGTGTGGAATCTGAAAGGGCCTTCTCAGCGGCTGGCTATCTAGCCTGCAAAATAAGGTGTAGGTTAGGTGACGATACGTTAAATACGTTGTGCTTTCTACGAAGCTTCTTCCAAAATTGTTTGTAAATTGTAGTATGGCGAAATGTTCCTCATGTTCCTAAGATTGTTTTTATTTGGTTTTCACTTCATATTCTATTTCTCTTTTTAGTTCGGCGAAATGAGCCTTTCACTTGATTGATCTCATATTTTATTGTTTTTGTGTGGCACTTTAATTAATCTTTTTGACTTCGCATGTAAAATACACAAAAGTAATATTCGTAAAAATAAATGTTGATTTCAAAATACCTATGGTTCTTTCAATGTTTTTCTTTATCTATTTAATTTGTGAAATTATTTGCACAAATTGATACTCTAAACTACCAATTTCGCGAGATCTCCAAAATGCCGAGATCTCGCGAGATTATGAAAATCAATCTCGCGAGATTGCATTCCCTAAAGTACTCGTAGAAGTATTAAAGTATTTTCTGTCACGAGCATTCCGCACTCCCTAAATGTATGGGTGAATACCTACATATTTGTTTTTTAATGTCTTTTGCGGAATTTTGGCTTGTTTAAATATGACATTCAAGATTTCCTGGGAAAGTTGTCACTTCCTACTCAATCCAAGATTTAGCTCCTGATTTTATATAGATATGTACTAGATTTCCGCCCAGCGGTTTCACACGCTGCTACTCATTTTCCCGTGGTAATAGTGGTTTTCCATATCACGCCTTCAATCCTTTGCGGGGTAAGCAAAGCGTAAACGGCCAAAAAACGGACATTTACGCCACGTCTAACAAATATTTGAGGGTCATTCGGAAAACTGTGTATTCAATAGGGACAGGTTGTCAGCCCATCGCCTAAAATTGCAATACACACCCTCGAGTACCTTAGTCGCCTCTTACGACTCCCACAGGAAAGAAATGGGGTGATACTATTCTAAGCCGGCATCACACGGTTTTCCTGTGGTAGCCTATGTGTTATCCCAGGTTATATTCTACCTGCGTTCCAAATTTCAGCCAAATCGGGCAAGCCGTTTGGGCGTGAAGAGGTAACAAACATATATACACACACACAAACTCTCACATTTATAATATTAGTACGGAATAGTACCTACGGATTTCGATGTTTTAGATGTGAAGAATAATATGTATTCCTATTTTAACGGTGGTTTCACTTTTCTTAGATTGTGTCTATTATTTACTTTAGTCTAAGTAAAAGTGTTCTTGATTGTATCGTATTGTTCGAACCTGTAATCTATAACGCCTGTTCTAGGATAAGAGCAATAAATTTTTCTTGTTTCTCAATAGTTTATGGATATACCATACCTATACTTTGGTTAAAGAATGTAAAGTCATAGATTAAATTAAAATAAAATGCAAATATTTCAAGTGAACCATAAAACTAAACAACTTTCCCCATAGGAATCTTTCTTACGGTTGAAATAGGAAAGAAATAGGATACAACATATGCCAGCCGACCGCCAATTCATGGGAGGTCCAATTTCTTTTTTCATAATATTGATATCTATGTTCCTTGGAGAAAGTTGTTCAACTTCGTGGGCTGGTTCACTCCTTAAAATGTTTGCAGCTAATACTTTTACATCCTGTATATGAAAACCAGTATAAGTTGTCCTTTCAACGGGTAGGTTGGTGTGGCCGGTGATTTTATACCGTATTGTCAATTTTACTGTCTTCACTTTATGTCGTGTTGATGAGAAATACTTTGTTGACGACACTCACTGTTAACAGTAAACTACACTACAGAATTTTACGATTATTGTCCTGCATTTCAAGGTTTATATAGATTTTATAGAAGCTCAAAAACAACTTATTATATTGTATTTGTATCCTACTTTTTGTTTTTTAATATTTACTTGGATCGACTGCAATGCAAAACTCTATTATTAATTTGAATTATTTCTGTTAAGTGTATTTCTTACAGTGGGATTGGGCTGGCCACGTTAGGCGGGGTACTTACTGTCCGTCGCTGCGTAATTTTCACGTAACGTAACGCATGCGTCTGTCACACGAAAGCCTTACTTAAAGCTATACACATACACATATCACGCCTATAATCCCTTGCGGCAGGCAGAGCGTCAACGGCCGCAAAACACGGGCATTTACGCCAAGTCTGACAAATATTTGAGGGTCATTCGGAAAATTGTGTATCGCCATAGTGACATGTTGTCAGTCCATCACCTTAAATAGCAATACACGCCAGTAAGTCCCTTAGTCGCCTCTTACGACTCCCGCGGAAAATAAATGGAGTGATGCTATTCTAAGGCGGCATCACACGGGACAGGACAGAATAGACAATAGGATAACGGCAGTAAGACAAAAAAGCTCTTAAAAAAACTTTAATTTTATGCCTCATTTCTAATGCACTAGTCACATCTAGTGACCCTATGTATAGAAAATAGGTAGGTACAAGAAGCTAGACCTACGTCGCCTTTTCCTTAAAAACATACCTACCTATACACCTTTTTACCATTAGTCCTTACAAAGTACCTTTACCACGTGACACTCAAAGATCCATTATGGAAACCTGTCTGCAATTAAGTCTAGACTAAGCCTAGGTAGTCTAATGCATACATAGTAAGCACTATTCAACAAAGAACATCCCTATTATGCTAGCAGACGGGCAACGGCCGAAGACTCCATACATTCTTCTGTCTATAGACTTTAGCTGGGAAAAAGTTATACTGATTTAATAAAAGAATGAAGATGTCGAAGTTTTTTGTACTTATCTTATCTGTTGTGCTGTACCTAGATACATCTAGTCGACGAACGACCCAATGAACCCTTCTTAAACTTCAACAGCTGTGTGATGCCGGCTTAGAATAGCATCACCCCATTTCTTACCCGTGGGAGTCGCAAGAGGCGACTAAGGGACTCGAGGGTGTGTATCTATTGCAATTTTAGGCAATGGCCTGACAACCTGTCACTATGGCGATACACAATTTTCCGAATGACCCTCAAATGTTTGTCAGATGTGCCGTAAATGTCCGATTTTTGCGGTTGTTCACGCTCTGCCTACCCCGCAAGGGATTATGGGCGTGATATATGTTTAACTTCAACAGCCACTAAACTCTACTGCTGGACATGGGCCTCCCCATATCGGGGGTTTTTCCCGTACTCACCACGCTTGGCAGGCGGATTGGCGAGCGCAGTGCAAGGTGTTGTATTCACAGGGAACGCTGCTGCCAATTCCCTGGATTTATCTCTTAGTCATCGTTTTATTACACCCACGGGTAGAAATGAGGTGATTCACACAGCAAAACGAACCGTGGATTCAAAGTTTTTAACCGCATACTTTTTTTTTTAAAGTATGGGTTCGCTCTTGACTCTAGTCTAGGTCATAGGACAGAGATGAGTCTAAGATGGAGCGAGCTCACCCAGAAGAAGCCTGTTCACTCTTACTTTGAAGATAATAGGGTTGTATGCGTAGAACTGATAGGTAGGCCTCTGACATGGTTTTTGTTCCAGTTGTTGTTATTCTTTACTCCCAAACTTGTGCCGTCCAAACCAAGGTGTGGTCGGACTAAGTTGTTGCCTAGAACGGAATAACACAATAGATCTTTACTCGCGGATCCGATAACGTTGTTAACTGTGGTTGTGGAAACACACCAGAGACCTATCTAGGTACTACAGGGTCTAATTTTTCCTATTTTTGGCCATTGTAATTAAAACGACCTCAACTGCTATTATATATACTTAGTACAAATTTGTCAACAGCCTGGTTATGTTTATCTTTCGCAATATTGAAAAGGCTAAAATTATCAAACTGACACTCTATCGGAATACAACTATGAGATACGTTTTTCAAATAGAGAGATACCTGTCCCGAAGTTTATGATTATCACCTCAGACGCTGTAATTTTTGTGAATTGGCACACCCAACCCAATGCAATTAACTGTCAAGACGATAAAAATAAATGTTTTAGTCCGAGAGATACAAAAGTAGCATTTGGTAGTTTGTTGCTAAAATATCTTGTAAAAATTGTTGATGTTATTAAATGCTTTTTTTGTTAAATGCCATGTAATTTTTCTTTGGATTTATGCATTAATAAATATGTTGTCCAAACGGGACGCGAAGTTTAGTATCTTCCCATTAACCGATTAAATCTTCTCATCAAATCGGTTAATTGCGAGTAGTATCTATGTGTAAGAGCCGGCGGACAACTAGCCCTACTAAAGACGCTTCGCGCCTAAGAATGTGAAGCCGTCGACATTCCTTAGGGGCCCTAAAAAGTTCCGAGTACAGCCCTGTCTGTGAAAACTATTGCGAAATGAAAATGGCTGGCCATTGTACCTGTTCGTCCGGAGTGCTCTAAATTGTTTTACGTGTGTTGCTTGGTTCTGTTACGTGATTCCATTGTGCAAGCTAACGAATTTTAGAGCTCTCAATTTGTGGCTTAAATTAAAGGGATTTCGTTCTAAGCTGTCCAATAAAAGGTCTTCGGACCGAAAACAATTCACTAAAATAATTATTGTTAACAGTTTTCGCCAACTATTTCGGGACTAAGTTACGACTGCTTAATTTAGTCGAATATTAAAATTTTAATTTCGGATGCAATTTTATCGTATTTTCTACAATTATATGGAGATGATGTGTGATGCCGGCTTCGATCGAATAGCATCACTCCTTTTCCGTGAGTGTCGTAAGAAGCGACTAAGGGACTCGAGGGTTACATGTGTATTGCCATTTTAGACGAAGGGATGACAATTGTGTCGTATTTCTTTATTTTCGGTCCTGTAATGGGTTGATGTTCGTCTTTACAATAAACTGTACCATAATAAATAACAAATGCAGATAGATTTGTAGAGAATATAAATGTTTTCAAGTTCGAATCCTTTACTTAGCTACATTCTTCAACACAACATGTAAAACCAATTTCCTCCACTTTGTTCTATTAAAGAACACCTCCTAGGAAGTGCCTCAGACGTACATGATGTGACACGGCGAGACTGATATTTGAAACCTTCGCTACTGGAGTATTACTATTGGTTATCGAACAAAGATAACACGAACAAACAATTATTTATAATGTAGTAAAATAAAAGACGACACAGAAATAAAGTTCTAGAGTCATCCTAATAAGCCATATTTCACAGCTGTTAGTTCAATACTAAAATAGATATCAACAAAGGAAAATGGACTTTCTGCCATAGCACTAGCTCGAATTTGTCTGCTGTCAAATATGAGTTATTGGGCTGGCTCAACTGTACAGTTAAAATATTCAAAACATTGTTTTTGGTTAAGCCGGAACAAACCCAACGATTGTTCGGCTCCTGACAACCACCAAACAAATCACAACCTGTTGCAACTGCAATTTTGAAGACGTGTGCCATGTCATGGTTTTTTGTATGGGATTTAGTGAATTGCATTGGCCTGCCAACCGTATCCGGCTAAACACCGAAACGACAGGTGCGGTAGGTGTGAGAACCGCCGAAGCTACTAGTTCTTGCTACTATGCAAAAAAATTGTATTTTCTATGCTTCAGTCGATTTACTTATTCTCTTTCAGTGACATTAGACAAGAACGAAGGTCATTCACGAGTGTACCACCTCTTGTTATAATTTGTCACAGGTTTTTAACTTTAAACGAGAGTGGTAAGTTCAAAATCGGTACATACGTTGTATCACGGGTAGATCAGGAGAAAAGAAGAATTAGGTTCTCGAAACAAACTCGCTCTCATTTCGCTCGCTTTCGAGAACCTGTCGTAGCTCCAGCATAAAGTGACAAGCCGTCTCGAGTGGAGTGACAGTGTAAATTGAACCCCACTTCGCTCGGCGCAGTCGGTACGGTGTTTAATTAAGGCAGATGCTTGCTTTTGTGAACAAAGATGGAATTGTCGACGTTTTGTTTTGGGTGAAAGTGAGATGGTGTGTTGTAAATCAGTCGTAGATAGTGTTGGTATAGTAACTAGAGATTCACCGACTAATCTTGATCGACTAGCCAACGACCGACTAGTCGCAGACTACAAAAATGGCCGATTAGTCAATGAGCCAATTATAAGTTTGAGCAGGTGTGCAAAAATAAATCGCGCCTGAGCACGTTTTTGGCGCCTTTCTGCCAACTTTAACAGTTGTGGTTTTATTTCGGACATAATTACTTATTACCGGTTGAAATTTATTTATTATTATATGAAAATTCAATGTCGTTATTACAGCCGACTAATCCGCTATTCAGCCAACTAGTCGACGACTAGTAGACCGACGACTATAAAAATGGCTACTAGCTTTACTGAATAGTCGGTGCACCTATAATTGTGTCGTCGCAAATCAATTTTCATACAAAACTAATAAGTTACTCTCTTGACTTGACTAGTAGGAAAAGCCTATTCAACACACACACACACACACACATATCACGTCTATAATCCCTTGCGGAGTAGGCAGAGCGTAAACGGCCGCAAAAAACAGACATTTACGCCACGTCTGACAAATATTTGAGGGTCATTCGGAAAATTGTTTATCGCCATAGTGACAGGTTGTAAACCCATCGCCTAAAACTGCAATACATATCCACGAGTCCCTTAGTTACCTCTTACGACTCCCACGGGAAAGAAATGGGGTGATGCTATTCTAAGCCGGCATCATACGGCTAAAGCCTTTTAAAACAATTCAAAATTCCGCGACTAAGTTTAGTCACACGTAGATGAAATCTAATCCTTGACTAATTCTGGCTACACCACCGACACCTTCATACATGTACGTGATGGTTGTAAAATGATTAGTTTAAATGACGTTTCGTCGTAAATATTTTAGCAAAATACTTTACGATTTGCTCCAGTTTCGTGAAGTAAAATGTCAACTTATGATTAAAATAAACCTTGCCTGTCTTTAATCTATTTACCACCTAGGTATTTACATTTTGCATATAGCAAATTAGAACTGATTTTCCCGGTCCCTGTCTATGATTACTTAGACGGATGTCGTTACACAACCATGTCAGAGGCCTACTACTAGTAGTAGGCGGTTGAAAAACTCTGACACCAGGGTTCAACAGGTCGTTGGACGACTCGGTGTCCCACATGAAAAGAAGAATGAGAAATACATCAAGTTTTATTTATATCCTCTTTAGAATACATCGGTCATAAAGAAAATAACTGAAATTATTTCCATTAGTGAAAGGGCTTCTTTACCCTTTTTTCTACATCTTGCTCACAAATACGCAAGAATATAGAAAATATTGGATAAAATTTTACTAGTGATCGATAGCAAAAACTCAAGACAGGCTGGTGATAAGGAACAACTTTATCCAATAGGAGCATAGGCCGAAATACTAAATAAAATTGGATCTCCCATACAAAATTTGCTAAACAGCCGATTTGAGATACTATGGAAACTGAAAATATTTTTGTCATATTTCAACCTATGTTTCTCAGAAAAAGTTGTTCCTTATCATCATATTATATGTTTCATATTCATATCGTCTTGAGATTTCACTATTGGTCACTCTATATATTTAGTATACGAAATGTAGAGATTCCTTCAGCTATAGTAGCAAAGATTCGTATTTATCCCAGCAAAGCATACGGTCGTTCCCCTCATTCCGACGAGGGCAGAAAGTCGTCCGGTTTGACGGATCGGCCGGTTTACTGCCGCGGGTAATGAGCACCGTGATCGCCGGAGTTAGGCCAGTCAACAAAGGTTTAGGCTAATAGTTGACTATCGCAATACATTTTCTGTTTTTTTTTTTTTTTTGCCAGAAAGGCGTCCGTGTTGAGGGATCGGCCGTTTTACTGCCGCGGGTAATAAGCACCGTGATCACCGCTCTCATTTGCGGGAGTTGGGCCAGTCAACCAAGGTTTAGACTAAAAGTCGACTATAGCAATAATGTTTCTGTTATTTTAGGTAGGCTGGTAGCGACTGGATGGCAAAAACGAGAGATCGTGCCCTATGTTGGACCCTGGGGGAGGCATACGTCCAGCAGTGGACTGCAATAGGCTGTATGTAGGCAGGCGTGAGTACCAGACAGATCAGCTGGTACTCACGCAGTTAATGAAGTCCAGTCAGCAAAAAAAGCAACAGCATTAAACGGTTACGAACATAACATGTCAATGCTAAGTATTGGGTTAAACCCAAGGAATAGGCAGCAGTATTCTCTATGAATTAAAACACCTTACCTATTGCTGACTAACCCGTTGAGCTTAACCCCTTGCCTGTGGTGAGCAAGAACCTCTAATACGGGGATGTCGATGTCCATGAGTAAACTTTTGTGGCTCTTGGCGTGTCTGGTTAATACTGTCCGGGAAATATCAAAAAATCTCTTTAACTATTCTCTAGTTTTGTGTAGCATCTGTCTAAAAATATATTTAACTATTCTCTAGTTTTGTGTAGCTAGATCTGTTAGCTATGTAAGTAGCAGATTCATTTTGATCACAAAATTTACTTTTAAATTTGTTTCAAGAGGCATTATCTAAATTCATGTTTGTCAGAAATTGAGTGAAAAATATTCTTAATTGACTGGACTAGTGGTTTATCTTGCAAGTGACTGGCCTGATGGATGCTTTGCTCTAGTTTCGCGCTGCGTCTGTATCAAATGTGGGTAGTTTGGTAACGTCTGTTTGTGTGTGAAGCTTGCTAGTCGTATTTAGAACTTTTGGAAATAAAACTATACTGGTAGTAAGAAAACACGTTCAAGGCGAGTGTAGCCGTCAACAACCTCAACAGTGGCGCCACTTCACAAAAATAAAGTTTTCTCTTTATACAAACAATCTATCAGAATAGAAAAAAATGTGCCTTAAAATTTCCACTTTTGGTATTAATTGCCATAACTATAATTACAGCGAATATTTTCTTTAGTTTGCAGGTTTTTATTTTACTTAGAGAAAATACTAAAATCATGATTGTATTAAAAAACTGGATTACGATGAGATCTTTTTACCTATACTAAGGCCATCCCAATAAGCCAATTTTACAGTTATTGATTCCATACTAAAAGCAATGTCAACAAAGGAAAGTCAATCCTCTGCCATAGCATTAGCATAAATATGACAGCTGTCAAATATGGCCTATTGGGATGGCCGTACATAAGTACCTTATATTTTAGAGCTTTCGGAAGTCATATGATGCATTAGCAATCGCACTTACAGTTGAAACTAGTAATTCTCGTCCTGTCCAGCACTCCATATGCTTTTAGCGGCGACACACGCGACTTCGGTCAGCTTGGACCTACGTGATCGAACTACGTTAAACGGAACGTACCTATTGGAAATATCTACGGTGGTGATATAGACAGATCAACTACATTCTTTCATAATATATGTTTATTAGCTGTTACCCGCGGCTTTGCCCGCGTACTCATAAAATACCCTATGTGTTAATCCATCTTACCTTCTATATGTGTACCAAATTTTATTAAAATCGGTTCAGTAGTTTTTGCGCGAACAAACATAAAAACTTTTGTATTTATAATATTAGGTAGTTGCATTTGTTTTACAACTTTTTGCATAAATAATTCAATCAATAATATCCGAAACTCAAATTACAGCAATAAGATTAAAAACTAAGTCCCGTTTACATTATAGAGAAATTCTGCAGAAAAAAGACCGTTTCCAGTCATAAATTATACATAAAAACCTTCCTCTTGAATCACTCAATCTACTAAAGAAAACTGCATCAAAATGCGTACTATTAGGATCTAAGCATAAGCATACATGGGGATATAGGGACATGGGAAGCGATTTAGGCTGTTCAGTCACTTGTCGTCCGTCGCTGCGTTTTTTAAACGCATGCGTCTGTCAGGCGAAAGGAAAGCGCGAATTCTGATCTTATTCCCATACGAATATGGCTACAGTACCGGATGCCAGATGTATTGTTCGAGTTTATATGCAAAACAAAATAATAAACTAACTAGATGCAAACAAAACATTATACAATCAAAAGTTGTGTTGCAGTTGTGTCAACTATAAGTGGAATGCAGTCAAGCTGGACTAACTAAAACTTCTAGAATTTCTGGCACTCATCCTTCGTCATTTTACTAGCTAGATAACGATATAAGGTCCGACGCACATCTAGAACTTTCGGCGTGCGCAATTTTTCCATAGCAAAGTAAAAGTGATCTGTTACAAAATTGAATTAAAGTCGACAGGCTGCAGCGTGCTCTGTGAATGCACTGCGCTCAGCTATCCGCCTTCAAAGCGTAGTCTTATTCTTCTGATCTGATGAACCCTGGTGTCAGAGTTTATCAAAGGCCTACTACTGCTAGTAAGCCTCTGACATGATTGTGTATCCACCGTCTAAGACTTAGACTCTAGATTGATTACTTAGACTCTAAGTAATCAATCATGACAGTAACCGGGACCGACGGCTTAACCTGCCCTCCGAAACACGGAACTAACTATCTTTCTTTCAGACGATCAGGTAGCCTGCAATCTCCTTACCGAACTGGAAACTAGAAAATTGATAAATATCTCCTTTGTGGGTGCCCTCCCCAGGAATCGAACCTATGACCTTCAACATCTGGGACCAACTTGACCACGGAGGCCGTTAGTGTGTAGTTATGGCAAACAAAAACCACCTTCCGATAGTGAAAGACCCAGCTCCAGAAGTGAGTCGTTGTGGCTTTTAATTAATAAAACTGCAGTTTGCATGCAGTTATCTTACCGTCGGTCTGTATTTAGTTGTAGAATCTCTGTTCCACCGACTCCTTCGGGAAATGCATTATTTATCAATAGTGTAAACTTTATGGCATGATCGAAATCTGGATTATCAAATAAGAGCCCATGCTAGCTATACAGGGTGTAAGGGAGAGCCCTTCAAATATTGATAGGTCAAGCAGACCATGAAGCTAAACAACTTTCCGCTTGGAACATAATATGTCAGGAAATGACAAAAAAAATTACCTCCCATACAAAATCACGACCATTCAATTACGTATTTTTTTGAGAAAACCAACAGCTACATAAATAGGCAAAGCACACTAATAAAACAAAAGCTAATAATAACAGGGGGCCAAATCTGAGGCCATATCTCGAACGAGATTTGGCGCTTTTGGTTCGGTTACGGTTTTGGCCATATATATCACGGATTTTGTTTTCTTTAGAGCCAGCAATGTAGGATCATATTGCAAGCTATAAACCGCACATACGCGCGTGTAAATATCTGTCATTTATCAGCTGATAATGTCAAAAAAGAGATATGGGCCTTTTCTGATATTCTGGCCACAGGGATACCTAAATTAACATTACACTATTACAAACATTATCCTACTAATATTATAAATGCGAAAGTTTGTATGTTTGTTTGTTACTTCTTCACGCAAAAACCACAGAACCGATTGTAATGAAATTTGGCACACATATAAATGATAACATGGATTAACACATAGGATAGTTTTTATGAGTACGCGGGCAAAACCGCGGGTAACAGCTAGTAGAGAGATAATAAGATAGTTCCGTTCATAGTTATGTTCGTGGTAATCACTTTGTTTCACACTTCACACATTAGTGTGATGATAGGGAAGTTGGTAATCAATCTCTCTACTTAATTTATACAGGGTGTAACGTACGGTGTTTCAAAAATCATGATAAAGGGCGGGGCACACCGGCTCCGTATCCAGCTCTCGTCCGTAGTCACGCACGAACTGATGACGTTGTAATGTATGGGACCGTATGAGATACGGCACACCGCTTGCGTGCAGCACGGAACGGATACGCAACGCAAGCGGTGTGCCGTATCTCATACAATCCTATACATTACAACGTCATCAGTTCGTGCGTGACTACGGACGAGAGCTGGATACGGAACGCATACGGAGCCGGTCTGCCCCGCCCTTAAGACGATAAAACTGAAAAACTTTTAATATAGGGCTTACGTTGGGAAAAGAATTTATTTTGCGAGTCTCCGTAGAACGATCAGATGATAAGGAATTTTGTAAGGGAGGTTTTTTTTCTCGTTTACCAAATATCCTCCATAGAAAGAGTTGTTCAGTTTCATAGTCTGGTTGTGTCTGAAAAGTTTTCGGAACACCGCACCGTCCCTTACACCCCGTATACCTAGCCCTAATCCGTTAGTCAAATCAACAGCTGTGTGTGAAATATTATTCTTTATTTTCGTGCATAGAAAATTATATTTTTTAATCTTTCAAATTAAATGAATTTGAAATTCGAATTCCCCTCGCGTTCTGTCCTCGGTAACCTTGAACCCGCGACCCCCCGGTCTAGACGCGCGCGGGCACTAATTCGCTGGATACGGTAATTATTATTCCCTAGCCAGCCAGCTACACTTTACAGATTAATTTTTGAATACTTATTTGCATTTCAAATTTGGATTCTGTTTTTCAATAATGAAAAGTAAGAAGTTTGAAAGTTCGATGAATGAGATACGATGTAAAGTTGTTCAACGGACAGGAAAACACTTTTTCAATTTGACTGTGATATAAAAAAGTAAAATTTTGCTTCTTACATAAAAACATAGTGCTTCTTCATAGCGTTCTTAGGTAAAGAGACTGTTCTCAGAAGGTGCTTACATCCAAAACATTTTCAAATTTAATTCAAAAGTAATTTATTGTACACAAGGAAACACAAATACAAAACGTATTTAAAGACAAATAAATATAAGGCGGCCTTATCGCATAGGTAGCGATTTTTGACCTATGCGTAATTAATAGTTTTTACGCTGTTACCAGTCGTTACATTAAATGACGTCACAAACTAATACAGAAACATTAAATGACATCACTAGACCCGAAAAGGTTCAGTGGCTTCTGTCAACAGGGACAATTCTGCCAATGTCGAGGTCGGTTTGTCTAGACATAGGCTTTGACATATAGTAGGTACATGTCGCAAGTGAAATATGTTGAGGAACACCAAAATGCCATTTTAAACGTTAGACTTAAAATAATAGTAACGTTCAAAATGCTGACTGGGTGAATCTAGTTCGTCATGTCATCAGAGTTCGTGATTTTAAATAGATAGGTGAAATGTATCTATAGTTTAAGCTATTTATTTTTATATAGCATTTTCAATGACCCACCGCACGGCAAAGGCCTGTAAATTTTTTCGGCACCCTAGATATCCGACTGCCAATTTTGGATAAAGACGTCTACGTCATCTCGCTTAAATTACTGAACCTAAAATAAAGCTAGTTAAAACTTTCTCTAAACAAAAGGAACAAATCACCACATGTGTACTTCACATAACAAAGTGGTAATAGCCCAGTATAGCTAGATTCTCATGTTTCAAAAATATTAAAATCATTTATTTTTGGTTTCTAGTTTCCGAACCATTGACAGAACCCAATTCATTATTTTGTGTCATTTTAGGTGTGTGCTAACATACTTTCGTTTGCCGTGGATAAAAACGACACAAACTAGGTTTGTAAACTGTATTAATTGTAACATTGACAATACCGGTACATTTATAATGTTAGTTTAATTATAAACACTTAAAAATTTAATTTAATAAACTAGCTTTCGATTTAATGTATGCTACATTAAATCGAAAATTTACGCAAGCGTCAAAAATGACACATAATATTCCTCTAATATAAACTATTATAAACTTTCGCGGTCACACAT
Organism: Tuta absoluta; assembly: GCA_027580185.1. Lineage (NCBI taxonomy): Eukaryota > Metazoa > Arthropoda > Insecta > Lepidoptera > Gelechiidae > Tuta > Tuta absoluta. The sequence continues at coordinate 3,331,684 of JAQAHW010000003.1, forward strand.
AATAACTCAAAATACTGAAACGGGGTTCTTACTGCGATACTTATTTTTGTTGAATTGTCCGATATTTCGATCTAGTTGCATGGGCGTGATCACGAAACAACTGATGTTTGTATTTTGATTTAAAATGTACTTAATATGTGTTTTACAGACACACATAACGCAATCGTACAAAAAGTAAGCGACTTTAGAATATTTATAAGTTACGCCCCCAGCAAATGTCAGCCGTACCGGACTATAATGTCTGCTGTCCGGGGAGGTCTCACGCTATAATAAGTTGGACTATTTTTGTCTGTTTGTATGACTGTTCACAGCTGCTCCAGTCACCTACTTTGACTTTTTTTTCACGCCGTCTGTGTATGTTCATTCAGGAGATTGTGTAATAATGATACTACTTACTTAATGTTATTTATGATGTGTTTTTCTTCTTTTTACGTGGGACACTGAGTCGTCCAGCGACCCGATGAACCCTGGTTTCAGATTGTTGGTGGTATGATGTGTTGATTATAATGCTTTTTGAATAGGTTTCTTTTAAGTTTAAGTCTTTATTCGAATGTTTTATATCTCACTTTATGCCTCCTCACTACCCTAGGTCTGCTGTAAGAGATTTATTTTCAGAAATACGCTGACCTATTGTGATTTGTTCTATAATGTTGTGTCCTTTGTTTTATATTGTGTACAATAAACGATTAAAATAAATAAAAATAAAATAAATGTTAACGAATGTGTTTTTTTTGTTTACAGGTATGTTTCATTGTAGCACAAAAAGTCCTGTCTCATGGTAAGATATACTTTCAATATGTAGAGTAAAGTCACGACATTTTGTATTGTATGAGATGTGACATCGTGCTCGGGAAATCTTTGATGTCATATTCTAACACATTGTCATGCCGGCTTAGAATAGCGTCGCCCCATTTCTTTTTCGTGGGTGTCGTAAGCGGTGACTAAGGTACTCGAGAGTCAGAAGTGTATTGTAATTTTAGGCAAAATGCTGACAGGCTGTCACGATAGTGATACACAATTACCTGAAAGCTCCTCAAATATGTGTCAGATGTAGGTTTTTTACGGACGTCTACGCTCTGTCTACATCGCAAGGGATATAGGTAGGCGTGAAATATAGTATATATTTATATTCTAACACGCCGAAATTTCAAAACTGAGCTATGTGACAGTGGTGTCAATTCGGTGACGTCACAAAGTAAGTATTGGCGGCTGCGCGCCGAATACAGAGAGCTCACTTCAAGCAAACGTCACGAAACTCTCCACAATCTGACACGCCGCCGTTTACAAGGAAATCCAAACCAATCCAAACACACTTGTAGTCGAGTGTCAACCGCGTTTGGTGCGGACGTGCAAAATGGCTTCACACAAAAATAAATAGGTTTATTAGTTTAAGATGTGATTTGTACAATGTTCCTAAGTATAATATTTTGTACCAACTATAAAAACTTGCTTTCATAAAAGAACAAACAGGATTAATAACTCTAATCAGTATATTTTTTTATAATGTGATTTGAGTTTCTACTTAAATAAAGGTAACTTTTCATTTTGATGTACATACATATATCACGCCTATAATCCCTTGCGGGGTAGGCAAAGCGTAAACAGCCGCAAAAAACGGACATTTAGGTACGCCAAGTCAGACAAATTTTTGAAAGTCATTCGGAAAATTGTGTATCGCCATAGTGACAGGTTGTCAGCCCATCGCCTAAAATTGCAATACACACCATCGAGTCCATTAGTCGCCTCTTACGACGCCCATGGGAAAGAAATAGGGTGATGCTCAGTCTCAACACCCCCAGAGCAGATATCTACCTACGCGTCATACCCCATTTTATAATAATTGTGCTATGTAGGTAGTATACGTAATGTAAATAAAGGGAGTAACAGAAAGAAAGGGTATATCAAGCCGAAACGAGGTCAAAGCGGGGAAATGGGGAAAGTTGTTCAGTTTCATGAGCACATTTCGGCTTGATATAGCCTTTTTGTTACTCTCTGTATGTTTAGGTACCTACTCCATTGAATAAAATTGGTAGGCAGCCCTTGCCAAAAGCGGAAATAATCGAAAATAGGGCCGAGTGATCCTTCTGTACATTCTCTATTTTGTGGTGACGTCTCTTATTTTCATTTAGAGCTGTCACTTTTTGGTCATGGGTTTCGAAAAGGGTAGGAAACGATCGCGACTAAATTAGTTACCTTATAATTTGTATATTTTCATTCAAGAGAATTTACCGAATTTACACCTGTTTCGACTCTTAGTAAGCAAAATCGATATTAAGTCCGAGCATCAATCGATAAATTCTTTTACAAATTCATTGACTCTGACAAGCATTGAATAATAAGGTCAAATAAGATTACTCGCTCATGTGGTTCATACTGAGTAGGTATCGGCTTTTCATGTGTATCAATCAATTTAAAGTGCTTTTTTTAAATGTTGGTAGAGCTTGAAAAATAGAGATTCTTGCATATTTCTATTTCCCTAGACTGATATTTTCATAAGAAATGCTTACACGATATCTAGATTTTGTAGGTTCAATAACCAATCTTTCCAATTGTAAGTTCCAGTAAAGCTATCACTAGTAAAAATTCCATGGGAATATCAAAATTGCCTCCATTACCATATTTCACACGCATGGCACGTACCTACCGAAGATAACCGAATCAGCCCAACAGATTCACATTACACCGATATTTTTGGACCTTCATAAAGTATCACAGAGAATTCAATATTTAAACAGCCCAGTAAAAAGCGTTATCCTTTCGATTATTTAGTGCACCATTCTATTATGTTATCGCAAAACCGTAATAATTTACCCCTCTTAGGGACACAACAAAGAAGCCAAATAAGTTTCGCCCTCTGAGCGACGGGAGTGTGAGGGAGTGAGTGAATTCCCTCCTGGTACGTCAGTAAGGGGTCGGCACTCGCAGAGTCCGCGCGCGCGGTCGGTTGAAGGAACAGTGCTGGTTGGATCGCGAATCGCTTTATTCTTTTAAAAATAATAAACATTCAAACATCGAACACTTTCTTTTCGGCTAGTGTAATCTCGACAAAGTGACCTTGTAAACAGACTGCGTTTTTCAAAGGTTGATGAACTCTCGGTGTTTGTAAATAGAAATAGACAGTGTGTAATGTTATGATGCAGGTTTTTTCATGTGTCAAATGTATAATAATTAGAATGTGTCGTATCTAAACGAACTGTTTTAACGTGTTAGGAGTATAAAAGTGTGTTTTTCTTACTAAAGGACTGGGAAAGGAGTAAAAATTATTTTGTATCAGTTTTTCAAGGTGATTTTTACACAATTTTATTTTTCTCATTAATTTACTATTTTATTTTACTGGCAACTCTTCATGTAATCGGCCACCCTATATGAATGAATCCTGCATGATTTCAAAAGATAATTAGATCGAATGTAGATTTAATGAGAGCATTCATCCCCCACTATTCATTAAATCCATCATTTAATGACATTCATTCCTCTGGAAATTGCACTCGTATATTTTTCTGTCTCTACATTTAATTTTATTTCATGAATGGGACCACAATCCTAATAGGTTTTGCACTGTACGAAACTTATTCCAGAGAACCGTTTTATAAAATGCACTTGGTAAATGCAACAAAGACGAAACATCTATTTTTAAATAACGTTTTCAAAGAACTTCGCATTTAATTATGTAATTGTTTAAATAACTGTGATTAATAAAATTTAGTATCTAAAAAGTTATTTCAGTGAGAACTTATAAAATAGTGGGTAATAGGCAGGTACTTAGAAGGCGTCTTTTAATCAAACCTCATGTTAAATCATCATTAGGAGTATATAATATGTATATTTATAGAAAAATGTACATATTTTGTCGTTGATTTCATTAAAAAGTCACACTCTAAACTCTACAATTTGTGCTGCAAACGGCTGAAATCGTTCTAAATTTAAAAATATTAATAGAAAATCTCTTATAGCAGACCACATGATTCACCAGGCAATGTAGTTAGGAGGGCTTCAAGCAACCCTTCCATATTTAAAACTATCTGTTATCGATCGACACATGCATTGTATATGGCTTAGCTTGCACTACTCGTGTCATGCAACATCTGTCTATAATAACTCTTTAGTATGTGAATCAGCTGTTACTTGCCTTAAAATTAAAATTGAAATGAAACTGGAAAAGGTATTTAACTATACAAACGGCTGCATCTCGACTTGCCTATTTGAAGGATCAACTTAAACTGTTTATTAATACACTAACTTAGAATTTCCAGAATACAGGGATCCCATTAATATGTAACTTGATTACTTGACTTACCTAAAATTGGTTGAGTAGTGCTGGCTGATTATCAACTGAGATAGTAGAAAAAAGATTTATTAAATTTTTTAAAAATGGAAGCAACTCTTATTAAGAAATATACTACAGACCGATAGCGAAAGCTTTAGACGGGCTGGTGATATAGAACAATTATTCCAAAAAACATAAGCCGAAATACGAAAAATAAAAATTTAACCTCCCATACAAAATCTAGATCAGCTGATTGCTATTAATATGGGAAGTATTTTTTTTTTGCATTTTCTGAAATAGTTTTTCATGTACTTCTGTTTCATGGTCAAGATACACCCTATCAGTATTCGGAGAGCTGTCCCTTACACCCCGTATAGTTAGGTGCAAGAGTTTAAAATAATCATGAACATAAATATTCATCTGCTGTACATATTATAAAATGCTCATTTATCTGCATAACGAACTAAGTACAATAGCTGTCTTGTTTGTGGAGGGCCGCAACCCTTCGGTCCATTTTTAAACCACCCTCGATAGGGATCATGCACTTATACAACCTACTATCTTATACAGAATGTAAAAATATTAAATACAAATATTTTTAGCGACCACTAAATGAAACTGAACAACTTTCCCTAAGGACCTTAGGACGAAATATGAAAATTAAATTTGGATCTCTCATACAAATAGACCCGGTCTGCTGGCACATTTGGTGTCCAAGTTCGTACGTTTTTTTTCATATTTCAACCTATGTTCCTTGGGGAAAGTTGTTCAGTTACATGTGCTGGCTCACCCCTTAAAATATTTGTAGCTAATATTTATCCTGTATTTACTAAGACATACACAGATATCAATTTATCATATAAATAAATAAAAAGGGACGATAAAAAACTATAGCTTTTATCTCAAAAGAATTGTGTAAACAAAACTATTGAAAATTTTATTTAGAACTTTGATGTAAGTGTATTTCAAAATCCTCAAATTTACTTACAATTATAATGTTTCTGAAGATAAAGAGTCGGAATCAAGTCCGGAATTTACCTGCGTAATAGTTTGGTAACGGAATTTTACGTTGTATAAGAGACAATCACACACACACACACACACATATCACGCCTATAATCCCTTGCGGGGTAGACAGAGCTAAACGGTCGCAAAAACGGTAATTTACGCCACGTCTAACAAAATATATTTGAGGGTCATTCGGAAAATTGTGTATCACCATAGTGACAGGTTGTCAGCCTATCGCCTAAATTTGCAATACACACCCTCAAGTCCCTTAGTCGCCTCTTACGACTCCCTTAGGGACGAAATGGGGTGATGCTATTCTAAGCCGGCATCACACGGCAAATGAGAGACAATCGATCGCGGAAAATCTTTAAAGTACCTTAGGCGGTTTAAAAACTCAAACATTCCCGGATAGCCCGGATTCTCTTATTTTTTTATCCTTGCAATGCTAGCGACACTAAACTGTCATTTTGTTGTCAACTGGTATTTTCCATGCTTCAAACTGTTAGCAGAATACGAAACTCCCAAAACCATGCCACTAACATGCTATCTACATACAACCGAAACGATTTTCATTTACCAGACTTCAGGCCCAGGTCATTAGTTGACTCGGTGTCCCACACAAAAAAAATGCGTGTGGATACCACAATGGGCTCGATTTAGGATATAAGTTCTCTTAACTTACCTCAAATTAGTGCTGTCACTTTCCGTCAAATAGGTTTAGAAAAGGATACGAGATATTTTAGTCATATCATGTCTAAAATATCTCGTAACATGTAACAAATTCTTATAATTTGACTCAAAATACATGTTATCTGTCAAAATAAGGCGACGATGAAAACATTGGCGACTAAATTGACTAGGAATTGCAAAGAACCCATTGATATTTTTAAACATGACAGGACTTTGATATCTCCTATTCTTATCTAAAGCAATTTAACAGAAAGTGACAGCACTAATTAAGGTAGGTTAAGAGAATTTATATTCCGAACTGAGGGCAGTATGAGTCATAAATGAGTGAACGTACATGATATTATTGTTACCCTACAGTGTAGGGGACACTACATGATTGCATAGATAAGTGGCGTTTCGATTGTAAATCATTTCACTATCTCTATTTTAATGAAATGTATGTAATTTTTTGTATATGTGGCTTAAATAAAATAAAAGGAAATTAACTTTTTTCGATGTAGGTTAATACTATTACATATTGACGTCATGATCCGTCATTGTAAAGTATGATGTGATGCCGGCTTAGAATAGCATTACCCCTTTTCTTTTGACGCAAACGGCGACTAAGGGACTCGAGGGTTTCATGTGTATTACAATTGTAGGCCACAGGCTGACAACCTGTCACTATAGTAATACATGATTTTTCTGAAACGTCTCTCAAATATTTGTCAGACTTGGCGTAAATAACCCCGCAAGAAATTATAGGTGTGATATGTGTGTGACTGTTGAAATGGTAACTCGGGATGTTGCTGGAAGTACAATTTAGACATCGCAGTCATATAAAGTTGCAAATATATTGCCGTGATGTCTGTGAAATATGAGCGCGATTGCGTGCTCAAGTTGCAACTAAGTGAGAATGCAGCCATTGATACAATTGCATTGATTCACTGTATGGTCAGCAAAATAATTGATTTCACAATAAAATTTATGCCAATTGTTACATTGAACATTGTATAGAAAGAGTCCAGTGGAGTTTACAAATAACTATCTACTAAACTATTATTACATCAAGCGATTTAAAAATTTGGCACTTGGAGGCCGAAAACGGAAATAGATGGAAAGAAAACGAGTAAGCCTTGCCATGCCTATTATATTTAAAAAAACTGTGGCCTGTATGTTTTTGTCAAGGATTAGTCTACTTTAGGTTTATGAACAAGACTTCTTTGCATTAGACGTTGTTGTGTCTTTATCTATTATGCTACGTTCACACTTTGCACATGCTCTTCCACCTGTCACTATCCGAATATTGCTCGAAATACTTCCGCGGAAGTATCAACGCGAGTGATGACTGCAGTCATACTGTTCTCGCAGCAATATGAGTGAGAGGGACAGCAATACATTCCACTAGCGCTCGTGCTGCCGTTCTTTGACTCGGTCTCGAAAAGCCGACACTTGAGGTAGCACGGGAAGTGGCAGCGGCGTGACGAGGATCAGCGTGAGTAATCTGTTTACATACTCGCGCTGCCCGCTTCCCTTACTATATCCCTGCCCATAGTGAACGCGGCATTAGAATTCTGTTCTGTTGCCAGTACACACCAAATTCCTCACAAGTTGTAGGCGTCTTAATTTCAATGAACGATGCTCGCTTTGCTTTTGACCACTTCAGCGTTTCGTAAACTGTGAGAGTACAGTCAAAATCAGGCTGGGTTAGACAGTTTAAACTTTAGACCATTCTTATTCTGCGCGCATAAGACTTAATTGGCGGTTCTAGTGTCTAACTTGACTGTACGTTCACGTCATCTGTTAAAACTGGGTTCTGCGCCATTTTTAGTATCGAGTAGGTAATTTTGAATCTCCAACGATAAATCCTAGAGTGCTAGTAAACCATGGAAGCAATACTTCAGTAATTGTCTATTTTGCTACCAGTACAGACCATGTGCCTCCCACGCTGCGCTGTAGGCGGCTCAATGATGCTCGCTTTGCTTTTGCCCACTTCGGCGTTTCGTAAACTGTGACTGTACGTACATCTGTTAAAACTGGGTTCTGGTACATTTTTAGTGTCAATTTATTATGAAACTCGAAATTATGTGATCATAGAGTCCCATATAGTCAACCGAGGATATTTTTTGCATATAGTTCTGAGTGAAAATTCAGATTGTATGAAATATGACAACCCGCGTGTAAAATCTTTAATGTCATATTCTTCTTGTACCCGAGCGGGGCAATCACTAAACTTTATGTAGTTTAGGTCAGTTTTTACGCTGAACTAGTAAAGGAATACAAAAGTATATTTGCAAAATAAGTCGGCAACTGTTTCGCTTTCTATTCAGCTCATCAGGTAAGGTAATCTGCCTTACCTAATACTAATACTTTAATATTTTGTGCTTGAATTTCACACATTTGTATTTCAGCGTTATTGTGTAAGTAGAAATAATGATATGAGATAGGTATATAACGTAACCTACCTACAATATTTTTATCAATAGATAGATATTAAACTAACGCCTTGTGCAACCAGACAAATTTTTTTAATGAAAATAATCATCAGAACTTTATAAAAGGGTGTGCCTTATTTAGATTAATTTTTAATTTACTTATTTTTTTACACAATATAAAATAATACTAAAACCAATATTATTTTGGTTTCAGCTCTTCCATTACCTGTAACCAAGTGGCTCTTAAAAGACTTAAAAAAAACTGTGTTCGATAGTGTTAGTGACTAAAAAAACTTTCGTCTCATATTGTGCCAAAAACATTTAGAAACTTTTTGCTAAAGGATTTGGACTGTGTGTATATGTAACTAAGGTTATTAATGGCTACGAATGGGCACCAACTTATCGAAATTGAATAAGACCAGGGTCTCCGGTGTCAATCATGTTAGTATATCTTTCACTATTTCTAAATACAGGCAATCTCACGTTGGTTGAGATAAATTACAATTTTATTTTAAGAAAAAAGGGGTGATATTTGAAGAAAAGTATAGCTCCTAACGTGTGGTTGTCTGTACTGTACATAAATGTTTGTAGTTAGTCCGCTTGTTGTTTTGTGCTTTGCTCCCTTTTATTAGAGTTTCACTTAGAACGCCATCCACCTGCTTGCCTATTTCTTTCATTTACGCAGGATAAGTCATCCTTTTTCGAATTTCGAACTAACAATATCATCCAAAAACATCTTCAACCGTGCCTATCCATAACAACGTAAGCGACAATAATGCAAAAACGAATAAATGCGTACATTTTATTGCAATTTCTTCCGCTCTGCTGATACATATGCCATTAAAAAGAGAGTTATATCTGCCACATACGCCTGTAAATCAGCGATATTTGTCGGGGAAATATTTTTTGTCCTGTTTCCTCTTATTCGGGGAGGAGTGAGAGGGAGATTATTAATTTATTGGGCAATGAATATGTTTATTGGTGATTTCGTGTTATGAGTTGTCTGTGATTGGTCCTGTAAACAAAGACACAAGTTGGATCCTTTGTTTTTTTCGTCCCATTTTCCTTGTTATTTGTATACTGATTTTCTATAGGTAAATAAAACTGCTTAAGATTTAAACGCTAAAGAGCCTCTTTGGGTCACTGAGCCACCGCAGTTTGTAGGTAACTAATAATTCAAAATGTACAGATTTATGGTGAGTAAGTAACTACTTATGTAGTTTTGTAAAAATCCATAATCTATCACTATGGCGATGGCGCTACAACACTTTTTAAATTCATTCATTCATTCATTTATTTATTCATTGAACAGTACATAACTGTGTGCGAATTACAATTAATAAAAATAAAAAATGTACATAATAATTTACAATATTAAATTCACTATACAATAATAATAAAGACTATAAAAATCAATGTAAACAATAAAAATATGTCAAATTTAAAATAAAATACATTTTCATAACTCAATTTAAGTACCTCTAGAACAATATGAAAGTCAACGAAAATCATGAAAAGTAAATTACTCTCAAATGATTGTCAGACGTGGCGTAGTGTTCGTTCTTCAAGGCTTTTTACACTCTGACTACTACGCTAGGGATATAGGCGTGATATAAGTATATACCGCGTGTTACAGAATAACAAGTAAAAGGGACCCTTGTGAAGAGTATATTGACAAAAGAATTAAGCCGTAGTGTCGATTTTGAAAATTACGTAAATTATATTTTTATATCAAATTACTCGAAAAAAATATCGTTGCATCGCAGCACTACTTTGACAGTTTAAAGTTCAACTGAAGTTGCCAACGCGGCGCAGCGAGATTCGATATACATTGCTTGTTATTTCATGGGTGTAGTCATTATAATGGACTGAAGATAACCAGAAATGTATCCCAAATCGAAATTCGTTGGAATGGAAGTGTAGTACTGACCTAGACTAGTGCTGTTATTATTTCATCGACTGATGAAAATAAGAATATTATTATTTTTGCGTTATTTTGTAACAGCTTGAATATACTGAACTTTGCAGCTACTCTTTCGCTGATCAATTTTCTTTACTAATTACTCACATTTTATCTTAATAAAATTGAATTACATGCCACCACACGACAATATCATTTACCCTAACAAAATTACATCATAGCCTTCCTACCTTGATATTACACTCTCCCTCCCCTGTTATATAATCAAAATATAATTCCGACCAAAAAATCAAGACACGTTACAAGTTTATGCTTTGTACGGATCACATTTGAAGAGATGTAATTATTTTAGAGATATGTGTGATGTCGTCTAATAGTGAGTAAGTACATTATTATGTACATACTTATAATCACGCCTCTTTCCCAGAGTCGTAGGCAGAGACTACATCTTTCCACTAGCTACGATCCTGCTACACCTCTTTCGCTTCTCCAACATGCATTAACCTTTTCACACATACTCGTCGGTTTAGGGTACTCTAAATATTATGAGGTTTATAAATCTGTTCCGAATTCAAATGAAAGTGCTGATTTTACTGACGAGAAGTGTATTACCCACTGCAGCCCAACACCGACATAAACCAGTGTTGCAACCTGAAAATATCTTGCCAGCTGCAAGTTTTAGTCCCCGCCATAACTTAGTTAGCTGGCAACATTGCCCACGCTAATCGTGTTGCCATGCTTAATGGGAAAAATGGTGGCGAGATTATGAAGAACGGCTGTTTTCTTGGAGAAATTGTGGATTTATTTAGGCTTGGTGGCACGTGGGTGAATCGTAAAAACTTAATGGAGGTTTTTGAGTTTAGTTCGTTTAGCAATGCTTGTTTTATTGTCTGACAAGAATACATAATTTATGTTTCGTCATTTGAGTATGGACCATTTTGTTTGTTTCAAAATTTGAAGGAACAATTTTTAAGTAGGTCTGTATCTGAGTATTTCCCACACGAAAAAGAAAGAAGAAGTATGTCCCTAGGTAAAAAAAATGTGTAAAATAACTTACCAAATAGAATGCGTCTCTAAACTAAAATAATATAATCTAGGATAACGTATTTGCTATGTAAACAACCCATCCTTGCACAGAATACAGTCAAACACATCAAAAAATATTCTGCCAGTGTGTTTAAAAATTTGAAGCAACTTTTTTGAAGTAGGTTCATGGTACGTATGTATTTATGAAATTAATAAAAAGGATAAAATAACGGAATAGAATACTTCTCTAAAATAAAACAATTTTCCACTATAACATGTTTGGTACACAACCGTCCTTGAACTACGACCAATTTCAAAATTCGAACATTACGAATATTTTCCTGCCTGTGTGACCCCAATAAGTGGGATTAAAAATTTAAACTCCGCTAAGGATGGCACCCGGTGTCGGTCCAAGTTGGACCGGTGCCAGTGCCTGATACTTTATTTAAGCAATCGATGTATACGATGCGGGTAGAATTGCGCAATTTTCAGCTATGCGGAATCAAATCTAGTTCGCATTTGATTAGATTAGATAAAATGGCGGTTTTTACGTTGCGTGAGACGGTGATCAAATGTCAAATTATTTTTGATTTTTCTGCGATAGCATGCGTGTAAGTGGTTATTTATATCATCAACATAAGTCATTTTAATCAACATAGCTATATTTTTGTAGGCGTGTTTGAGTACCGGGGGCATGGCTGGGTACAAGGTTTCAAATTAAGTATTTAAGTACCTACCTTATTCCGGAAAAGTATTCTGCAAAATTAACATATATCATAAATGCATTTAAGATAATTGCCATTTATAATATAAAGTTCAATTCCCAGTAGGTACCTCAAAAATATATCTCAAAAATCTTGTGTTTTTATTGCAGATGTTTGGCTAACTGTAGCATATCTGTACAATTTCGTAATCTTTCTAAAAGATGTCGGCTTTGAATAGCATCGCCCCATTTCTTTCCCGTTGGTGTCGTAAGAGGCGACTTAGGGACTCAAGTCCACATGTAACCACATGTGTATTGCAATTTTAAACGATGAGCTGACAACCTGTCGCAATGGTGATACAGCATTATCTAAATGACCCTCAAATTATTGTTCAATATAGCTGTAAATTACCGTTCTATACGACCATCCACGTAAAGGATGTGTATGTATGCATCTGTTATATCGTTATCACAAAGATTATCACCCCAGAGCCGTCACATCATAGATCAATCACCAATCACCGCGCTCAGCAAGATTGCTACGTCACTGGCATCAGATGCCTCGATAGCAATTCATCATGTTACATCTGATAGTATGCAGATATCATCATGATACCACTATTCGGTATTTTGCCGGTTTAGGTGAGGGAGAGGAATTAACCAGGTTATCTTAGAAAGTTAGGGGTTTGATTCTCGGTGGGGCACTCACAAAGTTGTTATTTATCAATTTGCGAATTTGTTCCCATTCTGGTTAGGACATTGCAGGCTGACCCACCTGATTGTCCGAAAAGAAACATGGTTCCGTGCTTCGGAGGGCACGTTAAGCCGTCGTCGGTCCCGGTTACTGTCTATGATTACTTAGATGGCGGTCGCTACAAAACCATGTCAGAGGCCTACTACTAGTAGGAGGCGGTTGAAAAACTCTTACACCAGGGTTCATCGTGTCGTTGGACGACTCGGTATCTCACACCGCCTTAAAATGCAAAACACATGTAACCCTCGAGTCCCCGTCAGGTTTTACAGATAGGTTGTCAGGCGGTGTGCTGACAACCTATCTGTAAAACAGTTTTCTGTATTACCCTCAAATATTTGTCAGACGTGGGGTAATGTCCGTTTTTACGGTCGTTTACGCTCTAGCTACCCCGCAGGGGATATAGGTGTGATATATGTGTGTATGTTTGTATCAGATAACCTGCGAATGCGTAACTCTTATGTCATCGAAACCATTTGTCAAAACTGCACGTGTTTGTGACAGAAGGCGTGGCGCACGAATGACGTAAATATGTACACGATAATCTGTCAAATGTCACATTATCCGTCTTGAGAGCATCTGCAATATTTTGTTTTCTTGCTTTGATATATCTTCATTTGCGTTATTACTGATTATTTTATCATGATAGCGTATGTTATTGATCTTTGAGCTAAACTGGTTTAGGTGTTCTTTTTAGATGGTACAAGATTTTATCTTTTTTATTCGACAAGTAAACAATCTCTGACAGACCACAGCGGTTCTTATACATCAATGGACCGCAGTAAAAAAACTTTATGACGTATATTATACCTACCGACGACGACGACCTATAGGTCGTTATGGCCTAACTTATAGTATATCGTATACGATCTATGATAAATAAGACCATATAATATTCCGCCTAGTCATACTGTAAGTATTTTGCCCTACTTTTCGTGTTATAAACTGTTTCCAGCTCTGCATACCTCTTCTTCCGGATGCCGGATTAGAATAGCTTCACCCCATTTCTTTCCCGTGGGATTCGTAAGAGGTGACTAAGGGACTCGAGGGTGTGTATTGCAATTTTAGGCGATGGGCTGACAACCTGTCACTATGGCCATACCCAATTTTCCGAATAACCCTCAAGCATTTGTCAGACGTGGTGTAAATGTCCATTTTTTTACGTATGTGTATGTACCTCTTCTTCAAATTTAAGAGTCAAGCTCTTGTCAGTGGAGTGGAGTAACTTCAATTACTCCTTTTTTGGGGAAAGTTTTGTGCAGTGGTCTCCCTCTACCAAAGGCTCTTCTCCCACTTGTCGTCGTGTCGTTCCGTTCTGTCAGACGAAAGTGAATTGCCCACTCCGATCTTATTCCCATACAAATACGGCTACGGTGGGTTTAACGGTGCGTTACGATGCGTAACGGAGGCGTCTGTCATGTCCTTTGAATTGACAAGTGAGCGAATATTCCAATGATAGTGTTTCCCACATCAACGACATACTACTGATAGAAGTATCTCATTTATATCCCAACCGATTTCGCATTATCGTCAATCATTAGAGGTTTATAAAAGAAACTATAAATGTCCGTCACCAAAAATAAAAAAGTTTATGATATCTCACACAAAGAAAAGAAAAGAAATTGCTGAAGTTTCTTGTATCAGCAAATATGTTCAGCTAAGTAGTACGGTCGGGAAAATAGTTTGTTTACTCGATCTACAGAGTTACAACATAAACAAGATAAAAAGCATGGCGCCTTCATGGTCCGACCAATGGGGGTTGGGTCAGGTCTCAGTGTAGGCGGCAATAGTGAAGTACAAGAACATCAAAACGTGCTGGATTCGAACTCACTCATCCTGCTGACTGCGATGTTCTATACACTGAGCTGTCAAATGTATACTAACTTGATCATTACAAAAGGGCGTTAATATGATCAAGAGATTTCTTTTAAAAGCGATGACTGCACAACGGAATGTCAAACTAAGAAACGGGTATTTATAGAAATGTTATTTCTCATTAATCACTTTTATACATGCCATAGCATTGTTGCGTCAAATTGCACACCGTTTATGAGCGAATTAAAAAAAAATGTTAACATTTCACATAAAATAATATTAAAAACGCAATTAAGGGTTGAAGCAGAATTTACCTACGTTTAGTTGAGCGTTTAGATCAGAGTTGCAAAATTTCAGACAGTATGTACGAAATAATATAACTAACGCTGAAAATCTTTGACGTCATATTCATACAATCTGGACCTCGATTCTCTCATTTTTTTATCCATTGTTATGCAATCGATACTCAACTGTCATTTTATTGCCATTGTGATTTTCTATAGGTACTTCAAACTGTTAGCGAAATACGAAACGGCCAAAATCATCTAACTGACACTATTGAAACACAACTGAGACGCATTTCAAATAGCGGAATACGGCTCCTGATATCCCGCGCTAGTATTTTGTTCTGCATTCTTCAAAAGCTCTCTTGCACTGTAGCTCCACCTGCAAGGAGCGGCCGCGACGACTTCCGGAGTGAGCGCGGCAAAACTCAATATCCGGCCGAATGCGAGATATTCGATTACGCGATTACTGGCGTTCAAAATGCCCCAGCCTGCCCTGCTCGGTTTAAAAAGACACATCTTTTTAACACGCCATTTAAAGGAGTTATTTTTAAAGTAACTGGATATCGTTGTGCGTTCTTGGTACTGATTCTGAAAGTTTACAAGCGAAGTTAATAGTAACTCAAAATTTGTGTGATTACTCATTCAAACAAAGAAATTTGGACGTTATGAGATGAAGATAGAAAAAAAAAGTTGATATGCAGAAAAGTGAAGTGTGCGTTAGGAAAGAAGACCCTCCTGCCTCGAAATTTTAACGTCCCTTTCCCACTAATGGTAAATCATGTGTGTGAGAACACAGCGGAATCGCCATATATAGACGATAATTCACTCATTTGGAAATTTCTCGCCAAATAAACAAGTTATTAAAAAAATTTGCACGACAAGAACCTAATAATGTACAAGACGTATCGTATTCGTAAAAAAATATGTGTTATGTTCGTAAGAAATAGACTAAACTTTGAAAAATAAATCGATTGAGCAACTTTCTTTAATCGTGTTTTTCTGGCACCAGAATCTAGATAATTAAATGAAAAATCATTAGTGGTCATGCCGGGAGTAGGTCTTTTTACCGCGGGAAAACGGGTAGCGGCGGGGAAAACCGCTGGGCGGGCCGCAAGTAACAAAAATGACTCATGATGTCACTTGACAGACGCACATCTCTTTGGAGTTCCTTTCTTCGTGGCCCGGCCTCAATCACCACCAGCCATATTATGAATCATGAGTATGCGTCACAGTCATAGATCAATGCATGACTTGAGACCCTTTATTTATCTTCTCATTACATAGTGAGGGGCGCCCTATTCGACCATACGTACTTATACATACACAAATTATGTTTATTCATTTTTTGTTACCCATTCGTAAAAATGCAACTGAACTTTACAAATTTTGCAACTGACTTTATCATAATATCTGAAAACAAACCTTTTTCAGTATTATAATTACTGTATAACTTTATACGGCGAGTGGGGTCGCGAAACTAGTGCTACTTCACAAAAAATCTTATTAATGCAAATAAAACACCAGAATGTCATCTGCACAAGTTTTTGGTGTTATCTTAAAGCAAAATTAAAATCTGGACACGCTATAAAAAATTGGCTGTAATAAAATTATGGATAAACGTGCCAAAAACGGCAACTTTTGGTACCCTAACTGTTATAACTCAAATCACCGCGAATATTTTACCAACTTTGTAAGGTAATCGAACATTAAGATAATGCGACATTCTGAAGTATTGTTTGCATGGAAAACTATGTTTTTCTTTTTCGTAAAGTGGCGCTAGTTCTGCTTCAACAATCGCCTTTAGCACTCGCGATTACTTTTACACATTTAAGTTAATTAGACGGGTCTAACTGGATAATTTTGAGGTAAATATAAACTATTTACCTGGATTTCGATTTACACTAAAAACTATCGCGAAAGACACCGGGTCTTTCGTTAATGTGTCAATAGGATAAAACTAGGATAAAATATATAAAATAAAATGTAATCTAAAATGAATGTATTTTATGAAAAAAGGAATTCAATTGAATAGTCATAAATATATCCCTCAGTTTTAATTTAACTCAAGTCTTCATCTAGAGGTGACTCAAACAGAGTCAATGTGGAAGCTAAATCACGAATATGCTTTCGGTCACTAGCATTTTCACTTACCTACCAACGGGAAAAACGAAACATTGGAACCGTTCATTGTATAAAAAACTAAACATAAATATTTAATTCTAATTCCCATTGATCGACAGCCCCGGCGCACGCAACGCCGCATCTAATTGGTTACTGCAGACGCGGCGGCGAGATCAAAGCCTCGCGCGTCTAATAAAATGTCACTAAACATCAATGACGTCACGCGACGCTTAGGGCTGGCACTATTTGTCTGATTAAATTAGGAAGAGTGCGCTTTTGTTTGGATTTCAGTGTTTTTGTTTGTTTATTTAAAGGCCAATACAATCCTACATGTTATCAAAAATGTTGCTGCAACTCCCGTTAATATTTACCTTTAGGTGAAGTTGGTTTGCGTGATATCTGATAAAAGATAGGGTTTTCATTTTGAATAACTATAGAAAATTTAACACGATTCATTCGGTAAAAATGTATGAAAATAAACCGTAGTGTAATACTGTACGATATTAAAAATATATAGTATAGCTAACGGCGATATTAAACAATTATCTTGATAAACTGATATGCTCAATGCAGGCAGCGTATAATAAATCTAACAAAATAAATGACTGTTTGCAGTGGACAGCGAAAAGGCACCCTTTCTATCCACTAACGGTTAGCAAATGCAATTCATTGGCTAATACATGATGCATTGCTGCAATCGGCAGTCGACTGGTCGGTAAATATGTTGGGTGAGGGTAGCAGGTTTGACTTTGAACAATTTTTGATTATCTAATGGCCAATGGCAGTAAAAATCAATATTGTCCAAACAATACACTGCTTTTGTAGCGTTCAGTCGCGGAATTTTATCTTAATTGTTTATGACAAAGATTTTTTGCTTTTAACCACAAGTGTGTAATATTTTTTCATAGATTTAAAACTCTAAGTGAGGTTCAAAATAACTGGCACATACGCTGTGCCACAGGTAGATTTGGAATTAATAATAAATTAACTTAGTGTGATAGAAATAAAAACAATGGAAGAAAATCGTTACCGATCAGAAAAGAGAGGGTCACTTACAGTTTGGTAAGGTAAGAACGATTCGTTTGTTGTTTACTTGAACTAAGTGTTCCATTTTTGAAATTCACATCAGTGCTCGTAAAAAAAGTAATTATGCACCTATACATCAAAAAAACAATACGAGGGTCATAGTTAATCTTATTACAAAATAGTTTGACATGGTTTAAACGTTTTGACTACGTCAAATCCTATGGAAAAATAATCTAAGTCAAGGACCATAAATATTATATATGGTCCTTGTCTAAGTACTGTCTAAAAACTCGCTTACTTTTTTTGTAACACAGTATTTGATCCAAAGATGTTTTGTTTTTTCGAGAGAACTTTCCCAATGATACAGTTTTTGACAAAACCCTCTTTTTTTGTGAACATCTTACCACAAAAATATATGGAATTGACAGCTCACTTCTGTCGCATTATCACAATCGAATCAAATCAAACACAAAAAGTTGCCCCCAAGAGTTTCTTTGGCAATACACATCTGAAATAATGCTATTAGGAGAAATCGCTGTGTCTCCGAAAATCCAATAGATTTGACGCCATTTCGATGTCCGGTAAGGTGCATTTTTTTATTTAATTCTGCAAATCCACCCTTGGTTTTAGGGGCGCTGTCTTTAGCGGCACAAGGTAAAAGAATAAGCGGGTAATAACAACAACAATGACAGTGCATAGACTAAGGATATATACTCATAGAGTTAGAAATGAAACATATTTCCTACTGGATCATTGAACAAAATTTCCAAGAAGTAGGTATGGGAAAATAATTTTAGGATAACCCATACAAAAAGACTACAATTTTCTTTGCTATTTTCGACGTATGTATCTTAGGGAAACGTATTTTATTTCATTTGAATACGTTTAAATATAGTTAAATTGGCTCGTTAACCCTTTGAAATATTATTAGCAGTTTTAATTTTTTGAGAGGTTGGATTTGGACCTGCGACTTGCGGTATCAGAACTACCGACTGGTGATCTGCGGGACCTTTGCCAACTTTCTCAGTTTACCTACTTTCCGAATAGCTGATGCATTCATTCCCAATTTTATAAATTAATATATTCCAATTTGAATTCTTATCAACACGCCAACTTTAGCTTATTTTTGTTTTAAATTGAACACAGTATTTTTACTTGTAACAGTTTGCCTGCCACAATCATCGTCTAGTGTAGTGTCTGATTCCCGCTGTATTTTTGCACTTAGACCAAACCACAAACACAGGGTAGTCGGAATCAATACCCGACAACTGTCGAGCTTCAACTGTTTACGCGAAAATTATTTAATTCTTCCCCTTGACAGGCCAAATTACTTTGTTTATACAAAACAAGCTGTTTGTCTGGTTTAGAAAAACATATTTTTAATGAAAAGTTTCATAAACAAATTCCATAAAGGTACTTTTTAACCATTAATCACTTTGCGCTTACGAAAATCCTTACGCAATTTCGAATGGTAAAAATATTTACTCTGCCATTGGAAAAAGAAAACACAAAAATATTGTTTTTGTGTCGTTTACTGTGAATAAATGATGAGCAAGTAAACGAAACGTGCCAAAGTTGCCAAATTTTTACTTTAGCGCGTTCTCTTATTCAGTTATTTGAATTAAAATCTGCATCTCGATGGAAGATCTTCAAATATTTTCTTTATTTTGTTTGATATTAGTACTTCCAAAGTATCGTTTTTCTTATTTTGTTAAATGGGTTGCGATTTCGAAACGCCGTAATAGAAAATAAGAGCATTTCAAACACTAAAACTTTCTTGAAGTAATAAATATATATTTTATTATTATAGTAACAAAACAATGGGACAAATTAGGAAGAATACCAAATTTTTAAAACACTTCCCTTGTAAGATAAATAATTTAGCAATTTTTCAAAAAATAAGTTAGGTAGGTAATCCTTATCTACGTCTATCACAAAGATAGTGACTGTTTTATGGCGGTTTTGTACGTATCTAGATCACTGCATACCCCGCAGTTCGCTGTAGCGTGAAGATTACAATTGATGTTGTGACGAGTTGATTGAAAAAAAAAAAGATTGGAGAAATTATGGACGTCTTCCGTAAATTTCAAAACAAAATCAATACTTACTTGATTTTAATTAATGTGATTCGACACGATGGCAAATATTGTTTATGGCTGCAAGATTTCTTTCGTAGAAATTTACAGTGAGATTCCCGGAAATCTAGCAAAAAGATATCCAAATGTTAAGCAAACCATATAAATGAGTGTATCCAAACAGGCGGTATTGTCTGTGCACTGTGTCTCGTTAAAAACGTTAAGCGGACCGAGAACGTCTCGGCTCCTTGTTTAAGCCACTCCTCCTTAAACTTTGGATTATGGACAGTCTGCAAAAAGATTTAGTTGTTGTGTGTTTTTTTGAGCTGGCTAGAAATTGCGATTGTGTTTCGAGTTTCAATTGTGAATCAAAAGAACAATTTGTTGAACGAACTAGAATATATATTTTTTTTCTGTACCTAGCTGATTTGGAGTCGGAACAAAACCAAAATATAACAAATCGTAGGACGGTATTCCGCTATTTGAAAAGCGTTTCGAAAACTTGCGTTGTGGTTGGATCGTTTTGGTCGTTTTATATTTCGGTAAAAGATTAAAGTATAAAAAACACAGTGGCAATAAAATGACAATTGAGTGTCAATTTATTACAATGGCTAAGAAACAAGAGAATCAGGGCCCTGAAATCTTAGTTAATACTAAACATGTGACGAAATTATTCCTCCTTAGGCCATTGATTGCTTTGAAACAACATAAACGTAAAGAGGGGTTAAAAATACCTTGCTTGCATACGTATTTTCAACCCCACTATAACCGAAGAATGTCTTACAAAATAATACACCCTCATAATTTCGATCATTATACCAAATCATCATAAAGAAAACACGAGAACTGCATTATGCACCGCATTATCCGCTGCATTGAGCCATCAAAACACTGCTGCTGCTGTCCGTACCCTAGGGATTACGAGGCGTTCTGCTTTCGGACCATATCGGTTGGGCCCAAATAGGCTGAATTCAGTTCACCTTCCGGCCCATTTTATTGACCTGGCAATTTGTCATAAAAAATCTGGAGTCAGAAAGGAAAATTGGTTCCATAAAATATACACATAAGTTTTCCACGATTTATTACGTTATCTGTGTTTTTACAAAAAATTTGTCGTTTTTGGAAATGTTCAAAATATTTTTTTATTCAATTTGACGCTATCAAAAAGCAAGTCTTATATTTTTGTAATAAGGCCGTTAATGTCTAACATAAACATATCTTGCTGATGTCACTTTTCGGTAAATGTATCGAAAGCAATACATGTACAAAAGCAGAACAGAAATATTATAACCTTTGAAATTCCGCATTCGACCCATTTGGGCCGAACCGATGTGGTCCGAAAGCTAAACACTACTTTTGCTGTCCATACTCAAGGGATTACGGCCCTTAGCACCAGCGCCATCTAAGTAAATAAATAGTTTGCTTTATCCACCCTTTGGACTATCTTTGGTTTCCTCTGAGAGCATTTTGGCAAGTGCCTGATGAATAAGTAACTTGGATTTTCCTAAAAAAAATACTCAATGGCCTCAATTCGGGGTAAAAATTCTCTTAACTTGCCTTAAATTAGTGCTGTCACCTTCCGTCGAATACGTTTTGAAAAGGATAAGAGATATCTTGGTAATGTCTTGTCTTATAATTTGACGCAAAATACGTGTTATCTGCCAAAATAAGGCGACGATAAAAACAGTGGTGACTACATTGACCAGAAATTGCGAAGAACCCATTGACATTTTAAAATGTGACAGGACTTAGATCTTCTTGCCTTTTCTATGCCTATTTGACGGAAGGTGATAGAACTAATTTAAGGTACGATAAAATAATTTATATCCTGAATTGAGGCCATGTGTTTGGAGGACTCAGACGTAGCTAATACAAAGTGTTTACACAAACATATATCACGCCTCTATCCCTCGCGTGGTAGGCAGAGCGTAAACGGTCGTAAGAAACAAATATTTAGGACGCGTCTGACAAACATCTGAGGAGGAAATGCAGAAAATTGAGTATCGCCACAGTAACAGGTTGTCAGCCTATCGCCTAAAATTGCAACACACAAAGTTTTTGGGTTATAATAAATTGAGCCTCCAGCATTGAGCCTCCTGGCTAAAACTCATCAATCGTCCTTACATGTGTTTCAAGTGTATAAATAAACGAAAGCAAATCCTCGTGATTCGGCTTCACTATCTTTCGCTTCAATACTCGTGTCGTTTCAAATTCCCCTGTAATTAGTCGTTCCTCAATTCAATCAAGGCCCGGCCCGTGCGGTGTGGCCATCATTTACGTTTCATCGAATTGCCACCCGTTTGGTGAATTTCACACGCGCCGGCCATCATACAAATAACAACCGGTGACAGCCGCAATTTTGATGTCCTTTATTATTTGTATTGAGTGCCAGCGTCGTCGTGGCGATATCTGAGCGCACGGACAAACCTTGACAGATTTTTGTTGCGTTTTGTTGTAACTGTTGTTTTTCTTTTTGTAAATGTATTCATAAATAAAAAAAATTATCCCGTTTTTGTATGCCGCTAACTTAACTCCTTCCACCTAATAACCGGATACTGCAGTACACCGGAACAGCATGCGGTGTGTGTAAGAACCGCCTCACCTAGGTACACGTTACGTTAGGTAGAATGTAAACTCGGTGACGTCAATAGGCTTATACTCCTGTCCTAGTTTCAATGGGATTTCACATCTTGTCGGTAGTTACCTGTAGACTTACTGGAATATAATTGACATGGTATGGCTTTAAGGGCGGGGCAGACCGGCTCCGTATGCGTTCCGTATCCAGCTCTCGTCCGTAGTCACGCACGAACTGATGACGTTGTAATGTATAGGATTGTATGAGATACGGCACACCGCTTGCGTTGCGTATCCGTTCCGTGCTGCACGCAAGCGGTGTGCCGTATCTCATACAGTCCCATACATTACAACGTCATCAGTTCGTGCGTGACTACGGACGAGAGCTGGATACGGAGGCGGTGTGCCCCGCCCTGTAACGTTGCAAGCGAACGATACTTGAACTCATTACATAGGTGATAAAGTTTTTCTGCAACTGATCAGAAACTCCAATTTCTTTGGAGTGTCAAAACTTTTCACTTAATTAAGACCTATGTTTCTTGGATAAACTGGTTCTTTATCACACTCTATAACTTTTTGTTTAGCGTCTTATTTTTTGGTACATGTGTTTAGTTCTGCTAAACAGTAATTATATACATGAGAAACAGGGATTTTCGTTTCATTTTCGTTTCAAATTACTGTAGGGTGGAGAACTCCCACTTGTTGTCCGTCGCTGAGTATTGTAACGCTACGTAACGCATGCGTCTGTCAGACGGAAGAAAATTGCGAATTGTTCTTATTCCAATACAGATACGGCTACGGTGCGTGTGTCAAACGAGTTAACAGTACTGTAGCCGTATTTGTATAGAAATAAGATCTGAATTCGGAATTTCCTTTCGTCAGACAAACGCATGCGTTACGGTGCGTTAAAAATACGCAGCGACGGATGACAAGTGGGCACACCGCCTTTTTATTTAACGGTTCCTTTCATGCATAGCTTACAAGGCTTCTGATCCTACTTTTGGTTCAGATTCCTTGATATTGGATTAAAGGAAAGCAGATTACTTATAGTTTCCCTCTACAACAGGATATACATGATTGCTTATTGAATTATTTATAGTTATAATCCTTATGGGAATCCGAGCTTCGTCATAATAAAGCAGTTTTAGTAGGTAGGTACATACAAGCATTAGCTAGGGGTGTCCCAACTGAAAGATCACGTTCTAATCCAAATATATATATTTTTATTTTATCAGGAAAACTAACAACCAGTCTTGTAATACAATAGTCGATTTGGTACAACTTTATAAAAAAAAAAAAACAAGTTATCTTAGAAATAATGACTACAGCTATTTACCAACTTTGCTGCAAATAGGATTAAAGAATGGTAACGAAATACAGTTTTTGTAAGCAGTCCTCACTGTACATAATAACAAACAAATATCACGCCTATATCCCTTGCGGGGTGAGAGACGTAAAAGGCTGTAAAAAGCGAATATTTGCGCCTCGTCTGACAAGTGCTTGAGGGTCGTTCAAAAATTATGTATTGCCATAGTGATGTTATCAGCCAAACGCTTCATAACCCTAGAGTCCCTTAGTCGCCTCTTACGACACCCACGGGAAAGAAAAGTGTCGATGCTATTCTAAGCCGACATCACACGGCAATTAGTTTTAAATTTTAAAAGACATCAAGTTGTTATGTATACAATTTTTGAGGTCTTGCAAAATTGCATCGCAGCATGCAGGTTTGGGTAGAGGCGTCGCTACAAGTGATAGCGAAAGTCGCAAGTTTCAACCCTGGCTGCGTAGCAATTTGTCCAAAAAAGTCCTTACTATGTTTGGCCACTTTAAATCATTTTATAGATTTAGCTACTTTCTTTCAGTATTTCTACAGTCAGTCGTTAAATGTTCCTAAAACTATAGAAGCCCTTAAAAATACATAAATGATACCTAAACAAGGCAGTCGAGTTTCAAAAAGTATGGGGCCCTAATAGGGTGACTCATTTTGGGGTTCCCCAGGATTAAAGTTACTGACGTAATTGGTAGTCCAAATTGATTGATGGGGTATTGAGAATTTGAAACTGACTTTATCTTTAGTCCAAGGCAATATTTTAATAAACTTGTGCTTACCTATACAGAATATTGATGTCAATATATATATATAAGGTGTAAAAAAATTAACTAAGAATATTTTAAGGGGTGAACCAGTACGTGAAACTGAACAACTTTCCCCAAGGAACATAGGTCGAAATATGAAAAAATTATTTGACCCTCCCATACTTAGTGTGTTACGCGGCCGGAATAATTTGTATGGGAGGGCCAATTTTTTTTTCATATTTCGACCTATGTTCCTTGGGGAAAGTTGTTCAGTTTCACGTACTGGTTCACCCCTTAAAATATTCTCAGCTAATTTTTTTACACCTTATATACGGGGTGTAAGGGACGGTGTACCGAAAACTTTGCAGGCATGATGAGACCATGAAACTGAACAACTTTTACTATGGAAACTATGTTGGTAAACGAGATTTTTTTTTCGACCTCCCATACAAATTCTCGGTCAGCTGACTGACTTTCTATGGAAAATCGAAAAAAAAATTTCGTTTCCCAAAATAGGCTCCATAGTAAAAGTTGTTCAGTTTCATGGTCTGATCATGCCTGCAAAGTTTTCGGTACACCGTCCCTTACACCCTATATATGGTGTCAATAAAACTCGTATTAAAACGAAAATTCAATCGATTATAGGTGCAAAAAGGACCAAAATCAGACTTATGCACTTCTTGTACCAAGCTACAGATTTTATTTGCTATCTCACTTTTTGAGTTGCCCAAACTTTAACGTATGATGCATTTACTAAGATAATTTATTATATTACAACACTTTCTAAAGATCCGCTTCATTTAAATCAACAACCACACCCAGCCCACTGTTCATGGGTCATCCCCTATTAAGAGGTATTTGCCATAGGTGTTTGCTGCCCATACCCTGTATTCATCCCTAAACTCCTATTACGACACCCGGGCAGAAATGGGGTGGTGCAATTCTAAGCCATCATCACGATAATCAGTACCATCGTTCATAATCACATCTAATCCCCAGTTCAGTCAGCCTCGTCAGATCCTAAAGTAAAATTGAGTGCAAAAAACTGCATAAAAGGCTGCCTCAACCTAATTTGCTGGCAAAGATGGCGCGTGGCGGGCACGTGGCGGCGTTTGGACCAATCGCCAGTCATTGTTTAGCCTGTGACGTCATCGGCGTATGCGAAGGGTTGCTCCATGGGAAATGATATATTGCGCCTGAGGTTATCATGTTTACGGGGGGGACTGTCCGGTTGGGATGTAGATGTAATTTGTAGGACTGGTCAAAGCATACTAATAGTACCAAATATGCTTTACTGCCGAACTCTAGAAGAAGAATTGGCAACGGATTGAAAGCTGACACCTTAACTATCAAAATTAGGAGTAAATTTATTTTACCTTCATCTGATATGGACCAAAAACTAATAAGTTAGCGTCCTAGAGTTGTCTTTAGTACATTCGCAGTGAAAATTTTACGTTTATAATTTTACTCTAAATCTGCACCATATAAAATAAAAACAGTATGCTACAAACAAAACAGTAGCAAACAAACTTAAGTCGCTGATTTGCAATATGGTGTAAACATTTGCTAACACTATTTATTTGTGTGCCCAGCCCTCACCCTTCTAATGCCTAGTGCTAAGCAAACTTCAAGGTTGCCACTCACCAAATTTTGTAGGGTTGTCAATAAACTTGGGTAGCCCGTCACCGAATTCGGTAGACTTGTCAATGTAAGTTTGTTTGGCGACGAATTAGGAAGGGAGTTGATGCTTTAAGAAAACTTCGTGGGTGACAGGGTGACATGAAAGGTCGTTTCAAAATACGTTTATTTTTATTGTGTTTTCACACCGCCATCGTAAAAAAAGTAATATTAGTTTAGTTAAAAAAGATACGATAAAGTTACCAATATAAGTGGGCAAATACCAACACCATTTATAATTTTGACAGCATGTTGCAAAAGTCAAAAGGAGTTCATCTATTACCAAAAGGGGGAGGGCCCCGTCTTAATCACTCAAGAGCTTTGAAAAAACAAGAAGACTTGAAAATAAAAAACATAAAAATGGAAAAGTTAAAAATAAAGTCGAGACGTCAGCAAGTGGCTGCCTGAGGGACGTAGATTGATTACTCTCACTGTTATGAAAGGAAACGCCTCATTTTTTTCTAAACATAAATATCAATAAAGAAATTGAATATATTTCTTCTTGATTCTCCGAGATTTTATAAGGGTACCTCTACCTTTTCAATATGGTTCAATTAATTGATTAACTGATGTTTTTACTTTATTCGTGGGATGAACGAACATTTTATATTATGGACTAGTTACACAACTGGAACTTATAAAATAATTTCAGATAAGAAATCAGAAATTTATCAGAAATCAGAAAAGAAGCATAACAAAATACACTTAACCGCCTCGTATCAATATTGAGCGTTTTCTTAGTTCTTATTCAGAAAATAACTCGGTACTTATCTCACTCACTTTGTTTAAAATATCATCAACATACACATCCTCAGTCTTTGAAACAATCTTTGCCGCAAACGAAGCTTGACTATTTTCTCCCATCAATCCTGAGCTACACCTCAGCGGTAATATCTTCCTCATTCCATTCGGTTCCTGGAGAAACACCGGGTGGTCATTTACAACATTTAGAACTGTCATTCCGGACTGCTGATGGATCGTCGCTGAAATGAGCTTTAAATTACTCTCTTCCGCTACCGATAAAGATGTACGAGTAAAAACTCTATTTGGCTGCTAAAATGTTCTCTTAGGATATTTTAAAATCGGAATGCATGAAGAGAAATGGTATATGGTTCAGGTTGTATAATCTTAATCTTGTGTTTAACGGAGGACCGACAAAGTCTTCTCCTATAATGTCAAAACGACATCGAAAAAGCAACATCAAAACATTTCCCCATATACGTCTTTCTCGTCAGAAACACCCTTACACCTAACCAACAAAGTACCCTCAAGTACCTACATACTTACAATGTGCAAACACCAAGTTGGCTCAAGGGTGTGTCACATGTTCCGCGAGCTGTCAACCTGACAGCTGTCAGTTTGACAGGTGGCAAGCATCGTACCCTTCAGAGTGAGAAATATTGGGGCGTGTCTAATACGTAAATAGTGTTTGTAAGGTGTTTCATTTCCGGATTTTTCAAATCCTTTAGGGCCTTACCACAAAAAGTTCGACACGCGTTTAAAATATTTTCTTATACGATTTTGCGTTGTCAAATGGCAAATGTCTATCTCTTTTGTTGTAAGGCCTTCGGAAACCATTAGATAACAACACGACTAAAAACCACGTGTTGTTTGGCCGTTTCTATATGAGTTGTATCCCAAGCGAGTAACACGGTTATTTCTGACTCGATTCCTCCGTAAATATCTCGAAATAGCGCGAAGGAAACGCAGCGGTGATTCCAGTCAACATACCAGAGTAATGTCCTGATATGGCTGAACTGTATGAATATAACTTTTATTGCTGTTTAAAATATTTCTTATATTTAGGACGAATATTGGTTGTAGCATGATGGTCAGCAAGTCAGCTTGCTATGACACAAAGTGGTTGAATGGGCACACAAAAATTTGACGAGGTAGCTTTTGAATCGTTAAGAAGAACCTACATCTCAATGCATGTCATTGGCCAAAAATCTATTGGACTGCCATCTAGGTATCTGATGAACTAAAGCTAAAACACAGTTAGGTATTTCTATCGTAACACTCGCAATACTGCAGATTTAGGTTTGAAAACAATTTTACAGCGTATTTACCCAATAACCAAACAGATAAGCTGGTTTAATTTACATATCACTAGGTTAAACTATTTTTAAAACACAGAGCTAGTAGTGAGATTTGTATTCATGGGCAGTGGCGCCCTCTCCTTCTTTAGCTTACTTTAGCTTAATTTCTCCACCTACTCTAAACTTGCCAATCTTCTTTCACGCTAAGCCAGTTTACTTGCTCGCCAGTAGTTGCCAGCGTGGCAGGCCGAGCTAAATGAACTGAAACCGGCAAGATACGGGCAGGACTAATTTTCAATTAAAAGTTCATCAAACTTAGCCCAGCAACGAACTTGAGCGGCGCTGGTGTAAGGATTAAGCGGATGTTTCTAATACGGATTATGTAATAGTGTTTGAGTTGAAGTTTCAGTAGCTTGTTTAGGGATGAATTATAATAGAACTTTAAAGTAGAACAAGATTTCTTGAAACAGGATTCGTACGAAAACAAGTTAAGAGGTGCTATGTGAAGTAAAGTACGAATGAATTGTGCCTTTTTGTGTTTCTGAAAAGAGATGCACGATTGTGGTGTATCATTGATCTCAAATTGAACATAATCATGATAGCGCGAACTTTCAGATTCTGAGTATTCTTTTTTTTGGGAGGGTTTTAACTTGCCGTGTAATGTCGGCTTAGAATAGCATCAACCAAATACAACCCGTGGTGTCGTAAAAAGTGACTAAATAATACATTCATCCAGGGAATGGGCAGAAGGGTTTCCTGAGACAACAATATATTGCACTTCACTCGCCAATCCGTTTGCCAAGCGCGGTAAGTATGGCCATACCCCTAATAGAGGGAGGCCCACGTCCAGCAGTGGACTGTTGTGGCTGTTAATATAACAGCCTCTTCGAATCTGAGGAGTGCTGACATAAATGTGCCTTTTCATGTTCTTTTTACAATAGTGACTTTATTTAGGTTAGGAGCAACCGTGATAAAACTGTTCTCTGTACAACAGCTATAAAGTTTTCTCTTCTAACTTGCACATCACAACAAAATGATCAGATCTTTGCTGAACTAACTTACGGTAGGCAACTTGAAAATAGCGTTTGTGGTCTACTCTTATTATGTTTGCTTGGAACTTGCACAATTAAAGCGAACCGGAGTTTTGTCTCGCAACTGATTTAGTAGTTCTCTACTTTCCATTGTAATATTCTCGAATTACTCATTTAGGGTAAAATTTTACTAATGACCGATAGCGAATACTCAAGACGGGCTGGTGATGAGGAACAACTTTTCCCTAGGAACATAGGTCAAAATAAAAAAAGAAAATTGGACCTACCATACAAAATTTTCAAACAGCTGATTGAGGTACTATACAACTTAAAACATTTTTGTCACATTTCAACCCTTAGATGAAAGATTGGTCCTCGCTGTCGCTGCGGTAGCAAACCAATCATTATCTAAGTTTCAACGTTCCTTGGGGAAAGTTGTTTCTTAACACTAGACCGACTTGAGATTTTGCTATCGGTCACTAGTAAAATTTCACCCTATAATAAGGTGAGATCCTTATTATGATCCTTGTTACGTATGGCCTTCTGGTAAGAAACGTATGAAAAACTAATGTAAAGTGTAAAAGATTGACCGCAAATATTTTAAGGGATGAACCCATGAAACTGTAGCTGTACAACTGTAGAATTTTTTCTTTGTCAACCGTTAAAAATTTATGTTGGTTTTTAAAATTGTACGCTTATTATTTTTGTACTCATATACAACTAAAAAAAACATGATCAACGTACATGGGTTTGATTGAAATTGAAAAGAAAAACAATAATCGAATCCTGAAACATGGGTTACATTTTTCCTTCAAAATATAAAAATTAATAACCTCCATTCTCGGAAGATTTCAGAATTCTAGTGCACCGCGTGCATCGGACAGATATGTTCCGTAGCTTGTTCATATAAGATCATTGGGTTCCGTCATGTCGTCGCATGTGAGGGAAAATTGGATTCTTATCCGATGGCGAGATAGGGCATGCCTGTCGCACCCTTGGAGTGGAGTATGACGCTTTGGAGATAGCGAGGACTTGAGTTAATCTCGCGGAAAGGGTGGTACCAACAGGAATGACGATTTTATGCATGAATACATCATGTTACTTATGTTTTTCCTTAGAACAAGTAATTTTTGTGTATTAATTTATTTCAACTTATCTCGGAAACTGTATGTACTTATTTATGACCGTTTTAGGGCCGCTAAATCGATTCAGCTTGGTTCCCTTTGACAAAAAAAATATTTCCCCCCTTTTTTGGGTGGTTTTAATAGTAACAACGCCATCTAATGAAGCGTAAAAAAATCGGGGGTTACATGTGTTTTGCAATTTTAGGCGATGGGCTGACAACCTGTCACTGTGATGATACACAATTATCTGAATGACCCTCAAATGTTTGTCAGACGTGGCATAAATGTCCGTATTTTACGGCCGTTTACGCTCTGCCTACCCCGCAAGGGATATAGGCGTGATGGATGTGTGTGTGTGTGTGTAAAAAAATACCGAGCGAGCTCCAA
This sequence comes from Tuta absoluta, assembly GCA_027580185.1. Lineage (NCBI taxonomy): Eukaryota > Metazoa > Arthropoda > Insecta > Lepidoptera > Gelechiidae > Tuta > Tuta absoluta. The sequence continues at coordinate 3,362,696 of JAQAHW010000003.1, forward strand.
CCAGGTAGTATCAAAAGCACTATCTATACCTTAGAACGAGTAATTCTTGTATATTTTATTTATTTAAACTTATTAAGAATCTCGGAAACAGTTCCGAGGATAACCTTAAAACTTTGTTAGTATGAAGTATGTAGGAGATTCTTAGAACCGAATCGATCTAGTTTGGTTCTATATTTCAAAAATCTTTATTTCACCCGTTTTATGAGTTGTTTTATTAGAAACGACGCCGTCTACTGCAGCGTAAAATATCGAGCGAGCTCCAACCAGGTATTATCAAAAGCACATCAACTAAACTATTTAAGGGGTCAACATCTTCTGGTACTCTATACAATTACTAAAATAAACCAGTAAAAGTTGATTTAATGATGACACTTTTCAGTAAAAGTTTAAACTTCCACATATTTTGACACACACCTGCGGAAAGAAAGTACATTTGTGAAACTGACGCTTGGAATATCATTTGGCAATTCTCCTGAGAAATCTTTAATACATACATATATCACGCCTTTATCCCTTGCGGGGTAGGCAGAGCGCCACGTCTGACAAGCGTTGTTATATCAATACTATCAAAATTCCTCGACTAAATTTGAAGTACTCAAGCGAGTTGTAAAAAGTGCTATAACTTGCAGATTGATTGTAAAAACTTGATAAATTGATATCAGTTTTAAGATATCCAATTGTAAAGTAGATTTATTGGAAACTAGTCGCGATTCAATTCAAATTGTTTTCAACTTGTCTTTGTTCTCTCGCTCGTTGAGAAGTCTCGAGACGAATGTAAATCGATTCGGAAACTTATCGTTAAATAAAGATATGGTATTGATTACAGAAGGATTATAAGCTTCTTAATGCAGCTTGTAGTTAATACCAGCGCAAGAAACCCTGTAGCTAAAGCTTTTTAAAATTTCTTTTCTACGCATTTTTTTATTATAATCCAATATGTCGCAGTTATATGGGAGAATCAGGAATTCGGCTGAAATATGACAAAATCATGATTTCATTCTGCCACCGACTTAAACAGATCTAGGAATTCGGTCAAATTCCTAGGATTTGTTTGAACTGATTAGTTTGATTTATTTTGTCAAAAAGCACTTGTATGTGTTGCAAATGCAAATGTTATTGCAGGGTAACCCGACCGGTTTAGCTCACATGAGCATTTTCAAGGATTTTTAAACACAAAACTTTAAGAAGAACATCACATCCTTTAAATTATAATTATTAAGTATGTAACTTATTCGTTATACCTGTCTGATAAAAAATTGTTTAGTTGATTTTTTGGTTAGCTTGAAATATGTTTTGGCATTTTCCTAAACCAGTTTAGACATTTCTAGACTTGTTTAAGAAGAGGATAGAATGAAGTGTAGTATTATGCCATATTCTGGCTTTTTGATAAATTCCTAGCATTTCTGCCGAATTCCTAATTCTGCCATATCACTACGACACAAATATTCTTAATTGCATTATACAGAGCGAGTAAAACTTAAAATTCAAGACATAGGCGAGATTATCTCTATAAGATATATCTTCCAGCAAACCTTATGGAGGTGGAAGAAGGGATACCACGAACATAAACGAAAATAATAATGAAAAGACTAAAAAAAAATTAAGATCTTCAATGCCAGCATGATTCCCATCCCGCCCACTCATGGTTCTTTTGTTTTGTTATTGCATTTGTGTTCTAAGTCTATTTCAATTAAATTAAATGCTGTTTTACTCAATACCAATTTTTTTTTCTTCTCACCAGCGTGAGGGAGCTGCGCGCAGCGATGCGGAGCGCGAGAGGCGCGCGCGCAGCGACTGGGAGGCGCGGGCGCGCGCTGCGGAAGCCGACGCAGCCCGGCTTGCGGGCAAGCTGCATGCCGCGCAACGAGAGATCTCCAGGTAAATCATGTGTCTTTGTACCGCGTGTAGAGGTATAGGTGTTGATTGGGAGGCGCGGGCGCGCGCCGCGGAAGCCGACGCAGCCCGGCTTGCGGGCAAGCTGCATGCCGCGCAACGAGAGATCTCCAGGTAAGTCATATGCCTTCGTACCGCGTGAAGAGGTATAATAATAATAATCTGTCCTAGCCGATTTCAGCTACAGCGACTGCTGGACAGGCTCAGCAGCTAACGTCTCGTTGGTCTGCGCGGTCGTGTGCTCGCATGTGGCTGCTATAGCCAATTTGGGCCTTAAAGGTCCTTGAGCATTTCAGACAGGTGAGTACGCCGCTACTATACTATTGGTACGTTAGTGCCGTTGCCGTTGCCGTAGCGAAATTTCAAGACTGGCTGGTGATAAGGAACAACTTTCTTCAAGGAATAAAGGTTGAAAATAGGCAAAAATATTTTAAGTTTCCATAGTAACTGGAATTAGCAGATCGGCAACTTTGTATGGGCCGTCCAAATTTGTCCAAAGAGAAAGTTTTTTCTTATCACTAGCCCGTCATAAGTCGTCATAAGTTCACTAGTAAAATTTCCCTCTATATAAACCTCGTCAACATGCAAAAACTAACGGTAGTTTTAATTAATTATTGCTTGCCTTTTCCACCACACCTCCATCAAATTAAATTTAGCGAAAACCATCGAATATTCTGCATTGGTTAGTTTCAATTAGAGCAACAACAAAACCAATTACAGTATGCCGCAAGCATGTTCCGAAGTATTAACCCGGAGTTTTGTTACAAAATTACTTTTAAGGCAAACAACGATTCTACTCTGAACAATAACAGTGTAGGAACAGTTTTGAAACTATCGATAGTTTGACTTGCCGTGTGATGCTGGCTTAGAATAGCATCACCCCATTTCTTTCCCGTGGGTGTCGTAAGAAGCGACTAAGGGACTTGAGGGTGTGTATTGCAAATTAAGGCGATGGGCTGACAACCTGTCACTTTGGTGATGCACAGTATTTTAAATGACCCTCAAATGTTTGTCAGATGTGGCGTAAATGTCCGTTTTTACAGCCGTTTACGCTCTGCCTACCCCGTAAGGGATTATAGGCGTGATATATGTATGTATGTATGTATGTATGATAGTTTGACCACAAAAAGCTGTACCGATATTTTGTAACGCAAAAAGGCATGCTTACATATTTCGCCACTTACTCGTAGTTATTATGGTAAGTACTTGGGAAATTAATTATTTAGGTGAAATTTTACTAGTGACCTAAAGCGAAATCTCAAGACTTGTCTATGTATACTCTAAGCTCAAGACGGGCTGGTGATAAGGAACAACTTTCCCCATGAAACAAAGGAAATATGTGAAAATATTTTAAGTTTCCATTAATAACTCAAACCCAAGTTTAGGAGGAGTATATAGGCCCAATTATTTTTGGTATTTCTACCTATGTTCCTTAGGCAAAGTTGTTCCTTATTACTAGTTCGTCTTGAGTTTTCGCTATCGGTCACAAGTAAAACATAGGAGCAATGTTTACTTTAGAGCGCCACCTAGTGGGTTGGTGACCGCAGTGTGTGGTTCTGGACTATGTTGTCAAACACGGAAAGCGCTGCTGCCCATTTTTCTATGATGGGTTTGCTCTTGACTCTAGTCTGGGTCATAGGACAGAGATAGAGTCTAAGATGGAGCGAGCTCACCCAGAAGAAAACCTGTTAAGGCACTGGCACTCCCACACACTGACGGAACGCAGCAAGCTACTTGGCGCTAGACTTCGGTGGGATGGTGGTCGCGAGCCAGGCGGCCCCTTACGGAGCCTTCCACTTCCCGGAAACCCTCAATCGCTTCTTACGATACCCACGGGCGGACTTGGGGTGGTGCTATTCTACTCTGCCGAAACCACACGCACACTCTTTCACTTACGGTTACAAAATTGACGATATTTTACAGATAAAATAATAAACAACACTATTTACAAAACTGAAAGCAAATTTGCAATTCGGCAATAACGATCCTGTGGCCGGTCACGAGTGATGTTATTAATAAATCGAAACAGACGAGACCAATTTAAAATATTGCCCTTCGCAAACAATCGGATCGGACATCGGTGGCTAAGGGCACTGCAGTGCTGACGCCAAGTACGCCAAAACATTGCTGTATATTACTTTGAAAATTTTCAAACATAGGTTTTATGTATCTAACACACACCTTTTACATGATATTTTTTTTTAAGACCGAAATATTTGATGAGATTTGTAAATTATATTTTTTCTATGATTTGTAAATCGGCAAATTCATTCTAGAGTCTGGCTAATGCAAATATACAATAATGGAATAAATTACCATCATTTGAAGTGGCAACACTAATACCATGTCAAATACTCAAGATTGCAGTTGCCGGAATTTTTGTTCCTAACATTTGGGTTGCCATCCTAATATTTTGTTAATTTCCAATAACTACTTTCATTAGCTGGACTTTTTGATCTACATAATTGTTACATTAACGTTAATGTTATTTTATTTATATTTATTTATTTATTTACCGCTTATTGTACACAAAAACATTACAAAAGAAACACATACAAAGAATAACGACACAACAGGACAATTTTATGATAATTTTTATCCCACATGTTCATTTTGTTTCGGTATATTTAGTAAGATCTCGTCACTTTGAGACGACAACAGCTTCGGACAACCGATCGTACTTAGCCGTATTTTACAGCGCAAATAGATACGATTCCTCACAAAATATTCCGCATTCCAAATCGTTCCAATATTAGGTTCGTTACAGCAAAACAAGACTGCGTAGTAAGTAGCGTCAGTAAATTAATGAAGCCATTCGGAATGTATTCCAATTTCAAATTTACGTATCGATGGCGTATCGACAAGGGTTATAGCGCTGTTTAAATTAATGAGCCGTTAAAATCGCAAACTACAGTCGGTTTAACCGCCGGTTAATGTGTAATGATAGTCTGATAGCGAATCACGCTTCATTGCGCATTGTGGCTGTTTATTTGAAGCCTACTAGATTGTTATGTAATAGCCCTTAGTATGGCAAAATACCAGTTCACGTAATTAATATTGAGTAGCAGTGAGGCATTGCCTGATGTTCATACAGTTCGAATAATGTTCAATAATTAAAAAACGTTCTATAATTAAAAAAATAATAGTTTAACATTATAATTTGTAACCTTGATAATTTGGCACTAGTTTCAAACTTAGAATTTCATAATCAGCTGAATCATCCATCCATCTTCGAAATTAGAATCGGAAGAACGATCAACGCGCGATATCACGCCAGTTTGGTAATTAACGAAGTTACGTTCGAATTTTGAATTTACGGAGCCGGTGTAATCGGGCCGGTGTCATTGGATGGCGATAAGCGGCCGTCCGATTGGTCGATGGGCCGTAACTTTGTTCGAAATACGAACTTTGGGATTTACGATCTAGAGACCGTTATGGATTTGACCCAATTTGCTCAGGTTGAATTGAAATTGGATTTTTTCGTCTGCTGGATGTAGCTTGGATAACGGAGTTATTAATAGCTGAGGGCAATGACCTGATCTGATGCATTTTTAAGATCTTTGGAAAACTTTTTGCTGTCAATCTAACATAATGGCACAATTTTTCATTCGTCAAAATAAAGTCTCTTTATCGATGTAATAATGCAAAGCAAATATGGCCGATGTAGCGCTGTGTCACAAAGTAAGTATTGGCGGCTGCGCGCCGAATATACATTCTCTATTTTGTGGATGTGTTAATGCGGCGCAAAGGTTTCGGGTTCGATTCCCGGTGGGGCTCTCACAAATTTGATATTATATCTTCGTGAATTTGTTTCCAGTTCGGACGAGTCCGTCACCACATTTCGAAAGACACCGTCTGTCTGCGATTACTTAGATGGCGGTCGTTACACAACCATTTCAGAGGCCTATTAGTTGTAGAAGGTGGCTGAAAAACTCTGGTTCAGCGGGTCGTTCCCTATTTTGGTGTCCTACACGAAAAAAGAGGAAAATGCAATAATTTTCCTCAAACCTCCAAAATTCCAGTTGAATTTAGATTTCAATATTATTGAAATAACACTCAGTCCGTATTTGTCCATTGGACCGTTTCCTTCAAATGGATCCAGTGTCAATCAGAAGCTCTGTGGGAAAGACCGCAGCTGCCGCCACAAGGGTTGCCGGTTCATTCCACGGCAAGTAGAAAAACAAATTCAATTCGTCAAAGTATTTGGGGTGAGATAAAGCGATTATTGCGGTCTAAAAAATACTGATACTGTTTAGATGGGATGTTTGTTTTTGTGCGAGGTTTTTAGCGATGAAATGTGGACGTGAAAAGGGTTGCTGTTGAAATATTCAAAGTGACTGGAATACTTCCGTTTGGGCTAAGCTTTCAGTATACAGGGTGGATAAGTTAAAACACACTAAACCCGAATACACACATACACACATTATCACGCCTATAATCCCTTTCAAGGTAGGCAGAGCGAAAACGGCCGCAAATAATGGACACTTACGCCACGAATGATCTGTCAAAATATGAAAAAATAATATAAAGTCATATTCATGAATTTCCGAAGGCATGGAAAATCCACTCACTATCTGGTGACGTATTCCTTAGTGCATTACCCAACTATTTTACAGTATTCCTACGCATAGCTCTTTTTGAAGTTGTTTTTTTTTAAGTTAATAATTTTTAAGACGATAATTGTTTTAATATGAACTTAAGTGTATTTCTTGTCATGTCTATCAATTCGTAAACATCAGCTAAGTGATAGGTTCTTGGTTTCATTTTGGCTATCATCGTTTTTTGTTTGCCATCCTGAGGCTACTTAAGACGCGATTATACCTGGTGTCAAAGTTTTATCATTTAACGTTTTAATTGTAGTAGCAGGTTCCATAGAAAAGTTCACCCTGTTTCATGCTCAATGTCAGTGTTTAATGTGTTCCGAAAGCATGCAGGCTTGGCCCTGTTTAATAATTACTCGAATCCTGACCCACTGACCGGATGTTGGCCTAAATCCTTTGTAGGATTCATATTGGAATGTTTGTGTTTCGTTATATTACCATTGTTCTACGATAATACTTTTTTGCTACGAACTTTACTACGCCGTAGCGCGCGTAGAATTGTCGAAATACTCTTAGTTACGTGTACATAACAAATCGATCTGGCTTACTATACTGGATAAAGAGTCATAAATTAAGATAATTTAACTTTCAAATACACAAAAACACGATTAATTTTGATGCAAAAAAATTGGACGCACGTTCTCAATTTGAGGACTTTTAGATAGTATGCGATATGACAAAACTCGCCCAAAACGTGTTGAACTGTAAGTAAAGGAGTAATCTTTGATAATAAATAATTTTTTCTAACTAAACTATGCGCAAGTTTGTTTTGTTTCTATTTGTAATTGTCGCGCGGCAAAACAATGTTTAAAATTTCTTGGTATATCATATCACGGTAGGTAAGTATCCAATATACACGATCCACAACTTTAAATACTAAGCCATACTCCAAATCTTTCCAGAACCTTCTCCATTCTTACCCCAAATGCAGTTTAAACCGGTAACTTACGCAATCTTTCAGCCTTAGCATTCACGACACGTATCCCCAGTGCGGTAGGCCCGGGTTCCATTCTCGGAAAGGGAAAACTGAAGGGCGAGACCTATTTGTATGTGGGTTGTGCACTCAGATCGATTTATTAGAAGAATACGTGGGCATGTATGAAAGTGAGATGCATTTGGGGCTAAGAGAATAGAAATAAGTAGTCAGGGTTCGAGTGAAGATTATGCGTTCAAGATTCGAGATAGTTTATTGCGTTTAATGTGGTATGTGTCAGTCTTACATACGCTTGTCCAACGTTTCACATACTAACGCAGTAATATCTTACACGCAATATTTTTATCACATCAAATGGTAACTTATATTATAAAATTCTACACGTTGTCAATCAACATTTAGCGTTTATCAAAAACGCTACCGTTTTAGTTGCTTGTGAAATTTGCTCGATATAGTTAGATACTAGACCATAAAATGTATTCTTATGAAAAATACCTAGTAAGCACTTTTTTTACCACGCTACATTTTCCTTCTTTTTTTGGCTTGGCATCGGATGTATTAAAGATAGATAAACGTTTGCAACCTTTTTTATTTGACGATATAATACAATCAAAATTATTAAATAAAAAGACCACTTTCAAGGCCTCTCAATTTAATTTAATAAACACTTGTTATGTTAACCCAGCTGTCACAGAAGATAGCGGGGTGAGTTCGTTCGTCTAAAAATAATAAGATATCTGATACTCCACTTCACCCCAGTCTCCCCTTACGATGGAATTTAATACTGGCAAGTGAGAAGTGAGTTGATTTCGTTGATGCTTCTTTTTTCAAATCATAAATGTTTTTATAATTTAGTTTTACAGCTGAACCTGGAAAGTCATGACAATAGCCCTAAGTGACATGATTTTTTGAGTAGGATGAGAGGAATTACATTTAAGAATCACCATAGTTACCATTGATATCTTGGTGAATTACCTATTATAATAAAAGACAATATAATTGCAAACAAAATGTGCATTGGGGATATTGCAAAGGAGAAAAGTTACTTGACTTTTTGAAATTTTACTGTCTTTATCAGTTATCCGATTTAGTTTATGGAAGATCATCTTCTGATTTTTCTACTTTATTAAATGCCCATCATTAACACCATCACGGACATCATTATTAACGATTCAATACAAAAGCAGCGCTGTCTGACGCGCGTCGCCCATCCCGTGCCGCGGGTCCGCCAACACGCGGCGCGGGCACGAATATTATAACGAGTACGAGCACGTCGGCATCTTGCCATATTACAGCTACTTAGGCGCGATGCGCTTTCTAAATTCAAACGGTTCATAATGTCAAGCCGCGCAAGAGGCCCGCGCGTGCAGCCCGCTCAAGGCAGCGTTGGGCCTTAGTTTTATTTGAAATGTTGTCACCATCTTGTTACAGTATTACATGGTCGTTTTTCCTAAACAACAAACGCCAGTAACACTTACTCAAACAGGAAATAAGCTTATTAACTAACCAAATACAAACGAAGAACACTCATCAAATTTTTAATGAGCTCAAGTTGAGCCTAAGTATTGAGATGTCGTAACTCAATACCTACACATAATGACACCTCCCTTCGTTTCGTTTAGTCGGCTCAGAGCAAAAGTTGTGTGTCAGAGAGAAAACCTTTTTAGGTTTTAGTAGTTGTTTGATTACAACAATATGTGTTATCCGTGTTGGTTTAATAATTTAATATGTTTTAGTAAATTATTTCTAGCGCGTCAATATTTTAAACAAGTTTGATTGTGACGAATTTTTCAAGGATTAATTATGTTTTAACTGGCGACTAGAGACTCGAGGCTTTTGTGTGAGATTTTAGGCGAGAGGTTAACAACCTGTGACTATCATGTACAATTTTCTAAACTGTCCCGCAATATATTTTTCAGCCGTTGCAATTGTTGGAATATGACAAAAATCAATGTGTCTCACTTCAACTTATACTGAGACAGTATTTCTCTTTTACACAATATTCTAATACAACAGTTCATTGTTTTTAAAGCTATATACTTCATAAGCACTGGTCGCTCTCCCCGTCTTACGCACCGCGCTCTTCTGTAGGAAACACGCACCTATCCAGAAACCGATACAGTTAAATAAATAATATTTCATATAAACTATAAAGTGAGTTTCTCTAAGTTTCCCATTTAACCTAATAGGTTATGGGCCCAGAGTAAAACTAAGTGAACTCTGAAAATAAATATAGTGTAAATAAAAAAGAAAAGACTTTGACTTGTGTTTAAAAATACTTTAATAAGTGTTTTAAAAAATATATATATATACATATATATCTTGTAAAAGACTTTAATTTTCAAAATGGACAATTCAAAAGTGAAAAGAAACATTAAACCATTTGATGGGGACAAATATAGTGTGTGGAAACTTAGAATAAGAAACTTATTAAATGAACTTGACGTGTTAAAAATAATCGACGAAGAACCTCCTACGGAGCCCGACGTTAAATGGCTTCGAAAGGAACGCATCGCGAAGAATACCATCGTGGAATATCTTGCAGATTCTTTACTTGGACTTATCAGCGAAAATAATTCAGCACAAGAAATCTTCACGAAACTAGATTCAGTGTATGCAAGAAAAAGCATCGCAACGCAGCTTGCTTTGAGGAAAAGATTACTCAATTTGAAACTGGAAGGAGAAACACCACTAATTAAGCACTTTCAAAACTTTGAAGAGCTTATCTGTCAGCTTATCGCCGCGGGTGCAAAACTTGAAGAAGCTGATAAGGTATGTCACCTTTTTATGACATTGCCTAAAACCTATGATGGCGTTGTCACAGCAATAGAGACTTTAGCTGAAGATGACCTAACATTGTCTTTCACAAAGACAAGATTACTTGATCACGAAGTAAAATTAATAAGTGAAAGGCGTGATACAAGTCTGAAAGTTTTGCAGGCTGAAAGACGACACAACTTTAAGCCTAGCAAAAAGTTTAACATCGGCCAGAAACATCGACCCACTTATAACAGAAAGTTACGAGCACTTAAGTGTCACATCTGTGGTCGAAAAGGACACCTGAAAAGAAATTGTTATTTTAAAAACAGAGAAATGATCAGAACAATTAAAACGGTCAACATTTGTCAAGATGAAAATCCTAAAGTATCCGGATTTGCCTTTATGGCGGGAGATAACATAGAACGCGTAGAAGGCCAACAATCCATAATTTTTGTACTAGACTCTGGAGCCTCTGATCATCTGATTAACAGAGAGGATTTGGCACAAAACTTTGAAGAATTAGAAGTACCGATAAATATATCAGTGGCGAAGAATGGGACTTACATAACAGCTACAAGGAAAGGGAATCTCTCAATAACTACAAGCTTGGGCGTGAAGGGCATTCTACAGGATGTTCTTTTCTGCGCGGAGATACCTCACAACTTGCTTTCAGTGAAGAGAATGCAAAAAGCAGGGATGACTGTCATATTTGATGATGATGGGACAGTACAAATAATGCAGAAGAGTAAGATGCTGGTAACAAAGGGTGAGTCTTTGAACAGTAATTTAATTTATATTAAATTCCTGCTTAATAAATGCGCTTTAAATATTAACAGCAGCACATCAAATAGAGATGTTCACAATAATTACGAATTATGGCATCAAAGATTAGGTCACATAGGCAAATCGAAGTTTTTGCAAATAAAAAAACAAGCAAATGTTTTCTGACATAGAACAACTATCTAATGTAAAGCCAAATGACAATCTTTGCGAAGCTTGTATAAATGGAAAACAAGCATGTTTGCCATTCAATAAATCAAAGACAAAGTTTTGAAACGACCTCTATTTAATGTGCATACTGACGTCTGTGGTCCTGTCACTCCCACAACTCTTGACGACAAAAACTACTTTGTGATTTTTGTTGATGAGTATACCCACTACTGTGCAACATACTTAATTGCCCATAAATCAGACGTTTTTGCTGCATTTCGAGATTATGTTGCTAAGTGTGAAGCCCATTTTAATCTGAGTGTAGTCAATTTGTATTGTGACAATGGTGGTGAATATATTTCGAATGAAATAAAGGAGTTTTGTGTGCAAAAAGGTATAACGTACCACTTGACAGTGCCGTATACACCGGCTTTAAACGGGTTAGCCGAGCGTATGATAAGAACGATAACAGAACGTAGTCGTGCAATGGTATCTGGTGCGAAATTAAATAAGACGTTCTGGGGTGAGGCTGTTTTGACTGCTACATATTTAATAAATGTCAGCCCAACCAAAGCACTGATAACAGATAACACACCTTTTGAACTGTGGCATAATAAAAAGCCGCAACTTAAATATCTAAAAGTATTCGGTTCAACTGTTTATTTTGTCAACAAAACAAGAAAAACTAAGTTTGATGACAAGTCCTTAAAGGGTATATTAGTTGGATATGAACCGAATGGTTATAAGGTGTGGGATGTGGTAGATGAAAAGTTTGTTAAAGTCAGAGATGTGATCGTGGATGAGATTAATTTCTTGTCAACTAGGCCATCAAATTCCGATAGGCCTGATCCAGACGACACCTCAGACGGGCGCACCTCTTACAAGAGGATGTGCAAATCTGATACGAAATCAGATGGTTGTAGCAGTGAACAAACTTGTGAAATACCTAGTTCAGGTTTATTAGAGCCACCGTCTAATATATCTGAAACTGATAAATCTGTACGTGAAACAGATGTGCATACAGACTGCTCTTTATTTCAAAATACAATGACTTCAACTCAGACTGAGATGGCTTTACCTAAAGTAAGAAGAAGTGAGAGGATAAAAAAACTTACCTAACATTTCTTATAACGAAAATGACGATGATATTTCTGCGAACTATTTATTATGTGCTACATCATTGGTATGCAAAATTCCAAAGTCTTTTAAAGAGATTGAATCCAGGGACGATAAGCTATTATGGGAAAAAGCTATCGAAGACGAAATTAAGTCTTTAACTGAAAATAAAACCTGGACACTGGTACCAAGACCTGAGAACAGAAATATCGTCGATTGTAAATGGGTATTTACTATTAAAAATTATGAGTTTGGAAAACCCGTAAAGTATAAAGCTCGTTTAGTAGCTCGTGGTTTCAGTCAGGAATATTTGATTGATTATAATGAAACTTTTGCACCACTAGCGAGAATTGCAAGTTTTAGATTTATATTAGCTTTTGCGAATCAATATAATTTGCATGTGCACCATATGGACGTAAAGACAGCGTTTTTGAACGGAATTCTGAAAGAGGAAATTTATATGAAAATTCCTGAAGGTATTGCAAATGAAAATAATTTAGTCTGCAAATTGAACAAATCGTTATATGGATTAAAACAATCGGCGCGCTGTTGGTTTGAAATGTTTGAAAAGGCTTTACTTTAAAAAGGATTTCGATACTCGTCAGCTGATAGATGCATTTATTTTCTAGATAAAGGTGATATTTTAAGGAACATTTATGTCATTCTTTATGTGGATGATCTTGTCATTGCAACCGCAGATTTGAAAACCATGAATAACTTTAAAAGCTACCTTATGAATGAGTTTAAAATGGTTGACTTAAAAGAAATTAAATGCTTCCTTGGAATAAAAGTTGAAAGGAGTGTCAACAGAATTACATTGGATCAGACTTCATACATAAAGACCGTATTAGAAAAGTTCAATATGACTGACTGTAAATCTGTTAGCACACCTTTAGAAAGCAAAGTAGACTATGACGCATTGAATTCAAGTGAAGAAACAAAGGCTCCTCGTAAGAATCTTATCGGGTGCTTATTGTATATTATGCTATGCACTCGACCCGATTTAAGCTTTTCTGTGAATATCCTAAGTAGATTTGGTAACAAGAACAATCATTCACTTTGGTCACACCTAAAGAGGGTTTTACGTTACTTGAAAGGGTCAATTGATTTGAAGTTGACTTACATCCGGAGCAATTATAACGATATGCTAAGTTGTTATGTGGATTCAGACTGGGGTAGCGATGAAATTCATCGAAAGAGTACTACAGGCTTTTTGTTTAAATTGTTTGAACAATGCACAATATGCTGGCAAACAAAAAGGCAAGTTACAGTGGCAGCTTCATCAACTGAGGCAGAGTACATGGCATTATTTGAAGCTGTTAGAGAAGCTTTGTGGCTAAAATCGTTGATAACCAGTTTAAACATTGAAATGATCAATGCTATTCCTATGTATGAGGATAATAATGGATGTATAAGTATTGCAAATAATCCTACAAGCCACAAAAGATCGAAACATATCGATATAAAGTATCATTTTTCTAGAGAACAAGTTGAGAAAAATGTTTAATATTCCCACAGGTAACCAGTTGGCTGATATTTTGACAAAATCCTTACCAGCGGTACGATTCACTACACTGAGGGACGATCTTGGTGTTATCATAAGAATAGATAATAATACTGGCGTATAGAAGCGAAACTCCTTTGTCTGGGCCCCAAAAGCCACGCTTTAAACACCTACTTCCCCCCGCAGCCCGTAACGCCCCGCACTCTCCCGCGCTTTAAGTCGGGGCTGTCACGTGCCAATAATTTTATTCCAGACTAGCGGCCAATCAAGCGGTTGCGACCACTGCTAACAGTTTTCCCGTGGGAACAAAATATTTACCCGTTTTAAAGTCTTACCTTACCATTTTATTGTTAATAGGTAGGTAATATATTACAGCCTACTCTTGTACTGGCTTATAAGTATGTATTTAAATACCTTACCTCACCGAACTATCTACCTACTGCGTGGTATTGACGGACGATCTAGGTTATTCTCGCTCGGCACACGGCACAAAGCACACCGCCACCACGCCGCCGCCTCCGTTTGATACCTACCTATTCGCCGCCTCGCCGATTGACCAAAATGCAATAATTTTAAAAGATTTGCGATGAATATTAATTGTTTGTTACACCTATTCAAGGATTTCTTATCAAATGAACTTTTTGTTGCAGTCGAGCGGTGTTAAGTAGGTACCTACTTACCTACGTTAAAAAACATACCTACGATACGAATGCGCTTATTTATCATTATCAGCTAACAATGAATTAGGCACCTAGGTAGTTTAAATTAGAAAATGGAAACTAGGTACCTACGTAAGTAAAAATAGGAGTACACACAACAATTACGTATAATAACGAATGGGAGGTACCTAGGTATTTACTGTAAAATCATAACTTACCTTGGCTAATCTTTAGGCAAATTAAAAAAACTTAGATGCGGAGTCTTCCTCGCATCACTTTTGCAGCCGTACACACCACAATAATTCGGCATTGCTAACTTTTTCACAAAAAATGAAAATTCGACCCGCACGACGAACGTTTCCGCGGCGAAGCGCACTCCCGACTGAATTGTTCGCTAAGAGACAGCCAGACGGATTGACCTTGAGCGCGTCTGGAGCGGGAGTGTCATCTCTATGTGATTTCTACTCTATGGTGTTATTATGTAAAATGAAAAGGGTTTATCATATGAAGCCGTGTAAATAGATAGTGTGAATATTTAGTTTTAAGATTATTTTCAATTGAATTTTATAAGTTTTTCTAGATTGGTCTGATTAGGTTTTCCTGGGTTTTCCCTAATCCTGCGCAACAAATGTTGGACCATAATAAGATAATCATTGTTCCCAGATAAAGGAAGGTGCGTGATTATTATTGTAAATACATCCGATATTTTAAAAGGTAATTAATTTTTGAGGGGGCGTGTTGGAATATGACAAAAATCAATGTGTCTCACTTCAACTTATAGAGACAGTATTTCTCTTTTACACAATATTCTAATACAACAGTTCATTGTTTTTAAAGCTATATACTTCATAAGCACTGGGCGCTCTCCCCGTCTTACGCACCGCGCTCTTCTGTAGGAAACACGCACCTATCCAGAAACCGATACAGTTAAATAAATAATATTTCATATAAACTATAAAGTGAGTTTCTCTAAGTTTCCCATTTAACCTAATAAACGACGTTTTTACGGCCGTTTACGCTATGCCTACCCAGCAAGGGTAATGCAAAGCAAAAACGTGATAAGTGTTTGTACTTATCTAGAATTTCCTCTGAATCTTTTTCTTTTGGTCTGCCTGTGGTGGTCGGTAATTGTCTGTTTTATTTGAAACTTGACACTGAGGACTCCCCTTGTTATTTTTTTGTCGTCTGAAATAATTTCTATGTAACGTAAAACTTTAACGATGGAGAAGTAATTCAGTTTAATGATGTTTGGTTTTGTAAGAGCTTTCCTTATTTTTGTAAAGATGTAGATTGACAACTCAGAAGACACGGCAATTATAGAGGGCTGTTTTTTCTACAAATACCATTTTATATGTTTTTTGGGTTAGGTACCTGTATACATTTTTAGAAATATCAGAAAATAAGTGATGTTATATTGTGCACGTTTTAACCGTTTATCTTGACTCTAATCACACTTATTTAGGACTGCTGAAAGAAAATGCTTTCGAAATAGGCAGTAGCAATTGTACCATAAATTGTTAAATAAAATAATTACGGTTTTTAAAATTGTATAATGTGTTGTTGAAACTGCTTTATATATATTTTAAAACGTTCTCACTCATGATTTTGTGTTACTTGTAAAAATGCGTGATTTAGTTCACAAAAATCAACTGCCATGCATTTTAAGTTACTACACAAAAGGCCACAAAATTCTGGCTAGACAGCTTTTTGCCACTATTCATCCGATACTGCTTTACATTGGAATCGGCCACAAACTACATCGATACGGATCCGATATCGAGAGGAATCGATTCGCGATTAGCTCTTATGAATATTGATGGCGTACGTGTGGTGAGTACCTATGGTGTGCCATTTGAGCTGGTTAAGGCGAGTGTAGTCGTAAACGACCTCAACAGTAGCGCCACTTTACAAGAAAAATATTTTCTCTTTATACAAACAATCTATCAGCATATCCGTTTTTAAATTAGAACTTGCAAACACAATGAAATATTCGCTGTTATCTAAGTTATGGCAATTCATATAGCTTAGAATAGCATCACCCCATTTCTTACCCATGGGTGTCGTAAGAGGCAAATAAGGGACTCAAAGGTTAGATGTGTATTACAATTTTAGGCGAGGACTGACAACCTGTCAGTATAGTGATACACAGCTATCTTATTGACCCTCAAATTTTGTTAACGTTTTGGCTACCCCGATAGGGATATAGGCGTGATTTGTGTGTATGTATTTACTTTCCTATACTTATTTGAAAAGCACGTGCCGCAATCGCGTGTAAGTACTTCCAACTCGATTTTATCAATGAAATATAATCTGTGGGGGCTGAATAGGTATTGTTAGGTCTGCAGTTTATGGCAATGGCTGTGTTTTGTGAAGCCTAGTGTTTATGGTATTAGGTACATCGTTTCATTACTCGTAATAAGCCCCAGTTGGAAGGCAATATAGATTCCAAATCATTGGTGGAAAAACTTTGGTTAAGCTTAGGCGGTCATAATGCATATTGTGTCTGTCGTACGAAAGGAAATTGCAAATTCCGATCTTATTTCCATACAAACACGGGTCCATAACGGATGCGTCTGTCAAGTTGTTTGACAGACGGATGTGTTATGGTGCGTCAAAAATACACAGCGACGTACGACAAGTGGGAGAACCGCCTATTAATAGCAGCATTTGATATTTTAATATTTCGCGTATATGACATTTTGTTTAATTTTGTATGTTTAACCACAATTCAAAGAGGCGGCGCGTGTAAGTTAATTACCTACTGGTCATTTTCAGATAGTGCAATTTGTTTGACGGTATTCTCAAAAGCATGAAGTAAAAATTCTTGAAAATATTTTCTTCATAAAACTGTATCTCCACCCATGAACTTGCGATCCCGACCTAATCCACGGCATCTATTTATGGGTACCCTTCGCCCCCGCACCCCGCTACCCCCCAGCCTACCCTCCATCGTAAAACTTATAAATAATAAACGATAGAAGAATGCAGGCAGCGATAACAGTCAGCTGGTAGCGTGTCGTGGTAGAGGCAGTAAAAGCTGATTTCAAAATACGATGGTGTATGTTATTTGATGTAGTTTTGGTCAACACTTAACTGATAATCTGAAGTGAAACGATACCTAAAAATTTTAGGAATCGTGTATTGCCTACACCTCAAAATACATACATATATCACGCCTATATCCCTTGCGGGGTAGGTAGAGCGTAAGGGCGGTAAAAACGGATATTTACGTTACGTCTGTCAAATGTTTGAGGGACACTCAGAAGATTGTGTATACCTAACTGTAGTGACAGGTTCTCAACCCATCCCCTTAAATTGCAATATACATGTAACCATTGAGTCTCTTAGTGGCCTCTTACGACACCCACGGGAAAGAAATGGGGTGATGCTTTCTAAGCCGGCATCACACCTCAAAATTGAGCTACGTAAACCACCAAGAACAAGTTCCCTAAAGCGGCTGACATCTACTGCACGGAAATACTATGTCATTCCCATGGTAAAATCAATTATGCAGTGAAAGAAATCACAGTTAATTTTAAAACTTATACCCCAACATCCTTCTAACAAACTCGCCCATAAGTAAATCGTCACCCCATCTTACTTCTCTCACAATACCACTCCATTAGAACTCAATATTCATTTGTTTTAAGCTATTTTCGTCATGATCTATAACACGGTATATTATTATGTTGCTCATTACTTATGGTAATTAGATGCGAGGCTCCTGTCAAACATTTGTTTTCGATAAGTAGTTATTTTAGTATGATTTGTAGTGCTTTTGTACTTTTATGGTTATTACTTATTAGTTTTGAAGCTATGAACGGAGATATCTTCTTTTATGTGCTTATAAGAACGTGAGTGGTTCGAACATCTCCTGGTAGTTTATTGTTTGTTGTTTTTCGTGTGGGACACCGAGTCTTCGAACGAACCGCAGGGTATCAGAGTTTATAAATAAACCTTCTGATAGATGAGATAAAGTTAAGTTCACGATAAAATCTAAGTATATCTTGAAATAATGTTTAACCTCTCGCATTTATAGTTTTGAATCAGGTATATTATACGATTTTGATTATCAATCTTTAAATAATTTTCTTTATGTGGACATTTGCATGCTATTTTATGGCTACTATAGCGGATTTATTTTATATCTATTTCCATCTTGGCCTATGTAACTTATCTTGTTTAGTAGCAAACAAATTATTATTATTGTTAATCCATTACTCTGTATTTCATATAAAATTAAATTTAATATCTTGTAGTTCGTCTAACTAATCAAAACTCGCAGGGTGTGACTGTAGCTACGGGGGTTAGGCAGGGGAAGGGGGGAGCGGGGGGGGAGGAAGACAGATGCATTGCATGCTGCAGCCTGCAGCTCTTTTATTAACCGACGAGTGTTTAGAACTACAGATTTGTAATTACACAATTCACACTGCGATATTAAAACCTGTCAGTTTCTCTATACTATTAAGAGGGGTGATATGTACTTGAAATATCTGATTTATTCTTGGACTTATACGGTGTTATTAAAAAAGAGTTACACGTGTGTTTAGACACTGTTTAAATTATTTGTCCATACGATTTGAACAGCTTAAAACATGTCTAACATTTTGTTAAAATAGCGACGAATGGATAAACAGATTTACATTTAGGCCTTTTAGCTAAAATGCCGCTACGATGATGATTCAGATTGTGAGGAATATCGAATAAAAGTAAAATGAAAATATTGATAAGATAGATAAGATAAGATAAATGTTTATTTGCAAGAATACAGTCATGAGAGGTCTTAAAATTAGTTATTGTACAGTGTATTCAGCCTGCATGCAGGCGTGCAAATAAGTCTTTATAAAATTTTACAAAATTATAACTTAAAATTCTAATTACATTCTAATTACAAATTAATTACAATTAAAAATTGGTTATGTCATTTATAAAATTGGCAGTTCATTTGAAACACAATTATAATCACAATTTAAAATTAAAATATTCCCTTATACTATAGAAGCAATGTTGCAATAACCATTTTGTCAAATTATTTTTAAAAGAGTTTCCATGATGCAATTTTAATTCAGTAGGAAGTTTATTATATATTAGTATACACATATTATTAACATTTCTTTTGTAGATGTCTTTATAACAGCGTGGCTGATATAGCATATTCATTATGTTTATTCTTCTTTGTCTTTGTACTACTTCACCACGCGTTTGCCAATATTTAGGATGAGAGGAAACGAAGACGCAAATATCTCTGATGTACATACATGGTAATGGTAATACATTGAGTGCCCTGAAAAGAGGTTTGCAACTGTCATCAAACCATGCATTTGAAATTGCGCGGATACACTTTTTTTGTACCTTAAATGCCTCATTTATATCCACCGAATTTCCCCAAATTATGAGACCGTAGCTAAGAACTGAAGAAACGAAATTGCACTTGTATGTTGTTTTTAAAAGCTAAAAAGCCTTTTAAAAGCTAGTTCATTCTTCGACAACCATTTTGAAAACTATATTATATGCAGTCGACGGTTCGCTTGAAAATAAATTCAAGCTTATTTTGGAATTTCAATGTTGCCACCGTCCGAGAAAATCTACCTCTGCAGAATTTGAAAACAGAAGATTTGAAAGCATATCAAAAATTTGCACTTTATTGCTAGATAAAACAAAGGCAAGAGAATTCAAAGAGATTCCAAATGAGTGTCCAAATGTCATAGCCAGATGTTGTAAGCTTAAACATTTAGACGAACGTTGTATCCTGTAAACGTCCTTACATAGACACTTGTCAATGAAAATTAAACGGAAAGCACCACCCCTCATCTTTGTCACATCTCACAGAAAACATTTACCTGTATGAAACTGTTCAACAAACTTCTACATTCCATTTTGCATCGTATGTAGTTGTAATAACTTCTACCCCGTTGATGTCGGAGTTCTGAGCTGCAGATATAACGTTGTTCTCAACCATTTTACGTGTGCCGTCTTTACGTTTTCTGTCTCCGTATTTTCCGCCTTATTCCTCTTTAATAAGGTCTGCATGTCAGATAGATGGTGTTAAATGTAATTTTGTTTCTGCTTTGCTCGTAGCACTCTCATTTCTCTATTTGCGAACATGTAGCAATTAGCCCTTAGCAGGGAATGTGTTATGTGAACGATTGCGATGTTCTGTCATGTGTGCATTTTCGCTGAAATTACTGTTTGTTGTAATATTAAGTTGGATATTATTTTATTTGTTGGCACTTGTCGTAGCAGTATCAAAGAGTTATTATTCTGGAAATGAGTGGTCTAAGGCTTGTTCAAGTTCATCAAAAACTTAATTAGTGAACAGAGTCCAGATTTATTTCTAGACATTGGCAGGAGGAACAAAATCTAATTTAAAACTGAGACTACAAGATTTGTTTGTCATATTCACAGGGAGCGTTGATGCCTATTCCTTGAAAGCATCACGTAGTCACACTTGGAACAACACACACACATATCATGCCTTTATCCTACGAGGGATAGGCAGAGCGTTAACGGCCGTAAAATACAGTTGCTATCACTACGTTAGACAAATGTTTGAGTGCCGTTTCGGAATAGTCGTACTATAGTGGCAGTTTTTCAGCCCGTCACCTTAATTGTAATAAACATAAAACCCTCGTGTTGCTTAGCCAATACCGGTTTTGAAAAGTCGTAAATTAGGTAGTTGTTTAAACCCAACTTAACCCACAACTACACGGACTTTACTTACCTTTAAAAACATGATTGTATCGCGTGTTCAATTTGTAGTAAAATGTCGAATTAGATTCCACAGACAACAAGTACAATTACTTGTTTCGATCAAATGCTATTTTTAGAGGTTCCTCGTGTCCAAACGGCTGTAAAAGTTTAACTAGGTATGTCGTTCAGAACGACCGTCGTTACTACGTAAAGAATTAAACGAAATACTACAAATACATACCAAACCAAACATGGTAACGATAAAATATTATTATGCGGATGCAGGTAACTATGATACCTATCAGGGTGTTTCGGACCGTTCATCATCTGGATGCCTTGATTGAAAAAATAGAGGCGAAGGAAAATAGATTGATTGTTTAAATAGATAACTCGAGGTGCTTTTGATAAGACCTATTGCAAATGCAAAATTGTAACGCAGGCAGGATTTGAACCTGCTACTTGCGGTATCAGTACTACCGACACCTCTATCGACTGGGCTACCGCGGAATAATGCAAGTGTATCTTAATGCCAATGCCGCGTGGCATGGCTCCATCTACCGGGATATTTTGAAACTAATTCCCAGAAACTTATCCATTCTTAAATAATATAGCTGAGGCGATGAACAATCGCGATATACATTGTGTTTTAAATTTTAAAACAATTCAAAGTGTAAGTATACAAATTTTGAAAAATTGAATATTTGAAAAGTACATTACTATTGTAAATGCACCACCCTATATAAGTGGCATCAAACTGCAACCCCTCGGAGGCGTTATCAAAATTTGCAGCTCCCTGTGTATTGCCATCAACTGCCATCAACTGCCATCGACTGCCATCAAAATGTTTACGAAGGTGAACGGATGGCCGAAGGGGCCGGGGGCCGGTATGATTCTGAGGTGCATCGTTATTTTGTTACTACAAGTCTCCACTCGAGTCCAGTGCAATATTTTTCATTATTTGGTGCCTCAATGTTTTAAAATACAAATTATTAAATTTCTTGTTTGAGCATTGGACCCGAATTTTCTTATTTTTTACCCTTGCAATGCCAGCTTCTTTCAACTGTCATTTTATTGTCACTGTGATATTCTATACTTCAAACTGTTATGTTAGCAGAATAGGAAACGCCCCAAAATATGCCATTGACACGCTAACTACATACAATTGAAATGATTGTCATTTAGCGGAGTTCAGGCCCCGTCCGCTTTCATAAACACTATCTACTGAATGAGATAAAAATGTTAAATTTCTCAGTTTTCGTAATAATATATTTTTCTTCTTTTTTCGTGTGGGACACCGACTCGACGAACGACCCGATGTATTAATAATGTATTCTAAATACTACTTAGTGACTCTAAATCAGGGTCTTAGGATAAGGTACTGGTAACAGCTCCCTGACCTACTTATTTATAGAATTCAATTCCGCTATTTCATAGCAACTGCATAATAAACTGGAAATAAGTTTCCTAGTTTTTTCTAGAAAGGCTTTTTTGGGTACATAGTACTTATTATGACTGTTTTCCATTAGGGTCTACCACCAATAAGAGACACGGCGCGCGGGGTGCGTTCTACGTAGTCAATCTTTAAAAATAACATCAATCGAGAACCAATAGTAACAACCTTAGGATTGCAAACAGGGGTAAACAGTATAAACACCCTCCAATTTTGTAGCTTCGTACTTTACAGCTGCAGGGGGCGACACATTTGCATACAATGTGATCACAATTTAAATTTCGAACATTTAGTTTCACATAAAAAGGCGAATTTGCTCACAGATTGAATACGTTAGCATAAAATTCTCGTCGGAAACTTTGTTAGTTTTACGATTTTTTAAACTAGTTTGCATTTTGGTGCTCAAGAGTCTGTGATGAAAAGAAACTAATTCCACTAAGTTTTGAATTGAATATATTTAGTTTTATTTGCTAAAAGAATATTCTATTTACTTAAATTTTATGTATTTACCACGCAACTTCTTATATCTTATACAATCTAAAATATTGAGCGTGAACTAAATGCAGGTCAATTCTACACACATTTAATTTGCACTTTGCAAGTATCATCATCATCCTCCAACATGTCAAAGGCCTACTAGTAGTAGTAGGCGGTTGATAGGGTTACTCCACCAGGGTTCATCGTGACGTTCGTTGACTCGGTGTCCCACACGAAAAAGAAGATGAATCATCATTCCCAGCTCGCATCCACCCACGGCAGGGTACATAGGACTCTTCTCAGCGCCAATCCTCATGGTCCTGTGCCAGTATAAAAGTCTCAATTAGTCCAACTAACAAATCCGCTTCTATTGAAAACACCGTAATCAGACTACCATCTTCCACCGATTGCGCAAAACGACCGAGGAAATCCAGTCAGATCTAATCCTTCAAACAGTCTGGAGCTTCTTTTCTCTGGAAACCAATAAACCTTGTATAGTTAATCCCCCAGGTTGTCGCCGGAGGGTATTAGCTCTAGTTCTGCGACCTGGGAAATAAATAAGATGGAGCGTTTCGAACATCCAAAGTTAAGAAATGAAGTCGCAATTGCTTCAAATATACTTGATTAAGATACATTCATGCACAAATATTCTAACAATATTACATTAACAGCCAATGCTGGACATGAACCTCATACTTGGCACCAAGTGACCACGCTTTGCAGGCGGATTTGCCTCAGTGCAAGAATTGCATTTACAGGGGACGCTGCTTCCCATTTCTTGGATGATTATCCCTTAGTCGCTTTTTACGACACCTACGAGTAGAATTGAAGTGGTGCTATTCTAAGCCGGCAATATATTACATTTAATGTCATTCCGTGTGGTGCCGGGTTAGAATAGCGCCAAGCAAGATGACTATGTCAAATATCCCCCGTGAGGACCGTGTTTGACCAAGAACCGTTGTTGATGATTATGAAATTTTTCGACAAGATCGGCATGACGAGCATATTTTTCAGCCAAAATTAAGTGTGCTGAGTGTCACATCCATTATCGACAGCCATTAGACATTTATGAGACTTGAAGTATATATATATATACTGCTGGAATTATGTCTCTCCATTCATGGTATTTAGCTGAAATAAACGAGCTATATAAGCTGATCTTGTTGGCTTGCAGCACGTCTACCATATTTGTTTAGTCTGAGCGCTGACCGAATCCCAGGTATTACTGAGACTTGGAAGGCGTTGAGGACAAGACGCAGAGCCGAGGATCTCTAGCTTATTTGCCGTGGTTTTGATTGTATCTTTAGAATCTCGAATCGTCTGGATTTAAAGTCTTTACCATACCATGCCGTAGCGTGTAAGTGCGAGTATATAGCTTGAATTACATACCAAGATTTTCTGGATTCACGTTGTTGACTTACAGCGCTAAGTCTTGCTTTTTTTGTCTGTACACTGACCGACCGAAGTATTACTGGAACTTGGAAGGCGTTGGACACGAGACGCAAAACCAAGGATACCGTAAGCTTATTTACCAGGATTTTAATTGTATCTTTAGAATCTCGAATCGTTTGGTTTAAAAGACTTTAAGATTCACGTTTAATTCAGTTAATCTTTGTGCAACCTGTTCTTGTAACATTATAAGAAAAAAATAAGAACTAGAAAAATCATAAAATACGACGAAATCAAAAGCATAGTCTAAGATCTTTGGAAAAAATACGTAATATTAAGAAACAAATATGAAGTATCTTAGACAAGATTTATTGTGAATTACCCAAAGAATCACTTCATCATTTTAGAATAGAACACATGCTAATTTTATCGGGTCTACGCACAAAATGCTTTATCAAACCAATTTTCATTAATTCCTCAAATCGCAGGTATTTATGTAGTATTAGGCGCCTGTCCATTTCAAGAAATAAACTCCGATAAAATAGCAAGCAAAGTGAGGTTTGTGGAAATTCTGCGAACTGTGAGTTGCGAGTGTTTGGCACTCGGCCACTTCCTACATGCAATATAGATGCAATATTATGTAAGTGTCGATATTTCACCGCCTAGAACATGTTATTACCGACCAACAGGCCATTTTTCTCTTTTATTTTCATTGCGAACTACCCAACAAGATTTAACTTGTTATTCTTTAGTTCTCTGTCGGAGTTCTGTCTATTTGCTCGTGCCTTTTTTACTTATTTTTACATAAAAAATTCTAAAGTGCGGAACGAGTAGTAGTCATTACTTACTTAGGTACTTACCTACATGGTTAGATACACAAAAACAGTATGAATGTAACATTTTTTTATGGATATACGGTGGCAATCAGGCACTATAATACACATTTTGATATAACCCTCAAACATATTATAGACGAGATGATTCTTTTCACTCCATGTAAATGAAATCTTTACTTACTACAAATTGTAGCTTTTCGGAAACCTATGTTTTATTGTTCAAGTCTATTACAAAATTTAAGTTGCACTGCAGTGCTCAGGCCAAGTCTCAACCAATTTCTCACACGGAACTACTTTTACTTCACGGCAAGATACCATGGAAAGTGAAGCTTCGACAGATATATCGCCCAACGCCCCTTGTATTCAGAGCACGGTGTTCCCGACCTACGTTTATTATTATCGTGTATCGATCCGTATCTGTTTTTAGACTTTTATAGATTGTATCTTTTTATAGAGCAACGAAAGTGTTGTTTGTTTAGTTTACGTTTATGTAAACTATACAGGATTGGTTGTGGACTCTCGGGGCTTTACCACAATAAAGTTAGATGCGCGTTAGGTTATAAAAAAACCTATAAAATATAGTGCCGTATGGTGCCGGCTTAGAATAGCATCACCCCATTTATTTCCCGTGGGAGTCGTAAGAGGCTTGAGGGTGTGTATTGCAATTTCAGGCGATGTGCTGACAACCTGTCACTATGGCGATATAAAATTTTCCGAAAGACCCTCAAATACCTCTATGTCAGACGTGGAGTAAATGGCCGTTTTTGCGGCCGTTTATGCTCTACCTACCCCGCAAGGGATAATAGAGCATCTAACTCATTTGTGATAATGAAATGATAAGGCTTTGGTTTTTACTTATCTGTTATTTTACGATTTTTCAAGTGATTCCATACTAAAAGTTGTTCATGTTGATAAGTAGACTCACTCTGCACTGTAATCTACATGCAAATTAAATTTTCTTCTGTCTGTTAAAACATTTATAACAACGATATTCGACGCAATTTAATAAACGCAACAATGCCCGTTATTCTTATCTCGCTCGTCAGGAATGAGTGAGTGAATGATAATGAGCAAGAATGAGCTGAAATGATTCCAGCTCATTCGTGCTCGAGAGAGAAGGAATGAATGGACCGCCAAGAATAATATTGTGATTCCTCCACGCTGCCAATGTTGTGCATTTTGACGTGACTTTCTGTTGGATGGCTTTCAGAAATACTGAAACAAAAATGGTAGGTAGTTTTGTACAGGAAATGGTGGTATAATGTAGATTTACAGAAATAAGTACCTAATTTATACAATATTTAATACCTACTATTTGAGTTGTTTATTTTTAGGGAAAGTCATGGTTAGTCTTCGCATAGCATTGCAGAAATACTTTTATTTTTCAAAACCTTATAGAAGAGGAATCATTCTAGCAGAAATTAATTTAAAGTAAGACTTTTGAGCCACCATTTTGCAGATTATTTTATTACCTTTCATTTGTGAAGATTAATACATTAACTATCAACGCGGAATACCAAACAGCCACACCTTTAGCCATTAATCTTACCGTCTTATAAATATACACTACCGTATCCATACATAAAGCAATTCCTTGAGAATGCACCCTCAGAGCCTTACCCTCAAGAAATCAGGGTGCATGCCCTTGTTTGCGCCAAGATATATGATTTTAATAATCGCCAAGATTACAGAAAGGGATCTTGGCCTACGAGTGTCCTCAGAGGGCTCTGTCTTGAGAAATTGTCCCCGAGCTATTTCATTTGTAGGGCCACTTGATGTATGCCGTTCTTTTTATATTCAAAGGACCTTTGTAGTTCAGGGAAATTTATTTTATTTGACCGTGCTAAGAGGGAAAATTCTAGTGCCAGAACAGAATCTATCTACGTCATCTTTTTTGAGAGTGCACTTCGATCAGAGTTAAGCAT
Source organism: Tuta absoluta (assembly GCA_027580185.1). Classification (NCBI taxonomy): domain Eukaryota; kingdom Metazoa; phylum Arthropoda; class Insecta; order Lepidoptera; family Gelechiidae; genus Tuta; species Tuta absoluta. Next base: position 3,389,860 of record JAQAHW010000003.1, read on the forward strand.
TCTTAATTTAAATTTGATTTCACTTTTAAAATTAACAGCTTCATTATTAAAGGGTTTCTCTTGTATAATAAAATGTTACAAAATTATAGCTACCATTTGTTTAGCAGGTTAGCCAAGTTTGAACGGTGTGATCATCGAAGCCTCCAATAGTGTCTTCGCCAACAAACTGTTCTTACAGTTTGGCGGGCTCAATATTGTAAATCGACAGTCAAATATATTACAATAAACGATTGAATTATTATCATAATCAAGGTTATCACACACAAGTGAGTGAGTAGCTACTTACCAGTATCTATAATTTCATAACTAAACTATAATTTCTAATAATCGCGTAACCCCACATCCGACACAGGCGTTAGTTCCACGAGCAGACGTCACAAAACTAATTTGTCGCTTGTCTTGCGCTAATTTCATAACCGCCTTGTGTGGCTTTAGCTCCACTCCACACACCAGCAATGTGATTTGTATTAAATACGTGATTTAATTTAAAGTTTGCTTGCTTGTAAATCTTAGTTAAGTTAAGATGTATGTGTATTTTGTTATTGTTGCTCTTAGTTGTCCAAATGGGCGAATACAAGGTGATAGAAGAATACCTAAGACTAAGGCAGTTCTCCCTTCTGTCGTCCGTCACTGCGTAGTTTTAACGCATCGTATTAGATGCGTCTGTCAAGTCGTATGATACATGCGTAGACGCCCGTAGCAGTATTTGTATGGGAACAAGATCGGAATTTGCAATTTTCTATCGTCTGAAAGACGCATGCGTTACGGTGCATTAAAAATACGCAGCAACAGACGACAAATGGGAGAACCGCCTCATATATTAATATCAAATTAAAAACTTTGTCTAGTTTTTTAAACTCAAATGGAAATTTAAAACTGTACAATTGCCACCCGCACGCTTACAAAACATCGCAACTAATTTAACGCTACAGAAAATTTCACAAAGTCACAGCGCCGTCATTTTCACATTTCTTACCGAATACACATTGCCAGCTTCCAACCTTTTTTACGGTGACAAATACACGCTTTTAAATTAATGCTTGCCAGCTAGACGACATTTAATTAGACTTTTCGCAATGTCTGTTTTGTGCCACGGCTCACAGTAGCTAGTAACCGTTTTTGTGCTACGAAAACGAGGAAAATTTAATATAATTTGTGTAACTTCACATACAATGCAATTTTCGGTGGGTTTTGTTCAAGAAATGTAAAAAGGTATGAAATTCAAATAATAAATTAAAACTAATTGTACTTAGAATTAAACTTCAAGATATTCTGCGTTGACTCTTCCAGAATTATGATAAAAAAAGTTTGTTTGTAGCTTACAATATACATTACATGTTTGCTTGGCCCCCAAACTAGTCTTTCATCCTAGATGTAGGTAATATACAGTTTGAGTAGGTTACGAACGCAGACACTTAATTTTTAGGAACTTTGTAACCACTTTCTTAAATATACACTACACATTTTTGAAAACATTAAAACATTAATGATCTCTCATTATTTACGATTATTATATTTTTTAATAATTAATATTTTTACAATGTAATTATAAATTTTCGCTTGAAGTTTTCTCAATTTTGCTTGTAGTTCATTATCCTACAAGATGGCTGGTGCCTCGTTTATCGTGAGCAAGCAAGCTCGTGTTTCCTGACACTGGCGCTCGTCTCGTCGAAAACCACCAAACTAATATCGGGTGGCAACTGGCTTCTCGTTTATTAACAAACCACTGCATAGTGCAGTCCCAATAACATCCATCGAATGTTGACAACAGATAGAGTCTGTGCGGAAAGAAAATAGACGTGGGTGAAAAGTGAACTAATCATTTTTCATTAATTGCTATGAAATTTCTCATACTGAGGCGCAATTTCCACGCCTATTCTCTTTTTGCACAGACTCTAATTATACCTCTAGGTAGAGATTTCGTGGGAAGTCTATAGCGGGATTAAATAATATTTGATTATCATTTTGACGAGATATTTTATTTCGTAGGACATTTTAAATACATGTACCTTATTTCATATGCCTTCATATCGTGCTTTCTTAAATTTAAACACCATTTTTTTGTAATATTACATGACTTGTTGATAATAAAGAATTATGAGTATCATTATGTCTTCACATATTTATGTGTTTTACTATCAAATCAACAAAACAAGGAATTGAAGTATGGAACAAAAAAAGCTGCTTCATAAAATACAACAATGCAAGAATCTGCAGATTAAATTAATACATCAAACAGTCTCCATCTGTCAGAGTTGCGGTTTTTGACGTCGCGGCGGCCATCTTGGAGCTGGTAACATTATATTGAGAGTAATGAGCGGAAATTATTGGCATAAAGAGAACTTGGCGCTTGTTTACCGTGCGCAAGTTTAATGTTAGTCTGCGTTTGTTTTGACAAGTAAATATGAATACATACGTGAATTTATACATATAAGATAGGTACGTGGTGTTTTCAATTATATTTAAATGAATTTGTACGGAATATAAATATTGTTAGTAAGACAAAAGAAGAAACTAAATTTTTAAGCAAGCCACCCATTTGGCGACCGTCGCTGAGATTTTTTAATGCACGTTGCTGAACGGATACGTCTGTCAAATCGTTTAACAGACGCATCCGTAAACGCAGCGTACCTTTATTAGTATGAGAATAAGATCGGAAATAGCAATTTCTTTCGTCTGCGTAAGGTAAGGTGAAAAAACACAGCGACAGACGACAAGTGAGATAATCGCCTTAGAAAATAGGTTAGATACAATAAATAGATATGTAGGTATGTCCAGACCACTCATCAAACTAAAACCACATTGTTCAATAACAATCCATCACTACAGTTACACACACGTATTTGCGGGCTATTATGCAACCGCAAATGGTATCAATGCAAACTGAATTCGTTAGTGTCTATAGGGACCCTAGCGCCCGGGGGCCAAAAACTGCAGGGGGTAAGGGCCCATTTTGTCACGTATCAGGGGACTGTAAAATGTGCATGTTTTAGTGGCGGTTGAGGGACTTACCTACAACTTCGTTATATTATGTCATTTTAGTTTTTATTTGTGAATATAATTTTAAGTGAGTCTAAAACAGTTTTACGCACTTTTATTCGAAAGAAATAAAATTTGTATAGCAGGAAAAGATAAAAAATGTCTTGTAGTAATATCGGGAACAAGTACTGAAAAAGAAGTACTATGTTCTAAAAAGTACTCAGTACTTATCAACTCTAAGCAATGGACTGGATAACTACATGAATTGAATATTGAACAGACATCTTGTTTTCATTTACGGAGATTACTGAATTAATAAAAAAAGGGAACTTGATTTTAGAAATACAAGGTTACTCCAGTTCAGTATTTATTAGGTGTGTATGTTTTTGTATTGTATCATGTTGCGGCAATAACTTCTACAAATAATGAATACTGAATGCAATTTTCTTAATGCCTTCCTTTTTAACGTCCTTTCGGGTTATTAACATCTTAAATCCGGCTTTTAGGTAAATTATTCCAAAATTAACTGCCATAACCTACCAATACCGCTTTTCATACTGCCAACAATAAAGGACTTGGCTGTTTAAAATTAAATTGCTGTTGCGCGTTTTAAAGGATCGTAAAGGCTGCAACTTTGTTCGTAACCGGCGCGATTAATTCGTGAATTTGCATCACAATTGCATTAAGAGGGACCGCTGGAGGCTGCACTTGGCCGTGCCACTTCCGTGCGCCCGTACAGTGTGACTGCTTTACTGCTTAGTTTATTGAGTTATGGTCTAGAATTTGTTTTATGTTTGGACTAGCGGCCCGGCCATGAGTTTCACCCGCTGCTAACCGTTTTCCCATGGGAATAAGACCTTTTCCCGATGGACCTTGTTTACGGTGCTTAACGAACGCGTGTATCAAACGACTTGACAATTGCCTCCGTTACGCACCGTCCACCATAGCCGTATTTGTATGGAAATCAGATTGGAATTCGGAATTTCCTTTTGTTTGACAGACGCATGCGTAACGTTGCGTAAAAAAAACGGACCGACAGACGACAAGTGTGAGAACTGCCTAAGCAAAAACAGGGGTCGATGAATTTTGATTGGTACTTAATAAACACACTCAAGTCTACTGACAAATTATTCCTAAGTCAGATTTCATTCAGTTTAATAATCAATCCTATCACATATCTATCACGAATCGAAACCCAGGAATGGACAAATCCTATATCACAAAACGCCATAGGCGAAAAATAATTGCGAAACGCATAACATGTATTGCGTTTTATTGCATAAAATCACCCCGAGCAAAATTATTAAAAAAGCCTTTTTATTTTTAATCTTTGATCCAATTACGCGTTCCCTTTTCAAAATACAAAATATTCCTTTTTCTTTTTTCTGTTTTATCCAGCCAGTTTGATTAACAGTCGAATTAATCAAGCAGGGAAAGCTAAATTAAAATCGTAATAGAGTTCCGTCAGGTGTGATTGTTAGATATTTCTTTTGTTTTGGAAAATGGCTACGCATTTTGTGCAGCGCAGTTCATTAGTTCCTTTATTTATATTTCAATTGTTTTAACCGTCTTTGTTAAATGTCTGAGTGAACTAGAGTTGTCTACTGCGATAATTGTAATGGCAACTGGTTTTAGGTGGTTCTCCCCCCTGATGTCCGTTGCTGCATAATTTTAAGTATATCAGAAGTAAGGAAATCGCGAATTGTTTACGGATGCGTCTGTCAAACGACGCAAACACGTGTCCATTTATGCAAAGTCACCGTATTTGAATGGGAATATTTGCATCAGAATTCACAATTTCATTTCGTCTGACAGATGCATGCGTTACGAATGCGTAAAAATACGCAGCAACGGACCTTAAGTGTGATTCCCGCCTTATTTTAAGAATCAAAAGTTTGATAAGAAGATAAAGTCAGAGGACAAACTTTGCCGTTCGGTTTTATTATAATGATATAGGAAAAAGTTATGAAACTATTGTTACACTTACTTATACTTAGGGGAAAGTTGGCTATATTGTCCCCCCTAACTTCTATCGAGATTTGCGAGAAAACTGTAAGGGTTATCCTTATGTTTGTCTGTTTGTAATGAAGTTAAGTTAATTGGCTAAATCATACTGTAAATGATTTTTAAATTAAGTGAGTACTTTTCTCACAAGAGATCTTTCTGTTAAAAGTAGCTATCGGTACGATTTAGAGACGGGTACGTTTAATCGTACCGCGAGGTCTCTAAATCGTACTTTGAGAATTTCTATACAAACACCAAAAATAAAACAAAGTGATTTTTGTACATATTTATTTTGTTTAGAAATTTTAAAATATTCAATCACAGTCCTCTGATCTGAGATCCAACGTTTTGTTGTTTAATGTCCTCAACGCTTGCCAATCTTCTTCTTGGGACCAATTGTAATATTTTCTTTTCACTCATCTGCAATAATATCAAAAACTTATGAAATATCATAATTCTAATCAGGCATTTCTTCACTTATTTAAAGTAATAAATAATTTGTTATTCACCAAAATTTACCGTATATTAATAAATTTAATAATTTTTAAAGCAATATTTTCCTAAAGTAGCTAAATTGTACCGGTACGATTAAAAAACTACGGATCGGTCCAATTTAGAAAACAGCCCATTTTTTGCAAAAACAATTTATCATTTCATAACTTCACATGATTGCGCAGGTTCATTAATGCAGAGAAAAAGGGAAATAACCAAGCTTAAATGTGATGAAATAGCAACATTCAAAAAGCTTACCGTTTTTTTGTTAACCCTTAGTTTCTTCAGTCAAAAAACACTATCAGCACAAATAGAAATCTTAATTATTTAATTACAATGAACCATTCCTACGCAGCGCCGTCAAAAACTGTCATGGCTTCCTGAGTGCTGCCAACTACTATTTAGTGTTGCTGGATTAAATAAAAACGTGATTTGGAAGAAAATAGGTAGGTGGTACGATTAATCTGCTGGTACAATATAGCCAACTCTCCCCTACATACATCAGCCTATTCCACCGCTGGACGTAGGCCTCCCCCAGGGTACGCCATAGGGCACGGTCCCTCGTTTTTGCCATCCAGTCGCTACCAGCAGCCTTTTTTAAGTCATCCGTCCATCTGGCCGGAGGTCGTCCAACGCTACGCTTGCCGAGGAGTATACTCACCACTCAGTTATATATTCTTCCATACCGATGTAGTATTATTGCCTAAAGAAGTAAACGCTGTGCAAGCAGAATGGCGTACGAAGTACACCGAATCAGATAAATAGTAAGGTTTGCGTTTCTTATGAATACATACAATACATACACAATACTATCAAAAAATTAAAGGTGTACAGTGAAACCAAATGCATATTCATTCAAGAAATTAGCTAATACCAAATCCGTCCACCTTAAAATTCATCATTGTTCAAGCACATCCCCTTCAGATCCACACCCTCGGTGACCGCCGCGTCAGGTGTGCCCAACAGCGGCCCGCGCGCTGTTTATGATCGCCATATTTCAGAATTGAGCACCCCTGCAAAAGAAGGCGCGCTGATTTGCATCTGACAACGCGGCAATAACCTGAGGAACCCCAATTTCAGTGTACAGAAGAATAGACGTTTATATTGTTCGAATTTGATTGGAAATTTTGATATTTCAGATTTGAGTGATTTATGAAATGAAGTGTTTGAAGTGATCGGGATTTTCTATTTTCTATTAGAAAGTTGATTAATTTTCGGGAGGTGAAAATATATTTCACCTAAACCTACTTACGTTGATATTCCCGAAAAATATTTGAGTTACTTATCGAATTTCCTGCTTTATTTAATGGTCTTAATTTATAAATTGTGTGATGGGGGCCAATAAATACCTACCCTCGCAAGTTACGTCATAGACTTTGAGCTGTAGGTGTAAATGTTTTTATATCTTTGAATTGTTCTTCCCTAGAATTTCGGTAGTTCTCAAGACCACACACAGAAATTACCAACAATTCCCAATAAACCCAATGACAGTGGCAGGAAGCTCCCATTGCCCTACCATCCCTTGCAACTGTTAAGTGGGCAATGGGCCCACGGGTGGTCTCGTTGGCTCATTGACGGAAAATTGACCGTTCATTCATTCATATCGTGTGACCGGTCATTCATTCAATGAACCTCCCTGATTGGTTGTTGTGAGTCTTATCTACAGGAAATTGTAATGTACCCGTGTTATGCTGGCTTAGAATAGCATCACCCCATTTCCTTCCCGTGGGAGTCGTAAGAGGCGACAAAGGGACTCGAAGGTGTGTATTGCAATTTTAGACGATAGGCAACCTGTCACTATGGCGATACACAATTTGCCGAATGACTATCATATTTATCAGACGTGGCGCAAATGTCCGTTTTTTGCAGCCGTTTACGCTGTGCCTAACCCGCAAGGGATTATAGTGGTGATATGTGTATGTGTATGTGTATGTATGTAAATTGTAATGATAAGATAGGTTGGTGAGGTGCTTATGGTAATTTTTTATTGTTTGTTAATTTTATAGACAATACATACATTCATTCACATATGACACCTTTATCCCTTGCGGAAAAGACGAATATTTACGCCACGTCTGACAAACATTTGAAGGTCATTCAGGAAATTCGTGTATCACTAAAGTGACAGGTTGTCAGTATGTTGCCTAAAATATTAAAACATATGTAACCCTCTAATTATTTTATACTGAGTATTTTTTTCTCTTTTACAGGTAAATACCTTTTCATCTCAAAATCAGAGAACTAACATTCATCTATAATGGTAAGAAACTCCACAGTCTAAAAACCCTAGTCGGATTTGCGTAAGCCGAAAAAACCTCAAAAATACCGTCAAATTCAATCAATCCAATATTTCACTAAATGATCTATAAGGTGCAAAAAAGAATTTGGTTTGTTGTCTTAAAACCCTACTCGTGAAAGTGAACAATTATTCCCAAGTAACGTAAGTCGAAATATGAAAAAATGGGCCTCCAAATCCATACAAAGTGACACATTTTTTGAACGTTTTTGTAGGGTAGATCGGGCTGTCCAATATATATTTTTTTCATATTTCGACTTATGTTCCTAAGGGAAAGTTGTTCAGTTTCACGAGTCATATTTGCACTGAATTTAAAAGGACATACCTACGCTACCTGTGCGGCGTATTCTAACGCTATGTCGACAAAAGATGTATGGAAACATTATTCTCTTTCAGAATACCTACTCGTTTTATTTCACTCGTTACGTCAAATAACGAGCACTTAAAAAGTTTTGTCCAGATATAAGAGTGCTGCTGTCGAAAGCCAAATTGCTCGTCAGGTATGAGATTGTTGGTCTCTGCGTGGTCACGGAGTCGGGCATAGATCATGCGTTCGTACAGTTTGGCGAGAGGGTTCAGTAAGCTGATCGGGCGGTAGGAAGTGGGCTCGTTCGCCGGTTTACCCGGTTTGTGAATGCCTATGACTATTGCTTCCTTCCAGCAAGCTGGAAAGGTGCAACTAGCCATGGCGGCATTCAAAATCAGGGTGAGGCGATTGATCAGGTGATCGGGGAGAATCTTCAGGACACGGTTGGTGATGCCGTCCGGTCCTGGAGCCTTTCTGGGCTTGAGTGTCTTAAGGGCGTTGCGCACTTCCATCTCAGTGATGACTCTGAGTGGAGGGCCCGATGGAGGTAGTGAAATGAGACGTTCGACTTCGGAGTCGACCGTTGAGACGAAGGTCAAGTCGTAAGGGAGTGTGCTGGGGGTGCATTGGGCTGCGAGACTGTCAGCTAGGCATTCAGCCTTTTCGTCGTCGTCAAAGGCTTTGGTCTGGTCAGGTCTGTTAAGTACCGGCATCACAGAGATGGTGTCAGATTTCAGCGAGCGTTGCAGCTTGTAAAATGCGAGATGGGATGGGTTCAGCTCCTCAAGGTGCTGATCCCATCCGGCGTCACGCCATTCAGCTGCACGCTGCCTTACTTCCCTCTGTAGGGCGCGCATGAACAGTCTGTTAGATTCGATTGGGAAGGATTTGTAAGCGCGGATCGCGGCGTTCTTCTCTGTTATCATTTCAAGAAGGTCATTTGGAGGTTTATATTTACTGTCTTCAGTGATTTTAACCGTCCGTGAACAGCTGTTCACGACGCTGCTAACGTGATTTGTGATGGAAGAGACGGCTAGGTTGATGTCGGTTTCGGTAGTCAGTCTAGTCGGTATTTGGTCCAGGTGAGTAGAGCTGGGAGCGTTCAAAGCTTGGCCTAGTTTCGGCCAGTCTACTATAGTTTTGGTCGGGCCGCACAGACCTGAGGGGCCGGGGATGTCGGTTCGCGGGTCAAGTTTTAGTAAAACTGGTCTGTGGTCAGAGTCGCAGAGCTCGTGGCGTACTTCTATAGAACTTAAACGAAGGTTTACGTTCTTTAGAAGGGCTATGTCGAGGATGTCGGGTCGATGAGTTACTGTATGGGGGTAATGAGTTACCTCTGTAGGGGCTACTAGGTCAAAGGACAGTTCGTCCTGCCACTCAAAGAGAAGATTGCCTCTAGGGTTGTTGGCGATACAGTTCCACGACATGTGCTTGGCATTCAAGTCACCTGCTATGATAACCGAGTCACCGAGATTAAATAATGACTCGAGCTCACTTTTAAGAAGTGGCTTTGTCTCGCGATTATTGCTCGGAGATAGGTATACCGACACTATCGTAATGGGTTGGTGTCCCGTCATGCTTAAGCGGCAAGCGGAAGCCTCCATATAGCAGAGGGGCGGGGTCTCTATGGGTGAGCAGTGAAGCGCTCGCCTGTAATGAATGAGGGTGCCTCCTTTGCTGCCCGATACGCGGTCATTACGTACCGTGTTGTATTGCGCGATTCGCGGGGTACGCATATGGGGTTTGAGAAACGTTTCTTGTACAAGGAGGACGTCTAAACCGTGATCTTTCAGGAAGAGGCTAACTTCCGTCTTTTTATTGCAAATACCATCGGCATTGAAAAAACCTAATTTTAGTGACCGAGGCTTGGTCCTACCACTGCTGGATATCCCTAAGTTAATAGACCTATCCATAATCAGGGTTTAAAATTTTTGAACGCGACTACCAGATGGTAGTATTTGGCGGCGGTTTGAATGAGCGCACTGGGGTTACCAGCGTTGGCTCTGATCTCCTTGGAGTAGGAGATTATCTCTTCGATGTCGAAGAGGCTGGTGAAATTGGAGACGACAGAGAGCGCGTCGGCTAAGTCGCCTTCAGCACTCTTGCTGTGGGAAGCGGGTTTGGGAGGAGAAGGCGGCGGAGGCGCCGGCTTTTTGGGGGCGGGTTGGGGGGGCACCACCGGTTTTGGTGCGACTTGGGCGGGGGCGGGGGCTGGACCCATTTTGAGGGCCCATGCGGGGTTAGGCCTGAGGGGCGGGAAGTTTGTGTTTTCAGCAACACCTGGAACGACCGCAGCTGGTTTTTGAGAGCCAGCTAGCCTAACGGCATACGTTTGCCTCGCAAGGGTGCGCTGAAGCACTTTGGGGTTCGCCTTAGGGGCACGGGGACAGCCGCGGTAGTTGGCTGGGTGGCCACTTTCGTTGCAGAGGACGCAACTAGGTGGGAGTGGGGGAGAGGAGCTGTCTGTCGAGGGCGTGTCCGTCTTTTTAGGACGGGCGCACTGGGCAGTGCTGTGACTCTCCAGGCACTTAACACACCGCGGGGCGGCGTGACAGGTGCGTGAAGAGTGACCGTAAAGTTGGCAGTTGTGACACTGGCCAGGGATCCCAGTCTTCCTGGGGGCTTCCATGCGGATGCCTGAAAGCATGCACACGGATTTCAAACCGTAAATGGCCTTACCAGCTTCGCTCCTCTCGAGCGTGACATGGACCATGTCGAATTGTCTCTTATTGCGATGAGACGAAATGCGGTGTACTTTGCGTACGGGGATGTTTTGGGCGATAAGGTCGTCATAGACTTCCTTTTCGGAAATCTCTTTCGGGATGCCTCGAATTACTACGCGGTGTAGTTTCTCCTCCTCCAGTGCGTACGTATGGTACGGGAACTGGAGGAAGTTCAGTAATTTTGTAAGCGCTCTGTGCGCCGAAGAGGTCGGGACTTGAATTTTGATTCCGTCCTTGGTCTGTGAAGCAGTCAAGAACGGAATCTTATTCTGGGTCATCTGACTGGAAAGGGACGACCACTTGGCGTTGTCCCTGAGAATAATCGGGGGGGGTCTGCGCTCTGTAGCGGGAGAGACTTTAGGAATGGCGGCGGCCACCTTGCGGTGGTTGCCATCGGGCCCTTCGACGCGGACTGTTTTCGCAGCCTCGTCGCTATCTGAATGTGCAGCCTTACGCTGGCGCTTTTTGGATCTACTGACTACGGTGTAGTCGTCGTCGGAGTCGGGTTCGGGGTTTGAGTCATCGGACGGGGGGCCGGCAATGTCCATGACTTCGACGGTTAGGTCGGAGTCCTGGGCGTTGCCGACTTGGGACGATGGGTCAGGGGATAGAGGTGACTCATCGTAATGAGTAACCGCAGGGGAGGGGGCAGGTGCCGACTTAGCGGCGGACGCTTCGTCGGCGGATGGGGCTGACTCACCGGTGGTCAGGGGATTGGGCGATGACTCATCGCGGGCTAGTTCGGCGAAGTAATCGCTGATTCTGGGAATCCTTTTCGCGACGCGGGCTCGGAATTGGTTGTCCTCGAAGACAACTTGTAGAAGTTCTAGGAGAACGGACGGGGGAAGGGCTTTAGCCATTGCCTATTCTAAAAGCTACCGCCGTTTCGGAACCGTTCCGTGGGAGAGAAACGGCAAGAACTCCACGGCTATCGGCCTAGCTATGTTTCTAATCGCGGCCCTCAGGCGGGAACAGCCTGAGGGTAAGACGCCGGTGATCCTCCCCGCCGGATGTAGGCAGGGAGGGTGTACTTAACTAATGTAGCCCTAAAGTGTATCCTCCGCCAATCTTATTGTGCGGGAGGTTCCTAACAGGCCCGAGCAAAGAGGAAGTTGGGGCCGGAGCCCTTCTCCCAGACAGACTCTGCTCGGACAGGGGAAAAGGATGGTACCAGGGTCGACTTGGGTTCACCCCCAGGGCCGGTGGTTCTGGCACCCGTCCGATTGACTGCGTTGCCCTGAAGGGGCAAAGCTGGTGTATCGGGTCTACACCCCCTGCTCGGATCGTTGAGCACCGTTAGGTATCCACCGAGCAAGGACCGCGTAAACCGGCGGTTTTCGGGCAAAAGACGTAGTTAAATAAAATACCACGGAATGTGCCTTGAAAAAGACACAAACGGCGGCGGAGGCTGCGTGGGACAAGTGATGCTTGTCCGACGCAGGGCTGGAGTGTCGGTCGCGGAGCGACGGCGAGGGGCGGGGCCACGGGAGCGGCCAGGTAGTCGGAGCGTAGGCGACCGTGCGGGACGGCTGCTGAGCGGCGACTTCTTAAGTCCACAAACAAAATTGTCGAAACAAACGTTGCAGCATGCAGCTCATTACGCACCCTTCCGGACAAGTCGGGAGAACCCGGTAATAATGGGGGAAGTATCCGGGTTTGACTACCGGACTATACAGGAGGTTCAAAAATGCATATCCGGAAACCCGATGTTTAGAAATAGAGCGCCTGCCCTGACCTCTTTCTCTCTTTTCGCGTGGGACACCGAGTCGTCCAACGACACGATGAACCCTGGTGTCAGAGTTTTTACACCGCCTACTACTAGTAGTACGCCTGTGACATGGTTGTGTAACGACCGCCGTCTAAGTAATCAATCATAGACAGCAACCGGGATCGACGGCTTAACGTGCCCTCCGAAGCACGAAACCATTTCTTTTCGGACAATCAGGTGGTTCACTCTGCAATGTCCTAATCAGACCGGTAACAAATTCACAAAGTGATAAATATCAACTTTGTGAGTGTCCCATCGAGAATCGAACCCCTGACCTGACCATTGTTTTAATTATGAATTTATTTTTCTGGCGTTTAAACGAATATTTTGTTTGGAACTCAAAAGAAATTCGGCAAGAAAAGTTGCACCATCCATGTTTGAGAGCTAGTTGCTCAGTTACATAAACCCAAACAAAAAACATCGTATACACAGAAATGTATTTTTCGGAAGTCCATTCCAGATTTGTGCAAACTTCACCAACAGCAATAGCAGAAGCCATAAAATAAACACACTCGGAGATAGTGACCCGGTTTGCAAAAGCGACACAGCAAAATGCTCTCGGTTCGCAGGCTTTGTTTGTTTGATTCGGTTGTCTGCACTAGTGACACACGATATTAAATAGATTGACCTATGCATTTTTACTGCCTTATTTCAACCGTCGTAAACGAAAATGAATTTTGAGCTGAAGAAAAATAAAATAGTTATAGCCTTCATTGGGGGAGGCCCATGTCCAGCACTGGACTTTTGTGGCTTTTGAAGTTAAAGTTGATAGACATGGCCCTTCGCGCAGTTTGCTGCTGTTCTGGCCTTACACTAGGGTATTACGTATTCCAAAGTACGTTTTAATTTTCACAAAAAATCAGCACCCCGTACACAAAACTAGAAGGATATAAATTCAAAAGGGCTGTTTCAAATTGGGCGAGATCCAAACCTATGCAGATGGTAGACAGATGTCGCCCCCGCGAGGCCCTGGGGGCTGGGCCCCCGGACAAGGGCCCCCGCGATTATCGTATGCAGATTAACCGGAAACCCCCCATGTTTAGTGTAACGCAGTTACGGTAGATGCAGTTACGTTGTTTTTCTAGGGGCAACACGGTTACTGAAACAGGTGCATATTTTAACACTAATTTATTATAATGGTCGGTTATATTTCTACATTAATTTTGGAATGGCTTTGAATTTTTGTTTTGTTTTATAAATCTAAGGGTTTTAACCAAATTACAATCATATTATTGTACAACGGGTATAAAAATAATTCTGTTCTTCTGGAGTACCCCTAGTACCTTATGTGCTACAACCGACTGTACACTTATGGTTGTATCTGATGTTAGAGCAAATTAGTTATCAAACAATATACAATCTCACGTCCGTTGAGATTATCTCATAATTCATGGGAAAATAAATGACTGAATATTACAGCCCACCTTAATGCACGTAAACAAACCCCATTGAACGTCCCATACGAGTTTACAGCCTCCGGCATGAATAAGTAAAGGATGAGCCTTCTTGGCTTAAAGTTTGGGGGTAGGCAGACGGGCGGATTACACCAACGGCCTTCAAAAAATTTGAGCGGTAATAATACTAAATCCAAATGAGCTTAAAGTGTCTGGGTCAAGAATGGTCTATCTAGGCAAAGGTTCTGCTTCTATATTTATAGTTTAATTAATTTAAATTAAAAACTATTTTGAACTGTTCTGTGAAAAGACAATAAGGTACCATGATTGACTATGTCGATAGATTACAAACAGAAAAGATACACACAATATAAAATAAATGTACAAATAGGTGGCTTTATTGCTTAGAAGCTTTAAGCGAATAATAGGGAGAGGCTTTTCGCAACTACTACCTGTTAATAAATACTAAACAAACATAAATAACGGCATATATAAAAAATATATATATTAACAAATATACAAAAAAACACAAAAATTTTTAAAACATTTATATCGGTTAGATCTAATATGAATCGATTTTAATTACCAATAAAGTATTCTTCAATGCTTAAATTATTTCAGAAATGAAATCGAAACATAATCCTAAAGTACATACCCCTTTCAAGTTAAGTTGAAAACTTGTGCGAGATAATCTTTGATGTGATATTTAAAAAACCCGAAATTCCACGACTGGGTTATATTAAACAGACGCAGGTGTGTTTCCAAGCCTATCTGCTCGTGCCGCCCGTCTACACCTCGCTCTTTCGACTTTATACCTGTTAAGTCATCTCATCATTTATTTACGCGTGCGTAAAACTCTCCCCCCTTAATTTAGGTAATTATTTGCGCAGGAATCCGTCGTTCAAATATTGATGCCTTTGAAGCTATGGGAACCGCGTATGAAAGCTTCAAAACCGACTTGTTTACCTATCTGTTACCACTTGGCAATTTGAGAAGATGTCGGGGGTTTGAGGACTTAATGATTGAGAGACTTATAAAAGTATACCTAATTATAATGACATTAAAAAAATATGATTTTGAGAGATATAATTTGATAACACAGACTTTTAAAGCCACGCGTGGCACGGCTTCATCTTTTGGGTTAGTTTTGCAACTTATACCCAGCGACTAATTAATTGAATGTAGCCTAAGCGATGAAAACCCACTATAAATTGAAAACATTTCCCGAGTTATAGCATAATGAAAGCTTTTTTTAAAATTTGGTGTCCACTTTATTAATACCTACTGGATAATCGTTTAAGTAATTCCAATATATGTAAAAACATAATAATAACGAAAATGTACAAGCTACGCATGTACTTATTATTTCGTAATACCTAAATGCCCAGCCGAACGTAAGTAGGTTAGCTTAGTTAGCAATATCGTTATTTCATACTTCTTTTGTGAAATAAATCAGTGTTCAATAGTCACTCAAGCGATTCGGTTGTTTAACTTGTCCTACGGGATTCAACCCCTAGCGTAGCAACCTTAGCGAAGCTTTAGCGTCAATATCTCATCTATTGTACCGTAACGGCGACGGGACGGTACATTTGGTCCTTCGAGCTTACGTACAAGCGGGACCCGGCGCGTGTGAATAAACATTTGTTCGTGTTGGAACTACGTGCGTACGTTGAACTAGCGAGTGTGGTGATTTCGGGACACGTTACTCACATAATCACCAGCGGGTCTGGAGACTCATTCAGCAGCGTCTACAGCGGAGTCCGGGAACTCAATCAGCGACTTCTGGGGTGGAGTGGAGCCACTCAGCAGTATCAGAGTTTCTTCTATTTCTACGAGTCGGAAGGGTCGCCTCTGTGACTCACCTAGCGGCAGATTTCAAGTAAGATCGTTCATATTTTATTTACCTAATCAGCGACAGCGACAATGGTGGATTACGATGCTTTATTCACCCGCCAAGGAGTTCTCTTCAGCGAGATTCAGCGTATCGGCGTTAATTTTGGCAAGGACCCAGCGAATCGAAAGCATACTGCGTATATTAAATTGCGTTTAGAAGCGTTAGATAATTTGTGGGGAGAGTTCGATCAAAATAATACTCAACTAGAGGCTGTAGAAATAAAGTCGCAGAGATATTTTAAAGAAGAGATTTATGAGCGTACCAGAACTTTATATTTTGAAACTAGGAAGGAAATAGCGACCTTTCAACCTTACGATGCGGGTAAACCGGAAAAACCTGAAAGGGAAGGTACCACAGAAAACGGGGTAGGTAAGGAGACAACCAAGATAGAAGAGCTTTTATCCCTTCAAAGAACAAACTTTCGAGCATTTAAGCGTCATCTACTAAGCATAAGAGTAAGTGAAATCAGCGAGAAATGGGAACTAGAGGACGAGCTGCGCAGCGTACAAGCTAGGTGGACTACTATAGACCAGCTACATCTACAGATAGATAATATTCTAGAAGGTGAGGATGAAATTTACCAGGACGCATTTGTCAAGCAGGAGCTGGAGTTTAAGAAAATCAAAAAAGCGTTAAATCAAAAACTGTCAGCTACATCTCATATTCAGCGAGCTACACCACTGTTAGAAATACCTACTTTCACGGGCAAGTATTCGCACTGGCCTACATTCTTTGACCTTTTTACGGAATCTATCCATAACAACAATTTTCTGTCGAAAGCACAAAAGATGCAGCACCTGAAAGGTAAAGTGAAAGGGGAGGCAGAGCGTCTGATTCAACATTTAAATATATCCGACGTCAACTACGACTTAGCTTGGGAACTTTTGACCCATCGCTACAACAACCCCCAGGTACTTTTCACGTCCCAAATTGAGACGTTTTTGAATCAGCCTAACGTGAGTAAACAAACCTCAAACGAGCTTAAGCGCCTTTATGACACCTCTACCGAATGTATTCACGCTATTCATAACCTAGGTGTGGATACTACCACCTGGGACCCCCTTTTGGTTCATTTATTAACAAAAAAATTAGATATCGAAACTTATACAGCATACAAAGAAGCGCGTAAGTCTCCCAGGGATCTAGCGTCCTTAGATGAACTAATGAGTTTTCTCGAGAGTAAATTCAATGCCCTTGAGCCGACTCATAAGAGAGAGAAGGAGAATTCAGCCGTAGCTAAGCCAGCTCCATTCTATCGTCCAAGACCAGCTTCAGCGTTCCAGCCTAAACCAGCTCTACAATATCAGCCTAAGCCACATTTCATGCAAAATAGTTACAATAAAATTCCATCGAAAACATATCAAGCTGCTTTTACATCCGCTAGAAAGTGTCCACTATGCAATTCAGTACACGAGCTCTTCAAATGCCCCAGGTACGAAAACATGCCAGCGGAAACAAGATTGAGAACAGTTGAGAAACTTCAATTATGTCGAAATTGCCTTTTTAAACATGCAAATAATAACCCATGTATGTCAAATAAGAGGTGCAAACGCTGCAATTCTCAACATCATACGTCTATCCACGACGCGTGTAACATCAGCTCATTGAACCCAGCGCCGGGGTCAAGCTATCAAAATTACTCAGCTGAACAAAAGGTGCCAACAACTGCAAATGCCAATGCTGTAAATCAGCCAGCGACGGTACCTTACAACAAGCCGTACTCAGCAAATCACGCGGGCGCTAGTGATGACGAGGAAAAATTATTAGCTACAGTTTTATTAAAAGTCAAAGCGATCGACGGTAATTACGTAACACTACGTGCATTCTTAGACGGGGGCAGTCAGATTACTCTAATATCAGCAAAGGCCGCTCAGCTGTTGGGATTACCACGCCAAAAATTCAGCGCATCCGTAACAGGTGTAGGGATGAACACCACCCACAGTAAAAGCAAGGTATTCCTACAATGTAAATCCATTTATGAGGATTACAACTTTACCACTGAAGCGTCAGTTATGCCTCGTATGGTAGTAAGCGATCTGCCAGTCAATTCATTCAACATCCAATCGTATCCTCAGTTCCATCACTTGAACCTAGCAGACCCCGAGTATAATGTGTCTAAGCCGATCGACATATTACTTGACGTCAGCGTTTATTCTGATATTATCTTAGACGGCCTAATAAAAGGTTCTCAAGATGAACCTATAGCTCAGCGAACGAAATTAGGCTGGATAATAACCGGAAGCGTAACAAAAATGAAAACTCTCAACTGTAGCGCGGTCATTAACAATTTAGATGACATATGTAAATATTGGGAAATGGAAGAAATCCCAAATACGTCAGCGGAGCTTACAAATGAAGAGCAATATTGTGAAGAGCTTTATATAGCTACTACAAAGCGCTTGGAGAACGGAAGGTACGAAGTAGCATTGCCTATGAAACCTGACTACGAAGAAAAGCTCGGGTCCTCCAAACCAAAAGCGACAGCTCAGTTTTTTCAGCTAGAAAGGAAACTGATAAAAAACGACGCACTTTCTGAAAGCTACAAGAAGTTTATGTTTGAATATCAGCAATTAGGTCACATGCGTCTAGTGACTGACAGCGATTCGCCTAAATGCTATCTACCTCAACATGGCGTCATCAAAGAAGATTCTACCACCACTAAGTTGCGTGTGGTAGCTAACGCCGCCGCCAAGACAAGTTCTGGAAACAGCTTAAATGACGTCATGGAGTGCGGTCCAAATCTTCAGCATGATTTATCAACGTTGATATTGAAATGGAGACAGCATAAATACGTTATTACTGCGGACATTGAAAAAATGTTCCGTCAGATTTTAGTAAGAAAGTGTGACCAGCAGCTGCAAGCCATCATCTGGAGAGAGTCGCCACTTGACCCACTCCAGGAATATTTACTGACAACAGTTACTTATGGAACTAAAGCTGCTCCATACCTAGCGATGCGCACGCTAAGGCAGCTAGCTAAAGATGATGCCAATAAATTTCCCTTAGCCGCCAAAGCTATAGAAAACAACTTTTACATGGATGACTTACTAAGCGGGGAAGACACTTTGCAAGCAACAAAGGAGTTGCAAGCTCAGCTTATTGAATGTTTAAAGGGAGCAGGAATGAACCTCAGAAAATGGTCAGCTAACGATCCGGAACTCTTAAAAAATCTATCTGCCGAACAGCTGGACAAGCCCTTTGACTTCAAATGTTCGGAATCTAGAAAGACCCTAGGACTGCGATGGACACCCTACTCCGATTCATTTATGTTTACAAACAAAATAGAACACAGCGATAAATGCATCACAAAACGTCAGCTACTTTCGGAAATATCCAAGTTATTTGACCCCTTAGGTTGGTTATCACCACTAACCATTCGAGCGAAAATTATTTTCCAGAAAACATGGTCACTTAGCATGATATGGGATGACGTAATACCAGAAACGATTCAAAAAGATTGGATACAGTTAAGAAAGGAATTTCAAGACGTAAAGTTGTTGGAGATACCTAGGTACATAGGTAATACACAAAATCCGTTTCAACTTCACGGATTTAGCGACTCGTCCGAAAAAGCTTATTCCGGCGCCGTGTACTTGGTAGCTCAAAAAGATAAAGGCGAGTACACATCGCGTCTGGTTGTAGCTAAAACAAAGCTAGCTCCACTGAAGAAAAAGATATCACTGCCTCGTTTAGAACTGTGCGGTGCATTACTTCTAGCGAACTTAATGAAAACTGTAAAAGATTCATTAAAAGGTGCTGATTATGATGTCTACGCATGGAGCGACTCTACAGTGGTCTTAGGATGGCTCCACGGCGATATTAACCGATGGAAGCAATTCGTATCAAACCGGGTTCGACAAATAACGGAAATAATACCAGCTGTAAATTGGAACCACGTCCGGTCCGAGGAAAATGCCCCGGACTGTGCCACCCGAGGCTTACCTATATCTAAGCTACAAAACAACTCTATTTGGTGGACCGGCCCAGACTATTTAATTAATTTTGACCCCAGCAATATCAAAAATAAAATGTATGAAGCTCCGATGCTGGAAGCGAAAAACGTCAGTGTAAATGCAGCTTTACATCAACCTAACTCTACGTACGTACTCTACTCCATTACGCGCGTTGCACGGATAGTGGCATGGGTATCGCGTTTCAGTGCGTCACTTCTACACAAAGTTGCACACTCAGACACATTCTTATCAGCTGATGAAATCAAGAATGCATATTTATTGATCGCAAAACAAATACAAGCGCAAGAATTTGAAAGCGATATAGAAAATATAAAAATCAAAGGTCATGTTCGGCCTAACAGCCCATTAGCGAATCTTTTACCATACTTAGATGAAAACGGGATCATGAGAGTGTCCGGACGCCTCGGGCAGTCTAACCTATGTAGCGCAGCTAAACATCCGATAATCTTGCCGAATAACCATCGCTTCACTGATTTAATTATACACCAAGCGCACTTGACTACTTTACACGGTGGGCCCCGGCTAACACTGTCCTTTATCAGAGAAAACTTCTGGATAGTAAGTGGAATGAGGACAGTAAAACGACAAATACGAACTCGCGTTAAATGCCGACGTTTCAGCCCTGAAAAGCAAGCGCAAATAATGGCGGATATCCCAAAGGCTAGGGTCACTCCATCCAAAATATTTGCCCATACGGGGGTGGATTTTACGGGAAGTGTTAACCTGAAATTAAATAAAGGAAGAGGCGGAAAGACATACAAAGGCTACGTGGCAGTATTCGTATGCCTAGCTACTAAGGCCGTTCATCTAGAACTGGTGTCGGATCTAAGTACTCCAGCATTTTTAGCAGCCTTTACTCGATTTCATTCCCGGCGGGGAGTCCCTAAGCGAATGTATAGCGACAATGGAACGAATTTTGTTGGAGCTAAGCGAGTTTTAGATAAAGAGTACCGGGAAATAATAAAAACCATTAATCAAGACTTCTTCAACGAGATAAGTGAACTTGGCGTCGAGTGGTCTTTCAACGCACCAGCCTGGCCAACTGCCGGTGGCCTCTGGGAGGCAGCAGTTAAGAGCTTTAAGCGGCATCTAAAAAGGGTCTTAAGCGAGCACAAAGTACTAACCTATGAGGAATTCACCACCCTGATTCAGCAGATTGAAGCGTGCCTTAATTCACGGCCTCTGTTTCCTTTGACTGAAAATCCTGAAGATACCTATTTAACACCTGGTCACTTTCTCATCGGAGACTCTATAATATCGAGACCACAAATGGACCCAGACCAGGTGAACTTACCCGAGCGATGGGAACTAGTTCAAAGCATGAACAAGCGTTTCTGGAAACTTTGGTCTTCAGATTATCTTCAGCACCTGCAGACTAGATCAAAGTGGCGGGTTCCTACTAAGAACTTAGAAGTCAATGATATTGTCTTGGTAAAAGAAGACAACTTACCTCCAGGCAAATGGGCAATGGGCAAGGTTCAAGAACTACATCCCGGTAGAGATGGATACGTGAGAGTTGTGTCTATTAAAACTCAAGGAAATGTAGCGTCCTATAACTAAGCTGGTTCCATTATCTATTGAGAATACATCTAACGAGAAAACAGTTACCACAAATCAAACAAATCATGAAAACCAGCCATCAACAAGCTCAAAGAGAACAACACGCGGCAGTAGACATAGCATTTTTAAAAATTGTTTCACAGCTACTCTTTTACTTTTGGCAATGTTCGTCGCACCTTCGACTCAGCTCGTGGCACCTAGCGTCAATACGACTTCATTGAAAGATAACAGAGCGTTATATTTCGACAAGATGTCTGACCTTCAGTTTATTCGAGAAGAATGGCGGCTGGTAGTTTACTATAATCTCAGCGGCTACTGGCAAGCACTTACGGATATGGAGACTTACGTAAGGCACCTAGAAGGAATGACGAGAAAGTCGACTCAACCGACGTACCAATCAATTACAAACCAACTAGCACATGAATTATCTGAAATAAAACATTATAACCGACTTCTACAAAGCTCGAGCGTAAGACAGAAACGAGGTTTGGTAAATGGTGTTGGAAGCGCAGCGAGTTATTTATTTGGAGTACTTGATGACAACTTTGCGCGACAATACGCAACGGACATCGAAAAAATTACATACAACGAAAATCATCTGAAACAGCTAATAACAAATCAAACTACAATAATTGAAGCTGAATATAACATCATACAGCGAAACGAACAAATCATGAACAAGCAATTTTCACTAATTAATAACCACCTCGGAAGTATATCAACAGAAATGAACAAACTACGTTCTGATGTAGACTATGGTCTCTACATCACCTCATCGGCTTTATCTGCCAACATCATACTAGAAAGCTTGCGACGCATGCAAAATTCTCTTATAGACACAGTAACTGATATCAGTCACGGTCGCATCGATACACATTTACTTACATCCGAACAACTTGAGGCACAAATGAACTTTATATCGGGCCAGCTACAGGGTGATCTGAAAACTCCTGTAGAAGCTGCGAATATTCGTGACTTATACAAACTACTTAAGGTGAAAGCGAAGGTCTATAAGAAATATTTAATTATAGAGATAAAGGTTCCTCTTGTAAGCGTTGAAATATACGAGCTCGATAAAATAATAAGCGTGCCTCAGAAAGAAAAGGAAAATTATTACATCACTATACCTACCTACCCCTATCTAGCGTTTAACCTGCAAAAAGACATGGTCGTATTTCTAACTGATTATGATCTACAAGCTTGTCTTCACACCTCTGAGGAAAAACTGTTATGCACATTCGACAAGCCTTCATACAATTTAGACCCAGCTCAGAAAAACATTTGTGATATAACTTTAATAAATTCTGGCAAGAATACATCATCCTGTATCTATGAGCAGTCGCCGTGCGTAAATAGATGGTTCCAATTACACAGTCAGCGTGTTTGGCTATATTCCTGCTGCGAAAAATGCAACGTACGAATATTTTGCTCACCTGATATTATCTCTATGAGTACTATAGATGGAAACGGCCTTCTCACTTTGAATCAAGGCTGCACTCTGAAGGGTGACTCATTTACTATTCACTCTCACATTGACTACCTTAAAAAGGTTAACGTCAACCCTATTATCGAAGCCCCAGAACCTATACTAAACAGCATAATGAATACTTCTATGCCAAAACTTAGCTACCAATTCACTACAGAAAGTCATGGTGAAGCATATGATCAGATTAGGAACGAGATAGATTCATTGAAAAGCGAGCCTACGTCTGATCTTAGCATACATGATATACATCTGTACTCAATCAGCTATGGAACAATTGGGGTTCTGCTTGTAGCAGCCGCCCTAGTTGTTATTCTTCGAGCCAGGAGGAAGAGGTCTCGTCACGTGCAGCTCTCAGCGTCTCCCGGGGGGAGGGCCCCGGTGAGCGGAGCTGCAGCCAGCGGTAGCGTTAGTGCGTATGATGAGCGAAAAGTGATTAGTGAGTGTAGTGCAAGTGCTTTACGAAAAGCGATGAGCGTAGACAGTGTGCGTGTAGAAAGAGGTCCGGTGCCTCGCAAACCCCCGCGGTCAGTGTCGGTTCCGATCCCAAGCGAATCTTTCGGTGAAATAGTGGACTAGACACTCACAAAATATACAGAAAAGGATGAACACTCATTTACTAACTTGAACAGCATTATATCTAGATTATCTATACAACAATTCCTGTTTTTAATGTTCTAAACTGTTTCACCTTGTACTATAAAAGAAAGGTTTTATACCATGTAGAATATTTTCAGCTTCTAAATTTCATCATTGTTATCTTGCATCTAGACTATCCTCTAAGTGTTCTTTTTTCTTTTCTTTTCGGTTTGGCAAGATGTACAAGCTACGCATGTACTTATTATTTCGTAATACCTAAATGCCCAGCCGAACGTAAGTAGGTTAGCTTAGTTAGCAATATCGTTATTTCATACTTCTTTTGTGAAATAAATCAGTGTTCAATAGTCACTCAAGCGATTCGGTTGTTTAACTTGTCCTACAGGATTCAACCCCTAGCGTAGCAACCTTAGCGAAGCTTTAGCGTCAATATCTCATCTATTGTACCGTAACGGCGACGGGACGGTACAGAAAAAGTGTCTCCACATTTCCGATGCATATTGAACAGAATTATTCAATCATACAGTCTGCGGTTACTTCTTAAAATAATTATCTCAATATAACCACACGTAAATAATTATTATTTCCAATAGTTTTATTAAATAGTAAGTACGTCCATAAAGGCTTATCGTCACAATAAGGGTATTAACATCCACACTAATATTATAAATGCGAAAGTAACTCTGTCTGTCTGTCTGTCTGTCTGCTACGCTTTCACGGCCAAACCGCTGAACCGATCTTCATGAAACTTGGCACAGAGATTGCTAGCATACCGAGAACGGACATAGGCTACTTTTTATCACCATTCGAGGGTCTGGAGTATAGATGTAGACCACCAGGTGTGCCACCAGGAGCCTAGCTAAACTTTTAGAGATACAGGAATGGTTCCAAAACAAAAGTTGTTTAGTATGATGGGCCGCTTCTTTTCACAAGGACATTGGGGATCTGGAGTACCTTATGGAGACCACCAGGTCTACCATCAGGAGCCCAGCTAAACTATTAGAGATACAGGCATGGTTCCAAAACAAAAGTTGTTCAGTATGATGGGCCGCTTCTTTTCACAAGGACATTGGGGCTTTGGAGTACCTTATGTAGACCACCAGGTGTACCATCAGGAGCCCAACTAAACTATTAGAGATACAGGCATAGTTCCAAAACAAAATTTGTTCAGTATGATGGGCCGCTTCTTTTCACAAGGACATTGGGGATCTGGAGTACCTTATGTAGACCACCAGGTGTACCACCAGGAGCCCAGCTTAACTATTAGAGATACAGGCATGGTTCTAAAACAAAAGTTGTTCAGTATGATGGGCCGCTTCTTTTCACAAGGTTATTGAAGATCTGGAGTACCTTATGTAGAACACCAGGTCTACCATCAGGAGCCCACCTATACCATTGGAGATACAGAAATGGTTCCAAAATAAAAGTTGTTTCGTATAATAGGCCGCTGCTTTTCACAAGGACATTGAGGATCTGGAGTACCTTATGTAGACCACCAGGACTACTATTAGGAGCCCACCTAAACTATTGGAGATACAGAAAAGGTTTCAGAACAAAAGTTGTTCAGTATGATGGGAATAAGTTGAGAAAGGACATTGCCTTCTTTACCGAGGACAGAAAAACAAAAAATGTGGTAAAGAGGTATAAAAATGTATTACAGTAGGTAACTTAAATTACCTTTTTATCTGTCTTATCTACTTATGCTGAACATTTTAGTGAGCTCAAATCGGCACCTTGGAGTAAGTACTCTGTTATCTACTGACTTTTGTATTCAATGGTTATAAATATTGATCTCTCAGGGCAGTGCACCGGATAGCAAATTTTGAATTGTCCCTTTTACAACAGAAGCAAGCAAGTCATCTGTAAACAGTAGAGATAAGAACTGTTTTAATATCACTGTCACACTTACTATGAATACACATACCTACTTTAGAACTTCTGCCTAAAAAAACTATCTAACGCGGACGAAGTCGCGGGTAAAAGCTAGTTATAATATAAATACACTCTGTGAAAAGAGATGATGTGTTATTCATTTCCAGTTAATGAAAATGGAAATTAAAATCTTATTAAACGCCACTGTTTTTCGTCAATACCTACTATTGGTACCTATATTGAAAAACATAATTAAATACTTAATAATTAATTTGAATTTCAAATTTCAATTCAAGTTATTCACAGCAAAATCATTGTTACATTGAATATTTAACGTAAAAGAATTATTATTTAACACACCGTAACGCATGCGTCTGTCAGACGAAAGGAAATTGCGAATTCCGATCGGATCTGATCCGTTATGTATCCTGTGCGTTACAAATATGCAGCGATGGGAGACAAGTGTCTAGCGTAAATTGTTTTCCTCCAAGTGCAAAATGGAGGTAACAGCCAGCCAGGTAGAAACCAAACACACCCGTAATTAGACACGGAAAGACTTCAAACGATCCACCATTTCCATCTGAGTACAGTCTCACTCCCACTAAAACAAAATTTCAAAGAGTTCATGCAGCCACGCGTATTTGACACAAAATAAACATACCCTTAACCCTTCTTCAGGATGCTACAGGATGATATTCTAAAATAGACAACAGGTCCAATTTCTTTGTCATATTTTGTAATTATAATGTTGCTTGGGGAAAATTGGTTAGTTTGGTTAGCCGTGTGGTGCCGACTTAGAATAGCATCACCCTTATTCTACCGTGGGTGTTTTAGAAAGCAACTAAGGGATAAGTTCACCCAGGGGATGGGCGGTAGCGTTCCCTGTAAATGTAACATCTTGCACTGCGATCGCCAATCCGCCTGTCAAGCTTGGTGAATCCGCCTGCCAATAGGGGGAGACCCATGTCCAGCAGTGGACTATTGTTGCTGATGTATGTGCGTATCTATGGTTAGCCCCCTTTAAATATAGTCAGTATATTTCAATGTATATTTTTATCGTCAATGTTTTTGACGTAAGTACAATACCTACTTGTGTTCAAATAGTTCGTTGCGATGCACCCTAGCTACTCACTACATAGCATAAAATAAAGTCGCTTTTCGTTTGGTGTGGACAATTTAAATTTTAGATACGTTCACACTTATTTTGAAAACATAATCCGTACTACGTTGTGTGTGTGTGTATATATGTATGTATGTTTGTTACCTCTTCACGCTCAAACGGCTTGACCGATTTGGATGAAATTTGGAACACAGGTAGAATATAACCTGCAATAACACATAGGTAGATAGATAGATAGATAAAACGTTTATTGCATAAAATTACAACACACACATACATTCAACAAAGAACAAAACAGAAACAGTATTAGCATACATAGGTTATGTAGTAAATACACAATGTTAAACGCACATGTGTGCTGCAGTGATGCAAAGGGCCAAGGCTCAGTGCAAAAAATGCTTAAAGGAGGGCAGCACTGGTTTTCAGCCATTACCTCAGAGTGAACGTTGCGAGAGTGTATAATATGTATGTTTGAATATTTATGTAATGATAATGAATGATTAATGAAAAATCTATGATGTGTGCGTGGGAATACAATGAAGTGTAGCAAATAGTGTCCGAATTATGCAATACAATTTAGAATTACCATGGACAAGTAATTATTACCATGGGAAAATGAGTGGCAGCGGGTGAAACCGCTGGGCGGAAATCTAGTTTTCAATAAAAATAAGTAGTATCTATTCTATATTTTCTTTCAAAATTCAAAACTTTTAAATCCAATCAGATTCAAAATTAATACTTTTAGAATGTCAAATAAATAAATCTACTTTCCTTCCCTCGTCCACACTCTATAGAACAGAACTGTCCACCCGATTTTCCAGTCCAGCAGTCCTTATAATTGATTTTGATGGCAGGTGAAACACTGACAGTTTGAGGGTCAGTTTCTGTGACAGGTTGAATAAACCCGTCTGGATTAGTTTTGAGGACTTGATAGATTTTAGGTCTAAATAAAAATGTGGTTTTGTGGATGAAAATACTCGAATTGGAATTATTCATATGCAATGGACTGGCCACGCTATTGAATCGCCATACTAGAATCGGGGGACATTATCTACCACACTAAATTTTAATCATTAATTGTTTGGACATAGAGTTCATAATCACTCTTACCAGGTCGTAGTACAAGGATCTCAAGAAGGCAGCGCTAGTGTTCAATGCAATGACGTTTGACGAACTGTCAGACGGCGCCTACTAGTTATCTGTGGTCTGCAGTTTTATCGCGGTGAAAGTTACTTGCAGTTTTTTACTGTGTGCTATTTCTATCGTTAAATCAGATAAATTACATCAAAATTTGTTTAAAATTGGTGTAATGAAATATTGCGTACCTAATTAATCAACCAAAAGCAATAGTGGCGTCCAAATGCACAATTTTCCGCGACCGCCAAGCCGGCGGACTTTGTGGCTGAATAAAATCAACAGTAAATATTTAAATTCACTTAATTCAATAATCAAGAAAAAAAGTTTGTAACAACCGTTTCGAGCGTAAATTTTACGAAAACGATCGCCTGAATTCCTTGATTGCCCAGCCAACTTTATTTACGGCGGCAGAAATTAGCAGTGGTTTTCCAAATGGAAAAAGTAAGTAGATTTCTGTCTATATTCTTCTGTCTACTTTGGTCAGGGTATTAAATTCGTTTTTCATTCAAATCATCATCTTTGTTTCAAATAATAATATTTATTTTAAACAAAAGTACAAAAGTATGAAAAATAGGGATGTCCAAAAAATTATCGACTATCGATGTTTTGACAATGCCATAAAACACTACTTTAAAATACGGAATATAATGTGGTCAATTAGAAATTAACACTGCTTTACATATTTTAGTCTATTCCAGCCACTTTACAAATTAATGGTACCTACTAATTATTTATTTTTCTTTTAAGCTGCGGAAAATGACGAATATTCGACGATGAGTAACACCGCTGCTCTGCTACTATTCTATGATAAACTTTTCGACAGTGTACATTCCTCAAAAAGGAGCTTTGATGCAAGGGAAAAATGCGTACTCCTGTTGCAGTCAACAACGGCCACGTTGAGTTTTGGAGATGAAGATGCTATAAAGTTGTTAAAAATATGAAATACTTGCGTGACACATGATAGGCAAGGTAACCAAAAAATTATCACTGTTCCTTCCTTACGTAACTGGATCACAACCCTGGAGTCTTTGAGTAAATAATAATAATAATATATCATTTATTTCAGACTTTTGAAATCCATATTCTTTGTTAGTAACACTTAATTTTAATTGTTAGTAAAATTAAATTAAATTAAAAATAACTAAAACTACAAGTCTACTTTGAGGCACGTGATCCGGGCACAGTATGCGTCGTGATCCAGTGCCTCAGAATAGGTCCATCTGTCCGCTCAGCTATGGTAAGTAGGAGAGTGTTGGCGCTGCCCCGCACTCGCGTCATCAGGGAGGCAACTCGCTTACGCATGATGGCGTGGAACCCGTCTACTCCCCGCTCCGCGAACATTCCTGATGCGCTGCAGTAGCGTGGCAGCCCCAACAACGACCTAAACGCATTATTGTATAGGACTCGCAGGGCGCTCAGTGATTTTTGAGTATAGTTGATCCAAAGGCTGCAGGCATAAGAATAGATAATAATACTGCGTATAGAAACGAAACTCCTTTGTCTGGGCCCCAAAAGCCGCGCTTTAAATACCTACTTCCCCCCGCAGCCCGTAACGCCCCGCACTCTCCCGCGCTTTAAGTCGGGGCTGTCACGTGCCAATAATTTTATTCCAGACTAGCGGCCAGTCAAGCGATTGCGACCGCTGCTAACAGTTTTCCCGTGGGAACAAAATATTTACCCATTTTAAAGTCTTACCTTACCATTTTATTGTTAATAGGTAGGTACAGAATTTTAAAATAGGTGCAAAACATACCTACGATACGAATGTGCTTATTTATCATTATCAGCTAACAATGACTTAGGCACCTAGGTAGTTTAAATTAGAAAATGGAAACTAGGTACCTACGTAAGTAAAAATAGGAGTATACACAACAATTACGTATAATAACGAATGGTAGGTACCTAGGTATTTACTGTAAAATCATCACTTACCTTGGCTTATCTTTAGGCAAATAAAAAAAACTTAGATGCGGAGTCTTCCTCGCATCACTTTTGCAGCCATACACACCACAATAATTCGGCATTGCTAAATTTTTCACAAAAAATTAAAATTCGACCCGCACGACGAACGTTTCCGCGGCGAAGCGCACTCCCGACTGAATTGTTCTCTAAGAGACAGCCAGACGGATTGACCTTGAGCGCGTCTGGAGCGGGAGTGTCATCTCTATGTGATTTCTACTCTATGCTGCAGGTGTAAAAAGATTGGCAGTAAGCCCTAAAAAGCGTTACTTTTACTCTCTCTGAGCACTTTGCAAATCTTCGGATCATCATATTACTCCGCACTGCCAGCGCCCTGCGTTCCCTCTCAATATCCATGTGATCGCCCAGTGATGCGGTTACCCAGTGCCCCAGGTATTTAAACTCAGTAACCATCTTAAGAGGAGTTCCTTTGAGAGTGACCGGTGGTATATTCTGGTAGCATTTCGAACCCGCCTTGAACACTAGCAACTCACTCTTTTTCTCGTTATACCTGAGGCCGTGGACCTCCGCATACTTCTCACATATTTTGAGAAGTTTTCTCAGGCCAGCAATCG
The DNA here is from genome assembly GCA_027580185.1 of Tuta absoluta. Taxonomy (NCBI): domain Eukaryota; kingdom Metazoa; phylum Arthropoda; class Insecta; order Lepidoptera; family Gelechiidae; genus Tuta; species Tuta absoluta. The sequence goes on from JAQAHW010000003.1 coordinate 3,419,994, forward strand.
AAGGGCTCAGCAACACCATGTCGTCGGCGTAGCTAATGTTATTTATAAATTTACCGTCTATGGAACAGCCTACCATGGCGTTGCTGAGCTCCTCGACTAGCTGGTTCACATAAAATATGGGACTATTTAATTTAAATCTACGAAGTATTTCTTCAGAGATCTTTGGTTGTCAATTTCATTTTATATCATGTAAAAAAATCTTAGGCAAAGTATACTATTTTCCCACCAAAACATAAATGTGAACGTTGAAAGCCAAGTTCATCGTACAACCCACAAAAGTAGTGATATGTAAAATGGTTGCTATGTTGAGTAGACACTTCTGAAATTAATTTATTCAGGTATAGGATCGTTTAGCATTCATAAGTAAAATATAGCCAACTTCGATTCAACAATACCATAAAATTTGCCTTGGATAGTTTTAACATGCAAACAAATCTTAATGTAAGTTGTAATATTTAAAAGAAAATAAGACTGTGTTTCTTTTCAATAAAATAAATAAATGATTCTTATATTACACGCTTACCGCGTGTCTAGATATATATAACAGTTAATAAACGAATTAACAAATCTTACATAGTTTTATTTCAAGTTCACTAAGTGAACAGCGTGGTATGCATATCGATAGTAGTGGCACATCACTAGCAACACTAGCAGGTGGTAAGAGATAGCATTATATATACCTGTCTCTTTCTATGAGCACACTAGCGACATGCACTTGATATAATGGAACTATAATTAGCGTCTCCGCCTGTGATTGGTCCGATTCCTATCTGTACCCTAGTACATTATCTTATTCATCTGTGGGACTGGCGTTGTGAATCGATGTTCATTTGTTTCTTTTTAGTAGAGCGGATTTATTTGAATTCGTAATAAAGAATGTTTTTTTTTATAATACATCCGCATGTAGATGCAATACGATTTAAATCACGTTACATAGAATATTTTACTATTTACCTAATTAAATACCAATTATATACTTTGGCAGTTTATTATATTATTCGTCGCGATATATATCTTCCACTCCGCTACACACAAGTTCCCCCTCGACGTTTGAATAAACAAGTATCCATCACAAAAGCAAATTAAAATTCAAGATTTCATCCAAAATTCAAGCCTTCTGTTAACAAGACCTCAAGCCAATTATATCTTCCCGAATTTAGAGGGTTAATTTTAATGAGGTACAAGCGCCTGGTCTAATGCGAATGGTAAACATTTACTTATACAGGTTGACCAGATTCAGAAGGCTCATGATTACATGTACGACGGACGTCTATGAAGGTTCTTGTGAATTGGTTGGTTGTCTAAGGTAGGCTCCGCCAGTCAGCTGATTGTCTCTTGTGCAAATATTAAGATTTGTGTAAGGGGAGAGTATAATAGCTAAAAGCAAAGGTGAGATAATAATTCTTGTTTAAGTTCTAGTACTAATCTAGTACCTAAGTATTAGCTTAAAGGGTAGATAGATTTCATTGGCCTTAATTATTGTACTTATAACTCGATTGTAAGGCACTTAGGCATTAGGCTTAGGATAATAGGCTTGAGCCAGCGACTATATACCTATATCAATTATACAGTACGATTCACTGCTTTCTCTACTAACTAATTTATGGTATAATTTACAACATACTAAAAATACTTGCCACATATGTTTATTGTCAGACGGTATTTATCTTCTTACTATTTCTGCACCTTTTCGCCCTGTTGTGTACTATGGTTCATTATTCACTCATAAATGAAAAAAAGAAATTCAAAAATGTTAGCGCCCGCCGGGACTTATAGCCTATATAGTATGGCCAGCTTTTAATGTTTCAAAAATATTTTTGGCGTATAGTATTTGACCATTGGCCGAACCCAATGTATTATTTTGTGTCATTTGAGTATATGCTAAAATACTTTCGTTTGCAGTGGATTAAAACGACACAAACTGAGATTCTACCCTGTGTAAAATGTCAATACTGGTTGGTGTATTATTAAATATTAATAAAATTAAAAACACTTAAAAAACTACTTTAATAATCACTCGTCTGTAGCTTCACAATAATCATTGGTTTTGAATTTTAATGACACGAGATGGTAATATGCGTTTTACAGCCCAGATAACGCAATCGGACAAAAAATTATAAATTAAATAAAACATTGAAGGGTTTAATATCTAATCTACCTAGTATCTAAGATACAGGCAAGGCCTAGTTTAGATAGTAGCAAAATTGTACTAGATTATGAATACTACCTAGCTTTAAGTTTTGTTCTACGAAATTAGTTCATGTATCTAGTGCATAAGTAATTTTTCTTTTGCAATAAATAATTTAATATTATTATTATCTATCGCTATCTTTAAAAAACGAGTTAAGGAACATTATCTTTCTCTCTCAAATTAATCCGTAGCTGTATATATATATTCGTTTATATATGTATGTTTATATATATATTTATTATACCTTCATTTGTTATATATTTTAGATTAAAATTTAGATATATATTCTGTGCACGTCTTATCCGCATATCGTTTAATTCCATTACTCTTCCCTAGGTCTGCTGTAAGAAATTGCTTATTAGAGATAAGCAGTTGTGTCTGTATTCTTTATGTGTTTTTCTTTTTACTGTTCATGTGTTCAATAAATCGTAAATAAATAAATAAATTATAAATTATTATTAAAAGCGACACTAGAACTTTTTAAAGTTATGCCCTCACATAATGTCAGCCGTACTGGACTATAGCATTTTTGGACGGTATCGTAAAATACAGTCATAATGTATCTTATATTCTTACTTTAGAAATATGCAAAATTAATGAACTGTTATTTTCTCGCCTGATAAAAAGTCAAGCCGTTCCTCCATAAGCAATCCGGTCATTCGGCTTAATGAAACCGTATATCTTTCAGTGTGTAATTCAATTATACGGACCAATCACACAGGGCCGCCATAGCAGGTGCATTTTATACGCCGCCAAAGGAACCCTAACATTGCGTGTCAGTGGTACAAGTTAGAAGAAGAAGCACGTACCAACTTCAACCACTTACCCCTAAAAAAGCAACTCATTATCGGTGGTGAGATGCTGGTTTAGAATAGCACTACCCCAATTTCTTATAACCTGTCACTATAGTTATACACCACTTTTCTGAAACGGCCCTTAAATATTTGTCAGACGCGACGTGGCGATAGCGACTGTATTTTACAGCAGTCAACGCTCTGTCTACCTGTAATATGTGTATTGTAGACAAAAAAAATACGTTCTTCGCTCACCACTCCTCCAACCAGTGCTACGGTTGCTACGTTAGTTTTTACTTTTCTTCCTAATGTTGTACGGAGGCAACGTTGTTTTTTTTTTTTTTTTATTAATGATGGGTTTGCTCTTGACTCTAGTCTAGGTCATAGGACAGAGACAGAGTCTAAGATGGAGCGAGCTCACCCAGAAGAAGCCTGTTAAGGCACTGGCACTCCCACACACTGACGGAACGCAGCAAGCTACTTGGCGCCAGACTTCGGTGGGATGGTGGTCGCGAGCCAGGCGGCTCCTTACGGAGCCTTCCACCGCTTGGTGGGATCGTTCAGCCGGACTTATCCACAGGCAAGCCTGTGTTGCCGTTGCCCGGGGTGGACCGCTAGGAGGTAGACCCCATACCACCCCAAAAACATAACAAATATGAAGTCTTATCTTATCTTTTAAACTTTATGTCAATGTTTAAAAAAATATCTAAAAAGCATTATTGATAAATGCTATAAGCTCCTAACTTTTCTTACAATCAGTCTGGAAACAGTCATTTATACTTGACCGTGGCCATTCACGCAGCCTAAGTAAAATTTTACGCCGCATCTTATTATTTAAACTCAATTGCATCTATGCTAAAGAAATCGCTGTCGCTTAAGCCTCTGACTTCCCCCACGATCGGCCAGGGAACATAAATCCTGGGGCCCTCTAGACTTCACCGCGGCCATTAACGCGGCCCGAGTTAGATTTTATGCCGCCGAGAATAGAGTAAACAAACAAGGAACCAGAACGAATGCTCCTTCATATTTGGTGCAGTGAGACTTTCGGGCTTTGAAGGAAAATAGCGGTAGTTAGCGCGGAGTTTGGTATGCTCTACAAACTTTCATAGAGTTGCATTATTCGGCTTTTAGCAACTATTTGCAATTTATGTTGGTGTACAAATAATTTTCGTTTCCAGTTTTATCAAGTCAAACTTATATTGACATTAATAGGGGGCTTCAACGCATTACTTTGTCGGTAAAGTTATACGATGTTATTACAATAAAAAACTTAAACAGTATCTAAGTCGTTCGACAACATCGAATTGTTTGGTATTTTTTTTAAATAGCGTCTTAATTATAATAACACGGATAAATTTTAAATAAATGTGCAGTTATAATTTTAAAATAATAAATTCTTTCTACGCCACCAAGACTTTCGAAAATCGCCGCGAAAAATCAAGCCATCATTTTTTATTCAAATACATCCAAGTTACGTTCACCATAGCATCAGCTGTTTACAACTTCATACACGAGATAACTCTCCGCGTCCCCGGGTTGTAGTTTCGCGAAATCACTGCGCATAAAATAAAAAACACACAAGAGACAACACGCATAACAGTCTCGTCTGCCATAGCAGTCTGCTATAGCAGTCGTTGTCGTTGCGGGCCGGGGTTGGGCACACCTGATGCTGGATTTATCACCGGGGGTCATGATTGAAACCCACTGGGACGAGTTTGACACCTGCACTCCGCATTTCAGTTGTTTTAATTTGCAATAAACAATAGAGGGTAATGCAGATCGGGATTTGAATGAACTTTTATTTGGAAGTAAATATAGTGAGGGAATTTTACTAACTTACATATATCACGCTTATATCCCTTGCGGGGTAGGCAGAGAGTAAACGGACATTTACACAACGTCTGCGAATATTTGAGGGTCATTCAGAAAATTTTGTAGTGACAGGTTCTCAGCCCATCGCCTAAAACTGCAATGCACATGTAACCCTCGAATCCCTTAGTCGGGTCTTACGATACCCACGGGAAGGAAATGGGGTGATGCTATACTAAGCCGGCATCACAAGGCATTTGAGGATGCCACTGTTACTTATTAGAGATGCGTACCGACTAGTCGGGAAAGCCAAAAAAATGTGTATCGCCATAGTGACAGGTTGTCAGCCCATCGCCTAAAATTGCAATACACACCCTCGGTCCCTCTTACGACTCCCAAGAGAATGAAATGGGGTGATGCTTTTCTAAGCCGGCATCACACGGCAATTAAATAAAACTGGTGATAAATATGTTTGAATTGACACCATAACTATTTAGTGGTAGAAGAAGCTCTATACTCGCGCAACAGTAACTCCCAAACGTTGCTAAATGTGACCGAAGTAAAGGACCTAGTGACACGAGTAACGAATTCATTTTATACTATTTAGTGATTTACTGAGTCATCTCATCATGTGTTCGCACTTTCTTTTACTTGAACATAAACCATCAACAACAGCTAAAAAGATTCTGATTACGACAGAACAATAAATAAATTAAATAAATATCCTGGACATTTCACACAGCACCATCTAGTCCCAAACTAAGCAAAGCTTGTACTATGGGAACGAGATAGCTGATATTTATACTTAAATACTTTTTTTTGTAAATAAATACATATAATAAATAGAAACACCCAGACTAAACACAAATATCTGAAACAGACATTTGTGAGTTGTGGGGATCGAACCCACGACTCTCGGCGTAGCAGGCAGGGGTACTAGCCGCTACGCCATCGGGCCAGTCAAAATACTTCCATAACCACAAACTATTTTTGCCTATTAAAACCGAGAAATCCAATAAGAAACTGACAGAGACCACCATAGTACCGCAAAAGTATATTTCATGATTGTGAGCTTCAAAATGAAATGAACAAAAGTATTCTTGAACAATGGCCCGGTCGTGAACGTCATCCTTTTGAAAAAGAGATGGCTGGAGATGGCCAGGTTTAATATACTGCGCGCTATATTATATCTTGTTCTGTTTCGAGTTGAGATGGAATGAAAGGTAATACTGAAAATTGAAAATTCTAATCGCTAGATTTTAGTAAAAGAATTTTTTTTTATGTAAGTATCTTGTTCTGTGCCCTACTGCTGGGCAAAAGCCTATCTTTTGCGCCACTCTGCTTGTTTTTTTTTCCAAAAAATTGCCGACTAGCTGATTTGAGTTACTATGAATACTCAAATATTATTGCCAAATTTCAACCTATGTTTTTTGGGGAACTTTGTTCCTTACCACCAGCCCGTCATAAAATTTAAATATTGGGCGCTAGTAAAATTTCACCCTATATAAATTCCCTTTCCACAATGTTCCGTACCTAAACTTACCTTAGAAAAGCATATAAAGTAAAATAAACTTATCGCTCGCACGAAGCAAAATTCATTCGCACAACGGCCACAAACCGATTAACTTCAGGCCCTTAACTGAAGGGCGATAACCCTTAAATGCTAATAGGTAGGACCTTACAAAGAACACAATGCGGCCAAATCTCAACGGCTGATACGGCAATAGGTTTCGTTTGTTCAGGTATGCGATTAAAATTGGCCGGGTTGCCCCTTGCATAAATATTGCAGGATATGTCTTTGAGGGTTGAAGGCAGGTGGGAATTAATGACCTCTTTGTATGAGGACGAGAAATGTTTAGCAATGAAGTAGCGTATATTGGTTCCCTCTTACGGCTTGGCTGCTATAAAACATATAAGTTCAAACATTTTTAGACTCTAAGTGGAATAAATTTTATGTAAGATGTATGTATCCTCCAGTGTCTACTTACGCATAAAATACTATAAAAACTGCATGTACTAATAACTAATTAAAGTTTAAAGTTAAATAAACTTTTGCTTAAATCCTTCTAAATATACTGTTCACTGCGACACGTATCAAGCTGTAGTTGGACAAAAATTAAACGTAGAGAAAGAAACCTTTACAAAACAATAAACATTGCAGAACCCTGTTACTTATTTATTCATTTTAACTTTATTGTAAACTTCACAGCTCGAACATCGAAAATAACATTTTGTAGTTAAAAACTAAAACACCCAATTACGAAGTTAACAAATCACAATCATTAATAAGATTAATTTAGTAAATCTACACATTTAGAAGGAATCTCTAAATGTGTAGATTTACTCCCTCAAATGTTTGTCAGACGTGGCGTAAATAGTAATTTTTTCGGCCGTTTATGCTCTGCCTACCCCTCAAGGGATATAGCCGTGATATTTGTATGTATGTATGTAGAAGGAAAAAGATGAAACAATACTTTTAACATGAATAAATATACAATTCAATTTCAAGTGCAATGTTTATAGATGTTTTGTATGTGTCAGAAAACTAATAAACCATTATTCATTATAACTTTCTGTGAATGTGTATTTAAAAAAACGAAATCTTAGCTGCTAAAAAAATACTTGATGATATAAAAGCCTCATAAAAGACCAAATGAAACTTCTACACTGACGCGGAGAAAATGTAAACACCTGTCTTGATTTTACGGCGCAATTCTCGCGTTAATGCTTTTTCTGTCGTATACCTGTCACTATTAAAACTCTATTTCTCTGCCCGTAAATTATGTTACCCGTGAACATTAAACGTTGAAGATATTTTGGTTCAGATTTTATCAACGATACATCATGGCCAATTAAAAACCTTTTTTGGAAATGGATAAATTGAATTAAATCCAAGTACTTCTAATTATTGAATTTGGATCATATAACTTAGATTCGCCTAAAATCTAATCTTAAAATACCTTCTTTTTGTTCTGGACTCTTCAATATTCTAACCCCGGGGCCTTAAAATCTACACCTGACTGTTTGGTGGGGAATCTACCGTGGCTAGCTTGGTGGGGAGAAATTCACTTTATAATAACCTCTGAGACTTTTATAATAACAAAAGACTTAAGTCCACAAATTGTCTAGACGATATCAAATTTATATACTCGTACCTAACTACGAATAGCCTTTTAATTATTCAATATTTCTTTAGCCTCCCATCTGGGCGACATGTAGAAAACAACATGTCTAGCTCAAAATAATAATAATAAGTTTAGAGAGCAGGTACTGAAGAATACTCGTACTCAGATAATACATACATACATACATACATATATCACGCCTATAGTCCCTTTCGGGGTAGGCAGAGCATAAATGGCCGTGAAAAACGGTAATTTACGCCACGTCTGACAAAAGTTCGAGGGTCAATCAGATAACTGTGTATCACTATAGTGACAGGTTGTCAGCCCATCGCCTAAAATTGCAATACACACCCTCGAGTCCCTTAGTCGCTTCTTACGACACCCACGGGCAAGAAATGGGGTGATGCTATTCTAAGCCGGCATCACACGGGGTAATACACGTACTCAGAAACCTTAGATGCTTTTATTTGGTTGTCATCCTTAAAAGAAATACCGTTAAATTTCTAATACAACGAATGCCTACAAGTTCTACAGCGACAACGATTAACCAGAAAAGATTAAAAAAGTAGAAATCTTCAACTTTTCCTTCCTTTCATTCGCTTTATCTGCAAATGAAAGCGAGTGTCAATAGAACGCTATCAATTCTGCTCACGAATTTACCACCCAAATTAAGAACACGTAAAAAACAAAACAGAATCGGTTACCCACAGAAAAAACGGATCGGAAACTCGATTCACTGTATTTTTCGTCTCGTTTCCTTACATAGACTAGAAAATTTAAGACGTTGCTTGGAGAAAATACTCTCCACAAGATTTATTTTATACATACATATATCACGCCTATAATCTCTTGCGGGGTAGGCAGAGCGTAAACGGCCGCAAATAACGGATATTTACGCCACGTGTGACAAATATTTGAGGATCATTCGAAAAATTGTGTATCGCCATAGTGACTTAGTCGCCTCTTACGACTTCTACGGGCAAGAAATGGGGTGATGCTAATCTAAGCCGGCACCACACGGCAATATGGATTTATTCAATTGAAGATTTGGAAAACTAGGGAAATATAATTGGGTTCTCCTACTTGATCATATCAGCCATCAAATCTTTATTCACATCTTTCTATGTTACTCCGATCCCTTTTAAAAAAAAAAACATTAAATCCATTTATTTTCCACATAAACAGAACAACAAAATAGGTAGGTACAGGGTGGTCATACATATTCTACATATCGGCACGATGAAATAAATACAATTATTTCTTCCCATGTGTAAAGATCAATTTTCTTCACTTGGGAAAATAGAGCGATGGAAACTACGTCTTGCCATCTTACACAGTCTCCAAGATTCCCAGTCTACGCCTCCCCCTTATTTTAGTTCTGCAGTCGAGTCACGTGGACGAGAGTGCCGTGATTTCGGCAAAGTAAATAACACTCGGCCAATAGCCACTTAAATACCGGTTTCAATTGTTTGCTGCAAGTAAGGCGGTGTTTTGTCACTGAACTGTGAAATTGTGTATAGTTGGCAGTGGAGAAAACTGCTTTTTCCGCCTTAGTACTAAAAATAAATAATTGAAGATAACTAGATGGATTGACTAGAATTTAACATCTCAGTCTGATGGTAATTGGCACGTAGGAATGGAAATTTCCTCACATGTATTAACCCCAGGTTCCCGGAGTTCCGTATGTAATTTTTTATTTGTTCCCATTTTGGAAACTTCTTTACATTTTCATCTAATATTTTAAAGGATATTTAGGTTGAGGTTGCTTTAATATATTATTTACATATATACATACACATATCACGCCTTTATCCCTAACGGAGTAGGCAGAGTATTAATACAGTTGCTTTCGCCACGTGTGACAAATATTTAAGCTCCGTTTCAGAAAAGTCGTGCATCACTCTAGAGACATATTGTCAGTTTGTCGCCTTAAATTGTGATACACATGAATCCCAAGAGTCCCTTAGTCGCCTCTTACGACACCCACGGGAAAGGAATGGGGTGATGATATTCTAAGCCGGCATCACACGGTTATACATATTTTTCAGTCAGTTTTTACTCACTACATACCAGCAATTATATATATTACACATTACTGTTACTCACTTCTGATAGTCTACGTTAAAGACTAATTAGGAGTATAAAGGCTTATTTTAAATTATACGTTAATTTAGAAAGCAAAATTACAAAAAGACTAATTCTAACTAACTAAAAGTTAACTGTCGCTTCTCATTTCCTTATTCACTTGACATTCCTATATTCTAATTCCCAGTGGAATAAAAACCCTGTTGGAGTTGCAACGTTGCAGCGGAAAGTGCACGCTCCGGCGAACGTAATTAGTGTGAAATTCGCTTAGCCGGAGCCAATTTGCCGAGTTCGCTTGTTAGCCAGTCCCGGGCGCCGCTGTGATGTCAGTGTTTAGGTTTTTTTAACAGCTAAAGGTTTAGGACATTTTTTACTATAGAAAAGGGTAGTGGGTTCGATCCCCACAAGACACAATATTTTGTGAAGTCATGTTCAGATTTTTGTGTTTAGTCTGGGTGTTATCTATTTATAATATTATGTACTTACCTATTTATTAACAAAAAAAATATATAAGCAGTTATCGAATTCCCATAGAAGCTTTGCATAGTTTGGAGCTAGATGGCGCTGTGTGAGTTGTCCAAGATATTTGACATTATTATTTGGAAATATCAAAATTGCCGTATGATGCTGACTTCGTTTAGCATCACCCCATTGCTTACCCGTGGGAGTCGTAAGAGGCGACTAAGGGACTCAAGGGTGTGTATTGCAATTTTAGGCGATGGGCTGTCAACCTGTATCTATGGCAATACACAATTTTCCGAATAAATATTTGTCAGAGTTGGCGTAAATGTCAGTTTTTGCGGCCGTTCACGCTCTGCCTACCCCGCAAGGGATTATAGGCGTGATGTGTGTTTGTATGTATGAAAGCACCCTAGGTATGATATCGTTACATCCAAGGTAAACTAACAAATCTGCAATATGTATCTTGAAAGATTCGGAACTTTGACTAAGTGTATTAAATTTTAAAGTGGTATTTTCAAATTTGACAGATTCGCAACTTTACAATAGATGTGTTAATAATAAATGATAAAGATATCAACTTATACTGTTCATCTTTATATATATATCGAAAACCAGTTAAAATTGATCCCTAAAAACTTGAGGTGCTGCTGAAATACCAGGCAAATTTGTCAAAAAGAAAAATTATCTTCAGAATATATTGATGATAATAGTTAGGTACTCACCAAGGTTATTGTCTGGTTTCTCCATACTTCTTTTGTCTCAGTACTCTTGGCCGTCAGATTTTCTGTAGAGTTTTTCCATAGACAATTCTTCCACCTGACTCTCTGATAAGTGCAAATGTCAAACTTCGGCACAGAGCACTTCCTTGACTTCCACTTCCGGTGCTGCCAGACATTTCTACTGTCCATGGAAACATCGTGAGACATCACAACAGACTATTCTTCATTTGGCTGCAAACAAGGCTCGAAGTGGAAAGACCATCGTTTCATTACCACGATAGTTGCCCCGCAGTATATCAAACCGAGACAGTTATGGCGCAGAGGGCTTTCCAAAAACGCACCACCCGAGAATCGAACCGCGATCTAAATTAGATGCCGTTATTAATGGACGAAAAACACGATTTTTTAATGGTCTGCCACGTGATTAAAAGTATAATTTAACGACTCATTTGCCATAGAAAAGTTTATTTTAAAATTCAAATGGAAGCCATCTTTTAATTTTGATTAATTTTTATTTTGTTGGACATCATTAAAAACTGTGCACAAGTAGATACGTACCTTTCTAAGATGCCTTATCATGGTGCACCTTCTGTGTAAAAAAAAAACAAAATCCCGTTTATTAAACATCACAAGGAGTTACAAAAAGGGTATAACAAGCCGAAAGGTGGTTAAAGTACTAATGAAACTGAACAACTTTCCCCAAGGAACGTTAGTCGAAATATAAAAGAAAATGGATGTCCCAAAGTAAATTAACCAGCTGATCGCTCATTTTGTATGGGAGGTCAAATTCCCAAACACGTTGTTCAGTTTCATGATTATGTCAACCTGCTTTCGGCTTGTTAAACCATTTTTGTAAATCCCTCCATACACAAACCAAATCGGCCATAGAGTAATGCATGAACAGATATGACACGGCCAGAAGACTCACCGACACAAGTTTTCGACAGTAGCAAATTAAAATGGCGGCCACTCGTGCGTGGCCGTAACCGCTGAAATCATCCGACGACGCACCGGTAGGGAAGGGAAAATACTGATTTAAAAGATTCAAACCAGACATTGATCTGACGCTTATTCATACACATCAATGAGACCTCGAACGACCCAATGAACCCTTTTGTCAGACCCTCGAAGTTTATTAGTAGGCTTTTGACGTGGTTGTGTAAAGGTAACGTCGATATTTGTGTATAAAAAAATACAGTAGGTAACGATGACAGACAGGTAAGGTATCGATATTTATGTAAAAAAAATACTGTAGGAAATGGTTTTCTAATGTCACAGATGGCTGCCATTCATCACCATCTATCATGTGGACTATCAAACGAATGTTAAAATTGGATATAAAGTGATATTTTGACTAATAGCAGCTGAAATACACAAGATGAGGTAAGTACTTACTTAGTGCATAATGTCACAAATATAACATCTGAAATTCTGTTTACATTGGCCCTATTCTTGAAATGAAATGAAACTAACTTTACTCAATATAGGATAGTATTATTATTGGCCCCATTCAAAATAGTGACTCAATCAATGAGTCGCCTCTTCCCAGCACTAGCACGAAACATCCCGAGCGAGCGGCGTAATCTCTTCAGCACGTGATCGGAGTGCATATGTGGTGACATGTCACCTTTATCTGTGAAAAATTGAGGTTCAAGAGCCAGATCGCTCACTGAATTTCAGGGTACGTTTTGTGGGTTTGTAAACTAGAGGAGTTTGTTTGTGAAACCAAATGAAAGAAATGTATAACTTGAGATTAGGTTAGGCTAACCTTTTTATTATTGGTTTCGACCTCATAAATGCTTTAAGCTAAGTACTACTTCATATTACGATCCACTTGAATGTTATTTAAATTATAGGAAATTTTGTTGAAGTAGTTATGTAGTTCATATAGTCTCAGACGAAATACGTATTTTAAAAGACATTTTATGTAGAGGCTATTTCCTAAACACTATAATTATGATTTTATCAACCGGCTCTATTCTAAACACGCTTCGTTGTAACTAAACTTAAAAGCAAATTACTCTATGAAAAACATCATTATTCTTAATCTTTGCCCATAAGGGTCGCCCCACACTTGCGTGACAGTATTAATAATCGCTGTTCAAATAACGGGTGTGTTGAAAATCTATGAGACTATACGTCATCGTTTGTTATTCATCGCGAGGACGACGTGAAATTTGGGAATCACCCTGTTTGATACGGAATTATCCGTCCATTATAGTAATTGGGAACATGAAAATATAATGTGTTGCTGTCAAAAGTTGAAGTGAAGACGTGGCGATGTCTTGTTACTTTTTATTTGGTATGCAAACATCATGCTTTAATAGTTAATGTATTAAAGTGGTTTCAAATATTTGTACATATTATTAATATACTTGCTGCTACGAGTATTTAATGCTCTCGCCTATAAAACATTTGAATTAATAGGTACACAGGTTTCGGCTACCTAGATTCTTAATAATAATAAAAAACCGGCCAAATGCGAGTCGGACTTGCACTGAGGGTTTCGTAACATGCACATTAATCCCTTTTATTTGATACCCCACTTGAACTACTGACCTCAATTTTAAAGTTTTGTTCTTCTTCGACCCCTAAATAAACATATTAAAAAATATATATATTTTTAGGGTTAAATTAACACCTTTTGGATGTTAATTATCTTAAGAGGGTCAAAATCACATGATTTATACAGTATCCACGGCCGTATTTTCTACCGTCAAGTAAGGAGTTTGAATTTTTTACGTCTACAAGCGACCGTAAACATAGGCATATGGTTTTTTTATAACTCGATATCTCCACGCGTGCTAAAGATACAGGGTCTTGACAGACAGACAGACGGGCGGACAATAAAGTGATCCTATAAGGGTCCGATTTTTTCTTTTGAAGTTAGAGACTCTAAATTCTTTGCTTCCTTTTCTGACTAAACTCTAATCTAATTATTCAATTCCGCCCAGAGTCCCATAGTGTTACCACTTAAGCAAAGTCGGACTAAAACTCAATATTTCATCATTATTTTATGATAAAAGATAAAAATCTTTAATGTAAGTGTCAATATCGTCTGGCCCGCACTTACCGCGTCTAGACGGGGGACCATCAGTAGATAGATTAGATGGTAAATACACATCTGTTCCCATCAAGTGTGCGTCGACCTTTGTTTTTATTTATTATTATTTTATTAAATCTTTGTTGCAAATTTTGCATTTTTTACAACTTATACTTCTTATTCTAAGTAACTGTGTGAAAAAACCTGTGTAAGGTTTTTGTGTTTCTGATAACGCAATATTTGCAGAATGATTAATTACAATAATTTAAAGTAAAATAAATAAATAGCATCACCCTAATTACTTTCCCGTGGGTGTCGTAAGAGGCGACTAAGGGACTCGAGGGTTGAATGTGTACATATAAATTTCGGGCTGACAACCTGTCAATATGACGATACACAATTTTCTGAATGACCCATAAATATTTGCGTGACGTGGTGTAAATGTCCGTTACCATTCTGCCTACCCCGCAAGGGTTAAGGTGTAGATGTTTGACACGGAAGGTAGCTCAAACATTTGGTTTACCATTTCATCATGTAAAATAACGCATGTAAATAACACCTTTTGAAATATTGTCTTTAATTTTAAACAAATGTCGTTTACTGGTGGTGGCGGCGTAACGGAACATACCGTGTGATTAACCTGGCCTGCCCCGAGGCAGTGCTTTTTTTATCCCGCCTGAGCCGGTTTTCTATAAGGACAACACAACAGTAGTGTAAAAAAAAATTGGATGATGAGGTCAATAATTAATTATACTATCCTAGATTGAATAAAGTTAATTTCATTTTATTTTAGCTTGTGTTTTGATTGGTTAGCGATCGTTACACGACTCCCTTAAAATAGTTTCTTATTCCTTTGAACACTGTGTAAAAATAATACAAACAAATTAGGTGCTCAGGTTACACTTCAATCACGGTTGAGGCCAAACAATGGCCCACGGGCGATTTCCACAAAAACCTATATTTCACTCTGACTGCAACAGTAGCTAGTGGTTATTGGGACCAAAGACTGGCAGGTTTATGGCTATTGAATTAATTTGAGTGATTTATTGGCTGCAAAAAATTGTGTTATGGTATGAATTTGTGGAATAATGTTAGGACTTGTTAACCTATGATGTGTTTTTATACGTTGTCAAGATATTTATGTGCATGCTACTCGTAGGTGTATGTGTGTATAGTTGACTAGCGGCCTGCCGAGCGGTTTCACCCGCTGCTAAACGTTTTCCCGCGGGAATAAGACGTTTTATTGTAGCCTATGTCCAAATGTAGGATTTACCCTTAATGGGATAGAGGATACCCAATCATTGCATTCTTTATGGGATCAATGTAATTCTGGTACATAAGGACCAAAATTCAATCCTTATGTCTTATGAAAGGTTAAATGACAAAAGCTTTTTTTCAATCGGTCCACTTGTGTCGAAGCCTATTGACTTAAAAAAAAAAAACAATCAAATCTTTCCTCGTTATAATATTAGTGTAAGGGTATCTATTAGACGTGGAAGTCATCGTTTCAAGATTTCAAACCAAGTATTTTATGATTATTTAGGGGGGGGGGATGTTTTTAATATCAATAATTATACATATATCCCTTGCGTGGTAGGCAGAACGTAAACAGCTAAAACTATTAAACGATCAATAATTATGTTGCATACAAATTAGTTTTAAAGTTAGCTACGCCAGACGTGAACGTGCGAAAAAGAAAGTTACGTGAGTAAGCGTAAAAGCTGAACTTTGACTTAATTTTTGACTATCACCATGAACAGTTGTTAAAACTTCCTTTGCTAAGAAGCTTACAATGTTTTCTACTGTGTATACTAAATCGCATCCATGATTGTAAAGGTTAATGATTACATGGCGCCGAGATTCGAAAGGAGCCAATTATGGAGGCGTGCGCCCCGAAACAGTCATTAATAGAGATAGTCTGCAGTTTCAGTAGGTCTACCCCAAATGATAATACCCTATTTTCTTAAGAAGAATTTCATTCAGTTCTAAAACAAATTAGGTTAGTATTTGCAGGATCAAAAAGTTACTATAGTTAGTTTATATAATACAAGTTACAGTTCTTCGTGTGATGCCGGCTTAGAATAGCATCACCCTATCCCACGGATGTCGTGAGAGCCAACTAAGGAACTCGAACTAAAACTAAACTTGCAATATAGTTACAAGTATATTGCAAGTTAAGGCGATGGGCTGACAATCTGTCACTATGGTGATACACAGTTTTCAGAATGGCTCTCAATCAATAAATAAATATCCTGGACATTTCACACAGCGCCATCTAGCTCTAAACTAAGTAAAGCTTGTACTATGGGAATTAGATAGCCGATATTAATACTTATATACTATTTTTTTAATAAATACACATACTACATACACCCAGACTACACACAAATATCTAAAAATGATTTAACAAATATTTGTGCCTTGTGAGGATCGAACCCACGACTTTTGACATAGCAGGCAGGGGTACTGTCCGCTACACCATCGGTTCAGTCAAAAATCAATGTTTGTCAGAGGTGGCATAAATGTCCGTTTTACGGCTGTTTAAGCTCTGCTTTAGACGTCATATATGTATGTATGTACTACAGTGCACTGGGAAGGTTGTGTATGTATGAAAGGTCTACGAATAGAGTGTGACTTTGAACGCGAAAGCCTCGTTCATCTATCAAATTACATCCTCTAACTTGTAATCGAATTACTCGCACTGTAAATTGAACCCGGACACCTGAATCACAGATCGTCCAATTGATCCCGGAGCAAACATCCTGACGTCCAGAAGCGTTATGTTTCTGTGAGTAAGGACACTTACAAACTGCGATCCGATCTAGGGATCGTTACTATCAGTAGAACCTCAATTTACCGGAAAAGGAATAAATCAACACACACAAAGTGTCGGGGAGTGTGCTCAAGAGCTTCACGACCTTGTTCCACCAGATCCCTTCTACCATCGGACATCCAGACGCACCGCCGGATACCATCCATACTTGGTTGCCATTCCACCAATCCGGACTAAGCGCTTTCAGTCATCATCGCACTGCTAAAGAGTGGAACTCACTACCTGCGTCTGTGTTTCCAAACGCATACAACCCTAATCTCTTCAAAGTAAGAGTGAACAGGCTTCTTCTGGGTGAGCTCGCTCCATCTTAGACCCTGTCTATGTCCTATGACCTAGACTAGAGTCAAGAGCAAACCCATATTTAATAAAAAAAAAGTACAAGAGCAGTGCGGCGCTAAAAAGAAAGATATTTTCCCAAGGAAATTTATGAGTTTCCAAATCAGTTTTTTATCCCCTCTATAATATTACCAATCAGCTGATTTGGGTTACTTATTAGGTCCGCTTTTATTCATATTTCAAACGTTATTCCTTGCAAAGCTATTCAGATGTATGTGCTGATCTTTGTTTGAAATATCTTTATCATGACAGGCACAATAATGCATTTTTTTACAGATAGTTGCTAGCTAATCGTGTCGTTGGATCACTATATAAGTAAATGTCTTGATTATAACCTGATAACCGGATTTCGGCAGTTAAAACTAGTTAGAATCAGTTAGCTTTGGACGTCTGGTTTTAAGTTTGGACTGTACGTTTGATTGGCGATATTTGAGTTGAGTTGTCGAGTTACAGATGTTAATTTTGTTGTACTTTGGAGTTTGATATTTCCGATGTTTAGGTATCTACTCACTATAATCATAAGTATGATACATTGGTAGGTATTACCCTTTTTTTCTGTAAGCCTAATCTTGAGATCACAATAAATTTATATTCATCAGATATGCTTACTCAGATTTTACGCTGCACTGACGTACTTATGAGCACAAATGCCATTCTAAATAGCCAACAGATGTTTTCAGTAGATTAAAAACTATTTGCTAAAACAGTCTTAATAAAAATATTCGCCGTACTTCGTATATAAACACAAATGTTCAAAGCCGATAAGCCACCCTATAAAACTCTCTCACACTGCCATACAAATATACATTGGATGTCATTGATTTACCACTGTTGACACTAGTAAAAGTTATGGCCTTGTATGGATTCATGCATGGTCTGCATGGTTTGTCGTGCCAAAACCGTTTTGTTTGAACTGTGTATATCGGTGCGTTTGTCAGTAGGGTTGCCAATGTTGCATTTAATGGTCCCTAGACCATTAAATGCAACATCAAAGCCTGCATACAAATATGCATAAAAGGAGCTTGAAATATGTACGAAAACTTGCAAAATATGCAAGATAAAAAAAAGTTTTAGGTAAAAAAAACAACATTTTTTTCACCTAAACTTAACAATTAAGAATACTTCCGTCATACGAAAATGATGCTGGGTAGTACAGATATTCAGGAAGACCCGTTTTTTTTTTCATGAGGACCGCCAAAATTTTTTTTATAGATGAATGAGTGTACTCGCCAACAATGAGAACAATGTTAGCAAAACATGCGAAAGAGACGGGAGGGGAACGAAAAAAGCGCCCTGCGTTCGAAAATTATTTAAAATGTGTCAAAAATATATGCTTTATAACAAGATTTTGCTAGCTGCAATGAAAAAAATGTAAAGAGCTAAAACATGCAAATGCAAATTCAAATAATCCAGTCTCTAGTTATCAATAAACAGTTCGAAAATAGAAACAAATTTAAGTGTCACTTTCGCGACATCGGAAGTTGAAACTTGAAAGTTCTCGAATGTGTTCCGTCAATAAAATAAATCATTTTTTTAAATAGAAGATATGACGTGTCACCGTTAAATTCCGTATAATTTTTACTGACAACAATTTTTATAATAAAAAAAAAGAAATACCACACTACACATACTCAGATACTTCTACGTAAAAATCCTAGAATACGTCTATTTCGATTTACTATTCCTAATCTGACATCCCTAAATGAAACGCTTTAGACCAGAATGGTACGTACTACCCGTATGTAGCTATACGGTTTGTGCGTTTAAATTTACACCAAGTCGTAAATTAATATTTGTTATTGATTTCAGGCGAAGATGCAAACTGTTTGAGCATGTTAACCTTCTGGTATTGGTGTTTCCTGAGTCTATGATTGGTACATAATGTTAAACACATGTCGTTGTCTACGCACAAACTACAAAACAGATTAACTCCAAATTTTATTTTAGATTAAAATTAAAATGCACTAACAAACAATCGTCTCGATTACACGTTACCGTCGAAAATGGCTAACTAAAAATAGCACTGTCACCTTCCACATTATATAAGTTAAGAAAAGGATAAAAGATGTCATAAACTATTTTAGTCATGTCATGTCCTAATTAGTCTATGATTTTCGCGCCATTTCGCAGATTTCCTTGTATGTTTACCCGGCTTATTTTTTATCGACGCCTTATTTTACAGAAAGTGACAGTGCTATTTTCAGTAAGAGATTTTAGTCGGTAACATGGAATTGAGACTAATATATTCTATTCTATACGTAATTTCTTCTATTTAAAATGTTGTTTTATGCTTTGAATAGCAAGTTATCTAAATCGCTATATATTTTTGTTTCAGGTATGTACGAGATACGAACAAATATTTCACCAAATGGTGCAAGAATAGCAGGTAAAGTTTCTAGTCTTTAGTTAAGAGTTATAGTAGAAGAACAATCGCTGCTAAAGGGTAATCATACAGGTAGATGGCGTTGTGTAGAATGTCCAACATGTTTATTATTATTTATTTACCTAATATATCGATCAATCACTACATCTACCTAGGCTTCTTATATTTAGTACTAAGACATTTTATTTCCCAGACGCGAAAAGTCAAACACCGTTCGGCGATGTCCGACACAAGATTAATGCGGCCGTTAACGGCGGGAAAATAAATGTTTGATGGAAATACGCCGCCTGCGAGTCTCGGACGCGATTGGACTCGGTGACTTATTTTGAGTTATCTATTGCTGAAATATGGCTAGAACAGTGAGAAAATTAAGCTTGTCATGTTTATGTACATGTATGTAAAACATGCCTTATAATTGCTTATAATAACTTTTCCATATTTCTCTCGCACTTATGGATGTCGTAAAAAGCAATTATCCTGCATTAAATTTACATTACAATTACAACACCCTCCAGTAGTCCTTCTACTGGAGGGTGTTGTATTTGTAACGTCCACCAGTGGACGATGATAGGAAAGTTTCTATATTTACAGTGACAATTCCAAACAGTCATTATAAAAAACGAGTTCCAAACTAAACTCGCAAAAAGATGAATCCCATTCAAATTTTTATACTTTTACAACTTCAGGCCGTGCTTAGAACAATCAAAACACCGCCAAAACACTTACCAAGTCAATTTAATTCTTATCAGCTTACAATAAGACTTTTACCCTAGCTACCTAACAACAAAAACAACTTTGTACATCTCTGTGTTGAGAAGTAGGGTAAGAAAGCAAGGAGTCATAGTCGATGGTGAAAATTTATTTAAATCAGTTTAGCGGAGTGCGGGTTATGGCGCGACGGCGGACTACTGGCGCCATCTACATGCAAATCGGGGAGGGTTACCCGCCGCTTTCGGAGGAGGTTTTTTTCAACACATCGACTGCCTTGCCTTGGCCCTAGTCAATATTCACAACATTCTAACAAGAAGAAGAAAGTTTTTTTTTTG
Organism: Tuta absoluta; assembly: GCA_027580185.1. Taxonomy (NCBI): domain Eukaryota; kingdom Metazoa; phylum Arthropoda; class Insecta; order Lepidoptera; family Gelechiidae; genus Tuta; species Tuta absoluta. The sequence continues at coordinate 3,440,820 of JAQAHW010000003.1, forward strand.
CAAATTGATAAATATGGATCGATTAGGCCTGTGTAGTTATGTTATCGTAATATTAATTCGTAACTTCGCAAATTTCAGTTGGAAAATTTCGACGGTTGGTGTATGCCGTATGGGAACTTGCGTATTAAACATACCGCTCATATTTCAAATTACATACTCTTTATTTTTTTCAGCATGAAGGTGTCTTTAGAAGTTTGCAGAAACTAATACCTACCTACTTAATCAACCTTATTAAAAAAATACATTCGGTGTAGCGATAAATTGTAGGCAAACTTATTTAGCACAGGATAATAGCTTTGTCTCGAGAGGTGGTTACCACGCAGGGAATATGTTTAACTGTGTTTTTGTACGAGCAGAGAAGCTCTGAAAGATTGTGTTGAATATTTTTGACAAAATAAGGGATACAAATATCATTTTAAAACGATCACGCTTATGAAAAATGCTGGAAAGTAAGTGAAAACGCTGTGCTCTTAGGGTGTGTTCACCCTGCGCGATAAGTCGCTAAAATTACGTGCCTTTTTCTGCCTTGAGTTACCGCATTTCTTACAATATTTAGAGGACAACTTCCTTTATTGTTTAATCCACATTATACATACATCAGCCTATTGCAGTCCATTGCTAGACGAAGGCCTCCCCCAGGGTACGCCATAGGGTACGATCTCTCGTTATCGCTATTCAGTCGCTACCAGTCGCCTTTTTAAGTCATCGGTCCATCTGGCCGGAGGTCGTCCAACGCTACGCTTGCCGAGACGTGGCCTCCACTCGAGAACCCGCTTACTCCACCGTCCGTTGGTTCTACGACAGATGTGCTTAGCCCACTGCCACTTCAGTTTGCTACACTTCCAGACTATTTTAGTTACTTTGGTATTTTTGCGGATAGTCTCATTACGGATTTGCTCCATTGTTATAGAGATACCAATCATATACATGTCCATAGCTCTCTGAGTGACATGTAGCTAGCTCTACAATATACCTACATATAATGAACAAGCTCCAATTTGGTGGCTGAAATACGATCATTTGAGTCCTATATCAAACCAAATTCAAATTGCAATCACTCTACATTCATAGTCAGATAAAATCTGTGATTTTATTCAAATTTGCGTGTATTGTTGTTAGAGCAATAGAGCCAATCACAATAGTAAATTTTACTGATACCTAGATACATATTTATTGCGACTACAAAATTAAGGTAACCATTGACAATTATATTTTCAGTCCAAATTTTTTTTTCCAATACGTTAAAGTTTCCGCATCAAAATTGCAGATCATTGCAACAGGTTATGTTAATCGTTGTACAGTCATGATCAGGCTGGGTTAGACAGTTTGGACTTAGGGCCGTTCTTATGCCACCCGCTTAAGACTTACATTAGCGTTTCGTCTTATGCTCGTGAGCTTGAGTGTTCTATTAGTAATACCTACCCTTACCGGAATTTTTATATGGGGTGTAAGGGACTATCTACCGAAAACTTTGCAGGCCATGAAATTGAACTGAACTAAAACTGAAGGATATGTTGGTAAACGAGAAAAAAAAATCGTTCTCCCATACAAAATTCCCGATCAGCTGACTATATTCCTATAGAAACTAAAAAAAAAACGTTTCTCAATATAGGCACAATAGTAAAACTTGTTCAGTTTTATGAATTGATCATGCCTGTAATGTTTTCGGTACACCATCCCTTAAACATAGTTTACAATAATAAAAAGTATAAATTGCTAATCATTGTATCATCTAGGATACTTCTCTGATATCACATGTATTTTACAGTATGAAACTGTAACTACCCAATAGGTACACATATATATTCGATTAACCACAGCCTAATTTACAAACCAACGTACAGGCACACCTCGGACACTGGCGCTCAAATGTATGAAACAAACGCGTTGCTACGCACACAGTCTAAGCTCGCTTACGCTCGCGACCATGCTTGGGTGTGTGAGACAACATGTCAGGGTTGCCGCCATTTTGCGTTCGCGAATCGGGAATGCCATGTGCGGCAGTATGAAATGACCTTCGTCGTCGCGTCCTTGCTAGCCGGTGTCTGAGCGTCCTCCGAGCGCGGGTGGGCGGCGCTTGTAGGGGGAGGCAGGGAGTGACCATACTGTACGCTAGTACTATTAATTATACTGTGGTACAGGTAAGTACGGTTGACCGTATATAATATTAGCATAGCAACGTCAACAGGATTCAGTGGCGATATTGGGCTCTGGTGCGGACAGCTGAACACGGGGACGTGTGTATCGATACTGGACCAATTAATTAATTATATTTAGCTACAATGAAAATAGGTATAGAAGGTTGTTGACCACTTAATTAAGCTATCGCAAACTTCTGCAGGCATTTCGGTTTCGTTGACGTGGGATTCAATGAAGAAGTAGTACTTACAAATTCGCATCACGTCAAAATGCATACGATGCAAGCCTGAAGATGAAGATTTGCAAGTAAAAAAAAACAATGTAGTTTATTTTATAGATTTCTGGGTAGAAATGGTATTTTCAGGACTTTCAAGGTAGTTTTTCTGTAATGTTAACCTTTTTATTATACTTCGTGTTGCAATATAACAAGACTATCGATCGAAGGGCCCATTTACGGAGAAATTGAAACACTTTCCTTATAGTGGGTTGAAATAAATCACATTTCGGGATCATAAAACATAAAACACACTACCGCATTACAAGTTCGCCCATTACCGGACTTCATAACAACCTACAGTTTTTCATGATAGTTGGGCCAACAGTGTTATTATGTTACACTATAATAGGTTCCGGAAATCTGTGTTTTAGAGGAGTTTTGCGTGGTAGTGTTTGTAGGATATTTTTGTGTGTACGTGAATATAAATCTGTTTTGTTTATATGATATAACTCAATAAGAATATATTCTTCTTCTTGTTGGGTGGGACACCGAGTCGACGAACGGCCCGATGAACCCTGGGTGTCAAGAATACCTAACATCAAAAATAATGATAGTTTAAATTTCGAAATGGACTATCACTCGCCTTTCTGAAATTCTCGCCCAGTAAAAGATCCTATGAAAAAGTAGATCAAAAGGATTTAAAAAATACTACTTACTACTCACACTTTACATTTTACATTGTAAACATTTTCTTTTCCTCCTGTACGTCGGGAAATAAATGGAAATACTGCTTCTCCATTTCAATTTATAACTAAACTTTAACAACATCAAACAGCTCTAGTAGAAAAGCAATTTACTGTTCTGCCAAGCGCCGGCACACTGGCTGACATTTTAACTGAATTTCAGCGACTCAAGAAACTTCCAAATTCAAATTTAGTGAGAAAAATAAAGCGGGTAGATGAGGAAATATTAATTCGGTGCGGTCCTGGGCGTGACAGCAAAGATTTCGGTATAAATCCTGCAGGAGGCGGGCAACATTAAAAATAAATAACGGGCTAGGGGAAAAGAAGGGAATATGTTTATTCTGGCTTTTAGTTCTGTTTACTATCTGCTTATGACAGCTGGAGTAAAGGACACTCTGGAGTAATGCGGATACTATTGTAAGATCATAACGAAAGCTACTATGCTATATTTTGTAAGCTATGTTACTACGATAAAAATAGCTAATCGGGAAAAGACAGCTGCGACGAAAACCATTTAGAGAGCTACATCAAAATGGTACAGTTTTTTGAAGTTTGGGATGATAATTTATTTGTACTTAGTTTAAGGCTCTCCTGAAAAGTTGGTCCCTTTCATTTGCGCTGTGCCAGAGACAAACAGTCAATCATTTTGCGCTCTAATTTATTCCAGATTATGTCTTTTTTTAAATATGGAAACTATGTCTTATTCAGTCATTTTAATTAGAAAAGTTATGTATCTAAATTCTAGCACGAAATATTGTGTAACTGAAAGTCATTTGAATTTGTTAGACCCTCGAAAATACAAATATTTTAAGAATTTTATGGTTGTAATTTTCTCATTAAAATCGGTTTAAAAAATATTGCATGCGCGCTTTCCCCGCCTTAACTGTTTTCATTATGTTGGATAATGTGACAAAATGTAACAAAATTTTTGGATCCGGAATTCCGCTCACAATATAAGTCTAAACTTAAAATTTTTAATTGGTTTGAAGCGGCGGATATTGGCCGCAATTCGGGATATAAATTCTCCTTACTTGCCTTAAATTAGTGCTGTCATTTTCCGTCAAATAGGTTAAGAAAAAGGTAGGAGATATTTTAGTCGTGTCATGTCTTATAATTTCATGCAAAATACGTGTTATCTGTCAAAATAAGGCGACGATCAAAAGAATGGCGACTAAATTGACTAGGAAAGGCGAAAAACCCTTGACGTTTTAAAAAATGACAGGACTTAGATATCTTGTATCCTTTTCTACAGCTATTTGACGGAAAGTGACAGCACTAATTTAAGGCAAGGAAGGAAAATTTTAATCCCGAATTGACCTCATTGTCTTTTACTGGTTAATCTATGATTTTGATATAATCACCGACATTGAACAACATTATTGACTACCGTGCTGTCAATTCATTGCCAAATTTCATGTTGGCAACAATCTGCAACTGTTTTCGTAGCACTTTCAGGATCTTAACAAAGATAATTCATTCTCATGCAAGTAAGACGATCCATAGTAAACAAGTGTGGCATAAAATTAGATAATCCCACCGGCAAATCTTGTTTTCTGATCAGTGGGTCTAAATTGTCTGCGTCCCCCGAATAAAGATTTCATCTTTTCGCTATCGTGAGCACGAAAGGCGGATGTGAGCTCTTAATCCATATTCAACTTTCACATTTCCTGAAAAGGTTTTTGCATATTCGCCAAGTCGATAGCTCTTTAAATATATTTTTAATATTTTGAGAATCTTTGAGAGGCCTACGTCCAGCAGTGGACTGCTATAGGCTGATGTATGTATGTATGTATTTTGAGAATCGCAAAGTCGAAACGTAGTCGTTTTTGTAATGTATGTTGTAAATTACTACAATATTGGTTTAAGAATCGGCGCATTGCCCACTGCAGGAATTAAGATTGTTTAATTTAGCGTTGCTATGCTGGGGTAAGTTAGGTATTAATGACGGTCTATGAATGCGCCGCGATTTCGCACGCATCGCTCTGGGCATATGTTGTCCCTTTCTCGCTCGCGGGGCGAGGGTGGCGGCGTGCGCGCGGGCCGCCTGGTAGGCGCCAAGCGGTGATTTCTGCACCGCACTATCAGTCACTCAAAACCGTTCGGACGGGAGGGTATCGCGTATTGTGCGGATTTCCCGCCACGCGTTTTTGTGATGCCGCGTGTAATGGACGATTCAATTTGAGATCGCGCGTGTTGATGCATCGTATTATTGCGTTTCTCCTGGGTTGTACTGGAATGCCAGGCTTAGTGATTGTTGGATGTCTCGACGTCTTCCACGTGAGCGTCGCGTTGAATAGGCATCAGGTGGCCATGTTGGCCCGCGTTTGTACGGCCCAAATTCGGGTTGGGTCACGCGTAATGACTGATATCAAAGTGGAATACGAACAGAAGCTGTGAGTGGTTTGAAGTGAATAACGCGCCAAGGCTGTAGTGGAATGCTGGGTGTCGATATCTTTTCCACCCAGCCCTGTAAGTACCCACGGAATCCCCATTTGATCCATTCCCTGAACTTCCTTTCTCCGTTGGGTATTTTATGCATTTGGACCGGCACGTTGACTGTAAGTGTTAAACCTAGTTGTTTTAGTATAAAACTGTTTCTTCGTGTTAATGGTGTGTTCCCTTTAGTCATATTTGTTGTACCATATCATTGTGACTCCTTAGTACGAATTGCGGAATTCGTGGGGTGATATAATTTGGAGGTACTTACTTATAATCTAGTGCTAATACGTGTGACGTAACGCCAGATCGGCAGACGGTATTTACTACCGACTTGAGTTATGTAAAGGTCAGAACACATCATTTGCCAATTTCACTCAACTTAGTTAATTAAGTTAAATAGATTTAGGTTCACGTTTAATTCATAGTATGCGCTGCTATATTGTGCAGCGTATGCTATTTAGCGCTGCGTAACGCGGCCATTGTCTGCCTTCAGTTGAACTCCTGGTATTTTACTAGAAATTTACCTGTGTAAATCGCTTCCACTGCGGGAGTTTAGCTTGGAATTAGACAATTTTTGGTAGCAGAGCGTGGTTCAGAAAACCACTAGATTTAAGATTATTTTAGTATAAGATTTTTAATCTACCTACATAAAAAAAAAAAAAATATTTATTGTGATTGTAGTGTGTGCCCTGTGTAGAATATCCTATCGGTAGGATCAGGGCCAATCAATTAGTGAATTGCTTGTTATTATCGTTGTGTTTACCCTGTGCGGATATCCTAACGGTAGGATCAGGGCCGATTGTCTATTTTTTTTATTGTAAGGTTCGGTGTTACTTTGAGTTGGTACCATGGCTCCCACAATTACACAGCTTCAGGCAAAAATTAGAACGCACCTAATTTGGTTCGCGACTAAGCAGGCGATGGTCGGTCGCGGGGACCGAGAGGACGCACTCATCGCTTGTGCGCAACGGATTGACGAACGGGTCGCGGAGGTGTTGGATTGCCTCACTGGATGCGAGGAGTTATTTGATGGGACGCCTGATGAGGAGGTCAAACTTACGGTCCGGACGAATGTGACCCAGTGCATGGAGATGGGGCAGGAGATCCAGCAGGCGGCTGCTGTGATCACCAGGCGTAGAGCTGGGGAGCCGGACCCACCCCATGGTCCGCGGGGACCGGGGGTGCAAGTGCCCCTGCCGGCTGTGGCGATTCCGGTCTTCCACGGGGACTACACGGATTGGACCCGATTCCAGGATCTGTTTGACAGTGTGATTCATAACCGCACTGACTTGCAGCCGGCATATAAAATGGCACAATTGATGGCCAAGCTGCAAGGTGAGCCCCATGAGCTGGTAAAGCATCTACCAGTCGATGATGCAAGTTACGAGACGGCTCGCGGTTTGCTGATCGAGAGATACAGCAACAAACGTCTCATGATTGACCAACTCCTGGAACAGTGGCTCACCGTGCCGACCATCACACGAGGGACGGACCTCAGGGCCAAGGTCCTCAACCCTGTCTGCGTTGCAGTGAACGCTCTTGAGAGACAGGGGATGCCGGTGTCAGGCTATGATTATATCCTGGTCCACACGTTGTTGCGCCGCCTGCCGAGCGACATGGCCGCTCGTTTTGAACAGTCACACGGAGGTAAGACATCTGATTACCTCCCGACCTTCGAGGAGCTCAAGTCCTTCCTCGAGGCCGAGTGCAGGCGGGTAGATGCCCAATTTGGAGAGTCGCCTCACGCGGAGTCTGCGGCCGCTCGCCGCCCGGAACGGCCGGGTGCACAGGCGCGAGACGGTAAGAGTAGGCCACCCAGGCGATACAATGTCGCTAATTTGGAATCGAGGTGTGCCTACTGCAGAGAGGCGGGGCATCAGGTGACTGCGTGTGAGGAGTTCGCTGCACAGCGGGTGCAGAAACGTCGTGGTGTGGTGCAGCAACGGCGTTGGTGCTTTAGGTGTATGGGGCCGCATCAGGTGCGAGAGTGCCCATCAAGCACCAACTGCAGGTACTGCCAGGGTGCCCACCATCAGCTCCTATGCATGAACCGCAGCGGAGATTACGGAGGCAGAGCTGACGCGGGTCAGCGGACGGAGTCTGCCCTACCTAGACGGGAGCAACGCTCCCCACCCCCTCCAAGGAGGAGTCCTCTTCCACCAGGGTTTCAGGGACGAGGCCAGGGACATCAGCAGGTGATGCCCCCTTCACCACGCGCGAGACAGTCACCACCTCGGCAGCAGGTGCCGGAACAGGGTAGGTGGTCACAGGTCCAAGGTCAGGGGCACCCATCACAAGTACGTGATGCTACGGGCGGGTGCCAACACCAGGGCCAGTACATGCAGTACTCGGCGGGTCTGAACAACATGGTGAGTTCCCATGACCCACGCATGCCTCTCCCCTTGGCTGAGCACCCGCGGCTACAGGCGCATCCACGGTACGCGCGCCTGCCGCAGGGTTACTATAGGCTGCCAGCCATGGCGTACAGGACCAGAGGTCCCTATCAGCAGGAGTGGGACCCACTCGAAGGTGTACGGAGAGAGGGGACCCCCCCGCAGGACGCGGACACTCCGCGCTTAGATTCCTGCTAGGTAATCGCCGCCTACACGCCAGCTTCGGCCCCCCGGCCAATTACGGTATTGTTGCCTACGGCAATGATTTGGGTATGGGGATACGGTGGCCGCAGCATACAGGTAAGAGCCTTGTTAGATACAGGGGCTCAGGGTTGTATTGTGTCTAGTAAGCTGGTGAGTAGGCTACGCTTAAATATAAGGCCCACAACGGATGGGGCTGTAGGTATTGGAGGTGTAGATGTGCCTGACGTTCGGGGTCAGGTGAGCTTCGAGTTCACATTAGGTAATACAGGTACAGGGGTCAGCTATCATGCCTCAGCAGTGGTGCTGGATGAAGTGGTAGGGAAACTTCCTCAGGTTCGGTTACCGTCAACGGTACGAGGGTTAACCACAGGCTTAGAGTTAGCTGATCCTGAATTTGATACTCCTGGTACGGTGGACGTTCTCCTCGGGTCAGACGTCCTCGGGAGATTCTGGTGTGGCAGAAAACGGGTACTTCAGCAAACTGGTTTAGTGGCCGTTGATACCACAGGTGGGTATGTTATTTTTGGCCCAGTTTGGAGATCTCAGGACCTACCAGAGGGCGATACGGTGCTCTATGGTAGTGTGTTGTCGGAGGTGCTGCAGAGGTTTTGGGAGTCTGAGGAGCCACCTACAGCGGATAGACGGAAGCCAGAGGATGACGAGTGCGAGCTGTTCTATCAGTACAACACTGCACGAAGTTCGTCAGGTAGGTTTGTTACCAGGCTGCCATTTCTCCCAAACCGCCCCTCCTTAGGTAGTTCGCGACAGATCGCGGAACGGAGACTACTGGCTATGGAGAGAAAGATGAAGCGAGATGCAGCACTTCGGCAGAAGTATATCGAATTCATGAGGGAGTACCTAGAGTTAGGCCACATGTCGGTGTCCAGCATAGATTGGAGGTGTGTCGAGCATTACTATATACCACACCTGGCTGTTTTGTAGTCACCGGAGGCGAAGATACGGGTAGTGTTTGACGGTTCTGCTCCTACATCGAATGGTGTGTCTGTGAACCAGTGTCTGCACGCGGGTCCCAAGTTGAACCGGGACATTGTGGACATCCTCACAGATTTTCGGTTGCACCAAGTAGCGTTTGTCGCAGACGTCAAAATGATGTTTCGCCAAACAATTATACACCCGGATGACCGTCGGTACCAGCTGATTTTGTGGCGTGAGAGCCCTGACGAGCCGATGGTCACTTATGAGCTTAACACGGTAACGTATGGTCTGAAGCCAAGTCCGTTTTTGGCAGTACGCACGCTGCGAGAGTTGGCCGCACAGGAAAGGGTAAGATTCCCTCGAGCCGCAGCAGTACTGGATCGCGACGTCTACGTGGATGACATCTGCACGGGTGCAGATAGCGTGCAACAAGCACTGCTACTACGAGACGAGCTGATCGCGATCATGGAATCAGGAGGTTATGAGTTGCGGAAATGGCTGTCCAGCTGTCCAGAGCTCCTGGCCGGGTTGCCAGGTGAGTTCCAGCAGGACCCGCACCTTTTCGAGAACCCGGACAATCCAAATACGTTGAGCATCCTAGGGGTGCAATATAGGCCAACGCATGATGTCTTTACGTATCGAGCCAGACCTTTTGCAGAAGACTTGGACGAAGCGTTCGGTATTATCGACGATCGCCAGAACTTTCGATTCTAACGGGTGGATCGCACCGGTGACGTTCATGGCGAAGTGCTTCTTGCAAGGGTTGTGGATAGCAAACTTGGGTTGGGACGACCAGCTCTCCGGAGAGCTGTTGAATGATTGGACCAAGTTTGTGACCACCTTACCAGGGATCGTACGCATCGCCATACCTCGCAAGTTGCTCCCATCGGTGGGATGTAAGGCTACCCTACATGGGTTTTGTGATGCCTCGGAGCGAGGGTACGCGGCAGCTGTCTATTTGCGGACAGTCAGTTCAACGGGAACTGTAGACGTGCGTCTAGTTATGGCCAAGAGTAAGGTGGCTCCGGTTAGGACAAGATGGACCATTCCAAAGTTGGAATTGGCGGGAGCAGCGCTTCTCACGCGCTTGCTACATTATGTCGCTAGTAATCTACGCGGTACCATCAATTTGGATGAAACGGTGTACGCATGGACCGACAGTAGGATAGTTCTGTGCTGGTTACAGACGTCGGTACATACTCTTGAGGTTTTCGTGGCAAATCGGGTGTCACAGATTAAAGGATCGGAAACTCCGTTGGTATGGAGACACGTACCGGGAGAACAGAACCCAGCGGACTGCGCCTCACGGGGATGTGGGGCCCCTGATTTGGTAGGTCACTCACTGTGGTGGGGACCTCAGTAGCTGACTGAGTCACCTGAGAGATGGCCATACAATGAGTGCGGGTCGCCGCTTGGGCCACCTGATCGAGGTTTGCGAGTGAACGTAGGGCAGATCGTACCTAAACCTAGTGCGGCTTTCTTGCTGGAACGATACAGCTCCCTCGACAAACTTCTAGGGGTGACAGGTTGGATCAAACGGTTCGTGAACAACTGTAGAAAACCTCAAGCAGAACGGAACTTGGCACCTGTCCTCTCGCCTGCGGAGCGGAATGTGGCTCTAAGTTTATTGGTTAGGGTCGTCCAGGCGGAACATTTTGAGGAAGAGGTCAGGCTGCTCAGGGATGGCCGTGGAAAGCTGAAGGGAGGTCTTGTGCGCCTCAACCCGTTCGTGGACGAGCATGGAATGCTCCGGGTTGGAGGTAGACTTCGGAACGCTAACCTGCCCTTTTCAGCACGGCATCCGCTGTTACTCCCAAAGAAGGGACCTTTGGTAGAACTTATAGTTAGGGATCGTCACCAGAAAAACTCGCATGCGGGCTGCAATGCACTTTTGGCTATTCTGCAGCGCGAGTTTTGGATCTTGTCTGGACGACGTACGGTACGGAGCATTGTGTTTCGGTGCTTGCCTTGCTATCGGTTGAAGGCAGCCACAATGCAACCTCAGATGGGAGACCTCCCACCGGACCGGGTGACGGAAGCCTGGACGTTTGCGGATGTGGGAACGGACTTTGCGGGGCCTTTTATGGTAAAGGCATCACGCCTTCGCAACGCGAAGTCAATCAAGGCGTATTTGTGCGTGTTTGTGTGCCTAGCAACCAAGGCCGTCCACTTGGAACTCGTGGCCGACCTCACTACGGAGGCTTTCTTAGCAGCTTTAGATAGATTTGTGTCGCGAAGAGGGCGACCAGCGCTGATCAGGTCGGACTGTGGTACCAACTTTAAGGGCGCTGATCGATGTATGAAAGAAATTATAACGTTTTTATCGGAAAACGAGGAAGCTATCGGCACGAGCCTCTCCCGTCAGGGCATTAACTGGGTGTTCGATCCACCAGGATGCCCCCACTGGGGTGGTATATTTGAAGCGGTTGTAAAGTCCGCTAAGACGCATTTGATGCGCGTTATAGGTTTAACGATATTAACCTTTGAGGAGCTAGCGACCGTGTTTTGTAAAATTGAGGCCGTTCTCAATTCACGTCCTTTGTGTCCGCTTAGCTCAGATCCGAATGATCTGGAGGCCCTGACACCAGGGCATTTCTTAATTGGCCGACCACTTAACGCCTTGCCAGAGTACCCCTACACAGAGGTCAGTAGCAATCGTTTGACGCGTTATGAGTTGCTGCAGCAAATGTCTCAGAATTTTTGGAAGCGATGGTCGCTTGAGTATTTGCACATTCTGCAGCAACGCCTTAAGTGGACGGACAGAACTGAACCCCCTCGCATCGGAGATCTCGTTCTGGTTAAGGATGCCAACCTGCCGCCACTGCGATGGCGCAGAGGGCGCATTCTCAACTTGTTCCCAGGTAGTGATGGCACTCCTCGAGTCGCGACAGTTCAGGTAGGGGATTCAGTTCTTAAGCGAGCAATAGCAACGCTATCTCGTCTCCCCAGTAGTGAATAGGCCTAAGGGATTCGGCCTAGGGCGGGTGAATGTTTAATTTAGCGTTGCTATGCTGGGGTAAGTTAGGTATTAATGACGGTCTATGAATGCGCCGCGATTTCGCACGCATCGCTCTGGGCATATGTTGTCCCTTTCTCGCTCGCGGGGCGAGGGTGGCGGCGTGCGCGCGGGCCGCCTGGTAGGCGCCAAGCGGTGATTTCTGCACCGCACTATCAGTCACTCAAAACCGTTCGGACGGGAGGGTATCGCGTATTGTGCGGATTTCCCGCCACGCGTTTTTGTGATGCCGCGTGTAATGGACGATTCAATTTGAGATCGCGCGTGTTGATGCATCGTATTATTGCGTTTCTCCTGGGTTGTACTGGAATGCCAGGCTTAGTGATTGTTGGATGTCTCGACGTCTTCCACGTGAGCGTCGCGTTGAATAGGCATCAGGTGGCCATGTTGGCCCGCGTTTGTACGGCCCAAATTCGGGTTGGGTCACGCGTAATGACTGATATCAAAGTGGAATACGAACAGAAGCTGTGAGTGGTTTGAAGTGAATAACGCGCCAAGGCTGTAGTGGAATGCTGGGTGTCGATATCTTTTCCACCCAGCCCTGTAAGTACCCACGGAATCCCCATTTGATCCATTCCCTGAACTTCCTTTCTCCGTTGGGTATTTTATGCATTTGGACCGGCACGTTGACTGTAAGTGTTAAACCTAGTTGTTTTAGTATAAAACTGTTTCTTCGTGTTAATGGTGTGTTCCCTTTAGTCATATTTGTTGTACCATATCATTGTGACTCCTTAGTACGAATTGCGGAATTCGTGGGGTGATATAATTTGGAGGTACTTACTTATAATCTAGTGCTAATACGTGTGACGTAACGCCAGATCGGCAGACGGTATTTACTACCGACTTGAGTTATGTAAAGGTCAGAACACATCATTTGCCAATTTCACTCAACTTAGTTAATTAAGTTAAATAGATTTAGGTTCACGTTTAATTCATAGTATGCGCTGCTATATTGTGCAGCGTATGCTATTTAGCGCTGCGTAACGCGGCCATTGTCTGCCTTCAGTTGAACTCCTGGTATTTTACTAGAAATTTACCTGTGTAAATCGCTTCCACTGCGGGAGTTTAGCTTGGAATTAGACAAAGATTATGCAGTTTTTTGTTAATAACTGTATTTATATCGAGTAAAATTTTACTAGTGACCGATACTGAAAATAGAGGACGGGTAGGTGATAAGGAACAACTTTCCCCAGGAACATAGAACTAAATATAAAAAAAAATTGAGCTCCCATAGTAACCCGAATCAGCTGATCGGCACTTTGTGTGGCACGGCCAAATTATTATTTTTCTTAACTCGATCTCCATTCCTTGGGGAAAGGTGTTCCTTATCACCAACACTTACTGAGTATTCGGTATCAATCAGTAAAATTTCACTCTATAATTATGACGCAAATGCAAAATCTTCCGTTTTCGCTGTTTTCTAGTAGAATCTTACCTGGAAATACTACAGCATCCCAAGTTTTACGGAAGCCATTGTAACAAAATTCAACGGGAATAGTGACTATGTTTTGGTAGTGATTTAGCCATTATCAGACCCGGATTTCCAGGTTTCAGACACTAACAAAGGCAGACGGATAGCCTGCTCTGATTCCGCTTGATAAATACGCATTGACAAGTCCTGTACATTGCTGTGACAGCTGTATTGTCCACGACAGATATATTGACAGTGATTGTCCTTATAGTTTGGGATCCAGTTGTCCAACTTCGTTTTACATTCAAAACATACATTTTATACATAATCAGACAAAAACAAATTAAATCACTTGCTGACTGTTAAAATACTTTTTATCACCGAATATCAGTGAATATAAATGTCTACGACTTACTTTAACTTTCTTTACTTTCTGTATAGTAAGAAAACCTATAGTAGGTAGCTGAGAAATTTTTATCATACATTGAAAGTAAAGGAGTTGTATTCCGCTATCTGAAAAGCGTCTCAGTTATGTTTCAATTTTCAAAAGAGTAACAGTTGGATGGCTTTGGCCGTTTCTTATTCCGTTTACAGTTTAAAATATAGAAAATTACAACAGAAGTACAATTGATTTTCGATGGTATTACACTAGAAAATGACAGAAACGGTGTACTAACTGGCGTACATATATACATACATAAATCACGCCTATATTCCTTACGGGGTAGGTAGAGCGTTAACGTATATAAACAACACGTCTGACAAAAGTTTGAGGGTCAATCAGACAACCGTGCATCACTTTAACTGGCGTAATACTAAGCTTTAAATAAGCACAACTAGAAGCGGTCTAACAAAGAAAATGTTAAGTACGTGTTAAACATTTTGAGTAATGATTGTGATTTGACAGCATCTAACAATTTTGTATCCACTTACTTGTCATATATAAATTTGACATCTAGATCCTGGACTATAACCAATCCATTGCAATCCAAGTGTGATAGCGCAGTGACAGCAGCATTCTGATTGGATACGTTAATTATGACACTGTAGTGTGTACTCAGCCTATTAGCATAGTTAGTAATACTGGCATGCCAGTCAGTAGTTAGCACCTGCATGCCAGTTAGCCGTACGAGTAAGGCAATCGTAATCACCTTTACTAAGTTAAACGCTATGAATCTACATTACCCGATGACCAACTGACCGCAAACTTCTAATTCCTGCCGCTGCTAACTTTTCCCGTGGGTAAAAGTATCCAATTCATCCAAGACGAACGTTGCACGTTCTAATGTAAACAAAGACAATTGAATATTAGAATAGCTCTTTAAGCATACTAGTGGTAGTAGGCGGTTGAAAAACTCTGACACCAGGGTTCATCGGGTCGTTGGACGGCTCGGTGTCCCACACGAAAAAAGAGAGAGCATAGAAAAAAAAGACACTACGATAACTTCCACAAATATGTAGTCTTTTGAAAATGAAATTCACATACAGAATGTTAACGACAACATTTTACCTGAGTTTCCATAGAAAGTCATCTGAACAGGATTTTGTATGGGAGATGTATTTCCTTTTCTCGTTTACCAACATAGCCTCAATAGAAAAAGTTGTTCTGTTTCATGGTGTTATCATGCCTGCAAAGTCCTTACAGATTGTATAATTACAGGATACAGAGGTACCAACCAGAAAACTGTGTAGGAACTAACTTCTCTTGAATTACTAAAACTTCGCAGATAATTTCCATACAAGAAGAACTATTATTCAAATCTCACTCTAATATTTGTCTTTCAATATTTGCAACCATAAATTGTACAAACACAATGGCAAGTAAACAAACTAACGAATCCACAGAATTATTACTATATTGGTATTAGCTTTCCACCCCGCTACACCCGGTATTACCATGTATCAACAAGGCAAAGCAATTATGAGAGGTATGTGTGTAAGTAGTGAATCTGAATAATACGGGGTCTGAGGAAATTATATCCGAGTAAAGAGTAAAATTTAGTAGTGACCGATACCGAAATTTAGACGGTCTGGTGATAAGGAACAACTTTCCCCAAGGATAATAAACGGAAATAAAAAAAATATGACCTCCCATACAAAACTGCCGATCAGCTGATTTGAGTTACTATAGAAACTCAAAATAGTTTTATCATATTTCAACCTAAGTTTCTTGGGGAAAGTTGTTCCTTGTCACCAGCCCGTCTTCAGATTTCGCTATCGTCTCAATAGAAAAAAATCACCCTATATACCTCATTTGCTTATAAGTGTGACCACCACATTGCCGTGTGTTGCCGGCTGAGAATAGCATCACCCCATTTCTTGCCCGTGGGAGTCGTAAGAGGCGACTTAGGGACTTGAGGGTGTGTATTGCAATTTTAGGCGATGGGCTGACAACCTGTCACTATAGCGATACACAATTTTCCAAATAACCCTCAAATATTTGTCAGACGTGGCATAAATGTCCGTTTTATGCGGCTGTTTATGCTCTGCCTATCCCGCAAGGGATTATAGGCGTGATATATGTATGTATGTATGTGACCACCACTGTAACTTGAACTCCATGCTCGATACATTCACGTACAGGCGCGTACTGACAGTTACACTTGTCGCGACAGTAAGTATATCTACAAAAGCACATCCAGTCAACCCGTTAATTGATCAACTTAACCTGGTTATACTTGATAACTGTATGGAGGATCAGTACAAATTGATCCTTTATAATGTGTTGAGGTGTTGTGACACTTCTCAGATACTGAATCAAAATTAGAATTAACAACCAGAAGCAGAACCCTTCAAATAAATTTTTATTTCGATGAATCCATACTATCCATACTAATATTATAAATGCGAAAGTGTGTTTGTTTGTTTGTTTGTTTGTTTGTTTGTCTTTCTTTCACGTTACAACAGAGCGATATCATGCAGTGTTTTTAGGTGTGCAGTTAGGTGAGAGGCTGGAGAGTGACATAGGCTACTTTTTATCCCGGAAAAACATATTTTTCCCATCGGAAAAGCGATTAATGTTTAGCAATAGAATACACCCATACTACGAACATAGATGAGTATCATGCAGCGATGTAAAGCATTTTTTTTTTTGAGAGCAGCTAAATGAAAAGCTGGTGAGTGACATAGGTTATTTTTTATCCCGGAAAAACATATTTTTCCCTTCGGAAAACCGATTAATGTTTAGCAATAGAATACATCCATACTACATACATAAATGAGTATCATGCAGCGATGTAAAGCATTTTTTTTTTGGAAAGCAGTTAGATGAAAAGCTGGTGAGTGTCGTAGGTTACTTTTTATCTCGGAAAAACATATTTTTCCCATCGGAAAACTGATTATTGTGTAGCATAGAATACATCCATACCACATAAAAAAGATGTATATACAGGATGTAAGGGACAGCCCTCCGAATACTGATATTCCCATAGTAAATGCAGTGAGCTGATTGTGATTTTGTATGGGATATAGAAAAAAAGAATTTAATCTATGGCAGGTTGTTCAGTTTCATGGTTTGAATACACCCAATCAGTATTCGAAGGGCTGTCACTTACACCCTGTATAGCACTACTATGAGAATGTCTCTTGAATATGAGTTTTGGGATATGAATGTGGCTTTAAGGGTGATGTGGGTATGTACTTGAGATACTTCTTACCACAGTAGTAAAGTTAATTTCTACAGTTAAACATGATTTGAAAGTCCATTTCTATAATAATAACCATTTTTAGCACAGTAAGTTTGCCCTGCGTATACTTGCGAAGACACATAATAAACTTAAATTTTTTGGTACCATAGTCCTGAAAATTGAAGACTAGGCAAAATCATTATACTGCGTATTCATATTATTATAATTCCAATCCAAGAACATCCATCCCCAAGTTAATTTGGTTTGGAGCTAATATAGGTTTTCAAATCCTTGATTACATACCCACTCCTTTCTTTCATGTCTTCTTGGAGCATGTTTGTATGTAATAAAAATTTCAAAATAGCAGGAATATTAAAAAAAAATTAAAGCTATATACAAGTAGACACGGTTATGGACACAGAACAGAGCACTTCATACCCCGTCGAGTTTTTAAATTCATTGGAGTTGTCAGGTGTGCCCTCACATAAGCTGCAATTAAAAGTAGGCGTTCCAGTCATGCTTATGCGAAATTTAGATGCCCCTCGATTATGTAATGGAACGAGACTTCGTGTGACACAACTAGGACGGAACATAATTGGAGCCACCATCTTAACCGGCGTTGGCAAGGGTGAAAATGTAATAATACCACGGATCCCAATTATTCCCACAGATCTTCCATTCCAATTCAAGAGGCTGCAATTTCCTATCAAGCTTAGTTTCGCAATGACAATCAACAAAGCGCAGGGACAAACTTTAAAGGTAGCGGGGGTCCACTTAGAAAAACCGTGCTTCTCTCATGGCCAGCTATATGTAGCATGTTCGCGTGTGTCCAATGCTCAGAACCTCTTCATTTTATCCCCAGATGGTAAAACTTACAATATCGTTTACAATAGCGTATTAAAATAGTGCTCTGTTCTGTGTCCATTAAGCTGTGTACTATGTCTTTAACACTCTTCTGGAAACAAACGCTCCGAAACACTGTAAAAGCATAAATCCCTCCCCTTTGAAAGACAATTTTTGTATACGCGCTCTCCATCAAGATATGTCTTCCATATTACTCACGATAATTTTTCCGGTTTAGTGACTGCGTCTCTATTAAAATTACGTTATCTTTACTTTTAACATTAAATGCCTGTTTTTCCTTACACTATAAATGTGTCATAATCTTCTTTCTAGCGTCGTAATATCTTCATTATTGAAGGTCGTAATTCCCCTGATGGGAAATATTTTTCTCATTCAGGATTCTTTTCCATCGCTGCGTATCTTTGGCGACATAGAGCGCTGAGTGTATTTAATGAGACCACCTAATTGTACTGAAACCTCTTGGTCGTTTGCCATCGACTTTTCCAGTGATCATGAGTGCAAAGTGGCAAAAGAACTCAAGGATCATTCTTGCGCCTCATTACTTGATTTTACAATAGCCTGTATTAGTGATGGTAGCGCCCAGGTACCACAAATTATATACTTTTTCAAGGAAGTGAACCATTCCAGTGTAGTGTCGTCTGTGTATCGGTGAATAGTGATTTTAGTGCCCTCCCAGTTTACACAGTTGTTCGCCTTACGATGTGTCGTTTAGAATACACAACTAATTAATAAAACTCTATGAGTACGCGGGCGAAGCCGCGGGTAACAGCTAGTAACTAATAAAAATAATGTGTCAACAAGCTACGAAGATTGCTTTTGTGTTTTGCTTATGGAAAATTTACATGTCCTGAAATCGCTATACAGAGTGTAAGAGACGGTGAACGGAAAATATTGCAGGCTTGATCAGACCATGACACTGAACAACTTTCACTATAGAGCGTATGTTGAGAAACAATTTTTTTTTTTAATTTTTGCAGATGACTATCTGAGTCACCTAATCGGGAATTTTGTATGACTGGTCGTTTTTTTTCTCCTTACTCTACAGAAAAAGTTGTTCAGTTTGATGGTTTAATCATGCCTGCAAAGTTTTCGGTATACCATCCATTAAACCCCGTATTGCGAAGATGGGAAGTAAATAGGTAGGTACAAGTAACCTCACGTGGCTTCGCCTAATGACAGCAATGATAACGCGACCTACTTACGGGAGGTTAGAGATTAACTTGTGGTATAAGCTTAGAAGCGTAGCAACTACGCGGAGCGTAGCACTACGCTACGCCGTAGAGCTGAGACAAGAGCTTCGAAGGTAGATGGTAGTCTAGGCTACTTTTCGTAGTATTAGTTTGACACTCATTGATTAAATTACTAACGGCCCGCCCAGTTGTTTACCCGCTCCAAACCACTTTCCCGCGGGAATTAGATATTTAAATATAGCCTAAGTTCATCAGGGATAACGTAGGATTCAAATGTTAAAATATTTATTTTTTAATCGGTTCAGTCGTTCCGGAGCCTATTCAATTCAAACAAACAAACAATCAAATCTATCCTCCTTATAATATCAGTGTAGTCTTAGTGGTTTACCATTTCGTGAAAATCAAGCGGTTTAATAACTTTTACATTAAGGTTCACTGAGTCCTTCGTCGACTCGGTGTCCCACATGAATGAATTAGTTATCTAGCAATATTACCGTATCTCCAAAAGTTTATGAATTACACCAGTAAAGCTTTGCTTTGGTAATGCACGTGTCTGATATGGGCGTACTGTTATAGCCGGCTTCCCAAGATTAAGATATCATCTGTATTAACAACGATGGTTTTGAGAGGCAGCCGAGTCCTGGGTTCGATTCTTAGCTGTATTAAAGTAATAATTGCAATTTTCACAATTTTCCGAATGACCCTCAAATGTTTGTCAGACGTGGCGTAAATTTCCATTTTTTTGCGGTTGACCTACCCCGCAAGGGATTATAGGCGTGATTTGTGTGTGTGTGTGTGTGTGTGTGTGTGTGTGTGTGTGTGTGTGCGTGTATTGCATCAAAATAAGTACAGTGTAAGAAAAGTTTTACAGAATTTTAATAACTAACTTACCAAGGCACCTTAAATAAATGTATAATTAACTACTCAAAGACAGCTCACACATAAAATTCGGTGAACAGTCAGATTTGTTTCTAGAAATTATTAATTGAAATAAACCTTAAAAGATTTTTTTTTTGTTACTTACGGAAAGTGTTTTAAAGTTTGATATTCAACCTTAAAAGAGTCTATCTACTGCCTACCCTTTATGCATATTGATTGTCAGATCTCATTATTTATACGATCAATCGACCGCTGCTAAACTTTTCACATTATTCATTGCCACGCCCTGATGACAACGAACTTTTATCTAATACTCTACAATGTTGTTATATAGTAACAATTAGTTTAGGTAGTTAATTATAGAAATGGATGGCATACTTTGTTTTTGTTGCTTTTTATGTAAACGTTTAAAAATAAACAACCTTCAGAAAAGCGATTCATTAAGTAAAGCAAGGCCGGCCAACCCAAGGTCCGCGGGCCACGAAATAGCCCGACAAGGCATTTGAATTGGCCCGGCAGTTAGCGCTTGGGCGGTTGGTCTTGATTGGACTGTAAAAAAACTGTTTAGTTTTAGCCCGGCACCCCAGTAAAGATAAGGATTTGGCTAAACTGGATAGTCAGTTGGCTGGCCTTGAAATAAATAGTCCATTTTCAGGCTCATGTAGATTAATTAAATAATGATATGTTCAAAACTTTATTGTATTAAAATTTTAACTAATTAGGCTACAGCTATCTGCTACGGCGCTACGGCGTAGCGTTGGAAAGTCTGTAATTACGGTAGTGCTACGAACTGCAAATTATGAAAGTGTTCTGTAACTCAATTATAAAACAGTCCAACCACGGAACTAAAATATTAATCGCTGGTCTATTATCTTCCGACACGAAACGTATTTAACGTTACCAAAAATAAACACGTCCAAAACTGCTTCTTTTACAAGAAATGTCAGCTTAAAAAAAGCACAAAAGCTGACAAAATAATTATCTTCAGCTCACAAAGCGGGTATTAAATTTCTTCTTTGCCCATGCGCGGGCACGTCCCGACGATTATGAAGTTGAAATTTTTGCAAATACCTGCAAAACTGAAGATAATTATGCTGAGCTGACTATGGCGAGGGTTTTTGTTTACATTCGAATTTCGGGTTGGAAATTTAGGGGTCGGATTTGGGGTCTGGTCAATCAAATGATTTTTGGTAACGAGAGTGCATTGTTTAGTCAGCGATTTTAAGTATCGAAACAGGCGTGGAATGTTACATTAATTAACTAAGATATCAAAGATTTTCTACGCGAATTGTCATTTCTCATACAATCTGTGAACTACGAGTTCTATAGTTAAGCACGTTGTTCGTTCCCTATAGAAACTTAAAATTTAAATGAAAATGAAATTTACTTTATTCAATGTAGGATAGTATTTTCACTTATAGACGTCATGATCCGTCATTGTGATTTTTTTCATAACACAATTCTTTTATTTTTATAAAAAAATAAAGGCACTGCCTCGTGGCTGGCCAGGTTAATCACACGACATGATACTTTACGCCACCACCAACTATCAAATTGAAGTCAAGATATCAAAGCTCTTAAGATGGTAACGAAAGAGGTTCCTAGGTTAGCAAAACAGACATCCATTACTTGATAATTGAAGAACTGTGCGAAACGCCACAATCGCTTACAAAAAGCAGATACCAAAGTTGGTCTACGATAACGAAAAATAAAAAAAATTAAAACCGCTGCTGTAAATATAACTTGATACCGCGAAGGTCACATAAGTGTCTCGTTGAGTGTCGACTTGAACGAAATTATTATCTTGCTTTTCTCTTTCTTTCCTATATAAACTGTATCTTCTATTTCACTCTATCATGTAAAGGAAAAGCGAGGGAAAAATTGTGTTTATGGTTATTGGCGACGGGAAATTCCTTGAAGGTTTTTTATGCTTAGTCAGTGGGGAAAAGATAGTTGATGTTTGTGATGGTCTCAAGTGGTGCGTTTGGAAAATATAGTTAGAAAATAGTGGTAGTTTTAGTATTTGTTACTTTTCAAAATGTATTGTAAGACAATATAAGTTTATAAAGCCTCGTAGCATTAAGTTTGAAACACAGCTAATTGTTAAAACAACACAATTTTTTTTTTACTGAAAGGAATCTAGGTTATTGAAAAGTCAAAGTTAATTTACCTGGATATCGGTTGCGATGGCATTTTTTTTATGTAAAAGGAATTTTTAATTTCATTCGCCTAATTACAACTTACTTTTCGACTAGGACCTTCAATGGGGACTTTTCTATCTGACAAACCTCGACTTTTTTATAATTTAATACATGTTAAGCTGAAATTTTGACATTTGGATCAGATTTAAATTAATTACTTACATTTTCTAGAAAAGAAACTGTTTTTAGTCAGCGCCATCTATGTACGCTTGAAGATGGGCTAGAAGTTTTCCCATTGTTTTTTTTTTCCATCCCTCAAATCGAAGCCACCCGAAGCTTTCAATGAGAGATTCAATTCAATCAATAGCTAAGTAACACGGAGCGAAGTGTGTGATTCCATTACTAGGCCCAGAGACCTTCTAGTAGAACAAAACGCGCCCTTTATTCATCGGTGCGGGTGCACGATAAAACTGGAATCAGCGAATTACTGGCCCTGCTCTATGTGTAGGGATTCCATGATGCCAGTATTTTATTGTGGACAATACAGCTTCTTAACGCTTTCCTAGCAAATTCTAAGATCATAGTGTGAAAAATAGACAAAGAATGTGTGAATTAAAATAGCTCCTAACTACGTCACTGCTACCTAAGCTACGGCAGCAGCTCATTGCTGGGGAATTTTGTATTTATTTATTTTAAATTTATTTGTCTATACAACTTATATTTCGCTAATTGAGATTTAATTTACCTTTTTCGTTTATTGCAGTGTTTATTGTTTATTTGTGATAGTGTTTTAATCTTTGAATGCCTGTGAAAGGAAACATTAGTCAGAGAATTGGAATTGATTTTATATAACTATCATTTTTGAATGTCAGCAATCGATCCACGCACGTGTTCTTATAATTTCACTATCACGATACATATTCACATTGTATAGTCTTTCGAGATAAAGGCTCCTGTCTTGTGCTAATTACCTGCATATTCTATTTACTTAAAAACTCTTATTTACTTTAAAACGGAAAAATTGCCTCGTTGTAGAGACCTGAGTTCCCTATCTTCAAAGAAGCAGAAGAACTTATATCTATTACAATCCATGTTTACAAGTACAAAGAAAGGTCCTACAGAAGTACAGCGCTATAGAAATACTACCTATTAGCAAACCGTGTCGTAATATTGGCGCTGCGCTGGCCCGCTCCGCTGTTCATCAAATTTTAGCCATGGGCGTGCTGGTGATAATAAACTTATTGTTACTAAAACGTGCAACTAAAGTCCTACAGAAGTACAGCACCATGGTAACACTACCTATCGATAAGCTACGCCGTGAATTCGGCGCCGCGCTGGCCGCGTTCACAAATGTCAGCCATAGCCGTGCTGGCGACACTTTGACATTGTTTTTAAATGACACGCGCCGACGTCAACGGGTGCCGGGAAATTGTTTTTTGGCAATCTGCAATCAACGCATGAATATGTTCGAATCAAGTTTCAATACGTACCTCTAGGTACATGGTTTGATTTAATTTCGTGATAGAGGGTATTGACCCCGATACAAACTGACGCAAATCATGACTCTCAGGTCAGTTGTGGGGTCAATGGCCTTTTTCACGAGATTAAATCAAACCGGTAGTTTGACGTCAAAGATTAGAAGCTACTTATGAAGATTTACTTATTAAAAAAGTAGTTTAAGCAGCACATCAACCTACACATTTAAGGGACCTAGTAACTGGTAATTTTTAGTAAATGTATGAAACCCCAATACCTATAAGTTGGTTCTTTAAATGGGTTGGTTGATGCTCTGCAGATAGTCAGAAAATCAAGTCTTATCTATTTCTATTTTTTGTGAATAGTCTTTGTTGATACGTTATCCTATGTTAAGAGTACCTAACCTAACCTTGAGCGAGCTCCGCAGACGTCCCAACCCGAGGAAGAAGAAGAAGAACCTAACCTTCGGGTCAGAAGGCTAATCTGCAATAGTTCAGTTTTTACCCGACTACATAAAAGCAAAATGGAGGGTTATAGAATGCTTAGTTGTACGGGATATGCTATGATATGAAAACTTGCGCAGAAAATCTTTGATGTCATATTCAAACTATCCAAAATTCCGCGTTTAAACTTTATAGAGTCTGCTCTGACAGGAAATATACGTGGGCAAAAAGTGAACTAATTATTTTTAGGGATCCGTACCCAAAGTGGCCCTATTACTGAGACACGGCTGTCCGTTTTTCTATCACCAAGCTGTATCTCATAAACCGTGATAGGTAAGTAGGAATGTTCACAGATGCCGTATTTCGGTTACTGCTATAACAACAAATACTAAAAGATAAAATGAAATGAAAATTAACCCCCCCTTCTATAAAAGAAAACATTTTTTTACTTGATTTGTATACCTATAATGGTTCGGCGGCTGTATCCCATACAAAATTTTTAGAGAACATCAATTACTCCTGCCACTACTTGCCACAACAAATACTAAAAAACATATACTATTAATATTTAAGGGGTCCTATACAAAAAACGTGATATGTATGCTATTTAGATACGAAATTGTACGAAACCCTTTGTGCGCGAGTCCAACTTGCACTTGACCGATTTTATATAGGTTACTATGGCATACCTCATATAGGACCCAGAGGCACCTTCAATTTAGAAATTATACAAAACTTCACTCCACCAAAAGATTATGCTTACTATAATTCAATTTGCGAATACGAAAATTAATAATCTGTCACTGGCACCTCTCCCACGCTCATCGCGCTTTTCCCATACATGTCTCATTTACGTTCAGTATTCATTGTCGATACAGCTCGGTCTGGCACGTCCGAAACACAGGTTTGTAACATGCTATAGGGTGGTGAGCCCATGTACACTTGCCATGATCTGAGGCCGAAATCTGGCTATCCGAAAAGCGTCTCAGCTGTGGTTCAATGAAGTGTCCGTTGGATGTTTAAGGCAGTTTCGTATTCAGCTAACAGTTTGAAGTATAGAAAGTCGCGGTGACATTTGAGTATCGAGCAATGGTAAAAATTAAGAGAATCCGGGCCCTGGTCTGATGAACATTAAACAAATATCTAGGCCATAGGTCTTTCATGCGTCTTACTCTCTTATTCTTACTGAAATATTTAGGCACATTGCTTCAACGAAATAAAAACTGTTTGTGTTGCTGTTTTTGATGTAGGTTTACGTGACTTATTTGGTATTTATTTGGTAGACAGTTTAGTCCTCTACGTTTCGTTTCGTTTTTATAACAAGTAAGTCGCGTAAACCTACATTATGAGTGATACTTGTTCGATTAATAATAAAATTTATATTTTTGATATGGTTACTTGGTTATACAGGAAAACTTGGCTAAGGTTCATGTTTAAGTTTTTAGTCGAAATATTGAACAGATGTTCAATACCAAATTTTAAAACACTTTATGTGTTGGTTATACAGTTTTTGAAAAGTTGCAAAATCTTGCTTGCAGTTGAAAATTTTGCAAGTTTTCAAAAAAAGGTAAGTATGTTCTTACATTTTTCAAGGGACTATTAAAAGTATAATAATTGACCGGCATTTGACAAAAAATTTGAATGATCATGCGTATTATTAGTACAAAGAATAATTATTGTTTTCAACCAGGATTAGTGTACAAGGGCTTGCCGACAATGCGAGTGTGTACACATTAATGGGCGTGTTCGATATTCATAATGCGTGCGGGGTGCATCTGATATTGCGATATTGAACGGGTGATTAAATTATTGGTCGCCATGACAGATGGTGTTGGATTTTATCCGAGGATTTTATGCGTATTGTTTCTGATTGTTGAATATAATATCGTTTGTATTGTTGTTATATTTTGTTGAAGTGTGGAGCTCTGAGGACCATGAGTATGACTTTGAGTAGAATTCACAAGATATCCGTACTAATATTATAAATATGAGAGTTTGTGTGTGTGCATGTATGTTTTTTACTTCTTCACGCTCAAACGGCTTGACCGATTTGGATAAAACTTGGAACACAGGTAGAGTGTAACCTAGAATAACACATAGGCTACTTTTTACCGCAGGAAAACAACTATTACCACGGGAAAATGAGTAGCAGTGGGTGAAACCGCTGGGCGAAAATCTAGTAAGTGATAAAAGTAGGTACGTAAAAGTAGTTAGTAGGTACTATCATAGGTCGAAAAAACAAAAAACATTTTGGCGCCCTTGAAGTTGATCCTTATCACTATCTCCTCTTTAGTTTTAGACTAAGTTATTAATAAAACTACGATACAGACTCGGACAAACAGCGTTTTATATAAATTAATTTTCAGTCATTCATTATGGCTCTTCGATGGTAGGGCCAATTGCAAAGCTCTTCAAAGTTTACAGACTGAAATGGACGATTTGCGGCCAGCGTTCCTCAAAGCGCTAACACCAGATAGAACTTGCTTGCGGCACAGACGGCCAGTAAGCTGCAGGATTGAAGCATCAATCGATTGCTTACTTTCACTGCTTTGAACACGCTCTTTCTAGCTAGTAGCTACAATCTGGAAAAGGTGAGCCTTAGAATAAGCGGTTGAAATTTATTTTTACACAAAACCTATGGCTATGACTTTTGACGTCTTAAGTGAGTTTTTTTCCTTAAATTCAGTGCAATACTTATACGCTTTTTAGCTACATCCGCTGACATAAAACATACGTAATAGATACAAGCCTCTTGCGTGGTAGGCAGGGCGTAAACGGCCGCAAAAAACGGACATGGCGTAACCACGTCTGACAAATATTTGAGGGTCATTGAGAAAATTGTGTATCACCATAGTGAGAGGTGGTCAGTCCATTGCCTCATAGACAATACATGGGTAAATTATATCATATTTGATTTATAATAATATAATAATGTAAATTTTGCTAAGAACACTAAAGACACAGACTGCGTATGGCCATCGTATGGCACATGCCCAAATACAAAAGTTTTCTTCAATATTTTTTTAATACGTCAAACACATTATGTATTGTCATGGATATTGGTTACAATAAATATGATATACTTAGAATATAACTTTTTAAACTCTAGCAATTACATTCACATTTTTTAATTAAATGAAGAATAACAGAATAACTGCTTCTTTCGTAGCCTTTCAATTCGCTGCTAGACTTTCACCACCGACTGCTTCCACACTTCAGATAAGGGCGTTTCAGTGTTTTGCTCGGAGTGCACGGTTGCGGAATGGCTGCCGAATGTCGAGACTCGAGAGTGCGGCCAAATAGAGAGCTTTCGAATTCATCAGCTAATCAAGAGCTTTGCGATGAATTTCAAAAGATTGATGTGCGGGTGGTTAAATTCTATGATACCTTTTGTAAACGGATGAGCTACATTTTAAAGTGCACATAACTTGCAAAAGATTGTTATCAGATAATGCAGAATCACAGATTGCCCCTATTGATTTTTCGTTTTTCAATCTTCGTGCCTCGTATACACATTTCCTTAGAGTATAATTATTTATAATTTTATTTGGTGTACTTTTTTTATTTATATAATATTATAGTTAATTAAAGGCCGTGTGATGCTGGCTTAAAATAGCATCACCCCATTTCATTCCCGTGGGAGTATGAAGAGGCGGCTAAGGGACTCGAGTATTTAAATTTTAGGCGATGGGCTGGCAACCTGTCACTATGGCGTTACCTAATTTTCCGAATGACCTTCAAACATTTGTCAGACATGGTGTAAATGTCAGTTTTTCAGCCGTTGATTCTCTGCTTACCTCTCAAGGGATTATAGGCGTGATATGTGTATGTGTATAAAACATCTCTTGGTTTGACTAAACTTTATACTCAGGCTATCCCATAAATAAGGCTACGGCTACTGCTCAAGAATCAAACGGTGTAGACGTAGGCTACCATTTCATATGGATTTCTCAGTAAATAATAAGTAGATGAATTTCAATACAAACACGATTCATTGAAACATGTTGCTACCACTGAAACAGAAAGAAACCAATACAGCAAAACCGAAAAAATACCGCACAACAGAACAAGCTCAATTTTTCACTTTTATTGGCAGTTGGCAACACACAGACAGCACAGATTTGTCGGCTCACAAAGAGATAGAAAAGCAATTGTCTGGACAATACAAGCAAGTATCGAGGATTGTTCATTCGATAACAATAAAATTCTGCAACATTCTTCGTACTTATGATACATACGAGAAAAATATTGTTTATTTCAAGAGTGAGGTACTTATGTTAAATAAATTAGAATACTTGTAAAATTTTATACCGCGGGCAGGATTTGAACCTGCGACTTTCGCCATCACTAGTGGCGACACCTCTTCCATCTGATCTACTGCAGCTCATCCCTGATCCCTGATGTTACAAAGTTTTAGTGCTATCAGCAGCCTAAAGTACTAACCTTTGTAAGGGATCAATATAAGAGTAGGTACTTTAGGTTTTTATATAGTTACCAAGAAAATATTGTATACGTTGATCCCCCAATTAAGTAATTTGAGATGCTGCTTATAGTACTAACTTGTATGACACAAATGTTAGAAATAATTGATAAAACAATAATGATGTTTATTTTATCATGAATAATTTCATTTAATACCTACTTACGAGGTACACTTATGTAAGCTGCTGTTATAATGTAAAAAAACAAGTAAGTTTTACTCGAAATAGATTTTTTGTTGCTTCGTCAGAATATTATTTCTTGAAGACTGTATTCAGTCAGTGCCTATTTCCTTTGTGTCTGATAAATAAACCAGCGGAAATACTTTAGTACGCTTTTAAGGCGAGTGGTGCCGTGAAACTAGCGCCACTTCACGAAAAAATCATATCTCTGAATGCAAACAATACACCGGAATGACCTTTGCAGATGTTTTTGGTATTCTTTTTAAGTTAAATTTAAAGCCTGCAAATGCTATAAAATATTTGTTGTAATTAAAGTTTAATCACATATTGGAATTTATATATAAACTAAAGTAAATTTAGTAAAGAAATAATAAAACTTATGGATGAAAGTGCAAAAAACGGTGACTTTTGGTACTAATTGTTAGAACCCAAGTTACCGCGAATATTTCACCGAGTAAGTAAGGTCTAACCGAACATTACAATAATGGAAAGGACTGAAAAGGAAGTGGCTTAATAAAAACACTGTTCATAAATTATTTAATGAAATTGAGTGAAACAACCTGAATTATGTTTATGGGGCTTAATATACAAACTTAAAAAATCATTGTTAGATTCTTGAGTTAAATGTTGTTGGTTAGATATAAATATAATACCTAAAGTTCCTAATAGGCCTAGTTAATAAGTAGATAACGTAAGTATCTCAGTAAATAATAGTGTGTAAGTGTATAGTTCGCTTGTGTGTGTGAGTGGTAACTCGCCAACAAACTGTTAACCAGTTTGGCGGGAATTTAGTTTTAAGTTAATTTACCTATTCTCCTGAATAAAGTTACAAAAAAAAGTATTATTTGCATGGAGAGCTAAGAAATTTTTTGTGAAGTGGCGCTAGTTATGCACTACTCGCCTTAAAAATAACATCCTAAGGCCGGAGATGGGAGATGAAAATTCGCAAAGAAGCGAACAAATTGTAAGTGCTTCAGCATTTCAAGTTTATTGAAAATAAACCAAAAAAATGCGGAGACGTACAAAATACCTACACACATTACATTAACATCGACAACAGTCCACTGATGGTCATGGGCCTCCCCTTTTCGGGGATATTGCCGCTTTGGATTGGCGAGGCAAGTCAAGACACAAAGGGAACGCTGCAGCCCATTCCCTGGGTGAATATATATCTTAGTCGCTTTTTATGGCACCCACGAAAATAATTCAGATAATGCTATTTTAAGCTGGCATCCAACGGCAAATACCTACATGCAAACACAACCGAAAAAAACTGTGAATTGGGTTAAATGGTGAAAAATACGAAATCTTTGTCTTGAAGTACTAAATTTAAAAATACTTTAACATGTTGGGTATACAATTATCAGAAAACTTGCAAAATTGCACCGCTGACAGGATTTGAACCTGCGACTTTCACAATCACTACTAGCGACGTCTCTACCACCTACTGGGCTACCGTGGCTTAGCTATTCTTGGCGAAATTATGCAAGTATATCTTAATGCCACTCGCAGGTTCAGTCCTGCCAACGGTGCAATTTTGCAAATTCTTCAAAATTCATTGTCCTTTGTTTAGCTATTAGGTAACTAAATTTATTTTCGGGTACGAAGTTTTGGTAAAAGCCACTTCATATCAGCCACGAAAATGCACTAAAACTTTAACACCTTGATAAGAATCTCAAAGCTTAACCACAGATATAATATTTCGGACGAAATATAAAATGAAATGGTTGCAATAAAACGGCAAAGTTTTCGTAATTTGCCTGTGGTTTTGCTAGAACAAATAAAGATAAACCAGATATTTGCCAATAGAGAAACCACAACGAGATTTAAGAAAACAAAGGCTTTAAAAAAGTGATATCACCTAAGTTTGTCTGTTATGAACAAATTTCGTCTGATTGTAGTATCCCTATTATTATTATATTTATTCAAATTTAAGAGTCAAACTCTTGTCGGTGGAGTAACTTCCAACCAGTGACTTGACCTCTTGATACGACACGACATTGACTTTTTCCTTTATCTGGGTAAAGTAAGTGCGTCTAGGTCTACCTCTGCCTCTCTTTCCTTCCACCTTCCCTTCAATAATGTTCTTAATGAAGCTGTCGTGTCGTAGCAAGTGGCCAATCATCTTCCCTCTCCTGTTTTCTATGGTCTTCAGAAGAAAACGCTCTTCCGCTACCAGTGCCAGCACTTCTACGTTTGTCTTCCCTATAGTATCCCTATATTCTAGTGAAATTGGTTTTCTTTCAAAAACTGGACATATACCTATGGCACAGCCCAAAAACACCAGTATGTAAAACAACATTTTTCTTGTTGAATACCAAATTTTAAAACACTTGCCGTGTTAGGTATACAATTATTGAAAACATACAAAAATTTTCAAGATAAAAAAAAACTGTCAACCTTAAGATTTTTAAATCGCTTTTATTCAGACTATTACAGCCATAATATAGCCATATGTTATTGTCGATGATCTAACATATAGAGGGACAGCTCGCTTTTTCTTTGCCAAACTTTACTTGATAGAAAAAAAAAACAAAGTAACCTCTGTCTGATTTTTTTTATAGCGTCTAAAGTTTTAAATATATGCAAATTTGTTATGCTAGAATTTAGATACATAACTTTTTTTTTTGTAAAAATTGCTAAATTGGGCATTGTATTTCTCCAGTTTCTATGTCGAAGAAATCGTAAATTGACGCGAAATTTTGAGCACAAACTGATTGGCTGTTTCTTTCTGGCGCATAAAGGGGCCATTATTTTAGGAGAAATGGCTTTTATGCGTCTATCTATAACATTTACAACTGTTAGCTTCAATGGAAGTCACACGTGGGATGCATGTAACGATCTTCTTCATTTTTTCGTGTGGGTCACCTAGTCGTCCAACGACCTGATGAACCTTGGTATCACAGTTTTTCATCCGCCCACTACTAGTAGTAAGGCCTCTGCCATGGGCCTATAACGACCGCTGTCTAAGAAATCATATACAGCAATCGGGACCGACGGCTTAACGTGCGCTCCTAAGCACTTTCGAACAATTAGGTGGTTCAGCTTGCAATATCCTAACCAGACTAGAAACAAATTCACAAATGTATAAATATCAACTTTGTGAGTTGCCCCACCGAGAATCGAACCCGGAACCTTTGTGTCGCAGGCAGTCGAACTACCACTGCGCCACATCGGCCGTCAACGTAACGATGAACATGCCTTACGCCTTCCGCCAGACAGTAATTACCGGAAACAAAGCCGACGTATTGTACACACATGTGTATGCTATCACATACATCGGCATCATCATCATGGCCATCATCAAATATCATCAGAGGCGGCGTCGGGAACAATAGCCCGTCAATTAATGTACGGACGCACGCGAGAGCAAATATGTACGCATGTCTGTTGGTTAATACAATTAAATGTAAGCGTAAGCAGGTGTGCCTAGACATGTACAGTTCATTAAATTGATGATATGGTGTTTGTTGGAAATGATACATACATACATCACGCTTATATCCCTTACGGGGTTGTCAAAGCGTTAACGGCCGTAAAACGGATATTAACACAACGTCTGACAAAAGTTAGAAGGTCATTCGATAAAATTGTGTATCACCATAGACACAGGTTGACAGCCCACTGCCTAAAATTGGCACACACATGTAACCCTTGAGTCCATTAGTCGCCTCTTACGACACACACGGTAAAAGAAACAGGGTCATGCTATTCTAAGCCAGTATCACACGACATAATGATTGACTTATTTTGA
This sequence comes from Tuta absoluta, assembly GCA_027580185.1. Classification (NCBI taxonomy): domain Eukaryota; kingdom Metazoa; phylum Arthropoda; class Insecta; order Lepidoptera; family Gelechiidae; genus Tuta; species Tuta absoluta. The sequence goes on from JAQAHW010000003.1 coordinate 3,473,352, forward strand.
ATAAATAACGACATAATGATTGATTTATTTTGAATAAATAAATTAGCAAGCCAATAAAATATTTTGTCCTCCTGTTTTTTTTTACTAATGGTTTTCATATCTATTTACAGGTACGTTGCAAAGCTGATTTAGTTAAGATTACATCGACAAAACGGAAATCTAAAAATTGGTAAGCTGTTTTATATACCTACCTACGTTTACATTATCTACATTTCCTACAAATGTTAAGCTAGCAAATTACTTTCCCCTAAATGCACTAAAATGCGTTTTAGAAAAAACCATAATAAAAAAATAAAAAAAACTACTGCATTCTGAGACAAAGTCTAGCCTATGACACTCGGGATAATGTAATCCTTACATTCCGATACTATTCCCATTCGAATCTGTTCAGTGGTTAATGAGTTACTGTCATTTATAGAATCGCACATACATACTCGTACATACATGAACTCTAAAAACACTACACTCCTTTTTTAGTTGGGCAGTCGTGTAAAAAAACTTTCCGTACCTGTTTTAGTTTAGAAGGTACTTTACAATGAATGTTATTTAATACAAAACTTAATGTTTACATCTGGCATTAGCAACAGCAAGCTTAAGCCAGCCGTAATGTTGCAAAATATCACTTTTTCCTACATTAGCCAACAAACTGAGAACTAAAGTAATAAAGAATCCAACCAAACTAACTACACACTGTTATATGCCTACGCTTGTTCTCATAGCAGATCCCTTCCAAATACCTATGCACGTACGTAATATGTATGCAATGTTTGTTTGTCTGTACCTTGACGCTAGCAGACCACAACACATGTTAGCCAAAGTCGTGTATTCCTAACGGGAAATTCAAGCCGCCAAGATGGATAGTGCAAAGCTGTGTATTCGTTTGTTTGTACGTGAATTTTGGAGATGTTAGAGCGTATTGCAAATGCTAAATACGCATCTTGTTCTGCATGTAAGTATGATTTTTGTCTCTACACTTAGGTGCTTCATATTCTACTAACACCTCTAATCTATCTCATAGTCTGGAATTATAGTTAGAAATAAAATAAACTAATTCCACACGTAGGATGGCAATGTTAGCAGCTGGTTCAGTGCAATAAGTTTACGGGGTGTAAGGGACAGCCCTCCGAATACTGATAGGATGCATGCAGACCATGAAACTGAACAACTTTTTATTAGAAAGATATGCCAGGAAACGTCAAAAAAAATTAACCTCCTATACAAAATCACAATCAGCTCTTTTTAGATTTACAGCGATCAAAATTTTTTTGACGTTTCCTTAAATATTAATTTATGGGAAGCTGTTCAGTTTCATGGTGTAAATGCACCCTATCAGTATTCGGAGGGCTGTCCCTTACACCCCGTAAACTTATTGCACTGAACCAGCTGCTAACATTGCCATCCTACGTGTGGAATTAGTTTATTTTATTTCTAACTATAATTCCAGACTATGAGATAGATTAGAGGTGTTAGTAGAATATGAAGCACCTAAGTGTAGAGACAAAAATCATACTTACATGCAGAACAAGATGCGTATTTAGCATTTGCAATACGCTCTAACATCTCCAAAATTCACGTACAAACAAACGAATACACAGCTTTGCACTATCCATCTTGGCGGCTTGAATTTCCCGTTAGGAATACACGACTTTGGCTAACATGTGTTGTGGTCTGCTAGCGTCACCTTGTATGTTTGAAAATAATTGCAAAAATATATATTTAATGATTTTAGTTTGATAAAAGTTTATCATAACATATGCATCATGCGTATTTACTATGTGCGCTCAAGAAACATACCTCAATTCACTTCTTTCTCCGTATAATGGTCCGTAATCAGGAGCAAACCGATACTCGATAAGCGGACGGATCCGAGCCCCCAGGGGAACGCTTCGGTTACTCCTGCTTCAATACCGCCACAGACAAAAGACCTGAAGACTACACACTTACTTGCTCTTGCGGGGTTGGCAGAGCTTTAATGATTGTAAAATTGTTTAAATATCGCCGCGTCTGATAAATAGTTTTTGGTCACTTTAGAAAATTGTGTGCCTGTACTGTTATGCTCAAAAATATACCACAATTCACCTCTTTCACCGTAAAATGGTCCGTAATCAGGAGCAAACCGATACTCGATAAGCGGACGGATCCGAGCCCCCAGGGGAACGCTTCGGTTACTCCTGCTTCGAAACCACAGACTTAGTATCTGCGAGATGGAAGGCAGTTTGGCTGAAAGTTTATTTATTTATTTAACAATTTATTGTATACAAATAAATCAGGACAAGACATTAAAAAAAACGGACACAGCAGTACTGCTTATCTTTTAAATAGAAATTGTTACTAAAGGCTAGAGCTGCACTTCATCGGAACGCCTTTTTTAAATTGAAAAGTCCTCATTTTTACTCTTTTAATTTACTGTAGTTAATTCACAGGTAAAACTTTGTTGATAAAGTATAAAAAAATCGTTATTTTAAATAATTCATACTAAAAACACATTAAATTAATAAAAATAACATTTGAGTAGCATATTACCTAATGGACAAAACAAAATAAAAGCCACTTAAGAAAGTCAATAAGTACTTATTCGTTAGCTTTGAACATATCAAATAAAAAAAATACCATCCTGCTCTGACGTTTAGTTTAGCAAAGTCTGCTTTCTGAATCATCTATGATTTCTGCTAATCTCTGTACCGCGGCCGATCGTTAACTAACCGGGTAGGTTTTGTTCTTAGGAAATTATCGAGGATCGTCGACCGTGATCGGGGTTTGTAAAAACGCCGCTTGGGGGTTATGATTTTAATCACTGAATAATGGGGTTCTGGTTAATCTTTCCAGTCTCTATAAAATTTAATATTATTACAACATAATAAATACCCACGATATTGATATTAAGGTGTTGACAACTGTTAGAAACGGTTTCCAGCTTTAACGGCTTCTAGTCACAAAGGCGGTTCACTAACTTATCGTCCGTCGTTTCGATTTTTAACGCAACGCAACGGAACGCATGCGTCTGTCAGACGAATGAAAATTTAATTCACAATTTCGAGGAACGACGGACGACAAGTTACTGAACCACCTTAGATATACATACTTTCTCCACTATGAATCGAACTGCATAATAATTATGACATCAAATTCACCTAACCAGGCCAATGTTTTATTAATCCTTGGCCATGGAAAAGACCCTGCTTTTTATTCTATGTAACCCCAAAATGTTGTTAGAACACGGTTAGAATCACAGCTGAACTAACTCGCTCGCTACGTATGAGCCAATTCACCCTAGTCGGATTTCCATACATAAAACGTATTCAGTTTGTGCAGTCACCACATCCGTAGCCAAATACACTGGTTGCGTTAGAAAAAACAATAGCGCTTTTGGTTTGGCACAAAAATAGGAAAAGAATTGAGTTTTATTCAGCCTTAAAATACTGGCCAGTCGACGAAAGCAAAGGCTCAAAGGCTACAATGACGACATTTACGTAATCCAATTACTTTTATTTTTAGAACACAGCTTTTAAATTATCTAAAACACTGGCCACTAGAAGGAAAATAAGAATGTAAAATAAAAACTGTTGTACATACATAATCTTTAAACGTTTTAGGCCTTAGTTAAAATTTGACATGTCTTGAACGGGTGTTTAAATAAAAATTCATTCAAAACACGTTAGACACAAACATTGAACGCCTTAAAGAACGTACCTATGTGTAACTTTTTTGTGGGAAGGCCCCTCTTTCTAAACACTGGCTGGTTACTCGAACACAAACGGTGGCAAAGGCTGCGGGCGCATTCAGCCTTCTTTCTTATCTGTGGCAGATAGGGTCCCGCCAGATTTACGGGCGTGGACACAGGCCACCTCGTAACTTGTCGCTGAAGGGCTTAGGGATTTTTGTGAATGTGTGTAAGGACTGTAAGGGCTAAGTGAAGGGATGTAGCCGTAAAGGGGAGTCATTGTTCGACGGTGAATTGCTGCAATCTAATGCTTTGGGTGTAAAGCGATAAAAATCGCGGTTAAGTTAATGGTACTTTCTGTATTAAATGCCCTGTGATGCTGGCTTAGAATAGCATCACTCTATTTCTTTCCCATGGGTGTCATTAAAGGCAACCAAAGGACTTGAGGGTTACATGTGTATTGCAATTTTAGCCTGATACACAATTTTCTGAATGACCCTCAAACTCAAAGTTTTGTTTACGCTCTGACTACTCCGCAAGATATATGTTTGTTGGTTTGTTTGTTTCTCAAAAAAAAATTATTCACTTTAAATTATATCTACATTTTTTCAACTTCATTTTATTAGTACCTACTTACAATGTTAATCAATGTCCAAGTAGGTATACATACTTTGATTACCAAACATTATCGAGGAAATCTAATCATCGATGCTATTAGATCCTATATCCAGTATACACTTAGAATAACCACTCTACCTAAATAGTTGGTACAATAACTATATTTAAGAAAGATTCCATAAATGCAACCTAACCTATCCATACCTATATTTAATGAATTCCCTAAAAATCTCTAAATCCCATCTATTTACACCTGTGTATTTTCACACATATTTCTCTCGCAAGCGGCGGCAATGGAATAGGAATATAATGGAAAGTTTTCGCGTCATTTCTTTCCAGTTATGGAAACCAGACGAACCGCGCGTGCTGATAACGTTTTGCTTGTAGCGTTAGCATCAAAAGTGAATTTCAAATATCAAATCGTTTGTGATTAGTACGCGTTTGAAATGTAGGTTTTAAAAAGCAGACACACACCGTGTTAATACAAAAAAATATTCGCGCTTTTAGGCAGTGCTTAAATTAATTTTCCATACGATTTGACGTTGTCAAACGACTTCTTCCTCTTCATCAACCCGTTGCCACCCAATGCTGAGTGTAGGTCTCCTCCAATGTTCTCCACTTCTGACGGTCAAGGGTCTGTCCCATCCAGGTCTGACTTAGACACTGTTTAATGCCGCTTGTTTTAAAATTGGTTAGTTTTTCTACAACATTAATTATTTCTGGCTGGACCTTATGTGATAGGCGAATCCCACAATATGACATGCTGACCAAAGCGCATGCGTTACAGTGTGCTATGGGATCCGTGTTTTGTATGGGGAATCGAAATTTACTTTCCTCTGACAGACGGATGCGCTAAAAATACGTCTGTTAGACCGTCATAGTGGGAGAACTGCCTTAATTGCCCCACCTATTAAAGTAATTTTATTTCAATTTTATGATAGGAAATATGTTCTGTTATCATTTAAAATACGTTACATTTCTGAACTGTTTCTTATTTTTCTGTTTTCATGATTTACTAAATTATGATGTGTTCGTTTAAATGTTATAATTCAAACACAATAATTGTATTGTTCAACAATAAAATTAATACTTAATACAACTGATAGGCTTTTAATTTTCATCTACGACGTAGCGCTCGCGTAGCAGCTACAATTTTCTAACTACCTACGTTCCATAGTAGAGTAGGTATTTTAGTCCGATATTCATAATCAAACATACCAATTTCAAATATCCTCCTAGACAGTCACTTTTCTGCCGAGATTATTAATAAATATGCAAACAAATTGAATTGGCCGTCTGACGGTACTCGGCATCACCTAAAGCTACCCAAGAGATCCAACTGCACTGGTTTCTCACAGAGTTATTAGGAATGACCAGTATAAGTTGGTCCTTTAAATGGGTAACTTGAGATGATGCCGACAGTACGAGCCGTCTGGCAGACGTCGCAATTTCCTCAACGCTCAACCTGCATCCAGACGGGATTGCTTCCTATGTATTATCCTGAAGTACACACAATTCTATTACTAGTAAGTATCTGGTATATGACGATGAATTCCATTGAAGGATACCGCCATCTATACCGCAGACTCCAGACTCTTTTGTGTTCAAAAATGGTGTTACAATACTTCATTTAGTATAAAAAACCTGGGATATTGAGGATTTGGTTCATAATATCACTATTGATGTTTTGGGACTCTAGAAAATGCATGCAGAAGAAAATCAAATCAGAAAATTCTCTCTATTGACCATCATTATATACATACATACAAAACACACAATCACTCCTATTATCCCTTGCGGGGTAGGCAGAGCGTAAATGGCCGCAAAAACGGAAATTAACACCACGTCTGACATACATTTGAGGGTCATTAATGGAAAATTATGTATCGTATGATGCCGGCTTAAAATAGTATTACCCCATTTCTTTCCCATGGGAGTCGTAAGAGGCGACTAAGGGACTTGCGGGTGTGTATTGCAATTTTAGGCGATGGGCTGACAACCTGTCACTAAGGCGATCATTATGTACTGTATTATAATTCAATTTCTATGTTATTTTTCTGTTTAAATACGAAGGTTTAAGGTAGATCCATTCCTCCCTTACCTTCCTGTTCTTGGTTTTCTGGTGACTTTTATCTAAGCCAGGCCTCAGTACTCTTTTTTGTATTGAAACTAGTAAAGTAAAGTAAAAAAAGGTTTTTTTTTTTCACAAAGGTGCAAAATATAAAGATACACAATAATATCAAAAAGAAGTTCCTTTGTGAGAGACTGGTGTCTATACTAGGGCGTACCCTGTCAGACAGATTACCAGGTCCCCAATTATTGAATGTTAAGTATCTAGCTTCTTAAAAACTTCCTTATATATTAAAAATAAGTAGTTTAAAATTACGAAATTGAAATAAAATTGAAAACGAATTTAGTTTAGGTAGTGTAATGTGTATGAGTTGTCTGTTTTGTATTTTGTTGTGTTTGTAAGTTTTGGCTTTCATTACTCATTTAATATCAAGGTTCTGTATCAAACTTTTAATTGTTTTCATTCAAATAATCCAATTTTTCGCCACATGACGACACTCGCAATATTACCGCCACCTCCAACCTAGTTAAATTCAAGTTCGCAATAATATGTATATCAGTAGGACAATAAACTAGTATGCTAGAACGCTTCACTCGTCCTACTGTGAGACCAGAGTTTGTTGGACTGTGTCACCTTATTTTTTTATAAACTAAACACAGAGAGTAAGATAGTAACTATTATTTCAGTATGAAGGTATGCATTATGATAAAGTTAAGTACATAAATAAAACTGGAAAAAGCTCAGTTAACAAACCCTTATTGCTACTTTTGATGCAGTGTACCTACGTCTGCTTACTACAAGATGAATTGAATAAATACCTGTTCTGAGATCTGGGTTTCTGTGCACCCCGATACCACAGAATAACCAATAGTATTTAGTGTATATTATACATACAAAACGGACACTCACCTCCCCGCACCCCAGCCCCCGACCCGCCCTCACCGGCGAATTGTCAAAAAACCAGTGGAGAATTAAGTAGAAACTAGCGCTAGGCTTGTTACATTTACATTATCTTTAGTAGTTACTGTATGTATTCATCAGGTTACGTATAAAAAACAACCAGCATGCCAACCCTGCACTCACACATCTGTGATCACCCACACATGCACATGTAGAAATGACAGTTGTCTATAAAGATTCCGCTGTATGGAGTGTCCGAGGTGTGCCGATACATAAAATCTGAGTGGGGGCTAAAAGTTGCGCATGACATTTTTACAAATTTTTTATATAAATAAAAAACGTATTTGACATAGGGTTAAAGATTCATATACAGGGTTATTTTTTTATGTGACTGATAGCGAAATATCTGGACGGGTTGGTGATCAGGAACAAAATTGCTGAACAGCCGATTTGAGTTACTATGGAAACTCAAAATACCTATTCTAGACATATTTTGCCCTATGTTCCTTGGGGAAAGTTTTGTCCTTATCACCAGCTCCAGCTGCATTTTGGCTATCGCACTTTAGTACAATTTCACTCTATATGTATAAAAGGTTCTAGAATAATTCTATTTTCAACTTTTCATGAAAAAAAAAAACGTCAGGGTTCTTCCCAACGCGGCTTTGTTCCATTTATAGCACAACTTTTTATTGAGCTCGTTTAGGCGGACTATAAATTCGGTGGGATCGTAAATCAGGCTCTCGCGAGTCCGACGTTCGAATCCCAGTGAGTAGATCTCTAAATAAATGCAATTGTAGTGAAAGAGTGTATCAAATTTGTTCTTTTGTAGTGCACATTTTTAAAAATTTTGCGGTCACACATAATTTCTCAAAATAGGGTGTAATTTTACCAGTGACCGATAGCGAAAATTCAAGACAGGCAAGTTATAAGGAACAACTTTCTCTAATAAGCATAGCATGGGTCGTAATAAGAAGAAAGAAATCAGCTGGTTTGGGTTACAATGGAAGCTCAAAATATTTTTGGCATATTTCGACCTATGTTCCTAGGGGAAAGTTGTTCCTTATCACCAGCCCGTCTTAAGTTTTTACTATCGGTCACGCTTTTTAACAAGGAATTCTACACATTGTAATATTATTGTCTTTTCGAAGATATTAACCTTCCTATCTCTTACTTAAAAGTTAATGAACGCAGTGTAAAACCACTTTCCATGATAATCGAGGTATAACTACAGTGCTGAGGCAGTAATGGATACCGACACGACGCGCGCAATGTATGAAACATGAGCTTGCAGGGTTAGCAGAATTAGCATTTCAATTTACAGTGGAATTCAGACATGTATTTAGTAAAAAGTAGTTGCATTCGCAACTAGTTCAATGCGCTCGCTGTTTACTTTATCTGGTTTAGAGTCAAACCGTGACAAAAGTAAAATACATGTTTACCGAAATCAAAGTAGTAGTAAACAAATGAGTTTTTTTATTAGAATGCCTTGCGTTATTGACTATAGAATAAAACTGTATAGCGTCCACACGTTTTTCCATATATTCATACTACAGCCAACTGTTCACGGTCTAACACTCAGACACGTACTTGTAGGCCGGGATCTCGACTCATAAAACCTTACTTGTAGTTGTTAATCACGAACGTGCCGTAGCCTTGTGTTGTGTTTAAGTATTCGTTAAATTGTTTTAGATATGCCAGACAGAAAGTATCAGCCGTTTCTATACATAAATGACATGTACAGATAGTGCTAGATTCTAGCAGTTAGAACGTAGCTTCAAAAATCAAACGAAAATGAATATGTCAATAAATTTAAAAAACTAAGATTCCAATGGCTCGTAAAGTTATACATACATTAACAGCTACAACAGTTCACTGTTAGACATGGGCCTCCCAAATTGGGGGATATTGCCACACTCAACACGCTTGGCAGGTGGATTGGCGAGCGCAGTGCAAGATTCCATTCATAAGGAGTGCTACTGCCCGTTCTCTAGACGCATTTAGCCCTTATTCGCTTTTTTGACAATCACGAGTAAAATTGGAGTGGTGATATTCTAAGTCAGCATCACACGGCGCAAAATTATAATCATTTTTTTTATTTTTGATAATGAATACGCCTATGTTCTTTCTTATTGCTCATCGCGTTTATCGAGTTATATTTTGAGTGAAGGTTTTCCTCAGCAGGATCCTCGTCTACTGCAGCGTCCCGCCCCTTCTATGCTCGCACCGTGCTAGAGGAAATGAATTAATTCGCCACCGCACTGATTTATACGACGTGGGCCTCCATGTTATTGCCTTTTTTTCTTATTTTAACTGCCTTCAAAAAGGAGGGTATCAATTCGTCCCGTATGTAGTAACATGATATTTTGACGTTGTAGCATATTGACCCAAGTACTATTTGATGTATACTCATTTATGTTCCCGGGCAATTGATAGCAAGTGCGCAATGTTTTTTAAATAATGTATGTTTGTACTAGTATATCTTAAAAGCTTCTGAACTAATTCTGATGCATACCACACATACACATATCACGCCTTTATCCATTGAAGGGTAGGCTGAGCTTTAACAGCCATTTAAAAACGATCGCTTTCTCCACGTCTGACAAATTTTTGAGGGCCGTTTTAGAAAAATAGTGTATCACTAGAGTGACAGGTTGTCAGTCTGTTGCCTGAAATGGTAATACACATGAAAAAAAATGAAAAAATGATGCTATTATAAGCATGTATCACACGGCATCACTGTTTTATGTGTTTCTCCGCTACTTTTTCATCGAGTCGATAAATAGCAGATTATGATAACATTAAACCAGTGTTTAGCCACGGCGATAGTTGTTGGGTTTGACAATTTTAGGGCCTCGTAAAAGCATGACTAAGGCGCATCTCCCACTTGGCGTCCGTGGCTGCGTATTTTTGCTGCGTCAAGTCGTTTTACAGACGCATCCTTAAACGCACCATAGCGGTATTTGTATGGGACTAAGATTGGAATTCGCAATTTACTTTCGTCTGACAGACGCATGCGTAACGGTGCGTTGAAAATCGGAGGACAAGAGATAGACCCGCCTTAGGCGTGGTGAAGGCGGTTCACTTTTTTAATCTACGGATATTTATTTTATTTTATTCCACACTCGGCATCGAAAGTGTTTTTGTCTCGCCGTGAATGTCGCGCTGTATCGGACTGTTTTTGTGTTTGTTCGTCCGTCCGGTCGAATGCGTTTGCAGGAAAAAAAATGTTTCCGGTGTGAATACCTATAAGTCCTTTTTGTTAGAAAAACAAAGCACTATGGGAATTGGATCAGGCAATGTGACTTTATTTAAAGCCTGTGTATTAAAAATGCACAAATATCTTCAAATTATCATTGAAAATACTATGTTCTAAAATTTAAACCACTGTTGCGCTGTTTAGCACACAAAACTGAATTAATGAAATATTTGTATTCCAAGCTCAAATAACATTGACTTACTCATTTTATTTTTTACTAACCTGCTGTTAATTCATATGTCGTGTCATTACAAAAAGTTAGACGGGCTTTACGGCAGTAATTAAAATATATTTCTATACGATTTGACGCTGTCAATAAGCTTAGGTAAACCACATCTAATGTTCTTGTAATATGTTTGACCGATGATTTGCAATTCAGAACATGAATTTTTAAAAATTAGTGTTAATTTCAACTTTCTCTTGCGTCTGCATATCTCGTTATAACTGGTTAGCGAGCTAGCAATACGAGCGTACAGACGTACTAATGTACTAATTAACTGTTTACGCGGCGTGTTTTGCTAATTGCTCTGTCGGGCGGGCGTGGTCGCGGCGCAGAGCATGTCTGTGAGAAATGCTAGCTAGGGTCACAAATTAGGGAGACAGGGTTGATAATTTTTTTTTTATGAGAAGAACACGAAGGACACTTTGGTTCGCTTCAAGTTTATATCCCTAGCAAAGTAGGTAAGACGTGAGAAGGTAGGCCTTTGCAAAACTCTGATCGGATCGTTGGACGACTCGTTGTCTCACACGAAAAAGAAAATAAGTATATTTGTGTAAAAACATTAATTAGGTATAGACAAATCTAAGAAATAATTTAGGAGCATTTCAGCAAATCACTCCTTTCAGATTGTGAGCTCATCGCCTAAAATTGTTATAAGAATTAAATCCTCAAGCCCCTTGGTTGCTTGATACCACAAAACTTTACATGATATGGGGACAGTGGGGGCTCAGCGGAACAAGGGGTACACTGGAACAACGGCAATAACTTTTTGAATTTCAAACGAATTCCCAATGTTTTCGTTACACTGTACCCCAACTATAACAACATAATTACATACTTTGAAATTCATTGTTCTCGTAATTGTAAATCCCCATTGAATATCTCTTCCGAGTAGCGAGCTCAGTAAACATTATTAATTAATTACCTACTCAAGTTCCGACCAAAATTCTACCAAAATCGGCTTAAATTCTACCAAATGAAGCTTCGCCATCATTCACACGGTACTAATGCAGCTTATTTATTGATGGTAATCTGTTACACGAAAACCAACCTTTAAAACCCACTTCAGTGAGAAGGCTTCCAAGAAATATAGCTCAAAGATAATTGGACGCTATCCTTTTAGGCAAGACAAAGAAACCGCAATCAAAAGACCTCCAGTTGTATACAATTTGTTCACAAATACAGATCAAGTTTAATTGGAAAATCCTTTAAACATCTTATGAAGATATACTTAGATATCACTTTGAATGTTTGCCTTTTATCTTAAATCTAGAAACGCAGCTCTGAAAACTTGTTGAAATGATACTAAAAGATGTCCAACTTTACGAGACCTTAATTTAATTAAAGGCCCTTGAAAGTAAAAGGCCAAGTTTCATTGGATGTTGTTCAAAAGCTTTCAAGTACTTAATGAAGTTTTATTCATTTCAGTCGTGTAACGTCTTTATGATGTTTTGTAAAAGAGAACTTCTTAAAGGGGCAATGGAGATGATTTTCTAACTCTTAAAGGACTTTACTAATTATCCAAAGGAGTTAACCTAAATTACCGTCAAACTGTGCTGCCCTTTTACCGTGTAAATTTTAAAGCAAGTTTTTTCCACTTCGGAAAATCTCACACTATAGCGGACTGACGGATGCGTTTGTCAAACATCTTGTTCAAATCGCAGCATTTTAGTTAGTGGTATTCGTTTTTTGTATGGGAATTGGAGAAAATCCTTTCATCTGACATACGGATGCGTCAAAAATACATCAGTCCGTCATAGTAGAACCGCCTTCTTCTTCTGTCGTGTGACACCGAGTCGACGAATGACTCGATGGACCCTGATGTCAGAGTTTTAAATCAAACAAGATTCAAATATTGATCCGTCTCTTTTGAAATACAAAGGAAAACTACGGGTTTTGTTTGTTGATCATAAGTTTAAAAAAAAATTAAGGATGGGTTGCTCTTGACTCTAGTCTAGGTCATAGGACAGAGACAGAGTCTAAGATGGAGCGAGCTCACCCAGAAGAAGCCTGTTCACTCTTACTTTGAAGAGATTAGGGTTGTATGCGTTTGGAAACACAGACGCAGGTAGTGAGTTCCACTCTTTAGCAGTGCGCATTATAAATGATGACTGGAAGCGCTTAGTCCGAATTGGTGGAATGGCAACCAGGTACGAATGGTATCCGGCGGTGCGTAAGGTAGTGTTACTTGGCCGTAATTTGTTTGTATATTTTTACTTTCTACGTCCTTCAATAAAGTATATTAACAGGCACAACAGTCCACTGCTGGACATGGGCCTTACCGTATTTGGAGGTAATACGATTAGCGAGCGCAGTGCAAGATGTTGCATTCACAGGGAACGCTGCTGTACATTCCGAGGATGATTATCTCTTAGTAGTTTTTTGCGACACCCTCAAGTAGAATTGGGATAATTCTAAGCCGGCACCACACGGCATATAAAGTAAAGTATATTTTATCATTATTGTTGGGCAATGTCTGCAAGTAACTTTCTGCGGATTTAGCTGCCATAGATTGCGCCATTTGCAAAAAGTAATAGCACCTAATCGTAAAACTACTCTGAAGCATTAACAATAATACTTACAACTAAAGCTTTCTACGCACAAAACACCAAATGAACATGTCTAAAAGCTTCCATCAATTTTTCCCCTCTCCAAACAGCCCGCCCTTTCCGTGTCCAGGACCCGTGAAATGCACATACTTACTGCCTCCGTGCCTCTTAATGTACGGATCATCTTAACAGACAGGCACCGTCTTAGGCTGGAGTTCCCACTTAAGCCTCAAGTCATTAAAGTGGACGGGATCAAGGTTTTTCGGATGCCAGAGGGAAACAAAGGAGGTTGAGTGGATTGGGTCCACTACTGTTCAGTCAAAAGCAAAAAACGCTCTTGAAAAGTCGCCCTATAGAATATAAGTACGCAAGCATGAAAATTTTCAATAAACCTATTTATTGTTCAAGTGGTGAGCTAAAATACAAGCGTGTGAGGTACATTGCAAAAAATGCTTTAAAGCCTGTAGATAGATATCTTTAAAACTACGAAATCGTTCTTAATGAAATTTGCTGTGATTATTTTTTAAATTCGGTTACGGAGTAATTTTCTTAAACAAAATCAATAAATAAGAAAGATCTACCGATTTTCGATATTCAATTCACGATATCTAATTTTATAACATAATTCATTTTTAAATTAACCTAAAACCCTGCAGGTACGACTTTTTTAATTATTCACTGTAATAATATGCTATTATCAAGCTGTGTAAATGCGTTTAGGGTATCAGTCTAGTTCTAAACAATTTTTGTATCCGCAATGGACAATTTTGATTGTTACCTGTTGTATTTACTGAATGAAATAAAATAAAATAAATAAATAAATAAAAAGGATTCGTGAATCTAAAAAAGTTAACTTCGTTATTCAATCCCAGCGAACCCTAAGTTCAAAAAACATGGTCGACTTTTATGCAGAGCGAGATCCTATTCATACAAAATTTGTTGCATTCAGTCCACAAAATAGAATTAAAAATGTGAATGCGAGTTGAGAATCATTTGCTGACGAGTGTATGCTAACATTGAAGACTTCGAAAAATATATGATATAATTTTTATATTTTTCCCACTTGTCGGGTGTCCAATACAAAATACGCCTACGTTGCATTTACAGATGCGTCTGTCAAACGACTTACATTGTAGGGGAGACCAGGGGCAAAAGTAACACGGTGTAATAGTAACATTGCGAATATTTCGCACACTAAGCAACGTAAAGGTGTGTGCGCGTGCACCGACATAGCCCGTGACGTGTTTCTATAGGTCAACTTGTCAAGGACAAGCTCCGGGACGTGCGGTCGTGTCCACGAGGTCGGTGCCATTTTTCGGACAGAAACGTTAGTTTTTTCGCTTCAACTTTCAAGTCATTACTCAGTTATTAGTCACTTTTAAGGTATTTCAAATATACAAATGGAATTCATGAATATCAGACAGTGTAAATTCTGTAGAACACGCATTCTAACATAAGTATTTTGGAAGTAATGGTGTTTTTCTTGAAATTTCAATCGGGACAGTAGTAACAAAGTTATAGGTGTTGATTGTAACGTTAATATTGATCCCTTGTTACAATTACCCCGCAGGCAATATTATTATTATTATTAAACGAGTACATATTTTTTCATAATTTTTATATTTTAGATGCCACCCGAAGTGGGTAATGTGCAGGGGTTGTAACCTTTGGGCCCATGAATTATGCACGCCCAAGGAACCAAACGGCTATTTATGTCATAATTGTGATTCAAATTCAGACTAGTGAATACTAACGATTTCATACGGTTTTATATATGCTAAGCACATCATAGATATAACGGGTTTACTTTACTACGTTCTTTTTACTGCGTATCGATTATATAAGTTCTACTTTTAAAAGATCTTCGTATTAGAATTAGATATTATTATGGTTCATTAAAACATTGATAAATATTATTATTAATAAAAAAAACGTTCTTGGGTCAATTGTAACAGGTGGTAATCGTAACATGGCATTTATCCATAGGAAGATGTTTTTGTTGATTTTTCATTAAATAATGCATATCTTGAAAATTATTATACGGCAGAAGTTGAGAATTGTTATGTTCTTCTATTTTTTATTTTGTTTGAGTAATTTCTCCCATTACTTTGAAAGAAATATTGAATTTTATGTAATTTAAAAAAAGTAAGAAACGAGTTAATATTTAAGTTCTTTATTAAAAGATTAATAAGAACAATGAGTGATTAAACTTACATAATAAAAGTTATTGCTAATATTGCTGTTGTTGTCATTGAAAAGTCAACTAAAATTGTGTTACAAACGTCCCGGTACACGGGGTTAATTGTAACATTTGCCACCTTTTGAAAAAATGGTGATAGCTAAGTAGTTTTATGAACTACCACAATTTGGTCTACACAGGCAGTTAGAGCATTAATTTATCTTTACATTAAGACTAAAAACGTTTCTTATATGTAAAAAATTTCCGAGCTATTGGCCATGAAATGAAAAGTGGTACAATTGTCCCCGGTCTCCCCTACAACATCCGTTTCGCATCGTAGCCGTATTTGTATATGAGTAAGATCAGAATCGCATTTTCCTTTCGTGTGACAGACGCATGCGTTACAGTACGTTAAAAATGTAGGAATACCACCTTTGCTAGTAGATATATTATATTCTTTTTTTTTTTTTTTTTTTTTGGACACAAACAGTCATTTACATCTACTTAATTATGTCTAAGATTAATTTATATAAATACGGACCTTGAGTGCCAACAAGTTCAATTTAAAGTTAGACAAGGACACAATGAGCGCAGAGAGTAGGTGTATATGTAAGTAGGTACTTAGTTATTGCATCGCAGTAGCGCTCATTTAGCCCTCGACAAACTATGTAAGTAAGTGATACAAAATGAACATTATGCGAAAGGGTAAAGCATAGGTATTATATAATATTAGAAATACTAGTTGTAAAGAGTTATTGAAGTTTTTGTTGTAAATGTGTTATGATAGAAGTTTTGAACCTTGAAGCAGATGTGGAAAATAAGTCAATATGGGATATATCTTTGTTGTAATTATTAAGACATCGACGAAAGTAGTTATTAGCTGTGTAGTTAGTTGTGAACATTGGAGGAGCAAATAATTGGTTGTTACGACGAACGGTTTTTCGCGGAACTTTGAATTTTATTTGTTGTAGTAAGTAAGAGGAATCGACTGAGTTATTAAGAAGCTTAAACATAAAGACGTAGTCAAACTGCTGACGCCGAAGGCTAAGAGGTAATATCTTATGAAGAGTAACGGCATCCGTGTAGCTGGTATAAGGTAGACCTGTACGGTAATGTAAGGCTCTAAGAAATCTCTTCTGAATATTTTCAAATCTATCAACATGTTTTGCATAGAAGGGAGTCCACACTATACACCCAAAGTCCAGAAGAGACCGAACCAGGCTATAATACAGTAACTTATATGTGTGTGGTTTTTTAAATGGCTTGCAAACCCTCAGAAGAAACCCTAGTTGCTTTGTTGCTTTTTGATTTAAGTGTTTTTTTCATAACTTTGCCAGAAAGTGGATCATTTAAAAAATAGGTATAGACAAAAAATTGCAGTACAGGAATCGACCGTTACAACACACTAGTCCACACGCGTCTATGACAGGCACTTTACTTGCCTCATTACACCCCCCGGCTTCGCTCGCCACATTCATTATTCCAGTTCCGTCTGTCCCAGACTTGCGGTCAGCTCCCGGTCTAGAAAAACAAGGGATTTTCACGAAAAATAGCTAATTTAGTTTTTGGTCTGTTTGTGAAAAATTGCCCGCATCTGGGTTTGTTTGGTCATTAGTCTAGGCTTTAGCCTGAGCAAAATATAATTTGTTAAAGTGTGAAATAAGCGTGATTTGTGTGAGCACTTTTCTTTTTCTTATGCAATATATGTTTAACCAGTTTTATACAAATAAGAAAGTTCGATAAAGGCGATAAAAGGAAATATTTACCGACATTCTTGATTGCTAATTTTATTCAAAGACAGGATCGAAGTTATTCCAAAAAAGTACGAATTGGCTTTTAGACAGTGCTTTAACTATTCTTCCATAGAATTTTGACATTGTCACACCCATACACACACATATCACGCCTATATAATCTCTTGCAGGGTAGACAGAGCGTAAACGGCCGGCAAAAAAGGACATTACGCCACGTCTGACAAATATTTGAGGGTCATTCGGAAAATTGTGTTGACATTGTCAAACAGCTAAAACCGTGTCTTACTTTTTTATAATAACGCGGGGGATGTGTTTTATGTTGTACCTACCTGACAATATTATAGTTGACTCAGTATTTCAAACGAAAAGATCTTTTCATCCAAAAGATATAAGAAAAAATTATAATTAAAATTCACATCAGTCAAATGCATTGTTATATTCACATAGATACACTGAAAGTCGCTTCTCTGTAGAAAAGAAAGAATTTCCTTCAAACATCACAAGGAATATGTAAAAAAAAAACTTCCCCTCAAGACCAATATTTTCACATCTAATTTAAAGTGATACGGTCTAGTTTCCTGTGGCAGTTTTCTAAATAGGAAGTTTTACAATGGAGTTTTTCATCGTCTGAATGTCATCAGCATTGTAATGTAACAAGTGTTTTACTTGTTGGTTGCCCTAATAAATAAATAAATGTTAGGACATGAATAAGTAACTTTTGCTTTGATATTGAGGAATTTAGGATATTTTTTTGTTTTTTTTTTCAAATAGGTTATTTCTAGGAATTCTCAAGTATCTTGTAGAGAGCTGAGCTTAATTGAAATACTGTAATGCTCCATTAAGTCGTTAGATGTCGCTACTATGCGCGTTTTAACTTTACTTGTCATGTTTACTTTTAGTATTTTATATGAGGGTGTTTTCATTTCGTTCGAGCATTCGGGTCATGGAGTGACGGTCCATACGCTAAAGGCTCTGCGATTGATGAGCGTCTCCCGATTGTCTTAAGGAAATTCTTGACGCAGTATCAGTAATTTCTTCGTTTAAAACTTAATAATCTTGCTCAAGTGTTGTCTACGGTCACGGGGTGAGTGTTTGTGCGCGACCGCCGATCGCTAAGTTAATTGATATTTCCTGCTGGATTTCTGTAAGTAATCTATTTCGCATTTTGTTACAGCCTTTCGAAACGCCCCTTTTAATTCATTGCAACAAGCATTAAGGGCAATATTTTATCTTTTTGAGGCGCGGTGAAGCTTTGAGGAAACAGAACCGCTATTTCGCTGATGAAGTCACGGTGAAGGTGTCTCAGCCGTAGTGCGCTTGCCTTCAAAGCAAGGCGACTCGAGTTCGATCCCGACCAATTTCAAGATTACTTTTTTCTTTTATTTTTGTCATTTTATTTTATTTTATTGAATCTGTGTGTTTCATTACGTGCAGTGGCCACTGGAGCACGACAAATTTGTTTATACATTGTCGCGTGATTTTCTGACAATATATTATTGCTTGGTTGTCACTTAGCTTTTGTTTCATTTAAGTATAATTTTATGAACCCGTTCTTCAATCATCACAATACCTAATGTTTATTTACACTAAAATCCGAACCATTTTAATTTTTGTTTTGTGGTAATTGAATAGTTCTTAATTTCTATTTGGTTTTTTTTTTGTTTACATACACGAATGACATTCAATATAATAGCAAGACGACAATATTATTTTAATGCAAATCAAATTAACGGAAATAATTAGTAACGAACTCTACGTGAAACGGATTCTGTGACAAAACAATGGTTGCCGCCAGCCATATTGAAACGTCTAAATTTCAGTTTAGCACAGTGTCCTCTGGTTTTGAAATTCAGAACTACCAACAGAAAAAACTCCCATTCTTAGGCTTCTCTTTCCTCTGCTAGTGATTTGACCATACCTATGCGAAATGTGATGGCTTTAAAAACTTATTGCACAACTAAAATATGAGGCCAAATAACATATAACTTAACAACGTGTTTTATGAATTCAGTGTAATGTTTCAGAACAACATTCAATCAAAATTATAGGAACAATTTCAACATCGCCGCCATACCTCCCCGGAGACCGAGGTTCCGAAATTTCAAATATTCCGTGCAGCCCCGGGCACATACTTACATACTCGATAGACGCTGACAGTCTCTACTTACTTCAAAACAAAATGAAAGAAAACACCAAGAAAATGCGAGGAAAATGTCCAATAAAAGCCCATATCTGGAAGTTTGACATGTAACGCATATTATGGGAATTAGATAACAGTAATATTGTAAGTCGCCTGAAGCTATTTCTTATTTTTTTAAGGGTGATTTTTTAAGCCTCCGGTATTTCCTCGTTGAAAGATTTTGATGAAATTGGGTTGCTTGTTTTTTGTTACAGCCGTCCAATATACGTGCAATCTTATATTGTCCTTTATATGTGAAATCTTAAACTTCTTATTAACATTATCTTTTATTCTCCTTACAGGTAATTGAACAGAAACTAAGAACCTTGTTCCAGAACAAAGAAAGTGGTAACGTATAAATCTTCTTCAAATAATTTCCACTCAATAAATTTTAAGGTTTTCAAAGTTCTGAGGGGTAGATTTCGTGTTATCAGCATTTCACTTGACTGGCACCAGTTATACCTCCAGTTAATAATGAAATATTTTATAATTTCATAGATATTAACAATTTTTTTTATTATTTTATTTCCTTGTCACATCTGCAAAAATCATAATAATATGCACATAGCTAGACTTCAAAGACCATTCCAATTTGTGTATGTCTTTTATTCATAGAAATCGAATGAGCTGGGCCTTAGGCGACATTAATTAATATGTACTTACCCACCTATCTATACCTATATACCCTCAAGTTTCTTTTTATAATGTTGGCACCCTTGCGGTATCACGATTCCGCGCGGTTGGCGCCACTGTCGTCTCCGTCTTTATTGGCCAATTTTTGTTTATGCCTGCGTTTTATTGGCTGTTCGATTTATGCCCGTTTATGCCTGAACGCGGCATGAATCGTTTCTGGCGGTAAGAGCTCTCGTTATGTTAGAAGCCTGAAGTGGTTTGGTTTGGCTTTTCCAATATTGTTTTTATTTGCACTGGATATTGAAGCTAAAACGGTAAATTTTTCAGTAACCTTATGAAAATTCTTGATATCCCATAATGTATATTTTGCCTATCTCGTGTGGATAATATAATTTAGATTCACAATCACAAACATAGATGACTGATAAAAACAAGATATAGTCAAGCTCACGTCCAGTTAGTTAGACACTCACTAGAACCGTCAATGTAAGTCTTATGCGCGCGGCATAAGAACGGTCCAAAGTTCAAACTGCCTGACCAAGTCCGATCTTGACTATAAAAAAGTTCCTTAAACCATTTTTCAATAAGTAAGTATCTCTGATACCACAATTAGGTAAATAGTACAAAACTGCTGCAGCACTCATAATTTTTACATCAAACCGCACCTTAGTTTACAACCGCAACACAATTTCACTTTTCGCCCACAAAACTACGCGTGTAATTCCGCTGTCCAAGCGAACACCTGTCCGAAAACATGTCCGACTGAAAACATGACGCGACAAGTAATTAATTCCCAAATAATTGCAGTGTTGCAGTCCTGGGAGCAATACGCGCGTATCTATGCTAATGTGAGTGGGTTGCCAACTGTCTGTATTGTTTTAGTAACTTTACTCGTCAAGTTAAGCAGTATTAAAACCTTTTAATAAGAAAAATACATACATACATAATACTAACAAAAACATTTTAATCCTTATAGAAATTCTTTATGTTTCGACATAATTGACCCTCCTAAATCAAAATATCAAGTTTTAGTTTAACTGAAATTCTGACACATGCCGTATACATCTATTATACATACTGATATACATCTATTTTTAAATAGTTTTTAATTGGCTTTTGCTTGCTAATATGATGTGAACTGTTTAAAATGATGCTGTTAGGTCACCAAGCAAAATAAAAAAAAACTGTTACTGTTATTACTTCTTCTTCTTGATATGTGGTACTGGGAATCGTTGACCGACTCGACAGGTAAATAAACCAACAGGCCACATCAGCCCAGTGCTTGGCTAAGCCTCCTCATTCTCCCACCAGCTTTAGCCTGATATATACATACACTTATAAATCACGCCTTTATCCCCCTTACGGGGTAGGCAGAGCGTTAATGGCCGTAAAACGCATATTAACACCACGTCTGACATAAGTTTGAGGGTCAATCTGATAACTGTGTATCACTATAGAGACAGGTTGTCAGCCCATTTGCAATACACATCTGACCCTCGAGTCTCTTAGTCGGCTCTTACGACAACCATGGTCAAGAAATGGGTTGATGCTATTCTAAGCCGGCATCACACGGCAAAACTGATATATACTTATTTCAGAGTTGGTATCACCTGTTGTAACGTTGGTACCACTGGTCAGACTAAAATGATTAGTTACTTGCGTGTTCCACTGCAGTTGGAGAGTTGTAGTTTTGTGGGTTGTGAGTAATTAGGATGTAGATGTTTGCTTTGGAATATTTTCGGTAAAATGGGAACAAACAAAGCATACGTTATGCCTTAAATTGCTGGACTTACTAGTTGACTGACGTAATAATAATTTTCTGTTTTGAATTTTCCTGTTCAAGGGTTTAGAATAATATGAAAATTATAAAATAAAATTGACAGTTTACAACGAGTTGGTACCATGACATATTTTTTATCGAAGTGTAGAAAGGAACTCATCTGCTAACAGTTTGCATTTTGGCTTGTTAGAATACCTATGATATCAAAGATTCCTGGGATAAGCTTAAAATCAGCCATGCTGTGCCCATAACTTTCTTCCAATATGTAATACCTAAGCTTCTTGTACACCTGCCTAGAATAATGTGACAATTTATTATAATTAATGTAATAAAATATTCCTCACTCAGCCAGAATTATTATTTTATTCCCTTTGCTAAGGAAACGGCTGGGTGCTGGTGCAGGGATTCGAAGTGCTTCATAGCTGAATTCGGCAGTAGGCTAAGACATAGAGGTGCTGACTCCCGCGCTTGTTCTGTCCTGGTGTAAAGGCCATGGTCATTCAACGAGGGAATGCGGCGAGCGTTTTGGGTATCTTTGCGCTTGGATCGACTAGAGGCGGGTTTTTTTATTAGTTTAAGGAAGTTGTTTTTTTTTATAATTTTGACTTTTTTATATTTGACATTGTGCCGTGTGATGCCGGCTTAGAATAGCATCACCCCATTTCTTGCCCCTGGGAGTCGTAAGAAGCGTCTAAGGGACTTGAGGGTGGATATTTCAACTTTAGGCGATGGGCTGACAACCTGTCACTATGGCGATTCACAGTTTTCCGGATGACCCTGAAATATTTGTCAGACGTGGCGTAAATGTCCGTTCTATGCGGCCGTTTACGCTCTGCCTACCCCGCAAGGGATTATAGGCGTGATATGTGTATATGTGTGTGTACTTTTTAATTTGGCTAATTAACGTAAATTAATTAATATGTGGAAATAAATTATTTTGCATATGTTTTTGAAAGATCTTCCGCGTGAATTGTCATTGGTATTTCATCAACTATAAATCGCAATTACCGGTAACTCAACTTTTCCTTGCGGACTTTTGTTTGAGCTTTGTCTCAATTTTTTTAATATTCTTCAATCCCTTAACATCACTTTCAACCAGAGAATTTCTCTTACAGCTTCCTTCAAACAGTTTTTCTCCAAGTAACCGTCATACCATTTATTAGCCAGGAAGCGACTCGCGACAATTGCGCAGTTACCTACACGCGGGGGTAATGGGGCAGGATGGGGTACCAACCTATGGAGCGGCAGTAGAGTAACTCAAGTACGAGAGGAAGTCGGGGAAAAATGGAACTGTCGCTAATAAGTGCACTTGGTAGAGTCTTGAAGCTTAAAACGAGGTAACGTTTCCTTGGTAGCAGTTTCCGAGAAATCTTTACAGTTATCGATTAACTGCTTATTATGGGATCTATTTTAATAGAAAAAGCAGGCATCTTTGCTACAGTTTTCGGGAAAGTTGCACAATCAGATCGCGTTGTTTTTAGCATGTTAAAAGTCTTTTGCCACATCAACAGAATAATGATTTTTAACATGTTAAAAATATTATCCCAAATCAACAAAATAATGAGTTATTTTTACGCAAGCTAACATAAAGATACATAAACAGCCCCCCGTTCAGCTACAAAATTGCCTTCAGTTCATTTACAACATAAAACGTCCGTATTCAGGAACAACGCTGAATGACTAAGCGGAAAAACAAAAAAGCATTGTAACGAATCAGAGTAAGAATTAAGGAAGGTAGAGCGCTACGAACAAAAAGTCCGTAGTATAGTAACTCAGTCAATATAGTTCAGATTGCTGAATTGTAGACTGTAGGGGTATGAATATGACTACTTATATGAAAAACCTTAAGACGAAATATTCGAACAACTCCAGTTCCGCGGTTGTGTTTAGACGCTTAGCTGTTATTAGATACAATACAAAACGCCCATTTTTGACAACATTTATAACACTCGCATGAAAAGATGAACCGATGGTTTTCTAGCCCAATGTCACGAGAATGTTATAAAATCAGTGTAAAAACATTTAATCCTAGGCATTTATATATGCCTGATGGCGCAGCAAATAGGATTACGGGTTCGATTTCCACAAGTCAAAAATATTTGTTAAGTAAATTTTCGGATACTTGTGTTTAGTAAGGTTCCTTAATAATATCAGCTAATTATAAATGAAATATCAGCTATCAAGTTTCCATAGTCAAAGCTTTGCTTAGTTAGGTGGCGTTAGATGGCGCTGTGTGACTTATCCAGGTATATTGATATATAAAAAAAATACTAATAAGATGGATACTTTATTTGTCTACGTCTTCCTTATTTCTTGGCCTAGGCGAACCAATGAATAACCGGCCCATTTGGCTGATGAAGAAAGTATTTTATTGTTCGACTTTCCCCGGCCTACTCAACTCTAATTAGTACAAGTTTGATAGTAAAACGGGTGATTAGTATTTATGCTCGATTTCGAGCTGTTTTTTATTTTTTCCGAAAAAACTGAGTCTCAAAAGTAATTCAGTTTTAACCTGATTCTATGAACGCAGTGTGAATTGAATTTGCCGGAATGGATTTTTAAGGGATGAATCATGGGTCCCGATTCTCTCCTTTTTTGGTAATTGAAATACCATCGAAACTAAACTGTCATTCTATTCTTAAAACTGTTAGTGGAATACGAAACCACCAAAACCTTCCAACTGACACGCTATCGAAACACAACTGAAATATTTTTTAAATAGCGAAATGTAATTTTACATACTGAAAATGATTAAATGATGTCAGAAGGATAGTTGTAGGAAATTCTAAATACCTATTATGTTAGCAGTTAGAAGGTCAGTTTCTACAAGCTATAAAACATTCTACATTGTAGCTAAAAGCATCCAACAAACCTTTGCAATTGTTTCTAACAATAAAACGAATGGATTCACATGAATGGCAACAGAAAATCACTTAGCTCTTTTGCACACGCACCATGTGATTTTGCGGAAATTTTCCGGTCCGGTGTTACTGACAAAAGGTATTGTATGAAATCGCATAGAAAGTATCGATCATGGCACATGATAACGCATCAGTCGGCCGTCATTTGCTTGCTGGCTGTCAAAAACCGTAATATCTTACGGCACGTGTGCGATTGTTTTTACCTGCGGCACACGTCGCCACGCTATTTCCGGTGGGACAGTGCTGCCAACCCTCACGCGCCATTCGTTTCCGGAAGACAATGACCGAGCCGCCCGCTTCCGGTGCCGGTTTCCGAACGATCCAAGCGTATTCCGAATTCAAAAATAATTCGCTGTAATTAAAATTGTGAACGTTTTCAAATGCCAGAAATGGCGCAAATTGTAATGGTTTTTAAAATTCGAATTTAAAATGTTGTCGTATTTCAAATTGTAGATTTTCTCCAAACATCCTTTGTACTTAATGCTAATATTTGCCAACTTTATGTGCTGTGACGTTCTTCATTCTAAATTACGAATCTTCCATATCGAAAACTTACTTTTTCCTCGCATTGGAATTTCACGAAATGGAATTTCAAAAGTATTGAAGGCGAAGTAAAATGACACTCCATGCTCGGCGATAAAGTTAGGAGAATATAAAAAGCTATTTTCTTACAAAAGTTGAATGCTGTCGGAAATATTGTATCGATGGCATACTTGAGACTTCCACTGAGATATGCCACTTTACTGACTATTTGTAACTTGTTTATTATTTGAAATAAAATATTACTTTACAATGCTGTTCATTCCGAACACTTACTAGTTTTTTTAAAGAACGTTTTACTTACATTAGAACTTGCTGTTTCTTTTTATAGGTATTTTCTCTTTTAGTAGGTATTCTTGGCAGGAACCCAGACAAACAGTAGGTACATGAGAAATAAATTAGCTTCAGAGTGGATAGATATAGGTAGGTATTTACGCATAATTGGCATCAAAATACACTTTCAAAATTGACGAGCCGCGGTAGCCCAGACGGAAGAGGCGTCGCCAATAATGATAGCGAAAGTCGCAGATTCAATTCCTGCCCGCGGTAGAAAATGTTGCAAGTTTTCTTAAATTTCTCCAATGTTTAGGTAATTGTTACTAAATAGAACTAAATAATGATTTTCCAAAAGTTAGCTTTGAAACTTTGTATGAGCTTATATTTTTCCGAATTATCTTTTACTTAAAACTTTACCAATTGTCATAACAGTATAAATGCCAGAAGTGGCGTGCCGAGCAATCGTAGCAAACTTTGATAACCGTGGCATTTCGGGCCACTCCACGTAACGGTAACGATCCAGGTTAATGCTACAGGTTCTGCTGGAAGTATTACAGGTCCTTGACTTCCAGGTTATCGCGGTTTTTGAGGTTAAAGTCTGTATAATTGGCGGTTTAAGGTATAAGGGTGACTATTATACATCGGTCGTTCATCAGATTTCCGTTCAAAATATAGGTACCTGCTATGCACACTTTTTTCTATTACATGAGACTGTATAAAATCAACACCAAATAACACAAATCTCTTTTAAATCAGTTACATAAGAAGTGAGTAAGTAATTATCCATAAAACGAAATGGCTCATTTATAATAAAACTGAATACAGAAATTCTTACACTACGCGGCTTTTTAGCTATAAGTGATCTCTTAGTAATAACTTTTGGGCAGAGAAATTTGGCCACAGAAAACATAACGGAACATACCTATTACTTCAACCGCTAAATATTTCCAAAGAACTGTAACATCATTTTCAATCAGCCTGCAGCTGGAACTTCCCTCCCATCCCCCCTTTTTCCCGACCGAAGTTCTGGCGCAGACAAATTTATGTGCATACGGAATCGCTATTAAGAAAGTTCCGATCCTTCTCAATCGAGCA
The DNA here is from genome assembly GCA_027580185.1 of Tuta absoluta. Classification (NCBI taxonomy): domain Eukaryota; kingdom Metazoa; phylum Arthropoda; class Insecta; order Lepidoptera; family Gelechiidae; genus Tuta; species Tuta absoluta. The sequence goes on from JAQAHW010000003.1 coordinate 3,499,984, forward strand.
ATTCAATTGATTTTTTATCTGTGCTATCAGTTTCTGTTGAGCCTTTTTTTGTTGGGATTTATTAGCATTTGTTTGAGGCGGTTCTTTGTTTTAATGAAAATTCTTTGCCCGCCACTTTCTTTTTACTGAAATTCATTTTTATGGATTTTTCAGGTTATTCTACAATATCATTGTAAGATTTGGACTGGCCCATGACTGGCCACTGTCTCATATGCCAGCTGACTCAAGAACTATAAAATAGTTTTTAAATAGGTGCCCAAGCATGTGAAAAAACGACAAGAATGGTCTCGCCCGCTGCTGTTTTAAAAAGAGAATCGCTTTAAAATGCAGTAGAGTAACACGTAACGGGCTTGTCTTTTTCCAGCAGAAGAGCAACAAGGGCTCTTCAATGAAAAACAAAGTTTTGAAAATCATCTGCTTAAATGTGATACTGGTGTCATACACTATAATGATAGTATTCGTTATTGCACACAAAAATAACATCGAGGAAAACTAAAACAAAGACAAAACACAGTACAATATGGCGGCCTTAATGCTAAAGCAGCATTCTCTTCCAGGCAACCTTTGGGTGACATGGAAAGTGCAAACATATAAGCGGGATAGTGCAAATACCTACATATACTACTTATACTATAATACACTCTAATACATACATAGACAATATAATAAACTTAACATATACCTAATAAACTAATACATAATAATACTTAAACTATACTATGGAAGCGTGGATATTGCGAAATACTCCGAAGGGAAAAGTAGATGAGACTATCTTTAATTCCTTATTTATCCACTCGCTTATATGTATGATACTTACCCAAAGTAACCTAAAGTACATAACCCAACCGCTACTCCCACTAACTACGGCAACTAGAACTAATAAGTAGCAGTAGTAAGGCTAAAGAGAGTCTGTAAGCATGCCAGCACCACCAGCTCAGAGATAGTATACAGAGTGTTAATTTTTTTTTACAGTCTATTAAAAGATTAAGATCTTAGACTTTTGCATAATTTCATCATCATCGCCATAACAGCCGTGATAAACCTAACTATATGTCCCAGTGAAATGGCAGACTTAGGAATTCGAAAAATGGAATATGACATTGACAAATCATACTAATCCAGAAATTCGGACAAATTCCTTGGATTTTCGCCAAAGTGGTTTAGGATAATGGCAAAACAAAGTTCATAAATTACTTTTTTCCAAACTAATGTCTTCATGTAATTCCTGGGAAATCGGGCGAATTCCTAATTCTGCCACATATATATTTACTGGGAATGTATATATTTTTTTTATTAATGATGGGTTTGCTCTTGACTCTAGTCTAGGTCATAGGACAGAGACAGAGTCTAAGATGGAGCGATATGCCTCTCTCAAGCGTCTATAGACCGCTATTTTGGGCCGAATACCTCCAACAGGCTGTCCGTAGTCCTTAGGGTAGATTAATACGTGTACACACGTGGAGCCCCTACGCGTAAGTACAAAGTCACCCGCAGCCCACGCGTTGCACTCTTTGCGTGCTTTTGCTTTTCTTATGGACCTTGGGAACTGAACTGGCATGTAGTTTAGTTCGTTCTTCGGATATTGGAATTGTTAGAAAGAAGAAGAAAGAAAGAAAGAAAACATATTTATTTCACTCCACACAACACAACAACAAACCATCTTAATACCTACAACATTGTAGGTATTAAGATATTCCTTGGTAATGTTATTGGTTATCAACATGGTCTAAAACTTCAGTGTTTTTTCACACCCAGTATAGTATCCTTTGGAACTGTCGGGCAAGTTTGTGGCTTGCCATTGGAACTGAACGCAGACTTGGGATTGCTGGCAAATACTGGCAATTCTACGAATAGTTTGTCGGTTGCGTCTCCTTTTATGGCAGACATAAATTTCGCCTTTTTAAGTCGGAAATTTGTTCGGAGCCAATAGTCTGTTAAAGACGTTAAAGAAAAAAAGCGTCATAAAACTTAACAGCAAGAAACTTCTGAAACTTTATAGTTGATCTTGCTGAACGAACAGATTTTGTACCTGATCCCATCCACATTATCATGTTGGTAAGTCAGTAAAGTTGTTCTGTGAAAAAGTTGTTTGGAGCTAGGCCTGAGTCGATCTTATCTCTGAAAAGTTTTGGTTGAGACAAAATTTATTTTAATTATTTAAATAAAGCAAGCTTAGTCCATAAGAAGATAGTTCCTGCTAGTTCTCTTCTAGGATATTTCAAATATGCAACCATTTTTTATTAAATTATTTTACTTATATGTTTAGCTGCTTCCTTTTAGGTTTTGTACTCACTATCACTAGAAAACATTTACAAGGATACACCAATACACATATCCCGTGGGAAACGACTAATGTTTCCTAACTTATCCGTAGAGATTGCGGAGCACAACTTAAATTGTAGCGATGGCCACGACCCGGGGAGTCTCATGCCAAGGAGTTTAAGCCCGGGGAGTTTAATTCTATGCAGTCCGGCTGCGGCTTATATAGGACAGTTTCAACTTAGACTTACTTAGTGGACACTTGAGGAAGCTGGGAGTTTAAGATTGTTGGTCAAGAAATAACAGATTTATTGAATATATCACGCAAATTAAAAAATAAATGATCAAACGAACGTTATAATAGTTGCAATTCGATAAACTAGAATATGACACGCAGCAAAAATAAAATTTTGTAGATTTGCGTAATCATCTAAGTATACAGGCAAAATAATCCTTTAAACCAAGCTAAAACATAGGTCGAGCTATAAGAAGAATAATTTGGGAGCTAATTCATTTTTACTTACTTTTTGTAGAAATTTATTCGTAAAAATGTGAGTTAATTGAACAATCAGATGGTTAATATTTTACTCCTTGAATAATAGACATTTTTATAGCAACAGAAAAATCGTCCAAAAATAGTGGAATGGTAAGACCATCCAATTCAACTAAGTTGGCTCTATTTAAAAGGGGAATCAACAAAATTGGTCCTCTATTCAAGTTAAACTATTCTAGTTTAACATGTTCTCTGCTGATTACTTAGCACCTCGATAACTTGCAAGAAGAAGTTTCCGTAGGTATGATATATAGGCTCTTATATACATACATAGGTACATAAGCCTATTGCAATCCGCTGCTGAACGTAGTCCTCCCCCAGGGTACGCCATAGGTCACGAAATCTCGTTTTCGCCATCCAGTTGCTACCAGTTGCCTTTTTAAAGTCATCGGTCCATCTGGCCGGAGGTCGTCCAACACTTGCCGAGCCGTAGCCTCCATTCAAGACCGCGCGTACTCCACCGTCCGTGTCCGTTTTACGAAAGATGTACCCAGCCCACTACCACTTCAGTTTGCTATACTTCCAGACTTCTGGGCTCGTATCAATAAAATATAGAAACCAAAAATCACCCAAGTAACTGAATTTCGGGTGCCACAGTGTCTGAAATTATTGTAAGTAAGCACCGTACATACTGTTAATAAAGTTTTGCTACTTACCGATATCATAGTTTGGCTATGTACCACCAAAAGCTTAACTTCAAACCGATCAGTGCTCCTACAAACTATAAGCAGCCGAGCAGGAGTGCTAACAGCTACTATCTCAGTCGAACTTCACGTCAGTAAAACGCTTTTCACCACCAACATCCACATTAACTATCTTCAAAGACAGTGTAAGTACATATACTTGGTGTAGGGGACGGTGTATCAAAAACTTTGCAGGCATGATCGGATAATGAAACTAAACAACTTTTACGATGGATGGAGCTTATCTTAGGACACTTTTTTTTTGCGATTTTCCATAGTGAGTCAGTCAGCTGATCCGATATTTACGTTTGTTTCTTCTTGTTTACCAACATATCCTTCATAGAAAATGTATGAAACGGTCTGATCATGCAAGTAAAGTTTTCGGTACACCTTCCCTTCTTCTTAGCGTATCGATGACAGACACTACACCGTCATTTGTGTTATATTATGTGTCAAAGAGAAGGTATTTGTATCTAGTAAAATTCCAGGTTGAAATATCCAGCCAAACCACAGTTGGCTTTGAATTTAAGACTTTCGATCAAGGTTAGAGCTTGTTATTCGCTATACAGAAACTTCTAAGTATTGGATTTCCCTACCTAGCTACTTATTAGTTTCTAGTTAGGCTTTCAATCGTACTTAGTGCATTGTTGTATGCAGTGTGCACCTCTGGTATTCAGCTTATCCTATGGTTAACATTCCTAGACAAGTTAGATAGTTATTAGAAATAAGTGACTTATGTTGTGGGAAATTTAGTCGTTACCAATCTGTTGGAGTATGTACGGATTTAGGAATGTATTTGCGAATTAAGATGTTTTGTTTGGTATTGTGGTATTCGTAGGTAAGCTTTGATACTTTGTAATAACAAGAGTAGGTATATACCTATATAAGCAACGTGGGATGTGTCTACTCTAAACTAAAACTAATACTGTATGCAAAACACGTTTGCCCCAGATATTGTGATATCGGAAATACAGATGCAGTTTTATGGACTGCATTCGAGCGCATGCATTCATAACCTTGTGACAACCAAATCTCTATGCCCTAGGGTATATCTTCAAATTAGATAGACTCGATTCTGGGAATATGAGTTTCCTGGCTTCCTGTCGAGCAAAATACTATTTCTGCGTTGTATTTCATGAATAATGTATTTGTACTCAGCCTGTACTATCTAAAATTTGAAACAAACTATCGACCGGCTAGAAGCAGCAAAATTTCAGTAATTGCAAGGGTGAATTTCAAAAATGGTATCATGTAATTTAAGTAGCCATTACCCTAAAAAGGCAATCCATCATCCGCCAGCACTTAAGATAAGACAATAAATTACCCCAAAAGCTGCACTAGCGCGCTCGTTCTAAGTTACGTAACAGGGTAACAGGAGAGAGAACTCCCACGCTCATTTGTAAGAAAATACCCCGAAATCCAGCGCTCAGGCGACCCAGAAAAACGTCACCAGTCACCCACTATCTGACCCAGTTCCGAAGCAATGACCCCAGTATTTTCGAGCATTATTTTAAGGCGCGCCTGAATGTACCCCCAAATATAAACGAATATAAACGAACATGTCCAATTCGCTTCGCGCACAGGGCGAAATTGTGTCATATACCGTCATGTTTTAGGCAGAAATTCTGTTGGAACAGAAATTTAATTTACGAATTTATCTAGCGAATGATCGTGAGAGAGTAAAGTTTATAGAGTGTGCGAGCAAACGACTTTTTGGCGTCACTTTGTTTACGTGTGCGGTGTCGTTTATCGCACGCGGTTGTAAACAAGCGCACACGCGCTTACTCAGCTGTTTGTTTTTGAGCTAATAAAACGCGGATATGGGTCGGCAAGTCAAACGTGCATTTTTTATTAGACACTTCAAAGACTACGTTTATGAGTTCAACGACTTTCCTATCATTGACGTGGACGGCCGTTTTACGAACCGATAACTAACGAAGAAAAATCCAGAAGCCATTGAAACTGAAACTGCCTATTACGCATTCCATTCGAAATCCAAAAAACTGCCGACACTTCGAACGTAAAGATTGCCAAACTGGGCCAAGAGAGAAAGGAAAGGCGTCATAAATATGGGGGGATTGTTGCGGGGGAGTGGAGGGGGTAAAAAATCGTCGTTCTAAGTGAATGTAGGTGGAGTTTAGTCCTCTTTAATGAGCGCGTCCAGAATTAGACGTCGTCAGGCATCGTAAATTGTCGTCGTTCGCCTCTCGCCGTTCCCGGACCGACGACCCAACTAGGGTTTGGCGACACTGATTCCTGGATTACAAGTTTTTCAATTTAGGAACAGTGATGTGGTAAATGTGAAATTATGAGAGCAATAGCCTTTTGGATGCAACTAGTTAGTATAGCTATTATAAGGTACGCTTTTAGCAGGTAAAGAGTTGAACATAGATTATTTTACTACATGGTACACGAAAGAAAGACGATAAATTCACAATAACTTAAACCTTTTACCTGTTTTTAACAATTACGTACAACTCAAATTCTATTTGAGTCACTTAATAGTATTTAGTAAAAAAATTTGGGATACTCTTTTTTACTTAAATAATTTCCAACCTAGAAAACTAATTTTTCCCACCTCTATTTCGCCAAATAGCAGTAAAAAGTGTTGGCAAGTAGCGATCCCGGCTGAGGATTGCCCAATGCCCTTCTTCAAATCTTCGCTTTACTTGCGTTGTGACTATTGTGCTGAAGGGATCCGGCCCTTTGGAGACCTTTTGTGTCTAAGGAGCCCTTACCGACTATCTACACAAGTGATACTCGCATATAAAGTTTCTGTGAGTCATTTTACAAAGAAGTAAGTATTAAATGTAGAAAAATAATGAAACTTCTTAACTTTAATCTAGCTTAAAGTTAGATAGATAGATAAATTTTGACTTTTTGGACATCTGCGAAAAATTCATTGCTTCTACAAAAACGTACATGGAAACTCTATTCTATTAGAGCTTTTTGTTTACACGAAAAAAGTTTTTTTTTATACAGCTAATTGTAGCAAAGAAAAGGCGACCCTGCTCAAATTGTTTCTATTTGGCTAAAACTTTAGTTGTCAAGGAATTAGTATATTGATTGACTTTATTTTTAAAGAGATTTAGAAGTGATTTTGAGTGTTAATTGTTTTTATTTCTTTTTTATCTTGTTTGAAGTGTGTTGGATGAATGTCGAGAAGATTTATTTTACGATTCCTTAGAATTAAGAGCTTTAGCTTATCGTTCCAATTCTCTTTTTAAATGCAGTTTGAAGAATTGTATTAGTTTTTACTATTAAGAGGAGTTGTTTAACGCTTTTGAAAATACAGTTTGCTTGTGAGCTATTGTCTACTTCAGTTATTTTGAAAGCGGTCTGGTCTCTTCGATTTTCGCCCCGGGGCTTTGAAACCTACACTTGACTGGTTGGTGAGAACTTTGTATGGTTGTTCAAACAACCAGCCCAATCGCGCCCTTGGTTCACGCGCTGGTTTTTCTCAATAAATTTATGTAATACCAGTATACATATTAATCAATTTCGGTAGCTGATAGGCGCGATATATGTATATATGTAGCAGGATGTACAGTGTTGTTAAAGTCCACATGTTTATGTACCTCTGCAAATATTCATAACTTATTCTGTTGCTTATTCTTATACCTAGATTTTGGCTTATTAAAAAAAAACTCTAGCTTTTTGAATAATGTGTAATTCTTGTTTCTTTTACTCCTATATTATACCACCTATCCCTTGTTTCACAATTTCACAATCAGCAACCGACATCAAATACTAGTTTCCATATTAATTATTTAAATTACAAACAATATCTCTCTGGTATCGGAATAAACGTTGTTTACCTGCAATTTCTATTATTGTGGGGTTTCTATTATTTTGCGTAGACAACAGCGCCACGACGGCCGCTCTAACAATGCAGGGCTTAACTCAGATTGTTTATTACTTATAGCCTGATTTAATCAGGCTGATAAAATCTGCCAGTGATTATGTTGCAGATTTTTGATAAAAACTTTCTGATAAACGGTTTTTTATTTTTGATTAAACCTCGGTAGGCATGGTTGACAGAGCGTGATAAAAACTTGAAGGCGTGATGTGTGTATGTATTAAACCTCGATCTTTGATCAAACACCGGTAGATAACAAATCTAAACCCAATTTAGGTTTATGACAAAGTTCTGGCCAAAAACATGGGTAGTTTCATGGCAACATAGGCTGCTTACAGATACAAATACAAAATACAATCCTTTATATCAATCTGAATCAGAAAACGATATGGTAATTGTTTTCTGTTTTGCTATTACAATGATATCGTCCGTATAGACCTGATTAATCCAGACCGTCTGTATACCAACGCCATCGTTACTCTAACAACTGAGCTTGGTAAACAAAAAACAATATCATTTCCTTTACAGGCGAAAATAAATTTCCGAAAACAATGAGAGAGATTTATCATTAAATGATGACAGGAGGCGATGATGTTATTAATTCTGTTTCGTTCGTTCATTTCACGAATGAACGATATTAAAATGTGTTCACCTCTTGCTACCTAACCTATTAAATATGAGGAATGGCTTATGGATGATAAATTATCGAATGCTTAAATTTTTGGATATAGTTCAATTATTTTCAATGAATGCATTGTAATCGTCAAAGATTTATAATATGAAACGTTCAGTTATAACTAGTAGAGAGATGAAGAGAAAGGCGGGCACTCCAACAAAAAGAGCCCAGCCCATTTATACATAAAGAAAAAGTCTCATTATAAGCATACCGTTTTGGGAAATAATTAAAACCATTCTGAAAGTGTAGTGGTATCTCAAATCAAAGAAAAACATGAATTGAAAGCCTACACTGCATTATGACTTTTCATAAAGTATAATGGTATGGTTCACTTTAGTTCATTTTTAAATGTACCTATCACTTTTTATGAGTAATGGTGTGCCAAATTCCGCTAGAAGCCAGATAGAGCGTTATCAAATTGCATCTAGTATTATTTAAATCAGTCAGCAATAGCCGCCCAAATCCCGCCCTGACCCACTTCCGCCCAATCCGAGTAATGCGTGCTCAATGTAGAGCTCTATTGCATGGGAGCTTTTGGAACATACATACATAAATCACGCCTTTATCCCTTACGGGGTAGGCAGAGCGTTAACGGCCTTAAAACTGATATTAACACTACGGCTGACAAATGTTTGAGGGTCAATCAGATAACTGTGTATCATGGAGTTTTTGTTATAGTAGATAATTTAATGAACGTTCCAATTCATACAATTATTAAATAGTAAGATTTTTATATTGTCAAGGAATAGCATAGGTGCATTGCATTTGTATTCAAATAAATGAGTCGGTGCCGAGTGATACCGGCTTAGAATAGCATCACCCCATTTCTTTCCCGTGGGAGTAGTAAGAAGCGACTAAGGGACTCGAGGGTGTGAATTGCAATACTGGGCGATGGGCTGACAACCTGTCACTTTGGCGATGCACGGTTTTCTGATTGACCCTTATATATTTGTCAGACGTGGCGTGAACGTCCGTTTTTGCGGCCGTTTGAGCTCTGCCTACCCCGCAAGGGATTATAGGCGTGTGTATGTATGTAAATAAGTCAGTAAAATAAAACAAACGTCAATTAAACCTTACATACATATATCACGCCTATAATCCCTTGCGGGGTAGGCAGAGCGTAAACTTCCGAATAAAACGGACAATTACGCCACGTCTGACAAATATTTGAGGGTCATTCGGAAAATTGGGTATCGCTATAGTGACAGGTTGTCAGCCCATCGCCTAAAATTGCAATACACACCCTCAAGTCCCTAAGTCGCCTCTTACGACTCCCACGGGCAAGAAATGGGGTGATGCTATTCTTAGCCGGCAACACACGGCAAACCAATTAAACCAATTACACCTTACTATAATTATATCATTTGTTATTTATGTCATGCTGGACAAAGGCGGTTCTCACACTTGTCGTCCGTCGCTGCGTATTTTTAATGCACCGTAACGCATACGTCTGTCAGACGAAAGGAAATTGCAAATTCCGTTCTTATTTCCATTCCAACGGATGGATCTGTCACACAACTTGACAGACGCATGCGTTACAGTGCTTTAAAAAAACACATCGACGGACGATAAGCGTAAAAAACTGCCAAAGGCCGCCTTCTTTTTCTTCCGTCCCACCCTACATTAGGCCTCTCATCGTAGACATAATGGTGTCTTACCAAGTGTACAAATACAAATAATGATTTTCATAAACAGTAAAGCGTACATTACTACTGCATTCCATAACTACGAAAGATGACTGACACATACATACACATACTCATATCGGCAAAAGGCCAACGCTACAATAAAAAACTGTATCTCATTTCAGCACCGCGTATACCAAAGCCCCACCCAATCCCGCCTAGCCTACATCCGCTCAGTAATGCCACAGATTCTCGTCTCAAAAAAAAAAAAAAAATAATAACACTTTTTATAAACATTTCTCCCGAAACTCGAAAGCCCAAACGCGCGCTTTTTACAGCGAACCGACTCGCGAAATGGGTTAACTGTACGCATACATTTTTAAGCGGGAGTCTTTTAAAATTTCTCACTTTGTCGTCAACACTTTAGCGCGCGAAAGAGTGTCAGGCTGTCGTGACACACTTCGGTAATTTAGGTGGCTGTTTGTGAGGCTGACAGCTTTACAAGTACATTCTTTATAGGTGTTTCTTGGCCAAGGTGCAAGGTATTAAGAAGGGTAATGCGATCTGTGTTATTACAAAAAAAGTTAGACGTGCTTTTGAATAAAATAAATGATACATCCATATTATATTGGTAACAAATTCCATAAACAACTATGTTAGTAAACAGTAGGTATGCATTAAATAGATTATTATATTCCCAAATCAATTAAACCGCAACCTTCCTTGTCTTATTAACGATTTTAGGCAGTGATTTCTTTTTGTACATGATTTGACGTTGTAAAAAAGATTAAACCTCGGCTATTTTTGTTTTGTAGTTAGACCGTATGAGTTCATCATATTTATTTAAGTAGTCTTACATTACAATATGCATAGAACCGATTCGTAATTATTGCAAGATTTGATATTGTTAAAGATAGCTGATTTCCAAAAAAAAAAATTGTCTCGGGTATCTGAATTTCTAATAAAACTACCCTTTTTCATCCAGCTGGTTACTTGCCTGGGTGTATCTAGTGTTAAAAGTTTTTAAATGATACTATTCTGAGTTACATGAGTCCGTAAAGATCAAAAATAGAGGCTTAAAATCAGCAGCAGGTAGGTTTCGGGAGACACGATGATGATGAAGAAACAAAAACAACTTTTCGAAGTACAAAAAGCAAAGTTTACGTGTTTTTCTGAAATCTCTGAACTTTCTCCTCAAAATTTTAATTTCCAAAAGTATTCCTGCCTATGTCACACACAATGAGACGCAGCGACACGGTTCGTCCCAATTCCACTAGGTATAAGTGCGACTGTGACCCATTACCATCTGAACAATGAGCTCCGTAGAATTGCACCCGGTATGTGGAGGCTTAAGTTAGGGTGTGGTGTAAGATAATGAGTAATGAGTTCCTTTTTATTTTTATTGGTGAAAACAGCGTCAATTTTGAAACTAAACCCTCGGGCGTACTGTAATAGTTAGTACGTGGATTTTCGTAGGCCTATAAATACAGCCTGCTACGCCGTAGCACATGCTACGATCAAACTTAAATCGTACATTTGAAAAGCATGGTTACAAGTGATCATGATTTCAAGTTTTGAACGATGTTATTCAAAAGTCGTTTGACGGCAAAAATATTTATAACAGCGCCTAAATGCGTGTATTACTTTTTTGTAATATAACTGAATATTTCCACAGTTTAGTTTATCACACAATGAGGTGACACGTCTATTTTCTGTAACTTATTCTAACCGCTAATGCCTTACACTACATTGAACTCCAGCTACAGCCGGCAGAGGGCGTAGTAAATCAGTGCACGGAAGAACGCGACCTTCCGTTATATAATGTTTATTCATGAAATTGCTCATCTACCGAGCGAATCTTTGTTTACTCCAGATAAAATGTGGCTGCAGCTTGGAGCGTGGAAATACGCGGACGTTTTCATCATTTTCTTCCGTTTGTCTGGGTATTTTACAGGCTTATTTTAAGCAATAGTAAGTGTTTCCATTTAATGTTTTTATTTGATTATTTGATGAGCAAATTCCAATCTACAATTTTGTTAAATATTTTTCATATTTATACCAATTTCATCAAAAAACCTCTCATACGTCTTGACATCGGTCAGCACTTATACATTGATAACAACCCTGGGTTACTTAATTAAGGGATCAACCTATGCTGGCTTTCTTACTCATCATCATCATCATTGGCCTCACGCGTCTGTGACAGACGATTTAATCAGTGTCTGAGGCAAGACTTTTATCCGCGTGACGCGGCTTTCTTACTAACTGTATGGAAAACCTATAGGACGATAGACTTGAAAAGTTTTTTCGTGCGTAATCTAACCGTAGTTGCACACTGCCTTTGTGTTCAAGGTGCTAGGTTGTTTAACAGATTGTCTGTAGAACTTAAGGCTATAAATAATCCCAACACATCCGAAAGTATATTAACACCGCTTCTTTTGGAAATATTTTTGTATTAAGCAGAAGATTTTTAGAACTGATAATATAATTTCATTAATTTGAGATTGTGTATTTATCATGAACTTGAATTTTTTTATGTGGCCAAATTTTGGTGCCTTTATTTTTATGTCTATTTTCATTATTATGTTTGTAATCTTAACCTTAATTCAAACACTATTTGTGAAATTGTTCATAAATTAATTGAAATGAATATAATATGTTGAACACCTAAAATGAGTAACTCGAAGTAAATTAGTTCAGGGTTACATAGGGTAGTTTAAGTGGTACACAAAATCGCAAGAGACATCTATAATTAGCATCATTCACTTAACCCCACTCCTTGTCTGGGATTAGACCACATTCTATCTTAACTAATAGAGATGGACGTATTATTTATGACATTGAAATATCGATATTTGAGTTGGAATCCACCAAATAGTTCATTCGCCGAATTTAGGCTGTTTTAAATATATCATTCTACGCGGAAAAATCTTAGATGTCATATTTAAACAAGACAAATATGACCTACAAAATAAACGCAAGTGTGTTATGACGATTAAATAAGAATTGGGTGGTTTGATTTCATATTAATTATTGATCAATATTATTGTAAATTGATTTGCAAATAATTAACTTTGTTTTGTTACAGGTAAGCATCATCAAAATAACTTATTCATAGCTTTATAAAAATGTAAGTGTTTTATCTCGTTTTTGCTGATCTCAAAATGTTAGTAATAAAGACTTGAAGAAGCCACCAATTTTAAAGTCTTCACAAGTTTGAACTAAACAATTATCACTTATCTTTAAATTTTAGTTAATTTTGGCAAAAATCACTTGTACTCGTTTCACAGATTCATTGCGGGGTAACCCGACCGGTTTCGCTCACATGAGTAATTTCAAGGATAACATTTTCACAAATAGAAAAAAACTTAATCCTTGAAAATGCTCATGTAAGCCAAATCGGTCGGGCTACACCGCAATAAATCTGTGAAACGAGTACAAGTGATTTTGGTCAAAATAACTTAATATGGAGTTTCATCAAACGCCGACAATCGCAAGTAGTAACTATAGTGAGTACTTACGCCCAACTCTACCAGTCTAATTGAATCAGACGTCCTTATAAAATATTCATGTGATATGATAATCCGTAGCCTCACACTTTGCACCAAAGTATGTCCACCCATAACAGTACACTCATCTTTTACATTGAAGTATGACTCTTATATCAACGCAAGACAGTCTATATTTAAATTAGGTAAAATGAGAGAAGCAAATGTGTAAATAGTTCGGGAATTATGCTAAGATCTTAAACAGTCGGGATAAAGTGTATTTTCGAATAAATTTGGATTGTTAACTTATGTGGTTGCAAGTATAGGTAGTACAGTAGGTATATTAGGCGGATGTATTGAAATAGTTTAGGCAAATAGTGAAGTTTAGTGAATATGGCCAATGATGCGGTATTAATGTTGAGGGTTACGCGTTAAATTTGCATGTGTCTGAATTAAATTTAATTGATAATTCTGCTTAGCATCAAAGCAATGAAAATCAGATAATTACCTACTTGAAACTTTGTATACAGCTACTGGACAGGTTTTAATAATCCTTTTTATTAGTTAAAAACTGTCTAACATAAGAGACGCAATAAATTTTAACAAAATGGGTTGTTTATTAGATATTTCAAAATACCCTCTTTTATGTGATGACTGTTCTGTAAAGTCGGTTTATATTTTATAAATTGCTACTTAATAGAATGAAACATTTAATAACTTGTAATTTACTTAATAATATTGTCCCTTAATAAATGAAACATGTCCACTTGAGGCTATTTCCCAAAAATATTATTTTTACATCTCCAAAGTAACAGGAAAATTATTTAATAAATTATATTAGGTACTTTCTCAGATGATAAAGTCAAAGTCCTCCCCTTATTACTTTTTTACGTCAAAATCAATCTAATCTTAATATCTTCACAAGCAAATATGAAAAGTTAAGTAGCTTCCCTCTCTTGAAGAATTTAAAACAATACACAAAGGAAAAAGTATATTATTGCATTAAAGAATTCGGCAAAATGAAAAATAGGCTATGATTCTAATGGTTCCGTACAGTTTATTGTCGAACCTGCCTGCGACTTTAGACACGAAATTTTGAATTGTTTTATTTTGACATCAAAGTTTTTGGTGCAAGTTGTCATATAAACATGAAACCCTCAAGTCCCTTAATCTCCTCTTACGACATCCACGGGAAGAGATGGGGTGATGTTGTAATTTTATGGCCGTTAACCCTCTGCCTACTCCGCAAGGTATAAAGGCGTGATACGTGTGTGTATGTCATATCCAGTACAATCCAAACTCCTGCGACACAGAATCATATCAGTCAATATTCGTCTATGTTTTTGTAACTTGCGTCAAACTTAGAATAATTCCTAAAAAAATCATTCGCACACTCCATGTCATGTCTGGGAACACCTTTATGTTTCTTATGAAAGAATATCACGCCGTTGGACGTATTTTTTTTACGAGTTGATCATACTTAGGGAACCCTAAAAATACTGTGACGACACCACACCCGTATTCGTTATCCACCAATTTCGTGCTCATGAAACGTAATCTCGTTACAGAAACAACTTATTTTATAAAGTCGAGAGACGAATTAAAAAAAAAGACTTTCAACTTTTTTTCTTTTAAAGAGGGTAAAATTATTAATGCTCTTTGTTAAGAAGCGACGATTGTTACTGCTTTGTAGGCTTTGCAATTTTTTTCTTTTGTCCATGATCCGGTTTCATCGTTAAAAACTTTTTTGGGTTACCGGAAATGTACTTTTGGTCTTTGAATAAGAAAGGATTTTTTCTAAAGTCTGTTTTTGATCCGGAAGTAGGAACTTTGCGGTGTTTTCAATTTCCGGTGATATTTTTAGAACAACCTGCGCTGTGAATTTAAAATTTTCTTTTTTACGAAATTACAAAGCAGTAAAATAAGTAAGAATAAAGCTGGCCAAAAAAGCTTGAACCAATTTTTGTTTCTTACATAATTCTCTGCTTTTTCAATCAAATATGCTACAAATCAAAGCACCCTACAAAATATGTCGCTGACTTCCAAATTACAAAACCGCCAGAAACAAGTTCATAGCTGACTCCCCGCTGTGCTCTCCAAAGCACATATTTGATAAATTCCAAGACGAGGCTGCATAATCGAATCCTGTGCCCGAATCTTGTTTGCGAAAATTAAAAAAAGAGGCTGAACGTCAACGCAATTTTAATCGTAATCTGTAAGCAAAGTAAAAGACTGCAAACTGCCTTGCTTGGAAGTTAGGAAGTAACTGTATAAGTTTTTGTACCTATTTCAAACAGAAAAGCTGTGCTTCTCGTAGAAGATGGTAGCCGTAGCAAACTAGGTAGGTAGGTTCTACATTGTCAAGTCGTTATTCATTTAAGGTCGGCTACATTCAGATATGCACAGCAGAGCATAATTACTCCTTCTCCTTCTGTCGCGTGGGACACCGAATCGACGAAAGCCCCTACTAATCCTAGTGTCAGACATTTCTAACTGCCTACTAGTTACAAGAAGGCCTCGGGCAGAATAAACTAAAACTGTTATAATTACTACTTATTAATTGTAAGAATAATAAAATTAATTTGATGAAATTGCTATGAAAAGTAAATATATTTGATTTAAAAAAACGTAACAGATTGTTGGTACGTAGTTTATCTCCTTGATGAAACTAAGACTTTTTACTATTTTAAACCTCTTTCACTTTACGTTATAATTTTAGCACTCGCTATTACTTTTGAGTATTAAAATGGATCTATCGCGACAATATTAGTTCATATAAGTACGCATGCAACAAATTGCCGTAATGAAGTTTAATTATTTTATTTTATTCTTTCATAAATAAATTCCTATCTACATTTTATCCTCCAATATTCAAAGTTTATTTACACCACATTACATAGGAGCCAAAGTTCGCATATTACTCACATTCCATCAGGATATCATGACCGAGTCTCGTGGTCAGAGGCAGCCAGAGATTCCGGGACTATTTGCATGTCATAACCAGCCTATTCTATTTTCGTGGCAAGGAAATATGTGACAGATTCTTGGAGTATGGAAATTTTGTCTTCAGTTTTTTTTCACAGGTATGACAACAGTTACCGCATATGTATACAAAAGTTATCACATGCAGTGTTTGACAGTCAAATGGATGCTTGGGACAGCCGTAAGTTGATGTGCCATCGTGTGCGGTTTCTGAATAGAATTTCTAGAGCTCTTTTCCTATCCTAAACCAGCAAAATACTGCTAAATCATACTAGAAAAAAAAATTCAGTGACTGTGACTTTTTTGTTGCTTTGCTATTACCTAAACTAATCTGTACCATAGTCTTTTTCATAAATAAGTAAGTCCCTATACCTATCATATAATTTTGTCTTCAAATGGCAGGCACTTATCTTGCTTCGAGATTTGTACCATATTTTTATACTTTCTTCCATTTTGAAATACGATAAGTAAATAAAATTCTCCACCGAATATGAACTCTGCAAACAGATTTCCCTACGCCAATAAGCCACCTTTGCAGGGTTAAATGTTTGCACCGGGATTCGAACCAGAACCTCTGTAGCGTAGCTCGTGATTTGAGCAGCAACTGCACAATAAAATGGATTCCTCGGAATGTGCGTGAATGATAATAGTATCTGCAATCTTATAAACATAACGCATAATTTTTTGCGACTACGATATGTCTTGTACTAGATTTATGTCGTAATTTTTTTTGATCACTTGTTTATTTGGCGAGAAATTTCCACAAGAGCGAAGAATCGTCTAAATATGGCGATTCCGCTCTGTGCTCACACAAGATCCGCCATTAGTGGGAAGGGGACGTTTAAAAGTTCGAGGCAGGCCCATAACAGCGTTTCTGGCTGTTTTGTTTCACGCCTGCAAATTTCACCATCTTGTTTACTCACGTCTGCAGGCGGGGTACTGCCTCCGACGTTGTTGTTTTAACCCTCTCGCATTATTACTTCCGGTCACTTTGCGGTTAGTTAAAGTTGTGTTTTTTGGGTGGTTAACGAAAACAGACCGAAAGTTAATGAATTATTTTGTACATACCTATTTGTTTGCAACAAAGACTTAATTTCATGTCACCACTAAAATGAACACGTTAGAAATATGCCGCGTATCATAAACAATGAAGATTTTTACATAGGTACATGGCGGAGAAAAAGCCTTGAGAAAACCGAAGATACGCTCACTATTTTATGCTGCGTTCGTTCACTCTATGCACCTGCTCCTGCTCCTGCCGCTACCGCGACTATTGCCCTAAATACTTCCGCGAAAGTATCAACGCGTGTGAGTGTTCACACACTGCCGTCATACTCTTTTCTCAGCAATACGAGCGAGATAGAAATACGTTCCACTCGCGCTCGTGCTGCTGTTCCTTTGACTCACACACGAAAAGTCGTCACCCGCTGCAGAACGGGAAGTTGCAGCGGATAACCTGTTTACATGCGCGCGCTACTCACTTCCGTAAGTATTTCCCTGCTTATGGAGGCATAGTTTGAACGTGCTATTAGAAGTTGGGATGTGCAAATTAATACTATTCCCATGCAATACTGTTTTAATAAACCTCTGAAATAAATAAATTCTCTGAAAGATAATTAACATACCTATTCATCAATGTACTACTACATAACTATCGATAGCCTCACAAATTCCAACTCAAGTCTATTTACAAGAACATCGTATTGATACAAACCAAGAACTTACAAGGGTCTTGCAAACATACCAATAATAATCCGAGAAGTTGCACAGACAAACAGTAACCCCAATTAAATGGATCGTTGTGTACATAGGACCACCCCACGGACCGGCCAGTCTTTTCAGAGGTTTGAAATACAGAACGGTTTATGGGGAAATTTGGATGAATTAGAATTTGCCTTTTCGGTAAAAATAAATTGTAGGCACAAACATAAAATTTTCCCACTTTAAACTTCGCTTTTGTAGAGGTAGATTCTAACGGTGTTATTACAAAAAAGTTAGACGCGCGTAGAGACAGTGTTTCAGTTGTTTTACCACACGATTTGAGGTTGTCAAACAGCTAAAACCATGTCTTACTTTTTGTATAATAAGATTATATAAAATATATATGACAAGCCTTTTTTTAGTTTTACTTATTGGCGGTGTCCAAGTTGTCGTCCGTCGCTGAGTATTTTTTACGCACTGTAACGCATGCGTCTGCCAAACGAAAGGAAACTGCGAATTCCGATTTGTATGGGCATAGAATCGGAATCTGAAATTTTCTTTAATCTGACAGACGTGTGATGCCAGCTTAGAATAGCATCACCCCATTTCGTTCCCGTGGGAGTCGTAAGAGGCGACAAAGGGACTCGAGGGTGTGTTTTGCAAATTTAGGCGATGGGCTGACAACCTGTCACTATGGCGATACACAATTTTCCGTATGACCCTCAAATATATGTCTGACGTGGCGTAAATGTCCGTATTTGTGGCCGTTTACGCTCTGCCTACCCCGCAAGGGATAATAGGCGTGAAATGTGTGTGTGTGTGTGTGACAGACGTGTGCGTTACGGTGCGTTAAAAATACTGACGTAAAGTGGGAGAACCGCTTATATGTACACATAAAAGATTCTCAATGCAGCCCGGACATTTCTTAGGCTTTAAGATACGAAAAATAATGTATTTGAGGAAAGTTTGTACTTGCAACTTTAAATATGTTATTGAAAACCGGTTTAAATGTATAACGATTGTTATTTGTGTGGCTTGGCAAACTTATTTAATTGAAATAATTTATCAAAAGTTCAAACATGTTCCGACTTATTCAACTTTCAAAGGGGTATTGAAAGAAGTCGACCGGCAGGAACAATATTCTTATACCTGCTAGAAACTTACGCAAAACGATACTTGTGGTTTTCTTTAATATAAAATAGGCATTTGTCTGCTATCTCACCTGATGGTAAGTAACAATGCAGACGATGATGGTGAATAATTCGTGCTTGCCTTGATAATTCTTATTACTCTTGCCTTGAAAAGACCCAAGTTATATTGTTGCGGAAACAGATCCGCCGGCAAGGCATTCCACTCATCAGCTGCTCACATGATGAAAGTTTGAAGCAAATCGTTTTTGCTTGATAAGATCATTTTATCAAACTATACAAATCTTCACTCAAATAAAAACTACAAATATTTGGCTACAACGGCCAAATTCACTTACACATAAAAAAGCGCTTACAGTTTTCTAGAAGTTTCCACAAATCAATAAGCTTTTCGCCAGCCTTCAGAATACAAAAGGCACTTTATACGGGACCTTGACCGAAGCATTTGATATTCTGAGTTTTGTTCCAACTGCGGCTTTATGGAAACAGCCTTGACCGGTGCTATTCGTGCTGCTCACTTTGCTAACTATTTACACTACCGTCGGCAAACGAGGCGGGAATAACATCACCTGCCAATCAGAGTCACGGTTTTCCTATGAGCCGTACTTGTTACTAGATTACTGCTTACTTCATACCTCCTTCATTCAAATTAGGCACAACATACTTGTGATGTGACGTATTGGAAAATATATTTGCCCTAGAAAAATAAAAACAAATAAAATACTAGTATTGAACATTACTGATATGATATGGCTCATAACTGAAAATACGATACGCCACAATACATTTTACCGTGATAAACAATGAGCTGGTTCAAACAATTTATGTACCTCTATATGTA
Source organism: Tuta absoluta (assembly GCA_027580185.1). Lineage (NCBI taxonomy): Eukaryota > Metazoa > Arthropoda > Insecta > Lepidoptera > Gelechiidae > Tuta > Tuta absoluta. The sequence goes on from JAQAHW010000003.1 coordinate 3,519,799, forward strand.
AGTATTGGTATTAGCATTTGTGTAAGTATATTTTTATAAATAATTATTTTTATATATTGGTAGGTATTTATTTGCATAGTAGGACATGTTGTTTTCCTTTTCACTTTTTAATGCGCCTATTTCTTTTCCTCTCTGTTTACCCTCTGTTTGGCTGGTAGAGAATGCCGCGTCGCATTTGCTCCGCCTTTTTTAAGATGTGCAATAAAGTATAAAAATGAAATAAATAAATAACCATCCCTGTAAATAGGCGCTGGATCATTTATTTTGTTTGTGCAGACTGAACATTTGGCATTTCTGCCGGCAAATGGAAACAGTTTGAAGGAATCTCAACAAGAAATACAAGAATTAGATACGCGATAACGCTTATTATTCACAGCAAAATATTAAATTCTTCTCCTTTTGTGTGGGACACCGAGTCGACGAACGACCTGATGAACCCTGATATCAGATTTTTTTCAACCGCCTTCTACCATTATTAGGCCCCAGATCGTTACACAACCATGTCAGAACATGGTTGTGTAACGATCGCGCTCTAAGTAATATCATATTGGCTATTGAAGAAGTCAGAAGATTATATTCCTTTGGCGTTAATTATGAGTCGAACGCATTTTATTTAATAACTATGCGAAACAAACAAGAAGATTATTTCATAAAATATAAGTAAAAAAACAAATAACTTTTGACTTTAAAATAACGACAAATGCATTCATATTTGTACGTACTAATCATACATCAAAAATGCTACCTGAAATCCCATACCTTAATCCGGAGGGCTCAAGGACAGTTTGGCATGAATAGAATCAGAATTGCAAACGGTTTTGAAAAACTTTCCCTCCTGAGTCCCAACGTCCCTTCGCTCCCCCAAAGACCCTTTATATCATGTTTGAGGGCTAATTATTCCTCATATTTGGATACCCAGGGGAGTTTGAAAGGCAAATAGCAATGGCCAGGAGCTTTAGAGACGTTTTCAATTAGAGAAATTTGGTAAATATTAGGTATTAGAGAGTTTTGCAACTAAAAGCTGCATTCGTGACTGTTTTGGTATTAAGCGAAAATTATTACTGTATCGTGTGAATACTTTGATAATATTTTCGGTGTTTTGTTGCTAATAACTTGTAATTATATGTTCCAATGTTTGAAAGTATTATGAAAGGTAGTGGTTATAGATATTGTATCCGCATAATATATGTGTCGATGATAGTAAGAAAAAATAAGAAAGGAATAGAGAAAAGAAGCGAAAACAACGAAAAAGGATGAGATCCTGGATACATACAGGCACACACGCCGTGAACATCAGGATGCCGCTAAATCAGGATCACACTGCATCAGGTCCTTTGTAGAAAACAATAAAGAATGGACCCTAAAACTAATCAACCAGCAAGTCTGAATCACATCATAATCAAACTTACGTCAGGATATGAAATAACACCGAGGAAGTATAACCTTACGTCAGGATACAGAACAACACGTCGTGGGCGTATAATCATCGAACCCTGTAGAATACTGCATCGTCAAATGCTATCTCCAGCCACTGAAATCATAAGCCACAACGTCGATACCATTACGCAGTCAATTCCCACGGTGAGGCTGTTTCGACCTGGCAGGTCATTACAACCGACCTGTCTACCAAACCAACCTAAGAATCTTAAGACACACGCTGATCAACATCAACGTGTCTTCATAACACCAAAGATACCAATTGACACTAACCTTCAACACCGAACACTATTGAAATCCACAGCCTGCAGGATTACAAAGAAACCACAGCAGCAACTGTCACCAACCTCGTATAATCTCTGCATTTCACCAACCTCGGCTACAACCTCGGGGAAATACGACAATAACCAACACACACTTCATGATCTCCACAAATATTCCACTGGCAATACGAATCACAAATTAACTATATGTAGACTAGCTACAGATAAGACAGCCACATGAGCCCTATTACCTCTTTCGCACGTATAGCGCTAGCGTCGCATATTATCCATGCAGATTTATATAGCCAAGAAGGTTATAGCTGTATGTATTAATAGTGCTGACCTCGAAAGATTTATCGCTATCGATAATTAGTGCTGTACGGTTGTTATCGATAAATCTGCAATATTCTACTCTATGGGTACTATAATGATAGTTATTTGATATTTTAGGATATTGGTAAATAAAACTCCAGTTTTTTTTTTTAATAAACAGTTTATTTAGACAAAGTGTTCTTTACTTAAGACTATACCTTTGCTGAGTGAGATGGAGTAGAAATTGCACTCGATTATCTGAAATTTGATAATTTTAATTAACAATGAATAACATATATCTTAAGTAGGAGACAGCGACTGGGAGGCAACTGATTTTACCTTTTTTGGGTGAGGAGAAGTTAGAAAATGGTACAGTATCCCTAAGCGAAGTCGTTATTTCAATTTGATATTTTAAATAAGCTTTCAAACTTAAATTGATATAAGACATTTGCTGAGAAGTTAACTAAGAAGTTAAATATGCAGTTCATAATGAGTAAAATAATCGTAGTATCCTTCATTATTGGAACTGCTGAAAATCGTTGAGAAGGTAGAAAGTAGTTAAACCAATAATAGATCACAGATAAATATTATTGAATTACATACCTGCATTACCAACAAACAGGGTGGAATCTGAGTCATCATCATCATCAGATTTGATCTTTAAATAATGATGTTAAATCAAAGCAATCCAATCTGAAAAGAAAATAATCATTCAACATTGAAAATTTATAATTAAATACTACCGAAATGAAACCGTCTGCCGACTGTTGTGTGATCAGATCCTTTAAGTACCTACCTACACACCAAGCAAGCAAGCAAGGATATCCAACTGAATAATTAGAATACCTACATATAGTAGCGAGGGTATAATTTAATGAGCTTCATCACTTAAAAGCTTAAAAGGGATACAGCTTACCATTTGTAGTTAGCAGTTTAGTAAGTTCGATCTCGGACTCAGCTCCTTTTGTCCTCTTGGTCAAATTGCGTCTTATCCAAATGCCGTTTTACCCACTCGTTTTCACATCCATATAATGGGGGTCGTATGGTCCTCAACTCGAGCAATAAATAATTTGGGGATAAATCAACTCAAGCAATGGTTTATGTAAAATAACACAAGAAATTGGTCAAGTTTATAACAAAATAGCACGCAATCCACTACGGCCAGCGCGTCGTCATGGCGAAAAGTCAAAATAACAGATCACATGACTTTGACAATATTTTTTTCTTAAACCAACATGGCGCTTTAACTACCCGATTGAAGCGCCAGTGCGAATAACCTGACATACAGCTGTCAGGCCCCTGATACGAATCTAGGGCTCCGCCATCGCTAGACGACCACAGTTTCTCCAAACGCTCCAGGATTCCAAAGATTTTACCAGATTCTAAACCTAACTTCAAAACGACCACATAGAACGACAGACCAACCGGAACTGTCAAAGTTGTTTACTCCGTCGATCACGTTCCGTTTCTCCATTACGAACACAGCTAACAATGAATTGTGAGAACGCACTACAACGCCTTTAACGTCACTCCAGTCTATCTGACAGTCGATAGCTAACTGCGCGCGAATAAAGCGCATCGCCTATTTGAGTGTTGCCAGCGATTATGCGTTTCGTTTCTACAAGAATCAAATAGCAATTGAACGGAAGAAAATAATTACAAAACGCGAACTGTCAAATAATTTCAGCCAATACCCACCAGAGTTTGATCAATCTCCGACATATGTAATAGTAGTTTATGCAACTGTCATATAATGAGAGGCATTATATTACAATACGCTATCGGTGTATCGCACGAGGCATAGCCGAGTTTAATAATAGTTTAACATGAGCATTCTAACGCCTAATTATATATAGTATTTTTAAATAAACAAGCCCTGGGTGACATTAAATTTGTATTAATTTTATAGGGTTATTATACTAGAAGTAAATTCTCAAAATCTGAGTCCTAATCTGAATATCATTCAGATTTTGAGAAGCAAAGTAATTTTAAGAAGCAAAATGCATTTAGCGGGTCTTTATACAACTATTCATTATGATATGAAACCCGAACATCATGAGACGAGTAAAGATACAAGTAAAAGACACATTGTAAAATTTACGTACCTGTAAGCAGGTAGAAGAAGAAATTTTACAACTATTGTACTATACTTATTATCTTATCATCATGTCATATTCATAATGCTAATATATTATTATGATTATGACACTATTTATTGCCGTGTGATGCCGGCTTAGAATAGCATCACCCCGTTTCTTGCCCGTGGGTGGCGTAAAAGGCGACGAAAGGACTCGAGGGTGTATATTGCAATTTTAGACGATGGGCTGACAACCTGTCACTATGGCGATACAAAATTTTTCGAATGACCCTCAAATTTTTGTCAGAAGTGGCGTAAATGTCCGTTTTCTGCGGCCGTTTACGCTCTGCCTACCCCGCAAGGGATAAAGGCGTGATATATGTATGTATGTACTATTTATTTTCTTTTTCCCCTTATACATTCATACACGAATCACGCCTTTATCAAGTAGGTAGGCAGAGAGTTATTTTCGTTAAAGGCCGTAGAATACGCTATCACCATGTCTGACAAATATTCAAGGGCCGTTTTATAAAAATCGTGTATCACTATAATGACGGATTGTCAGCATATCGCCTAAAATTTTAATGCACATGAAACTCTCGAGTCCCTAAGTCACTTTTTACGACAGTCGTGCGAAAGAAATGAGTTGATGCTATTATAAGCTGGCATCGCACGGTATTCTCTCCTTACACTCATTTATAAAAGTGGGTAGTATAAATACGACCTTTTCAACTAGTGTCCATTTCCCTATTCTATACCGTTTAGTTTAAAACTCAATTATAGAGAATCAAATGCAAATCCATAAATAGCCGTCGTCATAATTCTCTCCCTTGTGCTCGACACAACTTGTACTTAGCTATAAAGCGGAGGGGTCCTTTTATTTTCATCCAATATCGAATAGAGCTGTAGGATATCTGATAGCACAGTTACATCGTAACTGTTACTTTGTGCATTCAAACATATATAAAACTAATTAATAATTAATTATTTAAAACCATTTTTCGAATGACCCTGAAATATTCTTCAGACGTGGCGTAAATGTCCGTTTTTGCAGCCGTTTGGGCTCTGCCTACCCCGCAAGGAGTTATAGGCGTGATATGTGTTGAAATGAAGTCAGTATTTTTACTCTTTTTTGTTCTACTGCCGTGTGATTTCGACTTAGAATAGCATCATACCATTTCTTTCCTGTGGGTGTCGTAATAGGCGAGTAAAGGAGTCAAGAGTAACATGTATATTCGAATTTTAGACAACAGGCTGACAACGTGTCACTCTAGCAATACACAATTTTTAGAATGACCCTAAAATTTTGACAAACGTGGCGGAAATGTTTGTTTTATACGGGCGTTTACGCGCTGCCTACCCCGCAAGTGATATAGGCGTGATATATGTATGATTGTTTTCGATTTAAATCTCAATCAGAGATGACATGTACAATGTTGACATTTGGCTCGAATTGCTGCTAAGACAGTTCTTGTATATAGCGCTAACGTCTCACATGGCAAAGAAAAAGTTATAAACTAAAAGCATCACCACAGTACGTCAAAAATCGTGGTTCAAATCCAAATCGTATTTGATCCTTGTTTTCCTTATTTTGTAGCAGTTAATTAGTTGCTTATCTATGAAAAGTAGCAAATATGGAGCTTCGTTATACAAACATAAACAGCCACAACATTCCACTGCTAGACATGGGCCTACCTCCATTGCGGGGTATGGCCATACTCACCAAGCTCAGCAAACGAATCGGTAAGAGCAGTGCAAGATGTTGCATTCACAGGGAACGCTGCTGTCCATTTTCTGGTCGAATTTATCCCTTAGTTGCTTTTTAGGACACCCACAAGTAGAATCGGGTTGATGCCATTCTAAGCCGGCACCAGCCGGCATTGTATTATCCAAATGATAAAAATTAATATTTACTATTTAAAAAAATAGCAAGTATTTCTCAACACTAGTTTATCTGGATCAATCGGTGATCGGATTTGACGCGAACTAACGAGGTCTAAGCGTTTCACGACGCAGATGCGTCTTTCAATGAAAGCAATCAACCATTCTTCATAATATTATAGGTTTTTATTTTGTTAAAGGAACTGCATTGTATTCCAAAAAACAACGAATATGTAGTATGACGTAACACTATGAATTGTCGCTAAACTATGAATTGTTTAAATATGACATGTTTTTTTTTTTAATAATTATAGGTTTTTATTTTGTTACTGTATTGTATTCCCGAAAGAATCCTGATATGTATTGTGACATAAATAATAGTCGCTGAACTATGAATTGTTTAAATATGACATCAAATATTTTTCGTTGAAGTTGTCATATCTCATATTATCTTAGATGACTCTATTTTAACCCTCTCAGACTTTCAACTGACATTTCCCAGCTACCGGACTTTCAACTGACATTTCCCAGCTACCGTTCGCTGGTGTCAAATTTCGCAAACAAAAATGGCGACTAATTTCGCAAGGACTATGGTTGCAAAAATATAAATTATTTAAAATTTTTACGGTTTACATTCAATCCACTACTAAATACTAGTGCGGAAATATATTACCGGTTTATTTACAAATTTTCGGCATGTTTATGTTGTTTTGTTTTTTATTTTCTGGGCCTGGAAGTTGCATGTCTAGAAATTTTGCTGACGTCGCAATATATAATATAATTACGAAAAATATATGATGTACCGATAAAGTTCAATTATTTTAGCACAATCTGTAATAAATATGTGATGCAATTATACATTTCTCCATTTGTCTATACATACATATTTTTTTCATATGAAAAGCACTAAAAACATCATCCACCAAAAATTTCCGACGGGCGAAAGCGGTTGATCAACTTTGACAGTTTGTTATTCTACCTTTTTTTTCTAACGCTTTACACTTTGTGTTGCTAGTATAATGAAAATTTTATTCTGAACAGTTCTATGCACGTTTCATTCACCAAAAATGTTAAGTTTCGTCTATGAATCATTTTTGACGGACCGAAAACGCGCGAAAAACTTGACACCATACTTAAAGTACACATGTGTGCTTCGACGAGCGAACGGTAGGCGGCCATTAATGTACACATGTGTGCTTTGACGAGCGGGGAGGTTAAAGTATTTTTTTATTCTACTTGAAACAGATAAAAATCTGTATTTTACGTCTTTCTTTAACTAAATGCGTTTTATTATCATTTGCACAACATGTCTGTGTATAATTTTCACAACTCACGATCACGATAACAATATTTTAGGCGACGGGCTGACAATCTGTCACTATGGTGATACACAATTATCTGTATGACCCTCAAATATATGTCAGACGTGTGACCGTATTTTACGGCCGTTTATGCTTTACCTACCCTGCAAGTGATATAGGCGTGATGTGAGTATGTATGTATGTATGTAAAACAACATTAGATTTTTTGTACAATACATTTTTCACACTAAAATCACGTGTTTAGCAAGTATAGTATAATGAGTTCCTCGCATGCATCCCCACACCGTTAATAATTGTGACAGACAGACAGAAAGGGTTCGCCTAATTATATTCTAAACGTCACTTAGCATGATTGCATTATGATATAACTGGTTTTTAATATTCATAAATAATTGCGTAACATTTTGGTGGATACGTGAGAAGAAACTTTTTTAGGTGTCGTAATAATTAAGTTTGTGTTATTATAATCGTGTCTGCTAAAATTATTGTTACTAAATAAAAATAAGACAAAAATATTCGGGCCTTCCTTCAAAAAACTGAACTTTGTGCGAAGCGCAACCTACGGCGTAGCGTATATCTACGACGTAGCATCTGTAGCAGTAATTTTATTTGCCAAATACTATGGATGATTCACAAAACCGCAAAGTAAACACAATCTTTCAAACTAAGGTCTACTCTTATTTGTATTATTTTAATAATAAACTGCACAAACTTGTAAATTAATCATCTTTAGTCACTTTCTGCTCTTAAAAGCATTATTTTATGCGTCAACAAGGTATTTCATTATGCAATTAATTTCGACTCTTCGGGGCTTTTAAATCCAACATAGTTTCAAAGTTGGCTTAAAGAATCTTAAGCTGGGGACTTCCTAAACAAACCATGAATATTGAAAACAGCTTGCTAATCTGTTAGGGGGAGGCTTAATATTGTATGGCTGTGGATACTTAGAGAACAAAATGACACTATAAATTATATTCAATGTTAATCGGCAATTTAAAATATAAATTATAATCAAAAGACTTAAATTGCGACTAAATAATAAAAATTTGCACTTCGCTGAAAAATCATGATCTGGGCACCTTTTTGTAATTAAGTTTATTAATAAGGAAAGATTTTCACCCAATAGCTTAATAGTAGTTTATGCAACTGTCATATAATGGGGGTCATTAGAATGTGTGGTAACTGATAATAGTTTGACACGAGCATTCTAATGCTTAATTATATGCAGTTACATACAGAATTTAACTACACTCTCTATAAAAAGTAATACACTTATCCAAACGTTCGCGCTAGCGATTTCAAGGTCCAATACAAGGTCAAATTCAATACGAGAACGTAATATGGCTTGACATAAATTTCCAAAGATTTTATACTTTAGCAGTTGTTCAGATGTCGAGTCAGCAACTGAACAACAACTGAACAACATCTGAACAAATATGAAAAACATCAGAACACCAACTGAAAAACAACTGAACAACAACCTCATAAAACGAACTATTAAAGTACATTAACATCTGACAGATGCGGCGGAAGATGACGATTTGAGTAGTGGCAAAAAATGTTCGTTTCCTTTCTCCATTTTATCAAAAAGACAGCCTTCTCATTAAGACATTACGCTTCTGTAATTTCTATTAGATAGTCATTTCTATATGCAGAATGCATAAAGCAGATCTTTATACATCGAATTCATATTTCAAACATTATGAGACGAGTGTAGATAAAAAGGATCAATACTATAATAAAATAATACATTTCTCCCCCTATTCTGGCAAAACAATATCTCTAAATTTACCTATTATTGCGAATAATATATAATTTTTCAGAAAGTAGTTTTTCATCCCATCTAAACTTTTAAGTCATCTGAAATCAAAATGAAAATTGCCTTAAACATAACACAAGAACATTAATATTAAAGCCGAAATGCAAAATTTGTATCTCGTCAAACAGCTTAATGGCAAAATAAACTGAATTTAAGGCGAGCAACTTGGCTCAAACAAATTATTTTCCCATGAGGCAGGCTTAAGTAAGAGACCGTAATTTTTCCTGACGTAAAGCGATACCATTGAATAAAAAATTGTGTTGGTAGATGAAACTTAACGAAGCTAAATGTTGAATTTCAAAACGGTTTTTTTATTTAGCTTATTTCATTTGTCGGTCCCTCTAGTAATAGTGATTTGATATTCAATTTACATCGTCAGAGGTCAAAAGGGGTGCGATTACGTATGGTTTTCAAAATTTTCTTCCTGTGTTTCCAAGTCTATTTTTTTATATCCTGTTGTAGTATTTTCTTATTCTTCGAGTCGATGGCAACAATTTCCTTTCATTATTTATTTGAACAGGCAGGCAGTTGAAGCAATTGATAACGTCTGTATCCTATTCACTGTTCAAGTTCGTTACTATATAGCACTTATAGTTCACTTTTGTCATTTAAGTTTAGTTTGTTGATTTGCCACGACACTGTTTTGATGTTGGTTTAGTTTGTTTTTGAATGCATTTATGCTAGTTGCGTTCGTTCGTCCAGTTTGTTTTAAAATGCATTCATGCTAGTGCCGAAACCATACTTTCAGGCAGGTCACTCCACGATTTCACGATTTTTAACCATAATTAAACATGATTGAACTTTGGATAGCACGGTGACTTCCTAATGTTTATAATGTCTCACTTCCGAGGGTCAGCTGGAAGAAATTTCTACTTAGAAATAAGCTTTACCTAATGTGTCGTATTTCTTTATATTTTGTGTATTTTCTATAACATTTTTGTGTGCAATAAATTAACAAAATTGATTTTAACGGCTTCACTTTGCACAGCGCGCGTTTCATCTATTTTATTTTTTATACTCTAAGTTGCATCTTTGCAAATTTAATAAGGATGCTTTTCGATACTTTATTAAGTTTAAATGGATGAAATGGTTCGTTAAATGAGCCTTTGGGGAGACGTACGCATTTTTCCCTGTAGTAATGAATAGGCTCGCTAAATTAGGCGCCTCAATTTGAAGTACTTAGAAGTACCGTGTTTTGGAGAGAATCGCAAAAGTTTTTTTTTTTTGTATCAAACTGTATAGTAGCAAAAGTTTCAATAGCTCTTAAATCTCTATATTATATCTTGGTAAATCAGAAGCACGTTGAATTACGCATACTAATATAGAATCAATTTATTCCCATTTTTCATACAGTTACTAAGAATCTGTCAAACAAAAGTAACTCGATAAACTACAGATAGTAAGTACTAGTTTACATTACCTCTAATTAAAATTCATAATGAATGGGGCTGTATCAATGACCAGTCTAACAATAAAAGCCACAGCCAACATATCGAGACCTTTTTGTTCCTAACTATATCATCACTTTCCCTTTCAATACTTAATTAATCAAGATTCTTCTTAAATTGGTTTTCACCTGTTATTATAATATTGGAATGACTTTCTCATTATGCCGACAAAATTCAATTATTATTGAAACTCAATGGCAAAGATGAATAACCAGGAAATTGAATCTTTAAATATTTTAAAGTCAATCGATGTCAAATACGTGCACAGAGTTCAAAGGATTTTCCATTATAGGTTTTTTACTTAGTTGGAGAAAACCTGTTTATAGTTTAGCAGGATTAAGGCGGTTCACCTATTTGTCGTCCGTCGCTGCGTATTTTCAAACGACTTGACAGACACATCCGTTACGCACCGTAGCCGTATATGTATTGGAATAAGACCGGAATTCGCAATATCGTTTCGTCTGACAGACGCATGCGTTGCGGTGCGTTAAAATACGCAGCGACGGACGACAAGTGGTTGAACCGCCTTAGCATTGTCCGAAATATTCCCGCTCGCATTGTCATGGTCTCTTAAAATCTAAAATGCCTCGTCTGACCTATCCGCATCATTGCATCATCACCGCAAAATGTATTTTTCTGGTCTTACATTTTTGAAAAAACTATCGGTCTTATAGCAAAAAAGTTAGAAGTGGTTTAAGCTTTTTGACAGCATAAAATTGTATAGAAAAACTATTTAAAACACTTCCTAAAAGCGTGTCTAACTTTTTTTATAATAGCATGGTATGTGGTTCATTTAAGTAATGGTAATACTGATAAGTTATTTATTTTATTGTTACAGGTACGTACGTGATTTGAAAGCACAAAATATTTTATTGCGTTAATGGTGGGTAAATTTTTAGAGATTTGTATTTTATGTAGGTTTTGCTTCCTTTATTAACGTACTAGATTTCCGCCCAGCGATTTACTCGCTGCCACTCATTTTCCCGTGGTAATAGTTATTTTCCCGCGGTAAAAGTAGCATATGTGTTATTCCAGGTTATACTCTACCTGTGTTCTAAATTTCATTCAAATCGGTCAAGCCGTTTGAGCGTGATGAGGTAACAAACATACATACACACATACTAACTCTCAGATTTATAATATTAGTACGGATTTAGCAACAACTCAAATTCCCCCTCTATTAGATCAGTATAAACTGTCTTTAGCCTTTGTTTTCAATTAGGCATCTAAGCACTGCTGTAGTAATTAATAAACTTGGTCAACTACATACTAAGAACTGCTATTTGTAATCAATATGAAAGCGAAATATCTCTTGATCCTTAGCAAATAGTTGGGACTATATCCAAATATGAAATCAATCAAAATTCCAAATTGCCTTCGACCCTCCTTATGAAATCTCAAACATACACGGCCTAAATAGGTTCCGAATAGTTTTCTCCATCGTTTATCGCTAATATAGAATAATTTAATACTCTTGGGCCTGACGAGCGGATTTATCGGCGGCCGCCATGATTAAATATCCCCCCCCCCCCCCCCCACTTCCCCCCTCATTTCCTCACCTCTCGCCAATTTCAAAGCACGGAACAAGAAAAATAGAAGTGGTTCGTGTAAACAAGAAGCCATGTAAAGTTCAAAAATAGCAAACAAAACAAAAACTATTAAAGGTAAAATATGTTGTGACATTACAAAATGTAGTGTTTCTGAAAATGTAGTAGTTGTTTATGTTTATTGTTCGGTACGGTCACCCGTAGCAAATAAACCTCTTTCGTAACTGTTGTAGTTTTACCAAGATAAGAATAAATCATTTTAGTCAGCGCAAATTGGCAAGAAGTAGGAGTGGCTATGACGGGAGCAGATCTTTAAAACTTGTATAAGCTTATTATCTAACTTTTTCATGACGTAAATGTACCGTACAATCTAATTCTTTTATGTATTTTATTAATAATCCAACAAGTATCTCTCATGATGTAGGTTCCTTTATCTACACTCGCTCGCGTCTAGAATAGGCTGTAATAAATTATCGCCCCTTGCCTCCTTGTAGTAACGACTTCAAGGCACCCGCCGTCTCCCTAATATGTCAATATGTTACTATAATAGCTACTGAAATTGTTTTTTAACATTTGCTAAACCTGGTTGTGTACTTTTATTGTTTTAAAATTTCTTGAACTGACCACAATAAAACAATTTTAAACGGATTTAGGTTATGTTTATTTTGGATTTTATATTTTCTACGTAACAATTTAAATCCGTTTAAAATTGTGTTATTGTGATAAGTAACGTTATGCAAACTCAAGAAAATATATTGTTCTTGATCTGATTTACCTAATTAGACACATCTATCTACTTATTTCCATTGTCTACTCCCAGTCGCCCCTAGAATAGGCTGTAAGAAATTATCTCCCCTCGCCTCCTTGTAGTACGGTGTAGTAACGACTTCAACACACCCGACTCCTCCCTCGTTACGGGCAGAAGCTGGTGCCTCAATACAATTTTGCCTAGAAGGTTTAGATTATGAGAAAGAAAAGGCGGAAAACGTAGATCTACAAATGGTGCAAAAAATACTGTTTTTATTCAATTCTTAAATGAGACTGACAACCTGTCACTATAGTGATACACAGTTATCTGATTGACCCTAGAACTTTTGTCAGACGTGGTGTTAATATCCGTTTTACGGCCATTAACGCTCTGCCTACCCTGTAATGGATATAGACGTGATTTATGTATGTATGTGAATGAGCCCATGAAACTGATCGATTGTCATCAAGGAACATCTGAACATTCTTACTAAATTATACGTCCTTCTTCTTTTCGTGTGGGACACTGAGTCGACAAACGACCCGATGAACAATGGTGTCACAGTTTTGATACTGCTTCTACCATCATCATTTTGTATTGAAAGTCCGAATCTTTTTTATATTGTAGCCATCTATCATCATCAGGAAAAGTTGTTCCATAGGCTATTTCACCGCTTGAAATATTTTCAGTTAAGTTTTACGGATCTATTTTTCTTTTAAAGTTTTTTACTGCTTCGTCTTTTTCATTATATCTAAGATTCCTAAATACAATTTACCTAGAAGCCACCTTGCCTTTCCACAAGGTTTCAGGTGTCTGGTATTTCGTAATTCATTATGAATTTGGTTCAACTAAGCCTCCAAAAAGGGTATGAGATTTTCAGACATTGTTTGCCAAATTTTTCATCATCTGGAGATTTAACGTCGAATTACCATAGTAAAGCTTGTACCACGTCTGTTAAAATTAATAAAAAATGCCTACCTATGTTAGTATGTAAGAATATTATGAGGATAGTCTGACGCTTTTATAAAGTTCATCGTATGAACAAAATTAAACGTTTAATTCAATAAGTAGATAAGAGTTTTGATGTAAAATGGTTTACGTATTCAATTACCAAGTTTACATTTTCTTTTAAATACAACAGCACCTTTAGACTTTTCATTTAAAACTCAAGCCTACGAGTAACTTCAAGACAATCCCACAGTCTCCCAACTACAGTTGTACTTGTTGAAATTACTACAAGAACTCGTATAGAACTTGTACTCTTATAGAAGTCTTGTAATTAAACCCGGCCTTTGGGACTGGCGGGAATTCCTCGAATCACAATGAGAGGAAATGTTTGTTTTGAATGAGATGTCTCACTCCTTTGTTTTCTATTGTTTTGTTAAACTTTTGTCATTTGTAGTAAATTTTTCTTTTGTTATTGTTCAAATTAAAAGCTTTCCAAAATGAGTAAAGAATCTTACCACATTTTAACCCTAATACAGGAATATAAAGGCAAGAAGAAAAAATGGAAAAGTACTATTACCTACGGAAAACGGTACTGAATCTCTAACAAATTAGCTGTCGTGAGTTCATTCTTAATCAATTAAACTGTCATAATTATAGATGGGAAGCCGGTTAATAACGATTTTAACCAGGTGGTTATTAACGGCTTTTTTGGTTATTAACGGTTAATAACCAGTCAGACTGAGTTACTACGGTTATTTTCATATATTTTTTGATTGTATGAAGTTTTTAATAAATGTTTTTAAAAGCAGTTGGTTAGGTGTATAATTAATTATATTTGTTTTCAGTTAAATATTTTTAGTCTACAAGTAAAAGTTATATTTAGTCCGTTCACACGTTGTTTAGGTACCCCGTAAGGGATGTAGGCGTGACTGTAGGTGTACCTAGTGCCTGATCGACCGAGATCTAGCTCAGTAGACTACCATAAGAAGTAAAAGAAGCGATGGTAGGTAGGTAGGTAGTTCAATATCATGTAATGCAACGTTGCCACGTCGTCGTCTCGTCACCCGCCCCGCTTGCTTCTTTACTAAAGGAAAGAGCAAAAGTAGTTTTCCGCCTACCCGCGCTGCTTCGTGCTTAGTAGTGGAGGTTTCCTAGGTACCCTACGCTACGTGGCCGTCGTCTTCGAGATCGCTGGGGGGGCGGTGCGTGTGCGTCAAATAAACAAAAGACGCCGCCGCCACCGCAACATCAATGACTGTCGCTATTGGTTCGATATCGAAAATACCTTCCTATCTATTGCAGTAAAAAAAATATCAAAATGTTTTTTTGTGTACCTAGTGTTACTATGTACCTACAGTTACTAAATACGTATGAGCACCTACATCTTTAGAATAAAATTGGTATTGTTTTCAACAAAAATGAAAAACTCGAACATTTATCTCTGTTACTTTCTCTAAAGCTTCTAAGGGAGTATCCGAGCAACATTTCAGTATTATAATGTGACCGATAACAATCATCTACGCATAACAAACTTAAAAACTCAATATTTTGCTTCTCCGTTTCAATACCGCACTCGGTTAAATAACCATAGTTAACGGGTTAAGTATTGGTAGCTAACGGCGAATTTAGTTAAATAACGGTAGTTAACCGTTAATTTACATCTATAGTCATAATACACTGTCGATAAGCAAAAACATCTCGTTTTTATCGTAAGTACGCCACGCCAATCACGCCTTTATCCCTTGTTATCGCTACGTATGGCAAATATTTGGTTTAAGTTTTGGTTTTAGAAAATCGTGTCCTTCAAATTTATTTCTTGTCGTTTAGATTTCGTTGAATTTTATTATTAACATCGAGAAAGTATTTGCCTGTGTCACTATTGAACGAGTTAAAAAATGTATGTTAAAAAAAGTTTGTCTTTAGTCTTCTAGACATGTCATTAGATTAGAAGCAATTTACTTTGAACCAGTCAAACGCCCCAATTACTTACTTTTAAAGCTACGGGCTGCAAATTTCCTTTTTTCGAAAATCCCGTAAATTAATTGTCGAGAGCAGAAGCACTGCAGTTAACATCCTAAAATGGCTCCGGAAATGACAAAACCGATTAATATTTAAGGTAATACTCTCAAAGAACATCCATTTTCGACCCCTTCTGGGGTCATTTAAGACTTTTTGGGGTTCAGTGGTAGAGATAGGTCTATCCATTGTTGTTTTTAATCGAGTTAAATGCTACGGATGAAAAAATATATATTAGTTAAAAACCTTAGACAGATCTAAACTGAATTGACCTTGTGTGCATTCTTTTTATTAATTATAAATATTACCTAAATCGCGGAAGCAGTAAAATTGCCATGTCTTGTCTTTTTATTAAATCTGTTATAAATATTTTAATATAATATACGAGTAGTAATATTTTCAATTTGATATAACTTCAACCCACAACTGAAGTAACTTGATACCTCCCAAAACTGTGGAACCCTCGAATTAAGCACCACCTTTTTTTCCCTTCATCCATCAGAAATCTTACCCCTTGACGAAATTAAAAATAAGCCAACCCCGGAGTGCCTTAAAGCAGTTCCTTGGTCGTCACTTGGTTAATAAGTTGAAATATTTAATTAGTGAGGCTTCATTGCGGCTGGCAGTGTACAATGGGCTTTATACGCCCTTGAGTTGTGTAAAAGGGGCAGGCAATACGTTTAAGGCGAGATTTGGAATATACTTATATAGTGATCTTTTTGTGTTTTAAGTATTAAGTACTCATAGACGCCATTTTTGGTACCTATGAACCTCGTTTTTCTGTACCGCAAATATTTTTAAAACTAATTAAATTAGGTGTAATATATTTAAAAAATTATACAAATAAACATACATACATAAATATATCCCTTACGGGGTAGACAGAGCGTTAACGGCCGTAAAACGGATATTAACACCACGTCTGACAAAAGTTTGAGGGTCAATTAGATAACTGTATATTACTATAGTAACAGGTTGTCAGGCCATCGCCTAAAACTGCAATACACGTCTAACCCTCGAGTCCAGTAGTCGCCTCTTACGTCACCCATAGGTAAGAAATGGGGTGATGCTATTCTATGCCGGCATCACACGGCTACAAATACACATGAACGTAGTATAGTACAACTTTATCATTCTTTTTTACTTTTGAATTAATTAATCACTTTCTTTGATATCCCAATATTCCATATAACAATAAACATGAGATTTTTAACTAGATTTACTTTTTTTCAGGAAATTTCTAATTTTGAATCAAGTACCTGTATGAAGAGGAGGGGTGCTCAAGGCATTTCCGGTTTATTATTACTGCTCCTGTCACTCGTACTACGATTTTTAGTAAACCCCTAAACTTTTTCAGTCAAGTCTAAAAGGGAAGACATTCAATTTAATCAGATTTTTTTTATTCCAATCTAATTTTCTACGAAGAGAGTTGAGGTTATTAGTAAAGGGGTGGATTTTTTCTAAATACTTGGCATTAAGGACATTAAAGTGGTTGAAGATTAATAAGAGAGGCGTAGGTATTTATCCGCTGCGTCATTTAATTTATACCTCCCCTACGTAGTAGCGTAACTTAATCAAATTATTGTAGATTGAGAATCTTTAACTTGGTTTATAAACTTTTGGCATACAAGTCAATACACATACAAGTCCTGAAACGCGGTGTCGAAGTTATTCTGCATATAGCTTTATATACAACACCCAAACAGTCTGGTTAGAGCAGTCGTTCCGCTGGTCTCAACTCGCGACCAGGCGTCCTACTGGCCTCATTATCACTGCTCCTAAAAACTTACCAAAACAGATATCATATTTGTTTTGGTAAGTTTTTGTAGAGGCACGAACTTGAGCGTAAGCTTGCTAACTACATAAGGCGGTTCACCTACTTATCGTCCGTCAGTGGGTATGCGTCTGTCAAGTTGTTTGACGGATGCATCTGTCAAACGACTTATGTTCCATAATTAAGTTGTTCAATTTCACGGAGAGGAAGACCCATTGCAATTACCCTATACTTTCCTACTTTTCCTAACAGCCGTTTATATAAAGTAGTGTGTTTGTGTTTACTACAAGGGCGCCCTGAGCTGTAAGATATTCCTCTAATCAGTATGCCGGGACACGCCTGACACGCTATTTTTCCCAGCTGCAAACTACTTGAAATCTTATCTCTACCTTTGTAGACTGCATAGAGATTGTCTTAAAATTTCCTAGATAAGAACACCAAATAGACTATATGCTCTTTTTAAGGCTCGTTAGGGTAAACAGGGTTCCTGATTTGACCAAATTATTCCTACCCTCATTCATTTCCATGACCCACAATATTTGTCAGACTTGCCGTAAATGCCTTTTTTGTTACGGCCGTTTACACTCTACCTACCCCGCAAGGGATATAGGCGTGATATATGTATGAATGCATTACCATAACGCTTTTTTGTTTCATTCATATTTGAGTCATATCTCACACAATGTGAAATGCAACTTAACTAAATCTGCAGATGAGTTCAGACTCTAATACAAGCTTGTCAGTTTTGGCAGTTTCGAACTTTAGCTTATACCATTGCTAAAGTCTAACATTTTACGGTCTATGGCAAACTTCTTACTCTTGTGAACTAGCTCGAGATTATTCTAGAAAATACTTAGTGCTTCTGGATGCAGCGAGCGTGAGCTGTATGCTCGCGAGCTTTGCTTAGCTAAGCTTAAAGCGAGTGACAGCGCCGTGGACGGGACTTTACAAAGACAAGTTTGTGCTTGTAAGCGAAACGTATGCGGGAGAATGGCACTTTGGCTCCGTTTAATATTACGGAGGATACTCTGAAAATTAAACTGGAATCAGTCGTTTTCAGGTGTACTTGCAAGATTTTCTGAGGGTGGTACTAAAATACAGGCTTAAATTTTACTGAAAATGAAAATGAAAATGAAAATGAAAATGAAATAACTTTATTCAATGTAGGATAGCATTATCACTTATTGACGTCATGATCGGTCATTGTAAAAAAAAGAAATTTGCATAGCGCAATCTTCTTCTTTTTACAACAATTTTGTATTGTCCTAATAGAAAACCGGCTCGGGCGGGATAAAAAAATAAAAATAAAGGCACTGCCTCGGGGCTGGCCAGGTTAATCACACAGCACGTAACTTTACGCCACCACCATTTGTAAACGACATTTGTTTCAAATTTAAGTCAAGATTTCCAAAGCGTGTTATTAACATGCGTATAATTAACCGGACCCCCTGAACAGGAAAAACCCCCCAAAAAACCTGCCCAGAAGTGCTCCTACTCTAAATTAACAATCTTTCTAGGCCCTAAACTGCCCTAGCTAATTTTGGAAATAACGAATAATATATATGTATAGCCCAAAAATGGCTACAAAAAAAAAAAAAATAATAACAAAAAATTGCAGTAGATAAATCTACTTGTTTCGTCTAATAAAATATTTACTTTATACATTTGAATTAAACCCATGGAGATTTATCTTGCATATAGTCTGATATTTCATAATAGCCTTTCTTGTACAATTTTTGTTTAATTACTGGTTTAAATTTATTTAAGGGTAAGTCTTGAATATCTTTAGGAACTTTGTTATAAAAGCGTATACAATTGCCCTTAAAAGTTTTGCTTACTTTACTAAGCCTGCTCATGTGCACAGCAAGTTGCTACTTATTTCTAGTGTTAAAATTATGCCTGTCACAATTTTTCTTAAAAGAATCTATATTTATTTTTACGTACACTAGATTTTCGTATATGTACTGTGACACAAATGTCAATATGTTGATTTCTTTAAATTTCTGTCTCAAGGAGACTCGAGGTCCCAATTTATAAATTGAACGAACAGCCCGTTTCTGCAAAACAAATATATTGTTCACATCCGCAGCATGGCCCCATAATAGTAAGCCATAAGACATTAAGCTATGGAAGTAGCTAAAGTAAACTAGTCTTGCAGTGTCTACATCAGTGAGATGTCTTATTTTTTTAACTGCGTATGCTGCTGAACTCAGTCTCTTCGACAATTTCTCAATATGTGGCCCCCATTGGAGCGAGGCGTCCAAAGTTATGCCTAAAAATACAGTTGAGTCCGCAAGGTCCAACTTTTCATCCTTTACCTTAATAATTGTAGAGCTTGGTTTAACATTTGGTAATACAAATTTGATACATTTAGTTTTCTTTTCATTCAATAGTAGGTTATTTACTGTAAACCATTGCACTACATCGGTAATAGCTTTGTTCACGTCATCATAGTTGAGTTGTTGCCTCTTTACTCTGAAAAGTAGAGAGGTATCGTCCGCGAACAAAACTATATCATGTTTTTCTTTAACTAGATATGGTAGATCATTTATATATACAAGAAACAAAAAAGGACCAAGAATCGAACCCTGCGGAACGCCCATTCTTATCTTTGATCCAGATGATCTTTCACCGTTGACATCGACCTTTTGGATTCTATTGTTAAGATATGATTCCAAAAGACTAAGAGCGTGGTCTTTTACGCCGTAGTGATGTAGCTTCCTGACCAGAGTATCATGATGAACACAATCAAACGCCTTGGACAAATCACAAAACACACCTACTGCATCATGAGATTCCTCCCAGGCTTCGATTATATGATTGATGAGATCCACACCTGCATCAGTAGTAGAGCGACCACGTGTGAAACCAAATTGCTGCAGTTGCATTAAGTTATTACGATAAAAAAGTCCTTGCAATTGATTTAAAATAAATTTTTCAAAAATTTTACTTAGTGTTGGTAGTATTGATATAGGTCTGAAATTAGTAGGGTCAGTAGTACTACCAGCTTTAAACAAGGGAATAACTTTACTATGCTTCATCAAGTCAGGAAACACGCCACTGTCTACACAGTCATTAAAAATACATGCTAGGTATGGAGAAATGCAATCGATTATGGAACTAATAATTTTAACAGAGAGGCCGTGGAGATCTGAAGCATTTTTCATTTGTAAACTTTTAAATACTTTTATTATTTCAATGTTACTAACGTGAGAAAATTTAAAATATTTATCACAATGGTTTACATTATCTTTTAGAATAGATTCAGCGAGAATAGGGCATGAGTTTAACGATTTGGTAGTCGAAACTGGAATATCAGTAAAAAATTGTTCAAAAGCGGAAGCTACTTCCAAATTAGTATTTTTAATACATTAAAATACTAATACGGCATTATTAGACTAAACTCTCGAGTCAGTCGCCTCTTACGGATAAGACCGAAATGGGGTGATGTTATTCTACGCCGGCATCACACGGCATTATTAGATTATTGAATGAAAACAACACACATTTCAAAATTCCATACGGTACCTGTTCGCGACCAAAATAACGGAAAGTCTACGTCACTGCTTAAACGGTTTGATGACGTCATAAAAACCGCTCGTTATCAAACCTGCCCTATATAAATCAGAATATTGACAACCGTTTCACGAAACTTATCTTTATATCAGGCGGCACAAAGTACATTTTTGCTTTAACAGTCGAAGGCAGGCGTCGACAACATTTTCACGAAAACCAACTTTGAGGATCAAAATATTTGGGACGATATTCGGTTGTCAACTTGCAAAAAAATATAAAAGCTTACTGAGAGCTCGACAATAAAATGTTTTATATGAGAGTCACGGTCCGTGCGATGCATTAAGCCACGTATGCAAATTTAAGAGCAATCTGTTACAACGCGTTTTAGAACATTAGCCGAAAACAGTTTGTTTTCATTTAGAATTTACGAGAAAGGGACAAATTAGGCGTGCGGCTTTTTGCTGGCTTTTGTTGTCAATATTTGTATTTATTTAAAGTTTTAAAGCGTGTGTGTTAGTGTTTATTTTTTGTAGGACACCGATCCGAGCAACGACCCGATAAACCCTGGTGTTAGAGATTTTCAACCGCCTACGACTACTAGTAAGCTTCTGACATAGTTTTGTAACGACCGCCGTCTTAAGTTATCATAGACAGGCAATTCAGTAGTCATGAAATTTGTGATAACAGCATATTAGAACAACAAACGCTGTAATTATGCTCTTGAGAAACCATGACACTAAAAACCTTATTATCAGCAGTGCCTCAATAAAAGCTACTTTTAATTAGTGTCAGTTAGACCTTACAGTGCTGCTATAATACCACCGCCACAAAAATATCTAATAACAAAAGCGGTCTACATATCGTGCGGGCATCGATTTCGGCACCTGGTAATGATCCTTCCTTATTTTCCTCTGGTTTATACCGAGCAACATAAATCCGCGCCGTTTCCACGCAGAGCCGGGGCGCGGTGCTAGTGACAGCGGAGTATTAATGCACTGCAAGATTATAGAGGAAAATAACGGTGAAATTGTGCGGTTAAATCGCAACAAAAGCTGCACGCTAGTCTCGCTGCGCCGCAAAAAAAATAAGTTGGTATGCTTTTCAAGTAAGTACATAATTGATTACTGTACCTTATATAATGAGTATTTTGTAACGAACAATAAGGACAATTATTTAAATTACTAGTATTCTTGAGAAGTTTCTTAGGGTATAGTAAGGCCTTCCTTCTCTGCCATTCTTTTACCATAGGTGTCAAGCAAGACCAAATAAGGTTAGCTTATGAATAGCAGCTGATCTGAAATTGAATTTTGTAAAACGCCATTCACATAACCGTCGCTGAAAAATGCACCCGACCCAAATGTTTATGTAAAAGCTTTATGAGTCAATCCCGTGAGTTACGTTTGATGTTATTATGCGTTTCGTCAGCCGTCACGAATAAACTATCCCGCGATCAACGCGCGGCCATAAAACGGAACGTGTCGTATTCAATTTTACGAGAATATAAGTTACTTATACAGACATTTCGCTCGTCCCTTACTGTAGGGCTGGAGGTTGTTTATAAAGGTTGCTTTTGGAAAAGGTTGATCATACCTTGATTGAATGGTGTATCTAAGAATCGTATTCAAAGTCAAGTATGTTTTCATGTAGGTATATGCAAAATAGGACAAAATAGTCTGATGATTGATGATAATCTAGATAGATAGATTAATTATTTATAAAGAAACATTACAAAGTTAATAAAATAATTAGGGCATTAACTTTTGCAGTTGATGTTTGACTTCGATTTTCCAAAAATACTAAAGTAGTAAATTAATAACTAAGCTGTTTTTGATAACTCTTCAGCCCTACTTCCCTAGTATATCGTGAGCCTGTCAATAAAATGTTAGAATTCGTCAAAGCCTCGAACTCAAACGATTAACTCATAAACTCGGAGAGTCGGGCTTACAGGGTGGGGCGCTCCTTCCAGCCGTATTACGGTGGTTTAACGCCGATCGGCACGCTATCCGGACATATCGACAGTGTTTTGTTTTAAAGTTATAGCGTTCTTTGTTTCATGTTTTGTACTGGATCATTCACGTTATTTTCATATCAAAGAATTTACTAAATTTATGTATGCGTGCATGTTTTTTTATTGAAAATCATTTACTTAGACGAATGAAAGATAAAAATAACTCAATTGGAAAGCTTTTATGCCCAAAGAATTGCTCAGAAGGTCTGAGTAATTTTATGTTGAATTATTCTCGCTTATTCTACACACGCATTTGACGAGGAGGCTTCACGTGAATATAATTTATTGCTTAAGAAATAAACGTCTCACCTGGAGGGAGCTATACAATTTTGCCGTATGTGCGTTCCAACACAGAAACGTATGTTTGGCGTTCCAGAGAGATTTAAAGCTTTTTAGAAAGTTTAATATGACCAAGATTTGACGAAAAAATAGGGTTTGCTTACGTAACAGTACTAGATATAGTTATGGTAATTTATAGTGTTACTTCATCATATTAGTAGATAAATCTGATTTATGTTTAACTGCACATTGCAACTTTATACGCAGTTGTTTTCAACATTATTAAAATAAAATCAAATTAATTTTATTCAATGTAGGATAGTACTATCAATTATTGACGTGATGATCCTTCATTATATATAAAAATGGAATTGGTATAACACAATTTTCTTCTTTTAAATTATTTAATAAAAGCACTGTCTAATTGTAAGCTGTGTACAGTCGGTTGTAGCCATTAAGGTACCAGAGTAACTCCAAAAGAACTAAATTATTTTTATCCCCACTTAGTACATAATAAAAAAATTAAACTTATTCATCTACTAATACATAATCATGTCAAGAAAAAAATATTGCTGGGGACAAAAATAGTTCAGTTCCTTTGGAGTACCCCTGGTACCTTATGTGCTACAACCGACTGTACATTAATGAGTACAATGCTGTCATTTCTATATCTTCTTAGCTCTTTATTTGTTCCCGGCCGCATATTGCAGTGAGTGATATATTATCGGCAGACAGCCAGGTGTGGCACTAATGTTCATCATCTATCGGTGACGTGTGTCAATCAATAATATTGCAAATAGATATTGACACAACCTATTTGTTATTTCTTCTGTTTGAGTCATGCATTTGGAAGAACTAAGTCACGCGTGATTCCGGCAGGTTTTTTAAAAGAGCGTACCTATTCCATATGAAAACAACATTTTATCAGACTTATTACTTTAGCATCGGTGGCACCGTACCTGTGTATAGTTTAGACGTGGAATAGATAAGGTGCACAAAAATCTGCAAGTGTTTCAAGGTTTGAAACAGCCGAAGAACTTTTTTAGCCGACCGGGTAGATTTGTTATGGGAGGTCAAAATTATTTTTCCTTGTGTCGACCTACGTTCCGTGGAGAAAGTTGTTTAGTTAGCTAAGCATAAGCTGGTTCACCCCTTAAAATACATGCAACTAGTATTTTTAGATACTGTATTTTGAGTATAACTTAAAAGATTGTCACGCAAATTAGCATAAACCAAAGTATTTAAAGTTCCGCGAATAATAGACAAACCGTAAAATCGTAATGATTAGCTGTTTCGCTCTAGAGCAGCAAGAATGAAAGGGACCAACTTTTCAGGAAAAACAGGGCCTTAACGACTACACCTGTGCATGTTGTCATCGTATTGAGTGATATATTATCTGCTTGCGAGCGTGAGGGATAAGGGGGGGGGGGGGGCTAATGATCACCGCTTATTGGTGATTGGCGTGTCGTTATGGAAGGTTGATCTATGGGAGAGGTGTCAATCAAATTGTGTAAGGGAATATTGAATTTATTATTCAGAGATCATAATAATATCTAGTCATACTAAGGTGCGATTGATAACAAAAGTATTTTTATTCCTGATGCTACGAAATTCTATTAGATTGTAAAAAGGCTACTTAATTATCATTTGTAGATTTATATTCTTGTGACTATAAAAAGAAACGAACAGCTCGTACCTTTTCCATTTCATTTAAAAATAAAGAATTCCATTACAATGCCATTACTTACTAAAATTATGTTTACATGACATACTACGATAACCTAGGTAGGTACTTACTACGTTGCTACGTCGTAGCAAACACCTACGCACTGCGTAGCAAAATTGTAAACAGTCACGTTTCCCAATATCTTGCCTGGTGGATGTTCTTTGAAACTTTTTCAGTGAAAAAAAATGTCATAATAAAATCTTTTCCTAAAAATCTTGAATCAAGTCAAGTGTGCAGCAGACAATAAACCGTGTGGAGAGCCTTTGTTCAGCATTTTGACCTCGATCTATTGTGTTTTGATGGGAGATTGTGACGACCTTCTAAAAAAGACGTAAAACCATCATCTTCTATTATGTATGATTGTTATTGTGAAATCAGGAATGAAATTGTGAAGACGAGATAAAATAAAAAGATCTTTGGATTACGTGTGATGTTGGCTTAGAATATAATCACCCCATTTCTTTCCAGTGGGAGTCGTAAGAGGTGACTTAGGGATTCGAGGGTGTGTATTGCAATTTTAGGCGATGGGCTGACAACCTGTCACTATGGCGATACACAATTTTCCGAATGACCCTCAATTATTTGTCAGACGTGGCGTAAATGTCCGTTTTTTGCGGCCGTTTACGCTCTGCCTACCCCGCAAGGGATTAAAGGCGTGATATCTTTAGATTATACCTACGATATGTTTTGGATGTTTTTTTAGAGTATCTGAATGGCAATGCTTATTTTTAGTATCAATGTTGGTAACGGTCTAATCGAGTCTCCACTTAAGTAAGATCAGAAATAGATTCTTACTTTATAATCACTGGGAGTGTGTGTCTTAAATGATGGATTTTACCAATCTTCCATCCAACCTTACTTACCACTTTTACCCCATCCCATGTTAACAAAATACTTTACAAACTACATAGGATCCTAGACACAGGGAATGTTAAAGAAGGACTTCGAAAACCAGAGCAAAGAATGAATACCGACAAATTCATGTTAAAAACATCAGCTAGATGCTTATAAATGCAAAGTACAACAGCATTCAAGCTAAACAGCTTTTTAAGTCACTTTTTTATTTTAAAGTCTTCCCAATATTTTTATTTTTCTAACTAAAATCTTAGAGAGTAGGAGGTACTATTAAACAGCGCTGGTAACGTCAGTTTTATTTATAAATGTTTGTTGTCTATGATTTGTTTTAAAGATGCAATCTCAAATACATTTAATGACATCGTCAATCGATTAAATATTTCGTTTTCTTTTATTTGTGTTTGAATCTCGTCCAGTCTGAATGCGAAGACTTATTTACACCTTCACTTTGGTAGTTTCGAGTTCCTTCTGAAAAATTCCCTTGTTCTTGGCATAGGATGGATTGCAATGGTTCGCTACATACGAAGCATATCCCGCTTTTTAGTCTGTGCCACATCAATCAAAGTTGGAAAGAATCAACGCAGACGCAACACTTGACAGACAGCTGATGATAAATGGAGGTGAGAAGGGGGTAAAGCCAGGGGGGAAGTTTGTATGTATCATGAAGGTGTTTTGCTCATGTTGCATCTCCTAGAACTTCTAGACTCATCCATCATTTTCGTTTCCAAACACACCTGCGTGTAGATCACGTCTTGCGGAATTTGTGATTGTTGGAATCTGAATCTTATCGTATCAATGGGATACGCTTAATGCAGATTGTACAAAATCCATAGCAGCGATTGCCAATGCATGGCAACAGCTTTCGCGTTTGAGTTGGCCTCTTTAAGGTCCTCGTCTGTGCAGGTCTCAGAGAGGCTCGGGCAGACAAGCAGGTGAGACAGTCTGTGTTTTTCCCGCTGACGCACTTGTCTTGGTTTGAAAATCTGTTATACTTGTCTCGTAAACAATTAAAAATACCGTGATTTAACTATACGCAAAATTTAGACCATAGGACAAATAACTATAGGTCAAATGAAAACCGTGCGAAGCTAGGAAAAGACAGCCTGAACTGACTAGTAGACATCTGATATATCTTGCTATTTACCAGCATTTGTTCTTGCACATTCTGTTTAGTATGCTGATGGGCACGTCAATCAAACGGATGATAAGAGGGGGGATAATTTACATAAATGAAGTCTATTGGCTTGTCAGGCTGAATTAACCAGTCCTTCTCACTAAAATTGTCGTAAGATTACCGAGCCGTTAGTTAAGGCAGATAGTTTGTATCACACATACATACATACATAAATCACGCCTATATCCCTTACGGGGTAGGCAGAGCGTTAACGGCCGTAAAACGGATATTAACACCACGTCTGACAGAAGCTTGAGGGTCAATCAGATCCCTAGGGGCTTATTCATCCAGTGTTGAAAATCCAGAATGAAAACGTAATTTAAAAAACTTTTTTTATTTTATTGCTCTCATTAATACTTACCTAATTATTTTCACTTGATTTAATTTAATAACTAAATAAAGGCGTATATATTTTAATGTAATGTTATCATTAGCATTTGCAAAACACAACAAGAAGAAATTGAACATCAAAAGAGTCTCTATCTGGCGCCGCGGCGGCGGACGTCACTTCCCGATGACTCGTTTCCGGCGTCGCCTTCACTTCCGGTCCCCCCACCTTCCACCTTCCTACTTTCCCCCTCCTACTTCAACAGCCTTTGAAGAAAACCAACTAGAACAACTTCGCGCCCCGGCTTATTTTAAATTTCAAAGAAACTTAATGTTTCTGTGATTGTATGCAGCTTCTGTAATATTCTTTGGTAACTGCGCGTTTGTTGGTGCAGTGCACATTTTCATAACTTGGTTACATTTCAAAACAGTAGTGTAAGAAGAAGTAAGATAGAATAAAGAAATTATTAATAAATACATTTTCAGATTTTTTGTGGTTTATATGTATTTATTTAATAAATATGTACACTTTGTGTTGTGATTTCTTGATGGATCTCCATATTCTAGGTAAATTAAAAACTTTTTACACTAGTTCAACTAATAGATTTTTAAATAAAACTTTGAATCAGGCAGTCTGTTTTTAATTTACCTATGATATAAGTATTAATATCAGCTATCTAGTTCCCATAGTACAAGCTTTGCTTAGTTTGGGGCTAGATGGCGCTGTGTAAACTGTCTAGCATATTTATTATTTATCATTATTAATCTCTGGGCCGTGTGATGTCGGCTTAGAATACATCACCCCATTACTTACCCATGGGTGTCGTAAGAGGCTACTAAGGGACTTGAGGGTTAGATGTGTATTGCAATTTTAGGCGATGAGCTTACAACCTGTCACTATAGTGAAACACAGTTATCTGATTGACCCTCAAACTTTTGTTAGACGTGGTGTTAATATCCTGCTTACGGCCGTTAAGGCTCTGCCTACACCGTCAGGGATAAAGGCATGATTTATGTATGTATGTATTATTATCTCTTCGCCTTACACGTAAGACACTTTTAGCTATAGGAAGTATTCTTTGGCATACACCAGTCGCGGCGTTTTGGTATTTTTTGAATATGACATCAATGTTTCCCACACAAGTTGTCATGTCATATCTTAAACAATATGAATGTGAGTTCCAAGCCGAACATAGGAAATCAAAGAGTCAATTAAATTACTATTGGGTTTTTGCATAAATGTATGGGCCAAAAAGGCGTAGGTATAGAAGTAGGTTAAGATAAGGACTAAATAAGTTAGAGTTAGGTACCTAAAGTTTTTTTTTGTGAAATTACACATATTTCTACACAAGCAGGTATGTCAATAAGGTTCTCCTTTTAATAAGAAGATACTATTACATCCAACATTACATACGATTCCATTTAAACTTCCGGGCATAGAATTAAATACTCCGTTACAATCTTTACTTGTACCTCTTACAGATTAATTTAAAGCTCTCCTGCTTGGTAATCCTCAGTTAAAATGTAGCAGAAAGTCATTACGGTGCATTAGTGGAAGCCTACTGGAACTTTCCAAGATGGCGTCTTTATTTTAATTCCTCCAAATAACTTCGCAATAAAACATATTAGAGAACGAAGCGACGTGTGGCACAGGTGCGAATTTAGGGAAAATTAAAAAACACTCGAACAGCAAAAAAAAATTTATTTACAGCCAAAGCAGTCCACTGCTGGACTAATATGTATATTGAGGACCAAATATTTTTGAGATAATATTTCAAATGGTACTCAGTAGAGTTGTTCAGTTTTACGTTTAGAACACACTCAGAAATATTATACTTTCCAAAACACACTGTATATTATTGTCCGTAAAATAGTTAAAAATTGTAAGAATACGACAGAGATTTACAAACTCAAATCCCAAACACTTAACAAAAATCAGCCGCCGGCCATCGGCCTGTTCTGTTGCATAATTTTAAATGGTATGCGAAATTATTTGCCGTGTGATGCCGCCTTAGAATAGCAACACCCCATTTCTTTCCCGTGGGAGTCGTAAGAGGCGACTAGGTGAGAGCTAGAGAGGCTAGAGGTGTATATTGCAATTTTAGGCGATGGGCTGACAACCTGTCACTATGGCAATGCACAGTTTTCCGAATAACCCTCAAATGTTTGTCCGACGTGGTGTAAATATCCGTTTTTGCGGCCGTTTACGCTCTGCCTACCGCGCAAGGGATTATAGGCGTGATATCTGTATGTATGTATGTAGGTATGTGAAATTATTAAACGCGCGAAAACCTTTGATAATATATGCAAATAATGCATTGCATCAGATCTACACGCCTACGAGTATAACCTACGAGCATTCTCAATCCCGCCCTTTTTCTCTGGCGCCGAAATTTAATAAGTGGCGCCACGGCGACGTTACACATGTTGAGACAAAACGAAGAATTAAACTCGTAACGATGAAAGTTGCCGAGCGCTGAAACAGTCCAACAACGATTAGGATTAACGGCCGTTACCCGTTACACCGTTACGTCATTACACGCGCGTCTACCTGCTTATTTCCGTTACTATGTTCTTGATTAAACTGTTGAATGGTAATTGAGATTAATCTTTTAATTTTGAGAGGTGAGGGAATCCTTGTTATTTGTATAAAAACCTGAGAAAATTACTACTTATCTGTATATGGTAACCAATGTTTCAATAAGTAAAATCTAAAATATTTTTGACTTAGTAAGTAGTGTGTGATGTATCTACAAAAATCTACATCTTCAAGACCAAAAACCATCATGATTTCAGTAATTCATTTGAGATCATGCCATACGACAATTCATTTAATAGCAAGTTTTTTCACATGTAATTTATTCCCCTCTATCATTATATTCATGAAAACCGTTGAAAGGTCATTCGTGCGTAATAATCGTATTCCTAATTTTGCCGTTATGAAAATTCATTTTATTCAATGTGCTAACGGACCTATTTCCTGACCAAATAAGTTAGCTTTTCACATTAAGCATCGCAGTGTTATTATAGTGTAATTTTAGGCATATAGGGCTATTTACATCCTGTCATAGTTTTTTCATGTTCGTGCAAAGTTTATGGAGGTCATCTTACAAAATAGCAGTAAGCATTATCATGTTCACTGCTTTTACTCTTTTAGCCCTACATTTGGCCGGTAATATATACAGCCCAATATTAAGTATTTGCCGTATGATACCATGATTTTGTGGTGCGATGCCGGCAAATAGCATCACCAATTCTACCCGTGGGTGCCGAAAATAGCGACTAAGGGATATATCAGTCCACAGAATGGGCAGCAGCATTCCTTAAAAATGTAACATTATTGGTTACATTTTGCTGCTGCCTGCACTGCAATGCACTACCTCGCCAATCTGCCTGCCAAGCGTGAAAAGTATGACATTACCCCCCTTTTACTGAACCTATCGTCGATCCGTATCGGCTTATACAGCCATGAAAAGTCTTGCCTCAGACACTGATTAAATCGTCTGTCACAGACGTGTGAGGCCAATGATGATGATCGTCGATCCTTTTTCAAACGCTGGGATACACCAAATTGTACCATTAGTACCTTCGTAGCGTTTGGCCGTCAAATGTGTTAAATTGTTTTCTGTTGTTCGTGTCAGCTGTATATTGCAAGGTTGAGTTTATTTGAAACCTTCACGATTAATAAGGTTACGAAAAATTATTGTATTTTTGTTTAAATTCGTAGTTTACTGTGCTACGAAATGTGTGACGAAGTAGAACACCACCGCACTCAAATCCTTTACTGATAATTAT
The DNA here is from genome assembly GCA_027580185.1 of Tuta absoluta. Classification (NCBI taxonomy): domain Eukaryota; kingdom Metazoa; phylum Arthropoda; class Insecta; order Lepidoptera; family Gelechiidae; genus Tuta; species Tuta absoluta. Next base: position 3,551,071 of record JAQAHW010000003.1, read on the forward strand.
TTTTTTGTTGCAATAAGCAACAATTGCCATTTGGGTAGCACTACCACTGCGTGAAATTGTTCGTCAAATTAATAAGACCCATTTATATTTTAATCAGTTTTATATTATTCTACCTAAAAAACTAATGCTAAGACAACAATGTATCAAACCTGCTTAAAAATCTTATTTTGTAATAAAAAGATAAGGATATGATCAGGAAGAAGTAAAAAGCAAACCTCGTTAGATAAAAGATAGATGCTAGATATATAAATCATTTATTCACTGAAAAGTACATGGCAATAATACATAATGATATGCATTTGGAGCAATAACAATAGTTGTGTATTATAAAAAACGTAAAAAAATAGTTATGTGACGACTAAAGACACCATGGGCATAATTTATCATGCCAAGTACTGCATGTGTCTGTTAAAAGGTCCTAACTCTACCTAAAGGTTCAACTCATGTTATATCATAATGGTGCATGCTGTGACGCTGGTAATTATATTAGAATCTTGATCACAAGATTCACTATCTCACTATCAAGTGAGTCGACGCTAAGGAGACAGAGTAGGCAAGTATGATGTTCATTGCCCGACTGTGCGAATATAGACACAGCTTAGTTATGTAATTGACTAATTGATTCTCATCAGTTCAAGTTATCAAATAGTTTATCAGACCCCCTACTGATATTTCGACACTCAACACAGTTATTCAACTGTATAAAATAAACCAGACGCTCTAAAAATACGAAAGATCCTCCCTGAATTCAAGGTTAACAGCTTTTTATATAATTCTCCTCAAGATCGTCTTAAAAACGTTTTCTCAAAGTAAAATAACTCAAAGTCTTTATCACTAGCACTACCTACAAAGACGAAAGCTCAACCGACCGTTGCAACCAGTTTAAAAGAGCTTCGACTCATCTTATGCTCTTTATCTTTATAATGGTTTTATGAAGACTGTTAAGAGACGCGGGGTCTGGTAGGAGCGGTCGTTGTTTTAATGTTCAATTAAAGAGGTTTTTGCTATGACACTTTATACTGCATAGGTACCTTTCACAAGAGCGTTGTGTCTCGAAAGTGTATCGTAGTTGTCTGATGCTTTAATGTTTTCGCATTATCAGGCTTCAATAAACTATGATATTTACACTTTAAAAACATTGTTTATTAAGAAAGTTCATCATTACGTTACGTTGTTCTTGTACATTTTCAAATTCTTAGATTCTTTATTTATAGGACTGCATTTGCAAATGTGTATTCTTAGGTTCTTACATATACTTACTGTAGAAGAATTAACAGATAGCCTTTGTTCAATCGTAATAGCTATTTTCTCTCGGAAACTATAGGTCTGTATTTTGATTCTTGTATTGCTATACTAAGTTGTTTATGTGTCTGTTTGTTTAGAATAAATAAAATTTTAAAAAATTACGATGTGTACCATACTCAAAACTTTAAAATCAGTTTTTTTTATATTACCTGACCATTTTATTAATGGTGTACATAGAACTGAAATGCTCACCCAATAAATAACAAAGTGACCATTGAAACAAAACAACACATTCCTATTCTAACTACAGTCACCTGAAGCAATTAGAAACATGTGCTTCCAAAACTCCCAATACCTGTGATGGACGGCAGGCAATGGCGCAAATAGCCGAAATAGCCCCTATTAGAACTATTACTCCTATAATAGCTCTTATAGGAGTAATAGTTCTTGTAATAGTCTCTCAAATTGCCGATCTGCGGAATCGCCGCTAATTTGGCCTGGTGGAGGAAGTGGCGATTGACGTCATAATTTTCTTGGTAATTACTTGGGTGCTGCGTCAGCTCAGATTTCAATTTGGTAGTAAAGTAATTAAATAAGCACTTGGACACATTAACGGTTAAGTATGTAGGTAGTTATAAAAATATTACAAACTTAGGGAATCGCTTACACTTCAAGTATAAATGAAACCCGGAGAAAAATTTACTTAATACATAAAACTTCCTATCGTCAAATTGATACCACGGTTCATCGGGTCGTTGGAAGACACACAGTCACACGAAGAAAGAGAGAGAGAGAGCTCGTTAAATTTGGTGTTCTTCTTATTTTTTTTATTTTTTTTTTAATTAATGATGGGTTTGCTCTTGACTCTAGTCTAGGTCATAGGACATAGACAGAGTCTAAGATTGAGCGAGCTCACCCAGAAGAAGCCTGTTAAGGCACTGGCACTCCCACACACTGACGGAACGCAGCAAGCTACTTGGCGCCAGACTTCGATGGGATGGTGGTCGCGAGCCAGGCGGCCCCTTACGGAGCCTTCCACCGCTTAGTGGGATCGTTCAGCCGGACTTATCCACAGGCAAGCCTGTGTTGCCGTTGCCCGGGGTGGACCGCTAGGAGGTAGATCCCATACCACCCCAAAATTATTTCCGTGAGGGAGGAACACTTAAGTGTTAGAAACATATCAATCGAAAAAAATCTTTCTTCTTTATGCTAGCTAGGTATTTTCTATTAACAAGAAAAATAATATAGCAACATAAACCTTCTAAGGTTTGAGCTCTTCGTACTTTTGCGAATCATGCCCGTATTTTCAGTTCAGTAAATGTGGCCCAGTACTTATATCTGGTTTTATCCGGGCTGTTCCGGTTAGAACACGGCATTCTACCCGGAAAAGCCATTTCCATAACTGGAAGTGAGTTATGGCCTCACTGAGCAGAGGTCAGCTGATTTATCGAGCTCTATTCAATATAGAGAGGATTTTGTTGGTTTGCGAATAGGATATAGCATTTTACAGGATTATTCAGCCATCGTAAGAAATACGTAACGTGAAATAAGTTGTCTTGGTTTACGGTTTGTACTAATGTTAAAATATAATTATAATTAATAATGTATTGTCTAGCTTAGACAGAAATGTATGCCTACAATCTCATGTAGCCGAAAAAATAATCGACTTCCGAAGCTGTCACTATTTTAAATCCGAGTAAACAGGAAACGAATAATATACTCTTCACGGTGATATAGCACATCAGACTTAAAGGTGCTGCCTGAGCTTGTAAGTCGCCAAATGGCATCCAACTTGGCACCCAAAACGAAACTCAAAAAATATCTTTAAAATCGTCTTACAGCACCTAAAAATAGCTCGCCAGCGTAACTTTTAGAGGCTTTTATAGTTTCAAAGCGGAGTCGGGTCGTAAACGGGTGAACAATGCAGCGCTGAGGACGCTTACAGCCACACTTACAACGCCATCTGGTGGCGAGCTTGCTCTGATGCGGAGTTTTTACACGGTGGTGTAAGGTATGAGAATCTGCTTTTGATTTGATTTGATGATCACATCAGGTAAATAAATTATAAGGAGTTCCTTTTATACCCAATAGTTATATTCTTTTAGTCTAATATTCATCAGTAATCACGAGAGAATACGTAGTATGGTTTATTCTGCAATCACAGTGCCAAATTATTTTCATAAATGAAAATAAGATATTGAAAAATTACAATAACTTTAACTAAATGTCTCTTGTACGTCACTTCGAGACTAGTACCAACAGATTAAAAATTTGGAAGTGTCAGTCGAGGCGACGGTAGCTCAGTTGGCAGAGCAGTGGGACGGTATCCCACGGTCCCGGGTTCAATTTCAATTTTTTATTTTCATTTACGAGCATATACAACGTAATTTTGTGTCGGCACAAGATCTAGTAATTAAGAGTTGAACCTAACAAATTTTGTAACGTACCTTTTTATTATTTTGACATTGCAACTTTATTCCTATTGAACGTATCTATTACACAGTCATCAAGCAACAATCTTAACTCAATTAAATGTTCAATCGAAGCTATACTTACCAGCGTATAGCTTATTTGCAGAATTTAAGATTTTGTGAGATATGAAACTTTTGCTGAAAATATTTAATGGAATATTGTAACAATTTGAAACCACGCTCATTATTTGGTGTGACACCGAACATGTGTATTATGTTGAGGCCGATCTCACTTTCTTTATTTATTTATTTATTTATTTATTGAGAAAACCAACAGCTATTTTTACATAAATTGGCAAAGCACACTTATAAAACCTAAGCTAATAACAGGTTTCCCTAAGTTAACATTACATTATAAGGCTATCATAGAGAGATGGACGAGATGTTACTAACTGATACAAACAATACTTAATTTTAATTATGTAACTAGTATGGAACATATTGGAGCAAGCAAGTGCTACTTGCATAGTTACATTATACATTATACAAAAAACTAGAAAAATTTAATATGTATTACACAGTAATTGAGAGCCAGTAAACATTAGTGTGTATGTGTGTGTGTGTGTGTGTGTGTGCTTGTATGAGTGAAAGTGTCTGAGTGTGTGTGAGGTTAAACATGTGGTCGGCATAGAAAACTTACCATAGCTTATGCCATGGGCCACCGAAAAGGAGTAAATTTCAGCGTTCCCCAGACCTACTCCACTGCGCTGACTCGGCGAGGGTCTGATGTCGTGGATAAGTGTTTTATACGCTAGTTTTTAGTTTTATTCTTCCTTAGTTTAATGTTTTACTGTGGGAAAACAGTGGAGGTTGTTTTTATATTCTAATGTATTGCCGTGTGATGCCGGCTTAGAATAGCATCATTTCTTACCTATGGGTGTCGTAAGAGGCGACTAAGAGATTCGAAGGTTAGATGTGTTTTGTATTTTTAGGCGATAGACTGACAACCTGTCGCTATTGTGACACAGCTATCTGATTGACCTTCAAACTTTTGTCAGGCGTGGTGTTTTTATTTTATTTTATTTATTGGAGAATACACGGTACATTAGCGTATACAAAAAATAACACATAGGTAGGCTTATACACTACACTAAGACCATAAACGTTTCTCGCTGTGACATAAAGAATAATATCCGTTAATATCCGTTTTACGGCCGTCAACGCTCTGCCTACCCCCTATTTGATATAGGCGTGATTTATATATGTATGTATGTCAGTATTATCAGATAGTGAATACTTTTGGATGGTGTTCAATTGGTATGACAAGTAAGTAATGACTTTGTACGCCGTTTCTGACTCGCAAAAATACTGTAAAAACAAACGTAACAACAAAAGTTTACAAAACTTGTCATATCGGCGTCAGACAAATGACGTAATAAAGTTAATGTAATTTAATTTTGATAGAGAAATTGAAGGTTTTTATTGTTATTGCTACCCATTATTTTTCAACATTGAAAGACTAAAAAACTTTGACAATGTGGGCACAAATACTAAGTACCAAATAAAGGGTGTAGGCGATTTATTATGTAACATCAACTATGTGCTGTATTCAATTCCAGACTATAATACTCAAGGCAGCCAGCCAATCTAGTTTTCAAGGCTCATTTGCTAGAAACCTTGGCCATGGAAGTATATTTACTTTCAGACCTCGCGTTTAGTTTAGCCAAGGAACAGGCCAAGGGTAAAACATCAATGTTTCATTTCTTGGCAATTCTATTTACGTTTTATAGTTTGTAATTTAGGCCGGCTGTAATTCGTGGGGTTGTTTTATATTTCTGCCTTTTTATATTATTTCCCGATGAGACTTTATTTTTTTAAGATAGTTCTATCAACAGCGCCTAAAGCTTTACGACTTGCCTCCTAACTCTTGCATTGAGGGGGATCAACTTATACTTTTCTTGATTTTTTTTAATCATCATATAGAACAATCGTATAGCTTGAAACCATTATAAGATCGTGGTTCCGTTACGCTTATGGCTTATATTAGTGTGAAATACTTACTATTAACACCTACTTCCAGTTCCACGTTAGTGTCAGTATATGCAACTAAGTGCACCTGTCACCTTGCTGCAATTAAATGCATATGCGGCAGCTATACGATGCAACTACCTCCAAATATTTCACTATGCAACATATCATGCTAATAGGCTACCACAAAGTGACGCCATATTGGTACCTATTCTATCTAGACCTATAATTAATGTATTCAGGGCCATGAGATGTATTTCCACAGTAAATAATTGCAAGTAGAACCATTGCAAGTCCCACCGAAGTCTGGCGCCAAGTAGCTTGCTGCGTTCCGTCGGTGTGTGGGAGTGCCAGTGCCTTAACAGGCTTCTTCTGGGTGAGCTCGCTCCATCTTAGACTCTGTCTCTGTCCTATGACCTAGACTAGAGTCAAGAGCAAACCCATCATTAATAAAAAAAAAAAGTAGATGCCAATTGTTGCAATATTTATCAATCACATTACGTAGATATTTGCTACGCCGTAGCATCTCGTAGCACTTTAGATTTCAATCTTTGAATTTGAATACACTTTTAATTTTACTTATTTTTTGTTACAGGTATGCATACCACCTTTTGAATCTTTGACGACATTGGTAAGAAAAAGCAGTAAAAACCTTGTAAAAATATTATATAATTTCATAATAATAATGAATAGAGATCATTGACACCGTGTTCTGGACCGTTTTGGGTCGTTACTGGAACCCCAATTAGACGCCAGTGGAGCCCTACGACCGATAACGAGAGGCCGAGGGTCAGGACTCAGGATTATACATACAGGCCCTTAACAATAAAATACTGGCGTCTGGCGATTTGGAGAAATGACGTATTTATATGTCGTAGTTGGGTTTTCCGCTTTTGCCATGCGTATATTTGTTTGTTCAAAATTATGCTAGCTTCACTATAATTACACAGGTATTTAGGATACATATTTTCAATGATAGTTTCGAAGTGTTTTAACTGAAATACCTAGTAACCAGGCCAGCAAACGATCGCTGCGTCAAAAGTTAAAGTCGAAACACACCTACACCTACTGACTACGCGTATACAGTGTTAAAGGTAAAGATATGTTTTTGAATATTTCACTTTGTTCCTTTTTGACAGTTGTTCAGTTTCGAATACCAAATTTTAAAACACTCTCCGTGTTAGGTATAAAATTTTTTGAAACTTGTAAAATTTTTAAGCGTGGGTAGGATTTGAACCTGCGACACCATTACTAGTGGCGACGCCTCTTCCATCTGGGCTACCGCAGCTCGCACGAGTTCAGTTTCGTTAGCTGGTTCAGCCCTTGATTGGATCGTGACGTTTTACCAGTCACCCTGTATAGCTCAGCACATTTTTTTTAATTTGTAATATTACATCAAAGATGATAATTTAATTGTTATTTAAAAAGCATATGTGTGAGCCAGGTTGGTTTCTATCTTTAGAAAAATAAAATATTTTAGTACGAAAGGATCAAATATTTAAAACAAATTTTAAATAAAATGAATATTATTATTTCATTTATAATGCATGGCTTTGTTTTAGAAATTTTAAAAAGAAAATAACACATACACATATCACGCCTATTATCCCTTGTTAAGAAAAGAAAAAAGCCTGCTAGTTGAATTTTTCTAATACAACTTTAAAAGTCAAATAACTCGGAAACTACCCAAAATTGCAGAACATACTCGGACACAAACACAAATGGTGTCTTTAGACGTCACTATCCGGCCACTCTGTATAATGCCCATTATAAGATATCATTGAAGTAATAACAGGCTTTTTACTTGCAAAATTATGGCTTTGTTTCACAGCTGACACGTGTAGATATATATAGGTAGATAGATTGGCACAGGTGTGTGCGTTACCACGCCCCGCTCGGTAATATTATTAAAAATGTATAGGCGCAGTGGGACGGCCGCTCCTGTCCCTCACACACACCATAGATGATCTCATGATACGATGCGATCGTTTTAAAAACTTATAATTTACTTAGCTAGCAAGTAAACTACAATGATTTGCCGTGTGATGCCGGCTTAGAATAGCATCACCCCATTTCTTTCCCGTGGGTGTCGTAAAAGGCGACGAAGGGACTCGAGGGTGTGTATTGCAATTTTAGCCGATGGGCTGACAACCTGTCACTATGACCATACACAATTTTCCGAATGACACTCAAATGTTTGTGAAACGTGGCGTAAATTTCCGTTTTTTGCGGCCGTTTACGCTCTGCCTTCCCCGAAAGGGATAAAGGCGTGATATATGCATCCTAAACTACAAAATTTAAAAATTTTGGCTTGTATTTTTTTATCTTTAAACGGTTTCCTTTAGACCGGCGAACGTATTTTTGACGCATCCGCCTGTCAGAGGAAAGGAAATTTCAAATTCCCATACAAAAACGGATACCATGGCACACTGTAACGCTGCGTTTTGACCAGGTGTTTAACAGACACGCCATCAGTCCGTCATAATGGGATTCGCGGACTGTGATTATACGTAGGGTTGCGTCGTCTGAAACTTTTCCTAGATCTGAAGTAGCAGTGAGTATACATAAAAACCGCATCACCACAGCTAATATCCTTTTTTAAAGTTACGTGTTTATAGGTTTAAATAAATAGTTTCCACGAGTAATCCAATATTTGAGCGGAACCCTCACCAACATGTTTAAGTTTTACATTACTTTCTACTTCTACGAAGGTGTTTACAGCCGTTCCGCCCGGATGAAATATTGGCCCGGTTTTTATAAGCGAAGGATTTATTAGCCAGCTACGGTCTATGGTTTACGTTTACGATGTAAGGTAAAGCAAATAGGACTTAATATCTACTATATTTGAATTTTGATTAGTAATTTGGATTGGACTGTTAGCATGAAATTTTCTACGAGATATAGGGTGTAATTTTTCTAGTGACCGATAGCGAAAACTCAATATAGGATGGTGATAAGGAACGACATTCCCCAAGGGACATAGGTCAAAACACGATAAAATATTTGGATTTCCCATATAAACTTGCCGATCAGCTGATTTGAGTTACAGTAGAATCTCATAATATTTGCTCTGTCTTCAGATTTTGCTATCGGTCACTAGTAAAATTTCATCCTGTATACTTAATACTTACTCAGGTATAGGCTTAACTTTGCCGAAGCAAGAAAATTGTGGCCAGGCAAAGAAAATCTCGCTAGAAGAGAATAGAACTAAAAGCAACTAACTGTAATGAACTTGAAATAATATAACTGTTTTCGTTATGTAGCAATGTAACCAAAGACCTTTGTGTCATACGTACATAACAATATAAATTATTTCTGGGCTATCCCAAGCCCACAGTAGTCATTTATTAATACCTGATCCATACAAATAACAGGGTCATTGACAAAACACATAAAGGGCAATTTTTATTATTCGTGCTGGCAACACCGGACCGGTCACCCCTCTTCCCTGTCGCGACAAATTACCCGCGCAGTGGACCCTTGACCAGGTGAGACCAGTAAATCTTCTCTATTAAAACCTGTGTCCATGCATTACTGGTGGTCCGTGTTATAGGAAGTTTACGATGCTATTGGAATTGCAATTTTAGGCGATGGGCTGACAACCTGTCACTATGGTGATAAACAATTTACTGAATGACGCTCAAATATTTGTCAGACACGGCGTAAATGTCCGTTTTTTGTGTCCGTTTACGCTCTGCCTACCCCGCAAGGGATTGTAGGCGTGATATGTGTATGTATGCTATTAGATACCGCGACGGCGGTAGACCAGATGAACTCTGACGCTTACTACAGGCCTCTGACATGGTTTTGTAACGACTGCTATTTTATAAATCAGCAAACGGGACCAATGGCTTATCGTGACAACTAAGCATGAAACTAGTTTCTTACGGACAATACCTACCTAACTAAACTGCAAAATATAACAACTTAGGAATTGTAAAATCCAAAATAAACACAACTTAAATCCGTTTAAAATTGTTTTATTGTGATGAGTAATAGTTGTGCAAACTCAAGAAAATGTAATGTCAAATTTGTTTATAGAGTGATCAAGAGGTGGTTTTTTATGTATAATTTATGCCGGGAAAAGGTCTTTTTACCGCGGAATAACAGTTAGCAGGGCAGGCCGCTAGTGGAAAATAAATACGCTCTCCGGTCATGCCTTATATTACAATGATACCTCCGTTAGCTAAAGCTGATCCTAAAGCCAGGTTTGACTATATCAGACACGCACCTGCCCACCGTATACAGGGTGTAAGGGACAGCACTCCGAATACTGATAGGGTGCATACAGACCATGAAACTGAACAACTTTCCCCTAGAATCATATGTCAGGAAACGACAAAAAAATCGACCTCCCATACAAATTACAATCAGTTGACTGTATTTACTATGGGAAGTAAAAAAAATATGACGTTTCTAAAACTTTTTTTTTTGTTCAGTTCTGGTCTGAATAAGTACACTCTGTAAGTATTCGGAGGGCTGTCCCTTTCATCCTGTATATATAAATAGCTTACATGCAGTATGCGTACCTACTATGCAATTATTATTGTAGACTAAGCGTAATCCAAAACCTTATCGGAGTATGATTTGCTATCGACATTGCTTCGCAACACACCTGCGTGTAAAATAGTCCAGTCGGGAATTTTCGGATTGTTTGAATAAAACGTGTGATGTCGGCCTAGAATAGCATCAATTTCTTTTCCGTGGGTGTCATAAGAGGCGACTAAAGGATTCGAGGGTTACATGTGTATTGAAATTTTAGGCGATGGGCTAACAACCTGTCACTTTAGCGATACATTACTATATGACCCTTAAATATTTGACAGACGTGGCGTAAATGATTGTTTATACGGCTGTTTAAGCTCAGTCTACCCCGCAAGGGATATCATATGTATGTATGTATGTATTTGTATATCATATAAACGGTCCTCACAGATTTACACCCATACACGTTTCACGCTTTTATCTCTTGCGGGGTAGGTAGGCATAACGTTCACGGCTCTAAAATACAGTCGCCATCACCACATCTGACAAATGATTGAGAGCCGTTTCAGAAAAATCGTGTATCAGTATACTGACAGGTTGTCAGCCTGTCGCCTACAATTGTAATACACATGAAGCCCTCAAATTCCTTAGTCGCCTTTTGCAACACCTGCGGGAAAGAAATGAGGTGATGCTATTCTAACCCGGCATTACAGATACAGATTTTAATAATATTATTCTGTATTATGCAAAAATTAATGTTATCTTGTTTTTTCAACACATGAAAATCAATGTTTTAACGACTTAGCGACATAAAGTCTGCCATCAGCTAAATCGAGAAGCGATTAGCCATTGAAAACGAGTTTAGCCTGAAGCGGCTAAAGTGAATTTAATAGCTGATGTTTATTCATTACAATCTGGTAACGAAAGCTCATCGGAAAATATACATTTTCATTTTTGCTTAGCGAAAGCTGTGTTTGAAAACTTTACCATTTTTTTTTTCAAAAATTATCATCATCAGCAGCAAAAGTTCACTCTTGGACTTGGGCGTCCTACATGTATTTGCCATACTCACGCTTGACAGAGGGGTCGGCGAGCGCAGTAAAATATTTGGTATTCATGGACTGCGTTGTACTATGGTCTATTTTGTACTCACAGAGCTATATTACATACATACATACACATATCACGCCTATAATCCCTTGCGGGGTAGGCAGAGCGCAAACAGCCGCAAAAACGGACATTTACGCCACGTCTGACAAATATTTGAGGGTAATTCGGAAAATTGTACAAAGAGCTATATTGTCTGCATAAATTAAAATAAGATATTGAAAAACTGTAAGCGCTCGCTAGGCATTGAACCTGGAGCCGTGGGGAATCGTCCCACTGCTCTACCAACTGAGCTGTTACGTTGCTTCGAAACGAATACCAAGAGATTGAAGAATTGGAAGTGTCAGTCGAGGCGCCGGTAGCTCAGTTGGTAGAGCAATGGAACGGTACCCCACGGTCCCGGATTCAAGCCCCGGCGGGCGCTAACATTTTTACAATTTCTTATTTTCATTTCTTACAATACAATACAATACAATACTTTATTCATAACAATAGTTACAAGTCAAATGACTATAAGGTAATATACACCATACAGTACAACATGTATACAAAATTTACACTAGTAGGTAGGCACATCTTATTAAAAAATTTAATTAATTAAAATTATCAATTAAAATTATCGTTTCACATAATATTATATAATTATTGGAAATTTTAACATTTCGTCAACACTATAGAACTGATGTTCAGACAACCATTTTTTTATTTTGTTCTTAAATATTACGGTCGAGGCTGCATCGCGTATCGCATGTGGTAGGCGGTTGTAAATAGATGGACCTGCTATGTATACGGACTTTTCAGATCTGGCCAATTTGTGGAATGGAGTAGCCAGCTGCTGTTTTAGCGCATTACTGCGGAGATTATGTCTTTTATTTTCGTCTTTGCGCTTGAAATTATCTAAGTTCACATGCGTAAACAGGGCTATTTGATAAACGTACTCACTAGGCAGTGTAAGTATATTAAACTCGCGAAAGAGGGGTACGCATGACTCGGCGTCGTCTGCTATTCCAGCCATGGCTCGCAACGCGCGCTTTTGCAGCACGAATGCTCGCTCCCAATCCGCTGCTCGACCCCAGAGCTCCAATCCGTAGGTCACGTTTGAGTGGATGGTAGCAAAATAACATGCACGGACCACTTCTCTGGTCGCTGTGTTAGCCAGCCGACGCAGGGCGAAGCATGCTCCCCCTAGTTTCGCAGTGACATGGTCAATGTGCGATTCCCAGGTAAGCGCGCAGTCCACATGGAAGCCTAACAGTTTTGTCGATTTGACTAGCTTAAGCTGGGTGTCCCCGGCATACACTTTGAATGGTTGGGGTGCTTTTCCATTCAAGTTAAATATCATGTAACAGGTTTTATCGCGGTTAAGAGCCAGACCGTTTGACCTGAACCACCCGTCGAGTGCCTGTACGGTAACATTAAGATTCTGCTCAAGCTCCTGCTTAGTACAGGCGGTGACTACTGCGGCCACATCGTCTGCGTACATGTATAGCTCGGCATTATCTATGGCCTGGGGCAAGTCATTTAGTAGGAGGCTGAAGAGAGTATTCGACAGACACGACCCCTGTGGTACACCCATGATGTTCTCCATTTCGGCCGATGTTAAGCGTCCCTTATCGCCGACCACCGCCTGGGTTCGCTGCGACATGAAGGACACAAGGAGATCCAGCGGCAGTCCACGTATTCCGTAGTGGCTTAGCTTGTCTGCTACGAGAGCGTGGTTAGCGGTATCGAAAGCGCGCGATAGGTCGCAGCATACCAGTGCGACATGGCGACCCTCCTCGCGCGCGTTCAGCACGCGGTACACTACCTCCCGCACCAAGTCTGTAGTGGTGCGTCCTGTGCGATACGCGTATTGCCTGTCCGACAAAGCGTTGCCACCGGAGATAAAAGCCAGTAGTCGCTTATTGAGGCCAACTTCCAGTATTTTACTGATAACAGGGACAAGTGAAATGGGGCGGTAAGATTTTATGTCCGACTTTTTGCCTTTCCCTTTATAGAGGGGGGATATTTTTACCCTTTTCAGCGACCTTGGATATGTTCCTGATCTGAGGCACATATTAAATAGTTGGCAAATCACATATAGTATTGGTGTGATTGCGCCTTTTAGAATATTAGCAGACAGCCCATACATATCAGTGCTCCGTTTTGGTGCGATGTGGGACCGCATCAACTTATCAACCTCGCAAGGAGTGAACAGGACGAAACGTAGTGACAGGTCACTGGCGGGCAGACGCGCACTCATCACGGATTATAATGATTTATTACTAAGCAAACATTCGCGACTCGGTTTTATCATAATAATAAATATCCTGGACCATCCACACAGCGCCACCCAGCCCCAAACTAAACAAAGCTTGTACTATGGGAACAAGATAGCTGATATTAATATTTATATTCTTTTTTGTACATAATTATTAAATGATGAAGTTCCTTACTCATCGTGCATATGTAGCCCAAAAAAACACTAATCTAATTTAAGCTATTTGTCAAAATAGAAGTAAAAGCTCGCCCTAGGATCGATACAGGCTGTGCCGTGACTGCGCGCCGTAAAAACATCGGCGTACAAAACTCCCTAGGAAAAAACAAAACATTAAATTATACTGTAATACTATGTGTACAGACGACTGTACTGTCTTACGTGGTCAGCTGACGTAATCATACTCGTAGATTCCTACCTGCGAAAACCATCGATGCACAAAACTGCCGAGGAAAAATCAAAAAATTAAATGATGTGAATAGTATGTGTACAGTCTTATCCGCCGCCAATACTTACTTTGTGCTTATATGGTCAGGTGACAGTATCGTAGATCCTTATGTCATTTATCATTCATTTCGTGTGATTTCGGCTTAGAATTCACCACTTTATTTTCCGTTTTTGTCGTAAGAGACGACAAAGGAACTCGAGGGTTTCATGTGTACTGAATTTGTTAGACTATAGGCTGTCAAGCTGTCATTATAGCGATACACAGTTTTCTGAATGACCCGCAAATGTTTGTGAGAAGTGGCGTAAATGTTCATTTTTTGCGGCAGAGCGTAGACGGCCTACCCCGCAAGAGATGTAGGCGTGATATATGTATGAATGTATTCATTTGCTAGCTGGCTGGTCAAAAACCGCAAAGTAGTGCGGTGTGTGTGCGATGTGTGTTTTAAGCTGTTTTCAGAAAATATAAAATGTACCTACTCTATCGTAATTGAAAATAATGTCAATGTGTCGAAAAAGCAAATGGCTCTGGCTGGCTTCGGTGTCCGTTCCACGAACTTTTCTCTCGTTGTAATTTTTTTAACGTTTCGGGCAATGCAATGGAAGAGGCTTCTTTATAATTTAAGATGAAAATCCTGTAGCATTGCAACTCCATACTTGCTACGGCAGTAGTATAACTATCATCGTAGCCAATACTTTAAACCGCCATATTACGATTAACGCAACTTTATTCAACTGATCTAATCCTACACTGAGTATAAAGGCTGTAATACACCGGACGAAAGTCCGGGTGAGCGACCCGGCAATCGCCACGGTTCCTTGATTTTACACACGGGAAATTCGCGGATTCACCCAGAACCCGGGAAATTAATGACTTGTAGACACTCGTATTTTACTTTCATACCTCAAAAATGATATTAAAACGTTTCAATTTAACTTATTCTTCGAACTTTGCGTTCGTTCACCAATGATATAATATTAAAAGTCGTATTTAAAAAAATATTTTTCAGCATCTTTCCTTTCTATTCGAAATTTGAATCCTAATCAAAAACCGTATCTGGCAGGTTATGAAAGGAGGAAAAAGACCAAAAAGCTGCGTTACATTCTGTGCCAACTCTTTTCAGAGTTATTGAAAAAGTTCCATTCATTCGGCCTTTTCAAGCGTGAGCCTGTTCGTTCAGTTATGAAGATCTGTGGGTTTCGTATTTGTGAATTCTATTTGATAAGTAAATTGAAAGATTTTGGTCTAAACCAAAGTGAATCCGGAATGATAGCAATCAACTGGCAATGTAGAACTAGTATCTGCCAGTTGGAAAAAGATTTTGAATGCTATATTTTCAATAATTTATTGGTCATTCATTACAATGAATTTAAATTATACCGGGTGTAAGAGAAGGTGTACGAAAAACTATGTGGAGGCATGATCAGACCTTGAAACTAAACAAATTTTACTATGGAGCCTATGTAAGAATCAAAATTTTTTTGTAAAGCTTATTTTCGTTAGTAAACAACAACAACAATATACTATGGTTTAGTTCAGTCGGGGCGCAGACCGGTGGGACGGTACCTCACAGGTCTCGGGTTCAATCCCTGGCCGTCGCTATTATTTTTTCAATTTCTTATTTTCATGTATGAACAACAACAATAA
The DNA here is from genome assembly GCA_027580185.1 of Tuta absoluta. NCBI lineage: Eukaryota > Metazoa > Arthropoda > Insecta > Lepidoptera > Gelechiidae > Tuta > Tuta absoluta. The sequence goes on from JAQAHW010000003.1 coordinate 3,566,696, forward strand.
CCTAGTAACGACCTTTTAGAATGAAAAGTCTGAATTGCGTCACGTATTTTGTGGATGACCCCCAAACAAACGGTAATAATCCCATTTACCAGAGATTCCACAACACACAATAAATTAGATTTAGCCTCTTAAAAAACACTTCTCAGGTGCGCATTGACCTATCGCGTCTATCTTGACTGATCATTTTTCCTCGTCTCTCGAGGCTCAGGTGATCCATCCACCCTTGTCAATCAGGGGCCGAATCCTTTCCTCGGGGACCAAATTTTACAGACCCGTAGAACTGAAGAGGTTATATAACTTTTAAAGCACTCGCGATCACTTTCACTCATTTTAAGTATTAGACCGGGTCTATCGCGATAGTATTTAGGTATATAAGGTGTAAAAAAATTAGCTAAGAATATTTTAAGGGGTGAACCAGTACGTGAAACTGAACAACTTTTCCCAAGGAACATAGGTCGAAATATGAAAAAATAATTTGACCCTCCCATACTTAGTGTGTTACCCGGCCGGGATAATTTGTATGGGAGGGCCAATTTTTTTTTTCATATTTCGACCTATGTTCCTTGAGGAAAGTTGATCAGTTTCACGTACTGGTTCACCTCTTAAAATATTCTTAGCTAATTTTTTTACACCATGTATATTAGTAATTTACCTGTGTCCCGACGTTTCAACACAGTTTTCGCGTTACGCGCGACCACAATACATGAAACTGTGTTGAAACGTCGGGACACAGGTAAATTACTAATATACATGGTGTAAAAAAATTAGCTAAGAATATTTTTTCGTCGGGACACAGGTAAATTACTAATATTTACCTAAATACTATCGCGGTAGACCCGGTCTAATACTTAAAATGAGTGAATTTTGGTTATTTTAAGAATCGAGGTCAATATTCAACTAATTTGGGGATACCATTCACAGTCAAATTGCTTCTAGCTGCCGACCTTTTACCTAAGTGATTGATGATTGTCAGAGGTCTTATAGTAGTAGTAGGCGGTTTGAAAACTCTGACACCGGGGTTTGTCAGGTCGTTCGTCAACTCGGTGACCCACAAGACGGAAAAATTGGTACTTTTTAATGGGACCCAGACATACAATGCACCTATCCATCAGGCACCGAATAGCTCCACTAGAAGTATGTAGGTACGTTGTAGATTGTATGTAGAAACAAGTAGTGTAGAGAAAGTATGAGACTGAACACACACATATATCACGCCTTTATGCCTTGCGGGGTAAGCAGAGCGTTAACAGCCGTAAAGTACGGTCGCTATCGCCACGTTTGACAAATATCTAAGGGCCGTTTCAGAAAAATCGTGTAACACTATAGTGACAGGTTGTCAGCCTGTCACCTAAAATTTTAATACACATGACACTCTCGAGTTGCCTCTTACGACACCCGTGGGAAGGAAATGGGGTGATGCTATTCTAATCCGGCATCACATAAACAGCACATGAGACTGATGTAGCAAAAACATTTGTAACAAATTTCCGAAGTAATCTGAGTTAATCGGTACTATGTACGAAACTTCGAAGGTTCACGTACAGTCGGTTGTAGCACTTATGGTACCAGGGGTGCTCCAAAAGAACTAAATTATTTTCGTCCTCAGCAAATATTTTTTCTTGATATGAAAATGTATTTGTAGAAAATGACTACTTTTATGAGAATACGTTGAAAATTTTATTATTTACTAGCTTTTACCCGCGACTTCGTCCGCGTTAGATAGTTTTTTTAGGCAGAAGTTCTAAAGTAGGTATGTGTATTCATAGTGTGACAGTGATATTAGAACAGTTCTTATCTGTACTGTTTAAAGATGAATTGCTTGCTACTGTTGTTCAAGGGACAATTCTAAATTTGCTATCCGGCCTGAGAGACAAAATTTTTAAACACTGAATACAAAAGTCAGTAGATAACAGAGTACTTACTCCAGAGGTGCCGATTTGAGCACACTTAAATGGTCAGCATAAGTGGATAAGACAGATAAATCTTAAGTTACTGTAATACATTTTTATATACCACATCTTCTGCTTTTCTGTCCTTAACTTATTCCCATCATATTGAACAACTTTTGTTTTAGAATCATGCCTGTATCTCTAATAGTTTAAATGGGCACCTGATAATAGACCTGGAAGTCAACATAAGGTACTACAGATCCTAAATGTCCTTGTGAAAAGAAGCGGCCTATCATACTGAACAACTTCTGTTCTGGAACCATTTCTGTATCTCCAATAGTTTACGTGGGCTCCTGATGGTAGACCTGGTGGTCTATATAAGGTACTCTAGATCCTCAATGTCCTTGTGCAAAGAAGCGGCTCATCATACTGAACAACTTTTGTTTAATAACCATGCCTGTACCTATCTCTAATAGTTTTGCTGGGCTCCTGATGGTACACCTGGTGGTCTACATAAGGTACTTCAGACCCTCAATGTCCTTGTGAAAAGAAGCGGCCCATCATACTGAACAACTTTTGTTTTGGAACCATTTCTGTATCTCCAATAGTTTAGGTGGGCTCCTGATGGTAGACCTGGTGGTCTACATAAGGTACTCCAGATCCCCAATGTCCATGTGAAAAGATTCGGCCCTTCATACTGAACAACTTTTGTTTTGGAACCATGCCTGTATCTCTAATAGTTTAGCTGGGCTCCTGGTGGTACACCTGGTGGTCTACATCTATACTCCAGACCCTCGAATGGTGATATAAAGTAGCCTATGTCCGTTCTCGGTAGGCTAGCAATCTCTGTGCCAAGTTTCATGAAGATCGGTTCAGCGGTTTGGCCGTGAAAGCGTAGCAGACAGACAGACAGACAGACAGAGTTACTTTCGCATTTATAATATTAGTGTGGATTAACTGGGGATAAAAATAATTCGGTTCTTTTGGAGTACTCCTGGTACCTTATGTGCTATAACCGACTGTACATGCACCATTTTTTGGACTTGTTTCGAAGAGTAACAATTAATTTATAAATTTTTACATGCCCTTTATCTTAAAAATTGTTAGGGCAACTCAACATTTACCGAAAAGACAAATTACGGAAAACAGTAAGTTGTATTTCTGTTATTACTAAACATCTTCATTTCTCTCTGGATCTCCCAAATATCTCATTAAAGTATAATCTGGGAGTTTTAATAATTAAACGAGGGGAATCATTCCTTCAAGGGTTGGTAAAGAATTATCTTCTAAACCTCAACACAAAGGATTTTTCAGAGGGAAGCTTACGAGCAAGCAGAATGAAGTCAAGAAAAAGTTGTTAGACCCGCCTTTTGTACTGTGTGCAATAAAGCAGGCGCATTAAAAATGCACAGAACACAAAAAAAAACTTAAAGAGACATAATATAAATAAACAATATGTAAATTCAATTTGTTTACAGAATAAGGAGTATTAATATTTATGTAGTCGTGATTGGGCACGAGCCAATGGGAAATTTTCTAGCCAATCTTCAAGTATACTTATATGGCGCTTTTTGTTTTTATTAATGATGGGTTTGCTCTTGACTCTAGTCTAGGTCATAGGACAGAGACAGAGTCTAAGATGGAGCGAGCTCACCCAGAAGAAGCCTGTTCACTCTTACTTTGAAGAGATTAGGGTTGTATACGTTTGGAAACCAGACGCAGGTAGTGAGTTCCACTCTAGCAGTGCGCTTTATAAATGATGATTGGAAGCGCTTAGTCCGAATTGGTGGAATGGCAACTAGGCTCTGAGCTAAACTGAAAAAAAATCCCATAGAAACGTATGTAAATAAATAAAATTATGACATGATATTTATGATGTCAAAATTTCAACTTAGCACAACGGCATCTGGTAGGATATTTAAAAAAAGCCCGAGAACTGTCAGTAGAAAAGTCCCCATCCTAACAGCAACGAGTTTTATGGTTTTATCCTGATGTTTTAAGGTTTTCTCTGAAGCATTTCCCTGCTCTAAGGCTGCGATTTGCTTTTGTGGCATTCAGGATAATACTGGCTGGTAAATTACGCTTGCGAGATGCTTGATTAACTTTGGGAATTCGTTGTGTTTCCATTTTCAAATCAAAATTTTCTAAAACCTTACGATGTATTAGTATTAGATTTAAAAGTTGATGTTTGTTAGACATATGTATTTATAAAATTTGAATGTTGTGAACATGTCTGCTCAAACTAATTTAGTTCTGAGATATATTTTTACCTACTCGATAAACATATCTCGCTTTAAACAAATCCTTACTTATAATTAAAGTAAATTTATTATAAACAAAAAAAAACAATCAAACTGTGAAGTGTTTAGTAAGTATGTAGTATAAATGTAAAGACGTATTTTTCGAGTTTTGTAAAGAACAGATTGAATTAACAGGAACATAAGTTTGTATTAGTATACTCGTATCAATTTCCTGTTGCATATGGCAAATCTAGTATTACCATTGGGAACTACAGATTATGCGAACTAACTAAGGAAAAGTTTAGTTACCAACACGTGGTGAGTGGCCTCAATATCCTTCCCAAAATCATTATGTCCTGATAGTCTGAGTATTAGGTTTCAAAATTTTCTGCTTTATTTTTCATTCTTTGATTTCTTTCTACAAAAAAGTTCTTTCATCCTTAGTAACTTTGTTCGTACACACCGCCGTACTCCAGCCGTCCATCATAACTTCTTGAAGGCAAGTTTACTGCTTGGGCTTCGTCTGATGCAACTTGAGCCATCAGTTGGCAACTCTGCAGACTTGAGAGTTGCCAACCGCGTGAGCTGAATGCAGGACACGGGGTTTCACTTACACGACAGTTTTGGGCCATTACCCTGTCTATATAATATGTAAAGGTACCTATGTTATGGTGGTATTGCAATGGACTTTAACATGCAGTAAAGAGCAATATTTTGACAAATGCTTATATGAAATGATAAAGAGCCACGTATATTTGGTGCAAAATTACTTTTGGTTCAAAGATAATAAGTATTATGTCCACAATAAAATCAACATGACTTTTTGCAGCACTAGCTATTGGTGTCAAGTGGTGGATCAGTTTTAACGAGGGAATCTTATGGTTTACAATTTACAATTTTATATCAAAAACGACCCACCTTAAATCACTTTGTAAGTCTTGCGGATGTGCTTGCGGGTTAAAGCTGTACTACAGTACGGCCATCCCAATAAGCCATACTTGACAGCTGTCAGATCCATGCTGATGCAATGGCAGAGCGACCATGTTCCTTTGTTGACATCTCTTTTAGTATGGAACTGACAGCTGTCAAATGTGTCTCATTCGGATGGCCTCACTTTAAGTACTCTAGGCACTTTGAGTTAGCCGTTAAAAGGATCAACATAAAAGGTAGTTACCTACAGTAAAATAACTTTAAGTATAACCAATAGAAATTGTTTGATACCTGATAGTGCTGAGTAGAATGGCAATGATACGGTGGTAGTCTATGTTCGATTTTGCTATAGTTAAAAATATCCAATAGTCGCAAATGTCGCAATATTATTGTTTTTAATTATTGAACTGAATTATTTGAGAAAATAAATTATGCTACAAAAAAGCTGCACATTTAAAGGGAAATTTTACTTATTTCATTAACTTTACTCCCTAACTTCCAAAATCCTTCACAATCCGCGTAAAATTCATCAAGTTTAATCATAAAGCAGATTTTTATTTTTTCTGTCGCGCGCCGAGACAAAGGCTGTGCCGCCATTCAGCCATTACTCTTGGCGCCAAAACAAAGCGTCTTCGGCGCTCTTCATTACGCGATGGATCAATCTGGCTGGAGGACTGAACGTAATCTCTAGCCCGGAGATTTGCATGATCTGTAGGGTTACAAGATAAATCATAAAAAAAGAAGAATACACTGGTATGAAACATACAAATATCAAGTAAGTATATACCTATCGTACTGGTAAATTTATTTACCTGGCTATGGCATGGTTATGGCCATAGTAATGGCTATGAACTTTAAAAATAATATAGAAGGATTGCTTTGTCGTTCTGTAGATAGGTATTCTTGTGGATGGAAATTGTTAAAAAAAAGTAGATCGTGAAACATAGAGCTCCCTTACTATTTCGTATATTTTTCTGCAAAAAGATTTACTGATCGACGACTATTTCAATTGAGCACCACCCTTAACAGCTTGGACGAGACAAGACACTCATAAATCAAGCGGAAAAGAGACAGGCAAAGGAAATGCACTCGCCGCCGCCACTTCATTAGCGCGCGACTTTCCGCCGCGGTTTGGCGCGCAGCTGTCAAATGACACCGTTCCAAATACGAATTGCTTTTGTTTTTCAGCGCTAATGGTTTAATTTGTGGCCAGTTATAAACAGGCTGACTGCTGAATGGGCGGGAAATTCAATTTCTATTACCCAGTTTTTCCGGAGTTTTTTCGATTGTGGTGTATTATGTATTTTAAGGTCCTCCCGGACCTAAGTCGGCGACTGTATCCGACATTTAGATACATCCGAACTTGTCGTCGGTTGTCGTCGGATGTCGTCGGTTGTATACGGTTGTCGTCGGATGTCGTCGGTTGTTGTCGGTTGTCGTCGGTTCTTGCAAAATACGTGTTGCCAGCACAGAAACAAGAAAGGGCCAAAATCATTTTGACTATTCGACACTAAATAACCATTAAAATAACTTCTAAAAACATACTCTATAATCTTCACTATCGACTCACAAATACAAAAAAAAATCTTTAAACGTATCAACTTTTTCAGTAAAGCTTATATTTTTTGCTTTCTTTGACAATAATACACAATGAGCATCTACTCATGTATCATTTTAATGTTGACTCTATAAATAAATCATTTAAATCGTATTTAAAACCAATTCTTTGTGCTTCTATTTTGATAAAATTTGTAAACAATCCTTTATAAATATATCTAGTATCAGACAGATTAAATTGTGCTGATAACACTGCTTTTGACGGTACGTTGATGACGTGTACATAGTGATGTGTATTCGAAGAAAATATAAAATATAACAGATACTATAACACTGGCCACCAAGATAAATGTATCAATTTGAAATCTTAAATTTAAGACTAACTCACACTGGATGCGTGTGCAACAGTGTACATTGCAGTAGAGGAAGTATCTACTATGTTGTACTGAAAGTGTGATAAATGTATTTGCACATGTATTTGTATATATCTCTTTATCAATGTGAAGTCCTTCCGTAACCAAACATTTAGCCCCTCTGATGTCCAGCACAATTTTGTGGTTATATTTCTGGTCCGAAATTACTGTCGAAAACAGTTAAATGCAACCGCACTACACACCGCATCGCTGTGCCGTAATCATATGTCATATTATGACACATCACGCATCACATCAGCTTAATAGCAGTCCACTGCTAAACGTAAGTGCCATAAGGCACGATCTCCCGTTTCCGCCATCAAGTCGGAAGTCTTTGAGTCTTCGGTCAATTTGGATAGAGGGCGTCCCGCCGCTACGCTTGCTGAGGCATGGAATCCACCCAAAAACCGGCTTACTCTACCATCCATCGGCATCGAAAGATGTGACCAGACCAATGCCACACTACCAGATCAAACATGTTTGCCATATTAACTGTCCAATACCGCAACAACATGTGGTACGCGTGAAGCCAATCGTGTCATTCTTTCCCATGCCCTTAAAACCACTATTTACATACTTAACATGATTTTTTGCAACATTTCATTCAATCGAAGATTTTATTTAGCGAAATGTTAAAGTCTGCAAGTTTGCATCGTTGCAAATAATATTTTCTATCATTTTACAACTTCGTATTTTTTGACTTTATCAATTATCTATTTCGGTGATTTGAACAAAATCACATGTGATAACATAACTCATTTATTAATAATAATAATATTACATAAATCAAATGTTTAACTAAAACTTGATAAAAAGTATAGGTCAGGGAAAAGTTATTTATTTCTATCGACTGATAACGTCTCGGCGTATATTGTGTGAGGGCGAGTGTGTGACTGATAATTGTTAACATAAAATGTTATTGCGCAATCCTGATGCTGTGCTGTATGTAATTTTTTTGCTGCAACGTATTATCGCACGCACGCGTGATGCACGTACAATCGGTCTGCCCCAGTCTTTAAACAAACTTACTGACTGATGGGTAAAAAAACTTCATAGAAATCGTCATGGAAATAGTTCCATCATGGATCATTGTCTAGTTCTCTATGGGATTATAGTTGTACTATATAATATAACAAAAAACTAAACCACCTTCAAGAATAAAATCACCAATAAACGAAAATCATAAAATACTGAAAATGAATTTTCATGGGATATCTATCCCAATATTTTATTCTAGTTACCTTTTAACTTTATTATTTACTAGCGGCCCGTCCCGGCTTCGCACGGGTGGACAATTATTTTTTACATAAATGCACTTCAAATTTTACACCCTTTTTTCACATTGGAGGTTTTTTATTATATATTTTTTATCCTTACCTACAGCTACTATTATATACACTTAGGTATTTATTATCTCAAAATATTTTTTAGAGTTCAGTACCCACAGGGTAATAACGAAAACCCTATTACTGAGGCTCGGCTGTCCGTCTGTTTGTCCGTCCGTCCGTCCTACAGTTACGAAGCTGTACCTCCTGAACCGTTACCTAGACAGTTGAAATTTTTACATATGTTGTATTTCTGTTGCTGCTATAACAACAAATACAAACATCATGATAGTGCGTTGAAAACTAACAGCGACATCTATGTTTGTATTATGGAACTAAAATATTACTTTTCTCAGTTTTCGTGATAGTATAAATATTAAACTACTGAAGCTAGAGAGATAAAACTTGGACTTGAAGTTTTTTATGTAATGAAGCAACTAATAAAGATAAAATTCCGTTTTTTAAAATCCCCCAGGGGATGAACAGGGGGTTAAAAGTTTGTATGAAAGTTCGTTGTCCTAAGTGTGATCCGTTTCAAAATTAGTGATAAGACTAAGGACTTAAAATAATTAAACACGTGTTTCAGCATATTTGAAATTTTAACCCTTAATAGGGTCAAAAGGGGGTTAAAAGTTTGTATGAAAGTTCGTTTTTTGAAATGAATGTGATCTGTTTCAACATTTCTGATAACACTCATAACTTAAAATAATTAAATACGTGTTTCAGCATTTTTGAAATTTTACTCCTTAAAGGTGTCAAAAGGGTGTCATAAGTTTCCTACCAGTTGGGCTACCCGTTTTCCCATGGGAATGTGACGATTTCCCGGAATAAATTATACTTATAAACCTTCCTCTCAAGTTACTCTATCTAATAAAAAAAACCGCATCAAAATCCGTTGGGTAATTCTAAAGATATAAGGAGACACCAAACGGGAAGCGACTTTATTTTATACTATGTAGTGATTTATTCGTTATATTAACTATTTCACTACATAATATTATTATAAATAAAATTGGCCTAGAATGATGCACCTCTGAGGAGGGTTCAGGAGGGCAAGCGAAGAGTTCATATCAACTTGTTCAAATATAAACATGCCTAATTTTTAAAACTTGATTAATTGAAATGGACTCAGTAGCCAAGCTGAACGTTATGGCCTTTATTCGGGATAACGATTTTCTTTACTTACCTTATATTAGCGCTGCCACTTTCCGTCAAATACTTAGGTTTAGGAATGGACTCCTAGTAAGTCTTGTCATGAAATGCGCGTAATCTGTCAAAATGTGGCGACGATAAAACAATGGTGACTAAATTAACTAGAAATGGCGTAGAAGCCATTGAAGTTTTTAAACATGATAGGACTTAGATATCTCATATCCTTCTCCATTCCTATTTGACAGAAAGTGGCAGCGCTAATATAAGGTAAGTAAGGAGGATACCTACACTCAGCATTGGGTGGCAACGGGTTAAAAGAGAAGAAGAAGATGAATAGAATTGTTATTCTGATTTTAGACCAATACTTACCCACATTACAACAAAAGATTAAAATCTACCTCTATAATTGATTAGATCAGAATATTGGATCACGAATGTTACCTCCCCTTTTTAACGCTTTTGACATAAAATTACGTCTTTTCTCGTAGAAGGAAGAAAACCAAGAAAATCTTATTTATATGTACTCCTACTTCTTTCGCAGTACATTCTCTATGGTATTTCAGGGCAAGAGAAGATTTCAGAGAGAACCCTAGAAGCAAGTAAAATGAAGCCATGAAATACTCATTGCAATCAAAGGCATGCGTTAAAATAAAACAAAAACAAATTCTTAAAGACACCAAATACTATTTATTTAAGCAAGCTTTCATAAGCTCATGCTCTCATGAGCATGTTTAATCTTTACACAGAATATACGCACCATATTTTTAATAGGTATAGGTGTTTTTGGCAGTTAACACTATCACGTTATGACACTATCAATTTTGTCTAATTAGATTTTTTTTTCTAGCCAAAACAGCAAATGATAGTGTGATAAACCCCGCTTCTGCCACTCAGCACCTGACATGTAACATAATGTTGCTTATTTACATGGTTCATGTAACTGGTGGTTTTGATAATTATTACACTCATGATTAAAATATATACCTATTACTCAGGCACGAATAATGTTGCGCAGTTTGTACCGGCGGCGCGACGTTACTATTGCACATTTAAGATGAAAAAGTAGTTATTGTGGCATAACTGTAATAGATAGACACATAGTATGAGGATTTTTTTTTAGATATTGATGTCTTCTTTATAACTGTAATACATCATTTTGCTCTATTGTCAATAATTTCTACAGCGTACGCGATATAAGATTTTTTTGGTACTTTTTTCACGCGTTAGGTTACATTATTCGATCCCTATTTTTTCTCGAACCAAATAATATATAGCCTATGTTCATTAGGGAAAATGTAGAATTTTAATGGTATTTTTTTATTGGTTCAGTAGTTTCGGGGCCTATTCAATTGATACAAACAAACAACGAAATCTTTCCTCTTTATAATATTAGTGCTAATTGCCGTGAGATGAGTTTTTCATAGCTTCAAGTATAAAATTGGTAGGTTTCACATTTACTTGCTCTGAGTCTGACATGATATTGACCTGCAAGTTGACATAACTCTCTGGATCACTGATATTGACTTATATGCTGTCAAAGTAGGCTGACTGCGTGCTGACTTTTGGAACCATAACTGCACGACATTGATTATGCACAATACGATTACGCCCGACAATGTTATGTACAAAATGACTATGTACGACAAGCAATGTGCCGTTCCCGGTAACAATGGGAATATTCCCTGGAAACAGAAACATTGACTTGCCAGATGGCGTAGCGGATAGTACCCCTGCCTGCTACGCCAAGGCTCGTGGGTTCGATCTCCACAAGACACAAATATTTGTTAAGTCCATATTCAAGTATTTGTGTTTAGTCTGGGTGTTTTCTATGTATAATACGCTATCTAGTTCTCATAGTACAAGCTTTGCTTAGTTTGGGGCCAAATGGCGCTGTGTGAATTGTTCTGGATATAAAAAAAATACGAATGTAACCTTTTTTTTATTGATCAACAATATTTATTTTTATTTGTCATTTTAAGTGTTTTTTGAAGTAAAATAAGTGTAAAGGCATTACAAAATCCAATATTAGACAGAATGTGGCAAAATACGATTATTTTAGGAATTTTATAGTTAAATATTGTAGTGAGAGATTAGGGATTACCAATGCGAAGAATATTATGCTATAGGCATGTATTTCTGTAGGGTGCATTTTAAAAAGTGAATACTTAAAGGTTTGCTTTAGCTCGTTATAATATACTTACCATTTTTCCCAAGGAACTTAAGTTAACATTTAAAAAAATAGGAAATAGTCCCGGAAACTTAGAAATTCACTGGGAACATTCCCTCGGGAATATTCCCAATAAATTACCAAAGTAGGAACGGCACATATTGCTATGTTCGATACAGTCATTGGATCGTGTTCAGTAACTGGACCGGACAATTAATGTACAGGGGTGTAGTTCGAATTTAAATAAAATTACGTCGACGAGTAAATGAACTCATATACTAGTGTTGGCTATAATCGACTTCTTGATTAATTATTGGAATATGACATATAAGGCCGTGGAAGGGTGGTGAAACGAAGCCCCCGCATTCATATTTTCTGACACAAATCCGATCCAGTAGGTTAGGTTAGGTACGAGTTGTGACCCACTGGAGCGAACGAAGTGAGCGAGTCATAAAAAAATATAATAAAAAATATATAAGAAAAAACAACATCGATTAAGTTATACGAGTATGTAAAACTATCGATTAGGTTACATCACCACTAGCAGATTTTCAAAATGGTCACGTGATGTCTTTGATGATCTTGTCGTGCATGCGCAGGGTGTACATTGTTACTACAAGGGTGTTTTTGGCGAAACTGTTTTGATTTAATTGCCATTGTCGTGCATGCTTGGGTTGTGCACAGCTCTGACGTTCATGATTATGCTGTGCAAAACACTGTCATACATTATAGGGACTCTGACTGTTTATATTTACAATTTTACAATTTATTGTTTAATTTACATTAATTTCAATCCAATATTTTATTTAGTTTTGGAATAATTTGTGTCATCACGACAAATATTATGCAGGTGTTTTATATTTAACCTATCTGTAATAACAAAACTATACTGTGACAATGACTTACCTACCTACTTGTTTTATTTATTTTATAGAATAAGTTATTCTATCTATCAGTAACGGCTATGTAACTCAACCGTAATACAAGTAAAATACATATTTTTATAAGTACTTTATTAAGAAAGAGATACATGCATAATAATCAGATATTCATCGGGTATTTTGTTGACTTAGTACATTTTGTACCTATAGCATACACAGACAAAGCACATTTTGAAGGTACCTATTACATAGACAGGAAGAATTTTGACGACAAAACGGGTATAAGGTGTTAATTTCATGTCGTCAAATTGTCGTCAGCTGCTGGTTTTAGATTGGGTTTTAGTGTTTCATTGGTCCACCGACAAAAGCATCGCTCTTTTTGAAGAACAAGATCGACATTAATTTGGAAAGATGGTCGCAGTTCTCCCTGCAGGACCGTCCACAAGTTCCAAAACCAGATATATATAAGCTTGATAAGCTGTCCGTTGTTTATTATCCTCCGAACTTCAAAATCTTGCTGAGATTCTGCTACGCAAAAGATCCGATATCATCCGGTTCTGAAGATACCGAGTATTCAAGTAAACCGGGATGATCAGATATTGAAAAACCAACCTCTATATTTATTTATAGCACCGAAACACCATATTTAAGTATTACTATCAGAATGATATCTATAAAAATACACAAATAATATGAATTCATAAACAAATTTGACACAATAGGTAACTATGCGGTGTAAATCGAAATTATGAGAGTTTTAGAGTTCCGTAGTCAACTTCTTGCAGGCTGCAAAAAACGCTCATAATTTACCTGATCGCTATGCTGGTCTAGTCCAGTGGTGCATACAGCTTCTGGTCATGGGGGATCACAACACATACCATAGCAAGACTACCGTCCGTCGGGTGAAAGAAAATGTTCATCGCAAGAAAAGCGACTAGACACATCACATTAAAAAAGACAAGGTATGCACACTGCACCACATTACCACTACACGTATTGCGAGCGAATCTAGCTCTACATTTACGTTTAAAAAGTTGCTTGAAAATTTAAAAGCCAAGAGAGTTCCGCTCTACAGCAACAATAAACATATTGCGAGCAAAGCGAGCTCGATATTTTACTTTAAATTAGCAAAACGAGGACCTACACCATGCTCCACGAATAAAACTTATAATATAGAGTGAAGCAAGCTCTAAACTTCATATTAGAAAGGCAACAGAGGAGCTTGTTGTCTTTTTACTTTGCGCCACAGCAACACTAAACTTAACACGCAACCCCCTCTATCGAAAAATATCCTCCCAATTTTTGGGAGGACAAAATTTTTTCGTTCTTAGAAAAGTACAAAAAGTTTTTTCAGTTTCACGTCTAGGAAACGCTCTGAAAGTTTGCATTAGTTTCTCAAACACACTGTATACAGGTTGGCCTGTTTTTTTGTTGAAATTCAAATGCCTTATACTGATGGGTATCCAAATCACTAACATGTATGTCCCGCAATTTATTGTAGTTTCCGAGTTATTCAACATTTCTGGCAGGCTTCCTTCCTTCTGTTCTTTAGTTCCGTAAAAGGGCTTTTTGAGAAGTTGTTTTTGTAGCATTTTTATTTCTCGCGTACAAAAAAAGAAAAAGGCTTGCCATTCATGTTTTTCTCATACAACTTCAAAAGTTGAATAGGTCGGAAATTACCAAAAGTCGCAGAACATACATGGGGGTGATATAAATAGCCCTCAGTATAACGCATATAAATGTTGTCTGTTTTACGCATGCGACACAGGCCAGCAAAGCCAACAATTTGTAATATAAAGGATATACCAAAATATGGTTACAGTAGCTGCAAATGTAGAATCATCTCATGCGCACCAATTGGGAGGCTTTCACGGTTTTTCATCACTTTTTATATTTTTATAATAAGATTCGACGTATTTGATTACAAAAACCCTAGATTTAGGTGTGACCGACACGCTCTTAGCAGGTTTTCATGCCACGTAAGAACAAGTATTGAAGTTTAACAGGTATCCCATCCCTTTTTAATCAAATAAAATTATTCGAATAGCTGTGACGTCATATGTATAGAAATGTAGAGAAAAGTCGGAGAATGTAGAAAAATGTTGGCGGCCGACATGCCGGCATCGCTCCCACACTGGATGTATGGAACAGTCGCCGACTGTAGGGAACAGTCACCGACTTAGGTTCGGGAGCACCTTTATAAGTTTTTTGTTGTTGTTTCAGGATGGAGGAGACAGTGCGATCGCTGCTGCAGTACAAGAGCCGCGTTGAGACTTTGAAGCAGGAAAAGGCTTCACTGTCTTCAGCCCTGGAGGTAAGATCTCCAATAGATTCATTAAAATACTGAGTGTAAATACATTTCTAAAAATATTTCATGGGGCATGAACCGGCCCATAAAATCTGTGCAACATTCCCCAATGAATACTTTTTCATTCACAATATGATGTGACCAACTTAAAGAAGTTTTAAACTGTTTGTCTGTTTCAAAATTCTAATCAAACTTTAGTTCGAACAGTTTCAGTCCAAAGCAATCTGTAATTAATTTCCACATCCAAAAGTTTAGAAATATTTAATGAAAACATATGTTTTATACAACGAAATTGGAAGTGTGGGTCATAGACTGATGCGATGAGACGCTTTGCCGCGTGGCGCCAGCTTAGAATAGCATCACCCCTATTCTACTCATGGGTGGCGTAAAAACGACTAAGGGAATTATCCAGGGAACGGGCAGCAACGTTCCCTGCGAACGCAACATCTTGCACTGCGGTCGCCAATCTGCCTGCCAAGCGTGGAGAGTATGGCAATACCCCCTATTGGGGGAGGGCCATGTTCAGCAGTGGACTGTTGTGGCTGTTAATGTACATACATACACATATCACGCCTAGTATCCCTTGCGGGATAGGCAGAGCGTAAATGGACACGTCTAACATATATTTGAGGGTCATTCGGAAAATTGTGTATCGCTATAGTGACAGGTTGTCAGCCCATCGCCTAAAATTGCAATACACACCCTCAAGTCCCTTAGTCGCCTCTTACGACTCCCACAGGAAAGAAATGGGGTGATGCTATTCTAAGCTAGCATCCCACGGCATAACACGTGTTAATGTATGTAAGTATAATGTATAATACGCAAGCGAGTTAAGCACAAAGTTATTTCGACTTGAAAAGTTAGTTTTTCACAAGCTTGGCCACTGACCAAGTAAGTTTTAGATACCCAGATAGAATCTGTGACAAACAGAATCTCATTCCAGAAATAGTGTTGGCACTGGCAAATGTGTGGCAACTTTTGGGAAGTAGAAAATTCACCTATGCAGCGCTAATGGAAGTAGGGCAATGGTTTTCACGTTTTTGTGAGACTTTCGAAGGAAAATCTGTCGAGTTCTACTTCAGTGTCTAAGTATATGATGTTTTTTACATCTAGTCTTTGAGTCAACGAACGACCCAATGAACTCTGGTGTTAGTTTTTGAACCGCCTACTAGAATAGCCGTGGGGTGCCGGCTTAGAATATCACCCAATTACTACCCGTGGTTGTCGTAAAAGGCGACTAAGGAATGAATCCGTGGAATGGGCAGCAGATGTCTCTGTAAACATCTATAACAAGCTTCACTGCGCTCGCCAATCCGCCTGCCAAGCGTGGTGATATGGTAAATAACCCCTTCAACAGGGGGAGGCTCATGTTCAGCTGTGGACTGTTGTGGCTGTTGTAGTACTAGTATCAAGTCAATAGCTTTGTCACATATTCAAGAAAGAATCGCACGATGCAAGGAACAATTTAAAGCAAAAAAGAAGTTTTTTACGTATATGACAAAATCATTACATAGGTACTTCTTTAAAAGAAGAAGTAAGACGATAAGGAAAACAATTAAAACATCTCGAAACACCCCATTTCGTGCCAAACTTTTTTATCCCCAAAGAAAGTCCCCGCGAAGCTCTCATAAAAAAAGTTTAGGCAGAAAACTCCGCCGCGTCATATAATATTAAGTTGCAAATTGCTACCCAAATATACCGTAAGCTGTTGAATTAAAAATTCACAAAGAATCCAACCTATTCGCTTGTTTAATAATTTTCCTTTGCCAATTTGCGATGGCTTTCAGGCTGGTACAACTTTTATGCTGTGGAAGGGCTTTTAAAATTGGTTATGTAAAACGACGAATCAAAAGCAAACGTCCAAAATATTTCATTACACCGGCGGGCTTTGTCTACCCCAGCTCAGAGTTAGGGTGCCTAACTGTGACTAAGTTGTGGACGTGTTTGAACTCTTTATTAAGGGCTGAAGGTCTATTGTGTGACGTCATTTCATCGCTCTTTGCATGTTTTGTGTCGGTTGCTATTAGCAGCAAAAAAAACTTGTTTTCTAAGTTATTTACTTTCTGATTTTCATATCTAGGTAGTGCGACACAGACCTGCCTGAAGCTTGGTCTTAAAATTGCGAACTTTCTATAAACGTGAAGAAAAAACGTATCCACTTTTCCGTTTGTTAACATAAATGCAACTAGTCCACTACTTCCTATTACCTCGTCATAAAATTCAATCACAACTACTAGAATCACAATCAATTGCTGGTACTTCGAGACATCCAATAGAACTCCATACAAACCCAGCAATAGAATGTAAACATCCTGTTTACGTCGCAACTTCACCGGAAAGTGCCGAAATATTCAGCAGGTAGGTATAAACTACATAGAAAATGTAGGAAATGGTTGAGTGTCCGTCAATGTCCCTTCCATCATGTTTTTTCCTACTTTCGGCATGTTTGTTTACTTGGGGTTTACGGGGCTTGGACCCGGGACCGTGGGGTGCCGTCCTACTGCTCTACCAACTGAGCTCACAGCACCTCGACTGACACTGCCAAATTTCCAATCTCTTGGTACTCGTCTCAAAGGTGCACTCGGCGAAAAGACGAGCCATCGAATTCGATTAACCTAAAAACACTTCTTGGCAGTTTTGTGCCTGATATGCTGTCATTACGAACTCAGGCCAAATAAGAGGGCTGTTGTGATGCTGAAAATATGATTTCATGATCACCAAAGAATTAGTTGGTACGTACTTCTTGTTATGCCCGAGGCATTTATACTTTATACAAGAAATGGTCAAAAAACCCCATCTTAAAAGTATTTTATGCAAAGACACGAATTTACGTATTTTTGAATATTCACGTCGAGATATCAAGTCGGGGTCCCTATTGTGTGGAACCCCACTTTTAATATCTTCTTCATTTTATAACGTCAGCTATTTTCAACGAGTTTTATTGTGTTCAAGATATTTTATATTTTCCGTAGAAAGTTCGAGAGCTTTCAAGATTTGTGTGCTAAATAATATAAGATTTATTGTTGTAATATATCAGGTGAAATATTACTATGTCCGATAGTGAAAATAGAAGACGGGCTGATGATAAGGAACAACTTTCCTCATGGAACATCGATCACAAGTAAAATTTTACCCTATATTAACCAAGTTTTATTTTGTAACGAACTAGATGTAATGGATGTGGTCAAAGCATCTTAGCGCAATTTTTACTAGAGTAATTGAGATTTCACATCCATAAAAAGTCAAAGCTTTTCTGTCAAAGAAAGGAAAACTGCCCAACAATAAACTGGCCCAAACGGCGTCTCCAAACTCAGTGCACCCATCAACTTGGTCCCGGCACTTACCAGCAGAAGCCCTTCGTCACTAATTACACAAAAACACTCCCCCGCCCCACTGCACTCCCCGCACCCCCGCCGTAATCCCTCAAAGAACGTCCAGTTATGACGCGACCACGGTATATTGACCTCCCCGGGGAGGCGACAGATTTTTCGGAGCTTTTGTGCATAGAGGAAGTAAACACAGGACTGTCAATAATCAAAGTTACAACCGGTTTTGGTGCATTATTTATCAAAAAGCGATATTCTTTATCTCTTACAGTTTGCAACGCATTTTACTATCCTTTTATGTTAAGTTAATTTCAATTTCATTTATTTTGCATTCATGTACATATTAGGCTGTTGTGAGATAGTATTTATTTATTTATTCAATTTTATTTATTTGGGATAACAACAGCTTAAAACTACTTTTAAGTGCATGGGATGCTGGTCTCATATAAAAGCCTATAATAGCTATCCTCTGTACCGGTCACCATCAGGTGGACCGTTAACTTGTTTTTTACTGCTTGATACAAAAAAACACAAAGCTTCGATACAATAGCTACGCTGTAGTATTTTCCGTGTGATGCCGGCTTAGAATAACATCACCCGTTTTCTTTCCCGTGGGAGTCGTAAGAGGCGACTGAGGGACTCGAGGGTGTGTATTGCAGTTTTAGGCGATGGGCTGACAACCTGTTACTATGGCGATACACAATTTTCTGAATAACCCTCAATTATTTGTCAGACGTGGCATAAATGTCCGTTTCTTGCGGCCGTTTACGCTCTGCCTACCCCGCAAAGGATTATAGGCGTGATATGTATGTGTGTGTAGGATATTGTAGAACAGTTACGTAGCAGTGTGATGCCGGCTGAGAATAGCAATACTCCATTTCTTTCCTGTGGTTATCGTAAGAAGCTACTAGGGGAATCGCAATTTAGGCGATGGCCTGACAACCTAGCACTATGATGCAACTAAATGTTCTTAATGACCCTTAAATGTTTGTTAGACGTGGCGTAATGTGCGTTTTTTACGGTTGTTTACGCTCTGCCTGCCTGCCCTGCAAGGGATAAAGGCGTGATTATGTATGTATATATGTTATGTAGCAATCTCTACGACAACACAGTTTATAATAACGCAAAAAAATAGAAAATCAATGGAATTTTTCGAGAGCTCTACCGTCCCCGGTATACCAATAATTAATTCCCGTATCAGCGCGCGCGGGCATAATCCAAAAATGATCGGGTGTCGCCCCCTGGCGGCGTAAACGCTCTTTAATGTCGCCAAATGACCGGACAAATCGGCGAGAGCGGTCTTATTGATGGCGAGAGATCGGCGGTTTGTTTTTCGACGATTTGAGAATGAACCGGATTTTTGTAGAATTGTGAGTTTTGGTTGAAAAGTTATTTGCGCGAAAAACTAAAAGGTGGTCCTATTCTGCCCATATGTATCAAGTGCCACCTTTAGCATTTTGGCTATATAGGCATTTCTGAGAAAAACACAAAACTGCTCACTACAGTTCCCAACATAACATTCATAACAAAAAAAACAATCTCATATCTACACAATTAGTCTTAAGGCACTTTCTCATAGTATCAACCACACACTTAGGCAATACTAAAGACTTTTCTCAACTAAAGCCGTTTACCTTCGTATAAGACGGCTAGCAGACGTCTGGAACTTAATTATCAGGTCAACCACCTATCACGGTCAGATCCTACTACGCCTTAAGTCACTCAGACTAAAAGCCCTATACGTAATCTAGGTATTTCGACGTCTTGTCCAGTATCCAGTATAGGATTAAGTAAATCTTTTAAGTAAAATACGTTGGCAGTTAGTACGTAAAATAGTGTAAGCGAAATTCTTGGTTGTAATCTATCTACACGTATTTTAAAGGTATGCAATGCTCTCGGTTCTTACAGAAAACCCTTGGTCTTGAAACCTCTTTTTTTTTGTTTTAGATCCAAAGTCTTGATAATTCTTACTGTATTCTTCATTGCGAACTAAATTATTACAGTATTATATGTTAAACGTAGTAACAATGGTGAGCTTTGAAGAGAACTCTTCCAGAAACCTGCACAATGGAATTAGAAAATAAAATATAATTGAATGACAAAACCAAATGTATCTACACATACAGATAGGAACTTGCATAAAATATATTATAAACAATACATACTTATTGTATAGTCTAATCTGACCACTAGTTTATGATACATCTATAATACTTCCTACGTACTCTTTAAGCTTAAAGAGGCTATAAATCTTTGACTGCAACGATGTAACTTGTAAACTGCAGAACTTGGGAATCCGTAAAGTTGTGCGGTCGCTGTTACCTCATGCGGGATAAAAAGAAAGTTGGCAAGTTTGCAGCTAAAGCAGCGGTATTAAGAAGACTATTGGCCACTACTGTGCGAGTGTTGCATTGCATTGCTTACATACACACACATACACCATGTCACGCCTTCATCCCGTGTGGGTTCGGCGTGTTAACGGCCGTAAAATACGGTCGCTGTTACCACGTTTATATATTTGAGGACCGTTTCAGAGAAATCATGTATCACCACAACGACAAGATGTAAGTCTGTCGCCTTAAATTGTAAAACACATTTAACCCTCGAGTCCGCTAGTCGCTTCTCACGACAGCCACGGAAATAAAATGGGTTGATGCTGTTCTAAGCTGACATCACACACAATAAATATATGCTTACGTTCATGAAATCACGCATGTGGCTCTAATGGGTAAGGTAGGGTCAAAATGTATGTTATGACAGCTATTTTAGAAACTCTGCACTGTGATCTATCATTGACCCATGAAACAAAACCAAAACATGTAGGGAAGTAACAAAAATAATTCTACTCTTGGCTGATTGGCATGCTTCCCAAAGTAAGAACCTACTTATGTTTCGTATAATGTAAATTATTATAAAACAGAAAGGCATAATGAAGGCAGATGACTAAACAAAGGTTTTGCATGAAGGAAGTAACTATAAAACATTAATAACAAAAAAAAGAGTCCTAACAATTTTCTTAGGTCTCGGTTCGTCAATTTTGAAAAAACATTCGTGCCCTTAAACAACCCTCAAACAGACTAATTTTCCCTGCTACCTAACCACGGCTTAGTGTTCATAGGGCGGCTAATATTTCCAGAATTACCACGAAAGAGCATCGAACCCCCTACCCTTTAGACACCCGCTACCTGACAACAATACGAAAAATACTCGGAACTGTAATAAAAGCTACGATCCTTAACAACCACGCACACAGCCGTGCGGAGGGCAAGTTCGAAAAATTTTCATTTAAGGTCTAAGGGAGAAGAGTTACGATTTTACAAATACAAACCTAAACTATATAAAAATTAAACCTTGATTTCTCTCGATACTATTTTATTGACAAGTGTAATTAATGATGAAAAACATATAACGATTTAAAATATTTCAACAACAATTTTTGAACAGCATAGGTAATTAGGTAGGTCTTTAGATAGAGACTGCAGGAACTTATAACAAAATGGAAATAATAATGTCATGCAATTGTAGGTCTGCCTGAGCAGAAAAATAAAGAAAAGTTTTTACATTACCCAAAGAGAAGTGGTAATCTAGATATAATAAACATCTACCCAGCTTTGACGGCCGATGTGGCGCAGTGGTAGTGCGACTGCCTGCGACGCAAAGGTTCCGGGTTCGATTCTCGGTGAGACACTCACAAAGTTGATATTATCACTTTGTGAATTTGTTCCCGGTCTGGTTAGGACATTGCAGGGTGAACCAACTGATTGTCCGAAAATAAATGGTTCCGTGCTTCGGAGGGCACGTTAAGCCGTCGGTCCCGGTTGCTGTCTATGATTACTTAGACGGCGGTCGCAACACAACCATGTCAGAGGCCTACTAGTGGTAGTAGGCGGTTGAAAAACTCTGACACCAGGGTGCATCGGGTCGTTGTACGACTCGGTGTCCCACACGAAAAGAGAAAGAAGACCCAGCCCTTATAACTTAAGGCTTACCCACACTACAGCGATATAAGGACATCGCGCTGGCGGGAAGCGGGAAATCGGCTATGCACAATAGCTGGGGTTTCCCGGTTTAAAAGCCCCCTTACCCCCCCTGCCTACCCCTCTAGGCCCCTGCACAATAATTCAGCTTCACCCTTCCAAAGTGCAAGGGCGCAGTTACCGAGGGCAGGTAGAGACGGGAAATCGATTATCGATTTTTTTGTGAATTTATGATGGAGGCGGAACATTTTATAGCTACCGTAGTGTTTGAGGTTTAAAATTATCATAATAATATGCAATCATGTGATAAACTACCTATATTAATTAATATATGGTTTATCTTTGAAAAGTACATAACTTGGCTGTCATTGAGCAGTAACATAACATAACATAATTCTTTATTACACAAAAAAATATACAGAAAACAAAAAAGAAATAGTACAACAAGGCGACCGTAATGCTAGTTAGTATTCTCTGCCAGGCAACCTTTGGGTGATGAGAAAGTGCGACCACGAAAGCGGGATAGTGCAAATACCTTTTACATACAGATATACTACTTAAACAACTACACATATTAATACATATATCGTGTAACTAAGCAAAATAAATAAATAATAGACTAATTTATACTACAATAAATAATCTAATACGTATGTATACTACTACAGTACTGGTTCTGTAGCTCACATCATCACATCAACAGCCACAACAGTCCACTGCTGGACAAGGACCTCTCTCTATTGGGAATATTTGCCATACCACACCTCGGACACTGGCGCTCAAATGTATGAATCAAACGCGTTGCTACGCACACAGTCTAAGCTCGCGTAAGTGAACGCGGACCATGCTTGTGTGTGTGAGACAACATGTCAGGGTTGCCGCCATTTTGCGTTCGCGAATCGGGAATGCAATGTGCGGCAGTATGAAATGACCTTCGTCGTCGCGTCCTTGCTAACCGGTGTCTGAGCGTCCTCCGAGCGCGGGTGGGCGGCGCTTGTAGGGGGAGGCAGGGAGTGACCATACTGTACGCTAGTACTATTAATTATACTGTGACCATACTCACCTCGCTTGACAGGCGCGCGGTGCAAGGTGTTGTCATAAGGAACGGTGCTGCCTATTCCCAAGATTCATCCCTTAGTTGCCTTCTACGACACGCCCACGTTAGAAATGAGGTAGTGCTGTTCAAGCCACCACACGCCATCTTGAAGTATCGATAACTTTAGAGAGTTTAAAGTTGCACATCTCTACGTACCCCGGTCAGGTTGGGGTGCATCGCGTCATCCGCGGCCCCGTCGGCCGGGCACGTCAAATTTACACCAAACTCTAATTGCGTTTGCGTTATTCGGTTATGTTATTTGTAAGCCGTTGCTTGCGGCAGTGTGGGTGGGGCTTAAGAACTTATCTAGTGGAAACTGAATAATTAAATGTGTACCTATCTGAACACTCGTCGTCACTGATCACACGTTTATCCCTTGTGGAATAGGCAGAGCTTGAACGCCCGAAAAACGGCTGTTATCGCTACTGTAAATCCTGAAAAGATCGAGTTTCTTAGTCGTTTTTAACCTCTGAAACCTAATGACATATATTATAGATAGGTAAGTACGTATCATATAGAGGTAGGTAAGTATGTAACCTAATGACATTTATTATAGGTAGGTAAGTAGTATGTAAGTGCCAAAATATAATATTTTATGCTTATAGAAAATAACTACAGCATCGTTAACTTCCGATGCACATCCAAAGTTAACTGCGACAAATTATTTATAACAACGTTACCGCAGGAAATGTCCACAAAGTTGTTAAATGAAACCAATTAAGCTGGGAACTAAATATTCTAGTCATAGATATTTTGTAGCAATTTGTCGGCTGTCAAAGGACATACTTAGTTTATTACCGAATATGTGATGAGTTATTAAATGTCTTATGCTTTTAACTTTGAAGCATAACAACATTTTTTTTACATAATTAATTTTAACTTTTCTGACTTGTCTGACATTATTTTAGACTTGTCATTATAATACATAAGTACACTATACTTATCATAGATCATTTTCAAATAGCTCCGTATGCGTTAGTCATAATTAGCTCGCCAGGCACAATATTAAAAAATCGGTTGAAATTTGCTAGTGACCGATACTGAAAACAAAGAACGGGTAGGTGATAAGAAACAACTATTCCCTAAAAACTTAGGTCGAAATACGAAAAAAGAAATACAAACTTGCTTGTCAGTTGATTTGAGTTACTATGGATCACGGCTATGGATACTCAATATATTTTTGTCATATTTCAATTTATTTTCTTTCGGGAAAATTGTTCCTTATTACCAGCCCTTCTTGAAGTTTCGCTATCGGTCACTAGTAAAATTCACCCTATATACCTAAAGACTTTGAAACCTCTTGCACTGCAGTGCAGTGTTGCAACACTCTACAACAGTCTGTAATGAAAATAGAAGTGCAGCTTGATAGACTGATAAATCGCTCCACTCCGTTAAACCTGTATTGGAAATCTGCACTACCGATTGCGATCCATCACCTAAAAAAAACTAAGTATGTAATGAAGGATGAAATTTTACTAGCACAATCACAAGACGTGCTTGCTGGTGATAAGGAACAACTCCCAAGGAACATAGGTGAAATATGTCGAAAATATTTAGCTTTTTCATATTTACTCAAATCAGCTGATTGTGTAGGACGTTATTTGTTTCATATTTCGGCCTCCTTCCTTGAGAAAAGTTAATCCTCATCACCAGCCTGTCTTAAGTTGTCGGTATCGGTCACTAGTAAAATTTCACCCAGTAAAACAGCTATGTATAAATGTTTTTCTTTATTAACATGAACTCGCTACAGTGTAGCAGTTTTCTACAGTTTTCGTAGCAGTTAACTTATTCTACACTTTTTGATAATTCTTTTAGTTTTAAAAACATTATAAAGAAATAAATGCACCACATAAATACGCTTTCTGAGTTAACAACTAATCAATCAGTTTATGACATTTTATGATCATTGAATCAATACACGTATTAAAGAATAAATCAAATATATATCGCATCCGATCGACATTACTTTGACCTGTAAAACAATCAAGAAAACATTCCCCCTTTTTTGAAAACATAAAAACACAGTTGGATACACAAAATCCTTTGAAACAAAAGCAAAATTGCAAATTACTTACATTACACGTCCTTGCAAAATAAGTGGTCAGCAAAAAAATTACTGAAGCTATTAGCTGTTTTCGTGCCCAGTGGTTGTGTTACCATTTGCATATTCACATACATTATAATGCAATTGTAAACCTTCGCCACGTAATAGCATTCAGTAAGTTTTTCTATAAATCACCACCCCAAAGGTCGACGATTTGTCAAATGTCAAATTCAAACTATGAGTAATTTTGTTCTGTGTTTTTGTGGGTAATAGTTAGCTATTTTCTTTCTTTATAGCACGTTTTTTTAAGAAACGTATTGTAATAAAGCCAAGATTAAGTTACATTTGCTTTTGTACAATGTTTATTATTTATAATTTTGTCATACAGTAGATAAGTAAGATACACAACCATGTCAGAGGCCTACTACTAGTAGTAAGCGGTTGAAAAACTCTGACACCTCTCTCTCTCTTCGTGTGGGACACCGAGTCGTCCAACGACCCGATGAACCTTGGTGTCAGAGTTTTTCAACCGCCTACTACCACTCTGACACCAGGGTTCATCAGGTCGTTGGACGACTCGGTGTCCCACACGAAAAAAAGAAAAAGAAGTAAGCTTTTCTAGAAAGAAATGAATACATAATGGAAAATACTATAATTTGAAAAATAAAACAAACAGACGATTACCTAGATTTTTGAAGTGCTTAAAGTCGATGTTTTATCTCTAAACTTGCGTATTAAATTAGCAATACAAAGCTAATCAACTTAAGCGCAGTCAACAACTCAACAATATATTCAAGAAACCTGCACTATCACAAGATTAATTATAGTTAATTTTGGGAACTATAGTTTCCATTCCAGAGAACGATTTTCAAATTCACTGGGTGACTAAACTTCGATAGATTTGTTAAGTCACGCTATTCCTTTCGTGAGAGAATGAAAATTTCAGAGATGGTTTGTTGTTGATTATAATATACAGTAGAAATTGTGTCTATTTATCACATACTTTTTTTACCTTAACTAAAACACTTAAGTTTTCTATTACATACATACACACATACACATATCACGCCTATAATCCCTTGCGGGGTAGGCAGAGCGTAAACAGCCGCAAAAAAAGGCCATTTACACCACGTCTGACAAATGTTTAAGGGTTATTTGGAATATTGTGTACCTATCGCTATAGTGACAGGTTGTCAGCTCATCGCCTAAAATTGCAATACACACCCTCAAGTCCCTTAGTCGCCTCTTACGACTCCCACGGGAAAGATATGGGGTAATGCTATTCTAAGCCGGCATCACACAGCGAATGTACTACTTAGTTTTCTATTACGACAATTTAAAATTGTTATAAAAAAATAAAATTATGTTATACAAATTTCTTATTTTTTACAATGACGGATCATGACGTCACTAAGTGATAATACTATCCTACATTTCATAATTCCATTCCAATCCATTTTCATTGAATTTTATCTCTCTATGAGTGCCAAAGTTGATACTCCGCGTGAACAGCTTTCACCGAGTGATTACATTGCGGCAATAACGAGAATTAACCCCGCGGACTATTAATCATGGCCGTCAGTGTATGTCATTAGCTTTGTTCGGTCACGCGTCAGGGGGCGCTGATGGACATGGAATTTCGGTTTAAAAATAGTTAGGCTTGATTGTTTTAAAATTAACAGATTTCAGCGTGAAATAAAACGGGCGTGATGGCTTAAAAATTTGTCTGCGAGTGCAGAGTAAATATCACGGTGATACGGCATATAACAACGTCCTTTTATGTCACCTCAAAAACGACCAAAAATTCGCTTCGCCCGGTACAATAGTAAAGGCAATACCAAAATTAAACGTACGTAACCTCACCCATTGAAACGTCACCCCTTTGACGGCGTATCGCACTCGTGTTGTTTCAGACAGACGTACAGACAAACAGACGCAGTGCTTTGTGTCTCACCCTCCGCTGATGACTAATGAAAACGCACCGACCAACACACGTTTGTACTTCGCAAAGACATATGTTACAAAGGCGGTGAAGCGTGATTGAGTTCCCAGCACGCAAAGTTAAGTTGGTCGAGTTGATTCGAATCAAATATCACGAGACCTCTGACTGTAAACCGGTCATTTTCCGCTAGTAGTGATCCAGAAAGTTCAAAATAAACTGGTTTGTTTATTTTTCTGACTGAGGGCGGTCTCGTAATTAAGAGTGTGAATGATGGTCCCTTTTTAAGAGTTTTTTAAAACGAAAACAGCATTGACGGAGGAGTGGCTGCGTCACGTGCTGATGAGTGAGTCTGTAAATACACGGTGATAGATAACTCGGGGAAAATAACGACTTGTTTTTAAATACAAATCTTATTCTAAATTAAGTTGTCAGCATCCAGCTGCTAGGCACAGACAAATAATACAATACCTATTTAATCATTATTGTACAAATGTAACCAACGGATACTTTTATTAGAGCTAGGAAATCATGAACTAGTCGTAGAATGAATATTTACATTAAAAACAATAAAAAATATTTCAATCCTGAAAAACCATCCACTTTTGCTAAGATAACTCCTAAACCTTTCCAGCCTTCCTGTAGAGCTAGTCTTTATTTTCCCTCAATTCCGTTCCAGACGTCAGGGGCGCACTACCAGAGCCAGCTGTCATCGCTGACAGCCGAGAACGAGAGGCTGAGGGGTCAGTTGTCAGCGCTATCAGCTGGTCTTGGAGGAGACCAGGAAAGGCGGCTGGATGATGTGGCGCAGCAGGTGGTGCGCGCGCTACTGTCGCAGAAGGTAAGCTGATGATGAAGAAAATGATGGACTGAAAGGCAACTAAAAAGCTGACCCAACCATGGAGAACTCGCAACGGATATAGGGAAGTCTACAAGTGCTAAAAATATACGGAGTCATTACATATAACATAGGATCGCAGATTATCATTTTATTTTGTCGATTACAGAATCATCTGTGCGCTGGGAAACAGCCATAGCATAAGAATTAAAAAACCTACGCAAATTTTAATCTCTAAATTCATTTGTCCTCGCCGAAAATCCAGTACTCGGTATCTCTTAATCCGTGGGCAGCATTAAGATGCATCCCAGAAATTGTTTTCTCATAATTATAGTCCGGCGTCCCGTACCGGCGGCTTTAGCGGCGCTACATTCGCACATAAATCGTGCGAAATGGGACACTTTGGCCTTAGCCCCACCGTAATAATTTCAACAGAACCCTGGCCCACTATAATCTGGGCCTAATCTGGTCGCTCTGCCCGATAATGTGGACGTTTGCGTTTAAATCCAGTCGCCGCCATCTTGTTTCGGTTTTGGCGCGAACTTTTCAGATAAAGATGGCGCCGTTTGTTGGTGTCGTGAAATGTTATTGTTCGGGTTGATTGTTTTAGGAGGAATTCCAGATTCCTTTGTTTTCGCAGTTTTGGAACTATCACAACACAACCACAACTCTTTCTGTTCAACTAAACTTTACGCTAACGTCCCTTGCGAAATAATTCTATTTCTAATTTAAGTTATCAACTTTGGTGATGAGTTTGGACTTTAAGGCTTATAAGTGGATTTAGTAACTTAGCAATTAGATAACCACAAACTTAACCGTATCACGAAGCTATATTACATCATACATGATAGATTATCTTACCCTCAAAGATATCAGCTAATAATCTCACAGACAGGGTCGTTCATCAAGACCTCGAGAGCATGTCTAATTACTGCTAAGACGTTTCAAGATAATTCCTTGTGACGAGTTGTGACGTCACATAGCGTGCCATATGCCCTTAAGTTGCACATATTAAAGGGATGAACATCGATCAAGTGGAATGTGAAGATGATGCTAATTGCTGTTTAATTGGCTCTGAAATATGTCTATATAACTACCTACAAAACCTATAGGCACTTACACATTTGTTACAATTTGCTTGCGACGCGCGCGACGTATCTATAAACTCTTCTTAAAAAAAACATAAGTATGACAAAATTTGCTAACATAAAAAAATCCTCGCATAAAACATAATTTTCACAAAATCTTTTAATATCCTTACTTTTATATTACATAAGCAAATTGTGATTATGTTAATTATAATATAATCAAAGCAAAATCCATCTAATTAAAATTTACAAAACTTTACAACTAGTAACTTAATGTTACTTAGAAAACCTTTAAAATCATAACCGAGTAAATTAATTATATTTTCCCTTAATTAACTTTTAAATTAATTTAATGGAGTTTCATCTTTTAATAAACAAAGTTGCCATGTCGTCCGCATAGCTGCGGTGTTACAGCTTTGTAACTCGGCATTCTCAGATTTTGTGCTTTAGAGATGTTTACCTACCTCTTCATTACTCAGAAGAAGTATATTCTGAATTTTGAAATTCTTAATTGCTTAAAACTTTTGCGGTTGCACATAAAATTATAAAATCACAATATCGAATTTCAAATTAGCCCCATTTTCTATTCAGTCGCACTCTCAATAGACTTTCCTCTTATGTCCTTTATATGATGTTTTATTAAAGAAACTTTTTTTGTCAATACATGTCGTATGTAGTTTCATACCAAGCTATATTAAAACATTTGCGGGTACCATGTCTTGTCCTGAAAAGTTGCCAACAAATACCGTTCCAATCCTATCTAGCATCTCCCCTCTGATTGCACCCGTCAATTACTTCTACTTGAATTTAATTTAACTAATGAAGCATAATTAAAATATACGCGTTTATTTCGAAGATGGCTGGTGGGGGGAGCAGTTGTAACTTGATAAATTCTCGGCTTCAGGCGAGCGGGGGATGTTTAGCATTTCAGCTATTATAAAGAAAATTACAGGAGATTTGATTTAATTTTCGTAAGAAGACTCGTCGTCATTGCTTTAAATGCAGTTGGTTGAACTGCGACCTTTTTCAAGATAATGTTATTAAAAATGTTCATGACAGAATATTTTTGTAACAATTCTTAAATGTACCTCTAGTTCACGCGAGAACTTCACTGTCATTTGATAGCATCTTGTATGAGAAAATATTAACGTAGCTGTTTCACTACGAATGCTACGCCGTAGCAGTGTTCTAAAGCCGAAGCTACATCACAAAGTAAGTATTGGCGGCTGCGCGCCGAATACAGAGAGCTCACTTCAAGCAAACGTCACGAAACTCTTCACAATTTGACACGCCGCCGTTTACAAGGAAATCCAAACCAATCCAAACACACTTGTAGTCGAGTGTCAACTGCGTTTGGTGCGGACGTGCAAAATGGCTTCACACAAATATATTAAATAGGTTTATTAGTATACGATGCGATTGTACTTTGTTCCTATAATATTTTGTACCAACTTAAATAAAAACTTGCTTGCATTTATGCAAGATTAATATCTCTAATCAGTAAATTTTTTATAATGTGATTTGAGTTTCTACTTAAATAAAGGCAACATTTCATTTTTGATGAAAAATTAAAACGAATGAAATTCACATATCACGTCTATTATCCCTTGCGGGATTTGAGGGTCATTCGGAAAATTGTGTATCGCCATAGTGACAGGTTGCCAGCCCATCGCCTAAAATTGCAATACACACCCTCAAGTCCCTTAGTTGCCTTTTACGACTCCCACGGGAAAGAAATGGGGTGATGCTCAGTCTCAACACCCCCAGAGCAGATATCTACCAACTCGTCATTCCCCATTTCATAATAATAGTGCTATTGTAGGTAGTAAACGTAATGTAAATACAGGGCGTAACAGAAAGGGTATATCAAGCCGAAAGGAGGTCAAAGTGGGGAAATGAGGAAAGTTGTTCAGTTTCATGAGCACCTTTCGGCTTGATATAGCCTTTCTGTTACTCCCTGTATGTTTAGGTACCTACTCCATCGAATAAAATCGGTAAGAAAACTGTGGCAGCCCTTGCCGAAAGCGGAAATAATCGAAAATAGGGCCGAGTGATCCTTCTGTACATTCTCTATTTTGTGGCTACATTGTGAAACTTAAGTTTTACAAATGTCCTTCTATTTTATTACAGAGCGTACGAGAAGAGCTAGGATGCGCCCGCGCGCGCGTCCGCGAGCTGGAGGCGCAGAACCGTGCGCTGAGCGCGTTACTGGTGCGGCAACTGCGGCCCATACCGCGCCCTTCGCCTGCCACGCCGCACACGCCTATCACGCCGCATACTCCTAGGGAACTGCAAGGTAATTTGACTAAATGTTTATAAAGAATAATTTTTTGGCTTATGCTACAACAGCGGCACACCTACTGCGAAATGTTCACCAGCATTACACGCTTTCAGAGAGTTCTACTTTCAAGTGAGAAAGAACATTTCATAATTTTTCATGCAATGATGTAGTACATACCATGAGGCTGGGCGCGATATTGCGTAGGATTTTGTAATTTTTATTGGGAATTCCCCTTTTTCACTCACTTTTATCATTTCAAAATTCCAGTACACTTGGTGGACGTGGGTTCATGCGGCTCGCTAGTGTCCTTCCGGGACTCCCCTCCCCCCGCGCCGCCAGTGCCGCAGCCGCACCCCCTCAACCAGGACGACAAGAGGCGGCACCAGATCCTG
This sequence comes from Tuta absoluta, assembly GCA_027580185.1. Taxonomy (NCBI): domain Eukaryota; kingdom Metazoa; phylum Arthropoda; class Insecta; order Lepidoptera; family Gelechiidae; genus Tuta; species Tuta absoluta. The sequence goes on from JAQAHW010000003.1 coordinate 3,598,539, forward strand.
TCGGACATCTGGACCGAGCTGAAGGGGTTGGAGGTGACGCCGGCGAACCTGGCACGGGCGCTGTCAGCCGTGGACCCGACGTTGTGGGCGCCGCCGCCTCGGCCTGCCACGTTAAGCCTTAGCATGCCGCAACCTGATCCTATCCGTGGTAAGAATCTTATTGAGAAGCGCGTAGCTTTGAGTACAAAATCAAACAATAAAAAAATCTTTCCCGGCTTCATCAATATCAAACTGTCTTTTTTAAAAACCCTTCACGGCCTACCTGACAACTGACCTATCTAATCCATTTTTGTTAATTTTCAAAGCCTGATCGACGATTTTTATGTTTCAGGTATAAGTGAAGAAAAAGTCACGGAAGAGGAAAATGGTGAGGCAGGCGAAGCGGGTGCTGAATCACCTGAAAGTGGGGCCAAAGATGAGGGCTACTCTACAATGTCCAGCGATGTTCAAGCAGACGCGTCACGGCAAAGCGACCATGCTGCCGACCGCGCCCTGCCTGACCTCAATGAAGCCTCTGATGAAACTGACAACCAAACTATCGTCTCAATAAACCCTAGAGAGTCAAGAAGACATGCAAGGCTCCTCACATCTGACGCGGACTACATATACTTTCCTATTGGAGTAGCGTTCGCAGGAGTAAGAGGCAGCTATCCACCATCCCGGCCAATCTTGCCTTTCCAACATGTTGTTAGAAGTTTTTCAGATTCACATCTGTGTTTAAAATTTGTGGCTGGAACAACATGTCATTCAAGCTGCCTAGACAGCCCTACTCCAAGTTCAGGCGTGTTAGTACTCGATTTAAATCCAGCTCCAGAAAGACCACTTAGATCAAGACCAGCAATACCGGCCTCAACTACAAGCTCTGAAAGAGTATCATGGGGAAGTACAGTAGATGAACGTGTGGCTGGCACACAATATGAAAATGACTACGTGCAACATTGGCTCGAGCTTGACGATGCGAGATCAGCACTTCAACAACGACATAGGGATCTCGCTGATTTAGAATATGACAGAGCTGAACTAGAAGATTGGAGCCTATCACTATCATGTGAGGACCTGAGAGATAGACAACAGTCACCATTTGCTGAAATCACAACACCAGGGCAAATTTCATTATCCACATTACCGAGTATTAGAGAAGATGATGCTTTAGAATTAGAAGAAGACGTAGGTGACTGTTTATGGAATGACTGTGGATTTGCGACTATTGAAATTGATGAATGTAGAATTGGGGACGACCATGACATAGTGTCTGAAAAACGCTGGGATTGTACAGGAACACATTCGCCAGGTGGTTCGTGGTCTGACGCTTCAGACGTTCCAGATAAAAGATCTAGCACAGCATTGAGTGAAGATGGCGATTGTGGTAACGTGGGTGTCGATTTCACTCGAGATTTTTATCGTCTTGTCAAATACGAAAGCACCAAAAGCTTAGCATCAAATTCTTCAAGAGGCATGCCCTCGCAGGATCATCATCTACGCATTCATGATGTGCAAGCAATAAATTCACAGGACCGTGAGCAAGCGTTACAGAATGTATTAAACTTTATTGCTGAACAACAAAAGTACTGCCGTGACAGAGAAGAGTCAGACTCACACTCTTCGCGGCCAGTATCTGAAATAAGAGAATTGCCACCTCCATATGCCTCAGCAGACTTTGATGACGACTCTGTTGGCCCTCGAAGCGAAATTTCCGAAGACCGACCAAGGCCAGATTCCTTTGGTAGCTTCTCGGAGAACGATTCATGTGAAGTCATACCAGAACGCATTAGAATTATTTACAATGAAGCAGTATCCGAGCCAAAATCTACACCAAGATTCATTGAAAGAGAAGAACCATACGCAGAATCAGAAGATTTTTATGACGAATATGCGAGAAATAATACAGAAAATGAAATAGACGAACACCATCTTCTCAAAGTACAGAGAAAGAATGAAATTAACAAAAGCATCGACATGAGTCATTTAGTCACCGATCTAGACGATCCTCCTCTAACGAAAGAAAAGGAGCGACCTTGTGATATTGAATCTAGTCGGAGCTTTGAACACAGTTCTGCTCTTAAAGAGAACACTGTTAATATTATGTTGAACTTACAAGGGCCGATAACCGATAGAGTCGAGCTCGACAATTGTTTGACAAAATCATCGAGCTTCCCTTTTGCCAATGGCGAGACTGAAATGTCCCTCGTCGAAGAGGTGTTGAGTGCTTGTAGGAGAAGCACGGGAGCTTTAGTTACCGTCCCTGAAGAAGAGGAAAGCTCGTCACCGGAGACGAGTTCCCCTCAAATGACTGAATCGAACACGACAAGCACATCTACGGCTGAAACTGTGATAGTAAGTAATAAGAATGACTCAACTCCAGTGCGAAGGGAGAAGAGTCGCATACCGATGTTGTTGGGAGGAAAGAGGCCTCCATCGTCACCAAACAAGACGCGATCAAAAATTCCTGTGGTTGAGAAAAACAGACCAAACTCGACGCAAGTGGCGCCCGTTCCTGAGACTATTATTGTAAAACAGGAGCACACGTTAAGTTTCCATGAAGCGGCAACATCTAAAGACGTAATCGAGGAACTGAATAGGTGTGTATACTTCTTTGCAACTAGGTTTGATTTCTTTTTTTTGCAGAGTTAAAACAATGAACAAATTAATTTCAGGATGATTCGCCAAAGCGAAGGAGCGAGTGCGCCGGAAAGCAAAGAAGACAGAGTAGACAGAACCCACTCACATAAAGACAGCGCGCTGTGGGGACCTTCCGGTTGGGTGCATGTTGAAAAGGACATTGATTTCAGCGATCCAAAGGTCAGGAACAATAAAAATTACATAAACATTAAGTATAATGTGCCTTGTGATGCCGGCTTAGAATAGCATCACCCTATTTCTTGCCCGTGGGAGTCGTAAGAGGTGACTAAGGGACTCGATGGTGTGTATTACAATTTTAGGCGACGGGCTGACAACCTGTCACTATGGCGATACACAATTTTTCGGATAACCCTCAAATGTTTGTCAGACGTGGCGTAAATGTCCGTTTTATGCGGCCGTTTATGCATATGTGTGTGTGTAATAGGGCTCTAGCAATCAACAACTAAGTATTGATTGATTTCTTGTCTTATCAAAATCAGATTGAAGAAACAAAGACTCATTCATTATCAACAACTCTATTATTAGATTAGGATTAAATTCCGTTCTAAAAACACTTTGTTCCTCACTTTGCAGGCCCGAGCAAATCTTTTAGACGTAATGCTGGCGTCTTCAGATTCCTCTCCATCATCATGTGGATCCTCACCAGCGGAGCCGCCACCTCCTTACTCGAGGCTCCATCGGCTACATCGATCTAGGAGACAGAAGACCGGTAAATTGACAACCTGAGAACGAATTTGAAACGGAGTCCCACAAGGGAGTTTTTGGGGACGATGTTTCAAATTCGTTTTTTGAATTTACTTCGAGTTGTACAGTCAAGAACAATTCATGAATGGCAATTCATAAGTGTTTCAATCGTTTTGTTAATCATGTTATTCTCTCGGCTGTACTTATAAAGGATCGTGTTAACGTAGTTTAGATACTTCATGTGTGTGGTTAAAACTTCATAAAAACACATTCATTGGATGTACATCTACCTAAATGTATCTTTATTTCTTGTTTTGAATGTTATTTGTACAAAGCTAGTTAATTTTATGTTGCTTTTTTATAAAGATTTTGTAATATTGTCTGAAAAGATGCATTTTCCTAGATAAGGTTTGGTTTTAGGTTTCATTTCATTAAGTTAATGCTTATTACCTTTTCGTTGTAAGCGATAAATGTTGATAAAGATTCAAAGTCAGACAAAACTAAAGATACTTACCAGACTTTTTTACTTAAATTTTCTAATATTTTATCAACATTTTTCGTCATACACAGCTTCACAAAGAAATGCAGACTGGTTCTCTTAATAGGATTGATTGCCTTGCCTTCAATTGGTCTAAAATAAGGTGGTTCTAAAAGTTCTTATTTAGTATGTTTAAAAGTCTCTAAAGTCTTTAAGTGATAGATAAAATAATGTGATAACAAATTAAAGTTTTACTATGAACAAACAGTCTGTGTTAACTTGTAGCGGCTGCTTTTTTGTATGTAAAGTGGTTTTCACGTCATGTCTGTCTGTGTGTCACGTCCAGCCACGTCACTCGTTTCCGCTCTCACTCGCACCATCTAGCCATCTCACTCTGTCGCCTCATTTTAAGTAGTAATCATTTCCGGTTGCTACACGACGCATCGTTCCAACGGATTCCAGAAAAAAATAAAGTTTTGAACGTTTCAGTTTTCAATTGCACTATTTGAATTTACTGTGTCAATCACGTCATCTAGCTACAGGCGTAAGTAATAAGTATTTAAATTAAAAATGCTATTCGGTGTTAAACCTTGAAATGGCAATGAACTTTATTGGCCAATAATTGTAAAAGCAATAAACGTTATTCTATTTAGTGAATGAAATTATAAGATCCATTAAATAAAAATATAAAACGTGACTGGAATCGTGAGCGGTGCGTCGCGTGCGATGCAACGCGCGTGAGTTCGTGAATTTATGCGTTTTTGCTGCGACCAATCAGAGAAAGGTTCGAATATCAACTGGACTTGTATGATGCACTCGCCTAAAAGATTTGAAGAAAAGATGGGTCATTTTTGTTTTTAGCTAGCTAAAGATTTCTGCAAAAGACGAAGCTCTAAAAATATGAGATCAGACAAATGTTGGTACTACACTACATCCGACTCATACGTATAAAGTTTAAAACGAGATGGTAGGCTAGGATAGCTTTGGATTATTTTGATTAATTAATTCTGACATCTTATAAAGTTTTCATGAAATTATTGAGTAAGTAAATTAAAAAAGAGTGTGTAATACTTTTTAAGTTATCGAACCTAAGCGGGTGCGGGCGGGTCGTGGCTGCGCGGGCTCACGCGTGTTGTCTCGTCCAGAGGGCGCTGTCGGGGGCACTCGCATGTAAGGTAGCCTGCCTTGCGCCTGGAGTTGTGGGTCGCCGTGTAAGGTGGTCATGGTTACCTTAACCTCGCCTTGCCGCAGCCGCCGCGCTGCGCTCCCGCGGGCTGGCCGTGCTGCGCCTGGGCCGCCAGCGACGCCCCTCCATCCTCGGTCGCGACGGATTCTTCGTGCGGTACGGCGACTGCGAGCGCGCCGCCGTCGCCACCTTCGACTTCCTCGACGACCTCTCAGGCGGCAGCGGCAGCTCCCCAGAGGCCACCAAAGACTGTACCTAAATCTAGCAATAAACCTCTGAGCGGTAAAGGATAATGTTATAAAGGAACCCTACTATCAGAGTGAAGAAACGTAAGATTTGTTTCACTTGAACTTGACGCGCGACTTCAATCACAACAAATGTATTGTTGAGCATGCGTAAACCAAATATGTTTGACAAGAATTTCGCTACTTCAGTCTGATATGTGGTATGGTTCCCTCATTGCTCTGAGCAATAAACTAAATAAACACCACGTCCCAAAATAATATATTTTTCTATGTGATAGTGGAGTGGCGGAGACTTGACTGGTTAATGTATAGTTGTCACGCTTATGCGCTGTATGACGGTAAGCCGAGTTCTGTAATTTCGTTTAGGGCGTGCTCATTTCATGCTGACGACTTGACATGCTGTTTTTGTAAAGGAAAGTTGTAGGATATAATAACAGAAACAATGTTCGTGGTGGAATGAGTAGCTTAGTTTAGCAGCGTGGATGCTACACGATCCGCAAGGCTGCAGCTTATTTTATTCCTAGACAGCTTAGAGAGACCTCTCGATACCTAATGATCGTTTTATCCTGTAGGTTGCGTAGATCACTTCTATTCTCGAAGCACCTAAAGTTAACTTCCTAGCGTTTCTAGTTTAAGGAAAAAGTGGACTTAAAGGCATTGATGTGTTGTTTTGTATAAAGTAAAAGGTTTTCTTAATTTTAAAGTGAATTTTGCTCATGTGGTTTAGTTAAGTTTCTCTGCTCGTGTTCTATGCCAAGATATCACAGATGTTGCGCTTTCAGTAAGCGTGGCTTTCCAGAAAGTTGGGGAATATTACATTATCATATCTGTCATGTGCTATATGATTGTCGAAAATTCCAAATGGTCGAGTTCGGCAAATGCGATTGGCGGATTGTATTTTGACAATCATCTAACATCCAAGATATATGATGATGTAATACCGCCCTTTATACTTATGATTTTGGTTTGCAAAGCCTTTGAACTGATTTCAGCAAGTAGCTTACGCATCTAAACCGACAACTTAGATAAGATGACGAAATAAATAGTAATAACTAAGTGATTGAAAGCTGCGGCCTCGATGTATTGTGATATTTTTGTATATACTGTAAGTCCCAGTTATTTTCATATACATTTAAATGGATTCCTTTCAAACCGATCGAAGCATTATTGTTGAATGTTAAGGTTTCTGAGTTCTCGGAGTAGAGGTCGGTTGTTAACTATAAATAAGATACCTACTACTTCTGTCGTTTACTAAACTGTGAATCAAAATGAATGTGACAGAATAATAAAATCGAAATACACACACACACAGGTATTAACTTTGATTCTTAAATTGGACTGAAAATTAAGGATATTTACATTACTTACCTACATAGTTTTCATTTAGTGGAACAGCTATGAATATTCGATTTTTGCTTCAGAAAATTAGGTGCGCGTCAAGAAAAAGCGGCAACCACTTTATTCGAACAAATTATTTCTCAATACCAATTTTCGTGTCAAAAGTTATTTATGCCTTTGTGTGTATTTCTCGAACGTAGCCTATACTTAAATTAACTTATGTAAATATCAGTCGATATATTGATTACGAATTACGTATCAGTTTAGTAACTACACGTTAACGAATAGTCAACTATAACGATAATTAAGTATAACCATATAAAAAAATCCAGTAAATCGAAGGGTACTAAAGTATGATAAAAGGATAAGTGTATATAGCCACGAAATCATTGCTAGGTATTTATTGATTTGTTTATTTGCTATAATATCGATTTGTGTATACTTAACTTAAGCACATATCATAAATTTGTATTGTTTAACGTTAACGGTCCTAAAGCGTATTTTCAAATGTAATTTTGCAGTAACAGATTACAATATCAACTTTTTAAGTCCGATTATAGAGGTAGTTTAAAAGATGAATATAAAATAATGGATGTAATAATAAATAACAACACCCAAACCAGAAACGTCGAATGTATAACGACAACTCCTTTCGTAGCATTTTGCTACGGCGTAGCTTGATAATAATAAAGAATTTTAAAATCTGATCCCACAATGATATTGATTGAACGGACATAATAACTTCATCAAACAATATAAATAAACAAATACGATATTGTAATTTGCTATTTCCAAAAGAAAAGAATCGCCTAATTTGTTTTGCCTCTCAGTATACTTTACAATGGATTGTAAAACTGGTTGTAAACCTCGATTTGTAAGTGTTAAGTGTGTACTGCATTGTTAGTAAGTATACTACAATTATAGTACTCTACAAATGTACAAACATGTGTCTTACAGCATAATATAAAACATGAAAAAATACTGACTGAAAATGTTTTTGGAGGGTAACTGAAACCCTCCGAAAACATTTTCGTTAATGGGCTGGTTTGCTCCTTGAAATATTTTCAGTTTTTAAGGTATCCTTTTAGCAATTTTTTTAATGAATATCTTAATTATTAATATAGATACTTTTTTGTACATTTGTATCGTACATGTACAGTATTGTAGATACTTTGAATAGATTGCCGGCATTGTCATGTATTGTATTATTCTTAGTTAACTTTAATTGCGGAACCAAAGTTACACGATTTTGCCACCACTCGTTAAGCTAGAACACATTGTTACTATAAGAGAACGTTCTTAATTAAGAAATGCCTTGCTAATTGACAACTTCAAATATGTTCAAATTGTTTCTGTACTTGTCCAGTAATTCGCTTCAATCAGTAAAATCATTGGTAAAAATGGTTAACAATTGATGAACTTTTTTGTTACATGGCTTCAATTACTATTTACCGAATGACTCCTAAAAGCCGACCACAACATTCAAATGGATCATGCATACATTAACAGCCACAACAACCCACTGCTGGACATGAGTCTCCCCCTATTGGGTAGTGCTCATGGATCATGATAAGTGTTAAGAGTAGACCACTATAAAATATCAGATCTTAATATTTATAGTTGCAATCTTAAAATTATTTGAATTTAATATGACGCTGTGTTATGAATAAACAAAAGCCAATTTTTAAAGTCAATTATTTTACAATTTTTACTAACACTAAGCAATAATAACTAAGTAAATATGCAATACCATGGGAAATTATTCAAATAACTGCTTTGTGTCTTGGTTCAGAACGTTCTCTTGAAGGCACGGATTTATTTGCCCGGCTTCGCTTAGAAATGGAGATTGAAGACAATAAAAGGAAGATTTATACCTATTATATGATTATAACGAGACGAAGACGACCGAACGATATCTAAAAACTAAATTATTAACTTAGTGTAGATGTAGCTACAGTATTTTGGAACTTGTAAAACGTCCCTTAAATTGTGTGTTCAGTAACTAACATTTCGTGTTTTGCAAATCGCGTTTTGCGTTTATTCTTCTCTACGCAATCAGAAATGTTTCCAAAAAAAATATTTTCTACGATAGTATTCTTTCACGAAAGATGTATATAGGGTAAAATTTTACTAGTGACGGATAGTGAAATCTCAAGACGGGCTGGTGATAAGGAACAACTTTCCCCAAGAAACATACGTCGAAATATGATATGTTGTTGCTGAACACGCAACAATATACATTCAGTAAGTTATAAAATTAAACAACTTATTTCTATTCTTCAGTTTTATCTTGTCACTTAGAATCCTCATTCGTGTGAACACATCGGCATAATTATTATTTCTCATAAAATATATCGATTATTATTGTAATAATTAAATAATCGTAGGATCCAATGTACTGTGATTGGTACTACCACTAAAGAACCACAATTGGGAGTAAATTATATAAAAAATACCATATTCCTGAATAATTGGGTGCATTTCGTTAGTTCTGTAAAACTAGGAATAACTTGGGATAGGTAGGTACTATACGCAGTACAAAACGTGTAGAGTAACACTATAATTTAATTATCTACTATTACAGATGGGTTCAAATAAAAGATTCCGTTCCCAAATACATGTTCGTTTCATTTATAATCAACCTCTGGGCATAAGAATAGATAATAATACTGGCGTATAGAAGCGAAACTCCTTTGTCTGGGCCCCAAAAGCCGCGCTTTAAATACCTACTTCCCCCCGCAGCCCGTAACGCCCCGCAATCTCCTGCGCTTTAAGTCGGGGCTGTCACGTGCCAATAATTTTATTCCAGACTAGCGACCAGTCAAGCGGTTGCGACCGCTCTGCTAACAGTTTTCCCGTGGGAACAAAATATTTACCCGTTTTAAAGTCTTACCTTACCATTTTATTGTTAATAGGTAGGTAATATATTACAGCCTACTCTTGTACTGGCTTATAAGTATGTATTTAAATACCTTACCTAACCAAACTATCTACCTACTGCGTGGTATTGACGGACGATCTAGGTTATTCTCGCTCGGCACATGGCACAAAGCACACCGCCACCACGCCGCCGCCTCCGTTTGATACCTACCTATTCGCCGCCTCGCCGATTGACCAAAATGCAATCATTTTAAAAGATTTGCGATGAATGTTAATTGTTTGTTATATCTATTCAAGGATTTCTTATCAAATGAACTTTTTGTTGCAGTCGAGCGGTGATAAGTAGGTACCTACTTACCTACGTTAAAAAACATACCTACGATACGAATGCGCTTATTTATCATTATCAGCTAACAATGACTTAGGCACCTAGGTAGTTTAAATTAGAAAATGGAAACTAGGTACCTACGTAAGTAAAAATAGGAGTTATTATCATTATCAGCTAACAATGACTTAGGCACCTAGGTAGTTTAAATTAGAAAATGGAAACTAGGTACCTACGTAAGTAAAAATAGGAGTACACACAACAATTACGTATAATAACGAATGGTAGGTACCTAGGTATTTACTATAAAACTTACCTTAGCTCATCTTTAGGCAAATTAAAAAAACTTAGATGCGGAGTCTTCCTCGCATCACTTTTGCAGCCATACACACCACAATAATTCGGCATTGCAAAATTTTTCACAAAAATGAAAATTTGACCCGCACGACGAACGTTTCCGCGGCGAAGCGCACTCCCGACTGAATTGTTCTCTAAGAGACAGCCAGACGGATTGACCTTGAGCGCGTATGGAGCGGGAGTGTCATCTCTATGTGATTTCTACTCTATGCTCTGGGTGAAATAGTTCCCGCTTAGCGGAGCTGATCACCCGTCTGCGAGCTCCGCAGACGTCCCAACCCGTCAACCTCTGAGACACAAGACATTAAAATACTTTTTTCTACTATACAGTGTGTGTTTGTATATGACTGTAGGTAAACACTTTCAGGATGTATCTAGACGTGAAACTGAACAACTTTTCCTTGTAGCATTTTTTACGAAATATGAAAAATACAAATGTTACCCCATACAAAGATTCTGATCAAGTGCTTTTTTTTATGGGAGAACAAAATTCCGTATTTCAACATTATGGTATATACACTATTTAATCAGAAAAGTTGTTCAGTTTCGCGTCTAAAACACCCTTGACATTGATGACCAGAAAGTTAACGATAATCATAACATCGAGCGCGGAGTAAATGCGGCTAAAAGCCGGCTTGTGACAGTTTTAATATGACAGTTCTATTAGATACATACATAAATCACGCCTTTATCCCTTACGTTGTAGGCAGAGCGTTAACAGCCGTAAAATGGATCTTAACACCACGTCTGACAAAAGTTTGAGGGTCAATCAGATAACTGTGTATCACTATAGTGACAGGTTGTCAGCCCCTCGCCTAAAATTGCAATACACATCTAATCCTCAAGTCCCTTAGATTAGATTCTCTTTGAATATGACCACGCATCGTCTCATGGTGCTGTTAGTGTCGAATGGTATTCCTCATAGTACGATAGTAATTGGAAAATTAAAAAGGCTATTTTGATAGTTTTGTTATTGTTGTTTGTTATTTGTTTCGATCTTTGATATTCTACTACGAAAAACTACCACTGGTAGGTAGATAAGTGTTAAAAAAACAACTAGTTAGATAGGTACTTATTTGACGATGTTTATCTATACATATCCTATCATTGTAGGTCAGTATGTTCATTATTTAGTTTCTGTTGACCTGCAATGCAATGCACGTTATCTTTCCATCATCCACCACAATGGCGGTACCATAATATGTGGGTATAATCTGTTCATCGATTGGAACTGCGACCTTGGTGTTAAATACTGCTGTTGAAAGTATATTTTCTAGCTATGAGAACAAAAAACCGGACTATCGAAGGCATGTTGGTAAGGTATCTTCACCAGTTGGACCGAGATAGAGTCCACGATGAAGAATCTCACCCACAAGCTTCGAATACCCTGGAAATTGGTGTAAAATCGTAAAAATACACATATGTATATCACGCCTATATCCCTTACGTATATCACGCCTATACTATATCCACACTATATCCCTTGAAACCTTCAATAAACGCCCGTAAAAAAGACATATACGCCACGTCTGGCAAACATTTGAGTGTCATTCCGAAAATTGAATTAGTGACAGGTTGTCACACCTTCGCCTAAAATTGCATTACACATGTAACCCTCGAGTCCCTTACTCGCCTCTTACCACACCAACGGGAAATAAATAAGGTGATGTATGCCGTGTGATGCTGGCTTAGAATAGCATCACCCCATTTCTTTCCCGTGGGAGTCGTAAGAGGTGACTAAGGGACACGAGGGAGTGTATAACTATTCTAGGCGATGGTGAATTTTTCGAATGACTCTCAAATATTTGTCAGACGTGGCGTAAATGACCGTTTTATGCGGCCGTTTACGCTATGCCTACCCCGAAAGGGATTAAAGGTGTGATATGTGTGTATTCTAAATATTGGGTGAAATTGTACTAGTGCCCGATAAAAAAAAATCAAGACGGTAATTGGTAATAAAGAACAACTTTCCTCAAGGAACATTATGTCAAATACGGAAAAGAAAATTGGACCTCCCATACAAAATTGTTGATCAGCTGATTTGAGTTACTATAAACTCAAAATATTTTTGTTCTATGTTCCTTGGGGAAAATTCTTCCTTATTTCCAGCCCGTCTTGAGATTAGCTATGTAAGTATAATTACTAATGTATTTAAACACCTATAATGATTAAAGGTAACGTTCGGTATTATCGTTACGTTGTTTGCCCGTGTATAACTACAGTCTATCAACGTCATTAGTACGATACGAGATTATTTTTTGTAAAATTGAAATTGCTGATAAATAATACAAACACAAAATAATAAATATTTCCGATAGGTACCTACAAAAAGTGCAGTGGCAGGATTAAATAAATTGTGCTTAATGCCATTCTCACCCGTGTGGTGCCAGCTTAGAATACCATCACCTCATTTGTGCCCGTGGGTGTCGTAAAAGGCGACTTAGTGATTAATTCAGGGAATGGGCAGCAGAGTTCCCTGTGAATACAACTCCTTGCAATGCGCTCGCCAATCAACCTGCCAAGCGTTGTGAGTATTGCAAACACTCCCCAATGGGAAGTTTTCTGGGGATTCTCGAGTTTCATGTAGAGGGCGGGCGCGCTGAGCTTAATTGAAATAACGTTTCTTTACACATAAACTGTACCACTTTAACAATTATTCTTTATTTTGTGTGTATTGAATTGTTCTAAATTTATTATTGGTTATGTGTTTACTTACATGAATGATACTCAATATAATAGAAAGGCGATAAGTTTATTTTGTAGTAAAACAAACTAACATAATTAATTTGTAACGAACACAGCGTGAAACGAAACCTGTGACAAAACTATGGCTGCCGCCAGCCATATTGAAACGACAAAATCTCAGTTTAGCACAGCGCCCTCTGGTTTGACATTCAGAACTATCAAGAGAACTGTCAACAGAAAAACTCCCATTGAGGTAGGCCCATGTCCAGCAGTGTACTGTCACACCTCGGACACTGGCGCTCAAATGTATGAATCAAACGCGTTGCTACGCACACAGTCTAAGCTCGCGTAGGTGAACGCGGACCATGCTTGTGTGTGTGAGACAACATGTCAGGGTTGCCGCCATTTTGCGGTCGTGAATCGGGAATGCAATGTGCGGCAGTATGAAATGACCTTCGTCGTCGCGTCCTTGCTAGCCGGTGTCTGAGCGTCCTCCGAGCGCGGGTGGGCGGCGCTTGTAGGGGGAGGCAGGGAGTGACCATACTGTACGCTAGTACTATTAATTATACTGTGGTACTGTTGTGCCTGTTGAAGTTGAAGTTATGCATTATATATATTTCTTTTTTAAATTTGCAAACTTGTCAAGCGCGGGCAGGAAAAATTTGCAAAAAAATAATTTTGCAAGATTTCAAAAATTGTATAGGTACCTAACACGGGAAATGTTTAAAATTTGGTACCTATTCAAATATTTTTTTGTTTAACTAACAAAGATGGCAAGTAGAAGTAAAAATTTATATTACGAGTGTTAAAGTATTACAAAAGATAAGCAAATATGATTTCAAGCAGTAGAATTATAAAATACTATAACGGGGTTTTTACCGCGATACTTGTTTGTTGAATTGTCCGATATTTCGGCTTAGTTATTCCGTTGTTCTGTGATCATGGCCCATGCAACTGGGCCTAAATATCGGACAATACAATAAAAACAAGTATCGCGATAAGAACCCCGTTTAAGTATGTTGAGTCATTATGTGTGACCGTGAAAATTTTAAACAGAATTATGAAACCATTACTTAATTTAGCTATCTTATAGTGTCTATAGAAAATTACGAGTAAGCATCTATTACAATTTACTACTTAGCCCATTCTAATGTGTTGTTACTCGAAGGACTATAAATTCTGATACAAAACATACTACTATTCTACAACTACGTATTTAGATAATTACGTCAAACACCTGTATAAGTAAACACTATATTTCAAATAAGTACGTGATTCTTGACACGTCCGCCCAGGTTGACTGACCTGACTAATATATTTATTGTCTTTTCTGTACCGTCGCACTTAATAAAAGACTCGATAGGATCTTATTATGTCGTGTAATACTGATTTAGAAAAGCATCACCTCATTTTTTCCCGCGGGTGTCGTAAGAGTCGACTAAGGGACTCGAGGGCTTCCTGAGTTACAATTTAAGACGACAGTGAAAACCTGTCACTACAGTGATACACGATCTGAAACGGCCCTCAAATATTTGTCAAACGTGGTGATAGCGAACGTATTTTACGGCTGTTAACGCTCTGTCTATCCCGCAAGAGATAAAGGCGTGATATGTGTAGTATGTATGTAGGATCTTAATTCGCCCTTCCACGACTATGCAAGTTGGTTCTGCAGATTTTTCTGCAGAAATTTTCTGTAGGTGACCCAAAGACAGGAAGCTTTTATCCCACTGAGTATGTTTGACTTATCTTATCTAGCCAAGCCTACACCATCCCACTGCTGGGCATAGGCCTCCCTCTTCTCCTTCCATCTAGTTCTATCCTGAGGCTCCATGTCGCAGTTCTTCGATCTATCCAGCTCGTCGCGCCATCTACGACAGGGTCTTCCATAAGTTTGGCTATCCAAAGATTTTGATTTAGCTATATCCTGTCTGCCACCGTAACCTTGCCCCGCTGCAAGCTAAACCTACATATTTCATGTAGTTTAGTTCAGTTTTTACGCTGAACTTGTAAAGGAATACGAAAGATGAAAGAATTTTTGCAAGGCAGATTAAACTGATGAGCTGAATCGAAAGCGAAACAGTTGCCGACTTATTTTGCATATACACTTTTTATCTTTGGTATTCCTTTACTAGAACAGCGTAAAAACTAAACTACATGAAATTTTGAGATTGCCCCGCTCGGATACAAGAAGCTTATCGCAGAGGACGAAACTCATACACGAGTGGTCGTAAGACACTCATGAGACCGATACCTCGCAGATTCGCACCAGTAGTCCATATGGACGCAGTTTCCTACATATTTCAAGTATTTTCTCACTTAAATAGTAACTCGACACCTCTGAGTACTGATTCGTTATCGCATTACGTGAGCAAGCGCACACGGCCACGCTGCCTCGCCGCTCGCCTGCATTGTGTCAGTAGGTATAAAGTAAGTATTATTAGTTTGATTCACAGCACAATGGGATTCCTGAATGACACACCTCTTGACCTGCGTCATAACCAGCTGAAGCTCTGCAGATAAGTCGTACAACAAATATTCAGTGTGGAGAAGCACTCAGTGGCCTTTATCTGAAAACTATAAACTACTTACTGGACAGAAACTTCGCTATAATTCAACACTTAGGGTGAGTTCTAATCGTGCATCTAAACAACTTTTCCCAAGGAGCGTAGATCGAAAAATAAAATGAAAATTTGGACCACCCATACAAAAAGGTGCTTAAAATATTTCATTTTGTATGGGAGGCCCACTATTCTTTTCATATTTCTAAGAAAAAAATAACAAGAAAAGTTGTTCAGTTTCACAAATGGAACTCGCCATATTTTCTACTGAATATAATAATAATATTATTATTGCAATCGTCAAATCTTCTTAAGCGCCGCCGTATGTTTCATCAAGACGAACTGAGTCGTCTCGTAGATTTCGTAGCAATTTAAGGGCGCGTTGCTACGAACGCTACGCCGCGTAGGACTTACGTATTTGGAGCATACCTACACTACCTACGCCTACGCAGTGGCCTGTGGTGATTTTCAATGTTGAAAAAGGGTTGAACATGGGTTATAAAACAATAATAGAATAATTAAGCTAGGCCTTGAAAACCAAGTAGGTTATATAATAAGTGAATAGAGAAGTATAAGTAAGTAAGCTGATTAGTTCCACAATAATATTTTAGAAGATACTAGGTGAAGTATTTAATAAAAGCCTTCAAGTACTTACATATTTTAAAAATACACTATTGTTTCGAACTTTATATTAAAATAAAGAGAATAAATGTACTTTTCTAATGGCAAAATAGAAGATCTAATAAAGACATTACACTGGGTAAAAAACGTATAAACAAGTTTATCAGATAAGTAAAATGCTAAAGTTTCTAGTTACAAAATTATAAAGTTAGAGAAAATAAAACTTATAATTACGAGTTATTTAAATTATTGTCAGTATGTGTGATGCTTCCGCATATTCTTGTGTGTGTCGCAGTGTCGAAAACCAGAATATGGCGAAATTGTAGACTTCCTTTTAACATCTAACAAAACAAATCCAGAAGTTCGGCCAAATTTTGGGTCGAATTTTTAAACAAGTTTAGTAATATGGCAAAACTAAGGTTCCATGGTCTGAATGCACCCTATAAGTATTCGGAGGGCTGTTCCTTACACCCTGTATATCGAATTGAGGGCAATATTATTAAAAAACAAATCCAGACGATTTTCTCTATGGTTTCACTAGCCAGACTATATTGTATATAGAATCGGATCTTGAACTTGTCCTATTTCTTCCCACCACTTATGGCACATGTTGGAAACGCTGAAGTATCCTGATGTGATCTGCAAATTAATAACATTTGTTTTTAGTTTGGTCGAATCACATTTCAGAGAGCCCTTGTGACAACTGAGATGTTCAAAAAATAAATCTATCTAATCATCTAGCCCCAAACTAAGCAAAGCTTGTACTATGGGAACTAGATAGCTGATATTAATGCTTATTTGCCTTTATTGTAAATAAATGCTTAAGTATTAAAAATAGTGACACCCAGACTAAACACTAATATTTGAAAATGACTTTACAAATATTTGTGTCTTGTGGGGATCAAACCCACGGACCTCGGCGTAATGTTAAACAAGCCTTTTGATACCGGGTTCAATCTGTGTTTATGGTTGTTGAAGGGATCCCACGGTGTCTCCAGGATCCTTTCGCTTAGACAGTTACCATTAAAAACTTTTTTCTTACAGTTTATTTTAATTTCTATCTCGTAAATTCGGTGAAATCGAACACAGGAACAAAATGTTAGACGCAAACATACAAATTGGTAGTTCAAAGAAACTTTCCATCGGTCCTTTGTAGTGGGAAGTCAGCTAGTCGGTACATACATACATACATACATAAATCACGCCTATATCCCTTACGGGGTAGGCAGAGCGTTAACGGCCGTAAAACGGAGATTAACACCACGTCTGACAAAAGTTTGAGGGTCAATCAGATGACTGTGTATCACTATAGTGACAGGTTGTCAGCCCGTCGCCTAAAATTGCAATACACACCCTCGAGTCCCTTAGTCGCCTCTTACGACACCCATTGGTAAGAAATGGGGTGATGCTATTCTAAGCCGGCATCACACGGCCAATAAATAGTTTTATTTCACGAATTTCCGTGCTCAGTATTATGCAGCGATTAAAATTTCAATTACCATACCCTAACTCCCGATTCGGTATACATTGCTGTTTTTTATACGGGCAAAATAGCAACAAACTCAACATAACCACTAGTGTATACCGAATTGGGATGTGTAGTCGCATCTTTAGTAAGTAGGTAAAGCAAAACACAGTTTGTAAGATAGTATTGTTATCGAAAACGGAATAACAAGCATGGGAAATTAGGAACAAAACACATAACCATCGGCCGTAGCGAAAACATTTTAACAAAGCGACACAGAAAAGTAGTTGTGTAGGTTTATGTTAATTTTTTCAACACAATAAGCAAATTTCTAGAAAAATATTTGATGTGTGTATCTAATTGGGCTTGGTAAAGAAGTGTTGTTGTTACATAAATTGTAATACCTACAGGTAATAGAATACACTTGTTGAATTCAGAAGGAACATTTCCAGAACTAATTCTTAGCTACTTCTGTCACTTCTTAATGAAAGTAGAAAAAACAGGGCCCCAATTCTTTCATTTTTTGCCATTGTAATGCCATCGACACTTAATACCATTGCCCTTGTGATTTTCTAGACTTTAAACTGTTGGCGGAATGCGAAACGGCCAAAACTATCTAGCTGACAATCTATTAAAACAAAACTGAGACGATTTCTAAATAGCGGAAAACGGCTCCAGGACTCGACGAAACAGACAGCTGCCATTTGCCTGTAAAAGCGATGTTTGATTAAAGCGAAACTAGATAGATAAGTCTTTTTATCGGAATTAACAGCTGTAGATTTCCTGTATCTCATATTTTTACTTTTATAAAAATGTGATAGGAATAGCTAAGATAAAGGAAAGACCACAGACCAAAGAAATCACGCAAGCTGACGTTTGGGTGCTCTGTGTGACGTAAGAGGTATGAACGCTAGAATCCCGGCCATTATACATAAATTAAATTTCTCTTTAAAATAACAATACAGCAATAATATGGATAAAATATTTAGGTAGGGTAAATAAAAAATTAAACAGTTCAAATAAAACATTTATTCAAAAATAAAATAATAATTATGTCATGTTTGCATATAGACCTCATAAAAATCACAGACAATACAATTAATTTATCGTACCTAATCTAGAAAAAAATCTAGCCTTGACTATGTACAACAGCTAACTGTCCCACTATTTTTACAACCCATAAAAATAAATAATATACTTATTAGAAGCTGAGAAATTCGTAAATAATTACTTTAGCGAATAAGGGTTCATCGGGTCTTTCGTCGACTTGGTGTCCCACAGGAAAAAAGAACACATGTCGCGTTAGTGAACTGTGTAATGTTAACCAGTTCTAGCAATAAATATTTCGGATTCAGAAATAGTTTGTAATATTGAATTTTTTAGGGACGAGATTGGGCGAAAAATCTCGCAAAATATTTTACAGCGCAAAAACGGTTGTAAGTCCCTACAACTGTTTCATAATTCAACACAATAAAAAAACGGATTTTGAAAGTTTCACTTGATATTTGGAGCGGGAAGAGGTCGCAGGAAATCTCCAAATTAACTTACAAATGAATGGACGCCTAACAATTGTTATGGATTTTAGTCCCGCCTATTATCTACAAGATATACTTTAATGTGAAGAAGTATATTTATTACTTTAAGTACCTGTAATATTGAGTGCACTGTACTGTACATTCCTATAAAAAATAATATAATACAAAACTGACAGTACTGATAGAAGTAAAGAAATATTTCAACAAAGCCAAACAAGTGCATTATGCAATCCATAATTAGCTACTTACAAAAGTATTTTATAAACTATATTATGTATTAAACTATTGATACATACCAAAACCGTTACTCAATATAAAATTATTATTTTTTTATATATAATCATCTACGAATTAAATATCTACAAATAAAATAAATAATACTAAAAATTTAAAGTAAAAAATAACAGAAATAATTATTTTCTATTTCATGTACTGAAAAACCAATTATAATATTGTAGACATTTCAATTTACTTCAATGTTATGTTCCAATAACACCTACAATGTAATTGCTTTTAAATTATTACTATGAAATATAAAAATAAAAAATAAATGACAAACAATGTTGTGACATTTTTTTATTTAAGCATGAAAATAACAAACAACAATTATTTATTATTTTGAGACATTTTTGTGTAAGAACGAAACGACGCACTTCTAAAACAAAACATACAGACATACTTCATAAGTAAAAACAAAATTTGACTAACGTCAACAAACCTCAAACTAACAAAATAAAGATTATACAGGTTGTTTAGCGAAAGAGAGTTAATATTGAGTACCAAATTTTTAAAACACATCCCGTGTTAGGTATACAATTTTTTGAAAACTTGCAAAATTTTCGAATCCTGCCCGCACTCGAAAATTTTGCAAGTTTTCAAAAAAAGAGTTAATATTGTCAGGGCGTGTTCTAGATGAGAAACTGATCTATTTTTTCGAAATGTGAAAAACATATTTGGTACTTCCATACAAATTGTGTTGCAGCTCGAGGGCTCTCTGTATTGGAGAACTAATAAATTTTACGTATTAAGAAAAATATAAAATAAAATATAATTAAGTAAAGTTCTTCAGTTTAATGTCTACGACGCGCCCTGAAAATATTTACCTTCCCGCGCCAAACATCCTGTATAAGTACACAAATCTTATTACATGTTTAAAAAGAAAACAAAGATTTTCAAATTAAATATAAATTATGTAAAATAAAAAAGGATAAATTTCTTCTTCTTACTTATGTCAACTAAAAAATCAAACAAATATATATAACACAAATGTCTTCCTTTTATAACAACTTTGTATTGTCCTGATAGCAAACCTGCTCAGGCGGGATAAAAAAATAAAAGTAAAGGCACTGCCTCGGGACTGGCCAGGTTAATCGCACGGCATGTAACTTTTCGCCACCACTATATGTAATTGATATTTGTTTCAAATTGAAGTCAAGTTTTTTCAATGGTGTCATTTAAATGCCTATAATTAACCGGACCAGTAATAAACAAACTGATATACATTTGTACGATTCTGTTTGGACTTCTGCCATTTCCTCGTATTTGAATCGGTAGTATGTAATTTAACTGCGAACATAATAAAATAAATCTCTATTTGATATTGCTACAAGGTAATAATAAAAGTAGGTAGAGTGAGTGTGGTCCTTCAATACTAGTGTCATGTACAGAAAAATCTCTAGCAGTACAACTAGATATACAGGGTGTATGGGACAGCCCTCCGAATACTGATAGGGGGGTGGGTGCATTCCGACCATGTAACAGAACAACTCCCATAAATAAATATTTCAGAACGTCAAAAAAATTGACTTCCAATAGTAAATGCAGTCTGTTGATTGTGATTTTGTATGGGAGGTATTTTTTTTTGTCGTTTCCTTACATATGTTTCTAAGGGAAAGTTTTTCGGTTTCATGGTCTGCATGCACCCTATCAGTATTCTGAGGACTGTCCCTTACACCCCGTACAGGGCATGTAAGCCATTTGACAACGTCAAATCATATGGAAAAATGTTTAAACACTGTCTAAACGCGTGGCCTACCTTTTTGAGGTAAGGCCCACAGGATTTTGGTAATATTTCACGATCCCTTCAAGGGATGAACCTGCTCAAAATACTGAACACATTTCCCTTTTTTTATATCCCAATAACCCTGTATTTACTTATTCATTTTATTCGTATAGTGCTACAACACACACTCTTCTCAGTAAACCAAGGTAAAAATAGGTACTGCTATACACTTATAAATATAAAATTATAACTAGTAAACAACTAATTAACTTGTGTCGAACAAAATATACAGAAATTCAATCTTAAATTATATACAGGCTGTTAGGAAAAGTACTGCGTTTTTGTTAAACAACGCATTTTAAAGGTATGTCGCATCGAGTTTAAAAAAATACCTTTAACCTGGGAACGCCTAGGCCTCTGTGAGCATTTAATAGATAGCGGCCCAGATGCCTTTTAAAAGGTATCATTTTTCATAGTAAAGTAAACCTTATATGCACTCCTTAGTTCCAGCATATCCTGGGTAAAATGATATAAACCATATCTCCCAATGCTTCAGGGAACTTCTTGTTTTATAATTTGCCATAAAATATCAATAGACACAGTTATTACCTTTAAAAGTTCATATAAATAAAGGGTAAACATGTACTCGAATTTATAACTTTTCAATGTGATTTTTCCATGACCTTGGGCGCATACCACTTAAGAGCTACATACCTTTTAAAAGGCATCTGGGAGTTACGGTTACGAGGATAAATATATTTTACAAAAGCTTGTTATTAAATTGTTTAACCCTAGGTCAGACATAGCGCGTCGTTACAGTCAGCTTCGCCTGCGGTTGCACCATTGTAGATCTTATTACGCGTGGCGTAGAACACACTACAAGCCGTCCTAGCTGCACTTGACTGTAACGACACGCCATGTCGCATTTTGACCTAGGGTTGAACGATTCGAAATAACGATTTTGTAAAATATGTATAATAATTATCATTTATTTTTAACACTTTTTGAACCTATAGAATGCGTGGTTTAAAGAAACGCAGTACTATTTTTAACACCTTGTATTTCCTACTTATAATTACTAGTTACTTGTTACTCAGTTCGTTGGACAAATAACACTGACATTGTTTTTACTGAATTTATTATTCTGTTTATTAACAGCTAAAGCTAACAGTGCTTTACCTTAGAAACTGATTTTTGATCTCATCAACTTGTGACTTAGTGAAATTTTACTAGTGACCGATAGCTAAAACTCAAGACGGGCTGGTGATATGGAACAACTTTCCTTAAGGAACATAGGTCGAAATAAGAAAAAATAATTTGAACCTCCCATACAAAATTGCCGATCAGCTGATTTGAGTTACTATGGAAGCTCAAACAATTTTTCTCTTATTTCGACTTACGTTACTTGGGGAAAGTTGTTGCTTATCACCAGCCCATACTTTGTTTTCAGTATCGGTCACTGGTTAAATTTCACCCTATTTAAAATAAATAAACCAAGCAGAAAGGCGTTACAAAAAAATTGTATAATTTCATGCCAATAAAATCCCATTAAATCGGTTTTCCGATAGCTACATGGTAAAGTGTACGTTAACGCCTAAGACTAAAGAAATCGAGCCTTAAAGGCACTAGTACAATAGAACATACTAATTGTTAGTTATTACATAATTAATAATTGATAGTTCTTTGTATACAAGAGTATCGTTTTTTAATTTCTCCATACTGTCGATTATATAGAAATGTTGCTCCTGTTTGGAAACTTTCCTGAATTTTGTATAAGTATACAGGGTGTAAGGGAGAGCCCTCCGAAGACTGACATGTGGTGCATTCAGACCATGAAACTGAACCACTTACAATGAGAGAATATTTTAGGCAACGTCAGAAATGCAGTCAGCTGATCTGGATTTTGTATGGAAGGTCGAATATTTTTTGTAGTTTCCTGACATACAATCCTAAGGGAAAGTTGTTCAGTTACATGGTCTGCATGCACCCTATCAGTCTTCAGAGGGCTGTCCCTTACACCCCATATATACGTAAGTAACAGCGGTCTGGTACAGCAGAGCGGGCTAATATAATATATACAGTTCAATACTTACTAAAATCTAAGCATGATTAAACTAAATATTGACTTAGAACGGTCAACAGCCCACCGTTACGTATCAACACGTAAACGGGCATGCCTTTATATCCTAGACAATTCACACAGCGCCATCTAGCCCCAACCTATTCAAAGCTTGTACTATGGGAACTAGATAGCTGATATTAATACGTATACGTACTTTTTTTGTAAACAAATACTTATTTATTTATTATACATAGAAAGCACCCAGACTAAACACAAATAACTGAAAATTACTTAAGTGCCTGCTATAAAACTTTATTTATTTATTTTATTTAGACGACGTTAATATTCTAAATAATTAAAATATTTCAGTTAAACTTATTTTATTATAATCAGATAACGTTTTTGCAAATTACAGATTGTTTTTTTTTTCAGAAGTCAATATTTAGTTCAGTCTTGCATAAAATAAAATTAACTTGTCACTGGGTGTGCATTTCAATAAATACGTTTTGTGATACTTTAAACGCTACTGGCCACACTTCTTGTGTAAAAATCCTATGTAATTTATGTTAATTTTTACAAGACACCCTGAATTGAGCCCTGAATACCAAAGATATTTTGTTTTTAAAGAAAACTTGCAAAGTTTTCTACCGCGAGTAGAAAAGAGAAAGTTAGATAATATTGCTAGTTAAAAAGAATACCTAACACGGGAAGTGTCTTAAAATTTCAATGAATGGTACTTGTCAACTTACACGCTGAATGCAGAAGTTATTACTTTATCGATTAATTGAGCGAAATGCGATCTGCGTTTTAATCGATTACTTAACGAACGCAATCAACAATTCAATTAGTGTTACCAAAAACCAATTTATTAAACAACGCCACAGTAACATCGTTATAGACGTAAACTGGTAACATGCGGTTAACCGCCGGTCAACCGTTGCAATGCACCAATTTCAAATTAAACCATGGCTCTAGATTTTTCTTCGACAATACTAATTTAAGGTTTTTATTAAAAATTTGATAAAGTTCCTTAGTTGCTTTTGAGCGGAGCCATTAAACAAACTACCTATTAAAAAAACTAGGAGAATTTTAACAAGCAGTGATATTGAGTCTTGAAACAATGGGTTTAAAATATTCGCGTTACTAAGGCGATAATTATGTAAATTGTTCTACTCAAAAAGCATGTACCAGCCGCGATGTATAATGTATTGAATACCAAATTTTTAAACACTTCTCATGTTGGGTATACAATTCATTTAAATAAAATCTATCGCAGTGAGGATTTGTACGGTCGCGTTCAAAAGTGGAGTCATAGTTAACACAAACCTCAGAAAACAAGTCGCTCGCACCCGCGGCGACACTCACACAATGACACAAATGACGTATAACATACTATAATTTGACGAACTACCATTGTATAATAGGCTGAGTAGTATTGACTATTTCACTACATGAGTCATTAGCTTCGATAGCTTGGTCAGTAGCGCGGTCAAGCTAATTCTTGACCGTTATTGTGGAGACAATGGTTCGAATCCCGACATCTTCGTTGTAGTTTTTATTTTATCAAATGAAGCAAAATTTAGTAAATTTTGAATTACATTTTAGTTGTTGCTAGATCGTTTGCGAGATAGTGCGTGTGCTAAGTGATTTTTTTAACCTAAGTTTATTTATTAAACTTCAGTGTTTATTTCTTCGAAATGCATACTAATATCAGTTTGCAGGATAGGCAGCGTATTGTTGCGCTGCAATTATCTGTGGCGCTGCATGATATTGGATTTAATTTTACTCAAATTGCTAATCAGACTGATCTGGCCGTAAGTATAGTTTTATTTCATTACAATTGTATTTTAAATATTAAAAACTCTTGACTCATAGTATGTTGGTAGCTGTGAACCGATTAGTATAAACTTTTTTATTAATAATGCTACTTTGTTTTAGTGGAAGACTGTTAAACGTTGGGTTACACGTTTTGAAGAGGAAGGTAGCGTAAAAACTCGACTCGTCTTAATAATGATTCACAGCGGAGGATGATGGTGTAACAATATGAAGAAAATGGTTCTGCCGCTGGTCCAGGCGAATTAGTAGCACAAGAAACAGGGCGTGCAACTGCCGCTAATTATGTTGATATGCTACAGGAAAGCATGCTACCGACGACGGTGCGAAATGTTTCAACTGTTTATCCTGCTAGTGAAGTTCCTCGTTTTGCATTTGTCCAGGATAAATTGTCCAGTGCAGTGCAGTGAATAATTGGTTTAGCCAGCACCCAGATATCCAAGTTATTCGTTGGCCAGCAAAATCTCCGGACTTAAATCCCATAGAGAATTTATGGGGTTTAATGGTGCAAAGGTGGGACATGCGCAATGAAAGAACTACAGAAGCTTTAGAGGCTCACTGCCTGGGAGTGTGGGAGAGTACCAGAGGAACAGATATATGCACTTATTTGGTCGAGTCTATTAAGTGTTTATTAAGTGTTGTTGAAAACAGCGGAGGTAACACCAAATACTAATTATGTAAGCGGCGATTTTTACTTAAGATTTCAATCTGACCCGATCTACCATACATTGCTGATTATCTTGTGTATTTCATTACAATATATGAATATACATACACAAAATAATCAGCAATGTATGCCGAAGCGGGCCCGATAAATCGTTGCTCACTCAACCTCTGTTTACCTGCTTACCCGCCTACTATTGCAGTAGGTATTTGTGGAGCATTACATTAGCAATTAAATTATGCTAAAACATCGATATATATTTATATAAGATTGATCATTATTAGTCAGTTATCTTAAGGCCTTGCTTCAATATCTTTTCATTACGAAAACGAGTACTTAAGCTTAAACCTTGAGATGTAGGCAAATAACTGATTTATTATTATTACAATTACTTTTACTTCCGAGGATAGTGCATCATCGTTAAACATAGAACAATAAAATATTTACTAACGAAATTATTACTTAAATAACTTTATTGAAAGATTCAATCCAAGATTTGGATGGATCATTCCTATGATCTTATAAATAATTACCTATCGATGTTTCAGCTTATGAACACTTAATATCATTTTACATAATATTGTGTTTTATCATTCAAACAAAACTATTAACTTTACATACTCGTATCTTATGGTTACCAAAAGTTCTCATTCATGTCATTATGTTATTTACATAAAGTAATACCATACCTACCAATAAAATAATTTCTTACCTTACTTTTTGTTTTATTACAATATTATAGGTTTATGTTTTTAGATATAATATTTTGATACATAATTTGCAATAAACATTTATAGATATAATACATAGATGAATATATAGAAAAATATTATATAAAATAATTATTACTGGAGAAAATATGGTAAAAACATTTAAAAAAACATTAATCAACATACAGAGATCGGATGGGAACCTGGTTCCGTTCTGATTAGAAGGTAAGAACTATTACCGCTAAGCTACGGTTGCTTGTGATCAATACGACGAAATAAAGATATGTAATCTATTGCTTTACTACAAGTGAACGAATAAGGATAACTATAATACAGTTTTAGACAAACCAGTGTGATGTATACTTAGTGTGATGTATACTTTGTGGCGAATAGGCTATCACCGAGTTATTATTTCAAAGATTACATAGATGTCGCTTATAGGTGGTAATCTGTTTAAGTTTTAATGCTACGCCTTAAGGTGGACTTTTCTACTTACAGTCGATAATCTTACGTGTGTGCGTTAGTTAGTAAGTAAGTACAGAGGATAATAACCCGTATTGCAATCTGTCACGTAGTCTAACTATGACTCCACTTATGAATCCGACCGTACCTGCGACTTTCGCTATCAGTACTAGCGAATATGCACAAAAAGGAACATTCAAGAATGGTGACAGATTTGCTATGCATATATATTTGATATGCTAGTCGACCAAGCAGAAAATTCCAATTTACATATAATAATGTGTTACGTAAATCGTTACTTTAACTCTTAACACATAATTCTGTTCAACATACATTAAAGGTATACTGGGATATATTATGCTGAAAATTAAGGCAAGAAATTCAGTCGTATGTGCCAGATGCGCCTTTTTTGTTACAGAGACAAATAGCCCGCCATTTTATTCAGAAAGGCGGCGGCCATCGCTTGATATTAACATGAGGACATGTCTTGTATGGAAATTACTTTTCTTTAACATTTTTAGAGTAAAGTCGATGTAGGAAACTCATCACATAAGTTATTTATGATCATAACTTGACATACAAAAGATTTTATTTAGCCATTTTTAGGTTGCTATTTTTTTTCTTATCAATAACGACAAACCGTATAAAAATCACACGCTTCAATAAAGGTGGAAATGATTGGTGTAACCAACCTGTAACACGTACCTTTGTAAATATCATAAAAAATTGCAACCATACATTTTTAATTTCCTACACCGACTGTTACCAGCTATTTTCTATTTACAAATTTTATCTGTTAATAATTTAGAGCCAGTCAGGCCTTCGCCTCTCTCCAAAAGAACTAAATTTTTCTTATCTGTACTTTATTGTTTCTATTAATACTATTTGTTCTATAGTGAGTTAGCTCCATATCCTGGGCTTGCTGCTGCCGGAGCTGCAGTGGTCGACCCTCGATCTGGAGTCTGATGCTGGAGGGTCCTGGGTTCTTTGTGACGCGAACAGGTTTTGTCTCGTGTTTGTATCTGTTTGTGAGCTGTATAAAAACATTGGTTTTGTTACTACGCTTAATAATATTTATTTATTTTTCAAATGTATTTTATTATTTAGAAATCTTATTTTTGATCCAGAAGAATTATGCTTGCGCATGCTTTTGTCTTCTGCGAGTGGTCCAAACACTCGTGTCACACGGACTACTACACGAATACATTCTTTGTTTGGAATGATTTCATTTGAGCAGATATGACGTTTATTACGAGCGGTAAGACAACTTGTCACAGTCTTGCGGATACGAAATCTTAGTTCTAATATTACAAAAAAAAAGTCTTAGCCTTCTGATTTTACTACATTTTTCATGCATCATGTGGTAAATGATCACATAAATATTGACGATGGTATATAGTGTAAATACCCGAAGGACAACCAGATCATTACCGCAATAATTTACTTATCACTAATGAGATGAAGTGCACTTTATGTACCCGAACTAACCCAAGACGACACACGCAATTATAAAATGATTGCCAATTCAGATAACATCATACTAGTAATTCGAAAACACGTCAAGTGGTAGGTTAAATGCATACTAATTACTAAGTTGGTATTAATAAGTACGGTTAAATTCGGTACCTATGAAAATTCATCCCTAAACCACATCACACGGATCACGTATAACGTACTACGTATCTATCTATCTATTTTATCAGAGAAACATAGAAGAGAGTATACTTAAGTATACGCTTAGTCATTTAGCTTATCACATACCTATGTGTATTCGGAGAATCCCCGTATTTTTGGAGAATTATTTCAACGTAATTAATTTGTTTATAAACATTGGTTATCTGACTTCATATTAACACTATCTGGGAAATACCGGCTTAATTATACAAAACGGAAACTTATACGTAACAAACGTATAATATGATATGTATATTCAATCATAAACTCGATACATATATTTTCGATTATCTGTTTGTGCTATCTAATGGCTGCTATTGGTCAAAAGGTACACGTCGGTATTTGGTGAAAAAACAAATGTGTGGGTCTGGCTTTGGTCATCATGACATGAGTCATACCATGATGGTAGAGTGATGATCCAAATGCTACCTACGTGATGTAGTTAGGTACACGTAGAAATATGACGAAACTTAAACGAAACAATAATTAAAAAGCACCAACAACCTGAACCTACCCATTTAGGGCATTAACTGTTAGTTCCGTGCTGCGGAGGGCACGTTAAGCCGTTGGTCCCGGTTGCTGTCTATGATTACGAAGATTGCGATCGTTAAACAACCACATCAAAGCCCTACTACAAGTAGTAGGCGGTTGAAAAACTCGTGACACCAGGGTTCGTCGGGTCGTTGGACGACTCGGTGTCTCACACGAGAAAAAAGAAGACGGGTTGATACCCGTAAATATTCTGGTGGTTCATGCAAATACTAACAAATACCAGTATAAGTTGATACTTATACTGGTATTTGTTAGTATTTGCATGAACCACCAGAATATTTTTTCCTTAAAGAGGTAGCTCGGGGTAATGGTAGAAGAAGTAAAAATCTGAGCAACCACCTTTGAATTTTTAGAAGGCCACCAAGGGTCATCGGGTCGTTCGCCGACTCGGTGTCCCACACGACCGAAGAAAAAGTGCAGATATATTCACACTTTTTGCGATTTTGGTATGTATTTTGTGAAATATAAAGGTGCTACCGAAAACCGAAGATTACGAACCAATTTTAACCATTTCCGGTGCAATAAAAAACAGAATAAAAGACAAAAAAGAAGGAAAAAAATGGCAATAGATAAACATCATAATACATATTTTATAAGTTTGTGCATTGTGCAGTTGTATTGAGGTTAGGAGGATAGACCTTTGCCAAAAGTGAAAACTATGGGTTTTCCTCATCAAAACGAATGGTTAGCCGTGCCGTGTGGTGGTGTAGAATAGCATTACCCCATTTCTTTCCCGCGGGTGTCGTAAGAGGCGACTAAGGGACTCGAGGGTTTTATTACAATTTTAAGCGACAGGCTGATAAGGCCGACAGGCGACGGCCCCTCAAATATTTGTCAGACGTGGCGATAGCGACCGTACTTTACGGCCGTTAACGCTCTGCCTACCCCGAAGGGGATAGTGGCGTGATAAGAGTATGTATAACGAATGGTTCGATTCTCGCGGGGAGCAAAGATGATATTTGTCAATTTATCTCTTTGTGAGATTTTTCCTACTTTGACCATATTGCATGGTGAATGCAACTAACTGATGGTCCATAAGAAAGATGGTTTATCAGAAACCTTATAATAAGGTAGTTTAAAAACTGTAGGTCAGCAAGTCCTTCGTCGATTCAGTGTCCCACACAATATGATGATATCTTTTCCAGTAGATAAACACTAATAACTACGAAGGCATATTGCTGCCGATTGCCACTAAACTGCTAAATGTTACATAATATGGAGATGTAGGTATAGACAACATGTCTAAGTACTAAATAGTTGAAACTTGTATCACATGTGCAAATTGGATAAAAAACAACTTTCGTTTTCAGATTTTCAGTTGATTAGAGATACAAGTATATCCATCAATAGCAGTGTAATAAATAATGCCAGTTTCTTTAGAAGTCTGTTGCATAAGCTGTTTTCACCTAGATCATGAAATTATGCAATGAGGAAAATGTTAAACAATGATTGAGAATGAAGAATAATATAACCAATGCGAATGCAAAAATAATCAACACAACACATGGGCTAAAACACTGCAGAACTTTCTAAAACTTTCTCATGATTAAGAGTAATAGGTGTACAATAAAGATCTAATTCTGACTCTTATTGCCATTTTTAGCTTGATATTATTAAGTAAGACAAAAAGTACATTTTATGATGTTCTAGTGCCTGAATGGCTGACAACCGATGTGGCATGGCGGTAGTGCAAGGGTTCTGGGTTGGATTCCCAGTGCGGCACTTACAAAGCTGATATTATCATTCTGTGAATTTGTTCTTAGTCTGGTTCAGACATTGCAGGCTAAACCACCTGATTGGCCGTAAGGAGAATGGTCAGTACTTCAGAGGGCAAATTAAGCGGTTGTCCTGGTTGCATTCTTTGATTATTTAGGCGGCTGTCATTATACAACCATATCAAACAGCCACAAGTAGTAGTAGACAGTTAAAAAGCTCTAACACCAGGGTTCATTGCGTCATTCATTGACTCTGTCGCATTGCAGTCATCAAACAAGATCCACATCATGTAATTTTTGTGTGCTAAGATATTATGTGCCAGGTCTTAATATTTATTTTTTTAGTTGGATACTACTGTAGCTAAAAGCAAATAACACTGTAATGAATGTACTTATTTTGCCAATATCAGTGACATTCTGGCATCTAAAATTATAGTTTTTGTCTGTACAACATGAAGAGTTAAAAATACCAATACCAAGCCAACCCTTGTTATGAGCCAAAAATTTATCACAAGCCAGGCAAACTACTTATTAGATTTATCAGCAGTTTGTATGAAAATGAATACCAAGAAACCAAATCATAATAAATGGGTTCTTACCTAAGCATAATTCTGAAGTTTTCCAGTTCTCGTATACTGTTTGACAGTCTGGCAAATGCATTGAATAGAGCCACAATCTCTGTCCTCTGCAGCCGTTGCATCTTGTGCCTCAACCGTAGGGTCCCTTGGGCTGGGTCTGCCTCCGGACCATCCCAGTGTCCAGAAAAAAGAATTTTCAAGGCTGTACCAAGCCCCTGAGTCTGCAACTTGCCCCATAATTTACATTTATCGCATCCAACACAGTCCATTATTCTGGTAATATTCAAAAAGTGTTCTCTGAACTCATTTTTCAATTTCGTTGCTTGACTGCTACCATTAAACATTGAAGATTCATTGAAATGGTCCGGGAATGTGTATATTACACTTAGTAAATTCTGCACAGCACTTCTGGTTTCCTCATCTTCTGAAGGATTACCAGTATAATACTCCTCTTTCTCTAAGTATGGTCCAGCTTTGGCTAGAGCCCTCATTTCTAGCAGATAGACAAAGTATAAGTTTTTTAACCAATTTGGGCTTTCGCCTCTTGTTTGTGAGGGGTCAAACCTGCGCTGGAATTCCTCTAGATTTGGACCCCATACTCCATCTGGAGGTGCAGCAAAACCAACACTCTTTTCAGACAGCAAAAATTTTGAACACAAATGTATATTGATACTTGTGTGTAAACCAGACACTGCCCTGTAAAATACTCTTTTCTCAAGACATTCATTGCTCAAATCCCTGCTCATGACAAATGGGAAGGAATCATAAGGATTGGACTTAGGGCGAAAGCAATTTTCTTGATAAATACTCCTCCAAATTCTATGTGCTGATGGACCCTTATATCCAGTGTAGCGTTCAGGGTTCAGAGACAGGTCTACATAGTCAGCATCAACATCTCTATCATCACATTCACAGAATTTTTCTAGGGCATCATCATATGCTTTCCATTTAGCGATTTCATACTGACTGGCTGCACTGATGGTCATGTTGAGGTAGCCCAGCTGAGGGTCATAGTCTGCATCGTCACCACAGCCAGGGTTGGCATCCTTCGAGTACTTTGCTGCAGGGAATTCATCTAAACGATCATGTTCGTATCCATTCGCGATGGCTGGCACACTCTCTTTGGAACATGTCTTGATATGGCAGTACTTCATCGCGCACCTGCTGTCGTCCGCCCAGAAAGGGCATTCTTTTTTTAAATTGACCTTGTAGAAACGAAAATAGTCTTTGCTCACTAAGCTCTGAAGCCGTGGGAATATCTTCACGTTATTGAAGTAGTCAATGGTGTCAACATTGCATGAACAGTCGCCTAGGGCCCCGTGCAGCGCCTCGAAGCAGGCATTGCTATCGCAAGGCTTTGTTTCGAATATTTCCGTGTCATAGCCGACTGCCTGAACTATCGCTAAGGCGAAAATCATAAACACAACACAGTAATTTTTATAAGCCATTTTGCAAGCGACCTGAGCCATGGCGTTCGCTCTGGCAAATGAGAAATTAAGTCCGCCGAGAACACGACCAACACATTTAGTATACGGGCTGTGATTCACATTAAGTGAAAGTAAAATTTAATTCGATTCTACCAAGAATAAAAGACGACGTGCGTTTAGGACCGTCCACACATCACACAGACACACTCTTTCTCTTGTTAAAAAAAATCAAACTGTCAGTTTTTTTTTAATAATTAGCTTTGGTTGCGAGTCTATCGGCTTAAAACACTGATCTCTAAAATGTAAGTACTTTTATCTACATTCGTCTCTGAATTCGAAAACAGGTTGTATAAAGACCTGCTTTAACCATTCTGCCTATAGATTTTACAGTTTAATGGAAATTACAGACGCGTAATGTCTTAATGAGAATGCTCTTACTTCGATAAAGTTGAGAAATGAAACGAAGTTTTTTTTGCCGCCATCTTCCGCCACACCTGTCAGTTGTTGCTGTATGTTGGTAGGTAGGTAATTGTGCGGTTGTTGTTCAGTTGTTATAATAGGTTGTTGTTAAGATGTTGTTCAGCTGTTGTTCAAATGTGGTTCAGTTGTTGTTTAGTTAAGGTCTTATTTAGACTTCACATCTTAACAACTGCTAAAGTAAAGAATTCAATCGTATCAAGCCTTAATGCGTCCTCGTATTGAATTTAACCTTGTATCGGGCCTTGCCATCTTGCCTTCGAGCAACACAGTCTTTTCCGTCTCGGGGGGAAGGCCGTCGTTGCTCGAAGGGTCTTGCAATCGCCGGTGCGGACGTTTGGAAAAGTGTTTAACTGAGGTTTATAGAGAGTGTTATAGTAGTTTATGCAACTGTCATATAATGGGGGTCAATAGAATGCGAGTGTCCGTTTATCACACGAGGCGTAGCCGAGTGTGATAAAAGTTTGACACGAGCATTCTATTGCCTTATTATAGCAGTTGCATACACTATTTTATCTAAACTCTCCAAAATAAAACTCAGAAACACTTTTCTAAACGTATGCACCGGCCATTGCAAGGCCCGATACAAGGTCAAATTCAATACGAGAACGTAATATGGCTTAATATGATTTTTTGAAAATTCTATAGGTACTTTAGCGGTTGTTTAGATGCGGAGTCTTAACAATAACTTAACTAAACATCTGAACAACAACTGAACAACATCTGAACAACAACTGAACAACATCTGAACAACATCGAAACAACATCGGATTAACATCGTAACAACAACTGAACAATATTTGTACAACAACTGAACAACATCTGAACAACAACTGAACAACATCTGAACAACATCGGTACAACAAATAAACAACATCTGAACAACAGCTGAACAACATCGGTACACCAACTAAACAACATCTGAACAACAACTGAACAACATCTGAACAACATCTCAACAACAAAAGAACAAAAATCTATTATAACAACTTAACAACATCCGAAAAATTACCGTACAGAACAACTGTCAGGTGCGGCGGAAGATGGCGATTTGAGTATTGGCGAAAAAAAACTTCGTTTCATTTCTCAACTTTATCGTAGTAAGAGTTTTCTCATTAACGGGCCTACTTCCATGAAGTGAGGTGAAAACGAGCTACGAGAATGCATTTTATACATATTCTAAGGAACATCACTGTCAACAAAATTTTGTTTTTTATTCTTCAAGATATGAGGAATAAGCCAGGGCAGCGCAAAATCTCATTTTATATTTAATAACGGAGAAATTAAAATTTGAAGTTACCTCTATTTTTCAGTGATGAAGCGTGGCGTAAGAGATTTCTTCCGCCAGTGCTAATCGAACTGTATTGATCTTAGTATGATTATTAATGGCAATTTCACGTTGAACCCGCCCGGGCGGCTATTTTTTGACAAAACAACTTAGTTATCAAGAAATTTAGCAAAACACTTACTGTTTCCGGCTGCTTTCCTTGGGAGTAAAAGGTTTTTGTTTTGATGTGTTTCCTCTGCTGTCAAAACTGACGTGGAATTGATCATAGATAAACGGAATATGATGCAGACGCGACACACTGTACATTTGTTCGATATTTTGACCGTGAAAAATTATTGTAGCTAGAATTTTGCCGTAAAATACCTATATCAACTATCTACAACAACGGCATTCTATCCGCTATAGATAATTTTGCCAATGTCAATACTACGTTGATTGGTACATCGAACGAAACGCAAAATATGAAACGATTAGACGTAGGTATTAAAAATATTTTTACGATCAAATAATAGGATGACGTGGTTGTTAGTGCAGATTAGTATGAAGTAGTAAGGTTCGATTTATATGCAACACTAGACGGCGACACGGCGGCACAAAAGCAGTTTTTTAACCGCGGCGGAAATTTTTAAATGTATATATGGAGCGCTGCGCACACGGTCACCACCAACTACAGTTTTAGGACAAATTATAAGAAAGCAAGTATTAGTACATTGCTGTCGAGGTATGGAAAATAAGACTTTGCTGGACGAGTATAGTTTGAAGTCCGAGCCGCAGGCGAGGACTTCAATTATACAAGTCAAGCAAAGTAATTTTCCCCGAGGCTTACATAGTGCTTTTCTCAAAAAAAGGCTAGGAAATGAAAGATTGTACTTCTTATAAAAGTTAGCTAGCGACCACAACACAACTAAACAAATAAAAATTTACAATTTTCCCACCAATTGTAATTTTTTTAAATAAATTCGCCTGTAAGGCACAGTATTACGTAATATTCTGCCATACTAAATGTTTAGTTCATTCTTTTCTTTTTTAATTCTGGACAGGCAAGGATCTTCACATCATACAGCCTCGTCTTTAGTTACCTGTTTCATACAAAATTACGTTCCGTTTCTATGAGAGTCATCGAGATAATTTTGAAATCAAATTATGTGGGTTTAGCGTATAACGAATTTATCTTAATGGACACCAGCAAAGGATCCTTACAACTTTGCTGGCGTGATCTGAAACGTGACAAACAATGTGAAACTTCGCGGTTTCTTTTTTGAAAGAAATGAACACATTTCCTAGCATGTTTGAGAAAAATAATTATGTACATGTACTTACGTACATACATACATACACATATCACGCCCATATCTCTTGAAACTTGCGTACCTAGTATACAAAAGTATTATTTATGTAGTAAAAGATTTTTGTCAGATTTCAGTTCAAGAGTGGGATCAATTGATTCGGAAGGTTTTTAGTGTTATTGGGTAGAAAGGTTCTAGAGTTGCACTGGGTCAAGATGTTCATGCTAGGGTAACACTGGGTTGAAAGGTTCTAGACTTATACCTAGCTGGAAAGTCCTAGAGTGTCACCGAACAAAATGCCAATACTAATGTTAAAATTAATTTCCAGGTAGGTACTTATCATTTCGGGAAGGTCGAGGGTATCATTATATTAAAGGTTGTGGTCACCCTGGTTCGTTGGTAACACCGAAATATACCAAACATTGTATAGGGCTATCCCTTTTCTAAAAATACCAATTTCAAGACCAAAAATTATAGGATTATCCAGATAGGAATGGATTAAAAACCTAAGTCAAACAAACAATTAGAAGCACCTTCGATTTGAATTTTTCTTATTTACTATAATAGATACCACCAAAATGTATGATAATTTTTAACTATGAAGCAATTCAACTGGTGTCGGTGATTAAAGGAAAAAGATTGTTAAAGGTGTGTCGCGACGTTTGTCACGATTTATCAAATACTTATAGCAACACCGCCCACACACAAACTGTCAAGTATATTCTCGATAGCTCTGAACATAGGCCATATACATAAAGTGATCTGTAGCTCTGAAACGTGAGAGATAACCTCTGCCTTTGTATTTATAAGTTGGAAAAGTATATAAATGATATATTTGTGGTGATAAGTGGACAGAGATATACCCTAGAGAAACAGCTCCATGAATTCAAGTAAGTGTTAAACATGAAAGGGCTTAGAATGTTAACTAGGACACGAAGATGTCGAGAGAAGAGACTAGTGTCATTGTTGGAATTGATAAAAGTAGAAAGCTCGGGTAGGCTAGACTTCTGCCCGTCTGAGAGGCTTCTGGTACGTTGATGTTCATAATACACCAAATATGGCTTTGGGGGGAGATTATGTCCTGACTCAGTTTGGGAGTCAATATCAAGTACAGAGGCCCCTGGTAGGCGAGGTATTTGTCTAGCTTGTTAGCATTTAATAGTAATCGATCATGTATGAATAGAGTCTGTGGCCACGTAGACACATGGGGCTTCTTTCCACCCGAGGAAGAGCACTGTGAAGGTGACGCAAAGTACCTTATAGGATAATAGATGTGATGATATGATTGTCACATGAAGAAGTGTGTTGAACTGTCAATGTTTATAAAGAGTAATTGGAATTAAGTATTGATGAGATTGGAAATAAGTAAAGTTAACTGAAATTGAGTTGTGACATTGCAAATGATGAAACAGTTCTAAGCCCTTTCCCCTATTGACGGAGGCGTTTGCTTGAGGCAGCGTCTCCTTGTAATTTATCTTTTACAGATGGATCCTTTAACCGTCATGCTTTGGATATCTACATAATACCTAATAATGATGACATTGAACCTGTTGAACAAGAGATATGTCAAGAAATAACTATGGTGAGCTTGCTTTCAATTCGTCACGACAAATGGTGTAGTATGCTGGGAATTTGTACCCGTTCTTTCAGTATATTGATGAATTGAAGGCAAGTTCACATATGACTTGAATTTAGGGAGCTGTTCTCGTTTCAATTTAGGACCATTGGGCTTAATTTTACACACTGAATTGAATTAATTTAACTTACAAATCTTATAGTCTCATACATAGCCGTACCTACAAAAAATTAATAAGTCAGGAATCATAATGGCCATTGTACCACTTATTAAAATTTGGTACAGAAAACCATTGAAAGTAACCAAGGAATATGTCATAGAAGCATACTGATCAATATTTATTTCCTACCAACTTCAATCACTAGGGTAGTACAAAGGTCAAATGTTAATTGAATGAAAAATTTGTGCATTGGGTAAAACTTTAAAAGCAATAAAATTTTCTGCTATTACTGACATTACATACTGATAGAAATAGCTCCACAAAGGCACTTCAGATTTGTCTATGAGATTATCAAGTCTGTACATTAATCAACTTATAAATATCTAGAACACAATGTTAAGTAGCTACCTACTCGCCTTTAAACGTTGACTTTTACATTAGTACTTTCAGCTACCTAATTAGTAAATATTTCTTGAGTTAAGTTCCTAATTTAAATTATGAATTATACACTGCATACTAATGCTGTTGTTGCAATCCTCATTGTTTGTCAATTATTCAATATCAGATAAATTCATTTAACAAGCAATATTTGTGAATCTGCCATAAGGGTAGGCCGTAATTCAAAGAAAGGAAATCATTATATCTGAATAATCTATATGATAATTACAGCAATACAGATATAATTAAATTTTAAAGGAAAATGGCTTTAACTTCACCAACTTTGAGTATTAAAACTAGAATCCAAAATATAATCAAACAGTTTATTTCTTTCAAAATAATTTATAAAATAACAATTAACATGAAAACTGCTGGGGAGACTGGTATTAAAAGGTACTTAGGTTATAAGCGTGAGCCACAAGAAAGGGACCTTTGCGTCTCATCTGGAAACATTGAGTCATACGGAAAGTTGTTTATCGCCATAGCGACGGGTTGTTGGTCCATCGCCTAGGGTTGCATTGCACACCCTCGAGTCTCTTAGTCGCCTGCGACTCCCACGGCAGAGAGGTGGGGTGGTGCTGTTCTGGTCCGGCGTAGCGTGGCTGCGGTGCAGGCGGTGGAATTGTGTGTTTGAGTGGTCGAAAGTATGATGCTTGTGTGGCAGGTTTGCTGCACTTTTGAGGAAATTTGTTTTAGGGCGGTTTGATTGTTGCCCTTTGTGGATATTTTGTTTTGTGGGATCTCCTTTGTTTCAAATTTACGCTGGGTTGGCTGGGTGGAGGCCGGAAGTTGTTGGTGATTTCTGGGCGTTATTCAGTTCCGATGCCAAGTAGTGCGGTGAGTTGTTTTCCCACTCACAGTCGAGTTTCGCATCTTTCCACTTTTTTATTTGCACATGCACTTATTTGGGAAGCTGCATATCTATTCCGGTTTGCGCGCCCGGGCGCAAAAATCAGAATTCATCTACTTATTTAGGATGTTGATATCGTGACATGAAAACCAGGGGTGCGTTCAAGGTAAAAATTTAAACTAACACACCTTGGATGGGGGTTTCGGAGATGAATGAACGAAGACTTTCAGATGTCATCACATCGGCGATTCTGGAAGTTTTTCGCTTTGTCTGTTCTTAATTTCGTAAATGTAAACTTATTAAAGTATTATTTATAGTGCAACACGGTAAATAAAAGAAATATATATCACCAAAGCACGGGTTGACTGTGCACCTGTCGAAATTACGCTTGGGGAAATTTTCTCTCGGTCGAGAGGTCGAGAAAATTTATTTGACGTCTGCGCATGAGCTGGTAGGATAGTAAGTAAAAGTAAGTAAGTATAACCACTTTATTGCACAAAATAACAATAAAATAGTCCCGATTCCACGTTTTAATCATTTTAGGTTTCTAATGCTAAAATCACTAAAATAAAATCCCTAAACTTAGAGGTTTTAAGTGTGGCTATTCCAGAAAAGCCATGTTTTGGGAAGTTTTTGATACGAATATAATTTGATTTTGACAATGCTATTTTACCAAAATTTAGTGTTGCAAATTTAAAAATATATAAAAGTGTTGCAAGAAAACAAATATTTTATACACCACGAAAAAGCATTTTTCTATTATTTGGTAAAATAATTCTTATATTTAACATGATTTAACTATAGAAACAGGCCTGTCCCTGTTGAGGCTTTGGGGGAATTTTCTTAACACACCATGCTTGGTTGATGGATTGGCGAGCGCAATACGCAATAATGCTTTAATGTTCATTTGGTGCATTTTTGTTTAAAATCGCCAAAAAGAGATGAAATTGATAGATAAACATTCGTTCAGTACCACTCTAGAACTTTCTGATCCGGTGCCACTTTAGACCTTTCCTACCCGGTGACACTCTAGGACCTCCCAACTCAATTGATCCCACTTTAGAACTCTTCTATCTGACCGAAAATCACACCAAAAAAAAAAAAACTCCAACATTGCAACCATTTCGATTTGGTTTGACAGTACAATTCTTAAACGGGACCTTTGAGTGGCCGCTAAGATTAGTAAATTTAATCTGAAACGCGATTGTACGATCTGTCATCGCAGATATATTTTCTTATGCGACGGCGATGAACGGCCTCCAGTGACAGTTTGAAGGGAAAGAAATCGTCAAAAATTGTATTTGAGAAATCATAGATGGCGTTGCTATTCACTTTGGACGATGTCAATGTAAATTATTATTTCTTGGCACGGTTATTTTACAGATAAATGAGAGTTGAAACGATAACGCAAATTATTAGACACTCCTCCTAATAGTTGTATTATTCTGCCGTTGGTAAAGCACGCGAAATAGAAATGAATTTACGCTTTGACAATTTCCTTGAAACAGCTGATAGCGTGCTTGAATGATTGCTGGCCGTGTCAGGTGGGGTTGCCGGGTCCCTAAACATAAGGCTGACCATGTTTTTTTTATGAAAGCCAAATAAAGGCCGGATAGACTGGAGATGTGAATATTTGGTCGGAATGGCTGGAAATTACTAAATTTACAGATTTCTCAGTACCTATAAAAATAAAATATGAAAATTTCAATACAGATTTTTTAAAAGGGGTCTTCATAAAATTAAAGTTTAGACTAGTTTGGTCATCATTGAATACAGAATACATAATCGTTTATTTGTTTGAAGTTTATATCATTATCAGAATCTAGTGAAATTTGTCTATAGCAACTTAAAATTTAGTAACATGTTCTTGTAAACATAGTGACATTTACTTTCATTGTTTGTAATTTTCGCAAATGTGTATTTAATAAATCAGTATAAATTTAAGGAAGTGCTATTCGTAATCAAAGAGAGTGCTACTAAAGCAAGTTTTTTAAGGTAAACAAAATCCTTTTTGTATTTTTCAAACAACATTTGCATAAATAATTATCTTTGGAAGTCAAATTACAAGTAATTAATTTAAGCCATATCGTGAATTACTAGGCGAATAAGTATGATGATGTCATAACCCAGGAGTAAGTACTGAAAGGTAAATGTCCAATTATTAAAATTGCGAATGGGGATTTGATTATTTGTAAATTTGAAATTTGTTATAAGGTAGGTAAATAATGTAAACCTCCTATCTTATGATTGATAAAATGTACATAATTAAAGTGGAGTGGGCACTCAGCATTTAACACTTAAATAAAACATGTATGCAGTGGGTTGAATTTCATAGTATACTTACACTTACAAGATGTTCTTGGCACATATAATCATTGGTGCTTAAACTTTTCCTGCGTGAGTAAACTTAAAATTTGAGCTTGATGTTGCAAAGTTTGAAAACAACACTATCCCTAGTTATATAGATGATAAAATCCACTTATTTACAAATTTACCTGAATAATACACAGACTTAATAAGCTAAAGAATAAGTTAGAAATGAAGCTTAGCATCTTCTTATTCTTTAAAGTAATTTGTGAAACTGTGCTTGGAAGTGTTTACCAGAAAAATAAGTGTCCAGCCGATCACTCATAAAACATTTTTGATTCGACTACCAGCACTGCGAATTGAATTGAATGTTGGAGTAATTATTAATAATTTCAGATTGCTGATTTATAAATCAATATTTGAATTGATGAAGTATGGAATTATTATAAGGGGAAATTATTTGTTTGTTACTGGAAGTGAATATAATTTGATAGATAATTATGGGAACTTGAATGTTGAATTACAAGCTTTTATTAAATATTTATTCATTCATGTCAATGTTGTGAGAGATAAATAAGTAGTATGTATTAGCAGTCATTTCATAGAATCACATCTTTACCAAAATATTTACTTGTACTTATTCAAATTGACATTTAATCCCATCACAAGAGATCTTCTGCCAGGAGATGCGATTAAATTAAATGTACTAAATATTGGTATTATTTCTTCCTTACTTTAAAGGCTTAAAATATACATATATATTTATAAATATATGTGTTTTCCTTGAGATATTAGGTTTTTATGCTATTAAACAGTTAATGATCAATTTGGGTACATTCCTTTTAACCAAAGATCCTCTCTTGTATGTAATCAAAGAAAATACTATCATCCTTGAGACACTAGTTAAATGCGTAGCAAGCACCTACATCTACCAGGTCAAATAAAAGTTATATTTTTACAAATTAGATTTAAAATTTTTGCTATCTTGAAAATTTTGCTTTTCTTTGACTATCTGACAATGAAGTAAAAAATATATATGTAAAGGTTGACATCCTATAAATGTAATAGAAAAAACTATAATAATAAAATATATATTTTATCAGAATTGCAGGTAACACACATCGCTCCTATATCTATTGTAGTGTAGGCAGGAAGTAAACGAAAATGAACTAAAATTCTTTATCATCGCATCTCTCAACTGTGTATCACTATGGCAACAGTTTGTCATCTCATCGGGTAAAATACCTACATGAAACCCTCGAGCCTCTTTATCGTCTCCTACGACTACGACACTCGCGGAAAAAAGTGGAGTGATGCTAAGCTTCACACGGCAAATTTTATGAGTTAAAGTTTAAATTATTACAACATCTAAATGTTTATTGTTCATCTCATTTGAATTTGGAATACCAATCAATTCAAAGAATTAAAATTAATTATCAATGAAATGGTTGCACAAATCAACACATTAATAATATACCTGATTAAATGTTTGAAAATAAAATAAGCAAATAATATTATAAATTAATAGAAGTAAATATACAAATGCGAAGCAGAACAGTTAATGTAATAAGGTTGGATCACCAAGAATATTCTTATAATATTTACTATGATATTAATTAACATTATAAATATATATATATACACATATATATATATATATATAAAATACCTGGAAATGTAAATTTGTATGAAGATATGCGATTTTAAAGTTGGTTCTTCTAACTGAGTATTGTTGCATAACAAAGTATGATGGAGTGTAAAGGTATGGATAACTACTTGCTCAGAAAAATGAGAAATGATAAATTTGAGTGTGTTTGTTGCTGCCATTGGGAGAATGGTAGATGTTCCAGTATCGTTTGGATTGGAGTTTTTCCTGTTCTAACAACAGCTTGATGGATGACCCGGTTTTTCTGGTTTAATGTAACACAACCTTATGACGTGGGTTTAGCGGATTGTTACCATTCGGTGGTTTAATAAGTTCTCTACCATGCTGGGCGTGATCGGAGTGATTGTCATTGTTTAATTCTACTCTGCGATGTGTTCATTCCTAGTAAGGGTGGTAAACTGCGGCTGCATGCACGTAAATTGCGTTGATCTCTTCGAAAACATAAAAATTGGAATATGTTGGTCT
Source organism: Tuta absoluta (assembly GCA_027580185.1). Classification (NCBI taxonomy): domain Eukaryota; kingdom Metazoa; phylum Arthropoda; class Insecta; order Lepidoptera; family Gelechiidae; genus Tuta; species Tuta absoluta. The sequence goes on from JAQAHW010000003.1 coordinate 3,641,728, forward strand.
AGATTCAATAATTAGTCCCACGCTATTAACATGCAGCTGGTCACAAATATGATTTCCGAGTTTCTCCAGTGTAAAAGTTGAGATAATGCTAATAACCATAGTCCCTAGAGTTGTTATATGTTATGAATCATTTCCACTAAAACATTATGTAACGTCAATATTGGTATCATCAACCACGCTTGAGTGTATGCACACGTTTGAATACATGGTTTACTTATTGTGTTCTCAACGTCTGATAGAAATGGTTGTATTATTGAACTAGGCGGTCATTACAGTCATTATTGCGTGTAGGCATATTTAGGTTATATTTCAGGATATCCACGTCTGTTAACAGCAAAAAAGTCAATATATTGTGCTCGTTATCGCTCGCAAATACTCGCAATGATCTAATATTATTGTGTTACCATATAAAGTCGGAACGGGAGTTAAAATTGTATGCTCACTTGATATATCGTCCAAAGTATTTATGTGTGAATAACACTAAACATTACTCGTCGGAACATGAGTGAAACATAAGTACTTGTTAAGTATTTGCGAAAGTCGTATAGTTGTGGTTATGTAGGTATATAGCTTGAACAAGGAGATAGTTGTATCTTTAGTCTGTTTTAGGCGGTGTATCAGTTGGGATATTTACGACTTTATGCGTGTTTATTTTTGTATGACATGTATCCAATTTTAATTAATTTTCCTTCCCTAAGTAAAATTTTGATGAATGGCTTATTGGTCTTTGTTTTTCGGTTGGCGAGGGTCCGTCTTTGAGTGGACGGATGCTAGAGATGAAATTTGTGACCATGATCACGATCTGGACAATGTAGACTTTGATGGTCAAGTTAGAGAGGGGATTACTGCCGATAGCGCTGGTCATAGCCCTTATGTATTATATATGCGATATGTATTCTCTTGATGGAAATGGGTAATGGGAATTTGCGTGTGTGCAATCCCGGAAATAATAACATATTTTAGGTTGGAAATACAAGGTGTCGATTATATATCAATGGACGTGGTCATAGCGGATTGGCCTGATTTTCTGGACCCTGTTACATCTATTGTCAGTTGTTTATCCATTACAGCCCCATATCCACATTTATATTTAAGGCAATAATTCGACCGTGTTCAGGGATTAGTAACCCTACGAGCGTTAAAGATCTTTGACCGATATAGTGTACTGTCATCTATCTCTCCAAAGTGTTGGAAAAAGTGTTGAGGAGAAGAGATGTTATTCTTGAATTCGGTCCGCTTCTTGAAAAGTGGAGGCGCAGGAGCGTCGGGAACTGCTTTGCTTGATCGATCTATCACGGTTGGAGGCACGAGATTGTGGGATGGGTGTTGTTTGATACTTCTTGGACTTTCTTGGCCATTTGATACTATCCACGCTTAGTTTTACTTTCTGAACTAGCATGTTATGGGGTTTATGTTCTTACACTTAAAGGGTTCCGAAGTTGTCTTTGTTTGATTGACATCGTTTCTTCAATTGCGTAATGTGTCTTTGGATCTGTGTCGTTTTTTCTTTCAAAGGTTTCTCGGCGTGTACCTCGGGGATGTATTCTGGATCGTCTGCTTTTCGTTCTCTATTGTGCGATTATTGTCAGGGGCATAAGACATTGTAATTTTCACCTATACGATGGGATCTTCATTATCATCTTTCGTGCGTGCTTAGGTTATGAAATAGATAAAGGAGTAGACATAATTTGTTCTTACTTATCTTTAATTCTCGTCGGCGGGAGTGTCGCGACGTTTGTCACGATTTATCAAATACTTATAGCAACACCGCCCACACACAAACTGTCAAGTATATTCTCGATAGCTCTGAACATAGGCCATATACATAAAGTGATCTGTAGCTCTGAAACGTGAGAGATAACCTCTGCCTTTGTATTTATAAGTTGGAAAAGTATATAAATGATATATTTGTGGTGATAAGTGGACAGAGATATACCCTAGAGAAACAGCTCCATGAATTCAAGTAAGTGTTAAACATGAAAGGGCTTAGAATGTTAACTAGGACACGAAGATGTCGAGAGAAGAGACTAGTGTCATTGTTGGAATTGATAAAAGTAGAAAGCTCGGGTAGGCTAGACTTCTGCCCGTCTGAGAGGCTTCTGGTACGTTGATGTTCATAATACACCAAATATGGCTTTGGGGGGAGATTATGTCCTGACTCAGTTTGGGAGTCAATATCAAGTACAGAGGCCCCTGGTAGGCGAGGTATTTGTCTAGCTTGTTAGCATTTAATAGTAATCGATCATGTATGAATAGAGTCTGTGGCCACGTAGACACATGGGGCTTCTTTCCACCCGAGGAAGAGCACTGTGAAGGTGACGCAAAGTACCTTATAGGATAATAGATGTGATGATATGATTGTCACATGAAGAAGTGTGTTGAACTGTCAATGTTTATAAAGAGTAATTGGAATTAAGTATTGATGAGATTGGAAATAAGTAAAGTTAACTGAAATTGAGTTGTGACATTGCAAATGATGAAACAGTTCTAAGCCCTTTCCCCTATTGACGGAGGCGTTTGCTTGAGGCAGCGTCTCCTTGTAATTTATCTTTTACAGATGGATCCTTTAACCGTCATGCTTTGGATATCTACATAATACCTAATAATGATGACATTGAACCTGTTGAACAAGAGATATGTCAAGAAATAACTATGGTGAGCTTGCTTTCAATTCGTCACGACAAGGTGTTCGAAGGTATGAAATTTTTAAGGCATGCGGCTCTGTGTTTGTCTGATGGTCAACAAATATTGTTCAAAAACTAATGAACGGTGCGAGAATGCGACCGCTATTTTATATATTACATACATACATACATAAATCACGCCTATATCCCTTACGGGGTAGGCAGAGCGTTAACGGCCGTAAAACGGATATTAACACCACGTCTGACAAAAGTTTGAGGGTCAATCAGATAGCTGTGTATCACTATAGTGACAGGTTGTCAGCCCATCGCCTAAAATTGCAATACACACCCTCGAGTCCCTTAGTCGCCTCTTACGACACCCATGAGTAAGAAATGGGGTGATGCTATTCTAGGCCGGCATCACACGGTAATATCGTATCATAATATCATACTCGAATATATAATGGCCGTCGCTAATTGGTTTTTGCTATTTATATTTTGAACTTACATCTATGTATACTGATTTATGCAATAAACGTTTCAAATTGAAATTTAACAGTATTAGTTGCGCTTAAGGTGCACGCAATGACGAAAATGACAAAGAAATATCCAAAAAAAGTTTCTTAATGTCGAAGTTCGCAAAAAAATTTACAATACCAGGATGGACAAAAACGAAACAAAAATATGTTCGCGCAAAGTGCGTAACATGATACTGACCACTTGCATTTTTAAACCTGAACTAATAAGTTGGCCTTATTTAGTTTAATGACTTTGATTCTTCTGAAATAACGTAAAACTAAAAAGTTGTAAATATGATTTGAGATGTTATGAAGATAAGTGTTTTGTGAACTGATTAAGCCCTTATTTTTAGACCAATTCTTTTCATGTACTGAAAGTGGAAGAATAACAAACAAACATACAGTACAGTTTATACAGTTCATAATTAATATGGATACTATGCGTTCAGCTAAGTCTTGGCGAATGGTTCAGCTTATTCCAAAATATGGTCCTTATGATATAATGTAGGTTAATATTCCTTCCAAGTTATAATATCAATTTTGTGAGTAGTCCACCGAGAATCGAATCCGGAACCTTAGCGCCGCAGGCAGTCGCACTACCATTAGTCGTCAAGTATTGTATCAGTACCAGTTAGACTAACATTATATGAAATGGTGACACCTCTATAATATACTCTTTGACATGACTTCCGAATTTCATTTGAATTTCGTTCCTTCCGTCGAAGTACAAGCCTTACGCTTCTGTAATTTATAGTAAATCCTAGTTTTTATAGGCAGAATGCATAAAGTAGGTCTTTATGCAACTGTTTTCGAATTCATAATTCGAACATTATGAGACGAGTGTAGATAAAAAAAATATTGTATGCAACTGCTATAATTAGCTAGAATGACCACAATTAAATAACAGTTGCATAAAACTACTAACTACCTATACAGGATTATTTTTTAGTCAGTGCGCAGCTTCAACATACGTAATGGTTATCAAATTTTAGAAAATATGTATTTATTTTTTACACCTGACTTAGAACAAAAAAATTGAAATAATCGCACTTAAACTTATCCCAGGATCGTACTTAAGTGTGGATCACCCTATTAGGTTTACAAGCTATCTTGCGGTTTGGCAACGTCGCGCGCGGCCCAGTTATACCTATCAGCTGACGGTGTTCTAGCTTCTACCTACAGCACAGGTCAATGACCAGTCCAGGTTAATGACCCCTATTGGTACCGGGGTGCGTGCGGGTGATACCTACAACAGCTAAGTACCTATCTCACAAGTACCTACACTTAAACTGCCTCCGTGGTGTAGTGGTTTGAAAGTTGGTCTCTTGATTTGATGGTCCCTGTTTCTAGTTTATGCGGAGAGACAAGATTATTTTGTTAATCACGTAGTTGGATTTTTCCCAGTTTGGTTAAGAATTAGCAGCTACTACTAGCATAAGCAAGACATGTAAATGTTTAATCCATAACGGTAACTCGGGATTGTTCAGCACCTCGAGTAACCATCTACGTGATCAACTTAAGAATGGTTTTTCTTACAGTTAACAAGAATAACCAGAAAAGATTGATACCCATTTTAAAAGATCAACATTCAAAGGTTTTTCTAATATTCTTTAAAAATAACCAGTAAAGACTTTAATGGCAACTGGAGCCGTTGCTGATAGTACCTAAAAAGCCTACACAACCTGCATACAACAGAGGTTGTGATGGTTTGACAACGTCGCGATTAGTCACCGCGTCTTACAGCGCCAGACATAGTGGCGCCAACACGGTTCAATTTTTAGAAGATTCTGACGCCGGCGGCGCGGGCGCCGCCGCCGGCACGGCGTGGCGGGAAATTCATCTGCACTGCTAGAAAGCTTTATGTACACTGATGATATGAGGTAGCTCGTATTGCGCGTGCCTGCCCTTCGATGATTTTAACCGAATTATCCTTAAAGTACAACTGTAAAATTCAGTAAAGTATGACAGTCAAAGTTGATTAGGTTACTAAAATGTTGCTACTACGTCAGTGTGAACTAACCTTGAGTGGTTATTTAGGAATAAAGATTAAAAACGGTCTACTCACACAAAAATAACAGGGTGTGATTTGATCGGGCATTCATAAAAAACATCGTATGGCCGGAAAGCGGCTATCGCGCGCCGGTCTTGTGTAGCTGAGCCTTTAAAAAGATGATTCCAATTTTCCCTCATACTTTTACGGGCTTAGGACCGTCAAAATAAAAAGTTTACCTAGAACACTAGGTAGGCAGTAGGAAGCTTAGTACAATAGTCATTTAATTAACAGTTACTTACCGTAAACTGCCCGTGATCCAACATCCAACAGCCGCTGCATAACGTTGAGGAATGTTCTTGGGTTCGGTACACGAGGGTCCACAACGCCAGCATTACGCAGTCGAGGTAAACTTTCGTCCGCGTACATTCATTGGGCTGCTCGGGTATTTTCCCCACTTAAAAAGTACGAACGCACCATTTCGTAAAACTCGCGAAACGTAAAATTCGACATCGCGAAATCAATTCGGGATCGGCGGGAAAAGTAGTGTCACACAGGTGCGCGCCCGCCCGCGACGGAATCAAAGCGAGAACTGAAACTGAATGAAGGGTGCGCTGCGCGAGCGCTGTTGCCATTTTCACGCACCCCCGATTGAAAAGTAGTGTGTCCATGATTTATTTTTTATGAGGCTGACAAAAATAAAAAATAATAAAAATAAAACATTTTTTTTTTGCCCAAAATGTCCTATTAACGATTCTGATATCATGGTATAAGTTTGCGCACTGACTAAAAAAACCCCGTTAAAAAGGTCAGTGGCTTAAAGAGAAAAGTAAATTTACAACAAATGGGTTGTTCTCATCGACCGCGTTTTTTGTACGTTCCGCTTAAAAAGTGCTGCTTCCTCTGGGACGAGCGTTATAAAATTTTACTTCAAAATACTTCAGCACTTCTCACATATGGTCAAACATTTAATTCATCAAATATGTAGTCAGTTTTTTGTAAATTTCCTGTCAAACATGCATTCTCTCACGTCCATGGCATGGTTCTTTGCTACCTTGCGCTAAATAGACTGTTATAGATCCTAAAATTACAAGTCTATGTCGTGTTAAGCTTTCTTATCTTTTAAACAATTATATTTTCTATCTTTTAGCATGTTTTTAGTTTCCACAACGGCAGAAACTTTTTTATAAACACGGATTTTTGCGTTGAAGCCCTGAATCAGCCCACAATTACCTCGCGCTACTCTCTCACTCATATATTCATGACGGTCAAAGCTATCTGTCGATTTTAATCACGAATTCGTAGCGACTAGTACCGCCGACAACGTCGTGGGGGACGCAGGCTCCACTCGCCGCTATATCTTCGATGGCGAGGGTAAGTTTCTCACATTTACGACTTTGTCCAGTACCGACCTCATTTCCATGCTAGTCGATTACCAGTTATTCAGTTATTAGGTATTATCGATATTATTTCTGAGTAATACCTTTAATATGCTTAAAATAAGAGGCGGTACTGTATTAAATTTTAACGAATAGGTTTTTATTAAACTGCAAAATAAGCTTTCGTTCTCATTTCCATGTTCTCATTTCCACGTCTTTCCATGGTTCGAGATGACAAGGAAATGAGAAAGTGACATGGAAATGAGAGAATGATTAAAATTTTGCAGTCCACAGTTGGACAAAGTTTTTAAATTATGAATATTTATTCTTAAATTAATCCAATGTCTGTTTTAATCGTAAATATGTGGAAGTACGGGTAGTTTTCATTATTACCTATTTTTATGAAATGAAAGCTTTTGTAGTTAATTTTATATGTCTTTCTACCGAATGTCTTAGAAGGAGGGTTAGAGTTTTTCGGGAGTCTGTCTGTATGTATGTATGTATTATGTATGTGTTTATGTATTATATTATGTATGTATGTGGACATGCAATTTCTTTTTCGTGGGTTACAGCCCAGAAAGGGTATATCAAGCCGAAAGGAGGTCAAAGTGGGGAAATGAGGAAAGTTGTTCAGTTTCATGAGCACCTTTCGGCTTTCTGTTACTCCTTGTATGTTTAGGTACCTACTCCATTGAATAAAATCGGTAAGAAAACTGTGGCATGTATGTATTTATGTGGACATGCAATTTCTTTTTCGTGGGTTACAGCCCAAACGGCTAGATGGTTATTGACATGTGGGGTGTCATGTGATTCGCAGCGCATCAGCGCGAGTGACATTTGTTACATTTTAAACAAGATACCGGTATGACGCGGCACTCCCACCCGCTCTCTGATATTTCACCGCCCCGCGCTCGCCCGACTTAGAAGCAGTCTGAAGTGGTCATCAACTGGTTACGCGCGCTTTGTGCTAGTTTAGAGTGCGTTGTGGTTTCGGTAGCCCTAGTTTTGGCATAAGAATAGATAATAATACTGCGTATAGAAACGAAACTCCTTTGTCTGGGCCCCAAAAGCCGCGCTTTAAATACCTACTTCCCCCCGCAGCCCGTAACGCCCCGCACTCTCCCGCGCTTTTAGTCGGGGCTGTCACGTGCCAATAATTTTATTCCAGACTAGCGGCCAGTCAAGCGGTAGCGACCGCTGCTAACAGTTTTTCCGTGGGAACAAAATATTTACCCATTTTAAAGTCTTACCTTACCATTTTATTGTTAATAGGTAGGTACAGAATTTTAAAATAGGTGCAAAACATACCTACGATACGAATGTGCTTATTTATCATTATCAGCTAACAATGACTTACGCACCTAGGTAGTTTAAATTAGAAAATGGAAACTAGGTACCTACGTAAGTAAAAATAGGAGTACACACAACAATTACGTATAATAAAGAATGGTAGGTACCTAGGTATTTACTGTAAAATCATCACTTACCTTGGCTCATCTTTAGGCAAATTAAAAAAACTTAGATGCGGAGTCTTCCTCGCATCACTTTTACAGCCATACACACCACAATAATTCGGAATTGCTAAATTTTTCACAAAAAATGAAAATCCGGCCTGCACGACGAACGTTTCCGCGGCGAAGCGCAGTTAAGCGCACTCCCGACTGAATTGTTCGCTAAGAGACAGCCAGACGGATTGACCTTGAGCGCGTCTGGAGCGGGAGTGTCATCTCTATGTGATTTCTACTCTATGGTTTTGGCACGCACATATATATACATGTAGGAGTTTTGCTTCTAAGCGGTAGCCATTATTATGTATTCTTTTTTATAAGAGACATTCTATAGAAAAAAGTGGTTCTATATCAGGTACTGCAAACCCGCAATATCTGTACGCCAATAAAAGCAGTCTATCATGCTAACCACTTTTTTCTATAGAATGTCTCTTATAGAAAAGAATACATAATAATGGCTACCGCTTAGAAGCAAAACTCCTACATGTATACATGTGCGTGCCAAAACTAGGGCTACCGAAACCACAACGCACTTTAAAGTAGTATAAAACGCGCATAACCAGTTGATGACCACTTTAAACTGCTTCCCAGTCGGCCACAAGTTACTTTAATACAAAGTGTTATAAAACTTTTCAATTTTGGCCACAAGTTACTTTAATACAAAGTATTATAAAACTGTTTGTTGCATTCTGCAGTCGGTCACTATGTAAACTTTATCAGTATCCACACCATCATGTTCGTGGGATGCTAAATAAATATTTAACTAAGTAAATAAAGCTTATTTTCTTTATATTTCCTACAAATCAAGGAGTGGAAATCTCATTTCCATGACAAAAAACAGTGGCCCTCCGTTTTTTAAATATTTATAATAGTAATATATTAATTTTCTTTTACTAAAATACGTTCTTTAAGCTCTAGCAAACATTACTGACTACTTATATATTAAAAACATTTTTAATTATTTTAATATCAAATAAAAGAAAAATTGCCACGGAATTCTCTCATTTCCATGTCCGCAAATAGTGGACATCAAATAACTCAAAAACTAGTGGTCCAAGAACCGGGCAATTTCAGTCTAGTGTTTGTAATGAGAAAAACTTTGATAACGTATATTTAATTATCCAAAAAAACTAAATTTGAAAAATGACATGGAAGTGAGAAAATTCCGTGTCATTATGAGAATGACCCAAATACATGTCAAAGTTTAAACCTATGTCGAATTCGTGTTTAATTATGATCTACCTATCTACTTCATACATTGTGATGGATTTTAGTACCCCGTTCTGCCAGAGCTCAAAGCCCTCTTTTCTGCCGTTATGTTCTTTGTACGCAAGGATTTTACAAGTACTCTTACGACGTAGGAGTACATACTAGTTCCATGGTTCTAATATGTAGCCATTTTTGGACTTTACATATTTTTTTAAATTCCAAAATTAGCTAGGCGGTAGCTTAGGGGCTACTAAGATTGATAATTTAGAGTAGGAGCACTTCTGGGCAGGTTTTTTGGGGGTTTTTTCCTGTTCAGGAGGTCCGATTAATTATACGCATGTAAACTACACGCTTTAAAAATCTAGACTTCTATTTGAAACAAATATCGTTTTCAGATGGTGGTGGCGTAAAGTTATGTGGCGGCGCGCATGCGCTCCACATACAAGTCCTGAAACGCGGTATTGAAGTTATTCCGCCGATCGCTATATATACAACTTCCAAACATATCCGGTTGGAACAGTCGTTCCCCTGGTCACAACTCCCGACCAGGCGGGTAGCTACCCTTTTCCTCACTGTCGTCACTCGGCCTACTGGCCTCATCATCACTCCTCCTAAACTGGTGACCCCGACGTGATCAACAGCGACGACGTGACGTACATCCACAACCTTCATCACCCGGAGCCAGACGTCATCATATCAGCGGCCCTTGCAGTCACATCCAGCATCATCACTGTTTCCACCTGTCATCGACGCCTCGACGACCTAGAGCCAGAAATCGCCACACCTGACTGCACCATCACGCTTCATGATCTCAACATCTCCACCGGACATCAGCGCAACTTGGACTTCTCAAACCTCAATGCATCTTGAAAGCCACATGATCTTCGGCAACCATCGCAGTACCAGAAACGGATCTACAGTACGACAAGTGCTCTATCCTCGGTCGGCACTCAGCATCGCACGGTCTACAGCAGCCACGACTGTCGACACATTCCAGCGTGCAGCCTGCTCTACCACTGCTACATGCCTGCTAGCCTCACCGCCTGACTGCACGATGAAGCAATTAACTGCCTCAAGACATCAACGGCTGAACAGCGTCTTCGACACTCCAAAATGGGGGAGTGATGTGGCGGCGCGCATGCGCTCCACATACAAGTCCTGAAACGCGGTATTGAAGTTATTCCGCCGATCGCTATGTATACAACTTCCAAACATATCCGGTTGGAACAGTCGTTCCCCTGGTCACAACTCCCGACCAGGCGGGTAGCTACCCTTTTCCTCACTGTCGTCACTCGGCCTACTGGCCTCATCATCACTCCTCCTAAAGTTACATGCCGTGTGATTAACCTGGCCAGCCCCGTGCAGTGCCTTTATTTTTACTTTTTTTACCCAAGCCGGTTTTCGATCAGGACATTACAAAATAATTTAAAATAAAAAGAAAATTGTGTGATATGTTCAATCAAAATTGTATGTATTGATGTTCATGACGTCAATAAGTGATATGATATGATAATACTATCCTACATTTCAATTTCAATTCCTACCATTCTGTTATTCGAGTTCTGCCCTTTGCATGGTTCCGCTACGGCACGGAAGAGTAAGTAATGAATGTAATGTAACCTTTTCTCTGCAGACTGTTGAATTTAATCTGCAGCTCAAACTTTTTATGTCAGTTGTCTGTCTGTCGTCCAAATCATCGTCTTCAATCACCCTTCAAGAGATTGTGCGAAATCAAAATGTGGAAACGCCATTAATAAAGAATAATAATAATATTTATTTATCACACAATGGAAATTACATTATATTTATGTCTACTGTGAGAATGACAACATAAATACAATAAATTCAAGTTACAACCATTAAAAAATCCAAAACTGTAATTCTGATGAATCAGACATTCAAATAAAAATCCAGCTCAAAGAACATCATGATCGGAACAAAACAGGCCCAAGCACAGAACAATGTAAAACTTAGTGTCAGGAACAGAAGAGTATGTACCGTATCTATCAATGAGACCTTTTTTGACAGCTGTTTAAATACGAAAAAAAAACTCCTAAAGTACTAAAACTCATCGATAGATGACGTTGAACATCTGGGAGTGTCTTGTAGCTTTGTGAAATGGGCCCTAGATATCCAACGTCATCTATCCATGATTTGTGGCGCAGTGGTAGTGCGACTGCCTGCAACGTGTGGCGGCGCGCATGCGCTTCAGAACAAGTACAGAAGTTATTCCGCCGATCGCTATATAGAGGTATACAACTACCCAACAGTCGTTGCCCACAACTCCCGTCCAGGCGGGTAGCTACCCTTTTCCTCACTGTCGTCACTCGGCCTACTGGCCTCATCATTATTCCTCCTAAACTGGTGACCCCGACGTGATCAACAGAGACGATGTAACGTAGATCCACCAACCTTCATCAACGGAGCAAGACGTTATCTCAATAGCAACCATTGCAGTCCTGTGGTGCTGTGGCACCTTCGGCAACTCTGCGGCATCATCACTGTCTACATTTGTCATCGACTCCTGGAAGAGCTGAAGCCAGCATCAGCACCTGCACAACCTACAGCAGCTGTCACTGTCACGCTCCAGTATCCTACTTGCTCGCCACAACGCCTCGCTAGACTGCAGCACCACGTAACATGACATCAACATCTCATCCGGACATCAGCGCAACTTGGACTTCCTAAACTCAACGCTTCTTCAAAGCAACTTGGTCTTGGGCAACCATTGCATTGCACTACCAGAAACGGTTATTTACAGGGATTTACATTACGACAAGTGCTCTATCCTCGGTCGGCACTCAGCATCGCACGGTCTACAGCGGCCACGACTGTCGACACATTCCAGCGTGCAGCCCGCTCTACCACTGCTACATGCCTGCTAGCCTCACCGTCTGACTGCACGATGAAGTAATCAACTGCCTCAAGACATCAACGGCTGCACAGCGTCTTCGACACTCCAAAATGGGGGAGTGATGTGGGGCACGCATGCGCTCCACTAATTAATCCTGAAATGCGGTATAAAAGTTATTCCGCCGATCGCTATTTGAACAACTTCCAAACATGTCCGGTTGGAACAGTCGTTCCCCTGGTCACAACTTCCGACCACGCGGGTAGCTACCCTGTTCCTCACTGTCGTCACTCGGCCTACTGGCCTCATCATTATTCCTCCTAAACTGGTGACCCCGACGTGATCAACAGAGACGATGTAACGTAGATCCACCAACCTTCATCAAAGGAGCAAGACGTTATCTCATTAGCAACCATTGCAGTCATGTGGTGCTGTGGCACCTTCGGCAACTCTGCGGCATCATCACTGTCTACATTTGTCATCGACTCCTGGGAGAGCTGGAGCCAGCATCAGCACCTGCACAACCTACAGCAGCTGTCATTGTCACGCTTCAGTATCCAAACTGCTCGCCACAACGCCTCGCTAGACTGCAGCACCACGTAACATGACATCAACATCTCATCCGGACAACAGCGCAACTTGGACTTTCCAAACTAACGCTTCTTCAAGGCCACTTGGTCTTCGGCAACCATTGCAGTACCAGAAACGGTTATTTACAGGGATTTACAATACGACTCTATCCTCGGTCGGCACTCAGCATCGCACGGTCTACAGCAGGCACGACTGTCGACACATTCCGGCGTGCAGCCTGCTCTACCACTGCTACATGCCGGCTAGCCTCACCGCCTGACTGCACGATGAAGTAATCAACTGTCTCAAGACATCAACGGCTGCACAGCGTCTTCGACACTCCAAAATGGGAGAGTAATCGCACGCATGCGCTCCACATACAAATCCTGAAACGCGGTATCGAAGTTATTCCGCCGATCGCTATATACCTCTACACAACTTCCAAACATGTCCGGTTGGAAGAGTCGTTCCTCTGGTCACAACTCCCGACTAGGCGGGTAGCTACCCTTTTCCTCAATGTCGTCACTCGGCCTACTTGCCTCATCATCACTCCTCCTAAGGCCGTACGCTCGCTCACGCGGTTTCACGCGCGGGACAGCCCGCGCGGGCCAGATTTGACAAAACACAAGATTGGCGCCCCGTGACGCGGCCTAGGGTCACCCGCGCCGCGGCTTCAGCAACCCGCGACATAATATAACCCGTACGAACACGACGACACTTGCCATATTACAACTACCTAGGCACTATGCGCCTTCTAAATTTGGACGGGTAATAATGGCGGCGATGTCAGACCGCCGCGCGGATCCCGCGAGACCGCGCGCGGCCTCACGCGCGGGCTGGCCCGCGCGTGAAACCGCGTAAGCGAGCGTACGGCCTAAAGACGCAAAGGTACCAGGTTCGATTCATGGGAGGTCAACAAAAGTTGATGTTTATCACTTTGTGAATTTGTTCCTAGTCTGTTTAGGACATTGCAGGCTGCATCACCTGATTTTCCGAAAGGAAAGACGTTAAGCCGTCGATCCCGGTTGCTGACTATGATTACTTAAACGATGGTCGTTAAACAACCATGTCAGAAGCGTACTCCTAGTAGTAGGCGGTTGAACTCTTCTGACACCAGGGTTCATCGGTTCGTACGGACGACTCGCAGTCGCACACGAGAAGAAGTAATTTTTTTATTTTAAACAGCTGTCAAAAAATGCCTTATTATGCGAAATTACTAATATGCCAAACGTGTTATGCCTTCTAGCAGAGTACTAGTATTTATTGGTACTGTATTATAACTAAATGATTAACTAAGTAACTAACGCGATTAAAATAAGGGAGGAAGGATGAAGGAGAAAGGAGTAGTGTAGTAGGTACCAACATACAAATGGGTAGTAGGAAGAGAAGAAGGAAAGGAGCTTCCTAGGACCCTTTAGTATCTAATTGTTTCATTGCTGTGCATAACTATATGGTTTTTTTTATTTCGTTCTTTGCAGCTAGCCAGGCTTAAGCGTACAAAGCGGTTAGAGAGAATGAAGAAGCGATACAGGGAAGAAATGGAAAACGAAGAGGACTCCAGCTCATTAACTTTAAATAATATTGTTTTTTATACTGGATTCAGCCTCTTATCAATCGCACTTACAGTGTTCGCCATTTTTGACGAGTGAGCCTGATCCTGATCCTGAAAAAATTGTAAACTGTATTGAACTAGGTACAAAATTGCTTTTTATATTTATGTAGGCGCTTACCTTGAAAGTTGGTCAGGAACCGCAGAAAAGATGAATAGATAGAAATAATTCAGTTGTGTAGTTTGAAAATTATATCATTAATTAAAAAGCATAAATTCATTATTTTTTCATAAATTCGTTTGGTTATTTTAGAGGTATAAGCACGGTATAAGTAACTAGCGGCCTGCCCAGCGGTTTCACCTGCTGCTAAACATTTTCCCGCGAAATTAAGACTTTTTTAATATAGCCTATGTTTATAAGGGATAATGTATGATTCTAATGGTGAAAAGTCTTTAAAAATCGGTCCAATAGTTTCAGAGCCTATTCAATTCAAACAAACAATCAAATCTTTCCTCTTTATAATGCAATAAGTGTAAATAATTCTATCCAACATTGATTAAAGTTAATTTCATTTCAATTTCAAGATAGTTTCCTAACTTGTTGCACTATAGTAAGCTTTTTACATAGCATATTAGTTTGTCTCTAGTAGGATAGAAGATATGTGTTAGTGTCTCCTACGCATGTTTTTTCTAAAGATCAGACAAATACATCGATACATTTCAGCGTGGCTTTTGTACATTATTTATTTATTTGATTGATTTTGTTTTCCGCGACCGATGAAAAACAATTTTTCTTATAATTTTTGAAAACTTGCTTTTTCAAGCGTGGGCAGGAATTGAAAATTTTGCATGTTTTCAAAAATTGTATACCTAACACTGGAAGTGTTTTTGGTATTAAAATTATGTCTTACGTTGGAAAAAAGATACGCCCAGAAGACACACCTTTAATGGATAGGTTAGGGTTGTTTATCATTGTTTAAAACATGCGCGGTCCTTGCCCTTGGTTTCGGGGTGGTCATCGAGGCCAAAGTACCTTAGAACATTTTATGAGTAGGTATTTTCCGCGACACCTATCACAATCCACAACAATTTATTTTCCGTTACATACTAAAAACATATATATCGTTTAGAGTGTTTGGGATGCTTAATTAGATACACATATTTTCATAATTTTTAAATGTCGTTTCTGATATATTTTGAAAAGATGTGAAAACTTCCAAAGTTAGGATTACCCTGAAAATATCCTTTGCTTATAGTAAAAAAATGATTTAGGCAGCATGGTCTTGGACCTTCCCCTGTCCTGCCTGTGGAGAGAAAACAACATTCATTCATTCATCTGTCATCAGTTTTTTTTTTAATAAACGTTATATAAGTGGAAGGCAAATGATTTTTGTTTTCAGCAGCTTAGTTGTTGGAGCTAAACTAAGGCACTTTTTTTAATTTAAAATCTCTGATTATGAAACAAAATAAAATAAAAAGTGCTTGCCTTCTATGTAATGATGCGATAAACTATCTATTAAAAATATTAAAAAAGCCTTGTTCGGAATTTGAAATGTTGTGGATTTTTACGGTACAAGAATAAGAGGTGCCTAACTAAACACTACTCGCTAATGAAAAACTTGAGAAATACGCGTACTGCAGCGAAGCGAGCTAAAGTTTGTACGCTAGAAGAGGGCGAATAGCATAAACGCAACTCGTTACGCTAATGTAAAACATCTCGAGAATAGCCCGTAGGAATTGCCTGCCAAGCGAGCTCGACTTTTCACAGTTCTAGAGAGCGAGGGGCCTAAACACTACCCCCTCCCCCCACTGGCTTAAAAATCAAATAAGAACTCCCATAACAAAAAAAGTTAATCATATCCTAAACACTATCATAACAAATTCTACTGAGGGGCAAGGTTCTACGTAAACTCAGGTGATTCACAAAAAGATAATTTGTAGTAGAAAATTTATTAATTGCCATACAATATTGTATAATATCCTCCACAAAAGCAGATCAATCGGAAATGCACAAGAGATTCAAAATACATTTAGTTACAAACAGACAGACGTTGCTCCCGATAGCTATTTACATATTGAAACATGAAACACATAGGCAATAGATCACATCGTAAAGAAATGCATATAAATTTTAACACCATTTATAATATAAATTGTAAAATGGACGTACAACCATTACAACATTGATTTAAGAAAATACTTTTATATAATTTCTACTGTCGTAATTAAAAACAGTCGCTTCTAACTTAATACTACAAAGATTAAATCAATAAATGTTTTTATAACAAGCAACTAAAATGGAGTCCAACTAAGAATGGTACCAGTAAAACGGCATAAATCGGGATAGCCGCGAGAATAGAGACACAACAGGTTCTGTGCTTTACTAACAATTCATTGTATAAAAGCTTATTCTTCCGATGTAAAATAATCAACTTTAAACACAAAATGGTTTACATAGAGAGAATAATCTTTTTAAACACTTAATTTGGTAGTGAAGTAAATAACCAGTTTTGCAGCTATACACCTGGCCATCCCAATGTAGCCCGTTTTTACACATATCTATCTCATGATATCAACATCAGCTGATAACTTGTAGATACAAAATAACATTTTGCAAAAACTAAGGTACAGTCTGTTTCTTACATTAGGTATCTTAGTAGCCTAAACACCTTAGATAAAAACATAAAAAAATGGAACTTATTTGATAAAAATGTGTTTAACAAAGTTATTATTTAAATGTCGGATTATTTCGTCGGTATTTCGATTTCGTCACATAAGATCAGACTTAGTCGTTTTAATAAATTATATATTATAATGTCGGAAAACTGAATAACTTATAATATCTCAAGAGGTGGGGGCTTACGCTAGACAAAACTATGCTTATTTTAACTTGTACATACATAAAGTGTGATGTTGCTTCAAATATACTTCTTTATTTTCATTCAAAAGTTATTTCGGCGATGATGTCTTCTCCCTAGGCGTACCTGTAACATTTTACAATGTAATGTTAATAATCATATCAAAAACGTAAAACAATATTTGAATATAAGAAAGATTTTCTATCTGAAATTTTTAACCAAAAATACTGGTACCATTAAAGAATAACAGAAATAGTAACGACAATTAGCGTGTTATGCTTGTATTCCAATAAGATTCATCGATCAGTCCTATTTATTACATTAATCGATGTACCTCTAACAGCAATTTACTACAATGTTATATTACAAAAACTTTGACAAAAACATGCATGTTATTTACAAGAAAACAAATTACATACTTACCTATCTGTAAGCACATTCATGCTATGCTTTTTATCCCCCCAAGACATGATATTTTACTGTTAAGTAACGCAAGAATTAAGTCCGAATTTATAGATTTTGAATGAAAAATAATCTTATAGATAATATTGCAAGGAAACAACCATTTGATACACACTTATTTATTGGCATCAAATAGCAAAGTAATGTAATAATCTAATATTAAAAGCATATTCACATGTATGCCTTTTTAACAGTTAGCTTGAGTCTATATTGGCACAACGATGTACAACTTTTTAGGGATGAAACACCGTCTTAACGACGACATTTACTAAATCACCTTAATATAACTGTGCTTACTAACAAAAGTTGTATGTCGTATTTCAATTATCACAATGACAACAATAATTATGAAAGTTTATATATGAGCAATATTTTTAAAGCACAATATATAGGTATTTTACCTTATCTTATTTAGGTATATCAAAAGCAAAATTTTAAAGGCATTTTACACACGTTTGTGCTATTTTTGAAAACATTTTTATAAAATATATGAACAAAAATTTAATTTTATAATATTGTTATTTCAAATAACATCAATTCTAGTTAGTCATAAAAGTTTCACATATAAATTATATTGAGATTTATACAATGAAATTCGTAAATATCACCAAAGGACAGGTTAGGTAAGTATTTATAAAAAATATAGGAGTTTCCCTTAGCATGCATCGATTGGATAAATATTGTTAATTACTAGACATTAAGAACATTTGGTTAGATTACATACTACCTATAAATAAGGTTAGCCTAACAACAGTTGGCCGACAGCTAGAAGTTCCATTCCATACTCGTAAATTAAAGGAACTCGTAACGGGTGAAATTTTAGTGAACAACTACCTCATGGAACATAGGTCGAAATATCAAAAAACAATTTGGGCCTCCCATGAAAAAATTGTTAATCAGCTGGTTAATTCACTTTGTAGGGAAGGTCCTTTTTATTTACGAATTTTCCCTGGAAAAAATTGTTGTTGAGTTACATGAACACCTTGACCTTTCGGCTTGTTAAACCTTTTTTTAAGTCCTTGTATAGCATTTATTTGGGTTTGAAACTGTTTTTTTTTCTATTTAGCGGAAAAATTACCAAATATTTAAATAAACCAAAGTCAATCGCTTAAATTTGTGGAAGTGCAATCTGAACAGTGAACTT
This sequence comes from Tuta absoluta, assembly GCA_027580185.1. NCBI lineage: Eukaryota > Metazoa > Arthropoda > Insecta > Lepidoptera > Gelechiidae > Tuta > Tuta absoluta. The sequence goes on from JAQAHW010000003.1 coordinate 3,660,390, forward strand.
AGTATGTTTTACCTTTTTAATACCATGTGGTACGTACAACGTGAAGTAGGTAGAACCAAAACAAAACCAGCAACTGTGACATTTTTGCAACAAAAACAAATACAGTGCAATAAAAGTATACGAATAAGACAGGTAAATCAAGATTTTGTTAGCCTCAATTCGGGAACAAAAATATATTAACTTACCTTGAATTAGCGCTGTCACTTTCCGTCAAATAGGTTAAGAAAAGGATTGGAGATATCTAAGTACTGCCATGTTTAAAAATGTCAATGGGTCCTTCGCCATTTCTAGTCAATGCTGTCGACATTGTCTTTATCGTCTTATTTTGACAGATAACGCGATTTTGCGTCAAATTATAAGACAAGAAATTATTTTGATACCACCTATCCTTTTCTAAACATATGCGACGGAAAGTGACAGCGCAAATTTTAGGTAAGTTAAAAGAATCTAGAATTTATTTCCCGAATTGAGGGCACTAAAGCCCCGTACAGTCCAAATTATTTTGCTTCCTATTTTAATTATTCCATTCTATAGAATAGATCATTACAATTTGCGTTACTACTGGTCCTAAATTACCGCAATATTTTTGATACTCAATGATTGATGAAATGCCTTAAAATAATTAATTTAATATGTTTTAAAACACCCTATTTGCGAATAATTTACGTTGTCTAAAATTTTAAGAGATTTTAATTTAAGGCTTGTATATTTTCGTTGTATACGTATTATACATGCTGAGAAAGCCGTGTAAGGCTGGCTTATATTAGCTTCATCTGTTTTCTTTTTCGATGATTGTCTTAGGAGTAAAAATTGTGTATCAATTTGGTAACCGTCTGTCAGCCCATCGGCTAGAATCGTAATTCACACGAGTCCCAGTCCCTGTGTATAATGACTGTCAGCCCATCGCCTAAAATCGTAATTCACACGAGTCCCAGTCCCTGTGTATAATGACTGTCAGCCCATCGCCTAAAATCGTAATTCACACGAGTCCCAGTCCCTGTGTATAATGACTGTCAGCCCATCGCCTAAAATCGTAATTCATACGAGTCCCAGTCCCTGTGTGTTAAAATTTTAGGCTATGGGCTGACCGCCTTTCTCTACTACGTTATTTTTATTACACTCTAATATCTCAAAGTCTACCAAATAAAATTTTACGGCACTTTTACGACCGCAGGGGATAGTTCCTAGATCGCAAGAGATCACGGATTGCGTTTCTGCAATACTATGAACTATATTAGTAAAAAAACGTTACAAACTAAATGTTAATCGCGCGTACGTAAAATGTTAGTCAAGCAATACATCACTAAACGTATTTAAGCAATATTTAACACTAAAATAACCTATGGCAGTAAGCAGTCAGTTGTATAATTTCATTAAATTTCAATATCTGAGAATTTAAGTAACAAAAATTGTTTGGAAGATTGAGAATGAAAAATTATTAGTTAACAAAAATCATTTAACAAAAGTACTTTGTTTTTTTGTACAAACAGATCAACAATTGTTTTGAAAAGTACATTCAGACAATGGTAACCAAAATTTTCAAGTTGTTTACTAAATAATTACTTATATTTCTATGGTTAAATGTTTTACGTAAAACAGTAAGAAATAGTAGTATTTGTTTAGTTAAACTACATTTATACATTTAGAACTGTGATGAATTTAGCTGGGACTCTACTTGGTTTTAGTCAGAAATAATTGATTTTTCGGATTTGTAATGGATGATGAATAAAATATCCACAATACAACTTGCCGTTCCTTTACAGTTACTAAAATACAGACGATTAAAAAAACTAAAGACACGTTATGTCTAAAACACAAGTAAAGCCGTAGTGACACGAAACCCACAAAACAGAAAATGAAATGAACCAGCCATGCAGGTGAACACAGCCCAGAGGCAAAGAACCAAAATAATGTGTTCATAGGTACCAGTTTTAGTGTACAAAATATTAGTAGCGAGACCTTCTGTCCATGTTTCTTATGGAGTTGGCGAGGCACAGCGCAAACAGGGCTCCGACCACCTGGAAAGTAGAAAATACACATTTGAGCTGCCATTATTTTTATTTGTAGTTCTTTAAATCCTATCCTTTAAAGTCTATTTTGGAGGACAATTGATATACCCATCAATTGTCCTCCGAAATAGACTTTTTTACTCGTTTAGGTCACAAAAGCACTATATTACAGAATGAAAGTGCTTACGTTAAAGGCACTAAAGGATAAAGTGACCACTGCCCATGATTAATTGCTTTTGTCAGTCTGTCTGGCTCGGCCAGGGTGCTCGACGCAAGTTTACAAAAAATTGCCGCAATTAACCGCCAAACCGTAATAGCGGACGCAAATACAAATAAATAGTAACATACTTTTTCTAGTAAAATTGCGATGAGCGTCTTTACCGCCGGCTGCCGGAGGACGAATATAATTCGAACCTAACTCAATGCAAGCAATACCAATGGCCACACCCACCAGCGATGTACTTATACCACTTCTGGAAGATATACTTGACTTTCTGACTGCAGCCGGCGATGTTAGCCGAGACGATAGTGCAGTTGGTTTCAAAAGCTGACTACTCAAGACACTAAAAGATAATGTGACCGTGCTTACCTCAATGCAAGCAATACCAATGGCGACACCAGCGATGGTCTTGTTCCACTTCTGGAAGATATACTCGACTTTCTGACACCAACCCCTTGCTTTGGCTGAGATGATGGTGCAGGAGGTTTCAAGAGCTGACTACTCAAGACACTAAAAAATTATGTGACCGTGCTTACCTCAACGCAACAATACCAATGGCGACACCAGCGATGGTCTTGTTCCACTTCTGGAAGATGTACTCGACTTTCTGACACCAACCCCTTGCTTTTGGCCGAAACAATGGTGCAGGAGGTTTTAAAACTCAAGATACTAAAAGATAATGTATCCGTGCTTACCTCAACGCAAGCAATACCAATGGCGACACCAGCGATGGTCTTGTTCCACTTCTGGAAGATATACTCGACGTTCTGACACCAACCCCATGTTTTTGGCCGAAGCAATGGTGCAGGAGGTTTCAAAACTCAAGACACTAAAAGATAATGTGTCCGTGCTTACCTCAACGCAAGCAATACCAATGGCGACACCAGCGATGGTCTTGTTCCACTTCTGGAAGATGTACTCGACTTTCTGACTGCAGCCGGCGCTGTTGGCCGAGACGATGGTGCAGGAGGTTCCAAGAGCCAACTTCTCAAGACACTAAAAGATAATGTGTCCGTGCTTACCTCAACGCAAGCAATACCAATGGCGACACCAGCGATGGTCTTGTTCCACTTCTGGAAGATGTACTCGACTTTCTGACTGCAGCCGGCGCTGTTGGCCGAGACGATGGTGCAGGAGGTTCCAAGGGCTGATTCGACGACAGAGGAGCCGCGGGTGCAGCAGGATGCGGGCAGGTTGGCGACGCTCACGCCGTAGTCGGATGGGCCGTTCTTGCCGCAACACTCAAGCTGGAATAGAAAGAATTAGTAAGTATATCATTATTTATTGTGTCGATAAAGTTGATATTTATCACTTTGTGAATTTGTTCCCGGTCTGGTTAGGACATTGCCGGGTGAGCCACCTGATTGTCCGAAAAGAAATGGTTCCGTGCTTCGGAGGGCACGTTAAGCCGTCGGCCCCGGGTGCTGTCTATGATTACTTAGACGGCGGTCGTTACAGAACCATGTCAGAGGCCTACTACTAGTAGTAGGCGGTTGAAAAACTCTGACACCAGGGTTCATTGTGTTATTGGACAGTGTCCCACACGAGAAGAGAAAGAGAGGGTGCCAGGTATCAGTCAGTTGATAGATTAATCGAAAAGTTTAGGTTTTTATGTAGTTAGGTTTTTAACCCGTGTCCTTCGCTATGCAGGCAGGCGTGCAGGCGCGCCCCATGGTGCCGGCGTCAGCCATTTTTGCTGCAAGCCACATCCCCGGTTTGCTCGCAATAAGAGTTTTTGTTGGTGTAAGTCAGTGTGACTTATTTAAACGCATCAATTTTTTATTTATTTTTATTAATGATGGGTTTGCTCTTAACTCTAGTCTAGGTCATAGGACAGAGACAGAGTCTAAGATGGAACGAGCTCACCCAGAAGAAGCCTGTTCACTCTTACTTTGAAGAGATCAGGGTTGTATGCGTTTGGAAACACAGACGCAGGTAGTGAGTTCCACTCTTTAGCAGTGCGCATTATAAGTGATGACTGGAAGCGCTTAGTCCGATGGAATGGCAACCAGGCTACAAAATCACCTGCAGCTGGATGTTGTTGAAGACCTGCTCGGCGGCCCTCCTGTCGGCGTCGCTCGGGCTGGAGCGTTGGTCGAACAGCTTGTTCACGGAGCCGGTCAGCGCGCTCTGGATCGAGTCAGCGTAAGTGAACATCAGCACAGCGACCACCACTTGCACGATGATGATCACCAGCAGGAAGATGGCGTACTGTGGAATGGAAAGGTAGTTATAGCATTACGTTTTATATTTTGAAATAAAGTTTTCTACTTTAAAATGGTTTATACAGGTAGGAGTTCAAAACGTCGTTTAATATAGTGACAAGCATAATACGCGGCAATATTTGGGCAAAATGGCCAAAAATGGACGACAATCCTAGGTTTGTCTCCACGTCAGTGTTTGCAGAGAGATCTCTCTACGATGAATTTTTTTATATTTCCTTTATCCATGCCACATAGCAGAGATGTCGCGCGCGAAGCCTGGTAGCGACTAGAGACGTCTTTGCGATAATACCGCGTGTCAAGGTGGGCTAAAGTAACTCACTCCATTGTTGCCACTAGCGTACATTTCTCAAAAAAATGTGCTTAATGTACTTTTTTATCTCAATGTACGCTTTTGCTGGCGTATGTGTCTTTTAGGATGTCAGTTGCGGCAACACTGACCTGCAGTCATCACTTGTGACGATGACAGGCTTGTTTTTGCTTGTTTTGAGGGTGTGTGCATGTTTTAAATAAAATGGCAGAATTTCTGATATGGAGACATTGTTATTTAGTTTATGTCCAATCTTTTTATTATTGTATCTTTATACTGAACAAAAGGGAACTAAAGATCGTACGCACGACAGGAACAATAAATACATACTTTAGCATTATTAAAGCATAAAACAAACAAAGCGCTTAATATCGCAAGCGTATCGATAACAGACATTTTGCATATCACCCGTACCTACAGCCATTTGCTTTGTTTGTTGGCAATGGCGAGGTATGCCTGAAAGGAATTTATTCCTGGAACATTGATTGTTGTATCGGAAATTCAGAGAACAAAGAAAGACTTTTTTTAAACCGAATCAGAAAAGTACGGTTGTTTGAGTGGAGAGTAGTAGAGACAAATAGAGTTCTTATTCTTAAATATTTTGAAAGTAAAGTTAAGACTATGTAGGTATGTAAATAGGAAATTATTTCTGTTTATCACAGAAGGGACTCTACGCTATTGACTAGAGCGCAACATTGAATCGCAATAACAAACATGGCGGAGGCTAGCTTTCTTGCTTTTAATTAGACTATACTTAAAGCTTATGTTTTTGAAGTAAAGTTAAGATTATGTAGGTAAGTAGATAGGTAATTATTTCTGTTTATCATAGAAGGGACTATACGCTATTGACTATAGCGCAACAATGAATCGCAAGAACAAACATGGCGGCGGCCAGCTTTCTAGCTTTTTATTTGACAATACTTAAAGGCCTAAAATGTTTCTAAAGTAAAGTTAAGATTATGTCGGTATGTAGATAGTAAATTATTTCTATTTATCACAGAAGGTACTATACACTATTGACTAGAGCGCAACATTAAATGGCAAGAACAAACATGGCGGCGGTCGCGGTCAGCTTTCTAGCTTTCCTGCGCGTGCGCTGGTGTACGTGTTTTGTAGAATCAATTCGGCCTTTGCGAAGCGAAACTTCGACACCGGTTTCACCTTTGTCGTAGGTTTTACTATTGCTTTTGAAAGTCGGTGTTGTAAGTAGAATGTGTAAGTTATAATAAGTATGCAGTTTGACCTCTTTAGATAAAAACAATATCGTAAATAACTCCATCATATTGTTTATAGTATAATTCACAAAGGACAGAAAAAGGTTTCATATACATACCTACATGTATATATATACCTACATCATAATTTTAAGAAAGCACTTAAAATCAAGAAGTGACTTTTTATGGCAGCCTTTCGGTGAAACAAAGAATTCGAATATACTAAGGGATGAATACAGGGAATGCACAGCAGCGTTACTGATGCCTATAGCACAGTATAATTAATAGTACTAGCGTACAGTATGGTCACTCCCTGCCTCCCCCTACAAGCGCCGCCCACCCGCGCTCGGAGGACGCTCAGACACCGGCTAGCAAGGATGCGTGAACGAAGGTCATTTCATACTGCCGCACATTGCATTCCCGATTCGCGAACGCAAAATGGCGGCAACCCTGACATGTTGTCTCACACACACAAGCATGGTCCGCGTTCACCTACGCGAGCTTAGACTGTATGCGTAGCAACGCGTTTCTTTCATACATTTGAGCGTCAGTGTCCGAGGTGTGCCTATAGTGACGGATAGCTATGTCCAGCTAGCTGATGATGATGATTATGATGATGATGATAAATATAAATGTACTTACAGTGACAACCATGCAGTGGCTCTCCCTGATAGCGCCGCAGCATCCGAAGAAGGCGATGACGAACATGACGGCGCCGATGATGATGAACAGCCAGGGTGCGACCGACAGGTGCCCTTGCTTCTGCAGCTCCGACGTGATGACGGTCCAGTTCATCAGCACCGCCACGCCGATGCCGACCATCACCAGGCCGAACAGCTGTGGAGAAAGTCATTATTAGTAACGAAGTAAGATAAATACTTGAACATAAACAGTGTTTTATTCATTGAGTTCTGTGGTTTGGTTTTGTTCCGGCCGTAGAGTAATAGGAATAAATTCTTATTGAGGAGTCATATCACGAAGGGTCTTCTGTATCGGACTTGGAATAAGGCGGGTCTACCACTTTTCGTAACAGTGCGTAACGAATGCGTCTGTCAAATCGTTTTACAGATGCATCAAGTTGTTTGACAGATGCATCCGTAAACGCACCGTAGCCGTATGAAATAAAAAGATCAGAATTCACAATTTCCTTTTGTCTGACAAACGCATGCGTTACGGTGTGTTCAAATACGCAGAGCTGCCTTAAGTAGGTACTTTTGATCTTAAGTGTCTTTTTTTTAAGTTATCGTTCTATCAACGACGAATCCATACGTTATCATTATCACTAACAGTTTTTGAACAAGTGCCTTCATTGGATTTTTTTTTGTAACGCTTTGAGGAGCCAAATTGATTCAATAAGGTCAATCAAATCACCACTTTATCTACATATTCATGCCCATGTTACTAAGGTGTTTTCAGCGGAAGGTTACTACTGAAAAATCAGGGCATTAAACTAAAGCTGGTGCTAAATTTACCACAAACGCCGGAAAGTGTGTCAACAGGTGACTGACTAGTGGTATTTTTGTAGCGAGCGAGGTTTGTTTATCCTAAACATTTGCTATTACAAACTAAGCTGAAAACAGCGCTAAAACGTACTCACGAATATGGCACGGTTTATGAAGTAGAGTGGATAGTGTAGATTTGCATTTCCCAGCTAAAAAGATACTGCTAATTTCCCAACGGTACACTCTCCAATAAACCGGTTTAAAGGAACATCGGCCGTGTGATGCCGACTTAGCATAGCATTACCCCATTTCATACCCGCGGGTTTCGTAAGCGGCGGTTAAGGGACTCAAGGGTTTTATGTGCAATATTATGCGACAGGTTGACAATCTGTCACTATAGTGTGCTATACAGACGATGTACTCTCACACGATCCTTTTCATTCATGACATGATGATCTTTCTCGGACGAGTAATGTCCAGCAGTGGACTAACAGGACGATGTCAGAACACGAAAAAGAAATGAGAGCAAAGAAGGTAATAAAATATTCACGACACCTCTATTTCCAGAGTTTAATGACGTTTAAAATGTCACCAGATGTTTCATCACATTTATTGCAGAACTAGCGGCCCGCCCAGCGTTTTCACCCGCTGCTAACCGTTTTCCAGCGGGAAAAAGACGTTTTCCCGGCATGAATTATATATAAAAACCTTGTTGAATCACTCAATCTACAAAAAAAAATTACGTCAAAATTATTTTTAAAGACTAATAATGAATTGTCCACTACCTGTTTCTAGAGAACTCTGAGCTATTTCGGTCATGTTTCTAGAAGAGAGGCAGACAACTTAGAAAAGCTGATCATCCTGGGCAAAAGATCGCGTGGCCGAGCACACTCCCGATGGAGTGATCAGATTAGGATGACACATGTCAATCGCCACAGCTATCCGGCGGGCGGAAGACAGGAGTGAATGGAGCAACCTAGTTGCAACCTTTATTAAAGCGTTCCAGAATAAGGAATTAAAGTCGGACACGACCTTCTGTAATTGAAGACTACGACAACGAAGAAGACTTTTAAACATCTAAGCATACATAGAGACACGGGAAGCGACTTCATTTTATACTATTTAGTGTTGCTATGATCTTTATTAAGATCGCACCGTTCGCACCTTACGCAGCTGAAATATTAATTGACCTATGTGGAAGACTGCCATAAGGCCCCATCAAAAACACCTTGCTGCCTGGTAAATTGGTTGGTGGTTAGCATGGTGGCTTGTTTCTTGTTGACGAACGATAAATGTCAGTCAAATGTCAATGCACCGGTCATGCCCGTTGTAAAATAGGATTAGAACGTGATGAGAATTAACTTAGTATAGAAAAGTGACACGTAATAAGTTGTCGTCATCTAATAGTCGTCAATGTCGCTATTATGCACTTGGTTTAAGAACTGCAAAGTACTTAAAATAAAAGGTGGAAATAAAATACTGCAATTATTTCAAGGGGTGAACCAGCCCTTGAAACTGGACCACTTTCCCCAAGGAACATAGGACGAAATATAAAAAAAACAATTGGACCTCCCATACAAAATGTGCCAGCCGACCGGGTCAATCGTATGAAAGGTCAATGCTTTTTCATATTTCTACCTATGTTTCTTGGGGAAACTTGTTCAGTTACAAGGTCTGGTTCACCCCGTAAAATATTTGCAACTAATAAGTATTTTTACATTCTGTAGAGTTGCTATCACTTTCTCTTACTTTCATTTTATCGTCACCGTCAAGTATACCACATTACATGACAATATGACTGTATAGTACGCCAAAAGCGAATATTGCGCCACAACACGTAACACCCTAGACCGCTCTATCATTACATCGCCTTACACCCAGCAGTAGGTAGGTATTTAATAAAATCAATATTACAAATGGGACCTCCGCTGCTAATTTAGTGCAGAAGGAATAAATAACGTCTTCTTTTTTCGTGTGGGGTCACACCCGACAAACCCTATCATATTTTAGCTTTCTGCCCGGTTGATTCATATAGTGTCGCGTGGGAAACCCTCGTAGTCGGACATCAAAACTGGACTACGTTATACCGCAGACGACTGTCCAGAATAGTCGTCAGCGCCACACCCATTACGCAGATGTGCTCAGCGCATGTACTCGCGCCCATTGTGTTGTGTTGTGTTACATAACCGACAGATGGCTGGCTATCGAGGCCGCGGTTATTCAGCTCTACGTATGCGCTTGCGCATGCTACTGTTTCACTTTCGTTCGTCGTTATACGATACGATTTTGAAGACATTTAATCTGATAAAATTGGGAGGTTGGTAGTTAGATTAGCTTCAGGTCCACAAAGAGAGTCGATTTCGCTAGAGGAAGATGCCGGCCAGAATAGATTAGAATTAGAATAGAAGGGATTTGACCAAAATCTGGTATCATGAGAGGGTAGCGTAAGTAATCGCAGCGGAGCCTGGAGAACAGATGACCTAAAGCAGAGTCTCTTGTGCATGTTTTTCTCCAAAAATCGCCAAACAAAACACAAAAACTTTCCATTCCATCCGTCGCGGAATACAGAAATGTATATCGGTGCACAGCAATGTATGTCGATGTTTTGGCTTTGTTTGAAATAAAAAAACAGTAGATAAAGACTCTGCCTTAAGCTTGCTGGCAGTAGGATGTGGCACAAAACCGCTGTATAAGGAAGCTCGTAGGAGAGTCCAGCTGTACGGATTCTAAGCTTTCCTACTCTTACCGATTTTGTAATTAGAGGATCAAAAGGTGAAATACTTATTTGCAGGAAACATTCCCACGGTTCTCTAATACATGTGGCGGAATCCGGGCATGAAACGATCATGTAATCGCTTTGCGCTCGTTCTCATGTGCGATACGTTGTTAATACGAGGGGAGCATCACATCCACAGTAATCATTTTAAATAACTGTTTTGTTAAATGTAACATTTTGTTTTTAACCTTGGAGTTGCAAGGTTATCTCTCGGTTATTATAATCGGTCGTGATTTTGTTTTGTAAATTAATTTATTAATGCTTGCGCATTTGGTCCAGCTCGTCAGCTATTCGACAAGAAAGGCGTACTTTATTTTCTCATCTATTTTATGTAGCCTTTTATGAACAGTAGCGCTACTCCGTAAATCACAAAAGTAAAACGGAGCCTCGAGCTGTCAATGTGTCACGAATGCCTTTAGCCCACTAGACACCGTCTTAAATCCAGAATGCCAGCATACATGATAGCTAAGCCCCTCATACATAATGGGTTCAACAGTAGCTCCGATTGGAGGAAAGCATGGACACTGGCATCTGCAAGCAAATTTGGGTGTGATGTCATCCCTGGCACTAAAGTAAAGGGCTCAGAGTTACCCAGGCGTGATTGTTCTGCTTTTTTATTATTTAGTATGGGTTTGCTCTTGACTCTAGTCTAGGTCATAGGACAGAGACAGAGTCTAAGCTGGAGCGAGCTCACCCAGAAGAAGCCTGTTCACTCTTACTTTGAAGAGATTAGGGTTGTATGCGTTTGGAAACACAGACGCAGGTAGTCAGTTCCACCCTTTATCAGTGCGCATTATAAATGACGACAGGAAGCGCTTAGTCTGGATTGGTGGAATGGCAACCAGGTACGGATGGTTTCCGGCGGTGCGTCTGGATGTCCGATGGTAGAACAAGGTCGTGAAGCTCTTTCTGGTCTAATTTAAATAGTCTGCGTACGGGCCATGGGCGTACCGCCTCCTACAAACATCGTTGTGGATGGATACTCTCGCTCCGATGTCCATGAGGCGCCGAGACACAAACCGTGTGGCAATTTAAGTTATAGCACAATGTCCTAATACTTCCTACCCTGGTTCACCCGATGATTTGATTGACCTCACCGACAACGCCATTAAATGGCTCAAAGAAGTAAATTTTAAATTGTAATTTATAACTTAGATATAAACGTTAATGTTTCCTTATGTACTTATTTCCATGCGACTCATTAAATAAATAAATATATTTCATTAGCACTAGGTATATGAAGTTTTATCGCAGAGGGCCACAAGTTCGCCCAGACGGTTATCAATTGCTCTTTTGACCTTTTCACGATATGAAAAGTTGATAGTGGCGGAGATGAGATTATATATGCAGGATAGTTATAACTTAGTTGGTATTACTAATATGGAGAGGGATTCTAAATGGCAATGGGACTGACAGGTTTTCTCTTAAACAGAGGGGAGCTGGTTACTTCTAATAATATAGGTAGGTAGAGTAGGGTTTCTTTAGACGTGCTTAAATCAATGCTAGGGGATAGGGTGCTCCAGACATGACTATACATAATAACTTTGTAGCTATAAGTAGGTACAAGTCAATGGAGGGAGAATACGCAAGGCAATGTCAATGCAATGCATAGGAGTTATAAGAACTTTTGTTAATATCTTAGCTGCCAATATGAAAAGAAAAAGCTATCTGTCTTCTTATTATTTTAGCCCACAATCTCCAATAAAAATAGAAGTGAATCACAAGCACGTGTATTCAATAAAAACTCTAAATCTATTTATAAGTAGATGGGCTAAACAAACTGGATTTGTTGATGTAGTAGAAATATTTCGCGGCGCAAAAACGCAATAAGCGTGAAGTTGATGTGGTAAATAGTTTTCAGGCAAGTTAGACGTCTGGCAGTAATGTGGTAAACAATTTTCAAACTTAGACGTCTGTAAGTCTAGACCTTGTCTAGACGTATTAAGGTCTAGACATTAGCCAACTTTGTTAGGTGTCATAGGAGCAGAACCCATTATGCAGACGAAGTCAATGTTCGAATATAATATTACAGCTGGTAGAGTGTTATATTTTTGAAATGGTTGACTAGTTACAGTTAAAAGCTGTCCGATATAGCGCAGTGGTAGTGCGTCTGACTGCGGCGCAAAGGTTTTGAGTCCGGGCATTCACAAAGTTGATACTTATCACTAATTTGTGACTTTGTTCCTAGTTTAAACTACCTGTTTTCAGTTTATGATAGTTAAACACTATCTCAGTGCATAATACAAAGCAAATCCTGCATATATGACACCAAATACATACAGAAATTGAGCTCACATAACGACATCATTTACAACATTTCATTCCATCCTAGCTTTCCGTCCCGCATCTTGTACGATATCGTATTCCGCGTGGAAAGCAGATACTTTTCTCACACTAATAAGACATCTTGCCTTTTTCTCACCGATGATAGTACATACATATATCACGCCTATATCCTTAGCGGGAAAGGCAGATCGAAAACTGTGGTTAAAAACAAACGTTTGCGCTACGTCTGACAACATTTGAGGGTAATTCAAAACATTATGTATCTCACCGATATTGCCATACCATTTCAAGTAGACCTTTAAAATTCTTGTCTTACAACCGTTATCTGTCGGTTTCATCCACTAATTTGGTCGAATTAAAGACGTAACAAGATCTAATTGAGACCACAGATTGACCTAAAATGACTTGACAAATCAAAATCGCATCACGTCAAATACGATATTATATCTCCTGTGGTCTGTACATCAAATTAACTAACTAGAATTTTTCTGGCTTCAGAAAGTACGCTAGTTGTTTAGTGGAGACTTCTCATTACAGTCAAATTGGTCCGGTTCGGCTAGCATTTTTTGCTTTTTTGCCTTTTGTGTATCTGTAAAGCATCTTCATTATGTATAATTTATTACGCGTGCGTAAATTTTCGATTCAATGTAAGGAGGGTCATTTATTAAATAAAAGTATAAGTGTCTCTTATCGCAGTAATATTATAAATATACCAGTATTGTCTATGTGGTAGTTAAAAACCCAGTTTGAGTAGTTCTTATTCACTGCAAACGAAAGTATGTTAGCATTTACCTAACCAATGGTCCAGATAATATAAGCCAAAAATAAACGACTCAAATATTTTGAAACATCAAAAGCTTACTAGTCTTATCTTAAGGCTGCTACACACAGTGCCGGCGGCAGGGCCGCCGGGCAAGCCGCCGGCCTAGCCGCCGTACACCCGGCGGCATACAAAGCCGCCGGCCTTGCCGCACAAAGGAGCCGCCGGCATGGCCGCCGGGGTGAGCCGGCGGGTTACGCGGCTTGCCGGCGTCACTTCGTTCCTGGCATTCGAGTGGTAGGGTTGTGCGGTTTGTGTGTTTAAACAAATTAAAATAATTGGGACGACGAAGCGGTGCTGCTCTTAATTGAAAAATTTCATGAAAATTATATATTATGGAATCCCAGAAATGCAGACTATAAGAATAGAAACAAACGAATAGACGCATTGAACATAATTGCAAGTGTATTTGACATTGATAAGGGCGAAGTAGAGAGAAAGTTAAAAAATTTAACCTCTCATTATTTTCGAGAGAAAAAGAAGTTTGACCAGTTGCACAAATCTGGTGCAGGCATAGACGATGTACAGGAACCAAAGTGGTTTGCTTACAAGGCATTGAACTTTTTGCGAGACAAAAATAAACCACTACCCACAGTAAATTGTGAGAATAATGTAACTATTAATGTTTTCTATATTTATTGTTTATTTTATCAGTCGTAAATCAATATAAATTGGTTCAGTATTTCCGATAATTATTAGTAGTACTTCACTAGCGTTCTATGTGACTGTCACAACCGGAATGATGCTTGGCGGCTTTGCGCGGCTTGTGCTGCCGGCTTGTATTGCCGGCGGCATAGCCGCTCGGCATAAACCCGGCGGCATTGCCGCCGGCATGTGTGTAGTAGCCTTAAATGAACGCTAGTTATCGCAGTTTGATAAAATATCCCGAATGACTTCATTATTTATATTTAAATGACAGTAATATCAGATAACTTTTGACTCACGCCTGTCTGTGCTAATTTCAAACTGACATATTTAGCCGCTCTACATGAAATACCGTTAAAGGATTTCTGCTCCGTTACCTCGAGGGTAAAATTGTATGCTCCCACTATAAAATAAAATTGAAATTCTCCTGACTTTGGACACAGGTTTGGACATTACGATAGTTAGATAAGTGGTTGAAGGAACAAGGAAATAGCTGCCCACAATTCTATACGTAAGGGTTTGAGGGAGCTGTCATCATGAGGAGGCTGTGATGTGGACAGAGAGATCTTGTTTTGTCTGGCTGATATGCACCCGACATCTAAATTCTGACCGCATCATCATAAACCAAAATGCATTACCTAAATAAATAACAGTAAAGTTCTTGCAAAGTTCTTTGAGCTATGTTTTAAATCTGATGTAGATACATAAAACGGATTCATTCTTTTCAAGACATTCAGGTCAACCTAAAAGTCATAAATTTCGGGGGTATTCTAGGCTTCAGATTGTTCTTACACAGACACACATCACACCTTTATCCTTTGCGGGGTAGGATGAGCGTTAACGGCCGTATACAATACGGTCGCTTTCACCACGTCTGACATATAAATTGAGGAATGTTTCAGAAAAGTTGTAAAACACATGGCCTCTTACGACACCCGCGGGAAAGAAATGGAGTGATGTTATTTTAAGCCGACATCACACGGCAAGTTCGTCGTCTTATATGTTGCAAGCGGATGATTCGATGATATACTTTGCCGTTACCAGTTTCTTCTATGTAGTCTGTGGCTGTTACTGTGATTCACTTGAGCTCAGTTGAGGATATTGACGTCTCATTCCAACTGGTTCGCACAGGTGTTAATTAATTACCAATTACTCATCAGTTCAACTCACCAACCAGAACTGCTAACTGAAATTACTCATCAAACATGGAACAGTTCAACTCACTGACGGAGCATGCTAACTGAACCGTCAAGTCATCAACACAGACATTTACTCAACAGAAAATAAAGACGTTGTTGATCGATACTTACTTAGAATTATTGTAAACTAGATTTCCGCCCACCGGTTTGACCCGGTGCCACTCATTTTCCCGTGGTAATAGTTGTTTTCTCGCGGTAAAAAGTGGCCTTTGTGTTATTCCAGATTATACTCTACGTGTGTTTTTAATTTCATCCTAATCGGTCAAGCCGTTTGAGCGTGAAGAGGTAACAAACATACATACACACACACACACACAAACTCTCAGATTTATATAAATAAATATTATAGTACGGATTGTGGTAATGATTATGATTAGCATAATCAATAGTGGATTATATGCACCAACTCTGTTGTTTTTTTGGATGATACGAGTAAACATTTTGGGTAAATCACCTTATTTAAAAATAAAATGATTCTGTGCTTCAGACGGCACATAAAGTCGTCGGTCGCCGTTACTTAGACGGCGGTCGTAAAACAATCATGTCAAAAGCCTTCTACTACTAGTAGACGGTTGTATAACTCTTGACACCAGGGTTCATCAAGTCGTTAGACAACTCGGTGTCCCAAACGAAGAAATAAAGTCTGCAGCGTTTATTGCTCTCCACTCTTAACTCTAGCTTAAGAATCTCTTTAGTACTTTTAATAAAGAAATGCAAATGTGTAAAGGTTGTCATACTCTTGGCTACACAGAGTACAGAGTAGTTTCAACTTTACACATGATTGCGTTCGCTTGTAAAGCAGCCGACGACCCCAATCCATTATCACTGGCTTATTAACATTTACGACAGGGTTATTCTGAACATTCTTCATTTAAATTTCGTTTTTGATCAGTGACACTTGCCTAATTAAAAACTAAAGACCCACATACACACACACACACACACACTCACACACATTACACGTAAACTTGAACGGCCGTAAAAAACGCTCGCTATCGCCAGGTCTGACAAATTTGATGGCCATTTCACAAAAATCCTGTATCAGGATAGTGACAGGTTGTCAAATTGTAATACACATGAAACCTTCTTCGAGTTGTTTAGTCAACACCCGAGGAAAAGAAATGGGGTGATGCTATTTTAAGCCGGCATCACATGGCAACCCACCTAAATATACAATGCCCATTAAGCCAAGCGTCGCCTCGCTGGATTATTGAACTGAACCTACTAAACGATTAGGACTTAAGATCAAGGTTTTACCCAGTAAGTGCTAAGTGGTGTCTTAATCCGTATTAAGTACTTTATGAGTAAGCAATTGTCTCAATTCCCTATTATCGAGTAATATCTTTAACTTAAAATAGCACTATCGCTTTGTAAAATATATGAAATGGTAAATGAGCTTAGACAAGGATAGTAGATGCTCTTAAACTGTTTATGATTTACCACAGCGACAGGTTGTTAGCCCATCTCCTAAAATTGGAATACACATGTAACCCTCGAGTCCCTTAGTCGCCTCTTACGACACTTATGGTAAAGAAATAGGGTGATTATTCTAAGCCGACATCACAGTCACAACATAGTCCTAAATTCATTATAGGTACAAACTAAGTCTGAGTTGCTAGATTTTCTAGAATAATCCTTATGTGTCAGTATCGTAAGTTTGCACACTTGTTGAAAAATGCTGATAAAGTGTTCCTTGTGCACACTGTGACCGAGATATTTTACAACCAGTTTACTCAACTACACCACAATATACCAAGGAGCAGTAGTTTCACTTCATACTAACGCCCGGTTTGCGCACTCACACATGCACACGCCCGACTGACCTATACGTACACGACTACTACATAGAATCTCGTGCCGCTCGTGTCACAGCGAACTGCACTGAACCCGCGTGTTTTTGTTTGAGTATTAGGAAATCGGGAAAATTGATAACTAGAAATCTAACTACTCATGAAATAATAATGTCAGTCATTGTTTTAAAAATAAAATGAAATAAAAATAGTTTATTTTCAGAAGAGTTATCTCAGTTTATACATGAGAACTCCCATTAAGTAATCAGAGCTATTTATGTCGGGAGTGATTCGCTACTTTCGGACACATTTAAAAATAAGCAAAATTAGGTAGGTAGATACATAGTAATGTTCTTGAGCACAGGACAATAGATATTAATAAACACAACAACATTTTTATGATTTGGTTGTAAGCAGATATTAAATTCGGATTCGCTAAAATTTGTTGACATTTCCGCTAATGAAGTTAGTTTCAGGCGGAAAAGTGCTCGAGTTAAACTACTGCTCCTTGGTATATTGTGACTTAACTATACTATGTTCCTCTACACGCAAGTAATTATGAGTGTGGGTGTGAGCTGAGTAATCCTGCTGCACTTGTGTTGCGTAACGAACGGAGAACGGATCGCAAGTGGTAACAGTTGTTCTTGTTTTGAAATTTGTAATTTGTGAAGTTGGTTTACGGCCACAGACAAGTAATTGAGATGCAGGGTCAACGTACCGGTCGGAATTGGCTCCAGATTCGCTTAAAACTTTAAAATAAGATAATTGCGCCACTATTTCTCAAGTTCTGTATTTGATAAATCAAGATTTTCTTTTATTGAATGATATGAGTCAAAGCCAAAATAAACACAATTTAAATCCAGATCACTGGAACGGATTTCTTACCGCGATATTTGATTATTCAGCTAAACAGAAAAAAATGCTTCTTTTTGGTTGTTTCGTGCCAATGCAACTGAGCCGTGATATCAGACAATTCAACACTATCGAAGAAACCCGTTTTAGTGTTAGTTACAACTTGAATACCTTTAAAATTATTTGATTGTGCTAGGATAACTAAGGCATTTTGATTTTTCATAAATGAAAATGAAATAACTATTCAATGCAGGATAGTATTATCATTATCACTTACAAACCGCAAGACCGCAAAAAGTGATTTTTACTGATCAATCAAAAAATATTAGGCACATGTTGGTCTTATCTTGCTTTATTAAAGTAAATTATGTTAATTGTTTATCTTCATTTTCCTGTTACTCAATGAGTCAGATAAAAAACCCACCTAAATGTCGTTAAACATGCGTTATCCTCATTTCGAAACAAAACAACGTTATTCCTTTTTTATGTCTTTTAACTTGATGGCTATGTTAATTTATAAGTTGCTTAATGATAAAAATATGTTGAAATTACATATTATTGTAAAAATTCCAGTTGTCTGTTTGATCTTCTTGACATGATAAAGCTAAAGTCTGTACCTACATAGCACATACTCGTATCCGAAATAATACGTTTGGGTATGTATACTTAAAATGTATAACAGAACAGAACACGTTCCAAAAGTTTTTTGAACATTTGTCTGTTTTTATGTGAAAAGCATCACGCGAAAACGACTGAATGGAATTTGATGCAAATTACGAACGACACCCACGGGAAAGAAATCCCTTATATCGATGTACCAATCAAATTATGTACTTTTTGTCTTACTCCGAGTGTAAGTACCTAAATTAAAGGACTGGTGAGAAATAGAAATTCAAGAAAAAAATAGTTCTTGGTTTCCTTCAATTTAAGTAGCTATACAAAAATCTGGCTAAAGTACATAGACACCTACCAAAATAAATTAAAAAAACAGTAATTTTAAGTTGGCGAAACGAAGTTCGCGGGCAACAACTAGTTAATTATAATTGTCGTTACTTCTTTAATGATAATTCTGTTGCTACGCGGAAAAAGCCACAGGGCAGTACTAGTTTACTTTAAACTTGTTAGTTGCAAAGGAAATCAGTGTTATTGACATGACATTTACTATCGATCCGGTGACCTAAATGTACTGGCATGCAACAATTATCCACTGTGATAAAAACAAATATGGCATGTTACGGAAACATTTGACTGTCCGAGACTGTCAGTCCGAATAACAATGTCGGACGTCACCGTCAAAAATATTAATGATAGACGAGGCGATAACAAGTCCTTTTACCATAATTTTGCCTAATGTTTAGTTAGTTACTTTAGAATAAATTGTATTTTTATATTAACAATGAGTTCATAGATATAAATTGGTCAAAATTGACATACGAAAACCAGTCGTCTTGAAAATTCGTTTATCTTATTTATTCAGGACACATACAGTCATATCATGTATATACAAGATAAAAATATATTTTACAAAAAGGACCTGGAGGTCCATATAAGATAATAACAATTATTTAAAGTGACTTTTAAAAGAAAATACTAAAAAGTAATATTATTATTCTATTAATAAATATCTATAGCAAAGCAAAACAGCTAAATCCATAACATCAGCGATTGCATTGATAAAAAAATAATTCTATGTCATGCTTTTGCCATAGTGTTACTATGCGAACTATTTTCTATTGTTAACTTTAATCGATTCAATTATTCATTTATCTTCACCAGAACACACTATGATTGGTTTCTATGATTATAAGAATAACCTACATTTTAGGTAATAGTTTCGTTACGAATTTAGATGTTGACTATTTTAAAATACCTACTGCACTAGTAGGTATAACATACAATTAATTAACACATTGAAATACTAGATTGTACGTAATGTTTAAACATTGTAATATTTTTAATATTGTCTTCATAATACGTTTTATAAATATGCCACATCTGTCTCTACTTTGTAAGACTTTAAAAAGTTGATTAAACAGTTACAAAACTGGTGGTTATAAAGTAAACAGTTGTTAAGTACACCGGTAGGTACTCTCTACTGCACATCAAGTTAGTCATTTAAGAGATCAACACATCATACAGTTATAAGAAGAACCAGTATAAGTTGATATATTAAGTGGATAACTTATTGTGCAGCTGATAGTTCTCCTACGCATGAAGTACCGTTTTTGAACAGACGGACAATAGGACCCACCCACGTCAAATTAGCCACAGAGCAACAATTTGGTTCCGTAGCAGAGGACCATTGTCTGCAATCTCAATTACTGCTTTGTATGAGACTTTAGAAATGCTTTTACAACAGACTTTAGTACAAGGTGGGATGGGATGTTCCTCGAGAGTTGAATTCGGCATGCAAAGTTAAAATATTTTATATTTTTTCTGAAAGAACAAACCATTTTAAGAAACTAATTTGTTGTTTTTGTTTATTTCATCATCCGTGAATTGACCTTATTTGGGACCAATAATTGCAAAAAACAATTACATTCGTAAAAAATTATAAATGAAAATCAGACTTTTTTGTACATAAATTCGACACTGAACGTTGAATGACGTAGGTACTAGGATTTATAGTTTCTAATGTCAATAGTTATCTTGGAGATCATGAAAGAGATTCGTTTCATTCTTGGTCAGTATGACGTCACACAAGTCAAATGAAGGTAAGAAGCTAGGCAAATGGGATCCTGACGGCTAGATAAGAAGAAGAGTAATCTTTAACTTTCTTTTTACTAAATATAAGAATGTTTTGATTTAGACTAAAATATCTCCAAATGGTTTTCTTTTATTATGTCTTCCAGCTAAGCTTAAGCTTTACATGCCGAATTGATGAATTCATATGTTTCTTGTCATGTTACCAGATATTTTCGTCTGGTTATCACATCACACAAACAGCAGCAGCATTAACAGACAAACAATAGGGCCCACAAATTAGCTACTATTTGGTTCCGTAATAGAAAACCAATTAATGTTTTGTTTGAGACTTTAGACATGCATTCAAGACACAGCAGACTTTAAATGTGTCTGTTAACGTTAGTAGGTACTCATAGTTATACTTTTAGAATGGCTATCTTTTCATGTTTCAAAAATATTAAAATCGTTTTTAGCTTATTGTTTCTGGACCTTTGGCCCAACCCAAATTATTATTTTGTGAATTATTTATCATACATCGAATTGACAATTCATGCAGGCGTCAAAAATGACACAAAAATGTATATGTTCTTTACAGACACACATAACTCAATTGTACAAAATATAAGCAACTTTAGAATTTTTGTAAGTAATGCCTTCAAATAATGCCAGCCGTATCAGTCAATAATGTCAGTCAAGTAAACACTTTTAAATTGTACAAAGTGACACTTAGGATGCTCTTCGAGCAGCGTGGACAAGGTAGGTTTTCTTGTCATTTTACCAAAACTATCAAAGCATAAAATTTTAAATTTACATTATAGTCCATTGGACTTCTGTAGGTATGCTTATCTGCGAGACATTGGTCTCATGAGTATCTTGACCACAATTCGCATGAATTTTGCCCTTAACGTACCATAAGTTAAGGCAGTTCTCCCACTTTTAGTCCATCGCTACGCACCGTCTTTCCTAAACGCATGCGTGTTTGTTAGACGAAAGGAAATTGCGAATTCCTATCTAATTCCCACACAAATACGGCTGCGGTGTGTTTATGGATGCGTCTGTCGAACGACTTGATAGACCCATCCGTTATGGACACGATACGGATCGTAGCCGTACTAGTAGGGTAGGAGACTAAAAACTCAGTCATACATTGACAGAGAGCATGAAGCTACCATTAAAATTCAACGTGTAAAAAGTTTAAAGCGTTTAAGCTTTCACAGAAACGATATACTTCAATTCCTTTGTTCAGAATGCGTTAAGCATCGGACATGAGTTTGTGAGGTTTACCACTTACCAGTGTTGCCAAGCATTATATACATACATACATACATACACGCATATCACGCCATTATCCCTTGCGGGGTAGTAAATACGCTATCATTTCAGAAAAATCGTGTATTACTAAAGTAACAGGTACCCAGACTGTCGCCTAAAATTGTAATACACATGAAACCCTCGAGTCCCATAGTCGCCTCTTACGACACCCGTGGGAGAGAATTGGAGTAATGCTATTCTAAGCCGTCGACACACGCAAATTATATTAACAAGTAATTAAGATGAAACGATAAAATATTCGGTCCTATCAGCGCGAATTGCCCTAGAAATCAATTATTCTGGATTTCATACAGTTATTAAGAATAACCAGTATAAGTTGATCTTTGAAATAGATATGTTGAGGTGCCGCTGATAGACATTCTTAGACATCCGTGGTGTGCTGCAACGTTAAAATAGCTACAAAGACAATTCAGACTTCATAAATGTTGAGTATTTCAACGAAAGCAAAAACAACTTCTTCACTTTCAGCTAATATAGGGAAGAAATTTCTACTTGGTAATAAGCTGTACCTGTTGTGTCGTAATTCTTTATGTTTTGTATCTTTTCTATAATTTTTTGGGTGCAATAAACTGTCAAAGTAAATAGGGGGAAACTTAGTGATGGATAGCAAAAACTCAAGACTGGCTGGGTGATATGAAACAACTTTCTTTCATGCCATCATGTCGATCAGCTAATTTGAGTTACTATGAAAACTAAAAATATTTTGATCATATTTCAACCCACAGTGTCAACCTATGTTTCATGCGCGGGAAAGTTGATCCTTTTCACCAGCGCAGCCCTTCTTGAGATTTCGCTATCAGTCACTAGTAAACTTTCACCCTTATCTGCGAATTTTACAGTGATTTAATTATAGTGTGACTAGCGACTACGCTAATCAAATAAGCGAAGCTGGCAACCCCGTTAACATAAAATTCATCGAGTCATTACTGGCAAAGCTTTTTACATTTAAAGCCCCTTTAATTGCATGCTTGCGCGTTTTAATCACACACCAGGGCATAGAAATAGAAAATGTACTAAGTTTACTTAGAGCAAAGGAAATGATTCAGAGAGAATCTAACGAGAAAGCAGACCTTAAAAACTCGTCATCAGATTTCAAACACCTCAAAACACTACTTAGCTCCCAATGTTTTTAACAACCTTAGTTTTAACCACATTCATTACAAAAACATATTGCAAATTATTTCTTTTACTTAGGTTACGTGGAAGAGATTACCTAGTAGCAATAGCCTAATTGTCTATACTGTACTGTTTGTGTCGTTGGATGAATACCTCATAGTAATAGCCTTACTGTCTGTACTGTTTGTTTGTGTTGTTCTATTTTTTGTTGTGTTGTTAAATGAAGTTATTGCTCGGAAACACAAAAACGTATTAATACTTTCTTCTTATTTTATACTTCAATACGAGTGCTTTTTTTCATTCTATGTATTTCATCAGATTATTCACGTTTCAGCTTCATTCTGGTAGATCGTATGGTTCTCTCTGTGTAAATTCCTTGCTCTAAATTACTTATGTAGGTACTAGTTTTATGGGCTAGGGTTAAAGAACTGCCGAGTATGTCTCTTAGTCCCAAAGGGAGAAGGGTTGGGGTTAAAAATGAAGTCATAGAGCCACGAACGTATCAATATAAGAACTATTTTTGTTTACTGTTCAGTTCTATAGTCAGTTTGTGGGTCTTTTCAAATGCAAATTCAAACCACCCTAAGAACATAATAATGTAGAAGTATAGTATGTTCGGGAGCTTTTTTCAAAATTATTTGTTTTTAAAGCCTTGCTTTTTATAAGTATTGTTTTTGAAAAGGCGGGCCAGTACTATCAAGTAAGTACATACATTGTACACTGTTGTCTTCCCATCGTTTTGCTCGCACAAGACAGAGAAACACGATAGTCAAGTCGTCGCCTGGTCAACAACAGTGATTTATCACTGTGTATGTTAACACGATATTACAAACAGTACTTAACATGACATTGTATTGTTGCAAATGGAGGTATAAGTTGATTACAAGTATCGCCATTATGCGTTGGCACGTAGCTACGTAAGTAATAAGGGGGAGGCAGAGTTTTGGAACTTGTCAATGTTGTCAACCACAAATCTTTGGAGAATAAAATACAGCCCAACAATCTACAGACGTAGGTAAAGTACCGTACTGTAATCCGCAGTATCTCGAGTTACTCGTTGGTTTCCAGAACGCAACTAGCGCCCTCATTATAAAAAACATCACTCGATAAAAACGTAATATATCGAAAATCCGCTTTGTCTGATTAAAGTGCTGGTACCTATTTAAGTATATTTAATAACTGATGTAGTTCAAGGTATCAATATACTACTAATATAAATACAGTATTATTAATACAAAGTTCTGTAAATAAGCTTCACAGCATCTGTTATTCAATCAGCGAGTTTTTGGTAAATTAACACACGAAAGAGGAAGATTGAGTGTTTTTTTTATAGTAATGAGGGTTAAAGGAACTAGCAAAAGAAGTACTGAGAACCAAGGCTAAACTGCGGGAAAACGGTTGGCAGGCCGCTAGTTTCCAATATGTTTATAAAAAACAGCAAAAAAAATGCACTAGATTTTCCCTGGTCCTAACTTTTTGTACAAAGTTCATAATGGCATTCCAAGGATGATCTAGGGTCACTAACCCTCTGTAACGGGCACTTAGCATCGCGTTAAGTGGCAATATTTCCTCTGACGAAGCCCTATTCGCTTTCAGCTAATCATCTTAATGGTACCAATGAACTTTTCTCTGGTAAACTCTTAATTGACTTGTTTACTAGTTTATGTCGGGAATTGCTTTAAATGATAACATTTTGAAATTAATTTTATTAGTAATTAGATATTAATAGTTTTGATTCGATTTGTTTTTGATATCTTTCGTATTTCATAATGTTCTACGACTAATTTGATTTAAATTGGATTGTTAGTACATCCCGAAATTATTTAAGATTTATTTAATATTCTTAAATTCGTAATTTACTGGCGCAACACGCATGGGGTACTGTAATTTTAGTTATTA
Organism: Tuta absoluta; assembly: GCA_027580185.1. Classification (NCBI taxonomy): domain Eukaryota; kingdom Metazoa; phylum Arthropoda; class Insecta; order Lepidoptera; family Gelechiidae; genus Tuta; species Tuta absoluta. Next base: position 3,685,207 of record JAQAHW010000003.1, read on the forward strand.
CTTACTTATAAGAACTTTATGTACCGTGTATGCTTGCGTATAAAATATCTTTATCTTGGACTGCAATACGCTCGCTGATGTACATGTATTTATGTATGTTAGTACATCCCCGCACATAAATCCATCACAAAGCTGTTCTGTACAACGTACTTTTTAGCAACACTTCGAGTCACTATTTAAGGCATCAATATATACGGGATATCCATACAGTTTTCAAGAATAACTAGTATAAGATGATCCCTTAAATGTTATCTCAAGGTGATGCTGATATCTAAAGGTGCTATTCCGAACCGAGTGGCCGACGGCACTACTGGTTCGTATGGGTTTGTATGAGATACTATCTGAACCGAGCGTCCGACGTCGGCCGCCGCGACATGTGCAGTCGGCCGCTCGGTTTGGATAGCATCCCATACAAGTCCATACGAACCAGTAGTGCCGTCGGCCGCTCGGTTCGGAATAGCACCTTAAATTATATTGATGTTTGCGTTTTATGCGACTATTGACTCTTCGAGTGTGCTGTTTACATATGTATGTAGTTACTGCAAGCAAATATCTGGTTTGGATCTGGCAAATTTCCCGCGTTTGTGAACCAACTGGGAAGTGGGAGTTTAATGTTTACAAAACAAACCAAATGGTACACAATTTTGGTGCACGCTTAAGTTTTGAGGTGTTTCATTATTACGTATTGTTATTTTGTTTCCTTATTAGTGGATCTATAGAGTGAAATTTGACTAGTGACCGATAGTGAAAACTCTAGTTGGGATGTGGATAAGAAACAACTTTCCCCAAGGAAAATAAAATAAAAATTTAACCTACCATACAAAATTGCCGATCAGCGGGTTACTATTTAAGCTCAATTTATTTTTGTCATATTAGGAAAAAATGTTTCTTGGGGAAAGTTGTTCCTTATTACCAGGCAGTCCTTTGTTCTCATTATCGATCACAAATAAAATTGCACCCGATTTATATATTTTGTTACACAGGTCCACACAATCACCATCAACTTTTTTTATACGCCTGCCTGCTGCAGCCCATGTCATTTGGAACGATCAATCATTTTATGTGTACTTCCTACATACATACACATATCACGCCTTTATCCCTTGCGGGGTAGGCAGAGCGCTATCGCCACGTCTGACAAATATATGAAACTCTCGAGCCTTTCAGTCACCCCTAAAGACACTTGCAGGTTATTCTAAGTCAGCATCACACAGCCAATGTGTACTTTCATATCTACAAATAGCTTGTGATAATCAAACTCATTTTGATGTATCAAATTGTTTGCCTAATACTTTACCATATGTTCATTCACCTTTCAAACAAAAAAGCGACAATCAATCAAACATCGACGTTCATTTCACGCCTATCGCCGACGGAACTATGATTGAATGAGAACTAAAATAGCCCGGAACTGAATCGACTATGCGTTTCGTCCGAACCCAGGTGTCCCCTATTGCACAAGCAAGTCATGGTCCCTAAATAAACAACTATACCGTTTTCTACTTTGAGTTCCATCACTGCCTTGCGTCTCTATTTTAAAAAACAAGTCTTACAAAAGCAGCAATGAATGATTTAGTTAAATATGCGTAGGTGAGGATAGGGCTATAGGGCAATGAACGTTGACAATAAAAACGGGGAGAGGGGGGCACGGTTACCCACGGCATTCCCACTGTTGTGGTGGAATAGTAAACAATGGATTACGTTGTAATACTGGTACTATCCTTGACATTGTAATGCAGAGTTTTTTTGTGTGCTGTGATACTCAAGAATATAAGGTATATCGACGAATAACACTGACAGAACTGAAAGTCTTGGCTGTAAGCATACCACCCTTTGCCTAACCCGTATGAAAAGTAATAGAAAACGTCAGATCTTGAAGAACTGCCATTCAAGTAGGATTTTAGGATTAGGTATTGTATCGAATCTTACATTGTGAAATATGGAGTATTCATAAGAAACTTAAATAATATCGAATATGATACTAAGTTGGTTTTATATGTCAAATCCCAACAAAATGAGCCGAATCCTGATGATGATCATCAAAACAAAACCACATTTAGCGGCGACAGGAACAATAAAACAAAGGTTTTGTCTAGACTAGTATTTTTGGAACAGTACCAAGTTCATACAGCTACCTGATTTGTATAAAGAATACCGTTATACCGTCCCATCAAGAAGAAGAAATTATGAAATGAAAAACTATTCAAAGTATATTATGTCAAATAGACTGGCAATGATCACTACATCATCATCTGCCTGCCCTTATCCCAATTTATTTGGGGTCGGCGCAACATGTTTTTTTCTTCCATTCATCTCTATCAGCTGTCAAATCTTCGTTTACACCTATTTGCTTCATATCATCTTTTATACAATCCATCCAAACTTTTTAGTCCTTCCTCTCCTTCGGCATCCATCCACATTCATATTCAATACTTTTTTGTCACATGATTTTCATCCCTCCTCATAACATGCCCATACCACGATAAACGACTACTTCTCATCTTTTCTGTAACTGGCGCTACTTTCAAACTTCCTCTAATATACTCATTCCTTATTTTATATTTTCTTGTCACACCGCACATCCATCTAAGCATTCTCATTTAATCGTCTTTCATGATCACTACATTGTTTAAAATAGGTAAAGTCGCTTCCTGTGCCCAGGGTGCGTGTGCTGGTTTTTAAAAGTACGCAACGGATTTAGTTTTTTTTTTTCATAGATAGAGATTTTTTTAATTGCTTGCCGCGAAAAAGTCTTATTTCCGCGGGAAAACTGTTTGGAGCCGGTGAAACCGCTGCTGCTAGGCGGGCCGCCAGATATCACTACATAGTATAAAGTAAAGTCGCTTTTCGCGTATGTCCCTATGTCTGTTTGTATGTATGCTCAAATCTTCATTACCACTAACGTATCTAGACGGTTTAAAAAAAAAGATAAGTGTTTCAAGAGGAAGAATTTTATGTATGATTTATGTCGGGAGAAGGTCTATTTCCCATGGGAAAATGGTTAGCAGCGGGTGAAACGGCTGGGCGGGCATCTAGTATAAAATAAAGCTGCTTTCCTTGTCCCTTTGTATGCTTAGATCTTTAATATTACGCAACGGATGTTGATTTGTTCCAATAGATAAAGTTATCTAAGAGGCAGGTTTTTAGGCAGCTCATACCGTGAAAAGCTTTTTTCCTTCAGGAAAACGGGTAGCAGCGAGTGAAACCGCTAGGCGGGTCGCTAGTAGGCTATTAAAGAGGTCACCAAACTTTAACTGATACCTCAACTTATAATCAAAAACCTTGTTTCCATATTCCACGCAAGTAGGTACCTATTATTCAATATACAAGCCGGAAGTCAAACTTATTACAATCGAATCACGTGCCGTCTCTGCTCTGAAGTTATTACGTACCTACCAATTTATTATTCGTCACTACCTATATGTAGCAACCTATAGGTATGTTTTATGTTCGAAAAGCATTCCTAAATAGGGAGAGGCTATTACAAACCTAAAATGTAGCATCACCCTATTTCTTACCCGTGGGAGTCGTAAGAGGCGACTAAGGGACTTGAGGGTGTGTATTGCAATTTTAGGCGATAGGCTGACAACCTGTCACTATGGCGATAGACAAATTTCCGAATGACCCACAAATATTTGTCAGATGTGGCGTAAATGTCGGTTTTTTGAGGCTGTTTTCGCTCTGCCTACCTCGCAAGGGATTATAGGCGTGATATGTGTATGTATGTATGTACTTTAAAGATTTGGTTGAAAAGGGTGAAAATCTTCGAATGGTATAATTTTTTTGTCTCATTGAGCAAAAAACTAAAAAACTATCGAAGTATTTTGCCATTTCATTGAAACCATCCAAAACCAGTAAACAAATAGAGACAGAATCAAACAACAGTAAACTACTAGCACAAACGACGGCAATAAGTTAGGCAGGCAGGACTGACAGTCTCGGAGCAATGAAATCTTTTAGAGAGCATCCTTCGAACAACCACAAGAAGTAATGAAAAATTTGTTCTCGGCCTGAAGTCTGCTTAATGAAAATCGTTTAAGTTTTGTGTCGATAGCATGTAGGTTTTGGTCATTTCGTATTCTGCTAACAATTTGAAGTATAGAATATCACACTGGCAATGAGTTTAGTGTCGCTGGAATTACAATCTTTGGGTAAAAAGTAAGAGAATCGGGCCGCCGGCTAGTGGTTGCGCTAAAATACATTAATATTTTAAGGCATTGTTTTACTTGACCAACGAAGTATTTTATGCATAATTGAATTAAATTGTCTTGAACGCGAGCCCAGTGTGATTGCGACGAATATTTCAGGACCTTATTCTTTTATAATTGCAATTTTAACGACACAGAACAGTCACACCATTGCCATTGTTACACAATATGACATTCAAAATACGAATCGACTAAAACTGACACTCTATAGACATATAACTGATTATCAAATGACAGTTAGGAGTGCTCGTGGGGTTTCCTCTGAAACACTCCCCAGCTCTGCTCACCAGTAGGGTGTTTGCGCCAATTTCGACCAGGCGAGTGGAAATATTTGGGGTGGCGCCACTAGCAATAGCCTTACTGTCTGTACTGTTTGTTTGTGTTCTATTTTTTGTTGTGTTGTTAAATGAAGTTATCGCTCAGAAACACAAAAACGTATTAATACTTTCTTCTTATTTTATACTTCATTACGAGTGCTTTTTTTCATTCTGTGTATTTCATCAGATTATTCACGTTTCAGCTTCATTCTGGTAGATCGAATGGTTCTCTCTGTGTAAATTCCTTGCTCTAAATTACTTATGTAGGTACTAGTTTTATGGGCTAGGGTTAAAGAACTGCCGAGTATGTCTCTTAGTCCCAAAGGGAGAAGGGTTGGGGTTAAAAATGAAGTCATAGAGCCACGAACGTATCAATATAAGAACTATTTTTGTTTACTGTTCAGTTCTATAGTCAGTTTGTGGGTCTTTTTAAATGCAAATTCAAACCACCCTATGAACATAATAATGTAGAGGTATAGTATGTTCGGGAGCTTTTTTCAAAATTATTTGTTTTTAAAGCCTTGCTTTTTATAAGTATTGTTTTTGAAAAGGCGGGCCAGTACTATCAAGTAAGTACATACATTGTACACTGTTGTCTTCCCATCGTTTTGCTCGCACAAGACAGAGAAACACGATAGTCAAGTCGTCGCCTGGTCAACAACAGTGATTTATCACTGTGTCTGTCAACACGATATTACAAACAGTACTTTACATGACATGTATTGTTGCAAATGGAGGTATAAGCTGCCTGCAAGTATCACCATTATGCGTAAGCACGCTGCTACGTAGGTAATAAGGGGGAGCCAATGTTTTGAAACTTGTCAACCACAAATCTAAAGAGAATAAAATACAACCCAACAATCTACAGACGTAGGTAAAGTACCGTACTGTAATCCGCAGTATCTCGAGTTACTCGTTGGTTTCCAGAACGCAACTAGCGCCCTCATCATAAAAAACATCACTCGATAAAAACGTAATTTATCGAAAATCCGCTTTTGTCAGATTAAAGTACAGGTACCGTTTTAAGTATATTTAATTACTCATGTAGTTTAAGGTATCAATATACTACTATTATAAATACAGTATTATTAATACAAATTTCTGTAAATAAGCTTCAGCATCTGTTCTTCAATCAGCGAGTTTTTGGTAAATTGCGTTTTCATCGACTGTGTGTCCCCACACGAAAGAGGAAGATTGAGTGTTTTTTTTAATTGTAATTAGGGTTAAAGGAACTAGCAAAAGAAGTACTGAGAACCAAGGCTAAACTGCGGAAAAACGGTTGGCAGGCCGCTAGTTTCCAATATGTTTCTAAAAACAGCAAAAAAATTGCACTAGATTTTCCCTGGTCCTAACTTTTTGTACAAAGTTCATAATGGCATTCCAAGGATGATCTAGGGTCACTAACCCTCTCTAACGGGCACTTAGCATCGCGTTAAGTGGCAATATTTCCTCTGACGAAGCCCTATTCGCTTTCAGCTAATCATCTTAATGGTACCAATGAACTTTTCTCTGGTAAACTCTTAATTGACTTGTTTATTAGTTTATGTCGGGAATTCCTTTAAATGATAACATTTTGAAATTAATTTTATTAGTAATTAGATATTAATAGTTTTGATTCGATTTGTTTTTAATTTCTTTCGTATTTCATAATGTTCTAAGACTAATTTGATTAAAATGAGATTGGTAGTACATCCCGAAATGATTTAAGATTTATTTCATATTCTTAAATTCGTAATTTACTGGCGCAACACGCATGGGGTACTGTAATTTTAGTTATTACTTACTTATAAGAACTTTATGTACCGTGTATGCTTGCGTATAAAATATCTTTATCTTGGACTGCAATACGCTCGCTGATGTACATGTATTTATGTATGTTAGTACATCCCCGCACATTAATCCATCACAAAGCTGTTCTGTACAACGTACTTTTTAGCAACACTTCGAGTCACTATTTAAGGCATCAATATATAGGGATATCCATACAGTTTTCAAGAATAACTAGTATAAGATGATCCCTTAAAGGTTATCTCAAGGTGATGGTGAATTATATTGATGTTTGCGTTTTATGAGACTATTGACTTTTCGAGTATGCTGTTTACATATGTATGGAGTTACTGCAAGCAAGTATATGGTTTGGATCTGGCAACTTTCCCGCGTTTGTGAACCAACTGGGAAGTGGGAGTTCAATGTTTACAAAGCAAACCAAACGGCACATTATTTTGGTGAACGCTTAAGTTTTGAGGTGTTTCATTATTACGTATTGTTATTTTGATTCCTAATTAGTGGATCTATGGAGTGAAATTTGACTAGTGACCGATAGTGAAAACTCTAGTTGGGCTGTTGATAAGAAACAACTTTCCCCAAGGAAAATAAAATAAAAATTTAACCTACCATACAAAATTGCCGATCAGCGGGTTACTATTTAAGCTCAATTTATTTTTGTCATATTAGGAAAAAATGTTCCTTGGGGAAAGTTGTTCCTTATTACCAGGCAGTCCTTTGTTCTCATTATCGATCACAAATAAAATTGCACTCGATTTATATATTTTGTTACACAGGTCCACACAATCACCATCAACTTTTTTTATACGCCTGCCTGCTGCAGCCCATGTCATTTGGAACGATCAATCATTTTATGTGTACTTCCTACATACATACACATATCACGCCTTTATCCCTTGCGGGGTAGGCAGAGCGCTATCGCCACGTCTGACAAATATATGAAACTCTCGAGCCTTTCAGTCACCCCTTAAGACACTTGCAGGTTATTCTAAGTCAGCATCACACAGCCAATGTGTACATACATACCTACAAATAGCTTGTGATAATCAAACTCATTTTGATGTATCAAATTGTTTGCCCAATACTTTACCATATGTTCATTCACCTTTCAAACTAAAAAGCGACAATCAATCAAACATCGACGTTCATTTCACGCCTATCGCCGACGGAACTATGATTGAATGAGAACTAAAATAGCCCGGAACTGAATCGACTATGCGTTTCGTCCGAACCCAGGTGTCCCCTATTGCACAAGCAAGTCATGGTCCCTAAATAAACAACTATACCGTTTTCAACTTTGAGTTCCGTCACTGCCTTGCGTCTCTACCTTGGAATAACAAGTCGTGCAAAAGCAGCAATGAATGATTTAGTTAAATATGCGTAGGTGAGGATAGGGCCATAGGGCAATGACCGTTGACAATAAAAACGGGGAGAGGGGGGCACGGTTACCCACGGCATTCCCACTGTTGTGGTGGAATAGTAAACAATGGATTACGTTGTAATACTGGTACTATCCTTGACATTGTAATGCAGAGTTTTTTTGTGTGCTGTGATACTCAAGAATATAAGGTATATCGACGAATAACACTGACAGAACTGAAAGTCTTGGCTGTAAGCATACCACCCTTTGCCTAACCCGTATGAAAACTAATGAAAAGTAATAGAAAACGTCAGATCTTGAAGAACTGCCATTCAAGTAGGATTTTAGGATTAGGTATTGTATCGAATCTTACATTGTGAAATATGGAGTATTCATAAGAAACTTAAATAATATCGAATATGATACTAAGTTGGTTTTATATGTCAAATCCCAACAAAATGAGCCGAATCCTGATGATGATCATCAAAACAAAACCACAGTTAGCGGCGACAGGAACAATAAAACAAAGGTTTTGTCTAGACTAGTATTTTTGGAAGAGTACCAAGTTCATACAGCTACCTGATATGTATAAAAAAATAACCGTTAAACTGTCCCGTCAAGAAGAAGAAATTAATGAAAAACTATTCTAAGTATATCACATTTCAAATAGTCTGGCAATGATCACTAAATTGTTTAAATAAAGGTAAAGTCCCTTCCTGTGTCCAGAGTGTATGTTATGTTTTTAAAACTACGCAACGGATGTAGATGCGCTTTTTTTCATAGATAGATTTTTTTAAAGTGATTGCCGCGAAAAAGTCTTATTTCCGCCGGAAATTTCATTTATTTATTGGAGCCGGTGAAACCGCTACTACTGGGCGGGCCGTTAGTTCTCACTACCTACATAGCCACTATCACTATACAAGTATAAATTTAAGTCGCTTCCCGCGTCTGTCATCCAAAACAATGCAACAGATCTGAATGGGTTTGTTTTTAAAAATATAGAGTGTTTCAAGAGGAAGAATTTTATGTATGATTTATGTCGGGAGAAGGTTTGTTTCCCATGGGAAAACGGTTAGCATCGGGTGAAACGGCTGGGCGGGCATCTAGTATAAAATAAAGCTGCTTTCCTTATCCCTTTGTGTGCTTAGATCTTTAATATTACGCAACGGATGTTGATTTGTTCCAATAGATAAAGTTATCTAAGAGGCAGGTTTTTAGGCACGTTATACCGCGAAAAGCTTTGTTCCTTCAGGAAAACGGGTAGCAGCGAGTGAAACCGCTGGGCGGGTTGCTAGTAGGCTATTAGAGAAGTCACCAAACTTTAACTGATACCTCAACTTATAATCAAAAACCTTGTTTCCATATTCCACACAAGTAGGTGCCTATTATTCAATATACAAGCCGGAAGTCAAACTTATTACAATCGAATCACGTGCCGTCTCTGCTCTGAAGTTATTAACGTACCTACCTACTTATTATTCGTCACTACCTATATGTAGCAACCTATATGTTTTATGTTCGAAAAGCATTCTTTTTTTTTTTTTTTTTTTTTTTATTAGTGATGGGTTTGCTCTTGACTCTAGTCTAGGTCATAGGACAGAGACAGAGTCTAAGATGGAGCGAGCTCACCCAGAAGAAGCCTGTTAAGGCACTGGCACTCCCACACTCTGACGGAACGCAGTAAGCTACTTGGCGCCAGACTTCGGTGGGATGGTGGTCGCGAGCCAGGCGGCCCCTTACGGAGCCTTCCACCGCTTATTGGGATCGTTCAGCCGGACTTATCCACAGGCAAGCCTGTGTTGCCGTTGCCCGGGGTGGACCGCTAGGAGGTAGATCCCATACCACCCCAAATAGGGAGATAAATTCCTAAATAGGGAGAGGCTATTACAAACCTAAAATGTAGCATCACCCTATTTCTTACCCGTGGGAGTCGTAAGAGGCGACTAAGGGACTTGAGGGTGTGTATTGCAATTTTAGGCGATGGGCTGACAACCTGTCACAATGGCGATACACAAATTTCCGAATGACCCACAAATATTTGTCAGACGTGGCGTAAATGTCGGTTTTTTGAGGCTGTTTTCGCTCTGCCTACCTCGCAAGGGATTATAGGCGTGATATGTGTATGTATGTATGTACTTTAAAGATTTGGTTGAAAAGGGTGAAAATCTTCGAATGGTATAATTTTTTTGTCTCATTGAGCAAAAAACTAAAAAACTATCGAAGTATTTTGCCATTTCATTGAAACCATCCAAAACCAGTAAACAAATAGAGACAGAATCAAACAACAGTAAACTACTAGCACAAACGACGGCAATAAGTTAGGCAGGCAGGACTGACAGTCTCGGAGCAATGAAATCTTTTAGAGAGCATCCTTCGAACAACCACAAGAAGTAATGAAAAATTTGTTCTCGGCCTGAAGTCTGCTTAATGAAAATCGTTTAAGTTTTGTGTCGATAGCATGTAGGTTTTGGTCATTTCGTATTCTGCTAACAATTTGAAGTATAGAATATCACACTGGCAATGAGTTTAGTGTCGCTGGAATTACAATCTTTGGGTAAAAAGTAAGAGAATCGGGCCGCCGGCTAGTAGTTGCGCTAAAATACATTAATATTTTAAGGCATTGTTTTACTTGACCAACGAAGTATTTTATGCATAATTGAATTAAATTGTCTTGAACGCGAGCCCAGTGTTTTTGCGACGAATATTTCAGGACCTTATTCTTTTATAATTGCAATTTTAACGACACAGAACAGTCACACCATTGCCATTGTTACACAATATGACATTCAAAATACGAATCGACTAAAACTGACACTCTATAGACATATAACTGATTATCAAATAACAGTTAGGAGTGCTCGTGGGGTTTCCTCTGAAACACTCCCCAGCTCTGCTCACCAGTAGGGTGTTTGCGCCAATTTCGACCAGGCGAGTGGAAATATTTGGGGTGGCGCCACTGTCCCCACCGGCGCGGCGGCGCCAGACCGACGTCCTTTAACTACTGGTGACTTCATCTTGGTACTAGTAATGGCTATTATATCAGAATACGCAAGCACTAGATGGAGCGTGATCATGGGTATAGGGGACAGAAAAATTGCGTTCTTTATTGTAAAGGCAGCCATTTGCGTGAGTTTTTAATGCCAATATTGGCTAGCAGATATCCATGACGGGGCGAAATTGAATACGACGATTGTTCGAACTTTATGTTATGCATGAATGGTGTATATAGAACTGAAAATACGAGGTGGCATGTTAGATACTTGGAGAATTAAATTAATTTCATTAAAATAACACTGTGCGTGCCAGATGACAAGATCACAGTAAGATAAATGATTTGCACATACATGGCGGTATAACCTTGATATGAGCCGTGGAAATATGTACGTTACATTGACAAATCTCACGTGCAACATGTCTGGAATGTGTGCAATAAAATGTATGATACACGGCCTTCCGAAGCACGAAACCTATTCGACTTTTTCATCCTCAAATCCGGTTACATTTTATCCTTAAATCGGATGAGTTTTAAAGATAGGGCTCGGCTGAAAGGCGCCCGGTATTTCGGATTGTTTGAATATGACAAACATGGCCATGTGCATAGCATTACCCCATTTCTTACCCGCGAGTGTCGTAAGACTAGAGGGTGTCATGTGTATTACAATGTTGACAGCCTGTATCTATAATGTGATACATGATTTTTCTGAAAATGCCCTCATGTTTATATAGATAGCGACAGTATTTTACGGCCGATAACGCTCTGCCTACTTTGCAAGGGATTAAGGCGTGATATGTGTATGTATGTATTTTTCATAATCATAAGATACTCATTAGATTTGTAACAGAGATTTGGGACAGTAAAATGAAGCACTCGCGATGAGAACGCAATAGAATTAACGAAGTTGACTTGCAACGTCCGACATTCCCCAACGTTACAGAAACGTTGCACCAGCAGACCATTAGCGAAATGAAACCGGTTCCGAATGGAACCAGTACCTTAGTATTTCGCGAAATGGATCTATTGGTAAATGGCAGTCGATTAAATTCAAACGTTTGCCCTTTTACTATGACTCAAAAAACTTTTTTAGATGGTGAATTCTATTCTAACATTGAATTTAAAAATAACAAAAGGTATTTGCATGATAATTGATTGCTTTTTCGGACATGTGTTTTTATTGTTGATTAATTTGAGTAATTACTTTGTAATTATATATTATTTCATCAGTATAGAAAAATTTAATAAATGAATTTATAATATATCTTTATCTAAATCAATGGGAATTTTGTGTGCAAAGGCTATCTAAAGGATGAATACCAATTAAGTGCCAGTTTAATATTTTGATTGAATAGTAATTTCTGAGTTACTATCTGTAATCACGACATAAATTCGCCAATGTATAAATAAGTCGAACATAACAAATCCATATTTATTACGTGTTGTTATAACCACGACACGAACAACTATTGGCGCCGATTTGGCGTCTCAGACCGAGCGTGATGATGTCATCCCAGACTACCAATGTTACGTTCTAATCTGAATAACGAATTGGTTTCATTATTGAGTCGAACAGACCCAAAGCAGTATGTTCTAATGTTTAACCGTAAAGTAATATTTTTCAACTTTATGAAATGACATACATCAGCCTATTGCAGTGCACTGCTGGACGTAGGCCTCCCCCAAGGTACGCCATACGAGAGATCGTGAAATGAAATATATTAACGAAAATGTTCTAAGACTTTAGACGTTAGACGTCATCCGGAGGGACATGAGTTCCTGCGATGAGACTGAGGAAGATACGTCCAACAGAGCGAAGTGGAGAGAGAAAACCAGAAAGGCAGACCCCACCATCAGATGGGAATAATCATTGGCAAAGAGAGAGAGAGAGAGAGAGAGAGAGAGAGAGAGAGGGAGAGGGAGAGAGAGTTCTAAGACTATAACCTGGCTTAAAATTGTACAATTTAACGCTTACAAGCTTAATTAGCAATGCTAAGCAATTTACTACCAAACGTGACTTTCGAACACATACTTTTGCATAGTGTCACGTGTGATACGCAGAAAAACTCCATTTTGTCTGTATGTTGAACCTTTTAACGTCATATTCTTGAGCACAATGAATCATTCTTAGTTTTGTGCCAATAACTTCCTATAGAGGTATGTTTCAGTTCTTTGTATTACTCGCGTGTTTGATAACTGACGTCATAAATCAGGTGTTATATGGTACTAGCGACTCGCCTAGCGGTTTCACCCGCTGCTAACAGATTTCCCACGGGAAACGACCTTCTCCCGACCATAAATCGTACAAAAAAACCTTCCTCTTGAATCACTCTATCTTTTAAAAAACTCATCCAGATCCGTTAGGGTGGTTTTGAAGATTTAAGCATACATAGAAACAGACGCGGGAAGCGACTTTACTTTATACTTTGTAGTGATTCAGAGTGACCTAAGTCCTTATTTAGCAGAACCAATGTTACAAGGATAATGTTCTGGAAAATTCCTTCAATATACAGTCAGCTCGCGTCCTACTGTTTTCCTTGAAGCAAAGGATTTCTCCTTGACCTATTTTGGAGGATAGCGTTGTTCCAGATTAGGAGAAGCTATCCCGGCGACGTGACCTAGTTTATCTGGGCTACTAGGGTCTGCGTACCTATTCCCAAACCAGTTCGTTACAATGTCCCCAAAATTCTGTAATATTTTCGTCCTTTTAATGCCCAATTATCAATTGATTTACGGAAGCCAGAAAATATAGCAGCCATTTGTTATAAGCGGTATTGGAACTAATACGACCACCCTAAGTACTTATATTCTATGAAGTTTATTTTCGCGAGGCCATAATTATATTGTATAGGACGATCGTTAACATCATCCATGAAACATGGTTTTAGTAGCAGTTAAATCACCATAAAATTATTGTGTTAGCTATCAACCACCATCAAACTTCAATCCTTCGAGATAAGCTGTCGCTAATAGATAGAAAGTGTATACTTCTATATAAGGTACAATTAAATTCAATGCGAATATTTTAGCGTGGGTTCTGCTCGAGAAACTAAGCAAGTTTTCCCAAAGAAAATAAGTCGAATTTTTATTAATAAAAATGAACCTGCCGTACAAAAATATGTTTTTTTTTTCATGTTGCGACCTTTTTTCCTGTGGGAAAGTTGTTCAGTTTTACGAGTAGAAATCAGCCAAAAAATATTTGCACTAAATATTGTAGTTTGTCTTTTGTAGAAGTTATTTTTAAAATTTTGAGAAAATTATCATCACTATTGGCTTACAAATTTCAGATCCAGGTCCATATTAACTTGGTACCTCTTATTTGAAGCTATACTATTCGATTATATGTATACCTTGCTTAGATTAGGATGACGATAGATAGGTAATTGATCTCGAGCCAAATCTCATCCAAGTCCAGTATTGTTTTTAAGAAGTTTGGGTTCAAGATACGGTTATTGATAGTGTTTGTAATTATTATCAACAAGGTCGAAAGTTCATTTTGGTGATCTGAATTCATGTACAGTCAAGCTCACATGCGGTTAGACACTCAAACCGCCAATTTAAGTCTTATTCTTATGCGCGCGGCATAAGAACGGTCTATTGGCCAAACTGTCGTCGGTTAGATCACATCCTGATCTTGACTGTACCGCAATAATTAAACGATCTTCTTCTTTTTGTGTGTTACAGTCGTCCAACGACTCGATGAACCCTGGTGTCTGTTTTTCAACCGCTTACTACTTATAGTAGGCCTCTGACATGGTTGTGTAACGACCGCGGTCTAAGTTAACAATGTAATCATTGACAGCAACCGACGTATTAACGTGCCCTCCTAAGCACAGAAGCATAAATTTGTGGATCTGCCTGCAAAGTCCAGACTGAAAAAAATTACAAAGTCATAAACAACTTAGCGAGAGCCCCACCGAGAATCAAACCCGGAACATTTGCGCCACAGGAGTTAGTGACCACTGCGCCACATCGGTCGTCATAACCCCGAGTTGCTGCTGCTAGTATAGGTATTTCGCGAAAACTTTAGGAAATAAACTGAATTACTAAACTGCACTCACTACAGCCAGTCATAGCAACGCTAGTTACTAGTTATTATTCTGTGTCATAGCTTAGGTCTGGTGCGAACGAAAAATTACCTATTCCATGCAATTTACCACATATTTACCTACTATGCACAAATGAGAGTACACGTCAAACAAATGTTAAAAACCAAACAATCCATTTTTACTTATTTTGTGCTGTTCCCTTACACACCTAACCGCGGCGTATTATTGAATCAGTAGAAGTCCTATTTTACATGCTGTGGTCAGTGTTGTTATCACTCGCACCTCACGTTCTGTTTCATGTTCATTTCTATTAATGTACATATATCACGTCTGTATCTCTTGCGGGGAAGGCATAGAGTAAAAGACCGTTAAAAAACCAACATTTTACGTCGCGTCTGACTAACATCATACATTTGAGGGTCATTCGGAAAATTGTGTATCGCTAGGTTGTCAGCCCATCGCCCAAAATTGCAATACACAAGTAACTATGAATGTAAGTAGTTACACGAAAACACTTGATATTTTGTGTGGATTTGCGTAATCTGTCTCTCTCATCGTGTGGGACACTGAGTCGTCCGACCTGATGAACCCTAGTGTAAGAGTTTTTCAACCGCCTACTACCACTACTAGTAGTTAAACGTTTGGTACAAGTGGTAAGATCCGAAACAGGCGCCGCAGTCTGGCGGTAGCAAGAGTAGGGTTTCAACAGATTCAAAAATACGCCTTCAGAAACTTGATACAAGTCTTGAGTGAATTCCCCGGGTGACATCAGAGTTACCGACCATAACGACTTTGGTCAACACTCAACTCATTGTCCTCGGTAAATGCGCAGACATTTCGGTTATAAAACACCCTGGTAAGTAGGTACTTCCGCAGAAGTAGCTTATGGTAGAATAGAGTATTGAATAGGTAGGTAGGTATACAGGTACCTGCATATTTATTTTATCTTCTTACATGACTCTTACCAAACCACAATAATAGTTTGTACTGAAGTAGTTAGAAACCAGATTTTTTACAGATACAGCTTCTGTTCTCAGATCAATTCTGCCAGTGTCAATGTCGGAAACAACAACAACATTAACAGCCACAACAGTCCACTGCTGGACATTGGGAAGTATTGCCATGCTCACCACGCTTGGGAAGCGGATTGGCGAGCGCAGTGCAAGATATTGCTTTCACAGGGAACGCTGCTTCCCATTCCCAGGGTGAATTAATCCCACAGTCGCTCTTTACGACACCCACCGGTAGAATTGGGATGATGATATTCTTAGTCATCACATCATCATCACACATAAAATGTCGGAAAACAGCTTCTTAAAGGTATAACATATATTGTTAGTTCACAAACAGCTTTTCCGATTGTGTCGTAAAATTAAAAGCACAATGACCTGTTTTCTATTTCCTCACAATCGCATTAGTATCAATTTGGTGAATCCCGGACGTGGCGCCACCACTGCCAGTTTCATTAAATATTCAATGCACCTGTTGATATTGTTATTCGGTTGGGGGGAGAATAGGGGCTCTTGTCACGCGAGCAACGACCTACTTCTTGTTATGGGGAAGTGTTTAGTAATATTCATTTTTAATCAGGAAATTATGAAATAGAAACTCTTCTACACTAATATTATAGAGATTTGTTTTTTGTTTGAATTGAATAGGCTCCGAAACTACTGGTCCGATTTATAAAAATATTTATTATTCGAATCCTACATTATCCCTGATGAACATAGGCTATATTGAAAAGTCTTATTCCCGCGGGAAAATGGTTAGCAGTGGGTAAAAAAGCTGGGCAGGCCGCTAGTAGTTATTTTATAAAATATTGAAATTCGAACCTTAGTCTGTGACACATAGCGACGAATCACCTAGTATTCCACTATTTGGGCGTTGACAAAACATTACTTCCAATTTACAAACTTATGAATATTTTCAAAACAAGAGAACCTAAAAACTAAAATAAGCCTTCCAATGCATCTCCACCAGATGAAATGACAGTTTTGGCCGTTTCATATTTCACTAAAAGTTTCAATCGAATGGCCATGGTCAAAAATCTACGAGAATTTGAACCTGGGACCTCCGGATCCTGTGATCGAACTCCGACCGCTAGGCCACAAAGGCAGTCAACTTCAAAACATGAAATACTTACGTACCTATCTTACTATCTTATTGCAAGTAGGAAAATAAATAGGTACTTACCTCCTACCTAGCTAGCTACTAACTTGCATTACGTAGCGATTTGCAAGACTGAGGTCAAAACAATTTAATTCATGGTGATTCTCTTGAACGATCATAGTACCTACTTACTTACCCACCTTCATATTACCTACGTAGATATTTGGAGCACATTATTTATGAAGAGCTAGGTGGGTAATCAGAATAAGGTGGTCATAGTTGTATTGTATGTGCATGTACAACCTACGTATTTGAATAACCTACTTCCTATGTAGGCAAGTATTTTGTTGGTTACTTATTTATGTTGCGTTTTGTGATTTCGTGTGATTCTTCGGGGTGGGACGCCTGCGGGGCTAGCAGTCGGATGTTCAGCTCTACTAGTTGGAATTGGAACCATTTCACCCAACTCCCAGCAGTACCTACCTGTATTACCTACGTTTACATAAGCCACTTTGTCAATACCAAATGAATGTGTCTGTTTCTCTATTGATAAACTTTATTCAAAACATCTGCTCGGCATTACTGGGTAGGCAGACAAGATACCTACGTAGGCAGGTAATTATTTACCCACTTTATTTCGCGCGGTTAGTCAATGTCAAGTAATGACTCAGAATGACGAACAAACATCTCGTGAAACAAACCAATGACTTCATCATGAGAGCAAGCAAGGTTGTGCAAAATGCACATAAAAGCAATAAAAGTGTGATCAAAGTCGCCGCACGTTCTCATACCGCGTTTTGGGGGTCCATTTTACCTATTTGGTAAATACCTAGGTTCATAAGGTAAGAAGAAAGGTAGGTACTAGGTAAGTTCTTGCCTATTTTGAGCTTTTCTTGAAGGTCAACGACCGACAGCTAAAGGAATGTCGGGAAAACGTGCAAACGTGGTTCAAAAATGTGGTTAATCAAGAAAGTTTTTAGAGGTTTAGAGAGGTAGGTAAGTAGTTGGTATTCTTTGGTCTAGGTAAGTTTACCTTCGGTAAGTCTAGAGCTACAAGACCCAAAGTAGTGGGTATACCTACCTACCCGAAGCTCACCTTTTTACAGACAGGCAAGACCACAAACAAACCACAAAGCAGTGCCACAAAAGTGTTGCTTATCAAAAATCGACAGTTATTCCTTATTATTCATTACTCTTTGGTTTACCTGAATGAACTTCGTTGCAGTTTCATCATGCTTTCCTCTAAAATTGGTCAATAAAATTGTTTGAATTAAAAAATCGCGTTCGCCCCTCGTTTGCTTTGATTCGAACTTTTTATAGGTAACTGAGAGGCGACCAAAGGGCCTCGGATTTCTGCTGGCCAGCCAAGCCACAGCCACCGGAACAAAACCAAACCGGTTTCACAATTCCACGCTACACTCTCGTTTCGACTCACCGCAACGACCAGGTTGAAGAAGAACAGCACATATTTCACAAAACTCGTACCACACCCCATTTTGGATTCACTATTCGAGTCACACACAGAACTTTACGATTCAATCCACACACGGATGAAACTTGTTTACTTGGAGGCCGGAGCGACGCGAACCACCGACTTCGAGGTGTAGAATACGACTGAAGAAAATGTACCAAACGAAGTAGGGATCGCGATGGCGCTGCCTCTCGGTCCCCCCCGCACCCCTGTGCTTTTGAATCGCGCCGTGCGTGACCCCTCACCCCTCATTCACCTGCACTGTCGCCCTCTCGCTCACCCTCGTGTCACGAGAGCATGTAAATTATTATCTGTCTCTTTTATTTTCATCTGACGCCGACCTCTCATCCTGGCTGGGTTTTTCGATGAGAGTTTTGTTTGTGTATGGGAATCCATGATGGGAATTTACCTACTTCGCGGCCGCGGTAGGTAGATAAAATTTTTGAATGAACACACAAAAATGGCACAAGCACAAACTGTGCTAGTATTCACATAGAAACCTTCCACGTTATGTTTGTCTGTCTGTTCATTCAATGCGGTGGTGGTGTAGGGTAGGCAGCTAAATCATCGTTGTGTTTGCTTGTAAAAATTAATTGTTTTTAATTCATTCTGACCTTTGCTTGCCTCACTTGGCTTTATCAGCCACAGAGACCTCATGTTTTGCATGGACCAAAACGTTGAGTTATAATTTAGTTAAAATGTTTACCCTGTAGCCTACTACAACCAGTAGGTCCTACCTAGTACCTACCTACATACACTTTATCCTTCCCTTATCCGTCCGTACTTATATTATGAATCTGAGAGTTTGTGTGTGTATATATGTTACCTCTTCACGCTCAAACGGCTAGACCGATTTGGATGAAATTTGGAACACATGTAGAGTATAACCCTTGAATAACACATAGGCCACTTTTTACCGCGGGAAAACAACTATTACCACGGGAAAATGAGTGGCGGAAATCTAGTAAAGATATATTTTTTAACGTCTCTAGCAGCAACATTGTCTGTTTCGCTGGTCGTTCGGCTTACTGCGGAGTGTGGGAGCAAAGAAGGCGCGCTGGGAGAAAGTTCCGTTCCCCTCCAAGTCCGCCGGCAACAGGCTGGCCACTTTCCAATGCCCTGCCCTTTGTCACACACTTGTATTGACCAACATCTAGATTGATACCTGAGTATGTTTTGTAGGGAGGTACAATGAGAAATCGATTTATGAATACGCACCGATGTTGATAGGTAGCCTATCTTCCCAACCTAGGTAGTATGTATGGGTAGGGTAGGTTGGTAGGGGTAGGATAGGTACCTACCTACCACAGACCTCAGGAAACCTACATACCATGTTCCGATCCAAAAGAGAAACACATAGAAGATACTTAAAGACATTTAAAGAAAATGAAAGATAGTGTTCAATTATAAAAAGAGGGTCTTTATTGATAAACAATCTTAAAAATTATTATTTTGTGTATAAGTATATTAATTTGTATAAAAATACAGGTTTCGCAATAGCTTAAATAGGTACCTACGATTACCTAATCACAACACAATTAATCAAATTTTATACAAGGAAGGCTTTATAGGTATGTAATGTAAGTAAGAAGGTATAACAGTGTTTTTTAATTCTTATAAATTTTGTACCCACTTGCATTTGGCATTAAGGGTTAATTTTATTTGTGTATTGTTTTATTATTATCATGGCTGTTTACAGGAATCAAAAATTTCACCTTTCGCTCTTGCCGCCGCTACCGCGAACGAATTAGAAATAGGTAGTTTCGCGGAAGTATCAAAGCGACTGCCCATAATATAGGCAGAACGTGCTCTACGATGCAGATGCAACCTGCTAAATAATAGCAACATCGATCGATCGATTCGATGTTTGAAGAAACGCTGATGAATAAATTTATGATCAATTTGTGCATCTCATTATCAAGTTGACGAATCATTCGAGAAAAAATAGAGTTCTTCAGTTATCAGCTTAATAATCTAAATTATCATTTATTAGTCCTTCGTCATGAATGATCAAGTCTTCCATGACATCCATCACACACAATGACTCATCTCTAGGTAGGAAATCCCCGATTGTGGAAAAACGTAAGACAATAGGTGAGGAAAGATACAATTTATCCTGCGTCTGTAATAAGGTGTCAATTTTTTTATTTCTATACAGATTGAATATCATAGGTATGTAACAAAGTACTCTGATAAGGTGAAAATTTGTAGACTATGTTTCAGGAAACTTTTATAGTCCCCAGACTATTAATCTAGACCACACGCCAATTATGAAACCTATAAAGATAAAACGTTGCAAACTTATGTTAAAACACACACACACACACATATTGACATAACTGCGCACTTTACTTTCAGAAAAGGGCATCTTATTGGAGAGCTTAATTTAGAATTTACATTTTACGAACACACATTTTTTATTGATAATTGCTTAAAATGCTTAGTTCTATTCAATTCGATAATGTAAAAAATTCACTGAAGATATCCTATTTTGTTTTAGAAGACTCAGGAAGACTGATTCACATGGTAAAATGCCTTACAACTACAAATACTGGACGTACAATACTAAAACTAAATTCTAAATCAACTGGTGCACATTGAACGTAGCAAGTCTTACACAATTTTCTGGCTGAAGAAAACTATGCCACATATTATAGGATTAGTATTCTTAAATGAGCGTTTACGATCAACGAAGGCGTCATGATTTTTGCTACGGAAAACACAACTGTAAAAATAAGGTACAGTTCCAACATTTCCACCAATCTTGTCTCAACTACTAACCAGTATAAAATACTTTGGCCTCTTTATGCTTAATACTTGGGCAGTGTGGAAGAGGGTGCCGTTGGAGTGGCCAACAGGGAGTCATCAGGTGCTGAGAAGGCGGATTCTCGATGAGACGCGTTCCTGATTGAGGCTCTTCTATTCTCCTTGATGGCTTGTCCCAGGAAGAACGTGCAGAAGATGCCGGTGCTCTGTAGAAAGAAGAGGATGGTGAGGATCTAAAGAATGAAGAGCGCTACATTTTGGTTCATTGGTTGATATTCATTTTTAAGGTTTTCCGGAATCGGTTAAGCAGAGAGGTGATCGAACGCTCTGTGTAAATATCGTGTTCTTCTCTTATAAGGGGAGAATAATGTAACCTTGACAGACAAAGTATGTAAACAGTAATAATACACACACACACATCACGCCTATTATCCCTTGCAGGCAAAACGTAAACGGTCGCAAAAAACGGACATTTACGCCACGAAAGTTGTGTATTGCCATAGTGACAGGTTGTCAGCCCATCGTCTAAAATTGTAATACACACCCTCAAGTCCCTTAGTCGCCTCTTACTACGGTAAAGAAATGGGATGATGCACTTCTAAGCCGGCATCACACGGCATAAATAATATTGGGTACGTAAGCATTAAGCGAGCGAAGCGAAAAGAGAGAAGCATTAGGTATGTGAACAAAAGATAGTAGAATTTTGTTACCAAATAGGCTGAATAAAATCTACCCATCATCATTGGCCTCACACGCCTGTGACAGACGATTTAATCAGTGTCGGAGGCAAGACTTTTCATGGCTGTATAAGCCGATACGGGAGCGGCATAATTTTCCGCACGCTCTACAAGTGAAGGTGGAATTTGAGACTGGCACATGCATGTTTAGATGACGTTTTCTACTTAGATGACGTAATATACCCATATGATTTTAAATAAATTATGTGCAGTGCAAGCGCGTCTGTGAAAGACTTACAAGGTTGACTGAACCTTGACTTGCGTTGCTGCGTATAAAGATTAGTTTGCGTAAACCAAGGCAGACATTTTTCTTGCATAAATATTTGCATGCATAGGTTTTATCGTTTACTGACTCAGTACCAAGTTGCCAACTCATAGATTCCATCATCTTGATTCGTCATCAAACCACCAGGCGTTGGATTTGGATACTTGGATGACGTTATCATTTACCTACGTACAGACCTACGTCTCGTCATTGTAAGTAATACTCGTAATAAAGTACCTCGTACTTTATGAGACTTAGAATGGTATTCCATCCAAACAGGATAATTGTATCAGGAAGTGCAGGACACTCATGACGAATACGTCTTTACAGTATTTACAATGTAGTTATCATACAACTGTGCAATGTAGTTTTCATAAAAGAGCTCTTTACTTCGAGCGACTTTTTCAAACGACATAACGTTTTCAAAAGGTTTCTTTTGAATGCTGCAATGCAATTATGAGTAGGTAACTTAGATAATATTTTTATAGCAGATCATCTACAAAGAGTCAAAATATTCTCTACCTCTACATTATGGTTATTTAAACGAGTCTTATTGCGATAAGTTTTTGGTAAATTTATGCAATATAATTCCCTTAAACTTTATTTAAGTAACCCTATTACCATTACCATAATACCCAGCCCATCACTGGCTCGTTTACCCGACTCCCTAGGGTATCCTTGTCACGTACTCTGGTGACTTTAGGGGCCAAGACCACGGCACCACGGCTATATGATAGAGATTGGCTGATACAAGGAAGATATAGTTAGTAATGAATACCACCCTTGAGAATTGGTGCCGTGTAATGTAGAGGACATTATGGTTATTTAAACGAGTTTTATTGCGATAAGTTTTTGGTAAATTTATGCAATATAATTCCCTTAAACTTTATTTAAGTAACCCTATTACCATTACCATAATACCCAGCCCATCACTGGCTCGTTTACCGGACTCCCTAGAGTCTCCTTGTCACGTACACTGGTGACTTTAGGGGCCAAGACCACGGCACCACGGCTAGATGATAGAGATTGGCTGATACAAGGAAGATATAGTTAGTAATGAATACCACCCTTGAGAATTGGTGCCTAAGGTTCTTAGTATTAAGTATGTGGAGTGAACACAACTAAGCTAAAGTATAGGTTGGTATTGGAAAGTAAATAAGCAAGATTGATTCTATTGAGCATGGTCTGGCTCCATCTACTATGTAGTTTAGTTCCTGCTTAGAACACCAGATCAAAGGCATCAACAATGATTAAGTAGGTACGTACGGCATTTGATTGAGTCATCTGGCTACCAGGATTCCATAAGACAATCATAACCATAATAACAACAATAGGCAATGAAACACTTAAGTCAATCGATACAATTATATTGAGAAATACCGTCAGCCTAATTATGTATTCCTAGTACACCAGTGGTGACCTTACAATTGTTCTTCTGAGTCAGCTGATTATAAAAGACATCACGCCAAGAACAGCACTTTTTTTTTGTACCTATGGGGCTAAATGGTGAAGGTCCGGACCGGACTATTAAACTGCGCTTGTTTTGGTCACAATCACGCTTTTGGGGCGGGACTGTGTACTAGGAAGATTTTAAAGACACATGATGGAAAAAAACACATGATGGGAAAATATTTAAATAAGTTATTTATTTTTCGTGTTTCGTATTCGTATCTGATAGAGTGGTAAATGAGTGCTCGTATGTGAGGTCTAGACAAAAAAGTCGGACTCGTAAAATTTTTACGATGGAACTTTGTTTGGACGAGTAAGGAGACAAACATACTCAATTTCCCCACCCCTATAAGGGAAGAAGATCCCAATTTTTGTTTATTGCCTTTAAAAAAAACAGGCCCCTACATGAGCAGTCTTTCTCAATGTGGCGAAAGCTTTTGAGAAGGTGGCGAAAGCTCACAATAGGCCACCAAAACGTCAAAAATGATTTTAATAGATTTTAGACAGTCCGACTTGCACTTGGCCGGTTATTTATCGTGAATTGAAAAACCACAGAAAACTCTAATGATATTTTATGAAGTGAAAACATGGTGAAAAACCCAATTGAATTAAAATTGTCGGTGTTGTTATTGTTTGTATCTTGATATAAACACAATCAGACTAAGGTTATCGAAAGGTCGCGGACTAAATAAATAGCGATTCTAAGTTCATGCAAAGTAGATACATTATATGAATTCATTGCTTTTAATGATGTCATACAAATTCGCAGAAAGTTTTAAACAGTAGGTGTTTACAAAAAATGTTATTTACCTTATCACTTATGGATATTCCAAAGAAAATCAAAAGTCAATGAAAACGTAATTTATCGAAAATCCGCTTCTGCCAGATTGAAGTAAAGATGCTGCAGCTTATTGAAAAAATGCTGTTTTAATAATAGTAAGGTAGTAGTAGTTAAAAAAAGAAAAAGTGGCCACTACTAGCACATTCGCAATTTTTTGCTAATATGACATTCAAGGGCTGGATTTATAGATTGCCTGGTTACAATCCAATAAATTATTTTAGTTATTATTATAATAACTAAAACAATTTATTGAAAACTACTGGATTGTAACCAGGCAATCTATAAATCCAGCCCTTGACCTTTTATATGACCATCATCCTAAATTCTGATATTATTATTATATTATTCCCTATAACAAAACGTAAAAGCTATTTTCTCAGAGTACCACCTCAGATAGGAAATGGTCCGATAGAAAGTAAACTAGAAAAATCACAGTGTTGCAGAGAAATCTATGGGGTTTCCAGTAACACAGGTAGAGTCTAGACGCAGTTGGAATGCCATGAGCAAAAACAAACATGGCGGTATGGCAGTGGTATACATTGTGTGGCCCACAAAAAATTGGAACATCCATACAAAATTACTCGGTCGGCTGGTACATTATGTATGTGAGGTCAATTTTTTTTAATGTTGCACGGGGAAAGTTGTTCAGTTTCAATTGTGATTTCACCGCGTATCTGTTCATGCGAGGACTTGCAGGCGTATTTTGAAACAGTAGAAATTCGATTTTGTACTATGGTCCACCGAAGAGGTGACGAGTGGTGTAACGACTTCTCGTATCACAGTGTTCTACCATTTGGTTTGGTTGGACCACCCGAATTAATTTCTGCTGATTTATTAAAAAACTAGATTTCCGCCCAGCGGTTTCAGCCGCTGTCACTCATTTTCCCGTGGTAATAGTTGTTTTCCCGCGATAAAAAGTGGCCTTGGTGTTATTCCGGGTTATACTCTACCTGTGTTCCAAATTTCATTCAAATCGGTCAAGCCGTTTGAGCGTGAAGAGGTAACAAACATACATACATACACGCACACAAACTCAGATTTATAATATTACTAGCGGCCCGCCCAGCGGTTTCACCCGCTGCTAACTGATTTCCCACGGGAAACAGACCTTCTCCCGACATAAATCAAACATAAAAACCTTCCTCTTGAATCACTCTATCTTTTGAAAAATCTTCATCCAGATCCGTTAAGTGGTTTTGAAGATTTAAGCATACAAACAAACAAACAGACAGGGACAGACGTGGGAAGCGACTTTACTTTAAATTCCAGTTTTTTTTAAACTCCCTAAGGGATGAAAAAGGGGTTAAAAGTTTATATGAAAGTCTTAAGTGTGATCCGTTTCAAAATTAGTGATTAGACTTATGACTTAAAATAATTAAACACGTGTTTCAGCATATTTTAACCCTTAATAGGGTCAAACGGAGGTTTAAAGTTTGTATGAAAGTTCGTTTTTTTAAATGAATGTGATCTGTTTCAAAATTCATAATTAGACTAATAACTTAAAATAATTAAACACGTGTTTCAGCATTTTTGAAATTTTAACCTTTAAATGGGTGAAAAGGGGGTTAAAAGTTTGTATGAAAGTTTTTTATCTTAAATGTGACCTGTTTCAAAACTTCTGATTAGACGCATAACTTAAAATAATTAAATACGTGTTTCAGCATTTTTGAAATTTTAATCCCTAAAGGTGTCAAAAAGGGGTCAAAAGTTTACTACCAGTTGAGCTACCCGTTTTCCCATTGGAATGTGACAATTTCCCGGAATAAATTTTACTTATAAACCTTCCTCTCAAGTTACTCTATCTTAAAAAAAAAACCGCATTAAAATCCGTTGGGTAATTCTAAAGATATAAGGAGACACCAAACGGGAAGCGACTTTATTTTATACTATGTAGTGATGAAGTGATATAGTACGGATACGCCTTCTGTGCACTGTGCAACGTAATTAGTAGTTAAATGTAGATCGTCGCATTTAAGGCTCAATTTGTGTGAACATTTTATCATTCTTCTACTTCATCAACAAATAAAATAAAATACTAATTTAATTTAATGAAACAAAGTTACAACCATTATTTTTTATCAAAACCTTCATTAGTGTAATTAAAAGTGAAAACTGCTCATCAAAAAACCATTAAATATAATGCAACTTGTTGCGTTGAGTTGAACAATTTATGTTTGTCTGTAGGAGTGACATCATCTTCGCGCCATTTTCCCGCCGCGTCCTTGGTTTGACTAGGTTAGGTTGCTACTGTGACGTCATGACGAGACAATGCGCAAGCGCAAGTACCTAGTCTAGAATCTAGACTCTAGCTAGCATTTCAGTACTTACCGTATAGTGCTCTATTTTTAAACTTCTTGCTTTTAATTTTCCAGTATTTTTTAGGCTCTTCAATTCGTACTAATATTATAAATCTGAGAGTTTGTGTGTGTGTGTGTGTGTGTATGTATGTTTGTTTGTTTGTTTGTCACCTATTCACGCTCTCAAACGGCTTGACCGATTTGAATGAAATTTGGAACACAGGTTGAGTATAATCCGGAATGACACAAAGACCTTTACCACGGGACTTTTATTGCGGGAAAACAATTATTACCACCGGAAAATGAGTGGCAGCGGGTGTACCGCTGGGCGGAAATTTAGTGCTTTTCATAAAAGGAATTATCATACCTAATGTTCCTTTATCCCAAATATTCAGAAAGAAAAATACCCAATGTTCAATTTTGTCTTTTAACAGTAGATATTATGCAGACACTCTTTAAAAAATAATACGTATGTACACACATTTGCATGACTCTAATTAGTCGTATGATAGTCTCTTTGAAAGTGATGTCATCATCTTTACGAAAACTGCGCATGACACGCCCGTTCCAAATTTAAATTATTACAACGTACAACTTTGTAAACAAAACAGTGGCATTGTACGAATAAATTGTTTGACTTTCCTTCAATGAAACATAGGATTCTAACTGCCCGAATGCCCTAAACGGTTCAATACTTTATTGCTTAGTGCAAGGATATTCCAAGGTGCCTTTTGGCATCATTTTTTATGGGCCAATTTGTCTTTCACTTATCTGCAGTTATTAAACCATAAAAATGATACTTTCTTGTACATACATAAGTACATATATAGGCGGTTGAAAAACTCTAACACCAGGGTTCATCGGGTCGTTGGATGGTTCGGTGTCCCACACGAAAAGAGAGAGAGAGAGGAAGATCCAAAAGGAAGATTTCTGGTTGGCCGGTAGAGAATGCCGCGTGGCATTAGGCCTGCCTTTTGTACCATATGCAATAAAGTATAAAAATAAATAAATAAAATAAAGGAGCCTCTTCCGGAAGGATTTAAGATAACACCAAAAACTTGTGCGCAGGACATCCTGTTGTATTGTTTGCATGAAGAGATATGTTTTTTTTTCGTAAAGTGGCGCTAGTTTTGCGGCACCACTCCCCTTAACTTCCTCAAACATTCATAACGTGTTAAACAAAGTCATAAACCAGTCCGGCAATTATCTCAGAATCACGCTTCTATGAGCTATGAGTGAGATGTTAACGTAGAGTGGCTATAAAATTAGCATACATTTGTTATACTACCGTACCGAGTAGGTGCTGTGAAATTTAGCCTCCTTCGGGTAGCTGGCACTTAAAGCATTCTCATCTTAAATTCATTCATCGCCTGTAGCCAGGACAGATTATGCAATTTTGAGACATTCTTGTTTAGGATTAGGACGTAGTCTATAAAACATTGACCTCAATTCGTGATATAAATGCTCTTAACTTACCTTAAAATATAGAGCTGTCACTTTTCGTCAAATAGCTTTGAGAAAGGGATAGGAGATATCTTAGTCATGTCATGTCTTAAAATTTTACACAAAATACGTGTTATCTGGCAAAATAAGGCGACGATGACAGCAATGGCTACTAAATTGACTAGAAACTGCGAAGAACCCATGGTTTTTAAAAATATGACAGGATTAATTATCTCCTATCCTTTTCTAAACTTATTTGACAGAAAGTGACAGCACTAAATTAAGGTAAGATAAGAGAAATGATATCCCGAATTGAGGGCATTATAAAGTAGGTATAAAATTACACATAAATAAATTATAATGGCTAAGTGTATCTTTGATTTTCAATATGCCTCTCCAATAATAGGATATCGGTTAGATGGTGGAGGTGCCAGGAATCTGTGCATTTCAGTTTAGCTACTTCATCAAACAAAGTGTCGCTTAAAAACAACTTCAGATTTTGAAATGACCTTGAGACATTACTCTTTAAGCACTCGCGATCACTTTCACTCATTTTAAGTATTAGACCGGGTTTATCGCGATAGTATTTAGGTAAATATAAGTAATTTTAGTAATTTACCTGTGTCCCGACGTTTCAACACAGTTTTATGTATTGTGGTCGCGGGTTGACTGTTAATATTTACCTAAATACTATCGCGATAGACCCGGTCTAATACTTAAAATGACCTTGAGACATTCAGTCACCATTTTGCCAGTGTCAAGCTACCTAATTAATTTACTCACTACAAAATACCTACACAGGAAACAGTTGAATGGTGCTAGCAAAACGTCGTCAACAAAAACTGTTCTGTAGTACAGTACGACTGTGAACAAGAACTGGCTATCACAAAGACCTATTGTTCTAGATGAGGCTGAGTCATACGCACCACCAGCATAACATACGTTTAAGGAACCTATACATCTGCGCAGTAAAATTGAAAAATTTGGAACTCGGACGATTTTCTAGGATTTTGGAAAAAAGCCGGAACATGGCAAAATCATGAATTCACTCTGCCATCGTCCTATAGAGATCTAGGAATCTAGGCATATATTTTAGTCTCAATATTTCTTAAATTGAGATATATATTCTATTTCTTATATATTTATTATATTTTTCTTTTTCTTTATCATTAATTTCGTTAAAAAAAAAGTCATGACGACACTAAATTGGAAAAAAATAACTATTGAACTTCGTTTTGCCAGTTTAGAAAATCGGACAAAATCCTGGGAATTTGCCCAAGTTTCATGGAAGATGGTAGATTTAAGTTAACCATATTTCAGAATATATAATAATTTTGGGCGAATACCTAATTCAGCCATATTATTGCGAACCATAATATATACAGTAAATTGTGGCGTCGTCATTTTGTGTATGGCAATACCTAACGCCATCCGAAGTATACTTTACAGACCAGTGCAAACTCATGGTGGTAACTGACTATTATATATTCTGTGGTAACTGTGGACGACCTCAAGAGTTCTGGCTAACGTAGCAGGACGTTTGCGAGGGTAAAGGAATATGAAAAAGGGGGTCACTTCCTTGTATGAGGGATAAACTAGAAAATTCAAACCGGCAGAAGTTTAAGTATACACACACACATATTACGCTTATAATTTCTTGCAGGTTAAGCAGAGTGTCAACGGCCGCAAAAAGACGGGCATTTACCCCACGTCCGGCAAATATTTGAGGGTCATTCGGAAAATTGCGTATCGCCATAGTGACAAGTTGTCAGCCCATCGCATAAAATTGCAATACATACCCTCGAGTCCCTTAGTCGACTCTTACGACAGTATGACACACAGAAGTAGTGTTAAGGTATAAATGAATAAATAAATATTCTGGACAGTTCACAAAGCGCCATCTAGCCCCAAACGAAGCAAAGCTTGTACTATGGGAACTAAATAGCTGATATTAATACTTAAATACTTTATTTCTTGTAAATAAATACATATTATAAATAGAAACACCCAGACTAAACACAAATATCTGATAATGACTTAGAAGACATTTGTGAGTTGTGGGGATCGAACCAACGACCCTCGGCGTAGCAGGCAGGGGTACTAGCTAGTATAACATACAGTATTACATGCTTTGACGTTGCTTGAGTGTAAGTTTATCCAAATTGTTTCATTGTTGCTGCTGAATATCCTACGGAAGATCACATATATTCTCCTGTAATTTGTTACACCTAGTGTTGAGTGTATCAGGGTCTTTGGCGAGCGTGAAATTGCTTCCGCGTATGAACTAATAATGTTCAGGCTAACGTTAGTTATTTATAAAGCCCTTATCTGGAAAACTGCTGAATCGATTTTGATAAATTTTGTTGTGACTTCTAAGTAAGTTAAAAAAAAATTATGTATTTTATTTACTTACTTATTTTCAACTATAGTAAGTATTTATCAATATGTGTCTTGAGTTTATTATATAATTAATTTGTTTTTTAATATAATGCTTGTCTCTTTATTTTATTACTCTTGGACTCTGCTCTGTTTTCTATCTTTATTTTCTCTACCTTAGGGTTGTCTGTAAGAGATCGCTCTTAACGTTAAGGACGCTTTTGGCCATTTTTTATAAAAATGTCCTATATTCCGTTTTATTTTTTAACTATGGGACACGAGGGATGTGTGTTTCAATTTTAGGCGATGGGCTGACAACCTGTCACTATGGTGATACACAGTTATCTGATTGACCCTCAAGCTTTTGTCAGACGTGGTGTTAGTATCCGTTTTACGGCCGTTAACGCTCTGCCTACCCCGTAAGGGATATAGGCGTGATTTATGTGCAGCAAAGTGTTATTACTAACTTACTTACTAAGTTCAACAATTTGTAAACAAAAAGAGTTATTTAATTAGGAGCGTAACTTTTGGAGTAATGATAGACAAGGTATTAAAATATTAAGAATACGATCATGATAATGTTGCCGTGTGATGCCGGCTTAGAATAGAATTACCCCATTTCTTACCCATGGGTATCGTTAGAGGCGACTAAGAGACTCGAGGGTTAGATTTGTATTGCAATTTTAGGCGATGAGCTGACAACCTGTCACTGTAGTGATACACAGTTATCTGATTGACCCTCAAACTTTTGTCAGACGTGGTGTTAATATCCGTTTTACGGCCGTTAACGCTCTGCCTACCCCGTAAGGGATATACGCGTGATTTATGTATGTATGTGTATGTATGTAATGTTACAACATAAATGCAGGTCAAATAAATAAAGATAACCTTCTAACGGAATCTATTTGTTGTTGAAAATTACACAGTATCGTTTGTTCTTTCTTACTAATCTAACAAGAAGAAAGGGACAGTGTTTGATCTATTTCCAACTGCGCATGATTCACTCACGGGTGAGTAGAGGTGACTAATCTAGATAATTAGCGGTTTCTTTGTTATCTGTGATAACAGCGACCCGTATAATTAGTAGGTACTATAGCTACTCGGCAAGCGTAGTGTTGGACGACCTCCGGCCAGATGACTTAAAGAAGGCAGCTGGTAGCGACTGGTGGCGAAAACGGGAGATCGTGCCCTATAGCGTACTATGGGGGAGGCCTACGTCCAGCAGTGGACTGCAATAGGCTGATGTATGTATGTATGTATAGCTACTTACCTACTTACTACTGCTACTATATTAAAGAGTAAAAAAGGGTGCCGTATGATTTCGCGCGGGTGTTGGAGGCGAATAAGGGACTCGAGGGCTCCATGTGCATTTGGCGACAGGCTGACTACCTGTCACTATAGTGAATAGCATTTTTTTAGGTAGGATGGCCCTCAAATATTTGTCAGACGTGGCGAAAGTGACCGTATTTTTACGGCCGTTGTCGCTCTGCCTGCCCCGCGCGATATATATATGTAAAAGGTTATACAAGCCGAGAGGAGGCTTAGGTAGGTAGGTAATCATGAAACTGAACAACTTTCTCCAAGGAACATAGGTATATTTAAAGAAAAAAATTATCTCCCATTGTAAATTAACCAGCTGATCGGAAATTTTCGTTTTTTTTTAAATTTCGACC
Organism: Tuta absoluta; assembly: GCA_027580185.1. Lineage (NCBI taxonomy): Eukaryota > Metazoa > Arthropoda > Insecta > Lepidoptera > Gelechiidae > Tuta > Tuta absoluta. The sequence continues at coordinate 3,717,345 of JAQAHW010000003.1, forward strand.
TATGTTCCATGGATAAAGTGTCATGAGTACCTCAACCTTCTTTCGACCGGTTATAAGTACCCTCATTGTTACTTCCTGTATACTTACGTACTACGTACAACAGCTACTATAGTAGGGACTAATTGACTATAATAGACATAGTAGGGACTAACTTACAAACACCCACCCTTTAACTTAACATACATACAAACATACATATATCACGCCTATAATCCCTTACGGGGTAGGCAGAGCGTAAACCGCTGTAAAAAACGGACATTTACGCCACGTCTGACAAAAATTTGAGGGTAATTTGGATGCAATATTGTGTATCACCATAGTGACAGGTTGTCAGCCCATCGCCTAAATTTGCAATACACACCCTCGAGTCCCATAGTCGCTTCTTACGACACCCACGGGAAAGAAATGGGGTGATGCTATTCTAAGCCGGCATCACACGGCATGTTTAACTTAACACCTTTTGTTAAAGGGTGCACCAAAATGGCAGGCATGATTAATTAATTAATTGGTACATGCAACTGAACAAATGGACGCCGATTGGACTTGCCTGATTAATATTGTCTGCACATTTTTTTGGTCCATCGTCCCATTACATTACATCTAGTTTATACATTTTCAGTTTGTAGCATACTTTACTTTTTTAGTACGTATTTTACTCGACATAAACCTAAAAACTAGTAAGTAGTAGTCAAATTATACGAACCTATACGTAATGAAATGTAATTTACATGTCAACCGTTGACAAAATCTACAATCATTTAATATGTAAATGTGTAAACCAATCATTATAAAAAGTTGGAAAATATTTTATTTAATTTTAATGAAACAAAACACGTCAGTATAGATAACATTGGGATAACATATATAGGTACACTTCTGACAAATATCCGAGGGTCATCCAAATAATGCTGTATGACAATAGTGACAGGTTGTCAGCCCATCGCCTAAATTGCAATACACATGTTAATTTCGAGTCCCTTATTCGCCTTTGGGGTAACAACATAATATAACGGGTTTGAAAACAATATTGTTTCCAAACGTTTATTGTGCTCAATCGGTTAAAACCTTATTCCACAAACCTCTCCTTCAAATTCTCCTAGTATCAGGTGTGATGTGAGCCCTAGACTTAACATCCGCACTAATGCCCCCTGCACCTACGTGATCCAGGATCCTAATCACCAAATAGCATTCTATCCCTCTCCCTCGCTGCCATTTATACCGGCAGTGAAAGAGATAGCAACATGTTATTCTGATTGGTAATTGCTCGGTACGTTACATCTCATATGACGATATGTGGCATCCTCTGTTCTATATGCCTATGAGCAATTTTCGTATTAAAACTGGTTAGCTCTTCAATGTCGCGCGCGCCGGTCTGATGTAGGGATTAAATAGGTGCCGTGAGTTTGGATTCTAAAAAATATACAGGGAGAAACAAAACGGGTAAGTAGGTATAGCAAGCCAAAAGTCATGAAACAGAACAACTTTCCCCACGGAAGATGGGTCAAAAAGTAAAAACAAAATAGACCTGCCATACAACATTGCCAATTAGCTGGTTAATTTACAATGGTAGGTCCAATATAGTGATACAATAGATACACAATTATCTGATTGACCCTCAAACTTTTGTCAGACGTGGTGTTGATATCCGTTTTACGGCCGTTAACGCTCTGCCTACCCCGTAAGAGATATAGGCGTGATTTACGTATGTATGTAGGTCCAATTTCTTTTTATATTTCCAGTTTTATGAGTTCCCTTGCTTCCTTCAGGCTTGTTATACCCTTCTTGTTACTGCTTGTATTTAAAAGGAATGTTAGAGCCACAATTTATTTCACTGCTCTATCAGTTGAGCAAAAAAAAAGATATATAAACACGGTAATTTTTTTTAAATTGGCTTCCATTGCTTTCAGGGACTCTAAGGGACTCGAGGGATGTGTATTGCAATTTTAGGCGATGGGCTGACAACCTGTCACTATAGTGATACACAATTATCTAATTGACCCTCAAACTTCTGTCAGATGTGGTGTTAATATCCGTTTTACGGCCGTTAACTCTCTGCCTACCCCGTAAGGGATATAGGCGTGATTTATGTATGTATGTATGTAGGTCCAATTTCTTATTATATTTCCATCTATGGTCCGTTGAGGGTTGTTCAGTTTTATGAATTCCTTTGCTTTGCTTTAGGCTTGTTATACCCTTTTTGTTACTGCTTATATTTAAAACGAATGTCAGAGCCACAATTTATTTTACTGCTCTATCGGTTGAGCAAAAAAAAAAAGATCTGTAAACACGGTAATTTTTTTTTTATTGCTTTCAGACGATGATTCTGCCAGAGTCAAGGTCAAAGAAAACAATAGTTTATAAAATATAACTATATCAAATACGCCTATTTCGAAAAAAGAACATAATTTCGACAATATTGCAGCTGAGTAAACAGTTATTCAGCCAGCATTCTCTCGTCAGTCGTCAACAATATTATACTCTGTGCGGAGAACATTTTTTAAAGTAAAATGAAACTGGCTCTACATTTTTTAAATGTTTGCCAATGTCAATCAATTTCATTAATTATAAAATACTTGATACCATACTTTAATTCTAGTACCGCCGTTCCAATAAGTCGTATTTAACAGCTGTCATTTCCATACTAAAAGAGATAGCAACAAATGAAAATGGACCCTCTGCCACAAAATAGAGAATGTACAGAAGGATCACTCGGCCCTTTTTTCGATTATTTCCGCTTTCGGCAAGGGCTGCCACAGTTTTCTTACCGATTTTATTCAATGGAGTAGGTACTTTGAACATACAGGGAGTAACAGAAAGGCTATAGCAAGCCGAAAGGTGCTCATGAAACTGAACAACTTTCCACATTTCCCCACTTTGACCTCCTTTCGGCTTGATATACCCTTTCTGTTACTCCCTGTATTTACTTTACGTATACTACCTACATAGCATAATCATTATATAATGGGGAATGACGAGTAGGTAGGTATCTGCTCTGGGGCTGTTGAGACTGAGCATCACCCCATTTCTTTCCCGTGGGAGTCGTAAAAGGAAACTAAGGTACTTGAGGGTGTGTATTGCAATTTTAGGCGATGGGCTGGCAACCTGTCACTATGGCGATACACTATTTTCCGAATGACCCTCAAATTTTCTCAGACGTGGCGTAAATATCCGTTTTTGCCGCCGTTTACGCTCTGCCTACCCCGCAAGGGATAATAGACGTGATATGTGTATGTATGCACATCAAAAATGAAAAGTTGCCTTTTTAAGTAGAAACTCAAATCACATTATAAAAAAATATACTGATTAGATTAGAGATAATCTTGTTTGTTCTTTTATGAAAGCAAGTTTTTATTTAAGTTGGTACAAAATATTATAGGAACATTGTACAAATCACATCGTATACTAAAAAACCTATTTATTACCTATTTATATTTGTGTGAAGCCATTTTGCACGTCCGCACCAAACGCGGTTGACACTCGACTACAACTGTGTTTGGATTGGTTTGAATTTCCTTGTATACGGCGGCGTGTCAAATTGTGGAGAGTTTCGTGACGTTTGCTTGAAGTGAGCTCTCTGTATTCGGCGCGCAGCCGCCAATACTTACTTTGTGCCTCTGCCTAGTATTAACACGAATCTGACAGCTGTCAAATACGACTTATTGGAACGACGGTACTTTAGGTACATTCGCAATCTACAACCGGTGGCCGAAGTGCATTAGCGAAAATGTAATAAAATTGCTGGTTTCGTAACACTTGGCCGTGACCAGCAGAGCAATTTTGTAATGAACTGTTTGTATAGAGCGATAAAATACTAGAGTCATTCAGAAAATTGTGTATCGCAGTAGTAACAGGTTATCAGCCCATCACCTAAAATTGCAATGCACATGTTACCAAGGAACATAACCTTTGAGTCCCTTATTTGCCTCTTACGACACCTGCGGGAAAAAACCGGGGTGATGCTATTCTAAGCCAACCACACACGGCCAATATTAAAATATATATATATTTAAATAATCGGAAATGGCTCAGTCAAGGCAGTTTGATATCCTGTTTAATTAACTAGGTATTAGTTGCGAGGTTAATAGTAAAATGCGATTTCGATTAGGTAACTCAACTAGTTGACAGCGAATACGAATTAACATGCAAAGGAGCGTTGTCATCCATCTCACTCATCATCCATATTTTGGCCTTTTATTCAGATGCAAAATGCCGTATATTGGGTGAAATTTAACTAGTGACCGATAGCTGGCTGGTGATAAGGAACAACTTTCTATAATAAAAAGTCGAAACACGAAAAAAATTTGAATCACTTATACAAATTTGCTAATCAGCTGATTTGAGTTACAATGAAAACTCAGAATATTTTTGTCATATTTCAACCTATGTTCCTTGGGAAAGTTGTTCGCATTCTTTAAATACGTATGAAGGTTTCAAGTGTATTACAATTTTATGCGAAAGGCTGACAATCTATCGCTATAGTGACAAGTACACGATTTTTCTGAAAGGGCCCCCATATAATTTGCAAAACGTAGCGATAGCGACCGTACTACAGCCAATGACGCTCTGCTTACCCTACAAGAGATAAAGGGGTGATAATTGTGTATGAGATAGGATACCTTTTTGGTAGACGGTAAGTAACACAGGACACCTCGTTGTCAAGAGGCACGCGCCACATTTATTGGTCTGTGGTATGGTTGGTAGGTACTTATGTTTGTTTGTCTATTCCCATCTTGTGATGAGAGCAACCGCCTCGTCTCATCCGATGACGTAACCACAACCGCTCCAGTTTGGGCAAGGTCATTTTACTATCAAGATTATTATTAGGTATACCGAAACAGATTATAATGTAAAGTAAGGCCATTCCAATAAGCCATATTTGAGAGCTGTCATCTCTGTACTAAAAGATTATGTCAACAAAGGAAAATTTATTTATTTACAATATTTACACAATCATTACAGGGCAAGCCTAAGGCGATTGCATAAGAAACATACATTAAAGAATTACTTAAAGCTACTACTAAATAACAATAACTGAAATGGACCTTCTGCCAAAGCATTAGCTCAGATCTGATAGTTGTCAAATATGGATGGCCTTTTTGTAGTTACTAACTTCTAACTTGTAAACTTAGTTGGAAGTAGTAGTTTTTACCGACTACCATCAGTACGAGGTAAAATTTAGACAAAAAAAGGTAAGCTAGCTCACGAATCTGAACCATTTTCCCTAAGGGGCAAAGGTCGGACGAACTATAAACAAAAATATTCGACTTCCCATTGAAAATGGCACGAACCTACTAATCTACCAAAGTTATACCTACCTTATTTAGTATTATACTTTTATGCAAGAAAAATATACGCTTCAAAGTCATCCCAAGATCGATTTCGTCATCATAATTTTCAGCCCACTCTACCGCCCACAAATGGCTCAGATCTCTACACATCTGACATAAGACGTTGTTTATAGCAGCATCAACTATGTGCAGCATAATATAGAGGTGAACTGATAGATAAGATAAGCTGCAAGACAAAGAATAGTAGGTAAATACAAAAAACTACGTAAGGCTCGTTTAGTAACATGAATGTGAGGGTACGCCCTAGTACGAACGAGTATAGATACCAGTCTCTCACAAAGGAACTTTTTGATATAATTGTGTATCTATAATATTTTGCACTTTTGTAAAAGAAAATAAATACTTTTTACCTTTTTTTACTTTAGTATGTAAAATAACGCCTGGTGAGATCTCCCTCCCCCACCTAAACTACGTAACGTTACCTAATTTAAAAAACTTGCATTTCTATGACCTAACTATGAGTATCCTTGAGTTGAACTACTTCCATAAAATTATCAGCAATAATAATGGAACCAATATTCACCTAAAGCACAGTATAATTAATAGTACTAGCCTAAAGTGCTACTTCTTAGAGACTGAGACTTCTTTTGGTAGAGCTACTTCCTTCTATAAATAGAAGTTCATTTAGATAATCAACATTTCATAAGAATGACCTCACTACTCAGCTTACCGCGTTTCCCGCCAAATCTGACCTCGGAAGACATCTTAAAAACGCGCGAAAAAAGAAGTGGATTACAGTAACAAGGTGAAGAGCAGTTTTAAGCATTTACCTCTGGGCAACATAACTAGTTTTACCTTTGTATCAAATGTACTAAATGCGATAAAATCAACAAAAATACTTCATACTTGTATAAGGGTCATTCTCATAATGACACGGAATTTTCTCACTTCCATGTCATTTTTCAAATTTAGTTTTTTTGGATATTTGAATATACGTTATCAAAGTTTTTCTCATTACAAACACTAGATTGAAATTGCCCGGTTCTTGGACCACTAGTTTCAGAGTTATTTGATGTCCACTATTTACGGACATGGAAATGAGAGAATTCCGTGGCAATTTTTCTTCTATTTGATATTAAAATAATTAAAAATGTTTTTTAATATATAAGTAGTCAGTAATGTTTGCTAGAGCTTAAAGAACGTATTTTAGTAAAAATAATTAATATATTACTATTATAAATATAATAAAAACGGAGGGCCACTATTTTTTGTCATGGAAATGAGATGTCCACTACTATCAAGTAGTGGAAAGTATACAAATCATTGTAGGAAATATAAAGAAAATAAGCTTTTTTTACTTCGTTAAATATTTATTTAGCATCCCACGAACATGAGGGTGTGGATACTGATAACTTTTACATAGTGACCGACTGCAGAATGCAACAAACAGTTTCATAACATACATACATACATATATTCACGCCTTTATCCCTTGCGGGGTAGGCAGAGCGTAAACGGCCGCAAAAAACGGACATTTATGCCACGTCTGACAAACATTTGAGGGCCATTCGGAAAATTGTGTATCGCCATAGTGATAGGTTGTCAGCCTATCGCCTAAAATAGCAATACACAGCCTCGAGTCCCTTCATCACCTTTTACGACACCCACGGGAAAGAAATGGGGTGATGCTATTCTAAGCCGGCATCACACGGCATCAGTTTTATAACACTTTGTATTAAAGTAACTTGTGGCCAAGATTGAAAAGAGTACCAACATAATTGAGTACCAAATTTTAAAACACTTCCCGTGTATTCAAAAAAAAAAAAAAAATACCAACATAATATTAATATAGGCTCGCCCGACTGGGAAGCAGTTTGAAGTGGTCATCAACTGGTTACGCGCGCTTTATACTAGTTTAAAGTGCGTTGGGGTTTCAGTAGCCCTAGTCTTGGCACGCACATATATACATGTAGGAGTTTTGCTTCTAAGCGGTAGCCATTATTATGTATTCTTTTCTATAAGAGACATTCTATAGAAAAAAGTGGTTAGCATGATGGACTGCTTTTTTTGGCGTACAGATATCGCGGGTCTGCAGTACCTGGTATAGAACCACTTTTTTCTATAGAATGTCTCTTATAGAAAAGAATACATAATAATGCCTACCGCTTAGAAGCAAAACTCCTACATGTATATGTGCGTGCCAAAACTAGGGCTACCGAAACCACAACGCACTCTAAACTAGTATAAAGCGCGCGGAACCAGTTGATGACCACTTCAAACTGCTTCTAAGTCGGGCGAGCGCGGGGCGGTGAAGTATCAGAGAGCGGGTGGGAGTGCCGCGTCATAGCGGTATCTTGTTTAAAATGTAGCAAATGTCACTCGCGCTGATGCTCTGCGAATCACATGACACCCCACATGTCAATATCCATCTAGCCGTTTGGGCTATAACCCACGAAAAAAAAAATTGCATGTCCACATACATACATACACAATACATAAGCACATACATAATACATACATACAGACAGACTCCTGAAAAACTCTAACCCTCCTTCTAAGACATTGGTAGAAAGACATATAAAATTCACTACAAAAGCTTTCATTTCATAAAAATAGGTAATAATGAAAAATACCCGTACTTCCACATATTTACGATTAAAACAGGCATGGGATTAATTTAAGAATTAATATTCATAATTTAAAAACTTTGTCCAACTGTGGACTGCAAAATTTTAATCATTCTCTCATTTCCATGTTACTTTCTCATTTCCATGTCATCTCGAACCATGGAAAGACATGGAAATGAGAACATGGAAATGAGAACGAAAGCTTATTTTGCAGTTTAATAAAAGCCTATTCGTTAAAATTTAATACAGTACCGCCTCTTATTTTAAGCATATCAAAGGTATTCCTCAGAAAAAATATCGATCATACCTAATAACTGAATAACTGGTAATCGACTAGCATGGAAATGAAGTCGATACTGGACAAAGTCGTAAATGTGAGAAACTTACCCTCGCCATCGAAGATATAGCGGCGAGTGGAGCCTGCGTCCCCCACGACGTTGTCGGCGGTACTAGCCGCTACGAATTAGTGAGTAAAATCGACAGTGAGAACATATGAGTGAGAGAGTAGCGCGAGGTAATTGTGGGCTGATTCAAGGCTTCAACGCAAAAATCCGTGTTTATAAAAAAGTTTCTGCCGCTGTGGAAACTAAAAACATGCTAAAAGATAGAAAATATAATTGTTTAAAAGATAAGAGAGCTTAACACGACAAAGACTTGTAATTTTAGGATCTATAACAGTCTATTTAGCGCAAGGTAGCAAAGAACCATGCCATGGACGTAAGAGAATGCATGTTTGACAGGAAATTTACAAAAAACTGACCACATATTTGATGAATGAAATGTTTGACCATATGTGAGAAATGCTGAAGTATTTTGAAGTAAAATTTTATAACGCTCGTCCCAGAGGAAGCAGCACTTTTCAAGCGGAACGTACGAAAAACGCGGTCGATGAGAACAACCCATAAGATGTCCTTCCTAATAATGAGCAATAACAGGTAGTAAGGTACCTACTCAGAACCTCTATTTATTTTATTTACTTGCATAACCTACTTACCCAAGTCAGCAGAAGTAGAGGTGGCAGTTATTTGTTAGCAATTTATCAAAAGCCCACAATGGGCTACATTTATAAGCTAGCACTAAAACCTGAACCCGTTTCAGGTCAAACCATGGCTATAAATATCCCGACAAGAAACACTTTGCATTACATACAAAGAGCTAGAGAATGTTTCAGAGGGAAGCCTACGAACAAGAAGAGTCGTCGCATTCAGACTTGGATCACTTTATTTTTTCTGTATTTGGTGTCTTTACACATTTAGAACTTTAATGTTTTAGGATGCGCCTAGTCTGACTTCGCCGAATTTTTAAAGGGTTTATTTTGGTTGTTCAAACATTTGCTTGCTGTAAAGAAATACTTAACATTTTCAAGAAATACGTTTGAGTAAGTAACAGCTCAAGAATATTTTTTGAAAATGTTAAAATAAGTAATGAGCAATGAGCAAGCAAAGTTTGAAAAAGTAGAATAAAAAATAATTTGAGGCAATAGACAACAAGGAGCCAAATAAAAATAACAAATTTAATTGGAAATATTTGATTGCGCATAGTGGCAGCCATTACTTTGATTCATGCAAGGATGTCGTGTCTGGGTTTAATTTTATTTTCCGGGATAGTCCCCTGCTGAAATATGCTGGGCAGGGCATGGATGAAATTAGAATAAAATGCACTCCACTGCTATTTTATTGGTGTGTATATTAATTTAACCAGGAGGGGTAGGTATTTTCTTTTTTCATGTGTATGAAAACTTTATTTTTAACATTAGATTAAACAAAAATTTAATTTATTTGGAAAAATTAAAATGTTTTACTTCCTACGATGACGACGAGGTACGACAAACAGCAATATACATACATACACATATCACGCCTTTAATAATCCCTTGCGGGGTAGGCTGAGCGCAAACAGCCGCAAAAAACGGTCATTTACGCCACGTCTGACAAATATTTGAGGGTCATGCGGAAAATTGTGTATCGCCATGGTGACAGGTTGTCAGCCCATCACCTAAAATTGCAATACACATCCTCGAGTCCCTTAGTCGCTTCTTATGACTCCCAAGGGAAAGAAATGGGGTGATGCTATTCTAATTTCATCACACGGCATGGAATAGATAGATTCAGCAAGGTTTTCGTTAAATTGGTACTTACGTACCCTCGCGTACCTACGTACCTGCTTGTTCTTCTGCGTAAGTAGGTATTTCATAAGTAAGTAAGTAAGTTTCAATAATAAATAAAATAATAAATAAATAAAATGTTTTATTTGCTTCAACAATTGAATTACCTTAAAATTAACGTAACCGGAGCCTCCTTTTAAGCGTGCGTTGCCTGTGTCAGGAGACTCCGCTCCTCCCCAATACGGTTAACACAGATAGGTACATATGACTTATTAAAATACAAAAAATTCAAGAGAAAAAAATACTTATCTAAATAAAAAAGATAACAAAATGAAAAAACCTAAAACTAAGAACATATTAATTGTCCGCTTTGTGCCTGAGTGTTTGTGTGTGTGTGTGTGTGTGTGTATGAGAGATGTAAATAAAGATGAGACATGGCGTGGGAAATACAAATTTGTATTAACAATAAACAAAACAGTTACTAAGATAAATCAGTATCGATTAAAGATATCGATGAACAATAGTTTGCGTGCAATAGTAAGTTACATGTTGAGAGTTGGTTTGGTTAGGGAGAAAATAACGATGCAGATATCATTGTCATACCGTGTGATGCCGGCTTCGAATAGCATCATCCTATTTCTTTCCCGTGGAAGTCGTAAGAGGCGCCTTAGGGACTCGAGGGTTAGATGTGTATTGCAATTTTAGGCGATGGGCTGACAGTCTTTCACTATAGTGTTAGTGATACACAGTTATCTGATTGACCCTCAAACTTTTGTCAGCTGTGGTGTTAATATCCGTTTTACGGCCGTTAAAGCTCTACTTATACCGTAAGGTATCCTACATGTCACTCAGAGAGCTATGGAAAGGTCTATGCTCGGTATCTATTCAATGGATACAATCCGGAATGAGACTATCCACAAAAAGGCCAAAGTAACGGACATATTCTGGAAGTGTAGCAAACGAAAGTGGCAGTAGGCCTTACACATCTGTAGAATCGACGGACGGTGGAGTCAACGGGTTCTCGAGTGGAGGCCACGCCTCGGCAAGCGTAGCGTTGGACGACCTCCGGCCATATAGACCGATGACTTGAAAAAGGCTGCTGGTAGCGACTGGATGGCGAAAAACGAGAGATCTTTTCTAATGGCTTACCTTGGGAGAGGCATATGTCCAGTGGACTGCAATAGGCTGATGTATGTATGTACGTATCTAGCAATAATGATAATATTTAAAGTAATATCATTCTAATCACCAGGAACTGATATCCACTTAGCGACGCTTTAATAAGTGTTTATTGTGTGACGGATGACCATTAACCCCTAACTATTCATAGCTGAGTAAGATATCTAGGTACTTATCTGAAAAATTCCGCGTAATGATCGTCATGTATGTTTATGTAATAATTTCTAGAAATCAGCGAAAAACAAGTTAACGTGATAATTTTATAGATGGATTTAAAGTTCAGTTGATATAGGTAGGTATATCTACCTAAGGTAAACTAGCTTACTTTGGCAAGGACTTGTTTGCTTCTTGTACCAGGTTCATTGGGTCGTTTACCGACTCGACGACACGAAAAGAAAGAAAAAAAAGACTTATTTTTGAAAAGCAAAAACCAAAAGAAAAGATAATTGCACTGCAAATCTTTAAAAACCTTTTTTTTTCTCATTAATATGCCATGTAATGCAGGCTTGAATAAGAATCACCCCATTTATTTCCTGCGGGTGTTGTAAGAGGCGACTAAGGGACTGGAGGGTTCATTATGTATTACAATTTTAGGCGATATTCTGAAAACCTGTCACTACAGTGGTCAGTGATACACGATTTCTCCCATCCTCAAATATTTGTCAAACCTGGCGATACCGACCGTATTTTACAGCCGTTATCGCCCTGCCTACCCTGCAAGGGATAGAGGCGTGATATGTGTATGTATGTTAGCAAACTAATAAAAAGTTTGTCAGTGAAGTTTGCTGCAAATTGAGCGAGCTTTACGAAAAAGACGGTAAATTTTACTCAACGTATTCTTTTGTGCGTTTCGTTTCGCAAGACATAATGCACCTGCTCTTAAACAACGCCTTCGAAGATTACCAAAGCTTTTGACATGTAAACAAGGAAACATTTAGCGTTGAACTTTCACTGAATGACGCCTACCATATTGACTGCGCATAAATCTGCGTAGGATTGGGACTTGGACCAGTTTCGATGGACCTGTCCCTTCTCTCCGTTCGGAAAATACTATGTAAAATTATGAAGCTTATAGGGTTAATTTTACTAGAGGTAGTGACTGATAGCGAAAACTCAAGACCGTTGATAAGAAACAACTTTCTCCAAGGAACATAGGTCGAAATATGAAAATAATGTGTGTGATGCAGAAATATGAGTAAAGCATTTTATCTATCTATCTAAAATTCAACCTCCCATACAAAATTGCCGATCGGCTAATTTGGGTTACTTTGAAAAATAATAATATTTATTGTCATATTTTTACCTATGTGTCTTGTGCGAAGTTGTTCCTTATGTATGACCAGCTTGTCCTATGTTTTAGCATCGGTCACTATTAAATTAACATTCGATAGGTATTAGGCGATAAAGAGGTTGGAAGTCACTTTTTCTATTTGATGCCTGAGTTTTGATGCCGTCCTGTTTCCAATATTATCAAACTACAGGCTACAATTTTACAGGTGAAATTCGATGTTCATCGCGTAGTTGGTTAACCATCCTGATAACAGGAATATTAACCGGCTACGCAATGGACTAGGAATTTCACCTGTAGACTTGTTGCCTGTAGTTTTATAACATGTTGATGTGATTTGTATGGATGAACCCTAGTGTCAGACGTTTCACAACTAACATGGTTTGCGACAGAGTAGTCATATATTTTCTATGGTTCGCGTAACGACCGCCATCTTTGAAATCATAGACAGAATGGTACATTCAGTCTGCAATGCTCTTACCGAACTGGGAACAATCTCAGTGTATTCCCTACCGACAATTGAACCAGGTCCTCCGGAACCTGAGACCAACGCTCAAAGTACAAGAATACAGAAGGGTCTTGGAATTTTGGTCGACGTGGGCGATGGTAACCGTTCGCTTTCCAGCGTTGCGCAAGAGACTAAACTTCTTGTTTTGTTGGTTCAGTAACGTCACAGAACACCGAAACGTGATTCGCCGTCACAGGGGCGCGCGCGGTTTATTGGTCTGTGCGTGACGTGCTTTAGAGTGGACAGATTAATACATACATAAATAAATCACGCCTATATCCATTACCGGGTAGGCAGAGCGTTAAAGGCCGTAAACCGGATATTAACACCCGTTAATGAATGTGACCATTGATTTTTCTTTCTTTGCAGATCCTAAATCAGAAAGCTCTAAACAAATTTTCTTCTCTTTACATCATCCCACAATTTCGATCTAGTATTCAGTATTAATTCATTGCTTTCACGGGCTTTTACAAAGGTCATAATTATATAGGGTGTAAGGGACGTCGCGACGAATGCTGATAGGGTGTATTCAGACCATGAAACTGAACAACTTTACCCTGGGAAAATGTCAAATAAAATTTACTTCCTATAGTAGTAGCGTAGTAGAAAAAAAGGCAGGTAGCTAGCTGATCGTGATTTTGTATGGGGTGTCGATATGTTTATGCAACAACTTGCTCTGCGCTCGCCGATCCGCATGCCAAGCGTAGTGAGTACGGTAATACCCCCAATAGGGGGAGGCCCATGTCCAGCAGTGGACTGTTGTGGCTGTTAATGTTAAACTCTCTAGAGCTTGAGACTCTAATACTTCCTTTCTGAATCCTCTAACATTCTTCGCCTTTTCCGCTTATTTCTTAAATTACGCTTTTCCCTACCGTAAAAAAGTCAAAGTACACGGCAACAAAAATATTATTTATCACATACATAAATCACGCCTATATCCCTTACAGGGTAGGCAGAATGTTAACGGCCGTAAAACGGATGTCAACACCACGTCTGACAAAAGTTAGAAGGTCCATGAGATAACTATACGGGGTGTAAGGGACGGTGTACCGAAAACTTTGCAGGCATGATCAGACTATGAAACTGAACAACTTTTTCTATGGAAGCTATGTTGGTAAACGAGAAAATTTTTTCGACCTCCCATACAAAAATCCCGATCAGCTGACTGACTTACTATGGAAAGTCGAAAAAAAAATTTCGTTTCCCAACATAGGCTCCATAGTAAAAGTTGTTTAGTTTCATGGTCTGATCATGCCTGCAAAGTTTTCGGTACACCGTCCCTTACACCCATATTACTATGGTAACAAGTTGTCAACTCATCGCCTAAAATTGCAATACACATATAACCCTCGAGTCCCTTAGTCACCTCTTACGACACCCATGGGTAAGAAATGGGGTGATGCTATTCTAAGCCGCCATCACACGCCGATCATATTATTTGTTCGCACTAAAATTTAACCAGCTAATGGCGATTTCGCGATGTAGAATCAAAGTTATTCCCAACGCCTTGCATGGCTCACCGCTCAAACCAGTTATTCCGGTTATAATCTATGGTTCTGGGATCACCTTGAGCGTTTGATAGCAAAATCGTGACTTAATAAAATACGCCTCAAGCGTTTGCAGAAATAGTCGTCCAAAGTCATCGTCTCCCTGCCCTTATCACAATTCATTTCGGGTTGCCGCATTAACACGTTCATGTTGCTTAAAAATATGGCTCTTGATAAAAAGAGAAATAAATTCTCGGATATTTTCCGACAACAACCGCTTTGCTAGAGGTTTAGGTACCGTTAAAATAAACATAATAAAAGTATTCATAATTATATGAACGGGTTAAAAACGAGTTTAAACATGATCACGGGTAAACTCAGAAAGTCGGGTTTACCCGTGATCATGACGCTTGTAACAGCGTCGAAATATCGGGAACTCGCAATAAAAATAATTCATCGGTAAGAACCCGTTTGAATTCTAATTATGAATAATAGTAACCGCGAAAGTTTAAAATTTAGTGTTATAATAAAAGTAGGTACTTAAACGTACATTTTCTGTTACTTCATGTAAACGTTATATGATATCGCAATAATTCCTGTAGCTCGTGTCCGGGTTGTAGACTGTTGTATTGATAATAGGTAGGTACTGGTAGGTACTGATCAGATGCTCGGGTTTATCTGAGGTTTATACATACAAACTTACTAACAAACACAGTTTTATTATATCCTCCTTGATGCAAAAAAACTAGCACCTTCGTAAGGCCATCCCAACAAGCCATATTTGACAGCCGTCAGATCCGTAATAAAGCTATATTATGGCAGAGAGTCCAATTTCCTTTGTTGACATCTATTTTAGTATGAAACCAACAGTCAAATAAAGCTTACTAGCTGTCACCCGCGGCCTTGCCCGCTTAAGTGGTGATAAAACCTATCCCATGTGTAAATCCATGTTACCTTCTATATGTGTGCCAAATTTCATTACAATCGGTTCAGTCGTTTTTGCGTCAAGAAGTAACAAACATACAAACTTTCGCATTTATAATATTAGTAGGATTTGTAGGATTGGCATGGCTTTCCTTGTAGTAAAAAATCGTACTGCTTACTTCCTCAGCCGTGACCTTTTAGGTGTTACTCGTACAGCCGATCTGACCTGACCTTCCGCTGGCCCAGTTAACTCATAACCTAGCCCAGATTACCTTAGTTATGCTTAACATTTTGTGTTACAAGAATAAATAAAGGGTGTAATTATACCTACCTATCTGTAGGTTGAAATTTTACTAGTGACCGATAACGATATCTCAATATTTAAGGAACTACTTTCCCAAAGGAACATGGGTGGAAATATGACAAAAATATTTCGAGTTTTCATAGTTACTCAAATCAGCTGATCGGCAATTTTCGTATTTTGGGCTTAGTTTCTTTGGGGAACGTTGTTTCATATCACCAGCCAGTCTCGAGTTTTCGGTATCGGTCACTAGTAAAATTTCACCCTAAGTATATGTAAGTATAGTTAATATCCCTGCTTATTTTTTCTGGGTCCTCATGGTCATAGTGGCACTCGTTTATCGTTTGACTCTTTCTATTTTAGAGAAACCCATTTTAAGACAACAACTATTAAAAAGACACACAAATACGTAGAGGTACGTATACAGGTAACTTATACCCGCCTATACGAAAGGAAACTAAATTACGAACCCACCATCTAAGTTTACCAGGCTTCTGAGCCCGCCAATTTTACCGCGCCAAATATAAACTAACCTAATTTACTAACGTTCCGAAAAGCCACAACATTCTTCGAATACCAATCAGATGGCAATACAGGAAAGGGAAAAGCCCTGATCTTACCACCAAACATAGTATTATTGAAATAAACACTGAATTAACCCCACCCAACTGATAAGTACCTAACCTATCACCACAGAGTACTTTAATATTAAATGTAGCCTATCACATAACCTACTATGTAAGTAGGTACTTATTTATAATGCTCATCTACCCAAATTCCTCAATCAGAATTATCTATCCTGGCTCGTTCTTATAGATAGTACCTACTCATGGAGATTTCAGTTTTTAAAGAAATCATAATTTTTAGAGACACCGATAAACATATTCGCCGCCGAAACTGGCCATTACAGCCCTGGAAAAATACATTTGTAGCCATTTGCGTTACTGAAAAATAATAAACAATAAACTTTTTTCATGAAATTCGGCATTCAACCAGTCTCTTGTAAAGGTCCATACACTCGCAAAAAATATTTTCTGGGCTAGTCGTGTCCCGTGGTGTGTGATGTGTGCGAGAATTTATTAAATCCCAAAAGACATCAGTATGCCGTCGGCAACATAAAATATCTACGAGTATGGTTCGTCCTACTTAAACCGAGGCTGTTAATTAAGGGATAAAATATTATGACCACCAGATAATACTTCGATACCCTAAGCTCTTTTACCAAAAATATATACTTAACACCAACAAAATGAAGTCTAAAATAACAAAAGTTCTAGCTGTTTTACTCACGACTATACTTAAAATTGTATTTAAAGACCAAAAGTAGTAAATGATCACCAAATTTTTGCGAGCAAATTAATGCACTATTTTTGCCCAGTTAAACCACTATGATTGCCATAAAATGTTGGCGCATTACCAAATAATGTATAATGATGCCATATTAAGCTATGCCTCCTAATTTCTCAAAGATTATATTTGTAAACATCTCGTTGGATTGGCAATTCGGCTTAAGCATGTCCAGCCACCTCCAGAGGCAAGAGCTATTCCGATTGGCATGAAACGTAAAAGAGGACGACCAGCCAAAGCTAAAAAAGCACTAATTGTGCAATAAATTATTACAGAAGACTGATTCTTCTTAAGATTTTTTTAATGGTTTAATTATTAGTTTTAGGAGGACTGATTTTGTTTCTTATAATTTTAATAAAAGATTTATTGAAATTGTATGACTCTTATTTGTTTAAGAGGTATATAGACATTTGGTAGACAAAAACACAAGAAAATCATATTTATTGCAGTGATTAATCAGTTTAGATACATCAGACCTTAGTAAACATTTTGCAATAGTAAAGGGTCAAACTAGGAGTTCATTTACTATGTTTGTGAAAAAAAATATTTATAAAGCGTAATTTACTTAAATTGGAAAACGAGATGTTAAATTTTTTGCATGTCATTTTAAATTAAAATGTGAATAATAGTTTGGTGTTCATTAACCATTTTTGGGCCAGCAATTATTTGTTTGGAGTTATTTGCTTTAATAGGATACCACGATGTATAAACTTTGGATATAATTTCATATTAAATTGCGGTTTAAATTTTGGTGATCATTTACTATTTTTGGGTCAACTATGACTTGTTTGAAGTCATTTGCTTTAATAGGATAGCAAGATGTACAAACTTTGGTTACAGTTTTAAATTAAAATGCGGTTTTAATTCTGGTGATCATTTACTATTTTTGCCTGTTATATTTCACTAAATCAGGTGATTAGTTAAACATAAGCCGTTAATTAATATTCAGCTAGCGCTAATGATGTATTGTTAACGTGTTCAAAGGTCGACTGACGCCATGATGACTTTGTTGTCAGTTGTCACTGTCGCATTAATTAAATTAGTAATTAACTGCTTAAAAAACATTTTAGGGCTTGGTTGTTGTAAGGTTAATAAAAACAAAGGTGGGCAAAATGCTAAAATTGTATACATGTAGATCTGCGTACATTATAATCTGCAAGGGTGTATTTTTATTTACTATTTGCCCTTATTTGTATATAATTAAACGTATTATAGGCAAGAAAAATCTCGTAAATATGCCTAGCAATCAAGTTTCCACTTTTTATCGCCTAGATCCGGTATTTCTAGGAAACGTAGCAATTAGTTGCATACCTATATTATTACAATCAAAGTTATCGACATCCATACAGGAGATAATCTGATTTAATTTACATAAATACTTAATTATCAATGCATATTGTTAGATTTGTCTACTCTACACAGGCGTATAGGAAGGTGCATGCATTTTATGTATTTTGAATTTGCTTTTAGTACCTAATAATGGTATTTTTTGTAACACTAAAATGTATAGGTAAGTATCACACAGCACATCAGCCCTTCGCAGTCCACTGCTGGACGTAGGCCTTCTCCAGGGTACGCCACAAGGCTGGATCTTCCATTTTCAACATCCAATCACTACCAGCCGCCCTTTTCAAGTCATCGGTCCATCTGGCATCGCCCAACGCTAGGCTTGGCCGCTCGCTTGTAAGTACGTGTAGGCAGAGCGTTAACGTCTGTAAAATACGGTCGCCATCACCACGTCTGACAAATATTTAAGGTCCGTTTCAGAAAAACCGTGTACACTAGACTATAGTAACAGGCATGTCGGCTAAAATTTAAATACACATGAAACCCTTGTGTCTCTCTGTCGCCTCTTAGGAAACTCGCGGGAAAGAAATGGCCGTATTCTAAGCCGGGATCACACAAAATACGATTTAATATTTTATAACGATTAAGTACTGTTTAAAAAGGAAACAAACTGCGAAAAAGCTGGCAAAATTCTTCACATCATTGGAAAACATACCTTCGAAATAATTAAGCATTTGTTGCGGTCGTTTACGCTCTGCCTACCCCGCAAGGGATAATAGGCGTGATATGATATGTGTGAAATTTTACTTGTTAGGGACCGATAGCGAAATAATATTTTTTTCGTTTTTCGACCTCTACTCGGGGAAAGTTGTTCCTTATCAACTGAAGTCTTGTCTAAAGTCTGATGTCTTGAATTTTCGCTATATCAGTCACTAGTAAAATTTCACCTTATATTTTTTTACTTACACGGCGGTCGTTATACAACCATGTCAGAGACCTACTAGTAATACTGACACCAGGGTTTATTGGGTCGTTCGTCGACTCGGTGTACCACACGAAAAGTATTAATATTTTCTTGAGTTTGCACAACTATAACTCATCAAAGTAAAACAATTTTAAACGGATTTAAGTTGTCGATTTTGAATTTTACAATTCCTACGTTTTACGTGGTCACGGATGACTAAGGTGTTAGACGTCATTATTTAGAATATAAATTATTTTTGTTCTACCGCCATCTATTTCTTAATTGCCTAGCGTAACGTGCGGGTTCCACGCAAAATGCTGAAACCGTATCTAATGTCTGGTCTTACTGTATGTTGGATCTGGTTCTTCCGCTGTGTAATCAGCGGAGTCCAAGTCTGTCCAAGTTGATGAGATTCTCCATAAGGTGATTCTAAACGGGCAATGTTTTTCGGCAATTTGTGGCTGCATCAATATTGCTAGCTATCACAAAAATGTTCGATGGCTGAGCAATACATGGCCGAGATATATGTAGCTATATGGCTGGGATATTACTGCAATATTGCTTGGTCTGACTGGCATTGCTAGCAATGTTGCCAGCCACTGTATTGCAGCTACAAATTGCCGAAAAATATTGCTCGTTTAGAAGCACCTTAGATCTTATATTTTACCTGCAGTAACGAAGCCGCCAGTGCAGTCATGGCGACCAACAGCAGCTGCTCCTTCGCATACTCATGTAGCTGCTTCCCACATCCTCTTTGGTACAGCGTGGAACAGTCTGAAGTGTAGGGTTTGTGGAGTGCATCTAAAGGTCCCTGGCCACAGCATGAGAACGGCACGTGGCCAGCGGTGTTGTAGTCGTTTGGACCGCTTACGCCGCAGCATTGGAACTGGAATATGGAAAACGGAACTTTGAGTAGGGTTCATTGGAATTTGATGCAGTCGGTGCACTATATTATTTTCCTAAATGGAAATAAGTAAGAAAAACCTACGATTGCAGCCAAAAATGGAGTAGAGTATCTTTTCGCCGCTTTTACATCTCATCAAACCCAGAGTCATGACCACTGCCACTAATTTTATGATTTAAATTCATGCTTCCATTTTTTATTTTCATTTGTTGATAGTATTATTCTCTTAAAAGCTAAAAAGCTTTGGTGCTTTTTTTATAAATTTACATTGCCGTGTGCTTTCGGCTTAGAATAGTGCCACCCCATTTGCTTCCCGTGGGTGTAGTAAGAGGCGACTAAGGGACTCGAGGGTTACATATGTATATTGCAATTGTAGGCGATGTGCTGCCAACCTGTCACTATAGCGATATACAGTTTTTCTGAATGACCCTTAAATGTTTGTCAAACGTGGCGTAAATGTTCCTTCTTTACGGCCGTTTACGCTCTGCCTACCCTGCAAGGAATATAGGCGTGATAAATGTATGTAAGTATGGAACATGCTTCACCTTGACATGCAATCTGTCCCATCTCACGGCGTCAGGCGTATTTGGCTGTTTTTGGGTCACGGTGTCCATAAAGTAATTGGTCATTGTCGTCTTTATGTCGATCTCGATGTTGTCCCATTCTACCATCGCCCAGACGAATACAGCAAACTCTACTACCACAACGATCACGATGAGGACACCCGTCTGGAAAAAGTTAATTTTATTTTATTTTATTAGTGAAAGTGTATGGTAGTTTAACAAAACACTGGCCGGTTCATGAAAAAAATTTAAAAAGAAAATATTTAATTTATATTTAATACATGCCTTTGGCGTTAAGTCCGCCCGTGTACATTTTTGTGCATAAAGTTAAATAAATAAATAAAATAAATAAATAAATGACTTCCACTTTCAGTTCTTTTTCATTGTGGCCAGTATTAGGCATAGGCATTGGAACTTTTTTGTAGAAGTTTTGTGTAAGTTTTTCTAACCCTCCTCCTCATCCATCTTAGAGATAAAATGGAGTCAGCCATATATTTCGGGACCCTAAAATTATAGCTCTTAGTCAAGATTTTTTGTGGTAGAGCCTTGGTAGAGCTAGTTTTTTCATGATCGTATACCTACCACATAAACATGAATCTGATGCATAGACTTGGCAGTCCGCCAACCGATCCAGGCCACCGAGCAGGTGATGATTGCCATCATCAGCAGCAAGATAGCTGGATACTGCACCCCAGTGCCAAGGAAGTGCCGGTAGATAAAGAACTTGTAGATCAAATACCCGCTCAACGCGAACAGGACCACTGCCGACATCTGTTGACAGAACGCGGAACCACGTAAATAAGCTAAACCGACCAAATTGTAGAGTAGTGATTTTTTCTACGAACTCTACCAGGCGTTTGGTGACAAAGTTTTCTTTGCCGGCGGCACTTTCCGGAACTAAATGTCCGCGTATAAAATCTTATGACATTTCACAAAAATGTTTACTACTAGCGCCACCGGGCGATTGCGTGATTATAGTTGCATTGAATGATGAGTAGCGCCTTAATTTGTTTTACGTGATTCATCCAATTTAGATTCATGAACTTAATTTAAGAATCTCAATCGGCGAACAATGCATTTAATTTAGTTTGCTGACCCTCAAATAAAATGTGTGTCATCCAGTTTTCAACTCGAAAGTCAACTATTCGGCACAGGTATCATAAAAATATAAGAGAACACTACGCTGTAATGTTGTCGAAACCAAGTTGTTATGACAACAAAGCAGCGTAAACCTAACGGGAACTTGAAACTTCAACAAACTACGCGAGATTTCACTATAAAAGATCAAAGTTTAAAACTTATGTCCATGTCGCTGGCTCCCCAAAGTATATATTTTTCAAAGCTGAGAGGCTCAAACGTTTGTGACCAATGGATGGACTCTTATTTTAAGACTGGTTTTCAATGTGACGCTACCTAGACTGAGATCTCAGATCAAAAAATTGGGGAGCCAGCGACATGCTTTTAGGTTAGAATTTCGGAGAAATCATCAGATTACTTCTTAACGGCGCATTGTGCCAAAATGGTGGCTATGCCAAAGAAATGTGACGGAATATGTGACAGCTACAAGCACATTCAATAGCTATGTGACTCAACTGGAGCTGAGAAATAAGCCATGGAATGTTTCCAACCCATGTCGCTGGCTCCCCAAAAAACCGGCATCCGAAATCTCTGCAAGTATCACCTAAAACTACTAACCAAAAAGGAATTCTCGATCGTAATGTAGTAAAGACTCGTTCTTCAAACAATCTCCTCTAGAATCAGCTTCGTTTTTGAGAAAACACAACATTTGTTTTTGTATGAATATAAGGGTGACTACATCGTTCAACCCTTTTTGGGACAGATTCAGGAACTTATGGTTTAATGATTTCCGTACAAATTATACTAAATATTACCTTGAACAATGTCCGCGAAGGGCTCTTAGTGTTTATATTGTGCTGGTACTATTTAGCAGCACATCAACTTATCTATTAAAGGTACTTAGATTTTTGACGGTATTTTCCACGGTTTATTAATTGAAATAATGCGTGTAGAGTATATTTATACACTCTAGTCAAGTATTGATGAAACTGAAAAACATTTCCCATGGAACACAGGTCCAATATAAAAAAAAATTGAATGTACACTCGGTTATAGCACATAAGGTAAAGGGGGTACTCCAAAAGAGCTGAATCATTTTTGTCCTTAGTAATATTTTTATCTTGACATGAATATGTTTTTGTAGAAAATTTATTTATTTTATGAGAATAAGATTATGTATTAACTGGGGATAAAAATAATTCAGTTCTTTTGGAGTATCCCTGTTACCTTATGTGCTTCAGCTGACTATACCTACATACATGTTGTACAGACTGTGAAAATTTAACAACGCTTCAGTTTTATGAGAATAAACGATATTTATTTATTAATTATAGGAATCAATTCAAGCGGAGCACTTTCTTAACATAATTTAAGGTCATTTATAGTAAAATCTGTACGGAAATCAAAAGCCATAAGTTCCTGAAACTGTCCCAAAAAGGGTTGAACGATGTAGTCACCCTTATATTCATACAAAAACAAATGTTGTGTTTTCTCAAAAACGAAGCTGATTCTAGAGGAGATTGTTTGAAGAACGAGTCTTTACTACATTACGATCGAGAATTCCTCTTTGGTTAGTAGTTTTAGGTGATACTTGCAGAGATTTCGGATGCCGGTTTTTTGGGGAGCCAGCGACATGGGTTGGAAACATTCCATGGCTTATTTCTCAGCTCCAGTTGAGTCACAAAGCTATTGAATGTGCTTGTAGCTGTCACATATTCCGTCACATTTCTTTGGCATAGCCATCATTTTGGCACATTGCGCCGTTAAGAAGTAATCTGATGATTTCTCCGAAATTCTAACCTAAAAGCATGTCGCTGGCTCCCCAATTTTTTGACCTGAGATCTCAGTCTAGGTAGCGTCACATTGAAAACCAGTCTTAAAATAAGAGTCCATCCATTGGTCACAAACGTTTGAGCCTCTCAGCTTTGAAAAATATATACTTTGGGGAGCCAGCGACATGGACATTAAAACTTACCGCAAATAAGACGTTGAAGACGAGTACTAGATACTTCCAACAGTTAGTTGAGAGAGCCATTTTGTGTATAATGTTCACATGTTACAGTCAGGAATTTTGCACGAGATCCGTCTCAAAGCAAAGGCCCGGTGTGTGTTTACGTACGACCTCACTCGGTCGTGTTGTACTTGCTCAGTCGTCCCGACACGAGTGATGCAACGCAACCGAGAACCGTGGCAACGCCACTTTGGCAGTGTTAAACTCGAGTCCCACTGAAATTCATCGAATTACCGCGCGAATTTGTGACTGTACCACCTGTCTCTGAAATGGTCACCAGTTTTCTAAGAAAACTATGTGTAATGCAGTTGTAGGTGCGTTATCAGCTTATCAGACGATAACACGATGGATGGACTGTTTTAATCTCGTAATCTAACCTAGTTGCGGCCGATAGCTGTGTTGTATTTTGCCTCTGCACACTGCGACTAAGAATAAACTGTGACATTCTATTCGAGGCACATTTCACTCGTCAGATCGCTTTATGAAGCTTGCTCTCGACTTGCCTCGTCGTCCGCCCTATACTTTCACTTTAGCATACTTCCCGTAGAAATACCAGCCTATGGGAGTCAATCGGTTCACATATATATAAGTCGGTAGCTATATCATCGCTGGCTATATCGAATGATCAATCAGAATGATAACGATTATTTGTACGGTTTTCAAGATTTATTTAGAAATAAGTTAGAAGAAATAAACTACTGAAACAATGAATTAAAAACTAACGATAATCTGATACGTGACAAACATTGGTGACAAATGGTCATGTCTGATTCTCTAGGCTCACTTCTATGCTTATCTTCCGATTTCACCGGATGGAGATAGTCGCAGAAACATAGATTATTCGTCATTGAATCTGGCAAAGCAGAAATCCTGACGATTTTCATGGCCTTCTTCACCTGGCGCTCAATGTCCGGGGAGATGGGGCCCGCCTGTTGAGCGGTTCGAAGCATCGCGCGAGCCTTCTCCACGTCTCTTTCGCCCATAGCTATAATCGCCAGGACGGCCCAAGCGTCCGCCAGCAATGGCTCTAATTTTACCGCTCCTGCAGCCCACTTCTCCGCCAACATATGTTCTCCCTTCCTGTTGAAAATGCGGGCGATTGCCAGCGCGGTGTAAGCACAGGGTGTTCGTTTATGAGCTCGCCCAGCTCGTTGCAATGCCGTATCCAGGCTGAGCTTCATCCCACTGAGCGCGGCCCGCAGCAGAATCGCAGAAGGAATCTCCGCCCCGCTCCGCTCTACCTCACCCAGCGCTTTTTCACACTCCTCGTTCCATAATTCATCCTCAGCCAACAAACACGAAAGACGTATTTGACATGTTATTGCTGAAGGACCGAACCTTCTTAAGGCCTTATTCATCAATGCTAACGCTTCGTCTTTTCGACGCTTCAGCAAGAGTGATGCGGCTCGCAAGTAATACACGTCTGCTGTGATCTTAGTTCTAATGTGCAGGCGAGACCCACGTGTTGCACATTCGAACTCTAAACACTGAAGAAGCAGCTCACTGAATTTGTAACAACGAATGCAAAGAAAAAATGCTGAAGCTATTATAAAAGGATTCTCGGTAGATAATGTTTCAGGAACCCATAAGATTTCCTCCTCACCACTAGTCTCAACCCAGTGTTCATAATACTCTCGCCATTTTCTAGGTAGTTCGAAAAATTTTCTCATCCTTTTAGCTGCTACAAAAGCTCCGTACTGATTACCTTCAAAATGATACAACGTATGTAGAGCTGCCCAACCTATGGTGCAAGCTACACTATCGGAATAATCACCCTTCACGGCTATTTGGAATGCTGCTCTGGCAACCTCTAATGATTCGTCACCTTTATCAAATTTAATACCACCTAAGAGCCACAGCAGATATCTATTTCTTGCCTGTCCATCTATAGCTTTTAGCACGTAAAAGTTGGATTCGGAATCATTCATAGTTTCTAAACAGCGTAGAGCTTTTGCAAGGAGATGCCTAGGATGTGTATCATTAGCTTCTAGATTGGAGTCGAGATGCTTTGCAGCTACTCTCATATCGCCAGCCATGCGGGCTCGAGCTGCAGCCGATATAGCCGACACACGTTGTGGAGGCGGGTGTGGACGAAATGAGGAGTTGACAGCACGCCTCGACGCAGCATGCTGCGCTGTAACAGTATCCTGCCAGTCACCATATGAACACTCGCCGGGCGAAAACTGCTTCAGCATAGTCCTCACTCGCGTAAGGAGTTTATTTGCAGCTGTTCGCCTTATGCTTTGATTCATTTGTACTGGGCCTCTGCAAGCAAGATTTCTCAATTCTTTGTGAACAGCTAGAGCACCACACTCGCTCCTTATTTTTGTTACGTCCACCATGGGGTCTTCTGGTGCTGGTTCAATATACAACTCGTTAAGCGGAAGATGTTTTTCAGGCACAGGAAAACCGATAGTTTGAAACATGTCATCCAATTTGATTTTAGGTACAAGTGGATCTATTAAATCAAATTTAATAATTACATACGGCGTATGGCCTTGGAGGTCAGCACACACTTGAGGCGATCGCGCGCTTGACTTTTTGCTGGTAGGAGGTAGTTGCAAAAGAGGCCCGACATCTTCAAGCAATTCAGTTTCAACGAAATATTTTAACTTTGCGCAGGTAATTACAGTAGTCTGATTGGGTTGCAGGAGTACTTTAGCATCAATTAGCCCCATGTACCTTCCTCTTACGTCTACTTTGGTTGCAAATCGAGGGACTCCAGCAACCTCAATTGAAAAGGAAGACGATAACCGGTTCCGCAAAGCAATGGGATCCACAAGAACTCTCTTCACAGTGTTCCAATACGACGACATACAAAATTCATTGTTTTTTATGTCGACATCTAATGGTACGAATAAGTCGTCATTTGGGACGTTATAATGTGAATTCAGCATTTGTCCGCCGGTACAAGCGTCGGCCCAAAAGACTTTTGTCGCTGCAGCATTGCTCAAAGACATGCCAAAATTTATTGCAGGGTTTACTTCGAGGAGGCCATCTAATCCAATGGCTGAGATATAAACAGTATTGTCTTTAGTTGAAGAAGGGAAACAGTGACCAGATACCATCGTCATAACTAATGGAACTAGATTTAGTGGTGTCGCTTCTGCGCCCTCTGGAGTGGCGTGAACCTTGACTTTACATCCAAATTCTTCGCCAAGGGGAGTGAGTAGGCGTACTTTCACGTCTATTTCGTTTGCTCCAACCAATAGAGGCATCAAGTCGATAGTGCCACCAGCGCGGTTGTCTATATGAGTAAGCGGGTCTGGATCCTTGCCAACTTTACCGCCGGAGGTACGAAGAAGAAGAATTAATGGTTGCTCCACAACTTTCCTTTGATGCACTGGATCTAGTAAGTTTATTGGTAAACTCAATTTTAATGTCTTTTCGTGTTCCCATAAAAAGTTTTTAAGTATGTAGCCATCAAATAAAAATAATAAATACCAACATATCGGCCCTTTCTTGGTGGCCAAGGGTCCTGGAGTCTCGCCTTTTAGCGTTACCACTAAATTTATTGATCGAATCAGACGCGAATCAGAAATATTGAAATCAGCAAATAAATCGTTCCACTCGGAATCGTGTGAATTTAATGAACTTTTTGTCGATTTAGGCCGCTGAGATGTTTTCGATTTGGGTCCCATTGCAATTTATTAATTTTATCACAGTTTTTCTGGGTTTTTTTTTCTGAAAAACATATAAATACAAGGGAAAAAATATTCTCATATTTTTTTTTTATTATTATTTGGCTTCCATCGCCTTCAGACGACGATTCTGCCAGAGTCAAGGTTAAAGAAAACAATATTTAAAAAAATACAACAAATACGTCAATTTCCATTAGGTTTTTTCTCCAAACAATAAAAACAGTCAAAATTAAAGTTGAGAGAGTGGAAGTTGTTATAACAAGCGGAAAGGAAAAACATTTTAAATCCTAATATTGTTAATTGTAATAAATTTGGCCAAAACATAAACAAAAGAAGACGATACAAGAGTCAACAAAAAAGTAATATTAACAGGACGAGGAATATTTTTAGGGAGCATCTGGTAAAGGGAAACATTCAAATTTTGGCAGTTGAAAAATAAATGATCAACGGTACCCTCTTCCATTCCACATTCGCACATGGAATGGTCACGAATATGTAATTTAGCCAAAAATACCGGAGAGCAAACATGTCCTACACGTAAACGAATAATAACAGACGTTACAAGTTTGCCGAGATTACGATACTTAAAGAACCAAGGTAAATGGGGGATGTTAGGTTGGATAGCACGGTAGTACTTACCAACCGAGACAGCAGGTGAATGCCACCAAGATTGCCAGGAAGAATGTAATTGTGTTTTAGCTGAGCAGCGAAGGTCACTAGAAAAAACTTGAGAATACTTGTTGTCACCGACTTGGATAGCTTGCTTCGCAATTGCATCGACTGTTTCATTGCCAGTAATTCCACAGTGGCTGGGAATCCAAGCCAATACAACATTTATGTTAGAGTTATGACATCTATATAGAGCCTCTTTGATTTTTAAACTTAAAATAAAATTGTTTTTAGAGTGGAAAGGAAGTTTTTTTAAATCTTGTAAACAACTTAGTGAATCTGAAAATATTATTGAATTATTTAATTGATGGGATTCAATATAAAGAACCGCTTCCAAAATTGCTATAGCCTCACCAGTGAAAATAGAAGTCTTTGGAGGACACCTAAAATTTAAAACAATGCTGAATCTTGGAATCCAAACAGCTGAACCCACCCATCCGCCAAGTTCTGAGTCTGGAAGTTTTGAGGCATCCGTGAAAAATTGCAACCAGCCAGGCCAATTACTTCCAACAACCTTGTTGAATTGCAATTTGGCACCAGGAGAGTCTTTGTCAATGCCTAAGTCAGTAATAACTTTAGGAGAGAATAGTAAACAATCAAAACTGAATTTGAAAATTGGATTACATTCAACCTGATAAATAGAAGCAACATCAATTTTTCTTAAAGACTTTACTAACAAAGGACTTTCTTTATGACGCCAGTATGGAGAAGAAGTAGATTTTTCATTCAAGGAAACTGTCTTATTTACAAGGGGGTGCTGAGAAAACTGAACAACATTAAAAAATAATCGATCTGCTAGAAACTGCCTTCTCAAATGTAGAGGAGGATCCAAACACTCCACTTGGAGTGCTACTGTAGGAAAGATTTCATTGCACCTACAATTAATCTGAGGCATTTTGCTTGAATCCTATCCAGCTTAGCAAGAGCTAACCGATTGCATGGCTCCAATATAAATCCTGCATAATCAAAGTGACTACGAATAATAGCATTATATAATAGTTTCTGACTATATGGGTGAGATCCCCAACGGACACCAGAGAGAGATCTGATGATATTAAAACGAGGAAGACCGAGCATATATAGCAATGTCATCAGCATATTGTAGGATACTACAAAAAGAGAGAACTGTACGGTCCAGGTCATATGTGTACACATTGAAGAGTAACGGGCTAAGGACCGAACCCTGCGGCAGGCCTTTCCAAATGAGTCTGGGAGAGGAAAGAACCCCATTAACTCGAATAGTAATAGAGCGGGCCATGAGGAGAGTACCTATGATATTTACTAACTTTCCTGGGATGTTCAGATAACGCATCTTTTGCTTAAGTAAAGGGAGTAGGACATTATCATAAGCTGATGATATATCTAGAAATACGCTAATTACATGTTCAATATTGTCATAGATAACCAGTCAACCGAGTCAACCAGTCATTCCTTTAGGACATATATATAAGAGATCTGTGGTCATTCATAAAGTCAAAGAGCATATAACCACTTACGTTCTACATAAAGTCAGAGACCAAAAAAAACTCACGGGGTGACGGCGTATGACGTTTCGGTGCTCTGTGATACAGTTCATTACAAGGAACATATATACCCCTCTTGTTCATTACATCATGACATACAACTTATTTATTTATTTATTTTTGCAACTGATACAATACAACGCTAGTTCTATTAGATTCTCTTTGATGACATATATTAGGCGCGCGGGGATACCTCCTTGAAGTAACGAAAACGCCATAAAATCAAGAAATTTAATAGTTTACTCCATAGAAAACAGAAAAGAGTTTACTCACACACAGATCATGAGCGGCGCGCATGCGCTCCACATACAAGACCTGAAACGGGGTATCGATGTTATTCCGCCGATCGCTAATATACAACTTCCAAACATGTCCGGTTGGAACAGTCGTTCCACTTGTTACAACTCCCGACCAGCGGGTAGCTACCCTTTTCCTCACTGTCGTCACTCGGCCTACTGGCCTCATCCATCATCACTCCTCCTATAAATACTTATGCTCTTTCGAGTGAGCGAGATTATCATTGGAGATTATTTGTATTTTTGCGGAGGTGCTATATTTTTTTATGTCAAGTGTAAACACCCTGTGTGTGTCCCAGGTGAGTATTATGTTCCTTGGTCTGATACCCCGCGCGCCGCCGTCATGATATTTTCACTTGTATTTTCACAACTTTTGAACGACTTTTCATGTGTGTAAAAAGCAGTCTCTCTCTCTTTTGTGTGGGACACCGGGTCGTCCAACGACCCGACTTGGTGTCAGAGTTTTTAATGAGTTTTTCAACCGTCTACTAAAAAGCAGATGTCTACGAAAAAAGCGCAGCATTTTGACATTAACATTATTTGACATTTCATTTCGTTACGTTTTGCATTCGATTCGATGTTGTGTATATTGTTACTAAATAAAGTTTTTATAATGATCTAAGAATGTATACGCTACTGCATGGCCTTTACAAGCATTTAGTAAAAAAAGACGAATATTGTGTTTTGATTTTAGGGCTCGACAATGCTGGGAAGACGGTAAGCACTCCGATTGTTTTCATGGTTTATTGCATGGTTCTTTCTACGTGGCTGCTGTTTACAATGCATTCCATGGCATTTACAGACGTACCTGGAGGCTACAAAGACAAAGTTCACGAAGAAATATAAGGCTATGAACCCAAATAGGATAACTACAACTGTTGGACTGAACATAGGTAAAATTGATGTGGATGGCGTAAGGCTCAGCTTTTGGGACCTTGGCGGACAACAGGAGCTACAATCGTTATGGGACAAAGTAATTATAACTTATATTTTTCTTGTAATTCTTTCAAGTTAGACTGAACAGTATGGTGGCAATACAATCCGACAGGTGGGCTTAAAGAGCTACACAGTGGCTACCTCAAGAAGGTTGCTGTTAATGAGGGATGACTTGAAAAAGATCAAGAGAACTTGGATTATGCCTGCTTATGATCATACATAAAGCAGGGAGAAAGTAGGGAACAAGATAGGTGGTGCAATCGAGAGGAATTAAGCCTGTGCCCAGCATTGGGTCCAGAGTGTAATACACACACACACACATCACGCCTATTATCCCTTGGGGGGAAGGCAGAACGAAAATGGCAGTGAAAAGCAGACATTTACACCATGTTCGACAAATATTTAAAGGTTATTCAAAAATTGTGTATGAAAAGCCAGCATCACACAGTAAATGTGTGTAATATATTGTAGAAAACTTGATCTTTTAACTCAGGCAGGATTGCAACTTTTAATATTATGTAGAATACAAACAGGCTACAAAAAAATCAGAAACTATTTCTTGTTTTTTTTTTCCTGAATGGAAAAGAAAGTTCATAGGGGAGCTAAAACTTCAAAACATTTAAATCATATTTAATTTTGTTCTGTTTCCTATTCCAGTACTATGCAGAATGTCATGCAGTCATATACATAGTGGATTCATCAGATAGAGAAAGAGTATCAGAATCAAAAGAAACATTTGGTAAATATATTTATTTGAGTGCTAATATTCTAAGATGGCTAAATCATAGACTAGATTTGTGATAAGTTTGAATAAATGTAGCTTTTTGGTCAACATTCTAGTTATACCTAGCAATACATCAGCTAACTTTTCATTTTCAATAATAAATATAATTTTCATTTCAAGTAGTCCTATCTTGAGTTTCATGTGGCAATAGTATATTTTGTGTACACATTTTGATCAGTCACAACATTTTACTGCTGGAAAAGCCATACTCACCTTGGCAAGTGCAGCGTAAGATGTTGTTCACAGGAAGTGTTGCTGCCCATTCCCTGGATGAATTTATCATTATTAGTGTATAATTGAAGTTTTATTATTAGGTAGTGTAAAAAAAGCCATAGTTTTGAAATATTTCTGCAAGAACTATTTCCATAAACAACTTTCCATAAGGAACATAGGTGAAAATGTGAAAAAGAAACATCAAATTTTCTACACTTACATTTACAGGATAAATTTTATGATTAGGATTGTTATTTTTGCCGTGTGATGCTGGCTTGGAATAGCATCACCCCATTTCTTTCCTGTGGGAGTTGTAAGAAGCGAATAAGGGACTCGAGGGTGTGTATTGCAATATTAGGTGATTGGCTGACACAATTTTCAGAATGACCCTCAAATGTTTGTCAGACGTGGCATAATTGTCAGTTTTTTTCAGCCGTTTACGATCTGCCTACCCCACAAAGGAATAAGGCGTGATATGAGTGTGTGTGTGTGTTGATTAAATGAAAAAATAATTTTAAAATCTTTTATATTTTACAGACAGAATGATAGCATCCGAGCATCTGTCAGGTGTTCCGCTGCTGGTGCTGGCGAACAAACAAGATATTGAAGACTGCATGGGGGTGCACACGGTAAAGCCGATATTCAACCAGAATGCCCACCTCATCGGAGCCAGGGATATCATGCTCATGGCCACTTCTGCTTTGACTGGGTAGGTTGAGTTAATATAAAAGTTTCCGGGTTTGATTCCGGTGGGGCACTCACAAAGTTGATTTTATTAAGTCTGGTTAGGACATTGAAGTCTGAACCACCAGATTGTCCGTAAGAAAGATGGTTCCGTGCTACAGAAGGTAGGTACGTTAAGTCCCGGTTGCTGACTACGATTTCTTAGACGGCGGTTGTTACACAACTATGTCAGAGGTCTACTAGTAATAATAGATGGTTGAAAAATACTCAGACACCATGGTTCATTGGGTCGATCGTCGATTCAATGTGCCACACGAAAAGGAGAAGACCTATCAGCATAACTTCATAAATTATTGTGTTACTCTGCCTGTGTATTACTCAATAGTGGCAGGATCCAAGCCAGTCGTAACATGCAATTCTTTATCTACACTCGTCTCATAATGTTCGAATTATGAATTCGAAAACAGATGCATAATGACCTACTTTATGCATTCTGCCTATAAAAACTAGGGTTTACTATAAATTACAGAAGCGTAATGACTTAATGAGAAAACTCTTAATACGATAAAGTTGAGAAATGAAACGAAGTTTTTTTTTCCAATACTCAAATCGCTATCTTTCGCCGCACCTGACAGTTGTTGTTGTACGGTAATTTTTCGGATGTTGTTCAGTTGTTTTAATAGGTTTTTGTTGAGATGTTGTTGAGATGTTGTTCAGTTGTTGTTCAGATGTTGATTAGTTGATGTTCAGATGTTATTCCGATGTTGTTCAGTGTTGTTCAGTTGTTGTTCAGTTGTTGTTCAGTTGTTGTTCAGTGTTGTTCAATTGTTTAGTTATTTGCTGTTGAGACTCGACATCTAAACAACTGTTAGTAAAGAATCTTCAAAAATTCATATCAAGCCATATTACGTTCTCGTATTGAATTCGACCATGTATCGGGCCTTGCAATCGCCAGTGCGGACGTTTGGAAAAGTGTTCAACTGAGTAAATTTTTTAGAGTGTAGATAAAATAGTGTATGCAACTGCATATAATTAGGCATTAGAATGCTCGTGTCAATCTATTATCACACAGACGCTCGCATTCTAATGACCCCCATTATAATGACAGTTGCATAAACTACTATTATAATAAATGTCTGGTCCCTGTGACAACTTTGAATACACCCATCTACATGGGCTGTTAAATAATGAATATCGACAATTTACACAGCGCCATCTAGACCTAAACCAGGCAAAGCTTCCACTATGCGAATTGATGTCTTTTTTTATAAACATAAATAAATGCCGAAAAGATCGAAACTTAAAAAATACAATTATCAAAGTATATAGTTAAGGGGCCACTCACAAAAGCTTACCAAGACAAAAGCACACGAAAATCCTCGCAAGCACTTTCTGTGCAATAGAGTGGTGGAGGCATGGAATAAACTACCAGAAGATGTGGTGTGGTGTCTGCAGAAAACACAAACCAATTTAAAAACTACTGAACAGCTTTAAAATTGATAAAAAAAAAACAAACAAGAGAACAGCAAGGTACAGGCATAATCAGTTGCTACAACTGCTGCCTGTTTAAAGATAATAACAACATTAACGACGACCGATGTGGCGCAGTGGTAGTGCGACTGCCTGCGACGCAAAGGTTCCAGGTTGGATTCTCGGTGGGACACTCACAAAAGTTGATATTTTTCTCTTTGTGAATTTGTTCCCGGTCTGGTTAGGACATTACAAGGTGAATCACCTGATTGTCCGAAAATAAATGGTTCCGTGCTTCGGAGAGCACGTTAAGCCGTCGGTCCCGGCTACTGTCTATGATAACTTAGACGGCGGTCGTAACACAACCATGTCAGAGGCCTACTAGTGGTAGTAGGCGGTTGAAAAACTCTGACACCAGGGTTCGTCGGGTCGTTGGACGACTCGGTGTCCCACACGCAAAGAGAAAAGAACAATAAATACCTACTCGAATTTTGTTAAACCGACCGGCCCTCGACGGTTACGCCATTGTTTTCTGTCGATTCCTCATGACTGAGCGTTGTGACCACCATAAGTCGCACTATATAGAAGGACTGTCCATCTTGACCGATCTTCTGCCAGGTGTATAGAGCCTTGGAGATTTAGGCAGGTAACTTCTACTATAGCGTCGGGCCAGCGGGATGGTATTCTACCTCTGCTTCACTTCCCTTCAACATGGCCAACGAGTATCAGCTTCTCTAAGTTGTCAGGTTCTCGCCGGGCCACGTATCCAAAAAAGCCGAGAGGTCTCCTCAGGCAAATGGGTGCGTATTGCAATTTTAGGCTATGTGCAGAAAATCTGTTACTATGGCGATACACAATTTTCCGAATGACCCCTAAATGTTAGGTAATTTAACTTTACTTGAACTTGACAGTATTAAGGTTAATGAAACTTGGATAAAACATATTCTCAAACTGCCGTGCTTGAGTTTAAGACTTATGGCGGGTGAAAGGTAGAATGCCAATAGGCAGAATGGAGGGGTGCAAGTGGTGTCGGAAAAAGGGTAGCTACCCTGCCAGGTCGGGTATTGTGGCCAGGGGACCGACTGGTCTACCTGGATAGAATTGGAAGTTGTATATATGCGGTGCGCGGTGAAACACTTCGATACCGCGTTTCGGGATCATTGTTATATGCTAATCTGTCACGTGGCGCCATCTTGCATATATGTTGAAACTTCTGTTGCGTCTTGCTTGCTGGTGAATCACTTAAGTGAGCTTCTTGTAGTAGCTCCTAGAGGTCGCCACAGATGAATTGGTCTCTGCCCTAAAACATGTTTTCACATTAATTCAGTTTAATTCTAACCTAGACTTGCCTGGACCAACAATTCATTCAATTTATATGAATTTATATGACAGTCCGATATTAATAATCAGCTATCTAGTTCCCATAGTACAAGCTTTTCTTAGTTTGATGCTAGATAGCGCTGAGTGAATTGTCCAGGATATTTATTTATTTGTAAGCTTTCTCATAAGCTTACAAAGAATAACTTGGCCCTGTTGCCGTGTCCTGGTTGCTGCAAATGTTTAACCATTGCCTGGAATCCGCTTCGATCCCCCGTCTCTGGCGGAAATCAAAGGTCATAGCAATTCCAAAGCCTGGAAAACCAACAGACAGTCCCAAAAACTTCAGGCCTATTTCACTCTTGTGCCACACATATAAATTATTTGAGAGACTGCTGTTGTCCCGCTTAACATGCTTCATTGACCCAAAATTGATCCCAGAGCAAGCGGGTTTCAGACCGGCTAAGTCTTGCAGCAACCAGACACTGACACTGACGCAACACATCGAGGATGGTTTTGAACTGGGGAAGATAACCGGTACTGTATTCGTAGATCTGTCTGCAGCCTACGACACAGTTAACCTTAGGCGACTGTTATGGAAAGTAGAGATCATGACAGGGGACCTCAAATTCGTCACAATACTCCGAGAGCTTCTTCATAACCGTCGTTTTCAGGTACATCTTCTTCAGGACAAAAGTCGTTGGAGGTCGCAAAAGAACGGGCTGCCCCAAGGCAGCGTTCTTGCCCCGTTGCTCTTCAACATATACACCAACGACCAACCATCCTGCCCCAACACCCGCCGCTTTTTATACGCCGACGACCTTGCGCTGACTTCCCAGGCGTCCAGTTTTGAGGAGGTTGAGATGAATCTGTCGGATGCTTTGAATGACTTAAGCAAATATTATAGAGAAAATTCACTCAAACCCAACCCATCAAAAACTGAGTCTTGCGCATTCCATCTCCGCAACAGCCAAGCAGGTCGTAGGCTTAATATTGAGTGGCAAGGTGTGCCTGTAGCTCACACTAGTTTTCCAAAATATCTGGGCATTACTCTGGATAGGTCACTTACCTTTAGTAAGAATTGCCAAAACATAAAAAAGAAGGTGCACACTCGGAACAATCTATTAAAGCGCCTTACTTCTACTGGATGGGGAGCAACACCTCATGTTCTGCGGACTACTGGGCTGGCGTTATCCTTTTCTGCAGGCGAGTATGCATGTCCTGTATGGAGCCGTTCAGCTCATGCAAAGCTGGTGGATACAGCCTTAAATGAGACTTGCCGGATCATAACTGGTTGCCTGAAACCGACCCCGGTTAGCCAACTGTACCCACTAGCCGGAATAGCGCCTCCAGTTGTTCGTAGATCTGTGGCTAGCTCCTTTGAAAGAGCAAAGATGGAGTCAGATGCACGGCATCCTTTGCACGACCACATCCCAGTGACACAACGGCTGAAAAGCCGTAATGGCTTTGTTAAGTGCGTCACTCCTCTTTGCACAGACCCCGAACAAGCGAGGTGCAACCTTTGGCAGGAGGGGGTGACCCTACCAGATCCTTTCGTCCCGATTGCTGAGAGCTTGCCGCCTGGCCATAATTTGCCATGGTCGGTTTGGAAATCTTTAAATAGACTT
This sequence comes from Tuta absoluta, assembly GCA_027580185.1. NCBI lineage: Eukaryota > Metazoa > Arthropoda > Insecta > Lepidoptera > Gelechiidae > Tuta > Tuta absoluta. The sequence continues at coordinate 3,754,365 of JAQAHW010000003.1, forward strand.
CGGACTCAGACCGGCCGGAGTAAGGAAAACATGACCAAGTGGGGCTTCTTGGAGGGTTCCGATGTAGGTTGTTTGTGTGGTGCAGTTCAAACAATGAACCACCTAACATCGTGTCCTGCGTGCCCTAGCACCTGCACGCAGGACGATCTTATGACAGCGTCTGTCAGCGCTGTCAACGTAGCCAAGTTCTGGGCCGCGACGGTGTAGTGTCTGCCATCGACACGCTAAGAAGAAGACAAAGAATAACCATCACTATTAATTACCTAATCAGATTATTTAATTATGTTGCGTAATACACTGCAATCCATTAGTGCTCATTTGTAAATGAAGCAATATGCAATACCGTGGCAATACCTGTGACAAGGGCAGCTTATTATTATTATGCATTACCTAACATAAATAATTTGCATTCTAATGTCCCCTCCATACTAATTTTAGTACTTCCACACTTGAGGCATCAAATGTGGATAAGGCGTACAGTTTGCCTAACAAGTTTAATGGCATGCATGCATAGTCACTACCTAATTTGGATCACCTTATCTATCATTCAGAATCTTTGTTTGTTTTACTTACTTGTAAACTAATCTATTTCAGTCTGTTTTTTGTTGTGCTGTTGCGCATGTATTATCAATATAAATATTCAATGATAAAAAAAAAAAAATCATACATAAACCCGCAAATTCTAAGCTAATGTATGTGTCGCAGGGATTTAGTCAAAGACGTTACATTATAATTTCACTAGTGAAGTTTTAATTACACTGATTATTGTCAATAACGACAGATTCGTATAATTTCACGGGCTTATTTCAGTGATATTGTAATTTCACTGGACCGCAAAAGTAATATTATAATAAAGCTAGGTTTATTATGAGTTATGTCTGTGGTGGGAGCCCCGCGTGATCTGATTGGTCAATAGAGTGAATCAGTCGCCATTTGCAAAATAATTGTTGTAAACATTGGAGCGTGTTTTTTTTTTATATCAGTTAATTAAATATTTTTGGTGTCTTGAATTGAGGTATTTACTTTATAAATCTAGAAAATATCTTCAAATGAGTGATCGTGAGCATTTGGAAGTGTTACAATCGTCAGATTTTTCACATTCAAGTGGACTTGCAACCTAACCTAACTCTATGCTTAATATTTGTAGCTCAGTTGTTAACGAAAGCGAACCAATCAGCGATCGGTCTGATAATCTAACGGCTTTCTCAAACCAGTGCTATTGTCAATATATCACTGCCTTACAATTTCATCGTATCGGTCTAGTGAAATTATAATGTCACTTAAACTAGCCCGTTAAATTGTAAGTAATCCAAACGATTGAAAATAAATCAGTGCAATTATAATGGCACTAGTGAAATTTTAATATTACGGCTTTTTTAATATCCCTGCAACATATGTACCTCTACACCTGCTGGGTTAACATGCGTGCCACGATAAAAAACTGTGACCGTATATCGTCTGCGGCTCACTTGACTGTTAATAATTTCCGCACTTTATTCCTAGTGAAGTCCTGCGCTCATGAGACGACAATATTAGTAGTGGCACGCATGTTAGCTGGGTCGGTAAAATAAAAGTGCCTATGTGATATGTACATGAGCGCCCCCTATTCTGCCCAAAAGTCCACACCTATTTTATACTTTTACAGTCTACAGTCATGTCAACCCAGGTTGCCCTTCTTTAACCCAGATATTTCAATGCTTTATTTTTATATTTTTCAGGGATGGCGTCGACGAAGGCATCAGATGGTTGGTTGACTGCATCAAACGCAACAGCGTAGACAGGCCGCCGCGCAACCATGAAGACAACGTTTAACCGATGCGCGTAAGCCCTTGCGCTGGCGCACGACGCCGTAGGCGTTGAATATTAATTACTAAGCCTATTAAGATAATGATACGACTCTACCCATTGTTTTGTACATACTGTATCGATATAATAAAACATTATTACTCAAACCCTGTGTGTGTTGCTGTCCTTTTTTACTGATAAGTGCTACCTTTGATAAGAGATAGTAATTGTTGGATATTTGAGGAGCACCTGCCTGTGCCTGATAAACATTTGTGATAGATAACAGTACGGTTTGCACTGTCGTGGCCTGTGCTTGGATTGTGAAATGTGTGTAGTGCGAAGTTTATAGTTTGGATTTGCTTGTTTTCAACTTCTAACATGGCTTATCCTATGTATGAAGTGGATTGGAGTGTTTTGCCGCCGGATCAAAATCGAAGGTAAGTGGACAAAGCCTATAGCCATTACAGAAGTTATAAAAACTGTCATGTTATGATGTTTGACAGCGTTATCTCGTTTTAAATAATACAACAAAAAAAAAGTATAATGAATAAAAGAAGGAGCATGGGCTCATTTTGGATCCTCCTGGGTAGATAATGGATAAACGGATAAACGTATAGAAGGCTGAAATACCCAAATCTTGTTACGCAAATATTTTTTAATTTTCCAAAAAAGTTTCCACGTAGCATCCGTTCAGAAATTCATTCCACAACAAGTTGTCTGTCACTTTTCCGGAGTAATTCAATACCTTTTTATCAGAAAATTTACGATGATGCAGAAGATAGATTATAAAATATATATTAAAAATCATCAAAATAAATCTTATCTAACAATAGCGATCATGAAAGTAAAAATAATTAGGTTTACTTAAAATGTATACTGATTTGTCTCAAAATCCAGCAAACGTCATGCGAGTCATGGTCCGCCATGTTGAATTTCGTGTAACGCAAAGGGAAATGTCAGCTGGCGGCTGCCGTGTTATTTCTTTGGAGAACTGTGATAAAATCAAACGGGAGATAGTTTCTGTGATATACCAGTGAACTAAATTGGCCACAAATACAATGTTCTAGTAAAATTTGAAGTGAAAATATGACAGAAGTTAGTGTAAGGTGGCATGCGATTTCTCTTGCATTTATATGGTTTGTCACGAGTTAAAATGGTTTTAGGCCTGCATAAACGCCTATAAATTATATTTTAGTTCTTTCTGTTATAGTTTAAAAGTGTTGGAACAGAACCTTTCCAGTGGAGTGTTTTATTTCTATGTTTTCACCTTCTGTGCATAAGTTTTACCTGTGTTAGTGTGTGGTGATTACCTGAGCTGTAGTAGTCAACGCGAGGATCTGGTTGTGATAACAGACTGTGGATCTTTATCAAACAACATGAACGGCTCAGAATCCGGGTAATTTTCCTTTTACTTTACGTAATTTATGGGTTGAAATGTATCCTTAGAAGTCTACTTCTATGCCTAGATGATACGATAATGTTGACTGAGGCTTTAAATCACGTAAATACCTACGTCACTTTTGAAACAGTTATCTTGAAATATTCTATTCCTGAAGACTGCAAATAACATGTACTAACAGATAATACAGACCCATATAATTCACCTTATATTCATAACTGTATGGCATCAGTAGCAAATTCAATCTTTGAGGAATCTTTAGCAACCTACTTGCACTTCAAACCTCAACAGTTGACTTATTAAGCCAAAGCATAAACTCTACACGGACTAAAGTTTTATGTTTACTAGCACACACCTACTCACTAAGTGTGTATTGTGAGGCCCTATTGTTGTAGTTCACAAGGCTCGGCACTACCCATTCATATGAACTATAGCAGAGGAAATGGTTCACAACATCTGTAAAGCTACAGTTAGAGGATAGCATGATGTCGGTTGCATGTTTTATACAGTTTGTTTTGTTGACATTTAAAGCTTGATGGATATGTGGATATCATTCATGTCCACAAATGAAATCAAAACTTTTATTGAAAATTCTACACTACATACATACATACATACATATAATCACGCCTCTTTCCCATAGGGGTAGGCAGAGACTACATCTTTCCACTTGCTACGATCCTGACATACCTCTTTCGCTTCTTCAACATGCATCAATCTGTTCATACATGCTCGTCTGTTTAGGTTACTCTTGACACACTACAATAACAACAAAATATAGGTCAGAGTTCACACTTCAGGGTGCTAAGGGAAAGTATTTTTATTGTGTAGAGAAGACCAGAGACGGAGCAGAAGAGAGGAGGGCTTTGCCCAGCAGTGGGACACAAAACAGGCAAAAAAAATTATAATGTTAATACAAGCACATTTCATCCTTGGCACTTTAATGCATATAACCCCATATAAAGGCCCTTAAAAATAGCAAGGAAATCCTGAACAAAATGAAAAAAAATGCTATAATTTTTTTTGGCCTTGAAGGGCCTAATACAGTCAATTTTCGTCCTTAGCAATTGTAGGGCTAGGATGCATCAGGTTGTACCCATGTATGTCAACTTTTTGTTTGTCAGTTTCGTAGCTGGCACAGTTTTACGCTGCCAGCTTGCAAAAAATTGAACCTAAAAAACACTTTGAACCATCAAAATATTGACAGCAGGTCAAGTGAGGTAACATTCATTTCATATTTTAATTGGCGCCCTTTTTTGGTTGGTTTGTTGTAATGTAAAAATATATTTCAAATTGTTTTTCGATTTCTGTATTTGTTTGTATTAAACATAATTTATAATGCTTTTTTTTTTTTATAGTTATGCAAACATGTACTGTTGCATATAACTTGAGAGGGGTTTAATTTACTATAAAGTTCATTGACTGACGCGCATGTATTTGTATCACTATTAATGCCAGGTTGTCAGCACATCACAGAAAGATTAAATGCACATGAATCCCTCAAGTCCCTTAGTCGCTTCTTGAGGCACCCGGGAAAAAGATATGGGGTGATGCTATTCCAAGCGGGAATCATATAGCTGTGAAAAAAAACATGCGTTCAATTTTATTCTCCTGGGGCAAAATCACACGACTTTAATTTTTACACATTTTCTTAACTATGTTTGTTTTCTTTGCAGGTTTAACCCGGCGTTTAATATTGCCACCATAAAACAAGTGGTAAATGAGGCCATAGAAAGAGGTAATTACAAAAACCTACAAAATATTTGTTTTGCTCATGTTTTAAAATAATATACTTTAATATCCTTACTAGTAGAAGAGTAAGTAAGATTCACTACCAGTTAATTTGCAGTAGTTAGCATTTAAAAGCTTTTCTCTCTAGATATTATTTTATATTTTTCTTTCCATAATTGGTGTACCTACAGTGCACAGAATGCAATTGATTTAGTGGCGAGCTATTATTTAATATAACTGCAATTAATTTAGTTTTGGCTGTGGTGTGATAGAAATTTTATTGTATGCTAACTTATACTAACAGACGCTTCACAGATAATCCCATTTAATTTATAGTTTGAAAACTCCTTGTTAACTTGGTATATTTTTTTCTGCTTAGGCTTAGCAATTAATACCTGTAACCACTGCGGACACAATATTGAAACTGACCACCCAGTGAACAAATTTGAATTATCATCATTTGCGTAAATATTGGTAGATTTTCTTAGACTTTTCAGTCAGTTTCAATATAACCCGTGCTTTAGCTGTAAGATTCACTGTTAAACCGATGCACTGATCAAAGCTTCTCTGTGTGTGTGTACGTCTTACCAGTCGCGCCGGTTTCAGTGCGAATGCCGACGCCGACTCGGCTCAGGGACCTCATCCGGCAGATCAGAGCGGCCAGGACTGCGGCGGAGGAACGGAGTGTGGTCAACAAGGAGTGTGCCTACATACGGTCTACCTTCCGAGAAGAGGACAGTGTTTGGAGGTCAGTAGGAGTATATATGTGCTACTAGTTAGTTACTAGGTTAACGCTAGCTTACGCTCTGTCTGCCCCGCAAGAGATGAAGGCGTGATTTATGTATGTATGAGTACAGAAAATAGCTGCATATCGTCATAATAGTAAATTTTATCAGATAAGCGAATAATCTGAGAGTATCGAGCCGTTTGAAGGCTATTGTAACCACATCGAAACCGCAGCTCATTGCTTGAATGATCTTGAGGTTATAAGCTATTCTATAATAAAAAGTCGTAAAAGGCGACTAAGGGACTGAGGACAGGCTGACAACCCGTCACTATAGTGATACACGATTTTTCTGTTCGACCCTTAAAATGTTTGTCTGATGTCCGTTTTTACGGCCGTTTACCTACGCTCTGATTGATAAGTATGAATTATAAAATACATACACTTAAACAACAACATACACACAGTATGTATGAATTATAAAATTTCGAGCGTTACAATATTAATTATATTAGTATTTATAAATAAGTATACTAAAAATGTCTTGAGATAAAATAATGAAGTAAATTCAGAATTTTGATCTCCATTGTAGGTAAGTTCGCCCACATTTGAAGCTGAGCTAATTATACTTTTATGCGTAGGAGTCTTTTGCAAATCAGCCTTGTGGAAGGATCTTTACACCCACCTGCTATGTTATAAAAGGTTCTTTATAGTTGTAAATATTATCTAGTTTATGTATCTTGCGACCCCGCACGGGATATAGGCATGATGACCATATATCTTACTGTACAAAATTTTAAAACAATTTATAGTCGATTTCTTTTTACATAGACAAGTGCCGTGTGATGCCGGCTAAGAATAGCATCACCCAATTTCTTTCCCGTGGGAGTCGTAAGAGGCGACTAAGGGACTCGAGGGTGTGTATTGCAATTTTAGGCGATGGGCTGACAACCTGTCACTATAGCGATACACAATTTTCCGAATGACCCTCAAACATTTGTCAGACTTGGTGGAAATGGCCGTTTCTTTAGGGCTGTTTACGCTCTGCCTACCCCGCAAGAGATTATAGGCATGATAATATGTGTATGTATGTATGTTCTTTACAATTTCCTCAAATAAAATTGCATACCTACACGATTAAATTAAAACTCTGTAACATCGTAGTACCTTGATACATCATATTTTTGTAATTATAATCATCGATTGATTGATAGCAATGATTCATTTGTATCTACGTTGTCGTATGCGCTGTCACACAAAGCGTAAAATGAACAATAGAACTGTGGCTGAAATATTATTCGTCACACTCACGATAAAACATTTTTATGATTTAAATTTTGTAATAAAATATACCTGCTACCGTACACCATTAACGCCTCGAAATGAATTGACACAACGATAATAAAATATGGGAAACGCAGATTCAGTTGGCAGAGCGGTGAAACGGTACCCCAAGGTCCCGGGTTCAACTCCCAACCGTTGCTAACCGTCTTCCCGCGGGAAAAAGACCTTTTCCGGGCACAAATTATACATACATACCTTTCTTTTAAATCACTATCTACCGCATCAAAATCCGTTGCGAACTTTCAAATATCTAAGCCACGGGAAGCGACTTCATTTTATATAGGTATTAGTACATACATACATACACAAATCACGCCTATATCCCTTACGGGGTAGACAGAGCGTTAACGGCCTCAAAACGGATATTAACACCACGTCTGACAAAAGCTTGAGGGTCAATCAGATAACTGTGCATCACTTTAGTGACAGGTTGTCAGCCCATCGCCTAAAATTGTAATACACATCCCTCGAGTCCCTTAGTCGGCTCTTACGACACCCATGGGTAAGAAATGGGGCGATGCTATTCTAGGCCGGCATCACACGGCACGAATTAAACTGAATAATCTCACTTATATTGTTATCCCTACAGATGTCGGAACATCGCGAAACTCCTATACATCCACATGCTGGGCTACCCAGCCCACTTCGGGCAGCTGGAGTGCCTGAAGCTCATCGCCAGTCCAAGGTTCACGGACAAGCGGGTCGGCTACCTCGGCGCCATGCTGTTGCTGGACGAGAGACAGGACGTCCATCTCCTCATCACCAACAGCTTGAAAAAGTAAGTTAAGCTATCATTTCGCAGCCGACTGCAAACAGCGGATATGTTGTCGCAGTTGTTGACCAGCCGTAATCTTCTCGCATCAGACGAAAATTCTTTCAATCAGAAAGATGGTTCCGTGCTTCAGAGGTCACTTTAAGCCGTCGTTCACGGTTGTTGTCTATTTTATTTTAGTTTTGGGATTTCAATGGATATGATTTGATTATACTCAGGCGGCGGTCGTAACAAAAAACATGGCAAAGGCCTACTACTGGTAAAAGGCGGTTTAAAAATTCTGACACTAGAGTTCATCGGGTCTTTCGTTGACTCGTGTCCCAAACGAAAAAGAAGAATACGACAATTTAGCTAATGATAAACGCTATTCATAACCTAACAATAAGAATAACTATTAGAATTAGATTAAAACTATCTCTGTCGTTTTCAGTTAGATCAAACTTTAAAAGAATAAGAAAGTCTTGTTTTTAGATTGTCTATGGTGCATGCGGATGATTACGATTACTAATTCAGTTTTCAAATGATTGAATCCCTTCTTGTGCCGTGTGATGCCGCCTTAGAATAGCATTACCACATATCTTTCCCGCGGGTATAGTAAGAGGAGACAAAGGGACAAGCTATACACTATAATGAGGCCTACACTAACCGTCTTCCGTAACCGACCCTCAAATATTTGCGTATTTTTACGGACGTTAACGCTCTGCCTACCCCGCAAGGGATAAAAGCGTGATATGTGTATGTATGGATACATTCTCTCTTCACCCAGGTATACTAAATTGTTCTTTCGATCTACTTTACACTACTGTTATCTTGAAGCGCTTATTAGCTAAATGGCATTCGGTATATACGAGTAGTGTGACAATTTCATGCCTTCAAAGATAAACCCATTGTTAATGTTTACAAGGCGTAAAGTCGCTCTTTTCCACAGTCGTCGTTTTAGAGAAATAACAAAATTACGTAAAAGTACATACAAATCTTGCCTTTATCCCTAGTAGGCAGAGCGTTAACGGCTTTAAAATACGGTCGCTATCGCCACGTCGGACAAATATTTGAGGGCCGTTTTAGAAATGTTGTCAGCCTGTCGTCTAAAATTGTCATACACATGAAACCCTCGAGCCTCTTATGAAACCCGCGGGAAATAAATGGGGTACTGCTATTCTAAGCCGGAATCACACGGCCGATACTTATAAGCGACTAATACTTATTACCTATGGCTTTTAACTATATAGTATATCCTAGCCAGGGACCAGGCCATTGCTCGAAGCGAACACCTATAAATGCAGAAATCCGCTTATCGTACTATTCTAAAAGTGCTGTTAATAATAAATGAAAGTAAACCCAGTTTAATAAAAATCTAGTTATAGAGCAAACTTTTAATAAAACTGCGTTTATAAAAAGTTTGTAACTTGCCGGCTATCCCAGGAAACTCTTGTGTTGCCAGCTTGTCTTAATATGGATATGATGCATGAGAAAGAAAGACCAAAGTAACGGACATAGGGATGGGCACATCTGTCGTAGAACCGACGGACGGTGGAGTAAGCGGGTTCTCGAGTGGAGGCCACGCCTCGGCAAGCGTAGCGTTGGATGAACTCCGGCCAGATGGACCGATGATTTAAGGCGCAAAATACATCAAAATGGCGAGTGCCGGCAGTGTGGCGTGGCGCGAGGGCAGTTGCGTTCGATTTTCGATCGTATTTGTATTATCATAGATTTACAAATGGCAATGCAAGTGCGCACTTCCCGCACGCCACACCCGCGCACCCGATTTGGGCTGCGCCCGCGCCATTTGTAAATCTATGATAATACAAATACGATCGAAAATCGAACGCTACTGCCTTCGCGCCACGCCGCACTGCCGCCACTCGCCATTTTGATGTGTTTTGCGCCTAAAAAAGGCGACTGGTAGCGTAAACGAGAGATCGTGCCCTATGGCCTATGGCCTTAGTCCTGGGGAAGGCCTTAGTCCAGCAGTGGACTGCAATAACTGATATATGCATGAGAATATGCTATTTCCATTTGCCCAACGAATTTAGATTGGGTTATGTATATTTAGCATGAAATCATCGTCAAAATCAATATGGAATAGCTATAAGATTTACGAAAGGTTAAATAAAGATCTTATTTAATTGAAAGAAATAAAAAGAAATCTTTGCGAATCGATGTCCCAAAACTCTATACATTAAACATTACATGGTTTTTAAATCGTTTCGTGTTTAATTTGTTCAATATGTATCTTATGCAGGTGAACAGCAAGCTTGTAAACTTGCATAAATTACTTGATGATCGCTCTAACATGTAACTTTATCGCGCACTTTGAACAGAACACGGCTTGGCAAGTGTCATTGACTTGGAGTTTGCTACTAAACTGCCATTTCATACGAAGTATACGCGGTTACTATCTTTTTCCTATTCCTTGTTAGAAATGTAGTTAGTTAGTTAAATCTATACCCGGAATCTAACTCGCCTTCTTGTAACGCCTCCGTATAGCTGGTGGGGGCTGAATGAATGATGGGCCTGTAGCATAGGACCGTAAGCAATGGTAATGGGTGGATAGTTTTAAACTTAAGATGAGCTTTTAGCTTAAGGCGAGTGTGGCAAAAAGGGCCTAAAACGGCCACTCTTGGTATTAACTGCCATAACTTTAATTACAGCGCATATTTCATTGAGTTTGTAAGTTCTAATTTTACTTAAGGATAACACTAAAAACATGAGCTACGGACATTCTGATAGATTGTTAGTGTAGAGTTTATTTTTTTTGTGAAGTAGCGCCACTGGCCTTAAAACGTTTTAGAATAACTTTCGACCTATGACTATTTTGCAATTTCGTCTCAAACTGTGTTATGTATGACCTTTTTATTTTTTCAAGAACTTGCAAAAGTGTTTTGAAATTTAGTACTGTGTCATGTATTTTCAAATCCATTCAACTAAACAGCTTACTAACTGCTAGCGCTTCGGTAGTTTCCTACTGTGCGCTATCTCTTACATCTACTGTAAACTGGTTCAGTATTAGTGAACCGGGTCACAGTTTCCTTGTTGCTCTCTCGATTATTTGATTCGCTATCGCATCATACAGCCGAAAGACAAAGTCTAGCTTAAGATTTATGATATCTCTGTTGATATGCAGTTACGCTGTAAAAAGTTGAATCCGCCAACAAACATTATTTTCGTTTAATGTTACAAATCGCGGTACATAATAAGTTCAGGGGTTGCATCTATCAATCATTCGACTTAAAATTGAACGATCTAAGTTCTAAGTTCATGTAAAACAAAAAGTGCGATTCTTTAAAGTGTTGCAACTCGTTAACCACTGAACAGATTCGAATAGGAATTGTATCGAAAGAATCCTTACATTATTCCGAGTGTTATAGGCTAAATTTAACAAAGCAGTCGTGCTTTATATTTTTAAATGTTATTATGCTTGTTCTCGTGAGTGTCGCAGGACACTTAGGGACTGGAAGGTTACATGTGTATTGCAATTTTACACCATGTGCTGACAACCTGTCACTATGGTGATAAACAATTATCTGAATGACTCAAATGTTTGTCAGACTTGGTGTAAATGTCCGTTTTTACGGCAGTTACGTTCTGTCTACACCTTTAGGGATTTAGGCGTATGTATGAATGGATATACACGACGATTGCAAGATCAAAGAAATGGTTGAAACCTTAAATAGTTTATGTGGCTTATATCGATCGAAGCATACGTGATTTCGAAACAGACTTGCCCTGTCCTTTGCTTCTTTATAAGTGATGACTACTTTATATGTCTGTCAAGTAATCATTTAAGTTTTATGCGTATGTATATGTTACGGGCAACGTGATTAATCGGGCACTATTAATACTGACCGGCCATTATTAATAGTGCCCAAAAACAGCGGGCAAAGTGATTAATTAATCACTTGGACCGGCCAATATTAATAATGCCCGAGTGCCCGTGGTCCATGTAATAAATCAGTCTTTAGAGTAAGCTTAAAGTTATCATTTGGACCGGGCAATGTGATAAACTGGGCCGAATTTATTACTTGGACCGGGCAATGTGATTTTTTTGCTAAAGTATTGAAGTGCCTAATATTTTTATCAAAAATAGGAGGCAAGGGCTCGCGCCGCCTGGACGCGCGGCGTCGCGCCGTGAAAATTTACGTTGCGCTTCGTAGCGCACTGCCGCCGCCGTTTAGTTACTCCCTCATTCTCTCTTGTACTAATATTGTAATATTTATGGCACGTTATAAGTCCGACCAACACAAGAGAGAACGAGGGAATGAGTAATATCACGTAGCAGAGCGCCACGGTGCGCAACGTGAATTTCCGCGGCGCGACGCCGCTTCGCCTCGCCGCGGAGATGTGGAGCCCTTACCTACTGATTTTATTACATTTTATAACTATTTGTTTTTTTTTATTTCCAAGTTTAATTTGTCGATAATTTTAATAAAAATTATGTAAGTTTGATTTCATTTGAATAATGTTAGTTTAACTCCATTAATAAAAATAGTAGGTAACTACTGATTTTATTACATTTATAACTATTTGTTTTAATTCCCATGTTCAAATTTATCGATAACTTTATTGAATATAATGTAAGTTTTATTTCATTTAAATAATGTAAGTTTAACTTCATTTAATAAAAATTTACATAACAGTTCTTTATTTTTATTACTTTGCCCAAGGAAGGGTGGGAACTATTAATACTGACCGGGAAAAGTAATGCATCGTGCTGTTTTAATCACATTGCCCAATTAGGTCGGGCACTATTAATACTGACCGGTCAGTATTTATAGTGCCCGGACTTATCAAATTGCCCGTAACATATATAGTTATAACTACAGAAGTGCTAATACTTTTTCTATCGTAATGATTTGAACTTGCGACCTTACATCTGCGCGTGGAAAAGCCAAATGCCAAGGCTAAAGTTTTACTGCTACAAGCTAGATTAGACAAGAAAAAAAATACAAACAAATTTCTCACTCTAACTGCAGGAAATTCATTGTTCAAGATTTGCGTCACGTAGTTTAAAAAGAAAACGGATAGATAAGGGCCTTTTTCAAGAATTAGGATAATTTCTAGCAAACCTTTTAAGGCGAGTGTAGCCGTCAAAGACCTCGACGGTGGCGCCACTTCACAAAAAAAAGTTTTCTCTTTATACAATAAATCTATGAGAATGTCCGATGCCCAAGTTTATAGAAGTGGCGCTACCGTCGAAGTCGTTGACGGCTACTCTCGCCTTAAGTGTCGTGTAGAAGGCAAGGCGCTCAGTTTACCAACTCTTTGTATTACACCAGCTACTGATCATTCCTTGAATACATACCCTCGTCGCTTTTACGACACCCACTGATGAACCCCTCTTTAGTTATTCATTTATTCCTTGTCTCCTGAAATGAACATCTAATGAATATTGATTAATCATGAATGTTAATTAAATCTCCATAAAATCCTTCCTATTCTGAAAACGTTTTCTGTTCTGACTGCGCTGCAGCGTTAAAGTAATTTTCGGCACGTTTTTCTTTTAAGACTTTACTTGCGATTCTGGCATCACATTTTCTTAGTTTTTCCACGTTTTTTCTTGGCAATTAGCTTGAGTAATTCTCAATCATTCAGTCATTCTAACCCTAAGCTGATGGTAAATTTTCTAGGACGAAATTAGAGACTATCATCAATATAAGGAAACAGTAAGAGTAACAGTTTACCTTTTGCTTATTTTAAGAAAGTAGAAATAATCGGCTAAGGAATCCTGCCTGAATTGAGTCTATTATTAACTTCACTCATTTTAAGTATTAGACCGGGTCTATCGCTATAGTATTTAGGTAAATATTAGTAATTTACCTGTGTCCCGACGTTTTACCTAATTACTATCGCGATAGACCCGGTCTAATACTTAAAATGAGTGATCGCGAGTGCTTAAAAATTATTATTAACTTGACTAAGATGTAACTCCGAAGTCATACGTGCTTGAACGTAGATTCTGTAGATTTTTTTCACAGCTTCATATCATGCAACTGTGAATTATAAATAGTTTTTAGTATCTAAACTGTAAAACGAGGGCATTGACCGTGTGTTAGATGTCTATCTAGGCGGCCTTGTAATGCTAAAATACGTATCGCCTTGATATATTAGTTTATTAACCTCACGATTTATTTTTGCCGAATCTCGTTAAGATTTTCATTATTCTACTCGCTCTATCACTACACTACAAAGTATAAAATAATGTCGCATCCCGTGTTATGGTGTCCCGTTAAATGCTTAGATTGTTGATACTACTCATCGGATTTTCATGCGGGTTTTTTAAATAGATAGTGATTCAAGAGGCAGGTTTTTAGTTACCCTTTATCGCGGGTAAAACCGCTGGGCGGGTCGCTAGTATAAGGAAACAGTGGACCTTCTAGCACATCAGGTTATAACTTTTAAATGGGAGAACTTAGTTTGATATTTTCTTGAGTTTTCACAACCACTACTGATAACAATCCAACAATTTTAAGCGGTCGTCCATGACTACGAATTCTGTAAAGACCTCGAAACGTAGGAATAATAAAATGCTAAACAACCACAGCTTAATTCCGTTCAAAATTATTTTATTGTGAAGAACTTAGTTCTAGTTTGTTACAGTATTTTTAGCGCTATGCCATACATAACGTAAACCTTTGTGAAACCAAAAGTATTGTCCTGACAGACAAACTAACAAGTACCCCGACTGTTAATAGATCATAAACCTTTGCTATTAAACAAGCCTTGATTCATCGCCAGTGTAACAACCTATTGTTCGTTTCACGTTTGCCATTCCACGCGTGGTCTAACTGGGTCACAAGAGCCATGTATTTTAGAGTATCTACTTATCTAGTACTTGCCTTCCGGTAGGCTAGGCTAGACTAGGTATTTAGTAAGTTCCTGTGAGAACTAGTCTAGCTTATCTTTGATTTAAAGTGCACTATGGAAAGAAAATGTGCAACTATTGCGGCATAATTGTTTACAATTCAGATTATACTTTGGCCAGGATGGAAAACTTTTGTGGAGTTGGATGATTTTCTGCTATCGTGATATCTAGATTTATACGATCGCTTAAAAAACTAGTATGCTTAATTCACGTAACGAAGTCTCTTATAATCAAAATCTGAAAAGCTACTATCTAATATAATGTAGGTTTACGCGACTTACTTATTATTTATTTGCCAGAGAGTTTAGCCCTCTTCGTTTCAGCTGCTTAAGACAGCCTTCTTCACGGAGGTCGACAGATCACATACGACCGTCAGCTTTGATTGCCGAACACTCAAATGTGATATACATAATGAGTGATACTTATTCGTGTCATAATATTACTTACTATCTATTTCTTATGTTGCAATAAAACAATTTCAAATGTGTCCAAAGGCAAAGTAGCGAGTCACTCCAGAATCCCGACAGAAGTAGCTTTGTTAACTTAATGAGAGGTCTCATAAATTATATAACTCTTCTAAAAATAAACTATTTTATTTTATTTATTTATTTTAATACACTGATGGAGAAATACCATTGTAAACCGATATCTATTCTAACAAGCTACTAGGTAGATGCCATCGTATTGTGGTCGCCTAAACCTATTAGCTAAAGTACCGCCGTTCCAATAAGTCGTATTTGACAGCTGTCATCTCCATACTAAAAGAGATGTCAACAAAGCAAAATGGACCCTCTGCCAAAGTATTATCACGAATCTGGCAGCTGTCAAATACGACTTATTGGAACGGCGGTAGTTTAGTAGACAATAGAGACGGTAATTCACGTGGTTGTCAATATCCCTCGGCTAAATGGCGGCGACTGGCGCCTCGACTAATAAGGTCATGGGTCCGATCGAATCCCAATAGAAGTACGTAATGTAGGTACTTAGTCTTGATGTAATTATTTGTCGATGAACGTTTGTAAATAGACAAAATCGTAACCGGAAGGAATTATTTAAGGATGTTTTATAGTAGCCCCAGCGTTCTTAATTAGTCAAATATGTACAGTCGTTTGTATGTAGCACATAAGGTACCAGGTGTACTCTAAAAGAAATTAATTATTTTATCCCCAGCAATATTTTTTTCTTGACATGAATATGTATAAGTAGAAAATGCTTTTATGAGAATAATTTTAAATTACTATTATGTATTAACTGGGGAAAAAAATAATACAGATACAGTTTCCTTGAATAGCACGTGCCATACTTAGATTTTATCACCTAACTTTAAATACGAGTTGTGATTCCAGAGGGTTTATAGGGGAATATATTACCGCGATAACTATAAATCTCGCCTAGTCTAGTGAATAGCGTCCTTAATGAGGTCGCGGGTTCGAAACCTGTAAGCTCCCTCGGGTATTAATTTGGCTGGATATTGGCGGTGTGGTACAGCTATAGTTTTGCGTGTAGCTGTACTTTACGTATAGGATATTACGTGTCATGTTAGTAATTTAGACTTGTGAGTAATTAGCTTGTTAAAAAAGCTGGTGTTGACTGGAAATTCAAGCTCTACCTACGCCATCTTAAGATTTTTGTTTTTTAGACATGATACTTGAAACTACTAAGACACACTAGTGACCGATACCGATACTAGAGGATGGGGTGGTGATAAGGAACAATTTCCCCCTAGAAACATGGTCGAAATATGAGAAATATTTTGCGCGTCCATAGTAACCCAAATTTGCTGATCGGCTATTTTGTATTGGAGGTCCAATTATTTTTTTAATATCACGATCTATGCTCCTAGGGAAAAGTTGTTCCTTATCACCAGTCCGTCTTGAGTTTTCGCTATCGTTCACTAGTAAAATTTTATTCTTTATACTGAAAACTCTACTTGAATCTAAAAACGTCACTTACCTATTATCTTAAGTAAAAAATAGTATTTTGCGTCTTATTAAAAGTTCTTAGTAAATTCAGGTTCTTAGATAAGATTACTCAGCTTCCCAAATTCTAATTAATCAATAACTTTTGTCCACAGCGATCTAAACAGCAACACTCAATTCGTGGTCGGCCTAGCCCTTTGCACACTCGGTGCGATTGCCTCACCCGAAATGGCTAGAGATTTAGCTTCGGAAGTAGAAAGACTTATCAAGTCCCCCAATGCGTATATCAAGAAGAAAGCAGCGTTGTGTGCCTTCAGGATCATCAGAAGAGTTCCAGATTTGATGGAAATGTTCCTACCGGCTACTAGGAGTTTGCTGACTGAGAAGAATCATGGTAAGAGACAAGAGTATTCTTATCATTAGAAAGACTTATCAAGTCCCCCAATTCGTATATCAAGAAGAAGGCAGTCTTCTTATTCAAACTGATGATCGTCGCTGCCGCATTGCTATGGCTGTCGCTAGCCTGTTGATCTTCTTGGTAAGGCGTTTGTGTACTTTCTTCCAAACCATGAAGGAAAAAACTAGTGATACCATTATCACTACCGCTACGAGAAGATATGACGTCACATTGACGGTCTCCGAGGCGCTTGCACTGTTCCCTTGTTCATTCTGAGCGATTATGATTTCCTCCTTTTTCTCTTCCTTCGTGGATGGATTACTCATTTTTTATTAGTTTGCTGACTGAGAAGAATCATGGTAAGAGACAATTATTCTTATGAAGGTGCGGGACTTGGTTGAGACAAAAACACGGACAGATATATTTAGAACGGAAAGGTTTATGAAGGTTAAGAAGACGTTTGCAGTAAAACGAATATAATATTATTAGAAATTATACACAAGTAACGCTGCTGCCTATTCTTAAAAAAATCTGGACGATTTACACAGCGCCATCTAGCCCCAATCATAGCAAGCTTGTACCTTCTATGGGAACTGGATAGCTGATATTAATACTTATATACGTTTTATTTAAATCAATACATAGAAACAGCCAGACTAAACACAAATGTCTGAAAATGACTCAACAAATGTTTGTGTCTTGTGGGGATCGAATCTACGACCCTCGGCGTTGCAGCCATGGTTACTATCTGCTACGCCATCGGACCAGTCTAATTCCTGGATTCATTCCTTAGCTATTTACTATGACAAGCTCAGCATCCTAAAGATATGAGATTGCGCTTTAAATTACCTACTTCAGTACCCAAATGCTCTTTGCATGACTTATTTCAATAACCGTTATTCTCTGCCTACCCCGCAGGTGTGCTGATCACGGGCGTGACGCTCATCACGGAAATGTGCGAGAATTCACCGGATACGCTCAACCACTTCAAGAAGGTTAGTCATTGTGAATACTTTCATTGTGGAATCTAGTTAAAACCAGATTAGGCTGCTATAGGGGTTTTAAAATAATCATGTTATCTTCTCTCAGCCGTATGAAAATCTTGGTTGTTATATTTTCATGTAGGTTGGTAGACACATATAAGTTCCAATTAAATTTAGTGCAAATATTTTTATTGTGAGATTTTCTCCATAAACAAAGGTATTACGAAAAAAAAGTATTATGACCGATACATAAAAAGTGTTTTCATATTTCGACCTATGTTTCTTGGGGGAATTAGATCAGTTTCACGAGTGGAACTCATTCCAAAAATAGTGGCACTGAATTTAATAGTACCTTATATAACGTAACTTTTCAGGTGACAAGGTATTCCTTCAGTTAGACAAAACACTTACTAGTTAATGGTACAAAGTTTATGAGAATTTTCCGTAGTATCAGTTGAATTATTAACATAAAACAATATACTTAGTCTACATTGTTATGTGTTTACTGAAATCTAATTACAACCAGATTAGACTGCTTACAAGGATCATAAAATAATCAGGTTAATGGCATTTACTTTGAATATTTTGAAATTGTCTCATGAATATAATAATATGATGGATACAATTAGAAATTAGAAGCGAAAATTATATCTTATGATCTTAGCAATTTGGCTTGAGAATATACATACACTTCTGCCTATATCAGTCCATTGCTGGACTGCTGCCACCCCCAGGGTTCGCCATAAGGCAATGGCCTCAATTCGGGATATAAATTCTCTTAACTTACCTTGAATTAGTGCTGTCTAATTCCTTAATAGGTTTAGAAAAGGATAGGATATATTTTAGTCATGTCTTATAATTTGACGATAAAAAAATTGTTATCTGTCTAAATAAGGCGATGATGAAAACAATGGCGACTAAAAACCCATTGTCATTTTTAAACATGACAGGACTGAGGTATCTCCTATCCTTTTCTAAACCTATTCGACGGAAAGCAACAGCACTAATTTATATCAAGAATTGAGGGCACTATCTCCAGTTTTCGCCATCCAGTCGCTACCAGCCGACTTTGCCCTCTTTGAGAATATTAAAAACATACAGTTATTTTCCATTCCACGAAATCCTAAAAAGTAAAGTGAACTTGCTTCTTTCGTAATTTACTCGTGATATTTAATACGTGGTTTGTGATCGTCTGTCGTTTTGTGGTGTGAAATTAAAACCGCTCTCATTCATTACTGAAATTCCGACATTTGATAACATTGTTTTAAAGTTGTAGAAATACTCGAGCTAAGGTTTGAATTACATTACGTTTGTATGTACATTGCCTTATATTGGCCTTAATTCGGGATATAAATTATCTTATCTTACCTTAAACTAGTACTGTCACTTTCCGTCAGATAGGTTTAGAAAAGGATAGGAGATATTTTAGTCGTTTCAAATCTTAAAATAACATGCAAAATAAGTTTTATCTGTCAAAATAAGGCGACAATCAAAACAATGGCGACTAAATTGACTAGAAAAAGCGAAAAAACCATTGCAGTTTTTAAAAATAACAGGACTTAGATATCTCCTATCCTCTATTCTAGACCTATTTGACGGTAAGTGACAGCACTCATTTAAGGCAAGTAAGGAGAATTTATATCCCGTATGAAGGGCTGCGCATTATTTACTTTAAAAAACTTACCCACATCTTATCATTCTTAGCCTACATCGTCCCATTGCTGGGCAAAGGCCCTTTTCTCTTTCCATCCTGTTCTACTCTAAGTGCCAGTCTTTGCTAAAGGCATCTAGCTCGTCGCGACACAAATACGATTCTTTTTTCCTTTTCACAGATGTAAATATACGAATAATGAATATCAAGGCTGAACCCGTATCATTACCGTTAAATAAAATTAGGTATGCTTTAAGTAAAATAGCACAGATATATTTGTTCCCTAACAGTGCTATGAATAATAGATAATGTTAAAGGATATTTTTTTTAATTTGCAAAATTTTAACCTGCCACGGGCAAGTTTCGAACCTGCGACTTTTGCCATTACTAGTGGTAACGCCTCTTCCATCTGGGCTACCGCAGTTCGTCCCTTGCCTGGATGTGTATCTTAATGCCAGTAACGCGTGGCACGGCTCCATCTACCGGGTTAAAAATCGGCATTCAAAACGAGATGTTAACGCTCTGCCTACCCCGTAAGGGACATAGGCGTGATTTATGTATGTATGTATGAATATCAATTTTATCTGTCTGAGTATATAATCGGTTGTTAAACTCGTGGCGCGGTCTAGACAGTTTCTAATTACTAATGAATGAACAAATAATCCACAATTCCAAGGTTTTAATTAGTTACAGGTCTTTTTATAACATTATTTTTAATCTGTAATTACTATATACAATGTAAATATGAGAACAGCAACATTATTGTACACACACACAGAGAAACACACAGAGTGAGAGAGAGAGAACACACACACATATCATGCCTTTATCCCTTGCGGGGTAGGCAGAGCGTTAACGGATCGCCACGTCTGACAAAAATTTTAGGGCTGCTTGCGAAAAATGAGAGCCTTCGCCTAAAATTTCAACACACATAATACCCTCAAGTCCCTAAGTCACCTCTTACGACACCTGTGGCAAAGAAATGGGGTAATGATATTCCAAGATTTTAATATTTCAGGCTCTGTAATCACTTAACGTAACGAAACGAAAAGTCGTAAATATTTACATAAACTCGAGTGCAACGCTCTTTGTAATAAAATAAATGTGCTGCACAAACAATCGCTTTAATTACAACTAGATTCACACTGTGAGCTGTATTATACTAAAATTGTGTAAAATCGTTTCATACCTTTTTTGATATACAATATGTTCATTTGTTTCTGTTTTGGAGCTCTAAAATAACACAGAACGAAAAAACTAACATGAATTTCAAACGAATTTACACAATTTTGAGAACGTCAATGTATTACACTCGAAATTAATATAAATTAACTTTATTCTATGTAGGAGACTAAGGAGTATTATCATTTATTGACGTCATTGTAAAAAAAGGAAATTTGTGCAACACAACTTTCTTCTTTTTATAACAGTTCTGTATTGTCTTGGAAAATCGGCTCGGGCGAATTACTCCCAGGTAAATCACACGGCATGTAATTTTACGCCACTAATAAAAGACATGTTTCAAATTGAAGTCAAGATTTTCAAAAGGGTGTTATTTACATGTGTATTATTATCCGGACCCCCTGAACAGGATAGTAAGAGTCTAAATTAGGTATATCTATAGGAGCGTCTGTAGCCACAGCCACTAATGTAATGTTTGTGTTGTCCCGTAGGAGAGCGGACAGCGTGAGGTAATCACAAAACACTTGCACTTTAAATGTTCTCGTCCGGTGACATTGCACACTTAATATTTACGGTCTTGGATAATGTAGCACCATTTGACGCGCTCCGTTTACAGTACCAAAGTGTAAATCAACCGTAAAGTAATCGAAATTAAACCTATAAGGTCCTATTAAATTCAATGCAAATATTTTTAGGGTGAGTTCTACTCATAAAACTGTACATTCTGTACAGCTTATCCCAATAAACATAAGTCGAAATATGAATAAAACGGCCCTCCCACACAAAGTGATACTTTTTTTACTTTTTGTATGTGAGGCCTATTTTTATTTATATTTCTATCTATGTTAATTGGGAAAGGTATGTCTGTTTTTCGATTAGAACTCACCCTAAAAATTACACCCGACCAGAGTAACACCTTAATTATTCTGGTCGTGGGACGGTTCGCGCGGACGCCGAAGCATTTTGTACTTGTCAGAAAATATTGATTTGATTTCAATTACTATACAGTTCATTACTGCTGGAAACTTTTCGCGCCGTCAAATGTACGCCCGCCGGGCCCTAACAAAATCATTTTATACCACATTTGACACATTATGTTTTACTTTACATTGCTTTAATTGTCATCCGTCAGGGACCGCGAGTTAACCCTGCACGCAATGTAACTTTGGATGCTATATGTGTGAATGACTATTATTTGCAGAGCTGTATTTTGATGTGTCTAACATAGCGAATAAATATTGGTTGCGGGTTTACATTATGGCGTCAATTATCTCACCTTTATGAATTTGGTATTGCGGATCTAACTTTTTTATTGACAAGAATGGTTAAACATTTTCGGTATCAAACTATTTTTCTGTAAATAAGTAAGTACCTAAAAATTGTATGGCCGGAACCACATGTTTTACACAAAACCAAAACTACTCTCAGATTGCACTATAAAGTATGTACCTAGTATCCTACACCATAATGAGATTTGGCAAAAGGCCCGCATCGCATATGCCTCGGTTCTGGTATTTTTATGGGCTGCATTATCTGAAACAAAAAACACGATTTATCGCAATTTTCAACCTTTTGTTCGGAGCTATACATACTGTTGTTATAGTAATTGACGTCATTACATTAAACAAACACTGCAATGTCACCGGACCATACATCGAGCAAGCATGAATGTATTGTGTCGGTACATCGTTGAATTGATGCAGAATTTTGAAAGCTTTACAATTCTATATGTCCGCTTGATATGTATGCTTTTCGGGCAGGACGTGTTTAATGCGTGATTAGGATTGAGGACGAAATTCATCAGTATTTTTTTTAGTTGTGGTTTTTTTTAAGTTCTTTATCATGAAAAGTAAGAATTGAATTGTAAAGTTTCCAGAAACTGAAGTTGTTGGGACGATCTATAATCATGATTGTAGTTAGAACTTTGTGTGGACATAGCACATTGGATGAACTTCGCAATCTTTTCAATAAATAGCGTAGGATACTTGCGACCTGTCTATTCTTCTCACTATACTAACTGTACGAAAAATCATCAATACAACATGTAACTCGTTTTTTTTATGTAGCACTTCA
Source organism: Tuta absoluta (assembly GCA_027580185.1). NCBI lineage: Eukaryota > Metazoa > Arthropoda > Insecta > Lepidoptera > Gelechiidae > Tuta > Tuta absoluta. Next base: position 3,777,187 of record JAQAHW010000003.1, read on the forward strand.
CAATGTGTTTAATACAATGAGGTGCTGCAGAATTTTGGTTGTTTTTCTTTCTTCATGAGAAAGGATCTGAAAAGCACTTTTCCATCTCACCTGCGTGTTTCCAACTTCTCCTAGACGAAACTACTCATGGTTTCAAAAAAGTCACTAAGGTAAATTAAATGAACATTTCCTCTACTATTTCACTCTTTCGAGAAATCTTTATAACAAGTTACAAAGTAACACCATGTCTATTCTTTTAATTCAGATCCTTTCTATATTTTTAAATGTCTGATAAATGCCGAAATCCATGTATTCTAGTATCGCTGTTGTATCTTGTGAAGCCGACGTGTAAATTGTATCCATGAGTTCCATTGGCTGTTCATTATGAAAGTATTTAGACGAACAACATTTGCCTGAAGTAATGTATAGTGAAATTGGACATTTTGACTTTTATTTTTCGCTTTGTAAGTCGTATTAGGTATTTGTTTCTGTGTGCATTCGCAATGGGCGTGTCGGTGTAAACGTTTTTTGTTAGAAGCAATATTAAATTGCATTTTCTTATTATAGATTGTCCCAAACCTGGTGAGGATATTGAAGAATCTGATCTTGGCTGGATATTCACCAGAACACGACGTCAGCGGAGTTTCGGATCCCTTCTTACAGGTATTTTTTAATTATTTTCATATAGCATATAAAGAAAACATGTTTCGTATGAAAGAATGAAACCACGAATTTCACCAGGTGACTAGAATCACTATAGTTCAATTGCCAAAACAAGCAGTGAAAGTCGTAACCATAGCGATAGTAGTAGGGTTCGACTCCCGTGTTTGTAATTGGCTAGTAAATAAACTTGCCATAAGTAATAGACGATGTCGGTATAGAATAGCATCACTTCACATCTACCTGTGGGTGTCGTCAAAGGCGACTTAGGGATAAATTCCAGGGAATGGGCAGCAGCGTTCCCTGTGAATGTAACGCTCGCTCGCCAATCCGCCTGCCAAGCGTGGTGAGTATGGCAATATCTCCCAATAGAGGGAAGTCCATGTCCAGCAGTGGACTGTTGTGGCTGTTAATGAAAAGGACTGCTGTACTACCCATACATGTGTGGTTATCATGTTAACTAATATTTCATATACAGGATGTAAGCGACAGCCCTTCGAATACTGATAGTGTGCGTTCAGACCATGAAACAGATCAACTTCCCATAAATAAATAAATATTTCTGGAATCGTCAAAAGTTATTTGACTTCCCATAGCAAATGCAGTCAGCTGATTGTGATTTTGTATAGGAGGTAATTTTTTGTCTCATCCTGACATATGTTTCTCGGTGAAAGTTGTTCATATTTATGGTCTGCATGCACCCTATAAGTATTCGCAGGGCTGTCCCTTACGCCCCGTATTTACTGTAGGTGAAAATCCTTCGCCTCCTCCGAATACTGGGCAAGAACGACGCTGAAGCATCAGAGGCGATGAACGACATCCTCGCCCAAGTGGCCACCAACACGGAAACCAGCAAAAACGTTGGCAACACGATCCTATACGAAACGGTCCTGTCTATTATGGACATCAAATCCGAGTCCAGTTTGAGAGTACTCGCTGTGAACATCCTAGGAAGGTTCCTGCTGAATAATGACAAGAATATCCGCTACGTGGCGCTGAATACGCTGCTCAGGACCGTGCATGTGGACACGTCTGCTGTGCAAAGACATCGGACCACTATCCTTGAATGTTTGAAGGTAAAGTTTGTCCATCAGTCCTCTAAATATTACTTGCTACTTAATTTCCTTATGTCACGTTCTTAAAATGCCAACTAAAAAAACCAACCAACTAAAATGTTTACGCAATGCCAATATGGGCAGGGAAAAAGTAAGGGAATTAGGCAGCGCGAGCATGTCAACAGGTTACTCACGCTGCTACTCGTCATGTCGCTGCCACTTCCCGTGCTCTCTCGAATGTCGGCTTTTAGTGCACGAGTAGAAAGGAATGGCAGCACGAGCGCGAATGGAATGTATTGCTATCTCGCTCACTCGTATTGGTGCGAGAAGCGTATGGCGGCAGTGTGTGAACACTCGCGTTGATACTTCCGCGGAAGTTTTTCGAACAATATTCGCGGTTTTCTACTTGTGTTTGACGAGATCTTTTTTTAGATATCTGCCGTTATTATTGGCCGCTAAATTTTCAATGTTATTTGATTTATGATGATCTAGAATTGCGATCAAAGTCAGACAATACTTTTGACCAGATAAAAACTGTGTCTATTCTGTTTCCAGGACCCAGACGTATCGATCAGGCGGCGCGCGATGGAACTATCCTTCGCTCTGATCAACGGCCAGAACATCCGCAGCATGATGAAGGAGCTGCTGGTGTTCCTGGAGCGGTCCGATGCGGAGTTCAAGGCTCATTGCTCCAGCGCCATGGTGCTGGCTGCCGAGAGGTACAAGCCCTCCAGCAAGTGGCATCTGGACACGCTCTTTCGAGTGTTCCTCAAGGTAGACATCATAACTTTCTAACTGGTTAAACTGCCTTCTGATAACATCACTCCATGGCCTGGCTTGTTGTATTAGCGGGGTTGTTAGCGTCATAGACACTTCTACTTTGCTCAATCGAGCTAGAAACCTGGAAATTGGCATGAAGTACTATGTACTTCTATGATCAAAACTGGGGATGGTGCCAAGCGGGCACTGGCCTTATCACCAGCCCATCTTGAGATTTCGCCATCGGTCACTAGTAAAATTTCACCCTACATACATACATCGTTCCCCGGCCTTCCGTTTACTACTTTTTTCAACTCTTTTATTGAACTATTCTCTACCATGTTACCTGTTAAGCACTTGAAATGTATTCCAGGCGGGCAACTACCTCCGCGACGACACAGTATCCAGCACGATCCAGATAATATCGGCAGCGCCGGCGGAGAGGCAGGCGTACGCGTCTATGCGGCTGTGGACCGCTTTGGAGCGATGCGCCGTGTCTGGAGACGCCACTGAGAAACAACCTCTTGTTCAAGTGAGTGACGACACAGTATCCAGCACGATCCAGATAATATCGGCAGCGCCGGCGGAGAGGCAGGCGTACGCGTCTATGCGGCTGTGGACCGCTTTGGAGCGATGCGCCGTGTCTGGAGACGCCACTGAGAAACAACCTCTTGTTCAAGTGAGTGACGACACAGTATCCAGCACGATCCAGATAATATCGGCAGCGCCGGCGGAGAGGCAGGCGTACGCGTCTATGCGGCTGTGGACCGCTTTGGAGCGATGCGCCGTGTCTGGAGACGCCACTGAGAAACAACCTCTTGTTCAAGTGAGTGACGACACAGTATCCAGCACGATCCAGATAATATCGGCAGCGCCGGCGGAGAGGCAGGCGTACGCGTCTATGCGGCTGTGGACCGCTTTGGAGCGATGCGCCGTGTCTGGAGACGCCACTGAGAAACAACCTCTTGTTCAAGTGAGTGACGACACAGTATCCAGCACGATCCAGATAATATCGGCAGCGCCGGCGGAGAGGCAGGCGTACGCGTCTATGCGGCTGTGGACCGCTTTGGAGCGATGCGCCGTGTCTGGAGACGCCACTGAGAAACAACCTCTTGTTCAAGTGAGTGACGACACAGTATCCAGCACGATCCAGATAATATCGGCAGCGCCGGCGGAGAGGCAGGCGTACGCGTCTATGCGGCTGTGGACCGCTTTGGAGCGATGCGCCGTGTCTGGAGACGCCACTGAGAAACAACCTCTTGTTCAAGTGAGTGACGACACAGTATCCAGCACGATCCAGATAATATCGGCAGCGCCGGCGGAGAGGCAGGCGTACGCGTCTATGCGGCTGTGGACCGCTTTGGAGCGATGCGCCGTGTCTGGAGACGCCACTGAGAAACAACCTCTTGTTCAAGTGAGTGACGACACAGTATCCAGCACGATCCAGATAATATCGGCAGCGCCGGCGGAGAGGCAGGCGTACGCGTCTATGCGGCTGTGGACCGCTTTGGAGCGATGCGCCGTGTCTGGAGACGCCACTGAGAAACAACCTCTTGTTCAAGTGAGTGACGACACAGTATCCAGCACGATCCAGATAATATCGGCAGCGCCGGCGGAGAGGCAGGCGTACGCGTCTATGCGGCTGTGGACCGCTTTGGAGCGATGCGCCGTGTCTGGAGACGCCACTGAGAAACAACCTCTTGTTCAAGTGAGTGACGACACAGTATCCAGCACGATCCAGATAATATCGGCAGCGCCGGCGGAGAGGCAGGCGTACGCGTCTATGCGGCTGTGGACCGCTTTGGAGCGATGCGCCGTGTCTGGAGACGCCACTGAGAAACAACCTCTTGTTCAAGTGAGTGACGACACAGTATCCAGCACGATCCAGATAATATCGGCAGCGCCGGCGGAGAGGCAGGCGTACGCGTCTATGCGGCTGTGGACCGCTTTGGAGCGATGCGCCGTGTCTGGAGACGCCACTGAGAAACAACCTCTTGTGCAAGTAAGTGACGACACATATCACGCCTTTATCCCTTGCAGGGCAGCTAGAGCGTTATCGGCTGTAAAAATATGGTCGCTATCGCATCGTCTGACCAACATTCGTAGGTCATTGTTTATCACCTTAGTGACAGGTTGTCAGCCTGTCATCTAAATTGTAATATACATGAAACCCTTAGAGGCCTCTTACGACACCCGCGGGAATAAAATGGGGTGATACTGTACTAAGCTGGCATAACTCAGCACCCATTTAACGTCAATCAACCCATTGACATAAAACACTGAATAATTTCGGTTCATCGTAATTGGCAAAAAATAATTTGGTTTGTCAAATATGTATATTTCTAAAGATCATAAAAGTTGCATTGGCTAAGTAAGTAACTCAATAAAATTCGCTCTTATGCCTAGTATCCTGTATAACTGTTACAGTAGATATAGTATGATTTGTGTGGTATTCTTTCTCAGGTGGCTGCATGGACGATCGGCGAATACGGAGATTTGCTAGTCTCGGAAGCGAGTGCGGCTATTTCAATGGCCGACGAGGACGGATTCGGTAAGTACACCTTTTTAAATCAGAGTTGTGGTTGTGTTGTAGGAATAAAGTGTTTTACTGCACCAAAAAAAACTCAAAGCTTATGTTACACTACGAATTATTGTTTATTTAATGAATCGAATTATAGTATTATAATTGCTGACCCGACATATTAAAAATCTATCAGTAATTTTGGAACTTTAACATCACTTTTCATAAATTAATTATATCTTACAAATTCAAATTGTATCTTTCAATGTCTTTTGAAACAGCCAAAAGGAAGAACAAGACAGGTTATTGACCAAACCTTGCCCAATAATCCCTGTAAATGTCTGCTCTGGGTATAATGTAATGTAACTTAAATGAAATTAGGAAATTGTAAAAAATAGCGACGGCCGAGAATTGAATACGGAACATGTGGAGTACCCACTGCCCTGCCACTGAGCTACAGGCGCCCCGACCGAACACTTAAAATTTTAAAGATCTTGATACTCGTCTTGAACGTACATTTTAACTAACATTTTTCAATTCCTCAATTTCATTTATGAAAATTAAAGTAAACCACAGTAATGTAACTTGTATTTGTTTCCGTAGTATTTTTCCAGCTAAGCTACTATACGCTAACCACAGACCCCATATCCACTTAGACTGCGCTGCACTATGTGGAGTCCTCACTCGCTAACAGTTTGTTCTAGCGCTGCACAACTACTGGTGACGGAGCACAGCTAGATTGCCTACGTTTTATGATTTTCAAGTAAACATTCTGTCAAATAACTTAATATTGAGATAGGTGTAATGCGATTGATTACATTTTATTCGATGTTATTTGTCTTTTACAGTTCGTAATGAAAGTCAATTTTAGATTGAGATTTAGATTAGATCTAATCATGGATTGTAAATATGGAAATCTTTATTTCAGTTACAATTCTATACATTGTTTCAATAATTCATTTGGACACTAGGGGCTAATAACCATTCAGGTAAACTCGCTAAGTAAACTGTTAATATTTAACCTACCACAGTATATACCAACTACATCAAGTACTGCATAATAAATAAGTAGTTATTTGACAGTTTAGTTGAAAATCATATCCCCCCCATTATAAACCCTATACTCAAACCGGCGGGCATATGTTACAGACGACCCCTACATTACAGACGAATTCGTGCGCCCTTCGGAGGAGTATGTCATCGACATATACCAGAAACTGCTCTGGTCCACGCAGCTGTCCATTACCACTAAGGAGTTCCTGCTGCTGTCGCTGGCCAAGCTGTCCACCAGGTTCACCACGCAGCCCAGTCAGGAGTACGTTAAATTTGTTTTCACCTCTCCAGCTTGAAAAGAACAGTTTTGCCGCGTAAATTCAGTGGCGAAAAGTCGTTTTTATCCACTCGATGGAGAAAAGTGATTTGAATTTCGAACATCTCATTTTATCAGAACTAATCGTGACAATGGCAGCGGTGCGTTCTAAATCTTGAAAAAAATAATTTGACGGGAATTTTTGTGTGAGGCATTCGAGCTTGCAGAATTTTCTCACTGGTAGAGGTGAAAGGTTGTGTGTACCACACGAGGGCAAATTCATTCGCATCTCGTGCTGTTGAAACCCTCAATGAGCTCAGTATACAATTTTAGTATCCTTCGCTACCTCGGGATTCAAATAAGCACTCGAAGCAAAAATGACCTTTGCCCTCTTGTTGTACAAATAACTATTCTTCTAAGTCTTATTTGTAACTCTGTTACTGTAATGACAATACACAGAAACATTTTTAGAAAACTTGCTAAATTTTCTAGCGCGGACAGTATTTGAACCTGCGACTTTAGCCATCACTAGTGGCGACGCCTCTTTCATCTGGGCTACCGCGGCTCATTCTTTACCCAAAACTAAGCCGGAAGATGAGCCGTTCCACGCGTTATTGGCATTAAGATACACTTGCAAAATTCGCGGGCAAGGCACGACCTGCGGTAGCCCAGCTGGCGAAGGACTCGCCACTAGTGATGATGAAAGTCGCAGGTTCATATCTTGCCTGCAGTAGAAAATATTGCAAGTTTTCAAAAAATTCATACCTAACACGAGAAGTGTTATAAAAATTGTTATTGAACACAGAAATATACAGGGTGTAAGAGGCAGCCCTCCAAATACTTATCGGGTGCATTCAGACCATGAAACTGAACAACTTCCCAAAAAATGTTTTTACTTCCCATGGTAATTGCAGTCAACTTATCTTGATTTTTTTCGGGAGGTAATTTTTTTTATTGTATTCTGTCATATTACCCTAGGGGAAACTGAACATTCTTGGTCAGCATTTTCCGTATCAGTATTCTGAGGGCTGCCCCTTACACCCCGTATACAAACCACTCGTAGACCCAGAGATTTCATCTTTTAAGTACTTGGTTAATCTAAACGGAGATATTTACTGACCAGTGGTCTCAACCAATAAGTAGATTGTCAAAAATGTTAACATAATGTTCCGTTACTACTTTTAGTAACCCAATATGCAAATCCAACATGCCAATGCAATGATGAGGTGACATGTTGTGGTTCTTGAAGCTAATATTATGTTTATTTTCCAGTAAAATCCGCTCAATCATCGACACGTTCGGGTCTCACATCCACATCGAGCTCCAGCAGAGAGGCGTGGAACTTTCCCAATTGTACAGGTAATTATTAAACCGAGTTGATCCAAAAACTTTCGGAAAATATACGACGAAAAGTTTTATAAGGCGAGTATAGCCGTCAACGACCTCGCCAGTGGCGCTACTTCACAAAAAATGATTTATATTTATACAAACAATCTATCAGAATATTCGTTGCCCAAGTTTTTAGTATTATCATTAAGTAAAATTACAACCTGCAAATTCAATGAAATATTCGCTGCAATTAAAGTTATGGAAAAAAGTACAGTAATATAATTTTAATTACAGCGGATATACATTGAATTCCTAATTTTACTTAAGAGCACCTTATACCTCAAATGCCGTTTTTCAAAACGATATCACTCAGTAAAAAAGAGTCGAAAATTTTTGAAAAAAATATATGTTGCAGTTAAGGATCTAACAGAGTAAAATTCGATTTCAATTACACAATCAGATAAAATTCGCTCGATAGAAAAAAATGCCAAAGTTGCCTCAATTCAAAATTTCATTCCGATATTAAGCTTAAAATATTAATTTTATTGAGATAATTTTTATATAACCCTTTAGATAAATCAATTATCTAGTAAAAATCGATGAGTTGAATGTTGTAGAACTACTTTATGATTTATAATGTCTAAATACCTACAAAAAGGCGAGGGGCGCGGCTCCGCGGGCTTCATCAGTCGCGCGGTGGCGCTTACGGAGGCTGGACCTGTGCTGGTGCTCTACTCGACGTGCGACGTGATTTGATTTTTCGATTTATTTGTCACCCTTTTAGCGCCACAGTATAATTAATGCAGTACAACAACGGAACGAAAAACTAAGGGCGGCTACTAGATATTCTAACTTTTTAAAAAGGGACCTGTAATATTTGGATATTAACAACATCAACAACCACAACTGTCCACTGCTGGACATAGGTCTCCTGGTATAATAGGGTGTTTACCATGCTCACCGCACGCTTGGTAGGCAGGTTGGTGAAAGCAGTGGAAGGTGTTGTATTATATGTAGCAGAGAAATATTGAAATCCCAACAGTTTTTTTTTACTTGCAAAATTTTCATGCGCTATCAAAAAAAATAATGAATTTGCAAGTTTTCAAAAATGTCATAGGTACCTAACACGGGAAATGTTTTAAAATTTGCTATTCTATTTTACCAGATATCGAAGTTATTGATTATCGATGGAATGATAATCAAAAACAACAATTATTACAAAATAATAATAATTGAAAAATATTTTTATACCTAAAAACAAGTTTAACAAAATTTGAACCTCCGGTCACCCATGGTCTTTTATATAAGACTTTTGCTGAAAAGTTCTTGGGGCCGCCCGGTATAGTATGGACGAACGACCTGATTTTAGGAAAAGTCGTCGTCACTTCGTACGTAATAGCTAAAACACTTACCGTTTGATTCGTCATAATGTCCTGATGATTGATCAGTCTGAGTTAATTTAAACAAATGGTACACTAGGTATCTATGACGTCACATAGATGGCGGCTTTACAATTTAGTTTTTTTTTTTATTAATGATGGGTTTGCTCTTGACTCTAGTCTAGGTCATAGGACAGAATAAAATTAAATAAATGCAAATAAAATTGAGTTATATTTATCTGATTTGAACATATGGCGTATCATTTTAAATGGTTTAAAACGTTGAAACATTATTTTTATATTTTAACTATTTTTTATATATATCTCGCATATATACTTAATAATTAATATGTTTTTTTTCTATACTTACACAGTTGAATATACCAAACTCTAGGAAATTTAATTAGCTATTCAACAATGTATACATATTAGGCTTTTAGTAATAAAAACAATAGTTATAACTGTTTCGGTAAAATAGGTATCTAAATAGGCTTAGGGTCCGTGAAGATTATGCCATGTTGAGCTTCCAAAATATAAGAGTGGGAACGCCAGTGACGGCGTCAAGAAGACTTTTATTCCAGTAATAAAGCAGCAGTTGGTAATGGACATAGAAATCGGAACCAATAATAGGCAATAAAATGGTTTTACATAGGTACTTACTAATCTTACTATTGTATGCAAAGATAACTTTTCAAACTGGCGGCCAAAGTAGCTAAGTGGTAGTGCAAATGCCTGCAGCGCAAAGGTTCCGTTCCGGGTTTGATTCTTGGTAGGGCTATCACAAAGTTGATATTATCACGTTGTAAAATTGTTTCCAGTCTTCATAGGATATTGCAAGCTGAACCACCTGTTTATTCGTAAGAAAGATGGTTCCGTGATTCGGAGAGCACATTAAACCGTCATCGGTTGCCGTCTACGATTACTTAGACGGCGGTCGTTACACAACTTCTGTCCCTATCACTGACAGGCTTGAGATTCTAGGCATGAAGTTGACATCAAATCTAAACTTCGGCGCGACCATCGAGTACAAGGCTCAAACGGCGGCTTAGAAGCTGGGCATCCTGGATAGAGTGAAGCGATACTTTACGCCTGGACAGCTTTTTACTCTTTACATAGCACAAGTCCGACCCTGCATGGAGCATTGCAGTCACTTTTGGGATGGCTCAGCCAAATACCAACTTGCCGCTCTTGACTCGGTGGAACGCAGAACCAAGAGGCTCATAGGCGACATAAAACTGGTGGACACCAAGCTACATAGCCTGGCACATCACCGCAATGTTGCCTGCTTGTCGGTTTTTTCAGATTGTACTTTGGAGAGTGTGCCCAAGAGCTTCACGACCTTGTTCCACCAGCTCCATTCTACCATCGGACATCCAGACGCACCGCCGGATACCATTCATACCTGGTTGCCATTCCACTAATTTGGACTAAGCGCTTCCAGTCATCATTTATAATGCGCACTGCTAAAGAGTGGATTTCACTACCTGCGTCTGTGTTTCTAAACGCATACAACCCTTATCTCTTCATAGTTAAAGTGAACACGCTTCTTCGTGGTGAGCTCGCTCCATCTTAGACTCTGTCTCTGTCCTATGACCTAGACTAGAGTCAAGAGCAAACCCATGCTTGATAATAAAATAAAAAAACAAGTTAAAGGCCTAATATTAATAGTAGAAGGCGGTTGAAAAACTCTGACACCAGGGTTAGCTACGTCGTTGGTTGACTCAGAGTCCCTCACGAAAAGAAGAAAAACGGTAACTCTTATTTGTATTTACTTTATTTGGTAAAAAGTACATACATGCAAGTAATTCAGGTGATATATTGGAATTATAATGTTGTAATGAGATTTTTATATGTAAGCAAGTGCACGAAGGGGCCGTGTGATGCCGGCTTAGAATAGCAGCACCCCATTTCTTGCCCGTGGGAGTCGTACGAGGCGACTAAGGGACTCGAGGGTGTGTATTGCAATTTTAGGCGATGGGCTGACAACCTGTCACTATAGTGATACACAATTATCTGAATGACCCTCAAATGTTTGTCAGACGTGGCGTAAAAGACCGTTTTTTCGGTCTATTCCGCTCTGCCTACCCCGCAAGGGATATAGGCGTGATATACGTGACACAAGTGCACGAATGATAGTTCATTTTTTTTTAATCGTAGTTTCTATTTTGTTTGTAAATATACCAGTTTTGATTTTATTTGAGTCCAATAATATAAAGTTTTACTCATGCCTGTGAGTTAAGTTTTCGCCGGTGCAGCGCAGTACTGGGCGTGATACCTATTTTACAAAAACCGTTATAAATTTTGTTTTAATTACTAAAGGTCTAATTTTAATACATTGTTAAATAGCTAATTGAATTTCTTTAAGTTTGGCATGTCAAACTCAGTGAGTATAGAAGAAAAAAAAAATTAAGAATATATGAGAAATATAGAAAAACATATTTATGTTTTTTGTTATATAGAAATATTAAACGTTTTAATCCCTTTAAATTTATAAGTCATATGTTCAAAACAGTGAAATAAAACTCGAGATATTTGCATAAAACTAAATGGTAAAGCCGCCATCTTTGTGACGTCATAGTGTACCATTTTTTGAAATTAAAACAGGCTAACCCATCATCAGGACATCATGCCAAATCCAACGATAAGTGTTTTAGCTATCGCATATGAAGTGTGATGCCGGCTTAGAATAGCATCACCCCATTTCTTACCCATGGATGTCGTAAGAGGCGACTAAGGGACTCGAGGGTTAGGTTAGGTTAGTAGTTACAATGTGTATTGCAATTTTTGGCGATGGGCTGACAACCTGTCACTATAGTAATACACAGTTATCTGATTGACCCTCAAACTTTTGTCAGACGTGGTGTTAATATCCGTTTTACGGCTTTTAACGCTCTGCCTACCCCGTAAGGGATATAAGCGTGATTTATGTATGTATGTATGAAGTGACAAATAACTAACTTGGAAACTAGAACAGTTATTGCGAATTTTCCTCCATTCTAGTAGGCACTTATCGCGTGCAAGTAAATAGCAAGTACATAGAGCGAAAGAGGCCTGCTACAAGACCTGACCGCTTTCATTTCAATACCTATAATATACCTACCTACTTACCTTAAAAAAGGAATTAGAACTAAATTTACTTTAGACTTATTCATTTTTCTATACTGTGGCGTTCTAGCCCGCCGCCAAAGGTCACCGAAGTTCATTTCAAAAAGGCTCGCGCGTAACGCGAACGCAAATCGCCTGGACGTGTGAAATACCTAAAGCTTCGGTAGAACGCGCCCTTAAGGATACTACCAAAAACTTGGACAACAGATATTCTGATAGATTGTTTGTATAAAGTTATTTCTTTTTGTGTAGTGACGCCACTGTCGAGGTCGTTCACGATTCTACCGCCTTTAAAGACGTACACATATACATACACTGTTTGTTTTGGAAATATGAGATAGATTTGTAATTTTGACTATAGTTGGCAAGCGCGCCTATTCTCTAATATCTCGTCTCTTTATCTTTATTGTGTATACAGGGTGTAAGGGACAGCCCTCCGAATTCTTATACATTTAAACCATGAAACTGAACCACTTTCCATAGAAATATATTTCAGGAAACGTCAATATTTGACTTCCCATAGTAAATACAGTCGGCTGATTGTGATTTTTTATGGGAAGACTTCTTTTTTTTATCAAATCAAATCATTTATTTCAAAGTAGGAATATACAAGATTCTCTTTTAGAAATTAAAATCTAAGTACTTAACATAATACATAAATAAAAGAAGAGTAAACTTACAGTAATGTAAAAAACAAATATATGTCAAAATTAAACCTATGTAAAAAAAAACTATCTATCTACCTCACACGACATATTTGAGGGTCATTCGGAAAATTGTGTATCGCCATAGTGACAGGTTGTCAGCCCATCGCCTAAAATTGCAATACCACCCTCAAGTCCCTCTTACGACTCCCACGGAAAAGAAATGGGATGATGCTATTCTAAGCCGGCATCACACGGCCCTGTCCCTTACAGCCTGTATAATAATTAGGCAAGATGAATATTCTAGTTTTGACATAACTTTGAGCAATGTTATGTTTGCAGGCAATATGCGCACTTACGGCCGGCGCTGCTGGAGCGCATGCCGCCGATGGAGCCCCCGAGTGGCACCAGCCGCGACGACGAGGACGCCTCGCCCGAGCCGCAGCCCGAGCCCATGCTCACTCACACACACCACCAGGTCACAGTATAATTAATAGTACTAGCGTACAGTATGGTCACTCCCTGCCTCCCCCTACAAGCGCCGCCCACCCGCGCTCGGAGGACGCTCAAACACCGGCTAGCAAGGATGCGATGGATGGATGGAAGGTCATTTCATACTGCCGCACATTGCATTCCCGATTCGCGAACGCAAAATGGCGGCAACCCTGGCGTGTTGTCTCACACACACAAGCATGGTCCGCGTCAAGTCCGCGTTCACCTACGCGAGCTTAGACTGTGTGCGTAGCAACGCGTTTGATTCATACATTTGAGCGCCAGTGTCCGAGGTGTGACCAGGTAATGCTATTACACATACAGGGTGTACGGGACGGTGTGCTCTTCTCTTTTCGTGTGGGACACCGAGTCGTCCAACGACCCGATGAACCCTGGTGTCAAGAGTTTTTCAACCGCCTACTACTAGTAGTAGGCCTCTGACATGGTTGTGTAACAACCGCCATCTAAGTAATCATAACCGGGACCGACGGCTTAATCTGCCCTCCGAAGCACAGAACCTTTTCATTTCGGACAATCAGTTGGTTCATCCTGCAATGTCCTAACCAGACCGGGAACGAATTCACAAAGTGTTAAATATCAACTGTGTGAGTGCCCCACTGAGAATCGAACCCGGAACCTTTGCGTCGCAGGCAGTCGCACTACCACTGCGCCACATCGGCCGTCAACGGTGTACTGAAAACTTTGCAGGCATGAACGATTGAAGTTTTTTTTCAATTTATCGCGGGTTTTCATCGCTTAGACTACATTCAATCTGTAAAGATAGAATTAGTCGCCCGCCGGGTATTAGTTGCAAAACTAACCCGGTAGATGGAGCCGTGCCACGCGCTATTGGCATCAAGATACATTTGCAAAATTCGCGGGCAAGGGACGGGCCGCGGTAGCCCAGATGGAAGAGGCGTCGTACTCGTACTAGTAGTGGCGAAGTATTAAAAAAAATCTATGGAAAGTCGAATAAAAAAAACCGTTTCCCAACATGGCTCCATAGTAAAAGTGGTTCAAATCAAATCAAATCAAATCAAATAATTTATTTCTAAGTAGGAATTTACAAGATTCTCTTTTAGAAAGTCATATCTAGGTACTTAACATAATACATAAAAAAAAGAATAGTAAACTTACAGTAATGTAAAAAACAAATACATGTCAAAGTTAAACCTATGTCAATGTTATTAAATCTATGTCAAATTGAAGTTTAAATATGATATGTCTATCTACCTGATACATTGTGTTGGAGCTACAGTTGGTACTGACCAGACGTCTTTATCTGTAAGATAATTTTCTGGCTTGTAATATGCCTTTGAACATAAAATATTCTTGATTTTTGTTTTGAATTGATTATCATTCAACTGTAAAATTTCGTCTGGTATTTTATTATAGTAACGTATACAGTTCCCCATACATGATTTTCTGACCTTACTTAATCTGGTTTGCGGCTGTACAATTTTATTTTTATTTCTTGTGTTTCGACAATGAATATCAGTGTTTCTTAAATATGAATTAGAATTCTTACGCACATACATTATGTTATCAAAAACGTACTGCGAAGGAAGCGTAAGAATGCCTATTTCTTTAAACAATTCTCTTAAGGAATCACGACCTCGCAATTTATATATAGCTCTTATAGCCCTTTTTTGTAACACAAATATAGTTTTAATGTTAGCGGCTTGACCCCATACTAATAATCCATAGGACATTATACTGTGAAAATAACTAAAATACACAAGCCTGGCTGTAGCGATATCGGTCAACTGTCGGATTTTTCGAACAGCGTATGCCGCAGAGCTAAGTTTACCAGCCAATGCTAGTATTTGAGGGTCCCATTGAATATTTGCGTCGAGTGTGATTCCCAAGAAAACTGTTTCAGTTACGTAATCTAGTTTTTCATTATTAAGAACAATATCATGTTTAATACTTTTTACATTAGGAAGAGAGAATTTAATACATTTAGTTTTCTTAGAATTTAATACTAAATTATTAGACGTAAACCATTTATGAATTTGATCAAGTGCAAAATTCACTTCGTTAATATTTTTAGCCTTTCTGTCCACTTTAAATATTTAAGAGGTATCATCTGCAAAAAGAACTATCTTGGCCAGATTCTGTACCATGAAGGGCAAGTCATTTATGTACACCAAAAACAGGAACGGTCCTAAAATTGATCCTTGGGGTACACCAATTTTGACTGTAGATCCCAGTGACTTCGCACCATTTATCTGGACTGTTTGCGTTCTACCTACAAGATAGGATTCAACCAAATCGAGCGCTTTTCCTCTTATCCCGTAATGGTCAAGTTTTAACAATAGTGTCTCATGATCAACGCAGTCAAATGCTTTGGATAAATCGCAGAACACCCCTATCACATCCTGCGATTCCTCCCAAGCATTGTATATATGTTCTAGAAGCTTGACAGCAGCGTCGGTTGTCGAACGCCCTTTGGTGAAGCCGAATTGTTGATCATGTAGTAATTTGTTTAAATTGAAATGTAGGAGCATTTGATTTAGTATAATTTTCTCAAAGACTTTACTCAAAACCGGTAGTACAGACACTGGTCTAAAGTTACTGGGATCCGTTTTATCCCCAGCTTTAAAAAGAGGTATGACTTTACTGTGTTTCATGAGATCAGGAAATATACCATGATCAATACAAGCGTTAAATATACTGGCTAAGTATGGTTCAGTTTCATGGTCTGATCATGCCTGCAAAGTTTTCGGTACACCGTCCTTCACACAACGTATATCGAGTCTATATCCCTTGCGGGGTAGGCAGATGGTAAACGGCCGTGAAAACGGATATATACGCCACGTCTGGCAACCATTTAACGGTCATGCGGAAATTGTGTCACTATAGTGACAGGTCGTCAGCCAATGCAATACACATGTAACCCTCGCGTCCTTAGTCGCCTCTTACGACTCCCACGGAAAAGAAATGGACCGATGCTTTTCTAAGCCGGCATCACACGGCAACAAAAAGAAGAGACTGAACTAAATATTCAACAACCCGTATTATATCTTTCAGGATGCTCTACTAGACTTGATCATCGGCTCGGACGCGCTGACGAACGGCGATGTGGAGCACGCACCAGCGCCGCCCGCCAACACCAACAACAACACTACCACCAATGTACGTATATTTCATAATAAATTTAAAAGTGGTGTTCTCTCTTTTCGTGTGGGACACCGAGTCGTCCAACGACATGATGAGCCCTGGTGTCAGAGTTTTTTCAACCGCCTACTACTAGTAGTAGGCCGCTGACATGGTTGTGTAACGACCGCCATCTAAGTAATCATAGACAGCAACCGTGACCGACGGCTTAACGTGCCCTCCGAAGCACGGAACCATTGCTTTTTCGGACAATCAGGTGGTTCACCCTGCAATGTCCTAACCAGACCGGGAACAAATTCACAAAGTGATAATTATCAACTTTGTGAGTGTCACACCGAGAATCGAACCCGGAACCTTTGCGTCGCACGCAGTCGCACCCACTGCGCCACATCGGCCATCAAAGTGGTGTTTAGTTTATACATGCAATTATTGTTGGGCTGGAAATGGCAAATACGGAACTTGAAGTTGATATACAACTTGTTGATATACTACTTGTGGTCTAAACTGTTAAAACTTACGCGGTCACA
Source organism: Tuta absoluta (assembly GCA_027580185.1). Lineage (NCBI taxonomy): Eukaryota > Metazoa > Arthropoda > Insecta > Lepidoptera > Gelechiidae > Tuta > Tuta absoluta. The sequence continues at coordinate 3,794,066 of JAQAHW010000003.1, forward strand.
CATAATAACTCAAACTACAAAAACGGGTTCTTAACGCAATATTTATTTTTGTTGAATTTTCCGATAATTCGACCCAGTTCCATTAGCCATGAACACGGAACAACTGGGTCGAAATATCGGAAAATTCAACAAAAATAAGTATCGCGGTAAGATACCTACCCGTTTAAGTATTTTGAATTACTTGTGGTCTAGTTAATCATGTTTTTACATAACGTCAACGAAATAAGATAATTTACCTGATGATAGTTTTAACTAATAACGATATGAAACGAACAAAACAGGCTGAATTTAAAAATTTAAGTCGTAATTTCAAATTCAATAAAGTTCTGCCAACGAATATACAATGTGGGGCAACAGGGGCAAATATTTTACGGGGTGAAATTAGGTCGAATGTTTTAAAAATAATAGACCTTACATACAAAAAGTACAAGCGAACCAAGTCAGTTTTTTTTTTTTTTTTGTTATTAGAAATATATTTGGCAAGTACATAGTAATTACATTTTAAACTTCTCGCCAACAGACTTCTCACAAACAAAAACGGTTACAATTTATACATACCTACCAAAGCATGCTTAAATAGACTTATCATAATACAGTTAGTACTAATAAATCGAAATTAATCTAAAAGAAAAGTAATAAAACATATCTGTCCACTTAAAAGTGAAAGGAAATGTGTTATACCTACTTCAGCAGCCTTAAACATCAAGTAGAAGGGAAGCCTTCAGCTTACGTTTTATCACATTTATTCCGACCTTATATTCTAGGACTAGTTCTCAACACATCTATTTTATTAAAAATTTTAGGGACCACATATTCACTCACCCTTTCTCCGTAATAATTATTTGCTTTAGGTTGTATCAATCTTCCTTCTCGCATGCTTTTTGTATTGTAATTATTTACAGATTTATTTTTACATTTGTCAGTATAGTAATACTCGATTCCTATTAAAAACTTAACTTTTTCTTCGACAGGTAATATTTTACAGTGGTAAAACAGCTTGTTATAATCTTTTTCGCATGATGCTTTTACTTTTTTACTTGCTAACAATTTAAGGAGCCTAATTTGTATATTTTCTATTTCATTTAGATATGTTTTGAATGTTCGCCCATAGACACTGAGTCCGTAACTAAGGAGGGAATCAGCAAGTGCATAGTATACTACCAACATAGTTTGGTTATTTACAGTCCAACGTAAATTGTAGAATTTCCCTAAAACACATCGCAATCTGTTACACACCTCATTGATATGCAGTTTCCAGCTAAAGTTTTTATCTATTGTTAATCCTAAGTATTTATAATTACCTACCACCTGTAGTTTCTCACAGTAACAGTTATTTTTATTACGATGTAAACATTCGTACGTGTGTCCTATTACAGCGATGTTGTTTCCACATATAGACTTAGCGCGTTGATTATAGGGCGAGTGTATGTGCATGCATTTTGTTTTTGCGATATTTAGTATTATTCCGTTGTCATGAGCCCATTTTGTAATATTTTCAAAGTCCGCTTGTACACACTTTATAACGTCACTTAATTCTTTTGATGAATACACTAGACACATGTCGTCGGCATACATATACACCCGGCACCTATTCACAACGTTAGACACACTATTTACATGCATTATGTACCCTACTGGTCCGTACACTGACCCGGTAGGTACACCCAGCTCCACATCAGCATCTTCTCCAGTAACGCCATTTACGACCGTGCGTATCTTTCTATTTGATAGGTAATTTCTGAAAAAATTGTTCATTGGACCTCGAATTCCACATTCATCCATTGCTTGTAACAGAATATCGTGATCCAACGTATCAAACGCTTTTTTATAGTCTATAAATATGGCTAATACTTGGTCACCGGAGTCAAGACTGGTGTTTACATAGTCCGCAAACCCGGTCAGTGCCGTGACTGTACTTCGTCCAGTCCTAAAACCGTACTGTGTATCCGACAGAATGGAGTATTTTTCTAAAAATCTACTTACTTTCGAAACTATTGCTTTTTCCACGATTTTATCCACAACAGATAAGATAGCTATGGGCCTATAATTACTATACTCTAAATGACTACCAGACTTATATATAGGTCGTATTATGGCTTGTTTTAACCGATGAGGATACACATACTATTCGCTATACATAAATTTATGAAATGGGCAAAAATTGGACTGAGCAGTTTACATAAATGTTTGACGTCCTTAGATCTTATACCATCAACACCGGGAGATTTATATTCAGACAATCCGTTAATAATTTTTTCAACTTCAAATGTACTTATTTTTGAGAATCTAAAAGTTACTTCGCTTGATTTCACATATGATTTTCTATCTAAAAATTTCGTACAGCAAACATGTTTAATATCCTTAATCTCCTCCGTGAAAGTTTTTGAAAATTTTGTACATATATTTTGAATACTTTCTACTTTACCTAAATATCTTAAAATTACTTCGTCTACATTGCGAGTAGTTCTGCCTAGCCAACTGTTTATTTTAGTCCATATTTTTCGATAATCACCTTCACATTTTTGAATTTCTGATTGTCTATACTTATTTTTCGCCTCATTAACTAGTTTATTTACTTTATTCCTAAAACGCGTATAATCTAACCTTTTATTCATACTACCAGGGCACGATTTCCACACTCTAAAAAGGTAGTCGCGCCGCTGTAACATAGTATAAAGATACCTATCGACCCATGGCTGCGTCTTCCTTTGTTTTCGCACCTGCACAACAATTGTACTTTCTTTATAAATCCCATCAAAAACCGTGCACAAATTCTGATACAACACTAAAGGACAGGTTATTAACAAGAGTTTTGCCCAATTATATGCGTCTAACTTCGAAATAACTAGTTTATCACTGATAATTTCTCGCTTCCGATTATAGTCATCATTGTCAGCAGATTTTGCATTACAACATAAGTCAACAGATAATCCTACCGCGTGGTGATCGGATAGATGCGTCTCGAGTAGGAAGGCGGATGCGCATTCGTTGCGTCCCGCTCGCACCCATACGTGGTCTATGCACGACTTCTGAGGATGCCCATCAACAATCGCCTCGCGCGTGACTTCTGTACTTGGTATCGTAGACTGTAGGCCGTAGCCACACAGGGTGGTTTTGTAGTTCACTGTGATAGGATTCATTTTATCCTCCAACACGTCAATATTCGTGTCTCCAATAACTATTACGCTTTCTTTGTCAGAACAAGTTTTTATTACTGCTTCCAGCTGCTCTATGAACCGATTCTTGTTTTGACTTGGGTGGTCTATACACAGCAATTATGTGTGTTATGTTTTTACCTATTGTAATTCTTCCATGTAGTGTTTCAGCATCCTCTGTATTAACTTTTTCTGCCTCAAAGTTAATTATATCCTTAGCATATATCAATATTCCTCCTCCTCTTGATGTTTCTCTAGTTATTATATGTGTATCATATCCTGGTATTTTATATAAAGTTAATTCTTCCCTCTTTATATTTATTTCTGTTAATATAACTAAATCTATAGCGTATTTATTTTCTTCCAGAAGTATAAGTAATTCATTGAAGTTTTTTCGTAAAGATCTGATGTTTTGATGTATAATGTGAATATAGCCCGCTTTTTGTGTTAAATCATTGCTTAAAATATGTATGTTAAATCGTATCTATTGTAGTCTACATCCGTCAATACAACATTATGTTGATTAAGCATTGATACTATCTAATGAAACAGGTAGTGTGTTCTCGCCGCGTCATTTACGCGATTATTTGTTTTCGTTGAATCTTTCTAAGTCCTGTTCAGATCTAATATTATAGATTCTTTTCTCGTCATTGTTTTTCTTGGCCAATATATTAGAGTTTTGAACCCATATAAATTGGAAACCCATAGGTTTGAGCTTGTTTCGTACGATCCACAGTAGCTGTTTCTTGTATTTCGGTATATCTTCATTTATGTATATAGCTTTGTCGCTACCGTTTCCAAATACTTTATTATTCGTAATTCTTTTACCTTTTTTAGCTAGTAACCAGTTGCTGCGAGCATTCTTTGACTTAAGCGTTACTAATACGATCCTGGGTTTCTCTGCTTCGGGCTTTTCTTGACCTACCCTCTGTGCATCTTCAATATCATCTGGATCTAGGTCTAGTTTCATAGCCAACCCCTGTACAATATCTTTAATGTTTTCATTCTCTTGCGTTAGTAGGGCAGGTCCGATTTTTTTCTCAATATTTCGAACTATGTTCCATGGGGAAAGTTGTTTAATGTCATGGATAATTTCACCCCATAAAACATTCGCTTCTGTTGTAGGCACCACATTGTATGAGAGGACCTCTGTTGTCTCGAATATTCTTCTGCCTTTTCCATATACTCCCTAGCCGGATGATGATTGTATTTATGTAAATACTAGATTTCCGCCCAGTGGTTTCACCCGCTGCCACTCATTTTTCCGTTGTTTTCCCGCGGTAAAAAGTGACCTATGTGTTATTCCGGGTTATACTCTATCAGTGTTCTTTGGAAAAGATTTTTTCATCCAAAACATACACACACACAAACTTTCAGATTTATAATATTAGTACTTGTTTCAGGACATCTTGGACCTGCTAAGCGGTCTGGAGATGACCCCCAGCGCGCCAGTGAGCGCCCCCGCGAGCATCGTCAACAACAACGCGCCACACAACAACTTGTTGGATGGATTCTTCGCGCCCACACCACAGACCACAGGTTTGTATCACCGGTCATATAAAGGGGGAAATTTTACTAGTGACCGATAGCGAAAACTCAAGACGGGCTGGTGATAAGGAACAACTTTTGACTACAACAACAACTGGTGTCAACTTTCCCTAAGGAACAGGACGAAATAAAAAATAAATTACCTCCTGTACAAAATTGCCGATCAGCTGATTTGGGTTACTATGTAAACTCAAGTTTTTTTGTTTATGTTCCTTCGGGCAAATTGATCCTTATCACCAGTCCGTCCTAAGCTTACGCTATCGGACACTAGTAAATTTTCACCCTATATCTTCCAGTGAATGATTGATAAAGGACATGGAAGGGACTAAATTAAGAGTTGCTAGGAAAAATCATCCTAAAAGTAGCCGAGTTATAAACTCTTGCTCCAGGAGTGTTATCACTCCTAAAAGGCTAAACTCGTTTTTTAGGTCTTTGCTTATAACTCAGAATACTGATCACGATTTCTTACCACGATACTTATTTTTGTTAGATTTTCCGATATTTCGACTCAGTTGCTTCTTTGCATATAGCTTGAATTAGAGAAAAATATCTAAGGTAACTTGAAAGCTTATTCAATGTTAAGCCTCTTATAGCGGTCTGTAGATGACGTTAGCGCGCCAAAAAGAGCTAATTTATAATAAGCCGAGAAAACGTCAAAATAAAAATTAAAACAACTTAAAATTATCTGATTTTGCGCGCGTATATAACAGTTTTTTTTTTCTATGTGATGTTTCGAATTCCCAACTCAATCTCCATTTTATTTCCTCTTTGTCAATTCCAGTTGCAACCGAGGTGCCGGTAGTGACGGCTTTGGACAAGAACGGTGTCCTAGTGGTGTTAGACGTGGCCGGCGGCGGTGACTCCGTCACATTGACAATGCGTGCGCGCTCCGCACACGACACGCTCACAGACTTCTTGTTCCAAGCGGCTGTGCCCAGGGTAAGTTTTCAATTATCAAAATTCAGAATTGTTACTCTTGCGATTCAGACTTGTAAATTAAATTTAGACTCGGAAATCAGTCTTGCGGCTCTGGTAATCAAAATTCAGACTGGACTCTGGTTATTAAAATTTCGACTAGTCTCTGGTAATCAGAATTCAAACTGGAGTCCCTGGTAATCAAAATCCAAACTGGAGACTCTGGTAATCGAAATATAGACTGGAATTTCGGTTAATTAAAATTCAGACATGCGATTTTTGTACACAGAATTCATACTTTCGCACACACACACACAAATCACGCCTATATCCCTTATGGGGTAGGCAGAGCGTTAACGGCCGTAAACGGATATTAACACCACGTCTGACAAAAGTTTGAGGGTCAAACAGATAGCTGTGTATCACTATAGTGACAGGTTGTCAGCCCATCGCCTAAAATTGCAATACACATCCAACCCTCGAGTCCCTTAGTCGCCTCTTACGACACCCATGAGTAAGAAATGGGGTGATGCTATTCTAAGCCGGCATCACACGGAAATACATACTTTCGACTCTGTAATTAATCAGAAATCAGACTAACGACTCTTGTCATCAATCAATATTCAGACTTACGACACTTGTAATCTGAATTCAAACTTGCGACTTAGTTACAATGCAAATTTGCGACTTTTGTAGTCAAAATTCAGACTTGCGCCTTTTGCAATTAATCAAAATTAAGAATTACAATTCTTGTTATCTGAATTAAAACTTGCGACGGTTGTAGTCAGAATTCAGATTTGCGATCTTTGTACACAGAATTCACACTTGCGACTCTTGTCATCAAATATTATTCGGACTTACGACTCTTGTAATCAGAATACAGACTTGCGACTTTTGTAATCCATTAAAATTTAGACTTACAACTTTTGTAATCAATTAGAATTCAGACTTACAACTTTTGTAATCAATTAGAATTCAGACTTACAACTTTTGTAATCAATTAGAATTCAGACTTACAACTTTTGTAATCAATTAGAATTCAGACTTACAACTTTTGTAATCAATTAGAATTCAGACTTACAACTTTTGTAATCAATTAGAATTCAGACTTACAACTGTAATCAATCAGAAATTAAACTTGTAAAAATTGCAACAGCATCAAATAAAACAAATGTTGCGGAATTATAACTAATTAGTTCATTTATATTTCAGACGTTCCAGTTAGACATGATGTCCCCGTCCGGCACGGTGCTGGCGCCGGGCGGCGAGATCACGCAAGTCTTGAAAATTAACAATCCATCCAGGGTAAGCCATTATTTTTTAACACACACATATCACGCCTATAATCCCCCGTGGGGTAGGCAGAGCGTAAACTGCCGCAAGAAACAGACATTTATGCCACCAATGTCTGACAAATAGTTAAGGGTTATTCGGAAAATTGTGTATCGCCATAGTGACAGGTTGTCAGCCCATCGCCTGAAGTTGCAATACACACCCCCGAGTCCCTCAGTCGCCTCTTACGCCTCCCACGGGAAAGAAATGGGGTGATGCTATTCTAAGCAAACATCACACGGCAAATAATTTTTATTTGTTATTATTATTTTTTAAACATACAAGAATTTGAAAATTTCATTTTATTGCATACTCATATTTTAGATTTCTCTTGCTGTATATACGGGTTGTAAGGTACAGCCCTTCGAATACTTTTAGGGTGCATTCAGACCATGGAACTGAACAACTGAAACTACAAACTGAAACGACAAAAAATATTCGACCTTCCATACAAAATCTTGATTAGCTGACTGCATATACTATGGGAAGTCCAAAACTTTTTGACAAAATATTCTTATAAGAAGATTTTCAGTTTCATGGTCTGAATGCACTCTATTAGTATTAGGCTGTCCCTTACACCCCTGTATAATATTTGAAAGTGAACGGGTCCTTTTAAATGTAAAAACCATTACTCGAAGGACGAAATATGAAAAAATTAAGACCGTCCATACAAAATGTGTCAAAACCAGAGTAATTTTGTATAGGAGATCCATTTTCTTTTTTTCAAAGGAATGTTACTTGTTAGCTAGTACTAAGTTGCTACTATTTAGCATCAACCTTTTATTAACATTATTTTTATACTTATAAATCTCCGATTGCTGTCTGAAGCCGGCTTTGAATAGCATCACCCCAGGTCTACCCCTGGATGTCGTAAATAGTGACTGTGGGATAAATTTATCCATGGCATGGGCTGCACCGTTCTCTGTGAAAATAATATCTTTCACTGCGCTTGCCAAGCATGGTAAGTATAGCAATACCCCCCAATAGTTGACTGTTGTGGATGTGAATGTATATAATGTGATTGTGTTTCCAGTCGAACCTGCGACTGCGGATACGAGTGTCATACTCCATCGACGGCAACCCGGTGCTCGAGCAGGCCGAGGTCAACAGCTTCCCGCACGACCTGTTCCACTGACCCGCCCTGCCAGCCCCGCAGCGCGCGCAGCCGTGACTCCCACGCTTGTTATGTAAGAGATTGTTATCACGGCATTGTACGACAGTTGAACGCTTCTGTTTTCTTCGTTTATTATTCTGTAAACTTCATGCAAAATATGGCTATCATTGTATCTATCAAATGAACTATTGATTTTAAAATAATATGCTTACTTACTGCAGTGAGTCTGTCAAATAAATTGAATATGTTCCACAGAGAAAAGGTCGAAGTCAAAAATTACTACTTTCAATAGAAAATTACTGCTGGTCAACACATTTTGTATGGCAGGTCCAAACAATAATTTCAGACTGTTTAGTTCCTTGTATTCTATCAAATATTTCTTGAATCAGAACGCTTATCAACTGGAAACCCATTAAATGCCTTAATATGTTATTTATTCCATCAATTGCCTACAATGTTCGTTCGGTGTAATGAGGTTATAATATTTTGCTATACGTTAATCAGTCAAATCGGATGTAAGATGTTCGACTGAATAGAAACTGAGTATTGAGATGTTTCATTTTATTATGTTGATGTAAAATTATCATAAGATTAGTTGGAGGGACGTTATTGATGTTTGCGGCTATAGTCTGATTGTTACGAATATAAATGTATAAACTTATTAAGTACGTTGAAAACTCATAACAAGGAAATGCAGAGGGAATACTAACAATTATAATGAAGCCATGAAATGAATTCGGCGTAAAACACAAAATACTTAGTCGAGTATAAGAACGCTTAAGGTGGTTCGAGAGACCAGTGGCGCCCACAAATAAGAAACATATAAGAACGCCTAAGGTGGTTCGAGAGACCAGTGGCGCCCACAAATAAGAAACAATCCCTGGCTGGACACGCTAGTCATCTGGAAACCAAATTATCAACTCGCGGCAATAAAAACCTACAAAGGTTATTTAGATTATATTATTATTATTATTTTATTCCACCAATTCGGACTAAGCGCTTCCAGTCATCATTTATAATGTGCACTGCTAAAGAGTGGAACTCACTACCTGCGTCTGTGTTTCCAAACGCATACAACCCTAATCTCTTCAAAGTAAGAGTGAACAGGCTTCTTCTGGGTGAGCTCGCTCCATCTTAGACTCTGTCTCTGTCCTATGACCTAGACTAGAGTCAAGAGCAAACTCATCCTTAATAAAATAAAATGAATCAATAAGACCTTGTAAAAACTAAGTGCTTTAGTTATTTTGGAATACTTATCCAAATCGCACAGTTTTTACAAGTCTTATTGATTCTAAATAATCTTTGCAGTTATTTATAGTCGCGAATTGGTACCTTGGTTTCCAGATGACTAGCGTGTCCAGCCAGGGATTTTTTTTTCTGTTTAGTGGCGTCACTGGGCTTTCGAACCACCTTATATAAATATCAGAATATAGATGTGTTTATGGCTTAATTTTAGTCGTACGTCGACTTCCGTCTAAACATTTCCTTGCTTTCAAATCGTAATAGGCTTATCAACTAGACATATGAAACGTTCGCCATTTTGAGAGTGTAAATAATTAATATGAAATCATCATACATGTAACACATTTTCCTGTTCCTTTTTTATTCATTCTACTCCTGAAAAACATGCATGTCCCAATTCCTAATTTTATTGCTCATATTATTTTATATAAATCATTGGTCTTACTTTCTGAGATTTTAACATTCCATTTATGTATTAGATAAGCTATAGACTACCCTCAAGTCTGAAAATGTTAGGGCTATTATATTATGAATTTACAGTGTACCTTCGTCCTTTCAATTTTAAAATGTGTTTAGGTATAAATATTCATATTTGCAATACTTTTTAGTTGCAGATATTTGGACGTTTTGCATCTATGTTATTTTGCAACTATGATGTTCTATGTCTGCATGCCATTTTGCACTTCAACCTGGATATTCGGAGATTCGAAGATTATGCTTTCATGTTTTGATTTAGTCATTTTTCTTCAGGTGTACGAAAGTAAAGAATAAGTGTATGATCCTAAAGGCATGTCAGGGTCAAGGGTCTAAAACTTGGAACACATGTAGAATATACAAGATTGCTTATCGAATAGTGACAATATGTATCGCTTTTATTTCAAACTTATTTCGGTTGCAGAGATGTAAGATAGCGATGTACAGAGATGAAGGGTTGTATGGAATGTGTACTTAAATAAAATAAATATAATTAAATGAAATCACTATTATATTTACAACGTGTGATAAAGCTCTAAGTATCCCTCAGAGATATATGGTGTAAAAATTAGTCATCGTTTTATTTTATAGGGACCGGGGCATATTTACTCAATATTGTTGTTACACCTCCAATCATTTCAGAAGATAATTAAACACAGATAGATGGTGAAGATGTTTTGTGCCCTGGCCCTAATAGCGAGTATTTTAGTTAAAGAAATGATGTGTTTTCGGAGTTCTATCTATGTAGGTTGACCATTATACCCCATGCATTTGTGTTAAGAGTAGCTATTATATGTGTATGAGATTGTTTACTCGCTTCTTTTAACGCTAGAATGTATTTATTCAGTTCATTTAGTCCTGTTCCTTTACTCTAAGCTTCGAAGGATTTTTATACCTGGCCGGTATGTAAATAGCCGCGTCCACATAGGCTGAGCAGCCTCGCCCGCGGCCCGCCTCGCGCGGCAAAATGCTCATGTGCGCCTGAGGCAATTCGTTTGGATCAAATGATAGAGCGAGGCAGCCTCGGCCGCACAGCGCGAGCCAATTTGCTCGGTCAGTTGACAGATTAAACAAAATGGCGCCGTACGTCCGCACAGCTGTGGCAGCTTATGCTTTTATTTTGATAAATATTATTAAAAAGCGAAGAAATGATTTAAAAAGGAGAAGATATTGGGTCAGAACATGTACAAAAACAGATTCTGTTACGGAAATCGCCTTTATAAAATTTATAACCTCAAAACATTCATACTGATCCTATAACAAGGGACCGGAATATTCGTTTCCTGACTGATTTTCAGCCAGGAATCCTCTCTCAACCCCCTATTGGTATAATTAGGGTTTCTCGCATCCCACAGCCAATTATTACTTGCGTATAAACTTATTAATCGCCGACAGTCAATTTTGTTCATATTGGTAAACAAACGAATTGAGCGCGCACGGAAAAGACCAAAAAATGCGCCGTCCACACGGCGCGCGGCAAACGACTGAGGCGCCTTTGAGCAAATCGTTTTGCCGACACCGTTTGGCTCGGACGCGCGCGCGCTCGCCCGAGCGTGAGCATGCGGCTGCCTCGCCCGCGGCACGTCCACACAGACCGCGCGGTTCGGCGCATGCCGCGCGCATTGTGCCGCGGCCGAGGCTGCTCAGCCTATGTGGACGCGGCTAATAACTTAGAAAATTATAAAATCTTTAAAAAAAGAAATAAGTAAATGATAAATTATGCTAACATTTTACTCCCGATTTTGATGAAGTTTTGGGATATTTTAACTCTTAGGCACTTAGTTTTTATTATTATTTTCGTCCTATTTATATTTTAGATTTTACTCACTAACCACCCAATTTATTGAAATATTTAGTCGTTAAAGTTAGATTCCTACTTATAAAAATATGAGAACACGATAGTCGCACTCCACTCCGGTAGATTAGACCAGAGGAAGCGAAACTTGCGTCACCTCAAGGGTAGGATTGTAGTGAGCGGTGTGGCCGGCCGTTTCTCGCGAGATTACGAAGACATGTTCGCAACAAATTTACGAATGAATTGAGTAAGTTAATGCATGATACACAGCATAATTTCTTTGTAAATTTGGACAAACGTCCTGGTGCCTATGTTATGATTATGAAACTACAGGCTACAAGTCTACAGGTGAAATTCTTAGTACATTGCGAAGCCGGTTTATATTCCTGGTATGTATCATAATGGCTAAACGACTACGCAATGAACATCGAATTGCTTGTTCCACCAGCTCCCTTCTACCATCGGACATCCAGACGCACCGCCGGATACCATCCGTACCTGGTTGCCATTCCACCAATTCGGACTAAGCGCTTCCAGTCATCATTTATAATGCGCACTGCTAAAGAGTGGAACTCACTACCTGCGTCTGTGTTTCCAAACGCATACCCTAATCTCTTCAAAGTAAGAGTGAACAGGCTTCTTCTGGGTGAGCTCGCTCTATCTTACACTCTGTCTCTGTCCTATAACCTAGATTAGAGTCAAGAGCAAACCCATCATTAACCGGTCAGTTGTACATGGGTACCGCGGATACCCAGCATTTTTTTCGAGTAGTGTGACCGTGGGTACGGGAGGTACCCAGTACTTTTTTGTCAGTAGTGTGACCCTGGGTACTGGGGATACCCACGCGGAAAAAAACGATTTACCACCAAAAAACTGTCTGTCCCTTATTATCTAATGAATTGGTACTATTTTCGTCCTTTTCATCCTTTCCGGAGTGAACTAAACCAGAGCATCAAATGGAACACGCCTGTCAGACGCTGGCGAAAAAAAAAGAAAAAAATGTTGAAGTTAGTCTATGCAAAAGTTCGCAAGTGAAAAAGTGCTCGTGCTATTTTAATTGAATTTTAAAGGTTTGTGCACTTTAAACTGATAATTACTGTATTATATCTTAAGATTTGATTATTATTTATGTCTTTTTAAATCATTTTAGTTGATACATCAATAGACCAAAACAAAAAACCGATTGTAATCCCTAAGGGTAATTTACATGAAAATGGCAGTACAATTTTTCAAAACCATATTTCTCTGTATTGGTCCATGTTATTGATATGATTTTTACATAAAGATTGTAAAATATAACTAGCTTCATGGAAATAACTATATTTTTCAGGTACCTGTAAGAATAAATAAGAAATGATTTATTTTGTCTGTAAGTAAATTTAGCGCGCGCTGCCGAAATTAAAAGTTATTTCAAGTGATTGTAAATAAATATTTTTCTACTATGGAATGCGTGTTTTATTTTTATTTAGAAGTATATTGAACACCTTAACTTTATTAAAACATAAAATAAGTAAAATATTGCATGACCATGTAACTAGAATTTTCTAAATAAATATATCCTCATTTTTCCCTAGTTCAAAGTTTACCAGAACATATCGGCTGATAAGTTTGGCCGATTGTAATAAATTTACTGTCATTCAATAGAATAGTTCAATAACATTTAGAAAAAGTACACTGTATTAGTATTGTTCGAAAAAAGCCACAATTAGCGTAATAATGAACAGTAGGAGCCGCGAGCTCGCGCGCAGCCGCCGGTGCTCGGAAATCACGGGCAATCGACGGTGGCGCGGCCGCGCGGGCCGGGGCAATCTACTGATTTTTGACCGCGCGTCTTCGGGCAACTGACCGGTTAACAAAAAAAGAATTTCACCTGTAAAATTGTAGCCTGTAGTTTGATAATACCGGGTACTGGCCGCTGTAGCGCCGCGGCGACCGAGCCGCTCAATATAATTTGACCCTGACTACTTTATGCTTGCACGTAAAATGAAAGACTTGTATTTTTTATTAGTTAGTAACTTTGCAACTCGTTTTATCTAAACAGTTCTCTTCTACTAAGTAGTGTTTTATTCAAGTGATGCAAGTTTAACTTCAAGTAGACGCTCATGTAATCATGGAGTATATTTTTTTTTGTTTCCATTGTGTAAAGAGAGAGCTTGGCAAATATATCGTAATTTGGTGCTTGTTTTACTCTAAATATGTATCTGATTGAATAGAAGGCCCTCCACGATGAGATGTTATGAGTTTGTGTAAAGCTATGTGAAAGATGTACATAATGATTTATGTAAATTGGTTAATAAATATTTGAGAATGTTTATATAATCAAATGTTTCGTTTTATTTAAATTCAAATTACGGTACCTTAAAAACTGTGTTATTCAAAGCCCTACTCCTAAAAGTGGCTTACACTTTAAGCGCCATCGCTGCGTAGAGCCGCCCGCGCGTTAATTTAGAAGGCGCATCATGCCTAAGTAGCTGTAATATGGGGAGGTGTCGTCGACGGTGCGGGCTGGGCGACCCGCATCACGCAGCGCTGTCACACCTCGGACACTGGCGCTCAAATATATGAAACAAACGCGTTGCTACGCACACAGTCTAAGCTCGCGTAGGTGAACGCGGACCATGCTTGTGTGTGTGAGACAACATGTCAGGGTTGCCGCCATTTTGCGTTCGCGAATCGGGAATGCACTGTGCGTCAGTATGAAATGACCTTCGTCGTCGCGTCCTTGCTAGCCGGTGTCTGAGCGTCCTCCGAGCGCGGGTGGGCGGCGCTTATAGGGGGAGGCAGGGAGTGACCATACTGTACGCTAGTACTATTAATTATACTGTGGCGCTGCTCTAGTATTTTGCCGAATCTAGCCCGCTCGACGCAGCGTTGACGCTTACACACATGCATGCCACATCCCTTGCCTTCTATGCCCCTATAGGTTTGACTTGTAAAACACATTTTGCGTAATAGTTGCATACTTATTTATTCGTTAATTAATAATTTTACAAAAAGATCATATAGCTAGGTGGGCGTGTGGAATCACTCGATCATGGGCGTGGAAGGCGCTGGTCGTCCACTGACGCTGTTGAAGAGGCGGTCCTTGATCATCTGCGCCATGAGGCCGTGGATCACCTCGATGGTGGTCTTGCACGCGTCCTTGGTCGCTTTGCCCAGCTTGTCCTCAGTGCGCTTCTCGTGAGGATCCGCGCCCGCTACTATGAAGCCGCCTCGCCCTGAAACAAGCATAATAAATGAAATAACAACATGACTGTATTCTGAGATAAAGCTTGGCCTATGACACTCTGGATAACGTAAGGATTCTTCTAATACAATTCCTATTCGGATTTGTTCAGTGGTTAACGAGTTTCAGTCTGAAAATCGCACATATACATACATACATGGAAAGTACTTTAATGAAAAGTACTTTATTACATACATACTTATATGAACTCTAAAAACATCTTTTTGGTTGGGGAGTCGTATAAAAATTAAATTTCGTTTTTGCACTGGGACAGTAAGTAAAGCTTTATAAACAAATATTGTGCTTTTATGATTTATTAGTAACATAGAGACATTTGGAACTTGGTTTTGGAAACATGATACTTTTGATGGAAAATTTGCATTTGATGAATACTCATTATCATTTTATACTCACCCAGGCAAACCTCACTCTGTTCCAGTTTATCAGAGAGATCATATATCTGTCCAGTGGTGTACTCAGCATTGGTTATTAGACTGGAGCTGCTGAGTGTGTTGACCCAGTATTTGTTCCACAGGGAGTCCAATAGTCTGCGGTCTAATGAGGACTTGAAGTAGGATACTTCTAGCGAGTAGTACTGTTTGCAGTGGACACCAAAGTCTTCAATCTTGTTCAGGGGGATGGTTTGGTATTCTGATGGCTCTTCATTGGCTGGTTTGTAGCCCTGAGAACGAAATAATTCAATTTTGTACCAATTTACTGCACATAAAAACCAATACAGGCCTGGAATAAATTGCCAGAAGACATTGTTAATGTTAAATCCATGAACTAATTTAAAAACACATACTTGATATCTATAATGAACAAGTAAACCAATGGATAACTGGATAGAGTATGCCTGCCTGCTAATTAAATAATAATATTGATAATTTCTGCCTCCCTTATTTAAATTCAATTGGTTTTTAATAATAATTAGGTTTAGCAATACAAATAAAATTGGTTCGGGAATGGTATGTTGACCCTACCATGATGGATAAATAAATAAAAGTAGTTCAGTAAATCCAACAAACCTTGGGGTAAGTCCTGAAGGCACCTAAACATACTTTCCCAGCAGAAATAGTTCTAACGGGGTCAATGACTATTGCAACAAATGGCTCTTGGAAGTTCTGATTCAGCATCTGTGTGGAGACATCAATACCGGAGAGCCAGCAGCCGTAGCCGGGGTGACTGTGGTACCAGCCTATGGCATTCTCATGACGACCAACCTGGGTAAAACAACAAGGAATATTAAAAAGAGAAATTGTAAAAATGTTGGCCTGAGCCAGGACTTGAACCCGGGACCATTGAGTACCATCACACTTCTCTGCCAACTGAGCTTCCTACACCTCCACCAAACACATCCAAATTTCCAAGCTCTTGATAACATTTAACTTTCAATGATATTTATCACTTTCACATGATTAAGGCTATCAATGTTTAGGTTTGAGGTACCAAACAAGAGGACAGCAAGATGCAATAATCAGTTGCTACAACTGCTCTCTGTAAACATTTGCTTCAGCCCCACATTTGTCTCAAAAGGACTGGGTACTTATGTGCTAGAGATTCTAAAATATACAAAAGAGAAGTCACAGTAATAATGAATGGGGAACCATGCTTACTTGTTTAGCAGCCTCAATGTAAGCAGTCATGTATTCATAAGCCTGAGCTTGGGCATTGACCCTGGTCTCTGTGCCCTCCACTGGCAGTGCAAACGAGTCCATCACCAGCATAGTGTTGGCATCAACCTTACCTGCGAGCAAGTTTTATGCTTAGAACATGAAGGTTATAATAATAATATTAACGAAAATTATGCTTAAAAGTGTATCCCATTACCTAAGAGCAGTCCCATGACCTCCAGAGTGCCTCCTGAGCGAGCGTGCATCACCATTTTCAACAAGGCAAGAGCAGAAATCCTGATATCTTTGAAGAAATGCGGGCTGGAAATACAAGTCATAGTCGATTCAAAATTAAACGATTTCTAGCAATGATAGCTATATTAACTTATAAAATGGTAAATAAACTTACTCTTTCTCCCATGGTTTGGCTGCTAGAATGTCTTGTTGTTGTTTTTTATCGTAACGATAAATTTCGTCAACGCTGGACACTGATTCAATATTGTTCGCCATTATCCATGATTTCTGGGCGATAGTCGCCTGAGAGTCTTGGCTTGTAGAAGCCATTGGAGCGGTTTACCTGAATTTTTATTATTTGAACTGATTCAGATCTTATTGTTTCTTTTTGGGAAAGTATGAAATGAGAAATAACACCACAAAACAATGGCCGCGATGACAGGGGGAGAGTGACATTATTTTTTTTAAATCTGTCGTTCCGTCAAACGCATATAGTTTGCGTTCCGATTCACATAATTTTCTTTCCTTAGGATTGAATCATTTGCTGTCTCATTTATGCTACAGGCAGAATCTCTTTCCGTTTCTCTCTTTCATTTGGCAATGATAGTAATATTCTATTCATAATTGAATCTATATAATCTGCTCTCTCTTTCACACTTCATGCTCTTTAGATGGAAATTTTTATATCTATCTCATTCAAAAATCCTATACTGATAACATGGCAACGCCCCCAGAAATACGCCCAGCCAATCGCAAAGTTCCACATACGAGTTTTCGAGAAGGGACAGTGAACACAACTTGACTTGAGCTCAAGCGAAATGAACGACGCAAGTTATCATCCGGAAGCGAGCTTAGAGCATAGAAAACCGCGATAAATGATAATAAATATTCTAACGCGTAATAGCATGTCATCGTCCAAACTTTAGAAAAGTTGCAAAGTGGTGTGTGGAGTGTGTTTACTAAAGTTACAAGTTCGTAATCAGTGAAATGAAGATGAGCGCTCCGATAATCATCACGGTGCCCAACAACTACCTGGCGATGGAGGAGGTGGACTCGAAGGTGATGGTGGACGTGCCAGCGACACCTTCGAGGAAGCGCCGGCTGGACCACCTCTCCTGGGAGGAGAAGATGCAGAGAAAGTAAGTTTCAGGCTTTTTTTCTGGACATTTCTATTGCCTACGTGTCGCGTAGTAATTTACGCCTACACACCGTACGCCTATTGTACGGGAACTTTGTTCAACAAACTTTAAGTTGTTTTTTGGTATTCCGTACTAAATGATGATTGATGTGATGACTGACCCTACTTTTCTATCGAAAGCAAATAAATAATATGTAGCTTTTATATATAATTTCTGAATATTGCATCATGCAATGCAGTTCTTAGTAATTTAGCATCGCGTCTTTATCTATCTTTATTTAGCATGGCGTCTTTCACTAATATTGACCTTTATGCTACAGTCGAATAATCAAATCACAAAAAAGTATCTACTATCAGTATAAATATAAAAGATTTAACCGAGGCGGCCTTATTGCGAATAGGCAAATATTACATCATGCAGTTTCAACATAGGTACCTAATCATAACCAAGTCTCGAATGACCCTAGTCTTGTTGCCCATTGCAAATCCTACTTCTGATATCAATTTATTATATCATGTTTTTAAACGGTCTTTATGCATATTCGTGATATCAATAAGCCAACTTGCACTTTCCTCACAGGAAGCTAAAGAACCGCGTCGCAGCACAAACGTCGCGCGACCGGAAGAAGGCCAGGATGGACGAGATGGAATACAATATCAAGCAACTCATGGAGGCGAACGAGAAACTCACCAGCGAGGTAGGTAATTTCTCACATGAAAATGTTAGTATATGATTTTTTTTTATTAAGGATGGGTTTGCTCTTGATTCAGGTCTAGGTCATAGGACAGGGACAGGGTCTAAGATGGAGCGAGCTCACCCAGAATAAGCCTGTTCACTCTTACTTTGAAGAGATTAGGGTTTTGTATGCGATTGGTTACACAGATGCAGGTAGTGAGTTCCACTCTTTAGCAGTGCGCAGTATAAATGATGACTTAATTATAATATTCGTTTAATTATTTCATACTTCTCAGGTTACATCTTAACACTGAAAACTGTGTTAGTTTACACTGTCTTACAGTCTTCAGGGTCTTTCCAAAGTAATGTTAATAAAGCTTGTTATATAGACAAACAATTTAAGGAAGGAAGTTTTCGCTGGTTTGCCCTTTCCCTCGGAAATTATGCTTACCTACACGAATATATTTAAGGGAGACTGTAGGTACTATTATTTAATTCTGTGAAAAATACAACTACTACAAGGAATAATCAGATGATGCTATTAAAAATTTGAAAACTCGACTCGCTCATCGGCGGTTTCGTAACATGCACATTCAAGCCCTTACATATGATAATTGATACCCCACTTGGAACTACTTACTAGCCTTAAATTTAATATTTTTGATTGTTTTCGTGAGGAAGTATAAATAAATATCAAAATAAAATTTTTGGTGCCTTCATAACAATCATAGATATGGCACAGCACAGGAACTGACAATCATTCGGCGTTATCAAAACTTATTCAGTCCTTATATCACGAGGATGTGCCATTTTGCCAACAGGTTGCGAGTTTGAAGGCGCTAAACGAGCGGTTACTGAGTGAGAACACAGAGCTACGCAGCGCGGCCGCGGCGCGGAACGTCGCGGGGGGCCCAGGACCAGCAGAGTCTACTCCTCAGCAGAAGGAGGGCCCCCCGGAGGCGCACCGCGCGGCGCGCATGCTGCTGGCGATGATTCTCCTCTTGCAGACATCCTCGCCCACCTCGATTCCGAAGAATATCTCGATACCCTCAATCAACTTGCAGAATCCCTCCTCCAAGAAATTGATGCAGGTGCTGCAGGAGAGGCTGCAAATGTAAGTTTCTATTGTCACAATGCTCACATCAGTATTTTTTTTGCCTTCCTACTTTACATATCACGCCTTTATCCGGGGTAGACAGAGCGTTAACGGCCGTAAAATACTTACGGTCGCTATCACCACGCCTGGCAAATACTTGAGGACTGTTTCAGATAAATTGTGTATCACTATGGTGACAGGTTATAATTATAAGCCTTTTGCCTAAAATTTGAATACACATGAAGCCCTCGAGCCCCTTATTCGCCTCGTACGACACCCGCGGGCAAGAAAAAGGGGGTGATTGCAATTCTATGCCGGTATCAGACGGCTCACGGTCATGAAAGGTTTTTCATCATACCTAAATTCCAGAAAAATCTGATGATTCACATACTATCGCCGACAATCGGATACAAAACGCCGATGCAATCATTTTAGCGTGTTGCAAAACAGGAAATCCCAAACATTGCGTTATCTGGTGTATCTGGGTCGCCACGCCGGTGTTAGTTAGTACCGGCGCGGCGACACAGAATGTACCGAAGCGTGCAGCGTGCGGCTGACGCAATGTTTGTATAGTTTTGCATCATACTGTATCTTTTGCCGGCATACGCGTAGCTTTTATTATGGTCAAAATTTAAATTGGTCCTTTGTTTATGATGACTCATCTCTTTCATCACATTTCCTCAGTTTCGAATCTTATGACGTCATTGTCTGACGCACCTGCCTGTCCGTAATTGACCCTATGACGCATTTAGCTGATGAAATTTACCGTTAGTTTTAACTTTTTTAAACTTGTACCTTAAGTAAAGTATCTTTACGTTATGGTTTCTTGATCATAAGCAAGGGAATGTTTCTAGAATATTACAATACAATGCTGTATGCATACTAATTATAAAGTTTCACAGTAATTCAAACATTCACATATAACTCATATAGGTATCCCTTGCGGTGTAGGCATAGCGTAAGCGTCTGTAAAAACTAACATTGACACTACTGACAAACATTTGAGAGTTTTGGGATTGGAACACAGTAAATTCAGTGTATTCTTTTTTGTACGCAGGTCGCAGTCGAGCACCCTCGAGAGCGCACTAAAGGAGCTGAAGTGGTGGGGCCCGCAGCAAAGCAACTGGAACCCAGTGAAGGCGCAGTAGCCGACCAGCTGGCCCAGCTGGACCACAAGCACGACGTGCACCGGATATTGAGCCAGCACTCGTACGCGCATCCCTACACCGACGAACACAAGCAAGAGAGCAACGACAAAGGAGACTTGTTCTACGCGAGCTGTGACGACGAGAACGATTGCGTGACCGTGGAAGTCCCGTGCGAGCAGGAAGCCGTCGAAGACGCGCCGATCACAGTTCAAACCGACTTCAGATCGCTGACAGACTGCGGATCCGGCATCACTCTGGAGTGCGACATGAAATTACTGTCACCCATGAGTCTGTCTCCGAACTCTGTCGAAGAAAACATGATGGGCGTGTCTCCGTCGCACACACTTGGGTCGGACACGGGTTACGAATCCCTCGCGTCACCTCTCAGCGAATCTGAATCTTTAGACATGTCAGATTTTTGGTGTGAATCGCTATCAGAGTTATTCCCCGGCCTGGCGTAGGACGGAGAGTCATTCTGACTCATTCCCCCCAAAGACTGACTAGTTTGTAAGTTGAACACTAGATTTTAAGCTATTCGAGTCATGTTTAGTTTAATATTTAAGTTGATTTTAGAACATGTTGTGTAAATGTAATGAAATTTTTATAAGATATAATTTATACTTGTAATTAGTAATTTATGCTTAAGTGTAAGGGATGCATGTACAAATAATTAAGTGCCGTAAAATATACAGTGTTCAGTGCATTTGGTTCTTTTATTTCAAAAATAAGAGACGTTATTAGAAAAACATTAAATATATTTGTTAAAATATTACAGATTCAATAAAATCATGTCCTTAGTTATATACCTAGTCGGTTTTAACTTGCGGTTAATGTAACCCACAGGTCCTGTTACAAAGCCAATGAAGCAGAGAAATAAGAAAATCCTGTTTAATTGGTCTGATTTGTCAGTAAAAATCACTGTCATATCAGGCCTTCCAAAACAACGTGGATTAAGTTCACGGTTTTGCCGATGTTAAACCTTTCGAATCGAAACATTTTATATCAAAGTGACATTGAAAGAAAACAATTTTTAACAGAATAGCATGTAATTTACACAAATGTTTAAACATCTTTCTTGGATAAAATAAAGGTTTATGCACTTAGTAACAGACAATACGTTTAAGGTTAAGCTGAACATGCTTACGATAACCTTATCAACCTATTTACGCCGTTCATGCTTCCCAAGAGCACAGAAACGTTTCAATTCATACGCATTAAGTATGTACTACATGAAAAGAACAAGAACGTTTTATAAATGGATTTAGTCGTGACGAATCAGTTCTTAAAACCGTGGAAATAATGTCAACATGTTATGATGTTCTAAGAACTGTGTGTTGATTCGAAACGGTAAATATGTTTCTTAGAAAAATGTTAGGCTTTATTAGACATTCAATGCTAAAAGGTTCACAGTCTGGCAGACACTTAGTTACAACACTTATGTGAATCAAATGATTGTCGTTTTATTAACAAGTTGCCGCTAACAATACGAAAGATGCGCTTGTCGACGAAATTCGATTTAGATCAACTAAATTCTTTTATTAGAGTTGTTCTTCTTCTTCTTATTCTTCTTTCGTGTCGATGACTCAAATATATTTCGACCAGAAATTGAGTTGTTAGAAAATATTTATTCAATTTGTAAAGTACAACAAAGAAAAGCAAATAAATGAAACTTTGTACATTTTATTTTCTTTTGCCTTAAAATAGAAACTGTAGGTAGGTATTTATTAATCACGCGGTAAAACCGTGAACGTAGAGCATTAATTGGCCGATAAGGATTTGGCACTCGCTAACTATGCGATAACGTATACGATACAAAGTACCTAACTGAATTACTAGAAATATACATAACGTTTAAACGTAGCTAATAACTGTACAGCATAACTTTATACTAATGGAAGATACTGAACTTTCCACAAATACTTCGCAACATTATAGCTTTAACAAATTTTGAGTGACATTTATGTAGATCCAGTCATCAAGTAGTGACAGACAGCCAACGTATTAAAGGCAAATACAGGATAGCCCGAATAGTGATGTCCAAATACAAAATTTATAATGAGGGGTGCCTGGATCACCCCCTACATGTTCCCCGAATTTTTAGTAGTTTTCGAGTTATTTAACTTTTATAGTTGTATAGGAAAAACGATTAACAGGCTTTTCCCTTTTTTTGTACGCTAAGAATAACAAATCAAGATGATAATGGTACAAAACAACCGCTCAAAAAGCCCTTTACGGAAGTACAAAAAAAATAAGCAAAGAAGCCTGCTAATCGAGTTTTTTCATACAACTTTAAAAGTTGAATAACACGGAAACTGCATAAAGTCGCGGAACATAGTATAAGGCATACGAATTTTATCTTTGGAAGTCACTATACGGGCCACCCTGTAGATGGCAGTAATATTCGCAAAAATATGAAAACTAATTAAAAATAATAATTGCCGGCCGAGTGGCAAAATTATCAAATTGTTATTTCATATTATGTTCTTTTCGGAATAGATAAGTAATCTACATAAATATCGTTATGTATTTATGGAACAAACCAACTTAAAGATTAATTGAGTCAATGATTGATAGATAACTGAAGCCCAACATAAAAATGCAGATAAAAATATTAAATCTCGATTTTATACTTTACAATATAAGTTTTGATGGAAAAAAACCTAACAATTATAGTCAACAGTTTTAACATTATCAGACCGATATTATTATTTTTTAGACCGAATTGCACATGTCACAGATAAGAATTAACTATCTCTTTAATTTATAGAACAATTTTAGTATAAACACTTTACGAATTAGTTCATCACATGCACTAGTTAGACATTAGTAAGTCACAAATGTCTTCCTAAAATCCTAATTACTTCATTTTTTAAGTTAAATCATCAAGGACTGTGAATCAGAAAATTTTTGTATCGTTTTAGTAATTAATATTTAGGGCATTCGGTTCAAATCCCTCTTAATTAAATCTTCTCAAAAATACTAAGTAGGTAAATATTAAAATGTGTTTCTATGATCGTCATTCATCATCT
The DNA here is from genome assembly GCA_027580185.1 of Tuta absoluta. Lineage (NCBI taxonomy): Eukaryota > Metazoa > Arthropoda > Insecta > Lepidoptera > Gelechiidae > Tuta > Tuta absoluta. The sequence goes on from JAQAHW010000003.1 coordinate 3,817,801, forward strand.
TATTTAGAAATACTTTGATTTCTTATTAAATATTTTAAACATAAAATACTACTCCTTACAAACTATTTCTCTACAATGACTCGATTCATTATGTTTACTCTTCATTAGTTTTGTACAAACGACACATTTTTTTAAAACGTGTCTATGGAATTTCTATTGATTTCGTTTATCGATGTATGTTTGTTATTCGTCTGCCATCACAACATATCTCACGTATTTGTATAGATAAGGTCAAAAGTGAAAAAAAAAATTCAAGCGGTGCCCATAAAACATAACAACTTCTTCCAATAATCATAATTATGTCCAAATATAAAAAAATTATTAACCCCATACAAAATTACTCTATTGCAATCGGTTTATATGGGATGCTATTTTACGTATTTCAGCCTGTGTTCCCTTTTTCTTTAGGAACGTCATTCAATTTCATGGGCTAATTTACAACATAAAATATTTGCAGCTAGTTTTTTTCAACCCTATGTTTAGAAAACAAATAGACTGGCTTACAAGGTACAACGACAAATCATGTTGTTTATAATTCATAACGACCTTGAGAAATCGATAATGGAATAGAAAACGCTAGAAAGAACGTAATGGACTCTCCACGCGCGACAACGAATCGATAAGCAATTACTAGTAAACTCGTTATCACCAACTTTATTTCCAAACATCGTCGTTCTTATCGATTTTTGAAGAAGAGAAGTCAAATGTCACACATGACAATGATATTTCTTGAAATGGAATTTTACATTGTTGCGAAATCAACTCAACTTTTTTAGACGTATCATGGGCATTGAGATATTAACTTTTGACAGTAAACGTTTTGACTATTAAACGATTTTGATAGTTCTTAACCGCTTCATTCACCGTCATAATATATTTCTGTAACTATTTAATATGTTTTCTTGCTATTATATGCTATATATGCTATTAGCGAACATCCACTTTTCTAGCTGCACGGCATTTGTCATTGCATGGGGGATTTCATATATTGTCAACTAAGCAAAATCAACGGCACCTCTCGGTAGCCCCCATTACAACCATCTATTTACCAAGGAATTATCGGTTTTACTCAAAACGCTTATCGAACACGTAGGTATGTCAATTCGGCTAAGTTTATAGTTTCGCTATATGACGGTGCGCAGACGAATCGTTTGTAGTTTAAAGTTTTTGTTATTTCATTTATATACAAACACCTACTTCTCTAGCTATACGGCAGTTTGCATTACCTAGTTGATTCATTAATAACAACGCCATCTCTCGGCTGCCCCTGTTACTGTTTCAAATATTCTACCCGAAAAGCTTATCGAAGCACGTATGACAATACGGCTTGTCGTTTTGCTCCTTGAACGTTCCCTTGTTAAGTTGTCTGAGGCAGAAAGCGCAGACGAAGTGTTCAGGGTGGAACTTGCGGAACATGGCGGTGATGCAGCGGCCAGCTATTGGCTTGTGACATCCAGCGCATAAAGAGCCCCTTTTCCCGTGGTAATGGGTCTCGCAGTACGGGTGCCCTTCGTGCTCGAAGAACGACCCACCGTGGAAGGGCTCGCGGCATTCCTGAAACATAAATAGTTAGAGTTGTTTACTCGTATTATAAAATTATAACAAATTGTCAGCCAATCAGATAAAACTATTATGGTCGTAACTGACACCACGCAGAATGATTTGTCTTGTAAATCTATCCTTTGAATAAATAAATACTGCACTTTTGTGATATGCAATAAGTCCTGCGCATTTGTTTTGACTGACACCAAAATCGGTTGTAATATGTGAGATAATTTCTTGTTTGTGTTCGATATAAGTTTCAAAGGAATTATTTACTGAAGTATAATTTATTTATTCTGTGTCGTTGTAAGTTCATAATTATTAGAGCTATTTATAATTATAATATGATTGGCTCTTATCACACCGTATTTTGTGATTATAATCATCATAATCTACAAATCCTTAACCTTATTAAAATTCAACCTGGATGAAAGCCAATGCCATATATATATAATCGTAATAGATAATGCATAAAAAAAGACAGACCCTGTCCTATGACCTAGACTAGAGTCAAGAGCAAACGCATCATTAATAAAAAAAAATAAAGATAATAAGAGATAATCAGAAAATACTAAAAACACAGCCCCAAACTAAGCAAAGCTTGTACGATGGGAACTAAATAGCTGATATTATTTACTTAAAAAAAATAGAAACACCCAGACTAAATACACATATCTGAAAATACTTAACTAATATTTGTGTCTTGTGGGGGTTCGAACCCACAAACCTCAGCGTAACAGGCAGTAGTACTAGCCGCTACGCCATCGACCCACTCGTCGGCCAAAATTTTTTCAATTACTTATTTTCCTTTATGAAAATAATATAGCACTGTGTGTGCAAAATGAACCATAGTGTATAAGAGATAATCGTTGATAGTTGGAAGTTTGGAACTATTGCAAGTTCATTTTTAGATTTCTTTGTAAATATTTTTGTATTTAACTAATGGCATAATGCCAATGGGACGTTCTGTACTGTATCAAAACGTTGTTTGTGTATTTCATGTAGAGTGTTATGAAAAGGTGTTGATCCTTAAAACTGTTTGCAACTTATAATACTATATACGGTATCTACTGTAAGTAACTAGTTTTATATTTCAAAGAAAATATTTCAGTCTTAATAACATTCTGTGTAAAGTGGGCTCGTTTCTTTAACGACAATTTTAATAGTTGATTCTTTGATATAAGCAAAAGAAAAGAGGCAGGGAATATACAGCCAATTCTAACAATTTCTGTTACTAGCTAGTTAGTTGGAACATCTGTTTGAAAATGAGATTTATTGTTCACTGCATTTTGTATGTATCGTTTGCTCCGCATTTGCTACTTTCCTGAATGAACAGTGAGTTTAATTTCGATTGAGCCATCAGGCGCAAGTAAACAGTTTATTTCTCCGCCTGGCGACTGCGTAAAAATAGTCGATTGCGTCAAAAATAGCGTTTGATCCGATGTCCCATAAACAAAGCGCGCTGATTTACAGCAGCCGGTGTGGCTGCGTAGACGCAGCGTGACGTCATCGGGTCATTTGTCTATTTATACTGCGCCCGGACGGGAAACCCTATCTGCCCAACTTGACCCCATCTACTAGTTCTTTACGTTTTTCGTCCTATGAAACATAACAATGGATTGATAAAAGGTCATTGCCGTGAGCGCGTGGTGCGTACGCAGGTGACCTTGACAGTGCGTGCGCGCCCGTCGCTTGCTAGCACGCTAAGGCAACAGGGCAAAGCCTTCGCACCTTTCAGTTTTTCCGTAATCATTTTTATTATTGTTTTTTTGTTTGTTATTGTTCTTTTTCTTTTATTTTTGTTCTCTTTATTTTACAAATCTTAACATTACAATATTCTTACAAAAATATATTACATTAGATTCCCTATTAAGTCTATCCTAGTAGGTTCTGGGTGTGCGAACCGTCATCTTTGTGTGTATGTGTGTGTGTGTGATGGTGTGTTTTGCATTCATTCCCGTACATCTTGCTGCGATCATAGCTGTAAAAGAAAGGGGGAAAGGCATCCGTTTGGAGGGGGGTTTTCATGCTTTATTCATCCTCGTCGACTCCGACGCATTTGGGGCATACTGGTTTTCCTTCCATCGCGTAAAAGGACTTGCCTTTGACGGGAACTTGGCACTCCTGTGATCGAAACATCAAGTTAAACAAGCCTCTTAAAAATCCAAATTGCTTTTGAATGTTTGAAAGGCATTTGTAGAAATACTTGACCTGGCACATGTGCTTTGACTCTTTCGAGTGGCTGGAAAAATCAAAGTAACCTATGGTGCTGTAGAGACGCTGATACTGACCTTACAGACGAAGCAATCGGGATGCCACTGTGTGTTGAGCGCGGAGATATAGTTCTCCATGATGGGTTTGCTGCAGCCGCCGCACTTTGGCGCGAACATATCGAAGTAATCGTTGCGGCAGTACGGTTTGCCGTCCCTTTCGTGGAACCCGTCTTCACCGAACTGCTGGCCACACTGGGCGCAGAAGAAGTGCTCCGTATGCCAGGTCTTCTCGAGAGCTGTCACGCATTTCTGCAAGAAAATAAATCTTAAGCATAAACACCATTGTAAAGAAAAATAGCAGTAAGACGAGTGGTAAACTGACATCGAGGATGGGACCGTTGCAGTAGGCACATCTCGGCGAGAAGAGGTTGTGGTAGTCGGGCTCGCAGTAGGGGCGGCCGTCGCGCTCGAAGAAGTTCCTGGTTCCGAGCTCTTGAGTGCAGTGGGCGCACGTGAAGTGCTCAGGATGCCACGTCCTGCCGAGCGCCGTGATCACCTGCACCAGAAAACATAACATTCTTCACTGAATCACTAGAACACTACACTTAAATCCTTGTAAATCCAATCCACCTGTCCGACGATGGGTTTCTCGCAGGCGTTGCAGCATCCCTTCTGGGGGGTCTGGACTCCTTGGCGGCTCATGTCTGCCCGGAGGGATCCGAGCATATGCTCGAGAGAGGCGGATTCGGGTTGCCGCGGGCTGCTGCGGTAGTGCTCCTGCCACGCGCGTTTCTCCCGGTAAACGTGGGTTCCGCCTTCGCCGCCTGTACCGCTCACCTAGACAAAATAAAACAAAATAATGTTTCTAATTCACTACCAAAAGCACCGCTATACAAACAGTGTTTTGTTTTGATAGAAAAGCAGAAACGAGCTAAACACGCCAAGTCTTTGCATCTTCAACTCCGACTAGCCTAAGTCGAAGCGGGAGATCGCAAAATTCAAGACGTACAGCTGAAAACCGTTCGGCGGTGTTGACCTGGAGTGAATGCGGGCCGAGTGAAATGTTTGACTATGTACTCTAATATTATAAGCTCGCGGCCCCACCACGCCTGTGATGTAACGCTCGAACTATCTTTAGCTATGAGGAGCAACGGGTGCGAGCGAGACCACACCACTGCTGGAGACGCTTCGCAGCTGGAAATAGCCGTCGACCAAGAAAGGAGAGTTGTAAATATTTTAATAAACGGAAGAGTGTAGTGCAGTGTGCCGAAGTCGGGGTCGCCGTGACTGTAACGACCAGATATCGGACCATAGGACGCGTGACTCATCTAACATTCGCTTATGTTACGATACTACGAATAGTCGTAAAACTTTAAGAAAATATCTAGTTAATAAACGCGAAAGTTTATTCAGTAGGCTCATGAATGAGAATCCGGTTAAAATGGGTCGCGGAATGTAAACAAGTTAATAAAAGTGTTTCTTGTGATAGTGACGCGGTAAATTGGCAAGTTGCGTGCCCTTGACTGCTAGATGTGCGTTGTGCCTGTCAGACAACCTTGCAGCTGTAAACAAACCACCAGCTGTAATGCATGTCACTCAAATACACTTTCATCTGTCCAAATGGACTTCTTAAAGACTTCCATCCTGCCTTGTACATCTGCTCAAAGGTTGCGGCCTAGATTTCGTAAAAGCAAGCTTCTGTGAAACGGTTAAGGAAAATAAACAATGCTTGATTTGTTTATTTAATAATAGACTAAAGACGACCTCAATTAAGGTTAAAGTAAATTATTAAGAGCGGATCAAGGAAAGTTAACCCCGAAAACTATTAGGTAAAAGACTCGGGCATTGATAATAATATTTATCTACACTCGTCTCATAATGTTCGAATTATGAATTCGAAAACAGATGCATAATGACCTACTTTATGCATTCTGCCTATAAAAACTAGGGTTTTCTATAAATTACAGAAACGTAATGACTTAATGAGAAAACTCTTAATACGATAAAGTTGAGAAATGAAACGAAGTTTTTTTTTGCCAATACTCAAATCGCTATCTTCCGCCTCACCTGACAGTTGTTGCTGTACGGAAATTTTTCGGATGTTGTTCAGTCGTTTTAATAGGTTTTTGTTCTATTGTTGTTGAGATGTTGTTCAGATGTTGTTCAGTTGTTGTTCAGATGTTATTCCGATGTTGTTCAGTTGTTTTTTTAGTTGTTGTTCAGTGTTGTTCAGTTGTTTAGTTATTTGCTGTTGAGACTCGACATCTAAACAACTGTTAGTAAAGAATCTTCAAAAATTCATATCAAGCCATATTACGTTCTCGTATTGAATTTGACCATGTATCGGGCCTTGCAATCGCCGGTGCGGACGTTTGGAAAAGTGTTCAACTGAGTTAATTTTTTAGAGTGTAGATAAAATAGTGTATGCAACTGCATATAATTAGGCATTAGAATGCTCGTGTCAATCTATTATCACACTCGGCTACGCCTCGTGTGATAAACAGACACTCGCATTCTAATGACCCCCATTATATGACAGTTGCATAAACTACTATAATATTGTTGAATGATTCTGCCGTTTTAGGCCGTTTATCGGACTGTCAAACGACCCGACAAACTAGGTGGTAAACTGTTGATACAGATTCAAAGTTCACGTACCTTGAAGTCAGAGAGGCTCGCCATCAAATCATCTAGTTCCTTGGTAGCGCTAGAGGCGTGATGGTGGTACCGCGGTGGCGGCGTGGTGGTCATGATCCTGCTGGGCGGCTGCTGCTGGGCTGGCTCCACCACCGTCTCCTGCACGGTGACGGTGACCTGCTTCGTGCCAGGTCGGGGTAGGGAGCCCGTTGATGGTGGGACTGGCGATACTGAGGCACGGCTGGTGATAAAATAAAATTTAATACATTTTGTGCGAAAGAAAACCAATTTTTTTGTCAGGTTTTAGACGAAGAAGCTAGGTTTTCTTTCTGTGCAGTAAGTGGCCTGCGACTAGGATAAAGTATTCTACAGCCAATTATCAACTACAGATACTTTTCAATGTTAACAAGTTATCACAGAATGTTGACGTAACAATCAATAAAAGTTCTTTAATTAAATTACCCTACAGAACAAAACGAATCATTTGTTAGCCCAGATGACCAATTAGTTGCAATTGGTGCATGAAATTGGCGATACCCAAAATGATTCGACGCAGCCAAAACTCATATTTTTCACATTTAATTATTTAATGCCATCTTAGATTACCCTTCCTGGCAATTCGGACTTCCTAAACAAGTTTTGGACGTTGCTCTATGATATCAATTTGCTGTCGCTGTATTAATCTCTGTACGTCTATTACGAATGTGTTCCAGTAAATAAAGGCGCTGATAAATCTGCATGATAAGTACAACAGGTGGTGGAGTGAGCGACGAAGCTAATTGAAATTATGAGACAATTATATCACGAGCCGAGTGTCGGACGTAGTTGTATGAAACCCTGAATTTGCAAGTGATAAAGTACTGTCTAGTTCATTATGTTCAAGGGTCCAAGCGAGTAACTCCATTTAGTACTATAGTTAGTTAAGTTTATGGTGTTTTACAACTTAGAGGCCAAAAAGTTTATAGATAACATACGAAAAAGAAGTAAACAACAAATAAAAATAAAAAGCAACGACGGTATTTCCGTAGTTAATTCTACAGCAGTTACATCTGCGCACGAGTCTCACTACTCTGCCAAAAACTATAATAAATACAATGTTCTCATGACTACAATACTACACAGTGTAGTGGTATAAAGTAAGTATCAAGTTTTGATATGGATTTAGTTTCTATGCCATGTTTTTTGTTGTTTGTAGACCTATGTTTTTTGCAGACCTATCGTTGGCTAGACAGTAGATACTCGAAAGTTACCGGATTAAGGTAGAGGCAGATGATTTCTTATAGATACGTCTCATATAATCAATTTCAATACTTCTACCAAAGTTTTCAGTGGAAATAACAAAAGTTTCTTAAACAAATTCGTCCCTTCGTTCATTATTTAATGTAATTTTGAACTATTTTAGTCACGTATACCGTCAATATCATATCAACGAAAACATTAAAATTGGCTGCATCGTAAAACTATCGTCGCACGCAAATAAAAATTTAAAAATCTGACGTAATAACTACCATTAATAGACATTAGACCGATATTATAGTGCCACAATTTTAACACCTAGTGACTTTATTACACCATCAAGAATATTTATTGAGAATTTCAAAGAAAACGGCCTCGCCCTTGCAAGGGCGATTCAGTATGTTTAAACTAGAGTTTTGCAGAAAGTAACCACCCGATTAGTTAAAAGATGACAGTTACAATTAAATTGTTCTCTTTTTCCCATTTTTTCCATACTATATGTTTTGATTTCTACCCTCCTTTCCACTTAACTAAATTTACTTGTTCGTTTTGCTGTTTGTGTTGTCCCTACACACTTTGTTATTTTGTTTTAGGTTCCTGTTCGTTCCAGTCCCAACAAATACAAAATTTTCTACCGAACAATCTCCTGCGTGTTAAGTTTACGGTCATTGGCGAAATACGTCTCAAATTAAGAGATGTAAAGTCATAAAGAAATAAAATGAAACAGCCAACGGAGTAGCTTGGTTGCACTTCAGTGTTATGTAGCATGATAGAACTTTGAATAAGTTCAAGGTCAGGTCACACCGCCTTAATTAGGACTAGTCACCCACCCAGCGGTTTCAATCGTTTAAAGGAACAAATCTTTTCGCGATAAAAGGATCTAAAACTCTGCCTCTTGGATCACTCTATAAAAAAAAAAAAACTTTGCAAAATCCGTTGCGTAGTTTTTAAGATCTAAGCAGACAAAGGGACACGGTGAGCGACTTCATTTTATACTATGTAGGCAATAGTCTAGTTCATCGAGCCAAGACGAAGAAAGTTTTAATAAATCATAGTTATTATACTTAATTTCTTTTGTAGATTTTCATCGACAACGGTGCCCTAAAAATCGGTCAAAATAACTTTAAAAATATGGGACAGCGGAAACCATTCATCAACAACACTATCAGCGATAGAAGGACAAACTGATGTGTTTTTTAGTTTTTAAAGTCTCTCAATAATTTTTAGTGAAGTGTCATGTTGCCAATTTAAAGTGTGACAAGGAGTTTTTAATCATGTTGTTTCTGGCATTCACTGTGTCGCATTTATCATTGCAAAATACTTGTAAAAAGCATTCGAGAGAGTTGCAAATGATTCGTGGAGGCAGTCACTTGGATTAAGAGTAATTGTGCAGTAAATAGGCCACGCAGAACTGCAAAGAGTATGTTACAGTGTAAATAAAGATATGTAAGTATGATAAAATAGAAAATGTGAGCAGTAGTTATTAAATTGGGTTACATGGGGTCAAATTTTACTAGTGACAGATAGCGCAATCTCAAGACGGGCTGGTGGATAAGGAACAACTTTCCCCAAGAAACATAGGTTGAAATATGAGGAAAGTATTTTAAGTAGTAATTTTATTTTAAGTTTTCATACTAACTCAAATCAGCTGATCGGCAATTTGGTATGGTAGGTCCATTTTTTTTCCCAGTTTTGACCTATGTTCCTTGGAGAAAGTTGTTTCTTATCACTAGCCCATCTTGAATTTTCACTATTGGTCACCAGTAAAATTTTACCCTATATTAATGGTTTGCTTCCTTCTTCTCCTTTATCGATACGAATCCTTTAGCGATACGATTTATCTAACTATATATATATTTTGAATTAAATTCAAGGCTGTTTCGTATGGCACACAGAAAACATCTGAAGTTTAAAAAACAGGCCATACAAGAGATACAAAGTTTTTTTTGAGGAACATCCTATTCTTCCACCCAGCATGGTCACCATAGTCATAGGCGATTATAACAACAAAACCGATGTATCGTGACGCGGCGTCTATTCCCGTCGCGCCAGAAATACGCCATTTCACACGGCCCTGGCTACCCGCGAGCCCACGACTGAACCACCGTCATGGACCACCGGGAACAGACCTTTGCCGGCGCCAAGAGCGACCAGCGTCATGATAGAAGACTGGTTACGAGCCCATGGCGCCAATGTCAGAACAACGAGCTACAGGGAAAAGAAGTAAATTAAAATGCATGCTGGCTCTAATATCAGCTCGTTTTAAACTATGTTTGATCTGTCGCGATAATAATGCAAAGATTTACAAACATGTGAACACAACAGTTTCAACCAGTCCAGTCAATCAGCAGTATTTGACTGGTTGTTTTACCTGGTTATTATTGGAACTGTTCTTTCTGATCGAAGTTTAATGTTTCTCTCTAGCGACGACCATACACCTACGCAAACACCAGTAAGAAAAGCCTAAATGTAGTAGTGCTGAAAACTGTTTCATTACAAAAAAAATTGTGCAAGCGGTTGTATAAAAAAGAACTGGAAGTACAGTTCAACCTCGTTTCGATGCAAAATAAATAGTATAATTTTGAAAGAAATTGAATTGGTGAAGATCGAAAACTTTTCGTGGGTAGGTTCGGACTCGAAGCACAAAACGAGCGACCACGTGACTAAAATGATCATATTTACCAACTTTACCAGTGTTTTGGCATTAGAAATATAATATTCAAGTACCAATACTAGCAAGTAAAACTAACATTTGACGCATATTTATTTATACTGCTGTAAATAACATTAAAGCTAATATATTTCGGCAGTGGACACAGTAGTAAAATACCGAACAAACTACTTATGATAACTGAGATCTTGACCAGCGGTTTCATATGTACTGATGTCGTCGGTACTGTCAGTGTGATGATTGCTAGTGAAATAATGATGAAGTGAGTACTAAATATGACTAGACGCTTCAATTAGTTCAGCCATGTAACACGACGAACCGTAGAAAGAGAACATCATCTATTTATAATCTTTTTTTACAAAACTTTTACAAATAAATAGAAAGAAAAAGAATCTGTTCTATTAAATTTCGGATTATTGAGAACATAGTTCAATTTGTTGTCTTAATAAAATGATAATGAACAATAACTTCACCTGTGTGTTGTCGTTTTTTAACATAAATTATGTTTTACTCTTATTCTAGTTTCGAATAATTTATGAGGTGTCGACGACTGCTTTCACTCTAGTAATACCGTTAGCAATTCATTATTCAGTAAAACAATTTTCTAGATGTGTCTATTTCATAACGCATTTAGTTCAGTGTTATCTAGATATGAATAGATGGTGTGTGTACCTACTAAATCCTGTGTACACAATGACAAAACTAGTAAGTGATTCATATTAAACGCGTCTCTCACAGTTTACAAGACTACAATTGTTTAGCTCGTGTTGAGATATAGAACTGTGGATTTACCCACTTCTCATATATTTACTTAGTGGCCGTGTGATGCCAGCTTAGAATAGCACTACCCCATATCTTTCCCGGGGATGCCGTAGGAGGCGACTAAAGGACTACATGTTTTCATGTGAACTACAATTTCAGGCGACATTCTGTCATAGTGATACACGATTTTACTTAAACGGCATTCAAATATTTGTCAGACGTGGCGATAGCGACCGCATTTTACGGCTGTTAACGCTCTGTCTACCCTGCAAGGTACAAAGGCGTAATATGTGTACATGTATTTACATATAGATAAACAAAAAAATAGATTATTCGTTACGAAGGTATCAACATTATGAATTATTACAGCACATTATAACGTCCAGAAAGCTATTGTTACAGACCACATAGTGCGGTAGTAACAAAGCCGTTAAACAGTCTGTAAACATTTGAGGTGTTGCCAAAACCATTATTATGGCAGAGTATTACCCTTTTTTGTGGTGCGTTTACGATGTTTTACGTTGAGGTGTTCCTTTTATAAACAAACCAGGAATACTTGACTGTGCGGTGAACCTAAGTACTAATAGGCATAAATATACACAGTTTTTTACGGCTGTTAACGCTCTACCTACCCCGCAACGGCTTGTGTTGATGTACAACTTAGTGCAAAATTGCGTAAACTTACCCATTAGGTATATCTGTGCTGAGCTGGTCAAGTAGCGAGTCCACCGTGGGTCTGGAGGACGCAGGACTAGCGGCGCCATTTGTCCGAGCGTAGCCATCTGCAACAAACATAGTCTATGGTCAGAATATTTCAAATTGAGAACCACAGATATGAACGAAATGGTGTAAAGGTTACTCCTGCGCAAGGCATTAGCGAACTGGCTAGGAAATCGATGAAAACAAAGAACTCATCAGTTTGTTAACACAATTTGAATGTTGGTAAGAACAGTGCTCTATTTTATGAAACTACAGGCTACAAGTCTACAGGTGAAATTCTTCGTACATTGCGTAGCCGGTTTATATTTCTAATATCCTAATGGCTAACCGACTACGCAATGAACAATGAACATCGAATTTTACCTGTATGATTGTAGCCTGTAGTTTGATAATATCGGGCACTGGTTGTTAATTTATGCTAGACTTCTCTTAGTCATGCCATGCTGTGTCTGTATCTCAAGTTTTTCCTAGGCAAACAAAAAGATTGTAAACGCATAGGCAAAAACAATCTACATCTAGCACATGGAACAGCATGATTGTCATAACCTAAGTTTAAATCGACGCTATTCTCTTGACCAATCCAATAAATAAAATGATGATGAAATTTGTTTTGTGGTACAATAAAGTTAATACATACATACATACATACATGATTATTACTTGTAGGTCACATTAGCTTTTACCACCATTGATTATTTTAACTTCGTGACAGATTAAGTTTTCAGTTGTAAATCTTTCCTAGTCTAATAAATGTTATTATTAACATAGTTGCACTTCATCAAGATAGCCTTTACAATAACTAGTGTGCGAGGTGAGACGCATATCACACTGAACTAGCGTAGTTAATTCTGTTGGGACCAATAATTGGGACTGCAGCCAATTTTATTATGGAATCGGCAATGTTTAGGTTATTCTCAGAATGTTTTTTAAGAAGTAGAAAGTACGCTACATCAACATCTCAGAATATTAGGAAGATTTGAGCAAAATTTTAAAACAAAATACGGAAAGATCTTTTTAAAGTTTAAAGGACATTCAATCTAACCCATCTTCTATTGATTTTATCTATTATATCGCCGACACACTTGGCAATATCCTTGTAAAAAGTTTTTCTACGGAGTGCAACTTATTCCATAACTCTTATTCTGTTTATTACAGACACCTAAACATTTTGTTTAAAGTCAAATATAATTTTATCATCACCTCCCTCCATGCCAGCGTTACAAATCACCCGTTAAATATTATTTATCATCATATCTCAAATCACGTTGGTTTCAATGTTGCGTGTATCCGAGGTGAACCTTCGCTATCATCGGCTTCCTTCAGTCTTCACTAATTAGGACAGCAGCCAAGTGTATCTAATGGGAGTAGGAAAGCAGGTGGGTCGAGGCAAGGTCAAGAGTAGTGGAGATTTACTAGTTCAGTGCCAACATCATAATCTTTCACCTATATTAGTCCAATGGATAGCATGTAAAAAATACTGAAAATAGCCCATGGCAATTTCCCCAGCCTTTGATAGTACAAGGCGCTGAGAACGATCTTCAGTTAGGGTCGGATTATAATAATTTGATTTAATATTATTATATCACTATAGTGAGTTGGCCGTTTCTCGCGAAATTAAAATGACATGTTTGCAATTAAATATACGAACGAAATGAGTATATCAATATATGATACGCAGTATAATTCGTTGCAAAAAAATCCTTGTATTTTCGCGACAAACGTCCTCGCCGAGCCATTCAATATAATTCGACCTTTTTAGCCACATCCAGAATTTACCTGCCATTCTGAGAAGATCAACGCTCGACCTGACTACGTTTTCCTACACGAGGCTTCCACTCAAGAACTCGTTAAAATAAAACTGCAAAAATATGCTACATCAGCTTCTTTTTGTGTGGGACACCGAGTTGACGATGCACCCTGGTGTCTTATTTATGGGGAGAACTTATTTTCTGTTGTTCTTAACTGTAGGCCACGGTTATTACCTCAATGTAAGTTTAGAATAAAAACAAGCTTTGCAAGTAAAGTAGTCTAATATTGTCTAGAACATCTGGATGATGTAAATGAAGTCTAAAAGAAAGTAAAACATACTGACGTCATACAACATGTGTGGTGCGGCGTACGAATAATGGCGCAGCCGCAGACGCACATACGAAGGTCAAGAGCACGCGCTAGTAGAATAGAAATACTCAAGTTAAAAACATTCGCTCAAACTTTTCTGGTGAATGACAACACGCACTTGTTCATATTTTAAGATGATCTTGTGGCTGGCACTTATTTGTTAAGTAACTATTTTCCGTAAGGTACCGTTTCATCTATCTGATAGACGACAGATAGATATTTATTAATGTCTAATTTGTATATATCATTGTTTATTATCCTCATAGGGAAATTCACAAAGCAAACGTGTCATATTCTTACAATAGTATGTTTACGAAGATCATAATGAAATATGATAAACTAGCGTCCCGCCCAGCGGTTTCACCAGCTGCTAACCGTTTTCCCACGGGAAAAAGTCCTTTTCCCGGCATGAATAATATACATAAAAACTTTCCCCTTGAATCACTCTATCTACATAAGAAAACCGCGTAAAAATCCGGGAAAAAGATCTTTTTCCGGCATTAATTTTTCATAAAAAACTTTCCCCATGTATAAATCTAATTACCAAAAAAAAACCGCATCAAAATCCACTGCGTACTTTTAAAGTTCTAAGCACACATAGGGATAAAGGGACACGGGAAGCGAAGCATTTTATATTATTTAGTGATGGCAGGGTTTCTGCGTTTATTGAATCGATTGTCAGAAGCAAAAATATTTTCATTGGTAAACGCCACTACGACGTTTAACTTGTAATGTTCAGCTATATGAAGTGAAAACTGTTGCTACGAACAAGACAAAATAAAAATCGACCTTCCAGAAAGTAAAGGATCTTGTCAAGATTATCCCGAAATAGCATCAATATTATATATCTAAAGGGGCAGTTCCAAAAGCTTTCACATGATATATGATCTATAAACAGACTAAGGTGACCTCTTTCGACACCTGTCGCCCGTCTCAATGGCGTAGAGGACAAATCGATAAAGTTGTCGCCAAGCCGTAGAAGAAACAAAAACTAAATCCCGAGATCATCATTAGACAAGCTAAACAAAGGATTTTACTAGCCGCTAATAGCTTGTTGTATTATTAAAGATAGAATTGTGAGTAGTGTTGCCGCTCGATAGTGGACTGTCGATAGACAATCGATTGTTCATACTATCGTTCAACTACCGATTATAAAACGATACCTAGTATCAATATTATCGATAGTTTTTAAATCATAGGGCACGCACGATACAATCGATAGTACCTTTTGCTTTTTGTCGATAGTATTGCTACAATTCGAACTATCGATAGTATCGATTGGCCTATCGATTGTATAGGGTTCTTTTTTATGAAAACTATCGACAGTTCGGCAACACGTGAGTATGATATGATAACTTAACCAAACCAAATCGATCAGACTAAAACATGAAGCTGTGCAGATGCTATCCAAAGGTTACCTAGCTATAAAATTGAGTTGGCTTTATGTGATTTATCTATTCAAAATGCGATAAGTAAACTGTTTCTTTCATACGTTCATACACATATCACGCCTTTATCCCTTGCGGGGTAGGCAGGTCGTTAACGGCCGTAAAATACGTATATCCACGTCTGAAAAATATTTGAGGGCCGTTTCAGAAAAATCGTGTATCACTATAGTGACAGTTTGTCAGCCTGTCGCCTAAAATTGTAAAGACTGGAGTCCCTTAGTCGCCTCTTACGACACCCACGGGAAATATAATATAAATAGTAGAACCGACGGACGGTGGAGTAAGCGGGTTCTCGAGTGGAGGCCACGCCTCGGCGCGCGTAGTGTTGGCCGACCTCCGGCCAGATGGACAGATGACTTAAAGAAGGCGGCTGGTAGCGACAGGATGGCGAAAACGAGAGATCGTGCCCTATGGCGTACCCTGGGGGAGGCCAAGTCAAGCAGTGGACTGCAATAGGCTGAGGTATGTATGTATGAACAAATAATATCAAAAAGCACGTGGATCATATATTTGATAGTTATATCAGCATTTTGAATAGAAGCGGTGAATAAATATATGGCTTACATCCGAAACGTATTAATTGATGTAATTTATGTTGCAATGGTCCATTACTTGCCAAGATAGGGATAATCTATTTTTATACTATTGGGAAGATTACTAGACACGCTTTTATGGCTAGCATGATATACGTATGAGCAATATAGGGATTCGGGTAATTGTAAATTGTGAATACAAAAATATTGCAAATAAAATGGGACGCAGAGTAAGGTTATGTCGCTGTAGTCTAAATATATGATTTAGCATAAACTTAGTAGGTCTGTTGAATAATATAGGGTGCAATTTTACTAGTGACCGATAGCGGAAACTCAAGAGTGGCTGGTGATAAGGAAAAACTTTCCCCAAGGAACATACGTTGAAAAATAATAATAATATTTTGAGATTCCTAACTCAAACCAGCTGCAATTTTGTATGGGAGGTCCAATAATTTTTTGTATTTATCTCTATGTTCCTTGGGAAAAGTTGTTCCTTATCACCTGCCCGTCTTGACTTTTCGCTATCGTTCACTAGTAAATTTTCACCTTATATTATGGCCAATATGTTTAAATTTGTGGTCACCAGCAAGAAAACTCATAGACGCCCAAAGTATATTCATCATTGGATCAAAAAATTAACACGAGCGGGATTTAAATTCTGGGATCGGAAATGAGCATTGCGAAAACTCTACTCAGTGGATGTGACGGCTGATGTGATGTGGCGCAGTGGTAGTGCGACCGAAAGCGGCGCAACGGTTCCGGGTTCGATTCCCGGTGGGGACTCACAAAGTTGATATTATTGTTTTGTGAATTCGTTCCTAGTCTGGTTAGGACATTGCAGGCTGAACCATCTGATAGTCCGTAAGAAAGATGGTTCTGTGCTTCTAAGGGCACGTTAAGCCGTCGGTCCCAGTTGCTGTCTATGATTACTTTCGTTACACAACCATGTCAGAGGCCTACTAGTAGTAGTAATAGTAGGCGGTTGAAAAACTCTGACACCAGGGTTTATCAAGGCGTTCGTCGACTCGGTGTCCCAGAAGAAAAGAAGAAATGGATGATAGGTATTAAAACTGGTGATCTAAGTTCAAAAACAATTTAAATTTCCTTAACTATAGATGTCACTTACCACTTCTATCAAATGATTTATCCGCGTAGTTGCCATATCGCGCGTTGCTCAGGTCGTCGAGTAGGGTGTCCAACTCTGACAGGTTCCCCCTTCCCCCTGTCGTCCGGCCGTAGCCAGCTGACTGTCCTGTGTTGTAGCTGGGCGTGTGGCCACCGTAGCCGGTGTGGCTGTTGCTGTATTTTACTGGGATAACCTTCTCATTCAACGAGCTTGTGTTCTGGTATGTGGGCTGTGGACAAAAGAAAAAAGGTTTCGTCAGAGAGTAACTTCTATCAGATTTCTAACAAGCAGACGAAATGTAGAGGGACTGTACCAAATAAATAACAGGAAAGTTACGTAAACCTACGTCATGAGATTTCTAATACACCACAATCCTATAGGTGCTGTGCGATGCCGTGCTAGAATAGCATCACCCCATTTCTTTCCCGTGGGAATCGTAAGAGGCGACTAAGGGACTCGAGGGTGTGTATTACTGCAATACACACCGTATTGCAATTTTAGGCGATGGGCTGACAACCTGTCACTATGGCGATACACAATTTTCCGAATGACTCTCAAATATTTGTCAAACGTGGCGTAAATGTCCGTTTTTGCGACCGTTCACGCTCCGCCTACCCCGCAAGGGATAATAGGCGTGATATGTGTATGTGTGATTTCTCTAGAAGTTTTTTTTATTCTAGCAAAAGTCATTATTGATTATAACATTGTATTTAGGTAGTTTATTAATTGACCCGTCAAGTGGTTCAAATCGGATCGAATGTCAAACCCAAAACCCAAAAAAATGCTTGTGTGCGCTACGGATACACTATAATAAATTTTTTATGTATTTTTTTTTCAATTACAAGGGAAATAGAGCAGCCTTGAATGCAGCTGGTATTGTTCTCAATAGTTCAATAATGTATGTTAAAAAGCAAAAAATTATTAATGACTATGTTGCACGTGTCCGATCGCACATCAATAATAATAATATATAAGTGGGATATACAAAGGGACAGGGACAGGGAAAGGGAGGGAGTGGGTAAAGGACCTTTAATAGGGGCAAATATTTTACTAGGCGTAGTTTTTAATACCTATGAAACTGAACAACTTTCCCGATGAAGAATAGGTCGTAGCATTTTAAGGAAATTAGAGCTCCCATACCTCTGTCGTTGCTTGTACATTTTGTAAGGATCGTCCAACATTTTGAAATGTTTCGGCTAATTTCAAAAATGCGTCATGTGAAAATATTTCTTGTTTTATAAATATTGTGCAAAAATAATTACTTTTTTTAGATGGATGCATTTAAATTTTTCACATATGTTATAAAGAAATTAGAATAAAGCAAATAGAATGAGTAGATAATAATCTGCTACGGCGTAGCATGCGTAGCAGTTTCCGGGGTACATGCTACGATGCGGCTACATTTGATGATGATGATGATGCTGCCAACACCCTTGAAAAAAAGGGTTTTAAATAATAATATTAGGCCGGCCTTATGTACGATGTGCAATATAGTATTAAAATAAGTAAATGAGTTAAGAAAAATAGACGACTTGAATAGAACTGAAGAAGATGGAAACTATAATATAATTCACTCGAAAGTACCTACGAATTTGTTTAAACCACCCATATTTCCATCAACATGTCGCTATAATAGATCGTAACACGAGAAGAAACTAACAATAAAACCACGACCTTGTAGATTTAAGGAAACAACGTATTTGGCACAGAACATGATAATATAAATAATTGTTAACATGCTCCTCTCTCCAGACTGTCGTAAATGTAGATCATAAATCATATATTAGAATAATATTATGAAGATGCTTATTAAATTTATTAACATATATCATAGCTACTGTAAATGGTTGAAAACTTAAAAGGTTTAAGTACTCAGGAGTTAAGCTACCCAACCTGCTCTGGAATGTAAAAAAAATCCAGGGGTTAATCAGCCCATGAAATTGAACAATTTTCAACCAGGAACATAGATCGAAATATTAAAAAAATGTTTCTTCCAAAAATAAACGACTCAGTTGGCTAACAGATTTTGTACAGTATTGCTATTTAAAAAAATACGATCAAGTTGTATAAGGTCACACAGAATCAACAGTAAACTACAAAATAATAATATCGGTCCTTTTGTGATCTCGTGTGATAAAGTCATCATCATCAAAACTTTCAGTCATCAGTCCTTTTCTTTCCCGTGGACTCAAGGATTACATGTGTATTACAATTTTAGGCGATAGGTTCTCACCTGTCACTAAAGCGATACACAATTATCTGAATGACCGATAATGTTTGTCAGATGTTGTGTTAATACACACACATTTTACGGCCGTTTACGCTCTGGCTAACCCGTAAGAAGGGATACATACATATATCACGCCTTTGTCTCTTGCGGGGTAGGCAGAGCGTAAACGGCTGCAAACAACGGACATTTACGCCACGTCTGACAAACATTCGAGGGTCATTCGTAAAACTGTGTATCGCCATAGTGACAGGATGTCAGCACATCGCCTAAAATTGCAATACCCACCCTCGAGTCCCCTCGTCGCCTTTTACGACACCCACAGCATTTTGTAAGAAGGGATATAGGCGTTAAATATGTATGTATGTATTCATTTTCACTTGTGAAGAAGTTTAGGATATCAAAGCAGTACTTGTTTTGCGGATATGCCAAACGGTGGCGACATCTGTGTCAAAATCATATTTCCTTGGAGAGCTTCCAACTAGCGAACCGTAGAAATCGACCGCTTTATGAAGTCTTTCTTAACGATATCATGAACCGAAACTAGATGGCGTTCTGGTTAATATGTCCTTTACTACCAATAATTAATTTTACAAAAAGCTTATTCTTCCGATGTGGAATATCCTCCTTTATAATAAAAAATATTCACATCGGGAGAAAAAGCTTTATATCGAGTTGTTTGGTAGTAAGTAATAGATGGTTTTGTACCTATTCACACGGCCATCCCGGTGCACCCCGTTTTACGGCACCCGTCTTCAAAGTCGTAAAGAACGAAGTTACTGACAGTCACAACGAATTATTATGCTGTTGCATGCGGTCGATTTCCTGCTCCAACAAACTCAATCAACGACACATTATGTGCACTAGAATTTAATTTGAAATTTTAATTTCGATACTTATCAACAATAGTTATCATACTTTTCGACAATAGTTATTTGTGCAACATTTATTTTTACTGCGAGTGCCAATTTGAATCCCGAGTTAGCGAATGATACTAAAATTGCTACGAGTGATTCAAAACTAGTATAGTGTAGTATTCCTCAGCTCAGAGAGGGAGTCAAAAGCACGAGTTGTAGGTAAATGAATTTGGTCTCGTGTGGTACACACAACTTTTTACTTCTACCAGTGAGAAAATTCTACCAATGTCATGTTTGGGAAATTGGCGGTACATCTTGAATACTTCAGGAAAATCAATATTCTCACCAAAATAATTTTTTGACAGTGTATTCAGAAACATTTTTGCCCACTGCATTTACGCGGTAAAACTGTTATTTGAGATAAAAAAGAGCCTTATTTATTTACTTAACGAGACGAAAACTCTACTTTCAGATTAGACGTCATTTAAATACAATTAAGTAGTTTGGTAGAAGGTATATATTGAAAAAAGCTTTTAAAACTTATGTAAAAGATGGCACAGTAAGACGCATTGTTACATAACTAACACAAATACCTAGTTTCGTTGGAAACAACACAAATATATCTCACATGCAGACAAAACAAACAGCTGTCCGAGGCATCCTGTGCAATAATTTATGAGATAACTCTTTTAGTCTTCGGAACAAGTCGTTACAAAATACAAATGTTTTGCTTCCTAAGATAATAAAACAAACTATTTGGGTTAAGTAATTATTCTACATCCGAAGTATTATTTCTTTAAGTTTCGCTATCCCTCGTTAGACAGAAATTTTCCTAATAAGCGATACTAAAACTTGCGGAAGAGATAGAGATAAGAAACAACTTTCGCAAACCAATATGGAAAGAAATATTATCCCTTGTTCCAAAAAGTCAGTCAGCGTTGAGTTCAATGGACGATCAAAATATACAACGGGTGAAATTTAACTAAAACTAAAAACAAAGGACGGCCTGGTGATTAGGAACTACTTTCCTCAAGGAACAAGGTCGAAATATGACAAAAATGTATCGAGCTTCCAAAGTAATCAGCTGATCGGCAATTTTGTATGGAAAGTCCAATTATTTTCATTTTTCATTGTTCCTTGGGGATAGTTGTTCCTTATCACCAGCCTTGAGTATTTGCTATCGGTCACTAGTAAAATTTCATCCTATATATTCAATCTTTGTCATATGTTTCATGCATAAAGCTGTTCCTTATAACACGTTCCTCCACAGTTCCAGTATTTAAAACTTTAGCGTAACTACGAAACGCAAAAGGTGAGTAACGGCGCTTATCCTTTGAAGCACTTACTGATCTCGTTCTAGCTTACTCACAGGATATCCAAGTTTAGAAGATTATTCAAGCAAGTAGGTATGTTTTCGTTCTTAGATCAATTCGTAACAAAAACAACGTGCAGGCAGAAGTATTAAAACTCTGACTGACTAATCTGCTATGAATAAGTAACTATAATAAAGACGGCATTATAATTTTAGCATGTGAAATATAACGAACATGCGAATTACTACACCTATCCCATCTAGTCCTTCTGTCTTCTATCAGTTGTTTCGCTTAGCATGAACCTGATTTTCAGACTCAGCTCATTTCTTTTCTAGGGCAAGAGTGATATGATAGGTAATCAATCAGCTGTCGCATCAACGATGCACAAAATATAAATGAGCCTCAGCATTTATCCATGGCCTAATAACATGGCCAATTTTATTAGGCTGTTGATATTCTGCCTACACCGCAACAAAAGGCGTGATTTTAAGCTTCAATATCTAGTATAGTCAAGATCAGGCTGGGTTAGACTATTTGGACTTTGGACCGTTCTTATGCCATGCCGCGCGCATACGCGTTGGCAGTTTAAGTGTCTAACCGCACGTGAGCTTGACTGTACCTAGTTATCCAAATTGATCATGACATGAGTGATGAACCGCACAAGTACGCTGTGGTTTATATGGAGCTTGTTTGCATAGCCATTGATAAAGTATGACGCGCTAAGCCCTAAATTGTGTGCATAGAGTGACGGTTCATAACTATTAGACCGGGTCTATCGCGATAGTATTTAGGTAAATATTAGTAATTTACCTGTGTCCCGACGTTTCAACACAGTTTCATGTATTGTGGTCGCGGGTTGACTGACGTCCCAGCGAGTACCATACTATAGCACGGAAAAAACTTTGAATCCTTTATTTATAAATCAACTACAGGCCAACCGTAGGTCAACCTCAAAACACCTACAATGCCAACATTTAAGTTCATTGTTTTTTCAAGATAAGACAGGAAAGATTCACAAATAAGGTTGCAATTGCGGCAATGAGGCCGTAGAAGGGAAAAGGTCTGAACTTGAAATCCACGGCCTGACATCCATAAAAATGTGTATCCTTACGATTTGAATATAACTTAGGAGTCATAATGCAATATTCTACCATATAGGTAGAGAAACAGGTCATGATGCAGTATACAGACTGACACGTAATGACTAATGAAGCTTTTTAAATACGCGTTGTTAGATGGTAATGTGTTGTATTTAAAAGTAATATTTTTAAACGCCTTCAAAAAAAGTAGGAGGTTCTCAATTGGCCGTGTTTTTTTTAATAGTTTTTAGGAAAACTAATCATTTGCCGTATGATGCCGGCTTAGAATAGTATCACCCCATATCTCCGCGTGGGTGTCGTAAAAATGGACTTTGAGACGTATACAGGGAATGGGCAGCAGCGTTCCGCGTTGTAAAAGCAATATCTTGCACTGCGCTCGCCTATCCGCCTGCAAAGCGTGGTGAGTATGGCAATATCCTCCTAATAGAGAGAAGCTCATGTCCAGCAGTGTACTGCTGTGGCTGTTTTAGTAGTAATGCTGGGTATATCTTTGTAGGTAGGTACACCAGGTAGGTAAGTAGAGAGTCTTAACATTTGTGAGGGAGTGGAAACAGAGCAGGATTCATTAAAAAATTAAAAACTGTCGCAATTATAAGCGCCAGAAGTTACATGTATAGTAAAAGTAAAAGCGTCATCAAATCATTACCAATAACGTCAAAGAGGAAAACCGCATTTTATTCTGGTGAAAATACGCCACTTAATCATACAAAGCATCATCGGATTTTTACGTCGACCTTTAATATTTGAAATGCTTCTTACTAAAGGCTGAACAGATGTGCAAAATTTGAGAAGAGTATTTTATTTGTCTACGCATATTCCAATAACAAGATTTGGCCTAATCTAATCATTGTGAAATTTCTGGATTGTTTTCAAAGTATCCTCATTGTATAACTTTTTAAGCACTCGCGATCACTTTCACTCATTTTAAGTATTAGACCGGGTCTATCGCGATAGTATTTCGGTAAATATTAGTAATTTACCTGTGTCCCGACGTTTCAATACAGTTTCATGTATTGTGGTCGCGGGTTGATCATCACGTCACCCGCCGCCTGGATGACAACTCGCTGGGACGTCAGTCAACCCGCGACCACAATACATGAAACTGTATTGAAACGTCGGGACACAGGTAAATTACTAATATTTACCTAAATACTATCGCGATAGACCCGGTCTTATACTTAAAATGAGTATCCTCATTGTGATACCAATTGACATATAAATAAACCATACGTAAATCAAACTCGATCCAGAAACATTGTGGGTGGAGGAAACAAAGGATTTAAGCTCCAAAGGAGATATAAATTGTATCAATGTTAGTAATAAGGATGTGCAGTTCATGCAGCAAGCACAATGAGGACGAAAGAAAGAAGAATTGACTGACTGAGAATGACGCATTCTTGAATGTCTAGCCAAGAATTTATTTATTTATTTTATTTATTTATTTATTTATTATTATGTTTAAAAATTACAAAAATGAGGTCATAACAGGTTGGAACCCAAATCGACGTCACTTATAATAAAATAATATCATTCACACATAACACAGTAGGTATTCAACAATTCTATGTCCTTAATAAAACGTAAATTCTTCATGTCATTATCATTAAATTAAATATCTCATCAAAATGTCAATAATACAAACTTAATAAATTAAAATTTTCAAAATACTTTTCAGTCTACTACAAATGTCAATATGCATAATATATTACAATATTAAAAATAAGTCAACAGCTCAAATAAAAATCTTATGATATAACCTAAACTAATGTCACAAAATAAATTTTAAATTAAAGATCAAAGATTGCATTAATAAAATTATAAATTATTGTAGCTCAAAAAATGTAGAGTCACTTCTGTAAATTCCGCCAGAGAACAATTAAATAAATCAACAGCTTTCCCTATTTCATTTAATAAACGTAGAGCTGTAGTCAATGGAGCATGTCTCAAAAGATTTGTCCTGCATTTAGGTAGTTCAAAGGTTTGATATCTAGGTGCCAATCTAAGGCAGGTATTTGGGACCTTTAAATGAATAGACTCCAGCAGTGCTGGATTGAACAACCTACCCCTGAATACTTTTAAAACGTACGTTACTAGGGCTAAGAATCTCCTATTATCCAACCTGTTGTAACCTACCATTCCCATCACAAATAAGGTCGGGTACATCAGGGGGTAGAAGGGATACACCCCATATTGCCGCCAGTAAGCATATCTTAAAAATTTGTTTTGCAATGTCTCGACCATGTCATTATATTTGGCCTCATGGGGGCACCAAATAACACCACCATACTCTAACCTACTTCGCACCAAGGTATTATATAAAGTTTTTATGGTGTTCATATTGCTGAAGTCTTTTGAATGTCGCAGTACAAACCCCAGAATTTGGAACGATTTTTTACACACCCCAGCAATATGATCTCTGAAGTTGAGATCATCAGTTATTATTATTCCCAAGTCTCGAACCGATTTTACTTTTGCTAACTGGACCCCTTCGATGGTATAATTACTGTGATTTGCTTTTTTGGCACGCGTGCATGTCATGTGGTTGCATTTCGCAATGTTGAACTCGAGTTTGTTGTCGTGACTCCATTTTACCACGTTGTCAATGTCCCGCTGTAATTGTTTGCTTTCTTTTACGCTATTTACTGACATATACAACTTGAGATCATCCGCGAAAAGCAAACACCTGGCATGTTGGACGACTTCCGGCAAGTCGTTTATCATCAATATAAACTGTAAAGGCCCTAAGATGCTGCCTTGACTCACTCCAGAAGGTGTATGGTATGATGTCGAAGTGCTCCCGGCGTACTCTACATATTGCTCTCGACCAGTTAAATAGCTAGCGAAAAAGTAGAGCAGCGCAGGCGTGAAACCGAAAGTAGCTAATTTTTGAAGTAAGATGTCATTGTTTACTAAGTCGAACGCCTTTTTAAAGTCGAAGTAGGTGACATCCATTTGTCCACCCACCCTCATGTCAAGTGCTGTAGCTGCCTCTTGTGTAAAACACATGAGATTACTATGAGTACCTCGACCAGGTCGGAACCCATGTTGGCACTCTGACAGCTTTGCTTCAACCTGAGGATAAATGACCGTGTATAGCATGGATTCAAACACTTTCGCGATGGTTGATAATATAGCTACCGGTCTAAAATTGCACACATCTGAGCCAGAGCCACTCTTTGGTACAGGAGCCACTCTTGATGTTTTCCACACCTCTGGGTATGTGGCTGACGACAGGCACAAGTTGTAGTTGTAAAATTTTCCGATAATAGCGTCTCTATCTCTGACTCTGCCGACGCGAGCTGCATTTCCAAGCTATATACTTTTTCAGAGAGTCGTTCGAGTTGATTTGTTAAGACAATTTTGTGTAGTCCCGGGCAGCTACTGCTGCGAGAAAAACATATTTTATTTATTTCTTTGTTTTCCGATGGACTGTCCGATGAAGAAGACAATGAGTCATCATCTGAATCTACTGAATCGGCGAGGGATTGAAATGAGTTGCCCGTAGGAATATTGACTAATATTATTTCTTCATTTTCTTCAACCGCCGGAGCATCGGTGTCTTGTAGTTGTAGCTGTAGCGGGCCCGATAATGGAGATATCTCGGCCAGTTCTTGTTCACCAGCGACCATGTCCGTTACAATAATTGGAGCTGGCGTACTTGCAGAAGGCCCGTCGTTTGTACCAGGGTAGTGTTGTTTGGTCAGCTGTGCTCCTGCAGTAGGGCGAATAGTTTGTTTCGGGTTTTTGGTACCTTTTTTAGAGTATAAGGTGGGTGTGCTTGTCTTTGCACTACATTGCATACACTTCCAAGCATTTCTCTTATTAAATTCCATTAAAAGGTATCTACTCCTTGAGACATTTGAGCAGTATTTATTAGCAGATTTTGTTTCCACACATAATATTCGTTTGCAAGAGGCACACTGCAAATAATCATTTCTTCTGCACTGTATATTGCATGTGCTACAGATTTGATGTCTGGACGACATCTTGTGGGTGTTTCAGGTACTAAATTAGTTCAACTAGTCGCCGAGAGATGGCAAAATTGCTAGAGGGAGCTTCGATCGCTGTTTTTTGTAGTTCCGCTACTCGACGTCAGATGGCCGAACTGACCGTATC
Organism: Tuta absoluta; assembly: GCA_027580185.1. NCBI lineage: Eukaryota > Metazoa > Arthropoda > Insecta > Lepidoptera > Gelechiidae > Tuta > Tuta absoluta. Next base: position 3,844,420 of record JAQAHW010000003.1, read on the forward strand.
GATGTATGATCAGCTGATTGGTCAGCTGGTTTGTTGTTTACAATTTTGAATAATCAACGATTCATGGAAAAGGGATTTCTCATATTTCTGTATAATAAGGGCTTAATTTTTCACAGTCTACTTAGCAAACCATTTACTGCTTACCGCCTCACAAAAGTCCGTAATGTCCAATGATCTTCACTTCTTTATTTATCATTTTTCGATGTCACTGCCCGTTCGATAAACAATCCAACACAGTTATCACAGTTCAGTTTCAAATCGTCCACAAACGTTTTCAGATGTTAATCACTAGTATCTTTATTCACTAATTCACCAAATGACGAGAGTAAGCTAATTTTAATTTTTTTTGCGAATTTTTTCTACGGAGGTGACTATTACGTGGCAGTGGCGCCCTCTCCAGTTACTAGTACTCATAACGACATGCAAAATGTCCTATTGTGTAATAGGACATTTTGCATGTCGTTATGAAAAAAGACTAAAATGGAGAAACCCTTTATAACACTTAAGAGAGTAACACTGTGTATCTTGAAAATGTAATAATGAAATTTTATGAAAGTTTATTTATTTATTATTATGTTATGTGTTATGTGTATTTTATGAAAGTTGTTGCGACTATAAGTTGAGACAATTTCTAGACTGATAAAAAAATATACATACAATTCGATTCTGCACACTTGCACATAAACCTTTAGAAACCAACATTTCAAAATATTTTTAGAAGTTCTGGAAATATCGTGTGTCGAATTGATAACATCCTTATTAAAAGCCGGTAAAAATCAATTATACCCTAAAAATTAAAAATTAAACTGAAAGGACACTCACCGAACCAGGTTTATTATAATCTGTGCTGAAATTCTTTGAGCCATTTATGGAGCCGTAACCAGTAGACGTTGGTGAACTCAAGCTGCCTCCTGGCGAGCTCAGCCGGCCTGGTGAAGTTCCTCTGCCAAGAGGCGAGCTGGTCCTGCCTGGAGAACTGGTTCTTCCTCCTGGGGAGCCGGTCCTGCCCCCAGGACTACCGACTCTACCACCAGGACTGCCCACCCTCGCGCCAGGGTTGATGGAGTTCTGGAGGTCAGCGAGCAAGGCATCTGGAAAGAACAGATAAACATACGTTAGTCGGTGGTGTTATAACAGGATGTTTATGCTGAAGTCCGTGTTGAAATGGATTATTTATTTTTAAAACTTCGATAGTGTGGATTGAAGTTGTGTAGATTTATTGCAATTTAAAGGAATACCTGTAGTTCCAGTGTTGAAACATGTTTTTTTTTAAACTAGGTAAAAAAACTTTTATCTATCTGCACACATTGCCATAACATAAGTGACAAAACTAAAATTCCTTTAACATTAAGATTTCAATTTCCAGTAATTAAGACAGCTGATGACAATTAAAGTAAATAGTCTGCTGGTTGAGCCAATGACATCATGTTAGCGTGTGTAGCGAAATGGCGATCGTATAATTGGCTGCAATCTTGGCAAATTGGTGTCACATTGCGACTACAACAACGGACATGACTCCTGATACAGATGTTATGGTGACCTTCATTTAAGGTGAGTGTAGTTGTGAACGGCCTCGACATTGACGCCTATTTGCAAAAAATATTTTCTCTTTAAACAAACAATCTATCAGAATGACCGTTGCTCAAGTTTTTAGTATTATCCTAAAGTGAAATTAGAACCTACATACAATGAAATTTTTGCCGTAATTAAAGTTAGGGCAATTAATACCTCAATTGGCCGTTTTTGTCATAACTTTAATTACAGCGAATGTTTCATTGAGTTTTCAGGTTAAAGTTTTACTTAAGGATAATACTAAAAACTTGAGCAACGGACGTTTGTATTACGAGTTTTTTTTTTGTAAGTGGCGGGGCTGTTTACGACTACACTCGCTTTAAGAGGAGTCACTACCTGAAACAGCCATCACCTGCTTACGAATGGTAAATTATACGCATTAGAGAGCGAAATCTTCTTACGATACAAATACAACACGAATAATGAGAATATATTTCATGTCGTTGCCGTGTGATACCGGCTTAGAATAGCATCACCCCATTTATTTTCCCTGGGAGTCGTAAGAAGCGACTATATGGGACTCGAGGGTGGGTCACTATGGCGATACACAATTTTTCGAACGACCTTTAAATATTTGTCAGACCGTGGCGTAAATGTCCGTTTTTTGCGAACGTTTTGCGCTCTGCCTACCATGCAAGGGATTATAGGCGTGATATGTGTATGTATGTATGTAATTCATGTCGATGAAGATATTGCAAAGAGAAGTTCCGTTACTGTTACCACACCCACCCAGAACTGTTGTCGAAAAGATTCCGGGCTTTGAACCGATATGACCTAAATCAAGCCTATATTACGAACGAACTTTATGCTTTAGCGACAATATCATCGATGTAAGGAGTCTTTTATATTCTGTGAGTGTTATACGAAAAGCTTTACACATTTTCATAATATTTCCTACAACGTTTCTTCATTGGCAATATTTATTTATTTAATTTATTTTTGGTTTCTTTGGAAAATTTACAGCTTGAATAATAACAGTAGTTTTGTGTGATATTGTTCAAATTATTTATTCAGGATGTAAATATATTTCCTGCAAATATATTAAAGTGGTCAAACAACCCATAAAATTGAACAACTTTCTCCAAAGAACATAGGTCGAAATATAAAAAACTATTACCTGTCAATCAAATTGACCCGGTCGGCTGAAACATTTTATATGGATGTCCCATTTTTTCATATTTCGACTTATGTTTCATTGATAAAGTTGACCAGTTTCGTGGGCTGGTTGACCCCTTAAAATATTTGCAGGTAATAATTTTTACTATATTTTCTTTTGTGTACATACCTACATATGTAACCAGTGTATTATTCCCAAAGCCGTCCTTGACAAAGAGTTTACCAAAACCAAGTTTGTTTAGGTATTTGGGGTTCGAAAACCCATATTGGTGTTTTCCTGTTTGCTCCTAACATCGATAAAAGATGAATTTCAGAAAAAAATGGTTAAAGCATGTTATAAATTTGCTACTACTTCTTCCTTATCAGTTAGAGACATTAAGAGGCGCTAGAAAAAGATAAGGGAAGACAATGTTATCAGTCTAAGAACAAATCATTCTTCATAAGGTCGACAAGTATTGGCAAAGTAATAAAATTTTATGAGCTCGTCTCGTTGCTTTACACGTACAAACGACTTTAAGCCTTGACAGAAAGTTGACTCTAGGAATCGTGTTGAAACTATTCAATAATGATTTACGGATTCCTCTAACACTTTGAGAGAAAAAAATTACCCAGTCCTTCACAAGCTTCGAACACATCAGAGTACTGAGTCTCCTGCGGCTTCAAATTCGAATGCGTCTTCAAAATCTTTCCATAGAGGTCATCGTTCACCAAATAATGCTGAGACATTTTGGAAATCCAGAATCACAATCACACACAAAAGGGGTTCACACAAAACTGGCAACTTGCATCCACGGCGCGCAGAGAACCGCCATAAAAAGTAAAAAACTGAAAGGCAAAAGGGTTTTCTAAATTTAAATATTGTATCGTTTTGTAGTGCGCGGGCGACTCAGTTATGGACTAATGCGGTACTGATTCACCTCAGTCGGCTCAGGCGGCGCGCAGACCGCAAAAATCGCGCACAGCCTAACACATTGTTCACATAAACATTGGATATTCCCCACCCATGCTAAGTGCAGCTGCTGACAGCGCTGAAAAGCATACTACGTCAGGTTCGCTGTTTAGAATAATGTTCTTGGAGCTAGTAGTATTGTGATAGATGTAGTTAGGTGGTCAGGTACTCATACCTCTATATCCAAATTAGCTAACGCGCAAACTTATTTCGATAAAGATTTACAAATACTTATCTCCTTCTTCTTTTTTCTTTTAGGTAGAACTTTTTATAGATATATTTCTGGATCATCCTCTCGCTGCTCAAAATACAGCGGTACATCGCAGCGCTACAATAGCTGCAATACATCGCTTGAAGGTGTGCAGGCATCAATGAATGTGCTGAGCCTTCGATAATGAAGACTCAACGGACACACGCGACGCGACGCGGCGGCGTCGTCATGCGATGACGCGCTCGCGCCGGAATTTATCTGAGGGCTACATAAACCTACTTACTCACCGTTTAGGTACTAGTACTTCATTAGTACTACTTTAAGACAACAGTGAAGCCTTAACCGTGTGATGCCGACTTAGAATAGCATCACCCCATGAGTGTCGTAAGAGGCGACTAAGGGACTCGAGGGTTAGATGTGTATTATAATTTTAGGTGATGGGCTTACGACCTGTCACGTCACTATAGTGATTAAACACAGTTATCTGATTGACCTTCAAACTTTTGTCAGACGTGGTGTTAATATCCGTTTTAAGGCCGTTAACGCTCTGCCTACCCTATAAGGGATATAGGCGTGATTTATGTATATATGTGAAACTTTATTGAATGTAAAATAGTATACATATTAACGTCATGATCCGTCAATATAAAAACAATAAGTATAACACAATTTTCTTCTTTTTATAACAATATTGTATTAGAATGATAGAAAACAGGCTCGGGCGAGATAAAACAGGCATTGCCTCTAAGGCTTGCCAGGTAAACCACACGGCATGTAACTTTACGCCACCGTCACCACCAGCAAACGACACTTCATTCAAATTGAGTTCAAGATTTTTCAAAAGTAGACAGTAAAACTTAGTCAATTTGCGAGGAAGACGAAATGCGCAATGGGATAGTTGCGTATGTTACGAAAGACCTTTGAGAAAGATACACCCAAACAAATATGTTTTTTGAGAAGTAGATCACTGCGGCCTATACCTGACTATAAGTAAGGATATATAACTAATTAATTTAGGTTCAAGTTTCAGAAACAACTGTTATTTGTTTTGACACGTTTTCAAGTAGTTAATAGCAACTAATTACTGAATTGCTATAAGGAACAACCCGCGACCACAATACATGAAACTGTATTGAAACGTCGGGACACAGGTAAATTACTAATATTTACCTAAATACTATCGCGATAGACCCGGTCTTATACTTAAAATGAGTGAAAGTGATCGCGAGTGCTTGAAAAGTTATATTGCTATAAGGAAATTTCAACAAGGACAATTTAAGAAAGACGACGAAGACGTAGGTGATTCACGAAGTAAAGGACGGCATCAGAAGTAGAAACATACATACATTTATCACGCCTATAATCCCTTGCGGGGTAGGCACAGCGTAAACGGCCGCAAAAACGAACATTTACGCCACATCTGACAAATATTTGAGTGTCATTCGGAAAATTGTATATCACCATAGTGACATGTTGTCAGCCCATCATCGCCTAAATTTGGAATACAGACCCTCGAGTCCCTAAGTCGCCTTTAACGACACCCACGGGAAAGAAATGGGGTGATGCTATTCTAAGCCGGCATCACACAGCATAGCCGGCGTCACACAGCATTAGAAATAGATATATTGGCAATTATAACCTTGCTCATGAAAGTAATGGGAATACTAAACTAGTAAGGTCAACTCAGGTCTGAAATAATGAGTTGACAAAATTAAAATTGTAAATTCCTGAACCAGTATATGACTTTTCGAATAATTCCCACATCTAGACTAGACATTGCAAGTACGTTACGTATGTATGTATCTATGTAGCGTAGGTCTAAGATTATGGTTTATTTATAAACTAACCTCTAGGTTACTGAAGTAGGTCATCGCCAGTTTTCCTTGCGACAGGTTACGGAAAATCATAAATATGCATTTTAGCTCCATGTATATTATTCTAGGAAGCTCACTCAACTATTACTTTGAATACTGCTATATTTACGGTGAAACGAAGTTCATCAGTTTATTTGTTTTCTGAGTCGTTTTTGGAAATAGGTCATGGATGTTGACAGACTATAAACTCGTATATTCTTGGTCTTTTCATAAAAACAATTAAAGTAGTGGTACCTACTTACTATTTTATTGACTACTATTTTAGACTTAGATGTATGGTAATGCTAGCACGAAGTAAGTATCTAAAGATATCAAAAACATATTTATGAAGTTTGCCCATACGGAGTATAGGTAAATATTTTGTCCTATATCGAATCCACGTTACAGTGTGATGCCGGCTTAGAGCCGTGTGATGCCGGCTTAGAATAGCATCACCCCACTTCTTTCTCGTGGGAGTCGTAAGAGGCGAGTCCCTTTCGAGGGTGTGTAATGCAATTTTAGGCGATGGGCTGACAACCTGCCACTATAGCGATACACAATTTTCCGAATGACCCTCAAATATTTGTCAGACGTGGAGTAAATGTCCGTTTTATGCCTACCCTGAAAGCTATTATAGGCGTAATATCGGTCGGTAACTTTATTATATTTATCAATAAACTGCGACCAAAGTCATTGGTTATCCATCAACAAACCGACTTTAGGAGGTGAATTGTGTTGTGCATAACTCCTGATATTTTCAACTGAGCAAATATACTGCATATGCGTGGCTATAATATTTAGATCAGGCGTATCGCGTTACAAACATGATGCGATAGAGGTAAGATCTACGTTCAACAGCACTTGGAGTTACTCAATTTCAGGATGACTTTAAACAAGTTTATCATGTTTACCCCTTAAATAGGTAGGGGAAAGTGGGCAGGTCGGGGACATTAGGGTAAGTCAAGCAAGATATTGATATTAATCCAAGTTTTTAAATTTGTGGTGAAACTACAATCATGAATCGAATAGTTTCTGATGATATTAGGAAGAATCAAAATCTAACCTAGGCGCAAAATCAAATAATAATAAAAGTACACTTTACCCATCTTTTCCCATACTGTGGATAAGATGGGGTACCTCCCGGGGGTAAGCCGGTATTCCTGTCAGCGGACAAGATGGGGTTTAGTTACCATAAAAAAAAACTGTGAGGCCATACGTAGAAGTGTTAAATTTTTCGTCGTTTATCCTGTATAGCCGTAATGTGCAGGATGTATACACAGGATGGCCCGAATACTGATTTTCAAAGACAAAAATTTCAGAACGTAGAACATAAATAGGGGTGATTCGGATACCCCTCAGTATAAGGCATTCAAATTTTGTCTTTGAACGTCACTGTCCGGGCCACTCGGTATATCTGAAATAAAATACTGTGTCCACTTTATTTTTTATGGACGGGACACGCTTAACCCATTTATCAATGAAAAAATAATAATTAAATAACGTTAAAAAACGCAAACCCGATTTATCAATAGATGAAATGGATAAATTACATGTGACCACCTTTAATTTACATATCAATCACAGTCGCGAGTGAAAGAAAATAAAATATAACAAACACATGCCCAAAAACCAATTTCATAGGAAAGTTTCTATTTGTCTTTGTCTCTTTACTGTTCCTCTGTACAATAAATAGTAAATAAATAAAAGTTTCATTAGGTGTCCTGATGGCCTATGTAATTAGTCAATTCCAACTGCGTTTTTTTCCCGGTACCCCGTCTAGGGTCTTTCCCGCTACCACATCATCCCCTAACTAAAATTGCATCTGAAATAATTAGTACAAAACAGAAACAAAACTGATGACATAATTAGTTTTATCTAAAGATCACATTTTCTGTTTTGTTATTATAATTAGCAAAGTTATACAATGTACAAAAGCTAAAGGGTATCAGACTTGCGGTAGGAAGCCGCAGCCAACCGGGTTATCTATCAGTTGACACCACTAACTAGAATACAATAGTGTAGTTACTTGTACTGATTCAGCTGATCAAACATAGGGAATACCTTATTACTGAAGTAGATTTTGTAGGTCAATGCCAAGTGCCATGAAAACGAATATTAATGAGACGGCTCCCAAAATAGTTTTAGTTTCAGTTTCCTATTTTATGTTTTACGTAAGCATATAAACGAGTTTCCGTTCGGTCAAGAACTCTTGTATAAAATAAAATTTCAGATAGAATTTCAACATTGCATATAAAAGTTACTCATCCAACAAAAAAAGAGAAAATAGGGCAATGGATATTGAGTGGTTCTAGTGCCAACAGATTTACTTTCCATTTCGTAACACGCTACAAGTTCCATTAGTTGAATGTTTATCAACAGACAATGACGTCAAGTGCCCACTTGCCACCCCGAGTGCATTAACTAAATCGAACAGATCAACATGAGCTGCCATTGCGCAACCTTTGTTTACGGACGGCCGGCGGCGGTCCCGATCGATCCACACACAAACCGATATAGCACAAGGCCGCAGCTGACTAATTGTTCACTATTTCAAGGGTTGTTGAATACTTACCAATGTATTGGCTGAAGTCGGTAAAGTAACCTCTCCAGTCAGACGACGATCTAAGCTCAGGAGGTACAGCTGGACCTCTCTCGGCACTGTACTTCCGCTCGAGGACGGGGGAGAACGAGACCGACTTGGGGGATGCGGAGCGCGTGCGCACGGACGCCATCCCTCTGCCGTGTATATAAGGAGGTGCTCGTCTAACTAGCGGGCAGTCGTGGCTGCACCGCGGCTGGGAGAAGACTGGTTATTTTCGCGAGCGAGATCGTTTATCTGTGCGGGCGACGCAGGGTGATAGCGCGGTCGCACTGGCGGCCGTCGCGACGCGCTATTCCCGGCAGGTAGACTTCCGCCGCAGTTTCACAATCGCCAAACTTCATTAACCTCTTTACTCCATTAGAAGGGAACGTCTAAAAATATTGTAAAAATGTAGGGTTGACACCTGCACGTTATGTAAGCCGACGTAAGACTCTGCGCGCGTGGGCGGGCGGCGCCCTAACCTCGTACTCACGTGCTCGCCGCGTATTTAAACGTAATGGACAGGTTTGTCGATAGAAAGAACAGAACGGCTTTCTAAATGTATCGGTGAAATCTTGCAAGTAGATAATGCCGCTAAGGTATATATTATGCATGCATTCGGCACACACTGCACACGGTATCACGTTTTTTTTTTTTTTATTTTTTTATTTTTTTTAGTTGTGGACCCTACGATTTTTAGCCCCGGGGCTTTCAATCTACACCTGACTGTATGGTGGGGAGCAGGAGCTCACCCGGAAAAGCTTGTGGTTGTTCAAACAACCAGCTCAATCGCGCCCTTGGGGCGCGATTGGGCTTACGAGTTGTTCTGGGGAGAACGTATTGGACTGAATCTACCCGGCACGTGCCGGTAGTTCCCAAAGTGGGGAGCAAATGAGGGACGGTATCACGTTTTTACCATTGTCATCTACGACTAAGATTTTATCAGTTTCTTACAACCTGTCGGTAACGTAGTATGATTGGATCAATACCCCACGCAGAACATAAATTACGGATAAAATCACCATTAATCTGGAGTAGAGTATTATTACGACCGTTTATTACGTAAACAATAGATGTAATTATAGTGTCAAAGAGCAACGCTTATGATAAACATGAACAATCATTTTGTTTTTTAATTTATTTTATGTTAGCACCTACGTTCGTTTCTTAACTTGGAATAAATCATAATTATTATAACATACCTGATGGTCCAGAATTTGGATTGTTTCATCACGACCAAAGCAAAGAATAAGAATACCAACTGCAAGAATTTACGACTGCCTAAATATGCCTAGGCATAAACCCATCATTTAGATATAAAATAAATCTCGTGTGTTTTATACCACATTGTCTTTGGCGACTGTGGGCAGCGCCCAAACGTGGGCGGGACACTGGCGAAGGTCACAGCAAATAGCTACGATATACTTGGGTATAAACTAAACACTACAGTACACCTGAGCCGAATACATAGGGATTTTGAAAATTAAAACAGAAGATTGAATTGATGCAGTCGACATATAGGTGGCGTTGTTTCAAAAGCCGTACTTACTTATTCGTATTTACTAAGTACAAATATTATCATCAGAAGATTTGCGTTAATTTATTTGGATTTTACTTAGGCAAGTCATGAATTAATTTTAATTGTAAAATGACAAAATTTTATAGTCGAACTTCATATATAAACTTCAAAAGGACTGGAGTAGTATTGGCTAACAATTTCGGTAGCTCAGTTAGATAATTTTGCCAATTTTGGTACTTGTTTAGCCAATTACGGTTCTGCAGCATTTTCAATTAGATAATTAGCAGTTTTATGAGTTGATTGAAATGACATTTGCCAACGTACTGCTGCGCTGCTAGATTATTATTTCCATTTAGAGTTACTATTAAGTATTTACGTATATTTAATAGCTACAGAAACTTACTAAGTCCGAACCGGCCTAAATAAATGTATTATATGGTAAAGCCGAACTCTACAAATGCAACATGTGTAAGAGAATATTCGTATTTTTAAATAGTAAATAATTATGAAAGCCGCAGATAAAGCAAGCAATATTTCAAATGCCTACGGATTATGCCAATAAAAAAAAGATTTACACCCTTTTGTCGGTTAACACATTTTGCATGGGCGCGGAGGCCAAAAACATTTTTCAAAAAGGGACGGCCGTTTTTGCTATTTCAAAAGTGTCTCAGTTGACTTACATAGTGTCAGTTAGATGGTTTTGGCCATTTTGTATTCCGCTAACAGTTTAAAGTAAAGAAAATCACAGTGGCAATAGAATGACAATTGAGTGTCGATAGCTTTACAGTGGCAAAAAATAAGTAAAGCCCTGGGCCCTGTTATGTTTCATGGGATGGTTCATTCACCGTAAACGTGAAATATTTTTAAAGTTTGTTATTCGTAAAGCGAGCGAAGAAAATCTGCTTATATAGTAAACAAAAGACTTTTACAGTAACCATGACGGACGACAGCCGTAAAAGATTTCTCAAATGGATTTTATGTTGTACATTTTACTTAAAATTTACTTTTTAAGTAAACGCTCATTGTTACAAAAGTCATTTAGAAACGTTGGGAATAATAAATGTTGCAGATTTGCTCTTAACCCTTAATAAGACAATCCGTAGTAATATAATAAATCTGAGAGTTTGATATGTGTATGTATGTTTTTTACCTCTTCACGCTCAAACGGATTGACCGATTTGGATAACATTTGGAACCCAGGTAGAGTATAACCTGGAATAACACATAGGCCACTTTTTACAGCGGGAAAACAATTATTACCGCGGGAAAATGAGTGGCAGCGGGTAAATCGCCGGGCAGAAAGCTAGTAGTTAATCAAATTTAGCGTCAAAACCCATTCGATTTTAAATCATATGTAGACAGATGACAAAGTATATCAAACTACATTGGATTTTAAAGCCTATGTATGTACGTACCTATATCGCTCGGATTTTAAAGTGTTTTAAAACATAAGGCAAGGTATATCCCCACAGTTAACTGTAACGTAATTTTCGCAATAACTACCTCCAGTATGACACAGCAACCAATAAGAAATTATCAAGAAAGAAGAAGGCATATCAAAGGAAGACAAACTGTTTTTTGTTTGAAACGTATGTAGTTTATAAGGAAGTTATGAATTACGGAATTCTTTTATTCTTTTTGAGCTTCCGGTAGAAAGACAGGCAAAACCACACGTACGCTTTTTTAACATTAACAGCCACAACAGTCCACTGTTGGACATGAACCTCCCTTTGCCATACTCACCACGCTTAGCGAGCGCAGTGCCAGATGTTGCATTCACAGGGAACGCTGCTGCCCATTCCCCAGATGATTATAAATTAGTCGCTTTTACGACACCCACGAGTTGAATTGGGGTGATGCTATTCTAAGCCGGCATGACATGGCAACGGACTATGTACTATACGTAAAATCACAATGCAATTATATCCAAATTACTATTTGAGACCATTCTTTAATTCCAAAATAATACTACAGATTGTAATCGGATTCGATTCGCCTACATAAGTACATAAATCTTTGGTACAAAAGCATCTATTTAAAACCTATATGTATAAATCATTAATTTATCATACATTTTCAATGATTGATATGTTGAGACGACATTTTGAATGATATCATATTATGATGTATGAGAGCAGATTCTTATTCTGTCTTTGATAATTAATTTTAATCATATTTTGACATCTCATTGTTGTGCATTGACAGACAAGTTACATTACAATAGTATCAGTTTTAACGTCATATATCCCTTCAACTGGCGCAAGGACCTATCGGTCCAAGGCCATAATGGCAGATGTCAAGTGTTTTTTCAAAATGGCGCCTGGCGGGGGGCTGAGAGGCCGCTAAGGGTGGTCCGATAGAGGTTTAGTTTTACTGCGATTTCTCCAGAAAATTGTATGATACTATATTAATTGTATATATATATTCTAAATCTAGATAAAATAAGCAATTTTTTGATATAAATAACTTGATGAATAGACCCCAGTTAATTTTGAAAATTAGATTTATACTTTTTTTTCCCATTTTGTAAATATTGTACTATAATTTTTAAATAAAACACTTTTGAAATAAGTTGTACATGTTTTATATTAGTTTTTAATATTCTTTACACGACACATGTTACAAAAATGAACGGCTTCATACAAAAATATGATATAAAACAGGTTTGAAAACTTACCTACTAAAGTGCTCGCACTTATGAAAGCAAAAAACGGGGTCTGGTTTTAAGACCACATTAACAGACGGCTTGCTACCTTTCTCTGTCTAATTGGGAACCACATTTCTGCAAGTGCAAGTAGGATAGCGAGTGTTTGGTAGCTTCAATCCATCCTTGAAATACGCGCGAACGGCGCGGACCGATCGGTCCTTGCGCCAGTTGAGAGCCGGTTAATGACCCGGACCTATAGGTCCTTCCGCCAGTTGACGATATTAGTACGCCAAAGGAAGGGTTAAACAGGTGTAAAAATTTCGTATCGTCGAAATATGAAAAGTAAATTTGGACCTTCCATACAAGATGCCCGGATTAATTTGTATGTGAGTGAGGTCCAATTTTTTGCATATTTCGACCTATGTTCCTTGGGGAAAGTTGTTCAGTTTCATGGACCGGATCAGCCATTGAACTATTTGCCTCCTTTTTAAAATATATTTTGACCTGTGTTTTTGGGAAAAGTTGTTCCAACGGGTTGAGCTCAGCGTTTTCGGGCAAAGCCACTAACTTCTTTTAAGGACACACTGAGACATAGTACAATAAGTAACAGTTTTCTACTCGTAACCTTAAACTTGACAAACCAACCACAAACAGGACCTTGTTTAATAATGCAACACTCCATTAGTATGTCGTGTGGCCACTACGATGTGACAACCGCGTCAAAATTTCACACCGCGAGATGGTCGGTCCCCTTACACAGATACATAAACCCATCGAACAAGGAACCACATGAATATTTCATACTTCGTGATCTATTTACTATTCGTACCGATAAATCTGATGTTTCGCAACTGGAAATCGTAACATTGCTGAATATGGCCTTTGTAAACGATAAATGGCTGATTATGGCTGATATATGCAGTACTTTTAAGAAAACTTTGTATATATTTCTAGGTAGGTACAATCCAATACCGAAAAAAGGGACGGTCTACCAAAAACTTTGTAGGCATAATCTGACCATAAAATAGTATTTTTTTTTGTTTCCATAGAAATTTGTATGGGAGATCCATTTTGTTTTCTCGTTTACCGACATACCCTTCATAGCAAAAGTTGTTCAGTTCCATGATCTGATTATGACTGCAAAGTTATCGGAACACCGTCCTTACAACCCGTACAACTATTCTAAATAGAAATTGCTAGACACTACAGAAATAGACAACTATTTTGTATCAGTTGATCCGTATCTAAAATTATTTAATCATTTAAGAAAGCAAACTGCCCATAAAGTCAGTGATGAATCAAAACCCCGGAAACTATCAAACTCTGTCCACAGATCGTATGGTTAATCACACAACCAGCTTCTGCAGACCTTCATATGACAGTCAGACTTCTGTAGATGTTTAGGAGGTGTCATAGGCGGAGGTTTTGGAACACTGGTTGATGTGTAAATTTAGTACTACACTACCCTGCCCGCAGAGCTCCGTTTAACATACATTGCTGATTATCTTGACTTTATTGTTATGACACCCATGAGATAACCAGCAATGGATGCAGAATCGAGTAATGTTAACAGGGTAGTGAAATACCAACAGCCCTGTTTTATTTATAGGCAATTAACTGTGTGTGCAAGGCATTGGATGGGATGGCTTCATGTCCTTTTGATTGACTGTTGACATTTAAACGACAGGGTTTAGGCAACGAACCGATACGAATTGGACACAAAGGTTCGGAATATTGTATCGACGTTAAATGTCAAGACTAGAAAAAAAATATGTTAACATGCTGTGTGCAAACAATGTGGTAAATAGAATTTGAATTGCAAATTCAATTATGTTGTCTGCGAGAAAACAGAAATGAGAAACGAACGTGAGAAAAGTTTATTCTGTATTTGGCGATATACAATATCTGCAACAGAAATGTTTGTACTTGCTGCGGTATTTTGTGTGAAATTCAAAGGTTCATAAATGTTGGCAGTGTAAGCTACTTTTTTACTTTTATTGTGTACATTTGTATACTTACGTCCGTGATAATAACAACATTATATTTTCAAAATAAGTGAATTTTAAACGTGACGCACACTGTATTCACATTTATTTATTGTAACGATATCATCGGAGACACCATGTAAACAAGACAATTACTACACGTTACGCAGAACTACAGCAGTACATTGTTTACCGATAGTATCGATGCGCTAGTACCTACAAGTACTACTATTAGATAGAGATAGGTTCCTACTCTGTGATCTCAATACTGCTTGTATTGTTGCAGTTTGTTTATATGACATTAGTCGCGTGCGCAACGTGGGTGCAGCAGTTAATTCTCCCGCACGCTCTAATTACTGCACCATCAAAGGGACACTTGGCTCCACACCGCGGAACAACCAGTCGACACCCAGCCAACACTGATTAACACCAATTGGCAGAGGCGAATCCCTCAGATCCGTTTCGCACTGACCGCTTCCAATCGATTCACAGTCACAGGCCACTGGATTAAAAAAGAAAAATGTTCGAATTTCGAAAAGGTTCGTTCGCGCGCGTTGCACGCCGGCGTAGTCGGATGTCGCCGCCGCGACTGACAGCTTCGACGGCGCTCCACCGCACCGCCGCCGCCACAGCATCTGCGGCCCAGTGGCTCTACAACCCGGTCTAATGATCTTCGGACTCATTGTGCGGAATTGTAACGGGGGCGTGGGCGATAAATGTATCGGCAACTACAAGGCCGAATCGTAAAGGCACCGCAGAGTTTCTCATTCAAGGGGTCAACGCATACTGGCTATTCCAGATAACTCTATGAAATACCATTAGATGGTAATCCCTTAAATGGATCCGCTCCGGATCCGCTGATTCTCGGAAGCGCCCAGGGAATGCGGGACACAGACCGCCGCCATTCAGGGAATGTTGTCGGTCAGCTACTTCCTATCCTGATAGTTTATGTAGAATCGCGACGGTTCATCATTAATCTGTCAAACGGTTACGCGCTTTCCCCGTTGACTTATTCTATCGCTAGTTGTCTTTAGTCAATCTTAATCGAGATGATAGCGAGATAGCGGAAGGCTAGTCATATCAAAAGAGAATTGATTGTCAAGACACTTTAGAACCATACGTTTGTGTCACTCTCAGAATAAGTTTTTACGCGTAAGTACAAGGACTTAAAATATGATTATGAAACCAAGCGTAAGACAAACTCCAGTACCAAAGATGATGAGTATGATGACACAAAACTAAGCGTATCGAATGAGATGGCCATTGCCTCACCGTGGTCACAAAGCGTAGCGTCAAAACATTATACTCTTGGCTTTGGTTTTTACCGACTTCAAAAAGGAGGCCATTAATTACCTAGCCCCCCGTATGTATTAAACATTCCCAAAGCCCAAAAACATTCAAATATGTTGGTCTCAAGAGGTTTCTAATTCTAAACATGTGTAAAGAAGTTTATGTACTTAGATAGGTTTGTCTTCTCATATAGGTAAGATTTCGAGGATGCATTTCATATTGATTTAAGAATCGTCGAAATTAGGAGTCGCCACAAAATTAAAAAAAAGTTTAATAGCCTTTTTATATTGGAGAATTGCAAAAATTGCACCTGCTACTTTATGACTAGTGCGATGCCTCTATCGACTGGGCTACCGCGGCACAGTCGCAGGTTCAAATCCAGCCTGCGGTGCAATTTTGTAAGTAGTCCAAGAATTGTATACCCAACACGTTGAAATGTTAAAAAATTTAGTACTCAGTTCCGTAGTCTTTCAAATACATAATATTAAGGAAGTCGGGTTTAAATTTTGCTTCATTACGGCTCTTTGTAATATTATATTGCCATAGTTAATTAGACCATCTTCCGGGTGGAGTGGTGTGGGTGGAAATGACTGCTGTTTTTGGCAGCTTGTTACGAGGAAGTTGGTTCCATTCCACACCGCAAGTTAAGAACCATGGTACCTATACGCGGTTTTTGTTACAAACCATGTGCTTGATTACTATACGCAGCATTTGATTTTGGTTTTCTGCTTTAAATAAGACCTTGGTGACAGCTGCGGAAAATAATACTACATACATACACACATCACGCCTTTATCCCTAGCGGGGTAGGTCGAGTGCAAACTGCCGTAAAAAATAACATTCATGCCACGTCTGACAAATATTTGAGGTACAATCATGTGTATTATGCCATGCCTGACAGGTTGTCACCCCAAAGCTTAAAATTGCACATGTACCCTTAAGACCCTTAGTCTTACGACACCCAATCGGGTGATAAATTTAAATACAGATGCAAAGGGACTCACAATGCCGTACAAAAGGATATTTATGCCGAAGTAAAACATGGTAAAGTTATTTATTTTATCAATTTCAAGCGTCCTTTAGAGAAGTATGTACTCGATGCCTGTTGAATGTTATCTATACATACATTAGTTAATTATGTAACTCATGTATTACGCCGTGTGATGCCGGCTTAGAATAGCATCACCCTATTTCTTTCCCGTGGAAGTCGTAAGAGGCGACTAAGGGACTTAAGGCCGTACGCTCGCTCACGCGGTTTCACGCGCGGGACGGCCCGCGCGGGCCAGATTTGACAAAACACAAGATTGGCGCCCCGTGACGCGGCCTGCGGTCACCCGCGCCGCGGCTTCAGCAACCCGCGACAAAATATAACCCGTACGAACACGACGACACTTGCCATATTACAACTACCTAGGCACTATGCGCCTTCTAAATTTGGACGGGTAATAATGGCGGCGATGTCAGACCGCCGCGCGGATCCCGCGAGACCGCGTGCGGCCTCACGCGCGGGCTGGCCCGTGCGTGAAACCGCGTGAGCGAGCGTACGGCCTATGGGTGTGTATTGCAATCTCAGGCGATTCGTTGACAACCTGTCACTATGGCGATACACATTTTCCGAATGACCCTCAATATTTGTCAGATGTGGCGTAAATGAGCGTTTTTGCGGCCGTTTTCACTCCTCCTACCCTGCAAGGGATTATAGGCGTGTTATGTGTATGTGTAGATACGTATTTATTTCAAGGCAGCATAAAACTAACAAAATTATGAGTATTTTAATTAAGGTTCTTAATCCGATTTAAATGCCATAAAAACGGGTAGGGTATAGATTAAATGAATTAAAATATAACATTTTATAGGAAATAGCGCAAGTTTTTAAAGTAAAAAAAATGCAAGGAAGTCTGTTAAAGAAAAAATTTAAGTATCACTATCTCACTAGGCACGCGGCGTAACCTTTTAGTTTCAAGTTTTAATCCACAATTTCTTTATGAAGTCTAAAAGACAACAATCTTTTAAAAGTTTAATACAGACGCACAACTTTGTTTTGCAGGTCAGTGCAGATTATTTTATGGATTGAATCTACTGCAATTTGTAACAGAACCTGAGTCAATAGAAACTTGACACAGACGAAGGTTGAAGGTCTAATCCACAATTACTCCACGACATCCTGCGCTGATACGCGCTGACATAAGGTCCTCCACGTCCATTGTCTCAGCTAAGGCATTTTAGCGACGCGCGCGCATGGCTGTGGATCGATTTATAGGCAATTGTTACGTCTATGGGAATGCGAGATCCGTGAAGGCTGGACAAATTAGTTTGATCTTAGTCATCGGTTTTACGGAGGTCGATAGAGGTAGCTCATGTTTCATGTACCTACTACATACTATACTAATGCTACCTTTTGAAAATATAATAATCTACTAATAAAACACTTTTTCACTAGTTCCACTAATTAAATATATTTGTTTAATTTGATATTATTATTATTATTATTATTATTATTTATAGGACAGGCAGCAATACATGCTGATAGGTCCTTGCAGTGTTGGTTTTGTTAATTAATGTCTTTTTATTATATTTGATCACACACACACGCGCATGTTATTGTTTATAAAGTCTTTATTATTTTTGCACCAATTGTCCAGTCTATTTTTAAAAGAGTTCACTGACGGCGCAGAAACAACATCATCAGGGAGTTTATTCCACACGTTTACAATACGATTTGTTAGAAAGTAATAAGCGACATTGGTATTTGAGTGCGAACGGTTTAGTTTAAGGGAGTGGCCTCGTTGAAAGCGTGATGATTTCAAGGTAAATATCTCTTGCATAGGGAGGTTATATAGTCCAGTGAGAATTTTGTACGTTTCAATCAAGTCCCCTCTCAGTCTTCGTTCTGTCAAGGTTGTCAGATGGAGTATCTTTAGCCTTTCTTCATAGGACTTCTTTTTTAAATTGTATGGGATCTTTGTAGCTCTTCTCTGCACACTTTCCAACAAGTCGATATCTTTGGCTAAGTAAGGATTCCACACCTGGACCGCATACTCAAGCAATGGTCTGACATACGTTTTATAGATTTTTATGAATACATCCGATGTGATATGTTGAAAAGAACGCCTGATAACATACAAGAATGAATTTGCCTTTTTAACGACCATGTTTACGTGATCAGTCCATTTAAGATCCTTTGTCATAAGTACTCCTAGATCTTTCTGTGAGTCCGTTGCTGCAATTTTTTGGTGATCTATGGTGTAATCAACTTGAGGGTTGTTCGTGCCCAAGTGTAGCACAGTGCATTTTGCACTATTTAGATTGACAATCCATTGATTGGTCCAGTCCAGAAGTAGATCAATATCAGCTTGTAATTTGTTCGCGTCTGATAACGGGTTTCCAAAAAACTTGCCATCATCGGCAAAGAAGCAGGACTGGGACTCAATGAGACCAAGCAGATCCGTCACAAAGATGCCAAACAGCGTAGGGGCGAGAACTGATCCCTGTGGGACACCACTTAAAACATCTCTCTTGGAGGAAAGGGAGGTACCGACCCTAACCTGGAAGGTTCTGTCTGTAAGGTAGTCTTTAATCCAATTGAGAAGACAGCCGCGAATACCAAAATGTTCTAGTTTAATTAGGAGTCTCTGATGAGGCACTTTATCGAATGCACGCTCGAAGTCCAGATAAATAACATCAACAGGGTTGCGCTTATCTAGTTCCTTCCCCCAGGCATGTACTGAAGTCAGTAGATTAGTCACTGTAGACCTTTTTTCAACAAACCCATGTTGACGAACAGATACAACATTGTGCCTGTTAAGAAACTGTGTGAGCTTGTTGCATATTATTCTCTCCATAATCTTGCAGGCAATGCAAGTAAGACTAATAGGTCTAAACTTTGCAGGATCGGTCTTATCACCATTCTTGAAAACAGGTGTGACAATAGCATGTTTCCACTCCTTAGGGACTGTTCCGGTCTGAAGTGATTTGTTCATTATATTGGTAAGGATTGGTGCTAGAGCAGATACGCTGTTCTTAAAAATTAGTCCCGGGATATTGTCAGGTCCTGATGAAGAATTGACGTCTAGTTTTTTAATTGCCTTTAAAATATCATCTTGAGTAATAACAAATCTTAATCAAAATATTAAACTAAATGCGACCGGTTTCGAACATCATCATCGGGCAGTTATTTAAAATCGAAACAAAACACAACAATATTATATTATTAAAATGTCGGTAGTACAATATTTTCATGTTGCGGTTCAGTGGAGGATCGATCAAAATTAGAATGTCAAGTTTTTTCAAATATTAAAAAAGTGTTTTATTAGTAAATTAACATGGAGTTCCATCAAGAAGTAACAACACAAAGTGTAACATATAATAATCTGTAACTATCGAAAATCTTTTAAAGTTGTTCGTTACGTACAACATATAAATGTACAGTAAATTGTGAAAAAAAAGGCATAGATGTTCCAAATTTCAAAAGTTGTTGTTCGGTAAGTTGCAAGATTACACTAATAGCCTTCCATTACAACAAAGATGATATCGTAAACACAAAAACATGCGTAACAAATTAAATTAAACTTCTAATTAACCAAATCAGTGTGACCAATTAATCACACTTCTAAAATCTTATGTCATGTTCACAAACCCTATGTGATCTAGTGGTTACAGCCTTTTGTCATCGTTTCAAAGGTCGTAGGTTTGATATCTGGCGGGTAAAGTTTCAAGTTCAGGTTTGGATCAAAATTGCAATCTGATTGTCAGTTATTTATGAAAACTGTTTTAGTTTGATAATAATTTGAAAACAAGGTGTACTATTTTCATAAAGTGTAGCTTTGTTTTGTGGTCTTGTAGTAAATCCAATCAGGTTATCTTGTTAGAAAGATTCGATCAAAATGTCATGTACATGTCAATAAAATACATCTCGTAGACCGGATTCCTTCGGCTAGAACAATTTCAATCAATGTAACATGATATGGCAAGTGTAATGTCCACATTACCAACTAAGTTCCGCTTACTTTTCAACCTGCTCCCTTCTCAAGAAATTGAAATTCTTTAATTAATGTAGCATGGTATTATCACTTATTGACGTCATGATCCGTCATTGTAAAAAAAAATGTATTTAACACATTTTTTTTGTAATCATTTTATAATGTCCTCATAGAAAAACGGCTCGAGTCGATGAGCAACAAACAATTAATCAATATATCAATCAATCAGGCAGCAGCAGCAATCTTATTGGTGATTAAATGAACAATAATGTGTGTAATTTTACATATGTACAATACAATAAGTAGGTGGAAGCTTGAGAGGTATAGTCCAGTACGGCTAGCATTAGGTATTTAAGGGCAAAACTTACAAAAATACTATTATCACTTATTCTTTGCAAAATAGCGTTGTGTGTAAAGCACATTATTACATTTTTGATGGTTGCAAAAAATTTCGATTTAATATCAATTCAAGGTAGTTCATTTAATAAATTAAATTTCTACATACATAGATACATACCGCTCATCCGGTGCAAGAACGGCATAATTAAATTTTTTTCAAAATGAGTTTTTAACGGCATAAGTACCCTTGAGTATAGGTTCATTCGCAGCAAAGACGGCAGATTTGAATTTCCAGTATTTACCGCTAGATGGCACTGTGCCGTTTTTGCTTGGATGTAAAATTATCCGCCGTCTTGGAGTTGAAACGACACATTGCCAGTTGTACGGCGAGCCCCGCGGAATGCGCACTTGTTCGGGAGCTACATCGGCGCAACTATTCTTTGTGCTTTTCTAATTCCAGATTTCGATTAATTTTAAGAGTACCTTGGAACTAAATCGGCACAATTGTCGTTTGTGCCATTCTCATCCCAAATATTTATTAATTTAAACAAAATAATATGACAAAATTTTACATTGTGCCATTCTAAGCAAACACGTCTGCTCTGCAAGATATTTCTGTTGCTAACAAGGACTTGATCGAAGCAAACCGTCTGCTCTGCAAGATATTTCTGTTGCTAACAAGGACTGATTCAGCGCCATTACTGTGTAAAAAAAATCACTTAAAAGTAAAACTACTACGCTGTGATACAGTACCATTACTAAGTAATAAGTTTAGTATTAAAATATCACTTAAAAGTAAAAAAATGTTAGAAGCGACAGATAAAGATGTAGAGAAAGCTCGAAAGGAGTATAAAAGTGTGAAAGATGTAAATGAAATACTGTTGATGCAATGAAAGATGAGATTAAGGATGAGTTTGACGTGAGGCTATCGGAAAAATTTCGTTCCAACTTGAAAGTTTTCTGGATATCCATTAGGACAGCTCGATACAAAACCACATCATCCGAGTTAAGTAGGATTCGAAGCCAGGATGGTAGTGTAATAAAAGGTGAGGAATGAGTGTTGGAAAGGTGGAAGGAATATTTTGAAAGATTATTTGAGAATGAAGATCTAGCGTAAGAAATAACTGCTGCAGTGAATGAAAGTGAGATTGAAATGGATGAGATTGTAAAAGCGTTAAAAAGTATCAAAATTTGGCAAAGCTGCAGGGTATGATAGAGTGTCAGTTGACTAGCCAGTCTACAGCTGTACCTCCTTTTAAACCGTTGTTGGAGAAGCGGGCGAGTGCCAACTGATTGGTGCAAGGCTGTAAAAGTGCCATTGTACGAAGGAGAAAGGTCACAGCAGGACTGCAAAAATTACCGCTGGATCTTTGGCAAACTGTATGCAAAGGTGTTGATTGAAAGAGTGATAAAAAAAACGAATGAGAAATTATGGGATATATAGATCAGGTCTTTTCCTTGCGCTGCATAGCTGAAAACTTTCAAGCCAAAAACCAGAAAGTCTACTGCGCATTTGCGGATTTGTAAAAGGCCTATGACAGAGTAGTGAGGAATGAATTGTGGTCGGCACTATCCATGTATGGGGTGAGCAGTATCGGGCCGTACACTGATCTTTTTAGCATTGAGAAAGTTGTTAGACAGAGATGTGTTGCGTCACCGTGGCTGTTCAATCTATCTATTCATGGATAGTTGTTTGGCAGATTTGAAAAAGAGTGAAAGTGATCTGAGAATTAATAGTTTACTCGTCAAATGTCTTCTCTATGCTGACGACCTCATTATCCTTGCGTCGTCGGCTGAAGGGTTGCAGGAGATGGTAAATATTATGAATAAGGCTTTTAAAAATAAAGGCTTGAGAGTGAATATAAGTTAGACGAAAACAATCAATTTTGAGAAAGAGAAAAATATAACAGAGTGTACAATAATGATAGAAGAAGAGAGGGTGGAACAAGTGATAAAGTTTGAGTATTTGGGCTCCATGTTTGCATCGGATGGAAAATGTGAAAGTGACATCGAAAGAAGGGTGAATGCCAGCAACATGGTGAATGGAGCGTTGCACGCTTTTATGAACAGCCAAAAAGTGTCTAATAAGGCCTTTCTGGCCGTGCATAGAGGGGTGTTATTTGGACATTTATGTATGGGAGTGATAGTAAAAGTACTAGCTGATGCTTATCCAACGTCATATCTAAGTAATAAGTTTAGGTTTAAGATTATTTCTACTGTGTTTGAAACTGTTTTTTTATAATTAAAAGATTGGGAAACAATTAAATTAAAAGCTTGTTATTTTGACGGAATTCCATAAGCCTATCAATACGTTTAACCTGTCACAACTACATGAAAACAAAATCTCTGGTAGAATAATGACACAATTGTAGGTTATCACCATGATTTCATGATAATTTTGGACATTTTAGCTACTATGGATGCGAAATAATAGTTTTTGTAAATAGCTAAATATTGGAAGAGTAATATAACTTGCATTGTGCCACGGGTTTTGCGATACAATAGTCGGTATTCGATTACAAAAAAAATTGAAAACTTTAAACCTCTCTCCTGTAAAATGTGGTAAATGTCATTTATGCCGTTCTTTCTGCTGATGAGCGATACATATATCACGCCTATAATCCCTTGCGGGGTAGGCAGAGCGTAAACGGCCGCAAAACGGTAATTTACGCCACGTCTGACAAATATTTGAGGGTCATTCGGAAAATTGTGTATCGCTATAGTGACAGGTTGTCAGCCCATCGCCTAAAATTGCAATATACACCCTCGAGTCCCTTAGTTGCCTCTTACAACTCTCACGGGAAAGAAATGGGGTGATGCTATTCTAAGCCGGCATCACACGGCGGATTAAATTAAATTAAATTTTTTAAGTGTTTCATATTTAAGTAATATTATAAAATATACTAGTATTGTCTATGTGAAAGTTTACACAATGTAAAAACCCAGTTTGAGTTGTTGTTATCCATTAAAAACGAAAGTATGTTCGCATACATCTAAAATAACACAAAATAGTAAATTGGGTTCGGCCAATAGTCCAGAAACTATAAGCCAAAATATAACGACTTTAGTATTTTTGAAATATGTAAAGCTAGCCATACTGGACTAATATGTCAAAATAATTTATACTAAATGTTCTTGTTTTTTTTTTCTCTTTAAAAGACGTAAGTATGTTCCAGGCAATCCTTGCGTCAAAATACATAATGGATAAAGGTTTTAGAGTTCCCATGTAAACTGAACAGCTAATCGAAAAAATTTCATGTTTGTTTTTTTTTTTTTAGTCAATGTTTATATTTTTTGTAGAGTTTGTAATCCCGTGGACATATGTAGACAAAAATGAAAATCGCGTAGGTATATAATAAAATAAGCTACGTTCACCATTGAAGATACGCCTTGTATACTGGGTGTAGATATTTCTATGACTTCCGCAAATTATGGCCTCTAGATGTTAAGTATTTAGCATTGATGATCTTAGCTAGTTCTAATTATAAATACCTATGTTTGATCTTATAATTAGATATAACTGTAAGGTCATTGTACGAAGATACAATCTTATTATTATCTTGTGATACTATTGAATGAAAACAAAGTATTTTAAGAACAAAAACTTAAGTGGTAGATTATTACCTCCGGTAAATTGCGAAAAGAGAGTTGGTTAATATTACATTACAATAACGATACTAACAATATGACATCAACGTTTCTGAATGAGTGATGTTCGGATTACCCAGCCAATTTTGATAGGTTCAACGCGTTTCTCTAATTTATATTTATTATTATTAACTAGCGGCCCGCCCAGCGGTTTCACCCGCTGCTAACTGATTTCCCACGGGAAACAGACCTTCTCCCGGCATAAATCATACATAAAAACCTTCCCCTTGAATCACTCTATCTTTTAAAAAAACTTCATCCAGATCCGTTAAGTGGTTTTGAAGATTTAAGCATACAAACAAACAAACAGACAGGGACAGACGTGGAAAAGCGACTTTACTTTAAATTCCGTTTTTTTAAACCCCTCAAGGTATGAATAGGGGGTTAAAAGTTTGTATGAAAGTTCGTTGTCATAACCCTTCCTTTGGCGTACTAATATCGTCAACTGGCGGAAGGACCTATAGGTCCGGGTCATTAACCGGCTCTCAACTGGCGCAAGGACCGATCGGTCCGCGCCGTTCGCGCGTATTTCAAGGACGAATTGAAGCTACCAAACACTCGCTATCCTACTTGCACTTGCAGAAATGTGGTTCCCAATTAGACAGAGAAAGGTAGCAAGCCGTCTGTTAATGTGGTCTTAAAACCAAACCCCTTTTTTTGCTTTCATGTGCGAGCACTTTAGTAGATAAGTTTTCAAACCTGTTTTATATCATATTTTTGTATGAAGCCGTTCATTTTTGTAACATGTGTCGTGTAAGAAATATTAAATACTAATAAAAACATGTACAACTTATATAAAAAGTGTTTTATCTAAAAATTATAGTACAATATTTACAAAATGGGAAAAAAAAGTATAAATCTAATTTTCAAAATTACACTGGGGTCTATTCATCAAGTTATTTATATCAAAAAATTGTTTATTTTATCTAGATTTAGAATATATATACAATTAATATAGTATCATACAATTTTCTGGAGAAATCGCAGTAAAACTAAACCTCTATCGGACCACCCTTAGCGGCCTCTCAGCCCCCCGCCAGGCGCCATTTTGAAAAAACACTTGACATCTGCCATTATGGCCTTGGACCGATAGGTCCTTGCGCCAGTTGAAGGGTTAAGTGTGATCAGTTTCAAAATTAGTGATTAGACTTATAACTTAAAATAACTAAACACGTGTTTCAGCATATTTGAAATTTTAACCCTTAATAGGGTCAAACGGGGGTTTAAAGTTTGTATGAAAGTTCGTTTTTTAAAATGAATTCGATCTGTTTCAAAATTTGTGATAGGACTAATAACTTAAAATAATTAAGCACGTGTTGCAGCATTTTTGAAATTTTAACCATTAAATGGGTGAAAAGGGGGTTAAAAGTTTGTATGAAATTTTTTTATCTTAAATGTAATCTGTTTCAAAATTTCTGATAAGACTCATAACTTAAAATAATTAAATACGTGTTTCAACATTTTTGAATTTTCAATCCTGAAAGGTGTCAAAAGGGGGTCAAAAGTTTACTACCAGTTGGGCTATCCGTTTTCCCATGGGAATGCGACAATTTCCCGGAATAAATTATACTTATAAACCTTCCTCTCAAGTTATTCTATCTAATAAAAAAAACCGCATCAAAATCCGTTGGGTAATTCTAAAGATATAAGGAGACACCAAACGGGAAGCGACTTTATTTTATACTATGTATAATGTAGTGATATATCTTGAATAGTAGTAGGGTAATAGTAGTAGGTAGTACATTGATGGTTAAAAAACTCTAGACAACAAGCAATGTATGCCAAAGCGTGGACGGTCGGCAGACTGGTGTAATAGGCTATTTAGTTACTACTAAAGCTCTTGTTATTTAGTTCCCAGCAATTACGTAGAGCAGCGAACGACGACGACGAAATTATGTAGACTAAAATAGGACTGAAATTAAGTCATTAGGGGAAAAGAAATAAGTAGGTTTACAGCTGTAATTATTATGTCAAAGTACTTACAATTAGAATCAATTTGAGACTAACTGCTTTATACATTACGTACTGAGACTCAGTAGTCTTGATACTTATTTCAGTACGTTATATCTCAGTAGATATGGTTTGCTTTGTGACATGTCGCGAAAAAGAGACAAAACTAATTTTAACGGCAGCGTACTAAAATGAAGTGGCTTGTAAACAGAACAGAACCATGAGTAAACACAATAATGCATGATGTATTCTTACTGTGTGTGATTTGATGTTCAATGATCATGTCATGTGCAATATCATCACTTTCGATCGAGTGGACATGACTTAAATGAATGAATTGAGCGGCAAGTGAACAGGACAAACATTTTTTTAAATTATCAAGTTATTTTTTAATATATTTAACTTTATGCAATAAATTTACATGGGCGGACTTAATGCCGAGGGCATTATCTAATAGTCTACCTTAGGGCATGTGGAAATGGGCGCGGCAATAATTGAAAAATCTACTTATCGAGGTATAATAGGAAGATAATTACAGGCGTCACCAATGTTGCAATTTCAAAATTTTTTGGAGATTTAACCTTTAATTGAATACTCAAGCAATTCATCAACTTTTTTAGGTATCTATAGATTATCAGCCTCGAGTTACCCTTCCAAGCATAAAACCTATACTGGTTCATTTTATGTGCTGGTTATTCCCATTACAACCTCGAAGTGCTGCTAATAAAACGTAGGAATAGGCATCAGAAATTTTCAGTCGCCTTCATTTTTCGATATTATCGCCTCCACACAAGCTGATGATAGTGATAGCAAGTGAATTCCTATTGCCAATCTAATTAAGAAGGCAGTAATGAAACTGCTTAGATCTTTAATCCTTACATAGGTGTACAGTCAAGATCAGGCTGGATTAGACAGTTTGGACCACGGTTTGGACTTACATTAGCAAATTGAGTGTCTAACTGCACGCGAGCTTGATTGTACAATGAATTGTAAATATTTTGGCGTACATGCGAATTACGTACACGCAAAGTTTTCCTGCTGAATAGTTATCAATTCCTTTTTCTAACATATGAACACATTTTATCAGTACACAAATAAGTAAATCCACACTAATATTATAAATGCGAAAGTAACTCTGTCTGTCTGTCTGTCTGTCTGCTACGCTTTCACGGCCAAACCACTGAACAGATCTTCATGAAACTTGGCACAGAGATTGCTAGCATACCGAGAACGGACATAGGCTACTTTTTATCACCATTCGAGGGTCTGGAGTATAGATGTAGACCACCAGGTGTACCAACAGGAGCCCAGCTAAACTATTAGAGATACAGGCATGGTTCCAAAACAACAGTTGTTCAGTATGATGGGCCGCTTCTTTTCACAAGGACATTGAGGATCTGGAGTACCTTATGTAGACCACCAGGTCTACCATCAGGAGCCCAGCTAAACTATTAGAGATACTGGCATGGTTCCAAAACAAAAGTTGTTCAGTATGATGGGCCGCTTCTATTCACAAGGACATTGGGGATCTGGAGTACCTTATGTAGACCACCAGGTGTACCACCAGGAGCCCAGCTAAACTATTAGAGATACAGGCATGGTTCCAAAACAAAAGTTGTTCAGTATGATGGGCCGCTTCTTTTTACAAGGACATTGAGGATCTGGAGTACCTTATGTAGACCACCAGGTGTACCACCAGGAGCCCAGCTAAACTATTAGAGATACAGGCATGGTTCCAAAACAAAAGTTGTTCAGTATGATGGGCCGCTTCTATTCACAAGGACATTGGGGATCTGGAGTACCTTATGTAGACCACCAGGTGTACCACCAGGAGCCCAGCTAAACTTTTGGAGATACAGGCATGGTTCCAAAACAAAAGTTGTTCAGTATGATGGGCCGCTTCTTTTCACAAGGACATTGGGGATCTGGAGTACCTTATGTAGACCACCAGGTGTACCATCAGGAGCCCAGCTAAACTATTAAAGATACAGGCATGGTTCCAAAACAAAATTTGTTCAGTATGATGGGCCGCTTCTTTTCACAAGGACATTGGGGATCTGGAGTACCTTATGTAGACCACCAGGTATACCACCAGGAGCCCAGCTTAACTATTAGAGATACAGGCATGGTTCCAAAACAAAAGTTGTTCAGTATGATGGGCCGCTTCTTTTCACAAGGACATTGAGGATCTGGAGTACCTTATGTAGAACACCAGGTCTACCATCAGGAGCCCACCTATACCATTGGAGATACAGAAATGGTTCCAAAACAAAAGTTGTTCAGAATGATAGGCCGCTTCTTTTCAAAAGGATATTGGGGCTCTGGAGTACCTTATGTAGACCACCAGGTGTACCATCAGGAGACCAGCTAAACTATTAGAGATACAGGCATAGTTCCAAAACAAAATTTGTTCAGTATGATGGGCCGCTTCTTTTCACAAAGACATTGAGGATCTGGAGTACCTTATATAGACCACCAGGTGTACCTTCAGGAGCCCAGCCAAACCATTAGAGGAACAGGCATGGTTCTTAAACAAAAGTTGATCAGTATGATGGGCATTTTGAGTTGTCCCTTTAACAACGGAAGCAAGCAAGTCATCTGTAAATAGTAGAGATAAGAACTGTTCTAATATCACTGTCACACTTACTATGAATACACATACCTACTTTAGAACTTCTGCCTAAAAATACTGTCTAACGCGGACGAAGTCGCGGGTAATAGCTAGTAAGATACTAAAAAGGAGACAAGCTCATATAGAACCATCAAGCCACACAAGGTACACTTCTTACCCATGCTTGTTACGATTTTTTGAGGTAAGAAAAAGCTTGACAAGTTTTTTTTTTTCGCCGGTTTTCTATTACGACAATACAAAATTGTTATAAAAAAAAGAAAATTGTGTTACACAATTTTCTTTTTTTACTTTGAAGGATGATGACGTCAATAAGTGACTATCCTACATTGAAAAAAGTAAATTTTGAATACCAAATTTTAAAACACTTCCCGAGTTAGTTATATATTTTTTTTGAAAACTTGCAAAATTTTCCTGCCCGCGCTTGAAAATTTTGCTAGTTTTCAAAAAAGTAAATTTCAATTTAATATTCTTCATTTCATTGACTGTCTAGCGGGGCCTAATGAACCAGAACACGCCAGCACTCAGCTAAGAAATCAAACGCAATGTTCGCGAGTTATTTCCCCATTAACAGAACGTGTCGGTACAAATTGCAAGATCTATAAAACTAACGCCATTTTGGGATGCCCCCTGACGTGGCGGCAAAATAAAAGTTAGTTGCAAGACGTGGTACAACTAATTGTTTATTCATTAGGTGATGTAAGTGCTAACTAGTTAGATAGTACTAATATCACTTCATAGTAAAAAAAGTCGCTTCCCGTGTCCCGGTGGTGTCCCGTTGTATGTTTAGATCTTTAAAACTACGCAACGGATTTTGATGCGGTTTTCTTTAGATAAAAGATAAAGATCACTTTATTGTTAAACTGTGTCATTAAGATGTTACATAATAGGTGAAAAAGAGTCAACAGTTTGCTCGTTTCGGATGTACAATATAAAAACTTTACTTAAACATCAATTTTTATCATTAAAATATTCATTGAGACTATAGTAAGATTTAGATAGTTACAATTTTTTTTTAATAATTTCTGAATTATACACCGATATTTAATAGATAGTGATTCAAGATGAAAGTATTTGTGGTTTTTACCAACTACAACAAAATAAATTATCATACGTTATGAATTACGTATTTCTACTATCATTGGTTTTTAGAAATCATACATACTCCATAGTGATATAAAGCTTGTCTTAATAGAAAAACCAAGTAGTTCCAGCCAATAGCGTCCAAAATAGCAATAATATGATACTTGCAGTTTTACTCTCGACTCGAGTTAAGAACCAATAATCATAAAATAAACATTATGTGAAGATGTTATTTTATATTAGGGTCAACCAGAAGCCGAGTGATTATTAGAAAGCTTTCTGACGCCGCCATAGGCATAAACTTTTTATTCGGAAGGCAAGGTATGAGACGCAGCCGCCAATACTTACTTGGTGGTATGAAGGTACGGTAACAAATTTTGACAGATCAATGAGCGCAATCGCCAACAATGAGAACAATTTTAGCAAAGTATGCCTAAAATACGGGAGGGATAACAAAAAAAGGACGCGCTGCGCTCGAAAAATATTTAAAATGTGTTAATAATATGCATCATAACTAGATTTGAGAGAGTATATGCTATTTGCAATGAAAAGGGCTCAAATATACAAATACATACATACACATATCACGCCAATTATCCCTTGCGGGGTAGGCAGAGCGTAAACGGCCGCAAAAACGTACATTTACGCCACGTCTGACATATTTGAGGGTCATTCGGAAAATTGGGTATTGCCATAGTGACAGGTCGTCAGCTCATCGCCTTAAATTGCAATACACACCCTAAAGTCC
Source organism: Tuta absoluta (assembly GCA_027580185.1). NCBI lineage: Eukaryota > Metazoa > Arthropoda > Insecta > Lepidoptera > Gelechiidae > Tuta > Tuta absoluta. The sequence continues at coordinate 3,875,519 of JAQAHW010000003.1, forward strand.
CTTAGTCGCCTCTTACGACTCCCACGGGAAAGAAATGGGGTGATGCTATTCTAAGCCGGCATCACTCAAATATGCAAATGCAAATAATCCGGTCTCTAGTCATAACATTAGTATCGGCCATTTTTATAGTATTCCTTTATTCAACCAATCCAAATCACAACATATAGAGAAAAGTTTCCAAGTGATAATCTATGGCCCTGATGATAGCCTTTCTCTCGCGCTAACACAGTCGCACTTATACCGTATTTGGAGGGACAGTGGGCAAGTGGCCGCAGACGGACAGACAGACCAACTGGTATTTCACACGGTAATAATCGCCATTTCACCACCTGACTGTCCGTTAGAAATATGGTTCCTTGCTTAGGAAGGCACTTCATGCCGTCGGTCCCGGTTGCTGTCTATGATTACTTAGACGGCGATCGTTACACAACCATGTCAAAAGGTAGTAGGCGGTTGAAAAACTAATACCAGGGCTCATCGAGTCATTCGCCGACTCAGTGTCCCACAAGAAAAGAATAAGAACTTACAATACTTATCCGAATCGGAAAGCAAACACTGGTAACATGGTTAAAGAAAACATAGTGCGGAATTGAATTCATTTCAGAGCTAGAAAATTTTCGACAGGATCGAAGGCGTAGCGGATAGTACCCCTGCCTGCCACGCCGAGGGTTCATCATCAGCCCACATCCACCCACTGCAGGGCATAGATCTCTTCTCTATTGCGCCAATCTTCACGGTCCTGTGCTACACTCATCCATAGTCATCCCGTCGACTTGGTGATATCATCGGACCACCGGGCTGATGGGCTGCCCGCTGACCATTTTGCTGCCCTTGGCTACCACTATGTGACTGCTTTTGTCCACCGTCCGTCAATCCTTGCCACGTGTCCTGCCCATCTCCACATCAATCTTTCGATTCGCTATCCTACATCTATATACATAGGATAGGTATTACGTCTCTAAATTCGGCAACAAGGTAACAGAGTGAGCCACGTAGGACAAAATGTTGAATTAAATATATTTACGATCGGTCCGCAGTCCGTAGGTATAGAACAAACAGTAAAACGACAAGGTCTACTTTAATATTCCAGTAGTAAAATCCTAATACGTAGTAGGTAGGTCACAATGAAAATATCTTGGCATCATTAATTTGGATATTGGTATGCGACTTATTAATTAAATTTATGGCTATAGGCACACGTAAATGAAAAAATATATATTTTTACAAAATCTGTGTCTACAAACCGTATTTTTCTTCATTAAACCGGCCAAGTGCGAGTCGGACTTGCCCACCGAGGGTTTCGTAACATGAACATCGAACTAATAACCGCCATATCGATATGATTTTTTTTCGACCTCCTATAAAGTCAAATGTTTTCAAAGAATCATATTTGTTTTTATTTTTCCTGTGCTTTAAAACAAAGTGATCTTATGAGGGTTCAGTTTTTTTTCCTTTTGTGGTTTGAGAGATACATACTTGGCCTTACTTATAGGTAAGTGTTACTATGGAGTTATAGGTAACAATAATAATAACAATAACATGCCGTGTGATGTCGGCAAACAATCACATCACCCCGTTTCTTTCCCGTGGGTGTCGTAAGAGGCGACTAAGGGACTCGAAGGTTACATGTGTATTGCAATTTCAGTCGGTGGACTGACGGATATATGCAGAGCAAAATAAAGTATAGTACTCCCAAGAGCGGTCTAAATTCAACAACACTCAAAACAACTACACAATTCATCGTTTCTATGACCATTACATTTAACATCAACAGCCACAGCAGTCCACTACTAGACATGAGCCTCCCCCTATTGAGGGGTTTTGCCATACTCATCACGATTGGCAGGCGGATTGGCGAGCGCAAGATGTTGCATTCACAGGCAACCGTCACACTTTAAGACAGCCACGAGTAGAATCGGGGTCATGCTTTAAGCCATCACCACGTCATGTCAATTTACTATGATCGTTAGAGTAAAAACTAAATAAAACCTTACCAGTCATCGCAAAAGCTTTCAAATCTAAACAACAACACTGCGTCCTTGCCTAGTAACGGCCTTAGCCCACTAATAATAGGCATTAATAGGTATTCTTGGCAAATAAACTATTTTTGTATTTTGTATTTTTTGTATAAATAACTGTTTGCACTATAAAAGCACAAGTATACTCTATAAAAGCACAGGACTAATGGAACACGGCGATCCAGCTCGAATCGGAACACTGAGTGCCTCGGAAGGTTCCCGAAGGAATGTGGCGGCAATTCAGAGCAAGTAAATTTGAGAAGTGACCGTGTGAATATCCAGAATGAATTCACGTCAAAGCCACTTTTATTTAAGACTGGAAACTACGCCTGATTGGCGGGGAGCGAGGGCTCACTCGGAAAAGTTTGTGAGGTTGTTTAAACAACCAGCCCAATCGCGCCCATGGGATTAGTAGTTGTTCTGGGAAGAACGGATCGGACTGAATCTACTCGGCACATGCCGGTAGTTCCCAAAATGGCGAACAAATGAGGGAAATCCGCCGGCGGCGGGGGCGTCGATTGCTTGCTTGAAGAGCTTTTGAAGTGGGATCCACTCGCAATGGCTGCAGTAGCGGCTACGGTGACGTCAAAGCACAAAAACATTCGCTTATGCTAAAGATTTTAAATGCACATTTTTACTCGCGACTGCGACTCTAGTATTTTATTTTTAAGGAATTTGTCTCCTAATTTGGACACAAAAATCCGCGGTTTATCAGCTTTAAAACGATATTTACGAAGCGCTGATAATTTTTGGCCTGATCACGGTTTCAAATTTACGTGGCAGTGTTATCGCACCCAGATATTTGAGTGTGCGACAATCATTTTGAGAAGAGTTTTACATGGCTTCACTCGTGTTGCCGAAAGGGTTCTCTTTGAAGCATTTATTTTCTCTTCGAGTGGCCATATGTTTTGTATTTGGTCGGTCCGGTGTGCGCATTGGCAGCGCGAATGAGAGTTTACGTTCTATTGCTCAAGTAGGAAACTGTAAACTATGGTTATTGCGCGAGAAGATGGTTTCGGAAAACTGACGGTTAGCAGAGTGAGCCAGAGTTAAGCCAGAAGTGGGATTATTTTTATTGCAGTTTACTGAACCCCAATTTGTACGGATAAGTTTAATATTTCCGACCTTTCTACTTATTTCGGTAGGGCCCGAAAGTCCTTAGAAAGTTGGCTAAAAAGAAAAGCTCTATTTTATCCATGGTTAACAAATGGCTTAGAATAGCATCACCCCATTTCTTTCCCGTGGGAGTCGTAAGAGGCGACTAAGGGACTCGAGGGTGTGTATTACAATTTTAGGCGATGGGCTGACAACCTGTCACTATGGCGATACACAATTTTCCGAATGACCCTCAAATATTTGTCAAATGTGGCGTAAACGTCCATTTTTGCGGCCGTTTACGTCCGCCTATCCCGCAAGGGATTATAGGCGTGATATATATATGTATGTCAACAAATACAATAATAGTACGAATACGAATGAAAAACAGTGCTAATCGAGTCGTTCGTCGACCCCGTATCCCACTGAAATCCAGAAGCAAAAAAATATCACAACAAGATTTCAACCGCCACAACTTAAAGCTAGCTACAACTCACCTGAACCACGGCCGTGAGCTTCACAATGCATTTTCAACAACCCAGTCACATCAAAATATTCTTATATTCTTTATTCATTCATACGAATTAATGTTAATTCACAATCACCAACAAAACAATTAGCAGAGTATGCCGCTGCCAAAACAGCAGGGTCAAGGATCAGTGACTCGGTGACATTAGACTAGATCGTGGAGTTGCCAACTCCTAACTGGAAATGAGGCCGATCGTGGGCCGATCAATCCAAGAGTTCCGACATGGAATGAATCCCACGGAAACTAAGAGCTTAACAGGATGTAAAGATATTTGCTGCAAGCATTTCAAGCATGAAACAGAACAACTTTTCCCGAGGAACATAGGTCGATATATGAAAATGGACCCTCATACAAATTGACCCGGTAGGCTGGAACATTTTGTATGGAAGGTTCAAAATTTTCGTTTAAATATTTCGACCTATGTTCCTTGGGAAAAGTTGTTCAGTTTTATGGCCTGGTTCATCTCTTGAAAATTTTGCAGTTTTTTTTACGCCTTATAGATATAATTGCTTTAAATTCCATTTTATTTCAAGTTTGTATGTCCACGTGCTGATTGTATATCCTTCGGATGGTTACGCCGGATCTATCGGACTCCTTGCGTGGATTCTACGAGTCGTCATCATCATCATCATCATCATCATCATTGGCCTCACACGTCTGTGACAGACGATTTAATCAGTGTCTGAGGCAAGACTTTTCATGGCTGTATAAGCCGATATGGGAGCGGCATAATTTTCCGCACGCTCTACAAGTGAAGGTGGAATTTGAGACTGACCAGGCATTATTCTACGAGTACTTCGCTAATAACTCGACATGATTAAGGAGAGTTTCGAAAAATACAAGATCCCTTAAGCGTCCTTTAACGTATTGTTGGGTTGCAAATTCAGGGTCCCCAAAAAAAATAGATTCAGATTTTGCGTCACATAAAAGCTAGATCTAGTTCTCTGAGCAGGCAATACTGAGGTAACCATGTACCCAGGGGGTGTTGTCTACGGGTAAGGGAGTGGGGGGGGGACGCGACGCTGCACCGGTTGTTGCACCCGTGACGTCACACTGCACTGATAACGCGATCGATAACGGCTGCAGGGGGATTAATAAATGATTCTTTTGTTTTATTGGGCATGACGCTACAGGACCGAGAAAAATATCTGTGATCAGGAATTATACACTAAAGTAATTTAGTAAACAGGGTAACAGAAAGGGTATAACAAACCGCAAGGAGGTCAAGGTATTTAAGAAACTGAACATGTTTCCTGTAGAAATGTAAAAAAATACCCTCCCATATTAAATCAACCAGCCAGTTGACCGGAAAATTTGTATGGGAGATCCAGTTTTTTTTATATTCCGCCTTATGTTCAGATTTAGATTCAGAATCATTTAGGTATTTGTCAAAATAAAATTCAGTTTCATGAGTACCTTGACCTCCTTGAATTCGGAGATGTGAATTATAGAATCCCAAAAAGATCCGAAAGTAAAAAGTGCTAGCAAATATTTAGTGTAACGCCATCTGACGATAGTTACCAGAACACCGCTAGCCAGCGACTCAAGAACCTTGAGGGCAACGAGAAAGCTCCCAACTACAACCAATTATCCGCGATAGTTCGTTGCGAGCGCCGTAGATGGCGCTCGGCAGCGATGCAGGGAAATAAAAATTAAATTATTTTCAGTCTGTTTCAGTAACTAAAATAAATTCATTGAAGTCTTCAATCAGCAGCACCAACAAAGATCCGAACAAAAATCAAAGTAGTTACCTATAATTGAAAGTTTAAAACGTATAAATAATTACCTACGTCTACGTTACATATTTACAAAACTGCCTAATTTACGACCCGTCATAAACTTCCTGAACAAACATGTGACTCAGACGCTGAAAAATTCGCCGAGAAAAATATGAAAGAAAACATTGGCGACTATAAAATGATAGATGGTGCTTTTTACAAATCTAATAATACGTGTAAGTGGGCAGACGGACAGAAACACAGAAACGAAAGGGTGATGTAAACTATTCGGGTTGACACGCCGGCTTAATGAGGCCGTTGACACTAATTCTTTTTTCAAAATTATTACTTCTTTTTGTAGACCTAACGCTTTTGTGGGCTAGGGAGAAAAGTAGAGAATAATTATTGTTGGTTACTTATCAAACCATAATTTCTAATGGGACGTTGAAAGCTGTCCAAATCTCGACAATTAAAGGCCCATTAATCCTAATAGACAAGACCCTGACCACCACTTAGTCCACTCAAGGCCAGAGGGTGCGAACTGTGAAATAGCACACAGTGGTAATTTGCACACGGAACCTTCGCGTGACCAGTCTTGAATAGTATAAGGGATAAGGAACAAGCAGAAAATAAAGGGTGTCAAGTCAAAATCAAATGTCACTGTTAGTAATATATGGCTGAAAACATGAAATACTGCTGTCGACCTCCGTGAAGAAGGCTGTCTTGAGCAGATGAAACGTAGAGGGCTAAAGTCTCTACAAATAACAAGTAAGTCGTGTAAACTTACCAGTTTAATAATAAATAACAGAAATATGAACAAAACACACCAAAAAATCTGTTCTTCTTATTAAAGAAAATTCATCTCAATACTTGACAAAACAAACGCTTTTTAAAAGGGAATAATCGCTTTAACGAATTCTTGAGACCATATTCAAATTTCAGTAACCTTTTATTTGATTGACAGAAAGACCAATTCCCACACGCAACTAACAAATCCATCAATTCTGCTTATATGCTGGCAGACCTTGTGCACCTTTGACTTTGACAAATCAAGGTCAAAAGATCTTTACTCGAAACGAAAATATTGAAGATCCATAAATTCGTAATCATATCTATGGTCTGCAGATAAAGGAGTGCAAACAAAACTGCACAAGTATAATATCTAGTTGGTAGATTTTATAATGTCCCTTTTATACATGTGTTACAGGAAATCTCACAGCTTTTAAACTGTCTAAAACTATGAAATGTACTTTCGTAATAACGATGGCTATGATATAAAATAAGTAGATGGCTGATGAAATATTATAGTTCTTAAAGGACTTTGCAAGGTCTGTTCAATTAATAAGCTCATGATTAAATGGGAGATGACCATAAGTAACATAAAGTAAATACTTTAATTACGCTCCAACCTACTGGCATAAAGATTGACGAAAAAGCTACTAATCATGAAGACTTGGTAAAAGATCCATTCGGAGTATTCGGACTCTAGACAAGAATCCCTCCAAGAAATGCATGAAATATAAGCATCTGGGGTAGGTGCTCATCAGTACTCACTCTTAAAAATATTATGTTTGGACAACATCATTAGAAAACATACACAAAAACGTCTAAAGAAACCTTTCTAAACATCTCAATGAGACTCTCGTCAGCTTCTCTGTAATAAAAATCTTGTAAAAAAAAACATACTATGATGGAGATAGTAGTTCAGCACCCTAGGCGATAGACCCTGATGAGATGCAAATTATAGGTTGCACCGGCCATGTCAGAGAGGCTGTTTCATTTTCTGACTAGATTGAAGAGGGGTGGACAGGCAATCTTGCAAGTAATCACGTGAATTGGATGTCAAGGCAGTGTCAATCGACCATAATGAAAGTGATGGAGGACCAGTAGCTTGCTTGATTGGATTAACATTAACCAAGCTAAGGGAAAATGTAATTTACTTAAAAAAAGAAATAGACGGCCTGGTGCGAGTCGGACTCGTCCATCGAGAGTTCCGTGACATGAACTTCAAGCCCTTTCATGATACCCTACTTGAACTACTCGCCTCAATTTTAAAATTTTGATCTTTATCAGCCTTTTTGAAAAAACATGATTTGAAAAATGAAAACTTTTTTTGAAGTTTTCCTAATCATGTACTTCAAAACAAAGCTACTTTCCGAATTTCATAGTTCAGGGTCTACAAGAAGTACCCTCTCAATTTTGATTCCCAAGAGAGAGCGAAAAACCTGCGCTTTTTACAGTATCTCTTTTTTTACGTTATGTTTGACTTTGGACTTTGATCTTTTTACAACTATAAGCGGCCGTAGACTTGAGCGTGCAGTTTTGATTTCAACTCGATATGTATATCTACGCGTTCCGAGATCCAGGGCTTGACAGAAAGACAACAAAGTCATCCTATAAGGGCTCCGTTATTATCCTTTTGAGATACGGAACCCTCAAAACACTAACACAAGTTTAAACATCCACGTGAAAAGCAACTGGTTTCGTCAGCAATTCAGAAACGTATCACAAATTTGAATTAATATTCGCATTGGCTGCCACATGATTAGGCAATAGTATACCATAAGCAATTTCAAACAAGGATAGTTCTATGTAAATAGGTTGTAATCGATATGCGAACCCAAATTCAGTGGCAGTAGATAACTCACGCATGCATAATAGCTTATCAATGGTGCGTGATCAGACTTTCGAGCACGGGATGAAGAGTCTATAATAGGGATCCCATTCATGCATAGTAACATAGATAATAGATATGCTACTTGGTTTTCGACATTGCTGAGTCATACCAGAGAACATGAAATAAAATCACGCCTTTATCCAGAAAGATAGGCAGAGATGAATGAATCGACCGTCACTTTCATTTTGTTCATCAATCTTACAACCTTACGGAATTCCGCGTCAAAAACATAAATGTTACTGAAATACGGAACAGTACAAGAAAGGAAAAATGAGAGAAAGGCCGAGAAAACCAATGAGGAAAACAATAAAACAGCTATTATATTATTTACGTCCTATTGTTTTCAAATTGTCGTTTCTATTTGCTTGTTCTCGCACTAGAATACATCAGCTACTAGCAATAGCAATCACGATTATTAGAAAAACTGATTAGAAAGGGATACGATCATCAGTTTCCCACGGTTTCCATACATTGTAAGAAATTGATGATACTTGTCTGGTACAAGAACAAATGAGATAAAGTTAACGACCTCGAATCTTGCTAGATAATTGAAGTTCTCTCAGTATAGTAGGTGCTATAGAAGCACACTCAGCGGTTTCACTCGCTGTTAACCACAGATTTAGTTCATAGGATCTGTACTGCTACCCTTTTTTCGACGATAAAAAGCAGCCTATTATGTTTTCAGATTTCATGTATAATACTCTGAAAGAAAATTTACAATCGGCTGTTTAGTAGTATATCCCCATTACACAAAACAAAACTTTCCTCTCTGTTAAATATGTAAAAGAGCAAAATGACGATGCAGCAGATATTTAAAGAGACTGAAGAAATGGTTAGATTCTCGTTTAGATTTCAGAGATGGGTTCCCAATTTTCTAAGGACATAATTCGAAAAAAGCTGCCGCAATCATCGCTCTATCAATAGGTAGGTGTTACATTTGTCAAGCCAACTTCAATACTGCAATATGTAGCAAATTGAAACATCTGGCAATGGTCCAATACGTGACAATTAAGGTGCTGTTCCGAACCGAGCGGCCTACGGCCGACGGCCGACGGCCGATGGCACATGGCGCGGCTATCGGCCGTCGGCCGTCGGCCGCCGCGGCAGATGTCATTCCGAAGGCAGCGGCCGACGGCCGACAGCACATGTCAGAGTATAGTTTTCAGGACTTAGTTATTATGTTTATTAGGTTATTATGGTTCATCGGGTTATCATGGTTCATAGGGTCGTTGGGTTCATCTTGTCGTTAAGGTTCATCATGTGGCCAGAGTTCATCGGCTTGCTAGGTTGATCGGGTCATCATGGTTCATCGGGTCGTTGGATTCATCTTGTCGTTAAGGTTCATCATTGGGCCAGAGTTCATCGGTTCACTAGCTTCATCGGCTTATTATGGTTCATCGGGTTATCATGGTTCAGCGGGTTATCATGGTTCATCGGGTTATCATGGTTCATCGGGTTATCATGGTTCATCGGGTCGTTGGGTTAATCTTGTCGTTAGGGTTCATCACGTGTCCAGAGTTCATTAGTTCGCTAGCTTCATCGGTTTATCATGGTTCATCGGGTTATCATGGTTCATAGGGTCGTTGGGTTCATCTTGTCGTTAGGGTTCATCATGTGGCCAGAGTTCAACGGTTCGCTAGGTTCATCGGGTTTTTACGGTTCATCGGGTCGTTGGGTTCATGTTATCGTTAGGGTTCATCATGTGGCCAGAGTTCATCGTTTCGCTAGGTTCATCGGGTTATCATGGTTCATCGGGTTATTATGGTTCATCGGGTCGTTGGATAAAGCCTAACGACAAGATGAACTCAACGACCCGATGAACCATAATAACCCGATGAACCTAGTGAACCGATGAACTTTGGCCACACGATGAACCCCAACGTCAAAATGAAACCAATGACCCGATGAACCGTAATAACCCGATAAACCATGATAAACCGATGAACCATGATAACCCGATGAACCTAGCGAACCCATGAACTATGGCCACATGATGAACCCAAACGACAAGATGAACCTAACGACCCGATGAACCATAATAAATCGATGAACCATGATAACCCGATGAATCTAGCGAACCGATGAAGTCTGGCCACAAGATGAACCCTAACGACAAGATGAACTCAACGACCCGATGAACCATAATAACCCGATAAACCTAGTGAACCGATGAACTTTGGCCACATGATGAACCCTAACGTCAAAATGAACCCAACGACCCGATGAACCGTAATAACCCGATGAACCATGATAAACTGATGAACCATGTTATCTCGATGAACCTAGCGAACCCATGAACTCTGGCCACATGATGAATCCTAACGACAAAATAAATCCAACGACCCGATGAACCATAATAACCCGATGAACCATGATAACTCGATGAATCTAGCGAACCGATGAAGTCTGGCCACATGATGAACGCTAACGACAAGATGAAAACAACGACCCGATGAACCATAATAACCCGATGAACCATGATAACCCGATGAACGTAGCGAAACGATGAACTCTGGCCACATGATGAACCCTAACGACAAAATGAACCCAACGACCCGATGAACCGTAATAACCCGATGAACCATGATAACCCGATGAACCTTGCGAACCGATGAACTCTGGCCACATGGTGAACCCTAACGAAAAAATTAATCCAAAGACCCGATGAACCATAATAACCCGATGAACCATGATAACCCGATGAACCTAGCAAACCGATGAACTCTGGCCACATGATGAACCCTAACGACAAGATAAACTCAACGACCTGATGAACCATAATAACCCGATGAACCTAGCAAACCGATGAACTATGGCCACATGATGAACCCGAACGACAAGATGAACCCAACGACCCGATGAACCATAATAACCCGATGAACCATAATAACCTATACACAATAACTAGTTCTGAAAACTATATTCCAACCCAACCAACGTAAAGCCGCCGCGGCACTACTGGTCTGCAGTTATGTGCCGTCGGCCGTCGGCCGTCGGCCGCCGCGGCAGATGCGCGGCGGCCGATAGCATGTGCAGTCGCCGCTCGGTTCGGATAGTATCCCATACAAGTCCATACGAACCAGTAGTGCCGCGGCGGCCAAGGACGGCCGCCGCGGCATATGCTGTCGGCCGTCGGCCGTCGGCCGCTCGGTTCGGAACAGCACCTTTAATCGGACAAGAGGAATGATCCGATGCCATTGACCGGCCCAGTTTTTCCGCGTTTCTGACGAAACTGCAAGATTGTGAAAAATTGGGCAAAAGAAAGCTCTAACTATCTATATCACTGAACGCAGTTATTGTTTTAAATTGTCATGGATATATTGGCAAGCGCATTTTTCAGTTTGTGCTGTGGTACAGTCAAGCTCAGGCTGGGTTAATTATAACTTCAGATTTTATACATTTCTTATTTCGCGCGCATAGGACTTACATTGGCGACCGGACGTGAGACTGACTGCAAAAGTAAATTAAAAAACCTCAGCATAAAATCTTCAAGGCATAATGCGGTGGAACTGGTTGGTCCAAAAAGATGAAAGAAAGATCAAATGCCAATCATCTATAAATTGATCACAGGTAAGAGTAATAAAAGGAATAGTATGCGGAATCAAAGTGAAGCTAAAATAGTAGCACATGCCTCAGGTTCAGCAGACTAGACATGTCAGGCTAATTAATGCCTAGATAGACACATTGAGCTGCAAAAGATTATTTGTCTACGAAACATCATTCCATTACTGATTAATTTAGGCTCTGAGAGGACTGGAAAATAGGAGAAAGCCCTTTGCCCTGTAGAGGAACCAACACGGATTAAATGAAATTATTTGAATGTAACAGTACAGTATAGTTTAAAAAATGTCTGAAGTTTTGCAAATGAATCGACCAAAATTATGGAGCACCTACAAAATTTTCTTGTCCGATTTGCTTAAGATTCATTATTTACCTCTTGAAAATTTATAAAAAATAAATGTCTGCCTGCATTACTTCTCATACCAAAAGCTTTATTTTTCACTTACCTATACAGTTAGGTACAGTATACTAATTAAATCCTAAATAGCCTTATTGTACTCATATTGAGTGCAGGCGGTATCGTCTGTCTGTTAGCACGGCTATTAATTAGAGCAATAATAATTCACTTCATGTTCCTTGTGATCTTCTGTGAGTATTTGTTCCGTTAATTTGGAGTACCTAGGTAAATGTATACTACCTAGGTGAATATATATTATTCGAGAAAATTTGCATTTGAGAAAGTTTTCTTCAATTACTTATTTTCATCGGGTATTACAGATTTACTAAAGATGATTGATTCCACAGTTCAAAGCATTTTCATTTTTCAAGTAATCTTACTAAATTTATGTTTAACACGAAGAAACCTTATTTGTGTCCAACAGCAAAAAATGACCCAGATGTTTTGGTAACAAACTATAATGAGAAGTGAATGAGAATATAATGATATGACTCATCTTCGTCTTTGTATAGAACAACCATATGGTCGCAAAATCTGTTATGGTATTGAATATAGTATAATTATTATGCTTATTGTAAGAACTGTAATAATAAAATATACTTCACTATAATTCGATTCATAACTGAATAACTGAATCACTGGCTCAACGAAAATACTCGAAACAATGATTTATGAATGGAGTTTAAATGACTCAGATCAAAATAAACCAAATAACCTTGTGTAAACCGCATTAAAACTGATAGATGGAACTTTTCTCAAGAACTTAGCCGCCATAAATACTAGGAATGTATAAGAATATCTTTATAGACGAAGTCAATTAGACGTGATGGGGAAAGTGGTGATAGAGATTATAGTCAGTTTCTATCAATTACAGCAAATGACAATTTATAATGAGGCCCACAAATTACTGTAAGAAATAGCTACGTAAAGTAGAAAGCTTTAGTTAGTATAGTCGATTTAAAAACCAGACAAGTCGAAAATATTTGTATTTGTAAGAAACGAGAAAAGACACGAGAAGCTAAGCTATGTGATGAAATTGAATAAAACTACAAACAAAAATCAAACAAAACAGAATACATTATGGAATTGTGTTCAACAAACATTTGTTTCGGTTCCACGTTACTGAAAAAAAAACGGCTAATTAAAATTAGTGATAACCATTAAATAAGTTTAGAAAAGGATATTTGATGTCATAGACCATTTTAGACATGTCATGTCTTGAAAAATCTATGATTTTCCGCGCTATTGGGCAGATTTGTTGTTGTAAGTATGTTTAACCGACATATTTTTAATCGCCGCTTAATATTGACAGATACCGCGTAAAATGCGTAAAATCATGGTCAATTTGAGGCGATCCTCCTTTTCACAGCCTATTTAACTAAAAATATTAGTGCTATTTTTAGTTAGAGATATAAGTTGGTAACATGGAATTGAGACTATACACACTTTCACAAATTTAATGACAGTCACAGGCTGATTGCCTTCAACAAAAGACAAGTAGACAAAACGACAAGAGCAGGGCTAACAAATTCATACCACATTAACAATCAATGCAAATCTGTAGTTGGTATAGATATCACAAGCTATGAGACAGTTATGACCGGATCTGCGCTTCGGATTGAGCATACCCTTGTATGGGCTGCTGGAGGCTTTCGACCTTCCGCAGACCGACTGTCAGACGTGACTCAACGACCTTTTCTCGGGATGTATAAAGTCATATTGTTATGACGAGGATGGTGACTTATTCGGTTTAAATATATTGTTTCAGGTGCTAGCCATTATGGTGAGTTAACAAAAGATCTGAAAAGAACGACCGCTGCGGATTAGTTACAGTTCAGATGTACCTATTACACTTCCATGAAAATCTTCACACTTATGATCATGCTATTATTGCTGTACTTAAATAACGCACGCTATTTTGCATGTTTAGTAAGAAACATCAATGCAATGACCAAAGATATCATCCAAGTATATTCTTGCATTTTGAAGACATGGGGCTCATTAAATGTGTCCATTCGTTTAAGGTACTAGCGTTATCGACCGCGGTTTTACTCGCACATTCTTTTTTTGTACGGTACACCGAGTCAACGAATAACCCGAGAAACCTACAATAATCTTTTAAAAACCATGAATTTCTAAACACACTTTATATGTCTTTAAATGAAATAAACAAATCTCCTTTTTACCCATTTAAGGGTTAAAATTTGGGAAATGCTCGATCACGTATTTGATGACTTTATCTCCCAGTTTAATCCCAAAGTATAAAACAGTTCGTTTCAAAGGCCCCTAATTTTATCCCATTACTTACCTTATAACTTCACTACTGACATTTATAGTGGGTTTTGATTTAATACCTAACTAATCAGTCGGTTCTTTCTTTAAACAGCCAAATTACATAGTTTTATGGTCAAAGGTCAAAAAACCAATCAATTTATCATCAAACCATATCCAAATAGGTTATCGCATAAGAAATAGTTTTAATTATCATAAATAAAGATATTTTAATGGGGTTCGCAGCGGGTTAAGCCCTACGCAAAAGATGTATAAATATGTATGAAAATATGATATCGTAGATTTGCTCATACAAGACGATGTTGTTGGCGCGGAGGTGTTGCATAATCACAATCAACCACAGAGTGTTTAACTACGTACTAGGGATAGGCAAATTATATTTCAAATAAGTGAAGCGGTTTGAGTGGCCGAATTCGGTATGGCAGATATTTTTTAGAGTGTGTATTGATAAGAAGGGCCATTTTAAGAAAATAATGTCATAATTTCGAAACAATATTATTTATTTCTATTTTTCTAAAGTTTTGAGAACATGATATCTCAATGCCTTTGCCGGCACAAAGATAACGTTGATCATAGACAAGACAAAATGACAGTTACGATTTCTTTTTCTAACTATGGCAAAAGCATTTATTCATACTCAGGTATGAGGTATCATACAAAGGTCATCAAGGGTAAATATATTTTATTAAATTGTAAATAAAGTAAAATTCTTGAAATGTTTTGTTTTCCCGAAGTCGACCACGTTAGCTGCAAAATTCTGGGCACGCAAAATTTTACGTAACTCGTAGCATCAATTTGTAAGTTCCTATTAACTTCAGTGTAAAGTTTCTAGGGTGAGTTCTTGTAAAACTAACAACTTTTCCCCAACATAGGTCGCTATATGAGAAAAAATGTACTCCTACAAAGTGACTCATTATTTTTATCATTGTTATATGTGAGGTTCAATTCTTATTTCTAATTCCGGCCTGTGTTCTTTGGAGATAGTTGTTCAGTTTCACGGGTAGAATTCACCCTAAAAATATTTGCGGTGAATTTAATAGGACCTTATATTCAGTATTTCGCAATGACTATAACATCGCGCGCACGCATGTCAAATGCGTTAATTTATTAAATTGTATATTTTGCAGCCTTCAGCGGTAATTATTGTCAATTGGAAGATACTGCACTAGCATAAAGCTTTTGTGCAAATAAAGCGAAAACACCGAGGAAGAGAATCAACATCAACAGAAATCATTCAATGGTCTAGAAATTATTAATTCAGGAAATAAAATGTATTAATTAACATTTGCGCTGTCTCTTTCCGACAAATAGATTGAAAATTAACACACTAAAGGTAAGTTATGATAATCTATTTCCCGAATTGAGCCCAATATCTCTCTACTCATAAGAGATATATCATTAAAATTCCAAACTACACGAATAGGAAGATATTAGAAACAATCAGGCAAGTGCGAGTCAGACTCGCGCACAAAGGGTTCCGTACATGTATAAAAATTACCCAAAATTCACGTTTCTTGTACGGAAGCCCCCTTCAATATAATTTTTATCAGGTTTGCAATTTTTTGTTAAAGCAGAGTTTCATTTCGACTTTTAGAAAATCTATCCAAATATACATATGTAAAGGCCTTCGTCCTTATGTATCCAACCATACATTTTCATGGATTGGTTGTATAAGGATTAGAAAGTAGGTACCTATATTCAGTAGTAACGTGAACACCAACCTTGTCCACCAGTGGCCCTTGCCAGGACAATACACTGACAAGTCAATACGACGCAGTGACATCAGGTGACCTCGCAAAGGTCGTTTCGTATCATATAAAACATATAACAACCCAACTCAATGGAAACTGGTTTACACGCATGTGAACTTTAAATTTCCTGCCGCGAATTGGCCGCTTTATCAGTATGTCAAGGTGCTCTTTTTATAAAAAAATGAAGGATACGGACTGTAAATTGCTATCCTAGGAAACTCATTGCTGTACTACGAGTACCTACACACCGCTCATTCTCTATTTTCGTGTGAGTCGGCTTACCTCAAAGCAACCCTTTCTCATGCTCAATTCTGATAGAAATTGTGCCGTATGATGCCGGCTTAGAATAGCATCACCCCATTTCTTTCCCGTGGGTATCGTAAGAGGCGATTAAGGGACTCGGGGTGACATGTATATAGCGGTTTTGGGCGATGGGCTGACAACCTGTCACTGTGGTGATACACGGTTGTCTGAGTGACCCCCTCAAGTGTTTGTCAGACGTGGCGTTAATGTCCGTATTTTAAGGCCGTTTATGCTCTGCCTACCCCGCAAGGGATATTGGCTCAATATGTGTATGTATAAATTATACTTTTGCTTGGCGCAAAGCACAGTTTTTAAACATAATTTTTAATTTTTCTGCAAAGCAGAATCATATGCTGTGTCAAGAGGTGGATCATCATATTTAACTTTAAGTTAATAAAGGTATGAACTGAAACCTCCTCCACTAAAGTTTATTGCCGCCAGACTAAAAGGTGCAGTGGAAGATATAACAACTATGATAATGATAAGGCTACCACATCAAATAAGATTATGTCATCTCATAATACGTTGGCGTCATGACTCTTGACATCCGTATAGTTAGTTCTGCGCAATATAAAACATGTTAATTAAATGTTAATACTGTTGACTTCATTCAAGAAACATTCAACTATTGTAGCTTTTAAAATGATCAGAGTATCGATGATTAATTTTGTTTCACACATTGATTTCATTAAAATTCAATTCAGTATTGTTATCACACGAAATTGTTAATGATTGTCATTGACCCAAACGCCTGCACATCCAAACATATGCGCGCGGCAGTAATTCTAATTACGTAAGAGTGTCAACACAACAATGCTAAAACACAAGCTAAACAAACTTGGTCGTTTAGTACCTCCAACTTATCACTATTTACGAAGGGCTGTAGGCGGAACGGCATTTAGCAACACTAGGCCTGGAAAACGGGCTAGGTGTAGGACTTGATGCATGTGGGCAGAACCCAAGGGACGTGATTTGCATTGAAGGCTAGCTCAGACATCCATATTCATTAAGACCTAACCAACTGGACTAGGGCTTGTGCTAGATTCGATTGAGACAGAAGGTAGTACATCCTGGACATAAAATAGTAATTAGTTGAGTAATTAATGAATAAATAAAAAGAGATAATTAAAAAAACTATATAATGAACACGATTGCAAGAAAATACCAAACTCAGGGAAACGAAGAATGTAGATTCAGCAACAGTTTACAGTAATCTCCTTCAAAATACGCTATAAAACCAGTTAATGGGACAGTAAAAGTCCGAATATTATTAGGTCCCACCCACGAGGCCTTCTCGAAATAGAATTGGACGTCATAAAAGAAACAGAGAACAAACCGCAAAAACAGTTACTATTGCTAACTATTGCTAATGGAACCAAATTAGCCCACTATTGAACAATCGCGAGTGACCTCACCCACCCCAGCTAGAAATTAGAAATGATTAGTTGGAGGATCTATCCAGCCAGGTGGGTCAGACGAAAACCGAATATAAACGTGTTGACACATCACACAACACTCGGCTAAACAGAAATACTCCAAAAATAACGAGCTGGCAGCCATCACTAGTCACAAAAGCGAAGTTTATACGCACACCTTTCGTAAAACCGTAGAACCAACACTCTAAAACATTCAAGTAAATAAACAGCCGATGGCAGCTACCGATGAAACTATCGGAACATCGGAAGCAATGCACTCGGGACGCACCTTATAAAAATAAATAGACCGGATGGGCACAAGTAGAGGCAATCGTTTGTAACCAACACATGAATGTTACCCAGAGATCGTAAACAAACACACGAGGAGCACAGCTGTCGATTTGGACGATTTATTCCACCGATTGATACACGAGATAAATGAAAATAAATATTAAATAATTATACTCACAGCCGGGCGATATTCCGTTCTCCTTCATGGCGCAGCGGAATGGATAATAAGTGCCTGGCAGCACCTTGCCATACATTGTCCGATCCATCTTCGGCCAATCGTGAGGCTGTTTTTTTAGAAATAAAACACCCACGGGGTCCACACTAGGCACTGCGCACCATAATCACAGCCTACACTTGAACCGAGCGAACAGCGTCCCACGCCGCGAAAATGCATGTACACTTGCAGTTATACCGGCGACTGCATTCGGGAAAAGTGTTGATGTGGTGTTGATGTTTTCGATGTCAAGGACGCGGCCTGAACACTAACTGAAGACACGTAAAGTTTGGTTAACGTTTGCGGACATATCGTTGTTATTATTGGAGCCGATAAAGAGTGATAAGGTGATAAGCGATAAGGCAATGTCGCGAGGGCGAGTGCGACGATACAAGACGTCGAGTAGAGTATTCGTCAACGCGTCCCAGTCACAACTAACGTCGCGTAGAGAGGCTCGCGTAGCGGCACCGGCGCCGGCGCACGCACTCCAGCCACACCGGCTGGAGATTATTTATACACGAACACGGCCACAAATCAAGTGCATTCGTCAAAATCGAACGATTGTTCCGACATCCCAGGTGGATTTATTGAGGAAAGGCTTGTTCTAAGGGGCATATAACTCAGGATCAAAACACAATAATTTACCGAACAAAAGCAGTTGCTTTTGTTCAGCGTTTGTTTTGTTTGCGTTTCGTTTGTATGAACCACGAAATTATTACTTATCTTATTTGCTTTCTTAGATTACGTGTTTAAGAGTTTAATAGCTAGCTAATCTCTGATGTAATTTGAATTCGTGTCTCTACATTGTCGAAGTTTTTTGTGTTTAATTTGGGTTAGTGTAGAGTGTAGTAATCTAAACGCATCAATTCGAAAGTAGTAAACTCCACAGAATAGAAAATAGTACCAGGGTCAACGGTTTCAGCGACCACAATGAAGCAATCACTCTTGGTGTTGAATTCTAAAGATTCTGGGCTCTCGACCGCATATTTGACGGAGTACACCGAAAGGGCTATTAATCACGCATTCTCTAGCGGTAAATTCTAATTCAGTTGTTGGTTCCCGCCAAATTCCCGTGCATCCGGAGCTGCGCGTGCGCCGTCGCCCCGTGACGCGCTACTTCCGGCTCATCACTCTCACTCCGTCACATTCTCCTCAAGTTTACGACACTCATTATAGAGAAAAGAACTCCCCACTTTGATCTATTTGACGTTCCTAAGAATCCTCAACTAATCCTTTACTGGAATCACTACTGATTTTAAATTAAGAAGTCGACTCTTGCGGAAACTATTATCACTTTGGGTTAAATATTTCTTTTTCTTTTTTAGATAATTAAACTGTGCATCTAGGCAATTTGTTCATTTTGTTAGGTTAACAGTATTCAAGTTATGATTAGCCCAACACAGTAGCTCATATATCGAAGGACTATGAAAGAGACCGTGGATATGCAATGTCAAAGTTACTCTTTCAATAGCTTACAGCTTTTTATGATTCTAGGAATGGGGCTTTTGCAGAAAATGAAGATTCCCAGAAAATCAATTGCCACTTAGTTTCACTTGAGGAAGCGTGTAAGTGTAATTGCAGTGAAAGATACTTCCGCGAATGAGATCAGAGAAAACTGAAGTGTGCTTGAGCTTTATACACGATCAGTCTTGTAATAAGACAAGACTATCTACATTATCTACATGACAGAACAGAACCTATTTCTGTAGGAAAATATTTTTATTTTTGCAATAGGTTTACTCTTGAGTTTACTTTTGCCAACATGCTAGTACCTCCAGTGTTCCGAGGTCTAAAGATAACGTTGACAGCTATCCAACAGACAGATTTTGGCGATGTTTGAAGAGGACTCCAGACATAGTCAGAGGTAGAATCGAGACAGAGTCCTCAATGGATAAAAATAGAATCTTGTCTATTCCTACTTAGAAAAAATGATTGAATTTGAACGCACGTAAGTAAAATACTGCCATTCTTACACTCTAACGCAAGACATCTTTATCGGAAATGGACACCTATAACTACAACCCTTGCGAAGCCTCCCACTGCTTTTGGTCATACTGTGCAATGGTACAGGATCTTCTGGCAGTTGTACCCATTAAGTACCTACAGCTTTCACAACAGCATGCAATATTTTCTCCCAGCTCGTCATTACGACAACAAATTGTCTTTACGAGTGTCCGTTTAGCTTTGCGGTCGTAACTGTGCAATGTTCATTGTTCCCGGCACCAGGCTCTAATAAGGAAGTCAACATTTGACTTGGCCGCGCTAACACAACGCACTTGTAGGTACCTAGGTGCTTTGTAGGGGAACCAAACTTAGGTAAACCAAACAAAGGTAGAAAGGTCAACAGGTGGGAAATAGAGAAAATCCTTCTTAATGACATAAAAAACAGGATTTTCTCCATTACCTGAAGATTGGCATTGCATAAATTTAAAGAAAATTCTGGTACTTACAAAAATAAGTACGTACAAGGTAGGCCTTTGGCATTTCTCAGTAGGTAATAAGTACAGGCAAAAACTTAACGCATTCCTAATACCAGCTTGAAGAACGTATTTCTTATTTTATTTTTATTTGTTGGACACTCAAACTCATCATACTATACCTTTTTGAATTTATTTGTGAAAGTTTTTTTCAAAAATTTCAACTAACGATAAATCGATTTCTGAACTCGAGGTGGGCTTAAGTTGATTGGATTTGATTCTGTAATACTAAAGCAGTACACCCGCTACTTAATGCCAAGTTTCTTGATGGTTATAGGCTATGCTATTAAAGATTTAACACGGACATGTCGATAGCCTGGGATGTACTGGGAACTAGACACTTAAATAGCCTGATTAGAGAGGTAACCTAGGAGGTAGGTACTATTTGAGGTTATGTAATTCGATCTGGAGGCGTATTTTTTAATCATTAGCAAAATTGATTGCCTTACGATATGATGATGATGAGTAGAAATAAATCTCAAGCCCCCGACTGCTTGAGTAAGTGATGTGTATTGATTGAACGTTCTACTGCACGAATCTTAGTCAAAAGTTGAATTAATTTGTGGTGTAGAATATGCATTGCGAGTGATTATAACATAACGGTGGACCAAAAGTATGTTCGGGGTTCGATTCTTTGATTTCTCGCTATTTATTCTATGCTAAATGAGCGATATGCTTGGAGGGTTTATAAAACGAAGCCTCGTTTCATGGATATTTAGGTGCCATGGAGTCATATACAGTAGCAAAATGTAAATTTTGTATGTAATCGTTTGGGATTGGTCTTGCAGCAGTAGTATCGACAAGTTTGTTTCTTAAAGTTGAAAAATTCCCTCGTCACTGAACATTTTGTTGCTCTCTTACAACGCACGGGCACATAATGCACGTTACGCTAACAGAAATTAAAGGATGAAAATCCAAACACCCTTTTGGTCCACCCTTTACTACTCGTAGCAGACAAGTGCATGCGAAATCCAATTTCTACTGATTCAAACGTACGCCTCACAGTCTGAGTTGCGTGCTAATCATTTGCGCCATTCGAATGAAATGCAAATCTTCGTCGATGTAATAGTTTCCATACTATGCGGTTTCCTTACTATCTATAGAACCTAAATGACAATCGAATAAAGTATACTATACTGTTAGCACGTTGTCCTCTTATGGGATTTTCTATGGATTTGAGAGAATGTTCATGTTAGAGCAAGGATTATAAATTTATCTTATCAGGTGACTAACAACGAGCATAGTAACGCATGGATTAGCCTGATTTCAAAAAGTATTATTGTTGTAATTCGACATGAACGTACAATGCAGTGCAATGACTTCTGAGGTATTTCACAAAACTATTATAATATTAACTTTAAAGAAGTTTCTTGCTCAGAAGGCCATAAAGTTATAATTATCATTGGAGACCGGATTATATGCATATGTAAATCCTTTTCACTGTAAATAGCATTTTTTGTCTTAAATCTTGTTTGAATGCACATTATGGACACAATTTGAATATTTTTCGAACACAGCGCGCCTTTTTTCGTTCTCCCCTTCCGTCTATCACACATGCTTTGGTAAAATTGTTCTCATTGTTGGCGAGTGCACTCATAGATATGTCAAAATTTGTTACCGTACCTTGCCTCCCGAAAAAAAACTGTCTTCGTGAATATCTGACTATCCTGGACCATTATACATACGGTGGAACTATTCTTCTTTATTAAGTTTGGGAGAAAAATGATTTTATTTTGTTTTTATACCTAAAATCTATATTTTGCGTATTTTCGTGCATATTTCAAGCTTTATGTGTTTATATAATCCGGTCCCTAATTATCATAGTTGCGATTTGCAGACGCTAAAATCCCTTGACCCAGCGTTGGAGTTAAACTCAAAACGTCTAGACTAGATTAATTTGAACCACAGCCAACACTACCAACTGCCAAGGGAAATTGTACACTACATCAATAATCCATGTTAATGTTTACAATAATAACAAGGCAACTGCACATTTCTCAAAAGAAAACAGCTATGTTTTGGTAAAATTTCGATTCGATGTTATGAAAACTAAGGAATTCCATCCAACTCACGAAAAGAATGCCCACAAACGTCACTTATTTAAATTTTCATGATTTCATACCCTAGATTTTATTGAGAGTTGAACCGTTCTCAACTTTCTGGCTGTTAATACGAACGAATATTTTCTTTTCTTATTTTTATTTACTGGCCGCCTCAAAGATTCTGGCACTGTTTATTTCGCAAGTTTAAAATTGGAACGTTTCATTTTTTATACTGCGTTTATTCCTGGCTGTGCGCCGTTACGCATACAGCCTACGCGTTAGACTGACAGTTGTAGCTTGTAGCGTAATGGGGTGATACGCGTCGCGCCTCGCAAAGAAGACCGCGACACCCTGGCGTGCGACGTGACGCCGCCATTTGACGTCATAAACATGCCTATTAATAGCTACACCCAATTTTAGCCTAGATTTTGAAAGGCTCCTTTCAGCAGGTTCAATAAAACATTTATCTTATGTCATCACAGTTTGCTAAAGAAAATCTACCGTCCAACTGTAGGAAAGTTTTTACTAGATTGCACTTTGGCCCTTATAGTAAGTAGGTGTGTCCAAAACGTCCTAATGCATTACGCGACATTACGACACAGTTAACTCTGGTTAAATTAAGTTAATTAACGTAGAGGCGGAGTAGCTGAAGAATTACTGGGGTGAACATTAGTTTGATGAAAGATAAGGAAGAGATGTGTTATGGTTTATTAATAGATGGATAGGATGTGTTCAAAACTGAATTGAAAAAGTAAAAACTGGATTCTAAGAGTGGACCTAGAAGAAGCTTTTTTATAATCTTTATAATTTTTTAGGCACATAAGGTTAAGAATTTTGTTATACATACGTGCATATATCACGCTTTATCCCTTGCGGGGTAACAACCGTAAAAATACGGTCGCTATCACCACGTCTGATAAATATTTTAGAGCCGTTTCAGATCAATCGTGTATCACAATAGCGACACGTTGTCAGCCAGTCGCCTTAAATTGATACACACATAAAACCTTGATACCCTTAGTCGCCGCTTACGACACACGCAGCAAAGAAATGGGGTGATGCTATTCTAAGTCGGCATCACACGACTTTTGGCAGATTTGTATTAAAACTCCACTTCGCCACTATTATCATCTGAATGCTGTTCATAATAATTAACAATCCGTAGCTAACGTGATACAAGCAGTTAGCGAGTCAAAAGCTCATTATTAAAACTAACTAAATTACTAAATTGTGCTAACGATGTTAAAAACTAAAAAGAATGCTAAGTTTGCTTGTATAGAGCCTTCGGGTCGGAACGAGACGCAAGAACGCGTTGCTAGAAGTGTAGAGCTAACTACGAAAGTTCATTCATACAAAAAGTTCACTCAAAATAGTTGTTTTTTTTTATTAATGATGGGTTTGCTATTGACTCTAGTCTAGGTCATAGGACAGAGTCTAAGATGGAGCGAGCTCACCCAGAAGAAGCCTTTCACTCTTACTTTGAAGAGATTAGGGTTGTATGCGTTTGGAAACACAGACGCAGGTAGTGACTACTCATCCAGGGAATCGTTCCCTGTGAAAGCAATATCTTGCACTGCGCTCGCCAATCCGCTTAAAAAGCGTGGTGAGTATGGCAATACCCCCCAAAAGGCGGAGGCGCTTGTCCAGCAGTGGACTGTTGTGGCTGTTAATGTATGTTATGTAGTTGCGACTCGCGCAAAGTTTTGTAGAGTTCGGTGATCAAAGAAATTAATTAAAACACGTAAGTGTGATCACTCGATAAAATATAAATAACTTCAAACATAAAACCATACACTAAGCCTTGAGAAGTAGAAAAAGATCGAACTATTTATGCATATATTGTGTAAATATTTTCCGAATTCCGGTATTTTCGATTCAAATGAACGCAATAAAATACCCATTGGCTTGTTTAACGATAATGTTTGGTCGTAAAGATAGCTTTAAGATGAATACTTTTTTAATCTTATCACATTGCCAATCATTTTATATTCTTTTGAATAGTTCGCAAGTATGAATATCAAAATAAATATGTGGGCATACACTGTACAGTTTAAGAAACAATATAAACTCATTATTAGGTCCTATATACGCATGATTATATTCAAGAAGACCACATGAATGAAGTTAATTGTCGTAGGTAGAAAAACTTTACCAAGGGCATTTCGATTCCATAAGACCCTTGATGACGCGCTGCCGCTTAAAGACCCGAGTATTTCTGTTATTTTGTTTGTAAATCAATCTTGGTATAAGTATTTTAATTATATCCAGCTAACTAAAAGTTTCAATAAGGGACTCGAGGGTTTTATGTGTATTGTAATTTAAGGCGATGTGCTGACAATCTGTCACTATGGCGATACACGATTTAGATAATGTGTTTCAGACGTGGGGTAATGTCAGTTTTTTACGGCAGTCTACGCTCGCGTGAAATATGTATTTAATATTCATTTTAAACATATATCATATATCACGCCTTTAATCCCTTGCGGGGTAAGTAAGCAGAGCGCAAACAGCCGCAAAAACGGTCATCTGCGCCACGTCAGACAAATATTTGAGGGTCTTGGGGAAAATTGTGCATCGCCATAGTGACAGGTTGTCAGCCCATCGACTAAAATTGTAATACACACCCTCGAGTCCCTTAGTCGCCTCTTACGACTCCCAAGGGAAAGAAATGGGGTGATCCTATTCTAAGCCGGCATCACACGGCATCTAAGCCGGAATCACACGGCATATTCATTTTAAAGTCGAAATAAAAATCGAACGCCTTTCATAAAATACCCACTCGGCATAATGACTGTAAGTTCAGAACCATTCAAAGCACATGGCTTCCTTCAGTTCAATGGAATGTTCATGGGATGCGACAATGGCACTAAATCTTCAGCGGATTCTGGGGTAAGCATTTTGGGGCTTGCCAGATGATTAGATGAGTTGTAGGAATTTCGAGTAGCAGGGAACGTCGGTTTGACTCCGTATTTCAGAAGAAATCCATTAAATTGATCTCATTCAGTGATATATCCACATAAACTTCGTCCCGTAGAATAGCGTGTTCAATCTCTAGGTATCTATAATCTGGGTAGGTATTACATTGACGGGTAAAAAGCATACAGATAGTAAATAAATTCATATTAACTTATGTATTTAGAGATTATTCAAATTTTATACCAAATGAAACGAGCAAACAAGGTTTGCTAACACTAGTAAGAGGTGAGCAAATACATAGTAAGTACACTAGTGACCAAATATTGCGCAAGCGACACCGCAGAGAGGTAGCAGATGGATTGCAATAAACTTTAAACTTGCTATAAATTAGCTAATAAGTGCACATTAATCTCAGGCAAATCTGTACCTTTGGATATTTTAATTTTCGAGTGAAATCATTAGGTACATCAAAGCTCAACTATACATTTTATCCAAAATAATTAAACTGGCGAAGAGCGAGTCGGACTCGCCCACCAAAGGTTCCGTGACATGCACTTCAAGCGTTTTAAATTATTTGCCCACCTTGAATAACCATATATTATTTAAATAACGAGGCGACTAAGGGACTCGAGGGTGTGTATTGCAATTTTAGGCGATGGGCTGACAACCTGTCACTATAGTGATACACAGCTATCTGATTGACCCTCAAACTTTTGTCAGACGTGGTGTTAATATCCGTTTTACGGCCGTTAACGCTCTGCCTACCCCGTAAGGGATATGGGCGTGATTTATGTATGTATGTATTTAAATAACATTTTTATCCTAACTTTTACTTTAAAACTAAGCTAGTTGCCATAGTCCTAGGTCCACAGAAACAACCCCATGAGATTTGGTTCTCTTGATAGGGTCAAAAACACGCGTGTTTACAGCATAAACAGCCGTATCTTTTTTTGTGTTAAGTTAGGAGCTTCATTTTTTTACAACTACAAGCGGCCGTAGATTTGATGGTTTGACTGAAGTTTAACTCGATATTTCCACGCGTTTCTGAGGTAAAGGAACGTGACAGACGGGTGGATGGACGGACAACAAAGATTAACTATAAATAAGGGTGCAATTTTTTTTCCTTTTGAGGTACAGAACCCTAAAAACTAATAGTTAATACATATCTTGCAGTTTTTGAATGCACAAACTTAATATTTTTTTGGAATGGCGCCTACTTCAATAATTGTGCTCTGTTTATGTAAATTTGAAGAATTAATTTTCAATTGCACTCTCACTATTACAACATTTACCCAGCAAGGCCATATCGTAAAATAATAACACAAAGGTGGGGTCGAAACGTTATAACAAGTGCCATTAATCACCATCACTAGGGAACCATTGAGAATCGTGGCCAGAAAACAGCGGACGTGCAAAAGAGAATAGAAATATTATGTAGAATGCAAGACAAAAATGGGTCATATTGTTTCCACGCTAGGAGCTAATAATGTTATTCAGCGCGCCACAGACATTGCACTCCAAGATACAGAGTTACAACAAGTTTTGGAATTATTTTATGTCATGTTATGCCGGCTTAGAATAGAATCACCCCGTTTCTTACCCATGGGTGTCGTAAGAGGCGACTAAGGGACTCGAGGGTTAGATATGTATTGCAATTTTAGGCGATAGGCTGACAAACTGTACTATAATAGTGAACACAGTTATCTGATTGACCCTCAAACTAACTTGTGTTAATATCTGTTTAACGGCCGTTAACGCTCTGCGTTCCCCTTAAGGGGTACAGGCGTCATTTATGTATGTATGTTGATATGAATAATGTTATGTTAAGTAAGTAAGTATACGTTGATTTGAATAGAAATCAGAGAGTATATCGAAACTCAGGTTTCACGTTTTTTCTCAGGTGGCTTTTTAGTTTTAGAAACTTGGAGAGACGCTCTAATTAATTAGTTGTTTAATTTCGTAGCAAAATTGCTACATATTGGTAACCGCTTCTTTCCGTTTTAGGGGCCACAACTAACACATTAGCCACGCATTGTCGTAAGTAAAGTGGCGTATTAATGGTATTAACGCCGTGGTTATATCCCCCTTCCTCTAATATAGGGCAACCAGGACTCTTAATAGCTGTTGAAATATAGGCTTCATTACATTGAAAGTATAATTTACTGCATACATATATACATACACACATCACGCCTTCATCTTTTTCAGGGCAGGCAGAGCGTCGACGGCTTTAAAAAATAGAGTGACTAGAAAAATAAATGTATAGTGAATCTATAGTGAATTTGTCAGTCTGTAGCCTAAAAATGTAATACAGCTCGAGTACTTTAGTCGCCTCTAGGAAAGAAATGCGTGACGCTATTCTAAGCCTGCCTCACACAGCAAAATAAATTTATTAGTGAATACTAAATTTTAAAACACTTCCCACTGTTAGGTATACAATTTTTGAAAACTTGTAAAAATTTTCAAGTCCTGCCTGAATAAAATTTTCAAGTCCTGTGTCAAATAAAAAGATAGTATTATTGTTCCAACAATTTTTGGTCTCATTACAAATCAGTACAAGGACATTGATTTTTATTATTTACCTACTTTAAATTTCCTATTTAATAAAAGTTCTTATGAATGTTGTGTACATCAAAGTGTCTATACTATACCGAACACCCTGTATATCAGAATATGTTTTAGTGTATAAGAATTATGTAAACATTAGATATTGTAAGATGTTGATGTTCCTTTTTTAAAGATATGGCTAGCATCGCCTTCAAACAATGATTCAATATTCCTTTAATAAAAAGATAAAAATGGGACACAAAAGCAAGAAGCCATATACTGAGAAATACCATAACATAATTAATTACCTATAATATACCTGGGTCTACATAGAAGTAATATTTTCCTGGGTGCACTAATTGCAGATAGATTATTGTGACCAAACAAAACAATTAATTGAATATTTCTCCAGTGTTATGTTATGGCAATATGAACAGTGTGTAGTGTGTAGCAGTAGGTATGGTAGCTTAATTTTTTTTATGTTACATACTTGTCCCCATGTTGAAAAATGTTTAGTTAGATGCATTAGACAATGTATGTAATGTTTTCATAGGTTATTTAGTTAGGTTTGGATTGTAGTTTATTTAAGTTTTCATTTTAGTTTGTATGTAACATATTTAAAGAGGAATGTGTAGCACCGACACAAACCGTTAGGTTTAATGGTGTTTAAATAATTACTTTGTATTTATGCTTTGTAATGAATAAATAAAATAAAAAAAATGATCAATATAATGCATTTACACTAGAATACAGTGTAATTTTTGTAACTTCAACAGCTACAAGAGTCCACTGCTGGACATGTGCCTCCTTTTATTCTAGGTATTTGCCATACTTACAATGTTTGGCAGGTGGATTGTGGAGTGCAGTGCAAGGTGTAGTATTCACAGGGAATGCTGCTGTCAATTCTCTGGAGTCATCCCTTAGTCACCTTTTACAACACCTACTGGTAGAAATGGAGTGGAGCTATTCTTATTCTAAGATGACACCATTACTAAAACTCAAATGGAGTTCTGTATTTTTTTTTACACATTGGTAATTTCTTAAAGTAATAGTATCTGAGGCAATCTATATCTCTATGAAAATGTTGTGAAAGTTTGATAATCAACTTATTAATTACCAGGAGGATAAAATACCTGTCTTCTTATTATAAATTCTCAGTAATTTTTATAACAACAGACATTAATTCAAGCTTAAAAAAAGTCAGGACCTAAGATAGGATGCCTTCATGTCCTTTCATTCTTAAATTGGGTAGAAGTCACCTTGCGTAAAAGCTAAGAGGCTATAGGTCAATGAGACGACTCGCTCGAGTGCAAAAAAGTGTCAACGGGATGTCGAGACCGATAAGTATCTAAATATACACAAAGCTACAAGGCGCAGAAACTTTTACATGGGGCGACGCAAATGAGCTACAAAATCCAACTCCTAGCTATCAAAATCCACGCAAATAAAAGAGTATTCCTTGGAAATTCTTTAGGAAAACACGTCATTACAATCCAGATCAAGTAAAACAGGTTATGATATCAGCAACAGAAAAAACTCACCCAAATCGTCCATGGTGAAACTGCAGGGTTATTACACCAGGTTTTACACGGTTAGTCTATCACTTCACGCTTACAAGGTTATGAGCACTACTTTTTGACTGGCTAATACTGAAAAGTAAGCAAAATACTGCAAAATAATGCTGAAGGAAAACAGTAAAATTGTTAGCCAAATAAGGCAAAAAGTTATAGTGTTGGCATCACTTACAAAATGTCAAACAAGACAAACATCTGACTGTCGCGCTTATTTTTTTTTCTGTTTGGTATTTTGTTACCCAAACCGAGTTCCAAAGTGTAGCTTTTGAATAGCGCTGTCTCTTTTTGTGAGATTATTTTTAGCTTACCAAGCGCAAAGTATGTTCTACCAACATGCAGAAAAATAACGTCAATGAAGTGCGTTCAAAACAATTCGCTTTTTCAGACTACTTATCTTAAATTATTAATAATCACAGTAAAAAAAATACACTAGTACCTAAAAACAAATGAATTAATTATTTATTTAATAAATTGTAGCGATTGTTTAAAAAAATGGATAATAAATTATCTATATAGTTTCCTACACACAGTACCATGTTTTGAACGCAGTTATAATTTGTATTGATTCACCTCAAAACTGCTTTCGTGTTTCTAAAACGCCCTTTTCCCTTCTTTTCTATATTGGTCAGAAGGAAAATAGCGTGAGAGAGATGAGTACTTCAGGCGAACAGTTAACTTTAGCGAGAGACATAAAAAGAGTGGTTGAGCTCCTCGAAAAACTTCAACAAAGTGGAGAGGTGCCTGCTACGAAGCTCGCAGCTCTTCAGAAGGTGCTTCAAAGCGACTTCCTAAACGCTGTCAGGGAGGTTTACGAGCATGTATACGAGACTGTCGATATACAAGGATCAGCAGACATAAGAGCGTCGGCTACAGCGAAAGCGACGGTAGCAGCGTTTGCTGCGGCCGAGGGTCATGCCCACCCGCGTGTTGTGGAGCTCCCGAAGACGGAGGAGGGCCTAGGATTCAACGTCATGGGTGGCAAGGAGCAAAACTCTCCAATATACATATCCAGAATTATCCCTGGAGGAGTGGCAGACAGACATGGAGGTTTGAAACGGGGAGACCAGTTACTCTCGGTAAATGGAGTGTCTGTAGAAGGCGAGAATCATGAGAAAGCTGTAGATCTGCTGAAACAAGCTGTTGGCTCTGTGAAGCTGGTGGTCAGATACACTCCAAAGGTACTTGAGGAGATGGAAATGAGATTTGACAAGCAGAGGACTGGTCGCCGACGTCAGACTAACTACAATTAAATGTAAATCTTTAAAAATGGTGTTCAATTGAAAATGATAATTTATCATATGTTACAAGCTAAGGTGTAATTAAGACAGTATGTTATTTGTATGTTTGATTGTTAATGCAAATAATAAGTTATATATGTGCAAATTATATACTTAATAATATAGGTGTAGGACAAAGCCAAAAAATTTGCTGAAATAAATAGGTAGCACATCTTTTTATCACACATCACAATTTAATGACTTGTAAACATTCTTTTAATATTTTTTTTTACTTTTAAGTACTTCAGTATTATAGGAAATCTTTAAGGAATAAAAATATTAAATCTGTTAAATGTTATTTTATTCATTTCTTATTTACATTTCAATATCTTAAAGATAACTCATCTTAATTTTACCAAGAATCAAAACTACCAAAGTTATAATTCTTGTCTTTTTTAGTTTTTTTGACAGGTGTCTCATCAGGCTTGGCAGGTTTACTTGTTGAAGCCACTTCTTGCAAGTTGAGGTACTTGCCCACACCATCCCGGAACACTTTAAGGGGCTGTTTCGTGGCTTTCTTGGGTTTCACTCCTGGGCCTTCCAGTTCAGCTTGCCTTTTTAGTTCTTCTGCCCTTTCTATTGCCAACTGTAACAAACAAAATTATGGATTAATGACTGGCAAACATATATTGTGACTTTTGCTAGCTGTTTCATTCAGTTTTGTGATGAAAATTATGAATACTATTCAACTTTCCAGAATAGTAAAGTATATTGTGAGTAATTTAATTAGGTAACCTTACTATCCTCAGATTGTAAAGATGCATACCAGGGATAGGCAGAGCAACAACTGTCATCCAACAGAAAATTGTTTTATTGACTCTGATTTTCGTGTGAGATACAAACTCGAGAGAGAGTTTTGCCCTATAAAAGTTTGGAGAACTAACCTGTTCCTCAGCCTCCTGGAAAGGGTCGACGAACACCTGTGTGGCTTCAATTACAATATCGTGTACAGGCCGGTCCTTATTGTCCACCTCGATCTGCTCGATGAGGTTGACGGTGTCGATGCCACCAACTAGCTTGCCGAAGATCGTGTGCTTGCCATCCAGCTGCTTGCACGACCGGAATGTTATGAAGCTGGAAACAAAAGGGAAGCTGTAAACGGTTTGCTTCGATTTTGCAATACAAACCACAAGAAAGAGCTGTTAAGTACTCTTGACAAACTACGTTTTTTTTTTGTTTGGTTTTGCTCTTGACTCTAGTCTAGGTCATAGGACAGGAGAGTCTAAGATGGAGCGAGCTCACCCAGAAGAAGCCTGTTCACTCTTACTTTGAAGAGATTAGGGTTGTATGCGTTTGGAAACACAGACGCAGGTAGTGATTAAGGTAGTTTTGGCTGTGGTTTAGGTTTTGTATAAAAATCCGAGGCGCTATGTTACCTACGTTTTATGTGCCCATCAGGTAAGTAAGTACGCAAAACTACGTAGGTAAAAGCTCCTAGTATGTATGCCGTGTGATGCCGGCTTAGAATAGCATCACTAAAATTCTACCCGTATCCAGCGTTTCCCGTAAATGCTACATCTTTCACTGCGCTCGATAATCCGCCTGCCAAGCATGTTGAATTGGTGAGTATGGCAACACCTCCCAGTAGCAGGAAGCCCAAGTCCAGCAGTGGACTGTTGTGGCTGTTAATGTATGTATGTTAAAGCTCCTTAGGCATACGGGCGAAACAATATCAAACCTGAGATGAAGACAGTTTCATAAATGCTCATTAGTATGAACGCACGTACGTGAGCAAAGAAAGGATTGAAAGCTTACAGCTGAACCAAAAAGTTTTAATTCTGTTAGTTTTCAAAAAAACATCCTACTAAAAATACTTACAACTGTGAACCATTGGTGTTAGGTCCACTGTTTGCCATAGACAGCACACCTCTGCCCGTGTGGCTGAGATTGGGCCTGATCTCATCCTCAAACGGCTTCTTCCAAATTGACTCTCCACCTAGGCCGGTGCCTGTTGGATCACCGCCTTGGATCTGAAAGTGGAAAATAACTGTTTTTAACATAAGTATCAGTGTTTGTACACGATCAGTGTCAAAATCCAAAACAGTTACATCTAGTTGAAGGGGAAGTCAGATTCGGGGAATACATGGAAAAGAAAAGAGAGCAATTCGACAATTATTTATAATTATATGGGATTTGTTTTGCCTGTATTCAACAAGCCACTGAAGAATATTATTTGAAACTTGCCCCAGTGATCCTACCGACTGCGCCAGAATATGGCCTAACGCTCTTTAATCAGTAGTACTATTTCTTACCATGAAATTCCGTATCGATCTATGGAACTTGGTGCCGACGTAGTAGCCGCTGTGACAGTGTTTGATGAAGTTGTCGCAAGCTTTCGGCACCACATCACAGTACAGTTCGAAATTCAGGTACCCGTAGTTGGTCACTATTCGTACGTAACCTGTAGGTTGATTAAAGAAACGGTTAAAATTATTCAAATACAGAAAACGAAATTTTGAGTTGAAGCTATTGTTTAGTTATTTCGGAAACTTAAAATATAAATTATAAGTATTTTCTTTAATGAAATTAGATATATATCTCCAAAAGCTAAAGAAAGAGGAAAATATTTTTGCAGGACTTAAACTTGTCTTCGTTATCAGTACTAGCGACGCGACCAGTGCCTGATTTTATCAAAATACAGGCTACAATTTTACAGGTGAAATTCGATGTTCATTGCGTAGTCGGTTAGCCATTATGATACCAGGAACATTAACCAACCGGCTACGCAATGTACTAAGAATTTCACCTGTAGACTTGTAGCCTGTATTTTCATAACTGCCACTGCGGCGATATTGCCTGTATAAGTGTTACAAACCTTTTTTCTTTGTCCTCTCGTATTTGACCTCATCCTCGCACACAATAGCAGCTTCATGCATAGTTTCAGGCGCCATCGCTGTGGAAGTGAAACTCGCCGCCACCTTCCCCGTCGAATAGTGGGCAGCATTGAACTTGTCTGCTACCTAGCAAAGGGATGCTCATTGTTACAATTTGAGTTCTTCTTCTTTTCTTTTCGTGTGGGACACCCGATTTTTATAGTCAGTCTGGGGGTGTTGCGCCTATAATAGTAGTAGAGTAGGATCCCTGATGTCAAGAGTTTTCAACCGCCAACTAGTGTTATAGAATTTGTGTTTACAACTTAGTACTGAATATCCATTCTTTTATAGTCAGACTGGTGGTGTTGCGCCTATAATAGTAGTAGAGTAGGCAAGATAATAAAAAAATAAAAACGGGTGAATCACTTTCAGATCTAAACTTTTTCACTAAAGTAGATTTGTGAAAAATAAGTTCAAAGTGAAATCATAAAGAGCAATAACTGCCTTAATTAAATCATGCCTAGCGGGGTTAGCAGAGCGTGACAAATATTTGGGTGCCATTTCAGAAAAATTATGTTTCTTTATAGTGACAGGTTGTCAGCCCGTCGCCTAAAATTATAATTAAACCCTCAAGTTCCTTAATCGCCTCTTACGACACCCGCGCGAAAGAAATGGGGTGATGCTTCAAAGCCGGCATCAAAACTAACCCGGTAGATGGAGCCGTGCCACGCGTTACTGGCATTAAAAATACACTTACAAAATTGGCGGGCAAGGAATGAGCTGCGGTAGCCCAGATGGAAGAGGCGTCGCCACTAGTAATGCGAAAGTCACAGGTTCAAATCCTGCCCGCGCTTAAAAATTTTGTAAGTTTAAAAAAAAAACCGGCATCAAACTTTAGTAAATTAATATTTTTATATAATTCATATATAAAAATATTTTCCAACTTCCAAATATCTAATGTATTCACTTTTAGACGAATATTTGAAATGTTAAATTCAGTGTATTTCTGCTAAAAGATGTAGTCATTATGAAAAAGTGGTCATTTTGGTACAGTAGTCATTTTGTGAAAATAAGTAGTCATATGAAAAAGTGGTCTTTTGGTAAAGTAGTAATTTCGTAAAAAAAGTGTTCATAATGAAAAAGTGGTAATTTTGGTAAAGTAGACTTTAGACCCTATTCCAGACGCACTGCTATTATTACTAAGTCTAATTTAACGTTTCTAAAGCCGTTTCCTATTCTGCATGTAACTGTCAAACTCAAATGACAGGATTATAATCTCTAATAATAACTGACAGGATTATACTTAGCTATAGCCGATTAGTGCAATTCTAGGAGGTGCAAAATTAAGCAATTTAAATATTTAAAAAGATATAATTTACTAATCTTAGCGGCCACTAAAAAGGTCCCGCTTAAAAATAGTACTGTCAAAACAAATCGAAATGGTTGCAATGTTGGAGTTTTCTGTTTGATTTTAGGTCAGATAGGAGAGTTCTAAAGTGGCGTCAATTGAGTTGGGAGGTCCTAGAGTGTCACCGGGTAGGAAAGATCTAAAGTGGCACCGGATCAGAATGTTCTAGGCTGGCACCGGGTTGACAGGTTTTAAAGTGGCACCGGGTCAGAATATTCTAGGCTGGCACCGGGTTGAAAGGTTTTAAAGTGGCACCGGGTCGGAAAGTTCTAGAGTGGTACCGAACGAATGTTTATCTATCAATTTCATCTCTTTTTGGCATTTCTACACAAAAATGCTCCAAATAAACATAAAAACATTATTGCGCACTGCGCTCGCCAATCCATCTACCAAGCACGGTGTGTTAAGCAAATTCCCCCAAAGCCTCAACAGGGACAGGCCTGTTTCTATAGTGAAATATAAGAATTATTTTACCAAATAATAGAAAAATGCTTTTTCGTGGTGTATAAAACATATTTGTTTTCTTGCAACACTTTTATATATTTTAAAATTTGCAACACTAAATATTGGTAAAAATAGCATTGTCAAAATCAAATTATATTCCTGTCAAAAACTTCCCAAAACATGGCTTTTGTGGAATAGCCACATCTAAAACCTCTAAGTTTAGGGATTTTATTTTAGTGATTTTAGCATTAGAAAGTTAAAATGATTAAAACGTGGAATCGGGTCTTTTATGTGCCTAAAGGCAGGCAGTAACAAGAGTTTTGAGGATTCCTACTGTTAAACTTAAAAAAAAACAAAAGCCTCAATTTGTAATATAGTGGCAATTTTACCTCTTTCTTGTCCTGTGTGACTTCAGGTGCCTTGTAGTCCCTCTCCAGCTCCTGCAGGATATCTTTGGTTTCCGCAGACACCGTCTTCAGCCTGGCATGGGGATCTTTCCTCAGAGCAATCTCCTCTGGCAAATTACAAATGTTTATATCATAAAAACAAACATGTTCAAAATAAAACAAATTACACAACCAGAACAACAGAAAACATCAGAACTGTTTACTGCTGGATGTGGGCGTTCTTCTTACATACATATATCAAGCCAATATCCCTTGAGGGGTCAGAGTGTAAACGACTGTAAAAAATTCTAAGGGTCATTCAGGAAATCATTATAAAAATTGGATAGTGACAGATTGTTAGCCCATCGCCTATAGTAGCAGTACATATGTAACCCTCAGAGTCCCTTACAACACCCATGGGTAAGGAATGGGGTGCTATTCTAAGCTAAAATTCTAAGGTAAAATGTCATATTCCCCATGCTTGGCAGATTGGTGAGTTCAGTACAAGACAGCAAACACATTCACACCTTTTATGACACCCATAAGTAGAAAGTAGGTGGTGCTACTATATAGCACCACATGGATAACAAACATATGTACATTGTCTGCCATGTGGGGCTGGCTTAAAATAGCATGGGTGTCATAAAAGCAACTAAGGGATGATTCCAGAGAATGGGCAACAGCATTTTCTTTGAATACAACAGCTTGAACTGTGCTCGCCAATCTGCGTGTCAAGTGGTAAGTCGTGAGTCGCCGTCGCCTAAAGTTCCTATTTAGCTTTATTTAAGTCACATTATTGTAGTGTATTTATTTTATTTTTTATTTTATTTTTATTTATTTTGTTTTATTTTATTCTATATGGGCCTTGTTGCATGAAATAAAGGATTTATTATTATTATTATTAATGACACCTTGTACTGTGCTTGCCAATCTGCCTGCCGATTGCAGCAGATTGGCTAGCCAGTAGATTGTAGAGCAAAGTGCAAGGTGTTGTATTCATAGCCATACAGCAAGTACCCCCCAATGGGGGGAGGCTCATGTCCAGCAGTGGACTGTTGAAGTTAAAGCTACATTTCCTACAATTTTTTTTGTTTAAGTCTTGATAAGACAAGTGAATTTACATTATAGACCTAAATTGATTGCAGACACTCTGCCCACCTAATAATGGATACTGGCATGATAAGATTTAAGTATATTTCACAGGACAATGTCTCACCTTCAGTTTCCACTCTCAAATTATTCTTAATATGATGAAAGGTGGAAATATTGTGTTTGGCCAGGTGGTTAGGATCCTGTATTGTGATGATGTCACTTCTTGCAAAAGGTGTGTCATTGACCAGGTCCTTCCAGTTTTTCCCTTTGATGTTGAGCTGTTCAACCGCCTCATGTGAAAACACATTGCCAGTGGTCTTGATGGCAACAATGTGAGAGTTCTTTGTAAATGGTTTAAAAAGAACTGGACAGTGGTAATTATCTTCAGCATTCTTGAAGAAATTGAGCTTTGTAAGAGATTTGATGTCAAATTTCTGCAAACAAAATTAGACTCGAATAAAGTAAGACTGCATGTGTATTGTGATGAGAATTGTTTAAATAATGATCATGTGTGCATTATGCCTATACATATATGCTGAGGGAAGAATGTAGGTATGTGTTTGTATGCTAAAAACACAGCACCATAGTACTGAGTAAAGCTAATGAAATAGTAAAAGTAAATAAAAACAATATTTACACTAATCTTGACCTACATTTTCAAACTAAGGGGAAGTGCTTGCACATAAATTGTGGAAATACTGCAATGCTTTCAAAACAAAGTTCTGCGGACTATCTGCAATGCATCCTGATTTACAAAAAACAATGAAAAACACAAATACCTGGAAATAACTACAATCAAACAAGAGATCAGCAAATACCAAGAAAACTATAAATCAAGGCTATCAAACCATGTTAATGTCCTGGTCACTGTGTTGCTTAAAACTGACAATGATGTAAACAGGTTGAAAAGAGGGAATATTCTACATTGAAAATGAAAAGCTAAATCATTGCTGAACAATTTCTTTGCTCGTCCTACAACCAGCACCATTAAATCTGATAAAGGCTATTATTAGTTGATGGCAGATAGAAAACAGAATGGAGAAAAAAAAATATGTAAGTACTGAGTAAATAGAAATAAATATCAAAAAATATTGAATAATAAAAGACCAAAATTTACCTTGCCAGTCACTGGATTGACTTTATATTTCTTCACGAACTCAATGATAGCTTGAAACTCAAATACATTCCCATCTGCATCCATA
Organism: Tuta absoluta; assembly: GCA_027580185.1. Classification (NCBI taxonomy): domain Eukaryota; kingdom Metazoa; phylum Arthropoda; class Insecta; order Lepidoptera; family Gelechiidae; genus Tuta; species Tuta absoluta. The sequence continues at coordinate 3,913,958 of JAQAHW010000003.1, forward strand.
TACGGGTCATCTACTGGTTGCAGACACAGGCAGCAGTGGTCGAATGGTAGACGCTTGAACTGAGTATCCTCTTCCTTTGCGGTGCCAGATCTTTTCCCGCCGTATAACGTAGTCCACTCTGTGTACGTTAAGTACCTAAAAAGGAATAGAATTTAGTCAAAACTAGCTACAAAAACCAAAACATATACTTAGCTCACAAATTTTTGACTATTTACATTTTATCCTTTTGGTGCTGCCTTTTACCCATTTTGGAAGAATTTAGACAATGTTCACAGGAATATAATAAAAGGTCAACGAGTCAGTCGGTTTTGATTCAACAAATCCAACAAATTGAGAAACTCGAAACGGCTCGTTTATTTTGATGGTTTTTGACAACTCCGAAAAGTGCGTTTAGGAATTTAAAATGTTGTTTTTATAATTTGTTAGAAGAGTACCATAATTTGTAATGCGTGGTTTCTTTCTATCTTTTTGACATTATTAAAAAAAGAAAACATTGTAATGACCGTGGCTTGTGAATGACCCCTTTAATGGTAGACATGGTAGGATTAGTGAAAAAAAAATGGTAACACCAAAAAAAAAATTAAACATGTCGGATGCTAGCGGTTGTCTTGTGCGTGTTTTGTGAATTTCTATATTTTTTGTTAAAATAGATAACTATTGCTTTAGTTTCACACTCAATAGTTTTGACTTGATCAATCTGTAAGTACTGCAATATTAAAGTACATTTATTTGTTGTCCTAAATTGTATTTCTATTATTGTGAGATTGTGTGCATTCTGTGGGTTTCAGTGGATGTTTGTGTTGGTGAGGGCGATGAACATGGAGAAAATGTGGTAGTGGATAGAAGCTCTCAGAATATCAGCGACTAACAACAGTTGAGAACTTAGAAGCATCACGAGGTACATTTGATTGCTACTTCCATAAACACACGTCTGAACTCACTCAAAGTAACTGCCTGCCTTGCGCTTTCCAGTGTGGAGCATAAACCGGAGTTTCATTCATAGCGTATTACAGGAATCATTTATCGTGGGCCACTTTCACCGTTACCTTTCTTTCGTAATTCAGGAGACCGTATCTCTTGACTTGGTATTATTGGCGAATCTAAAAATCGTAATTTTATCGGATAACGCTAGCCCACAAGATGGCCGACTGTTATTCGTAAGGTACAAAATAAATGTCTTATTTCCTTACATTACCTCACTTTTGTTTTGATTTACATTGCCCAGCAGATGTTAGTGAAGTCAATGATATTTTGTCCAATTTTTGTATACCTTTAGATGTGTTTTCATAGAAAGTACAGTGATGTCTTTGTTCTTGGAATCTTGTGTTCTGCTTGGATAAAAAACTGAAACATGCTAATTTGTAGATAAAAATTAGACAAATAAAACAATAGGCTATTACGATTATAACATCAAGTACAGATGGTTTAGAACTAGAGAGTTGTACAGTTGTGGTAGTATTGATCTGTGTGATGTCGTTGCACTTTAGTTTTGTTTGCTCATTCATTACATTCAATGGCTGCAACATGTTTATTTTTGGACATGAGTCTTTTCAGAACACTTATCTCACCCTCATTAGATGTGAATCATGTTTAATTAAGCATGCAAAGTAATGTTTTGTCTTAACAATCACAGCTTCCATCATTTTCATCACTAATATTTTCATTTTCGTAGGCTTTTTCATTTGCTTTTTTTGTGTAGCGGAATGAGTTGTGTGGTGCTTTTAGATAATGTCCGGTGCGTCTGGTTCGTCAGGAGGCACGGGTCGTGGTCGAGGCGGTGTTGCAGACAACAAACCAGATACAAAGGAGAACAAACCCAATCCCAAGATGTCCAAAGCATTGGGAACATCGGCCAAAAGGATTCAAAAAGAGTTGGCAGAGATCACACTCGATCCTCCACCAAATTGCAGTGCAGGGCCCAAGGGAGATAACTTGTATGAATGGGTGTCCACTATTCTCGGGCCTCCAGGGTCTGTCTATGAGGGAGGTGTATTCTTCCTTGATATACACTTTTCGCCAGAATATCCATTTAAACCTCCTAAGGTTAGTCTTGTCATTTTTCCTTTATATCTTGTTCATATCATGAGACAAAAATAATTTTATGCCTTATCTCATATAAATATCTCGATACATGACCAATACAATTATAATTGTTTATTATTTCAAATTAATTACCTAGGTAGATACTTCTGTGCATGATTTACATTCTTAGCCAGTAAGGTCTCACTTACAGTTTTTCTTATAGTGAGACATTGCAATGATATTAGTCTGTAAAATTGCCTCTTAGTCAAGAAACCAAAACCATGATATGCATTTATTAAACTGACAATCTTCTATTGAAGATTTAGTACCAAAGAGCACCAAGAGCTTGTATGGAATCCTTGTTAATTATAGTTTTGTTTATACATTTCTTGCAAATAGAAGTCACAAACTGGAACAAGTTGCCTTTAAGTGTCATATCAGCACAGAACACCAACATATTGAAAAACAAGATTGATAAATACCTAAAAGATATATAATGTTGAGAGACAAAGTAAACTATAAACAGTGGGATAAAGGCACTATCAGTTGTAACTGCCAACCTTATCAAATACTAGTCCGCCCAGCGATTTACCTGCTGCCACTCATTTTCCCGTGGTAATATTTGTTTTCGCGCGGTAAAAAGTGGTGGCCTATGTGATATTCCAGGTTTTAGTCTACCTGTGTTCCAAATTTCATCCAAAACTGTCAATCCGTTTGAGTGTGAAGAGTAAACAAACATACATGCACACACACACACACACAAACGCTCAGATTTATAATATTAGTACAGATAGTAATAAATAATAATTTCCAGGTGACATTCCGGACTAGGATATACCATTGCAACATAAACAGCCAGGGTGTGATATGTCTAGATATTTTGAAGGACAATTGGTCCCCCGCACTGACAATATCTAAGGTCCTCCTATCAATATGTTCCTTGTTGACTGACTGCAATCCAGGTAAGATATTTTTCTTGAAATATTCATAGATTTATCTGACTGGCCCAATGGCGAAGCAGATAGTACCCCTGCCTTCTACGCCGAGGGTTTTGTGGGTTCAATCCCCACAAAACACAAATATTTGTGAAGTACATTTTACAGATATTTGTGTATAGTCTGGGTGTTTTCCATGTTTTATTTACAAAAAGAAGTTTTTGCCTTTCGGCATTGGCGGCTGCGGCGCCCGCCTGTAGGCTGGTGCTGCGGATGTGGGTCGGCGCCAGGGTGTCTACGCAGGTGACATCCCACGCTATGCACACAAAAAGAAGTATATATGTCAAAATATCAGCTATTTAGTTCCAATATACAAGCTATGCTTAGTTTGGTGCTAGATGGCGGAGTGTGAAAAATGACGAGGATATCCAGGATCTTTATAAAACAGGAAATTTATAGCTGTAAACACACATGCAAAATTAGAGAGCACTACATTGCCTTGTTGATAACCACAGATGAGTCACACACTTCAGCAGCCACAATACTCCACGGGTTAAAGCCCTTCCCTGTTAGGTTAGGTTAGTATATATGACATGTGGGAGAGCAATTTTGAATTCATAGGAAATGCTACTGCCCATTTCTTAGATCCTTTATTTACCTTTTATGTCACCCATGGGTTGAAATGGGGTTTTGCTATTCAAATCTGGCACGACATATCATACATACATATATCACGCCTATATTCCTTTGGGGGGTAGGTAGAGCGTAAACGGTCGTACTACGACCGTTAAGGCCACTTCTGACAAACATTTGCGATCATTCAGAAAACTGTGACATAACCCTCGAGTCCCTTAGTAGCCCACGATACCCACGGGAAAGAAATGGAGCGATGCTATTCTAAGCCAGCATCACACGGCATGATATCAGTGGCAGGAGTATAGTATCTTAATATTAGTACTGGAGTTTTTGTCGAAATCAGTGCCAATGTTTATTTAGGAAATAATAATCTATTGATAATAATTAATAATGTAGTATAACCAAGTTATTTATTGCATTATTATCTCTTGTTATTGAAGCATTTTGCAAATAACTTTAGATTATAAAAATAATATAACTCAGATTATGGAAAATTCATATCTAACAATCTCAAAATAACATGAATTAGTGAGGCAAGAGGGTCAAATTTATCTCGACAGTTGTGTAGAGATATATTTGAGCACTACAGAAAGTGCTTACATGGTCTACTGATCTGTTTCTTCAACCTGGAGAGGAGGACGATCTGGAGGCCCATGTTTCGATCCTCAGCATGGGAAACAATCAGTTGTTTCAAGTTTACATAAAGACATTGCATACTGGCTGATCTATATCCCAAAAGTTTGTGATATAGACTCTGCTTACTTGCTCGCCCTGCTACACACATACGCACAGTCAGCTGATCATACAGAAGAATCTACAAGTTTATCATCATCCATTTTTGCGGATCCTTCACTTGATTTTCTTTAAGAGTTGGTTGTCTGCTCCATCAGAGTTGCGTAAACACTTGGACACTAAGAAGTAGACCTGCACCACAGAATAAAATCTGCGTAGAGGCTCGTAGTTGAAATAAGCCTGCATCGCCGAAAAATACGTTCGACTACTTGGACAAAAAGTATATTGTTTGTTTGTTGTTCCCAGCTGATCCGCTAGTAGGCAGTATCGCGACACAATACCTCCAGAACCGAGAGGAACACGACCGCATCGCTCGTCTGTGGACCAAGCGCTACGCGACATGATTCCCCTGCCCCCTCCCCACCCACTGCCCATCGTCCCCTCATACTCCCTCAGACCCTCAGTTCCACTCAACCCCAAATCCCGACTACGTATATATGCTTACAATGTTACGAGGTATCCGAACGCGCGCATTTTGCGTCTCAATGTGTAGTTTAAATGTTCCATAGAGGTTAGATTATACTTTTTTTTTTCCTCGTAATTCAACATGTTATCTGGCATCCTTTTTATAACCTTGACATGAGATGTGGCTCAACCTAAAGAAAATGTTTCTCAAATAACGCAAAATGTGCGGGCCATTTCAGCTTAATAATGTTTCGTTGCAATAATTACGTGTAAAGTAAACAGACATGCTTGAGTATGTGTGCAAGTTTAGGGAATTATTTTTAGTTAATTAACAATAATGTAATTTCTGTTCAAGTTTCTAATTGTTTCATGGTATAGAAACTTGTGATTTGGTGAATAAGATTGTCCTGTATTTTTAAGACATCAGCTGTTATTATAATAGTGGAAATTGAACGAAATTTTACACAGCTGATAATTAGTTATGGAAAGAAATGGTTAGAATGTATGGGATGTGACTGAATTAAAATATCCATTATTACCACTCTAATCAGCATCAGGTAAATTAAGCAAGTTAAATAAGTTTTGCTTCTACATGTCGTGATTTTGACTCAACTAAATACTTACCGTGTAAAATAACGATATGAAACTATATGTATGTAGGTAATCAGTGAATTGAGTCAATACCTGCAAATGCGATGATCTCAACCACTATTTGGATTTTGAACTGTAACAGTTTAGTATACTCGTGTTAGAGTAAGAAATGCGAAACATATTTATGACTTTGTTTCGAATAAATCGCATTGTATCTAGTTAATGTTTTTGATTTCCGTTTTTTTGTGTACTATATTTATAGCACTAATAAATTACTATTTTTCCCGACTGAGGCGAAGCCCAGAGAGGGTTCTAAACGAATTTATTTAAAGGAAATTTTAAATTAATAATAATTTTTCTTACTGCTCTTTTGTATTAAAATAAGATAAAATTCATAGATTATTAGCCATATCATTTGAAAGTGAAAATTAAAACCTAACACAATATAAATTATATTTCTTATTCTTACCAGATAATAAATACTTTAAATCGAGAAAAGCACAAACTTGAAACAAGTTGTTACGAAAATGTAGCAAAACCTGTCAAATTCTGATTTATCAGTATTTCTGATTCTGATATATATTATATATAATACTCACTGAGAAGTTTGACTAGAAATATTCCTCCATGGATGGTTATGTTTAGTCGGTGAACACTTGCGTAGACCCAGATTGTACGTAGGGCTGTGATAATGAAAAAGGCGAAATTTGCGTGCATTTGCCAAACATTTATGAGCAAAAGAAATCAATAATAAAAATCCTATAAAGCATGTTTTAACTATCAATAATTTACACAATGCTATTTTTGTTAGTCTTATTCAAAATTAGTCTTTGGTTTGTTATTTAATTCACGTTTTATATGTGCAATTGATTAACCTTTAGAATATTACGATAATTTGAATATGGACTTATTATGTTGTAAGCGTTGTATTAACGTCGGAAAGTATATTTATTAAGGGAAATCGCGGACAATATTATCATCGTGAGAAAGGGTAGAAGGGATAACTAATGAATGAAAATTAAAAGTCTAGTTCACTTCTTCTAGAAACTCATGAAACGCTGTCAGTAGTAGGGGTTCGTTTCAGGAAACTATTCAAAAGTACAGTTTGATATTCAATTGCGTAGGCATTACGAGACCAACCGGCCACGCTGTGTATTTGGAATTGTGCGTTTTGTAGGCTCGTGAAACATCATGTATTTTATTAGCACTGGCTGATTCCACGTTTTGTCGCGTGATTTTACAATATGACGATGCAATCGCAGCAGAATTTGAGGTTTTCTTGACTAGACATATCATCATAAGCATCTGAACTTTTTTGTACTAAGTTCCTGTATCTAGTGCGTGCCAAGCCGGCACCTCGGCCATGCTCAGTCTGACACTATTCCGTATGTAGATGTAAGTTTAATGTATAATAATGACCTCGATTCTGTAAGGACACTTCTGTAGCAATTGCAGTCATTTTCTTTAACTTAAGAATAAAGCTCAAGAATTAAGCTTAAGAATAAAGAAAGGAATTCAGCAGCTGTATTTTGCGTCTTTGTGGCGTTAGTAACGCCGCGTTACATTACATACGATCCATCAACGACACTGTAAAATGTACTGTTAATTAGTCTCTGCTTTAGAAAAGATGAATTTTAGAAAGTGACAGGATTAGCTACGGAAATGTCCTGTCAGAATCGAGCACAATGTATGGTCTTAACCCTAGTTAGTAGTTGTGTGTCGCGCGTATGTGAATGTTTTGGTGATATGATGCAGTGATGGAAATCATCACTGAACGAACTGATCGGTGATTTCATTTGTCTCGGCTCATATTGTCGTTTTCTACATGAGAAAGATCATTTTTCGAAAAGAATATTATGTGAAAAGAACATTATGAGTAGAGACGATTTAATTTCAGGCGTAACTGGTGCTGTGAGGTTCAAATACTAGCGACATACGGTAGAGATACGAATACTGTTACGTATTTTGGACTGCGTATATTTTGTCAATGTGATTTTTTAATTATTTTATACTACGATGTGTTGCTTGCAGGGAAGCCTGTATTTAACGAGTTCCTCGATACTTGATGTTCACAGCTCTTGTAATATTCATCCTCTGTTACAATTTATAACATGGAAATAAATTGTGTGTAACCAGGACGCCAAACGATGTTTCATTGTTCCTTCAAATCAAATACGTAAATGGAATATACGAGTTTATATTTAATAAATAATTATATTAAAAAACATTACAATCGATCTAATCTTTAATTAGATGCTCGGTAACTGCTATGTACGAGAGACGGTATATTCTTTTTATCTTAAATTCTTGTAACATTTCTGTAGCTATTTCAAATGTAGTAATTGATTATAATTATAGCATCTAATTAAAAATAACATTACATAAATATGTGCACACTTATCACATTGACTATACAAGAAGACTACTGAGAAAAATCGTAAAAAGCCAAGTATAAAAGGTAAGAAAAGGAGAGAATTTGGCGTTCACCGATACACGGCTCTAGGCGAAAATCAGTCTTCTACATGAGCAGATGTGGGGGGGGGGGAATGTGAATTGTGCTGTACACTGCAATCCTTATCATTACGTGCGAAATTACGTACGGTTGCAAAACGTCATAGAAGCATTGATGTATGAGAGTAAGACACTTTTATGGTTTAAGTAATGTCATTAAATAATTCTTTGCCAAGCTGTATGATGTTTTGCAACCATCTTTCATTTAATATAATCTCCACTCTGGTCCACTCCATCCTACAGGTCAGCATAAATCTAGCGTACTTTGACGCGCGCCGTTATTAATTGGAAAATAATTAAAATTAGTTATTTCAATTGTGATAAAGTTCATTTTCTGTTAGTTACTGAAAACGGCTTGCGTCAAATGGCTAATTACGCCGCCTCTACAGTCTCAAGCCAGAAGTTGACAAAAAAGTTGGGATAATAGACAAAGTCAGAAGGAATTAAGTAGTTAGATGGTAAAAAAAATATCCTTTACCTCTTTCCCGTGGGAAAGATTTTGCTACTTCTAATGGCTAGCTGGTCCTTAGACAGTGCTTAGACACGACTATAGACACTCTTGGTATACAATACTACTGCACCTCATTCGGAAACTCGATTCGAGGTCTACTTTACTCTTAACAGATATTACGAATAAAAAATAGCACTTATGTTTATGACGCTTTTTACGTGGAAAAGCGCCAGTTAAATCATAAAATAAAATATAAACAATAAAATTATGAATCTGTCGTAACGGAGATTAAATCTTAAAAAATAAAGTGTCATTTTACTACTGACCGATACAAGAGTGTGCAGAAAGAAAATAGGCGTGGAAATTGAGGGCGCCTCTGTGCCTCAGTATGAGAAATGTCGTAAAAAGCTGTGAAAAAGAATTAGTTCACATTTTGCCCACGCCTATTCTCTGTCCGCATTGACTCTCAAATCCAGGAACAACTTTCACTAAATAGAAAAGGGTGTGATTTTACATATTTCGACATACTTTCCAAGGGCATTATTCACTACCTCTACCTCAGTTGTCACCATCGGTCGCTAGTAAAATGACAGACTATATAAAAATAATGAATCGAGGTGATGATGAGAATCACTTAAAGTGGAATATGTGATGAGCTGTTTTGGTAGTAAGTCGTAGGGAGTAGGGTGTCTACACGGTCTCGTACTGGCTGCGGATGGAGCGCGCTAAGCAACACGCGAAGATCACGCCCAGCAACTGTAATCAAATAAGGATATTCTTTATTGCAGAGAAAAAGAAACTGAAAGAAATTGAAAATATGACAGCGCCCGCCGGGACTTGACAAGAGATTGAAAAATTTTCAAGCTTCAGTTGGGACGCCGGTAGCTAAGTTGGCAGAGCAGTGGGACGGTACCCCACGATCCCGGATACGTCCCGGCGGGCGCTGACATTATTTCAATTTCTTTCATTTATGAAAATAATATAGCACTGTAAGTGCATAATAAAATCATAGTACAAAAAATAAACTGTTTACCGAAACATACATAGCATGTTAAAAGGCAGCCTTGTTGCTAAGCGTGTGATGCCGGATTAGAATAACATCACCCCGTTTCTTTCCCTTGGGAGTCGTAAGAGGCGACAAAGGGACTCGAGGGTGTGTATTGCAATTTTAGGCAATGGGCTGACAACCTGTCACTATGGTGGTACACAATTTTCCAAATGACTCAAATATTTGTCAAACATGGCGTAAATGTCCGGCTGTTTTGCGCTCTGCCTACCCCGCAAGGGATTATAGGCGTGATATGCGTAGGTATGTATGTATGTATGTATAACTCGGATCTTGCATGGGTAGTTAATAAAATGCGACACATGCACGTATCACGCCTTTATACCTTGTGAGGTAGGCAGAGCGTAAACGGCCATAAAAATACGTTCGCTATCGCCACGTCTGACAAATATTAGAGGGCCGTTTCAGAATAATCGTGTATCACTATAGTGATAGGTTGTCAGCCCGTCGCCTTAATTTGTAATACACATGAACCCCTCGAGTCCCTTCCTAGCCGGCATCACACGGCACATGTTTGTTTAAAAATATTTTCCAAATATATTACTATTCTCATTCAATGTTAAATATGCAAAGTTAGAATTATTAAACAGAACAACATTTTGAAAGTATTTTTTATGTCGCCATTGTGTACAATAATAGGGACGTCATTATAATGGTAGATTCATACAATGTTTTAAAAAGTTGCTGATTTAACTAGTATGCAGGTAGCGAATCGGAAGGTAACCTTAGGACACAGGATGGTATCATAATTGATACGGGAAAGTAAACGATTCAGGCAGGCAATACAACAAATACATTACGAAATGTAACACAAGTCATTATTCTAGTCAATAAAACACTTTTTACACAAGTTTCACTGTTATTTTAATTAAAATGCTATTAAAGGGACCGGTTTCGTAACAGCATAACAATTATCTTATTCATCTGTGGATAACAAATACCACGACTGACTGACAAACACGTATCTCCATAGTGACAAGTTGTCAGCTCATAGTCCTAAAAATTCAATACACACATAACTCTTGAGTCCTTTAGTCGCCTCTTACGACACACATAGGAATTAAATAGGTTGATGCTATTGTAATCCAACATCACAAACATAAGGGTACTATGGATTTTGTAAACCCTGGCTAACATGCGCTCCATGCTTGATACATGTGGGACACTGAGTCGACAAACGACCCTGCTTGTTGAGGGCTCATTCTTACCTGAATGACAGCAATACCGATGCCCACTCCTCCCAGCCACAACGCGAGGCTGTTCATCAAGTCGACCAGCTTCGGAAGACACGCGTCGTGGGAGAAGGTGTCCGTGGCGGGGGTGCAGGGCTGACCGGCTTGCTGGCCAGCGCAACAGCTGTTGGGGTACGGGATGCCGTTCTTGGTCCAGTCTTCAGCCGAGTTTATGCCGCAGCAGCCGAGCTGGAAGGACGTAAGGAATTCTGTTAGTGAAGTAGGTAGCTGAAATAATTTGCAAAAAGTAATGCATATTTTTCGAGGGGCGAACTAGCCTATGAAACTGAACAACGGTTCCCTAGGGAAATTACCTAATGGTCCTTCTTAGAGGATGCGTTGAAGACAGAACTAGCATCTAGTTTTTTTTTATTTGACAATAAAATCTACAATATCTGTGACTTTTTCTACAGAATTATGACTAAAGACTTGCTACGTAATCCAGTAGTCAGCCAGTATATAAGAGATCTGTGGTAGTCAGTCGAAATCAATGTCAAAATAATGTATGTACCTATTCATGTAATTTTTAGGTAAGACATGATTTAATATATACTAAATTATTTAAAATGTCCATTGCACAGCAAAAGTCCAAATCAAAAACAGACATAACAGATGACGCGATAAATGCTTATAAAGAAACCTTGAAGAAAACCGCCGAAACCCTACTAGTAAAAGAGTTCCCTTCAAAGATTGTGCATCTAAACGAATTATTGGAAAAGTCGTTTAAAAATTTGCACCTGAGTGATGTGCATCAAGACTTAAACATTCCCATGCCTGAATGGCAAGAACCGAGGCCCAAACGGAGGCGGCTCATAGATTCCAGCCACATGTTTATGCCCCTCGAGTGTACGCAGGTGTACACGCTGCCCAACGGACCATCACCTTGCAACAGACATCTCAGCTGCCTTATAAATACTGTGAAACCACACTTCCGCCAACTAGTCGAAGATACGAATACTTTGAAAATGTGGACCGCATGTTTGATTCCTAAGATGGAAGACGGTAACAACTTCGGCGTGTCGATACTCGAGATGACTCATACAGCCATTCACAGGACAGAACAGAAAGCGCACATGTTTTTGGTAAGGATATCGGAGTATTTCATGAAGCGGGCGGAGATGTTGACGAAGGTGGTGAAATACCCTCACATTGAAGACTACAGGCGTGCTGTAAGGGAGTTGGATGAGAGCGAATACATCACACTGAGGTTCGACATGAACGAAGTGAAGAATCTTTACTGCCAGTTACACGATATCGTCACAAAGAATTTGGAAAAGATAAAAAGCCCGCGCACGTCTAATATAGAATCCCTCTATTGAAAACATATAAAAGTTATTTCACTATTAAATTATTCAAAAGTTTCGTGTTGTCTCGATGCTGTATCGCGTCTCGTATCAGCTAATAGCAGTCCACTGCTGGACGTGGGCCAGGGTACGAACTTTCGTTTTCGCCATCCATTCGTTACCAACCGGCATCTTCAAGTCACCTGGCCGGGGGCGTAAGAAAGCTATGCTTGCCGAAGCGTGACCTCAACTTGTGAACTCGCTTGCTCCACCTTCCATCGGTCCATTATATTGGTCTTCTATCGCGTTTCGGTTGAAATAAATGTATGTTGCCGATATTGTTGTATCCTTAATGTTTTTGTAATATTGGGGCAAGTAGAGTTTATGTTGTAGAAAACGTCTCTGCGGCAGGCATTGTGAGTGGTGTCCCGTGACATTTCTACTGATGACATGATTCCATTCGGATTTTTTCTTCTGAAAGCGAAGTGTGAGCTCTGGCATGCTCTGGTAAGCTTTCTGCTACGGTATCAAGGTTGTGTTACATCCTCTTGATACCCTTGGACTACGGCAAACGCCAGTCTTTAAGGCACAAGGAGGGTATTTACTACCAAGGACTACTTACTTCATCCTATCAGCGAGCCAGTTTTCTATTAGGACAATACAAAATTGCAAATTACAATGACAAATCATGAAGTCAATAAGTAATAAGATAACTATATCCTACATTGAATAAAGTAAATTTCAATTATTGCACTGGACTGGCACTAAAGCAAACCAAGAGCAGACAGAGTGGACCAATGAGTACCTATGTTATTGTAGCGTTACTGGCATTTCAATGTAAGGGCTCCTTTAAAAGAAGATACATGACATGACAGGTATCAATTTAATGACAGAAACCCAAAGATATAATAAACCACAGATGAATAAGATATGTAATAAACCTACCAGAAACCATATTTGTTATCATTGTTATTTTGATTGTTATTGAATTGAATCATCGAAATTATCTGTTTTCAATTAAGTTGTTCACCAATCAAATTTTACAAGTACCACGAAATGTCTCTTGTAATAAAGTCGGAACCAGAAATTAAAGATGAAGCGATAAACGATTACAAAGAATCCTTGAAGAAAAACGCTGAAAATCTCCTTCTCAAAGGGTTTCCTGCAAAGATAGTGCAGCTGAACGAGCTGTTGACAAAGCTGAACTATCACAATAATGTGAATCTGGATGATTTCCATCAAGACGTGAACATTCCTGTGCCAACGATTGCTGAAGAACGTGACATGAGGGGGAGGCGTAAGCGAGTGAACGAGACTATTTTGATGACGGCATCCGTCGATTGGCCTAAAGTGTACACTCTGCCTAAAGGCCCCTCGCCGTGCAACAAGCCTCTCACCAATCTCATACAGACGGTTAAACCGCACTTTCAGCAACTATTCGAAGACGCTAATACTCTCAAGATGTGGATCTCGTGTTTGATACCGAAGGTTGAAGATGGTAATAATTTCGGCGTGACGATACAGGCAGTGACGCTCAAAGAGATTCACGCAGCAGAGGCGGAAGCAACGGCGTTTTTGAACGATATAACTGAGTATTTCGCGGATCGGGCGAAGGTTGTGTCGAAGGTGGCAAAGTATCCTCATATCGAGGACTTTAGAAGAGCAGTGAAGGAACTAGACGAGAGCGAATACCTCGCTCTGTGGTACGCGCTGCACGAGGTGAGAAACAGTTACTGTGTGCTGCATGATATAGTCACGAAGAATTTGGACAAAATCAAAAAGCCTCGAGTATCCCATATCGAAGCTCTTTATTGAAAGATGTTGCTCATTATATCATTCAAAGTGAAAGTTTGTGTGCTGTTTTAGTACCGTATTTTTAGTTTAAATCGTGGTTTAAACAAAGCATTCGCTAATATTTCCTTGCAGTTTTATCATTCAGTGTCACCGGCGCAGATTGATAGTGTTTTCCAACATAATCTTACCTCATGGAATGACCACAACGTAACGACCTTGTATCTAAGTCGGTTTACATGCATACCGGAATATAAGTGTATAGATTAGCGTTGATGTGATGAAAAGGCGTCGAACTAGTATTTTAAAAATCAAAACAGTTTTGACCTCAGCTAACACAGCTATCGAACTATTAAAATCCTGACCGTGTGGCGAAATGTGTTCTTTCATCGCATAGATTTACGCACGCTAAGTGACAAATAATTGGAATCGATAATCTACCAGCTTTCCGGCGCCAGAACTCGACCAAGGACGTCTTGTTCGTCTGAACTAAGCGGAGCGTGTCATTTTACTTGTTTCTATGGAATCTTTTATGTATTTTGCTCTCAGGAGACAAATGTATTTTCAGTACAATAACGTTACGCTATGTTTAATAGACATCTCCGGATAAGATAGGGTCGAAGTGGTAGCCTAGGTCGAAATCGGTCAGGAAAATTTACATCATTATTGACACTATTATAACAGAATACTTATACAGGGTGGCCCGTAGAGTGACGTCCAAAGAAAAAATAAATGCTGAATAACTCGGAAACAACAAAACTCGCGGAACATACATGGGGGTGATTCGGGTACCCCTCACTTCAAGGCTTTCAAATGTCTTTGGACGACACTCTACGGGCCAGCCTGTATAATAGTACTAAGGTACTATTATGTGTGTACTATTACTATATGTATACTACTTTTTTTCGTTGAGCGCTTAGGGATAAATCCAAGGAACTCCAGCTTCAGCATTCATTCACCCTGCCCAGCCAAATGGCCAAACCTTACAGAGAGGGTGGCCTCTACAAGTAATACTAATCTAATATAGCTTGTTTATTGCGAAAGATGATAATGAAGCAAAAGGATGTAAACGAAGATTTGACAGCTGATGAGATGAATGAAAGAAAAAAACATGTTGCGTCAACCCCAAATAAATTGGGATAAGGGCAGGCAGACGATGATATGGCAATAAATTTTATAAAATACCAGCGCGGCAGTTTCCCCCCACTGCTACCAGTATCATAATTCCGTTGGGTTGGACTCAAGATATTTTCCTGTGGTAAAAAGTAAATCACGTAATCATCCCTGGGTTTGATACTCACGTCAGTCTGCATGATGTCGAAGGTCTGCTTTACGTCCGGGTCGGTGGGGTACTTCGAGATGGACGAGTTGAGGTGTTTCATGATGGAATTCTCCAGGTCGTCTCTCTTCATGTAGCCGGCGATGCCCACAGCCAGTTCCGCCATGAAGATGATCAACAGGAAAGCGGAGAACTGGAAATTAAAGGTAGTCTTTGAGTATCGAGGTATATCATGGGTACTACAATATGCAGGATTTTGGGGAAGCGCAAAAACTTTCGTATGCTTAGGTATGTAACCTACTTAACTTTGTTTCAACAAATTGTGTTCAACAACTTCAACACTTGTTTATTGAAAGATGATCACCGCTCCAAGAAGCTCGTTGCTCTCTCAGAGTCCCTTAATCTAAACATCCTGCCTATGGAGGGGCCTACACATTTCTCCCACAACGGTCCTCCATCTCTTCTGGACCTTATCATTACCTCTTCACCGGAGTTGGTTGCCTCCCATGGTCAATTTAATGCCTCTGGGTTTTCTCTACATGATCTTATTTTCGCATCTTTTAAGATTAGACCACCCAAACGTAGGCATAAGACTATACTTATCCGGGACTATGGTAAGATTGATAAGGAGGCCTTTGAACGGGACCTGGCTGATGCTGACTGGGCATCTGTGATGGATAGTGACGATGTGGACATTAAGGTGGCCGCTTTTCAACACATTCTTCTAACTCTCTATGATAAACATGCCCCTCTGAAAGAAGTTCGAGTTAAGCACTATCCCGCACCGTGGCTCACACCAGCCATAAAACAACTTATGGCTCGACGAGATGCGGCGCGCCTTAAAGCGCGTCGTGCTCCTTGTGAAGAAAATATCCGTGCTTACCATGACATTCGCAATCACTGTAACAAAACCTGCAGGAACTCCAAACGAAGACATATCCACTCGTCAATCCAGGAATGCCCTCCCCATAAACTGTGGAAATACCTAAAGTCTCTCGGGGTTGGTGGCTCTCGAGAAGATTCTAATCTCAACCTGGATCTAGATGCCCTCAACAATTATTTTGTTACATCTCCTGTTTCGTATGATCCTGACGTAAAGTTGAGGACACTTGCAGAGCTTGCGAACTCTCCTTTGACGGCACCTGTGCCGCTGGAGCTCAGACAGATCACGGTGGGTGAGGTGGTAAAGGCCTTAAAGTCAATTGGGACAAGGGCGGTTGGTGAGGACGGACTGAGTTTAGATATGATTATTCCTTACTCTGATACTCTAGCTCCAGCCATAGCCCATGTCCTTAATTGCTCAATTTCCACCGGTATCTTTCCAAAGGCTTGGAAATACACCCATGTTCTGCCCCTCCCGAAGACACCTAACGCTAAAGTATTTACGGAGTTCAGGCCAATATCTATCCTCCCTGTTCTCTCTAAGATATTAGAGCACTGTGTTCATCAGCGTCTGACTGGACACCTCAACCGCCACATGCTTTTTAACCGTTTCAGTCTGGGTTCCGTGCGGGGCACAGCACTGTGTCTGCGTTGGTTCACATCACTGATGACATCCGACACAATATACAGGAAGGGAAAATCACTGTCCTTGTTCTTCTTGACTTCAGTAGTGCTTTTAATACCGTGGACAGTGATATTCTCCTTGCTGTGCTCCGCAAGCTTAACCTGGAATCCAAAACTGCTGCGTGGTTTTGTTCGTACCTTACGGACCGATATCAGCTTGTGAAGGCCAACGATAGACGATCTGGCTGGTGTAGGATTAGGGCAGGGTCCCGCAGGGTGGAGTGCTGTCGCCTTTACTATTTTCTATATTTATAGACGGTATTACATCCACTTTGCAATCCTCGTTTCACTTGTACGCTGATGATCTTCAGATATATGCGGCGGAACCACCGGATAGGCTGAATGATGCAGTCAACAGGATAAACCATGACCTGCTTTCTATAAGTTGTTGGGCGAAGAAGCATGGTCTCCTGTTGAATGCGGCCAAATCCCAAGCCATCATTATTGGAGGTCATCAGCGTATTTCCAAATTAAGATCGAGTTCTATTCTCGAGGTTTTCCTTGATGACTCTCCCATTCCTTTCTCTTCAAAAGTAAAGAACCTCGGAATATACATCGACCAAACTTTATCCTGGACAGATCAATTAACTGAGGTTAGTCGAAGAGTGTACGCGTCACTTCACTCGCTCAAAAGGTTGCAGAACTTTCTGCCTCTCAAGACAAAAACAATGCTCGCTCAAGCACTCTTATTACCATTGCTGGATTATGGTGATGTGGCATATCTGGACCTCACTGAAGAACATCTTAATAAGATGGGACGGCTCCAGAACCAACGCATCCGCTTCATCTTTGGGTTGCGTAAGTTTGACCACATCACCGAATACAGGGAGCGCTTGAGGTGGCTACCTATACGTCTTCGCAGAGACCTGCACACCCTCTCACTTCTCTTCAATGTGCTTACAAATCCTGCTGCACCTCAGTATCTGTGTGAGAGGTTTGCGTTCAATATTGCGGCCGCTCGTCAGCGCTCCTATGGTGACCTTTCGCTGCAGATAGCGGTTTGTTCCTCTACGACTTTTAAGAAATCTTTCACTGTCCATGCTGCGCGCTTGTGGAATAGACTTTCTGTAGATGTGAGGAAGAGTGCTAATGTGAAGGTGTTCAAATCCAACATCAAGAAGGTTTGGGGGTACGATCTGGGTGACATGGACAATTTATAGGGTTTATGATATATTTATTTATGTGTATATTAATTTATGTATGATATATTATTATGTGTTTGTTTGTGTGTTTTATTTATGATCAAGTACGTGTATTTGTTATTTGTTTATAATATATATTGATAGAGTAAGCTTATTTTAACCATGCTGAAGTACCGCATAATTTACCTGCAAATAACATATCCTCTGAGTCTCTCAAAGGTTGACTGGAAGAGATCCCTTAATGGGATAAGTCCGCCTTTGTGCCTCTTGTTTTTAAATTTATTTCTATAACTGTTTTTATAAATGTGTCTGGTGGTACAATAAAGTTAATACATACATACATACATACATTGTGTTCTACCACAACAATGTTTAGGGTTTCTACTAAAACTATGGACTAAGCGATATTGTTTTTGAAGAAAATATTTCTTTCAAAATTCTTTATTAGTTGTAGATCTAGTTACTATGATCATTGATCACCTAGCAAAACTGGGATATATAAATTAAATTAACATTGGCTTTATGAATTGATTTACTTCCAACTCAACTGTACAAGACAGTAGAGTAGGTACGTTCTACATTCTAATTAGCATGTTTCTAGTTTTGTAAACAAGTCCGCCTTTCTTCGCTAATCCGTTTATCGAGTGTACCTACATAACTATCACATTATCTACTTATGTGTGCTCCACTTTTGAGTAGTGTAATCCTTAGGCGGTTCACTCACTTGTCGTCCGTCGTTCCATTTTTTCGCAACGTAACGCATGCGTCTGTCAGACGAAAGGAAATTGCGACTTCCAATCTTATTCTCATTTAAATAAGAAATTGGTAAGCATTTGTCTGCCATCTCACCTGATGTTAAGTGATGATGCAGACGATATTGGAACATGCTCACCTAGATAATGCCTATTCACTCTCGCCTTGAAAAGGCCCAGGTTGTAACGTTCCGGAAACAGATCCGCAGGCAGGGAGTTCCACTCTTTAGCAGTTCGCATTACAAATGTAGAAACAAATACGGCTACGGTGGGTTTACAGTGCGTTACGGAGGCGTCTGTCAAGTCGTTTGAATGCGTTACGTTGCGTTAAAAAAACGGAACGACGGACGACGAAGTGAGTGAACCGCCTACTGGTCAATAGTCCGTAATGCGTGAATCATGTTCTTGACTGGCTGGATACCCTGTCGTGATAATGTCTTGACATTTTCACATGGTTTACTAACACAATTACTAAAAAGTAAGAATATTTATCTAACATTTGATTTTCTTTAAATAAGAATATATTTTGGAAAACACCGCATGTATTGTCCGATTTATTTTACAATACCTACCTAACGCAAAACAAAACGAGTTTAAAGTGTGATACGCGTTTTCATTCCAAATATCTACTCGTACAATACATACTATTGTACATAAATACATACATAAATCACGCCTATATCCCTTACGGGGTAGGCAGAGCGTTAACGGCCTTAAAACTGATATTAACACCACGTCTGACAAAAGCTTGAGGGTCAATCAGATAACTGTGTATTACTATAGTGACAGGTTGCCAGCCCATCGCCTAAAATTGCAATACATATCCCTCGAGTCCCATAGTCGGCTCTTACGACACCCATGGGTAAGAAATGGGGTGATGCTACTCTAAGCCGGCAATCACACGGCGGGCATACTATTGTACCCATAAATAAAACGTGTAACTCTGCTACAAAGGCTTTTAGAGCGTTATCTACAGTGGAGTGTTATGATGAAATGAATAACTCATGCATGACTGACGTACTTAATACTTCCATGCCATAATAAAATGTATTTTATGAAAAAAGGAATAGAATGGAAAGAAAATGGGTATTTTTGTGGAAGTAATGTATATTAACCAGTAAGTTATATTTGGCTGGAAAGATGAATAGGGACCTATGAGAATAAGGAATAGGGACCTAAACGTGAATATACAGTTTTGAAACTCTACTGTGGATAGCGACTTTGTACAAATACAAAAAAGTGCAATTCTAAACCATACAAAACATACAGGTCGAATCAATAGCCTCTTTTAAGTCTTGAAGTCTCTCTTGAAGAAAGTTACAAACTGTAGCGTAAATAGGTGCAAAATTTTCGTGGGGCATACAGACCGAAGGGTATTTAACAAAGATAAATAGATATTGCATATACTTTAAGAACGAAGAAAGAAAGAAAACACATTTGGAAACAGAAATGTCGATGCTTTAAAATCTTGCACCTGCACTTCATTTAATTGTTGTGTAAATTAGTGGCATGCGTGGCATGGACAGTCACATGTGATTCACTGTTATTTTTGTAGTGTGGAGATAAAAACGTTGTTTGTTGTTGAAATTGTTTTATTTAGCTAACGTGAGGAGTGGGAGCAGTAGATGTTTTTGTTTCGGAAACGATTGTCTCACTAAAATATGTTTTTATCTTACAGTTAGGAAATCTTTTGAGATAAAATGGGACGAAAGACCGAGTTGCTTTAAAGCTTAAATTTAACGTAGGTAACATTGAATTTAAACATTAATTAAAATGCGGACAAAAATAAATCACTACGATCCAAATTAATTTGATCAATTAAACGATTTAATCACCTAGAAAGTCAATATTTATTTGTATTATACTAATTAATAAAAAAAGGCGCGTGATTGTGTTGCGCATATATTTTTCTAAACAAAGAAAAAATCATTGCTTTCCATCGGTCGTCGGGGAAAACAAAATCAATAGAATTGTCTATGGACACGCTGCAATGTATATCAAAGTTTGCATTGAGACACGCGCAGAAGACGCGGCTGAAGATATACAATAATCACATAAACAGGATAAATCTAGTGTTAAATCAGCGTCAATAGATTACATAGAGTCACTGTCCTGCTTATTAAGCTACGGCACTGTGTACTTCATTCTACAAACTTCCACCTATATACCTGCCAGGTGCATCATTATGCAAGCAAAATGCAACGTAGCCTAACCTAGATCTAGATTCAGCCAGTGCCGTTTCAGTGTATTCAGGAAGTCGACCTGATTTACCGCCGTTAAACCTTCTAATCTTTGTTTCCCGTGCGGGTCACTAAGTCGACGAACGAGCCGATAAACCCTGGTTACAGAATTACAATGACAGTTTGGTTACAACAACAAACTAACGACTTTACGGATTTTCCGAAGAACTATTTTCAGTAAAATCGTACCAATTTACTTGATCCTGATTAAAAACATCTACATGTCATTGCCCAGTTATTGTACAAAAATGTATTGTGTAAGAAATCAATTTTACACTGAACGTGCAAAAGATGGCTGATCGCCAACCAACTTCCGTCCATCTAGTCAAGTCACGTACAGTAATTATGCCGTCTGGAGAAGTATTTCAGAATCAATAGAAATTCGAACCAACTATAACCATATAATATAACACGTTTAACTACACTCATCTTCTCACAAATATTTTTGACATGAATAGATTCGAATGGCCGTCTGATGCCGGCTTCGAATAGCAACACGATTTCTTTCCCGCGAGTGTCGTAAGAGGTGACTAAGGGACTCGCGGGTTTCATGTGTATTACAATTTCAGGCGACAGGCTGACAACCTGTCACTATAGTGATATACGGCCCTCAAATATTTGTCAGATGTGGCGATAGCGAGCTTACTTTAAATACCCGGCAAGTGATAAAGGCTTGATATGTGTGAATGTAGATTCGAATAATATAACGTGTGATAAGGTAGACCACTCGTTGCAGTCTGGCCCATGCGAAATCAAATTTCTTCTGGTTCATGAATACACCTTCAATGTACGGTAAAGTTACGGTTATTTCCCGCTAACATACCATGTATTTGCCGTAGCACGCTAAAGTAAACCCTATAACAACGGCAGAGTGATATCGTGTATGAACTCAACCCAAGATCTTATTCATGTCTGTAACAGCAAAAAAAAATCTCTGTGTTTACGCATTGTTATATCAGAACCGGTGTTACGCATAAAAATGTAGTTTGAATATCTACAGTGATTTGTGGAATCGGTTTACGTAAAATGGCCTGGCTTTTTTCAGGTTTGAATCACGCTTGAAGAGATCTGGGAACAAAACTGGTTCTTGTTTAGCTAGGCTGTAAAGTTAAACCACCTAATAAGATAGTATTATATGTAAATAAAATAACGTTTTCATAAGTATTTTGATTCACAAGAACTCGACTCAAATTCTTGATGTGAAGTTAGAGACATTATGATTGAAAATAAAGTGAGATCAGATATTAGATTAGATTTTGACAGCTAGATTAGTAGATACTTTTTAATGCTAACTTTAGTCCTCATACTTTTACTTACAAAGATAGTTCATTCGTAAATTAGATCTAGACGAAGCGTTCTACCGAGTCTATTAACCAGTAAATAGAAAGGAAATGACCATTTAGCGAGACCCGCGTGTCAAAGGTTAGGAGCTAGTTAAGAGGCTTAGTTCATTATATCAACCAGTGCAGGCAATTGGTTAAGATTAGACTTGCTTGTAGTACTAGAATGTATCAAGATTTTCATAAGAATCTAGCGACATTTGATGTGGCCTGTTTTGCTACTGAAGTAGCAAATAGAAAATGCACTTATTTTAATTGATTACTATTAAAATCATTCTTTTGGGTCTGTATTGTGGGTCAGGAAAAGAAAAAAAACTCCGGAATTTCGAAAAGCCAGATCATCCCATATTTCAATTTCGGTTTACATAGCTTTATAAACAGTTAGGACGGGTTTAGGAAAAGGCAGTAATCTTTATTTTTTCCATATATTTTTCGGAGCAAAACCATTGAAAATAATCTGCATTCTGTTGAAAGGCATAACACCTAAGAACTTTTCACGACTCCCACAAAAATTTCCTGAAAAATATGGATCCGAAAAAAATTTTTACTACGTTTATTATAACTTACCAAAACCGGAGTTCCGGAATGGAACTCTTATATTAAAACTTCAACTAATGTGTGGTAACTGGTAAGAAGCTGAGGATTTCCTGTTGTTTAAATGATATTACAAGGAATATGATACAAAAACTAGGCACAAATTAATATTATGTGTCCTGAATATTTGCCTGGCCTTTAGCATGGTAGTGAGTAAATTATAACATTATGAGCATTTGGATACCTATCTGATTGTGGGTAGCAGAGTTTGAACTGGTTCTGATTCGCTACTATAATTTATCCAAGCGTATTAAAGGTACTTACGTCAAGTCTAAAGAAGATTGGCCGATTCTCATTGAAGCGCCCGTGACATCTTTCTGTTCAAGACCACTAAATAACCTTAGATGTGGCTACGGATTATGTTTCTTATCCATTATTTGAATGATGTCTAAAGCGCCCTTACTACTTACTTAGTTATATTATTAAAATAATTACTTATCATAGGGTTTAAAGATGTAGTAAGGTAATATTAATAATTAATACAATTTAAAAAATTAAAGGAAATTAGTAGTGCCCTTATAGGGTTTCTTGTGTGTTCCATGTAATATACTATAAATAACATCTGTATAACACATGAAAGCTTATAAAAATTATGATTATGAATATTTAAAGTGATGATAATGAAAAAAGGTAGTTTAAGAGCCAAAAAATAAGTTACTTAATCAACGATTCACAAATTAAACTCGCGACTTCCAACTAGACAAAACTCGTAAAATAAAATAGTCGACACGATTAAAAATGATTTCAATTCGTAGTTATTGGGAGCGCTATGAGAACGCTGTAACATAATACTTGAAGCCGCAAAAATGTAGAGTTAAAAGAATTGGACATTGAGTCGCCGCCATAGGAACTAATAAATAAAAAAATATGAAATGATATTGAATATCTGGAATGGCCATATTCCTGCGACATATGCATTTATCGGGTATACTTCAATACTATGAAACAATTTAAAACCCATCAGATTTCGTATTATTTGCTAGTGGCGATGAAAATCGTAGACAGATTGTTTCCAAATTATATTTTTAGCTTTGAAACGCGTTTATCACGTCGTTGTTGTTGAGTGGCAATCGTCGTAAAAGAATTATAGGTCGTCGAACCCTATTGTACTAATTTAAATTTTAGTTATCGTAAGATATCTTTGTTTTAAGATAATACTATGATAATACTATGATCCAATATCAGATTTTATCTGATATTGGATCCTAGGTTATAGACACGTATAGGTAAGTCAAAATTATATGACAAATCTTGAACACGCGGATTTACGTACCTATTGGATTGGTGGTTAAACGATTAAGTACGGTCGCGTTCTAAAGTGGAGTCATAGTTAACACAAACCTCAGAAAACAAGTCGCTCGCACCCGCGGCGACACTCACACAATGACACAAATGACGTATAACATACTATAATTTGACGAACTACCATTGTATAATAGGCTGAGTAGTATTGACTATTTCACTACATGAGTCATTAGCTTTGATAGCTTGGTCAGTAGCGCGGTCAAGCTAATTCTTGACCGTTATTGTGGAGACAATGGTTCGAATCCCGACATCTTCGTTGTAGTTTTTATTTTATCAAATGAAGCAAAATTTAGTAAATTTTGAATTACATTTTAGTTGTTGCTAGATCGTTTGCGAGATAGTGCGTGTGCTAAGTTATTTTTTTAACCTAAGTTTATTTATTAAACTTCAGTGTTTATTTCTTCGAAATGCATACTAATATCAGTTTGCAGGATAGGCAGCGTATTGTTGCGCTGCAATTATCTGTGGCGCTGCATGATATTGGATTTAATTTAACTCAAATTGCTAATCAGACTGGTCTGGCCGTAAGTATAGTTTTATTTCATTACAATTGTATTTTAAATATTAAAAACTTTGACTCATAGTATGTTGGTAGCTGTGAACCGATTAGTATAAACTTTTTTATTAATAATGCTACTTTGTTTTAGTGGAAGACTGTTAAACGTTGGGTTACACGTTTTGAAGAGGAAGGTAGCGTAAAAACTCGACTCGTCTTATTAATGATTCACAGCGGAGGATGATGGTGTAACAATATGAAGAAAATGGTTCTGCCGCTGGTCCAGGCGAATTAGTAGCACAAGAAACAGGGCGTGCAACTGCCGCTAATTATGTTGATATGCTACAGGAAAGCATGCTACCGACGACGGTGCGAAATGTTTAACTGTTTATCCTGATAGTGAAGTTCCTCGTTTTGCATTTGTCCAGGATAAATTGTCCAGTGCATCGAGCTGCCGTGGTGTATATTGGTTTAGCCAGCACCCAGATATCCAAGTTATTCGTTGTCCAGCAAAATCTCCGGACTTAAATCCCATAGAGAATTTATGGGGTTTAATGGTGCAAAGGTGGGACATGCGCAATGAAAGAACTACAGAAGCTTTAGAGGCTCACTGCCTGGGAGTGTGGGAGAGTACCAGAGGAACAGATATATGCACTTATTTGATCGAGTCTATTAAGTGTTGTTGAAAACAGCGGAGGTAACACCAAATACTAATTATGTAAGCGGCGATTTTTACTTAAGATTCCAATCAGACCCGATCTAGCATACATTGCTGATTATCTTGTGTATTTCATTATAATATATGAATATACACAAAATAATCAGCAATGTATGCCGAAGCGGGCCTGATAAATCGTTGCTCACTCAACCTCTGTTTACCTGCTTACCCGCCTACTATTGCAGTAGGTATTTGTGGAGCATTACATTAGCAATTAAATTATGCTAAAACATCGATTTATATTTATATAAGATTGATAATTATTAGTCAGTTATCTTAAGGCCTTGCTTCAATATCTTTTCATTACGAAAACGAGTACTTAAGCTAAAACCTTGAGATGTAGGCAAATAACTGATTTATTATTATTACAATTACTTTTACTTCCGAGGAAAGTGCATCATCGTTAAACATAGAACAATAAAATAATTACTAACGAAATTATTACTTAAATAACTTTATTGAAAGATTCAATCCAAGATTTGGATCATTCCTATGATCTTATAAATAATTACCTATCGATGTTTCAGCTAATGAACACTTAATATCATTTTACATAATATTGTGTTTTATCATTCAAACAAAACTATTAACTATGTATTACGACAGCAAGTATTTTATGTAGTTTTACATACTCGTATCTTATGGTTACCAAAAGTTCTCATTCATGTCATTATGTTATTTACATAAAGTGATACCATACCTACCAATAAAATAATTTCTTACCTTACTTTTTGTTTTATTACAATATTATAGGTTTATGTTTTTAGATATAATATTTTGATACATAATTTACAATAAACATTTATAGATATAATACATCCACACTAATATTATAAATGCGAAAGTAACTCTGTCTGTCTGTCTGTCTGTCTGCTACGCTTTCACGGCCAAACCGCTAAACCGATCTTCATGAAACTTGGCACAGAGATTGCTAGCATATCGAGAACGGACATAGGCTACTTGTTATCACCATTCGAGGGTCTGGAGTATAGATGTAGACCACCAGGTGTACCACTAGGAGCCCAGCTAAACTATTAGAGATACAGGCATGGTTACAAAACAAAAGTTGTTCAGTATGATGGGCCGCTTCTTTTCACAAGGTCATTGAGAATCTGGAGTACCTTATGTAGACCACCAGGTGTACCATCAGGAGCCCACGTAAACTATTAGAGATACAGAAATGGTTCCAAAACAAAAGTTGTTCAGTATGATGGGGCGCTTTATTTACACAAGGACATTGGGGATCTGAAGTACCTTATGTAGACCACCAGGTGTACCATCAGGAGCCCAGCTAAACTATTAGAGATACAGAAATGGTTCCAAAACAAAAGTTGTTCAGTATGATGGGCCGCTTCTTTTCACAAGGACATTGGGGCTCTGGAGCACCTTATGCAGACCACCAGGTCTACCATCAGGAGCCCACCTAAGCTATTCGAGATACAGAAATGGTTCCAAAACAAAAGTTGTTCAGTATGATGGGCCGCTTCTTTTTACAAGGCTATTGGGGCTCTGGAGTACCTTATGTAGACCACCAGGTCTACCATCAGGAGCCCACCTAAACTATTGGAGATACAGAAATGGTTCCAAAACAAAAGTTGTTCAGTATGATGGGCCGCTTCTTTTCACAAGGACATTGGGGCTCTGAAGTACCTTATGCAGACCACCAGGTGTACAATCAGAAGCCCAGTTAACTATTGGAAATACAGAAATGGTTCCAAAACAAAAGTTGTTCAGTATGATGGGCCGCTTCTTTTCACAAGGACATGGGGATCTGGAGTACCTTATGTAGACCACTAGGTGTACCACCAGGAGCCCAGCTAAACTATTAGAGATACAGAAATGGTTCTCAAACAAAAGTTGTTCAGTATGATGGGAATAAGTTGAGAAAGGACATTGGCTACTTTTTACCGATGATTTTTTTTTCATAACTACGGAAAATTGAGCAAATTATAAGAAAAATACCGCTGTGCCGCCGCCGTTTTCTTCGTATGCGCTCCCTTCATCTTACTTAGGCATATCTACTTAGGTGATACGTTATCATGTTCTAAACTAAAAAGTATCATCCACATGTCACGTTAAGGTGGGGATCACATTTGACGTCCGATGCGGCGTATTTTGTATGTGTAAGATGTGTAAGGGAATAAAATACAAATACGCGATTTCCTTTCGTCTGACTGACATACGCATGCGTCATGGATATGTATTAAAAATACACAGCAACTAAATAAATAATGCCCGGTGTTATGACCGCTACTATCTAACGCGGACGAAGTCGCGGGTAAAAGCTAGTAGATGAATATATAGAACAATATTATATAAAATAATTATTACTGGAGAAAATATGGTAAAAACATTTAAAAAAACATTATTCAACATACAGAGATCGGATGGGAACCCGGTTCCGTTCTGATTAGAAGGTAAGCACTATTACCGCTAAGCTACGGTAGCTTGTGATCAATACGACGAAATAAAGATATGTAATCTATTGCTTTACTACAAGTGAACGAATAAGGATAACTATAATACGGTTTTAGACAAACCAGTGTGATGTATACTTTGTGGTGATGTGGTGGCGAATAGGCTATCACCGAGTAATTATTTCAAAGATTACATAGATGTCGCTTATAGGTGGTAATCTGTTTAAGTTTTAATGCTACGCCTTAAGGTGGACTTTTCTACTTACAGTCGATAATCTTACGTGTGTGCGTAAGTTAGTAAAGTAAGTACAGAGGATAATAACCCGTATTGCAATCTGTCAAGTGGTCTAACTATGACTCCACTTATGAATCCGACCGTACATACAAGTTATTCGACAAACATTACTGTAATGGGAAGGCCCGATCGATCACATTAAGGTTTAGTCTTTTGTCAAGAAAATATATATTTTACTTCTTGTCATATTATCAGCATTTATTTTTCCGATCAATATAGCATCGATCTATAGTTTTTCAGCATCGATTTACAGTTTTATCAAATACAGCGTGTATTTCGATTTCTGACAGCAGTGCCCGATATTATCAAACTAAATGTTACAACTTTACAGGTGAAAAGCGATGTTCAATGCGTATTCGGTTAATATGCCTGGTTAATATGCCTAATCGGCTACGCAATGGACTAAAAATTCAGCTGTAGACTTGTGGCCCGTAGTTTCATAACATAGGGCACAGGACGCCTTATAGAAATATTAAATTGAAAAGGACAAAAGAAAACTTGTATTCACTCGACAGCTGTCAAAAATCAATTTAACGCTTGGAAAGACTATAGTCCTTTTTATTCTGAGAAAGTTCAACAAACTATAAGTAGGTAGGTACTAACGTATTTTGAGAACTGAACAAGATTGCACGCCTCTCGAGTTCTTATCTAGTCTCTTTTACATTTGTTTGCTCATGACTGGCTCGACCGGACGACCCCACATACGAATGAAAGTAAGTAAACAAGCAATCAGATATGACGAAGCTATCGGTTATTTATAAACAGATTGCAATTATACTCGTTAGTGAGTAATGGATAATGTGGTGCAATAATACCCGATTGATCACACTTTAGTTTATTTAAATTCGAAAAAAAAAACATACCTGCTGATTTAGTAAATTTTTCCTATAATAGCATAATAAAAGACTAGTACAATGACACCTGACTGGAAAACGTCTGCATTTGCTTTTCGGCAGACATCGGATATAACAGTCGTACAAGGGCACTAACATTTAGGTTTGTACGAAAGTTCAGTCCGAAAATTAGGCCCAATTCATGTCAATTAGATCATTTAGCACGGACAAAGAACAAACGAACGTAGTGCAGACAGACTTTACGTTTCTAAGAATTCAATTACTACCGCTACGCGCCGGCGCAAAACGTGACAGAACCTTTTGGGAATTCCCGTTTTCGAGCCCTTAGTGAGTACAAGTCTACTAGTTATATACAGGTTGTCCTGCTCTAAGTGGTACAAAAGAAAAATCAAGTTTTTAGATATCCTAAGCTATCTATGTAGCAAAAAAACATATGTCGGGAAACGACAAAAAATATTCACTCTATCAGTATTCGAAGGGCTGTCCCTTACAGCCTGTATATACCCGCTACTTTGTCTGTTTTCCTTAACATGATTTAATTTTGATAAATTTGATACCCATTTAATTTTGTTATGCGTTAATACACAATTCAACAAAATACATTAGTTTAGTCAGTGTAACGATTTACCTTATTGCCTGCAGAGCCACAAAATGCTCTCAATATTAAATAAAACTAGTCAAGTGGGTTTGGAGAATGATAAGTAGTAGGTACCCGCCTTTTAAGTGATTCTATTTTTACTTTTTAAGTAACGTAGATATCTTTATACCAAGGTATACAGATTTTAAAAGCTTTTTAGAAATTGATAACTTAACTGCTTTTCTTGTTCACGACAGCTCTACGTTGATTTTACCAACACCTACTACTATTGGTTTTACTGGCGTTGAACATGATGATAAGAACTTTAATGGTTTTTGCAGAAATGTATTTGTTCATGTTATAATATGAAACTAAGTAATTATACAAAAAAAGTTACGTATCTTGGTGATCTTAAGCGTCAACATCTTCAGTAAATAATTGCTGTGACTATGTAGAAGATACCCATGACCCCAAAAATTATATGCTATGCTTCTGTGTTTGAATCTTATCAAGGTGAATGTGCAGATTTCTAACAAAATACTGTGGTCAAGGGACGCCATAACAGTTAATTATACGCTGGTAACGTTATTAAATCGTGGGCAAGGAATAATTTAGTTGATCTGGATTAGCTCGTAGAAACTTATCTAATTATCTACATATCACGCCTTTATCTCTTGCGGGTAGGCAGAGCGTAAACGGACGTAAAAAAACAAACATACTCGCCATGTTTGATAAACATTTGAGGGTCATTCTAAAAGTGTGTAACACATGTCATTCTAAAAGTGTGACAGGTTGTCAGGTTATCGCGTAAAATTGCGATACACATGTAACCCACGAGATCCTGAGTCGCCTTTTACGACACCCACAGAAAATAAATTGGGTGATGCTATTCTAAGCCGGCATCGCACGGCACTTATTTACATAAGATACCTAAATAAGTAGGCAATGCGTAGTTTGTAAGGTTGCATGCATAGGTTAATTATATAATTAAGAAAAGTACTACAATTGTATGTTAAGAGTGCTATATTGCCAACAAACTGTTTTCGCAGTTTGGCGAGAATATTAGGGTAAATTATTGTAATATTTGTAAGGAACAATAAATAAATAAAAGTAAGATAGTTCTCAAAGATACAACACAAGCATAGCTTAGTTTGATGGCGATGTGTGTATATATGTACATACATACGTACATATCACACCTATTATCCCTTGCGGGGTAGGCAGAGCGTAAACTGCCACAAAAAACGGACATTTACGCCACGTCTGACATATATTTGAAGGTCATTCGGAAAGTTGTGTATCGCCATAGTGACAGGTGATCAGCCCATCGCCTAAAATTGCAATACACACCCTCAAGTCCCTTACTCGCCTGTCACGACACCCACGGAAAAGAAATAAATTTCTTTCTATATATGTACCAGATAATTAATTGTATTACGTAAAACTAGGGTTACTTACAGTGACGATCATGCAGTGGTTCTCCTTGACGGCGCCGCAGCAGCCGAAGAAGGCCACGATGAACACGATCACGCCGATGATGATCAGCACCATCGGCGCGGACGTGTAGAACGCCTCATCGGTCAGGTCGATGTAAGGGTGTGCCTTCACTTCAGCCTTGATGCCTACGATCAGGATGATCAGGCCGGTGATCTGTGGACAAAGTGAGCATGTTATGCCACGTTCAGACTATGCCATTATGGGCAGGGAAATAGTAACTATTGACTGGCCCGATGGCTTAGCGGATAGTACCCCCTGCCTTCTAAGCCGAGGGTCGTGGGTTCGATCCCCACAAGACACAAATATTTGTCATATAAATTTTCAGATATTTGTGTTTAGTCTGGGTGTTTTCTATGTATTATGTATTTATTAACAAAAAAAAGTATATAAGTAAATAATCAGCTACTTAGATCCCATAGTACAAGCTATGCTTAGTTTGGGGCTAGATGGCGCTGTGTGAAATGTCCAGGATATTCTCCACTCGTCATTACTATAAATTATACTGTGTCGTCATGCCGCTGCCACTTCCCGATGCTCCCGAGAGTGTCGGATTTTCGCGCGCGAGTCAAAGGAACGGCAGCACGAACGCATATTGGTGCGAGAAGAGTATAACGGCAGTGTGTGAACACTCACTCGCGTTGATACTTCCGCGAAAGTATTTCGAACAGTATTCGCGACAGCGGCAGGAGCAGGAGCATGTGCATGGTGTGAACGTGCTATTAGATTTTACGATTGGTAGACAAAGTGCCAGTTTCGTGAGGACTTGTCCAACTCGTTGCGGCACCTGAAGCCCAAAATAGAAAGGGATGGAAGGAGAAGAGTGAGGCCTTTACCCAGCAGTGGGATAACGTGGACTAGACAAGACAAGATAAAGTGCCTGGTAATAGTGAACGACAGGTCGCAAGCAACAGATGTAGGTGCCGAACGATAATTTGTTTGGATTTCTATAATATGGTGCCGGCTTAAAAAGGCGATTAAGGGATAATCATCCGGGGAATGGGCATCAGCGTTCCCTGTGAATGCAATATTTTGCCCTGCGCTCGCCAATCCGCCTGCCAAGCGTGGTGAGAATAGCAAATACCCCCCCGATTGGGACCCATGTCCAGCAGTGGGCAGTTGTGGTTGTTATAGT
The DNA here is from genome assembly GCA_027580185.1 of Tuta absoluta. NCBI lineage: Eukaryota > Metazoa > Arthropoda > Insecta > Lepidoptera > Gelechiidae > Tuta > Tuta absoluta. The sequence continues at coordinate 3,945,877 of JAQAHW010000003.1, forward strand.
GTAGTTGTTTCTGATAATTTGACTTCGATCGCACCATGCACACGACACTTCGTACGCGCAGGTGATCAGAAGAGTGCATTTAAAAATAATTTGCATCTTATCACGTAATATGTAGACGTAGTATACACATATTGTTATTTATGTAAAATAATGTAGGTATTATTGTATATTTATTTTATATATACGTAAAAGCACTATCCCGCATCTCAAATCTACTTTCCTTTACCCTAAGGTTGTCTGGTACAAATAGCTACCTACAAAGATATAAAGCCGCCTGCATATTGTACTCTTTCTTTTCTATCTGTATGTCCATTTCTTGTTTTTGTGCAATATATTTATGAATTTTTTTGTTTTTGTGAAATAATATTTATGTTTTGTTATTTATGAGTTATGAGCCATCTGATCTGCTGCACCGACATGTTATTATCTTCTGCTGTATCATGTCGCCCGTTATCAATTGGAACCTTGGCAGTGTTAAATCCTACTACGACATTAGCTTTTGCTATTATTTTGGCAATAAAGTGCATTTGCGATTGTATTGATTTTATAAAGTAGGCACCTATGCCATTTTACACTTTACACAATTTCTTTTACCGTTCCTAAACAATGTAATGTATTGTTGATAAATACAGAGGACCGGACGCCCGTGACCGGCTACGAGGACATTGGATGTCATTAAAGCTATCAAAAATATGTTCACATGTAATTAAATGAATGCGTACTAATGAGCAGTACGTCGATTTAAAGTTATCAACTTGCACTGGTTTAAGTTGCTAAGCAAAACTAGAAAAGGTTACTCTTTTTGCCCCAAAAGCCGAAATTCATTCGGACATTTTGTACCTAGGACAGTTAGCAAAAGAGATGCGAGCGCTACTCCAAATTGAGATGAAAGAAAAGTGGGACAAACATACATATATCCCGCCCATATTCCTTGCGGGGTAGGTAGAGCGTAAACAGCCGTGAAAAAGGAACACTAACGCCACGTTTGACAACATTCGATGGTCATTCAGAAAATTGGATAGCTACTGCTTGTCAGCCAATCGCCTAAAATTGCAATACACATGTAGCCCTCGAGTCTCTTAGTCGCCTCTTACGGCACCCACGGGAAAGAAATGGGTTGATGCTATTTTAAGCCGACATCACAAAGCACAAGGCCACACTAACAAACCATTGCCTATGATTCGTCCCTTTGGGTTTACCTAGGAATTGGTTAAGTGCTCATTATAGGATACGATTTAATTATACCTACTTACGAAAACTGGTTTCTGCCAAGTTCAGGGTTACATATAGTATAGGCTTTGGTTTTTGTTTGTATAAGAGTTTAACTTACAAAGGAAAAATATTGTAAATTACCTAGTATATATTAACTACCGGTTTTCCCGCGGTAAGAGGCAGCAGTAAAGTTTGTATTCACACTACAATCATGGCGAAATATTTGTCAGTGTTTTCAACAAATTAGTTAACTTCATCATGTTTTTGAACCAAATTTTTCCTCATTATTTTTAATCAAGGTGACTCATACATAGTGCTTTAGATAAAAGGTTGAATTTGTTGTACAAGTTCGAAAAATTAAATAGACATTATCAAACAATATTCATGCTTATTCCACAGGGTTCCATCGAATATATGGTTTTTCCAGTCATAAATGATTTAGAAAATGATTTTTCAAAGATGAATGTAGGTAATATGACCATTCCTTGTTATAAAATTAGCAATATGATATTGAAAAATTGTACTATAATAGATGTAGTTTAAACAGTGAACAAGCCTTAGTCATCTATCCTTATCACACATGGAATGTACAACAGTTTACAGTACTGATTCACTGCTTAAGTGATTGTACCATTAATTAGACTATTCAAGATAGCAGGAAGGTGCAATTGACACAGGATACTGCCTTATAAGTACCATTTGTGACAAAGTAAGACTTAGGCATTTAGATTAAAAAAATGGTTGGGATGTACATGGGGGAGCTGCCATACAAATGTGGACAGCCCTCCTGAGTGCACCCTAACAGATGTGTAAACTTTTCGGGGCGGCTTGCCTACCTTCGAATTTATTGACAAATTTAGGCATGAAACATCACTGTAAAAGCAAAACGAGAATATTTTTTGTTACTATTGGTGCATATAACTTGCAAATATGTTGTGCAATAAGTTTGCAATAATATCGTTGCGCCCATTGCTTCGTGGTCAGGTCAGTTGCAAAGTGCACAACACAATATTATGTTGGAGGTAGACATAGTTAGATGCTTAAAAACATGATAACATTCAGTCATCCTTCAAGAAAGATAGCTCCAGCACAATAACCTTTCACGCCAGATTACTGACAGGCAAACTGGCAGGTAGGTATCACAAAATATCTACCTGGCACAGAAACACTAGAAAACAAAAGAATAACTTACCGCGAAAAGGAGGTTGAAGCAAAAAAGTAGATATTTCACACACGACATTCCTGCGCCGATAGCCATTTTTGTAGATTTGTAACTTCGTTGCCAAGGAATGAGCTACGACCTGCAACAAAACACCCCAATTTTAATCCCCTTTACACACAAAGGTTAGCGTGAGTAGGTAAACATCGATTTTGCGTCGTCGTTGGCAAAGTGCATCAAGAGAGTGTAGTCCACAATAATGTTCAGTTATATCACAACACAAGCCAATAATATTATAAAGAACTAAATTATCTATCAAGTAAATATACAAATGCGCAGTAAATAAACAGATGAGCTTACCGCGCAAAATACTTTTTCGAATTTGTGATAAATAAAACAAAAGCAACACGTCCGTCCGTCAAACAGCAGCTAATGCCTGTGTTGCCATTATGAAAATTTAGAAAAACTAATGTTTCGGTGTTGCTGCTTTGACCGTCACGATATATTAGTGGTAGTTTTTGGGAGGATATGGACACCATGTGGAGCGCGAGATTTAAAAATTATAACTTGAATATTGCTTCCAACTCATCAAAGTTACTAAAGTAAGAATTATTTTAACTAGGAATCAATTAAATATACATTAAATATTTAATTAATTCCTAATAAAGCCGTGTGATGCCGGCTTAGAATAGAAACACCCCATTTCTTTCCCGTAGGAGTCCCGGGGGACTCGAGGGTGTGTATTGCAATTTTAGGCGATGGGCTGACAACCTGTCACTATGGCGATACACATTTTTCCGAATGACCCTCAAATGTTTGTCAGACGTGGCGTTAATGTCCGTTTTTTGCGGCCGTTTACGCTCTGCCTACCCCGCAAGAGATAAAGGCGTGATGTATGTATGTATGTATGTTAAATATTTAAATCGCACACTTAGGATGTAAGTACTTAGCTATCTAATTTCATGATTCTGGAACCTTACTGTTTCTCTGAGGTTTTCAGACTTGGTTGGTTGGTTGTATTTAGTGTTCCTAAGTAAGCTATTCAAATAAGTTGATTTTTGTTCAATCAATGCGCTACGCTAGTACTATCGCCTACAATCGCTGCGCCTACTTCACGGACTAGATTAGATGTACGGACCAGTCAAGATAACAAGAGATGATTGATAAAATGATAAAAAATCATCTCGGTAGTTTCAGTCAGTTTATCTTGTTTAGTAAATCGACAGGTGTATAGTGGAAATAGAAAACCATGTTGGGACTTTCTGTGCTTAAACATTTTAAATCAGTGAAATATGTTTTAGGGGGAGTGAATGTTTTATTTCTTGTAAGTTTATTTAATTACCTCCTATAAACTTTCGTTACTGTATGTTACTTTTTGTTTATCACATAGAATGTTTTGGTTGGTACCTAAGTAGGTAAATATTAATTAGAGCCAGACAATTTTACAATTCAGCTAGTTACCTACCTATACGTGTGAGCTATTCATTCATTGTTATCAGAATAATAATTAGAATTTAACATACCTATATATAAGTACCGATATGTCCTATATATACGTTTTTTCAGCTAACTGGCCTCCTCCTTATCATAGTTGGAACGGTAGTCCTTATCTTCAACAGCGAGTATGATGCCCTCATCACGAGACGGTTCTTCGCGATGCCAGCCTTCGTGATAGCCACGGGGGTGCTCATATGCCTCTCTTCTCTCATCGGATTCTACGGGGCCTTATCGCAGTCTTTCTACTTCATAGCCGCAGTCAGTAACGCCTAATACTTTTATTATAGCAATGTCTCAGGGAACATTGATGAGTGATTCTGCAGGCGTCGTGAAAAACATTTTGCTATGCATCGCTGAACAGGCGCTGGTTTTGATGTAATTAAAACTATGTTAATATGGATGCCAGTTATTTATGGCAACAAATGAAATGGTGCATAGCGGCAATGTTTTCTGTTGCTAAACGTTAACCTTCGAGCAACACGGTCTTCCGTCTCGTTCCGACCCGGAAGGGAGGAGCCTTAGCCATTTTACTTCATAGAAATAGTTCTGTCGTTTTTTGCGGGTCGCGGGGGGAGAGGTAGGTAAAGCTGTCAAGTTAGTGCTTGACAATATCGATGCTTGACTATCGATGAATTTCAAAAGTGTAGGTACTAAGACGCTTGTGTTGTTTTTTTATTTATATTTAAAGCAAGTTACGTAACAATAAACTTTTAAGTAGTCAAATCATGCCATTTTAGGGGTCCTCTAGTAATTATAAGAACCATGGCCCCTTCAAAACACAATCACCAACTAAAAGCTGCTTAACATTTGGTATCTAGATAATCTTCTTTTGTGTGAGACACCAAGTCGTCCAACGACCCGATGAACCCTGGTGTAGACTTTTTCAACCGCTTACTACTACCTACTTGGCCTCTGACATGGTTGTGTTACGACCGCCGTCAAAGTCATCATAGACAGCAACCAGGACCGACGGCTTAACGTGCCCTTTGAAGCACGGAACCATCCCCTTTCAGACAATCAGGTGGTTCAGCCTGCAATGTCCTAACAGGTCTGGAAACAAATTCACAAAGTGAATTGAACCCGGAACCTTTGCGTCGCAGGCAGTCGCATTACCACTACGCCACATCAGCCGCCATGTCTAGATGATGACATTATCGAAGGCAGTCCAGATGTGGTGTTCTAAGCCGTCCGAAGTCCGAAGTTATGAATGATTTTGACTTGCAATCTTTATTTTTTATATTTTGTTAAAGGTAGATTACCTTTAACAAAATATAAAAAATAAAGATTTTATAAAGCTGCAGTGTGCGGAAGGACATGGAAATATTCAAAGGGACAAAAGTTGAATTTCCCGAAGTAGAAAAGTGTCTCATAGAATGGATTAAACAAACTCTTGATAAAAATATTTCATTCACATCTATATATGAGAGATACTACTCCCAAACCTGCATAAACGCCAATCTGGTTTAGTAAAAAACCTCTATGAGCGAGAATAATATTCGGGTCCCTTGATATCTCGCTTATCCAGGTACATATAAAACCATGATAACAATTATTTGTCTAATACATGTGATTAAATAATACCCGCCTCCTATAATATTCATCGACAAACATTATGACATGAAACGGTAACATCACTATTGTCATCTATTGTTGCTATCGTCGAGAAGTCGGATTTATCGTGCGATCGATCTGTAATTTGTACGGGCGAGCGGACCAGATGTTGCTGAAAAAATCCAACACCTATTTAAGAATTTAGTGTTTAAATGTATTAAATAGCAATAATATGTTAAGAATTTACTTACATGTGAAATGTTACACCATCTTTTTGTAAACTTGATGTTCCAGACCTCTTTTTACATTAAAAAACTAACATGTGTTCTCTTGCACGACTGGACTCGGTCTAGGAAAAAATCTGAACGGAACTGGTTTTTATAAACGCCAATGCCCATTTCGGCTTGTACTTTGACAGAGGGGAAATACTTTCTATGCCTACTCCCTTCCGGGACGGAAGGCCGTCGTTGCTCGAAGACGTTAACGCATAATCAAACGTCAATTAGGTAGTAGTGACCCAGTTTTTTTCATTTTCAGTACACAATACTGTGCATAATCATCCTGGTATTCGAGATATCCATGGTAATAGTGGCTTATGGAATGGAAGGGAACGCGGCTTCACAGATTTCAGAGATCATGCTGAAGAGCCAGAAACAGTACGGAAACCTCTTGCAGATTTCACAGATGTGGGACGATCTGCAGCGGGAAGTGAGTAGCCCTATACAGGGTGTTAGGAAATAAGGTTCACCAGACTAAATGAAAATGAGAAAACTTTCCCTTACAAAGTAGTTATACCTATTTATGAAAAATATAAACCTGCCGTGCAATTTTTGTTATCCGATCATCGAGTCGTATTTTGCAGGCAATACTTTTAAGAATATTTAGCTTAGAGCTTATCTAAATAACGACAGACAATAACTTGAAATACCTACTAAGCCATCTGATATTTATTTATTCGGTAATCTTTTTATCTAATCTAGCATCTAATCACAGATTTTTGTGAAAAGATTAAATACAACAAGGTCATTTTTAACCCGCAGTTCAGTTGCTGCGGCGTCGGCGGCCGGTTCGACTACGCGAATGCCTTGATCCCGATCAGCTGCTGTCACATAGACTATGGGGTTGTGGGCGAGTTCAGGTGTGAGACGACCAACGCGTTCACCACCGGCTGCGCTGACGCCCTTGGAGAGCTGCTCAGCAAGAAGTCGCATGTGCTTGCTGTCTCTGCGCTGGTTTCCACTTGCATACAGGTAGCTACTGCCACATGGACTGGGTCCTCTACTTGTGAGACGACCAACGCGTTCACCACCGGCTGCGCTGACGCTCTGGGGGAGCTACTCAGCAAGAAGTCGCATGTGCTTGCTGTCTCTGCGCTGGTTTCCACTTGCACTCAGGTAGCTACTGCCACATGGACTGGGTCCTCTATTTATGATTCGAACAACGCCGTCACCACCGGCTGCGCTGACGCCCTTGGGGGAGCTGCTCAGCTACAAGTAGCAAGTTAGGGCATGTATTTGTATCCCGCCCTAAGCCTTACCATCGTCCAGACCGTATAGGTAGAATGTTGTGCACTGAATGTATAAAAATGTGACTGCCCGGCCATCCACCACTTCAGCCTGACATTAAAATGTTAAACCAAGTAAGATCCCAATCCAAAAGAAGAATGACATTTGGGCGGATACGATATACAGGGTGTAAGGAAAAGAACTGCGTTCATTTTAAGAGATAAACCAGCCCATGAAACTGAAAAACTTTCATCAAGCAAAATAGACCAATAAATGAAAAAAAATTGACCTCACAACAACCAGACTTGGTCGGCTGCAACATTTTGTATGGGAGGTATTTTTTTTATATTTCGAGCTATGTTTCCTGGAGAAAGTTTTTCAGTTTCATGGGCTGGTTCATTTCTTGAAAGCAACGCAGTACTTTTCCTTACACCCTGTATAGGTATACAGGCTGTAAGGAAAAGTACTGCGTTGTTAGGTAACAATTTCATGGTTTACGAATTTGACATCTATTAAAGAGTCAAAGATATTGGACATAAGATAGGCTAAATTCTTAGGTACACATTAGGCATATTTAGGTCGTGTTTAGGTCTATATCGTTTTAAAAAGTTAACGTTTTCACATACTGTCGCTACAAAGTTAAAAGAATTTTTGCGCGCGCCAATATTAATTTCTGCTGTCGTTTCCACTAAGATTAATGTTTAATAAATAAATATCCTGGGCAATTCATACAGCGCCATCTAGCCCCAAACTAAGCTAAGCTTGTATTATGGGAACTAGATAGCTGATATTAATACTTATATACATTTTTTTTTGTAAATAAATACATAGAATACATAGAAACACACAGACTAAACACAAATATCTGAAAATTACTTAACAAATATTTGTGTCTTGTGGGGATTGAACCCACGACCCTTGGCTTAGCAGGCAGGGGTACTATCCGCTACGCCATCGGTCCAGTCAGTCACTTAATCATTTTTACTTTTAATTCTACGTACATAATGGTAATTTTGCAGATGTGTAATTCTTTCCAACTAGAATAGTAAAAGCTGCCAAGTATAGAATGCTAAAAGCTTCAATGAAGTCATTTCTATGTGCGATCTGTAAATAGATAGGAGACTAGAATTACATTGAATGCAGCCATCACTGCGGACATAATGTATTTTGGAAAAGGAAAAACTACGTCTACCAGATGTTTAATTTAGGAAACAGTACACATTGAAACAGGATGGTTATTTATTTATTTTTATACTATTTTGCTCATTGTAAAAGAGGCGGGCCGAATGGATGTTTACATCTAGTTTGTCTGCAAAAATTTCGCGCACTAATCTTAGGCTGTAACTTAGTTGATTAGATAGAACATCTCTAGTCTAGAAGATTTCGTTTTGTATATGTTTAAAAACCTTAAAAAGTAAATACTACAGTATAATTAACTATTCATATTGGTTGCTTCGTCTTTCAAATTTCATAAACAGGCTGGATTTCGCAAAAGAATAGTCAAGAACCGGTCGGTTATTGATTTTAATAATACCTAGCCAGTCTACTTTAGCTTATGATGGTAAACTACAAATTAACCCAGACATAGGATGAATGGCTGGATTTCGAAAAATAATTATAAAGAACCGGTCGGTTATTAAATTAATGATAATAATAATACCTAGCCAGTCTACTTTAGCGTACGATGTTTAACTAACCCAGACATTGTAAATTTGTATAGGTACACAACACGCTTCTTTCTTGGTGGGGTAGGCAGTAGTCCTTCCACAGTTGTTTCAATTTTTTCTCTCGACGACCTATGTGGCGAGTGGTAGTGCGATTGCCTGTGACGCAATTGTTCCGGGTTCGATTCCTATTAATTATACTGTGCCGTGGCGCACTCACAAAGTTGATATATATCACTTTGTGAATTACTTCCCAGTCTGGTTAGGACATTGGCTAGACCACTTGAATGTCCGTAAGAAAGATGGTTCCGTGCTTTAGAGGGCACGTGAAGCCGTCGGTCCCGGTTGCCGTCTATAATTTCTTGTCTAAGTAATTATCGTCCTTGCTGCCGTCTGGCAGTCGTTATACAACCATGTCAGAGCGTAAAACCATGTCAAAGGCCTACCACTAGGAGTAGGCGGTTGAAAACCTCTGACGTCAGTCGACTCGGTGTCTCACACGAAGGCAGGCCTTATCAATCTTTTATGCACGGTCCCCGGTATAGGCTATCTTCATTTGGCCTTTCTGGAAGTTGGGTTGAGTACGCAGCGTTCCTCTTTCAACGTTCCTATTCACATTACCTCTAATAACAGGTTACCGATAAATACAACGAGGCATTCTTTTCAGATTCCTGTAACTGCTATTGCTGCGTGGATGACTTACCGGACGAAGTTTCACGAAGTTGAACTAGAATCGTAAATAAATATTTTACTGATGAAAAAGCGTTTTATTTTTATCATCCGTCAGGAATCAAACCCAGGACCCTTCGCTCTTCAGAAGACAGATGCTCAGCCATTACGCCAAAATGTGTATGTAGCAATGTACCAAAGGTACAAAAAGATTAGACGAGACGTAATATTTTCATTTTTTATTCCTTACACATGCCATTTACGCAAGATGGAAATATGATAAATAAAACCATTTGCCGAAGCCTGCAATATAGTAATCAACTCAGTCTAGACATGGTAGTCTAGTTGGTTTGACCTTGCTAGGAAAATGAGCTACATTTTGTCCCTTACTCTACTCATGTAAAGTATTGGTTTTAAGGCGGTAGAGTCAATAAAATAAAGAGTAAAGTTTGATGTGACAGATCTACCAACTCGTATCAAACTAGGTATCCACTATTCGATTTTTTTATAGTGAATGGTACATAAAATATTGTGTCAATAGATTTGTGTAGCAAAGCGATACAGCAAAAGTGACAGACTTTCGCATGCGAAGGTAAAAAAAAATGCTGCCAGTTTTAATCTGGTAAGTCGAAGTCATCAAGACAAAGAACGTTTTAAGCTCAGAGTATAGAAAGAGAGAAAGAAAGAGATGGATGGAGAGATAAAAAAAACATCTCTACTTAGAGTGATGTGCTACATTTGATTTGACTGAAAGTAGTAGATTATCCAGTTTCACTAGCGAGGTTCGTAGAGTGACGTGCGATGCGATACAATACACATACCTACCTAGCTAGGTAACTTCTAATTAGAATTCATTTAGCAATCGCAAGCGAATGAACAGGTTTCTTATCTGGTTTCCTTCACGCCTTGGCTACATACGGCACAGCCGACTGCAGTAGTGCAATTAAAACAAAAATTCAGTAGCGATATTTATAGTCTTTTGTGTAGACGAAATAACTGAATAACGCGGTCGTAGTGTCGTAAAAAACTACTTATTTTATATTGCTCTCGAGATAATAGATACCGTTGAATAATGGCTTTCCAAATGCTTTCGATAAAATATTAGCTGGAGAGCAAAGAGCATTGTATAATTAAAATAAGTTGCTAGTTGTCTAATTTAAACAAAAATAAATACCTATGGTATCTCTAGTTCAGATAAAAATGCCAAGGTTTTGTTAAAAGTTATCATCTTTTGGATGCTGGAAAATCGGCAGGTGCGAGATAAAAGCTGCTTGTTTTCCTTATCAAGATTTCTATAGTGATAAAAATACCTCTTCTCTAAAACTATACTTGACTTTGCGTCGTATTGTCACGCGCGCGCGCACTCTGCGCATACATACTGAATTCAAAATGTGGCAGAAAATATTTACAACCGTTAAATATATTCTAGTGTCGATAAACTTTTTGTTTTTGGTAAGTGTGACGGTGATTCATGATTTTGAAGTGGATTCAGTGAGAAGGTGTTTTTAAAATGTGATGTGTTGCAGATTACGGGTATAATAATCTTGGCCGTTGGAAGTTCAGTGCAGAAGGCTTACAATGGATACTACCACTTTCTGTCGGACAGATTCTTTTCTCTGCCGGCTTTCTGCATTGCAACGGGAATCATCATCTTCCTGATAGCCTTGGCAGGCTTCTATGGAGCCTTCACGGAGAATTATTACATGAATATGGCGGTAAGAACTTAATACGTACTTATTGTGTATGAATTGAGATAAAGTGATAATGCGGTGTGACGTTTCCTTGCGACCTTAAGAGGCGAGATTCATGGTCACATTATCTTTATCACAAAAGGTTTATTATAACTATGTAAAAACGAAAATGCGCGTAAAATGTGCGCTCTTATTTTTCGTAGCACGCTAAAAGTAGAGACCAGTACAGGTAGGTAGGTAGGAACCACGTAGGAACAGTAGAAGTACCTAGGTACCTGCCTATACTTTATCTAGAAATACACGAAATAATGTAGTTCTGTAGCTAAGAAAACAGTTTTACAGTGACCGTAGACATACCTAGGGAATGCAATCTCGATCTCGCGAGATCTCGAAATCCCCAAGATCTCGAGCAATTTTTCGAGATCGAGATCTCGAAAAAGACGATCTCGTCTCAGGAAAATCATTCGAGATCTCGAAAAAATCCATCGGGATTTTTCGAGATTTCGAGAATGAGCTTGTGTAAGGCATTGACGTGTTCATTGATGTGCGTCCGCGCAGTGTCTGGCGTTTTCCGGCGGCAGGACCTAGCAGTCGATACCTATTGAGCGGGTGCGTTACGGGGGGTACGGGACGGAGGATTGACGCGACGCGACCGACCAATCCCAAGAGCTTGTTTATTGTTTACTTACTCGCATTTTCGTCACTGTGCATTTCGTGTTTTCGAGTGAAAGTTATTATTCATCCTAAGTTCAAAAACTAATTACATTCAGTATTATTCTATATTTGATAGTTTTCAATGTGAAATATAGATATGTCAAAGAACAATTCGAACCAAGTGTTTGTGGACGTTACTACAAGTTATTTGCCGGTTTGGAAATATTTCAAAAAGTCTGTGGATGGTTCGACTGCAAAATGTGAAAACCTGATTTTGTTTTTCGTATCCATCAAGGCAAGTCGATCTGGCATTGGAGTATCGATCAATTATACTACAAAATACGAAAAAAAGTCAGAATGTAGTCTATTACTCTTACTTTCTAATCTTAAAGTAAAAAAGTACAATGTTTACCAAAATTATATGAAACAAACAAAATCTCGTTCTCGATCTCGAAATCTCGACCAATAATCCAAAGAGATCTCGAATGGGTCAATCTCGAACCCTGAGATCTCGAACGAGATCTCGAGTTGCCAATCTCGACTCGAGATTGCATTCCCTAGACATACCTACATATATATATCACAGCTTTATCGCTTGAGGGGTAGGCAGAGCGTTAACGTCCGTAAAAACGCTGACAAGCATTTGAGGATCATTCAGAAAGTTGTGTTTTAACATAGTGACAGGTTGTCAGCCCATCGCCTAAAATTGCAATATACATGTAACCCTCAAGTACCTTAGCCGCCTCTTACGACACCCACAGGAAATAAATGGGGTGATGCTATTCTAATCATCACATCACCCGACTGTAGACAAAACACAGTAATTCATTTTGCCGAAGTTTTAGTTGTTGTACTATAATTAGACACTAGCTAGCCAATGATCAGTCTTTAATTCAAAATTTTCCAAACAATGTCGTCATAGAGCTGATAAAATAATCCAGTAATCCAAATATTTGCCTGAACTTGTAACGCAATCCAACAATACGGTACTGACGTTCAAATTTAGAATACGTTAGGTTACAGTCGCATGCGCCGCCGGAGTGCCCTATTTTCTCTACGTCACGTTCAAATGTCACTCTATAATTGAGGTGCTATTAATTTTCTTTAATGTTACGCGGCATTGTTTTGAATGAGACAAAAATGTGCCAACATGTTTCTCATTACGCTGGCTTATCTAACTGGTATTTAAATAGTTAGGTATTTATATTGTACATCTGTCCGTGACGTCTAGGAACGTAAATCTTTAGCAAACAATAGAACTAGGTAATGTATTGTTTAGTTCTAGTGTACTGATAAACGATGACCGTATTAAAATTAAGTTCTATTATTAAAAATGCAACAAAAATGTAGCCAGAAAAAGTCTAAAACCAGTTGATTTAGACTAGACCGACGCTGCAAGTGGTCTTTTGTATGAAATTGATGTTTTATTATCATAACTTTAGCATTTCCAGATATTGCATTTAAATTCAAATTCAATTCAAAAATATTTTATTGTACACAGGAAATGTAGTAAAAACAAGATATAAAATAAACAAGTGTACACAAGGCGGCCTTATCGCTTAGGCAGCGATTTCTTCCAGGCAACCTTAGAGAACAGGATAGGGGAGTAGCCGTAATAAAGCCATCAAGGCGATATAATAGTACTTTATGCAACTGTCATATAATGGGGGTCATTAGAATGCGAGTGTCTGTTTATCACACGAGGCGTAGCCGAGTGTGATAATAGATTGACACGAGCGTTCTAATGCCTAATTATATGCAGTTGCATACACTATTATCTATTATCTATTATCTACACTCTAAAAAATTTACTCAGTTGAACACTTTTCCGAACGTCCGCACCGGCGATTGCAAGGCCCGATACATGGTCAAATTCAATACGAGAACGTAATATGGCTTGATATGAATTTTTGAAGATTCTTTACTAACAGTTGTTTAGATGTCGAGTCTCAACAGCAAATAACTGAACAACTGAACAACACTGAACAACAACTGAAAAACAACTGAACAACAACTGAACAACATCGGAATAACATCTGAACAACAACTAGTCAACATCTGAACAACAACTGAACAACATCTCAACAACAACAGAACAAAAACCTATTAAAACAACTGAACAACATCCGAAAAATTACCGTACAACAACAACTGTCAGGTGCGGCGGAAGATAGCGATTTCAGTATTGGAAAAAAAACTTCGTTTCATTTCTCAACTTTATCGTATTAAGAGTTTTCTCATTAAGTCATTACGCTTCTGTAATTTATAGTAAATCCTAGTTTTTATAGGCAGAATGCATAAAATAGGTCATTATGCATCTGTTTTCGAATTCATAATTCGAACATTATGAGACGAGTGTAGATAAAACTTTTTATTTGCTCAGTGGTTCAGCTCACTGTCATGTAGTAGACTGGTAGACAATGCCATTGGCATTAAGTCCGCCCATGTACACATTTTGTGCACAAAGTTTTATAAATAAAGACAAAGACTGACACAAGCACAAAACAACATGTGTACTTAGTCACTTCACATACTTCGTTCACAGTTATTGGACTCATAACGTTGCTAATAGATGAATAGGTATAAAACTCATAACGTAGATAAATAAATAGATGAATATGTATAAAAATTGCAACAATGCTTTCAAAATAAGACACTAAACGCTAAAATTAGATTAATTAGTAGAAAAAAAAAATCTGCATCAGACGCCGTCAAATATTATAAAGGAGCAAGTAAGGCATCATCTACGAGTACAATGATATTATAAGGAAGAAAGATTTGTATCTTTCTGTTGTAATCGATAAACTCTGAAACTCTACTAGACCGAATTTTGAAAAACATTTCATTATTAGAAATTTGACAAGAACTTGATGAGTTAAAAACTTTCTTGTTATTTGGTACAACATTAACACACTTATAACCACAACAGTCCAGTGCTATTAAAAAAAACGGCCAAGTACGAGTCGGACTCGCGCACGAAGGGTTCCATACTATTATCTATAAAAATCCAACTAACTGTCCAACTTTCGTGGTTCATGGGATACAGCCTCCATACAAAAAAAAAGTTTTTATATGGGTGCCCCCTTAAATTTTTATATATTTATTTTGTATATGTTGTTATAGCGGCAACAGAAATACATCATTCGTGAAAATTTTAACTGTCTAGGTACAACGGTTCAGGAGATACAGCCTCGTAACTGTAGGACGGACAGACGGACAGCCGAGCCTCAGTAATAGGGTTTCCATTATTACCCTTTGGCTACGGAACCCTAAAAAACAGATCATTATAAACACCGAGTCGGCGAAAGACCACTATGAATTTTTATTTGTCATTCAGCTCAATTTGAAAACCTGAATCACGTGCTACGAGTATATTATAAGAAAAATCGGCTTTTAACGTCTAACCTACGTTAAATAATATTAATCAACAAAAAACATGGAATTTTCAATATTTGTGTTTATTAGGTAGGTACTGATATTTTATACGGCCTTAAGGTTCTTTGAGGGTTTCATATGTATTACAATTTAAAGCGACAGGCTGAGATTCTGTCACTATAGTGATACCCGATTTGTCTAATACGGCCCTCAAATATTTGTCAACCGGTTCGATAACGACTTTGTCTAGCCTGCAAGGGTTAAAGGCGTGATATTATATGTATGTGTGTGGTACTGAGTTGTATTTTAAACTCAAGATGCCTTTAAATAGGGTGCTAACAACTGCAGCCTACCTTACTTCTCTAATCAAATGCCTTTGCAAATTCCAGTTTGCCGGCGCCATGGTGGTAATGTTCGTCTTCCAGTTATCAGCCTGCATAGCTGGCTACGTGCTAAAGAACAACACAGTAGCGCTCATCCAGCAGAAGCTGACGGAGACCATGGTCATGTACGGCCCCAGCAGTGTGGAGATCACCAAGCTGTGGGACGAGGTGCAGGAAGAGGTGAGTCTCTGTCTCTGTCTCAGCCTGCATAAGCTGACGGAGACCATGGTCATGTACGGCCCCAGCAGCGTGGAGGTCACCAAGCTGTGGGACGAGGTGCAGGAAGAGGTGAGTCTCTGTCTCTGTCTCAGCCTGCAGAAGCTGACGGAGACCATGGTCATGTACGGCCCCAGCAGCGTGGAGGTCACCAAGCTGTGGGACGAGGTGCAGGAAGAGGTGAGTCTCTGTCTCTGTCTCAGCCTGCATAAGCTGACGGAGACCATGGTCATGTACGGCCCCAGCAGCGTGGAGATCACCAAGCTGTGGGACGAGGTGCAGGAAGAGGTGAGTCTCTGTCTCTGTCTCAGCCTGCATAAGCTGACGGAGACCATGGTCATGTACGGCCCCAGCAGCGTGGAGGTCACCAAGCTGTGGGACGAGGTGCAGGAAGAGGTGAGTCTCTGTCTCTGTCTCAGCCTGCATAAGCTGACGGAGACCATGGTCATGTACGGCCCCAGCAGCGTGGAGGTCACCAAGCTGTGGGACGAGGTGCAGGAAGAGGTGAGTCTCTGTCTCTGTCTCAGCCTGCATAAGCTGACGGAGACCATGGTCATGTACGGCCCCAGCAGCGTGGAGATCACCAAGCTGTGGGACGAGGTGCAGGTAGAGGTGAGTCTCTGTCTCTGTCTCTGCCTGCATAAGCTGACGGAGACCATGGTCATGTACGGCCCCAGCAGCGTTGAGATCACCAAGCTGTGGGACGAGGTGCAGGTAGAGGTGAGTCTCTGTCTCTGTCTCTGCCTGCATAAGCTGACGGAGACCATGGTCATGTACGGCCCCAGCAGCGTGGAGATCACCAAGCTGTGGGACGAGGTGCAGGTAGAGGTGAGTCTCTGTCTCTGTCTCTGCCTGCATAAGCTGACGGAGACCATGGTCATGTACGGCCCCAGCAGCGTGGAGATCACCAAGCTGTGGGACGAGGTGCAGGAAGAGGTGAGTCTCTGTCTCTGTCTCAGCCTGCATAAGCTGACGGAGACCATGGTCATGTACGGCCCCAGCAGCGTGGAGATCACCAAGCTGTGGGACGAGGTGCAGGAAGAGGTGAGTCTCTGTCTCTGTCTCAGCCTGCATAAGCTGACGGAGACCATGGTCATGTACGGCCCCAGCAGCGTGGAGATCACCAAGCTGTGGGACGAGGTGCAGGTAGAGGTGAGTCTCTGTCTCTGTCTCTGCCTGCATAAGCTGACGGAGACCATGGTCATGTACGGCCCCAGCAGCGTGGAGATCACCAAGCTGTGGGACGAGGTGCAGGAAGAGGTGAGTCTCTGTCTCTGTCTCAGCCTGCATAGCCGACTACTACTTTTTCCAAGGAAGATAGGTCGAATATGAAATAGAAAATAGGACTTCCCATACAAATTGACCCGGTCGGCGGGAAAATTATGTATGGGAGGGAGGTCAATTTTTTTCATATTTCGACCAATGTTTCCTGAGAAAAAGTTATTCAGTTTCATGCCCTGGTTCACCTCTTGAAATATTTGTATATTTTATATTTACATCCTTATAAACTTACCTAGTCGTGTTCTTTAAACGAGTACGTCATCCATGTATCTACCTACTTATACTTTGTCATCAGCATCACGCGTCATTTTATACCTACTATCATATCACTGCAGTTTACATTACAAGTGGCAAGTGTCTTAGGATAGAGGATAATTAGCCTTACAGCAAACAACATTGTATACTTAGTGCCGAGTAAAAGATACTATAGCGAGCGCGGAAGGTGTAAAGATCGTCAGCCTTGACCAAAAAACCTTGACTGATGGGACGATGATTCAAATATGTATTGACTTGTTGAACAATGCTAAAAGAAAAGAAAAGTACATATAGAGTTGCTTAACAAGTTAGCTGGTGCATATTATCTACTTATTAAAATTTGTAGTTGTTTTATTGTTATCGATACTATTTTCAGTTTTTTATTCACTGTTCCTATCAAGGTTTTTATAAGATCATTCCATACAAAATTAGTTTAAGTATAAAATAGCCTGAAAATAGCTTAACTTTGTTTCTTTACAACCTTGTTATCGCTAAACCACGAAAAAACTAGAGTAGTAGTCATACCGAAAAAAAAACACAAACCTCACACACTGTTCTTTTATTTTTTCCAGTTCGAATGCTGCGGGGTTAACAACGCCAGCGACTGGCTGGCTCCTCTCAACACGGCCGCTACCGGTGGTGTGCCTCTCTCATGCTGCAAGGTCCCGGTTGGAACCACCCACACGTTCACTTGCAACACCAACGTAGCAATGACCACCGGCTGTGCGACGGCATTCGGGTGCTGGGTCAGGTCACATGCGGGCTCCATAGGCGCAGCTGGGATCTTCTTAGTTTTAGCACAGGTTGGTATACCTCCTGCTGCAAGGTCTCATCTGCAACACCACCGTAGCAATGACCACCGGTTGTGCGACGGCATTCGGAGACTGGGTCAGGTCGCACGCTGGCTCCATAGGCGCAGCTGGGATCTTCTTAGTTTTAGCACAGGTTGGTACACCTCCTGCTGCAAGGTTTCATCTGCAACACCACCGTGGCAATGGCCACTGGCTGTGCGACGGCATTCGGGGACTGGACCAGGTCGCATGCTGGCTTCATAGGCGCAGCTGGAGTCTTCTTAATTTTAGCACAGGTTGGTACACCTCCTGCTGCAAGGTTTCATCTGCAATACCTCCGTGGCAATGACCACCGGCTGTGCGACGGCATTCGGGGACTGGACCAGGTCGCAGCTTGCTACATAGGCGCAGCTGGAGTCTTCTTAGAATTAGCACAGGTAACTCATTTTAAGTCATTAGCAGATGCTCACTACCTGGAGTTAAGACTTTCTCAGGCGCCCTCACAGACTGCAATATTGTGCCGACCTGGATTCAACGGGTGGTCGCAACCTTGCATAACCTAAGATGGTCGTCGGTCAACCTGGCAGTAAACCGTTATGACTTGCGCTTTCAGACTTGTGTTATTTTCGTTTTTATAGTCGCTTACTAAACGCATTTACCTAGTTCCGTTTGATTTAACTGCATAGATTATAACCTGACACTAGGGTTCACCAGGTCGTATGGCGTTTCGGTATTCCCACACGAAAAGAAGAAGACTTTAACCTTAGGGTAAATTAAATTCAATTTTTCCTAAGAAACCAAACCATTTGATAAGAGTATGAATAGTTGATGTGGTTAGCGCGGTGGCTCATTTTGAGCGTACAATAACAAAACTCTGATATTTACACCGCATGAATCTTTAGCTATTGAATTCCAATAAACAATTTTATTATTATTTAAATCATCATAGTTTTTAGTGACTCATATGTATTTCTTATTATTTTTAAGTACGTACCTAATTAATTTTAAGTACCTATACCTAAGTACGACTTTTGTAGAGACACTCTCTCTCTCTCTTTTCGTGTGGGACACCGAGTCGTCCAACGACACGATGAATCCTAGTGTCAAGAGTTTTTCAACCAACCAGTCTCTAGTGTCTCTACTGGTAGTAGAGACACTAGAGACTGGCTAATGCATTGTGTAGCTTTCATCCTCTACTAAGATGTTTACAGAGTATCAGAGTATAAAAATATCCTCTAAACAACATATATCAACATAAATCGACAGCGTCATTTTTTATATATCTTGGCAATTTTTTGTTAAACTTTCACAATTCGTAAGTACCCCCAAGCCAAGGCACTCTGATAGACAGTGATTAAAATTAGCGACTGAGAGTGTATTTCGAAGCATTAAAGAATTTAATCTTATTTAAAAAGTCACCATAATAATTAGTCATTCCTAAACTTCTTCTCTCTCCTCTTCTTAAACAATCTCTTGTATATCTAATCCTAACTATTTTATTTTCCAGGCTTTAGCTGTGGGAGGGGCTGTATGGATGGCCAAGATATCGAGAGAAGACACTTATATTCCTTGAGCATTTACAATTAGGGTTAAAATTGATAGCATATAACACTTAAATTGTTGTGAATGTGTAGAAATTAAGTATAATCTATAAAGAAGTGTGCCGTGTTGCCGGCTTAGAATAGCATTACCCCAATTCTACTCGTGGGTGTCGCAAAAAGCGACTAAGGGATAATAATCCAGGGAATGGGCAGCAGCGTTCCCTGTGAATGCAACATATTGCACTGCGCTCGCCAATCCGCCTGCCAAGCGTAGTGCTAGCAATACAAATACATTATTTTAAAAAAGTAAGAGCTACTTACCCCAATGGACAGACAATAGACATGATCTACTTAGGGTAAAATATCATTTTCCAGTAACAAATTCATAAATAAGATTTGATTCAGTGATTAAAGGTTTTCCAAACCTGCTATGCATAACGAGACATGTAGATCTGAAGACTATTGGGTACAATTTTGTGAAAAATACTTGTTGCAGTGAATTGTATTGTTATTAAAGTTAAATTCAGGGGTTATTACGTTTGTTAACAGAATAAAATTCTAGTTATTGACAGTGTTACATTGTCAATAATTACATTGGCAAGGCAAGTTGTCTGATGTGATTTTTTCTAGGGATTAGGTACATTAAAGAACACAATGGCCAAGTTTATTTTTATGTTTTGGTAGCTGGAGATTCCTTTAAATTATTATCATTTTTCATAAAATAATAAATGATGTAAGATCTACAAATTCATTGCCATTTCTTTTAATAGAAGTACTTCTAATTGTTACTCTAGTTAGTACTCTAGTCTGTGTCGCCTTCACATAATAAATTATATGCACAAACATAAATTATTTTAATATTTTGCGGATTATAATTCTATGATTGTTAATGTAATAATAATTATAAAATAAATAAAATATATGGTTTCTTAATTGTACGTATCATTGAAAAGCAACTCTCAAAATAAGTTTATTTATAAAAAAATTAGTAATATAGTGTAATTTAAATAATTTATAAAAAGTGTCAGCAGAGGGACAGAAAGCGACCATTGGGCAGACCATCGGCCCGATGGTCAGATGATATAATAATAATATCGGCTATAGGGAAAGGTTGGATGCGTGTGGCACAGGACCGAAGAGAACGGCGCAATAAAGTAGAGGCCTATGTCCAGCAGTGGGCTAAATATAAAAAAGTTGGGTAAAATAAGGTTATTTCAACAAGCACCTTACCGTCATAGTTACTGACAGCCCCCTATGCAGAGCATGCATGGAGGAAGAAGAAACAGCTGCCCATGTGGTGATACATTGCATAGAGGTGGCAACATACCGGGCAAAGTACCTCGGAACCCCGAGGTCGATCCCTGAGGCACTCAGTGACTCGGTAGGGTTGCGGAGCTTCCTCGGGGAGCTAGGATGGCTCGAGTAGTGAACCCCAACCTTTACGCAAAGTAGGCGCAAGTAGACGTCGAGTTCCGGGAAATAGCCCGTATAACCATTATCATTAGGTTAGGTTAGAGATATAAGCTTTGGTTTTCGTCGTGTGAAGTCTGGTAGGAAGTAAAAAGAAAATAACGAACAAATTAAAGCCGTTTTCGTGCTATAAACAAATAAAATGATTTTCTTAAGCAAGCAGGCAACTAGGAAAACAGAAAAGGTACTTCAGACGCAATAAAAAAGTAATCAACTAATAGTGTAAAGACGACATAAACAAAGTTATTCAAGCGGTAAATTGATCGCATTTTAGTTACCAGCTCACAAAGATGGCCACGGTCAAAGTCACAGTCACTCTTCCCTCTCTACAAATAAATAATAGTTTTTCACTAGTTTGCATGAAGTAAAATACTTAATTATTGATTAAACATTCAGTTTTTAGAATTAAATCATTAGCGAGACAGCAAGTCAACGAACAACCCGTTGAACTCTGGTATCAGAGTTTTTCAACCATATATCGACCGCCATCTAAGTAATCATAGGCAGCAACAGGGACCGACGCCTTAACGTGCCCTCCGAAGCACGGAACCATCTTTCTTACGGACAATCAGAACAAATTCGCAAAGTGATAATATCGACTTAGTGAGCCCAACGGGATTCAAACCCGGAACCATTGCGTTGCAACTGACGAGACCCTGTTACCGCAAGACACTGTTTTATGTTTCAAATTAAATCAATCGATTAAATAAGTAATGGCCATAAGTCACCAACTCACGAATAGGGCATGTAAACCGGAATTCCGGAATATCGTAAGTCCGGAATATCGGACCGATTTTTCCGATTTTTTAATTCCGGTTTTGGCAGATTCAAAATCGTAAAACCGGTTTTGAGAAATTGAAAAAACAAAGTTGTTTTGGTATAATTTTGATCATTCATAAAACAAATAATTGAAAAACATGCATTTTCTACCACCCGCGCTCGGTACTTTCGTAGCACCCCTCGCGGTCGCACGTTTTTTGTCGGGAAAAAACACAACTACCTACACTACTGAGCCGCATGCGCCGCGTTCATTTTCGCGCAATCATTTTCGAAAAAGTATAAGTTATTTTATTATAGTCACCAACTTACTTGTACGAGTATGCTATGCTTGAATTATTTTGCATACATAAAATACGATTGTTTTTGTTTTTGTTGATTACTCATAATATTTATTTTATAAAAAGTAGTATATATGCCTCGAAGAAGTATCTGATTTGATCTCATTTAATATACTTAGCAAATTCCTAATTTGTTTTAATTATTACCATTTTAGAAGAATTTAATATTTAGTTATGTTATGATTACGAATGTGCGTGCATAACTTTATGCTTGATTATTTGCATACAATCCACAACATTTCAAATTTCTAACAAGACTCTATTATATTCTAAATAGATAGTTTATCACATCATTAAATAAAGGGCAAGTTCTTTTTATTTTATTTTGTTCCATAATCAGAGATTTTAAATTTTAAAAAGTGATAGTTTAGTTCCAACAACTAGGCTGCTGAAAACAAAATTCGTTTGCCTACCACCTATATGACCTTTATTAAAAAAATAACTGATTGACATTGACAGATAAATTAATGAAGTTTTCTCCACTGTTTTTTTTTCTACTATAAGCAAAGGATTTTTTCATAGTAATCCTAACTTTGGAAGTTTTTACAACTTTTCAAAATATTTCACAAACGATTGCATTAAAAATTATGAAAATATGTGTATCTTTATAAGCATCCCAAACACTCTTAACGATAATATTATTCTTTTGTATCTAACGTAAAACGAAATTTTGTACAAGATTGTTTTGTTACTGTAGATTACGCTAATAAATTAATTTCGTGGCAATAACTTGATTTAAAAGCTGATTTGAAAAAAAAAAGATGTATTATTATATTTTTCAAAAAGAAACACCAAAACCGGAAAACCGGAATTAAAACCGGAATTCCGGTTTTGAGCATCAAATATCGGAACTCAAAACCGGTTTTGGCGATCTTCCGATTTTACATGCCCTACTCACGAAGTACTTGTACGAAAACCTTTTTACTTTGTTTTGCATTTTGCGCCTGGTGAAAACTAAACTGCATATTTTGCTATGTAGAGCTAATTTGCTGTAAGCGTATGATGTTTATGATTTAACACGAGTACATACATATCTTACGTGACTTAGATAAATCAAGGAAAATATTATTGTGGATAGACATAATTATATAAGGTGTAAAAAAATTAGCTGAGAATATTTTAAGGGGTGAACCAGTACGTGAAACTGAACAACTTTCCCCAGGGAACATAGGTCGAAATATGAAAAAATAATTTATACTTAGTGTGTTACCCGGCCGGGATAATTTGTATGGGAGGGCCATTTTTTTTTTCATATTTCGACCTATGTTCCTTGGGGAAAGTTGTTAAGTTTCACGTACTGGTTCACCCCTTAAAATATTCTCAGCTAATTTTTTTACACCACGTATAGGGTTTAAAATTCAGACATGGCAATTTTCTAAGCGTCATGTTCACGATACACCTTTTGAACAATAACTAAAAATAACGTCATATTCTTCTAACTCATTGGTTTAAGGACTTCGGCAACACAAGTCAAACTTTACAAATCACCCACACTTACATAAACAAATAACTCGCATTTGTAGCGGCGTGGTGTTAAACTTGATAATTGCTGTGAGGAAAAATCGACCATCGTTGACTCGGTCCCGGTTTGCCATAGTTCCAGTTCGACACGTTTTTTACCATACATTGGGTTCCGTTCGTCACACTCAATAATGATACATGACACACATAAACAGCCACAATGGACCACTGCTCGAAATGGGCCTCCCCAATGGGCATGGGGGGGTATTGTCATACTCACCACGATTGGCAGGCGGATTGGTGAGCGTAGTTACTGCCCTTTCCCTGGACGAATTGAATATTTAGTCACTTTTTACGACACCCACGGGTAGTATAGGGGTGATGCTTTTCTAAGACGGAATCACAGGGTCAATGCATTAGTATCAATAATGAGAATAATTTATAATTTAATTTGCTTAGTACGCTTGAATGATTTCTTTAACGGTAGGTAGGTATGTCAGAAACTGTAGGTAGATGTGACAAACTGAGACTTATATATTATTTTTAAAATAATAGATGTATGACAAATAAATTGAATCCAATTCCGTGTGTAGTAGCGTTTTCATTGTGCTATGACAAAACGGGACTCATTTTTGCGACGAATCGGGCTTGTGGCGAACCGGGCTTAACTCCATAGTTTTCATGGCATTGAAATTATTAGTCTTGTTCGCGCGACCGCCCCGCTCGCTCGACTTTACATGAATTCACCCGAAGTGATATGTTATCAATTTGTTGATAAGCGACGCTGAAAATTACCTGAATTCAGTTCATTGTGACGTTTCGTGAGAGATACTTGAGTTGCCTACAATTTTGTTTTAAAAATGGCCGCTCCAGCGCCCGTTGGAAGCAATGAAGTTGGAATGCGGTGTATAAAATACATGCTGCTCTGTGTGACGGCTATATTCGTGGTGAGTTTTGAAGTAATTTTTTAATTTATGGATATTGCGCCATTGTTCGTTATTAGTGCTGTATGATATGGAGGCTACGTGTGGTACAATCAGCAGCACATCAAGTTATGAATCATAGAGATCAGCTGAAACTGTTTTCTTATACAGTTGATACAAATAACCAGTATAAATTGGTCCTTTTAATAAGTAACTCAAAATGCTGTTAAGAGTACAGTTATAACAAATGTTCTATGGTTTTATTTTGCACTCACAGTGCTATATTACTTTCATAAATGAAAATAAGAAATTGAAAAAATGTCAGCGCCCGCCGGGACTTGAACCCGGGACCGTGGAGTACCGTTCCACTGCTCTGCCAACTGAGCTACCGGCGCCCCGACGTAAGCTGACGAAATCTTCAACCTCTTGGTACTCGTCTCGAAGCGACGACAAGCGACATCTAGTATAAGTTATTTGAAACTAATACTATGGTCAGTCCACTTAAGAGTGAAATTCGAACCATGCGATGAAGCTTTGCTTAATTAAATGTACTATGGTTTTATTTTGCACTCACAGTGCTATATTACTTTCATAAATGAAAATAAGAAATTGAAAAAATGTCAGCGCCCGCCGGGACTTGAACCCGGGACCGTGGAGTACCGTTCCACTGCTCTGCCAACTGAGCTACCGGCGCCCCGACGTAAGCTGACGAAATCTTCAACCTCTTGGTACTCGTCTCGAAGCGACGACAAGCGACATCTAGTATAAGTTATTTGAAACTAATGAACGGTACTCCACGGTCCCGGGTTCAAGTCCCGGCGGGCGCTGACATTTTTTTCAATTTCTTATTTTCATTTATAACAAATGTTGCTAAATCAAAACGTGTTTATGCATATTTTACTTGCGATTTTACTGCATTAATAATTGAATATTTAAGTAGGTTCTGGGGTTTTCCTTAATTTCAAAATAATCAGGTATGAACATGCTAAGAACAAGGTACGTTTCCTTTATAGAGGTACAATGTATCACATACATACATAGCTTAGTGCTGAAGTCATCCAAGATAAGCGATAAGTAGGTAAAGTACCTTCATATCGTGTTACTTTGTACCACGCCAATGAGCCAATTTCTATACATTGTGTTAGGGAAATAATTGCACAAACTTTCAGGACGTGTTCTATGCCTGAAACTGAACAACTTTTCTTGGTCCCATTTTTCGAAAAAAAAACAACATATTTTGTCTTCCAATACATGTTGCTGCTCGAGTCATTTTGTATGGAAGGATCAAACATTGTTTTTGTGTTTCGAAAATATGGTACATACAAAAGTTGTTCCGTTTCACGGCTAGAACACACCCTGAAAGTTTTTACAGTCATTACCCTAATACACTGAAGAACGCGATTACTTGTACCAAATTGAGTTACTACGATAATAATTTTATTTGTATTATGACGCAATGCAGTACTTGCTTTATAGAAAATTTATTTGCGTTATTATATTTTCAAGGGCGTTAAATTCCTTTAGTGCCAAACACTGCGACTGACAGAAAAAACCTTCCGTGTTTGATCAAGGTGACTCGTAGCACTACAGCTACGAACGCTACGCCAATATGGAGTCCCAACTGGTTCAGTATTCGGTCCCGTGGGATATATCATGCATGTTAATAGTATGGTAAACATTGTAAAAAACTGTAAAGTATACATGTATGCCGATGACACGTGCCTCTTCTTTGCAGACAAGGACATGCAAGTAATACAAACAAAAATACAACAAGATTTAGATAATCTGGCAAGATGGGCACATGACAACGGCATCATAATCAACATTAAAAAAAACTAAAGTTATGCACATTTTTTCACCTTACAATGCATTGTTTAAAAGCTGCAAACCTAAACTTATCGGCCATAGTTATGAATGTCTCCATGATAATATTGCTAAATGTGAGTGTGACAACCTAGAAATTGTGCAGAGTTACAAGTACCTGGGCTTAACAATAGATTCTAATTTCACATGGAAATTACAAGTAAATGTAGTGTGCGATAAGTTGAGGCTAGCTCTGGGTGCATTCCATCAGCTAAAATATGTCGTAGACCGTGCTACCTTATACGCTGTCTACTACGCTCTGGTAGAATCTGTGCATTCGTATGGACTGACAAGTTATGGGAGAACATTTAAATCATACTTAGATAACATAAAGCAACTACAAAAAAGATTTCTTAAGCATCTTGTAGACAAAACAACTAGAATAAAATGTAAAGAAACTAAAAAATTATGAGCGAATATTTAATGCTTGTAGAATTTTGCCGGTTCATGAGAAGGTACAGCTTCTATTGCTGCTCGAGCAATACAGAAGTCACGAGTTTAAAGCCCCAACAGTGTATACTTATAACAGTCGCCGCAATAATATGCATATTGTATCCGTACCTAAAGCTGTGAATTATTACGGTGAAAGAACAAGAAAGTGTATGATCCCGAAAATAATGAATAGTATTCCTGAAGAATCGAAAGACGAATCAGTTAGTAAGAGAACATATAAAAGAAACATTCAAAAATATTTACTTAAGAGCATTCATACACGAGACGCGGACCGCGCGTTAGGTAAATTTGACACACACAGATATACTTTCGCACGCACACTTACGTCTACGTTAGAGCGCGTTTGCTCCGTACCGCTTGAACCTAATTGATACTTGTGCCAGCTTTTGGTCAGTATGGAATATGTTATTTTAAAATTTTGCAGTCTATAGTAATGAATGAGTGATTTATTAGATTATTAAGTATCAGGATATACTAAAAAAAACATTTGAAATCAAATAATAGTTTAATATCTATCATTTCTTAATGGCATGGACCTCGCTTTGCGGGGATCGACGATTTCCGAAAAAAAAAACATTTGACGTAAAAACTAACTTATCTTTGTTCCATTTCATTCCAAAATGTATCCTCTCTAGTTATTTTTTCAGTCTTCATTTTTAAATCTTTGCCTGTACATACAGCGAATAGTGCAATCATTTTTTTTTGTGATGTGCAGCTGTCCCTGTATCTGATAAAACCAGTCATGGCGTCTATTTACAGATCCATCCACCTTCCAAAATTTGATTTTCTTCTGGTTGATAGCCTTATCCACATCTAATCCAAATGCCGAACTAGGGCATTTAATTTCAACGACGCCGTCATCATCAATAAGTCCATCTGGTGAAGCACCTGTCATATCATAACGAAAATTATAAAAAATATTATTATTACATACATACACGCCTTTATCCCTTGCGGGGTAGACAGAGTGTAAACGGCCGTAAAATACGATCGTTATTGCCACGTCTGACAAATATTTGAAGGCCGTTTTGGAACAACTATGTATTACTACTATAGTGACGGGTTGTCAGCCTGTCGCCTATACTTGTAAAACACATGAAACCCTCGTTTCCCTTAGTCGCCGGGACCTCGGGGCAGAAAGCAGATACATTAGCCACTGCACCATACCGGTCGTCAAATGCTCGCAATGTCCTAACCAGACTAGGGAAAATACACAAGGTGATAAATTAACAAATATCAACTTTTATCCACCACCGGGAATTGAAACCGGGACCTCGGCGCAGAAAGCAGATATACTAGCTACTATGCCAAAAAGTTCGTCGTCGTCCAACTAAAGTGGAAAGTAAAAATATCAAACTTACAAGAGTATCCTTATTGACATCCTGGCTTTGAGAAAGGACATTGGGACCTTTATTATGGCACAAATACCCACGGCGAACATTAACGTTTTATACCTTATTTTAAAGCCTGAGATGTCTAGTTGTTGCAACACAAAAGTACCAAAATGATTCAGTCGCGCTAAAAACTTTGAATATTTTACGCGGCACGTGGACCTGATTTTGGTGACGGAAGCGACACACATCCTACCTCGAAAAGGCCTCGGCTGGTACTGAGCGCTGGGGTGCTCGCGAGTCGATTATATAGCTGTTATAAAATAATTTGTAATAAAATAAAAATACAACTTGAAAAATATATTTATACGTAATATTAAAGAACATGACTTTACATATTTAGTCCAAGAAAAAACTAAATATCCCAGATTTGATCCAAAATAAACGCGATTAAAATCACGCTAAAATGGTCAAAAATGGCTCTTTTGATTGTTCTTTTCTTGAATGAAAATGAATATAATCCGTAATTTTTTTCAACAAGATACCTTAAAAATTTAATAGATTTTTGTAAAATAATGTTTTTATAAGTTTCGCGTCAGTAATTTTCCTAATATCTTGCATCTGCGTAGACCGTCGACTGTTAGTTTAAAAAATAGCCTGTAAAAAAACAGTTGTATAGTGAAAACTGTTTTCATATTTTATTTTTTGTGTTACAATATCTTTAGATAGTGAATCTTCAAATAAGATGACGTTAATAACTTTCCCAGAAACGGAACATATATCTTTTTTTCGGCAATCGAAAATCATACATTTTGACTCCAGCGTGATTCTGGTGCATAAACGCTCTTAAACAAAATGTAGATAAGCTCAAGTAATGGTATGGTTGGCATGTTATTATTATTACATATTAAGTAATAACATGCCAACTTTCTATTAGATGTACTTAACTGCCCACTAACTAATCAAATTAAACTATGTGACTGTATTTTAGGCATAGGATAAGATAAGATTATACTTTATTAAATATTCCTAGTGTAAGCCGGTAACCACCTATCCATAGAAATAACTAGGTATAACAGAGAGCATTGTGTCTGCCAACAAACTGCTATGCAGTTTGGCGGATTATTGTTAATTTTTATTTAAATTATGAAATAAAGGCATTAAATTTTGAAATTTTTTGAATAGCATAGCGCCTACAGGAATAGTTTTATACGGGGTCTCTCTCTTTTCGTGTGGGACACCGAGTCGTCCAATGACCCGATGAACCCTGGTGTCAGAGTTTTTAACTACGGTACTTTTTCTAATACGGCGGCTACGAGTATCCCAATACATAAATCACGCTTATATCCCTTACGGGGTAGGCATAGCGTTAACGGCCGTAAAACGTATATTAACACCACGTCTGACAAAAGTTTAAGCGTCAATCAGATAACTGTGTATCCCAATACGTTATTTAAATTGAGAGCCGACCATGTCTACCCACGAAGGGTACCATTTTAGAAGAGGCGGGGGGGTCTGACCAGGCGTAATCAACGAATACATACTATGACGAAGTCAATTTTTTTAAATTTTTGCTTTACAAAATTTGTGCACGACCCATTACTTACACAAAAATGATTTTCAATTATCAGAATTTATTACATACTTTGTTGTTTTACCTCGTGAGCGGTTTACCGGTTTAGTGAGTAAATGAGGTAAAACAAAGTCACACGGTAAAGGAATTACTTGTTTACAAACATACCAAGTAGTAACAGGTAGTGGGCGCATTCGACGTGTTAACACGAACACTAATATGGTGAATGACGTAGTTTCTCGGCTCCGCTCGATAATGTTTTATTTACCGACAGCATCGACAGATATAAGCATACGCCATGATAATGCATTGAGTTTAAAAAGTCTGTTAGATTTTTGTTTTAATCTAAAGGAGTGGAACGCCTTGCCGGCGGATCTGTTACCGGAACATTATAATATCATGGGCCTTATATTTTAAATACTTGCTATACTTAGATAAGCGCATTGTTCTTAAGCCATTTAAGTAGGTACTACCTACGCATACATTTTTCATAGTGCATTGTAAAGAATACGCTCTGTTATTAAAACAGATTCTCGTGGAACGTAGAAGGTTCTAGCTAAGCTGTTTATAACACGGATAATATGCAAAGGCAGGCTTAACAAATATTACTAGGGCTTCATGCATAGGAGGCGAATTTTGGAATCAGTAGAAAGTCGATTGGAATGCGAAATACTGCAACGTGTAGTTGAACCACTATTTCATTTCCTTTTTCTTCTTAGGGTTCCGTATCCAAAAGGTAATAACAAAAACCCTATTACTGAGGCTCGGTCCGTCTGTCTGTCCGTCCGTACTACACTTACGAGGCTGTATCTCCTGAACCGTAATACCTAGACAGTTGAATTGTTTACAGATGTTTCATTTCTGTTGCCGCTATATCAACAACTAGCAGCCCGCCCAGCGGTTTCACCCGCCGCTAACAATTTCCCCCCGGGAATAAGACAGTTTAAAATAGCCTATGTTCATCAGGGATTATGTAGGATTCTAAAAATCTTGACTTCAATTTGAAACAAATATCGTTTTCAGATGGTGGTGGCGTAAAGTTACATGCCGTTTGATTAACCTGGCCAACCCCATGGCAGTGCCTTTATTTTTATTTATTTTATACCGCCCGAGCCGGTTTTCTATTAGGTCATAACAAAATTGTAATTAAAAAAAGAAAATTGTGTGATACAAATTACTTTTTTTAGAATGACGGTTCATGACGTCGTCATGATGAAGTAATAATACTATCCTACATTGAATAAAGAATTTCAATTTCAATTAACGGTAAAAGAAATTTTTAAATCGGTCCAGTAGTTTCGGAGCCTATTCAATTCAAACAAACAATAAAAAAAACCTAATATTAGTGTAGGTTATATTATTATTATTTTAGTGTGATGCCGGCTTAGAATAGCATCACCCGATTTCTTTCCCGTGGGAGTCGTAGGAGGCGACTAAGGGACTTGAGGGTGTGTATTGCTATTTTAGGCGATGGGCTGACAACCTGTCACTATGGCGATACACAATTTTCCGAATGACCATCAAACATATGTCAAACGTGGCGTAAATGTCCGTTTTTGCGGCCGTTTACGCTCTGCCTACCCCGCAAGGGATAATAGGCGTGACATGTGTATGTATTATTTTAGTGTAGGTTTTTTTAATGCATTATATAATTTTTTTGTCGTCTTTTTTTATACCGAGTAAGGGACAGCCCTTTGAATACTGATAGGGTGCATGAAAAAAAAACTGGACAACTTTCCCCTAGAAACATATGTCAGGAAACGCCAAAGAAATTACCTTCCATACAAAATCACAATCAGCTGACTGCATTCACTATGGGGGGTCAGTTTTTTTACGTTTTCTGAAATATGTTCCTAGGGGAAAGTTGTTCAGTTTCATGGTCTGCATGTACCCTATCAGTATTCGGAGGGCTATCCCTGACACCCTTTAATACAGTAATGATTAAATGTAATCATTACACTGGTACGAATAATGTGGCGTAGTTTGTTCATTTTTAAATGAAAAAGTAGTTATTGTGGCATAACTGTAATAGTTAGACATATGGTATTGCGGACATTATTGTAGATATTGATATCCTCTATAAAACTGTAGTACATCACTTTGCTCTATTGTCAATAATTTCCACAGCGTACGCGATATAAGATATTTTTTTGGTAAATTTTTCACACGATGGGTTACATTATCGAAATTTTCACGCGGATCCCTATTTTTTTTCTCGGATAAAATATAGCCTATGTTCATCAGGAATAATGTAGGATTCTAATGGTAAAAGAATTTTTAAAATCGGGCCAGTAGTTTCGGAGCCTATTCGATGCAAACAAACAAACAAACAAACATACAAACAAACAAACAAACAATCAAATCTTTCCTCTTTATAATATTAGTGTAGATTAGTGTAGATAAAAAATGAAAATAAAATATAACTTTTTTTTTGCGCGTTTTATCGATAATTGTTTGGAGGCTGTAGCTTATGAACCGCGAAAGTTGGACAGTTGAAAATTTCACAGATGACATATTTTTGGCATTTTTATAGATTATGGTACGGAACCCTTCGTGCGCGAGTCCGACTCGCACTTGGCCGGGTTTTTTCATCTTATCTGTTCATGTCAAGAGCACAAAGTAAGTATTGGCGGCTGCGCGCCCAATACAGAGAGCTCACTTCAAGCAAACGTCACGAAACTCTCCAAAATTTGACACACCGCCGTTTACAAGGAAATCCAAACCAATCCAAACACACTCGTAGGCGAGTGTCAACCGCGTTTGGTGCGGACGTGCAAAATAGCTTCACGCAAATATAAATGGGTTTATTAGTATACGATGTGATTTGTACAATATTCCTATAATATTTTGTACCAACTTACATAAAAACTTGCTTTCATAAAAGAACAAACAAGATTAATAACTCTAATCAGTATGTATTTTTTTATAATGTGATTTGAGTTTCTACTTAAATAAAGGCAAATTTTCATTTTTGATGTACATACATACACATATCACGTCTATTATCCCTTGCGGGGTAGGCAGAGAGTAAACGGCTGCAAAAACGGATATTTACGCCACGTCTGACAAAAATTTGAGGGTCATTCGGAAAATTGTGTATCGCCATGGTGACAGGACAGGTGCCAGCCCATCGCCTAAAATTGCAATAGGTACACACCCTCAAGTCCCTTAGTTGCCTTTTACGACTCCCACGGGAAAGAAATGGGGTGATGCTCAGTCTCAACAGCCCCAGAGCAGATATCTACCTACTCGTCATTCCCCATTTCATAATCATTGTGCTATGTAGGTAGTATACGTAATGTAAATACAGGGAGTAACAAAAGGGGTATATCAAGCCAAAAGGAGGTCAAAGTGGGGAAATGGGGAAAGTTGTATAGTTTCATGAGCACCTTTAGGCTTGATATAGAATTTATATTACTCCCTGTATGTTTAGGTACCTACATCATTGAATAAAATCGGTAAGAAAACTGTGGCAGCCCTTGCAGAAAGCGGCAATAATCGAAAAAAGGGCCGAGTGATCCTTCCGTACATTCTCTATTTTGTGTCAAGAGTAAGTGTGAATGGACATGTGATACGTTCGGTTAGACACTTCGTGGCAGGCATTCACAAGCGAAATAAAATTCCAAATTCAAAAATACGCCCCAAAACAAGCATATTTCCACTGAAAGCTGATTTCCGCTCATTTCTAGAACGTATAGCTGTTTTGCATACTTATCTATGTAATGCAGTACCTACAGAGTAAAAATATTTCCAATATCGAATGAATAGTATAATCCGAACTAATATTATAAATCTGAGAGTTTGCGTGTGGGTATGTATGTTTGTTACCTCTTCACGCTCAAACGTCTTGACCACTTTGGATGAAATTTGGAACACAGGTAGAAGAAAACCTGGAATAACACATAGACTACTTTTTACAGCGGGACTACTTTTTACACTATTACCACGGGAAAATGAGTGGCAGCGGGTAAATCGCTGGGCGGAAATCTAGTAATAAATGAGAAAATAGAGTAGGTACCACGGGTAGGTACCTAATTAGGACCTAAGTTATTAGCATAAGGGTCGACTTAATTAAAACTCTAGAATGAATCTGTTATGGATTGTAAGACATGCATCGCAAATTGTTTCAATCTATAATTTTACGGGAAGAATACCTAATGCGTGCCTAATACCTACAAATAAGAAGTAATCCAATATGTATTGGCTCAAAATAGAAATGTTAGAAATGAGGTAATCATATTGTTCACATATAGTCAATATCAAAATGCATTGTTTTAAACATGCGACGTATAAATGTACAAAGCCAAGGTTAACCTGGCTGTTAGTTATCAATATTATTGATTTTTCACCCTCACCGTTCACACTATTTTAACTTGTTCACGTTTTACCTTACTACGTAACTTTAAAGTTATGCGTAGTAGGCGGTTCAAAAACTCTGACACCAGGGTTTCATCGTGTCATTGGACGACTCGGTGTCCCACACGAAAAGAAGAAGAAGAAGAAGACCTGATTATAATATTCCTTGTATGTAACATGCGTTGCTTTACTTTACTCTTCCTTTAAACAGGGAGTAAGGGACGGTGTACCGAAAATTTTGCAGGCATGATCAGACCATGAAACTGAACAACAATTTCTATGGAGAATGTGTTTGTAAACGAGAAGAAAAATTCGACCTCCCATACAAAATTCCCGATCAGCTGACAGATTTTCTACTGAAACTACGTTTCCCAACATAAGCTCCATAGTAAAAGTTGTTCAGTTTCATGGTCTGATCACCGTCCTTTACACCCCGTATATTACCATGTATGTATATGCCGTGTAATATCGGCTTAGACAACATGTCACTAAGGCGATAGTCAATTTTCCGAATTACCCGTGTTTGTCAGACGCTAAAGGGCGGGGCACACCGGCTCCGTATCCGTTCCGTATCCAGCTCTCGTCCGTAGTCACGCACGAACTTATGATGTTGTAATATATGGGACTGTATGAGATACGGCACACCGTACACCGTGCAGCACGGAACGGATACGCAACGCAAGTGGTGTGCCGTTTCTCATACAGTCCCATACATTACAACGTCATAAGTTCGTGCGTGACTACGGACGAAAGCTGGATACGGAGCCGGTGTGCCCCGCCCTTTAGGTCAGACGTGTTCGTCTTTGACGGCCATTAACACTCTGCCTGCCCCGCATGTAAAGAAAGACCAGAAGCACAATCTATCTAATTTCGGTGTCATTATTAGTTTAACTCACGTTTCATTTTTGTTTGGATACAATGTAATTATCGTTTATGGTAGATAATTAGATGAATAGTCCGTACTACGTTCTACTAGAAGAAGCTATACCCATACCAATTTAATTAGTTTTTAGTTGCCATTGATTGAAGAAATTATTCTTAATTAATGGAAATTGCCTATCACGAAAAGAGAGCATAAATGTAATGGCCTAAATATGATTTCTTATACCAGAAAAACCTTTATGTAATAAATAACATCTATTAAAAATACAAAAATAAAATGCTCATGTTAAAATATTCAATTGAATCTACACCTAAAATAGCCGCAAATAATCCACTAACAAAATACTTTAAGGATACCGTAACATGTTTGAATAATGTAAACCGCAAAAAACATGTTATTTCAATACCTACCTAGACTGAAAACTGGAAATTACTTTCATTTTATATTACGAACGAAACGAAAGAACATTCTGTTGGACCTTCTATACACGTGTACGTGTACTTCTATATGGTATGGTACGATTTAGTATATTTATTAATGTAATAACACTGTCTAATCTTACCTTTATTTTATGCACTACTCTCTTCTTCCCTTTGATTTCTCCTCCACCCAAAGGTTGTCTGGTAGACAAACGGCCGCCTTTGCGCATTTTTAGTTTAAGTTTTCCTGTTACTTATTTGTGTTTTGAATGTGCAATAAAGTGTTTTTACTTACTTTACCTATTACGTGTTCACATTTTGTATGGGAAGTCTTTATTTATTTATCACGACCAAAGTTCGTGAGAAAATTTGCTATGTGTCGCGAACTGTTTCACCCCTTGAAATGTTTGCAAGGTATTTTTTTACTTCTGATAATTACTTTTCTAACACAGTTTATGATTTTCAGCTGACCTCAGCGCTAATCATCTCAGTTGGAACAACGATCTACGCGATCTACTACGATGTGTCCCTCTTCCTCGAAGACAAATACTTCTCCCCAGCGACGTTCATCATCATCATCGGCATCATCATGCTGTTCGTGTCCCTGTTCGGCTGCATCGGAGCCCTTAAAGAAAGCACCTGCTTAGTTAATATGGTGAGTGACTTCCATTGAATCTTCCTCTTGCTTGATAATAAGATCTTCATCATCGTCATCGGTATCATTATGCTGTTCGTATCCCTATTCGGCTGCATCGAAGCCCTTAAAGAAAGCACCTGCTTGGTTAATATGGTGAGTGACTTTATTAAATCTTCCTTGATAACTAGATCCTCATCATCATCATTTTGTTCGTGTCGCTCTTCGGCTGCATCGGAGTTTTTAAAGAAAGCACCTGCTTGGTCAATATGTTATATGACTTCCATTGAAACTTCCTCTTGCTTGATAACATGATCACCATCAACGTCATCGGCATCATCATGCTGTTTGTGTCACTGTTCGGCTGCATCGGAGCCCTTAAAGAAAGCACCTGCTTGGTCAATATGGTGAGTGACTTCCATTGAATCTTCCTCTTGCTTGATAACATGATCACCATCAACGTCATCGGCATTAACATTTTGTTCGTGTCACTGTTCGGCTACATCGAAGCCTTTAAAGAAAGCACCTGCTTGGTCAATATGGTGAGTGTCTTTTATTGAATATTCCTCTTTCTCGAAGACAAATTGTTTACCCCAGCGACTTTCATTATCGTCATCGGGATCATAATGGTGTGCGTGTCTCTGTTTGGTTGCATCGAAAGCACGACAACAAGATGAAGCATAGTCGATTAGGCATTATGCTTCGTTCAGTTAATTTTAATAAAATTCTTTTTGTGCTTGTGTAAGTGGGTAGGTTACTTACCAAGTCGCATTTAATTGAGTTTACCTCAATAATATGCGATAAGTTCTATTTATGTATATTAACTTGTTATCCTTAACAAAACCATGAAATACTTCTAAATAAGACATAACTTCAGCAATATTTTAACATACAGAACATAACAAAAACATTCCTAAGAAGAAAATATTTCTGCTGTTGTAACATAAATACAAATAGTTACTTACTAAGTTTGTATTCTTTGCTTATATGGCGTAGGTGAGACATTTTATATACATAGCATAAAATAAAAATAAGTACTACGATGTCAGTACTTGTTTGCTGTTGATAGTCAAACAAGCATTTTTTCGGTTAGGTCATGGTACTTAGTTGTAGATCATAAAATAAAATTTTGATTCCTTTAGTTTGCAGTGATCCTGACCTTGGTGTTGGTCCTAGAATTGGCAGCTGCTATCACCGCGTACGTCTTGCGCGGCCAGGTCACTGGAATGCTGGATGTGAATCTTCGAGAAACCTTACCCAACTACTACAAGAACCCCGAGATCGAAGCCGGCTTTGACTTCATCCAGAGCAGGGTAAGGAAAGACCTTCATCTTTTTCAACATTATATTTAAACATCATAAGTAGTTTAAAAAGAAAAGTCGATTAAAAAAGACTGCGCTAAAAGTTAATCAGCTCATCGTCAGACGTCATCCTTCTATAATAAAATCATCGTGAATTTCGTTAGCCGTTAGACAGTTTGCGTAATCTAGGTTTACCGGAACTGATAAAATGCTTATCATTTATCATCGTTAATTGCATTGTCACAAAGAGGACCCATGTGTCATCATGTCATCAATGTACTAACGGCCGATGTGGCGCAGTGGTAGCGCGACTGCCTGCGACGCAAAGGTTCCGGGTTCGATTCTCGGCGGGACTCATAAAGTTGATATTTATCACTTTATGAATTTGTTGCCGGTCTGGTTAGGACATTGCAGGCTGAACCACCTGATTGTCCGAAAAGAGAGATGGTTCCGTGCTTCGGAGGGTACGTTAAGCCGTCGGTCCCGGTTGCTGTCTATGATTACTTAGACGGCGACACAACCATGTCAGAGGCCTACTACTAGTAGTCGGCGGTTGAAAAAAAACTCTGACACCAGGGTTCATCGGATTCGGTGTCCCACACGAAAAAGAAAGATCAATGTACTAAGTACCTACACTGTCTTTCTCTAAAGCTCGTTTGATCTGTAGTTCAACATGTGAATTATATTCCAGCTGAACTGCTGCGGCGTGGACAGCTACCAAGACTGGGGTGACGTACAGAAGCCCAGCACCGTCTCCGGCATCTCCATCAACAACATCACCGTCCCCAACTCCTGCTGCGCTGAGAGCCAGTACGTCAGCGAGTTGAACGTGGACGAGTGCACCAAGCTCTACGCCAACGGCTGCCTGCCTCGCGTCATCTACATCGTGTACCAGAGCGCAGGCCTGCTGGGTGCTGGCGCCTTGACTATTGCTTTCATCCAGGTATGTCGCATCAAGAATACCAGATTTTAAAATACTTCCCGTGTTAGGTATAAAACTGTGCAAACTAGCAAAATTTGCCGCTCGCCGCGTTAGCCCGGATGGAAGAGGCGACAACTAGTAATGGAGAAAGTCGCAGGTTCAAATCCTGCCCGCGCTTAGAAAATTTGCATGTATGCAAAAAAAAAGCCTTACTTTTGCTGCGTGCAACTATTGTATGGGCGAGGCCCATGTCCAGCATTACTACATAACATTGCACACGGTACTAGATTCGTATAATTCTATGCTCTGTGGAGTTACATATTCATCTCTACGCGGTAATGTTGTTCCGTTGAAAATCACAGAACTAAAACAATGGTTTAATAAAACAAAGAGTCGTCGATCAAACTGATAACAACCATTATAAAAAGAGTTAGGTACTTATAAATGATCAGATCCTCAGTTATCTAATCATGTAGTGTATCAACGATTAAATACAATAATAATTAAGTTCATTATTAACTTCGCAGAAATTATTTTATCGTATAGGTAGGTATCTACTGTTAACCTATACTTCGACAATATTGCAATATTAAAGAACCAATCAAAAAGTACCACCATGCTTCAGCAGACAAAATTCAAAATATTTTAAAAATGATTTTATGGTCTAAATGACTTAGACAATGCATATTTATCTCTCATAATCATAATAATGTTTGTAGGTACGTATTGGTGTATCTATTGTAATTTATGTTATGTAGTAGCATGTAGTAGTATACTTATATTGTTATTGATGTAAAAGATATGTAATAAATATGTACTTTATACGTAGAAGCACTATCCCGCACCTTAAATCTATCCTGTACCCCAAAGCAAGGTTGTCTGGTAGAAAAAGCTTCTTAGCTATAGCAAGGAAGCCTTATAAGGCCAGTTATATTGTACTCTTTGTTTTCAATGTGTATGTCCATGTCTTGTGCTATAAAGTATGTAGTAGACAAAAACAGTAAAAATCATGAAAGCTTTTTACAAAAGATGCATACCTAATAAGCAGTTGTTAC
Source organism: Tuta absoluta (assembly GCA_027580185.1). NCBI lineage: Eukaryota > Metazoa > Arthropoda > Insecta > Lepidoptera > Gelechiidae > Tuta > Tuta absoluta. The sequence goes on from JAQAHW010000003.1 coordinate 3,985,083, forward strand.
ATTTTCCCGATTTCCCCCAGGTAATCGGGATCGTGTTCTCATTCTCGCTGGCCAGCTCGATCCGCAAAGCCAAGTCGGAGCGCGAGCGCAGGCGCTGGGAGATCCAGGAGCAGATGATCAACGCCTACACCAGCCTCAACCCTTCCAATGAGAAGGCGGCGCCCATCGTCTACGTGCCCTTCCACGGACAAACTGTCGCTTAGATTTGATTTCATATTTTGTGGGCTGCTTGGATAAATTTAGACAAAAAACAATTCAATATAAAATAATTACAATAAATAATATGAGCGTTTCACAAGTTAATACTATCGATATTTTAATGTTACAAAAAACTATTTCTAACTCAAAATACTGAAACGGGATTCTTCCCGCGATACTTATTTTTGTTGAACTGTCCGATATTTCGACCCAGTTATATAGTTAGTTATATGAAAACTTTATCTACCCACCCGGAAAACATCAGTTGTTCATCATGGCCCATGCAACTGGGTCGAAATATCGAACAATTCAACAAAAATAAGTATCGCGGAAAGTACCCCGTTTCAGTATTTTGAGTTATTATGTGTGACAGCGAGAGTTTAAAACAGTTTATTACAAACTTTGTACTTATTAAATTAGTAGGTATTTGCTTATAATCTTGTAAAATTGTGGTTAAATAATGAGGTCGCTTACATACTTTGAGGATTATTCAGCTTGATAAAAGTACCATTTTCCTGTTTATTGGTTCCCCATGAGCCGATGCGAAGCTGACATATATTAATAACTGTACACGTTATTTTAATTTGTTTTTTACACTTAATTTGCTGTAGTTCACAAATAAAGTCAAACAAACGTACCTAAACTTTTTTCTTTGCTGCTGTAATAAATATTAAATACTTCAAATAGATAGCTGTGTGATGTCGGATTAGAATAACATCACCCCATTTCTTTCCCGTGGGTGTCGTGAGGGGCGACTAAGGGAGTCGAGGGTTACATTATTGCAATTTTAGGCGATAGGCTGACAACCTGACTCATCTCATGAATGACCCTCAAATGTTTGTCAGACGAGGCGTAAATGTTCGCTTTTACAGTCGTTTACGCTTTGCCTTCCCCGTAGGGATAAAGGTGTGATATATGTATGTATGTCAAATAGATACAAACTTCATATAAATATATATAGCAATAATACCCAAGTGAGTTTGTATATAAGTACTTAATATATAAGAGACATATCTTTGTTTTAATTAATTAGATTTAAACATTATTGGAAAGTCGCCAAAGCATTTTGTGCTATATTGTACCTACATACATGTTTGAATATGTGGTTATTTGGCAATATCAATAGGTACAGACGAAAATAATTACTTATATTATAGGAATAAAATTATTTTTGTGTAAATAAAAACTATTCGACTGTTTCATTTTGTTTCCTGCTATGTCTAAGGTAAATGAAATTTATCCTACATAGTCGCAAATTTATTCATCATTGTAAGCATAAATCCATTCTAAGCATAATCCGCCGTGTGATGCCTGCCGGCTCCGCCGTGTGATGCCGGCTTAGAATAGCCTCACCCCATATCTTACCCATGGGTGTCGTAAGAGGCGACTAAGGGACTCGAGGGTGTGTATTGCAATTTTAGGCGACGGGCTGACAACCTGTCACTATAGTGATACACAGTTATCTGATTGACCCTCAAACTTTTGTCAGACGTGGTGTTAATATCCGTTGAACGGCCGTTAACACTCTGCCTACCCCGTAAGGATATAGGCGTGATTTATGTATAAAAAAAAAATTAAAAAAAATGTGTTTTATTCAGTAAATCAAATTAGTAATTAGATTAGACATGTGTATATCTATCAGAAGGCTACATACATGATACAACACTATCTCGAATATTCCACAAAACAAAGATAACGATAATATACGGTAGATTAGATATTGAATGCTAGTCGACATTCTAAAGATAAGGATGGACTAGTTAATGTGACTACTAGTATGTTTCTGATCAGTAAATACTACATACCTACTGATAGGCACTGAAAAAAACATATGGTGGTCTTAAAATGAAGAATAGGATCCAATATTTTACATCCTAGATAAGAGCTAGAAATAAATGGTATTTAGGTAGTGAGTTTTAAGGGGGCTTTTCTGTTCAGGGTTTGGTTAATTATACGCATGTAAATAACACCTTTTGAAAATCATTATTTCAATTTGAAACATGTCGTTTACCGGTGGTGCTGGCATAAAGTTCCATACCGTCAAATACCGTGTGATTAATCTGGCCAGCCCCGGCCCCCGAGGCATTGCCTTTATTTTTATTTTTTTATCTTGCTCGAGCCGGTTTTCTATGAAATTAATATAAAAGTAAGATTTTTTTTTTATTTAAAACATATTTCAGTTTACAGTTATAGATCATGACGTCTATAAGTGATAGTATTATCACAAAGTAAGTATTGGCGGCTGCCTATTTTGTGGTATTATCCTATTTGAATAAAGTTAATTTCATATCACTACCCTTCCAAACAAACAGATATGAATATGACACAAGCATCATAAATAAAAAAATAATTAAAAACACGACTGCTTTCTGAGAAGCCTAAAGCCTATATAGCCTATGACACTCGGGATAGTGTAAGGATTCTTCCGATACAATTACCATTCGAATCTGTTTAGTGATTAACGAGTTTGTCCTTTAATGAATTCGCACATATTAGGTCCTTACATATGAAATTGTCGTTTTGTCGTACTGGCCACTTTGATCACAAATTTCTCCTATTTGGTTAGGAATTCGAAATTCAAATTTATACAGCTATTTCCACATGTAGTTGTGTTTCGTAAACCGTCATTCATTTGTTTTTTTTACTTATCTTTTTTCTGTTTGCATCGCTCAATTTACAAAATGGAAAATTTGAAATATCGCGTTATTTACGAGTACGAGTTCCTCCGTGGCACCAGTGCTGCGGAAACGGCTCGAAGGGTTAATGATGTGTATGGCGGTTGTGTCGCAAAAGAAAACACAGTGCGTTTTTGGTTCCAACGTTTTCGTTCTGGAAATTTCGACCTGCAAAACAAGCCCCGTGGACGGCCGGAGACCCAAGTTGATAATGAAGAATTGAAGGCTATTGTGGAAGCGGATCCATCAAAAACCACGTCCGAATTTGCTGCAGGCTTCGGTGTTAGTGATAAAACTGTTTTAATCCACTTGAAGCAAATTGGAAAGATTAAAAAACTTGAAAGGTGGGTTCCTCACGAATTGAGTGAAGCAAACCGGCAAACGCGCGTCAACTGCTGCGTTACATTACTTGACCGGCACAATAACGAAGGGATTTTAAATCGAATCATTACCTGTGATGAAAAGTGGATTCTCTACGATAATCGGAAGCGCTCATCGCAATGGCTGGACCCTGGCAAGCCAGCCAAAGCCTGCTCCAAGCGAAAATTGACCAATAAAAAGTTACTTGTAAGCGTTTGGTGGACTAGCGCCGGTGTCGTTCATTACAGTTTTCTCAAATCTGGCCAGACGATTACGGCAGATGTCTACTGTCAGCAATTGCAAACCATGATGGAAAAGCTAGCTGCTAAACAACCGAGGTTGGTCAATCGCTCTACGCCACTGTTGCTTCACGACAACGCTAGACCACACACTGCACAACAGACGGCTAGCAAATTAGAAGAGCTTCAATTGGAATGTCTAAGGCATCCACCGTACTCCCCAGACCATGCTCCAACAGATTACCATTTTTTTCGAAATTTGGATAACTTCTTGCAAGGGAAAAAATTCAACTCAGATGGGGCAGTCCAAATCGCCTTCAAAGATTTTATTGATTCCCGTCCGAATGGTTTTTTTTAGTAAAAGGATCAATGAACTACCTATGAGATGGCAAAAGTGCATAGATTACAATGGCTCATACTTTGATTAAATAAATATACTATATTATAAAAAAACTACTTTTTGTTCCTCCCATACAAAACGCCAATTTCATATGTAAGGACCTAATATATACATACATACAAACATACATTCATACTTACATGAACTCTAAAAACATTACACTCTTTTTTTGGTTAGACAGTCGTGTAAAACCGTATCAAAATTTTACTGCATTATTTGGGTGTATCACTTTCGACGGCTGATGTGGCGCAGTGGTAGTGCGACTGCCTGCGACGCAAAGTTTCCGGGTTCGATTCTCGGTAAGGCACTCACATAGTTGATATTTATCACTTTGTGAATTTGTTTCCGGTCTGGTTAGGACATTGCAAGGTGAACCAACTGATTGTCCGAAAAGAAATTGTTCCGTGCTTCGGAGGGCACGTTAAGCCGTCGGTCCCGGTTGCTGTCTATGATTACTTAGACGGCGGTCGTTACACAACCATGTCAGAGGCCTACTACTACGAGTAGTAGGCGGTTGAAAAAACTCTTGACACCAGGGTTCATCGGGTCGTTGGACGACTCGGTGTCCCACACGAAAAGAGAGAAAGAGAAGACTTTCGTAATATTCGCAATTAAAAAAAAAACAATTTTTTCTTTGTTTTTTATTCACCGTTGAATAGTTAGGTAGGAGAGATAGGTAGAAAGAAAAGCAAATTAAATCGCTACTTAGATCTCAAGCTAGATTAACTTAAAGTTCATAAAGACATGAGCCAAATGGGCAGGAAGGCGGATGAACGCAATACTAGATTTTAGCTTGTTATGCACTTTACCTAAACTTATTTAATTCTTAGTCTCAAGCAAGGGTCTCAAGTCGCTAAAATCCAATCATTCAATAAACTCTAAAACATCTTAAAACTAAAGCCAACATGCTTAACCTGGCTGATATGCATATCCTTATCTGATCCGTCACTCAGTTATCTACCAGCCATCGACCGTGTTCAGTGTTTCAAGTAAATCGCGCGTGCGCTATATCAAATGATGCGCGACAAAATAATGGACACAAACAGGGCGCGTGCTTTCCAAAGCACGGAGAACTACACGCAGAAGATGAAGTTCACGAAGACAGAAGCGGAGTACAACATGAAATCTGTGAGGTTTCTGCTGCTGACAATTACAACTATGTTTATTGTAAGTGTCTTGATAAAATATGTCGCACAATGTTATGCTAGTAAATGGTGTTTATAATCAATTAGACTTAGATTGTAGGTACACTACTTATATCAAAAGGGAATTTATGGCGCATTGATGTTCGTACACCCAAAAAAATAATCCTTACTAATATTATCAATCTGAGAGTTTGTGTATGTGTATGTTTGTTTGATAACTCTTCACGCTCAAACGGCTTGACAGATTTAGATGAAATTTGGAACACAGGTATAACTTGGAATAACACAAAGGCTACTTTTTACCGCAGGAAAACCACTATTACCATGGGAAAATGAGTGGCAGCGGATGAAACCGCTGGGCGGAAATCTAGTTTTAAATAAATTCGAGCGCAAGAGGTAGAGATAGAGGGTTCAAATAACGCTTTATTTCAAGTAGGTATAAATATATAAGCTTTGATTTACCACATACGATTACTTTTCAAAACCAGCTATAACAAAAAAGCCGTGTGATGCCGGCTTAGAATAGCATCACCCCATTTCTTTCCTGTGGGTGTCGTAAGAAGCGACTAAGGGACTTGAGGGTGTGTATTGCAAATTTAGGCGATGGATGTGACAACCTGTCACTATGGTGATACCATAGATACTATACACAATACTTCAAATGACCCTCAAATGATTGTCAGACGCGAGACGTGGCGTAAACGTTCGTTTTTTTACAGCCGTTTACGCTCTGCCTACTCCGTAAGGGATAATGGGCGTGATATGTGTATGTATGTTAAACAAAAAATATGGTTAAAACGATGAAAACCTATAATTATCATAGGGTGTTTGTAGACTCGGTATCCCTCACGAAAGGGAAAGAAGATAGAGTGAGTAAAATATTGTAAAAGGGAGTAAAAAGGAAAAAAGAGTTTTGAACGAAATATTTTCTAAAGATAAAAAAGATAAGCTTAAGAAAAAAACTGATTTTGCATTTAACTTTACACAATCGTGTAAAAATAACTTGTTCTTCCGTTGTCCTCTGAAGAGCTGTTCAGGAGCTGACGTTCGTCGGTATAACCTTGAGAATAAGAGATATACTCTCTTTTGTTTCAATTTCAATACCCGTCGTGTTCAATAGTAGCTAGGTACCTATGCCTACATAACATATGTATCTTTGAAGACATTTCTTATTTTCATGTTTATGTATTTATTTGCGACTGTGTCAAGAAACTACTTACTTGTAAAAAAATATTAAATAAAGAACTTAACAAATCAAAATTATTTACATTTTTTATTTGGTGTTCATAAGTATGAACATTGCAGAGGTAAAACTTATTAACTAAAGTCGTGTGATGCCGGCTTAGACTAGCATCACCCCATTTATTTCCCGTGAGAGTCGTATGAGGCGACTAAGGGACTCGAGGGTGTGTATTGATATTTTAGGCGATGGGCTGACAACCTGTCACTGAGGCGATACACAATTTTTCGAATACCTAACCCTCAAATATTTGTCAGACGTGGCGTAAATGTCAGTTTTTGCTGCAGTTTACGCTCTGCCTACCCCGCAAGCGATTATGGGCGTGATATATGTATGTATGTCACTCATTAGAGACTGCCTGCACCGCAAAGGTTCCTGGTCCGATTCCCGGTGGGACACTCACAAAGTTCATGTTGTCAATTTGTGAATTTGTTTGCAGTCTGGTTAGGACATTGCAGGCCCAACCACCTGATTGTCCGTTAGAAAGATGGTTCTGTGATTACTTAGACGGCACGGAGGGCATTATTACACAACCATGTCAGAGGCCTACTTCTAGAAGAAGGCAAAGAAACTCTGACACCAGCGTTCATCGGGTCGTTCGCCGACTCGGTGCCTGACACGAAAAAGGAAAAAAGAAAAGCTTTTTAAGCTTTCGCGATTACTTTAACACATTTGGATAATTTTAACGGGTCAATCGCGATAGTTTTAAGGTAAATATTTATCGATTTACCTGGGTACCGGGGATAGACAAAATGTATAAACAGTGTACCTAATTTGGACTTAGAATAGCATAATCAGTCATCTTATTTTAAAATAGTAGACGCTAGATACCTACACATTCCGTTCACTGCCTCCCTACCTAACAAACTAAGGCGTGATTAGATTATGTAAGACAGAAGATAGAATACGGATTGACTTCCATAGATTAAAGCATTTATCGGTAAAAATAAATTTAAAATTTACAGCTAGGCTGCGTATTTTGAATTGCTCATGTACCTACACAAGGATCTGAAGAGGTGAACGCTCAGACCATTGTCGTAGCAACACATTAGTCCAATGATATTGTTAGGTACCTATTGATTCGACGAAGATGATGAAGAAGAAGATGGCGGTTGCGGGCGCAGCTTGTACAGTCAAGATCAAGCTGGGTTAGACACCACTCAAACTGCCAATGTAAGTCTTATGCGCGTGGCATAAGAACGGTCCAAAGTCCAAACTGTCTAACCCAGCCTTGATTGGGTCAGATCTTGACTGTACATATATATATTCACGCCTATTAATACGGATATTTACGCCACGTCTGACGAACAATTGAGGGTCATCGAGAAAATTGTGCATAACTATAAAATAAACATACATCACGCCCATAGTCCCTTGCGGGGTAGGCAGAGCATAAACGGCCGTGAAAAACGGTAATTTACGCCACGTCTGACAAAAGTTCGAGGGTCAATCAGATAACTGTGTATCACTATAGTGATAGGTTGTCAGCCCATCGCCTAAAATTACAATACACACCCTCGAATCCCTTAGTCGCTTCTTACGACACCCACGGGCAAGAAATGGGGTGATGCTATTCTAAGCCGGCATCACACGGCAAATAAATAAAATAAATAATAAATAAATAAATAAGCTGGACATTAGCAACTAGCCCCAAACTAAGCAAAGCTTGTACCTTGTACTATGGGAACTAGATAGCTGATATTAATACTTATATACTTCTTTTTGTAAATAAATACATATTATACATAGAAAACACCCAGACTAAAAACAAATATCTGAAAATTGACTTAATAAATATTTTTAACTTGTGAGGATCGAACCCACGACCCTCGGCATGGCAGGCAGGGGTACTATCCACTACGCCATCGGGCCAGTCAATATAGTAACAGGTTGTCAGCCTATCACCTAAAACTCCAATACACATTAAATGAGTCATTTTCAACAACTGCATATTTTTGTCAATTTCAATGGATTTTTTAATTTTCTGCTTTTTTGATAATTTTTGTAGCTGTATAGCAAAAGATACTCATTTTGAATATAATATATTAACAGGGAAATATGTAACAATAGTATTTGTTGAGTTATTTGGGTCACCGAAATTGCCTTGTCACCGAAATTGAATTCATACCACCGAAATTGGGTTTGTGCCACCGAAGTTGTAATTGTGCCTCAGATCCTCCAATGCTGAAACCTGATGGATCACTGGCTCACTCTGCAAGTGAGAAGGAAAATTTGTTTGCGTCCCTGTTTGCAAGCAACTCACGTCTGGACGCTGGCTCCAAGCAACCACCTACTGTACCTCGTTGCGATTCTTCGATGTCGGAGATCGCAGTACACACTAAAGAGGTTCGAAGAGTATTGTGCAGTCTAGACGTGAACAAAGCCAGCGGACCTGATGGCATACCAGCGAGAGTGTTAAGTCTTTGTGCGCCTGAACTGTCTCCTGTGCTGACACGCTTGTTCCGCCTCTCTCTTAAAGAAAGAACGGTGCCGGGGGCCTGGAAGCTTACTAATGTGCAACCAGTTCCCAAAAAGGGCGACCGTGCTGACCCTGCCCATTACCGTCCAATTGCCATTACCTCCATCATATGCATGGTCATGAAGAGGGTACTTAACAGTAAGTTGCTGACCTACCTTGAAGACAATGATAAGATCAGTGACCGTCAATATGGCTTTCGCCGGGGGCGGTCTACTGGTGATCTTCTTGTGTATGTCACGCACTGCTGGGGCGAAGCTATCGAGAAAAACGGCGAAGCACTTGCCGTTTCACTCGACATCTTGAAGGCCTTTGACAGGGTCTGGCATGCAAGTCTGCTCAGTAAGCTTCCTGCTTATGGCATCCCAGCTGATTTTTGTACTTGGATTTCAGACTTTCTTAGTGATCGGTCCATCAGAGTAGTCGTTGACAGCTGCTCCTCTGACCTTATTTATGGCCATTGATGCCGGAGTTCCTCAGGGGTTCGTTCTCTCTGCAACTCTTTTCTTGCTGCACATCAATGACCTCCTTCAGCATGGTATTGTTGGATACGCAGATGATAGTACCGTTTCAGACAGATACTTGACAGGTGCAAGAATCAGTGGGGATGAAATACTTTCGTTAAGAAAGGCCATGGTAGAGCGAACAGATCTGATCTTAAGTCTTTTCTCCTAATGGGCCGACGACAATCTGGTCTCATTCAACGCCACCAAAACACAGGCGTGTCCTTTCGACTGGACACCTACTTTGACACTGGCTTGAGCTTCAAGGCATGGAGTTGACATCAAATCTAAACATCGAGTACCAAGCTCAAACGACGGCTAAAAAGCTGGGCATCCTGAATAGAGTGAAGCGATACTTTACGCCTGGACAGCTTTTAACTCTTTACAAAGCACAAGTCTGATCCTGCATGGAGTGTTGCAGTCACCTTTGGGATGGCTGAGCCAAATACCAACTTGCCGCTCTTGACTCGGTGGAACGCAGGGCCAAGAGGCTCATAGGCGACAAAAAACTGGTAGACACCAAGCTACATAGCCTGGCACATCGCAGCAAGGTTGTCTGCTTGTCGGTTTTTACAGATTGTACTTCGGAGAGTGTGCTCAAAAGCTTCACGACCTTGTTCCACCAGCTCCCTTCTACCATCGGACATCCAGACGCACCGCCGGATACCATCCATACCTGGTTGCCATTCCACCAATTCGGACTAAGCGCTTCCAGTCATCATTTATAATGCGCACTGCTAATAAGTGGAATTCACTACCTGCGTCTATGCTTCCAAACACATACAACCCTAAGCATACAACCCTTGCAAAGCAAAAGTGAACAGGCTTCTTCTGGGTGAACTTGCTCCATCTTAGACTCTGTCTCTGTTCTATGACCTAGACTAGAGTCAAGAGCAAACTCATCATTAATAAAAAAAATGCCTTGTTTGGCTGCTTACATATGGATGGCATTGTGTTGAAGATAGCCGTAGACCCCTGTTAGCGGCAGCCGTCCACACCTGTTAGCAGCTGCAGGTCGACAAATCAACTAATACCTGCGACTACAAATAGTAGCCACGTCTTCGGCTATCGCTGACGGTTGTCAATGACTGAACAGGAGGACCTGCGGCTGGAGAGCCACGAGGGATCGCCGTGCAGTAGGACCTCGCGGGAGCGCCGGGCTGGAGGGCCACGAGGGATCGCCGGGCTGGAAGGCCACGAGGGATCGCCAGGCAGGAGGACCTCGTGGGTGCACCGGGCTGGAGGGCCCCGAGGGATCACCGGGCTGGAGGGCCACGAGGGATCGCCAGGCAGGAGGACCTCGTGGTAGCACCGGGCTGGACGGTCACGAGGGATCGCCGGGCTGGACGACCTCGCGGGAGCGCTAGGCTGGAGGGCCACGATAGATCGCCGGGCAGGAGGTCCTCGCGGGAGCACCGGGCTGGAGGGCCACGAGGGATCGCCGTGCAGGAAGGCCACGAGGGATCGCCGGGCGTGCTCAAAAATCCACTGCTGGACATGGGCCTCCCCTTATCGGGAGTATTGCCATCCTCTACACGCTCAGCTGGCGGATAGGCGACCGCAGCACAACATTTTGCATTCAGAAGGAACGCTGTTCTCTATTCCCTCAATGAATTTATCCCTTAGTCTTCTTTTACGACGAAGATTTTGTTTTTTTCTGAAATAACCACAATTTTTTTGTCAAACAAACTACCTAAAGCGACTGCATTTTACAGGCTTTTTCGATCTGTATACCCTGCAAGGAGTGAAAGCGTGATATTTCTAAATATGTTTGTAATTTGTATCAATTGAGCAAATTCGGTGGAGCTTTGCAATTTCGGTGGGCTTCTAGCAGCCCTAAAAGCCACCGAAATGTGCCCACCGAAATTGCAAACTAGTCATTTATTTAAAAAATATACAAAAGTATCAAGGTTATTCCAGTTTGCAACTGATATCTCAAAAGTGTACCTAAAGGCTATTTAGAATGCATTACTGTAATATTTTTAAACCTTGAGGAAACATTTTAATCCCGAGCACCGAAATTGCAAAATTTTGTTCCGAGTAAACGGAAATTGTTTGCTAACATTTTTGGCGGGAAGACGCAAGGAGGTAGTGCACAACCGTGCACACTGCGCGTGAGTGCTCGGCTGATCCTAGCGGGGAAGGGGTTTTAGGTCTGGATATACTCAACAGTGTGAGCAGGGAGCGTCGAAACAAAATTGCCACCGATATTGCTATTTTTGCTGGGACAAATCTAGTTTTGACATAGTTCATAAACACTTCATCTAAAAATTCAATTTTTAATAATTTCTCGTAGGGTCACTAATCCTTAACATAATCAAAATTAATTTTCCTAAATATATTGGACATAATTTTCCTGAGAGATGAATATGTTGTGAAAAACGGATTGGGGACAAGCCACCGAACATTGAAATTCGACACTTACTATTTTTTTTCTAAAAATATAAAAACTCTCCAAACATTATTTATATGGCTTCATATCAGAACAAGTGTCTAATATTTTGAAAAAAAATATCATAGTCATATCTGCAAGGCGTCACCTCGTTTTCAGCGAGGACATGAAAAATTTCCGCTTGAGAAATCCACTCAAATATCGAGTCTCTTAGTCGCCTCTTACGACACCCACAAGCAGAAATGAGGTGATGTTATTCTTAGCCGGCATCACACGGCGCGGCAGCTTCCACTCTGCATCAACTTATTTTTCCAGATAATCGCAGGGCTCATGATAGTCCTGGGCATATCGGTGTACTCCCACTACCACAACTTCGCGTACTTCTACGAGAGCACCAAGAGCGGGAGATGGTTCACTCCCTCAATCATGAGCATTTTCCTGGGAATGGTGTTGCTGGTGGTCACGTGCTTCGGGTTCTTCGGCAGCTTGAAGCAAAGCACTTGTCTAGTCAATGTGGTAAGTAAAGCCACGTGGGCACGTTAAGCCGTCGGTCCCGGTTGCTGTCTATGATTACTTAGACGGCGGTCGTAACACAACCATGTCAGAGGCCTACTAGTGGTAGTAGGCGGTTGAAAAACTCTGATACCAGGGTCCATCGGGTCGTTGGGTGACTCGGTGTCCCACACGAAAAGAGAGAGAGAGGTTAGTAAAGAGTAATCATACAGGGTTATTTTTTATTCACCCCGGAAATTTTACAAGGTGATTCTACTCATAATTCTGAACAACTTTTATTATGGGGTCACCTGCGAAATCACGAAGAAAAAAACAGCTGCTCTATAGAATAATTCATACCTACTCTAACAAAATGTATGGAACAGCTGGTTTTTTTTTCGCCATTTCGCAGGTGACCCCATAATAAAAGTTGTTCAGAATCATGAGTAGAATCGCCCTGCAAAATTTCCGAGGTGAATAAAAAATAACCCTGTATATGTTCTACCATTGTGGGTATGTCCAACATCCTGTTACTGTTAAGTTGGTAACACTGACTAGCTGTCAGAATTCTTTTCTTCTTGATGTTCGTTTGTACAACGTTTGACCGAACTATAATAAAACGCGAGTGTTAAATAAATCGTGGTTTACTTTCACTCTCCAAAGACAAAGAACCTATAAACATCGCAGTCCACTTACACAATTTAACAACCATGTCAGAAGGCTACTACCTATAATAGGTTGTTGTAATACTCTGACACCAGGGTTGATCAGGTCAGGAAAATGAAAACAAGCATAATAAATAAAAAGTACGACTGCTATCTGAGATAATACCTAGCCTATGACACTCAGGATAATGTAAGGATTCTTCCGATACAATTCCCATTCGAATATGTTAAGTAATGAACGAGTTTCAGTCCTTTAAAGAATCGCACATATATACATACATGAACTCTAAAAGCATTACACTCCTTTTTTGGTTTGGCTGTCGTGTAAAAAGGATATATAGGCTGTAACCAATTGTCGACACCTCCGCCCCATTGCAGGCTTTCACGCGACGCAAAGGTTCCGGGTTCGATTTTCGGTGGGGCACTCACAATAGTTGATGTTTATCACTTTGTGAATTTGTTTCCAGTCTGGTAAGGACATTGCAGGCTGAACCACCTGATTGTCCGTAAAAGAAGGGTTTGTGCTTCGGAGGGCACGATAAGCCGTCGGTCCCGGTTGCTGTCTATAATTACTTAGACGGCGGTCGTTACACAACCATGTCAGAGGCCTACTACTAGTAGTAGGCGGTTGAAAAAACTCTGACTCCAGGGTTCATCGGGTCGTTGGACGACTCGGTGACCCACACGATAAGAAAGAAGAAGAATACATTACAGTCGTGTATAAATAACATTGTTTCGTAGGTAAGAAACCAGTATTTTAACACTCTCATGCATTCTCTCATGAAATAGTATCTAGATAGTCATGTCATGATGCAAAAAGTACTTAGTACATCAAATATGTTGATTACTTAGTTTCTAGTTTTGAATGTGTAGGTTTGTCATTAAATTATCATTTATGATCACGTTGGCCAAACAACAGTTTTTATTTATATTTCTTTGGCCTTCGTCGTAATGATCGCATAAGAGTGATGGGTAACAGAATAACCACTAAAATTTCCTATTTCAGTACGCCCTTCTCCTGTCCTTCATTCTACTGGTGAAGCTGGTGGTAGTGGTGCTGGCATTCACCACGGACTCTGATCAGATAATACACTACATCAACGTACCACTGTGGGGCTACACCACAGATCCCGAGATCAAGGATGAAGTTGACAGTCTGCAAGTTGCGGTAAGAATGTGCTCTAATAAGGTGATAAACAAGTAAAGGTTTGTCTGATAAAAAGGCGACACGGTGCACTACTTACTAGCATGAATCATTATCATCATTAATTGCCACCGTAAATCTTGAGACAAAGTTGGGAAAAGATAAAAAGAGTCTATTCCATTATCTGAAGCAGGATTGTATCGAACTATTCGACAAAACACAGTTGACATTAAAATACATTAACAGCTACAACAGTCGGTGAGTATTGCCATGCTCATCACGCTTGGCAGGCGGATTGGCGAACGGAGTACAAGATTGCAATGTGTTGCATTCACAGGGAACGGTGCTGCCCATTCCCTGGATGATTATCCCTTAGTCGCTAACACGACACTCATAAGTAGAATTCGGGTGCTGCTATTCTAAGCCGGAACTACGGTTATCTGAATTTAAATAATAATAGAAGAAAGACGTGGAAAAGACTCGCGTGTTTTCCTATCAGCTTTCTTCATATAATGTGAGATACATAAAAGTAATAGATAAAACTAACACTGAAACGGCCCTGTAGCAGACAGGACCGCTTCCGATAAAGGGGCTGCTACAGAACAAACTCAGGATAACTTGAGAGATTTTTATAATTATTTGTCTGTTAAATCACATCCTACTCAGGGCTGTACTAGAAAAAGTGGCTTTCAAAAATAGAGCCTCTCACGGTGATTTGACACATCATCACGACACCATGACAGCAGGTGCATCCAGCCTGGAATCAACCCAAGGAGGATGCACGCCACACCACCATTTATCATTTCAGTCATAACATGAACTAATTTTAGTTGTCCAGTACTTTAAAGAAGCTTAACTGATTTTCTTTCCAGTTAAACTGCTGCGGCGGCTACTCCTACTTGGACTACAAAGACATGGTCTTCCCTGCCAACTTCTCGACAGTCCAGGTCAACAGGGAGGTGGACGGCGATCCCCTGACCCTTACAGTGCCTACTTCCTGCTGCATCAAGCCTGGCGACTACACCTGCGTCCAGATGAGAACCAACAGCTGCAAAGATGCCCTAACGCACTTTATCCTGCAGAATATTAATGTGCTGGGCGTGCTTGGCGTTTCGGTTATGTTTATACAGGTAGGTAACTGATATCTCTATCTCTCCGTGTGTTGCCGGCTGAGAATAGCATCACCCCATTTCTTGCCCGTGGGAGTCGTAAGAGGCGACTTAGGGACTTGAGGGTGTGTATTGCAATTTTAGGCGATGGGCTGACAACCTGTCACTATAGCGATACACAATTTTCCAAATAACCCTCAAATATTTGTCAGACGTGGCGTAAATGTCCGTTTTATGCGGCTGTTTATGCTCTGCCTACCCCGCAAGGGATTATAGGCGTGATATATGTATGTATGTATGTAACTGATATCTTCAACAAATAATAGGGTCGTATGGGTTATGTCGTATGCTCAACATCATTAGAGATTTGCTTTACCCATATGAAGACGATTTCAATGATTGAAACCTACTCTAATAAGTTTGAAAAGTCTTAAAGTACCGCCGTTCCAATAAGTCGTATTTGACAGCTGTCAGATTCGTGATAATACTATGGCAGAGGGACTATTTTCATTTGCTTATATCTCTTTTAGTATGGAGATGACAGCTGTCAAATACGACTTATTGGAACGGCGGTACTTTAGTAAGAAAAATAGAAATATCTTCACATGGATTATTCAATTATCAACTTAAGACATCAATTTACCAACACCTGTTGACTACTTTATGTTACTAATCACTTCAACGTCAAATAGTGCATTGACTAGTTATAGAAAGTTCAATTTAATGGGAACAAACTACAATAGCCAACTACACTATATAAATTCTGGTCAATTCACACAGCGCCATCTAGCCCCAAACTAAGCAAAGCTTGTCTATGGGAACTAGATAGCTGATATAATTTTTTTTTTTCGTTTATTATCCAAAAACAATACTTATATATCGTCGGCCGACAGTGAAAACCACGTAAAGGCAAAAGCAACAATTTTACAGGAGACAATAAAAACCGTCTGGTGAAAAAAATTGTATGAACGGAAGAAACAAGTTCTGTTGTTTTATGACAACCAAATGCGTATATTTCAAACAGTAGTAGAAACACAGAAAATCTAATAGCGAAAATAGATTAAAATGGAGTTACGAGGAATTCATACTGATAAGGTTATGGCGTACTATCAAATACGAGGTTTGACGACATAAAACAATAATATTTACAGCGGTTACCGTTGCGTTTGCTGCCACACCAGCTTTGCCGATGCTGCCTTTTTATTCCTTGCCTCAAAACCTTCAACGTGAGCCGGTTATCTAAGCAGCAAGACCTCGTTACACTATATACTAGCGCCGTCTCACGTCACGAAGCCCTGAATGCTGTCAAAGAGAGAACAGCTGCCATGGCGCCTTTGCAAAACAGGGGAAGGATCTTCCTCCTTCTCCACTTCACCTCACAGCCACCACCAACTGCAAAAAAACACCCCTGATAGTAGCGGACTACCTGGCGGTTTAAGTTTCGATTCAATAACGTAATCTAATAGGACACAACATCTGAGAGAGCTCAAGCAGGCCTTCGGATACTCGTGGACAGTAACGCCGTATTGACCGGTGGGTTCCAAATGCCTGGCAAAACGAGGATAAATTCTGAATATACTAGAGTCATTTCACGGCACTGAAAGGCATCGGTACCGGAAACAGGCGTCCAAAAGCGGCCCTTAAAGACTGCCAACACATTGCCGAAGGAAATAATAATGGAACTGCTGACCACACTGAGCTACGAAGTGATACTTACTTGCGGCAAATCAAGGCGCGTGGAGGACACCTAGTCGCTCTGCATGCTCGGCGTGTAGATTGAGATATAGCGTGGATGGGAGTACCAGAACAGCCAAGTGCCTCCGCTGCCAGTAGTTTTGGTACATCTAGAGGAACTGTCACCGCAAGCTCGCCTGCGTAAAGTGCAGAAAGCAGCATACCTACTGCTTGCTAACTCGTGTAAGCAGCCGACCACCTTCCACAACGTGGCGACGCGTCTCTCGCAAACTACACCGAATCATGCCACGAAGGACTAAACCGATAAGAGAGCAGAACTCCGCTCACGAATCCCATCGATGTGGAAAGAAAGGAGGCTGCACTGCTGGAAAATATAAATACGGCTGGTTCTGTCTTGGCAGCTGCCCCTAACCCAATGCAACCGATGAAGACGAAGCGGAAGCGGACGAGACTCGCTCCAGCAGGACAAGAAAACTCCGAGACGGCCACGACAAGAGCCAACTAACGGCCTGAGGTAGGCGTCCCTTTGCGGTATTCCTTACGGGACACATGCCGAAGTGACAGCGGGATCCATGACAAATGACTCAAAAACATCCGCTCTAGAAGAGGCCAGAAAGGTTCTTATCAATAATTACTTTAACTGAGGTATTGACGCTTCAAGCATCGTCAACAGGAGCCATTGCGATCTGACCTCATCCTACGGCTAGGCCCTTGCTGTTGAAAGCAAGCTGGAGGTTCGTTGACTCAAATAAGGCTTCTTAAGGTACTGTTGACTTGGCCCACAGCTCTGCTGTCCATATCCACTATTGCTCGTCGCAAAGTTAAAATCGTGGGCCCCTTCACTTTTTTATCTGGCTCCCGTGCTACATTTATAGGACAAAGCAACATGTGCCTCTCCACTTCATTTCAAGGAGGATAATGTAGGCCATCACTGGAACAACCACAGGATATCTTAGTTAGATGTCGTTGGCTGATGGACACTAGGGAATCACCCGACTGCACTGGTTCGACCTCACCACAGCGCAAAAGTGGACCTACTCACCCAAGAAGTACAGACTCAGCAGCCTATGCGACACCCCCGAGGACCCTCGTGCCTTTGAAGGAAGTGAGTTGAATTAACGGCCAGGTGGCCAGCCTAGGTTAGGTAGCGCAACGCAACATATTGATTGATCACCTTTATGATACTTACAGGTACAAACAAGATGATGCTTCCAAGCCCGCACCACACGGCGCTCTAGTAACCTTATCTCCTAAGTGTTATAATGGAATTATACAATAACGAAAACCTCGCCAAAGTTTATATTACAATGCTTTTTAATGTTCGGTAGTAACAATGAAAAACTTGCAACCGCACATGCGAGATCATTATACTCTTTCTTTAATAAAATATACTTGTAAAAGTAATTACGTGTTTTTCGCAACATCCTAGAACACAACGTAAAACACGGCTAAGCAAATGCGAGGTTTTAATCGACAAAATGTGCATATCGATCGATACCGAGGTTCTCATTTTCATCGATAGAAGGTGTTCCCAGTATCGCAGCCCTGCCTACGTTCGTCGTAAATGTGCGTTACGAGCTTTTCTTCCCAAAAATAAAATAATAGAAAAATCATGAATTTGTGCTTTACGAGGTTTTCACTGCCGGCCGACGATATGTACTTTTTATGGTTCCGTACCCAAAGGGTAATAACGGAAACCCTATTACTGAGGCTCGGCTGTCCGTCTGTCTGTCCGTCCGTCCTACAGTTACGAGGCTGTATCTCCTGAACCGTTATACCTAGACAGATGGAACGCAGGGCCAAGAGGCTTATAGGCGACATAAAACTGGTGGACACCAAGCTACATAGTCTGGCACATCGCCGCAAGGTTGCCTGCTTGTCGGTATTTTATAGATTGTACTTCGGAGAGTGTGCTCAAGAGCTTCACGACCTTGTTCCACCAGCTCCCTTCTACCATCGGACATCCAGACGCACCGCCGGATACCATCCGTACCTGGTAGCCATTCCACCAATTCGGACTAAGCGCTTCCAGTCATCATTTATAATGCGCACTGCTAAAGAGTGGAATTTACTACCTGCGTCTGTGTTTCCAAAAGCATACAACCCTAATCTCTTCAACGTAAGAGTGAACAGGCTTCTTCTGGGTGAGCTCGCTGCATCTTAGACTCTGTCTCTGTCCTATGACCTAGACTAGAGTCAAGAGCATCCCATCATTAATAAAAAAAAATAAAAAAATTCACAGATGATGTATTTATGTTGCCGCTATAACAACAAATAGGTACTAAAAATAAGAATTAAGTAAATATTTAAAGGGGCTCCCATAGAAAAAAACTTGTTTTTTTGTATGAAGGCTGTATCTCATGAACCTTGAAAGTTAGACAGTTGAAATTTTTCCAATGTTGTATTTTTGTTGCTGCGACAACAACAAATACAAAAAATTATAATAAATTAAATATTTATGGGGGCTGCCATACAAAACTCCTGTTTTTTTGCGCGTTTTTATCGATAATTGTTTGGAGGCTGTATGCTGTATGTTTGACAGTTGGTTGGATTTTTATAGATAATGGTACGGAACCCTTCGTGCGCGAGTCCGACTCGCACATGGCCGTTTTTTTTAATATAAATACATATTATACATAGAAACACCCAGACTCAACACAAATGTCTTAAAATGAGGGGATTGAACCCACGACCCTCGGCGTAGCAGGCAGAGGTACTTTCCCTTACGCCATCGTCGCAGTCAAAAACGCAACTGAAATAGACTAACCAAATCCTATTGTTCAAGTTACTGGGCGTAGTGTTTGCATTGCTGCTGGCGCGCTGCATCCGCAAGCTGAAGACCGAGAGGGCCTACATCAGCTGGAAGGTCAAGGAGAAGATGATCATGGCCAGAAAAGACGCCAAGGACAGACAGGTTGTCTACATCAACCAGTCTGATAGCGTTGCTTGATATCTATGTGATTATAGACATTTTGTTCTATGTAGCATAACATTGTAATTAATTTGTTAGTACTTGTGATTTTAACTTGTAATTAATCAAATGTTTGTATAGGTATTTTTATCCACTCATTTTACATGATTGTTCTGGCAGAGGAAGTAATATTGTACAAACTAAATAGATTTTTTAATTTAGTTATCAGATGTAGGCAGCATACAGATCCTCCAGAATTAAATAAATAAAAAGTAGTTGTGTATTTTTTAAGCTTTTTAATTACTTCTTTCACCTAACTACATTATTTAATTATGTAATATTTTGGTATACTATGATTTGAAAGTATTCAGATTGTCAATAAAGTTTATCACATTTTATTTGTTTGCCTATAAATAATAAGTACAAAGTATAAAGTTACTTTCCTCTATATCACTGGATTAAATACTTAATAAACACTGGACAATATATTAATAAATAAATTAAAGTAGATTACCCTAAAGTAAATAGGCGCGTCCAAACAGGCAAAGCCTCGCCCGCGGCCCGCCTCGCGCGGCAAACGCTCATGAGCGGGTGAGGCAAGTTTGGTTGAATCTAATGACAGAGCGAGGCAGCGTCGGCCGAGCAGCGCGAGCCAATTTGCTAGGTCAGTTGACTAAAACAAAATGGCGACGTACATACACACTGTGGCAGCATATGATTATATTTTCATAAAATGAAAAAGCGAAGATATTATTTAAAAAGACCAAATATATTGGGTCAGAACAACATACAAAAAAAACATATTCTCTTACGGAAATCGCCTTTATCATGAATTACGTTATGATGAAGATGAAACAAAATTTGTACATATTGATGTAGAGAGTGTTGTTTTATGTTCGGAGTTGCAAACAGAACTACAAAAAGCGATACATTTTTATTTTAAAGTCGGGGTCAGGAATATTCATTTACCAACTAATGTGCAGTCAAGAATCCTCCCTCAACACCTTTTGTGTAATTTTAATCTTTTGCATCCCACAGCCAAACAATACTTGCCTTCATACTTATCAAACGCCGACAGTCACTTTTGTCCATATTGGTAAACAAACAAATTGAGCGCGCCAAGAAAACAACAATAAATGCGCCGTCCACACCGCGCGCGGCAAACGACTGAGTCGCATTTGAGCCAATCGTTTTGTCGACACCGTTTTGTTCCGTCACGCGTGCGCTCGTCCGATCATGAACATGCGGCTGCCTCGGCCGCGGCACGTCCACACCAACGCCAAATGCGGCGAATGCCACGCGAAGCGGGCCGCGGGCGAGGCTGCTCGGTCTGTCTAGATGCGACTATTTACCTTTCTGTCCTACATCATTCTTTGTTGTATTTTATCTTATGATCCCAAAATTTCTTGGCTGTTTCTCTGATTGGTTCACCAATGGCCTCATCTTTGCCACCCTGGAGGTAGTGAAGAGTGAACTCTCTGTAGGCTATGCATACTCGACGAGATGTGATGTCTTCACGTAACACGCAATGCTCCCAATGGTACCTTGGTTCACCATAGATTACTAGTAGTGACTTTCTGCAAAAATAATTAGGAGATTTGTTTATTTGCAAAGTTGAAATAAGTTTTTATAGTTTAAATATTGCTTTAATCGTTAAATTACCAACACACATAGTTTGATGGTTTATGACCCCTATAGATCTGTTGTTTAATATTATTCTAGCATGTAAGGCACTTTGTTAGAAACTGTATTATTCTGAGGATCAAAAGTTTAAATAAATTGCTACAAAAGACAATAAAAGACTTAGGTATGGCTAATAATTACCTAGGCATTGGTATCCTTAATATAACATCAGTTTCCACTTTTGGTTTGGTTGCTTCTATGGTGTTCATTAAGTCATGGTACCCTGGACCTACAGTTCCATCTGGATTCACCACAGGAGGATAAGTTTCAGCACATTTCAGATTATATTTTTTGATATTGCTTTCTACATCAAATGGAGTTAGTGTCAGCACGGAGTCTGATAAACAATTAACCGTTATGATCCTCTCACCCCATATCCAACAATCATCTATGTGTGGGTCAATGGATGCACCTTTACTGGGGTCATACTCTAAAGAACACTGTTCTATGACTTCATAACCTTTTAATAAGTTGACATCATGAAGTCTGTCCTGTATAAACTTGGAGAAAGCAGGGAATCCATCAAAATGGCCAGGAACAACCTTCATTTTCTTAAAATTTGTTTTAGGACCGAAATTTTGCTTGCGGCGGCCGCTCTGAGACGTGTCCCAGGGCATTTCGTCAATGTTTTTCATAAACTTTTCCTCTTCATCATCTGATAGAAAATCAAGTTGGATGTATATTCCAGGAAAGTCGATAGATTCTCCTTCATGGTGAGGGTGCTCCTTATACAAATCCATGTCCCAGCCCTTCCAGGCTTTGTTGCAAAGTGGACAATAAACATAACCTTTGTTTTTGTCGAAATCCAACTGCAGCTTCAGTTTATCAGCTCCATATTCAGTTTCACAAATAAGGCATGTTCTGCACCCTTTACAACCGCACGGACGGGGCTTTGTCATTATTATTTTATTCACTTTCTGAAATAATTCAATAAAAATTCACCTTTTGAGGTTATACTAATCTAATGTAATGTCACTTTGACAAGTACTTTTTTCAATTCAACATCCTTGTCGGGACAGGCAGAAGCATCAAAACCCATGCAGCCTTACAAGGACTCGATTCAATCGAAACTGCAAAAGTTTAAACAAGTTTAGTGGGTCTTGGACTGTACTGAACTTCGAGCAACGACGGCCTTCCGTCCCGGAAGGGAGTAGGCATACAAAGTATTTCCCCTCTGTCAAAGTACAATCCCAAATGGGCATTGGCGTTTATAAAAACCAGTTCCGTTCAGATTTTTTGCTAGACCAAGTCCAGTCGTGCAAGTGAACACATGTAAACGCCGCAATATTAAAAATGCAGAATTGCTTAGTTTTTTGCTGTAAAAAGAGGTCTGGAACATCAAGTTTACAAAAAGATGGTGTTACATTTCACATGTAGGTAAATTCTTAACATATTATTGCTATTTAATACATTTAAACACTGAATTCGCATATTTTATTTGTAAATAGTTGTTGGATTTGTTCAGCAACATCTGGTCCGCTCGCCCGCAAATTACAGATCGGTCGCACGATAAATCCGACTTCTCGCCGATAGCAACAATAGTGATGTTACCGTTTCATGTCATAATGTTTGTCGATAAATTTGGGAGGCGAGTATTATTAATCACATGTATTTGACAAATAATTGTTATCATGGTTTTATATGAACTATGTCGAACCTGGATAAGCGAGAATTCAAGGGACCCGAATATTATTCTCGCTCATAGAGGTTTTATACTAAACCAGTTTGTCACTTATGCAGGTTTGGGAGTAGTATCCCATCTCTCATATACAGAGGGAATGAAAGTCGAGAAACATAATAAAAAGTGTTCACATTATGTCATTTATTTAAAGAAATCACTTACGTTTTCCCAGTTTAACAATATTCCATCTATGGAAATATTTTTATTAAGAGTTTGTTTAATCCATTCTATGAGACAGTTTTCAACTTCGAGAAATTCAACAACACTGCAGTTTTATAAAATCATTTTTTTAAATTATTTGTAAAAGGTAGATTCCGGCAAGTCAAAATCATTTAAACATGTTGTCGTGTTATCTAGGCTCCGAGTTATGTTAGGACAATGTTAGGACATTGCAGGCTGAACCACCTGATTGTCTGAAAGGGGATGGTTCCGTGTTTCGGAGGGCACGTTAAGCCATCGTTCCTGGTTGCTGTCTATGATTACTTTGACGGCGGTCGTAACACAACCATGTCAGAGGCCTACAAGTAGTAGTAAGCGGTTGAAAAACTCTCAACACCGGGGTTCATCAGGTCGTTGGACGACTTGGTGTCTCACACGAAAGAAGATTATCTAGACACAGGTAAATTAGTAATATTTACCTAAATACTATCGCGATAGACCCGGTCTAATACTTAAAATGAGTGGAAGATTATCTAGATACCAAATGTTAAGTAGCTTTTGGTTGGTGATTGCGTTTTGTAGGGCCATGGTTCTTATAAATACTAGAAGACCCCTAAAATGGCATGATTTGACTACTTAAAAGTTTATTGTTTTGTAACTTGCTTTAAATATAAATAAAAAAACAACACAATCGGCTTAGTACACTTTTGAAATTCATCGACAGTCAAGCATCGATATTGTCAAGCACTAACGTGACAGCTTTACCTATCTCTCCCCCCGCGACCCGCAAAAAACGACAGAACTATTTCTATGAAGTAAAATGGCCAAGGCTCCTCCCTTCCGGGTCGGAACGAGACGGAAGACCGTGTTGCTCGAAGGTACTGAAGGGCTTGGATGACGTCTGTCTGGCTGGTGTGATTTCGGGAAAACACATGAGGCTCCATATAAGTATATTACTCGTGTGTAGATCTTAGGTAAATGATTGGTCTTTCATCTAAAATGTAGATAAACTATTTTAGTGGTAGAGTAGAACAAAACAACATTCATAATTTTAGATCATTATTTATTTAGAATAAAATACGCCTTATTTGTTAACTTAGATTGTGTTACCAAATTACGAAAGATGTGATTGTTTCCCTATAATTATGACGGCTATTTACTCACAGAAAAGAATCACAATACAAAAACTTAATCTTGATTATACAGGTTGTCCAGCGGCAGAATTAGTGATACAAAATAATCTTGTTCTTTTAACCCACATAGGAATAAATAAACTGGGACATTGTAAATGTAATTGGTAATTGATTGGGAGTGTTTCATAAAATCTACAACTATCTACGTAGAAATGTGATAAAATGTAAAAGTTACAGTGACAAATTAACTATTTATGTATAATTTACTATATTTTTATTTATAATTCCTTTCTACTGGACTTTGAAACATAGAGGCTTTGAAAATGTATCTCGTTATAAGTAAAATGTGTTACTAAAAGAGTATAACCCGAAAGTTTCTCTGTTTGGTCAAAGTACTATTTCATAAAACAGGACTTCCCTTCCTTAATGATCTAACTTCGAAATACAAATTCATTGAAGTGGATTTCCCGTAAATAGGTAATTTTGATGGGAGGTTAATTACAAAACGATACTTGTGCTTCGTTGATTTTCATCATTAAGGTAATTAATTGATCTTCTTTCGGGTTGCTATACTTACTAGGTTACTCTTCAATATACAGCTTCCATGTATTCTGCCTAAAAAATGCTGTTAAAGTAAATTTACTCTACCTACTTTGTAAGGGCGTTATATAGAACGTGATTTGGTGACTTGAATGAACACTTATCATCGTGAATTTCTATTATGTGAACATAAATTATAATTCGTACATATAAAATTGAAATACATAATTTATGAAATGTGGCCTGCCACATTCAGGAAGTCCTCATGTTATCTAATTGATAATAAATTTATTTTTAAGTGCACTTTTTACTTACTAATTTATTTATAACGTAAACCATCTTGTTTCAATCTCAATACAAGTCCGGACAGTCAAACTAAGCTCAGATTAAACACTCAAGGCACTAATACGACATTTAATGCTTGCGGCATACTAATGCTGCAAATTTCAAAGTGTCTAACTGAGGCTCAGTTCGCCTGTACAAACATAGTTTTCAATCCACGTCATCATATGTTCAACATCAATCCATACATCCGTTTATAATCCTTCGGTTCTTCTTCACAGGCAAAAGTAGGTACCTACTTTACGTTGGAGATAAAAACTTTCGTAAGTTTTTTTCGCCGTAGGTACGTTCAAGCTACGTCAGCAAACTTTTATAATTTCATCGACATTATTAATCGAGTACATATAATTATTTTTTTCAATTTTAAATATTAATCCACAATTTAATTTTGTAATAATTTAAATTTTAAGTTTAACATAGCGTGCTATTAATATAACCCGCGAATGAACTTTATTTTTAAAAGATATGCTTTAGAATGGCAGTGATGAATTTATCAAAACTATTAGGTTATTTAATTTAATATTCCAATAAATAGATCCAATTTATGATTGCTGACATAATTTTCTCTTTTTTCATGCGTTAGGACAAATTACATTTCTCCGAACATAACTAGCATCAACA
Source organism: Tuta absoluta (assembly GCA_027580185.1). NCBI lineage: Eukaryota > Metazoa > Arthropoda > Insecta > Lepidoptera > Gelechiidae > Tuta > Tuta absoluta. The sequence continues at coordinate 4,010,886 of JAQAHW010000003.1, forward strand.
TTGTCGAGTGATACTCAAACGTCATTCGAGTAGCATTGAAGTGAATCTCTTTAAGGGCGGAGATCTCGTGTTCAATCGAGTTCCTCAAAGTCTAGAATTCGGAACGTGGAGTAGGGGGAGTAGGGCACGAGCGCTGGGGGTGCGGGGGGCGGCGACGGCGTGGGAGGGGCGACCACGACCGCGGGCGGTAACAACCCCGGCGCTTCGCGATGCTGCAATAACAAATGTAAAAAATGCTCAGATAGTTATATAACACCCTGTATACTTACTTTCACCCTAGTTGACACACAGAATACAGGTAAAACCTTGAAAGTACTACTATAGTAACAGAAATATAGCGGTTTACGTAGCGAGCTCTACAAATGGCACAAAACATTATTTAAAATAGTTCGGAATCGGCAGAATTTCCCCAAAGTATAATTCCATAACATAACAAACGCCAAGATAGCCGCAGAACGCTGAAAGGTTTACTTCTGCAACTCTCAGAACGGCTACTGCACACAAGCCTCCATGAAACTACGTTTTTAGACTAACTAGATTCATTGGCTACCTGTTATGTTTGCCAGGTAGTTAAATCACCTCGTAGGTACCGTTTCTTGTCTTTACCTATTCGTCCACCAGCTCCCACAACATGAGCGCGGCGTCCATTCCACCGGTGCTGATCAGACAGCGGTCGTTGAACAAGAATCGAGCGCTGTATATCGCCCCACTATAAACTTTCATCTCGTTGTACTCTGCTTTTGGACTCGCGCACGGATATCTGTTGACGAAGAAATGAAATAAAGGGTTAATATACCTAGAGCTTATTGTTTTCTTGTCGCGTGGGACAATGAGTGCATCCACGATCCCACGAACGTGGCCAGGGGGGTCTCACTCCACGGTTTAGGTATGTTCCGCCGGCGGGTCCCCTACGGGGACTAATCTCCGCGGGTTGTCACTTGTCGTCGCCAGACCGCCAGTGTGCCGCTAGCCGCCGCACTGTTCGCACGCACGTGCTGCTCGCGCGCACACTTACTTGATTTTTTTCTGTGTTTTAGTACGTTTATTCGTTAAAAAATCGATCGGGTCGTCGACTCGGTGTCCCACTCGATACAAAGAACAGTTAGACACAAGAATAATTAATTGTTTTTCTATATAAACAGTAGTCATTAATAATTTCGTTTAGGTTTATAAATATTTACAAATCTTACAATTCCTTTCGTAGATTAAGTGAACAAATAAGATATTATAGCAAAATCAGTAACAAAAAATCTTCGTCACGAATAACATGATGACAAGTTACAACCCTTGGAGTTCGCCGGCGGCTCAGTCATAAAACTGCGATGCGCAAGGGAGATTGAGCGTTCGCGCGCGTTCATAAGTTTCAATTTTGTTTGTGAGCGGTTGGGTACACCGAGCGTAGGTATTAATTTATACCTAAACATGTAATTTCTTAGGGAGTGATTCTTCTGTACGTTAGTACTATTATATATTCTGTGACGTGGCGTTAGACAGATGAAAGGTTAATCTAGCTCACTACTTTAGTTTACTTTCTTCTTTTTATGGGACACCTAAACCGACAAACAACGCGACGAAATATGGTGTCAGTTTGTAAACCACCTGGGTTTTTTGAGCTTCTAACATTGTTTAGTTATGAACAACATCTAAGCGCCTATAGACGGCATTTCGCGAGTTAACTTGCTCTTCAATGCACAAAAACAGTAAAGTGATGTAAAATACCTGAACAGTCGTAAATATCCATCCGTGTCACCACTGATCAGTAAATCGTGAGCAGCTGATCTACTGGATGTCGATATTAAAGTCGTCATCGGGTAGAAACGGTTGTTCCACATTCCTGAAATGTAATATAATATCAAAGAAATTTAGAAAAGTATAAAACTTCGAACATAAGTCTTGTCGGTAGGTATATATCCTAATAACAACATTGTTCTGGAGCCGAAATACAACAAATTATCATCTCATACTTTGCTCGTTTATTTTTTTCCGATATCAGAAGTTGGATAAAGTTCTCCTCTGATGATCATCTCATTAGATAGTGATTTCAATAACTACGGTTTTGAAGTACTTAGTTTTTCTTGTTTCTTACTTACCAGATACGAGGAAACCAACAGTAGAGTTGTAAGTTGACCATTTGACATCTTTCATGGCTATTGGACTCTTCTCCGGCGAGAGAGCCTTGATATCCCCTGAAAATAACAACAATACATTAATTTTTGTATCACACCACAATTTTGATTTCCGAAGCACGGAACCATTTTTCTTACGGCCGGTGGCGCAGTGGTAGAGCGACTGCCTGCGGCGTAAAGGTTCCGGGTTTGATTCCCGGTGCGACACTCACAAAGTTGATATTAGGTATCACTTTAAGCCCAGTCTGGTTAGGACATTGCAGGGTGAACCACCTGATTGCACGTAAGAAAGATGGTTCTGTGCTTCGGAGGGCACGTTAAGCCGTCGGTTCCGGTTGCTGTCTATGATTACTTAGACGGCGGTCGTTACTATGCCATGCCAGAGGCCTTCTAGCAGTAGAAGGCGGTTGAAAAAATCTTGACACCAGGGTTAATGTCATCATTTGTCGACTCGGTGTCCCACGCGAAAAGAAGAAGAAGAAAGAAAACGGACAGTCAGGTTATTGACATAAAGACAGAAAACACATATTGGAACGTTAGAACGAAATTATTTGTAACTTTTTTTATTTATTTTTATTGAAGGTAAGTTACAAACAAAAAACATATTAACGATTCCTCGCCAAACTGAAACAGTTTGTTGGCGAGACGCGCTTAATAACACTATTAGACAGCACCCACTGGCTATTCAAACAGCTTAATTTTTATGACTTAAGGGCGGGCCGTGAGAAAAATGGGTATTTTTGGATGTACGCAATTTCGTTGGTGAATACGATAAACACTTTATTTTTATGTATAATGATTTTTCATTATACTATCTAGATTTTTGTCGCAGGAAAACACGATTAAAGAAAGTTTGCGCGATAGATTTATTTTTCAAAGTTTAGTCTATTTTCACACTTTTTTGCGTTTTGTATAGCAATAGAACATAACACATTATTTTTTGCGAATACGGTACGTCTTGTAAATTACTAGTTTTTTGTCGTTCAGTTTTTTGATTACTTGTTTATGTGGCGAGAAATTTCCAAAACATTAAAAATTGGCTAACTATGGTGATTCCGCTCTGTTCTCACACACGGGATTTGCCATTAGTGGGAAAGGGACGTTTAAAAGTTCGAGGCAGGCCCTTAAGTACCTAACTAAGACTTACAGAATGCTAAGTCGTAATCAGCCGTGACGCTCTGCAAATAGCTTCCATCCAGACTCCAGTCAAGTTGCATGAGCGGTTGCGCGCCTCGAATCTTGTTCGATTTCTTGTAGGAGAACCCATCACGCGACACTCGGAATAAATAGATACTGCCGTTCTGGGAACCGATGGCGAGGATGTCCCCAGCTGAAACAAACAAAAAATCTGTTAACTTGAGTTCTTCTAATGTAACGGTCCTACCTTGGAGGGGGAAAGAAAACCAACTAATTAACTTTAACCTGTTTACTTATTTTATTTATTAAACAAGGTATAAATGTGTAGGGGCCGTACATTTGCTCGGTGAGCCGCCACTTTCGTGTGTACAGAATATTAGCCGACATACAAGAATTTACCACAAAATAAAAATCAATTTATGCAGATGAGGTACCAAAGTAAGAGCTCACAACTTACGCCTGACGTAAACAATGGTCTGACGTCATTTATTAAGTAAGATTTTCTACGAGTTGTTTGTCAATTAGAGATGGTCCAGATTTCATGGTTTTCATATTTTTCATGTTTTACATTTCAAATGAAAATTGTTTTCTTATACTCCTATATTCGCCAGCTGATTTCTTGTTTCCTTGGCGAAAGAATTTCCTTTCGAGTTGTTATATGTAGCAACGCGGATTGTAAAGAAATATGAAGCGCGCCGCACACAGACTTTGCTGACTTCGCTGGATGCATCTACTGCTGACGAGGCGACAACGACAACGCTGCCTGCACAATGTAAACACGATACGTCATACTCGTCATAGAAGATTACCCAATAAGAAGTCAAAGCCTAAAACGCGGTTACGAAGTTTGTCGAAGACTTAGCATACCTAAATACAAAATCCACGTCCTACCAGTTGGGCCGTGGTCGCTAGGTGAGTATTATGTTCCTTGGCCGTGGAGTACTATTAATTATACTGTGGCCGTGGTCCCCGAGGTTAACACCTCGCTCGGCGGGAATTCCCCTTTTCCATCATGCAGCATTGAGCCTACTGGCTACAACCCATCAATCTTCCTTACATAATACCCTTTTTGTAACGTGTTGTAATTACCGCGTCTTGGCTTCATGATAGACAAATGCCCTTTATGTGGACTGCAAATACTACAAAACAAAACCACGGCTTTGAATGGAATGAAAAAAACGCGACTGCTTTCTGAGATTAACCCTAGCCTATAACCAACCTATGACACTCAAATTAATTTAAGGATTCTTCCGATACAATTCCCATTCGAACCTGTTCAGTAATTAACGCGTTTCAGTCCTTTAACGAATCGCACATATATACATACATACATGAACTCTAAAAACATTACACTCCTTTTTTGGTTGGGCAGTCGTGTAAAAAGGATATAGGCTGTAGCCAGTTGTCGACACCTCCACCCCAGTGCAGGCTTTCAATCAGCATCGGCAGCTGGCTGGGGTTCCTCAGTTAATATTTAGTACCTGAGTTATACATACAGAGTGTAAGGGACGGTGTACCTAAAACTTTGCAGGCATGATTAGACCATGAAACTGAACAACTTTTACTAAGGAGCCTATGTTGGGCAACAAACTTTTTTTTTCGAGTTTTCATAGAAAGTCAGTCAACTGATTGGGAATTTTGTATGGGAGGTACTTACGTATTGGCGGTCAGGGAAAGGCTTTTTAAAAAGACAATTATATTTAAGAAGTAGATGTTTACTGTAGAAAAGCTGTTACAAGACTGATTAATGCGAATTACCAAAATAATAATTAGAATATAATAAAATGCTTAATTGCAATAATAGACTACGCGTGTAACCGTGCGTAGACACTAGTCAGCAGTTTACCAGGCCTTGCGCCTTGGTAACTCCTCCCTCCTTAAGATAGAAGCGCGTCCCGCAGCTTCCAAGGCTCCCGGGGGGGGTGCGTGTTCCCAAATCGGGCGATGTTGCTTCTGTTATCTTACGCCTTTTCCTGTTGTGACAGCGGATGACTTTCCAAGTGAGTACCATGATAAGGAAGATGTATATCAGAAGAGTAGGCCAACTAGGTGTTGAAGCGATTGGCGTCCAGTTGTCTAATTCCGGATCGATTCTTGTATCCGCTAGGTTGTTCACAAGTTGTTGCAGGTCATCTAAGGCGATGTCTTCTAGTTGTACTTTGTAGTTGATCTTCACAGGAGGTGGAATCTCCTCAGCAGGGGGTAACGGTATGACTTCGTGCAGGACTACGGTTTTGATGTGTGATTTCAGAGTGTTGTTCATTAGCTGTATTTGGCATTGCTCTGGAATTGAAACTATGTAAGTTCCCGATAACCGTTTATAGCTTGTTTCTGTACCACAGAAGGATCTCAGTAGTTCATCTCGTGCTGTCACAATCAACCAACTGGATGGAGTAAGTTTCTGGATTTTTCCATTATTGAAGTTCATTTTAGCATAGGTACAGTTAGGTTGTTCGTGGTTTATAATGGAAATTACACAATCTTTGCTTCCTTTTATGGTGCTTGTATCAAGATGTTTGCAAAGTTTTAAGGAATCGGTGATCTCCCGGCAGGTGTCCTTCAAATAGGTGTACCCCTCACTTCCAAGTGCAAGGAATTTGGACTCAGGAATTACGGTAAGATTTAAGGGATTTGGAATGGAGTAAATATGAATAAGATCATATGTCATAGAGGCGACAGAAGGGATTTCAAGTACAAATGAGAGTGTGTGTTTTGTACTATAAGCTTTTACCTCTATAGACCTTTCAATTTCGTGTATATTGGCAATATTAATATCACTTACGGAAATAAAAGAATAATTATGCTGCATTTGCGTTAGTTCAAAAACTAAGTTTTGGGGTTTAATTATACTGGGATGCATTATACCTAACTGAGCAAAAGTAACTGCATCTTCTAATAACATAAGAGTATCTAAAATGATTTGTAAACTAAAATCTAATTGAATATATATGTCTAAGAAATGTAGTTGCAAAGAAAGAGCTCCAAAACTAGCAGTGGTATTAGACAACATAGTTCCTAGTTTCTTTTGATTGTCGGAAATAGTTTTTAGGTTTTTATTAAAGTCAGATAATGATTTTTCTGCCAAAATTACTGTATTTTTCTGTTTGACTTTTACGTCAACTAACCTATTTTTAACAGCTAAAAGTTCATTTTCTATTCTAACCGCATCTTCATTATCCATATTGCCTGTCAGAGCTTTAACCACAGATCCTAAACCATTTATAAGACCACGCTTTACTCTCTTGTGAGGTAAGAAAAATGCTAATTTATCATCAATCACACTAAATGTATGCGCTATTTGTTCTCTGTATGTGCTATGCTGAGTTTCAGGTGTCGTTTGTGTTTCATAAGTTTTAGTTCTAATAAACATTTCTAGTAGTTTTAGGGAAGCAATATGTATATCCGAAACATTATACACACAGACAAGACTAAATGTATCCATTTGTTGAAGTATTTTTCCTTGTTTGAGTAACAATAACCCTGCAGAAGAATCTATTTGTGTGATATCTATTGCTATTATTGGACAGATGAGGAGGAATCCTGCGCAGATTGACCTGGAACAAGATGAGGTCGTCTAAGTAGTTTAAAATGAACCCGAATCGACTTGGCATTAGGATGACTTCCTATAATTTCGGCTACATTATTGGGATGGAGATGTATAATTTTGTACGGACCTTTAAATACCGGCTTCGTCTTGTCGTTTCTAGCAGTCTTCGCCACCTGTTTAAAAACTGTTTCACCTACCTTAAACTGGATTGCTTCAGCTGCCTGATTACGCTTTGCGATTATATGCTCCTTGTTTGATGACATGTTAGCCGCTACACATTCCTGTACAGCTGTAGCGTTATTACGGTGCTTTAAGACATAGTCCTGATAAAACTCGCGGGGATAATAAATTTCGAGAGGGTTTCTGGAGTCACTATGACCAAACAATAGTTCACGTGGGGTAAAACCAGTGGCTGAATGAATAGTGTTGTTATAGGCTATCAAAGAATATTTCATTAGAGTTTGAATGGTGTCTTCCCTATTCGTAAGTCTCTGTAGGCGTATCAGCTCTGCTAATGTAGAATGAAATCGCTCGACAGGGGAATTAGAGTTTGGATTATATGGAGTAGTGAAATGAATGTGGATATTGTGAGAAGCACAAATCTCTTTGATGACTTCGTTTTCAAACTTAGCATCAGAGTCCGTCGTTATTCTATGTGGTAAGCCTAATATAGAAAAAACTTGCAGGAGGGCATCTGCTATGTGTACGCTATTAGACGCACTTAAAGGAATGGCTTGAGCAAATTTTGAAAAGTTGTCAATTATAGTCAAAAAGGTAGCACCTCCAGTTGAGTATAAATCCATGAATAAATGCTCCATGGGTTTAGTAGGAGTCTCAGTTAAGGCGAGGGGTGGTCTTAAAGGATTTCTTTCATACTTTCCTTTCAAACACATTTCACAACGATTCACATATACTTGTACAGTTAACAACATATTAGGCCAATGGTAATGTTTTTGAATTTGTTTATATGTTTCTTGGATACCTCTATGAACACGCTTGCCTTCGTGATACTTTTTGATAATATCTGTTTGTTCTGATTTGTTTTCTACTAAAGTAACGCGTGAAGAGCATCTGTATAATTTAGGACCTCTGTCATTGAACACAGTAGTGTACACCCTTGCGAAAACTTTATAAAGTTCTTCGTCATAGAAGTAGCAATGAAATGTACGATCGGCTATAGTATGCTCCTTCAGAAAACGTATTGTTTCAGCCTCTGTATTATTAATTGGAATAAATACGTCTTTAATAGTAATACGTGAGTTGGTGGATCTGTCGTCAACTCTGTATGCGGAACCTGGAGTAGATCTTATGTAGAACTGTTTTAGTTGTCTGTCAATTGCGTCAGGGATTATAGGGATTCCATGGTTTTCATTATCTGCTTGGGTATGATTTGTAGAAATGAATTGATCCTGTTCATCTACAATTGAACTAACTGTTTCGGACTCAGCTGTTGCAGGCAGAACGTTGGGATCTAAAGGTAAGTTTCTGTCAGCTCTGTTCACATTGATTCCAGATTCACCGTCAACCGACATTGGTTCAGGCTCGTTATTACCGGCGTCTTCTACTTCTCTACGAGCATTTTCGAAAATGCGATCAATAATATGGTCATCTTCGTTGTCATCAAAATTAACGACAAGGGACTCAATACTGTTATGAAAAATTTTTACACGAGATAAAGCGTCAGCATTTGTGTTTATATTGCCTTTTTTGTATATAACAGTATAATCGTATTCTGCTAAGCGTAGTCGCCAGCGAGTTAATTTAGAATCGGGATCTTTTAATGACATGAGCCAAGTAAGAGGGCGGTGATCAGTATATATTATGAATTTGCGACCATATAAATATGGTCGGAAATACTTGACGGCCCAGATTATGGCTAGCAGTTCTTTTTCAATTGTAGAGTACCTAGATTCAGTATCAGAGAGAGTTCGGGAGGCAAATGCTACCGGTTTATCAGAACCAACCATGCCTTGTGACAACACTGCGCCGAGAGCAACATCTGATGCATCCGTGGTTAGGATGAAAGCTTTACTGAAGTCAGGGTACTGGAGAATTGGACTATTTGTCAAAATCTGTTTACATTTTTCAACGGCATCGATAAATTCTGGAGAATGAGTAACACGCTTTCCCTTTTTTAGGCATTGCGTTAAGGGCTTTGTTAGTTTTGCATAGTCTTGGATAAACTTCCTGTAATATCCAGTCAAGCCCAAGAAAGCTTTAACTTCTTTATGGCTGGAAGGTAGTGGATAATTCAGGACAGCTTTAATTTTGTCAGTGTTAGGTTTTATACCATCAGCTGTTAGTTCGTGGCCAAGAAACTTAACTTGTTTTTGAAGAAAATCCGATTTATCTAGTTGAATTTTGAGATTATGAGTTTTAAACCTTTCAAAAACCTCTTTTATTTTCTCTAGATGCTGTTGAAGAGATGTTGAGACGATGATGACATCGTCAAGGTAAGTAAAGACATTGTCAATGCCTCGTAAGATGTGGTCCATCAGGCGTTGAAAAGTGCTTGGAGCATTTTTCAAGCCAAAAGGCATTCTGAGGAACTCATAATGCCCTCTTTCAGTAGAGAAAGCTGTCTTCTCAATATCGTCAGGATGCATTTCCACCTGATGATATCCAGACGCGAGGTCAAGGGTTGTAAAATATTGGGCACGCCCTACCCTATCTAAGATGTCGTAGATGTTTGGTAGGGGATACTTGTCCTCTACAATTCTGTCATTAAGGCGCCGGTAGTCAATTACCAGGCGCCACTTGACCTTTCCAGATGCATCGGCCTTTTTTGGGACTATATGCACAGGACATGACCAAGGAGAAACGCTTTCACGAATAATACCCTGTTTAAGAAGGTTGTCTACCTGGTTTTTAATCTCTGCACGTTGCTGTGGTGCTTGCCTATAACTGCGCACAAATATTGGTGTGTTATCGCTTAGACGTAACTCGTGCTTAACAGCGTGCGTAAAAGTCAAGGGTATGTTTTCAGAATAGAACAATTCTCTGTAATTGTAGCAGAGCTTAATAAGCTCTCGCTTTTCTTCTTCATTAAGATGGTCAGAGCGAATTTTCTTTAAATTATCACAAAGTTCTCTGTCAAGGTCCTCGTCAATTTCTAAAGTATTTAAAGCGATGGCATCGGGGGTAACATTATAATTTTCTAAGTTAATAGGCTCTGTGTTCAAAATTAATGCCTTTTTTTCAGATAGGTTATTTACAGTCGTATAAAATAAACCATTTTTAACGGTCACAATGGCCGCTGGGGTACGACACTTGAAGACCATACGTGTTCTTCATGTAAGTATTGTCCATCCATATAGTTTGTTTTGACTGAAATTACCTTTTCACTGCGAGGTTCAATGTGAATTTGACGAGTGGGATGGTCAAAATTAATTGGTATTTCGGCTGAAGATGTTCGCAAAACTTTGTTTTTTAGGTCAATATTACTTGACATTTTTTTTAGTAAGTCTAACCCTATGAGGCCTTTGTATTTGGGGTCGAAATCAAAGAGCAGAAATTTTTGTGTTATATTGCTGTTAAATATACTCGGTAAAGGTAAGTTAGCAACAAAGTTATGAACAGATCGGGCGTGTGCGGTTTTTACTTCAAAGGGGTCATGAGTGACATGTTTTTCTAGGGAAGAGCCATACACAGCAGATGGAGATAGCATTGAGCAAGAGGCACCAGTATCTATTAAAAACTTACCTTGAAATTCTGGAATCTCTATATATGGTAAGTGGTCTTTATGATGGTTATTCAGCTTGACTATGGGGAGTCTTTCTCTCCTTGGGCTCCTGAAAAATTCTGTTGGTAATCTACACCCGTTTCCTAAACTTTCTAAAGCCGTTCCTTCCATTTGAAAGAGGCTCAATAACTTTTCTACATTTGTAATATACATATTTAATAGTTTCGGATTGCCGTCGTATCTCGGCATTAAGTCCGATAGCAACTTGAAATCTGATTCCGCCATTATTACGAAACGAACACCGCGTGCCTAAACCTTTGAAATTACACAAAAGAATAAGTCTATAGCGATTTATAGCCTATAGACAGACACACGTGACGTGACTATATGGTCTAAAAATAGATAGCTTTTAGTAACGATAAGGAAATAGAGCACAGGAACTTGGAAAGTAAGAAGGTACTCACCAGTTAAACCTCTGCATCGCCTTATCGGGTCTTGTACAGCAACAGCAACAGGAGATCCGATTTCAGGACTCAAACAGCGACCGCCAGGATTGGTTCTTCTCACGGAAAGCAGGACTGCCTTTACGCCCGATGCGATAGAGATATATATCACACGCTCCAACGAAAAGATAATCTTGATGTGCACGGGCTCCGTGAAACTGCCGACTGCGCCACTTATGTATTGGCGGTCAGGGAAAGGCTTTTTAAAAAGACAATTATATTTAAGAAGTAGATGTTTACTGTAGAAAAGCTGTTACAAGACTGATTAATGCGAATTACCAAAATAATAATTAGAATATAATAAAATGCTTAATTGCAATAATAGACTACGCGTGTAACCGGGCGTAGACACTAGTCAGCAGTTTACCAGGCCTTGCGCCTTGGTAACTAGGTCGAAAAAATTTTTTCGTTTACCACACAGCTTCCATAGAAAAAGTTGTTCAGTTTCATGGTCTGATCATGCCTGCAAAGTTTTCGGTACACCGTCCCTTACACCCCGTATATCACGCCTATAATCCCATGCAGGGGTAGGCAGAGCGTAAACAACCGCAAAAATCAGACATTTACGCCACGTCAGACATATATCTTTGAGGGTCATTCGGAAAATTGTGTATCGCTATAGTGACAGGTTGTCAGCCCATCGCCTAAAATTACAATACACACCCTCGAGTCCCTTAGTCGCCTCTTACGACTCCCACGGGAAAGAAATGGGGTGATGGTATTCTAATGGTACCTGAGTTATACTGCAAGCAATTGAGCGGGGAGCCGCACACTCGGATGGTGGCCACGTGAGCCCCGGCCTCCGCGTTGAGCACCACCAGGTGCCCCTCAGTGCTGCCGGCAGCCAGCGCGCCGCCGCCCGGGTGCCAGGCGAGGGACACGCATTCGTAGCCACACTGAAGGAAACAAAACCAGCTATTTATTAAACAACAATAACCCGACAATGTGTAGGTTTACGCGAATTACTTGTTAATTAATTCAATTTGTCATATTTCAATTTGATTGGAGTGAAAGGGGACAGGGATTAATTTTGATTTGAGCTTTGCCACTAAAGTACCGCTGTTCCAATAAGTCGTATTTGACAGCTGTCAGATGCGTGATAATGAAAATACTATGGCAGAGAGTCCTTTCCATTTGCCTTTATTGACATCTCTTTTAGTATGGAGATGACAGCTGTCAAATACGACTTATTGGAACGGCGGTACTTTAGGGATAGTTTTCATTTGAATAATGTCATACGTATATTCTTTAAATTAAGTCTAATGTTAAAAAATACGATAATATTACAAAAAATAAGACGCGCTTTTTGACAGCGTTAAAATTATTTTTCCATAGGATATTGCCAAACAGCATAAACCATATCTAACTTTATTTGTAACTAGATTTCCGCCCAGCGGTTTCACCCACTGCTAGTCATTTTCCCGTGGTAATAGTTGTTTTCATACGATAAAAGTGCCCTATATGTTGTTTCAGGTTATACTCTACCTGTGTTCCAAATTTCTTCCAAATAAGTCAAGCCGTTTGAGCGTGAATAGGTAACAAACATACATACACAAACTCTCAAATTTACAATATTAGTACGGATAACACTGGTATAGTCTAAATGTTAACAAACCTGAGTGGCGAATATAAGTTTGTGTCCTTTCCATAGCGAGATATTCTTGTCGTGTCCGGCCGTAGCGAACATTTCATCGTCAGGGTGCACCGCCAGACCTATCAGCTGTTTGTGGTGGCCGAATAGTATCTGGAAAATTTATAACTCATTAATCATGTGCAACTTGCTTTTTAATTTATTCGGGTGGTTATGGGTTAAGATTCATGGGATCATAAATACTTAAAAAAAAACGGTGAAAAGAGAACTAAACATACATTCATATAAGCCTTTATCCCTTGCGGGGTAGGCAGATCGTTAACAGCCGTAAAATACGGCCCTCGGATACGGCCGCTATTGCCACGTCTGACAAATATTTGCGAGCCGTTTCAGAAAAATCGTGTATCACTATAGTGACAGGATGTCAGCATGTCACCTAAATTTTAAAACACATGACTCAGTCGGCCCTAACGACACCCTCGGAAAAAAAATGGGGTGATGCTAATCTAAGCCGGCATCACATGTATGGCAAATAAAAATGGGTCATTTAAAACTGACATTTGCTTGAATATGTGTATATTAAGGCGCCGCCGCCAATACTTACTTTGTGTAAGTAGTGTGTCTGCATGTGTAGTGTAATGTATTTTTTAAAGAACATACTTCATATAAGTTTCTCTGATTCCTGTCTCTTTTATTTTATTCAAAATTTCACGATGAATTGAATCCTACGATATAGAAATTCAATTTCAAAAGATATACCTGGTTGAATCGTCTCTGCAAGGAACCCTCCATGATATTATTCCGTGTAGTACCGACGTACAAGTTTCCGTCATTCCTTCCGGGCCTCTGAGGGTATATGCTGCGTACGCCACCCGCTGATTCTGGCAACTGTTCATATAAAATAATATTTTTAAGAAAATAAAATAACAAATATCCTGGACAGTTCACAGAGCGCCATCTAGCCCTAAACTAAGCATTATGGGAACTAAATAGCTAACATTAATACTTATGTAGCGACCTCTAGGAGCTACGACAAGAAGCTCACTCAAAGTGGTTCACGAGCAAGCAAGACGCAACAGAAGTTCCAACATAGCTGCAAGATGGCGCCACGTGACAGATGTGCAGAGAAACAAAGAGCCTGAAACACGGTATCGAAGTGTTTCACCGCGTAACGCATATATACAACTTCCAATTCAATCCAGGTGGACCAGTCGGTCCCCTGGCCACAACACCCGGCCAGGCAGGGTAGCTACCCTTTTCCCGACACCACCTGGAACCCTCCATTCTGCCTATTGGCATCACTCCTGTCACCCGCCATATTGGTGACCCCTACCTTGGACTTCGCAGCCTTCAACCACGCATCAACCACTACAGCATGCAGCCAACTACTACGTCATCAGCACCCACCGCAGTCACAGCACGGCAGCTTCACTGGTCTTCCATCATCGTCTCGACTCACCGTAGACGTCCCGACTCACCGTGGACATTGGAACCAGCACTGCTTCGCCACGCCTGACTGCATTATCACGCTACATGACGTCATCAGCCCCACTTCGCTCGCTGCCAGTATCGACCTCCGGTCTTGAGGGGGAGTACTGTAGCGACCTCTAGGAGCTACGACAAGAAGCTCACTCAAAGTGGTTCACGAGCAAGCAAGACGCAACAGAAGTTCCAACATAGCTGCAAGATGGCGCCACGTGACAGATGTGCAGAGAAACAAAGAGCCTGAAACACGGTATCGAAGTGTTTCACCGCGTAACGCATATATATAACTTCCAATTCAATCCAGGTGGACCAGTCGGTCCCCTGGCCACAACACCCGGCCAGGCAGGGTAGCTACCCTTTTCCCGACACCACCTGGAACCCTCCATTCTGCCTATTGGCATCACTCCTGTCACCCGCCATACTTACATACTAATTTGAGTACATAAATACGTATTATACAAAGAAAACACCCAGAATGAACACAAATATATATCTGAAAATTGACTAAACAAATATTTGTGTCTTGTGGGGATCGCACCTTCGACTCTCGGCTTAGCAGGTAGGAGTACTATCCGCTACGCCATCAGGCCAGTAAATAAAAGACACAGATTGATTTGCATCAGTATTCACAAGCTGAAAATGCTCGTCACGATAAACAACTTTTTCTAAGGCGCTATTTTCAAAACAATCTGCATTATATATACCTGGGATTTCGGAATTCGTATATCTGACATTCTAACTAAATACCTACTTGTCACGCTGCGTGTCTTTTGCTAAGGCACTATCATATCGTATCATCAATTTATTTGGCATTGTTCTTGATCTTTATGGAATCTAGATTTAAGAATTTTGATATTAGCAATGTATTAAAAATATACAAACCTTGGTTTCAGTTATTCTCTTATAGTTTTGCAAAGAATCCCACGCTGCGATTTTCCGGTCCTTTTCTCCTCCTGATATTAAAGTTCCTTCTGATAGCATCACTAGAGAGCTGATCCCCTTGATATGAGCCTAGAAATAAAAAGCTTATAAAAAGAATAGCCCGTGAAATATTATATCTATTTATTTGGTTACAATGGCATCATAATATATCATACCTACAAGTTTCGGAAAAAACGACTAAGACATAAACAAGTGAGAAAAAATTGCTTTGAATACAACATCATGCATTACTTTTTCCGGCTCTCCTAAGCCCAGTGATGCAAATATTGAAAATTTGTCCCATCCAAATTATAGAAGAAATTATAGAGTGTTACGTTCGTCCAGCAGTGAACCTTTGTGGCTGTTGAAATAATATGAAGATTCCCAAATTCTCAAATATTTACTCGCTTTTCATGTTGTACATAGATTGTAGGTTACATTATTCTGGACACAAAAATCAACCCTGCAACTAGTAGGTATGATAAAACGCTTAATATTATTAAAGATTTGTACCTCAAATTCCATCCGGACGAAGTAGGCGCCATCACTATCCACACTGTAGATGGTGATGAACCCGTCGCTATCAGCTGTTACCACGTCACCGTCCTGCTCAAACTGCAGCGCCGTCACGTGCGTCCGGGATGGCTAGAATAAATTGAAAAATTACAGCTCCATCCACCAAATAGGTTTATCAGAAAAGGCTGCTTAGCGGTATATGTGTCATCTACCATTAAAGCATTGAATTTAAACCGCTTAGTGTAAACTCTATTAAAGTTAGGTAAGTAAGTTCATTTGGAATGACAGATCTAAGGACACCACAAGATCCATCCGCTATCCTTCTCTAGCTATCTCGCCACTGCCGCGCTTCCAATTATATAAGGGCAGCTTCAAGTATGCTAAATCTTGGAACGCTCTGCCACCATTAATAAGGAAGCAGCAGGCATTTAATGGGTTTAAAAGAACTTGTGGAGTTGAGAGTGGCTGCTCAAAACCCAGAAAGAATCGTGTAACTGGAGCATCGTGGTGGAAAATAAATAAAAAATGGTTTTTAATATGTTTGCAATGTGCACTTGTACCTATTGTTTTGACTGTACATAGTTATATTAATTTGTGTTTGTGCGTTGATATTGTCTGCTGTGTCGTACGTATCTAACGAAGGAGACTGAAAAACAGCAGTATTGCTGAGGCTCTTTCCTTTTTGCTCATTTAAATGTAACACTATGTATTAATTGTAATGAGTAAATAAACGTCTTATTATTATTACTAAAAACGGCAGCAAAGCTCACACAACATTATTTTAATTAAATCGAGTTTGGGATACATACCGGTTTGATGATATCGGTCCTCTCGAAGAAGCCGTCCTTCCTGCGGTTCCAGAAGGCGAGGTGGCCCTTGCCGTGCGTGATCAGCAGATTGTCATCCAGCGGGTGAAATGCTGCGCCTGTCAGTTCTTCTTGTAGCGTCTGAAAAGTGCGGCTGTCTAATAACAACGTTCTGGGTAACTTATAAATCATAAAAATAAATAAAATAAACATAAAAATTCTTTGTTGCAGACTTTTACATCCATAGTTCAAAATTTAAATTAAAATTAAAAAAATTAAAAGAAAGAAAAAATGATAGAACATGACTGAAGTTTAAGAATTCATGACTGAACCTTAGTTTCTTCTTTTGTTATTTCTATAGGTCTTCAACAAGTATGTTCTTGTTTTTTTAGGGGGCTGAAAAATCTTTCTTTTATTGGGGCTTTTTAAGATCAAGTGGGGTATCATATGAAATAGCTTGATGTGCATGTTACGAAACCCTCGGTGGGCGAGTCCGACTTACACTTGGCCGGTTTTTTTATTTATTAATTTTATAGCTTTTACCTCAACGAAGTAAATACAATGTTTTTTCAAAACCTGATATAAAATAATAAGTTTTGAGATGGAGTAATTTACTTAAAAAATGCTGCTTCATTGTCAGAGTTCCGAAACCGAATATCCTCGTCTAGGTATTGTAGAGGTATTATAAATAAAATAAATAAATATGGCCAAGGTCATCCAGCATCAAGCTTAACTTGTACTATGAGAACTGACTCTCGTACTCGTATACTATTTTTGTAAATAAATACATATTATACGTAGAAAACACCCAGACTAAACACAAATACTCCAAAATAGACTGAACAAATATTTGTGTCTTGTGGTGTTCGAACCCACGACCTTCGGCGTAGCAGGCAGGGGTACTATCCTCTACGCCATCGGGCAAGTCAATAAAATAGTTTTTGCAGTCAGCGGCTCAACGAACCATAACTCAAGTTTTGCTGACATCTAGCAACCATGAAAAAGAACTTATAGCTTACCTAGGTTCGCGTGACCAATATAACTCTTGACAAATACCTATGAAGATTAATTCCATGAAGGTGGAAAGAAATCGGAGAAATGCAATCGAGCAATTAACCGAGCTGCTATTTATTGCAATTGCGGTAGCCATTATAAACGTAATGAGTACTTTCAGAGTAAAAATATTTAAGCTATGTTTAAAAAAATATACAGGGACAGTGTGGAAAGTGAGTGTACAAACTTTCAGGTCGTGTTGTAGACGTAAATTTGAACAACTTTTTTTAGATGTTTTCGAAATATAACTGAATTGAACTAAGAATAGTTATTCAGTGTCACGTCTAGAATACGGCCAGAAAGTTTGTACAGTAATTTCACCCTTATTTTACTGTGCAGAATAATTATTATATAATCTACATCCAAAAAATTACTGACAATAAATTTTAACACTAAGTTTCTTTCATTTTGGTTTATAAAAGACCCATGGATCACAAATCAAAAGATAATGATTTTGCTACGAATTTACTACGACGACGTAGCACTATCGTATTTAGTCGTAGCCAATGTGGTAGAGCGGGTTAAATAGGCCGTAGACTACGATAACACAGATTGCATATCAAAATTACAACGCTCAGAAATCTATATGTAAAAATGCATTCTATACTGTTTGCTACGAATTTATTACGACGTAGTACTGTCGTAGCTAATATGGTAAAGTTGGGTAAATACTGCCTGTATTTAATTTACTGTAGAAAATGAACTACGAATAACATGGCTTGGGAATCAAAACGGCATTCTTCTAAATTACAGTCAAAATAAAGTCTCATACTCTTTGCTACGGATTTAGTACGGCGTAGAATAGTAGTAACAAATGTGACAGAGTTTCTACGTAATACAGAAAAATTTTAAAAGGTTTCATATGTGTGCTTTTCACAATACCTAATTAACTGTAAGTACAATTTGATTTTAGATATGGTTCTGCTACAATCATAACTACGAGCAAATATAAATCAGCAAATTAAATCGGAGAAATGCCTAACAAGTCACATCATACAACGATCCATCATCTCAACGTACAAGGTTAAATTACTTTACAGGTACATAACCTCATTACGACTAACTAGCTTTCGACTAGCTTTTCGATTTAAAAAATCTGGTTCATTCAGGCATAAACACTTAAGGTTTATGTAGCGTTATACTTGGTCATATCATGATTTGTAATCTTAATGGGTTCGCCAACCTTGGGGCCCTACAAGGCCATAAGAATATCGTCACCTGAAGCGAGCCTTGATCAAAGGTACAGCCAAAAGAAAGTCAAGATTACACATATCACGCCTCTACCCCTGCGGGGTAGGCAAAGCGTTAACGTCCGCAAGAATACGCTATCGCCACGACTAACAAATATTCAAGGGCCGTTTCAGAAAAATCGTATATCACTACAAAGATTACCAGTATAATTTCTACGTCACAGACTAAATCAATATCTATACTTATAATAGATCTATATATATAAGGTGTAAAAAAAAGTTGTTCAGTTTCACGTACTGGTTCACCCCTTAAAATATTCTCAGCTATTTTTTTTACACCATATATATATATTGTATCCAAGTTGTCATTAACATTTTCAATTTTTATAATAAATCAATAAAAATATTTGATATAATTTTAGTTATACTACGAAAGATACGAAATAAAAATATTTGATATAATTTTAGTTATATTTCTTTAGAAATAAGCAGTACCTGTTGTACCATTTTTCCATATGTTCTATGTTTTTGTATTTTCTTGTGTACAATAAATTGTTAAAAAAAAAAAAAAAAAAAAAAGAGTAAATAGAAAAGTAATACTTGACACACGCGTCCGTTACGCACCTTAAACCCATCGTAGCCATATTTGTATGAGAATAAGATTGGAATTCGCAATTTCCTTTCGTCTGACAGACGCATGCGTTAAGTTGCGTTAAAAAACGTTACGACGGACGACAAGTGAGTGAACCGCCAAAGGCTTCACAATAAAAAAAAATGAAATCAAGTTTAAGATTTAAATATTAATTAAGTTTATTAGGATTAGGAAGTTTAGGACGTTAGTCTTCGACTGTACGATTAAATTTACTGTGAAATTGCTTCAAAAACACAGGATTCTATCGAGTTATGACGGTTTAAGACTCACAGCAACTTTTCCTAGCAGGTGTCCCCATTGCCACTGCCAAACAGATAGGATGCTCTCACGGCCGGCGTCCACTGCTAACACATAGCTGCCTCCATTCTGGAAACACAAATTTAGGAACAATTTTAGAGCAACGAAAACAAACAGACGAACGATTTTAGAGCAACAAAAACAAATCAAACACAAATACACGAACGATTTTAGAGTAAGAAAACAAATCAAATCTGGTTTCCAAATAAATATCCTGGGCCGCGTTCATGCTGTTTCTCCTAGTCGGTATTTTCTCCGATGACAGATCATAAAACCGCGTTTTAGCACGCCAGTCAGGAGAAATTTTCTACCATGCGCTCCAAAACGCGGTTTTACGAACTGTCAAAGTATAAAAGAGCGACGAAAGAGCTACGAAATATGGTGCATTGAACGCGCCCCTGGATAATTCACACAGCACCATCTAGCTCTGAAGTAAATGCTTTTTTCATGTCTGTATAATCCAATTCATGAGAGGCAAATTCTGCCACACACTCTGCAGGGATATTATCTGGTACTGACGGCTGGAGAAGCTTGATGTTTACGCATTCTTCTGGCCGCCAAGGATCTAAATAGCATACTTATGCACTTTTTTTCGAAAATAAATACATTTTATGCATCGAAAACACCCAGAATAAATGCGAATATCTAAAAATTTACTAAACAAACATTTGTATCTTGTAGGGATCGAACCCACGACTCTCGGCGTAGCAGGCAGTACTGTCCGCTACGCCACCGGGCCAGTCGAGTTGCAAATTATGCACTATATTGGTATGAAAAATGAAAACGCTTCAAGTCAAACTAAACCAAAAAGGCAGCCAGACAGCGTGTTGATAAGTACGTTCATTTACTGAGCTTCTATATAGTTCGTTTTTCGTTTCTTTTTAAAGCGCAGTTTCCGTGTGTATTGAACCTTAAAAAGTCTTACCAACTGCGAGAAAGCAACAGCAGAAACGCCTGCTTCAAATTCCGCCATTCCGAATACATGTAGGGTCTGTAGTGTATCAGTGCTCCAAATTCTGACGTGAGCCTGAGCCCTCCGTCCGCGGCCGGCGCGTTGACCACTCGCAACCAACTCACGAGACGGGTGTAGTTCCATACTGGGAAAAAAGGGATTCATTTAAAGAATCATAAGGTAGTATGTAATATGTATCTAGGTAGAATCCTTTTAAATTAAAGAACTCCTTAACAAAGATTCAATTGTTATTGTACAACAAGAGAGCGAAGTTAATTATTGCTACGAGTGCTAATTATATAAAACATTGAAAAAGTGAAATATGTAATAGAACTAAAGGAATTAATATTTTGTTGAAATAATTTTCAGAACGCACCACCGGCATTGTTATGATTAGTTTCGGTAAAGTGAAATGTTCGAAACTCAAATCATTTTACAGTGGAAAAAAGACTTATGCCCACTGGATTTACGCGGCTAAACTGTTCTTTTTAAGCTGGAGAGATGAAAAGATATTTATTTATTAAAAACAAGGAATGAAGATGGTAGAGTTACATAATTATTAATGCTAAGACATTAAATGAAAAAAGGGTCAAATGCGCACATTTAAAAAAGCAATCGCCGAATTGCAGCTGGTAAATGCATTATGCACAAATGTGCAAAATTAATGGCTACTAGTTGATCAGGGTGGAAATATTCGAATTACTAGATTTAGAACAGATTTCGTTACATAAATCTATCTGAAAAAAAACATCACAAAGGGTGACAACATTGATATACTCGTTAACCATTGGATATCTTCAGTGTGGTATCATAATGTCTTTACGATTCCTCGATCTGATGATATAATGATTTATTGTGCATACAGTTTTAATAAGCTGAAGGAGAAATGCCTACAATTGGATATCCTCAGTTGTCCAACATAGACCAATGCTTCAACGACAAATCAATCAAATAATGCTCACTCTGACAATACTACCTTTAACTTAATTGCCCATTATTACACTTGATTATTATATTATTAAATGTGAATGATTTTGATTATTTTGTAAATGATGAGTTTTTTGTTTTGACATCTATTTATTGTATTTTGATTTTGAATAATTTAAATTACATTATACATGTAAAATATTCAGTTTAATCATAAATATTGTTAAAAACTATGTGCTGAAATTTTGCAGTACTCCAGGGTTCGTATGAGACACTCTACTATTGTAACAAACAACTATACCTACCATATGATTGCAAAATAGAGATTCTCCTTTCTTCTACTTTTTCGTGTGGGACACCGAGTCAACCAACGACCCGATGAACCCTGGTGCCAGGATTTTTTAAATCGCCTACTACTAATAGTAGGCCTTTGACATGGTTGTGTAACCACCGCCGTCTAAGTAATCTTAGACAGCAACCGGGACCGACGGCTTAACGTGCACTCCGAAGCACGGAACCATCTTTATTTTAAGAAAATTAGGTGGTTCAGCCTGCAATGTCCTAACCAGACTGGGAACAAATTCACAAAGTGATAAATATCAACTTTGAGAGTGGGTCACTCTCAAAGTTGATATTTATCACTGAGAATCGAACCCGGAACTTTTGCGTCGCACTACCACTGCGCCACATCGGCCGTCAAAGATAAATTATTATTATTCATGCAGTCGGCAGCACTGTTAAGTTATGCTTACCATTGGATATCCTCAGTGTGTCCGACGTAATGCCGCTGCGATTCCTCGTCCCGATCATACATGACTGCCACAGCAGCCACGTAGTATAGAAGCTCCCCAGTCGGTAGCACCCATAGGTTCCGGCGGGAGTCAGAGCCACGGTATCCGTATCTGCGAAGAGAATGGAGTGAACAGGCTTCTTCTGGGTGAGCTCGCTCCATCTTAGACTCTGTCTCTGTCCTATGACCTAGACTAGAGTCAAGAACAAGCCCATCCTTAATAAAAAAAAGAATCCTTATAAGAAATTAAACTTGTTCTAGTTTATGTGTAAGATATCACTGAATATCAGACCGCACACACACATATCACGCCTATTATCCCGCTAGATTCACCGATCACGAAAACGGGCATTTACGCCACGTCTGACATATATTTGAGGGCCATTCGGATAATTGTGTATCGCCATAGTGACAGGTCATCGCCCAAAATTGCAATACACACCCTCAAGTCCCTTAGACCATTGTAAAATAACTCTCTGATGGCCTAAGATATTACGGTTACATAAAGAAAATAGTGGCGCAAGCATCGGGTCATAACTTTCAATGGTAAACATAAACCTCACAATAAAACAATTTTAAACGGATTTAAGTTGTGTTTATTTTGGATTTTACAATTCCTACGTTTCGAGCTCTTTACAGAGCCCGTGGTCACGGTTACACGGTACAGTTACATCTGTAAAGAGCTCGAAACATAGGAATTGTAAAATCCAAAATAAACACAACTTAAATACGTTTAAAATTGTTTTATTGTGATGAGTAATAGTTGTGCAAACTCAAGAAAATATTAAACATAAACCTTGCAGGCGAAAACGAACTATTAGCCTTGGGTTCAAATTCAAACTGCAATACACATCATAAACAAAGCAAAGACCACTTTTTATGTTTAGAATAGTTCATCCGCACTCGAGCTAAAAGAGCATTTTTACGATACAGATAGCCGTGTGATGCCGGCTTAGAATAGCATCACCACAGGAAAGAAATGGTCTTTCCCGTGGGAGTTGTAAGAGGCGACTAAGGGACTCGAGGGTGTGTATTGGAATTCTAGGCGATGGGCTGACAACCTGTCACTGTAGCGATACACAATTTTCCGAATGACCCTCAAATATTTGTCAGACGTGGCGTAAATGTCCGTTTTTGCGGTCGTTTACGCTCTGCCTACCCCGCAAGGGATTATGGGCGTGATATGTGTATGTGTATGTAGATAGACAAGATTGAGACCGAGGTCGTTGGACCGTTAGCGCAGATGGAAGTGTAGCGCGACGTTGCACGTCCTTATAATTCAACACCGCCGTAAGGAGACGACGACACAAGAGGACCAGTTTTCAAAAAAAATATATTTAACACGGGATGTGCTTTAAAATTTGGTATTCAATTTACCGCGGGTTTTCGTCGCTTAGACTACATTCAATCTGTAAAGATATAATTAGTCGCCGGGTATTAGTTGCAAAACTAACCCGGTAGATGGAGCCGTGCCACGCGTTACTGGCATTAAAATACACTTGCGAAATTGGCGGGCAAGGAACGAGCTGCGGCAGGTCGCCACTGGTTGTGGCGAGGGTCGCAGGTTCAATTCTTGCCCACGCTTGAAAATTTAGCAAGTTTTCAAAAAAAAACAAGAGGAACACTTCATCAACCTTGCTCAGCTAAACGATGATGGTGAGTACTTACACCCACTCAAGCTGCAGTTTCTTGTCCGGCGGCGTGTTGTCTATGGGCGCGTGGTGTATCGGCGGGTAGAAGGTGCGCCTTAAGCCCCTGATGGTGACCCGGATAGGCTCCTCCTTCAGCACCTCTAGAAGAGTGTAGTCTGTAGGGCAGAGGCGTTAGTCACATTGAAAGCGGGGATTTACAGCGGGCTACGTGGCTACACTAAAATCACGTCTATGTTAAACAAATGTTTGATAGGAATGACGAGTGAGTCTTAATTACCTATCTTTTGTAAAATGAGATTGAGTTGAGGTTTAGACTATTTGATGGGTGATAAATTAGTAACTTGTTGTTATAAAATTACATGCATTACGATAACAAGATCCTAATCATGTAGACTCCGAAATCCTACCAACCGTTTAACTATCTAACAAAAAATCTATAATTTTTTATTTAATGTACATAATGGCGTCGATTCTGACTAGACACTAAACCAATGTTAATTAACTGGATTTTTTCATTTGCCTGAGATCCGAATATGTAGAGTATAAAGTCCAAACAACAGTTTATACATGGTGTAAAAAAATTTGCTGAGAATATTTTAAGGGGTGAACCAGTACGTGAAACTGAACAACTTTCCGCAGGAACATAGGTCGCTAACTACAACTAAAATATTCTCAGCAATTTTTTTTACACCTTATATAAGTAAGTGTCAAGAAAAGCCAAGAGTTAGCTACGGAAGTGTCCTGTCCCTGTCAGGATTCAGGCCATAGAGTTCTCCATCTAAACTATTTGCTAAGGTAGGTAAGTACCTGAATTGCGCACGATTTCCCCTTCAGGCGCGTAAAGCACCCTGGGACGACTTTTGCTCCTGGCGCGGCGACCACCTCGCAGGTCCTCTACTGGTGTCGCAGCCACGTTTGCTCGCGATCTAGATCTGATCAACAAATAGTTTTGAATACCTAGATCAAAATAGATAAATGTGTAATGTATACATGATGTAAAAAAATTTGCTGAGAATATTTTAAGGGGTGAACCAGTACGTGAAACTGAACAACTATCCCCAAGGAACATAGGTCGAAATATAAAAATAAAATTGGCCCTCCCATACAAATTATTCCGGCCATACTAAGTATGGGAGGGTGAAATTATTTTTTCATATTTCGACCTATGTTCCTTGGGGAAAGTTGTTCAGTTTCACGTACTGGTTCACCCCTTAAAATATTCTTAGCTAATTTTTTTACACCTTATATATTTACAAAGAAAATACAATACCGCTATTTTTATACGAGCGGGATTACAAGTAACAGAATTCAGCACGTACTAACACTCGAAATAAAACGCATCAACGCAAATTGCAACCGCTAATTTCGCCGATCAAGTGAGAATACATGATGGCATAGTTAATGCTCGTCACCATGGTACGCCCAACGTTACGGCATTGAATCCCACAAATTATTTTCTTGTACAGCTTGCTGTGTTTTTTTATTTTTATTTATTTATTCGAAACAAACAGTCACATAAACAACTTAGTATGGTAATACAAGAATTAAAACACAGACCTATAGTTTTCGACAGAAAATAGCTAAAAATACACATTTGCAAATTTGAATTTTGAAAATGTACAAAAACAACGTAACATTTTCAATTTAAAGTTACATTAGGTTTCTTTAAAAATGTCAACATCTGCTAATTTGTTATACCTTATAATCTACATGCAATCCAGTGTTCCATCGTCAGGTGGAAATATATCCCCCTCAGATTATGAGAAGCTCGCTCCGTCATCGATACTTCGTTGTCTACAATGGACTGAAGACCATACATACATCAGCCTATTGCAGTCCACTGCTTGACGTAATCCTCACCCAGAGTACGCCATAGGGCACGATCTCTCGTTTTCGCATTCAGTCGCTACCAACAGCCTTTTTTAAGTCATCGGTTCATCTGGTCAAGGCGTCCAACGTTACCCCCACTCGAGAACCCGCTTACTCCACCATCCGTCAGTTCTACGGCCGATGTGCACTATTAAAGACGAAAACAATCGAAAATAATGACTACCTTCTTATCGGTGATTCTATGGGCAGTGGAGCACTAACGCCTGGACTTAGCGCTGGAACGACCATTGCTGTGCCGAGATAGAACGTTTCCACGTCTGCAAACTCGTTGCGCAGCTGTGAAAAACTTCTAACCTGTAATGACAAAAATTTGTTTAGGTCGGCTAGAAGGACCAAAAGATTGAAGTAATTAGTGCCTGTGTAGGCGTACATATAAATCAACTGTTTTAAGATAGGTAAGGTATTCCTGTTATTTTAATAAATAAGGAAAAGCTAAGCGGCAAGAAATCACCAGTTACCATTATTGCACCTAAAAGATACAACAAGCAATGTTTCAATTCTATGTCGGATCTAGGTGCAGCGCTACGCCCTTGGCAGAGATAGACCCGTTGCACGAGTAAAGCGAATTAATATTTTGATCTAGGTTAGGTCCAATATGGAACAAAACTATTATTTTTCTTCGAACCGTTTACTTACTATCGCAAAATGAATGACAAAGGGTTATGCGAGCTCTCTAAATTATGACAATAGCAATTGTAAATCTCTTAATTTGGAAAGGAGTTCTTATCCTCAAATTTGCACAGAAATGCATATACCAGCCCTGGTACCAGACCAGCACGTAGCTTAGCTATATCTGATTTTCTCCGATTACCTCTTGTCCAGTAATTGTGTACATTCTCTTAGCGCCGCTCATTTTCAGCACCTGTCCCAGATCCTCAAGCACCTCTTCAAAAGGCTGTGTGGTTCGCAGGTTCAGCAGAACCCGGCACTGCAAGCAAACAACCATTAGAGAAGACCTTGAGCATGGATAGCAGTAAATCTTCGCGATCGCCGCCCTCAAACGTATTCGTGTTATGAGTTCACTGCGAATACACGGTCGGATTTGGTTCGGGTCTAACTTACGTAAACTTAGCTACTTGTACGTACACACACATTTTTCGCCTACCTTAAACCCTTGGGTGGTAAGCAGGCGACACCCGCAGGTATTTCTTACCCGCCACCCGCGGGTAAGAAATAGGTTGACGCTATTCTATGCAGGCAACACACGGCCGTTACTTTTATCTAAATACATAAGATTTCCTTGGATCAGCTCAGATCAGCTCATTATATTATATGCCCCAGAGCGACTTGAAGTTAAGAGAAAACCCATTTGGTTTAATTTTTGGGGAATCGTGTTGCTTCTAAAATGGAACTAAGATGATGAGAATGATGGTACGAAAGTATATGTTGAAGTATATGTTTTAAAGACTCAGTTTGAAGTAGTTCTGCTGTAGCAAATCTTTCTCTGCTAGTCCGTAATAAAATATCTATTCATTATTTGGGTAATTTTTGTGGTTAGATCGGACCAAGTTGTCTCGTCTGTAAGTATATTTTCACTAGCAATCAAAATTCACCTGCGTTTAGCTATCAAGGTCTCTGCATTCGAAATATGGCCGTCATTAGTTTGGTACACGAGGCCCTATAGGGCTAAACGTTACCTAAGTACGTAGGTTAAGCATTATTTAATCTTAGGTATTGTTTATGCATGCAAAATACTAAGGGTGAGGATACATGAAAATAATGGTTATATTTTGAAACATTTCTGTACTTACGACTTTATTTTATTTTCCCAGGTACTAAGTTCTTTTTGTACCGTAGTATCAATTTATATGTAGTAGATACTATGGATAAATGATGAAATACTTCAATCTGCGATACACTTCAAATCACGCTAGTATTTATATATACTAACAGTTTGATTAACTGCTAATTGCTATAACTTAACCCAGTTACATTATTTGTAGAGGTCTATGATTACTTTCGTAATAACACACCAATTTGTAAACCCTTGTTTGACTTTACCTTAAATTAGGTGAAAATCAAGTCACGAATATCTTTCATTCATCAACGTTTAACCTGTTTGTGGCTAGCAATTTATGTCAAACTTTCAAATAAAATGCCTAGTAGAGTAGCAGACAAATAATAGTAAGTACTTTGCTACTTAGGTAACAATTTAAGTAAATATTAAAAAAGAACAAAGTAATTCAACATTCTGGCGTAATTAGTTTCCCTCGTACAGGGAGTGATGAAATCTTAGCTTAAAAAACCTATCATGGATTATACCTCAGTCGTGTTATTACAAAAAAGTTAGACGCGCATTTAGACGTTGTTTAAATAATTTATTTATATGTTTTGACGTTGTCAAATGACTAAAACACTGTTTAATGTATTGTGTAATAACAACACCGTATATTTTTAATAACCAGTTATGTAGCATTAGTCTAGTCGAGTCATTGGCCCAGCATAACAAGTATTTTCAGCAAAAGCACTGATATATTTTGCAGTACAAAGTAAAATTGTCGGTATACGTCAATTACTTTTTGGCTCGGTAGCCTACGACTACCGTATTTAATTTCAGCTTTATGCAATCAACCATGTCTGATGACGCTACGATGACGTGGTTCACTTACACTAGCGTCTAGTCCACGTCTGTACCATCACGAATTGCGTTTTAAATCTCAGTTGCCAATTATTAAGGGCATGTATTT
Organism: Tuta absoluta; assembly: GCA_027580185.1. NCBI lineage: Eukaryota > Metazoa > Arthropoda > Insecta > Lepidoptera > Gelechiidae > Tuta > Tuta absoluta. The sequence goes on from JAQAHW010000003.1 coordinate 4,039,290, forward strand.
AACGCGGCGACTATTTAATCAGATTCAAGGTTGAAAAAATAATTAAAGTGGATAGTAAATATAATAGGTTGGCAGCGACAGTGGAGTAGAGTATTAGGTAAAAAGTAGCAGCGTTAAAATCTGTATCAAGGCTTGGTTTAATTGAAACTGGCTACGAGTTTTTCTTTTGTCTACTGAATTTATGGATAAGCGAAAAATTGCAAGCAGCAAAAAATTAGAAAATAGGCATTATTAAATTGTAAAATAGAGATTTAATTTAAATTGATTTGAGGTAATAATTAATTTAATTGAGATCTTATTAACATATATTATGCGACATTTTACGAGCTGCAAATAAAACAAAAAATAGCATACAATTTAATATTGTGTAAATATTAAACATAAAAATTGCATACAATTTACATATTGTGAATATTGTGATTGTGTTTCTTTTATGTCTCACTTAACTTTAAATAATTTTATTGTGTTTATATTGCTCTATTTCTTGACTTTTTTTATTTCTTTTAATGGTGAAAAATAAAGGGCATGAAAAAATTTCAAAATAGTTTTTATCAATTAATTAAAATAATTGTTACCTAGGTATTTCAATCCCTTAGGAGGCATGTCGCCCGCAAAATATCTGAGCCGTTTCAATAGGCACTTAAATACTTATTAAATAATAAGAGCTGGCCTTGATTTGGTGGGGCGTCCGCGTTTTCTTTTTTGCCCCATTGGGACCATTTTTGCCTCTAAATGCGGAGTGGTCTCCACGTGTTCGTATGCACCCATTACCGGTGAATTGCACAAACAAACAACAACAAGCAACAGCTAGTGCCATGACGTGCACTTGCTGCTTGCCATTGGCTGATAGAGCGTTTCGCCCCCCGCGCCGCTATTTTCATAATATTATGATTTCCAAAACAAAAAAAAATGATTCGTTGATATCCGTTTTAATATTTACAGCTGCTCGTAAATAAGAGCCAGAAAGTGTTCTTTCAGATAGAAGCCTACAATAGCCTTAATATTTTATTTGTTATCGCACTAATAATGTTATTCGCCAACCCATGATTTTTGATACCCCGCCTATAATTTCAATTATCTATTTGAAATATAATACTACCTTGAAGTCGCAGCCGTTATTTAGCTTCTTATGATGCCCTGCATTTGCAGCTTATCAAATATAATTTAAAGCCAAATTATTTGACCACTGCCCAGTTATATTTTTAGACGCTAATAGATGGTACCCCGTTAATTTGCTAGTCGCCTTGTTAAAAATATGCGATTAATAAGTTATGTTATGATGCTCATGACTCTAGTCTGGACCAGATCTGGCTAATTTTTTCTAGGCTGAGCTATAATTTTCTCTAGACCAGCACAGAAAGTCATATTTTGTTCAGTTTAATACATCTTGCAGTAGGTAAAGAATATCAATTACGTTTTGGCACGACTCAACCGTATTTCGGCTTTATGCAATCGACCATCTCTGATGACGCTACGATGACGTGGTTCACTTACACTAGCGTCTAGCCTACGTCTGTTCCATCACGAACTGCGTTTTAAATCTCAGTTGCCAATTATTAAGTTATAATTTAATCATAAAAAATAAATAAAATAAAAATAAAATTTGTTTATCTCCCAAAGAGCAATTACATAAAAACTTATTACTTATAGACTCCGCACTAGGACGAACCTGTGTCGCGGCGGTCTACACGACCTTTACCAAAATAATTACAAACATTAGCCAAACATAGCCGTGTGATGCCGGCTTAGAATAGCATCACCCCGTTTCTTTCTCGTGGGAGTCGTAAGAGGCGACTTAGGGATTTCAGGGTGTGTGTTGCTATTTTAGGCGATGGGCTGACAACCTGTCACTATGGCGATACATAATTTTCCGAATGACCCTCAAATATTTGTCAGACGTGGCGTAAATGACCGTTTTTGCGGCCGTGTGTGCTCTGCCTACCCTGCAAGAGATTATAGGAAAAATATGTGTTTACAAACAAAAAATCGCATAAAAAGCATGATTCTGGCCTGGACCAGATATAGTTCACACTTTCTAGGCTGAGCTATAAATTTATCTAGACCCAAGACCAAAACAGAAAGTCATCATTATTTTGGCCAGTTTAATACATCTTACAGTAGTTAAAGAATATCAATTACGTTTTGGGACGACTCGACCGTATTTCAGCTTTATGCAACCAACAATCCCTGATGACGCTGCGATGACGTGGCTGCTTCACAACAGCGTCTAGCCTACGTCTGCAACATGGCGAACTGTTTTCGTGCTTACGTCATAGAGATAGGGACAGGATGTCGCCGGCCCGCTTCCGGCTTTCAAATGCGCGGTAGGTACAACAGAGTTCCGGTTAGGACGGTAAGATAAAGAAATTACCGGGTTATTCAACAGAAGCACGTCATGTGGAATGGCTTCATTAATCTTATATCATTGTTTACTGTGTGGCATCCAGAATAGCCTGATTTTGATCCGTAGGTGTAGTAAAATATCCAAAGATCATCTTGTACTGCACAGTAAATAAATATTCCCCTAAAAGGTTCGTTTTATATTCCACGAGTAGATACCAGTGAGATTTTCATGACTATAAGGAGTTCTCTGTGGAACATTCTGTCGCTCTGAGGAAAATGATTCATTGGATTTGCCGCCGCCAGAGGGCTGCTTGTTTGTTGATTTTAATAACGAAGCTATTGTTCACCATTACTGTTGTTACCACCACAGTTAACAATAAAAAAAAATGATTCTGATTATAAATAAATGAATAATAAATATCCTGGACAATTCACACAGCGTCACCTAGCTCCAAACTAAGCAAACTTGTACTATGGGAACCAGACAGCTAATATTTACTTGTATACTTAAAAAAAAACATATTACACATAGAAAGCACCCAGACTGAACACAAATATCTGAAAATGACTTAAAAAAGTATTTGTGTCTTGTGGGGATCGAACCCACGACTTTCGGCGTAGCAGGTATCCGGAACACCATAGGGCCAGTCAAGTGATTACCTGTATGGAGTGGTCCATGTTGTTGATGATGCGGATGACGCGGCCACTGGCTGGCTTGCCGCCGCCGCCGCCAGGGGGCGGGGCGTCCGACTCTGCCACGGACTGCTTGCGGGTCCCCGCGCGCGACCACCCTCCCCCCGCGGTCGTAGACGTGCCGCCGTACCACATGCCGTTCTTCTTGCCGTAGCTCGCGGCCTGTAGATATATTGTTGTGTAAATTACATATACATATCATGCCTTTAGCACTTTGGTGTAGACAGGTTAAATAACTTCTATTGGAAGTTGCTAAATCTTGCTCTGGCGAGTATTCAGGCGATTGTAGCCGTCAACGACCTTGACAGTGGCACCACTTAAACGTTTCCTCTTTGTGCAAACAAAGTCTATCAGAATGTCCATTGCCCAAGTTTTTAGTATTATCCTTAAGCAAAATTAGTAAAATATTCACAATCCTGGGTCCAAGCCGCAGTCGATTTTTATTTTGTTGCACTACTGTGAGTGTACAAATCGAAAATTAATTCTACAATGAAGGAAGATATGTTTTCGTTTCGATAGATGCATGACGTAAGTGGTTATATGCTCTTTGGATGCATGTCTAATATAAACTAAACAAGCATCATCTGCTACTGCTAGTATTTTTTTTCTTTTATATCTACCATCCCCTACGCCATAGATAAATAATTTGTGTTTCTTTTCTACGAAGAACGGGCAGAAAACAAAACTACATAAGTACCTATATGTGAAATAAATTATTTCTTTTTATTAAACTAATGTTACCGTTTATGAAAAGAATCTAAATTTGTAACAATTTAAAGTTGGCACAGCTACGCGATGTCGATCGAAAAACTTTAACTTTACGTTTAGTACAATTTTGGAAATAAGTTGTTATGAGCATTCGATTGAAAGCTGTTAAAATTAGTTTTTTTCTAGAACATTTATCCAATTTTCATCAAAGTACCGACTTGAAACTTAAACATGCGGAAAACACTTTCAATTTGAAACGGAACATTAGTGCTGGTGCAAAATTACAGTGATTCAATTAAATGACCTACCTTTAGTGCAATACCTGCTACCGACCAAATGAAAGCAAATTTTCAGGTTGCCAAGCCCAGCAACCCTGACACCATTTTTGTTTGATGAATGTACAAAAGAAAACTCCAGATTGGCTGACGTGCACACAAATGAATTGCATTTTGATTTTAGGACAGTCTAAGGCCATCTGTGGAAACAGACACGAAATTCTACCATGGTAGTTCACTCTGACACGTTGTTATTATTCTTTTAAAATATTACCGGTGCAAACAAAGTTCCTCGTATTGTTGACATTATTTGCTGTCTTTGATGTCATATTTAAACAAACAGAATTTTAGCAGATATACGCAATGTCATCAAAACTGTGATTAAAAAACGACAACTTTAAATAATTTTACGTTTGGCGTGATTGTATTATTTCAAAAGCACCAGTTTAAACTAAAATCAAGAAAAGTTTAATTTACAGACCTGAATATGAAACGCTTTCCTTTTTGGAGGATCGATGTGGATCATTTCTAGAGGTTTTTGCGATGCAATCCGCAAGTAATAGTTCTTTTCATGAAGTTGGTATCTATAACACATTTTTACAAGTAATGAACCCACTGTATTATTATTTAATATACTTTTCACTGCGTTAAGTTCACTTTTTTTAGTTCTAACAAAAAGAAAAAATTGCATATCACAAATAATATTTTATTAAACATCTTGATCTCATCTGATATAATATTATTTATATTTTATCAAAACACATCTTAAGAAACGCGTGGCCTACATAGCAAGCCCTATTTAACACTAACCTATTTTAAGTTGCAGACCGTTTCACCTTCAATATTAAGTAAGTTAAGTATTTGCTTACAATAAAGTTGAAATTTTATTATACGTGCAGAGTTTATACTGTAAGTCGGCTCGTTCGACGCTTATTCAAGAATTTTATAGGTTTACGAGGTAAATTCCGCTCGTTCCGTTTGCTACATGGGGATGTGTTTTTTTTACTCCCTGCAAATGCTTTGGCTCTTAACCCAGATAGACTAGGTGACCCGATTCAAGAAACTTCGCACAGTTCAAGTGGCGACGTAAGAAATAACTATAATTAATAACAGTAATTAATAATGTTTATGCTAATTGCGTTCTTTCGTTTTTAGAAATATTAATTGCCTCATGTTTCTTGCTCTATGTTCCATATGTTATGGTACTTTGCTTAAATACTAAAGTTATATATTCATTACAAAATATACATTGCTATTACAACTCGTCCTTGGTGATCAACTCGGTACATGTAGGTACAATAAAAATGTCACAAATTATTCGCTTTCACAAGCGAATTTTATAAATTCAAGATTAACAACGACCTTTCCAAATAAGTAAGGGACGTAAAACATGGTAAGTTCTTTGGTCGTTCCTGCAATATAAAATTAAACGTAAATGTGAAAAGTTTAAGACCTATCATAAACTTTTTCCAACACCTGAGAGAAAGTGTCGCTGGCGAACTTTAGCATATGTGTGAATAGCAGTTGCTTCGACGACGAGAGAAAGTGTCGCTGGCGAACTTTAGCATATGTGTGAATAGCAGTTGCTTCGACGATGAGAGCAAAAAGCTCTAAAGTAAGTTCAAAGTAAAGCTACTACAAATGTTTTGAATATAAACAATGTTTGACAAGTCGAAAGCTTACCATGATGGTGACCCGCACGTCGCCAGCACTTTTCGCGCGGTACCGAATCTTGATTCGCGGTATTTTGCACGGTGGATCACGACAGGCGCGTCCGAAGCGCAATCGACCACTGGCCAGTAAACAAAAGAACTCACCTCACATCCAAATTATTCCGAGTCCTTGGCCGATGGGACTGACCGGTCGAAGGACGCGTCTTATCACCACTGTGCGTGCAATTGAAGCGCCAATCGGATAGAGCCACTTAACCTCCAAGCAACACGCGAAATGAGTCCACTACACCGAAAGCTAGGGGTCTGTCTTGCGTGGTGACCCAACCCACGTGTGAAGGACTTAGGGCACAGAATAGTGTAGAAGAAGCCTTTGCGATACATGGTGAAGCCTAAAACTAATCTGCTTCAATACTACTCCACCGGAAACTTATTTCTCACAAAAATCCGTCAGAAATAACAGAAAATCCGTCTGGCTCATTCACGTGTTGTAGGCCTTTAAAAGGTTTGTGTCCCGGGTAATTAATAAAATGCGAGACGTGGATGATTGAAACCAGTGTCCAAAAGTACACTAGTTCTCATGGATTGTTGTTCAAAATATGTAAGACAAGATTTATGAAACTGAGAAACAATTTAAAAGTTTCTATTTTGACGCCATCCTAAATAGTGTATAGTGACGTCACAAAATCAGTTAATGATACAAAATATCATTGTACATAGTAGCTCATTTGACTAGTAGGACACAAGCCTATTTATTACAGACTAGCGGTCTGCACAGGGGACTTACCTACCTTTATTTTAAATTTTTTATCCAGCCCGAGTCGGTTTTCTATTAGGACATTACAAAATTGTTATAAAAAAGAAAATTGTATCATACATTTTTTTTACAATGACGGATCATGACGTGAATAAGTGATAATACTATCCTACATTGAATAAAGAATTTCAATTCAATTTCCACGGCTACCAGTGATCCCATAAGTTGAAAGTGTTTACTATCTTTAAAGTAGCAGTAATGATGTAGCTCTACATTTTTGTAATAAATGTAACGGTTATGCTGTTTTTTTTCGCTCAGGTCGAATTTTGCAACAATAGATTTGTATTGTACTTCAAGGACACATGTGTGCTGTTACGAGCGGAGTAGTTAAGCTTCACTTTGTCCACCCACGACTTTCTCTATATTTTTTTAATCTATGTTCAAAGGTGAAGGAATATAAAACGTCGAGACCGAGGCCACGTCTCAAATTGCTGCATAGCAAGTGGACTGCGGTGTTTGTGAAATTAATACGTCTGAAAATGTTGGTCGTTTTGTCGTTTACATTTTATGGAAATTGCCGGCGTATCCATGGGGAAGTAGTCAATATGCTAAGTAGATGTTTGGCATAGTGAGCTACTAAGTACCTTTTTACGAAAACATTACAGTCCGTAGTTCTAAGAAACTTTAGTATTAGTGCGATGTAAAGTATGTGCTAAAACACCAATGTAGGTTGTAGCGATAGGAAATTAAACAATTAATTATAACAAGTTTTATTTTTTCGTTGCAAAGAAATGGTCTGTGTACATGTTCTATTCTTCTGCTTTGGCTAAAAATTAAGTCTTCCAAAGACACAAAAAAATGGGCCTCGTAGCTTTTGGCTACGCCCGTAGCAGTCCGTTGTAGCAAACACTTATGATTTATTTCCTGCCCCAAAAACCCGTATCATATTTCATTGAAATTAATAAGTCTCGTCTAAATGAATACATACAAAGAAATATATAAACCGCCCCCTAGCGGCGTATAGCGTACACATTCCCGTATCAGGAGTACATGCGAGTTGATATGAGCCCGGCGCACGCAACATGTTGCATATTTATAAGGAATCAACTAGCTTTCTGTACCGTACCTTAAACTGCGTTTTGCGTGAGTATCGTTCTCAACCATTAATGTGCAAAAATACTGAGAATGTTTACGTCGTTCATAACACATTGATTTCATAAAATCTGATCACAATCTCAACAAGAAAATATATAAAACTAACGACTAGCCCGACAACACCCGATTGAATAGTTCTTGTAAACTATAGCCTGTTCATATTATTTTAATGACAAACTTCAAATCACATCAAAATTCGTTGCATAATTTAAAGAGAGTAATCTTTCCACGAATAGACAGGCAATGAAACCGAACAAAGATTTTAAAATGATTTCAATTAGAACATATTTCTGCCGGGTAGCAAGTAGATACAATTAACTCTGATTGTTTGTTTTAAAACAATTACTTAATATTTTCTGGGTTTTCTCAGCTATTAACATAAAAACATTACCTATGTTGTGTAAGTCACCGCTAAGTACTTACCTTAAGTAGTACGGGTTATTATTCGACCTACTCGTATCAATCACCGCAGTTGTCGGTCATTAGGATCAAGACATTTGCGTAAAAACGATTGTTTTATTCTAATATTGTTTAATTGCTGTTTGCCTTAAGGAGCCATTAATACTTACATGAAGTCTTTTATCAATAAAAAAAATATATGGAAGTTGTGCTATCTAAATTATGCTATGTAACATACAATACGAGTACAATAGAATGAAAGCAAATAGTTTTTTTCGTTGACCTCGTTGATGTCTTTTATGCTAACGTAGCAAAGTGCTACATCCTACGCTACGCTATAAAGTGTTATTTTATTACAGGTATGTAGGTATCCCGTAACGTACGTATAATTTTGGTTTTATCCCTCTATTAAAGTACACTGCATTTCAATATTTATTTGCCTGCATGAGAAGATAGTTTTTTTTCTTTTAATTAAACTTACTTCAAATTAAATACGAGTCTGCGTAGTCAGCTTTTAAACAGAAAAGTACCGAGGAGAATGAAAGAGTTTTCGCTGCTGACTAGAAGCAACTTGACAATGATATTTACAATAATTATGCTTACCAGCCTACTACTAGTGACAGCTGATGCTTACCAGCGGCTCAGGGTCGGGAGTATACACTGTCAACTAGATGCCTTGTCACATCCACTGCTTCAAATGAAACTAGTGACAGCTGATGCCTTGTCACATCCACGGGTTCATATGACACTAGTGACAGCTGATGCTTACCAGCGGCTCAGGGTCGGGAGTATACACTGGCAGAGACACGACGACGAAAGGTGATTCCTCGTCGCTGTCTAGCATGGAGTCGTCAGCTAGGTGCAGCCAGCGGTATCAGCTTGTCACATCCACGGCTTCATATGACACTAGTGACAGCTGATGCTTACCAGCGGCTCAGGGTCGGGAGTATACACTGGCAGAGACACGACGACGAAAGGTAATTCCTCGTCGCTGTCCAGCATGGAGTCGTCAGCTAGCTGCAACCAGCGGTATCTGCTTGTCACATCCACGGCTTCATAGGACACTAGTGACAGCTGATGCTTACCAGCGGCTCAGGGTCGGGAGTATACACTGGCAGAGACACGACGACGAAAGGTGATTCCTCGTCGCTGTCCAGCATGGAGTCGTCAGCTAGCTGCAGCCAGCGGTATCTGCTTGGACGCCACACTTTCAGTCCTTGTGTTTACACGGTCGCGATAGAGCTTTAAGCTCGCATAAAGTTTTGGTTACGTTTGCAAAGCTTTCTAATTTGTTGCTAGTATTCTTTAATATAGTTTTAAAACTTGTTTACTTTAGCTTAAGGACAAACCCGAGATAAGAATCAAGTTAATCACTTCAAGTAAACTTTGGAAACCTTGAGTGAACAATTCAGTTGTCGTGTCAGCGAAATGAACTGCAAAAGTTTGTATCGTATCCCGTTATCTTCAGACGATCTGTAGCAGTTATCATAAGATTTTATTGCGCGAGTGTCAACGAAATGTCACTAGCGTTCACCACCTCGAGTCAAGTTCAAGTACCTAACTAACAATGGGACACTCACATGGTATCTTCGTGTTGGCATGCAGTTGCAGTGTCGTTTTGCATAATCTGTGACAGCTGTATAAAATACTGGGCCGGTGTGACGCCACCCCGGCCCGTCCGCTGATCGTAGACATGAATTTACATAAACTTAATGTAAACGCGAGATACGACTTTTGAACGTTTGGTTAGCGGTTTAAATTGAACTTTTATGCTGGACTTTTCGTTGAATTTACGTCTGCAAGGTGAAATTACAAAATGTTTGAATGTGACGCGGTTTTATTCTAGCTATAGTGGCCTGATGCCTGGCTGGTCAGTTTGAATACGGGGCAGATTGATTCCTATTTCCATGTAAACGGAGGTATTGTCATATAAATTTGACGTCAAATCTTAGTTTTCAGCTTTTAGCTCAATATCCTGTCATACCAAGATTTTTACCTATTAATATTGTATAGCTTCTTTGAAAATGGTCATAATACCTAAGTAAGTTTTAGTTTAGCAGCAACAAAGACGGTAATTGAAGAATAGCGTTGAAAGGAAACGTCGATTTCTTACTTCTTTACATTGCAACTACAACTTAGTTGAACCGTGCGCTGTAATAAAGCGCTGTAAATATTAACGTAATTGTATGAAAATAGTATTATTATGAAGGGGGAAGGGTTTTTTCTGATTAAAATTAACAGTAAACTGGGCCACGGTTGTTGTTTCTAAGCCTGTCTGCACCAGATGGAATCTCGAATCGACACGCGAGTTACTAGATGTGGTACTTCTGTCACGGAACATATATGGAAAAATAAAGAAAAGTTGGTGTAGTTCGTAGGGTTTTTGTTTAAGTGTTTTTTTGTGATGGATGCACAATATCGTGTTGTGTAAGGTCAGGTTCACTACATTGCGCAAAATCGAAGCAACTACGTGTTTAGTTAGACCTATTCAAGACAAAATGTCAATTAAGAAAAGACAAATTGTAAAGCTTTTTGAATACATTGTAACTCTGTGTCAAAAGTTGTGTAGGCAATAACAAAAGAATTGTCAAGTAGAGTTGAAAGTTATCTCTACAAATTAGTATCGTACACATTGCAAAAGATTTGATCGTGTTAAATAATGTGTATGTTTACTTGAAGTGATTCACAGATAATCTACCTGGATTCTCGGCTAGCTATATAGACGTTACTGTCGATAGCTTTTAACACTATTTCTCAAACACTTCACTCGGCCGGCTTTGTTTACATTTGGAAAACACTAGAGATTAGCGCAATACGTCGTGATTGGCCGCGTTATAGGGTACTACTGGTACAAGACCCTTGCAACAGCTGACTAATTTGCACCAGCAAAACAATAGCTTCCCGACACCATCGCAAGACGGCCTAAGTGTGGCCACTGATACGGCAGAACAGCACTTATCGCAAACACGTAAGGCTCCGATTGCAAGAGTGCCAGGTATCCGTATGCTTCGGTTGGATGTGGTAGACTATTCGAATTTTAATACGGCGGTGGAGGAAAGCTGTGGCGGGGCGGGCGTGCCAAGGTCACTCTCCACCAGATTCCACGCAACCACGTAACTAAATCCACTAAACGCTTTATTGCTGGGCTGATACACATCGGGGGTCAGACGGCGACCACTGAGTCACAAATTAAGAGCGGTTATGGGTTCCACGAGAAACAATTATTATTAATTCTGGTGCGATTAGCACGCGATGCGATAACGACTAATTCGGGAGCACGCATTAAACTGTAGCCAAAAAAAGAATGTCGCCTTATGGTTTTGGAGACCTTGATCCACTTGGGTATGTTAGGTTACGTTCAGGAAATGCTCGCAAAAAGCTATTACGTTCATAAATACAACACTTTGGTGTAATGAAAAATGAAAGGGGCAGTCAAGTGCGGGCCGTCGCAACACGAAAAAGGTTGTGTGGCAGTGCTTCATTTATAATTAAGTTTATTACATACATCATTTAAAATAAAACCTGTTAATACAACACTGCATTTCAACAGGTATATTGTATTTTTCACTGCGTAACCAATTGATAATCGCTCGATTCGTATGTTCTTTTGCAGGATACTTATCGTATTGTGATGTCACAAGCTCGATTTCAGAAAATTAATTATTATTTCCTAAATTACGAACAGAAAAATCTGTAACTCTTTCACTATGAATCTGCAATCAGAAATCTCCGAAATGATCAGAGGATACTATGTAATTTGAGCCCTTGCGAATTATTGAAGTAAATAACTCTATGATTGATAAGGAGGATGTAACTTATTGAAGACTTCTTATTTTTTATTATATTTATTTGTAAATGAACGTTACAAGTATTATATAATTGTTGTACCTAGAGAGTTAAGGAAGTGCTATAAAATGAAAACAACGTGCACAAAACGGTTCGTTCTTTCGTTACAATCGGCAATTTTCCACTGACCCACATCCCTAATTTGGACAGGCCTCGATGTGCCGATACATTGTACATTGCAGTTTGCATTGCAACCTACCCCTATAAGGAATCAAGATATACTGGTTATTCTTATAAACTGTATAAAAGGTGTAGGTCGATGTGTCGATACATTGTACATTTCAGTTTGCATTTCAGCGTACAGACGAGTCCGGCCCGTGTAAAGCACGAACGACGGCCAACGGAACAAAAGTGCAATTTATGCATTTCCTAAAACACTACCGCGAGTACAATGTACTGGTGTGCGCAAAACTTCTCCGCTTTTTTGTATTTTTTTTACGAAATATTAAAACGTCAAACGCTTAAGACCCATTTGTATCGTGTTAGAATTACAACCCCCGTTTTCTGTGGGTATCGGAAAGGTGACGCAAAGGAATTGGGAAGCGGAGTTTCTTGTGGAAATATGAACCTATACTGCGCTTGCCAATTGGCGATTGCCATGAGGAAAACGGCATCGACCTATAGCTGGAAAGCGCTAAGTTTTGGAACGGAGTACATCCATACCCATAAGGTAACAGCTAAAAACTCCGTTGCGGGACTTGGGCCTCCATCCGGGATCGTGCCCACGAAAGTATGGATGCTCGTATTATTATTTTTTGCGACTTGCAGGCCTCACATCAAAGCTTAAGTTAAATAATTGTAGAATCTAATTATTGCTTTACTCTTTCTAGCAGTTTGTTACTTAATTAGGTCAAAAGTACTGGAGTTATTGAATGAAAAAATTGGGGATTGAAAAAAACAAAGTGCTGAAGTTTGTTTTTTTTCGTGTATTTTGTTCTTAATTTGTTATTTTTGGTAAACAATGTAAAAAAGTTTCACATCTCAGCAAATTTTTTTGTTACTATGGTTTACAGTTGATAAACAATTTTTTTATTAAATTAGTTTCCGTTTGTGCAACAATTGCCGCGGTTATTCTTCGTTAAAATTAACGATAATTTACTGCATGAAATATTTATTGTTTTAATTTTATTTGTGATGCGCGTGCGACGCATGTTGACATTAGGAATGGTCATTCTCTTTTGCAAGTTGAAAATAATGACAGCATCTGTACGGTATAAAATGAATTTTCATGTAGCCAGGGAGAATATTAATTACATACAACTATTTTCACCTGCAAATTTGGTTTTTTACCTTTGCTTTGTTTAGCGCAATAATGACTCTATTAAAACGATAACTAGCAATTCAGATAAGCTAATTTCTAAATTGAAGTCTAGTCTAGGGCTTACTTAGTTGGGCACTATGGAGTTATTTTAGCAATTCTCAGCATGCCTATACCTGCCACACCTACGTCGTTAAGACGCCGCATTTTTGTGTTAGCATTATTAAAACACTTCCGCAACAGCCTACAAAGTCGATTACTGTATTTAAAATTTTATGCAATATTGCAAAATAGTTATTTTTCTCAAACATGCTAGGAAATGTGTTCATTTCTTTCAAAAAAAGAAACCGCGAAGTTTCACATTGTTTGTCTCGTCTCAGATCACGCCAGCAAAGTTGTATGGAAATCCTTTGCTGGTGTCCATTAAGATAAATTCGGTATACGCTAAACCCACATAATTTGATTTCAAAATTATCTCGATGACTCTCATAGAAACGGAACGTAATTTTGTATGAAACAGGTAACTAAAGACGAGGCTGTATGATGTGAAGACCCTTGCCTGTCCAGAATTAAAAAAGAAAAGAATGAACTAAACATTTAGTATGGCTGAATATTACGTAATACTGTGCCTTACAGGCGAATTTATTTTAAAAAATTACAATTGGTGAGAAAATTTAAAATTTTTATTTGTTTCGTTGTGTTGTGGTCGCTAGCTAACTTTTATAAGAAGTAAAATTTTTCATTTCCTAGCCTTTTTTTGAGAAAAGCACTATGTAAGCCTCGGGGAAAATTACTTTGCTTGACTTGTATAATAAGTCCTACTCGTCCAGCAATGTCTTATTTTCCATACCTCGACAACAATGTACTATTACATTGCAGCCTAAAGTGAATGGACGCCTTATATACCTAGACTCACCGTTTTGTTCCGTTTTAAATAGCATATGTTTGATGCTCCGAATTTGAATTGTTCGACAGATAGGTATTTGACAGAATAAGATATAAAAAACTCTAAGAAAAATTATAGTGTATTGCAATTTTAGGCGATGGGCTGACAACCCGTCACTATGGCGATACACAATTTTCCAAATGAGCCTCAAATGTTTGTCAGACGTGGCGTGAATCTCCGTTTTTGCGGCTGTTCACGCTCTGCCTACCCCGCAAGGCATAAAGGCGTGATATATGTACGTATGTATGACTCTAAGAAAAAGAAGCTAAATAATAGAGAGGAAAACCTGTTATGGAAAGAAGAATAAAATTTCTACTACATAGATATAAATAGGTATTATTTTGATACGTACCGGTAAAACGGGGTGTCGGGATGGCCGAATGAATGAGTACAAAACTGGTGAATTTATGTACTTTCATCATCATCATATCAGCCCACATCTACCCACTGCTGAGTATATGCCTCTTCTTTTTCTCGCCATCTACGCCGGTCCTGTGCCTCACGCATCCACCCACTGTTTGCCAAAAAAGCCGCCTATGTGCTTTGCTAACAATTAATTGTAAAAAAAGCTTGTTCTCTTATTTGTCTCGTCTCAGATCACGCCAGCAAAGTTGTATGGAAATCCTTTGCTGGTGTCCATTAAGATAAATTCGGTATACGCTAAACCCACATAATTTGATTTCAAAATTATCTCGATGACTCTCATAGAAACGGAACGTAATTTTGTATGAAACAGGTAACTAAAGACGAGGCTGTATGATGTGAAGACCCTTGCCTGTCCAGAATTAAAAAAGAAAAGAATGAACTAAACATTTAGTATGGCTGAATATTACGTAATACTGTGCCTTACAGGCGAATTTATTTTAAAAAATTACAATTGGTGGGAAAATTGAAAATTTTTATTTGTTTCGTTGTGTTGTGGTCGCTAGCTAACTTTTATAAGAAGTAAAATTTTTCATTTCCTAGCCTTTTTTTGAGAAAAGCACTATGTAAGCCTCGGGGAAAATTACTTTGCTTTACTTGTATAATAAGTCCTCGCCTGCGGCTCGGACTTCAAACTATACTCGTCCAGCAATGTCTTATTTTCCATACCTCGACAACAATGTACTATTACATTGCAGCCTAAAGTGAATGGACGCCTTATATACCTAGACTCACCGTTTTGTTCCGTTTTAAATAGCATATGTTTGATGCTCCGAATTTGAATTGTTCGACAGATAGGTATTTGACAGAATAAGATATAAAAAACTCTAAGAAAAATTAAAGTGTATTGCAATTTTAGGCGATGGGCTGACAACCCGTCACTATGGCGATACACAATTTTCCAAATGAGCCTCAAATGTTTGTCAGACGTGGCGTGAATCTCCGTTTTTGCGGCTGTTCACGCTCTGCCTACCCCGCAAGGCATAAAGGCGTGATATATGTACGTATGTATGACTCTAAGAAAAAGAAGCTAAATAATAGAGAGGAAAACCTGTTATGGAAAGAAGAATAAAATTTCTACTACATAGATATAAATAGGTATTATTTTGATACGTACCGGTAAAACGGGGTGTCGGGATGGCCGAATGAATGAGTACAAAACTGGTGAATTTATGTACTTTCATCATCATCATATCAGCCCACATCTACCCACTGCTGAGTATATGCCTCTTCTTTTTCTCGCCATCTACGCCGGTCCTGTGCCTCACGCATCCACCCACTGTTTGCCAAAAAAGCCGCCTATGTGCTTTGCTAACAATTAATTGTAAAAAAAGCTTATTCTCTTATTTGTCTCGTCTCAGATCACGCCAGCAAAGTTGTATGGAAATCCTTTGCTGGTGTCCATTAAGACAAATCGGTATACGCTAAACCCACATAATTTGATTTCAAAATTATCTCGATGACTCTCATAGAAACGGAACGTAATTTTGTATGAAACAGGTAACTAAAGACGAGGCTGTATGATGTGAAGACCCTTGCCTGTCCAGAATTAAAAAAGAAAAGAATGAACTAAACATTTAGTATGGCTGAATATTACGTAATACTGTGCCTTACAGGCGAATTTATTTTAAAAAATTACAATTGGTGGGAAAATTTAAAATTTTTATTTGTTTCGTTGTGTTGTGGTCGCTAGCTAACTTTTATAAGAAGTAAAATTTTTCATTTCCTAGCCTTTTTTTGAGAAAAGCACTATGTAAGCCTCGAGGAAAATTACTTTGCTTGACTTGTATAATAAGTCCTCGCCTGCGGCTCGGACTTCAAACTATACTCGTCCAGCAATGTCTTATTTTCCATACCTCGACAACAATGTACTATTACATTGCAGCCTAAAGTGAATGGACGCCTTATATACCTAGACTCACCGTTTTGTTCCGTTTTAAATAGCATATGTTTGATGCTCCGAATTTGAATTGTTCGACAGATAGGTATTTGACAGAATAAGATATAAAAAACTCTAAGAAAAATTAAAGTGTATTGCAATTTTAGGCGATGGGCTGACAACCCGTCACTATGGCGATGTTCAAATGTTTGTCAGACGTGGCGTGAATCTCCGTTTTTGCGGCTGTTCACGCTCTGCCTACCCCGCAAGGCATAAAGGCGTGATATATGTACGTATGTATGACTCTAAGAAAAAGAAGCTAAATAATAGAAAGGAAAACGTGTTATGGAAAGTAGGATAAAATTTTACTACATAGATACTCGTATATATAGGTATTATTTTGATACGTACAGGTAAAACGGGGTGTCGGGATGGCCGAATGAATGAGAACAAAACTGGTTTTGAACTTTCATCATCATCATATCAGCTCACATCTACCCACTGCTGAGTATAGGCCTCTTCTTTTTCTCGCCATCTACGCCGGTCCTGCGCCTCACGCATCCACTGTTTGCCACCAATGCCGCCTATGTACTTTGCTAACAATTAATTGTATAAAAAGCTTATTCTCCCGATGTAAAATATACTAAATGTAGAGTACCAAATTTTAAAACACTTCCCGTGTTAGGTATACAATTTTTGAAAACTTGCAAAATTTTCAAGCGCGGGCATGCCGGCCTCTTCCATCTGGGCTACCGCAGCTCATTTCTTGCCCGCCAATTTTGCAAGTGTATTTTAATGCCAGTAACGCTTGGCATGGCTCCATCTACCGGGTTAGTTTTGCAACTAATAACCGAAAAAGAAAAGAAATGAGCTGCGGTAGCCCAGATGGAAGAGGCCTAGCCACTAGTAATGCGAAAGTCGCAGGTTCAAATCCTGCCCGCGCTTGAAAATTTTGCAAGTTTTCAAAAATTGTATACCTAACACGGGAAGTATTTTTTATTTTTGGTACTCAATTTATCGCTGGTTTTCATCGCTTAGACTACATTCAATCTGTAAAGATAGAATTAGTCGCCGGTTATTAGTTGCAAAACTAACCCATTAGATGGAGCCATGCCAAGCGTTACTGGCATTAAAATACACTTGCAAAATTGGCGGGCAAGAAATGAGCTGCGGTAGCCCAGATGGAAGAGGCCTCGCCACTAGTAATGCGAAAGTCGCAGATTCAAATACTGCCCGCGCTTGAAAATTTTGCAAGTTTTCAAAAATACTAAATGTAGTTTATTTTGCACTTAAAGTGCTATATTATTTTCATAAATGAAAATAAGAAATTGCAACAATGTTAGCGACGGCCGGGGATTGAACCCGGGAACTGTGGACGTTACTACTATTTATAAAATACTCTACTTGTTAATACAAATTGCTTTGCATCGGGTGAATAGGCTTTTTATTCAATAAAGTAAAGTACGTAAGCAGTATTGTATTTACCCGGCTATCCCTATTTACCTCGCTTTACGGTACCTATAATGGTATAGCTACGGTATGCGAAAGTGCTACTATATGGTAGCGCTTTATGTTTAACTTTTTATAAAACAACTACTATTTAATCAATAAATGTAGGTAAACAAGCTAAATGAAACACAGATATTGATCAACAAATAAAACGAAAATTTCGTAAACTTAAAATCGCGTGATTTGTAGCTCAAAAACATAATATACAGTAAGCGAAACTCTACTACATAATGATCGTAGTGCCCTCGACTAGCTATTACTTATTTCGCTTATTTACTTATTCATTTATTCAACTCTTACCGATAACACTGATGACAGTTAGTATTACTCATACCGGGTCTTATACATAACAGGAAAATCACGCCTTTAACGCTTGCGGAGTAGGTAGAGCGACAATGGTCGCTAACACAGCTGGTTTCGCCACGGTTTACTTTAAATAAATTTAAATAAATTTTAAATAAATTTTTATTCGGAATACCAACAGTTTTTACAAATTAGGTTTACAAAGATTTATTTTTCTAATAAACCAATTACAGGTATTCGCTTAAGACTATCAAAATGCGATTAAAGAAAGAAAAGCATAATATTCGTCATCCTGAGCAGGTAGGTACAACTATAATCACGCCTAAATTGAGTTGAAACCATTAAAATCCATTTATATCATTATATAACATTTATATGATACGCTTTTTGTATTGAAGCAAAGATAAGTGAAATAGATCTAAGTCCTTATATTTTTTGTTGTAAACATCAACAAAAAATATAAGGAAATTCATCTTTTGATGGTCATTTCAGAAAATGAGTGAGAATGAGAGGTATATTTTTTAGTTTTTACAGAGTTTTACGATAAGAGTTTTATTACAAACGGACTATAAAATAGGGCCATAAATAAGTTGAATTTAATTCAAAAATTGCTTGATTCTTATGGAAAAGGTTTTCACTCCTAATCCTAAGGTAATAGTTATTTTTAAAAAAAGGCACCCCTTTATTACAGTAAATGGGTTCAGCCTGATGGATCGATTTTTGAATTTATTTCATAGTTTTTTAGATAAAAGTCTGTTTTATCTAATAATGTATGACTTCCGCTGTAATTTATCAAGGCTAAGTACTTAACACGCCCAATGCTAGTAACACTTTTCTCGTGTCTAGATTTTGCAAATATCGTTTCTACTAGAGCGGCAGTATCAGTATTATTGGATTTAAGTATGTATGATAATTAAAATAAATTATAAAGTCAATCAGTCAACATTTTAAATGTATTTATAACCGATTGCTCAAAATAGCTCATAAAAATGAGTTAAAAATAATATTTGTCGAATTTTATACCTTAAACAGACTGTTATCTCGAGTCGTATACGTTTTCTGATTAACTTAACTTTAACTTTATTTAGATAAAGGTTGAAATGCTCTATTTTTGGACAGACTTTAGAAGCTTATAATATGCTGTTTAGTTATGCCTTTTGTAATTTTAGTATATGTGTTACTTTGTAAATTGATTAAAAACCACGATTTAAAAATAAAAGGCCGCCTACAAAGTAGTCAACTTGAGGAATAGAAAAAGGAAAACAAGGTTTTTTGAAAAGTAGACCTCCAAAGCTTTTAAAATTGTAGTGGAGCAGTTAGAGTGTTAAAGTAAGGCGCGGTTATTTAGATAAGGGTTGAAATGTTTATGTTTTTGGACAGTCGGGAGTGATGGCCGGTCTTTGTTCTTTGTTGTCTTCAGGACCCTCATTGTAATGTTTGTTGTTTTTTTTTCGTAGAGCTGTTGTGAGTTCCATTAAACGCAATTATTTTTTAAATAAATAGAGTTAGCTTGTTAATCCTTATCTTTGCTCTCAACCACAATATTTATAATGGAATCTTTTAGTAGATCGAATAATTTAAATGATTAATTGATAATTTAGTTGATTTTATTTGTCTAGATTTTAAAGGTTTAAATTTTTTGTAAGTGCCTTGTGTCTTATCAAGAAATGTATTAGTTCATGTCTTTAAACAGAGCATTCGCAATATAATTGTTTGTGTTAATGCTGAATACTAAGTGCAAGGTAGTGCATTGCCCTCGCTAGGTGTCGTTGCCTGCTTGGGGTTGCATTGCGTTATGCAATCCAAATATTATTGTGAAGATGTACTAGTTATAATAAGCAAGACATTGATGCATAGGTACGACATTTATGTATGTATGTCGAACGTATGTTACAGTTACAATATCTACAAGTATTTACAAATTAGTAAAAAATAAAGTTTTAGTAGATTCTAGAAAAGAAAAAAGGGTTTTTTTCGGAACGTTAAACATTTTTACAATCATTTATCAATTTGTCCTAAGTTAACCCAAAATTGAACATGATTACAATGAAAATTAATACATAGGTACGTACGGTGTTCACTTCGGTATTAGGACAGCTTGGTCTTAAGGTCTTATCCTCCACAGGGCGCGCCCTGACGTAGCCCGTTCGAGGGAACCAAACGCGTGCCAACCATGGCGGCAATCGCACAAATACCAATCTAAACTTGTTGGCACAAGAATTAAATTCCTTAATCACCTTCGCAATTTCCCTCACAAAATTACCAGTTACGTTATTTTCCCGCAATTAGCTTCGGCTTATCGATATATTTTTCTGTATGTAAGTAATCAAAATGCAAATAGTTGAGACGGTGCGTGCCTTATCCTGCGACCCACATCTCGACAAGGCCGTGACCTCGTCGCTTTCTGCCCATTCTGACGTACCTGCACGTGGGCCAAT
The DNA here is from genome assembly GCA_027580185.1 of Tuta absoluta. Classification (NCBI taxonomy): domain Eukaryota; kingdom Metazoa; phylum Arthropoda; class Insecta; order Lepidoptera; family Gelechiidae; genus Tuta; species Tuta absoluta. The sequence continues at coordinate 4,059,892 of JAQAHW010000003.1, forward strand.
TTACAACTCTATCAAATGTTTGCTCAATACGTAATTGCACAAACAAATAAGCCGCAATTTCAAGAAACTCGGTTACTATTACTATTTAATTACAGAGGCTTCATGCTAAGGAGACGTTTGGACTACTTAGGCTAGTTATACGTGTGGGTAGAGAATTTGACTGCATTGCACCTTAGCTCGTATACGAATACGAGTAAGTAAACGAAAGCGTGTCGGTGCGAAATATACGTACGCTATTTAGTGTATTGTATACAACATGCAATGCTCGACTACGAATTACAGTTAAACTAACGAGACTCACCTTGAAAGTTTTGTAGGAAGACACGACGTAGGAAGCTCCATCTTCCAATTCTTCGAGCCTGTACTTCCGATCCCCATCCATGCCGAAGATGAACCTTGCTCCTCTCGGCAGCTCCAGCCGCTCGGAGAGTCTGTCCAGCAGGGAGTCCATGGACACCAGGTCGCGTCCCGGCTTAAAGCGGAACTCGACGCCAGGATGGAATGGATCGCCATTGCGATAGAACGTGACCCGCCGAGCTTTCCAAAAGTTGAGGTTAGCGTATCGACTAGCCGGCTCGTTTCTGACGGGTCTGTTGGTAGCTTCGGAGCCTTCGGAGGCGTCGTCGGGGCGCTGCGGCGGGGAGGCGGGGCGGGAGGCGCGCCAGTCACCCGGCTCGCGCTCCTCGTCGGACGGCGGGTGCTCCGCCTCGGGCTGCGGCGCAGGCTCGGGCGCCGGCGCCGGCTCCGCGGCGGCCTGCGAACGGACACGTGAGTGCACGCGGCGGCTCGCACGACGCGACATCCCTCGCGACGAATCGCCCGCCGACTGGCCGCTCGCCCCACTAAGCCTACCTACTTCCAATCAACTGATAGATAGGACATGTCTGCGAGCTTCATTCATGAAACTGACGATTCATGCCGGCCACGTGGGTGATTGATTGGTTTTCACTTAGGCCCTTGGTTTAATCATTTCTTTGATTTAAGACTTATCCCTTTACTTTAGCTCGAATTCCTACACCAACATAAGTTTGAAGGCCAGGCTATTCTGATCTTGATAAGGTTTCTATAACCTTGAACTATTAAGGACATACGCTACGTCGTGCTAACAAGCACCGACTACGACGTTTTTTATACAGTGTGATACTAGATAGCTAGCACTAAATTTAGAAAAATCTCAGTAACTGTTTTCGAGTTAAGTCAACGGGTAGAAAAGAAATTTAGAGGTAGAACCATCATTTGTATGTAGAAGTTCGAAATAATTTTTGTTTATAAGCAATAAGATTCATTTTCACATCTACAACATTAATAACTTTCGTTTATAAGAAAAGTTAAGCAGTTTCACATCCAAAAATGTTGTTGAGTTCCACGTCTAGAATACGCTCAAAACCTACGTTCACTGTGTCACGAATCACACTGTTTTGAAAAGAAAATCGTTAAGTATTTCTATCGAGCTACAAAATGTACGGAATGATTTAGAACGGCTTGGCCAAGTCATCAGTTTGCTGATAAGGCTTAACGAGAGGCTTGCCGTGTGACTAACTTAGTCTAGTCACGACTAACTCAGCTTATTGCTTATTATTATGTATATGAATCATTTTCACCTAACGATTTATGAAAATTACATGAATCATGCGACAGTAATATTGAATGCAGTGTAGTAAGTTTTACTGCATAAATGAATCACAGAACACAATATATTTATTAAATTTGTCTGTTTGGATAGCTCCGTAATTTAATAAGAGTATATTTTTATATTATGAAGATATGTAACTAAAAAACGATACAACTCTTTATATAAACTAGTTATTAGATTTTACGACTGGTACAGTACACGATCATAATGCACACTAGAACGATTAAAATGAGCACGCTTATTTAAATACCTAACGCTCATGGCATACTTTCAAACTACCTGCGTGCTGCCATTTTTTTTCACATTTCACATGTAATTTATTAAATAGTGTAAGTATAATATTTTCTTGAGTTTGCACAACTATTACTCATCACAATAAAACAATTTTAAACGGATTTAAGTTGTGTTTATTTTGGATTTTACAATTCCTACGTTTAACACAACTTAAATCCGTTTAAAATTGTTTTAGTGTAAGTATAGTGCACCATGGTGTAGGTATGACTACTTGGATAGCTTTAACACCATTTTATTAGAATGGATCATCCAAATACCTAAAACCAATTTACATACGTACATATACGTTATCATTATGCATCGCCATATTTTGACAAGAAATGTCCACACACATAACACACTATTCCTTGCACAGTATGTCTGTAACAATCTATCTCCAATTTTACTTGAATTGATAACGAATCATTTTTTAATTCAAAAATAATTTGCATCCAACAAATGATCACAAAATGTTGAGACAATACTAATCTAGCTCAACTCAGCTATCACGTAGTTGAAGAAGGGAATAAACACTAAATAAATGCATTCAAAAGCTCACCACAACAGCTGTAGCCATATTTTCCTCCGTTGTCATTTATTCTCCGAACATCACAACGTTCACACACAAGTGCAATTTAATTTCAAATTAATTTTACTACTTCAAGACTACCGCACAAAAAAACCGCTCGTATACAAAGGCGGCTTAGCAATAAGTCACCGGCGCGTCTTCCGGAAAGCTTTTATAACGGATGGTACAGTCTTCTAGACACGAGACATGGCTGTATAGTTTTATCCTTTGCCTTATTTCAGTAATAATTTAGCCAGGGCTAGTGGCCCCGTCGCCCCGTCGTCCGGTTATGTTTTGTGAGCGGAATCGAGTGACGGTTGTTTGGAATGGACGTCGGGGCAAGCGGGCAGCGCTCCCTCGCACACCGCCACGGCTGGGCTGGTTGTGAGTTTGATTTTATCTCACTAGGTCAGTGGATGCTAAGGAAGCTTTCGTGACAATTCTTCGTATAGACGGCGGGTAGTTTTTAGAAACTACATGGTTTGGCTTTGCTACGATTGATTAAAATTCGAATGCATCGTGTGCTCAATATTTTTGTTTAATACCAGCAGCTTTCTTATGGTATGGTAAACAAAAAATCAAATCTTTCCTCTATATACTATTAGTATAGAGAATATGCGGAAAAAAGTCGTAGCAGTTCTACGCCGTAGCACCTTGTAGCATAAGTCGATTATGGATAACGCAAAACTATTTGCTTTATCTAAAACGTAGATAGTTAAGACCATCGATGTACCTATGCTCCTTGGGAAGGTTTCCTTTATAACCAGCCCATCCTAATTTATCTGAATCAGTAAAACAAGTAAAATTTTACCTTAGGTACTTTCTGCGGAGTTCAGTCTAGTAGGGTTACAACAATCGTTCTGGTTGGTGCAATATTTTGATTTCTTCAGTTATATTAAGAGTACAGGCATAACCTGAAAGGGATTTCTACACAACCTAATTAATACATGAGCTAAAATGCTTAATTACGATCAAACGTGGTTTATGAAGGAATTTTCTCTTATTTATTCAATACTTATAGTACTGCAATTGTTTACCACTTGACATTAATATTTAAAAAAAAAAACATATTTGCCAATATAATCTTTATTATTATATCTTTATTATTTTCTTATTACTGTTTTTTGTACAAGTTTACCTTGTTCGACATCGTTTTTGATATTTTATCAAATTTATATTTTTATTTAATTTTGACATTGATAATTACTGAAGAACGTTGACATTGCATTTTTTCTATTTTCTATTTTTGACGATCACATTATCCTCTGACATATATATTTAGTTTAAGCACTTTAATTATGAATTTGATAATGTGAAATAGATGAATCTAATCTAATCTTCATTAAAGTTTTACTAAGCCTATATTTTCCGGTGTCGGCAATAACATAGGCCCGCCAGAGTGATTCTTCAGGCTCGCCGGTCAAGCAAGTACCGGCGGCGGCGGGTAGCGGGCTAGCGGGTATGTAGGCTAACTGTATTTTTTTTCCACTCTTCCTGGTTGGTGTTTGGCGCACGGCTGTTTTTATGGCTGCCAATTACCCTGAGCCCGCGTTGCCGCCTTCCCCCTTTGTTCTTGATTAACTTGCCTTTATTATAAGGAAATTGGAGATTTGTTCGATATGATATATACGAGTTGCACGGTGAAATAAAAATTCATCATCGTAAACAACGAAAAGGAAAAAATATCTTCACTGAATAAAATGAAATAGACTATAGGTAGTAAATATGTTGTGCTATTAAGTCGTTTCGATGAATGAAAGTGACTAATAAAATCTACTTTTTTACAATTTTTTTCTTTATTGTAATTAATTTAATTGTTAACGAACGATATTCTTTTTCATGTATTATAGCATGTTCATTATTACTCATGTAAGCGACCTTTGTGTTTTTAATGAGAGAAATAATGTTCTTCTTTAAACCTAAAATCTCTGTAAATGTTTTACTCATCCTTGTTATATTAGACTAGACTACGTAGAATATTAAATATATGTTTAACAAATACTGAATACATTGAAAACTGCATTTTAAATGTTTTGAGTGTAAGAAAATGAATGTAGAGCATAGTCGAACCGATTATATTAATTAAAAGTAGGTAAGTAAATTATAGATTTTATTCAAAGTATCAGAACGATTTGGGGTAGTATTTATATTTCACACAAATGAAAAAACATCATCATTAGCTTAACCTTTCATGCAGCACAGCCTATTCAAAGACGATGCAATTATTCGGTAATTTTACAATTTGAACGCAAAAACATGGTTAAATTCTATAATATGTTGAGGGCAAATACTCTCTACTGACCCAACCTTCAGATTTGCATAAACGATTTGATGCTTAACATTTCGCGTGATATGTCGCAGATGTGTCGACAGCAAAACAGGTAGGAACCGCCAACCAAGAACACAAACTTCAAACAATTGTGATAGGAAAAATCCAGCAAACGATGGCACAAGTAATTATTCACTTTAGAATCCGTACTTATATAAATCTGAGAGTTTGTGTGTGTGTGTGTGTGTGTGTGTATGTATGTTTACTAGCTCTTCACACTCTGGATTAAATTTGGAACACAGGTAGAGTATACCCGGGAATAACACATAGGCTACTTTTTACCACGGGAAAACAACTATTAACACTGGAAAATGAGTGGCAGCGGGTGAAACCCCTGTGCGGAAATCTAGTAATGATAATAAAACTGTCACAACTTTTATTATCGTGGTTTTCGCGTGATGTCAGAAAAAGCGCTAGATATTCAGGTTGATGGATCTTCTGCTACAATGGCGTGTCTTTTGAAGAAGGGAGAGATAACTCGGAAAAATGTATAAAAAAATTGTCTGACCTTACCTGTCATGACAAGATATCAACTTTTTTATAACTTTTGTCACGATATTTGTCTTTTCTAATATGGATAAGCCTAGATTATTACATATATTTCGATTAGGGGTTATTGAAAACATAAAAAACTTATTATTTATCTATGAAACTTTACTTTTAACCATAAAAAACTTTTTTTTACTTATTATAATGAACCCGGTTGTGTTGCTGTCGCTACCAAATTTGAATAATTACGAAAATATGCCTAAATGTATGCTTTCATGTCGACACTGAACTAATTTGAAAATTGACGTTAATAAATAGCCTACTTAACGTAAAATTGCATAATATTGTGACCCAAATAAATACTTTCTTTTTATAAAATGCTATATTTACTCGTATTAATTATCTGTACATATCATTAAAAATTTGTTTTTCCATTGGAAAAAGAACATTCGCTCGGATATATATCATAATGAAATACACGCTGTGTAGATACTATATCGTAGCGATTAGTTCCATCGGGATACATTCCTATCTAGACAGATTTTCAACGGGCAATATTTCACAAACACAGTTTCCAATGGACACAGTACTCGTAGAGGCCGCTACGAATGCGTAGGCATTGTCGTAGATGTAGCGTAGCAGATTAGAAATCTAATAAGCTAAGTGAAACAGTCAAGAGGTCCTTGAAATTTAATCTTACATCAACATCTATAACTTAATAAAATTTCATTAACCTTTCTATGATTTTTACTTGTTTGTCCTTGAAGGGAATAGAGTAATAAAATGAATTAGTGACTTTGGAATATTTCATTAAAAAGCTTGTGGGCTACAATAATTTACAATTAAGATTTCGATAGATAAAATGTATATGTGAAAGTAAGACAAATACGCACACAACAACACAGCGCACATCTTAAATCCGAATAAAATTATTTTATCTACATTCGTTTCATAATGTTCGGATTACATATTTGCAAACAGTTGTACTCCGAACATTGCGAAACGAGTGTAGATAAAACAATTTTTAGACCTGCTTTATGCATTCTCCCTATAGTAATTACTTTTATTCCCAAACGCATGAGTAAGGATGATTTAGGCCTTCCGATAAAAAAAAGAAATGTGCCAATACTTAAATTTGCCGCCAGACCTGTCCGCCGTGCCGTGTTGTTTGCTTACTATTATAGATTTGTTTGTTTTTGTCAGGTTTTTTTTACTTGATTAAAACTGGTATAAAGTACTTTTCCCATATTTTATCATGAAAATTATCTTGGACGCGGTGTTCGATCGCCGGTGCGAAGATTTCGAAAAGTGTACCTGATTTTCCAGAGTTTTTTGGAGAATGTAGATAAAACTGCATATAATTAGACATAAGAATGCTCGTGTCAAACTAGTATAATCATATAAATAGACGCACTTATATTCTAATTCCCTCATTATATGATAGTTACATAAACTACAATTATTGAGGAATAGATTGTGCAAAGTCAAGAAAATATTAAGATAACTAAATTTATTTAAATATAAGTGCTTCTACTTAAGCCGCTTCTACCTAATGTATTAGTTTCATCGAGATGAAATGAAATAAATAAAAAATACATTAGTATTTAGATACCAACCCACTTTCCAAAAGCGCGCTATATGTAAAGTAAATTAAAACAGGATTTCAGTACCTCGTTTTCGGCGGTAACTAAATCTTTTTTTTAAGTTTATGTATGTCACCGAATAAATTAAGTATTCATCAGCTAAATAAATTATTCTTTCTTTGTTGTTTGTAACTATCAGAAAACTAGGTTAGGTATATGTAATTAAAGTAACTTGTTATAAAATACATACGAGATTTAGCGTTTTTTCAAGTTGTTCCAATTATATGAGAAATTTTCTAGTTATTGCTACAATTACCGATCGCCCGATCAGATGAGAAAAAAGCAGTGGCCTTGGTCAACTCTCGGTTTGATAAAAATACCTGCACGTAAACATTTATACTAATCATAGCATACTTTACTAGTCGGCCAATATAGCTAAGTGAACGAAAGTACAGTATAAATAATAGTACGAAAGCAATTGTCTTCAGTTTGGAAAATAAATTTACTTAACCTACCTTCAATTGGCGCTGTAACTTTCCGTCAAATAGATTAAGAAAAAGGTAGGAGATATCGTAGTCCTGTCATGTTTAAATATTGACTTCGCCATTTCTAGTAAATTTTGTCGCCATTGTTTTTGTCGTCGCCTTATTTTGTCAGATAACGCGTATTTTGCGCCAAATTATAGGACATGGTATTACTTAAATATCTCCTATTCTTTTCTAAATCTATTTTACGGAAAATGACAGCGCTAATTTAAGGCAAGTTAAGATAATTTAGTTCCCGAATTGAGGCCAATGTTCAGCTATTACTATTTTAATAATAATTCGTAGTAATAAGATTGAAATAGACTTTGAACGGAGTTTACAGTTTAGGAAAGATAATTAAAAATGGTAGGAAAGGAACCATTAAAAGATTGTAACTAGAGATGCACCAGTCGACAATCTATAGGCGACTAGTCGTATTTTCATATGATGTAATTGAATGTAATGTAATGTGTGATGCCGGCCTAGAATAGCATCACCCCATTTCTTACTCATGGGTGTCGTAAGAGGCGACTAAGGGACTCGAGGGTGTGTATTGCAATTTTAGGCGATGGGCTGACAACCTGTCACTATAGTGATACACAGCTATCTGATTGACCCTCAATCTTTTGTCAGACGTGGTGTTAATATCCGTTTTACGGCCGTTAACGCTCTGCCTACCCCGTAAGGGATATAGGCGTGATTTATGTATGTATGTATGTAATTGAATGTATATAATAATCATGTTCAAAATTAAACCACGACTGTTTCAATTAGCAGATAGGCTCTCAAAGTTATGATCGGCTCAGCTAACTAGTCTGGAAAGTCTAGCCTCGACTGATTTTAAGCCGATTAGTCGGTAGTTGACTACCGCTACCGCTCCGGTTCCGCAGTTTTTGCGGTTATCAGTCAGTTTTATACCCATCTAAGCTCTCAGTATGTTGCCTAGCAACGAGCAAGGCGGGCGGCTGATGGGCGGCGCTGTCCCAGCCAATCAGCTAGGGGATGCGTCTAGTTATGACAGCGGTGTCAGCCCGCGAGTGACACGACGAGTAAAAAACGCGACATCACTTCCGCTATTGGCTGGTATTGACACACCCTGTGTTTAGGTAGCCAATCGATTTAATTAGCTTAGGTAGAGGATTGTCTGCTGACGGTAATCATTGTCTATGCTAATGACAGAGTAGTATTTTATATTACTACATGGTAAAAAATAAAGTCACATCCCAACGCAACGAATTTAGATGCGTTTTTTAAAATAGATAGAGTGATTCAAGAGGAATGTTTATTTTTATGAAAAATTTATGCTGGGAAAAAGTATCATTCTTACGGGAAAGCGGGCAGCAGCGGGCGAAATCGCTGGGCGAATCGCTAGTACTTTTTACACTACTAAGACTGTACAAAGGGCAAAGACAGAGAAAAGTAAAACAAACTTTATAAAATGCAAAATGAAACAAAAAGGATATAACAACCCGAATGGGGGTCAAAGTACTCGTGAAATTGAACAACTTTCCCCAAGTAACATGGGCCATAATTTGTAAGAAAAAATAGGCTACCCCTTCATCGTGTACACTGTACAAAATGCGTCGTTTATTATAAAGCCAAGAAACCCCATTGAGGTCAAACTGTTAGCGCATATAACTTAGCCATTAATCATTCATAATCAATTTTATCTGGAACAGTTACTTAGCTTGCGTATATTTACGTAACTTTAACGAAATACCATAATTCGTATAATAGTATAACAAATGGTCACACGAATAGGCATCACGGTTCCCAATTAGTCCAAGGTTGTAGGAAATGTTCGTTAGAGGAAGGACGAAAATGTAGGAAAATATCGGTAATTATTATTTTGGACAAGGTTGAAAGCATTGCTACAATATTTCTTTATAGAGTGAAATTTTACTAGTGTCCGATACTGAAAATAGAGTACAGTATGGTGATAAGAAACAACTTTCCCCAAGGAACATCCTTATCACCAGCCCAATATGAGTTTTCGCTATCTATCAGTAGTAAAATTTCACCCTATTTAGGTGTGTTTAGAGCACAGATAATATAATACTACCGCGTAGGCTTAGAGTCCTACCAGCTAGCATTTCGAGTAATCCATTTCTCTATTTTTGTTCTATAAAACATCTTACACTGTGCTCACTTATCGTTCGACGCAGAATGGTGTTTCGAGTGCCCGTCTTAGCAAATTACTTCAGCTTTGCAATAAAATCTTGTCAACATTTGTCTGTCTTTATCCCAATTTTTTTGGGGTCGGTAAATTCTAAAATCGTATTATTTACACGTCGTAGGCGATTGCTACGAAGTTTCTATGTGCTAAGTCTGTGCTATAATAATAACGCAGCATAATTTATTATAAAAAGCAGTGTGACCACGATTCATAATTGACAAGCGCTCAAATTTCATAATATCCACTTTTTCTATGACCATTTCGGAGATTTCTGATTGCAGATTCATAGTGAAAAAGTTTAATTTTTTTTTGTTGAAAATCTAGGAAAAAATAATCAATTTTCTGAAATCGTGCTTGTGACGTCACAATACGATGATTATCCTGCAAAAAAAACACATCCGTTTGTAGACGTAAATTTACAAAAAAAAGCGCATCATGAGCGCCAAAACTGTCAATAACGTCAAAGTACATAGTTGGCTGGATTGCCAACTGGGATTTTTTTTTCGTACTGAAGCACTTAAGGCTACCGCAGACTGTGGCTTGTACGTCTACGCAAATGAAGCACGCGCGTCGACGCACCGGTTGTAATCTATGGAACCAATATGGAACTGGAAGCTTAAGAAACATGCCATGAACATGCCACACCAGATGCGGGCCGTGTTGACATGTCACACGCCAACAAGTAGGTAACTACCGAAGAGTACCAACTGACTAAGTTACTAGATTAGATGGCAAAGGCAAAACAAAATGCTTATCAATATCTACCCGGGTGTCGTAAAAGCCGACTAAGGGATGACTCCAGGAAATGGGCAGCAGCGTTGTCAGTGAATACAACACCTTACACTGCGCTCGCCATTCCACCTGCTAAGCGTGGTGAGTATGGCAAATAACCCCTTATAGGGGGAGGCCCATGTCCAGCAGTGTGGTATTCCCACACTTGTGTCTTTCCTGCTGGGGTTTTGACCTCTTAGTACTACACGACTCTACTAAAGTTACGTTAGTCACGACTCGTAGACTCTCCGTTTCTTAATTTGAGTAAAGTTTGTGCGTCTTCGTCTTTATCTTTTCCCTTCCACCCTCCCATTCTGCAACGTTTTTTACTTACTATCTACTGATAGATGCGTCAGATAGTATGTTTCCGCCTTTAGACTTCTTTAACATCCAATTTAATCAAAACATTTCATTTCAATACGTAAAATCGTTTGCAATCAGAATTTGCAAGCAAAATTATGAAAAATTCCAAAACCTCGTACAGAAGTGAATACTTGTCCTCGCGTGTCGTACGGGAGACCATAGTTTCGTATTCGTACGAGGAACCTTGTATTGTGCGGTTGGCAACCCTGGAAATGTATGGTAATGTCGCTGTCAATCATCTTTCAATCATCAGTATTGCCATTATATTTTATTATTTTCAAGAATTGTAGTGATACCATTTTAATTATCGTATTCTGACGTCATCATGCACTTACGACCTTTTAGAATGAGCAGTTTTAAATTATTTAAATAAAAAGGGATAAAAGTGTTGTTTTTTCTAAAATGTTACTCGGCGGCTCCACTTGTTCACTAAAGTTTAATTTAAGCTAATAATATCGGTAGGTTTACGAAATGAGCGGTCATCAATTATTGCTTAAGTAGTTTATATTAATAAAAATAAATTGTTTTTATACTTTTTAATAAAGGTAGGAAAACATATTATTTTCTCGTGATCGGTAATACAGGCGACAGAAATAAGCAAGAGCAAAACTGAGTAACGATTTAATATACGTGTTTAACTTGTGACTAATTTGACGCTAAAATGGTTCTATGAAAAGGTAATTCTTGTGTAAAGAATTTAAATCGGCGGTTAAAGTGTTTATAAGCTGGGAATAAGGGTTCCTTAAGCTCATTGTTGCAGTTTTTACTTCTGTTTCTTTTCGTGTAGGAACACCGAGTCGCCGAATGACCCGAAAAACCCTGGTGTCAGAGTTTTTCAACCGAATACTGCTAGTAGTAGGCCTCTGACATGGTTGTGTAACGATCGCCATCTAAGTAATCTTTGACAGAAACCGGGACCGACGGCTTAACGTGTCCCCCGAAGCACGAAACCATCTTTCTTACGGACAATGCTTAAGCCTGCAATGTCCTTACCAGACTGGAAACAAATTCACAAAGTGATAATATCAGATTTGTGACTGCCCACACCTCTTTACCTACCGGGAACCGAGTCCGGAACCATTGCACTGCAGGCAGTCGCACTAGCACTGCGCCACATCGGCTGTCAGTTTAATACTTTGTTTCCTTTATTCATTTACTGTCAATCAATTAAAAAAGGTAATAAACTTCAAAATGATCCTAAAATTGAGTAGGCTACCGTTATCATTATTATTATTGTAATAGTAGTTTATGCAACTGTCATATAATGAGGGTCATTAGAATGCTAGTGTCTGCTACGCCTCGTTTGATAATTGATTGACACGAGCATTCTAATGCCTAATTATATGCAGTTGCATACACTATTTTATCTACACTCTAAAAAAATTACTCAGTTGAACACTTTTCCAAACGTCCGCACCGGCGATTGCAAGGCCCGATACATGGTCAAATTCAATACGAGAACGTAATATGGCTTGATATGAATTTTTGAAGATTCTTTACTAATAGTTGTTTAGATGTCGAGTCTCAACAGCAAATAACTAAACAACAACTGAACAACACTGAACAACACTGAACAACAACTGAACAACAACTGAACAACACTGAACAACATCGGAATAACATTTGAACAACAACTAATCAACATCTGAACAATAACTGAACAACATCTGAACAACATCTCAACAACAACAGAACAAAAACCTATTAAAACAACTGAACAACATCCGAAAAATTACCGTACAACAACAACTGTCAGGTGCGGCGGAAGATGGCGATTTGAGTATTGGAAAAAAAAACTTCGTTTCATTTCTCAACTTTATCGTATTACGAGTTTTCTCATTAAGTCATTACGCTTCTGTAATTTATAGTAAACCCTAGTTTTTATAGGCAGAATGCATAAAGTAGGTCATTATGCATCTGTTTTCGAATTCATAATTCGAACATTATGAGACGAGTGTAGATAAAGATTCTTGTGATTATGTAGTCTGTTTTATCTATCTAGTTTAACACAACGTATAAAATGACATACCTACTAAAACTGGACTGCAAAATAGGTAGTATCTGAAACCTGTATATATTGTAAGGCAATGCGCTTACTTAAATTGTGCTGCACAGTTTTAACAACATACTAACTAAAACGATTTGTTCTTCCCACGGAACCCTAAATCTGAAAAACCAGGACACGGGGAGTTCGTGACAATATGGCGTGCGAGTGAGCCGCGCGAATCGATCGCGTTCAAATTAAAGCGTATTTTATGGCAATAGAGTCCCATATCACTCGCGGCGGCGGACAAAGAAAGCCGACTTGGTTCTTATTCTTAGTAAAACTGCTACTTCAGCAGCCTGCGATTGAAGTTCTCAAACTTTTGATACTTACAACAAAAATAGAGATTTCTTTGTTAATTTATTTACTTATGGCATAGAATAGCTAACAACAGTTGCGTGTTCATAGGTACGTTCTTCAAGTGGTTTGATTAAGCTATTCTCAACTGTGATTTTTGTTATATACCGCTACGACTGCCCAACCAGAAAAGGAGTGTATTGTACATTGTACCTCTATTTAGAGTTCATGTATGTATATATGCGCGATTATTTAAAGGACTGAAACTCGTTAACCACTGAACAGATTCGAATGGGAATTGTATCGGAAAAATCCTTTCATTATCCCGAATGTCATAGGCTAGGCTTTATCTCAGAAACAGTCGTGTTTATATTTTTTTAAAATTTATTATGCTTGTTGTCTTAGGTATACTGTTTGCAACAATTGACTACTAGATGAACGTGTACAATACGTCTTGAATAAAAGAGGAGACAAAATCCTATTTTTGCTATTTCTATCGAACCAGTACTACCATTCTAAGTTACGATTACGCTACTTACTTACAATCTACTTAATTATATTCTACCTCTTTCAGCGACTACTAACATGAAATACTTACTACCTTTTAAACATTTAATATTCAGAACCGCTGGGCCAGACGTGCTAGTGGCTACCTACACGAGTATTTAAGTGTCGCTTATGACGTTTGGCCTACTTAACCAAAAGAATTTATTGAGGGTGCTTATAGCAATTTCGTTGTTTTCAATTTATTTCGTTTACCTAGAATTTGGCAAGGACAAAATGAATTAAACATAACGAATTTTCGGGTATTTGATTTATTTTATTATCAAAATTACAAACACATTCTTATGTAAATATGCGTCGCGAAATCAGCTTACTTCAACGTCTTTTTTGCGTTTTTTGTTTTTCTTTTTAGGTGAGTTGGATTCTTCGAATTCTTCGTTCTGATTTTCTGTAGGAATTTCTACATCAACATCTTTGTGTTTTTTCTTTTTCTTGTTAGTTGGTTCTAGAGGTTCGTCAGTTTGTAGGGATTCTTCCACAGATTGTGCATCTGTATTCACTTGTTCCCGTTGCTTCTTCTTTTTGGATTTTTTGGGTAGATCATTTTCTCTCATTTCTTCAGTTAAATTGTCATCACCGTTTATAGTACTTTTACGTTTTTCTTTTTGCTTGCCTTCCATATTGGGCACTGTTGAATCTTGTTTTACATTTTCGTTACACTCAGTAAAATTTTCTGTGTGATTAGAATCACCATTCGTGTCAACATCTTTATTCTTCTTCTTTTTCTTCTTAGGATTTACAGTAATTTCTGTTATATTTTCTATATTATTACATTCGCCATTCATGTCAACATCTATATTTTTCCTCTTTTTCTTCTTCGGAATAGGAAGCTCTTCGTTATTATCGTCCTGCTTCTCAAGAGCGTCTTGTATTTCTTTGTCTTTATTCTTCTTTTTCTTCTTGCTTTTAGGTTCATCCACATCATCTTTCAAATTTTCCTTAGCTTCACCGTCTTTCCCTGCACGGCTCTTTTCCAAATCCTTTTGATCTCTATCAAGAACCGCTAAGAAGAACCCGATAGTGTAGTCCGAGTCTGGCCTAGCGTACATACATCTAGCACCCATGCTGCCATACATGCCTGAACCGATGTTGTTCCACTGACCTTTGAGGAGTTCCTTGACATCTTGGACCCTCCATTTGGCCCTGGAGGTCTTGACTACATTGGTGACGACGCGTTCGTTTTCCTCAGGGAACAGCGAGCATGTGCTGTAAACGATGCGCCTGGCGTTGGGGAAGGCGTTCATGGCGTGCTTGAGGAACTTCTCCTGTAGAGACGTGAGCTTCGCGAGACGAGTGTCGTCCACGTAGGTGTGGACGCTCAGCTGCATTCCTGGGAACCAATTGGAATTATGAATTTCGTAAAACATGAAAAGCTTAAAAAGATTTTGGTGTTATGTTGTTAATATGTTACACTAAGAATAAATAATACAATACAACAGTGAATTTGAATTATATTTAGTATTTATTTGAACAGCAATAATCATATTATTATTATTTTTGCGTAGTGAAGTTTACTGCAAATATTATTACAACCTCTAAAGGCAGCAAGATTGCTAGTAACCGATATTTATTTATTTACTAGCGGCCCGCCCAGCGGTTTCACCCGCTGCTAACTGATTTCCCACGGGAAATAGACCTTCTCCCGACATAAATCATGTATAAAAACCTTCCTCTTTAATCACTCTGTCTTTTAAAAAAACTTTATCCAGATCCGTTTAGTAGTTTTGAAGATTTAAGCATACAAACAAACAAACAGACAGGGACAGACGTGGGAAGCGACTTTACTTAAAATTCCGTAATTTTTTAATCCCCCAAGGGATGAAAAGGAACTTAAAAGTTTGTATGAAAAGTTTGTATGTTCATTGTCTTAAGTGTGATCCGTTTTAAAATTAGTGATTAGACTTATGACTTAAAATAATTAAACACGTGTTTCAGCATATTTGAAATTTTAACCCTTAATAGGGTCAAACGGAGGTTTAAAGTTTGTATGAAAGTTCGTTTTTTTAAATGAATGTGATCCGTTTCAAAATTTGTGATTAGACTAATAACTCAAAATAATTAAACACGTGTTTCAGCATTTTTAAAATTTTAACCCTTAAATGGGTGAAAAGGGGGTTAAAAGTTTGTATGAAAGTTTTTTATCTTAAATATGATCTGTTTCAAAATTTCTGATTAGACTCATAACTTAAAATAATTAAATACGTGTTTCAGCATTTTTGAAATTTTAATCCTTAAAGGGGTCAAAAGGGGGTCAAAAGTTTACTCCCAGTTGGGCTACCCGTTTTCCCATGGGAATGTGACAATTTCCGGAATAAATTATACTTTATAAACCTTCCTCTCAAGTTACTCTATCAAATAAAAAAAACCGCATCGAAATCCGTTGGGTAATTCTAAAGATATAAGGAGACACCAAACGGGAAGCAACTTTATTTTATACTATGTAGTGATGATATATTTTAGGAAAAACCTCAGCTTACAATATACTAAATAAATAGTTGACATTAGAAACAGGAAGCGATTTATGGTTTCTCACAAATAGAATATTGAATATTGAAATTTAAGGATGTGCTAATGCTAAGAAATACTTTTCCCCACTCAGATCAGTTAATCGGCAATTTAGTATGGAAGGGGGGGAAAGTTACTTCTCAGCCCTTATCACCAGCTTGATCTTTGTTTTCAATATCAATCACTATTAAACATTCAAACATGCATTATGATTCCAGTGTCTTACCTGAACCAGAGCAACTGGGGTCGAGTATGATGTACTCCACGTCGTCGTAATCTCCTCGCTTCAACTCCAACGCGTCTTTGTGCAGTGTTTCCACGAATTTGGAGCCGGTCTTCTCAACGAACTCACACAGAGTATGGTATCTCTTCTCGTCTCGTTCCACCGCATAGATTTTACCCTGTAAATATACTTCGATGTGTATGATTGTTGAAGAATGAATGAATTATGGTCATGATAAAGTCTTGCTGCCTTGACCAGTTTGTCCTCCAGGAAATATCATAATTCTCGGCCTACCATCTAAGTGGTCCAACCAGTTTAAGAATTGCTTCTGTTTTCCATGGCCATAAGGCGTTTTCCCGGTCAGAAATAGACCAATACTGAGTATTGAAAAGGCTTCTTCTGGGTGAGCTCGCTCCATCTTAGACTCTGTCTTTGTCCTATGACCTAGACTAGAGTCAAGAGCAAACCCATAATTAATAAAAAAATAAATGAAAAAAAGTATCGGAGAGCGCAGCGTGAGACCAATTGGCAGGCGGATTGGCGAGCACAATGCAAGACGTTTAATTCGCAAGGAATGCTGCTGCCCATTCCCTAGACGATATTCAATCCCCACTGACCTGGTTCCTCATGAAAGCCGCAAGTTGTGTGGTCTTCATACCGGGCGCGGCGCACATATCTAGAGCCACGCTGCCGGCCGGGGGCGCCAGGAGGTGGACTGCCATGGCTGTTGCCTGGAGTTATCACACAAATAGTAGATTTTCTTAAAAAGATCAAAGACATTTTAAGCACTCGCGATCACTTTCACTCATTTTTAGTATTAGACCGGGTCTATCGCGATAGTATTTAAGTAAATATTAGTAATTTACCTGTGTCCCGACGTTTCAATTACTCATACTTACTTAAATACTATCGTGATAGACCCGGTCTAATACTTAAAATGAGATCATAGACAGGTGTAAAAATATTAACTGCAAATATTTGAACATGTGAACAAAAACCATGAATGAACAACTATCTCCAAAGAACATAGGTCGAAACATGAAAAAGAAATTAGAAATCTCGTACTAAATATTATTATACATACGTACATACACATATCACGCCTATAATCCCTTGCGGGGGTAGGCAGAGCGTAAACTACAGCATAAAACGGACATTTACGCCACGTCAGACAAATATTTGAGGGTCATTCAGAAAATTGTGTATCGCCATAGTGACAGGTTGTCAGCCCATCGCCTAAAATTGTAATACACTCCCTCGAGTCCCTTAGTCACCTCTTACGACTCTCATGGGAAAGAAATGGTGTGATGCTATTCTAAGCCGGCGTCACACGGCAATTATTATTAATATAATTAGCCTATCAGATCCCATGCTGGGCAAAGGCCTCCCCCGCGGTCTTTCACTTGTTACGGTCTTGTGCAACCTCGGTCCAATCCTTTAAATGGGCATCAAAATCATCACAAATTAAGTGTTTACATCTTCATACAAAAAATATTATACACACGTTGGAAGCGTCCTACTTTTTGTGGAAGACCCTTATTTGCCATACATTGCTGTTATCATTAGTCTGGTTAAGGTAAGTACGAAACAGGTCAAAACAATACAAACCTTATCCTGCAGAATGATCTTATTCTCCAAGTACAGATCATGTTCATGGAACTTGGTGCCAGGCGCGAAGACAAACAGGTATTTGACATGGTAGTCTTGCGTGAAGTCATACTCCGTGAGCTCTTGGATCTGCTTGAGGTAGTCGTCGTAGGAGCCTGAAGTGCACCTGATGAACTTGTAGCCTTCGTCTTGGAAGGCTCTGATGGCGTCAGAGGTGGTCAGCAGGTTGGTGTTGATGCGGACGTAGCGCGGCCGGCGCACTGACGCTGAAGTTTTGGATTATAAGAGACGTGAAGTTAGATGTTATTATTTTATTTATTTATTTTTTAAACAAAAACAGACTGAACTTTTGTACCAGAGAGAGGGCGAAACCGTGTTGACGAAGAAGAAGAAGAAGTTATCTTTTATACCTTCAGTGTTGCTACTTGCTATACCCTGACAAGGTGTCATAATTAATTTATAAGACCAGTGTAATTATACTCAT
Source organism: Tuta absoluta (assembly GCA_027580185.1). NCBI lineage: Eukaryota > Metazoa > Arthropoda > Insecta > Lepidoptera > Gelechiidae > Tuta > Tuta absoluta. The sequence goes on from JAQAHW010000003.1 coordinate 4,078,326, forward strand.
AAGAATTTACATCATTGATTATGATATGCAATAAAATTTATGATTACGATTTAATATTGCTTTTTTATACAAGGGGGATACCAGAGAGACATCCTTTTTGTAGTTTGTAGCTAAAATCAACCAACGAAAGGCGCCAAAGGCGGTGATTGGTTGAAATATGAATCTATAGTGTGAATATGAATTCTGACTATGTGCCGGACGAGTTCAGTAAGACATACACATACACATATCACGCCTATAATCCCTTGCGAGGTAGGCAGAGCGTAAACGACCGCAAAAACGGACATTCACGCCATGTTTGACAAATATTTGAGGGTTATTCGGAAAATTGTGTATGGCTATAGTGACAGGTTGTCAGCCCATCGCCTATACACACCCTCGAGTCCTTTAGTCGCCTCTTACAACTCCCACGGGCAAGAAATGGGGTGATGCTATTCTAAGCCGGCATCACACGGATGTGATTATGTGATTCAGTAAAAGAGATTTCACATAATTAATTAATGTTTGTGTAAAATAAAATCTGTATGTAGATTTGTTTTAAAACATCTCAGTTGTATTACTTATACATATTTACCAATACCCTTAAAATATTTGCAGTGAATTTGAATTATAGAACCTTATATATAGCATAATTTGTATCACTGAACAATAAACAAGACAAGGGATCAAGAAATTAATTGAAATAAAGAATTATGTTTTGAATTTATTAATACTTTAGTAAATATCCTTACAATTACATTACACACAACTATCACACAGAACTAAACATTGTACTTCTAACACAAAGTTTCAAGTAACAAAGGCAAACTGGAATGTACACATTTAATCTTGTTTGTTCAAACTGCTCTTATTGTCCTGAGCTGGTTGCGTTTCATAGTTGTGCTGATCAATTTCATTCCCATCGTCATCATACTCTTTCTCGTGGTATGCTTTTATAGCATACAGACAAATAATCAGGTTGACAACAACTACTGCTGCGACCACAGACCACATATTCCGAACATTCGCATCCACTGGATAATAATCAGTCAAGGCATGTCTCACAGCGAAAAACGCAACAAATGGTAGTGTAAACATTGCAACACTGTACATAAACAGTGCACCCAAAACTTTAATTGTCCTCCAAGAGTTTGATGGGATTAATGGGGCACTAGATGAGTCAGCCATGGCAGTAACTTATTGAGGGAATCAAATCTGAAAAGAAATAAAAATAATTACCTTGTGTTTTTTCATCCGGTTGCTCAAAGGTGTGTTTTTCAAATTGCTCTTTGTATGAGATGATAGTTTTCTCAGGTTTGCTTTTTCCAGGGAGACACTTTTTGCCAAACAGCAGCTCAGTGGCGAGAACCTTCGCAAGCCAGGGATCTAATCTTGGTTCAGTTTGGAATAAACTACAGAGCTCAAATATTTTATCTAATTCGGCTGCGTGTTGGATAGTTTTTGTTATAAGTGCATATAGCTCATTTTTGTTCTGGAAAAAGTAATTCAGAAATGTAATTGTACGCTAAGATAGGCGAGGATAAGTTACAAAATGAATATCTAAAAGAGTACTCACAAAATGACGAAGTTTGTTTTCGTATAATAATGTCTTTACACTACCCCCTTCGGTTGAAACCTTTTTTAGAATATTGGCTGCAATTTTTAAATTCCTTGGCACTTTAACTGAATGCTCAAACATTCTGAAATTGTTTAGTTTTGCTGCATTTTTTGCAATATTACAAATTTTTGTCACGAGACTTGACGTCAAATAGAGTAAGGTTAAGCTGCGTTCGCAAGACACCAAACAAATGCCAAATAATGCCAATCAGTCAAACACTTTTTTGTTATTGAACGCAGCTGTATGCCATAGAGTTTTAGGCCTTTGTGCACATACCATATTTTTTAAACGCTTTGTTTCCATTATTACCCGACGACTGCCTCAGTAGGAGGGTAATGTTTTTCAAGATTATGTATATAGTGGGAGGTCTATGTCCAGCAGTGCACTGTTTTTTGTAGCTTTTATATAAGTTAGATATATATTATGTTGTAGGTATGTATTTCAGCAGCGTTCCCTGTGAATTAAACATCTTTCACTGCGCTCGCCAATTCGTCTGCCAAGCGTGGTGAGTATGGCAAGCAGTGGACTGTTGTGGCTGTTAAGGAAAGGAAGGAAATGTTTGTGGACTAGTAAATTCTTTTTCACGGGCTAAAGCCCAAGCAGCTAGATGATAACTTAGGAGATGTCGTTAGATTTGTTTCAGCAGCGCGAGTGACACTATCTATTGTTAACATTTCATTTTATTCAAATTAAAGGATTTTCAACCAAAAACATCACTTTGAAATTGATTTCTCACGAGCCGCAGTAAGGTTATTTTTTATTATTATTAGTTTGTTGGCCAGTAGTCCCGATTCCACGTTTTAATCATTTTAAGTTTCTAATGCTAAAATACATACATACATACATATATCACGCCTTTATCCCTTGCGGGGTAGGCAGAGCATAAACGGCCGAAAAAACGGACATTAACGCCACGTCTGACAAACGTTTGAGGGTCATTCGGAAAATTGTGTATCGCTATAGTGACAGGTTGTCAGCCCATCGCCTAGAATTGCTATACACACCCTCGAGTCCCTTCGTCGCCTCTTACGACTCCCACGGGTAAGAAATGGAGTGATGCTATTCTAAGCCGGCATCACACGGCACAATGCTAAAATCACTAAAATAAAATCCCTAAACTTAGAAGTTTTAAGTGTGGCTATTCCACAAAAGCCATGTTTTGGGAAGTTTTTGACAGGAATATAATTTGATTTTGACAATGCTATTTTTACCAAAATTTAGTGTTGCAAATTTAAAAATATATAAAAGTGTTGCAAGAAAACAAATATTTTTTATACACCACGAAAATGCATTTTTCTATTATCTGGTAAAATAATTATTATATTTAACTATAGAAACCGGCCTGTCCCTGCTGAGGCTTTGGGGGAAAATGCTTAACACACCATGCTTGGTAGATGGATTGGCGAGAGCAGTACGCAATAATGCTATAATATTTATTTGGTGCATTTTTGTGTAAAATCGCCAAAAAGAGATGAAATTGATAGATAAATATTCTTTCGGTACCGCTCTAGAACTTTCCGACCCGGTGCCACTTTAAAACCTTTCAACCCGGTGCCAGGCTAGAATATTCTGATCCGGTGCCACTTTACAACCTTTCAACCCGGTGCCAGCCTAAAACATTCTAATCCGGTGCCACTTTAGATCTTTCCTACCCGGTGACACTCTAGGACCTCCCAACTCAATTGATCCCACTTTAGAACTCTCCTATCTGACCGAAAATCACGCAATCATTTCGATTTGTTTTGACAGTACTATTTTTAAGCGGGACCTTTTTAGTGGCCGCTAAGATTAGTAAATTTAATCTTTTTAAATTGCTTAATTTTGCAGAGGCGACTTAGGGACTCGAGGGTGTGTATTGCAATTTTAGGCGATGGGCTGACAACCTGTCACTATGGCAATACACAATTTTCAGAATGTCCCTCAAATAGTTGTCAAACGTGGCGTAAAAGGCCGTTTTTGCGGCCATTTACGCTCTGCCTACCCCGCAAGGGATTATAGGCGTGATATATGTATGTATGTATGTATTAATTTTGCACCTTCTAGAATTGCACTAATCCGCTAAAGCTAAGTTTAATCCTGTCAGTTATTTTTAGAGATTATAATCCTGTCATTTGAGTTTGACAGTTACATGCAGAATAGGAAACGGCTTCAGAAACGTCAAATTAGACTTAGTAATAATAGAAGTGCGTCTGGAATAGGGTATAGTATGTATGTATGCACGTATGAATGTGGGAAAATATTTTTTTTCACAGGCTGTAGTTAAACCGGCGACTAATGCAGACATGCTGCATGCAGCCGACCGGAGCTTACAATGCAATCGGAGTATGTGTACAAAGCCTTACGCCCTAGAGGAACAGAAAAAAAATGTCATAGACAATTTACCCTATACAAAAATAATCGTATTTTGTTGCACGTAATCTATATTTACAATTTATTACAGAATTAATTGTTAGTTTTTTGTAACTTGGTGTCATATTTGTACAATATGTAAACATTTTCTCGCAAGGTAAAGTGATAAACATCGTCCGCTGCATATTTTTGTCAATGTTGTTTGTGTGATTCTCATTGACAGTTTCATTTCGAATGGCGATTTGCCCCTCGTAAAATACCAGGAAATGCCATGATTCAACCTAGCAGCGGTTTCAATAACAATGACTAATGTGTACTGTTTAATATTTTCAGTCGGCAGCAGCGGTCCGGTCGCTATGTAACTAGTGAAAGGTGTGAATATGTCGTGGGGGTAATTTGGAGTGATCAGGCAGAAATCGTATCAAAACAATGGTTCCTGCGCCGAGCTGCCCGCTTACGTGGGACTACTGGACCGCCTCGCCGTCCGATTACGTAGAGTTGACATGTCTGATGCCCAACTCCGTGTACATCCCCTTGAGGGTGAGCTTGGATGCCACCCTGCAAGATGTCAAAGAGGTTAGTATGCTTGGACATCCTGTCCCGGCGTGACTCACGCGTTTCGCTAGCATTGTTTGCTATTGCCTACTCAGGAAAAGTAGGTTAAAATATTGAGTAATATGTTTTCAGAGATAGCTTTGATTTTAGAAAGTAGTCCATGTTGTTTACATGCTCATGTACTAGTTTTCATGCATGTGGGTTGGATGATTACCTAGAGTTTAAGTTGTTATCTACACTTTACCTTTTGCTATTGTAATATATAGTAAAGATTTGTATGTTTTTTATTTGGGTTTGTTTGTAATCAGGAATTTCCTAAACTACTGAACCTATTTCAAAGATTCTGTAAATGTTAGAAAGCTACATTTTCTTGGAGTAATAAAATATGTTTTGAAGCAAGCAAAGACTTCATGCCGATTGGAAAATGAGTAGTAGTGGACAGCTAGTTGTTATGTATTACAATATTAAAACCTGGTAACTTTGTATAAAATATCTGTAATGTTCTTATTTTTACTTACTTTACATTACATAATATCCTGGGATTTTTTGAACTTCAAACAAAAATCTTATTATATTTCCTGGTTATTTATTATTGACAAACCATGTTAACTTATGCTCTGTATGCCAATGTAGGAACTATGGGACAAATCAGCAAATTATCCCTTATATGGGATGCTGCATGAGATGTCCGGATATGTGTTCCGGTTCATCAACTCGCTGGCATCTCCGGAGGAGGTGGATGATGAGAGTAAGAGGATCCGTGACATTAAACCTGTGTGCGGGGTGCTCATTATCCTCGAGAGGTCCATTGAGAGGCCTGGGGAACAACTACTAAAGACACATATTAGTCATTTGATTGGAAAAGGTAAATATTATTATTTAAAAATTATCTCTTAATATTTTTTTCATTCATAGCTCAGTAGAAAGATCATCTTTTAGGTCTAGTCTGACCTTGAAATAGCAGGACTTTTGTGTCAGTCTGTCTGATGAAACTGGAAAAAAATAGCATCATAAATTTTTACAAGATAAATTTGAGATTGCAAGATAGTTGTTAGTAACACTCTTATCAGTGTTAGTAGATATGTTCTACAATGTAACATAGACTTATTTTGATTTAATGCCATTGACTCTTGTTTAAAAATAACCTTGTGATAATCATTACTTAAAGATAGATGGTTTACACAAATTATAGTCTAATGTGATATTACTTCTAAAGCTAAAACAATTTTAAGAGTCATAAGATATAAATATCAATTATTTTCCCTAAAATATGTACAAAAATAAGCAAACATGACTAAGTTTATTCATGTCACAACTTTCCTATGAAAACAGGATATAGATAGGACTAAATAAAGTAAAGCAATCTACATGTTTGTGATAAAGTGCAGTTGTTTTTCTTTCATACAGTTTGAATGGTACTTGAAGTACTTATTGTTGTTTGTATTTATACAGTTCTAGACGTAATCTAGGGTTCAAACTAAACATCTTATCAGTTGTTAACTTTTTAGAAAAAGTTATAAAATATTATGTTTCATCTGAGATCTGTTTTAGTCTTTTGAAGAAAGTAGCTTACATGTTTTTAGGGCTCTGTTCTGTACCTCATAAGGAAAAAAACGGAACCTTTATAGGATCACTTTGTTGTCTGTCTGTCCCTCTTCCATGACCCTTTATATTGGGAATGCTTAAGAGATATTTAAATAGGTCTTTACAGGTATAGAAAACTGATATACCGGGTGGCCCGAATAGTGATGTCCAAAGACTAAACTTCAATGCCTTATACTGAGGGGTATCCGAATTACCCCCATGTATGTTCCGCGATTTTTTGTAACTTCCGTGTTATTCGACTTTTAAAGTTGTATGAGGAAAATTTTACTGGGAGGCTATTTTCCTTTTTTGTATGCTTCAAAGTACAAATCATGAAGATAATGTCATAGAAATAACCGCTCGAAAAGCCCTTTAACGGAAATTAAGGAAAGGAAAAATTCCGGTGAGTGAAAGTTTTCCCATACAACTTTAAAAGTTGAATAACTTGAAAACTACAAAAAATCGCGGAACATACATGGGGGTGATTTGGATACCCTTTCTTCTTCTTCTTCCTCGGGTTGGGACGTCTGCGGAGCTCGCAGACGGGTGATCAGCTCCACTAGGCGGGAACCATTTCACCCAATTCCCAGGTTTGGGGCACTGGGTTCACTGGTGCTCCGGCAGCGTCACCTCCTCGAATCTTCTTGTTGCCCTGCAGAAATGCAGGACATCTTTTAGAGATATATTGGTTAAATCCCTTTCTTCAAGTTTGTCATTACCTAGATATTCCCATCTTGGCAGCGAGTAGCTTGGACATTCCGCTAAGTAGTGGAAGCTACTTTCTTCCTGTCCGCACTCGGGGCAAGATGGGTCGTCTTTTAGTTTCATAGTATATAGGTGTTTGTTGAGATCGCAGTGTCCCGTTAATAGACCTATAATCAGTCTTGTATTTTTCCTACTTAGTTGCAGAAAGTTGCGCGTTCTTTTGGGATCCATGCTCTTAATAAAGAGTTTGGATTGACGGCATGTTTGCAACTCTTTCCATCTTTTGTTGCTTTCATTTTTGATTTTGATGCTGATGACACCTTTTGTTGACTGTCCTGGGATAGGTAGGCGGGGTTCAGGGCCAATGAAGGTTTCATCAGCTCCCTGCCTGGCCAGTTCGTCTGCTGCTTCATTGCCTGAGTTTCCTTGGTGTCCTGGGACCCATGCAACTGTAGTTTTTGCTTTGGTTGATAATTTATTGAGTGCCAGCTTACATTCTCTTACTAAAGCTGATGTGGTACTGGTCTTATTTAGAGCTTTTAGAGCTGCTTGGCTGTCACTATAAATTACCACCTCTGCGTCCACTTCTCTGGAGGTCAGTTCACTAGCGCATTCCAGGATGGCCAGTATTTCAGCCTGGAAAACGCTTGCGAATTTCCCCAGTGGTATGACTTTATGTAGACTCGGTGGGTTTTGGATGTATATGCCCGCCCCCGATAGTTTAGTGCTTTCTTTCTTGGACCCGTCTGTATAGCAGGCCAATATCGGGTTGTCCGTTGTTACTTTCCAGTCGTTTCTAGGTCCAATGTGTATCTTGTCAAACTTGTCAATATTTCTTGTCAAACATCTCTTGTTTCTGTATCAAATCGTTGTTTGCTAGAATCATGGAGATGTTTTCCTCAATTTTTGAGCTTATTTTTGCGTGTCCTTTGTCAAAACCCTTTAGTATAAGGCATTCAAATTTTGTCTTTGGATGTGACTATACGGGCCACCCTGTATAAGACGAGACAGAGTCTACAATATCCTAACAATGCAATAGCTATGAATGATTATTCAATTTGTTTTCAATGAGATTCAGCCCCTAGCAGACGTCCCATGGCATGTTTTTACATAATATTGAGAATGAAGGCAATATTATGGCTGACAGAAAATGGCATATTTATTTTATATTTTAAATCAATTTTTGTCTATCTGCTTCTTTTGTATAGGTATGAGTGGTCACTTTATCCATCTCATACCGTCAAACAAAGAAATTTTGCGCAATATTTGACCATTTTTGACTAAAAATTTAAAATATTAAATTGATCGCGTCGGCCGGGGATTGAAACCGGGACCTGTGGAGTACCGTCCAATCATCATGATTTTAATGTTGGACGTATTTTCATCCATTAGAGTTGGATAGAATCAGTGGATATCTTCCTTTCACTGATACCATAATCTTTATACATACATACATAAATCCCGCCTATACCCCTTACGGGGTAGGCAGAGCGTTAACGGCCGTAAAACTGATATTAAAACCAAAATCTTTATTTTTTAGGTATAAATGAATTTGATAGTCTAAAAAGCTCGGAAGTGAATGACTTTCGGATACGGATGCGAAACCTAGCCGAAGAGAACTTATTGAAGAGACAACGTTGCACGATACTTGAGAGTCTCTGGTACCAGTGTCCACCAAGATTGGCGGAGACAGAAGTCATACCACCGACATTGCTGAGCTATTTGAACAATAACTGCTTTCTCCTTGTCACTAAGTTTGCAAATACTGAGGTAAGTTTGTACTTCTAACAAATTATACATACATACACATATCACGCCTATAATCCCTTGCGGGGTAGACAGAGCATAAACGGCCGCAAGAAACGGACATTTATGTCACGTCTGACAAATAATTGAGGGTTATTCGGAAAATTGTGTATCGCCATAGTGAAAGGTTGTCAGCCCATCGCCTAAAATTGCACTACACACCCTCGAGTCCCTCAGTCGCCTCTTACGACTCCCGCGGGAAAGAAATGGGGTGATGCTATTCTAAGCCGGCATCACACGGTTATGTACTTGTTATTTTAATACTGGGATTTTTTTAACCAAGTTATTTTGGTCACGTAATTTAAATATGAGCTATCCTTATATGTTCCACAATATAATACCAAATAAATTGTTCATTATGTGCAATGAAATTTCTGGTTATATAACAATTAAGCTGAATAACTGAACCATACGCTGAGCGAAATCCGCCCGTCCAGTGGCGCCATCACATGGACTTTAATTAATTTATTCAAATCTTAGACAATTATCAAAAATCTCACTTTATATTATTTGTGGTAGGTAATAAATAGAAACACTTCATTTTATAGGAACAGATAACCAAATATGGTTCGATAGTAATATTTTCCTTTTATGCATATCTTAAATGGATTGAGGATAATTGTGGTGTTCTCAGTTAGGGAAATAATGACGTCAGTTGGATAATACCATCCAGAATGTAACATGGTAATATCTTCTGCTGTACCTAATAAATAAAAATAACAGTTAAAAAAGATTGGCCAAGTGCGAGTAGGACTTAGGCAGATGTACCATTATGTTCTAAAAAACAAAACACGTTTATTGTATGAGAACCCAATTTATTTTTATTTGTTGTTATAGCGGCAACAGTAATACATGTTCTGAGAAAAAATCCACTGTCTAACTATTGCCGATCATGAGATAACAGCCAGCGAACCATTATAGATGAAATGGAGCAAAAAAAACACGTTTTTGTAAGGGATGAATAAATGGTGATAAAAACTATTCTATGTGTAAATCCACGTTACCTTTTATGTGTGTGCCAAATATAATTACAATCGGTTCAGTAGTTTTTGCTTGAAGAAGTAACAAACAAACATACAAACTTTCGCATTTATAATATTAGTAGTGTAGCGACCACTGGGAGCTACGACAAGAAGCTCACTCAAAGTGGTTCACGAGCAAGCAAGATGCAACAGAAGTTACATATCTGCAAGATGGCGCCACGTGACAGATGAGCGGAGAATCGCGGTATCGAAGTGTTTCACCGCGCAACGCTTAAATGCAACTTCCAATTCTATCCAGGTGGACCAGTCGGTCCCCTGGCCACAACACCCGGCCAGGCAGGGTAGCTATCCTTTTCCCGACACCACCTGGAACCCTCCATTCTGCCTTTTGGCATCACTTCCTGTCACCCGCCATAGTAGCAATATATATATAACAAAATCGTATTTTCTTATGTACGGGAGTGAAAGTTGGGTATGGCAGAAAAATCATGAAAGTAGAATAAATGCAGTACAAATGAGAGCGTTAAGAAGTATGATTGACGTAAAATTGAGTGACAGGATAAGGAATAGCGTGATAAGGGAACGTTGTGGTATAAAAGAAGACGTAGTGACTGGTGTAGAAAAGGGTATGCTTAGATGGTTTGGTCATATAGAGAGGATGAATGAAAGAAGATTAACGAAACAGGTGTATATGGCAAGCGTGGATGGGAACTTCGGAAGGGGAAGACCTCGACGAACGTACCTCGATCAAATCGGGGACGTGCTAAAGAAAGGTCAGGTCAAGAGTACCCTAAACCGACGAGCATGCATGAAGAGATTGATGAATGTGGAGGAGGCGAAAGAAGTATGCCAGGATCGTAGTAAGTGGAAGGAAGTAGTCTCTGCCTACCCCTCCGGGAAAGAGGTGTGATTTATGTATGTATGTATGTATTTTCTTGCAGTCGTCATTCACACACTACGTGCCGGCGAACCAGACGCCGCAACAACACATAGAAACCATTCTCAAGAAGCAAGTGAACCTGTTGAACATTCGCGTCGGAGACTCCTCCAACTATGTCCTGAAAGTGTGCGGCAGGGAGGAGTACCTACTTGGAGACAAGCCTCTCATCAGCTACCTGTATATACAAGAGATGCTGTACAAACGGGGCGTGCCGCAGGTTATGCCGGTCAATGTTGAGAAATTAAGTGAGTTGAATGCCATTAACACATATATTCGGTGTTTTTATAGCTAGAATTGTCATGTCACTACAAATAGTAAAAAGACCAAGAGTTCAAGAATAAAACATACTAGAGAAATGATCATTCTGCAAAATACATAATCGCATTGCCGCTAAATAGGGCGCACTGCGCGCCAACAAAACATCCATCACCAAGTCCGCTCCTTGTATAAAAGAGTGCCGCAAAAATACCTTATGTTATGTGAATATAGTATGCTTCCATGCGACGAAAGTTAATCGACCTCTTTTGTGCCGCGAAATTTAGTTCTTGCTGCAAATCGTTCCCGTCTTTCACCTCAAAATGCAAAGTTTACAGTAATATTGTCCGCTCTCTCAGTAGATCGCGACGTGAAGTACTACTGCCTGCCGGACCGAGGGCGGCTGGCGTCCGAACACTCCAACACCATGCGCAAACGGAACCATGAGTCCTCCTGGAATATTGATAAGAACTACTCGTGCCTGGTGCAAAGCGTCGGAGGCCTCAATGTGGACCCCGGCCGCCCTGTGGAGGTGAGACTACAACTAGCCCTATCCGTACTAATGTGTGTAAACTCCGTTCATTTAAGGATGACTAATAATGTAAACAAACTTTATATGTAAATGACAGCTCGCAACTGTCAGTCACATACAAAGTTTGTTCACATAATTAGTCATTCCAAAATAAATGGAGCATATGTATGTTTGTTACCTCTTCACGCTCAAACGGCTTGACCGATTTGGATGAAACTTGGAACACAGGTAGAGTATAACCCGGAATAACACATAGGCCACTTTTAACCGAGGGAAAACAACTATTACCACGGGAAAATGAGTGGCAGCGGGTGAAACCGCTAGGCGGAAGTCTAGTAGTCTATGTTGGGTCCTAAAGGCATGTATTGCATACTTGTCAAGTTTTTTTTACTTTTAGCGATCTTGAGATCGCAAGGGAAGAAGAGACATATGTTGTGTTGCGTGCGCCATGTTTGTTTGCGATAAATTTTTCAAGGCCTTATTCAGATTGTTCGTGAGACTTACCAAATTAAAATATCATGGAATAGATTATTAAATTAATTAAACGAATGTAGACAGTATGAGAATTTGTCGCTCCCAAACTAACAGGAAAACCACAGAGTAAAACCTTCAGGGAAAACCTGATACAAAGTTAATGAACATTCGAATTTTCTCCTGTTTATTTAGTGTTTCAAGTCTGTATCCTTATTGGTCCTTGTTATCTTGGTATTTCCTGGTGGTATTTCTGTGAATGACCTTTAAGCCTTGATCACACGTAGCGAGTACAGTGGGCGAGTCAGTGCATTCGCTCAAGTTTTCATACAAACACAAAGAGCAGAGCACTGTCTCGCCACTCACTGTCCACTGTACTCACTACGTGTGATCAAAGCATTATGATGGCATAATGTGGTTAAATCCCAATGTAGATCTTTGTATCTCTTCTCTGATTTACACTTCGATAAGTACCTTTCTAACGCGAATGAAAAAAGAGAAGTTAATTTTGATGTCTCTTTCTTTTTCGAGATGGAAGTAGTCTTGAGATGGAAAGAGAAGAGGGAGAGGAGGCCTTTCCCCTGCAGTGGAACGATGTAGGCTAAGTATAATAAGATTTCTTTCTCGCACAAACTAACTCGACGTTGGTATTTCCCTTAAGTTTATAATCTTCAGCTACATTGGTCTTAAATTTCCCGATTTGTCTAGGTGGTATGCACAGCCGGCATCTTCCACGGAGGCAAGCCTCTCTGCGAGTCGCAAACCTCCACCGCTGTGTCGGTCTCTAAGGAGGGCGTCGCGACCTGGGATGAGGAACTCCATTTCCCTATCAAAGTGTACAATATGCCAAGAATGGCGAGACTGTGCTTCGCTATCTACGAGATGACCAAGATCAAAGGGAAGCGCAGAGGCAAGGATGCTAACAAGGTATACTTTCATTTTTTATAAGGATCCGTCAAACGAACTAGACGGATGTTCTAAGAACTGTTACGTGGAGGCACAGGATCGAGGTCAGTGGAGGAAGGGGAGGGCTTTGCCCAGCAATGGAATCCCGACGGCTCTAAAAGATAAGATGGATTCAGATAGCAACTGGGAAAAAAGAACTTTTCTTACTATATTAGCATTATCAGTCACTAGTCACAATGGTCAGTCTTTCCGTAAAAAGTTGCATTTCCTGAAACCTGAATTGTGCTCTTAGCCTCAAACTAAAGGATGCTTATGTCCAGGAGTGCAGTGTTGTTACTGTGAGTGAAAATATAAGAGTTGAACATCAAATTTTAAAACACTTCCCGTGTTAGGTGAATAAAAAATTTAAACTTGCAAAATTTTCATCCTGCCCACGCTTGAATATATTGCAAGTTTTCAAAAAAATGGGTAGAGTTCATAGTCAAGGAAAATCGAAATGGCTAGTCAAACTTAATTTATGATCGATTCAAGCAAAATAAGAATTCGCATTAGCATTATTTGAAAACTAAAACAAGACGTTTAAACTTTTTGATTTTTCAGGACTACAGCATAAACAAGCTAGCGTGGGCGAACACAATGATCTTCGACTACAAAGAGCAACTGCGCACCGACGGCGTCACACTATTCATGTGGACTCACGCGGCAGACGAAACCCAAGGGGACGACTTATTGTTGCACCCATTGGGAACTGTGGTGTCCAATCCTAACACCGACTCTTGTGCGGCGCTGCAAGTGCGGTTTTCAGAGTGAGTATTCATGACGTTATTATTTTGGTATTGCTGTTGTACGGTTTTATTGTGTGGGGTCAAACAACCGACGAAACTTTAAGGGTTGACTTATTGTTGCATCCACTGCGAACGAACTGTAATGTCGAATCCTGAACCATACAGTCAGGTCTACCATACAGTCAGCTTATTACCATACAATCAGGTGTACCATACAGTCAGGTGTAGATTTTAATAGCCCCGAGGCTAAAATCATAAGGGTTAAAAAAATTGAAGTCGAATCCAGGATGGTAGTATAATAAAAGGTGAGGAATGTGTGTTGAAGAGATGGAAGGAATATTTTGAAAGCTTGTTTGAAAAAGAAGAAGTACAAGAGGTGAACATACATGAAGAAGATGACAGTGGAAACGAAAGCGAGATTGAAATGGATGAGATTATGAAAGCTCTGAAAAGTATGAAATCTGGTAAGGCTGCAGGGTATGATAGAGTATCGGTTGAAATGCTGAAGGCTGGCGAAGGCGTAGCAGCTAGTCAGCTGTACCTCCTTTTTAACCTTTGTTGGCGAAGCGGTCGAGTGCCAAGTGATTGGTGCAAGGCTGTAATAGTGCCATTATACAAAGGAAAAGGGTCACAGCTAGACTGTAAAAATTACCGCGGTATAAGCCTTCTCAGCGTCGTCGGTAAACTGTATGCAAGGGTACTGATTGAAAGAGTTGTGAAAGAAACTGATGAGAAAGTCTGGGATGCTCAAGCGGGATTTCGAAAGGGGATGGGATGTACGGATCAGGTCTTTTCCTTGCGGTGCATAGCAGAAAAGTTTTTGGCTAAGAACCAAAAAGTCTTTTGCACATTCGTGGATCTGGAAAAGGCCTATGATAGAGTTCTGAGGAATGAATTGTGGTCGGCACTATCTGTGCATGGGGTGAGCAGCATCTTGGTACGAGCACTGAAATCCTTATATAAGGATTCCAGTGCTTGTGTCAGGATTAACGGGGCCTACACTGAGCTGTTTAACATCGAGAAAGGTGTTAGACAGGGATGTGTTGCGTCACCATGGCTGTTCAACCTATTCATGGATAGTTGTTTGACAGATTTGAAAGAGTGTGAAAATGGACTGAGAATGAATGGATTACTCGTCAAATGTCTTCTCTATGCTGATGACCAAGTTATCCTTGCGTCGTCGGCTGAAGAGTTGCAGAAGATGGTAACAATTATGAATGAGGCTTTGAAAAAGAAAGGAATGAAAGTGAATGTAAGTAAGACGAAATCAATGGTTTTTGAAAAAGAAGAAGGTATGACGGAGTGTAACATTATGATAGAAGAAGAGAGGGTGGAGCAAATGAAAGAGTTTGTATATTTGGGATCGAAGTTTACATCAGATGGAAAGTGTGAAAGTGATATTGAAAGGAGGGTAAATGCCGGCAACATGGTGAATGGAGCGTTGCATGCCTTTATGAACAGCCAGACAGTGTCTAATAAGGCACGTCTGGCTGTGCATAGAGGAGTGTTGGTTCCAACACTTATGTATGGGAGTGAAAGTTGGGTATGGCAGAAAAAGCATGAAAGTAGAATAAATGCGGTAGAAATGAGAGCGCTAAGAAGTATGATTGGAGTGAAATTGAGTGACAGGATAAGGAATAGTGTAATTAGAGAACGTTGCGGTATAAAAGAAGACGTAGTGACTGGTATAGAAAAAGGAATGCTGAGATGGTTTGGTCACATTGAGAGAATGAATGAAAGAAGATTAACGAAACAGGTGTATATGGCGAGTGTGGATGGGAACGTTGGAAGGGGAAGACCAAGACGCACGTACTTGGATCAGATCGGGGACGTCCTAAAGAAAGGTCAGGTCAAGAGTACCCTAAACCGACGAGCATGTATGAACAGATTGATGCATGTTGAAGAAGCGAAAGAGGTATGTCAGGATCGTAGCAAGTGGAAAGATGTAGTCTCTGCCTACCCCTATGGGAAAGAGGCGTGATTATATGTATGTATGTATGAATCCTAATACAGACTCATATGCGACTCTGCAAGTTTTGCTACTCTATGGTCTATGTTCAATTCAATTCAATTTATTTAATAACTTTACAAGTTTACAGGTTACACCCAAAGCACATGTAAGTTTACAATCAATAATATTAATTATCAAGAAATAAATAAATAAATCATTTACCTATAATATATCTAGTGATATAAAATTTAGGTAATCATAAGTTACTCTAGCTAAAGCTGCTAGACTGTCATAAAATATGTCAGCATTGCCGTTTCGAATGAGCAAGTCCCCGAGGAGTGCGAGTGCTCTAGCAGTAGGCGCGTTGGCCGAGCGCTTGGTGCGCGACACAACCCTCGCAAACAGCCGCTCTCGCCTACGAGATGGTAGAGTTACGCTACCAAATGTTGTTCCTCGTTTTGGTACCTCCAGACCTATTTTACTAAGAGTGTCGGAGTTGTTGACCTTGTTTCTAAGTAGAGCCACATAATGGGCGATTAGCAACATCTTCCTCCTTAGCTCTAAAGTATCCATGGAAACCATGCCCGACACAAAAATTGAAGGATACATATAAGGGTAGTATCCGTACAAGCGCTTGTAGACCCATCTTGCAAACTTTTTCTGGATCTTCTCTATCATAAGAGTGTATTTGCTCTCGTAAGGATCCCACACTACAGCACCATACTCTAGTTTACTGCGCACATAAGCATTGTACAAAACTATAGCCACTTTCACACTTTTAAACTGAGAAGCTGTTCTCATTATGAAGCCTAGAGTTTTGTTTACTTTTTTACATATATCTGTCATGTGAGACCTGAAGTATCGGAAGATCCTCAAAACCGGTTTTAAGTTCCGATATTGGACGCTCAAAACCGGAATTCCGGTTTTAATTCCGGTTTTGGTGATTTCAAAAAATAATAATAATTGTACTGTGGTATTAAAATACGCATTAGTATTTTTGACTGATAAATCAGAGAGAGAGCTTCGTACGCGGTTAAAAGAAACTAGCACTAGAGAATACTCTCTCACTCTCTACACTGATGGGAAGAATATATAAGAGATACTGATATGCTTCAGTTAAATAAACTCCACGATCCCCTCCATTATCATACATCGCTTTTTCTATTTGAACAAACCAAATCAAAATCAAATCAAAATTAGCAGAGGGCTTTTTGCGCGGTTCTTGACATTTGTGTAACTGTCCAGCTGTTCTTGTAAACTTGGTTCGTTATCTATAGCTTCTACGACCTCTACATCAGAAGGTGTAGAATGCGTGGGATAATAATAATAAAGCAGTCACACTCACAACATCACAATCAACCTCATCTCAAGATATACAGAACACACCTACCGCGCCATCTAACCCGCAGAACAACCTGAATTCGCGTCCTGATATGCACTTGGCCTAGGCCCGTGTTTATCAGTAAACCCGGTGAAAGCCGTGAAAAGAAAGCCTTTACTTATAAATAATAATAATAATAATCATTTATTTGCTGAATAATGGTACATTTTTTGCCGAAGATGGTAATATTATTGATAGTTCCACATCATTCTACCTAAATTTAGGCATGCAAACATTATAAAAATACATGAGATTAGTTACTTAAATAATTACAAAATAGTTTCTTGAGCTAATTAGGTATGTCAAAATAATAAATAGTGATGTCAAAATATTAATAGTTTACAAAATAGTTTCTTGAGCTAAATATGACAAAAAATAAGTAGTGATGTCAAAATATTAATAGAACATTTTTTTTTTTAAAACTAGGTTTAGTCAAAACTTATCAACTAGAAAGTCATTTAAGCTATAATAACATTTATTGATCAACAAAGAATACAACTCTTTCCGAAATGAAATCAAGGGTAGTTCTTTAATCGTGGCCGGTAGTTTATTATAAATTTTTGGTGCAAGACAGATTAAACTCTTGTGTAGTAAAGCCGTATTTGATGGCACCAAGCTCAACTCATCACGACGTCTTAAATTTCCGCTATGGATTTTAGAAACTGACTTAAATAAGCTTAGATTACCTTTGACATATACAGCTACTTCAAAAATGTATAAAGAAGGCAGTGGAAGTATGTTCAGTTTCTTGAAATGTGGACGACAGCTATCCATGCGTTTTAGACCGCATATTGCTCGCATGCATCTCTTTTGAGCTTTGAATAGCATATCTTTGGACGTCGAGTTACCCCAGAATATAATTGCATATCGCAAATTGGATGAGATAAATCCATGATATGCTGCTAGTATAGCCTGCATGTGAGCCGTTTTTTTAATTTTATATAGGGCATAAGCATATTGAAGCATTCTCCTGCACAACTCTTGTCCATGTGATGCCCATGATAGATTACTGTCAATGGTAACACCAAGAAATTTTGTTGTTTGTGTTATTGATAGATGTTGACCCATGTAATTAATATTCAAAAGTGGTTCTGGTGTCCTTTGCCGAAAGTGCATGATTTTTGTTTTTTCTAAATTAATTTTAAGGTTGTTATTTTCAAGCCAATTTATTATGTTTTTAATTGTATTATTTATTTCGGATTCATATGAATTTAAATCATTAGTACCTTCTATCAGCACAGTACTATCATCAGCAAATAAGACCATAGGATGTCTTGTACATTGCGGAATATCGTTTATATATATTAAGAACAACAAGGGCCCCAAGACACTGCCTTGAGGGACTCCAAGCTGCACACTTCTATAAGCAGAACGATATTCCACCTCAGTAAAAGTTCTTGGACATATCTGAGTCAATTGGACCAATTGCTGTCTATTGTTTAAATAGCTCTCTAACAGCTGGAGCATATTGCCACGAACGCCGTATAAGTTAAGTTTTTTTAATAGGATTGTATGGTCCACGTAGTCGAAAGCTTTCGACATGTCCATAAATACAGCACATATGGGCTTTTTCTGATCAACACACAGAGCAACAGGGCGTATTAGGTCATATATTGCCATATTTATGGTTTTGTTCTTTCGGAAACCTTTTTGTTCGACAGCAAATATGTTGTATTTTTCAAAATAGCTATTCAGTGAATTGTATATTACTTTTTCGAACACTTTGGCAAACACAGGAATAAGGGCAATGGGTCTATAATTATTAAGTTCATCTTTTTCACCTTTCTTGTACAGTGGTGTTACGATTGTATGTTTCAGCTTCTCAGGGAAAATACCACATGATATAGACAAATTTATTACAAAACTAAGCGGAAATGAAATTTCCTCAGAGACAGCTTTGACAATTTTTGTACAGATACCGTCATAACCTACACTGTAAGTGTTTTTTAGTGATTTAATAAATTTATTTATGTCTAAAGGGACAGTGGGTTTCATAAAAAATGAATTCAAGTGATTGCGATCAGATAGTTGTTTAGGTAGTGTATATGTTATGCGATTTTTATTTTTTCTATGGTCAATGAAATTATCATTAAGTGCATTCACTATATCCGCAGGATTGGTTAAGATTGTGTCAGATTTTTTAATACTTGAAATGGGTTCCCTTGGGTAAGTTTGTTTTGTGTTATTTATCACTTGCCAAGTTGCTTTAGATTTATTTGATGAATTTATGATAAAATTGTTATTTTGTGCTTTTTGTGTCAACTTAATTATCTTTTTTAGCCTTAGAGCGTATACTTTTACATTTTTTTTATTTTCATGGTTACTTTTTAGTCTATACTGCCACAACATGTCCCGTTTTCGTTTA
The DNA here is from genome assembly GCA_027580185.1 of Tuta absoluta. Taxonomy (NCBI): domain Eukaryota; kingdom Metazoa; phylum Arthropoda; class Insecta; order Lepidoptera; family Gelechiidae; genus Tuta; species Tuta absoluta. The sequence goes on from JAQAHW010000003.1 coordinate 4,097,491, forward strand.
CAGCACTGTCTAATACCCCTTGACATCCATTTGGGCTTTTTTGCACTCTTAATTTTAATAATTTTTTTAGGAAAACATAGTTCGTAAAACAATAAAAAGAGTTCCAGAAATGAGTTGTATGCTTCATTTGGGTCATTTGATTGATAAACATCACAAAAGGAAAGATTGCGAATACATTCAATAAACTTAGTTATGTTTGTTTTACAATAGTCTCTGTTTTCGATATTCCAGGATTTAAGAGTGGTGGTTTTTTTAACTAGACATTTTATAAACTGTGCTGAATGGTCAGAAAGTCCAAGTTCTATAACTTCGCCCTTACATCCCTTCATATTATGTGCACAATTATCCAAACACGTCCCACTTTTCGGCCTAGTAGGTTCCTTAAAAATCAATTTTAGATTGTAACTTAAAAGTAATTGTCTAAATTCCTGAGCTGTTTTATCCTCCTTTATATTATCTATGTTGAAGTCGCCACAAATTGCAATCTTTTTGTTTTTTGTGTTATTCAAAATATCAAGGACATATTCAAGTTTTTCAAGGAACATACTTAGATACATGTTTTTCTTTTTTGTTTTAGGTGTTCTATAAATACAGACAATAATCATATCATGGTCAATTAGTTCAATAGCACATATTTCAACAACTGATTTGATAGATGCATTCTTAATTTTATCTAATGTTTTGTATTTCAGTCCATTTCTTACCAAAATACAAGAGCCACCCCTATTAGTGGTACGAGAGTAGCTCGCTGCTAAGTAAAAATTTGGTATTGTCAGGAAACACACGATCTGGCGTCATATTATGTTCGGTGATGCAAATAACATCCACAGGTTTTTTTTCGTCCTTGAGCTGGTGTAAATGTAGAACCAACTCATCAGATTTTGTGATTAGTCCTGCGATATTTTGGTGTAGTATTTGGATGAAGTTATAATAGAAAAAACTGGTTCACTTCAGGCTTTTTTTCAGTCTTCTTATCATGTGGGAGGTCTGAGAGGTCAGATGTCCTGGTGTTCTTGTCAAGATCTTGAATAAAGGTCCTCAAATTAGCAAAAAGTTCATTATAACCAGTGTTTGTGAGCTTTCCTGTATGTTCAGAGAACATATCAAACGACAGATCTGCATTCGAGTCGAAGAAGTAAGCGTAATTGTTCTTTAATGTGTCTCTGTACAGGAGCGTGTTAAATATTTCGACATTGTGGTTAAATATCATGGCTCCGCAGACATATGTTGGCATTGCTAAAATAATGTTGGTGTTTGAAATTTTCTCTAAAGTTTCTCTGATGTATTGTATTAAATTTTCAAAATCGTGTAGCGATTTCAGGTTAGATCCATATTTAAAATCTGCCTCTCCTATCAAAACAATGCAATAGTCATTTTTAGTGTAGTTAAGCAGCTCTGTTGACAAATTGTTTAGTAATATTTTAATGCCCACACCAGTTTTAATATGATGAGAGTATGTAAATTGATTAGGCTCGTAGTGATGGGAGATTGCTTGTAGGATTTTATTTCTGTTGTTGTTACTTAGTACGTAGATTTTCGGTTTTTTATCTTCATCAGAACGAACAGGTGGTTTGGAAGTACTCTGTGTCTTCGTGACATGATTAACGTGGTCTGGCTGTGTTTTTTTTGATTGATGTTCCGTAGTATAATTCGTCGATAGCACAGAATTTGTAGGATGTTCTGTGTTCAGTTCTTGTACCTGGTGCTCGTAGCAGTTTAAAGGGGTCTGGTGTGTGATTTTGTTCTCACTAGAAATACTTAAATTTGATTCATCCAATTGTTCCATTTTAGAAGGCATTGTTTTATTATATTTTTTTCTATTTTTCTTGCTTTTTGACTTACATATGTTGTCGTTCGTTATACAGAGTTTTGATAGCATTTGATGTCTTTTTTCATATTTAGTTATTTCGTCTTTCAATTTGAAGTTTTCTGCTAATAAAGTCTCGATCTCTTCCTCAGCAGATTTAAGTTGCGATTCTAGAATAGTAATTTTTTCCTTGAAGTTTTCAAGCGCATTATTTATAATCAGGTTGTTCAATTCAGGACAACTTCTCTGAAGCTTAGAGATCTCATTCGGTGGCTTGAGTGAACTATTTTCTTCTTCACTATCACTTTCTATTGTATTACTCAGTGAGTGAAATGAGTTTTTTGTGGAAACATTAATTATGACAGTTTCTTTTTTGCGATAAGTAATGTTGTCATTTATGGAATACGGGTCGTTTGATTGAATCGCTGACAATTGCAAGGAGTGTAATGTGTCATCGTTAGGCTTCGAGACCGACGTACATGCAACTAAAGGGATTTTGTTTTCCACGGATTCGGAAATGACCTCATTAGGATTGCTATTATTCGACTCCACATAGTCTCCAGAGGGTGTATTGCAAAGTATAGATATTTGTTTTACTGATGTGCTTTTGTTCTGTGATGTCTCTATTATATTTTTATTATTAATTGGTGTGCTTGATTTCCTTGTTAAACACGGTACACATCGCCAGTTACTTTTGTGAAATGGGGTCATTGTAGTATAGCGTTTTTCTGCATTTGCACATGATAGGTCATAATGGTTTTTGCATAATACACAAGTTAGAAACTGTGTCCTTGGTAAAACATTTTTACATTTGGCGCATTTTGGTGCCATCTCGAGAACACACGTAGTAGTAATAATATAATATTTTTATACGATCACTTTCGAACGTCAATATATCTCAGTAGTCCGACGCAATGCGCGTGACCTTGCAATCAACAGATGTAGCAGTCTCACACGTAGCAGTTTGTAGCACAGGTTGACCAGATGCCGTAGCGGTATTGTAGCTTAGTGCTACAAGCGGCGCAGGTGCGCTCGAGGTCGACCAGTTGATCGGTCAATGAACTCGAGGCACACAAAACTCGCACTTGACTCGCTTTTAGGAGTCTTATATTGAGGTAGGTCATGTAGTTTTAAAACCGTTGTCGCTATAGTTTTAAACTGTTTTTTGGTATATTTCTGAAATGCACTTTGTTTTTTGAACACTGTTTGCACTACTAAAACGATACACTTAAACTTGTTATGATGCTGCAAGTTACTAATGAAATACTTTAAAAATACACATGTTTTCGAATTAAATTTCGCGGAGCTAATTAACGTAGGTGCGTTTAGTGAGACAGGAGGAACTGATGGACAGGAGGGATTGATGTTGTCATCAAGCTCAGAAGGTGTAAGTTTATACTTAAGCCGGCGTAGTAACCACAAGTTGGGTTATTTCGTCGTTATTGGGTTTCGGAAATGCATCCTCATCTGGTTGTGAAAAAAAGTTTTCTGAATCATGCAAATAGTGTTAAACACCAGCTAATAGTAGTCGCCTCTTTTTTTAATACGAATCCTCAAGTTTTTTGCAAGTTCAGAGCTTAGAAAAGTGTTCTGTTCATCCAGTTTAAGTTTAAGCATGAAGCGTAGGGCCGTATTTGCAGTATAAAAAGTGGCATAACTACGGCGCAACGACGAAACAGCTAATTTTACAACTTTTAAGCTGTGATGAATGTCGGTCAAAGTTTGGAGGCCTTTTTCAGTTAAGATCGTATCCTCATTTCCAGTCAATTAAAGCTTTAAGAACGGAGTCCTTTATTTAAAAAATGTCCCGTTCATGTCTGACGTCGTTATCGCCCTTACACACATGCACTCCCGGTAAGAACGTGCGGTCGACTGAGCGAGGGGCCCGCTACCCCACCGCGCCACGCGGCGCACGCGGTTCAGTAGTGTAGGTAGTTATGTTTTTACCCGACAAAAACGTGCCACCGCGAGGAGTGGTACGAATTAACCGAGTGCGGGTGGTAGAAAAGTGCATGTTTTTCAACTATTTGTTTTAGGTATGATCAAAAATATACCAAAACAACTTTGTTTTTCTTTTTCTCAAAACCGGTTTTACGATATTGCAACTGTCAAAACCGGAAAAATCGATCCGATATTCCGGACTTACGATATTCCGGAATTCCGGTTTACATGCCCTAACCTGAAGTCGAGATTTTTATCCAAAGTCAACCCCAAGTCGCGGATTTCGCCAACACTCTCCAGCCTAGTATCAGATAATATGTAATCGCCCCTGATTGTGGTTCGTTTACGACAAAATGTCATGATCTTGCATTTAGTCGTATTGAAAGGGAGACGATTACGGTCACTCCACGTCGCTACAGCGTCGATATCAGTTTGCAGCGCTTGTGCATCGGTTGGATTACCCACCCCGAGACACAATTTTACATCATCTGCAAACATGAGGCACCTGGCGGTGCGAACGACCTCCGGCAAATCATTAATCATAAGCAAAAACTGAGTTGGTCCCAGCGTACTACCTTGACTTACTCCCGATCTTGTATGATATTACTCTGACTCACAACCCGCAACTCTTACAAATTGTTTCCTATCCCGTAGGTAACTAGAGAAGAATTCCAAGAGTCTTGGTGCGAATCCAGCCGCGGCTAGCTTACCGAGTAAAACATCGTTGTCGACCAGGTCAAATGCTTTTTTGAAGTCAAGGTATACTGCATCAACCTGTCTTCCAACATTCATCTCAGCGGCTACATAGTCAACCATATTTATTAAGTTCGTGGTAGTAGAACGACCCTTACGGAACCCATGTTGACTATCATTCAATATCGGACTCACTTGCTGCCTTATACGCTTGTCCAAAATTGCTTCAAATATCTTGCCGAAAGCCGATAACACCGCTATGGGCCTAAAGTTCGTAATGTCTAGACTTTGACCACATTTAGGTATAGGCGTGACCCTCGATGTTTTCCAAAGCATCGGGTATTTAGCGTTTTGCAAGGATAAGTTGTAAAGAAATACAAGTGGAATTTCTAAAGCCTTTACGCAATCTTTCGCCAGGAACGGTGGTATTCCGTCCGGACCCGCGCTAGAGCGCGACTTCAGACGTTTCACCACGCAAAAAAGATCTTCAGGGGTAACGCAATCCACAACTACATGCATGGAGGAGGGCACGGCGCCAATTGTAGCTTCCATAGCATCAAGTTTAGGTTCACATGTGTGAAACACTGAACCAAAATGAGACGCGAAAGCATTAGCTGCCTCTTGTCCTCCTACACCTCTACCCCATCTTTTATGAAAGTTTTGCACAGCTTTCTGTCTTTGCGTTTATCCTGTACATATTCCCAAAACGTAGCTGGATCATCACAGATTTTGTCCCGAATTGTTTGCAAATAATCATCATATGCCAAATCGATCAATTTCTTAACATTTTCCCTATAATACTTATACAATTCTTGATTGAATTCTTGCCTCTCTTCTTTAAATCTCTTAAGATGAAAGTATTTTTGCTGGATATTTTTAATAATCTCAGCCGTGTACCATTTTGTGTACACGTACCGCGTATTTGGTAGGGAGGGATTTTTTCGTGGTACATGTTTATCTATCAAGTCATATAAAATCTGGTAAAATAGTTCAACTGCCTTATCCACGTTACATTCGGCCAAAAGTTCCGTCCAATCAATTTTAGACAAAGAATCATAGAGACCAACAAAATCAGCTTTTCGGAAATTCCATTCCGGAGCACGTTTGGGACGCGACTCTCCTTGAGTCAACGTTGAATGCGTCTCCTCACTCCGCACAGATAGCCGTACTGATAATGATGGATGATAGATATCTTCAGGTACCAATGGTTCAGCTGAAGATACGTTCACTCTTTCGGAGCCTTGCCCACTCAAAACAAGATCTAACATGCTTCCGTGACTATTATAAATATTACAATGCTGGTTTAATTTACAAAATTCACAGAACAATGTAAAATGAGTTCTAACATTTACAGTCATAGAGTTTAAATTAAAATCGCCAAGAATAATTACATCAATGTCAGAGTATTTACATATCGCATTTTCTATACATGTTAAAACATTCAAATATTGCTCATCTTTAGAGCTAGTTGATAAATATACAACACAACACAAAAATTTCACATTTTTAAAATTTACCATTGCAAATATTACTTCCTTGTCAGGCGAGAGTTCATCTATATCTGTAATCAGACGTAGCGATGTCGGCGCTCGCGCAGCTAATAAGACGCCGCCCCAACCAGCATCGCCCTCACGGTCCCGGCGAAGTACGTTATAGTCAGATGGGAACAGTTCGCCATTGCAAACTGAACTAGTAAGAAATGTTTCTGTTAGCGCTATGATATCGTAGGAAGTCTGCGTTATGTTTTTAAAAAATGCATCAGTTTTGCTTCTTAGACCTCGTACGTTCTGGTAGTAAAACTTGATGTAATTATGGCGTTTTCTTTTGGTAGTGGGAACGAAAATTCTGCCGCCACTGTCTTATACAAATATCTTCAGGCCAATTCTTTGCATCTAAAACGTGTTCAGTCAACATTGTAGGGACAGATATCTTAAATGAAGCATACTCTCCTCTTGCCTTTAGCGCCATTACTGTACATACATCTGCTTTACATATGGTGTTAAGATAAGCACGTACCTCGTCCACCGTAGTCCCAATCAGTACATTGTACAAATGGAGATCGTGTTTCCTTTCGGCTGCTCGGAGTGAATTCGGTCCCGGGGCAGCTGTTCCTCTTAACATTTCAGGTAGAGAGGCCCGGGTTTGTCGGGACGAACTGCTTTGGTGCAGTGGCTCATTGTTGTCTCTTTGTTGCCTGGTCTTGGGATTGGAACGCTTGGGTTTTCTTTTTACTTGCGTCCACTCTGCATCAGTGTTTGATACCGTTTCTTTTGAAATGTGTTGTGGATTGAGGGTAGAGTTCATCACACTTACAGGATCAATGATAGTCTTCGCAGTAGTAGCTACAGAGTTGGGAGTTCCATTACTTTGTAGAGATTCCACCTGGGTAGTTGATGAAAGGGTGGTAGAGTCACGCTGTAAATTGTTAGACGCTACCTGTTGTGTATGTTGTAATTTAGATTCCTTTGAAATAATTCCCGGCTTGTCGGGCTCTACATTAATATATTCAGGTATTGGGGGCCTAGGGGCATTCACAGCACCCTCGGTTATGTTAGCTGACAAACTATTCTGCATGGTTTGTACGCAATTTTTCAGCTCTCGAACACTCTGCTCTAGTTTATTTATATGCTCATCTTTCTCATTTAGGAGAGCAGACACTTCTTTCCGAAAACTGAGTAATTCTGCTAGAATAATTTTATTGGTAATTAATTGCTCAGTTTTTACGATACTTTCGCCGATATTGGTACAGAGGAAGGGATCTATTTCCATATTCTCTGTTACTGGTTCTGATAGAATTTCTTGAACGGAAACGTCAGATAGATTATTAATAACGCTAGCGTGTGCAATGCTTTCGTTTGAGCTGTTGTGCTCTACATCAAAGGATGAATCTTCATTATTGGTGTTAGACGGCTGTTTCCTCCTTATGGTTACAAATGGATCCAGTGGCATCGGATTCTGAATATTAGCGTTATAATTAGTCTGATCAGTTTTGTCATTTCCAGCGTTAAATAGCTGTTGTCTTACGGGAGTATTAGTATTATTTTGTTTTGGTTGCTTGTATTGACATTGTGGGCAAACCCATGTATGTTTATGCTCACTCGTCATTATGTTGCAGAACCTTTTTTCTGACACATTTGCACAGAGAAGATCATATATATCGCCGCAGTCAACAGCGGAACATTTTAGAAACATGTTATTGGTTATATCTGCCTTACATCCTGCACATTGTTTGAGCTGTACTTTTAGCACAGAATAGATAATAGTAGTACCTACAGAAGCGACACTCCTTTGATGTTGAAGAAAGCCGCCGTTTTAATAGCCTACGCTTTTTTTTGTAACATCCAAGACACCGTGCGCTATCTAAATTAAACTCAAATGCACGCGCATAAGAGCACAAATCCTTTGCGTTCTCTGACTACCTACACGGGAGCTCAAACGCCAGGGCCGGATTCAGGATATAACTATGAAAAATAAAATCCTAAAGTGATTTGGTTGTTATATTAGCTATTGACACAGAATATATTATAGTGAATCAAAATATACAGGGTGTTAATTTAAATGCGTGCCATAGCTTAAGGGCAGGTTAAGTATCGACAACTGAACAACTTTCCCTTAGAAACATAGGTCGAAATATAAAAATATATATTTGAACCTCCCATACAAAATGTGTTTCGGTTCCAGGTCAGTTTGTATGGGAGGTCCAATTTTTTTTTCTTTTTTCTTTTAATGTTTCTAGGGAAAAGTTGTTCAGTTGTCGATACTTAACCTGCCCTTAAGCTATGGCACGCATTTAAATTAACACCCTGTATAATAATTTCGAAAGTATCTCGTTCATCCAGTCGTCCAATTCCTGATAATATTTGGTACTTGCCAGTAAAGCATATCCAATAGGTTGCTTAAAAGCACAAAACAATCAATAATAGTAGGTACATTTACCGACTATTAACGGATTATTTTTCTTACTTTGCACAATCCTTTGGTAATGTAAAAAAGGACAACTTGGAATCACTCTTTTTATTAAGACATCCGTCCACAGAACACCTAGTCCTATTTTGTCCCATCATCATAATAAATTGATTGGTTTTAAGTTTCGTAAAGAAGCACAGTACTAACAATTTATTCCACTACATGCACGACTGTCTCGTTAAAGAACGCGTCACAAGTGAAATGACGTCACCGCATCGATGCGCGCGCGCTCCACTAGCGAGCGCGATCCGGCTCTGGCCGAGTGTACCGTCGCGGTACACGACGGCGTAGGTACTTAACTCCGTAGGTATAGGCGAGTGTCGCAGTCCTGCTTTTAGTGCCGGTGCCATATCCAATAATTATTATTATAGCAAGGTGATATTATACTGGTTGCTAATAGTATTATCTCAGGCGTCTTAGCTTGGCTCCTTCGTACTGAGGTCAAAATATTCTACCCTCGAGTCACCAATAACTTGTTATAATTAATAATTTAGATTTGTTATCAGTTTGAAATTAAGTAAATTAGACAACTTAACTTCTCTAATGACTTTTTGATTTACTATAAATTGATTAATTGATACTTGAACTCACTGTTCTATGTCCTGTGGTCTATTTGGTGCAAAACATTCCAATGTTATTGTTTGCACAGCCAGTTTGTTTTTTACAAATATTCACTATATGGTTTTTGGAAGAATGCCACAAACACTGTCACAGGTTATTCAGCTCACAACGGACGGTACTAATAAAGTTTAACTATGTATTAGCCAGACTAGATAATTTTTGAAATTAAAATGACAGAGATGTAAGCTGCTGCGCTCGAGCGCCTGACAAAAAAAAAAAGAAAAAAAAAAAAAATCTAAGTCGAGTCTAATTGTGTGGGGACAAGCAGCCGATGAAACGCAAGACGACGACTTATTGTTGCTTATAAGAATAAAATGTACGATCCGCGGCCTTATTCTAAGTAACCAGAGATTTTATTTGTAATTTTATATAATATGTATCTTATGTATTACAATTTTAGGCGATGGGCTGACAACCTGTAACTATAGTGATACACAGTTATCTGATTGACCCTCAAGCTTTTGTCAGACGTGGTGTTAATATCCGTTTTACGGCCGTTAACGCTCTGCCTACCCCGTAAGGGATATAGGCGTGATTTATGTATGTATGTATGTATCTTAACAATTTTGTGCTTTCTTTTCAGCTACGAGTGCCAGTTCCCGATCCTGTTCCCCAAGCAGGATCAGATCCGTGCGTACGCCGAGCACCTGGAGCAGTCGGGCGATGTGATCGCGCGCCTCAGCAGAGACCTGGAACACCTGCGGGCGACGGCAGAGAAGGACCCCATGTATGAGATGCACGAACAGGAGCGGAAGGACCTCTGGGCGCACAGGTATAAGAATAATTTATTTTAAAACTTAATGTCAGTATTTACATATAAAGTAAAATTATTTACAAAATAAAATTAAAATAAATATCTTGAACAATTATTTACACAGCGCCATCTAGCCCCAAACTAAGCAAAGCTTGTACCATGGGAACTAGATAGCTGATATTAATATATACTTTTTTTTGTTGTAAATATATACATATTATACATAGAAACACCCAGACTAAATACAAATATCTGAAAATGATTTAACAAATATTTATGTATTGTGGGGATCGAACCCACGACCCTCGGCGTAGCAGGCAGGTGTACTATCCGCTACGCCATCGGCTGAACTTGGATTTCCCTGTAATCGGTATATATCCTTTATTGCCTAAAAACAAAAGACAAATGTTAAAACAGTGTGAGCAAAAGCGTGTTTATATCTAAGAAGAGATCTCGTCCACCCGTCCGTAGTGCTACGATTGCTATCGCTACATCTGACAAATATGTGACGGCCGTTTCAGAAAAATCGTGTATCGCTAAGTGACATTGACAGCCTGTTGTTGCCTAAAATTGTAATACACTAGGAACCCTCGAGTCCCTTAGTCGCCTCTTACGACACCTGCAGGAAAGACATGGGGTGATGCTATTCTAAACCGACACCAAAGGGCTTTCTTACTTGTTCTTTTTTTTACACATTAGCACACGCTCTTGTCACACTTCTTGATTTAAGTTTTATTGTAATTTAAACAAATTTGCTTCGCTCTCTTTTCACTTCTGTTCCATAGTCTTTAGCTGTATTTTATAGTAGGTTCTATTGATTTAACGAATGTCACTTTTGCAACATTTGCGAATGCGAATATTCAGGTTTTGGTTAATTTGCGCCTATTGTCTGTGGGTTAGATATGTATTGCAAGTTCAGGCGATGGGCTTACAACCTGTCAGTGACACACAGTTATCTGATTGACCCTCAAACTTTTGTCAGACGTGGTGTTAATATCCGTTTTTGCTGTCCGTTTGCATCTTGTTCTAAGAAATGCCGAGTAGATTCGAATAAATCTGAACTAAATCCGATATGTCACACTACTGGTCTGCTGGTAATAAAAAATAAGTGATTTTAAAGTTAGTGTCATTTAACAAAATGATTAAATCAATTTCTCCTTGTTTGATTTCAAGTTTATTAACCTTGTATCGTCTGAATATGTAACGTTTTTTCTTGTGTTCATATTTGCAAAACATTCACACAAACCTTGCGAATGCGAATATCCACAAATATGCGAATATAAGGTGTTTTACAAGTGATCGATAGCGAAATCTCAAGACAGGTTGGTGAAACAACTTTCCTAATGAACATAGGTTGAAATAAGACAAATATTTTGAGTTTTCATATAACTCAAATCAGCTGATCGGTAATTTTGTATGGGAGGTCCAATTTGTTTTCTCTGTGTTCCTTGAGGAAAGTTGTTCCTTATCACCAGCCCGTTTTGAGTTTTCGCTATCGATCACTAGTAAAATTGTATCCTATACTTAAGAATGCAAATGCGAAATTAACTTTGTTCAATGTAGGATAGTATTCTATAGACAAGTCTAAGAGACAGTTGCAAGCCATTATTTAAGAAGCTAAATATTTTACCTCTCCCCTGCATGTACATAAGGGACATTTGCTTTTTTGTAAAATTCCATCCAGAACATTTTTCAAAGCTCTCTGAAGTATCTGTTAGACAGTTGAGATCCAATTATATACATCAGTTACATAAGCCTAAGTGTAACATGTGGATTTACAAACAAAATGTTCAAAATATGTGTATTATTATATATAATAAGTTACCGACTGAGTTAAAAATTTTAGAAGGTAAACAATACAAGAAGCAAGTAATTGTATGGCTCGCGGAAAAATGTTTTTATAGTTTGAAAGAATATTTAGAGTTATGAATGCGACTGATTTTATATTGTAAATATTTGCACGCCTTCATGCAGGCTGAATATATTGATTCCATAATCTTTTATACTATAAGACCTTGTATGTACTCAATGTAAACATATATTCATGCAAATAAATCTTATCTTATCTTATCTTATCTTATCTATCTATTTAACCGTGTGATGCCGGCTTAGAATTGCATCACCCCATTTCTTACCCATGGGTGTCGTAAGAGGCGACTAAGGAACTCGAGGGTTAGATGTGTATTGCAATTTTAGGCGATGGGCTGACAACCTGTCACTATAGTGATACACAGTTATCTGTTTGACCCTCAAACTTTTGTCAGGCGTGGTGTTAATATCCCTTTTACGGCCGTTTACGCTCTGTCTACCCCGAAAGGGATATAGGCGTGATTTATGTATGTATGTATTTATCAGTTATTGACGTCATTATCCGTAAATGTAAAAAAAAGAAATGTGTTACATCACTAGTATGATTAGGTTCTAAAAATATAATTGAAATATTATGAAACTTAATTGTGAACATGTTGTCAACAGAGACTATTTCCGCACTGGTGCTCCGGAACTGTTGCCAAAGCTCCTCTCATGCGTGGAGTGGGGCGATCGCGCCGAGGCGGCCAGCGTGGCGAGAATGTTGGCGAGCTGGCCCATGCTGAGAGTGGAGTCCGCCTTGGAGTTACTGGACTACGCGTATGCCGACGCTACAGTCCGGAGTTTCGCCGTCAAATGTCTCGCCAAGATCAGGTAATATTTGAGGGTCATAATTGCAATTCACACCCTCGAGTCCCTAAGTAGCCTCTTACGACACCCATGGGTAAGAAATGGGGTGACACTATTCTAAGCTGGCATCACACGGCATATAATATGGATTTTTTTATCTTCCTCAGTGACGAGGAGTTACTCCTGTACTTACTGCAGCTGGTGCAGGCTTTGAAACACGAGTCGTATCTGATGTGCGACTTGTCCAGGTTCCTTCTGGAGCGAGCGTTCAACAATATGACCATCGGACACTTCCTGTTTTGGCACTTGAGGTAAGCAACATAACTTGGTTCATTTCAGATGCCTAATGACATTTTCTTCTTTTCAAGTCAAGAGTTCTAATAACTAATTATGTTTTATTTTTGTGTTGCGACTAATTATGTAAATTAATAGATATATCAAAGTTTTTTATTTATTTATTTAACTATTTATTACATTTTCATGAAACAATAGTCTTAAGGTCGAGTCAACTGAGGGAAAGTATCGAGGGGGCGAAATATCGAAAAATCATCAAGATAACCATATATTTAATTATCCAGAAAAGTACTTTACGTTCACACTATGCGCCAACTCTTGCTCCTGCCGCTGTCGCGAATATTGCTTGAAATACTTCCGCGAAAGTATCAATACGAGTGAGCACATCCACTAGCGGTCGTGCTGCCGTTCCATTGACTTCCACACGAAAAACCGACAATCAAGGGATCACGGGAAGTGGCAGTGGCATGTCGAGTAGCAGCGCGAGTAACCTGTTCACATACTCTTGCTGTGCACTTCGCATACTATTTCTCTGCCCATAGCTCGAATGTGTGAACGCGGCATAAGAAAAACTTGTCCCGGTAGAATAGATCTAAAAACTGTTTTTTTATTTATTTTAAGGATGAGTTTGCTCTTGACTCTAGTCTAGGTCATAGGACAGTGTAGTGTAGTATGACGTAGCATGACGAATATTGTAACCGCATATATACAGATTTACTAGTAATAAATGAGCAGTCTTTAATCAGCAGTCAGAGCGTTTACTTTCTATCTCCATCCCGTCCCTACATGGCGACCGCTGCCATGTTTGGATTTGGGAGCGCGCGTGCCGCGAGTGAATGAACTTAGACAATTTTCGACAAAAAGTTTTCAAAAATAAAAACGTTTTAAGTTTAACTCTGCAAGTGCTTTAAAAATAAAGTCAGTGGAAATATTGTGAAAATGGGAAACACAACGCCGAAGCCGCAGACTGCGCCTGCCATCCAGCACCAAGATGTCTACACCCAGATTGGCAAGGAAAACGTCATCAAGCAGAACAACAACATCTCACAGGGTTTGGCAGATATAAGCTGGTATTTATACACCTTTTTTATTTTGTTCCTGTTGCTGGCATCATTCTTCGTTGGGCGATATCTCAATATTTGCCTGAACAAGAAAATTCAAAGAAGAGCGCAGGCTGAGGTGATGCAGTTAAGGCGTGTAGAGCATGTTTAAGAGAGTGTTTGTTGTTTCCCATACTGACGATATATAGACATTCCATTTGGCCGCAGATAATAAAAACTCGTTTTACAAAATATTTAGCAATTTCAACTACATATTGCACCCAAACCACCATAATAAGTCAGAATACGTAATTTACGTTAAGCACATTGAATATAGTGCAATGCAATTTTACACAACATTTCTGGAACTGTATTCTATTCGCATTATGTGATTTGCCTAATTACATCTACATCTATATCAGCGTATCTACACGACGGATAATTTGTGCGGTCATGAGATAAAGTGCAAAGTGCAATCGATAGGGCAGTGAATTGTGCGTTGCGAGGTGAACTTATTCGTATAAGGTTCGGGCTAACGTAAACATTGCAAATCGGTCGGACAATTACATTAAAATGAAGGACAGTTAATTTTACTCCATTTTATGTTTATAAATAACTAACTTTCCATTATATTACCATTATTTTATTAGTTATGATATGATACGGTATATATAACTTAATCTAAACCATGGTACGTTTATTAAGTAATGGCAGATATTTTGCAAGTAATACATAATCAGTTGAAAAAAGTAAAGGTTTATTTACGTAAGATAGGTCCAAAGAGACGGGTAGGAGATATTATTGTGATCAAGTTAAAAGAAGCTTATGTGTTGAGAGATAAATATAATGAACAAGAGAAAAAGTTAATAGATTTAATATTAATAGGAAAGTTAGAAACGCAAGATATTAGTGTTATTTATAATTTAAGACCAGAATTTGAGAAAGTATATAAAAGAATACTTGAGTATTGTAAAGTTCAAGGAACAGAAGAGGTAGCGACAGATTCTCATAGCGAAAATAGTAATTCTGATAGCGAAGAAACGGAATCAGAATCCAAAATGTCTAAATTTGATTGTAAAGTGGCGCTAAGCTTGTTGCCGGTTTTGGACGACAGTGAGTCGACAACAAAACAACTAATTGACGGCATTGAATACTATAAATCAATCTTAGATACGGAATCGGATGCGGGTTTGGTCAATTTTGTTTTAAAGACTAGACTATCTCAGTCAGCTAAATTAAAACTATCCTCCACGTATGCTTCCGTGGCAAACCTTTTGGCAGACATGCGTTTACATTTACTTAGTAAAAAATCAGCCAACGCTATTCAAACAAAAATGCAATTTCTTAAACAAAACGAATCAACGATCGATGAGTATGGGAAACAGTTAACGGAAATGTTTGTCGATCTTACGATTGCGCAAAGCGATGGCAATAGTGAAAATTACAATGTTTTAAAGCCTATAAATGAAAAGTTTGCCATAAAAAGGTTTTCAGAGGGTTTGCGTAATCGTAGGCTCGGGACAATTGTAGCTGCACGGAATTTAGATTCGTTAAAGGACGCCATACAAACAGCTATGGACGAGGAGGTCTCGGCACCTTCAACATCGTATGACGTCATGTCAATACGCCGTGGAAATAATAACAGGCGAGGTAATTATAGAGGCAATGGGAATTTCTCGAACCGAGGTGGATCTAGACCACAGTTTCCACAGAATACAACTTTTTACCGTTCGCGTGGACCAAACCGCGCGACTGGTCGAGGAAGTTACAACCATCGAGGACCCCCAGTCAGAGGTAGGCCTTTTCAGAATACTCGAGGTTACCAAGGGGTTCGCCGCGGTTATGTTAGAACGATGATGGAAAATGATACCAATTCAGATATTGAACACAACCGAAAAGGACTTATCATTATCGGACATCCAACCAGTTATACATTCAGTTAATGACTACAACTTGTGTTCATTTAATAGTACGGAGCGAAATGCTGATAGGGTTAAAAGTTTGTTTTCATTGTTAAATATACAGCATCTTAATAAAGAGGAAAAAATAGGTATTGAAAACTTATGTGCCAAATTTTCCGATATTTTTTATTTACCGGGAGATAGTTTGACCGTCACTGATGTGTACGAGCAGACAATTGCTTTGAAACCAAATGCGGAGCCGGTTTATATGAAACCGTATAGGCTTCCATATTCACAAAAATCAGAAATAAAAAAGCAAATTGATCAGATGTTAAATGATGGCATTATAGAGCCAAGTAGAAGTGAGTTTTCAAGTCCTGTTTTGTTAGTACCTAAAAAACCAGGTACAGATGGAAAGAAAAAATGGCGTCTTGTCATAGACTACCGGAAATTGAACAATGCTATCCAAGATGACAAATATCCACTTCCAAACATCTCGGAAATTATAGATTCCTTATCGGGTTCTGTTTATTTTAGTCATCTCGATTTAAATTCTGGATATTATCAGGTTAGTTTAGATAAAGACAGTAGGAAATATACGGCATTTTGTTCTGGCCAATACCAGATGACTAGAATGCCGATGGGCCTTAAGACCAGCCCAAGTGCTTTTTCTCGGATGATGAATATTGCAATGACTGGTTTGACGCACGAGAAATGTCTTGTATATCTTGACGATTTAATAGTTTTTGGAAAAAATTTGGCAGACCACAACAAAAACCTTTTAGAAGTTTTTCATCGATTGAGAAAATGTAACTTGAAATTAAATCCTACTAAGTGCGATTTCCTAAAAAAAGAGATTCTTTATTTAGGACACGTTGTTTCGGGCGATGGTATTTTACCGGATCCACAGAAAATTGAAGTTTTAAAGAATTATCCACGTCCAACGAATGCTGACGAAGTCAAAAGATTTGTCGCATTCGCGAATTATTATCGTAAATTCATACAAAATTTTGCTAAAATTGCACATCCACTTAATAAGCTGAGTAGGAAAAATGCAGTATTCGTTTGGAATGAACATTGTGAAATATCTTTTCAAAAATTGAAAGAGTGTATGACGTCACCGCCAGTATTGCAATACCCAAGTTTTACCGAAGAAAACCACTTCTTAATCCAGACTGATGCTTCTAATGAGGCCCTTGGGGCTATACTAAGTAACAAAGATGGTAGGCCCGTAGCATTTGCAAGTAGGAGCCTTAACAAAGCAGAAAAAAGGTACCCCACTATAGAGAAGGAATTGCTGGCTATTGTCTGGGCAGTCAAGCATTTTCGACCATATATTTATGGGCAACACTTCAAAATCCTGACGGACCATAAGCCATTGGTGTACTTATACGGTATGAAAGACCCGTCAAGTAGACTTATGAAATTTAGGATTATGTTAGAAGAATACACTTTTGATGTAGAGTATGTAAAAGGATCTAGCAATGTCGCAGCCGATGCATTGTCTAGAATCGTTATTTCGTCAGAGGAACTGAAAGAGATGTCTGAAAGAACGATTAACGTAATGACTAGGGCTCAAAGGAAATTACAGCAAGCCAATGAAATGACTGAGGATACTACAGACCTTACGACCATTTGGCCTGATCAACCAAAAGTAGTAGAGGTACATAGTAAACCCAAAGAGTCTATGGAATTAAGATTTATAACAAAAACCGAATTAGAAAACCTACGTAGGAATAATCTAAATAATTTAATTGAGAAAGAAAACGAATATTTAATTTATATTTCCACGAAGAAGACAATTTATATAAAATTAGATTCTCGATCGCATTTGACGCCAGCCGCATTTGCGAGAGAACTAAACATATTTTGTAAATCAATCGACGTCGACGAAGTATACTTTTTAAAGAACGAAAATAATTTTATTTTTGTGGAAAAATTAACGCGCGAAATAAGTAAAATAAAAGAATGGTCCGGACCCCGTTTGTGCATATTAGAAGACGTACAGCGAATAGAAGGAAAAGATGATAGGCGAGTAATACTCAATGACTTCCATCTTCTACCCACAAGTGGCCACGCGGGTATTAGACGAATGGTCAATAACATCAAAAAGTATTACTTTTGGTCAGGATTGGAAAGGGATGTAAAGGAATTTGTTAGTCGCTGTGAAAAGTGTCAAAAACAGAAGTATTGTGTAAAGACTAAAGAACCATTAAATATAACTAGCACAGCTAGAACAGCATTAGAAAAAATTTACATGGATATAGTAGGTCCCTTGACAAAGGATGATAGTAATTTTTCTTACATTCTAACAACGCAATGCGAGTTGAGTAAATATATACAAGCTTGTCCGTTGGTAACCAAGAGTTCGGTAGAGGTAGCAAGAGCGTTCGTCCATAATTTTGTGCTGAAATATGGAATTCCGAAGCAGATTGCTACTGACCGGGGCACCGAGTTTATGTCTGAGACTTTCAAGGAAGTATGTATCAAATATAAACTTCTCACAGTAACATGTATGTATATTAAACAGCTATGCGTTTTTGTAAAAAACCACACCGCTTATTTTCCCGCACTGACCAGGTCAAATTATGTAACTCAACGATTGCGAGCTAGGCGTAAAAATCAAGTTGAAAAACCTAAATTTAAAACAGCTTTATGTGATAGAAATGTATTCCATATGGCTGGCGCAATCTATAACGCTCTACCTGAAATGTTGTCATCACTTCATGGCAATATGTTTAAGAAAAAATTACATGAATGGCTAGTCAACAATGCTTCTACACGCTAAATGAATTTTATGCTGACATGAATGTAAAACTTTGACTACCTATGCTATTATTTTTATGTAAAGTGACATATTTAATTTTTAATTTAATTGTTTATGGAATAATGCTGTTGACATTGTATGAATAATGATTTCTAATTTACAGATTCATAATACTAACAATTTTATATGATTAAATTTTTAAGTATTAATCTGACAATAATTGCGTAACAAACTATTATCTACATGACAAATTAATGTTTGCACACCTGTAAAAGGTAGATTTTGTAAGGGATTATTATAAATGTAACACCTGTATTTCATGTACCCAAAATCATTCGCAAATAAATTTTATTTGAATTTGAATTTGAATTGAATTTGAATTTGTAAATTACTTAATATAAGTCAGTTGAACTCTACAGCGTACCATCATCAAAGTATTGGTGCGTTGGAGAATTCGCACAAACATTTAGGTACTTACTTGAGAATCCAGACTGATAACCATGCAGAGAATTGGAGTGAATGGTTACCGTACTGGTGCTTCTCGTATAATACGTCGGTGCATACCGAGACGCAGTACACACCTTATGAGTTAGTATTTGGGAAAAAGTGTGTCCTGCCGGGAAACTTCAAAAAACGCGAGGTAGATCCGATTTACAACTTTGACTGTTACCCATCCGAATTGAGATTCAGATTACAAACTTCACAGAAAGACGCGTACAATAACTTGATTAAAAGCAAAGAGAAAAGAAAACATAAATATGACCAAAATTTGAATCCGGTTACGTATAAAGAAAATGATTTAATTTTAATTAAAAATGAAACGGGGAACAAGTTTAGTAACATTTATAATGGTCCATATGTAGTGGTACAAGATGTCCCACCAAACGTAAAAGTTATTAAAGATGGTAAATTAGATATAATACATAAAGATAGGACAAAAATATTTAAACAATAGATTAAAGAAAAATATTTAATCTAACCTTAGTTTTAAATAAAACAAAACTAACATTTTATTTTATTTTTCTCTCCCCTGGGAGGTGTAGTGTAGTATGACGTAGCATGACGAATATTGTAACCGCATATATACAGATTTACTAGTAATAAATGAGCAGTCTTTAATCAGCAGTCAGAGCGTTTACTTTCTATCTCCATCCCGTCCCTACAACAGATACAGAGTCTAAGATGGAGCGAGCTCACCCAGAAGAAGCCTGTTCACTCTTACTTTGAAGAGATTAGGGTTGTATGCGTTTGGAAACACAGACGCAGGTAGTGAGTTCCACTCTTTTGCAGTGCGCATTATAAATGATGACTGGAAGCGCTTATCTCATTATTTCGTCAACAGGTCTGAAATGCACGTACCATCGGTGCCCTCTGTGTCAGTACGGTTCGGCCTGATCCTGGAGGCTTACTGCTGGGGCTGCCAGGACCACATACCCAGTCTTATGCGACAGATAGCCTGCTTGGAGAAACTCAAGTGTAAGTATTTATGAGTCTACATTAAAGGGTGAAATTTTACTAGTGACCGATAGCGAAAACTTAAGACAGGCTGGTGATAAGCAACAACTTTCCCCAAGGAACACGAAAAAACTAACCTCCCATATAAAATATGTGATCATTTTAGAGTTATTTAAAACAGACATGTAGAAAAATTATTATTAAAATCCTATATTATACCTGGTGAACATAAGCTATATTAAAATGTCTTATTCCCGCGGGAAAACGGTTAGCAGCTGGTGAAACAGCTGGGCGGGCCGCTTGTATTAAATATTATTAGCGTTTTTGATATCAAGCACTGTAATATGCTGATGATAATGGTGAAATAAAAATAAATGATTAATGACATCTTAAAATTTTCAATTGATTTAAGACTTTTAGGTCGTAATTTCTTGGTGGCATCTGGTCTTTTTGTGCAGGGCTGTCAAGTTGCGTGGGAAAGAAAAAGGAAATCGGCAAAGCGCGTGCAGCTCTAGAACATCACTTGAAGGAGCCCCACTGCCAGGAGACGCTCTGCCTGTTCGTGAATCCTCTGACGCCCTCTTTCGTCTGCAAGCGGGTCAAGTGAGTCTGCACAGGCACAATATAATTACATTTTACCTTAACCTTAACAAACTAACTAACAGGCAAAATCATTTGGAAATCTAAACTAGCTAATCGAAGCATCCTAATAAACCAAGTGATTATCTGACCAAACTAACTGCTAAACTATACCATACGTATAAACTAACTGAACAACTAAACAGACAGGCAAAACTATATAAGCTATCAAATTAACTGACTAAACTAATTACCAATTAACCAAACTAACTAAGTAACCAAACAAACTAACCAATCAAACCTTCTGAACTGATTAAACTAACTAACTTACCAAAGTAACTAACTAATCAACCGAACTAACTAAATAACCACAGGAACTAACTAATCAAACCAGCTAACTAACTAACCAAAGTAACTAACTAATCAAACCAGCTAACTAACTAACCAAAGTAACTAACTAATCTACCAATCTAACTTACCAACCAAACTAACTAACTAATCAACCACTAACTAAAGTAACTAAGTAATCAACCAAACTAACTAACTAACCAAACTGATTAACTAATCAACCACTAACCAAAGTAACTAACTAATCAACCAAACTAACTAACCAAAGTAACTAACTAACCAAACTTCCTAATCAACCCAACTGACGGATCATAAGAACCAACTGATTACCCAACTTGTAATAAAATTACTTGTACATCTAACCAAACCAACAAGCCAAAGCTTGACTTAACAAAATGGCCAATTGAACCGACTAAACAAAAAAAAAAACAGAGAAACGAAATCTTATGCCTAACGACAAAAAAGTTGGTTTAAATTAAACCTCGTACAAAAAACACGTAAAATACGCGGTTGTCAAACTTTTTTGTGGTAAGGCCTTTAATATCCCAATTTAATTACAGAAGTGATAAATGCCGCGTGATGGACAGCAAGAAGCGGCCGCTGATGCTGGAGTTCGAGAATGAGGACCCCACTGGGGCCGATATCACCATCATCCTGAAGATAGGGGACGATCTGCGACAGGACATGTTCACTCTGCAGATGCTGCGCATCATGGACCGCCTGTGGAAGAACGCGGGGTACGACTTCAGGTAGGTCGACAAACATTGCGTATACAGCTTACATTGTCACAATAGTAGTTTATGCAACTGTCATATAATAGGGGTCATTAGAATGCGAGTGTTTTATTAATAGATTGACATGAGCATTGTAGTGCCTAATTATAAGCAGTTGCATACACTATTTTATCTATACTCTCAAAAAATTAACTCAGTTAAACACTTTTCTTAACGTAGGCACCGGCCATTGCAAGGCTCGATACAAGTTCAAATTCAATACGAGAACGTAATATGGCTTGATATGAATTTTTGAAAATTCTATACTTAAGCAGTTGTTTAGATGTGGAGTCTTTATTATATCTTAACTGAACAACATCTGAACAACATCGAAATAACATCGGAACTACAACTGAACAACGTCTGTACAACAACTGAACAACAACTGAACAACATCTGAACAACATCGGTACAACAACTTAACAACATCTAAACAACAGCTGAACAACATCTCAACAACAACATTACCATACAACAACAACTGACAGGTGCGGCGGAAGATGGCAATATGAGTATTCGCAAAAAAATTACTTCGTTTCATTTCTCAACTTTATCGTAGTAAGAGCATTCTCATTAAATGCATAATGCATAAAGTAGGTCTTTATGCAACTGTTTTCGAATTCATAATTCGAACATTATGAGACGAGTGTAGATAATAGTACATTGTTGTCGAGGTATGGAAAATAAGACTTTGCTGGACGAGTATAGTTTGAAGTCCGAGCCGCAGGCGAGGACTTCAATTATACAAGTCAAGCAAAGTAATTTTCCCCGAGGCTTACATAGTGCTTCAAAAAAAGGCTAGGAAATGAAAGATTGTACTTCTTATAAAAGTTAGCTAGCGACCACAACACAACGAAACAAATAAAAATTTACAATTTTCCCACCAATTGTAATTTTTTAGAATAAATTCGCCTGTAAGGCACAGTATTACGTAATATTCTGCCATACTAAATGTTTAGTTCATTCTTTTCTTTTTTAATTCTGGACAGGCAAGGGTCTTCACATCATACAGCCTCGTCTTTAGTTACCTGTTTCATACAAAATTACGTTCCGTTTCTATGAGAGTCATCGAGATAATTTTGAAATCAAATTATGTGGGTTTAGCGTATAACGAATTTATCTTAATGGACACCAGCAAAGGATTTCCATACAACTTTGCTGGCGTGATCTGAGACGTGACAAACAATGTGAAATTTCGCGGTTTCGTTTTTTAAAGAAATGAACACATTTCCTAGCATGTTTGAGAAAAACATCTTATAGCACGTTCAAACCATGCACATGCTCCTGCTCCTGCCGCTGTCGCAAATATTGCTCGAAATACTTCCACGGAAGTATCATCGTGAGTGAGCGTTCACACTGCCTTCATACTTTTCTCGCACCAATATGAGTGAGCGATTCTACATGCGTTCGGGCTGCCGTTCCTTTGACTCACGCACGATAAGCCGACATTCGAGGGAGCACGGAAAGTGGCAGCAGCATGACGAGTTGCAGCGGGAGTAACCGTTCACATGCTCGTGCTCCCCACTTCCCTTACTATTTCTCTGCCCATAATGACATAGTCTGAACGTGACATTAGACTAGTATTGGGCGAAAGGAGTGCTAAACTAAAACGTACTGCAATTGCGACCGTAGCGAGCTCGACAATTTACGAAAATAGTTAAATGAAAAACTTGTTACTGTGGTCATAAAGTTATAATTATCAAGGTGTAGGGATAAGACAATAATTTAAAAGCTAGTAAATCTGGCAAAAACGTTGAGTTAAGGTTACTTATATAGTACAACTAGATTTCCGCCCAGCGTTTTCACCCGCTGCTACTAATTTTCCTGTGGTAATAGTTGTTTTCCCCTTAGTAAAAATGGCCTATGTGTTATTCCGGGTCATACTCTACCTGTGTTCCAAACTTCATCCAAATCGGTTAAGCCGTTTGAGCGTGAAGAGTTAACAAATATACATACACAAACTCTCAGATTTATAATATTAGTACGGATTCTAGATGACTTGTGGTTTTTTTAAGCCGGCATCACACGGGATGGCCTCCTATTGATTCACGTAATGTTTCTGTTACAGACTGAACCCGTACAACTGCATATCGATGGAGCACGGCGTGGGCATGATCGAGGTGGTGGAGAAGGCGGAAACTGTCGCCAACATACAGAAGAAGAGCGCACTCTTCAACGCCGCCTCATCCATCTCCAAGACTAACTTGTTGCGTGAGTATTTGTATTTGTCTGCCGTGTGATGCCGGCTTAGAATAGCATCACCCCATTTCTTTCCCGTGGGAGCCGTAACAGGCGACTAAGGGACTCGAGGGTGTCACTATGGCGATTCACAATTTTTCGTATAACCCTCAAATATACACCCCTCACACGTAGCGTAAATGTCCTTTTTTTGTGGCCGTTTACGCTGTCCTTTTTTTTGTGGCCGTTTACGCTATGCGTAAACATATCATACATATCACGCCTTTAATCCGTATGCAAGGGATTATATTTATATATGTTTGTTGCTAAAGTTTAATGCATTATTGTGTGGACCAAAGTGACGTTTGTGATGTCATCTAACAGCAGAACAGAAATGTGTATTTGCCCGAGTGTAACGAGGATAGATAGAGAAATAATGAGCTCGTATTCTATCCTTGTTAATCTACTAACTTGCATTACCTACCCATCCCTCAATGTCCTATTTTCTGAACCAGCAATCATTTTCCCAATTGATTCGAGGTTAGCGTACAACGAAACGGTTTAGCTTAGTGTTATGCCTACGACTTACAGAGCTCCAATATCACGTACTATTTCCTCTTCTAGAATGGCTGAAGAAAGACAAGAGTGAGAATGAATTCAACAAAGCGGTGGAGGAGTTCACGATGAGTTGTGCGGGGTACTGCGTCGCCACGTACGTGCTGGGCATCGCCGACAGACATCCCGACAACATCATGGTCAAAGAGAACGGACAGGTTTGTAATAATTATACATAACGTGATGTTAATAAAAACGCCATTGAAAAGTGTATGATCAACTATTTGCTCTTCATCAATTAAAATAAGATACGACCTTCCAAATGCCGTTTCGTTAATCTATAAAATAGTCGCCGGGGAGCTTAGCAACTAATTGTTCCTTTCGTTCTTAAGCCACGCTCTGTCAATATTTCTTGCTATCCGTACTAATATTATAAATCTGAGAGTTTTGTGTGTGCGTGTGTGTGTGTGTTTGTGTGTGTTTGTGTGTGTGTGTATGTACGTTTGTCACCTCTTCACGTTCAAACGACTTGACCGATCATCACATCACAATAAAACAATTTTAAATGGATTTAAACTTAGTCATCCGTGACCACGAGCTCTGTAAGGAGTTCGAAACGTAGGAATTGTATAATCCAAAATAAACACAGCTTAAATCCGTTTAATGCCTGCTTAGAATAGCATCACCCCATTTCCTTCCCTTGGGAGTCGTAAGAGGAGACTAAGGTACTCGAGGGTGTGCATTGAAATTTTAGGCGATGGGCTGACAATCAGTCTCTATGACGATACACAATTTTCCGAATGACCCTCAAATATTTGTCAGACGTGGTGGATATGTCCGTTTTTTGCGGTCGTTTAAAGTAGTAAGGGATTATAGGCGTGATATGTGTATGTATGTTAAATCCGTTTAAAATTGATTGATTGTGTTGACTCAGAAGATTAATCTCAATACTTTTACGTAATATCAACTTCGTAAATTTTATTATAGAATAAACACCAATAGTATTAATGTTTCTTTTACAGCTATTCCATATAGACTTCGGACATTTCCTGGGCAAGTTCAAGCACAAGTACGGCTTCAAACGGGAGCGGGTCCCGTTCGTGCTCACACACGACTTCATCTACGTCATCAACAAGGGGCAGCGAGGCACCGGCTCCAACGAACCGCTCAACTTCAAGATATTCCGCGAACACTGCGAGACGGTGAGACATAAAATAATAGTAGTTCATGCAACTGTCGTATAATTGGGGTCATTAGAATGCGAGTGCCTGTTTATCACTAGTGATAACAATTTGACACAAGCATTCTCATGCCTAATTATATAGCAGTTGCATACACTATTTTATCTACACTCTCCAATAAAAAACTCAGTCACACTTTTCCAAACGTCCGCACCGGCGATTGCAAGGCTCGATACAAGGTCAAATTCAATACGAGAACGTAATATGGCTTATATGAATTTTTGAAAATTCCATACATCAGCAGTTGTTCAGATGTCAAGTCAGCAACTGAACAACAACTTAACTAAACAACTGAACAACATCTGAACAACAATCTAGTAAAACTATTGAACAACAACCGAACAAATACCGTACAACAACAACTGACAGGTGCGGCGGAAGATGGCGATATAAGTATTGGCAAAAAAAACTTCGTTTCATTTTTCAACTTTATCGAAGTAAGAGCCTTCTCATTAAGACATTACGCTTCTGTAATTTCTATGAAACTGTAATTTCTAAAGCAGAATGCAATAAAGCAGGTCTTTATACAACTGTTTTCGAGTTCATAATTCGAACATTATGAGACGAGTGTAGATAAAATTTCAAATGTTGAATGATATTGTTGCAGGCGTTCAAAATACTCCGCAAGCACGGTCATCTGATCCTGTCCCTGTTCTCCATGATGATATCCACCGGGCTGCAGGAACTTCGCTCCGAGGAAGACCTGCAGTACCTTAGAGACACGCTCGTGAGTATAGCGATTTTGTGTTATGTTGCGATGCGATAGATTCATAAATAGATAGATGAACACTTTGTTGCTTACAACATACACAACAGAAACAAAACAATCATCACTCATCATTTATCACTATACATGTAGTATAAAATAAAGTCACTTCTGTATGCTTAGATCCTTAAAACTATGCAACGGATTTTGATACGGTTTTTGCAATCGCTCCCTCTTAACTCCTTATCATTTCTTGTGACATTAAGGTCTATTCGGGAAAAAAATGTCTTGACCTAAATTTGCGCTGTCATTTTCCGTCATATAGGCTTAGAAAACATACATTTATTACGCCTTTATCCCTTGCGGGGTAGGCAGAGCTTCAACGTCCGTAAAATACGGTGGCTATTGCCACGTCTGCACAATATTTTAGAGCCGTTTCAGGAAAATCGTGTTCTTTATGGTTTAGGAACAAGGATAAGACGTGTCTATATCGTGTCTTATAGTATGATCTTTATCAGCTAAAAAAAGGCGAAAATTAAAAAAATGGTTTACAAATGGGAAATAACCCTTTGGCCTTTTTTAGCTATGATATTACTTCGACATTACCTATCCTTTTCTTAACCTATTTGTTGGAAAGTCACATCGCTAATTTAAGTCACCAAGTTTTTTATCGAATTGTCCCCAATAAAACCCATCAACTGTCTTTCGCAGGTGATGGACTTATCCGAGGACCGAGCGCTGGAACACTTCAAGGTGAAGTTCATCGAGGCCATGAAGAACTCGTGGACGACGACTCTCAACTGGACCGTCCACAACATCGACAAGAACAACTGACAGTGTCCCGTGGGCCGCCGGCTCAAGCGCCTGCCGTCCAAGCAAGCGCCGCGGACGCTGTAGACTCGAGAGTAAGTAAAGTATACCGGCTTGGTCACAGATCACTTATACATGAGTGTAAGGGACAGCCCTCCGAATACTGATAGGGGCCGTCCATAACATAGACAAGAACAACTGACAGTGTCCCGTGGGCCGCCGGCTCAAGCGCCTGCCGTCCAAGCAAGCGCCGCGGACGCTGTAGACTCGAGAGTAAGTAAAGTATACCGGCTTGGTCACAGATCACTTATACATGAGTGTAAGGGACAGCCCTCCGAATACTGATAGGGGCCGTCCATAACATAGACAAGAACAACTGACAGTGTCCCGTGGGCCGCCGGCTCAAGCGCCTGCCGTCCAAGCAAGCGCCGCGGACGCTGTTGACTCGAGAGTAAGTAAAGTATACCGGCTTGGTCACAGATCACTTATACATGAGTGTAAGGGACAGCCCTCCGAATACTGATAGGGGCCGTCCATAACATAGACAAGAACAACTGACAGTGTCCCGTGGGCCGCCGGCTCAAGCGCCTGCCGTCCAAGCAAGCGCCGCGGACGCTGTAGACTCGAGAGTAAGTAAAGTATACCGGCTTGGTCACAGATCACTTATACATGAGTGTAAGGGACAGCCCTCCGAATACTGATAGGGGCCGTCCACAACATCGACAAGAACAACTGACAGTGTCCCGTGGGCCGCCGGCTCAAGCGCCTGCCGTCCAAGCAAGCGCCGCGGACGCTGTAGACTCGAGAGTAAGTAAAGTATACCGGCTTGGTCACAGATCACTTATACATGAGTGTAAGGGACAGCCCTCCGAATACTGATAGGGGCCGTCCACAACATCGACAAGAACAACTGACAGTGTCCCGTGGGCCGCCGGCTCAAGCGCCTGCCGTCCAAGCAAGCGCCGCGGACGCTGTAGACTCGAGAGTAAGTAAAGTATACCGGCTTGGTCACAGTCACAGATCACTTATACATGAGTGTAAGGGACAGCCCTCCGAATACTGATAGGGGCCGTCCACAACATCGACAAGAACAACTGACAGTGTCCCGTGGGCCGCCGGCTCAAGCGCCTGCCGTCCAAGCAAGCGCCGCGGACGCTGTAGACTCGAGAGTAAGTAAAGTATACCGGCTTGGTCACAGTCACAGATCACTTATACATGAGTGTAAGGGACAGCCCTCCGAATACTGATAGGGGCCGTCCACAACATCGACAAGAACAACTGACAGTGTCCCGTGGGCCGCCGGCTCAAGCGCCTGCCGTCCAAGCAAGCGCCGCGGACGCTGTAGACTCAAGAGTAAGTAAAGTATACCGGCTTGGTCACAGATCACTTATACATGAGTGTAAGGGACAGCCCTCCGAATACTGATAGGGGCCGTCCACAACATAGACAAGAACAACTGACAGTGTCCCGTGGGCCGCCGGCTCAAGCGCCTGCCGTCCAAGCAAGCGCCGCGGACGCTGTAGACTCGAGAGTAAGTAAAGTATACCGGCTTGGTCACAGATCACTTATACATGAGTGTAAGGGACAGCCCTCCGAATACTGATAGGGGCCGTCCATAAATTACGTCATCGTTTTTTCCGAATTTTGACCTATAATATACATTGTGTAAAAAAATTAGCTGAGAATATTTTAAGAGGTGAACCAGTACGTGAAACTGAACAACTTTCCCCAAGGATCATAGGTCGAAATATGAAAAAAAATATTGGCCCTCCCATACAAATTATCCCGGCCGGGGAACACACTAAGTATGGGAGGATCAAATTATTTTTTCATATTTCGACCTATGTTTCTTGGGGAAAGTTGTTCAGTTTCACGTACTGGTTCAACCCTTAAAATATTCTCAGCTAATTTTTTTACACCTTATATTTATATTACATTTTTCGTTTATCATTTGTGTACCTTTATTCTGAAAATACTTCTGAACTTATTGTAAGAAAATAAATAGTTTGAGTTCGTTACACAAAAACCTGTTATTTGTGTAGTAGTTTAGTGGTCATCTTTAGCATGGACTAACTCTGCAGTATGAAGAATTTTCAGTTTCTGTCAAACCTATGAAAAAGTGCCCTTCTATTGGCGTTTCTTACATGTGGCTTAGGCCTCCCTGAGGCTCAGCAAGAATTCTATACTATAGCTAAAATCACATCATCACGTAGGTATTTCATCAGATGACTTTCACCACCAATTTTCATGAGTAGGTACTGCTGCTGTAGCGCAGTGTAGCCCCATTCTTGCATTTTTAATGTGAAATTTCATGCTCGCTTCGCTCGCAATAAATTTTGTGTAGCGCCCTGTGCCTCGCTTCACTTTTTTACGTTTAATATAAAGCATGAATAGCTCGCATTACGTGTAGTCTTGCTTTTTTTACGTGAAGCTACTAGCTCGCTTCTCTCGCCCGTTGGTAATCTATGATAGCACAACACATGTGAGCCCTTACACCCTCCCTCATGATCTACAGCTGTATACGCCACTGTTGTGTACGTGCAAAACAATAACGTGTGTATAGCGACCTCGTCGTTGAATAATAAAACAACAAATAACACATCAAAATGTCCAATCTCTGAGTACTCGTTTAGTATAAGTTATTGTTGTACCGGTGGTGTCAAGTCCCGGCGGGCGCTAACATTCCTTCAATTTCTATTTTCATTAATGAAAAATATATAACATTATAAACCAACGTACATAAAAATAACACGTATTGCGAGGGAGGCGTTTTTTCGACGTTTCGGCGACAACAAAAACTTATTTAAATAATTTAGATACGCGTGGTCACGTTAGCTGTAAATAACGTATTTTTCTTTATCGCAGGTCTACATGCGTCTGAAGTTATCACAGTGAATCAAATGCAAGCGAAGCAGACTCAAACGTGGAGCTGCGAATTTAAACGCTGACAAGCAAAAGGTAACTTTTAGGTTCATCCTAATATACACGATGAAAAATATTACCTGCAAATGTTTAAGGACTGAAATAGCCTATAGAACTTAACAACTTTCTCCAAGGAACAAGAAATATGAAAAAAATAATTGAACCTACCATACAAAATGAAGTATTGCATGAAAGGACTAATTCTTTTCCCTAATTCCTTAAGGAAAGTTGTTCAGTTTCATGGACTGCTTCAGCCCTTAAATATTTTCCTCTTATATTTTTACATCCTGTATTACTATTTGTATCTGGATTGCATTTGAATTTATATTTCGGCGCAACATACGAGCTTCAAGAAATTACAGTGTTTCGTATCAAAACTGTAAAATTTAAGTAATTACTATCAAAAATATGAAATGATAGTTTATGGTAAAGTAACACCGGATGGATCAAACTTTAATTATGTTTTAGATTCCTTTTATAGAAACTGCTACTGAATGTAAACGTTTTGTATAATTTAGATGAAAAATTGCTCGCGTCTAAGTCTAGATGAATCGCGTTTAAATCGTATGCGAACGAGTAATATAAAACGAAATTAAATTTAGTTTTGATATCTTTAAAAAAGGGGTAAAAAGTACGCGGGTAGCCTGCCGCGGTGTAACATTAGCGAATGTAAGGGACCTGTCATAACTTAAACATCCATTGCAGTATCGGTTCAGTTGTTTTATAATTTATTCGTATATTAACTGCAATGGATGCCGTAAGTTATTCTATAGACAGATAGATGATGGTTGGCCCCGCTCACAAGTCTGTAAAATTGGTGTAGGTTAGGTAATTTTCAAAAATGAAAAATAAATAAAAAGATTTTGGAAAAGGTGTATAACTGTAAAATAGGAAATGATAGCGAATTTACCAAGGGAATATGTTTACATTTATGAATGTTTTTACAGACGTGTTTTGTGAACGGGGTGTGGTTAAAAGACTGATAGAATTAATAAAGAAGTGTACGAGATAGGAAAATTAACACCGCGGTTGGCATTAATGTGAAAAATTGGCGTAATGTGAGTTAAGTTCTCAAAAATATTATGTATAGTGTATATATTGGGTAAAATTTTACTAATGATCGATATTGAAAACTCAGATTGGGCTGGTGATAAGGAACAACTTTCCCCAAGGAACAAAAGTCGAAATAAGACTATCAAATCAGCTGATCGGCAATTTTGTAAGGGAGGTCCAAATTTCTTTTTATATTCCTTGGGAAAAGGTTGTTCCATAACACCAGCCCGATCTGAGTTTTCGCTATCGGTCACTGGTAAAATTTCACCCTATACTGGAAGTTTTGGGAACATAGAAAATTCTGTAAAGTAAGAACGTAACACTGACTGTCATAAGTTTTTACCCAAAGACAGCATGCTCGTTTATGTTTATGTATGAATCGTAATAAGGCAGAGTTTTCCCTTTAGGTCAGCTTTCAACATGATGACATTCTTTAGAATTATTCCCAATATGATAGCTAAGCTTACCTTCAATATAACGTTTAAGCTTGAAACATCATTTCATGAAATTCAAAAACATTATTTGATATTGTTTAGTCAAATATTACTTAATATGCAAAAGAAGAAAAGTCACAGAAAGGTGGAGGTTATTTGGCTGTGATATGGCGCAAACCGGTCTAATTTACGATACAAACTAAAAACTACGTCAGATTCTTTTTGGAAGATTTGGCCAGATATTTGTTATTCAGTATCCGATAGCCGACGAAACCTAGTTTTTACCACTCTTTAAAGTGGACCAAATAAAATATTTATATTCTGGAAATCCTAAGCTACCAATCTCGCAAAAACGATAATTATGTAATATTGGACGTTCCATACAAAATGTTCTGTCAGTCACCATAATCAATTAGTATGGCAGATGCAATTTTTTTACTAATACTCTTCTCTTTAGCTAGATTAGTAGCTTAGGATGTTCATAATATAGTTTGTTTTTCTTTGGACCACTTAAAGAGAGACACCGTGTATCATTGTAAAAGACAGGGGGTATTACACCAAGGATTCGGATGAAATATTGCGTTGCTCGTATGAAGTGTTACTTAAAAACGAGGGCTTTCAAGATCCTTGAGAACTACTGGAACCACCTAGTAGAATCACTGGTTGAACCAGAAGTGGGATATACATGTCCCAATGACTCAACAGTTGTAACGCCCCGATTCGCCACAATACACCATTAGATGGAGCTACTGCTGCAAAACATGAGTTTGATTTTACTGTGGACGAAATACTTAACTAAAAGTAGTTTTACGCCAAACTTACGTGGGCCTTTATCATTACGCATAAGCATTTGTTAAAAAATTGCTCTTCATCTCATTTACAAGTACATTGAATTTCAGTTTTTCGTTTGTATGTAAAACGGACCACCTTAAGGAAAACTTTGCAGTCACGTAATACGCAATATTTTCAGTAGACACTTGACATGGAATTAATTCAAAAAAGGAAAACTCCGAAAAATCGAAAGGGAAAGATGAATAAATGTTCTTATGTTTTAGCACGGTCATAGCACAGTATAATTAATAGTACTAGCGTACAGTATGGTCACTCCCTGCCTCCCCCTACAAGCGCCGCCCACCCGCGCTCGGAGGACGCTCAGACACCGGCTAGCAAGGGGACGCGACGACGAAGGTCATTTCATACTGCCGCACATTGCATTCCCGATTCGCGAACGCAAAATGGCGGCAACCTTGACATGTTGTCTCACACACACAAGCATGATCCGCGTTCACCTACGCGAGCTTAGACTGTGTGCGTAGCAACGCGTTTCTTTCATACATTTGAGCGCCAGTGTCCGAGGTGTGGTCATAGTATGGGTAGACCTAAGAAAACTAAACCATAATTTAGTCTCAATTATACCGTTTTCATCAAGCTTTTGTTTTTTAGAGGAAAAATGATTATGTAGGAACAGCACCAGCTTCGAATATATCATAGTTTTAGCAGTATTATATCGCCGCGTTTTAGGATCAAAATATTTTTGCTTATAAATTAATTTGACTTACGACTACCTCAAATACGTATGGTGTGAAATATTCTGTACCAATTGTTTTCTATAGCAGAGATGACAACTTTATAAGCAACTAGTTAATTACTTAAAAACCAAAACCCGACTGCGTCGTGAAAAAGAAATTTTAAAATTATATTTTTAATTTAAAATCCACCATTTTACATACATACATAAATCACGCATATGGCCCTTACGGGGTAGGCAGAGCGTTAACGGCCGTTTTGAATTTATAAAATTGAAGATGTCCAGTGTTTCGCGCGGTGCTGCGACGAATCTAACGACAACTCATGTTTCAACATCCGTCTAGCCGTTAGGGCTGTAGCCCGTGTAAAAAAAACTTATCGACATACATACATCATATCGAAAAGCATTACCCGCATTCTGAGACAGTCGGGTAAAAATATTATAGACGTTGTATTATGAAATGTTTGAATTCTACTACTTGAAAATTATATTTTTTTCACTTGTCGACTGAATATTTCATTGATGAATAATATGCCTCATGATTATAATACAATAGATTAGCACTAAAGTTACTGCTAATTGCCACATGGTGATTAGATTGATTACACTACACTTAATTAAGTCAATGGAAGTCATTAAGGATCTTTCAGTAAAAGTGTCCTATAAACGGTGAGAGAGAAAATATATCTAGTAGCTTTTTACGTGGCTTTTGATATTCTATATCAATAAGAGTGCGGAATACATACATCAGTATATTGCAGTCCACTGCTGAACGTAAGCCTCCCCCAGGGTACGCCATAGGGCACGATCTCTCGTTTTCGCCATCCAGTCGCTACCAACCGCCTTATTTAAGTCATTGGTCTATCTGGCCGGAGGGCGTCCAACGTTACGCTTGCCGAGGCGTGTACTCCACTCAAGAACCCGCTTACTCCACCCTACGTCGGTTCTACGACAGATGTGCCTACTAACACTTCATTGCAAAATTTCCAGACTATGTCCGTTACTTTGGTCTTTTTGCGGATAGTCTCATTCCTGGTTTTATCCATTATAGAGATACCGAGCATAGCATAGACTATTCATAGATACCGAACTTAAAGAGAAATTACAAAAATCACTGCGAAAAATTATTTATCATGATCTACATTTTTCGATTAATAAAGTTTCAAAAATGTTTAAGTACAGGTAATTTAACTTTACAATCAGCAATTATTTATTTATTTACAGCAATGAAAAAGTCTTTATAATAAAATACAAGCTTCAGTTGGCATTTCGAACATATTTTTATAAGACATGTACATAGTTGCATGCAATACAAAAGATCATACGAAAATACAGATCATACAATATGGACAAATATAACGCCAATAAACAATTAATTACCTCACTAGTGTGATTATAAATTGGATTTAATAATATCAGCTGGTATTGTTCAGCATGAAGTCTAACTCAAAAAGCATTTAAATATTACGCTCCGTTTACTAGAGGTAGATAAAAATTTACAACTGAATGACTGAATGTTACTGAAATATATTTTGCGGGGTTGAATTGGTTCCAAAGTTGAAAAATCCTCCAGTCACAATATTTACTGTTGCCTTAATTATTGTATGACATAGTTTACTAGAATAAAGTTAATAACTAGCCCGTGTTGGGTTAGCTTGGAATACTGCGGTTTAATTGCCGTTACGTCAGTTTGAGATTGTGTTTCATGCTCAACAATGTCTGCTATACCAACATACACTGCCAATGCAAGTAGACTGGTCGCCTGAGACCTAACTACCAATAGAATATATTTACTGCTACGTGTCTTACTTTAATAGTCTGTGTGAACCGAATATTGCTTGAAATATTTGGATTAGTATAAGTATACGGAGTCTCTCATAATTTCAGTAAAATACTACATTTCGTTTTCCAAATAGATTCGTTAGATGTTGTAAATAGAAAAATATAAAAAACAGTGATTTTTAATCATAACATTTATGATTACCACAATTTTGAGAGACTCTGTTTTTGGCTAAAGCAAAGTATTTGTAATCATATTAAATCACATAAATGTAAATTTTTGAAGTCAGCACATTTTTGTCCTACTGCTAAGGGCAATACAGGAAGTTGAAAATAGCAGCCGTTTATTATCAAACGAACATAAGTAAATCATGTGAAAAACATTGTTACTTATAGATACTTCCACAAAAACTAGCTTCCTCATACGTGAATTTTGGAGTCTGTTACAAAATATTATGAAACAAAAACTACAGAACGTTCAAAAGTCATATACAATTTAAAGGAGTGAAAGGAGGGAAAATTGATTCACCGAGTGCAATCATCTTAATTATATTAGAGAATAGTCTAAGATATTATGAATAACAGTCGTCATACTATTGGTCTAATTAACTTTATGTTCATGATTCATATATTGAAATTTATTATATTGATCACGAGATTTAATTTGATGAAAACTTATGATTATGACCACTTATAGCAAAATATTGCCCATTGATTATTAAGACCAATATCAGGCTTTTAGACTCGTATATCGTATAACTTGAAATGCTTCCTAAGTAGTGCTAAATATCAGATACTTTACCTAATAGTCGTATGTTCATTATTTATTAAGTTAATGTTATATGGGTTTTGTTTGTGCAGTGTAAATAGTACGAATGTCTTATTTATGTTTAAGAATGTATGCATTTCAGATGATGATTGATTTTATTTGATTTGTGTACTGTACGCAATATATTTTAATAAGTAAGTAATTAATTTTGTATAAAATATATGAGTTTGAATAGCGTTTGATTAATTGTGTACCGATAAAATGTATGTTTCTGTAATTCGATTCAATTGTGGAGTAAGTATCCGTTTTATAAGGAACATTTCACCAAATAATACTATTAATGAATGAATAAGTGTATGTTAATGCATCGTCATTGTGAAGTAGATTTTAAGATTTTACAGGAAGATTTTCTAAGTAAAGTTGTTCTTTGAATGGATTATGTACCTACTTCTAAAATTTATTTTATTTGTTCAAAGGACCATTTTTAGTTTCCAAGTTGTTCCTGTTCAAGGAAAATTTAGCCATAATGCTGATGAATATTATTATAACTTTAAGATTCATACAACATCTCAAGCCTCCAATAGTTCCTTTGTAATGTGTCATTTAATATTCATACGAAAAAAATGTAAAAGATAATTCATTAAAAATATTGTATAAAATAATTTACCTAATAATTATTTGCTATCTCAAATATGATTTTTTTGAATAAACATTTACATATGAGATAGATAGTGTTTGTTTACTTTTCTTTCACCAAATCAATAAAATGTAGGTCTTATTTGCAGCGCAATACTTGAAAAAATAAATAATTACAAATAAGTACAATTTATCGATATTTTGGACATGAACGGTTTTTTTTTAAATTAATGATGGGTTTGCTCTTGACTCTAGTCTAGGTCATAGGACTGACTCTAGTCTAGGTCATAGGACAGAGACAGGGTCTTAACAATAACATACATATTTTCAATAACGTGTCTAACTAAGAAGCTATTTAATTTCCCTCTTAATGGAATACTCGCTTAATTATTATTAGTACATATCAACATGTCCATATGAGTAAGATCTAAGTTACAGTAACTTTGATACTGATTTATACCCATAACACTACCTGCATTCAAAATCAAAACAACCACAGCCTTAAAACTTCCAACAGCAAGAGAAATGAAATTGTTGGCAGCATGATTAGTTAATCGTGGAACCAGATATAGTTACGGTGCAGGCATATCACTACGCGGCACCGACACACACGCGCGCCATTGCCGCGTTTCGCGCCTAAACATTTAAAAATAGAACCTTCCGCCATATTTAGTTCAACTTTTCTCTTTTATAAAATACAAAATCCGGCCAGTTTTATTCAATTGAGATCTTTTATAGTGTTGTTATGTTAGTGGTGTGATTTTAGAAGTGAATTTTTGAAGATGACAGCTGGAGCGGCAGGCAGTGAGGAGCATGAGCCTCTTATTTCGTCGTCAGTGGACAACCAAAGGGTCACATACAGTAATACTCCTCCGGTTAGTATATTATATTTCTATGTTTATTTTTCAATTTCTAGAAAACGTATTATTTTTAGCGTCAGCTATAGTAAGTTTTGGAAAATTGTAGAGCTTTTTAGATACCTTATTAAGTACTTAGCTTTGATCTTAAACATCAATTGAAGAATCAATTGAATTGTTAGTCATAGGTTTAGTAAAATAAATGGAAGCACTTAGTTTTATGCGGTGTATTGGTTCTTGGTACATTTCAATATTTGATCTACTTGCTGTAAACTGTAGGAATCTAAGCAAATAATCAGTTATTTTTATATGAGGATCTAGC
This sequence comes from Tuta absoluta, assembly GCA_027580185.1. NCBI lineage: Eukaryota > Metazoa > Arthropoda > Insecta > Lepidoptera > Gelechiidae > Tuta > Tuta absoluta. Next base: position 4,134,878 of record JAQAHW010000003.1, read on the forward strand.
CTAGCCGCCTTGACGATATTGCTATTAAAAGAAGATTTGTATTTAATATAATGACAAAAAACGTTTTCCAAACCTAGTAGAGACCGCAAATTAAGACAGTATATCTAAAACAGGTTTTATTACTTGACCCGAAGGTTCAAGTTATACAAACTTAGTCTAGGAACAAGGTCGAATAGTTCTGTCGCATCATTAAGTCAGTGGCCGATTCCACTATAAAAAGTACCAAAACGAGTTTTTTCTAATGCACCGGTTTCACAAGTTTGGACATTGTATAAGTGTTGGCATCTCGAACGGATTTGAATAAATAGTTCTGAACATAAAATCGGCGTTGGATTTGGTTTCAAATGATTTCTTAGTATTAAGTTTGTTTTAGACCAAAGTAGAAAGTACTTACCTACTTTAGTACATCTGAAAAGTTACCATTTGACTCGATGAAGAAAAAGAAGTACATTGTGAAATGATTATTGCATTATGTTTGCATATGAAGTTCCTGAACATACCTTTCGCCAATAATGTTTAGTTGTTATTTATAACTACTGAGTTTTTTAGATACTGTCACTATGGCGATAGACAATTTTCCGAATGACCCTCAAATGTTTGTCAGACTTGGCGTAAATTACCGTTTTGCGGCAGTTTACGCTCTGCCTACCCCGCAAGGGATAGGCGTGATATATGTATGTATGTATAACAATACATGCTTTATTTGAGTAACCAACTTACGAGCCCTTATTTCTCTGTTTTCATGTTGAGATTGTTGTGTTTCATCAAGATAATTTTGTTTAACTTGCTCAGACAGAGCGGTGTTTCATCAGACTTACATACATTCAGATCTCGTTCAAATAAATGTAGAGACACATCACTCATTCATACAATTTAAACACTGCTATCTTTGTAAGTTTTAAACGTTTTTGGTGACAGTAAGCTAGCGATACGCCAAGAAGAAAAGTTAACCACAGCACAGTGTAAAGCAATAGTTTAAAATAGAAATGTGATGAATACCCTTGTATTGAAGAGTCAAAATAAAAACGTAAACGGTGAAATTTCACGCTGATAAGCAACAACTTTCCCTAAGGAATATGGGTATAAAAAAATGAAATGTGCTGCTTATACAAAACGTATCAGCCGACCAAACCAATTTGTATGGCACATTCAATTTTTTGTCATATTTTGACCTATGTTACTTTGGGAAAGTTGTTCCTTATCACCAGCCCATCCTAAGTTTTCGTTATCGGTCACCAGTTAAATTTCACCGTATACCTCTATAAAATATGTGTCATAAATAACTACTTTCCTGTCATTCATCTAACTTAAAGACTTTTCAAGCGATTTCACTCGCTGCTACCTGTTTTCTCGTGGGAAGAAGCTTTTTCCCGAGTTTCACCTAAGCTTCTCAGGAACTATTGTAGCTTTCAAATAGGGATTATTTTAAATCTGTATAGATATTGGCATAAAGCAGAAGAGCAAAAATTTTACAAACAAGTCTTTCTTCTGTATTTCATTGGTGTGGTAATGTGATGTGAAGAGTGATATGGAAATCGAATCCGAAAACTTGTTTCGTCACCCTTAATGATGCACAGAATCAATGATGGCCGGCCACAATTTTAATGTCTTTATAGCTCTAGTAGGTATGTCCGGTTTTACCATTTTCATTGAAAATATAAATGAAACAAGGGCATCAAATAATTTATTCTGAATATGAGTAGATAATTTATATTATAATAGGTATACACAATTTACCGAATGACCCTCAAATATTTGTCAGACGTGGTGTAAATGTCCGATTTTTGCGACCGTTTACGCTCTGCCTACCCCGCATGGGATTATAGGCGTGATATTTGTATGTGTATGTATGTATAATAGGTATGGTCCTATTCTCATATCACTTAACCAAACGCTACCATTTTGTTTTTGAAACTTCTTAGACTTGCCTGCACGAATGCCTTCTAATTCTAAGTATCTACCTCTATAGTCTGTAGGGTCTCTCTACTTGCTATGTATATTAATGAATTAAAATAAGGACAGGGAGATGATGATGACAAGCTGTTCTGTATATCGGATATGGTAGCATGCTTAGTCCATTTCAACGCATCCTTTTTTGCAACTTAGTATACACCTAACTATTTTCAATGTGCTTAGTACCTAAACTTTTGAAGAACTTAATTGATGGATAGGTATATTATACAAAAAGTTTATTGAAGTCATCTATAGGCCTATTGATCCTACCAATTGGTCTGTTGATTGTCTCCAATTCGATGCAATGAGCCATATCCTGCCTTCAAATCATCTTGGAGATAGGCCTGACTTGGACTCAGACATATCTTTGTGAATAAAAGTTTTGTGTGATGTAATGTTGAAAAGTCTAAAGATAAGAATATTTAAAGTGTGTAGGTTAAAGTACGTCCACTAAAATTTTTATGATTCCTACGTTTTCTCGTTACGGTTTAATTAAAGAACATTTTACTATAAAAAGTAAATATTTCTGTGATTTTAAGCTTTTTGTTTAATTAGATACCATACCTTACTCCCTCAGTAGCTAGGTCGTAGGTACATACTTTATGCTAGTTTAAGGCAAGAAACGTAGCTTAGAGACCTAATTCAACTAATATTTGATAGTGGTTTCATCGTTAATACAAAAAAAAACTTAGAGTATGTATCCTCCAAAACGTCCCCTCTAGTGTCAAAACCAACACTGCGGTCTTCGGGTCCAAGGTCCATACCGGGTGTGAGGCGCTACCGGTGTCACGTGGTGTAACGTGATACCGGGTGTTTTACGGGTGTTCCGTATTTCCTAATCCTATCCGGTAACGGATACGCACCTCGCGCGGGCTTCTAATAATGTTCCCACACAGTTTTGTTCGGTTGTTGGGTACCTACACGTATTTGGTTATGTGTTAGACGCTAGTTTCAAAATGGCTTCCGTTTCGAATACCTACGGATGTATGTAGAAATCTTACCAACTGTATATAACGGAAACACGTTAGGTAAAAATAAAGCTTTCATAGCTTACACTAGACTTTAACAGGACTGATATTAAAGTGTAATATCCTCATCTTCATCAGACTACTACTACCACAACAGCCACATCAGTCCGCTGGCTGCTGAACATAGGCCTTCCCGTATTGGATTTGCCATACTCACTACGCTTGGCAGGCGGATTGGCAAGCGCAGTGCAAGTTGTTACAGATGTTCACAGAAAACGCTGCTGCCCATTCCTCGGGTTTATATCCCTTAGTCGCCTTTACGACACGCACGGGTAAAAATAGGCTGATGCTATTCTTGGCTGACACCACATGGCCAGACATCATCAGACATTTATCAAATACTAGCGGCCCGCCCAGCGGTTTCACCCGCTGCTAACTGATTTCCCACGGGAAACAGACCTTCTCCCGACATAAATCATACATAAAAACCTTCCTCTTGAGTCACTCTATCTTTTAAGAAAACTTCATCCAGATCCGTTAAGTGGTTTTGAAGATACATACAAACAAACAAACAGACAGGGACAGACGTGGGAAGCGACTTTACTTTAAATTCCGTTTTTTTTTATCCCCCAAGAGATGAAAAGCGGGTTAAAAGTTTGTATGAAAGTTCGTTGTCTTAAGTGTGATCTGTTTCAAAATTTGTAATTAAACTTATGACTTAAAAAAATTAAACACGTGTTTCAGCATATTTGAAATTTTCACCCTTAATAGGGTCAAACGGGAGTTAAAAGTTTGTATGAAAGTTCGTTTTTTTAAATGAATGTGATCTGTATCAAAGTTTGTGGTTAGACTAATAACTAAAAATAATTAAACACGTGTTTCAGCATTTCTGAAATTTTAACCTTTAAATGGATGAAAAGGGGGTTAAAAGTTTGTATGAAAGTTTTTTATCTTAAATGTGATCTGTTTCAAAATTTCTGATTAGACTCATAACTTAAAATAATTAAATACGTGTTTCAGCATTTTTGAAATTTTAATCCTTAAAGGTGTCAAAAGGGGGTCAAAAGTTTACTACCAGTTGGGCTACCCGTTTTCCCATGGGAATGTGACAATTTACCGGAATAAATTATACTTATAAACCTTACTCTCAAGTTACTCTATCTAATAAAAAAAACCGCATCAAAATCCGTTGGGTACTTCTAAAGATATAAGGAGACACCAAACGGGAAGCGACTTCATTTTATACTATGTAGTGATTCCTATCATTCATCAAACCAGCTGTTTCACACCAAGCTCTCGATACCAAGTCTCCATAGTTTTTTACCTCTTGTTCCTAAATTCTTCTTTACTCTGCTTTGCCTACCCCGCAAGGGATTATAGGCGTGATATGTGTATGTATGGAATACATAATATATCCATACTAAAGCGCACAAAGGTATTATCGATTCTAAATAAACTTTGTGGCTATTGATTGTCGCTTATTCATAATTTCACTTCTTGCGTATTTAGTAAGTGATTTTTTTTGTGTCGCTGCGCAAAACATTTTTAAGAACAATATTCTTGTTTCTGGTCAAATACGAGTAGTTTAGTAAAAATATGTATTCAAATAGCAAATTTTATATAAGTGATGCCGGCATAGCATCACCAATTCTACTCGTGGGTGTCGTAAAAAGCAACTAAGGCATAATCAATAATCATCCAGGGAATGGGAAGCAGCGTTCCCTTTGAATGCAACATCTTGCACTGCTCTCGCCAATCCACCTGCCAAACGTGGTGAGTATGGCAACACCCCCAACAGGGGGAAGCTCTGTCCAGCAGTGGACTGTTGTAGCTGTTAATATTTGTATTCCAACATTACTTTTTCAGATCCTTTAGTATGATGAGATGACCTTTCTTTTCAATTTAGACATTTAAGTTAACTAGCAGTGCTATGTTTAAACAAATCCTAGCACTAATCGTAAGCTATTTCTGGCTCTTATTATCATTCCTGTCGCAATTACTGCCTAAATCGATAAACCTGTCAACCCCCTCGCGAGTGTCGGATGACAGTTTGCAACAACCCCTGCTTGGCGGAGTGGAAAATGCTCAACGACAGGTAATTTCACGAAGATATGGGTTTCTTGAAGCCTAATATTTAATTTGTATTAGGTATTTCCCTAGTAGACTTGAATATTGCATGAAGGTACCGTTTTACTCGAAGAACTGAATATACAGGGAGTAACTAAAAAGGGTATATCAAGCCAAAAGTTCAAGGTGCTCATGAAACCGAACACTTCCCATGGAAAAATAAAAAAGAATTTGACCTACCATACAAAATTGCCGATCACTAATTTACTATTGGAGGTCCAATAATATTTTAAATATTTCGACGTATGTTCCATGGGGGAAGTTGTTCAGTTTTATGAGTAATTTGACTTCCTTTCGGTTGTTATACCATTTTTGTTACCCCTTGTAGAGTCGGTTAACCAATTTTTTGTAGAGGTGCCGAGGTGCTTTATGATTATGGCATGGTATGTTAGTTAATTGATCCAACATTATTGACTGCTGCCAGTGTCCAGTATCTCAGAAATTAAACAAAGATAATGTCGTAAAAACCTGCATGCTGGAGTGTTTTTTACGACAACATGAAGTTGTAAAGCTATGAATAGACAACAAACATATTTTTTGTGTCCTAAATGTTGATGGCTTAATAATTGGAGGTATTGAGGATTCATTCCAATTCTTTAGCATTTTTTTTATAGTATAAATAAGGTTGAATAAAACCATTACACTCCTTTTTTGGATAGGCAGTCGTGTAATAAGGTTCTACCAAATTCAGAATCAACGAAACAGAACTAATTTGCCAATCTCTATCTCTCTTTTCGCGTGCGACACCGAGTCGTCCAACGACAATTATTTCATCTCACTCTCTCCCTTAGGATGCAAACACACCAGCGGCCACCCCACGAGCGAGTGGCGGGGAGGTGACGCTCGCCGTACCTACAAACCGCAACTACGGTTCCATAGGAGGAATTGAGAAGGTCACCTACACCTGGGCAGATGTGAACGCCTTTGCCACAGAGTCGCGCTCCAGGAGGTCCAGGTTCTGGAACTTCTGGAAGCCGTCAGCCAGCAGCATGTTCCAGCAGAGGAAGCAGCTGTTGAGGACTGGTAAGGAAGCGTTTCTATTCTAATGTGAAAGGTATTTTTCACAAAATGATATTTTGTCAAATCAGTGCTAGAGAGAGAGCCCTGATTCAGAGGATAAAGAACAAGACATTTCTTAAGATGTATTGAAATCTGACTACTACCCTAAAGGTTTATTATTTAATTCTTATTCTTTTCGTGTGGGACACCGAGTCGACGAAAGACTCGATGAACCCTGTACCCGATATTATCTAACTACATACAGGCTACAATTTTACAGGTGAAATTTGATGTTCGTGGCGTAGTCGGTTAGCCATTATGATACCAGGAATATGAGCCGGCTACGCAATGTTCTAAGAATTTCACCTGTAGACTTATAGCCTGTAGTTTCATAACATAGGCACCTGGTGTCAGAGTTTTTCAACCACCTACTAGTAAGTCTCTGACATGGTTGTGTGAAGACGACTATCTAAATAATCATATACAACAACCGCGACCGAGACGGTTCATTTAAAACTGCCTAGAACATCAACCAATACGTTTGTCTTTAGTAAACGGCGCAGCCTACCCTGGCGAGCTGCTGGCGATCATGGGTTCCTCTGGCGCGGGGAAGACCACTCTCCTCAACACCCTGACCTTCAGGACACCAAGCGGGGTTGTAGCAAGTGGCACCAGGGCCCTGAACGGGCAGCCAGCGACTCCTGAAGCCCTCGCGGCCATGTCTGCGTATGTGCAACAGCAGGATCTGTTTATTGGAACATTGACTGTGAAGGAGCATTTGATTTTCCAGGTTAGTTCTTAAATGGAAAGCCCACATGCGACTACGATCACATTATTTTACTACTAAGACATCTGTGAACCTTGACCATCTGTATAATAACTTAATTACACAACCAATCGGCTGAAAAGTGAGAAAGTCGTATTTCAGAGATGTTTTTCTGTTGTCAGGCTCTGGTTCGAATGGACCGCCACATACCTTATGCTCAAAGAATGCGACGAGTACAAGAAGTTATAACAGAGGTAAGTCACAGATACTAACATCAATTAATTTATTGAGTTGTTTTAGCGATGGGCTGACAACCTGCCACTATGGCGATGCACATTTTTTTGAAAAACCCTCAAATGTTTGTCAGACGTGGCGAAAATGTTAGTTTTTAGGGCCGTTCATGCTCTGCCTACCCCGCAAGGGATTTAGGTGTGATATTTATATGTATGTTTTAGCCATCTCACTGAAATTGAGATTCTTACCTATACATACCTAATGAAATCTTCCTAAAATGTATTCTCATATCCAATAATTAGCCAACTCTCTTTTGCCAGAACCAAAATTCATCTTATTTTTTGTTAAAACTTTTTCAAGGTCAATTCGCGCGGTTAGCCAACACTAGGTCATTCACTTATAGGATCTTCCTTGCATAATCTATCTATTAGATTAATATCATCCTGTTTGAAAATGAGAGCTTTACAGCTCTATTAGCATTAAAAATTCATTATTAGTTTATAAGATCAGAATTTACTAAATAAATATTGAAGTAGTTCGGTTCCTAAAAACTATAAATGAGTTTTTTCGAGACAAATTTACAACACTATGTTTTAAAAATGTGTTATAAAAAGTTAATTTGCAATTCGTCATTTTCTTCCTATAGTTGGCGCTTTCAAAATGCCAGAACACAGTGATAGGTATACCTGGCCGTCTGAAGGGCATATCGGGAGGTGAAATGAAGAGGCTCTCCTTCGCCAGTGAGGTTCTGACTGACCCTCCGCTGATGTTCTGTGACGAACCCACTTCCGGGTTGGACTCGTTCATGGCGCAGAATGTGATTCAGGTTTGTAAGACATCTATAAATAGGTCAAATTGATAGACAACAAACAGTGAGAAAACGTGTTGAAGTTTTCCCGAGTTTCTCTACACTTTAATCTTGCCGTGTGGTGTACAATAGCTTCACCCGATTTCTTTCCGACAGGTGTCACCAGAGGCGAATAAGGGACTTGAGGGTTTCATGTGTTTTAGGGGACAGGCTGACAACCTGTCACTATAGTAATACACAAACTTTCTGAATCGGTCAAATATTATATTTGTGTGGTGCGGGGATTGCGTGTGAATGTTTTGGTAGAGAAATGATAGAGTTTGTTAAGTTGAAAATATAATAAAAGAGTTTATTGCACTTCACTTAAAAGCAACAATAAATGTCTATATTCGCTCTAAGTTAGAATTATAATGTTATCCCGATATAATGTTTTTTTTTTTTTTTAGTTGTGGACCCTACGATTTTTAGCCCCGGGGCTTTCAATCTACACCTGACTGTATGGTGGGGAGCAGGAGCTCACCCGGAAAAGCTTGTGGTTGTCCAAACAACCAGCTCAATCGCGCCCTTGGGGCGCGATTGGGCTTACGAGTTGTTCTGGGAAGAACGTATTGGACTGAATCTACCCGGCACGTGCCGGTAGTTCCCAAAGTGGGGGAGCAAATGAGGGACCTCCGCGCCCCCGCCGGCGGGGGCGTCGGTTGCTTGAGGAGCTTGTGGAGTGTGATCTACTCGCAATGGCTGCAGCAGTGGCTACTGTGATTTCATCATCTTCTTCCGTAAGGATGTGTCTCGGACGGTGTTTAAAACGCGAGGTTGGATGAGGGAAGTAGTTGGACGCGGCAACTATCAAGGGGTTTTTATGATGGGGAGCATTATCGAAGAAGCGACGAGACGCTTCTTTCATATACGCTTTTATGGTAGGGAGGCCTAAGTCGATGTGGAGGTTGGCGTTACGCATGTACCAGGGCGCCCCGGTAGCTTTGCGCATGAATCGGTTTTGGATGACCTGCAGCATTTTCAGATGTGAATCGAAGGTGTGAGCAAAGGCTACGCTGGCGTAGGTCATAATAGGCCTTACGCAGGTGGTGTAAATTCTCACCTTATTTCTAAGGGAGAGTTTGCTCTTTTTGTTCAACATCGGATGTAAGCCGATATAATGTAATTAATGTTAATGAATGCACCCGGTCGCGACGATGCCGAAAAGTGCACTGTTGTTAGGAAAAGCCGCGCCGGGGCAATAGGTGCGTGAGTCTGACGTCACGACACGTGTTCGGAAGTAGGTACTACACCGAACATCTTGCCAGGGGCAAAAGATGAAAAAATAAATTAATAAGAAAGCACGAAATTGTATAACATTGAAAAGTAGTAAATTACAACTAAAGAACTGTCTGTCCGATTTATGATGAATCATCGCTAAACGCAATTTTTCGAAGAACCGGGGTCGTGCTTTTGTCCTTAAATAAACGTTCGCGTTTTTCACTGACACTGCACTGTTCTTTTACACTTTCACTACACTGATCACGCTCACTGGTGCGGGCGGCGGGCGTAGGCTCCACAAGTGGCCCCGCCTCAGCCGCCGACGATGACGCATCTGCTGCTGGTTGTCTTCTGCGGCGACGCAGCCGTCGGCACACGAAGAAGATTGCTCCGATGATGATTACTCCCCAAAGACAGTAGATTAGAGAGTAGTGGTGTATGTCATGAACAGAGATGTTGTCGATAAGCGCCTTATCCTGCTTCATTATATTGATATTTTTGTGTATTTCAAAAAGCTGCTCTTTAGCTATGTTGGTCAGGTTTCTCGTGGTTATTTTTTCGATAGTAATGTTTATCACGTTATTTATTGGCGCTAGAACTGGAGCTTCTAATTTGTAAGATATTTGCATGTTGCTCTCTTGATTCTTGTGGGTGTAGATAGTAAAGTTCTCAGTTTTTACTAAACAACCTTCCGCTAGGTTTATTATGTTAGAGCCGGTCAGCTGTTGTGTGGTAACTTGATCGTTGCATAATGATCGCAAGTAACATGCATCGCAACAAAAGTATAGGTACTGATTTGTTTTCTGTAGACTAATCCACTTGTTATGACACGCGGCGATGCTTGTTTTACATTGGTTTATTTGATGTTCATCCTTTACGCAGAGATCTTTATCTGTTTTCATCTTGTAGATCGGCGTTTTCATTTGACATAGGTAAGTATTTGAGTCACGCGGTACACAGCTTTCTAGGTCTGTTTGTTTTATAGGTAGATAAGAGTCCTTATGTAAGTTGATAGCCAAGTAATTTTCTAAAGGTATTATAGTTATCATACTCTTACCCATTGGATGTGGTACTGGTAAAATGTTGTATAGATCGAAATTGTCTCGATTGATCAATGGAATTTTGATTTCAAAAATATAGTAGGTACTTTCTTGTCATTTTGACTTTTACTTTAAGAAGATGATAAATGTTTTGCATGTTTGTCTGTAAGTTATTGATTGGGAGAGTGAGTTCTTTATTCAGCTGTCCTGATATAATGCTCAGCTGATTCTGAAATTGCTGGGGATCTATCAGATGTATATTTAATTTCCCGTTATATACATTTGTGGCCATATCGAGCAAAGTATCTTGTACATTTTTTAGATGGGTCAGTATGTTGATTGCGGCCAAGGACGATAAAGTAAATTCGGACACTAATTCAATCTCATTGACTTGTTTTATGATAGTAGTTGTAACTTTCTCCAACTTTAATAAATGTTGATTAACTAATTTGTGTTGTTTTTGCATAGATTCTTCTGTTCTCTTAAGTAGGTTATATTCCGCTTCCACTACAGTTGTTTGGTTCTTCCAGAGTAAAGCAAGATGTTTCTCATTTTCTCTTACCAGAGCAATGTCTTTTTCGTATTGTTCTGCGAATTTATCGTCAAGGGTTCCGAACAGAGTATTGGCTATATTTCCAATACCGTTGATAAGACCGCGCTTCTTCTGAAGCCGAATGTTTGTAGGTTGATGCATCAATACTTTGTTGTTGTGTTCGATCTCATTGTAAGTGTTACGTAATTGTAACATAATGATGTCACAGTGTGTCTCATGTTTTATAACTTGGCATACGTTTTGTAGGTGAATGTAACATTTTTCGAAGGCTGTCACAGCTTCCCAATAAGGGTTCATGTTGTAATAAGCTATTATCTTTCACTCATCTCTGATAAACTGCATGTTAGCGACTTTGTCGAAAAAAAGCCCTTGTTTTTCGCTTAGAGGTGTCATTTTAAAACAATGTCCAGTAGTAATGAAGGTCAACACATACATGAATGTAATAGCCATGGTGATGAAACTTGGTCGTTTCTTTGTTTTTTCTACTCTCTTCGCATCTTGTCGATTTTTGTTTTCAAATGTTTCAGGTAGCGACTGCTTAGTAGGTTGTTTTTCGATCGGTAGCACCGATACTTTAACAACTGGACGCTGCATCAAACCGTTTTTCGTTTTTAGAGTCACAACTCTCACGTAGCCGTCTTTTCCTGGATGGACGTCGACTACTCTCCCCATAGCCCATTTGCCAGGGGGCAGATTGTCTTCATGAATGACTACCAAATCTCCTGTTTCTACGTTTTGTTGTGGATTATGCCATTTTTTTCTTGTTGTCAATTGAGTTAGGTATTCAACTTTCCATTTTTTCCATATATCTTGAAATATTTTCTGGATTACGTGCCAACGCGTACGAGCATCTTCAGCTGTTTCAATAATTGTTGTTCCTGGTCTTCCTGTTAGGAAATGTGCTGGTGTTAAGAAGTCGATGTCATCAATATCTTCTGTTAAGGCGCAGAGTGGTCTTGAGTTGAGACAAGCTTCGAGTCTAGCCAGGATGGTAGAGTATTCTTCGTACGTTAATTTATGTTCTCCTACGACACGCTTGAGATGATGTTTCAGGCTGCGCACGGCTCTCTCCCATAGCCCTCCCGCGCTAGGCCAGGCCGGTGCGTTAAAATGCCACTCTATTTTCATTTCAGTGATTTCTGCTAAAAAGCTATGATTAAACATTTGTTGCAGTTGTAGATATTCCTCCTGTAAGACTCTGTTCGCTCCTACAAAGTTGGTCCCATTGTCACTGTAAATGTGACGTGGGGCTCCTCGTCTCGAAGACATTCTTTGTAGGGCAGCTAAAAAGGCGGCGCTCGTTAACTCGGTAACTAATTCCAAATGTATGGCCTTTGTTACCATACAAATGAAGAGTACCACATACCCTTTTATTGTTTTAATTCCTCTGTTAGATCTTCCTTTACTTGCTTTTATGTTCACAAAACCCGTCAGATCGATTCCAGTATGATGAAAGGCATTAGCTTCGTTGACGCGAGCTGCAGGGAGGTCTGCCATGACTTGATGTTGTGTCTTTCCTTCTTGTTTACGGCAAATCACGCATTTGCGTAGTTGCTTTTTTATTGTGTTATTTCCACCGGTTATCCAATATTCTCGTCTCAGGTGAGCCAGAGTTAGCCGTGGACCTCCGTGGAATGCTGTTTGATGTGCTTGTAAAATAAGTAGAACTGCTAGTCGTGAAGACCCTGGTATTATCTTCGGATGTTTCATTTCAGGGTCTATTGCTGCTAGTTCGAGCCGACCACCAACGCGAAGAATTTTGTCTTTCTGATCAAAAATTGGTTTCAAACTTAATAATTTGCTGTTTGATTGCACTTTTCCATGTTTGCGTAAATGTTCAATTTCCGTTCCATATTCACTTATCTGTACGTGTGCAATTATTAAATGTTTCGCTTTGCGTAATTCTTGTAATTTGAGATAGCCTGTTTGTCGTACGATTTTTGGTGTCAATGCTCGCTGTATCCATGCTAATATGCGTATGATTTTTGAAATAGAACTATATTTTTCTATTAAATGGTCAATTATGTATTCTTTATTTATGTTTTGTACAATGTTAATTGACCGACCCGGTTTTTTCTCTTCTTCGGCAATAGAAAATGTTTCTTGCTTGACTTCGTTTTTGTCAAATGTTCGTAACCAAGTCGGACCTGTAAACCACAAAGAATGTTCTTTCAGCTGCGACGCATAAATTCCTCGGCTAGCTGCATCTGCTGGATTTTCCGTTGTTTTTACGTAACGCCAATCTGAACTAGGCATTACTTCTGTTATTTTTTGTACTCGGTTAGCCACAAAGGGTTTCCAACGACTAGGTTCGCCTTGTAGCCAACTCAGCACTATTTGTGATTCAGTCCAGCCGTATGTTTCTATTTCAAGTTCATTTAATGCTTGTTTAACTTTATACATCAATTTAGAAAGTAAGTATGCTCCACTAAGTTCCAATTTTGGCAAAGTTAATGTTTTCTTTAGTGGCACAAGTTTCGTCTTAGCGGCCAGGATTACAACGCTTTGTTGATTTTTTATGCGAGCGTAAATTACGCAGGCATATGCATTCAATGAAGAATCGCAGAACCCGTGTAATTCGATTATATCTCGTTCTTGGCATTGTAGCCAGCGATGTATTTCGATTTTATTAATTATGCTGAGATCCGCGCGTAACTTCGACCACTCTGTGATTATGTCATCTGAAACTTGTTCGTCCCATTGTGTGTTTGTTTTCCATACTTTTTGAAACAACAATTTCAATTTTGTTACTACTGGTGCTAACCAGCCTAATGGGTCCAAAAGTCTTGATATTTCGGAGAGAAGGATGCGCTTGGTGACCTTGGTTGTCTGTTTCGGTGGTTCATACTTAAATAAGAATTTATCTTGTTCGGCATTCCAACACAAGCCTAGTGTTTTTGAGGTATTCTCTGTTTCGAATTTAAATACGTTGTCAGCATTGTTGTCTGTTAGGTTCTCTAATATCTCGGGCTTGTTTGAAGACCATTTACGTAGGTTAAATCCACCCGACTGTAACAATTTGCTGAGGTCATCAACGAGCTTCTTTCCTTGTTGAATCGTGTGTGCGCCGTGGACTAGGTCATCCATGTAAAAGGATTGTTCTAGGACCGTTGAAGCTTCTGGAAACTTCGCACGCTCATTTATAGCGAGTCTTCTCAGAGTCATCATAGCTAAAAATGGAGCTGCTTTAGTGCCAAAGGTGACAGTAGTTAATTGAAAAGATTGTATAGGTTTTTCTGGTGATTCTCGCCATATGATTTTTTGTAGCTGTTGATCTTTTTCATTCATCCAAATCTGTCTGTACATTTTTTCGATATCAGCAGTAAAAGCAAACTGATATTGTCTCCATTTCAATAATAAAGTTTGTAGGTCTCGTTGTAAGTTCGGTCCTGTGTACATCAAATCATTCAGAGAGGAACCTGATGATGATTTAGATGCCGCATTATAGACTAATCTATGTTTTGTTGTTGTAGACTCGGCTCGTTCTACGGTATGATAAGGTAAATAACACTGTGGTGCCCCATTTTGTATCGCTGGTTTCATATGTTAGATCCTGTATTCGTTTATGAATGTTTTGTAAGCGGTGGCTAGTTGCTCATCTTTCTCCATTTTCAATTCTAATTTTAAAAATTGAGCCAATGCTTTTTGTTTTGTTGAGCCCAGCTGGTTTTCGAAACTGGGTTTCATAGGAAGTCGGACCACATAGCGACCTTCATTTCTTCGGGTAGTAGTTTCATGGAAATAGTTTATGCAGTGAATTTCTCCTGAAGACAAATCTACATCCTCTGTGATGTCTTCCACCTCCCAAAACTGTTGGATGTCTTCAATGTTATTTATTACCAGATTACACTGATATGTAGGGTTGTTACCTGCATCTCCACATAACAGTCAACCCAGTTGTGTTTGTTGCGCTATCGGTAGTTTTTCGTCACTGGGTTTAATTAATCCACTCAAAATTATTTTCGCATAAACTTTTGCTCCTAAAAGTAAATCGATGGGACGACTTTTGTAAAATTCGGGGTCCGCTAACGCGATGTTTTGTAGCCAGGGCCAAGTAGGTTTAGTCAAAGTTTTGTTGGGTAATTTTTTGACTAAATTGTTCATTATCACAACTTCTGCATTAAATGAGAAATCGTTTAATGTAGAGGCGCATGTTAAAAATATTTTGCCTTTACAATTGTTTTCTTTTTCGCCGATACCATAGATCACGCCTTTACATTTTTGTCGTTTAATACCTAACGCCTGGGGCGGTTTGCTCTGAGCAAATGTTGAGTTGAGAGCCTCCGTCAATTAAGGCTCGCATGTTTCGATACTCTCCATCAGCTCCCTTTACTTTTATTAGGGCTGTCTCCAATAATGTTTCAGAATAGTCGTAATTCGATATGTTCGCTACGTTAGCCATGCGTTCATTCTGTGCTAATGACGTATCCATGCCGGGTGTAGAATTTGATTTCTTTGATGATTTTTCGAAAGACTCGTGTAAAATTGTACTATGTAGCGCTGAGCACTTCCGACAGGTTTTTGCTGACGTGCAAGATTTTCCGTTATGGGAAAACAGACAGTTGATGCATAGTCCAAGTTTTTTTACTGTACTAAATTTTTTGTCATGCGACATTTGCAAAAAGTTTCTGCAATTGTAAATTCCATGTTCATTTTTACAAAGTGGACACTTGAAACCAGATACGTGAAATGATTTCGCAACATGTTGATTTCCGTTGTAGCGGTTATTGTTATAGTTTTGATAGTTCGGTTTTTTAATACTAGAAACCGATGTTTGATGTTGATATATTTTCTGGGTTGGAATTTCCTGTTTGCGACGAGTAAAATTTTCCATTGCCGTAAATTTTCCTTCCAGAAAATCCAATAGTTCTTGAAGTACAGGCAACTCTCGTGAGTTCTTCAGTGATTCGATGTAGTCAGCGTATGTTTCGGAGTCTAATTTGTTACTTATAATATGAACCAGTATGGGGTCCCATGTTTTTATGTCGACTCCAAGATTTTTTATGGCATGTAAAGTTTCCATAGTGACGTCATGTATCTTTTTGAGTTGAAATACTGACGATTGTTGAATGTTAGGTAGGCCAAACAGAATGTTCATGTGTGACGTGAATATAAGTTTCTTGTTGTTAAACCGGTGATTTAATATCTCCCAGCATGTTATGTAGTTTTCAGAACTTATATTCAAATGTTGAATCAATCTCTCTGCTTCACCTCTGACCTTACTCTTTAAGAATTGCATTCTTTGAGCATTGGACAATGTTGGATTGTTGTGGATAGCTTCGTTGAAAAGATCTTTAAAGCATACCCAGTCATTGTAGTTGCCGTTAAAAATCGGGATATCTAACTTTGGTGTAGACTTTTCTCTATGCGATACTGACCACATCTTTTTGTTTATCTCTTTCTTGAGCGTGTTATAAATGTACTCATATTTAGTATAAGAGGCTTCATACCTTTGGTTTTTGCCGTCCAACTCGCTGTCGATATCCCAGTGAAGAGAATCTATTGCTGACCAACGAGTTTCTAAAGATTTGAGGGCATCCTCAAACTCCCATTTATCTGTTAATTGTTCAATATTGATATTATCGATTGTTCTTGCAAAAGCTTTGAAGTTCGCAAGTTGTTTTCGTAGTGTTTCGTCAATTTTACTCAAAGTACCTTGGGCTCTTTTCGAAGGTTCTTCACGGGGTAGATGCTTCCATAATGGGTTTTTTTCTTCATACTGTAACTGTGTTTGGGGTAACTGACCTTTTGATGGATCGACTGTCTCATCGGCAGCAGGCTCCTCGGAATGTTCTGCTGATTTTTCTAAATCATTTTTGGCTTCTTCAAATAAATCGTCAAGGTCCTGATGGTCTGTGGATGTACCTGTTCTTTCTTGTTGTGTACCTTGCATGCATTTCTGAAGCAAATCCTTGTAAATGTAGTAATCACCCACTGTTTTTTCATAGCATTTTCCAAAATACTCGTTATCTGGACTTAAGCTTTGAATAATTTTTTCGTGATTCTGCCGAAATTCTAGATACTGTTCTTCGAGCTCCACCCATCTACCTTTAATATATTCGGCGTTCTGCTTCTTGTCTCTTCTGTCTTTTTTGAAATTTCTAAGCAAGCGTGCAATCTCGTCTTGAAGATCAGACTGACTGGCTAGAAGTTTTTCCATGTTGATGTAAAATTTCAAAAATTGTAGTTAACAGATAAAAAGGATGGATCTTACTTGAATGTCCAAGTAAATGTTACCAGGCGACGCTCTCTCTCGTGATGGCGACGCTCCTGGGATGTTCAAAGTCCTGTTCTCACTGCAATCCTTTTACGCACAATGTTCACTAGTTCAAACACTTCCCCGTCGGCACCCTTTACACATTAACCGGCGCGAAAGTCCTTGGTTCGAAGGACCATAATGTGTGGTGCGGGGATTGCGTGTGAATGTTTTGGTAGAGAAATGATAGAGTTTGTTAAGTTGAAAATATAATAAAAGAGTTTATTGCACTTCACTTAAAAGCAACAATAAATGTCTATATTCGCTCTAAGTTACAATTATAATGTTATCCCGATATAATGTAATTAATGTTAATGAATGCACCCGGTCGCGACGATGCCGAAAAGTGCACTGTTGTTAGGAAAAGCCGCGCCGGGGCAATAGGTGCGTGAGTCTGACGTCACGACACGTGTTCGGAAGTAGGTACTACACCGAACAATATTTGAGGACGTCTGACAAATATTATATTTGTCAGACGTGGCCATAGCGACCGTACTTTTGCGGCCGTTAACGCTCTGCGTAGCCCGAAGGGATAAAAGCGTGATGTGTGTGTATTAATCTCGTTGCAATCTTGATTGACCATCGTCTCTCTGTTTGATTTAGATTTGATTCTTCTGGATTCAAAGGTTCAGAGCGGGAACCTGGCCTTTGAGACTTCTACACTAACATTCTTACCGCTACTCAGGTACTCAAAGGCCTAGCACAGAAGGGAAAAACAGTGATCTGCACGATACACCAGCCTTCATCAGAGCTGTACGCGATGTTTGACAAGCTCCTCATCATGGCTGACGGCAGGGTCGCTTTCTTGGGATCACCTGATCAGGCCACGGATTTCTTCAAAGAGTAAGTACCGTTTCGCTGAAGCCTCAACGTGCCTGACACGTTTATCTACTTTACTGCCTAAAAATTTTTTGAGACTAAAACTCGGGTGGATCTTACACCTAAAGAAATACGTGCGTTTTCGACTTCTTTGTCACTTGTTTCGAAATATTTACGCATTTTTTCCTAACAGGTTAGGTGCAGCATGTCCAGCAAACTATAATCCAGCAGACCACTTCATTCAACTATTAGCTGGAGTACCAGGCAGGGAAGAAGCAACTAGGCATACCGTCGACACCGTCTGCACCTCCTTCGCCAAGTCCGAGCTGGGCTGCAGGATCGCTGCTGAAGCTGAGAACGCTCTGTTTCAAGAGGTAGGGCTTCACTTCACTTGACCTTCACAAGAAGATCGAACGCTTTTGAATAAAACTTTATAAACCCCTTTAGGCAATATTGTGATCCATCTAAGCACTATCCCTAGTAATTCTATTTACTCTGTGGCACTTTACCTAGTTGTCCATTCTGAAGAACCAAAGTAGTTTCATCCACAAGCACATATTTTGAGAATATGCCCAATGCGGTTGAGGTTTGACGAACTTGTGCAACTAAGTAACGAAATAATATTTTCTTAAGTTTGCACAACAATAAAACAATTACAAACGAATTTCACTTGTATTTATTTTGGATTTTATAATTCCTACGTTTCGAGCTCTATAAAGAGCTCGTGGTTACGGATGACTAAGGTGTTAGACGTCATTATTTACAAATTAAATAATTTTTGTTCAACCGCCATCTATTTCTTGATTGCCTAGCGTAACGTCCCGGTTCCACGCAGAATACTGAAACCGTATCTTGTGTAGTAGGTCTTACAGTATGTTAGATCACACAGCTTAAATCCGTTTAAAATTGTTTTATTGTGATAAGCAACGAAACTTTACATAACATGAGGTTTAGATAACAACCTGAATCTCTACCAAAGCATTTAAATTTGATTATTGCCTTTTCCTTTAACAGCGCAAAATATCGTCAGGCTGGGCGGATGCGGCGTGGTCCAATGTGGCCGCGATACGAGCCCGCCGGTCTCCATACAAGGCGTCCTGGTGCGCTCAGTTCAGGGCAGTGCTTTGGAGGTCCTGGCTCTCCGTCACTAAAGAACCCATGCTCATCAAAGTGCGATTCCTGCAAACTATTGTAAGTGAAACATAGAAGATACAAGCATAAGGCTTGCCTAAGCATTTACTATAAATACAGCAGAAACATTATCCTTCTTCATGGTGTGCTCAGTTCAGGGCAGTACTTTGAGGGGTTCGGGCTCTCTGTAACCAAGGAGCCCATGCTTATCAATTTGCGATTCTTACAGACTATTGTAAGTATTCAAGCTAAGACGTCTTCTTTGATGAAAGCGGCAGTGGGCAGAAACATTGCAAGCCTTTCTAAAATTCCTATTCCTTTCCTTTATTCACTTGGCATTATAAACTTTTTTATGCAGGCTTTGATAGGATCCGAGGATTCTTAATGATGAATTTACTTCTTAATGTTGCCCAAACGAATGAATTCATGAGATGACTGAAAAAGCTAAAGTTTAAAAGAAATATGTAGGTGGAATCGAGTCATTTTTCAAAATATTACACCAAACATTCGTCTAATCTTGGTGGCTTTGGTAGATGGTGTCAATCCTCATCGGCGTGATCTACTTCGGGCAGCATCTGGACCAGGACGGGGTCATGAACATCAATGGAGCCATCTTCATGTTCCTCACCAACATGACCTTCCAGAATATCTTCGCTGTCATCAATGTGAGTTTCATCTTCTATTCTTTTTATCCTGGAGAATCTTTTCAAGGAGAGAAGTTGGCCATTACCTAAATTATCGTTTCGGATCTAGGTTATGTTCATTGCTTACAGGTTACTCAATTTTAAATGAAGTTATGAGATGAATTGAAATTACCTTTTCCATGCTTAAGTTATGTGTACATTTAACTTTACCTTGCCGAAGTCTTGACTGTAACACAAGCTTTAAACATTGGCTCAATTTTGAATAGTATTTTTTCTTTATTCCCTGCTGATACTATGTGATATTCAACCAGGTATTCTGCTCAGAGCTGCCCATCTTCATACGCGAGCACCATTCAGGGATGTACCGGGCCGACGTCTACTTCCTCTCCAAGACCTTGGCTGAGGCTCCTGTGTTCGCCACCATACCTCTGGTGTTCACTACGATAGCTTACTATATGATCGGACTGAACCCGGCGCCTGAGAGATTCTTCATAGCTTCGGGGTTGGCTGCCTTGATCACGAATGTGGCTACGTCGTTTGGTGAGTAGCTTTTTATACTTCACCCAGATAAAGAGGAAAGATGTTGGTATTTAATAGGTAATCTTCGAAACTAAGTAAATGATTTAAAACATATCGTCAAAAAACCAAAGTGCCTACCTAGGCTACCTTTAACAGCGGGAATACGCTTTGTTCACATACAAAAAAATGGATTTGGCATCTATTCTCGATAAAAGGCAATTTGTTGATACTAGTTAGTTCGTTAATTTTGGTTACTCTTGATTCTTATTATTCAATCTAAAATCGATTAAAAGTCGAATGTTTAATACAAACACAGATTCCATAACTAAGCAAAATAATGAGCCATTTAGATAAAAGCTTAATACACTTCGATAAAAACGTTATTACAAAATACTTACCATCAAAACGAAATTTTGAGTCATAGTTAATAAAAAACTTAACGCATTTTTAATTGATACAATTAAATGGCAATCAGTTTTTACTATAAATTATATAAATTACACAATGTATAGAAATAAATGGCAGTTAATTATCTCCGCTTAATTTATTGTTACTCACTTCGAGGAGCAATACTAGGTGATTTTAAATTAAATATCATTTCCTATAGTTATACGTATAACTATACATACGGTTATATGGTTACCTATTGTATAAATTCCTTGTGCCACTAATTTCTACGTTACTTATCTTTGTTTTTACATCATAGTTTGAAGAAAATAGCTGAGTTTCCTTTGCTGTAGAGTTAGTGCCTAGACTTATAAATCAATATTATATCCTTAAAATTAAAATCAAAACTTTCGACTAAAAACATCAAAACTCAAATTAAAAAGTTATTTTTCTGCAATCTTAAAAACGATAATGTTGAAAATGGGAACAACCTCAATATTATTTAGGTTTGAGTCGCAAATAATCATAGCGGAAGAGTTTACCCACACTTTTGTAAACTAAGAAAAAGATATCTAGATTTAAGTAATTACTCTGTTTTAATAATGTACCTATGTAGATAGTTTTAGTTTTTAGGTTAAGGAGTCTGCAGCACTCGGACAAATCAAATTATGATTTAGGAGTGCCAAGAAAATAAATTGTAAACTTTTTATAGCAAATAAATAAATACAAAATACAAATACTTAGGTATCCGAACCCTTACAACTCATAATTTCAGCTGTCAATCAAAGTTTCTTTCTAACTTAATACTACATAAGTATCAATAACAAAAGACATGGTCTATTAAACACAAATGATCAATGAAAGCCGCCATATAAAAAATACTAGCAAATATCGACTCTACCGTTACGAAATAAGATGACTATAAGTGTAACATGACTACTGATCTTCAGTAGGTCTGAGACTATAACGGTAAAAATTCCTTACAACCGCAACTTCTCCCATGACGAGATATGATATCGGCAAGCCCTTGTCACCTTTCTACCCATTCAACCGTTGGCCAACATGTCATGTTCTATTTGACACATCTCATGACTACCTCTCTCCGATAGAAAAAACTTTGTGAAACTTCCGAAAGTTTTTTTACAAAACTTACAATCCAATGTTCATTGCGTAGACAGTTAGGCACCATTAAACCAGTATAATAATCATATTAGTTTTAGCGGCTAAGGAACGACCCTCACTAATCTGTTTTACAAGATTTAGAAACTGAATGGTTCCAACGTCCCAAACCAGTGGCAACCATACGATTCAGTGTGAAAAACTTAACTGTTTCGAAAGAACTGATGCATAAAAACATTGTTTATTTTACTAGAAACCAAACTAGTAGTTATAGGTGACAAACTAACGTGATGTCAAAAATTCATGTATATTAAGTACCAAAAATAGAGCCATAAAATTTTATAGATGATCTTCTTTGCAAAGGTAAGACGAATAATTTTAACATTTATGTCCATCATTATGTAAATACTTAGCTTGGTTTTTAATAAAATAAGTCTGGCGATTGTAGTATAGAATCAAAGTATTAAAAAAAACTTCTATATGTAACAGTTTGTTCACAAAATAATAGTAGTACTAGGTACTTTAACATTGATATTATTACTACAAGTTTGACAGACGCCTCCGTTACGCAGCGTAAAACCCACCGTAGGCGTAGCCATATTTGTATGGGAATAAGATCGAAATTCGTCATTTCCTTTCGGTATTAATATGCTTACTTGCTCATTTTACCAAATCAAGCCCCTCCCATTACCTCCCTTAAACTCCACGAATAAAGGGATTACATTTAATCCTTTTAGCCGTCGTCCAACTAGTTAGTTTTACAAATCGTTCACTATACAGGGTGTAATTATGAATCGCTTTACTGAGGTTTAGCACTCATTTTCTTGTCTTTGAGGAACGAAGGTCGTAAAAATACCATTAAAAATGTAAAGTCACCAATTCTAAATTATTTGACCTACGTTTCACGTCGGCACGTTTAAAAACTTACCATAATTGAAGCATAAAACGGGGGATCCGGAGCGGTACTGGAAGTGTACTTTGGTCCCGCCTTGCCGCCTAGTAAAAACGTTTAAACAATACAACTATTTCTTAAACTGCCCATAGTGTACCGACACATTAAGGGAATCCTCCCTTTTACAGACAACTTACAATCTGTATTAACAATTACCTACGTTATTGTACTCAGGTTACCTGATATCATGCGCGAGCAGCAGCGTGAGCATGGCGGCGTCGGTGGGGCCGCCCATCATCATCCCCTTCATGCTCTTCGGAGGATTCTTCCTCAACTCAGGGTAAGGACATGCCTTTTGAAGTAGGTATTGGAACAAAGCAATAATTACTCATTTGGTTGGAAGTGGGCACGGTCTTTCGTTTTCTTTTGACTGAATGAAAGTTCCAAATATGGTTTATAGTGGTTTATCCTCCAAATCATTATTATAAGAATCTAGAAGACAAAACACAAGTTTGGCCAAAAGTGTTATTTATTTTAAATAATTTTTAATTGTTAAATTGCGCAGAGTTTCGTCAAGTGAGTACTCGAGTCTTCACTCCTCAAAATCTAAGAAAATTATGCGCGCTCCCGGCGCGCGTCACACGTTTTAAAACATCGGGAGTTGTCAACAAGATCGTTAATCAACTTTTATAGTAAGACTGTTACAAAATTACTACACTAGATGGCGCTATCTAAAATAATAATGATTTGAGAGATTTAAATACGAACAAAATAGTTTTAAATAATAAATTATGATGTATGCGTATTCCCGAACCTTACACTCGTCCATCCTGACGCGTGTAATGTCCTCATACACGCACACTTCACCTTACACTCGGATAGTTATTTCTACATCAAATATTTTCAAACAAACTCTACTGTTACACCTATATGCTCCTAACTAACAACGTTTGTATATCTTCGTCTTGCCGCAGCACAGCTTCAGTTCGTCGTACAGTGATTTTCCGCAGACTCAGCAACTCGACGCAGTTGAACATGAAAACAAAACATTAGAATCAGTTCAGTCCGTTTAGTAAATTAATGATTCATAATCATAACTTAACAATTAATTGACATAGCGTAATATTGAACAAGAAATGGTATGTAAGTGAGTCTAGCTAGGACGTATAAGAGGTGAGTCAACAGGTGAGTACACAATTATCTCAGGGTGTTCATTTTCGTTAAGTTTTTATTTTATTTTATTTTCTTGTATTTATTAATAAAACATCTAACGAACTATACCTTATTTCTTTCAGATCATCTGGAACGTTATGTCAGCCACACGCTCCGTGGCAGCAGAACCCTCGTCAGAGAGGATTTATGCATTCAACTATCCGCAGTATCCGCAGCATATTTTCAACCATCCGCAGTATCCGCAGCATATTTTCAACCATCCGCAGTATCCGCGGCAGGTTTTGTCTCGCAGCATCCGCGATCGCGACAAATGGACCGCAGAATCCGCAGCTCCATCTGAAACGTAACAACATCTTCTACAGTATCCATAGTTCTTATAAATAAAACATTAGATAGGTATCAATCATGGCATTTTAATTTTCGCTACATAGGTATCCAATTACACACCTTACTAATCAAAAAGTTATTCATTCTTGTGGAATTATTAAGATTCCAATAATTAAGATTTTTGCATACAAAATCAGACAAATACATTTTTTTTTTTGTATTTTTTTTTTTATTTATTTATTGCTTATCGTTATTTTCATCGCAAAGCACAAGATTTGTAGATTTAACTGTAATTTGTGCTTTGGTTTGACAATTTTCAGCGGTGTGTCCAATTTTAAAACAAGATGTACATTTGATTAAAGGTTTTGGACAATAAGGGGAAATATGCCCTCGTTCATGGCAATTAAAACAAATTTGGGTTACCCTGGGCATATTTTGATCATCATTTGACCTAGTTTTGATATCTACAATTTTTGGTGGGTACTCGTAAAACTCTTTACTACTAGATAAAAATTCGAGTAATTGCTCGGGTTGCTTACACCTTAAGGATTGAGCTGAAGTGCGCAAAGTTCTATCTGAAAGTCCGGAAACAATACAATCAACCGCATTTTTGCCCGATATATTGCACTGATTAAGCAATGACATTTTCTCGTAAAAATATTTTTCTACAGATTCCCCTAACGTGAACCTTCTTTTTAACATGACATCTAATAGTTTTCCGTAATTTTGCTCGGAAGGAAAAGCTGAAATTAATCGCTCCTGCCATTCCTTCCAGGTAAATAACATATTAGGGAGACTATCGTACCAAGTCTTCGCATTGCCTGCCAATTTTTGTAAGGCAAAATGTATAATTTGGCGGTCTTCCCACCCATAAATTGCGGCACACTGATTCACTTTATTTAGCCATAAATCAATGCGATGGTTTGGTAACGATGGATCAAACATGGGGACTACATTAGTGTTACTGTTTATAGGTCGCATAGCACCGAGAATAATAGATTCTAATCTTTCACTGACACTAACTGACCTGTGTTCATTGTCCTTCCGCGACGGTAGCGGCGTTGAATCACGGAGCTTAGACCGCGTCTCGTACTCGTCCTTCGAAGTCGTAAACCGTCGCGGTGAAGCGGCCCGGCTGCCTTGCCGCGACGCTGCTGGATGGCGGCTTCCATGCCGCGGCGTAGCAGGAAGGCGGCTCTCGTGCCGCCGTGGTGTCATAAGGGAGCGGCGATCGTCACGTTCCCGACTTCGTTTGGCACGGCTTTTGCAGCCACGCGATCTGCTTCGCACACGATCAGGCCCGCGGCGCAAATCCGCGCGAGGCGAGTGCCGCGACTGGCTCCTCGTTTGTCTCCTTCGACTTTCACAACCTCCAGGACTTGGGCGTCGGCTTCGACGGGTTGCGCGGTCTGTGCTATGAACCCTAGATCGCGCACGTGTATTGCGGCTGACTCTAACACGCTCACGACGTTCACGGGACGCCGATCGCGAAGGTCGGGCTCGCGGAGGAGTCTGAACCGCCTCTCGTCGCCTAGATCTGGATCGGCGTGGAGACATTGTAAGGCCTGACGGTAAGACTACGTGAATCGCACTTCTGAGATATAAGAATCTAGAAGACAAAACACAAGTTTGGCCAAAAGTGTTATTTATTTTAAATAATTTTTAATTGTTAAATTGCGCAGAGTTTCGTCAAGTGAGTACTCGAGTCTTCACTCCTCAAAATCTAAGAAAATTATGCGCGCTCCCGGCGCGCGTCACACGTTTTAAAACATCGGGAGTTGTCAACAAGATCGTTAATCAACTTTTATAGTAAGACTGTTACAAAATTACTACACTAGATGGCGCTATCTAAAATAATAATGATTTGAGAGATTTAAATACGAACAAAATAGTTTTAAATAATAAATTATGATGTATGCGTATTCCCGAACCTTACATTATTAAAAGTTTACTTTGATTAATTTTCAACTCTCAGTGCTAAATTATTTTCAGTAATGAAAATAAGACATTAAGTAATTGAATTGAAATAATTCATGTAATTATTGTATATTGTTTTTTTTTATTAATAAATCGACTGATTGGAAAAAAAAATTACGTTGCTCCAAGAATAGTAAAAAGGAAGATTGAAAATTTGCAAGTGTTTGATCGAGGCGCCGGTAGCTCAGTGACAGAGCGGTGGCACGGTACTCCACAGGTCCCGAGTTCAAGTACCGGCTGACGCTATGATTTTTTCAATTTCTTACTTGCATTAATAAAAGTTGATTCGGGACCGAGAGGTTCTGGTTAATCGAGGCATTGCTTCTGTAAATGATTATTTTTTCCATGTTTTTCTTACTTCTATTCATTAATCGGTTTTGTTTATCCTAGATCGATTCCACCATACCTGAGCTGGATCTCCTACCTATCCTGGTTCCGCTACGGCAACGAGGCGCTGCTCATCAACCAATGGACGGGAGTGGACTCCATCGCCTGCACCAGAGAGAACTTCACCTGCCCAGCGTCAGGGCAGGTGGTGCTGGAGACGCTTAGCTTCTCAGAGGTAGGCATCATCTTATCTTATCTAGCCGTCAGGATCCTACTGCTGGGCAAAGGCCTCCCTCCCCTTCTTCCAATGTTCGGGATCCTGTGTCTCCGCATACTTATCTTTAGAAAACCCATCCAGTTCGTCTCGCCATCTGCGTCTGGGCCTCCCGACATCGTATGTTTCAGTTATATTATAGCCGGTGCAAAGTGGTATAAAATGCAGACTGCCGTGAGCACTTCGATACCGCGTTTCAGACTTTTCGTTCTGATGCTTTCTTATCAGAAGCGCCATCTTGTGGGTACTTGACACGTACCTTTATATCTGAGAAGGATGTCAAGTCGTCTGTTGCACATTGGGGCTCTACCAGAATAATATGATGATATCGTCATGGTGATAAAAAGTTTATAATGAAACGGTCATGGGGATCAAATAGTTTGGCATTTTTACTCGACTACGGCAAAGCAAAATAGAGGGTTATTAAGATTTATGGTCATAAAATGGATGGCGTGATGATTTATTTTATTTATTTTTATTTATTCAAAAAATACATTTAACAGCATGACAGCCGAAGCCTGCACTATAAAACTAACTAGTTACATACACATTACAAACAAAATAACACAAAAACTAAATAACATTAATTTACACATTTTCCGCATGATAATTGATTATTATGGTCTTGCTTGATGGATCTATTGGTTCAATGTTCTATTGTAAATTTATTTGTACATAGGTAGTCCGTAAGTATATTCTGCCACTACCACATCACAAAATGCAATTAGTATAGTACGAGTACCATTCACAAAAAAATTACAGACAAATAAAATATAATAAAATGATCATTGTAATTTTGATGATATCGGACAGGGAACTCTAGTTAAATAATGTATGCATTGTTGTTTTTTTAATTGAGACATTTTTATCTTATCAATGGTACCTACCTAGTTTAGATAAAGTTATGAATGGTATTTTATCTGTCCATTTAAATTTTTAACTGACTTGAACTTAGCAGTACAAGTATAGCCATGAAAATTTCTCCACCAAAACACAACAACAAGCCTATCAACAAATACAAGTATCTATTTATACCCAAGTAAGTATCTATTTAAAAAGCACTCATGAACCAACTTTAATAATGATCGCCCACGACAGGGGCGAAATTACCCATTTAACTGTACAACGTTCCTCAACGAAAATAGGTCAAATTTTAAACAAACTGGACCTCCCATACTAAGTGACTCGGTCATATTTGGTATGGGAGATCGATTTATTTCGATTATTTCGACGTATGTTCCTAGGGGAAAGTTATGCAGTTTTGGGGGTAATTTCGCTCCATTAAATATTTGCCCCTGTTGTAGGTGGGCCACACTCTGATTGCATTTTAAACCGGTACCCAAAATATAGGGTAAAAACTAGTGCAGAACTCTAATTGCGACTAGTTTATCATGGTTTTATTCTGATTAAGATCATGATGTTATCTTAGAAAAAGTCCTTTGTTATAAATTGGACACTCGGCTATAAATACCTACTTCTTCTTCCTCGGGTTGGGAACTCTGCGAAACTCGCAGACGGGTGATCAGCTCCGCAAGGCGGGAACTATTTCACCCAATTCCCAGGTTTGGGGCACTGTAGCTAAAATATTACCTATATGGCGGTTGACAGGAGTGATGCCAATAGGCAGAATGGAGGGTTCCAGGTGGAGTCGGGAAAAGGGTAGCTACCCGCCTGGCCGGGTGTTGTGGCCAGGGGACCGACTGGTCCACCTGGATAGAATTGGAAGTTGTATATATGCGTTGCGCGGTGAAACACTTCGATACCGCGTTGAAGGCTCTTTGTTCTGTCACGTGGCGCCATCTTGCAGCTATGTTGGAACTTCTGTTGCGTCTTGCTTGCTCGTGAACCACTTTGAGTGAGCTTCTTGTCGTAGTTCCCAGGGGTCGCTACACCTACTTACCTACCTATTACTTTCTGCAGGAGGACTTCACATTCGACGTCGTGAACATGGTGCTTCTATTCATCGGCTTCAGGCTGCTCGCTTACTTGGCTCTGCTCTGGCGCACTCGACGAGGGAAATAAAACAACAAATTTTTATTTTTCAGCTAAAATAAAACGCATCTAAGTAGGTTCTGTAAGACAGGAATATAACTATCAATTTTAAGTTTATTCATAACTAGCTTTTACCCGCGACTTCGTCCGCGTTAGATAGTTTTTTTTTAGGCAGAAGTTCTAAAGTAGGTATGTGTATACATAGTAAGTGTGACAGTGATATTAGAACAGTTCTTATCTCTACTGTTTAAAGATGACTTGCTTGCTTCTGTTGTTAAAGGGACAATTCAAAATTTGCTATCCGGCCTGAGAGATCAATATTTATAACCAATGAATACAAAAGTCAGTAGATAACAGAGTACTTACTCCAGAGGTGCCGATTTGAGCACACTAAAATGGTTAGCATAAGTAGATTAGACAGATCAAAAGGTAATATAAGTTACTGTTATACATTTTTATACCTCTATATACCACATTTTTTGTTTTTCTGTCCTCGGTAAAGAAGGCAATGTCCTTTCTCAACTTATTCCCATCATACTGAACAACTTTTGTTCTGAAACCATTTCTGTATCTCCAATAAGGTGGGCTCCTGATGGTAGACCTGATGGTCTACATACGGTACTCCAGATCCTCAATGTCCTTGTGAAAAGAAGCGGCCCATCATCATGAACAACTTTTGTTTCGGAACCATTTCTGTATCTCTAATAGTTTACGTGGTCTCCTGATGGTACACCTGGTGACATAAGGTACTCCAGATCCTCAATATCCTTGTGAAAAGAAGCGGCCCATCATACTGAACAACTTTTTTTTGGAACCATTTCTGTATCTCTAATAGTTCACGTGGGTTCCTGATGGTACACCTGGTGGTCTACATTATGTACTGCAGATCCTTAATGTCCTGGTGAAAAGAGGCGGCCCATCATACTGAACAACTTTTGTTTTGGAACCATGCCTGTATCTCTAATAGTTTAGCTGGGCTCCTGATGGTACACCTGGTGGTCTACATAAGGTACTTCAGATCCTCAATGTCCTTGTGAAAAGAAGCGGCCCATCACACTGAACAACTTCTGTTTTGGAACCATACCTGTATCTCTAATAGTTTATCTGGGCTCCTGATGGTACACCTGGTGGTCTACATAAGGTACTCCAGATCCTCAATGTCCTTGTGAAAAGAAGCGGCCCATCATACCGAACAACTTTTGTTTTGGAACCATGCCTGTATCTCTAATAGTTTAGCTGGCCTCCTGATGGTACACCTGGTGGTCAACATAAGGTACTCCAGATCCTCAACGTCCGTGTGAAAAGAAGCGGCCCATCATACTGAAAAACTTCTGTTTTGGAACCATACCTGTAGCTCTAATAGTTTACGTGGTCCCTGATGGTACACCTGGTGACATAAGGTACTCCAGGTCCTCAATGTCCTTGTAAAAAAAAGCGGCCCATCATACCGAACAACTTTTGTTTTAGAACCATGCCTGTATCTCTAATAGTTTAGCTGGGCTCCTGATGGTACACCTGGTGGTCTACATAAGGTATTCCAGATCCTCAATGTCCTTGTGAAAAGAAGCGACCTATTATACTAAACAACTTTTGTTTTGGAACCATACCTGCATCTCTAATAGTTTAGCTGGGCTCCTGATGGTACACCTGGTGGTCTACATAAGGTACTCCAGATCCTCAATGTCCTTGTGAAAAGAAGCGGCCCATCATACTGAACAACTTTTGTTTCGGAACCATGCCTGTATCTCTAATAGTTTAGCTGGGCTCCTGGTGGTACACCTGGTGGTCTACATAAGGTACTCCAGATCCTCAATGTCCTTGTGAAAAGAAGCGGCCCATCATACTGAACAACTTTTGTTTTGGAACCATGCCTGTATCTCTAATAGTTTAGCTGGGCTCCTGGTGGTACACCTGGTGGTCTACATCTATACTCCAGACCCTCGAATGGTGATAAAAAGTAGTCTATGTCCGTTCTCGGTATGCTAGCAATCTCTGTGCCAAGTTTCATGAAGATCGGTTCAGCGGTTTGGCCGTGAAAGCGTAGCAGACAGACAGACAGACAGACAGACAGACAGAGTTACTTTCGCATTTATAATATTAGTGTGGATAAGCAATAAGCAGGTAGGTAGGCCACTAAAAATGAATTCTCGCATTAATGATGGGTTGGCTGGAAGAGTCTGTTTTAGAGATAAGCTCGCCTTTGCTCACACTGTTTGTACACTTTCATTTGTTTTATGCAATAAAGGATGTATGCAGGGTGTATTTAAAGGGTGCATGCATTCAGACCATGAAACTGAACTATTATTTTATGGGTAGTTGTTCAGTTTCATGGTCTGTATACCATGTATGTTTCATATTTATTATATGTATAGATATGTGTGATTATCTTGGCTACATCTGAGAGGGCCGCTCGGGTTGAACGCGTGTAGTACAAAGTGCAACGCGTGTTCGGCGCCTCTGACTTTAATACTATCATGCATGTCACACGCGCTAAACACTCAGACAGCACGCTTATAAATCTGAATCCAGCCTTAAGGAGTTTACTACTGCATAAGTTATCCCACAAACCACAGATAAGCCGGTGTTGCCATACTAGTTGGATTCAATACTACCCCCAAAAAATAAAAGAATGTGAGCTGTAGAAATTACTAGAGACCATAACTAATTTTATGTTTAATTTCAATAAGATTGTATTTAAAACAACAAGGTATGAGGAATATAATATATAACGCAAAGCCCACACGTAGGCTTAAGCCAGAAAACTGATCATCATTTATTGTACGACTTTTTGAAAATTGCAAACAAATTTTTCTTTCCTACAAAATATTTACGCGCGCCAATATTGTACAGAAACCTAAAAATATTTTCCAAATGTCGTAAATAAAACAGATGTAAACATTTTGCAAAGGGAACATTATTTGTGTAACTATGTATGTTTCATATTATAATGTGTGAGATAAAATGTTCCATTACCATACAAATAGATAGTAGACAAAGGTTTTATAATGTTATTTGATTTATTTTGTACAAGTGTTTTCTATGTATGTTTAATAAATAAATATTGACTGAAAGTACATACATTGTCTTCATTTCAAATGCCACCACATTTCCTATTTAAATATTTACTTATATGTACGTGCCTACTAGATAATTGACTAAAATACCTTTTTTCATCTGCAAACAAACAACAAACAGTAATATTTTCCGACAAATAAACCACGCGATTTGAAATCAAATTCATAATAAAATCTGTTGCGTAGCTACGTAGCAGTTGCTACGAATTTGTAGCATGCCGTAGCCTCAATTAAAGTGCATTATAATAAAGATTATCATCTTTTGTATTTTATATACACTCGTCTCATAATGTTCGAATTATGAATTCGAAAACAGATGCATAATGACCTACTTTATGCATTCTGCCTATAAAAACTAGAGTTTACTATAAATTACAGAAGCGTAATGACTTAATGACAAAACTCTTAATACGATAAAGTTGAGAAATGAAACGAAGTTTTTTTTTCCAATACTCAAATCGCTATCTTCCGCCGCACCTGACAGTTGTTGTTGTACGGTAATTTTTCGGATGTTGTTCAGTTGTTTTAATAGGTTTTTGTTCTGTTGTTGTTCAGATGTTGATTAGTTGTGGTTCAGATGTTATTCCGATGTTGTTCAGTTGTTGTACAGATGTTGTTCAGATGTTGTTCAGTTGTTGTACAGATGTTGTTCAGTTGTTGTTTCGATGTTGTTCAGATGTTGTTCAGATGTTGTTCAGTTGTTGTTCAGATGTTGTTCAGATGTTGTTCAGTTGTTTAGTTAAGTTATTGTTAAGACTCCACATCTAAACAACTGCTTAAGTATAGATTTTTAAAAATTCATATCAAGCCATATTACGTTCTCGTATTGAATTTGTCCTTGTATCGGGCCTTGCAATGGCCGGTGCGTACGTTTAGAAAAGTGTTTCTGAGTTTTTTTGGAGAGTGTAGATAAAATAGTGTATGCAACTGCTATAATTAGGCATTAGAATGCTCGCGTCAAACTATTATCACACTCGGCTGCGCCTCGTGTGATAAACAGACACTCGCATTCTAATGACCCCTATTATACGACAGTTGCATAAACTACTATTGTATTGCCAGATATTTTTGGAAAACTTTAATAAAAAAATAATTATACTTCTTATCTCTTTCTTAAATAAGTAATACAAAAGGGACAAGTAATTGAGTAACAGCATACAGTTAGCCCGTTAGTTACCTCTAGTTTATATTATCTTCTTTTATTATTAGTTTATTTTATTTAAGTTATGTATAATTTATTTATATTTAGCCAGAAGTAAAATAAGAGGTACATCACAAGAACAAATAATAACACTACCGTGTAGAAATGAAACTGCTATGTCTGGGCCCTAAAGCCGCGCTTTAAATACCTACTTCCACCCTCAGCCCGTTTCGCCGCGCGGACTCCAACGTCATAAGATAAGTCTTAAGCTAGAGCTGTATGCTGATAATTTTATTCCAGAAGGAGATATCACTATAAAAATGTTTTTAGATATTTTCAAGTAAAGATTTGAGGCATTTACTTAGAAAACTTTATAGAATAATTTAAGGTTTAATAAGCTGAAAAAGCTACGGTTTTTTTTCGAGTCACTTTAACATACATAAACACCTAAGTAAATCGACATGACTAAAGAAATCGATTGATCATATAAAATGTAGTCGGCGCAACGCATCCTAGGCCCTAGCTGAGTTGCTCGCTTAGCGCCAGCCAGACGGTAGGCTAATGGCTAATGACCTTGAGCGCTTCTGGGGCAGGGGTGTCATCTCTAGGTGTGCGTACTCTGTGCCGTAACCAAAGAATACTATACTCCCACTATATTTGTTTACGTGTACGTGTACGCGTGTAACGTGAATGTCAGTGTTAGGATGACAGATTATTAAATATTTACATGGGAGAGTGTAGCTTTGTATTTATGATATGTAAGTATAAACTGTATAAAACTAAATAAACTATCAGAAGCAGCTTTATAATAAGTATAGTTACCCATTTATCGGACAAGCTATACAGGGCCATGCATGATCCTCTTACTTTTTCCCACTCGCAATCGACACTCAGTTGTTATTCTATTGCAATTGTGATTTTCTATACCTCAAACTGTTATAGCGGAATACGAAACGGCAAAACCATCTAAATAATCCTGAAGGCAATGGGCAATTGGTACGTCTAAACTAAATGGAACACTTTGGCGAACGATAAGGTTGTGTCTTCGTTCGAGAAATATGGAAACCACTTAACGGGAGAAAGTATTACCTAGTAATACTTTACTGTGTACTACAACTAACGAGACTTTTGCATTTTTGCCCTCTATTGAACCACAACTGAAACGCTTTTTAAATATCGGAATTCGGCCTGGTCAAAAACTATGTTTTCTGACGGATCCAAACATAATCTTGATCAATGTGAACTAAGCCTAACTTTTTGACGATATAAACCAATAGAGCTTAGTAACTACTAGTTACTAACCTTGACATTGCCTGTATCTATAGGCATATGAGAGAAAATTAGGCTATTAATCATACTTGTATGAATAGGAAAAAATTGGCCTCTTGACGACGTGTTGTTGGTACGCCAGATAAAAAACTAAGTATTAGCCTACCGGTCGGTCAGTGCCACGACTACTGTATCACGTGCAGATCGGAATCTAAAGGTAGATTTGTATTTGATTGACTACAAAAAGAAGATTATTTAATGTCTGTCATAATCATATTATGCACTCGTTTTAATGGTGTTCCATGGTAGTTAGAAACTATTGTTGCCATGGGAAGAAAAGATACAGAGATCATCATAGACCTAAGTTAATTTAACAGAAACTAAGTTCCGTGAAGATAAAATAACCAACCACCCCAAACGGCTTTATTTTTTTATTATTTTATTTTATTGTGTTCGGGGAGCTAACAGCATTATTTACACAGTAGAAATCAACTTAGCAAGCATAAGCCAATTAGAAGCTACCACAAATAAAAGTAAAATTATCTGATTATTACACGTCTAACACTAATAATTAATAAGTAAGTATTTGATACAAAACAAGATTAAGAATGTCTTGAACCTACAATCAACAATCAAATATTACTATTCAGAAATAGAGGAGTTGCTACTCACCGTACCGTACCTTTTGAAGCACGGAACACAATTGTGTTTCACACAAACGAATGCAAACTACAATCACTTCATACGCCATGCTTTCTAGCTGTTTCCCTATAGAATGCGGAACCACCATGCCCAGTGACCCATGCCGGGAGGTATCGAGTGTCGCTATTCGTTTACAAACCGAAGCCCGAGTGACGCTGTCGCTTCGCCTCTGTCACCAATCAGCAGACAGCTATTTGCTATTTGGGCCACTGGTCTAAGCCTGTACTAGAAAGTTCGCTAAGGGCTGAATGCCTTAAAACCACAACATATTTTCTTAAAAGTAAGTATTAGTCACTCTATATGAAAATGTATAGGCGTATTAATGATAAATATTTAGGGTGAAATTTTACTGGTGACCGTTAGCAAAATCTCAAGACGGACTGGTAAAGGAACAACTTTCCCCAAGAAACATAGGTTGACATATGTCTAAAATATTTTGAATTTCCACAGCAAATCAGCTAATCGGCAATTTTATAATGAGGTCCAAATTTTTTACGTATAAATTTGATCTATGTTCCTTGCGAACGGTTTCCTTATGTTATGCCAGTTATACCAGCCCGTCTTGATTTTTCGCTATCGGTCACTAGTAAAAAGAAACTGAATAATAGAAATAATATTCGAGCCATTGGGTCCTTAAGCCAGATTGAAGTGGGAGTTGAGAGTGTAGCGATGCGACTCGTGCATAGGCAAATATCATAAAATCATACTCGTCGTTTGTAAGCGATTTATTACCCCGGACGTCAAGTCCACAAGATATTCGGACTGCAAACCTTGAATGAACAGGCAACAGTACAGTAGACAGGGTCACCGATTAAAGGTTGATAAACTCTCTCATTCCGGTCACAACTGATGAATTGCGGATGTCCGATCCATTAACCGAATGCAGTTGTCAAGTTCTTCTTGACGTTACGAAAGAAGTTCCGCGGAGAAAAGCATATGTCTTTGAAACCATACTTGCGCCACGCTACGATACGACGTGGCGCAATATTTTCGTCAACTAATGTAAAATTGCGTCTGAGGCAAAAAGGATTTAAAAACAGTCCACTAGCATAGAGTTTTGAATAGTTTAATTCTAAGCAAATTAATTGATGTAAATTTGATAGACTGTATTGTAGTTACATCTATTTGTTTTGGTACGTTCTGGGATTGGAACAGAATGTGGACATCGAGACAAACCCAAATAGGGATTAATAGTGTATTTTATGTAATATATTTTATGTATGATGATAATAATAGAAAAACAATTTCGTTCTTTGAACGACAGCGCCCCTTTCGTGTTGCGGGCTCTACCACGTTGTAGGACGGGCATAGTACGGATGTCTATAATGTAATGACCGTCATTATTCAGCCGGTTCCATCTGTTCTAAACGGTAAACGATTTCAGTCAGATCCCTCTCATTGTGTAGCCATTGTAATGCATGACACTTTTGACTGTTATTCTATAGCCACCGTGGTTACTTCAACCTTACGACCAAAACCATCC
This sequence comes from Tuta absoluta, assembly GCA_027580185.1. Taxonomy (NCBI): domain Eukaryota; kingdom Metazoa; phylum Arthropoda; class Insecta; order Lepidoptera; family Gelechiidae; genus Tuta; species Tuta absoluta. The sequence goes on from JAQAHW010000003.1 coordinate 4,171,089, forward strand.
AACAATAAAAAATACTGACACGCTTTACACAGCGGAATATGGCCTCCATTATTTCAGTCTGATCCGTTCTTCCCAGGACAACTCCTAAGACCAGTCGCGCCCGAAGGTTGCGATTGGGCTGATTGTTGGAAAAACTAAAAAAATTGCCCCGGTTGAGCCCTTACTCCCCACCAAATAGTCAGGCGTAGGTATAAGGCCCCGGGGCTAAAATCGTAGAGTCCTTCCAAAAAGAATGACCATCGTTTGGCTCTACAACTAGGTTTCACACACGTCAGAAGGAGAACCTATTCTAAAAATATATATTAAGTAGATAATTAAAGAAAAGATATTTGTCATCATCAGCCGTAAAACGTCTCTGCTGCTCCATGGATCGTATTCAACAAAATAGAAGGAAATATGCGGAGCTGATTGCCAACCTTCACTAGTTGAAGAGTCACAACCAGAAGAAGAAGTATCCAACAACGGCTGGCTGCGGTCCTTAGATTCCTTGCCTGCTTTCTGTGGCATAATTAAGTAAGTGACAACATTTCGCAATACAATATAATTAAGTACACTCCCTAAATATAGGTAATTTAGTAATTGCAAAGCATGTACCACAATGGATCCCAATAACATTCCAACATGAGTGTGGCAAAGACCGAGACAGTGTAGCATTACAAGGTTGCCAGTGACAATAAAATATTGATTATTTTGGTTTGCGGTTTGCGGATACGGACGGACAATATGTTTGCAGGTGGGTGTTGTGTTTTTAAATGTTTTTTTATTTAGTTAGGGCCTTGTTTACCGTTTGATGCTGGCTTAGAAAAGCATCACCCCAATACAACCCGCGGGCGTCGTAAAAAGCGACTGAGGGATAAATTCATCCAGGGAATGGGCGGCAGCGTTGTCTGTGGTAGCAATATCTTACACTCGCTATTCCGCTTGCCAAGCGTGGTGAGTATTGCAATCCCCCCCAATAAGGGGCAGGCCCATGTCGAGTAGTGGACTGTTGTGGCTGTTAATGTATATATGTTTATGTAGTTAGGGCCTAGGAATTGAAAGCTTGCTTCCTTCCTAACTGTTACTGTAAGTTGTACCTATAACTATTAAGTAACCTGTACTTTTGATGTAACTACCAACAGCTTTTCACCGAGTATAGTTTTCTAGCATACATTTTTCTTCAATCAACTCTAAGTAGATAATTAGTGACAGATTGTTTAATATTTTGAAAAACAATGTCGCAACTTACTGGCTTGTTAAGTTTTAAAAAAGAATTGTTCTGTAAGTGGCAGGTTTGTTTTTAATAAATATATTTTACCGTAGATACCTTATGACATAATTATAAGAAACCCGTGAGAATTGAGAAGTTTTTCTCATTCTAAATTATTCTTAGGTCAGCCGTGGAATAAACTAAACTCGAGGTTTCCATACCATACCATACCACTTATCACTAAATAGGTAGTATAAAATTAAGTCGCTTCCGGTGTCCCTATTTCCTTAGGTATGCTTAGATCTTTAAAAGTACGCAACGGATTTTGATGCAGTTTTCTGTAGTAGATAGAGTGATTCAAGAAAAAGGTTTTTATGTATAATTCATGCCGGGAAAGGTCTTCTTCCCGCGGGAAAATGGTGTAGCAGCAGATAAAACCGCTGGGCGGGCCGCTAGTTAGTACTAACATGGTACTAAAAGTAAAAATGTTCTATAAGAGACACAGCTCGTTTTAGGTATTTATTAGATTAAGGTGCCCTAAGTGGACTAAACACGGATGAATATTGAATTTCTAACTAAGTAATCGGGTATTCTCTTTCACTTAGGTAATAGAAAATTTGTGTTAGTAACACATTAGGTAATTAGCACTATCCTATTAGGTTTGACGTAGGACGTTATTTATTATGTCTTTATAGGTTTTTGACCCAATATAACGATTTTGCGACAGTCGGTAGTGACAAGGTAGATAGGAAATGAAATTAACTTATTCAATGGAGTACTAGTATCACTTATTGACATCATAATCCGACATTGCATCACCCCATTTCTTTTACTTGGGAGTCGTAAGAGGCGACTTAGGGACTCGAGGGTGTGTATTGCAATTTTAGTCGATGGACTGACAACTTGTCACTATGGCAATATTTTTCCGAATGACCCTCAAATATTTGTCAGACATGGCGTAAATGCCGTTTTCTGCAGCCGTTTACGCACTGCCTGCTCCGCAAGGGATTAAAAGCGTATGTGTATGTACTTATGTATATAAATTGGTCTGAGACCCAATGTAACGAATTTGTGACAGTTGGTAGTGATGTGATGTGTAGGTAGATGAAATTAAATGAAATTAACTTCATTCAATGTAGGACAGTACGTTAGAGGTAGTAAGTATCACTTATTGACTTTATAATCCGTCATTATATTTTTTTTATATAAAACAACACTTTCTTCTTTTTATAACAATTTTGTATTGTCGTGATAGAAAACCGGCTCGTGGGGGATAAAAAAATAAAAATGAAGGCACTGTCTCGTGGCTGGCCAGTCAATCACACACACGACATGTAACTTTAAGCAACAGGTAAGGGCAAGTATTGTTCAAGAAACATATTATCACAAATTCTACAATCACAGATTAATTCTACAATCAACTCTTTTTCTACAACACCTGCCATAGAAAATCATCGAGGCATACCTAACCTATAAAACATGAAGAACCCATTTTTCATCCTTATTAAATCTTTCACTTGTTTTTTGAATATACTGAATCACTTGGACATGCATACATGACTAATGCCTAGGTATAGGTTAGGTATGTTACACATATTTGAACGATGCAATATAATATCACAATTATATGCATTTATTACAATTTGTCTTGTTCTACATACACATATATATAATCTATCTTGTTCTTTGAATCAAATACTCGACTTAAAGAGACATTTACCTACAACTCAAATTAGGAATGTTACATTGACTCACAAATTCTTGTTAAGAGTACTAAAGATGATCAAACGGCCACTGAAATAGTACCTTTTCGTTTTTAGGTATACCTAGGTAAGTACTAAGATTAAGATTTAATTAGGAATTTGGAGCTAAACAAGTACTGATTGGGGCTTCGAAATTTTTGTCTATTGAGATTAGAACTAGTTTTGTTTTCTATGAACATCCAGGGACAATCAAGGAGACCAGCTCTTGAAACTTGTTTTGGAAAACTACTGCATCATCTGATATGTTGAGTAAATAGCCTGCATTCTGTACAGTCAGGGCAAGGCTTATCTTATTTACTTGAACTCGCTTTTATTTCGTAAAAATTCGGTCAAACTTAACAAGAAAACAACAGTTTATGGTGTTATCATTCTTTAACTATAGATCTACTCTACTACTATAGAGCCACCTAAAGGCTGTCCTACTCTACACTAGCTGTCCTTATCTAACGCATATGGTATGTCACACCTTACTGCACTCACGGCGAGACGGGCGTATCGCCGCTCCGTTACAAATCCTAAACATTTTAAAAATGTTTCCGCGCGCGGAGACTGTGTTGTTCCAAAATCAAATTTGACATTTGTTTATTTTTTACATTTCTAAAGGTTGTGTGCAGTGGACAATGAGTAAGAACGGTGGAGGCGTGAAAAATTCGTCAAGGAATCCCTCAACGATTAATAATTCAAGTTCGGAACCATCATTAGGTGATTCTTTCGTAAGTATTTAATGATTAAGTTTAGAAAGTAGTATAAGTGAATTATAATTTATCTTATCATACTTACTACCTTTTTAGCATGTTGTATTAAATTATCGAAATTATACATAGGTATTATTAATAAATATTTATTTTACGAGCACGCACGTTTTAAATGTATAAGGGAACGGGCTCTCTCGCTAGTCTTGAAATAAAACAGGCAATATTTTACACTTGTAGCTTTTGTGTTAAGTATACAGACACATGCCAAATCTATTTTATGATGATATTTTATTGTTTTTAATGAAACTCTACTCCTTGTAAATATCCTACCTAATTTAGTTATAGATTCGAAAAAAAAACCGCTAATGAGTTTAGTCGCGTGCGCACGGAACAATAAAAAACCTGTTATTGCGTAATATTATAAGTAAAAGAGTGAATAAAAGAAAGAAACTAACATGCCTAAAACTGAAACGTTTTTATATTCAGGCATTCAGGCCTACTGTAAACTACAATCGATATTATGAATATAGTGTATCCTCAAAGCATGTCTGTGTGTTTTGTCTCCACCAATGGTGAGTGGGCCAAAGGCTGAACTATGGCCTGAAACCCTGCAATAGCACAAGGGGAGGGTTCTATACTCGTTCCATGTCGCACTATATGTAAACTTGCGGTACACTCATTCACCCTTGTCAAACAATATTCTTGACGTCTTAAATAATTGTCTTATACTCACACATTCACGAAAATAATAAGTTTTTAAACTAATATATTTTATTTTTTAAGCTAATCAAAATGTTAAAATGGAAATTGATATTACTCGGATTCCCGCGGTACAGGATTTTCCTAGTGCGGGATCCAAAGGTTAATTTGTAATAGGCTTAAGATTACTGTTAAATAAAAGAACTTTGAACTTAATATAACGATTGGTCGAATAATAAATTCCACCCAAAAACATTTAAATGTAAAATGTTATCAAGACGAATGCATATGGCTTACCCTACAAGAGGCCAAGCTTCTGAACTTACACTAACCTTAACTCATAATCTCTACATCTAAGTCTAGTATTAGTTTTTTAGAATACTTACTGTTCTGATTAATAAATAATTTATTTTTCACCTCTCCAGCTTGAAAATAACAGTTTTGCCGCGTAAATTCAGTGGGCCAAACCCGTTTTTATCCACTCGATTGAGAAAAGTGATTTGAATTTCGAACATCCTCATTTTATCAGAAAAAATGCGGCGGTGCGTTCTGAAAACGATTTCAGCCAGTTATTAATTTCTTTTTGTAAGCGGTTTTTCTATTAAATACTATTTCTGACATTTCTGAATATTGGTACATATTATGTAATATTTCTGAACGAATCTTGAAAAAAATTATAAATTTTACGGGAATTTTTATTTTGTCGAGGCATTACAGTACAGCCAATTTCCCAAACTTGACATTGGCAGAATTTTCTCACTGGTAGAGGTGAAAAGTTGTGTGTACCACACGAGAGCAAATTTATTCGCATCTCGTGCTGTTGAATCCCTCACTGAGCTCAGGATACAACTTTTGTATCCTTCGCTACCTCGAGATTCAAAATTAACACTCGAAGCAAAAATGACCTTTGCCCTCTTGTTGTACAAATAACTATTACCGTTTTATTACCGTCACGGACGAAAAACGAATACAACGAATACCTACGAATACCTTTTGTGCAATGAAAATATTTAGTTTCTGAAGTAACGTCGCAATACGCCTTGTGCTTTTATTTTAATGTGAAACAACAAACTTGCTTCGCTCGCTGTTTTAACGTGAAACGACGAGGTCATTCCGGCCGTAACGTAATACGTGATTTTGTTCTAATTATAATGTGAAATGAGGAGCTCGCTCCGTCCGCTCGATACGTGTTGTCTTTGAGTAGAACAGTGTTTTTTCCCTTTTTTCATATTTTAGCGAGTAACAACGTTATGATTTAAATAAAAGCACTAACTCGCGACGGTAATAATATTTGCCCTTGGGCGTAAATTTCTAAATACGCTACTTTACGAATTTGCTATAATAAAACAAAACTTGGAGCTAACAAAATTATGTTATTACAGGAACTAGCACCGACTGACAAAATCTACGTAGACGCCAGTCTCACCCGGTCCAAGTATGACGCCCTGTTCCCTGAGGTGGAGGAGTTCCTGGGGTCCACCCCGCTGCCCAGGCCCTGCACGCTGGTGTGGCGGGATGTCTCCGTACACATCACGCTCAAAGATGGGAAGCTGAAACGATTAGTCAATAATGGTAAGTGCTAACTTATTGAGTATCACTCGTCTCTTAAATCCACGAGTGTACTGTAACGGTGCTGCAATGCGCTGGAAGCGAAGAGAAAGGACGAAGCGAGCTCGTCGATTTACTTCAAACAGTAACCGGTACCTACAGTGAGCGGAGCGAGTTTGTCATTTTACGTTTAGACAATAACAGTATACGTATTGCGAGCGAGGCGAGGCATCAAACAATAACTAACCACGCACTCAGTAGTTAGATATTTAGCGTGCTAGGGTAAATAGTATTTTGAAGTTGTCATCTTCGAGTATTAAAGATTTATTGGTAGGTACTAGTTTTAGGTCTTAATAAAAAATAAGTATGTTGTCTATTTAACGTACGAAAGTTTAAATAAAAAACATTATACCTAGTGTGCTTTCTGGGTCTTTCGGCTACGGCTATTTTATTTAGTAGGCAATTGTTAAAAGCTGCGTTAAGAAAATGACTTCACTTTGTGTAGCCTATATACGAGGGCGGAGTGATAAGTAAGGTAAAAATAAAACAAGGAATGAATTTGATTTACTTCTTATTTATTATTTTTCAACGTAATTTCCCTCTAAGTCAATACTCTTCATCCAGCGTTTCTCTAACTTTTCTATCCCTGCCATATAATACGATTTCGGCAACCCTTCAAAATAGGCATTGGTTTCCTCCATGATCTCCTCGTTTGATCCAAATCTTTTTCCACCAAGCTATTTTTTTTTAAATTCGGGAACAGATAATAGTCGCAAGGGGCTAGATCTGGCGAATAGGGTGGGTGAGGAAGCAACTCATAGCCCAACTCGTGGAATTTGGCCATGGTAGTCGCGCAGGTGTGAACTCGTGCGTTGTCCTGGTGAAACAAGATTTTCTTCTTGGCCAAGTGCAGTCGTTTTTCAAGTAAAATTTTGTTAAATTGGTCTAATAAATTAGCGTAATACTCGCCATTGATTGTTTTTTCCTTCTCTAGGTAGTCAATACTCAATATGGATTACCACACGTACATCCCAAATGGATTACCAAACGTATGAAGCTGGTTCGCTAGCAGCAATCCACTGTTTTGATTGTTCTTTGGTTTCTGGTGTATGGTGATGGATCCATGTTTCATCATCATGTTTCATCATTTTTTCGACGTCGAAAAAATTCAGATTTATTAGTCACAATCCGAAGTAGTCACACGCACGCGTTTTTGGTCAATAGGCAGTAAACGCGGCACCCATCTTGCGGACAGCTTCTTCATGTCTCCCTCACTTTAATTCTTTGGTCGTTCAAAACTAAATCGTGGATTTTAGCGATCATTTCTGGAGTAGTGACCTCAATTGGGCGCCCTGGACGTTCAGCATCACTTGTGCTTGTACGACCACATCGGAAATCTGTAAACCACTTATCATCTTGATCGACGGAGCAGATTCCCCATAATATTTATCAAGCCTTTGTTTCGTTTCTGAAATAGTTTCTTTGCGCAAAAAATAATGTTTAATCAACACACGAAATTCACTTTTCTCCATATTTGCGACAATGCGTCCATTTGTTTTTTTTAATGGCCGCCAAAATAAAAGTATCCGGCTGTACCGACTGAAAATTTGAATTAAGAACTTCGAAGAACGAAGAGTCGCAAATAAGGAGGTTGCACGCAATTGGTGATAATAGGGCCGATTCCACGTTTTAATCATTTTAAGTTTCTAATGCTTAAATCACTAAAATAAAATCCCTAAACTTAGAGATTTTAAGTGTGGCTATTCCAGAAAAGCCATGTTTTTAGGAAGTTTTTGACAGGAATATAATTTGATTTTGACAATGCTATTTTTACCAAAATTTTGTGTTGCAAATTTAAAAATATATAAAAGTGTTGCAAGAAAACAAATATTTTTATACACCACGAAAAAGCATTTTTCTATTATTTGGTCAAATAATTCTTATATTTAACTATAGAAACAGGCCTGTCCCTGTTGAGGCTTTGGGGGAATTTGCTTAACACACCATGCTTGGTAGAGGGATTGGCGAGCGCAGTACGCAATAATGCTTTAATGTTTATTTGGTGCATTTTTGTGTAAAATCGATAAAAAGAGATGAAATTGATAGATAAACATTCGTTAGGTACCACTCTAGAACTTTCCGACCCGGTGCCACTTTAAAACCTTTCAACCCGGTGCCAGCCTAGAATAATCTGACCCGGTGCCACTTTAAAACCTTTCAACCCGGTGCCAGCCTAGAACATTCTGATCTGGTGCCACTTTAGATCTTTCCTACCCGGTGACACTCTAGGACCTCCCAACTCAATTGATCCCACTTTAGAACTCTCCTATCTTACCGAAAATCACACAGAAAACTCCAACATTGCAACCATTTCGATTGGTTTTGACAGTACTATTTTTAAGCGGGACCTTTTTAGTGGCCGCTAAGATAAGTAAATTTAATCTTTTTAAATATTTAAATTGCTTAATTTTGCACCTCCTAGAATTGCACTAATCGGCTAAGGCTAAGTTTAATCCTGTCAGTTATTTTAAGAGATTATAATCTTGTCATTTGAGTTTGACAGTTACATGCAGAATAGGATACGGCTTTAGAAACGTCAAATTAGACTTAGTAATAATAGAAGTGCGTCTGGAATAGGGTCTAATATTCTTCTAAGATTGATTTTTACCTTACTTATCACTCCGCCCTCGTACCTATATTTTGTTTAAAACATACATACATACATATATCACGCCTATAATCCCTTGCGGGGTAGGCAGAGCGTAAATGGCCGCAAAAACGGTCATTTACGCCACGTCTGACAAATATTTGAGGGACATTCTGAAAATTGTGTATCGCCATAGTGACAGGTTGTCAGCCCATCGCCTAAAATTGCAATACACACCCTCTGAGTCCCTTATTCGCCTCTTACGACTCCCACGGGTAAGAAATGGGGTGATGCTATTCTAAGCCGGCATCACACGGCGGTTTAAAACATTGGAACTATATATTATTATACTAATAATAATAGTTTTTTAATTATAACTTGGCACATAACATAGGGAACTAACTTCGTTATCGTAAATGATCTACCGATAGAAAATCATGCCAGTATGACTGCGTTGGGGAGGCAGTGCATCAACGGATGTTTCATACATCCAATAGATGCTTCACACGTATTCACACGTGCCGCATGATGTTGCGATATTATTAGAATTTTTTGATATATTTTGCAAATTACATTTGTGCGTGCTTTCTACCTCATAATTATACATTCTTTCGGCACTAATACCGATCACGGGCAAAATACCGAATAATCATGCGGCAGCACTCATTTTATGATGAGTGAGAACCATACCTATATTACCTATGTAGCGTGAAATTTTACTAGTGACCGATAGCTAAAACTCAAGACGGGATGGTCGTAAGGAACAACTTTCCCCAGAGAACATAGTTCGAAATAAAAAAACAAATTGGACCTGATTTGAGTTCCTTGGAAACACTTCATATTTTTATCATATTTCGACCTATTCTTGAGGAATGTTGTTCCTTATCACCAGCTCGTCTTGATATTTCGCTATGGGTTGATGATGGTGATTATATTGTTTCAGTTAATGGCATCGCAAAACCTGGGACTCTGGTCGCCTTGATGGGACCGAGGTAAGCAATAATGAACAACTTTTACAAAATCACTACAATACATTTCTTACCTATGATCTCACACAGATTAACTAAAAGTTGCCTAGCTAGAAGAAGACACTCAGCATTGGGTGGCAACGAGTTGAAGAAAAAGAAGAAGAAGAAGCAGACTAGCTAATCTCACGTGCTTGATCAAATCACTCCATAGAGACCTTTTGAACTTTTATATATTCAATTTGTCTATTGAACAGGCAAAGGTCTTAAAAACCATACTGCCTCGTCTTCAGTTAGTACTCTTCTTTAGTCTGACTTAACCTGACACCTGACCTACTCATGGGAACGCGATGGCTCGCGTTCCAATGCTCGCAAAACTTTACACGAGAATATCAAGACGAATCAAACTATTTCCCTTTATTGAACTTTATTCCTCACCTTTATTACATTGTTCTTCACTGCCGGCACATTATTTAGTTATTCTCACCACACTGACACAATAATAATGGCGAAAAACTAATTACGAAAAATAACAAATAATAGTTACGTCCAAAACCTCTTGTTTCCCGCCCAAAATCCCAGAGATGTTCTGATTTACTTGTATCGTACCTACTACTCAATTAATGAGGGCAATGAATGAACCCCGTCTTCTGCCTAATCATTTTGCTTTTATTGATCATCGTGGAGCTATCTGAGATCAATCTTGAAGAGTTAAACTATCATAGTAAATTTAAAATTTAAAAACACGACTGCGTTCTGAGATAAAGCCTAGCCTATGACACTCAGGATAATGTAAGGATTCTTCCGATACAATTTCTATTCGAATCTGTTCTGTAGTTAACGAGTTTCAGTCATTTAAAGAATCGCACATAAATAGTACATACTTACATATTTACATACAAACATGAACTCTAAAAAATTACTCTTTTTTGGTTAGTCGTGTAAAAAATGTATACTCAACGGCGCGGCGGTTCACTCACTTGTCGTCCATCGTTCCGTTTTTTTAACGCAACGTAACGCCTGTAAGACGAAAGGAAATTGCGAATTTCAATCTTGATCCCATATAAATACGACTACTATGGATTATCGGTGAGTTTACGGAGGCGTCTGTCAAGTCGATTGACACACGCTTCCGTTACGCAGCGTAACACACCGTAAAACCCACCGTAGCCGTATTTTTATGGAAATAAGATTGGAATTCACAATTCTCTTTCGTCTGACTGACGCATGCGTCACGTTGTTGCGTTAAAAAAACGGAACGACACGACGACAACCGAGAGAACCGCCTAAATTGAGATATTTACCGCTATTCATGTGGTTATACACACATTGAATAACCAGAAAACAGTTATACTTACGGATCACCCCCCTGATTTGATTCAATACGTATTACTATTACAGATCCGTTAGGAAAATCTCACAGCTGCTACGATATGTGTGCCTTAATGTACCCTTCTATGTAGCTAGTTCTAAATGCTTCAAACTTTCAGTCAGCACAAGCACATTATTTTTCAAAATTCTATGGTAGATTTTGCTTTCAAAGTTGATTTTTATAAACGGCTATAGGTAGGAAATCCCAATATCAAAATTTCGATTGTATTTGAAAATAAATAATTCAATAATATCCTAAACATTTTACACAGCGCAAAACTAAGCAAAGCTTGTACTATAGGAACTAGTTAGCAGATATAATACTTAGGTACTTACTACTTTTAACCTTTTATGTAAATAAATGTAAATACTTCTGCTTTGTGGGGATCGAACCAAAGACCCACGGCGTAGTAGGCATGGGTACTATCCACTACGCCACCGTGCCAGTCCTGTATTTCCTAATTTCGACTGAAGTTGAAAAGGCAATGCCAACAGTGTAACCGGAAACGCTCTCGGTAACCAGATACCAGTGTCATGGGATTTGAATAGCAGCAGGACGGCCGATGTGGCGCAGTGGTAGTGCGACTGCCTGCTACGCAAAGGTTCCGAGTTCGATTCTCGGTGGGACGCTCACAAAGTTGATATTGATCACTTTGTGAATTTGTTCCCGGTCTGGTTAGGACATTGCAGGGTGAACCAACTGATTGTCCGAAAATAAATGGTTCCGTGCTCGGAGGGCACGTTAAGCCGTCGGTCCCGGTTGCTGTCTATGATTACTTAGACGGCGGTCGTAACACAACCATGTCAGAGGCCTACTAGTGGTAGTAGGCGGTTGAAAAACTCTGACACCAGGGTTCATTGGGCCGTTGGCCGACTCGGTGTCCCACACGAAAAGAAGAAGAAGAATAGCAGCTGATCGTAACTTCTAGAAACGGAATAACGGAATAACGGATCTGTCGGTTGCTGGAGTGGAACTTATCAGCTTCGCCGAGGATTAGCTTACGCCAGTTTACGCGTGGTTGGCTCCACTATTGGGGACTCGAATGACAAGAATTACACGTCCTATTAAGGCCCTACAAATTGGGTGTCTCATGTCTGCTACTTACTAAAAAAGATCAGTGAAATTCAGAAGATTCTAACTAGACAAGTAGCAATTCTCACGTCCTATTAAGGCCCTACAAATTGGGTGTCTCATGTCCGCTACTCACCAAAAAAGATCAGTGAAATTCAGAAGATTCTAACTAGACAAGTAGCAATTCTATTTTAAAGATCAATTTTTGTTACAGTGGCGCTGGAAAAACTACCTTGATGTCGACATTAGCACATAGAAGCCCAGGTACATACATTTTTGTTTGCTTTTTCTACAATACTTTAAATTCTGCGGTATCCATTATTATAGGCAGCCATCTTCGAGACCACATACCTACTGAAACTATAAATCAGGAATCCATTTGTCGTGATTGTCAACTGCATTCCGACACCAACTGGCTTACCAATAATTATTGATGATGCCCTAAAAAACTCATTTGAACCTTTATAAATAATACAAGTTTTTACCCGCGACTTCGTCCGCATTAGATATAAGTAAAATAAGTAAAAGAGTGATTTATATCGTATGTTTAGTAGTAAAAAATGTGCCTGACACAAAAAGCAAAGCAATCCACACAACAAATCCTCGTATAATGATTCTTTCTTTGATGTTTCTTATGATTTACTTGTTTCCCGTGGGATTGATAGATTTGTCTGCGGTAAAAAGTAGCCTATGTCCTTTCTTAGGTCCCTGACTATGCTTATGCCAAATTGAATCAAAATCGGTTGTGGTTTAGACGTAACAGACAGACAGACAGAGTTACTTTCGAATTTATAATATTAGGATTAAGGAATTATGGATTTTTGTATCTTTACACAGTGGGAACGGTGGTCGAAGGAGAAATAGCAATGAACGGACAAGCAGTCGGTGATTTTATGCATAGAGAAAGTGGATACATGCACCAAGACGATCTATTTGTAGAAAATCTGACAGTCATGGAGCATCTCTCGATTATGGTGAGTTTTTTTTAAAATTAATTATGGGTTTGCTCTTAACTCTAGTCTAGGTCATAGGACAGGGACAGAGTCTAAGATGGAGCGAGCTCACCCAGAAGAAGCCTGTTTAGGCACTGGCACTCCCACACACTGAGGGAACGCAGCAAGCTACTTGGCGCCAGACTTCGGTGGGATGGTGGTCGCGAGCCAGGCAGCCCCTTGCCTTCCACCGCTTAGTGGGATCGTTCTGCCGGACTTATGCACAGGCAAGTCTGTGTTGCCGTTGCCCGGGGTGGACCGCTAGGAGGTAGATCCCATACCACCCCAAAAGCTAGCTTTAGCTGTAATAAGCCCGTTAAATGGGTCTATTCGTCAATTCAAATGCCAAAGGTGAGGCTGAACCGTTCGAAATAAAGCTAAATCATAGAAAGCAAGTATTTATGTTGTATAGTACTCACTGGTACTCAGCTATGTATAGACCAGTTTTCTAATTCAGAACCAATAGTTACGATTTTTTTATGTAAGTAGGTACCTATGCAGATGATCCCATTAAATAAAACAAAGATTCCACTCATAAAGTGTCACTTTGGTATCTCTAGACATTTAATTACTTTTTATGGTCATTTTATATTCATAATATCACTGTGAATCTTCAAAATACTTAAAAAGACTATTCGACAAAGTGTGAAGTAATAAAATAAATAAATAAAACCGGCCAGGTGCGAATTGGACTTGCCCACTGAAGGTTCCGTGACATGCACATCAAGCGATATCATATGATACCCCTTGAACTACTAGCCTCAATTTTAAAATGTTTTTCTTTTTCGGTACAATAAAAAAAAAACTTCTATTTTAAAATATTGTTATTTTTCGGTACCATAAAAAAAACTACATTTTTGAGATTTTCCAAAACTTGTACTTCATAACGAAGCTACTTGCCAAATTTAATAACTCAGGTCCACGGGAAGCACCCTCAGATTTTTGCTTCCCTTGAGAGGGTCAAAAACACGCGTTTTTACCGCATACACGGCCAAACCTTTATAACGTTTCATTTGGGCCTTGATTTTTTTACAACATCTAGCAGCCGTAGACTGGAGCATGTTGTTTAAATTTCAACTCGATGCCTCTAAGCGTTCTGCGAGATAAAGGTTGAGTACCAAATTTTAAAACACTTCCCGTGTTAGGTATACAATTTTTGAAAACTTGCAAAATTTTCAAGTGCGGGCAGGATTTGAACCTGCGACTTTCGCATTACTAGTGGCGACGCCTCTTCCATCTGGGCTACCGCAGCTCATTTCTTGCCCGCCAATTTTGCAAGTGTATTTTAATGCCAGTAACGCTTGGCATGGCTCCATCTACCGGGTTAGTTTTGCAACTAATAGCCGGCGACTAATTCTATCTTTACAGATTGAATGTAGTCTAAGCGATGAAAACCAGCGATAAATTGAGTACCAAATTTTAAAACACTTCCCGTGTTAGGTATACAATTTTTGAAAACTTGCAAAATTTTCAAGTGCGGGCAGAATTTGAACCTGCGACTTTCGCATTACTAGTGGCGACGCCTCTTCCATCTGGGCTACCGCAGCTCATTTCTTGCCCGCCAATTTTAAAAACTAACCCGGTAGATGGAGCCATGCCAAGCGTTACTGGCATTAAAATACACTTGCAAAATTGGCGGGCAAGAAATGAGCTGCGGTAGCCCAGATGGAAGAGGCGTCGCCACTAGTAATGCGAGAGATAAAGGTTCTTGACAGTCAGACAGACGGACAACAAAGTGATCCTGTAAGGGTCCGGTTTTTTCCTTTTACGTCACACCTTTCACATAATTGTATATTCCCCAGGCTCGGCTTCGAATGGACCGCAGAACCACAACTCTTGCAAGGAAGAGACGAGTCAACCAGCTTTTGAGACAGCTCGGGTTATATGGTGCCCGATTCACCAGAATAGGGGGATTGGATGGAAGGAAGACCCTTTCTGGAGGGGAGAGGAAACGGCTTGCATTTGCTACTGAAGTAAGTTGGCTGTAAAGAGTTAATCATTGAACTTAAAGTAAGAAAAAACATTTCATTTCTATAAACCCAGAAAATACTAACACGTGCACCAATTTGCATTCCTAAAACAAAACAGTTGTTATAACTCGATCTTTTAAAAGTTTTACCGAAATTCCAATTTTATTAGTTGAACATTTTATCTCCTAACACACTTTGCTGTTAAAACATAGAAAATATCATGTCGGTAGATGAATTTGCCTTGACCTTTTCGATGACAGTGCGTCAGCATGACTAGATGATCCAAGTAGATTACTGTACAATGGCTACTTTTTTTAGCTTCTGACAGACCCTGGCCTTCTCTTCTGCGACGAGCCCACCACAGGATTAGACTCCTCATCAGCTCAGAAACTGATGACGTTGCTTCGAGCGAGCGCAGCCCAGGGCAAGACTGTGATCTGCACTATACACCAGCCGTCTTCCGAACTAATGGCGTTGTTCGACAGACTGGTGTTGCTGGCTGAAGGAAGAGTAGCTTTCGCTGGTAACGCTTCGGCTGCTCTGAACTTCTTTGAGAGGTAAGAATAACTGTAGTCCGGTGATAAGGGTGAGTTTAGTTCAGGGTAAGACGGTGATCTGCACGATTCACGAGCAGTCTTTAGGGCTCGTGGCCTTGTTTGTTCAATAGATAGGGACTAACTGGCTAAAAGAAAAGTGGAATTAGTTGGCATCACATCTGCAGAAACAATACTTTATGGATATGGGTAGGTAAGTGGCATGTATAAAGATCCTTAATTTATATGGATGACCTGTTACGTCTTTCGTACTATACAGATGTATAAAATAAGTTGAATATTTGTTTTACTTATGTTACCTATTAAACAGGACAGGATTTGTTACTCTTTGTATGTTAAACTAGAAATAATAATTATCTTTTATAGAAACGAGTAAACACGTTCTTCGCATTAGAAATTAAGGTTACAAGGTACAAGTTGAATCCATTAGCAGATTTGATGCCATTATCATATTACCAAAAACAGGTATGCTATCTAGGTATGCTAATAATTTACTACGAAGCGACACTGGATTCCTAGAAACCACGATCATAATATTAATAAAAGTTATTTTTTTTTGCATGATCGATATGAATCCTGAATATTGGAAGTTAAACGTTCTGCAGTCTTTTGAGGATCTGTCGCGCGCGTCGGATAGGTTTAATATTCTGCAAACTTTCGTTTACTTTTAGGTAGGTACGTAAGGACAATCAAACCGACTTTTGTATGATAGTATGAAAACACATTTATAATGGATATCGTGCAAGTATTTGCCCACTAAGGGCTGTATAAGTGGAAGGATATAACTTTCGAAGCTTCTCGAAATAATAGATCAATCATCAGTCTCCATTTAAATGATCCAGCTAGAGCAGTGGCCTTAATATAGGACATCCTGATTGAGCTCCTTAGATAATATGCCTGAGAATAGATTAAACCATCGATCAGAAGGGTCTCGGTAGGAAAACTTTAGCTGAATCAATAGGAGTAAGAAGGTATAGGCTGTAAATCACCAAGTAAACTGATTTGTTATGTACTTAGTAGGTACCCCTTCAACTTATGACATTTCCTTCACGAGACATTAAAAACAATATACACAGCCACACAAAATTGATCATATGTTTGTTGTATTCGACTCTACATAAAAATACAAACAGGAAAATTCCTCCCGATACAAACTCAGACTTTCTAAAAATTCAACTATCATAAAAAATTAATTCATAACAATTTCTTTACATACCAAAACCACTGAACCTCAACTTATTTCCCCAGCCTAGGCTACCACTGTCCCATCACGTACAACCCGACGGACTACTTCATCAAGGTGCTGGCGATGACCCCAGGGTCGGAGTCAGCCTCCAGGCAGGCCATCAAGAGCATCTGCGACCGGTTCGCTGTCAGTGATGCTGCTAAGGAGCTGGACATGGAGATCCACCTGGAGTTCCATCTCATGGATCATGAGGACAGGGTATGTTGGAGTTTTAGCATCATTTGTATGAGTTTTCTGATGAAATTCTGATTAGGGAAGAACTTATAGAGAAATGGAAGTTGGAACTTATAGAGAAATAGTTACGTTCTACCTCATCTGGTTTAATTGGCAGTTGTAAAAATAAAGGGAATTGTGAGTGTGTATTGCAATTTTAGGCGGTAGTGGGCTAACAACCTGTCACTATGGCGATACACAACTTTCGGACGTGGCGTAAATGTCCGTTTACGCTCTGCCTAACCTATGTATGTATGTATAAAATAAAAAATCTCGTTTCGTTTTTGTTTGTAATACTTTAGAACCTTTAAGATTTTTAATCCAGTAGTCCTACAGCAACCATACTAATGGTATTACAACATTCACTTAGCTATGTCAGAGCTTTCATCATGGGCAGAGGCCCCTTGTTTCTTAAGATGCTCGTAGTAAAATGCCCAACGAAAGGGCAGGAAGTGTCATTGGAAAGAATTCGTTGTAATGGTGTCTCAATGACATAACTATATCAATCTCACTTGGCTCTCACACAATATACCTCGTCAATTTCAATGAGGCTAGCCGAATGCCTCTCAATTTATTTCGGCCCTTGAACGTGATTCTTTCTATACTTACTAGTAATTTAGAGAAGTCAAAAGAGTCTCCATTTCCGATGATACATATATGGTAAAATGTGGTATTGTATCTGCCTTATACGCAAAGGGGCCTAGGTTTCGATTTTGCCCTGAGCAGGTGTATTTGCATCTGTGGTCTTCGTGTGCCTGTATATGAACAGTCAGGCCCAGGCAGGTTAAGACATTTTGGACTTTGGGCCGTTCTTATGCCGCGCGCATAAGTTTTACTTTGTAGTTTGAGTGTCTAACCGCACGTGAGCTTGGTACCCCGAGTCAGAAAATCTCGCAGGGACTTAAAATATGATCCGATATTTAATATTTTGTTTTTACAGGACTCAAAGCTAGATTGTGAGGACACTTTTAAATCACCGTGGTGCTTCACGAAGATAATCTGGCTGGTGTACAGATATCTGATCGTGGTGGTGAGAGATCCACGAGTCCAGCTAATAAGAATCGTGCAGAAATTGGTAAGTACACTGTTTTTCTACTTAAACTTCGAATGTATGTTTATGGCGTATATGGTATGCGAGGCATTATGCTTTATCTACAGTCATCGAAAACTTGCCAAAATCTAATGCTCCAAACTACGGCCCAAAACAGATTAGATTATGTTTCAAACTTGTCAGAAAAAGCCGTGTAAAAACTACCTACACACGCAAGCTTAATGCTTTTATTTTTAGAATACAATATCAATTAAGTATGTGTGTGTGTACACAATCTTTTCGCACTATCTATACGTTTTTTTTCATATTTTTTTTTATAACGATTAAACTAGCTTACGATGTTAATTTTAAACTATTTCCATTTATCAAAGTTTTTCTTTAAAGCGGTGTCAATATGGTATCTTAAATAGGTAATTAAATTCAGAGCGACATTCGATCTTGTTTCTGTTTATCGTTAAAGATACGTAGTCAAAGTTGCTAATGTAAATACATTTCTATTCAGCGATCCAGCCAGACCAGTCTAATTGATTAAAAGTTGTGTTTACCTTTAGGACCGGCAGGTTTACATTATGGTGGCCTAAAGCCTGAACGATTATTGAAATCCTATTAAAATTATTAGAATCACAAAAACCTTTTTCTGGTACCGCCTTAAATACCTACGTGAAGACATTCTGCTTTACATATTTTTCCTCTTTACAGGCTATAGCCTTGACCGCCGGTCTCTGTTTCCTGGGCACGGCCCGACTGACGCAGGCGGGTATCCAGGATGTGCAGGGGGCGCTCTTTATCATCATCGCAGAGAACACGTTCAGCCCCATGTACTCAGTCCTCCACATGTTCCCTGAGGAGTTTCCTCTGTTCAACAGGGAGCTGAAAGCTGGATTGTACTCCACTCCGATCTATTATGTATCGAGGATGATTGCTTTAGTGAGTTCATTTTAACGCAATTTGTTTATCTTGATGATATGTTGCTCTGTTTTATGTAGGTACAAGTAATTTGCGATGACGAGTTTAACGACATCTTAATATGTTTAACTGACTTTGCACAATGATGTGTAACTAAATTTTACTCAATTATTGCGTAATTTTCTTATTCTTTGCAAAGGTCAATTCTTTTTAGATTTCTGCTAATTCCTATTTCAGTTCCCGGGTCTGGTGATTGAACCGGCACTCTTCACTCTTGTCGTCTACTGGATCGCTGGTCTGCGAGCAACCGCTTACGCCTTCGGTTTCACTGTCTTCATCTCGATTTTGGTGCTCAACGTGGCTATTGCTTGTGGTAAGTCATTTACACAAGTCATTATAAGAATTAACAATTTCAAAATATCACAACGATCTGCAACTTTATAAAGGTTTTTGAGAAAACATTGGGAAAATGTTCGTATGCGTTGCAGCATGCAGAAACACTGTTATCTACGCACAATCAAGTTCACGTCCTGCTTACAGCAATTAGCCAAAATAGAAACGTCTCGCCCACGTTTCACAATATTCTACAAAACATTATATTTTTGTTTTTAATCAAAGCTCTTGGTTTTTGATCTATAAATTTTTTGTCGTCAGGATCATTCTTCTCTTGCGCCTTTGGCTCAATGCCGATCGCCATCGCCTACCTCGTTCCCTTCGACTATTCCCTCATGATGACTTCTGGACTCTTCGTCAAGTTAAGGTATGCTCATTTTATCAACAATTTTATAGCTGGCGCACGACATTCCGTAAGTTAAGATAAAAAGTTTAGTATGGCGGATTAACGACCTTTAAAATATATTTTAGGAAATCAAACCAGTTTTCTAGTTTTGAGTAGGCACCGTCTCGAATAGAATCGGACCGGACCAATCACGATGATCCGATTGCCATAAATTACTTCTTCTATCTTTAGTACACATATATGTTGACGATGTGCTAACTTTTTCTATTCTGTTACAGCTCGATCCCGAAGTATGTGTCCTGGATTCGACATTTATCCTGGCTCATGTACTCAAACGAAGCTATGAGCATCGTACAATGGGATGGCATTACTAATATCAGTAAGTTTTCAAGATCTTATTATGCATTTTGGGGCCTTGGGACCAGCTGTTTAAAGAAATCAGGTACAGCGACACATGGCGCCTGGGTATTCCCTTCAAACATGATTTGCTACAAAAAAGGGTCTACCAGGTAAACTCAGACAAAGGGCACGGGCTATTAAAAGAATCATTATCTCTTGCCTATTCAAAGAAGTGTTAAAGAAGACCACTGGTTGTTATAAACGAATTAAAATATTATTGTTGCGACGAAGGAAGTTTTGAATGGGTATTTTTTTTCAACCTCACTGGCGATGACGATTAAGATTACTTATTTGTGATACTTCTAATAATTTTATACAGTTTGTCTTTGTTCTAAAACTTTACTAATTTCTAACTTTTACTCCCTTAGCGTGTAACCCTGGCACACCCTGCCTCAGCACAGGAGACGAGGTGCTGGCCGTCTACGACTTCGACACTAGCCACCTCTGGACCGACGTGATCGCGCTAGCAATCCTGTACCTGGCTTTCCACCTCTTAGCGCTTGTGGCGCTTAGGCATAGGACTAGGAAAAAATAAATAGAATAAAGCATGGAGTGAGATAATGATTGTAATATTATGTATTCATACAGAGTTGGTGTAAATAAAATCGAATAAAATGAGTTGAGATCTTGTTTTATTTTACGAAACTTGAAAGTTCAGCACAGCCTCTTGATTTCAAGAAAGTTTTTCGATCTTGTTTCTTGGGGAAAGTTGTTCACCTTCATGGGTTCGTTTCGTTTACCCTCCCTTGAGATATTCTCAGCTATTCACTTATTTTTAAAATTTTACCTAACTACCTTAGAAGAAGGGGTGTTTGTCGATATATAGGTAGGTTTGTATTGTATGTGGACCAGTAAATTCTTTTTTACGGGCTACAGCCCAAATGGCTTCGAATGCTCGATGAAGTTGGTAGGACTGTATTATTTGAGGGCATAACTTAAAAAAATTCTAAAGTCGTTTATTTTTTGTACGATTGCGTTATGTGTGTCTGTAAAGCACATTATATTTTGTGTATTTTTTTTTATTGCGTCAATTTTCTATTCAATGTTTATTTTATTACACACATTTTTTTAAAGTATCTATAATTAAATTATTATTTTCAATTTCCAGTATTGTTTATGTAATAGTTTACACAGTTTGATAATGATAACCCAGTTTTTTATCCACTGCAAACGAAAGTATGTTAGCATATACTTACCTAAAATAACATGAAAATAACACAAAATAACAAATTGGGTTCGGCCAAACTATTAGCCAAAAATAAATGACTTTAATTTTTGAATCATGAAAAGCTAACCATACTGGGCTACTAGATTAGATATAGCTCTGTGAAACAATCGCTAGAGTATGACCATCCCAATAAGATGTCAGATTCGTGCAAATGCCATGGCATAGGGTCCATTTTCCTTTGTTGACGTCTCTTTTAGTATGGAGATGACAGGTGATGACAGGACAATATGGCTACTGTGATAAAACTACAACTTTCTGTGATAAGCTCTTTGGTGAGAACCTGAGAAAATCCTATCAAGTCGGATTTTACACAGCTGTCATATTCATACCTACTACAGAGCTTCGAGGCTTCGAGCAACACGGCCGAGAGTATTTCAGACGGTCAGCGAAACAATTTGAAACAGTGCATCTGTACTTTTGCTTTTACCATTAGCATTAATCTGCCTGCCAGCTGTCCAACAGGCTCGGATATTATATAGCTGCACTCTTTTACTGTAACTGAACACTATGTACTGTGCTATGTACTTAGGCCCAACCAAAAGCCTGACTATTAGTAACGCCATCTGTTAAAATCTTGTAGAAGTAACGTAGCTAACCAGCTAAAGAGCTGCGTACGCGTAAACCGTTGAAAGTTCTCTTGTCATTTCTCAGATGGCGCTGCTTACGCTCATGTTTTTACCTGACTGGCGGCAAGGGGTCGCGCGCTCGGCGCAAGCGTAGTTCAAACCCGTCCGCCATATTCGTCGTGTCAGACGGAGTGCAGTGCACGACCGTGTCATGTTTTATCGTAAACTGCATACAACTAATAACATCGAGCTACACTGGTGCTAGTTTTATGTAGCAAAAATATCAAATATTCGATTTGATGTAATCTTGAGTGTGTTACTCCCGTCGTTTGTGCCGAAACAAGCGTGCAACGGACTGTGTATTTGTTCGTGTTTTGATAACAGAGCGTTTTAACAATATCCTCGGTCGTGTATTGTTTTCTGTGAAATCCCATGCTGTAACTGGTGCAACATAGTGGTGTTATGCAACACAACATAACCGTGACCTTCATGTATCGTGACCGTGCTTTCAGGTGCTTTTGAGGTTAAAATGCAGCTTGGATTTTGAGCGACTGCGCCGAACCACCAGGTTAGTAAGTTGCCCTGTCATTTTTATCACTGCAGATATCACTCCCAAGTGTTTATTTATCTTGTCACACATTCGAATATTTGCACTAAAATCGTGTTATATTTGACTTGATATGAACGGTCAACTCCAAAATTTACCACCAACACAAAACACAACCATGACAACGCGCCGGCAAACATCGCAACTGAAGATATTTTGAAATTCGAACCTTCTTCCGACGTCAAACTAAAAATGTTATGTTCGAATTTCAAAAGTTTTTTATTTTTACGGCCGGACCGTCTTCGGTACCAGTTCGTTGATCACATCTGTTCTGAACGCGAGCCCGAGGTGCGTAACGAAAGGGCGGGAAAGGGCCACATTTTTGTACGAAACACATGACGCAAACAGTTTGCGTTACTGTCCACATAAGTAAAGAGTGAACAGTTGGAGTATTCGGTCCCTGAGTAGTTATGGTGAAGACGAGTCAGTTGGCGCTCGCAGTTCCGAGCTCAGCCGCGCAGGACGGGAATGCAACCGCAGGAATTACAAAGAGAGTAAAACAAGCATAAAGGAAGGCCGCGTCTTTGAGCCTTTGATTATACGAACCCCTTTTTGTTTAGATCTCTGGGGTTTATTTACCGTTGGCTGTCTCCATCGGACTAACAAACGGAAATGCCTGAGTAACGTTGCTCAATTAATTCGGGCCAATTTGTGGCTTTTCCTGTAACGCATTGTAGTCACCGCATAATAAAAACAATGCTGGTGTTGTTTGTTTACTACGCTTGTAGTTCAACATCCGGTACGTCCGGACATTAGCAGTAAAGATTAAAAATAATATATTTTCTAAATGATATCGTTTTCTGTTGCTAAGCAGACGTAAGCTGCCGACCTGACCATTTCGCATTCCCATTTTTCAAACTGCGGGAATAGAAACTAAGTAACAAAATAAATGCTGTGTGATGCCGGGTTAGAATAGCATCATCCCATTTCTATCCTGTGGGTAGCGAGGGACTCGAGGGTAATTGTATTGCAATTACGATAGGCTGATATTCTGTCACTATGGCGATACAGGAATACCTAACTGAATGTTTGTAATAACTATAGAGAGACTATCCTACTTATGTCTCATTACATGATCCTCAGTGGTCTGGTAGTCTGAATCCCTAGAGCTCTCGATCCGGAGTTCCGGGATTGAATTCCTATGGGATAAGCAAGGTATGCAGTGAAAGGTTCAATCACTCTACCACACGTTAGCAAGAAAGTAGGTATCATCAGATCAGATAAACCAACCGTAAAGGACTACATCGGTCTTCTTCTTTCTTTTCGTGTGGGATACCGAATCGTCAACGACCTGATTCTCTTCTCTTTTCGTGTGGGACACCGAGTCACCCAACGACCCGAACCACCGAACCCTGGTGTCAGAGTTTTTCAACCGCCGACTACTAGTAGTAGGCCTCTGACATGGTTGTGTAACGATTGCCGTCTAATTAATCATAGACAGCAACCAGGACCGACGGCTTAACGTGCCCTCCGAAGCACGGAACCATCTGTCTTTTCGGACAATCAAGTAGTTCAGCCTGCAATATCCTAACCAGACCGAGAATAAATTCACAAAGTGATAAATATCAACTTTATGAGTGTCCCGCCGAGATTCGAATCCGGAACCTTTGCGTCGCAGGCAGTCGCACTACCACTTCGCCACATCGGCCGTCCATCGGTGAAATATTGTTACTCTGACAGAGAAAAGCTAAAGATGGCCGCCGTACTGCATCCTGGAAACGAACTATTTACTAAGAAGAGGATGTTCTTAGTTTTACTCGGAAAGCCATCAAAAGGCGTAGTGAAACCCATTATGGATTGAATGTTTCCTATTTTGTAGGGAAAAGTTGCTGGCCATCGACAGAGCTACAAATGTAGTCTAGCTTAAATCAACATTGCGGTTCTTCTTTTCGCGTGGTACATCGAGTCGACAAACAACCCGCGAACCCTGGTGTCAGAGTTTTTGAACCTATTACTAGTAGGCCTCTGGCATGGTTGTGTAACGACCGCCGTCTTTAGTAATCATAGACAACAGGGCTGACAGCTTAACGTGCTCTCCGAAGCACGCAACCATCTTTCTTTTGGACAATCAGGTGGTCTAGTCTGCAATGTCCTTACCGGACTGGGAACAAAATTACAAATTTAATAATATCAACTTTCAACAACCGGGAATGGAATCCGGATTCTTTGCGCCGCAGGCAGTTGCACTACCACTGCGCCACATCTGCCGTAAACTGCTGTTTAGCTACTATGACTCAAACAATTAGATTGCCTAGGGCAATGGTACTCAGTCGTAGTGTGCTAAATTCTGCACATAATTCTAGAAGAGATACATCTTATACCACTCATACGCAATAATTAACAGCCACAACAGTCCACTGCTGGACATGATGCCATACACATCACGATTGGCAGTTGGATTGACGAGTGCAGTGCATGATGTTGCATTCACAGGGAACGCTGCTGTCCATTCCATAGATGAATTTATTCCTTTGTCGCTTTTACGACACCCAAGGATTCGGGTGATCCTATTCTAAGCCTGCATAAAAATATAAAACCGCAAAGTTTTGCTGCTTAACTAGATTAGTTATTGATCCGTTGTCGGACATTTCGAATTTATCAGGTTAGCAGTAAGTAAGTACACTGTGCTTTCCATTCCACTTATGTTATCTGCAGATAAAACACAATTCAGATATCGGCTGCTCGTAGGTTTGGTGCCTGTGACGTCATCGTTTTGCAACAAAAAAAGTGAGGTTAAGCCTAGAAAAAAGAATAACATACATAAATACATAAATCACGCCTACATCCCTTACGGGGTAGACAGAGCGTTAACGGCCGCAAAAGGACACTAACACCACGTCCGACAAAAGTTTGAGGGTCAATCAGATAACCGTGAATCACTATAGTGACAAGTTGTCAGCCCATCGCCTAAAATTGCAATACACATTTAACCCTCGAGTCTCTTAGTCGCCTCTTACGACACCCATGGGTAATAAATGGGGTGATGCTATTCTAAGCCGGCATCACACGGATAGTAACGCATAACGAAGTAAGTTAACCCTATAAATTATAATACATACATAAATCACCCTAAACGGCCGTAAAAACGTACGTTTACGCCACGTCTGACAAACATTTGAGGGTCATTCAGAAAATTGCGTATTACCATAGTGACAGGTTGTCAGCTCATCAACTAAAATTGCAATACACATGTAACCCTAAATTCCTTTTGTCGCCTCTTATGACACCCACGGGAAAGAAATTTGGTGATGCTATTCCAAGCCTGCATCACACGGCAACTATTCTAAGCCGA
The DNA here is from genome assembly GCA_027580185.1 of Tuta absoluta. Lineage (NCBI taxonomy): Eukaryota > Metazoa > Arthropoda > Insecta > Lepidoptera > Gelechiidae > Tuta > Tuta absoluta. The sequence goes on from JAQAHW010000003.1 coordinate 4,196,801, forward strand.
CATCACACGGCAAATATAACAATTACTGTTAATAATACCCTTACTCAGTTATACAAGAATTGAACAAAATATCTAACATATAGCAATCTATCTTGATGATACAAGCAATCTATTGAACGCGAACAGCCACAGAGTATAACTTGGAATAACGGTCATATTGTATAGAAGAGTTGCATCAAAACAGCGTATACTCCGTTTATTTAAGAATGACTAATCATGTAAACAAACTCAAAATTCTTAAATAAACGCAGTATAGGTACTAGTACAATACAGGTACCTACTTTACGGTGAGTTCTACTCGCGAAACTAAACAACATTCCGTTCAAAAAATGTGTCACTTTGTATGGGTGTCCTATTTTTCTTTCATATTTCGACCTATGTTTCTTAGGAAAAGTTGTTCAGTTTTTCGAGTAGAATACACCCTAAAAATATTTGCACTGGATTTTATATACATATAAGTCAGCCCTTATCCGTACTAATATTACCTCTATAAATCTGAAAGTTTCTGTGTGTATGTATGTTTGTTACGTCTTCACGCTCAAACGGCTTGACCGATTTGGATGAAATTTGGAATACAGGTAGAGTATAACTTGAAATAATACATAAGCCTTGCCATTACCACGGGAAAATGAGTGGCAACGGGTGAAACCGCTGGGCAGAAATCTAGTAATAGTATAAGACAGCCCGTCTTGTGATATCGATCAAGCCGTCGACAAGGATGGAAACGTATCGATTTTATTACATCTGTAATTGCCAGACCAGATTAATAGTCACGCCGTGACGGCTGGCCAACGCAAATAAGTAACCGTCAAAGGCAGGTCTCACACATACCGCTTGGAGTCCCGGTTTTATGATGAAGAAACTGAGGCCCGCCAAGCGGTTTCGCCGATTCCCGCGGAGAAAAGACTTTTATCCGGTATGAATTTAACAAAAAACCTTCATCTTGAATCACTTAATCTACTTAGAAAACCGCATCAAAATCCATTGCGTACTTTAAAAATCTCAGCATAGAAAGGGACACGGGATACAACTTAATTTTATACTATTTAGTGAAGGAGCTTAGGAAATCTTATAGAAAATTGAATAACATACGCTGTATCTGATTACGGCTGTCACGGGTTGTCACTTTGGATGCCAAAACCTCAATAACATGCGGTATTCGTATTAAGTGAAGGAGCTTAGAAAATCCCATTGAAAACCGAATAACATGCGCTGTATCTAATTGCGGCCGTCATTTTGACTGCCACAAACCGCAATATCCCGCGGTGCGTGTGATTACCGTCAAAGGTTTCTCGCTCGGGCACTGATTTAGAAGCGATCGAGGCGAACCGCTTTAATAAACTGTACTTGTTAACAGGTCCTATAAAATAAGCCTCGGTCGTGAAAAAATGCAAACCTTAAATAAAACCACTGCTGGAGATGGAACTATGTGTTATAAACCAAATCTTGTTCGAAGTTCCATGAGAGCTTGCAATAAAACCTAGAAATATAACCATACAAGGAGACACAAAAAGGTTTATCAAGCCGAAATAAGGTCATGAAACTGAGCAACCTTCCCCATGGAACATAGGTCGAAATATGAAAATATATCTAAAATATATATCCCTATAATATGCGACAAATATTGTTCAAACTAATTTTTACAACACAAAATGTGCAGCAAATATTACGAGTGTCGTCTGAGAGCAGGACAGAAACATGAAATTCGCCTAAGTGTGATAATGATAGATAGATTGTCGGGCATAATCCTCGTCATGACGCGAAATATTTGCTGCAAATCTCTTCAAAGTAAGAGTGAACAGCCTTCTTCTGGGTGAGCTCGCTCCATCTTAGACTCTGTCTCTGTCCTATGACCTAGACTAGAGTCAAGAGCAAACCCATCATTAACTAAAAAATAAAAAATTGCCGATCAGCTGCTTCGAGTTACTATGGAAACTAAAAATAGTAAATTCACTAACTGATCGGCAATTATGTATGGGAGGTCCAAATCTATTTAAAAAATACTTCTAGACATGTTCCATGGGGAAAGTTGTTCAGTTAAATGAGTACCTTGACCTCCTTTCTTTCTGTACCCTTTTTGTTACTCCCTGTATATTTAAAGGTGCTATTCCGAACCGAGCGGCCGACAGCATATGCATACGAACCAGTAGTGCCGCGGCGGCCAATTTGTATGGGATACTATCCGAACCGAGCGGCCGACGTCGGCCGCCGCGACATGTGCAGTCGGCCGTCGGCCGCTCGGTTCGGAATAGCACCTTAAGAGTACCCAACATAATGGCTAGAGCTTAGTTTTCATTGCGCGTATGAACTATGTTATAGTGCACATAAAAACCGATTGAAATAAGCTTTGCGGAGCCTTCATAGAAATGATTCCGTCGCTTGTTTCCACGCAGGCAGGGTACACAGTCGTAAAAACTAATGCTCAAAAACGTCGCACGCCCTTTTGACCCCGACTCGACGCCTGCCAACTAACTTGTATACATTTTAATAAAAGCTTACGCAATTTAAATACGCCCATAAACTGCACATATTTCAAGGGGTGAACCAGTCAATAAAACTGAACAACTTTCCCCAAGAAACAAAGGTCAAAATATGAAAAAGACATTGGACCTCCCATACAAAATGTTCCAGCCGCTCAGGTCTATAAGTATGGGAGGCCAATTTTTTTTTTCATATTTCGAGATATGTTCCTTGGGGAACTTGTTCAGTTTCATGGGCTGTTTCACCCCTTATTAATATTTTTACATTCAGTATAAAAAGCTTTATTGATGAAAATTTCTATTATATAGTATTCGATACATGTCAAGATACATTTTTTGAAAACTTGCAAAATTTTCGAGTGCGGGCAGGATTTGAACCTGCGACTTTCGCATTACTAGTGGCGACGCCTCTTCCATCTGGGCTACCGCAGCTCATTTCCTGCCCGCCAATTTTGCAAGTGTATTTTAATGCCAGTAACGCTTGGCATGGCTCCATCTACCGGGTTAGTTTTGCAACTAATAACCGGCGACTAATTCTATCTTTACAGATTGAATGTAGTCTAAGCGATGAAAACCAGCGATAAATTGAGTACCAAATTTTAAAACACTTCCCGTGTTAGGTATACAATTTTTGAAAACTTGCAAAATTTTCGAGTGCGGGCAGGATTTGAACCTGCGACTTTCGCATTACTAGTGGCGACGCCTCTTCCATCTGGGCTACCGCAGCTCATTTCCTGCCCGCCAAGCCATGCCAAGCGTTACTGGCATTAAAATACACTTGCAAAATTGGCGGGCAGGAAATGAGCTGCGGTAGCCCAGATGGAAGAGGCGTCGCCACTAGTAATGCGAAAGTCGCAGGTTCAAATCCTGCCCGCACTCGAAAATTTTGCAAGTTTTCAAAAATTGTATACCTAACACGGAAGTGTTTTAAAATTTGGTACTCAATTTATCGCTGGTTTTCATCGCTTAGACTACATTCAATCTGTAAAGATAGAATTAGTCGCCGGTTATTAGTTGCAAAACTAACCCGGTAGATGGAGCCATGCCAAGCGTTACTGGCATTAAAATACACTTGCAAAATTGGCGGGCAGGAAATGAGCTGCGGTAGCCCAGATGGAAGAGGCGTCGCCACTAGTAATGCGAAAGTCGCAGGTTCAAATCCTGCCCGCACTCGAAAATTTTGCAAGTTTTCAAAAATTGTATACCTAACACGGGAAGTGTTTTAAAATTTGGTACTCAATTTATCGCTGGTTTTCATCGCTTAGACTACATTCAATCTGTAAAGATAGAATTAGTCGCCGGTTATTAGTTGCAAAACTAACCCGGTAGATGGAGCCATGCCAAGCGTTACTGGCATTAAAATACACTTGCAAAATTGGCGGGCAGGAAATGAGCTGCGGTAGCCCAGATGGAAGAGGCGTCGCCACTAGTAATGCGAAAGTCGCAGGTTCAAATCCTGCCCGCACTCGAAAATTTTGCAAGTTTTCAAAAATTGTATACCTAACACGGGAAGTGTTTTAAAATTTGGTACTCAATTTATCGCTGGTTTTCATCGCTTAGACTACATTCAATCTGTAAAGATAGAATTAGTCGCCGGTTATTAGTTGCAAAACTAACCCGGTAGATGGAGCCATGCCAAGCGTTACTGGCATTAAAATACACTTGCAAAATTGGCGGGCAGGAAATGAGCTGCGGTAGCCCAGATGGAAGAGGCGTCGCCACTAGTAATGCGAAAGTCGCAGGTTCAAATCCTGCCCGCACTCGAAAGTTTTGCAAGTTTTCAAAAATTGTATACCTAACACGGGAAGTGTTTTAAAATTTGGTACTCAAGATACATTTATTGACGAATTAGGTTGAGCCCTCCCAGTAAGTATTAAAACTTGTGTTGGGAAGAACTACATTATAACTCTATTGTCATTGTGATTTTCTATACTTCAAACTGTTAGCGGAATACGAAACGGCCAAAATCATCCAACTGACACTCTACTGAACCACAACTGTGACGCTTATCAAATAGAGAACTGCCCCAGACTTACAGGGCTCGGATTCTCTTTTGTTTTTACCCTTATAATTCCCGCGACACTCCACTGTCATTATAATGGTAGTGCGGTTTCTATATTTCAAACTGTAAACAGAATACGATACACCTAAAATGCCACCGATACGCTTTCTACATACAACTGAAGCGATTTTCATTTAGCAGACTTCGGGCTCAGGATTACCTAAGCATGGAGATGCGGATGTCATAGAATTGCAGATTGAACACTATTCGAAATACTCTTTAGCCCCCTTTTACAAGTAGGTGTGCATGTAATCATCTTGTTTGCATGGAGTAACAGCTTATCTTCTGATAGTGAGATAAGCTACATAATCTGACATCCAATGTCATTTGCCAGCTCTTTAATTGACAAGCTGTCAGATCAGCAACTAACCATCCATAACCACACTAACGCACGCGATATGAAGACTCAAATTATGCATATTGCTCAATAGTTATTTGTATAACAAGAAAGCAAAGTTTATTTTTGCTTAGAGTGATAATTTCGAATCCCGAAGCAGCGATGTATACTAAAGTTTTATCACGAGCGTAGCTCCTGAGCTAAAACGAAATAAATAATTGTCTTAAATAATTTTCAGAACGCACCGCCGTAAAAATTTGAAGTTCGAAATTCAAATCACTTTGCCTTATTCTATGAGCAAAATTGACTTTTGCTCACTGTTTGCAAAATAGTTCTTTTCAAGCTGGAGAGGTGAAAATTCATTTATAGCAAAGTGAGCAGAAAACTGCCTCCGAAAGTCCAGTTTTATTATCAAGTTGTCGGATCTTCCTGTCAGAACGGTCTTTGTTCGACCGTATATGGTCATTTATTATACTTCTTGTACCATAGAAGCGTCCTGTCTATTCAGTGCGGATGCCATACATTAAATCGCCGCCTGTGCCCTATGTTATTAAACTACAGGCTACAAGTCTACAGGTGAAATTCTTAGTACATTGCGTAGCCGGCTAATATTCCTGGTATCATTGTGGCTTGTGTGGCTAACCGACTGCGCAATGAACATCAAATTTCACTTGTAAAATTGTAGCCTGTAGTTTGATACTATCGGGCACTGGATATCCTCTGCGACCAGTCTGACCAGGATAAGTTAACCTGTCAATTCTGGAAGATAAATTAATTCATTATTAATATTAAATTCATATTTAAGGGACATGTACTGTACGCTTGCTGTTAGATTAATGGTCTTTGATTACTTATTCAAGACGTTTTAAACTTCTACGCGCCTTTTTGCAAGATTTTATCAGTATAGTTGCAGAAAATAAATGTTTTGGAAGAATCCGAAAATAGAATATTTCTTTATAATGCTTTTTCTTGTCACTATTTTAAATTAGGAATGAAAAAGAGATAATATATTTCATTTATAGCTAAGAATAAGCTAAATTTGTTTGTCCGAATTGAGAACAATATTGTTACGAGTATTTGTACAATAAGCAGTGTTTTAGTGCGCTTTTTAATCAAGATTGGCTTATTTAAACGACTTTTTCATCTCTCAGTCACTCTGCTGGCTCTTACGGGTTCTCTGCAACATTTCTTCGTTCTGATGCTGGGTGGGAGTACCTATATTGATTGCATATTGATCGTCGTGTGGCGATGAATGGGCGTTTTCTGCAGGCTTCCGTCTCAAAGGTGATAGCCATACAAAGGCGCCGTGCGTGTCAAAACTGACTTGAGACCGATCTTGAGTCAGCGTTGAGCCCGCTATTATATGACTCATTAAGTTGCTATACAGTTTATTTTAATACTATATTTAATTCTGAGAAAATGTTTCAATGAGACGTGGATTGCCGTTCTTTAATAGTTGGTGTAATCTGTTTCGAAACATGTCTGCTAAGGTGTCTTATTTCAATACCTTCTGTTTGTCTTCCAAGAATGCCTTTAGCAATCTGTGCATCAGTGCAACTAAATCTCGAGTCAGCGTAACCCGAGAGCGATGAACTCTGTAATTAGCAGGTTACGTTTATGTTCAGAATATGCCGTGTGCGATGCTGGCTTGGGATAGCATAACCCCATTTTTGTGTGAGTGTCGTGTCGAGTTTACTTACCTATTGCAAGTTTATGCTATCTATAATGCGCTAAAGACCAGTCATCCTGACAAAAATTGTACTTTTTCAAGCCGTTGTAACTCTGCCAATCATGCAAGGTGGACGTGATTGTGTGTATGTTCAGAATATTCTTCTTTTTATGTGTATTCTATGGTATCACAATAGTAAATGAATTTTGCTCGTAGCCGCTTGTTCGGCGCCAATTTACAACAGCATCGGTCACATTTAACAGACAAGTGAAAGTTAATTATATGATAACCATAATGATCCATTGATCATATTCTCGGTAAATTTTAAATTTCGAACCTTAGTTTTGCTGACGGATCACCGGTCACGCTAGGTTGTAGAATTGTGTAAAAATGCGTGAGAACAAACGGCGGCGTGTCGACGTAATATTTTCTATTAAATTTGGACTGACATGCAATGTATGTTGAACCAGTGTAGTCCAGTTTGATGCTCGCTAAGCCGCGCCGAAGAGTCTGGATAAAAACCAAGCCTGTAACAGGGGCGACTTGTCCTCCCGCCTCCCGAACAATAGTCGCCGTGACACTTGAATGCCGATGCGTTTACCATACGACATCTCATAAGCTACTCGAAGGGTTGTTTGAGGAATGTGGAAATCTGGACCTTTTTGTCGAACATGCCCTTTTATGTTTGCTCAGAGTCGTGCGTAGCAGACCACCTTAGGTGCATTTACGTAAATCCTTGAACGAGCGAGCAAAGATTATTTTATTTGCGTAAGTAGTTCTATCAAGGTATCAAACGTTGCACTGTTCGTAACTTACAAAGAACTGTGGAAACAAAGAATCATTGTTTCACTCCGAAGGTCATAGATGGAGATAAGTTTGAAAGGCGTGCGGTCCCGGTGATTCTGTGAAAGGACCGAGTCCTGGCGCAGTAAAAGAAATATGGAACGCAATAAAGCGCAGTTGAATCGCCGGCTTCCCGGGGCAATGCGCAGGAGTGCGCAGAAGGTTAAATTTTAGCACTAGCTCCCTTTGTGGGCAGTTCAGGTCGGCGACCTGTAATTACAGTGAGCGCAGCTGTAGTGCACCAGTATAATCCTGCACAACCAGCATTTATTGGAGCTTAGGCAAACTATTTCATACCGAACGATTTTCGTTTCGCTCCAGGCACAAATCCTTGGTTCGATTCGACCACGCTCGCTGCCGTTTTATGGGTTAATGGTAGCTGTAATTGGTCTGAACTTAATAGTCATTATGCTGAAATTAGCTGTAATGGAATCGTGTTTTTCGCATTACTGGCCGCACTGACTGGAATTGCTTTGTATCGTTGGTCATTGTTTGAAAGTGGAACGTTTAAATGTAACGGATATGGAGCAGCCGTGCACCGGATAGCCGATCGAAGCCAATCTCGGTGTCAAATGACTGACTGATTCATTCCCGCACGAAACCTTTTGTTGCCATGTTGTTTTTTCCTGAGCACCAGTTTGATTTAAGCGAATCGATTTTATGAGTCACGAGTAATTCAGAGAATTCTAGAAGTTTAACTTTGGAACTTTTTGTGTGAGAGTAATTTTAGAAGATATTTCATTTGGATTCGAAATTTGTATCTTCACATATTTTCCTGCTCTCACTCAAACCTAACAAGATCATCAGTACAGAACAAAATGATGATTTCCAAAAGTGCGATTAGATTAATCGCTAACTATATATCATAGAGGTTAAAACAGTACTCAATCTTGGATCCAAACAAGAGTGGCATAACTGGCATGGCAATTATTGGTAATGGGTAATGGGCGAAGTAACGGTAGACATGTAATGGCTAATGCATAATGTTGGTGATAAATAAACCGTTCCATTTGTCTACTTACTGACGATTATCTTAAAGTAAATTTACTTTAAAAGGTATTCAGTGGTATTATTGTGTGTCGGTAATAGTAGGTTTGTAATGACTAGTACATCCTTTACTAACAAAGAATTGTTCACTCACAAAACGGATGTGTGCGTCCAGTGGGATGATTTAGTGATATTGCGTTGTACCTACTGACAATAAAAATTGCAGAGATACTTAAATATGAAACCTACCTGTTAGACAGTTCGGTAGCGAATAAATCGATTTATATAAATATGCAAGCTTTATAAGAAAAATCTTTAATCCCATATACAATAGGTGACAGATATACAGAGGTATTCGATCCAATTTCTGGAAACTTTTTGATTAATCGATTTCCATTATTTGTATATTATTGAGCTTCCACGATATATCTCTCTTATTTTCTACTAGTCCATTGGACATGCAAAGGGCTTTAAATATACATCCACGTCATCAGTTAGTACTCTTCTTTATTCTTAACCTAAAACCTAACCTACTTATGGGGACGCGATATTGACGCTCGCGTTCCAACGCTCACAGAACTTTACACGGGAATATTAAGACAATCGAACAATTCTCCTTTAGATTGATGATTTTGTATCCCACTAGACGCTGGCAGGAATGCCCCTTAAAATGGGTTGACTGTTGCCATTACAAGAAAAAAGAAATAATAGCTAGTGCCGGCATGATCTGGCATTATAAGTACTAGACTAGAGACACTCGTACATAATTAAGGTCGCTGTATCAATGCACACTCGATCAATATTCATAGCGAGCTCTAGAACATTCACAATTGATTTCTATGCAACTATTGCAACCAGATTTACGTGACCTCTACCTTTTGCTCATCTTCTTTCGTTGTTTTCGATTCGACGTTGTGCGAAGAAACCGCAGATGAAATCTAATTATATGACAGAGGTCTTTTTACGTTTTCCAGTAGCCACGATACGTAGTCAAACGTTCAGATCGGCGGATTTTCTCTGGCGTCAACAAGCTCATCATCATCATTGGCCTCACACGTCTGTGACAGACGATTTAATCAGTGTCTGAGGCAAGACTTTTCATGGCTGTATAAGCCGATACGGGCGCGGCAACAAACTAAAGGCACAGAATAAATAATAGTACTAACTAAGGGCGCAATGGTCAAATGCATTAGACGTTGATTGGAAAAGAAAAGCAATGATATAATCTTCATTAAGTAGGTGTTGCAATTAAGTTTTTGGGCCACGATAACAAGACATACATACATCACGCCTATATCCCTTGCAGGGTAGGCAGAGCGTAAACGACCGAAAAAATCGGGATTTACGCCACGTCTGACTAAGCATTTGAAGGTCAGAAAATTGTGTATTACCTTAGACACATGACCACGAGACGAGTGTCACTTATTTGAGTCCCATAAAAATTATAAATATGTTTTAAATAAATATGACTGTCACAAATGTTCTCCTACAATAAGTACTACGACTTTAATTATTTATGTCATAATATTTGATTCATAGATCTAGTACAGTTGGATGAAAATGTGTGCCTTTAGTAAACATTAAATAGATATAGAATGGAGCTAGGTAAAAGAAATATACCAGTTAGTTTATTACCAATTCGTAAATGCAAAATAAACCATAGTATATTTATTTTATTAATTCTCAAAACAAACCGCGTGATACCAGCTTAGCATATCATTACCCCATTTCATTCCCGCGGGTGTCGCAAGACGCGACTAAAGGATTCAAGGGTTTGGTGTGTATTACAATTTTAGGTGACAGGCTAACAACCTGTTACTACACGTTATTTCTGAAACGGCGCTTTACGTTATTACTGTTTTTTTTTTAATGATTAACTTATTTACAAATAGGTACAATGGTACAAAATAATTATGAGGCTTCTGTTACCTGATAAACTTACAAATTTACATGTGTGTGATGCAGAAATATGAATAAAGCATTAAAACTATCTATTTATCTTCGTTACCATACAAAGCCGTGGATAAATGTGTCAGGTCGCATACCAGTCATCTCATATCACACCGCGACCTTGCCGCGATAACATCTGCATTTGCGACTGCGCTCAAACATGTACACCTACGTCGATGACATGAGGCGCGTTATGAGAAAACTATGCAGATTCATTTAGACCCTGCTATCTGCTCTTTTCTGTCCTTATGTGTAATCTTTGTGAATGACGTCCACTGCTGGACGTAGGCGAGTAGCTACGGTTAGTCAAGTGTCTATAAACCGCGATTTTGGGCCGATTGCATTTAAAACGGGAAACCTAACAAAGTCATCGGTTCACCTGGTAGAATATATTAATAGTAACAACAGTCCACTGCTGGACATGGGACTCTATCGAGGGCAGGCGGCCACGGTTGGCAGGCGGATTGGCGAGCGCAGTGAAAGATGTATTCGTGTGTATCGTATTTACAGGAAAAGATGCCGCCCATTCCCTGGATGATTGTTCCTTAGTCGGCACCTTATAGCGATCTGAGCGAAGAATACGTACATAATATCACGCCTACCTATATCCCTAGTCACAGCTTCAACGGCCGTAAAAATTTTACATTTACGCCACGTCTGACAAAAATTAGAGGGTCATTTAGAAAATTGTGTATCAACCTTCATAGTGACAGGCTGTCAACCCATCGCCTAAAAATGCAATACACTTGTAAGTGCTTAGTCGCCTTTTACGACACCCACGGAAAAGAAATAGGGTGATGCTATTCTGAACCGGCACGGCATGACACATTTTAGAATAAGTATTTTTTATACCACGTAATACGTTGCTCTTATTTATCGTGAAATATAAACGACATTAATTCCGTCATTAAGTTATTTATTAAATTGGATCCGGTATGAGTTACTCGGACATTGTAAAACAGTAATTGATTAAGATTAGAATATCAATCATGCCAGCATAATTTACCCTTTGCCCTTGATTAAAATAAAGTTATTTCTGTGCAAATTCTAATAAGTATATTATAGTCGTTAGACTTAAGATATAACGACTAGCCTACAATCTAAATACCTATTTATTTGCCTATACATATGGCGGTTCTCCCACTTGTCGTCCGTCACTGCTTATTTTTACGCACCGTAACGCATGCGGCTGTCAAACGACATAACAGACGCATCAGTTATGCGCCATAGCCGTATTTGTATGGGGATAAGATCGAAATTATCAATTTCCTTTTGTCTGACAGATGCATGCGTTACGGTGCGTTTACAATACGCAGTAACGGACGGCAAGTGAGAAAACCGCCTATATTATATACAAGAAAAATAAGTAACAAAAACGAAAATTCGTCCAATAGTTATACAACTCATCCGGGTGAGTTGACAACAGACTTGTTTGTATCATTTCTAAACCCTTATCTCCGTAGTAACCGCAAATAGCAAAACAGGGTATGTGAAGCTCTTTGCCGTCGAAGCAATATGGAATGTTATCATCGGTCGACCCACCTTCTTCTGCACACTGCGGGTAGATAGATAAGACTGGACGGAAGCGGACGGACGAGCAATCTAAAACTAGATTACTGGTGATCCACATTAGGACCGGCGTGCATCTAGCGCTATTTGCAGTGAGCCGTTTCAGGGGAAAAACTAATGATACCGTATCTTAAGGAAAAAAAAAATACAGCCGATAATGATCTGCTATGGCTGAATTAGTTTTGAAATCACCTTCACCTACATGTATCACGCCTGTATCCCTTGTGGGGTAGTCAGAGCGTAAACGGGCGTAAAAAACACATTCAGCACAGGACATTAAAGCCACGTGACAGGTTTTCTGCCTGAAATTGCATACACATGTAACCCTCGAGTCCCTTAGTCGCCACTTACGACACCCACGGTAAAGAAATGGGGTGATGCTATCATAAGTCGACATTCTACAATCTTAGATTATGTCAGAGGCTAGTTACCTAGTATGAGGTTTAAAAACTCTGACCCGGTTTGATCGGGTCGGAAAAAACCGAAATCATCCCGCAAAACTGCCGAAACCTTTAACTAACAATAGTTTTATAAATAGAAAAAGAAATACAACCAAATTCAACATTCAAAGACCGTACTTACAATACACATAGCAACTATAAACGAAAGATCTATTGATGTCGATAGCCGCAGTCTGCGCGGACGCATCATAAATACATACTCTATTCTATTGTGTGCTCGTAAAAGCTATTTTTAGAGTTCGATGACTCCTGCCGTCTATTAAATTGATAAAAATGTAACTTTAAGTGGCAGGACGTGGTAATAGTTTGAATGGACGAAATTATAAAGACGGTTTGTTATCGTGGTATAAATAAACGTGATTGACATAATCACAGTTGATAAGGAATTGGTTTGGAAATGTTTAAGTTAGATAAACCATAGACAAAATAAGGTGTGAATGGATTCATAGAGATAATGTGTCCGGCAGACTTTAAAATTTCCGATCGTTTGAATAAATATGAAATCACGGAATTTCTCTCACTTTTTGTCCGTTACAGATGCGTCTGTCAAGTCGTATCGTAGCCGTACTTGTATGGAAATAAGTTTAGAATAGGCAATTTCCATTCGTCTGACAGATGCATGCGTTACGGTGCGTTAAAAATGCGCAGCGACGGACGAAATGGGAGACTGGACTAATATTATGCAGGCAACAACTTTTAAATAAAACAATGAAAATGAAATAACTTTATTTAATGTAGGATAGTATTATCATATCACTTATTGACGTTATGATCCCATCCATCCCTTTCATCCCTTTACCTAGAACAACCCAATTATAAATACAAATTCAAAAATGGACTTCTATACAAACACCTTAACTCCAGAACCAGCGAAACTAGTCTGGTTTTGAGGTCACCCAGTGTCTGTGGTCAGTGCAGACTGTCATCTAACATAATCTGTGGGGGCACCGGGCCACCGGGTGTGGGCGTCAGACGGGCCACTGCACCGTGAGCCAGCGCCTCTCAACCTTCACGCAGGCTCCCGGCGCGCGACGAAAAGTTTCCCACAGACGCAGCGCTAAGTGCTACTGTCGCTTTAGGTGTAGATTTCAATGCCCCGAGATTAAAATTGCAGAGCCCAAAAAAAAATCTACTTTTGCATTTAATTGCCCGGATTAACTACACACACAGACACACACCCATACACATTCACATAACGCGTCTTTATCAGAGCGTTAACTGCCGTAAAAATACAGTCGCTAAATATATTTTCTCTTTATACAAATCCCATTGCCCAAGTTTTTAGTATTATCCTTAAGCAAAAATGAACCTGCAAACTCAATGCAATTTTTGCTATGGTAATTAATACTAAAAGTGGCCACTTTAGGCACTTTTTCCAAAACCCTTCGCCTTAAGTTTGGGAACCGGTGTGGCATGGCAGAGCTCCAAGTGGGCACACAAACTTGGTGTGAGAGGGAAAGTGATCTTGGACTATGTAAGCCAAACTGTGTTAGGGATATACCTACATACTTGTTTTATAGGGCGAATAGAATGGGAGTATGTTTTGCTCAATATACGTCAACTGTTGTTTTAACAATCATATCCGTCAATTTCACGTCGAGTCGACAATTGACCCTGGTGTCGAAAATGTTAACCACTGTTGCGTCGGTAAACAACTACTTACTTATAATAAGTATCAGGTGCCGTGTAATATCGGCTTAAAATAGCATCACTCCATTGCTTTCCCGTGGGTATCGTAAGATGCGATAAATGGACTGGCGCTATGTGAATTGCACTTTAAGGCGATAGGCTGACAACCTGTCGCTATTGTGATACACAATATTCTGAATGACACTCAAAATGTTAACAGACGTGGCGTAAATGTTTGTTTTTACGGCCGTTTACGCTCTGCCTAAACCGCAAGGGATATAGGCTTGATATATGAATGTATCAATCACTTACCAGTAAGTGATGTTTAAACTGCTTTAGATACAAATGTACCTACTATGGTTTAGAATGCACTTATATTATTTTCGTAAATGAAAAAAGTAAATTGGAAAAATGTTAGCGCACGCCTGGGCTTGAACCCGAGACCATGGGGTACCGTCCCACTGCTCTGCCAACTAAGCTATTGAAGCCTCGACTGACACTTCCAAATTTTCAATCTCTTGGTACTCGTTTGTTTTAGATACACACTAGATTTCCCGTGGTAAAAGTGGTTTTCCCGCGGTGAAAAATTGGCTTATGTGTTATTCTGGGTTATACTCTACCTGTGTTCCAAATTTCATCCAAATCGGTCAAGCCGTTTGAGCGTAAAGAGGTAACAAACATACATACATACATACACACACAAACTCTCAGATTTATAATATAAGTACGGATGGCATAGTTTACATTCACCTACCTCAAAGTTCGTCGCACGCAACTGTCGCCCCTGCGCCCCGGTGATAAGGTCGGCGTGTGACAGCTGCGCATGCGACGAAAACGAAACCGTTCTCATATGAAGTCTGATATGAACAATATGATGCGGTCAGATCGATTTCAAGGCGTCGCGGTTAAGTGACGCCGAGTTTTTGGGGTGGAATGAAAAGTTCAATATATATTTACTATCCTACTCATATATATTTAGATATTAATATTCAATGCCGTGTGATGCCGGCTTAGAATAGCATCACCCCATTTCTTACCCATGGGTGTCGTAAGAGGCGACTAAGGGACTCGAGGGTTGGATGTGTATTGCAATTTTAGGCAATAGGCTGACAACCTGTCACTATAGTGATACACAGTTACCTATCTGATTGACCCTCAAACTTATGTCAGACGTGGTGTTAATATCCGTTTTAAGGCCGTTAACGCTCTGCCTACCCCGTAAGGGATATAGGCGTGATTTATGTATGTATGTATGTTAATATTCAAAGCATTTATTTCTAAAAGAAAGAATATTCTCTTTTCGAAAGTAACATTAAAAAAATATTTTACAGTAGGTCATGTAAAGAAATTGCTTGTCATAGTTTGAACCTATGTTAAATTCATGTTTAAATATGATCTAACTAATCTACCTCTGTATAACTATAGATTGTATGTGTACCTATTTTTTGTAGGTGTGCAAGACGAGACGAATGTTATGCAAAGTAAATTTTTTGCTTGCATATTTATAACATATTGCGTCGTCATTATAGAGAGTAAAACATAAATGCAACCTTTTTCCTGAACGTTATTTTCAAAGTTTCAAATTTTCACTTACCATGTTAGCTATAGAAAAAGATCATATTCTGACGCCAAATATACTTTTTGTCGCTTTGTGCTAGACTTGTGGTGGGTAAATGGCGTGGCCTGATATATCGTTTTAATCATTTGTATTCTGATCTGATTGATATCAACCAGTAGTGTCCGTGGCCGCTTTCCAGGCACCTCATTATTTTTTGCCGGCATATAATTATAATTTCTCGTCCATAAACGTTTAAAGAATAACGAAATGACTTCATCTTTGAAGCCCGTGAGCAATTTACGAGAATACGCTCAATATGCTCATGTTTATTAAAGACATGTCACAGAATGAGGTTACTTCGCCGTCGCCTCAGAGCAATGGCAGGTTCAGAAGGAACCTTATAAGCAAGCAGGATGAGTGAAAAACTTGTCGCAATCATATTTGGCACGCGGTAAAGTACAACTACAGGCACAGACACACCTTAACTACTTGACTCCTAGTTAACCCATTATTTTTATGTTTCTTCATAGGTTTCTAAAATGAATGGTGCAGATGCTAGAGTAAGCCATACATCAAGTATTATTTAGCTTTACAAATATGTATGCAAAATATTGCATGCTATCTGTATTCAGTTGCATTAAGCTCGCACCAAAACGCTTTATCTATATGAATGTCATCTGTAATTTGAAATTCGTTGTACAGCATGCAGCATGTGAAACTAGTTGAAAAAGGCGGCGCAAAACTACACCAGATTGTGACGAGTTTTTCATAGCTTAATTCTGCTAATTCATAAGGTTATCTTGATACAGTTCCTTCCTCTTAGGGCCGTCGCCCGATTTGGGGCTGATTCGATTCTGTGACAAAATCAACAAAGTCTTTTGTTTATTGTGTCAACATCTGAAATTAATGTGACGCAGATTTCAGTCGTGCGTTTTAATTATTTGAGTGATAAGGGGCTTGAAGGGCGTTTCGAGAAAAAATATAAAGACCGACACCAGAAAAGTAGGAAATGTATTTTTTGTTTCATGGGTAAGAGTGCTGGGTGGGCCTCTATTTCGCAAATGATTTAAACAGGTTGTGGTTTCTATAGCATAACGATACATGGCATTTGCTCCATATAAAACTTGGAATATATGAAGGCTTGCGGTTAATAGTAGATTTAGATTAGACATACATTGTAATAATGATGCAATGTAATACAATTTTACTTGGTTTCAGTGGTTTACTTGCTCATTACGTCACAGGTAAGTGAACCTCTGGATAAATTGGGTTTGGCCAATGGTTCAGAAACTTCTTCTTCACTACATAGTATAAAATAAAGTCGCTCCCCGTTTGGTGTCTCCTTATATCTTTAGAATTACCCAACGGATTTTGATGCGTTTTTTTTTATTAGATAGAGTAACTTGAGAGGAAGGTTTATAAGTATAATTTATTCCGGAAAATTGTCACTTTCCCATGAGAAATCGGGTAGCCCAACTGCTAGGAAACTTTTGACACCCTTTTGACACCTTTTAGGAGTAATATTTCAAAAATGCTGAAACACGTATTTAATTATTTTACGTTATGAGTCTAATCAGAAATTTTGAAACAGATCACATTTAAGATAAAAAACTTTCATACAAACTTTTAACCCCCTTTTCACCCATTTAAGGGTTAAAATTTCAAAAATGCTGAAACACGTGTTTAATTATTTTAAGTTATTAGTCTAATCACCAAATTTTAAACAGATCACATTCATTAAAAAAAACGAACTTTCATACAAACTTTAACCCCCTTTTGACCCAATAAAAGGTTAAAATTTCAAAAATGCTGAAACACGTGTTTAATTATTTTAAGTTATTAGTCTAATCACAAATTTTGTAACAGATCACATTCATTTAAAAAAAACGAACTTTCATGGAAACTTTTAACCCTATTAAGGGTTAAAATTTCAAATATGTTGAAACACGTGTTTAATTATTTTAAGTCCTAAGTCTAATCACTAATTTTGAAACGGATCACACTTAGGACAACGATCTCTCATACAAACTTTTAACCCCCAGTTCATCCCTTGGGGGATTTTAAAAAACGGAATTTTATCTTTTTAGTTGCTTCATTACATAAAAAACTTCAAGTCCAAGTTTTATCTCTCTAGCTTCAGTAGTTTAACATTTATACTATCACAAAAACTGAGAAAAGTAATATTTTAGTTCCATAATACAAACATAGACGTCGCTGTTAGTTTTTAGCGCACTATCGTGATGTGTTTTTTCAAAAACTATAAAATTTGTATTTTTTGTTATAGCAGCAACAGAAATACAACATTTGTAAAAATTTCAACTGTCTAGGTATAACGGTTCAGGAGATACAGCTTCGTAACTGTAGGACGGACGGACAGACAGACGGACAGCCGAGCCTCATTAATAGGGTTTTCGTTATTACCCTTTGGGTACTGAACTCTAGAAAATATTTTGAGATAATAAATAAGTGTAATAATAGTAGCTGTAGGTAAGGATGAAAAATATATAATAAAAAACCTCCAATGTGAAAAAAGGGTGTAAAATTTAAAGTGCATTTATGTAAAATATAATTGTCCACCCGTGCGAAGCCGGGACGGGCCGCTAGTCTTCTTATATTTCAGAGCATTGCTCTTGTCGGTGGATTTTCCACCAGTTCTCTCTGTCTTCTACTTTCTTCTTGACTTCCCTGTACATAAATAAAAAACTTTTATATTTTTGGAACATAAAAAGCTATACTGGGCTAATATGATGACTTGCGCGTAAATTCTTTGATGTCACATTCAAACACTTCGATATTCCGCAACGGAATTGCTGAGCGCAAAGTAAAGTCGAAGATAGGACGATCTTACTCAGCAAGCGGGTGGAGACCACGTATTATCGGCAAGCGCAGCGATGGACGCCCTCGGGCCAGATGGACCGAGGAGTAAAATTTCGGCTGGTAGCGATTAGGTGCCGATAACGAGAGATCGTGCCCTATGGGGTACCCTGGAGGCCTACGTCCAGCAGCTGATTGCAATAGGCTTATGTATGTATGTTCTGACAAGCCGAAGGGCATGATCCCTTTTCAATATCTACTTACCTATAGCGACACCAACTATAGTCCTAACGTTTTGTATTCACAAACCACCGTTCATACTTCAACAAACAAAACTATTTGCATCGTATCAATAAACGCTTGAGCTCTAATTTCGCTTGTACATACAAATTGTACATAAACCGTAAATACTGACTCACATTGCCTCTGGTGCTGTTCTTTCAACACTACTCCTGGTGCCTATGTTATGAAACTACTGGCTCAAGTCTACAGGTGAAATTCTTAGTACACTGCGTAGCCGGTTCATATTCCTGGTATCATAATGGCTAACCGACTACGCATTGAACATCGAATTTCACCTGTAAAATTGTAGCCTGTTTGATAATATCGGTTACTGGGCATCGGTTATCAAGCAAAGCATTTGTTTGTTGCTGTTTCTTGCAACGCTGGTTGAAACCATACTTCTATTGCATACATACATACATATTATATCAGTTACATCAGCTTGAGGGTATCGTCAGGCCATCGAGAAGGTCTGGCCTGGCTTTTCTGCTTCTCTGATCTCATGAAAAGAAAAAACAAAAGATTGATAAAAAAATGCAAACGAAAAGAAAATTAAAACAAGCTAATATACCTACCGGATATACAAAATTACCCAGGATGATAGAGTTTTCCGTGTAGTTCCGGTTTAGTATAGTAAAACCCTTATTATACTCTAAAAGGCGTCTAAAGGATAATCATCCAGGGAATAAGCAGCAGCGTTTCTTGTGAATGAAACATCTTGCCCTGCGCTCGCCTACTCGCCTGCCAAGCATGGTGAGTATGGCCCATGTCCAACAGTGGCCTGTTTTGGCTGGTAATGTATGTATATAAAATTATAAAGTTAGCACTAACGAAGTAGGTTGCAAGTTCAACAGGCCCGACCCAGCAATGCAAGATTTCTATCTCTCCTGCCAGATTGTTCTTCAAAGAAACTCTTAAAGAATTTAAATCACTTAAACAACTTTCCTTTTAATGCGGTGCTTACTTTGCAAATCGTCGAGATCTTTTACATGCGTTATCTGATTGCGAATAAAATGGCAGTATCCATTGAATTGACACGCGCTGAACTGCTACTGCGGATTTTTAAGGGTACGTAGGAAAATAAAATAACAAACACCATACATTTTGTCAATTTATTGTGGGCAAACAATGAAGAAATTAAATAAAGACGTTTCACTCATATTAGGTTTTTAATATCTACCTAAACTAGGTATGGCGCATCTCCCACTTGTTGTTCGTCGCTGCATCCGATCTTATTCCCATACAGATACTGCTACGGTGCATCCGCAGCCGTATTTGTATGGGAATGAGATTGGAAATCACAATTTCCTTTCGTCTGACAGACGCATGCGTTCTGGTGAGAAAACGCAGTAAAAAACGCAGCTACGGGCGACAAGTGGGACTACCTATACAAGCCAACAAACCTAGATCTGAACTGCAAATGTAACCAGAAATATTTTCGTGCTGGGCATTTGATCACCTACCTTGATGCATATTGCTTCAATGGTAAAACGAAGACCCTTGTAACCTTCTTTTTCGCGTGGGTCACCGAGTCGTCCAACGACCCGACCTTGTAATCAAATGGTAGGTACCTATAGTCAAAATCACTGCAACGAAAATACCTGTGTACTTAACTGACTTATTTCAATTTAAACTTATCGCCTTTACTTATAAAGTGAATACGGTTAATGATATCCAAAGGTGAATTTTTGCGATTTTCGACGCATTAACGGTACTTAAAGCATTGAATATGCATTTAAAGTCGCAATTTCATTTAATGATTCGCGTTCCGCTGCTCTGTTTGGGTATTTTATTCTTTTGGTATAAATTTAACCATCATTTTCTTTTAAAAGTGGCCTTTATATTCTACTTGTTGTTCATCCATACGGTACAAAATACCAATCATGCATAAAAATTGAGACAGTGATATATATATCTGTCCCTTTTTTCTTCCTCTTCATGTCCATGACTGAATCCGCTTTCTTCTCTGTGGTCTGAATCATTTATTCTCGAACCAAACCTAAGTTTCTACACCTGTGTTTTCGACTGGCCCGATGACGTAGCGGATAGTGCACCTGCCTGCTACGCCGAGGGTCGTACGTTCGATCCCCACAAGACAGAAAAACTGTTAAGTCATTTTCAGATATGTGTGTTCAGTCCGGTTGTTTTCTTAGAAAAGCTGTTTATAAGTATTTATATTATTTATATTGAACTTGTTTCCAAAGTACAAGCTTTGCTTTGCTGTGTGGATTGTCCAGAATTTATTTATTTAAAGGTATAGCAAGAATAAAATGCATTCTGGAATGAAACCTATGCCACTTAATTTTGTACAGACATAAACAAATAAAACCGTCTTGACATGGAAAACTAGCGATAGTTAGGGTTCATTTAGACTGAATTGTGTGCTCTCACGCGCCCATTTGCATACGCTAATTGGCAAGGTAATGAAGCCTAATAATATATTGCCGGCGTATAATGGTAATGGTCGCCTCATGCTAGGCCACAAATGCAGCATTTTCTATTCCGACTAACTGACCTAGCGTGTAATGGAGAGCCAGATATAGTATGCTAGGACTTGTAAAATATCTAGCTAGAATATAAATGATTTGAACTTGTTATTTTTTTAGCTACGGCCGGGGATTGAACCCGGGACCTGTGGAGTACCGTCCACACGTAGGTCTTATTTTCATTTATGAAAATAATATAGCACTGTGAGTGCAAAATAAACCAAAGTATATCTAGTAGGTATATCGTATAAAATATCATGCTCATGAAAGTATGGATGCTCGTACTATTTTGCATCAATCCTGCAGCACCATTTGCAGGCCTTGCATCAATGCCAAAGTTAAATAATTATATAGTCTGATTATTGCATAACTTTTTTGAACAGATGCTCATTTAAATAAGGACATAAATTCTGGATTAATTGAATGTTAGAGTAGGGCATTGAACGAGACAAAAATGCTCATGTTTGAGTCTATTTCGTGAATTACGTTCAAAGTTCGTTTTCTTCGGTAAATAGTGTAAAAAAGATTCATATTTCAATAAAATCCTTGGTGTTTTACTTTTCAACTAATTTGAGCTACTTAGGTATCGAAGCTCAAAATATTTTTCTCATATTTCAACCTATGTTTTTTATATTCTAATAATAACGGGGAAAGTTATTCTTGCCTTGAGATTTCGCTATCAGTCGCTAGTAAAATTTTGCCTTATATATGTGTCGCGCGACGCCTTTTGAGACCATTAATCATTCTTCTAAGTGAAAAATATTTTAAAGAGACAATATTCGGTTACAAAATATTTATCAAAAAGTGCACATGGATTATTTGTCGCGCATTGCACGCAGCCGGTTCCAACTCTACGTATCTCTGCGAATACATATTGATCTTTCGAACCCGAAAACGATGCATATCGGTAACTGATCGATATGGAAACATTCCTTGGCCAGTAGCGTTTGCAAATGAGGGGTGCGGTCGCAGACACCTCCGTACAAGGGGAGAAATGCTGCGCCCGCGCCGCTGACCGGTGAACTTTCGCACCAATCGCAAGAAAGATAGCCATGACGTCATTTCTCCTCCATTGATGGATTTGCCTCTCATCAGTTATTTCATCATACTAAAGCCGAGCAGGCGACCGATGTAAACCAACAAAAATCGCACGTTTTGCTTGTTTTTAATAATTACTGCTACAGCGGCGGTTGTGATTTGTCAACCGCCAGATACTGACCGTCGTAAACGGTCGAAACCAAGATACTGTATAAAGCGGTGTTACCATTTTGTCGTCCGTCGTTGCGTATTTTTAACGCACCGTAACGCATGCGCCTGTCAGACGAAAGAAATTGCTAATTCCGATCTTTTTCGCATACAGATACGGCTACTTTGCATTTCAAAGGATTTTACGAAAATACGAAGCGATGACAAGTCGCAGAACCGCCTCAAGTGGATACCTACTTAGATCTAGCGATATCGAAAATCAGGCAAATCATTTCTTGTACCTCAATCAACTTAGCTAGAAATGGAATCGATTCTTTTTTGTATCATACAATTATGTTTTTCAAAAAAGATTCAATACCTTTTATAGCTAAGTTAATTGAATTCAGTACTTAGTAGTCAACTAGAGGCGAAACGAGATTATTGTTAGGCACATTCATTATTTTAATTTGTTTGGTCTAAAAGTATCCTTGACCGGTAGCCGCAAAAAATATAATAGTGCTATATTTATTTGGTCACAGAAGGTCGATTTTAGTTACTATCATTGTCGATTTAGTGTCGAAACTCACTTGCGTACAGTTCAGTTGCGGATTTTTAGATCGTTTCTCCGCGTTTGAAATAAAAAAGTAACATAATCTAAACATTGAAAATTGAAATTGATAGTGATTTCTTTTCAATAAATCATTTTCAATTTCACATACACAGATCACGCCTTTATCCTTTGCGTTGTAGGCAGCATTAAATATGATAGTGTTTTTGTAAAATGTTTATATATAAGAGAAAAAAAATTACGGTCGCTATTGCCAAGTCTGACAAATATTAGAGGGGCGTTTCATAAAAATAGTGTATCATTAAGGTGAAAGGTTGTCAGACTGTCGTCTAAAATTGTTACACACATGAAACCCTCGAGCATATTAGTCGCCTCTTACGACACCCGCGGGAAAGAACCGGGGTGATGCTATTATAAGCCGGCATCACACGCCTAAAATATGACATCATAGATTTTCCGCGCGAGTTGTCATATCTCATACGAGTAGGTACTATCTAAAATTACGCGATTGAACAAACTTAGGTGTTATACTATGATTGCTGCGGGTGTCAAATCTACACTCATAATAAAAAGAGAAAAGATTTGATTGTTTGAATTGAATAGGCTCCGAAACTACTGGACAGTTTTTTATTTTACCATTTGAATTCAACATTGTCCCTGATGAACATAGGTTATATTTAAATGTCTTTTTCCCGCGGGAAAACGGTTAGCAGCGGGTGAAACCGCTGGGCAGGCCGCTTGTAAATAATAGAAAGACAGGCAAACTATAATTTTATTGAATAATCGATGTTTTTAATTATTCAAAACGTGTGTTTGATTACTTACTATGGGAATAAATTAAATTGTATACATTATAACTAAATAAGTTTCTAATTGTCGTGTTGTGACTGGCATTTATTATCATTAGAAAGGAAAATAATAATAAATTTTAATAGGAAAGAAAATTATCTCTACAAAGGCCTTGTTCAATGACAGTATAAAAATAAATGTGCCATAGAGGATGTAAAAATATTAGCTGCAAATATTTTAAGGGGTGAACCAGACCATGAAACCGAACAATTTTCCCCCGCTTTGCATTTAAGGGACACGTTACGAAGCTAGCCCATGTTTTCAAAAATATTAGTAGGTGCCATACTAGTCATACATACATATGTCACGCCTATTATCCCTTGCGGGTTAGACACAGCGTAAACGGGCGCAAAAAACGGAGATTCACGCCACGTCACGTCTAACATACGACTGCGTAACAATAACACAAATGCAAGTGTGAAAGTGATAAAGACTCGAGGGTTTCATGTGAATTGCAATTTTAGGTGATGGGCTGACAACCTGTAACTATGTGGACACAAAACTTTGTGAATGAAACAAATGTTAGTTTTTTACGGCGGTTCATGCTCTGCCTACCCCTATGTTTGTATGTAAAAGTGACTCTCACTCATGACTACTGCTTTCGCACAGTTTCGCTTTGCAAAAAGTCAGTGTTTGATAATACCACATTGTATTCTCTCTGTTGCTTATCTATCATCAAAGTAATCTACTTATGTCTTTACCTATTTGTGTGAGATTACCTACTTCAGACGTGTGTTGAGTAACAAAGAACAATAGAACGTCTGAATGAGTTATCTTCACCAAGTCGCTTTAACTAGACTCTTATCGAGTATGTTTTATTTCTGTTTGTATTCAATCAGTTTTCGTCACTTTTTAACAATGTAATTTAGAAACTTGAAGACAGTCTTGCCATCTCTTTCTATTCTTATTTATCTATGTTTACCTTGACCTAAGTCATCTTTATCGTTAGTTCGTAGAAGTAAACTTAGCTGTTTTAGCGTGGTTTTAGCTTATAACATAATTACTTAGGGTGGACTTGAAATCAGCCATTCCGTGTCAAACGTCAAAGTCCATACTTTTTGTTCCATTAGTTAACCTAATACCTTAGCTACTGGCAGACCTGCCTGGAAGAATGTGTCAATTTATTATAATTACTGTATTCATTTACAATAATAATTATTATAAATGGACAGATTAATATCCGTACTAATATTATAAATCTGAGAGTTTGTGTGTATGTATGTTTGTTACCTCTTCACGCTCAAATGGCTTGACCGATTTGGATGACAATTGGAACACAGATAGAATATAACCTGGAATTACACATAGGCTAGTTTTTACCGCAGGAAAACAAACATTTCCACGGGAAAATGAGTGGCAGCGGGTGAAACCGCTGGGCGGAAATCCAGTAAGGAAATAAAATTTTGAATTTGTGTTTGAAGAGATTTTGTATTTGTAAAGATTTGCTGCAATAGCTAGGCTAGGTACTCTTTTTAATATATTTCTACGCATAAGTTTTATCTACATTGGTTTCTTTTCTAGTTTTAAATTAGACAATATTTGCGGACTAAAATGTTCGATTAAAGATTACATAAATCATGTTTTGGAATTTTGAATTTCGTATCGATGTTTTCGAGTATAATCTGTATTTGGTTAGAGTTTATTTGGAACAGTTTAATACTACATACATACATACATAA
Source organism: Tuta absoluta (assembly GCA_027580185.1). Classification (NCBI taxonomy): domain Eukaryota; kingdom Metazoa; phylum Arthropoda; class Insecta; order Lepidoptera; family Gelechiidae; genus Tuta; species Tuta absoluta. The sequence goes on from JAQAHW010000003.1 coordinate 4,222,209, forward strand.
ATCACGCCTGTATCCCTTACGGGGTAGGCAGAGCGTTAACGGCCGTAAAACGGATATTAACACCACGTCTAACAAAAGTTTGAGGGTCAGTTAGATAACTGTGTATCACCATAGTTACAGGTTGTCAGCCCATCGCCTAAAATTGCAATTCACATCTAACCCTCGAGACCCTTAGTCGCCTCTTACGACACCCATAGGTAAGAAAAGGGGTGATGCTATTCTAAGCCGGCATCACACGGCCGTCTAAGCCGGCATCACACGTTTCCACAGTTTAATACTCTTTACGGTATTTTATCCCGTGTGATGCCGGCTAAGAATAGCATCACCCCATTTCTTGCCCGTGGGTGTCGTAAGAAGCGACTAAGGGACTCGAGGGTGTGTATTGCAATTTTAGGCGATGGGCTGACAAACTGTCACTATAGTGATCACAGTTATCTGATTGACCCTCGAACTTTTGTCAGACGTGGCGTAAATTACCGTTTTTCACGGCCATTTATGCTCTGCCTACCCCGCAAGGGACTATAGGCGTGATATATGTATGTATGTATGTACGGTATTTTACGAAGGCATAGTATTGCTACCGTATTTATTGAACCACGACTCTGCGTCGTGTTTTCGTGACTCGAGAGCGCTATTATTTTTATTACTTCAGTCGAAATCACGCTATTTATTGCATTTATTTTTATATTTACTTTATGTGCACCTTTTGTCGGCCAAGGAGGATGAAAATCGATATCATTACAAAATTTGTCACCCAAATTAATTGATTAAATTATGTTTAAAGTTTACTTGTATAATTAATGAGAAATGAAGAAAATATTGATGGCTGATGGCAAAATTAGTACCAACCTACTCATGATTATCATGAAATTTTCGATTAAAGCAATTTTCGGAATTCGGTTAATTGATTTATTATGAGGCTAATGGATCGGATGATGACATTTTCTGTAACCTTCAAGATGTCAAGTTATATTAATGTGATCTTGGTTAATTTTAACAAAAGAAAACTGTAATATAAAAAATTTACAAAAGAATATTCCGATACCGGGAATCGAACCCGAGCCTCCTGGGTGAGAGCCAGGTATCCTAGCCACTAGACCATATCGGATACTGTGTGGTAAGTCGAAAAACGCGTTCGCGTTCCATACGATCTATTTTTATCCGAGTAGCGTACTCTGTTGTCAATAATAATAAATCTTGTCAGTTTAGTCACAGTTATCTCTGACCTACTAAGATAGCGTCCCGCAAACTGCTTATCTACTGTCCCCCGCCATATATAGCCATCTCCTTCTCTCGTAACCTTATCCCACAAGTACGACAGGAAAAGATGATAGTTCGCTTTTTATCTGTCTGTATAATCTTGTTATTTTGATCCTATTTTTATGTTCCAGGTAATTTCTTCTACAGCTATCTAAAGCCGAGTATTGGGTAAGAACAAGAAGTGAGAATTGTTTGCCTTTTAAAGATAAATATTGTCGCGTTTGGCAGGGGCGCCAGGTTACGTCAACTTTCTCTTCATATGAAAATTTAATGATGTTACCAAAGTCTGCAACGTGTGGGTGTTACGTCGAGACAAACTATTTGGGTAAGCGTCAGACTGGTGGCGCCTCTTAGACAGAAAAAAAAACCTTGGCTGAACACGCTGGTCATCCGTAAACTAAAGTATCAATTGACGACAATAACAAACTATGTACAAAAATTATGTAAACTAATAAAATTGATTGAATCCAAGAGTGCACTTTTAGCAATATTGGCATACCTACATAACTAAAGCGCACAGTTTTTACAATGTGTCATTGATTCTAAACAATCTTTTGGCTAGTGATTGACGTGAATTTATAAATTGGTTTCCCTAGTGTATTTTTTAACCGTTTGATGCTGGCGTAGAATGCCATCACCAAATTTCTTTCCCGCGAGTGTTGTAAGAGGCGAATAAAGGACTCTAGGGTTTCATGTGTATTACAATTTAAGGCGACAGGCTGACAACCTGTTATTATAGTAATACACGATATTGAAAAGTCAGGCACGGCTATAGCGACCGTATTTTAAGTACTTTGCCTACCCCAGAAGGGAATGTATGTATGTACGTTTTTTTTGTTGACTGAGCGGCGCTGGTGTCGGTGACATTTTTTTATATTTTAATTATTTAAAATTTTTATTTCTATAATTTATAGCATACCCTGTGAAACAATGAATAAAAAAAAAACTGAAGTTTCAAGTGGTGAACCATCCATTTTTCCCTCATGATTTTTTTAATGACCTTCCCACTTCATCACAATGCAAAATTGTCTTCTTATTACATATATGCTTAGTGTCCAAATCAAGGTAAGTTCCCAGGAATGCAGTGACTGTCGAGGGCATTCCTCCCTGCTGCGGGCACAATGCGTTCGGCGCACGCGCAGCGCACGTCTTTATTAGCCATGAATGGCGACGCCGTAAACAATTCAAAATAGCCCGCTTCCCGGTCCCGACGCGGTAAAGTTACAACTTCATCCTAACCTAAAGGAGTTAAGAGGGTTCGAGAGCCCAGTGGCGCCCCCAAACAAAAAAAAAACCCTGGCTGGACAAGCTAGTCATCTGGAATCCAAAGTATCGATTCCCGGTAATAAATAACTACAAAGATTGTTTGGAATCAATGTAACCTTGTAAAAATTGTGCGTTTTGGGTTTGTATGCCAGAAATGCTAAAAGTGGTCACTTTTAGCGAAAAAACAATGCAAAACTAAAGCGCTTAGTTTTTACATATCTTGTTGATTCTAAATAACCTTTGTAGGTATTTATTGCCGCGAATGGATGCTTTGGTTTCCAGGTGACTAGCGTATCCAGCCAGGGATTTTTGTCCTGTTTGGGGGCACCACTGGACTCTCGACTCGAACCACCTTAAGGAGATTTTCGATAAATTACGTTTTTATGCAGTTAAGCATTTTTAAGTGATGAGGGCGCTAGTTACGCTCTGGAATCACCACCGTGCAACTTAGAGTTGGAATTTACTTGCATCTAGTTCTTCTGCGTCACGGAGTTGATTCAAAACATTGCGAAGCTTTATAATTAGATTTAAATATTAAAATTGTCACTGGCTGCTTGAAATTGCAGCTGCATTTCAAATCTCCTCAATTAATGTCCAGGCACAGACAGGAGTCGGTTACGAAACTGACGGTGTCAAATTCATGCTCGAACGCCACCTTTATTTCTTTTTGAGTAATCCGATCGTAAAGTCAGGGAGCCTCGAGCTACTTCATTCGGGTGTCTACAGACGAACGCTTTTTTGGTACACCGATTAATTTCTTACACCAACTACCTGTCAATTTTCAATGCAGACAATATAATATCTTCTTCTTCTTTTCGGGTGGGACACCGAGTCATCCAACGACCCGATGAACCCTGGTGTCAGAGTTTTTCAACAGCTTACACTATTACGCTATACGCTACAGCAGTCGCACTACCACTGCACCACATCGGCCGACATATAATGCTTATAAAATTTATTGCTATAATATATTTGTGGAAATTAATAAGATTTGTTCTTATTCCTAATACCCTTTGTGGATATTCATTCTGTTGAATTCCTTTTTATTTTAAATTACATTAACTAACTAAAGACCAGTAATAACTACTGATTTCAGAAAAATCTATTCCGATACAAAATTATACAACGTATCAGGATTGCTCTCACAGTATTCGTTTATTCTCTGCTTCCGTCATTGGTTTATTGACAACTATCCTATTTCTTGCTTGTTTGTGGGTTAACAATCTGACTTTTCTTGCATATTCGTGGAAAACGTTGAATCAATACGAAAGTCGGACGTAGTAAGCGTTCCGTATTCCTATTTTTGTTTGCTTCCTATAAACAGTACCTACTCATATTTTGTATTCTGTGCCATTCTTTTTTCATCCGTCAAAAAGTCTGCTAAAAAAGTCGGTCGTTTGCTGTCACCGTTCATCTGTCAGCAAAGTAACTTGAGAACGTTTCTTCGGAACATGAACAAATATAATTATAGGTATAACTTACTGACGTAATTATTTGTAAGTACGGCTTCTTTTTTTCCTGTTACTTTCTGAAACCGGATAATCTTGCTTCTCGGTAACTGTTCTTTGCAAAAAGTAAGTGACTTAAATTGTTTTATATGACTACTTAAGTTATGCCGCATTTATACTGAATGGTAAAATTTTTACAAAACTGTTTTCTAAAAGTCAAAAATATATTTTCCGATACCGGGAATCGAACCCGAGCCTCCTGGGTGAGAGCCAGGTATCCTAGCCACTAGACCATATCGGATGTTATTTGCAATGTCGAAATTATAATTCGGGTTCAGACAAGCAGATAATGGCAGAATATGTTTTTATTTATCGCGTTAAATGTGTTGACCTGATGACTGCAATAAATAAGTGTTATCGTTATCCGATACCTTCACTATGAACGCGGTACTTACTCACGCGCGCACCTCCGGAAAACTATCTATGGCACTTTCAGTTTTTCAAAAAAAATCTTCAAAATTAGCTCATTAGGGTAGCTCAGGGCCCTAGAAAGGTTTTTAATTTGGGGTAGGAGCACTTCTGGACAGGTTTTTGGGGTGTATCAGGGGGTCCAGATACAACTCGCTTTGAAAATCTTGACTTCAATTTGAAACAAATGTCGTTTTCAGATGGTGTTAAGTTGCCGTTCGATTAACCTGGCCAGCACCGAGGCAGTGCCTTTATTTTTATTTTAATATTAAAAATTGTTTTAAAAAAAAAAATTGCACGCCGCCCCTTATTCACAATTCCTTTTAAGTCATGAAAAATTAAAAAAAGTCTGATAAACAAGACACTTTAAACAACCTATATCGCCTAACCGAGTACTAAGGATTTCCACCTGGAATATTTTTATTGATCATTTTGCAGATTTGTGATGTCTAATAAAGTCGTTTGTATGAATTACAATAAAATGTTTGTATTTACTCTACCAAGCTGTATCTATCACTCCTAGAGGGGGTTTTCACAATTGCCAACATCCGCATCTAGCACAATAAACGCGTCCCGAATACCGCAGTGCCACATTATACCGAAAACGCTAATTTCTGCGTGAGATCATAGAGGAAACACTAGTACGTGTGTGCAGCGTCAATTGCACTGTTTCCGACCTCAATTGTCATGTGAACTGTGAGAGTTCTATTGTTTAATAACGCGTAAACCTAAATCGGCAGTTAATCGCTACTACCCATCCTTTGATAATAAAATACGTAAAGGGTGCATTCAGACCATGGAACTGAACAACTTCCCATCAGAAAATATTTCAGGAAACGTCAAAACATGTTTGTGACTGATTTCATAATTGGTTTGTTCTGTAGTGGGCTTCTTGATCCAATAAAAAGTAAAATAATAGACGCACCGAGTTAACTTTCCCTGAATAGGGCATTCCGCAAAAAAGGAACAAAATATTCTATAAAGCAAAAGGTATCATAACCTACCTGTAAACATAAAAAAAGAAATTTCCGATACCGGGAATCGAACCCGAGCCTCCTGGGTGAGAGCCAGGTATCCTAGCCACTAGACCATATCGGATGATGCTACGTTGTGCGAAATATCTGCGTGGTTTGAACTGGTCGGGTAGTAAGAGAGCTAGTAGATAATGTACTAAAAATAATAAATACACATCGGAGACAAGTCTTATGAGAAAATATAATGGAATGTCCCGTGTCTTTCAAACATTGTCGAAGAATACTATTCCACTGCTGAACGTAGGCGTAGTAAGTAAATTGTAACCCATACATAAGATTGGGTGGTGGAATAAGATTTCCCTGTTAAAATAGATTTCCCACTTTACGCCAAAAGACAGACCTAATAATATGGTAAGGTAGGTTAGGTACTATTTAAAGTTTATCTCCTTCAGAACGAATTCAGATGTGGAGAAACAACCAATAACCATCGAAAGCACGTAACAAAATCATTACTGGCGTGTATTTCAGAACAGTTTATGGCAGAGTAATAGGTAATGCAATAAGTAAATGATTCAGAGGAAAGCCGATGGACTAGACTTGGCTCGCGCTAAATAAAACACGACTAAGTACAACAAAATAATAGTCCGATACGGCTGGCATTGTTTGAGGGCATAACTTATAAAAATTCTAAAGTCACTTATTTATTGTACGATTGCGTTATGTAACAGAATATATAATAGTACTAGGGTTATGTGTATCTGTAAGCACATATTACATTTTGTGTCGTTTTTGACGCTTGCATATACTTTCGGTTCCATGTATAGTAGCTCATTTAATAAATTAAATTTTTACGTGTCTTTAATTATATTAATATTATAAAATATACCAGTAATGTCTATGTGACAGTGTACATAGTGTAAAAACCCAGTTTGAGATGTTTTTATCCACTGCAAACGAAAGTATGTTAGCGTACACCTAAACTAAAACAAAATAATAAATTGGGTTCAGCCAATGGTCCAGAAACTATAAGCCAAAAATCAACGACTTTAATATTTTTGAAACATGAAAAGCTAACCATACTGGGCTATAACAACTTTCTGTTTTACAGACTTAAAAAGGGCTTAGGGTATATAGGGTGAAATTTTACTAGTGACCGATAGCGAAAACTTAAAACGGGCTGGTGATAAGGAACAACTTCCCCAATAATGGAAAAAAAATTAAGCTCCACACGAAATTTTCCATCAGCTGATTGAATAACTTTGAAAACCACTAATGTTTCGTCTTGAGATTTCGCTATCGGTCACTAGTAAATTGCACCCTTTTTATTCAAATTGAGTCGTGTACCGTACAGTACATCTGATTTTAACCTCACTTTAAGTTCAAAACCTATGAAAAAACATTACAATAGTAGTTATAGGTACTAGGAGTTCGAGGATTTAGTTGTAGTTTAGCACGTGCCAAATCCGATTGCGACGCCATTTTAATACTTTCGCTTGGTATCGTTTGATTTCCTCTGAAAATATTTTGTCCTCTGAGGCTCCTGTCTATAGTTACTATTTCCAAGTTTATTTCCATACATTACATTGTAAATGTAAGCTTCGAAAATACATTGAAATAGACCTGTTACAAAACAAACAGTAGGGAGACGTTGACGTAGGTGAGCCGAAAACATTTATTTACATAGATTTGTTTATGTTACCTTAGTGAAACGCTACTATACCGGAATAACGTAAAGGTGTACCTTAACTATAAACAATCGATCAGGACTCGATTCACGGTGTAATGAAGAGATTGCTTTCGTTCATGTTTGTTTTGTAGAGAATTTGAAATTTTCATACATACCTACATATATCACGCCTAAATCGGGGTAGGCAGAACGTAAACAGCCGTAAAAGTGGACATTTACGCCATATCAGAATTATCTGACAAACATATGAGGGTAAAAAAGCAATTTCTGTTGGTTACGGTAAAAATTGCAATATCATAAATAAATAAACATGGAACTGTAAGTATTCCTAATCGCTTAAAAGTGCGGTATGCAGCTATCAGTACGTTTCAAATTTTACATATTGAGGTATTGAACGTATGCATCGTTTTTGCGCATTTAGAACAGACTCTTTATTAGTGGCATTCCCCCAAATATTATTCCGTATCGTAGAGTGGTCTCTACGTAACCATGATATGCCATAAGAATTGTTTTTTGGTTAACTATTTTGGTGAGTTTATAAAGGGCATATGAAAACTTTAATACACATACATACATACATACACATATCACGCCTATAATCCCTTGCGGGGTAGGCAGAGCGTAAACGGCGACCGCAAAAACGGACATTTACGCCACGTCAGACAATTTTTGAGGGTCATTCGGAAAATTGTGTATCGCCATAGTGACAGGTTGTCAGCCCATCGCCTAAAATTGCAATACACACCCTCAAGTCCCTTAGTCGCCTCTTACGATTCCCACGGGTAAGAAATGGGGTGACGCTATTCTAAGCCGGCGTCACACGGCAACTTTAATAACTTGCTACAAATGTGATCAATATGTGTATGCCAACGTAAATTATTATCTTACCTAAGTAGTCCTAAAAATTTCGTAGTCATAGTTTCATACTCACCACACTTGGTAAGCGAATTGGCAAGCGCAGTGCAGGATATTGCTCTCACTGGGAAAGAGTAACTAACATCACGCATAATATCTTACATCATATTTGTAACTGAAATTAATTTGACACAGAAACAAGAACTCGACAGGAATCATCTAAATTCAGACAATGGTTTGTTTTACTGCCCATAAAGTTTACTATGAAAACGTCATAGATCCCAGCTGTTCCTGTGTGTACACGAAAATCAGGTGTCGCCAACATTTTGAACCAGGTCCGGTATATACACAAGTTGTTCTTACACAAACCATTCGACTGACGAAAGAAGTTGTATGAAACCGAATGAAGAACCGCACACGTAGACGTAGCTGCTGTGCGGCTGTCCTTTGATAGCATGCGTGACTTTTGTACAAATAACGAAAGTTTCAAACAATTGATTTAATCCAGTACCAATATAAGAAAAATTACGGACAAGTATTTATGGGGTTTTCATACACTACGTATTTATAAATAGACCATAATGACTTATTACTAATGTAAATAAATCAAGTTATGGATTATATTAATCTTTCTGAAGAAAACAACATAAATAAACTATTTACACAATTAAGGACGTTACTAGGTGGGCAGAATCACTTGAAACTTCTTAGCTGTGGTGCCTAGGTGTTACAAAATACAACTGTTTTTGTTTCATTCGAAAATTCCAAATAGTTTTGAAGTTATGGACATTGGAAATTGAACAAAAATTCAGATCTCTGTAAAAGCGCGCGCTTTGCGTGTGACGTAATTGTACAGGCTCCGCCCACTCACACCGCGCGCTCGCCGCTGCTGCCGCCGCCGCCGCCGGTCCGCCACGAACACACACAATTATAAATAGTGATCTGTGCTTACACATACTAATGCACCTACTTACCGCGCGTTACGAGTTCTTCTCCCGACAGATTATTGTTATATATTAAAAATATGGAAGAAGGGTTTCAAAAAAGGCAATCAAATAACTTGCCGAGATCAAATAACTTAACGGTTTGATGGTGGCTCGATATTTTTTGAAAAATGCTGATTTCGTTGCCGCTGAAATCCGAGGTGTAAAAATAAAAAAAATAAGTAAGACCCCATTTGTTTATACACATATCGCATGACATTGTTTGCTTCCATTTAACGCGTCACAATAATACTGTAGGGTAGGAGCAAATAAGTAGATAGATACGTAACTTTGTAGGTATGTTCGAAACATATTATTTATAGATTAGGCACAGTAGTATTGGTACGTAACTACCAAAGTCTATTCTCGAACAAAATATAACCTAGTAACGATACTAACGATAATCTACCTCAATGTTCATAAGATTTGATTTTGCTCTTTGTCGTATTTCTGGCGAACTAACTGTTGTTCACACACATTTAGGGATGTACCATTTGTAAGTCTTTATATTTGACACTAGCGGCCCGCCCAGCGGTTTCACCCATTGCTACTTACCAGTTTTCCCGTAGAAATTGGATCTTTGCCCGTAAAAAGTAGTTTACTTCTTTACTCCATTCCAGCTGAAGTGACTCAACAGGACCATGTGCCAGCAAAAGCGGCCCGTCATGTTAAACAACTTTTAATTTGATGCCGATACCTTATCTCCTGTAGTTTAGATGGGATGCTGGTGGTCTGCTTTAGGTACTCCAGACCCTCGATGACCATGTACCAGCCAAAGCAGTCCGTCATGCTAAACAACTTTCACTTTGAAGCCATTACCGTAGCTCTTCTAGTTTAGATGGGATGCTGGTGGTCTGCATCAGGTACTCCAGATCGTTGATGACCATGTTCCAGCAGAAGCGCCCCGTCATGCTGAACAACTTTTGCTATGAAGCCATTTTCGTATCTCTTATAGTTTAGCTGTGCTCCTGCTGCCCTCCATCAGGTAATCCAGATCCTTAAGTGCTGAAAAAAAGGAATCCAAGTCCGTATTCAATATACCACCAATATCAGTGCCAAATTTCACAAAGATCGCTAAATCGGTTTGGCTAATTTGGGTAATATCCGCTATATTTTCCGCTTTTCCTGCTTCTAACCGTTTTCCCGTGGGAATGAGGAATTTTCCCGTGATAAAAAGTAGCCTATATTACTCAGGAATGTTGTAGCTTTCTAATGGTGAAAGAATTTTGGAAATCGGTCTAGTAGTTTCGGAGTTTATCGATTACATACAAACAAACAAAAAAACAAATCTTTCTTCTTTATTATATTAATTATTATTATTTGACATAACTGTACCGTAATTATTATTTAAACAATGAATAAAAAGCAGATCGTCGCGCGCGTGTGCTACGACTGGTGAACAACGAGCAACACAGATGAATAAGATATTGTAACGAGCAACAAAGCGAGTCGGCGAGTCAGCGAGTCGGCGCGGCGCGGTGGCCGGCCGGTAGTGTTCAGTGACGTCACACATGCGAGCGCGGTCGAGCATGCCTTGCCAACTTTTAAAAAATTATATCTCGGAAACTACTTATCGTATCGAAATTATTCTTTCGGTGGTTTTTACCTTTTTTTACAGACTATATGAAAAAAATAAAAATAAAAATCGATGTTGAAATTAATTCTTGGCAGTTTCTTGTAATTTTATCAAAATAATTATGCTAATATCTATCACAGTGTGAAATTGTTAAAATAAACACATTATAATTTAAAATCTCGATACCAGCAAGTCAATTTAAAGGCTCCAAGAATATATTTAATAATCTTACTACTAAACTAAGCACCGGTAATGAATGTAACTCAAATAACCGAAGGTTGACGACCACGCGCGTAAACATTAACCCGAGGTGCGTAAGCGCAGTGCAGGTACCTGCTCAAATAGACGTGGTGTCAACTCTGACAGTCCGCGTTGACGGACAAGCTTGCATCTGTCAACCCAGACGCGTGTCTGATTGTGAAATGAATTGTGTTGCCAACGGCATTCTGCTAGCGTATTTCTGAATCAGTTGAAAACCGATTTTGCTTGCCAGACTTAAACAAAGGAATCGATTTACAAATACTTTTGACAATAATGCATTTGAGCAGTAAAACGACCGATACAAGTGGTAAAACTACTCGTCTCGGTCTAGTGCATATGATATTGGATTTCTACAAAAATTCGCTTCCAAAGTCGTATTTTCCAGAGCGACTGATGTGGTTTTGCATAATAATACAGTACAAATTTTCGTCTTAAACCGTTCTAGTATTACCTTTAGGTAAATTACCATACACCAGCTTCTCTCTTTATATCGCCGGTTAAATGTCGTCAGCTTAAAAATAATAAGGAAATCTTTGCTCCCTTCTGCACTTCCAAATATCATACCGTGCGCGCTCAAAGTTTTTGGCAACATTTGTTATGATGAAATGTTATAATGTCAACATTTGGGCAACACGTAGTTGAGCAGCTTTACGTTGTACCATCAGCTGGGATCACCGCGATAAGTACCTACTATTCTGGGATCGTTTACGAGCCAAAACAAACGCACATGTGACTTTGAATCAAACTGAAAATTTAAACGCAATAAACAGTTGCAAATGACAGTATTTTGTCGCTTTTTCTGTGTTACGTGTTTTGAAATATGCATTGACTATACGATATGATTTCAAAGTTAAAATCATTAAGTAATTTTTTGTCATTTATTACATTATCCCATGTCGAGAAGTCATTTTATATAGTGTGGGCCCTAAAACGCTCCCTTGAGGCACTCTTTTTAACACTACTGTACGAATACGACTTAGTCGATGAATTAGCAGAACTAGACATATTTCGGAGCTATAAAATACTGTAGGCGTGGATGAAATAAGCCGGCGAATTAATAAAAGCATTTATCGAGCTGACCTTGGCTTTGATAGACTTTATCAGATTATACAGAGTGAAGTAATTTATTGACACCTACGTCCTCATATAAATCTGTTTGAATATGAAATGTGTTACTGAACCAGAGTTTGTTGACATTGAAGTCTTTTGAATAATGGAAGTGGAAAAACTTAAGTAGCCAGAATAGAGTTTTGAAAATTACTGATGCATCAATACCCAGAATAAATGGCAAAATTATAGACACGATGTGGGTCACCGAAATTAATCAGCCGTAAAACCCATTCAAGTCTAGAAAGAAGATAGATGTCATCATTTGCAACTGTCTGAATGAGATTAGTGAGCCTCTAAAATTATAATGAGCTATGTTCATCAATTTCAAAGTGCATCTCACCGAAGCTATGAGTATGTACGACCACAGTATGACCTACTGGTTCTAATTATTTTGACCCCGTTCTGATGCTTGGTGATTTGTGGGCAATAAAATTAGCAAGTTCAAAGCATGAAAGATACTGCATAGCAGCATAGCGCATTTAATGTTTTCCTGAAAACCAAAAATATTTATTCTTAAAACGATGTTTCAAATATATTTACTGAACATTATCAACCACAACAGTCAACTGCTAACCACTCACCAAACTTATCAGGCGGATTGGCGAGTTCAAAGGTTCAATAAAGCGAGCGCAGTGGAAGATGTTGCATTCTCAGGGAACGCTTCTGCCCATTCCCTGGATGATTAGTCGCTCTTTACGACATCCACGAGTACAATTAGGGTGATGCTATTTTAATCAGTTTAATTTAAGGTTTAATATAACTTAATTATCGACTTGCATGCATTTCATGTAGGCTCTCTAAGTAGTTTTCACAAACTTTCTTCACATTATTTGCAGGCCAGCCAGCATGTTTGTCATAATTGTTATTTAGTTCATGTAAGAAACAACTCATTGGTTTAATTTTAGCTGTCATTTGTCAGAATGTATGAATTGCGCGCGTCCGTGCCAAAAGACTATTGTTGTCGTTAAGTGATTCATGTTTTGTCATTTTCTAGTTTGTTTTACAAGGTTAGCTCAGGATAATGCAGAAACCGCTGTGCTATATGCAAACATTTTCAAGGAAATCTTTTATCCTCAAACTAGCGTTTATGTCAGTTTAATACATTCAAATATTTTTTATCATACCTACTAGCAAACATTACATTTAAATGATTTATCTTTTCATTTCACGGTGTATGATGAGTCCGTTATTCAATTTTAGTTATTTAATTATGAGCATAACCATAACTCAAAACTGGTTTTGATTCGCTAAAGCGAATTTGTCATTACTCAAAATACCACCCACGGGCTGTCATATAGTAGGTGGGTAAGTTGTATTAGGCTGTATTACTAATGGTATAGTAAACTTATTAATTTCGTCTATTTTGAATGTGTGTAAGTCATAGAATTGATCTTTGATTAAATTGAATAATATAGTATTGTGAGCATGTATTGGAAGCAAGTACTTCTTACAATCCGTGTTATTTTTTATCCAAACACAATTCTGATTAGAGGACTCTCAAATCTTTGAGCAAATGTTGACCATATAAAATATTTGAAGAGTTACGTATAAAGACTACAGAAACTACAACTGCTGAAAGAAAAAGTGAATGTGGTGTCGTATAATGAGATGAAGTTGCTGGCGGGCGGAGAATAGGGATGAATGGTGATATGGCACTCCGGTTACTCCACCGGCAAGAGCAAAACTACTAAATAAAGAAGAAAAATGTATGAACAGACCTTAGTGGAGCATTTTTGAGCATTTTACATCCACCTGCGGCTAACTGGCAGTGGGCACTGGTCAGTGGGTGTGGGCGGTCAGGGTCGCCGGAAAATGTGTCGTCGGCTTATCTGTTCACCTGAACTTTAGTCTTGCGCAAGCGTATGATCTCTGCAAATACTTGTCGGCGTCTGAGTACTAGTGCGCTAAAATATATTAAGATATATTGAGAATACGACCAGAATATCTTGGCGAAATGTGCTTATTGATCTGAGAATTTATTCGAATCATGATATCTCTTTTACGCTGCAGCTTACAGATATTAATCCATATAATAAACAAATCAGTGCGAAAGGATTTACTAAAAATTATTCAACTGTAGCGCATAAAAATTATTATTACGATTCAAAAAAATGTTTTAACTGAAGTATAATTTTAACGAAAGGATTTGCGATACTTTAATATAATGTTTATGGCACAATCCGCGCCGTTTTGCTGTCGAATATTGGAACATTTGGCAACCATTGTTTTACCTGTACTTGAGATGTTTGTTCTCGTTGCAAAACTTGCAGGAAAAATTCTTTCTTTGATCTCTGCCGATGATAATACGCATTTAAAATGTGATTAATGATTATGACTGTGTTAATGAATTTATGTCTGAACTCTGGACGAGAATGTAAAACTTTACTGGATTTTTGATGCTCTCATTAATTACCTACAATTTCTTTGATCATTATGTGTTGATATTTGATTGAACTGTTAATCGGTCTGTCATACTCTCCTCAGTCAAAAGTGGTTATATCGTTGTTTATTTGCCATTCGACATCGCAGACTAAATCAATTAGTCGTGTAGTCTCAATAATGACGAATTGGATAAAACAGTCCTTGAATAATAACGAAATTGTCTTCTACAGGTTTTCTCGAAATATTTTGAATTCAGATGCAGAGTTTGGGGTGGAATAATGAAAATGTAGCGTTAGCGCACTCAGGTAGAATCCTTCAGACATGATCGGTTACACTTCCATTATTGTAAGAATTTTCATGATTCCCAGCCAGACGTGCCTACGATGTCGCATCCGTTTGAATGATAAAAATCCCATCCCCATCCCCTAAGTGCTCAAGAATCCAGCTTTTTGCAATATACAGGATTCTTCAGGTAATTAAACCGTTTCCGGCGCCCAACAGTCAGCTGTACCGCGTGCGAATTCTACGACCCCTGTCTGAGGGAGTTTATAAATACTCCCGTGGCAGTGGCGGCGACGGTGCGGCGCACCGCGGACGGCGCGGGCGCACGCTCTAGACGCACGCGCCAATCGGGCGCAGCGGGAAAACGCGCGAAAATGTGCGACCGGTTGCATGAAAGTCTTTACCGTTGAGGTCTCAATACGTAATTTAAAATCTTTGCGACTTATTTCATCTTCGTCATTTTCTGTGCAAATACGAATGTTTGCTAGTATGATGTGACCCTTTTTGTCGGAAACTTCACAGGTGTGCTTCGTCGCGAGTGTGTGAAAATGTCTGTGTTGTGAACAATTTTAGGAGTCAAGTGAAGTTCGAACGTGTAATAAACACTGATATTTTTTGCTAATGTGGCAACTTATTTTATAAGGCTTTTTGTGAATTACCTCTATTTTGTTTGATGTTTATCTTTCCGGATATCGTTTCTCAAACAATGCAATCTCGTTTTATGGATTCTGGTTTAGACGGTAAAGTTCGAAGTACACTTGTTGACGAATGACGAATCGTTAGTGGCCGGTCGATCAGACTTGCACCGACGGTTGATTACCAATTTGGAGCAGACAAACAGAAGTGTCACTTCCAATTCGCTGGAGAATGAATTGATGTGTTTGGTACGAATTTGTTGTCTTTTGATTTTCTAACACTTTAGACAAACAAAGTGTGTTGATCATGGGGATCTTTTACTGGTTTTTTTTTTCGTTCAATACTTTTCGAATAGGGAAAAAGCGGTTTTGCAAACAAATAAAAAAAGCTAACAGTTAAAACCATCCAGATTTGTGACCTAAGTAAATTTTCCGATACATGCGTGTATGTATTAATGCCAATAATACAAAACAAATTAACTTGACAGACACGCATTCTCTTCAAAATGCTCTGACACTAACCAGAACTCCAATGTTTGCAGTGTTTACACTATAGACTGACAATAACAATGGGATCGTAATTTTGCCATCAAATCTGCAACCCAAAAGAATAGAAGACATTTTCCCAGCGAACACAAACACACGTCGCTATAAAGATGAGTTAAAACCCACACTCGCATTTGAAGTCTAAATCTATCCGACGGTTCTAAAAAGACGAGCGTGTACACCCGCAAATACGCCGAGACGGTCAAGTATGTCACCAATGCCGTCTTCTAGACAATACCGAGTATCAACAGTATTATCGACATCAACTCGAGTTACCAATCTAAAGGATCAATTTACAGTGGTTATTGCTAATGAATGAAGTCAATATTGTGTCGTATCAGGTGGTCTATTCACTAGCAGAGAAGAGGGAAAATTAAAAGTTACTCCACCGACAAGAGTTAAACTCTTAAATTTGAAGAAGAAGAATTCCTAATGAATCTTAATCAAACTAGTATGTGATGATCCGTTGATTGGGTCACTCTAACTATTGCCTCCGACAGTAACAACACTGCAATACCAACTGTCATAGTGCGTTATGCTGATGGCACTTGCATGGTAGATATATGGACCAATGCGTTGACAAGCACCTATTTATAACATCTAGCTAGACGTTTATAACTTCCTAGTGTTATTCTCTCCGGTTTGTCATTGTTAAAAGCTCTTCTTGTTGGACATTTTGTATTAGGTCCACTCTCGGGATTGTCATTTACTAAGCCATCTTAAGTTCAAAGGCATGGTAATGAGTTCGCGATAATTGAGCCTCCATAAAATATTACCAGCGCACAGCCTTTGTGTCGTTAAGTATTTATTCTTTGCATTCATTTCGCAATGGCTTTCAACCACAGCTAATTTTACCGTATATTCACGTCGTCTCATTAGCGTCTTAATTTACTTCACATTGTCTGTTCCAACTCTATTTTTATTTTATTTTTTCATTTGGCTATTCGACAGGTTTGTAAAGTATCGACTCTTGCGCCGAATTCAATATAACTCTTTGTTTTGGTCGCGTATACCGCTTCGGGCAGAATTGGATGTTAAATTATTTTTCTTTCATTTGTGAATGGGTTTGTATTTTATTGGTCCCACCCAAGGTGGGTCACGTGTGGCATTGAGTTATTTATTTCTTTTTAATCTCGAAATTGCCATTTAAGTTGACGTGATTTCTGTGAGCCCAAAAACAATTAGTAGATAAGCAAAGTGGTTGGATGTGAAATCCGTAAATAATCTTTATTAGGCAATTTTAATGAACTGCAAAATAAATTATACAATACTTATCGTTTAGGCATGTATTATTCTTTTAAAGGCAGTTACTCATTGTCATAGTGCACAATAATGTATGAGGATGTATAACTAATGGCACAATTTGCTATTTGTTAGAAGATTAGAAGACGTCTTCCAACTATAATTAGGAAGGTATTAAACTTTGTTACTTTGAGTAATAGCTCGACTATCGAATATTGGACATATTTAACAATTCTTACCAGTGACTATATGCGTAATGTGAAAATAGCTAATGTTTATATTGTAACGAAGTTTCGAATATATTGTACCTTATTACCGGTGACAAATGAATTCGGGAAATGCCTGTTTAAAACTTTGACAGTCTCCAATCCGTGCCAAGGTTATGAGAGCAAGAGACATTTTTGTCGCCGCCAGTAGGTATGCGCCCGTTACTATGGCAAATGGCAATAGTATTTCGCACATTCTTCTTTTTTTCGTATGGGACACGAGTAGATAAACGGCCCGATGAACCCTGGTGTTTTTAAACCGCCTACGAGTAGAAGTAAACATCTGACATGGTTTTTGTAACGTCCACCGTCTAAGTAGTCATAGACAGCAACCGGGACGTGCCCTCCGAAGCGCGGAACCATCTTTCTTACTTATCAGGTGGTTCAGCCTGCAGTGTCCTCACCAAACTGGGACAAACTTACAAAGTGATAAATATCAACTTTGTGAGTGGGAATCGAGCCTGGGACCTCCTGATTAGACACCAACGATAAGACCGCTACACCACGGGGAAGTTACATATAACTGAAGTTCTACAGAATATTATCCTTTACTTTTAAATCGACTCAATTTAAACACTGCTCATTCTTTGCTTTTGTTTTCGCAAGTTATGTTGACGCCATTGAAATACACTACACGTATTTTCTTGTATTCTGTCCGGAGTTTACATGTTGATTCAGTCAAGATAAAAGCTCAATAATCTTACAAGTTTATACTTTGTTGTTCGGCTCGCAACGATATTTCACCGTGCCCGAGTCCCGCCCACATTTCGACATTATAAGCCGGTAACACGCATACGTCATGCAAAACGTGTTGGTCAGTTCCACAGTTCATGCTATTGTTTTTCGCGTAGGTGTTGTTACATCAAAATACGACCTTGTATCTTTGATCAAGGTTTTTATCGCCATATTTTATCTGAATCCTATGACTTTTTAAGTGTTTACGGTTTAATGTATTGGGTAGTTTATCAACGCGCTCTCCATTCATATTTATGTATTAATCAGTTCGATCTGTATTAGCTCGAGTCGCGTGTTTATCAAGATCGTTGAGTTGCAATTGAAATGTCGGCTGACTTTTATTCTGCATTGCTTTTAACATGCCGTTCTCATTACCTCGCTCAATTGGTTCACGTTTACATTCTATTTTTCTCCGCATTATCTTTTCTCTGCGATCTGTCCCCGTTCGATCTCGTTTCTTTTGTCCTTACTTCGTAACTGTAGCACATTCCGTCGATACGATAGTGGTCGGAGTCGGACCTATCGACAAGCCGACCACAGGTTTAACCACAAGTGTATTTTTGGACCCTTGAGAAAATACCGGTGTTCTTACTGTTGCAGCTTGGGTTTTATATCATTTTTCTAATAATAACTATCACCACGACCGTTTTTTCGTGAAGCTATTACTTCAAACGTTTCTCTATATTTATTTTCACACGTTATTAGACAACAACAGCCCATTAACCAGAACATTTGTCCGTTCGCTCCAATATTTCTCAGCAGCAATTGCCAACACGTTGTTACGCAAATCTGATTGATAACCATCGGTCGATCATCCCGTTACTTCTATTTGGCCACTGTATGCAGGTCGATGACCTTATCTGGGCATTACTATTACTATTTCTTTATACACTGCCTCCATTTCTTTGGTATCCTCGTTTCTATCTTCAATAGTGACATCTTTGTTCACAAGTTCATCTGATTGGTCTGTATCGTTGCATTTATCGAATAGTTTGTTCAGTTTGTAGCTAATGGAATGGGCTTGATATACCTATAAGGTCCTATTAAATTCTGTGAAAATATTTTAAGGGTGAGTGAGTGAGTTCTACTCAAAAAACTGAACAACTTTTCCCAAGGAGCATAGATTGAAATATTTAAATAACAATTGGTTTATCCTTACAACAATGATCAAAAAATGTGTCACTTTGTATGGGAGGGCCAATTTTTTTTAGTATTTCGAACTATGTTCCTTGGGGAAAGTTGTTTAGTTTCATAAGGATAACTCACTTTAAAATATTTGCACTGAACTTAATTGCACCTTATATTTTAAGGTATATCGTTAGTACTTCAAAAGTTCATGGTAATAAATTTTAGTGTAAGTGAACTTGATTACAGAAGAAAAAAAACTGTTTTATATTTATAAATTATTCATAAAATATGTTGTATTAAAAACAACTTACAGGAAAGTGGAAACGCATGATTATGGAAGTATTATAGTGATGTAGTGTTCAGTGGTGATTATGTGAAGAAGACATTTTTACTTTGGAAGTCTCAGGTACCAGCAACTATGGATAAAATGATGCAAGGATTATTGGACTCACTCTTCAAAATCTACTCAGGTAAGTTTCGAATCACACCATCTCATAGCGTATAGTTCAATGGTGCAATTTAAAAAAAACCTGGTACTTAGCGCCATCTAGCCCCAAACTAAGCTTGAACTATGGTAACTATTAATACTTAAATACTTGTTTTGTAAATAAATACATACAATCTATAGAAAACAGTAACTATTAATACTTTCTTTTGTAAATAAATACATAAACACCCAGACTTAACACAATTTGAAAATTAAATTACAAATATTTGTGCTGTCTGGGGATCAAACTCACGACCCTCGGCGTAACAGGCAATAACAATTTCGTAATGTGTGAATATGACATCAGAGATTGTTCATGCTAGTTGTCTTGTCATACATATCGGACAGTTCCATCATGCGTCACTAGGGTTGGGGTTTTGAAACCCAATTTTTTATTGATTTGGAAATGTTATAATTTATTTAATGCATATCTTTTGTTTACTAACATAGTTGTCTAAGGAATTTGATACTAATAGAATTATGAAGTAAAACATTTTTATTTTATTTATTATTTCCCAGACCATTAACTAAAATTTTTATCAATTAAATTACGCCATGGCATGGCAGCGCAGGGTTCCGCTTCTCTTATTTTTAGCCATTGTAATGCGATCGACACAAATAATTAATATCTAACATTAAAAATAATTCAAAACGATCTGTAACAAATTTTTTACCTTGATATTTTTGCCTTCTGTAAAATTATGTTCCCGTTATTCTATAGGTACATATATCATAGTATGAACTTGCGTGTATGAACCTCCCACTTTTTGGTCGTAATCTGGAGCATGGATGGGTTTAATTACCTATGGGGTTAGTCACGACTAGCTTCGGACCTGGTTTGACAGGTCCGCTGACAGGTATGAGAGAAGAGGTCAAACAAAAAAGCCGAAAATATATCAAAGGTATGAATGACCTCTTAAAACCAAATAAAATTCCTCGAAAAACATTTTTTTATACTTATATGTACATCATTGCTCGATGAACTTAACACAATTTGTCATGGGATGTCCAAAATTTAGTTTTTTTAATATTACGACCAGTCCTTAAGAAAAGAAATTAAACTTCCAAAGGCTGGTTCTTTTATTGAAATATTAACTCTTATTTCTGATTTTAAAAATTGCGCTAGGGTATTTACCTTGTGACTTGATTATTGATCCCCAAAATCCTTCTCTGTTCAATTCACATACCTTTGGGCGGGGTTCAATGATGTATTCATGTTTAACCACCAATTTGATTTTTTGCGAGCACACAATTCTTTGGAACACACTGTTTATGAGGTCTTTGACCCTCCGCGAGCTTTCTTACTCTTAGACTATAAGAACATTGAATGGTTATTAAAAAGTTTGCGCATGGTAATTTGCTGGGAACATAAAACGCAGCCAAAATTACCCTGCAATAAGTGGTGATCAAGTTAAATAGGTAAATGTTCACATTAGTCTTGATTACGATACTGCTCTACTAGAGTACATACAGATATACGGGGTGTAAGGGACAGCCTTCCTTATACAGATAGTGCATGCAGACCATAAAACTGAACAACTTTCCCCTATAAACATGTTCGGAAACGACCAAAAAAACATCGAGGTCCCATACGAAATTGTAATCAGCTGACTGCATTTACTATAGGGATACAATTTTTTTTTTACGGTCCCTGAAATATTTTCTTATGGGAAGTTGTTCAGTTTCATGTTCTGAATGCACTATCAGTATTCGGAGGGCTGCTGTCCCTTACGCCCTGTATACAGCATATAGGGTGAAATTTTACTAGTGACTGATAGCGAAAACACGAGACGGGTGATATGGAACAAGTTTCCCCAAGGAACATAGGTCGATACCTATAGGATATATTTTTTACGTCCTATACAAAATTTTCGGCAGGTTTTTAGGTACTTTTTACCGCGAAAAGCTTTTTTCCTTCGGTAAAACGGGTATTAACATACTACATAATTTAAAATGCGCAGCTCAACTTTTTTTTGGTGCTTAGATGAATCTTTAAAAATTACGGTCCTGCAAGCATTGATTGCTATTTATTCTCTGCCCGAAAATAACTATTCCTATAGGCCAATAAAATATTCGACCAATCAATTTGGAATTATTACGTGTTGTAATAGTAATCAGTAACCTAGGTTTTATTTCAGTTTATTATAGTGCTTAACCCACTCGTTAGCTAGACCGATCGTTAAACTACAGGTTCAATGCTATTGTTTGCTCGTACTTAATACAGGGTGTAACAAAGAAAGAAATCTCGGTTTGGTTGATTCCTGGGGAGAGCAAAAGACTCAAATTGACAATTTATAACTTCAATTTCTGTTTATATTTATGTCCATTATTTTGTTTCGATACCAGTTCCTTTAGGTCAATAAAAAAAAACAATCGTTCATGAAATCTATTTTTGTATATCCTATCCTATGATGTGAGAGTATGTTTAGGCACTCATAGCTTATTTTTATAAGATCTTTCAGAAAAGGTTTAACAACCTTAAAAAAACTGAATTGAACGCGACGTTCTTATGAAACTTAGCCAAAGTTACCTTACCTTTGACCTATGTTCCACACTCCCAGAAACTCCCCAAACTAATCGAACCAGCTATCGAGTTGCCTATGTTTCTTGAGAATAGTTGTTCAGTTTGACAACCTTTACCTTTTTTGTAACGCGTTGTATAGAGTGCTCCACAAAAGTTATGTTTAAGGCCTAATATTAAATAACAACAATAACACAAGCGATAAAGTTCGTGATTGGTGTTTCGAAACAGTTTGATACGCAAATGCACAATGGTTGCAGTTTATCGTAACCACAGGTCAATGTCAAGTTTGCCCTGTTTATGGTCAAGTTTGCCCTTTGTATGGCCCTATTAACTCCGACACCAAGATTCATCGTGTCGTTCGTCCACTATATGTCCCAAACGACAGAAGATGTTGTTTAGCAATAGTTTAATACACACATGCACAATGATTGTAGTTTATAATTTATCGTGACCATAGGTCAATTGCCGTGTGATGCCGGCGTTTGCCGTGTGATGCCGGCGTTTGCCGTGTGATGCCGGCGTTTGCCGTGTGATGCCGGCGTAGAATTTGCCGTGTGATGCCGGCGTAGAATAGCATCAGCCCATTTCTTACCCATGGGTGTCGTAAGAGCCGACTAAGGGACTCGAGGGATGTGTATTGCAATTTTAGGCGATGGGCTGACAAACTGTCACTATAGTGATACACAGTTATCTAATTTACCCTCAAGCTTTTGTCAGGCGTGGTGTTAATATCCTTTTTACGGCCGTTAACGCTCTGCCTACCCCGTAAGGGATATAGGCGTGATTTATGTATGTATAGGTCAATGTCAAGTTAGTAGTAAAATTGTATGGACCCGCCCTATCAACTCGGACACCAAGATTCATATTGTCGTTCGTCCACTATATGTCCCAAACGACAGAAGAACTTGTTTCGCAACAGTTTAATACACACATGCACAATGTTTGTATTTTATAATTAAATGTGACCACAGATCAATATCAAGTTTACTCTGAGTGGAAACATGAAAATTTCCTTGAGGCATTCTCCCACCAACCGCATGATTTTCTTTCTGGTACCGTTTTCAGACGCAAGGTTTAACGAAGTCCCATAAAACAGGATATTATGACACATATTGTGCTTGTCACTGGTTGGCATTTGTATCGTGGCCGTCAGAGTGGATAAAAATATAAAACCGATCCTTTTTGAACATTAGATATCAAGAATGGAACTGAAAAACAAGATTTTGAATCGGATGGGAATCAATGAAGTATGAAATGAAGCCTCCAGAGTCTTGTCACTAAATAAAATGAAAATGTTATTTATTGCCTTTTGAACATCCACAAATGTTTTCTAGGAAGGTACTTTACTTCTAAAAACGGCAAAAGGAAATGGCTCAGCATTTGCTGGCAAGACAATTGTATCTTGGGCGCTGATTTTCAGCCAATGCTTCCAACCTTACATCATCGCGGGGTTTTAGAGGGCTCGTTCATTATTCGTGCGTGTGCCCTATAGAGATAGCAGAGTTCTGTAAGTAGGCCCTGAGGTGTCAAAAAGGGGAAATGTATACAAGCAAGTATGACCTCAGGGTCACAGGGTGCTACAGAGCAGGCCCTTAAGGCGGCCCCTTGGATGACAAAACAGGAAAAAAAAAAATCTAAAGCCCTTCAAGATCTATGTATGCCCTGCAGCGGCCCTGAGGTGCGATAAATCGCGAGCGGGCAGACAATGGGCCTTCATACG
The DNA here is from genome assembly GCA_027580185.1 of Tuta absoluta. Classification (NCBI taxonomy): domain Eukaryota; kingdom Metazoa; phylum Arthropoda; class Insecta; order Lepidoptera; family Gelechiidae; genus Tuta; species Tuta absoluta. Next base: position 4,246,044 of record JAQAHW010000003.1, read on the forward strand.
GCGACCTTGCGCCTGCGCCGATCACAACCTGCACCTGTAAGGGAATACCAAGGGATCTCATGTCGAATGCTATATTTTCAGGGTGCTTAGTGAAAGAACAGGTGTTATTACCCAAATAACATTTTACTCCATTTAAGAGTACACATTTAGTTCACATGTGAACTTGAAGCATTAAAACAGTTCACTCGTGATCTATGAGCTGCATTATGGCGATTATTAACCCCCATACCTGTGTAAGGGACTTATAAGAGTGTAGAGTTATACTTTTATACGATTGTTGGTGATTTAATACTTTAACAACTATCCTTTAGTCAGCCGTCTGATTAAGAGCAATATAGGAGGGTAGAGATACGGCAATCGCTGTTTAACAGCCTACTTCTACGATGTTATAGAGCTAGCATTATAATAGAACACACGTGGTCAGTTATACAACCAAAAGCTGTTATGTTTACTTATTTTAGTCTTCTATGCAGCTAGTAGCTGGAGTAGGGCTTGTTTGTGATCCTTAAAAAAACCTTTATTTGCTACCCGTATAGAAGTGTTTGAATGGTTCGCATGAGCGCTATGGGCTGTTAAAAGAACCAAATGTGTTGTCTCATAACATCAATAGCAGTTCATTTGTCCACAATTACTACTCTTAATTGCTTTAAGCTGAATATGAATGTGAATGTGGTATTCTATTTCACTCATCCCACAAGACCTGAAGTACATCTTAAAGCTGTACATAAGTTCACATTTGGATACATTTTCAGACATTGGCTCTGTAGTGGTACAAATGTGAGACTTTATATAGCTAACAGCATTCTAACAGAACACATGTGAACCTATATACACTCTACCGCATTAAATTGGCGTTATAACAGTTCACATAGCCACTGTTCATTTCCACCATTTTGTTCTACTTATCCTACAATTTGCCAAATAAATCTCCAAACTTATCATGCAGATTTCTCACAAAATACTCACAAACAGCGATTCAGGTTCGGTTTGATGTTATTATTGATTACCGTAGTAATATTAAAATGTTCAAATAACATCAAAACCTGAAAATTGTAGATTTCCTCTCACACAGTTTTAAATATTTTATCATGAATACGGCGTTTTTATAGAGGCGCGTAAATATTTTAGCTGTAAATATGTGTATATTTCACGATAAAGTTGCATTCCCAAGGCATTAAGTATTGAAAGTGGTACTTTCTGCGTATTATCATTAAAAATATTCAAATTGATGTCCGCCGGAGTTATATTATGTCTGGGCACTCATAAAATCAATAACTAAATGGAATGATATTGAAATAAAGAAATAATTAAGGACACATGTGAATTTCAGGTAGTACTGGAGTACGTTCGTCAGATTTTATAACTGTGAAGGCTGTATATTTGACCACATGTTACTCTTTATTCCACTCATGCACGTTGTATGGTTCACACTGCCTCCTAAATAGCGCCGTTAGTCAGCCTTAAGTACTATGTTACTACTTAAACTGCTATTATATCGCTATTATAGAGCTAATATATAGCCATTGTGAACTTAAGGCTGTCTAATTTGTGCCCAAATTGGTTCTATAAGAGCATTATAGCAAGCTATACAGCTCTTATATAGCTAACTTACACAGCTTGTGGAGTACATGTGAACGACTATACATCTTATATAGAACCCCCATTGCTATCTGGGTAGAACGTGTATTGGTGTCGTATTGAGACTTACAAGTTAATTTAAGAAGATCTAGATACATTCAGAATTAAATACGAAATTTCGAAACACTTCCCGTGTTAGGTATACACCTGACAATTTGTTGGGGAGCAAGGGCTCTCTCGGAAGTATTACAAATAGTAATAGTCCAACTGCCCAATGGACCCTGGTGTCAGAGTGTTTCAACCGCCTGGTAGAAAGCCTCTGACAAGGTTGTGTAACGACCGCCAGTAATCATAGACAGCAACCAGGACCGATGGCTTAACGTACCCTCCGAAGCACGAAACCATATTTTTTTCGGACATTCAGGTGGTTCAGCCTGCATTGTCTTAACCAGACTCGAACCCGGAACCTTTGCATCGCAGGCCGTCACACTACCACTGCGCCACATCGGCTGTCAAATACAAATAAGTGATTTGTACTCGTACCAAAACTCATGTGTGAATCGAAAACCCCAGGTAGGGGAACTCACGGAACATGATTCTCGTTTTATGACCAATTCTCGCCTATGGGAACCGATGCAAAGCAAATTCCAACATTTAATAATCCCACCACGATTTTTGTTGAAGAAAAACAGCGGTGTGAAGTAAGCTGAATCTTTTTAACCTAATACTATGAAAATTCCCAATAAGTTTCCAAATCTACGATCTTAATTCAAAAGTTGTAACTCAACGAAACACTTAAATTTTCACAGTCAAACTCACATTTTAAGAAATAAAAGAAATAACGTTAACAAGCATACAAATTAAAATAATTAAAAACACGACTGCTTTCTGAGACAAAGCGTAGTCTATAACACTCGGGATAATGTAAGGATTCTTCCGATACAATTGCCATTCGAATCTGTTCAGTGGTTAACGAGTTGCAGTCCTTTAAAGAAACACATTATAATATACATTATTTTCGCGTTACACGTGCATAAATTAATAATAATGATATCAAGATACTGTTTATTAATTAACCAATGACCTTCTTAACCTTAACCCGTGATTGATCTTCATAATATCTAGATCAATGGAAAATAACAAACAAACAAAGTAATATGTAAGTATATATTAATACGTGTGATAGAAACAAACATAAATTAGACTTTAAAAAAAACGTAAAGGGACCGAACACTATGCTTTACAGAGTTCCATGAAATGAAAAGAACTTTATTCAATGTAGGATATAACTATTAGTTATTGACATCATATCTCGGGCGGGATAAAAAACTCAAAAATCAAGGCGGCTGGTCAGGTGAATCATCATCAGGTGCCTATGTTATGAAACTACAGGCTACAAGTTTACAGGTGAAATTCTAAGTACATTGCGTAGCCGGTTAATATTCCTAGTATCATTATGGCTAACCGACTACGCAATGAACATCGAATTTCACCTGTAAAATTGTAGCCTGTAGTTTGATAATATCGGGTACAGATCTTCACTCCAGTCTACCTTGTAATTTATTTCGCAGTACATAATATATCGAATTGGATCAAGGCTGTATTTAAACCTTTCCCACCCACGACAAACCTTAGCTGACCGTTACAGATTAAAAACAAAATTGATCACACATTTATAACAACCATGACATTTAGTATTGCTAAAGCTTATAATCCTTTAATTTGAGCCTCGATAAGTAAAAGAATCATAACTTTGATTACAATAATTTAATTCTTTTTCAAGTCTTTAATTGATACACTTTTACTGTGTATTTGGACTTACGTTTGTAAATTTTAAGCTATGTCCTGTTATTGTCTTTATAAAACAAATTTATTTGCTTAATATTTGCACGGTACCTATTTGTTTCAAATATTGATCGGGTTAAACAAACTCTAACTTTTGTAGCTATATTACTTGTTATTTTACTTTGTTCTTTCTGTGGTATCATAATTCAATTACTTACCTCAATTTTGACCAATTCTTAAATTTCTTGGAAATATATTCTTATCGCCTTATGTCATAAAACCGATAACACAGTTCAAAGTCAATAAAGTTTTCATCGATTTCATCGATTTATCCACAAGTCACAACACTGTTATCGAAGATTATGAAGATAGTTCTTAGAAGGCCATACTGTCCTGTCTATCTATCTTTGTCTGATAGGTTGCGGTTGGTTTCTCTGAATCTGTTGGTTGTTGACAAATCATCACCTTCTAGGAAAAGGAACCTTTATTTTGGATGTATTAGTAAATACTGAATATTTGGATACTAAAATACCTACGGCAACGGCACTCTTAGTCCAGGGCTCCGATTTTCTGAAATTGAAATTCTTTATTCTATGTAGGATAGTATTATCATATCACTTATTGACGTCATGAACCGTCATTGTAAAAAAAGGAAATTTGTATCACACAATTTTCTTTTTTTATAACAATTTTGTAATGTCCCAATAGAAAACCGGCTCGGGCGGGATAATAAAATAAAAATAAAGGCACTGCCACGGGGCTGGCCAGGTTAATCACACGGCATGTAACTTTACGCCACCACCGTCTGAAAACGATATTTGTTTCAAATTGAATTCAAGATTTTTAAGGCGTGTAGTTTACATGCTAATAATCAACCAGACCTCCTAGAAGTGCTCCTACTCTAAATTTATATTTCTTATTTTGAAGCCACTGTGAGTCTGTGATGTCTTCGATACTCAACTTACATTTTATCGCGACTGTGATTTTCTATACTTCTGTTAACTGTTAGTAGGATACGAAACGGCTCCTTTTCGTGTGGGACACCGAGTCCTCCAATGACTCGATGAACCCTGGTGTCAAAGTTATTCAACCGCCTTCTACTTGGACTACGCAACGGCTAAAACCGCTAACAAGAAGGCTAAAAGGCTAAAAATAAATTAAGTCATTAAATCTTACGGTTTTCTTATTTTTCAAACTTTCACACGATCACAGTTCTACGCTGAAATCAATTAATAAACGCTGTTTCGTTTTTTTACGTGGGCGTTAATTAAGTTAAATGGGAACGTATCCTTAAACGGCCTCTTGTGACCAATTAAACTGTAATTAAAGAAATCAATTAAATCGTAACCAATCCTTTGATGGGATTTCGAAACAAGAGAAATCTGTAAAAGTATGTCGATTGAACATTTTAATTAGTTAATAGGATTCTAATAAAATCAGAATGTAAGGCCAATACACAGAACTAATTTTCTAAAAAAACGTACCTCCTGTTTCTATTGAACCAATGAATAATCTAGATTCTACATATCCCAATGACCTTATACTAATTATGCTAACTGACAGCGCATTTTACAAAGAATGTTATATTTTTATTTTATGCCTGATTGGTAGCATGTCCAGGACCTAGATTATTTTTTTGGACCACTAAAACGTTGTATTTTGCAGGTTTTAAAGCTATGTAAAGTATTTTGCCACCATACATATATCACGCCCATATGGCTTGCAGGGTAGGCAGAGCGTAAACAACCGTAAAGACGAACACTTACGCCACGTCTGACAAAGATTTGAGGGTCATTCCGATCCGAACATTGTGTATCGCTTTAATGACAAATTGTCAGCCCAACGCCTAAAATTGCAATACACGTATAACCCTCGTGTCCCTTAGTCCCACGAAAAAGAAATGGGTTGATGCTATTCTAAGCCGACATCGCACGGCATTTCCATAGCATCATGTAGATAAAGTTGATTACCATTTACCATACGTATTCTTTTATATCTACTACAAAAAAAGCATTTTACTTGGAACAATAGTGTTTCTTATTAATTATAGCCGTCATGGACCTTATGATTGACTCTCATTCTGACTACAATAGAACTATTGTGTAACGTTACTAACTCTCTTTGTAAAAGTTTCAATGGTATTGTAAGTATGTCTTGTGAGATTTTATAATTATTAGTTCGGTATAATAATAGTTTTTAGAACCAAAATAGTTATTTTTAGAAGTCGATAAGTTATAAAGAAACTATCTACCTTGTCTAGTTACCTACTACACTACCCAAACACGCTTTAAACCCGACTTTATAATTCTGTGGTTGCCTTTGGGCCTAAGGACCGACATCTTGCGTAAAGAATTTAAGTTCATTTACACCGATTCCAACAATGATCCCTTATTTTTTATCAGCGTTACAAGAATCGTGCTATAGATCGTCGTACAAGAAAAATAATAACTTAATTATCGTCAAGCAGGGTCAATGACCTGGCGGTTGTCCTGTTCTTTTGAACAACGGCTAATTATAACCACAGATAATGCAAAGAAACGTCGACCACGGGTCAGCGAAATTCGCGCCAAATCCAACAGAATTTGTAGATCAAAAAATAAGATAAACGGAGCGCAAAAGTTCCAAACAAAATCACAAAAATAATTATTTTTTACTCTAAATCCTGAATTTGGTATAAACAAGTAGATCATTTTGCTCGTATGTATGCTTTGTATCATTACTGACTGAATATTGATTCTGGTCAACATGTTATTTTACGGCTAATGTTTTATGAACACTTTTTGCTTCACTTTCAGAGCGATCTAGCTCCATAATCCTCAGTCTGAGAGGAAACCTTACACAATGCTTCCCGCCAGTTTTTGTTCTCATTTTAAATTAGGTTTATATTTTTTCTTCCCCTCGCTCGTAGTGGCCAGCATTCCAGTTATTTCGTAAGTTTAGCGATATCCATCGAACAGCTGAGCGTGCAGGTGACAGTCCTGTGAGGTTATTAGTGATTTCCGATAGTTTTATCGATAATTCCAATCTAACACAGCCAGGCGTTTTACAAATTACGACGTACATTTCGCAAATATATTTAGAAATAGTAATAGAAATAGAAATTTATTTGCTCAAAATTATGGTAGGTACAATAAGATGTTAATTTTACAATTCAGTCTCACATAATTTTACCAAAGTATATGGCATGCAAATTTTTAAGTTTAGAATTTACAAATAATTAACATTACTCTATCTAATTAAATTATTAACATGTCAGGCAAAGTAGAATGCATGCACCTAATGTAATTTATGAAAGTTATTTTTTTATATGAAAGTTATCTTGCCGTGTGATGCCGGCTTAGAATTTGCCGTGTGATGCCGGCTTAGAATAGCATCACCCCCTTTCTTGCCCGTGGGAGTCGTAAGAGGCGACTAAGGGACTCGAGGGAGTGTATTGTAATTTTAGACGATGGGCTGACAACCTGTCACTATGGCTATACACAATTTTCCGGGTGACCCTCATATGTTTGTCAGATGTGGCGTAAATGTCCGTTTTATGCGGCTGTTTATGCTTTGCCCACCCCGCAAGGGATTATAGGCGTGATATGTGTATGTATGTGTGTGTATGTATTTTTTTAACGCAAAGACAATATTTTTTTAATGACGTATGGTTAGCAAATATCAATACTGTTGCCAACACGCAGTTTCAGAGGGAGAAGCTTTATCGTAAGAGTTTAAATTCTACCTCAAGAATAAAATCGACATTATGTAGGTAGGTATTTAAAGTTTACGTCCCTAAGGTAGCTATACTTCAAGGTTGAACATTTTCTCACGATTCTCTCACATTGAATATCCTTTAATTAACCCTTAACCAAGTCGTGATGGCTTAGTTTACTATTTTAAAATGAACCCTGACTTTAATCCTAAACTAGTTGGAATATTTTTAAATGTTCTAGTGTTGAAATATATGGTGGCGAACTAAATTAATGTAAATGTTTTCGATAGGTGAAGATATAACCGATTATTATCGGAATAAAAATAGGACAAATGATCAGGTAAGTTATCCGTTTTAAAAGTTTCATAGCATCAAAAATCAACCTTTCCATTTTTTCTTGTGTTTTTGACGGCCGTTTACGCTCTCCCTACCCCGCAATGGATGTATTTTCCTGTAAGATATATAGATAATTATCTTTTTTAATTAATTAAGTGCATGCATTCCCATGCACATTCAAAGGTTCTTGCAGATGCATCTTTAAGATTAGTGCGCAGGAATGTTTTAACTAGTCACCGGATTACGCAAGGCCGGGGTAATAATTATGACATATTCATTTCCGTCGTTGCGCTGTCATTGGAATTAATTGACGTCTAGTGCACTCAGGTAAATGCTGCTACTACGACACCTTTAAGATAGAAACGAGATTATATTTATGTCAATAAATAATTTGTATTTGCCTACTTGAATCTATTAATTACTAGTTACCTACTGCATTTCTCGTAACGCGTTAATTTCTAGTTTATATTCCCAAAGTATCATGCCACGTCAAGTACAAGTTATTTTTTTGTCAGTAAACAATCAAACGAACCGAAGAACCCTGTTGCCAGAGTTATTAAACTGCCTGTATGAAAGTAGTATGCCTCTGACGTGGTTGCGTTCGACAAATCAGCTGTTCCATTGAAAACCTACTCGACTAAAATGTATGGAGGAGCTAATTTTTTTTCGCGAGTTCCAAGTTGGCCCCATTGTAAAAGTTGTTCATAATCATGATTCACCCCGCAAAATTTGCGTACAGATCTACTGAGTAAAAAATAAACCTGGGGGCCGATTTAGGTTATAACGGCGTCGAGATTTTGTATGGAATGACACATGGCGGCGGAGTTCGGTCGGAGTTCGGTCGGAATTCGGTCGAGTTTCATCTAGGTGTCAAACAGAATGACAAGTAATTTACATACAAAGTTCTTCATGTCATCGGGTTTTTGTCCCTTTCTACGATTATTTTGTCTATGGTGTCGAAAAGCGGTCGAGCTATGACAACCAAGTTTCTGTCATTGTGCTCGACCATGAGCAGTCTCAAGCATAGGTGCCTTGCCGTTGTCGAGTTACATATAATTATGATAACTAATTGAAAATTACCCATAACTATAAGATTTTCAAGGCAGGTAATGCATCTGTAGGATATTTTAGACCACATGAGCAGAATAAACTCGTTTAAAAAAGTAGTTAGGTAACTTTACCGACACACTGAAAGTACATATAAAACTACCACTTGCCATCAGCTAATGTTGATTTTCGATTAGCAATACAAAGCACTTTCAGAGTCAAGAGGAAGGTGTAGGAGTCTTTGCAACTGTTTTATTTTGGGTTCAGTTTTATGCGTTATATATTTACATTCTAAATAATCATTTCGATTACTTTTCAGACTGATGATGATAACATTATGATAGCTGATATTCAATATTATAATGAATATCATTACAGTAACAAATGTGTTATAAATGCTTTATCTCGTGATCAAAATTTGTACTTCTTGTGCTTGTCAATAGTTGGCGTAGCTTCGTACTGTATCAACAAACATCACTGTAGGATTGCTAAAACTTGATATTTTTACAAAAATTTACAAGAATGTTTCATTAAATATTGAATGCACACTTTACTAATTTTGACATATCATACATAAATCACGCTTCTTTCCCGCAGCGCCTACTTCCTTCCACTTACGACGATCCTTGCATACTTTTTTTGCCTTCTCTACATTCATTTATCTTTTCATGCAGGCTCGTTGGTTTATTTTTTACCAATGAACGTACATGCGTGTGATGATGATTGCCGTGTGATGACGGCGTAGAATAGCATCACCCCATTCTTTTCTCGTGGGTGTTGAATCAAGCGACTAAGGAACTCGAGAGTTACATAGGTATTGCAATTCTAAGCGATGAGCGGCTGTCAGCTACTTACTATAGCTGTTACTACAGCGATACCGAATTTTATGAATGACCCTCAAATGTTTGTCAGAAGTGGCGTAAGTGATCGTTTTTTTACGGCCGTTTACACTCTGCCTACCCTGCATGGGATATACCTAGGTGTGATATTTGTATGTGGGCATGTATGTAAAGTTTTCACTTTCATTTTGGTTTCAAATCCAGGATTTCCATATGAAGAGCCATCAGGTTGAAGGTTGTACTTGTGTACGGTGTGTGCAATATTCGTTTATAACTCGTGCTCTACAATGCGCTACATACATACATAGATCAGACTATTGCAGTCCACTGTTGGACGTAGGCCTCCCCTAGAGTAAGTACAGGGCAAAATCTCTCGTTTTTTCCATCCAGTCATCAGTCCATCAGGTCGGAGGTCGTCCAACGCTACGCTTGCCGCGGCGAGGCCTCCATTCGAGAACCCGCTTACTCCACCATCCGTCCGTTCTAGTCTCATTCCGGATTTGATCCATTAGAAAGATACTGGACCTTTCCATAGGACACAGACACGTTTACTACGCGCGCTCTATTCTTTTCTTTTGTTGGTGACGCGTATTTTGCTCGTGTACAACACGTGTATGATACGTGTGTAACGCGTACTCTACACGTGTGTTACGCGAGCTCTACTTGTATACAACGCTTGCTTTATAATATGCAACGCGTGCTCTACATGTGTACAACGCGTGGGCTGCGCGGGTGACTTTGTATTAACACGCGTATACCACGCGTAAAACCGCCCAACATCCTAATAGACCAACATCCTAAGTCTTACAGTTTTCAGAATAATCACTTTAAATTACTTCATAATAAGGTACAGAAATTCCATACATTTCAACTGACTATTAAATACTCTTTTCTCCAATTTGCTCGGAAATGGCTTCAGTACTTTAAAAAAAGAATACGTCAATGGGCTCATTTATGTAGTCAAGGCGCCGAGGACTGTAATAGAAATTTCCGGACTAGGCCGGAAAAAAAAGGTTCTTTAACTTCACACTTTCGTGTTTAGGTGTTTTATGGTACACAATACCATGTTCAGGAACACTAATACCGCGCGCGTTCCATTTTTTAACTAATTGTACAAACTGTAACATAACTTTCAACATGAATTAAGCGTCGCTCCATAATTCTTTCTTTCAAAATAAATTAATTATTTTCTAAAATTACTGTATTATTATTGTCATTTCCTTGCAAATGAGAGAAAAGTATTGTACAATCCACGGCCGAAATAACAATTTCTGGTCTCGTTTACTTTAGAATTCCAATGCCACTCCACCAGATATTGCTTTATACTCGGCTTGTGACGTAATGTACTATTACCACAAAGTAAGTATTGGCGGCTGCGCGCCGAATACAGAGAGCTCACTTCAAGCAAACGTCACGAAACTCTCCACAATTTGACACGTCGCCGTTTACAAGGGAATCCAAACCAATCCAAACACACTTGTAGTCGAGTGTCAACCGCGTTTGGTGCGGACGTGCAAAATGGCTTCACACAAAATATAATTAGGTTTATTAGTATACGATGTGATTTGTACAATGTTCCTATAATATTTTGTACCAACAAAAATAAAAACTTGCTTACATAAAAGAACAAACAGGATTAATAACTCTAATAAGTATATTTGTTCATAATGTGATTTGAGTTTCTATTTAAATAAAGCAACTTTTCATTTTTAATGTACATACATTCATCATTGGCCTCACACGTCTGTGACAGACGATTTAATCAGTGTCTGAGGCCAGACTTTTCATGGCTGTATAAGCCGATACGGGAGCGGCATAGTTTTCCGCACGCTCTACAAGTGAGAAGGAATTTGAGACTGGCACATGCATGTTTAGACGACGTTTTTGCCTTTTGTTAGCGAGACCAACATACATTATACTCGCTAACATACATTACACATACACGTCATGTCACGTCTATTATACCTTGCGGGGTAGGCAGAGCGTAAACGGCTGCAAAAACGGGTATTTACGCCACGTCTGACAAAAATTTAAGGTCATTCGGAAAATTTTGTATCGCCATAGTGACAGGTTGCCAGCCCATAGCTTAAAATTGCAATACACACACTTAAGTCTCTTAGTCGCCTTTTACGACTCCCACGGGAAAGAAATGGGGTGATGCTCAGTCTCAACAGCCCTAGAGCAGATATCTACCTACTCGTCATTCCCCATTTCATAATAATAGTGCCATGTAGGTAGTATACGTTATGTAAATACAGGGAGTAACAAAAAGGGTATATCAAACCGAAAGGAGGTCAAAGTGGGGAAATGGGGAAAGTTGTTCAGTTTCATGAGCACCTTTCGGCTTTTCTGTTACTCCCTGTATGTTTAGGTACCTACTCCATTGAATAAAATCGGTAAGAAAACTGTGGCAGCCCTTGCCGAAAGCGGAAATAATCGAAAATAGGGCCGAGTGATCCTTCTGTACATTCTCTATTTTGTGCTATTACATCATACTTTAACAATCCTTGATAAATTTTCATTTCATTATTGTAGAGGAGCCCACATTGCCAATGGGGTTTTACTAGAGCGTCAGAGACCATAACATAAGATCAGCCAAGATTCAAGATTAAGAGCAATTCATGCAAAAATTTTGTGACAGCTGTCAAAATTAAAACTTGGAAACTATCCATGCTAGACTGTTTCTGTGGATAATTTGTAGGTCTTGACAAGATCTACATTTGAGATGACAGCTGTCAGTTTGTTGTGCCTTTTTGCACTGACTTCAATTTGTTTGCCAGAGGAACATTTGTGTAACATTTTCATTCATTACTGCACATTTTGGGCTCACAAGTACAAACCGCTTCTGATTGTAAAAAAGGGTTTAATGAATAAAAGTTCCAGAGTTAACTTTCAGTGCTGTTATTACGTTTTCTTTAAAGCAACTTATGAATACATTAATATTTCACGAACAGCAACACGTTTTCACGACAGCGACATATCAGGCACCATAGGACAAAAATCTATAGCGCTAGTGATGTACAATACACCAACTACTGATGCCACACAAGGTGAGTCGCTCTAATGCAGGCTAAATCTATAGCCTAACTTATTGTATTAGTAAATATTACCGCACTTTATTAGTATTCTCAGCTAAAATAATTGGCAAAACTGCCCAACAAATTACCCCCTTTAACCCTGTAGTCCACCTAGAGGTCCATCTGGAGGACCACAAGTATTTTTTCCTATGGTCCACGCTACTGCCGTGCTAACAAAAAGTATGCTAAACACGATTTTTTCAATATTGAGTTGTGTACAAATTTTGGGATCGAGTTTTTAATTTATAATATTCTGGGACACTACTAATGCATGCAGTGTCTTTAGATTCTGCATTCTTTTGTAGCAAGTCATTGCTATTGCTAATAATTTCAATTTCTGAACGATTCCGATTATTTCCGATCGTCCGAATTCTGAAAAAAAGGCTAATTATGTCTTAATTAAGGAGATTGCTCCCGACCGCGTGCCGTGCATGGCGATTTTCAGTTTTCGTTTTTTTTTCGATTGATTGTTTCTAATTTCTAACCAAACAGTTCAAAGACCTTAAGTGAAGTGTTAAATTTCCGAAAGGAAATTTGAGATCATGGAAGTAAACTAAGTTGTTTGATGTATCATCAACAGAATATTTTATTAGAGTAACAGTTTTGTTTTGTGTCATAGTTGACAAACATAAATATAAAAATATATAGTGGCCAGGGTGTCTCAGTATTTACAAAAAGTATTTACAACACCTCCCCGTAATGGGGCACCCTGTACCTGTATAAAACTAAGATAAGACATATCAAAGATCACTATAAACAAACACACGATAACACAACACAAAATTAAAACTATACACAAACAAAAAAAATTACATCAACCTGTAATACACTTCACCAAAAAAAAACTTCAACCTGTATATACACCTAAACCTAGAGAACTATTTACATACCTAACCATGATCTGAATCCTAGCCTAAACCTAATGAACATGAAAATTTACAATGTTTGAGTTTTGGTAGAGGCTTGGTGAGGATGTCTGCGATCATGTTGTGTGTTGGTATGTATGTGATTATGTAGTCCTGTTCTGAGAGTAGGCGTATGAAGTGATGTCTAATGTCGATGTGTTTTGTGCGTGCATGGAATGTGTTGTTGCGAGTGAGTTTGATTGTGCTTTGGTTGTCTGTATGAATGGTGAGTGGCTGTATGACGTTGTAGACTTCTTTGATAAGTGTGCGGAGATAGATGGCCTCTTTGCAGGCTTCGCCTAGGGCCATGTATTCGGCCTCTGTGGTACTCAGTGCAGGGGTGCGCTGTTTCTTAGATTCCCAAGAGATGGCAGCACTGCACATCTTGAAAACGTACCCCGTGTATGAGCGTCTGTCTACTACGTTGCTGGCGTAGTCGGCGTCAGCATAGCCGGTTGGATAACCGTCACCATTTTTAAAGTTTAGTTTTAGGTCCTTAGTTGCTTTAAGATACCTTAAAACTCGTTTGGCAGCTTTCCAATGCACCTCCCCGTAATGTCCATTGAACTGGCTCAGATAAGATACTGCATAGGATATATCTGGTCTTGTGCCTATTGCAATGTACATTAGAGAACCAATAAGCTGTTGGTATGGCAAATCGGGTTTCTCATCATCCTTATCAGGGATTGTGAGCTTCATACCTGGTTCCATGGGCGTTGAGACAGGGATGGCATCAGTCATACCAAACTTCTCTATCACTTTCTCGATATATTTGGTTTGATCGAGAGATATGTTGCCGGGTTTCTGGACAACACGCATTCCAAGACAGTCTTTGACAGGACCAAGGTCTTTGACCACGAATAGTTTCTTTAAGCCGAGCTTAAGGTCGTCCTTCATGCTGTCGTTACTACAGAGAATAAAGAAATCGTCGACGAATACAGCTACTACAAGTAGGTCGTTTCCGTCGCGTCTGTAGTACAGGCAATGCTCGTTAGAAGCTTGCTGCAGGTCAAGTTTTTTCATGGCTTCACAGACTTTCAAGTTCCATTGTCGTGGAGCTTGTTTAAGGCCATATAGAGCCTTTTTGAGCAGGCATACTTTGCCCTTTGGGTCAGTGGAGAAGCCGTCTAGCTGTTCCATATAAATTTCCTCATCGAGGTCCCCATTTAGAAATGCAGTTTCCACGTCTAGGTGGTCAACTTGAAGTCCACGTTGAGCCGCAAAAGCCAATAATAGTCGCACTGAAGACAGTCTAGCGACTGGTGCAAAAGTTTCACTGTAGTCAATCCCTGCTACTTGGGTGAAGCCTTTTGCTACTAGTCTGGCTTTGTATTTCGTTATTTGGCCACTAGTGTCCTTTTTTAGTTTAAATACCCATTTGCATTTAATCGTTTTTCTGCCGGAGGGTCTATCGACGAGAACCCAGGTTCCATTTTTTATTAGGGAATCGTATTCAGCATGCATAGCTTCTAACCACTTTTCCTTCTCTTCATGATCCGTTACTTCTTTAAAAGATTCGGGTTCCAGGTCTGAGGTGAGATATCCGAAGCGTTCAGGAGGATTCCTTACACGGACAGGGTATCTGCGTTCAGGTTCAGTAGGAACTTCAGGAAGAACGGGTTCATCTGGTTCAGAAGTAGCTGACAGATACTCTGGTGATGCCGGTTCAGCAGTCGCAGATGTATCTATTTGTGGTAGAGGCTGTGGCTGGGGTTCAGTGTTTTGAGGGGGTATTTCAGAGTTAGGACGTGGGACTGGAACATCTGAGATGAGAGGTGATGGAAGACTTGGCTGTTGTGTCGTAGGCGGTTGTGTTTCCTGTTGGTCTACTCTTGTATTAACAATTAAATCGTAAGTGAGACTGTTGTTAGGGGTGGTGGGTTGCTGTGGTTCAGTAACTCCAAGTTTGTCTTCAATAAAGACTACATCCCGTGACAATATGATCGCTCGTGGGTTGCGAGGATCTATAAGGCGATAGCCTTTAGTCTCAGTTGAGTATCCAACAAAAATGCAAGACTGGGTTTTCGAGTCCAGTTTGCTGCGTTTTTCTTTTGGAATAAAAGAATGCGCTTCACAGCCGAAAACACGTAGATGAGACACATCAAGTCGTTTCCCGTACCAAAGTTCGTCAGGTATTTTATTTTTTAAAGCTTGGGTGGGCGAAAGATTTTTTAGGTGAATTGCTGTATTTACTGCCTCACCCCAGTAAGCTTTTGGGAGCTTTGCGTCGTGCAACATTGCTCTGGCCTTTTCTACAATCGTCCGATTAACCCGTTCAGCGACGCCGTTTTGCTGAGGGTTGTAGGCTACAGAGGTCTGATGGATAATTCCATTCTCCCTTAAAAATGTAGACATCGGCCCGTTTACAAATTCACGACCGTTGTCGGAACGAAACTTTTTAATTTTTTCGTTTGTTGGGTTTCTACAAGTTGTTTGAATTCGACAAACTTTGAAAACACTTCACTTTTTGACTTTAGCAAGTAGCCAAAAGTTTTGCGCGTAAAGTCATCTGTGAAAGTAAGTAAGTAGAGCGCGCCACCCCATGAATGTGTACTCATTGGTCCACAAAGGTCGGAATGAATGAGCTCACACTTTTTGAAAGACTTACTTTTCGACTTTTTGAATGGACTTTTTGCTAATTTTCCTTGAAGGCAAGGAATGCAGGTTTCATCTAAACCCGAACTATCTATTTGACAGTTTATGCCATTCGTTCTCTTTTTCAGAGTAGACATCGCTTTGACGTTGAGATGTCCGAGGCGTCTATGCCACAGAACAGCTGTTTCATTTCTGACATTTGTCAGCTGTGCTTGTTGTTGTGGCTCAGAAATATCTAATTTATACATGCCCTTATAATTTTGCCCTGTTGCTACTACTGTTCCCGAAATTTTGAGCCCTTTTTCGAGATAGATTTGAGCACCTTTACTAGTAAAAACTGTAGCATAGCCCTTCCCTGCCATAGAACTAACAGATAATAAATTAGCCGAAAGTTGTGGTACTAATAGGGCGTTAGAAATTTTGTCAATATTGCCGCTATTTACACAAATTGTACCTGTTCCTTCGCTTAAAATCTGCTGGTTGTTGGCTACGGTTACTGTGTCTGACTGGGGAGAAAAATTGCTGAATGATTGTATGTTATTGCACATATGAGATGTTGCGCCAGAATCTATGAACCAATGGGATGGGTTTTTGGAAGAATGAAAAGATGAATAAAGTGTAACATGTGTACTGAAATTAGCCTTATTCTTCTTTTTGCGGTTCCGGCACTCCGAGACGACGTGTCCATGTCGCTTGCAGAATGTGCACACATGCTTTGGGCGCGGGGGCACAGGCGTAGTCTTGGACGCAGGCGTAGGCTTCGATGTATACAGAGCACTGTCTTTCGTCGAGGTCGATGGCCGCTGGTCCTCCTTCAGTAACAATGTAGCTACGGAGTCCGAAGAGATTTTAGTTCCCGATCCTTCCAATGCCATTACCATAGGGTTATATTTTTCAGTCAAACCAGTTAACATTATAACTCCTACAAACTCATCATTGACGGGAGCCTTTATTTCCGCTAGTTGCTGCTGCGTGCTGCGGATTCCGTTAACATATTCGTCCATGCTAGTACAGTTCTCCAGTCTTGTATTGAAGAGTTTACGAAGTAGGTGCAGGCGCCGTAGAAGGCCGCTGTCAGCATAAGCTGCTTGTAGCTTTTCCCAGGTTTTCTTGGCGGTGGTGCAGCTCATTATCACAGGGTACACCGATGTTGCTACTGATAAGCATATTTTTGCCTTTGTTTTTGCATCAAGCCGCTTGAATTGCATGTCTCCAAGTTGCTGTATCATAAGTGCGGGACTTTCTATAAAATCCCACATGTCACTCACGACGAGTACGTTCTTCATCGAGAAACACCAGCTGGTGAAGTTTCTGGCACCCTCCAGTTTCTCAATCGTGGGCACCCCAATCTGTTGTGCCATCGGGAGAGGCTGCTGTCCACTAGGTGTAGCTGTAGGTTGCGCTGGTGCCGGCAGTTGTCCTGCCGATGAAGGGTTTTGGGTGTCACCCTCCATAGCACTCGTACCAAATTATATATTCTTACACAACTTAGGTTAGAGGGGCTCTGGGCCCATAACCTGTTAAATTTCCGAAAGGAAATTTGAGATCATGGAAGTAAACTAAGTTGTTTGATGTATCATCAACAGAATATTTTATTAGAGTAACAGTTTTGTTTTGTGTCATAGTTGACAAACATAAATATAAAAATATATAGTGGCCAGGGTGTCTCAGTATTTACAAAAAGTATTTACAACATGAAGTAAAAATACAAACTCTTTGTGGTGATTTGGTGCCTTGGATTTCATGTAGACTTTACGAAGGACTATAAATCGTTTCCGAGTCTTATTTCACTAAAACATACCTATTATATTTACTAACAATAAGCGGTTGATATTACTTTCTAAATATTCACCTTATTCCATCTGGTATTGGTCTAAGTATTTAGTTATAAAAATTAGTATGAAGATGAAAAGAGATGCGACGCGCACGCACGCCATGCACACGTCACGAATCTCCATATTAATTCTGCACGCACGCACCCGTGCTGCATCCAATCTGAGTTAATGACCTTAAATGTTAAATTTTCTGTTTTGTTTAGATGGTACATTTTGTTAACGTACCTTCATTTAATTTGTATTTTGTTTGTCTTCATAAAATGTAGGTATGATTAACAATGGGCTTATTGAAAAATATTTATACAAGTTGTAACAATAGTACCATCTTATCCTATCGATAGTATCAAGTTTAAGAATATTTCAAAGTTGATTCGAGGGGTACGTACGTACGTACATATTGCAAAGCGAGATGAACCAGTTCTTTAATTGACTACAAAACATACATCTCGACAAGACCTAAAACTTCCCCAAAGAACAAGTAGTTAAGCATGCATAGTTGACGAAATAAATTAGTTCAAAGTTTGACAGTTGTCATCTAAAATTTCAAGACCTACAACTTCAACAAAGAAATTAGTTTTGCATGCGCGCTGATGATTGCGCATGACTTAAACTTTAAAAAAAAATATGATAAAGTGGACCACAGGCAATAGAACTTTAGTTAAGAGCGGTAAAACATTTTTGGCGGACCACGCGACAAAAAAAAATACCTATAGGTGGACTACGGGTTAAAGGAAAATTGCCTAACTCATTTCATGGCAAAACTGCCTAGCTCATCTTCAATAGAGACCTAAAGAAGATATAAGACATAGGCTTGATTCGTTCTTTTGCTGTTGTCTACACTGCATCAACCTTGCATTTTCTTCTGCTACAATATATTTAGGAAGTAGACGAGTTCGGAAATGGACGAAGTCGATCTAAAGGATCCGCAATCCTTACTTGGGCTCCTCTACTATTAGAACTTGCGGCCGTATTCCTATTTACTCGTAATGATTAAATTGAATAATCATGAGTCGTTATGAATAAAACTTTGTTCAGATGACTGAAATCTGTAACATACCAAAATTTCATCGAGTTCACCACTTTTCCCCCACTTGTGTCCCGGGGCACATATTAACTACCATTTAACTACATTATGGTCTGGGGTCGGAGTGGTAAATTGCACCATCAAATACATCTGCTATGTAACGTCGATCAACACGGCCTTCCGTTATGTAAGGAACGAGACGAGAGACCGCTTGGCTTGCTGACTATGTGTTTATATGCGGATGTTAAAGAAAAGCAAAAAGAATTTCAAGTTAGTTGTTTTTATTTCATCAATTACCTATAGTTTTTATCCCAAATGAGATGCCATCTAAAACACCTCGAGTATAACCTTTTAAAATACCTTAAATGGATAGCTTGAGGTGATGTTAATAGAACAATCATAACTATTGAATGTATAAAAATCCTTTCTTGACTTTTCGATGTTCTGTTCTGTCGCATCTAAAAGGATGGTTCTTTCTGATCGTTTGCTAAGATTTTCACAAAGAAAGCAAGGTCTTAATTTGTCATGAAATTTGCGCTGGAAAATTGTTTGAAAACCGCAATACTTCACACAAATTATAAGGTTTCCTGGATACAGCTGAGCTACAATGTAAACAAAGTATATTAATGAATGCTACCATCAAACTTAATAAGTGAACTCTGCCGGTATTCGCAAAAACTGGAATATAAGGAAGCCATGCAGATTAACTTCAACAGCGGTTCGATTATAGAGTAAGCGACGAGTTTGCTAAGATATTTGGCATAAACATTGTGAAGGAACTAAAATTGAGATCATCATCATAGTAAGACAAACAAATATACTTAACCTTCTAGTAACGAGTGGGTAGGTATTTCACAAGCGTGTGGGGATAAATACTGTAATCCAAAACCAGTGCTTCGCCTCATACAATTCGGTGTTTATTTAATATTTACAAGAAAAAATTAGAAACCAAAAGTAACAACCAAAACGTAAATAACCAAACGAGTCTCCATGACAACCAACCAACAGGAAGATGCCGCGCGCGCCGATGCAAAATAACTATAAACAAACAAAAAAATCACGTTGTCGCGCTGTCTATCTGTAATAATATTTAAAACAACTAAATAAAAATGCAGTGGTGGCGATGCACCAAAAGTATAAATATTTTGTCTAATATCATTATTTAATTTTATAATTTTTAAAATGATTTATTACCTGTTTGTTGGAAAACCTTTTTGATGTTTAAGTAGAAAAATAGTAATGTCAAAGTCTCTTGACACAGGACAACAATGGCGATGGCCGACGCGTTTGTAGAAAAATATACAAGAATATAATAAGCCCGTAATGTCTGAGTTTCACTCTATACGTACCTTCACTAAATATTATATACTGTTATTATGGTGTCCATGACTGCAAAGCTGGAATGTTTTGGATTAAAAAAGTTTCAAGCCTTTATCTTTGTATCTGATGCCTCAGATTCTCAGTTTATCCTGTTCAGTAGTTATAGTCCTACGTTTTACGATCACTTTTCAGCTGAATTACTGGTAGAATTTCTGCCGATTCGCTCAATGATAGTGATATATTTTAGCTAGCCGTTTGGACGGCCGTTGTAGCGTAGTGATAGTACCACTGCCTTGAGTGATAGTTGCGGGTTCGATTTCCAGTGGGACGTTACAGTCTATGATTACTTAGACGGCGGTCGTTACACAATCATGACAGAGGCCTACTGGTAGTAGAAGGCGGTTGAAAAAATCTGACACCAGGGTTCATCGGGTCGTGCATCGACACAAAAAGTAGGAGATTTCAGTTACCCGTTTGTTTATAAAAAATAAGTAAGATTTTTTAAAGTAGTCAAAACGTGTCGCTTTTGGGGTACCTACTTTTGGTACAAAACGGCTGGAATATATTTTGTCAAAAATTCACCAAATGATCCGAAATTTCCTCACCACTAACACTATAAAAGGAGTTCCGAAATATTTATTTTTTTATTTTTTATTATGTGGTTGGGTATGTGAACAAGGGAAGCAATACTATCTTTATGGTTAATAGTTGCCCGTAGATTAGAATAGATAGGATTTCGGGTTGGAAACACTTGTTGCGTTTATAGATTTAGAAAAGACCTTTGATAAAGTTAACTGGGGGAACATGATGGAGGGTTTAAAAAAGTAGGAGTAGATTAGTAGTAGGAACAGAAAAATTATATTTGAACTATACAGACAACAAGAAACTATAATAAACATAGGACAAGAAGAAGGAAGAGCAAAGATTAGGCAGGAGTGAGACAGGGGTGCCCACTTTTGTCGTTGATATTAAAAAAAAATTATAAGAAAATAAACGTTTACTGAATATGGCCTAAAAATATATTTTTAAACTTGAACCTCAGTTACATCAAAACACCCACAGAACCATAGACCAGTTACCCTAAACATCACACCGCTTGAAGAAGTCAAAAGTTTCAAATATCTTGGCAGCATTATTACTCATGACTCATCCCACGTCATCCTTCGCCCGTCTCTTCTCTTTTCTCTTCTGGAGCGTAGCATTGTACGGCTGCGAAACATGGACCACAACGCAAAGAGACAGGGAACGGATAGAGGCTTTCGAAATGTGGTGTTAGAAGATAAGCTAGACAGAAAGGAGGACCATTAAAGAACGTTACTCAATATAAAATATAATACATCTAGAAGGGAAGTATGATAGGACACCTGATACGACATGATCAGTTATTCAAAACGATTGTTGAGGGAAAGACCAAAGGAAAAACAGGAATAGGAAGACCAAGAAGAAGTTATTTAGACCAAATAAAAGAAAAAGTAATGATCATGTCAAACAGGGGAGTCAAGGAGTAGGCAGATGACAGACAAAACTGACGGAAACTCTACCGACTAGTACAATGTTTTTAAATATAATAACAAGACAAAAAACAAGTCCGCTATCTTTAAATCTATTGGATGAAATTTTAATTTCCTCGGATATAATTATTCACAATACCCCTTGTATCACTGAGCAAAGCAGCGTAAACTGTGCCAGCACTTAAGTTTACTTTTGACACGCCTAGACTATACTTTAAAGAATCACACATCATATATGAACCCTAAAAACATAACGATCCTATTTGTGGTTGTGCACACACACACATTTATATCTCGCTCATAATCCCTTGCAGGTTAGGCAGAGCGTAAACGGCCGAAAAAAACGAGCATTTATGCCACTTGTAAAACATATTTAATGGTCATGCGGAAATTAGTGTATCACCATAGCGACAGGTTGTCAGCCCATCGCGTTAAATTGCAATACACACCCTCGATTACCTTAGTTGCCTATTACGACTCCAATGGAAAGAAACGGGGTGATGCTATTCTAAGCTGGCATCACAAAGCTATCAAAGCCGGCATCACACAGAAAATTGGTTGGACAGTCGTGTAAAAGGTATTATAAGATCAACTTCAATATATTTCTTAGTTAAAAAAGTACTTTCACCAGCATATATCTATAACATAAAGCACCAACTTAAACTGGCTTTTTTACAGTTTATAAGAAAAAGCAGTAAAGGTTGGTAAGCTCCACTAATGGCACAAATTCTACATAATATTTTGTAGAATATTCATAATTATAATAATAAAATGATTAATGTGTATCCCATCTCACACTTCTATCAAACGGCCTATACTTGTTTGGCCTATATATGCTCCACGTGAGCCCCGTGATTTTATAACGAGAAATAATAAGCTATGAAAGCTAATGTGATGACTTCTTACAGGCATCACCTCACATAAGTACGAGGCATCTCATAGGGTCCCAGTGGGTCTTCACCTTTTATTCTTGCTTAATGAATATATCCCTTCGTATACAATATAAGCACGCAGGCTAGTCCGCGGGTAACAGCTAGTCTACATTTATGCATATACGAATTTTAAATAGAACCTCCAAGCAATTGATAAATTGACCTTCAAGGTATAATAAAAGAAAAGATTCTCTGTGGTTACTATCTTGCCTTCCCTTCTAGCCTCTGCGTCGAACTGGTGGAAGCCGCAATTGGTCTAATATCGTCGCGTCGAGACGTTTTTACCTCTATACCCCTCCTGTAAACTTATGTGTCAGTCACCTTTCAAACCTGACTAATGATTTTGCCAAAGTCAGGGAACCAAGCCCCCGATTCTCTTACTTTTTTAGTCATTATAATGCCAACGAATGTCAATTGTCATTATGATGCCCCTTTGACTCCAAACTGTTAGCAGAATAAGAACTGACCAAAACTGTCCTACTGACAGGCCATTGACACACAACTGAAACAATTTTCATTTAGCAGACTTCAGGCCCCAGACAACTTGCAGACACGGACGGCCGACCTCTATCAAAATTATCGATGTATTTCAAACATTTGTACTATTCACATCACTATCTACTATTTTATTCGTATCTATTGTCACGGCAATCTAAAGTAGCGGTGCGCTGTCCAGCTGTAATTTTTGTTGTATTATTTCACCCCCTCGAGTGGAGTGAAGTCAGCAGTAATTTGGTCAGCGGTGTACAACTGGGGGCCACAGAAAGAATATAAGGTCAGCAGGAAGTCTTCACCCGAACTTAAGCCTGCGCCGAGCGAAATACGACCGTCCAGTGGCGCCCTCCCATGTTATTAACTAATTTCTCGCTTTCCGCTCGTAACAGCACACATGACATGTGTCCTTGAAGTACAATACAAATCTATTGTTGCAAAATTCGACCTGAGCGAAGTGGTTAATCTGAAACAAATATCAAAAATCTAAAACGGACAAATTGTTGCCCTATACATTAAATTTATTCCAAAATACAACAATGAGCTTTTTCTTGTGTTTTAAATCACTATAACGGAAAATGGTGGCCACCGTTTTCCATTTTAGTGATTTTAAAGACCCATAACAAAGTTAAACTTATTGTTGTACCTTAAAATAAACTTATCGTATAAGACAACAATTTGTACGTCTTAGATTTTTGATATTTGTTCTAGATTTGAAGAAATTATAAAAAAACAGGTGAGGGCGCCACTGGACGCTCGGCGCTACCAAACAATTCGCCTGTTCTTCTTTACTCGCGGCTTTGAAGAATGCCGTTCGCTGTCCGTCCGTTTTTTTAGTTATCTGGTATGGATGTATGTATGACAACCTTTAAGTAGAAAGATACTAGGTATAGTATCAACACTATCAACCGAGACCGCGGCAGGCTGTATGGACGAGCTTAGAATAATGAAAACGCCTTGCGACAATCCCAAAAAAAACACAATTTGTTTTGTGTGTCTCCTGTCGGCTATGGAAAAACTTACGGCCTTAGTGGAAGCACTTAGACAAAATCCAAATCGAGATAGGTCATTTAAATCCGATCCAGCACGCCTCTCCTGCATTTTTACGTTTATTTATCTAGCAGACTCGCTATCGCTTAGGGCGGTTGCTTTTCTACTGCTTTGGCTTCTCTGGTAGAATCGATCACGTCATTTCGCTTTCGAGTCGCACCTGAGGCTAAGCGTCATAAAAAGACAGGCCATGTAAGTCCGATCCAGCACACGCCTCTCCTGCATTTTTGTGTTTGCTTATCTAGCAGACGCGCTATCACTTAGGGCCGTTTCTTTTCTACTGCTTTAATTTCTCCTGTGGTTGGATCGATCACGTCATTTCGCTGTCGAGTCGCACCTGAGGCTACGCGTGATGGAATGACCCAGTACCCACTGCGGCGCGTGAAACACAATAACAAGCGTAAAATAAGACACCTACTGTTGGGTAATACTTGACATGTTAGTGGATGATGTTGTATCCAAAATAATATAAATTATTCCTCTGGCTACCAAAATAGACAAACTACATCGGTGCCTCAGAGGTAAGACAAAAAAAACCTGGACAATTCACACAGCGCCATCTAGCCCTAAACTAAGCAAGCTTGTAATATGGGCACTTCTTCTTCTTTTCCGCATAATAATGTCCACTGTTGGACAAATGCCTCTTGACGCTTCGGGCACTGGATAGCTGATATTAATACTTACATACTTTTCTGTAAATAAATACATATTATACATAGAAAACACCCAGACTAACCACAAACACTTGAAAATGGACTCTACAAATATTCAAATTCATGTGGGGATCGCACCCACGACCCTCGGCGCAGCAGGCAGGGGTACTATCCGCTACGCAATCGAGCCAGTCAATCCATGCCGAAACCCTAGTTCAACCGCCACAACAGTCCACTATTGGATAGTGACGTCCCTCCATAACTATATTCTTCACGCTTGGCAAGCGGGAAAGCGACAGCAGTTAGGGCGCGCCGTGAGAAAAATCAGTATTTTTGGATGCACACAATTTCTTTTGTGAATACGATAAACATCTTGTTATTATGTAAAAGGATTTTTCATTATATTATCTAGAGGTAGATTATGGTCGCAGCAAAACACGATAAAAGAAAGTTTGTTTGATAGATTTATTTTCCAAAGTTTGGTCTATTATTACACTTATGCAATATAGCAATCTTATGAACATTACACATTATTTTTTGCGAATCCGATAAGTCGTGTACATAACTACATTCTAGACGGACAGTTTTTTGATTACCTGTTTATTTGGCGAGATACAGGGAACGCTGCTTCCCCTTTCGTAAATGGCTTTATCCCTTGGTCGCTTTTTGCGTAGCGCTAGTACTAGTCTAATCACTTAATTTTTATAACACACCACTGAAATCCAACGAAACAGATTTCCCTTTAGTACTGGCCCTTTTCCAATGCCATTACTTAGTCACGAGCATTGCCAAACAGTTCGAGTACAAAGCGTTTTTTTACTTGTTTCATTGCTCTGATTGGCTGCATTGTGTGGTTGCCGTTGCCGCTCGATTTACTTACGAGACTGATGACTCGATTTCGAAATTCGAACGCGTGAACCAATGCGTCTTGTTTTGTTGCTTTTGAAGGCATTTGGTACTTATGGGGTGCCATTGTTGTGTAATACAATAAAATGTTAACGTAATGAGCCGACGGTATGGTGTACGGTCGGCTTAAAAAGTTCATAATTAGCACTAGTAATATACTGTAAACAATATTATCATTATAATGAGTCTTGTTTCAAAAATTGAAAATTTAAGTCGGTACACTTAATTTAAAGGTATTTGTCGGTTGCCAAATATCTAAAGACAACTTTCGCTTTTTGTTCCAGGTAATTTCAGCAGAAATACGTCTATAGTATCTGCCAAACTGAAGGTAGTGTCACAAAAGAGGAAGACGGTGCGGTCATATGGTGGTGATGATAGAAAAGTAGGTACCCTCATTTTAGGTTCTGTCAGCAACAGATCAACCTACCACATTTGAGGCACCAAGTTATAGTAGTTTTTCTTACATGTATGTAACTTCCAGATTAGGCTGGCCCAATTTAGAGTCAAGAGCAAACTAATCATTAATATAGGATGTAAAAATATTAGCTGCAAATATTTCATGTGGTGAACCAGTCTATGAAACTGAACAACTTACACTAAATAACGTCGGTCGAAATAAATAAAAAAATTGACCTCCCATAAAATTGACTCCTATATTTTTATATTTTGACCTATGTTAATTGAGAAAGTTGTTCAGTTTCATGGACTAGTTCATCCAAAAATCGCAACTAATGTTTTTATATCCTGTTTACACAGTACACATACCTATTACTGGCAGTGTTTGCTCGTCGACCTTCATACTCTAAACTAGTAGCAACACCACAGAATAAATAATGGCAACACTCAGCAACAAAACTAACTATGACAATGACAAATGATCCGATCCGAATGTTACGCACCTCTAACGGCCACTCGAGAACAAATTATTCTTGCGTGCAGAAGGCTGTGCAAGTTACCAGGTACTATTAGAAGCACATCAACCTACCCCTTTAAGGGATCAACTTATGCTGATTAATATTAGTAACTGTTTGATAAACCAGTATAATAATGATCCCCTAAATGGATAAGCTAGTGTGCTGTTCATCGTACGATCAAACTGAGACACACAGGTCTTCAGGCTCAGGTACCTATATCAAATTATGTACTGGTTAAGTCTTAGTAACTAATTGCCATCCTCGCCACGCCATGCGAGCGCAGTGCAAGATATGACATTCACAGGGAACGCTGCTGCCCACCTTCATTTATCCGGATCATATCGGTGTGAACTTCAAAGTAAGTAGTTTAACAGCTTCACGTCTATGCCCAGTTATTAATTTAACCAGCTTACGGTACTAGAAGATTGTGGAATGCAAATTCTAGTGTTTTGAAATACCTATAGGTAGAGTTTTAAGACCTCTGTTGCTTATCTTTTCAAGCGCCTGTTAGCCCAGTATGGCTAGCTTTTCATGTTTCGAAAACCTTAAAGTCGTTTATTTGTGGCTTATAGTTTCTGGACCATACGCCGAAATTTATTAATTTGTGTAATTTTAGGCATATGCTAACGTACTTTTGTTTGCAGTGGATAAAAACGACTCCAACTGGGTTTATATACTGTGTAAACTGTCACATAGGCAACACTGGTACTTTTTATAATGTTAATATAATGAAAGACACTTAAAAAGTTTAATATACGAGCTACCATACATTGAATCGTAAATATACGCAAGCGTAAAAAAAATACACATAATGAAATATGTGTTTATAAGACACACATAACGCAATCGTACAAAAAATAAGCAACTTTAGTATTTTGTAAGCCTCAAATAATGCCAGCCGTATCGGACTATATCTACAAACACTGTTATTAAAGTGACTATGATACTTGTAGATATGATTTAAAGGAATGAAATCCCATTAATCAAAGATGTGGTAGCAAACAACTATGATTAATGGGGTTTTCGTAAAAATCTTAAAATTGTGTCGACAAAAACTTCATGCTAAATCGATGTTGGTTCATTGTATTAATTCGATGCTCATATAACCGTAAAATAGGAAGTTTTATAAGAAGGTAATCTGAGGTGCAGAAGAAATGTGAAAGTGAATCAATTTTCATTCATTCTTTTATCCACTATATATCTAAAGTATAGTGAGGAATATCATCATTGGCCTCACACGTCTGTGACAGACGATTTAATCAGTGTCTGAGGCAAGACTTTTCATGGCTGTATAAGCCGATACGGGAGCGGCATAGTTTTCCGCACGCTCTACAAGTGAAGGTGGAATTTGAGACTGGCACATGCATGTTTAGGTGACGTTTTTGCCTTTTGTTAGCGAGACCAGAAAACCAGACATTATCGTGTGTTTTACGCCCATCAAACACACGCTGAACAGTGAGGAATATATGTCGCCGTAAAATGTCAAAATCAAGAATTCTAATGATTGTTTACTTACAAGCTTTGCTTAGTTTGGGGCTTAGATGGCGCTGTGTGCATTTTTCAGTACATTAATTTCATAGTTTGAAAAGAAGACCTACGGCCCCTTTAGTGTTTAATGGGCCATAGGCCAGTAAAGCACAAAAACATACATACATACACATATCACGCCTATAATCCAATGCGGGGTAGGCAGAGCGTAAACGATCGCAAAAAACGGACATTTACGCCACGTCTGACAAATATTTGAGGGTCATTCGGAAAATTGTGTATCACTATAGTGACAGGTAGTCAGCCCATCGCCTAAATTTGTAATATAAAAGTAAATAAATAAAAATTGGAAAACACACCCTTGACTCGAGTCCCTTAGTCGCCTCTTACGACGCCCACGGGAAAGAAATGGGGTGATGCTATTCTAAGCCGGCATCACACGGCACAAAAACTTGAGTCATAATCGAGAAAACTTGATCAAACGAACCATCTCTCTCTCTTTTCGTGTGGGATACCGAGTCTATTTTTTTACGCTTGCGTATATTTACGATTCAATGTTGACAACCTACGTGCTATGATTGATCGAGAGACCTCAGCGTGGTTTCATTAGCAACATGGAATGTCCAGTAAGGGCCCATACGGAAGCTACACCTTTAATCTTGTCACCAACCGGTCTCATATCAGAACATTATGTCCTAGGATACCTAGGCACTAGAATTTCTCTTTTATCGCGCTAAGTCGTTAGTCACCCGATAAAAACCGGACCCGATTTCTAGAGAAACTCCATGGCACATCTTTTCGTTCACCGTGAAGTATGTAAATGGACACTTTCTTATCATATCTGTGGAGGAAGTCGTGCTTTTCGCGTCATGTGTCCGTTAATAAATTGCATCCGACTTTTATGCGATTTACTGCATGTGAAGGGCGAGATAGGTTTGCTTCCTTTTCTATAGGGCTTATTTGTATGTTCCACGTGTCTCTATCTACGTAAAAGGCGTAGGATTGCACGTTATGATGTCTTAAAATAACAGACTAAGTTCTTATTAATATCGCAGATAATTATAAGTTCGAAATAACTAGCCCTTACTCAGGTTCTGATCTATAAGAGCTTGTGCTGAATTATAGTTTTTAAAATGACATATTTTTTTGAATAGTATATACGTGGTTATAGACGTGGCGTAAATGTCCGTTTTTTACGGCTGTTTACGCTCTGCCTACCCCGCAAGGGATTATAGGCGTGATATGTGTGTGTATGTATTTTTTGAATAAATAAATAAGTAAGTAAATAGAGGCCGTGTGATGCCGGCTAGGCCGTGTGATGTCGGCTTAGAATAGCATCACCCCATTTCTTTCCCGTGGGTGTCGTAAGAAGCAACTAAGGGATTCAAGGGTGTGTATTCATGTATTGCAAATTTAGGCGAGGGCTGACAACCTGTCACTATGGAGACACAATATTCCAAATGACCCTCAAATGTTTGTCAGACGTGGCGTAAATGTCCGTTTTTACAGCTGTTTACGCTCTGCCTACTTCGTAAGGGATAACAGGTGTGATATATGTATGTATGTATGTATGTAAGTAAATAGAGGTCAGATTGGAACTCAATAGCGTGGAATCCGAAATTCTGCGACTGAAGAGTCAAGACGCACACATGAACATGAGTGTTTTGATAAATAGTGACAGGGGGTTTCACTCCATGGTTTAGGTATGTTCCGCCGGCGGGTTCCCTACGGGAACTAATCTCCGCGGGTTGTCACTTGTCGTCGCCAGACCGCCAGTGTGCCGCTAGCCGCCGTACTGTTCGCACGCACGTGCTGCTCGCGCGCACACTTTCTTGACTTTTTTCTGTGTTTTAGTACGTTTATTCGTTAAAAAATCGATTGGGTCGTCGACTCGGTGTCCCACTCGATAAGAAAAACAGTTAGACACAAGCATAATTAATTGTTTTTCTATATAAACAGTAGTCATTAATAATTTCGTTATGGTTTATAAATATTTTCAAATTTTACAATTCCTTCGGTAGATTAAGTGAACAAATAAGATTTATAACAAAATCAGTAACAAAAAATCTTCGTGCACGAATAACATGATGACAAGTGACAATCCTTGGAGTTCGCCGGCGGCTCGGTCATAAAACTGCGATGCGCAAGGGAGATTGAGCGTTCGCGCGCGTTCATAAGTTTCAATTTGTTTGTCAGCGGTTGGGTACACCGAGCGTAGGTATTAATTTATACCTAAACATGTATTTTCTTTGGGAGTGATTCTTCTGTACGTTAGTACTATTATATATTCTGTGATAGTGATAAAGTGATGAATTCTCTATGATTTATTTTGCACTCACAGTGCTAAATTATTTTCATTTGTGATGTAATGAAGATGATGATGATACTTACTCACTAAAACTATAGGGGCCGTATTTGAAAAACGTATCATTTGTGTTTCAATAGTATCAGTTGGATGGTTTAAGCTGTTTCGTATTCCGCTAACAGGTTAAAGTATAGTAAGTCGTAATAGAATGATAGTTGAGTGTTGATGGCGTTACAATAGCAAACAAATAAAATAATCGGAACTTAGCTAGTTTAGATACTTATGTTTTTTACCAACAGATGAGTCAAAAAATAAATACTTAACTAAGTCTTAGCCAATTCTTTGTCTCATGGTAACCCTACACGGCCAGACGTGATAGCATGCGTTTTTATAGACCCGCGTGCGACAGTCTAAAGAACTTTTTACACTTATGATAATATCACTTGTCTCTTTATGTTATGCTTATCTGGAAAGCGATCGGAATAAATCCGTGATGCTACTGGATAAGAAGGTGTGCTGAGTGAATTTTCATTATTTATTAGTCCCTAGTTTGTATTCGTAGCCGCGGCCTCTATTATAGGTTATTTAGCAATTAGACGTTACACATTTGTATGTGCACTTTGGTGCGTCCGAGCTAGAGTCATTCTGTAGGTACGAGTGATAAATTGCATGGTCTATGTTCCTTGGTTCCCCACGTCCGTGTCCACGAAACCATAATGAAATTTGTTCAGTTTCATTATGGTTTCGTGGACTATTATTCTTGTATCATTCTTATAACCCTAATTCATTATACGTAGCTATATCATAACGTATTTTATTTGTGTTTTGAATGTGCAATAAAGTGTTTTTACTTACTTACTTACGTAGTTACATTATAATATTGTTTGCTGAAAAAGATAACTAGGCTGTAGAACTTTCATGCTCTCTAATTCGTAAAGACAAATTTGACCGAAATGAGACGCATTATGAAGTGCCTCTTAAAAACGTTAACTGACACTTCAAAAATAAGTAGGTATAAGTGCATGGTCGAGTGTGTAAGGGCCCTTACTGCACAGTTATTTTAACCTGTGCCTGCGGCGCGACCTCGAAAGGGCTTTGTTTTGTTTCGCCCTAATTTGTTTTTAATTAGTTATTAGACTAACTACATTACGACCGTTTGATTGATGAGTTAAATATTTTGAAAGGTTTGTAGAGCGAGTCGTTTTTAGTTGAGTGGATGTGGTTAGTTTTTTTGCTGGCAGGTTAATTTCGTAACTTTATTAGCTTGTTGTTAAAATGATTTCTCAAAATTGGTTCATTCATTTCGCTCACATTAAGAAGATTGATGGATGTTATGAAGTGTAGTAAGTTGTATAATTTAGCTCAGGGTTTTGTTAACCGGTGGTCCATGGACCCCCAAGGGGTCCATAGCGTATGTCTCCGGGGTCCACAGTAGGTAAGTTACCACTACCACTGAATAACTTCAAAGAAATTCGGTTGTCAACTCTTGACACGGGCGTAGAAAATGTTTTTTTTGTAATCGATACGCCAAATAACTTGACAGAAGCACCTACTTGTGCATGCATTAAATACTAGCGGCCTGCCCAGCGGTATCATCAGCTGGAATAAGACATTTTGATATACCTTTGTTCCAGTAGTTTCGGAGCCTATTCAATTCAAACAAACGATTAAATCTCTCCTTTTTAGAGGTATAATATTAGTGTAGACAAAATTAAAAAATGTTACAAGGGATTTTATTATCCTTGCAATAACATTGAGGTATTATATAAAGAGATGACACCACTCACCACCAAGGAGTAACATTCAATTGCGGTGTATAGGCCGCAAATCACTCAGTTGCTTGCTAGTTCTGGAGCGCGATAGTTGTGATAGTTTAGAGTTTTTCTTGGCACGAAAACACGCGAAAACTTGCTCAAAATGCCAACATGCGTATTAAGATATTGCACCAATAGTTCAAGTAATACAGCAAAGTGCAAAGGAATAACTTTTCACCGGTGAATAATTAAATAATAATTTTGAAACTTCAGCCGAGAATAATATTTGGCGGAGACGCCATGTTGTTGCATTTTACATAGACTAAAAATTCAGACGTGTCATTGTCTGCGTAACAAAATGTAACAACTTAGATAGAAGGTGACGATTATTTTTTTGCCGAAATACACAATATTTAGAAAATAACTGACTGAAATAATAAAAAGATGATGAAAACTTAGAATTTTTGAAAATGCAACACAAGCTTCAAAGATCATAGTAGGGTATATTTCAGGATATGTATCCCGTTCTCTGGCAAAATCTTTGAAGTGTGAAGAGTGTGTGGATGGTTTATTTACGACTGATAAACTGTGTCATCACATACATACATACATAAATCACGCCTATATCCCTCACGGGGTAGGCAGAGCGTTAGCGGCCGTAAAACTGATATTAACACCACGTCTGACAAAAGCTTGAGGGTCAATCAGATAACTGTGTATCACTATAGTGACAGGTTGTCAGCCCATCGCCTTAAATTGCAATACACATCCCTCGAGTCCCTTAGTCGGCTCTTACGACACCCATGGGTAAGAAATGGGGTGATGCTATTCTAAGCCGGCATCACACGGTGTCATCACAAACTAGAGGTAAAAACCTTGAAAGATATGGTGGTTTATGTTATTCTTCTGAAGATGTGTATCAAATATGCGTATGTATGTACTGCGAAGGTAATACGCCATTTTATAAAAACAAGTGGTGGCACATATCTTCTTTCAAAATATACTTGCACATATATTACAGTGAATACACTGAAATTATTCACTGACAAAGAGGTATTTAATTGCTTAATTCAACATTCACTCGATCAACCTTCCACACTGAATCATAGGATTCATCTTATTCGAGCAATAAATCATAAATATACGAGAATCCGCTTAAACCACGAAGCAAAGATAAGCAATGATTATTTCTCTGAGCGACAAAAACTGACGAAACTGATATTATTTTAAGGAAAATAATTAACAAATTAATTAATTTTAGGTAGATACTCGTATGATGTAAATAATGAATGAAAATATGTACAAAAACAGGGTATAGAAATATTAGCTGCAAATATTTAAAGGGGTGAACCAGCCCATTAAACTGAACAACTTTCCTCAAGAAACATAGGTCGAAATATGATAAAAATATTTTTGGACCTCCCATACAAATTGACCAAGTCACTGGCACATTTTGTATGAGAGGTACATTTTTTTTTCATATTTCGACCTATGTTCCTTGAGGAAAGTTGTTCAGTTTCATGGGCTGGTTCTCCCCTTTAAAGTATTTACAGCTTATATTTTTACACCAAATACCTATAATAAACAAGAAATAAATGTAAATTTATTTACTTATTTATTTAAACTAGTTTATTTATTTTCCTTTACTCCAAAATTTATTTTCGTTTATTTTATTTCATTTATTATAACTACTGTAATTTAAAGTAAAATTCATGATCAACTAGCCGCAGTAAGTCTTTCTCCACCAATAGCGCCTAAAATGTCACATCTGCGCATTGACGCTGCATCTATGACTAATTAGTCCCCGTTGCCATGGTAACTGTCACCGGCCCGGCTCACAGATGTTGCTCCGTTTGACAACTCTATAATATAATACCTCAATGTGCAATAACCATCCTTTCTTACGCCATAAGTAGGTATCGTAGTTCGCGAGTGAAAGTTCGCGTTGTGGGTTCGCAAAAACTCTGCAAAATTACTCATGGCGTGGATAATTTGACAGTGATAACGTCACGTCAAAACAAATTATTCTCACACCACATTACTTTCCCTGTAATAGGACTGCCCATGGTAAAGAGAAATTGCTTCGCGAGAGCCTTAAGTAAAGCTTGTAAGTTTTCTTAATAAGCTGTACTTGATTTGCCTCTAAACTTCTTTGTGCCAATTCTCTTCTACCGTGTCGATGACAACACCATCATCGCCTCAGATTTATTTAGACCAGTATTTCGCCGCCCTCGCAGCATTGTCAGTGGCTATCATCACCTGATTCTGCGTGCAGGAGCCATAGTCCGCTATTTGTAATTTTTTTTTCAATAAATTGCCAGTAGAACTAAAAAATCTTAAAGTTTCTCAAAATGTTCTGAAACCAAAAATTAAAAACTTTCTATTAGATTTGTAAGAATTTACATACCATATATTATTTACTTACATTTTTCTTCTAATTGGAAATTCACTTACAAGGATTATTGTAAGCGCAGCAACTCGTGCTCCCGATAAATTTCTCCGAAGTTTGGGAGTGTTTAGCCAAATTTGTCATGTGTTTCCTTGTAAGAGAATAATAAATTAAAAAAAAAGTGTCTCAGTAGATTCAATAGACTGGCAGTAAGATGGTTTTGGCTGTTTCGTATTCCGATAACTTTACTTTCGCAATTTTCGTAAATAGTCACATACGTCTGCGCACACGCGGGTCCAGTTATTGACCGGATGAGTGCTCATTAGTTCTGAAATAGCACTTGTAATAGTCATCGTGTTATTTTCGAACAGAACCACGTAATTAGTTAACAGAATTAGTGCCCAAGGCCGTTTGCGAAATTAGTTAGTCGCTATTGAATTTAAAGCGAATGGCTTACACTTGCCACCTACCTGTACACTTTGAAATTATTCGATTTCCAGAGAATCACTTAAATTTTAGGGTTCTTCTTCTTATTTTCGTGTGGAACACCGAGACCTTCAACGACCCGATGAACCCTGGTGTCAGAGTTTTTCAACCGCCTGCTACTAGTAGCACAGCTAGTAGTAGGCCTCTGACGTGATTGTAGAACGGCCGCCGTTTAAGTAATCATAGATAGGAACATTTTAGGTTTTCGTCCCGCCCTGTTAAGATTGCATCTTAAGCTGTATTTAATTTTTATTATACCTATCTAAATAAAATAGTTATATAGCCCTTAACAAAAGGTTATTGGAGAAGCCTTATTTTAATTTGCCTGAATGAGTTTAAACCGCCTACAAATGAACCAATAATAAAAAATTGTGCTACCGGCAGCACATCAACCTATCCCTACAAGGGATCAATAAATTATACTGGTCACCCTTAATAAAGTATGAAAATTCAGTATAACTTGATCCCTTAATGAATAGGTTGAGGTGCGGCTGATAGTACCTTATGTACAGTCGGTGGTTGTAGCACATAAGGTACCAGAGGTGCGTTAAAAGAACTGAATTATTTTTGTCCCCAGCATTATCTTTTTCTTGTCTTGAATATGTATTTGTAGAAAATGACTTCTGGTATTAGAATAAGTTTAAATTTTTGCCATGTATTAACTGGGGATAAAAATAATTCAGTTGTTTTGTAGTACCCCTGGTACCTTATGTGCTACAACCGACTGTACCTAATATTTGTGTTGGTCACGGTACGCAAATCTTCGCAAGGTGGTCATTTTTCGTGTCTGGGCTTCAACGCGAGTATCAAGAGTTACCGGTATCTCAGTGGCACAGCGGTGGGACGGTACTCCACAGGTCCCGGGTTACATTTTTTCAATATATAGCACTGTGAGTGCAAAGTAATTCCACCAATTAGGACTAAGCGCTTCCAGTCATCATTTATAATACGTTCTGCTAAAGAGTGGAACTCACTACCTGCGTCTGTAATGTATTTCCAAACGCATACAACCCTAATCTTTTCAAAGTAAGAGTGAACAGGCTTCTTCTGGGTGAGCTCGCTCCATCTTAGACTCTGTCTCTGTCCTATGACCTAGACTAGAGTCAAGAGCAAACCCATACTTAATAATAATAAAAAAAGTAAACCATCATTGACATTTTCCTGTGTCAAGCGAACTCCGACCGTTCAGTGGAGCCCTGACATGTTTTTTAATCAATTTCTTAAATCCGAAACAAAATATCAAAATTAAATATGAAACGGTCAAATTGTTTTTTTTTTTCTCTTCACGATAAGTTTATACCGTAACGGATTATAGGCGTGATATTTGTATATTATGCATAAGTTTATATCGAGTTCAACAATGAGCTTTTATTTGTTTTTTAAATGTTTAATCAACTTAACGGTTTATGGAGGCCACCATTTTTCGTTTTAGTGATTTGAAAGACGCATCATAACAAAAACCATATTGTAGTACCTTGAAAAAAACTTTTCACATAGGATAACAATTTGTCCGTCTCAAAATTTTACATGCTTGATCTAGCTTTTAAAAAAATATTAAAAATCCAGGTGAGGGTGCCACTGAACGGTCAGTTTTGGCCTCTAGTAGCTTGCGTGGGGAACACATATTTATGAACTACGATTTTCAGCAAGTGAATGATTTAAGGATGTGATAAATGCTGAAACACATCGTAAAATCTGAACAGATGTTGTCATTTCGATGTTACACCACATGTTGTTAAATCTTAGTTAAATACAGGTTGCATTATTTTCTACTGAAGTATAGTTTATGCGTTATTTTTGTTATGTGTAAAACGGCTATTACACCAGTCTGAATATCGTGCACGTTTGGCTTACATCGCTGGTTATTTAATGGGTGTCATTACAATAAACCTAAGATCACCAGCAAAGTATGCGGAACCGTGCACGGTATTCAGGCTAGTATAATATCCGTTTTAGTAGTTTTATTGAAACAAATAGAAAATACAATACGCTTTACCATATTTTAAGAAAACAAACTTATCAATAAGTGTACCACCTATTGTTATGTTTTTCCATAAGTTTTGAACTTTAAGTGAGGGTAGTAAGATTCATAATCCCTAATATACACGCTGTAATACGGGTACAGGGTGCCGTGTGATGCCGGCCTAGAATAGCATCACCCCATTTCTTACCCATGGGTGTCGTAAGAGGCGACAACGGGACTCTAGGGTTAGTTGCTTTTTGCAATTTTAGGCGATAGGCTGACAACCTGTCACTATAGTGGTACACAGTTATCTAATTGACCCTCAAACTTTTGTCAGACGTGGTGTTGATGTCCGTTTTGCGGTCGTGAATGCTCTGCCTACCCCGTAAGGGATATAGGCTTGATTTATGTATGTATGTATGTGTAATATGGGTAGATGAGGGGTTAATTGAAACATTAGGAAGTGTTTACACAGACCGGACGTCGAACTAAAAACAATGTCGTGGGAACCAACCGTAGTCCGATACGGCTGGCGTTATTTGAAGGCATAACTTATAAAATTCTAATGTCGCTTTTTTGTACAATTGCGTTATGCGTGTCTGTTAATCACTTATAACAATTTTTAAGTGTCTATAATTAAACTAACTTATTAAAATGTACCAGTATTGTCAATGTAACAGTTAATACAGAGTATAAACCCGGTTTGAGTTGTTTTTATCAACTGCAAGCAAAAGTATGTCAGCTTTTTATTATTTGAGAAAAGGGGTTAGTCTTAAAAGACAAACAGCCACTGCGACCTGTGCAGATCTATGGTAGCATATACCGGCCTAAAAAGACACAAAATAATAAATTGGATTCGGCCAATAACTATAAGCAAAAATAAATGACTTTAATGTTTTTAAAACATGAAAAGCTAGCCATATTGGGCTATCATTTAAACAAGTCCACTATAGTGTTTATTTATGTTTCACTTCACATGCTGAATATACATACATCATACATCAGCCTATAGCAGTCCACTGCTGGACGTAGGCTGAATATGTGTACTTGAAAACTGGTCTACGTAATATCAGCAGCTATTTAAGTGGTCAACTTATACTGGCTATTCTTATTCAATATATGTAAAACCAATATAAGTTGATCCCTTACTTACATACATGTCTAAGTAACTATAGGTGCTACAGATAATACACTACGTATACATTTTAAGTACTTATACCTATTACTTTACTTGAAATTGAAACTACGTTGATTAAAAAAACCTTGTCGTGCACACTTATCTTACGTTCACATTATAAAAAATAACAATGCATGCAATCGAGCCTTAAGAGCATCTTTTAAATGTCACACATTACAATACGAATCACGACCTTCACTTAGCTAAATTGCGATGTTCTTAACATAACATGAAAAAACCAAACACATTCGGTCACGAATAGCCGGAGTCATTCCACTTTGCACTAAATTGTGTACCTGAACCACAGATAGATAAGTAATAAGCGTAGACCTGAACTTTAAAAAAAGTAAACAGTTGTATTGCATATAGATAGGTAGAGTCTATACGGAAAGAGAATAGGTGTGAAAATTGAGGGCGCCTCTGTGCCTCAGTATGAGAAATGTCATAGCAAACTATGAAAAAATTATTAGTTCACATTTGCCCACGCCTATTATCTCTCCGCACACACTTTAGATTTCGGAAATGAATATGACTTAATAGATTTTCCTCGCAAGTTGTCATACAATTTAAAATTTCGATTACGATGATTAAGGCGAATACCATACTATGG
The DNA here is from genome assembly GCA_027580185.1 of Tuta absoluta. Taxonomy (NCBI): domain Eukaryota; kingdom Metazoa; phylum Arthropoda; class Insecta; order Lepidoptera; family Gelechiidae; genus Tuta; species Tuta absoluta. Next base: position 4,284,709 of record JAQAHW010000003.1, read on the forward strand.
CGGACTGGCGGATTCGTCTGTCAAACACCTTAGTCAAATCAAATGCGTTATCCGTTGGTATCCGTTTTTGGGAATTCGAAATTTCCTTTCGTTTGACGATCGGATGCGTCAGTCCGTCATAGTATGAGAAAAAAAGTGCACCTCACTAACATCCGAGGGTTGCACTCCAATCTCGATCCGGTCCATCACCACCTTGAGACCGAGAAGCCGCACCTGTTCTTCCTAACGGAGACGAAGATAACAACACCGTCGGACGTGGCGTACCTCAACTACCCGGGTTACTCTCTTGAGCATAAGTTCAAGAAGCAAGCTGGGGTCTGTGTGTATGTCCGCGATGACATTTGTTGTCGTCGTCTCCGTTGCTTTGAGAAATCGGGTTTTTCTGCCATTTGGCTACTGGAGGACTCTGGCGTGGAGAAAACTCTATATGTCGGCGTCTACCGATCGCACAGCGGTGACCAAGAGACGACAGCGCTTTTCAATTACCTCGTTGAAACGACAGACGTAGCACAGCAAAGATACCCGACAGCGAAGCTAACTTTTCTGGGGGACTTTAATGCCCACCATAAGGAGTGGTTGTTCCCGTTCCAGAAAACTGACCATGCTGGGCTAGAGGCGCGAAAGTTTGCATTATCGCTAGATCTGACCCAGCTGGTGAATGTAGCTACGCGGATACCGGATATCGACGGCCATACACCCAATTGCTTGGACTTGCTGCTGACAACTGATCCAGACAGTCATTCAGTTTCGGTCTCAGCTCCGCTGGGAACGTCCGACCACTGTCTGGTGAAATCCGTATCGACCTGCTCTCCTCTCGATGACAGCCCCAGGGGCACGAGGCGAGTTTGGAGATACGAGTCAGCAGATTGGGAAGAGATGCGGCACTTCTTTGCATCTTACCCGTGGCGTCAAGTGTGCTTCTCCTCGCGTGACCCCTCGTGTTGTGCAGATGCGGTTGCGGACGTGATTCGGCAGGGGATGGAATATTTTATTCCATTCTCCGACATCCCGCTCGGTCACAAAGCCCAGCCTTGGTTTAACGCAGAATGCGCCCAAGCTGAGGCGCGTAAAGAATCGGCATACCAAGCTTGGGTCAAGGCTCGCGACTGCAAATTAAGAGCACGTAGGGTTCGCGCGAAGAAAAGAACCTTCAACTCTGCCACTAAGTCCTGCAAACGGGTATTACGTAAGGCACGTTTTGACCATGTCGGACGAATAGGGGCCAAACTAGCATCACACCCTCCGGGTAGTAAAAAGTTTTGGTCCCTGTCCAAAGCGGTTGAAACTAATTTCTGTCGTCCAACCTTACCTCCAATGCTGAAACCTGATGGATCGCTGGCTCACTCTGCAAGTGAGAAAGCAAATTTGTTTGCTTCCTTGTTTGCAAGCAACTCACGTCTGGACGCTGGCTCCAAACAACCACCTACTGTACCTCGTTGCGATTCTTCGATGTCGGAGATCGCAGTACACATTAAAGAGGTTCGAAGAGTATTGTGCAGTCTAGACGTGAACAAGGCCAGCGGACCTGATGGCATACCAGCGAGAGTATTAAGACTATGTGCGCCTGAACTGTCTCCTGTGCTGACACGCTTGTTCCGCCTCTCTCTTAAAGAAAGAATGGTGCCGGGGGCCTGGAAGCTTGCTAATGTGCAACCAGTTCCCAAAAAGGGCTACCGTGCCGACCCTGCTCATTACCGTCCAATTGCCATTACCTCCATCCTATGCAAGGTCATGGAGAGGGTACTTAACAGGAAGTTGCTGACCTACCTTGAAGACAATGATCTTCTCAGTGACCGTCAATATGGCTTTCGCCGGGGGCGGTCTACTGGTGATCTTCTTGTGTATGTCACGCACTGCTGGGGCGAAGCCATCGAGAAAAACGGCGAAGCACTTGCCGTTTCACTCGATATCTCGAAGGCCTTTGACAGGGTCTGGCATGCAAGTCTGCTCAGCAAGCTTCCTGCTTATGGCATCCCAGCTGATTTTTGTACTTGGATTTCAGACTTCCTTAGTGAACGGTCCATCAGAGTAGTCGTTGACGGCTGCTCCTCTGACCTAATGGCCATTGATGCCGGAGTTCCTCAGGGGTCTGTTCTCTCTGCAACTCTTTTCCTGCTGCACATCAATGACCTCCTTCGGCATGGTATTGTTGGATACGCAGATGATAGTACCGTTTCAGAGAGATACTTGACAGGTGCAGGGACCAGTGGGGATGAAATACGTTCGTTAAGAAAGGCCATGGTAGAGCGAACAGATCTGACCTTAAGTCTTGTCTTCCAATGGGGCGACGACAATCTGGTCTCATTCAATGCCACCAAAACACAGGCGTGTCTTTTCACTGCAAAAAGGAGTCCTTTCGACTGGACACCTACTTTTCGGGGTACATCTGTCCCAGTCACTGACAGGCTTGAGCTTCTAGGCATGGAGTTGACATCAAATCTAAACTTCGGCGCGACCATCGAGTACAAGGCTCAGACGGCGGCTAAAAAGCTGGGCGTCCTGAATAGAGTGAAGCGATACTTTACGCCTGGACAGCTTTTAACTCTTTACAAAGCACAAGTCCGATCCTGCATGGAGTATTGCAGTCACCTTTGGGATGGCTCAGCCAAATACCAACTTGCCGCTCTTGACTCGGTGGAACGCAGGGCCAGGAGGCTCATAGGCGACATAAAACTGGTGGACACCAAGCTACATAGCCTGGCACATCGCCGCAAGGTTGCCTGCTTGTCGGTATTTTATAGATTGTACTTCGGAGAGTGTGCTCAAGAGCTTCACGACCTTGTTCCACCAGCTTCCTTCTACCATCGGACATCCAGACGCACCGCCGGATACCATCCGTACCTGGTAGCCATTCCACCAATTCGGACTAAGCGCTTCCAGTCATCATTTATAATGCGCACTGCTAAAGAGTGGAACTCACTTCCTGCGTCTGTGTTTCCAAAAGCATACAACCCTAATCTCTTCAAAGTAAGAGTGAACAGGCTTCTTCTGGGTGAGCTCGCTCCATCTTAGACTCTGTCTCTGTCCTATGACCTAGACTAGAGTCAAGAGCAAACCCATCATTAATAAAAAAAAAAAAAAAAAAAAAGAGAACAGCCTATAATGATCTTAAACTACATAATTCGAAGACTCGCCGCTGGTTAAGGGACTAATATCTTCTGTGGATATTATTATTTTAAAAGTACGTTAGCATTCTAAAACCACGGGGCTTTGGAGCGAATTGCAAACACCCATACGTGTGTTTTTGTTTCCAAAAATAATTATTAATTACCCTCAGAACAGTTCTAACATCGTTTCAATAGCTGCATGTAATTTGTAACAAGTAATTTACATAAAAACTACTGCACGATTTTACAAACAATTGAGGTTTGTTGAGATAGCATCAGAAATTTGAATTAGTGCACTATTAGCAGTAGGTAAAATGGTTAGTACACTTGTCTATTGTCGGGAGCGACGGCTAAACTTTGCCTTCTGAAAAAAAAAAAGAAATGATGTCAATATGTGCATCAGAACTGTAATAAATTCTTAAACTGATTATCACAATGCATATGCAGTTTGAATGTTTACAGTAAGTCTTATCATGTGTGATTCGAGTGTGACTTATAAGAAGGTGATAACTGAGAACTGACAAAACTTACGATCTAGTATAGTTAGTTCTGTAGTTAGCGTATCGTTGGGAAGATGATGTTTAACAAACAAACTGATTTGATCTACACTAATATTATAAAGAGGAAAGATTTGATTGTTTGTTTGTTTGTTTGTTTGTTTGTTTGTTTGTTTGTTTGTTTGCATCGAATAGGCTCCGAAACTACTGGCCCGATTTGAAAAATTCTTTCACCATTAGAATCCTACATTATCCCTGATGAACATAGGCTATATTTTATACGAGAAAAAAATAGGGATCCGCGTGAAAATTTCGATAATGTAACCCAACGTGTGAAAAATGTACCAAAAAAAAATCTTATATCGCGTACGCTGTGGAAATTATTGACAGTAGAGCAAAGTGATGTACTACAGTTTTATAGAGGACATCAATATCTATAATAATGTCCGCAATACCATATGTCTAACTATTACAGTTATGCCACAATAACTACTTTTTGATTTCAAAATGTACCAACTACGCCACATTATTCGTACCAGTGTAATGATTACATTTAATCATTACTGTATTAAAGGGTGTCAAGGACAGCCCTCAGAATACTAATAGGGTACATGCAGACCATGAAACTGAACAACTTTCCCCTAGGAACATATTTCAGGAAACGTAAAAAAATTGACTTCCCATAATGAATGCAGTCAACTGATTGTGATTTTGTATGGAAGGTCATTTTTATGGCGTTTCCTGACATATGTTTCTAGGGGAAAGTTGTCCAGTTTTATGTTTCATGCAACCTATCAGTATTCGAAGGGCTGTACCTTACTCGGTATAAAAAGACGACAAAAAACATTAAATAATGCATTTTAAAAAATCTACACTAAAATAATTCATACATACACATAACACGCCTATTATCCCTTGCGGGGTAGGCAGAGCTAAACGGCCGCAAAAACGGACATTTACGCCAATTCTGACATATGTTTGAGGGTTATTCGGAAAATTGTGTATCGCCATAGTGACAGGTTGTCAGCCCATCGCCTAAAAGTGCAATACACACCCTCAAGTCCCTTAGTCGCCTCCTACGACTCCCACGGGAAAGAAATCGGGTGATGCTATTCTAAGCCGGCATCACACTAAAATAATACATATATAATCTACACTAATATTAGTAACAGGATTTTATTTATTGTTTGTTTGAATTGAATAGGCTCCGAAACTACTGGACCGATTTAAAAAATTCTTTTACCGTTAATTGAAATTCTTTATTCAATGAAGGATAGTATTATCACTTATTGACGTCATGAACCGTCATTCTAAAAAAAGAAATTTGTATCACACATTTTTTTTTATTACAATTTTGTTATGACCTAATAAAAACCGGCTCGGGCGGGATAAAAAAATTTAAAAATAAAGGCACTGCCATGGGGCTGGCCAGGTTAATCACAGGCATGTAACTTTACGCCACCACCATCTGAAAACGATATTTGTTTCAAATTGAAGTCAAGATTTTTAGAATCCTACATTATCCCTGATGAACATAGGCTATATTAAACTGTCTTATTCCCGGGGAAAATTGTTAGCAGCGGGTGAAACCGCTGGGCGGGCTGCTAGTTAGGTATAAGTTGCTATATCAGCAACATCTCGAGTCACCCATTTCAAGGATCAACATAAGCTGGTTTTGAAATGGTACTATAGGTTAATTTGACGGCCGATGTGGTGCAGTAGTAGTGCGACTGCTTGCGACGCAAAGGTTCCGGGTTCGATTCTCGGTGGGGCACTCGCAAAGTTGATATTTATCACTTTGTGAATTAGTTCCCGGTCTGGTTAGGAGATTGCAGGCTGAACCACCCGATTGTCCGAAAAAAAATACGGTTCCGAGCTTCGGAGGGCACGTTAAGCCGGTCCCGGTTACTGTCTATGATTAAATAAACGTCGCTCGATACTCAACCATGTCAGAGGCCTACTCTAGTAGTAGGTGGTTGAAAAACTCCTGACACCTGGGTTCATCGGGTCGTTGGACGACTCGGTGTCCCACACGAAAAGAGAGGGATGATGAATAACAAGTTCTACTTCGAAATAAATCCATACTTAATATTATAAATCTGAGAGTTTGTGTGTGTGTATGTATGTTTGTTACCTCTTCACGCTCAAACGGCTTGACCGATTTGGATGAAATTTGGAACACAGCTAGAGTATAACCCGGAATAACACATTGGCTACTTTTTACCGCGGGAAAACAACTATTATCACGGGATAATGAGTGGCAGCGGGTGAAACCGCTGGGCGGAAATCTAGTACATTTCATAAAGATCACTCTAATGAGCGTCACATGCTTGGCATGGCTGTTCATCTCGTATAGAGTGCACATATATGAATGGATAGTTATATTTAGATGTGCATAATTCCGTCTCACGAACATGTGATGTGTATGTAACGTGCACTTGTTTATAATCATGTGTTGAATGAAATGTAGCTAAATAAATTGATTCAGAAAAACGTCACTGTTGAGATAGCAAACAATTTAGGAAATGGTTTTAGCATAGCTAGCCCCGGGGCTAAAAATCGTAGGGTCCACAAATAATAAAATAAAAAAAACGGTTTTAGCATAGGTTGCTAATAGTTTGATTGAATGAAATTATGAACCTTTTTATGAATATTAGGTTAGTAACTTAGTACTTAGCGATACGCCTAGCTGTATCACCCGTTTCCCCGCGGGATTAAGTACCTTTATGTTAGCAGATATGATCAAAAAAGTTACTATTGACATACGAACAAATAAATTATAATTAAAAACCATTTTAAATTAAGCTTATATTTGAATACGCAGAATAAAATGTGTTTTTTTTCCGCGGAAACGTTTACTATCAATTTACATTTGCGCTACTTCCTACATCATTTATATGATATAAAAACCTTATAAGTTCGCCATGTTTGACTTAGGTAGAGTAACATCATTTTATTTTTCGAGTTATTTCCAGCGAACTCTTCCATTTGATACTCATACTATCGAAGTGCATTAAAAACAACTTTTCGGCTATCATTTGTATTCCGTTCTCCGCCATGTTGAATTTAGAATGATCAAGCACACCTTACCTTACATTGTCATCCAAACTAAACGTGTGTAGAAAATTTCAGCTCAATCAGTTGAAGGTATCTGCCTCAAAATTTTGCTTAATTCCACCGTAATATACGTGGGTAGGATACGGACGTATGCATTTCAAATTCAATAAAAGCTTTAATTTAAAAACATAATTTGTCCACTTCATTATTTGTAGTCAGGGACCTGGCCTGTAAAAAGTTTTAGAATTTTGATTGCCAATCCATCGAAAGGCCGACAGCAGAAATTGCACACAGTATTTCTTGTGTGGCTTCGCGGGCAGCTCTATCTAAGCTAATAGTGTAATAGTGGCGCGGCCGCAGGTTTCTTGGAACAGTTTTTGTTAAGGTCGACGTCCTTTTCCTGTTTCGAAGCTTCCATTGTAGTAGGCAAGGCCATGTAGACTAAATGTAGTTTAGTTCAGTTCTTACTCTGAACTGGTAAAAGAGTACGAAAAACGAAAAGTAAATTTGCTACATAAGTCAGCAACTATTTCGTTTTAGCTTCAGCTCGTCAGTTTTTCTAGTATAGCGTAAAAACTGAACTAAACAACATGAAGTTTAGCGATTGCCCCGCTCCGGTACTAAAAGCTTATAGTAGAGGACGAAGCTCATTCACGTGTTGTCGTAAGACACTCATGAGACCGATGCTTTGCAGATTCGCACTAGTAGTCCATATGGACGCAATTATTTCAATGCAGACTATGCTGATAAGCTTGCACTGGAATAGGCAAGGGCAGTGAAGACAAGGTACAGAATTTGGTACGACTCTAATATTTAACAAAAGTGGGATCACTATTTGATAGACGTATTTAGACTCAGAATTTGCATTTGCCTGAGTCAGTAGATACTACATATAACATGGTAAGAATTAAAGGTAAATAAATGATTGGGCTTCCGCACTTAAGTGTATCTGCTATATGGAATTAAAAGCAACAGGTATGTTTCCATGATAAAACGAATTTATTCGGATTTACCATCTTTCTTTTCATAACAATACCTGTTTATTAGTTCTTCTTAAGCCTCTTAGTATGATACTCATACACACCAATATGTACGTATACATCCTGTTAAAAAAAAAAAAATTATGTTCTCTCATCACTCAGTTTGCGGCTGACTACATCAAAACTAAATCATATTTATAACGCCGTGATTATACTTCATGTCTACAATGACATCAGTGCAGAAAAAAATAGACAAAAACCCATAGAATTAATGGGTTTGTTCTGGCCATTTGCTTGAGGCTGATAATTGCCACCTAGTTTGTGAGTTGTTTAGAAGATTATGTATGACTGTTGCCGAACTAACATGATACACGTACGTACAAAAGTATAACTACCAACTTATCTTCACTTATATGAAAATAATGACGGTCCGACTTGAAAAATAGCGTTTCATATATAAACTAGCAGTGTTCATTATTAGCGATAGGCGTGTAAAATACTGTGATTTAAATTACGGCTTTTTACGTACATACATATATCACGCCTTTATCCCCTTTTGGTTTAGGCAGAGCGTAAACGGCCGCAAAAAACGACCAAACGCTACGTTTGACAAACATTTGAAGATCATTCGGAAAATTATGTATCGCTATAGTGATAGGTTGTCAGCCCATCGCCTAAAATTACAATACACACCCTCGAGTCCCATCTTTTTACAAAGTGTGTTTAAAATAATTTGTAGGCAACAAAAACAAACTATACGAAATAAATGCATATAACTTGTCTAATAGGATTCGCGCGCGAGATAAGTCGTTATACTATGCTCAAACCATTTATATCATCAACTCTTTCTATACCTATTCTAGACTTAAGTAAATAACCTACGATATCTAATGCTCTGTAAACAACCAGGAATTTCTCGAATCCACTTGGCAAAGAGTTAAAAGCTATCTTTTATCTCCTCCTCGATAAATACTGGGTTCATCCGAGATCGCCCGATTGTGGCGATACTGCGATCTTGTGTTGCCAGATCCTACTATACTAGAGACTACTGGACTGGGATTAATTTAAAACTTTTGACATCGCATCGTTTTAAACCTAGAAGGTGTACCTAGGCGAGCTTACCTATGGCTTAGTTTTGCTTTTTACCACCATAAAATTTCTTACTAACGCGGAAAACGAAGATAAAGAAAAGAAGAGAAGAAAAGATCCGAGGAAGAGATCTCTTCTATCTAGAGATAAGCTCGCCTTTGTTCACACTGTTTGTACATATTTCGTTTGTTTTTATGCAATTAAAACATATATCACGCCTATATCCCTTGCGGGGTAGGCAGAGCAAAAACGGACATTAACGCCGCGTCTGACAAACATTTGAGGGTCAATCGCAAAAATGTGTATATATAGTGACAAGTTGTGAGCCCATCGCCTATAATTGCAATGCACACCCTCGAGTCCCTTAGTCGCCTCTTACGACACCCCCCGGCAAGGTACATGAAAGAAATATATATAAAAAGAAAACCTGCGGATCTACAGAGTGGGTATTTTTTTTTTATTAAATATTGGTTTTTATAAGAATGGGAAACAAAATATTCACACTAGGTGAATTTAATAAAAGATTGTTTGAGCACATTCACTAGCTTTAGTTTCATTTATAGCACCGGCACGGCTTGCCCTAGATCCTAATTATTATTTTTATACATACTTTCCGTATGGTGCTACTCCAACCCAGCACCACTGTTGCCGGATTCAACCGAAGGTATAGAAATACTGTTATTTCTCCAATAACCATTTCTGGCAACACTGACCCGATATCGAACCGATAAGTTGGCAGACGACAGAAGGCGGCCGTTAGAAGAGGATCTTGATGTGCAAATTGAATTTTAGAGATACTTTTATCAGCAAAACCTTTCAAAAACAGCGCCATTGCAGTGTATTTTAAGACCCAAAAATAAAATTGTAAATATTGCTGAAATATTACCGTATAGGAAAAGACAGTACAACATGTGTGTAAATCCTTCCGTGCTTTAGAGGGTTTAGTCGTCGGTCCCGGTAGCTGTCTATGATTACTTAGACGGCGGACGTTACACAACCATGTCAGGACCTACAAGTAGTAGTAGGCTGTTGAAAATCTCTGACAACAGGGTTCATCGGGTCGTGTCGTGTCTCACAAGAAAAGAAGATAAATGTTTTATGAAATGAACTTTGACGATAATACGAATCGAATCTCACCTGCGTGTCATCACATAATTATAAATTGAATAGATATGACAACGGGCGCGGGAAATCTTTAATGTCATACTGAACAATCTGAAACGGAAATCCTGAGATATACCCAAGCTATATGTACAAACTAGTGTTATGATTTATGCAAATGCATATTTTCGGTTGTCCAGCAGTGGATTGTTGTGGCTGATAATGTATGTATGTATATTTTTGGTTAGAGATAATTATAAATATTTATAAATGCAGCTAGTGATCTTAACGATTTTATTTTTTTATTTTTTTTATGATTGGTTTGCTCTTGACTCTAGTAAAGGTCATAGGACTAATAAGAGTAGGATACACTTAAAGCTTTATTTATTTTTCACTCTGCTAGTTCTAAGTGTAATCGGTTAAGTGAGCTCCACCAATGCTTCACTTTTGTAGGGCTCTTAAACTAATTGTAGGTTGAAAGCCATTTCCGAGAACTAGTTAATTTTACGAATGCACAAATTAATAACACAATTTTTCGAATGACCCTCAAATGTTTGTCAGACGTGGCGTAAATGTCAGTTTTTTGCGGCCGTTTACGCTCTGCCTACCCCGCAAGGGATAAAGGCGTGATATATGTATGTATGTAACAAGTCAGCCGTGTGATGCCGACTAAGAGTAGCATTCGTTGAAACTCCGAATCTAAACAATTAAAAAGTTTTAGTAGGTAGTTTTTTTTAAATTTCGTTAGTTATCTGTTACCGTACTATATTTACTTATTACCAGTTGTTGACTAGGAAAGTATACATCCAAGCACTTGCTTAATTAATGTATATGAGTAAAAAAAAACAACATGCGCAAAATTATTGACGTCATACTTGATCATCATCATCATATCAGCCCACATCTTCTTTTCGTGTGGGACACCGAGTCGTCCAACGACCCGATGAACCCTGGTGTCAGTTTTTCAACCGCCTACTACTAGTAGTAGGCCTCTGACATGGTTGTGTAACGACCGCCGTCTAAGTATCTACCCACTGCTGAGGACAGGCGTCTCCTTTTTGACCATTGCTGGCAAACAGTGGGTGCGAAAGACACAGGACCGGGGTAGTTGGCAAGAAAAAGAAGAGATAAACAAAAAAAATATCATGGTTTTTTCCGGAATTTGTCATTGTTTTGATTATATTTGCCATTATTATTTATTACACATTACAGATACAAATAGGCGAAAAAAACACGACATTTTCATCTTTATTCTTTAAATTCCCGCGATACGCAATGGAAATCTGTAGTCGGATATCTACTAATTTGCTTCAAATGTAAACTTATAAACTCAAATACCTTATTATTTTTTCTCCCCTTTACTTTTAAGCCGCCTCAGTGGCTCGTGTTTGCTATAAATTGCCCTCACTTGCCGTTCATGTGTAAAAAACTTGGCCTTTTTTGTCTTTTTTCGTGCTCGAGTTTTGCGGCACGATTTTATGACGTCTCAGGGAAATATTTACCTTGGTGCGGCTTAAAAGCTAAATATTGGCGAAGTAAATATTTTTAGCAGAACTAAAGAAAGAGTGATTTCACAAAACAAAGTAAAATACTATATGCTAAGTCTTTTAAAACTAAAGATAAGTTTAAAAAACGAAATAAAATTTTCGAAGATGGCAAGACTTTAATTTGTTTGTATGTAATCCATAAACTCCGAAACTAATGAACCGATTTAAAAAGTTGATGTTGAGTTTAATGAAAAGCTGAAGCTGGCCTCCAGTGTTAAACTCTAAAAAGGTCTTTTGTAGAACCTGAGGGAAACCTATAAGTAGGCGTGTCAAGCATAGGACGCCTCATGGCTGTTAATGATGGTGTTGATCTATATCATTATCATTCTACAAAAAATCAAGGCATTTCTTATTTCAGAAAACTAAAAGAAAATAGCGTGGGCAGGATCTGAACCCGCGACTTTCGCTATTACTAGTAGCGATGCCCCTTTCACCTTGCCCTCAAATTTTGCTAGTGTATCTTGATGCCTAAAACGCGCGCATGGCTCCATCTACCGGGTTAGCTTTGCAACTAATTCCCAGCGACTAATTCATTCTTTAAAGATTGAATGTAGCCTAAGCTATGAAAACCCGCGGTAAATTTGAATACCAAATCTTTTGAACACTTTCTGTGTTAGGGATACAATTTTAGAAATCTTGTGTTAAAAATTTTTTTTCTACCGCAGGCAAGATTTGAACCTGCATTTCGTATTCATGTCCCTGACTGCAAATCACATTTTTTTTAACAACCCTGACAGCTCACTCAGCCTACTATGCTATCATTGCTTTCTACAGGCTGTTCCTAATTGGGCCAAATTGCCAGTGGCGTCTGGCCACTATCTATTTAATTTATCTAAGGGCCCTGGGCCAGAAATAGATTGACGTGATCGCCCTGTATACCGGCCCTTCTAAGATTGACGGCCCTTTTACAGGCCATTGCGAAATTGAGATACACTTTGTGGTTGTAAAATTGGCTGTGAGTTCTTGTTTGTTTTGTTACGATAGGTCAGGTACGGTTGTTCAACCATTTTGTCAGTACGGAACGGAATTTGTATTGTAGTGATGTTTGAAATTATACACAATGGTTTGCTCGAAATGCTGCTTTGTTCCCAGTTGTCACTACTCATCTGTCACTAGTGACAATTGGGAATAAAAAATCCTGCTGTCACTAGAGACAAATGGGAACAATTTGCCTATTCTTGAAAACTTGCAAAATTTTCGTCACTGGTACCTAATGACGAGAGTCACAGGATCAAATCCTGCCCGCGCTTGAAAATTTTGCAAGTTTTCATAAATTTTATACCTAACACGGGAAGTGTTTTAAAATTTGGTATTTAATTTATGTCTACTCGAATTCGATTATATTGATCTCGAGTTCATCCGCGCGCCCTTAGCACGCTAAAATTATTTACATTTAAACACTGTGCCCCTAAATTTTGATAGATGGTCTAGAGGTGTGTCACACCACGAGTTTATGGCGCGAGCAATGTACACCAAATGCGAGTGGGGAAAAAATGTTCCCATTTGTCTCTATTGACAGCTGGGATTTTTTTTCCAATTGTCACCAGTGACAGATTCAGTGGTGACAACTGGTAACAAAGGAAATTCTGCCTAAAGGTCAGAGTTATTATTTAGTTATTAGACCTATGCTAATGTATGATGCACTTGTCTTGTCTAGATAATGTACCCAAATGTACCGTAGTGGGTCAGTAATTCGTGTGTCGAAAAATGCTTGTCAGTTAAATATTATTGTGCCTGGGACCTCAGAATATGAACACCAAACAGACCATGTCGAAAACCTACTAAATTATGGCCTTTTTTGGTGCCTACTTACTTTCAATTCAGCTAAATTCTTGTTTTTTCTTTCTGAATAGAACTCGCTTCTATAAGTTTTCCGTTACACATTATAATGCTAGCGTTGGTCTATAATCAGACATACATATATCACGCCTATATCCCTTGCGGGGTAGGCAGAGCGGAAACGGCCGTGAAAAACTGATTTCTACGTCAGGTCTGACAAATATTTGAGAGTCACTCAGAAAATTATGTATTACCATAGTGACAAGTTGTCAGCCCATTGACTAAAATTGCAAAACATATGGAACCCTCGAGTCCCATAGTCGCCTCTTACGGTACCAAGATACAGGCTGATGTTATTCTAAGCTGACATCACACGGCACGGCACTACCTTAATGCAATAAAGAATATTGAAAATGTACTCTTTAGTTGCTGTATTACTTAAACTACTGCATACATCGTAATCAGATTCAATATAATCACAGCGGCTTAGCACATCTACACTTTAACTCAATTTAAATTTAAGTAAACCCATTATAATTATAAAGAACTTTACAGGGGTCAGGCAATTATCAGTAGCAGCAATCAAGCTTAAATTCAATTAAAAATATTGTGCATTTGAATTCGAAGCTGTTGAGAGCTTAAGAGTTTAATCAATTAAACTCGATGAAAATTTTATTTATGTTGAAAGAATAATTGACTTTTGGTATGGGTACTTTAATTTGGTATTGATTGTTTGTATGGGTACACGCACCTAATATTTGTTTCGATTAATAAGGTAAAGTAACTTGTGACAAGTTGTTTAGGGGTTAGGATATCTTCTGTTTTGTTATTTTATTTCTACACCATACCTATAGGGTGAAATTTTACTAGTGACCGATAGCGAAATCTCAAGACGGGCTGGTGCTACCACGGTGCTACGGACTATTTACCCCAAGGAACATAGGTCGAAATATGTCAAAAATATTTTGAGTTTCCATATTAACTCATATCAGCTGATCGGAAATTAGTATACGAGGACCAATGTTTTTTTTGTTTCCTATGTTGAATTATATATTTCATGGGGAAAGTTGTTCCTTATCAGCCCGTTTTGAGTTTTCGCTATCGGTCACTCGTAAAGTTTCACCCTACAAGGAGTAACAAAAAGGATAAGAAGCCGAAAAGAGGTTAAGTACTGATGAAACTGAACAACTTACCCCACAGCACATAAGTCAAAAAATAAAAATATTTATCTCCCATAGTATATTAACCAGCTGATCGGCAATTTTGTATGGGAGGTCTTATTTTTATTTTTATATTTCGGCCCATGTTGCATGAGGTAAGTTGTTTTATGTTTAGTTTCACGAGTACCATGACCTCCTTTCGGCGTGTTACATCCATTTTGTTACTCCCTGTATCTTCTTCTTCTTCTTCAACCCGTTGCCACAACTCCCTGTATAGCTTTATCCAACTACCTTACGTACGTGGGTTTAGCGTCACGACATCCTGTGGTTAGGATACAATCCGCGCGTCGGCTCTGCGGTCGCAATCTCACAGCTCTTGTGCAATGGAAAGTAAAATTTACCACATCTACATACCAGAAGGGATTGATTTGAAATCGTGGCACTCATGGCAGATTTCGCTACCAGCGAATAGCTATACCTAGGCTCTATCTCCACTACAGCCGATGATTTAAGCCATATATGTATCCAACGCCCCATTCATTCCCATAACAATACCTGTAAATTACATATAATATGAGTCTCTCAAAGGTTGACTGGAAGAGATGCCTTTGTGGGATGAGTGTCGCCTTTTGAGCCTCTTGTTTCATTCCATCCTTTACTGTTATTGTAAATTTGTTTTGTGGTTGAATAAAGTTAATACATACAATAAAGTTTTCGGTAAAAAAATACGACGCTTACAAGAGTTACTAAAGAACCTTGCAAAATTTATATTTATATTATATAAATATTAATATAAAGAAATTATATAAATATTGATTATGCTAGTCATTTTGCGACTTAGGTTTTTTCCTAATAATACGCTTTACGACTTAGTCTATATAATGATTTGATTATATTGAGATATGGACTGATTAAGATTTGGTCGATATCATATATTATGAACCAAAAACGATTTTGTTTCCAACCCTGATCACCTAACATAACGCGTGTAAATTCTGTAAGTTAAAAATAGAGAGCTTTTTAAGTTCTTAAGTCTCTATCTATCATAATTACTATAAAAGGTACTTTGAGTATCAAATCCCAACCATAGCGAGCGTCTTATTTTTAGTCATAAACTTATTGCTTGAATCAACAAGCCGATGCAAATTAACTGTCTGATTGGATGAATATTTATCTCCCGAGTTCAGGGGTGCAACTAGGGACAGCCCTGCGTGATTATGATTAGGGTTGCTCCCCTACAGGATGCACAGTAGGGCTGTGCGGTTGTTGAGGACGAAGATACAAATAATTTTACTGGAATCGACCATTGAGCAAGAAATGTTTTCATCTGAGAGAACTTAGGAATCAAACGTCACTTTAAGCTGTAGCGATAAATCCGCCTTTGCCTATGACAGTTACACGTGGCACGGCTCCATCTACCAGGTTAGTTTCGCAACTAATTATTTACAGATTGAATGTAGTCTTAAGCTATGAAAACCCGCGATAAATTGAATACCAAATTTCAATTGAATGAATAAATCAATGACTTTCCTAAGACAAACAAAAACAGTTTTAATTTGCTGTTTAAATCCATGTTTAAATCCAATAAATGAAAATAACATGCTGGCTTTTCTAGTGTTTTTAAATCAGTGACCAAGAATTTTGTGCAAGTGCATCAAATGCCCTCAACGATGATTCACCCCACTCGGTCATTGCCGCCCATGTGTGGAAGTTGGTATAGTGTGGGTGCAACGTGACATCATTCAACCGCCTTAAAAAAAGGAAGGTC
Source organism: Tuta absoluta (assembly GCA_027580185.1). Classification (NCBI taxonomy): domain Eukaryota; kingdom Metazoa; phylum Arthropoda; class Insecta; order Lepidoptera; family Gelechiidae; genus Tuta; species Tuta absoluta. Next base: position 4,300,794 of record JAQAHW010000003.1, read on the forward strand.
TCAATTGGTCCGGATTTTTAATGCATTTAAACCTACTCAAAGACGCCTGGACCGATTTGCAAAAGTATTTTTTGTTAGCAGCGTATAGGAACTTTCCAGTTAGTGTCGTAGTCACCAGTTCATCGGATCCTTCGTCGACTCGGTGGCCCACACGAAAAGAACAAGAAACAGAACACCAGGTTACAAATCTTACTATGCGGTCCTGGAAAAAGAGCGAAATGTTCAGATTGCATGGGTAGATACAACACAGTTGAAGTCGGTATCCAAAACTATAACATTCAATATTATTAGGGTTCCGCGTTCGACAGTGTCTCGATGAGTCTTCTAAGCGTGTTGATGGCAGATACTAGACCGTCGCGGCCCAGAACTTGGCTACGTTGACAGCGCTGACATAAGATCGTCCTGCGTGCAGGTGCTAGGGCACGCAGGACACGACATTAGGTGGTTCATTGTTTGAACTGCACCACACAAACAGTTAACATTGGAACCCTCCAAAAAGCCCTTCTTGGTCATGTTTTTCTTGCTCCGGCCGGTCTGATGGGTGAGGTAGACAGAAAGGATGGAAGGGGCTGTATCTAAGTGGGTATTATTTATGACGTGTAGTATACAAGTGGGTGTTACTTTTGAATTGAGATTATAAAATCTATAGTTTCTATGAAAAAGCTTCAGGTTGATTCAAATTGACATTAAGGTATTGTTACTTATTTTATATTTTTTTTGTTGCAGGTAATAACATCATGCATGAAATGGCTAGACCATCGTAGACCAGTTAAGTCAACAGTGCTGCGACAATATTTATTGGCGACAAAAAAGGGTTTTTTTGTTATTTAATTGTACATATTCGTGTGAAGAACCCGGCTTCATATTGTATTATTCACACTTATCTTAGAATTAAAAAGCTAATGATGTCACCCATTTATGAAACGAAGCAGTTTCAATTGATACGTACGACTCTGATAGCTGATAAGTGCGTCGTCATGATTGGTGGGCTAAGGGCCAGCGCACATCAAGCGCACATCTTGATGGCTTACAATAGCCTTACCCCGTTCGTACCCGTAGATATCGGAAAAGACGCCTAACGGATGAATCAAGGGAATAGGCAGCAGTGTTCTTTATATATACACCTTGCTTTGCACAAGCCAGGCCGCCTGCTGAGCATGGCGAGGCAAATACCTCCAATTAGACGGAGGTCTATGTCCATCAGTGGACTATGTGTGGCTGTTGATGTTGTTTTGTAATAAAAAATTGAAAACGAGCTGTAAAGGTATTAAAATAGATTCGATATTTGGCTGGCATGTGCAAACGGCTTCGCTATCCGCGCGAGTCATTCCGTGACCACTCCGATATTACCGATTACATTATTTCCAAAGTGGATTTTCAATTTGCTACCGAAAAATGCTCGTGTCAATGCCACTAGATGGCGGCCGATGTGGCGCAGTGGTATTCCGAATGCGTGCGACGCAAAGGTTTCTGGTTCAATTCTCGGTGGGGCACTCACAAAGTTGATATTTATCACTTTGCGAATTTGTCCCCATTCTGGTTAGGACATGCTGAATCACCTGATTGTCATAAAAGAAAGATGGTTCCGTGCCCTTGCACGCTAAGCCGTCGGTCCCGGTTGCTGTCTATAATTACCTAGACCAAACAAAACCATGACAGCGGCCTACTAGTAGTTTTAGGCGGTTGAAAAACTCTGACACCAGGGTTCATCGGGTTGTTGGACTACTCAGTGTCCCACACGAAACGAAGAAGAAGAATGCCACTAGATTTGCGTCAACCCTAAATCAGTTTGCGTGCTCCAAATATGTCAGAGTATGTCAGTTTGGTCAGAGCTATTGAGACCTCCGACGTTGAGTTTTGTAACAGTAGAACGGAACGTGAGTGGCTTATCGTGTGCATATGATGCATGGGGCATGTTGCACTTTGTTTCCTAACTAGGTAGTAAGGTACATCACTACATGGTATAAAATAAAGTAGCTTTCCGCGTTCCTTTGTATGCTTAGATCTTTAAAACTACGTTAATGATTTTGATACAGTTTTTTTAATAGATAGACTGATCCAAGAGGCAGGTTTTTAGGTACCTTCTGGAAAGCGGGTGAAACCGCTGGGCGGGTCGCTAGTCAAGAAACACACAGCTGTTCTATAGGGTAGGCAAAAGTTTTCTAGAAGTCTGTGTTGTAGGATGTATTATATGTGTTGGATAATAACAAATAGATATATTATAATGCTTAATATAAATTAATGAATGAAACACTATTGTGGTGATGAGTGAGTGTTGTTGTTTGTATGTGTGTGTGTGTGTTTGCGCTACGTTTTCAGTGTTCATTACCAAGTAACCTGAGAAGACGATTAGATACAGTACAGGGAAGTATTTGATAGTCCAGAATCCAATCGAAGCTCGGAACCTGCGCAGGCGCATTCAGTTCAGTTCAGTTCATTTATTTATAAAATATATTTTACACGTCAAATGCTTAAATCTAACTTTAAATAACCTTAAAATTACTTAAAATAGATTCATTATTATTAATTGTATTACATTATTTTTAATATCATTATTAGGTATTATTTTTAATATCATATGCGCATGCGGCTTGGGTCTATCGCAATCGTGCGCATGCTCGTACGTCGATCAGCCGGTCAGCTATCTGACCGCGTCTAATGAAGCTATACAGTACAGGGACGCATTCGAAACAACATTTTTTTACCCTAAACAAATGAAAAAACGTATAAAATATTTTGAGTCCTGTTACATTTGTCAGTACTCACTTATTTATCTATTTGTACACGACTACTCAGACCAAAAAGGTGTGTAATGTTTTTAGAGTTAATGTATGTATAAATGTGCGATTCTTGAAATGACTGAAACTCGTTAACCACTTCACTGAAGTGGTTAACGAGTTTCAGTCATTTCGGATGAGATTCGGATGGGAACCGTATTGGAAGAATCTTTACATTATCTCGAATGTCATAGGCTAGGCTTAACTCAGAAAACAGTTTTTTTTAAATTTTTTACTTGTTTTCTAGAATGTGTAACAAGTAATGGCGGCCTCACCCATATCAAGTACTCAAGTAGGCCTTTGAGTTAAACTTCGTATTGAATAACTCCTCAATTAGATCCCTAGGTCCTGCTCTGGCAAGGTTGGTCGCAGAGAAGCCACCATCCTAATGAGAAGTCATTAACAGCTGATCTCTAAGAAGATGCTCTTACTGCTCTCTGGACCTTATAACCTTGAGCCAAAAAATTATAAGAGAGAGACCTGTGTGAGGCAGAAAAAAGGTTATTGCAGGATATGGGACTCCGTAAATTGTTACTACTGTCACTGTCATCGCTTGCATTCAGCGTGATAAAATTTCAAGAGCCAAACGTTCTACCCCGTTTCTTACATGGGTGACATACCAACGTTTAAAACTCCCTAAGAAAGACATAGAATTTTAAACATTGTAGAGCGCGTGTGCTTAATGACTCCAAATACGCTTTTTTTTACTATAATAGAATGCTTGTTGAAAATTCGAAGTTCACGAAAAACCATCTCGGAAAAATCTTCAATCGTGGTATGAATCTTCAAATATTTTGAGATTTTTGAGACATCATTTTTGAGCTTCACTAAGCTGTTCAAAGGACTCCTTTATGCTTCATGTTCTGAGCTCCTAACCTCGAAACTAACAATCTCTAACAGTACGGAAAAGTAGCATATTAACTTGTAATGGTGATGGAAGATAAGTTAAGCTTTTAAGTTCAAAATATATATAATGACTGCAATGATAATCTGTGAACATATATGATAGATTATCAGAGTTTAATGGTTACGTTTGCACCTAAATACTTTCTTGTTGGGTAAAGCATAGTTATGTTTCTGGAACATGGTCCATTATTTTAATAAAGAAACTTTAAGTTTTGAATTTGTGGTGTTAAATCGACTTAATTTGAAATTTACTTCAGTAAATAGCGTTCGATCCCCACACAGCACAAGTATTTTTAAGTAACTGTTCAAGTATTTGTGTTGAGTTTGGGTGTTTTCTATGTATAGTATGTATTTGTTTACAAAAAAATAAATAATAAATATAATTACATTAGTTTGGGGCTAGATGGCGCTGTGTGAAATGTCCTTAATATGTATAATTTATTAACCTTGAACTTTCCACGTTTGTTTACTTTGGTACTCATCAGTTGAGCTTGAATATTTGCGACTTGCAGTTGCAGATTGCAAAAGCTTACTCCACGAATAAAGTCATGAAACTTACTTTGAAAAATAACACAAAACCACGTCAAAAATATCTCCAGACAGAATAAATCTGATAAAATATACTCTCCAAACCAGCTTAGTGTCTGGACATTCTTTATCGAGCAGATTTAGTTGCACAGCTTTATCTTTTTAGTTTAGAGCAGTCTGAGAGATGGCTTTATTATAAATCTTCAATGGTACCACAATATTTTGGATCAGAAATAAACTGTATTCAATGTGGATGGCACTAACACTTTTTGACTTCACGATCAGCTATTGCAAAAAAAAGTAATTTGTATGACACAATGCTCGGGCAGGATCAAAAAAATAAAAATAAAGCAACTTGCTAAAAATAAAATTTAGGCAAGTCACCTCTTGATCCAACCTCAAATACGACACCCACAAGTATTTAGAAGATATCACACCGTAAATTAATAGAATTTCTATTACGTTACTATTGTCGAGAAATTATGTAAGAGAAGCGAAGATAGTTGAAATGATTTATCATGACAAATTTTGCTAATTTTGCTCAGTAGGATTGAGCGTTTATAAAAGATTACATTTAATTTAGTACAAATATTTTAAGAGTAAGTTCCACCCGTAAAACTGAACAACGTTTAGTTTGTTTATATAAAAAATAAATTACCTCCCATACAAAATGACATATTATTTCCACCTTTTTTTTTAAAGAAATCCATAATTTTGACATATTTCGCAAAAAAAAAACTTAACCGCTTGTCTGTCACGTACCGGGAGCCGGACAACAATTTTGAACCTTAACTACCCACAATAAAATACAAAACCAATGAAATTGTTATAGTATGAAGCGACAGACGAGTGATTAATATAATATGTAGGTATGACTAAAACTGGCTTGTATTTCAAACGACATAAATCGTGAAACTAGGGCACTAAATAATTGGATTTGGAATATATAGGTACAATACGCGCAGTGAAGAAAAAAAATCATAACATATTTCAATAATGATTGCGCAATACCATCGGTCGCATCACGCGCTTCCGAGTTCCATATGAAGCTGCGTGTGCGCATGTAGATACCGTAATAACTAGGTAGAAACAATTATCCTGGCAAGGAACGAACGGGACGTCTAGTGCGTGAGGGTATGGGATAGTGGGATAGAAGATGGTGAGTGCAACATGGATGATATAACCAATGGATAACCCTGACTCTTTTTGCAAGGATTACAACTCTCCGAATTTTGCAAGGTGAAGGTGTTGTTTTATGGAACATGGCGATTGACAACTACATACCAATTTCATACGAACGGGACCCACGACGACTTTCGACTTACCCGAATGGCTGCTAAAACAGTTTTAGTAGGCGGAGTTAAAGTCAGACTCGATAGTAGCTGCTTACAACATACTAAAGAAAAATCAAAACAATACAGAAAACTTTCAAACAGGTTTTCAAATTCTGCTCGTGTGTTGTGTTTGTAATTGTTGTTCACGAAAGTTTGGATACACGTGCTGTTTTGCATCAATCCTACGCACCACTTGCTGGCCTTGCATCAAAGCCAAAGTTAAATAATGATAGAGTCTGATTATTGCTTTACATTTTTAAACAGATGCTTATCTAATTAGGACAGATATTCTGGAGTTATTGAATGTTAAAGTTGGGCATTGAACGATACTGAAAACAGAGTATGGGCTGGTGATAAGGAACAACTTTCACCAAGGATCACACGTTGCAATATGTAAAACTCAAATCAGCTGATCGGCAATTTGTATGGAAGGTTCAAATTATTTTTCGTATTTTGACCCATGTTCCCTGTCGAAAGTTGTTCCTTATGATTATGACCAGCCCCGTCTTGTGTTTTCGCTATCAGTCCCTTGTAAAATTGCTCCTTATATATTGCTTGAATTTGATTTGTGACAAGTGACACATTTTAAACCGCGAATGGTCATTCTTCTTCAAGCTAATTTCAAGCTAATTCTACTAAATTACTCCGGGCAGATGTTATCCATATGTTCGATCCTCCACGACTCTCGAGATTGCTCGTTGCGTGAATGGTAATACGAGTACTTAGTTGTTGCTGTGGTAATGATTGCATAATACTGGTGCGAATATTTAGTGTATACCTATATTTACTGCTACTATTAGTAACAATTATACTAATATGTGGAATTGAGTGGGCTAATGCTACCAGCATACAAACCACCTTTGGTTAAGTGGCAGTTATCAACTTTCCTAGGCAGTTTACATACTCTAGCAATGTAGCGGTGGCTTAGTTACGCAGAGAATGTCAGTTTTCTTCTGCATACCAAGTCACTTTTGGTATGACATATTATCTCCACTAAATTATATGAACTGATCTTGGATTCTCCAATAGTCATAAAAATCGTAAATAACAAAATCAGAACCTTCCCTCGGGAAAATGACCTATTCCCGGCATGGATTATACATAAAATCTTGAATCACTCTATCTACCAAACCGCATCAAAAACCGTTGCGTACTTTTTAAATCTAAGCATTCATAGGAACACGGGAAGCGAGTTATTTTTATACTATTTAGTGATTACTCCCAAGAAGCTACTAATCATACTTATCCGCTGACAATAAAACTAAACATTTCAGCTTAACGAAAACCCTACAATGGTAACAATGTATTCATTTGCATAGTAATTTATCAGTTTCAAAGTGCACATGCAACCAAAAGGGTTACTGCATAAGGGCATGCCCCTTTTCGAATGCCCTAATCACGTAATGTAGTATTTGTGTTAGGGATAAAGGGACAAAAGCCCTTTTGGTAAAGCCCTGTGTAAATTAACAGGGCACCTTTTATGTGAAATTCAAATTGTTAATTGAATAATGAGGCTGCGTTTTATGGTGAATTGTTTATTTTCTAAGGCTTGTTGGCCTTGTTTGTGTTATGAATGAAGAATAATTTGCACGATGTACTGCATGTTTTTGTGTAAATATTTTATGATGAATAAAATTATGCTTGTCTAAAGAACAGCACTTTACAATTCAAATTTCCGCATTATTCTGACGTGTTGATTATTTCTGCATAAAAAATTGCTACTTACATTCAGTCCCCGGTTAGTGCCAATGGTATCTATAGAACAGATAGACCATAGACTGACAATCGATGGACCATGTTCACTTATTAATAGAAAAAGAACGTCCAAGCGTGCAACGGACCCGTAACTTGTACACGAAGTCTTTTCATATGATACCCCACTTGAACCACTAGCCTCAAATGTAAATTTTTTTTTTGCGGACAAAATTCATAGTTAGGTCCATAGGTCCATATGCCGTGTGATGCCGGCTTAGAATAGCATCACTTATTTCTTACCCATGGGTGTAGTAAGAGGCGACTAAGGGATTTGAGGGTTATGTGTATTACAATTTTAGGCGATGGGCTGACAACCTGTCACTATAGTGATACACAGTTATCTGATTGACCCTCAAACTTTTGTCAGACGTGGTGTTAATATCCGTTTTACGGCCGTTAACGCTCTGCCTACCCCGTAAGGGATATAGGCGTGATTTATGTATGTATATATGTATTAGCGGCCGTAGATCTAAGTATATAGGTATAATTCTAACTCGATATCTCTGTGCGTTACGGAGAAAAAGAGTCGTGGTCGCGGCAGACCGACGTACAACAAGGTGATCCCATAAGGATGCTGTTTATATCCTTTTTAGGTCCCCTAAAATCAGTTTATTTGTTCACCTTGTCATCTACCAACCCCACATCTCACTAGATCACGAGTTACAAACAACAACACAAACTATCACTTACCTGCGTTTGCGCCATCAATAACGACGCCCGTTGCAAAGGCAATTTAGCCAAACAATAAAACGGGTACAGACAGGTGTTATTGCAATAAAACGTACACCCGAACACAATCGACGGGAAAATAACCCTGTAATGATTGTGTAAATGTTGTATATAGTGTGTAAGTGAAATGACTGGACAAACTTTCAGGGCGTGTTCTAGACTTGAAACTGAACAACTTTTCTTAGTACCATATTTCTGAAATACGAAAAAATTTATTGTTTCTTCCATACAAAGCACTTGAAATTCATCAAAATTTGGACCGAATTTTATTACAAATTTCAATATTCGCCTCTTACTATATCCACGGGAAACAAATCGGGTGAAACTTTTCTACTACTAAATCTTATTACAAATTCAAGCAAGCCATCACAGTCGAAATAATTTAAAATACCCACTAAGTTACTTACTCTTAAAATGAGTTTTCAAGCGCTTTTATCTCGGCATTCTTTATTCCCTTTAAATTTATTAAAACTTTTATAAAAGAATTGAGAATTTCAATGGAATTACTTGAAGAGTTTGGACATGACAATGACGTTAACACGTCGACTGCGGATGCAGACGCCTCGCCTCATTTTGAAGTGAGACCACCCAAAGCTTTTCACTAAATGGAAACAAGAATTTCATAATTATTACATTTTAATATGTACTTACAGTTTACATTGTCGACTTTTCTTTGATGTTTTCGTGTTAAATAATCATCCCAAAAACTATGACAGCTGGGTTTACGACATGATAAAGGCGATCACAATATTGTACCTAGTTACACTGTAAAATTATAAGAGTAAAAATGTGTTCTGCTTAGATAGGATACTACATACATCAACCTATTACAGTTCACTGCTGGACGTAGGCCTCCCCCAGGATGCGGCACGATAGGGCACAATCTCTCGTTTTCGCCATCCCATCTCTTGGATAGTATAAGGTAAAGAGGATATAAAAAACTACTTACATGAATGTTTTAATTGAAATCGCGAAACGTCTTCTTTCTTAAAACCTAAAGGGTAGTTAAACATTTCCGTGAGCGAGTGTTCATACATATACCGAAACAAGCAAATTATCGTCGGTCGTGACTGAACTTTAGGCAATCACGTCGGCGCAAGCGCAACACTCATCTATACCGCACCGTCTACGCGCGTATGGTGATGTAGGAATGCTAGTTGCCAAATCTATGATTGCTGATTGAGAAACGGCATTTTGCCATGAGGGATACCGAATTGATAAAAGATCAACCCAGTGAAACCAGTCGTGAAAATTATTTTTCGCATTAATTTAGCAGTCATACTAGTAAAAAGTTTAGTGCGTACTATTAATAAGCTCCTTACTACAAATCGATTGAAGTTTTTTTTTTCTCAGTGAATACGAAATTTTTTACATTGTATATTTAAAAAGGCTGACGTGATTAAAAAAACTGACATACAGAAAAAAAAACATCAAAATAATTGCCAGAAGTGCTATAGTAGGTGAAATGAAACCCAATATGTATTAATTTGGCCAATTTCACTTGAACAATAAGACGTATCCTTTAGGTACGGCACGTCAACGGGACATACATATATTTTATCTCACGGAGAAAGTGCTCATATGCGCGTATTAAGGTTATGCTGGTTTCCGGCTGTCGTATCGCAATTGGCATCGCCTTAAGACACGTGCCAGAATAAGCATGATGAAGTGTTTTGGAGACGTGACTTTTAAAATGAGAAACGTGTAAGACCAGATGCCAATCTGACTTAACGCTTTTCAACCCATTTAAGTACTTTTGAACAAGTCGAATTGAGCTCATCAGCGGCGTAACTAAACTACTTAAGAAGTATTGCGAATCTCGTAAAAGGGGACTAAAGAAGTCCAGGGAATTGGCAAAAGCACTCCCTGTGAAATACAACACTTTGCATTGCGACAACTCTCCTCGTCAATTCCAAAGTATCCTCATGTCCAGCAGTAGACTGAGGTAGCTGCTGTGGTTGTAGGTAGCTGGTGTGACAGACAGTTTCCGGTTCAGATCCAGTGTGCGCATGCGCGATAGTTATCTCAATCTCGGCGACAGTTTTCGCGCCACTAGTGAGAGATGCCGCTAAAGATTTGGCCCTTAGAGCTGGATTAGATCTGGCAGATGCGATCTAAGGTTTCAATAAGAATGGAGTCAAAGAAACCTGAAGTTAGTACTTGACAAACCGAGCTACTAAGCCTGCTAAATGTTACATAGACGAAAAAAACAAAAAATCTTATGTTTATTCAAAGTTTATGTTGATGACGATTAGTTGCGTAAGCCCTAAAAGCTTTGATAGATAGACTTTTAGGTTTCAGACTTATACTGCACAAATAATTTACGGCATTGTGCTTACAGATAACGTAATTTAAGGCCGCCTGTGTCGCCACAAATAATTTACGTATTAGTAACAAAGATATGCAGCTGACCACCTGACGGTTAACCCCGAGACTCCCAGCGACATATCGAACCGATATTAACCCCGCGACTGCGGGCGACAGGTCGAACTGTTATTAACCCTGTGGCTGCCGGCGACAGGTCGTGCCCTATCGCGAGATAGAGTTGTTAATAATCCCCCCGTGACTTGCACTTTGTTGCAAGCGTGGCGAATTTGAGCGTATCGGCGAACAAATGCATAATAAACTGCACAAATTATTCACGTTCTCGTAGCAAATGGGCAAGTATCGTACAGTTGCACCTGACTGTTATTATTAACATGTGCATGTTTTTAACTCCTGAAACACTTATATTCAACTTACTTACTTAAATCACGCTTATATCTCTTGCGGGGTAGGCAGAGCGGAAAAGACCGAAAAAACGCCACGTCTGACAAACATTTGAGGGTCATTCAGATAATTGTATATCACTATAGTGACAGGTTGTCAGCCCATCGCCTAAAATCGCAATACACACCCTTGAGTCCCTTAGTCGCCTCGTACGACTCCCACGAGCAAGAAATGGGGTTATACTATTCTAAGCCGGCATCACACGGCCCTTATCATCACTTATATTCAAGCTTAAACCATATTGCAGTTTTTTTTACCTTATGACTGAATTACAACATACTTACAGTTTGATAGCCAGTGTGATACTTTTCATTTTAGTGGTAAAAGTTTTCACACTAGGGTGAAATTTTACAAGTGACCGATAGTCAAATCTCAAGACAGGCTGGTGATAAAGAACAGCTTTCCCCAGGTACATAGGTTAATAAGTCAAAATATTTTGAGTTTCCATAGTAACGGACATAGTGCGTTTAGGTCATTAGGTTTTAATTTTACGGATAATACTAAAAACTTGAGCAACGGACATTCTGATAGATTGTTTGTATTAAGAGTTTTTTTTTCTGTGAAGTGGCGCCACTGTCGAGGCCGCTCACGACTACACTCGCCTTATGCTTTTACAGACCCCGCATCGATTTCACTGCACAGACGCATCGCGATCTCACTTAGTTCACACATATCCCATACATTATTGCACGTTTCGGACGTAAAAACTTTAATTGTTAATTGAAAGTTTACTGCGATTGTAATGGCGTATTTCTTGCCTCGTCGATCATTGTTATTTACTTATTACCGATTTCACTTACTGCCATCTGTGGATGTGAACTGTTGACACTGTTTTTGTAGTCATTAATTAAAATAAGCGGTGTAAGGTTTCTCTGGCATTTCTTGCTTTTTATTTCTCGTTTGTTATTCTGTGCGAGTGCCAAGCGAAATCTTTATGCTTTAGGTATATCTGATTGTTAATAAAAGATTTTAGCGACTAGTAGTTTTTTTCCATTGTCCTAACCAAATTCTTATTGGTAGAAATCCACTGGTCTAACCTACATAATGCTTCAAAATGTTTTCCTATAATAACTAAACTAGCGGCCTGCCCAGCTGTTTCACCCACTGCTAACCGTTTTCCCGCGGGAATAAGACATTTTAGTATAGCCTTTGTTCATCAGGGATAATGTAAGATTTGAATTGTAAAAGACTTTTTAAATCAGTCCAGTAGTTTCGGAGTTGCGGAGATTCTATTAAAAAAAACATATATTTGCTCTTTATAATATCTGTGTAGAAATACCAACAAAATTACATCACGTACACATAATAGGGTGAAAAAATAACATTACAAATTCAAAAGCATTTTTTTACATTCTCTGCATGCCGAAGCGACACTTTAGCACTAAAATATTATAATTAGGTTTAATCCGGTGCGTGCCTGCAAGCCGGTTACGTACGACCACCCCTGACAATGATACCTCGAGGCTTCTCTCTTTATAATAAGGCTCATTTTTGCAGATCAATGTTTTTTTTTTGTCATGTAGCAGTTCGTACGTGTTAGGGGTGGTCTGTTCGCCCACAGTGGGTTCACGATAATTACCTGTGACTGGAATATTAAGTTCGGTTCTTGATGGCGATCATAGACATTTGATATGCCGTTTGTAGATTTTTTATGGTGTTCGTGGCGCCTGTTTTATGATAATGTTAACGGTAAAAGGATACTTTGTATTATTACGAAACTGGATCCCTGAAGATATATTTATAGGTAAATCAACCTAAAAATATAATGCGTGCTACGTGACTCGAATAAAAATAACTTGACGAACTTTATTGCAAAGCCTTTTCTAAAACAATGCACGTGTAGATAGTTTTTTTGAACATTTTGAACTCATCTATCATTTTTATCTTAATAAAATCTTTGTAGCGGTTCGCATAATGAAAATGCCTACTTTAAATGTTATGACCATGGGAGTTTTTAAGTTATTGTATTCAAAACCGCGTTATCCCACCATACAAAAGCTTCGCTATGGATGGATTCGTGGAGAAGGATGTTTGATTGAAATCCCATTTGCAACGTTTTAACATTCATAGCAAGGGTTCTTCTTCGTTATTTCTTTAATAGGTTCTTATATGTCGGAAACAGAGATATTCAAAGCAGGATTATAAAAAACTGAATTTAAATATAAGGGCCGGTAGCGCTACATGCTACTGCAGAATGCAGAACCAGGGCTGTTCAAATTCTTTACTCAGTATAATTGAATTGCATACCTACAACCCCTTAAAGAAAACGATACAAAAACCGAGCTTACGTCAAACAGGAAATGAGAAGTATTTCCCTCTTGCAACCCCTATAACTATACATATTTTAATAACAATAGGAAAATTGCTACTGCAGGCTATCATCAGAAAACGTAGCGTGGGGCAGGACACGCTACCCTTAGAACCAACCTAACTATACCACCAACATAACCTTAAAATTGAGGAGCGTAGGCTCAAACTCCCGTGTTCAATTGAATTTGTCATTTGCGCGGTGGAAATTCACGCATGCGCCGTAAAAATGGAGGGAAATCCGCGTCACAGTGTTGTCATGGCAATGACGATTGCACCCACATTTCTGTATTTTCTTCTACGTTTATTCACAAAATAATAATAAATTACAGTTTATGTAACCGCCAACGAGTGCTAGTGTAAATTACTTTTGCTTATCGCCGTATAAATTGTCGGTCGGTTGCTTTGAGTGTGTTGGTAAATAACAAATATACAAGCTGTTCTATATCGATAAGTTAGTTTGGTTGTGTTGGAGTGCCTGCGGTCGGGTCGCACGAGGTTTGTTTATTCATTCAAGTACTTACAATTTCATCGCCTATTTTTTCCTTATTATATAAATCACGTACCTACTTTAATAATTTAAAGTCCTCAAATTTTACTGAAATATTTATGAGTAACTTCCTGTACGTTACGATACAAATCTTATGCCATTTAAGCTGTCAAAATAGTAACTTGCTTGTAGCTTTGATTGAGTGATTTATTTTTATACTTTATTGCACATCGTACTTGATAACACCGTATAGGTTAATAATCTACGGTACATGTAGTTTGCTCTATAATATAATTATGAAATTATTGACCTACATTTTCGTTTTTCTTTTTTGGTAATTTACAGTGTCGTGTTATCTAGGCTCCGAGAGGCACCGGCGCTCAGGGAGCCAAGGTAACCGCAGGTGAATACTTATAGCTAAGTATTTGTAGAGTGGTCTCGCGAACACGAGTGCCTGTGACCCCGGAGGGCGTGAGTGAGTAAGTGTGGGTAGAGTGTCCTGTGTGTAGGCACCCTAGCAAGCCTCGCGCCCGCACGCTAAGTGAGGGGCCGAGGGAGTAAAAGAGGGAACGTAAACGATAAGGCTTTATTAAAGAATTAACAGATAACCACCTCCTGATACGAAAACCAAAAATTATAACCTGGCCACTCACACAGAAGGTAACGGCGGCGCGTCCAGCGCGAGGAGCGTCTTCGCAGCAGCTGTATCTTCAATCCGACGAGGCGTAGGCGCTTGAGGGGAGACTCTTAAGACTAAAATAGACTGTTACAGTGGTTACTCCGTGAGAGACTATACTGGGAGTCTTCGAGATCACAACTTAGAGTCCAGACCAAACTGATCCCCTAGCTGCTTGACGTGGCTTTTATACCCTCGTCTGACGCTGACTGTCACAGTCTTCATTTCGATAGTCATGTTCATTTCCAGAAGCTTCGATGACGATCGCGCTCTTCATTTCGATCGTCATCCTCTTCGGTTCTAGAATCTTCGACGATCGTCGACCTCGTCAGCCATCATTTTGAGATCATGGAACTTGTCAGTGGCCAGTCGTCGCTGTCCATGGAGATCTGTTGGCATCTCATGTTAGCTTGATGATGAGGTGGTTATGAGGATGGCTCCAAGGCACGCTGGAGGGCTCGGGACCTCAGTTCCTCCGGAGGGAGAGGGAGAGGGAGAGTGCCAGGCGTAGTAAATTTAGATACAAGTACCAGGAGGTCAGAAAATACGAAGAGGTAGATCAATGTATAATAACTTTTTAGTAGAAAGCTACGCGGCTCTATGATGTATAGATAGCCGTCAACTTTGAGAGGTTGACATAACATCAAGAAAGTAAACAAACAAATTGATAAAATAAAATGGATTTCAGGAAATATTTAGAAAAATGGTAGTAATTGTAGCAGAATGCTACATTTCCCCCGCGACCCCGAGAAAATTTTTGCTGTAACAAAAATTTTGAGGTTATGAGCAGCTACCTTACCTAGCATAAATTTACTTTCAGGCTTCACCATTCATTCATACATCCAAAGTTTGGGGTAGGGCTTACATTCAATGGCTCCTACTCCAAGGTATGCTGCTCTCTGAGTATACCTCAGTTAATGACGCAAGGCTTGTTTTAGGAGTTGTCATCCGCTTCAGCTTAAAACCCACATGGTAGTGTTAAGGCTTATTTAGCGTGTCACTAGCCGCACGTGTAGAGTGTAGTAGGCTTATTTTACGTGTCACAATCCGCACGAAGAGGTATGAACCTTAGCTCGAGTGGGGATAGAGATGACCCAACAGGTAAGGAACATTATAATAGACCCATTTAGTAAGAGTCTTTTAGGAGAAAGGGTATAAAGAGAGCCCTTTAGAGTAGTGGAGGTTTTAGAGTCAGGTTCCTGGACTAAGAGCCCAATGAAGTAGTCCGAAGAAATTCAGCTAGGGATTTTGTAGTAGAACCGAAAGGCTTTGACTGGCTTATGAGCCTAATTTAAAGGGTTGGCTTCGCTTTGGCCGAAATAGCGATGCCATGAGGGTGATGAGGTATAAAAGGAAATATTTACAAAGAAAAGAGTGAAATGCCTTAACTCAGTTTAGACTTTAAAGTCTTTAACGTGCCATTTGGCTCTTACACCGTTTGGGTCCTCCAAGAGGTAAACGAGTGGCGATATCTTTTGTATCACTCTGCATTTGATATACCTTGGGGCGAGTTTAGCTGAAAAGTATGAGCCTGCGTTACTAAGGGCGTAGTTTTTCCGCCAGACGAAATCGCCAACATTAAATTCCTTAAAAGGATGTTTCAAGTCGTACCGAGCAGCGTTCCTAGTGTGGGCTATGTAAAGTGACGTCTGGACCCTATCGAATATGTTGGCCAGCAGGCCTACGTTATTCGCGTATATGTCGCGAGGTAGCAGAGTTATTTCGTCCAGATTGTGTGTAGGTGTGTAGAGAGAACCACATGTGACGATTTCTCGTCCGTACACTAGGAAAGATGGGGTGAATCCCGTTACGGCGTTGACTGAATTATTCATGGCATTCTGAATAATTGGTAAATGAATGTCCCAAGAGCGGTGATCTTCGTTTACTAGTGATGCTAGTGCTGTTATGATGGTTCTGTTATATCGCTCTGTGGGGTTTACTTGTGGGCAGTAGTGAGGTGAGTAGGATGGGAAGGGTATTTTGTACTTTGTTATTAGGTTATTGAACTCCCTAGACCGGAATTGAGGACCGTTGTCCATGATTATGGTCTGTGGGACGCCGTGGACGAGAAACACAAAGTTTTCGAGGTTACTTATGATGTTTGATGCTAGAGCGCGTTTAAGTGGAAAAAGAAGGCAGTACTTAGTAAAACAGCAAGTGACGACGAGGATGTGCTGGTTGCGACGTCTCGACATGGGTAAAGGGCCTATCAGATCGAGAGATATGCATTGGAAAGGCCTGGAGCAGATTCTTGGTTTGCCCATAGGGCCGTAAGGGGAGTGATTAGAATATTTGTAGGCCTGGCAACGTTCACAATGTGAGATAAGTTTGGTTATGTCTTTAAACATACCTGGCCAGTAATGTGTTAAAGATAGCTTCTTAAATGTTTTGAAGACACCTAGGTGTGGCTCGGAGGCTGAGCCGTGGCAGTTTCTTATTAGATTTTCTCTATCTGGAGGGGGTGGAACCTCTTTCCATGAGAAGTCATCTTGTATACTGAATGGTGAAGTGATGTGGCGAAATAGTTTGTCATCACTGATCATGTAGTTTGGGTATGAGTCGGGGTTGCTACGGCAGCACTGGACGAGTCTGTTGTACTGCTCGAGCTCTGTGTCAGGGATAGGTCCTGAGATAGGGGCGATGTGAGTGAGAGTGCTGGCAGGTTTCGGAGTTCGAGAGAGCAAGTCAGGTACAAGGTTATCCTTACCTTTCTTGTGTTTTAATATAAAGTTAAATGATGAAAGGCGTATAGCCCATCGGGCAAGTCTCCCGGATGGGTTGGAGAGATTAAGAAACCATTTTAAAGCCGCGTGGTCCGTGTAGACTGTAAACTGTTTGCCGTTGTCAATGTAGCATCTCCAGTGTTCAAGGGCCGTGATGACTGCTAGAGTCTCGCGTTCTGTGGTAGAGTAGTTCTGTTCGTGTTTGTTAAGTGCCCTACTCATGTAAGCTATGACAACCTCCTTATCGCCTTGGGTTTGGGTTAGCATGGCCCCTATGCCGAAATTAGATGCGTCGCAGTGGACGGAAAAGGGGCTGTTAAAGTCCGGGCAAGCAAGGATTGGTTTTGTAACGAGAAGTTCCTTTAGTTTAAGAAACGCGGAATTGGCTTCGCTTGTCCAGTTGAATTTGGGAGCATTTTTGCCGGAAGTAGTTAATTTATTAATCGGTGAAGCGATAGTGCTGAAGTTTGGAACAAATCTGCGAAACCAGCTGCAGGTACCAATGAACTTTCGAACTTCTTTGCGCGAAGTGGGAACTGGGAAATCTAAGATAGCGCGTATTTTATCGGGGTCGGCACGGAGACCGTGCTCATCAACTATGTATCCGAGGTATTTTAGTTGACCCCTGAAAAATACACTCTTTTCGAAGTTTATGGTCAGACGTGCAAAGGTTAGTTTCTCCAGGACTTTAAGAAGTAAAGAAATGTGTTCCTCAAATGTTGAACTGATGATGATGATATCGTCTAAGTAACAGAAGACTTTGTTGTCAAAGTCGGGGGTGAATAACATGTCCATTAGTCTTTGCTGTGTAGCTGGAGCGTTAGTTAGCCCGAAAGGCATAACCACAAATCTGAACATGCCTCGGCTTGGTACGTAAAAGGCGGTTTTATCTCTATCTGCTTCGTTGAGTGGTATTTCCCAGAATGCTTTAGCGATGTCTATGCTAGAAAGAAATTTAGCGTTTTTTAAGTGGTCCAGGATTTCGTTGATGAATGGAAGGCTGTAAGCATCGCGCCTAGTTACGGAATTAAGTTTTCTACTGTCTACGCAAAATCGCCACTCTCCGTTCTTCTTGGGGGTGATGAGAACGGGTGACAGCCAGGGGCTTTCGCATTTTTCGATTACCTTCCAAGATAGCATCTTATCAACCTCATTGATAAGTGCCTTTTGTTTTTCAGGTGAGAGCCTATAGCAGCGTTGTTTGATGGGAAGAGTGTCGCTAGTGTCAATTCTATGGGTTATAAGGTGTGTGCGGCCTAGTTCGCCTTTCTCTTCGAAGGATATTTTCTTAAATCTATTAATTATATCATCAGCTATTAGTTTTTGATCAGAGGATAAGCATTCATAAGGGTGTATTTTTTTATTTTCTGTAATTGTGTTGCAGGAAGTTGTATTGAAGTTGAAAGCTAAAGAAAGCAGTTTAGGGATAAGATTAAACTTCTTCCAGAAGTCGACACCTAGTATTATAGAGGGCCTAATGTTAGGGAACACGAATGCTCGCAGAATTTGAGTTTCATTATTTAATGTAAAAGGTAAGTCAATAAAGCCTAGTGAAGTTGCTGTGTGGCCACTGGCTGAAGATACTGTTATCGTCTGCAACTTAGATAACGAGTAGCCGAGATTTATGAATTTTAGGTGGGAGTTATTCCCGAGGATTGTTAAAGAACTGCCGCTATCTAGGAGACCAGAAAAGGCTTTGTTGTTTATAGTGAAGTGGAGGAAAGGGCGCTCATGGTCTTTTTCCTCATCGTATAGAATTGAAGTAATTCTGTAACACGTGTGGAATAAGCGGATATTCTGTAACCAGTTCTTCCAATCCTCAGCGTCAAATTTTGGCTTATCTAAGTCGCGCTTTTCTAGTTTTTTGGGGAGGGGTTACTTCTGCATTTAGGGCATTTCGGGGTTTTGAAATCCTTTAGGCCACACTTGAAGCAAATTGGAAAGCGGGGTTGAGTACATGTTACTAAGGAGTGTCCGTTAATTCGGCACCGAACACAAAATAAGTTGGAGTTGTGTCTGCTGTTGATCGTGTTGATTTGCCTTAAGTATGAAGGCTTGAATGGTGATGGTGTGTAGGAGGCTTTAGGATTGTTTTGGTTGGGGTTAGGTCTATGCATATAGCCTGTTTTACTAGAGGATGGTGTGGGAGGCCCGAGAGGTTTGTAGTTGAATTCTGCAGCGAGTGGATCTGAGAGTGGTTCCTTAAAGTTCTTATTTTTGTCGATTACTTTCTCATACTGTTGGCAGGCAGTTATGAGTTGTTCTAGTGTCAGTATGTTCATGTGTGCTATGAAGTTAGAGTAGCAGGGCCTTATGTTCCTCATTATTATTTCTAGCTTCTCTTCGCTTGATAATGGTTTAGAAAGCTTATTGAACATGCCTGACATTATCGACACATAAATGATAATTGGCTCAGACAGACCTTGAGTTCTGCTTCTAATAGATTCTAGAAATTTGTAGTCAAAGTCATGGCCTCCGAAATCGTTGATTAGGTCGGCACAGAGTTGTTTCCATGTGTAATTAGGGTTCATGTTTGTTTTAAACCTAAGCCAATGTAGAGCTGAGTCAGTAAAGATGTCAAAGATTCTGCTCATAAGTGACTGTGGATCTATTCTCCTGGATACGCGAAATTCCTCCACATTTTGGATAAAGGACCGGGGACAAGTTTTCCCGGAAAAGTTAATTTTTTTTAATTCCTGAAGGCTTTTATCGAGTTGTTGTCCTAAAGGGGGAGGAATTTGCGGGTGGGAGTACTGCGGTGTGCTAAATATCTCAACGTATTGCTCCTGATCGTGCTCCTCTTGGGTATGTTGGTCTCGTGTTTCCTGGTTGTGTTCTGCCTGAGTGTGCTGGTCCTGTGTTTGCTGTTCAGAGTCTGGGTCAGGGGATGATGGTATGGCCGACAGAAAGATTTTTTCGAGGTCCGCGAATTTGTTTTTTAAATTTTTAAGGTCATCATTTAAAGAGGGGTCAGTGTCCGGGTCCATTCGTTCTATACGATGAAAAATATGATTAATATAGGTCTCCACCTTAGGGATAAGCCGAGTCACCCCTTCGGTGATTTGAGTAATTTTAGGTTCTAGAAAAGCTAGGGTAGCGTTTGTTTCCGCTATATCTTGTGCGAGGGAGACTGGTGAGTCGACTACGTATTCAGGGTTGGACTCAATGAGCCCAAGAATCTGCCTCTTGAGAGCCACGACCGTATCAGCTGGGTCACCTAATCTTAGCTTTATTTCGTACTCGAGCTCAGGTTTGTTAAGTAGTGTGTATTTTATTGGCCTCATTTTCTTTTAGTAATAAAGTAGTAGGAAAATAATTGAGAAAGAAAGGTTAATAAAGTAAAAATAGAAGAAAAATGATAAGGTAGTAAAGTAAAGTTTAGGCTAGTATAAGATTATTGTTAAGTCTATAATTCAAGTAAGGTCTTAAGCTGGAGGGTAGAGAGGTCTAAGAGGGCCAAGAGAGGAGGGCCAAAGTATATTATTTAGGCTACTAAGTTAAGTTGTTTTAAAATTTTGAGAGGGAAGGAGGGAGAGGACCGAATGAGGAGGGCCGAAATGGTTTACGCTAGAAGAAGCGTTATTTTTGAATTTAGAGAGGGTTCCTAACACGTGGGCGCCAAACTGTCGTGTTATCTAGGCTCCGAGAGGCACCGGCGCTCAGGGAGCCAAGGTAACCGCAGGTGAATACTTATAGCTAAGTATTTGTAGAGTGGTCTCGCGAACACGAGTGCCTGTGACCCCGGAGGGCGTGAGTGAGTAAGTGTGGGTAGAGTGTCCTGTGTGTAGGCACCCTAGCAAGCCTCGCGCCCGCACGCTAAGTGAGGGGCCGAGGGAGTAAAAGAGGGAACGTAAACGATAAGGCTTTTTTAAAGAATTAACAGATAACCACCTCCTGATACGAAAACCAAAAATTATAACCTGGCCACTCACACAGAAGGTAACGGCGGCGCGTCCAGCGCGAGGAGCGTCTTCGCAGCAGCTGTATCTTCAATCCGACGAGGCGTAGGCGCTTGAGGGGAGACTCTTAAGACTAAAATAGACTGTTACAGTGGTTACTCCGTGAGAGACTATACTGGGAGTCTTCGAGATCACAACTTAGAGTCCAGACCAAACTGATCCCCTAGCTGCTTGACGTGGCTTTTATACCCTCGTCTGACGCTGACTGTCACAGTCTTCATTTCGATAGTCATGTTCATTTCCAGAAGCTTCGATGACGATCGCGCTCTTCATTTCGATCGTCATCCTCTTCGGTTCTAGAATCTTCGACGATCGTCGACCTCGTCAGCCGTCATTTTGAGATCATGGAACTTGTCAGTGGCCAGTCGTCGCTGTCCATGGAGATCTGTTGGCATCTCATGTTAGCTTGATGATGAGGTGGTTATGAGGATGGCTCCGAGGCACGCTGGAGGGCTCGGGACCTCAGTTCCTCCGGAGGGAGAGGGAGAGGGAGAGTGCCAGGCGTAGTAAATTTAGATACAAGTACCAGGAGGTCAGAAAATACGAAGAGGTAGATCAATGTATAATAACTTTTTAGTAGAAAGCTACGCGGCTCTATGATGTATAGATAGCCGTCAACTTTGAGAGGTTGACATAACATCAAGAAAGTAAACAAACAAATTGATAAAATAAAATGGATTTCAGGAAATATTTAGAAAAATGGTAGTAATTGTAGCAGAATGCTACAACAGTACTCAATAACTGTCAAAGTACAGTATTACATTAGATTTTTTTTGAAAACTCGCAAAATTATCAAGCGCGGGCAGGATTTGAACTTGCGACTTTTGCATTACTTGATTTATTTGTGCATGCTATCTGCAACTGCGGTAGGTACTGTTAGCAAAATAATGTATTTATGACATTATTGATTTTCGTACAATACCTATTTACGTGTGCTATTTACTGTCATTTACATTAGATTAACAGCCACAAAAATCCGCTGCTGGAGGTATTGCCATACATGCTTGACAGGCGGATTGGTATGCGCAGTGCAAGATGTTACCTTCACAGGGAACGCTGCTGCCCATTCCTTGGACGAATTTATACTCTAGTCGTTTTATACGACACCCACGGAAGCCACGGATAGAATTGGAGTGGCATCACACGGCATTTACTGCCATTTAACAATGTAGATTTATATTGCACATTTATCCACCAGAGGATAAATAAATTTCTAATTAAAGATCATAAATTACTGTCTCCCGTACATGCAGACAGCCAGACAATTTTTTAAAGTCTTACTTTCTTAAACAATCGTATAGAAAGATAGGTCTTTTAAAATTGGCCGTGGTCAAATACGGGATGTTTCTAATTAGTGTGGCATTTATTCCACATGGAACTGGTGGAACTAGTCTTCAAAGGGCTGGAACAACACTATTTGTGTATTGTATTTATCCATTAGACCTTTCAACTTGGTGCTTAATTGCTGCGCTTCCATGTTCACTTGGGTACTTCATAACCTATTGCTAGAGATATGGTTATTAATTTACTATTATTGCAGAGCCCTTTCTAGATAAGAAAGTACGGTTTCTATCTACTTGGGTTATTGCCTTATACTTGGGTTAATTAACAGAGGGATTACACTAGATAGATGTATGATGAATTTTATTCGATTTTTTTTATTTTTCTATCGTATGTATCTTAATTCAAATTACCCATTTCATGACCACCAACCATGTAACACTTCAATAATAACCTCGACATTTCACTAGTCCTAAACCTAGCCAAGATTGTACTGTGGGTACTTGCAAGCTGATATTTTTAACTATTTGAAAAAAAAGAAACCTAGAATTCTTGCCGTGTGACGCCGGCTTAGAATAGCATCACCCCATTTCTGTTCAGCGGGTGTAGTTAGAGGCTACTACTCTAGAGTTTCTAGACTTATTAAACGAATATTTGTGTCTTGTGGGGATCGAACCCTCGACCCTCGGCGTAGCAGGCAGGGTAGTCGCTACGCCATCAAAGCAGCCAATTGATTGAATATGTCCTCCAAAGCATTTCCTAGCTAGTCAAAGGCACGCGAACTAGCAGGCGTGATATGAGACGACCTTCATGTGACATAAAAAAACGCAACAATAACAAAAAGGTTAGAAGTATCCATAAAAAACTACGTTTCAACTGCATGCTTCGCCTTACAAGTAAAACTGTAACTCAGCACAGGTCAATCGATAGTACCTTAGTAAATAATAAATGACAACCAAGTAACCTTACTTACCTACTACCTATTACCAATGACTAATGGTAAGTATAGCTAATTCGCTTATATACAGGGTGTAAGGGACAGCCCTTCGAATACTGATAGGGTGCATTCAGACTGTTAAACTGAGCAATCAGGAAACGACAAAAAAATATCGACCTCCCTTACAAAATCACGATCAACTGACTGACTTTACTATGAATGTTTATATGTTTCCTGACATATTATGTTCATAGGGGAAAGTTGTTCAGTTTCACGAGTAGAACTTCTCCCCTAAAATATTTGGACTGAATTTAACAGGAGGTTGCATTGGGTGAAGTTTTACTAATGACCGATTGCGAAATCTCAAGATGGGCTTGTGACAACTTTCCCCAAGAACATAGGTTGCAATATGAAAGAGTTTCCATAGTATATGAAATCAGCTGATCTGCTATTTTATATGAGGTAATTTTTTTTACCTATGTTCTTTAGGGAAAGTTGTTCCTTATTACCACCTCCTTTTGAGATATATGGTAGCGTATTGAAAGTTACGCTGGTCGCAACTCTATCAAAGCGAATAAAGTATTTATCAGTAGGTTTTGCAATATTTTTTTACAATTCCTGCTGTACATTACATTTGAATTCATTATTCAAGAAGAAACTGTTACGTTTATTCATATTTAGTATTAGAAATAATTTAGTAGGAAAGCTGTGAATCTGTAAATCATTTTGGCTGCCACTTTAGAGCAACACTGTCTTCCGTCTCGTTCCAACATAATTCACAGTAAATTCACGTACTCCATCTAAACCTTAACTGTTCTTTACCGTACTGAGCGCCTCTAAATTGTTTTAACTCGATTATGGTTTTTAACACCAACACTGCCATAACAAGGCAACATAACGGCAAAATGCCATTAAGGCGCAAAATACACAGATTGAGACAAGACGTTACTAAAATCTTTCGACATTGGTTATGATTATAAATAAGCACTTCTCTTGGTATAGTGATAAATTTGGTATTGATAGCAAGGTCGAAATATTATGAAAATAAAAATTTGGACCTACCTTAGAAGTCTGGTCGGCTGGAACGCTTTGAATGGGAAGCCCAAATTTTTTTCATATTTCGATCTATGCTCCTTGGGGAAAGTTGTTCAGTTTCATGAGCTGGTTCACCCCTTGAAATATTTGCAGCTTATATATTTGCATGATAAATTATTTCAAGCAAGATTAGATAGATAGGTAATTATGGTTTAGAAAACAGTTATTTGTCGTTACATCAAAAAGCCGTGAGCGGAAAGGCTAAATAAACCAAATCGTTTGAAGCAACGATAATAAAAAAAAGCTTGTTACCTTTTATTTACTTTATATATTTAGCTTAAGGCACTCTACCTACCTACCTCAGGTGGGAATAAATATTTTCCCCCAGTTAAGAGAATAGTGTGGTCCTATACGAGTAGCTCCATTTCCTCAACAATCAAATCTTTCATCTCATCAGATTATTATGTAAATGTTGGCAGCGATGATTTATAAAATGGCACAGAGTATAACAAACAGTGCCCGTTATGCAACGATACAAGATGGCCGATGTTTTATTCATAATGCACTGATAAATGCACCACTTTAAGTCCGCGGTGGGTGTAATTTGGGCAAAACAAACCAGCGCCCGGGGTCTTATCTGTCATCTTCTGGTGTGTTTTCTGCACATGTTTAGGGTTCCGTATCCAAATGATCAAAATGGGTCCCTGGTACTGAGACTTGGCTGTCTGTTGTCTGTCTGTCTGGCACCAGGCTGTATCTTATAAACCGCCATGGTAAGACCGTTGAAATTTTCACGGATGATGTATTTCACACAACAAATACTTACAAAAAGTTTGAAAAAAAATAAGTGGGCTGCCGTAAAACGTGTTTTCTTGCTCGATTTTATCTATAATAGCCTATGTTCATCAGGAATAATGTAGGATTCTAATGGTAAAAGAATTTTTAAAATCAGGCCAGTAGTTTCGGAGCTTATTCGATGCAAACAAACAAACAATCAATCAAATCTTTCCTCTTTATAATATTATATTATTATCTATAATGATTCAGATGCTGTACCTCATTAACAGTGATAGTGTATTAAATCAGTTTTCTCCATCCGGTGGATAAAAACGACTTTTACCCACTGAATTTACGCGGCAAAACCGTTCTTTTTAAGCTGGAGAGGTAAAAAAAATTTAACCTTTTTGAACTTATCATGTCCTATTAATGTGTTATTATTACAATGTTAGCTGACCGTACTGGTAATTAATCAAAACACAAGTCATTCTTATGAACATAAATAACTGCACGTAGTAGAACGAACATAAAAATAGACTAGGTACTTATTATTAGCAATAACCTTATCCTTTCTGCTGCTTTAACAAATAAAACACGATCATTTAAAAAAATTTTAGCTTCTGGCCACTTTTGTGCCATAGAACACAAACCGTATTGCAATTACTCAGGTGGCGCGGGAATCTTTTCATCTATTTCAATTTCCATAAGTAAAGTACTTAAAACCAGCTTTAGACTTAGAATATTCATAAAATGGTTGAATCTATCAGTAAGAATTTTTTTTTCTATGGGTAATAAAAGTATAGAACTTTTTTTCCCGAACTGCTTAGTACGAAACTTTTTTTCTATTGGTAAGTAATAAAAGTTAAATTTATTTGAAAGAAAATAATTTTAAACCAAAGTACCTAGATATTTGTTACGTCATGAAACTATACTAATCTTTTACTATTTATGTTTTTTTTTTGTGTTATTTCGATAAACTCATTTGTTGATGTTATAAAAATACAGAATAAACATAAAACTTCCTCGTCACGTTTTTTCATAGTCCAACATCCTTACTATATGCAACAAAATCATAATGGTATTCGTACTGGCTAGTTTGCTATTGAAAATAAAATCCTAAGTAAAATTATTCGAGTATAGATAACAATTCGAATTGAATTCCAATGCCGAGTAAAATTAAAAATATAATTGTTTTTTATTGATAGGTAGTTCTACATTCAAATTTCTTCACAACCCCAGTTTCAAAACCTCTACGGTAAATCACTCTTACCTTACCGCAAGGATTTTGTGTCAGGATAAGACCTAGATATTATGTAAAGGTAATCTCTATAGGCAGAATAAGTATATAAAGCAGGTCTTTTTACAACTGTTTTGGAATTTGTAATCCAAACATTATAAGACGAGTTTAGATGAAAGTATAATGATGTATTTTACTATTTTATGAAAAATAGATGACGCAGTAAAAATCTTCAATCAAATTAAATTCGTGCAACAAGTGGTTTTAGTAAAAGTTTTTAAATTACAATTTGAGTAAATGAAGGGTGTGATTTTATTACAATTTTACCGCCTTTGACACTTGCCATTTTATCGCCAAATTTTGTATTGCTGCAAAAAAAACCGCGATGAGACTTTTAAATATGTGACTGTATTTGAACTTCAAAATTATACAAAATAATGATTAAACATTGAATCGGAAATTCAAAACAACATTTCACTATTCCATCCCACGCGCTACATCCAAGCAAGCGCAGACCCGGTGTCGCCGCGTCTCGGTCGGCCGTGTGCATGTCTCAGTTTCGTCGCCTCGTGCACTCCACTCCTACCGAGTTCCGCTGGCTGCGTATAGATGGCGCTGAAAACAAAAAAATATTGCCGTTTTTGGAAACATTATTTCTGGACCACGTAGTTTGACGACACATCGAAAGTAAAAAAGTGTTAAATACGCTAAATTAATATCAAAATATTATTCTGATCTAATCAATGACTCGAGTTCAAAGTGGCTTAGTAATGGTGATTTTTACAATGTTTATTATTGGCGATCAAATAAAAACAATCTTTAAAAACACATCCACACTAAAAGTAAATTGTTTAGAACGAGGGATAGCGTGAAACAAACATATTGTTGTTCTTTTTAATAGTGGGCTTTATTCCAAGCTGGGCCTTATTTTGCTCAACTACCTTACTTGTCAATATCGGCCCCTCGAGCGGTTTCCATGTTTACATTGGGATTGGGGAATAAAGCATTTTGGATTTTTTTATTACCCCTGGTCTGTCCTGTGCTGTCTTGATTGATGGTAGGGATGCCGCGGGTCATTCGAAGGAAGATTTTTTAAGCGGATTAGTTAGTCACCATATGGTAAAGTAAATTATTTGGATCGTCATTCAGTTGGATTGGATTCGGTTGAATGGAGATGAGTCCTGGTAAAAACTATGACTCACCGAACTATTTGTTCCTTGAAAGCTCGGAGTGGGTGTCTACTTCACTTATATTATTATAGCTGTAGGATTTTGCTTTTACAAAGCAAGGGCTACAAAGATGCTGATCTACCATGTTCGATTGTTTATAGTTGGTTACTGATACCACAGTATAATTAATAGTACTAGCGTACAGTATGGTCACTCCCTGCCTCCCCCTACAAGCGCCGCCCACCCGCACTCGGAGGACGCTCAGACACCGGCTAGCAAGGACGCGACGACGAAGGTCATTTCATACTGCCGCACAATGCATTCCCGATTCGCGAACGCAAAATGGCGGCAACCCTGACATGTTGTCTCACACACACAAGGATGGTCCGCGTTCACCTACGCGAGCTTGGACTGTGTGCGTAGCAACGCGTTTGTTTCATACATTTGAGCGCCAGTGTCCGAGGTGTGCTGATGCTGATACACTGAAGATTCTCGTACATTGCTTCTTGCTTGACACTTTTTAAACTAACACCTGCTTCCTCTTTGTCCGCAGATTGGCGCGCACCGATGACCGACGAGGCCGAGGCGGGCCGGGCCCGGCGCTCGCATGCTCCCGCGCCGCCCCCCCGCCAGAGCTCCCGCCCCCCAGAACCCCGCCCCCGCACCTCCGCCCCCGACCTCCCTGCACCACCCCGCCTCATCCGACCCTCCGAACACCTCGCCATCGTCGAGCGAAACCGCGCGCAAGAAATCTCCCCAGATAGAAGACCGGAGGGGCACCGATCTGTGCAGAGTCCTGTGGAAAGATCAGATCATGAAAGACGGCAGGATTTCGTTGACCGTCGGCAAACCCAAGAGGTGGAAAGGCGGCCTGTGCACCTGGTGCCGTCGATAACAGTGGTACACGGGCCGCGGCCGACGCTACCGCCGCCGGTGCCGGGTCACCGGTCGGTCGCGCCGCCGCCGATGAGGATGCCGGCTCCATTGCCGGTGACGCAAGCGCCGCATCCCGTGATGCAATCGCCGCATCCCGTGATGCAAGCGCCGCATCCCGTGATGCAAGCGCCACATCCCGTGATGCAAGCGCCACATCCCGTGATGCAAGTGCAACAGCAAGCGATGCAGGCGCCACAGCCAGTGTTGCGGTTGACGCAGCAGCCAAGGAGAGAAATTCAGGTAAGTCACTGTTTTAATAATAACCTTTCAACTTCAACAGCCACAATAAAAACCTTTACAAACTGATATATGAAAAACCGTTGATTATGTGATTCATCGTCAACGTAATCATGATTAAGAATTGTTATCTGTGTCCTTACGTAGGTCTGTATTTCGAAATACCTTCAAATATATACGTACTAATAAGAAGACGAGAATACACCCTAATCGAAGGAGGCTAATGTCCAGCTGTGGACTGTTGAAGAGTTGAAGACGAAGTAGATGAATCAAGATACGACGTCGAACGAAGAAATCGTGGTACAAAGTCTTGTTTACCATGTTACGAACCATTTTGTCAACGCGACTTCTTGCTATCCGTGTAGTTTGTGTCGTGACAATCCAACGGTCGAAACATTTCGCTGCGCAAAAACTGTATTGTAAATTTTAATACTTGCAAATGGAACGCGTAATACGGAAGCCAGTTTATTCGTAACGCCACCTTGTGGGCAAAGAAACCCGATACACCAGAACTTACCAGAGCAGACCGTAAGACGGACAAAAAATCTGCGAGACGTGTTCATTGTCGCGTATTTTTTGTGATCAATGCGAATTTATATTTGGTTTTGTCGCTTGCATCCTCGGCTTCTTTACAGCATGGCCATCTCAATAAGCTATACTTGATAAGCTGTCAGATCCGTGTTAATGTTATGGCATAAAATAAATTTTACTTTGTTGACATATCTTTTAGTATGGAGATGAGAGCTGTCAAATATAGCTTATTTGGATGGCCTTACTTTAGACAGGACGGGACGGAAAACCGTGCTCTAAGGATAGGTTATACGGGACTAAGATCACAGAATAAATAATAATGAACGCTAATATAAAGGTCTCATTAAAGCAAGTGTACTCGTGAACGACCTCGACAGTGGCACCACTTCACAAAAATAAAATCTTTTTATACAAACAATCTATCAGAATGTCCGTTGCCCAAGTTTTAAGTATTATCCTCAAGTAAAATAAGAACCTGCAGACTCAGCGAATATTTCATACTTCTTCTTTTCGAGTGGGACACCGAATCGTCCATCGACCCGATGAACCCTGGTGTCAGAGTTTTTCAACCGCCTAGTACTAGTAGCAGGCCTCCGATACGTAACGACCGCCGTCTAAGTAATATTTCATTGAGTTTGCAGGTTCTAGTTTTACTAAAAACTTGGGCAACGGACATTCCGGAGTTTTTTTTTTTGTGGAGTGGTGCCACTGTCGAGGTCGTTCACGATCACGGGTACACTCGCCTACAGGTAGGTACCTACTTATCTGTGTTGCTGTCACTGCTGTGCCCTAACTAACAGGGTATCATTTTGTACCATATTTGTATGGCTATTAAACTTTAAAAAATTCACACCAGGTACCATGAATGCACTGACCTATTTACTGGAATGTCGTGCTAAGTCACATTCACAGGTTCATACAGTTCCTATGGTCGAGCAAAACCTTCTTTCTCATTACTAGAGCAATCAATTTTAACGAGTATACGAGTATAACGATTAACTTGGCGTTTTACTGCACGACAGACAGTACGGTATCTACTGTCAGCAGTTTAACCTTCCTATTTCAAAGATCTATCTATACTGGATATTCTCAATAGTGTTGATGAGGAAGCTGCTATGAGGAAGCAGAAGAGGAAGCAACAAAAGTTAGAGGATGCGGATAAAGATGAGGATCTATTTATGAGGAAGAAATGAAATTGTTGAGAAAAAGAAATCAACGCTTATTCTCAACAATTGTATTGAGAACCATTATATGTTGATCCGTTACTTAAAATGTAACTTGAGATGCTGTGCTGATACTACATACATACATATAATCACGCCTCGTTTCCGGAGGGGTAGGCAGAGACAACATCTTTCCACTTGCTACGATATCCTTACACACCTCTTTCGCTTCTTCAACATGCATCAACCTTTTCATACCTGCTCGTCGGTTTAGGGTGCTGAAAGTGCTGATACTATAAGTGTAAAAACTCCCTTAAGATGACTAAACTCACGCGATCGCCTCATGATGATATAATTATTTACATGAACAACCTCGCAAACGTGACAGCTTTAAAAATACTCCAAATTCAATTTTGTAAGGCTTTTGAACCAATTTGCAATAAGGGGTCTAAAGGCAAGTAGTGACGTAAAACTAGCGCCAGTTCACGGAAATTTGCTTCATCTTCTTACACACATTTTGTATGTTGTCTCAAATGTTCTTTCGAAGTGGCAATCTCAATAAAATATTTTAAGTTAAAGCTGTTTTTAACACGAAAAATAAATCTTCATCTACACACATTTTTGATATTGTCGTATTTTTAATAAGAAGTGGCAATGTCGACAAAGTATTCGCTGTAAGTGAAGGAATAGCCGTTTTTATTAAGTTTACCTACTGATAAGATTAAATGCATATTTTTATTTCCAGTTTACAGGAGCTAATACAAGAACAATAAAATGTAATATCTTGTTTGCATGAGAGTGGTTTTCACACCCGAGTGCACCTGTATAATTTTCTTTCTGTTTACCTTTAGAGAATGCCGCGTCACTGTTGTAAAAATAAATAAATAAGAGAAAAGATTTTTCGTGAAGTGGCGCTAGTCTCGCGGCACTACGCGTACGCAAGCATTGTTTACAAACTGTGGGCGGAAAATTTTTCCGACATATGCTAATCATTATATCACGATGATGATTCGACATGTTCAACAGCAAAATGAAAGCGATAGCGATAACGTGACTCATTTCGTTTTGCAAGCAATACGATTAATGCAATGAAATAGTAAATTTTCAAAACACTTTTCGTTTTGGGTTTACTATTTTTAAAATTACTTGACATACGCATTGGAAATCGCAATTTCCTCTCGTCTGACAGACGTATGCGATACCGTGCGTTAAAAAACGCTGCGACGGCCAACAAGTGGGAGAAATGCTTTAATTTAGAAAATCTTTCCCGTGGGAGTCGTAAGAGGCGACTAAGGGACTCGAGGGTGTGTATTGCAATTTTAGGCGATGGGCTGACAACCTGTCACTATGGCGATACACATTATTCCAAATAACCCTCAAACATTTGTCAGACGTGGTGTAAATGGCCGTTTTTTGCGACTGTTTACGCTCTGCCTACCCCGCAAGGGATTATAGGCGTGATATGTGTGTGTGTGTGTGTGTGTGTGTGTGAACTGCAGCTGCAGTAAGTACCTACTTCTTATGGTAAGACGATGTATTACACAGAAACTTCTGTTTTAAGCGTAGTGGCTCAGCTTACGGTGGTTACAGAACATTTTGATTCAGCGACCTAAGTGGGCATAGCACAATAAACTGGTTTAGTCGACGGTGGTTGGGTAGTTGGTAGAGCTTCATTTTAAATAAATAAATATCCTGGACATTCACACAGCGCCATCTAGCCCTAAACTAAGCAAAGCTTGTACTATGGGAACTAGATAGCTGACACTAATACTTATATACTTTTTTATTGTAAATGAATACATATTATGCATAGAAACACCCAGACTAAACACAAATATCTGAAAATTACTTAACAAATATTTGTTTCTTGAGGAATTCGAACCCACGTCCTTCGGCGTAGCTGGCAGGGGTACTATCCGCTGCTCCATCGGCCTAGTCAAGTTACTGCGGGACAATGATTGAAACTAGTAGGATATTTTTTTTTGCACGCAGTCCTGCATGATAAAAATCAACG
This sequence comes from Tuta absoluta, assembly GCA_027580185.1. NCBI lineage: Eukaryota > Metazoa > Arthropoda > Insecta > Lepidoptera > Gelechiidae > Tuta > Tuta absoluta. The sequence goes on from JAQAHW010000003.1 coordinate 4,333,064, forward strand.
ATGACTCAATAACACACAGCATACAATCCATACAATGAGATATTGTTCTTACCGGGTTGCGGTTGGCGCCATATGTCCTGCAACGATTGCAATCCGCGGTTTTACTGCCTACTTCCCGGTTTGACTCACTCACTTTCTTATTTTAATAAGCTTAAGCCGTGGGGGTGGATAATGCGACAGATGATACGTTTCCGGAAGGATAAAGTGGGACAGTTATAGGACATTCGACACGCCACGTAAAATTGAGGATCTAAAGTAAGGTCATCGCAATAAACCATATTTGACATCGGATCCATAATAGAGACGTCAACAAAGGAAAATTTACGCTCTGCCATAGCATTAGCACGAATCTGACAGCTGTCAAAAATGGCTTATTGGGATGGCCTAACTTAAATGTGTGGCGCGAAAGTGAAAACAAAACCGTTCCGTAGGACGAACTGTGTCAAACAAATTGTTGAAGTTTGCAATTTGCAACTTTGTCGGGGGATTCAGAACTTATTTCTCATTTTTCGAAAACATAGTTTTCGGACTAGTTTTAAGGTGAAGGGGACTTCGAAATCAAATAACGGATTAGTTAGGTTGGATAGTGTTCGGCATTTAATCTGTTGAAAGGGACTTACTTTTGGGTACTGGTGCGGCTTTAATACAAGATGACCAGTCGGCCCACAGCCCACAGAAATATTTTTCTGTAAAACAAGTGTTAACAATTTTGCCCATTTACTAAGTGAGATAGTAGCCCAAAGGCTTGTTATATTTATAATCTATCTCCAGGCAACACAAGGTCTCATACATACATACATTCATACACATATCACGCCTATTATCCCTTGCGGGGTAGGCAGAGCGTAAACGACCGCAAAAACGGACATTTACGCCACGTCTGACAAACATTTGAGGGTCATTCGGAAAATTGTGTATCACCATAGTGACAGGTTGTCAGCCCATCGCCTAAAATTGCAATACACACCCTCGAGTCCCTTAGTCGCCTTTTACGACTCCCACGGGAAAGAAATGGGGTGATGCTATTCTAGGCCGGCATCACACAGAAAAGGTCTCATTTGCCTGTTAATATTGTTCAAGCGGATCCAGGGTAATGACAGGGCCAGACTGGGCGGAGTGGACCTTGGCCCCGAACGTCACGCTAACCGGACCTGGACGGGAGTGCGTCCGGGAGCTCTTCAGAGAAATTAGGCCCAGATTTCGGTCACAGATAATTTATGAGGTCGGCAACACAATGCTTTTAATTTAGTATCTGTTAAGTTAGAGGAACTTGGATTTAGTATGATTTAAGTTAAATTTGGACGATTCTTCAAACCAAGCTTAGATGCGAGATATTTATTTTCGCTTATTGTACAAACACATTACAAGAGACACATAAGAAGAAAAATGACACCTCAGGACAACTTATTTCTACTAAGACATTTCTTACAGCTGACCTATGTAAAGTGGGACATTTTACAGTGAGATATTTATCCGACTCTGCTTCAAAAGAAGGAAGTTCTTAATTCGATTCGATATCACACAATATTTTAAAGACAATTTTGTATTTTCCTGTTAAAAAACCGGCTTGGGTGGGATAAAGTAATAAAAATAAAGCCCTGCCACGGGGCTAGCCAGGTATATCACACGGCATGTAACTTAAATTTTTCAGAAGCTGATTTTCGATGAATCCGCTTCTGACAGAGATTTCATAGAGTTATGAATTTTCGAAGAGATGAGGGCGCTAGCTACGCTCCGTTTCTCCCTTAAAGGATATTGCCTTAAATTCGGTTCACTGGTATAATAATAATTGTGGGCCACGCAAGACAATTAAACTCATATCTTGGTCTCTTACGGTGCTTTTACGACGTAACGGAATCGCTCGGAAATAGGTCGAGTTGTTGGAAATATTGAAGTGTGGAGCCGGCTTAAAATAGCATACCCTAATTCTACATCTTGCAGTGCACTCGCCAATCCGCCTGCCAAGCCTGGTGAGTATGACAATATAATACCCCTCTATAGGGGGAGGCCTATGCCCAGCTGTGGACTGTTGTGTCACCTATAAATGTAAATGTAATGTGCTGGAAATGATCTAAGAATGTGAATGTTAGACAGCAGGCTTCATCGGGTTGTTGGACGACTCGGTGTCCCACACGAAAAAAAGAAGTCAGCAACAGCAAACACTAGCTTCCCTTTTGTATTATAGTCATAAATAATCAATTTATACATAGCTCTCTTGCCAGCCCTTAAACTTCATGTACGAATGATGCTTTTATCCTATCTATTATCATTCACGAAAATAGAATCATTTGTTTCATAGGCACCTTATTTGGTGAAAGTTTTTATTATTAAAAGTAATTATTTTTGAAAACAATTTACCCACCAAAGGCAACACTTTCAAAGTTGCTGGTATAATCCTTAGAAACAACAATGACCCTTTTCAGTACTACAGATTATTAGTCTGTCTGCCTAGTGTGGGAACCATTATTTTAGCTTTCCTTGTAAAATATTTTGATATGAAATAAATTATTTGTATTTGTATTAAGAATAGAACCGACCAAGAGCGTGTCGGCCCATGATTTGCCCAGAAATAAGGCGGGGAGTAAGTAGACTTGGGCAAATTATAAGAGTTTCTCTAGTTATTCCAAGCAGATCTTTAAAATAATGTAATCAAACTAGATAAAGAGGGACCACATCATACCTTGCGTTGCGACAGATAAAGACAGAACAAAATTGCTGTCACTCAGTAGTAACATTCTCCACATGAAACAACAATAAAATCGACTACTCAACACTAAAACTGTGTCACAATATACCAACCAAGGAGCAGTAGTTTAACTTCATACTGACGCCCGGTTTGCGCACTCACACATGCACACGCCCTACCGACCTATACGCACACGACTACTACATAGAATCTCGTGCCGCTCGTGTCACACCGAACCATACTGCCGCCGCGCGTTTTCGTTTGATTATCGGGAAGTCGGGAAAATTAATACCTAGAAACCTCATTAAATAAAAATATAATTCATTGTTTTTTTACTGTAACTAAGCAATTAACCTCAGTGTGACATCGCTTAAATTCGGGTTCGCAAAACCAATTTGTTGACATCCATGCTAAATGTAGTTTCAGGCGGAAAGATGCTCGAGTTAAACTACTGCTCCTTGGTTTATTGTGACTGTGTTCAGAAAAGAATATAAGTTTCGCAATACCGTTTAATAGGCCATAATCGTTCCGATTTCAATTCTCAGCTGACCCAGAAAAGGGCCGGCACTAATGACGTGCCCCCGTTTCGCCTGCGTTGATTGAGTGCCGATACACGCTCAGCATTCGACAGGCAATCAAATACTGTGTAGATCGTTTGTCTTAGTTTTATTGCCCTTCGAAGTACAAACTGGTAGCCATAGCGGTTGCAAAGTATGCATACATAACCTACTATTACCAGCCAATGTTGATAGATCGGTATGTCTGTTACATTTGTTGTTAAAGTAGAGGCCCCGATTTGGTTTCTTGACTATTCTATCTTCTAGCCTTTCTACAGGGTAGCCCGAATAGCGATAAAGGCAAAATTTGTATGCCTTATACTGAGCGGTATCCAAGTCACCTCCATGTGTTTTCAGTGATTTTTCGTAGTTTCCGAGCTATATTTGCATGGGTAAATTTCGGGTAACAAAATGTTTTCCTTTTGTTGTATGCTGGGAAGGACCAATCATGAAGATTAGTTTAGTCCGATCCGTTCTTCTTAGAACAACTCCTAAGCCCAGTCGCGCCCCAAGGGCTTAAAGTTTAGGACAAAATACAAATTGGCTAAATAAAATCATCCAACTGAAAATTTATCTTCACATAATTGAGACGACTAACTACTTATCTAGCCGCAAGGGTGAAGGCTTCTCCTCTTTTGCGTAATGTGCTTTTTCGCATTATTGATTTACCGCCCAGTAGTTTCACCCGCTGCTAACCATTTTCCCGCGGTAAAAGAATGTTCCCCGGTATAAATTATACATAAAAACCATCCTCTTAAATCACTATCTATTTAAGAAATCTGCATCAAAATCCGTTGCGTACTTTTAAAGATGGAAGCGACTTATTTTTATACTATTTAGTGATTAGTGATATATAATTCAAATATCTCATCTCTACGTATGTAACTTAATTGTATTTAGTTTAATTTTAAAACTCTTCCGGTCTCAACTTTGGCCTTAGTTTCCAGTAGGAACTCACGCTACATTTCTATCGCCTTAATTTCACCTTCCTAGTAATTGTCTATACCCTTAAACGCGGTGACAATTTCCTGGCCACTCCAGCGCATAATTGCGTGTTTAGCCTGCTCTTTGGAATCGGGGGAATCTCGTACAGTGCCAATTAGGCTCAACCTGGGCCAAGTTCCAAGTTAGACCAATTACATAGACCTGTATTCTGCCTTCGATGAGTGCGACATATCATCGACTTTTACGTTCATTGCTGGGAACGCTTTGCTGACATTTAAAAGCGTGACATAAGTGCAGTAGTGGATTGTAAACCGATTTTACTTGGTGGAAAGAGCCCTTGTTAGTAAGCAGTGATTAGCGAAATATCTAAAACGGCAGGCCAGCAATGTTGTATGTACTTACGAGGTTTTTAGAGTGCTCGTCCACCAAGGTTGCGTTGCATAAATTGGATGGTGTTATGGTAATCAGCCGGACTAACATAGGTGCTACGCCAAAAATTATGTCCCGATATGAGGTGTATGTCTTGCTATACAAAACCAATCGAATTACTTACCTGCTCACCTACTTGATGATCAAGTAATGTGTACTTAAGTGTTGTTTTGATTTCATGTTGTAATGTACTATAATAAAAAACCTAATCCAAGTTATCAATTTCTTCTCATTCTCACTCTACTCATGAAAATACTCGTGATAAGGCACTGTGAGTTCAAAATAAACCGTAGTACATTTGAATAAGCAAAGATTCATCGTATGATTTGAATTCCTACTGTAATGAAGACTAACCATAGTATTATTTAAAATAACTTACACTAGGTGTCGCTTGTCGCTTCAAGTCAAGTATTAAGAGGTTGAAATTTGAAAGTGGTCGGTCGAATCGCCGGTAGCTCAGTGGCAGAGCGGTGACACAATGCTACACAGGTCCCGGGTTCAATTCCCGGCCTACGCTAAAAACAATTAATTTCTTATTTTCATTTAAGTCTACGTAGGTGCCTAATGGTTTGAAGTGAGAAGGTGACAAATATTTTCTGCGTAATTGCTTTTACTTTTACTTACGATTAGGAACCACTTAACTTTCAGTATTAATTATTTTATTCATTTTAGGAAATCTTACAGCTATATTAACAAATTGATTTATTGATTTTAGTACAGTACTAATCGCAAGGTTCCGCCTATAAACGATTTCATACATACATAATTGTTTCATAGGTAACTTTTTTCACTGCGCAATGCTGTTGTGTATTTCTATGTTGTGTTGTTATATTGTGAAGAATGAGAGTAATAATGATATTTGTATTTGTATAAATACATCAGTCTGATGCAGACCACTGCTGGACGTAACGATTATACAAGCATAAAAGCGGAGGAAGAAAAGATGCATACAAATGCTCTTTAAATGTTTGTATGAGTTTCTTATCTACGTAGGTACCTGAATAAATAGGTCAGGTCAGTAGGTAAAGTAGGCCATATTTTTATTCCCCTAAAGGGAATTTGCAAATGTCAGGAACACTTTATTGCACATTCAAAACACAAACACCAAAAAAAGGCGCAATAACAATAATTTATCACCATTCATTCCTGCCGCGCATACTTAGTCGATGAAATATAAATTTTAGTCTTTGGATACTTATTTAGGAAATTTTGCAAAGTAATAGGTACGTGACTTTTCTGTGTGATGCGGGCTTAAAATAGCATCACTTTATTTCTTTTCCGTTGATGTCGTATGAGGCGACTAAGGGACTCGGGAGTTAGATGTCTATTGAATTTTAGGCGATAGGCTGACGGGAATAAACAATTTTCTAAATGACGTGGCGTACCAACATGTCAATTTTATACAGCCGTTTTCGCTCTGCCTACCTCGCAAGGGATATAGGCGTGACATATGTATGTAATACGTGAGTTTGCAAGTACATGTTAAATGAAAATTTTGAATTTTACTATCTTCCTAAACAGGTAGCTATTAGTTTCGTTAACATAGCAAAATGGAATAAGGCATCATTTATCTTACCGTGTATGGCAAGTATTAATCAATCGATTATCAATATCGATACCAAATGGATGCAATCTGTGGTCGTAATGAAGGTTCAGCAGACCGCCCGTGGAAGCGTGGGCGCTCGCTCATCGGTATAATCGATATTTTGCCGATGTTAGTCTGAAACTGATCGATATCAAAGGGATTGGGATTTTATATGGTACTACTAGATTTCCGCCCAGCGATTTCACCCACTGCCACTCATTTTCCCGTGGTAATAGTTGTTTTTCCGCGGTGAAAAGTAGCCTTTGTGTTATTCCAGGTTAAACTCTGTGTTCTAAATTTCATCCAAATCGGTCAAGCCGTTTGAGCGTGAAGAGGTAACAAACATACATACATACACACACACACAAACTCTCAGATTTATAATATTAGTACGGATTTAAATTCAGTGCATATACGTATATTTATTGTACATGTTTATATATTGAAATATAATTTTTAAAGCGAGCTCTACTCGTGAGAAAAAAATAAATTTCGGCCTACCATACAAAAATTTACAATATTCGTGTTATTTTGTATGCGGGTTCCAATTTTGTATACCCATATTTCGACCTATGTTCCTTGGGGACGTTGTTCTGTTTCACAAGTAGAACGTTGTCCAGTTTCTCACTCTAAAAATATTTCCACTGCATTTAATAGGACCTTATACAGTTAATAAGTAATTTGATCTGGCTAGATGGACCGATGAGTTACCTAAAGAAGGCGACTGGTAGTGACTCAATGGCGAAAACGGGAGATCGTGCCTTATGCCTGAGAAACCTACGTCCAGCAGTGGACTGCTTTAGGCTGATGTAATGATGTGCGCGTGTAAGTAACTTGGTAGTTAGTATATATATATGTCGGAGATCGATCAAACTTTGGTGGGTATTGGCTGAAATTATTTGACAGTTCGCATTTTATTATTTTCTTCCGTTTGATTGCTATTTGATTCTTGCAGAAACGAAACGCATAATCGATGGCAACACTCAAATAGGCGATGCGCTTCATTTGCGCACAGTTAGCTATCGACTGTAAGATAGACTGGAGTGACGTTAGAGGCGTTGTAGTGTGTTCTCACAATTCATTGTTGGCTGCGTTCGTGATGGACAAACGGGACTTAAGTGGGCTATGGAGTAAACAACTTTGACAGTTCCGGTTGGTCTGTCGTTCGATGTGGTCGTTTCGAAGTTAGGTTTAGAATCTGGTCTAATCTTTGGAATCTTGGAGCGTTTGGAGATACTGTGGTCGTCTAGCGTCGGCGGAGCCCTAGATTCGTATTGCTCGTGGAATATTTGTGGAGATCATGAAGTGTGTGTTGGTTATCGTCGTATTTTCTTGAGGTTGTAGCCGAGGTTGGTGAAATGCAGAGATTGAACGAGGTTGGTGACAGTTGCTGCTGTGGTCTCTTTGTAGTCCTGCAGGCAGGGGATTCCAATGGTGTTCGGTGTTGAAGGTTAGTGTCAATCGGTATCTTTGGTGTTGTGAAGACACGTTGACGTAGATCAGCGTGTGTCTAAGGTTCTTAGATTGGTTTGGTAGCTAGGTCGGTTGTAGTACGGTTACACCGTGCCTGACGATGACCTGCCAGGTCGAAACAGCCTCACCGTGGGAATTGACTGCGTAATGATATCGACGTTGTGGTTAATCATTTCAGTGGCTAGCGATAGCATTTGGTGATGCAGTATTCTAAAGGGTTTGACGAGTATACGCCCACGACGTGTTGTCTTTATCCTGACATAAGATTGGTTATTATGTGATTATATGTCGTCCCGATTTAGCGGCATCCTGATGTTCATGGCGTGCATGCCTGTACGTGTACAGGCTTCCTCTCTTTTCCATTGTGTTCTCTTCTTTCTTCTTTTATCTTCTTCTGTTTTCTTCTCTTCTTTTTCGATATCAGAAGTGGGATAGTGTACCATTATTAGGACGTGTGTAAAAGGTGTTGTAAGGGGATAGTAGACCATTATTTCGATTGGCGCAAGAGGTTTTCCTGGTGGACCATTCTTTGGTTGGTTATGATTGTGACTTAGTGTGTTTTCTCATGAGATAGTGGACTTTTATTCGAACAGCTGTGAGGATTAATCTGGCGTGATAGTGTATCATTATTTTGGGTGGTCGTGAGAGGTATTCTAGTTTGACGATAGTAAACTTTTATTTGGACTTGTGTAAGAAGTATTCTACTCGGATAGTGTACCATTGTTTCGTTAGTTGTGTCCGTTATTTGGATGGAGACAGGTACTTGGTAAAAGCTCTAAATTCAAACAGACCGCGTACGAAGGGTGCCAAATCAAAAGGTTCTAGTTGAGTTAAACCTAGTCGTGTAATGATGATTCTGACGTTGCAAAGTAATTTTAAAATTTAGCCTCACTGACGGGGTTAGCTGGTAGCCTGTTTGAGATAATTTGGTGGGTAGCTAGATTATCTCAAAAATATGGTATCCTTTTTGAAATAATTTAGTGGGTAGCCAGATTATTTCTAAAATGTCTGCGACGCCTGATAACTTGGTGGCTAGCCAAGTTGTTGAACCTTTGGTGGGTAGCCAAGTTGTTATTCCTTTGGTAATTATCCAAATGGAATTATGAGTTAGCCTAAATTGGTTTTATTTGTGAATTCTAAAATCATGAATTGAGTACACTTGTGATTATTCATTTGAGTACACTTTTGACCATTGAACACTTTTGATTTGACTACCTTTAAGATTATTGATTTTATCGATTTGATTCTTTACTGATTCCAGCAAACATGTGAGATTTTGATAGTTCGGTCAGGACAAGTCTGCGTGTGGATCGTAGGGGTGTTTTTGGAACTCAATAGTTTTGTTTGATCAAGTTTCTATGAAATGGAAACAGCCGTCTCTCTTCTTTGGGTTGGAGCGAGGTTCATTGAGTCAACAGTGCTAGATGGCTGCGATGTGGCTTCAGCGAAGGATATCCTTACGGAAACGTGGAGCTGGTGCAGGAATTTTAGACTGTAGGTACAGACATCGCTGGAGAGACTATTAATTTGAAATTGTGACATTTATTGGTTGGTTAATGTTTTCAGTCAAGTGAGTTGATTCAGTTTGTTATAGTCAGGATGGACGAGTGGTATGTCTAGGTATAGTTAGTTTCTTTCGATAAACGTCAGCCGAGGACGTCTGACTTGTCAGAATGGCCGTGTCGGAGATCGATCAAACTTTGGTGGGTATTGGCTGAAATTATTTGACAGTTCGCATTTTATTATTTTCTTCCGTTTGATTGCTATTTGATTCTTGCAGAAACGAAACGCATAATCGATGGCAACACTCAAATAGGCGATGCGCTTCATTTGCGCACAGTTAGCTATCGACTGTAAGATAGACTGGAGTGACGTTAGAGGCGTTGTAGTGTGTTCTCACAATTCATTGTTGGCTGCGTTCGTGATGGACAAACGGGACTTAAGTGGGCTATGGAGTAAACAACTTTGACAGTTCCGGTTGGTCTGTCGTTCGATGTGGTCGTTTCGAAGTTAGGTTTAGAATCTGGTCTAATCTTTGGAATCTTGGAGCGTTTGGAGATACTGTGGTCGTCTAGCGTCGGCGGAGCCCTAGATTCGTATTGCTCGTGGAATATTTGTGGAGATCATGAAGTGTGTGTTGGTTATCGTCGTATTTTCTTGAGGTTGTAGCCGAGGTTGGTGAAATGCAGAGATTGAACGAGGTTGGTGACAGTTGCTGCTGTGGTCTCTTTGTAGTCCTGCAGGCAGGGGATTCCAATGGTGTTCGGTGTTGAAGGTTAGTGTCAATCGGTATCTTTGGTGTTGTGAAGACACGTTGACGTAGATCAGCGTGTGTCTAAGGTTCTTAGATTGGTTTGGTAGCTAGGTCGGTTGTAGTACGGTTACACCGTGCCTGACGATGACCTGCCAGGTCGAAACAGCCTCACCGTGGGAATTGACTGCGTAATGATATCGACGTTGTGGTTAATCATTTCAGTGGCTAGCGATAGCATTTGGTGATGCAGTATTCTAAAGGGTTTGACGAGTATACGCCCACGACGTGTTGTCTTTATCCTGACATAAGATTGGTTATTATGTGATTATATGTCGTCCCGATTTAGCGGCATCCTGATGTTCATGGCGTGCATGCCTGTACGTGTACAGGCTTCCTCTCTTTTCCATTGTGTTCTCTTCTTTCTTCTTTTATCTTCTTCTGTTTTCTTCTCTTCTTTTTCGATATATATAAATATAAAATAATATATATCCTGGACAATTCACACAGCGCCATCTAGCCCCAAACTAAGCGAAGCTTGTACTATGTGAACTAGATAGCTGATATTAATACTAACATATTATTTTTTTTGTAAATAAATACATATTATACATAGAAACACCCAGACTAAACACAAATATCTGAAAATGACTTAACAAATATTTGTGTCTTGTGGGGATCGAACCCACGACCCTCGGCGTAGCAGGCATGGGTACTATCCGCTACGCCATCGGCTCGGTCTATCTATACCCAGGTATACCTACTACGTAATCATTGTTTTGGAGGGCGTGTTAAGCCGTCGGTCACAGTTGCTAGCTATGTTTACTTTGACGGCGGTCGTTACACATCACGTCAGAGGCTTACTACCAGTAGCAGGCGGTTGAAAAACCCTTACAACATGGTTCATCAGGTCGTTGGACGACTCGGTGACCAACACGAAAAACAAAGATCTATCATATAAGTTGGCAACACTGTTCCGTGGTACGCAATAAGCACAGAATGATTTACTTCATCGTACAAGGAAGTTTGAACTTAATTTCATATAATAACTGAGGATTGGCGATAGCTACCAACATTAGGGATGTGCATGAGTCTAATATGAATTTTGTGTGTTTCATAACTGTTACAATTCTTAACAATCAGAGTGTCACTTATTAGAGCCCAAATCTAGTTAAAAATGGAAATCTGGTTACTTAGTATAATTTCAAGTGTATCTTTATTTGTTAATTGATAGCTCTAGATGTATTTACGGAACTTATGTATGAAAAATATTTATCAATCAACACAAAGTAGACATTTTATTTTCCTCCATGAATAGGCCTCAATTCGGGAAATAAATTCTCCCAACTTAGTTTAAATTAACGGCGTCACTTTCCGTTAAATAAGTTCAGAAAGGGATAGGACATATCTAAGTCCTGTCATATTTAAAAATGTATATGGGTTCTTTACCATTCTAGTTTATTTAGTCGCCATTGTTATCATCTATGTCTTATTTTGACAGATAATGCGTATTTTGCGTCAAATTATAATTCATGACATGAATTAGATATCGCCTATCTTTTTCTAAACCTGTTTGACGGAAAGTGACTGCGAATTTATATCCAGAATTGAGGCCTATTTTTTACTGTCTTTGTACTCGGATTTAAACAACTATAGTTGTTGTAGGCTTTAAGCTACATTATGTAGGGTTGAAAATATCAGCAGTCCCTATACGCAAACCGTCTGGTAGTGTATAATAAAAGCAGTGCCTACACAAAAAACTTTCTAGTATTTTTCCCCTGCAGCACAGGCTATCACAGATCAGGTGCGTTACAAATCGTACCTTTCAATTTGAACAGGTTGTAGAGTCTAACAGCGGGTACAGCATCCCTGAAGCAATCCGAGAAAGGCATTGCAGGCGAGCAATTGAAAAATAGCTTATTACTTCTGCCCAGTGTTGCCAGCACCGTACTCGGTACGAATATAGGTACCACATATCATTTATGTCTTGTAGTTAAAACGCCGTGTCGAAGGACGACCCCTAGTTATCTAATAACAAGCTTTCGGGTTGTGTTGTGTAACGACCGTTATCAAAGGACTGATGGCTTCCGCTGAAACATGGAATCATCTTTCTTACGGCAATGTCCTAACCGAACTGAGAACAGTCTTACAGCGATAGTTCTACAGATATTTTTTCAATAAAACGGACTAATTTCCCCTCAACAAAACACGCAAAAGCAGAAGTAGATATTATTTAAGGCCGTAACAGCACACATGTGTCCTTGAAGTACAATACTAATCTATTGTTGCAAAATTCGACCTGAGCGAAGTGGTTAATAAGATCAAAAGAAAAAAATTAAACAAATTTTATTGAGCGTAATTGGTGTAGGTACTGAAAACACTTGCTCGCACCAATATAACATACATTACGGCTAAACTAGAAAGATCAGTACTTTTATAATGACACTTAAATTATTCATTACATTAACAAAATTTAACAAGGTAAGTAGGCATATATAAATATAAAGTATAGTCTATGATGCACCACAATAATCTACCAACGACCGTCCAGATTTCGGACATGGCAACACTGCCTCCGCCCAATAGGTGCGCGAACGCGAGCGCGAACCGCAATAGAAAGTGCATCGCGATCTTTGTAATTCCGCTGGTAATAATTCGTCGGTCGGATTCCGCGACTGACGGCGCTGCGCTATCGCTGAGGTGACCACACGTCTGTTTCTCTGTGTGATATTCTTATATTATTTTCGTGTGGGACACCTAGTTGAAAAACGACTCGATGATCCGTAGTGTCAGTTTTTGAACCGCCTTCTACTACTACTAGGCCTCTGACATGGTTGTGTAACGACTACCGTCTAAGTAATCATAGACAGCAACCGGAACCGACGCCGGCGTGGTGTGCCCTCCGAAGCACAGAACCATCATTCTTACGGGGAATCAGGTGGTTCCGCCTTTATTGTCCTAACGAGTCTGGATACAAATTCACAAAGTGATAATATCAACTGTGTCCCAACGGCAATCGAACCCGAAACATTTGCGCCACAGGCAGTCGCACTACCACTGCGCCAAATCGGCCGTAAGTCATTCTTTATTTACTCACGGTTCTCATCATCGAGGTCCCAGGTTCGTTTCTCCGCGGGGGAGCACTCACACTCCTTAAGTTGATATTGGTCACGGAAAATTTAACTATTTCCATCGACCGACTCAAGGAAGAAGAAGTTGATATTTGTCACTTCAATTTGTTTCCAATCCGGATAAGTAGAGCGAATTTTACTCGTCAACCACAGAAAAGGGGTAATGTTTTTCTTGAGTATGCATGTGTTTAGGTATATATGTAGACACGTACCTAAATGTAGTCCTAACAGCTGCAGCGAGATGGCTACCGCTTCGCACATTAGTATCGCCCTTCGTAGGGTTGTCGCTTTCGCTGAAAGCGCTAGGGGCGTGCCTCCCCTAGGCACAGGCGCCGCTGATTTACCGACTGACCGACCGACTCATATTAACATCTCGGTTGTTTTCTTTGCCGTGTGATGCCGGCTTAAAATAGCATCACCACATTTCTTTCCCGCGGGTGTCGTAAGAAGGGACTAACGAACTCGAGGGCTTCATTTGTACTACAACTTTAGGCGACACCTCTCACTTTAGTGTGGTACAAGAATTTTCTGAAACGGTTCTCAAATATTTCTCAGACGTGGTGATAGCGGCCGTTAACGCTCTGCCTACCCCGCAAAGGATAAAAGCGTGATATGTGTATGTATGTATGTATGTATGTTGATATCTTTTACTTTGCGACGTGAGAGCAGGAAAGCACGTGGTAGAAATTTATCACTTTGTGAATTAGTTCCCAGTCTGGTTAGGTTACAGGCTGAACCACCTAATTAATCGAAAAAAAAAATCGGGTCGTTGGACTACTCGGTGTCCCACACGAAAAAGAACAAGATTACTTGTTTGTTTTACGATTCTGCTTTTGAAAAATTAATAGGATATCTAAAAAAAGTACTTCACAAGGTTAGTTTACAAAGACGTGATAAGTTGTTTTATTCGAGCTGACCTATCAAGTAACATAGACTAGAATTATCCTGCAAGAAACGTGATCCTTGCTTAACAGGATCTCAGGATTTTCAGCTAAGCATTAGAGACTAAGAGGCCGTAGAATATCCGTTTACATAGGATAGCATCTAGAAATTAAGTTATTGTATAGAAAAATTGTATTGACTAATTTTAAAATGATGATCATATTTGACACTTTATGACATGAATGTATCTAACTTATATGAAACTGTATGTGCTATAATTATATAACATTTATATGTGTGTGTCGTGCCTTAACATTACTGCGCCCTTACAGGGTGTCACATCTGAACTGAAATGTATTGTTAACATCTTTTGTACTGTGACTTGCAATGAATAAATGAATCTTGAATCTTGAATCTATCTATATTATTTCCCTGTAAATATATACGGGGTGTAAGGGACAGCCCTCCGGAAACTCATAGAGTGCATACAGACAATAAAACTGAACGACTTTCCCTTAAAACATATGTCAGGAAACGACAAAAAAAACGACCTCCCATACAAAATCACAATCAGCTGATTGCATTTACTATAGAAAAAAATTGAACTTTCCTGTTTTTTTTTGTATGGGAAGTTGTTCAGTTTTATGGTCTGAAAGCACCCTTTCAGTATTCGGAGGGCTGTCCCTTACATACTATATACAAGCGTAAGCTGTTAAGGCTACCATGCAACAACAAGAAAGCAACTTTCTCCAAAATAACATGGGCCGAAACATGTATTGCAGAATTAAAAAAAAGTTTATAATACAAATGATTATAAATAAATGAATTAGTTGCATGGGCTTACAATTAATATTTCATATATACATACATACATAAATCACGCCTATATCCCTTGCGGGGTAGGCAGAGCGTAAATTTCAGCGTAATATTTCAGACCCCTTAAAATAAGCTATTTTTCTACGTATTGTGCAATAACTAGTGTGTCCATTTCAAAATTTGTCTGGAGGGAACTTAACCGCCCATAGAACATGCCCTTCCGCAAGCCAAAGTACTGAATGCAAAACAACACGTCATTGTACTTATAATAAACATACATACATACACACACATATCACGCCTATTACCCCTTGCAGGGTAGGCAGAGCATAAATAGCCGCATAAACGGACATATATGCCACGTCTGACATACTTATATTTGAGGGTCATTCGGAAAATTGTGTATCGCTTTAGTGACAGGTTGTCAGCCCATCGCCTAAAATTGCAATACACACCCTCCAGTCCCTTAGTCGCCTGTTACGACTCCCACGAGAAAGAAATGGGGTGATGCTATTCTAAGCCGGCATCACACAGCAATTAATAACGGTATAAATTAACACTACAATGTGTAACCGGGCACTTTCCAATGTCAAAGTGGTATGGTATGTAAGTATAGAAGGCTTAGACGCAAGCGCAGCGCCCACGCCGCGATTGACAGCTGACTGCACAGGCGCGTGTTTTCATTGCACTAGGGTAAAAACTAGTTTTTTGTATGGGAGCCCCCTTAAATATTTACTTTATTCTAACTATTAGTATTGGTTGTTATAGCGGCAACAGAAATACATCATCTGTGAAAATTTAAACTGTCTACGTATAACGGTTCAGGAGATACAGCCTCGTAACTGTAGGACGGACGGACAGACAGACGGACAGCCGAACCTCAGTAATAGGGTTTCCGTTATTACCCTTTGGGTACGGAACCCTAAAAATGGCGAGTTTGGTGCATCTCTAGTATAAATTTGTCGTATCGTGTTTAGTTCATTATGGAAACAGCGTCAAATAATAAATTCGTTCCGTATAAGATGATTATGCAAATATTATCTTTTGCTGCACATGCAGCTCCAACAATACCATACACAGTCATACAAAACGATACAAGTTACGTAGTGAATATACGGTACTCTGCTCACATGTAAATTCTCAAAGTGTATTCATACAGTTTTAATACACTTTTTTTTCTTTAACTCATTGCGAAATTTAGTTGTTAATAGCCACATTGAGCTTCTTTAGATTTTTTGCTGTAGAGACGCAAATAAACAAAATTACACAACCATGTCAGAGGCCTACTACTAGCAGTCGGCGGTTGAAAAACTCTGACACCAGGGTTCATCGGGTCGTTGATGATTCGGTGTCCCACGCGAAAAGAAAGAACCTACCGTATTTTATGCAACTGGCATATAATGTTTTCAAAGCACGAAAGTCCTAAACAAATAGTACTATTCTTGGCACGTTAAGTACGCTGCATGTTTGCCGTGTGATGCCGGCCTAGAATAGCATCACCCCATTTCTTACCCATGGGTGTCGTAAGAGGCGACTACGGGACTCGAGTGTTAGATGTGTATTGCAATTTTAGGCGATGGACTGACAACTTGTTATTATAGTGATATACAGTTATCTGATTGACCCTCAAACTTTTGTCAGACGTGGTGTTAATATTTGTTTTACGCCCGCTAACGCTCTGCCTACCCCGTAAGGATATAGGCGTGATTTATGTATGTATGTATGGTAAGTACGCTAAAGGCTTTTGAGATAAGTGTATGTTGTACCTATTATGTCCTCCCATGAATACAAAACCTCTTTATAGTAAGACTTGGGTTATTACTATTTGTAGGTTTAGAAACTGTCTTTAGCATTGAAAAATCCACGGACGTGTGTAAGCAAATAGGGCATAGGACAGCATCTGGTGGTATCAAAGAGATTAGTCCTAGGGCTTCCAGGCCAGTGGTCCGGAACCCTCGGCGAGCGAAGTCTCTACACGTTAGTTCTTATTCGCCGCATCTGTATAGCTATTAATAATATTTATTTTTGATGTCGCAAAGCCACTGGCTTCACATCTCGTGGATTGAGACGTATTTCGCCATTTATGTCAGGTTAGTATCAAGACTTATCAAGGTTGACTTATCAAGTCGTTGTAAGGTTATGTTAAGTCAATTCATATGTGAGGTTATTTGGCATTCAACGAAGGAGATTCCACAACACAGAGGTCCTAGTCTTATGACTAGGTGCTGTATTGTGCATTTTATGTAGCAGCAGAAACGTGATAGTAAAATTTGTGCGCCACGTGCTGACCCGCTCGTCACTATTACACGATGACATATGCATTTAAAGTTCGGTTTAAGAATAGTTTTTTGCTTAAAACACTATCAGAATTATTCACCAAAACACTCAATTAAACAAGAAAAATAAAATTATAACCATTTCACATCCGCCATTACGGAATAGCAACGAAAAAGTCATCTGTATAGCTAAGCAGAGGAGATGAATGATCTACCTTCACTCACTTTGTTATTCAGTGTAGAGTACCTAGTAGACATTTTAAGTAAGTAGTTCGTAAGACAGGGTTTAGGATTTCAAGTACTTACAAAAAGTATACAGGGTGTATAAGGGACAGACCTCCGAGCTTATAGGCATGAAACTGAACAACATCCTATGAAAAAAATATTTCAGTAAACGGTAATTTTTTTGGATTTTCCATAGTAATAGCACTCAGCTGATTTTGATTTTGTGGGTGGTTTGGAGAGATCAA
The DNA here is from genome assembly GCA_027580185.1 of Tuta absoluta. Taxonomy (NCBI): domain Eukaryota; kingdom Metazoa; phylum Arthropoda; class Insecta; order Lepidoptera; family Gelechiidae; genus Tuta; species Tuta absoluta. Next base: position 4,350,565 of record JAQAHW010000003.1, read on the forward strand.
AATGTTTTTGTCGCTTCCTGACATATGTTCCTAGGGAAAAATTTATCAGATTCGTGGTCTCAATGCTCTCCCTATCAGTATTCGGAGAGCTGTCCCTTGGCCGTGTGATGCCGGCTTAGAATAGCATCACCCCATATCTTGCTCGTGGGAGTCGTACGAGGCGACTAAGGGACTCGAGGGTGTGTATTGCAATTTTAGGCGATGGGCTGACAACCTGTCACTATAGTGATACACAATTATCTGAATGACCCTCAAATGTTTGTCAGACGTGGCGTGAGTGACCGTTTTGTCGGTCTTTTCCGCTCTGCCTACCCCGCAAGGGATAAAGGCGTGATATATGTATGTATGTCCCTTACACCCCGTATTTTTTGCGCATGTGAAAATTAATTCTTGAGAATTCACATAATGTAAAATATGTCTTCAGAAAGATCATTCAAGTCCGGCAACGCGTGAGGTTGTTATGTAGTTTACGATTGGATTCGCTGGTGCGTGGGCGCAGGCTTAGACCAGGGCCAGGGATCAGAGGGTCTCGTTAATTTGCTGGATAATACTCACCTTCTTCTTCTTAGTCGTAACACTCTTGACAGAGTGGTCGTGGTCATCATGTAGTAGTAGTCGTGCTGTCATCATGCTGAGTGGCCCGCTTGATAGTTCGACGCCATTCTTCTCTCACAGACGCTCTTCTGGTGCACTCGTGAACTGTGCTGTTGGCTGCAGTCTTGATTTGGTCAGTCCATCTCATCGGCGATCTTCCACGAGCTCTGGTGCCTTCAACCTTCCCCTGTACCACTAGGCGTTCGATGGACTCATTGTTACGTCGGGAAATGTGACCAAAGAAGGTTAGGATACGCGTTTGAACTGTAGTCGAAAGGCGCTGTTTGATGTTCAGTTCTTTGAGTATGGATAAGTTTGTGCGAAATTCAGTCCACGACACTCCGAGCATTCTCCTCCAACACCACATCTCCAGAGCGTCTATTTTCTTCCTCTCACTCTCACGAACTGTCCACGTCTCTGAAGCGTAAAGAAAAATAGGAAACACCAATGCTCTGACTAGTCGCATTTTAGTGGTCTTGGTTATGTTTTTGTTTCGCCATATTTTTCTCAGCTTGTCCATAGCGCTTCTCGTTATAGCCATTCGTCGCTTGATTTCATCCACACAACCACCATTGTTAGATATAATTGCTCCCAAGTATATGTAAGACTGAACCACTCCGCAGTTCGCTATGTGTGTGATCTCAGGCGAATTATTTTTAACACGATCTACAACCATAACCTTGGTTTTGGTGCGATTTATCTTCAACCCAAAGTCATGACTGACGCTCTCTATTCGCCCCAGTAGATCTTCCATGAGTTCGGGACTAGTTGCAAACAGGGTTGTGTCATCTGCATATCTTAGATTAGAGATTTTCTTTCCGCCTATTGCAACGCCATCTGTCCAATCTTCAAGGGCAATTCTCATAATCATCTCCGTATATATATTAAATAGCAGAGGTGAAATTATGCATCCTTGACGAACTCCTGCACTAGGGTGAAAATTCCTGGACAAAACTTCATCCGCTCTTACTGATGCAGTTCCATCCTCGTAAAGGCGCCTTAGTAGATGTACAAGGTGTTTTGGTGTCCCCATTTCCAATAGCGATCTCCACAGTACTGGCCACTTAACGGAGTCAAACGCTTTTGAAAAATCTACAAAGCAAATATAAGTCGGCTTGTTGAATTCGCGGGCTTTTTCAATGATTTGGCGTACGTTAAAGATTTGTTCACGCGTTCCTTTTCCCTTCACAAAACCGGCCTGTTCCGGAGCAATCTCTTTTGATAAGAATGCTTTGAGACGCTCATTTAGGATATGCAGTAATATTTTACTAGCGTGAGATATTAAAGCGATCAGCCGATAATTACCACAGATCTTTGTTGAGCCTTTTTTGTGTAGAGGGATAAACACAGTGTGTGCCCATTCTTTCGGCCATTTTCCAGTATGCCAGATCTTATTGCATATGGCATGAAGCATTACGACGCCATGTTCGCCCGCAGCCTTGATGACTTCAATCGGGATAACATCCACTCCTGTAGCTTTCCCGTTTTTCAGATGTTTAATCGCGGCTCTAATTTCTTCTTTTAGAATATCTGGTTCTAGTTCGCTTTCTGCGGGTTCGGTCGAGACAAAGTTGGTAGAATTCATGTCCTGAAATAATGCCTGACAATAGTCCTTCCAGGTTTCGGATATTTTGTCTATTTCGGTTACCAGATCACCGTCACCGTTCTCAATAGCCCATGTCTTAGAGGAAAGAGTTTTGGTAAGTGAACGAATTTTCTGATGTAGGTCTCTTGTTTCATATTTGTCTGCATGGGCCTCAATTTCACCGCAAATATTGCGCAGTCTTGCATTGAGGTCACGCCTACAAGCTGCTTGAATTCTGGCAGACAACTCATTCAAAACTCTGACGTTGGCACCCGCTGCCTTCAGTCTCCGTCGCTCTTCAACAAGTACCAGGGTGCTGTCGCTCATCCAGTGTTGACGTTTGCGAACGGTTGTTGGCGATTTTGAGTCTCTTACGGCATGCTCTATCAGACTTTTTGATTTTTCCCATAGTGTTTCTGGATCATCTTCATCAAACTCTGCGTTGGACCACTGATTCCAGTTTTGTGCAAGTGCTGCTATGAACTTAGGGGTGTCTTTTATTTCTATCCTCCTCTGCTTTTCAAGTTTTCTAGCCGCTTTTAGTTTTAGCTGTACTCTGGAGATCAATAGTTCATGGTCAGATCCACAGTCAGCTCCAGGAAGAGTGTGTGCATTTTTCACTGAAGATTTCCATCTTGATCCAATCAGGATATAATCAATTTGGTTTTTGTATTTGCCGTCAGGAGAAGTCCAGGTATAAAGTCTCCTTGGATGGTGTTGATAGAAACTGTTTGCGATCACCAAGTTGTTATCAGCTGAGAACTGTATTAGTCGCTCACCGCGTTCATTGCGCTGACCCAGCCCGTATCTACCCGCTACATGACTCAGCTGTTGCGCGTTGTCTCCAATTTTTGCATTAAAGTCGCCTATAATCATTAGCATTTCTCTATTAGGGCACTTCGAGATAGTTGTTTCCAAAGATGAGTAGAAACTTTCAATTACATCATCACTTGCGTTGGTTGTGGGTGCGTATACCTGTACGATATTTAAATTGATAGGTGTTGCTTTGATCTTGATACTTAATATGCGATCGCTTACAGGTTCATATCCCAGGACACAGTTCCGTAGGTGTTTTGGAATAACAAAAGCAACCCCATTATCGCTAGTCAAGTCGTTGCCAGAGAAGTAGATGACATTTCTTTCTGTTAATAAGTGACCATGACCTTTCCAATGAGTTTCACTCAGGCCACACATATTTAATTCACATCTGGCTATCTCTTTTTCCAGGATGTCTAGTTTTCCTGTTTTAAGTAAACCACGTACATTCCACGTACCTATCTTTTGTATATGACGCAGCTTAACAGGGTTTCCAGTAGCAATGTTTCCATGCCGAGCCTGGTCTACCACATCCGCATGGCCGGTAGCACATTTCCCACCGTCTGCCCCGGACGCAGGACGGCGCCGGTTGCAAAGCGGGTCGCATTGCCTTCTCGCAGTATTTCCTTGTACTTTCATGATGACTTTCTTTGGGAAAATAGTGCAGTAGTTTCCCCTTGCTTTCTGCACCAAACATTTTAGAAGATATTTAATCTCCAAGGCCGCTGAGACCTCTTCCAGGCGATTTCTCACGTGGGTTTATGGTTATACCGCCAATGTTCGGTCGCCAGAGCCTCGTCCGTTATCTAGCAGGGGGCACCGCGACTGCCTGATAGACTGCCGCCGCTATTAGCGCGAGCAGGTGAGGTTGACAATTGGGGCCGGTAAAGATGTTGTTTCCGTTCTCCCCCTTACCCCCCAACCCCCTTAATACTCACCTACCTTTGAGAAATCGAGATTCGAGAAATTTAGGCGGTTCTCCCACTTGACGTCCGTTCCTGCGTATTTCAAGCGCATCCGTAACGCATGCGTCAGTCAGAATAAAAGTTATTGCGAATTTCTATTTATTCCCATACAAACACGGTGACTGTGCGCTGACGCTGCGGTGACGGATTCGTCGTTTGACAGACGCATCCGTCAACGCACCGTCGCCGTATTTGTATGGGAATAAGATGATGGGAATTCGCAATTTTCTTTCGTCTGACAAACGCATGTGTTACGGATGCGCTAAGATAGACAGATTCAAGTGAGACCGCCTTATTAAGGGCCGGCGTACAACCAGCGCTATTTGACGCGCGCGGTTATCACAAAAAAATGAAAATGAAATAAAGTCGATACGAGATTCGTTGACTTGGAATTCTATACGCCAAGAAGTTCCTAATTGCCCATCTTGCATCGCATGCAGACGTTATGTATTAGGAGGAAAAGGAAGCATGTCATTGAGTTAAAATATCACAAAACTATGTATCATTAACAGATAAAAGTAGAACGATGAAACAATATAGGTCAAAGGGTAACCTATGAAATGCGGAACGCTAATGTGAAACAAGCACGCGATCGGAAAGTTAGTGGATCTGTTGGCGGAATTCTAGACGAAAGATGATAAATGGGCTACGGTACAATACAACAGACAACGAACATAATATTCAGTGAAGACGATTCATTAAATGAATGCATTTTTTGTACGTGACTGGTTCCTTGTCCATTATACCGGTACCTTAGATTCGGATCGATTTAAAGGCACTGCACACCTCGTCTGTATGCGTAGCCTCTATATGTATGAGATATGGCACACTACTTGCGTTGCGTATACGTGCACGTATGCGTAGGGTCACACATTGCGGCTCCCAGGTGATAAACAGCTTACGTACACTACGCAGACCGGAACGGCAACGCCGCTACGATGCGTGCGGTATACATATATTCTACGTTCAGTTTTATAAGTAGAACACACCCTGAAAATATTTGTGCCACATTAAATGTTATCTTATATATACTAGGATATTCATTATTCATCTTACACTGATAGTTATCGAAACCATATCTATCTTGTTCTTGGCGTGTGCGACACCGAGTCATCCAACTTACAAGTGCATAACCGAAACATATTATTTCTCTGGCTTAGCACAAACTTAGATTACGCAATATCAAATCACAGATCATCGATAGTTCTATTATTATACTCACAATATTCTCCATTCAATTTCTAATCCGATCGCTATACATGCCAGAATTCTCATGATAATGATTCGGATCATAATTATTATGATGAGAGTTACCTAACGTTTATTATTATGGGTTTTGTAGAGGGTATTGACGATTGGTCTGAAATTGTCCCCAAATATTTGATACACTTGGCGATAGCGACCGTATTTTCTGCCTACGACATAAAATTATAAATATGACATTACTTTTTGTTTGTATGATACATTAGTTAAGTAAACCACCAACCAGCCCTTGAGTTTTCGCTATCGGCCACGAGTAAAATTGCACCCTATATAGTAAAGGAATTGAAAAAAAAATAAAAACAGATGTCGTAAATAGTACCTTTTACAATATTATGAAAGTGTTTTACCTTAAACATAGCTAAAACAAATGGCCTGTTTCAATATCACCCACATGTAACCTGACAGTTTAGACACAATGCATTTGCGAATACAAATCGGCTCCAAACAGTCATTAGTTTAATGCATACTAAATTCAGACCTAGCCACACTGGACGCTGATTGTGAGGCGCGAAATGCATAAAAATGGCGTCGCCGGCTAAATACATACATACTCTATAACAGCCACAACGGTCCACTCCTTAAAATGGGCCTCCCCCTTATTGAGGGGTTATTTGCCATACTCCCTATGGATGACAGGTGGATTGGCGAGCGCAGTGCAATTGTATTCACAGATAAGAGAACGCTGCTGCCCATTTTCTGGATTCATCTCTAAATCGGTTTTAATGACACTTACTGTTAGATATAGAGTTATTATATTCTAAGCCGGCACCTTACGGCTAATGCATAAGAGTAAGTTATTTATATTAATATATAACTCCTTGAAGTATAATTTGAACACAATGTAACAAATTGTGCAGTGAAAGTTCTATAGAAACTATACATAAGGAAAGAAGAAGAGTAGGATTCGGCAATTGTTAGAAAAAGCAATACCTAGGCAACTGTTAGCAGTTGGCGCTCAGTCTATTGCCAAAGATTTTTTTTTCTGAAAACTTGCAAAATTTGTAAGCCTAACACAGGAAGTATTTAAAATGCAATTTCACCGTTCGAACTAAAAGTTATAACACCTTATTCTTCGGTGTGGCACAGCCTTTAATGTAGACTCAATTAGTCTGGTCCTAGCGCCTTCTACGATAAATCGGAACGTCAACACCCACATTACAACAGACTAAAATAAATATACTGTGGCATCTTCTAGAATGGAAGTGTTGTTATTACGTTCGACCATAGATGGCACCAGGATGTTTCCCCAGGTAGGGTGACCGAACTTAGCTCGTGTGAAAACAGATGAAACGAATTCTTATAATATCACTACGATGTCAACAAGCCTCTAACAAGATGATAAATAGGTAAAACAGCTGTGTGTGTGTATGTCAGAGGCCTACTAGTAGTAACAGGCGGTTTAAAAACTCTAACACCAGAATTCATCGGGTCATTCGTCGACTTGGTGTCCCAAACCATTCAAGAAGATAACGAAGTTATTTTCTATAGAGCACTTTTTTGACTCGTCTTAACGCTAAAACATGAAATGCGTATGACATTCGAGCTTTACTTTTTTCTCTTTTATGAGGTAAGTAGTCTGTGCGTAAAGAGAATAGGCGACGTGGGAAAAAAGTCAACTTATAATTTTTTCATGGGTTGCTATGACATTACTCTTTCTTTTAAAACAAAGGTATGTACCTTTGTTTTAAAAGAAAGCACGCACATTACCTGTCAAAAGCAAGAATTGACTTCAAATAAGTTGGTACTTATATCCTTTTGTGTAATGATGTGTATATATATATATACTAGCGGCCCGCCCAGCGGTTTCACCCGCTGCTAACTGACTTCCCACTGGAAACAGACCTTCTCGCGACATAAATCGTACATAAAAACCTTCCTCTTGAATCACTCTAATAGAGATAAAGTCGCTTCCCGTTTGGTGTCTCCAATATATCTTTAGAATTACCTAACGAATTCTGATGCGTTTTTTTTATTAGATAGAGTAACTTGAGAGGAAGTTTTATAAGTATAATTTATTCCGGGAAATTATCACATTCCCATGAGAAAACGGGTAGCCCAACTGATACTTAACTTTTGACACCTTAAAGGATTAAAATATCAAAAATGCTGAAACACGTTTAATTATTTTAAGTCATAACACTAATCACTAATTTTGAAACGGATCACACTTAAGACAACGAACATTCATACAAACTTTTAACCCCTTTTTAATCCCTTGGGGAATTAAAAATAACCGGAATTTTATCAGCCTATGAACGGGATTTCCATCTTCACCGAATTTCGCATACAACTCTCCATTGTTGTAAACCTCAAAGACGCAAGAAACATTTTTTTGCAGCGTCCACTAATTCACACAAACCGCCATAAATATGCAATAGGGACTTCCGCAAAATATTCAGAGAAATTAGCGTAATTATTTCCATCTTCGTCGTGTGATAGGACGGAAAACTCGCTCCATTGCTCTACAACATATAAGCAATAATACTTTCGTGCACCTCCCGAGCCATGACTTGGGTGTCATACAACACAAAGGATATTGCTCGAAATAAGCAGGCGCCGCCGTCGCCAATAATTGGCGCAACAGCATGCGGTAGCATTGTACCATTGATGTTTAGAATCTTTACGACCATGTTGATCATTACCACCCTTTTTAATGGTAAAACTTCACAACTTGGATCGATTCTGAACCCAAAATCAAATCAATTTGACAAACAAATTTAACCAAAGACCCAAACAAATATCAAAAACGACACCTTTAATTTCGTCTCCGATGAACGATAAGTAGATTCGACGATTTTCATCGTGCGCCTGAACAAAATTAAATGCAACCTTGTAGTTTTTGAAAAAACATAACGATAGTGCGTTTGAAAAACTAACAGCGTCATCTATGTTTGTATTATGGAAATAAAATATTATTTTTCTCAGTTTTCGTGATGGTATAAAATGCTAAACTACTGAAGCTAGAGAGATAAAACTTGGACATGAAGTTTTTAATGTAATATGGCAACGATTACAGATACAATTCCGTTTTTTTAATACCCCAAGGGATGAAAAGGGGGTTAAAAGTTTGTATGAAAGTTCGTTGTCTTAAGTGTGATCCGTTTCAAAATTTAGTGATTAGACTTATGACTTAAAATAATTAATCACGTGTTTCAGCATATTTGAAATTTTAACCCCTAATAGGGTCAAAATGGGGTTAAAAGTTTGTATGAAAGTTCGTTTTTTTAAATTAATGTGATCTGTTTCAAAATTTGTGATTAGACTAATAACTTAAAATAATTAAACACGTGTTTAAGCATTTTTGAATTTTTAACCCTTAAATGGGTAAAAAGGGGGTTAAAAGTTTGTATGAAAGTTTTTTATCTTAAATGTGATCTGTTTCAAAATTTCTGATTGGACTCATTACTTAAAATAATGAAATACGTGTTTCAGCATTTTTGAAATTTTAATCTTTAAAGGTGTCAAAAGGGGGTCAAAAGTTTACTACCAGTTGGGCTACCCGTTTTCCCATGGGAACGTGACAATTTATCGAAATAAATTATACCTATAAACCTTCCTCTCTAGTTACTCTATCTAATAAAAAAAACCGCATCAAAATCCGTTGGGTAATTCTAAAGATATAAGGAGACACCAAACGGGAAGCGACTTTATTTTATACTATGATGAAGTGATATATAGATGAGTATGTATTATAATATATATGTATACTAGCAGCCCGCCCAGCGGTTTCACCCGCCGCTAACAGTTTCCCCCCGGGAATAAGACAGTTTAATATAGCCTATGTTCATCAGGGATAATGTAGGATTCTAAAAATCTTGACTTCAATTTGAAACAAATATCATTTGCAGATGGTGGTGGCGTAAAGTTACATGCCTGTGATTAACCTGGCCAGTCCCATGGCAGTGCCTATATTTTTATTCTTTTTATCCCGCCCGAGCCGGTTTTCTATTAGGTCATAACAAAATTGTAATAAAAAAAAAGAAAATTGTGTAACACAAATTTCTTTTTTTAGAATGACGGTTCATGACGTCAATAAGTGATAATACTATCCTACATTGAATTAAGAATTTCAATTTCAATTAACGGTAACAGATTTTTTAAAATCGGTCCTGTAGTTTCGGAGCCTATTCAATTCAAACAAACAATAAATAAAATCCTGTTTCTAATATTAGTGTAGATTATTATAATTATTATTTTAGTGTGATGCTGGCTTAGAATAGAATCACCCGATTTCTTTCCCGTGGGAGTCGTAGGAGGCGACTAAGGGACTTGAGGGTGTGTATTGAACTTTTAGGCGATGGGCTGACAACCTGTCACTATGGCGATACACAATTTTCCGAATGACCCTCAAACATATGTCAGACGTGGCGTAAATGTCCGTTTTTGCGCCGTTTACGCTCTGCCTACCCCGTAAGGGATAATAGGCGTGATATGTGTATGTATGTATTATTTTAGAGTAGATTTTTTTACCGTGTGATGCCGGCTTAGAATAGCATTACCCCATTTCTTACCCATGGGGTGTCGTAAGAGCCGACTAAGGGACTCGAGGGATGTGTATTGCAATTTAAGGCGATGGGCTGACAACCTGTCACTATAGTGATACACAGTTATCTGATTGACCCTCAAGCTTTTGTCAGACGTGGTGTTAATATCCGTTGAACGGACGTTAACGCTCTGCCTACCCCGTGAGGGATATAGGCGTGATTTATGTATGTAGATGTTTTTAATGCATTATTTAATGTTTTTTGTCGTCTTTTTATACCGAGTAGGTAAGGGACAGTCCTTCGAATACTGATAAATGAAACATAAAACTGGACAACTTTCCCCTAGAAACATATGTCAGAAAACGCCAAAAAACTGACCTTCCATACAAAATCACAATCAGCTGACTACAGTCAGGTGTTATACAGTCAGGTGTAGATTAAAAGCCCCGGGGCTAAAAATCGTAGGGTCCACAACTAAAAAAAAAAAACAATCAGCTGACTGCATTCACTATGGGAAGTCAGTTTTTTTACGTTTCCTGAAATATGTTCCTAGGGGAAAGTTGTTCAGTTTCATGGTCTGCATGTACCCTATTAGTATTCTGAGGGCTATCCCTGACACCCTTTAATACAGTAATGATTAAATGTAATCATTACACTGGTACGAATAATGTGGCGTAGTTGGTACATTTTTAAATGAAAAAGTAGTTATTGTGGCATAACTGTAATAGTTAGACATATGGTATCGCGGACATTATTATAGATATTGATGTCCTCTATAAAACTGTAGTACATCACTTTGCTCTATTGTCAATAATTTCCACAGCGTACGCGATATAAGATATTTTTTTGGTACATTTTTCACACGTTGGGTTACATTATCGAAATTTTCACGCGGATCCCTATTTTTTTCTCGTATAAAATTATAGCCTATGTTCATCAGGAATAATGTAGGATTCTAATGGTGAAAGAATTTTTAAAATCGGGCCAGTAGTTTCGGAGCCTATTCGATGCAAACAAACAAACAAACAAACAAACAAACAAACAAACAAACAATCAAATCTTTCCTCTTTATAATATTAGTGTAGATATTTATATTATATTAATATACGTATATATATATATAAATATATGTGTATTTGTATGTAGGTTTATATTTATATCATAGTTTTGTATTCTGTATTTATTGTGTTCATTCAAGTTACCTTTTCTTTCATGATTACTCTCGCACTGCTCTGTTTTTCAATACTCTCTCCTCCACCCAAAGGTTGTCTGGAAGAGATCGCTTGTAGCGATAAGGCCGCCTTTGCGCATGTTAGCAATAATTTTTCCTGATATTTTTGTTTTTTATTTTGTGCAATAAAGTGTTTTTACTTACTTACTTACTTACTCATGCTGAGACACTGAGGCGCCCTCAATATCCACCCAATATTTACTTAATTTTGCAGTACACCACCACAATACATACTCATAGTATAAAATTAAGTACCTTTTGTGTTTCTCTGTCATGGACATCGCTTACACCTTCTAAAACACGCAATGGTTTTTTTAAATCTTTATTTAAGGATTTTTGTCAAAATATGACAATGCCACTAGCAATGGATTTTTAATGCGTTTTCTTAATAGAGTGGTTCAAGGAGTTAGTATATACATGCAAGGGAAACGCCGTATTCCCACGGGAAAACGGTGACCAGCGAGAGTTATATATAACGCAACATAAACTAGAAACGCAGAACGATGGACATCTAAAGCGATTCTACGATCGATCACAGATAAATTACATAATATTTTACGGTGTACGATCAAGCAATCACAAAGCATTATTAATCTTGCTGATTTATTCGAAATCAATATGGTTTCCTGGAGTTTTCCAACGGAACTTTCACTGGAATCACCGTGGACTAGGAAATCCATCAGACTATGATTTAATGTAAACCGCTATGACTGTTGCGAGTTACGACTACTATCCGTGGACAATATTATTAAAGCATGTGAAGTGGTAAGGAACGATATGGTAAATGACGAAGAATTTACAATTTTCAGTACAAAGTCACCTGATAGTAAATTTTGTATGGGAGATCAAACATATTTCTTCATTTTCCACTATTAGCCCCATAAGTTGATCAGTTTCATGGTCTGACCACGCCTGCAAAGTTTTCGGCACACCGTCTCTTACACCTGCTTGCCATAGACTTTTGCAAATTATTAAGGTTTTTTAACACCTTATTATATGAACCTATATTGATTATCACTCCGTGTTATCAATAGCACCTTAACTTAATTAAGTGATCAACAACGTATTATTGTTAGATTTGATGATCCCTTAACAAGAATTCCTTCTTTTTTGTAAATCTGTCTTTGTTGAAACTTTAATACCGTGGGTTTACGCGACTAACTTGTTAAATATTTTATTACACTTTATCCGTCTACGTTTCATATATTTCGATATCGTATAATAAACAGGTAAGTCGCGTAAACCCACATCATGAGTGATACTTGTTCGTTTAATAATAAAATATTCACTCGTCTGTCGCTTCATACTATAACAATTTCATTGGTTTTGAATTTTATTGTGGGTAGTTAAGGTTCAAAATTGTTGTCCGGCTCCCGGTGCGTGACAGACAAGCGGTTATAGTGTCGTGTGATGCCGGCTTAGAATAGCATCACCCCATTTCTTTCCCATGGGAGTCGTAAGAGGCGACTGAGGGACTTGAGGGTGTGTATTGCAATTTTAGGCGATGGGCTGACCACCTGTCCCTATGGCGATACACAATTTTCCGAATGACCCTCAAATATTTGACAGACGTGGCGTAAATGTCCGTTTTTGCGGCTGTTAACGCTCTGCCTACCCCGCAAGGGATAATAGGCGTGATATGTGTATATAACCGTTATTTACAATAGCAAAGTATGCATTATGTTAAGTACGAGTACATGTTAAAAAAACGACAAGAGAACAATGAAATTAGAGAGTGAATACGCTACATTGCGATGTATTCTACAATCGATGACATGTTGTTACATGGTCATTAACTTTCATATCTATGCATGCCTACAATATCTGATTACTATTGAATGAGATGTTGTATGTGGAGGTGCAAAAAACATGTACGTTTGGCTGTTTGACATTTCGTTTATTTACATTGTGGCAAAAAATCTAGATAGAAATAGGTTAAACATAGCGAACAATATGCATAAACTTATAAAATAGTTGACATGGTTGTATCATCACTAAGCAAAACAAACACGAAACTTTTTTTCAATGCGTAACAATGTTTAATATATTTAAAAGAATCTTATCTTATCTTATAGAGCCATCGGGACTTGCCTGTCACTATGGTAATACACAATATTCCAAATTACCCTCAAATGTTTGTTAGACGTGGCGTAAATGTCCGTTTATTACAGCCGTTTACGCTCTGCCTACCCCGTAAGGGATTATAGACGTGATATATGTATGTATTTTCCACTCTATTACGTATAAATATCCGAGAACCAAGACGCTACGTGCACCTCATTACATGTAACACTCTTCCGCTACATCAGTTATAATTGACTTCCTTAATAGGTATTATAGAAAATGATGCGCCGGCGCAGAATTATTGACAATTATTTTTATGGGCGGCTTGTTGGCTGCTGGGCTGGCCATGAGGCCACACATGATTTTCTGCTCTTTGTTGAATGTATTTTGCCGCCACTTATTACAAAAATATTATCATTACCGAGTAAGGATAAGCTTCTTTTCAGTTAATTTTATTAAAAACTTTCTTTTTCGGTATCCTACACTAAACAATCTTTATGATTTCAATGGATATCTTAAACTTTGAACCTAACACACTTAATCCGTAATTTGTGGTTTTTGTTCGATTAAAACATGCATTTACTTTGGTTACCATGTTTAAACATGTCAATATCAACATTTTGGACCTAAAGGCTGTTATAATACTAAAACAAGTTTTCTGTCTGGTCAGGTCTTTTTTGGCGGTTCATCTCTTGTCGTCCGTCGCTGTGTTAAAGTGCGTAACGAATGCTTCTGTCAAGTCGTTTGACAGACGTATCCGTAAACGCACCGCAAACGTACTGTAGCCGTATTTGTATGGGAATAGAATGAGAATTCGCAATTTCCTTTCGTCTGACAGACGCATGCGTTACGGTGCGTTATACGACCGCAGCGATTGACGACAAGTGGGAGAACTGCCTTTGTTATATATAAGGTGTAAAAAAATTAGCTGAGAATTTTTTAAGGGCTGAACCAGTACGTGAAACTGAACAACTTTCCCCAAGGAACATAGGTCGAAATATGAAAAAATAATTTGACCCTCCCATACTTAGTGTTATATGGGAGGGCCAATTTTTTTTCATATTTTGAGCTGTTCCTTGGGGAAAGTTGTTCAGTTTCACGTACTGGTTCAGCCCTTTAAATATTCTCAGCTAATTTATTTACACCATGTATAGACCGCCCCTGATATTCTTAAACGTAGGTAAATTATATACTTACGTGAAATTTTCACCTCGCCTCTCACATTAATTAATCTTCTGGCTATCAAAAATATCATTTCGCTAATGAGCTTCAGCTTTACCACGTCTTTTGTCGCTATTTATCTCTTTAATCTCAATCTTATTATACCCACACAAAATGGCTACAGCTACAATATACAGGATATTTAAAAAAAACTGAAATTTTGACGCGCATTTAGACGCTGTCGTAAATTATTTTTCCATACGATTTGACGTTGTCAAATAACTTAGACACTGTTTAAGTTTAATTTTTTTATAACACCATATTAATTTAGATGGCAGGCCAACCCATGGGACGAAAAAGTTTCTCAAGGGAACAAGGTTGCAATAATTATGAGAATTTATCTCATCTGTTTGGTGTGCAATACCTTCAATGCTTACGAGTGCAGCGGAAATAATTTGTATCTCTCATACAAACCAAGACTGGCTTGTGTGACTCTGACAAACTTTATACTGGAGATCCATAAAAACTAAATTATAAAAAAAAACTAATCCGCCTTCAAGTAATTAATACATCCTTAATTTTGAGCCTCCTTGATTTTTTGAACCCGGTTAAAAAAGTACTTGAACTGCTAAAAATTTGCCTACAAACATAAAGATTTCTCCAGGGTCTCTTTATTAGATCCTGACTTGATGACTATAGGACCAACTAGACAGTGAACCCTTTTAAACAAAAAAAGAATTTACCAAATTAGTCCAGGTGTTTTAAAATAAAAATAAAACAAACTTACGACGAATTGAGATTCTCCCGCTTTTTTTAAAGTCAGTTTAAGAAAGTTAAGTGTAGTTCTAAGGTGGACCTACCTACATGGACACTTAGAATTATTATTGGCAGCAATATTTTACACCCTGTATAGATATAAGATACGATACTCGCCACATAAATCATGCTAAGTAGGCACTGCGAGGACAGTATCATTTCGATAATTATATTGTGGTTACCATGTAATTGAGGCTGATGTAAAATCAGCAGATCTACATGGAAGGCATATATGGGATCAACCAAAAGCATGTATTCAGAGTATGCATGGAAAATAAATTTAATTTGATCTTTGGATGGGAAATTTGAGATGGTGTTCGATTCGAGACTTCTATTTTTGAGCACTGTAATACTATTTTGATAGGTCAACCAAAATGGGTGCTGTGCTGGTTTTGAAAATGAACTGAAATACTTATTTTCGCCATCACTCGTCGCGACGCCTCTTCTATCTGCAAGTGTATTTTGATGCCAATACCGCGTGGCACTGCTCCATCTACCGGGTTAGTTTTGCAACCAATACCCAGCGAGTAATTCATTCTTTACAGATTAAATGTAGTCTAAGCGTTGAAACTGTATGCTGTGTGATGCCGGCTTAGAATAGCATCACCCCATTTCTTTCCCGTGGGAGTCGTAAGAGGCGACTAAGGGACTCGAGGGTGTGTATTGCAATTTTAGGCGATGGGCTGACAACCTGTCACTATGGCGATACACAATTTTACGAATGACCCTCAAATGTTTGTCAGACGTGGCATAAATCTCCGTTTTTTAGGCCGTTTACGCTCTGCCTAACCCGCAAGGGATTATAGGCGTGATATGTGTGTATGTGTGAATGTAAGCGTTGAAAACCCGCGATAAATTGAATACCAAATTTTTAAAACACTTCCCGTGTTATGTATACAATTTTAGAAATATTTTTTCACAATTCTTTTTTTATTTCAGGTAAGAAACCACATCTCACTAGCCTCAATATCATACAGCCTTCACTCAGGTAAGTATTTGAATTAAACTTACATCAAATTGAGTTGCGTGTCTACTTACAATAAAATTAACGATTAGGACTCAGATAGCACCTTCCTCTAAAACTCTAAACTCATTAACCTTAAGTATTAATATCAGTTTTCTAGTTCCCATAGTACAAGCTTTGCTTGGTTTGATGGGAACGAATTCACAAAGTTTTAATACTTTGTGAATTTGTTCCTAGTCTGGTTAGGACATTGCAGGCTGAACCACCTGATTATCTGTAAGAATCATGGTTCAGTGCTTCAAAGGGCGCGTTAAGTCCGGTTGCTGTTCGTCGCACAACCATAGATGGCGCTGTGTGAATTTTCCAGGATATTTTATTAACTAAATGCCAGAATGTATCGCCCTCGGATAGCCGGGCAATCAGAGCGCATCAGAGTTAGATTTATGCCATTTTCACTGCAGCTTAGCATCACCGTGGACGATTTGACCTGGGCCGGTGTAAGGGAGATGTTAAACCCCCACTAAGTTTTTTGAACCACTAATTCGGTGGTTCAATGACGATATCACCAAGTGGACGGGATCTCTATGGATGAGTTTAGGTTCACAGGACAATGAACCTTGGCGCAATAGAGAAAAGGCCTATGCCCTGCAGCGGGTCGATGATACTAAATTAATATTAGGAACATGTTGAACATTCATGAAATAATAGAATCTACTTGTTTTAGAGACAAAAATACGCCTTTGATTAGATTCGCATGAAAAAGTATACCTATTGCAAGTTTTAAAAAAAAAACCTATGCAAAAACCACGAATGAAGATTAAATAGGTGTCTAAAATTTTATGCAGGTGCAATGCTTTTTTATATCTGTCGAGCTATTTTATAATATTCTGGCTTTCCACGAACACAAGGATCCTCATTTCCTGATCTACTCTCTGACAAAGACTACATACATATATCACGCCTTTATCCCTTGCGGGGTAGGCAGCGCGTTAATGGCCGTTAAAGAAGGTCTTTATCGCTACGTCTTACATATATGTAACGAGAGCCATTTCAGAAAATCATGTATTAGTATAGTGCCATGTTGTTAGCTTGTCGTCTAAAATTGTAATACACATGAAATCTTTGAGCCCCTTAGTTACCACTTACGACATCCGCGGGAAAGAAATGGGGTGATTCTATTCTACGCCGGCATCACACGGCTATAATGTGAAAATAAAACATCAACCCCATCTCTCGTCGCTACCTGAATTAGCCCCTGTTCAAGCGTGAACCAGGGCCGCTCTATCCGTTGACCTTTCTTTCTTTTCGTGTGGGACACCGAGTCATCCAATGACCCGAAATTTTGCAAATCAACTCCAATGACTTACGGCTAATATTATACACCTACAGATGTTTCGTGGGTATTTGATTACTATACTTCACTTAGCGTGCAGCATATTCAACCGCCTCAATCCGTTTTCCCGTGGTTAAACAAATACCGAGTGATATTTGGGAATAACGGTTTGAAACAAAATCAATTCCAGATTTGGACGAAAGCAAGAACTGGTTTATTTATTACTAGTGGCCTGCCCAGCGGTTTCACCCGCTGCCAACCATTTTCCCGCGGGAATAAGTCATTTTAATATAGCCTATGTTCATCGGGGATAATGTAGCATTTAAGAGTTTATTGATGTGTATGTAACACACAAATCTTTCTTCTTTATTATTAGTGCAGATGTAAAATTTACCATAATTGCAAATGTAGGTATTAATTTATTTATTACTCATACGATACCTGTGTGTGTAACATGGCATGAAATGGAGTACGTCCCAATCGTAATATATTTCAGAATCTGTTGTATTCAATAATACTACAATTTAGCTGTGTAAAAACATGACATGACATCACAATCGTAACATATTTCAGAATCTGCTGTATAATGGTACATTTTTTATTACGATCTCTCGCATTCAGTAACTATATTTGTATTACGAATTTCTTGCTACGGTTCCGTGATAAAATACGGTTAAAGTTCAAAGTGCATGCCGGTGCTGACTGTATCTGCGATCGCGCAACATTGTTGCTAATTGCTGTATAAAATTTGCGATCCAATATTTTTTTATGGATCTCTTTTCGCTTTATTAATTTATTATAGGGAAGCCTGAAGATTATCACATGTTGTTGTTCGCTTCCGACGCTGTTAATCAGCTTTTTGCTAATATTGACAGCTTGTAAATTAAATGGAAGTGAAATATGGTCATGCAGCGTTCTCGTATAGCAAACCAATTTTATTTAATAACCGAAAGACAAAACTGGGTTTACCTAACATTAATAGTGGACCATTGCTGAACGTGTGCAACTGTGCACAACAGAAATTATGTAAAATGTGATTTTAAAAACAACAGTGTAACTGAATATATATTAAAAAACAATAAACTAACTTCGGCTCGTTAAAAGGAAAGTACAAAGTTATATTATTCATTTAAAATCCACCATTTTGAACTTATTAAATTTCAATTACTCGCGCTGCTGAGACGAATCTAACGACACGACATCTTTCAACATCCGTCAAACCATTGGTTGGGCTATATACATAGGTACATACATGCACTCGAAAACATTACCCACCTTCTGAGGCAGTTAGGTAAACCTGGTCTAAGTCGAAACCTACGACAAAATCATGTGATACCGTGAGAGTGTATTCTCGACCGACCTTGGAGAGAGTTCCAATACTGAAAAAAGTAATCCGCAAACACCAGAAGAATGAAGGTAGACGGATATAAACAAACCACGATTAAAAACCCGTTAACACACCCACTCCGTTAAGTCTCCCAGGGCTCCGTCGAATCAGTGCTGTATTCACGCTATACACTAGCAATATCCCCGAAACGCACGGGTCTTAGCTAGTTGTGTTCGCTGATGACACCTGCCATTTATGCATCCAACCGAAACTAGTTGTGACTCTCCAGAGCGCACTAGACTCCCTTAGGAGCTGGTTCCGCAAATAGAGAATTGAGTTCAATCCCGAAAAAAGTGCAGTAGTGTATCGTTGGCTGTAAAGGTTTTCAGCCGAACTATCCCATAGCTTAAAGAGACCAAATACCTTGGAGTCACCCTCGACTCCGGGCTCAACTTCCGTAGGCATCATGAAAGTTCGCAACTGCGCGGCGTTCGTTTGGGCAGACCACATCCGATGTTGAACAGACGGAGCAAATACTCCCTTAACAATAATGTGAGAATTTACACTACCTGCGTCAGACCTATCGTGATTCATGACCTACGCCCGCGTAGCCTTAGCTCGCAATTTTCATTCTTTTTCTTTTGGTACTTGCGGAACGCCAACCTTCATATTCCACATCATATATAGCCCCGACGCTTCTTTGACAACGCGCCCCATCATAAAAAACCCTTAATAGTTGCCGCGTCCAACTACTTTCCCTAACGTCTTAAACGCCGTCCCAGACACGTCCTTTAGCCTTATCTACCCTACATCTGACCTATTATAGTCAAAAAAGTCTGTAAAAGCTATAACTGTAGTTACTTTTATCAATAGATACCTACTTCAATTTAAGCACTTAGTTAAGGGATCAACCAAAACTGGTTATTTTAAATAAAGTGTGTACAAACAGCACACGTTGATCTTCTAAAATGTTGCTCGTGGTGCTGCTGATATTACCAAGTTTTGCCAGGTGGGAAAGCTACTAAGTAACTTATTCAATACCTCAAGCTGTCCAACAGTGTCGCATTAAAATATCGATATAAAGTATCGATACGGCGATTCGATTCGAAATACGACTATTGCAATCGATCCAGATCTGACTGAAGTGGGCTACTGGCTACTAGTCTCATCGCAGAGCAAGATTATGTTTGAAACGGAACCCGGTATACACGAATGAAGCAATAAGAACTTGTCGCAACCGCTTTGGCGAGCACGACCTAAAGAGCGGGGCACACCGGCTCCGTATCCGTTCCGTATCCAGCTCTCGTCCGTAGTCACGCACGAACTTATGACGTTGTAATGTATGGGACTGTATGAGTTACGGCACACCGCTTGCTTTGCTTATCCGTTGCGTAGCCGTTCCGTGCTGCACGCAAGCGGTGTGCCGTATCTCATTCAGTCCCATACATTACAACGTCATAAGTTCGTGCGTGACTACGGACGAGAGCTGGATACGGAACGGATACGGAGCCGGTGTGCCCCGCCCTTAAGTTTATCGCCTTCTTTGGAGTTCCCACATATAAGTTGCCAACAGTCGGAAACAGTTCGCCGCCAACATTCTCCGTCGATTTCCGACTTTTCTCAACATTAGTTTTATGTTCACAACGGAGTTCAGCGGACGGGAAAGTTTGGTGACCAAAATGTCAGTGTCGGTCGGCATGGCATGGCAGACATATGACTTACTCAAACAATTACTACTACTAACTAAAGTAGTATCAGTTTGTGCATTTAGTATTGTTTTACCTTACACCAGTTCTGATGCGACGAGTTTTCCATAGATTCATTCTAGATGTTTGTTGTCTCCTTTGGAACATACCTTGCTCTGATCTACTAGACTGCTAGATCGGAAATGAAGCAATAACAGTTGCCATTGTGGACCGGCTGACTGAATGTGTATTATTGTGGAACTAGAGTCTAGATATTACATTGTTTTTGACGGATATAGCTGGTTAGGACATTGATACTTTGAAATGTGTGAATAAAAATATTCAATTATTATTATTTATATATTTATTATTATTTCGGACTAAGCGCTTCCAGTCATCATTTATAATGCGCACTGCTATAGAGTGGAACTCACTACCTGCGTCTATGTTTCCAAACGTATACAACCCTAATCTCTTCAAAGTAAGAGTGAACCGGCTTCTTCTGGGTGAGCTCGCTCCATCTTAGACTCTGTCTCTGTCCTATGACCTAGACTAGAGTCAAAAGCAAACCCATACTTAATAAAAAATAAATAAAACGCTCTACAGTGCGCCAGCCAAGTTCTAAGGCCGAACGCGCACCGTGATTTATTAACCTACCAAAAGCGCTACAGGCAATGTGTATTTGAATGATATTTCACATACTTCAGTTCAGACACTCATCTAAACAATAATAGTTGTTGTCATTTTCAAAAACTGAGACTGTTATGTAATTTAAAGTTTACGAAGATAGTAGGTAAAAACTGTTATGTTCAAGCAGTTTGTATCTGGCTCCTATCTGGATCCTGTATCCTGTACTTTAATGTACATAAAGGTACATTGTATAGATCGAGGGCTACCACATACATAATACCGCTAATCTGTTGCAGAATGTAGGTAGGGCTAAGCCCTGGGAGGGTAATTTACGCGTAATGTCCGTAATACGGAACGTCGCGTTGTAATGAAGAAATCTATTAGATAGAGCGACCAGCGTGCGCCCGCGGCGACTGCGTGCAGAGAAACGCGCCAGATAGGTTATGGTAATTAAAATTGCACTGGTTCTGGGGCAGAAGGTACTACAGGGTGTAAGGGACAGCCCTCCGAATACTGTTAGGGTGCATGCAGACCATGATCACGTCCCAGAGTAAAATGCAGTCAGCTAATCGTGTTTTTTTTTGTCGTTTGACATACGTTTCTAGGGGAAAGTTGTTCAGTTTCATGGTCTGCATGCACCCTATCAGTATTCGAAGGGCTGTCCCTTACACCCCGTATAAAAAATCTAAATAGATATTCAAGATGTTGGGTTAGTCAAGATTGAATACGGAGGTTTTATTTTGATGGGCACGGTATAGTGGTGCTTATGGGTAATTGGATAAAGTTCGTAATAAGGAACTAAAATAAACTAATTATATTAGTCTAGCTGTTACTCGCTGCGTTGCCTGCATGATTGGTGATAAAAACTATCCAATGTGTTAATCCATGTTACCTTCTATATGTGTGCTAAATTTCATTACAATCGGTTCAGTAGTTTTTACGTAAAGAAGTATCAAACAAAAAAACAAACTTTCGCATTTATAATATTATTAGGATAGAGCGAACGGCGGCTGCGTGCAGAGAAACGCGCAGGATTGGTTACGGTGATTAAAATTGTACCTCTCCTAAAGGGTCCTGGCTTTTAAAAAGTGAAGCGATACTATTTCAAAATTTTATTACTGCGGGTCGAAATCGGAGGTAGTTATTTTAATTGGACAACAACATCGGGTTTGATGGTACTCCATGTCAGGAAAGAAGTTTCGCAGACGCGCCGATGTTAGATATCTTCCAAATTAAGACCAAAAAACTTGCAAAATTTCTATCGCATTTGAACCTGCTGCTTTCGCTATCAAATCTAGCGACGCGTCTAACCAACTGGGCTACCGCGGCTAACAGAATATCACATCATCTCGTGGAATGACATGTTTATGACTCTATTACACATACTGCATATGCTATGATTTAGATGGTTAAATTGGCGAAAAACCTCCCATAAGTATGCATATACTCGCTTATATCGTATCTTATTTGGTGAGTCAGTTATCTATAGTATTGATACCTATGTAATGATGCTACTTTACTACAGTCCAATATACGACATTATTATTATTAACCATTTATTACACACAAGAAACATTACAAGAGACATAATATACAAAGAATGACGACACAAAAGAACAACTTATTTCTACTATGAAATTTATCCCAGCTGACCTATAGAAAGTGAGACTTTTACAAGAAAGGCGGATTGGGTGTGCACAATTACGTGGTTAAATAAATAAACGGCAATAAAATGAACCTACATGCAAATACATTAAATATAGTGACGAAAAGATGTATTAGATAATACTTTCCAAGCCCCTATACATTGGAAGGGTGACTTTTTTCCCTAAGAAAGAGCTTCAACATCTCAGCGCTATCTCCCAATATCTTCTCGATAGCCTTCCTCCACCATAAAACAACATCCAATTAAGGTGCAAAAAATCAGATGGCCTTATCTCCCAATATCGGCTACTTTTCCTGCAGTAATAATAAAGAGCCAGGCTGATAATCTTAACGGTTGAGATTTCACTTGCGATTAGCCCGACACATTAAGTTTAACTTCAACTGAACCACAGATAATAAAGGGTGGTAAAACTGTGATGGCTGGTCAACGTAGTTACAAATAAATATCCTGGACCATTCATTCAGCGCCATCTAGCCTCAAACCAAGCAAAGCCTGTACTATAGGAACTAGATAGTTAATATTAATACTTATATTCTGTTTTTTGTAAGTAAATAAATATAATTCATAGAAAACACGCAGACTAAAACAAATATTTAAAAATTTATTTGACATATATTTGTTTCTTGCGGGGATCGAACCCACAACCCTCGGCGTAGCGGGCAGGGATAATATACGCTACGCCATCGGGCCAGTCAAGTTGGGTGAACTGATGAGTATTGAAGTATCAAAGTCGAAAGGCAGAGGTTGTTTGGTCTTTCATTTAGTTTTCATGCCTGATAGTATGTTTCCATACGAAATTCATTCCGGATATTGTCACAGAATAATAACTAGTAACTAGCATATTGTCAAAGTTTGCTAATATGGCTGGACACCGCAAGCTTAGTGTCTTGTCCAGCCCTAAAAATGGTCAACTTTTCAAAGAATTAGTATCTGGATAGAACTCCTTATAAGCATTATTTTTTTCTATAAAACCTGTCTCCTTGTCCTTGCTCTTTTTATAAGTTTTTTACTTTACAGTGACGGTGTTATCAATTGTATGAAGTGGTCAATGATCGCAGGAGCTTATTTCCCTAACACTCTGTATTTAGGTAGCTTTAGAACGAACTTGTTTTTAACTTCGCAACTTCTCTTTCGTTAATCGGCAGTAATTGCCGATATCTATCTAACTAGTGTCTAGTGCCCTGTCTAGATCGTTTTAAATTCTTTGATCTAATCCGGGCAGGGTAGAAAAGTGTCATAATAGTCCTTTGTAAGAGACACTAGGCCTTATCTTTATGTTGTAATCGTTTATGATTGTGAAGTTGTACGAATGATAAAGACATTTATGAATTCCTGTTTGTCGAATACTTGTTTTGTGAGCTGACAGTATGCCTACTGTACTGTTTGCTACTAAATTGAATTTTTTCTTAACTTTGTCGTAGTTTTAAACAAAAGCTGTAATTTTATTGTCAGCTTTTTTGTAATTTCCACACGCAGCTGTTGCACGTTTCAGCTTGTTTTATTGCAATATCGAAATGCAATGTTTATCTTTGATCGCTTGTTGAGCTTTTTAATTGCTCTCGTTTTTCAGATTCATTCACGTTTCGTTGCAAGCACGTTGCTGTCCCAGTTTATAGTTGCGTAATTGTTTATTCGCGTAATTGCGTCTGCTGATGATATAAACATGTTTAAACCAGTTCTGTATCGGCCACAATCACTGCTTCATCTTGACTGACATTAAGCATTGCTAGTCAGCTTGTTACCATGTCACTTTACCACGGTAGCAGCCAGCCCTCAATTTAATCTGAGGCTTAGTGCTGAATAACTTTTACCTTCGCCGCAGAATTACCAACGCCACTTTCTAGGGATTACAAATTATGCGGCCACGAAAATCGGCATGCAAATAACGCTTCCCATGAGATCGATTTCACGATTCCTATGACGGTCGCGGGGTCAGCAATACTCGAGACGCAGAAGAAAGTAAATTGGATACCGTGACGTTCCCGGTACCGGGCGATTTGTAAACGTCGCATTCGGGTAGCCTGTCGTAACCCCGACCGAGCTGGAAGACCTCCTTGTCATAACGGGATATTTGCAGCGGTGTGTCAATGATATTGGTCGAATGCGGCGGTGGCGTCTGTAGTGGGTTAATTTGCCTGAGATAGCGGCAATGATGGATGGTTTGACGCGCTGCGCCCGCGCCGCGCACGCCCTCGGTCAGAGGTTAAACGCCCACTTTGCGCACGATCCCTTCGCTGTATTGATTTTGCACTTGATCACGATCGTAATCTCGTGAATATCTTCATATCTTCTAATACTGCGCATAGAACCGCCATAAATCTCGGTAAAATCAATGATCGTGTCCATAAATACAAGTGAATGTTGTAAAGACAGTGCCCCGCGGTCCCGATGCATGATTCGTGGTGAGCTCGCGATAAAGGAAATGTTTACTTGCACGTGGCCGGGGAAGTGCCTGCAATTTTCTTTATGGCTACATTATCTAATAACGGTCGTTGAATATGCAAAAACAGCTATCTTTTACATTCGCCTATGTGAAATAAATGGCGCTCGATCGCTCTTAAAAGTTATTATGTCATTTCCTGACGGCGACATACAATGTCAGTAGGCGGATAGTTTTAATGATCGCTAGACAGTTGTCGGTTAATTCATATTCATTAGGGGTAATAAAACAGAAAGTCCACAATATTACATCGGTTATTGCGATGCGACCCATTGCAGCTTTAAGAAATATAAAAAGTATTTCACTGATTTACGAGCTTGCTTTCTGTCGTGCGTCCCGGTTTCGTTGCGATAAATTGAATCTTGGTTCGTGATTTTTTCGTGAACCTTTCTCCGGTGCCATTTAAAAGGATCGTATCTCGTTGACCCGCCGGATTCACTCCCATTTTATTCAGAAAGTCTTCAACGGTACCTCGCTCCAGAACAACCCACCCAGCTTATTCTATTGTCTCTGTCTCGTATGGCGAGCGAAATGTTCTCAGATAAAATGAGCCCATAAATTCAGTTTGATGTCGACACTGTGGTTGCTACCGATTTGAACGTGTGTACAAATGTTGGATTTATTACCTTCGATAGTATTGCAGTTCGATTCGATTTAGTTGGAATTATTATCTCGAGTTTCCAACGCTAATTCGGTGGCCGTGTTCCTACGTGTGTATAAATCAGCTGATTTAGATGTTTAAACGCTAACAGGCTACATTAATTTGCATACGAATGTATGTTCCGTAAGGTTGGGGCTGGGTAGTGGCCATTTTTTGTGGATATAGGTATGACTTGCTTCTGCCTACATAATCCTACTGCTGGCCCAGCTTCAGGGCAGAGCAGATACATGACCTCCCCTTGTTCCTTCCATAAATTGTTTAGTTTTTTTCCCAGTTATAATATTCTGGTCAGCATTTTCGATTACGTTGCTAAGTTTTTTTTGCCGTTTGTTCTACTTATTCATCCACTTCTACCGGTATCTGTCCATACACTTTGCTTATCTGGCTTCCTCATGCAAATGGGTGCTTTCGTCAGTCGCTCTGATAGCAGGTTCTGTGTCTGCACCGTATAGTCAGTGTGTCTTGCACTCTTTCGTCAATCTCCTTGATAACTAGTCTGGTCTCTATACTCAGTGTAAAGTAGTGTAGCACGTTTCTTCGACTGCTGAGTGCTATACTCTGATCAAACCAAGAAGCGTGTTGGGTGCACTTACTTCATATTTACTTATGTGTATGACCCTGTTTTTGTTGCGAATATTAGAATTGTTGCAGAAGGCGAAATTTATGACGCGGAAGTTTTTTAAATAAAGTTATCGACAGAGCATAATATTATTTCTGTTAGCACTAGAACATGTAAAATATGACGGTTCTTAAAAAACGGTTTGACGATTTTAAAGCTTTTAATACCGGAATTGAAGTATTGGAAAAATCCTTCTGATATTCCAGTTTTTAAAAATTCCGGAATTCATGTTTTCAACCCCTAGTTAGCGCTATAAATATGACGACCTATTGACTTATCGTTCTCCGAACAAACCAAAACCATCAAAAATCACTCCCCAGTTTCTTTTTATCCGACTGCCTCAGGAAGAGTGTTATGTTTTTCGAGAGTATGTATGTGGGTATGTTTCTTTTGACTGGCCCGATGGCTTAGCGGACAGTACCTCTGCCTGCTACGCCGAGGGTTGTGGGTGCGATCCCCATAAGACACAAATATTTATTAAGTCATTTTCAGATATTTGTATTAAGTCCGGGTGTTTCTATGTATAATATGTATTTATTTACAAAAAAGTATTAAAATATTAATATTAGCTATATAATTAGCACAGTACAAGCTTTGCTTAGTTTAGGGCTAGATAACACTGTGTGAATTGTCCAGGATATTTATCCTATGTTACTATTTCTCTCGCCATTTCTAAAACACGCATTTCTATCTAGTATAACACTGTGTTCCGTATGTTTCTGACTGCACGCATTATGAATGCTTCGCTGCGTTTGAACGTAGGAAGTGCGGTTATATCTCTCAATGAGATATTTTGATAGCGCAAGTGCTTAGCGATGCATACAGATCATTCATATGCATTGTGTTGCGCAATAAATGCAGTGAATACTGCGGCTTTTTTGTACTGTTGCGGGTATTCTTATTGTGTTGTTTTTGTCTAATATTATAAAGAGGAAAGATTTGATTATTTGTTTGTTTGTTTGGATTGAATAGGCTCCGAAACTACTACTGGACCGATTAAATAAAATATTTTTACCATTAGAATCTGATGAACATAGGCTTAATTAAAATGTCTTATTCCCGGAGGAAAACGATAAGCAGCGGGTGAAACCGCTGGGCAGGCTGCTAGGTGTTGTTTTAAAGTTCTGTCAAGTCGTCGAAAGTCTCACGCCGTTTTTATAGATTTTGCTTCTTGTAATGTTATTCGAGGAAGGCATCCGTGCAGCTATATAGAGGGTTAAAATGCTATTGCAAAATACAATAAAAATCCTGAAAGCGGCAAAACAAGGTCTCAAACTCTCAAGATAGAATAACTTACCTATCTTAAGGTAAAAAACATAGTTACATTAAATCACTCATATGTTGGTAGGTACCAGAGGCGAAGGGTGATTTTTAGCAAAAGGTTAGTCGAAGTAAAATATCACAATAAGCAATAACCCGATAAATGTTAAAAGCGTCATCAAAACTCGTGATTTGTCGACTTATTACCGCCTATATTTTGCGAAACTTCGCGGAAACAGCCATAAAAACTCGCGAATTTTTTGGTAATATTCCTGCCAGCTTTTCGCGTTACTTTGCGGACACACACACAATATTTGTGGCATTTTAAAAAGAGAAGCCGATGGGAACCATTTTTTATGGACCCTGCGACACTGGTAGGTACCAGCCCGTAGTCACAGTGCTTTGGTGCATTGAGACTTTGAGACCCCTTTCCAGAAACTAATTTAATTATGAAATGATTGATAGCCGTGTGATGCCGGCTTAGAATAGCATCACCCCATTTCTTACCCACGGGTGTCGTAAGAGGCGACTACGGGACTCGAGGGTTGGATGTGTATTGCAATTTTAGGCGATGGGCTGACAACCTATCACTATAGTGATACAAAGTTATCTGATTGACCCTCAAACTCTTGTCAGACGTGTTAATATCCGCTTTACGGCCGTTAACGCTCTGCCTACCCTGTAAGGGATATAGGCGTGATTTATGTATGTATGTATGATTGATTTGTTAATTGAATAATTGTTTTTGATACAACTCCTTCCTCTTTATGAACATCTTACAACACGAATGGCCATTCATCTTCTAACAATTAATTACTTTGACATTATTAAGAGAATCGACTACCGAGCTCTCGTCCATACAAAAAGAGAAAACGTTTTCCTACCCCTAAATGTAATCTGATCTCAATGATTTTTTAGAATGTTGTTGACACAGTAAAAAACTAGGTTTGTAGTTTTTCCTTTTTTCGAATTTTGCAATTGATTGAAAATTATAGGCGTCTAAAAGTCACTTTTTTATGACAAAATCTTCCTTGAAGTAAAACGTTTGTATTTTGAAAACAAAGTAGTTTCAAGAAAAAATAAAAAGCTATAAACCTAGAATATAATATGTTGAAACGATGGACACCAAAATCAAAAATATTGGTTGTGATTTAGTATGTGGGAAACGTTTTCTCCCGAGACGCAAATTTTACTTTAAAAATACCTACAGTCAGTCGCGAGCGGCAACGTTCTCTATCGCACTGTCGGGGGTCGGGGGGTGAAGTAATGTTTCACGTATGATAGAGGTGTTAACAAAAAAGTCGATAGTAGAGATGAGAATGGAATCGATATCCCTTGTTACCAATTTCTGTTTCAAAATGTAAGGAGAAGATAAATTTCGCTCCTAATATTACATTAGGTTATCGGACTGCTCCAGAAGGATGGTATAGTACTTTACGATGCAAGTTTGGTAAATTGAAAATTACGATCGAAGCAAATGTAATTAATAACATACATACATAAATCACGCCTCTTTCCCGGAGGGGTAGGCAGAGACTACTTCCTTCCACTTACTACGATCCTGGCATACTTCTTTCGCCTCCTCCACATTCATCAATCTCTTCATGCATGCTCGTCGGTTTAGGGTACTCTTGACCTGACCTTTCTTTAGCACGTCCCCGATTTGATCAAGGTACGTTCGTCGAGGTCTTCCCCTTCCGACGTTCCCATCCACACTTGCCATATACACCTGTTTCGTTAATCTTCTTTCATTCATCCTCTCTACATGACCAAACCATCTAAGCATACCCTTTTCTACACCAGTCACTACGTCTTCTTTTATACCACAACGTTCCCTTATCACGCTATTCCTTATCCTGTCACTCAATTTTACGTCAATCATACTTCTTAACGCTCTCATTTGTACTGCATTTATTCTACTTTCATGCTTTTTCTGCCATACCCAACTTTCACTCCCATACATAAGTGTCGGAACTAACACCCCTCTAAGCACAGCCAGACGAGCCTTATCAGAGACTTTCTGGCTGTTCATAAAAGTGTGCAACGCTCCATTCACCATGTTGCCGGCATTCACCCTTCTTTCGATGTCACTTTCACACTTTCCATCTGATGTGAACATGGAGCCCAAATACACAAACTCTTTCACTTGTTCCACCCTCTCTTCTGTCGCCACACCTGTCAGTTGTTGTTGAACGGTAATTGTTAGGTTGTTGTTTAGTTGTTTTATAAAATTGTTGTACTGTTGTTGTTGATATGTTGATCAGTTGTTGTTCAGATGTTGCTCAGCCTGTTGTTCAGATATTGTTGTTCAGTTGTTGTTTCGATGTTGTTCAGTTGTTAAGTAAAGTTGTTGTTCAGTTGCTGACTCGACATCTGAACAACTGCTGAATTAGAATTTTCGAAAATTAATATCAAGCCATATTACGTTCTTGTATTGAATTTGACCTTGTACCGGGCCTTGCGATCGCCGGTGCGGGCGTTTGGAAAATTGTATAACTGAATTTTTTTTGGAGAGTGTAGATAAAATAGTGTATGCAACTGCATATAATTATTCATTAGAATGCTCATGTCAAACAATTATCACATTCGGCTGCACCTCGTGACACTCGCATTCAAATGAGCCCCATTTTACGTCAGTTGCATAAACTACGAGTACTATATTTATTTCCAGTAAAAATATTAAAATTCTTAAAATTAATGTTGATACAAAATAACTTTCTCTACGAGAATCCATTTCCACAATTCTTATATTTTCAATGGGGATGAAAATATTTATACACGTTACATAACATAGGTAGTAAAAAACTTACTTGGATTAATCAATTTATAATGCTCAATTTAGTTTCGGGTACGGTACGCCCCGTACGCCACAATAATCTAAGAAAACAAAATATCACCCCGCGTTGCGCAGTCGTCGCTGCGCTCGCAGCATAGAAGTACGTTATCTTCATACAAACGCACCGCGCGCGGCTTGTATGTGTGCGCGATAGTACCTATGAGTCGCCGCACGCACACGCGGACAAATCTCGGAGGGGTTCGGACTGCGCTTTGACGGGGCCGCCAGAGTCGACACCGCGCGACGAGTCACGGTCACGCGTCACGATGTAATAGTAAGGCGAATCCTTGATTGTAAAATGGCTGATTATCGCAAAAGAAAGTAATTATTTTTACTGCCCAAATAAAAAGGAGTATAATGTTTTAAAAGTTCATGTATGTATTTATGGAAGGATCCTTACATTATCCTGAGTGTCATAGGCTAGGCTTTATTTCAGAAAGCAGTCGTGTTTTTTTAAATTTTAATGTTTAATGCTTGTTGTGTGTTTGAATTATACGTCAACTCCAGATTTGTCACTTTTACCTATTACCTACTGACCAGGAAAGGTACCTAAGGACGAGGAATTAATTTGTTTTAACATGATACATTATATTAACTTTGTTAAACTCGATGATGAGATTGATTAGTTGTCTATTTGCTGTTATTATTGCTTTACTATTGGTCAGGCGAAATATTAAGGTTCCAAGTTCGAAAACCGCTGAACCAAACAACGCTCGGCGAACAAGGATTCATTGATGGATTAATGATCATCACTGTGTTAGTTTTATTTAACAGAGACGACATTCTCAACCAACACCACCCCGCACGTCTGCTGGCCGTTCTTTGGGAAACATGCCACACATTGTCTCATGTTTCTCAAACAAGATTCTTTCTTTTATTAGATAGGTTTCATCATCGTTTGGTAAGGTAAAACGGACCAAGAGACCTTGGTTGCCACAATACAATTTAAAAATGCAATTGCTCGACGCTTGCCAATTCCTAGGACCTGAATAGAAATTTCGTTAAAAGTGGCAACCCTAAGAGAGTAGGCAATTATAGCGCGGATTAGGCCGGAGTTGGCCTACTTCCTCCCTTCTTTATACTATGCTCGCAGGGCTGGCGGCAGCGTTTGTCTGTGTGCGTGAGGTTGTGTGTATGTGTTGTGCGCACTACGCGGGGGCTTGAGCGCGCGAGCGACAGTATGAGTTTTCTTAAATACCTAATTTTCTGAAATGGCGAAGGTATTCTTCCCTCTTAAGTTATTGCTGTTAATTGCAAATCTTTCCAAGTCTATCTCCAAGTGCTAACAGATTAACATTTTATTGCCCTTTAGCTTTATTGTTAAACTTTACGACTTTCGAATGTTACGAAATGTGCCACGATTTGTTTTGCAATTTGCAACAATTCTATTTCTACACTATCTTTATTTCAGAAGGAGATATACCGGGTGTAAGGGACAGCTTTTCGAATACTGATAGGGTCATGCAGACCATGAAACTGAACATCTTTACCCTAGTAACATATGCCAGGAAGGACAAATAAAAAACAACCTCACATACAAAATCACGATCAGCTGACTGCGTGGGAAGTCAAAAGAAATTTTACGTTTTCTGAAATATGTTCTTATTGAAAGTAGTTGGTTGTTATTGTAAACAGTTGTTGTTGTAAACAGGGTTGTTCAGTTTCTTGGTCTCATTGCATCCTATCAGTATTCGGAGGGCTGTCCCTTACACCCTGTATATTTTATTTCAGCGTAAAGTGCTGTTGCGTCGGTTATCGCGGGTTACTATTTCTTATCTGTGCTGTTCGTCGTTTGGCGATAAGGCCGCCGTTCTGGATAGGCGAAAGCGGAGTTTATGTTTTCTGGCTTTTTGTTTTGTGCAACTTTAGTTCACCACTAGGGTGAACAGTTGTCAGTTAGAATTTTGACTCCATTCTTGTACCTATACAGCGCGCCCTTCAATAGGTACTTAATTTGTAGGTAATTAATACTATCACAAATTTCGTTGAAGCTGCTTGATGTGAATAATGTGTCTCCCGTGTTCGTAATTCCGGCTTAGAATAGCATTACCCCATTTCGTTCCTGTGGGCGTCTTAAGAGGGTTTTAGGGACTCGAGGGTTACATGTGTTTTGCAATTTTAGGCGACAGGCTGACAGCCTGTCAACATATTGATACACGTTTTTTCTGAAACAATTTCTGAAACTTTCTGAAACGACCCCCAAATATTTGACAGACGTGAGACCATATCGACCGTATTTTTACGGATGTTAGCGCTTTGCTTACCTCACAAAGATAAAGGCGTGATATGTGTATATAAATCCTTTTAGACTTTCTAAGATTAACTAAAACGTAACTCTATCAGACTTCATGTTTTATTTTTAGTTAGGATAACTTTAGATTTTGTATGTTTGGTTACAAGCAGGGTTGTCTCCATAACGGATTCACGATTGCCATTAGTTGCGATTTAAAAGTATATTATTTATAACTACAATACTTATGGATGTTGAAAAATACGTTGGTGAAAAGGCAGAAAAGCCCTGATTTGCCTCAGTCCCAATTCGTCATAAAAATAATCATTCATACATTGTAGTCCGCCATTTGTACGTTTGTGCCAATACAACTACAACAGCCACAACAGTCCACTGCTGGACATGGGTGTCCCCCTATTATGGGGTATTTGCCATACTCACCACGCTTGGCAGGCGGATTGGCGAGCGCACTGCAAGGTTACAGATGTTCACAGAGAACGCTGCTGCCCATTCCCCGGATTAATCCTTAGTCACCTTTACGACTCCCACGCGTAGAAATGGAGTGAGGCTATTGTAAGCCGGCACCACACGGCGGTTGTTCGTGCAATAAAATAAAATTCTTGAAAACTTGCAAAATTTTCAAGCGCGGGCAGGATTTGAACCTGCGACTTTTGTCATTACTATTGACGACGCCTCTTCCATCTGGGCTACCGCAGCTCGTTCCATGCCAGCCAATTTTGCAAGTGTATTTTAATGCCAGTAACTCGTGGCACGGCTCCATCTACCGTCACTAGTAATGACGAAAGTCGCAGGTTCAAATCCTGCCCGCGCTTGAAAATTTTGCAAGTTTTCAAAAATTGTATACCTAACACGGGAAGTGTTTTAAAATTTGGTATTCAAAATAAATTTAAAAATATAAACAATAAAATTTAAATTTAAAGTTACAAAAAATAAAATATGTCCATAATACTCATGGATGTTGAAAAATACGCTACTGAAAAGGCAAGTTTATCAGCCACATCGTGTTCGCTTCTGCCTACGGTGAAGCCTGCCGCACTTGAGAACTGACCCTATCTGCGACTTCCCTTTCGAAAAGCCCTCGATGGTAATCTTCAGCTAAGTGAACGGATTCTGAGTGAAACTTATGAAAGTTCCACTGTGTACATATACAGAGTGTAAGTAGGAATGTAATGTGATAAACAATTGTGATTGACCCCATTTTAAAGAAAAAATGTGTCACTGCTTTTGCACAGTACAAAGCGAAGCATATGCAGTGTGTTTGGGAAATGACTGTAGAAACTTTTAGAGCGTATTTAAGTTTATTTGACGTAAAAATGAACAATTTAGTAGCATTTTTTTTTTCGAAGTATGTTGATCCTTCGATACAAGTTTAGTTGCTGCTCGAGTGATTTTGTGGAGGACCGGTTCTTTTGTCGTATTGCCAAAAATTTGAAGTAAGAAAAGTGGTTCGGTTATCTCGCCCTGAAAGTTTGTAAAGTCATTTCCATAACACACTGTATATGTACTGTAACTTTCGTTTGTCTGGCCCTTTTTATGACTTTGCTTTGACAAATGTGGTTCTATAGGAGTTTTTTGCATCACACACTTCATCAAGTATCATCATCACCATTATCAACACCCACAATATTCCAGTGATGGACATGGGCCTTTACCTATCACAGGGTGTTTTATGTTCTCACAACGCTGAGCAGGCGAGAAAGAGAACGCAGTGCAAAGTGTTGTTATTGTACCCTGTATACAATACGACAATTGGGCTCGAACCTGGACCCAAGTTTCGGTATAAACAGACTGTTGTTCGACTTTATCTGATAAATGAACTACAAATCGTTGTAGAATTACTGACCAACAAAACAGGCGATTATTTGACTACTTTTATTATGCTATTGACTCCTACTATACCTCTATAAAGGCCATATATAAGTTACTAAAGGCAGACTAATGTGATTAGGTGCTAATGAATTTAATGATAGCCAAACCATGTCAGTAAGGAAATAAAACTTTAATCTTAAAAATTACGGATGGGCTGAATTTGTTTTAAAAAAAATTATATTTACCATTTAGTTTTTTCACAAAGATGCTATTAGATACTAAGCTTACAGTAACATAAATATCCCTCAAAATTCAGGGGCATCCCTGAAGGTGCTTGTTAAACTTTCTCTCCTTGGATTCTTCGGCATAATGTTAGATACTATAGCCTTTTAAGAGAATTTGTCTTCAATTCTATGTAAGGCCCTATTTTACTTGTTGTTTTATCCTGTCGCATTGTTTGAGTTTATCTGCAGTCCATCTGTCATATTATCTTGGCTACGAGCTAAGCTAGACCTTGCCTAGGGTCTGCAGAGAGCGAGCCCCTGCGGTGTGCGTGGGCGAAACTATTGTGTCTTTGGAGTTGTGACTTGACTTGTGTCTTAGCTATTTGATCATTGCCTGTAAGTGTATTTAAGAAACACATCAAAAATCTTTTAAGGTTTTCCCGCACGACAAAGCTGTACCTACTGTATATCAATCAAGTATCAACGATTGTCAACTCGCACGTAATTTGCAAGTAAAACCATGACCACCTGTACCTGCACTGTATATCTTAGTGCTTTCATTTTTTCAAAATGCTTATCTATACGTAAGCTTATCCTTTTTCATTACCATCGATAACATTTGCAGCTTACTTTTCATCGCAGAATGCAAATGCATAATTTCTACGATTTTCAAAATAGCATCGTGCAATTTATTGTCAAGGCTGCTTTAAATCGCCAACGCTTCCTCAAGACCTGCCAACTAACTCACTGAGAGCATTTGGTCCGGCCCACGACAACTTTAAATTGTCAACACGTCACAACCACTCAACTGCTCTCAACAGACCAGTCTATAAATTACACTAGCTATGACTGTGCTATGACTCGGTGCGTTGACAGGACGATCGCTTAGTTAGCATAGTTAGATTAGGAGAAATAAGTAGATGAAGCTGCAAGGCTAGCAATTGAAATATATAGCTCTCGAGATTTTTTGTAATATCGGTTTCAGTTACTCGAAAAGCTATTTCATTGTAATGTGTGCTGGAAGTGACTGGAGGGTGAAAACTGGAGATCAATGGCGTGCATTGAGGAGGCCTACGTCCAGCAGTGGACTGCTATAAGCTAAAGTGATGTAATGATAAGTGACTGTGTATTTGTAAATTTAACACACTTCTGTTCGTTCTTCTTCATCATCGAATGAAGAACATCAATATTTTTGTTAGACTAGTAGGTACAAGTATTTGGCTACACTGATAATTTACGCAGCTAGTCACTGCTTCTAAAAGCTTTTTAACATTAACAGCCAAAACAGCCCACTGCTGGACATGAACCTCCCTTCATACGCACCACTATTGGCAGTCGGATTGGCGAGCGCAGAGAAAGATGTTGCATTTTTTTTTTTTTTTTTTTATTAATGATGGGTTTGCTCTTGACTCTAGTCTAGGTCATAGGACAGAGACAGAGTCTAAGATGGAGCGAGCTCACCCAGAAGAAGCCTGTTAAGGCACTGGCACTCCCACACACTGACGGAACGCAGCAAACTACTTGGCGCCAGACTTCGGTGGGATGGTGGTCGCGAGCCAGGCGGCCACTTACGGAGCCTTCCACCGCGTACGTGGGATCGTTCAGCCGGACAGCATTTACAGGAAACGCTGCTGCCCATTCCCTGGATGAAATTAATCCCTTAGTCGCTTATTACGACATCCACGGGTAGGTTTCGGGTGATGCCTTCTATGTTTACTCTAAGGGTGATGCTATTCTAAACCGGCATCACGCGGTCTAAAAGCTTTTTTTGTTGCTATTTACGTAATTGTTCCCCCATCTACAATTCTCGTAGTCCAAATGAACTCAGCAAGTCGGATATGAATCAGACCGATGAAAGGTGGTGGGTGTCCCTCGCTTCCTTGCCCACCCACAGCTTAGAGGTACACTTGGCTAGGGTTTGACTTACGACTGAAGAACTAACGAGGTATGACCGTTTTAGCTTTATGGTCAGTGTTGATAAGACTTCACTAACTGTAGTGAACTGAAGATTCGTAAGTTATCAATTGAGAATCTCTTGACTTTAATTTATCTAATTGTTGGGGGAAAAGACTTCCTTGACTCTCGACCCTCAGGAGACAATTTGTCGATCGAACAAAATTAAAAATTAAATGAGTTTTAAAGAATACAAGTTGCAAAATTAAAACTACATTATTAAAACAATTAAAATGCTATTTTATACGTCATGACTTCGTGATCTGTTTACTCCACCATTCAAAATAATAGGCGTAGATTTTGTAAAACACTCCTAAAGTAAGCTTGATAGAAAGCTGGCAACCCCGGTTATGCTGTTATCGATACGCCACGCTTGTTTTGAACTCGTGTCTTGGATCTGTCCTGGTTTGCCACAGTACCGATTAGTCGTATAAAATGTCTTCTATACAATGAGCCCCGATCCGTTACTTTTAACAATGATTATAATGATAATGCCTACGACTATGTCCTGGTTGCTCACAGTAGGTACTTAAAAAATGTCTTTGCAATCCTTAAGTAGATTGTGGCGAACCGGGACTAAAATCCGTACTAATATTTTGAATCCGAGAGTTTTTGTGTGTATGTTATGTATATGTATGTTTAATACCTATTCATGCTGAAACCGCTTGACAGATTTGGATAAAATTTAATACATAAGAAATAACACACAGGTTACTTTTTACCGCAGGAAATCATGCTATACCCATTCGTAAACAAACAACAGCTGCAGGGTAAGCCGCTGATGGGCCGCTAGTACTAAATTTTAATAGGTCTGTCACGAATCAGGACACGTTTTTACCGTGTGACGAACCGGTACTGTGGCAAACTGGACGTAACTCGTGTCTTGGCCGTTTCTGAAGTGTTGTAAATGTTGCGGAAAGGGAAATAAAGATAAAGAAATGGTATACAACCATAGAAACCCGGACAATAGAATTGTAGTTGATTTCGGATCAGTATGAAACACTTGTTCAGCGAAATATTGTCGGGGCAAGAGCAATAAGTTCGATTAATGTTGAGCGATTCCAGCAAACGTAAATAGGGGATAAAAACCAGAGCTACTTTCTCGACATGAAATAGTAGGTACTACTTGGTAGATAATATGCTACAGATCCTAGAAATTGAAGAAAATAAATTGTCTTTATGATGATTAAGTATGAATAATTTAAGTATTTTTAGTTTTCAGAATTTTTATTGGGTTAGGTTAGGGTATTCGAAAGTTATTTTGGTTAAACATTATAAGCAAAACACCTAAGGAAGTAATTTAAGCGTCAATAGAGTTCTGATAAAACCATTGCCATCGTCTGCTTTTTTCTTCTTTTATGTAGCGTCGGAGAAACACGTCTACTTTCTTTCATATCTTCTTTGGTCTGCATACCCTTTCTCTAAGAAAAATTTACTGCCTTTCCTTACTTAATAGCTTCCTCAGGTCTCTTGTTAATAACCGTGTAGTAACAACAAACTCGATGTCCTAGATCCCCCCTACCCCCCTTTAAGAGGCACCTGCACTACGCCGATAAAATCTATCGCCGTATCGACGGGCCATTGCGGAGATAATCGCAGCGATGCATCACGCCATACGAGGTGCTGTGTTACCAACTGAAATAGCAGAAATTATACAGGTTGGATTAAAAAAAAGAATAGGTGAAGGCGGGGGACCCTGAGATTTACAAAAATGGCCAAGTTTCCCTTACAATGAGTAGTAAGAACGACCTCACATCACTAAATACAAAGTATCAAATGAAGTCGTTTCCCGTGTCCATATGTATGCTTGGATCTTGAAATGTACGCAACGAATTTTGATGCGTTTTTCTTAAGTACATGGAGTGATTCAAGAGGAATATTTTTATTATTATTATTATTAATTATGATACACTAGCAGCACATTGTGCTGATGCGTGTATATCACTGCACTTGAGTCAAATATTTGTCTAGTCTGTTTCGTAAATGAGTTCACTGAGGGAGCACTGATCACTGATTGCGGTAGTTTGTTCCACGAGTCCACTACACGATTTGGCAAAAAGTGGTGCCTGGGATTGCTTGTATAATTATATAATGTATAATTCATGCCGGGAAAAGGTCTTTAACCCGGAGGAAAACGGTTAGTAGCGGGTGGAACCACTGGGCGGATAGCTAGTATTTTATAAGTGGACCAGTTGACCGGAATTAAAAAGTAGCACTGGGCTTATTCTTTACTGTCTGGAGGAAGGCATTGGACCCACAGCTGGCCGTAAACGTGCAAAATAAAATCAAAAGACATATGATCGAACCCAAAAACAGGAAAAAGAGAATTTAAAAGCAAATGGCGATGAAGGTGGTTGTTGCAATATGGATTTGGTTATAACCGAAAGTTTCCCTTCTTTTTAAAAAAAATATCTACATACATACATACATAAATCACGCCTATATCCCTTACGGGGTAGGCAGAGCGTTAACGGCCGTAAAACGGATATTAACACCACGTCTGACAAAAGCTTGAGGGTCAATCAGATAACTGTGTATCACTATAGTGATATGTTGTCAGCCCGTCGCCTAAAATTGCAATACACATCCCTCGAGTCCCTTAGTCGGGTCTTACGACACCCATGGGTAAGAAATGGGGTGATGCTATTCTAAGCCGGCATCACACGGCAAGTAGTAAAATATCTACTACAGAAAAATAACAAATTTTCAGAACGGTGTCGGTTTATATTGGAAATAAGAAATAGTTGCATTTTTTTTGCTGCGATTGAAACTTGAACTCGGGACCGTGTCGAGAGCTCCTTAACTTTGGGGTAAAAATACCAGGGTTTGGCAACGCGGTTAACCATCGCCCGTGGTTGGCAAGACTGCGTACGGCGTGCAGCCCTTAGGACATTTTTCACCGAGCCAAGGAAATTATAGGCTTTTTACAAGTTAATGCTGCAGTAAATAGACGATAGACATCGGCAGTCCTTGGCTTAGCACGTGCTCGATAGTTGTGGGTCAAGCTATGGAACTACTGCGGGATCTGTTATTCCATACCTACATATATCACGCCTACATCACTTGCGGGGAAGGCAGAGCGTGAATAGCCGTAAAAATAAACATTTGAGGATCAATAAGAAAATCGTGTATCGCTAAAGTGACAGGTTGTCAGCACATCGCCTAAAATTGCATATACATGTCACCCTCGAGTCCCTTAGTCGCCTCTTACGA
The DNA here is from genome assembly GCA_027580185.1 of Tuta absoluta. Classification (NCBI taxonomy): domain Eukaryota; kingdom Metazoa; phylum Arthropoda; class Insecta; order Lepidoptera; family Gelechiidae; genus Tuta; species Tuta absoluta. The sequence goes on from JAQAHW010000003.1 coordinate 4,390,415, forward strand.
CACCCACGGGAAAGAAATGGGGTGATGCTATTAAGCCGACATCACACGGCAAATTCCTTACCTACTACTACTATTTTTTATTGCCATATGATGCCGGCTTAGAATAGCACCACCTTGTTTATATCCTTGTCGTAAAAGGTGAGTAAAATACAAATCCTTGTACTGTGCTAGCCAACCCGCCTGAAAAGCGTGGAGAATGTTACAAGCACCTACCAATAGGGGGAGCCTTGCCCAGCAGTGTAGCCTTTCCTACTGTTATATCGAACATGATAAACCTTTGTGTAAGAGGCTTGTTGTGGCTCTTGATGACCTTACGATAAAATAAAAAAATTATCGAGCAATAATTTGAGCGAAGTTTATTTCTTTCTAACTTACTAAGATATCCTCCATCTTGAATCTCTCAGACTGCTTAAATAATATGACTGAAACCCCGCTTCATGCTTGTGCCCTGCACCATCCGAATGCGAGGCAAAGCCCAGTAGCAGTCCACTTTCACTAGCCGGACGAGAACACGAAATTCGACTAATAGTTTGAATTATTGCCGCGTCTGCGCCGAACAAACGTATTTATGTACCCCACAGTGAAAGGACCCAGCCATTGTACCTATTGTAGTCCAGTTTCGAAACATTTCTCATTGAAAGCCTGCTTTATTCCGAAACACACTCGTAAACTCGCTGGGGAAATGTACCGCGGATTATTGTGAGGTGGGAAGATAAGATATGACTGGTGCGATTGAGAAATAGATCGATATTGTTGTAGCAAAGAATGGTGTAACTGGAGACTGGAGACCACGGTTTATTGCGAAAACCGGCTGTAAGTAACCAATATTGTACCTTACGTGTATGATTATGTTAATGGAAAATGGCAGTGTACTAAACATATCCGCGGGAAACTCAGGTAGATATACTTTTTTTTTATTGTGCGTCAAAATTGCAGGTAAACTACATCATGACACTCAACAATTATCCCCAAAAACACCTGCCTAGCTGTTTCACCCACTGATATCTTTAAAAAAAACCTTTTTCATGGGGTGAATAGTTGCTGCATGGGTAATGTAGGCTACCCCTGTGCCTGCGACACTCCACTGTCATTATAATACCACTGTGATTTTCTATATTTCAAACTTTTAGCAGAATACGAAATGAAATGACCAAAACTGTCACACTGACAGGCCATCGACACATAACTGAAACGATTTTTATTTAGCGGATTTCAGGTCCTGTTTCTAGGGGTTATTATAGGTGCAGAAATATCCAAAATCAATCCAATATGGTAACAAAGAACATGGGTTACTTGCGAAAATTCCCAAATCATTCAATGTTTTGCTTTTTCTTATAATAATGTAATAAAATATGCTAAGACTGTTTTTAATAAGCCTTCTAGAAACGGCATGTTTGCGAACTTGTCACTAACAAAGTAGACACGTAACTGGCTGTTATTTACGGTCGCATGTTTCTACACAATAATGTGCTTCCACAGTTGGCTACTCCTTGATTATAATGAAGTGTAAACTGGTGCTGCTCTATCATTTCCCCACCACGGCGGCGGAACAAGCGTCTTGCCACAAAGGCTCTCGAACTGTCGCTACTATTTCACAACTAGGGTTTCTCTTCGAGAGTTCTCGAAGCGAGAATTCCCGGGAAATTTTGGTTTATTCGAGACGAGAAAAAAGTGGTCGAGAAATCGAGAAATTCGGTCTAAAATTATAAAAACTTAATAACGCGCTTCTTGTACTTGCACACGGCATTAAGAGTCTGATTGTTATTATTAATTATTTATTAGGTTCTGGCGTTTATTAGCGTAGCGAAAAAACTGTCCATTTATAACAAAATTTTGAATGGTTGATTGATACAAAGACGAAATTAAGGTACCTAGGTTACTCGTAATTGTTAAGTTAGTCTGATCTGATTGTAATTTTGTATACAGATTGTAGTAACATAGACTAAAGTAAATTTTTAGTACTGTCGAAGACTTAGCATAAATACAAAATCCACGTCCTGCCAGTTGGGCCGCGGTCCCCGAGCTGAACACCTCGCTCGGCGGGAATTCCCCTTTTCCATCATGCAGCATTGAGCCTTCAGGCTACACCTCTTCATCAATCTTCCTTACACTGGTGACACCCAACATTGGACACGCAACCTTCTTCAAAAATTGACTCTATGCTTCACAACTTCGGAGACAGCCACGACCTGCGTCATCAGCGGCTACTCATCGCAAGTCCTAGCGCCGAGACCCCGGAATGAACCTGCCCGCTTCCTGGTAACTCTTCGGCGGCAACTACTCGTCTCCATAACTCCCGACGCACCGAGGACCTGGAGACTGCATCGGCTCGGCTGTCAGCGTTGCGCTACACTCCAGCCAGACTGCCTGCCGCGATTGGACTTCGAGATGACACCGCATCGAAAAAGACGTTAATACCCCATGCCAATAACTAGACTGTATCGCCCTTCGGTCTAGGGGGGGAGTACTGTAGCGGCGCGGATTGCAGAGAAATATGAAGCGCGCGCCGCACACAGAATGCGCTGACTTCGCTGGATGCATCTACAGCTGACGAGCCGACGACGACAACGCTGCCTGCACAATGTTAACACGATACGTCATACTCGTCATAGAAGATTACCCAATCAGAAGTCGAGGCCTAAAACGCGGTTACGAAGTTTGTCAAAGACTTAGCATAAATACAAAATCCACGTCCTGCCAGTTGGGCCGCGGTCCCCAAGCTGAACACCTCGCTCGGCGGGAATTCCCCTTTTCCATCATGCAGCATTGAGCCTACTGGCCACAACCATAAATCATCCTTACAGTACTTAATGTAAGGTACAGGTTTTATTATGGTGCCATGATGGATGGAATTGTTTTTAGAAGATATTTCTTTTGTTTTTCCAAAGAAAAAGACTATTTTATTTAATCCTAATTGTTTGTAGACCTAATGATTAAAAGATCTCACTAGAGTTTAATTTGTTCGCTTGGTTAAAGTTTTGTTGATTAATAAATGTTGTTTAATATTGCCTAAAAAGCGTAGTTTTATTGTTTAACCCCAATCATTAAAAAAGAAAAAAAAAATCTCGAAAACCCGAGAATTCCCGGGAAAAAGTTGTCGAGAATTCTCGTGCTCCGAGAAATGAAAAAGGTCGAGAAATGAGAAACCCTATTCACAACAGGATCACGCGAGGGCATCAATATCTACAACGAAAGTGTTAGTGTTGCCAGGACTTACAAATTTTCCTAGATAAAAACACGTTTCAACAGGTAAGTAGGTAACTAGGATCGCAGTTAAAAAAAAAATTAACGCTTATACATCTACGGTTCTAGGTTTTAGGGTTCAGTACCCAAAGAGTCAAAGAAGACCCTTTACTGAGACTTCGCTGTCTGTCAGTCTGTCTGTATGTCTGTCCGTCTGCTACCAGGCTGTATCTCATAAACCATGATATAACTATCATGAGAGATTAGTCGCCGCTATAACAACAAATACAAAAATAAGAATAAAATAAAAATTAAGGGGGCTCACTCACATACAAATAGCGTATTTCTATTGCCTCGATATTTGGTTTGTCTTGTAATTGACTATGCTTATGTAAAATGCATACGGCGTGGTTGATCAAATTAATCATTTTATTAGGGAGGCATAATCTGTACTTTACTAAGTATTCCAAAGTTTTGTTTTCCAACGATATAAAACACTGGCAACCCTAAACCGTGTTGTTCTCATAACATTGCCATTTAATAACAAAGTTCAATAAATATTCCAGTGATTTCTCCTATTCCCCCCGAGGTAATGATCTGTGTCTGTAACAGCAGTGCAGACATGTTGCCACTTGCCACTTCCCATAACGAACGAGAAAATCCACTACAGTTTAAGCAAGAAACGACCAGGCTCAAAGTCAATTAGAAGAAGATTCATTGAATAGCCAGCCCGGGAAAAGTTGCTGGGGTCTCTGAAATCATTTCACTGTTCGGAATTCAAATTGTGCGTTTGACTCTTCGATGTGAAATCTTTTGCAACTATGTTAGAGAATAATTAAGGTGAGGCTTCGTTTGATGTTATGTCTGTTCGGTCTAACATGTTTACATTTTAATAGGTAATATTTGATAATACCATTGCTCAAGTAATCAATTTCACCTTGTCCTTGCGCCACCGAAAATACCTCCCCGAAATAGCTTTACAACATAAATTCATTTCAAAGCAACGACCTTTCCGGGTCGCGTTTTTCATTTTAATATTTCCTTGACAATGGCGGACTGCCTTAAAAGCCCTATGCTTGCCGCCTTACCCTTTATGGTGTATTGAATACGTCTTTTTTCTGCCTCACTGATAAATAAAACGCAGCCAGTATGCGGTTACAATTTGCATCGGCTATTGTTCTTCGCGATCCGTAATTTCGTTCGAAATCCGAATGCATTGCTCGACTCTTTTTTGCATTCCACGTTTCACTCGTAATGTTTTCATTTGATGTTCATTCGATTGTAGAATAAATTGTTGAATCGTGTATTCTGCGTTCCTCTTTTTTGTTGAGCTTAGGCTGATTGGGTTTCTCTTTCGAACAGACATTGTTGCTTATTTCCTGGTTTCTCTTAAGCGTTAACATGACTTTTTTTTGTTAAGTTTAAAAGGCGGCGCTTAAGTGCTTTATGAGCACTTACTTCCCGTATCTCGATGTAAAATGAAACTTTACACAAATCAATCTCCTCTGAACGTATCGATTCTCTTTCTTGTTGCACAAAGAGTGTGGCGTCATCATCAACATTGAAAGGTGTTGTTTATTGTTGGATTGCTTTATGTTTTGGTGTTTCTCGTTTAATACATTTCAAGAACACGACGTAAATTTATTGTCCATCACGTCGTTTGTATTGGCAGTCAATAAAGTTGGGGCAAAAATGGCGGATTGTGATCGGTTACTTTGTTGGCTGTGAGCGTATAATATATATAATTTGTAATGATGTCTTTGAGGCCAGTTTGTATCCGGAATTGTTAACAATGATTTACAATGAATTTGATTGAATTTTTCAATATCGTTACGTTGATATTATGGTTAGTTCATATATGTACAATCCCAGTATTGTACCGACATGAGACCGACATAGAAACAAAAATGTATTTATTATGAAATAATATGAATATAAAATAATAGTATTTACATATTAAGCCATTATCGTCAAAATTGGATACTGGACTTTTTTTCAAATCTTATCTTTTTTTAAGGGAGTTCTGAAAAGTATATGCCACCCTCATAGTGCTTACATCAATCATCATCTGTACCTAATTTTAAAAAGGGCAAGGGCAAAACCATAAATGAATCATATCAATGATTTGAACCCGTAAAGTTTACGACATAGCCAATTATATATTTTTTATATTGCGATGATTTTTTCATGGTAAACAAATAAACTATTTTTACATCCGTGAATGTTTAATAACAATAAACAATACTTAAACAGCAAGCAGGGATTTTATTATAATTAAACATTGTCTGGCCCTTAACTGTTAAGGTAATAAGATTCCATCAATATCTCAGACAATTAACTTTAACAAAATGCCAATTGGTCGTGACTGACGGAAGCAGGCCTTTAGCCATAATATTATGGTTTAAATATGACGTTTACATGATTGAACGGACAGCGTACAGGGGTTTCGGAACCAGTTGTTGGTTACATTGTTGCGATGAGTTCACTTCTGCCGATTGCTCTGAAGATTTTTGATCAGAAACAAAAGAAATACATGTAATTATGCTAAAACAAAATACATTCTTCCTATTTAGTTATAGCTATTTCTTAGCTCTATTCACATATTTCATAAGATTTCTGCGCTGTTTCACCTGAAAATTGCACGTTCCCCGCAGTCAAACGTAGCCTTTGTGTTATGTTATGTACCAAAGTTCATTAAAAACGGTATAGCCGTTTTAGCGTGAAGAGGGAGAAAATATATTCTATCGCATATATTCGATTCTTATATAATAAATAAATGAATAAATATATGCTGGACATTTTCACACAGCGCCATCTAGCCCCAAACTAAGCAAAGCTTGTACTATGGGAACTAAATAGCTGATATTATTACATATATAATTTTCTTTTGTAAATCAATACATATTATACATAGAAAACACCCAGACCAAACACAAATATCTGTAAAATTTGCTTTACAAATATTTGTGTCCTGTGGGGATCGAACCCACGACCCTCGGCGTAGAAGGCAGGGGTACTATCCGCTACGCCATCGAGCCAGTATGGCTGTTGTGGTTGTTTATGTATGTAATGTAATGTAACAATTATTTATTATTGTTTCAGGTACATACATTAGCACTTCGGAAACTTCACAAACACACAACATATTAGCAGTGGTATGTGGATATACAACAAACCATTCATTGTAAGATCTAAGAACCATGCTATTATTTTTAGTAGGCGTAGTAACAAGTGGTTGCCAAGATTCAACAAAGAACTGAAGCTTATTTACGCAGAGGTAGAAAATTCCAGAGGAAACACGAACAATTCAAATGAAACCCTGAAAAAATCGTTGCAATCAGACGTGGAGTGCGCTAAAAGATAAGTTAATTTCCAAAATACATTCTCTACTCTGTATAGAGATTCAAAAGCACTCTTAGATTTTATTAAAGTAAAATATTGTATTTTTGTGCATCTAGTAGTGTTTGCCGTGTGATGTCGGGTTGGAATAGCATCACCCCATTTCTTTCCCTCGGGTGTCGTTAAAGGCGACTAAGGGAATCAATGATTACATGTGTATTGCAATTTTAGACGATGAACTGTCAACCTCGAAGTATGGCGATACATATTTTTCTGAATAACCCATAGATATCTGTCAGATGTGGCGTGATTGTTCGTTTCTGCAGCTCCCGCAAGGGATATAGGCGTTATATTATCTGTGTGTAGTAGTGTTTTAGCGTGCGCGCCAAGTCAAATTGCGACAAATTTTTCCTGGCTCAATTCTGACCGTCCGTGAGGTTTTCTCGGCAATTCCCTTGCTCTTAGCTGATGAAGTGTTCCCGAAACCCACATACTTTGACATTTTAACACGTCGCCCGCCAGAAGTGTCAATTACTGCGTTTTGACGACTGTCCGTCCGACTGCTGGCAGGCACGTAAATAGGCAGACGCCCACTAGCACCACACGTGGCCTAGGTAGTAGGGTTGGCATTAATTCATTAACTACACATAAAGGTAATCAATCATAGACATATTAGAGTAAAGTCCAGATGGTTTACTGTGCGAATCTGCGAGACATTGGTCTCATGTATCTCATATCTTGACGACAACATAGAGCGAAATGGTTAGCTTTTCAAGTTTTAAAAATATATTTTTTTGCTTATAGTTTACGGACCGTCTACCTTACCCAATTTATTATTTAGTGGCTTTAAGGTGTTTGAGCTTTTAAATCGGTCCAGTAGTCTCGAAGGCTATTCAATTCAAACAAATAATCAAATCTTTCCTCTTTATAATACTGTAAGTATAGATGTAGACTTACAAATTCATTGGCGTGTTTGTTGTGATTTAGATATCTTTCTTCTTTAATCGCCAGTGTATTTTTGTTGCAAGTTCCTAATATTTTTTTCAAAGGAATCTGTTTAGTTGTTTGGTATATTTTTGAAACCGAGTCATTCTGTTTTATCACAAAATCTTACCAAAGTTGGATACAAAATATTTCTGACTTGTTAAATTATATTTCGAACTGCGGTAAAAGTCTTCGAAGAATTTCCAGAAATAACTCCCCATTCAAATCCCAAACTAATATTTGATTCGTAGAACCCCAAAGGGTTTCCTTGGTTAGGAAATTTTGCATTACTTGTCAAACTTTAGATTCACTTTGTAACTTATTTTAGGTTTGCCGTTACGCTTTATGGAGAGGTTGAATAAGCCTATTTCTGATTGAGTTATTTAAAGTCTAGTTTATCGTATCCAAAAGATTGATAAGGAAGCTATTAAAGGGAAGACTAGCATCGTGAAATAATAGCAGACTTTCATTCATCAAATCGTACAAATCCGACTTCGTAGTGCAGATCGCCAACAGCGTAGATCAAGCGATGATACTCACAGAAGATTTGAATAAATCTGGGTGAGGCTAACCAAGGAATGTGCTCAATGACATGCTATTCGAGAAGTCTATGTCCGACCGAAATATACTGATGAAGATAAATAGGTTACATGGTATTTCTTCACCAATCGGCGCTAGTGTTGAAACAGCATCCTCTTATCAAAGAGCGCTTGGCTCTTAAACAAGACTTATCGGTCGGCATTTACAACACCTGGCGCGAGTCTGACCCGGGACCACACCCGTGATCGAATTTATTTCGTTTCCGGTAGACAGCCCTATGCTATCGAGATCAGGCAGACGTATCTCTTGGGGCATCAGCGGTTATACAACAGATAGACCTAGACTTAGGGTTGCCTGAAGCCAAAGTTAGAAGGTTTAGCTCTAGTCTGAAGTATATCTGAAGTTTCAGGAGGCTAAGAAGTCATGCAGAAGCTCAAAAGAGCACTAGCATTCTCACACTCGACGACAGAATTCAGAAATCTGTATGAGCGACCTACACCTTTCCTGACATTTTTTTTCCGAGGAAAGCCTACGGTGCTGTGGACCAGTCTTACATCAACTTTTTAGAATGTCTATGTTTAGGAAAGTTCCTGGCCCATAACTCTTGATTTTGTAGAGTATTGTTCAAATCCCAAAAAAAACCTATAAAAAAATCAGGAGCATTGCAAGAATGAACTGATTGCTACGTGGCGGTCGACGATTGTTTTTGCACATTCTTGAAGTGTAGTTATTTTTTTGATTAATAATTGGTTGCACACCTAATTCTTGATACCTTGTATCAGTCTGATTCGTTCTTCCCAGAACAACTCCTTACGCCCCAAGAGCGCGATTGGGCTGGTTGTTTGTACAACCACACAAACTTCTCCAGCTCCTCACCAACTAGTCAGGTGTAGATTTCAAAGCCTTGCAAAGACCAGTCCATTTTTTAGGGTTCCGTACCCAAAGGGTAATAACGAAAACCCTATTACTGAGGCTCGGCTGTCCGTCTGTCTTTCCGTCCGTCCTACAGTTACGAGGCTGTATCTCCTGAACCGTTATACCTAGATAGTTGAAATTTTCACAGATGATGTATTTCTGTTGCCGCTATAACAACAAATAGAAAAACTTCGAATAAAGTAAATATTTAAGGGGGCTACCATACAAAAAACTGTTTTTTTTTTTATGGAGGCTGTGTCTCATGAACCACGAAAGTTAAACAGTTGAAATTTTTACAGATGTTGTATTTCTGTTGCTGCTATAACAACACATACAAAAAAAAATATAGGGGCTGCATCTCATGAACCGCGAAAGTTGGACAGTTTGTTGGATTATTATAGATAATGGTATGGAACCCTTCGTGCCCAAGTCCGACTCGCACTTGGCCGGTTTTTTAAATGAATTCTTGCATGTAGCAACCCTATCCGGATCAGATCATAGTCAGTGCTGTGCCGGCGTAACACTTGCGTCATTCCATTGTGGATGAATCAATAACAGTAGTTTCGTTGTTATCGCAACTATCTAGATCAGTTTTAGGCTGCCTAGTCAATCACAGTAGAAAGAAAGGCCAATGAACTATTGTTCAGCGATGGTAGCCGCGTGTTTAATGTGTACTTTAATTTTAGGCGACAACCTGACAACCTGTCACTATACAATATTTGTCTGGAACGGCCCTCAAACATTGTCAGATGTGGTCATTAAGATCTTAAATTGATCTTTTACATAGGTATACTTATGTGCTACCTTATTTGTACTTTTGCGATTAAATATACCTATCAATTTTTATTGACTTTCTTTTAAATTACCTTAATCTAGAAACACGTATAAATAAGTGTACGGTCGTAAATATTTTAATTGCTTTAATAGCAATTAATTAAAATATTTTATTACGGTTTTCGATAAAATGGATATTACCTAAACAGAAGCAACTTATGTTAGGTGTTGTGAACTACTAATATGAATGCTGATTTTGTAAGTGTATTTTAATGCCTCATTGTGAACGGTGTTTACAAAAGTTAAACAGTGTCTAAGTCATTTGACAACGTCAAATCGCATGGGAAAATAATTTAACCGCTTGTCTGTCACGTACCGGGAGCCGGACATCAATTTTGAACCTTAACTACCCACAATAAAATTCAAAACCAATGAAATTGTTATAGTATGAAGCGACAGACGAGTGATTAAACAGCGTCTACAAAACATTTTATAATAACTCGGAAAATGTTTCCTTCTTCTGTTTCTTCTGTTCGTGTGGGACACCGAGTTGTCCAACGACACGATGAACCCTGTGTCAGAGATTTTCAATTAATGTTTTCTAAAAAGCTTTCTGTGTCACCATTGTCTTATTGCTGAATATTTCTTCATCGTAGTTTCTACAAACACAAAATCGATTTTACGGATAACTCGATAATTTCGATCCGGGGTGAATTAACGATGTTTTGTTCCTTTGCACACCGCCATTATGACTTGACCTCTGATCCTGTATTGTAAAGATAATGGAGAACGGAGGTGAGAGGTCCATGTATGTTGGTTTAGGTAATTATGTTCTGCCTACGCCGCCCACAATCTGCCCACAGAAATTCATTGTGCCTGGCTAGGTTCAATCCGTAGAAATCAAGAAAAGTAGATATGTACTAAAGTAAGTCTGTGCTAAATCGCGGAATTAACCGTAATAATCTAGATAAGATATACTACCCGGCGAGACCCATATACAGGGTGTAAGGGTGCATGCAGACCATTAAACTGAACAACTTTCCCCTAGAAATAAATGTCATGAAAGGAAAAAAAAACGAAGTCGCATACAATATTTCAATCGGCTGACTGCATTTACTATTGCGAGTCAAAACTTTTTTACGTTTCCTGAAATATTTTCTTATGGTTAGTTGTTCAGTTTCATGGTCTGAATGCACCCTATCAGTATTTGGAGGGCTGTCCCTTACACCCTGTATATAAACGTGTTATTTATTGCAAAACAAGTTAACTATATCGTTTGACAACGTCAAATCGTATGGATAAATAATTTAGACAGCGGCTTATAACACAGAAACAGTTTATCTTTCGCGACTTTCAAATTAAGATCTTAAAAGTACGCAACGTATTTTGATGCGGTTATCTGTAGGCTGTAGCAGATAGAGTGATTCAAGAGAAAGTTTTTTATGCATAATTTATGCCGGGAAAAGATCTTTTTCCCGCGGGAAAACGGTTAGCAGGCAGCTAGTTAATCCTTTAAGAGCACTTCAATAGCGGGGATGTTTCGAATATCCGAGTCCGTATAACTTTTTAAAAGCACTTGTTCTCACTCTTGAAACGGTGAATCATTAAAATGAGCAAATCGTGCATTTTATGGGGTACCGTACCATATGGTTCCTTAATTTGACCCATGTTTTTTTGTTACCATGCGTTGTCAGCACTGTCATCGTGGCTAAGTTCTGGGTTGCGACCAGCAACGATCTGCTGTCAAGATCCATTCTTACATTTTGCGTTTTACATCAATTTGGGAAATACATTATTTTAACTCACCTTAAATTAGCACTGTCACCTTCCATCAAATAGGTTTAAAAAAGGATAGGTCTCTCAGTCATGTCATCTACACTTATATTATAAAGATGATTTTTTTTATTGTTTGAATAGAATAGGCTTCGAAACTACTGGTCTGATTATAATTAATTCTTATACCATTAGAATCCTACATTATCCCTGATGATGAACAATATGATATTAAAATATCTTATTCCCGCGAAAAAGCGGTTACCAACGGGTGAAACCGCCGGCCAGGCCGCTAGTGTTTCATAATTTGACACAAAATACGCGTTATCTATCAAAATAAAGTGACGATGAAAACAATGGCGACTAAATTTACTAGAAATGTCGAAGAACCCGACCTTTTTAAACATGACAGGACTTAAATATCTTATCGTTTCTAATCCTTTTCCGTTGTTAATGTATTTATATTCACATCTATATCCATTTCTTTTTTCACTTCTATCACGAGTTTTATCTAAGTTCTGTGCATCTACCAGAAACAATGCTTTCACCACCGGCGTTATAACACTAACATCGGATTTAATTAATGAGCGTCTGTGAAACCAACAGTTCCATTATGTAATTCGTCTATTCATTATTTAATTGGTCATAAAACATCTTTATAAATCGAGAATCTGATTTATTAAGTCCGGTTCTGTGGTATGATGATGCCATTTCCGGTGTTAAGTTCTGTGACACTCTGTGACAAGTTGTTACGGACCTAATTTCATGTCATTAGTAGGTATTTAAACCAAGAAAGGACGAAGTTTTTTTTTTTTGTTAAGTTTGCTCTTGACTCTAGCCTAGGTCATAGGACAGAGACAGTGTTTAAGATGGAGCAAGCTCACCCAGAAGAAGCCTGTTCACTCTTACTTTGAAGAGATTATATGCGTTTGGAAACACAGACGCAGGTAGTGAGTTCCACTCTTTAGCAGTGCGCATTATAAATGATGACTGGAAGCGCTTAGTCCGAATTGGTGGAATGAAATGGCAACCAGGTATGGTATCCGGCGGTACGTCTGGATGTCCGATTATTACGTTAAACGGGGGATTATTATTATTATTATATTTCTACAGACAGTTCTTGAGTTTTTTCATATCATACCAGATGGCGTCAGGGACTCAGGGTTAGCCTAGCCCTTGCTCCCCAACAATCAGTTAGGTGTAGGTTTCAAAGCCCCGGGGCTAAAATTGAGGAGTCCACCAAATTTAAAAAAAGGTTCATTGAGCATTACCAGAAAAAAACAATTATGTGAAATGACGCCTATGACAACACTCAAGTGAGCCATACCGGAATAACACGCGGTTTTGTCCTAAAGGCGTCTCTTGTACCGTCGTGCGCGATATCACTGCTCTGTGGCAAGCCTAGAGAAAGTCCAGGTCAAGTATTAGTCTTTTACGAGCCATCAAAATTGGAAAATCAGCTTAGACAGTCGTAAATAACTAGATTATTGACGCGTAAAGTTGTCTACTTCGCGTCTTGGGAATAGTTTTAGAATAAGTAGGCCTCCCTACCTACACGTTAGGTAAGAGAAATGGTATGTAATAGTAAAACGATGTTCTATTTTATGTCATTCGCACACGTACCGCACTATTTTGTGGTAGACAACATCCAGCCAGACAGCCTGTGACAGCCGCTTACAGGTGCGGCGTTGTGCGTGGGCTTCTGTATGCGGTTTCATGCAACGTCAGTTACACCTCGGTCACGCAAAAGCTGCGGGACGTGTGAAAACTATCCAGAATTATACATGTTAATTATTTAATCCTGCAGTGTTATACATGTTAATTATTTAGACTGTTGTGGTTAATGTTAATGCAATTTTAGTCAGTACTCTAACTACACTTGGTAATTCTTCTTTCTCACTATCTGCTTGACTTCCACTGCAGTCTTCTTTTCAACGACCCGATGAACTCTGGTGTCAGAGTTTTTCAACCGTCTACTGCTAGTAGGAGGCTTCTGCCATGGTTGTATAACGACCGCCGTGTAAGATATCACAGACAGCAACTGGTACTGACGGCTTAACGTACTCTCCGTAGCACAGAGCTATCTTGCTTTTCAGATAATCAGGTCTGCAATGTCCTGACCAGACTGGGAACAAATTCACTGAGTGATAAATATCAACTTTGTGAGTGCTCCGCCGAGAATCGAACCCGGAACCTTTGCGTCGCAGGCAGTCGCACTACTACTGCGCCAAATCGGCCTTCGCAGTTAGATGAAGTTAAAATCATAACATAATATTATTCCTGTTACATGAAATGGCATCTCATTTGAATTCAATTTACTTTGTCCGACATAAACCATCCCAGCTCAGGCAGAACATTGTCATAATGATCGCAATTACACAGCAAGAACGAAGTTTCATGTTAGACCAGGAGCCTGGGGCCTGATAACTGATTCTAGTCCGGGAGTTAACAGACCATCGGTCTAACGAGACGACCGGGGCCACGGGCTATGGATCGGTCTATCTAATTCATATCAACGAGAGAGTGTGCGTTTGTAAATATAATTTCTGGGGAACATTTTTAAACTGGAGAGTTCAGTTGCGGATATTTAGAATGCAGTTGATATGGCAACTCATTAAAACAATCCGTTATTAAATTACTGAAATTTAACCCCTAGTAGGTATACCTACTATTATGTGAGGGTAGTAAGGTCCAAAATCACTGGTAGGTACACATGTTGTAGCGGGGTAGCCTGTACCATAAGCTTGTGTTATGTATGATATGACACTTTAAATTGGCATGTCGTGTGCTTCCTGTTTTTTAAACCTGGACACTTCGATTTTAGCCTCGGGTCTTTGAAACCTACATCTGACTTATTGGTGGGGAGCTGGAGCTCACCCAGAGAGATTTGTGTAGTTGATCAAACGACCAGCCCATTCGCGCGCGAATGAGTCAAGGAGTTGTTCTGGGAAGAACGGATTGGACTGAATCTACCCAGCACGTGCCGGTAGTTCCCAAATGGGGAACAAATAAGGGACCCACCGGCGGGGGCTTGAAGAGCTTGTGAATTGTGATCTACTCGCAATGGCTGCAGCAGCGGCTACGGAGATATCGTCATTATCATCCGAATGACGTGTCTGGGACGGCGTTTAAGACGCGAGGTTGGATAGGGGAAGTAGTTGGACGCGGGGTTTTATGATAGGGAGCGTTTTCGAAGTAGCGACGAGACGCTTTCTTCATATAAACTTTAATTGTAGGTAGACCTAAGTCGATATGGAGGTTGGCGTTCCGCAGGTACCAGGGTACCCCGGTAGCCATGCGCATGAATCGGTTTTGTGTGACTTTCAGTATTTTCAGATCGGAAGTGGTCCAAATTTCTTACAAAGATAGTAGGTATTTTTTTAATTGGTATTGCAGCTGAAAGAAAACATTTAAGTACACATTGGCAGTTCGATACTAACTAATCTCGACCGTTGAATGAACTTAATTATTTAGAGTTATTTCCTATATTTCATCCTTTTAAAGTAAGTAGTATTGAGATCCTTCCATCTACTTTAGTATTTGGTTTCATTTTTACACATTTTTGTTTTGGACAGAATGCTACGCGTGCTACGCCGTAGCAGTCATTCGTAGCTATAGTGACAAACATTATTAATACAACCTACTACCCTACAACATGACAATTTAAAGGTACATTCTAAAGTATAAACGTTACGATAAATGAAAGCGAAACCTACATAGGTTTAGGATTAAATGAAACTTAGCATATTGATTTACCGTCCGTAATAAACTGTTAAATATTTCATAGCTCTAAGCCTGCAGTAAATACGGGATTGCCATATCTATTGCTGGTTTTATTACTGTATGAACCTATATAAGTTCTAAATCAGCAGCATATAAACATATTTAAGGGATGAATCAGTTCTGGTTATTTATACTAACTGTATGAAGAATCAGTACCTAGAGTGAAATTTTACTAGTGACCGAAAACTTGGGACGGGCTGGGGATAAGGAACAACTTTCCCCAAGAAACGTAGGTCGAATTATGAAAAAAAAATTGCACCTACCATGCAAACCGGTTGGTCGGTTGGTACACTTTGTATGGGAGATCCAAATGTTTAGTTTTTGGACTCATGTTCCGGAAATTTGTTCTGTATCACCGTCCGGAGTTTTCGGCATATGTCATTAGTAAAATTTCTCCCCATATGTTGATCCCTTAAGTAGGTAGTTTGATGTTCTGCTGATCCTGGCAAGTCTGGCGCCAAGTAGCTTGCTGCGTTCCGTCAGTGTGTGGGAGTGCCAGTGCCTTAACAGGCTTCTTCTGGGTGAGCTCGCTCCATCTTAGACTCTGTCTCTGTCCTATGACCTAGACTAGAGTCAAGAACAAACACATCATTAATAAAAAAAAAAAAAAAAACTATACCTACTAACTACCTAGGTATAGCAATGCTTTCTCACGCTATGCTTTCATATTTATACAGGGTGTAAGGGACAGCCCTCCGAATACTGTTAGGGTGCATTCAGAGCATAAAACTGAGCAACTTGCCATTAAAAAAACAGAAAATGTCATTTTTTTAAATTGTGATTTTGTAAGGGAAATCGTATTTTTTTGCCGTTTCCTGATATATGTTTTTAGGGGAAAATTGTTAAGTTTCATGGTCTGAATGCGCCCTAACAGTATTCGGAGGGCTGTTCCTTAGACCCCGGACATGTATATCAGTTTAAGATGGGTTTCACCCGTTCGCGTTTCAACGTGTTTGTGAGTTAGTATTGCCAACTAAAAATAATCCTAGATTAGACCATTACTTTACATTAACAGGCACAACAGTCTACTGCTGGAATTGGTAGGTATTGCCACCACAGTCAACACGTTTGGCAAGCGAATCGGCGAGCGCAGTGCTAGATATTAGCCCATTGCTAAATGAAAAGTGTCCCACAAGAAAAAAAAAAACAATTTTATTCTCCAAAGATCAACCCTGGCAGCCCAGTAATTTATATATATATTGTGCATTAACAATAGATTATTTTATGTTTTATAAAGAGATCTCTTGCAGCCAACCTGTAAAACTAAGTAAGAAATAAATACGTGCGGCGACAACCTTTATTTACCTCTGTTTGTGAGTTGCATTAATTACCAGTGCAGTTGCGCCCACGCACCGCTCTGGTAGAAAGCGCACCTTGTTTGTCTGTGTAGGAAAACGTCGGGTAGGAAGTGGCAAATTGGTGAAGAGTTATCGTTGCTGAGTTGGCTATTTACAGTGGCCGTGTCAGCCGCAGCGGGTAACGTCCAAACCGAATAAAAAGTGGAACAAGTGCGAGTTCGATTCGCCCATCAAGAGTTCCGTAACATGCACAGCAAGCTGCAAGCCCTTTCATAATGATACCCCTACTACCACTATCTACTTGACAAAAATTTTAAATTTTGAAATTTTTCGGCCCCGTAAAAAATATATTTAAAATAACGAAAGCTACTTGCCAAATTTCATAGTTCTAGTTGAATTTTGAAATCCTTGGGTTTATCTTTTTTTACGTTAAGTAAGGGGCTTATTTTTGTACAACTACAAGCAGCTGTAGACTTTAGTATATGCTTTAAATTTGAAATCGATAGCTGGTACTATCATCAGATATAAATTAAAACTCTATGGTCAGGCAAGATTGGGTTCATGTTTGGGCCCGCCCAAGACCCTGGACCTCACTTTGCTTTGAAATAAATCTAAAATTATCTAGATAATATCCAATACGAACAGCCTTCAATGTTTCCAATTACCCACCCAAAAGTCGTACGCTAAATAAAGTAACACAAATTCAAATATCAAATAAATTTCTCAAAGCAGTTGCAAATATTCGTGTCAATAGACACAATGTAAGGTCTGAGGGATTAGATTTCTGTCTCTGATTCTTTACGATGCCTCCTTTTTGGGGTGATTGGTTTGACGTGAACTTGCTCTTGAGGATTTAGTTGGGTAGTTGGAACACATGGCTGGTACAAATAGAAATTTGATTTGTGAGCTCAATTTGTTTTAGACTCATAAATAAACTAGAGGTTGGAGCTTGGCTTGAATAAAATTTACGGAGTAAGCACTCGAGAGGGACTCTCCTTGTAGTAGTAGAAAGCAAAAATAATTAAGTTGATAAATATATTATTATATTATGTTCGTACCTACTTTTAAAAAAGTGCTTAATAAATAGTCAATGCATAACTGTAACCTGATTATTTAGACGGCAGTCGTTACTCAACCATGTCAGAGTCTTACTACTAGTAAGTAGTAGGCGGTTGAAAAAGTCTGACAACAGAGTTTATCGGGTCGTTGGGCGACTCGGTGTCCCAAGCGAAAGGAAAGAAGACTGTAACCTAACTGTTTACCGTGGTCAGTAGATGACAATATTGCAGGAAAATGCTATCATATCACACCAACCTACACTAATTTTGTAGTAGGCAGGTATTCACATTCAAAGGACAAAAATTATTGGCATTGCACACCCGTGAGTGTCTTAAAAAGTGAAAGCGACTGAGGGGTAAATTCATCCAGGGAATGAGCAGCAGCGTTCCCTGTGAAAGCAATATCTTGCACTGCGCTCGCCAATCTGTGTGCCAAGCGTGGTGAGTATGGCAATACCCCCCAAATAGAGGGAGGTCCATGTCCAGCAGTGGACTGTTGTGGCTGTTAATGTTTGTTGTTTTGTGTGGGACACCGAGTCGCCCAACGACCTGATAAACCTGGTGTCAACTGTTAATATACTGATGTTATAATATATAATATGTTGATGTAATTTACGAATTTCCATCTGTGGTATGCTGCTAGCAAATTGCGCTCCATGTTAGGTCCTAGTTTAAGGCCGTAATAAGTGTTTTTCAGCCATTTTTGGTCTCGAATCATACCAGTTACACGATAATGTTGTTTTAAGTCGAGCAACCACTAAATATTTATGTATCATGAAACATAGTTGTATGATAACAAAGTGCAAATGACATGAATACGACAAATATTTGAGAAATCCTACGCTTGCCGTAATACAATTTCGAAATTTTTCAGAAATTTGAGACTGGAACACTTCCCAAGTAACATTTTACATCTAATAATTTCATGACATGACTCTCTGAATATAATAAGTTCTAAAATATATTTGATTTTGTATAAAAACTTAACTTTAAGGATAGTGTACCGAAAACTTTCCAGGCATGATTAGACCATGAAACTAATCAACTTCTTCTATGGAGGATATGTTGGTAAACTAAGTTTGTTTTTGGCCTCTCATACAAAATTCCCGATCAGCTGACTCACTTTCTATGGAAACACGAAAAAACATCCGTTTCCTAACATAGGCCCATTAGTAAAAATTGTTCAGTTTAATGGTCTGATCATGCCTGTATTGTTTTCGGTACACCGTCCCTTACACACCGTACATAAGAGTTGATAAGAATATTTAATTTAACTTAACCGATAGTTATCAAGCTTAAAACATCAATACCTCGCTTATGGGATCAAACTATAATGGTTATTCATTTTAACTGTATGGAGAACTAGTAAATGCTAATCCCTTGAATGTGCAACTTGAGGTGCTGCAGTATCTGTGTACATACTTTGTGCACATATAATGGAAAAAAAATTAACGCCCGCCGGGACTTAAACCCGGGACCGTGGGGAACCGTACCACTATTTGCCAACTGAGCTACTGGCGCCTCGACTTACACTTCAAAATGTTCAATCTCTTAGTACTCGTCTCGAAGCGACGAACAAGCGACATCTAGTATAAGTTATTGTAACGAATACTAGATCAGTGGGACGGTACCCTACGGTCCCGGGTTCATGTCCCGGCGGGCGCTAACATTTTTTCAATTTCTTATTTTCAATTTTTAACACGAAATGTGTTTTAAATAATTTGGTAATTTAATTTTCACTTATGAAAATAATATAGCACTGTGAGTGCATAATAAACCATAGTACACATCTACTGGCTTTAATACGAACTACATTACACCAAACACGACTTGGACATAAATCTCTCTTAGATCATAATATCGAACCAAAACACCACGACATTTCGGTTTACGTAATGAAAATATGATCGGTTTTAATTCGTTGCATAAAAATAATGTAGACAAGCGCTGGACCACTTTCTACAGACTTGATTAAGCTATTAACTTACTATAAAATAGTACTCGTAGGTACCTATTGTGGTCATGCTTGATCAGTAAACGCAGACAAGTAGACAACATAACCTATAGATACAGGTTGAGGATAGGTACACGTAAGTATTGACAGGTGGCTGCGGTTACCATTGCTGCTTCTGTAGGAACTCATCAAACGTTTTTTTTTTTGTGTAGGATACCGAGTCGTCCAACAATGAGTGAGTGGTTTAGGTAATGTGATTTGATGGACCCGATGGCGTAGTGGATAGAGGGATGCCTGCTACGCCTCCATAGAAGAAGTTGGTCATTGGTTCTATTTTCACACAGTAATTGTAAGTTACTCTTTAAATATTTGTGTTGTTTTTGGGTGTTTTCTATGTATTATATGTAGTTATTATTTACAAAAGACATGTATTATAATAGCTATCTAGTTCCTAAAGTACAAGCTTTGCTTAGTTTGAGGCTAGATGGCGCTGTGTGAAATGTCCAAGATATTCATTTTTTGTGTTTGCTGTTGACTTTGGGCTAGAAACGAGGATCACACTGAATTAAACATCATCTTATTGTGAGGGACACCAACATTGAATTCTGGTAGCAGAATTTTTAAAATAAGTCAACTTGGCAGTTTTTTGACGTGACCAGAGAAAACGTTAAAAATGAAGGGAGATTACCTGAAGCCATCATGATTTCCTATGAAAGGTTTATGGTAGAACCATAATTTTCTAAAAGCAATAGAATGAGCTCACTTATGTAGAGACTAGAGAGATTCATAAGTTTATTTGCGTGTTTTATACAGGGAGGAAGAAAAAGCGTATAACAAACCGAATGGAGGTCAAGGTTCTCATAAAAATCAACAGCTTTCCCCAGGGAACATGGGTTAAATATGGACCCGCCATACAAAATTGCCGCTCAGCTCTTTAATTTACTAAGGGAGGTCTATTTTTTCATGTGGTAAGTTGTTTAGTTTTATGAGCACCTTCAATTCCTTTCGGCTTGTAATTCCCTTTTTGTTACTCCCTTAGTAAAATCTACTTACATTTTAAAACTACAAAACGCGTAATGTATCGACCGCGCCGAGGCATATCTAATCTACGAAACGCAGCCTAAAGATTGTATCTCAGTGAATCACCTGTATCGGGGGGTATCGATCTATTTTATCGATAAAAGTGAAAACGATATCGGCGTTGGGAGAGGTTATGAAGCCGTAACGGTTATAGTGTTATTTGTACTCAAGTCCGCCCTTATCGCCAATTTATGGGAATATAAATGCATGCTTTATACTTATTACCGGTCTGAAATACAGGCGCTAGAACGCTTACAACTTGTTGGTAGTATTTTGTAAAATTTGTTCGATTTATCAGTAAGTATCGTGCTTAGCTAAAGTCAGTGTCTCTACCGATTTTAGAAACGAAAGCTACCTACTTTCATTAACGCGGCTATTTCTTAGAACATTTAGGAACACTGTGTACTTATGTGACAGATATAAATGTTATTAAAGGTAACACTAATAATGAGAGCAATATTAATCACCGTCTTTCTGAACCACTTAAAGCATTGAAAACATATTCAACTCATCAATACCTAAGTGTCAGAATGTTATCGTAAACATCATAAGTAAGCTATCTACTGAGTTAGTGACTCGTTTTCTGTATTAACATATTAACGCAGGACAATCGGGGACAGTCGCGTCGATTGCCGGCGATTACCTCCAAATGGGTCCATTATCGACCTTTTATCGACATTTATGTTCCTGTGCCCCTCCCTACACCCGTTTGATTTTACAACTTACTTTATCGTCTCTTTCGTTTCTAATGTCTTTGGAGTTTATTTTATTTGTTAAGGACTTTAATGGTTGCGGTTAAGCTCCTATTGATGACTGTAAGAAACTGTGTAATAATCGTACAACTTTACATTTATCTTTTAGAAATTGTCTCGCGTTAAATGGCCGTTTGTTTAGGTTGTTTAGGTATATTTTGTTTGTACATTTATAATAATTCTTAGGAAAACGATTAAATCTTTATGCGTGTACTTCGAGCATGAAACTCTGTATCCCCTTTAGTGTAGTTGTTGCATTGCATGCATGTATGAAATAAAACGTGTATTTTTTCATACGACAAAATTCGTAGCATAAACTATTCGTAATTATTTCTGAGTATTTTCCTGTTTGGCAACACCAAGCTTAGTCTGACGGGCGTATAATATGCGCATGATTGGATTGCAACGGGAACAAAATTATCCCTCTCTGGCCCGGACAACTGTGGCGGATTCAGCACTCTTGATTCTGAGTAACGGCTCGAAACCTAGCTAATAAATTTAATGCTAATATTCGTACATTCCCTTGGGAATGCGGCGTACTTCGGTCATAAATCGGACTGATCTAGACTAAAGTTGAGTATTTTATGGGGTCACTTGATTTTGTAGCTTTGTACCAACTTTCTAGCGGTTTGGCTTGAGCTTTTTATGTAGCTATTGGGTTATTCTGAAAAGTAGGTAATAACCTAAAGTTTGAGCTGTTTAAGATGGACGAAGAGTAAAGGGGTCCTGCAGACACAGCGCTGTCATTCAAAGAGAATATCTGTCATCGAGTGGAAATTTAGCACATTATACTTCAGTGGCCGTGTGATGCCGGCTTAGAATAGCATCACCCCATTTCTATCCCGTGGGAGTCGTAAGAGGCGACTAAGGGACTGGAGGGTGTGTTTTGCAATTTAAGGTGATGGGCTGACAACCTGTCACTATGGCGATACACAATTTTCTGAATGACCCTCAAATATATGTCAGACGTGGCGTAAATGTCCGTTTTAGCGGGCGTTTAACGCTCTGCCTACTCCGCAAGGGATAATAGGCGTGATATGTGTATGTATGTATGTATACTTCAGTGGTGTGATCATACCATAAAAACAATCATTTTGTGGCCCAGGTTCTACCCCCTTTGCTTACCTCTGTCGGTTTAATAGCTCTTCCAATGGCATAACATAACAACCTGCAACATTTTACGCGCGCACGCATTATAAATTTAACCCGTACAAAGGTTAAATGGCTACGTCAATAACAGTCTTGCTGTTGAAATATTGGTATGGGAATCTTACATTTACGTACGGCTAAGATCTAGTGTATACATCACGGGTATACATACATATATCACGCCTTATTCCTCCTTAAAAACGGACGCCACGTCTGGCAAACATTTAAAGGGTCATTCTGAAAATTGTGTATAACCATAGCGACAGGTTGTCAGCCCGTCGCCTAAAATTGCAATACACATGTAACCCTCGAGTCTCTTATACGCCTACGACACCCACGGGAAAAAAAAATTATGCTATTCTTAGCCGGCATCACACGGCTTCAGTTTTGATTGAGTGTATTGTGTTGAGAATACTACCCGTTAGTATCTAGTTTTTTTTTTTACCGCCAATGTTTAGGGAGTATTTGTTTCCCTGTCACTACTTAAATAGGTAACGAATTTTAGATGGTATATTGTATGAGATATGACAGCTTAAGTGGAAAATATTTGTAGTAACATACCTATTACTTACCTAACACCTGTAAACCACCTCGATAAGGCGTCACACACGCGCGGCTGGAGCTCGACAGCGTAACAAACATTGTCATAAACATTTGCGCGCAAATGAGGCGTGAACACCGCCGCTGCGCGCGAGTCGCGAGGATTTACGCGCTCCAAGCCACACGCCTTGCGCGTACGCACCGAGATACGCATCGGCGACAAGCCTGTTCGTTTGACTAGTTAAAGCTTTGGCTCTTGGGTGTTGTATGTTTAGAAAACGAAAGTGTCAAACCTTATAAAAGGTGTAAAATCAACTGCAAATATTTCAAAGGGTGAACCAGCCCATAAAACTGAACAACTTTCCTCAAGAAACATAGGTCGAAATACGAAAAAAATATTTAGTCCTCCCAGTACTAAGTGTGTTAGCTGGCTAGGTTAATTTGTATGGGAAGGGCAATTTTTTTTTTGTATATCTTGACCTATGTTCCTTGGGGAACGTTGTTCAGTTTCACGAACTGGTTCACCCTTTACACTTTTTACAGTTTACACGATGTATGTAGGTAAGTTGGTACCTATAGTCGCCATGATATGATTGACCAAAAAGTTAAATAAATATTAATAGGACACAAAAGATGCAAGAACTTGTTTCGTCTCTTATCACAATCGAGTTCGTACATCCCTCTCGTCTAGAGAAATAACGTCAACAAATTCTATGTGATTAGGCTTTGGTTGCCAACTTTTGCACTACCCAAAAAGCTTTGGCTATATTGTTAACTTTTAAAACATAGTTAAGCATCAATGTACACGAAAATCCACCTGTACCTTCGTCGCCTGTACATACACGACAAACATAACTCGTCTCCTGCTGTGGGAAACGCATTTGACCAATGTCATGCAGTTTCTTTCGTGTGTCGTTATCTTTTGCTATACAAGCTGTCTCAGAAACTTACAGGGGTACTCACAAAGTTGATATTTATCACTTTGTGAATTTGATCCCAGTCTGGTGGTCAGGTGGTACACATCTGATTGTCCGAAAAGAAAGATGGTTCCGTGCTTCGGACAAGCTATTGCTGTCTATGATTACTTAGACGGCGGTCGTTACACAACTATGTCAGAGGCCTACTAGTTGTAGTAGGCGGTTGATAAACTCTGACACCAGGGTTCATCGGGTTGTTGGATAACTCGAAAAAACATTGTATGTATGAAACTGTAAAATATTTTATTTAGATTTTCGAGTAGATTTGTGTGATGAACGACATAATTGTGATTATCTTGTACTAATTAATCTTTATTCCTGTTCACAGGTACGTTTCGTTTGCCATCACCCTGTCTTAATCAGTGAGTCTTATTTTCTAGATTGGGTATACAGAACTCCGACCAAATAGATTTTTAATTATTAAAAAATGAGTGTTTTCATTCAAGCATAATTAATTAATTACTTACATATTTCATAAATTATTTATATTTCAAATTTAAACTTTTTTTTACTGGCTCGATGGCGTAGCGGATAGTTCTCCTGCCTGCTACGCCGACGGTCGTGGGTTCGATCCCCACAAGACACAAGTATTTGTTAAGTCCATTTTCAAGTATTTGTGTTAAGTATGGGTGTTTTCTATGTACAATATGTATTTATTTACAAAAAAAGTATATAAGTATTAATATCAGCTATTTCCCATAGTGCAAGCTTTGCTTAGTTTGGGGCTAGATGGCGCTGTGTGAATTGTCCGGGATATTAATTAACTACTAGGAGTAAAAGGCCCTGACAATATCTATTGCGATTTCACAATAGTATCTACATTCGCAAACCTGTTCCCACAGGAAATAGAAATTACTCTTAATGTATTTTCATTAATGTAATAGATGTAATTAATGGCATTTCGATAGCTTGAATATTTATAAACTAGTTTAATACAGGGTCCTCGTGTTGACAAACAACTATATGCACTAATATTTTCTTGAATTTGCACAACTTTTACTCATCCCATCACAATAAAACAATTTTTAACGGATTTAAATCCGTTTAAATTTGTTTTATTGTGATGTGGTAACTAGGTACATGAGTCAAAATATTTAAAAAACTTGGCCTTTCATTAGTAGTTTTGTATGGATGCCCAATTTTTTCTCATTCTTGGCCCATGTTCCTTAGGGAAAGCTTTTCATCATCCTGAGGACGTCCCGATGTTTAAAAAATATCTTGGATATTCCACACAGCGCCATCTGGTCTCAAACTAAGCAAAGCTTGTACTATGGGAACAAGATAGCTGATATAATACATAAAACTTGTAAATAAGTACTTATTACACACAGAAACCAACCTAACCCGACACAATTTGAAAAGTTACTGGGAATTCGAACTTGAACTCGAAATCAAACCCTGGGCGTAGCAGACTGGACTAGACTGGACTGGACTGGCCCTTTTTGCATGCACATTTGATAAACCCTGTACAATGTTTCAATACTAGAAAATATCAAATATGAAATTCTCTTTCACATGTCAGCAACAGGATAATATCATAAACTAAATTGTTATTATAATTAACTTTTTAATTTATGTGTCTTGAACTTTTAGCGTGGCAGTAAATTACCTCAATATATTATCTTGTTAGATGTATCTATCGTAAAATCGAAAGTAGTTAAGGAGATACCTACTGAACGTGTTTTTAGTAGTTTTGTTACGATTCGCGAATTCGGAAAGAATGTAAGTGTAAAGCTATATTTAAAGATTTGTTTGGCGAATTTCTATGGTAAGGCTAGAAATGAAATGTTTGAAGTATGCTGTCATATTAATATCAGAAATATGTATGATTTTGTATTGATTAGTAGGTACCTACCTATATTACGGGTATCCACTAAGTAAACTCGCTCCCTGGTCGTCTCTGCCTCTTTCATTTCTGGCCAAGACCAGAGAGACAAAAAAACTTAAATTGAAAATAGAGTACTATAAGCAACATAATTGAAAATAGAGTACTATAAGCAACATATTAACCTACCCATTTAAGGGATCAACTTATACCATTTATTCTTCGTAATTGTACCTATTAAGCAGCATCCGTTATGAAAATTTTGAATTAAGAAAACTAGCACATGTCATTACCCGCCTAAATCTCCGAGGCTACATCTCAGAAGATCGGCCATGATGGAGAGCCCTTCTAAATAGTGCGACTTACGGTGGTCACGACCCTCAGTAATGAGGAATCGACAGAAAAGAAGACATGTCAAACAAGTCCTAAGAGAAGTTTGTGTAATAACATTTTCCTCGCAATCATAACAGTACCACCCAACCTGACTAAGAAGGTTAATTAAAACAGTAGCATTACATAAACCAATAGTTAGTAAGTAAGACCACCGGCCTGGTACAATCTGTACTGTAGAAAGTACTTCCCGACTGTACCTATTAGACAACTGCTTACTAATTCATTAAGACAAGCCAGACGATCGATTCTGACAGGTTTGTTTCTTGGCCAATTTTTATGTCACGTTCACACAATGCCAATATGGGCAGGTTAATAGGGATGTAAGAGAAGTGAGCAGCGTGAGTATGTGAACAGGTTACTCGCCCAGCTTCTCGTAACGCCGCTGCCATTTCCCGTGCTCCCTCGAATGTCGGCTTTTAGCATGCGAGGCAAGGAACGGCAGCACGAACGCGAGTGGAATTTATTGCTGTTTCGCTCACTTGTATTGGTTCGAGAAGAGTATGACAGCAGTTTGTGAACACTCACTCGCGTTGATACTTCTGCGGAAGTATTTTGAGCAATATTCGCGGTAGCAGCAGGAGCAGGAGCAGGTGCATAGCATGACTTAGCATTTGCTACTCTTGTTGACTGATGCTGGTGTGGTCTAGTGAGCTTTGGTCTCAGGATCCAGTGGACCCTAGTTCGAATTCTTGGGAGAGTCAAGACAACGTTGAAATTAATTGTCAATCTATAATATTACGAGGTGGTCCATAATTTTGTGTGGTGGGACCAATATGCAGGTTGAACCACATTAGATACATACTTCAACAGGTACAACAGTCCATTGCTGGACATGGGCCTCCTCCTATCTGGGGGTATTGCCATACTCACCACGCTTGGCAGGGGGATTGGCGAGGGCAGTGCAATATGTTGAATTGACAGTTGAACCACAAGATAAATAAACTTCTTTTGTCTTTATTTTTGAATATTCAAAAGAAAATGGACAGGAAATCTACAGATGTAATATTTTCATTTAAAAGTATTGTTTGGTTTTTACAGGCTGCTTCTGCTTATGAAAGCGACAAGACAAGACTAGTTAAGAATTAGCAAAGAAATTGATCCTACAGAATCGAAAGCAATACATAAATTTTGCTGCGATAAATCTAGTTTTTGCATCTACATCATTTAGCAATTTCTATTTTCTAAACCATAAATTCGTTTGATGTTTTCATCGCAATGCGAAATAAGAGATATCGAATCCTTTCTCTTTTAACTAATTGAGTATGAGTTTTTTTTCTCGTATGAAATTAATCAGTTCAATTAATGATGTTATTAGTCTACACTTCGTTTGTGACAAAATGTATGGCACTAGTAGAAGTGTTAAATTAATTACTTACACTTAGGCATTAGCTTAAAATAATTACCAACCTACAAATTGAAGTGTGTAGGATCGAAGCTCATTAGTATGTTTTTAATCGAGCTAATTTCAACTCTATCACTAACAGAGATACGATAGCCACAATTTCTTTAATAATTATGAACTATCATACATGAGATAAATGATAAAACACAACCGCACTCGAATAACTAAAGTCAAAGTAATTTGAGGATTATGGGACACAGACAACTTTTAGGAATAGATAAAAACAGTACATAGCGTAGTAGGTACAATAATTCGGGATATAGGCAAATAACCAAAAATTGTGACCTTCTTTGAGCTTCCCCCTCAGTGGTGCACGTCAGGTGTAGTATAATATTTTAGTATTTTTATGAAACAACTAGAGCGGCCTGCCCAGCTATACTACCCGCTGCTAACCTTTTTCCCGTGGGAATAAGACATCGTAATATAGCCTTTATTCTTTCTACCTACTTATTGTATATTGAAGATATTATTTATAAGTATTTCTTTAATTTTTACTTTAGTAGCTTAAAAAATTTTCTGGTCTATTAATTAATTACCTAGTTTACGAATGCCTACCAAAAGTGATAGTTTATGTTTAAAGTGAAGATGCGATTGTTCGCGACAATACTCTTGCAAGGTAAACTACCCTAGTATTATGAAAAATCATGTATTTCTCATAGGTTAAGTGAATTATATTATTTTTATGAGAAATAAATATCTTAAACCGTAAACCATAATGTAAGATTCTAATGGTACCTAAACGATTTTTTTAATCGGTCCAATACTTTCGGAGCCAATCCAATGCAAACAAACAATCAAACCTTTCCTTTTTATAATATTAGTGTAGATGTTCCATCGTGAAATTTTCCGCGTTAAACTTTTCCGTCTAGATTCACTCGTATACCATATTTGCTCGTGACAGCGCCTCTTTCCAAAGTTACATAAAAATTGTTAAACATTTTCATTGCTACATCATTAAGCGAAGTGAATTGCTAAAAGCGAGGTGTTTAGACAACAATACAGTTGAGAAAATAGTATCACGTAACTTATTACAACGGCAGACCGGCAAAAACCGTTTATGAAATAGGTGGTTTTTTAGTTAGGTAATATTATGACCGAAAATAGCTTAAACGGAAGTATCTTTTCCATGAATAAGTGTAAGGGTGGACTTAGAATTTAGTAGCCAAGCAGAAGAACATAGGTTTGAAAATGAAAATAAAATAATTTTATTCAATGTAGCATAGTATAGTATTATCACTTATTGACGTCATGATCCGTCATTGTAAAAAAAGAAATTTGTATAACATAATTCTCTTTTTTATAACAATTTTGTATTGTCCTAATAGAAAACCGGCTCGTTTAGTTTGGCAACCCGAATTTTGATAAAAGGCCTAGCCTTTTACATAAATGCACTAGCATAAAACATAACGTTAAAGAAACATACGAATACCTACATGAATCAAACGCAAGCTGTTATAACTAGGTATTATAATAATACGATTTTTTTCTTTAAGTGCCTGTGTTGTCTAAGTTGCCGTGTTATGCCGGCTTAGAATAGCATCACCCCATTTCTTACCCATGGGTGTCGTAAGAGGCCACTAAAGGAGTCGAGTGTGTGCATTGCAATTTTAGGTGACGGGCTGACAACCTGTCACTATAGTGATACACAGTTATCTGATTGACCCTCAAACTTTTGTCAGACGTGGTGTTAATATCCGTTGAACGGCCGTTAACGCTCTGCCTACCCCGTAAGGGATATAGGCGTGATATATGTATGTATGTATGTATGTTATGTTTGTATTTATGTATGTTGTCTAACTGCAGGGCAAGGCCTCTCCTTTTTTCCACGTCTCTCGGTCCAGTGCCAGGCTTTGCCAGTTTGGTAGAAAGGCGCTGAGTTCATCGCACCACCTTTATACCAATCATACCAATACCAATACGCACGTGAAATTAGTATGGAAAATGAGAGAATTTTATTTAAAAACCAAGTATAACTTGCGTTACACAAATCAACAGATTTATAGCACACAACTCAACAAACCGATCACGAACGCGGGCGCAAGTTTCCCTAAACTTTTTGCCGATCAGATGGCCGACTTCCGATGTCGCTGTCCGGAATCGAACCCGCGACCTCGCGCCGAGGACGACGCGGAGACAATGCGATACCATCGTCACGATTAATTAACGAGCTCACTGCAGGTACAGTTACGTGCACAACTGTTTTGAATCCCATAGATCATTGCAAACGAGCGGGATTCAAGCCGAAACTCTTACCACTGAGCTACTGTGTTACACGGTCTACCACCATCGGTGAAAATTTACGTAAGCACCATCTACAACAACGAAAAATATTTATTGTATTGGTACCAGTGATAAATATTTTAATAGATTAGTACTTTCTGTTTTTTTTTGTGGTAGCTGCTCCTTTCATTAATCGATAGTTGTTTTATCACTATCTCTTTAGCTGCTATTGAAGAACAATTCAGCAAGCCTTTTTATAATGCTACGGTAAAGTCATACACCTGCAATGATGTTTTAATGATTCCCATAAACAAAACCATAAAAGTACGTTATTCCAATACCTCGAAGCACTTGACAATTCAGCAGTCCAAGCTGTAGCCCACGGCACCGCCAACTCAATATTACCTGATAAAATATTGCCAAAATATGCACTTATACAGCTCACTCAAAACGGCGCGAGTCCTTAAACCAACAGTGATAAATTGAAAAAGCAACTCGGTCTGATATTAATTATAGCCTATAGCCCGCCGCCGTCGTTGCCGTGTGGACGATAATAAGACCGATTGTCCATTACACAGTCCGATACTGGATACAAAGTTGATGAAAATAAAGTTCCTGGGTAAAGAAAGACAATTCTCACAAATCTACCCCTGGCCGAACCTCAACCAATAATATCAGAGGGAAAACTTCGGTGGAAAAATCTTGCAATCGACTTTTCAACTTCCAAAAAACATGATTTGCAAAGGTTGAAGCTAAGTAAAAAGGTCATTGAATAAAAAATACGAGTCACCGATATTGTTCGCATGTCGGAACATAGTGGGAATAAGCCCTAAGACCTGATTTATCGGGTCGTCTGTATCGGCACATCGCCATCTTCCTGGTCGGCGAAAATTGGTGCATTGCACATAATAACATGAGTCATAATAAGCTGGTGCGGTTATTTCGGAGCTCGGGATTGTCGCGTGAACTCTGACGAGGTTACGTATCGGGGCCTCGACGTTTCAGACTACAGGTCGCTTTTAATATGCCCTGTGGGAAAATATGCCCAGGCATGTAAGGTAAATAATACGAAATATCATGCAGCATGCCGCAAATGTAGTTTGACTACTATTTGGCCGAGCCAGGCTAACGACAACGTGAAGATGAAGAACAATTACAGGCACGTTCTGTTCAAAATATTTGTTATGATACTATACCAGCTTGCCACTAAGTAATAATAGCTTTCCCAGTGCAAGCATGAGTGAATTAAGTAAGTTTTTTTAAAATCATGATTCAGAAAAACCAACTCAAAAAACTTGACCATGTTCCTCAGTAATACACAAAGAGAACTGTTACTCGCAGTACAAATGTAAATTCAGTTCGAATGCATAATTTGCCGGAACAAAACGGCTTCCTCATATTAGCGGGAACCACCTGCTCGGCTATCGCAAGGCAGATCTCGAGATAACCATCGATTGTCTTCGAGTAGAGCCCTTATTTGAGAACTATCGGAAGAGATTCGCGTCGAAACGATTTCTTTACTGGCAGATTGAGAATTCAAAGGAAACAAACTTCATCATGTAGAAGTTTCGTCGTATTAACTTCTATAATTATCGCGAGAAGGATCTCGAAAGATTCGTCTTTTGCTTTAACTTCGAACCCTTATTTTAGAACTATCGGAAGCTTTTCATGTCAGAACTAATTTGAGGACAATAAGAAGCTATTTGTGTCGAAATTGCAACTGGCTAGATAAAACTAAACTCTACTAAAATAGATCGATCTCCAGATAACGAATCTTTTTCTTCATCCGGTTCATGAGACCTACAATTATAAAAATGCCCATTTTTGAAATACGTATGCCTATAGATTAGTTGAGAAATAAAATATATGCATTTGATCCGGAATTCACCTTTTACATGAATAAGGGTTCAGTGGAGAGTGATAGAACAATCGGCCGATGTTCTGCTGTATGCAGCCGTGTTCGGTATCCCTGCACAGGCGTAAATATCAGTTGCACCTTTCACCATGTACCTACCTACTTTCAAGTACCAAGGGCTCGCGGTGGGTCGTTTCCACAAAACAACCTACGAAAATTTATCTCCCGGGTCGGGTAACGAATGGGTAACGACATGCCACAATCTGGGTCGTGTCTGTGTAGACGTTATTTTGAATTGTGATATATAAATTTGGGTTATAAGACGCAAGAAATAGTGACTTGAGATTTCCGAGC
The DNA here is from genome assembly GCA_027580185.1 of Tuta absoluta. Taxonomy (NCBI): domain Eukaryota; kingdom Metazoa; phylum Arthropoda; class Insecta; order Lepidoptera; family Gelechiidae; genus Tuta; species Tuta absoluta. The sequence goes on from JAQAHW010000003.1 coordinate 4,422,563, forward strand.
ACATATTACTTCGCTCTGTCTGATTTACAAGCAATCATTGAAAAAATTTGGCCGAAATTAAATAAATTTAAACCTATTCCCACATTTCAATGTTCTTCACACAGTCATCTCTTCTTGTACTATACCTAGATAGAAAAGATTAAACAGCAGCTACCACGCCACCATTTGCAGTAATTGGCAGCTCCTGAAGAAAGCTACCATTGTAGTGGCTGTGGCTGGTATTAGTACCTGTCCTGCGCCTGCGCAGCCTAAGGGTAACAATAAGATTGCTTGTATCTAACAAGGTGTTTGGTGTTCGCGCTCTTTCTTTTTGTCGGCATTGCGAACTTAGTGTTGGAACACAGTTGCATTCATACGTGGTTTAAGTGGCAGCCCTCCGCATACTGAGGATCATATCACCCAGAAATATATTTCAGGCAATGTAAAAAAAACAATTCACATAGGCTTGTAATTTTGTTTGAAATGGGAGGTCGAATTTATTTTGTCATTTCCTGTCATATGTTCCTAGGGGAAAGTCGTTCAGTATCATGGTCTGCACCCTATCAGTATTCGGTGGGTTGTCCCTTATAACCTGTATGGTTCAATCGCAGAATTTCGGATAGTTTGAAGATGTCATCAAAGATTTTCCACGAGTGTTTTCATATCCCATAATATCTAAAACTTCACTGCCAGGTACTAGCTACATCTCAGTAAAGATTTACGCCAAATGTGATGCAGTGCAGTGCTAGTGCTCTGTAGTCTGGCTGCAGTACTGAGGTTTTAAACGTGTCCGAGCGTAGTCGAAATGTCTAACAGATATTTTAAAAGACTCTCATCCCTTGGAATAAGGGACGAAGTCTGCTCTGGGACGCTACTTGCGTAAGTACGTTTGCAGCATCACACTTGCCGAAAACATTGCGGGAAGCGGGATCCGCTGCAGAATTCGCAGCTAGGCAAAAACGCATCAAATATGCTGAACTCGAGCAAAATTACTTGTTCATACCTTTTGCGGTCGAAACCGGGGGACCGTGGGGCAAAGAGGCCAAAAAGTTTATTAGGGAGATTGGCCGACGCTTGCGTGACCGCGGATGTGATCCCCGCACCGGAGCGTACTTAGTTCAGCACATCTCGCTCGCCATCCAGCGCGGTAACGCGGCGGGCGTGATGGGCACATTCGAGCCAGGTACGCTTCGGGGTGGCCTATTTGTTTAGTCGTTAAGGTTTTTATTTTAATTTTGTGTTTTAGTGTTTAAATTGTATAGATAGTAAATTAATATTTGTACCCTAGTTATAAGTTCGATAAATAAATTTTGTTTATTAAGTTGCTCAGTGAAAAAAAAAAAAATTTTAAAAGATGCGTGCGATCAATAAGGACAGGTAGGACAACTCTTAGAATTTATCTCGACAATTTGATCTTGAAATTAGGTTATCTTCCTCGGCGGCTTGAAAATAGTTTCGCCGATTCTGGCTATTCTTTAAGGCGAGTGTACTCGTGAACGACCTCGACAGAGGCGCCACTTCACAAAAAAAAAACTTTATACAAATAATCTATCAGAATGTCCGTTGCCCAAGTTTAAGTATACGTTCTGTGTAAGTCTATTGCACCACGATACATATCACACCCGCGTGGTGACTATGAATTTGTTTGTGTTTTTTAACATCATTTTCAATGTACTTCAGCTTCATACCTATTGCACATTGCAAATTTGATACGATCTCATAAGTAAGTATTTAATCGTTATACAGTTTACATATATTATTATACTCCAGACAATGTCCTTGCTATTTTACAACACACTTAGACCAATATATAATGAGAATGCCAATAATATAACCGTTTCAAATTATCGGTTATTTTAATCTAATTGCTTTAACCTTCAAATGAACAAGCCGTTGTTAAGAGCTCGCCAATTCGTGAGTTCCTATATATGTTTCTTAATCCTTAATTTGAATGGAGGAAGTTATATCTACGTACCAATCTAGGCAATTAAAATATTTAATCATCATTTCGATTTGCAAATCATAATAAAATAAGGAAGTTGCATTATTGTTTTAATTTTATTCGGTTCACCAAGTGATCACGACACGACTAATGAACAACAATAATTTTTTAAATACATACATAAATCACGCTTATATCCCTTACGGGGTAGGCAGAGCGTCAACTACCGCAAAACGGACATCAACACCGCATCTGACAAAAGTTTGAGGGTCAATCAGATAACTGTGTATCACTATAGTGACGGGTTGTCAACCCATCGCCTAAAATTGCAAAACACATCTAACCCTCGAGTCCCGTAGTCGCCTCTTACGACACTCATGGGTAAGAAATGGGGTGATGCTATTCTAGGCCGGCATCACACGGCACGGCAATTCTTTTTTTATGGTTAAATATAGTATAACAAAAAAGGGTAACAAAAAAGGGTGACATTGTATTAGAAGAAAGATAGAAAATATTTATAAACTTAAGTAAGTATGACATGTAGTAAAATAACTAAAACCATTCTAATCCATGATACCATAATTTTAAATGTAGTACCGTTAAGTCTATGTAGCTGGTTTTCTATGTAGAGAAACATTGTTTTTTTTATGTAGAGCAATGCCATTTGGAACAAATGTAATATACGCCTACATGAACCCAGATCACCCGGTAGACACTGGCTACCCCGCGCCAGGTGGGGGGAGGGGGGGCTCAAAGTGCAGCGCGTCCGGCGCTCAGAAAAAAAAATCTACCGGATTAGTTTGGACCTTTAAGATAAGTTTGGTATCGTTTTCAGGTAAATAAATGATGCTGAATTCATTCCCCATACCAGTTTTTTAGGGTTCCCTAGCAAAATAAGTCGCAATCCTTGAAATAATAAAATTTTTGTCGAAACAAAATGTAAACAAACCCACATATTTTAATAATTTTGTATGAAACTTTGTTTAAAAAAAATATTTTTCAAAAGCTCATTTAATGCACATTATAAAAACATTAACATTGAATATACATAATACTACTTTTCAACTAAAATAAAATATAATTGCACGTACCTTTCTCATTCTTGCGGACGGCCTGCGGACGTCACTCGGTTTTCTATTCAGAGTTGGAACGAGATTTTGTAGTAAAACATTGCCATTTAAGTACTAATGATATACACGCCCATTTAAATCCATATCGGCCGGTAGGAAGTTTCTAGTGGTGAGACAGATATCCGGTAACTAGCCGGTATCCGCCCTTACTTTTACTATCCGGCCGGATACCGGATAGCATATTACTACGTATACCGGAACGTAAAAAAGAGGTATAATCGCATTATTTTACAGAAGGAAAATCATATACCAATAATTTATGGACACTTGTTAAATTTTTCCCTCGTCATACATTATTATTTTACATTTATATTTAGTACTTATAGTTCACAAGTGGCAAATTGTGGCGAATATGAATTACTTTCCGCTTTTGTTGGGCCAATGTGTACCCATAGTTCCTTTCGGCCTTCTAACTTTGGAACGCAAGATATGGCTAGTACCTACAACGTCCGTGTCGATTGTTCGTACTATGATTTTGTCGTGTTCTTTCAGCACGGAATCAGCAAGATGAAGCATTATCCGTGTGTCGGCTTCCTCGTGGTTGCACGGTGGCAAATTTTCAATTGGAGTGGTTTTACTTAGAGCTTCTTCGCCATCGGTTATGATTAACTCTTTACCCATTTGTAAGTCTATCTCTGAGTGCCAATGAGATGACAAAAGGTTGTAAAGCTCTCCTTTATTTGATGTTTCGCGAAGGAAGTTTCACCAGCCTTTTGGAATTCTTGTTTGTTCACCAACTAACACACGTGTGCCAGTACCTCGTTTTCTTCGGGTTGAATTTTTGAAACTGTCTTTCTTGTATGTATCACAAACCACGTCCAGTCTTTCAACATTATCCAACTCTTCATCTAGTGTGAAATCTGACATTCAGCATGTCAGATTTCACACTAGATCTCATCAAACCTAAAGCTGATAGAGCAGGAGAACTGCTTTGATTTTCATGCGAAAATAATGTATCAACGTCTCTTGCTCTATGTTCTCAGGTTGCAATATAAAGTTTACTAAACTGAGTCGTTTTTAAGGGAACATATTTTAGATTTGGCTTTAGATTCTCGTTTTTTATTTATATTATGTAAAAGAGGGAATATGTTCTGAGGTAATGGGTCGTGTATACTTTTGCCTTCAATAAATCATTCTTTGCAAAAGTTTTGGTAAAATTATTTTCCTTTGCTTTCAATTTGTTTTACTGTCTGAACCACTTCAATAGGCGCCACCATTTTCGTATTAATGTTGTACAATTCAGAAGAGTTTTCGAGAAAAGGATTTCCCGCTGTCTCAATCGTGCTGACCCTGCCCATTACCGTTCAATTGCCATTACCTCCATCCTATGCAAGGTCATGGAGAGGGTACTGAACACTAAGTTGCTGATCTACCTTGAAGACAATGATCTTCTCAGTGACCGTCAATATGGCCCTCGCCGGGGGCGGTCTATTGGTGATCTTCTTATGTATGTCACGCACTGCTGGGGCGAAGCCATTGAGAAAAACGGCGAAACATTTGCCGTGTCTGGCATGCAAGTCTGCTCAGCAAGCTTCCTGCTTATTGCATCCCAGCTGATTTTTGTACTTGGATTTCAGACTTCCTTAGTGAATGGTCCATCAGAGTAGTCATTGACGGCTGCTCCTCTAACCTTATGGCCATTGATGCCGGAGTTCCTCAGGGGACTGTTCTCTCTGCAACTCTTTACCGTTTCAAAGAAATACTTGACAGGTGCAAAAAACCAGTGAGGATGAAATATGTTCGTTAAGAAAGGCAATGGAAGAGCGAATAGATCCGACCTTAAGTCTTGTCTCCTATTGGGGCGACGACAGTCTGTCACTGACAGGCTTGAGCTTCTAGGCATGGAGTTGACATTAAATCTAAACATCGGCGCGACCATCGAGTACAAGGCTCAAACGGCGGCTAAGAAGCTGGGCAACCTGAATAGAGTGAAGCGATACTTTACGCCTGGACAGCTTTTAACTCTTTACAAAGCACAAGTCCGATCCTGCATGGAGTATTGCAGTCACCTTTGGGATGGCTCAGCCAAATACCAACTTGCCGCTCTTGACTCGGTGGAACGCAGGGCCATGAGGCTCAAAGGCGACATAACACTGGTGGACACCAAGCTACATAGCCTAGCACATCGCCGCAAGGTTGCCTGCTTGTCGGTTTTTTACGGATTGTACTTCGGAGAGTGTGCTCAAGAGCTTCACGACCTTGTTCCACCAGCTGCTTTCTACCATCGGACATCCAGACGCACCGCCGGATACCATCCATACCTGGTTGCCATTTCACCAATTCGGACTAAAAGCTTCCAGTCATCATTCATAATGCGTACTGCTAAAGAGTGGAACTCACTACCTGCGTCATGGTTTCCTAATCTTTTTAAAGTAAGAGTGAACAGGCTTCTTCTGAGTGAGCTCGCTCCATCTTAGACTCTGTCTCTGTCCTATGACCTAGACTAGAGTCAAGAGCAAACCCATCATTAATAATAAAAAAAATAGTCAAAATAAGAGATTTTATCCCAGACACAAACCTATTTTTTTTCGGAAGTGATGTCTGAATGATGGCGATATTCGGCCTAAAGTGATCTGTTATTTTTACCAACAAAAGCGGAAAAGTAATTCATTTTCGCCACAATTTGCCCTTTTGTGAACTATGAATACTAAATATAAATGTAAAATAATAATTCATGACGGAGAAAAATTTAAAAGTGTCCATAAATTATTGGTATATGATTTTCCTTCTGTAAAATAATGCGATTATCTCTCTTTTTTACGTTCCGGTATACATAGTAATGTGCTATCCGGTATCCGGCCGGATAGTAAAAGTAAGGGCGGATACCGGCTAGTTACCGGATATCTGTCTCACCACTAGAAACTTCCTACCGGCCGATATGGATTTAAATGGGCGTGTATATCATTAGTACTTAAATGGCAATGTTTTACTACAAAATCTCGTTCCAACTCTGAATAGAAAACCGAGTGACGTCCGCAGGCCGTCCACACGAATGAGAAAGGTACGTGCAATTTTATTTTATTTTAGTTGAAAAGTAGTATTATGTTTATACAATGTTAATGTTTTTATAATATGCATTTAATGAGCTTTTGAAAAGTATTTTTTTTTAAACAAAGTTTCATACAAAATTATTAAAATATGTGGGTTTGTTTACATTTCGTTTCGACTAAAATTTTATTATTTTAAGCATTGCGACTTATTTTGCTAGGGAACCCTAAAAAACTGGTATGGGGAATGAATTCAGCATCATTTATTTACCTGAAAACGACACCAAACTTATCTCAAAGGTCCAAACCAATCCCATAGAATTTTTTTTCTGAGCGCCGGACGCGCTGCACTTTGACCCCCCCTCCCCCCCACCTGGCGCGGGGTAGCCAGTGTCTACCGGGTGATATAGGCTCAGGTGAACTTACAGATTACCCATACTATACTGGTTTTGCTCTACATAAAAAAACATATGTTTCCAATATCTTCCATACAAAAGTGCCAACAAAAAACTGACTAATGGGTTTATGACCTGAAATAAAGATATTTTATTTTATTTTATTTTATTTTTTATTTTTTTATAGAAGATTTATCCCGTGTGATGCCGGCTTAGAATAGCATCGCCCCATTTCTTTCCCGTGGGAGTCGTAAGAGGCGACTAAGGGACTTGAGAGTATGTATTGCAATTTCAGGCGATGGGCTGACAACCTGTCACTATGGCGATACACAATTTTTCGAATGATCCTCAAACATTTGTCAGACGTGGCGTAAATTTCCGTTTTTTTGCGACCGTTTACGCTCTGCCTACCCCGCAAGGGATTATAGGAGTGATATGTGTATGCATATAGAAGATTTGCCGTGTGATGCTGGCTTAGAAAACACCCCAGTGCTACCTATGGGTGACGTAAAAAGTGACTAAGGGATAAATTCATCCAAGAAGTGGGCAGCAGCGTTTTCTTTGTAAACAGTGCAACATCTTGCACTGTACTCGCCAATCCGCTTGTCAAGCGTGGTCAGTAGTACGATGTGGCGCAGTGGTAGTGCGTCTGCCTGCGACGCAAAGGTTTCGGGTTCGATTCTCGGTGGGGCACTTACAAAGTTGATATTTATCACTCTGTGAATTTGTTCCCAGTCTGGTTAGGACATTGCAGGCTGAACCACCTGATTGTCCGAAAAGGCAGCTGGTTCCGTGCTTCGGAGGGCACGTTAAGCCGTCGGTCCCAGTTGCTGTCTATGATTACTTAGACGGCGGTCGTCACACAACCATATCAGAGGCCTACTAGTAGTAGTAGAGGCCTACTAGTAGTAGGCGGTTGAAAAACTCTGACACCAGGGTTCAGTAGGTCGTTGGACGATTCGGTGTTCCACACGAAAAGAAGAAGTAGTACGTGGTCGTTAGTACCATTATATATTCTGTGGTATTGCAATACCCCCCATTAGAGGGAGATCCATGTCTAGTAGTGATTTTTGTGGCTGTTGATGTTAAGATGTTACAGTAGAAGAACAGTGACTAGTTTGTTTTTACACGGTGTTGTTTATGTCATTTTGGTGAGTACTAGTCCAAATACATATAAAATATTGCCAAAACTGACTAGGGAAGAAGAAGGTAAAGAATCACTGGATAGATAATAACGCTGAACAAGCATAATAAGTTTAAAAAATTAACAACACGACTTTGACGACATGCTTTTTGAGATTAAGCCTAGCCTATGACACTCGGGATAAAGTAAGAATTCTTCCGATACAATTCCCGTTCGAATCTCAGTTTTCAGTCCTTTAAAGAATCGCACATATTATACATACATACATGAACTCTAAAAAAATTACACTTCTTTTTTGGTTGGGCAGTCGTGTAAAAAGAAAAACAATGAACACAAAGCAGCAAAGTTTTATACCAGTTGTGGAGAAAAGCCGCAAAGTAGGCCCCACTTTAACAAAGCTGTAATTACGGCTGTAAGGATAAACTATAATTAATAATTATTCTATTACAGTTCTGTTCATTAACGTCTAATGCCTAGACTTTATAGTTATTTAACTGAGGCTGTGTATCAGTTTTGTCTAGGCTGTATTTATCGTTCACCATATTTTAGATTTAAGAGAGAAAGTTGTCTATTTAACAATAGGTTAAGTGCCTACCTATTTTGATATGATTTAATAATTATCTTCTTGTTAATGCGAGAGAGTTGAATGTTTTACATAAATACATAGGTATATCACGCCTATATGCCCTGTGGGGTAGAATTTACACCACGTCTGACAAACATTTTGAGCTTTATTCAGATAATTGTTTGTCACCTTGTCAGCCTATTGCATAAAATTGCAATACACATGCAACTGTCGAGGCCCTTAATCGCCTCTTACGGGAATGATATAGGGTGATGCAATTTTAAGCCGACATCACACGGCATTTGGTTGACTGTTATAGTTCAGCAATTATGAATACATTACAGTATTTTGAAAAGGTACTAGACATGTGGAACCAACAAAAGAAAAATCGTAATAACGACACTATTTTATAACCATTCAACAGAAATAATTTCTGCATTTATCAATGTTATTTAGTTTTATTGCTACAACAACCAGCGAACATCGACATAGTTTTTATAGCCCTCGTCGACTTGCAAACAAAAACGATATTTTTTCTTTTTTCTGATTACCGTCTACAAAGGCGTCAATAAATGGTAGTTGCGTGTGCCCTGGCGGTTTAAATGGCGTGTTATTTTGTAGAGTATTTTGCCGCCGAGATTTTTTAAAGGCTGTTGAAAGGGCACACAGCGTGAACGCTGTTCGTTCTGCCTATGGGGCGTCGTAAAGGTTTATACTCGTATACTATACTAAAACATAGGTACAATCTGAAAATATAGAGCAAATTAGTTTAGTATACACGACTGCTTCTGAGATAAAATTAATAGCCTTTATGACCCGGGATAATGTAAGGATTCATCCTAAACAATTCCCATTCGAATTTGTTTAGTGGTTAATGAGTTGCAGCACTATAAAGAATCGCACATATATACATGAACTCTAAAAACATTAAACTCCTTTTTTTTTTTTGTTGGGCAGTCGCGTAAAAATACGCAGCGATGGACGACAACTGGGTAAACCGCTTTATTCTGTCGAACAGTGTATCGATCAACAATTACCTGTACCAACTACAATGCTACGATTCATTTATCTCAGTTAGGCCACTCGATCTTTGCATGCCACAATCAACTTTCAACAAATCATTCGCGACAACCCCCGACTGTATCCAATAAATCACCAAGATCACTTGCATGTCATTTGTTTCACTACAAGGCTTGCATATCTAGTAGTGATGTAACGAATATTCGCATTCGCATATATTCACATATTCTTATGCGAATATGAACACCAGAAAAATAATTCAATTTGTAGTTGAACTTAATAGAGTTAAAACCAAACAAGTGATATTAATTTACTCATGTTAATAAATTACTTTAACCTAAAAAATCATTTGGTTTTTAAGTCCCAGTGGACCATAATGAATACGAGTACATTCCGAATTATATCCGAATATATGTGAACTAAATCCACCGACTTAGTTTACATTTATTCGGATCTACTTGGCAATTCTTGGAACAAGATGCGAAGCGAACATATTGCACCTTGTGGTAACAAATTCGTGATCGTCTCGAGACTGCCGCCAAACCATAGACAACAGGAGCAAATTAACTAAAAAGTGACATTCGTTACATCACTAGTGTTGCGTATCCGAGCAAATCTCTCCAGTACTGACCGGATACTAAATCATTGGATATCGCACTTGGAAACGAAGGAGCCTGTGGTCTTATGATGCTGAATTTATGAGGTCAGTTAGTTAAATAAAGTACAATCTTCTGCTGCAAATAAGCCCCTGCAATTCTCGGCAATAATAGCAATTCATGCAAGCGATACCGGCTTCCGGCCGATGAAAATTTTGCATTTATTCGAAGGGATCAATTTGATCAAGGATATCAATCAGTACACATCATCATCATCACACAACAAAGTGTAAAATAAAGTCACTTTCCGTGTCTGTTTATATTTCCCTATGTATGCTTAGATTTTTTAAAGAAAACAACAGATTTTGATGCGGTTTTATAATAGATTGAGCGATTCAAGATTTATGCCGGGAAAAGATCACATTCCTACAAGAAAATTTGTTAGTCAAGTATATTTTAGTTCACCATGAGGGTGGAATTACACCCTACGCTGTATCGCAGAATTCTGACTGTATTTGTTTTTAAGTATTTGTGTTTAGTCTGGGTGTTTTGTATGTATAATTTGTATTTATTTACAAAATAAGCATATATTGATTAATATCAGCTATCTAGTTCCCGAAGTACAAGTTCCCATTTGCTTTGGGGCTAGGTGGCGCTGTGTGAATTGACCAGGATATTTATTTAAGTGAACTAACTAAACACAGATGTTGCGACAGTAGGTATGACATACTATCTGTCTGTACGCCACTCCTACCAGCGGAACCTTCCAGCTTCGTGATAATCATGATAACATTTGCAAGTTGCTATCAAAGCTATAGGATCCAACCTTCCATTCTCCTACACCTGACTTTTGCCGTGCACTCACCAACCTTTGACCTTTAGAAACGTATTACCAAATGTTTTGCAAATACCCGATTTTGTTCGACATTATTTGTGAACTATAAGAATTGACGATTGATTACAAATTGTGTAAGAAATATCTGAGTCTTCGCACCTCATTTGTTTATGCAACTTTGATCGACTGTGTAGCGAATCGATTTATTTATAAAGGTGTTTAAATGTTCCTTACTTGTTGCGTTGATGTTTGGTCGTAAGAATCTATCAGAGTTATTGGATCTCACCATCGTTTATTTTAGTCTCGGAGTTATATATTGTATGACATATAAATCAAATTAATATCGTGGTCAATTCACACAGCACCATCTAGCACCAAACTAATCATAGCTTTTACTTTGGGAACTAGATAGCTGATAGTATACTTTATTTTGTTAATGAATACATATTATTCAAAGACAACACCTAGACTAAACACAAATAGCTGAAAAAGTATTTTACAAATATTTGTGTCTTGTGGTGATCGAACGCACGACCCTTGGCGTAGCAGGCAGGTTGTTTTCGGCTGCGTCGGGCCAGATTTCGGACCTTGTGCGAAAAATCTTTTGTGTTTTCACAACGGAAATGTGTTTGTACTCTCTTTCACTCACATCTACCACTTTTAAATCTAAGGTAGGTATTGTACAACGTACCGTGTACAATTTTACTGTTCTGCAAGTGTTCCTAGAAGTCTTGTTTACACAACTCTTCATCAACACTAGTAATTCAAAGGGCATTTCATCATAAGGAAGTCAAACACAACCATTACAGCAGCGAGAGGAGGTTTCCAAGGCAATTTAGGTCCTCCCAAAAAAGCTTTACAGACACCTTAAAGGGCATAGAAAGTGCAATGAAAATTTATGAGGGATTCTATGCGAATGCGAGACGTAGCATGCGTACGCGCAAGACGCCAGTGGTGTGATGTTATGTCACAAAGAGCCATTAGATGCTTATAAGGTGCGGGAATTTTGGTGCACGGAGGTATGATATTTCGCAACACTGTCCACTGGAAGTCGCTCTGCTGATCACTAAATAGTATAATATGAAGTCGCTTCCCGTGTCCCTATGTCTCTATATAGCTTAGATTTTATGTACAATGGGACTTTTTCTGTTGACAGTTCTGCTGATAGGTCTGAAGTTAAAACCAGAGGGCGCTATGCTAAACTGTTTTTTTTTTACGTTTTAATCTGGTTGGCGGCAGCCATAGTTTTGTCACAGGTTCCGTTTCACGTTTTGTTCGTTACTAATTAATTGTGTTAAGTTGATTTGGTACAAAATAAATTTGTCGTCTTGCTATTATATTGAGTGTCATTAATGTTAACGAATAAATAATCAATAAGGAATTTAGAACAATTGAATACACCAAAAATTTGATTTTAAAGTAGTACAGATTATAGTGTAAAGGAACGTTATTTCAATTAAGCTCAGCGCCCTCTACATGACACTCGAGAATCCCTAGAAACTTTCCCGTTCATGCCGGGAAAGTTCTTTTTTGCGCGGGAAAACGGTTAGCAGCGGGTGCACGGCTGGGGGGCGCTAGTTGTAAAAAAACAACGGAGAACCAATGCTACGGATAGTACCTACAACGAAACAAACATTTGCACCTACTTAATGCAAGCCCTTTACGTTGCAAACAGTGGTGAAAGTGCGTGCCTTATTCAATAACTCACTAATTTGGCTAAGTATGGAGGTTTCCTAATGGAGACTCCGGCTAGTGAATAAGGCATGTAGTCAGTCCTGAGCTGAGGCTTATCAGAAGAATCTTTACGATGAACTGACGCTAGTTGTAATTACTTAGTGTCCTTATTTATACTACTGTAGGAATTTCTAGGTACTAGACAGCTAATGTAGCGTAGTGGTAGTACGGCTGCCTGCGACGCAAAGGTTCCTGGTTCGATTCTCGGTGGGGCACTCACAAAGTTGATAATTATCACTTTGTGATTTGTTCCCAGTCTGGTTAGGATATTGCAGGCTGAACCACTTGATTGTCCGAAAAGAACGACGGTTCCGTGCTTCGGGAGGCACGTTAAGCCGCCGGTCCTGGTTGCTGTCTATGATTACTTTGACGGCGGTCGTTACCCAACCATGTCCGAGGCCTATTACTGGTAGTAGGCGGTTGAAAAACTCTGTCACCATTCATTTCGTCGTCGGATGACTCAGTGTCCCACACGAAAAGAAGAAGATGAAAAGGTACTTGGTTACTTGGTTTCGTATTTCTGGTCATTCAAAAATACAAAAACTATAGGTATAGATAGAATTAATCCAATCGTGTGGCGTTTGAGTCAGGTGTACTATCAGCAGTTTCTGAATCTAATCTATCCAAGTAAGGGATCAAACTATACTACTTTTTTTATTTTATTTTATTATTAGTTTGCTCTTGACTCTAGTCTAGGTCATAGGACAGAGACAGGGTCTAAAGTGGAGCGAGCTCACCCAGAAGAAGCCTGTTCACTCTTACTTTGAAGAGATTAGGGTTGTATGCGTTTGGAACATACATACATATATCAAGCCTTTATTACTGCAGGGAAGGCAGACCGTAAAAAGCAAATAAATAAAATTTGAGGGTCATTCAGATAATTGTGTTACCATAGTGACAGGTTGTTAGCCCATCGCCTAAAATTCCAATACACATGTATCCCTTGAGCCCCTTTATCGCCTCTTACGATACCCACGGGAAAGAAATGGGGTGATGCTATTCTAAGCCTGTATCACACGACATGTTATTCTAGTTACTAGTTATTCTTAAAACCTGTATGAATAACAGAATATTAATCTTATATGTATTTATTTACGAAAAGAAAAAAAAGGGTATATGTATGTATTTATATCAGCTATCTAGTTCCCATAGTACAAGCTTTGCTTAGTTTGGGACTAGATAGCGCTGTGTAAATTGACCACGATATTTTAATATGTGCTGCATTTATACCATGTCATTACAGTTATATTACACCAACGTGTGCGATTAAAAAATAGTGCATCCGCGTCATACAGATCCTGTCTTCATGATAAATCCTTTGTCCATATAGATATTCATAGTTGGTTATGCTCTTGCCTCCGCAGCCGGACCACCCAGCCGAAATTGCATCGGCATAAAATTACCATCAGTTATTAACCACGCGTTTCCTGGCCCCACAGATGAGATATTGCGGGTTTTAAGTGATTCTTTTATTTATTCCCTTTATTTTATTTACGATTCAGGAATCAGTTTAGTGAAGACTGTTTGTAATTCACGATTACGATTTCGCTTGTTCGAGTGGGTGTCAAGCAGAATGGAGGATGTGACACGTAAAAGACAACCAAATGGTTTAGCCTGCATTCTAAAATAAAAAAAAATAATAAAAAAAAAACTCGATTCTTCTTCTCTTTGTACATACATACATATGTTGGCAGAGCGTAAATGGCTGTAATATGCGGTCGCTATCTCGCCACGTCTATTTAAACACGATAATATTTATTGGCCGTTCCAGAAAAATCGTGTATCACTTTAGAGACAGATTTTCGACCTGTCTCCTAAAATTCATACATATGAAACCCTCGAGTATTTTAGTCGCTTCTTACGACACCCACGGGAAAAAATGGGGTAGTGATATTTTAGGCCTCACACGGTCTCTCATTGTAGTTTTATTTAATTTCACAGATTATTTCATCAGCAGATTGGCAACTTTTGGCACTGCAATTAAATGCAGCTATAAAAGCGTCAAGATATTTGCAATGCTGATAAATGGCCATTTCAAACATACCGCAACAGCTATTCATTTCAAATCACGATAAAAATCCCAAAGAATATAACGCACTAAATACCGAACAGCCAAAAAACTCGCCATACCTAATCCGAGCTGTCAATCCTGTCAATATGGTGTCAATAGTCGCGGAAGTTACGCAACTGTGCGCAGTATGACCGATATGGGCATACTACATGCATACTTACGCGCACGGCCGAAAATGGTGCGCGCGCGCTGACCCGACTTTTGGATTTACAGGGTGTAGGAAAAATGTGGCTAAAGGAAGTCGTTGAAGAAAGCAGAATTGTGACATATTTTATTCTTTGTAAGTAAGCAAGATCGATGTTAGCGGGTTGGTAGATTTTGTGTAAATGAAACTGTTCTGAGTGTGGTAGATTTTTAATTATAAAAAAAGAATAAAGAGTTCAGTAAGTAGATACTGTAAGACATGTTTCTTTTCAGAGTTTTAACGTTTGGATAACTTCGTATAATAGACCATCAAATTAAGAACCCTTAGTTCTCTAAATCTTTTTCCCTACTCTATCTCATGAACGTTTTTAAGGGTAACCCAATAGGTAGAATAGACCAAGAGAGAAGTCCCACGAATCTAAAAATTCCGGAAGAGACCTTGCTTTCCACCAATCATTCAGGTGTAGGTTTTAAAGCCCTGGGGCTAAAATCAAAGAGTCCAGTCCTGAAAAAATGGGTCTAAAAGTAGAAGTGTTAAATAATGTGATTCCACGCGATGACAAATATTTTTTGGATAACGGAACTCCTTCGTAATTCGGACTCTATTTTACCTTCCGTTACCACCTTGTATGATCCCCAAGCGCATTGCTCCAAAAAAAGCGTTCAATCTCTTTCGGCTGTATGTTTTATTCATCGTGCCACCGAAAAAGCGATTTTGAATTTCGAATTGTTGAATTTCGATGCTTTAACGTGATAAAGTGGATTTTTGATAAACAGCTGAATTGGTGAGATGGTAATATATGCGAACTTCATGAGAATTTTAAAAGATTGCAGGAAAGAAAGCTTCTTTTGTTTTAAAATTATTTTCTCTCGAAAAATGTGTGAGTATTTTATTATGCAATCCTGCGAAGTACCTAATGTAAATCTGAGAGAGATTATTATTCTTATATTGTAAAAGAAACCTGGTTAAACGTGCTTTTAATACTTGTTTTAACGAAATCTTCTTAAAAATGTGGACCATCAAATAAGGAAGTAAACGAACGAGTATTATTACATCTAAAACGCCAAATCAAGATATTTTGCCGAGTTTAGCAACAGGTCACACACAGCAGTTAGCCTTTGCGTTTGAGCTTATCTTCCAACTTCAAACCAGTGTTTTTGCACAATACTACGACCAGATGAAAACTCAAATATTGTTTTGTATGATACTTAAGTTTTAAAGTTTACATAACTTAACTTAGTGATTGATACTGAAAACTAAGTAGGCTGATGATAAGAAAAAACTTGAGCTTCATAACTTTTTCGGTTTGTACGTCAAATTATAAGTTAACGATTTTGTTATAAATAAATATATACTGGATATTTCACACAGCGCCATTAAGCCAAAAACTAAGCAAAGCTTGTATACTATGGGATCTAGATCGGTGATATTAATACTTAGATGATATTTTTTGTAAATAAATACATATGCATAGAAAATACCCAGACTAAACACAAATATCTGAAAATGACTTAACAAATATTTGTGCCTTGGATAGAACCCAAGGCCCTCGGCGTAGCAGGCAGGGGTACTATCCGCTACACCATCGGGCCAGTCTGAAAGTCTGTTTATATTCATACAATTAGAAATTCAGCGGCAGAACATTTCACACAGGAGCTCAAGTCTTACAGTGATCAATGGCCGTTCCATTGTAAGGTAACGTAAGCACAGATCACAGCTTTATGTCACATAATAATATGACATATTTATTATTAGACAGTAATACCGCATCCATTGTAACGAGACATAATCTGTGGTACGACATCGGTTGTTCTATCGGGACAAAAGAAATGTTGAACCGATTTGAATAACCGCTTTTGAATAATGAGAGGGAAAGTGGCCCTACATGGACTTGTGCTATAATTATGACAGTAAACTAAACTGAGTAACTGTTACAAAATACGCCTTACCTACAGCTTTAAAACCGAATTAATAAAACGAGATTATTATTCGATGCATGTACTATCAGCATTATAAAATAAGGTGATATATTGGTCTCTGAAGGCTTCTGAGCTAGTGTTTAATAATAAGCATGTTTTAAATGATGACTGGGCACATCTGTCGTAGAACCGATGGATGGTGGAGTAAGCGGGTTCTCGAGCGGAGGCCACGCCTCGGCAGGCGTAGCGTTGCACGACCTCCGGCCAGATGGACCGATGACTTAAAAAAGGCGCCTGGTAGCGACTGGATGGCGAAAAAGAGAGATCGTGCCCTATGGCGTACCTTGGGGGAGTCCTACGTCCAGCAGTGGACTGCAATAGGCTGATGATTGTATGTTCAAAATAAAACCACAACTGTTTTAATTCGCAGAAAGGCGCGATTTTTTTTCAAAATGACACCAAAGTAATGCTCGCCGACTAGTTGGGCATTTTTGTGGTCGGTGACTATTCGGCTAAATTTAAAGCCGATTTAGTCGGTGGTCAGATAGTCGGCCAATACGATAGTCCATACATCTCAGCTAAAATCCGTATGTTACGCAACTCTTGCGCCGCTAGTACGGAGAATCCACTCCAGAATAGAAAGTAAAAGTGTGGAATGCTGAGCATCCTTTTTGGAGCCCGCCTTAAGCCACAGTCGGACTCTCAGACTACACTACCGGTATAACTTAGTCATTTTATCTTTTACTTGTATAGGCATCAGTGCACGAATTTCTGCCGCTGCATTTGGTGTTACATTGACGGATAAATCCTATATTGTTTTTTTGTTCCGTAAATAAGACTAACCGGTACCTACTTTTAGGTATACAAGGAGTAACAAAAAGGGTATTACAAGCCGAAAGGATGTCAAGCCATGAAACTAAACATCTTTTTCAATGGAACATAGGTCGAAATATGAAAAATATATATTTACCTTCCATAGTACATTAACGATCCATGTTCCATGGGAAAGTTGTTCAGTCTCTTGAGTACCTTGACCTCTTTTCAGCTTGTAATACCCTTTTTGTTACTCCATGTAGATAGGTCCTTGAAGTAGGTCACTAGAAGTTATGGTACCTACATTCTTTTTGGGTTATCCTTCTTTCTCATCGGAATTAATGGAAACCTATTCAAATTAAAATAAAACCTTTGCGTAAAAACCAGATCACACTACGAGTTTTATAGTACTACTTAAGGATTAAATTTCCGTGGGTTCATAGTAGCTATATAAAATTAATCGTGACTTTTACTATCGATCGAATAATAATAAGTTATAATCTTATAATTTATAGTTGCCGATGAAATTTATGGGGTCAATAGAATTCTAATGAACTAGCAAATATTTTCGCGAATCAAATAGTTTATTTTAAATAAAATCGCGATTAATCTGTATCGATTTCACGTTTTATATGATAAAATATTAATTATGTATAATGAGTTGTTTTGACCCCCTGATGTAACTTTTACCTACCTACTTACTATAAAAAAATTGCTACGTTCTCATGTATTCATATGTTTCGATTGTATCGCCAATACCTGTCAACATAAACAAACATATTCGCATAAAAACCAGTATTAATATTCAATTTTCTTTCGAACAGAATTGAAAGTGAAAATGTAAAGAAGTAAATATGTATAGATATGCAAAGTCGTTGAATAAACAAGTCTTGTTTACTTATTCATATATATATTTGGATATATTTCGCTGTATGACGGAATATGCACTTGTGTATTGCATCAAGAAAGGTTCTTATTTCGCCGTTGTATAGTTCAATAGTAAAACTCGATATCAATTGTTTGAATATGACATAAAATTTCCAGCACAAATTGACATATCTATTTTATTAAAATCTAAATAGACGGACGCAAACCTAGAGTACTAAGGTACTCAAAGTAGTTATGGCACAAAATAGAGAATGTACAGAAGGATCACTCGACCCTTTTTTCGATTATTTCTGCTTTCGGCAAGGGCTGCCACAGTTTTCTTACCGATATTATTCAATGAAGTAGGTACCTAAACATACAGGGAGTAACAGAAAGGCTATATCAAGCCAAAAGGTGCTCATAAAGCTCAGCCGTTTACGCTCTGCCTACCCCGCAAGGGATAATAGACGTGATATGTGTATGTATGTATGTACATCAAAAATAAAAAGTTGCCTTTAAGTAGAAACTCGAATCACATTATAAAAAAATATACTGATTAGAGTTATTAATCTTGTTTGTTCTTTTATGAAAGCAAATTTTTATTTAAGTTGGTACAAAATATTATAGGAAAATTGTACAAATAACATCGTATACTAAAAAACCTATTTATTTATATTTGTGTGAACCCATTGTGCACGTCCGCACCAAACGCGGTAGACACTCCACTACAAGTGTGTTTGGATTGGTTTGGATTTCCTTGTAAACGGCGGCGTGTCAAATTGGGGAGAGTTTCGTGACGTTTGCTTGAAGTGAGCTCTCTGTATTCGGCGCGCAGCCGCCAATACTTACTTTGTGGTTATGGGTTATGTTGCAATATAAAAATAAAATGTATGCGCATAATTACAGCTCAACCCCAATCGGCGAGAGATTTGGCGCCTATAATGCTCAGTCATTTAAATGATCCATTATTTAGCATACAATGACGGAGAAAGTCATTGATATTTTAATCATGTGACGGATTTACCGGCGCGTGGCATGTTCATGATACGGCCTACGACCATTGAGCGGCAAAAACATGTTGCGGGGTTTTCCTGACTGGGTAACATTATCGATTTGCATGTTGGGTAGATATCGATTTTCAATTTGTGTATAAAAAATATGTAGGGTGAAATTTTACTAGTGACCGACAGCAAAATCTCAAAACAGACAGGTGATAATAAGAAACAACTTTCCCGTAGGAATAATTTGTATCGTGAAGCGCCACCGTAGTGGCGATATCAGACCGCACGGACAAACCTTGACAGGTTTTTGTTGCGTTGTCTTGTAATTGTTGTTTATCTTTTTTGTAAATGTTTTAATAAATAAAATAAAAAAATATAGGTTGAAATTTGCTAAATATAGTTAGAGGTCTAATATATTTTTTTCGTATTTCGGACTATGTTCCTCGGGGAAAGTTATTCCTTACCACCAGACTAAAGACTGGCTAAAACTCAAGACAGGCCGGTGGCCACAAATTTCACCCTATATATCTTTATCTATATACCTTTCAACTGATATTGCTGATGAAAATTTTACTTTCATTGAGGCTCGATCGACGGAACATGTTTTGTAGTCGAAATCAACTATTTTCCCAATTTAATCAATCTCAGCTTGCAAATTTTGAAAAACGAGGCTTGAGAATTAATCTATTTTTGGATACTGATTTTAAACATCCAAGTCTCGTATTTTATTAATCACACAGGACACAACCCTATTGTAAGTAGGTAGTTTATAGAGTTGAAATCAGTTAGCTGACCGATATGTTTGGACTCTAAATGCGTTACAATAACAATGGAATTAAATTTCAAACTGTACTTTAGAATAAAACAGCCTACATTGTTTCCACGATACTATTGTTTGAAATGCACTTGCACCTCTAGCCTCTACAAATCGAAGGACTTAATATTCAGACAGCCTGGAGCCTTCGCTTGACCACTGCTGTAGGGTACCTATTGGAAACTAAGTTTCTTTTACAGAAGGGTCGTGTGTCGCTGGTTGAAATGCTCAATGTGACAAAGACGCAGATTTTGCTATTCAATACGGAGTAGGAGAGATATGCCTACTTAGGCGTTTCGTCAACTGTCGCGATTCGCCAACAATTTTTATTTTTTTTATTAATGATGTGTTTGCTCTTGACTCTAGTCTAGGTCATAGGACAGAGACAGAGTCTAAGATGGAGCGAGCTCACCCAGAAGTAGCCTGTTCACTCTTACTTTGAAGAGATTAGGGTTGTATGCGTTTGGAAACACAGACGCAGGTAGTGAGTTCCACTCTTTAGCAGTGCGCATTATAAATGATGACTGGAAGCGCTTAGTCCGAATTGATGGAATGGTATTTTCCCTAGATATGTATCAGCTGGCCTTGTGAAGTGGCTTCACGATCGATCGCCTTCTACGTAACGTCCTTGTACCCTAGGCAGTCGTAAAATTTACATTGCTAAGTCCGCCTTTGGTACTTCTGTGTGAAAGTTCATTTAGCAATGGACGGTATTCTGTTATCAGCGCAGTGTTGCCTGCAGCCGTATCCACAGGCACTCCTGCGCAGGTTGGCTGCGCCGGTGCGTGCCTGGGTGCGACCCATTGCGGTTTGATTTACGCGCCAACAACTAAACCCCGATACAAACGGGTCTGCTGATGCTGTGGACTTGAGGCAATAGGCTTCAATTTTTAGGATCTAGTGGTGAGAAAGATGACCAGATCTTATAAAGAAGGTGTGGCAGTAGCAGAAACCGTTCCTGCCCGGCATTTTACACCCGATGCGGTATCGTATAATCTCGTCTATTGAAGTTCGGAAAACGTTAACGACAGATGTTCTAAAGGTTTTCTTTTAAATAGTTTTCGTTAATAATTCCGGAAAGTACATTTAACTCTTAGGGAAAGCCGAAGCATTTTTTCTCGCTCGATACGTAGATGTCCTAAGTTTACGTTATCTAAAAATCCCCTACAAAGGTTACCGTTTGGGTGCGCTTGCGCCGGTCACACTATAAATAATGCCGTAGTTTCCGGGTGTAGCGTAAATACCTGCCATGTTTACAGCTTGTAGGGTTCCTTAGCAGGGAACCATTTAGGTATTGTTTGTACCTGTCGTACCGTATAAGGGCGTCGAACGAACATTGCAGTCTTGCAATTTTACATTTTGATTGTATAAGATATAAATGACATCTTAACCTGGTGAATGTCATATATATTCATCCAAACAAAATTCCGTGTCTTAGGTTGGGACTCAATAATAATATTTATTTTACATACTACTACGATAAAATTATAGATATGATGTAACAGAAGATGTTTTACAAAAAAAAGAGTTTATATTTCTCGAAACTTTACGTCGTCGTAGAGACTCTAAGGGACTCGAGGTTTTCATGTGTTTTACAATTTTCGGGCGACTGGCTGACAACTTGTCACTATACACAATTTTTCTGAATGACTCTCAAATGTTTGTCAGACTTGTCCCGCAAGGGATAAAGGCGTGATATGTGTATGTCTTTACGTCGTTACGTCTATATTGTCATTATCGCATTTCTAAAACTCTTTTTCTTTCAAACAATTTGGTGCGGAACTTTAAATCCAGCACGCACAAACTTACACTTGTCCAGTTTTTTGTTGCGTAAGTCATACTTAGCTTTCAACTAGTATTTTATTAGTTGCTCTCTCGTTAGTAAGTGACGCGTATGCAATTTATTACTGTAATATAAACTTTTGCAAAATCTTAGTTCGATGCAATAAACGTCACACTATACAATGCTTTATGTATGTGTCGAGTGTTTCCGTAAATATTATGCAAACAGCTAAATAAAAGGCTAATTATTTCTGGTATGACAACAGCCGTACTCCGCTATTTGAATAGCGCTTCAGTTGTGGTTCAATATTCCGTCAGTTGGATGGTTTTGGCTGTTTTGTATTCCGCTAACAGTTTAAAGTATAGAAAATATAAAGTGGTAGTATAATGACAATAAAACATGCATAACAATAGCTTAAAAAGGAAATCGGGGCCCTATTTTGACGTTCAGGTGTTGAGTGTGCTAAGAGACTTGAGGGTTTCATGTGTATTACTATCTTAGGCGACAGGCTGACAACCTATCTCTAGTGACAGACAGTTTTTCTGAAACGGCCCTCAAATATGATTTGTCAGGCGTGGCGATGCCGACCGTATTATTACGGCATTGCTACTCCACTGCTATATGTGTATGTATGTATTCACTCGAGTGTGTCTTTTTTTACTTATATCTTATAAATTTTTATTTCTTCTTTTCAGGTATGATTACAAATGCCCACAAACTTTCCAGCGGCCATTGCGTAAGTTCACAGAAGTTCACACGCAGAATTTCCACAATTTCTATTCACAGTGCTTCTACGTAATGGCAAATCATTTATCCTCAGTAATAACATCAACATATAACCAATTTGCATAATGCCGTTTCGATTTAACCAGACAAATTGTATATCTACACTGCCTGTGGTCTTGTGGTTTGAACTTTGTGTTCTCATTGCGAAAGACGTAGATTCGATAGGTATCTGTCTCTTGGCAAAAGTGGGATTGTTCCCGGTTTAGTTATCCCAAGTCGCTTGTACATGACGGGGCTCAAAGATACTACTTACTACCTACCTACAATGTTGAACTTAGATATATTGTTATAAAAAAAACGGCAAAGTGCGAGTCTGACTCGCCCACCGAGAGTTCCGTAACATAAACATAAAGCCCTTTCATATACTCCATTTGAACTGCTAGCCTCAATATTAAAATGTTGTTCTATTTAGGCCCCCTAAAAAGTCTATATTATTTAAAAATTCATTTATATTTTCTTAAACTTGTACTTCAAAGCGAAGCCACTGGCCACATTTTATAGTTTGTTTAGTTTTATAGTATATTTGGATTCCCTTGAGAGTGCCAAAAACACTCGTTTTGTACAGCATAAACAGCCGTATAATTTTAAAGGTAAGTTTTTTTATATATTTTTTCAAAGTATGGGTTTGCTCTTGACTCTAGTCTAGGTCATATGACAGAGACAGAGTCTAAGATGGAGCGAGCTCACCCAGTTAGGAGCTTGATTGAGCTACAAGCGGCCGTAGCTTAATTTCGACTCGATATCTCTTTGCGTTACATAAAGAGGCGTGACAGACGGAAGACAACAAAGTGATCCTTTAAGGGTTCCGTTTTCTCCTTTTGAGATACGGAACTAAAAGACGTTTATTTCATACAACAAGGCCCATGGAATAAAATAATAAAGTACAATATAACTTAAAATCTAATATTTAAACACATGTATAGCTGTTTTAAGTAGCGGTTTTCTACAGGGAGAAATATGTAATTGAATGCCACTAAAGTGATGGTGAAGTTGGTATCTAATTATATTACTGAACATCTCGTCTTGGGAATATCTAAATGTGAGGGTCTTGCGATCAAAAGCTATTGGGCGCTTTAGGTACTTACGAAAGATGAATAATAGTGAATAAAAACTAGTACCTACTTTTTTGTATTCTGTCTCTGAAGCGAAAATAGATAATGAAAGTAGATACATTTGTGTATGGTTTATTTGCAGCTGTAAATAGTTCAGTCCCAGGATCTTATAATAGTTTTTTTTAGAACCTTTGTCATATATTTGGGGCGGTATGGGATCTACCTCCTAGCGGTCCACCCCGGGCAACGGCAACACAGGCTTGCCTGTGGATAAGTCCGGCTGAACTATCCCACTAAGCAGTGGAAGGCTCCGTAAGGGGCCGCCTGGCTCGCGACCACCATCCCACCGAAGTCTGGCGCCAAGTAGCTTGCTGCGTTCCGTCAGTGTGTGGGAGTGCCAGTGCCTTAACAGGCTTCTTCTGGGTGAGCTCGCTCCATCTTAGACTCTGTCTCTGTCCTATGACCTACACTATAGTTAAGAGCAAACCCATCATTAATTAAAATATATATATACTTTACGTATTTAGATTTTATTTCTGTATAGGCATCTGCTTTGACTCTGTTTATCTTTTGGTTGGCCCGTAGAGAATGCCACGTGGCATTAGGTCCGCCCTTTGTACTTTATGTGCAATAAAGTAAAATAAACCGGTTAAGTTTACATCTCAACTGTGCGTTTTATTAACCACCTTACAAGTTTCTCTCACTTGCAATGCTAATCAATATACATACCTCTTGACTGCAGCCCAAGCCCTTAAAGTTTGAGGAGCCCTGCCGTAGGGCTTCGCCCTTGCACCCATTCACCCATACCTTCAACTCCGATTTCACCACTCCACCAGCCAACGCACAACATTAATTCAATTTACTACTACACAAACTTTCTAAATGATGCACAAAACTCATTTGAGAGATGACAAGTGAAAATGCAACTGCCATTTGGCTTTGCTTTCGCTGTGCAGTGACATTTAGGCGTATCTAGATGAGTTTAGATTATATCGTTTAGTTATATGCAGGGCAGGCAGGAATTTGGGCAACCGCCGAGCGAAATCTGACCGTACAGTGGCGCCCTCAATTGATTTTAATAAACTTCTTCCAATCTGAAACTATCAAAATCTAAAACGGACAAATTGTTGCACTATACGATAATTTTATTTCAAAATACAACAATGAGCTTTTTTTGTGTTTTAAACTTTTAATCAACTTTACGGTTTACGGTTGCCACCATTTGCCATTTTAGTGATTTTAAAGATGCATATTAATTTATAGCTCATTATTGAACCTTGAAATAAATTTATCGCATAAGACAACAATTTTTCTGTTTTGGTTTTTAATGCTTGTTCTAGATTTTAAGAAATTACTTAAAAACAGGCGAGGCCGCATCTGGACGGTTTTACTTACTTAAAGGGTTATCTTCCTTGGTTGCGTTGTGATAAATCTAAGGTAGGTTTGTCTTACAAATGCAGTAGTTTTTTTGAACTTGCCCGATGCTGGGCAGAGTATCACTAGTCCAAAAGAACGTTACATTTTTTCAATGGGCTAATAAAACCTAATAGTCCATAAAATGGGCAGTCGCTTTCGTCAAAAAATATAATTCCGCTTTGTGACAAATACGACATCATCATTTTGGTTATGACCGCTGAAATTTTAACAAATAAAAAAAAATATCTTTTGTTATAGCTTCCTTTCTTCTTGCTCCATCCCTGCCTGCTCAAGATTCGAACAAGCAGTTATCTATGCGTTTAATGGCCACTAGATTGTTAATAGCTGTTAAACAGCTTGCATAAGCCAAGCAGCCTAGATGGTCTGAATAGCCTGTGTTCTGGGCTGGTTACACTTTCATTATACATGCAAGACAAATATCTTCTATGTAAAGTGGGAAAAGCTACAAATGGTCGTGGAATGATATTCCGAAGATAAATGATCGCTCGCTATATAACGGCTTTACGGTATGTAAATGTAGCTAAGGTCGTTTCTATTGTTGGTAAATAATATTAAGTTTATACATATACAAGAAATAAACGCTATCAAAAGCGGGACTTTTGATTTCTTTATTAACTTGCCTAAAATTGTTGTGCCAAAAATCTATCACATCACACATTTTCACAAGCCCGCTCTTTTACCTTCTGATATTTATTTATTTATTTGGCCAACCTATAAAATTACCAACCTGACTATTACATACCTTAGTAGGTACTTCACGAATGATTACCGCACATGTGCTCTAAACACGTTAAAAAAACTTGTTTACAAACAAACACACACCTACCGCATTACGTCACCAGACGTAACGTGAGACTTCTACTGCGTGCGCGCATCTCTTTGATCTCAACTTTATTGCCATTGGTCGACACGCTTCCTTATTTCACTGGTCTATTTCCGAACTGAGTGTTAATTTTTAAATTTATTTCACCGCGTTCTATTTTTAAAACTGATGTTAATATCTCTTTTGGATTGAGTCGTAAAGTCAAATTGCGGCCATCTTTATTTGATTTTAATTTGATGTTTGTTATTTTATATGCTTGAAATGTGGAGACGATTTGTAGGACAGTTAACTTATTCTTCACGTTTTATAAAATTGGAAGGTATTTCATTAAGAGCCTAAATTAAACAAACCAGATACCCAAGTATGTGTTCCCTAACAATGCCTACTTGCATAGTTTATAAGAATGATACATTGGCAGGCATTGAAGATACGATCTTGATCAAAATGAGTAAACAAATCTTTCACTACCTAGTTGCTCATTTCCTTTACAAGTTTATCTCCGATCAGTGATTCAAAGACAGTTGTATTTCAATCTGCCGATCGCTATCACCGAATAGCTTTTGGTTTCGGTCTGATAGTCGTGTTCTTTGAAAAATACACCAGATTATGTTGTAAAGATTCACTTTGATTACAGAAGCGTAATGACTTAATGAGAAAACTCTTACTACGATAAAGTTGAGAAATGAAACGAAGTTTTTTTTGCTAATAGGTACTCAAATCGCCATCTTCCACCGCACCTGACAGTTGTTGTTGTACGGTAATTTTTCGGATATTGTTCAGTTGTTTTAATAGGTTTTTGTTCTGTTTTTGTTGAGATGTTGTTCAGTTGTTGAGATGTTGAGCAGTTGTTTAGATGTTGTTCAGTTGTTATTCAGATGTTGTTCAGTTGTTTAGTTATTTGTTGTTCAGTTGTTGTTCAGTTGTCAAGTTATTTGTTAAGTTATTTGTTGTTCAGACTCGACATCTGAAGAACTTTTAGAATAGAATTTTCGAAAATTGATATCAAGCCATATTACGTTCTCGTATTGAATTTGACCTTGTATCGGGCCTTGCAATCGTCGGTGCGGACGTTTGGAAAAGCGTATAACTGAGTTTTTTTGGAAAGTGTAGATAAAATAGTGTATGCAACTGCTATAATTAGGCATTAGAATGCTCGTGTCAAACTATTAGCACACTCGGCTACGCCTCGTGTGATAAACGGACACTCGCATTCTAATGACCCCCATTATAATACAGTTGCATAAACTACTATAACTTTCCAGTTACATGAAAAGTTAGGTCAGGTTACCCAACTCTTTTTGGGAATTTGAAATTAGAAGATTTGCTAATAAATCAACCTAATGACGGGATCATTAAAAGCGACGTACCTCACAGCAACAAAGAATTTAAAAGTTTTTCACTTTTAAAATCCTTTATTCCTGGCGAGAAGGGCAGAGCAGACCATCAAATGCCATCAGCATTACAAATATTATACGAAAAAAAGCTTCTTGGATTCGGGTGGTGATATCACTCAGTAATCATGGGCCAACTCGTGGGCAGATCATAATTTCAATCAGATTCATGAAGGATTTATGCTGAATTTATACCTTGATTCAGATGTCATGCAAATATCAGAGGCATTGAAGAAGGATTGAGACATTCGACTTTAAAAATTATAATATTTTTGCATGGCTGCATACATCCAACGACCATGGACCATTTACAAGTACCAGAAACATGACAATGACAATAAATTTTCGAGAATAAAATGTCGGTATAAGCCAATAAGTCCGCGGCAAATATCGGTGTCAAAATGTAAAAATATTTTCTGGCCCAGCAAGTGCCACTTCACCCCAGAAGTGAGCATTTACTGAAAAATAAATACGTACGATTAAGAACGTCACGACGGAATGTCCAGCATTTTCGCTGTCGAACCAAATCACTACCTTCGCCCGGCCATAGATCAACGATAAGAAGCGAAATTAAACCGATTAAGACGTCTGTGCTCGCGGAACTCGAGAAACAATAAAGATCGAGATAAATAATATCGATTAAAATAATCGAATCGACCTTTAACCGGGTGATCCGTCATCGGAATATCTCTATAGTATGAAAAGAAATCAAACTCTATTTATATGGGGTTGGTGACGGCAAAATTACGGGTTTCGTGCGCCATTGTTTGCTGAAAGAGACGTATCGCGATGATTTCACTTAACTGCTTGGTAAAAGAGGTTGCTACTTACTACATGCACACCTACTTTAAACCCTTCTCTCTACAAACATACACATATCAAGCTTATATCCTTTGCGGGGTAGGCAGAGCGTAAGCGACTGTAAAAAAAGTAACATTTACCTACGCCACGTCTGACAAACATTGACAACAGGTAGATAATACCAGAAAGGTTTAGGCTGAGGCCTAAACAAAAGCAGGGATATAACGAGCTCATTTTGTTTTTGATAAATCTTAGGCGTTTTTAGAGAGATGGGTATTCAAAGTTTCCTTTCGTCTGACATACGCATGCGTAACGGATGCGCTAAAAGTATGCAGCAACGGACGTCAAGTGTGGTCCGCGCCATATAGTACGCTAAAGTCATAATTTTGGCACAGGCAAAGCTATTAAAAATCAATCGTTATTTCTTATTTCTGATGTAAAAAAACTTACTAAAGCTATTGACTTAAACATTTCACACCTAAAGTAAAGATGACATAATTTGATTAGCCACTTTCGTTTTGATGGCGATTAATTTCGCGACTAAACTGGAATCGCCTGTTAACATCGCAATAAAAATTAACATAAGTTTCTATCCCATCTTTGAGCTTTCAATGTATTTTGATTGCATTTAGGTGTATATTTTTACACACATAAATACACAGGGTGTAAGGGACAGACCTTCGAAAACTGATAGGGTGCATTCAGACCATGAAACTGAAGAAATTCCCATTAATAAATATTTCAGGAAACGTATTTTTTTTTAATTCCCGTAGAAAATGCGGTCAGCGATTGTGATTTTGGTCGTTTTTTTTTTGTCGTTTCCTGACATATGTTTCTAGGGGAAAATGGTTCAGTTTCATGGTCTGTATGCACCCTTTCAGTATTCGGAGTGCTGTCCCTAACACCCCGTATATATCACGCCTATAGGGATGTAGGCGTAATGACCGTGTACGCTCTGCCTACTGCTATTTCGGGGTAGGCAAAGCGTAAATGGTCATAAAAAACGAGCAACGCCACGATTGACAAATTTTTGAGAGTCAATCAGAAAATTATGTATCACCATAGTGACAGGTTATCAGCCCATCGCCTAAAGCTGCAATACATATGTAACTCTCAATTCCCTTACTTACCCTCCACGGGTGATGCCATTCTAATCCGACATCACACAACATATTTTACGGTACCATTTTTTACGGTTATTTGTTCTTAAAATCTTTGTTTTTTCTATGGTGTTTTATTTTTTATCTTAGCACCTTTCCGAACTGTCAAATGCTATCATCGTCTGTAAGTAGTTAAAACTAAACGGACATAATTTCATCAGGTTGTCAAATCGATGTCGAATCTGAGTTTGTATTGTCCTGAATGTGACCATCTGACCCAATGACCGTGTCGTATCTGATTTAGATATTAGCGGACATGCTCGTCGACAGCGGACAGTCTGCGCGTGCACAGGCGTGCTTTCACTCTCCATTGCGCATGATCTATAGCAGTGCTGTGATGCCGGCTTAGAATAGCATCACCCCATCTCTTTCCCTTGGGAGTCGTAAGAGGCGACTTAGGGACTTATTGTGTATTGCAATTTTAGGCGATGGGCTGACAACCTATCACTATGGCGATACACAATTTTCCGAATGACCCTCAAGTTACAACTGTACCTTTATTTATTTATTTATTTTGTAATAAATTCTTTGGATTTTACTTTAAGTACTACCAACTGTAAAATTGTGTAATTAATTATGGGTCTGTGCCTGAAATAAAACATATTTAATTTAATTTTTAATTTAAATGTTTGTCAGACGAGGCGTAAATGTCTGTTTTTTGCGGCCGTTTGGGCTCTGCCTACCCCGCAAGTACTACCGCCTATTATAGGCGTGATATGTGTGTATTGCAGTGTTCTTCAATCTGTCGGGTAGTCTTAGGGGGTCGTAGAGCCTTATTCACAGTGGTGGGGGTATGTATTTCTTACAACTGTACCTCAATTCAATAGGAAGCAAAGCACGTTTACTTATATTCGCATGTCGTGTATGAATCGTTCCGGCGCTAGTCGCACGTCACCTCATTTCCGTTGGATGTGCTCACTCAATAGTAACTGTACCTACCGTGCTTGCTCTTCATGCTTGTCAATATGTATTACGTATTGATTGAGTTTGTTATGTATCGGCCGGTTTTGATTGGTTAGTGAGTTGGTAGGTACCTAAATAAAAGTTTTAAGGTTGAAAGTTGCGATATACATCTCCATGGATGTAATTTCAATTATGCGATAGCAGACTCTGCCACTAAAAGTCAACGGTAAAAAAAATAGTTCGATCACCAGTCAATCAATGATAAACTAAACATGAAAACAATACAGAAACATTACATAATCCATGAGTCAATACAACAATGTTCAGTTCGGGTTCAGAGCTAATGGTTATCTAATATATCTGTTACATGGTCCCACTGTCCCACGCGTGGGCAGTGGGCTGTCCGATCAACATGTAGGTGTAATTCGGTTTGTAATTCTAAACGTCGATTATGTTTAGTTCGAGTTTAGCAACGTGTTTATAGGATTATTGTGACGCAAGTATTACGTGATGTAACGAATGTAAATTTTTGAACATTTTCTATCTGTATTCGCGAATGCAATTGCGAATATTCAGTTTTTGGTTAATTTGCGCATATTGTCTGTGGTTTGGTGGCAGTCTTGAGTCGATTTAAGGTACTTGAGGAAATGAATTTCAACTCTATTAAATTCTCTCGTCCTTCAATGCGAAACTTTGCGAATGCGAAAAACCGAAAATATGCGAATGCAAATATTTGTTACATCACTAGTAAGATTACCAATCGATAGTGGACATGCGCTTGCTGTACAAAATTATCTTATTTCATGGTCTATCTCTCATATTAAAATCTGTTATTTATAATTAACATTTTCACAAAACCTTTCTTGTCCAGCTCCAGCTGCGGAAACTTCAGTCGTCTTTCCAATCAAAGATCCAATTTGTATGTTTTTACGACTGAATTTTATATTTTTTACACAAATCGAAAAGTTCCAAAAAAAAGTCCCATCCTGGGATAGAGAGGGAGAGAGAGAGGTGTATCTTTGATATCAGTTTCTTAAGGTCATATAAAAGCTTCAAGTTTAAGTAATTATTTGAATAATATTCTGCAGCTTCGTATTTATTGTTTTCCATTTAAATCACAACAACTTCACATTAGTCAAACTAACGAGCTCAAAACGGATGGTCGGGAGCTTTCACAATGTTTCCGTTATCACAATGCAATACTGTCGCATTATTTCATGGTGAAAGGATGCGAAATGGTGGACAATTAAACGAATGACAAACGGGCGGGAATCGAACCCGGTAGCACCCGGTAGCGCGCACGACAGCCGCTCTGTGTGGGCTGTGTCACGCTACACGATACCATACTGCCTAGTGCACATTGGTTGTAAAGTATGATAGAGGAACTCTTCAGAACTGTGTAATTTCTTAAGCAATAAAAACCGTGCCGTGTGATGTCGGCTTAGAATAGCATACGTCTTTTTTTTACTTCCCATAGTAAATGCAGTCAGTTGATCGTGATTTTGTATGGGAGGTTGAAATTTTTTTGTCGTTTCCTGATATGTTTCTAGGGGAAAGTTTTTCAGTTTCATGGTATGGATGCACCTTATCAGTATTAATAGGGATGTCCCTTACACCCTGTATTTTGTGCATGAAGAGAGAAGTAGGTAGATTTCGCCGCCTCACGAAGTCTGCGATATCTGTTACAGCTTTTATTGTTCGTCTTTTATCTATTAATATTTTATCAAGGTTATTCATACCTCCGAGTAATAAAATTGTAAAGGTGTCAAGATGCTATTACAAGATTGCATATAATATTTATTGTCTTGTAAAGGCTACAGCTATGCAATAGTCCACTTATGTTTCATTCTAGACCAGTAATGATGTCTGTTAATATTTTGAAATAGGTATGTTTGATTGAAGGTGATAAAAATCTTAATAGCCAGTTTTGGAAATATTAAAAACTTTTATATTTTCATCGATTTTCTTGTCATTATTGTTGTGACTTTATCTGTTTGTTTGTTTTTTCTGGAGCTGCTCATGATAAAATACCTATACAGTGTGAGGAAACAGATTACAATGTTTTAAACGTGTTTCATAAATAAATGAAAGTACTTACAAATAGATCTATTTTATAGAAGCTTTTTATCAATTTGTTTTCAATTAAACGTATTTTTACTTTGTTTTTTATTTACGCTTAAAACACTTTGTTATACCTACTTATGAATGACGTGAATGCGTGGTTTAAAGGAACGTACTTTTCCTAACGCTGTGTATAAGGTCCCTATTGCTCCCTTAGAAAGATAACTCGAGATTCTGCTGATAGTATTTACATAATGAAGTACTTATTTAGTTCTTTAGATGGATAATCCCTTTCTATCCATACAAAAAAGAAATGCAGATCTTTATTTTATTTTATTTATGAATACGTTCACAGAAAAGATAAGATAGTGATTCAAATTACTTTTGTAAGTATTCAGTGGTTATTAATTCATATATTGTAAAGCGTTTCGCCCATTTTTATCATGCAGATTTTCATATGCACGAGTGGTTATTAATTTCCTATTTACAATTCAAGTGATTGTATTGTCTGCCTACAGCCTTAAACGTTGCCACACGGAAACCAATCGAACTTCGACGTATTATTCAATTAACTAGTGGAACTTAATACACTGCTACCTTCACTCTTTGTTTACTCAAAACGTGAATGAAGTAACTGCATATTATAGTCGCTGTAAAAATTTATGTTTTATGAGCTTAACGTAATTATTGCTTTTCCTTATTGTTTCTTTTGAGTTGTAATTTTTGGTGGATGAATATCGACAAACTTTGAAATGGAAATAATTATAGGTGTGTAATTTTACTCATAATATTTCAAGGGCTATATTACCCATGTTACTGTTCCACTTTCCCTGATTCCTCACAAGAATAGTCCATCTAAAAAATATAATTATAAAACTATAAGAACACTCTAAACTTTTGATTGAAAATAAAATATCACAGGTAGATATTTAATTTTATTAAGAAATGTGTTACATGAAAATACAATAGTCAACTTATTAACTAAAAATGCCACTCCAGGACGTTCCCGGTCCAAAGGTGCCCATCACACTACTGGCATTACCACGCTGGATGGCAATCGCTAGCCATTGGACAAGGAACGAACCAGAGCGGGGGTCATGGCCCCTCTCCTTCAGCCGACGCCCAATCTGCCTAACAAAATCTTTAGCCTCGACACACCAACTTCCCGCCGTCTCCACCGCCAGAGGGACAAACTGATACCGTTGCGCAAGATCGGCATACTTAGCCCGCTTTTTGGCGGCCGCGGATTCGGAGGCCGCCCCTGCTGCCTGGATTATCTGACCAAGATGACAAGCGGCAAAGGTACTGACGCAGGTCGCGTCCCATAGCAAGCATCTGCCTTTATGCCATGGTACGAGCGTCAGACCATCCGGTCTCTTGCCATCCGTACGGCTCAACCCAGGAGGCTCCAAAACGCATGAGACATTAGCCGAGACAAGAGCCCTCCGCACGATATCGTTGAGGGCATGGTGCCGCGGGAATCTACCTGCGCAACGACAACAATTCAAGCCATGGTGACCATTGGCCTCAACCATGGTACCACAAATGCAGCGGTGAGGTTCACAAACATTGCAGCCAAGACGGAGAGCCACTGCCACACGCAGCGTGTCGTTGTCAAGATGCGTTCCCAGGTTAGGTGAAGGAAGCGCGTGTAGCCACGCCCCGGATTCTGACCTCGATACCGCCTTTATTCTGGCTACATCCGAACCCACAGCATCAACCAACAATTGAGAGGCTGAAGCCTTACAGGTAGGTACAGGTAGATAAGTTTATTGACAAAATATCGTTCACTCACGAATTCTCTATATTACACAGTAGACAAACCAATATTAAGATTAGAATTTAATTAAACTTCGAACAATAGAATTAGCAAAAACTGGGCCACGTGAAATCTCCCTTCAAATCTGTAATTTACTGCAAATTCCTGTAGCGCCCGCGCTTTAGGTATTTAATCCATCCATATATTACGTGATATAGGTATTTAATTATCAGTCGTTTTTAAAAGTTTGCGGAAATACTTATAATGTCGAAAAGCAACTACAAGTAAACTAGGTTAGGTACTTAGAATTATATAAATTTATATGGAAGAGGCAAAAAAATCACGTGGATTTACAAAGGTTTTTTAGAATCAATATGACCTAGTTAAAATTATTTTGGAATACATAGCCAAACCGCACAGTTTTAACAAGGATACATTTATTACAAATAATCTTTGTAGTTATTTATTCCGCGAATTGATACTTTGGTTTCCAGATGACTAGCGTGTCCAGCCAGGGATTTTTTCCTGTTCGGGGGCGCCACTGGTCTCTCAACCACCTTATTCAATAATTCTTCTACTTAAATTGTTGTCCTTAAAGTAAGTAGTCCAAAGACCCTTTGGCCACTTTCGTTTTGAACGCGTCCTTTGTTTTATAACTTCCTCGCTCGCTGCGCACGCGTCGATCTCGAGAACGCCGCTCGAAAGTGGAAACATTAATTTTATTTACACCGCCAGATTTTAATTGCGATCCATTGGTGTAAGCCGTGATGTAATGTTATTTATGATATTTACAGGGTTTAGTTTCGAGTTCCGTAAGCGACGAAAGACTGAAATGATGAAACCTGGGCGCTTTCAATGCGATAAAGAATAAGCATAATCTGGGCTACATGCATAAAGCCCAGTGAAAATCAATTAGAATTACATTTTACGAGGGATCATGCAGCTTGTGTACTTTTCTATTAATAACTGTATAAAAACCCAGAAGTAGCATGTATACTTAGTTATATTATTGAAAGAACAAATATCGCTCATGATGTAGATTTACGCGTCTGTATAAGTTGGCCGCTCAAATGAGACTTATTTTCGAGTGGGACACCGATTCGTCCAACGACCCGATGAAACCTGGTGTCGAGAGTTTTTTAACCGCCTGCTACTGGTAGTAGGCCACTGACATGGTTGTGTAACGACCGCCGTCCAAGTTATCATAGACAGCAACCGATAACGACGGCTTAACGTGCCTTCCGAAGCACGGAACCATCTTTCCTTTCGGACAATCAGGTGATGGCCGCAATGTCCTACCCATACCAGAAACAAATTCGAATTATTAGCTATTATTAAACAAGACAGATTATTAACTTCTACATTACATAAAACATCATTGAGAAAATTACAACCAAATCCTCATCTCCTTATTTAAACCACACAAGCCCGCACTTTTCATTATTTGCGGTTATTATAGAAAGCGTTACGTCACTATTTGGTGGCACTGGTTGCATGTGGTATAAAGGTGAATGCACACTAGGGACATTTTCAAATTTTTTGACCGTTTTCATTTTTTCACGTGTACCTTCACTTCAAAAATTAATAAATCACAATTTCTACATACAAACATTTGTCAAGTCATTTTATTAGACGCAGTATACATATAAATATATAAATTTGATAAAAGACTGAATACTTAGTAGCTTATTTAAATTTTATTTTAATAATGAACAAAATGTGGCAATATTGCTCCATACAAATTTCAAGTGTCACCCTCATACCTTTGAAGATAAAAGTCAAAATTTAGGTATGAAAATTAGGTTTTTTGTCTTTTGTAAATTACCAAAACGCAAGAAAAAACATGCATTATTATAAACTGGTACTTATAAATACTAAAAATAGCAAGAAACTTATGACAAAATTAAATTAAAGTTGTGTCCCATGTTTTGAGTTCCATTGAATGACGAGCATTTACTGACGTTTTTTGGTAGGAAGATTTAATAATAACTTAGTAGACATAATATTTGAGAAATGGCAACACTGAATTTGACACGATGCCACAGACTCGCAGGCGCCTTTTCTTTTCTGTCGGCGATTGGGAAAGATTTTAGGTGTGAATTTTGGGTGAATAAACTATTTCTTCAACTTACTGACTCTGAAATACCAAGGAAATGTACATATATTGTCTATTTGTTCTTAAAATTGTATAGTGCTAACATTTACAATAGCGATACGAACATGTTTTAAACCAAAATCTTTAAAATTGAGGATTTGTTATGATTTTAAAACTTGATGTCCGCAATTCTGTATTCCATTTACTGACTTTTACAAACGTCAGTAAATGGAATATCCATCATAAAGGCAAATGCACAATAGTTTTCCATTTCTTAACGTCAGTAAATACGGAGTGTAAGGGACGGTGTACCAAAAACTTTACAGATCTGATCAGACAATAAAACTAAACAACTTTCCCCAGAAACAATGTCTTATTTATATTTAGATTATTTGCACTGAATAATTCATATTTACTTATTATTTTACTGACGTGTCCATTTACTGACCTTAGCGACCCTGCATAAATTAACCTCTATGCATGAGTCCTAAGGTTTCCATTTCTTGACTTTACTGACTATTCCATTTACTCACATTTTAGTGACGGGTCAAAAAATTTGAAAATGACCCACTAATCCGCGCTACATACGTCATCAGCTAGTGTAACCATATTTTGCAGAATTTTGTGAGATAAATAACAAAACTTTCGCCGATTTACAAAATTATATGAATCTGCCTGAGTAACCTTGGTTGAAAGAGACAGAACCAGATTACTTGCATTTCTGCTAATGTACTGTTATTTATCTGATAGAATTCTCAAAATATGGTTACATTTCACTAGCCGCGGCGCGGATACGGTTCACCTTAACTTTACTACCATTTTATTGACTTTCGGTTTTCCTCATAAGTTGCGTCTACACCTTTGCATTTACTGCAGATCATTACGAAGGATATTGAATCGAAAGTGCACTTTAACTTTGTTTTTAGGGTTCCGTACCGCAAACTGGATATTGAATCAAAAGTGCACTTTAACTTTGTTTTTAAGGTTCCGTACCTCAAACTGTATTTTCAGTTAAGTTAAGGAACCATTATTGGATCACTTTTTCGTCCGTCCGTCTGTAACGACGAAATAAAGCTCGGGATCGCGTATATATATCGAGTTGAAATTGAACCATATATTCAGGTCTACAGCTGCTTGTAGTTTTAAAAATAAAAAAGATACGATCATTTATGCTGTAAAAAACGCGTGTTTCAAGGTAATCAAAATTCATAGGATACTTCCCGTGAACCTAAAACTATAAAATTGGGAAGTAGCTTCATTTTGAAGTACAAGTTTAGGAAAATATGAAATAATTTGTTTATTATAAATCGTGTATTTAGGGGGCCAAAAAAAACAACAACATTTTTAATTAAGACTAGTTGTTTAAGTGAGATATCTCATATCATAATTATGAAAGGGCTTGTTGTGCATGTTACGGAACCCTCGGTGGGCGAGTCTAAAACTTAGCCTGTTTTTTTACCTGTTCGTAATGAATTATCATCATTATTTTTTTCATCAAGTCGACGGGATCTCTATGAATGAGTATAGCTCAGGACCGTGGAAGATTGGCGCAATAGAGAAGAGGCTTATGCCCTGCAGTGGGTAGATGTGGGCTGATGATGATAATGAATTATTTTCGTATGAAAAGTAAATTTTTTATAATTCATCCTATGTTTCTTCGGGACTGTTGTTCAGTTTCATTGGTTTGCCGCTTAATAAATAATTTCAGTAAATTGTTTTACGTACCTACAACAAAAAATTACCCCGTCATAGGGCCAACGTAATTTTTGTGCCACTAAGCTATCAAATCTATAATGATATATTTTGACCGACTGAGAATCGCGGTCGCCATTTTTTAATTGTAATTGTACCTTGTAATCATAGCGTGGCATGAAATCGTTTGACGTAAACTTTTTCCACCAGTATGAATTGACCTTTAGATTATTATTGTTTCTAAATTTTGAAATGGTAAAGTTGCAGTTGGAATTTTCTAATAAGTGTCCGGAAATCATTATAAAAATTATTTAAAAAACGTTTAATGATGGCATAAAATTGCATCGTACCATTTCTAGCCTTAAATGTAGTACCTACAATGCGACTAAGGGATAATCAATTATTACTATTTTATCAAACACTAACCAAAAGGGGAAGCCGCGATATCCAGCAATGGTCTGTTTTGACTGGATGTCATTGATGATGATAGTGTCTTGACAATATTATTTGCTAACTAATAGAGCAATGTAGTCTAAGGAACTCTAATAACTCTAGTTACTGTAACAAACAATAGTTCAAAATAAATTGGTTTTATCAGGCGGTGAGCGAAATCGCCCTTTAGTCACGCAACTCTTATTATGATCAGAGAGATTTCATATTAAATACGTAGTTACTTACCTACCTACCTTAAGGTAAAGGTAATTATTGTCTCGAAACAACGACCGTATTGTAATAATCATTATCAAGTACGTACTACAATGTTTTAAAAACACTTTCATACTTAATCAGATGACAAGGCTTGTCGGTTTGATCTTAATAAAGTAGGTAGATTAATATCGAAGGTAAGTTAATAAATAGAAAACCACAAGACAATTATAATAGGTATCTAAGTTTTAAGACAAATGTAGATTGTTTCTTGAGAGATAAGGGCGAAAAGGCGGCCATTTTGAATTTTCTGTATTGTTTGGTTTTCTTGTTATGTTGTAAGCAATAAAGTGTCCATCTATCTAGAGACCAACATATCAAAATACAATAGAATTATGAGAATGTTACATACGGTTCAATTTTGTAACCTTTTTTTTAAAGCATCTAAAAACATATTCAGTGAACAGTGAATGCACCTGTCTATCCTGGATAATCATAATCAAATCAAAGTATGCTAATGGCCGTTGCATCGACGATGTATCGCTAGATCCATACACATGCATAGGAGAAAGAAATAATTCAGATGGATCCCTACAAAAACCCAGAATGAAGCCATGAAAA
Source organism: Tuta absoluta (assembly GCA_027580185.1). Lineage (NCBI taxonomy): Eukaryota > Metazoa > Arthropoda > Insecta > Lepidoptera > Gelechiidae > Tuta > Tuta absoluta. The sequence goes on from JAQAHW010000003.1 coordinate 4,461,529, forward strand.
ATAGGCGCGAACGCTCAGCCCTAGCTAAAGCTCAATTAATATCACAAGAGTACGCTATATCTAGCATGCTCATTTAAAATGCTCTTTAACAGGTAAAAGTCATAAGTAGCATTTTGTGTTATTGTTTAAGCTCGCACTAAGACTGATTGCGACAAGTTTTTCTAGGCTTCAGTCTAGTTGCTTGTAGGGGAAACCTTTGCAGAGTAGGTAGAGTAATTATATTTTGACATTAACAGCCACAATAGTCCACTGCTAGACATGGGCTTCGCCCTATTGCTTGGCAGGCGGATTGGCGAGCGCAGTGCAATATATTGCTTTCATAGGCTACGCTGCTGCCCATTACCTGGATGAATTTCTCCCTCAGTCGCTTTTTACTACACCCACGGGTAGTGTTCGGGTGATGCTATTCAGCCGGCATCACACGGCAGTAATGTAAGCTTATTGCAAGTTAATGTAATAAATGTAATTTTAATAATATGACAATTTGCCTTACTTATTGGAATTTAATTTAATTTTCAATTTATAAAAAAAGAAATACAATTATTATTTTAAGGCTCATCTTGTAATAACTATGTTTGCATGTTATTCATATACAGAGTGTAAGGGAGAAACCCCTCCGAATCTTGATGCACCCTGCATTCAGACTGAAAGGGAAAAACTTCCGATAAAAAATATTTCAGGAAACTTCAAATTTTGATTCACTTGCCATAGTAAATATGCTGATTGTGATCTTGTGTGGGAGGGCGAATTTTTTTTGTCGTTTCCGGACATATGTTTCCAGGGGAAAGTTGTTCAGTTTCATGGTCTGAATGCACCCTATCAGGATTCGGAGGGCTGTCCCTTACACCCTGTATATGTATACATACATCATAGCTTTCTACTCCCTCATACCTATTCCAACAACTTGTATTTTTTTTACCTTTGTTGATGAATCAATTTATTTGATTTGCTTCAAGCGCTACTTGAATTCGTGGTTTCCTTGCTCTGAGGCACATGCGCCTGCGCAGCACACGCGTTATGAAATGCGGAAGGCACGGAAACAAAGCCGTTACTTCAAATTCAAATTCAACACCAACTGCATGCATTATCTATGCGAACCCCTCGACCGAAACCGAAGGAGTGTTATGTTGATTTTAGTTGCTTCTTACTTTAACGAGTCGGGTATAATTTTTTTTTGAGATCTTGCAAAATTGCACCGCAGGCACGATTCGAACCTGTGACTCTGTTTTATGTTTTATTCTTTACATATGACGCGTTATTGGCATTATGATATGCTTGCATAATTTCACCAATGGCATGGTGAGCCGCGGTAGCCCTGTCGGTAGAGGCGTCGGTAGTACTGATACTGAAAATCGCAGGTTCGAACCCTACCTGCGGTGTAATTTTGCAAGATCTCAAATAATAGTTTCCGAGCCGATCAACCACATTACAAGATAATTATTCAAGGGATAAAGAAATACTGTTTCTCCCAAAAGTTATAAAGTTATAAACAGTACCCAAAATCTGATCCCAAAAATGCGTAGATTAAGATGCTTATACTAATAGTAGGTACCTACTTAGATAGTATTTGATAATCATAAATGTAAAGCTAAAAAATTACCATCCATAGGCGCCAATCTTTAAATAGAATGAACCGAAGATATTATTCATGTTGTCCAAAAATCTGAATTGGGAAAAGTTTCAAATTTTTTTTTGTATTAAATTTTTCGGTATTTTGTCTTATTTGTTGAAATGGAAAATGACCACCAAATAATAAACTGGACAAAAATTTAACATCCAAGTAATGGTCAGTAGTGTCAGTACTAATTACTTAGTACTTACGTATAATGTGATGCTTTTGTTGTCTTAGAAGGCATTAATATTTGCGTTCAAGGCAGTTCTAGGCAGATAGATACGATGATTATATTACATTTAGTGAAACACTGTTTCCCCCCATACATAACGACTAAGGGCCGCCGTACATAATCGGACGTTTTATCGACACGTTTTCAGAAGAAATATAAAGCAGCCCTAACTGCCCAGCTGCCCAGGGGGCGTTGAAAGCCTATGGCAAATTATTTTAAACTCACTATTACGCACATACACTGACATTTTACGCAATACTCCAACTGACAGATGACACGGTAATTGGGGCCTTAAGGACCTGCAAAAAACTGCGGCTCACGGGGGCCTGGTAATAGTCGTTATAACTCACTCTTTACTCGTATTGCTAATTGCTTCAATTACTTCCATTGCAGACGGGCCACAATACTGCAGTTGACTGCGTGTGACTGCAAAGTGTAGCGATCACCTGGCAGTTGTTACAATTTCAACAAAGACATTAACGAATCGGTCAAAACTCCCACCAACAGGACTGGTAGAAATATTGTTATACTAAAAAAGTTGATCGGTAGACTTGCGTACGTACCGTATCGTACTTTTTTTGCTATGGCGAGGAGATATTTGTTTCATCAAGTAGTTTGGACCCACGGGGCTAGAATAATGCCTCCTGCATTCATTTATTTAGTGTCTAAATAATTAAAGTGAGTTTTTGCTGTTGATCTCTAAAGCGAAAACGAAGTCAGTCTGTACCAATTCTTACTTGTTCAGCTAATTACTTCAATAAGTTCCACTTGGAGCTATAAATCACGGGCAGTGGCCAGTTGAGCACATTTCGATACTGGGATGTTTAATTTAGTTTATTTTTTGGCTGTAGGGGGGAGGAGTGATGCAGATTTATATCTCTTAGTGTCCTATTACTTAGAGAGTTGAGAGTAAATTCTTGTAGATGCTTTATGAACCGATATAAAAGCGTGCACGACTTAAAAGTAACATTTTTGAAAATCTACTTACATGACCTTTGATGATTCAAGGTGATTTTGGGTTCATAGTGAAGCTGGAAAACGGCAAAAACGACATTCTGTTAATAAACTTCAGTATCTGTACTTCGCCGTGTGATACCGGCTAAGATAGCATCGCCCCAATTCTACCATTGGGTGCAAAAGGCAACTAAGGGATAAATACGTCCAGGGAATTGGCAGCAGCGATTCCTATGAATGTAACATATTGCACTGCGCTCACTAATCCACCTGCCAAGCGTGGTGAGTATGGCAATACCTCCCAATAGGGGGAGGCCCATGTCCAGCAGTGGATTGTTGTGGCTGTTAATGTATGTAATGTATCTGTACTTCAATTTCGGATCGGCTAGCGGATTTACGTTTTCATCGAGTTTTGATTTTTTAAGTCATGAGGGCTGCAAACTGACAAACTGTTTTAGTCTTTCTGCGACTCAAAACCAGAAATAAATAGATGTGTTTTGATCAAAACAATTTCGTATAATGTTCTCCACAAAAATCACACTAAGACTAACATATTTATCAAAGATACTTGAAGATAAAACTAACATTACAAATTAAACTATTATAAAAAATATAATATGCAAATCTCACAACACTTAATTTACATTGTAATAGGGATTTCATATTATTCAGTATAGTAATTACGGTCTGTGAAGGAAATTCATGTTGTTTTTAAGCTGCAGACACTTTTGTGTATGGTAATTAAGTTGCGACATTCATTCATTGTTGCAAAACTGGACAGTCACAAAAAACCTTAAATATTTATTTCATCGCGAGTGTCCCAAACCGACTGTTGAAATTTGATTTGCTTACACACAGCTTGCTCGAGCGGTTTCTCTTCAAGCGGGAGAGTGACAGATTCTTCATCCCCCATGTCCTCCAGGTAGACCGTGTGGTGGTCTTTCTTGCGGCAGGAGAGTGAGCACACCGGGCATCGGTTGTGGTCCTTCAGCCAAGTCTCCAGGCAGTCCTGGGTAGCAGATGAAACAAAAAATGTTTTTCTATTTGGGTGGATTTTACTTTACTCAAAGCTCAACTCAATCCATGTTGCTACCTGTTTCCTACTTGATTTAAGTAGTTTTTCCGCGAGTTTATGTTTCTAAGGCATATCTACGTCTAATGGAAACTTTCTAAAAGTGTTTTTTCTTTTAAATCGGTCTGTAGTGAATCTATTGTAGATTTGGAGATTATTGATAACATACGAAATAAAATAAAACAAAACAAACAAATATTTTATCTTTACTTAACCAATGCGAAGTTTATTTGGTTAATAGTATATTTTCTGTATCTTAAAGTCTAAACATCTACATTAATACCCAGACAGTCCATTGCTGTACATGGGATTAGGAGTGTGTGTATATACCAAACTCACTACGTTTGACAGGCGGATTGGCGAGCGCAGTGCAAGTTGTTGTATTCACAGAGAACGCTGCTGCCCATTCCCTGGATTTATCCTTTAGTCGATTTTTACGACTCCCACGGGTAGATATGGGATGAGGCTGTTCTAAACCGGCACCACACGGCCTTAAAGCGCCTAAGTTAATTTTAATGTAAAACATTTGAAAGTGATAATATGAAATAAACCTTGCAGAAGACGTGTCCACAGGCGGTTGAGACAGCAGGCTCTTTGCCGAACGTCTTGAAGCATATCGGACATCGAATCTTCACAAATACGCGGGTGAATTGGATCTTACTCTGCTGAAAGAAAATTGACAATCACGGAACGGTCAAAATCTTGAAATACAAAGGTAATTTTTGTATGGGTTGGACTTTTATTTTTTAAACTGAAGTTCAAGGATCTTCACCCATAGATCCGTGGAAAAGGGAAATGGTGAGACAATATTGGGTTTTACTGTACATTCTGTTGAAATGTTTTTTAAGTACCTATCAAAAGGTTATTCCAACCCAAACAAGAATTGCCGAAGCATTTCAAGTGTTGACCGTTATCTCATTTTAACAACTTGGCCGTGTGATGTCGTCTTGGAATAGCATCACTCCATTGCTTTCCAGTGGGTATCGTAAGAAGCAACTTAGGGACTTGAGGGTTACACGTGTATTGAAATTTTAATCAATGGGCTGACAATATTTCCGAATATCCAAATTTTTCGAATGACCATCAAATGTTGGTCAGACGTGGTCTAGATGTTCGGCTTTATATGCTCTGCCTGTTTAGGCGTGATTTATGCATGTATGTTTCACCAGATGGAGTATTTTTTTCGGACGCTTGATACCTGTCGTAGCGGTCCAAACTTACTTTTGTTTCTTGCGGCTTTTTGATTATTTTCCCCCTTTTAATAGGACGTTTCTTTTGGATGTTTCTTTGCCCATTTGGTAAACTGAACCACCCCTGGTTTGTTACATGATTGACTATAGAGTTTATTCTTTGGATTATTGATATACTTGGATTGTTTGTGGATGGTTCTTGCGCGATTGCTTGGTTGACTCTTCTTCGACGACGAACTTGGTGCAATTCTGGGTTAGCAACTGGTTGGTTAATACCCTGGATCGTCACTTGGTTCGTCCTACGGCGCGGAGCCATAGCATTTGTTATTTAAAATTGTAAACGTACGTAGCTGATTTGCATGTTTTTATTCTTTCAAAACAATCAAGTGACAATGAATGACAATGTCAAGTCATTCAAAAGAGAAGAATCACAGATAGTGAAGATTGGCTGATAAAAAAGATTTATCACTAACAATCTAACAGAGATCTACCGAAGATCCACACCGTCCCCCCCAAACTTCCGATACCAGTAACTTATGTTAAGAAACTACAGACTACAAGTCTACAGATAAAATTCTTAATACATTGCATAGCCGGTTCATGTTTCTGGTATCATTGTGGGTAACCGACTACGCAATGGACATCGAATTTCACCTGTAAAATTGTAGCCTGTATTTTAATAATGTCGAGCACATAACTCTACCTTCACGGTATGCAAAATGCAGCATGCTTATCTATGCTGGTACTATCAGCAGCATATCAACTTATCCATTTAAGGGATCAACTCATACTAGTTTTCATACAGTTACGAAGAATAACCAGTATAATTTGATATGTTAAATGGATAGGTTGATGTGCTATTGCTTGTACAGCTGACATCGCAATAAAATGTCCGGTCCTTGTACTTGTGGCGAACATGACAAGTACACCGACACCGGTGGGGGAATTTTATGCAGTTAAAGACGCCACCGATTTCAGCGGGGAATAAGATATGGCGAGAACCATATATCATGTAGGTACGGCAATCAAAATCAAGCTTAGAGAAATAGGACGAATAAGGAGATAATAGTGGTTGTTCATGTAGTGACGCAAGCTAGTATTTGATCTTTTTGGTCACAAGATTAATTTCTAGTCACTTTAAATAATATGGAATATAGATAAAGTCAAAAAATCCTGTCATTGTTGTGCTGTGTCAACCGCAACCCAGTATCAACCACAAATTAACTATATGTAGGTATCAACTTTGAGAGTTACTGCTACGGTCACTACCCGATTATTATAATTTGTGATTGATTATCATAGCATAAAATCGTGTTTGAGTGGATTCTAATGAAATTACATAATTGTTTCTTTATTAGTTTTTTGTTCGTGTGAGAGTAAGGAATCGGCGCCTGCGCATCGTAGTGAGGTAATACGTTCATATTCATAATGAACGATGGATACTTGTACATTAAACAGATAAATACGTAGTAGTATTAGTGACCCAAGCCTGGGCTGTTGGTCTAGAGCTCTGGTTCTATAACTGAAAGAGAGAGACATAAATAATGATTTTAAGTTTGCTTTGGTTAGTATTTAGTGAAGATTACTTAGACGACGGTCGTTACACAACCATGTCAGAGGCCTACACTACTAGTAGTAGGCGGTTGAATAACTCTGACACCAGGGTTCATCGGGTCGTTGGATGACTCGGTGTCCCAGACGAAAAGAGAGAGAGTGACGTAATATATTTCTTGTGATATGATTAAATGATGTGTAATGTTGAAGTTCCGTGTGATGCCGGGTTATCATAGCATTACCCTAATTCTACCCGTGGGTGTCGTAAGCGACTAAGGAACTGAATTCGTCGTGTTAATGGGCAGCAGCGTTCCCTATAAATGCAACATCTTGCACTGCGCTCGCTAATCCGCCTGCCAAGCCTGGTGAGTATGACAATACCCCAGGTTAGAGGGAGGCCCATGTCCAGCATAGGACTGGAGTGGCTGACAGACTATGTCAATAAATAAATGTGACTTTCAGAATTACAACATGTTCAGAAATATTGATGGCAGGATTAGCAGGTAGTTGCTTTATGACTTTGTTATTTTGGGAATCACCCACCAGCATATCACGCAACCCTCTGTTTAATTCTATCACGAATTGCACGCGTAATCGCTTGCAAGATCACCAGACATCATTGTCGCCAGAATCGCCAATTAAAATTAAAAGGAGAGTGTCCATTGTTGTACTGTCCTATTAGGGTCAATAAGGCCTTCAAAGTGTCCACTTCTTGGTATATTTGATGCAAAAAGATAACGTTTTGACGCCAAAAGTTGTCTTATTTCGACTCTTTTACCGGAATTCTAAGGAAGTATGAAAGTCTGAATAATAATCTATCAACTTTAATGTTAGACGTTTCTTACAGTTGCACGTAACTTTTTATTGAACTTTTTATATCAAGCGCCACTTTTTTAAAATAAATTACGTGCGACAAATGTCATGTAGATTCAATTGCGCAAACGATTCTTTTTAGAGTCGTTAATTTAAAAAGCAATATCATTTGTTTGAAAAAAGCGTCAATAAGCTCAGTCATAATTTTCACTTTTGTCGATTTCAATCGACATAAAGCAGTTACACTGACTCTGGGCGGTCACAGTATCTCTGTAAAAGGCGACACTTAAAGTCTAGATAAAAAAACCAATCAAGCTTGTTGATTAATTAAACCCGTATTTTTCAACGAACTGCCAAATAACCGGACACTAAATTCCTTGTGAAAGAAATCGAAAATATCTTAAATACATTCAAGTAGTTAAGTTATTAAATTGTTATTCGTTTTGGGAGTTTCGACGTTTATCGAATTTACATTTAATGATCGAATAGCATCTTGGTATGTCTGTGTATGCCTTGGATGCAATTGTTGGGGCCGGTCTAACCTAATTTGGCGAAACCATTGCGAAACGGAGCGAAAAGTATTCGAAGTATGCAAGTGTTTTATTTGTAAAAAAATCGTCTTTTATTTATTTATGAGTATTCAAAATCGATCTTATGTCAAGTACAGTAAGAATGGTTTGAGTTCAGAGGGCGTGTTTGGATTATGCTCAGGGACCGGCTCCTGCGTGGATCCGGTTACCTTTTTTTACGTTTGTTTGGCCATGACATTTAGATGCATAGTTTAGGGATGATGTGCACTTTCTGCGTCTGTCTTTGGTATTACTGCTAACGAGTTGAACTTGTAGTTTTAGTGCGTTCGATACACACAGACGTTAACTTGCAGGGCAGGACATGCCTGTGGAAACATGCCATGCCACAACGCTTGAACCGTTAATTCAGACACGAGAATTCCTACCCCAGTGACCTTTAGCTTGCGCTGGGGGAGGAATTCTGCGTCCTGGCGGGTTGCGCAACTCGCGTCACGCAGCGCTGCTCTTGTATTGGACGCTTGACGCAGCGTTGGCGCTAAGTGATCGATTTGGAAGGCTTTATGGTCAACTTCATACGCAGGTTTTTCGCTCCAATGGATATCTTTATCGGTAGGGCAACAGCGAGACCGATCAGTGCCAGCCAGTATGTATGGCGATGTCCTACAGAGTATGTCCCATTCTTTCATCTTTACCTATGCAATTACTGCTAAAAAAAGTTCACCTCGACTCACTAACGAGAAAAACAGTACTTACTAGCTTGAAGTTTCTTTCTTATTCGCGTAATAGTTCAGATGGCTGTCATCCTGTCATGGTTCATCCTTGCATACATCACAGATGTTTGCATACATGTTTCCCATCGATCATGCCCCTAGACAACAAGCCATTTCCAAACACATTGTTCGTATCATTTATGCATGCGATGCATCATACCAAAACCTTGATCTTTCGGATTTACATCTGTTCAGCCTAGAAACAATGGAATCAGAATGCTTGTTCTGTCACTTGGAACTATTTTCCATACTGTAAGTTGTAAATTGTCGACTGCCCCGACAAGGAAAAATGGCGTAAGGACACTTATGTCTTCTGCAGCCAGCCCTTAGCGTGTAAACACATTGTATCTCGCCGAACAAATATTTTTATGTTGTTTTTGAAACTTGCGTGTCCTCCGTCCGTATGTATAACGATCTAGATCAAGTGATTTAGTGTTTCTATTTTCATTTTAAAGGTCACGGGATTAATGGTTTCGCATTCTGCATAGACTACAAGATAGTCTAAACGTTATTTTATTCTTACATTTACTTCTGCCTATGTGGAACTAATCATGAACTGCGGTGAACCACAGTTTTCTTAATGAGGTGCCGTGTAGTGCGGGCTTAGAATAGCACCACCCCATTTCCGTAAATGTCGTCAAAGGCGACTAAGGGATAAATCTAGGGAATGGACAAATACCCTCCAATTGGGGGAGCATGTTCAGCAGTGGACTATTATTGTAGCTATTGAATTTAAAGTTTCTTAATGACACAGCACCTTTTGGTTATGATTATGAATCATACAAAGAGTGATCGCTTGCGCATGCGATGCAGTCACTGATAACGCTAACTAGCTTGTATACAATAATCACAACAACAAAATGCAACAAGGTCGCTTTACCGTGTTTTGACAAAGAACAAAGAAAGCGAAGGTATTCTAAGGTTCTGAGGGTCACGATCTCTGATTAATATGACCTTAAAAGTAAGTGTAGAAATCTTAATACACCTGAGTTTAGTTCCATCGCGGATTTTCGAATTGTTTGAATGTGAATTTTATAAGTAAAGCCATATACTACCTATTCCCATAATGTAACGCAGAATATTTAGCGACTGAATAAATTTGAAAGAGCCTAGAAGTTTCAGATGTAGGTAATTGTGTATAGAATAAAATAAATGCACATTGTGGTTCTAATTCATGTCCTATTGAAAGATTTAAGCGTGACGCCGGCCGCTGCTGCGGCGACTATGAGTAGATCACACTCCACAAGCTCTTCAAGCAACGGAAATCTCTTATTTCTTCCCCATTTTTACAACTACCGGCATGTACCGGGTAGATTCAGTCCGAGCCATGCTTCCTAAGAGCGCGAGTGGGCTGGATGTTTGAACAACCACAGAAACTCCTCCGACTGAGCCCTTGCTCTCCACGAAATAGTCTGGAGTAGGTTTAAAAGCACCGGGGCTAAAATAAAATGTCATGGCTTTTGTTTTTCAAACAAAATTATCAAATACATATTTTTACTCCGCGTTCAAAATCCTATCACTTATATTTCTGTTACCCAATATTTTAACATCCGTCGCAAATTAAATGCCATCAAATTCAAATTGAACTGGTTACTCAACAAAATACGTAACTGCAGGTATCTACTTAATTTACTCTTTAATCATAATCTTGGTTTAATGAGCGTGGATTAGATACTTAATTAATTTGGTCATAAATTATTTTATTTCAGTGTATTCACGTAATGGCAAATAAGTAGGTAATAGTCGATTTAAGGTTGTGTCGTTTTGCTTATGATTGATTTTTTCAGCGGACTTGTGGCGGAATGACAATTTTCTATGATGATCATATTGTATGTTATTAATTTGTTGGTTACTTTTGTTATCGTTTCGGTTAAGAAATATGTAAGTATTATAATATGTATCTGTTATATTAGTATTTATTCGTTTATTTGTAATATTATGGGGTATTAGGTAGTTTGTTATTTTTCTTTTCATTATTATATTTCTTTTGTTCCCGTGTTATCACTTCTTCCATTCCCATTAGGTTGGCTGGAAAATGTATCTTATAGAGATAAGCTCGTGTATTTGATTTTAAGTTTAATCTTTGTAATTTTATGCAATAAAGAATATATATTAAATAAAATCCCTTGTAAAAAGTGAAAATATAACAATTTGTACTGCTACAAATATTCATATGCATGGAAATTCAAGGTTCAAAAAAGGTGTGTGTGATTTTTCAGTTAATAGTTTCAAATTGTCGTCTATCGCTGCGTATTTTAAACCTACCGTAACACATTCGTCTGTCAGTCTAAAGGAAATTTCGAATTCTGATCTCGAATTCTGTTCCCATACAAATACGGCTACGCTGCGTAACGGATGCGCCTGTCAAGTCGTTTGACAAGATAGTTATTCGGAGATGCAAAAAGCTCACCTACATACTCGTATTTATCTTCTACTTACAAGCATTGAAGTCATTACTTACCGGCAAATTACGAATTACTCAATACTAATCATAATGATACAGCTCCAGACTATAATTACAGTATAATTTTCATTCATTATTATAAGATCACACAGTTTGATGCGCAGTTACATAATCTATTACATGATTTTGTGGGCGTCGGGCACAGATCTAGTTACAATTTTAGGGATCAATCTTTCTGGTTTTTCTTTAATAACTCCAAAGCCGACTAGTATATATTGAGCTGTTGTAGGTACGTGAGTTGTCTCATTATTTATAGCCGTACTTAATTATTCGTTAGATAACCGATAAAATTGGAACTTGATTCTAATTCGATATGTTTTGTTGCAGGTAAGCTTACTTTCACTGTTTTCAACGAAGAAAGAGTGGACAGACAATTGGTAAGTTGAAAATAAAGCAAAAAGAACTGCATTTGAGGAACTCTTGTCTTAGTTGTCCATTTTGTAATAGTATATCTTGGTCTTTTTTATTTCCCGTGTGATGCCGGCTTAGAATAGCATCACACCATTTCTTTCCCGTGGGGGTCGTAAGAGGCGACTAAGGGACTCGAGGGTGTGCATTGCAATTTTAGGCGATGGGCTGACAATCTGACACTATGGCGATACACAATTTTCCGAATGACCCTCAAATATAATTTGTCAGACGTAGCGTTAAAGTCCATTTTTGGGGCCGTTTACGCTCTGTCTGCCCCGCAAGGGATTATAGGCGTGATATGTGTGTGTGTTATTGTTTTCCATCTTAAGGCGATTGGAGCCGCGGAACTAGCGCCACTTCACGAAAAAAAAAACATAGCTCTCCATGCGAACAGTACCTCAGATTGTCCTTTGCACAAGTTTTTGGCATAATTACAGTTCTTAAAATACAGCTTCTATTCTATGCTTTATAAATGGCGTTCCCACATTTTATTGATTTCGCCAGTCTCTTAGTGAACGATTAAAAAAATAAATTTGCAAGTGCGCCAGTATTAGTAATTGGAGTGCACAGGAGCCCTCATCTCAAACTACTCATCATCATTGGCCTCACACGTCTGTGACAGACGATTTAATCAGTGTCTGAGGCAAGACTTTTCATGGCTGTATAAGCCGATAATTTTCCGCACGCTCTACAAGTGAAGGTGGAATTTAAGACTGGCACATGCATGTTTAGATGACGTTTTTGCCTTTTGTTAGCGAGACCAGAAAACCAGGCATTATCGTGTGTTTTACGCCCATCAAACACACGCTTACGCCATTCGTCCCTATCCTCAAACTACTAGGGACTGTGAAATGTAGTGTGAACTAGTAACGCGTATTTTTACGGCTGTTACCGCTCTGCCTACCTTGCAAGGGATAAAGGCGTGACATGTGTATGTGTGATAATTAATACTAACAGCCGTTTGTACCTCATGTCTTTGGCCTTTTATTGGACATGATATATAGGTATGTCGCAGTATTATGGCAGAATTAGGATTTCGGTCGAAATCCTAGGATTTTGGCCAAAAGCCGGATTATGGTAAAATCGTAAACTTCATTCGACCATCGTCCTAAGTAGATCTAGGATTTCGGACATAATCCTAGGATTTTGACCGAAATCCTGGATCTACGTAGTAATATGGTAAAACGAAGGCTCCAGAACACTTTTTATAAATGTATGTTAAATACTTGCGGGTTATGCAGAGTTTTAATGGCCATAAACAATTTTGAGGGCTATTTTAGATAAAACGTGAATGACTATAGAAAAATAAAATGGTAATACACATGAAAACTTCCATCCGTTAGTCGCTTCTGGGTGTCGTACCCGCGGGAAAGAATAGGGGTGATGCTATTTAAAGCCGTCATTACACGGAATAGTGACTATCGCCATGCATTACTATTTGTCTTTACTTTAATTTGTATTCTTATTATGCTATTGGAGAGAAAATAAGGAACTTAAGAAAATTTGATGAAACAATGACACAAAAAATATTTATAATAATCAAATCAGTCTTTAATTTTTATTGATTCCAGATATAATGTACTAATCACTATTATTATTAGGTATCTAGTCTCGATATAAAAAATAACCATTTTTCATAAACATTTAAGTGCTAACCTCTTCTAACTATGATTAATATAACAAACATTAAATAATTCGTTTTTCTGTCATTAACATAAACTTTTGAGTATCATTTCTTTCATTAAAGATTTTTCAAGTAGTAAAAACAGTATTTTTTAGATAATCACATAAGTAACTGTTTATAATATTTTTAGATGAGTAATAAAATAAAAATGTGGGTGTCTTCTCTTTTACAAAATATAACAAGGTTAACAGAACCTCCTGTTATCATTTGCATCACCTAGTATTTAAATAAAGATTACGAATGATAGAAAAAAACACTTTTCTTTTTTAAAAATAAATCAGTATTTTTGGAAAGAAAAATAATTTCACATAAACAAAAAATAACACTCCCTCCCCGCACCCTCCCCGCTCATAGATTCCCCCGAATCGCGATTAATGCCATAATACTAAGCAGATCCAGGATTTCGACCAAAATCCTAGGATTATGACCGAAATCCTGGATCTACTTAGGACGATGGTCGAATGTAGTCTACAATTTTGCCATAATTCGGCTTTTGGCCGAAATCCTAATTCTGCCATAATACTGCGACATATACACAAATAATTAAATTCCTAGATCTTGTACAACACGCCAGAACAATTTTGTTCCAACATGTCGGTCTATAAATCGTAAAATAGTCGCAAAAAGCGCGGCAACACTTGTAGTACCTGCTGTGTCTAGAAATTCTACATGCATCGAATGCACTTGTCATGTTGAATCGTGAGAAATCGTGGGAGCATCTAGCCTCCTTCAAACAGTTCTATCACTAGATAATAAAAGCTTGGACAAATCACTTCAGTATTCTGTATTCCACTATTTGAAAAGCGTCTCAGAATGTGTTTTATTTGGATGTCAGTTGGATGGTTCTGACCATATGTCGGTCTATGAATCGTAAAATTGTCGCAAAAAGCACGGTAACACTCGTGGTACTTGATGCGTCTAGTTCTACATGCCTCGAATGCACTTGTCATGTTGTATCGTGAGCAATCGTGAGAGCATCTAGCCTCCTTGAAACAGTTCTATCACTAGGTATTATAATAATAGCTAGGAAAATCCACATCAGTGGCCGTATTCCACTATATGAAAAGCGTCTCAGATGTGTTTCATTTGGATGTCAGTTGGATGGTTCTGGCCGTTTCGACTTCCGCTAACAGTTTAAAGTATAGAATGACACCTGAGTGCCGATGGCATTACTATTACAAAAAAAGAGGACCGCGGGCCTGGGTCCTTATTTTTTAGTCATTGTAATGCCATCGAATGTCAATTGTCATTATAATGCCACTTTGATTTTCTGCGCTTAAAACTGTTAGCAGAATACGAAAACAACATACGAAACGACCAAAACTGTCGTGCTGACAGGCCATTGACACACAACTGAAACTATTTTTATTTCGCAGACGTTAGACCCTTGCATTCTACCGCGGCTTTGACTAGGGCTGTTTTGAATTAATCTCGTGAAAAAGGGCATTGACCCCTCATACACACCAAGTAAATAATGACGTAACGACATATCTTAGGCTTGTATCTAGTAGAGGTCAGTGGCCTTTTTCGCAAGCTCTTATCAAACGTTAAGTCGCCTAAGACATTATATATCTTCCGCGCAAGTTATTATACCTCGTTACATCTAAAATTCCGCGGCGGTACTTCTTCTAGTTATATCTCCAGTTGAGTTTCCTCCTATACTACAAAGGAATAGTTTTTTTCATTCGTTTAAAGTCTAGAGTCTCTCACAAGCCTTTTACGTGGCCTTTACAATATAGTAGCGAGCGAACTCCCATGCTAAAACGCATATAAATCACGCGTTGGCTTACGGTCGATAAATCAGTAAGAGATCGTCCCAGACTTGGGAAAGGTCAGTAACGATATCGATTCATTTTCAACCGGACGAGGCGAGTCCAGATAATTGGCTTAGTGCGCCCACGCATGCCGCTGATCCCTGTGGTGTTGCCAGCTCACTACTTTACTAAACACTTGGTTGAAAAAATGTGCCTCTGTGGTCTGAGCGTTGGTGAAATCTGGAGGTCTTAGGTAAGGTCATTAAGTATCGATATCGATTCACTTTGACCGTGTCCAGATAATTGGCTCAATGAGCCCACGTTACTGCTGATCCAGGTGGTGTTGCCAGCTAACATGGTCTAGTGGTATAAGCGTTGGTCTATGGAACCGGTTGAATCTGGTTTGATTCTTGGGGTACACGCAAAGTTGATATTTGTCAATTTATGACTCATATCGTGTCACTATCGGCTGGTCGAGTCGTTATATCTGCTGCTGATCCATATGGTGTTGCCAGCTTATTTTCTTCACAAAAATATTGAACTGGCAACCCTTACGCATGCAGTGGTCGAGAATAACGCGTTCGATATTCAAATTTTTATCCGAGAAGATAAACGTCAATATGTTTTTTAATCTCGGGGATTTGTTCTTCATGTGGAATAAAAAGTCACAAAGTAAAAGTTATTTTAATCTCTTACTACTTTTACGAAAATATATATTACGATATTATTTCAAAATTACCACAATTATTTACTTCATAAAATACTATTGCCCACAAGCGACAACCAACTATCTCATCGAGTCAGTTCAGATCGTCGCAAATGATATTTCATAATATTCAAATTCTATTTTCTTTTGACAAGCTTTGGTAAAAGAGAGAGTCCTTACAGTACCTTGAGTTTACATTTCGTAGAACCGTTAGCAATCATTTTCACTAACATTCATTACCCATAACCTTTACTTTCTAAAATCACGCCTATACATAACGAATCCCATAAAACGGTCATAAATGTCACCGTATCTGCCTGGTTCCTCGTTTGCCCGAATAAAATATAGCCGTGCGGTTAACGTGCGGTTAACGTGCGGTAACCGTGCGATTGTCGTGCGTGATGCGGTACGTGAGGCACGTTCTCATCGGTTAGTTAATGATTACCGACCAAATTTTTTTAGAGCACAAAAACATAGAATTGGTATCCAAAATCCCTGTCAAAAACGCGACCTTGTTTTTTCATAAATGCTTTCTTTCCTCACTCTATTCAGAAACATCCACTGCAGAAACATTTTAATTGAATACAGATTTCAAGATTTCAACTGTTTCAGATTTCGGTAGAGAATTGTGCCTGTGTCTAGACACCAGGGTTTATCGACTCGGTGTCCCACAAGTAATGAAGAAGAACTGTTTCCTAATAGGTACACGCAATATTTACAAAAACATGAAGCATATTTGGCACATCATCATCATCTCATCAGCCTATATGCTAATGCTGGACGTAAGCATCCCTCAGGGTACGCCACAATGCACAAGTGATGCCGGCTTAAAATAGCATCACCCCATTTCTTCACCGTGGGAGTCGTAAGAGGCGACTAAGGGACTTGAGGGGGTGTGTATTGCAATTTCAGGCGATGGGCTGACAACCTGTCACTATGGCGATACATAATTTTCCGAATGACCCTCAAATATATGTCAGATGTGGCGTAAATGTCCGTCTTTGCAACTGTTTACGCTCTGCCTACCCCGCAGGGGATAATAGGCGTGATATGTGTATGTGTATGTATGTATAATGCCATTCAACTGTCATTCTATTGCCATTGTGATTTTTTATACTTCAAACTGTTAGCTAAATACGAAGCGGCTTAAACCATCCAACTGATACTTTATTGAAACCCAACTGAGACGCTTTTCAAATAGCGGAGTACGTGTGATTTCGGCACATAAAAGTAGCAATATTCTATATCAAGAAAAAAAGAAAAACCTTTTACTTTTTAGGTATTTACTTATATTTTCAAGCACAACTTTAATAACTGTTCCCCGTGCGTGACACGCGCGGGTCGTGCGCACGCCGCACGTTCTGATTTAACACTTTCCGACGTCGGGAAGATACCACCTAATTGGGTACCTCTGAGGCACGTAATTAAATTTTGTTGCTTTTCTATGTAAAGTTTAAAGGGCGGGGCAGACCGGCTCCGTATGCGTTCCGTATCCAGCTCTCGTCCGTAGTCACGCACGAACTGATGACGTTGTAATGTATAGGATTGTATGAGATACGGCACACCGCTTGCGTTGCGTATCCGTTCCGTGCTGCACGCAAGCGGTGTGCCGTATCTCATACAGTCCCATACATTACAACGTCATCAGTTCGTGCGTGACTACGGACGAGAGCTGGATACGGAGCCGGTGTGCCCCGCCCTTAAACTTTAGGGTTGTGCAAATGTGTAAAGATTGTTTTATATTATATCGGATAGAAACTACAGCCGCAGCAAAAATACCACAGTCCCTTCAAATTATTTCACTATTTGTGTTTCTGTGTTTCGCATTCTTCCTTTTCTTATGCTGCTTTTAATCAGAAAGGGCTTCTGTTATACATAAAACTGAACTCCTAAAAAGTCGTGACGATATTTGATTGGAAAAATGTAACGCATGAACTTCGTTTTGGTAGTAACAAAATCCAAGTAATTTGGCCGAATTTCTAGATTTGTTTAGGAAGATGGTAGTATTAAGTCTACGATTTTGCATATTCCGGCTTTCGGCCGAATTCCTAATTCTGCCATATTACTATAATTATAGATATCTTTTTTACGCTTGAATGCTCGATAGACACCCGCGATAGGAAACGAAGTGTGCAGCAACCTATATAACAAAATCAATCTAATATAACAAAAATTACCAGCTCTACTCGTCTTGATAATCAATGAGCATAAGTAGTGATTGGTAGTTGGCATTTCTCAACTACAGCTTCCCCGCGGAAGCAGCATATCACGTGCGGCGATAATTCCGCCAATCAGATCCGACCTGCGCAAGCGCAACTTCGGGACAACCCAATTGATTGGCTGCCATTTCACTGGTGCACTCGTGTTTTATCGAGGAGGTTTTATTGCTGGTTACTGGTATTTCAATAAGAATAAGTAGATATTATATGCCGTGTGATGCCGGCTTAGAATAGCATTTCTTACCCGTGGGAGTCGTAAGAGGCGACGAAGGGACTCGAGGGTATGTATAGCAATTTTAGGCGATGGGCTGACAACTTGTCACTATGGCGATACACAATTTTCCGAATGACCCTCAAACGTTTGTCAGACGTGGCGTAAATGTCCGTTTTATCGGCCGTTTATGCTCTGCCTACCCCGCAAGGGATAAAGGCGTGATATATGTATGTATGTGTGTATAAGTAGATATTTTGGTAGGAAGACATTACATCTTCATCATCATTATCAGCCGTTAGATGACCACTGCTGGACATAGGCCTCGCTTGGTGCCTCCATAGCCGCGCCACGATTTTGGGGCAACTGCATCCAACGCCTGCATCCTAAATGCTTCATGTGTCCCTTTTACAATGAAATTAACTTTTTCAATGTAGCATAGTATAACCTATTACTTCAAATTCACTAGGTACAATTAATTAATTGCATACATAGCGAATATAAAACTGAGCGCTGAAATAAACGTATAAAATTGACTATAACTTTTGAAATATCTAGTTGGACATTACTACAAAATGTATAAATTATTTTCTTATTTCAATGTAGCAATCGCGTATAAAATAATCTTGGCATTAAATTAGCGGCGACAGGAATGAACCTTGCAAAGAGGAAACCATTTCTCTCGCTAATTGATATTTGCATAAACTGACTCGTTAGCTAGTACATCCACCTACCCATTTATGGGACCAACTTATACCGGATTTTTCATACTGTTATTACGAATTACCAGTTAAAGTTGATCCCTTAAATGGGTAAGGATATACTGATGATAGCCTAAGTATCTAGCTCCGGAAGACAGCTTCCTCATCTCTGACCTTACCTATTAAATACCAGCCGTTTCTTATTAGTTTATTTTAGTATCCATTTGACACTCATTGGCCTGACCGCTAAGGGCAAATAAGACATGCGTATGCATCTTTTACAATATCGTAGGTAGAATTTACATACCTAAGACGCTTAGATGCTAAGTGCAGTAGGTATTTATTATTTGCAAAGTTAGTATTTAAAATTATTCCTGTGATTATGAGATAGTGCATACTGTGTGGTCCGTGTGATGCCGGCTTAAAAAACAGCATTCCCCATTTCTTTCCCGCGGGTTTCGTAACAGGCGACTAAGGGACTCGAGGGTTGCATTTGTATTAGAATTTTAGGCGACAGGCTGACAACCTGTCACTATAGATAGTGATACACGATTTTTCTGGAACGGCCCTAAAATATTTGTCAGACGTATATTACGGTTGTTAAAGCTATGTTTACCCCGCAAGGGGTAAAGGCGTGATATGTGTGTGTCCTTTTCATATTAAATATTGAATTATGGAGGGAAATATTTACCTTCTGTAAAATTTTACAGCGAAGTTAACTTGTGGAAAAATTTATATAATTTTTTAGATCGTGTATATGACATAACGTTAATTTAAAAGGACTGTTGTGTCCTAAGTAGGTTAGTACTGTATCGTGAGTGTAAGTAGGTACGTGAGTCCCTAATGAACTGATTTTGTTAGATGTTGTAGCTGTGATGTGGGCATTGTTTTGGCTTCTAAATTAGTATTTGATACTAGAGAAGACGAGTGCATGAACTCTATAATTGGATTTGGCTAAGAAAATAAAAAGAAATCATCCTAATCGGACGAAAAAAACGATTTGCATACTCTGCCATACAGGCTACTATAGCGACCCGCCCAGCGGTAACTTACACCCGCTGCTACCCATTTGCCTATGAGAATCAAGCTTTTTCCTGCGGTAAAAGGTACCTATAAACTTGCCTCTTGAATCACTCTATCAATTAAAAAATAACCGTGGCGTTGTTTTGAAGATTTAGGCATACAACGAGACACCATTACACCACCACGGGAAGCAATAAGTACTATGTGATGTCAGACGTGGCGTAAAATGTCCGGGCCGTTTCAGCTCTGCCTACCCCGCTAGGGATATAGGCGTGATAGTGACGAAATATCTTTTTATTTAATTACACAATTTTGTAATGACTGATTGATGAATTTGAAATGATTTTTTTTTAAACTTGTTTATTTTATATTATGTACCTACGCATGATGTGATGTGAATGACATAGATGCTGAATCCATTGGTCCGGCGACGCAAATTCCGTGTTTCCCTACAAAAGCAAGGATGTAATATGTAATAAAATGTATCGGTAAATCTGTTCTTTACTAAATTTCTCAATTTGAGTGACAGAATTACGAACATTACTTTGGATTTTTTTTTTCGTAAGTCGTAACGAATCAGTAACCAACCATGACATTAATTTATGTATAAAAACTTACGAAATGTCTTTTGGACTTTCTTGAATGGGAAATAAAAAGCCAACAAAGGGGTCATTATTCGAAGAAGACGTAATCATTATTTTCTCTCCTTTTTTCCTTTAAATTTATTAACCACATTCTACTTAAGACTTAAAACACACAATGGAACTCGAGGAGAAACTCGGGGGTTCGAATCCCATGTAGCTGTTTTCTTTGGACCCTCAATCAATAAATCTGTAATGGTACATGGTAAGGTACGGTATACAAATGGTGACCGTCGACCGTCGACACCTTGGTAACTACAATGGACGGAGAAAGTCTTTAAGAAGTTATTGCCCGAGTTGAGCAAAAAGTGGGCTTTAAATTACTGATCCGGTGTTCATTGTCTCTTAGGACCTTGTTTCTTGCAATTCCTTAGTGAGTGGATACAGTATGCACTAAAGATTTTCGCAGAGGTCTGTGGGACGCTAGTTGCGAACCACGAGAGAGGGTTGAAGGAATGGAAACGCTAGTTGCGAACCACGAGTGGGTGTTGAGGAAGTGGAAACACTAGTTGTGTACCACGGATGTATGTCGAGGAAGTGGAGACACTAGTTGCGTACCACGAGTGAGGAGGCGAAATGAGAGAAGGGTTTGGTTCGAGCTTGGGCAGTCGAATGCCAGTTTATTCAAGTTCTCACCGCTATTTATACAAATGTGAACCTAATATAATAGTCAGGTGAGGGTGTTCTGTTTATCATTATTAAGAGGATACCCACAAGCTAGATTAATAGACAACTGTGGGTAGACAAAATATGAAGATTGTGGGGACACCCACAGGTCTGTATACTCTACCTCGTAGGCACAGTCGGTTGTAGCACATAAGGTACCTGGGGTAGGGGAACTACAAAAGAACTGTATTATTTTTACCCCCACTTAATACATAATAAAAATTTCAATTTTTTACGAATACATATTCATGACATGTTAAGAATATTGCTGGGGACAAAATAATTCAATTCTTTTTGAGTACCCCTGGTACCTTATGTGCTACAACCGACTCTACATAAACTTTTCAAAATCTTGATTGAAACTTGCAGCATGGATGGGCATATTTTACGATCTCAAACTTATTGGACACGGTTTGTGATGCAAAAGTATCTTAATTTCTTTCAAATCTTCCTGCTGCTGCATTCCGTCACAGTCCAATGAAACTATATCAAGGTTCCGATAAAAGAATGGACCAATGTCGCCAACGATACAGTGCGTGCGCATCCAATCATAATCGATTCTCCTCGATAACATCGCCCTTTCTTATCGGAAGCCGTTTATGACCCATAGAACAATTCATCACATCGATAATGCCATGCTAATAGCCTTTTATACCACCTTTATAAAGCCATTATTGTAAGTGATGATAAAATAATAAAACTAGCAAGCTCATAACGGGACCACATTCAGAGATCATCTGTTGAATCTGATTGCGCTACTAAGCCAGAACTTATGGACCAAGTAAATCGGTAATAAATTAACGATGATGTCTCCAATGATGGGTCGAGTTTGCTTCGTGTATAATCAAGTAATAAGTAGATGCGGAAAGGCAGGAAACTGTAACGAGGCAGAATGCCGTGCATCGATTGAATTCTGTCCAATGCTCATCAAGGCATGCAACACCGCGCAATCGACCATATCTAGTAGACCGCGGCGAAGGGTTGCCTCAAGTGGAAGAGATGCCTTTCATACTTTATCGGATTATACAGTGATTAATAACCACAATGATGTTACCCGGTCTTCTAGATTCCACTTTAATTGTATCGGCTTTCTTACATCTCTACGCCTCTATCGTCCATCTATCTGTTTCATGTCTGCCGTTGTGCATTCCTCAACCGCGCTTGCTTCTAAGAAATTCTTTCTCTTTAGCGAGTATTGCATGTCTTCGGTGACCGCCGTCGCATAAATTCTTGAGACCTGTCACGTGCAGGTGCCGCCTAGAATACAATTCGATGCTTCAGAGCGATGACACCCATGACCTCGAAAGCTATTAGTTTGCGCGTCGCGAGCTTTGAATGGTTGGAGGACAACACAATAATCATGATGGCGGACATGTCCACGGTGCTGAAAGCAGCAATTGTCCCCAAAACCCCGACGGCTCAATGCGCCGATTATTCAAAGAAGCATAGTGCATATCGCCGCAGACGTGATACCGTTGGGTCTACGTGATCCTTGCGCATAGCGGTGTCTGCCGTCATCACACAACCATTAATTCGAATTCAGGATGTGACATACTTTCGCGTCTGAAATGCTAGGATAATAAAACCACGCTAGAAAACTTATACCGCTTTACTAATATCCATGCTGAGCTGGGTCGGTGCCAGTTGGCGCAGTCTTGACAGGAGGGTGTACAAGACGTGCCTAGAATTATACTTTTGCAAAACTTAAGCACGCCTTTAACTTTTTGGCAATGGAATTCATGAAAATCTTTTTTCTTCTGTTGAAATGTTTAATGATAATTACTCACAGCTACTGTGCATTCTCACGAGACTGCAATAACTATTTACGCGTCTGCGTTAATTCAGGGAACCGTAAATGGCGTGAATAATTACTCGGATGACATAAAAAGCGGTTGGAATCCCGACTCCAAAGCTGATGTCGTCGTGAGATGCAACTTGCGTGGCGCGTCCATGTTTTTTGCAAGAGGTAAAATATATGAAGAAATCGCGGGGTTGTGAGATCGGGAATTTGCAGCGGAGGGTTGCGAAGATGCAGCGAGTTGTGGCGGTCGCCGCGGCGCGTCTACGAGCGTCGACTCGATACCCGTCAGTCTCGCGGTACCGCGTGCGTACAGCGGTCGTGGTAGAGGGGGTCCTCGCTTCGCTCTCGCGTTCTCGCTGTCATTCGCGGTTTTCCGTCGAAAGCGCGCGTGTCGCTACTCGAATGCTACACTTATTTTACGGCAACTGTGCACCTGTGACTACGCAAATATTTGACGTGATGTGAAAGACCACAATTGGTTTCATCCTTTGTCAAGTGCTTTACAAATTAGACCAAAGTTGTTTTGAATTTTGTGAGACGTGCTTAGTTTCTTTGGTGCTTGTTGTGACTGTGCTCTCGGATTAGAGTTGTAGAAACTCTTCTTTTGTTGTGTGCTTGTTCAACTGAGATTTCGGCGACAGCCAAGGCGTTTCAATCTACAGTTGGATGAACGCCAACGTTTCCAGTGCTAAGGTAAGCGATATCTTTGAAAACCGTGTTGGTTGCTGATGTAGTGATGTTATTTTTTGCACCGCAATAAAACTTCTACAATAGTGGCACTGCTATCTCGTTTTTCTTATCGGAAAATGTTCTGGCTGTCGCTGTGTAAATGCCTATTCCTGTTGCGATTAAACAACTTTATCGGCATTTGCAACGGATTCAGAGTATTAGGTTTCAGTACGTGTATTTAGCTTTTTTGGAAATGAAGTTCTGTTTGTAGATAGTGCACGTTTTGAGATTTAGTAGTTTATGTAGCCTTGCGGTTAGTGCCAATAGCTGTTGAAATATAGCTCTTCGTGCCATTGTTTCCAGTCTATCGTAATTGGCGCATCTGCTTTTGTTTTTGTTTCCACTCGTATCATCAACATTCATTAGTTTAGCAGTTCTATTGTACTTAATATCCCGGATGGTAAACAGTTCGGTGTTTGTATCGGCTAGTGCGATATCAGTGACGTCAGGTTTGTTATTCTCTAATTACGTTTTTCTTCGTTTGCATTTTTTGCTTCGATATTTACTAATTACTGTATTGTTGTAAACCTTACAATCGAGAATGATCATTATAATTTGTTTTGGAATATTTTAACGTAGTTACGGTGTCGCAATCGTATGTTTCCGCTCCCATCATAAATCATTCTGTACTCTATCAAGGTTATGTTTGAACTACGTTATTATCTACACGCCTGTTATCTTCCAAGGGCATTGTTTTGTTTGATTGGTGTGCTTTCATTGTAAACTTATCTATTGTCATCGTGTAGTTCGAGTTAACTTATTGTAGGAACTTAATTATGTTCTTCTTACGTATTTCTCTCAACAGCTCCTTTCAATTTGTAAAAGCGAGTTCCTTGAGTAAAGAATGATATTTTATTTTCTGTGTGCTTATTTGCAGAGTACTTATTTTAGGAAGTAAAATTCCAAAATCTGCAGTTGACATTCTACATCTCTGTTCCAGCGTTTTTCAGGATATGTTTGCTAAATTCTTTAAAAGTTATCGAACTTATTACTCATCCAATCGCGTGTTTTATGGTTTCTAATGGAGCCATTAAAGTATTTATCACTGTCATTAAGTTTATTGCCGATGTTTTTTGCGTGATTTGAAGTAAAGCAACAATATCACTTACAATAAAACTAAATTTGTAATATTTTTGAGGATAGAACAACCAGTATGTCATAAAAAAAACTGAATGACCCTCTAATGTCAGTTTTTACGGCCATTTACGCTCTGCCCAGCCCGCAAGTTTTTATAAGTCAAAAACCCTATTTCCTTTTTACAACTTAGCTGATAAGTACTCAGTATGAAGAGATAATTGTCTACCCGATGCATGATAAGCCGGCAGACGGCTCGGTAGTACGTGACCGCGACAACGTGCCTTTGGTGCCCTGCTCACGTCTGACACACTATCGAACAGGAGCCCCACACAGCCAACATTATCGCCCATTTGCTTACAGAGGCCAGCCACAGCCAGCACAAGAGGCCCCAGTTCCTACTGACACCATATTCCTCATAACACGCAATTACGAATTACAACGCATTAGTTCCAAGTCTTTTACATTGTGGTAATAGTTTCTTTAAGTGTTTTCGAGATATCAATTGAAATAGATTCATCAGATAAGGCTAAATTATTACAGAAATGTTTGC
This sequence comes from Tuta absoluta, assembly GCA_027580185.1. Classification (NCBI taxonomy): domain Eukaryota; kingdom Metazoa; phylum Arthropoda; class Insecta; order Lepidoptera; family Gelechiidae; genus Tuta; species Tuta absoluta. The sequence goes on from JAQAHW010000003.1 coordinate 4,486,893, forward strand.
CGCGCCTTTATCGTAAACAGATACCATTTCCTCTAGCTCAATGGCTTCCATTTCAAGTGGATGCAGATCCCGAGTCTGAGTCAGGAGCACTTCAGAAATTCGACCTCCCCGAAATAGCGCGATCGTGACCGTCTACCCCTGGTTTTTTGATCGGTGTAAATCGTCACTCATTCAATTGCTCATTGGCCTTCCGCCAGGACATCACACATTGCTGATGCCAAGGCTCGATCCACTTTTACAACCGACATCAACGTGGACAAGAACGCTCGGAATGAAATCGCGTCGATCGTTTAACTCCACTGAATTTAGTTGACGTTCCAAACATTTTTACGAGTCGGTGAAAGCGTGCAGACTTTGCGACACTTTTTGCGACTCTCATTCGAAGTTTCTTAGATTTTTTGCGAACGAATGCATTAATTCGCTTTTGTTATGGAATATTGTAACGGAGATTTCTCGATTCACGTCTGTAAACAAGTAATTATTAGTACGAAATTAGTTTTACGATTACACGCCGCGGGCAAGGGCGTGACGCTCGCCGCACATCAAACGAGAAACACTTATTGTTATGTTTATTATTTGTTCCCATACACTGAACTAGTGTAGTAGTGTCTACATTTGTATGTAGGTCCTCATAGCCTTGGCCGGTGTTTGGTAAGCCCATAATTACTCACCATTCTGTCTTAGCTTATTGCTCAAACGGTTCTAAGTTAGAGACAGCACTCTGTACTGATGATTCACATTAGCCGGCTTTGTTTAATGTATTGAGTGTAATGTAGTGCCAATATGAAGGATGTTTTATCGGTGTCGGGAGGGCGACCGGCGCGGCTGACGAAATTTGAACAATGCCTACCAAAATTGCTGACTTAATTATTCTGGTCATGTCGCCAAATGAAGCGAGAAATCTAAGCCCAGTCTGGGTGACCTATCCAAACGAATTATTCGCTAACAGTTTCACTTTCATGTCCTAACTTGACAATCGGTTAATCCGTGAACAGCCTTGGTACCGTTTGCTTTTGGTAAATCCAACTGTTTCTGCAAGATACGATTTGTAATTCGAGATCAACCAATTAATTTGTCGCAAAATTTTTCTTAACTCTGTGTGATTCGTGCATATAGTGGAAATTATGAATTAAGTTGTACTTTTTCGTAATAGCAGTTCTATATTTTTCATCTCAATGCAGCAATCCGACTATAGCGGCAACGTCCGACTGTGGTCGTTGCAAATTGTCTCCAATTAATTCGATTGCGATTCGACAAAAGTTTTTCGTGCCTCATTTGTCTCGGCCAAAGATTTAATGTTTGCTAAAATTGGTTAAGAGGTCGGGTATCGGTAAACGCTACCGGCCACAGTTCACACGAGACAAGACAAACTTGATCCGAGGCATTTATGAATAAATGCACGTAAAATTTTATTGTTGCATTGACACCAATATGTCATGGAAGCACAGTGATGTCGTAAAAAGGTGGAAACTTCGCGATGAGGCTAGAAAATCGGAACATGATCCTCCGTATAAGGTGAGAAGACAGGTTCTTAACGATTGTCGAAGTCTTCGAATAACGGTTAAATCGGGATAAAAAAGAGTTTCAGTGTTTCGCGCGTAATTGGCAGATCTTGGAATGTCGTCCGACGAAGACGTCCCAAAAGGAAAGATGGATCACCTTAAACGGCGCGGACGACACTTATGCTTAAATAGAACTTCAATTTATGGCGAGGTTGAGGAAAAATATTGCCTATCCTATTTTTTCCCACAAATTGTTCTGCTACCATTACATTGTCTGTGACAAATTATGCAGCATGAATAATGCACGGAATACTTTATCGCAACCAATAAATTTAACTCTTGTTTGATTTATATTCAATAATCAGGTTTTACATGTTATTCGAAACTGTCTCCGGAGATTTAAAAGGCATGAAAACGCGTCTAATGATAGTAATTACATTGTCTCCTGAACTAGATATGTTTAAGTGATGTGACATTTTAGTCCCAGACAGCCGAGTCTAACGCGGTAACGGTAAACTTAATCATAACATTATCTCTACACTTTGAAATAATGACAGCAGCCCCTTAACCCAAGAATGTGTGTTAAACGCATCTAAACCACTTCTGGGAAGGTGGCCGGTAATGTCGTACCCTACTTCGCTTATGGGATAAAATATCGGAAAACATAAACTTAGTTGTTCTTTGAAGCTCCTATAACGAGAAATTTTGGTGAACTACAAAACGCTCTTAAGACATGGTTTACCATTTGTAAGGCAGCTAGAACATAACACACTCGGTAAACATGTTACGAGATGTGTGTTGTTGTAGATAATATTGACGTATTACCAAAACCAACAATGGTTGTTGTCGAACTAATGCTCGATCGCGATAGATCACCGGAGTGGTTGCGCGCGCGCACGAGAGCGGCCGATTAGCGGCTTGTCGTGAGTACACGCACTGTTTACACAATTTATTGTCACTGTCACTTGTTATCTTTCCCACCGCTCTCGTAGTAAGGGCACTCCATTCAAGTGTATATTACATTCGTCACAACCATTCTCGGACACAAACACTGACTTTCTTTTGTTGATGCGATGCGGCCAGTCGTAAAAAGCCTGTCAACGCTTGTTACGTGAAAGTGCAAGTTTGAAGTGGCCATCTAATGTTACTTTCGTTTTTTAAGTCGCAGGTAGTACTGCGAGATGTCTGTTCGCCTATTGCAAGGTCTGACAAAAAGTTATTACTCCAGGTGAGATGCACACGGTTTTTTATGGAGTCGTTGAAAAAACGACAGCTGGCCGTCCCCATATTTATGCGTCGCCGGCGAAAGGTGTCGCAACCACTAAGCTAGCCAGAAGACGAATGTACTAACTTTTAATGAATTACACTGACGCTGCTAAGGCAGTTACTAATTTTCTTGACACTTTATTTTCTCAAACCTGTATTACTTTCAGATAGAGCAGTTTATCCTAAGCGAGGCGACAGTGGTTAGCGCGAAGCAATTAATAAAATAAACATTGAGGTTTTTCCACGAATAGTTTATCGCGGGGAAAGAGAGAAAATTCCTTTTTGCGTAGTGGTCGAGTCCCTTATTGGTTTACACTACATTCCTTGATCAATTACATCCAATGTAAAAGTTGACGTTGGTGCTCATAGATGGTGTCGGGGAAAAAGGTTTTCCGTCAGTTCTTGCGGGCTTACACACTCCTTGAAACGCTATGGAAATCTCAAAAAGAAACTTATCTTCCATACAAATTAGCCCAAGTCGGCAATTGTTTTGTGAGGAAATACCATCTTAGTAATTATTCCCATCTATGAAATTATTCCTAAAATAGTTGGATATAAGATATTTAACGGCTTTAATTTACACGATGTCTAGCTCTAGATATAAATGGATTTAAATAGATGCATGTTCTGCATCCGCCTATGCGCAGACGTGTTTACGAGTATAAGTCACACATCTAAATAGCAAATCAGCGCTTCCTCGAGTGACTTAGACACATAGACTGTACATACGCCCACTTGTGGTAGAGAAACCAAAGTGAAATATTGCAGGGCATCCATTATTCATTAATTAACCCACTATCGCTTTGCCTTATAATCGGGTGTACTCGGAAGCAGTTTGTTATTGCGTTGTATCTGAGCATCTAAGTATTGATTGCGTATGATTGATTTATTATTTACAAGTTGGTTAGGATATGTACTTTACTACCATGAGTTCATGAGAAGTGGGACCCACAACGTCGAAGCATTTTAGGTATGAAGACGTGATGAGTAGATGACCCCTATGAGAATAGTAACTGCTACTTTTTCAATTCAAAAACTGTCTCTAACTCATTGCGTTCGAAGTTATGATGCAAATCTCATATCCTGCTCTTCTTATATGCAAAACAGTATCAAGGATAATAAAATGCTGTAATGTAACTGCAACAATATGCAAATCTGGTAAGGCACTCTACCATTGTGCGCAATAAACGTAAAATTGTTATACCAAACTTGCATCAACGCTCATACTTTACAGATTAGCCTGTTTCTATTCGGACTGAAATAGGCATTCTCTACTCTGTTTAGTATTGTCTTCCGCATGCTTGGTCTTGCTATTTACATTATCTTCAGCTTATTTTGTCTGACCATGTAATAATAACATTTCCGTCTACAATATCATTTGTGCTGTTGCGTAAATTCAATTACGCTTGGTTATCGATTTTCGCTTTGAAACGTGCATTTTTGTTTTGATTATCGTTGGTATCGTTGGAACGTATTATTTTTAATTAACGAAAAATGCTATTGTGGATTTTCTGGTTTTTTAAATTGATTTCAAAAATGACTTTAAAGAATTTTCCAAAAAGTTCTCATATTTCACCTGGAAATTCCGTAACCAATCTGTGCTGAACACACACCAACATGTCCTAAATATTATTTGTATTTCGAGCGCGATAATCAGACGTGTCGTCATGGTTTCAAAAGAAAAAGTCGTTTGCGAGAGTCATTGGTTTCAGGAAATCCGTATTTCCTTTCCACACACCTCTGTCTGTCTTTTGAACTTGGCACCGTTCTCCCTCCGATACGGTTAATGTTACTTACGCTCTTGATTTCCCTTTTGGCTTGCGTTTTGTTTCGTTGTTTATCTCATCCATGTTTATTTGTATTTATAGCATTTGAGTTGATTGAAACTTTGCCATGTTTTCCACCTTAAGTTCAACTGTCTGTCTTACTAACATTAACATTTATAGCCACAACAGTCCACTGCTGGACATGTTCCTCCCCCTTTGGGGGGTACTGCCGCACTCACCACGCTTGGCAAGCGGATAAGCTGTCTGTCTTATATTGCGTATCAACTTAAATGTATTTTTTTTCGTTTACCTATTTTGTTCATTTTATTTCCCTATCCCTCAAGTGAAATATGTACCCTTTTATTAGTAAACTTACGCACAATTCTATCTAATTTGATGAATTTCATCCCCACGCTCCAAGTTCTTTACAAGTGACACTAAACGTGGTCACGTTCAGTACTACGCAATAGATTTTGAGCAAGAAATAATATGAGGGCTACATACAACTTTGTTGCTGTAGGTACTACTACTAGGTAGGTATGTTTATTACAAAGCAAGGTTGACCTAGTTACGTGTCGATTGAGAGCTGTCAAAGTTGTAATGTTGTTAACGAAGATAGAGCCTTTTGTTCATAATAATAATATAATAATAATAATAATAATAAAATTCTTTATTGCACATATAAAAAAAAAAACAAATAACATTCTTAACATAGGAATATGTGAAGTAGGTACAACAAGGCGGCCTTCTTGCTATGGTAGCAAGTTCTACCAGGCAACCTTTGGGTGATAGGAAAGCGCGTAAAGGTAAGCGGGATAGTGCATATAATATAAACATACTTACACATACTACATACTATTGTAAACACTAATACTTAAATAACCTAATAATATTATAGACTAATACATAAAAACTAACTATGATAGATAGGATAGATAGATATATATTCTGCAACGAAGGAAATAAAAGAAACAGAAATAAATAGCAGTTTAATTTTAAAAGAGACTGTGAGATAGGACATAGGTATTATACTAAACAACAATATTAGACAAAAAATGTTTTTTGACCCGATCTTTGAAGGATGTAAGGGATGGAGCTCGCTGCACGACTTCAGGCAAAGAATTCCACAGCTTGATTGCTCGCACTGTGAAAGACTTTGCGTAGAAGTCGGTCTTGTGCGGAGGAAGGTTGAGCGTGAGACTGTTGCTGGCTCGCAGATTGCGAGTCAAGGTTGAGGAGTGAAAAATAAAGCGCTCTTTTAGATAAGGGGGAGTATTAGGATTGGAGAGGACGGAGTAAATAAGGGAAAGGATATGGCAGTCCCGCCTACGGGATATAGGTAACCATTGAAGCTGGGACCGGTAATGGGAGACGTGGTCGTACTTTCGTAGACCGAAGATGAACCGAATACAAAGATTTTGCAGACGTTCGAGCTTATTTAAAAGTTGAACAGTAAGATCAGGATAACAAACGTCTGCATAATCAAGTATCGGTAAAAGAAGAGAGTGTGCCAACGAAATTTTCGTCTTGGTCGGGAGAAGATTCTTTAGTCGCTTGAGCGAGCCGTACGCGGCGAACACCTTCCTGCTTACCTCGGATACATGAGGCTTCCAAGAAAAGCAGTTGTCAAAAATGACACCAAGGTTTTTAACCTTATGGCTAAATGGTGTTGGAATGCCATCAAAAGAGATTTGTGGTAGCGAAGCATAGTCTATTCGAGACACATACCACTGGCTGCCAATTATGATTGTCTGAGTCTTAGTTGGATTGACCTTTAGTCCATACGAGCGACTCCAATCCGAGATGCTCTTGAGGTCTCTGTTTGTGACATCAATCGCGCCCGGGAGGCCAGAGAGTGGTGCTTGTGTATAAATTTGGAGATCGTCTGCATATAGATGATAGGAAGAAGTGAGAGGAAGTGTTATAGAATTTATGAAAATAGAGAAAAGAAGAGGTGACAGGACGCCACCCTGCGGTACGCCGGCAGATGTATCACACCACGCAGAGAAGTTATCTTCAATGCGTATGCGCTGTCGACGCCCATACAAGTAACTGTGAAACCAGTCAACCACCACCGGAGATATGTTAAGAGAACGCAATATAGAAAGAAGGATGTCAAAATCCACTGTATTGAACGCATTACTGAAGTCTAGTAACGTTAACACAGTTAAATTCTGTTCTTCCATTCCTCGCCGAATATCATCAGAGATATTGACTAACGCAGTAGTCGTGCTATGACCGGGGCGGAAACCGGATTGAAAGGGGTTCAACAAGTTGTTTGTGGTGAGGAAAGAAGAGAGTTGCTGATGAACCAACCTTTCGAGGACCTTGGAGAGGAATGGTAGGATAGAGATGGGACGGTAATCAGAAGGAGAACTGGGTTTAAGTATTTTTGGAAGTGGAACAATTTGTGCTTCCTTCCAAGCGGTCGGAAACACACCAGAGGATAAGGAATTGTTCAGGATTTTGGCGATGATTGGAGAAAGGATATCTAGGATAGGAACAATCATAGCACGGCTAATGCAGTCACTACCGACGGCATTCGAGGAAATGGCATGCACATTCTTCATAACATCGCAGGCGGTGATTGACTGAAAAACAAAAGATGGAAAGGTAGGAGTTGGCAGAGTAGAAAGATGAGTCAAAGTGGCTCGTTTAGTAGCGCTGTCAATATCAGCCGAAGAAGAGAAATGTGTATTTAGAGTGTCGATATTAATATTATGAGCAGAAAAACAAGTACGCGATTTGCCAACTCCTAGCTTATTGAGAAAGGGCCAGACTTTAGCTGGATCTCCATTTTCAACCGACTGATGGATATGGCGTCGCTGTAAATCCCGTATCTTGGTATTGCAGCGGTTTCTGATCTCTCGAAATTTATTGCGATTTTTGTCCGAAGAATCAAGTTTATACTTGGTTTTTGCACGAGTTTTTTTAGCCATTTGATCACGCATCTCATCATTAAGCCAAGGTGCAGGAAGGTGTTTAACGCGCACAGGACGTAGAGGGGCGTGACGATCATACAGATCTGTAAGATTGGAATTTATAAATGCCAACTGGTCATCGACAGATTCCAGACGATCTATCGCCGACCAATCAATGCCATTAGCATCATCACGTAGTTTTTCCTGATCATAACCTTATTAGCATGCATAATTATTTCTATTAAAATCGCAATTTCGCGACTGATCTAGTTACTTATGTGCTGTTGAGTTCCAAGCCTCGAATTGGATGGAGCGGGATTAGACCGATGCTACAACACGACATCTACTGTCCTTGCTAAAGGCCTGAAAGTCTGAGACGTATCAGATATCTTCGAGCTTTACCTTAACTAAACAAATTCCTTACATTTTGATATCCTGTCTTCCATCCCTTGTAACAATCCGTAGCAGTCATGTCGTCGTGTGTCCAAAGGGCAGTCGTGGTCTGACCAACACCACGACCGCCGCGCCGGCCAATTAGCGCAGTCTTGGTCACAGCTGGAAACACTATTGAAGAGAAAAAAAAGACGCAGCACCCATTCTTTATTTGAGTCATTTCTTTTCGTCTCTCGTGTGGCATTGATTAAGCCTTGAACACAGTAAAACCTAATAATGTCCTAAGTACCTACTCTAAATTGTCTCCGCGAATAAGCGAAAGCTTGTATATCAACAATCACATAGGACCTCCTTAACCCACATGTCCGGTCACCTGCAAAGATCGTCTGATATCTAGCCTAGCCCCAGGGCATGACAAGTCCAGGTCACTGATAACATCAGAATCAGCATCTGACAGGGTTATGAGTCGAGCTCGGTGATCCTGACCTTGGAGAAAGTTTCGGTGATGGATCGGAAAGCCCCAAGGTCAGGGTTTCACCATGTCGATACATCAATGTTTCTTGCTCATCATGTATCGTCTATTATGTGGTAATTGTGTGAAGGTGTGAACTTTATTAGCTTTCTATCGGCAAGTGTTTGCACAATACATGATTTTTACTACTTAAGAGACAGTTTTGTTCATTAAGTATGTGCTGTTTTTATTATTCATTGATTGTATGCATCTATCGTATCTGCAATCCTCGATACTTCTTATTTAGTCTACATTTCTGTACGGTTCTTCTCTATAGGATGAAATTTTACAAGTGACCGATAGCAAAATTTTAAGACCGGCTGATGATATGATAAGGAACAACTTTCCCCAAGGTACTTAGACTGAAATATGACAACTAAAAATAGGTTACATTACTATGCCATATTACTGAATTGAGTATTGAGTTACTACTCAAATCAGTTATTTGGCATTTTGTATGGGAGGTCTGACAAATAAGAAAAAATATAAATAATTAATAAAATAAATATTATAACTAAATAATTTATTTAAGATAAAATGTTATGTAATTAAAAATTATTGTTTGAATAAAGGCTAATTGAATTGAATGGGAGGTCTTATTTTTTTTTCGTATTTTGTCCAATGTTCTTTGGGGAAAGATGTTCCTTATCACCAGCCCGTCTTCGCTAGTAAAATTTCACCCATATAAGTGATACACTAATTTACAAGGTATCTTCTGGTTAAGCTTTGAACTGTATAGTAAACCAGTAGATATTTTTTGATATCTAAAATGAATATAAGTGAATCTAGTAGCCATAATCACGTTGTTTTCTCGATGCGGGATATTATCAATCATTACGTCTGAATGTACATAATCCGCCGGGTGATTGTCGATTGTTTTCAAAACAGCTCCTCGATCATGATAACATGCGTCGTACATCTGGATTTTATGTTTAATGGTGTCGCTTTATTTGATATGTCTGGGAATATTGAGGACCTGGAAGTATATTTTCGTTTCTGTTCCGTCTTTACAATTGTACTCTCTCTATCTTGTTCTGATGGAAGCTAGTTCGTTTCTTTAAGGCAAATGAAAGTTTATTGTAAGCAATGTATAAGACACTGCAAATAAAAATTAAACATTTATGTTGTCGACGTTTATTGAATTTACTTACATTGTATCCTATAAAGGACGTGGTTGTTAGAATACAAGGCAAAAGAACATTAACTTTATCTATAAACACACTTTTTTATTAAGTATATTAAAATAACATAGTTACACAAACACAGTGCTCTATTCACAACTAAAATGCTTGAAGGATATTACATTGATGAGGTGTTTTCCACTATAGGTACCATTAGACGCTAAGAATTGGACTCAAAGTCGTATGATCGTAAGGGCCAATAGAATCTTCCGTCAGATAATAAATCAGAGATTATTCAAAGGCGAGGAGTAAATAATTTGTTTATTGTGCCCGTATCGTTGAGGCCCGCATGTCATCAGTTTGGTTCAATGCACGGTTCAATGCGAATTGAATGATTGCTCAACAACAGGTTGAATACATTTTACAATAATGTAATAATATTAGAGAGATGAATGATGCAAAAGAAAATTAAAGATCTTGAGTATATTATGTACCTACTATCAACCACACCTGAAGATGCCAATGCGTTCGTTCGTTCAAATTTAAGAGTCAAACTCTTGTCGGTGGAGTAACTTCCAATCTTCTCTCCTCTCCGCCAGTGACTTGACCTCTTGATACGACACGACATTGACTTTTTCCTTTATCTGGGTAAAGTAAGTGCGTCTAGGTCTACTTCTGCCTCTCTTTCCTATGCCAATGCAGGGGATCAAAATACAAACTAGATTTCCATACGGTTACTGAAATTAACCACTATAATTTGATCTCAAATTGTTACTTAAGATGCTGCTAGATTGAAAGTGATGTTTGTACGAGTATCACATTCATTAAGACATCGCAACGATGCCATTGACCTGGTGACTATGCAATAATTGGGCTGTAAAATAACGGCACGCTATTTTGGCAGGTGCAAAGTAAACCGCAAACTAATCCATTTTGTATCAGATGTTTCGACATTGAATGTAACGGTAATATTATTTATTACTCCAATCATGACATCATGAACTTTTATTCGTTTTTACGGCTTCATGGTTAGAATTCAGAAGCATGACTTGTCGAAGTTGGGAATGTGACGTTTTATCATTTATTGGAAAACCTGTAATATTAGATAGCAAATCTTTTTGCTTGAAGCACTTGTCATGGCAGCAAATTTTCTGCGGCAGGTGTGAATTTGTGCAAATACACACCACCGCCAAAAAAAAGAACACACACAAGAACACCGCCACAAAAGGGGTCTAAGGGAGTCTCCAAACTGTGACGTTTCTCGCAAAAACATGATTTAATCCATAGGGTACTTTTCTAATGCGCTATCATAATGCAGTTTAACGGTAAGGTCATCGCCACACAGGATATTGTGCGGTCCATGTTATTTGCAGTCCGGACGTGTGCGGCTGTTCCGTCGCAAGCGCATGCTGGTATGTAGACCGCATTGTGGTCATAGGAGATCGTCCATGTGTAGCGCGTATTATTTTCACTTAGTTTTTCTAGTATTCAAAGTTAGATGTGACTGATAGTAATCACCTGACGACAGAACCAGACCAGCAACTTAATTCAGCCTTTTCCACACGGTCGAAATCTTTTGATGTTTCTGATACCGTCCGTTGCTTGAAACGAGGTCCTATCGCAATTATGTTTTTGTGTTATGTCACATGCACACATACTTCGTATTCTCACTTTTTGCCGCTAAATTATAGAGTTTAAAAAATTATAGAGTGTATGTATGTGTATGTATGTATGTAAATTATAGGGGAACTATAGCCAATGTTCATTTTATTTACACGTTTTATAATGGTAATGAGAAAACAAATCGAATTTCCTTTGCACCCCCTCATTACATCTGCAACAGAATTTTGCCACACTTTCCTATCTTTATCACTCTCCATACGCGCGAAAGAGACAAATGTAAGTAAATTGTAGTTCAATATTCTTGTCAGACCCCTCAATTTTGTTACCATCGAAGGGGTTGTTCCCTATAGAACTTTACTTTCTCCTATGGTGACAATTTATTGGCCGTCCTACACAAAAGCTGGTAAAATTTATAGCGTGATAACGCCCGTTTTCCAATGCGTTTATTGCGTAATATGATTTTTAGTGAATCCTATGGTAAATTCTCAAGCTTTGCGATGTCGGGAAAGGATGAGTGTAAATCATTATAATGCCTTAGGATTGCAAATTCTCCGCATATACTATCGATTTTAGGTTTCTATGGTGTGGCTAGAGGGGCAGTATTTTCAATAAAAGGGTTTTATGACTTTATGGCAGATCTGACTGTGCGTTTGCGGTAGGTACAAAACGGTACATTGTATGTAGGTATGTAAACATAATCTGCAGTATTTGTTTGTTTTATCATAGCTTGCTCGCAGCAGCTGTAGCGTTTGCTTATCATGTTTACGTTTACAGACATCAACTTCACTTCTGGCTGTGTTGCATCTACATATTATGTCATTAAAATCTGGTCGCCCGACTTTTTTTTGGTTTACGGTTTTTTGGAAAATGATACATAGCTAGAATGATTTATCGCCACAAATTTGAGACGTTTCAGAGATCAGCATTATAATATAATAAATATACGCGAATTTATTGCTCGTGTAATAGTAATAGATAGATTCATATTAGCTATATTAGTAGCTAGCTACAATTATATCTATGGTAGTGACAACGGCGAGTCTAATCTAGCCAATAGTTAAACTAAAGCTCCATGAAACTGCCATTTATAAATATTATCAATCGATACCAGACATAGCTTATCTGAATGTAGATTATCAGCAAAGCATTACCTAGCAACAAGAGGAGGGTACATCCCTTATGTAGTATTGCATCATTTACCCTGAAGAGATCAGAATGATATGAAATACAGACTTCGGTTTCCATAGCTAGCTTTCCACGCGTAAATACTTGCGAGCTATTCAGCAGGCAGCAGTGGACTGTTGTCTGCGTCTGTATGTGATGGCGATGTGTCTCTTCGTAATAGGCATAGAGATTCACATCCCTTGCAGACACATAATTGTACTATTTATGAGCTAACATGCAAGTGACGTGGGGTGATGTGTGTGATCATGTTTGATATATGTTGTTAGAGATAACATTGATACAGATATTGAGAATAGTAAAAACGATGATAGAAAAGGACTTGCTTTTCAAATAACGTTTAATAGATAAAAAAAAGATACTGTCACAGTAATTGGATCGAATGTTTTAATTTTCTTTGTGTAGTATCAAAACACACTTTCGGAAAGTTCATTCGTGGGTGAATTTGGTATCCAAAAAATTCCGGACAATTTCTCACATTTCATGCAAATCAAGAAATCGGGTTCAAAAGTTAGATCCGAACCTTATTAGCTTTCAATAATATCCAGGTAGATTTTTAATATCTTACAATATTTTCATAGATTAAACTTGCATTCCCGAATTTCCAGTATGGTCAGGAAACAATCCCAATATACAATTTCACTTTTCTTTCTTCAAAGCTTTTCTCATCAGAAAGCCGGTCCAAAAATAAACAGACATTCCTCTTACTCCCTCTTCGAACCCTCTGGTCCTTTATAGGTCCTCTGAGCTAAAATTGCGAACTGTGAACCCCCGGGGAAGCGTGGCGGTCACGTGCAGTATATGGAGCGCGTGCGCACTGTGCAATCCGCCTTTCTTGATGAGTTTATTATAGCCCAGCGAACTGGATTTCGAACCACTGTGCCGTACATTATTAAATGGTCGGATCGAAAGCCGGAGTTTGTGGGAAAAAAGGCAAATAATTTGTTGCGGTGTGAAATGTGATTGTCGGTTTTCAATAAGGGATGATATTTATTTTACTGAAGGCCTGACTGGACTAAATGAGAACTAGAAATGAAAATATCTTTGCTTAGAGGTACAACTTTAAACTACCAACTTAGTTGTTATGACATGTATCCTTAATCGTAAAATAGTTCTTGTTCATTTTACTGGGCACCAATCCTCTTATATTTTAGACATTGTAATGCCATCGACACTGAACTGTCATTCTACTGCGAGATTTTCTATATTTTAAACTGTTAGCAGAATACGAAACGGCCAAAACCATCCAACTGCCACTCTATTGAAACACAACTAAGATTTATGTTTACGCGACTTACTTGTTGATAATTTTGTAGAGACGTTTAGAGACTCTACGTTTCGGCTAGTTACGACAGTCTTCTTCACGGAGGTTGACAGATCATATTCGTCCGCCTGTCACCTGTCATTGCCGAAAAAAGTAAGTCGCGCAAACCTAAATCATGAGTGTCACTTTTTCTGTTCAAAAAAAAACTGAGACACTAGCGGAATACGACCCCTGTTTGAAAATCCCGGTTTAATTTCTAAGTATAAAAGAGTCGTTGTAATCTAAAGTACCGCTGTTTTTATTACTCGTAACGTAACCTTTACTCAGTATAGTGTTTATGTTCGAAAATTAAACAAACGGTTGTAAAAGTACAATGTTACAAGTTTTTAAACAAGCTATTGGTTTCTGTACAAAAACTTGTGGAAAACGCCGGTGTATCTAAACCATCAGTATAATTTATTTAAATAAGGTGTTTAACTGTGTAGTATTGTGAATTTATTTCAATATAAAAGTGTACATATTATAAAAACACTGCCAGGGTTCTTTGGGTCGTTCACCGATTCGTTATTTGATATGAAAAGAGAAAGAGAGTATTAAGTTTAAGTATATTAGTTGTTTAAGTATATCGATGTCGTCGATGTTAAAGGAGACAAAAAAACTTGATTGCGAGATTAAGATAAGACTTGAATGTATTATTATTATTCTATTCTCTAAATTGAGCCTTCACAAAAGCAGTGAAATCGTAAAACATCGTGATAATCATAGTAGTAGTATTTTACTCGATGATTAATTTCATCATCCTTTGTTGCTGGCAACCCAGCGTGACCCGCTGTTGACCGACTATTTTGTGCAATGCCTTTTGTTCAAATGAAAAAAATGTATTTCAAAAAAAGAACGCACATTTGCACAATGCTTATGCGTCATTGTTCGCACGTATTGTACAAGGGATGGGACCCTACGTTACGCCCTTTGGCCAGTATGCGACACAAATCTAATGCAGTTATGTTGATCCTTATTATCTAGGTAGAAGCGGCTAGATTTCAATGATACTGAGTAAGTGTTTATGTTGTATTTCGTAGTTATCTTTTATCGTTCTCATGAGTGGCTCGTGGAAATACTTTAATGTTCCGTTGTTTATTATATTCTTATCTAAATTGCTATTTTTATAGGTATCTACAGTACTTTGATATGGTAGGTACAATAACAAATACTTAGGTAGGGAAAAACAAATAAGTAGGTAGTTGGTAACATACCTACAATTTCTTAGAGTTTTTACTTTTTTAACCGTAATAATAGAAAAGAAGCCATGCTTTAATAATAGAACGTCCAGTTTTTTCAATATTTCGAGTATTTGTAGTGTCTTATAATTATATAACAATATTAACTTATTCGTTGTTTTACCGTTATCAAAAAACATTACCCATTCTCGCTTCGGAATGTCGGTTATAAACGGACATTGGGTGGGTCTTTCGAACCCATTGTTCTCATAACCCCTCTGACGTCCGTGTAAATTCGTAATTCCATTTGTCACACAGATAATAAAAACTTTATGCCAACGCAAATTAATCCTTTAACAGCTAGATGAATGGGAATCATTTTTTATCTCGTCTTTTAATCCGCTCTACAATTGCACTGCAATGCGTGGGTTTAGCGTACTAACGAAGTTGCAAAAAAACTGCATAGGTACATATAACTTTGGACGGGTTTAAAAATGTAAATATGCTTGATATCATTTGTAATCAGTCATCTTTACAGTAGTATTTTTGTTCTGGTAGCCAATAATAGGTATTTACTTGAAAGTTTTATCGGTTAGGGATTTCCTGATATCACGATAAAATTTGGCTAAAACAGCCCGTCATGAGTTCAGCTGCTTACATTTTGTTCTGATCTGGTAAGGATTTATACAGCAAACTACCTATTAAAGAACATAAACGTACTTATATTAATAGCATTCTAAATTCAAACTAGCCCTACGTATATAAAAATCGTATCAGTTGGCTTTGAGCGGCCTATGGCTATAATATCGATGCCTACATCTGATGAGTCTTACTTATACTTTCTGGCCAGCAATGGCCTTAGCGGCCACAGTCGACTGCGATTATTTTGCAGTCATTAATACGACTGAATATAAAACCATATATAAATAGTCACAATTCTTAATTCAAACGCGCTCTAATTTTCTGGCCAGTTCTCCCTTGACATCTTCAGCCGACTGCGATTCTTATGCAGCCAAGAATACAATGAATTGGCTATCTATAAATATGAATAATTCTAAATTCAAACTAGCCCTACATCTTATGCAGACAACTTTCTTTCTGGCCAGTTCTCCCTTGGCCGCCACAGTCGACTGCGCACCCTCTCGGAAAGATGGCGGTGCGCACATTCCGTGACTACCGCGTGATATATCACCTGTTGTGTGGTTCCCACGTACGGTGTTTCTATGGGGTTGGTTATGCTTTAAGTATATATTCGTTTGGGAATGTAATGGTACTTTGGTGGACCTAGATCCAAACAAAGGCTAAGTCATCAATGCCATATTTATCATCACTCCTTGGCATACCATGCATCTACAAATTTTTTACCTCGGTCATCCAGTTTTGTCCAATTATGACCAAGATACAATTGGACTTGCTATGACACAATAATTCGTAAGATTACTATTATTGTATATCTAACATGGTTAAGTGTTTATAAATTTGGTATTTACAGAAACAATCATAACATATACCTTGCTATTAAACGAGCAAGTATCACTCATTATGTAGGTTTACGCCATTCTACAAAACCCGTACTAATATTATAAATCTGAGAGTTTGTGTGTGTGTATGTATGTATGTATGTAACCTCTTCACGCTCAAACGGCTTGACCGATTTGGATGAAATTTTGATTACAGGTAGAGTATAACCCGGAATAACACATAGGCGATTTTTTTCGGCGGGAAAACTACTATTACCACGGGCTTTTCCCATTTTCAACTCTTTTGCATGTTTCTATTTCTCTCACGCTGTAGTCGTGATTTCCAGCTGACTTATACAACGGCAATGATAGTCAATTAATCAGTCCGATAGTCCGATTGGTTTGATAACCTTTTCGTCAAGCTCTGTCACCGGTACTCCGTCACCAACAGTCACTGCAGATCACGACTGCTTATTCCCATGGTTTCCATTATCGTTAAGGTGGTTCCTGAGCCCAGTGGCAAACAGGAGAAGTCATCTGGAAACCATAGTGTCAGTTCGCGGCAATAAATAACTACAAAAGTTATTAAGAATCAATATAACTTTTTAAAAAGTGGCCACTTTTATCAAAAATTACAATACATAACTAAAGCGCTTAGTTTTTACAAAAAAAAGTCTTATTGATTCATTGCAAGTATTTATTGCCGTGAATTTATTATTTAGTTTCCAGATGACTAGCGTGTCCAGCCGGAGCCGGTATTTTTTCCTGTTTGGGGGCGCCACTGGGCTCTCGAACAACCTTAAGAAGGATTTCCTTGAACAGGGATATTTAGAAATTGTCTTTTGTTTTGAGCAAAACTTTTGAGCAGCAAAACACCTTTTCGAACGTAGAACGCTGATGTTTTTAGCCGTAATATTAAAAAGTAAAATACAACAAAGATTTCACAACGGACTATTTCTTTGTTTACTGCCTCGCTACGACTTGCAGGAAATTACACGTTTTATCAGAGCAGTTACAAGTAAAAGCCGGTAACAGCAACATCACGACAGAAAGTGTTGAGGATAGTCTTTAAAACAAGGCCCTTTTATAGCTTTGTAAGGAGATACAGAGCCTCGATTCTACTAACCGGCAAATTAAAAACTTTGCCGCTATTTCTATGTGGAAGTGTGACGTAAAAACAACTGAAAATTAGTATTGCATTATTAGAAAATTTCAAGTGTCAGGGACGATTAGTAGGTAAGTAGTGCCATAAATTATTGTATCGTCTAGTTTGACGCTCTCCAAAATCTTAAAAAATGCTATATCCACAGTAAGAACCTCCACAGATTTTTGACAGCTAGGACGGCATACTTGTACAAAAGCTACATTCCGTTTTGAAAACATTAGTTGACTACTTGAATAAAAAAAAACTGGACATTTCACACAACGCCATCTAGCCCCAAACTAAGCAAAGCTTACACTATGGGAACTAGATAGCTGACATTAACACTTTTTTTTTTATAAACACATATAACACACAGATAACAGCTAGCCAGACAAATATTAGTGCTGTGTTGAGATCGAACCCACGACCGTCGGCGTAGCAGACAGGGGTACTTTCCACTTCGCCATCAGGCCAGAATGTTTATACTTTTCAATTTTATGTAACTGAAAATGAATGCACAAATATCGTAAATAAAAACACGTGATACCTAGAATTGAGCCTACAGTTTCTAGTAATAAACAATGACAGACTGCTCGTTAGGTTAGCGACACAATTGATGCCTGGGAACCTGCACAATTGAAGGTTTTCACAAGACATTTCAACGGATTGGATACTTGGAATTTACGAAGAAAAAGACTTGAAATTTTACAAAAAGTTAGTAGACACTAAATAATATTTGATCTCGATTGATACTGGTTTAAGTAAATTTGTTGAAAACTGAAACTTGAGATGTCTTTCTTTCGACAAGGAGCCAATTTCCTAATTATGCGTCATGATCATGGCTCAACCCTGCAAGTCGTCTAGCTAGGTTCTCCTTTTTTTTCGTCGTATCCTCATGACTGAGAGACGTGAATTTTCTGGGCTATAATCGTCACCAGATTCCTCCAAACTTCTCTGTCTTGAGCCATGTGCACGGCCGCCTGTAAGGTGGTGTGAGTGGCGTCTTGTACTGTATCACTCCAACGTGATGGTGCTCGTCCTCTACTCCTAGCTAGGTTACCGACCCACTTTACCCAAACAACAGTTATGACGAGCCGTCACCCAGTGAACCACAACCACCACTCGGGCTGCGCACGCGCTTCTGCGCGGTTGTAGGTCAAGGCAGCGTGCGGCGTTCGGGACTGCGCAGATTATCGCAAATTGCACTGCATTTTAGAACCCGTTTATCTTAAGTGCAGTTTCGTGAGCAAAGGAGACCAGTTACAAATACACAAAATTGGGGTTTGATGTTTATGTTAGCTACCTACATTGCACACCTACTTTAAAAACGCCTGCAAAAAATATATATTTTTTGCCCAGCTCTTCAGTTTATTCTACGTTTGCATCAGAAATCACCAGTGCGAATTGCAGTCCTTTAAAAAGACTAATAGTCCTTAACACATTCTGATATATTAATAATTATTATGTAATAATAAAAATTCTTTAAGGTACTTATCAGTCACCGAAGATAAAAGGTCGGAATGAAACTCACCAGCGTAAAGTTTAGATTGTATGAGATATGACAACTTACGCGGTAAAATTATGATGTCATATTCATACAATCCGAAGTTTTGGGATTAACTTTTCGTTATTAAGCTTTATAACTATAACTCGATATATTCTCAAGCTCTATTTTCAAATTGTATATAAAAACCTATCTACTTTTTTATATTGACAGAAATCCATGATTGACAGTGTCAGTAAATTCTAGTTCTATATAACGAGGAAGCAAATAGGTAAGTCATATTTTATGTAATAAAACAGATATTATGTGAACATGAATTATTTACAGCGGATATTAACATGTCATCATAAAAGTGACAGTCTTAAACTAATTAAATTAATAGAAACGTTACATAAATTTATTAAATAATAACCTGTTCTAATAATAACAGTTGGAAATCCGGAATCAAATCCGTTGGTCATAAATGTTATTTGAATATATGTTATGATGCAATCGTCTAATGGAATTGGTCGTAAAAATATTTCTCTATATCACAGAAATGTCTATTCGTAAGCTTTGTGAATCAGGTTCGTAACTTTGTCTAACATGTTCTGTGTAGAACTATTCGGAAATAAAAATCTTTGCTAACCTTGCAAAAATAAGTTATTAGGTTAGTAGATTCGATACCAATCATACATCTTTATTATGGACTTTCATCACTCTTTGGCATCGTGATCCTTTCAGCCTTTATCCACTCACTGCTGGGAATAAGCCTCCTTCCTCTTGTGCCATAGATTGCTAATTCGCTATCCTTGTCTTGTCCAGGTTCTGCTGATAACCTTAACTATGTCGTCAACCTATCTAGCTGCGGGACGACCTACGTTTATACGCCCTTCTTTTGCCCACCACTCGGTCAAAACCCATTGGCATTGCTCTTGTGTAATTTTGCCAGAGTCAAGCAATCTCAGACAGCTGGATAAATTCGAAAAATAGTGTCTCTCTGTTGCATTTTTCCTATTCAGCTAACTTCGTAAATCCATCATTCTTCAACTCAAACCAAACAGATGACTCAGCAACATTCCTCACAAATTGAATTTCATTTGCGTTAATCAAAGCATCTAAATTCAAAAATGGAATTTTATCCAGTCAGGCTGGTAGGAATAAAAAATAAAATAATAGGTGCTGAGAAAAAGTTTGGTACGAAAAGAAAGAAAGCCGACTGCATTTTTATTAAAGGCTTGTTGACTTAATATTTAAAAAGAAAATGGATTCAACAATCCATGCTCTCTTATCATTGCAGACAAGCTTATCGAGCGGACGAACGAGCCGATGAACCCTGTTGTCAGACTCTTGTCAACTTAGTGCAGAATTCTTGTGTCTACTGCTCGAGTTAACAATAAAAAAAAATATATATTTTAAGGCCTGTTATTAGCTAATGTGATACCTATTCTAAAATTTATCCTTCCTTCTACGGCAGTCGGTTTAAATGGAATAAAAACCCGCCTTGTTTAGGCGCGCACGGTAGCCGGCGAGGCGCGTGAGTCACGAGAGTCTGTGCACTTGATAATTGGTGACTAGGAGCATCAGACATTCCTTGCGTTTGGCTACCGTGAATTTGTTGCGTTCTGGACAAGGGGAGTTTAGATATATTTGATTTTTTGATGAGCAATAGCGTTTTTTGAGAATACAACACATAGCATTGCTCTCGCCATTCTGTCTGCTTATGCCGAGTCCACTACTTTTTTTTTGGGCTTTGAAACCTACACTGATTGGTGGAGAGCAGGAGCTTATCCGGACGTGTCCACTAGTAGACTGATTTCTGTTGATGGTGATTGCAATGCAAGTCGCAAGCGGTTTTCGTTCGCAAATATCGAATGAACAAAGCAGTATATTGTATCGTTATGTTGAGGTAGGTAGATGACAAATTTAGTACTTATCTGGTAAAAGCAGTAAAACTTAAATGTTACACAGTTTATAATCAAAGAATAAATAAAATCATGACTAGCTTTATCGTACTCTATGTAATAGTATGTAAACAAGATAAATCGCCATATTCTGACGTAATATTACAAAATATTGATAAACGTAACTGCGAATTATTGATGGCCCGTAGATGGCGCCGAAAACAGCTACTATTTATCTGCTATCTAACAAATTAATGACGTCCGATAAGTAATATTAATATACACA
Organism: Tuta absoluta; assembly: GCA_027580185.1. Taxonomy (NCBI): domain Eukaryota; kingdom Metazoa; phylum Arthropoda; class Insecta; order Lepidoptera; family Gelechiidae; genus Tuta; species Tuta absoluta. Next base: position 4,507,936 of record JAQAHW010000003.1, read on the forward strand.
GCCAAAGGTCAGTCGATAATGTTACGTATGAGAATTTATAGGAGCGATTCATTCATGTAATTTTCGTATGTGAACTCGTGGAGTAAGGGCGTTCAATGTGTGTAAGAGGTCACGAGGTTAAAAATGAAAATGAAAAGGAAATTACTTTATTCAATGTAGGATAGTATTATCACTTATTGACGTCATGGTCCGTCATTTAAAAAAAAGAAATTTTTATAACACATTTTTTTATAACAACTTTGTATTGTCCTAAGAGAAAACCGGCCCGGGTGAGATAAAAAAATAAAAATATTGGCTTTGCCTCGGGGCTGGCCAGGTAATCACACGGCATGTAACTTTACACCACCACCATCTGTAAACGACATTTGTTTTAAATTGAAGTCAAGATTTTCAAAGCGTGTTATTTACACGCGTACCTATAGTTAACAAAGTTTTTCTCAATTGGGATTTTCCTAAGTTTGTACTTCAAAACGAAGCTACTTGCCAAATTTAATAGTTTGAACGGGAAGTACCCTATGAATTTTGATACAAACACAAATATGTCTATTTCGCATCACACCTTAGGCACCAAAATCAATAAATACAGTTCAAATATACATGAGCTGAAATGGGTGTAGGCACAGCACACTGCTGGTTTTAAGCTTACCCCTAGTCAAAAATGGGTGTTCTTAAATATTCGTTTCATAGAAAGTAAGTAAGTAAGAATAGTTCTTCTTTAAATTTAAGAGTCAAACTCTTGTCGTTGTCGAGTCGAGTCAAGAATAGTTAAGTAACAAAATTAAATCAAAGAGTATAACATTTTAATATCAAATAACACATTTTGACATTATGATGACTTATACCATACCATCCTTATTGGCATGATTAGTAATGTATATTTTGATAACCTTGAGAGGGTTAAAAACACGCTTTTTTTACCACATAAACGGTTAAAATATCAATTTGATATCTCCACGCGTTCTCTAGATGAAGAGTCGTGACAGACAGACAGACAGACGGACGGACGGACGGACGGAGGGACAGCAAAGTGATCCTATAAGGGTTCCGTTTTTCTTTTGAGGTACGGAACCCTAAAAATAGGCCAGGACTCCGGTAACTCACTCGAATTCAGTCGAAAGAGTGGTGGTGGTATTCCACAGTCCCTTATTCAAGTGTCTGCTGCACATAAAAACTTTGTATATATTTTTTATTTTTGAAAATTGTATAGCACAACTCCATATACTTACAAATTATCTTTTGATTACAAAGTAACCAATGTTTAACGAAACAACGTCTTATCGGCTTCTACTTACCTATTTCTTTCACTACCGACATCCGAATTATCATTTGTCTAAACACAGACAAGTATTGTCTGTGACCGAAACAAGTTGGTTGAAAGCTCATCGGCGTTGCGCAACAGTTTCTGTTGGTGCCGTCAAAACTCTTGAAAGTACCGGGCCGATGCTATCTGTGCGTTTCGTAACCCCAATTCAAAATTTGAATCAAACAGAGAATGAGTCATGAGCGAATCTTTTTATTTGTCTTCGATCTTGGTTGTTTTAGTTTAAATTGGTAAGTTGGTATACTGGGGCATTCGATAATATGTCATCGATATTTATCTGAGACATCCGCGGATGTACTATTTCGAGCAATATTCGCGACAGCGGCAGGAGCAGGAGCATGTGCATAGTGTGAACGTGATATCAATAGATACTGCCACAGCGCCATGTTGACTACTACAACAATCAATTGAGCGACCATCAGCTGCTCAAAAATCAAATCAGTAACTTTCAAATGGTAAACTTAAACTAGGTTAGCTATTTTAATCAAAATATTTTAATATTTGTTTGTGCACATTAAAATTACTTTTTAACTATTTTTGAATTTATTAATCTTGGACATTGAAAATTAAGAAAATAATATTTTGCGCCTTCAAGTAAATGCACAACAAAAGACCCCTTAACTCTAAAACACTCGTAACAAATTCAACAATCCTATAACTCTCAGTTTTATTAGCAGCATGATTCAATAATATTCTAAGCAATATTATTCTAGAGCTGTTACATAATGTATAAAATTGTAAGACAAACCTGCGTTTGCCCACACAATAAACACTGTGAGATCACGTACCTTTATATTGTTAGCAATCATCAGTGATTCATAGATATCGTCACGATTGCGGCAATCGGTCATACGATCTGTGTAATAAAACTTTAGATTGAAAACGATGATGGTAACGTATTGTGCAAAGCCTCATTGGGAAGTACCAGCAACACGCTTATTTTTGCTGTTATTCTATTCTTATTTAAAAGTGTATTGCTGCCACATATTTCTGTCCTGCAGTCCCCGATTAATCCGTACTAATATTGTAAATCTGAGAGTTTGTGTGTATGTATGTATGTATGTTTGTTACCTCTTCACGCTCAAACGGCTTGACCGATTTAAATGAAATTTGGAACACAAGTAGAGTATAACCTGACACATAGGCTACTTTTTACAGCGGGAAAACAAGTATTACCACGGGATAATGAGTGGCAGCGGGTGAAACCGCTGGGCGGAAATCTAGTCAAAGTCTATAACTAAGATTTGTCGTCAAATTTATATGACAGATTTCTTTTCGGCTTAGTCGATGGTGGTATCAATCCATAATATATACATACAATCATGCAGCCTATTGCAGTCCACTGCTGAACATAGGCCTCCCACAGGGCACGATCTCTCGTTTTCGCCATCCAGTCGCTACCAGCCGCCTTTTTACCCGCTTATGTGCCCAGCCCACTGTCACTTCAGTTTACTACTCTTCCAGACTATGTCCGAGTCGTCCAACGACCCGATAAACCCTTGTGTCAGAGTTTTATATTGTAGATTTATTGTTCAGTAATTTGATTTCCGATCCGTCGCCGCGTGATGCCGGCTTAGAATAGCATCATCCCATTTCTTTCCCGTGGTTGTCCTGAGAGGCGACTAAGGGACTCGAGGGTTACATGTGTATTGCAATTTAAGGCGATGAGCTGACAATCTATAACAATGGTGATACATAATTTTCTGAATGGCCCATCGAATGTTTGTCAGACGTAGCGTATACATCCATTTTTTACCTCATAAGGGATATATATGCATGATGTATGTGATAGTCCCGATGGCGGCGTAGCGGATAGTACCCCTGCCTGCTACGCCGAGGGTCGTGGGTTTGATCCATTCATGACACAAACAATTTGTTAAGCTATTTTCAGATATTTGTGTTTTGTCTGGGTGTTTTCTATGTATCATATTTATTTACAAAAAAGTATATAAGTAATAATATCAGCTATTTAGCTCCCATAGTACAAGCTCTGCTAAGTTTGTGGCTAGATGGCGCTATATTAATTATCCAGGATTTTTATTTATTTATATTATTTATTTATTTATGTATGTTGATTTCCGATAAAGTGAAAAAGCAGCTAGTTTTATACAAGTAGATACCTGAAGTTTATCTAGGCTTGACGTAGGTACCTGCTCGCTCACTAATTGGCAATAATGGGCATGTAGCCGGCGTGTGTACGAGCCTGAGTAAATAAAGAAGGGTTTGGCAACTAAACTCATTACATGACGAGTTTGACTCGTACTATCTGTGTATCTAATGAAGCCCAACCCAGCCCTGTTGCTAAGAGCCTTTTACATCAAAGGCGCCAAAGTCCATGACTGCTTGTGAACGTAAATTTCAGTGGTCGTACCTGAAAAGCCGTGTGATGCCGGCTTAGAATAGCATCACCCCATTTCTTTCCCGTGAGAGTCGTTAGAGGCGACTTAGGAAGTCGAGGGTGTGTATTGCTATTTTAGGCGATGGGCTGACAACCTGTCACTATGGCGATACACAATTTTCCGAATGACCCTCAAATATTTGTCAGACGTGGCGTAAATGTCCGTTTTTGCGGCCGTTACGCTCTGCCTACCCCGCAAGGGATTATAGGCGTGATATGGGTATGTGTATGTATGTACCTGGAAAGAGAGGATTTGATCGATCTACATCCTAGACTACTTTACACAGAAAAAAAAGTAAATATCGTAACAGGAGGTCAACTAACTAGGTGAAAATTAAAATGAAATTACTGCAACCATGATAAAACATTTTTATTTTCTACCATAAGTTCAAACTACGCGCTAACCATTACAAAATTTTCCGTGTAATATACTAAACGGGTTTAGTTCATTCGTTTTAGCTGATAGGTACGTACATACTGCATTCCATTCACTTATCGCCGAGTTTTTATCAGTAATTTTCCGCGTATAATTCACAATTAGCAGGAAGTTTGATATGTTTGATTCATTTTATATTATAGTTTATGATATTGTTTTAACAGTAATTAATTTTTGTTTCAGGTACCTATGATCTTTGAAAAATCTCCAGCTCATGCGGCTATCCAATCCAACTAGCAGAAATCTGCACTTATCTATGGTAAATTAATTTCCTACTGAACTAGTAACTTTCAATTTAGCCACGTTCATTTGCGACCGGCCTAAATTAGTATGATCCGAAAGACCTTTGCAGTGATATTTGCTAGACATTTCATGTCACTTTTATTTTAATATGTTGCAGGCAGAACTAGGAGTTCGGGCAATAGTCTAGGAATTTGGCCAAAAGCCGAAATGTAGCATAAGCGTAAACTTCATTCTACCACCTTGCTAAATAAATCCAGAAATTCAGTCAATTTCGAGGAGTTAAGCCAGAAGCCGGAAAATGGCAAAATTGTGACTTCACTCTGCCAAATTTCTAGGTATTCGGCCGAAATCCTACTTCTGCTATATAACTGTTACATAAAGATAGACACCGACTCTAAATCTAAACACACTGCGTATCGCCTACTATTACTAGCAATAAAAACGTTTCCAACACCAGCTTTTACAAAACATTTAAATGAAAACTTCTTACAAAATAGAAGTGATTATCAGTGAAAGTAGAAGACCTTTTTATGATAAACGATGGTCTTTACAATAATTCTCCTTCTTGTCCTTTTACCTCAGGTCAACGCATCTTGAAAAGACTTTATTTCAATGGTTTTACGCGATCATGATAAATGGTTACTAGTAACTCGGAAAGGTCAATAAACTTGGCGAAAACATTTGTTTTCTTTTACCATTTACGTCGTGTATCTACGTGTTGGGAGAGTATTCCTTGAATATGGATTTGAGTGGAAAGTTTACCCACATAATTTGTTGATTTGTGATATGAAGGAACGAGTGAAAATTGATCGGTTATGTCGGTCATTGTATTTACCGGTAACACGTGGTAAATAGGGATAAAACTGGTGATGTACTTTTCTACCAATTAATTGTACGAAAAGCTTATTCTTCCGATGTGAACCATTTTGTATTATAAAGTAGAATATTTTACTTTGGGAGAAAACGTTTTTTTACAATTATTTGATAGTAAAGTAGGGACATAACCAGTCTTGTCCCTTCACCCAGCCATCCCGATACATTACGTTTTTCTATCGATTTTGCCTACATAATTGACGCAAAGACAAGCCAAGTTTACATTAGTTGACATGATGGCTCGGTGGTAATATTGAGCCGATGAAATGAGTGGTTTCAAATCCCGCGCGAGTAAAATTATGTATTTCTAAAGGTGTTATGACAGTAAAGTAGACGTGCGTTTGGGCAGTTTTTAACTTCGATCAACGCAGCCTTCCGTACCCGTACGAGACGGAAGACCGCGTTGCTCGAAGGTTTTTAAATTATGTTTCCATGCGTTTTGACGTTGTCAAATAGCTTAAACCAATGTTACAACACGAATTATCTTCATAAATGATATTAAGAAATTGTATCATAAATGAGAATAAGAAATTGTAAGATGTTAGCGACGGCCGGGGATGGAACCGAGAGCGGTGTGACGGTACTCCACAGGTCCCGGGTTCAATCACTGGGCGTCGCTACCATTTTTCAATTTATTATTTTCATTTACGATTTATCTTTTTTGTATTTCCTCAAGAGGCTTTGATATGCGAGCGCAAAGATCACACACACATTCCAACGACTCCGGAACGGGTCGGTTGTAAGACACATTTCACCATTTTCCCACGTGTCAGAAAAACGCGGGAAACACTCTCGTGACACCGTTAGATTAGATGTCATGTTTACTTACTTCTAAATGCAACTTTATGACGATGCATAACTGCCTAGATATTTATGTATACATTTGTTTGTATTGTAATTGTGTGTTAAGTTTTTATTCGTCTACACTAATATTATAAAGAGGAAAGATTTGATTGTTTGTTTGTTTGTTTGTTTGTTTGTTTGTTTGTTTGCATCGAATAGGCTCCGAAACTACTGGCCCGATTTTAAAAATTCTTTCACCATTAGCATCCTACATTATTCCTGGTGAACATAGGCTATATTTTATACGAGAAAAAAATAGGGATCCGCGTAAAAATTTCGATAATGTAACCCAACGTGTGAAAAATTTACCAAAAAAATATCTTATATCGCGTACGCTGTGGAAATTATTGACAATAGAGCAAAGTGATGTACTACAGTTTTATAGAGGACATCAATATCTATAATAATGTCCGCGATACCATATGTCTAACTATTACAGTTATGCCACAATAACTACTTTTTCATTTAAAAATGTACCAACTACGCCACATTATTCGTACCAGTAGTGTAATGATTACATTTAATCATTACTGTATTAAAGGATGTCAGGAATAGCCCTCCGAATACTGATAGGGTACATGCAGACCATGAAACTGAACAACTTTCCCATAGGAACATATTTCAGGAAACGTAAAAAAAACTGACTTCCCGTAGTGAAAGCAGTCAGCTGATTGTGATTTTGTATGAAAGGTAATTTTATTGGCGTTTCCTGACATATGTTTCTAGGGGAAAGTTGTCCAGTTTTTCATGCATCCTATCAGTATTCGAAGGGCTGTCCCTTACTCGGTATTAAAAGACGACAAAAAACATTAAATAATGCATTAAAAAAATCTACACTAAAATAATACATACATACACATATCACGCCTATTATCCCTTGCGGGGTAGGCAGAGCGTAAACGGCCGCAAAAACGGACATTTACGCCACGTCTGACATATGTTTGAGGGTCATTCGGAAAATTGTGTATCGCCATAGTGACAGGTTGTCAGCCCATCGCCTAAAATTGCAATACACACCCTCAAGTCCCTTAGTCGCCTCCTACCACTCCCACGGGAAAGAAATCGCGTGATGCTATTCTAAGCCGGCATCACACTAAAATAATAATTATATAATCTACACTGATATTAGAAACAGGATTTTATTTATTGTTTGTGTGAATTGAATAGGCTCCGAAACTACTGGACCGATTTAAAAAAGACTTTTACCGTTAATTGAAATTGAAATCTTTATTCAATGTAGGATAGTATTATCACTTATGAACGTCATGAACCGTCATTAAAAAAAAAAGAAATTTGTATCACACAATTTTCTTTTTTTTATTACAATTTTGTTATGAACTAATAGAAAACCGGATCAGGCGGGATAAAAAAAAATAAAAATATAGGCACTGCCATGGGGCTGGCCAGGTTAATCAGTAAATCACACGGCATGTAACTTTACGCCACCACCATCTGAAAACGATATTTGTTTCAAATTGAAGTCTAGATTTTTAGAATCCTACATTATCCCTGATAAACATAGGCTATATTAAACTGTCTTATGACCGGGGGGAAATTGTTAGCGGCGGGTGAAACCGCTGGGCGGGCTGCTAGTGTATGTATATATAGTTGTGTTAATGTAAGTGTACCTATTTACCCATTTATTATTATAAAATAACTATTAAGCTAACATCTTGTTCTTTTTTACTATGTGTGCAATCTTGCCCTCACACGTATTAATTTTACACTTAGTTAAGATGTTGACTGAAAGAGATCTGTTTATAGAGATAAGCTTACCTTTATAAACTACTACTACTATAAAGCATAATGAATTGTATTTTAATGCACAATAAAGAATTTATATCACAACTGCTTTAGACGCAAGTTTATTAAATAGTAGCAATCTATAGATTTCATAAGTATGTATGTTATAGGTGTATCTTATATTATTCCTGTCTGCTACCTACATAATTTGTATGCGTATCACTTGGAAATGGAAAGTGAAAGACAAATAAGATGTAAAACGAGTTAAAAATGGTTATTTAATAAAATTGTTAGCACCTCTGATGTAACTGGTCTTACGTGACCATCTAAAACTTGTTGAACAATATTCAATTTTGTAGGTACCTAGTAGTTGGGCAAAAATTTTATTTTATCCCTTTTATGTAAATGTGAACCATGATTATTAGGAGATCAGACAAATTATTGTTTTCACAAATATAAGGCACAGGAGGTGGTCCTAAAATGTTCAAAGACCAAAAAATACAAGGTTTTAAATTTGTTCTAAGGTAAAATAACCGCTTGCCGCTTAGGCCTTTTTATGGCACAAAATACACCGAATATTTAATTTCACTAAATTTTGTAAACATAGTTACGTAAACATTAAAAACCGTGTAGTCGGAAATTTGAATTCAACTTCCGGAGTTACATAAGCAACAATAGTGTACATATGCGCATGCGCACAAGAGAAATGTAATGTTTGCTTTAACACCGACACGGTCAGCTGATAGTGAAAATAATGCAATGAGTCTCTAATATAATATGACAGGTAGGCACGCATGTAGAATTATGCATATATTTTCTAATAATTTTAATGTCTTAATCTAAGTTTAGATAATGTACCAACCTATACGGCATGTAAGGGACAGCCCTCCGAATACTGACGCTGCATGCAAACCATGAAACTGAACAACTACTCATAAGAAAATATTTCAGTAAATGTAACAAAAACATTGACTCCCCATAGTACATCCAGTCAGCTGATTGCAATTTTTATGAGAATTCGTTTTTTTTGTCGTTTCCTGACATAATATGTTTATACGGGAAAACTGTTCAGTTTCATGATCTGCATGCACCTTATAAGTATTCGGAGGGCTGTTCCTTACACCCTGTATATACTGTGTTTTATTTTGGTCATATTCAAACATTCCGGAAAAACAACATGCTACGCTTGTGAGTTTAGACACCAACCAAAGTGACATACAAATCACATTAAGTGAGGTATTTGTGCCATCCTGTAGTAAAATTATTGTCAGTAGATTTAAGGACATGCACGAGGCCAACCCCTAGGGGCATTTCAGTTGCCAAATATTGGTCACAATTTTTTTTGCTATCAACTCAACGAAGAAGAAGATTTTTTTATAGAAAACTTGCAAACTTGAAAACTTGCAGCTTTTCTACTGCGTATTCAAGAAGTAGATTTAGTATTATATTTGCTTTCAGTTCGATACTGTTGACTTGAGTTATAAATCTGTACAGCTTATCTCATTAAGGTCTGTACACACCAAGGTTTTCTGTGGCTCTTGAACTAGATGCTAACCGAAACAATACCCAAGTCTATGATTAAACACTTAAATGAGTCAGTGAGCAAGCACATTGTTTTGCGTGGTTTTACTTGTAGGTACTGTCTGAACACAGCCATTCAACATATGCAAATAAGTACGTGTTACGCTGTCAGTTCATTGCTATCACAAGTACTATCAACTGCACATGGACTGAACAATATCAGGAATCAACCTTTACTGGTTATTCTCAGTATAACTGATTGACTACAATACTGCTGCCCTCTTCGGGAGGGCTTTATAAAAGGCGACGTATAGTTTTTGAACTTGGCTGGCTTGGCGACCATGGTCAACCACACGGTGGCGAAGAATCCACCTGCAATAGCATCCCAAAGGAGGTTTGATGTCATTCAGGCAGGCGGTAGGTCGTAAAACTAAGCCAAGTCCTTTTCAGTTGGAATAAAGGCGGAGATGATGATGAACTAAATGATCTTGATGGTTGACCCCATTGGTCGATCTGATATAGGAGGCCTATAATAACATTCAGTGGAGGGATGTTGGCTGAGTATGACGTTAAATGATACATGCTACTAGATACCTTTTCTTCTTTTCCTTTTCGTGTTGGACATCGAGTCGATGAAAGACCCGGTGAACCCTGGTGTCAGAGTTTTTCAACCGTGCCCTAATAAACGCTGATGTCAGTTTTTCACCGCCGCATTCTACTAGTAGGCATCTGATATATTTGTGTAACGACCACCGTCTAAGACCTCCAAAAAAGGGAACCATCTTTCTTACCGACAATCAGGTGGTTCAGCCTGTAATGTTCTTATCAGACTAGGAACAAATTCACAAAGAGATAAATATCAACTTTGTGAATGCCCCACCGGGAATCGACCCCGAGCAGGCAGTCGCACTACCACTGCGACACAAAAGCCACTAGCTAGCTGATCCATAACACGTACATTATGTCTCTGTTACAGTCACCCAACCCGTCATCTGACACAAATGGACTCTAAACTACGTCGCTAACTGTAAAGCACAAAATCGTGTACAGTCAAGCTCAGGCTGGGTTAGACAGTTTGGACTTTAAACCGTGCTTATGCCGCGTGCATAAGATTTATATTAGCGGTTCGAATGTTTAACCGGACGTCAGTTTGACTGTAAATGTTTACACTCCGGCGCATCGTAATCGCATGTTTATGTACATTGCGGCGATAAACGCTGGCGTGAGGCGGCGATTGCTGTTTAAATTTGTAGTGGACAGGAAAAAATAAAGATAGGACTGTGTGAGGAACTTGGTGATGCTGGAAAACTGTGCTTCTTCTAAGAACATGTTATCGCCTAGGGTGATAAAACTATGTCAACATTTGAGCTGAAACGATTAGTACAAAAGACGAAAAGTACCAGGTTGTTTCGCCATCCTTTCGAATAATCAAGAACTAATATGGAACTGGACATACGACAACCTTTTAGGATTTGCATCAATTAGCCTATCTATCAGACTCGACTATATAAATAAAATAAAATATTAAAAAATAAAATAGTTCAACTGTAGATAGAGATTGAAACCACTAAATGTTTACTTGTGTGGTAATGGCGGTTGTGCATTTTTGGGTTTAAGGGTGAACTCGTTCCATCGTCTTAATAGGACTTATATTATATCAGCCGGGAGCACTCAGATCCAGATTACCAAAAGTCATAAAAAAATACCTACTATCTGCCTCAGTTTACTCTTCCCAGTAGTCTCTTACCTATTCTATTTGGTCTTGCATCATGCAATGCAACAAGTTCGTTTTACGATTATAAAAACTATCTACCATTCATCCCGCAATTTATATGACACCCCTGGCAGTTATGGCAAAGCTTTACTGACTGATCTTTCTTGAAAGTCTTCTTCAAAAACTGCGTTGTATGATGAAGATATCCTGTTGAAGCTAGTTAGTATTACCATTAATAGTAAGCAATTAGTATCTACTTGGGTATTGACTACTGATCACTTCATTAGAAGCATTCAAGAGAATAAATTCACCAGTTTGATATTTGTATTGAGCGTAGGCAGCTGTATAGGGTCAGAATGTTCTTTTGTCAATGCGAGGAAATATTTTTAAAAACGACATTACTACGAAATACAAAAAGAGCAATGTTTTTACCATCGTCATATACTTATGAGATCCTCATTATTGAACCTAGCGTATATTGCAGTTGGTACATAAATAGGAACATAGATGAAAAGACAGAGTAGGAGCAAATTGATGACGCATGAGCGAATTGTTACTGCCCCACTATTTAATAACATAATATTTTTTCTTCTAGTAAATGTATGTCATTTATATGTTACAATATGCATAATATGTACACATTCAACTGACAAGTATTGACTTAGCGTCATCACCTACTCAAGATGCCACTTGTCACAGAGTGCAAATTAGTAATTACCATAGCATAAACAAATAGAGATTACCATTGACAAGTATGTGTGTTGTGTGTATTTACCTACTTGTGGGTATTTGCGGAGTCCACGGCGCATGGTGACCACGTGCTGCACGTGCGCACGTGGCGTGACGTCATCGCTGAATCACCATGTATGTGGAGATACTTTGAGTCGGGAGTTAAAAGAGAAGATATCCTCATTGGCTTGCCGAGATTCTTCCGAAAATTCAGACAAGTAAGATAAATATGGGAGAGATCATACATCAAATATAGACTGTTATGAGACTGTAAAATAGACAAAATGATCCATAAGTAAAGTAAAATCATGGTTATTGTAGAGGACGAAACTCATTTGGGGTGGTATGGGATCTACCTCCTAGCGGTCCACCCCGGGCAACGGCAACACAGGCTTGCCTGTGGATAAGTCCGGCTGAACGATCCCACCAAGCGGTGGAAGGCTCCGTAAGGGGCCGCCTGGCTCGCGACCACCATCCCACCGAAGTCTGGCGCCAAGTAGCTTGCTGCGTTCCGTCAGTGTGTGGCAGTACCAGTGCCTTAACAGGCTTCTTCTGGGTGAGCTCGCTCCATCTTAGACTCTGTCTCTGTCCTATGACCTAGACTAGAGTCAAGAGCAAACCCATCATTAATATAAAAAAAAAAACGAAATGTCGTCAAGGCACTCATGAGACCGATGCCTCGCAGATTTGCAATAAGTATTCGAATAGACACTATCCATAAAGAAGAAATAATACAACTTTTAGTACGTACATCAGCATATTTTAGTCCACTGCTGGACGTAGGTCTCCCTCAGGGTACGCCATAGGGCACGGTCTCTCGTTTTCGCCATCCAGTCGCTACCAGCTGCCTTTTTCAAGTCATCGGTCTATCTGACCAGAGGGCGCGTTGCCGAGACGTGGCGTCCATTCGATAACCCAAAAACTTTTAGTATGAAACCTTTGGACCTAAATCAGGGCTACTAGCTAAATAACTTTAGACACTGCATTCCTAGACTACAATAGGGTTCGTTAACATCTAACAATGTATTGTATTTACAATTTACCGTTTTACATTTAAGTTTACATTTTGGTATATTCATTGAAACTTTCATAGCAGAATATCGTTAGTTAATTTCCTTATACTATAATTTGTTACTATTTTTACGCCTTGCTGGTCCTAAATTTTCACAGTCTACTAAATATTTGGTGTAAATACTTTACGGTGTCGGTTAATGTATTAAGAGGAAAGAGAACTGAGATCAGTTGGTAAGAGATGTTTTACTTACGAAATGTAGGTACTACTTACGTATACACATAATTATAGGTAGCTAGGTTACTATGTTATATTTTGTAATTTATTATTTTTTGTAGGTTTTATGATATAAGTGCCTTGTTGCTCCTACTTCCTACTAACCTATGCCTACTCATTTCGCATTGCAATTCTGTTTATAAAAAAGCCACTGGGACGTCAAAGATTAGGTTTTTAGTAAGGCAAGGCAAGTAAAAATAGAGCCAATTTTTTAATAAAACTTCGTTCTTATTTTATTTATGGACATGATCTATGTTTGTAGAAGTTAATCCACAAGGAGACACTCGTATGACAGCTAGACTAACATATCACGTGTATATAATCCAGACCGCCCACATAACATTCTGTGGACCAACAATTGCGTATAATCTACTACAATATCAAGTCATATTCATATCGCGACAAGGTCACAGGATATAGTCTGGACGCGTGACCTTGGCGACGCCATATTGTTTTTAAGATAAAAAGGTGGTAAATAAAAAAAAAGTATTTTTATGTTGATGAATGAATTATTAGAGTTCGCACTTTTTTTGCCGTGTGATGCCGGCTTAGAATAGCATCACACCATATCTTTCCCGTGGGAGTCGTAAGAGGCGACTAAGGGACTCGAGGGTGTGTATTGCAATTTTAGGCGATGGGCTGACAACCTGTCACTATAGCGATACACAATATTCCAAATAACCCTCAAACATTTGTCAGACGTGGTGTAAATGGCCGTTTTTTGCGGCTGTTTACGCTCTGCCTACCCCGCAAGGGATTATAGGCGTGATATGTGTTTGTTTTGTTTTGTTTGTTTGCACTATGAAAGAGAGCAGAGACGCAACGCTATTTTGTCTAAATTATATGTCATCGCGTGGAATGATACTTTACTCTATTTGCACTGACATAACGCAAATCTACTTGTACTTCATTTGCTTATCTTGAATGTGGAGGACACCTAATTAACCCTGGCAAATATTCAGGTGCAGATTTGAAAGCCCCGGGGCTAAAATTCCAGAGCCCAGCACAAAGAAAAAAATTAATCTGGCAAACACCTGGTCCACTCAAACTCTGATACCAGGGCCAATTAGGTCGTTCGTTAACTCGGTGTCCCACACAATAGAAAAAGTTATTTTTTCCAACGCGGGACTCATTTCCCGGCACGGTGTGTAGGTGACTAGCAAGGAAGTTGCGACGCAAAAGATTAAATTAGATTTCGAGGTATCTTATTAACTTCTGGGCGTTACTCTGCCATTACCTCGTAGGTATAATCTCTATAATCAATTCACATACTAATTTGCTGTACTACTTTACATTTAAAGTAGCACTTAATAATTATACATCGCTGCGATGGCTGCCTACCGGTCTCATACTCGTATTTCTCTGTCAATTACCACTTTATTTCATATAAGCGTTATATCTTGTGCACTTATCCTATCTCGATTAGCATCAGAAGACATTTATAAATCCAGGACAAGAGCCTATAAAGTAGAGCTGGCAACATAAATCATAGTGGGCTATAGTGTTGTCTGCGTAAATAACTATTGAAACGAGTCGTGGAGTCGTCGCCAGAGTTGCCAGATGAGTAATTGTCAATTTGTAGGGCGAGGTCTGATCTTAACATCCTGCAAAATTACATTTGCCATTTGCAAACTATTTATTTCGTATACGAAGACCTTCGTTTTCCGGATGCGTAACTGCAAAGTTATGTTGGTGATTGATTCTAATAATCTTCAAAATTAGGTACATTTAAAATCCGAGCAATCATAAAGTAATAAGGTACTTCAAGCAGTTTGTTTGTCGCAGACTTGAAACGAGAGCGTCGGAAATCACTTGCGCCTTGCTCAGTCGCCGAATTTCAGATTGTTTAAATATTTTGTTTTTTAGTCGCTTATTTCAATAATTTCACTAAAATTGTATTCTTAGGCTTTAAACTTTAAATCTTAAACTACCTTCCTTCCTGTTTCAGTTTGTTTATCCCTAATAGAGTAATCAATTGATCCACAAGGAGTTATGCGAAGAGGCTCCATAACATCAAAGGCCGTCTCAATCGGGACCGGCCCCATAAAGCTGCGGGCTGATCTGTTTCCTTTTAAGTAGCGGATCAGGAACATAACTCGTGTCGTGGCCTATCTGCGTAAACAAGCTTGTGGCTAATCTATGACTGAGAAGTTATAGGGTGGATGAAAACACAGTCTTGTTGAGGAATATCAGAAGACTTGCGACTTTAATAAAAACTTCACTTTTATGTAGAAAGGGGTTTATTGTGTTACCTATACTAATCGGGGGCGCGGAGGTCTCTTATTTGTCGGGAACGTGGAGGTCCCTCATTTGTTCCCCATTTTGGGAACTACCGGCACGTGCCGGGTAGATTCAGTCCTATCCGTTCTTCCCAACATCTCAGCAAGTATTCTGGTTGTTTAAACAATCACACAAACTTCTCCGGATGATCCCCCTACCCAGTTTTGTGTAGGTTTCAAAGCCCCGGGGCTACAATCGAGGAGTCCAGTAAAAAAATCCTGTACTCATTTTAATCTCGCTCTTACGAATTTCCATAAATGACTATCAATTTCACGTTTAGAATAGAATAGAATAGAATAAACGTTTATTTGGTTCTACAGTCATACAAACATAATTATTGTTAAACAATACAAAACTTACAACTATATTATAGACTATACATACATTGGGGACGCAGCATTTCATGATTGCATATTTATTGTAATAAAATAATACATTCCGCCACATGCGCAGACTTGATCTTTGTAACACCCGATACAGAGTTATTATTAATCGCATGCCACCGCGATATAATCAGATGTTTCAATGGTTTCTGCATCTAATCGACTACAACAGCTTCAACAAACCATTGCACATAAGTTCGACCTAATGCCGTTGTTATAAAGAGTATACTTGTAAAATGTGGAGTGTAAAAGTAGAAATTGCATTTGACGGCGCGCAAGGAATGTTCACACTTCCGTGGATGTGGTTAGTTGATCTACAAATGTTGCATTTAATAGCTAAGTACATTGTAAACACTACGTTTTAGTCTAAACTAAACACTCACCTAGTACGTCTACAACTCATCATAAAATGTGTTTAAATGTGCTAACTGCTGTGAGTTTTCCTATTTCTAACAGTCTAAACAAAAAACATAACACCACACAATTACTTATTATTTATATCATATATTTTATCTTGTTGCCGATTTTCGTATTGTTTCAATTTGAAGTCAAGATGTTAACCGCGAGTTATCAACTAATTACCTAGGTATCAAAAAATCTCCGACTAAAGTTAAGCGACGCTAAAATGCTTATTCTAAATTCTTTTTGCCGTCATATTTAAAAAAAAAAACAGGCCATTATTTTGCTCAGCATTTGGAAAAACAGAACAAAAAACACGTGTGGTTTCGATTAGATCACCAAATATATATCACTCGCAGTGAGGGCATACCATCCACTGGGTACTCTTGGTACTGGGTACTGACCTCACCAATTAAATGGCCCATTTGAATCTGAATGTCTTTAACTGGGATCACTCTGGGCTTGACATTGAGCCCACAATTAGTATGATGTATGAATACTTACCTAGCTAACATACTATGCAATCGCGATGCGTAATCGTAATTTTCTTTTTTTCGTGTGCGACACCAAGTCGACGAATGACTCGATGAGCCCTGATGTCAAAGTTTTTCCTTCTACTACTAGTTGGCCTCTGACATGGTTTTATATCGACTGCTGTCGAAGTTATCATAGACAGCAACCGGACCGACGCGTTGTGACTGGTTGTGATAGCGGATGATCGCGTACCAAACGTCCAAACTTCGATGTAGGAAAGCGAATCACAAGATTGGGGTGAAGGTGTGCAAAACGGACGAACTTGACGGACGGTGGACATAAGCAGTCACAGAGTGGTGGGCAAGAAATGCAAAAATGTGAGCGGGCAGACCATCAGCCCGGTGGTCCGATGATATCACCAAGTCGACAGGATCTCTATGGATGAGTTTAGCACAGGACCGTGAAGATTGTCGCAATAGAGGAGATGCCTATGCCCTGCAGTGGGAGGATGAGGGCCGATGATGATGATGATGATGACCACGTACCTACACTTCAGCAATAGCCTCAGTAAATCCTCCTCTCTTAAATTGGGTGTAGTTACTAATCAAGTTTATAAACACACCTGCACAAAGTTTAGTTACGAAAGTTTTTTTTTTTTTAGGACATCAAAGTTTCTTGCGCAAGCAGGCATCATATCTTATACAACTATAGACATTAATTACCTATTCACATAAAATATTCTCTACTTGTTAACTATTGACAATTATTGACCAGGAAGAATGTTGATGACATACACCTGTAAGTTACTTAACAAGTACAATATTATTGTAGGTATATAAATGTTACTTTATGACAACTTTCCCTTTTTGAGTACCTGTCTTACGGAAAGCACAGCAACCGGGACCGACGGCTTAACGTGCCCTCCGAAACAGGGACACTTCTTTCTTACGGTCAATAAGGTGTTATAACCAAATTGGGAACAAATTCACAAAGCTATAAATATCAACTTTATGAGTGCCCCCCGGGAATCGAATCTAGGATTTCCGGATCAGAAACAATCAGTGAGACCGCTAGACCACGGAGGCAGTTGAACATTTGACACTAATAAACCGTGGTTTAAGAAATGCTGCTTCAGCGACAGCTTATTAGCGTAATGGACATTGTCATGCTACTCGTACCAGAACCAGAGTATGTAAGTAGGAGTGTGGAAATAGTTTTTATCAGTTACTAAAAGTCAGCGAAACGAAGTTTGTATAAATTCAATATTATTCATTGATGAGCAATTTTGTAAGAAATTGACGTGAGAAATTTTTACGCGTATGTTGTATTATTTAATACAAATGGAAAATTACGCAGACGCTGTTGGAATCCACACACACATATCACGCCTATAATCACTTGCGGGGTATAGTTTACGTCAGAGCGTAAACGGCCGCAAAAACATTTACGCCATGTCTGACAAATATTTTAGGGTTATTTGGAAAATTTAGTATCGCCATAGAGACAGGTTGTCAGCCCATCGCCTAAAATTGCAATACACACCCACGAATCCACGGCTATGCGTATTAAAGAGTTTCCTAAATAGGTTTTAAATACTTTTGAAACTCAATTACGTATTTCAAAGTTATGTTCTTTACCCAATCATATCTCATGACTATTTACGAGTCGCGTAAATGGTTGCAATGTGATTATTGTACGTTGATTTGTTCGTATAATAAACTGCTGTGCCGACTGTCAGTTATGGTTCCGGGTGAAATTGTGAAATACATAAATGTATACTTAACATAGCAATTATAAAAGCAAATCAACTGACTCTACAGTACAGGAGGTAAAAATATTAGTTGCAAATATTTTAAGGGGTGAACCAGTTCGTGAAACTGAACAACTTTCCCCAAGGAACATTAATCGAAATATGTAAAAATACAAATTAACCCGGCCGGCTAACACACTTAGTATGGTAGGACTAAATATATTTTTCTTATTTCGACCTATGTTTCTTGAGGAAAGTTGTTCAGTTATATGGGCTGGTTCACCCCTTAAAATAATTGCAGTTGATTTTTTTACACCTTATATGTAATGTAATTTATTTTCTCCATGACTTTCTTAGTATTGGTAGTTTGGTTTTAGTGATTCGAAGAACCACGTAATGTCATATTTCCTTAGTCATGCCTAGATATGATTAAAAAAAAACGATTTCTTGGACATATCCAGTCACCTATTACATTATATATGGTTGGTTAATGACAACAGTATTAGTTAAACAATTTGGTACTGATATTAATTAGTTAATAGATTATTATCAACGAGGTATCAAGCCACTGAATGACCTCTTGACTTAAAGGTCAGATTGTTAAAAACAAGTAATATTTAGATAATTATTCAATTGAAATTTTATAGTTGTTCTTTTCAACTTACAGTCGCTATTTTAAGTTTCAATCCTCATCTACAAACCAATGAATGCTTTGAAGCAGAACGTCCTCGCAATTAACTGCCCTATTACCTTTTAATTAGTCTGTGGTACAACAGCTGTCATTACGATCAATTAAGCGGTTAGACCACAGTAAACAAAGAGAGCCGCAGGGTTGATTCTCATCTGCGCCGTATATATAGTACAGTCACCAAGTTATGATATCACAGCTTTTCTCAGGATTTGTTCCAAAACTCTTACTGTTTTCATTATTTTAACTATTACTATTACCATATTACAGATAATAAAACCATATTTTTTATTACAGGTAAATATCGCTGTATGGCTAAAGTTTGTAAGTAGATAAAAATATGGTGGGATAATAATTCGTAATGTAGGATTTCGCGACTTGCTTGTTTATGATTTGGTATGGAGTTCATAATGAGTGATACTTGTTCGTTTAGTTATAAAATGATTCGTAAGTTTAAAGTTTGTAGCTTCTTATTGAAAAACTATGCATAATTAAAACCATAGGTACGTATTGCGTTGCGTAGCGTTAGCTGGGAATATGTCTCGGTCTCCGCGTGGCGCCGCGTTAGATAACATTATCCCATGAGAGGAATGCATAATGTGTACACTAACCTGTGCATACTGGCCGCGAACATAAACCTAGATCAACAGTCGCCTGTAGACTGCGACTTCAATTGCTGAAATGAAAATGTTATACGGTCTCTATTTCTACTGTGGTTAGACGCCGTGTTGCACAATGAAGCGTACACAGTTGCTGGCACTCACCTGCGCTTGCGACTGACGCGTGCCAAACGTGCCATTTTTTTTATTTGTGTTGTACTAATTAAATTGTACTTACTGCATTTTGCTATGCCTGGCGTTCTTTCTTTGTAAAGGAAGTAGACGCTTTCGACTGTATGTGAGTTCCTACTCGAACAAAAACTAAATTTCTGAAGGAGCTATTACTATAAAATTAACATTTTAATCGTAGTTTATGGAATGAGATAGTTATGTATAACTATCGTAAACTTATGGATATATGCGTGTCGTAATTGCACATTTTAAATCTGCCAGTAATGTGGCGTATTTATTAAAAAAGATTGACTTAATCCAAGAGAGGTTTACTGCCGAAAATATACAAATTGCTTAATACGAATCCATTAAAGTTAAGTACAGTTTTTTGTCGCCAACACAAACAATGAGCAGTATCGATTAATTCTGAATTAAAAATTAATAAAACGAAGGTAGGGCCTTTTTTGGCGTGAGTTAAGATTTCAGTGATAGCCAGGTTGGCAGGTTTTAAGTTGAAGAAGCGATTCGTCAAGGGTACCCTTGGTCAGGCGACACACCTGCTGGACTGGACAGTTGTGTTTTCATTCTGACTTTATTGAGACGGGAAGTGAATTTTTGTGCGCACCATAAATGCGTTTTGTATATATAGCTTGGTACGGCTGGCATTATTTGCGGACATAACTCACAAAAAATCTTAAGGTTGTATATTTTTTCTGTGTCTGTAAAGCACATGTTATATTTTGTGGCATTTTAAGCGCATCGATTCAATGTTTGGTAGCTCTTTTAATCAATAAAATTTTCAAGTGTATTATAATTAACAACGTTATTAAATATACAGTCAAGTTCAGGTTGGGTTAGACAGTTTGAACTTTGGGCCGTTCTTATGCCGCGCGCTTAAGACTTACACTGGCGGTTCGAGTGTCTAACCAGACTGAGCTTGACTGTACCAGTATTTGTCTATGTAACAGTTCACACAGTGTACAAACCCAGTTTTAGTCGGTTGTATCCACTGCAAACGAAAGTATTTTAGCATATAAGTACCTAAATTGATACATAGTTTCAAGTTTTTAATTGCACATTTAATAATACACTTCGTTTCGTTCTTTGGGTTCGGCCAATAGTCCAAAAACTGAAACAAAAACATGAAAAGCTAGACATACTGGGCTATTATTAATTTTTTTATCATAATATTTTCGGAAACGAATGCTGTATGAAACCAAATGTTATCGTTTTCGCACTAAATAATTTGACGTGACAAATAATGTGCGCTCTTTTGATGACAGAAAGTATTTTAAACAAAAATAATGATCAAAGCAGACCAAGGTATTAACATTAATCATGATAAAATTTGCTTATTAAAAACGAAACAGAAACAAAAGCAGTTATTTTGTTTCGCAGCTGATTCGGTCGGACATCTCAACCAATTCGTGGGTTGTTTATGTGGTTTTAATCTCGCGTTTCGCTGGAAATTATTATGTTTTACTGTAATTTGATTGTAAATATCTTAATATGTCAGGGGATAGCGTTAATTCGTTATTTACTGCGTTGCGAGTTGCGACGCTGCACGGTGACTAATTTGTCCAAGGCCAGAGTACCCATTATTATTTATTGCCATATAAAATCATTCCCTTAGACCGTTCTCGTAGTACACCTTAACACGGGACCTCAAGGTCCATTTCGCATCGTATCGCTGTCTCATTAGACCCTTCGGTAAGTCAGCAAGTGAATTATGGCGCATCTAAATACAGCCCGTTTATTACTCTATGCAATAAATTTGTATCGAAGTAAATTCGTTTTCCAACTATTTTTAAACATTCTTAACCTTAATTTGTAGCAATAAATCATGCTTTAATCAGACGTTGACCTTTAAGTATAGACTCATGACATGATTATGATTCAACTCGCATTTTGCAATACTCTACTTATTTACCTATGTGTTTGTAAATAAATGATAACGATATCTGCTACTGATAGATCCTTATCTGATATGCAATTTGCAAGAGAGTAGTTGTGAATCAATTAGATACCATAATTTAATAAAATAGGTAAATAAATAAATATTCCGAACAAATCAGACAGCGCCATCCAGCCCCAAACTAAGCATAAACACTTATATACGCGAGGGGCTCGAACCCACGACCCTCAGCGTAGAAAAAAGGAGTACTATTTGCTACGCCATCGGGCCAGCCAATTATTAGGGAATCGAAACAGTCGGTTTGAATAATAGTATTTCGGGAAGAGAAGATGACGAAATCACCTCAAATTAACTATGTTAATGTATAAAAAACTAGTTTACGTTATGATTCCTTAAACGAATAACTCGAGCGCTACAACAGTCCACTGCTGGACCTGGGCCGCATATATAGGATGTAAAATAAAAGCTACAAATATTTTACGGATTGAACCAGTCCATCTTCTTCTTAGCGTGTCGATGGCAGACACTACACCGTCGCGGCCCAGAACTTGGCTACGTTGACAGCGCTGACAGACGCTGTCATAAGATCGTCCTGCGTGCAGGTGCTAGGGCACGCAGGACACGATGTTAGGTGGTTCATTGTTTGAACTGCACCACACAAACAACCTACATCGGAACCCTCCAAGAAGCCCCACTTGGTCATGTTTTCCTTACTCCGGCCGGTCTGAGTCCGAAGTCTATTTAAAGATTTCCAAACCGACCATGGCAAATTATGGCCAGGCGGCAAGCTCTCAGCAATCGGGACGAAAGGATCTGGTAGGGTCACCCCCTCCTGCCAAAGGTTGCACCTCGCTTGTTCGGGGTCTGTGCAAAGAGGAGTGACGCACTTAACAAAGCCATTACGGCTTTTCAGCCGTTGTGTCACTGGGATGTGGTCGTGCAAAGGATGCCGTGCATCTGACTCCATCTTTGCTCTTTCAAAGGAGCTAGCCACAGATCTACGAACAACTGGAGGCGCTATTCCGGCTAGTGGGTACAGTTGGCTAACCGGGGTCGGTTTCAGGCAACCAGTTATGATCCGACAAGTCTCATTTAAGGCTGTATCCACCAGCTTTGCATGAGCTGAACGGCTCCATACAGGACATGCATACTCGCCTGCAGAAAAGGATAACGCCAGCCCAGTAGTCCGCAGAACATGAGGTGTTGCTCCCCGTCCAGTAGAAGTAAGGCGCTTTAATAGATTGTTCCGAGTGTGCACCTTCTTTTTTATGTTTTGGCAATTCTTACTAAAGGTAAGTGACCTATCCAGAGTAATGCCCAGATATTTTGGAAAACTAGTGTGAGCTACAGGCACACCTTGCCACTCAATATTAAGCCTACGACCTGCTTGGCTGTTGCGGAGATGGAATGCGCAAGACTCAGTTTTTGATGGGTTGGGTTTGAGTGAATTTTCTCTATAATATTTGCTTAAGTCATTCAAAGCATCCGACAGATTCATCTCAACCTCCTCAAAACTGGACGCCTGGGAAGTCAGCGCAAGGTCGTCGGCGTATAAAAAGCGGCGGGTGTTGGGGCAGGATGGTTGGTCGTTGGTGTATATGTTGAAGAGCAACGGGGCAAGAACGCTGCCTTGGGGCAGCCCGTTCTTTTGCGACCTCCAACGACTTTTGTCCTGAAGAAGATGTACCTGAAAACGACGGTTATGAAGAAGCTCTCGGAGTATTGTGACGAATTTGAGGTCCCCTGTCATGATCTCTACTTTCCATAACAGTCGCCTAAGGTTAACTGTGTCGTAGGCTGCAGACAGATCTACGAATACAGTACCGGTTATCTTCCCCAGTTCAAAACCATCCTCGATGTGTTGCGTCAGTGTCAGTGTCTGGTTGCTGCAAGACTTAGCCGGTCTGAAACCCGCTTGCTCTGGGATCAATTTTGGGTCAATGAAGCTTGTTAAGCGGGACAACAGCAGTCTCTCAAATAATTTATATGTGTGGCACAAGAGTGAAATAGGCCTGAAGTTTTTGGGACTGTCTGTTGGTTTTCCAGGCTTTGGAATTGCTATGACCTTTGATTTCCGCCAGAGACGGGGGATCGAAGCGGATTCCAGGCAATGGTTAAACATTTGCAGCAACCAGGACACGGCAACAGGGCCAAGTTGTTTAAGCTGTTCAACAGCAATGTTGTCCACCCCTGAGGCTTTACCACATTTGAGTTGCTTGATAGCAGTGATGATGTCAAGTAGGTTGAATGGCTGGCTAATAAGATGGTTGGTGCTCCCAGCACGGTCTGGTTTAGGAACATTCGCAAGGCGACCTACTGACTTGCCATTTAGAAGTAGTTGGTGGGCTATCTGATTAGCTGTAACTCTACTGGGAGATGAAGGAGGAGGTGGATCAGAAGTTAGTTTGCGAATGGTGTTCCACGCCTTTTTACTGTTATGCGTCATGTCTATGTTGGTAACAGTGCTGATCCACCTTTCCTGTCGAGTTTTGCCAATCTGTGATAGCAGTTCCTCGCCAACTAATGTGGTGTCCTCAGAAAAAGGGTCTTGGCTGTATTGGGACTCGTACTCTTTCAGCAGCTCTGCAGACTCTTTTGACAGCCCTGGGATGTAGGAAGTCCGGCAGCCCCTTGGTATGAATTTACATGAAATTGTTGCAACTATGTCAACAAACTGTTCATAGTTTACGGGTACTGGCGAAACATTCAAAAGGGCTTGGTCTATTGACTGCGAGAACAGCTCCCAGTTTGCCTTATCGTAGTGGAAACGGCGCTTCAATGGGACATTTACGGGGCGGACTACAGGTTGGATTGTGCACATGATCGGTCTATGTTGGGTGCGAGGTATAGGAGCACACACAGTTTTAATGCTCTGGGGACTAATAGATTCACTGACGAAGATAAGGTCTGGATTGTAGCCGCGTTTCCACCGGCCACTATTGAAAGAAGCCGGTAGTTTGGCATCATGGATCAGACCTAAATCGTTCGTCTCAGCCCATACCTCAACAGCCTGACCACATGGATCCGTGTTGCTATATCCCCAACTTGTACTGTGACTGTTGAAGTCGCCGATCACTATTTTGACTGGATGATCGTCAAAATTTCCAGGAGCTTGAAATTGAAAAGGGGTTCCAGGAGGTTTGTAAACAGAGGTGACAGTGCAGTAACCAAGAGTTACGGTTATGATCTCAATGCCGTTCTGTGTCGTACATTCGGCAGATGTTATGCTCACGCCGGGAGCAGCAAACACTGCGTTACCGTGTTTCGGATGGTAGGTCTCGGCGATGAGCGTGAGTCCAGTAATGTGTGGCCGGCTTTGGGTTTCGTCTCGATGGGTTTCTTGTACACACATGATGTCACAGTGTGTAGTCCGGCTGAGTTCAGAAAGGATTTCTGACTTGGCCTATGAGAAACCTTCGATATTAATCGAGACTACGCACAAAGCCGGCTTTAGGGCTGGACTAGAGGATGCATTGGTGTTTGCCATCGTGGTGTAGTAACTAGTTTCACGGCATCTGCCGCTACTCACGGGGAGGGCCCGAGCACAGGTGTCGCTCTTCGAGAAGGCTTACTACTTCCCCCCCCTTTACCAGTCCATGAAACAGAATAACTTTCCAAGGAACATAGTTCTAAAATATGAAAAAATAAAACGAAATACCCGTACAAATTGACTCGTTTGGCTAGTGTATGAGAAGTCGAATTTATTTTCATATTTCGACCTATGTTTCTTGAGGTAAGTTGTTCAGTTTCATGGATTGGTACACCTCTTAAAATATTTTTACATCCTGTATTAATTTATAATCCAAACTGGCCCGGACGCTGTTGTGTGTCTGTTCACAGTTTATCTGATTCTGGACTTGTATAGAAAATGTTATTTACAAGGGAGCCCCAAACAATCATCTAGCAAGTAGGTAATTAATCTGTTTCTAGCTTAGCACGCGAGGATAGTTCCTGGAAACCATATATATTGATGTTGACATTTTGTCATTGGTGGTTAATCACTTACTTAAATAGTATAAAATAATGTCGCTCCCCGTCAACCTTGAATTATGCTTAGATCTATAAAAGTACGCGACGGATTTTGATGCGTTTTTTTAGTAGGTAGAGTGATTTAAGTGGAAGGTATTTTTAATTTATGCCAAGGAATGGTCTTTTTCCTGCGGGAAAACTGTAAGCAGCGGATGGGCGGGCCGCGAGTTATTTTTAAACTCATCTACACTAAAGGCAAATGGTGGAATCCTTAAAAATACTACAAAATACGTAGGTAGTAATAAGTAACCTTCACTGTCTTAATTAAATATAGAGGGATTAGTGTCCAAACATTTTGTTTCTACAGGCAGAGTCAAGGGCACGACCTTACCCTTTGACGTCAAAGGGCGGAATCTTGTTTAGCAATTTTACATCATCGGTTGACAAGTGGCTGGCAACTGGGTGGTAAAAAACAAGCATAGTTTTTTTATTTTTTATTATTTCATTATTAGGATGTTTAAGTTTTCATATAACATTAATATTAATAGCCACAACAGTCCACTGCTGGACATGGCATGGGCGTCCCGCTTTTAGTATCGCCATACTCACACCAAGCTTGGCTTGGCAAGTGGATTGGCGAGCGCAGTGCAAGTTATAGCTTTTACAGGGAACGCTGCTGCCCATTCTCTGGATGAATTAATCCCTGAGTCGGTTTTTACGACGCCCACGGGTTGTGTTGGGGTGATGCTATTCCTAGCCGGTAACACACGGGCTCCCACAACTAAGTTTTCATATTGTATTTCTATAGATAAAAAATTACGTGTGGTGCTGGCTTAGAATAGCATCAGCCCATTTTTATCCCGTGGGTGTCGTAAGAGGCGACTAAGGGATTCGAGCATCACATGTTCATTGCAATTTCAGGCGATGGGCTGACAATCTATCACTATGGCGATACACAATTTAATTTATTTAATAAATTACAACGGGTTTCCCCACTTACAGTAATTAGTAATATAACTTATATCAAATAACAATTTACAGATTAAATAAACAGAACGAACAATATCTGAAAGTCTGTCAGAACTGGCGTAAAAGTCCGTTTTATACGGCCTTTTACACTCTGCGTACCCCGCAAGGGATATATGCGTGACCTATGTATGTATGTAATAAAAAAAAATGTATTAGTGCGACCAACCAGCCCAACGCCTGTACAGTTGCAGTTGTTCTGGGAAGAACTGATTGAATAGAACATCTTACCTTATCTATCATTTTTGTTTCGGTGCACCAAACTCTCCTGCACCACGGCATATCCGGTCATTCACCCCAAATCTCTGCAGTCCTCCCCCTCAAAGCTAAGGGTTGTTCTGCAAAGCCTTTACAAAACCTTCGCGTGTACTTGTCTCGCGTCATCTTGTTGCGTCTCGCCTTTTCTCTTGTCTGGCAAATGCAAGCAGAGTGTTTTATTCATGTTTCAAAAATAAAACCGAATGCAACTCGACGAAAAATGTAATAAAAAGTATTTTTTTTGGAATTTCGTTCTTTTTATGACCGTTAGCGACAAGCCGTATAAAATCATGAAAAAAATAACAGCTGCTTCATAGAAAAATAAATACCGAAATCTTATCCTGATTTCGGATACGGTCCATAGTAAAAGCTGTTTATATTTATGAGAAGCAACATCTGACAAAGTTTGCGTACTGACTATAATAGCCCTGAAGATAGGTTAATAATCATCATCATTACTGTAAAAAGTTATTCTCACATAAAATCGGAAACTTCTAATCTATCAAAACATTTTTGTGTTTTCAATAGTACCAGCCCACCCTCTTTGTTTCCTTAAGGTGCAATGCAGATACACGATGCATTTTTATCACGGCGTCTGTCTAGGCATTTCAGAGGGTAAAAGTGGTACCTATCCTCTTCGTTTCCCTCAAAGTCGGTTAAAGTGCAGAGTAGATACAGGATGCATTTTTATCACGGCGGCGTCTGTCTAGGCACTTCAGAGAGTAACCTTTGTTAGTTAGAGAGGGATCGTGTTACAATGTCTTTTTGTAAAATTTGACTTTCTTTAAACAGTAAAAGACTATGTACTGATTCATAAATTGCATTTTAAGTAATGTTGGCGTAAGAGGTGTTTTACCAATTAAAGCAATTATTTCTGTTTCTTTCAAAAACAAAACATTTATAATTTATGTAACGATCTTGAATTTTGTTAATGTGAAATGAATCTAATGTAATCCAACTTAAACTTGTTTTTCATACATATATTTACAAGAATACCTAGTCTAATACATATAAGTTGATTCCAAAAGAGAGTAGTTTGAGGTGGTGCCGATAACTTATGAGATTACAGAAAAAAAGAAATGGGTAGGTCACTCTTCTTATTATATAATTCACAACGCTACTACATAGATTGGATTTGTATACAAAAATCCTAGTAAAATTACGGACGCACGTACGTTTACAGACGCATTCGTAAACGCATCCGTATTTGTATAGGAATAATATCGGAATTCATAAATTCCTTTCGTATAATAGACGCATCCGTTACGGTGCGTTAAAAATACGCACGATAAGTGGGAGAACCGGCATACTTGCACATTCCCATTTTCTCTTGTTCGTTTTACTAGTAAAGGATATTGTATATCACTGCATATCTCCCTGCATAAATCTGAGTAGGCTATTTAAAAAAATAGCCTGGGCTTAAATAACACGGCTATTATTCTTGTCTGTAGCGCAGCAGGTGACGAAAAAAGAAAATAATGGCAAAGGGAATAAGTCGTGAATAAATGCTGGGGCCCCTGTGCGTGTCTACTCGCACCTATGTTGTAGCTAGGTGTTATTTTTGTCAGGCAGACCAAAGAGAAATTTATATTTGAATTAAATTGAAGGTAGGTACATATTTGTGTCTCCTGCCACAGGCAATGAAAGCTTCAAAGGAGGCTTCAGCCATGTTTTTTCGGCCTAAATTGTGTTTAAATAAAGATTTATTAGCATTATTTATTGTATAGCAAGGGTTTGTTTATTTTCTGGTAGCTGTATGTACTATACTATCTACCTACATACATACAAATATCACGCCTTGCGGGGTAGGCAAAGCGTAAACGATTGAATGATCGGATATATACGCCACTTTTAACAAACGTTTGATGTCAATCAGAAAATGGTGTATCGCCATAGTGAGAGGTTGTCAGCCCATCGCCTAAAATTGCAGATCACATGTAACCCTCGAGTCCCTTAGTCGTCTTACGATACCCACAGAAAGAAATGGGGTGATAAACAATTTTAAACGGATTCAAAATAAACACAACTTAAATCCGTTTAAAATTGTTTTATTGTGTTGGGGAATAGTTGTGCAAACTCAAGAAAATATTAAATAGGGTGATGCTTTTCTAAGCCGACAGCAGAGGTCCTCTAAAAGAAATATTAGTTATAAGGTAAGATAAGCCTACTTTACCTTAAGTATTCTGAACCGTACTATTTTTATATTTACCAGATAAAAACAACTAGAAAACGCTGGTTTAACTTACACACTCTAACAACTACGTTCTGTCCGGTAAAATAAAAAATAAATGAAGAATATTGGTCGTTCAAAAATACTCTTTTAATACACACAAGGACACCATCAGAGCTTAAAGCACTAATGGCCTTTCACAGCGGGAATATATTTCAAAGGGCGCTTTACACTCTATTCTTTATTCTCAACAGCCCTACATGTTGCTACAATGAGCTGCCAATAGCACTTCAATTCCTATAACAGCTGTACAAGAGTTGTATAAGAGCTGCGATGATTACCAAGGTGATTGTTATTGAAAAGGGTCAGTTGACACCGAAACACTACGTTATTCTTTGTCGCGCGGTGCATACAGGACCCACACAAGTGTTTCAAAAGATTGAGTCTTGGTAGGAATGGACCTAACTGATAAATGAAGGTCACGATTTATTTCAAGGGCCAACGCACATCCAGTGCATTTTCGCACCGACTGCTCCAAATAGCCGAAAACTTAAAAGCTCCCAGTCTTCAGTAATTCTAAACTTCTTAATTTGTGCTTAGTTGCCGTGTGATGCCGGCTAAGAATAGCATCACCCCATTTCTTTCCCGTGGGTGTCGTATGAGGCGACTAAGGGACACGAGGGAGTGTATTGCAATTCTAGGCGATGGGCTGACAACCTATTACTATGGCGATTCACAATTTTCCGAATGACCCTCAAATGTGTGTCAGATGTGCGCTCTGCCTGCCCCGCAAGGGATATAGGCGTGATATATGAATGAATGAATAATTTGTGCTAGTTTAAAAACGTACAACCTACTTACTGTCCTAATTTGACATTAACTACGTATTATGTGACGAGTGACGACAATTTCATTTAAGCAAGTCGTAAATTGAATCATTTGACATGTGATCGCATAAGTAGACAGAGTTTGAACGAGTTTTTAACATTTAAGATGTCATCGACACTCGAAAACAAGTTGTCTTAGATATCGCAGCCACACAAGACGCGATACGGTCACAGAACTAAGTCTTCTATACCCCAGTTATCTGCTGTTTCTGTTGGACACAGACCGAAGGGTTGGAACTCACTTACGTATTAAGTTCAATGGCGGAAGTTTTGATTTTATAAGACATGCTCGCGCATAAAAATATTGATATCAAATTAGAACCATTCGCAACTATCACATGAGGCAAAATTTGCATCAAATAGCTCCGAATATAACGACGTGTCCCAGCCAGAAAAAAAAGAAACACAGTTCTAGAGATAGGATTTGTATTATGTGCCAAAATTATAGTAGCTGAAAGCCCCAAAGAACTCTGGTGATCTTTACTAGCTAGCTAGCTACAGTGAGTATTCCATTCCTACAACAATGTTGTAAACTTTCCCTGAGCACTAATATACGCAATCAACCGAACGATCAATAATCAACAACTACTCATTTACTTCATAATCAGCTATAAAACTGTGGTAAAATTGTAAACGGTATAGTAAACTAAGCTCATTGACTGTCGTAAACCTACGGGTTTATAATTTGATTAACTTTTACGTTTTACTATCTCGATGATGTTAGCTTTGGTGTGCCGACGACGTACTTACAATGTAGGTTGTAGTTGTAATTGCTCAGTTAATATGTTGCGTAGGCTAGGCATAACTATGTGAGGAGAAATTTTGTGACAACTGTGTAAATTGCAGAGAGGAGGACTGAAGATTTCTATAATTGTTATTTCCTTAAATTTTCTTGAATCATATGAAAAAATAAACTTTTCAAAATACATAACTTGTAAATAATTTAAATAAAGAATATAAATCCTTATATCCTTAATCTATTCACGCTTCTTTAGGTCTGCTGGAAGAAATTTCTTTAGAAATAAGCTGTACCTGTTGTACCATTTTTCCATATGTTCTATGTTTTTGTATTTTCTTGTGTACAATAAATTGTTAAATAAATAAATAAATAAATAAATTACGAAGCAAAATGTATTAAATGACACAAAACATTTAAATGTTTGGATTATTATCTGCTATACAGGGTGTAAGGGACAGCCCTCCGAATACTGATAGGGTGAATTCAGACCATAACACTGAACTTCCCATAAATAAATATTTCCGTAACGTAAAAAAAAAGAAGATTTTGTAAGGGAGGTAGATTTTTTTGTCGTTTCCAGACAATTATGTTACTGGTGAAAAGTTGTTCAGTTTCATGGTCTGCATGCACCCTATCATTATTCGGAGGGCTATCGCTTACAACTGTATATATTTCGTTGTTTTGTTTGACGCGGTAAAGATGCTTTTTATGTGACTTTGGCCGAATGAACTTTTATTAATACTACCCCTTCTGGCACCTCGATTGTACATATAAAATAAATTACGAATAATTAAAATAAAGAGAACACCTAACTTATTCTACTTCAACTCAGCAGAACAAGCTTAGCAAAAAACAAACCAACTTAATATTGACTCAGCTACGTTACACTGACTTATGTGCACTGCTTCCGTTCTATTTACACACATACACCGTACTAATGAATTCACTTTGTAGATCCAAAGATATGCACGTTCATGTCCTATACTACAATCATACAAATCACTTAAAAAATCCTAAAACAACCCTTATTCATGACTCACTAAAGATCTTACGAACTGCAATACTTAACTTGTAAGTCGCTAAAGCATCGAAGGTATCGCGATAGGGCAAAGTAGTTTTAAATACGTTTGACTTATAGTCGAAAGTTGCAGGGCCACACTAGGTACATGTTAGCACGTAAAACAGTAGTCCTACAAAGATAGTTTATTACCATACAAGTGATTGAAATGAGCGGCTCATGAATTAATGTGGCGTTGTTGATGAAATATTGTAGAAAGAAACAGATTTGCATTTTATTAAACGAAGATGCAATTCTGCAAATTTACCACCTCTGTATTGGTTATGGATTGCTCCGTTGTTTGAGTATTACATTAAGGTTTTCCCCGCAATTTTTTCCTGTTGTTCTATAGAGGTACAATAAGGGTCGATACACACTACTATATCAGTCGCAGAATTTAAGATCAACTTGCCCGGAAAATCTCTGCTCTCATATTCGAACAATTCGAAATTCCGCGCGAGGACACTTTAAGTATCCAATAATTGCTAAAACTTCTTGAAGCCATGCCATTTCACTCTACAAACGATTGAATCTGAGCTAGGATGTTAACTATAGAGCAGTGCAAAATATATATCCCGCTCATTTCCGTTCCGATGCAAATACGATGCTTTTTGCCTGAGGTAATGTAATATTTTATTATTAAACAAAAAAGTATCACTCATGAGCCGAGCCGCGGCCCGTAGTGTTAGGCAATCACAGCTGACGGGAAGGTGTATGTGATCTGTCGACATCCGTGAAGAAGGCTGCCGTGAAGCCGAAACTTAGAGGGCAAAACGCTCTACCAAATAACTAATAAGTAAGTCGCGTAAACCTACATCATAATGTAATTTTGACCCATTCCAGATAAAATTATTACTAGGTTGTAAGGTGCTGTAAGGCGTGTATGGCAGGCAACTCTCTGATTTCAAAATATTTTGATATCTGACACTACGCTGGGTTCGGATGATTCCAGCAACTTTTTGTTTAGAAAGCTGTCGAACAGTCAGTGCACAATAAGTTAGATAAAAAACTGACATTCAAAGTTTAAACCATTTTTTCAATGTCGAGCCTCGATCCCCAGTAAATATTCCAAATTGGAAACAAAGTAAAATTTGAAAACTAAAGTTTTAGCTATAGATATGATAGAGGTCTACCTACTTGTTTTTATCTTTAGGATGGCTGATTACTAAACAGTTATGGTTCTATAAAGAAGACGGAGTTTTTTATAGGCGTAAAATTGCTTTCGCACTATATCCTTGTAACCTATCAGATATGATTTATTCTTAGATTGATTAAGAAACAATATTCTAACCTGTCCCAGATCTAAGACCAAAACCGGTGGTAATAAACTATTACCCATTTCACGGTCTAGTATACAATGGTAGCTTGGTAGACTGCTTACTTCCCGGCGTTTGTCCGTGGGATCGGGTCAGTGTCGCCGCCCGCGGCCGGCGGCGGCGCCGGCGCCGACACTGCAGTGGAACGGAAGCGCCGGGGACGTGTGTACTTCTAATAGCCCAGTAAGGCTAGCTATTAATGTAAAAAAAATAAGTAATTTTGTTTTTTGGACTTATTGTTTCTGGACCATCGGCCGAACCCAATTTGTAATTTTGTGCCACTTTAGGTGTATGCTAACTTATTTTAATCTGCGATGGTTAAACGACTCAAACTGTGTTTTGACTTAGTGTAAACTGTCATATAGTACAATACTGGTATATTTTATAATATTAATTTAGTTAAAGACACTTTAAAAAAACATAGAAATAAATGAGCTACCATACATTGAATCGAATATTGACGCAAGCGTAAATATTACACAAAATTTTATATGAGCTTTACAGACATACAAATTGCACAAAAAATAAGCGCTGCTTTCATTGCTGCGTGTAGTCACGGAATTCCAGATTGTTTTCATTCAAGGTTTTTCGCTCATGTGGTAATGTATTATTCATTCATTTCTATAATAGCGCTAAGCAACTTAGTATGAAGCCTTTTTATATTAGATTACCTACGAAATATTTCCTACATTTCTACGTCTTCGTCACGCAACTTTCTAGATATCATTTGTAGGTAGACATTCTTGCTAATGCGATATGCTACTAATATTATAAATGCGAAAGTTTGTATGTTTGTTTGTTACTTCTTCACGCAAAAACTACTGAACCGATTGTAATAAAATTTTGCACACACATAGATTAACACCTAGGATAGATTTTATCACCACTTATGCGGCAACGCCGCAGGTAACAGCTAGTCGAATATATATTTTAATAATAATTTGTTTATTTTTGTTTTAGGTAAATATCGCTGTGTGGCTGAAGTAGGTATAAAAGTAAATTTAAGATTGTTGGATGATATTTTGTAAGTTCAAACTCCGTTGCTTGTATTTAAAAACTACCTACGATCTAGCTCTACAAAAAGGAACTCATAACATTCTATAGAATGCCGTGTGTTGCCGGCTTCGAAAAGCATTACCCTATTTCTTTCCCGTGGGTTACACGTGTATTGCAATTTTAACCGAGGGGCTGACAACCGATCACTATGGTGATATACGATTTTTCTGAATAAACCTAAAATGATTGTCAGCCGTGGCGTAAATGTCCGATTTTACGGCCGTTTACGCTCTGCCTAGTTGCTTACCCTGCAAGGGACACAGGCGTCATGTATGTATGTATGTACATTCTATAGAGGTTTCTTATTGGAGGCAATAACGCGATCAAACTCGCAAAAGACCGTTGCACTTGGTCTGAAATGGCTTTTTTCGCTTTTAAAGTGGCGCAACGGTTCAAGCTATTCCCAATTTGGCCTTACGCGTGTCCAGTACAGTAAACACTGCCGCCGCTGCGTCTGCGCAACTTTATATTTAACCTTAGGGTTCCGAGACAGTCAAGTAGATTGAAATAATAAGGTAGAGTCTAAGCCACGAAAGGTGAAATACTTAAATAGCCTATAATAATGTGTTACTACCATTGCAGACTGAACCACCTGATTGTCCGAAAAGAAAGATGGTTGCGTGCTTTGGAGGGCACTTTAAGCCGTCCGTCCCGTTTACTAATAGTAGTAGGCGGTTGAAAAACTCTGACATCAGGGTTGATCGGGTTATTCGGCGACTCGGTGTCCCACACGATTAACTACAAGTCGCAAGTCAAGTCAAAACAGATTAAGATATATAAATGATCTCGTGGCCAGGACTCTTTGTAGATATTTCATCACACAGAATTCTATGAAATTTAACGAGAAGTCAGATAGGTACGTTTCTTGCAAAATCTTGTTCATTTTCATTTCCTGGTTGACACCTTAAAAAGAACGCAGTAGGTACCTAACCTTCCTACTTTTTTAAACACATTTTAAACTAGGGTAAAAACATTGAAGGGATCTTCACTTAAAACGGAAACGATAAATACATACCTATATCACGCCTACAATCCCTTGACATAGCCGTAAAAATTATACTTAAGCCACGTCTGACTAACATTTGAGGGTCACAAACACCGTAGTGACAGGTTGCCAGCCCAGCGCCTAAAATTACAACACACATGTAACCCTCGAGTCCCTTAGTTGCCTGTCACAGTTGGAAAGAAATGGGGTGATGCTATACTAAGCCGGCATCTCGAGGCCTAGATGCTTGATGAGAATATCATGATGACTATATCTACTAGATCTTCTCAGTCTAAAAAGGTATAATTTGTTGTTCAATGTTTATTAATTCTTAACCGTACACTTGTTTATAATTCTGACCACGTGGTAGGGGCAATGACCTTTCAATATCCCAGCGTAGTTATACGTATGTTTGGACAATGCATTTTTGTTAAGTCTATTTTTATTTAGCCGTGTGATGTCGGCTTAGAATAGCATCACCCCATTTCATTCCCGTGGGTATCGTAAGATGCAATAACGGGACTCGAGGGTTACATGTGTATTGCAATTATAGGCAACGGGCTGACAACCTGTCACTATGGCGATACACAGTTTTCTAAATGACCCTTAAAATGATTTTCGGGTGTGGTGTAAATGTTCGTTTTTACGGCCGTTTATGCTTTGATTACCCCGTAGAGGATGTAGGCGTGATATATCATTTTATGTAGGTATTTTTAGATTCGCTTTTTGATGTAGATTTAATAAACTTTGAACTTGGTTTCAACAAGTTGTTGGACATCTTATCGATTTTTTGTATGAATATTGGAAGTGATATACAGTTCACTCTATGATATACATAACATTTAATATAATAACAGCCACAACAGTCCACTACTGGACATGGACCTCCCCTTTTGGGGGGGTATGGCCATAATCACCACGCTGGACAGGCGGATTGGCGAGCGCAGTGCAAGATGTTAAACGGGATGCTACTGCCCGTTCCCGTTCGCTTTTTACGACACCCACAGGTAGAATTGGAGTGATGTTATTCTAAGTCAGCATCGCACAGCGGCATCACTCTACGACACTTTCTAAAAATACAGGAAACCGAACCAAACTAGTCCTTGACGCAATTATCACAAGTTTTCTTTCCTGTTGACAGCCAATTATCATTTTACGCGCGCATAGAAATAACCAATAAGTGTGTATAATTTTAAGAGTACAGGATGTTGTAAAAATATCCAGTCGGAATGAAAGGAACGTGACGTAACGGAACACAAGTCACATCACAGTAATAAACGTCATACAACTAAGGGCCGGCGCACATATGTAGTGGGTATTTATTTGTCATGTTGAGGAACGACTCACACAGACGTTGCTTAATTTACTCAAGCTAGCCAATAGTAGAGTCTATTTCCTACAACTGTTTTGTTTTTAATTTTCAATAAGGGCCGAGAAGCCCCGATCGCATTACGATCTTTGAACCGCTTTACGATCGGTTCAAAATGCGGTGCTGAAAACAATGTTTTGGTTTGACTGACAAACGCATCCGTTAGTGTCTCATAGTGCGGGATTAATACATACATATATCACGTCTCTATCCCTTGCGGGGTAGGCAGAGCGTAAACGACCGAAAAAACGGCCACTTACGCCACGTCTGACAAACGTTTGAGGGTCATTCGGAAAATTGTGTATCGCCATAGTGACAGGTTGTTAGCCCATCGCCTTAAATTGCGATACACACCCTCGAGTCCCTTCGTCGCCTCTTACGACTCCCACGGGCAATAAACGGAGTGATTCTAAGCCGGCATCACACGGGATTAATAACAATAATAAGATAGATTACATTACCTAATGATAAATCTTTGTTACTTCCTTCTATACTCTCTAAGCCAAGTGATGTCCATTTCTTTCCTTCCCGAGGGTGCGATTGTAAGACGAGGGTAATAAATTCAAAGAACGGGCGGCAGCTAGCGTTTCCTGTAAATAAAATATTTTCAATTGCGCCTCTGGGAAACATTCTGAAAGGGACGTCCTGCCTGCGGTTTGAGATTATCCCTCTTCTGTCCTTGCGATTGTGGCTAGGTTGGTTAGAATGGCCGTGTGGTGGTTAAAATGGCATCACCCCATTTCACCCGTGGGTGTCGTAAAAGGTGACTAAGGGATGAATCCGTGGAATGGGCAGCAGCGTTCGCTTTGAACATCTATAGGTATCACGTATCACCTTGCACTTCGTTCACTAATCCGCAAAAAAAAATATAGGGAGGTCCATGTCCAGCAGTGGATTGTTGAGGCTGTTGTAGTTGTAGTTGTAGTTGGTTAACAAAAGGAATGGAATGAATGTTGCATCTATTTTCATGCCGTGTGCCCTAGTATTTGCGAGAATGAGATACTGGTATTTTGTAACGTATTAAGTAGGTAATAGATTCGCTAAGAAGAAGAATCACATTTGTCTAAGGCTTTCGCGCTTTTTAGACATTATTATGTTAAATAAATATCCAGGACAAATCACACTGCGCCATCTAGCCCCAAAACTAAGCAAAGCTTGTACTGTGGGCACTAGATAGGGCACTTGGTAGGCTAATTTTTTTGTAAATTCATACATTTTGTACATAGAAAACACCCAGACTAAAAAATATATCTGAATATTGACTTAACGAATATTAGAGTCTTGTGGGGATAAACCCACGACTTTAGGCAGGGGTACTATCCACTACGCCATTGGACCAGTCCTCGTCGCCATTCTGACCTAATATAGCCCATTTTGACCCAATATTACTCAATTTCTTATTATTTTCAGTAGTTTACTGATATAAATCTGTAAAGTCTCAAATTATAAATTTTAATTTTATTAAGTTAAAGCTATGAACCCTAGCTATAAACTTTTATTTTGAACTATGGATGTAAAAGTCTGAAATAAAGTTTTTTTTTTTATATCATGAAGAAGAAGAACAATTGATTGCTAAACGATACATTTTGTATCATTTTGTGTACAGGGTCCTAGTGGCTTTCTATTTAATAATTCCAATTCGTCAAACCCGTTACCCTTGGTTCGACCTCAATATATATAGTCTGTTAATAACTTTACATGTTAGCTAATTAGAAGCTTGTCATTTTTGGCACATCTATAACTGTTACTTATTGTATGGTATCTGACTTATGAAATTAGGACAATATAAATGGCAACAGTAATCTTGCAAATCAAATCTATGTTCACACGATAACTAAGTAGCTTAAATCAGTCATAATGTAATTTAAATTCTACACAAATTATTTTTTGGTGGGCGGGGGATCGTATCATTATAATATCATGCTTTAAAACGGACCTTGCGTACCTTTTATACTTTTAGCTCTGAGTAAACTTTTCCTAAACCACCACACACGTTGACAAAAGCACCAAAAGTATGAGAAAGCGGTCGGATTATACTACATGTGCCATAGATAGTGGTGGTCATTTCGACACCAAACCGTACGTCCACTGTGTTATTACCACATTCTATTGTCAATCCACAAAAATACGAAATTACTCCACTATGATTACACACACAGCACAGAAAATAGATTTGTACTGTTCTTTACATTACTTAAAACGTGTTTTCGGCTGTTGGTAAACAAAAGTCCTTTTCAATCTTAACAAAGATGATGATTTATCATAAAAATATCAGCCTATGTTATATGATTCTCTAAAATGCTGAATTCGTATGGCAAAATTATTCAATATACAATGCGATGCAACGTAGTGCAAATCTCTATTACCGTACTACACTACAAGTTCACTGCGATACTATCTCTATACATTCAACTTTATTGTATAACAGTAAAGTCCAATTTAACTATACATGATTTATTCTATTACACACTACGTTAGCATGACAATAGTGGCCAAAAGGCTAAATTCTGCTGCGAACGGCTTGCGTGTGTATAAAAAATTCTAATTATGTGGAATTTTGTATAATTTGGTGCTTGATTCATGCAACTTACTATTTCGTAATACTTACGTGCGTGGATTCAATTTGTTCTCATGTGCATTTTCGGCTTTTAAGTTGATCTAACATTTAGTTCATGAGAATTCTTTCGGCAGTTTTGGTAGTATGATAGATATAATTAATTTAACTACGCATTCAATTTATTGTCTCGTTGTAGTTTATAGTGTCATCCATTTAAGTACAAAATTTTAGGGTTCCGTACCCAAAGGAAACCCTATTACTGAGGCTCGGCTGTCCGTCTGTCTGTCCGTCCTTCCGTCCTATAGTTACGAAGCTGTACTCCTGAACCGTTATACCTAGACAGTTGAAATTTTCACAGATGATGTATTTCTGTTGTCGCTATAACAACAAATACTAAAAAATTGAATAAAATAAATATTTATAAAAGCTGCCATACAAAACACGTGTTTTTTCGTGCGTTCGTTTCGTTTCGTGCGCGAGTCCGACTCGCACTTGGCCGATTTTTTTAAAATTCGTTTAGCTACAGTGGTTGAGAGCTGTCTTTTTCACTATACATAGAAAGAACACAGTTGACAAAGCTCCATGAATTCGTCAGTCACATCAAAGCGAAGTTAATCTGCGCGCACGCACCAGCAGCCATTGTTCAACTATCACGCCATACCTATTACTGAAACAGATTGTAACTGTGATAATAATAGTACCATTGACAATATTGGATGTTAAAAAAATAATATATTATATCGAGAAATAAAACTGAACAATTTACCTACTACAAAGATCTTTTATTACAATTTGTATGCGTAGATATTTTTCACTTGTCAGCTTACGTTCCTAGGGAAAGACGATCAGATTCACAAGCATTTTTTACATCCTGTATGTATAACACAACCAGTGTCGCGTGACATCATATGGCACAGTAGCTAGTAACTAATTGTGGCAATATATCATTCATTGATGGTGTCATAGATATCGTAGTATTGTTGATGTGTTCCGTAGTTTATGATGAGTAAGAACTTTATAGTAATAGATAACTTACCTATGGAAATATACTGTGATGACACGGGCGTTAGAAAAATCCCGGCATAAACGGCAAAAAAATATTCTATTTTTGTATTTAAGATAGATTCTGAGTGCTCCTACAGTTCAGTACGGCCACAGTTTTCTAATCTGAAAAGCTTAGATTGACCTACGTAACTATTATTGAATGACTTTTTATTCACAAAAGTAGGTATTATATGAATAGTTTAGTTTAGTTTTAGTAGGTATTATATTAAATATTAGTAATATTCTCAGAGTCCAACGTGAACACTCACAGTGTGGATAGAGAGTCGTTCACCAACATTCACTAAATTTAACATAGCAAAATATCCACGTCAGACCTCAAGTTCATTGCCTCACATACACTTTGTAAAGATTATCGCGTGAGCCATGCCTTCCAGCCATTTGTTGCTTTTAAGCTTTTGTTTTTAGTTAAATATAAATAATAAAGAATATCAGATGGCTTTGACTGATTTAAACTTAAACAATGTTGGTAAGATGAAAAGGACCCAAACATTGGCTAAATATTCTATTGTATCTAATCCAGTACATATATTAAGACAATATTGTGAGTTATGTTGGCCTCACAGATGGTGTTACCACTTTGAAATCCAATGAAGAGGCCGCGAACTTTTTTAGAGATTTTATGGTTAAGACTTTTGGGACGAACGTTTCCATTAATGTCTCTTCAACGTCAATGCCATATTTTCTCGGAAAAAGTATGTTCGTAAAAGCCATTACTCCTACCGATCATCTTGAGTACGTGCGAGGTCTCAAAAATAAAAAATCTTGCGGTCATGATGGCATATCATCAAAAGTGCTCAAATTCATAATAGATGAGATACTTGAACCTCTCCTATTTGTTTTAAACCTCTCTTTGAGCGCGGGCATCTTTCCTGACATTTTGAAGAAAGCTCAAATAAAACCAGTATATAAAAAAGGCGACAGAAATGACATAAACAATTACCGACCGATATCCCTGCTATCGGTACTTTCTAAAGTCTTTGAAAAGGCAATGGCTGACCAGCTTAAGTCATTCTTGTTGGTAAATAGTGTCTTGGCTGGGGAGCAATATGGGTTTCAAAAAGGTGTTTCCACAGATGATGCCTTGTTTGACATTGTGGATTTTGTTACTCGAGCTGTAGATGGCAACGAAAATGTCGTGGCTGTGCTTTTGGATTTGTCCAGGGCTTTTGATAATGTCAATCATGGAATCCTTCTGAACATTCTCGAACGGGTCGGCATCAGAGGGGTTGGCAATGACTGGTTCAGATCGTATCTGGAGGGCCGGATGCAGAGCGTGGTTATCCCCGTTTTTCAGGAGGAGGGGGAACTTGTGAAGGAGGTGGAATCTGCTGGGTTCTCAGTTGATCGGGGTGTGCCTCAGGGAAGCATTTTGGGCCCCTTGTTGTTCCTTATCTACGTAAACTACCTGCCTAGATTAATAAATAAAAAGGTTGTCATGTTTGCGGATGACGTATCTATTTTCTTTCCTTTTCCAAGGAACAACAGTGTGAACCTGTCCAATGGCATAGGGGAATGCATGCGTGACATCATGGGATGGTTTGAAGGGCTTGATCTTAAAATTAATGTAGATAAAACGAACCTAATACATTTCCGGAACTATAACACTCAGGTCGTAGACATTAATGTTAGCGTGAGTGATATAAGCATGAAGCTTGTTCCTGAAGCACGTTTCCTTGGCATTACTACAGATGAGTACCTGAGCTGGAAGGGTCATGTAGAGGTCCTGGAGTGTAGGCTGAGTAGCTTTTGTTTTGCACTAAGAAATCTTAGACAAATTGCTACAAAGGAGGCAGCTCTCCAGGCCTACTATGCGTTCTTTCAGTCCAGGGTCTTGTATGGTATATCTGTATGGGGAGGTTGCGTGGAGATCGACAAACTGTTTGTCCTCCAGAAAAGATGTGTCCGTATAATTAACCGGATTGCTTCACCTATGGAGTCGTGTCGCAAATCTTTTGTGGAATTGGGGCTATTGACTTTGACAGGGCTTTATGTAACTGAGTTATGTAAGTTGGTTAGGCGTTACCCTAATAAATTTCCTAAGCAACAGCATGGGAGATGTTCAAGGCTACAGGAGCGCTTTAAACACGACGTGGTAAAACCGCCTCATCGCACAACTGCGTTTGAAAGAAATGTCACTTTTAGGGCGGCCAGGGTCTACAATTCATTGCCGGTTGAGGTTAAAGCTTCCGAAGGAAAAAAGTTTTTTGCTACATTGAAAAAGTATATTATCAAATTGTGCCCATATGACTTAAAAGAGTTCTATAAAGGTGTAACAAATTAAATAAATAAATGATAAAAATTGGAATGGTTACTTTGAATTTAAATGATTATTTGCTATTGGATTTTTATTTGTGAGTAATTAATGTGTTTTTACTATACCGATGCGAATGTTATGTGCCTATTCGACATGTTATAGTGAATTGTTTTATAAATTGTAACTTGTAATACTCTATACATAATGTAAATATTGTGCAACTACACCATAAGTGGTAATTTGTTGAATAAATTGAATTGAATTGAATTGAATTGAATAATTCATTCAGAACATACATACAGCAAAATTAGCTTAAGAAAATGTGAACAAACAAATCCTTATACAAGTTACCTACCTGTCAAAGCGTTAAGCGTATAACGCCTCTATTCAAATATCATGCCCGCTAAGAATGCAATACGGCATAGTTGTCTGGGGTTTAGCAGACGATATTTAGCGTGTTATGGCAATATTTCACACCTCACGTTTCAAAATAATCGCGCGTTACATCGCCCGTCGTGACTGCTCGTCTCATTGTTGTTTGAGACATACAGACGGGTTAAATGACGATTTTTACTTAAATTACTATCCATCTTGCTTAGGAATGAAACATTCTGGGAATGTTTGAATATGACATCAAAGACTTTTTTCGCAGAAGTTCTCCTGAAGTCTAAATTTTCGCAACTCGGCTATACGCAGGTGGGATTCGAACCTTAGGTTTCCGTCGCAACAGAAATATCACTGTACATTCAACACTAATAGTTGAATATACTTTAAACTACAAAAATACACCTACGATTTTGACAAACTTTTTGTGTTCGCCTTTAAAACGCAGTGGCTGGATCAGGCCTAAGTGACTACATAAACGAAATAATTCAGGTTGACAGGCAACAAAAAAAATTATAAATCAAATAACACATAAGACTTTGAAAATTACTCAGCGAACACCACACCCGTGTGTCCATAACAGTACATTCCAGCCTTGAAGCACCAAGCCCCCGTACAAAAACTCTCGCAAAAAGTCAAACTAAGGGCATGTACCGAAAAACATCATTAAAATTGATTAAGTTTTTTTATGTCCGCTGTGGTACGATGGTAGTGGTACAACAGACTGCGTAACGAAGATAAATGTTTTGAAGAGTATCGAACTCTTATGCGAGTAACTATAGCAGAAATACAAATAAGAAATTGATTTTTTCGAATGCCGAGGCATTTACGGAAATTTTTAAATATCCTTTATTCATAAATGGAAATAATATAAACAACGAGTGTAAGCATATTATCATACATCACTCCTTTATAGCATGCGGGGTAGGCTGAGCGTAAACGGTCGTAAAAACTATTATTCACGCCAAGTCTGACAAACATTTGAGGGTCATTCGGAAATTTGTTTATCGTGACAGTTTTTCAGCTCATCTCAATAATTAAAATGATTAAAAAGGTTTTAAAGGAATATTTGACGGCTCATAAATAGAAGAATCTATCATGGCCGGAATGAATTGGGATAAAGGCGGAGAGATGATTTTTTTAAGCTTACTCCTATAGTGGGTAACCTAGCTCCAACCTCTTACCCATGGTGATAGATAGCAATGATTCATACGCCATTGAGTACTTAGAGCAATGCCCTGTGCCACGTTTTTTTTACAAACTTTTTTTAAGGCGTATCTCCATTGAGAGCACTGGGAGTGTGGCTAATGATTCGAAAATACTCGCCTTAAGGCCTGTTTGCGCGTTTTGTTCAGCGAATTAAACAGATATGGCTTGTTTTTGTCATGAAGAAAAGGTCATTGCCACAAGCCTGACGAAATAAAAATATATCCCAAATAACTATATCCACCTGTTATTACTGGATAGAAAAGTGTTTTGCGTTTCTGCACTTACTATACGAGCACAAAAAAGACATTAAAAAAAACACTGCTGCTTTTCGTGTGGGACACCGAATCGTCCAACGACCCAATGAAAAAAAAACCTTTTTGTGTGGCACACTGAGTCGCACAACGATCCAATAAAATAAAAACCACCTTACCATAGGATACTAGATGCTACGACTAGATGCAACTTTGTATCTTAATGTTTCTCACTTTCTGTCGGATCGAAGCTTTCGTTAC
Source organism: Tuta absoluta (assembly GCA_027580185.1). NCBI lineage: Eukaryota > Metazoa > Arthropoda > Insecta > Lepidoptera > Gelechiidae > Tuta > Tuta absoluta. The sequence continues at coordinate 4,552,517 of JAQAHW010000003.1, forward strand.
AGGGTGGAAGGCACTCTGTCTTCCCCCCACACCATACAGGCAGGAGTCCCTCAGGGCTCCGTCCTATCTCCATTACTTTTCACGCTATACACTAGCGACATCCCCAAATCGCCCATGTCACAGCTGGCTATGTTCGCCGACGACACTGCCATCTACGCGTCCCACCGTAACCACATAAAATTAGTTCAGATTCTCCAGAACGCTCTAGACTCCCTCGGGAGCTGGTTCCGTAAATGGAGAATCGAGGTAAATCCGGAAAAAAGTGCAGCCGTGCACTTTCGTAGAGGTTCGTACCGATTAAACGTCCCCGCTGTAAAGCTTTTCGGCCGACCCATCCCGTGGGTCAACGAGACCAAATATCTAGGAGTCACCCTCGACTCAAGACTTAGCTTCCGTAGCCACATTATGAGAGTCCGCGACCGCGCCGCGTTCGTTTTGGGCAGATTACATCCGATGTTGAACAAAAAGAGCAAACTCTCCCTTAGAAATAAGGTGAGAATTTACACCACCTGCGTAAGGCCTATTATGACCTACGCTAGCGTAGCCTTTGCTCACACCTTCGATTCACATCTGAAAATGCTGCAGGTCATCCAAAACCGTTTCATGCGCAAAGCTACCGGGGCGCCCTGGTACATGCGTAACGCCAACCTCCACATCGACTTAGGCCTCCCTACCATTAAAGCGTATATGAAAGAAGCGTCCCGTCGCTTCTTCGATAATGCTCCCCATCATAAAAACCCCTTGATAGTTGCCGCGTCCAACTACTTCCCCCATCCAACCTCGCGTTTTAAACACCGTCCGAGACACATCCTTACGGAAGAAGATGATGAAATCACAGTAGCCACTGCTGCAGCCATTGCGAGTAGATCACACTCCACAAGCTCTTCAAGCAACCGACGCCCCCGCCGGCGGGGGCGCGGAGGTCCCTCATTTGCTCCCCACTTTGGGAACTACCGGCACGTGCCGGGTAGATTCAGTCCAATACGTTCTCCCCAGAACAACTCGTAAGCCCAATCGCGCCCCAAGGGCGCGATTGAGCTGGTTGTTTGAACAACCACAAGCTTTTCCGGGTGAGCTCCTGCTCCCCACCATACAGTCAGGTGTAGATTGAAAGCCCCGGGGCTAAAAATCGTAGGGTCCAATAAAAAAAAAAAAAAAAAAATCTTAATGTTTCTTTTTTACTTATTTTACTAAGCACACATACCTGCGGAATTTCAGAAATGACCGACATGACTTCAATTTCAACGGCCGGAACAGTCCACTGCTGGACATGGGCCTTTCCCTAGTGGGCGAATATATGTCAGATTCTGAAATTCAAATAATCCAGAATTCTGAAACTGAACTATTTGCAGGTGTAATATTTGCCTTATTTTTCTCTACAATATATAGCGTAACTCTTGATTTTATCCATCTTATTTGTTTAATTTGAACCACAAGAGTAAACAAAAAATGCACTAGTGATGATAACTTGTTGTTGAGTTCGACTAGATTGATTGATTTTTTGTTGAATCATTTAGAATTGATTGAGATCCCACGCAATTCACACGTTACTTCAAATCATACTTGATACTCACAAGCTATTATCGTTGAAGTGCTAAATCATCACAAACACAAAAAAAACTTCTTAGCAAGTATAAAAACGTATTAAGATTTCACTACGTAGTATCTCACAAACTAAACATGCAACGAATATAAGGGCCAGCGCACATCTTGCTCCATTTGACGCGCAGTTTTTGGTTTTATTCGCGGAAAACCTCGCGAGTACGCTAGAGCCGTTCCGAGCGCACGCCAGCCATTGTCGATTTAATTACAATGAAGTATTTTATACAGATTAAATAAGCTATGCTTCTCTACGCCAATAGATGGGATAAAATATGTGGATGTTTCTCAACTAGTCACGTAAGATTTGCGATAGAGATAAAATTGGCGTTCAAGTAGTAGTGAACTGTTTTCTTCCTCGTAACTGCTGGCGCTCCTTTTTGGCAACCGTAGTCCTAATGCATTGCTAGCGATATCAAAACACGGTGAAATAAGCGACACTAGCTACGCAAATATTATTTTTAACTATTTAATCAAACTCCAATATTAACTTCTGAATAAATTTTCAAGGACGTTCATTGGACTGTTGGACGACTCGGTGTCCCATACATAAACAATAAAAATCAAATTTCACAGCTAATTGGCCCCCTTGATCTTCAAGGCATCCATAGTAGATTTTTACTACTTTATTATTATTTTTAAACGGCTGTCAAAAATGGCCTCATTACGGTACAGTTCGTTTTAAATTTGATACAAAGTGCCAAGTGGCGCTTGATGTAAAATGGGCCTTATAGATTGGAGATTCGGACACGCAACAAGTGTCAATGTCGAGGCTAACAGCCCGCTTTGCAATCAAATATAATATAAGGCTAGCAGGTAGAGTGTTGCCGTCAGGAAAAAGAAAAACACCCTGACTCTTAAAAAATGCACTATATTTTGAACAAAGCGCGGAATTCCACTGAACTTGCCGTATGGATAATATGCTGATTTTGTTTGGCTTTAATTTAAAAGAGTAGATAAATACAGTAAATGAATATTAATGATTTTATAAAACTTTTAAAATCAACCATTTTTAATAACTCAACCTCATCTTCGTTGTCAGTTTCGTCATTATTTTCAGGAGCCAGTATCTGTGTGTGTTGTAATTTTGCCTTTTGAGGTTTATATTTTTTGGCTCTAGACCCGGATATTTTTGCTCAAATGCTTTCTAAATTTTCCACAAAATGTTTGTTTAGCGCGTAATTTTACGAAAAAACGCGCCGAAGACCTTAAAAAACCTCTAGATCTAGCGCGAAAAGCGGTAAAACGGCAAAACCGAGCAGGTATGGACTAGGATATAAATGCCTTTGTTTTGCTTGAACAATTTTATACATTTTTGCTTATCAAAGCACGCCTTCACATAACAGTTCTTATCCATATCGATAACAGATCTACAAGAAGCACAGGAGTGTGCCCTTACAAGCTAATTGCGATCGATAAAGGCGATAATTAATCGATTACTTCGTTGTTGTAATCGTTCATTTACAAGTTGTTTATTGCGTTCGTATACAGGGTATATAGGATATATATACGATGAAATTTCACTGTTGACCGAAAGCGAAAACTCAAGTCGACCTGATGATAATGAACCACTTTCCCCAAGGACTCTCGAAACACAACAAATATTGGACTTCCCATATAAAATTGCCGATCAGCCGATTTGAGTTACTGTGGAAACAAAATATTTTTGTCATATGTCCTTGGGGAAACTTGTTCCTTATCACCCCCGTCTTGAGATTTCGCTATCGGTCACTAGTAAGTAACACCCTTTATTAGGTAATTAAAATATACCTATGCGATGCATAATTCGTTCTTTGAGGTTACGATTCTTTTGCGATCAAGCTGTATGAAAACTATATTAAACAACTAGATTTCACCTGCTGTCACTCATTTTCCCGTGGTAATAGTTGTCTATGTGTTATTCCTGGTTATACTCTACCTGTGTTCCAAATTTCATCCAAATCGGTCAAGCCGTTTGAGCGTGAAGAGGTAACAAACATACATACACACACACAAACTCTCAGATTTATAATATTATGTTGCTGCATGAAATGTAAATGTTTGCCGTGTGTTGCCGGCTGAGAATAGCATCACCCCATTTCTTGCCCGTGGGAGTCGTAAGAGGCGACTTAGGGACTTGAGGGTGTGTATTGCAATTTTAGGCGATGGGCTGACAACCTGTCACTATAGCGATACACAATTTTCTAAATAACCCTCAAATATTTGTCAGACGTGGCGTAAATGTCCGTTTTATGCGGCTGTTTATGCTCTGCCTACCCCGCAAGGGATTATAGGCGTGATATATGTATGTATGTATGAAATGTATTAATGATTGTCATAAAACCTAACTATAATCGCAGCCATAAAATTTATATCTATCTGGCATGAATCACCTGCAGTATTTAGTACCTACTAGAAAAAAGACTTTCTGACATACCATTACAAACCTTAAAAAAGACTCTGGCCACGTGGAGGGTATTTATTATTTGTAGTTATAGTTAGTTACTAGTTCTAAGTTAACATATATCTGTGGTTGACATGTTACTTTATCTTTTGTAAAGAGACTCTCACCTGAAAACACCCTGTACGAATACATGGTGTTCAATATATGCATGCATGCTGTTCGCATAATGGCGGCGAATAAAGTTGTTTTTCTCGAGGCAATTTGTAGCTGCGTGCGCCCGCGCCGGTCTCAAAACAACGCGTTAATTGGTTCGCTCTATTTCAACTGCATGATTAATTAGATGAATTTCGACATCCAGCTACGGTTACTTACAGCTAATCTGAAGCAACTCGCACTTAGTACTTCCAACCAGACCCGAAAACATATTTAAATTTATCAATCAAATTTTTGCGTACTTGGCAGTCACAGTACGAATGAACCATGTTCGTTTTCAAAATACTCAATATGATTAGGTAAATAAACTAGAATGTAATAGAGGTTTAATTGGGAACCTATATTTGTTCCTAGTTTATTGGCATTGATTAGTATCTCCTATGAAATCAGCGTTATTTATTACAATTTTCTGTAAACCATAAACAAGGAATTGGTAGGCGTGAATGTCCTTCAAGTTTATTGTTATGGTGTCAAGCCTCACTTGCGGTAAACACCGCGACAGAATATTGCGCTCGAAACACTGCGCTGCGCTGTCGCCCAATGTTAAACTTTATGTATTATTATCTTTTATGTACCACATGACAAATCTACAATAACAGTAAAGGAAGGAGTAAATACAAGAGGCAAAAGGCGGACTTATCCCACAAAAAAGGGATACGTGACAGTGACACGTTGGCGTGTAAAGCCGAATCAGTATAATCAGCTAATCAGCAGCACCTCAATCTACCTTTCAAGGTTTATGTGTACTGGTTATTCTAAATAACTGTATCGAGTACCAGTACCTAGTACCTACTCGGGCATATGTTGATCCCTTTAATGATAGCTTATGGTACCTACTGCAGAATACATGAAATGCATATGAACAACTGCAGTATTTCTTTGAACCGAATGTCACGCGACTGAAACTCCTTTCCTATTGATCGACGCCTACTAATGGCACGCGTTCAAGGGTTTCAAACAAATCTATATCTCGGCAACGATCTTATTTAAACTAAATTCAATGTCCATTTTAAAGGTTACTGTAATACCGTTCGGTTCAATTATCTATTGCTAAACGGCTTTAAAATTGAGATCGATAACGGCAAATTAGTTACAATTTATTGCTCTATTCTAACGTAAATGGGACAGTAAGTAAATCTATGTAGGTACTTACCTTGACTAAACATAGAGTATTTTTTTGCTTTTGTGTGTCATAACCATAAGACTACGTAAGTTTCTACACCATATTTTCCACCAACGTTAAAAATGACGAGCTGACTATTTAATCTTTTTATATAATCTGCCATTCTGCGTTTATCGATTTGACTATCAAGTTTGAAGACCAATGACAAGCCTCTCCTAAATTAACAAAATGTGTACTTATTATGTGTAGGATTTCGTTTGTTTTATATAGGTAGGTAAACGTCTCTCCTCCTCCATGATAATAAATATTTTGGTCTGGGTATTAAATCTGTCCCATAATTTAGTATGATCCAATGATTATGAACCTACTACCTACAGAGAAGATCCCGTCGATATCTACCCACACACGCTTATACACATCACTATTTACATAATGTTACAAGTTGTATGCAGATAAAGTTCAATGTTTGATTATGTTGGCTTAACTTGAAGAGGTCACTTTCTTTACTACTATATTGCGACATAGGTTGGAAAAAAGTTTGACGTAATTTGTACGTCTACAAGAATCTATAACTACTAAAAAATATGGCTCATGTGTTTTACTTATTCATTTTCTATGCTACGAGTATGTAGAATTTCTTTTAGCAAGATGTTTTAAACGATTAAAATGTTTTAATATCAGATTGTGATGAATGGTAAAGATTGCTAGATAAAGCTAATTTATCAGAACATTTTTCCTTTATTTACCCAGACATGGAACAAACAATGGCTGTAGCAAACTAACAAAGTTAGAAAATTGATTCGGCGGCGTCTCTCAGTCTAAGTATAAAAGGCAAGCACATTACTCCAGCAAGTCTAGCATGACCAATGACTCGAATAAGGCTAGAAACTGCAATCATAAATACATTCCAATCAAGAAACGGCCAGGTGTCAAGAGGATCGGAAGCCTAGTACGGCAAACGACACAATATCTGCCGTTCCAACCCACTTTCCAACTGCTTTCGATGGCTTGAGCCTGTTGGATCAGTCTGGTAAGCCGATTGTCTACGGCTTACTTTGATGGCTAATCTTGAATTATTCTTTACTTGCCAGGTGTTGCAAATCAGTTGCTAATGTAATGGCGGATGTCCTGCGTTTTATAGTGGAAAATCAACTGCGTATCGTTCGAATGCGGAATTTCAGATTAAATAAAATATGACTACTTTCGCGGAAAATCTTTTGTTTATTTTTAAACGATGTTTATTGGAAACAATATCCCACATCGTAATTAATCATGTAGGATATATAGGATGTTTGACAAAGGAGGGTATATATTTTTTGGGGCGTGTTCTAGAGGTGACACTTAACAACTTTTCTTAGTAAGTACCATTTTTTCCAAAATTGTTTTTTTTATCTTCTATACAATGTTGCTGCTCGAGTGACTTTGTTTGGGAGAACCAATCTTTTTATTCGTATTTCGAATAAATTATACCAAAAGTGTTTTTTCTTTTTTGAAAACTTGCAAAATTTTCAAGTGTGGGCAGGATTTGAACCTGCGACTTTCGCATTACTAGTGGCGACGCCTCTTCCATCTGGGCTACCGCAGCTCGTTCCTTGCCCGCCAATTTTGCAAGTGTATTTTTAATGCAAGTAACGCGTTGCACGGCTTCATCTACCGGGTTAGTTTTGCAACTAATACCCGAAAAAAGTTGTTCAGTTTCACGTCTGTAACCCGCCCAGATGATAATGAATGACTCTTTTGCTGTCGTTAATTAAATTCACGTGTTTCTTCTTGGACTGAGGTCGATGACATCATTTTTTGCGCAACTCTTCTAATGGTTTTAAAAACGTAGTACCGTATGATGAAGTACTTTAGCTATGTTGATTGATAGTATGGATGAATATCATCAGATAATGTTGAAGTAGAAGATTTTTTGTCACTTTGTAAAGGCGTCATGTGAATGATAGGTAAGCAACTAATATCATAACATAATATATATAAAAAATATACATACATACACACATCACGCCATTATAGCTTTCGTCAATTCTGTCAGATATATAAGGGCATTTTTAGAAAAAACGTGTATTATTACAGTGACAGGTTGTCAGTGTGCCGCCTTAAATTGTAAAACACATTAAACCCTAGCTTCTCATGACACACGCGGGAAAGGAATGGGGTGATGTTATTCTAAGCCGGCATTACACGGCAAATGGTGATCATGATTTATAAAAAATATTCTTAAAAGTTGACTCAAATATCATGAACATCAGTTTCCTATACTGGCTGGTAAGTCAGTAGTAGTAAGTAGGTATACTTACTACCTTCTGATGCCGAATATAAAATACTAATTGAAAATGATATTAATTTGTTTTCTTTTTTTTACAGGTAAATATCGCTGACTGGTTGCAGTACTATTAAGGATTAAGGTAGAGTCGAGAACTATGAGGTTTAAATATTGTAAGTACTTAGTTTCTATTTAAAACCCATGCACACCGCAACTATTTACAAATAATTTGAGTATAAATCTCAGTACAAAATTACATTAGAAATTTCACTTCTCGAGAAATTCAACGGAAAGCTTACAGCATTAATATCCAAAGTAGCAATCAAAGCGTAATAATTAACAAAGTTGTTATTAATTAAGACTTTCATATAAACACTGTTGTCGATGAAAGGTCTTGTAATTATGACGGTGAGCTTGAACTTAACATTTTAACTAAAGTACCGCCGTTCCAATAAGTCGTATTTGACAGTTGTCATCTCCATACTAAAAGAGATGTCAACAGAGGAAAATGCACCCTCTGCCATAGTATATCACGAATCTGACTACTGTCAAATACGACTTACTGAAACGGCGGTACTTACTTCAAATCATGAATGGAGAATTATCAGACTGTAATTTGTATAGTATTTAATAAACAATCTGTCTCAATACTTGTTTGGTTTTGTTTTGTTGCCAATCAAAATACAAACGTTATTCAATAATACAGTGTTTTCGGGTGGAATGTCGACTTTCGCTGAAAAGACCTTATTTCGTGTGGGACACCGAGTTGACGAACGACTCGATGAATCCTGGTGTCAGACTTTTTCAACCGCCTACTACAACTAGTAAGACTCTGTCATGGTTGAGTAAGGACCACCGTCTAAGTAATTATGAGATGGTATAACGTGCCCTTCGAAGCACGAAAACATCTTTCTTACGGAAAACAATTAGGTGGTTCAACCTGTAATGTCGAAACCAGACTAGGAACAAATTCACAAAGTGATAATATCAACTTTGTGAGTGCCTCATCAGGAATCGAACCCTGAAACTTTGCCCCGCAGGCAGTCGCACTATCACTGCGCCACATCGACTGCCAGATGCGTACGTGGTTCAATGTAATGCTCCTTACACATAATATACCAATTGAATATTATTTCATTTTATCCGCTACGCCTATAATACCTGCTACGCCGTAGCTACTCCGTAGCAGTACGCCGTGGAAGAGTTAAACAAGATAACATCATAACCCTCGTCACACACCTGCACCGGCCGATTGATGCACCGGCCGATTGATCAATCATTGCCAAGTCGTGAAAATCGAAGTGAAGTCGCCACTGCCAATTTCTGTCACACCATACATGGGCAAAGATGGAAAAGCAAACAGAAATGATAGGTCATTTTCGTCTTTCTAATTTGTGTCTGTCTGAGAAAATACCTTTTACGACTACGTTGTTACTTGACAATAAAACGTAATGAGTCAGAGAATATAAGCTCTAACATAAATTATGCCTTCTTTATGATCCGTTCATAATGAGTGTGAAAATTGATCACGTTGTCTTCACTTATAAACGTCGCATCTTGCTTAGATAGTATAAGACTACTCAAATTCTAGCAATCTTAAATTCCGCGACTGAACACGCAGGCAACACGCGACGCTAGAGTTTAATTACGGATTTTGTTGTGATACAAATATGATATAACCTTGCAAGTTCATCATCATAAATAAATAGCGCTTGATTTAAATTCTAAATGTTGGTATAAAAACTGACTGGCCAAATCCTAGTCAGACTCGCCTACCGAGGGTTCCGTAACATGAACATTAAGCCCTTTCATATTCGCCTGCACTACCAGCCTCAAATTCATTTTTTTTACATATTTCGGCTCCCTAAAAACAATTTATTAAAAAAAAAGGTATATTTGTTCAGACTTCAAAATGAAGCTTCTTGAAAAACGACATAGTTCGAGGTCCCCGGGAAGTAACCTATAAATATGAATTCCCTAAAGAGGGTCAAAAACACGTTTTTACAGCATAAACAATCATATCTTTTTTAAACGTTTACTTAGGTGCTTTATTTTTTTACAACTAATAGCGGCCGTAGACCTGAGTATGTTGTTGTAATTTCAACTACATATCTTTTACTCGTTCTCGATATAAAGGAACGTGACAGACAGACGGACGGACAACAAAGTGATCCTATAATGGTTCCGTTATTTTTACTTTTGCGGTACGGAACCCACTGTAAAAAGTGGCTCCCATAATATACTTGCACGATTAAAATAAGTAGCAAAAACTGATCGCATCATGACCATCTGGTCGTCAAATTAGTTGTACAAAAAATACCTACTATGTACTATTCCATAACTTCTTCAAGTCATTGCTTGCTATGGATCTATGGATACGCTAGTCGATATTTCAAACAACTACTTGTAACACAATTAATATGTATGAATAGAAAAATCTGCTTAGTGGAGGTCGCACTTGCGCACGCATTGTTCCGTACCATTATGTATAAGAATTTAATAAAAAATACGTTTGTTGAATTAAATGCTCTTTTAATAATAATTTTAATTTGCTTTTTAATATTTGCTGTTACAGCGGAAACAGTAGTAGTACATTTTCTGTGATAACTTCAACAGTGAGACTATTTCCATTCATAAGTACAGCAAGGGAATAGAGGGTTTCATGTGCATTACACTTTTAGGCGACAGGCTGATGTGTGAGTGGTAATTTAATTTCAAGTAGCTAAACCTAGGACCTAAATTATATTAAAACAGGTAGTCAGAACCGCATAATAGGTACTGCGCAATTATGGCAGCTTCCAAAAGGAATAATCGGCTTGAAGATTTAGACATCGTCTGTTTTGAGTTTTGCAACCTAACCACAGATGGTCTAGCCACAGATAATAATTTTGTATTTCCATCCATATTTGTACAATTGCAAATAGACGGATGTTTTGTCTCACAAGTAGGTAATTTTAGTATTGCCAAGTTTTCAGTAGTTCTAATTTTGATTGCACAATATTTCTGCTTGTACTAACATGAAGTGCTCAAATCATAAGTGTTCTCTCTCTCTCAAGAGTGTTAATGTTAAATGATTTATTTCGTAACATGTAACACCCCATAAGTAGCATTAATTGACACTTCAAGCTCAAACTGACATCTTAAGCCCCAACATTATCTACGTCGTTGCGAAATGCTGGAATAGTTTCCCTAACTTGGCTTGTGTCACTCCCGTGTCCCTGCTTATGTATGTATGCGTGTGACTTGACATTTCCTCATTTAGCGATCAGATTAATGCCCTGGGATTTATTTAAATCCTGATATTTTCCGTTAAGGAGTTGAGTGAGTAACGTCTTAACTTAGGTTCGGATTGACACGTTTATGAGATCTAAGTTTGCATGTAGCCACAAGTTCAAATATTTTGTCACGAATGTTTTGTAAATCATCAAATATTTTTTTTTCGTGTGGGAGTTGTTCAACGACCTGAAGAACCTTGGTGTCAGAGTTTATAACGGCCTAAATATAGTACCCTCTATAGGGCCTCTGATATGGTTGTGTTACGACCGCCGTATAAGTGATCAGACAGCAACCAGAACCGATGGCTTGACGTGCCCTCCGAAACACGTGACCATCTTTCTGTTCGACAATCAGGTGGTTTAGCCTGCATTGCCGTAACTACACTGAGAACAAATTCAGAAAGTGATAAATATCATCTTTGTGAGTGCCCCACCGAAAATCAAATCCGGAACCTTTGGGTCGCAGGCAGTCGCACTACCACTGTGCCACATTGGCAGTCGTAACTAACACATTGAAGGGATCTATACGGTCTTTTCCTATAACTGGACGGAAAACCCGTTTTATTTTGCCCCTAAATGTGTAGCTATAGAGGTGCTGCTTATACAACGTGTGGACCACAACAGGGGCAAATATTTTACGGGGCGAAACTGCCTATTAAACTGAACAACTTTTTCCAAGAAACATAGGCCGTAGTCGAAATATACTATCGGTCGGCTGATACATTTTGTATGGCAGATCCAATTTTATTTTTATGTTTTGACCCTTGTGCCGGTGATTTTCGCCATGTAAAGTTTTTCTCCCTGTTGTAAGCCACACATGTCCTCAATTATGGTTGTCCATTGAAATAGTGATTCTTGTATGTGAGTTTTTACTATTGATCTTATCAGCAATCATTGTCAACCGTGACCAGAAATACGTATAGTGTCGATTCACTATCTGATTCTGATTGAACCATGTGCTCGAGTAGGTTCACATATCTATTCTTACATAATTGGGTCTAAATGTCTCCAATTAGCAGATATTGGGTGCGATTCTAAACGCCATTTGCTTAAGCTAAATTAAATGCTCGCGAGACATGCTCCTGCTGCAGGGCAAGGTTCGGTTTTGAACACTTAGATAGGGTAAAATAATGAACTTCATAAATAAATAATGAATATCCTGAACAATGCTATTCAGTGCATTTTTATTTAGTCCTAAACAAAGCTTAGCTTGAACTATGTGGGCACTAGATAACTGATTTTGATATTTTGCCGTCTCCTTTTAAAATCTCCACCTGCTCGCTTACCCCAAATAAAACTTTCCTCTATAAAATCTTACAGTATTATAATGATAATGAGTGTCATTCAGAATTGAGCCCATTGATCAATTTATGTGTATGGAGATTGTGGACTTCTTTTTATGGAACCTAGTCGCTGCAGGTTGCAGGTCTCGTTGGAAAGCTAACTTGCTTCAGTGTAAATTGCCGGGTAGCTAGTATATTGCGAATAATTGGAGGTCTGTTGTGTTTACTTTACCCGAGTAAAACCTACAAAGTAAAAGTTATGAGTTAGATCGAGTGGATACAAGTTACGAGCTCCTAGTAATAACGGGAAGGTTAGGATTATAAAATATCGATTATAAAGAGCAGTGGACCTAGTGGTGAACCTTGCGGTATTTCACTCTTACTTTCAAAATGCAGCTAGTTCAAATTTCTTGATGAACATTTTGTACATTAATATATCCATAATTTCGGTAAATATAGTTAACTAAGATAGCTGTATGTTCAGAAACTGTCATTAATCTTGAGCAGGCAGATGTACAGAATCAAAAGCTTTCGACGCTTCCTCTATTACAAAACATCACCCAATTCATCTTACCTATTATAAAACTACTCAAAATAACCTTCTTTGCACAGTTGTATTGTACAAGTAAAAATATTTACAACCTGTTTCATTCAAGAACAAAAAACCTATTCAAATTTACCATCTGTATCAGTTCATCGACCTTTTACGTAACGAGTGTTGTACTCAGCTATGTTACACTCGCTAATTCCTAAAGCTACGCCTACTTGTGCATGTATTAGCATAAATGAGCATAACTCAGGGTATCTACAGATAGATACCTAATTCTAAACACGCATATCTCATTGTTAACACATCGATGAATCGTATCGATGCTTATATCTATCGATTGTTCATGTTATGCGATAATTGTGTGTAGGCTGTTTAATACGGGATTTATGTCTGATCAAATTAGGTAAGTATTATTTATATTTTTTGTATTCAGATATAGGTTTCTATGTAGTCACGTAAATGTAAAGTGTAAAAGAATTAACAGCAAATATTTTTAGGGGTGAACCAGTCCATGAAACTGAATAACTTTCCACAAGGTACATAGGTCTTAATATAAAAAAAGACAAAATATCATAGATTTGAAAATGTCCCTGTGGTGTCTTCATATTTTCACCAATTTTTGTTTGGGGAAAGTTATATAGTTTGACAGACTACAATTTATTTTTCTTATTTTTAAAACTCTTATTTTGTTTAACGTTGATTGAACAAGCTACGACTTTTTGCGCAGTACTTCTTTGAGGTCACATTAAAATACCCCAATTTTCTCGACTATTCTAACTATCTGCAAGACGTGTTTCGACATTACACTCGCAACAAAACCCTACACAGTTTCAAGATGCTCACTAAAGCCAGATTTGGGCAAACACGAAACAGTAATTTTCCCACAAACGTTACTTCATTTCATACCCTCTTTAGCGCAAAGTAAGATTGATACCTCACTGCAGAGGCTAATTAATTTATTACCGCTAATATAGTCAGCACAGCAGTAACTATATGAAAGAGCCACTCAATTTACTGTTTATGGTAGAAACACGATGTATTCTAACTGCTTAGTTATAGCGTTGGCAATACCACATCATACACAGGATGTGTATACTGAGATAATAATCCTTTGAGGATGTGTGTGTACGAGTACCTAAGTATGTCTAAAGAACTAGTTTTCCCCGGAAATATTTCAAAAATAGATTTTATTAGACGTTCAATTGCAGATAATTATTGATCCGGATTGCTAGCGATGTCAAACTGACCAAGTTAAAAAATAAAAATAAAAAAGTGATTTATTCACAAAATGTTTTACAGGTACATTATATAAACATAGTATCTAAAACAATGACGGAAATTAGTGGCTGTAAACACTTGTGAAAAGGATGAACCTCAGCAAAGTTGCTGTTTTTCATTAACTTCCACCTAACTCACTTCATCGTTATTGGTCCCAATTGTTAATGCGACAAAGAAAGAAAATTCTAAAAATGTTAACTAAATCCTGAGGACACAACCTCTCCGCCTTCCAAGGCCCTACCAACAGACCGAATCGTCGAGACGGCACAAAAAAAATTACACATTCCTGTAAGAATGGCAGACTTTTGCACATCCACCCGGTATAACAGTTGTAGCGTGTAATACGTGAGACTCGCCTAATAAGAACAGGGAGCCTCGTGACGCGGTCTATGCAGGCCAGCTATGAAGACATTAAAATTCTTCGCCTTTTACAGATATTGGCCACGCTTTGTGTTCTATGTTAGGGCTGCTGGGTTGGGTATTTTATAAGTGATTTTCTTTTTTTCATTGTAAAATTTATCATCTCCTTTTCACTTCAGGTAGTCACACAATACAAATACAAATACAAATATATTTATTTCGCATCACATCTTAGGCACAACAATCAATAAATCAATCAATAAAACAATCATGAATTCCATAAAATAACTATGGTTTATTTTGAACTCACAGTGTTATATTTATTTTCATAAATGACAATAAGAAATAGATTTTTTTTTTGCGTCGGCCGGGGATTGAACCCGAGACCTGTGGAGTACCGTTCCACCGCTCTGCCACTGAGCTACCGGCGCCCCGACTGAACCCTTCATAAAATTACGTCGAAGATTTTCTACGACAGTTGACATATATCTTTTAAATTCCGTGACGCACAGATACATTTCCACTCTTAGTAATCTTATTTTTTGTTCCACGTAAGGTACCTATAAATTATTTCCTCTGAATTTGTTGGCAATCAGTAAAATGGAAATGGAATTGTCAAACGCAAACTAACGCTTTAACACTAACAAATTGTATGCAAATATATTTTCTGCTTTCATCCCGCATTCGGTTCTATTGCCACATTTCTATTCTGTCCGTTCAAATATTTACAAACCGTCTCGTCCTCTTCCGGACTGTGTTGTTGCTACATTTTCCGTTTTGCATGAATGCGGGTAGTTTGCCAGAGTTGCCAGTTGTCTATTTTTCCCCATGGCAACCCTAACAGGGCATCCATATTCAATGAGGATACGTTATGTGGGCTTTCACGACGCCAGATGGTCTGCCGCGGTGTTAACCTCAGCATTCTAGTGCAATTTATAGTCTCGGGTCTAGATGTTAGGAGAAAGAAGTTTGGGTACTACTTAGCGTAGTAGTAAATTGTCTATGATAGTGGTCTTCGCATATACGCTTGCATAAGTTTTTTGGAGGAAGTCCTTAGCAAGGAGTTTTCGGCCGTGAAGAGTGTGTCAGATTTCCATTAGTAGATACCAATATCAATATTATTCACGTTTTAAAACAGTAGGAATATGCACTGTCGGATTTTTGATGTTGTCGAATCCGTAAATACCTGCCTAATATGTTTACTTTACAAACAAACATTCAGCAGACAGCAGACAAGACGTCGTGACTTTCCAAATTCAAATCCAACATCAAAGACACGATGTCTTAGCCGATGATTGGTTCAGTGCGCATCTGAAAATCATATTTCAGTGTTAAAATGCTAACTGAAAACGAATGCAGACAGTTTAGTATCGTGACAATATTTATGTTTCGTTAAGAAACATAAAATATGTTATGACGCGGGTTATTATGTAGTGGCTACGTCGAGAGCTATAAATTAGAAGAAAATACACGTTGTCGTCTAGTTCGTGACGTTGTTAATCTGTGACGATGTATCGTGGTGTGTTGCTAGGGAAAATGTTATGAAATGTTGTGTTTTTTTACACTTACTAATTTATCATCTCGCTTCTACTTTACGAGTCTTCGAAACTTTCAATTTACTTTTAGATTAGTAACTGCAAATTTAAAAGTTTGCGTGCGAAAATTCCTTGTTCATCGATGCTGATTTCCACCAGTCACACCTGTGCGTGTTTCGCAATTATTTTTCCCGTATTTTCCTAGTCGTTTGTATACTCAGTCACCAGGGGGAGCCGCGTCAATCAACCGACGAAAGAAATCTCTACAAGGTCGGCGCCGGTTTTTTGTTTCTCCCTGGCAGATGTCCAACACACGTCTCCTGTGTGGTTGATTCATCCTACACGATGGAGATACCTAGGAAACTTTGTTAGCCTGTGAAAAGGTGAAAAGCTGTAAAACTAGTGGGATAGAATTACCAGGTGTCTTAAGAGTGGTGCCAACAGAGTGGCGTAAATATAGATGCCCGTGCTACACTTGTCATTTCACCTGCTAAGTGGATAGGGTTATGCCCAGCAGTGTATCTTTTGTGGAGGCTATACAGTAGCTACGTAGTACATTCAATGCAAAGTTCTCAAATTCAAACCCCGTTGCTAAACCCAACTGATTATTATTTACAGAGCGTAAAATGCAATATAAAGTTACCGCAGGCCGGCAGCACAGTGTTTCACGCATAGACCGCAACATCCGTTTTGAACACAGATTAAACACAGTGTGTGTTTACAAACCTTTGTGTCGCAAATTGTCGCACATTTTTTCTTTTTCGTGAAATAATTATTCGTGGTCAGACTTGTCAGACGCATTCGTTCCATTTTCAATCTGTGCTTTGTAAATGCACAGTGTGAAGAATTCAATGTCGTAAGATAGGATTATTTATGAAAATATTTCAACAGTGAAACGTTTTCCAAGCAATTAAAATAGCTTGGTAATGACTTAAGCTGTATTTACGAAACTAAGCAAACATTGCTCTTTAATTAACGAAAATTTCAACAAAATCAATGATACGAAACAAACGATTATACTTCTTTTGTACATTTCAAAACGTTTCTTTAGTTTAACATTCTTCAAGGTTTGGAATCAAATTTCAATTTTAGACATTCATTAATCCTACTGAATTGTATAAAGAATAGCACTTGCCGTGTGCTGCCGGCTTAAAATATCATTTCCCCGTTTCTTTCCCGGGGGGGCATTTTAAATGACAGGCTGAGAACCTGTCTTTATAGTGATACACGATTTTTCTAATACGGCCCTCAAATATTTAATAGAAATAGCGATGAACCTACCCCGCAACGGATAAAAGCGTGATTCTAATATGCAATCCTGCGAAATTTCGGATTGTTTGAATGTGATATCAAAGATTGTCATACCCCAATTTACTACCAATCTAAAATTGTGGTCCTGAACTTACCTAATGCTGGTGACTTCCGATACTACGATCCATGAGAGTTGATTCAAAATGATAACTGGAAAATGCAGTTTTACCACTGTTATAATTGCGATCCGTTTATCATACTTTTCTCACAAGTGAGCAACTAACAGTCTTTCTACCAGCACAGCATGATGTAGCGGAGTTTTTCCCTCCATTAATCAAGTTGAACCTGCTTACTAAGGCCGCGACGCGACGCATACGCATCTCGGTTGATAAAAACTGTGACTAATCGCTCTGTCACTTGCAATTGTTTCACGGTACAGCGAACCGCGCAGCTTGAATAATTATTCACTTGGGCTGATGTTTTGTTTGTAGTACGAGAAAGGTTGATAAAAGCGAGTGGCGATGAGAAAAAAAAATCTTTTACGGTATCTTCTCTCTCTTGTAGTGTGGGACAAAGAGTCAATTAATGACGCAACGGATCCAATGACGAGAGTTTTTAATGACAATTCAACCGTTTCATCAATTTCGGTTATTCATTATAATCGAAGATTTTCTGCTAGATATTATGTTCTGATTATTTTACTGCTTGCTTGTCCCTTGGGACACTATGTCGGCGAACGACCCGCTGAACCCTGGTTTTGACTTTACTGACTGTCCTACGTTAAAAAGTGGTTTTGGAAACCTTTGGAAAACATTATGAACAAACTTCTTCTACCAAATGATTTGTATAGTTATATTGAGATTACCAAATTTACCTCATTATTTTCTACCTATTGTAGATATACCAAATTTCGCATGACCTACGTGAGGCTGTATCTGTGTGGCTGTTTGTAATTTCATAAGAAGTGCAATGAACTCTGTTTAGTGTTGTGCTTTATGACGGGACAGGAAAGTAACTATTGCGTCATCGTTCATCTTGATGGTCGCGATAAAAACATATTTTCAATCTTTCTTAATTCAATCTTTTAAGAACGCTTCTATTGGCTCGCTAGCGCGCTCTTTAGCACTTTTGATAGATTCTAGCAAATAATGTCGTTCTGTGGATCTCAAAATGACTTTATCGTGGGTTTTTAAGACCAAGCTATAACATAAGCTATTAAAAAATATTGTATGTATATGTAAATATAACTTTACCCCTTCAGTTTTTTCACATTCAGGCAAGCATTCACGTAAAGATCTTGATTTTATTTGCAAAAGATCGTTCCTTATTCTATAATAAATGTCTTTTTAACTATAATATATTGTCGTTGCCAAATATCTTTAAGTCAAACAAGCGATATTGATTGCAGTGATATAGTTCACGGACAAACACCTTGTATCTCGATGTCAAAAAAGCCGACCGCACTATGTCTGTGCTCTCAGAGCAAGAAACTTTGCAGATAGTTCAACAAACAACCAGAATTAAACCATGAAAAACTAGTTGTAAATGGTAAACTCGAGAGGTAGCCTCTCAACAGTTTCCACTGATGATTTGACACAGATTAAGGCTGTTCCGCCATTTTGGATATTTGTGATGCCGCCCCCACGGCAGGCCCACAGACAGGCATTTCAGATGCATATGATTTCTTTAAATGGGATTTTCTCGAATCATAGTAGGATTACTGTACGTTTATGATTAAAATAAAAGTTATAATTATCT
Organism: Tuta absoluta; assembly: GCA_027580185.1. Lineage (NCBI taxonomy): Eukaryota > Metazoa > Arthropoda > Insecta > Lepidoptera > Gelechiidae > Tuta > Tuta absoluta. The sequence continues at coordinate 4,571,391 of JAQAHW010000003.1, forward strand.
ACTTTTTATATTTCTCCAAAATGAACAAAAAAACACTTAAGTCAAATATAAAAGTGCTCAATAAAGCTCTGTTAGAATATAGTATGTTTTAGCATGCGCCAAATCTGATTGCAACGACTTTTTCAGGGCTTCGCTCTTATTGCTGGTAGAGTTCCCTCGGAAACGTTTCCTTGCTCTGAGGTCAGTGCTATGTTATTCTCTGACATTGACCATAATCCGAAAGTTGCAACATCGCACCATGTCGGCATTTATTATTATTTTTATTACACTTTTATATTATTTTTTCTTGTCTGAATAAGCCGAAAAAATCGCCTGATTATGCGAGATAAGGTGACTTATCGTAATCGAGTCTTGTGGTTTTATCTTGTTCATTATTAATTTAAATATGGATGTGTTTATAATGTAGATTGTAACGCCTACACAAAATCGGTACCTTGGAACCATTTTATTTAAATAGGAATTAAAGTTATTATTTTTCAAAACGATGCACTTTTGTATCGCAACGTGATGAAGGGAGACCGACCGATTAAACTAGAGTCTACACTAATGTTATAAAGTGGAAAGATTTGATTGTTTGTATGACTTGAATAGGCTCCGACACTACTAGACCGATTGAAAAAAATCTTTTACCATTAGAATCTTACATTATCCCTGATAAACATAGGCTATATTATAATGTCAGACGAATGGTAGAATTCAAATGATTCCAATGCTTTATTTACTGACCGATATTGGGTGAAATTAACCTTGTGACCGATACCAAAAATACAGGATAGGCTGGTGATAAGACAGATAAGATAAGAAACTGACTTTGTCGGCTGGTACATTTTGTATCGAAGGTAATTTTTTCTTCATATTTCGACCTTTGTTGCTAAGGAAAATCACCAACCCATCCTAAGGTTTCGGTATCGGTCACTTACAAAATTTCACCCTATATAACGATATAAATACCCGTTCGTAAAATTAAAACGATCTGTAATCGTCAGGTCATAAGTAGGTATATCATTCAGTAATAATATAGATCCTTGCGTTTTAGAAAATATAGGAACCTATGCCGATTCTTACATGCATTGCATGATTTTCCGTTTTGCCGGTTTTTTGATATAAGAAGTTTACGAAGCCAAACAAAAACCGCATATCATGGCACACGTCACGAACCGCAATATTGTCCGGTGCCTGTTCAATTCACCTATACTGCCACAAACCATGGAAACAGACAAGCGGATTGAGGAATTGCACATTAGAAGCATTACAGTATCGAATTAAACTATGCCTTTGATATAGTATAAAACCTCGTAATATTTTAAGCCAGTGAACCGATGACGTCCGAAACTGCAGACTTATGACGTCATAGTTATGAAAGTACGATATCTAGTCCACAGCATGACGAACTGCCAAGCTGCGTGGGCGTAGGATCAACACCGAATTTGAAATGAGACTGCAACACGTGTATAAATCTCAAACACTGATAGACAGAATAGTGGTGAGACTGGAGTTTATTGTCAGTTGTCGAATTACGTAGGAATCATGCAGCCCATCTGGTATTTATATTCATTTCAAATAAATGTTTAAATCTGTATAGCGTGAACTCGTATAATCTTTCTTAGGCGTCCTTATCAGAATCTTTTCAAGTTGACCGGTGTAGTCTAGCGAAAATACAGACGTTAGTTGAATATTTCTTTCCTTGCTACATGGTCATGAGGCTAGCAGGGTTGATTCTGTACGAATACATAAACATATTCACGATGAGGCTTTTGATATGTCATGTAGCGGCTTTGCGCCACCTTTACGTGTGAGTAAGTAGACAATCGTGATGAATCCAATGGGAAGTTAGAGCAATCGATGCAAGCCTATATTCAGCAGCAGACGTGTTGCGCCTGTTAAGAAGACTCTTACATAAAGCCAAGAAAGTACTTCCTACCATATTCTAGAGCGGCCATATTTCTTTGGCCAACAATGCGAATTAGCGTCGCGTCACAATCTGGAGTAAAGACGGATAATAGTGGCGTGGTTATTTATTGGTTGCTATCGATAGGGAATGGCACTTCAGAGGAGTTTTGCTTTCTAAGCCCTGAGTTACGAGCCGCGGCCAACCGCGTGGTACCACGTTAATACGATGTCTGGAGATCATAGAAATTGAAATGGATTGGCTGAAGACATGCCAAAACTTTTGAATGTCATTTAAACTGTAGGTAATTAAATTTCACGTATAAAAGACGCTAAGCAGGCAGAACACCTATAAATATTTTTCTAAGATAAAACTCGCTTGTGAGGTTACGATAAACTTGCGGAATATTCCGCGCCGTAATTTCGATTTATATGAACATCGAAGATTTACAAAAGCGATATTTCATCACTAAAACTTCCTTAGGTTTCTTATATACTGTGAAGACGAGTCAACCTTTACGCGCACTTTATTCAAAACTCACAATAGATACAAAACGAATACCAAAACTCTTCATGTATGTAGAAAACTTTGCAAGTTTAAAAAAAGTGTATACCTAACACGGGAAGTGTTTTAAAATTTGATATTAAAATACAAAAAAAAAAGATACAAAACGGTTGCTCCAATAGTCACATACCTTCAGCTGACAAGTGTCGCTTCTACAAACGGTTCCCATATCTGCTGCAGCTTATTTTAAAAGGAACGCAGGTGTCTCTTTGTCCCGGGATAATGCGTCACTTTCTCCTGCGTTTGCGCAACCCAAAGCTCTCGTTCGGGAACAATTTATGGCCACCATGTCACATCTCATGATTTGCATATAACATTCCTTACAGTATCTTTAGATAATAAGGGCCCTAAATAAACCTTGTCCGACTTGTACAACGCCACCAACAGCGCCCTAGCCGTGGCGAATTTCTGGTCGAAATATAGATAGATAGATAGATGAACACTTTATTGCTAACACCATACACCACAGAAACAAAACAATACAGAAAACTAAAGACTAGAAGTAAGCAAAGGCGGCCTTATCGCTTGCAGCAATCTCTTCCAGGCAACCTTAACATTAAAATAGAGACAAAAAAAATGCTAGTAGCATAAGCAAAATAGCGGTAAAATTGTTAAATTTAAAAATAACACTTAGTATGTAGTAAGTATATAAATAAAACAGAAATATATTTGAGTGAAATGAATGAAAATGAAATGCACTACACCAAATAGTACTACTACTATGTAGTTTTAAGGTCCTAGTAACATAACCATTTAACCCATAAAAAACAGAGTCTGTCCATGGTCTGGCCGCGAGCACCATTAGTTGCGCACGATTCGCCGACTGTACCTACGCCGCCGCTTTCATCGAGACGGACTATTATGCTCGCTATTGGACGCCCTGTATCATATTGCGACATGCGCAGACGCTTGCGACGTGGTGCAAGTGACGGGACGAGAGGTACAAAAAATATTCAATCAAACGGCCACCGCCAAGATAGCGCGCCATTTTTCACGCCACGCTAAAGATATGCAGGTTGTAAGGTACAACCCTCCGAATACTTACTTACTTACTTCGCCGGCTCGACGGCCTCTGGGTACTGATGTATTCAGACCGTGAAACCACAGCACAGGCAGGATTTGAACCTACGACTTTCAGTATCAGTACTGCTAACGCGTCTACCGACTGGGCTACCGTGGCTCACCTGCCGTTGGTTTTTATTTTGCAAGTTTATCTTGTCTATATTGTCTGGAAAGTGTCTGCGCGATCCCTTACACAACCTGTCAGAGTTGCTTTTGTTCTTCTTATCTTGCCTTCTGCTCATGTCAAAAGGCGCTAGGTTCGCCTTTCTCAGTATTTGCCACGATCGGGCATTGAACCTGGGACCGACTGCGGAAGAAGCATAGTGCGTACCAGTACAAGAAATAAGTAATCACGCTAGTTTTTTCTAGTCCTCCTATTCTCAAGCTTTCTCTCGTCACGTACACCAGCCTGCCTGGTTTAGCTCAACAGAAGCTGGTAAGTGGATAATGTCAATTGGCCGGACCATTCCGCATTCCTCCCGTGAATGGGTCATTCGACATTAATGTACGGGACATTAAGTCATTAAAGCAACTGGTCTCGAGTGTGAGGATGTGATGATAACTGATACCTAGATTGCTCTTGCGAAATAGTATGCGGGGGCTGAGTACTCTTATTTTTCTAGTCTGTGGTTTGAGAGTAAGGGTGCGTCTTCACTTAGGCGGTACGGACATCGGTGTATGAAATGACCAATGAATGACGCAGAGCGGAGATTTCGAGGTTTATGATTGGTCAATTCATGGACCGCTGGGCTCCGCTCCGTACCGCTCCGCCTCAATGAAGACGCACCTTAAAGTTTTTCTCACACGTAGCGCACATGTCTGGTGTTACTGCCGAATGGTATGAAATCGCATACAAAACAGCAACGCCTTTCATTTGCCAAATACGTGCACCATATAAACTTTAAAATACCGCAAATTCGAGAGGCACGTGTGCAGATAAGCTAAATGTGGTTCAAGCGTGTTTTTACTGCGGGAATTTTTTTTATTCCCACTTTCATCTGGATCTGGCATCGTCCTGTAGAACACACACAATACTTTTACTAGTATACACATATATTATATTCACGCATAATAGTTTGGTTCAAATCATGCAATAAACTACAGAAAATATTACGGTAAATTATTATCATCGTAAAGCATTAAAATAGTTACTAATTGATAACAGTATAACTTCTATTTCATTTAATTATTTAATGAATATAGTAGGTAATGACTTTATATGCCCATGCGCACGTTAGCTAACGACATCCGTCTCATTAAAAGTAGCATTGCTTGGTTATAATTAGAAATATAACTTTAATGTGCCGTTCATTTAATTGAATCCCACAGGAAAATATTTGCTTTATTGTAATTGTAGGAAAAGGTAATCATGTTTTTATTGTCGTTATGTTGTTTAATTCATTTCTATAAATGTTATTATAATTTAATTATTTTTGAATTGCCTGAGATGCCGGCTTAGAATATTGAAATAGAATAGCATCACCCAAGTTCTTTCCCACTGGTGTCGTATGAGGCGACAGAGCCTCGAGGGTTTTATGTGTAATTCAATTTTAGGCGACAGGCTGACAACCTGTAACTGTGGTGATGCACAATTTTACCAAAAACGGTTCGTAAATGATTGTCGGACGTGGCGATAGTGATTGTATTTTTAAGGCCGTTAACACACTGCCTGCCCCGTAGGGGATAAGGGCGTGTGATGTTTGCTTGTCGAATAATTTATGTAAATTATTAACCTTAATGTCAAAACATAATCTGTATGGTTCAGTTTGGAATTGTACGGGATATAATGTCGTGGAAATACTTGGATGCCATATCATATGCCAAAATATGATCTTTATAAAAATAAGTTTCAGACAGATGACACAATAAGTTTTTTCACTATCTCGGTTCTCGGTTGGTTACATCTTGACAGAGGCGTCTCGCTCGACAGAGAGTGACAGTTCTGTCCTGAAATGTCACCAATTCTATTTTTTGACCTACTTTCAAAATATTTCAATGCTACTGAGCTATTTAAATTGCATATCGACTCGGTACAGTAGCTTTCTAGGAACTTGTTATTATTGGATGAAAAACTCTGACAGTAAATTATAACTAGGTACGTTCATAATATTGAAAATGTGTTTTTGACCACTTGAAATTTTATTGTGCTTCTTTAACTTCAACATCCACAACAGTCAATTGCTGGACATAGCCCCCTAAATTGGGGGCCATACTCACCACGCTTGGCAGGCGGATTGGCGTGATATATTCACAGGGAGTGCTGCGGCCCATTCCCTGATTTCATCCCATAGTTGCCTTTTACGACGCCCTCGGGTAGAAATGGGGTGATGCTATTTTAAGCTGGCACTACACAACATTGTGCCCATACCTACATCTGTTACCTATACCTATACCCGCTATATGTTTGCACTTTCCATATCACCCAAAGGTTGCCTGGAAGAGAATGCTGCTTTAGCATTAAGGCCGCCTTATTGTACTGTGATTTGTCTTTGTTTAATTTTTATTTTGTCGATGTTATTTTTGTGTGCAATAAAGAATATTATTATTACGTTGGTACTCTTTCGAATCTCGGGCCCACAGGGACCCGGTCCTTTGAGGCATGAGTGGGGCCGAAGCCAACAGCACAGAGGCCTTTTTGCACCAAATAATGTGTTGTTATTATTATCTGAATCCCTATAAAGTTTAATTTTAAGCAACGGTTAAAAACGTCTGTCAGTTTGACAGCTCACACAGCATTCCACATAAACTTTTGCGTACACGAATCGCTCATATAACTTATTTTATTTTAATACTTACTTTATAAGTAAAGGTCTATTTAGCGCTTTCTATAATTACTTAAAGTTTAAAGGTCTGTCGTGTAAAGTTTGTCAATGGTAAGTGAGTTCTCGTGTACAGTGGTGTAACTTAATGTGACCATTCTCACTTCGAAGGCTTTTTTGTTCTAAAACTCTTATTCTAGAACCAGTAGAAACTGTGTTGAATTCTGACACATTTTAAACTGTTTTATTTTGTGTGATTGGTTTGTCTATTAGAATTAATATTATGTGATTTTGTATCTCAAAACATTATCTTAAAGTAGTCAGTTATTGTAGTTCTTGGAAATATTCTGGTCATTTCGTAGAGGTAGATAAGTGAAAATAAGAAATTCAAAAATGATCGCGTCCGCCGGAGCTTGAGCGCGGTACCTATGGGTACCGTACCGTCCCACTTACTAACATTTTTTCATTCCTAATTTTATTTATGAAAATAATATAGGACTGTGAGTGCATATTAAACTATAGTACACGTAGATTGTACGTCGAAACTTTTTGGGTCTACCGTATTACGTATAGAGCATACCTACCTACCGTATTTCTTTAAACAAAGATTTATTTTATTTTGTCTTAGTCATCTGGGATACTGTATGTCTTTAAATTGTCGCCTATTTTTGAGACTAGTATATTGCAAGAATAGGTCGTCAAACAGCGGTGGCGTAACTCTGAAGTCCACAATTAGCCATTAGCACAGGGCAACTAGAGTGCCCTTTCTACACGTTAGCACTTACTGGGGTTGCCAGAACTTTAAATTTCACATTTTATTTTAGGAATTTCACATTTTATTTTTGCACCTAACGGAATCATTGCTTTCAGATGATTCTCAAATTTGCCGTACGACGTTGCAGTATTTAGCAGGTTCGGGGCGAAATAATTTAATATATAATAGAAACCGTTTGTAGAAACTCATAAGACACCGCAATGATGTGCGGCTATTATTTGTCGGCTGGCTATCCAATACCGCAACTTTGTGCGGCAACTGTGAAGACCACATGTTTTATTTCCTATCACCTTTTATTTTTTTAATAATAATTATCTTTTATTCTTAATCTACTAGATGGTCCGATCCGAACGATGATTTGAAAAAAATTAATCTGGAAACTTTTTGCGGTATATTATGCGGTATATGATAATATTTTGTGGTATATTATGCTTTTAGTTTAATATAGAGTGAGGTTCAAGTTTTTCTTAATACTTTTATGTACACACAAAAAGTAAGGTTGTCAACCCTACATCGTTCTATCTCAAACAAACCTAAATTAATCAGAGCTGTCAAAGTTATCTGGCAACCCTAATTACACCAACACGCTTTTGTAAATACGCGACACGCTCTCGCTGAGACCAAGTACCTTTTGTAACCTTTATCTTGATTATGCAAATAAATACGTTTTCGCTAAACGCTACCGAAATGTGAAAACCATATCTAAAGATAAGACAGTCTGCCTTTTAAAAGTTGTTAATTACTGTTATTATGTATATGTTAATTCCCGATGCAATTTGTACTTATTATGTGTATTTTCTTGTTACAGGTAATAACAACGTAACATTGTTTTGGAATATTGAAACGTGTTAGACAGTAATCATTTGATTTAATGATAGTTTTGGGATTCCACACCACATTCAAAATCTGAGATTCCTAGGGTTCGGCGAAAAAACTTCCGATCCTAAAAGATTAAAATGACCCTCAAAAATTTCTTAGACGTGGCTTCATACATACATACATTCAAAAGTACATAAATCACGTCTATAATCCCTTGCCGGGTAGGCAGATCGTAAACTGCCGTAAAAATGAAACATTTGTTTTTTCATTTGTTTCGTTCAAAGGCCTAAATGGCCTTGTCTGACCTAACATTTGAGGGTCATTATGAAAATCGTGTAATGCCAAAGTGACACTTTGTCAGCCCATCATCTAAGGATGTAATACACATGTAACCCTCGAGTCCTATAGTCGCCTCTTACGACACCCGCGGGAAAAAAATGGGGTGACAATTTCCGCATGGGATATCGTATTTAGGCGTCATGTGTGTTTGTATTTATGTGTAACTTCCATCCCGAAGAACGGCCACACAGTCAGTCGTCAGTTTAAAGACCTGCCCGAAGTGGCTGGACTATTTCCAGTTGGTTTATGATCGCCGATATTGATTCCGAATAGTCGCATGCGCACGATGACGGCTGTTTTAGGTACTGCTGGAGGAAACTGGTATTACTAAGAGAATACATTCTGTAATTTCAGCTGCTAAGTAGGTACACCGAGGTCGAAAAATCGCCTTTCCTACCTTACGACTCATTGGGATTGAAAGTGTCCACACACGATAACCTTTGAGGTAGCGTCTAGTGGAACTACATACAAACATACTCATAATACGCCTTTGTTCCTTGCGAGGTAAGTAGAGTGTACACCGTCGTGTAAAAACGGTCGCTATTGCCACGTCTGACAAATATTTGTGGGCCGTTTCAGAAAATCGCGTGGCACTATAGTAGCAGATTGTCAGCCTGTCGCCTTAACTTGTAATACGCATAAAACCTTCGAGTTCCTTAGCCGCCTCTTACGACACCCGCGGGAAGGAAAAGGGGTGATGCTATTCTAAGCCGGCATCACACGGCATACACGGAATATATGATTAAAATATATCCAAGGTACTTCTGTTTTACAGAAAGCAAAATGAAATTGTTCTGTTCTTGACTTACCTACTAAAGTAAACTTAAATGCGTACTTAAGATGCTAAAACCTATAGTTTTATTGAAAGTAAAGCTTGTATTAGCCACGTTTATTATGTATGTGCTTACATAGTTTGCGTTAAACGCAGTAAAGGATTTAAGTGTAGCAATAAAAGTAAAACCATGGTAAAGCATGTTTATTATTTACAATTTTATGTGTTTGCAACTTCGCTAATACCTATCATTTATGGTTGGACCATAAAATAAAATGCGATTCTTGAGTGTAGCTATAGGTATACTTACTTAGCTAAAGGGTCGACAGTTTAGAAAAGGAAAAATAATACGTTGATTATTTCACTTTTCGATTCATAGCAGTATAGCTATGTCGAATTTTTGAAAACTCGCAAAGTTTTCAAGCGCGGGCAGGATTTGAACCTGCGGCTTTCGCCATCGCTAGTGGCGACGCCTATCTAGTCGCCTCGAAGTGTTTTAAAATTTGGTATTTAGTTTTGTCGAAATTTCAAATCCTTATTTTTTTATTCTGCGTATGAATTAGATATGTGGGTTTGCTCTCACTTTTAAGGGAGGTTTCCACCTGCGTATAGTTTAGTCACAGAATTTCCGACGATGATTGCGCCTAAAAAGTTTGCAGCCTACATGAAGATATTGAGTTTTTTCATATAAAAATGATTCGTGACTTTAGTAAGTAAGTAAAAACACTTCATTAGACAAAAATAACAAACGAAAATGAAAGGAAAATTCATAGCTTATATGCGGAAAGGCGGCTTTATCGCTACAAGCGATATCTACCAGACAACTTTTGGGTGAAGGAGAAAGTATTGAAAAAACAGAGCAGTGCGAGAGTATTCGAAAAAGAAATGGTAACTGGAATAAACTACATTGACTTTAATTAGGAATATTTCGTATTAATGTTGAAACAGCAGTTTTGAACTAGCACATTACCTGCAAGTGCCTGCAAGGCCGCGCGTCACCGGCGCAGGCGCAGCCGCCGCGGCTATTTACGAGAGCGCTGAATATTATTTATGTGTGTCAACTTGGTTGTTCTATTTTCGAAATCGGGCCGGTATCGGATGCAGCGCTGGCGGTCTACCATCCGCCTTATTTCAGAAAGTATCAAGAATAGATAATTATTAGCTTAGAATATATTCTGTTAGAATCGCGCCTAAGAAAATAATGGGAGAAAATTTATTATCGAACTTATAAATTCTACTAATGCGTCGCCACACCTTATGACACATAATAATCGTCAATCATTTCAGCAAAATCGAAAGAAAAAAAACTTGTTTTCCAACGAGGAAACAAACATTTATTAATATTATTAAATCAACGCTATTTTAAAAGTGTCATAAATGAATCACATTATAACATAAAGAAAATATTTCTACAATTTGCGAGACGCCCTTGCACATTAACCTCGATCTAAATGAATTAGTTGGAGACATGTAAAATATTTCCCACATTAATTACGAGCCGTAGCTTGCGAGCGTCTGTCATATGATGGATTCGCGGATAAGCTGGATGTTCTATGATAAAGTGGCTGTGTAGTCGGTTCATTAAGATTTAGAAATGCACCCATTTCCCGCCCATAAATCATGCGCGGCGTCCGGCTAGGGTTACAATTTCTACAATAGATTATAGTCATAGATGGCTCAGGCCCGATATTTACATAACATTAGGTTTAAAGATTATTTATTCTCATAAAAGATATTACATCGCTTACATGAGAAAAGAACTTAAAATTAAACAGTAAATACATTAGTTGTCGCTGACATGGGTATTACAAGTCGCCGTTTTCTAATGTACGTAGGTACTTAATTCCGAAATCACATAAAACATAAATATCTGAAATAAAACAATAGGATCTTAACCATTACCTCTCCATAAAACGTACTTTAGTTAAGTATTTAAAATATACTGGGCAAATTTTCGTTTATATTGTGTCGTGAACTGAATGTTTTTAATATTCGACAAAGAACAAAATAAAAAATAAGTTAATAGAAGTGGATACTGCATGCTTAACTGAGCTCTTCCACTTGTCCGATCCGGTTTTCTATTAGGACAATACAAAATTGTTATAAAAAAAGAAAATTGTGATATACAAATTTCTTTTTTTTACAATGACGGATCATGATGTCAATAAGTGATAAAACTATCCTAAATTGAATAAAGTAATTTCATTTAAATTTTTTTCGTCCGTCGCTGCGTATTTTTAACGCACCGTAACGCATGCGTCTGTCAGACCAAAGAAAATTTGGGAATTCCGATCTTACTCTTATACAAATACGGGTAATATGTCAAGTCGTTTGACAGACTCATCCGTAAACACATCGCAACCGTAATTGTATAGAAATAAGATCGGCATACGCAATATCCTTTCGTCTAACAAACGCATGATTTACGGCGCGTTAAATTCGCAGCGACGGAGAGAGAACCGTTTAAGTTGACCGTATGACTGTGACGACAGCTAGATATATTCTCACTACGTCATTCACCTGCAAACCAGTAGAGCACATCAATCATCTTCATTCAACTGCTCCTAGTCACACCACCGCACCGGTGCATTGCCACAATGTACAGGCTGTTAGGAAAAATAAATTGTACACTCTCTCTCTCTCTCTCTCTCTCTCTCTCTCTCTCTCTCTCTCTCTCTCTATCTCTCTCTCTCTCTATCTCTCTCTCTCTCTCTTCGTGAGGGACACCGAGTCCTGGTGTCAGAGATTTTCAACCGCCCACTACTAGTAGTAGGCCTCTGACATGATTGTGCACTTCATGTCTTAGTATTATCACAGAATAATAACTAGTAACTAGCGTATTATTTAGATAAGAAATATGGTTTCGTGTTACGGAGGGCACGTTAAGCCGTCGGTCCCGGTTGCTGTCTATGATTACTTACACGGCGGTCGTTACAAACGTTGTCAGAGAGCTACTTACAGTAGTGGACGGTTCAAAAACTCTGACACCAGGATTCATCGGGTCGTTGGACGACTCGGTGTCCCACGCGGAAAGAAGATGTGATATTGTAATATGCACACTTAACGGCTCCCCACACATAACGCGACGTCAGTCTGGCACAAAAAGAATCAAAAGAGAACTAGCGTTCTAGTCCGGCACCTAATAAGCCTCTATTCTCACCCTGTAGCTATTGGTCGTTCATTACCACGGACAGTGAACTTCAACGAACGAACGGTAATGAAAAGGAAAGCGCTCACTCACTCATTCACTGATTGTTTCTACACGATTCAAATATAGAATGCTTCAGTCATAGTTTATGTAAAACCCTTTAAAAGAATGTATCAAAACTTGAATGAACAAATTCAAAATATTTCCAAGTGGTTCTTTGATCTTTGAAGGGGTAATTGTTTTTTATACATCAGACAGTACCTTGAGGTATTTGCAAATATTTCACGTAACTCTTTTGAAACATAAAGTATGGAAGATCAAAGGAAGTAATGGTTTATTTTATTGAAAACTAGAGATGGTAGAGTAGCTTCGTTGTTAATAATATAAAAGGTATAAGTTTGATAATATGCTTAGAATAGCATCACCCCTTTTCTCTCCCGTGGTTGTCGTTAGCGGCGACTAAAGTACTGGAAGGTTACATATGAATTGCAATTTTAGGCGATGAGCTGAAAACCTGTTACTATGGTGATACACCATTTTATGAATGACCCTGACATGTTTGTTAGACGTGGCGTATCTGTCTATTTTTATCGACGTTTACGCTCTGCCTACCCCGCAAGGGATAAAGGTATGTATGATAAAGAGCTTAGGGTATTTGAAACCTACCTAGATTTGATTACCGCGCCACTCGCTAATGTTAAAGTCGGATCGAGTTTGTTTTCTATCATCCAACGCTACATTATTTTATTTTAGGTAAGTAAGTATGTAACACAGTGCACTCAAACGTCACGCGCGAGTTATTGGTCTCTGGTATTCAATCATCGCTGTAAAAAAATGGAAAAGGTCCTTTGTTCTTTTACCTACATAAGTAGCTGTTTCCTTCAATGACCCCCAACTACTACAATGATGATGAATGAGGTATACCTTGGCACGTTTTTTTGATTTTAGATACACAATCTAGAATAGTAACTTGCTGATGCTCACCGCAATTTGCAATGAAACCGCAAAATTACTTGGAGCGAAAACCTAAGGCCAGTGAAAGCTAGTGTTAGAAAAATTTCAAATCTAGGTTGAACTTTTTACAGGATTCGAAAGTTTCATTCAAACACTTAGGTACCTAATCGATGGTATGCTGTACCTATCTGACACTTTACAACGGACACGAGAGTTACATGTGCAGGTATTACTGTGACTATTAGTGATAAGTAGGCATACAATTTTCTGAAACATATATTGGACGCTGCGATGGCAGTCGTTTTTAGCGCCGTTTACGCTCTGCCTACCCCGCAGCTGGCTCTAGGCGTGTGATGCCGGCTTAGAATAGCATCACCCCATTTCTTGCCCGTGGGAGTCGTAAGAGGCGACTAAGGGACTCGAGGGTGTGTATTGCAGTTTTAGGCGATGGGCTGACAACCTGTCACTATGGCGATACACAATTTTCCGGATGACCCTCAGATGTTTGTCAGACGTGGCGTAAATGTCCGTCCGTGGCGTAAACCCCGCAAGGCGTTATAGGCGTGATTTGTGGGTGTGTGTGTGTGTGTGTGTGTGTGTGTGTGTGTGTGTGTGTGTGTAAGGTATATATATTTTTTAAACATTATGTTGGACGCTGCGATTGCAGTCGTTTTTAGGGCCGTCTACGCTCTGCCTACCTAGCAGCCCGCAAGGGCGTGTGTATGTCTGTATATAACCAGTCCACAGTAGCTAAGTCACCTTGTAAAATGCCATATTATTTGCAAAATTTCACGTCTAAAGCTGTCGGGGCTCGGGGGCCTGATTGCGTTTCTGTAGTCCGCCATTATGGATAATTTGCACGCGCCAAATTGCGGTCTCACTGACATGACGACTTGCTTGCGACATGTGTACTATCACACTTACGCCCGACACCACAAACACGTAGAACCGCGTTTTGAATCCTAATACTTTTGTTTGCTGTTAAACATTACAATAGGCGTGGACATAAAGTGAACTACTAATTTTTTCATACGTTGCTATGACATTTCTCATACTGAGGCACAGAGGCGCCCTCAATTTCCACGCTTTTTCTTTTTCCGCACAAATAGCCACAACAGTCCCCAGGACATTGGCCACCCCTCGCCACGCTTGGCAGGCTGAATGTCCAGCGCAGTGCAAGATTTTGCATTATAGGGAACGGTGCTGCCCATTCCCTGCATATTTTTTTCCTTTAGTCGCGACGACTCCCACGTGTAGAATTATGGTGATACTATTCTAAACTGGCACCACACGGCACGAGTTTGCAACATATTTGAAATCTAGTCTAGGTTCTGATGCTGGCGGCATCAGCCTTTGGAGCAGGATTTGTCTAGTAGGTTGATTTGGTGTTTGGTTTTTGCTATAGGCGCTTGTCGTGCGCTGGAGTGTGTGTGTTGTAATCTTAGAAATGAAGCAATTTCTGAGTTTGGGGGTGGATACTTTTCCCAACGATTTCTGATAATGATGTACCTACCCTTATTTTCTGACTTTAGAACTGTTTTGAAGATCGTATTTTGGAATTTGAAAGAATAATAACGTGTGATGCCGGCTTAGAATAGCATCTCCCCGTTTCTTTTCGGAGGGTGTCGTAAGAAGCGAGTAAGGCACACGAAGGCTTCATGTGTATAACAGTTTAAGGCGACAAGCCGACCACCTGTTACTATAGTGATACACCTCTTTTGTAAAACTTCCCTCAAATATTTGTCGGCCCTGCGTCGGTCCTAGGGCTTAAGATGTGATAATAATATGTAAGAATAAGAACCGCAGATTTAAATATACAGTAACGGCAGGTTATTTCGGGTACCTCCCTCTGTTTTTCCTCGCATCAAAATATACAGTAACCGTAGAGCAAGATTAAAACGAATGCATGCCATGTATTTTCATAACTTTTTTCATTCAAAGCTGTAGAGCTTATAGATCTATACATTGATTCTGTTATTCATTGCCAACATAATATTATTAATATATCCCTTGAATAACTCTACAAGCTTGACAAATGTTTGGGCCAATAATGTATGGGCCAATGAGACGCTTGACTTATATTACCTACGCTCTTCAATCATCAAAAAATTACCGTGTAATCACTGCTTGATATTTGAAAGGAAATTGCTATAATAGTAGTGGTATATTGCAAGCGACTTGGCAGTATTTCGTTCTTAGATTATGTAGGGAACGAAATAGAGCCATAGCAGAACAGAATCATATACTTAGACCGATCAATCTATACTAAATTGTTTTCTCCAGCTTATCAGAGCAATTTAATCAAAAGTAAACATAGTAAGTTCTGATTGTGATGAATCGCCATACTCTATCTACTAATAAGCCTTTCTTCAATTATTTTAACGGCGGGAGAGGTAAATAATAACGGTGACAGGTAATCGTCCAATCAGGAGAGAGTCGAGTGGCGATCGTAGCGCGGGATTGGCTGAAATCGAAAGTTAACGCGATCCCATTGGCAGATTGTTGGTTTTTGAGCTGCGCCTGCGTTTATGAGTTGTTGACTGCGGTAATAAGACACTGATACGTTAATTAAGTGGCAACTTGTTTTTGCTTCATTTAAGTTTAACTGCCGTGTTCCGTTCTCTTCAATTTCCTCCGGTCGGCTTTACGACTTGTTTCCTCGTGTTTGCAACATCCCGTATAACTCATGTTATTTTATCTTTTCTTTGATTAAGTATCAATTTACAAGCCACCAACCGAGTGCGATCTAGTTCTATCTACTTGTTCTTACCAATCTATCCAAATGGGATAAATGAGTGCAAAGACACGTAACCTATGTACCGCCCTATTGTGCAATTTTTTATAGATATACCAAAAAGTACCCGAAATGTTATGATTGACTTTTGCATATTAACAAAATGTTTTAATACTACCTCATATGTCTACCTAACCTAACTACATTTTCGTCTGGTTGTTCCAATCCAATCCTTCCCGCGCTTGAAAATTTTGCAAGTTTAAAAAATAAATAAAAAATGTTTTGTTCCGGTTTAACAAAATATATAACTTCTAACATGTGACTGCATAATGCACGTAAGCCGGCCTTGGAATGCCCCGCGAGTCGTTTAAAATAATCGAATTTACCTTTATTAATGCTAAAACGTTAAATATCAGGTTCCGAGTGACATGACATTTGAGCCCTCCTTGCTGTAAGAAAGTGAACGGGGAGATGATAAAATAAAAAATGTGGACATAAAAAAGCAGAGAAAAAAGGCTTGAGTTACAAGATCGAGCTACTTGATTTCGTATTTTTATTGAAGAAGAAATAATCTTTTGTTACGGTCTTTCTTTTCGTGTGGGACACCGAGTCGTCCAATGACGTTACGGTATTCGGTGGGCATTGTCGTAGTTATACATTTTAATTTATTACGTACCACCTACGTTTCAGCCACTTTTCTTTCTTTATTGAAATTGTGTTTGTGAATTTTGCGTGATGACTGGATCGTCAGCGAAGACAGTTTTTCACTACTTCATCAATTTAATCGTTTGGGGTTTGTCAACTTATATTTCGTCTTCTTATACGTTGCGCGTTGTCGTACGTGGAAGGTTAAATGTATCTTCAGATACGATTGTTTTAAAACATTACACAAGCTTCTAAAGTATTCTCTAATCGAAATAATCCAGCGCAATAAAACCGCACTCAAAGAAGACATAATTTACAAAGCTACCAGTCTCCTTATAAAGCTATTTAGAATAGTCGTATTCACGGCTTGCCTTTTACGGCTGTACAATTTAGTATACTTTGGCCGTATTTCTACTGCAGTCGTATATCTATTAAACGGTGTCGAAACGGCAGCCGGCGTGTCGCCGACGCCGCCCATCTGTCGCGGGCCTTATAAGGAACAGCTAAGCGCGAGGCGACCTCTATAGTATCTTTGATCTCCTGGTAACTCATTGTTCTCTAACCTTCTTTAATTAACCGACTTATCTGACGGTTATGTTTAAACAAGTTTTCTCTCCAGCTGTAGACAGGTGGACAGGAAGTTGAGCTATTTACACCCTGGAACTTTTTCATGTTTCTATAAAACTCTCATGGCTTGTTATAAAATATAGGTTCGTTCTTCTTTTCTATAACTCATTCACTGTCAAAGTAGAGCTGCTTTTTTGATCTGATATAACTTTTAAAAAGTATCTACAAGGAAGCTCACTTTAACGTGCCTTTATGGTAACGAATCTTTACGCACCCGGAAAGATGTGTAAAGTAAAGGTCTTCATCGGATTCTTTTCTTTACTCTCCATACATCCATGAAATCGATCTTTTATCGATTTCTCTTCACAATTTATGTTTTACATGCTCTTATAAAAAACAATTAAATAGCAAAGCGACGTCATTATGGATTCCTTAACGCACAGAACGTTAATGAAAGTGACTTAATGAAGTCTTTAAAAGGGACACGTTCAATACTTTCGGCATAAATTGGTTTAAGGCGAGTGAAAGATGTGTTGTATATGATTTCGTCATGCAAACAATACGTTTTTGGTATATGGCGTGGCGGGTCACTAGAGTAATGCTAGTAGGCAGAATGGAGGGTTGCAAGTGGTGTCGGGAGAAGAGTATAGCTACTCTGCCTGGCCGTGGCCGGGTGATGTGGTTAGTCGACCTGGTTTTTGTATAGACTGGAACCTGAGATTTTAGCCCCGGGGCTTTGAAACCTTCACCTGACTGGTTGGTGGCCCGCCCGATCGCGCCCTATAATATGTAACTTTGTATGGAAGGCTCATTTTTTTTAAAATCGTTCGGTTTCATGACTAGAAATCTCCCATAATGTATTTTCACTGAATTTAATAGTACCTTATTTATCGGACAACGAGTTGAGGAACGACCCGATGAATGCTTGTCTGACTTCTTCTTCTTCGTCGAGTCAATGGAAACAGTAAATTGTCTGACGTAAATCCTTTTTTATTTTTATCGTATTGGAGTAGGGTCTTGATTCACTTGTAATGGCAATATTTTAAACCCATTTGTAATATAGTTATCATTGTACATAAATCACGCCTTACTGGGTAGGCAGAGCGTTATCGGCCGTAAAACGGATATTAACACCACGTCTGACAGAAATTTTGAGGGTCAATCACATAACTGTCTATCACTATAGTGACAGGTTGTCAGCCCATCGCCTAAAATTGCAATACACATCCAACCCTCGAGTCCCTTAGTCGCCTCTTACGACACCCATGGGTAAGAAATGGGGTGATGCTATTCTAAGCCGGCATCACACGGCAAGTTATCATTGTAGGGATAAAAAATGATGACAGCGTGCAATTTTATATCTACAAAATAATAAAGTAGGTACGTCAGGTACCCAAATAAGATGTGGTTATCTTATAAAAATATCTCTTGTTCCTTTGTTTTGCGTAAACTGAGGCCTTTATGAAAGCTTTGTTGTTTATTTTTAATTAAAAGTGGCTCATGTTTTCATCGTCCATTCAACTTAAACAGGAACGTCATAAGCAGAGATTGAAATTTAGAAGGTTATTAAAAAGGTGATAAACCTTCACGAATCTCTATTTATGTTTGGTTGTAATTTAGCCTGACTCAGGACGTATGAGGCTGTACGGACGTATATATTACCTACTAGCAGCCCGCTAGCGGTGCCATCCGCTGCTTCCCGTTCTCCCGTGTGAATGTGGCCTCTTCCCGGCATAAATAATAAATATAGAAACCTTCCTCTTAAATCTCTCTTTTAAAGATCTAAGCATAGGGACATAGGAAAGACAAGAAATACACGGGAAGCAACTTTATTTCAATATATGTAGTGTGATGGGTACTTATATTAACCACGAAAAATAAAGCAATTTGAAATGTGGCTTTTAAAGTCTTCGGCTTCATGTTTTTTTTAGTTTCTAGAAATTTAATGCTCTTTTAGTTTCTATAAAACGTTTAAATCGTACACTAAGAACGAGTTAAAACAATTTTAACAGACGGATAAATGAAACGATAAAGATGAAAGTATTGAAATATTTAGCCATTTTCCTATGTAAACTGTACTTGTTGGAGTGAAGTAGCTCTTCTGGCCATACGTGTCACAAAGTGTTGCCATCAGTGATATACTGCCGATTGATATAAGTAATTGAGATTTATCTGCCCACTAACCTCTATTCTATGGCCATTTATGGAAACCAGCTTGGAAAACTCCTGCGCCGTGTGAATTGACGCTTTTACCTGTCCATCAACATTAGTCCTTGATTTGAAGTTGTTCTGGATATAGGGTTGACTGCAAGTCTTTGCAATTAGTCTTAACACCCAAAGTAGGTACACAAAATCAGTATGAGTTGAAATTATTACAAGGGAGGACCGAGCGCACAACTTTCCCCGAGAAATCTTGTTGAAATATGAAAAAACCGCTTAAATATAAACTTACCATACGAAAAAATGTTGCTCTGAAAACATAGAAGCTAAGTAAGTAATTGTATCAGGCGTTACTTTGCGGAAGTCCATCTTGATTGAATTAGATAGAAAGGTATTTAGCTTCTTCCGCACTTATAAATACCTTTCTATCTAATTCAATCAACATAGAAGCTGCCTGCTGCACTCACTGTAGTGAATGAGATTTATTGTATTGTGTGGGAGATACATAATCAAATACCTAACCTAACAGCTCGCCGTGCCGATGAATTTATAGGGAAATATTGTGTAATATTGATTACCCCGCGATAAGGTTCCAAAAATAAGCCTTGTTTTTGACATTCAAGTAGTTTATTCTTGTTTTTTATTTAGAAATACATTTTGCAAGTACATGGTAATTACATTTTAAACTTCTCGCCAAACTACAAAGTGTGATGGCGAGTATCGCTCAGTTACAATTTATACATACCTACCAAAGCATGCTTAAATAGACTTATCATAAAAAAGTAAGTACTAGTAAATCGAAATAAATCAAAAACAAAAGTAATATAATATGTCTGTCCATTTAAAAGTAATAAAAGATGAAAGGAAATGTACCTACTTCAGCAGCATTAAACATCAAGTAGAAGGGAATCCTTCAGCTTACGTTTTAGTCGGACAGTGGGTCCGATTTGAAAACTTGAAAACCCTATCCGCACAGACTGTCGCAGCCAGGCTAACAGTTTTCACTTAAGATTCCAAACAGATTATTGAGAAAGATTTTATCGATAGATCGATCAGAGTTTGAAAGCTGGTGTGTATGGTTTATCTGATTTTATCTATCAGAAGTTTTGCAATATCCCGTCAAATGTTTCGATTAAACACTATTATTAGCATGGAACAAAATTGCGAAGTCTTGAGTTGCTAATTTACCTACCTTTTCATTCTATTTTATTTTCAGTATTCAAATTTTGAAACATTACCTAATGCAAACAATTTTTTAGAGACTCATTTGTCATTCATTTAATTCTTTCATTATTTGGTCTCGCTAAAACAAAGATGAATTCTTAAATTTGGTAGGATAGCAAATATTTCGTTCAAGTATGAAGTGACCCTCAAATATTGTGGCTGTAACGACCATTTACGCTCTGCCTACTCCGATGCGTGTATGTACCCATGTTTAATTCCCTCAAAAATTATTTTAGCACACTTTATACGTTAGTGCGCCATAGCATAGCTCCCAAACCGCGTTACCTTCTAAAATTATGCTCTTGTTTGTTTATTTCCCCCCTAGAAAGTTATTTTGGTATTGAATCAGGTCCGTGGCGAGTACAAAGATCTTGTTTTTTATACATTAACCGTCAATGCATAGACTAAACAATGCGGAATTGTCTTGCTTTGGTTTTTCAATGGATTTTATTTCGCAAGACACCGTGGGTTTTCCGGAATTTATTAGGTTTTAGGTGACACGATGAAATAATTAACGCATGTGTTTAATAACAACTTTTATTATTGCGTTGATGATCATAAATATAAATAAACTTTTACATTTACTTGTCTTCTAGGTAGGTAAATTAATATGTCTAAACTAAATACGGCTCTTTTGTAGACCCTACACTACTGTTCTTATAGAGAACCGAGAACTTATAGTTTCTGCTTAATAATCGCCACTAGGAAATCTGAATTTATATTAAGGTTTATTGGTCGATTTAGCCACTTCGGCAGTATCTAAATTACTTAAAGTTGTCGCTGATACGATTGACACAGCTTAGCTTACTTTATTCTAAATATTTGTAACTATGAAATATCAAAACTGATATTATCTAGTTCAAATATTTTTGTGTTTTTATAAACAAATTTTATATTTTATTATTGTGCATAGTTAAAAATTATATTTTGAAATAAGGTGTATATGAAGCATAACCTCTGAATATTTTATCTTTTGAAAGTGTTTGTCTGTGTATTGAAGTGGTACAATGTTGAATTAATCGTACTTTTATTAAGGACCTGGATGAACTACATAATAAAAACGATCTATAATATACAGGGTGTAAGAGACGGTGTACCGAAAAGGCATGCAGGCATGTTCAGACCATGAAATTAAACAACTTTTTCTACGGAGCCTATGTTGGGAAACGAAATTTTTCCATTGAAAGTCTGACAGCTGATCGGTAATTTTGTATGGGAGGTCGAAAACATAGAAAATTCGTTCAGTTTCATGGTCTGATCATGCCTGCAAAATTTCGGTACACCGTCCTTTACACTCCGTAGGTACCTATACTTCGTAAAAGAGTTATGTGAATCGCAAATCAGTGTTTTTTGTTTCTTACCCAGTTATTACTATCCTGCCACTCAAGTATGTACCTCCATCAAAGTATCTAGTTACCTAAGTAGGTACTTAAACAAATTACTAACAATCCTATATTCTGTTTCCAAAGCGCAAAAAACATCCTTTTATGGTCTGTGAAGTCTCGTAATGTGCATGTTATTATATGCGATTAGCTGCTACTGAGGATAATAATGGTGGAAATAATTATGCCAGCTTGCATGACGTTTGACGGATTCGTGATACGGCTTTTTGTTGTTCGGTCACTACCGCCGCTGGTATTTTAGAGCGTTCACTGTTGCATGTTAAGGTGGTTCGAGAGCCCAGTGGCGCCCCCAAGCAGGAAAAAATTAATGGCTAGACACACTAGTCACCTGGAAACCAAAGTATCAATTCGCGGCAATAAATAACTACAAAGGTTATTTAGAACTAATATAACCTTGTATAAACTGCGAATTGATTATGTGTTCCAAAAATGCTAAAAGTGGCCATTTTAAGCAAAATTACAATACATAACTAAAGCGCTTACTTTTTACAATAATAATAATAATAATAATAAATTTTTATTTACTTAAACACTTAACAAACAATGTCTGGACAATACAATTGAAAAAAATAATACATAAGAATGTGTCCGAGGTGAGGCATGCAGACAATTTAACAGCGGACCCTGCACTAAGCATAGCCTGTATCGCAGGGGCCCGAAAAAACATTGACTATTATGAATTTTGGTTCGGACGAGACGAGTTGAACTTAAAATTTAAATAATATTTATGCTATACAAAGAAAAGGAAAATAAATGTGTGTGTGTGTGTGTGCGTGTGTGTGTGTGTGTGTGTGTGTGTGTGGTTACAATGCTGCTGGCATAATAGCCTCAGTCTGGTCATAATTCAGCTTCAATAACCAGCTCTCAATTACATGCTTAGCTTCTCGAGTCAATAAAGCTTTGATATGTGGAAGCTTTTGACTAAATCTGTTGAATAAATAGGAGGAAAGGTAATCAGGTAAGCGCTGTGCAAAGGTCGTACGAACAACAGGTATTTTAATTTTAAAAACTCTACGTTTAAGTAGCGCTTCATATTCCGGGGAACCACTTACCAACCTATGTTTTGAGACTACGGATCGCAACATATATAACTGACGAACCGTCAAAACCTTACATTCACTGTATAGCAACTCTGTGGAAAATCTGAAATGTTTGCGCAACATCACTTTGAGTACAGCCCTCTGAGCACGTTCCAGATCTATCATTATTGTTTTAGCCGCACCACCCCAAACTCTGATGCAGTACAAAATCAAGGACTGGGACAGAGCTTTGTAAACCATTAATAAGGTGTCTTTTGAGGCCGAATGTCGGAGGGATTTCATTACAAAAATCATTTTCCTTGTCCGAGATGAAAGAAGTGAGATATGTGGCCTAAAAGACAAGTTTTCATCAATCATGATGCCCAAGTACTTGATAGTAGATGACCTAGCTATAATCTGACAACTGCATAAGAGGCTGTCGCAGGGAGAGTCTCGTGCGAAGGAGAGGCACGTGTGGAGCTTAAGCGACATCATTGGAGGTGGTTCCGACGCTTTCGTTTTATGAAATGCTATATACTTAGTTTTTGTGACATTGAGGGTCAGTAGGTTTCTATCCAGCCAGCCCGCAACAATATTCAAGCCTGTCTCAGCCACTCTATATGCTTCCTCCCAAGAGGCACCACGGAAAAGCAGGACGGTATCATCAGCATAACATATGATTTCCGCACCCGGTAAGCTTAACTCTAAAAGGTCGTTCATGTAGATTGTGAATAAAGTAGGTCCCAGAACACTGCCTTGCGGCACGCCAAAATCTAGAGGAAGCATGTTGCTGAGCGCATCACCCACCCTGATGCACTGCTGCCTGCCCGTCAGATAGCTTGTATACCAGTCGAGAACTACACCTCTTATTCCAATTGCGGCCATTTTCTGAATTAATATTTTAATCGATACCGTGTCGAACGCCTTAGCCAAGTCCAGAAAAACGCCAACGCATTTACAATTTTGGTCTAGTGCATTCGAAATATTGCTCGTTAGGAGCAGGGCAGCATCTTCGGCCGATCTACTATGCCGGAATCCGAATTGCCGCTCCGATATTATGTTATTTTTATTTAAGAAACCTATTAAACGTTTGTTGGCCAGCTTTTCTAATATTTTTGAGAAGATGCTTAGTAAAGAAATTGGGCGGTAATTGCTAGGTTTGTCCTTGGCACCATCTTTGTGAATCAGAGTTACACATGCAGTCTTCCAGCTTTGCGGAAAGATACCAGAGCTTAGACTGAGATTGCATATATGCGTGAAAGGTTCTAGGATTGCGTTTTTAACATGTTTGATCAGCTGCGATGAGTAACCATCAATGCCTGGGGCACTATTAGACTTAAGATCCGATATCAGTGCACTTATCTCCACAGCGTTTGTGGGTGACATAAACATGGAGTCTTTGGGAGGGATTGTAGCTTTGAACTCCGCAGCCAATGATGTTTGAGTCGAGTTCAATCTAGAGAGTATATTGTCTGCTAAACTTCTGCCTACACTGGTAAAGTATTCATTACAACGGTCAAGTGAGGTAACAGGATCCACATCTAGTTGGCATAATTCAGCAGGTACAATGCGAGATCCAGACAAGTGGCAAATGTCTTTAACGGTACACCAAAGATTTTTGGGATTATTTTTATTCATAGTTATTTTCTGTTTACCGTAGTTTATCTTTAACTGGTGTAATAAGTTATTTAAGAAGTTACGATATCTCCTGTATGTTTCTGTGATAATATCATTCGTAGGATTCCGTCTTGCCTGTAAATGGAGATGGTCTCGTACCCTTTGGCATTTCATCAAACCCGGAGTGATCCAAGGCTGAATGTTATATTTTGATCGCGCAATACGAACCATCCTTGTGTTGTTACTGATTGCTCGATCAAGTATTACATCAAATTTAGTAGTCGCTTCCTCCACTTTGTCGCTACCGAGTACACTAGAAAAATCGCTTTCTCTGAGATCTTTAAGGACGCCATCAAAATCTGTTTTCATACGGATCCTTTTGGGAGAGGGGCGACATTTTTTGGGAAGGAAACCCAGAATGCAAATATTGTGATCTGTAATTCCTGTGTGACACACAATACCAATAGGTGACGACAAGGAACCGTTTATGAATATGTGGTCGAGGCACGCATCATTTCTTGTCAATTCTGTCACTGCTGGTAACAACTTATGGCTGGATAGAAGACACAAATATTCAGAACACTGGTCAGACAGAGGGTTGAGCAGAATATCCAAGTTAATATCTCCCGCTACTATCAATTTCTTTGTACTATTTGCATGCAGTACATTATCCAAAGATAGCAGAAATCTATCAATTTTTTTAAAAGAGGGAGATCGATATATTCCCAAGAATGTCAAATCATCTTCCACGTTTATCTGCAAGCAATTACAATCACAAAAATCTGGTTCACAGACCGACACATTCCACACATCACGCACGAAAGCCACAACCCCGCCACATTTATTTATGTACTTATTAGTTCGAAACGCAATGTACCCCGGCATTTTTGGTACTATGGATTCAGCTGAAAGCCAGCATTCTGTTAGTATAATAACATCCGCATCGATCCCAAGGCGCTTAATAGCAATTGCAAAAGAGTCAAAATTTTTCTGTATACTTCTTATATTAAAGGTGAGGCATTTAAATAGAGTTGAAGCCAGATGATCTTTACATGATTCTAAACTCTCAAGCTTTACACATTTAATTGATAAGATTTCTTCAAGATCGCTATTTATATCCAACATTATGATAAATGATAATTACAGTGAAGCAAATGAAAAAACGGATAAGCCTGAGAGCTCGAAAGTTAATGATTTCTTTTATATTTGGATAATGTGTGACTTCGGCATAGTTGTGTATAAGATTGTAAATCAACAAGTGTGTAATGGAGAAGCATGGTGTGTTGTATGTGTTTGTGCAAATGTATGTACATAGACGTAACTGGAAATTATAACAATATAGCGGCAGCAAATAAAAACAAGCCCATAATAAAGAAATCACAGATGAACCCCGATTCACGCTAGTTTGTAGATAAGCCTTTTGGGTCTGGTTTATCACGCTGGTCTTCTCGGTTGGTATTTTGCATGATTGGTCCAATTTTGGTATCGAGATCTTCCGCGTTGGTGATACGGATTGCGGGTCTGCCGTCGGAGCGCCTGACGAAAATGTTTCCTTTTTGAGTCCAGCAGTATCGAAAATTATGTGCACTGGAACGGAGTCGGGCCTCTCGAAATAAAATTCGGTTTTCCTTAGTCAGCCGCTCGTTAAAAAAGATATTTCCCGGCGCTCCTTCAACTACATCTTTTGCAGCTATGTTGCGACGGGCGCGGGCAGCCTTCAGTACAGCATCTCGTTTGCGAAGTCTTACTAGCCTGACAACAACGGGTCGCGAGCGGTTTATCTCGTTCAATTTGCGTTGCTTAGGCCCAGCCCTGAAGATGTCATCGATTTCATCCTCCTTTAGTTCAACACCAATTTTACTGCACGCCATCATTACTATGTGGCCCAAGTTTTCAGAATTTTCTTCAGGTATGCCTATAATTTCTAGCTCGTTTCTAATGTGCTCTTGTTCCAATATTGCGTTTGTTTGAGTCAGTTTGGTGACGGTGTCCTGGAGAGTAACGATATCTTCCTTCATCTTCTTAACCTTCGCTGTTTCTTCTGCCAAGTTAGTTGTAGTAGTGATTAACATTGCTTCGATGTTATGCATAGAATTCTTCAACTCTAGGTTTGACTCCTTGAGGTCTTTGACTTCATTGCGTAAATGGCGTATTTCCTCCACGAGTACATGGATTTGGCGTCTCGGGTCATCATCCACTACATCTTTACGTTCCAAGTGTAGGTCGCTGGGTTTGGGTTGCAAACGGCTTCCCCTTGTTACATTAATGTTTTTTGTGAACGTATCATTCAGTTGGCCAGTTGCACCCGAGCGCACAGGAGTATGGTCCCCTTTTCGAATTTTCGAAGTGCATTGAGGGCACAGCCACTCAGCTTTGAAATTGTCAGACAGCTGATTAAATTCTTCGGTTGACTTATTGAGGCATAGCAAGCAGAAAAGCAAACCACACTTCGTGTTAGAACATTCCATGAAGTTTAGATCTTGAATTTTGCCGTCACAGGCCCCACACGAAGTCATGTTTACAAATCCGTAACACTCAAATCTGACTCAATGAGGCCTTCTTACCGGCGCAGTGATGAGCGATTGGCTATTCAAATTGTAGCGCGTAGTTAAGTCGTAGAGTAGCTCGTAGCAAGACGCAGCTCCGCCGTAGCGCTTGGTGATGAACGGTCTCTGTCGCACGATCCCCGAGGGGAGACACCAAATGTCTTGGAGCACTTAGCGCGAGCAAGAGGGTCCGATGTTAGCGCCGAGGTCACGCGTAGACGCAGCAAAAAGTGAAAGGCGCGCACAGCGACCAGCGAGCGAGACACCGAAATCTGAGCGTGTTTCCGTAAGCGGGAGGTCAAATAAAGTGGTTGCGAGGAGCAAAGATATTAGGCACGTCCGAACACTCTAGCGGTAAACCGCGAACTACAAGGTTTTATTGATTTCAAATTACCTTTGTATGTATTTATTGCCGCCTGGATTTTTTCCTGTTTGGGGGCGCCATTGGGCTCTCGAATCACCTTAAACAAAAAATAGGTATTTACCTGCAGGTAAGAATGTTTTGTGCCTTCACTTGTTTTGGTTATTTTGAAAGTTCGTAACACAAGTTCTACCGCGATATTTTAGACTGCTTGCAAAATATGACATCCAAGATTTTCCCGCTAGTTGCCATGTCTCCTCAAAATAACAAACCAAGCCATAGACAGAGATTTGTATTAGGTAAATAAAATGTCATATATATTTTAGACTTTTAACTAGGAAAAATTATTAAATTGTATGTTGTATAATTTTTCCGAGATACATGGATATCGATATAGCAACAGCAGAAAAGTAATACATAGGTACTGCAGCATCTTGAGTTATCACTATACAGGTTGTTGGGAAAAGTACTGTGTTTCTTTAAACCACGAGTTCTGTAGTTATAACAAATTGTGTTTATAAACATTGTAAATAATATTTATGTTAAAACATATTTTACATAAACTGTTTATGAAATTGTTCAACCCTAGTTCAGACCATGGCATAGCGCGCCGTTACAGCGAAGTTCAGCGCCGGTTGCACCATTGTAGATCTTATTGCGCATGGTGTAAAACGAAAATGGTGTGAAACGGTACAAAGTTTTCCGAGCTGTACCTACTTGACTGTACTGCGCGCCATGTTCTAGGTTTGAACAATTTAATGTTTTTCTTTTTAATATTTTTTTAAAAGAAGGTTAGAAGTAAAGCTGTTCTTTTCCTAACATCCTGTATAGGATCAACTTAATCCTCCTACCTACCTTCCTTAAAATAACCTATGTATACTTTCTATATAACTAAGTCAATGCCTTAAGTACCTAAGTAACTTTATGTGCTGCTGGTTATTGAGTTGTAGGTAGGTATATGTACTAAAATAAATACGGACATATCACAATCTTATTTCGCAATAAACATTTCATTTACCTCAATTCAGATCAGTCATTATGTCATAAGCCGATGTAAAAATATTGTTAAAACCTTAACATGTCTATTGAACAGGGGATTATAAAATGAACGTTTATTTTTCAGCCTGCCAATTTGCGTTACCCTTCTTTAGGTTTTTTAATTAATTCTCTTCCGTCTGGCTGGTTATAAAAAATAAAAATTTAAAGAAGTCGGAACTAAGCAAAAAATTCAACCACCCTAACAGATAAAGGGCCCTGTCTGTTTGTCGAAAACAGCAGAAAAGATTTTGATGAAATTTCTTGTGGCTTCTAGACAACGCCTTATGCATTAAATTGACCCAGTAAGCATTAAAATATATGGGATTAAAACCATTAAAACATACACATATATCAAAATATTTTAGAATTCAGGGCATGTTACATACATATAAATCTTTAACCTCGATTTTAGCCGTCGGTTAAAAAAATACTTAAGACGGTTGTGTAGCCCTACAAAGCCGGAAGGGAACGTGGACGACAATCTGTTGGTAATCTGTAACCTGATATGCTCCTGCGCAGGGCTTCCGAGGATACGTCCAGCGATTTAAATATAGAACGGGAATCATGTGTTTCTAGATGGCGCCGTTGATAAGTGGCCAGAGCCCTGAAGCCCTTATTTTTTTTTCACCCGATTACGGCGAAGGTTATGATTTTAACCTCTATGTATGTTTGTGGTAGGCAGAGGTAGACCTAGACGCACTGCTTTACCCAGATAAAGGAAAAAGTCTAGGTCGTGACGTATCAGGAGGCCAAGTCCCTAGCAGAGAAGAGAGAAAATTTGAAATTACTTCACTGACAAGAGTTTAACTGCCATTCTATTGCCATTATGTCTCAAACCTTTAGTGAAATATATAACTGCAACCCAACTTTACCTGACTTTCTATCCAGACTCAGCTAAGACGCTTCTAATAGTGGGATAGGCGCCCAGTACAAAGAAATATAACATTGTCTGTATAATACAACTTGTCAAGAAGGAGGAAAGCTTTAAAGCCATTGACAACAAACGAACTACCAGAAATCAGGAAGACGGTACGCGGAACTACGGACCTAAAGCAATCCTGATTTAAAGTCAAATCCAAAGAATTTCTGCAGCAATCCCACGCACTTTCAGAAGCAATTAAGAAAGTGTCACCACAGTCACTTATTTACAGAGTATCAGGTTCATTAACCGTCCTTCATAGGTTCTGATGGGGGACAGCTCCTGATTGCGCAGCAATAAAGCCGCTGTAACTCGCGCTTGTTACGAGATTACTTGGCAAGGTGGCGGGCCAGAGCTAAGAAATGTTGTAGAGCTTACCAAGAAACAGACTGAAGCTTAGAAAAACTCGTCTCAATCAGATTTGACCCGTATAATATTCAGAAACTGTTAATAAATACTCTATGTAAAATTTAAAAACACTCCTGTACTTGTACATCCGTAGACCTGTATTGTACTAGTAGTATTCCATGAGTATTTCGTTTTTCTTCTATTTGTATTGAACGGAGCGCGACATCTGATTGGAACGAACGTCGGGAAATTATTAATATTTACAGTAGTGTTATCGCGATAATCCTGGTTTAATATTAAAAATGGTGATTAGAACGAGTTTTAAAATGGTTGTTCAAAGCTCTTACAACAGGGTGCATTTGGGTCATTCACACAATAATCAAGCAAGTGGCTGTTAGTTAATAATCCCTCTGAACCACTTTCTTTCACCTGTGGTTGGCAAGTTGGCAGACGCTTACGAGCTCGTTGGTAAAGCAAGCTTACGGCGAGCGTGGGTGACCACAATCAGGTGGATAGGATCACCGGCACTATTGGGCATATTTATGGAGATAAACCTGGAAACTGGTGAAGCTTTCATTTCCTGACGATTTAAACGGACTATAAATAGATACGGTCTGTAATTTTCGTGGTAAAATCGTCGATTCACCCCATATAAAATCAATTATGACGTTAAAGTCTGGGATATTGATTTAACGCGGAATTATGAATTGTATAAATATGGCATCATAAATTTTCTGTGAACGCCACTACTGATTGAACTTTCCGTATGGGAAGGTGTGAGTCGAGGAGGTAGGAGTATTGACTTCGTGAATGAGGCCTTTTCCACTTGGCAGTTCTTGACGTCTTTTTATAATTTCAAACAGATGGCGTATTGTTAAGCTGAAATTTGACATTTGAGTCACAAATAGATTTAATCTATTTCAAATCTATATACTGGCTTTTCTTAGGAAATAACTTTTTTCAATTACGCTCAGCGCCATCTATGTACAATTGAAGATTGGCTTCAAAATCTATTGTACCTCTAGGTTGCCTTTGTCGAAGACGGCAATGAAAGCACAAGTATCAAACAACTGCATGTATTTAGTATATGCATACCTACAATCCGTGTACGTAGTTTCAAGTTCGATGACATTTTACTTTAGTGATTTGTTAGCTCTATAAATCAAGTTGTCTAAAGCCTAATAGAGTGAACCCCTAGATATAAAGTTGTAATTGAAATCCTTGGCCTGCCAAAACAAATTTCCATAAGTCGTGGACTTAATTTACTCGAGAGAAGGGTTTGACATTTGTTGGAAACCGCAGCACCTCTCTAGATGTCTGGATCCTTGGTATTTATCATAAGTCTACATCTAAAAGAGATATTTGTTTATATGTCTATGTTTGTAGGCGATTGTGAATATATTCCTAAATCTTCATAAGGTACTTATGGGGAGCTTTTGGATGCATTAGCCTAGAATTGTTAAACAGTGTTTGCCGTTTAATGCCGGCTTAGAATAGCATCGCCCCATTTCTTTTTCCACGGATGTCGTAAGAGGCGACTAAGTGCTCGAGAGTTTTATGTGCATTGCAATTTTAGGTGACAGGCTGACAACCTGTCACTATTGTGATACAAGATTTTTCTGAAACGGCCCTCAAATATTTGCCTGACGTGGCGATAGCGACCGAAACGATATTTTACGGCCTTTTACGCTCTGCCTACCCCGCAAAGGATAAAGACGTGATGTGTGTCTGTGTCTCTATGTGTGTGTGTGTGTCAAACAGTGGACATTTAAAACCGGCGAAGTAAAGCCTACAGTCCCTTAGAAAATTACTTCAACACTTTCATTAGAAGCTAGAAATGAAGATAAATGATCTGATCCAACCATTCCAACCTAGGTAGCTAGTGGTTACTAGTACTTGAGGAAGATCAGACGTTATGCTCTAGAAAGCTAAAAGGCATTACATTTGCGTAACAGTAACTTTCGATCTGTAACATTTGGATTAGCCGTGATGGCGGGTAATGCGACAGGGCGTAGGCTGGCAACACCAGACGTAGAAGGGCTCAGTGTGGCAATCGTGAAATTAAAGATTCGACGCACTTTTCCATAACGTTGACAACTTGACATTTTGCGTAACTCTGTGGCACCGGGGATTTGTTGATTTTTGGTAGCGGCGTATCATAACATGACGGTTTAACTTTATTTTGTTTAAAGTTAACGGCATTTTGTACTAAATGACCTAATATACAAATACTGGCCAACGGTTGCTTCCAAGGGGTTCCGTATCATGCTGATATGAAACCTCGCTTGAACTACTCTCCTCAATTTTAATCATTTACGGCCATAAAAAATCATGACAAAATCCCTTTTTTGATTTAATCAAACTTTTTACTTCAAAGCAAAGCTACTTGCCGAATTACATAGTTCTTGTTCCAAGGCAGTATCCTTTGAATTTCGATTCCTTTGAGAGGGAGATGCATTTATTACAGCATAAACGTCGTATCTTTCTTTTACTTGAGGCTGAAGGAGAGCCTGTTTTTATTTAAAGCAATCGTAGATTTAGACGTCTCAAGTGTTACATGGTTTCAATACCGGTCAACAAAGTGATCCCAAGAGGGTTCCGATTTTGCCTTTTGAGTAACGGAGCCCTAAAAACCCTGTTGAGTCAAATGATCATTCACACTTATTGCAAAATGCAATTACAACTTGAACGCTTATCAGATCAAAAAAGCTATTACAAATTATAAACCTAGTTAAAACATGATTTATAATGCCAGGCACATCTTGCCTTTATCTTCAAAAATATCCTATCTCATCCCACCTCAAAAGATATCTTTATTATATTGCACCTCCTAAGAAAATTTGTTATGACACTTGCAATTCTGTTTTACTCCTGAATGCATCCAACTTAGTGCTGTTTAATTGTCGACATTTATTATTATCGTCAATTTAGTAGAAATAATTTATTAAGTAAGCATGTGATGTGATGTGATGGGATCTAAAAGCGTATTGATTGCACTTAGACTTCAAGTAAATTATCAAATCTGTGATATATATTATCTGACTTATCAAAAAATATATCAATAAATCATCTGGATTTTCTTATCGATGTTGGATTATCGCATCTGTACAACTCTTGTAGGCGAAGTATAATTTATCTACTTATTTCCGCTTGCTATGTAAATATAAATACTTGAAACGAGTTATTATCAATTTTCATTTATCTTTATTATTATCTGCAACGTTGCAATCTTGTCGTTCAGCCAGTTTGTTATTATGAATTATCGACCTGCCGTGTTAAAAATACAGTGGCAATAAACAGCCGTGTTTTTATCTTAGTGTATTTCTTTTTCGATATTTCTTTCAGTATTTTTCTTCACATTCCTAACAGTTTTACACCTTATATTTTTTGGTTATGTTGCAAAGTGTCACAGTGAATTGTGTAGAACATCATATAAATCAAATCAAATCAAATCAAATCAAGTTTATTTGCTGAACAATGGTACATTGGATTTGTAGGATGTTAACATTATAATAAGTTTCACATTATTCTACCCAAAGTTGGCATGCAAAAATATTCATTAATTATACAATAAATAATAATTGAAAATAATGTTATACATACAATGTCTAACTAAAGCGTTAAATTTCATTTAAATGTCATTAAATTTTTATCCATTAAAAAGTCATCTATTTTATAGTAACATTTAAATACTAACAAGGCAAACAACCACTTGCGGAAAGATGACAGGGGCAGTTCTCTTTTAGACTGCGGTATGTGGTTGTAAATTTTTGGTGCTTGGCATACGACGCTTCTGTGCAACAATGTTGTGCTTGATGGTACAAGGCATAGCCTGTCTCTATGGCGCAGATTTCTGTTGTGGACTTCAGAGACTTTTTTAAAAAGGTTTTGGTTGCATTTTACAAAGACAGATAATTCGAAAATGTATAAAGATGGTAATGTGAGTAGATTAAATTTTTTAAAATATGGAACACAACTGTCGATGGAATTTAGGCCGCACATTGCTCGGATACACCTTTTTTGTGCTCTGAACAGTAAGTCTGAAGATGTAGAATTGCCCCAAAAAATGATTCCATACCTAAGACTGGACGATACGAATCCATGATAAGCTGCTAATACTGCTTGCAGGTGAGCTGTTTTTTTAATCTTGTTTAGAGCGAAGGCGTGTTGCAGTAACTTATTATACAATTCCTGTCCATAAGACACCCAAGATAGATTACTATCTATTGTGAGGCCCAAAAATTTGACAGTTTGTACCGTTTCAAGTAGATGTCCCATGTAATTAATTTTTAAGTTCGGTTCTGGTGTTTTTTGACGAAAATACATAATTTTAGTCTTGTCTAAATTAATTTTGAGGTTATTATTAGTCAGCCAGTTTACAATGTTTTCTATGGTATTATTTATTTCAAATTCAAATTTCTCTAAATCTTGACCACCTTCTATTAATACAGTGCTATCATCTGCAAACAGAACCATGGGATGTTTAGTACATTTCGGGATATCATTTATATATATCAGGAACAGCAGAGGTCCCAGTACACTACCTTGTGGAACCCCATACTGTACCTCTCCATACTTGGAGCAATATTCTGTTTCAGTGGCAGTTTTTAGACATATCTGATTTAGTTTTACTAATTGCTGCCGATTACTTAAGTAACTTTGTAGAAGTTGTAGTACATTACCACGCACGCCATAATGATATAATTTTTTTAAAAGGATATTGTGGTCAACGTAATCAAATGCCTTTGACATGTCCATATATACAGCACAGATGGGTTTTCTTTTATCAACACATGTTATTACGGGACGTATTAAGTCATGTATGGCCATATTAATAGTTTTATTTTTTCTAAAGCCCTTTTGTTCATTAGTAAAAATTTTATATTTTTCGAAATAGTCGTAGAGTGCATTGTAAATTATTTTTTCATATACTTTAGACAATATTGGGATAAGAGCGATGGGTCTATAATTGTTTACATCATCCTTTTCACCTTTTTTATACAGTGGTGTGATAATAGTATATTTAAGTTTGTCAGGGAATATACCGTGTAATATAGATAAGTTAATAATATAGCTTAGATGTGTTGAAATTTTTCCGGAGACAGCTTTGATTATTTTGGTACAGATACCGTCATAGCCTACACTATTCGTATTCTTTAGAGACATTATCACTTTAGATACATCGTCGGGTATGGTAGGTTTCATAAAGAATGAGTTTAGGTAGTTGCAGTCTGACAATTCTTTCGGTAGTGTGTACGTACATTTGTTGTCAACTGTATTTATTTGGTCTATATAATTGTCATTAAATGCTTTAGCTATATCTATGGGGTTCTTAAGGTATTCGTTTCCTTGTTTTATGATAAGTATAGGTTCTCTAAAATAACTTTGTTTATTACTATTAATTACTTGCCAAGTAGCTTTTGATTTGTTGGATGAGTTTACAATGTAATTATTATTTTGTGTTTTTTGTGTATATTTGATTACCTTTTTTAACCTTGAGGCATATTCTTTAAAAGATTTTTTGCTTTTTGGGTTGTTATTGCGTCTATACTGCCATAACATATCACGTTTTCTCTTACAACAGCGTCGCATGCCTTGCGTTATCCATTTAGGCTTTCGGGTACTTTTTACTTTAATAATTTTTTTAGGGAAGCAGAGATCATAAAATAACAGAAATAATTCCAAAA
The DNA here is from genome assembly GCA_027580185.1 of Tuta absoluta. Taxonomy (NCBI): domain Eukaryota; kingdom Metazoa; phylum Arthropoda; class Insecta; order Lepidoptera; family Gelechiidae; genus Tuta; species Tuta absoluta. The sequence goes on from JAQAHW010000003.1 coordinate 4,606,739, forward strand.
AATAGTTGTATGCCTTATTAGAGTCATTTGTTTTGTATACATCACAAAAGGAAAGACTGCCAATACATTCTATAAATTTAGTAATATTACTATCGCTATAATCACGCCTTGTGATTTTCCAGGACTTGAGCGCGAGTGATTTTTTAACTGGACATCTTACCAGTTGTGCTGCGTGATCGGAAAGTCCAAATTCAATTACTTCACCCTTACTTCCTCTTATGTTGTGCGCCACATTGTCCAAACATTTTCCACTTTTTGGCCTAGTTGGTTCTTTAAATATTAGTTTTAGATTGTAAGAAGTTAATATTTCTCTAAATTTAAGAGTCTTTTTGTTTTCTTTTAGATTATCGATATTAAAATCTCCAAAAATAGCAACCTTCTTATTTTTCATATTGCATATTCTAGTAAGTATATATTCTAGTTTTTCGTAAAACATGTTGAGATATATATTTGTATATTTTGGAGTCCTATAAATACAGACAATTATTATATTATGTTCTATTAATTCAATCGCACATAATTCAACCACAAACTTAATCGTTATATTTTTAATGTAGTCTAGAGTTTTATATCGCAAGTTATTTCTTATTAATATACAACAACCGCCCTTCGCTTCAGCGTCCCTAGAGAAGCTGGTGGCAAGTTGATAGTTTGGAATTGTCAAAAGGCATTCACGATCCGGTTTCAAGTTGTGCTCGGTGATGCAGATGACATCAACAGGTTTGTTCTTGTTTTTGAGGTCTTGCAGATGGAGGGTTAATTTATCAGACTTTGTGATTAAACCTGATATATTCTGATGCAGTATGTAGATGGAATTATAATAGAAAAAACTGGTTCGTTGGTGGCTTACACGTGTTTGTATCTTCGGGGAGATTAGAATCGTTGGTATCAGCTTTAGTAAGTATCTTGTCCATGTTATGACTTCTGTTTAGGTCATCAATATCTCGAACAAATACACCCAGATTTTTAAATAGTTGGTCAATGCCTTTGTTGGTGAGTTTTCCTGAATAGTCAGAAAATAGATCAAATGTTAGCTCAGCATTGGAGTCAAAGTAATATGCGTAATTATTATCTATTAGATCTTTGTAAAGAAGTGTGTTGAATAGTTCCACATTGTGATTGTATATCATAGATCCACGTATGTATGTCGGCATTGATAGTACGACGTTTGTGTGTGAAATCGTCTGCAAGGTTTGTTTTATACATTGTATGAGATCTTCAAAATCTTTCAAGCACTTCAGGTTCGACGTGCATTTAAAATCTATACCTCCTATTAGTATAACACAATAGTCTTCTTTGGTAAAGTGTGTTAATTCTTCTTGAAGATTGTTGAGCATCACTTTTATGTTTGCGCCAGTTCTGATATGGTGACAACAGGTATAGTGTTGGTTAAGTAACTTGGTTTTACGAATTGCTTGCAGTATTTTACTTCTGTTATTATTGCTAAGTACGTAAATTTTTTGTTTTTTATTTGTAGTTTTTTCGATATTTTGGCTTTTTGAGGAAACTTTTTGAGGGGCTGATATTTTAGTTTCATTACTCTGTGTTGCTTTAGTTAATAAATTGGATAACTTATGTTATAGACATCGAATGTGATATAGGTGTCATTAAATCAATAGTTTTGCATGAAAACAATGTTATGGTAAGAGGAGAAACAAATTTATTCAGTTTGTTCGGCAAAAGTACATTACCCTTCGAGCAACGCTGTCGCGGAAGGCCGCGTTGATTGAAGCCATTACTTATCCTGCAATATACGTTCCTTTAATAGTAAACTATATTAGTAGATTAAATAGGTATGTAACTTGAAAGTATCTATTACATGGTAACAATACAGTTTGATCAGTCGTCCAATTTCTGTCTGATATAGTCATTTAAAGGACAAGTTTTGGTTTTAGCAACTAAGCGGCTGCTAATATAAAGAAGCAACCAAAAGATATACTTGCGTAGTTATGTACGTCGTAAGTTGTGACGTCCGTCCTAAGCACGAATCTAACAGAGAATTTTGTCTTTGTCCACAGCCACCGCCAGTGACGCACACGCAGCCCCTCGCACTGCCAGCCCCGTCGTCTGCGCCGGCGCCGCCTGCCTCGCTCTGTGCCGCGCCGAGGACCATCGTGATACAGAGGCCCGACGCGAGGCACGGGTTCGGCTTCACGCTGAGGCACCTGGTCGTCTACCCGCCCGAGTCCTTGCAGGTAAACGTCCTATCAATACCTCAATACACGACCAAATCAATAAACCTTTTAAAAAATAGAGATACAACCAGGCTCATAACAGGTAACCTTTTATATTCTTCAATGGCAAGCCTAGGGCTATCGATGTGCACTAATTTCATTCGGTAGCCCGATGAGAATCTGAATCTGCCAGAGTTGGAGCTGGCAACCCTAGCGGGTTCTTTTCTCCAAAGGCTTCTCTTTACATGGGTTGACATGGAAAAACGTTTCGGACGGTACAGCCGGTCAACGTATTTTTTTGTAATTTAATTAGTTTTAATCACGAATTAAAAAACACTGCCAGGATATCGGATGGCAACCAGCTATTTCCCAAACCTCCTGAATATTATCTATCGCTATAATATGCTTCCGTTCTGTAACCTTATGTGGTAAGACTTCGTCAACGGGTGCTTAGTCTATGTGATTAAAGCCATTGCATTTTACTCACTGGAAACTTGATCTAGTCCACTGTTACCCTCCGAAATCCTGATCCAAGAGAATGACCTAACAAACATTGTCATCAGTCAATTAACCGCTTCCGTTCAATTCGTCCTGTCAATGGACTATTTGTATTCGTTTTATTGGTGTCCTCGCTCGGTGCACTTGACCCAACTAAAATCTCAATCGTACAATAAAGCACTTCACAATAAATTCATTGATAGTTTGGTTACAAATATTTTTTTCCAGGACTTTTCTGAGTGATATGCAGACAAAACTTACATTCGAATTTACGTAGACATTAAAAAATATCTTCTCCAAATTTCCAGGAGCTATACGAGGATGCGCGCCACCTGGCGGTGGGCGCGGTCGGCGCGCCAATGGACACGATCTTCGTAAGGTCCGTCAGGCCGGGCGGTCCTGCGGCCTTAGCCGGACTGCGCGCCGGCGACAGAGTCCTGGCTGTCAACGGGGAACCAGTGGCTTGTGGGAGATCCAGAGCGCCATATGCAAGAGTGGTGCAGCTGGCACAGAGAGAGCCAAGAACTCTGAAGCTCACTGTAGTGCCTAGAGACCACGATCTGTTGCAAAGGGTGAGTAGACACCTTTTTCGTTATGTCACGTTCACACAATGCAAATATAGGCAGTGAAATATTAAGCAAAGTGGACAGCGCAAGTATGTAGGTAAATGGTTTCTCGCGTAGCTACTCTTCATGCCGCTGCCACTTCCCGTGCTCCTTCGAATGTCGGCTTTTCATGCGTGAGTCAAAGGAATGCAAGTGCATAGTGTAAACGTGCTATTAGACTTTAAGTTGTGTGGTAACGAGCTTATTATATAGCCAAGAAGACTTTGTTTTAGCGTCAGAGTTGCGTTAACGGCTAGCTGTCAACGTCAATCTCGTAGACTTATTGTTCAGGCTCTAACTGGAGCTCTTTGTGCAATGTTTATTGATTAGTTGCCTTGAATGAACTTGCAACATCCCTTTGTGTCCCTCACAAATCCGATTATCAATTTTGACACTTTAAAGATGTTCCCTGATCCCCACTTCTTTTCTAGTATTTCAGCGAAGCCGCGTACAACCCAGAAACGAACCAGGCGCGAGCAGATATGCCGGCACCGATCACCGAACACGAGTCGCGTCTTTTTGACGCATACCGGAGGCCTAGGGCTGCACTACCGGCCCCACAAGCTCCCATCAGACACAGGGAGGAGCCCGAATATGCCAGCGTGGCGTCTCTTGCTCCGTCGAGATATGCGCTTAGTTCTGCGCCGCACTATCTTTTACATGATAGGTGAGGACTTGTTTGAATTTTTTAACAGATATTGTGAGGCGATCGCAGTCAATAATGAAATACCTACCGCGAAAATGCTCTGGTCGTTTCTTTAAATCTTTCTTTATCTTAAATTCTAGCAGGCGGGAGTCAGACACATCGCTTCCGTCATCGGCGACAGAGAGCAAAGACAGCCTCGGATCCTTCGACTCCAACTCCACACTGACCGGCCGAGAACTGGATGACTCGATAATTCTATCACGAATACGAAAGAGTCTCGAACAGAAAGAAGCATTTCTCAGAAGACCTAGCCAGCCAACCGGCTGGGCCACACCTGACGCCACGCCACCGATAAAACAGAAAGAGTTCTATGCCAGGCCACAGAAATTACAGAAACCAGCATGGCCACCGCCCGCTGCATCCCCTCCCCTTACTGCCTCGCCACCCCCCTCGCTCCCACCGAACCAAGAACAGAAGAAGGAAGATTGCTCAGCGAGTGTAGATAGTGGAACATACAGCGGTTACGGAGAAGTGAATGGAACACACGACAAGGCGCGACCACGGCAAGAGAAGACGCAATTCGTGTCAACTCTCGCGAAGATTCAAGAGATGGGGCCGAGTATTCAGAGCAACGGTAGTTCTGTCAGTAATGGATCATCGGAGCCCAAAGATGACAACCAGAATAATCAGGAGAGCAGGTAAGGTATCTTCGGTTTTCAATTTTTGATCTTTGTGTTTAATTCTCAAAAGTCCACTGCTAGAGATGGGCCTTCCATATTCACCAAGCTTAGCAAGAGGGTTGGTGAGGGAAGTGCAAGGTGTAAAATTTCACAGGGAACGTTGCTGCACATCCTTTTATCGTCTTGGTGGTGCCTATCATCGCCTGAACTTACTTTTCTGTCGCCTTTGCTACTTTTGGATTGTACTGTTTCATTTCGAATCCCTAAAACAAATTCAAATCCCATCCTTCTTTCTGTTTCCAGATACCCAGTCCCGGAACTCCAGCTAGTCACAGCCAGAACGAGACAACTGGAAGAGGCGCGAGGCGGTGGAGAGAGACGAACAGAAGTTGCTCGGTCTGAATTAGCGCGGCTTTCTACCACTAGGCTGGAACCGAGTGTGGCGCTCAGAAGAAAGGAGTTTGAGTCCAAAACTACCAGGAGGGAAGCCAGGTCGCTGGATGTACAGCCACAGCAAGGTAACGAGCCTTCTATAGAGGTAGTCTTTATAATGAAAAGATCTTCGTCAAATTCAATTTCATAGGTACTTCATGTGAATAATGATAGACAAGGTACATAGGCTCAGTAGGCTTTGACCAGAAGCTTAAACAAAAATATGATAGTTCTCAGACTTGAAAAAGTATAAAATAACGTACAGTACAGTAATAGATGTTATGTCATTATCATCCAAAACAATTTCTTCTCCTAAAACAATGACATCATCTAACTGTCATATAACTAAAAGATAAGTCATTGTAGTGGTCAAGGCGAAGGCCTCCACTACGCAACTAAAGCATCGAAAATTTTAAAAATACATTAAGATTTACAATGGCTTAACTCATAAAGATAACAGTTGTGTATTGTATGACGATGAATGGCCGTAGTTTTGCGATGTTGATAAGAACAAGTAGGTAAATCTGCTTATCAGTAGTGTTAGTTGATTCTGAACACGAGGGTTGAGAAGCGTAAATATTGTTTATTGCAAAAAAACTGTTTAATTAATATTTTTGTGATATGTGATTACATTGATACGAATATTATAAATTTGTGAACTGAGTTTGTAAACGAGATGGACTTTTAAGGATGGAAATATTATTAATACTTGTAGGTGTTCGTTGGGCTTAATTATTTACTTTAGATAATTTCAGTCTTGTTAACACTTTCATTCCTTTTATTGCGGAGATAGATATTTTTTAATATCTCGTTTAATTTTATACGACATTAATTACATTGTTTGTAATTACAATTTGTACATTAATATGACAGTCCGTAGTAACTTGGAATTAGCCTCCTACGTGCGATACCTCTTATTTCCAAATTTATATCAAAGAAATAATTCCTAATTTATCACCAGCAGAGCCTATCAGATTGAAGATATATACAAATGATTTTGTTTATGTTTTCAGACCTGGAACTGGAGCACCAGATTGGCGGCAGCCTTTCCGGCAACCAGCTGATGATCACCGGCAGCAAACACCTGCACTGTCCCCCGCCAGATGGATTCGTGCCCGGTAGGTTGTCCTTTTCTAACCACGAGGAATTTTCTACCCTTCCTTTTCTAACATTAACTTTTATGCTAATGGTAAAACGGTGTTTGTAAAGAGACGATGAACAGCAGGCAGAGTAGTTGAAATTTTATCGAAATGGCTATGCTCAAACGACAGCGGTATTGTCCCGTGGAGAAATACTATGTCTTGCGTTAAGCAGTCATCATTGACTGAGTGCACGACGTAACTTTCCGACAAAACTCATTCTGAAGCACATGTGCCGAAACACTATTTAAGTTGTGACGTTTTAACTAGAGGTAGTATGCAAGTACCTATATTAAAAGTTAAGTTTTCAAGTTTGAGTTTGCACTAAACTTAGGTTGTACGTATGAATTGATTGACCCGAAGATCTGTACTATAATTTGTTTATTATTTTCGTTTTCAGAAGCAGAAAAGGTTCAAATGCGAACAAGGTCGAATAGTACCGGAAGTGAAGGACTACCTATTAGAAGACATCATGCCGCAGGTAAATTACTTGCCATTTTGATATCATTATTTTTTACATTTCTTTACTACGGCACTTTTACACAATTGCAATTGGCAATTCACTTCACTGAAATTATTTATCACACATCGTCAAATAAGCGTGCTGAGTAGTAAGTTTATTTGACTATTTTTAAGTCTGCGTTTTCATCAGCTTACTAGAAATAGCAAATTAAACTCATTCAAATTAAATTTTATCATCTTCATTTAGAACTCCATTCATAATATCAATTAATCTATTCATCGACTAATTTGATGTCGTGTCTAAAATCATTCAAAATAAAATGTTACTGTTATAGCAGCTTACTAGCGCCATCGATGTTTAAAACGTAGTACTAGGATTTCTAATATCGCAGCTGTTTGTTAGTATTCGAAATTATTTACTGAAAGCAAGCTCGATGAGAACGCTAGACCCCACCACCACGCTTGGTCGCACGGCGTCTAATAGCACTGTTCACCCCAAGATGGCAGTCACGCGAAGAGACGAATGGGGCTGAACAGGGAGCAGATGGAGGCCATGAACCGTGTGTCGCTGCCGGGGGCGGTCAACGGGCTGGGGGCGGCGAACGGGCTGGGGGCGGCGCCAGTGCGGCCGACGCAGCTGTCGCTGGCGCCCCCGTCGGCGTCGACGTCCAGCGCCAACTCGCCCTCGCCCACGCCGAGCACGCCCGCAGATTCAGGTGTCGACGCGCGACCGCACGCAACAACACTATTGGAATGCTTTTGCTCTCTGCCTTACTTAGCAAAAAAACTATGATTTAAACGCACCTCAATAAAGAGAGAAGGGTTTTGTTTATGAATTCGCTTTGTAAAGCCACCTATGTAAAGCTTGCTTAAATGGTAAAAATCCTTTTTCCATTGACATCTTTTAATAAATCCGTGACTAAACCTATTAAATTCATTTATGTTCTTTGGTGGTTTCACAAGTTAAACTACTTACAGAAAATTACTATCTGATCCGGGCTTCAAGACAATGTTTCCACCCTATAACCCGTTACAACACATTGTTTTGAAGCGAAGGCAGAGAGCAATCTGAATGGACCTAACCCTACCTCTTGACTAACTTCAGGAATGTCTGTCGCTTCTAGGTGTGCTACTAATGCAGAACTAAACGTCGTGATCATCAGTGTCTAATATACTAATCGTGTGAATGTGGTGATGGATTATGAAAATGAGGTTTTTAATGGTGTTTTCCTCGACAGGTTTTGCTGACGATCTGGTGACTAGAAGGCAGAAGAAAGATGCTCAACTCGGAGGTCAGTATTATTATTTTAAATAACAAGTTGTCAAAGACATAAACATTGTCACGAAAACATATCACGTTGACAACTTAACAGAGAATGTCCGTATCCATTAGGACATTTGCTAGTTTTTGACGCAATATTGTCACATGATGTCACAAAAGCTCTTGACACTACTGACAACTTTGCAGTGAATGTCCTATATCGCTGCACTGAAAACATTAGTTCTATACAAATTCTTTGTTAGTTTGGAGTATGAATAGTTTTTGACGTTATGTTTTGATCGATTTATGTATAAGTTAATTCGTTTTATACAGAGGAAGAGCGAGCCATGCGTAGAGTGTCATACTTGAAAGCAACGTGGGGTGACAGATTGCACCTCGATAGCGACGTAGAACCAGAAGACCATGCTCTGAGAAGGTAAGCTGATCCTCTTGTCTCTTTTGCAATCATTAGTTAAAGATGCGGTCATTTGTTTCTTATCGGGTTTTAATTACTATATGGCAGCTTAAGATAACGATTTCGTTGGATAATGTCCATCTTCGTACTTGGTTATAATTTGAAACAAGTGATTGCATATTGACATGAAATCCTGATGTTTAGTTTTGGTATATGTCCTAAGTAGAACTATTTTGTTAATTAAAATGTAACTAAATGTTAGTCATAATTTTGTTAGTCCTTATCACGATACAGTCCTGTAAAAACACAATCTACTTCTAGTATTTAATTTTCTTAGTTAGTTGTTGTCCCTCTGTCAAATATGTTTAGTTTATGTTTGGACCCGTGTAGATAGCGACTCATTTGTTAGCTAACCAATATTTTCTTTAGATATCAGATAGTACATTTGTCATACATAGAGCCTTAGAATTCATGCAGCTAACTTCATACTGAGATATTGGTTCTTTACTATGTCAGTTTTTTATTATGGTAAGCAGATAATTTGTTTCTTATAGTTTCCTATTTAATTTCCTGCCAATATTTCGTAAAAGTTGCAAGAATTTTCTAGGTAAATCATGTTAATTGGTAAATAATTGGTGAACTAACGTGGTGGGGTGACTAAAACTGGGTTGTAAAAAAACAGTGCGCACCGCAAGTGGCGCCCCCCTCGGTTCACGGACGACATTACGCCGTTGCTGCGAATATTCGACCCCCACGCCACCCTGCCCGCCCGGTACGTCGCATGACAGAAAGTTGTGCGAGCGCAAAAACATAGATGGCGCTGGCTTGAATAGGCTGGTTGACTTGCATTTCTTCTGACTTTGAAGATCATTTCCACTTGTGGTCAACCAGCCTACAGTGTGATTTCGCTGCAGTAATATCAGATGACGCTGCTAGTATGCCAAAGTACAAGCCTTGCACTGCATTTGTATGCCCGATAAGTTGAGAAATTGGCCTTCATAAAAACACGAAGAATACTAAAAGTGTCGTTTATATCATCATACTCGAATCATACCCCTTCATATTACCAAAAAATATCTCCTTCCTTACAAAATTACGCCTGTAAATCACAAAATCGTATAAAATTCATTCATTTCGATAATAAAATAGTGTTCTTGCATGATAAATGCACATTCTAAGCATGATCCGTTATTTGTTGTAGGAGAGTGTGCTATACTTTTATGTTTGCATGTGTGTGATTGATATGTTGTTATTTTAAAATGTCAAATAAGTAGGTAGGAATAAGCTTGTAATTTGTTGACAAATAAAATAGTACGCACTAAGTAAGTATAATTGCAATTAAATCAACAACAGTCCACTACTGGACATGGGCCTATTAGGAGTGTATTAGGTGCGACTATACAATAATTGTTCTAATATTGAGACAAAATTGCTATTCCCGTATTTTTAGTTAAGGCTTACAATAGGTCAGGATAGCAGGTAAATTTTAACAGAAGAATGAATGAACATAAAGTTCGTTATTATGTATTTATTTTAGAAAAAATTGTTTGAATATAAGCATATAGGATCCAACGCAATACGATAATGAACTTTGAAAGTTTAACGGCCCCAATTAAATTATTTACTTTGTAATGTTTCTTTGATAAATGATTAATCTATCTATCTATCTTTCTATTATGGTGATTGGTAGTTGTAGTAAAAGTAATTCATCATCATCATCATCAGCCTTTTGCAGTCCACTGATGTGCGTAGGCCTCCCCCGGGGTAAATGTAATTGCTAACTGAATTATGTGCCAACATTTTATTTTATTAGTAATTTTTTACCGCTCAATGCGGTACGCTTAGGAGTGAAGCTGTAAGTAAACTCGGCACAAATTTTGCCTACAACAATAAAATTACAATACAGAATAGTTTCTAATGCTTGATTGTTATGTTTAGCACTGAGAAGAAGGTGTCGGAAGAGGGCGCTGTTGAACCAGTCGAACAAGAAGACGGAGACGTGGAAGGCAACGTGCAAGTCAAGATGGTCGTCAGCAATGGAAAGGTAATGGGTTAAAATATTAATAGCACCTAATCCATCATCGGTAGCATCGGTGCGCAAAATAAAACGTCTGCCACAGCGTTTTATTTACTGCATCCACGTACCATTTTTTCTAAATAATTTTATGTTTGGTTTATAGAACTTGCCCAATAATATACAGGATGTAAAAATTACATGAAATGACAGACCATGAAAATTTACACAAGGAACATAGGTCAAAATACGAAAAAACTGGTCGGCTGGAATATTTTTTTCATATTTGACCTATGTTCTTTGGGGAAAGTTGTTCAGTTTCATGGGTTGGTTCACTCCTTGAAATTGCATATATTATGTTAACATCATATAAAACAGTCGAATGTTTTAGCCAAAATTCTAGTGATATACGTAAATTTAAAAACGTCTTTCTAAAAGCGTCATGTTTTGTTGCAGCGAGCGAGTGACAGATCTTGGAAGCAGGTGTGGGCGGTGCAGCATGGGACTAAGCTGTACCTTTACAGACATCATCCCACTCAGGTAAGACGTGTTGCTTGACCACTTGTTTTCATAGGATTTAGGAGCGACCCCACCGTCGTATGTAGATGTATCAACACGAAAACTCGTACCTATGTTCTTTTCGAAAGAACTTATATAGATATTGTCAAAGAGTATCCATTCATATACCGTGACGCAAAAGATCTTTTATCTTGAGGAAAACGACAAATAAATAAGATCGTAAAGAGAAACCTTGATAGGTACGCGCAATAATAATATGAAATTAATTCAGGTCAAATATTTTAAAATCAAGAGTGTCTTCAAATAAAACGATTCCATTAGGCTGTTTGATTTGGATGGTGCAGCCTTGGACAGCCAATGCGACTAAAATGTGCCATATTGTGTACTGAGTAAAGTAAATATTTTGTACGATAAATTGAATGATGTTTTCCATGGATCGTGGTATTCCAATGTTTTTGTTTTTTTGTCGCCGCTACAGTTGACGTCACTCTATCGAAGGCGTGGTCCGAAGGTGTTTCCCATTAATAATTACTTTGGCAATACCGTGTAGTAAACGCAGTGTATGTACCTACTGCGTAGTAAGGAGCTTAACTTTAGCTGCGAAAATTGTAAATTTTTCTGCAGACCTTATCCGTAATAATGAGGATTTTAATCGTTGTATCCATCGTTCTTCCTATACATATCACGTTTTTTCTCAACTGTAGAAACAAATATCTACATGAGCGGCTGGTTTGGCGCAATGGTAGTGCGACTGCCTGCGACGCAAAGGTTCTGGGTTCGATTCTCGGTGAAGCACTTTGTGAATTTGTTCCTAATCGGATTAGGCCATTGCAGGCTGAACCACCTTATTGTCTAAAAATAAAGATAGGTCCGTGCTTCGAAGGGCACGCTAAGCCGTCGGTCCCGGTTGCTGTCTATGATGACTTAGATGGCGGTCGTTACACAATCCGGTCAGAAACTTATTACAAGTAGTAGGCGGTTGAAAAACTCTTGACACCACGGTTCATCGGGTCGTAGGACGATTCTGTGTCCCACTCGACAAGAAGAAGAAGAAGAATATCTACATCAAAATTCAAGATACGTAACTACCTACTCATAAGGGCATAACTAACCCGAACCGTATCTAAGTAGCAGACAAGATTTCCGTCGTACGCGCACACCTGGCCAGCGCACGCGCCATCCGGGGTTGCCAGATGATAAATCTGAAAATAAATTTTATGATCGTAAAATGAAACATGGTTTATAATAAAATTATTCAATGGCATCAAGAAATTGTCAGCACCTGAACATATTATGTAAAATTTTTACGTTTTTCTGGTAAATGTACTATAATTTTATTATGCACTCACAGTGCTATATTATTTTCATAAATGAAAATAAGAAATTGAATTGTTTTTCTGTTAGTTGCATCACAATTTTTGAGTAAGCAGTGGGCTGTTGTGGTTGTAAATGTATGTATGTAATTGAGTAAGTTTACAAAGACAGGCAAGGTAGCGGAAGTGAAAAAATAGCCACTATAACACATTAATACCTACCTAACAATTTCATTAGCCATCCCAATCAGCCATATTTCACAGCTATCTGAATAGTGTTAATGCGATGGGATATCGTCGATTTTCCTCTGTTGACGTCTAAGTATGGAGATGAAAGCTGTTAAATATAGCTTATTGGAATGGCCTTACATTAGTACAAAATCGCGTAGTAGCGTCTGGCAACATCGCCCGCACCAAAGTCAGTCGCCTGTGACGTAACGGACGCCCGGAGCCACTCGGACGTCGCGTACGAGTGTGATCGATATCTAATGACTTTATTACCATACAGATAATAAGATAACGTAAAACGCGTTGCAATATGGTTCGTTATGGAACTGTGTCTTGGGAGCTTCTTACCTTATTCGTGGAGGTTTACCGTAGACATTTTAATTTTGGATTTCGTTAACGAAGCGCTTTTTGGGGTGAATGAATTTATATGCCAATTATAATTTGGACATCTTGGGTAATTAAGCATTAGCATTGACAGATGTTATTTTTAAAAGCTTTTATTTAACTTGCAGTGTATGTAAGTAAGTAACAATGTTTGTTCGGTGCAAATCTTGCAAGTTTAATTTGAACCACTTCTCGGTATCCGATTGAGTTGAAATTTTGCATGTTGGTCCAGAACCGATGACAATGCATGTTAATCATAAATTTGACCTGATGCTGCTGCCAGGATCGGCTCCGTACGAGAGATCTCCTCAGCGGTTTATAGCTGGGACACAAAATTTTGTATACGAATTCGATTATTATAGGCAGTTGGTAGGCCCACCATGAATTAGACGCTACGCTACATCCAGGGTTGTCTTCGAACTATGGAATTCCTCAATATTCAACTGCTGGGACTTGCAATTTTGTATACGAATTCGTTTATTATAGGCAGTTGGTAGGCCCACCATGAATTAGACGCTACATCCAGGGTTGTCTTCGAACTATGGAACTCCAGAATATTCAACTGCTGGGACTTGCAATTTTGTATACGAATTCGTTTATTATAGGCAGTTGGTAGGCCTACCATGAATTAGACGCTACATCCAGGGTTGTCTTCGAACTATGGAACTCCTCAATATTCAACTGCTGGGACTTGCAATTTTGTATACGAATTCGTTTATTATAGGCAGTTGGTAGGCCTACCATGAATTAGACGCTACATCCAGGGTTGTCTTCGAACTATGGAACTCCTCAATATTCAACTGCTGGGACTTGCAATTTTGTATACGAATTTGTTCATGATAGGCAGTTGGTAGGCCCACCATGAATTAGGGTCACGTCAAAAGAAGGCCTCCTGATAGAAGAATTAGACTGTTCGAAATTAACTGGGACTCGGCCATGTAATAATGACGCCATCAATGAAATGAAAAGACTAAGACATATTACAAGCTAATTCTTCTATTAGGGATGCCGGAGGAGTAGGTACCAACCTACTTCTATAGAATATAAAAGATATAATTATACTTTATCCTAATGTTAGTTTTCCCCGTGCCTTAAGTTTTTCTATTGAAGGTCTCTCCGTTTTATAGAAAGACTTTCGTATTGATCAATAACTGTCGTAACATAAACTAAAAAATATAAAATAAAATTATGTAAAAAAAACTTTTAAAACAAGCTTTTATTTAAGTGGTCTGAAAAGATGAAAATAAAATTTTGAATGACATTAACCACATTCATTTATGACTTTACAGAAATGAAAATATAATAAAAGCTTGTCGCGAAACTTTTAATTTGTGATTGAAATTTTGTAATAAGGTACGCACCTAACTGTAATTAGGTAGTTTCTTCTAGGCATCGCGACAAGCTTTTATTATATTTTCATTTCTGTAAAGTCATAAATGAATGTGGTTAATGTCATTCAAAATTTTATTTTCATCTCTTCAGAGCACTTAAATAAAAGCTTGTTTTAAAAGTTTTTTTTACATAATTTTATTCATTAAGATTATTATTTAAGATAGTTATTTTAATCCGATATTTTATGAATGAAAATAATCTTAAACCTACTGAAATAGTTTAGTAGGTACGTTTTGAATATATATATTTTAATTTAAACCTTGGTGCACTACCACCCTCGTAAACTCTTGACGTTTAATTTCATATAGGGGTCGTTATTTATCCCTGTACCTATTTTTTATATTTTCAACTACGTCAATCATCTTCCTTTCCTCGGGTCCAAGTCCAACCCACGCTCAATTTGTTCGTAGAAGCAGTATGTATCGAAAACGACCAAAAATAAAATAAAAATTCAGAAATAATAAGCTGTGAGCAGAATATTTATGTGGATGGTGAGTTTAAAAGGTGCATAAGTTATTCATAGTTTTGATTTAAACAGATTCTTACCAAGGAGTTATTTTTGTGTTGAGTTTCCAATAGTTTGATGCTGTATCATAATCACGGGTAACACTGGTAATTTTGCTAGTAATTACCAACACTTGTCATTTGCGTAAAAACTCAAAATAAATCAATCCATAGGCTTAAATCATCATAACTGAAAATTGTATGAAGAAACGCGAACGTTTAAAATTTTAGTGCATTCGTTTGTAATAAACACGTGTTACTGCTTATCTTCATTTTAGTTTGAAACCTTGTCTTCTTAATTTATTAGTGTATTTTCGTTCGTAGAAATTTGGGAAGTAAAAGTCGGAAGGTGATTAACGGGGTTCCTGTTTATCTTACGTTACTACGGTAGGTACTGAGGTAGGTTACGAGCTAGACGTTTTTATTTAGAGACGAAGGTAAAGCTAGACAGTAATATTAACCAACTAGATATAAAACAGCTTGATTGAGCAAGGATCTTCGCAGCACAACTTGAAAAAACAAGACCCGGCTAAGCGAAGATCTTGCTTATTTAGAGGTGAGAAAATTGATATGACTTTGACAATCTTTCTGATGATGAGAACTAAATAATAGGCTGGTTGCACTGCCTTACCATTGCTTTGCTAAAAATACGCTTTTCTTTATTAACTATCTGGAATCGCCTCATCGTTGTATAATTTTTAAGCACACGATCCACATATTTTAAATAATACAAAACTGATCACTGGTTTACATACCGATATTTGATTTTAATTTCGGTGCGACCTTTCACACTGACGACTGACGGCGTGTCTTTATTCTGCCGATGCGTCTTAGCGTAAGCGATACTTCTATGTGTTCCTAAATGTCACAGAAAATGCTCCTTTGCTGTTGTCGTAACCTTTAGCGTAGTTATTTTAAAAATAATTAGGGACATGATATGGCGAGGAAGTTAAAATCCTTATAGAAACAAGCTAAACTTTTTCTGATGTTAAATGATTGTCCAGCATTTTCTGAATGATTTTACTTGATACTATCTTTAGGCAAAATACCTACATAATACTCCGTAAAATCATTCATTCATTACTTAGGATTGCTTTTGCAAAGTAAAACCGACAGGTAAAGTACACGAATAGAGATGAGGTAACAAACAATATTATAGGAAAGGAACTGTAACGGAAACTGTCACTATAAACATCATTGGAAGCCGACACTACGATGTCGAAAGGCCGCTCCGTCGCCACGGTTCCAGGAACCATATCCAATAATTTCTTATTAATCTGCCATTTCTAAGTACAATAAAAGGATTAGATTCGTTTCGGTATCCCACTGAACCACTGGCAAAAATAGCCTTTACAGAAAAGCAATAGAGTGCATCTGCATTTCACTATTTCCTTTCCACGGAAGACATTCCGAGCAAATGTATTTAGACATTCCTCGAACTCCAGCGCCTATATTTCAAGGAGTTTATTAATACTGACATTACAACTAGCCTTTGAAATATCTCGACTTTTGTTAAATATACTCGGGAGACTCCCAGCGTAAATGTCAAAGGTATTCTGTTAGAGAACATCTTGTTTATTGAACTTTACGAGATGTTGATGGCAATAATGTTTGACACTACATCACCTCACGCAGTTACAAAGTCGTAAAATGTGGAATTCGACTTCTTTTCCCCGAACCTGTGTGCAAAATTTTTCATTGTCAATGTCGGTGTTTTTTATTGGCATCTAGTTCTAAGAATACGTAAGCTATTTATTTTTTCAAGTATCTAAATTATCACCGAGTTGTAATTTTATAGGAAAATCAAGAACTACTTGGAAGAGAAATAAAAATCTCACAATAATTTATTCAAACAAGACGTTTACGTATAATAAAACTTCACGTATGAGTATGAGTTGTTACAGAAATATTACCTATCGTTCATATAGGAAAGATTGGACAAGCGTTGTCATTAGGCAATAAGGCTAATATCAAACTTACTTACAACAATAATCAACAATAAGCTCCAATAATGTGTAATTAATTACTAAAACCCTACGTGACATTGATATCATAGGTAGATATTCTTAAAAATAATTGAAGGCGTGGTTAATAGATAAAGTTTACTATTCCATTAAAGATCAATAATGATAGAGCTTTGTAATTTTCAGTGTTTTTTTTCGGTTGTGTGGATTTGTAAAATAAGTATACTACATAATGAATGATTTGACATTACTATGTGTTAAAATTTAATCTAGGCAAAGAATGTTCCTATTCTTCTTCTTCTATTCGTTTGGGACACCGAGTCGTTTAAATTTATTTTATTCAATTTTTATTATTTTATTATAGTATTCTCAATAGCAGAACATATTGATCCGAAATACTGTGATAACACCTTTTTAACCTCAAAGGTAGGTTCACATTCACAATAATAATTAAGTGTATTTTGTATTTGTAATAATCAAAGTGCAGTGCGAATTAAGTTTAACAACATAAAAATCTACACATACAAGTAAATCCTCCAATTAATAACGATGACGTAGAATTATCGATGGTGTACGGTGGTGGTGGATGGTGGTCGAACTAGCTCAAGTGATTTTCAACAAAGTATTTCCATTAAAAGTTAGGAACAAGAAATTCGTTCCATAGTTGCAACAACAGTAAATCTTTAGCTCGTTATCTTTAGAGGTGACTCCCACACGTCCTCGCGCTGTCGGCTAAATATGGTAGCCTCGGGGAATGTAGAGAAAAGAATTATTCTCTGCGAGGTGCAATTGAAATTATTGAGTAGGGTACTAAATACTTTGTGATATTGCAAGCTGAAATCGGATTGTAGACGGCGCTCGTTACTCCACCATGCCAGATTTACTAGTAGTAGTAGGCGATTGCAAAACTCTGACACCAGGGTTTATCGGGTCGCTCATCGGCTCGGTGTCCCACACGAAAAGAAGGAGAATGGTTCATCAGGTCGTTTGCCGACGTATACCCCACTATAATCTTGTTATAAACAATTAATTCAAAAATTTTAAAACACGACTGCTTTCTGAGATAAAGCCTAGCCTATGACACTTGGGATAATGTAAGGATTATTCCGATACAATTCCTATTCGAATCTGTCCAGTGGAGGATCGCACATTTATACAAAAACATACATAGATGAACTATAAAGTATAAAACTTCTTTTTTGGTTGGACATCATCATCATCATACTCAGCCCAAATCCACCCACTGCATAGTGTAGGCCTCTTCTCTACAGCGCCAATACTCACGGTCCTGTGCCAGCCTTGTCCAGTGTCGTCCTGTTAGCTTGACGATATCGTTGGGCAGTCGTGTAAAAATTCTAAAACCAGTTTAGTATAGCCTATCTAAAAGGTCCGTGTATTAATTGCATGGAGATTTCTTTTAGCCTCTTTATTTGCACATCATATTTATTTTTAACTCCAACGCTACTTTTTCATTACAACCTTAGAGAGTAAACTTTATGAAGATTGCGATCGATATTTATTATTTGTTTATTACTGCAAGTTGGCTTAGGTTCAAGTATTTTTCAATTGATGTTAACGTGTTAATTTATTGCGATTGAAATCGATAAGATAGTGTTTGAAATCTTAATCGATATTAGTTTTTTGCACTTGCGTTGTGAAATTTTCAATTTGGTTAATTATTTATGGCCCGTTAAAATATTTTCATTGATTGTAGTCTGGTTTCTAGCATTGAAAACATTTTTGCCATAATCATAAATACATTTGAGGTCATAGATACTTAGGTATTTATACGGGGTGTAAGGGACAGCCCTCCGAATGCTGATAGGGTGCATGAAGACCATGAATCTAAACAACTTTCCCCTAGGAACATATGTCAGAAAACGGCAAAAAAAATTACCCCCCATACAAAATCAAGATCAGCTGACTGCAATTACTATGGGAAGTATTTTTTTTTTGCGTTTCCTAAAAAAAACAACATGTGAAGTTGTTCAGTTTCATGGTCTCAAGGCATCCTATTAATATTCGGAGGACTGTCCCTTATACCCTGTATATTAATAAGCAGGTTTACTTATATGGTGCGTAGTGCAGTGGTTGATACTAATTTACCGCCAATAAGCGCCAACGCGGCGTGAAATAGAGCGACACACGCGATCGATCGCCCTGCCAGCCACCAGACTGACGATTATGCGCAAGAGTTGATTTCTTGATAGCATCAGGTACATTACATTAACATTAATAGCCACAACAATCCACTGCTGGACATGGGTCTCCCCCTATTGGGGGTATTGCCTTATTCACTTGGCAGGCGGATTGGCGAGCGCAGAGCAAAATGTTGCATGCACAGGGGACGCTGCCTCCCATTCCCTGGGTAATTATCCCTTAATAATTCTTCTGACACCCACGAGGAGAATTGGATTATCAGGTTTTCTAGTTTTTAATGTCATACCATGTTGATGCAGACTTTCAAAGAGCAAGTGCAAACACTTAAGAATTTATTAAATAACTAAAGTTCTGCTCAGCGGTTTCTCGCGCTGCCACTCATTTTCCCGTGGTAATAGTTGTTTTCCCGCGGTGTTAGGCCTATGTGTTATTATAGGTTATAATCTATCTATGTTTCAAATTTCATCCCAATCGGTCAAGCCGTTTGAGGTGAAACATACATACATACACACACAAACTCTCAGATTTATAATATTACTAGCGGCCCGCCCAGCGGTTTCACCCGCTGCTAACTGATTTCCCACGAAAAACTGACCTTCTCCCGAACTTCCTCTTAAATCACTCTATCTTTAAAAAATAACTTCATCCAGATCCGTTAAGTGGTTTTGAAGATTAAATACATGCATTGCATACAAAAAAACAGACAGGGACAGACGTGGGAAGCGACTTTACTTTATACTATGTAGTGACAATCGGTCTCGCTTCATTAACGCATTAGGCTAGGATGTACTTCTAGATAAAATTTTGTATGAAGCCCAGATAAGAGGTAATTTAAAGACTTTATAGTGGCATTGACGGAGGTGGACGCTAGAATTGTATCACTACATAGTATAAAATAAAGTCGCTGCCCGTTTGGTGTCTCCTTATATGTTTAGAATTAGGTACCCAACCGAATTAGGGATTTTGATGCGTTTTTTTTTATTAGATACCTAGAGTAACTTGAGAGGAAGGTTTATAAGTATAATTTATTCCGGGAAATTGACACAATTCGATGCGAAAACGGGTAGCAAACTTTTGACACATTTAAGGATTAAAATTTCAAAAATGCTGAAACACGTATTTAATTATTTTAAGTTATGATTATGATTAGAAATCAGAAATTTTGAACCAGATCACATTTCAGATAATAAACTTTTATACTCGCCGTGTGATGCCGGTCTAGAATAGGATCACCCCATTTCTTACCCATGGGTGTCGTAAGAAGCGACTACGGGACTCGAGGGTTAGATGTGTATTGCAATTTTAGGTGATGGGCTGACAACCTGTCACTATAGTGATATACAGTTATCTGATTGACCCTCAAACTCTTGTCAGACGTGGTGTTAATGTCCGTTTTACGGCCGTTAACGCTCTGCCTACCCCGTAAGGGATATAGGCGTGATTTATGTATGTATGTATGTAACTTTTATACAAACTTTTAACCCCCTTGGGAGATTTAAAAAAACCGGAATTCTATCAGCCTATGAACGGGATTTCCATCTTCACCGAATTTCGCATATCTCTGTTTGTATTATGGAACTAAAATATCATATTTTCTCAGTTTTCGTGATAATATAAATGCTAAACTACTGAAGCTAGAGAGATAAAACTTGGACATTAAGTTTTTTATATTATTATTACTTATTCGGATTTCTTTTAAATTCCCCAAGGGATGAAAAGGGGGTTAAGAGTGTGTATGAAAGTTCGTTGTCTTAAGTGTGATCCGTTTCAAAACAAGTGATTAGACTTATGACTTAAAATAATCTAACACGTGTTTCAGACGTGTTTCAATTAGACTAATAACTTAAAATAATTAAATACGTGATTCAGCATTTTTGAAATTTTAACCCTTAAATGGGTGAAAAGGGGGTAAAAAGTTTGTATGAAAGTTTTTCATCTTAAATGTGATCTGTTTCAAAATTACTGAGTAGACTTATAACTTAAAATAATTAAATACGTGTTTCAGCATTTTTGAAATTTCAATCCTTAAAGGTGTCAAAAAGGGGGCAAAAGTTTACTACCAGTTGGGCTACCCGTTTTCCCATGGGAATGTGACAATTTCCCGGAATAAATTGCACTTATAAACCTTCCTCTCAAGTTACTCTATCTAATAAAAAAAACTGCATCAAAATCCGTTGGGTAATTCTAAAGATATAAGGAGACACCAAACGGGAAGCGACTTTATTTTATACTATGTAGTGATATAGTACGGGTTTGTTTGTTTTTTTCTTTTAACTAGAATGTGGACGTGTAAGATTTCATTTCATTTATTGCATTTTCACAATTATTAATGTACATTCTAGAATTAGAGTAAAGTAGTTGAAATTGAAATAAAAGTGAACCCCGTTAGGGTATTACAATATTTTGTGAGAGGGCAAACAGTCTAGTTATACAATTCATGCATTACATAATAATATAATATTATACAAAAACATTATTATCGTGATATTTCATTGAACATAAATCAAATAAATTCTTAGGATTACATCTACAGAGAAAAACATTGTCGAAAACAATAGATAATATTAATAATAAAAATAGAATTAGTCAAAATATAACAATGTTAGTAAATAAGTATCTACAACTTAAAATTAGCCTATATCTATTTTATGTTCTAAAAATTCCCTGACGTCATAGTATGCTTTTTTGATGAGAAAGCTTTTTAAATGATTTACGAAGGTATTAAATGATTCTGCATTTTTAATAGAGTTTGGAATTTTATTATATATTTTTATTACCATAGAATGTGGTCCTGATGAGCAAAGTTTTAATTTTGAGAACGGTACTCTAAGTTTGTTTAGGTTGCTAGATGCTACTAGATACCTACTATCACCACCTATTTTTAGTTCTGTGTCATGGATCTGGGTTCATTTCAAACAATATAAACTTTACCCGTTTGGACGAATCACAATCGAGCTTATACTTAAAACCCTTGTCTGTGATGGATGTACCTCTGATCATTAAAGAAAATATAAAATACTAAGCTATGATAAACTACTGCGACTTTGCCCGCATGAAATGTAACTTACCTGCTTGAAGTGTAGGCTGAGGAATAATTTTAGATTAGCACAGAAAATCTTTGATGTCATGTCTGTTACTAAAGTAGCAGACCGAAAATCTATACTTAGCTTTAAGTTTGGTTTACCAAAATAGATACTTTTACTAGTTATACTGAAACTAAATATGTGTATAAAATCGAAATAACACCATTAAGAATCATATTTCTCCGGCTTATAGTTTTATCCATTCAATGAATTCACGAAACACCTATCTACCCACCACAATGTTCTAACATTACAATAAATTCCTAAATACAATTTAAAGCCTTAATGAATAATCGAAAAAGGCTTTGTATCGCATACGGCCACCCACAAATCAATAACTCTGATCGATAGTGTAGGCATGTGTCGGTGCAACCATCAATGGTATTTTACCATTGTTCTCTATGACATGTCCCGTCAATGCCAAAGCATACAACATTACCATTTTGAGCTATGTTGTATTTAAGTTTAATTAAGAATAATAAAGTTCTAAAAAAGCTATTGTCCACGCGCTTAAAAGAATTTTCATATTTGTCTATTTAAGGAGAGGGTATTATAAGTTCTCAATTTTGATTCTGACACCAGGGTTCATCGGGTTGTTGGACTACTTGGTGCCATACACGAAAAGAAGAAGAAGAAGAATTTTGATTGGGAAATAGCAACTATCTGAATGTCCGTATGAAAGATTTTTCCGTACGTCGGTCACGATAACTGTCTAAACAACCACTCTTTCTTTGATTCAAAAACTCCGACATCAGGGTTCGTCGGATCTTGTGTCGCACATGATATGAATGTATGAATACTACGTCAACAGGTGCAAGGAATTTGGCGTAGGAATACAACGGCCTCTACAGAAATAACCTCTTTGTTACTCTATAATTGTTTCAATTGTTTGTTTACGTGTTCTCCCAAAATAAATACTTCAGGAGGGAAACATCTTGTGTGTAATGAAATATTACGGAATCGTTAATGGGCAAAGTTTTGACGATTAAGTTTCTTCTTTAATTCGTCAGGGTTTAACTCAGTTGCGGAATTGTAGCTGGTATGAGATAGATATGAATAAATAACAACTTGCGCGGAAAATCTCTAATGTCATATAGAATACGAATAATCCGAATTTCTGCGACTTCGCAGTTTATAAAACTTCAAAATAGTCAAGCTTTTTCTTTCATGAATATCTTTTTTAATTGAGAGATAAAGATTCCATCACACACGACAAGTGTAGGATAGGTAAGTCCAGCTATGTATTGGTTGTACCTTAAATCATACATAAAAATATTGTTGCAAAAATTGCACTAAGTACCTACTAAAGTACTCATAGTACCTAGATAATTTGTTTCGTAACGGACCACATTTTAGCCCTTCATTCATGAAACGGTTATACCACCAACCTCTAAATAGCACTATTTACCCGAGGAACAACTTGTAATTACTTACAAGTTCTTAGTATAGGCAAGTCCTTATTATAGCTTAGGTAAGTCCTTGTCTTTACATTATTACGTACCTGTCTCAACATAGTAACTTATAAGCCATACTTGTTTATCCTAGATCCTATTATATGGGGTATATTTTTAACCAAGAGACGAGGACTAGACTTTAGGCGATAACACTTAGATGGCAAACCATAAATGGTGAAACAGACCTAGACACATTATAATGCGGAATATAGCAAAAATAATGGATTAAATGCGGTACAATCTTTAATGCAACGGCAAAGAATTTATTAATAGAACATAAGCACCCACTAAAAGATCGATCAAGATTTTCAGGATTAACACTTAAAATATTATACCTTCTTATGCCTGCAAACATTGGCTATAAAGACCTGAACATACGATTGCTAAAATAGTTTAATTTAATGTCCGTGCGTGTACTACTTATTTATAATATTACAGACAAAATTAACCTCAAGCCCTCTCAACATTTTCAGGTTTAGTATGTGTCAGACCAAAAAAGGCTAAAAAGCTGCTTAGGATGCAGGGCAGGACCAGAACTGGCTCCAAAGCTCTAAGCGAATGAACCAGCGGCTTTCTCAGGGCAAGGAAATACTACAGATATAACTTTATAAACAACCAGAGTGAAGCCATGAAAAATCATCGCGAAGACTTGGCGCGCAGTAAACCAATATTGAATGGTCTCTCTCTTTTCGTGTGGGACACCGAGTCGTCCAACGACACAATGAACCCTGGTGTCAGAGTTTTTCAAATGGTCAAAAGTTAAAACTACAGCTCGTGCTTTTTGTTCCGATTTGATTTGTTATGCCCGTCAAGCCTGGTAACATGAGTGTATCAGGGGTTCATTATGGTTGTTTGTAGGATTCCCTCTGCAACATTTATTGTTCTAAGATGGCTATTTATAAGCTGGCCTTGAATCCAGTCTGGCACGCTACTTGCTCTTATTCTCCATACATCAGCTCATTTGCTAAACGAAGTGAAGAACAAATCGAGTGTTCATTGATTATTGTTGATAGCGCCCTCTCAATTACATTTCAGAGAATTTATTAACTTAGTTCAAGTTGTTTATTCAAAGTTTAATTAGATTTGTTTTCAAGACCCTTTTATTATTCGTAGCTGCAGACAATATTTCTCAAGTCGCAATAACTTAGGAATAAGTAAAAGAAATTAGGGCTGAATCAAGGTCTTTGAACGCTGAATGAGTCGCAAGTGTCCCAAAAAGGAGTCTCTTTGAATCGAGTTGAATAACCAATAATAGAGAAAGGTAGATGAACTCATCAGTCGCACGTGGCTTTTCCTACCTGCCAGAGTCTGCCAAGTTATATATCAGAGGTCTTTCAACTTTCAATACTGTAACAAATTGAGTTTGTATAATACGCGGAAAACACCGGCATCAAAAGCTGTCATTTCCAAAAATGTCTCGCCACTTGCTTTCAGGATATTGCGAATCAACAACCAATTCTATCTCTATACTCTCAATATAATTTTATCTATATTTATCGTGAGTTTTCAGTTCAATGAACTGAAGCTTGCTGAGTTTTATGTAATAGGTACCTATTCGGCGTGAGCAATGAGCATATTGATGCATGTAGCGCTGACGTGAACGACTCGTATATCAGCCGGTGACAGTTGCTCAATTAAGTCTCGTCAAATTGCTTTATTTGCTGTGACGCGCGGCGCGGCGCGCTGATTTACCCGCCGGGCTGCGCTGCGCGGGCGCCGGTTCCGACTTCCTGCCGCGGCAATTATAAAAATAAACAGTAATCACTTCCTCGCGTATTAAGGCAGGTCGTTAAGGCCCTGTCGGCGGCGGCTAGCTAATTTAAGGGCGGCGCAGACTCGATTTCGCGACGTGTGTGTCCGAGTGCCGCTCGCGCCTTATTCGGTGAGGACGTGCCCTCAACACTCACTTCTCATTTACAAAATTACAACGAGCCGACAAAAGTTTAACCGCCACTTTATCTATAGAAAATTACAAGTATTTACAGCATTTTATCATCGTTAATAAAAATCGGAGAATCGATGAAAATTGGCGTCGTATATGTAAGTTTTATGAGTCGTTCGCGGCAATCGGAATGGCAAGAAGTTTATCGATGCACGTTAATAGTGTTGGAACATTGGGATGACGCGTGAAGTAACCTAGACATGGTATTTAAACCCATACAGTTTCATAACTAGAGAACAATCGGTACGTGCTTAAAATCTAGCACTCACCTATCTTTACGATTACGACGGCCGTTAGTTTGCCCAAACATTGTCTGGACGGGTATTTTGTTGCCGTCCTTGACATGGATTAGGAAAACCTTTTCCTTCTGTAGAAAACAATGAAAAATTGCTTTAACTTTTTCCCAGAACACTTCCAATTTGTTTTGCGTAAATGCCTTAAATTGTCCTTCTTAAGGCCAGCAAGAGAGGCGAGATCGTTCAAATGATAAGCTTTTGCGTCTTGTTAAAGACTCCCTTAAGAGCTGGTGATGAATGCAAATTATGGTTTAAGTTTAAATTACGTTTATAAACTCTTAAAATAATGAGAAGCACCGACGATACTTTAAAACAATGACTACCGCTACCGGGACATCCTACAGCTCAAGTCTTCCCGAACTTACACTGTAAGTTTTGTCCCAAATTCAGTACTCAGTATTTTATTGTGGGATACCGAATCTACGAAAGATATGATGAATGAACCCCGATATGAAGTAACACCGCCTACTAGTAGCCAGTAGGCTCAATCAACAAATCCAACAAGTCAAGTCTTACGCACATAGTTAGCGACAGTCCAACTATCTCTGTGTTCAAAAGACGAGTTAAATACAATTCCCTATCTCTTTCTTTGTGACCATATGTATAGGTATATATTTAATTTATCTAATATTAATTATGATATATATTTATATAATGTTTAAATTTTGTTTCGAGTACATATGTATGTAGGTTTATGTAGTTATGACATTGCGGGGTATTTTATGTAGTTGATATTAAAGTCAATTTAATATAATTATTTAAATTTGTTAGTGGTTGTGCTCGCCTTATCTGCCTCACTTTATGAGATCTCACTACCCAACATCTGCTGAAAGAGATTTCTTTTTAGAAATAAGTAGACCTGTAGTGAATTGTTCCATATATGTATGTGTCCTATGTGTTTTTATTGTCTACAATAAACGCTTTAATAATGGAGCCGACTGCTTAACATTTTCAACATTTATGCAAGTTTTGTTAAGCTTAAATTTACCTATTAAACATTTAGTTGTTTTTAGATAATAAGTAATTTCATAAATGTTTGTTCGTGCCTAAAGTATAAAGATTTGTTTGCCCCAAATGGCACGTCATAACTTTAGGCAAACTTGGGAAGGTCATGTCTTCAAATTAATAAAGACTTAACCCAGTTGTAAAGTAACCATCTGTTTAGACAGGCAAGCTCTTTATTACGCTTAACTGAGCATTCCTAATCAAATTATATTTAACGTGAACACTCTGACAATGTCTCTCTTAATTGTCACGCTGTTTGCGATTACTCAAGAGTCAATGGTATTTGATTCTTGAATGCGAGTCATCTAGAATCATAATCTTTTTTTTGTTTGCCAGTTTGCCACCTCCCCCATATTCCTTACAATCACAAATCAACTTAATCTACGTTTAACAACTAACGCAACGCTGCCAGTCTTTTGGAAACTTTGCATCCAGATGATCATAGATGTTTAGAATCAGTGCCTAAAAATAGAATAGATCTCATTCATCACCGGTTTTCTATAAGGACAATTCAAAATTGTTATAAAAAAAGAAAATTATGCTATACAAATTTCTTTTTTTTTACAATGACGGATCATGGCGTCAAGAAGTGATAATACTATCCTACATTGAATAAAGTCAATTTCAATTACATCGTTTTTTCAGAATACACAAAAATCTATGTCTTAAAGTTGAATAGATTTCAGTCATCGTATTTTAGAATACGCAGGATAAGATTGATTAAACTGAGAATCTATTTAAAAGTTTCAATTCTGGCGCTATTCTAAATAGTGTAAAGTGACGTTACAATCACATCAGTTTTTCTTACAAAATATCGCTTAAAAAGTAAGTCGTACGATGAGTAGACAGAGGTAGACCTAGGCGCACCAACTTTACATAGATAAAGGAAAAGTCAATGTCGTGACAAGTCACAAAAGAGGGAAAATTGGAAGTTACTCCACCGACAAGAGTATGACTCTTAAATTTGAAAAATAATATTTTGACCAGAATAATCTTCTGACATATCTACCCGCTAATACCCTTTACATGTTACAAAAATATTAATGTCGTTTGCTTTTTTTCTTAATAGTTTCTGGACCGTTGGCCGAACACAATTTATTATTTAGTGTCATTTTAGGTTTATGCTTAGGTATTTTCATTTACATTGGATGAAAGTGACTGTAACTGGATTTTTTCCCTATGTGAGCTAGCATATATAGCACTGGTACATTCTCTAATAATTCATAAATTAAAGACGAAAAAATTAATTTCATTGATTTGCCATTATACGCAAACTTAAAATATGGCTAAAAATGTAGTTTATGCTTTACAGACACACAACACAAATGTACAAAAATTAAGTAACTTTAGAATTTTTGTTAGTTTTGCCGTCAAATAATGCCCGCCGTACAACGGTCTAAGCATTACATATGAAATACATTCATGTAACAGATTTATTCAAAAGCACTATAAATGTTCCGTACATGTAAACACTCACGAAAAAGTTAGACCCGCGTCAGACATTGTCCTAATTATTATTCCATACGAATTAACGTTTTGACACTGTATTTAAAAAAGAACACGGTCAAACTTTGCATAAAAATAAAATGTCGCACAAGTTGAAAAGAGTTCATGATTGTTGTAATATCTAGGCGTGTTTACCTACCCTATCATGCATAGGTATATGTAATCGGGTAACCTTGTAAACTCAGGGGGTATGTTATGTAAGTAAGGATAGGGGCATTACCCCAGTGGATAACAATGGAAAAGTTCCATGTTTACATAATACGGAAAAGTTTGGTGACATTTTCATAGTTAATATACGCAATAATGTTATTGTTATTGCTTCTTATCTATATAACTAGGTACGTCGTTCTGTATACGATAATGACTAGCTAAAGAATTCATTACGAATACAAAAACTGTGTTGTGTTTTTATTCATCGAGTCGAGAACGAACGTTCGTCCACTCAATGTCCCACACGAGAAGAAGTCGACAATTTTTTGATGTGTATGTATAAGGTATAAAAAAATTGCTGTTCAGTTTCATGAACTGGTTTACCCCTTAATATATTTTCAGAATTTATTTTTTTAACTCCTCTATGTGACTATCATATGGGGTGTTTACTAAGTGACCGATATCGAAAACTCAAGACGGGCTGGTGATAAGGAAAAACTTTCCCCGAGGAACATAAGGCTAAGTTTAAAAAAAATTTACCTCCTGTACTAAATTGCCGATCTGTTTTTTTATGTTACTAAGGAGGTCCAAAATATTTTTGTCATATTTCAACCTATGTTACTTGGGGTAAGTTGTTTCTAATCCCCTATCCTCTGTTTTCAGTATCGGACACTAGTAAAATTTCACCAGATATAATAGT
This sequence comes from Tuta absoluta, assembly GCA_027580185.1. Lineage (NCBI taxonomy): Eukaryota > Metazoa > Arthropoda > Insecta > Lepidoptera > Gelechiidae > Tuta > Tuta absoluta. Next base: position 4,635,665 of record JAQAHW010000003.1, read on the forward strand.
CACATAGAGGAGGTAAAAAATTAATGCTTTAAATATATTATGGGGTAAATCAGTTCATGAAACTGAACAGCAATTTTTCAACATAAGTATTATGGTGAATAATGTTTTAATTTTATAAATTTATTTTGTACAGCGTTAGGCAGGAGTATTTCCCATAATTGCGAAATTTTGTACAGAGTTTATTACTTCATTCAGAAGGGTTGCCCTTTAACAATGTGGTTTAACTAGTTACACGTTACAATGAAGTCATGACGCTTGCTTTAAAGACGTGATTCAGTCAACAATTGACGTCATGACGTCACAATTTACCACGATGAACTTTGACGTTTTCAGCTGTGTTCGTGAGTTCTAATTTACGATGTTCTGTAACGACTTTCTATCAAAATGGCTGAACAGATATTTAAAATGAAGGCAGCAATTTTCATTTACAAATATCATTTCATGCCAAATATTATGTCAGAGAAATTAAGTGTTAAAACATTCTGCTTATAGTTCAGTCGTGCTGTTTCCGAAAGACTGAATATGGCATCAAAGATTTTACACGCAATATGTCATATCTCAAAAACGCCTAAATTCGGAGTTAAGCCTATAAAATTTAAATTAGAATTATATAACTTTAACGTTATACATTTAGTATTCGCAACAAACAGGACAGTATTCTTAGCTGTGCAAATTTACATAATACCAGTAATTTTTAGATATTTTTGGAACATGTTATTTTATCGAATATTTTTCCTGGTTCGGTACAAATATATTTCATGTTACAATTTTTATTAGAATACATTCTTGGCAGATTCTTTTATCCGATTACACGAAGACTTAAAAATAAAATTTGAAGAATAAGATATTCAGGAAAAAATTATTTATATTGTTATCTATGTTACTTGGAATCCATGTTACATCTACCAACTGTGCCGTGTGATGCCGGCTTAGAATAGCATCACCCCATTTCTTACCCATGAGTGTCGTAAGAGGCGACGAATGGACTCGAGGGTGTGTATAGCAATTTGAAACCACAGAGCATTGAAACGTAATGCGCTGTGCGACTTTTTTGCTCCATGGTTCGGGCCTATCTTATTAAGTGTTAGCATGGTCCTACACGTTGCCGTGTGATGCCGGCTTAGAATAGCATCACCCCATTTCTTTCCCGTGGGAGTCGTAAGAGGCGACTGAGGGACTCGAGAGTGTGTATTGCAATTTTATGCAAAGGGCTGACAACCTGTCACTATGGCGATACACAATTTTCCGAATAACCCTCAATCATTCGTCAGACGTGGCATAGATGTCCGTTGCTTGCGGCCGTTTACGCTTTGCCTACCCCGCAAGGGATTATAGGCGTGATATGTGTAGGTAGTATGTAGGTATGGTCCTACATTTCTATTCTACTTGTTTAATCACTTTTATCTCGTTTATGAACATGGCTAGTTATCTTATATGTAGTTACCTATAGCGCTACGCCTACGTCGAACTATAATTTCTTAGAATTTAGGATCTTAATACGTTTACAAATATTTTGATTGACGTTTTCCTAAATAGATCATTGCATGACGAGGGTTTGCTTACTAATATCTCATTTAATTATACCAAACTGTTTACTGTAAAGTAATTCATCATGAAATTCTAAAGATTCGGACAGCAAATACGTATCTTCCCTCACTAACTACGTTACATACACACATTAATAGCCACAACAGTCCATTGCTGGACATAGACTATTGGGGGGTATTGCCATTGCCACATACTTGGCAGGCGGATTAGAAAATTTTAGATATTAAGAGTCATCTCTTCATCACGTTGAATTGGCTGAATCTTTAAATAATTTCTAGCCATTGGTTGATAATTGCTAGTTTACCCACAACCTTGAAATGAAGTACGTAATAAAACATGTTTTGGTCATCATAGATGGAGTCGAAAACCACACACGTGCGACCATGTTTACCTAACCGTCGTTAAAACAATTCTTAACAAATATTTTGGATATTTGGCAATCTTACTGCCAACACCCGCTCTAACATTGTAGTTCGTATGTTTCCATGGAAATCGTGCAGAGAGAGATACAGGAAAACTTTTATATCCAGTTAGAAAATACAAAATAGTTGTTTATTTGCCAAAAATAACGCAAAACCGCTTAGGCAGCTCATAATACTTTATATACTTTTATATCGTGTTGCTTTACCCCGATTGTCCCCGATGGAGTATCATTATTATTAACATATAAGACCTCGTAAGAATGTACATCATTGATTATAGGATACATAAATACCTACATCAGCCTATTGCAGTCCACTGCTGTTCGTAGGCCTCCCCCAGGGTATGCTATAGGACACGATATCTCTTTTCAGTCATTGCTAAGAATACGCAAAAAAATTGTTCTGATTAAGATTTTTATCAAACTGAATTATATTGTACAACAAACTACTTCGGAAAATGACAAAAAATTTACGCCATATTCTGCTGTACTAGGTGTGGGAAGGTATTTTTTTAGAAGCCAAGAAGTAATAGTTAATCATATTATGTTTAATTAAGTTTAGGTAGTATTCGTATAATATATGTATGAATTATATTATGTATGTTTATTCATGAAAGTATTTATATATATTTTTATTGGCATTTATTTATTTAAATAAGTAATTGTGCACGCCCAATCCGCCTGTCTTATAGAAGTCTCACTTTCTGTTGGTCAGCTGGAAGAAATGTCTTAGTAGAAATAAGTTGTCCTGTTGTGTTGTCATTCTTTGTATAATATGTCTCTTGCAATGTTTCTTGTGTGCAATAAATGGTTAATAATAAAGTACATAGTAGATGATTTTAATTATAACTTGTATTGTCAGTACATTTCCATTGTATATACGAATGGATAACCATGGTGCGTTTTACTTTTTATGTCTAATAAATCTACAAAAAATTACGAGAAAAACTATGTTTTTACTTTTTTCATATTTCAAAAAATGGCCGAGATATTTAAGTTCAAAGTGTGTAGTTTCGGGCGAAGGTTTTTAAAAACGCGGGCGAGCGCAGACTAGCCGATGACGTCACGGCTCGAGTCATCCGGCAGTCGCGCTTACGCTCGCACGCCGTCGCGCAGTCAAATTAAATATTATAAAATGAAATGCCAGAGAAATACTGTATTGTGCCGCGTTTAAACTCCACGGTTAAAACACCAAATAAACTCTTCTTTTATGTGCCTAAGGACCCAAAACTAAGAAAAAAGAGGCCGTAAAAAGAGTTGATTCAATAGGCCTGATTCAAAGTAGGTATACTTTAACACAAACTAATGTTAAACGTGACGTACTCACGTACTTAGATTACGAGTACTTGGCCATCCTGATTGCTTAAGTACCTATCTATGTAGGTACCACCTTGTCGTACCTACTCTACTTGCAAGGGTACAGGCGAGTGTGTGTAGGTGAATAAAGGGGTAGCTATAGGTAGATGCGTGGAGTAGACATGCGCCTCCTTGTCCCACACTGTAGGTATAACAGCTGGTTGAAGTAGGTATGCGTATGCACCTCCTTGTCAAGGAGGCCGCCGCCGTGGTACTGGCAAGTAGGTAGGTACGCGTGGAAACACAGGTAGGTAGATAGGTAGGTAGGTACGTTCTAGGATGGCCGCTCATGCACTCGCCAGTTCCATGGCGAATAGGGAGGTACGCGTGGAAACACATAGGTAGGTAGGTACCTACTTCAGGATGGACGCACAAGCACTCGCCAGTTTCACGGCGAGTAGGTAGGTACGCGTGGAAACCCATAGGTAGGTAGGTAGGTAGGTACGTACTTCAGGATGGACGTTCATGCACTCGCCAGTTCAACGGCATACCTACTGGTAGGTACGTTTGGAAACACAAAGGTAGGTGCCTACTTCAGGATGGACGCACATGCACTCGCCAGTTCCACGGCGAGTAGGTAGGTACGCGTGGAAACACATAGGTAGATTTTAACGATCGCGAACTGTAGGTACCTTACCTAGTATTACCTAGTATTTTTTATTACACACATTTTGATTGAGTTGAGGGATTAGGTTCAGTTCAGTTCAGTAAGTTCAGTTCATTTATTAATAAAATATATTTTACACGTCAAATGCTTAAATCTAACTTTAAATAACCTTAAAATTACTTAAAATAGATTCATTATTATTAATTGTATTACATTATTTTTTAATATCATTATTAGATATTTTACATTACATTCAGTACATTACATTATAGGTACAACTAGGAACCTTATGGGTAGGTACTTCAGGCAGGATGGTCATGAACTCGCGAGAAAAAGTATTTTTATCACCGCCCATAGTAGGTACGTAGGTACTAAATAAAAAAAACACTGTAATTCAGTTGAGGTAATGCTTACATATACCTTTTCATTTTTATTCCACGAATTTCGGCAGCGGTAAAATCTTTATTCATCACGAAATATTGGGCCACCATCAAACTATTAATTTTTGGCAGATTGTCCGACTGACCTTTCACAAATCCTGCTTCCATTTTACTCACTACACTTATATAATATACACATAAACACCATATAAAGTATTTCTTTGAAAGAACGAAGAAAATCGAAACAAAATCACCGAAACGTGCAGCGCGCTGTGTTGCGGTCGCGAGTTGTCCCGAGCCGTGACGTCACAGTCTTAGCGCGCGTTATCTCGGAAATTCAAAATTGGGGTAAAACTTCTCTTCGTCATAACTTGCGAAATACTGCATGTATTGAAGTGAAATAAAAACTAGTGTAATGTACATGATCTACGCTCCAATCTAAAGTGTATATGAAAGTCATATTTTGACCCCTCAGGGTTATCCATTGTAGGTTGGCATTTCCCTTGACAATAGTTGCCAGAAACATATAAGGTTCACGTAACTTATAACTCTTTAAACTACACATGTTGTTCGTTACTTACAAACAAAGATGTGATATAATTAGTAAACAAATAATATATCTAATGAACCAAAATAGGATGTGAAAATATTGAAGTAATCAAGTGGATGTGGTCGTTTGAGTCGACGGCCAGAGGTTAAAAACCCGCGAAAACTTTTGATATGACTTAATAAATAATATTCAAAAATATATAGGTATATTATCTGTATGTGGATGTAATGACTAGTCACGGATTATGTCTAAAATAAATGATTTTTAATTAATTTATTTTAATTTCATATCCCAAAACTAGGTATTAAAAAACCTCATTGCAGCAAAAATACAGAAAGACATATGATACATAATAGATACCTACAGCACCATCACACAGCATCAAACTTCTTCTACAACTATTTGGCAACGTAAGTTGTTAAATAAATATTATTGAGTTTCATTTGTCTTCACAAAGAGGTGTCGGTTACCAGACCGTTACCCGGAAATTAGGACAAATTCCTCACTCGCTGAATATCTACTTCCACTTTTTTAAATGCTTCCCGGACACATATTCATGTCGGCGCCCCATATATCAGTTTTCGCGAAATTTTGCAACCAATTACTCAATTTCACAAGGGATTAACATTATTATCTCATTTCGTACATTCACGCCTACTATGAAAAATAAACTTGGCCCCATTATTGTTTTATTTTGTTTAATTTCTTTAGAAAGAGAGTTGACGCGACATTTAGGTCAATACGAGTTACGATATCAGTCAGGTGGTGCCTTCGTTTTCTTTGGCAAGCTTTTCAGAAATGATATTGATCCACGAGTTGATCGCTGCACGAGTTTGGGTCAAGAATACGTGAGTTTATTGACAGTTTATCAAAAACGGATACAAACTCATTTGGTATTGAAATATTGGATTGCGCTCGCGTGAATCATCCATCACTCCCGACGTCTCCAGCTCCGGCCTTCGTTTCAAGGACTTGTTCGAAAAGTCCACATTCTGGAAGCATTCATCGGCTTTCTCTTAAATAAATCTCTGAATCCGTCACATAAGAGAATGGAGGCTATTTTCTCTAAAACCGATTGGATTTATTGCAAGGACAGAGAAAAACATTTTCTCGAGAAAATATTAGATTGAGGCAGTTGATTCGTTAGCGTTTATTTGTAATGCAATAAACAAAAGCAAACGGCACGTTAGACACGTCAAAACTTCCATTCGTTCACCGATAGCAATCACATGAGAATCCCATCAAGGCATCACTTACCACGAATCGTTCACGAACTGGAACAATGGGCACCAATAGGGACTGAGGCCATCTAGGCCGAACAGGCAAAATTTTCCACCCTGTGCCTGACTGTGACCTACAATTCGGTTTGCTGAGGGAAAAGGCCATGTTATGATTGATCCCCTACACTTATATACCTATCAGGTAGATACGACAATTTGAATATTTAGAAACATTTTGTCTATAAATTGCCATCAAAATGCAATTGGAATATACTGACTTTGCTAATGACAGGGGTGTTTTGTTTCTCGGAATTCCATTATTGAAACTGGCTAGAGCAACCTTCCATAGTTCATCCTATACCTCAACAATTATCATAGTATCTGTACGTCAGCTAAATCTAACTAACTATTGTAGTTGATTGTTACGTAAAATCGTCGCAAGCGTGTTTGTCAAGCACGTTTGACCACCTAAATTGGCCCAACGGGTGACAGGGCAAACAAATCGATCTGTTTCCGATAGGTACTCCGCCGTAATCAATTCGGTGGTCCGGCTGGATTGAGGATATCCTCCAGCCTAGATGACACATTCATCAATGTCGGTTGCCACACGCACCACAATCACGCACCGCATTATTTCCTGATGTTTCTCCGGATCCGGTTTTTTAACGAAAGGAATTAAAAACTTTCAGTAGAGAGGTGAATAAAATGCAAAAGTTGCTACTATATTGCAAAAGTGCTACTATTCAATAATGGAGTACCTAGAAGCAAAGTGCTTAAATTATATTCTATTGCACAAAAATGAAAAATTCAAAATGTGTTTACAATTCAAATTGTTTACATCTACTTAACTATTTTTATGTTACCTCTAGTTATAAGATAACTGCTAGTAGACCCTTACAATTTGTTATTATATATATAATTTGTTATAGATGTACATTAATGCTATGAATGCTAATAAATAAATATGAAATCAACCCCATGGAAAAACTATATACTATGGCAAACAACGCCGCATTAAAATTACGGCAGTCACTGGTGTCATTTGAATGGTGGCTGTGACGAAACGCAATGTTATCCGGTAAAGTGTGCGATTCTCTAAAGCTCGGTTGCTATGCCGGGATCCGACACCGTAATCAAACTGTATGATGGAGTGATATTGTGCGATGGGTAATAATTTGATTATGGAAGTGGGAAGCTCGTTCTAATTATATCGAGATAGATTGGTCTTCACATAATCGAATTGCTAGGATATAGATCGCTTCGCATGTCATGAAGACTCTCGATAAAGTTATACTTACTGCTTTTAATAAGAATATTTATTATTATTGTATATCCGTGCTTCGGAGGGCACGTTAAGCCGTTTCCATATATGATTACTTAGACGGCAGTTGTTACACAATCATGTCTGGTGCCCTCCAAGTAGCAGAAGGTGGTTGAAAAACTAACACCAGGGTTCATCGGGTCGTTCGATGACCCGGTGTCCCGCACGTAAAGAAGATTAGAATATCAGAATTTATTAAAACAATTCAGTCTGAAGTATTTTTGCTTTTCTTTTAGATATGACGTAATACATCTTATAAAGTTTATTTAACCTCTTAACTTACGTACGATATAAACCGCCCCACTGCTCTTATGACCGCAGACGTAAGGATAAATACTTCCTCCATAATCCACGACTGTTTACTTTGACCGACCGCATAATTTTGCTTTTGTTTTCACTGCTTATTACCCGTGTTGCCCGCCCTGACCCGAATTAGCCGGGTTAGGAAATATTGGAGAAATTATGAAACCATAATAGCTGTTCGTTGGCGTTCATAAAGTTCTTATTATGAGTTTAAAGAGGATATAATAATTTTCCGTGTGATGCCGGCTTAGAATAGCATCACCCCATTTCTTTCCCGTGGGTGTCGTAAGAAGCGACTAAGGGACTCGAGGGTGTGTATTGCAATTTTAGGCGATGGGCTGACAACCTGTCACTATGGCGATACACAATTTTCAAAATGACCCTCAAATGTTTGGCAGACGTGGCGTAATTTGTTTATGCTCTGCCTACCCCGCAAGGGATAATATGTATGTATATAATAAAAACTAGTGATTCTATTTTGCACGATTCCCAATGTCTATGAAAATTAGCGCCTTTTTAAACGAGTCAGTTCATTGTACCAAAAAGGATGTAATTTTTTGTCTGCAGCATAATCGTCTTAAATTAAACACAGAAAAGATATTGTTTTTGTGCTTGTATTTAATAAAATAGAGCAAATTATCACAATTTTGATTTGAGTGCGTGTCGTTAATTTTGGATCCTTTCGGTAATATTCCTACACTTCTATTTTTTGAAGTGCCCTTCATTAACGTTGTTGTTTTCTGTTTACTCAATTTCGACCATGGTCGTGTTACCTCAAGTCAATCATCTTTGGCCTCGCGCTTGGTCGGAATAGTTTCGGAATTACCCCATATTTCCGTTTACAAAATCTTGCAACGTAAACCGCTAAACTATCATTCTAATTACAAACATTGAGATTAGGCCATTTACAAAAAATATTGAGCTGGTTGTTTGAACAACCACACAAAGCTCTCCGGGAGAGCCCTAGCTTGGGGCGCGTTCAATGGACCACGGATAATATATCTTTCGTCGCTCTTTTATACTTTGACAGTTCGTAAAACCGCGTTTTGGAGCGCATGGTAGAAAATTTATCCTGACTGGCGTGCTAAAACGCGGTTTATTGACCTGTCATCGGAGAAAATACCGACTAGGAGAGACAGCATGAACGCGCCCTCCCCACCAAATAGTTAGGAGTAGATTTCAAAGCTCCGGCAAAAACAGCAGAGTCTCGCGCAAAAACTAGATAAAAACATATAAATCATATCTGTATACCGTATTATAGGGTTTATATCATCGTGTTATTGGACGACTCGTTGTCCCACACGAAAAGAGATTATGGGGTAGACAGAACATTACCGTTGCGTTGTAATGAAGGTTGCATTTGCTGCATCTCAAAGGTTAAAGGATTTCCTACAGGCTATAGAAATTAGCAAGAATATTTTTAATCGCTCCCGATGTTGACGTCTTCCTGGAAGTAAAATAGAGCTTGGGTTATTTGTAAACAGATTTAAAAAAATTACCGTCCTGTTTTGCCCTATGCGATAGGAAAGTCCCACTATTACGAATGGAATGCTATTTTTAGCAAAACGAATTGTCCATTCTGTTAATTAAGTGGTGTAATGAGATTGGCTAGGTCAACGGACATGGGCACGGCCTGATTTGCATAGGCGGAGCGGGAAGCGGAGAAAAGGTCTCTGGGTAAATAGGTTAGCACGTAGGTGTAGTCAAACAGGGCTGGTTTACTTATTTCACGGTCTAGTTAGAGTTAAGGGATCAAACATGGTAGAATCATAGGATTATCCAACGTGACGAGCCTTATGATGAATGAACGACAGACGACATTCTAGTATCCTACCTGTAGGATGTAGTATGTAGTTAGATAAAGTTTGCTTCTTCTTTTTTGACACGTGTGTGTGTGGCACCTTGCTCGAATATACTGGAAACTTATATATTTTTTTATTTATTTACTAGAATATGTATAAATAGTGTACTTCAAATATTATCATTTAAAATGTTTAGTAGCTTTTTTAAAAAATACATTTATACTTATATCACGCATATATCCCTTGCGGGGTATGCAGAGCGTAAACGTTTGCATTTACGCCTCGTCTGACATAAATTGTATGGCCATTCAGAAATTTGTGTATCGCTATAGTGACCGGTTGCCCATTCCCTAAATTGCAGAACACGTGCAACCCTCAAGTCCTTTAGTCGCCTCTCACGATACCCACTGGAAAGAAATGAGGTGATGCAATTCTAAGCCGAGATCACACGGCGAAGAAATACATGTGACGTAAAAATTATTATACGCAATACGGAAAAATGGTTCGCTTCAAAAAAGTATTACTACAGTGTTTCCATCCATTTGGAAAATGCGTGCTACGCAGTTACTCCTTAGGGTGTATCGTTTTATATTAATTTGTTTGTTGTTGTTTATTCCGTGGTATCACGCTTTTAGATTGAACCAGTAATATATCACCCCCGCAGTTGTTGAAGGTTATAGCATCAATTAATTGAGCCTAGCCCAGACGGAACGTAAACAACTAAATAATCTATCAATCTGCTCAGACCCGCCCCAAATATTATATCTATTTACCTTCATATGAGTTCTTTTACGATTTTACGTCATCGTGGCGTTGAATCATGATAGCCTAGATTCTCCCTTATATGGACTGCTTTAAGGGCCTAATGGTCTGAGCGTAGGTCTCAGGACCTAAAGGTCCCTGGTTCGATTGACGGAAGGGAATCTACCAAAGTTTATATTTGTCGTTATGAGATTGGTCCCGGTATGGTAGGACATGTAGGTTAAACAGTTAAAACACTTGATTGTGCTCAGAAAATCGTCACATTTAAGCAATCCGAAATTCCGCAACTGAGCTATACGCATGTGTTTAGACGGTTCTCGACGACTTGACAAACGCATCCGTTACGCACCGTAAACACACTGTAGCCGTATTTGTATAGATTGAGATCGGAATTCGCGATTCGTTTCGTCTGACAGACGCATGCGTAATGGTGCGTTAAAAATACGCAGCGACGGACGACAACTGGAGGAACCGCCTCAGATAGTACGACTTAGGTATTTGCAAAGAATACTACCTATAGCCCTATAGCTACCCGCTGTATTGGCACATTCAACCTTTAAGCATCATTTCAGTGCTGTACGTCATCAATAGATCCTTTTATTCGTGGAATTTTCCAAAGCTTCGGCTCGTCCCGTCCCTAGGGATGAAACACTAATTTCTGTAAAGCTTTGCTCTTGAGCCAACGCAGACATCACGGTGAGTGACGTAGGTGAGAGCCTTCGATTGAAACATCCATGCGATGACGTAGTGTCTACGTCCTTTGGTATATGCTTAGACTAGATTTCCACCCAGCGGTTTCACCCGCTACCACTCATTTTCCCGTGGTAATAGTTGTTTTTCCGCGGTAAAAAGTAGTCTATGTGTTATTCCAGGTTATACTCTACCTGTGTTCCAAATTTCATCCCAATCGGTCAAGCCATTTGACCGTGAAGAGGTAAAAAACATACATACATACACACAAACTCTCAGATTTATAATATTAGTACGGATTCAGGCAAGTGCTCCCCCTGCTAAGTTATTTGAAAACCTTGAGATGAAAAGTTAATACACCCTACTCACTAATACCACACCAAATGAAACAAACCAAATTGTTCCTTTAAATATTTGTTTCTCACATTTCCGATCAAACTATGCCCTCTTTCCAAATACTAAACGCCTCATCATATGACATATCTTATTTCCTTTCGTGTGGGACACCGAGTTGACGAATGACCCGATGAAATGACAAGGATTATTTCTCTTGATTGTGTCACTTTAGCTAACATCAAACAAGGTCTAATTATCCTAACCACATAATATATTTTAGGGGATGCCATTTACTCTTGTTTTAAGTTAGGGGTTGCAAACTGATGATTATTTATAAAAATTAAACGATTGACGCAGAACAGTCATAAATAAATAAATAATAAATATCCTAGACAATTCACACAGCGTCATCTAGCCCCAAACTAAGCAAAGCTTGTATAATGTAATAAAGAAAGGATAATGTTTAATTTAAAAAAATTGGCAAAAATTTGTGAAACTGACGTAATCTGTGATGAACCTGAATAACTTAGTTCAAGAAACTCTTATGAATTGCTTAACCCGACCAAAAAGTCTAGTCTACCGATATCGAAAAATGAAGTATTTTTGGGTACATATATACATACCTAAGAAATTACCCATGATATAAGTATTTAGAAGAATTCGAGGTAGGTACTGCTGAAAGTATTTTTACACGTCTTAATTACGCAATACTCGTAATACAAAATCTCGTAAGCCCTTCGTCACTTCTGCCCTATGACGTGAGTCCTTTGTGATCTAAAAGGGTCAGTTGCCATTTTAATTCAGGGCCTTCGGTTACTCTTGGATAATGCAATTTACTTAGCTAAGTCGAAAGCTATTTAACCCATGTCATATTTTAATTCGGTTATCTACATTTGGTATTTCAAAGTTTTCAATTACATAATTTGTCGTGTGATGCCGGATTGGAATAGCATCTCCCCATTTCTTTCTCGCGGGTGTCGTAGGAGGCGACTAAGAGACTTGACGGATTCATATTTTTTACAAAATATGTAATGATAACCTGATACACGATTTATCTAAAACGGCCCTCAAATATTTGTCAGACTTGGTAATAGCAACCGTATTTTTACGGCCGTTTTTACGCTCTACTTACCCTGCAAGGGATAAAGGCGTGACATGTTTATGTATATGTGTCAATTACTTAAATCAGGATGATTAAGAGTCTGCCACGAAAAGCTTCCACAATCGCGATTTAGTCATCCATAGTAATGTCTGACACTACGCGGAATATTGGTGGAATCACACATTATCAAAAGCCAATCAATTTTAATTAATTTTTCATCGAAATCCTCTCGTTGTACGGTCTCTATTATACAAATTCAGAGATAATTTATAAAGTAATAACAAGAATATTTATCATTTGCCGGGATTTCGCGATATCCCTGACTCCATTCATCATTACCCTGCCACAGATAGTAAAAAAGCATTCGAACGTCCCTAAATAGCGAGCGAGTCCCGACTTAGTGTATGATGACGTCACATGGAACCCAGTCACAAAAGCCGGTCGGAGTCGGACAGAACAGTCGTAACTTGATAACAATAGGGGGTGAAGGGAGGTGGTAACAAGTGACGTCATACACTTCCAGCTTGTACTAACTTGATTGTTGGAGACCGAGGCACATCTACTTACCTAGAGTAGGTACCTGTGCATGTAGCATCGTATAGAATTTTATTCGAATATTAAATTGAAGTGTTCGGTCGGGACGCCGCCGGTAGCTCAGTGGTAGAGCGGTGGGACACTACTCTACAGGTGCCGGGTTCAATCTCCGGACGTCGCAAAAAAAAAGTTTCTTATTTTCATTTATGAAAATGCTATAACAGTGTGAGTGCAAAATAAACAATAGTACTATGAATATTAAAATGTCCTAAAATGAATGGAAAAAGGATCTGTATGGATAAGTTTAGCACAGGACCGTGATGATTGGCGCAAAAGAGAAGAGACCTATGCCCTGCCAAGGGTGATTGTGGGCTGATGATGATGATGAAAATGGAAAATTTGCATTCATTTATATTTTAAAAATCGAAACCCCAGACTTTTGGTAAATCCGCCATTTTATGACTCGTGTTTAATATTTTTTTCGATACTTACTGTTATTAATTTATTTGTTACAGGTAAGCAGATGATCGTATTATTAATTGGTGTTATAACTGAACTTGGTAAGTGTGCATACATTTTTTACATACATTGACATCCACTACAGTCCACTGCTGGACATAGGCATAATAAGTTTGCATAATACAGCAAATTTAAAAAGTTTTAACCTACATTTGCCCTTCCGCTTTTAGATAAAATAGTTACACGTGCCTATCGCAAACTAATTCAGGACTTCACTACCTAGAGCATGTGTAGTTTATTTGGTAAATGGCAAAGGTTGTGCCTCCGTTCGGCTTTGTGCCTCGAGAGTTCAAATTAACGCATCTGATATTTCAGCGGCATTCAGCCTGTGAGCCTCTAAAGAGAAATAAAGGTCATGGCATTCCTAGTATTTAGCTTTTGTTCATATGTTACTCAATTTTAATTTCTGTTAATTGATTCCGAATCTAAATTCGTAATTAATCTGTACCTACCTACTTACAACACGGCGGCAGCAGACCCATTTGGCTTAAAGTTTTATTTCCGCTTAGCCAAACAGGCAATGTTTGGTTGTTCCAATTTCAACTTTTGGCGGGTTAATGGAAATCATTCTTCAATATTCGTTTTTCAAATCCGTCTACTACATGGCCAGTGTTTGATGTTCTTTGTTTATCAATATCTGCTTTCAATATGAAATACTGCAAGAAACACTGTTATGTATCGTGTATTCGGTTTTTGGGATATAACCGCGTTTCCTAGTTCGTAGACGAAACAAACCTGATTAGTAAATCATGTTATCCGAAATATCGTAATATTCGATTCGGCTTAGTGGTCCTGATATGTAGGGCAAACATCTCGAGCTTACGAGATTTGGTTAGTTGGTTACGAGAGTAAGGAAGTCTTTCAATAAACTCCTGTTAAACTGTTAAAAACAAAACAGATAAGTTCCGTTACTTTTCTGCAAAATTATACAAGTCAAAACTTCTTTTGATGCTTTATTCAATTAGGTGAGAGAAAATATAGGGTTGTAAATTCAAGTGCAATATTGTAATATTTTCTCATCCCTTTGTCTGAACACCCACACCTTACACAGAAGACGGAAGTAGCAACAATGTACTAACTTATTTATTGCATACTGTAATAAAACCATTATCTTGGTCTTAAGGTTCAACGTTTCCCAGAACGAGACGTTATATCAAAACATCTCGGGCAGTAGGGTTACCAACCGAGACTTCATTGAGAACCGAGCAGGTCTTGTTGTAACTCTAAAAACCAAGGTGACCTGCTTCTTTTTGCAAGTTTGTTGGTTTAATGTGTATGGAAGGAAATGTCACAATCTGCTTAAGTAAACTCATAAAACAGAGTGACATTTGTCTGCTAAACTACATTCTTGCTTTTACTAGTTTTTTTTATTTTTTATTAATAATGGGTTTGCTCTTGACTCTAGTCTAGGTCATAGGACAGAGACAGGGTCTAAGATGGAGCGAGCTCACCCAGAAGAAGCCTGTTCACTCTTACTTTGAAGAGATTAGGGTTGTATGCGTTTGGAAACACAGACGCAGGTAGTGAGTTCCACTCTTTAGCAGTGCGCATTATAAATGATGACTGGAAGCGCTTAGTCCGAATTGGCGGAATGGCAACCAGGTACGGATGGTATCCGGCGGTGCGTCTGGATGTCCGATGGTAGAAGGGAGCTGGTGGAACAAGGTCGTGAAGCTCTTTTAATATGATGATGGCTGAACCATATAAATAGAAATTAGTACTACGCTCTTTGTGCGGAATGTCCTTGGGTCCGGCTCCATCTCGATGAGCGGCAACCCTACACGAGACAGTGACGAATGATACAGCTCATTCTGCTCTCGTGGATGTCAAAAAAGCCGAATATAATGTTTATTGTGTCGTTTTGCTTGCCTTTCACGAGTTTCTGGCTAATTTTAACTCATTGTTTGCAAGCAGCCGCTAAGTATAGCGTTGTTTTGATTTCTGTCAGGCGCGCCAAGTCTTCCTTGTTGTAAAACTCTGAACTGAATTCAAACTAAACTGTTTACAAACTATGCCTCTTTCTATGCATTTTGTAGCATAAATCTGCAACTAAAATTAACAATGGTGATAGAAATAAACTCACTAAAACTCTAACATATTTTGTTCCACAATTATTATTTTTTATTAAAGGTAATTTAGTGCCTTGGAAAACTTAAATCTGGGTTCATCAGATTAAAGCAACATACCAACAGTATTTTTTGGCAATCACCAAACGTACTTAGCCATTTGCAACATTGATTCTCTTGTGCAATCGATTGAAAATTAGAGTAAGTGACATGCTCATAAACCATTGAAATATTTCACTCGTATTGGACACGTCTGAAAATAAACTTCAGTGCGAATTTCTACTGGAAACCATCCTGGAAACTTGCATTGCGCATTCGATATTCTAGGCATCGTAAACCCACTTTCTCTGTCGAGTATATTTTAGCTTTTATTCACTAAGATAACTTAGACGCTGTGCTCTTATCTTAAGAAAATGTGTTTCTCTAAAACAGAGGCATGTTTATTTGAATATAGGTAAAAGGAGTTTTTATTTGAATTGAAAGTGGTAAAAACCATCTCGCTGTGCATACAGAATGTTGAAAATGTACTCAATTTATAATATAAATTTCTTTAAAAATAATATTAGCAATGAAGGGCAATAATCCCAGGAATCCCTAACTTATGTCATTTTGTATAAGTTTATCAAATCTATGACTTTTATTAACTATTAGGAACATAATTACCCTTTTGAAGGAACATTGATATCACGCGAAACAAGTTTATTTGAGAAAGTTATATCCTCTTGAACAAAGAAAGAAAGTTTAAGTACATAAAAGAAATAGATTATTTTTAGGAACACTAGTTTGTACCTGTATTTTCACAACCTGTATTTATTCCTAGATACACGAGAAGGCTGCACGTGTATTGTCACGCGTCTGACAAAGTACTTTATGGGGAGCTACTGGAACACACTATGTAATGAATAATCCGTTCTATCTTTGGAATCCAGTGGGTATCGATAATCTAATGGAAACTGATGAAGATGGTACCTCGGAAGATAAAATTAGAATACCATGGACAATAAATTCTTTGTTCATGCTATTTTCGTATACATAATCTTTTTTCAATTTTCTTATCCCTTGCGGGGCAGGCAGAGCGTCAACGGCCGTAAAAATACGGTCGCTATTGCCACGTCGGAGAAATATTTGAGGATCGTTTTAGAAAAATCGTGACAGGTTGTCAGCCTGTCGGCTAAAACTGCAACACACATGAAACCCTCGAGCCCCTTAGTCGCCTCTTACGACACCCGCAGGAAATAAATGGGGTGATGCTATCCCAAGCCGGCATAACACGGCTTCCTCTACGTTTTTGCAATTTTTGTTCGCATTAAATTAATTTGTAACACGTCTACCGCAGGATGGTAATATTTATACTCTGCAGAGGGAGGTCACGTGAGCGTTAAAATTTAATTAAGTTCTATAATTAACGGCCTTCGAAAATAAAATAATTTTAAGCTTTTTTGATGGGTAGGCATGACAACAGCTAATTTTAGATCGTAAGTAAACAATAAAATCATATAATATATCGTACGACTAGGTACTGTTATTTGCAATAAACGGTGTGTTTATTGTTGCGATAGATGGCGCAAGCGTCACTAAAACTTTCAATTGGACTCGGGACCTGCGGATTTTATGTTTTTATGCTAATTTGTATGAATATGACTTCTAAGGATTCCCGTCGTTGCTGTCATCCTGTCATAAATAGGTCACGAGATTCAATAGTTCCACGTAGCTTTACACATAGATATAGAATCTTTTTCGCTTATTAAAAAATTTAACAGCTAGGTAGTAAAATATTGATGTCGTTGCGTATGCTTATCAATAAATTCCAAAAAAATATATTGCTATATAATTTTGTTCCAAATGAGTATGTTTGACTATACACGACACGTGCCAACCATTGATAGGTATAACTACGATACATATACCGACTGAACTCGTAAGTTTCAGACACAAGATTCCTTCATTGGTCCTTCTTTTTTTTGTAAAACTAGCTAGGAGATAGTGCAACATTATATGTTCACTACATCAAAAGTTATATGTTCACTACATCAAACGCAACCATTCTCGGCGAGCATGACTTTGACCTAATCCTTTTTAAGCTCAGATTCAAAAAATATTATTGATTTTCTTACAATAAGTATATTTTTTTGAAATTAGGCTTGGCACTCTTGATTTGCCGTGTGATGCTTAGCAAAAAGCGAGATAAATTCATCCAGGGAATGGACAGCAGCGTTTCCTGTGAATGCAACATCTTGCACTGCGCTCGCCGATCCGCCTGTCAAGCGTGGTATGCCCCCAATACCCCTTTCAGTATAGGGGGACCCATGTCCGGTAGTGGACCGTTGTGTCTGTTATTGAAATGTTAATATAAAAATCTCTCGCTTGACTGCAAAGTCTCACGTATTACGGATGACGTCACGAAACCTCGATACCTACCCCGTTCTACATTCAGCCCACTCCACGTCAACCTGAACGAAGGACTTTAATTAAAGCTCCTGAACGAGCTGTCACCAACACCTCACCATTGTTTCTAGCTTGTGTGATATAATCCCCTACACGCTCCGAAGGCTATTTTTAGGCTATAGAAACTGTGGCCTTTTGATCATTTCAAATGTATAGGAATATGTAAAAGTTTTATACGAAAGGATTGTCTGTTGCCACGAAAGCAAGACTGCTTTTGAAAATGGCAGAAACGTGGATGTAAAAAGGAGTTCTTTATTGGCGCAATATTACGTTATCTAATTATGTAATTTAAAGTTACTATAGATAATCTTAATGAGTACCTATCTAAGGTCAATTGAATTCTTATTATCTACGCTCGAACATTGAATCCTACGTCTAAAAATACGCACCGTTTATGGAATCACTGTAACTAAGTTACTCCGTAAATGTCCTCGTTGTTCCATAAAAGGTTTCGATAACTTCGTTATTGTTCCCTGAAACACTTACTGGCGAAAATGTATCAAGTTATTTATAGAATATATCAGCTGTTTATAAGTGATATTTAAAATTGCACTCGCTACAGGATCGCACGTTAATCTAAAAAATAATCAAAAGAGTCTTGACTCACAATCTTGATGATAAAAACAAGCAAATAAATTATGTTAAAATATTGTATCATTCCTTGTATATCGAAAGATCAAAACCAATTTTGTTATTATAACAGAGTTCAGATCGAGGCAAGAGAAACAATTTTCGACATTCGAAAAACAAATCAGATTTAGGAATCGAATTGATTTACGATTATGAGTAGAATAAAAATGTTAAGATATGTGATAATTTGTTTTGCTTATCGGTTATTATTTTGAGATAGAGTTCTAAATTTAAACCTCCTAATTAAGTATCGTGTAAGAAACGTTTAATTATTTAAAAAAAACGTTTAATTATTTTAAAAAAACCTCAATTTGTATAAAAACACGGGTGACAGTTTAAAATTCTAGCTACAAGTTGCAGCTAGAAGATTCTAACAGCAACTGTCTTCATTGAATTGATTTTGTTTGCTAATTTTTTGGTGCAATTAATTTGCACATGTGGATATAACATTTAAGGCTTTACTTTGAAGTTATCTTATCTATAGTTTACCTGATTTACTTGCTTAGAAATATAACGCTTTCTTTGCCAAAGTTCAACGTCTTGTCAAGAAAGCTTATGGGGTTGATTGCTTGAAAGTAAACGAAATTGTTTCTCAATCGGCCATCATGTTCAAACCACCTATTTGTTCCACAGGGCAATGACCTTACCTTTATTTGATTTGGGTTGATTTCTTTCACTATGCAAAACACGAATATAAAATTATTTACTTAACTACGAGGTCATTGCCTTTAGATGTTTTCCCATTTTAAATATTTTTGCCTGGCAATCGTAAAACATGTGTTTCTCGTAGTACGGAAATCGCTTAACATTTTGGGCTTCCTCAAAAAGTTGAAACAATATTTTTAAAATGCATTGTGAAGATGCAACGCTAATGTAAGCGCATCCTGTAAATGAAAGTATTTTTGTTTTAAAGTGTCAGCTGTTCGTCAGGATGTTTTTTGTTTTTTATTGCTACTGTTGAATGAAAGTTATGCTGAAAGGTGTTTTACATTTTAAAAGCTTCAATGATGATTGTTCTTATTGTAGTGAGTATTTCACGTGCTTACGCTCCGCGACGTTTTTTCGTTTTATTATATTATTTACTGTGGACTTAATAGACAAGTAACCTGAATTTCCATAAAATACGCGCTTTTAATTCATCTCTTTATACAAAAATACTTTTGATCTTGTCTGATAAAGTACCTTTAGCTAGGCTATTTTAAACAATAGCAAGATTATCAAAAACGCTAAAAATAAAAAGCTAAGGTTAGAAATAGCCAAAAGCCTTCGTGCTAAGCAAATTAATTAGTGAGTGCAGTGCGTTGGCAGGTGCGGTATCCATTAATTCGGAAGAGAGCTGTCAAGGTGAACTACCGAATAGTTAGATAACAGGTATTATTACTAAGGTACATGTCTGTCTATTAAAGAAACATTCAGTTGAATAACACAGCAACGTGTGGTGCCGGCTTAGCATCGCCCCAATTCTAGTCGTGGGTGTTCTAAAAAGCGACTAAGGGATAATCATCCAGAGAATAGACAGCACCGTTCCCTGTGACTGCAACATCTTGAACTGCGCTCGACAATCCACCTGCCAAGCGTAGTGAGTATGGCAACACCCTCCAATAGGGGGAGGCCTATGTCCAGCAGTGGACTGTTGCGGCTGTTAATGTTATTTCAATATTGATGTGCATTCTTGAATTGTAAAATTTAACTCTTCAAATGCCGCGTTCAGTAAAATTTTCAAAGTGAAACCCACAATCTTATGATTCAGTCATGAAATTTCAAATTGTTTTTGAGATCTTGCAAAATTGCACCGCATGCAGGATACGAACGAGCGACTTTCGGTATCAGTTAGAAATCAATCTTGAATACTTCCGCGTTTGAACTATACGCAGCAGTTTTTATCCTAATGCTTCTAGGTGGATATTTACTACCCGACGACATGAAAATATAAGAAATTAAATGTTGAAAATTGAATACTATTTATAACAACTTATTTCATGACGAATGAAATGCAAATAGGAGATTTCGCAAATTGCCTTGACCTTTCCGTTAGGGATATCCTACTGAAAATTCAATTTCCTTTTTACCTTGATTTGCAGGATAAGGACGTCGTCTTGCAAATATTATTCAGGGAGGATCAGGATTTGATATACACTATAAATTATATCCGCTGATTTCCTGTTCTTAACCACGTGGAAATAATTTCTCTTGTGGGACACCGAGCCGTCCAACGACCCGCCGAACCCTGGTGTCAGCGTTTTTCAACCGCCTACTACTAGTAGTAGGCCTCTGACATGGTTGTGTAACGACCGCCTATTGTGTGTATATGTGACCGACGCGATATTTACGTCAATAATACTTTAATTACCCTTAACATTTCGCTCAAGCCATTGTCTACGATGCAATGTAAGGGAAATCACCCTGATTTTATGGATATCAATGTATGTATGGCCACTTATTCGGCACAACAGCTATAAGTGACTATAGTGAATATATAGTAATACTATAGTGATACACAGTTATCTGATTGATCCTCAAACTTTTGTCAGACGTGGTGTTAATTTCCGTTTTACGTCTGTTAACGCTCTGTCTACCCCGTAAGGGTCATCAGAATCAGCTCTCATCAAGGGTTGCCTGCCATTGACCCGAAAAGAAAAAGTAGAAGAATGTATGATTCAATTCATAATATGATTACTTAGACGGCGGTCGTTACACAACCATGTCAGAGGCCTACTACTAATAGTAGGCAGTTGAAAAACGCTGACACCAGGGTACATCGGGTCGTTGGACGACTCGGTGTCCCACACGAAAAGAGAGAATTCATAATTTCGATTTCTACCATATCATTACAGCTCATATCATATTCCTACAGTGACAGATGCCGGTAGCAATATTTACGTTTAACGCATCGCAGTAGGACGTTGCAAAACTTGCGCTCGCGCAGATCACTTGATGAAATGAGGTTTATATCTGACGCGTGCGCTCGTAGATCCTGGAGATAGATGGCCCATACGTTACAGACTGTCTCAAGAGCAAACTTGCTGGAGTTACAGCGAGAATGAAATATGTTCAGCCTGATTTGAAACTATGTAGTGTGGATACCACTAATTCACACTATAAATAATAGCGAAAGTTACTTTTGTTTGTTACCTTTTCACATATTGTATGATAAAAATGTGAGGTAAAATTTACAGACGAGAATCCTGCGTTTTTGCGTGAGAAATAATTTTACAGAAAAATAGTTTATCTTTCTTTTACATTATTATCTTTACTTCTGTTGTTAAATATTTTTAGTAGCAGCAATTCTATAACTATCATAATTATGAATCATATCAATCTTACCATAACTTTGCTGCACCATGGATTGTCAAAGGTTTTCTTTTAAGAAGGTATGCAATTTCACATCCATTGAGTCTAGATTATAAACCTTACAACATTACGCGACTTACAACATGTGCTACGAGCTACGGCGTAGTAGCCGAAGCCTACGAAACGTGCCCAAGTGCCGATGCAGTCTTGAACGCGTAGCGGTCAAGCAGGGAGGTACCCTTCTAAGAGCCATTTGATATAAAGGCTAATAGGGTAATGAGTTTGGCCTATTTTTAATAAAATTAATACCTACGTATCTTTTTAATTTATAAATAACTAAGACGGGGATTCAAAACTCCTAGGCATCAAGTTCCTGCCCATAACTCAATTCTCATGGGGACGGGTGCAACAAGTTTTGTACTCAATATAATATTTAAATAGAATTTAGTTTTGGTTTACCTATAGTGGTTTTTCCTAATAAGTTTTAACAGAAAATCATATCAATCCGTAAAACTTACATACCTAATAGATTGCCTAGAAGTATATTATTCCTATCTAAGCCTTTCTAATTCTAACCTGATTTTCTAAATGTCAGGTTAATGAGAGGCTGGACTAGCCGACCGTAAAATGAGTCCATAACAATCTGAGCGAGTCATAAAAAGTAGAGTATTAAAAAACCGTAAACAAAAGCCGTGGATGGATGTTAACGAGGCGATTTACGTTGTGCCCGTTACAGAGGCGCCTGTTACGAAAACTTTACGTTCTTGTTACGTGGAATTACGGGAGTTACGTCACGCTGAATGTAACGGGGTTTGGAGTAAGTAAATAAACCGTTAGGTGTATAATAGGCCAGTAAAGCTGTCTGGCAGTCGGATTAATGATTTTCGGTTTAAGGGCCCCGATTCACCTGAAAAGTTTGTCCATGTCATTCGCGCTTTGCCAGAGAGAAACTGACAATCATTTTGCGATCTAGTTTTCACGAGATTTTAGGGTATTTCCGACATGGAAACTCGAGAAATACCGTTACAATGACTAATTTATGTATTCGTGATAGAAAAGAAATGTATCTAGACATATAGTACGAATACCTAAATATGTACATACACACATAATTTTTTTTTTGTAATAACATCAATCCTGCAGTCATGATATACAGGTTAAACAAATAGAGGTTACATTGCTTTTTTTCTATAGAGTAAAGTTTTCAAATTGTATATCCGATAGGTATATATTATCTGTTAGATCCTCGACAATCACATATAATTGTAATATAATCACATGTAATTGTCGAAATAAAACTGGTTTAAAAATCTTACTCGCGCTATATCTCCGCCTTAAATTGGCCCCGAAATTGTGCATTTTAAATTGAACATGTTATACTCGAATAAGATATGGTCATGGACAATCCTTTTCTTTTCGCCATGGAATTAGTAAAGAGATAAATGTAAATATGCAGACGAATAATTACTTGTTTTGTTCTTTGATCTTATTCTACAAAAATAATTTCAGAGAATAATTAAAGCTATTAAAATTATAACATAAACAGTTGCTAAACTTTCTCAATGAGTATCTATTTTGAGCACTATTTAATCAAAATAACTATATGTTGTAAATAACTTACAATTCCAGCTGCATTCCGCAGTAACATACATATAATCACGCCTCTTTCTCATAGGGGTAGTCAAAAAACCTACGATTTGCATTAAAATATTTTATCTGGTGGACCATCTCATGAAACTGAGCATCTTTTAAAAATGATGCAATAGAATCACCTGATTGTCTGATAAAGAATATGATTCTTTACTTTAGCCCTGTTAACCCGTTACTCCTGATCGCAAATGTTGAGAGTGGTCGATAGCGAAAAATTCTTATGCTAGTTTTTTGAACTTGCTCTTTTTTGAAATTAAAATGTCGAGTGTACGATCCGCCAACAGTCTAACAATTTTGACTGCTGTGGCAATTTTGGCTGTGAGCAGTGGCTATTTGTCATAAGAATAACAAGTGAACTGTGCAGTTAAACTAATTTCCTTGCAGACAGAATAATATTCCTTATTTATGTTAATTGCTGTAATATTAAGACTAGACTTTATTTTAGGTCGCTACGCAAATAGCCGGTGTATTTAGAGGGTTTAAATCTAGATCACGTAAATTGAATCACAATGCTTTGTTACTTTATATTACCTTCGTTACCTGAAAAAAACCTTCTTTGGAATATCTAAATGCCATATGATATACATCTATCCAAATATTATCTACATTTATTACCTATTATGTAATCTAAACGATTAAGCTTATTCTAGTCTTAAGTTTTTTTTTCTTTAATTGGTTGTCACTTATTGAAAGAAACTTATTGCGCAAATAATATCCAAAAAATAAAAAATGAAGAAATCATTTTTACTAGGTATATATTTTTATATTATGTACATATATATCACGCCTTTATCTCTTGCGGGGTAGGCAGAGCGTAAACGGCCTAAAAATACGGACATTTACGCCAGTTTTGACAATCATTTGAGGGTCATTCATATAATTGCGTATAACTATACTGACAGCCCATCATCTAAAATTGCAATACACATGTATGTAACCCTCGGGTTCATCAATCGCCTTTTACGATACCCACGGGAAAGAAATGGGGTGATCACACGACACAATGTTTTACTACAGTTCAATATTATGTTTACTGCTCATTTCAAGTCGTAAAACTGATATATATTTTTTTTAAATTTGGATATTAGTAGTAGCACGAGTCTCGTAATGTGTTATGGTGTAACGTTCCAACTTGTTGGTGGTTGTTTGTCTCTTGTAAGCAGAGCCTTAGGGTGTGCACGTGAGGGCTACCTTAGCGACACCTTAGGTACAGTCGGTTGTAGCAAATAAGGTATCAGGGGTACTCCAAAAGAACTGAATTATTTTGTCCCCAGCAATATTTCTTGCTTGAGATGAATATGTATTAGTAGAAAATGACTTATCACAATAAAACAAAAGAAAATTACTTATTTTATGGGGATAAGTCAAAATTTTTATTATGTATTAACTGGGGATAAACATAATACAGTTCTTTCGGAGTACCTTATGTGCTACAAACTTTAGACTGTACACACTTTAGACACAGGAGTAGAGAGGCGCTTGATATGAGCAAGTGCTGCTTCTTTTTCTTCTTTTCGAGTGGGATACATTCGTCTTACAACCCGATGAACCCTGGTGTCAGTTTTTCAACTGCCTACTACGAGTAGTAGGCCTCTGACGAGGCGCCATATGCCTACGATGGATATTTAGTAAATGGCATACTGTAAAATAGCAAAAATGTTATCGGCTCATACAAGGAGTAACAAAAAGTGTATAACAAGCTAAAAGGAGCTTAAGGTATTCTTAAAACTGAACGACTTTCCCCAAAGAACATAGATAGAAATATGAAAAAAATGGATCTCCCATAGTAAATTAACCAGCTGATCGGCAATTCTTTATGGAAAGTATTTTTTTAAAGTTGTTTGTTTTATGTGTACCTTGACCTCTATTCGGCTTGCCTTTTAATTACTACCTGTATATCCGTAGAATGACGATTAGTCGATTCTCTGTCGATGAACTATTGTTTCGTCTACCATCTATATTCACGTGAAATTCATTTTAATCTAAAGTTTTGATGTATACTGTAAGCTGCACTCAACTTTAAGTGCTACAAGAGGTACGTTGGCTCTACCTGAGTCTGTTTACGTGACATGTTGTGTGGTTCTCGGCTTTGAGCAGCACGTGCCTCCAGAAATAGGTAGATCACGCGATGCCGCACCTGTTTACCAAACATTTCAGAAGATACAACCTTTCTAGGGTATGGAATATACCTACTTTCCGCAGTGAGGAGTAATCTGTTGCAAAGTATTAATGAACGTGAAAACCATTCCTTGAACTAGTGTAATCTGCTGAATAAATCATAAACGCAAAGATACTGGATTTGATACTCGGTGGGGCCCTAACAAAGTTGATATTGATCACTTTGTGAATTTGTTCCCTGTTTGGTTAGGACATTGCAAGCTGAACCACCTGATTGTCCGAAAAAAAAGATAGTTCCGTTCTTCGGAGGGCACGTTTAGTCGTCAGTCCCGATTTTTGGCTATGACTATATAGACGGCGCGGCGATCGTTACACAACCATGGCAGATGCGTACTATTGTAGTAGACGGTTGAAATACTCTGACACCAGGGTTCCTCGGGTCGTTGGACGACTCGGTGTCCCACACGAAAATAAGTGAATGAATCATAAAGGTATCATCATATTCGTACTCATTTGCCGCTTTACGAATCAAGTAAATTTCAAACTCTATTACAAGGTTGTAGATAGATTTCATAACTCATCGTATCATAAAGTTAGCCTGCTCCATTTTTTCACCCTAGCTACGCCCTTGGAGCGCGTGCCCCACCCTGCAAGTAAAACTTACAGCTCGTATACCTACATAGGCAAAGGTCAGCACCTATGGCCTTCACTTGACGACCTGGGGATCAGTCCATGGCTTCACGTTGTCACATCCACTTCTTTCTCCACTTCCACGGATTTTTTCATGTGATTTCCTGAAAAGTTTTCAAAAATGTTTTAGAGGTTGTGGGAAATGTGAATAATGAAAGTGCCTGTACAGATAATCTACATGAATCCTAACCAGGTAAGTCAATATTTAAGAGGTTATAAGCTAGCGCCAGGTAATTTTTACGTTAATTCCCAAATATAAATCAACTTTGGTGGATATTTCACTGTGCAGGTAACACAACAGAACATAAATATACTTGATTGCACAAGACATACGGTTGGGAAAGAATAGTACATTGCAGGCGGCCATATAGCTAAGTAGCTATTTCTACCAGACAACCTTAGGGTAATGGAAAGTAGATTTAAGAAGCGGGATGGTGCTTTAATGTATAAAATACATATACAAAATACCTAACAAGTAAACATGTTTGCTTTATTGAAGTCTGTAGTTAATAAAGCAATTTATGTGTTATACTGACGGTTCTATTTTCGGCACAAGGGTAGGCGCAGGGTAACCTCCAAGATGTAGGGCAGGAAATTAAGCTATCGCCAACCTTTGCACAGGCTTTTGTTTAATATCAAATCTTAAACGATTACGTCACTGTGCTCAAATTCAAATCCTTTTTATTAAATACCAAATTGAATACCATAAAAAAAAGTTTTTATTAATTACTACCTACGCAATTAAGCTGAGGAAAAAATATTACAAAGAAAGTTACATTATCATTATATTGTAGTACTTCTGGCTATGTTCTTTAGTCAATCAAATTAAATCCAAGACGACAGCGGCGTATCCTTTCTCATTATTTGCCTGGCCCTAGTGCTTGCACACGTGAATTTGAATAAAATCACCCAAAAATACATGAAATATTTTATGTTTGCAAGACACAGTTGGCCACAATATGGTAGCTTTCGGAGAACTGCTAATTTTCTTTGCGAATCTCGCGTATTTTGATCATGCGCGTGCGTCACCACATTCTAGACCTGCCTATTCGTTGACAGCTCCCATTCCTTCAGCCACAGAATATATAATAGCACCTAATACCACTGCGGCCGCGCGGACGTGCTGACATAACTCGGCCGTGTAAAGCGCAACACAACATAACTCTATTTATAACACTAACTATTCGTGAACCAAAATAATGTAGAGGCTAATAGTAGAGCGGTCTTTAGCCGCTAATTAGGCCTCTCGAATTCGGACTTCGCACACATTCTCCGCCCCCTTCAATCACTTTCCAAGTATTTTATAATGAGCCCGAAAAGTTCATTTAGAGGAAGTGGCCTGCTCTGAAGAGTGCGACAATTTTCTTGAAAGCTTTGAATCAAGGACGAGTGCAAACTTTTCAGAAAGAGCTTTTAGTACTTACCTAAAAGTGATGAGAAATGTAAAAGGTATGAAGCGTGCCCTACTGACATAGAAAATCTGAAGCCCAACAAAGAAGAAAATTTGAAATTAAGGCGAAGGGAGAAACGTATCTTTGTTTCCAAAGGGACAAAAGCGGTAAATTTTTCAACATCCATCTGGTTCCGGATGCAGACTCTTTAAATAATGATACTATAACATTCCCAGAATGAGATGCCGTCACATCAAACCGGCTTGCAGTCAAACTAACTGGAACCGAAATAAAAGCTGCAACAACGATAGGAATATTTCTAAACGGTGATTCCGAGAAAAGAATACTTATTTTCAAAACTACTGTAATAAATTGCGGAATTAGATGTGTTCAGACAAAATTCAAGCTTATGATCATATAACATCAACTACCATTTAGAAAATCTACTTCCATGCTAGGTACATTTGTAAAACTAGTGTATGCTGATTTTAAATGCTTATAATTCGCATACTAACTGGCTAATTAATACCTGCTACAATTAATTTTCGTCACAGTAAAAATGCCTAATAAAAAGGCAATACGAATAACAAAACATTACCCTTATTTTTATTCAAAAGGTTTTCAAACCAGTGAGTGGAATATTAACCTACTAATATAAGGTGTCTCGGTAGATGGAAGCCATTCCTTTATGATTCCTGGAACGGTTACCTACAGTTTACATAAGTCTTCCTCAAAACTATAAACCCACTTGTACTCGCCTTTAAATGAGTAAATCAAACACTGCGTATTTTACTACTACTTTTACGTTTTCTTAAGTATTGATAAAACTGTATTCCATACACATACACATATCATGCCTATAATCCCTTGCGGGGTAGGCAGAGCGGCCGAAAAAACGGTCCTTTATGCCACGTCTGACAAATATTTGAGGGTCATTCCGGAAATTGTGTATCACCATAGTGACAGGTTGTCGGTCCATCGCCTAAAATAGCAATACACACCCTTGAGTACATAAGTCGCCTCTTACGACTCCCACGGGAAAGGAATGGGGTGATGCTATTCAAACCCGTCATCACACGGCATTTCAAAGCCGGTATCAAACTCTGTTTAATTTAGCGTTGCTATGCTGGGGTAGGTTAGGTATTGGTGACGGTCTATGAATGCGGCGCGGTGCTCGATCGCACGCGTCGCTCTGGGCGTGTGTTGTCCCTTTCTCACTCGCAGGGCGAGACTGGCGACGTGCGCGCAGACCGACTGACGGCGCCAACCGGTGGCTTCGGCGCCGCACCTCAGTCACTCAAAACCGTTCGGATGAGAACGTATTGTGTTTTGTACGGATTTCCCGCCACGCGTTTTGTGATGCCGCGTGTAATGGACGATTCAATTTGAGATCGCGCGTGTTGATGCATCGTACTATTGCGTTTCTCCTGGGTTGTACTGGAATGCCAGGCTTAGTGATTGTTGGATGTCTCGACGTCTTCCACGTGAGCGTCGCGTTGAATAGGCATCAGGTGGCCATTTTGGCCCGCGTTTGTACGGCCCAAATTCGGGTTGGGTCACGCGTAATGACTAATATCAAAGTGAAATACGAACAGAAGCTGTGAGTGGTTTGAAGTGAATAACGCGCCAAGGCTGTAGTGGAATGCTGGGTGTCGATATCTTTTCCACCCAGCCCTGTAAGTACCCACGGAATTCCTATTTGATCCATTCCCTGTACTTCCTTTCTCCGTTGGGTATTTTATGCATTTGGACCGGCACGTTGACAGTAAGTGTTAAACCTGGTTGTTTAGTATAAAACTGTTTATTCGTGTTACTGGTGTGTTCCCTTTAGTCATATTTGTTGTACCATATCATTGTGACTCCTTAGTACGAATTGCGGAATTCGTGGGGTGATATAATTTGGAGGTACTTACTTATAATCTAGTGCTAATACGTGTGACGTAACGCCAGATCGGCAGACGGTATTTACTACCGACTTGAGTTATGTAAAGGTCAGAACACATCATTTGCCAATTTCACTCAACTTAGTTAATTAAGTTAAATAGATTTAGGTTCACGTTTAATTCATAGTATGCGCTGCTATATTGTGCAGCGTATGCTATTTAGCGCTGCGTAACGCGGCCATTGTCTACCTTCAGTTGAACTCCTGGTATTTTACTAGAAATTTACCTGTGTAAATCGCTTCCACTGCGGGAGTTTAGCTTGTAATTAGACAATTTTTGGTAGCAGAGCGTGGTTCAGAAAACCACTAGATTTAAGATTATTTTAGTATAAGATTTTTAATCTACCTACATAAAAAAAAATATATTTATTGTGATTGTAGTGTGTGCCCTGTGTAGAATATCCTATCGGTAGGATCAGGGCCAATCAATTAGTGAATTGCTTTATTATCGTTGTGTTTACCCTGTGCGGATATCCTAGCGGTAGGATCAGGGCCGATTGTTTATTATTGTTTTTTTTTTTTTTTGTAAGGTTCGGTGTTACTTTGAGTTGGTACCATGGCTCCCACAATTACACAGCTTCAGGCAAAAATTAGAACGCACCTAATTTGGTTCGCGACTAAGCAGGCGATGGTCGGTCGCGGGGACCGAGAGGACGCACTCATCGCTTGTGCGCAACGGATTGACGAACGGGTCGCGGAGGTGTTGGATTGCCTCACTGGATGCGAGGAGTTATTTGATGGGACGCCTGATGAGGAGGCCAAACTTATGGTCCGGGCGAATGTGACCCAGTGCCTGGAGATGGGGCAGGAGATCCAGCAGGCGGCTGCTGTGATCACCAGGCGTAGGGCTGGGGAGCCGGACCCATCCCATGGTCCGCGGGGACCGGGGGTGCAAGTGCCCCTGCCGGCTGTGGCTATTCCGGTCTTCCACGGGGACTACACGGATTGGACCCGATTCCAGGATCTGTTTGACAGTGTGATTCATAACCGCACTGACTTGCAGCCGGCATATAAAATGGCACAATTGATGGCCAAGCTGCAAGGTGAGCCCCATGAGCTGGTAAAGCATCTACCAGTCGATGATGCAAGTTACGAGACGGCTCGCGGTTTGCTGATCGAGAGATACAGCAACAAACGTCTCATGATTGACCAACTCCTGGAACAGTGGCTCACCGTGCCGACCATCACACGAGGGACGGACCTCAGGGCCAAGGTCCTCAACCCTGTCTGCGTTGCAGTGAACGCTCTTGAGAGACAGGGGATGCCGGTGTCAGGCTATGATTATATCCTGGTCCACACGTTGTTGCGCCGCCTGCCGAGCGACATGGCCGCTCGTTTTGAACAGTCACACGGAGGTAAGACATCTGATTACCTCCCGACCTTCGAGGAGCTCAAGTCCTTCCTCGAGGCCGAGTGCAGGCGGGTAGATGCCCAATTTGGAGAGTCGCCTCACGCGGAGTCTGCGGCCGCTCGCCGCCCGGAACGGCCGGGTGCACAGGCGCGAGACGGTAAGAGTAGGCCACCCAGGCGATACAATGTCGCTAATTTGGAATCGAGGTGTGCCTACTGCAGAGAGGCGGGGCATCAGGTGACTGCGTGTGAGGAGTTCGCTGCACAGCGGGTGCAGAAACGCCGTGGTGTGGTGCAGCAACGGCGTTGGTGCTTTAGGTGTATGGGGCCGCATCAGGTGCGAGAGTGCCCACCAAGCACCAACTGCAGGTACTGCCAGGGTGCCCACCATCAGCTCCTATGCATGAACCGCAGCGGAGATTACGGAGGCAGAGCTGACGCGGGTCAGCGGACGGAGTCTGCCCTACCTAGACGGGAGCAACGCTCCCCACCCCCTCCAAGGAGGAGTCCTCTTCCACCAGGGTTTCAGGGACGAGGCCAGGGACATCAGCAGGTGATGCCCCCTTCACCACGCGCGAGACAGTCACCACCTCGGCAGCAGGTGCCGGAACAGGGTAGGTGGTCACAGGTCCAAGGTCAGGGGCACCCATCACAAGTACGTGATGCTACGGGCGGGTGCCAATACCAGGGCCAGTACATGCAGTACTCGGCGGGACTGAACAACATGGTGAGGTCTCATGACCCACGCATGCCTCTCCCCTTGGCTGAGCACCCGCGGCTACAGGCGCATCCACGGTACGCGCGCCTGCCGCAGGGTTACTATAGGCTGCCAGCCATGGCGTACAGGACCAGAGGTCCCTATCAGCAGGAGTGGGACCCACTCGAAGGTGTACGGAGAGAGGGGACCCCCCCGCAGGACGCGGACACTCCGCGCTTAGGTTCCTGCTAGGTAATCGCCGCCTACACGCCAGCTTCGGCCCCCCGGCCAATTACGGTATTGTTGCCTACGGCAATGATTTGGGTATGGGGATACGGTGGCCGCAGCATACAGGTAAGAGCCTTGTTAGATACAGGGGCTCAGGGTTGTATTGTGTCTAGTAAGCTGGT
Source organism: Tuta absoluta (assembly GCA_027580185.1). NCBI lineage: Eukaryota > Metazoa > Arthropoda > Insecta > Lepidoptera > Gelechiidae > Tuta > Tuta absoluta. Next base: position 4,667,796 of record JAQAHW010000003.1, read on the forward strand.
GAGTAGGCTACGCTTAAATATAAGGCCCACAACGGATGGGGCTGTAGGTATTGGAGGTGTAGATGTGCCTGACGTTCGGGGTCAGGTGAACTTCGAGTTCACATTAGGTAATACAGGTACAGGGGTCAGCTATCATGCCTCAGCAGTGGTGCTGGATGAAGTGGTAGGGAAACTTCCTCAGGTTCGGTTACCGTCAACGGTACGAGGGTTAACCACAGGCTTAGAGTTAGCTGATCCTGAATTTGATACTCCTGGTACGGTGGACGTTCTCCTCGGGTCAGACGTCCTCGGGAGATAATGGTGTGTCTGTGAACCAGTGTCTGCACGCGGGTCCCAAGTTGAACCGGGACATTGTGGACATCCTCACAGATTTTCGGTTGCACCAAGTAGCGTTCGTCGCAGACGTCAAAATGATGTTTCGCCAAACAATTATACACCCGGATGACCGTCGGTACCAGCTGATTTTGTGGCGTGAGAGCCCTGACGAGCCGATGGTCACTTATGAGCTTAACACGGTAACGTATGGTCTGAAGCCAAGTCCGTTTTTGGCAGTACGCACGCTGCGAGAGTTGGCCGCACAGGAAAGGGTAAGATTCCCTCGAGCCGCAGCAGTACTGGATCGCGACGTCTACGTGGATGACATCTGCACGGGTGCAGATAGCGTGCAACAAGCACTGCTACTACGAGACGAGCTGATCGCGATCATGGTATCAGGAGGTTATGAGTTGCGGAAATGGCTGTCCAGCTGTCCAGAGATCCTGGCCGGGTTGCCAGGTGAGTTCCAGCAGGACCCGCACCTTTTCGAGAACCCGGACAATCCAAATACGTTGAGCATCCTAGGGGTGCAATATAGGCCAACGCATGATGTCTTTACGTATCAGATCGAGCCAGACCTTTTGCAGAAGACTTGGACGAAGCGTTCGGTATTATCGACGATCGCCAGAACTTTCGATCCTAACGGGTGGATCGCACCGGTGACGTTCATGGCGAAGTGCTTCTTGCAAAGGTTGTGGATAGCAAACTTGGGTTGGGACGACCAGCTCTCCGGAGAGCTGTTGAATGATTGGACCAAGTTTGTGACCACCTTACCAGGGATCGTACGCATCGCCATACCTCGCAAGTTGCTCCCATCGGTGGGATGTAAGGCTACCCTACATGGGTTTTGTGATGCCTCGGAGCGAGGGTACGCGGCAGCTGTCTATTTGCGGACAGTCAGTTCAACGGGAACTGTAGACGTGCGTCTAGTTATGGCCAAGAGTAAGGTGGCTCCGGTTAGGACAAGATGGACCATTCCAAAGTTGGAATTGGCGGGAGCAGCGCTTCTCACGCGCTTGCTACATCATGTCGCTAGTAATCTACGCGGTACCATCAATTTGGATGAAACGGTGTACGCATGGACCGACAGTAGGATAGTTCTGTGCTGGTTACAGACGTCGGTACATACTCTTGAGGTTTTCGTGGCAAATCGGGTGTCACAGATTAAAGGATCGGAAACTCCGTTGGTATGGAGACACGTACCGGGAGAACAGAACCCAGCGGACTGCGCCTCACGGGGATGTAGGGCCCCTGATTTGGTAGGTCACTCACTGTGGTGGGGACCTCAGTGGCTGACTGAGTCACCTGAGAGATGGCCATACAATGAGTGCGGGTCGCCGCTTGGGCCACCTGATCGAGGTTTGCGAGTGAACGTAGGGCAGATCGTACCTAAGCCTAGTGCGGCTTTCTTGCTGGAACGATACAGCTCCCTCGACAAACTTCTAGGGGTGACAGGTTGGATCAAACGGTTCGTGAACAACTGTAGAAAACCTCAAGCAGAACGGAACTTGGCACCTGTCCTCTCGCCTGCGGAGCGGAATGCGGCTCTAAGTTTATTGGTTAGGGTCGTCCAGGCGGAACATTTTGAGGAAGAGGTCAGGCTGCTCAGGGATGGCCGTGGAAAGCTGAAGGGAGGTCTTGTGCGCCTCAACCCGTTCGTGGACGAGCATGGAATGCTCCGGGTTGGAGGTAGACTTCGGAACGCTAACCTGCCCTTTTCAGCACGGCATCCGCTGTTACTCCCAAAGAAGGGACCTTTGGTAGAACTTATAGTTAGGGATCGTCACCAGAAAAACTCGCATGCGGGCTGCAATGCACTTTTGGCTATTCTGCAGCGCGAGTTTTGGATTTTGTCTGGACGACGTACGGTACGGAGCATTGTGTTTCGGTGCTTGCCTTGCTATCGGTTGAAGGCAGCCACAATGCAACCTCAGATGGGAGACCTCCCACCGGACCGGGTGACGGAAGCCTGGACGTTTGCGGGTGTGGGAACGGACTTTGCGGGGCCTTTTATGGTAAAGGCATCACGCCTTCGCAACGCGAAGTCAATCAAGGCGTATTTGTGCGTGTTTGTGTGCCTAGCAACCAAGGCCGTCCACTTGGAACTCGTGGCCGACCTCACTACGGAGGCTTTCTTAGCAGCTTAAGATAGATTTGTGTCGCGAAGAGGGCGACCAGCGCTGATCAGGTCGGACTGTGGTACCAACTTTAAGGGCGCTGATCGATGTATGAAAGAAATTATAACGTTTTTATCGGAAAACGAGGAAGCTATCGGCACGAGCCTCTCCCGTCAGGGCATTAACTGGGTGTTCGATCCACCAGGATGCCCCCACTGGGGTGGTATATTTGAAGCGGTTGTAAAGTCCGCTAAGACGCATTTGATGCGCGTTATAGGTTTAACGATATTAACCTTTGAGGAGCTAGCGACCGTGTTTTGTAAAATTGAGGCCGTTCTCAATTCACGTCCTTTGTGTCCGCTTAGCTCAGATCCAAATGATCTGGAGGCCCTGACACCAGGGCATTTCTTAATTGGCCGACCACTTAACGCCTTGCCAGAATACCCCTACACAGAGGTCAGTAGCAATCGTTTGACGCGTTATGAGTTGCTGCAGCAAATGTCTCAGAATTTTTGGAAGCGATGGTCGCTTGAGTATTTGCACATTCTGCAGCAACGCCTTAAGTGGACGGACAGAACTGAACCCCCTCGCATCGGAGATCTCGTTCTGGTTAAGGATGCCAACCTGCCGCCACTGCGATGGCGCAGAGGGCGCATTCTCAACTTGTTCCCAGGTAGTGATGGCACTCCTCGAGTCGCGACAGTTCAGGTAGGGGATTCAGTTCTTAAGCGAGCAATAGCAACGCTATCTCGTCTCCCCAGTAGTGAATAGGCCTAAGGGATTCGGCCTAGGGCGGGTGAATGTTTAATTTAGCGTTGCTATGCTGGGGTAGGTTAGGTATTGGTGACGGTCTATGAATGCGGCGCGGTGCTCGATCGCACGCGTCGCTCTGGGCGTGTGTTGTCCCTTTCTCACTCGCAGGGCGAGACTGGCGACGTGCGCGCAGACCGACTGACGGCGCCAACCGGTGGCTTCGGCGCCGCACCTCAGTCACTCAAAACCGTTCGGATGAGAACGTATTGTGTTTTGTACGGATTTCCCGCCACGCGTTTTGTGATGCCGCGTGTAATGGACGATTCAATTTGAGATCGCGCGTGTTGATGCATCGTACTATTGCGTTTCTCCTGGGTTGTACTGGAATGCCAGGCTTAGTGATTGTTGGATGTCTCGACGTCTTCCACGTGAGCGTCGCGTTGAATAGGCATCAGGTGGCCATTTTGGCCCGCGTTTGTACGGCCCAAATTCGGGTTGGGTCACGCGTAATGACTAATATCAAAGTGAAATACGAACAGAAGCTGTGAGTGGTTTGAAGTGAATAACGCGCCAAGGCTGTAGTGGAATGCTGGGTGTCGATATCTTTTCCACCCAGCCCTGTAAGTACCCACGGAATTCCTATTTGATCCATTCCCTGTACTTCCTTTCTCCGTTGGGTATTTTATGCATTTGGACCGGCACGTTGACAGTAAGTGTTAAACCTGGTTGTTTAGTATAAAACTGTTTATTCGTGTTACTGGTGTGTTCCCTTTAGTCATATTTGTTGTACCATATCATTGTGACTCCTTAGTACGAATTGCGGAATTCGTGGGGTGATATAATTTGGAGGTACTTACTTATAATCTAGTGCTAATACGTGTGACGTAACGCCAGATCGGCAGACGGTATTTACTACCGACTTGAGTTATGTAAAGGTCAGAACACATCATTTGCCAATTTCACTCAACTTAGTTAATTAAGTTAAATAGATTTAGGTTCACGTTTAATTCATAGTATGCGCTGCTATATTGTGCAGCGTATGCTATTTAGCGCTGCGTAACGCGGCCATTGTCTACCTTCAGTTGAACTCCTGGTATTTTACTAGAAATTTACCTGTGTAAATCGCTTCCACTGCGGGAGTTTAGCTTGTAATTAGACAAACTCTATTCCTATGTGGAACATCTCATTGTAAAATTAATGTTTAATTTGTTGCGATGTTTATGTGAGACTTTAAAAATAGCGTAACTATTATAAACTAGCAGCCCGCCCAGCGGTTTCACCCGCCGCTAACAATTTCCCCCCGGGAATAAGACAGTTTAATATAGCCTATGTTCATCAGGGATAATGTAGGATTCTAAAAATCTTGACTTCAATTTGAAACAAATATCGTTTTCAGATGGTGGTGGCGTAAAGTTACATACCGTGGTGTGATTAACCTGGCCAGCCCCATGGCAATGCCTTTATTTTTATAATTTTTATCCCGACAGAGCCAGTTTTCTATTAGGTTATTACAAAATTGTAATAAAATAAGAAAATTGTGTGATACAAATTTATTTTTTTAGAATGACGGTTCATGACGTCAATAAGTGATATGATAATACTATCCTACATTGAATAAAAAATTTCAATTTCAATTAACCATAAAATAATTTTTTAAATCGATCCAGTGGTTTTGGAGCCTATTCAATTCAAACAAACAATAAATAAAATCCTGTTTCTAATATTAGTGTAGATTATATAATTATTATTTTAGTGTGATGCCGGCTTAGAATAGCATCACCCGATTTCTTTCCCGTGAGTGTCGTAGGAGGCGACTAAGGGACTTGAGGGTGTGTATTGTATTTTAGGCGATGGGCTGACAACCTGTCTCTATGGCGATACACAATTTTCCGAATGATCCTCAAACATATGTCAGACGTGGCGAAAATGTCCGTTTTTGCGGCCGTTTACGCTCTGCCTACCCCGCAAGGGATAATAGGCGTGACATGTGTATGTATGTATTATTTTAGTGTAGATTTTTTTAATGCATTATTTATGTTTTTTGTCGTCTTTTTATACCGAGTAAAGGACAGCCCTTCGAATACTGATAGGTTCCGGGTGCATGAAACATAAAACTGGACAACTTTCCCCTAGAAACATATGTCAAGAAACGCCAAAAAAATTACCTTTCATACGAAATCACAATCAGCTGACTGCATTCACTATAGGAAGTCAGTTTTTTTACGTTTCCTGAAATATGTTCCTAGGGGAAAGTTGTTCAGTTTCATGGTCTGCATGTACCCTATTAGTATTCTGAGGGCTATCCCTGACACCCTTTAATACAGTAATGATTAAATGTAGGGGAAAGTTGGCTATATTGTCCCCCCTAACTTCTATCAAGATTTGAGAGAAAACTGTAAGGGTTATCCTAATGTTTGTCTGTTTGTAATGAAGTTTAGTTAATTAGCTTAATTATACCGTAAATGATTTTTAAATTAAGTGAGTACTTTTCTCACAAGAGATCTTTTTTTTAAAAGTAGCTCTCGGTACGATTTAGAGACGGGTACGTTTAATCGTACCGCGAGGTCTCTTAATCGTACTTTGAGAATATCTATACAAACACCGAAAATAAAACAAAGTGATTTTTGTACATATTTATTTTGATTAGAAATTTAAAAAAATTCAATCACAGTCCTCTGATTTGAGATCCAACATTTTGTTGTTTAATGTCCTCAACGCTTGCCTTAAATCTTCTTGGGACCAATTGTATTATTTTATTTTCGTTTTCTTTCCACTCATCTGCAATATTATGAAAAACTTATGAAATATCAAAATTCTAACTAGTATTTAGGCATTTCTTCACTTATTTAATTTAAAGCAATAAATTTACCGTATATAAATAAATTTTTATAATGTTTAAAGCAATATTTTCCTAAAGTAGCTAAATTGTACCGGTACGATTAAAAAACTACAGATCGGTACAATTTAGAAAACAATCCATTTTCTGCAAAAACAATTTATCATTTCATAACCTCACGTGATTGCGCAGGTTCATTAATACAGAGAAAAAGGGAAATAACCAAGCTTAAATGTGATGAAATAGCAACATTCAAAAAGCTTACCGTTTTTTTGTTAATCCTTAGATTCTTGAGCCAAAAAACACTATCAGCACCATTAGAAATCTTAATTATTTAATTACAATGAACCATTCCTACGCAGCGCCGTCAAAAACTGTCATGGCTTCCTGAGCGTTGCCAACTACTATTTATTGTTGCTGGATTAAATAAAAACGTGATTTGGAAGAAAATAGGTAGGTGGTACGATTAATCTGCAGGTACAATATAGCCAACTTTCCCCTAATTATTACACTGGTACGAATAATGTGGCGTAGTTGGTACATTTTTAAATGAAAAAGTAGTTATTGTGGCATAACTGTAATAGTTAGACATATGGTATCGCGGACATTATTATAGATATTGATGTCCTCTATAAAACATCACTTTGCTCTATTGTCAATAATTTCCATAGCGTACGCGATATAAGATATTTTTTTGGTAAATTTTTCACACGTTGGGTTACATTATCGAAATTTTCACGCGGATCCCTATTTTTTTTATAAAATATAGCCTATGTTCATCAGGAATAATGTAGGATTCTAATGGTGAAAGAATTTTCAAAATCGGGCCAGTAGTTTCGGAGCCTATTCGATGCAAACAAACAAACAAACAAACAAACAAACAAACAAACAAACAATCAAATCTTTCCTCTTTATAATATTAGTGTAGTAGATAATTAATAGTTTAAGACCCAATAATCAACCCAATTAAATGTAAACTATAGCGTAACTACATCTGAAGACCTGTTAATTTTATGCTGCCCTACAAATCAATTTCATCATAGCCTTACTAGTAGTTAATTCAAGTTAGATTAGGTATATGCTTGTTTCGTAGCCTGTTTTCGTGCCTTCGGATTATCTAAGTTAACATCAAACAAATGTTGACCTATATTTGGAGTCTACATCAATAATTTAGTCATAGCATCACCCCATTTCTTTTACGTGGATCTCGTTAGAGGCGACTAAGGACTCGAGGGTTTCATTGTGTGTATTACAATTTTAGGCGATAGGCCTGTCACTATAATAATACACGATTTTTCTGAAATAGCCCTCAAATAGTTGTCAATCATGGCGACAGCGACCGTATTTTGGGGCCGTTAACGCTCTGCCTACCCTGCAAAGGATAAAAGCCTGATGTGTTCAATAAGCGGAATTAGGTCTACCTATTGGCCTGAATGTTTACTAATTTTATAACCGTCTAGTTTCTTCGCCACAAACTATCAGGAACTCTTACAGGAGTAATTTAGAACAAGCCAAACAATAAAATCACATGAAACTATACCAATAACATTTTGCAAGTAGAAGTCCCTAATTTTCAATGAATCTCTTTTCAATGAATCTCTCTTCACATCCAGCAATTTGCACGATTCATAACTTTATCCGTAATTACCGCATGCTACGTGTTAAAACTGTCTCCAAACAATATCAAGTGACGAAAACATTCGTAGTTAAGTGTTATATTAACACTTTACATATAATAATGCTGTTGATAGTTACATGAATGACACTGAACACGGAAACGCATTGTCGGCAGTAAAAGTTTTACACACTTTGGACAAAGAGTTTGAAATTCGAATTTTACTTGTAATGATGTAAACAGATGCCCTTACCAAGTTTATTGCACCTTCGTCTTGCAGTGCATCTGTCTTTTGTTTATGATTCTATTTTCGAACTTTATGCTGTGATGAACAAAGTGCCAAGAACTAGAATAGTTTAAAGTGTCTCTTACACTGAAATTACGCGGTAATTTCGTAGACTGTTTCTCTATTCTTCTATTTAATATGAAATATTACAATACAAAATAGAAAGGCTAACAGACCATGAATTATGCACTTAAAAACAACAAAGTAACATTATAACGAGAACCTGTAAAAATAAAATAATTGAAAATGGCACAACACCCAAGGGATGTGAAAACCATGCGCACTTAGCCGAGGGGAAAGACACGTGGATTATATAACAGGTTGTTTTGTATTTCTCCATCTACCTACACTCGTATCTACAAATAATAGACATTGAAATAAAAAATAAAAAACTGAAAATCGGCTCAATTATGTATGTAGAACATCAGAATCAAACATCAAATTACTACAGAGGCGTCGGTAGGCACGGTTCGAACCTGCGACTTTTGGTATAAGTACTTACGAAGTACGACGTAACGACTTACGACGTTTTTGCAGTACTGATACCGAAAGTCGTAGATTCAACACTGCCTGCGCGGTGCTATTTAGCAAATTCTCAAAAAAAATAGATTATACATAAAAAAGTGAAGAGCGAGTAGGATTCAAGCCCTTCTATATGATACCCCACTTGAACTACTATCCTCAATTTTAAGTATTGTTCTTTTTCGCCCCCCATAAACATATACTATTCAAAAATTCTAATTTTTAGACATTTTTCAAAACGGAACTACTTGCCTTTTACATAGTTCTCGGTCCACGGGAAGTACCCTATGAATTTTGATTCCTACGAGATGAGAGGGTCAAAAATACGCGTTTTTACAGCACTGTGGTATCTTTTTTAGCGTTAAGGGGAGTTTGATTTCTCAACATCTACGTATACGGCCGTTGATCTGAGTACATAGTTTTTATTTCAACTCGTTAGCTAAATAAACGGTCATGACATACCGATGGTCAATAAAATACTCCTATAAGAGTTCCGTTATTTTTATTGCCCTACGGAACCCAAAAAGTCCCCTAAGAATTGAGAACCTCCTTCTTCTTTTAAGTGAAAGTTATTTTTGTGGTTCTACACGTGTAGATTCATTTCTTTGTCAAATCAAATAATATTTTTATTTTTGGTGTATAAAACATGAAAAGAATAAGTCTTTGAATTTTGAATTTTCTCCATGCTCGTGTAAGTCGGCCTAAAATAAATCAAGCAGATTGAAATCTAGTACCTATTCGTGTTCTATTTAGGTACCCAAGTGAATTATGCCATTGAATAAAACTTAGTTCTTTGGCAATTGGAATCGCAGGACGAAAATATTTTCTCTTCTAGAAATTTTTCTTTTGAATGCGCTGTTGTACAACTTGGCTACCAGTGATAGGGTTTCGTTTTTCCCGGCCTTTTTCAGTTCCCGGGAAACGGGAATTTATTTTCGCTTTTCCCGGGAATTCCCGGGAAACGGGAAAAGCTTAATATTTTTTTTGTTTTGATGTGTTTCGATAAGAAATGGAGTTAAACACTTAATTTAATTGTTGAAATTACATACTTAAGAAGTTAACACTGTCATACGAGTACTGTACGAGTTTATCCTGGTCTCGTGAGTTTTTTAAACCGTCTAAACAACTTTATTAATGGTCAGTATAACATATTTAAAACAGCGACCGGGATCGACGGCTTAACGTGCTCTACGAAATAAACATTTTTACAAATATAAATAAACTGGTCAATCAGCCTGAATTGTCAAATATAAACACCATGGGAATCGAATCCCAAGATCTTCGGATTGAGAGACCATGGGTCAGACATTAATAGCACAACATTAGCATTAACGGCCATAAGAGTCACCTGCTGGATATGGGCCACAAGTAGTGTTTTTGCCATACTCACCACGCTTAGCCGGCAGATTGGCGAGTGCAGGGCAAACTGTTGTTTTAACAGAGAACGCTTATACAGACGTTAAGTTATACGGTCAGATATTGATTTACAATAATAAATAAAAAAGAAATCAATTACGAATGTTTATGATCCATTTTCATCATCTTCATCATCATATCGTGAAGGACCACAAATCGAAAAACGACCCAATGAACCATGGGGTCAGAGTCGAAGCAGGTATTCGTAACTACATACATACATACATACACATATCACGCCTATTATCCCTTGCGGGGTAGGCAGAGCGCAAACAGCCGCAAAAACGGACATTCACGCCACGCCTGACATACATTTGAGGGTCATTCGGAAAATTGTGTATCGCCATAGTGACAGGTTGTCAGCCCATCGCCCAAAACCGCAACACACACCCTCAAGTCCCTTAGTCGCCTCTTACGACTCCCACGGGAAAGAAATGGGGAGATGCTATTCTAAGCCGGCATCACACGGCGGTTTATTCGTAACTAACATGGTTAATAACCCCATCTTTTGGGGTTTTCCTACTTATCATTCGTCAATCTTAACAAATGCATCCGTTACGCACTGTAGCCGTATTTTTTTGGGAATAAGATCGAAATTCACAATTTCCTTTTGTTTGACAAACGTATGCTTTACGGTGCGTTAAAAATATGCAGTGACGGACGACAAGTGGGAAAACAGCCTAAGTATTCATAGACATCAGCCGGGACGACGGCTCAATGTGCTCTCCGAAGCACCAATCTGTCTTTCTTACAGACAATTAGGTGAATCAAATTGCAATGGCCTTACCCAACAAAACTGGGTACGATCTCACAAAGTGATAAATTGAAAATATCAAATTAGTGTGTTTCCTTTGAGATTCAAATCAGAGACCTCCAGATCCTAAAACAAACAATCAGATCACTAGATCATGGAAACAGTAAAGGTTTATTATTGTTACATTTTATATCCAGAAATTTGGTGGTCGCTGTCTGTAAATATTTATCAATATTTAGGTTTTTAGAGCATTAAACCACAATTTACACTTTCCGGGAATTCCCGGGAAATGAATAAAAATTTCCCGTCGCCGGGAACGAAGCTTTTCCCGGGAATTCCCGATTCCCGGGTCCCGGGAACGAAACCCTAACCAGTGATATTATCATACTACAGGTGAAATTCGATGTTCATTGCGTAGTCGGTTGGTCATTATTTTTCTTCAAATTTAAGAGTCAAACTCTTGTCGGTGGAGTAACTTCCAATCTACTCTCCTCTCCGCCAGTGACTTGACCTCTTGGTGTTTGAGAAGGATGGAAAAGATAAGTTGGACAGAGAAGAAGACAAACGTAGAAGTGCTGGCACTGGTAGCGGAAGAGCGTTGTCTTCTGAAGACCATAGAAAACAGAAGAGGGAAGATGATTGGCCACTTGCTACGACACGACAGCTTCATTAAGAACATTATTGAAGGGAAGGTGGAAGGAAAGAGAGGCAGAGGTAGACCTAGACGCACTTACTTTACCCAGATAAAGGAAAAAGTCAATGTCGTATCGTATCAAGAGGTCAAGTCACTGGTCATTATTAAACTAGGAATATTAACCGGCTACGCAATGTACTATGAATTTCACCTGTAGACTTGTAGACTGTAGATAGGACACAGGCTACCACTTACACTGCGGTTTATGCAAAAATTCAAAATGGCGCGTTTTGTTGGCACGTGCAAGAGTAGGTTCTCACAGTTCACAAGCTTTTTACTCGTTATTTTTCACGTAGTATGTGAGTAGAAAGAGGTCAGTTCAGTTTACACGGCACGTATTTAGGCTTCCTCATTCAACGATATACAGATTATACACTGTTGCATAATGAATTACCAGATCTGTGTACAAATGAAATAAAAGACGTTGCGTCCACTTTTATCTCTTCGTGATTTTTAAAGATTTTTGCCGCCCAAGCATTGTTTACTAAGTTAACTCTACCTACCTACCATCCGAGTGGATGGAATACACGGTGGTCAAAACAATTGCACGCTTGGCTGTTATGAAATGCGTAATAAACGGGGTGTAAGGGACAGCCCTCCGAATACTGATAGGGTGCATTCAGACCATGAAACAACAATTTTCTCTGGAAAACACATTTCAGAGAACGACAATAAAAAAATACCTACCATACAAAATAACGATCAGCTGACTAGTTTTTGTACGTTTCCTGTAATTTTTTCTCATGGAGAGTTGTTTAGATTCATGGTCTGAATGCACCATATAAGTATTCGGAAGAATGTCCCTTACACCTTGTATAATGCTTATTATTTTCTGTAACAAATATCGATGACGATGATCGAAGTGTGTCCACTTGAACTCAATAAAATGTAAAAACCTTTTATTAGCGTACAAAACCATGAAGGGCTGTTTTACAAATGTATGCTCTTGGTTTCTCTGATAAAGAACAAATTACAATTTTTATTGAATACCAAACTTTAAAACACTTTCCGCGTTAAATATATATATTTTTTTAAACTTGCAAAATTTTGCAAGCGTGTCTTGATGCTAATAAAGCGTGCATATCGTTATTAACCGATGCCAATAACTCGTGCATCGTTGTTGACATCTAGACACACTTGCAAAATTCGCGGGCTAGGGACGAGCTGCTTTAGTTCAAATCCTGCCCGCACTTGAACATTTTGCCAGCTTTAAAAAAAGAACAACTTTTATCTTGGTTTACATTTCGACAAAATGCTTATTTCTAAATAAATCTATGACTAGTTAATAAAATAGTCGAACGGAGATGTATTTCTAAAACTCTATTAAGAAACGCACATTACTCTGAACTTCACAATTTATTAACAGATTAAAATTGTGCAACCTTATATACCTAATGTCATTACCTCTATAAAATGATGCACCTACCTAATGTCAATAGTCGTAGAAGCTGCAAGGGTGCAAGTGATAATAGTAGACCGTCATAAGTAGGTACTGTAATCAACTTATACTGATTGCTACTGAGTTCAATTCGAACCAGTGCCCTATATTCCAGAGCTTAAAACGTATTCAATGTTATCATTCAACAGGAACAAATAAACCACTGACCTGAGAGTTTCAAAGCGTATTTGACTTGGTGTAATTTATTTACAAGTGAATTAATTACTCCTATTCATCGTAATTTCTTCTAAGTCTTAATTGTGTTTTAGTATTTATTTTTAGCTGCCCTCAATTCGTATTTAACTGTAACCTAAATTCTCGTAAGAAAAAGGTGTCTCCTACATTACAATTAAAAGAGGGTTCCGTAAAATGTCTATTTAAAAACCCCTAAAATTAACTTGGATCAGATGGTTCGAGTTTAATTAGCCTTGTTTGGTCTTATCAAAGTTGTGAGTGCCCCACAAATTTTTTTGTTTCTCACTTTACGAATTTGTTCCCAGTCTGGTTAAGACATTGAGGCTAAACAACCTGATTGTCCGAAAAGAAAGACGGTTCCTGTGCTTCGTGCCTTGGGCACGTAAAGGCGTCGGTCCCGGTTGCTGTCGATGATTACTCAGACGGCGGTCGTTATACAACCATTTCAGAGGCCTACTACGCAGTAGGCGGTTAAAAAATCTCTGACACCAGGGTTTGGTCGTTGGACGACTCGCTGTCCCACACGAAAAGTGGGAAGCAGAACTTGCTCATATCAAGTTCCTCTCTACTTGCCAATATCGCCTCTTTTTGTTGCAGCTCTACCGAACAATCGATGTACTAAACGATTATATCACTCTAGGTCTATTTTTATTAATGGAAGAAAATATTTAATTTGGAAAACGTAGTAAGCTGCTACTGCTGCGAAGTGAATGTAAGACCCCATGGTCCCTACCGCTGAAAAAATACGATGAGCTTCTTCTACGGGTTCTTAAAAGCGGCCCGTACATCAACCCGATTTTCTGCGGAACCCGTCAAATAAAAGAAGTCACGTATGTCACACGCGTGAGTAAGCTTCTGTTACATGTGTTACGAGCTGTTAGATCAGATCTGAGAGCATTCGGCGAAGTGTTGGTGACATGGGAACTGGGGCAGAGCGACCGGACGATTGCCCGAATATTTCAGCTGCGAAATGTATCTTTCTTTTTTTGCAAATTAAAATAAACACTTTATATTGCATGGCCTAGGATAGAACCAATGCGCACAGCTGTATAACTTGAGCTGTACAGCTCCTACTCCGATTTAAATCCTTCTATATATATATATATATATATCACGCCTTTATCCCTTGCGGGGTAGGCAGAGCATAAACGGCCGAAAAAACGGACATTCACGCCACGTCTGACAAACGTTTGAGGATCATTCGGAAAATTGTGTATCGCCATAGTGACAGGTTGTCAGACCATCGCCTAAAATTGCTATACACACCCTCGAGTCCCTTCGTCGCCTCTTACGACTCCCACGGGTAAGAAATGGAGTGATGCTATTCTAAGCCGGCATCACATTCTTGTCTTTATACCATAGGTTTTAACGGAAATAGTATTTTGATTTGAAGTACTACTGTAGAAACCCACTTCTTTCAAAATGTTAGTCATAATTTACAATCGATTTCATAAAAAATATAACTTCTTTCTACTTGCGTTAAAATACCACTCATTTTTACCAAGTATGTGCAATCGTGTTTGATCTTCACAGAAGACTGCACAGCATAAGGATTGACATATTCTAATAATGCCATGATGACGTAAAAGGTGGTTCTCCCACTTGTCGTCCGTCACTGCGTATTTTTAACGTACCGTAACGCATGCGTCTGTCAGACGAAAGGCAATTGCGAATTCGGATGTTATTCTTATACAAATACGGCTACCGGTGCGTATCAGATGCGTCTGTCTGTGCGTTAAAAATACGCAACGTCGGATAACAAGTGTGAGAACCGCCTAAGGGCAAGATTCCTTTTCAATCGGAAATCGGATATTCACGGACGTACATCATCCGTAATGCGATTCGGCAGCTCGAGGAAATCTTCCAAATTTCTCCGAGCTATTTTTGGACCCGATTACCATATCGCCCTTGGCTGGTTTGTGTCCAATTTTTATATGAGAAAGGTTGACATGTCTTGAGGATAATCGTGGCTAGATTTCCACCACGTGTAAATATAAATAAAAATACCCAAAACACATATACAGAATAAAGTAAAATATATTCATTTCAAAGGTAAAAAAAACCTTATTTACTCGTAAACATACCCACACATTTCACATTTTCCTTGAATAAATCAGTTTTACATGACAATGGTGTCAGTGAGGCAATTATTCCATTTGATTAGCTGGTCACACGGCTGCGTGCACATGTGGGCCACGCTTACACCTGTCACCAGGAGTTACCGTCACTATAATGGTGATCTGTGACTGCGACGCTTCTTCAGAAAACGTCCAATACCGATAGTATCAAACTACAGACTACAATTTTACAGGTGAAATTCGATGTTCATTGCATAGTCGGTAAGCCATTATGACACCAGGAATATTAACCGGCTACGCAATGTACTAATAATTTCACCTGTTGGCTTATAGCTTGTAGTTTCATAACTTGGCTATGAAGTATGTATGTATGTATATTCAAACAATCTAGTTTGTTGTCCATTGGTATCCATACATAATAAAGTTTCGTGTTTAAAATAAAACACCTACCTACATAACTTAGTACTTTATATAGGAGTAACATAAAGGGTATAAAAACCAAAAGGAGTTCATGAAACTGGACTACTTTTCCCATGGACATCGAAATTCAAATAATTTAAAAAAGTTTTTTTTTTTTTAAGGTATATGAACATAAAACTAACACAATTTAATTATTTACAGAAAAAAATAACCTAAAACTAAACTATGAAAAGGTCCTCCAGTGCGCCCCCATCAGACATGGTCCCCAGTAAGCTGGCAACGTTTCCTCTTTGAATGGCCAAACTTAAACGTTGGCCAAAGAAGCTGCCAGCTCTCCGGTCCCCGGTAGTCTCATTGAGGCGCGCTGACACCTCGTAAATAACTTTCTTTGCGGAGGGGCCCCAAGTCCCCATCGTCTCAAAGCCCACGGGAGAGAAAATGAGGCTTCCGGAAATCTCCTCGTACTTCCGCGCCTTCGCGGCTTCGGCACCTGCGGCTGCGGCACCTGCGCGGGCGCATGTGGCGTGTATGTGTGAGGGCGCAAGTGTGTCTACGCACGTGATATCCCACACCATACATTTGCCTCTTTGCCATGGGATGAGCGTTACCCCATCGGGCCTCTTGCCGTCAGAACGAACGATACCGTTTGGTTCTAGTTTTGCCGGAACGTTCGCTGAGGCAAGGGCTCGACGTAGGATGTCATTAAGGGCTGCGTGGCGTGGAATGCGGCCGGCGCTCATGCGGCAGGTCAGCCCGTGGTGGCCATATTCAGTCACGGGCGCACCGCATCTGCATTGGTGAGGGTGAACTGTTTTAAGGCCTAACCGGAGGGCAACAGCGAGAGAGAGGGTGTAAACTATTGTGATGTTAGGGCACATAATAAACTACGGTTTGACTAAAACAAATTGTATTTAACTGTTTAGATATTTTACATGAGAAAAAGTTAAGTCACAAGTCAACACAACACGTTGCTAGGCATCATAGAGTTGTCATAGAGCACATCACAGATTGTAAGCAAAGAGGGTAAGTACTGTCCTCTTTACACCCTCCGAACTTTTAAGAGTTTGCAGTTCAAACTCTTCTTAATCCAATTTTTCGACTTAAATCTTCAAGTCTTGGACCGTAGAGTGGTTTCGTGAACATGTCCGCTAGTTGGTCTTCTGATGGCACTTGTTTCACCTCCAGATCTCCGTTGGCCACACATTCACGTACAAATAGATGTTTTATTTTAATGTGCTTAGTACGTTGGTGGTACTCGTATTTTAGATTATGTGAAAGCTTCACCGCCGATTCGTTATCTAGGTGGAGCACTGGTTTCTGTAGTTTCATCAGTCCGTTCAGTAGACCGTTTAGCCACATAATCTCCTGAGTAGCTTCACTGGCGGCTATAACTTCGGCTTCAGTAGACGATATGGAGACGATTGTTTGTCGTTTACTTGTCCAGCTGATTGCAGCTCCTGCAAGGAGGCACACTATTCCCGATGTGGATCTGCCGGTCGGTATGTCTCCGGCGTAATCCGAGTCCGAGAAACACATCATATGTTGGGGCGAGTTCTAAATGTAGACTAGACCTTTGGCCACCGTTCCTTTTAGATAACGGAAAATCCGTTTAACTGAAGCAAAGTCATGTCTGGTAGGCGATTCCAAATTTCGGGAGGCTTTGCTTACGGCATATGATATGTCGGGTCTTGTACCCACAGCTAGATAGGTAAGGGCTCCAACAGCTTGTCTATACGGAAATGTAGTTTTGATCTCACTGTTTAAAGACTATTGTGATGTTAGTTAGTGGATCGATGCTGTACTTAGGCATTTTTGTAGGAATTTGTTAGTACGATTTTTTTTTTTGCCATGTAAGTATTTTTTTTTTCCTTTTAACTTACGATCTTTCGATCTTCATTTACGCTCTGCTACCATGTAAACTATTGTGATGTTAGGGCACATAATAAACTACGGTTTGACTAAAACAAATTGTATTTAACTGTTTAGATATTTTACATGAGAAAAAGTTAAGTCACAAGTCAACACAACACGTTGCTAGGCATCATAGAGTTGTCATAGAGCACATCACAGATTGTAAGCAAAGAGGGTAAGTACTGTCCTCTTTACAGAGGGTGCAGCTGTCGAGTAATGTGCCGGTGTTTTCTGAGGGTACGGCATTTAGCCAGAGGCCGGACTCTCTCTCGAAGGCAGCCAGGAGACGGGCGCGCTGTACAGGGCATGAGCACGCATTCATGAGATCCACTTGGGTTTTCTGACAAAGAGGCTCATCCCACCGTCTCTGAAGGTGCATGGCATCGGGAGGGTCGCGGCAGCAGAGGGATTTCCATGTGTCAACAGCTTCCGAAAGATGGACAATCTCAGCAGCCCCTAGAGTGGAACCGACGATTTTGTGAAAGAGTTGGTGGCAGCTGTATGCGGATGACAGGTAGGCCGGGAGGGAGACAGAGGTCACCTTGCGGATCCCAATACCCCCAAATCGAACTGGTAGCGAAGCTTGCGACCAGGCCTCAGCTGGCAAATTGCAGTTCAAGATCTTTGAAAGGAGGATAGAGATTTGATCGTCTACTGCTGACAGTAGAATTGGAAACTTCCAGAGGTGACAGCACCGCAGGACATATGTGAACTTTGGCACGAAAAGGCAATATTTAATGATAGTTAGGGCAATGTGGGGGTTAAGCTTGAGTAGCCGATCAAAGGTGTCCTCAAACTTGGCTATCTGCTCTTGCATAAAGGGTGTGATGCCTTCGTCTAGCAGTGGCGCTCCTAGTAGCCGCAACGAGTCCTGAGTGATGGTCCGTATGTTAGGGGCGACGTTATTGAATTTATCTTGGATGTCGTTTCTGCATTCTGGGGCTATGGATGGATGGATGTATAACTCGCACTTTCCAAAGTTTAATTCCAGGCCAATTTAAAAAAGTTGGACGTCCTAAACAAAATTTCCGATTAGCGGGTTTATGTACTTAGGGAGATCCATTTTTTAATATATTTCGAACAATGTGTCATGGGGAAATTCATTTTCACGAGAAATTTGACCTCCTTTTGGCTTGTTATTCCCTTTTTGTTACTCCCAAACTTTTATTTCACGCACGATTTTTTTTTAAGTGTTAAGAATAACCATAATTAATTATTATAAATAATCCTCTCCTATATTTATTTAGAGTCAATCATTTTAATGAGTTGTCATTTATTTGAAGAAACAAACATATGGCTGGCAAGACCGTTCCGGTCGGGTTAAGAAAACACATCGTAATACATTTTTAAACGCGCGATTTGACGGCAGAGTTATTTAAACTGACACTGGGTGTAAACCTTCATACTTTATGGCTAAGATACTTGAAGAAATTACGTCTTATTATTTACCGCCCTGAAATTTATTCCGGATCGTTCTCAGTATTGAAATTTGCCTTTGCAATTTATATTCATCATTAGTTGATTATCATGACATTTTTTTAAAAGACTTGCTGTTAAAACAACAAAAAAACGAACCTACATATTGCTTGGCTGCTTCTATCTAACACGAGAAGAAAAGGGATAAAATTTTGAGGTAAATGGGTGATAAACCCCCCCCCCCCCCCCCCCCCTTAAGGGATGGCCCATCTCTAGCAGTCGACTGTTGTGGCTGGTTGATGTTGAAATGGTAAACCGAAGTGTTGCTGATAGTACTTCCTGGGCTTAATAATTGTTTTTGGATAATATTTTTTATTGCACTGTCTCTAGTGTTGAAATTACCTAATGATAGCACCTAACATATAGTACAATTATCTTATTAATTTCAAAGGTTAATTTTTGCTTTCAGTAAAAATGCCAGACAATTAAGCTTTTCCTCATTACCTACGTAACAAAGGAAATTATACATTTTATATTTATACAGTCACTAAAGAGAAAAAAGATATTAAAAATACGCCTTAATTCTTTTGTGGAACCTACCTACGCAAACATTTATGGCCTATTTAAACCTAGTTTCATCAGTTTCTAAATTCTGAGAAGAAAATAGATCACGTCCATCTGATTAAGTATACTGTCGGTGCAGGAAACTCACGATAAGTTTAAATTTTAAGTTTTAAGGTTATGTGTTTCTCATAGTAACTCAAAAAGATGTCGATTACATCTCAAAGTTTTAGTTTGTTTTTCATAATCATTAGTTTCCTGCACTAACTGTACCTAAGTTTTGTTCATCTTTATCACTCTATGAACGTAAAATTAGCACTCCAGAAAGCCAGCAATATAAACAATTTCCTCTTTATTCGATAACTATTGATTCATTGAGCCATTTCTCAGACCTGGTTAACCCGATAAGTTCAGAACTAGATCGAACTTTGTTAATTTCACGAACTATACTAGATCTTATGATTTAATTAATAGTCTGTCTGGACTTGTGATATTAGTTAATAATTAATAGAAGCCCGAAGTCTCGAATATAGGTCAGGTCGTAGTGTCTGACATTTCAAATTTGAAGTAATGTACTTGTAATAACGAGTACCTAACAAATTGTTTGTTTGCAACTTATCAATGTTGTAGAGCAGTTATGAGTTATGACTATTTTACCATCATTAATTAAAATCCTTAAGTACGAGTGTATATAAAGACACATCTATGACACTCATAAATGAAAATAAGAAATTGTTTTTTTTAGCGTCGGCCGAGGATTTGACCCGGGACCTGGCTCTGCCAATGAGCTACCGGCGCCCCGACCAAACCCTTCCAAACTTTCAACCTCTTGCACCGTGTCCTTTTTTTTAAATTTCTTATTTCCAATTATGAAAGTAATATTGCTTATTGAGTGCAAAACTAACCATAGTATGATATGGTACTTTAAAAGCTACCGATAATCAGTGAAGGATACGTACATGCAGTAGACGTACACGCCACTACTGGCGTTTATGGATTTCTATGAAATACAACTCACAGTGAACCTCACTCTGGCGGATGACACGCGCTAAGTGTCGACAAGACATGTCAAACAACAAGTCTGCTACACCGACGTGTGGTCCAAAATCAATTTATGCCTTTACTGACGAAAAGGTACCTAGCCCACAGGAATGTAGCTTCCGGTGAAACCGAGACCCATAGAACTAGCTATTTGCACGATATTTGCTTGTTTTTAATTGCTATTTTTCTTCTTTTCAGGTAAGGAAATAAATTAAATCTCCAGTTTTATTTCTGCGAAGGCGACAATTTGTGAGTACTGTGGTAGGTATAACTTACTTATTTAATTCTTCAGAGTAATAAATAAAATAGGGTAACAATATTTATTTTATTCAATTTCTACTTCTGACGTTTTGATAGCTGTAAAGTTTCATATAACGATTTATATCGAAAATTCTAGATCACTTAGCTGCACACCGTAAGCGGTATATGACATGAAATGCGTGAGCTTATCTGACGTATCACGTGCTCCCGTCCTACTAGTTCATCCCCAAAGGCATTCCTCACATCCCCATCTCACAGATAAACTCATTAATAACTCCACGTGGTTTTACTACGACAAGTCACGCGGCGAAACGTCACACAACTCCACAGACTATAAATAAACTAGCTATTTATAATCGTACACTACACCAGCGCGCGTCAAACCACGTCGACGATTCAAAGCCAAAGCGCTGGCGGCCTTGTGGTCGCTCTTATTGTCTGAAAATACACCCTATTGTCATGGGCTGTGTGATATTAGATGGTTTTCACACGCCGCAGCACAAAATTGCGGTTTTTGATAGCCAGCAAGCAAATGGCACCTGCACAGCGATGCAGCGTTGTGTATGATTTTATACAACTCTTGTCGTCAATAGAACTGAAGCGGCAAAATACCGCTAAGTTCATGTGATGATGATGATGTCCATCCTAGCCGATTTCAGCTACAGCGACTGCATCAGGAGCGGGGCTCTGCTGGTTTGCCCGCTCGTGTGCCCTCATGTGACTGCAGTAGCCAATCTTGTTTTGCAGTGCACGTGAACATATAGGGCATGTCAGGATTCCGGCTACATAGTTGTATGTGGTGCGTGTGGGAATCTTCTTATTGTCTGAAAATAGACCCAATTGTGATGGGCTGCAAGATATTAATCATAGAATATGATCCGTGGCAAGTTGATGATGGATTAGAAATCGAATTTAATTTTGAGATGTTTGCTAAACGTAAAATACTTACATATAATCAAATGTCAAGACCTGACTACATCAAAATATTGATGATTACTGCAAAAGCCAATAAATCAAATGTTAAGAACATTACAAGTTATTGAATGATTCAATCAGCATATAAAATAGTCCTCTACTCTAGCAAATTCAATTATTCCTTAAAATATCTACAAAACCCTTTCATTGCACTGAAAGGTCACCTGTTTCGTTATTATTTGTCTCTCAGCCATTTAAATAAAAAAGAGTATTAGTTTCCTGGTAAAAGCTTATTTATATCATGTAGGTTTCATCATTTCGTTAATATCCGTTTTACGGCCTTTAACGCTCTGCCTACCCCGTAAGGGATATAGGCGTGATTTATGTATGTATGTAGGTTTCATCTAGGTAATTTTTATTTTAATTTGCATGAAACTTAAATACATCATGGTTAGACTAGACATACTATGTAACAGTATGTCTAACCTTCACTTAGCCATGATTTAGTTTGAGATTTAGGTCGCTAGGAATAGACGGTACAGTGGTTACAAGGAAATACCTGTTTTGGAAATAAAAGATTGATGGCATTAAAAGATATGTAGGTAGGTAAATTTTTGAGGCTATTTTACGTTAAGTAGTTATAATGAAGTATTGTTCACCTTTCTCAAGAAGACGTCAGAACGCTAGTATGGGCATCTTAATGTAACATTTCTTAACAAGGACATTAATTATCTCTCAGCCATAATTTACTTGACGTCATTACTACTTAATAATGTGAAATTAACTCGAAGGAAGCGCAGCACTGCTCTTGGTGGGATGATTCACAGATTTAATTTAAAATGGAGCTTTAGCTTACATTGTAGATACATTTGCCGTGTGATGCCGGCTAAGAATAGCATCACCCCATTTTTTTCCCATGGGAGTCGTAAGAGGCGACTAAGGGACTCGAAGGTGTGTTTTGCAATTTTAGGCGATGGGCTGACAACCCGTCACATATATACTATACACAATTCTCCGAATGACCCTCAAATATTTGTCTGACTAGGCGTAAATGTCCGTTTTTTGCTCTGCCTACCCCGCAAGGTATTATAGGCGTGATATGTGTCTGTCTCTGTGTGTGTGTGTGTGTGTGTCTGTAAGTACATTACATCTACCTGGGTCCCGATTCTATAATTTTTCAGCTAATCGAATTCCAACAACTATTCATTTGCACGCACAGTCCTGGTACCGATTACAAATAATCAATGTATACTAGAGACGCTATTTTGAACGTTTTGCTGAAATATTTTCTAAACGGAATAATAGTAAATTTTCACGACTCAAATTGCTGATATAACCCATGCAGTCGCAAAGCTTAAATAAGATTGGGCCGGTCATATCTGCTGCATAACCTAACAAGATATGGACCTATGCCACCGGGAAGCTAAGCAATGAAATGAAATACTTATTATTAATTTGCGGATAAACAACAACAAAGTTGTGCATAAAACTAGAAACGAGCAAGCGTGTTGTGCTTTCTATTGGCATGCAGTAGCCGACAGAAGTCGTCGCTGGCGTTGGCGAGACAAATTGACCAGATCTTCTAAAAATTGGCTTTTGGAGTATCGACATCAATGGAAAAAGAGGGCGGAGGCCTTGACCATTGACCATCAGTGAGATTCTGACGGCTTGATAAGAAGAATAATGTATACGATTGATTCACTCGAAATTTTGCTACAGCTTCAGTATGTTGTATAGTACCTGTGTGTAGTACTGTATAATCACTAAATTAGTGTATCTTTTCACTTTCTACTTCTTATAAAGTTGCTTGTTATATTTCCTTCTTCAGAACCAAAATAAGACCCATCTTTTATGGTTGAACAGGCCTATAACCATTTAGTTTTAGTAAACTATTGAATCAAGTCACACGGCGTCCTTTAGTAGGCGCGGCAAGATGTATTTATTAGCAGTTCTAATAAAAGGTTATTTATACTGGATCTTATACAAGGCAGGGTAATTTTTATTTTCGTTTAGATAGAGTATGATATTCATTGAAATGAAAACCTAGAAATATATTAAGGTTGGCAAACAACAAACTAAAACTGTTGGTAATGGGTAAATAAAAATGTGTAAAAACGATGTGGATACTGAACATATTTATTGTAGTCATATGACATATGACACGCTAAATCATTTACATAAGTATGATTATCATATCCAACTAAGATTTCCTCCGTACCTTTATCATAAAATGAATACTTTTATCTAAACTATTTATTCAGATCCTGTATATCTTTCTTAGTAGCCCCTCGTATGAAAGTTATTTATATTTACCATTTAAATGTTTTATTTGGAAGTGATCGTCGCGAGATTTATAGTTAGAGCTTGAGGTTACGGACGGACGGACCGTGTGATCTTTTATTGTTATATTTATTTTATATTTTACTATTCTTGCACCAAATAGATCCGTATTTAAAGAAGGAATATTAGTAGTTACAAAAATAACAGTAGATACATTCAATATAGTTTTACTAGTTTCCAGAATCCGTACTAATATTATAAATCTGAGAGTTTGTGTGTGTGTATGTATGTTTGTTACCTCTTCACGCTCAAACGGCTTGACCGATTTGGATGAAATTTGGAACACATGTAGAGTATAACCTGGAATAACACATAGGCTACTTTTTACCGCGGGAAAACAACTATTACCAAAGGAAAAGGAGTGTCAGTGGGTGAAACTGCTGGGCAGAAATCTAGTTTGTAATAAATGTGTCACTAAAATCATACATACATTAAAATCTGAGAACGAGTGGGTTTTTGTATTTCAAGTGAATCGTGAAATTAATGGTATTAGTAGAGACAAAAAAATTCACATGAGTGGGATTTGAATCTACGTCACCGGCGACATTCGGGCTGGCGTTCTTCTACACCAAGATATAATTTTAAGAATAAGGGATTTTCCCGGTAGTCTATGTTGTTCAAGAACAATGTAGCGTCCTTACAGTAAAATAATTGTTTAAATCAGTTCCGTAATTTCGGAGATTATAAATAACTAAAGAAAAACCGAACAATAGAAATCGCTACCTAAGCGATAAGGCCGCCTTGTGTACACTTTTTTAATTTATATCTTGTTTTAACTGTATTTTCTGTGTAAAGTATTTTTGAATTTGAATTCGATAAATTTTTCCTCATTAGCATCAAAGAGCCCAAACTTTTCACATCGAGCTAAAAGCTGAAAATCGGTATGAAGTTACTACTTGGCCGACTATGATGCTAAGCGGGCACCACTCCCCTCATTTGGCACTACTTAGCACCACCCCAGTTTTGCTCAATAGGTCAAGAAGTACTTTCGATTATTAGCTTTCTAGCCGTGTGATGGCGGCTTAGAATAGCATCACCCCATTTCTTTCCCTTGGGAGTCGTAAGAGACGACTTAGAGACTCGAGGGTGTGTATTACAATTTTAGGCGATGGGCTGACAACCTGTCACTATGGCTATACACAAGTTTCCGAATGATCCTCAAATATTTGTCAGACGTGGTGTAAATGTCAGTTTTTTTCGGCCGTTTGGGCTCTGCCTACCTCGCAAGGGATTATAGGCGTGATATGTGTGTGTAGCTCGATGACCAAAGTTGAAATTGATGACGCTAACAATCCCGCTATCTTTATTACAATATTGTTGTAGTATGATTAGAGAATATGAATACACAAAAATAATCTTATTTAACAACCTTACGCGACTTCCATATAATACTTCAATACCTATTATGTTTTACAAAGATTAATTAGTTACCATTGAAACTGCATTCTAGGTACCCTATGGTATCCTTCTTCCTACGCGGTACGTGGGATCCTGACCCGGCCAGGCTTCAAACCTACACTTGACTATTGAATTGTAGGGTTGTCAACGCTGAGAAATCTCTATAATACCGCACCAAACTAGTTATGCTATATTATTTCGAGGTCTTTCCGGTGTAAATTGAAAAACTCACTTTGGATTGTAAAGAGAATGAGGTATTGTATATTATAATGTGCCCCACAAAATGCAAAAAAACATAAACATAATTTATTAGTGAGTCGATTCCGCAAAGCTTCAAAAATTACCCCAATAACATAAAAAGGATGGATTTGTTTGTTTTATTTTTATTTAATCGATAATATATGCAACTACTTCGCTGACTTTGAAATAATATTGTAAGGAAGCTACATTATACCAAATTCTGCCAAATTTAACAAGTTACCTAAATCAATTAACATAAATGGTTGTAATACCATATTTGTGCCAGCCCTATTTACTTATTAAGCAGGTGTAACCCAAAGTATTCTCAATGAATAGATCGCCGATCGTTTGCGGCGGCTAGGCTGCGCGCGCGCCGATTCGCATATTAATTTGCAACAACCTTAGCGATGCGCAGACGTTATAACAATTAAATCCCTCATTGTTGCATCGTCATATTTTAAGTTAGTGTAATGGATAATTATTAATTAAACAGTTGTTATTACAAACATATTAAAGGAAAACATACTTGTTCTTATTAAGAAGATTTTTCCCCCCTAAATCATGCCTACCATTAAGTCTTACCATCTAGTCAAAACTTTCTGAGCGGTCTTTTAAACAAATACCCATCCACTTACCTAATTTAACTGTGTATAGCAAAATTGCTTAGCAATAGGATCTATCAAGCTGATAATAATAATAGTAGTCTAATAAGGAATCTACGAAAAGTTATCCAATATTTTACACTGAGGTAACTATCATAGGCTGGGGGTCAGGTCAATGCCACGATATCATTTTCCAAACTGGATAATTAATAGGTAACTGAATGTCTGGATGACATGCAAAGTCATAGAATCTATTAATTTGCGGGATTTTGACCTCTGGTGTTGGCTGAGATTAAGACTGATGATTATGGGAAGTATTTTGATAATAAGGCTACAGCTAAAAGCATTAGAGTGAGTTTTTTTTATAAGTTAATAAATAAATAAATATCCTGGAAAATTCACACAGCACCATCTAGCCCCAAACTAAGCAAAGCGAACTATGGGAACGTCAAGGATATCAGTTTATCAATATTAACCCAGTATTTAGCTACATAATCCCACTGACAAATGCATAACAAGTGAATTCCGCTAAAACCACTTAACATTGAAAATATAATTTCGTGGTTGTAACTCATTAAAGAAGTGGCGATAAATCTAGAGCTAGTATACGAATAATACCACCGTTAAATAGCCCAAGGTCGCAAAGTGGTGATTGTTAGAGCTTCTATCTCTGGTTTATACTTGTTTACCTACAGCTTAGTCACGCTATTGTATAAATTATTCAAACACTAACTAGCTTAAAAGCTTCTTTCGAAAATGTCGCAGTGTATGAAAAAAAATCTAAGAATACCTCCGTAAAAATGTAGAAAGTAGAAATGTTTAAAAGTGTGCACACTTCTAAACATGATATTTTCGAATTTAATTCAAAATCACGCTACTCTGCATCAATCACGATGTCAGTCATCAGAATTTAGAATAGAAAATAAATTTGTCAGGCAGGTGCTTCTACGGCGTAGCACCTCGCTACGCCGTAGTAGTCCGCAGGTAAAGTGTTAAGTCTTGATTTACACCTGTATCTGGCACAAGGCCGCATTCTACGGATTGTTAAAGCTTCCTTCCGAGACTGTCTGTTCTGTTTGCTTTCAATTACACTGCCCCAATTACCTGTGCTAATGTTTACTACCATCGGATCTGGCTAATTTATTCATTGGATTACCTTTATCTATCTCGAAACTTTTACGAGTTGTACAGATTACAAATGAGTCAGGTTAAAATAGCCTATTTGGTAGTACTCTAAGGTCATAGTAATATGATCTGTTTTTATTTTTGTTGGTGCCCTTTATAGGGTTATGTTTAATTATGGTATCCTTATTAGGTTGTCTTGAGATTAGTAGGTTACACCTTTATATTGTAATTTCCTCGTAATAACCTCTTTTTATATAAAAGCTGTAAAATTTGAAATATGAAAGTACCTATAACTTGATAACCTCATACCTATTGGTGTCCACACGGGAGAACAAATTAAGTAACTAATTCTTTACTGAACATTCTATTACATTGATTCAAGAATAGTACAAAAATAAAAACAATAACACTTTTGTTTGCATTTACCAATGCCAAGTCTATAAAGCCTATTAATTAAACATTTTATTAATTGTTTTATTTTTATTTTGCAAACACACCGAAGGTTTTGACCATCTACCGTGACATTTTGAAAGGTTCCTTTTCACGCAGATTACAGATACCAAATAATGACCAATTAGTGAGCAATGCGCATTTATTAATTAATTAGAGCGGGGCGCCGTGTTTGGCTGTATCTAAGCTAGTCTGTACCTTTTAATTAGAGATGCATTGAAAATTCAGCAACTATTCGGAATACCGAATACCTGATGTATGAAAAAAAACTTTTTTTTTAAATATTCGCGCTCATTGCGTGGCGCGTGGCGTCGGTGCAGGTGACCTGGAGCCCAGTCTCTCACGAAATCCAATTCGCTTCATCCAGTTTTTTCGTATTTCCTAAGCAGTAGAAATTTGTATTGCCAGTTTATTAAAATAACTTGAACTTTCTACGCAGAAATAATGAGCCCCCCTAACCAGCATCCGGATATTTGGTATACGGCGATATCAATATTCGTTGGAACTCTACTTTTAATGTTAGGTAGGCTAGAATTTGGGTGGGTAAATGTGATTATCATCTGATGTTTACAATTTATTATATATTTTGTTTTCAGCTGTTTTGCTATGTCGTAAAATTTGGCCCGAAATTGCGGTCAATAGATGGGCCTGTGGGGACGGGGAGGCATTTGATAGGTACTAACTACAGCTGTTGATATTGATAATAGTTTTTTGAACGCATACCTACTTTAAGCAATAAATTAAGTAAGTACGTCTGAATAGGTAATAATTAGCCAGGTTAGATTGCATTTTGCACATGCTTTTGATGCAGCTTAATGTATGAGCCGTGTGATGCCGGTTAAGATAACATCACCGCATTTCTTTCCCGTGGAAGTCGTATGAGGCAACTAAGGGACTCGAGGGAGTGTTTTGCAATTTTAGGCGATTGGCTGACAACCTGTCGCTGTTGACACAATTTTCTGAATGACCCTCAAATATTTGTCAGACGTGGCGTAAATGTCCGTTTTTTGCGGCCGTTTACGCTCTGCCTCCCCGAAAGGGATTATAGGCGTGATATGTGTATGTGAGTATGCTATTTCGGAATGCCGGATATTAATAAGAAACTAATTACATCATTTCGAACTTATTTAAAATATGACGATACAAAATTGTCTGAACGATTCTTAAATATTTGTCGGACGTGGCGTAAATGTCTATTTTTGCGGCTGTTTACGCTCTGACTACCCCGCGAGGTATAATAGGCGTGATATGCGTATGTATGTGTGTATATAAGTATAGGTAATAGAAAATGTGATGTAACGTAACAAGGTGTCACCATGTCCGGACATCAGTCGATGGCGTGGCGACTGCTATTTCCGGAGGGGTGTGCCATTTTCACCTTACTGGACATGGCAACACCGCCACATATTCAATTACCTACAAAGCTATGTAGTCTCACTGAACATTAGGTAACGACCTTCAATATATGTATACTAGACTAGAGTTTCATCAAACAGGTTTTAGCCATAGGTACACATCTTCGTTTATAGTTCGGAACAAATCTATCACGTACCACTACTAATGGGCATGAGGTATCTAATAGTACATCTATTAGAAAACTATGTTATTCAAACAATAAAACATGTTGGCACTATTTAAAATATTTACAAAAATACTTTGACGACATTGCTTTGAAGTTAAAACAAATATGTTACATGGAAAATATGAATAGAATCCTCCGAGTAATGGTTACGGAAGTATAATATCTATAAATTCACCTGTGTGTCGCGCGACAAATCCAAAATAGTCCGCGATACAACAAAAAAACTACATTGAACGGCGTGAGATATTTTACAGCTAATTCGGCGATATTAGAATTCCGGTAAAAGAAGAAAAAAATTTAATTAATGCGTGTCCTAATTGGAAACGGGAGAGGCGTCGCAGAGGGCGGGAGCTGAGCGAGTTTTCCGCCGCGGGAAAATGCTGGCTGGGCCGACACTCGCGCCGCGAACGTCGAACGCAACGCACGCCGGCACAGCGACGAGTGAACACTACGCGTAGTCACGGTTATGTGCATCTTCATACGCGCTATGATGCTCTAGTACTTCGATAGTCATATCGTGCATTTAGAAAATAGAAAAGTAGCTATGGACTAAAAGAAATGACTCTTGTAGAATTCTAAAAGTGAACTTTGGTTACGACTTTTGAAAAGTGTGAAAAACTTTGGTGGTGGTGAAAATGACTTTGGACAGAGTGGACACGTTTATCGGCAAAATCCAGCCGGCTGCTTCAGTATCCTGCCTCTCCCAGTGCCAAAATATCTTCGGCAAGAGGCTTAAGCGGTGGGGATCCACTGGATCCTGGGTAAGACCACTTATTGTCACATCACATATGTTTTATAATTCCATAATATTTATGTTTGTGAAACAAAGTTGTTTCTTGCACATTTTTTTACTTTTGTTTCAACATACTTACTGGTTTATAAAAGCTCGATGTCATCGTAAAAGCACGATATTATCTTATTCATAAAATATATCGTTATCAGATACCGGTTAGTTACCGCATATTTACGGCGATACCATATCGTGAATAGATTCTTTTTTTGGAGCTCTGTCCAGCCAGCAACATTCCAACTGATTTTTAAATATCGAACAAATGACCTTGTTATCCTTTTGAGGCTTCCCGCCTTATGTTTTCGCGAAAATCAAATCATTAAGTTTGCGAAACAATGAAACTAATTTTAAATAAACGAGAAGCAGGTTTTTGTTTATTTTTGCCATAATTGAGCACCTTTTAAGTTTCGTCGACTGCCTTGGGGCTTACTTAATTTAATAGCCCCGATTATCGGTGTGTAATCTGAGTAATCAATAATAAATTAATTTGGTGTAGAATCGGCAAATAAAAATCCGATCATATTAAATTAAGTAATAATTAATTACATGATAGTGTGATAAATATATATTTTCTTTATTATATATATTAGGCTGTTTATTAATGCAATGATGTTTCGTACCATTGTTATATTATGTTATGATTTTTTTTAGGTGATAATAATTTTATACTACAGTTTTAAATTGACTTGACTCTTGACATTCTCAAATATAGGGTCAATGTTAGTTCGATACCTGATCATAGTTCTTTGGAAGAATATGTTGCAAATGGCCTCCCTCTTACACCCTCCAAGGAAGGTATCGAATTTCCTATTAACCTGTAGATTAGTTAAATTCATATTCTCAAATATTCAAAAGCGAATTCATTTTGATTAGTAACAACTAATACATGTATGAACACACGAGTAGGAGGTATTAGATTGGATATAAACAAGCGAAGCCATGTTACCGATTGATTGAAGCTCGCACTCGTGTTGGCTGCGTGATACTCACGCGACTCAGCCCCGAAAGCCTGTGATCGATGACGTCATACGAGTAAAGCTGTTCGCGTGAAACCTTACAGCCTAGTGTTCGGTTGAATCCAGTTTATATGGAACTGGTATGTAACCAGTTTTCCTGTGGAGATATGACATTTTCCTGGCTAAATTGTACCTTCCTCTTGAATCACTTTATGTAATATAGAAAACTGTATCAAAATCTGTTGCGTAGTTTTAAAGTTTCAAACGTACAACGGGACACTGGGACACGGGAAGCGAGTTGATTTTATACTATGTAGTGGATTTTGCGTTACTTGTGACAAGATTTGAATTCTTTATATTATTTTATTTATTTTGGAAAACCAACAGCTGTTGACACAATATACATAAAGCTTATTTAAAAAGCTTTCGATTTTCCTGTGCTTTTCCTATTGTCACGTTCCTGTTCAGTTGGAAATCACGTGCGATAGCCCCAAAGCCTGAAAGACTGACGTCAGTTTTCTATTACTTTTGTACTGGCAGGCTAGAATTCCGCTCTTAAAAGTAAAATAATAACCAACGGCGTGTCCTTTCGAGCTTTCACGTGTTCCAGTGGCCAGTGACGTCAAAACGCGTTTCACGTTTGTAGAATTTTCCTTTTCGTTCTTAATTTAAACGAGAGCACGTTTTATACTCAAAAGAATTTTGGGGTGCATGTGGACTGAGGGAGCTCTTTTTGTTTTTCTTTGCCCCGGATGCTGAACAAGCCACAAACTAACCTTGTGCCTGCGGTTAAACACGTGAAGTGGACTTAGAAGTAAGAAGTTTTTAAATCTACAAGAGATACTTTTATTCTTCTTTATAAAAACTTATTGTATTGTGGAACGTTATCAATTACAGCAAGTTATTACAATTCATAACAGGTATATTTTATATCAAAACAATGTGTAAGTACTATTCTATTTAAAAACATTTCATAGAAAAATCTTCTTGATAATACTTACGAGATTATTCATAGCATTCTTATTTTTATTAGCTTTTCTGTTGCACATCGTTACAAGGTTCGAACTAAAACGAGTGTTGCTATTTTTAGCGCGGCTAAAAAGCTCTAGCTCTAGGCTATAAAAAGGCTGGAAGTTGGAAGACTAGTTGAAGTCGGTTTTGGAGAGCAAACATTTTAGAGAGAGGCTACGTTTGCCGAGTTATAATGGCTCTCGGACTAAAGGGTTCTATCTATAATCAGATAGTTCATTGACAATTCTTCTGACAATATTAAGGATAGGTACACCTATAATACGTTATTCTAAAATAAATGCTTTACAACAGGTTATTAAAATTCAAAGAACATACAACACACAATCTCACAAATTATACTTAAATTTTTACAACTTTTAATAAACCATTTCTTTTAAAATCGCTCTATAGAAGTTAGACGTTGCTAAAATTCTTGATGAAGTGAATGACCGCAAAACTACAAGGTAACTTTATCATAAATATTCAAACGAATCATCTTCGGGTGCGAGCGTCATATATCGTTATGTCCATTAGGAGAAAAATTATGCGCCTTCTTGAAAATACAACCGAAGCGACACTGGTTTATTACGAAAGAAACAACAAACAAGCATAATCAATTAAAAACAAAAGTTTTCTGAGATAAAGCGGGATAATGTACGGATTCTTCTGATATAGTTCCCATTCGAATCTGTTCAGTGGTTAACGAGGTGCAGTTCTTTAAAGAATACATACATACATGCATGCATGAACTCTAAAAACATTACACTCCTTTTTTGGTTGAGCAATCGTGTAAAAATACTCCACTATGCAAAGTGAGTTTATTAAAAATGATCGATCTATAAAACAATCTACATGCAATATCAACATTCATAGCGAGTAGCTCTACTTCGCAAGCCGTTGCATACGGAACACGACCATCGAAGATGTCTGTTTCAATAATAACTGGGTATGAATAGGGCAAGCGATCCCTTCGTGGCCACAGGCGGCGGGACCTTGCGGCCGGCGGCCGGCGGCCGGCGGCTGGCGGCTGGCGGCGGAGCGGGTCGCAAACTGGTTCCATACCCGGCCAAGTGCCAAGATCGCGTCAGGTGCGCGGGCGCCGTTTACGTAACTCGCGAATTGCCTGTATTAGGTGACACTTATCGGCTCGTTCACCTTATTCTTGCACTTGAATGGAGGTAAAATGATGATGCAGCAACTTGTAACATATTGTGTTTAAGTTGTCGATAAATTGTTGAACAGATATATAAATATGGCTATAACTGTTAGCTGGTTATGTTCTAGAAGCCTGTTTCACTTGTTCTGATCATCCGGTCGTAAATACACAGCTAATAGGGACTGGATTGAGAGGAAGTTGGATGAATAAACAGTGTTACTATTTTTTGTCTAATATTGTGAAATTTACTAGTGACCGATAGCGAAAACTCATGATGGGCTGGTGATACAGAACAAATTTCCGAAACGTTCGAAATAAAAAAAAATTACCATTCAAAATTGCCAATCATCAGGTGTGAGTAACTATGAAAATTAAAAATATTTTTGTCATATTATTAAGCTATGTTCGATAGGATAACTTATTCCTTACCTTAACACTAGCCCGTCTTGAGTTATTGCTATCGGTCACTAGTAAAAATTCTCCCTATATCCATACCATGATATATCGTAGTCACATAGCAACACCACAATATGATATCTATTTTTAAAAGATTAGAGACGAGATCGTCTCGTCATTTATACTTTCCTGTGAACAAAATTTAATATTATGTCAAGGTTCACTAGAATTTGTTAATGTTTTGCTTTGGCCGTGTAATTAGTAATTAACAGGCACCCGTGTAAACTGACGTGTTCATATCCTTCGCGTCGTTCCTGTCACTGTTAAAAATACATTTTTAATCTTTCTTGAGTTGAATAAAAATAATGCGATTAAGATTAAGGTATGTCAAAAATTCATGATAAGTAGTTAGGTATACAGGTTTTACAAACGTGCTTTCCGTTTAAACATCAGCCTTTCTATCACCGAAACGCAAAACACTAAACATGTCAAAAATATAAGTAAAAGGGCCAAGCTAACTTGACAACAACGCGCGTGCCTAGACAACATGATCATCAAAAAATGGTACCGTTGTTGTGGTTATGGAAAGTGAAAGTACACAATTTAAGTTGTCACCGCATTACCCTGTCAGACAATAGCAAAGCCTATTTTATACAAGACATGATGTGATCTTAGTCCAATTAGATACTTTATACCAAGGACAGAGAGTGTTCTAAACCGGATTGTTTTGCTAGTAATAATTTGCAAAACCATCAAAGATATCACTTCCAGGCTTCAATCTTGGAACAATAGTATTATAGTATTACCCTAGATTTTGCAGGTTTCTAGGTCATATTCCTTTGTGTTTGTGAAACTGATTAATGGACTTTAGATTTCGTTTTTGCAATACTTCATAGTTACAGTAATATTGCGTAGGCTACGACATTCAAAGAAGAGCAAATACTTACTTATAAATTGAATTAAAACTTGAATATAATCGTTTATCATATAACAATAGTGATAAAGATACCACACCGAATCACTTTCGATCTTTTTACACAAAAACTTTGCTAAAGAAATGCCTGCAGCATCATTTTCTTGTTTTATAAAGCCCATTGTCTTAAATCTATGTAATCAAAACTGTCTTAACAAGGAGGAAAGTAATGTAATGGCATTTAACACATATTCTGCTTATCTGGTAGTCTCACGGTCTAGGTTACAATTATTTATACGATAGTTTCTCTCATTATTTTATTTAGAAAACACATGTTCTTTGCAAAAAATGTTTGTTGCAAAAACGTGTCCTCCATACATTACGAAACCTATAAAATTTATGGCAGAGCATTGACGAATGTTTGGCCTCAGCTACTAAAATAAGCTCAATGTAAAAGAATAGAAAATGCTTTCCGTGTTTCCACAACTTTTACTGTTATTGTGGCAACGAGTATATCAGCTAATTACACACAATACGTACTTTATGAAAGTAGGGTTATTTATTTTAACATTTATGTACATATATATGTATAAAAACCGGCCTAGTAATATTCAGACTCGCCCACTGAGGGTTCCGTAACATACATTTCAAGCCATTTCATATGATACCACAGTTGAACTAATAGCCTCTATTTTCAAATTTTGTTTATTTTTTATCCCTATAAATCATACATTTTTACACAAATTCAAATTTGTTAGTTTTTTCCTAAACTTCTAAACGGAGCTACTTGCCAAATTGACCACAATCTTGTTCCACGGGAACTACCCCATGAATTTTGATTCCCTTGATAAGGTCAAATGTACGCTTTTTTACGCTAAGTTAGAAGTTTAGTTTTTTACAACTACAAGGGGCTGTGGACCAGAGTATATTTTTAATTTCAACTCTATCTCTACGCGTTTCCGACATAAGAGGTCGAGACAGACGGACGGAAAACAAAGTTTCCGTTATTAATCCTTTTGTGATACAGAACCCCTTAAAATCTTTGTTTTGGCAATATGGCGCTAAATTGCATTATCAAGTCGTCCTAATATAAATATAATAAAATAGTAATAACAAGTCGTCCAAATAAGTTGCTCCATTACGTTTTAAAATGACATCGTTTCCTACAAACTAGTTCTAGCAGCGACACAAACTTTGCAAATTGTCAAACACAATCTACTCTAGCAAATATTGTAAAGCTGGGACGTGACCATAAATTGAACAAATATCGAATTCCAATACTCGTATCAATATACAAATAGCACGGCGTCGGAGGGCAACATTTTTGAGATGTCTTTTTATGTGTCTTGTCTATTCCATAAACTGCTTGGACGATTCCATTATGTATTTAACTGCATATTTTCATAATACCTACTTACTAAGACATACTTTAGGTAGGTTAATTCGTGTAAAAATATTAGAGATTGTTTAAAGTATCCAAAGTGGTGCTTATCTGCAAAGAATATGGGGTTGTGCGCAATAGGTAATACTATAGGTATCTACCTGCTTACCTATCTTACGTATAGGTAGGTGTGGCTATCTTATAGGATGCAGCACAGCCTTGCGCCTTGCCCTTTACCTATGCAATTAAGCTATCTATGCCACAAAGCAACAATAGCAGCTGTTCCATGCTATTTGCATGAGCACATGCGGCCAGGTCGCCGCTGACCTTCCCGACCCTATCCAGGTGTGCGCTAACCTTATCTTACGATCTTGACCTGACGGTTACGGACTTGGTGTTTGTATTAAACAGCTATTTTTCGGAATCGGGATATCGTGATTATAAAAAAGCGAATGATTGTGTTTTCTGATAAAATTCAAAAGGAATATACGAACATATAAGTGCTGTTAGTTAATACGTAAGTATGGCGGAACTAAAAATGCTCTTATTCATTCCGTTGCATTTAAGTTTGAAAGGTAATTCTTATCCGTTTCATTCCCTACCTCAGTCAAGCTATCTCCGGTCTTGCAATAATTTAGACCTGGGTTCTTAGGACTTTAATCTTTCAAAAATCTTTAATTTATTCAGTTTCTTCTTTTCATAAAGCGCCCGAGCACTGCAACAATAATACCTAGATTCTTTTTCACGGCTAAGATTTCTCCATAATCGTGTTTAAATTAGCTGAAATGAAATAGACATTGGAGACAATGTGTTGGATATTAAAGCTATCAGAGATTTCCATTGGCTGGCTGCGGTTAGCGGGTCTAACCACGAACCTGGTGTCACAAAGAGTTAAACTAACTGCCAGTTATCATGTTGAACTTGAAAGTGAGACCACAATTTTCTCTTGTTCATAGTGCGAGTCACAATTTAATGGACAACATTTAAATTTTTTATTTCTGTATCTACATATTTCTGAAAAGTATCAATCACTAGTATGATTGATCAATATTGTAATCAGATTACTTTCAAAGTCAGTGCCAATTTACTTTTTTTTATTACTTAACATTTAAGAAAGCACTATGGTTTCTATATGGCAAAGGTGTCAACACAACACACAAATCAGCCAACCAGAAAAACATCTGCCAAACGACACGCGTCGTGGCTGCGTGCTACGTCACGGCGCACCAACACTACCGTCAGATCGTCACGCTACATGCTTCCGGCCAGTGGCGCCATCTATTCGATCCTTATCTCCCGTATTGCAAACAAAAATATGCTGGTACCCATTGCAATATCGGTCTTGATTTGCATGCAATGGTGATATTTTATCTCCACACTATCAAGGTGGTAAACCTACAATCAAAATAAATAATCTCAGGAAATAATCAACAAATTGATAGTTGCAGTGGACGGAAGGTGTCATAACCGCACATAACACATCCACATTTAAAGGCAAAGCTAGCTTCCTCGCTATGCAGTTACACAACGCAGTTAGTGCGGTTTACCCCCGATTATCACGGCCTAGTTGTCGCGCTCGGTGTGGCGCAAGCCTTACATGTGCTAGACCAGTGTGCGCTGACCCTAATGTTGCGTTTACCTTACATTTCCGATGTTGAAAAAATTGTGATGGGTCGTGA
Organism: Tuta absoluta; assembly: GCA_027580185.1. NCBI lineage: Eukaryota > Metazoa > Arthropoda > Insecta > Lepidoptera > Gelechiidae > Tuta > Tuta absoluta. Next base: position 4,705,359 of record JAQAHW010000003.1, read on the forward strand.
TTTAAGTGGATTAAGTGATATGCCAATTAGAATTATGGATCGAGGTTTTTGCATGGCAAAACACTTCTTGAAAAAACACTAAACCGACTTTTACGAAATAAAGTGTGAATTATATTAGAAAATATGAAGAAGGAAGCGGGCATTCCAAATTGCTGACTAAAAACGTTTTACATGTGAAAAAAGACTTGCTAATTTCATTGCCTTGGAAGTACCTAATAAATTTAATTGCTGGACTGGAGAGCCCTTGGTAGGTAAACACGTGCAAAAACTTATTCCATAATTCAAGCTGTTTCTGTTCCCTAAAGCCTGAGGTCTTTAACCTGTGTTAGATAACCAATAAGAAACTTTGACCTTTTGGAGGCTTCAGGATCCCCTTCCTTGTTGCAAAAAGTAAGGAAGCAGTTAATTTATTTGGAGTATTCAGTATATCCAGGAATGCGTACCTACCAGTCATTAACCCCTGTAATATTTTTATACTCCAAAAAAACTTATAATTAGTCTTATGAACTTTTTAAATTCTTTAATAGGCTAATTTTTAATTGAAGTTACAACATAGTTACTTAAATCATTTCAATTAATTTCATCAAGGAATGTGTAATATCCGTTAGAAATGGTCGTTTACCTTCCAAATTTTCCTTTAAATATCTAACAATGAATTAATTCTCTAAAAGCGCTTTGAAACATGTTCATGATTAAATGTCATAGAATTAACTTCCATTATTATCCTGAAAGTCCTGAAAGGTGACTGACCTTTCCAGTATTTCAGAACCTGGGAATAAAGACCCACTGTCCCTTAGAAGGTTAATAGCATACTAAGCTCAGACCTTACATCAGAAGACTGGGCTTTGTGGATAAGTTGTACGAAACTGCAAATAAAGCAGATCGTCGCTGCATCACCGACATGGTTCCGAATTTCCGATCTCTCTTCTTTTTTCATTCAGGCGTATTACTTCAGGTTTTTGTGTATGATTGCTTATTTCAACTTTCATTTCATTCACGCATTTAATAAGATATCTAAAACTGTTCGCTGCCCAAGCTAAACTGCTGTATTCCAAATCTGTGTTGTATAATTCTATACTACTTTGAATGGTTATGCATCATACACGATCACCTGATTGAAAGTCGAATCCCGACAATTATGCTCCTTGGGGAAAGTTTGCAGTCCACCATCGTCTCTTACACCTCAATAGAGTGTGTCTTTGTTATGCGGAAAATGTGTAAATTAATGTTATTTATTTTTTGTGTTATTTTTGGTTTGTAATATGTATGTAACTAGTTAGTTTTATAGTGCAGGCTTTGACTGACATGCTGTAAAATAAGTAATTGTACCAGGCGTTACTTTGCGGAAGTCCATCTTGATTGAATTATACTGTAAAATGTATTTTTTTAATAAATAAATAAAATTGTTATTTATTTAATGTGGAATAAAGAATTTTGTATTATATTCTGGCATTCTGCGGTCCTAAAGAAAGTGCCCCGTCAGTAAATTAAAGGTCATTGATATTTGGTCTAATGCTTTCCAAACGCTGCCCGTTTTCATATCTCACGCTTCTTATTATGCTGGTTCTTCGTTGTCATGGTCTATTCAGTATTCAGAAACCAAATTATCCTTAAATATTTTACATTCATGAATATCGTAGGTACCCAATTTATAAACGTTCAGAGGTGACAACTATAATAAGGTCATACACCTATAGGTTGGAAACTTTTAGGAAATTCATTGTGTTCCGATCAAGTAACACGATATGGAAATAAATGTTTATACAAATGTATGATTGATAGATTGCGAACGATTTGTTTACATTAACGAAACAAATTATTCATAAGAGCTTAGCGAAAGCAGGAAACAATAGCATTCCCGCATTCAAATAGATTAATACACTTTCATCATTATTCTCGAGGGAAAACGCACTTTATAGTTTTATCATTGTTTCATCGAAGAGCTATGAAGTTTTAGTGTGCAAATAACATACCTACGCACCAGTTATAGAAAACTTGCTTCCTTGCATACTGATTAACAAGTAACTACTTAGGTACAAGTACATACTTACTGAGATTAAAGTTAATAAATATTGATGAGCGTCTTATTGGCTGTCGAATACAATCATAAATTATACGCCCATTCGAAATGCAAAACCTACAAATTGACGATCATTAAAGACTTAAAAGTCTTCGCTACAAAGCTCTTCGCAGTTGCAACCTTGCGTGATGTCTGCGGAGGTCGCATGTCTAGTTGCGCATAATGGGCGACAGATGACAGCGCGATAGCTGGTGATGCCTGTCAGCCGCTGGAGGCTATGGGAAGACGCGTGCACGGTGCCGGTGCGCCTGCGCAGCCAGACAGCATAGATCAACAGACGGATAACAAATGCACCTGACGTGGACGATCTTAGCGCTTTTGCAGTCGCGCAACAGTCAGAGATGGTTTGGAATGGAATGAAAGCAAGCGAATACTGCTTTTGATAAGGTGACCAAAGTAATACTACCGTTATCAATAAGTAAGTAAGCAATAAAAAAAAAATGTGAATATGCTACCTGATTCTGTATAAAATTTAATCGTCCGTATCTGCATGTAAAACAAAACCAGTATGAAATCGGTGACAAGGAAATAGGAACGTAACGTGATAAGCCACCGCAGAGCTGTCAAGTTTGATGAATCACCGGCAACCTCTATTCAGCGTCGTTTTTTTGTCAGCAAACAATCGAACTCCGAAGCTTCGAAAACGTCAACAATGCGTCAAAAAGTGGCTGCCGTACGATTACCGAACATAGCGTTGGCGCGCGCCATTCTTTTATTAATTATCGTGGCCAATTCAGCTGAGGATATGACGCCATGGCGAAGGCGCGCGCGCGTGATCCACCTGCAAATCGATCCTGCCACGCAATACGCGATCATCCTTGAATCGACCGAGGTAGAAACTTTATATGCGATCCTTTTAAATTTCGGCCTTGTGTTCTGTCTGGATGTTATTATGGAAGCAATTCTGAGTTAGAGATCAAAAGATAAGACGCAGGCAGCTTATGATTAAGAACATCTCATCAAAATGTACACAAATTTTAGTAAACGTCTTAATTAGATTCTGAGTGTAAATGTTTATTGGATGAGCGGCGTGGAGGCGTGTCTTGTTTACGTTTTCTCGGTGAGTAGGTACTATAATGCAAACCTAACCTACTATAGGTAAGTAGTACTTGCTTACCTACTTACAAAATAATGAGCTAAGAGGCTTCCTTTGAGCGGAACTGACCCGCCCCACTCAGCGCCTCCTTTTACTTATCTCTCGTACATATTTTATGATGTTTACTCATTACAAGTGCCTTCATACGCTGTTTTCTTAAACCTGTCTTCCTGGGAACTACGTCGTTGTTTCTCTCTACGCAGTCGGAGGCCTGCTAAGAAGCTGTGAAGAGTTTCTATTAGGGATAAATTAGGTAAGGGTAGCTCGTTCCTTTATGGCAGTGCGTACTCGTAGTACCATCCATATTGCTTGATTTTCCTTCTACGTAGTTGTGAAGAATACAAAGGTTTTCATTAAGCTCAAGTATTTACCTTCAGTTTATTGCGTAGCTTTTGACTTATTACGTAGTAAACAGGAACCTTAGGTACAAAAACAGTTTTTGCGTAGCTGTTATCCCTCTGTTATCCGAATTTGTGCTCCAACCCCAACACAAAGACTGCCCCGATGGCGTAGCGGATAACCCCCTGCCTGCTACGCCAAGGGTCGTGGGTTCGATCCCCACAACACACAAATGTTTGTTGAGTCATTTTCAGATTTTGTGTTAAGTCTGGGTGTTTCTATGTATAATATGTATTTATTTAGAATAAAAAGTATTTAAGTATTAATATCAGCTATCTTGTTCCCATAGTACAAGCTTTGCTTAGTTTGGGGCTAGATAGCGATGTGTGAACTGTCCAGGATATTTATTTATTAATTTAAATAAAGACGCTGGCTCCGCAAATCATTTGTGCTACTCAGTTCGTATCTGTGTTATGTCATGAAATTTGAATCGTCGTTAGATTTCGAAACGCGATCAAGCGGTTTGTATTCAAGTGCGCTTGCGTCGATGGCAGCGACCGGTGGAATCGCAAATCATTATGTCTGGCGATCGACATCAATCGTGTTTTGAAATTAAAGTGATAGTTTGATAACTCACTGTATCGGTGCAGTTTAATGAATAGTCTGGTTACAAATAACTTTCCTGCTGAACTTTTATGATACATAAAACAACAGGATATCACTTACATTTGCCTAAATGATTACCAATTTTGAAAGACAGCTTACAAGCTTGATCTAAACTATCCCCGATAACCTTATTTCATTAGCATTACGTAACAGAAATTGCAAGCTTCTGTAAATTACGGTTAGAATCGAGTTCTCACACCTAAGTAGTCAAAGCGAATGAATGATAAAAAGACTAATGTATTTTGAAGAGTTCGCTAACGCTGTCTTTGCCGATCGTCCGAGTATTACGTGACCAAATTCTCCTTTTTGCAGCCGTAAATTTATATTTAAACTATTTTCTACGAGTTAAAAAATGTTGCACGATATCTGTTTGTCGAAATATTTGTGGTTGGTGATTCAATGGTAACTTTTGAGTGCCAGAATTCTATTGTAGTTTGAGCTAATGTAATCTGCATGCCATTACGTGCACCATGGTAGCAATTGCGGCGTGTGATTCATTACAATGTTGCTCGGGCTACTATGTGGCTGGAGTACCTAGTAATATGGGGTGTATCTTTTAACCATGTAGTTCTATGTCTTCTTGATAGCGAACAAGTTTCTCTAAGTATAAAAAGTGCGCCCCCCGTAATGAATCGAGCAGTTAATATAGGAATTTGGTATAAGAGGTATTATTTTATGTGTATTTCGAGACAGCTTTTTTTTATAAGGGCTTGTTATATCTCTGTCAAATCAATATTAACAGTAACATAAATACTTTGGTTTGACCAATGTTTTGCTACGAGCCGCCTCTTGCTGGGGTTTCCTAAATTTAACACCCTGTATATACCGTGGTGTAGAGGGCGCTGCGTACGTGTGTGTCGACATGGGCTCCACTTTCGCAATCCTGAGGAACGTTCCCTCGTAAACAGCACGTCACGTCACTCAACCAGTTTATTGCTGAATTCTTTTGGCAGCTCCCGCAGTTTCATAACTGTTCAAAAGTGTTGTGATATTGTAGTGCTTGTCGATCTATTACGCGAATACTAGCTAAATCAGTCGTGTGCTTTGTATGATATCCGTTTGTATTTTTTACCAGAATTTCGTAATTTTTAAAAGTTTCCTTATGTCGAATACAGTTGCGAAACATTGAGTTCTAGGTGCACGGGAAGTACCCTATGAATTTTGATTTACTTGAAGGGTTAAGAACAAGCTTCCGGCACCTTACATATTTTTATTTATCAAAAACAAGCGTTAACAGCATAAACGGCCGTAAATAAAAGCTTGATTTTGGTTTCAATTTCAACTTAATTTCTGTACGCGTTCCCGATATAAACGGACAACAAACATGACGGACGGACAATAAAGTGTTCCTATAAGGGTTCCGTTTTTATCGTTCTGAGATACAGAACCCTCAAAGGTACAAAAGTTTCCTATAATGGTATTCTAATTCTGCCCAAGCTTAAGCATGTAGGAAATTAAGTTTCTAATGCAATTGTAGCAATAAAACACTCGTCAATTACCTTCATTCTCTGATTCCAACTCTATTTTTTCACAAGAATTTCAGCGATTACAAAATCTCCACTCTTTATTACAAGAGTTACGGCATGCCATTGACCCAAAACCGGGATATTATTAAGTTTATTGGATAATTAATGTAACATCATGTCGCCAAAGGTCACGAGGGCTGATTTAACACTGCAACTGTCGGGTTAATTTAATATACGGTTTCCGGAGATTTGATCGGATCTGATGATTCGTTAAATTAGATCTCTGAAAGGAATGCAGTAAGATCTACAACTTTATTTTGCGGCTTAGTTACTCACAAGAAAGGAAATTGTAGTAAGTAGAGCTAGAGCTAAGTCATAAATTTGATTTAAAGGATTTATTTGGTCCCACCAAACCTCAGGATCCTCTCAAACTGCTCACACTACTTTTGATGAGTTGAGCATTAGGTGGGAACCAAAGAATACCCTGTCTGTAGGTATATGGAGACGCTCGAAGTATTGTTATAAAGAGCAAAATCCCACACAACACACCAACTAAAAAGCGACACTTTAATGACAATCATTAGCCCTAGTCTGCCGGACATAGTTGAGGCGTCTAGCATAAGTTTCAACATGTGTAATGGCGTATAATGGCCGTGTGCGCACATGCGCGCTGCCTGGCCTGCGCCGGCGCATGGCATCCGTTCCTGGAAGCTAGGCCACTGACAGACAGCCAGGCGGGCTTTGTACGCACTGTAGGCACCTACTTATAATTTCACAATTGGATGCAGAGGTTGAAACAAAGTAATACCTTAGATTGGCATATACCGTGGGTTCCCTATCTGTCGTGTCACCCTGGGGTTGCGCTGTTCCAGGGTGTCGCAACCCGTTATTTTGATCTACTGACAGCGAGAGAAAATTCCATGGAATCCTCATGAATTCCTCTTACTACTTAAGTACGAAAAATTTAGATAGCCATATACAATGACTTCTAGAAAATAAAATAACTTTGTGAAGTGGTTTCCGTTCCAGAGTTTCCTAGAAGCAATTGACAGGCAGACGGAGATGCATAATACAACACACAATGTGTAGTAGATCATCTGAAACTTCGGAAATAGGTTGACGACTAGTCGTATCAGACATCGAATAACTAGTTTTAGTGTTTAAAATAAGCCTGGATAACGATACAACAGCAAATAGCCGTGCTTCCTGCTTCATGCGCAAGAGTTGAACGACATGCGAAAGCTAGCCCGATGACGGACGTTGATACAATGCAAAGATGATTGGACGTTCGGTGTAAACAGTCGGACGGTTGAACGGTCGCGTTCGTCGACGGAAATCGATGTTGCGGAAGTTAGGAATCACTGATGGTATCTGTCTTAATCATTAATGCCTACTCGACATGACTTAGGTAAGATGTCGACAACACGAACCATTATAGACACGAAAGTACCTAAATAATTTTAAACAATTTTATACTGAATGTGAAAGATGGAAGGCAAGCTCAGTTGATAAAAAATCAATATCTTACGAGTGTTTTATTTTTGTTTCAGGTAAGCAAAACCAATGGCAACTCCGAGTCTGAAATCACACCAATCACTTGGAGATACACAATCGTGAGTACTGAACCATACCTAACTCAATAAAGCAGTCATCTTAACAAATGAGTAAGCGAAACCCAGTTCCCTCCCATTAAAGTATCAGTCTGGTCGATATAATTGACAAGCAATAAACAGAGTTCTGAATGTAAGGGGCTCAATTGCACAAGTAGGCAAATAAGGCACCGACATAAAGCAATCTGTGGCCATGTGGCTGCCACGCCAACTTGCAGGGTTGCCTATTAGACAAAACACAAAAAGTTATAGCGGAAGGATTAGATGCCTTATTTCGATTTGATAATTTTAAATATGGAGCATTGAAAGTACCTATTCCGTTGCCGACAACCAAAACCTAAAATTAATTTGCATCCTAATTATCTCTTTTAAAGCTGTATTCGTCATAAGAAGATCCTCGCAAAAAATTGTAACGGAAAGTACTGTCCACACTCATTCCGTGCGTGGCTAAAAAAAAACTCGATGTAAATCACTCGTCGTTCAGACATTCGGTTTCTTCCACTCCCGCGTGGTTTGCCCGATGATTGATAACAATTTTTTATAACTTTTGATTTGCGTCCAAAATAAATTTGTATGCTCACGTTCGTTTGACATTTCTGGAGGATCTGGACCGATTCCATGATACACAGGGCTACACTCCGGATCACCGGATACTTCACTGAAAAAGATTGTTTGTTAAGAAAATACTGTAGGTATTGAGTATCATACACTGCTATCGTCTCTTCAGAAAAATGGTATATGAAGAAATTCATGTAAATTATGCTAAAGAAATCCTAAACAGCTTCTTTTCAGTTTGTTTATTTGAATATACGCCAGTTCAATGTAAAGCAAGTAGAGAAGAGACAACCCTAGCCTGCTCGCCAGCCCACCAGACCGAGTGTCTGGCTTCTGCGAACTGCATACGTTACACTTAGTACAAACTATAGTACGAGTACATGCTGTATTCGCGTGCATCTTGTTTGATCACAATGCATGCTCACCATTGTATACACACGCGTTACATTACATATCCACCGCGAAATTGGCGTATTTATTAAGATTATCATAATCTACATCAGTTTTATAGCTCGCATCAAAAGAAGAAAAGGCTTCTTGAGAATCAGAGCATGTATCCCGTTCTAGCAGAGTTTTATTAATTCACTTGAATTAATCGTTTGAGAGGTTAATGCTGCAAAACCTCGATTCTTCCAAGCTGTAGACAGTTTCCGGAATAAATCAATTTGGTATTCTAAACCTTGTTAAGAGGCATTATTCAAAGTCTGCCAGGTATTAATTTCCATTCTGGGGCGAGTCAATACTTTGTATTCAACACAATTTCTACTCCTTTCTTATTTCTTATCACTATTGGCAGTTTGGCACGCGAAAACAGCCGTATTGACATTTGGCATAGAGTCCAGTGATCTATTGTCTGGTTCGTCTATTCGTTGCGCTTGCGCAGCGCAGGTTGCATCGCTGCAACGTCCGCGCTGCCGGGGTCGGCGACCTCGCGACACTGGGCTGGAAATAGCGCTGGAACAGATCTTGGCTGAACGTGCTCCGAATGGGAATATAGGTACGTCGAGCTCGCATAGGAAATTGTTCTTAGAAAACAATCATTGCTAATGAAGATGGTGATCTTGGCAATTTAGAACTTGGTGCTCCTTTGTATGCAACAGCCGTAACGGTAGATGTGTATCTGTTGTGAGTTTGCAGATCTTCGAAGTAATATTTATACTTTCGCCTGAAATCAGATCAGATTTTGATCTGATTTCAACACTTTCGAAATCTCATATGTGTCATCTAACCCTCCGATAATCCAACCTCATCAGCAGTCACTGCACAATCAATCTTACTTAACAGTATCCTTACATCACAATTAGTGCCGCCTACACAGACTAACTTTCCCCGCGAGTCGGCTCGCGATTCCCAGGCGATCACGCCCACAGCCGCGCAAGCGCATCCAGGTGGTTTCCCCGCCAGCGCACTCGCTGAATGGCGTGTGGGAGGCACACGGATAACGGATACGATACCTAACTACAGGGCATTGATTACTTTCATCTGTATCTTTCTTGTGGTAGGTAAGGACGGTGTAGGGCCTCTTGGTGCTCAAGTTTGCCTTCTCAGCGAAAAATCTGCTGTATGTAGAGAGCTCTAACATACTAAGACTGATTGGCAAATAATAATTTACACATCTTTTCTGTGAATAGAAAGAATGTTTCGCCATGCATAAGGAGCTTGATTCAAGGAAGCTATTCCATTACCATCATAATTTATAGCATGATATAGTCAAAATTTGCATACTAAGCAAAATACGACAAACTAACTTCTTTGCGTTTAATCAGAATGTCGTCATTACAAAGGTGTACATATAGCGTGTGTACTGTGTAGGTAGGCCTACACCAATTACACTGCTTTCTATGCTAATTGCACGCAGCCTGTCGACCGAAAAGCGGCGAATCAGTGAATCATGTATCGTGTTATGCGTGAGGAAAAACAAATTGCACTCTCCAAAGGAAAAAGAAGTTTTTGACAGCTAAAGAAGGAGCAAATAGGTAGTTGAAAAATATTCCGCTGAAAAACATGAGCTTGTATTTTTGCGCAGTCTTTTAAACCATGTTGAGCCAATTTCCGCTTCTGTCGCTCCATCGACTGTCGTTGTGAAAAATTGTATCTCAATCATAGAAATCGTGTCAGCTGGCCTTGGGCGGACGAGACGGCTAGCTACATATCGATGATTACAATGTATAATGTATATCTTACGGTCTCACACCCTTTTTCTTCGCTATACAGTTAACTATTTACCAGCTGTCAATATGAACACACCTCCTATAGAACAGATAGATTGCTGAGGCTAGTTTCCGCGCGATCGACTTCCGATGGAGCGTGTGCGGTGCGCGCGAGTCGACGACGGTCGACCCCGAAACGCAGCCGGCCGGCGCACGAGCAGCGGCATACAAACAAGCCATCAGTGTAGCCAGATTGGGCATTTTTATTCTCTTCTGTAGTTTTCGTATTGTTCGTAAATGTTTGCTGTTGTTTGATGAATAACCATAATTTTACACGCATTTAAACTAAATTGCAGACTATAAGAACGACTCTGAATGTTGAGGCCTAACCCTTTTAGACTTTTTCAAAAGATTACCAAACAAGAACATTGGTTCACTCAAAGTTCATCTCATCTCTCCACTTGACATCCTATGCAAGTGCTTAGATAAGTAAGTAGTTATTTCATATTAGCATGCACAACCGTTTGCAGTGTTTACTTTTTACACGACAACTGCCCGCCCAAAAGGGAGTTTTGTTTTTAGAGTTCATGTATGTGTGATTCTTAAAAGTGCTGCAACTCGATAACCACACAACAGATTCTAATGGGAATTGTGTCGAAAGAATCCTTACACTATCCCGAGTGTTATAGGCTAGACTTTATCACAGAAAGAAGTCGTGTTTTAATTTTTTCAAATTTAATAGGCTTGTTACCTGGATTATCTGGCCACACTACTATCGAAAGATCATGATTGCTGCTGCAACAATGCGTGGTTTCCTTCAACGTATTCCATGTTGTTAATTATAGAGCATCATGGCATAAAAAGTTTAATTTTTGTATCGTAATCGAAACATACACATTGCGTGAAGTGAAGGTAGACATATTCTACCATCTAGGTATCAGAACCGTTATGCTAAAATATTGCTAGACATTGCGTGGTCTGTTTTCTAGCTATTGTAGAGATAGTTGCCCAAATCTTTAATTGATTACATAAACGTCATTGAACGAAGATACTTACCTACTGTCATTCATAACATAACCTATTAAATAGTAGGCAAGGCGTGGTACCGTTGTTGCTGATCAGTATAAAAGTCGAATGAATCAGAACATTTTTTTTATTTTACACAAGTAAATAGGTATTAGTCATCCATCACAATAACACTTTTTTATGTTTCTTTTTAATATCCAATTAAAAACACAAATTAAATCCTTTATAATAAGTAGTTTTGTTATGATCGAAAAATCTGAATAAAATTAAAATTGCAACTAGTAGGTAAGTACCATAAGAAAAATGCAAGTTACCTACTTAACTTTATGATGAACTAAATAATGCCTACTTTATTATTTCATCTTATTGTTAAACGTAGTTTAAGCACAAGTAGATTCTCATGGATCAGACATCCAATCAGTAGCCGTTTTATTGAGTGTATCATATTTTAATTTAAAGAGTTTTGTTGTCTGTCTGGCTGGCTAACAACAGCTATAAAACAAACTTTACTGAACCATACGACCTCATTATGTATTACACAACCTTATTTTATTTATACTGCATGAAGGCTATCAATAGCCGGATTTCTAATTTGTTATTATGGTTATTGTCGTAAAAAAAAAACGATCGCGGTCTCTATCTTCCTTTTGTACGCACCGCTATCGAACCGATTTGTTCTAATGAACTTTCAACTGTTTGTACAGATTTCGGTAAACGAGGGTATTATGTCGCTAAATTGTTTGTAAATCGTCTCTACTTGTTGCATCGACACTCTCTACTTAGATATTACATTTGGTATTCCTTTCAAAGGATTTACTCGCTCCATATTTGTTTATTTATTTTAAGGCAGCTATAAAATAATTTACACGTAATCTTCATCCATTATGTTTCGGAATAGAATCCTTTACAAGTATTTAACCCAACTTCAAAGTAGTTTGCTAGCTCAATTTGAACTATAAATACCCTCAAAATTGGCTGTTAAATATGCAACAACTGGTGACCTAAATCTACGCGCCTATGACGTCATTGTGACGTAACAAGGGGTCTGGTCAGCTCGTCTGTTTTCTGTCATACCTCATCCTACATAATCTAACTATACTTTCGTATGATCTCATATTGAAACTTTCAGATTCGTACAGAAGCTTTTATTCTGTAGCCTTGAATAATATTAAGTAGTTCAACAGGATGTAGGTAATCCAGATTTTCTCTGAATGGATCCGCGTACCCATTTAGTGTCTAGTTCAATCATTCATAAAAAAACAGTTTTAAGATTTTACAACTTGCTTGATAGATTTGCCTACTTATTTGTAGACTTTTAATAAACAATGTCTTTCTGTACTGATTATTGTATTTGACCGGAACATGAAATTTTCCAAGTTTAGGAATAAATAACGTTTTTACGTGTAAAAATCTGATACAGTGATTTCCAAGAAATATCTTAATCATACACATACGGAGAAGAAAATTGAGTAAAGGAAAATGTGACCTAAAAATTGCAGTTCTTTGAAAACTGCTCCCCCTCGTAACCTTAAGTGGGTCAAGTTACTCATTATAGTCTAGGGCGTGTTCTATAATCAGAACAGCGTTTGACCTAACCTCTCTTCGAGATGCCCTCAGGGTAATCTCCTATTCGTGACACGGATTCCAGAAGCCGGATGTCATTTTCTCGTAGACTAGGAATTAATATCCTTTCAGCAGTTCTTATGGGGTATACTGATTCGTATTATAGAAGCATCTTAACTTAAAAGCTGTTAAAATAGATTTTGCATATTCCACTTACTTACCTAATGGTATAATCACATTCGGCGCGCAGCCGCCAATACTTACTTTGTGGTATAATCAAGCTTTAGTCATTCCTAAGGTAGAGCAAAGTCTGACAATTTATATCACGCAAAATTGATCGCTGAATTAAATCAGTCACAATGATCCTAAATAACCATTTCAGACGAGCTTTCTACATCGTTATGCAAGTATGACTCAATATTGCCAAATTACAAGCCTCTGTTGCGGTGTAAACGTACCTATAAAACCATTTCAAATGGCGCTGAATCATCAAATCGTTATTGTTTGTCCGTCACTTAGTCACTACAGTTCTGCAACATCTCAAGTTGGCAAGTTTTAGAGTTAAGAAGGTTCGCCGTAATGCTTACGTAAAATGAAAATGCAAATATTGCGGAAACAAAGGCTTTAAGTGGGAGATCCTTTTAAAATCGCCGAGGAATGGATGAGAACGGTCTCTGACATCGATCACTGAAAGTTTCTACCTGATGTGATAAGCGTTCGTTTCGAACTTGCAAAATACGGAAATGACAGACTAAAGCTCTTTTCACAAACGACTGCAAATCGGCTGAATCTTATAGCCCTCTAACAGCATTTAGTTCAAATCTCAGCCACTACTGTTGTCCTGAGGTTTTTGTTTCAAGCTTTGATTGTGGTCATAATTTGGTTCGCGTCTGCATCAAATGTTACCTCTGGTGGGTCTTTCAATTTTGACATGGTCAAGGATACATTAATATAGTCATTAGGAAAGCTCTTACAGTAGCGCATCAGCTGCCCACAAAGTACCTACATTTCCATAGACCATCATGTGAAAGAGCCTTAACTACCAACCCATCGGAGAAAGTACAGGTTATTTCAGATAATACACCACTGAATAAACCTCTTAAGTAAGAAGGCATATAAACACTAAACTGCCTGCTGATCTCTCAGCTGATAAAATCTCGGAATCGCATATCTAATCTTACGATTGGGATCTCGGTTCACATTTTAGCTGCTAAAAGCTTTCTCAGTTCCGTTCCTATCTTGTAACATTAAGTACAACATCATATGGCAGAGTTTAATGAACCGGGGTAAGAAATAAATTCAGTATTCCATGAAATTCGAATGGTGCCACTTTAAGCTGCGTCACGTCGACAAGGAGCCTGTACTGCCGTACACCTTCGAGCAACACGGTCTTCCGTCTCGAAGCCGTACACAGTATTATGTACTGTGAAGTGGATCTAATTTGACAATAACGGAAAGTGCGAAAAGTTCTGTCAGGGGTCAATGACAAACCGGCGACAGGCCGGTTGTGTCGCCAATTGGAAACGCAATTAATAATAGATCTCCGAAAAATACCCTTAACGATTGATGAACGGACGCTCTAAACACTGGGAGTATAGTGTAAGTATACTGGTATTTTTATACACCTCTTTCTCAGAACTCTGACGTCAATGTGGATATAACAAATCTGTAAATCACATACATATCCACATCCATTAATAATGTCTGAAATCATCCGTCCAGCGAGAAATACTGTCAGTCCTGTAGACGGTGGAAAGTATGACGAATTGCGATGTTCCAGCGATCATCTCCGGACACCAACCGTGGATCACCAGTCGACCAGCATAACCCACTTTTCAATCGTCTTTATTGAGTTTTTAACAAAGCAGATAACAATATTTTACACAATTTAAATGGGCACTGAAATACACGTTTCATGCTAAATTCAGATCGAGATTACATAAACAATCGTAAAGGCGATGGAGTTACGTGACATAATAATATGGTTAACAAGGTTATGTTGCGTCAAAACAAACGTTTGCAGAGCCATAAACTGTAGATGTCAAAATGAGGAGAATAATTAGATAATGGTGCCAAATTGTCCGGAAAATGTGGACAGTTTGGGGAACATGAAAACGAGCGTTTGGCAGACGTAGACGCCGCTGAGTCTGCGGAGCACTTTCTCTGCGCAGACGCAGACGCACGGCGCGCGCGCAGATCAGTCAGCCGTCACAGTCCTTCAGGCACGCGTGGACAACGCTCGTCTCGCCTGTAATGCCTTCCGGAATATTTATTAGATATATTTTTCGTGATGAATTGGTTCTTTTTGAAACATATGAAGAGCCACCCATTAATCTCAAACCGAATGCTACGGTTATCAAGAGTAATTTATTTATTGTTCTCTCAATTTGAACTGTGTGGTTAAACCAAACCGATCAGTGAATTTGCAGTGTAATTTTGGAAGTTTACAAATCGCAAGTGACGCGGGCCGTTGCCCTCCACTCCACGATTTATGTGCAGTGCTCTGTGAAGTTGTGGATAGTAGGAAGCAAGTGCATTATTTGTGTGACAGTTGTGTGACAATGACCAGGTGACAGACTACCTGCTTCGACGGCGCGTGGACGCCGGCCAAAACATGACGCTCTGGTACACCAATATACTGGTGAGATTCTTACTGAAACCATGTTTAAGGAAAAGTCAAAACGCCGAAACAAATTTACTCTTACAATTCCTAGGATTTAAAAATGTACATTCTTTTTATTTTGTTTTCCTGCCAGTTTGTTGGGGATGTGGTTTGGACGTTACCCAAGATGCCCCACAATAACTAACTGAAATATAATTTTTCGCTTGTCCGGTGCAAAATCGTTGCGACATTGTGTCATTTGATACAATCCTTGAACCCGTTTTTCTTAAATTCTTGCCCAAATATTGTCAATGTTGAGGGATATTCATTTTAAAGTGATAGTGTGTTGATTCGGCTGACCTCCTCTGTAGTTGAAAGTAAAATTTTTAGCAATTAATCTCGATTAACAATGGCTTTCTCGTCTGTGGCTGTAAACAAATCGAGGGCAAGCGCAACAGTCGTAAAGCGATTTGAGATGTTCGGTTGGAGACGACCACGGGACTACGGCGAGACGACGGCGGGGGCGTCAACACGACGCAATTACGATTATTGCCTATAGCCAATTGACCCACAAGTAATATTATAGTCTTTCCAATACATGGGCACTACCGCTTGTTTATCAGGTCAATTACTTAGTTTCTAATTCTTTCGCCAGCATCTACTTTCTAGGCAGTAATTGGGTCTGATGAGGCATCCTTGTTACCCTGTTAATTGCGAGTTAACACGTTTCCTGCGGAGGTGTTTACGTGACGTCACGTGTTGTCTTAAGACGTTGACCCGCTAATTGCGTTTGATAGGTTACAATCGTGAAATGCTGTCGTCGAAGAAGCCAGTCGGATTTTCAAGTTGTATGCAACGTTTCTAGGTCAGACCGTCAGACGAAGATTACCGATTCTTATCGCGTAATTTTAGGCTATTGAAAACGAGAATGTATTCTCATGCTCTCCGAACAATAGATCTAGATTCCATCTATCACAACAACGGCGGCTTTTAAGTTATTCAATTACATTTGTAGGTCAATCGTGCAATACAAATTTCTCTTAAATATTGCTTACCACAATGACAAATTGTCATCACGGTGGATTAAGGGCTCATGGCCATGACTGTAGAGTCGGGGATTTGAAACCCAGAGATCTACGGAAGACAACTTGGCCTAGTTTCAGCTTTCGATTTCTTGTTAAGTAGGCTTGACGGTTGATACCTTACCTACTAGGGCGTTTGAGCAATTTGTTACTTGTTTGCAACTGCGGGTGTTATATACACGTAATCGATTAGCTAATTTAATTATAAACTCTTTCTTAACTATGTTTTGATCATTCTGTTTTGAGCGGAGTGATGTTAGCTCATTTTGTGTGGCAATAGAATTCCGTATCTTGTCTTGTAAACAAAAGTATCAAATGGTTTCATTTCACACTCTAACGGAAATTCTCAAATGTCTTTCAAAAAGTACGTATAAACTTTTTCTCGTAGTTTCTAAATAGTCGTCCGTCTGCCGGCTCAGGATTCATCTTCTTCATTCGCCGACTTTTGAAGTTATTCTTTGCAAAAACTCCACATGTTTCGCTAATGATCTTTCACTTAACAATTTACTAAAATTCTTTAGCTATTCTTTATAAGTATTCTCTACAGTCATTAACCTTAGAAAAGTGGTTTGTTTGATAAATTACACTAAACAGTTTATCCTTTGGACTTCAAAAAAGGACATCTATAGGTAGGTGTATAGCGCAACGAGAAGTTATACTATATAATTTACAAAATAAATTATAGTAGGTAACTAGGTATATAGGTAATCTGAAAATCAGCATTTATAGACTTGTACCAAAATTTTGAGTTGCGATAATCCATTATCTTTCGTATTAAGGTTAATCCTATTGATATTGTTCTTACTCATCCATCATTATCACCTGTACTGCTAGTCACAAAAACAACAACTACCTCGTCTTTCTATAAACCATTTTGTAGTAAAGCTTTTACCCTTAAACTACGTTAGTCCTTTTAAATAGTATGTTTTGTGGAGAGGAGGGTCGTAAAGCAAAGCAATATACATATACAGGGTGTAAGGGACAGCCCTCCGAATACTGATAGAGTGCATTCAGGCCATTAATTGAACAACTTCGCATAAGAAAATATTTCAGGAAACGTAAAAAGATTTGCTTCCCCCCAATAAATGCAGTCAGCTGATTGCAGTTCTGTATGGGACTTCGATTTTTTTGTCGTTTCCTGACATATGTTTCTAGATGAAAGTTGTTCAGTTTCATTGTCTGCATGCACCCTATAAGTATTCGAAGGGCTGTCCCTTACACCCCGTGTACACATAACACGCCTTTATATCTTGTGGGGTAGGCAGAGCGTTAACAATCGTAAAATACGGGTTGATATCCAAGTGTTTAAGGGGTGTTTCAGAAAAATCATGTATCACTATAGTGTATTTGGTTGTATTACCAGTCTACCAATGCAAGACCAATACTTATGACAGACGTCACAGCTTGACCGATCTTGTTAAGTAAACAGCGTGTGTTTACAATCGGTCGTAGGATGTATTTCGGACATTCGTACTAGTAACCCACTCCGAACGTCAACGGCTTATAGACACTTGTAGCTACAGATAGAAGCACAATGATTGACATTCGAACGTAGGTTGGGTGCGTTTATATTTAAAGCAACTTTATGTACTAGAAGCAACCATTTTAAAGAAAATTTATTAAAATTTGGTGAATTGAGAAGATGCGGTATGTTCTGGACTGATCATCTTCCTCAATTTTAGGCGGCAATGCTCTGGACGAGCCGTATTTCGGCTAAGACTAGAACTAAATGACGTCTACTGCAAGTACAGTCTCATGCATGATTAATACAGCCTCTGAGAAAGATAAAGAGGCAACTGCACGTGTCAGTAGAACGTCTACATTAGAGCACTTGTCTGAATCATCTATTCAAACTAATGCCTATAATTAGGGGGTGAAAGTATTTTTCATTTCAGTTCCGTGAGCAGTGTTGTTTATTCACACGATCTGTCTGGCAAGTAGTTTTTTATGCGCCAGAATGATGGCTAGATAATAACGTTAATTATTATGATAATCTGTGGTGCAAATAAATTACTGTGGGATAGTTGAATGAAAGTATCGTAACCCTTATTTTTGAATAACGGGAAGTCTATAGCAAAGATGGGAGAATAGGTTGGGTCATGTGCACGATTAAATGTCACCCTGACTACGTTAGTACTATTATATATTCTGTGCCCTGACTATCGAATTGGTTCTTTCCGCTAGCGCAGACACTTGCCGACATTGCAGCGGTCTAATTTAAATCGCTCTCAAACAAGACTCAATATACTAGAACAGTTGTTAGTTGGTTGTTAGCATGTAGAGTAGACACCAGACTGAATCATTGCTATCTTGAACGTCGTGATCTTTCAGACCAATATTTAAAATGCGAGAATCAGTTTATTTGCTATTTTACGCACAGCCACAACAGTTCACCATGGGCCTCCCCTTATCGGAGGGTATTGCCATACTCACCACGATATGCAGTCAGATTGGCGAGCCCAGTGAATGATGTTGCATTCACAGGAAACACGGCTGCCCATTTCCTGGATGAATTTATCCCTCAGCCGCTTATTAGGTACGACACCTACGGGTAAAATTGGGATGATGGTATTCTAAGCCGGCATCAACGGCAAATTGCTTTTTTATTTATGCATAATTTATTTATTATTTTATTTACTTAAATACTTTCTACGTTGTTCTAGAGCCCCGGTGCAGTAACCGGCACAACAGAGGCAGCAAGCGGTTCCAGAGACGCTTTGGACGTCCGCTACTCCATCGCAGAGTTAGCCGACGACTACACCAAGAGGAAACATGTCGTCCGCGTCACAACGGCTGCTGGGGCAGAGCTGCTGTTACAGGTACGTTTGCTCTAGCAATGGTACAAAAGGCCGCCTTTCCGTACTTCACAATCATTAATTATTTGCTCTTCAGTAAAGAATGACGAACTAGCGTGCAGCTAGCTAGGATACTGTCGAGCTTCAGTACGTCGCGCTTCCTGACTTTGCACTACGGTTTTGACCCGTAACATTGCAGTCAAAGCCTAGAACTTTACACATCTTTGAGTCTATTTCAGAGACAGACTACACACAGTTAAAGGAAGAAAGGATGACGTAAAGTTTTTATACATAATACTGACTTTGGTCGATCGAAACTCACCTTCAAGGTTTCTTCAGTGAAAAGTTTCGAAAGATAACAAACGCAAATACAAAATAAACGAAATCTTTTCCCACTGTTGCAAGGTCTCATTAAAATACAATAGTTAACATGCATATTACGACCTAACAACAATGATCTTTGATGCCCTTGAATCTATTTTACTGCTTATGAGTTTTTATTCTGAAAGCAACAATTGAAACTTTTGATTCGTTCTACTTATTGCAGTAATTAACCATTACGTACATTTTCATATGCCTAAGTAACAATATATTCGGTCTATTCCAGAAAATTAAAACCATATCATAATCGCAGGCATTAATACATCTTTAGTACTTTACTTGGTAAATTCAGATAAATTTGTATCGCTACGGCGCGGCGTCGCTACCATTGTGCTCAAAGACTCGATTTATACTTATTTAGACATAGAGAGAGAATGTTGAAAAAAAAACTTCTAGTATTCGTTACACTAACTTATACAAGATATCGCTTGTACGTCGCTTCGAAACGGGTACCAAGAGATTGAAAATTTGGAAGTGTGAGTCGAAGCGCCGGTAGCTCAGTTGGCAGATCAGTAGGACGGTACCGCACAGTCGCAGGTTCAAGTCCCGGCGGGCGCATTTTTTTTCAAATTCTTTATTTAACTTATGAACATAATATAGCACTGTGAATGCATAATAAACCATAGTACAGAGAGAAAACATTTAACTAATTTTGCTGTTATACCTTGCAGGCGGAAGGCGCGGCGGACGCTCAGCGATGGCTGGCAGCCTTCGAGAGGCACTCGGCCAAGCCACGACCAGCGGACCCTGCTCCGGAGACTAAACCAGCCCCAGTGCAGACCGGGACAGCCACCGCAGACTGCCCCTCACCGCTCCCTCCGCAGAGGAGCAAAAAAATCGGCAGAAATCGCTCGCCCACTGGTAAGCATTTCCACTTCCAGTTTATAGAGGAACCTTGGAATTGCCCTCGTTCCAAGCATCTATCTCTTTACCAACATCAGTATTTTCATCGGCGACTTTTGGAAACGTTTATTTCATTCAAGAATCCAAGAATTCTATCAGCACCCAACAACAATGAACCAACCAACAGCTAGACACTTGCCTAATCTATTGAAAACACAATTTAACAAAGGCTTTCTTCCAGGCCCACCAACGCCCACCCCTAGACACTTGCCTAATCTATTAAAAACACAATTTAACAAAGGCTTTCTTCCAGGCCCACTAACGCCCACTTCTAGACACTTGCCTAATCTATTGAAAACACAATTTAACAAAGGCTTTCTTCGAGGCCCACCAACGCCCACCCCTAGACACTTGCCTAATCTATTGAAAACACAATTTAACAAAGGCTTTCTTCCAGGCCCACCAACGCCCACCCCTAGACACTTGCCTAATCTATTGAAAACACAATTTAACAAAGGCTTTCTTCCAGGCCCACTAACGCCCACTTCTAGACACTTGCCTAATCTATTGAAAACACAATTTAACAAAGGCTTTCTTCCAGGCCCACCAACGCCCACCCCTAACACTTGCCTAATCTATTGAAAACACAATTTAACAAAGGCTTTCTTCCAGGCCCACCAACGCCCACCCTCCCGTCATCACCGAAGAACAAGACGTGGAAAGGTCGCATGGCCAAGCAGCTGCGGCGCATGCACCCTGGCGGCAGCAATCAGCCGCAACCGCAGACCACAGGATGGTTGGGAGCTCCTTTAGAGAGGTGCCCCACTGACGCTGCCAACCCTTGCGTGCCCAGAGCCGTGACGCTACCAGCTCAGGCTGTCGAGGTATGTAGATTTGCTAGATATGGAAATGTTTCAGGTGTTTTAAAAGCTCTGGCATTAGGGCCGTTCGTTACTATCAAGTCTCGTCTCAATTCATCAAAACGTTAATCTGGTCGGAAGAAGAAAAACTTGTTTACATACTTGTGCGGCTTATAGCAGAATGGGAATGCTAGCAATAGCATTAAAAGTTTCATTTAAATTATACTTATAAGGAAAGATTCAATGTCTTCTCATTCTCCAAGCATAGTATCTTTAAGACATAACCTAAAACGCTCTGTAATACAGTCAAGGGCAATTCAGAACCTCTACCTTATTTCGACTGGGCCAATGACGTAGCGGATACCACTGCCTGCTACGCCAATGGTCGTGGGTTCGCTCCCCACAAGACCCAAATATTTGTTAAGTCATTTTCAGATACTTTTATTAACAAAGAAAAGTATATAAGTATTAATATCAGCTATCTAGTTCCCATAGTACAAGCTTTGCTTAGTTTGGGGCTAGATGGGACATAAATTAATTGTCTTGTCGACGAACAGTCCAATGACGAATGAGTCATTGGAGAACGGTTGCGGAATCGATGGTGCTGTGTGAATTGTCCAGGATATTTATTTATTTATTATTTATTTCCCAGGCTTACGGTCTCCGCACAGTGGGGGTGTACCGAGTGCCCGGCAACGCTGCAGGGGTGGCACAGTTGGCGGCGGCGCTGGACCGCGGTGAGCCGCCGCCAGAGGGCGACCCTCGCTGGGCTGACGTCCACGTCGCCTCCAGCCTGCTGAAGGCCTATTTGAGAAGGCTTCCTGACCCGCTGTTGACGGCGGAGTTGTACCCTGCTTTCATAGGTAAGCTTTGTCATTTTCTTAGTCAAAGTCTAAAGAAATCATTATTTTTTGTGATATCAAGATAAGATATATTTATGTACTTACTATGATTGTATTATGCACTCACAGTGCAAGAAAGAACGCATGTGCCGGCGGGCACTCAAAATTGTTTCAATTTCTTATTTTCATTTATGAAGATATATCTATTTAATAACAGGTATTCATGATGTGGAATTCCAATCACTCTCTCAAAAATAAATGTTTCTTTCAAAATTCAAAGCACTTGTTTTAGTACGAGCGCATCAAGTATAATTTTTGCTACAGTTAAGTATCTTAGTAAAAGAAAACAATCACTTGACAGATTTTAATAGTTGCTTGGAAAATCCTAACAAGATTATCAGTAACAGCAAACAAATCACTTGATGTGCTCGTATTGAAACAAGTGCTTGATTGAATCGTACATTCATTCCGAATCATCAGACAACCTGCGTTTTAAATACCTATTTCCTAATTTCATTTCTTGTAGCTGCGGACCGTTCCCCGGAACGTCACCGCGAACTGCGCCGGCTGGTTCACGCGTTACCCGAAGCGCACTTCGAGACCCTCAAGTACCTGATCCAGCACCTGCGGCGAGTGGTCGCGCACTCGTCCTTCAACAAGATGGAGGCGCGCAACCTGGCGATAGTGTTCGGGCCGACGCTCGTGCGCGCCGCCAGCGACGACATGCTCGCCATGGTCAACGACATGTCCAGCCAGTGCCGCATCATCGAGTCCTTCCTCACGCATGTAAGTCACTTCACTATACATACATACATAAATCACGCCTGTATCCCTTACGGGGTAGGCAGAGCGTTAACGGCCGTAAAATGGATATTAACACCACGTCTGACAAAAGTTTGAGGGTCAATCAGATAATTGTATATCACTATAGTGACAGGTTGTCAGCTCATCGCCTAAAATTGCAAAACACATCTAACCCTCGAGTCCCGTAGTCGCCTCTTACGACACCCATGGGTAAGAAATGGGGTGATGCTATTCTAGGCCGGCATCACACGGCAATTCACTATATAAGCTACTTATTTATACAAACAGGTCACTATTTTAGATAAATAAGTCATTCATCTAAAAAATAAATCACTTATTCTATCTAAAAGATAGCGTATCGGATAGTACCCCTAAATGCTACGCCGAGGGTCATGGGTTCGATCCCCGCAAGACACAAATATTTGTTAAGCTATTTTGCAGATATTTGTGTTTAGTCTGGGTGTTTTCAATGTATTCTATGTACCTATTTATTTGCAAAAAAGTATATAAGTATTAATATCAGCTATTTAGTTCCCATAGAAAAAGCTTTGCTTAGTTTGGGGCTAGATGGCGCTGTGTAAATTGACCAAATTATTTATTTATTTACTAATATAAATAAGTCACTCATCTATAAAAGAAGTCTGTTACACTTTGTGTTGTGATTTCTTGATGGAACTCCATCCACATCCACACTAATATTATAAATGCGAAAGTAACTCTGTCTGTCTGTCTGTCTGTCTGTCTGTCTGCTACGCTTTCACGGCCAAACCGCTAAACCGATCATCATGAAACTTGGCACAGAGATTGCTAGCATACCGAGAACGGACATAGGCTATTTTTTATCACCATTCGAGGGTCTGGAGTATAGATGTAGACCACCAGGTGTACCACCAGGAGCCCAGCTTAACTATTAGAGATACAGGCATGGTTCCAAAACAAAAGTTGTTCAGTATGATGTGCCGCTTCTTTTCACAAGGACATTGAGGATCTGGAGTATTTTATGTAGACCACCAGGTGTACCACCAGGAGCCCAGCTAAACTATTAGAGATACAAGCATGGTTCTAAAACAAAAATTGTTCAGTATGATGGGCCGCTTCTTTTCACAAGGACATTGAGGATCTGGAGTACCTTATGTAGACCACCAGGTGTACCATCAGGAGCCCAGCTAAACTATTAGAGATACAGGCATGGTTTTAAAACAAAAGTTGTTCAGTATGATGGGCCGCTTCTTTTCACAAGGACATTGAGGATCTGGAATACCTTATGTAGACCACCAGGTGTACCATCAGGAGCCCAGCTAAACTATTAGAGATACAGGCATGGTTCCAAAACCAAAATTGTTCAGTATGATGGGCCGCTTCTTTTCACAAGGACATTGAGGATCTGGAGTACCTTATGTAGACCACCAGGTGTACCATCAGGAGCCCACGTAAACTAAGTATTAGAGATACAGAAATGGTTCCAAAACAAAAGTTGTTCAGTATGATAGGCCGCTTCTTTTCACAAGGACTTTGAGGATCTGAAGAACCTTATGTAGACCACCAGGTGTACCATCAGGAGCCCACGTAAACTATTAGAGATACAGGCATGGTTCTAGAACAAAATTTGTTCAGTATGATGGGTCGCTTCTTTTCACAAGGACATTGAGGATCTGGAGTACCTTATGTAGACCACCAGGTGTACCATCAGGAGCCCAGCTAAACTATTAAAGATACAGGCATGGTTCTAAAACAAAAGTTGTTCAGTATGATGTACCGTTTCTTTTTACAAGGACATTGAGGATCTGGAGTACCTTATGTAGACCACCAGGTGTACCATAAGGAGCCCACGTAAACTATTAGAGATACAGAAATGGTTCCAAAACAAAAGTTGTTCAGCATGATGGGCCGCTTTTTTTCACAAGGACATTGGGGCTCTGGAGTACCTTATGTAGACCACCAAGTGTACCATCAGGAGCCCAGCTAAACTATTAGAGATACAGGCATGGTTCTAAAACAAAAGTTGTCCAATATGATGGACATTGAGGATCTGAAGTACCGTATGTAGACCACCAGGTCTACCATCAGGAGCCCACCTAAACTATTAGAGATACAGAAATGGTTCCAGAACAAAAATTGTTCAGTATGATGGGAATAAGTTGAGAAAGGACATTGCCTTCTTTACCGAGGACAGAAAAACGAAAAATGTGGTATAGAGGTATAAAATGTATAACAGTAACTTAAATTACCTTTTTATCTGTCTTATCTACTTATGCTGACCATTTTAGTGTGCTCAAATCGGCACCTCTGGAGTAAGTACTCTGTTATCTACGGACTTTTGTATTCATTGGTTATAAATGTTGATCTCTCAGGCCGGATAGCAAATTTTGAATTGTCCCTTTAACAACAGAAGCAAGCAAGTCATCTTTAAACAGTAGAGATAAGAACTGTTCTTATATCACTGTCACACTTACTATGAATACACATAAAGTAGGTACTTTAGAACTTCTGCCTAAAAAAACTATCTAACGCGGACGAAGTCGCGGGTAAAAGCTAGTATTATATAATCCATCATCATGCAGTCCTGCTGCCTGATGATGTTATAACGAAACCGGTCGCTTAATAGTTTAATTTAAAAAAATATAAGTGGAACAAGTGTAAAAAGTTTTTAATTTACCTTTATAAGAAGTCACTTATTTACAACGTAACTTAAAAACAGTCAGTCCATATTGGTACATAGTGTACTTACAAATAAGTATTGGTACAAAAGATCAGCAAAATCTTCTTTGCATATAAAAACCAAACTGCTTAAATAAAGCTTCCTTTAATCACAACTTTTCCTTTATTTTAGTACGACTGGTACTTCGACGAAGAAGAGGGCGATCCCCCAATGGAGCCCCCGCAGGCGTCCGACGAGCTGTCCCCGGCGCCCGCGCCCTCGCGGGACCTACTCATCCACAACGTGAAGAAGATTGAAGGTAAGAGACATGACCAGCTTCAGACCATTTATTATAAAAATAGCTTTTTCCCGAGTGTACCAGTATAGGTAAGAGTCACCGCCCTTCCTCATGATAACGAACAACTTTCGCTAAGAAAAGTGCGCACATCAAAATTTGCTACAAAAATTACATACTTTTTTTATTAAGAATGGGTTTGCTCTTGACTATAGTCTAGGTCATAGGACAGAGACAGACTCTAAGATGGAGCGATCTCACCCAGAAGAAGCCTGTCCACTATTACTATGAAGAGATTAGGGTTGTATGCGTTTGGAAACACAGTTAGATTATTGACGTTAAATTGAACAACTCTTAACTTAGTATCTTTCTTTTATCCCTAGGTGCTCACCTGAACATGACTGTTCCAGGCAAAGACGTGTCGACGCGCGACATCGTCTCGTCAATAATCTCGGCCGCCAACCGCAAGATCCAGCGCAAGCCGCGCAAACCTGACAAGAAGTGGGCTGAGGAGCCCCGGGGCGGAGTCTCGCCCGGGGGCTCCCCGCCCGCCTCACCGCTCACCTCCCCGCCCGCGCACCTCACCACCTCGCTGGCGGACTATGACGGCTTACCACGGTTCGCCAGGGAGGGAACTAACAAGTACGTTCTACTGAAATACCGCGTTATTCAAAGTATTCGTATCGTCAACAATCTCTGTTATCTTGTTGAAGGATTAATTTTATGTATTTTCAACAATCGATAAACTGTGCCGTGTAATGCCGGCCTAGAATAGCATCACCCCATTTCTTACTCATGGGTGTCGTAAGAGGCGACTAAGGGACTCGAGGGTGTGTATTGCAATTTTAGGCGATGGGCTGACAACCTGTCACTATAGTGATACACAGCTATCTGATTGACCCTCAAACTTTTGTCAGACGTGGTGTTAATATCCGTTTTACGGCCGTTAACGCTCTGCCTACCCCGTAAGGGATATGGGCGTGATTTATGTATGTATGTATGTATGATAAACTGTGACTCTGACAAGGGGGTTGATCGGGTCGTTCCTCGACACGGTGTGCACCATTCGAAAAAACAATCTTTGTTAACTTGTTAAATGAATAGTCTTTCTATGTTATTGTCAATAATCTCTGGTAACCTGTAAACCGAAAAAAAGATATTTTTTAAACTTAACAACATTGACTGTAAATGTATCAAATGATACATGTTACTTCTACAAATCGGTATACTAGTCACTTTACAAACTAAATATGTTGTTTAACTTCGCAGGATTGAGATCGACACGATGGCAGCGTTGGGCCGCGGCCGGCAGGATATCTCGCGACACACATTCCCCATCGAAGGTAAGTGTTCAATGTTGCTTGGTTGTACTTTTGTTTTGGAACACAGATCAGGAATTTTTGGGGCCAGTTAACTATAAAAATAGCGATGTGCAAAAGAACGATCAATGTATTGTAAGTATTCGGAGAAATTGTATGAATAAAACTGCTGAACAGTAGTCTCAATCTTTAACTCATCTGTGTCCCATAGCTCTTTTGATATTTTTATTAAAGACCATTTGCGCAGTACTGAATCAGGTCCGGCATCACGGAATTGATAGAGTTGTTTAAAATATAAGAAAGGAAGTTTCCATACAAGTCCTTGGAGCCGGAGTTGATATACTGCGCTTTACGTCCCTTACATTATAATATGCCGTCAGTTACAATAAAAGTGTCTGATTGGTCCACTAGGTATCCGGTACTGACGTCAGAGCGTAGACACACCAATCGTTTCTTTCCCACACTCAAGGTATAGGAATGATGCGTGCAAGTGCGTGTTGCAAATGTTGCAAGTGTGTTTCAGGCGACTACTTAACATAATATGGAAAAGCTTTATTTGTTTATAAAAAAAACTGTGTAAATCAGATGGACTGTAGTTTCGTGATAGTAAGAAGGTTGTTCCTACAGAGCAGTTATAGGTTTTATATCTCAATTCATATACAAGGTGATATTGAAAATAATCAACCAACTTCTGGGTCAATCTACACATTCTAATAATGTGTTTGTATGGTTGAAAATGATATACGATGATAGATGCTTATGGCTGCTCAGCGTAGTAACAATAAATCCTACGATTCTATACTCGCACGAAGGTATAGCAATATAGTCAGTTTTGAATGGATGTGACCAGCGGCGTATCCACAACTAATGCTTTAGCGCGTCCGCATATAATTGTCGCGCATTATCATGCAGTGGCTTAGCTTAAGCTGGTTTCAAAAAAAGCACCGGGGCGTCCAGCGTAACTTGACGCATGAAGCTCCAGTTATGCTAGACGTAAGGATAATTTGTTTTATAACCAGAATAATCTGAGCCGCTTGTCGCAGTAATGACAAATGAAGTTGCGAACGCTCTTAACGCTGCAGCACGGCTTACAATGCTCGTGCATCGGCCGAATACATCGCATTCGTTGTACATATCGAACATCAACCATTCTCATCAAAACTTATCAATGTCAATCAATATCACGCAAAGATTAACACGCTTACGTACTCGTGTTCTAACAGTGTCGATTCGTTTCTAAACTAATTTTAAGCTAGTCCTGTCCTAAACAAGTAAAAGGTCCTACTCAAAGCGCCACAAAATCAGCTATAGTTGAAAATTTGGGTTTAAGGGACAGCTTTCCGAATACTGATAGGGTGCATGAAGACCTGATAAGACCTGATACTGAACAAATTTCTCCTAAGAACATATGTCAGGAAACGACAAAAATATTTGGCCTCCCATATAAAATTATGATCAGCTGACTGCATTCACTATGGGAAGTCCAATTTTTAAACGTTTCCTGAAATATTTTCTTATAGAAAGTTTTTCAGTTCGATGGTCCGAATGTACCCTATCAATTTTCGGAGTGCTGTCCCCTACACCCTGTATAAGTAAATTATCTTTTTTATAGTAAGCGGGAAAACTAGCTTGAAATCAGTTGCGTAGGCCATGACTTCGACTCACATGATTATTTAAGAGTTACGTAACAAAGATTTTCATCGTCTTGTTGCAGGAACGGGAGACTTGGTGTCTTCTTTGACGAGCACGTTCGACCAAAAGTTGCGCACGCTCAACAACTCGTCACCCCTGGATGACGGTAGCATTCCCTACGCGGACGAGTGCCAGGACGATGAGAAGTCCAGCACCGAGGCTTCGGAGCGCGCGTCGCCCGCCTCCCCCGCCTCGCCGCCTTCCCCGCCCTCGCCCGCGGTCGCCACAAGAGCGCATGAGCTGAAAACTGCGTGGTTGGCCCGCGATCATCGACATTCTTCATCCTCCAGTGACGAGACGGACGCGCGCTGGCCGACCGTCCCGCCGTCCTCGATCCGCCGCCGTCCGACGAGAGACGAAGACAACGATTCAGAGAAGGAGAACTGCGCCGTGCCGAAGAAAGCGAGCCCCGATGACATTCCTGACGATGAAAAAGACGTCGACACCCGCTCGCAGGCCTCCAGCAACGACCCCTTGCCGGATAATGACCGGACGGTAGACCGCGTGCGATATCCTCCCACATACAACGGGTTGCGACTCTCCAACCCGGAGTGCGTGAAGCGGAACAGCGCCGCTCTGGAGCATGACGCCGATAGCGACGATAAAAATAAAGAGGATTGCGCAAAACTCAAGCGCTCGGAATCGCTGAATCGCGAGTCCGAACGAGGCTCGACACGCGTCCTTCGTTCCGAAAGTCTCAACTGCCGAGTGGAACGACTGCAGCGGTCGGAGTCCCTGAACAAGGCGGAACGTCTCAGCAAGCTGGAGAAAGGCGAGTGGAACGTGGTGCGGCGGCGCGAGACCGGCGGCTGGCGCTCCACCAAGCTGAAACGCAAGAACGGCATGCCGGAGCGCGGCATCAAGCGGCGGCACACGGTCGGCGGCACCAAGGACTTCGACAAGGACGGCTGGAGCGCCAGGCACACGCGGACCTCCTCGCCCGACCTCACGGCGGCGGAGGGGGGCGCGGGGGGCGTGTGGCCCGCGCCGCTCGTGCCCCCCCCGCGGCCCCCGCTCGAGTCGCACGTCTGACACCAACACACGCACTCCCTGTAGACAGTGTAGCAGGGTGGCACGTACGTACAGCCGGCATATCGACCGAATCCCACAAATGAACGTCTCAGTTGAACCTTAACCGGTGCCTATTATGTGGTGCTTTCTTTTTGTGCTCTGACAGACGAACGAATGTAACGCTCACTTTCAACGTAATAGAGAATCGAATATGTTAACGAATATGTTTTTATAACTGTAGCGAACTCAAGTCTGATTTACCTTTCACATCGGTACTGACAGCTTTTATTTCGAGAGAGGCTATTTAATTTGATTCGATTCAATTGACTGAATAGATTAGGTCACAAATATCTATAATTATTTTTTACTGTATGAATAATACTCAAGCATTATGTCATTTTATTAGCGAGCATGAGAGAGATTTATCGAGATCCATGCACTTTTCAGAATTATATTCATATCTCTCGCTTTACATTTCACACCACATTAAACAAAAAATAAAATTGAACGGTGCAATATTGTTGGTCAAAATGATTGACGTGAAGAAACGAAATTAAATTAGTGAAAGCCTAAACTTAGCTCACTGAATAATGCCAAAGAATGATGAAGAAACTGAATAACACGGCGTAAGAGATTGACGGAACAAGAGACGAGGCATGCAAGGAGATGGAGCAAAACACTCCTCATATCATGGAAGTGAACATATAGACAAATGGGGTAAATACCCCTTACTCGCCCACATCTACCAAACGTAGAACAACTCCCCTTGTAGGTGTCAAAACTACTTTTGACGGAGTTACTGTGGGCATTGACATATTGAGTGCAAACAAGCATAATATTTAGTGCTAGTAGATGAATAGTATACTTAGCTGTAGGAATCCGCCCGCGCGGGTGTGACCACACTACTATAACACCACTTAGTTCGTAAGGAATAAATGTATAAGATAATTATGTAATAGGTACTTCAGAAGTTGCAAATAGTTGTTCTTATGAAAATTAAATGGAAGCATAACATCACCTAGGTACTTGCCTTCGCAATAGTTTTAGATGATTTTGTACTTTATGCACAATTTATCAATCATTAAATATGTACCTTTTATGAATCATTGATGTATGACAATGTATTAGTGAAGTAATTTTTAAATGCATATTAATTAAACTGTAATTGTAGATTTCAGCTTCAATTAATTAGATTTTGAATGCGATTGATGATTATGAATTGTAAATAATGAATGGAATATTGACTATGACAACTGATGGCCGCGGCCGCGCTTAAAGCGCAGACTGCGGACTGCAGACCGCGGACTGCAGACTGCGGACTGCAGACTGCGGACTGCGGTGCGCAACTAACTGACGTTTACACTATAGCAGTGATAATATTCAACGTGATCCCCTTAGCTCTGTAATTTCTTATGATTAATTTATATTAAATTTGTTATTGTAGCTTTGTTGAATGCAATTATTTTTTATTGTTTTGTTTATAAAAGAAGTATTTTTAGGCTAAATTCAATTGTTATTTATTTGTGAAAGCTGTAAAATGTGATTCGGCACAATTTCATTTTACGTAACAGAAATGTAATTAAAAATATTGTAAATATTTCGTCGGCAAAATGTTTTAGACTTTCGTTCTTTTAACTTTTTTGAAAATTTTATACCATCACGATCTCAAGTTTGTTGAATGTTTGCAAAGCGTTCCTTTTAAAGTTTTATTTGTAAATATTCATTATAATGTAGGAACAGTGAATTTACTAATTGTATTTGGTCGTATCGTAGGTAGCAGTAGGGAGGCCGGGCTTAAGCGCGTATGAGATATAAAAGACAGTGGTTAAGGCGAGCCCGCAGCCCCCGCATTGTAAACAAGTAATCTATTCATGTTCTTCGTGTAATCAACTATGAAATTCATTAAACACCTTTAAGACATTAAGGAAATATGGTACTATCCACATTACAATGTCGTTGTGTAAATTTTGGAGCAATGAAAATAAAATATTGAAACAAATTAAAAACGTTCTTTTAATTTTTAACACCTAAATACCTTGAAATACCTAATGGGGGAATTCTAATACAAAGGGTTCATCGGGTCGTTGGACGAAAAAGAAAGAATACAAAATCCAAGAGTTTGTGACATAGTATTTTTATTAAATTTTCGTTTTTCATTAATAACACTGATTAAATAAACTTACTGATATTTGAGATAATCTTCATGAAACAATTTTGTTTGTAGAAACTGGGCGAATTAATAACACATAACATATTTTATACACATTTTGTGAAAATCAAATTCATATTTAAAGACCTATTAACTTTACACGAATGAAATTCAGTTCCGAATCTTATTAACTTTACTGTGCGTTTGATATTGCCAAAAAAAGTCTACGTCATATACCACTACCATTTTTAAATCCTCCTAGTTTCGCCTCAGAACGTAATATCCAAATCTCGAAATTGACCGTTTTAGTTAGAGATATCGAAATGAGAATGTCATAGTCGCAATCGCAGTCAGTTTGCAAATCAATAAAATGACATAAGAACAAATGCCACCGCACAAAATGCAAAATTACATGACATTTTAGTCCAAAACATTATGGTAGTATCAAACCAAGGAAATTAAAGATATCAAACTATGCGACGCGACGGAGTCATCGTTATGTCATACATAAGATTTACATTTTTGGACGTCTTGAGACTTGAAATTTGACAAAAGTTCTAACTTCTAACAAAAAATTTAACTTATTGAAATTTGGCCATTTCGAGTCTTGACCTTGCTACGAATCCAGCGGAGTTTTAATTATTATTATTATCTAACTAATATTAATACATTAGTTGCTTCAATATCTACTACTTAATACTTTTTCTTAACAATTTTAATAAGCCTTATATCAAAATCAGTGCTCGGCTCTTCCATACTCGATCACACTCTTTGAACTGTTCAGTCAAATCTTTCTACTACAACTAGGGAGTAAATGTATTGATACGTAAGCCGTAGAATAAGAGATTTATACTACCTAAATACACTCATACCACCACCATACATTTCAAATAGTTACACCATAAAGGTGCAAGCAGAAGCTTGTATGTAGAATGTACTGTAGTGTAATTATTAATACATATACAGAGGAAAGTTTTACTGGTGACCGATATCGAAATCTCAAGACGGTCTGTTGATAAGGAACGTAGATTTAAATTTGCCAACATGAGTAACAATTGTAATATAAGCTAATCAGCATTTTTGCATGGGAGATTGAAATTTTATTTGCAGTTTTTGACCTATGTTCCCTTAGGAAAGTTGTTCGTTATCACCCGCCCCTCTTGAGTTATCGCTATCGGTCACTAGTCAAATTTCACCCTCCCTATGTATATTATAGACCTCTTCCACAAAATCCCGGAATACAACCGGGTCTTTACGAAACAACAATTTTGAACTAAGCCAACGACACATACATACATACATACAAGTGAATATAGAATATGAGCATTTATTTCAGTACTGCGTATACGCAGAGAAAAAAACAATTGTTTTATAGTCAGTTTGAATTTTACACCTACATGCTTCAAAAATTTAAATCACAGCTAAAACAGATCCTTCTATACTATCTACAGATTGTAATAAACACAACAATTCGAATTTTATTGTGTTGTAGCTAAGATTTATAACACAAAAATTAATCTTAACATTAACACATTAAAGTTCAAACTCTGCTGATAGGAAAGAGTTGCAACTAGGAAGAACCAGCCACATTTTTATGATTCTAATGAAAAAAACGTTCGTAGTAGGTCTCTCTTGTTTCTTTTGTGAACAAAAGAAAGAGAGAGTGACTCAGTTCTCGTGTATTAAGTTTTTTATCTGGGCCCTGTAAAGAGGAAAGAACTCTTTTCTATACAAAAGTTATTGTACTCCTGCTAACAGAGTAGCAGCTAAGGGCCGGCGCACGTATAACGTCATTCGCAAATTAAAAATAATCTGTAAACTGAAATAAATAGATATTGGTCTGGTCTGTGCATGTTTGCTCACGCAAGTCAACGTCGACTTTATATCACTAAAATACAGCGTATTTTCGATTTGCTGTAAAAATGGCGTTAGATGTTCTCCAGCCCAATATTTAGTCAGTAAGTTGGCAACATCATCGACCCACCCGTGTTATTAGATCTCAAGTTGGGATAAAGTCAAATGATCTTAGCAGTAATAAATCTTTTGATTATGTAGAATGTGTAGCGTGGTTGTATCAAAAATCTTAGTATCGAATAGTCTTCTTTTAGTAATCAAATAATTAATGAAAATGGCATATACATTAATAACGGATAAATAAATGCAATGACAATTAACACATAATTTAAAACAGGAAAAGAAAATAAGATTCTCTATTATAATTATATCATATAAAAATACCAAGTAATCAAATTATCATGAATAAAAAGTTCACTATAAAAATAAACTTGTAGAGATCGTTTTAATTTTGAGTATTCTACTTAAATGTCTAAAATAATTCTGTTACACGAAATTAAAATTTAATGATAATTCGATCAACCATTACATCAATTAGAATGCATGTAACCCTAAATGATAATGATAAGCGAAATTATTTCTCTTCTTTTAATAATATCAGTACGATTAGAATCGTAAAGAGTTGTTCATTAATAAGAACCACTCCAAATTAAACTCAGTGACAGTGTTGCCAGGTTCTCCATCGATTTTGGACGATATGTCCCTACAAAAGGTACGGTTTTTGTTGAAAAAGCACGATTTAAAGAATTGCCACATTAGGGCTCTTTTCCAGCGTCCTACGTACATGTTAATCACGAAGCAAACCGGTCCATTGCAAAAAAAGTAAAGAAAATTTTTGGGACGGTCTGGCAATGCTGCCACTGGGTCTAATTAGTGAACTCATCTATAATGGATCCGTTAATACGCATCAAAAAACATAGGAAACATTTCCCTTCTTTTGCACTTGGCACATTATTCATAGTTTTATCTAAACTAATGCCATCTTCATAAGCCATATTTGACAGCTGTCAGTTCCATACCAAACTGGGTGTCAACAAAGGAAAATGGACCCTCTGCCCTTGCATTATCACGAATCTGACAGCTGCCAAATATGGTTTATTGGGATGGCAGTGTTTTAGCACTCAAAGCACGCATACATTTGCGATTCTTCTAATGCTTTGAGTTTGCCGTGTAAATTGTTATGGGGAGGAAAACTCAAAGCCAATTGCAGACGGCAGCAGGCGCGACTGTGCCTATACGCATCAATAACAAACAAACAAACAAACTTTGATATTGACACATTTTTAACAACTCAAAGAAAAAATTCACAGTCGAGAGTGACGCCATTAGTTCCTCAATTTGCATTCATAAAGCCTCTTACACACATGCCGCCGGCTTAACAATTAATCAGCTATGTTGAAGCCTATACTGGCTATGTATGAGAGACATGAGTAGCACGAGCAAGATTTGCTGCTCAGTGGCGCCCTCATGACACTAGTCTGTACCTGGCTGCCTCACGTTTCACGGATGAACCGAAACATCAAATAAACACCGTATTTACCTACAAATCACTCCGTGCTGGCACAGTATAATTAATAGTACTAGCGTACAGTATGGTCACTCCCTGCCTCCCCCTACAAGCACCGCCGCCGGCTAGCAAGGACGCGACGACGAAGGTCATTTCATACTGCCGCACATTGCATTCCCGATTCGCGAACGCAAAATGGCGGCAACCCTGACATGTTGTCTCACACACACAAGCATGGTCCGCGTTCACCTACGCGAGATTAGACTGTGTGCGTAGCAACGCGTTTGTTTCATACATTTGAGCGCCAGTGTCCGAGGTGTGGTGCTGGTTTACTTATTGAACACGTTGTGTAGTGGCCTATCAATGGTAGTACTCGCGGCGGTGCTCGCGCGGCTCCGGCGGCTCGTGCCGGTAGTTCCGGCGGTGACGCGAGCGCGAGCGGTGATACGACGCGCAGGGTCAATCCACGTCCGGCACCTGGTGTAACATAGACAAGCTAATTATTAAGACTGCGGTTCGTAGATATATTTTTTGTTTATGATCCGCCATTTTGAAAATACGAAATTTTAATATAGCCAGTGTCACTTGCGCTGCTGACACGTATCTAACGACACCTCGTATGTCAACATCCGTCTAGCCGTTTGGGCTGTAGCCCGTGAAAAAATATTTACTTATCCACATACATACATACATACTTTCGAAAAACATTACCCTCCTTCTGAGGCAGTCGGGTAATACGGTCAAAAGAGTAACTACTGAATTTTCGTGTTTCTACTACTAAATATACTGCCAATTTGTCATATCACGAAATAGATTTTGCTGATTTCCAATATCATCATAAATATATTGGATGAGATGAAGCTAGGTTATAAAGCCCTACTAGTGATAGTACCTGTAAACAGTTGAGACTTAGCTATAAAACAGATAAGATTTAGCAGTTATCATAACCAATCATTATCTGCCTCACTTTGTGCCTTCTCGCTACCCTAGGTCTGCTGTAAGAGATTTCTTTTTAGAAATAAGCTGACCTGTTCTGTATTGTTCTATGTTATGTCCTTTGTGTTATATTTTGTACAATAAACGGTTAAATATAATATATATACCATACCAATGCAGCGCCGGATTAGCATCACCCCATTTCTACCCGTGGGGCGAGTCAGCGATATAATTAAATGTTCTCTGCGAATATAACATTTTGTACTGCGCTTAGTACCTTCATGCAAGGTGAGTATGGCAAATATCCCTCAAAAGGGGGAGGCATGTTTACAGTGGCCTGTTGTGGCTGCTGAGACGATGATTGATGATAATCTCTTACCTTATGGTTATTTTAACAAGTCAGCTTCGGTCGTGAACTGTATTAATGTAATGTGAGAAAGTAATCGCGAGTTCTTAAAAAGTATCTTTTCCTAATATTTCCTCGAA
This sequence comes from Tuta absoluta, assembly GCA_027580185.1. Lineage (NCBI taxonomy): Eukaryota > Metazoa > Arthropoda > Insecta > Lepidoptera > Gelechiidae > Tuta > Tuta absoluta. The sequence continues at coordinate 4,742,006 of JAQAHW010000003.1, forward strand.
TAAACACAACTAAAATCCGTTTAAAATTTATATCGGCGTAGAATAGTGTCACCTCGTTTCTTTCCCGTGGGTGTCGTAATAGGCGACTAAGGGAATCGAGGGTTACATGTGTATTGCAATATTTGCAATTTTAGGCGATGGGCTGACTACCTGTCACTATGGCGGTACACAATTTTCTGAATGACCCTCAAATGTTTGTCAGACGTGGCGTGGATGTCCGTTTTTACGGCCTCCCGCAATGGATATAGGCGTGTTATATTTATTTATTTATTCATTACAAAGCATAAATACAAAGCAATTATTTAAACACCATTAGCCTAACGGTTTGTGTCGGTGCTGCACATTCCTCTTGAAATATGTTACATACAAACTAAAATGAAAACTTAAATAAACTACAGCCTACATATGTGTGAATGTAATAGTACATTGTTGTCGAGGTATGGAAAATAAGACTTTGTTGGACGAGTATAGTTTATACAAGTCAAGCAAAGTAATTTTCCCCGAGGCTTACATAGTGCTTTTCTCAAAAAAAGGCTAGGAAATGAAAGATTGTACTTCTTATAAAAGTTAAGTAAAGCGACTACAACACAACGAAACGAATAAAAATTTACAATTTTCTCACCAATTGTAATTTTTTTAAATAAATTCGCCTGTAAGGCACAGTATTACGTAATATTCAGCCATACTAAATGTTTAGTTCATTCTTTTCTTTTTTAATTCTGGACAGGCAAGGGTCTTCACATCATACAGCTACGTCTTTAGTTACCTGTTTCATACAAAATTACGTTCCGTTTCTATGAGAGTCATCGAGATAATTTTGAAATCAAATTATGTGGGTTTAGCGTATAACGAATTTATCTTAATGGACACCAGCAAAGAATTTCCATACAACTTTGCTGGCGTGATCCGAGACGTGACAAACAATGTGAAACTTCGCGGTTTCTTTTTTTGAAAGAAATGAACACATTTCCTAGCATGTTTGAGAAAATGTAAAATTGTGTTTTCCCTTACCTCTTTATGTGTGTTGTTGGGCGCGGAGGGCGGCGACCAGGGCTGCACGGGCGGCGTGGCGGGCCTGGTTCTGTCCTCGCAGTCTACTCCCACTTGCGGACCCTCGATCGACAGGCTGTTTAGCAGCATGTCGAACAGGGTGTCCTGGCATACAAATTAATGAGTAAGCGCCTTCAAGTTACGTTTGGGTATATCCTCCGTTACAGGGGGTGAGGCTGTCATTGTGAATTATACTTGAAGTTATGACGCATTGTGTTGGTTTTGACATATCGCCGAAAGCTGCCGCGGCACCTTCGTATGTTCTTATGAAGCATCTATAATAGCAATTTCATTTTGTTTCCTCATTTTCAACAATTAAACTAACGAAAAAAGAATTGCAAAAATATGTATGAAAACTGTGTGAAAACTTGTGGTCGCGTGGGGTCTTTAAAAGCCTTAGTACCAAAAGAAAGGTTATAATCTCGCAAACGCGTGCAGCGATATTGCTGAACCATAGCTATGTAATAACCTACATACTATTCAGAAAGGTACCATAAAGTTTCAGGTCACTCAACTCATCGATTAAAAGAAAAAGCAGCAATTTGTAATCTAGGGGCTTTTAAAGACCCCACGCGACGATCCTAGGGTTAAACACTCATTCTCACATTGTAGTCGAGGTAGAGATGGTGGTCCTCGCTGTCGCTGAGCCCGTCAGCAAGCAGCGGGTAGTGTTCGGGCTGCAGCGGCGCGTCCAGCAGCGACATCGACGACAGCGGCGACGTCACCAGCCGCTCGGGGGTGCCGGGGATGTTGTCTGTTGGAAAAAGGGCCAATAAATTAAGAAAAAAATAAAGGTGTAGGAAATATTTGCACTCAATAAAGTAAATATAAAGGTAAGAAAGACAAAGTTTCATTAGCGTGGTGAATAAACGAATGTAGACGGATAATTCCGACGCGGAAAATTTTACGATTGAACTTTGTTTGGACTAGTAAGAAGACAATCATACTAAAATACTCCCATCTGACGTGGAAAACGAGGCGTTGTACAAAATTGTAATTGTATTACACAATGAAAGCTAATAAAATTCTCAACAACTTTGGCCTTCACGGTTTTTACCCATTCCCAATGGTTGTAGCCGCTAAGAGGTCAGGTCGAGAAAACATTTCCACTAAAAACAGTGAATCCTAAATACTTTCTCATAATTCACTAAAAACAGTGAATCCTAAATACTTGCATAATTCACTAAAAACAGTGAATCCTAAATACTTGCATAATTCACTAAAAACAGTGAATCCTAAATACTTGCATAATTCACTAAAAACAGTGAATCCTAAATACTTGCATAATTCACTAAAAACAGTGAATCCTAAATACTTGCATAATTCACTAAAAACAGTGAATCCTAAATACTTGCATAATTCACTAAAAACAGTGAATCCTAAATACTTGCATAATTTCGCAAACGGTTGCAGAGCCGCGGTAGAGGCAAAGCTTAGCTACTAGTGTAACGAAAGTCGCACTCGCAGTCGCAGCAATTTTGCAAGTTCTCCAAAAGTAAATCATAAAATATGAGATCTATATTTTTTGATATTTTACCTGGAGTTCTCGGGCCTACGCGAGGCATGTCATCTGAAAAGAAAATAAATCAAATTGAAAAATACATCCCTGTAATCATGTGCAGTTTGGAATACTTGTGTCCCTAGGTGTCTGCCAAGCAGCAAATATATTGTGTGACGAATTTAAAAAATCTGACTGGTGTATGTCAGACAAAGTAAGTGTTTTTTGTTGTTGTTGATTGTTGGTAAAGCTGCTGGGTGGATGGTTGGTAGTTGCTTAGTTTTGGTGGAGTTTCTGGGGTGTTAGAAAAACATGCTAAAATGATTAGACGACAATGTTTGTATTATTTGGTCAAGATGCTAGAATGATTTGGTGAAGATGTAATTTGGTTGAGATACTAAGTTGGTTGATATAGACGCTAAGATGATTTGGTGGAAATTCTGGGTAGGTTAAGGTAGGTGTGCTAGGATGTCAGGTGACAATGTAATTTGGTTGAGGTACTTAGTTGGTTTATAACAACCAACTATCTCAACTAAATCACTATACAGGGTGTTAATTTATATGCGTGACATAGCTTAAGTACAGGTTAAGTATCGACAACTTAACAACTTTCCCCTAGAAACATAGGTCGAAATATAAAAAAAAAAAATTTACCTCCCATATAAAATGTGTTCCGGTTCCGGGTCAGTTTGTATGGGAGGTCAAAATTTTTTTTCCTATTTCGACCAATGTTTCTAGGGGAAAGTTGTTCAGTTGTCGATACTTAGCCTGCTCTGGCAGCTATGGCACGCATTTAAATTAACACCCTGTATAGATAGATGATTTGGTGTAGATACTGGATTGAGCGGCATGATGATGATGATGATGATGATGATACTCTCACTAAGGGACTCGACGGTTTCATGTATGGGCAGGCAACCTGTCACTAATAGTGATAGACAGTTTTCTGAATGACCTTCAAAATATTCGTCAGACGTGGCGATAACGACCTTTTTTTAAGGTCATTTAGGTATTGCCTATCTCTACGGGATAAAGGCTTGATGTGTGTATGTATGTATGTATACTCCGTTCATTTAAGAAATTACCTATAATGTAAACAAACTTTGTATGAATCTGACAGCTCGCGACTGTCAGATTCATACAAAGTTTGTTTACATTATAGGTAATTGTTAAATGAACGGAGTATATGTATTGTATACTGACGCTGGTGCTGCTGCGGGCGCGCGAGTTGTCCGGGCGAGAGCTGCGGGCGCGGGGGCGGCGGGGCGCGGCGCGGGCGCGGGGGCGCGTGCAGGGGGCGCCGCGCGCTCTCGCACCGGCCCAGCCAACCGACCAACGGGCTGCTTGATTGTTGGCTGCTGGTTGCCCAGTTACGTTTCGGACCTGTTAAGATATTTTTCAATTAAATTGGTATTCATTTCAGATATAGGCGTGTCGTGTGCCTAGGTGCCGTGTGATACCGGCTTAGAAATTTCTTTCCCGTGGGAGTCGTAAGAGGCGACTAAGGGACTTGAGGGTGTGTATTGCAATTGTAGGCGATGGGCTGGCAACCTGTCACTATGGCGATACACAATTTTCCGAATGTTTCTCAAATATATTTTAGACGTGGCGTAAATGTCCGTTTTTGCGGCCGTTTACGCTCTGCCTACCCCGCATGGGATAATAGGCGTGATATGTGTATGTATAGGCGTGTGTCTTACTGCTCAAATCAGCTTCTTCTCAAAACTATAATTCGAATGAAAAACTGATGTTGTGACGTCGCTATACACTATTTAGGATGGCGTCAAAAAAGAAACTTGTAACTTTTTATTCAGTTCAATAAATCTTATCTTGCATCACAATAAACATATTTAGAAAAACTAATGAGAACTTATCTATTCTTTGACACTGCTTTTGAACATCTAAGTCAAGTTGTCGTTTTTTGGCATATGTTTCTAGGGGAAAGTTGTTCTGTTTCATGGTCTAAATGCACCCTATCAGTATTCGGAGGGCTGTCCCCTACACCCCGTTTAACTCACTATGCTTGGAATGCTTGGGCGTCAGTCCGTTGATGCGCATAAGATTCAGCAGCAGCATGTCCGTATGTGCGGCGGTAGACATTTGCGGGTCGTTGTCGTGCCTCGACGGCATGGCCGGCACGGACCCGTCACTGCCCGCGGGGGTTACAGGGTGACCTGAAATATAAAATGAAAATAAAAGAAAGGTAACAAACAATTGGACCTCCCATAAAAATATTTAAAAATGTGTCTATTCATATGGAAGGGATGGAGGCTCCATTTTCTTTTTATATTTCAACCTATATTTCTTGAGGAAAGTTGTTCAGTTTCACGAGTAGAACTCTCTCTAAAAATGTTAGCACTGAATTTAACAATCTGCAGTCCACAATAAGAGCGAAATTACCCAAATGGTCTTGTGATCAGCTTTATAACTGAACAATTTTACCCAAGCTACATAAGACCTTTTTTTTTAATTTGACGTTGTTCCTACAAAATGTAAAAGCCGACCGAGTCAGCACATAATATTACCTGTCGTAAGAAAAAAGGCAAAATGTCTGTGGAAACTTAAATAAAAAAGATAGAAGATAAAAAATTAAAAACCATTTCGAAAATAATACTTTCTTTAAGAATAATAAGAAAAGTGTACATACATACATCAGCCTTTTGCAGTCCACTGCTGGACGTAGGCCTCCCCCAAGGTTCGCCATAGGGCACGATCTCTTGTTTTCGCAATCCAGTCGCTACCAGCCGCCTTTTTTAAGTCATCGGTCCAAACATCATCAAACGTCATCGGTCGGTATTGGTCATAAAAAAGTGTATTAATACGATATTTAATAAAATATCTTTACCCGTGATGACCTTTGTAACCTCATAACCTTTGCTTGTGACGCCTCATAACCTAAATATGAATAAATGCTTTTCCCATATATAGAAAAAAAAAGTTCGTATTTGACGCATTCGTCTTGTCTATGATTGACTTTCTCTTTGTGCAGGCAAAAGCATTTTAACACCTTACCAAAAACTTTGACGTCATGTCCTCAAAACTTTAGAAAAATATTAAAAATATAAATAAATGATGTTAGTTCGAAATAATGAAATAAATTTCTTTAAATGAACTATATTTTCGAACAAACCATCTAAAAATTATATGCCAAACCGAATGAGCAAATACTGTTTCAGATTAATCCGTACTAATATTAGAAATCTGAGAGTTTGTGTGTGTGTTTAGTATGTATGTTTTTTACCTCTTCACGCTCAAACGGCTTGACCGATTTGGATGAAATTTGGAACGCAGGTAGAGTATAACCTGGAATAACACATAGGTCACTTTTTACCGCAGGAAAACAACTATTACCACGGGAAAATGAGTGGCAACGGGTGAAACTGCTGAGCGGAAATCTAGTTGTTTTATATGTAATGAAGGCTGTGAGCTATCTAAATAAAATAAATGTTAATTATTTGAGCTAAATGAAACTGACCTCCCACTGCCCCTCTCCCGTGCACCACACACAAAAGCCTGCTCAATATGTCGGACCCCCCGGCTTCAGTCTGTCCCCCGCAAGCACCCTCGATGTCGTTTTCACCTGAAATATAACAAGGAATCAATGTGATATCGTTTGTAATGGGTAACACGCTATTCGGTTGTTTTGAGCTTGAAGACTTGATGGTGACTATAAAACAAATTATTCAAAAGTTATAGTGATATTTGTGCCGTAAATATCACAAAAAAATTACCGAATTGTGGTCGATTAATTTTATATTGGACTTGAAGCTCAAAAGAACCGAATAGCAAGATTTTACTTACATAATTGTAGTAGTGTTGAGTTATGTTTTGTCACACAAACTAGTTTGCAAGATTTAGGTCAACAATCAATTTATTCAAAAACGATAAATTACTACGAAACAAAATATGTGCTTATTAGGTAGTGTAACTATAATTCGAAAATAATAGAAAATTATTAGAAAACTTAGCTTTCTTTGATTGTTTATTGAATTTTTTGATGATGTACAGACAGATGTTTGTTTATTTGACAATCAATAACAGAAAATAAGAAGTAATTTTGAAACAAATGTTTTAATTTCCTGTTGAAAACGCATTTACTTTTTTTAGGCGTGAAACAGTGAATTTTTATAGACATCAGGATAATAATAAATTACTTATGATAAACAATTGTGTCTATCAACACTGAATCACAGACTAAATAAAGTCTTGTTTTCATAATAGTTTATGACTTATGTTCGGGCATTTCATTTCGAACACAAGGCTTTTTCTCGGATAATTTATCAGCTAGATTTTTTGCCTGTCTAGAAATAGTTACTATATTTATAAAATTATTCTAACAAATATAAAAATCAGCTCATGTTTGGGATAGGAAATGAATAGTGTGTAATCATGTCTTATTAAAGGGACCGTCCAAGTCATGTGCCAAGCCAAGTAATCAATTTACTAAACTAAATGATAATTAATCTAATAAAAATCTCGTTTCTTCATACGTTAGAAAATTGGTTCGGCAATAAATTTTGCTATTTAGGACCCCTAACGCGGCAGCAAGTTAACATACGTATGTGCTCGCTCGGGTCCATGTTTCGTCAAAAGCGAACCAATTCAACACTAACCTCTTCCTTAAAATGAGTAACTTATTTTTTGAACAAATTGTCAAAATAAGCTAAAATAAAATGTGTCCTACTAGTCAAACGAGCTACTTTTCAAAACTGATATTGTGACGTCACCATACACTTTTTAGGATGGCGTCAAAATAGAAACTGTATTTTATCCTGCAAATTTTAAACTGATTTTAAACATCCAAGTCTCGAATTTTATTTATTACCTAGAACATAACCCTTTTATAGCAATAAGATCGAAACAAAACTGGCACTGAATCCTTGCACGATCCCCGTCCCTAGTATGCGTATTGTATATCACATGTCCCCTATACTATCGTCGGGCGCGCTAGGGCCGGGCGGCTCGTGGGGCGCGTGCGGCGCGTGGGGCGCGTGGGGCGGCGGGGCGCGCGGGTAGGGGCGCGGGCGGGGGCGGTGTCTCCTGTAGGCGCAGTAGTTGCGCGGCGGGGAGGAGTCGGAGCAGACGGAGGCGGGGGAGTCGCCCAGGCCGCACCACTCGCACGACCCGCTCGCCGACGAACCGTCTGCAGGATACGGAGGTTGGGATAGGATGGGATGTCATTCGGTGGAAACAGGAAGGTGCGTTTTTCTGTTCTGCGATTTCTCGGTTTGGGAAAAGGGAACAGATGCGAGCTTCTCCAGCAATATAATAAGGCCGATTTGTGTTTTTATTTGGTAACACAGTGACCAAAACATTCACCTAAGAGTAATATGAGCCCTCGTCCTCGTCGATGCGGGTCAGCGCTCTTATTCACTGAACTATCGTGTGTTAAATTATCTCGCTCAGAAATTACGTCTTTTTTAGGAAACATCCATTACAATAACAGTTGTCAAGAAAAATGACCACATAACATATAGCCTTTATATTTAGCGAATGGCAAAGGAGCAGGAAATAATAAGGATTTGAGGGAAGACTTATAACTAGAGTTATATTATAGGACAGTCCAGACCCAAGCTATTGATGAGCATAAGCTTACCGGACATAGTTTCGTCGTCGACATCATTTTCTTCATTCGAGTTGTCGTCGGCGTGGCTCGGGTTGTTTTCGTCCGCGAATACTTCCAGCTCGCTGAACATCATGTCCTAAAACAAATATTAAATCATCCTCCATCAGATAACAATATAACAAAATAATTCGCAAAAGATTCAGATCTAATTAAATTTCTAATTGTGGTAAGTCTATAAATACATATGAAGAAAAAGGATTATGAGTTACAGAGCCTGATGAAGCATAGAAACGTAGAAAGAAAAGAAGGATTGAATAAGATACACCAACAACAGGTCGGAGTGAATGAATGAGATAGGACATACTGAAGAAAAAAAGTTTATTTTCAGTGCAAATGTTTTCAAGAAGTGTTCTGCTGTGGTTCTACTACAATTTGTGAAACAGAACAACTTGTCTTAGTGGAAAAAATATATTAAAAATGGTCCTCCATACAAAAACAATTACAAAATGTGTCACTTTGAATTTTCCTCTTTTTTCAAATTTCTAAAAATAGTAACGAAAAATGTATCAGTTTTGTGAGTGGAGCATAGCCTGAAAATATATGCACTGAATAAAAAGTGACCTTATAAGTAGGTAAATATAGCTAGATTTGCCGTGCCATGCCGTGTGATGCCGGCTTAGAATAGCATCACCCCATTTCTTTCCCGTGGGAGTCGTAAGAAGCGACTAAGGGACTTAAGGGTGTGTATTTCAATGTTAGGCGATGGGCTGACAACCTGTCACTATGGCGATACACAATTGTTCTAATGACCCTCAAATATTTGTCAGGCGTGGCATAAATGTCCGTTTTTGTAACCGTTTACGCTCTGCCTACCCCGCAAGGGATTATAGGCGTGATATATGTATGTATGTGCCTATGTATAGTTAGATTTCTTTATTTTTCGTGTGGTATATAATAGGTATAAGATACTCACGCCTGTATCGCTGCTGGACTCGGAAGCCGGATGTGCAGTGTGCGTGTTGTTGGGGCTCTCTAGCTGCCCCTCGCTGGGGGGGTCCGCCTCCTTCCTGCTGTCCCCCGCACTCCCCGGGGCCTGGCTGCCGGCCGCCAGCTCCGGCGAGGATACGGACGAGCAGAGGACTGGGTTTGTCATCTGTTGAGACGGTTCGGACGCTGGGCTGCTTGCTATCCCTGTGACAATGTTGCAGGGTTTCATTTTTGTTTACATACAAGTAAAACAAGATCTGTTCTTTCTATAGGTTGAACTTACTAGTGACCGATAGCGAAATCTCAAGACAGGCTGGTGATAAGGTACACCTTTCGCTAAGGTTTTGGTTTCGCTAATTTCGAGTTTCCATAGTAACTCAAATTAGCTGATCGGCAATTTTGTATGGGAGGTCCAATTTTTATAGTCCTATTTCGACCTATGTTCGTTGAGAAAAGTTGTTCCTTATCACAAGCTCGTCGTAAGTTTTCGCTATCAATGACTAGTTAAATTTCACCCTACATTACAATATTTTTGGACATTACAAGATTCACTTAATTACCAATTCTCTCCCAATAACATTAGAAATCTGAACCACCGAATGTTTAGCGGTCAACGTTGCCGCTACAACGCAATTTTGCTGTTGGAAATAGTTCACGAGTGTACTAGAAGAGCAGACATTAGAGAAGAATGGAGTCCAACTATAAAGCTGGCCACAGCATGGTGGATGACCCTACCACACGATCACCACAGTCACTCTGTGACAATATTGTCACAAGTTACAACAACAAAAGAATAATTTATTCATTATGAGTATGATTTTAGTTGTTCGATAATTTATTATGTCACGTTCACGCAATGCCAATATGTGCAGGGAAATAGTAAGGGAAGTGAGCAGCGCGAGCATGTAAACAGGTTACTCGCGCTGCTACTCGTCATGCCGCTGCCACTTCCCGTGCTCCCGCGAGTGTCGGCTTTTCGTGCGCGAGTCAAAGAAACGGCAGCACGATAGCAAGTGGAATTTGTTGCTATCTCGCTCACTCATATTGGCGCGAGATGAGTATGACGGCAGTATGTGAAGACTCACTCGCGTTGATACTTCCGCGGAAGTATTTCGAGCAATTTTCGAGACAGCGGCAGGAGCAGGAGCAGGTGCATAGTGTGAACGTGCTTGTCTAGGGAATAGTAAGATGATAGTAAACGTGCTAGTCTAGGAAATAGTAAGATGATTGTGAACGTGCTAGTCTAGGAAATAGTAAGATGATTTTGAATGTGCTAGTCTAGGAAATAGAAAGATGATTGTGAACGTGCTAGTCTAGGAAATAGTAAGATGATTGTGAATGTGCTAGTCTAGGAAATAGTAAGATGATTGTGAACGTACTAGTCTAGGAAATAGTAAGATGATTGTGATGTGCTAGTCTAGGAAATAGTAAGATGAAAGTTAACGTGCTAGTCTAGGAAATAGTAAGAGGATTGTTTACCAGTGAGCGTGTTGTCCCTGTTAGGCTTGTTGTTGTTGAGTTTGCTGGGCACGCGCGAGGGGCTGGCTGCACTCAGGAGAGTATGTAGACTGACCAGCGCCATGCTGTCTGCGGCGCCCCGACCGATGCCCGCCCCCGCCCCCGCCATGCCGCCCCCGCCGTGGCCGTGCAGGGCGGCAGCTGATCTGTGAACAAGAGAAAAATTTTGAGCCGGCGTAAATCTGACGATACATACGCACTATGTCTATAGCCACCTTTCTTTCTTGCGGGGTAGGCAGAGCGTTACTTTCACTATCGCTACGTCTGACAAATATTTGAGGGCCGTTTTAGAAAAATAGTGTTTTACTACATAGGGACATGTTGTTAGCCTGCCGCCTAAAATTGTAATACACATATGAATACCTCGAATCCTTTAGCCGCCTCTACCGACGCCCGCGGGAAGAAAATGGGATGATGCTATTCTAATCAGCATCACACAAAATCTAACGATATTTGACGGAAAACTTTTCAGTAGCTAATGATATTAAATACAGTTGAGGGAAGGATTGCGCTGAGGTTCGATTTGCGCCGGTTTAGGTCCTACAGAGAACTCTGAAATTACTATAATAAAATAAAAACATCTGCAACAAAATATACGCGTACATTCATTGTCGATCTTTTCCGTTAATTATCATCAAAGCACAGCAGAACCAGTGCCATGCGATAGCATCACTCCAATACTACCTGTGGGTGTCGTAAAAAGCGACTGAGGGATTAATTCATCCAGAGAATGGGCAGCAGCGTTCCCTGTGAAAACTATATCTTGCACTGTGCTCGCCAATCCGGTTGCCAAGACTGGTGACTATGGCAATACCCCCCGAAAGGGGGAGGCCCATGTCCAGCAGTGTTGCTGTGGCTGTTAATGTAAAACAGCAGAACAACAGCTCAAATAAAGCAAACAATCCAAGTATGATGTTATACATTAATTAAAATTTAAAACTGAAAATGAATGCACTTTTACTTTCGTCGTTACGAAATATCTTGCAAGTTTGCTTGTTGCGTGTTCAATGCAATAATTACAAGGTGTGATAATAGTTCAATTATTGCAAAAATGGTGTAATCGGTGAATTAAAAATGTTAAGTTCTGGATAATATAGTAGTCCGATACGGCTGGCATTATTTGAGAGCATAACTTACAAAAATTCTGCAGTCGCTTATTTTAGTTGAGATTGCGTTATGTGTGTTTGTAAAGCATAATAATAATAATATGTTGTGTAATTTTTACGCTTGCGTAATTTTCGATTCAATGTACGGTAGCTCATTAATTAAATTAGTTCCTCCAGAGCTCCAGAGCAGTTTTGTGGCTGTTAATGAACGGTTTAATTAATTATGTTTGTATGTTTACCTTGAAGTGGAAGGTAGGTTATAATGCGGCGAGACGGGCTGCTGTGCGTGCTGCGCCGCGCGACGCTCCAGCTGACCGAAGTCGCCGTAGCAGTACGACTGTGGAACCTACACAACACACATTCAATTGATTGACAACATTAAGTACCATCTCATGATGGGTTTGAATAAACCCTATTTCTCTGGTATCTATACATATAATAAAACAGAAACGAAACCAATTCTGTACATGAAATAGATTCAAAAAAGGGTTTTTGCTTCTAATTGTGTTCAAGATACAGACATCAAAACAGAAGTAAAATTGATTTTTGTCTGTTTGTCTGTTTGTCTGTTTGTCTGTCGGTATGTTTGTTATTCTTTCACGTAAAAACTACTGCACAGATTTCTACAAAATTGTATACTGTGGTAGCTTATTACTCGGGTCAACATCTAGGATACTTTTTACCTCGAAAAAATCTTTCATTCCCATGGTAAAACACAGTAACTGGTTCCGCAAAGCGAGTTCCGAATTTTTTTCCTAAAAAATAATATAGATGTCGCTGTTAGTTTTGTAAAACGCGGTATTGACCACGTATTGACTGACATACGATCTGAACTTCTAAACGACCCCGTGAAACGACCTAACCAAACAAAAAACAAACAATCACACATTTAATCCTTGCGGGGTAGGTTGAGCGTCAACGGCCGTAAGTATTTTATCGCTATCGCCACGTCTGACATATATGCGGGCCGTTCTAACTATTACAGAAATGTTTCGGACTTTTACTTTGACCTTTGGTCATGGTCAAGGTATGTGATGGAAGACAGATGAATTGTGATATTTTCTTGAGTTTGCAAAACTATTACTCATCACAATAAAACAATTTTAAACGGATTTAAGTTGTGTTTATTGTGGAAACGTAGGAATTGTGAAATCCAAAATAAACACAACTTAAATCCGTTGAAAATTGTTTTATTGCGAAGACAAATTATGATTTGGGTAAAATTAGTTATTTTTTTTACCACTACAAGAGGCCGTTGGCCTGAGTTAAAGGTTATAATACTTTTAATTTTAACTCGACATCTCTACGTAACCGAGATAGTGAGTCTTGAAAGACAGACAAATGGACAACAAAGTGAGTGAACCTATAAGGGTTCCATATTGCAGCCTAAAACCTATTTACCAATATAGTTTTTATTTTAACTCGATATCTCTGCGCATTCCCGAGATAAAGCGTCTTACGAGATGGATGGACGGACGGACGGACAACAAACTGATCGTATAAGGGTTCCGTTTTTTTGTACGTTTCTTTTTGATGTACGGAACCTAAAAAAATATAAATACCTTCATTAGTTAGAATCAAAAATGTTAGAGTAAAATTTGTTTAAAATTACTTCATAGATGTCGCTGTTAGTTTTGTGAAACCCGCTAATGAAATGTTTTCTCCAAAATTATATAACAAAGCCACTGACAGGCGGCGGGTTTTCTAAAAAAATAATAATATAGTATTGTAAACTATGCCGTGTGATGCCGGCTTGCAATAGCATCACCCCATTTCTTTTCCGTGGGAGTCGTAAGTGGTGACTAAGGGACTTTCACATGGGCGATGGGCTGACAACCTGTCACCATGGCGATACACAATTTTCCGAATGACCATCAAATATATGTCAGACATTTACGCTCTGCCTACCCTGCAAGAGATAATAGGCGTGATATACGTATGTAAGTATAAACTTGGGCAACGGATATTCTGATAGATTGTTTCTTTAAAGATAAATCTTTTTTTGTGAAGTGGCGCCACTATCGAGGTCGTTCACGGTTACACTCGCCTTAAACATTTTTGCAGAGATCAGAAGGCAAGGTAGGATTGCACTTGCTGTAGTATCTTCAAGTATCGCTGCCACACTGCTTCCAGGAGAGAAAACGGCGCATACAACTTTCAAAATACCAATCGATTTGGACACAAACGATACTCCAATATGTGCTGTATTACGTAATAGTTACAAGGCAAAGGTTTTCTGATAATGTTGTCTGGTAGTTATGTGACGAGTGTACGATGGCCAACAAAAAAACGGTAGAAGCTATGGATAGGACTTTGAAAGACATACGCAGAGATAATAGGGCCATGGGCCATATCGCTGTTCTTTTTTCCAGTGACTTTCGCCAAACACTTCCAGTTGTTACTCGAGGTACCAGGGCTGATGAGGTGAATGCCTCACTAAAATCATCGGCTCTTTGGCCACAAATTCACAAGCTGACCATGACGGTGATCATGCGAACCCGTCTCGGAGGTAATCCACGGGCTGAAGAGTTTTCACAAGCTTTATTAAAACTCGGCAGAGGTACTTTACCAGAGGATAACGGTCAAGTAAGTCTGCCTGAAACGCTTTGCCAAATAGTTTCTGGTCTAAAGAGAATCATTTCTTCTGTGTATGGCGAGCCTTCCTTCCTTCAAAAGAAAGATTCGTAGCTACGTGGAAGAGCTATTTTTGCACCCAAAAATGATCAGACTGCTTCAATAAACCATACCAGTATGTCACAAATCACTGGGGATATGGTGGTATACGCGTCAATTACCACTGTTATGAATCAAGACAAAGCCACTAACTACCTAATAGAATTCCTAAACTCCTTGAGTGCATATGGTCTTTCTGCACACCAAATATTACTTAAACTTGGTGTTCCTTTCATGCTTCTTTGCAATCTCACTCCGCCAAAGCTTTGCAATGGAACCAGACTGAAGATCTTAAGCTTAAAGATGAATGTATTCGAGGCGGATATTTTCACTGGTTGTGGCGCGTATACCACTCATTCCCAACAACTTTTTATTTCAATTTCAGGGCATTCAGTTTCCCGTCAGCGTTTTATTTGCAATGACTGTAAACAAATCGCAAGGACAGACGCTGAAAGCCGCAGGCGTAGGTCTTACGATTCCCTGTTTATCACACGGGCAGCTATATGTCGCTTGCTCTCGAGTCAGTTCTCCTGAAAATTTGTACGTTTAAGCATCCGATGGTAAACCTACCAAAGTAGTTTATAATGATGTTTTGTAGCTGATGTCCATAGTATCAAAACCAAGTACCTAACCGAAAAACAAGTTAACCAGTACCTATTCATTGCACATCTTAAAGAGAAAAAACTTTATACAAACATGATATTAACATTAAACAATATGCATACATCAACTTCACTAACTCACAAGTCACTACACCATGCGTACGAAGTCGCGGGCAACAGCTAGTTGTTCATAAAAGTCAACAGATAGATAAATCTAGGAATTGAGTACTAACCCTTTTTGAAAATGGGAATGTCTGCGTGATTTTAAAGATTGAATGGAATAACGAAGTGGTTTCAAATATGTGAATATTTAATAATCGAATTTCCAGTGCCATATGGATTTAAGATTGTAAATAATGCCTATTCATGTCTACCATTAGTTAAATTTTTTAAGTAAAATAAAGTGCATATGAGATTCACCTCGTTATTTCGTGTGTCTTGCTCCATGCTCACAGCGCCCGCCCCGGCCCCCGCCCCCGCGCCCGCGAACAGGGCTGCGTTCAGGACACCTGCGCCCACTGTATTCAAACATAATACAAACAAATTATTTACAAAAAATCACCCAAGTACGAGTCTGAGTCGCGCACGAATGATCCCGAACCATTATCTATAAAAATTGCAAATAATATATCTATACAATAATCTATGGGAGGCCCCTTAAACATATATTTAATTCTAATTTGTAGTATCTGTTGTAATAGCGGCAATGGAAATACATGATCAGTGAAAATTTCATCTATTACGGTTTATGAGATACACCCTGGTGACAGACAGACATACAGTCGCACCAAAAGCAGAAATCTGAAAACGAACCGTACGTTATTGAGATAAAGGTGACAATCACTCAAGATCACCCGGCTACAACCGATGGTCAATTACTCCCTTAAAGTTCGTAATTTTCCAGAAACTATTACAACACTCACTGGGACTATTCAATCGCTGGTTGCTCATGACATTATGCGGCGCATTGAACTTCCATTGGCCGAACACAATGGAATCACTCAGGCTGTTTCCATCGACAGGGTTATTCTGTGCAGGGTTGTCAGTTTCGTTCCCGTTGTTGGATTGCGCGCCGCCGTTGTTAGGGGTGGCGCGAGTAGCGGCCATTGAGTTACGAGACATCTCGAGGGAGAGACGCTGAAACAAAGCGAATAATTTTGCCGATTGGTAGGTAGGACAACACATAATTGAGGTCAATTTGGGAAAAAACTCTTAACGTAAATTAGATAGATAGATTAGATATTAGCAGACATGACTTCGGTATTAGCGCTATTACTTTCCGCCAAATAGGTTCGACAAAGGATAGAGATATCTAAGTCATGTAACGTCTTATAATTTGACGCAAAATGACTAGAAATATCGAAAATCCCATTGACATTTTTAAACATGACATAACTTCGATATCTCCTTTCCTTTTTCTAATACCTATCTGACGGAAAGTGACAGCGATAATTTAAGTTATGTGATTTTTTTCGAATCAACATTGTTATACTTTGAACAGGAATTCATCTGACAAAAATTACAATATGCATAAATGGACTGACAAAGCCAGACGCAACAATTTTGGTGGAAAATTAAAAAAACTGGTTAACTGGTTATTTGACTGGTGAAAAATGGAAGCGACTTTGACTTTACCAAAGATAACGCCAATAGAGGCAGAGCTAAGGGGAAAGAAGGCAAATTTTGACAGAGTAATGGGGTATCGCTTTCGTCATCGTACTTCCTCATCACTCAAAGGTTGCCTGGTAGAGAATGCCACCTAGCATTAAGACCGCCTTCTTGTCCTGTTTCTTTTTTGTGTTTTTAATTGCTGTATTTCTGTTTTTGTGCAATAAAGAATTGACAACATTTCTTTTTACGTTAAATACATAAAATATATATATCGTTTAGAGTGGTTGGGATGCTTATTAAGATATACATATTTTCATAATTTTAATGCACTCGTGTCTGAAATATTTTGAAAAGATGTGAAAACTTCCAAAGTTAGGATTACCCTGAAAAAATCCTTTGCTTATGGAAGAAAAAAACATATTGAGGCAGCATGGTCTTAGACCGTCCAGAATACACAAAGCAAAAAAGAAACTCAATAGCAAGTTAAAAAAAGCAATGTCAGACACGTGCACTATCTGCCAAGTCAACCAAAACTTCATTCATTCATCTGTCATCTGTTTTTTTATAAACGCCATATAAGTAGTAGGCAAATGAATTTTGTTTTCAGCAGCTTAGTTGTTGGAGCTAAACTAAGGCACTTTTTAAAATTTTAAATCTCTGATTATGAAACATAAAAAAATAATAATTACTTTACTATTATTTAATGATGCGATAAACTATCTATTAAAAATATAAAAAAGTCTTGTTAGAAATTTGAAATGTTGTGGATTATGTTTTGTTATTTTAGTGAGTTACCTCTTTGAGATCGTTGATCTGCAGGATGTGTTGGTTCTGCATGGTGATGAGCTGGTTGATGTACCACTGCTGGTCGCGGCAGCGCTGGTAGAACGTCGGTGGCCGCACTTGGAACCTGGACATACATACGTACACACTCATCACGCCTTTATCCCTTGCGAAGTATGTAGAGCTTTAACAGACGTAAATACGATCGAGATCGCCACATCTGACAAATATTTGATGTTTCAGGAAAATCGTAAATAACACAACATTTATCAGTTTTATGCATTCATTAAAATTTTAGGAAATGTACTGACTACCTGACACTATAATGATACACAATTTTCTAAGAAGACCCTCAAATATTGATTAGATGTGGCGACGCTTTGCGGCCGTTTAAGCTCTTCCTACCCTGCAAGGAACATAGATGTGTATGTATGTGCATTTTTGTAAAGGGATAAAGCTCTACGCCGTGTGATGCCGGCTTAGAATAGCATCACCCCATTTCTTTCCCGTGGGAGTCGTAAGAGGCGACTAAGGGACTTGAGGGTGCGTATTGCTACTTTAGGCGATGGGCTGACAACCTGTCATTGTGTCGATACACAATTTTCCGAATGACCCTCAAATATTTGTCAGGCGGGGCGTAAAGGCCCGGATTTTTTCTTACCCCGCAAGGGATTATAGGCGCGACATGTGTAAAGCTATAGCAAATATCAGGTACACTATATTTGTGTGACGTGAAATCCGGGGATGTCGCTAAGTAGCGCGACCTCTCAATAATCTCCATGTTACGAACCGAATGGATAATCAATACATTGCAGGAAGGAAATATTTACAAGTGGAGATATCGCGATATTTTTGCTCGCTAACCATATAGCCGTGTGATGTCGGCTTGGCATAGCATCACCCGATTTCTTTCCCGTGGTTGTCGTAAGAGGCGACTTAGGGACTTGAGGGTTAAAAAGTAAATTGCAATTTTAGGCGATGAGCTGACATCTTGTCACTATGGCTGTACACAATTTTCTGAATGCCCCTTGAACGTTTGTTAAACGTGACGTAACTGTTCGTTTTTTAAGCATTTTCGTTCGTTTACTGTCTGCCTACCACGCAAGGGTTACAGGCGTGATACGATGTATCTATTAAACATTTCCTTTACAAAATGATATAATATGTGTCTATTTAACATTTCCACTACATGAACGTTAAGTTTCTGTAAACCATCATTAGAAGCCATAATAATAGCTAAATATTGCATACAACATAACCTAACCTATACTAACCACGAATGAAAATAAGATATTGAAAAATGTTAGCGACGGCCGGGGGTTGAACCCGGGACCTGTGGAGTACCGTCCCACCGCTCTGCCACTGAGCTCCCGGCGCCCCAACCGAACACTTCAAATTTTCAACCTCTTGATACTCGTCTTGAAGCAACGTACAAGCGACAGTACTAGTGTAAGTTATTTAAACAAAATAATACATACATCATACATCAGCCTATTGCAGTCCACTGCTGGACGTAGGCCTCCCCCAGGGTACGAATACTATGGTTAGTAATGTGGACATTACAGAAAGAATTTAAACAATAATAATAATAAATATCCTGGACAATTCACACAGCGCCATCTAGCCCCAAACTAAGCAAAGCTTGTACTATGGGAACTAGATAGCTGATATTAATACTTATATACATTTTTTTGTAAATAAATACAAAGAATACATATAAACCACCCAGACCACCCAGACTAAACACAAATATCTGAAAATTACTTAACACATATTTGTGTTTTGTGGAGGATCGAACCCACGACCCTCGGCGTAGCAGGCAGGGGTACTATCCGCTACGCCATCGGCCCAGTCGATGAAGCTTAACTGAAATGTAGTATACCTGAGTATGAGCGTGTCTGTGTCAGGGTTAAGGTACCCCTCGCTGGCGAGTAGATCGAGGCGGAAGAAGCGGTTGTACCCCCAGCACTCGCCAACCTCGAAGTCGGACGCGAACTCGCGCACGATATTCTTGGAGGGGTCTCGAGAAACCTGGTGCAGCATCTCCACGCGGTACTCGTATCTAGAAAATACCCCGTTGTTCAAACTTGTTTGCCAATTTGAGGGATGTTCAGCTACATAGGGGATGTTCAGCTAAATGTTTAGTTAAGTTGTTGTTCAGTTGCTGACTCGACATCTGAACAACTGCTGAAGTAAAGAATTTTCGAAAATTCATATCAAGCCATATTAAGTTCTCGTATTGAATTTGGCCTTGCAATCGCCGGTGCGGACGTTTCGAAAAGTGTATAACTGAGTTTTTTTTGGAGAGTGTAGATAAAATAGTGTATGCAACTACATATAATTAGGCATTAGAATGCTCGTGTCAAACTATTATCACTCGTATAAACAGACACTCGCATTCTAATGACCCCATTATACGACAGTTGCATAAACTACTATTATTGACAATGAAGACTTCTTTATGTTACAAAAAATTACGAAAAAACTTTTGTTTTTTTTTAAATATCTTCCCGGAAAATAATTCCTTCAACAGAAGCCTTCACAAGTCTAAGGATCAAACCACACCGCGACGCATGTTCATGTCGCGGTGTGAACTGACCCTAGCCAGCACATAGACATCGGCATGCTCGCACATTGCTTCACTAAAGTTACGCTACAAATTGCACAACGTAGAAGTATTTGTGTGAACTCACCTTTTTCCTACCCTGTACAAAGTCGTGCGTGTAAACATCAAAATTTTCCTTACTGTTATCTTCACAAATTCAGTTTTAGTGTTGTTTCAGGTTCAGATATTAAATTATCAGATAGAACATTTAAACAATTCAAAATATCATTTTAAACAAAGCAATACTAGTTGTGAATATGGTTTTAAAATGGCAAATAAATGTATTTTATCTTTAAAAGTTTCTTGAACAATTTATTCCTAAGTAGGCAAATGCTAACTCTCAAACTCTAAACATTTTTCTTTTTTTAATTAACTTTTTTGACTAGATTAAAACGTGCATGAAATCTCAAAGATATATTAACTAAACAACAAAGTTTTTATCATGAGTTCATTAGCGCAAAGTCAAGGGAATACGAAGTTCTCTCTCTCTTTTCGTGTGGGACACCGAGTCGTCCAACGACCCGATGAACCCTGTTGTCAGAGATTTTCAACCGCCTACTACCACCAATATGAAGCTACTAACTTGGAAGTCTCCGGCAGTCCCGCGCTGAGCTCCAGGAACACGCTCAGATAGTTGCCCCTGACGACGCCGTTCCCGTCGGGGTACACCTTGAGCCGCCAGCAGAGCCCGTTGACGTGCAGCGGAGCGGAGTAGACGGGCGCGGCGGCATGCTGCAGCTGCGTGAAGTTGCCGAGGGGGAACGTGCTGCTGTCGTACGACGGCACGATTTCGCTGCACAGAGATGCCAGCCTTTAGAGTAGGAAAGATGTGATGGGGAGTGGAGAGTTCGTGGGATCAAGGAAATTTTTTGCCATGGAGAAATAATGTGGCAATGTTTGTTCGGAAACTTCTAATCGCTTTGACATTAGTGCTGTGACAGATGCTGTTGTTTACCAATACTTGATTATAGTTAGAGCTGATTTTAATTAAACTGATTTGTGGTCTGTACGGTTCATACAAAAACATGAAAAAACCGTGTAGGTCACCAGAACGGGCCCTAATTCAATACCTTGACATTCATAAACACAATCCAAGCTATTTAAAAAAGTTACCCTCGCTTTATATAGTGTTTTTATTATTTTCTCATAAGATTTGACGCTGTTTACCTTTAATCATGTTTGACTTTTTTATTCTTATAATGACGCCGATTGGCATAAAATGTTTTTTAAATTTGCGAATATTTTTGGCATCTGGGCAAAATAATAACTAGAGATGAAACGAATAGCGATTTGGCCGGATATCGGATATTCGGAAGCCAGAGCGCTGGATATTTGATTGGATAAAATAAAGTAATAGTCAAACGCAAAATTATGAATAGTCTTGCAAGTAATAAACTTTTTCAATTTTCGCGGTCACACATAATAACTCAAAATACTGAAACCGGATTCTTACCACGATATATTTTTGTTTGACTCACACTTTAGCAAGTTTTACACATAGGTATAATATATACTCATTGAGAATTGGAAAATCTTATTGAAGCACGATTTGCCTTGTGTAAAATAACGCTTTTTTAATATTGTACTATCCGTTTGAATACCGGATAGTACTTGCTATCTGTTAATTCCGGCCGAAAAGTAAGGACGTGTTAGCCGGATACCGGATAGTTATCGGATATCTGTTTCATTCCTAGAAATAACTATAAACAAATATAATACAAGATTGAGTAATCAAATCAATCAATGTCAATTTCACTCACCTATGGAAATCGGCCGGTACGGGCGCAGTCACGAAACTTGCCATAGGCTTTTTGCGGACTTGGTGGATCATTTTGGACAGTTCGCCACTCTTTGCTATCAATTCAGACCTGAAAGAAAAGTTGTATCAATAAAACCAGATAAACATTTCTAGTAACTTATTGCTCTCTAGATTTGCTATTTGGTTGGCTAGTTATCAAGTTGTTTACAAGTCAAAATAATTAAGTTAAATAGGATATTTAAGGTAAGGTTAATGACGATGATCCGAAAATATGGGTTAGAGGGTCTAACACATACATACATATATCACGCCTATATCCCTTGCGAGGTAGGCAGAGCGGAAAAGCCCGAAAAAACGGTCACCCTCGCCACGTCTGACAAACATTTGAGGGTCATTCAGATAATTGTGTATCACTGTAGTGACAGGTTGTCAGCCCATCGCTTAAAATTGCAATACACACCCTCGAGTCGGTTAGTCGCCTCGTACGACTCCCACGAGCAAGAAATGGGGTGATGCTATTCTAAGCCGGCATCACACGGCCAAACTAACCATTACTTAAAATCCTGGTTGAACTGACCTGGTGCTGGAGTGCATCTGATGCTCAATCTCCTGCAGCAGGTGTTCCAGCTGCTCCGTCTCCTGCGTAAGGCTGTTCTTCTGCCCCATCAGCGTGAGGAGTTTAGCCTTCAGCGCCGAGTCCAGGCGGGATATCATCAGTTCGACTGCGTTGCGTATCTCGCGGACGCGCTCGTCTTTAGCAGAGCGGACTGATTCTACGTTGCGCTCCTGTGAACAAGTTATTAAATTATGATTGTGTATACCAAGAGTTTGATTATTAAGGTAATATTACATCCAAAATAACTAACCTAACAACAAGCTAACCGATGGTAATCTGAAAAAACAACCTCAATCTCATAAGACATCAAGATCATATTTACATAAATCAAGCCTCTCTCCCGGAGGGGTAGGCAGATACTACTTCCTCCCACTTACTACGATCGTTACTTTCGCCTCCTTGTTCATCAATCTCTTCATGCACACTCGTCAGCTTAGAGTTCTCTTGGCCTGACCTTTCTTTTTAAGAAGACCTCTAAGGTATTTTCGTAGAGGTCTTCCCTTTCCGACGTTCCCATTTACACTTGCCATAGTACATCTGACACAGAATCATATTGGATTCTTATACATATTCTGGTTCAAACTTTTATTCTTCAAACTATTTACCCCCTACACTTACCACATCCTGAACCAGACTAATAAGCTCAAGTAGCCGTCTCCTCAGCTGAGCTACTTCATCCCGGATCTGCGTGACATGCTGCTCATAGACCTCCTCCAGAGGCTTGAAGGTGTGGCCGGAGTGGGTGCCTCCCCACAGCGCACACTGGTGGCAGATGCATCGCCGGCAGGTCCAGCAGTAAACGGTTAACTTCTCTTGGTGTGTTGGACACCTGGTTTTTGAAGTGATAGAGATCTTTTCAGTGCTGAATGAACCACCAATATATAATGAGTTAAGAGGACAGCACGCACTTGTCAAAAACTGGCACGTATGACAGTTGCGATTTTAATATTTTCTAGTTGTCATCTCGCACGCACGGGCGTGCCAGTTACTATCCCGAGTTTTACTAGTGGTCAACTTGCAAAAAGTGTCAAAATATTTAAGAAGCATAATGTCACAGACGCAAAATATCCCAGACACAATATATCATAGTTGCGAATTGACAAATGATCGACAATTCGTTAAATGTCACAAACACAAAACGGCACTATTGCACTATGTGAAATTTGTGAAATGTTGCGATATTTGAATATACATACATATATCACTTGCGCGGTGGGCAGTACGTAAAAGGCCGTAATAACAACATTGGAAAATTTCATATATTTAGTGACAGATTAAACAACTGACAAAGAAGCTAAATTTCAGACTGCCAGTTTCTTAGAACATGATATAAGAAGATGATATAGGTCTTTATGAGATCTACATTTCAGATGATGGGTGCTGAAATTAAAACGCATCCATCCTCGAAAATTATGCATGTTTGGTTGTAGAACTTCAAGGCCTGGCAGAGGTCAAAATTTTAAATGACAGCTTCAAAATTTTTTTTTTTGATGTTTTGCATTTATATCATTTCACAAATAATTCATTTTGTTAGTGATTTTATGGGTCCCTGACATTTTGTGTCTGTGAGTTATTGCATCTGTTATTTTGCTTCATAGACATATTGAACTTTTTGCAAGACAACTACTAGTAAAATATGGAGTTGTAACTGGCACCCACACTAACACAAGCAAATTTTAAAATTGCCACTGGCACATGTGCTTTTGGCTAGTGTGATGTGTCCACTAGGCTTTCATTATCAGGTGGAGAATGAAATTTATCAAGCAGGCCTACATTTATACAGGTGTAAGGAACAACCATCTGACAACTGATAGGGTGCATTCAGACGAGGAAACTGAACAACTTTTCAAAAATATGTCAGGAAACGACAAAAAATAATCAACCTCCCATACAAAATCACAATTAGCTGACTTTATTTACTATGGGAAGTTGTTCAGTTTCATGGTCTGAATGCACCCTATCAGTGTTCGGAGGGCTGTCACTTACACCCTGTATTTATAATATAAATAACATTCTATACATGACAATTGACCAAAATACAATCATATCAGAATACAATGATCTATTATCTCATAATAACACAAAAGATTGAGTAGTTTTATATCACAGACAATTACATTTCAAAAATATTTTAGAGAACAAAAGATAGGATAAAAACAAACTTTATTGCACAGAAAGGTAGGTAGCCTTATTGCCCAGAAGCAATCAAGATATGATCCAAGTTTTAATATGCGGTGTAAAAAAATTAGCTGAGAATATTTTAAGGAGTGAACCAGTACGTGAAACTGAACAATTTTCCTCAAGGAACATAGGTCGAAATATGAAAAAAAAATTTGACCCTCCCTTACTTAGTGTGTTTACCCAGCCGGGATAATTTTGTATGGGAGGGCCAATTTTTTTTTCATATTTCGACCTATGTTCCTTGGGGAAAGTTGTTCGTTGTTCAGTTTCACGTACTGGTTCACCCCTTAAAATATTCTCAGCAAATTTTTTTACATCATGTATATTCTTTTCCATGAATTATGTTATCATGGCCAAAGAGGCAAGTTGTGGGTCCATATCTCATTTCTTTGTTTAGGCCAGATTAATAATTTTATTTTATTGAATAGATAGAAACAATAGGAAATAGAAATGTAAAGGACTTATCAAAAACCCACTTATCAAACTGTATATTAAAATTCATGAAAGGTTTGGAAGTCCACCACACAAAGACAATATTACCTGTCCCGATAGCTCTCCCGCTGGGTGACTGAGTTGGTCTGCTGCATGGTTTCGATCTGCTGCGTCACCTCCTCCACCCAGCGGCAGTTGACCAGCTCGTGGAGGTGCAGCGAAGCGCGGCAGTGAGGACATTGCGACCGCTGCTCCGTCAGCCAGCGACGCACGCACGCGTAGCAGCACAGCTTCGAGCAGTGAGGACACAGGTGCGCGTCCACAAGCTTCTCCATGCAGATGAAACACCGGAACACCTCCGCCAGCGTCTGAAAATGCCATTTCCATACAGCTTCTGACCCTCAATGTAACTGTCAAAAAATGTAGGCCACATCGATTTACCTCGACGATCTGCTCCTCGCCATTTCCGTTCCCTTTTTCGCCTCTCGAGGCCATTGTATAGGAGTTACCTTCCTTCTATGGGACCGACAAGTTGTTCACCATAATTTAGACATACTACAGTATTCTGAAAAAGCAAAAAGACATGTTTCACAATCCGAGCGTCAACAGCCAGCGCAACTTCCGTGTTCGAATCTCCAATAATCAAAATAAAAACAAAAAAAACCTGTGTTGCCCACAGCGAGTCACAGATTACCCTAGGATATATATATAAGAGATCTGTGATTAACCTATATAGTTTTTTGAATGAAGCACTTTTCAATAAGCCCTTTTTTAACACATTAAAAAATAACCGATAAAAAAGCATCCAAAGCTATCTCAATATTAAACATTTATTTCGTAACAGTGCCCTAAAATTACAAAATATATCAGCTGTCAACATTTTTATTATTTTAATCCTCACGAGCTTATGTCATAAAAATAAGTAGTATTTATTGATAGATGTTCTTTCTGGATCCTCCCTGGAAAAATGTTTCTTTTTTAGTTGACAGATGATATGTTGTTAAATTCTTTTGGGACTGGTAGGAATATTGTGTACATGTAAGAAAATTTACATACTGCTACTGTCCACTGCTGGACGTAGGTCTCCCCCAGGGTACGCCATAGGGCATGAAAATGTACCATATGCGAAAAATTCAAAAAAGTCAGAAAATTTAGACAAAAACATTGTTTTTCATTAGTCTCCGAAATAGTGTAAGGCCACACGGCAATTTAAAGTTTGTATTATCTTTTATAGCTTTTTAAGCACTCGCGATTATATTATTCCCATATTTTAATTGAGTAACCGGGCCCATCGCGACAATTTTGAGGTAAATATAAACAACTTACCTGGTCCCGAACTCTCAGCTGAGTTACATCAGTGGTTCCACTTCATTAGTACCAGCGAGTTATTGTCCTCTAGGCGGTGTGTGACTAGATCTTCTGCTACCCACTTATTATCTTTATTAATTTTAACTATTTGTAACCATGACATTATACACTCATACAAACATTCACGGTGTCCAACGATCGATCCCATTATAAACTGTGAATTTTTATTTTGACAATTTTGTAAAAAAAATCAATGTCTTTTTTAATGGTAGATGGCCAATTATAGTGTACCACCAGCCACTCGTGAACATTTTTGTAGATGGCAATTAATACTAAAAGTGGCAGTTTAGGTAATATTTTCCAAAACTTTAATTGCAGCGAATATTTAATTGAGTTTGCAGTTTCAATCTTACTTAAGGATACTAAAAACTTGGTCAACGGACAATCTGATAGATTGTTTGTTTAAAGAGAAAATATTTTTTGTGGAGTTGCGCCACTGTCGAGGTCGTTCACGGGTGCACTCGCCTTAAAGCACTTTTTCGCAAGTTTTTCTTATACGATTCCCAAACATAAAACAAAAACATTGCTTTTCATCAGTCGCTTAAAACAAAAATGTCTATGGCCACGTCGCAATGTATATCGATATTTTTGTTTTGTTAGAGAAAAAGTAGCCGCAAGAGACTTGCTATTTTTCTTTTTATTCTTTGTCGTATATTTTTTCCTAAATAATGGGAAAAAGTATTACCTGGCAACCCGTTATGACGTCACACCAAAATGTCATTTTGACATATGACATGACATAATATACGTTCGTTTCATATACAGAACCGAAGTAAAATACAAAGTACCTATCCTAGATTATGCCTAGATTATATTAAAAAAACACGATATATTATGATCAATGACATATTGTTTTGCATTGAAATCGATAAATAACGCAATAATTTATTCTTACTTTCACACATAGAAATAAAAATAATTAAATTATTTCTATCAAATATTAGATTCCAATGAATGAAACGATCATGATTGTCCTTGATGATTACCTAAATAACCTCAATGTTTTGATTTTCTCGTTTTTATAAAAAATAATTAATTTTATGGTGTAAAAGCAATTATTGACCGTTACATAAATTGCTTAAATTACATTCTTACTTCAGGTAAGTTACTATTTGGCTGGAAACGCTTTATAACTCTAATTTCCTTGCACTTGTATTTTACCACCCTTGATGCGTATGTACGGCTAATGTGTTACTTTTCATCGACAATATTGTTTAAAACTATGTGAAATTCAATAAAATCTATAATTATAATACCGTTGCCTTGCTGTTCACTAGTCGAAAACCTAAGGAAAAATCAATTTCATTAGCAATCAGTAATCGCATTATCGAGGTTCATTTGAGTGATATTAGTCTCTATATGGCATGTTCGTGTCTATATTTACTTCCTTAAACGTTAAATAATGTTATTTGCTACTGAAATATATAAAATCATTTTCATATATATACCCAGCCCCTTCTTCCTCTGGGACATCAAGTTGACTAACAACCCTTATTGCAATGGCTAGAATATTAGGTCCTTACATATGAAATTGTCGTTTTGTCGTACTGGCCACTTTGATCACAAATTTCTCCTATTTGGTTAGGAATTCGAAATTCAAATTTATACAGCTATTTCCACATGTAGTTGTGTTTCGTAGACCGTCATTCATTTGTTTTTTTACTTATCTTTTTTCTGTGTGCATCGCTCAATTTACAAAATGGAAAATTTGAAATATCGCGTTCTTTACGAGTACGAGTTCCACCGTGGCACCAGTGCTGCAGAAACGGCTCGAAGGGTTAATGATGTGTATGGCAGTTGTGTCGCAAAAGAAAACACAGTGCGTTTTTGGTTCCAACCTTTTCGTTCTGGAAATTTCGACCTGCAAAACAAGCCCCGTGGACGGCCGGAGACCCAAGTTGATAATGAAGAATTGAACGCTATTGTGGAAGCGGATCCATCGCAAACCACGTCCGAATTAGCTGCAGGCTTCGGTGTTAGTGATAAAACTGTTTTAATCCATTTGAAGCAAATTGGAAAGATTACAAAACTTGAAAGGTGGGTTCCTCACGAATTGAGTGAAGCAAACCGGCAAACGCGCGTCAACTGCTGCGTTACATTACTTGACCGGCACAATAACGAAGGGATTTTAAATCGAATCATTACCTGTGATGAAAAGTGGATTCTCTACGATAATCGGAAGCGCTCATCGCAATGGCTGGACCCTGGCAAGCCAGCCAAAGCCTGCTCCAAGCGAAAATTGACCAATAAAAAGTTACTTGTAAGCATTTGGTGGACTAGCGCCGGTGTCGTTCATTACAGTTTTCTCAAATCTGGCCAGACGATTACGGCAGATGTCTACTGTCAGTAATTGCAAACCATGATGGAAAAGCTAGCTGCTAAACAACCGAGGTTGGTCAATCGCTCTACGCCACTGTTGCTTCACGACAACGCTAGACCACACACTGCACAACAGACGGCTAGCAAATTAGAAGAGCTTCAATTGGAATGTCTAAGGCATCCACCGTACTCCCCGGACCTTGCTCCAACAGATTACCATTTTTTTCGAAATTTGGATAACTTCTTGCAAGGGAAAAAATTCAACTCAGATGGGGCAGTCCAAATCGCCTTCAAAGATTTTATTGATTCCCGTCCGAATGGTTTTTTTAGTAAAGGGATCAATGAACTACCTATGAGATGGCAAAAAAACATAGATTACAATGGCTCATACTTTGATTAAATAAATATACTATATTAAAAAAAATCGACTTTTTGTTCCTCCCATACAAAACGCCAATTTCATATGTAAGGACCTAATATTACCTGTTTTAAATGTGCTATTGCCGTGTCTATCTATGCACATAATTAAGCGACGCGTACATTGAACGTCAAAAAGTAAAAAAACAATTTCCTCTTCTAGGATGTTGACTTGAGTTGGCAATCGTAACAAAATGTCCTATGTAAAGGTGCTACATTGCACTCTCTGCCTGAAGCATGGTGCTGTGGCCTCCACAAAGTCAGTTCTGCTGCAAATTGGAGTGAGTATTTAATTTTATTATAATAATACCTAGCCCACTAGATCCCACTGCTGGGCTTTTGATCGGAAGAAGTGGAAGACCACAAGGGAGTATTGGATTTATAACAAAAAAAAAAGGTATTTTATGAATGATCCTCGAACTTTTGTCAGACGTGGCGTAAATTACCGTTTTTCACGGACATTTATGCTCTGCCTACCCCTCAAGGGACTATAGGCGTGATATATGTATGTATGTATGTATGTATATATGTATATTTTACTAGTGACTGATACTGACAACTGAGGACTGGCTTCCCCAAGAAGCATTTATCATAATGTATAAAATATGTTATATAGGGACAGTTATCATTACCACCAGACTGATGTCGTCAGTCCATCCTCTCTTCAGTTTTTGATTTAGAAAACTGATACACCTTAAAACTACTTTCGAAAAATAGGGACTAGAGTGAATTAACAAGTATATTCTTTCAGAATGGAACATTACTACAGCAACTATCCAAGCTGTCCACGTCACAGGCTTGGAGCAGTCAGCTGCCAGTCACTACTCAGGCCCAGACATGCTCCCAGACTAAAACAAAGAGCAAGGTCCCCCAGGACACGAGGGTCTGGAAGGAAACTCCGTCACATGACCGGATAGTGAACTTTGGGAACTATTGCATGTTGCTGTCCAAATTCAGACTGACTTGTGAGTATTCAGTGTAATTTTGATAACCCTTGACTATGAGCAATCAATATGGTAAATGTGTAATTATTAGATTTGCATCACTTGTAGCTGTAAAACAATGAAAGTAATGGCTATTATTAAACATATTACAACCCACCCACTTGATCTTTATATGAAACAATATTTTTTGTTTAGAAATGATAAGCCCTTATCAACTTATCATTTTACATATTAGTACGCCCATAACGAAAATGGGCTTGTTATTGATCTTATCTCAACATGAAATTACTTACCAAAAAGTATAAATGGGTCATAAATACTACACTCATTTAGCTATACTATTTGCACAACACTCAAAATACTAGGGACTGTGAACATGTTACATGCTTCAGCCTGCTTCAGTAGCACGATAGTGAAACATTCTATGAACCATGTCTATACTTGCCTAATCCCTGGACATATCCCATAGTCGCCTATTGTTACATAACATCCGATGTAATGGAGTAATGCTATTTTAAGCCCGCATCACACAGCAAGGTTATCAACCAAATCATTATATTTCCAGCTCTAGTGGTAATGACATCAATGGCGGGTTACGCACTAGCGCCGGCGCCGTTTGAACTTACGACGTTTGCTCTGTGCGCGGCGGGCACAGGTTTAGTTTCCGCTGCAGCCAACGCCATCAACCAGTATCACGAGGTGCCCTTCGATGCACAGATGTCCAGGACGAAGAATAGGGTGCTAGTCAAAGGGTTACTAGAGTTAGTATTTGGTGAATTTCTGTAATTTATTGTTAAGACAAGCTAGCTGAAAATAGAGAGGTCAATACAATATGACAATCTTCACTGCCATTGAAAAAGTCACAATACAAAATAATCCTGCCGGTGCTTGAAAGTACAAAAAGATACAAAAAGATTTTATTTACCAGGATTTTTTTGTATTTAAAGTAGCTGGATACTGCTTGGGCAAACATTTTTGATTGTGTCTATTTTAAATAAGTAAACTGGCTGATGCCATATAATAACAAAGAAAACAAATGTCATTATTTGCTTTTCATTGCAAATGGCTTTTCTAAACATTTTTATATACACTCGTCTCATAATGTTCGAATTATGAATTCGAAAACAGATGCATAATGACCTACTTTATGCATTCTGCCTATAAAAACTAGGGTTAACTATAAATTACAGAAGCGTAATGACTTAATGAGAAAACTCTAAATACGATAAAGTTGAGAAATGAAACGAAGTTTTTTTTCCAATACTCAAATCGTATCTTCCGCCGCACCTGACAGTTGTTGTTGTACGGTAATTTTTCGGATGTTGTTCAGTTGTTTTAATAGGTTTTTGTTCTGTTGTTGTTCAGATGTTGATTAGTTGTTGTTCAGATGTTGATTAGTTGTTGTTCAGATGTTATTCCGATGTTGTTCAGTTGTTGTTCAGTTGTTGTTCAGATGTTGTTCAATTGTTGTACAGATGTTGTTCAGTTGTTGTTTCGATGTTGTTCAGATGCTGTTCAGTTGTTGTTCAGTTGTTGTTCAGTTGTTGTTCAGTTGTTGTTCAGATGTTGTTCAGATGTTGTTCAGTTGTTTAGTTAAGTTATTGTTAAGACTCCACATCTTAACAACTGCTAAAGTATAGATTTTTAAAAATTCATATCAAGCCATATTACGTTCTCGTATTGAATTTGTCCTTGTATCGGGCCTTGCAATGGCCGGTGCGTACGTTTAGAAAAGTGTTTCTGAGTTTTTTTTGGAGAGTGTAGATAAAATAGTGTATGCAACTGCTATAATTAGGCATTAGAATGCTCGTGTCAAACTATTATCACACTCGGCTGCGCCTCGTGTGATAAACAGACACTCGCATTCTAATGACCCCCATTATACGACAGTTGCATAAACTACTATTTCGAGCCTATCCGGCCAGCACTGAACGATTTTTAAGCAAACCTTTTTATGACAGTTTATTTTTAGTAGCTAGTGAACTGGCTGTTACCATTAAGTTGAAGATAAAAGAAACGTCACATTTGCTTTTCAGACGCAAATGGCCTTCTAATATTTTCCAATTTTTATGAACATTTTTGACCAGCAATGAAAGATTTTTATGCAAACTTCTTTGACTGGCTATTTTGCCGCGAAATATTAACTGGCCATTACCATATAAAACTAATCAAACGCAAAAGGCTAGTCTATTTTTTGAGCATTTTTGTGCAGGATATTTTTTTTTTCGCAACTTTGCCCGCTAATTATATTCTTTATTGCACAAAATACACAGAAAAAATATATACATAATTTTTGTCGCAAAGGCGAGCTTATCTCTAAAGAAGAGATCTCTTCCAGCCAACCCATGTCTTGTGAGAGAATTTAAACTTTTGGGGCAAATAGGCAATACTAAATAAATTTAACAAAATAAATGAATAAATAAGTCTGCTAAGTTACACTTAAAAAATTTGGAACCATGGCGCGAAGCAAAACAATAACAATGTGATTTTATTTTCGTTTTTTCAGACCCGTACACGCAATAAGCTTCGCTTCAGTGGCGAGTGCGACAGGTCTCGGTGTTCTGTACTTCGGAGTGAATCCTCTCACAGCCGCGCTGGGTGCGGGGAACTTGATACTGTACACGTCCGTCTACACGCCTATGAAACGCATGTCGATACTCAATACATGGCTTGGATCCGTAGGTTAGTACACGGATTCCATATGAAATTAGTTATTTGTAAATGCAAAGTGTGTGTCAATCAGTCAGAGGCTGAAAGGGAGTGTGGATCCATACCTACTTTAACTTTTTAGCTTAGAAATTTGTTAGTTAATACCACTGGCTTGCTATAAACAAGACCATCAAACCTATCCTTGGGGAGTAAATTTTGGTTTTATTATTTCCTCGGTAAAATGATACTGCCGTGTGGTGCCGGCTTAGCATAGCACCACCCCATTTCTACCCGTGGGTGTCATAAAAGGCATAATAAGCATTTAATAAGTTGGCTAAGGTGACTAAGTCCTTAGTGCCTTTTACGACACCGGGATGGATACCTTTTACGGGAATGTGCAGCAGCGTTCCCTGTGAATATAACACCTTGCACTAGGCTCGCCAATCCGCCTGCCAAACGTAGTGAGTATCCGTACTATATAATATTATAAATCTGAGAGTTTGTGTGTGTGTATGTATGTTTGTTACCTCTTCTCGCTCAAAGGGCTTGACTGATTTGGATGAAATTTGAAACACAGGTAGAGTCACCTGGAATAACACATAGGCCACTTTTTACCGCAGGAAAACAATTATTACCACGGGAAAATGAGGTGAAACCGCTGAGCGGAACTCTAATGGCAAATACCCCTCAAATGGGGGAAGCGTATGTCCAGCAGTGGACTGCTGTGGCTGTTGAAGTTGAAAATGATACTTAAACAATATCTCTGTTTATTTGTAGTGGGTGCGATCCCTCCGCTGATGGGATGGGTGGGCTGCACGGGGTCGTTCGACACGGGCGCTCTCATCCTGGGGGTGATCCTGTACTCGTGGCAGTTCCCGCACTTCAACGCGTTGTCGTGGAACCTGCGGCCGGACTACTCGCGCGCCGGGTACCGGATGATGGCGGTCACTGACCCCGGTATGTATAAAACAATCTAAGCAAATTGGTATCCCAAGACTGTGGTGGCATGTACAGCTTGATTTGTCGAGTGAGCTAATATGCTTTACAATTTATACAGCGCCATCTATCACCAAACTAAGCAAAGCCTGTATGGGAATTAGATGGCTGATATTAATACTTATATACTTTTTTTTATTATTATTATATTATTTATTATAATTAGCCTATCAGATCCCACTGCTGGGCAAAGGCCTCCCCCGCGGTTTTCCACTTGTTGCGGTCTTGTGCAACCTCGGTCCAATCCTTTAAATGGGCATCGAAATCATCACGCCATCTTTTTCGGGGTCTACCTCTGCGACGAGACCCGCCTTGAGGTACCCAATCTTCCGTGACGATTCTAGCCCATCGATCAGGGTGCATCCTGCAGACATGCCCGGCCCAGTCCCATTTCAACTTGGCAGTTTTGTATCCTACGTCGGTGATGCCCGTCTGAGCTCGAAGTGTAGTGTTCCGAACTCTGTCTGTTCTCTTGACGCCGAGGATACTTCGCTCCATCGCTCTTTGGCAGACCTTGAGTTTGGACTTCTGACCTTCTGTTAGAGACCAGGTTTGAGCACCGTAGGTTAAGACAGGCAGAATACACATGTCAATGAGTTTTCTTTTGAGTGATAAAGGCAGTTCACCCTTCATGAACTGTTTTAACGACCAGAAGCTTTTCCAAGCGTTTTCAATCCGACGATCGATCTCTTTTTCTTGCCTGTTGTCAAAGGAAGCAATCTGGCCTAGGTATATATCGATGGTCTAGAAGACAAACATGATAATTACAGACTATCCAACTTT
Source organism: Tuta absoluta (assembly GCA_027580185.1). Lineage (NCBI taxonomy): Eukaryota > Metazoa > Arthropoda > Insecta > Lepidoptera > Gelechiidae > Tuta > Tuta absoluta. The sequence goes on from JAQAHW010000003.1 coordinate 4,776,469, forward strand.
TCAGGAGGAACATTTTTAGTTACGTAAAAGTTCTAGATGCTGTAGCTTAAAATGGAACATAGGAACCATGTATATACTACCTGTATTTAGATAGGATATTTATCTTTTTAATGATCTATTTATTAAGTGAACATGATTTTTATTTAAGATCCTTAAAAAAATGAATTTAGTAAAAAAAGGCGTCACTTAATTTGTTTGTACATAAACTTAAAATACGTAATATTCATTTAACACTTTTGTGTAGTGTGATGTGATACTAAGAAAAATCAAGAAGTAAGTAATAAAAAGTCTTTATTAGTAAATAATTCAAACATGAGATCAAATCTGAATAATGTAGTAGGTACCTAGACCTACCTAATAATTCAAACATAAGTTCAGTCATCATCACACTCCGAATCAGAACAATCATCAATTAAAGTTTCTTCATCAACAGCAGGAATATGGGCGGCCCTTATGCCCGCGGCATTCTCTGCGGGCCAACCAATTGATAAGCGGGTGCCCATACAAAAAAATACTAAATATAATCGTACGTAAAGTTCTCACTAAAGGTAGCGATATAATAAGAAATAAACAAAAATACAAAGTACTTAATAATTTAACATAATAAAATAAAAATACATAAACCTACATAAAATACAGTTCTTCAGTTTGCTACAGTTCCAGACTATGCCCATTACTTTGGTCTTTTTGCGGATATTTCTGTGCCGGTAATCCGGAATGCCGGATTTTATCCATTAAATAAAAATAAAATAAATAAAATAGTTTATTTGTGTTATAAACAGGTCCTTAATAATAGATCGATTGGAATCTCCATTTAAGCAGTGACAGCCTGTGTTTGGAGATTCCGCTCTTCCACAATTAGCAAGTTTATAACTAAATAAATTTTAGAAACTAAAGAAACTAAACAAACTCAAATAAAAGAGAATACAAAAACATAATTAAGAAAGAAAATTCAAAATATAGGTAGAATAAGTGTGTGTTTGTGTGTATGTGTGTGTGGGGGTGTGTGTATGTGTGTGTGGGGGTGTGTGTGTGTGTGTGTGTGTGTGTGGTGTGTGTGTGTGGAGTGTGTGTGTGTGTGTGTGTGTGTGTGTGTGTGTGTAACTGTGTTTAAATGTGTTTGATGCTGAAGAAACACTGGCCCACAAGTTTTAAATGCGAGTCAATATCTCCTCAACCTCATCATATGACTTGGGTTTTATCCATTTTATCACAAGTTTCTTACACTCATGAAACGTTTTGTCATAAATGTAAACCTCTTTATTTATTTTATTGTATAAAAATCCAGAACGAGAATCGAGCTGTCTGCTAGCAAATGTCGTTCTAGTATGTGGCACTTGGGCGACAATGTCTTTGCGTCTTTTATTCAATAAACTAGGGTCAAAGGTCAGTGATTTGTGTGTTTTCAGTACTGTAAGCGCTACATATAACTTTCTCACCGAGAGGAGATCACTAATTCGGTATAGTTCGTAGGTGGAAAACCTTCTCTTTTTAAAGTACATCACTCTAATGAGTGTTCTTTGTGCTCTCTCCAATTCGATAAATTGAGTTTTGGCAGCACCACCCCATACTGGTATGCAATAGACAATAACTGATTGCGCAAGGGAGGTATATATTTGGTTTAGTAGGCGTTTCGGTGAATCCTTATTATCAGATCTGTCTGGTACAACATGACGGAGGGTTTTAAAAATCCATACTAGTTTTCGAACTCTAGATATCACATGTTGGAGATGTAGATATCACGACATTATAGAGATACCGAGCATAGACTTTCCATAGCTCTCGTGAGTGACTTGTAACCGGTGGGCCAGTTTTACTGTCAGGTTCCACGTCTCGGACAGAACATACATAAATAGGATGAACGCTCAAATAAAATGACTAAGAAAAGAACCAGAGAGACTAGCCAGGTATGGCAACTATTTTAGGATAGATGGGGCTGCATCATCTGAGTCAGCCAAATATTGGTCGAGAAGTAGTTGCTCTGTAACTGTAATATTCATATTCGATGTACTGGGAAGTGGTGACTGTCTAGATGTATTTTGTATAGAAATTAAGTTCAAGGCACTATTTCTATCACAAGATGCGTAAGCAATTTCTGTGAGAGCGTTGCCGAATTCTGTATGTGGAGACAGCGGTACTAAGGCAGCGCTGGTGTCGTAAACATCGGTAAATTTCGTGGATGTATCGGGATTTTTGAGGGAACAACAGTCGTTTTTGTTTGTGTACCCGAGTTTATTTCAGGCGGGGACTGCGGCACCAGGGCAGCAGTGGCGAGGGGTGAAGCAGCGGCGGCATCAGGGGCTAATGCTGGCACGTCAGCGTCAGGGGCTAATGCTTGTACGTCAGCGTCAGGTGCTAATGTTGGAATGTCGGCGTTTATTTCAGGTGGGGACGGTGGCATCGAGGGAACAGAGGCGAGCGGTGAAGCAACAGCGGCATCAGGGGCTAATTCTGGTACGTCAGCGTCAGGTGCTAATGTTGGAATGTCGGCGTTTATTTCAGGTGGGGACGGTGGCATCGAGGCAACAGAAGCAAGCGATGAAGCAGCGGCGGCACCAGGGGCTAATTCTGGTACGTCAGCGTCAGGTGCTAATGTTGGAATGTCGGCGTTTATTTCAGGTGGGGACGGTGGCATCGAGGTAACAGAGGCGAGCGGTGAAGCAACAGCGGCATCAGGGGCTAATTCTGGTACGTCAGCGTCAGGTGCTAATGTTGGAATGTCGGCGTTTATTTCAGGTGGGGACGGTGGCATCGAGGGAACAGAGGCGAGCGGTGAAGCAACAGCGGCATCAGGGGCTAATTCTGGTACGTCAGCGTCAGGTGCTAATGTTGGAATGTCGGCGTTTATTTCAGGTGGGGACGGTGGCATCGAGGTAACAGAAGCAAGCGATGAAGCAGCGGCGGCTGCACCTTGTTGCTATGCCGAGATTACCGCCAAAATAAAATTATACAAAGTATAAAAATCCTTTGTTGAGGAATGCAACGTTATAGTATGAGATATCACTCACATTAATATACGTTTCAATATTTGTCTTTACCTTGGTAAAAAGATTAAATAACTTTAAAACTTTTGGGCTCCAGAATTTTGTTTAGTAATTGGTGATTGAATCATTTGTCAATTATGATGTCTTTATGTTTAAAGCACTTAATATATTTTTCTGTATGCTGAGCAGTGTCCAGTAGTAGTAAGACTACTTAAACCATTTGTCACTGGCATCTTGTAAAGATAAATATCTTTTATTGTAATTGGGAATCAAGATTTACCAAATGACATTTATAATAATGACATTTAGCTTAATGTGTAATTATGGTAAATCCAAAAAAGATGCGCTAAATGTATTTAATATTTTTGTACTTTAAGTTTAATGGTAAATAATTATAATTACATTTTTTGGCATCAAACTGACATCACTTACTATAAGTGTACATCTATAGTTTGGGGAGAAAGAGACGTAATTAGGGTATTTGGGGTTGTGTAAACGATACAGCATCTTCATTTAATACATATGGCATTAAAATGTTAAAATCGATTTTTTTGTAGTTAGCACGTTTGTCTTCTAGACCATCGATATACTCATCGACATAATTTATTGTCTGCCGGTCGACCTGTACCCTATGTTTCGTGCTATTGGTCATCAGTTGGGTCTTTGTCCTGTTCATGTGAAGTCCAACCTCAAGGCTTGCTGCATTCAAACTTTGAAGCATCTCCTCGAGTTCCTGTGCCGTATTAGCAAACAGAACAATGTCGTCGGCGAAACGTAGATTTGTCAATCGTTTTTCGCCGACGACAATGCCTCGTGATTCCCATAGTACAGACAGCTGTTTGAACACTTCCTCCAAGGTGCACGTAAATAGTTTAGGGGAGAGGGGGTCACCCTGTTTCACGCCCTTCTCGATGTCAAATGACGGACCCGAAGAGTGGAGCTTGATGGATGCTGTACTGTGGGTGTAGACTAACTCCAAAAGTTTGACATATGTCTCTTCTATGCCTTGTATGCGAAGAGCTGAGAATATTGCTGAGTGTGAGAGGCTGTCAAACGCTTTGGAGTAGTCCACGAAAGCTAAGTATAGCGGTGTGTGGAACTCGGTGTGCCTTTCTATTATCAGATTCAGCGTATGTAGGTGGTCAGTAGTTGAAAATGATGGTCGAAAGCCGGCCTGCTCTGGTGGTTGGTGGCGGTCTAGGATTCCAGCAATGCGGTTCTCTACTATCTTGATAAATATTTTGTAAATGTGGGATATAAGACTAATGGGACGATAATTGTTGATATCAGATTTGTCGCCTTTTTTGTGCAGTAGGATAATATTTGAGTGACAGAAATCCTTAGGGACAGACCCCGTAATCAAAATACTATTAAAGAGATTCAACAAATAAGGAATTAGAACAGGCTTTCCCACTTTGAGCGATTCAGTGCTGACACCATCCTCTCCAGGACTTTTCCTATTTTAAATTTTTTTACTTTTTTTTAAATAAATAAATATTAAACATAGAAACCTATGATTTGCACTGATGGTATGGTACATAGAAAATTCCAGAGTAAACACAAATATCTGAAAATAACAAATATTTGTGTCTTGTGGGAATCGAAGACGACCCTCGGCGTAGCAGGCGTACTGTCCGCTACGCCATCGGGCAAGTCGTGACAACAACTTTTAGATATTTTTCGTAGTTTTTGGGAGTGTTAAAATTAGCAATTTTACAGGTCGTAACGTTAATCTGGCTGGTCACGCAATAGCGCCTTTATTATTATTATTATTTTATCTGACCCAAGCCTTTTTGTTTAATATAGAGAGAAATTAAATTAAATTAACTTTATTTAATTTAGGATAGTACTATTACTTATTGTCGTCATGATCCATCATTGTAAAAAATATTGGTCTTCATACATACATACACACATCACGCCTTTAATCCCATACGAGGTAAGCAGAGCGTAAACGGTCGCAAAAAACGGACATTTACGCCACGTCTGACAAATATTTGAGGGTCATTCGGAAAATTGTGTATCACTATAGTGACAGGTTGTCAGCCCATCGCCTAAAATTGCAATATGCCCAATATTGCCTTTATCGTTATTATTATTTTATCTGAGCCAAGTCTTTTTGTTTAATCTTAAGTCTTCATTTTCAATAACAACATACATAGATCACGGCTATATCCCTTCATTTGTATTGAGAAGTTGTTGTAACCTACTAAATGTATTTGTATGGGTATCCCCCAGCGCTGTGCCGACGCGTGGCGCTCCGCCACACAGGCATCATCACTGCGAGCTGCCTCGCGGCGCCGTACCTCGGAGTCACCAACGCCTGGTTCGCGGCGGAGTCGCTGCCGCTCAACCTCTACTTTATGTACTTAGGTAATTACAACATTTTTATATAAATAGGATGAAATTTTGATAGTGACCGATACTGAGAACTCGGTAAGAGCTGTTTATATATAAGGTAGATGAGTCGAAAAAAGTTTGAACCTACCATGCAAAATGCTTAAGCCGGCCGCAGGTCTAAAACATATTTTCTTTTTCAGTTTTCATGTAATGATTCTTAAAGAAAATTTGTTTCTTATCACCAGCCCGTACTAGTTTTTCGTATCGGTCACTAGTAATCCTACATAAGTTTAAAATAATGAAATATTAAAAAGCTTTATTATTGCCTGACTAAAATCCGCATATTGCCCGAAATACTGCCGCAAACGTATCAACGCGAGTGAGTGTTCGGACACTGCCGCCATACTTTTCTCGCGCAAATAAGAGTGAGCGAGGTAGCAACTAGCAATACATTCCACTCGCGCTTGTGCTGACTGCCTTTGACTCGCGCACGAAAAACCGACACTAGCGGGAGCATGACAAGTGGCAGCTGCATGACGAGTAACCGTTAACATACTCACTTCCATTACTATTTTCTTGCCTATAAAAGCATAGCGTGAACGGGGGGCATAATGTATCGTCTGTGTCGTTCGTTTGTAAACAAAATGGTTGGCAACCTAAACTATCGTGCTCTTTTTAACATGACCTTTTTGTTAACAGCCTGGGAATTCTACAAGAAATCGGACAGCGGCAGTTCGCGGAAGCTGTTCAGATTCTCCCTCCTGCACCTGCCCGCGCTCATGATACTTATGTTAGTCAATAAGAAGTACTGGACCTCAGCGAATACCGAAGAGAAAGAATTATCCAAAACTCAGGACGTGAGTAAGTTGCCCGGCATCGCCGTGTTGCCGCGCCGACCCATCGTGGCCGCGCAGGATAATATAATAGACGAAATACACTAAAACGTCTACTGGTGTAGACTAGACAATATAGTATTCTATGTAAATAATGTACAATTAATTATGTGATTCTGTTTTAGAGAGCTTGTAAGTTATTAATCAGTTTGATAAACGAGATATCAATGTTGAAATGTTAAAGAAATACTTGTACGGTCGCCATATTAACACTGTTAATAATTTATTTTTGCCCTATTACGTTGTATTGTAGTAACGTGGTTGACTGTGCCGGGTGACGTTATTCTCAGTTTAAAGAAACATAGTTCCTCTATGCTTACTTTTATGTTTCATTAATAAATGAAATACGCGAATAATAAACTTACATTTTATTTATTAATTCTATCATTTAAATTACATTTATCGCTGGAATTTCAATAGAAACTAAAATACTAACATACAAAACATTCAGACCTGATTTGAACATGAAACACAGACGGACATTGGGTCGAGAACATACAACATAACATCAACAATAATTAAGTAAAGCGCGACCGCTGGACTCGCTCTCACTGGGCAGATGGTGATCTAACGATAGCTTCGGACAGTTACTTCCTGCAACAAAATAAAAACAATGGTTCAACAAGTTAGCGGAGACTGTTACATACTGAAACCAGGGTTTTATTTCTGTAAGAAATTTGGCATTTTGCGAACGTGACATTGCAAGTCATCGACGCGTTTTAGGATTGTATAAATTTTACTAAATTCCAAACAGCGCCATCTATCGTTCTGCTGCCACACTATACTACTCACTTGGCTTTCTTGGGGCTGCGGCCGTGATCCCGGCTGTCGTCGCGCGAGCGCTTGTGCGAGGAGGAGGACTTGTGGTCGGAGTGCTTCTTGTCTCTGTCGCTCTTGTGGTCGCCGTTCTGTTTGGACTTGTCGCGGTCGCTGTGGGATGATTTGTGATGTTTGTCGCGGTTCTTTGACGGACTGGAATTAAACAGTTACGTTATAAATCTTGGAGCACGATCGAAAGTGGATCGAAATCCTATGATTAGAAAACCGAGATCCTATGTTCAGATAATCGAGATCCTATGATTAGTAGTCGGAATGTTATGATTAAAAAATCGATATCCTATAATTAGAAAATCGAGATGCTATGATAACAAAATCGAGATCCTATGATTAGAAAATTGAGATCCTATGATAAGAAAGTCGAGATCCCATGATTAGAAAATCGAGGTCCTATGATTACAAAATCGAGATCCTATGATTGTAAAGTAGATTCTATGATTAGATAATCGAGATCCTATGATTAGATAATCGAGATCCTATGATTAGATAATCGAGATCCTATGATTAGATTATCGAGATCCTATGATAAGTAGATTCTATGATTAGATAATCGAGATCCTATTATTAGAAAGTCAAAAAGTTATGATTAGAAAGTCGAGATCTTATGATTAGAAAGTCGAGATCCTATGATTAGACCGATTTGTCTTACATTATACTGTATCTTGTGATGTTGTTAAAGTTACTGATTAAGAAAATATGGTTTCTTACCTGCTACTACTGTTGTGCTTTGACGGACTCTTGTGCGAGCTTTTATGATTGGAGCTGGAGCTCTTATGATTGGAGCTGGAGCCCTTATGGCTGGACTTCTTGTCGTGCTTGCTCTTCTTGCTCCTGCCCTCGTCGGAGTCGTAGTCCCGGCGCCGGTCCCCGCGGCCCGCCTTGCGCTTGTTGGCGAGCACGTCCTCGCCGCGGTCGTAGCCGCGCTCCTTCTTGTCCTCCTCCGCAGCCTCGCGCTCCAGGTCCGACCAGTCCTTGCCGGATTCTTCGTCTTCCTCTGTGAGGGGTAAGGATCATCATGAGTTTTCTTTCAGAAATCAAAGTATTTGTGAGGTTTGTATCCTACTAGTCAAACAAGGTACTTTTCAAAAGGATCTTTTGTATGATAAACTTATAATGTGACGTCACTACAATATTTAAAATGGCGTTTCTAAGTTAATTACATCTTATCTAGTATATTTTGAAAAACGATGAAAATACCTATTCTACTTTTGGACATTGATTTTAAACATCCAAGTCTCACAGCCATATAATTTACTGATGTAAGATCTAACCTTGTTCATTAAATTCTAATCATCGTTCAAGATTGGACTAGATAGTTATGAAATATACAGGGTGACAGCCCTCCGAATACGGATAGGGTGCATGCAGACTTCGAGCAACGACGGCCTTCCGTCCCGGAAGGGAGTAGGCATAGAAAGTATTTCCTCTCTGTCAAAGTACAAGCCGAAATGGGCATTGGCGTTTATAAAAACCAGTTCCGTTCAGATTTTTTCCTAGACCGAGTCCAGTCGTGCAAGAGAACACATGTTAGTTTTTTTATGTAAAAAGAGGTCTGGAACATCAAGTTTACAAAAGATTGTGTAACATTTTACATGTAAGTAAATTCTTAACATATTATTGCTATTTAATACATTTAAACACTAAATTCTTAAATAGTTGTTGGATTTTTTCAGCAACATCTGGTCCGCTCGCCCGTACATATTACAGATCGATCGCACGATAAATCCGACTTCTCGACGATAGCAACAATAGTGATGTTACCGTTTCATGTCATAATGTTTGTCGATGAATATTATAGGAGGCGGGTATTATTTAATCACATGTATTAGACAAATAATTGTTATCATGGTTTTATATGTACCTGGATAAGCGAGATATCAAGGGACCCGAATATTATTCTCGCTCATAGAGGTTTTTACTAAACCAGTTTGACATTTATGCAGGTTTGGGAGTAGTATCTCTCATATATAGATGTGAATGAAATATTTTTATCAAGAGTTTGTTTAATCCATTCTATGAGACACTTTTCAACTTCGGGAAATTCAACAACTTTGTCCCTTTGAATATTTCCATGTCCTTCCGCAGTTTTATAAAATCTTTATTTTTGTATATTTTGTTAAAGGTAGATTCCGGCAAGTCAAAATCATTCATAATAGCGTTACGCGACTGCCCGGCTTCGAACACCACATCTGGACTGCCTTCGATAATGTCATCATCTAGACATGGCGGCTGATGTGGCGCAGTGGTAATGCGACTGCCTGCGACGCAAAGGTTCCGGGTTCGATTCTCGGTGGGTCTCGGTCACAAAATTGTTATTTTTCACTTTGTGAATTTGTTTCCGGACCTGTTAGGACATTGCAGGCTGAACCACCTGATTGTCTGAAAGGGGATGGTTCCGTGCTTCGAAGGGCACGTTAAGCCGTCGGTCCTGGTTGCTGTCTATGATGACTTTGACGTAACACAACCATGTCAGAGGCCAAGTAGGTATTAGTAAGCGGTTGAAAAACTCTCTACACCAGGGTTCATCGGGTCGTTGGACGACTTGGTGTCTCACATAAAAGAAGATTATCTAGATACCAAATGTAAAGCAGCTTTTAGTTGGTGATTGTGTTTTGTAGGGCCATGATTCTTATAATTACTAGAGGACCCCTAAAATGGCATGATTTGACTACTTAAAAGTTTATTGTTATGTAACTTGCTTTAAATATAAATAAAAAAACAACACAAGCGTTTTAGTACCTACACTTTTGAAATTCCTCGATAGTCAAGCATCGATATTGTCAAGCACTAACTTGACAGCTTTACCTACCTCTCCCCCCGCGCACCGCAAAAAACGACAGAACTATTTCTATGAAGTAAAATCGCTAAGGCTCCTCCCTTCCGGGGTCGGAACGAGACGGAAGACCGTGTTGCTCGCAGCATGCAGACCATGAAACTACACAACTTTCCCCTCGAAAAATATGTCAGAAAACTACAAAAAAAAAATAGTCTTCCCATATAAAGTCACGATCAGCTGACTGGATTTACTATGGGAAATAAATTGTTTTTTTACGTTTCCTACATTTTTTATTTTATGGAAACTTGTTCAGTTTCATGGTCTCAATACACCCTATCAGTATTCGGAGGGCTGTCCCTATCACCCCGTTTAAGTATATAGTATTCTGTAAGTTACCTTCGCTATCCCCGGATGCGTCGGAGGCGTCGGACGCCTCGGAGTCGTATTCTGAATCATCTTCTGAATCCTCCTCTGATTCAGCATCTGTGGGCTCATAATCCTCCTCCTCTTCTGAATCCTCAGACTGTAAAAATAAAAGACAATCAAATTACATATTCGAAAAAGTAAAATACTATAGTCTCAATAGTAGAAATATGGGAGGGAACAAAAAAACAATAAGGATAGTTTAGAAACCCAAAAAAACGCTGTCTCTAACAACTCCGATATTTTTTAAATGGACAAGATTTTAATTCTCTACAGTTAACCTCATAAACGTAAAAATATACATACATATCACGCCTATAATCCCTTATGGGGGAAGCAGAGCGTAAACGGCTGTGAAAACAGACATTTACGCCACGTCTGCCAAACATTTAATGATTTGTCTATCTATCTATCTAATTCGCACTTTTCATAGGTTTTTATTCACTGCTAAACCAACTACAAGATTCGATGAAAAAATCATAAACAAATTTTATTTTCAGTCTAGTTGTGAACTGAATATTGATTCTATTAATTCTTTACTCATAGTCTCATACCTGTGCAGCATTTTCAGCATCGGACTCGGGGTCGAGGAAGGACCAGCCGCCGTTGTCGAAGAAGCCCTCGATGTCGTCCGTGATGGTCTTCATCACCTTGGTCCAGTTCAGCGACTGGATGCCCTCCGAGTACCGGATGTCGCAAGAACTGGAGTGGAACATTCAAATATAGTAAAATGGCGATAAATGGAATGTTGGCGGGCTTCGTAATGTTGGCAACAAATTCTGCGCATAAACAAGCCATCGGCATGGCTAGCTACGGCCGACTGTGATCATTCACCCACAAACAGACAATTGCGGCTATGTTTGGAGGCATATAAATGTGATATGACAGTGCTGATTACACTACAGACGACGAAATGAAGATATTAATGCTGAAGCAACAATTTGCGAGCTTCAAAAGAAAACTGTCGATCGAATAGAGATGTTAAATACGGTCGCTATGTTAACGGCCGTTAAATACGGTCGCTTCGCCACATATGACAAATATTTGTAGGCCGTTTCAGAAGAATTGTGTATCACTAAAGTGACAGGTTGACAGCCTGTCGCCTAAAATTGTGATACACATGAAATCCAACTTAGTTGCCTCATAACCGCTCAACTGGCAAGCGACCGCCTGTGGCAAATTGATAACTGGCGAACTGTCAAAAAGCCCAAGATGGCTGACTGGCGGGGTCGGGGTGCCCCCCCGTCGGCAATTGGACACTGGTGTAGTTTTTTGCGATTTCTCGTAAATTTTGTATTAAACCTATACAGATTGTAAATAAATTCTGTATTTAGATAAAATAAGCACCTTACTGGTTAAGATACCCGCGGAAAAGGAATGGGGTAATGCTATTCTAAGCCGGCATCGCACGGTTACTTTTAATAAAAGAACAAAGCTGTGTACTGACTTGAGCCACTCCTTGACATGATCCAGCATGTTCATGGGCACGGCGTTCACCATGGAGGTTTTCTTCGCGTAGTCCTTGAACACGAACACCATGTCGAAGTTCTTCAGGTGGAACTGCACTCGCTCGAAGTGCACCAGCTCCACGTCCTCCAGCGCGATGACGAAGGGAGGCCACTCGGTCAGGTTCACCAGCGCGCCCGACGTCGGCTGCAGCAGGACTGTGCTACGGTATGGTGCTCCGGGGAAACCTAGCTCTCTGTGGAAATTATTACATCTCTGTGAAAGTCAATAGCCTTTTTTTTTTTTTGAAAGCTTGCAAAATTTTCAAGCGCGGGCAGGATTTGAATCTGCGACTTTCGCATTACTAGTGGCGAAGCCTCTTCCATCTGGGCTACCGCAGCTCATTCCTTGTCTCATTTCTATATCGGTGTTGACTGCTTTTTTCACAGAACCGATTCGCTTTTTGTTGCCTTTTCTCATTTTAGCATTAATGAAGTTAGTAGAATAAGAATAGGACGTTAGAAAATTCACATATTCACAGTAAAGAAAAGTCAGTCATTAGCTGATTTTGCTAATGACATTTGGCATCTACGACCAAATTTAACAAATGAGGGCCGATAGATATTAGAGGATTAGACAAAGGTCAAGTCTATTGTAGAAAGTGAAATCACTACATAGTATAAAATAAAGCCGCTTCCCGTTTGGTGTCTCCTTATATCTTTCGAATTATCCAACGGATTTTGATGCGGTTTTTTTTATTAGATAGAGTAACTTGAGAGGAAGGTTTATAAGTAAAATTTATTCCGGGAAATTGTCACATTCCCATGGGAAAACGGGTAGCCCAACTGGTAGGAAACTTTTGACACCCTTTTGACACCTTTAAGGAGTAAAATTTCGAAAATGCTGAAACACGTATTTAATTATTTTAAGTTATGAGTCTAATCAGAAATTTTGAAACAGATCACATTTAAGATAAAAAACTTTCATACAAACTTTTAACCCAATTTCACCCATTTAAGGGTTAAAATTTCAAAAATGCTGAAACACGTGTTTAATTATTTGAAGTTATAAGTCTAATCACAAATTTTGAAACAGATCACATTCATTTAAAAAAACGAACTTTCATACAAACTTTTAACACCCTTTTGACCCTATTAAGGGTTAAAATTTCAAATATGCTGAAACACGTGTTTAATTATTTTAAGTCCTAAGTCGAATCACTAATTTTGAAACGGATCACACTTAGGACAACGACCTTTCATACAAACTCTTAACCCCCTGTTCATCCCTTGGGGGATTTTAAAAAACGGAATTTTATCTTTAATAGTTGCTTCATTACATAAAAAACTTCAAGTCCATGTTTTATGTCTCTAGCTTCAGTAGTTTAACATTAATTTATACTATCACGAAAACTGAGAAAAGTAATATTTTAGTTCCATAATACAAACATAGATGTCGTGTTAGTTTTCAACGCACTATCGTGATGTGTTTTTTCAAAAACTATAAAATTTGTATTTGTTGTTATAGCAGCAACAGAAATACAACATCTGTAAAAATTTCAACTGTGTTGGTATAACGGTCCAGGAGATACAGCTTCGTAACTGTAGGACGGACGGACGGACAGACAGACGGACAGCCGAGCCTCAGTAATAGGGATTTCGTTATAACTTTTTAAGCACTCGCGATCACTTTCACTCATTTTAAGTATTAGACCGGGTCTTTCGCGATAGTATTTAGGTAAATATTAGTAATTTACCTGTGTCCCGACGTTTCAACACAGTTTCATGTATTGTGGTCGCGGGTTACTAATATTTACCTAAATACTATCGCGATAGACCCGGTCTAATACTTAAAATGAGTGAGGGATTTCGTTATTACGCTTTGGGTACTGAACTCTTAAAAATATTTTGAGATAATAAATACCTAAGTGTATAATATAATAGTAGCTGTAGGTAAGGATAAAAAATGTATAATGAAAAACCTCCAATGTAGAAATAGGGTGTAAAATGCATTTACACCCTTTAAAGTGCATTTATGTAAAAAATAATTGTCCACCCGTGCGAAGCCGGGACGGGCGGCTAGTCTGTAGGATAAAGGGAGGACAGTGATATTTGTTTAATTATTAGGGAAAGACTTGAATTTCGACCATAATCAAAATGAGAGAAAAAACAATCTTCTGGGAGAAAATTTGGTAATTGAAAAAATGGTAGTTTGACCCGACACCGTATTGTACCGTCCCACTGTTCTACCAACTTAGCTACCGGCGGCGTCTCGACTGACACTTCTAAATCTTCAATCTCTTGGTACTCGTCTCGAAGTGACGTACAAGCGAGATCTAGTATAAGTTATTGTAACGAATACTACCGATGGTTCACAATAGGAATTATTCTATTGATAGTTCTGAATGTCAAACCAGAGGGCGCTGTGCTAAACTGAAATTTTGACGTTTCAATATGGCTGGCGTTAGCCATAGTTTCGTCACAGGTTCCGTTTCACGTTGTGTTCGTTACAAATAAATGATGTTAGTTTGATTTACTACAAAATAAACTTATCGCCTTGTTATTATATTGAGTGTTATACGTGTAAGTAAACAAATAATAAACTTAGAATAATTCAATAAACATAAAATAAAGAATAATTTATAAAGTGGTGCAGTTTTTGTGTAAAGAAACGTTATTTCAATTAAGCTGAGCGCCCTCTACATGACACTCGAGAATCCCTAGAAAAATTCCCATTAGAGTAGTAATTGCCATGCTATTTTTTCAATTTACTTCTTCATTTATGAAAATAATATAGTACTGTGAGTGCAATATAAACCATAGTATAAATCTGCTGGAATCTTAACCAAGCATTTTCATATAAATGTAACATTGAGTGACCTGAAGGGCGTGTCGAACTCGACCTCCTGCTTGGTCATGTTCTCGACGCGCTCGCAGAAGCTCTTGAAGGCGACCTTGAGCTTGTGTCGGAGCTCTCGCTCGCTCTGCTCGGCGGCGAGGTCGTCTCTGTCGTGCATGTGCTGGTGCTTGCCCAGGTCCGTCGTGATCTCTCCCACTTCCGTGTAGAACTGCACGTCCACGTGTTTCTTTTTACCTGGAATGATTTGTTTCGTCAATATCCTGCCATTTATATCAATAGTAAACAATAAGGAGCATGGTTTGACATTACATAATCATATTTGGACCCCCCATAATAATTTATTATAATAGCGAGAATAATTTTGTATTCGAGGTCATTTTGTATGAAGGGCCACCTAATACAGGATGAAAAAATATTCGCTGGGAATAATTTAAGTGGTGAATCAGTCCATGAAATTGAACAACTTTCCCATAGATCGAAATAAAAAAAAATTTTGTCGTCCCATACAAATTGACTCGGTCAGCTGGAACATTTTGTATGGGAGATCAAAATTCTCTTCAAATATTGAAATAATGCGTACTATTATAAATCTGAGAGTTTGTGTGTATGTATGTTTGTTACCTCTTCACACTCAAACGGCTTGACCGATTTGGATGAAATTTGGAACACAGGTAGAGTAAACCTGGAATAACACATAGGCCACTTTTTAAACTATTACCACGGGAAAATTTGTGGCAGCGGGTAAAACCGCTGGGCGGAAATCTAGTTATTCATATTTTTCTGATTAACATAAATAAAAAGCAAGAACTTACCAAACATGATCGCGTGTTTCAAATGGAAATGCAACAGTATGATCATTTCTCCATCGCACGGCTGGAAGAATGCATTCTTTATGTTATTGTACAAAATGTCCACCTTGTCTCCGCGCACGGAAGTGAACCTGAACCCATTCGTATGCGCCTCCAGTGACCCACTCATCCGCTTCGTTACGATATTAGGCCTTATGTACAAGTCCTTAAGTTTCGGATTTCCTTTGCTTTGCGAGAGGACTAAGGTGTCTTGTTTGACGAGATCTTCTTTTTCTCTCTCCTCTGCCTCTCTCGTTTTGAACTTCTTCTGCACTTCTTTGATGAGCCGGAAGCCGGTGTTGAGGTTGGAGGAGGGAGGGGAGATTTCGCCCGGTTCCTTTGTGTTCGTACTTCGATATGTTCTGCAAAACAAACAAACAATCTTAAAATTCTCGTGGTAAGTTTGATAGAATTGAAAGCTTGACTCAAAAATTAATAAATCATAATCTAGAGGATCTTGAAAAATTTCACCATGTAGATTTAAAAAAAAAAAGTTAATTTCACAGGCGTGACAATATTCTTTATTTCTTTAATAAATCCACCCAGGGAATAATTATCGGCAGCGTGAATACAACGTTTTTGCACTGCGCTCGTCAGTCCGCCTGCCAAGCGGGGTGAGTATGTTATACTCACTCCGTCATTCGGAGTAGCCCCGAATGTGAGAAGCTCATGTCCAGCAGCGTAATCTTGCCGTTGTAGCTGTTGATGAGTCGTAACTTTCTTTTTCTTTTTCGTGTGGGACACCGAGTCATCCAACAACCCGATGAACCCTGGTGTATAAGTTTTTCACACCGCCTACTTCCACTAGCAGGCCTCTGATATAATTGTGTTACGACCGCCGTCTGTGTAATCATAGACAGCAACCGGGACCGACGGCTTAACGTGCCAACCGAAGCACGGAACCATCTTTCTTTTCGGACAATATGGTAGTTCAGCCTGCAAAGTGATAAATATCAACTTTGTGAATGCCCCACCGAGAATCGAACCCGGAACCTCGCACTGATACTCACACTTCCTTGACGAAAGTGGCGTCGGGCTGCGAGTAGTTGCCCCCCTCGTTCCTGCCCATGGTGGCGCCGGGGTGGAAGAAGTTGATCCGCAAGTACGTGTAGTCTCCCTCAACCGACTGAGATATGTTCTTGATAGTGGAGATGTGGAAGGGCACCGGCACGCCGAATATAGGTAGGATTACCGTTTCGTATTTACGATCTGGAAAAGTTTAATGTCGATTTTATAAAGTTGTTTTCATGATATCATGGTAAAGAAAAATTTTGTAATGCTTCATGTTCATAGCTTATTATGATTACGAAGTTGGATCCCTAAAATGTAATAGTTTATTGAAGAAGGTTACCCAAATTAAGCGGGAAAAATCGTTTAAGCTAAAAGAATTAATTTGTGCCGTGTGATGTCGGCTTAGAATAACACCCCATTTATTTCTCGTGGGTGTCGTAAGAGGCGACTAAGGGACTCGATGGTTTCATGTGTATTGCAGTTTTAGGCGACAGGCTGGCAGCCTGTCTCTATGGTAATACACGATTTTTCTGAAAGGGCCCTTAAATATGTCTGACGTAGCGATAGCAACCGTATGTTTGAGGCCGTTGAAGCTCTGTTTAGCCAGCAAGGACAAAAGGTGTGATATTTGTATTTTATTAGTTCGTGAAAGGACTCCTAATTCAATTCACTCTTTGTAATAGAAACTTGTATACCAAACCCTAAAATTAAAAAAAAATTACAATAATCACTCACCAACGTAAAGTTTGAGTTCCTTGACCTCATTTTCTCTCGGCATTTGACTGACACTCTTATACGAGACAGTGCTTTTTCTGACCTTTTCCTCATCTTTACCGCTCGACTGTTTAGCTAGCCGTTCTTTAGCCTTTTCATTGAGAGCTATGGCCAGTTCCCGCTGATGCTCTTTACGCTTTTCTTCGGAGGAATGTTCCGTTCGCAGTTTGGATTCGATTACGGCGGTCCTTTTGCCTCTCCCTATAAGAAGGGTAATATTTTAAAAATTTTGTCGCGTTTACACTACTGTGTTTAGCAAATAGCAGACAATTACTACCAACTAATGAATACAGTAGAATAGAACGAACTAGTTATTTGTCATTTTTATCATTGTGCACCGTGGGTTCAAGTCCCAGACGCAGCTAACATTTTTCAATTTTGTGTTATTGTGCATGCTGTTCATACAAACTTAACATTTAAACTAAACATTTGATGGACACAAACTTTAAGGCATTCCAGATTGGTTTGAGTCAAAATTCTAATTAATTAATATTATTTATTCATTGAACCAATTGTATTTTACGAATTTATCACAAGTTTTACATACATATAAGTATTACAAATGAAGTATACAATCCTACCCTACTTTTATAGTCAAGACTATTCATTATTTGCTTGCATGGCTATATAATTACATTTGTGTGCATTACAGCACAATACATGCGCAATCCATGCAATGTAGTGGGCCGAAGCCAAAACAACTCACCTCCATTTTCTGTCGGTCCGCGGCGCATGTAAGTAAATAAAATATATGTGAAAACATGAAATTAAACTCAATTCCGGATTCGCTTATAAAATTGCTAACTTAAAATTCTCACCCACGTTTAGAAAAGATTAGATGATAATGTCTGAAAATGTCTTTGATTTCAAGACCATTTGCACATTTTCAACCGGAACCGCGTAAAGTCAAAGATAATTTTAGGCAAGATCAAAAATACATTCTTATTTTTTCTTATCTTGTATATGCTAAAGCGACATTTCTATTTTAAGTTAGCCATTTTAGGCAATAAAGTGGAATCGAGTCAATTATGTATGACAGAAAAAATTAAGTATTCTTAGAACATTCAAAAACTAGTTACAATTATGAAGCTTTAGTCATTTAGCTAACAACTTATCAGAGATAGTTTACCAGATATCAAAATAGAAAAGAGAAGATGAGAAATATTATATACAATCTATTAGATATTTGTTTTTTAAAAGATCAAAATGTTATTTTGTCACTGTCTGTACTAACTTGCAGGACAATATATGTTCATAAGAGCTTTTCAATTTTATTTAATAAGGATGCGACCAAACATCCAACATAACATCCATCAAACGATATTGTCCCGATCTGGCATTCCATTGCTGGTTATTCTGGATGGAATTACAATAAACTCAAGATAGCCAGCAATTTATGCCGAATTGGGTTTGATAAATCGGGATATGTAATCGGTGTCGGAAAACTTGAAGCCAATTTCAATAAGGTTAGAAGATCAATTCACACCATCAAACAGAAAAGAACAAAATACTAAAAATTTCAAGTTACACACCACTATCAGTTCAAAGTATGTTTTTATTACAAGAAAATGGCTGCAAGCAGTCAGCAGCCGAAAAATTCGTTATTAATTTTAAGAATATAACGGAACCTTAAAAGAGTGCACAGTGATGTCAGTGATGTTATACTTCGCGAACGCCTTTAAAAATTCAAATAAGATTTGTAGAAGCAGCACTAAACATCTCACTCACCGAGTATCTCAGTCTTGTTTTCTTTTTCTTCTTCCTCGTCCTCGTCATCATCCTTGAGGAAGATGCCAATGTTCTTGATCTTCTTCTTGCTCTGTGTGAGCAAGGACGCGGGCTGCTCCTCGTTCACTAGCACTGTGTCGCCGATAAACAGGGCGTATGTCTGCAAGTACAATACAGGGTATAATGTACACTAATTGATGAAGTTGTTTGATTTGGTATACACCTGATAGAATATATTATACTGCCACCGTGGTTGATACTAACATTAACTTTAAGATCTTAAAACTTTGTTCATGTGTTTAAAGCAATTAATGATTGATTGATTGTATGTAGGAAATCGACAGTAAGCTGAAAATTAAATAGTAGGCGGGTAGTTGTTAACAGTGGACGAAACGAGGACGTAACAACAGTAGGACACTTGAATAGAAATTACTAGAAATCAGCAATAATTTACTTTAGTTCTGTAAGTTTCCTGTGAGGTTTTCAACAAGTATAATACAGGCTGGTTAGTGGAGAAGAGTAAATATTGAGGTTTACAGCAAGTATAATACAGGCTGGTTAGTGGAGAAGAGTAAATATTGAGGTTTACAGCAAGTATAATACAGGCTGGTTAGTGGAGAAGAGTAAATATTGAGGTTTTCAGCAAGTATAATACAGGCTGGTTAGTGGAGAAGAGTAAATATTGAGGTTTTCAGCAAGTATAATACAGGCTGGTTAGTGGAGAAGAGTAAATATTGAGGTTTTCAGCAAGTATAATACAGGCTGGTTAGTGGAGAAGAGTAAATATTGAGGTTTTCAGCAAGTATAATACAGGCTGGTTAGTGGAGAAGAGTAAATATTGAGGTTTACAGCAAGTATAATACAGGCTGGTTAGTGGAGAAGAGTAAATATTTTAAGGTGTGTTCTAGATGTGTAACCGAAAAACTTTAATAAGTACAATCCTTTCGAAATACGAAAAGCAAGCATAGAAAATCAGTCTAGCAGCAACGAAATTTGTATAAGTTATTTTATTTTATATTTCGTTACCAAATATTTTATTTATATTTAGAAAAAATGGTACCAAGTTGTATAGTTTCAATGGTTTTTTTCTGTTGACAGTCCTGTTGATAGTTCTGAATGTCAAACCAGATGGCGCTGTGCTAAACTGAAATTTTGACGTGTCAATATGGCTGGCGACAGCCATAGTTTTGTCACAGGTTCCGTTTCACGTTGTGTTCGTTACAAATTAATTATGTTAGTTTGATTTACAACAAAATAAACTTATCGCCTTGCTATTATATTGAGTATCATTCGTGTAGGTAAGTAAACAAATAACAAATTTAGAATAATTCAATAAACACAAAATAAAGAATAATTTATAATGTGTAAAGAAATGTTATTTCAATTAAGCTGAGCGCCCTCTACATGACACTTGAGAATCCGTAGAAAATTTCCCATTGTAGTGTAGTACACGTCTTGAAAATGTTTACCCTTTACCGCTGAACACCCAGTAGAATAAGATGAAGTAAAATATGTATGTTCAGAGTTGTGTGTTACCTTTCCTTCCTTCTCAGTGGCGGCGCTGTTGGTGAGGTTGGCGAGGCCGATGTTGATGTTGAACACCATGCCCTTCCGCGCCACCGCCGACGTCTTGGGACCAATCACGATCGAACTCTCGCGGAATTCGATACCCATTGCGAACCTGACATTCAATTACTATTATTATTTTTGAAAACTTGCAAAATTTTCAAGCGCGGGCAGGATTTAAACCTGCGACTTTCGCATTACTAGTGGCGACGCCTCTTCCATCTGGGCTTCCGCAGCTCATTCCTTGCCCGCCAATTTTGAAAGTGTATTTAAATGCTCTAACGCGGGTTTTCATAGCTTAGACTACATTCAATCTGTAAAGATAGAATAAGTCGCCGGGTATTAGTTGCAAAACTTACCCGGTAGATGGAGCCGTGCCACGCGTTACTGGCATTAAAATACACTTGCAAAATTGGGTGGCAAGGAATGAGCTGCGGTAGCCCAGATGGAAGAGGCGTCGCCACTAGTAATGCAAAAGTCACAGGTCGTTTTCTAAAATTATATCGCCGTATTATATCTTCTGCGGCTCACTTCACTGTGAATAGTTTCCGCACTTTATACCTAATGAAGTTCTGCGCGCATGAGACGACAAAATATGTCGTGGCCTCCTGTTAGACGTACTGGACAATGATCATATGGTGTAATAGAGCAAACATATCAGTGCGTGTTCAGCATCATGTCAAGTTATGTTAAACTCCAACCAAGTATTCTTGACAATCTATTAAAAAAAAAAACGCAGTAAAATCCGTTGCGTACATAAGGAGATTTAAGGCTAGACACGGGAAGCGACTTTATTTTATACTATGTAGTGATAACTAGCATAAGTTTAGCCACTACGCGCCATAGTGATACATGGCACCAACGACACAAATACATTTAATTCATATTGCCCTTTACTACCATTTTATTTCAGTATAGGCTAGTGGAAACATTTAACGATTAAATATTATCAGCCAATGACGTCATCGTAATATTTTCTTGAGTTTGCACAACTATTACTCATAACAATAAAACAATTTTAAATATATTTTGTTTTAATTAAATTTTAAACGGAACAGAATGGGCTCTGTAAAAATCCGTTTAAAATTGTTTTACTGTGACGTCATCATCTTGCAAAATATTGTGCAATCAATAAACTCACCCAAAAGACTTAGTTAGGTTATCCACCAGCTCAGGCTTTTCCTTCTTAGCGAGTGCAAGTCCAGCTTCGTACACAGCTGACAGTTTGGCTCCGGCCACTAAGGTCTTCATCACCTCTTCTTCTACATTCAGCAGGAAGTTGTAGTTGCTCTGAACCTCGTCCGTCGGGTTCACGAGCAGTGTGCGCACAATGTTCGAGCAGTAGGATTTGTAACGCGCGCCTGCAATAATATATTTGCGCTAAATAAATAAGTATCTTGGACAGTTCACACAGCGCCATTTAGCCCCAAACTAAGCAGAGCTTGTACATGCTTGTACTATTGGAACTAGATAGCTGATATAAATACATAATATTTTTTTGTAAATAAATACATAATATACATAGAAACACCCAGAATTTACACAAATAAAATATAGTATAAATAAAAATAAAGTGGCGATATCAGAGCGCACGGACAAACCTTGACAAGTTCTTGTTATGTTCTATTGTAATTGTTGTTTTTTTTTTTTGTGAATGTACTAATAAAAAAATTAACGAGGCATATTAGCTGCGCAAAATACAAATCATATAGGGAGACAACACAAGCAATGATGGTATCAAAAACCACACATATATCACGCCTATATACCTTGCGGGGTAGACAGTGCATAAACAAAAACATTTGAGGGTCATTCGAAAAATTGAATTGCTATAGTGACAGGTTGTCAGCCCATCGCCTAAAATTGCAATACACATGTTACCCTCGAGTCTCTTAGTGGCTTCTTACGAAACCCACGGGAAAGAAATGCCAAACTATACAGGGTGTAAGGGACAGCCCTCCGAATACTTATAGGGTGTATTTAGACTATGAAACTAAGCAACTTTGCATGTGAAAATATTTCAGGAAATGTCAAAAAGAAATTGACTTCCGTAGTAATTGGAGTCAGCTGATCGTGATTTTGTATCAGATTTTTTTTATGTTGCTTGACATATGTTCCTAGAGGAAAGTTGTTAAGTTTCATGTTCTGCATGCACCCTATTAGTATTCAGAGTGCTGTCCCTTACACCCCATAATGTAGAAAAGAAAAGAGAAATCTGTATCTTTTTTCTATGAATTATAAATACATACATACATATATCACGCCTATAATCCCTTGCGGGGTAGGCAGAGCGTAAACGGCCTCAAAAAACCAACATTTACGCCACATCTGACAAATATTTGAGGGTTATTCGGAAAACTGTGTATGAGTTATAATTATAAGAGAGCATCTCTATAATTTTGCTGTTACTGCCATAAAAAAATCAGGACAATATAATTGTTTGTAAAGTTTTAAAGCAAATAGTATTGATTAGTAATAATGTCACACAGAATGCTCACCTAAGGAGCAGACAATAGCCCCGAAATGTAAATGATTCTTGTCTGAAACAGCGCTGAATTTCAAGCTGTAGTTGCCACCGGACTGTATGATTGGTGGGTAGCACATGTCCACCTGGCTTGTGTCCACGCCTGTCACATATTTCTTATCAGATATGGCTGCTTCTACTCCCTCGGCAAGTTTAGAGTGTTTTACTTTCTGTAAAGGAAATTAAAAAAATGTCTGTTAAATTGATTGGATGTTGCCACAATAATAGGACCTGAACAAAGCTTCAAGTCAGTGGAAAAGGATCTTGAAATGGCATTTTAGTTTTACTTAAATATTAATAAGACTTTAATCAGACTATTACCCACTCAGTCATCACAGTAAAATAATTTTAAACAGAATATTTGTGTTTATTTAAGATTTACAATTCCTATGTTTCAAGCTCTTAAAACAACACTACTTAAATCTGTTTAAAATTGTTTTATTGTGATGAGTAATAGTAGATAACTCAAGCAAATATTATAATATATACCTACTAACAGTAATATTATTGCATACATACAGAAACCTAAATAATGAATAGGTGAGATGTCATTGTAACTTAAGTTCACCTACTATTGTTATCACAGGGGTTTCAAAACAAATTAAACATTACTTACCTTATCTGAATCAATAATCTCCATAATTTGGTCTTTCAAATACTTTGTGAAGACATCCACAGTTACTAAACAGGCTTTCTTTATTGTGATGACCTCTGGATCTTCCTTCGGTGCCATGAGCTGGGCCATCGGGGAGCTGACATCAACATTCTCAAATTTTTCAGCCTTCATAGCACTTTTCCAGTTCTCGCAAAATTCACCGGGATAATTATCTTTAGCAAATACTCCAAGAGTTTTTCCTGATTTCGATTTTTTGATCTCTTGTATGAGTTTGTTGTAGTTTTCCTTGTCTTTGTCATTCTAAAAAACAAATGCTTACATAGAAGGAAAGTATCAACTACTAAGACACAAATTCAAAGTACTAATATTAAAAAATATATTCAATGATACTATTTATATTTAACCCTTTAAGCATGTAAATTTTTTCTATTGGTTTTAAAATATATTGCGGGTAGTTAAGGTTCAATTTTAGGTGGGAACATTCTTCCCATTTCCTTATTAAGGTTTAATACAATCCTTTTACCAACTCAATAACCATCCTAGTATATTCATTAATATATAACATAAGGAGAAAACTTACTCGGTCTCTAACAAGCAGCTTCACTGGGGGTAGATCTGACTCATCTTTTCCGTTTTCAATCTGTTTGAGGAATTCAATTTTCTTTTTGCTAGCCAGGAAGCACATGGACTGCTCGGTGAGGACAGTGATCGTGTCTGGCAGCTCATAGCCAAACAACCAAATCTAGGAACACAGAAAATGTGATTTAACACACTGCGGACACTAGAATTAATCTAGCGGTAGAATTCAGTTTTTATTTTATGCAGTGCCAATGGCAAATATCTAGACATGGTGATAAAATTGCTACCGATCGTTATAATATAATATGGAATCCTTCTATTTTCAAGAAATTATCCATACCCATTTCTTATAAAATTTACACAAATAATAACTATGATAAGTCAGAAATAAATAATCTTAAAGAGGAGGCATGTTACCATGTACAGTCATACGAAAATACGTTTCTGTGTAAACTTTACATGCATCATCCAATTTTCAAGAAGGTACACAAGCACATTGCCTGACAAAAGCAACAAACCTGTAAAGATGTTGACTTGCTGTACAGCGTGTCTTCGTCTACTCCGACGCATGATACGAGGCAGTCGACCTTGGCCAAGGGGTCATCACTCTTCGCTTCAGATGCTGCAGCCTGTAAAAAGCATACATGTCTTAGAAAACGACTCAAAAAGGATTCATCAGAACACATGAACGGCAAACCGACAACAACCAACCTTCCACGCAGCGTACAGCCTTTTCATACGCCGAAAGAAAGTGTCCTTATCAAGAGATATATTAGACATTTTTTGAAATACTTAAAATCATATAAACTAATAATATTCTACGGAATTACGCCTCAAAAAGCGAAAATTATCCGCGATTTCCAACGACCGACATTACCACATTTGACAGCAAACACAAAAATGGCGGGCGTAATTTTACTCTATCTTGTCTCTGCAGGTGACCCCCATTCACAATTGCGCCCTCGTTTTCGACCATTTGCGCCCCCATTCACGCGGTGCTGTAGTAGATTAGTACGTAGTAGAGTAGCTTGCAATAAAAAAAAACATAATTCATAATACTTTGTTTCGCCGGAAAATTGAAAAACTGAAATTATCGTATTTCTAGATATTCTAAATAATGCAAAGATTAAAGTCTGGAGAATACATTCATCTGTCGGACAGTATTCTCAAAGTACTTGCACAGAATCGTATCTTTACAATAAGTGAGTTTTTGCAAGAAGACACCGAGAAAATATCTGCTCTGACGAAACTTAGTTTACCGCAAGTTTTAGATGTAAGAAATGATATATTTACAAAGTACTCCGCACCACTTGTTAACGGAGCAACACTTTTAGTTCAAAATGTTATGAAAAGGAAGTTTATCAGCACTGGAATACAAAGGTAATTAGGTTAAAGCTGTTCTAAAAGAGTCAATTTCTATAACTCCTACTAAATGTCTTTTTGTTCTGTTTCAGCCTTGACAATATAATAAATGGTGGGATACCAACAGGATTTATAACGGAATTTTGTGGTATAGCAGAATCTGGAAAAACACAACTCTGCCTACAAGTTGCAATCAACTGTGTTAAAAGTAGCGAGGATGTAGTCCTCTTTGTGGATACTAAAGGGGATTTTTCGGCTGACAGGGTACAGAAGATATTAGATGCCACCGGATTTTCTTACAAGGTACAATATGTACTTGTCTTCCTTCTTTTTTGAACAATGGTAATGTTTCTGTGTTTATTGCCCAGTCATCAGGCACATTCATGAAAACCAAATTTTACATTATTTCACCTATTTGCAGGACATGGCACAAATAATGTTCAAAATAAAGGTGGTACATATTTGGACTATGGATGAAATTGTTGAATTTTTCAAGAAACTCAAAAGTAGAATTGTTGTTATTGAAAACTTGGCTTTGATTATCATAGATTCATTGCCATGTTTGATGTTTCAACACCTTGGTGATGATAATAAAATTGGTAAGAATGTAAACAAGTTTTCAAACGATCTTGTACCTATATACTAATCATAGTTATATTATAATTTAAAAACGTTTTTACCAATGTTTTTGATTTATTTAATATTATTATTATTATCATGTAAATGTAAACATGGTATATATGAATCAAACTGGTAACTAGCAAAAAGTGTAAACAACTAGAAAAGTTATAAATTTAGTATTTAATGTTATAATTTATTTAAAAAAGAACTTTTAAGATAATAATGGACTGACTGGTGTCTAGCTGTACACATGCATGAACCAATTTATTTTATATTTTTACAGGTCTAACATTCCTCAATTCACTAGTTAATTATAGCAGATGCTTGTGTAAAGAGATGAACATAGGAATTGTTTGTGTAAATATACAGACAAGGTGGATAGATCAAGACATTATGGAAGATGGTAAGATTGTGTGTAACTAAAAATGTGTTCATAACTCAGTGTATCTTAAATTTTATCATTATAATTTAAGATACCTTCAAAGTTTTCGGTACACTGTCCCTTACACCCCATATATATTTTTCAGATGATGCAGAACAGTCAACATTACCTAAAGAGACATATACAGAGAAAAGAAACCGCTGCCTAGGAAAATACTGGCAGCAAATTCCAGCCCTGGTACTGATATTAGAGAAAGAAAAGTATTACAATGTCAACTTTACACAAGTGAATGTTGCAGTTGTGCAATCATTTAACTTGAATTGTAATAAAAAATGTGTCTTAAAGATATCTAATTTAGGTGTAACATAAGTACATAAAATATGGATTGGTGTAGATTCATTTGGCCTTTCTTTGGTTGTCCTTTCATTGAATTTATTTTTTATGGTGGAATCTATCCTTTGTTCGTGTGATGCGGGCTTAGAATAGTATCACCCCATTTCTTTCCCGTAGGAGTCGTAAGAGGCAACTGAGGGACTTGAGGGTGTGTATTGCAGTTTTAGGCGAAAGGGTGACAACCTGTCACTATGGCAAAACACAATTTTCCGAATGGCCCTCAAATATATGTCAGACGTGGCGTAAATGTCAGTTTTTTGCGACCGTTCACGCTCTGCCTACCCCGCAAGGGCTTATAGGGGTGATATGTGTATGTATGTATATAATCAATCACTTGAGAGTAGGCAGCAAGTCATTTCCGCAACGAGCTGCCTGCGTCTAGCCACCGCCGTGGAGTCTTCAAGACCCTAAGTTGTTTGGTTCACGAGAGTAACCAGCACTGTTCAGCATTCGACTCACCATGCAAGTTACATCGGCAATATTCGTGCTCTATGATTTCATCTGAAACCAAACCAAACTACATACATTAGTTTCTCTACTGCGAATGATACTAGCAAGAACTGCTGCCGCCACCGCCGCCTGTATATATTAAAAGTACTCTGTGCGCCGCCGCTAGAGTGAATATAGTATTCTTTAGCCGCTAGCTTTATTTTGGCTGTGTTCTACTGATTGAAAAATACGTCGTTTGAACCAAAATCTATATGACAGGATTTAAATTGTCTATGGCAATTCATTCAATAGTTCTATTTTGTTCGTGACAAACGTCACTCAATTTCATTCTTTCATTTTCGTCGCACGCCTCGGGCGATGCGTGTGTGGTGACTTGTGATGGCTCTTTTTATCACTTTTGTATTAACATTTTTATGATATTAAGTGCTTAGTTTCCTTGGTAGTGTAATTTAATTTAAATCTTAATTTAATGCGTTTAAACAACATGGCGAACAAGACCCAAAACCAGAGAACCGTCTACAGGCTGGTCCTGACCGGAGGTAAGATATAGCTTCATTTTTACAGTTTTCAGATAGTACTTCAGCATTATGGTATCAAAACCGTGTTCTACAATATATCTGCAAAATGCTGCCGTGGACAGTGAATATGTTTTATCACTAAAATGCGCGAAGAAGATACCTACCCAACACGTGGGGTATATTTATTTGGCATCACATTAATTTCAAGTCTTGCTGTATTTTTTAACCTATTCAGGACCTTGCGGCGGCAAGACTACAGGGCAGTCGCGGATTAGCACATTCTTCGAAAATCTAGGATGGAAGGTGAGCAATATTTTAATTCCTGTAGTTTTATTAAAACAATTTTGATGTATTTATAATGCTGCGACCGCGCCAAGAGGTGACGAGTCTCAATTATAATTATAATCCCTTGCTCAGTGGCTTGTAAAATTTGCGTTTTCTTTACCAATAACACTTCTATTTTAATCAATAAATGCAGCAAAATCAGAACTGATTTAGTCCGTAACTTTGTAACTGCAAAACAGTAACAGTGGTTTATAATCACATTAGTTGGCCCGTCTTAAAATACAACTGTCAAAATTATTGTATGGAAAAGAGGACTTGGTCCCACAAACTTGCAATGGTTTCTCCTACTGGAGATCCGATAAAACACCGTTCCACGTTGTGTTTATTTCCAGGTGTTCCGGGTGCCGGAAACGGCTAACGTCCTCCTCAGGTACGAAGTGCCATCTTCATACATGAGTGCATGTTTATTAATCAATTTTTTCTGGGCAATGGTTATACAAAATTACATAGGGACACCCATTTTATCGTGGTTGTTTTGTTGAAACTCTTTATTTTTACAAGCTGATAAATAAATGAATCAAATTGTAAAAATTACTTCTTTGTTATAAAGTCTTGTCTTTTTTATATAATTAAATTCATAGTAAATATTTCTTCAACTTAGTTTTCATGGTAGCTGTATAGCTGTAACAATACAGTATATTGTTGAAGTATAGTAAAAAATATATTTAATACTTTGAGGTTATAGTGTCAATGCTAAAAAATATCTTATTTACTTTTCCTTTACAATTTACATAAAAAGGCTCAGTAAGAAATTGAGTAATATATCAGACTTCTGCAAAGCATTAAAATGATTTTGAGCTTTTTTCAAGCATGCTTAGTATTTTGAGGTGGTGGTTTACTTTCTAGGTAGGTATTCTGTTAGATAGATAGGAAGATAGTTTTAAATAAAATAAAAAAATAAAATAAAAATATTATTTATTGCCTTTTTAAAGTCTTGATTTAAGTTTCATGTTTCCTTAAACACAATATTAGCAAATGTACTATTGTTTCATATATATAAATTGAAATGTTTAAAATCAATTTAATGCAGATAAGAAGTCTGATAGATATTTAAATGTGCACTGTGAGGAATTATTAAAATTACTTTAATAAAGTACTTAAAGTTAACAAAAGCTTTCCTCAACTTTTGTTTACTAGACGAAATGTTTTTAATTCGTTTTCTTTTTTGAATAAAATTATTATCTTATAATTTTACAGTTAAAGTATTTCAATAAAATATTTGTTTTATTTTCAGTGGTGGTGTCAAGTTCGCAGATCTCACTCCAGAAGAAGGTGAGTGATTCTTAATTTATATCATAAATCCACATCAAGCATATCATAAATTACTACACTTTATACTTAAATGTATTTTACCTATAAATACACGGTGTACCGAAAACTTTGCAGGCATGATCAGACCATGAAACTGAACAACATTTGACTATGGAGCCTTAATTGAAAAACGATTTTCTTTTCGAGTTTCCATAGAAAGTCAGTCAGCTGATAGAGAATTTTGAATGGGAGGTTGAATTTTTTTCTCATTTACCAACATATTCTCGATATAAAAAGTTGTTCAGTTTTATGGTTGCAAAGTTTTGGTACACCATCCCTGACATGTGTGCGTGTTTTGTAGACTACATTATTCTGGAAACTATTATTCATGCCAGTTTCATTTAACAAATTTTATGCTAGATAAAGTTATTCTACTTTAGTGGGTTTACTTCCGTTTAAACATCGTAAGTTAAAATAGTACTTCTGTCGCGTATTCATAAGCTATTGTCTCATTAAAACGATGGTAGAAATGCGTAATATTTCTTCAAATAATGAAAATACAACCAGGTACTGACTAGACTTAATATGTTCATGGTCGTATAATTTCTCCTTTGTTTTTAAATTATTGATTGTTAACAAAATGTGCCGTCCTTATTAATGATTATAATTTTACAAATAATCTGAACAAAGAAAAAATTTTTAAATTTTACAGAATTATGAGGCAAGACTATTTATAAGGTACCGAAAATATTGGTTGCCGAATGATGTATAACAGAGGCGACTAAGGGACTCGAGGGTGTGTGTGGGCTGTCTACCTGGCACTGTCACTATAGCGATACACAGTTTTCTGAATGACCATCTAATGTTTGTCAGACGTAGCGTAAATTATTGTTTTTGCTCTGCCTATCCAGCAAGTACAAGTATATTGGCGTGATATATGCATGTGACTGTATGTAATTATCATAGCCGTTTGTTGTAATTGCATTTACCTGAAGAGGATGGTGGACCGATCGCAAACCAAGCAATACGCAAGCTAAAATAGATCAACTAATTGTTTGAGCTTTCTTCGGCATTAAACACCTACCCTAATTGATACTCAACGGATTTTAATCATTTTAGTATATATTCCTGACACTCAAAAATATATAGTAATTTCACCAAACCATAACATACTAGTAGAACTCTAGTTAGAGTTCTATGAAAACCCCATCATACTAGATTATGGGTTAAAATTTTGCGACGATTTGATATTGTTTTCATTACATTCGGACAATCAGCCGGCCGTAATAATGGACGGTTACGAGAAAATCATGGCAATTTACAAATACCACCAAACAACAATCGTTTTCTTGAAAAAATCATCATGATATTATTATGGAAGTGACTTCGTGTTGGTAGCTACGTGTGATCTGCTGTTCTTCTTTTTATGCATACTATCTGGGTATTAGATAATCGGTTTAGTTTTTCTGTCCCTCGAAGTAAATTATGGTAAACCTATTGTATAAAGTAATGACAGAATTCTCGTATATAGAAGTATCTGTCGTAGAAATTCCCCAAATACGTAGGCCGTAGTAGATAGGAAATCCGGTCATGTAACCAATCCGATTATGGGAACCGATTGCGTATAATCTAGTATGGCAGTACAGTCAACTCTTATGAGGTTTAGATTACTTGTCGCCTGACTTAACTGAACTACCTAATACAGTTAATGCCGGGTGTAAGGGTATACCTTAAAACTAAAACTTAGCAGCCTGATCAAACCATGACACTAAACAACTTTTACATTACAGCCTTTATTGATAAACAAATTTTAGTTTGAGTATAGTCAGTCAGCTGATCGGAAATTTTGTATAGGAGGTCGAATCCCTTTTTAGTATTTTATTTTGAAAGCCTCTTTAGAAAACTATGTTCAGTTCTATGGTGTGGGCATATCTGCTGAGCTTTTGGAACACCTTCCCTTAAATCCGCATGTTCCCAACTTGTAACACATCAATACTATCATAGGGTTTTTGAGATTTACATACACAAGCTTTTCGTTAACCTTTCCCTAGCCTGTACGCAGGCGTGCCGTGAGCCCGTGACTGAACGTTTAAAAAATGATGTTTAGCAATACAGTGCCATAAAGGCTTTATTTATAGTCTAGATAGAGCAAACAAAATATAATTTTGCAAATCTAGACAGGTTTACATACTCAAAATAAATTATAATAAAAGACACAACAGTGCCAATTCTAAATTTCTTTAAATTAAAAATAGCTCTGTACTATAATTTATAAAATGCGCGTTATTTGTCAAATTTAATCTACGATTAAAAAGATGGCGACACAATTATTTGAAATGGCGAAGAAACCATAGACACTTTTCAAACTGACATGACTAAGATATCTACTATCCTTTTCGAAATATATTTGGCTTTGGCTTTTCGAAATATAGGTAAGCTTATTCGTAGGTTGGGATGTAACAATAAAACAAAAATCAGATACAAAATAACTTCTATAGAAATTGCTAATTTGCAAACTCGAGGGGTCTTGACCGGAAAGTTTACGTGCTGAGTACCAATACAAATTTTAACAAAAGCCAGTTGCCAAAACGTGAATCGACCGTTTTTTCCTAAGATTTTTTCTTTACATTGTGCCACCGAAATAGAAATCTGTTATTATAGTTGGACCTTGGCTTTATAAGATTGTCTCTTGTACTTGAGCAATAAATACTTTGTTGTCTGATACTGGGTTTGAATAGCATCACTGCATCACCCCATTCTTGCCTTTAGTCGTCGAAAATTTAAAAAAAGGGGCAGCAGCTTTTCATGTGAATAATATAACTTCTCGAATGGGGTACGCCAGCTTGCCTTCCAAGCGTGGTGAGAGTTACAGATAGGGTCTTTATCTAGCAGCCATGCCATGTTCAGCTGTAGACTGTTGTGTCTGTTATCTAGAGTCTGTCAGAATCATTTTTCATAGTTTGGTATGACATTTCTCTAACTGAGGCACAGGGGCGCCCTCAATTTCCACGCCTTTTATTTTTTCGCACAGACTCTAAAAACATGTAAACGAGATTTTTAGGAAATTTTGTATTTAGGTAGTTTCGGGGCGATAAATCGATCTAGCTAGGTTACATTTCCTATAAACGCGTTTTACAAAAAAAAAACAAGCAATTCCGGCAACAACCTTATGATGAAAAAAAGACAAATTGTATTAAAAAACAGTTTTTCCCTTGTCAATCATTATTGGTGTCTAAATATCTATTGATTTTTGCACGTGTGGTCGGTTTCTATTCGGACAGGACCTTGATCATGTAACGTTATGCAATATTACGCAGCACAATTTGAAATTTAAATCAATGTTATTGACCCACGGTTGATATCAGCGGTATCAATCTATTAAGCATTTGAACATTGCGTGTCGTAGGCCAATGCTTTTTAATACCATATGTACATACATATATCACGCCATTATCTCTTGCAGGGTAGGTAGAGCGTAAACGGCCATCATTCTGGTACATAATCGAACATAGATGGATTGATAAATAAATTGAAAGAACCGCTGTAATTTAATTATAAACAGTGTACAGAAAAAAAAATCTACGCAGTAAACGTCTAGGTAGTGGAGAATCTGTTGCGTAAACGAATTAGCTGAGAAACCAGGATTTTGCTTTGTATGCTACTATTGAACGCTAAACCTCAATCAATTTAATTCAATACTTTGAACGAACAAATCGATCACGGATTTCCTTCAGGATTTGTAGAGTCATGATGGGTTTATAGATTTTCAAACGTGTCGTAAAGCTCAGACGATCTGATGAGTGATCTGTAGATTGTATCAGAAGCCGTGCCTCCTTCGGGCGTCCTCGGCACGTGAGGCAAGTCTACCGTCTGCAAGTTTACTCGTGCCAAAACCCTCCCACAATTACACACTAGCTATAGAGATAGCCTCGTTAATCCAGATAATAGCTGACAGGCCATAGTGAATTAAAGTAGACTAAACATTCTTTAGGTCTCTCACCCAGTCCGCTTTCTCACAATTATCTATTCAAAGTTCCTGTTATTGTAAATATTTCGCGTTGTCGCCTATTGATAACCCCGGCACGGGGCCGACGCGTTTGAGACTATTTTTTTTATCAGTTCCACCGGCCAAAATATTTTGATTTACGCTACAGTCACATCGTGTAACACTTGTTCTGAGTTCTCTGAGTTCGGCTCTTCCCGTTACGTCAGAATACACATCACAACTTTCATTGCCAAGTCATTGCAGCGGTGCGAAGTCCACTCAAACGACCCAGATCCACCTAGTGTTAGATAAAATGAGGATTTGTTAGTGAATTTATTGCGGTTGTAGACGTATCACGTGCGCGATTTATATATATTAATTCTAAGATAGCTTACCTAGCTTTACGTCCTTTGTTCTAACTGTTTTCTCTCATAATCCAATGAGGCTATATCCATTCATTCAAGTACAAACCGTATATAGGTATGTTTCCGTCTGTGTTTGCATTATCTGTTACTGTTTCAATTGTAAGGGCTCGATAAATAATTGTCTACTCCGCTTTCTTCCAGACTTCGTTTACCCCTTGTATAAAATTACACTAACGCTGTTCGAATCCTATCACATTAGCATTTTCAAATTAGATAAGAATAAGATTTCATTATCAAGTGGATGCAAGGTAGCACTTATTTCAAAAACGATATCACAATCATTTTACGACATCGTTGAGTCCCTGAATACGTTCCCGGGTAATATAATCCTATATAATAGGATTAGCTGGTGATAGGTGAAGATGCTTGTGGGGCTTCAAGATGGACACCACGTAAACGTGACGTCACACGTCCACGGTCATGTTCACGGCTAAAACGTAAAAATAAATCGACTTACAGACGATCCATTGAATTCATCACATGTTGAAGATACAGTTTATGTAAAGCAGCGCAATATCGTGACGTGGTCTACAAATTTACCTTCTTACTGCCTTTTTGCGAATCGCAATATTGCGAATTGTAAATTACCCAGAACTGATTTTATACGGTCATGGTGACGGGTGTGTATGAATTAAAGAAACTGATTAAATTATCAACAGTGAAGCGATAATAATAAAACGTAGGTATACTCTGTTGAGTCTCTGAAGCAATGGCGGAAAATGTAGTGACATAACCTGGTACACAAATAAGTAAATTGGTTTATATTGAATCAATGCTACACCTCGGCCAGGGACAGGAAGCGCTTTCCCTATCTTTATTTTTAGCGGGTTAATTGATAGACTTGACTATTTTATTGGATAAAAAAACCCCATGACTTGGTCACCTTTCGATCGACTAACCGTATTATAATGGAAACACTTTGATAGGGTTTCCATATAAATAACCTGTTAAAACATGCACGTCACCTTATCCTTACAAAAACCATTTCCCATAGGGTAACCCTATCTAATAGGCTAACCCTTTATGAAGCGCTTTCCCTCCCCAACGGCGGCGGGCGGCGTGCGGCGCCGGCGGCGGTGTCCTTGACTGATTGGCTGGCTGAGCCGCGAGCCGCGACGCAACCTCATGCAAAAATATACTTTAACTCAACAGCGATTTGTGCGATATCGGCGCGACGTTGTGGTGTTTCGTGCTATTAGGTTAGGTACCTAGTTATTGAAATGACAGACGGGAAATAAGTAGGTATATTTTCAAAAACGTTTGCTTTACTTACTGTACTTATCCAAATTCTCAAACTTATGTTTCGATGCCATAACTGGCATGAAATAATATTTTCAATATTAATAGAATAAATTACAATCGAAAACAGGGATCGTTTTAGGTTAAGGTACAGGCTACCGGTATAATAACGGGACCGGTATACTTTTTAAAGGTAGACGGGTAAAGGTTATGACAAAGGTTATGGTACCGGTACAAAATCACGGTACCATTATTTTATACCTGTAGCGTTATAAGTTTATTTAACCTTTATTAACCGGTATTAATTTTGATATCGAAAAGTGGAGTGCGCGCGATGTATTTAGCGACGTTGTCAGACCTAAGTTCCACGTTGTTTTAATGTTTCTTTTGTTTCTATGTTGTCGTGTTCGCTTTCACTTTGGGCGTTGCTTGGCCCCACGTGCTTCGCTTGTCCAAGTGAACTGATGTTTCATGTGCTGTTTGGCATTTGTCACTGATAGCTGTCAATTGTGACATGGGGCTCACTCACCATATCTTACCCCCCTGCACTCCCCATCCAGTTCAAAACTTCATCCCCCTTAAACATCACGGCCTTATTTTTTTGGCAGGGCAAGTTGCCCCCCACCCCGTGCCCCCTCTACCAAAATTTTTGATCGGCCATAACTTTTGAACCGCTTGTCAGATTTTGACCACTTAAATTCTTTAAAAAAAGGGTGTGCGTTGAACCCCTCCCCCTTGCCCCCCGTACCCCCTGCCGCATTTTTGACCCCTAAGTTCTTGGGAACGGCTGGTCCGATTCACACCGCGTTTTCTTCAACGGCTGCGCCAAAACAAGAAAAACTCATTTCGTGCACCACAAACCACACCACCCCTTCTTGCTGCCGCGTCCCAAAAACCCCCTATTTGGGACCAAACTTTAGAAGCGTATTTCTCGAGATCGTAGAGGCCTACAGACCAACGGTTTACATCCCAGTTTTGAACAGGATACCCAGTCATAATATTGACGCCTCAAATCGCAAATGCAAGCAGCCCGTCTTCTTACGAATGTCTCGGTACCCGAAAAAACGACGGTGCTGCTAACGGCAATGAGTGGTGGAACCCTGCGCTAGACCACGTGCGTAGGGGAGTCGCGGCAGCGCGCCGTAACTGGCAGAGTGCAAGAAAGCGACGCAGTCCTAATCATGGAGCATTTACTCACCATTCTTCGTGCTAAAAGAGGTCAGTACAAAAATACAATGAGGCTCGCTGAAATCATAAATTTTCGCTCGGTGGCAGATTCTGGGAACGAAGTCGCTTCCACCCATGAATGTGTTCCATTGTGTTGACCTGGTTCAGGCCTACACTACTACTGTGGACGGAACAATGTCTGGATTGTTGACGGCACGTTGACCGAATGACGCCTCTAGGGACACGGCCTACCATCGCGCAATCCGCGTCGCCGCCGCGTGTGCTCCATCATGTGACGACTCCAGAACTTCAAATCTCAAGACGCTCGAGAACATCATCAAGGAAGTCAAGAAACTCCCGTATACTGCACCTGGTACGGAAGTCCGACAGCCCATACAGCCCGAATCATCAAGCACGCATGGAATGGAAGGTTAGTAGCAGTGAGATGCTGCTCATGTACACGCGTTGCTTGCAGGGTGGTTCTTCCCAGACGCATGGAAGGTCAGCCAACTTGTTGTTCTTCCCAAAGGAAACGGCAAGCCCCCATCAGATCCGAAAGCCTACAGACCCAATAAAGTTTAAAATCGTTTATATGTTAGTTGGGAAAGGTCAAATCTTTTAAGTATTATGTTGATTATTTGATGAGTTTGAGGTAAGCCAGGGTCAAATGGTAACTCCGAAATATCGCATGTGTTGTATAGAGCAATGAATTTCCCTTCTAAAGATCCCTATTTGAAGACCAAAAATTACAGGATTTTACAGATGGAAATAGATTTAAAAACCTTATCGAAGAGGCAAGCCTTAAATAGTGCTCTTGATTTTGAAATTCTCTCAGTCAAGTTAAAAGGTATCACCGATATACCATATTAGCTCAATAATGCAGTTATTTACCTAATGCAAGTGATTTTAAACTTTTTGGGAGGGGGGAGGTAGGGAAAAGGTATGGATAGGCGGAGCGGTTTATTTGAGGAATATGGGGAATGAGCGAAGCAGGGAGAACGGTGAGCAACGTGGGAGCAATGAAAGTAAAAAAATATGTATGAAATTTTCGATCATTTAAAGGTCAAGGTCAACCTACGGTCACAGTATAATTAATAGTACTAGCGTACAGTATGGTCACTCCCTGCCTCCCCCTAGAAGCGCCGCCCACCCGCGCTCGGAGGACGCTCAGACACCGGCTAGCAACGATGCGCGAACGAAGGTCATTTCAGACTGCCGCACATTGCATTCCCGATTCGCGAACGCAAAATGGCGGCAACCCTGACATGTTGTCTCACACACACAAGCATGGTCCGCGTTCACCTACGCGAGCTTAGACTGTATGCGTAGCAACGCGTTTGTTTCATACATTTGAGCGCCAGTGTCCGAGGTGTGCTACGGTCAAAAAAATTAAGAAATTAGAAATTTAAGGGGTTTTTTGAAGGGAGTTTGAAAATATTGTTATTTTTTCGCTGCGACGTACTGTTTTTGAGATAATTGCACATACCTTTATTTTGTTGTTTATTTTACTACCAACTAGTATTAAAAATCCGCTGTATGATGCCGGTTTAGAATAGAATTACCTCATTCCTTTCTCACGGGTGTCATAAATAAGAGGCGACTAAGGGACTGTATTAAAATTTTAGCGACAGTCTGACAACCTGTCACTATTGTGATACAAGTTTTTTTCTGAAACGGCACACAAATATTATATTTCTCAGACATGGCGATAATGACCGTATTTTACAGCCGTTAACACTCTGCCTACCCCGCAAAGGATAAAGGCGTGATATGTGTATATGTAGTATTGAAAATAGCAATTTTTCTGTGACATGATTAATATCTTCAGATTCCTCAGTCCAGTCCATTCATTATAATTATAGCCTACGCTCTATTCCATACCAAACATACTGAAAGATTTGTCACCATACACCGCAGAGCCACCGGAGTTCGACCCAACCGCTCTAAATAATTCGTTGCATACATTTCCTTGTAAGTAAAGTCGCACAGCGCCAGCACGCGCGGCGCGGTGGCGGCTGCCGCCGCCTCACCCGCTTGGAAATTTCGACCGCGCCGCGCGCAACATAAGTCGTTGCATACATTTCCTTGTAAACTCGCGACCCTTAAGAGTGGCACCGATTTAAATGTAATTTGGCACAAACATAGGTTAGACAGTAAGAAAGGACATAGTTAATTTTTTAACGCGGAAATATTATCAAACTACACATTTCATGTATAATATGGTATTTTCGGTGATACCTGAATGAGAAAATTTCAAAATCAAGAGGCCTTTAAAGGCTTGCTAAGGTTTTATTTAAACCCATTTTCATCTGCAAAATCTTGGAATCTTTGGTCCTCAAATAGGGATCCTTAGAAGGGGAATTTATTGCTCTATACAACGCATGCTTTATTTCGAAGTCACCATTTGACCCTGGCTTACCTTAACCTCATCAAATTATGACGACATAATATTAAACACATTCAACCTTTCCCAATTAACTATCACAAACGATTTTTAACTTTATTGACATTCATTTGCTGGCACTTCAGTTAAAATAGAACCTTTCAATTTACAGCCAATCTAAATCTTCCGACCTAGTGCCACTCTTGCACCTTAGGAACCTGAGCCTCAAAAAATGATCCCACTTATTTACTATTTGTTAGAATTACTTATTTACTAGAATGACATGTACGTTGATCGATGACAAGTTTTGATGCACGCTTAATAAATATAGTAAAACCCGTACGAAACGAACACGACGACTTTTTGCCCTACCAAGGTACCTAGGCACGATGCGCCTTTTTAATTCAAAAGGGTTAAATGAATGGCGGCTCTGTCAAGTTAACACACGCAGGCAATCTGCTTGATGCGGAATTCACCCTTCCACCGCATGCACGGAGCGGCAACGCAGCGTAGACTACGGTGGCCGAATTGTCGGAGATGATCTTGCAAAACCCTTTTGATAGCGGTTTCGGTACCATAAAAATACCGGTACCGGTAAATTTGCGGTAGCAACAACTTTCCAGTTCCGAAACTTAATGGTATCGTAACATTTCGGTATGACGTCATACCGTTTACAGTTTCAACCGAAAAAAATTCGGTCATACAATCCCTGATCGGAAATTATCACTATTATTATGTGATAATTTCCGATCAGGGATTGTATGACCGAATTTTTTTCGGTTGAAACTGTAAACGGTATGACGTCATACCGAAATGTTACGATACCATTAAGTTTCGGAACTGGAAAGTTGTTGCTACCGCAAATTTACCGGTACCGGTATTTTTATGGTACCGAAACCGCTATCAAAAGGGTTTTGCAAGATCATCTCCGACAATTCGGCCACCGTAGTCTACGCTGCGTTGCCGCTCCGTGCATGCGGTGGAAGGGTGAATTCCGCATCAAGCAGATTGCCT
Organism: Tuta absoluta; assembly: GCA_027580185.1. Lineage (NCBI taxonomy): Eukaryota > Metazoa > Arthropoda > Insecta > Lepidoptera > Gelechiidae > Tuta > Tuta absoluta. Next base: position 4,816,208 of record JAQAHW010000003.1, read on the forward strand.
GCGTGTGTTAACTTGACAGAGCCGCCATTCATTTAACCCTTTTGAATTAAAAAGGCGCATCGTGCCTAGGTACCTTGGTAGGGCAAAAAGTCGTCGTGTTCGTTTCGTACGGGTTTTACTATATTTATTAAGCGTGCATCAAAACTTGTCATCGATCAACGTACATGTCATTCTAGTAAATAAGTAATTCTAACAAATAGTAAATAAGTGGGATCATTTTTTGAGGCTCAGGTTCCTAAGGTGCAAGAGTGGCACTAGGTCGGAAGATTTAGATTGGCTGTAAATTGAAAGGTTCTATTTTAACTGAAGTGCCAGCAAATGAATGTCAATAAAGTTAAAAATCGTTTGTGATAGTTAATTGGGAAAGGTTGAATGTGTTTAATATTATGTCGTCATAATTTGATGAGGTTAAGGTAAGCCAGGGTCAAATGGTGACTTCGAAATAAAGCATGCGTTGTATAGAGCAATAAATTCCCCTTCTAAGGATCCCTATTTGAGGACCAAAGATTCCAAGATTTTGCAGATGAAAATGGGTTTAAATAAAACCTTAGCAAGCCTTTAAAGGCCTCTTGATTTTGAAATTTTCTCATTCAGGTATCACCGAAAATACCATATTATACATGAAATGTGTAGTTTGATAATATTTCCGCGTTAAAAAATTAACTATGTCCTTTCTTACTGTCTAACCTATGTTTGTGCCAAATTACATTTAAATCGGTGCCACTCTTAAGGGTCGCGAGTTTACAAGGAAATGTATGCAACGACTTATGTTGCGCGCGGCGCGGTCGAAATTTCCAAGCGGGTGAGGCGGCGGCAGCCGCCACCGCGCCGCGCGTGCTGGCGCTGTGCGACTTTACTTACAAGGAAATGTATGCAACGAATTATTTAGAGCGGTTGGGTCGAACTCCGGTGGCTCTGCGGTGTATGGTGACAAATCTTTCAGTATGTTTGGTATGGAATAGAGCGTAGGCTATAATTATAATGAATGGACTGGACTGAGGAATCTGAAGATATTAATCATGTCACAGAAAAATTGCTATTTTCAATACTACATATACACATATCACGCCTTTATCCTTTGCGGGGTAGGCAGAGTGTTAACGGCTGTAAAATACGGTCATTATCGCCATGTCTGAGAAATATAATATTTGTGTGCCGTTTCAGAAAAAAACTTGTATCACAATAGTGACAGGTTGTCAGACTGTCGCTAAAATTTTAATACAGTCCCTTAGTCGCCTCTTATTTATGACACCCGTGAGAAAGGAATGAGGTAATTCTATTCTAAACCGGCATCATACAGCGGATTTTTAATACTAGTTGGTAGTAAAATAAACAACAAAATAAAGGTATGTGCAATTATCTCAAAAACAGTACGTCGCAGCGAAAAAATAACAATATTTTCAAACTCCCTTCAAAAAACCCCTTAAATTTCTAATTTCTTAATTTTTTTGACCGTAGCACACCTCGGACACTGGCGCTCAAATGTATGAAACAAACGCGTTGCTACGCATACAGTCTAAGCTCGCGTAGGTGAACGCGGACCATGCTTGTGTGTGTGAGACAACATGTCAGGGTTGCCGCCATTTTGCGTTCGCGAATCGGGAATGCAATGTGCGGCAGTCTGAAATGACCTTCGTTCGCGCATCGTTGCTAGCCGGTGTCTGAGCGTCCTCCGAGCGCGGGTGGGCGGCGCTTCTAGGGGGAGGCAGGGAGTGACCATACTGTACGCTAGTACTATTAATTATACTGTGACCGTAGGTTGACCTTGACCTTTAAATGATCGAAAATTTCATACATATTTTTTTACTTTCATTGCTCCCACGTTGCTCACCGTTCTCCCTGCTTCGCTCATTCCCCATATTCCTCAAATAAACCGCTCCGCCTATCCATACCTTTTCCCTACCTCCCCCCTCCCAAAAAGTTTAAAATCACTTGCATTAGGTAAATAACTGCATTATTGAGCTAATATGGTATATCGGTGATACCTTTTAACTTGACTGAGAGAATTTCAAAATCAAGAGCACTATTTAAGGCTTGCCTCTTCGATAAGGTTTTTAAATCTATTTCCATCTGTAAAATCCTGTAATTTTTGGTCTTCAAATAGGGATCTTTAGAAGGGAAATTCATTGCTCTATACAACACATGCGATATTTCGGAGTTACCATTTGACCCTGGCTTACCTCAAACTCATCAAATAATCAACATAATACTTAAAAGATTTGACCTTTCCCAACTAACATATAAACGATTTTAAACTTTATTGGGTCTGTAGGCTTTCGGATCTGATGGGGGCTTGCCGTTTCCTTTGGGAAGAACAACAAGTTGGCTGACCTTCCATGCGTCTGGGAAGAACCACCCTGCAAGCAACGCGTGTACATGAGCAGCATCTCACTGCTACTAACCTTCCATTCCATGCGTGCTTGATGATTCGGGCTGTATGGGCTGTCGGACTTCCGTACCAGGTGCAGTATACGGGAGTTTCTTGACTTCCTTGATGATGTTCTCGAGCGTCTTGAGATTTGAAGTTCTGGAGTCGTCACATGATGGAGCACACGCGGCGGCGACGCGGATTGCGCGATGGTAGGCCGTGTCCCTAGAGGCGTCATTCGGTCAACGTGCCGTCAACAATCCAGACATTGTTCCGTCCACAGTAGTAGTGTAGGCCTGAACCAGGTCAACACAATGGAACACATTCATGGGTGGAAGCGACTTCGTTCCCAGAATCTGCCACCGAGCGAAAATTTATGATTTCAGCGAGCCTCATTGTATTTTTGTACTGACCTCTTTTAGCACGAAGAATGGTGAGTAAATGCTCCATGATTAGGACTGCGTCGCTTTCTTGCACTCTGCCAGTTACGGCGCGCTGCCGCGACTCCCCTACGCACGTGGTCTAGCGCAGGGTTCCACCACTCATTGCCGTTAGCAGCACCGTCGTTTTTTCGGGTACCGAGACATTCGTAAGAAGACGGGCTGCTTGCATTTGCGATTTGAGGCGTCAATATTATGACTGGGTATCCTGTTCAAAACTGGGATGTAAACCGTTGGTCTGTAGGCCTCTACGATCTCGAGAAATACGCTTCTAAAGTTTGGTCCCAAATAGGGGGTTTTTGGGACGCGGCAGCAAGAAGGGGTGGTGTGGTTTGTGGTGCACGAAATGAGTTTTTCTTGTTTTGGCGCAGCCGTTGAAGAAAACGCGGTGTGAATCGGACCAGCCGTTCCCAAGAACTTAGGGGTCAAAAATGCGGCAGGGGGTACGGGGGGCAAGGGGGAGGGGTTCAACGCACACCCTTTTTTTAAAGAATTTAAGTGGTCAAAATCTGACAAGCGGTTCAAAAGTTATGGCCGATCAAAAATTTTGGTAGAGGGGGCACGGGGTGGGGGGCAACTTGCCCTGCCAAAAAAATAAGGCCGTGATGTTTAAGGGGGATGAAGTTTTGAACTGGATGGGGAGTGCAGGGGGGTAAGATATGGTGAGTGAGCCCCATGTCACAATTGACAGCTATCAGTGACAAATGCCAAACAGCACATGAAACATCAGTTCACTTGGACAAGCGAAGCACGTGGGGCCAAGCAACGCCCAAAGTGAAAGCGAACACGACAACATAGAAACAAAAGAAACATTAAAACAACGTGGAACTTAGGTCTGACAACGTCGCTAAATACATCGCGCGCACTCCACTTTTCGATATCAAAATTAATACCGGTTAATAAAGGTTAAATAAACTTATAACGCTACAGGTATAAAATAATGGTACCGTGATTTTGTACCGGTACCATAACCTTTGTCATAACCTTTACCCGTCTACCTTTAAAAAGTATACCGGTCCCGTTATTATACCGGTAGCCTGTACCTTAACCTAAAACGATCCCTGTTTTCGATTGTAATTTATTCTATTAATATTGAAAATATTATTTCATGCCAGTTATGGCATCGAAACATAAGTTTGAGAATTTGGATAAGTACAGTAAGTAAAGCAAACGTTTTTGAAAATATACCTACTTATTTCCCGTCTGTCATTTCAATAACTAGGTACCTAACCTAATAGCACGAAACACCACAACGTCGCGCCGATATCGCACAAATCGCTGTTGAGTTAAAGTATATTTTTGCATGAGGTTGCGTCGCGGCTCGCGGCTCAGCCAGCCAATCAGTCAAGGACACCGCCGCCGGCGCCGCACGCCGCCCGCCGCCGTTGGGGAGGGAAAGCGCTTCATAAAGGGTTAGCCTATTAGATAGGGTTACCCTATGGGAAATGGTTTTTGTAAGGATAAGGTGACGTGCATGTTTTAACAGGTTATTTATATGGAAACCCTATCAAAGTGTTTCCATTATAATACGGTTAGTCGATCGAAAGGTGACCAAGTCATGGGGTTTTTTTATCCAATAAAATAGTCAAGTCTATCAATTAACCCGCTAAAAATAAAGATAGGGAAAGCGCTTCCTGTCCCTGCTCACAGGTGCGTACGGCCACGCGGCAGACGGACTATAGGTAATAATGAGTTTGAGAAAAGGACTCGTCGCTCGCGCCTCGCGCCCCGTTCGAGGAGCAAAAACCCTTTCAATAAAGCGGTAAAATAATACCCCTTCAATGATTTGGTAAACGCTTACCCTATCATAAGGTTAGGGTTACCCTAAAGGTATACGGTAAGCCTTTCACTGGATAAGCTTTATACAGGATAACATAGACGTAAGGGTAGCCTATCGAAAGGTTGACAAATTAAAGCGCTTTAAAAATTAGCGGCTAATCCGATCCCTGCTCGGCCCGCTCGATCGTCTTCGCTCCTATCTTAGTTATTTATAAAGCAAGCGCTAACCTATTCTTCTTTTACGTCTTACCAGATGGTCTAGTAGTTTTCTGTTCGGTGCATATCTTATTCATTACGATCAATTCAAAATATACGATTCACCGCTTGAGGGCCGACGCAGACAATCGGTCAATCTTCGCGCGAACTTCCTAATTAAAGTCTGTCGTTATAGAGATAAAGTTGCCTTTAGCTAGAATGACAAACGTCGCCGCTGGTCGCCGGGCTTTTTCGGATATCTTATGAAAAGTTCGTAAGAAAACTTCCGATACTCTGCCGCGGCCCATCTAGTTTAACCGAGTGCTACTTTCCTATAGGTAAATGTAGAGTTAAATAGAACCTTCTCGAGCCATATTGGTTCCACTTATAAATTCTTTTCGATTCGACGTTTTATCATGCATGCAGAATGCAGATATTTCTTTTTAGATTTGCGATCTTGGCTTACTAAAACATAGGCACAAATGGTTGTGGCAGAAGTTACCAAACATCCCCCTGTAACAACGGATCTGATGTTGTTTTTGGGTGGATTTTGCCGATATGCTTTATTTATGTTAATTAAATACATTTGGTTGATAGGATATACATATTTGATCTGCATGCTTACAAAAAATAATATCGCATTTTCTGATAAGCATTTGTCACGATTCAAAACCTAAAAAGCTTAAAATAAACTGTAAAGTAATTTATTTACGCTTGCTAACCGCAGCAGGGGACATAAATAGTAGCAACAGTTTCCACCTATAGTTCTTTCAATTCATTACCCATTTACACACTCGAATAAACAGACTGAAACCTTTTTCTATCTCTCTCTATGTTCTAATTGAAACAAACTGAATACTGGAATAATGTTTCAGTTTTTCGTATACATATTTACTGCATCTCGAACGCTTTTTAAGACCACAAACAAATTATGTACATTTTAAAAAAATTCTAAAAAGCATTTCTAAAAAGGCAAAACTTTCTAATCAATAGCTCGCTTTAAGATACATTCTAGAGGCTAGACTTAGTAGTACCAAGTTTGTACCTGTGTATTTTACCATCAGTAGTCAGTGTTTTCTAGTTTAAACCTTCGGGTTTAACGTGTATTCTCCAACTTAGACATTGGCGGAATCGTCCAATGTTGATAGAAGCCATATAAAAAAGGAAATTAATTGAATTAGATTTGACACTGCTTTCGCACTTAACTATAGTACTGTTTTGAGACCGAGATTGACAATAACTGAATACATACACATATCATATCATACCTTTATCCCCTGCGGGGTAGGTAGTGTTAAGGTCAAATTCTGCCTGCGGTCACAATTTTGCAAGTATTATAAAAATGTTATACCCAACACGAGAAGTGTTTTAAAATTTGTTATTCAATTAGAATAATATGCTTTATTTTTATTTTCTGGAGTGGCTGATGCAGTCTAGATGAGATGAAATATCTATATCATCTTCTGACTTAGTATTTTCTTTCTGCAATAAATCACGTATCTTTAACGTGGTATTTTTGTTTTGAAGATAATGCTTTCCACACGTGTGACTGACACAAGACATTCTTATCTTGATAGATTGTGTACTTTCTGTAAACTATTTGCACTATCTATTCCCACCATCTATCTCTATAACTAGGTATGTATCTCTATATCTGTCTGCATGCTTACATTGTAAACCAATCAGTCTTGCGTGTATCGTTCATTTATCTATCCTCTAAGGTCACAAATTGATAATTATCTATGACGATACCGACCATTTGTTCTAAGGTGAAAAAAATAATACCTACTGCTTATGTATTTTATTTTCTCTTCGCGTAAGTTTTCGTTAATACGTAATCATAAAAAACAATTTTTTTGACAATCAGGCCGTCTGGTACCGGTATAGAATACCATCACTACTATTCTACCCGTAGGTGTCTTAAAAAGCGACTAAGAGATAATCATCCAAGGAATGGGCAGCAGTGTTCCCTGTGAATGCAACATACGTGCAGTGCAAGACTGCTCTCGCTAATCCGCCTGCTAAGCGTGGTGAGTACGGCAAAATACCCTCTGATAGAGGGAGGCCTTTGAGCAGTGGACTATTGTGGATGTTAATGTCTGACAATCTCCTTCAAAACCTACAAGAGCTTGTAAATAAATAAACTGTGTATATTTAAAAACATTCCATATATTTCAAAATCACGCATCAATCATCTTCAACTGAAAACGAGTAAACCAGCGCGTCTCTTTTATCTCTGTTTCATTCAAGTCACAAGAGAAGTGACGTCAATGTCCGAACTGCTCAGAAGATTAAAAGAGCAAGGAATTGTTTCAGAAGAAAGCTTACGAACATCAATATGAAGCTTAATGAAAAAATCTTAGCAAACAGGCTAGGCGCGACCACACGGGGCTGCACAACTCATAACTAAACGAACAAAATGCTACTCTTGCCAAGTACAAGTATGCTTTTCAATTCTGTTATTTCAGCATTAGAAAATTGCCTGATTTTGTGCATTTTTCACAGTCCCATTGCGAGTAGTTTTACATGGTGTCATTCTGGTTCGTAGAGTTTCTTCTGAAACAAATACTTGCTCTTAGCTCTAACTTGCGTAGGAGTACTGTGTATTGTTTGGTTTCGTGTAAAATACGTTCGTATTCTTATGTACCATAAACTTTGATGTTATTATCCATTAACATCTCTACGTTACGTCACAAAAGCAAAATGCATTACCAAATCGAACAAAGTAAGCAAACAAAAGTTTATCCTATAGTTTTTTGTTGTCATTTTCTTATCACGACTTGAGTAGGTATTGACAATCTGAACTTGAGAAATCGTTTTCTAAACTAGTGCAAGGTCTTTCTTTAAATAAATAAAGGTTTTCATAACATTTGACAATATTGAGTGCGTCAGAGAACAGCATTAAATACCTACACATACTTACATAATGTGAAACATTTTCAAGAATTAAACGTATGTGAATAAATACCTACAGAGTTAACCCATTATCAATATAGTGTGTTAGGGAAATCACTGTACAAACGTTCAGGGCATGTTCTAGACGTAAAACTGAATAACTTAGTACCAATTTCATGGTTATTATCTTGATTAAAAGAAGGTATATAAGTACTAATATAATAATAAGTGACGAAGCACGTGAATACTATCAAATTAACCCCAAAACAGCAGAAAACTCATAATTATATTCATCGTAATTTGATATAATTATTGTGTGTACAGTCAAGTACTAAAATATAAATTCAGCAGTATTTTTTTTTTTTTTTCTGTCGAGTATTTATTTTCTGTCTATTAGTAACGCTAGTTACTAGTTATTATTCTGTGCTATTAGAAAAGACCCTAATATGGTAACAAATAAAAAATAGACATCTCTTGTGTCAAGAAATTAAGACGGGAATAGCGCACGGGCAAGATTCAAAACCGGTTGAGACAATTACAGCCATGAAATTCTGTAAAATCTAATGTTATTGTTGAGGTAACAGAAAACAGATACTATCATAATTTGTCAATCTTTTTCTTTATAGAAAAAAATTTGTCTCTATTTAAATCTTTTTTTCAAAGTTATGTCTGCAGTTTTAAAGTTATAATTTTTTTTATAATTTAGATACATACATTTTCTATGTCTAAAAAACTGTAAAATCCCGTAAAAATTTTGGCGCCAAATAAAACTAAAGCTTCAAATAAATAAATAAATAAATAAATAAATAGCGATTTATAGAAGAGAACTAAAATGTAAGTTCAGATAATGTAGATGGTTTGCCGTAACAAAATTGTCAAGCCGACTCCAGGATTGCTTTCCATAGCTAGGTAGCGTAGGGACTAGACCAGGCTACAAAAAGTTGTCATGGTGACTGTCCAATTGTCCATACCCAATGTAGAAACGACGTGCGCAATCAGTGAAAATCAATCGTATCTGCGTTGACAATATCGTTAATTTGGTCTAAGTAATTGGATACTTGAATATTTCAATAACGCAGATCAGTGATATTGAATTCTATTATGAATGTGTATGTGGTGAATTAATGCTATACGATCTCTGTAGTTACGCAGAACTCTTTTTTTGTCTTCTATAAGTGTAAACATTGAAGTGAAAAATATTAATTTTTTATCCAATACTTTCCCGTATTTTAGCTACTACTATTCTATTTCCATAAGAATCACCTGCGCTACACTAGCTTGTCTTCATTGTAGAATTGTCTTCGGCGATGGATCATATTCCATTTAAAACATTTAAAAGTTGAACTGGTCTGGTTCTCAACAGAAATACTGGCCAAAGAAATCTTCCATAGAAAACATTCCAATTCATTCAATCTCAGAGGTACTGGCTAGAGTTCTCGTTTTCCAATTTCAAAAACTGTGTCTCAAATGCAGCAAACCACCAACTGGCACTGGCCAGTTTTACAGAATGTCCATCTGGATGCAAGCGCTGTACCGAGGCGGCCGTTATAGCTCAAGGAGGTTGCAACAGTGGTGAGTCAGAAGTACCAACATGCTTATCCGCTGTGTTGTACTTTGTAGAGCCAGTGACGTAATTTTCGCGCCCCTCTGTGTACAGAAGCGTAGACTCATTGTGCGGTCAAAGTAGCGCGTGAACTGTGAGCCATCATAACAAGAGAGGTCAACAGAGGTTGGGAATATTTCCAATGTAAACAGGTAAACATAGGAGAGAGGAAAAGTTTTTAGCATTCAGCAGATTCAAAACAGCTGATCGCATTTGAAAGTATGTAAGAACTCAAATTATTAAAGGTAAAACGGGTGTGACTGTAAAAAATAATTGGTCAGTCTTTGAATAGTCTTTAAATAACTAGAAAACGTCAATACTAAACGAAGCCCATGACGAAGCTAATCATTCGACAGAAGTCACTCATTTGCTAACATCGCTTTCATCACATAATTACGTACACATAATATGTAGCTATGTATAGCATAGTCTTTTACTCATTAAGATCACCTGAACGGATAATAATACATTCTGGCATGATAAGCTCGCAGAGACCGCCGCACGTAAGGAAATAGTGGTCGTTTGGCACTTCGTATTGTACCGCTATGCAATCAATCGTCATTTCATTATTGATATCATCACATACCTATTTGATATTGAGTTTTAATTTGTTGAGATAGTTTCGTTGTGTAAATAACATAGTATCGAATTTGCTTTTCAATGGTTATGCTGAACTTTAGAAGGGTCTCGAATAGCTATGCCAGTTAGCTAGGCAGTAATTCAATCAGAGACGTGTCTGAAATACTAACATTTTATCGAGTTTTTTCATGTGTTTATATTATTAAGAGTTTGATGGTTAAATGAGACACTCTTGTGTACCTGTTAATAAAAATTTCAATAAAATTTCTTTGTAAATATTTTTTCAAAATGTTTCTCGGTAATGGTAATTTAAATCTTTTGGCATAAAGCCCGGTTCAAATTGAATGAAGCTTTTACTATACTGGGAGCATTCAACTTGATGTATTTCATTACTACTTAATTAGTATAATAAATAATTCAAAGCATATAATAGAAATGTCTGCGAATCCTCAAAAACATGCAAAATGTTTATTCCTTTGGCATGATTGCTATGAAAATTCACTCGCGGTAAAATTAACAATCACAAAACTAAAATAGAAAATTTTAGGAACCTAAAAAAGAGTAATACAAAAATCCTATTTGACAAACCTAAATACTCCAGTCCAACCGGATGTGAAAATCATAAACCTATTAAAAAAACTTTGGCGAGTTTCCATCAAAATCTTGCCAAATTGTCGCTATTTTCTCCAAGAACAATATCTTTACATTCACAGCTTTTCGGTTTAATGGTATTTACACTATTGTCAGGTACGCATACTAGAGTTTAAATAGTATTGACGTCATTACAAGGGAGGCGCGTACTGGCCAATGTCCACTTGTAAACCTTGCCAAATTCAATTTGTCATAACTGTTCCATTCATACAATGCTCAACGGTTTTACTGCTTCGAGTTACGTTATAGATCTTATTTAATTTTGGAATTGCCTCCATCAAGATGGAGTCCTGATGCTAATCTACGAGGCATCGGTCTCATAAGTGTCTCGACGAGAACGGATATCAAGAGTTTCGTCCTCATCGCTGTACCCTAGCAGCGGGGCAATCTTGTAACTTTATGATCGTTTTATTTGTCAGCGGTATTTATTTTCGGATGAGTCTAAATAACTTCAAATAAACTCTTTTTACCAAACAGATTAAACCTCTTTTTATTTTGTAATCATTAATGCTATTTATATATTTTTATCGTAAATATTGTAGGCGGTATTTTGTTTGATCGTCGTATTTGATATTTACATGATAACCTCTCTTCTCGTATTATTAGGTACGTGCGGTATTTTTGAGTGATTATAGATCAATTGAGTCATATTGTGTCCGACGAATCCGTGTTGTATTAAAATTTATTGTACTTAGGTGATATTGAAAACTTGCCTTTGTAGTTCTTTGACAATAGTTCTCTTGCTATTGATAATAGATATGTTCTCTAAAAGTTAAGCAGACATGCAAATAAATACAGGGTGTAAGGTGTCCCGCGCGCTATCCGTCTTAATATCTTGACACAGTCTATTTATTTTTTATTTATTCCCATATGAGGATCTTTGCAAATATACAGAAAATAAATACTCGACAGAACTGAAAAAATTACTGCTGACTATACAGACAGCTCTCCGAACACTGATCATGAAATCATCTGACCAAGAAAAAAATTTGACTTGCCATACATAGTAAATGCAGTCAGCTGATTGTGATGTAGTATGAGAGGTCGTTTTTTTGTCGTGTTTAGACATAATATGTTTCTAGGGGAGATTTGTTCAGTTTCATGGTCTGCATGCACCCTTTCAGTATTCGGAGGGCTGTCCCTTACACCCCGTATATGGCGGTTTCAGCCGGCTTTCTTTAATGACTTATTTCGAATCCTATTCAATTCAAACGAACAATCAAATCTTTCCTCTTTGTAATATTAGTGTAGAAAATGAATGAAAATCGCCGAATCCTCAAGTTTCTGTTCTGTTGTCACACATGCAATTTATCGTTCGTTAGAAAATAATAGCTGTTTAGTGTACAGAGGGCATTTATAATTATTATTAACCACGTGTTCTTACGCAATGCATCAATATCAAACTGTCAACCCGTTTGTCCTTGCACTGCAAAGTTTCTCCAAGTTAAACGTTTACCATTCCATTAACAATATCGATCGAAACAACTTCAACATAAAACAAACTTCAGTGAGCTAAATTTGTCCATTGCACGAATAATATTGAAAGTTATTTCATTTCATTCATTTATTGTAAAGTTATGAATCTATTAGCGCCAATTTTTACTTTTATGAGTTCCAACGATTTCTAAGATCCTGACCTGGGTGATCTGGATGTGGGATGTATTCGCTTTCATAGAAAAAGTTTTTATTAATCGATCTTTGATAAAAAGTCCCTGTCAAATTACGAATCTACTCTTTTTTTGAAGTCGTATACAAATAACAAAGACAATGGAAGGTAATGCCGTTGACGTTGTAGGTTTTACACGCAAACCTTAAATCAACTTTGGCTTTTATCTTTGTATTTGACAACGGTTTGGAACACGCAAACATTCATCAATTATTACTAAAATGTTGCCAACATTAAAGTTGTTGTATTCCCAACCTACGATAGATGTCTAGGTATAAAACAGATAAGATAGGAAAGTGTCAAGTTTAAGAAAAAGAAGACGACCTGAGGGATGATGTATAAGTGATTTAATGTTCAGACATTGTACGAGTACTTGTTTAATCATAATAAAAGAGATAAGATTTGACCCCTGCGCTGCGTGTGCATCTCCAAAACATAAAACCAGTTGTAGCCGGATAACAAGCGATACTTGTATCAGTATCACATGCTCACACGCATTAATGTGTGTGTAATAATAATATACGCATACTAATGTACAGAACGAAACCCTACGACCTGTCATCAAGACACTCACTAAGCCGGTGCCTCGCAGATAGGCATCAGTAGTCTATCTGAACGCAATTCCAAAAATAATAAAAATGAATAGGAATAGTATCTAGCTAGGCACAGATAATCTTATATACAGAGTTCATTGGCAGGCCGAAAATAAATCTAGTCGTAGTCGAGACAACCATGGCCGCCGCTACCCAGTCTCCCGGATAAAATTATGCGGAACAGATTTAAATAAATTTATCTGAGGTGTCGTCTTGAGCATTAGAAAAAAAGTAGGACCCAAACTGTAACACTTTTTGTTTTTTTGATTGTTAATAGGTAACTTCTTTTCATTAGACACTTAAACCCAACTAAGGTAAGAATAAAAGTAAAGGCTCTACCTACTGCCTCAGATCTAACCAAGTTCACTTCACGACATGTAACATGTGTAAAGTGGAGTAAAAAAAATACATGGATATGTTTCTTCTGTTTTCTGGTTATCTTATTTCCTGTTATCTTGTTACGGCATCGATGATTTACTTTGTTATCAGATTTTGCCTCAGAAATGTATTTACAAGTAGCTTAAAACATATTTTCTGACGTCGCTTATCTTTCTTATCCTTATCACATATAAATAAACATGCGTGACTGCAGTTGCCTCATCAAAATAAATATATTGTATCAAAACATAATGTAGACAAGTAGAAGAATTTTCAAAATTTATTAAAAATTATTCCAAAATATTTAAAAGGCATTATTTTAGTAACAATAACTTTATTAATTAGATTAGATAGCACAACAGTGACACTGGCAGTCATATATGTTTGTTATGTACAACAGTTCTATATTATTCAATTTTATAAGATGCAGTCCCTTCTTTTGTTCGCTTGTTAACCGCTTTTATGTGATGATCGACCACCCTAAGCAAAAATTTATTTTGTTGTTTATTGACTACGGTGCCTTTTAGAAAATAGAGTCTTCATCAGTCACACCATGGATACCAAATAATAACTATCTTCTAAACTTTTAACACTTCCATTAGTAACTGATGGCAAAAGTTTACTATCCCAATGTAAAACCAATCGAGGAGGATTTTTAAAAAGAGACTCTTTAATTTTCTTTGCTATTTTACCTCTTTTGATCACACGAGCTCTAAAAACGGAGGATGAAGACTCAGAAATTTGAGAAATATCGTGGCCATGGCTCTTTGCAGCAGCAATAAATAAAGTACTTGCTTGTCGAGTAGAAAGCTGTTCTCAGTCCCAAGTAGAAGTAATCTAGGGGTTTTACTTAAGAACTTGAGCGTGATTTTTTCATCGAGAATATAAACTCTTCGTCGCTAGGTGAAGATGATGATGAAGCCGAAGCTTCTAAAGTAACGATTTTATTCATTTCAGCGATATCTGTATGGGGTGGTATGGGATCTACCTCCTAGCGGTCCACCCCGGGCAACGGCAACACAGGCTTGCCTGTGGATAAGTCCGGCTGAACGATCCCACTAAGCGGTGGAAGACTCCGTAAGGGCCGCCTGGCTCGCGACCATCATCCCACCGAAGTCTGGCGCCAAGTGGCTTGCTGCGTTCCGTCAGTGTGTGGGAGTGCCAGTGCCTTAACAGGCTTCTTCTGGGTGAGCTCGCTCCATCTTAGACTCTGTCTCTGTCCTATGACCTAGACTAGAGTCAAGAGCAAACCCATCATTAATAAAAAAAAAAAATATCTTTGTAATGTTTGTTAGAAATTTTTGTTTGTATTTTCTTGTATCTTTTGAACGTTTTGTTTGTATTTTGGAGGCGAAAACCTTGTCTGCTCCACTCATAGACGAACTCATACGATCTTTTCTCTGTAATTTGAGAAACTCTTTGTCTTCTGGTAAGACGCTGGACATGTCCAGCATAATTTTGTCTAGAAATATCAAATAATTCAACGAGGTCACTTTTCCAAATCCGCCGTTTTATATTTGACTTATCTGTATTTCTCGATTTTTCTTCGCACTAGATTTGGTATTCTCTGTACAACCTCTGTATACCAGCACGTATATTCTATTCTGTTTTAACAGTACTGCTGGAAGCTTTTGCAGCATTGGAAAGGGTTTCTTTCATTTCCTCATGATGATAAATAAACACTATAGTACTTTCTCTCTTGAAGGAAGCCGAGCTCCTAAAAACTTGTCACTGGGTATTTTTTCTAATAACCAAATGCCTCTCTTAGATCCCATTTTCAAACTTGTTTATCTACACTAATATTATAAAGAGGAAAGATTTGATTGTTTGTTTGTTTGTTTGTTTGTTTGTTTGCATCGAATAGGCTCCGAAACTACTGGCCCGATTTTAAAAATTCTTTCACCATTAGAATCCTACATTATTCCTGATGAACATAGGCTATATTTTATACGAGAAAAAAATAGGGATCCGCGTGAAAATTTCGATAATGTAACCCAACGTGTGAAAAATGTACCAAAAAAATATCTTAAATCGCGTACGCTGTGGAAATTATTGACAATAGAGCAAAGTGATGTACTACAGTTTTATAGAGGACATCAATATCTATAATAATGTCCGCGGTACCATATGTCTAACTATTACAGTTAAGCCACAATAACTACTTATTTGTTTAAAAATGTTTAAATGTACCAAAAATATATATTATATCGGGTACGCTGTGGAAATTATTGACAATAGAGCAAAGTGATGTACTACAGTTTTATAGAAGACATCAATATCTATAATAATGTCCGCGATACCATATGTCGAACTATTACAGTTATGCCACAATAACTACTTTTTCATTTAAAAATGTACAAACTACGCCACATTATTCGTACCAGTAGTGTAATGATTACATTTAATCATTACTGTATTAAAGGGTGTAAGGGATAGCCCTCCGAATACTGATAGAGTACATGCAGACCATGAAACTGAACAACTTTCCCCTAGGAATATATTTCAGGAAACGTAAAAAAACTGACTTCCCATAGTGAATGCAGTCAGCTGATTGTAATTTTGTATGGAAGGTAATTTTTTTGGCGTTTCTTGACATATGTTTCTAGGGGAAAGTTGTCCAGTTTTATGTTTCATGCACCCTATCAGTATTGTTTCATGCACACTGTCCCTTACTCGGTATAAAAAAGACGACAAAAAACATATAATAATGCATTAAAAAATCTACACTAAAATAATACATACATACACATATCACGCCTATTATCCTAAACGGCCGCAAAAACGGACATTTACGCCACGTCTGACATATGTTTGAGGGTCATTCGGAAAATTGTGTATCGCCATAGTGACAGGTTGTCAGCCCATCGCCTAAAATTGCAATACACACCCTCAAGTCTCTTAGTCGCCTCCTACGACTCTACCACGGGAAAGAAATCGGGTGATGCTATTCTAAGCCGGCATCACACTAAAATAATAATAATATAATCTACACTAATCTACACTAATATTAGGAACAGGATTTTTTAATTGTTTGTTTGAATTGAATTGGCTCCGAAACTACTGAACCGATTTCAAAAATTCTTTTACCGTTAATTGAAATTGAAATTCTTTTTTCAATGTAGGATAGTATTATCACTTATTGACGTCATGAACCGTCATTCTAAGAAAAGAAATTTGTATCACACATTTTTTTTATTACAATTTTGTTATGAACTAATAGAAAACCGGCTCGGGCGGGATAAAAATAAATAAATAAAGGCACTGCCATGGGGCTGGCCAGGTTAATCACACGGCATGTAACTTTACGCCACCACCATCTGGAAACGATATTTGTTTCAAATTAAAGTCAAGATTTTTAGAATCCTACTTTATCCCTGATGAACATAGGCTATATTAAACTGTCTTATTCCCGGGGGGAAATTGTTAGCGGCGGGTGAAACCGCTGGGCGGGCTGCTAGTTAAACATAAATATGACGAATTGACAATTGCGCGCTTTCTTATGAATGATACATATCGCTTTGTTAGGGTCGTCGATAAAAATATCGTTCTACCTGCAATTGAAAATGCTAAATACTTACTGTTGGATCAGCTTTATTATTTTATTGTGTGGTTTGTTTATAGTTTATATAGTGTAGATAAACAATAGACATTATCAGTAATTAATAACTACAGGATAAAGAACTTATATAAGAATAATACAAGGGAAACAATTGTCAATAAAAAATCTACTTGATGATAAAAGTGGCCAATGTGTGCAACCTTTAAATATTGTCCAATCCTAATTAAATTTTGCATACGTATCTTTGAGAACTCTGAGACTCTGGGGAAAAGCAAAGTTATGTGGAAATCACAACTTTGGAAAAATGAAACACCCTAATAACAATATTGCTTATTAATCATGTTATTTAGAGTTAAAACTATTTTAAGGTTTTATTCGTCAGTTTTCCCCAAGGTTTTCGAATAAATATCATAAAGTTTGAAAAATTCATCTTTTTTCGTTAACGATCAAAGTGTGCAACCTCTAAATATTATCCAATTGTCACAAAATTTTGTAATTATGTCTTTGCACTCACATAGATTCAGGGAACGATCAAAGTCTGCAAAAATTATGCAAAAAAAAATTTTTCCTTCATAGTGAAACACCCTAATGTTCAACCAACCTGAGCGGCGTAATGGTTACATTATCATAAAGACCTACCGCCGTCTGGCTTGCTTACTGATAATGTAGTATCCTATTACTAACTGAAGTATTGTCTTACTGGCTGAATCTGAATATGAGCATCTGTCGCCAAGACAATGAACTGTACGGATGGACCGTACATTCGTAACCAGATAGCCTCGAAGGTGCGCCAAAATGAGTAATGATAATCGTATATTTATTTCGGTCGTCTGACGCGCTCGATCGATTGAATTGTAGATAATTTGAATGAAAACCTTTTTGGTTCCGACTTCAAACCTACGTAGGATGAGATGTTCCCTCGATTTCAGACCTCTTCGAATGTAGGTAAACCATTAACCCTTTCAAACAAAATTTCTATATATCGAGTAATCACGTAAAAATAAGAATGAAAAAGAAGTCGACCAAGACAGATTAAAGCTACTGGGGTGATATACCTACTTAATTTAACTTTTTCATTCTCTCATTTTAAGCGATGTACAATTTAGAAATCATTGAGCAATATTTTTAGCGATCACATGGCAGTTAAGATCGTCGTACGAATGTTGGCAGCGGTGACAATGAAATGGTCCGGGATGTTTAGTACATTACCACTGATTTGTTGGTGATAATTCGTTTCCGCGTCGTCGCGTCGGCCGACAAGCGTCAATCTCGACGTCATCTTCTCAAATTACGCCTTTCAACTTTTAGCGACTTTGTGTATCGCGATACGTTACACTCGTATACCTATTTAGAGGTACGCGACAATTCGCAACACTTTACCTATTAGAGGTACTTTTCAATCACATTATTTGTTATAATCTCGTGATTCATTATGACGTGATATTTCGTCGCAACACCTTTGAGACTCCTTTATCACATTCGGTCTAAAACCAACTTTTGGCATAGAATGTTGTGCACATTTTTTGCACTCATGCCTGTACCTTCTATTAATTTAAATACATAATGGTAAATTCCTTCTGCTGAAAATAATATTCCATTTCTTGCCCGTGGGAGTCGTAAGAGGCGACTTAGGGAATTGAGGGTGTGTATTGCAATTTTAGGCGATGGGCTGACAACCTGTCACTATAGGGATACACAATTTTTCCGAATAACCCTCAAATATTTGTCAGACGTGGCGTAAATGTCCGTTTTATGCGGCTGTTTACGCTCTGCCTACCCCGCAAGGGATTATAGGCGTGATATATGTATGTATGTATGTATGTATGAAAATAATATTTTATACATTTTAGAAAGAATATCTCAATCATATGCGCAAACAATATGTGTGCTACGTACGTGCCTTATTTACCTTGATCGAGCAATTTCAATCACAATTGCTGGTCAGTTGCTACCGTTTCGTGACAGGTTATATTACTGATTTTATCACGATTGATGCATTTCAAATCTGCTTATCAACCACTGCTGTTCGCAATCCAAACACATGATTCACACTTCAAACAGAAGTGGGCATGTTGTGAAGCAGCGTCGAAACGATGGAACCTATGTAAATACAGTTGTACATTGCCGAATAGGGAAATAGTCCGTTTTGGTTAGCTGGCATTTATCCACCGGAAGTTAAGCCAATTGCCTTCGTGACATCTACTGATTTGCAATTACCTAGATTACAGTGAACATTTTTTGCATGATAAGTAAATTAATCAGGTAGTCTGAACTTGTTCGTTTGAAGGACGATGTTTTTTGTCTCCAAAAAGACGGAGGTCGGTTTGTAAATAAGTTTTGGATTCGCCGTACTTTGAAATTATACATAACACTTTTGTTAGTGTTTATTTTCTTAGCGTGTTTTTGTAGTATTCATAAACAGATGCCACAACTTTCCGTATGCATAATTTTCTATTTTATCAGATTACCATTGACGCGACCTTGGCCTTCCACTGTTCATAGTTATGCAAATATTTATGTAAACATCTCATGGCCAAAGTAAATCAACTCAAACAATCTTGTGTTTACACTTTGCACATGTGGTCAGGTAATTTTGGCAGAGCGCTATCTACTTTCTATGATGCATTAGTGTGAATTCATAAACGAAACTGTAATGTAAACATACACAAATCTAGTGCATTCTTTCGTGATAGAGAGAACGGAACATGAAAAGTAGGTATGATTAGACAACGTTTTCTCTGCTGTCCCAATAATTCTGACAAATGTGTCTATTGAGCGAGTGCCGCTTTAGAATAGCATTACCCCGTGGGTGTCGTAAAAGGCAACTAGCGGATGTAACCGGGGAATTGGCAGTAGCGTTATCTTTGAACATCTATAAAAACTTTCATTGCGCTCGCCAATCCGCCTGCCAAGCGTGGTTAGTATGGCAAATACCCCCAATAGCCAATAGGGGAGGGGCCCATGTCCAGCAGAGAACAGTTGTGGCTGTTATAGTTGTACCTATTGAGGTAGATAATCTAGATTTTAAGATTAATCAATATAGTTCAATCCAAGTCCAATCAACGCCTTAGCCGTTTGAGTGATTCGCAAGATAGATCGTGTTCCTATTAAAGTTTAAATATCAATTGGTATTGAAACCAGTGAAGTGTAAATTCGATTACTGCAAGGATGGACGGACGACCGCCCCTGTAGTGACGTCCACTTGGCAGCCATTCAATCAGCAAATTACTAGGTTATTGTTCTAGAAAATAGCCCTCACTTTATAAGATGACATAGGACACCATATGTGTACCTAAACTGCTACATGCTACTTTCGCAAACGACTACATTTTGGCTAAATAAACTCGCATGATTCGAGGCCAAGCTTCGAACATTTCATGGCAGGAATAATTTGTATACGGTTTTAATGTCCGACTATATGTCTTTTCCCAATTTGTAAAGAAGCTATGAAATCGGAACTTCACACTCGCTAGTTATGAGAGAAAGCTATTAAATACGCTATCAAAATGTTTATCCCATCTCGAGGCTCCACAATAAACTTGCTTGAATCGATAGATTTTCTTGTGGCAATAAGTAATACGCGACATTCAATTGTACTGTCTCGTCTAGTAGTTTCCAGAAAAATTTTGATGTAAACGAGTAGTTATTTTTATGATAAGATTTATGCATTCCGTTTGTTTCTGATCATCACACATCATTTAGCTAAACTGTTTTGCTCGAATCTTATACAATAATCTTTCTTAGAAAGGAAGAAGAAAGATACGATAATGTGTTGGTTGAATATTATTGGAAACAGAAAAGTGCCAGCTTGAAATATTAATTAACTTACCCTTACCAACTGACGGCAACGAAATATGTAATGAGCTCTGACTCGCGGTTTTGCCGATTATTTTAAGTATTAGACCGGGTCTATCGCGATAGTATTTAGGTAAATATTAGTAATTTACCTGTGTCCCGACGTTTCAACACAGTTTCATGTATTGTGGTCGCGGGTTGACAATACATGAAACTGTGTTGAAACGTCGGGACACAGGTAAATCCATACTAATATTATAAATGCGAAAGTGTGTTTGTTTGTTTGTTTGTTTGTTTGTTTGTCTTTCTTTCACGTTACAACAGAGCGATATCATGCAGTGTTTTTTAGGTGTGCAGTTAGGTGAGAGGCTGGAGAGTGACATAGGCTACTTTTTATCCCGGAAAAAAATATTTTTCCCATCGGAAAAGCGATTAATGTTTAGCAATAGAATACACCCATACTACGAACATAGATGAGTATCATGCAGCGATGTAAAGCATTTTTTTTTTTGAGAGCAGCTAAATGAAAAGCTGGTGAGTGACATAGGTTATTTTTTATCCCGGAAAAACATATTTTTCCCTTCGGAAAACCGATTAATGTTTAGCAATAGAATACATCCATACTACATACATAAATGAGTATCATGCAGCGATGTAAAGCATTTTTTTTTTGGAAAGCAGTTAGATGAAAAGCTGGTGAGTGTCATAGGTTACTTTTTATCTCGGAAAAACATATTTTTCCCATCGGAAAACTGATTATTGTGTAGCATAGAATACATCCATACCACATAAAAAAGATGTATATACAGGATGTAAGGGACAGCCCTCCGAATACTGATATTCCCATAGTAAATGCAGTGAGCTGATTGTGATTTTGTATGGGATATAGAAAAAAAGAATTTAATCTATGGCAGGTTGTTCAGTTTCATGGTTTGAATACACCCAATCAGTATTCGAAGGGCTGTCACTTACACCCTGTATAGCACTACTATGAGAATGTCTCTTGAATATGAGTTTTGGGATATGAATGTGGCTTTAAGGGTGATGTGGGTATGTACTTGAGATACTTCTTACCACAGTAGTAAAGTTAATTTCTACAGTTAAACATGATTTGAAAGTCCATTTCTATAATAATAACCATTTTTAGCACAGTAAGTTTGCCCTGCGTATACTTGCGAAGACACATAATAAACTTAAATTTTTTGGTACCATAGTCCTGAAAATTGAAGACTAGGCAAAATCATTATACTGCGTATTCATATTATTATAATTCCAATCCAAGAACATCCATCCCCAAGTTAATTTGGTTTGGAGCTAATATAGGTTTTCAAATCCTTGATTACATACCCACTCCTTTCTTTCATGTCTTCTTGGAGCATGTTTGTATGTAATAAAAATTTCAAAATAGCAGGAATATTAAAAAAAAATTAAAGCTATATAGCAATCTATACTTTCTTATTATTTATTAACCACCAATATAACACTAGGCAATATTCACAATATTCATAAGGTAGCTATACTCTATGGCGACATAGAGCGCTGAGTGTAATAGCTAGGCATAAATATAGGTGTATTGGTAGTTTAGTAGTATTGCTAGATGTAGCGCTGCATTGTGTAATAATGCAGGTTATGCCAAATTATATCGCTGATATAATTTGGCATAACCATTACTACTATATTTGTATTATAATATTCGCGTAGGAGTTAAATAAGTGACCCATAAACGTAATTTTAATAGAGACGCAGTCACTAAACCGGAAAGTAATGACCTGTGTTGTGTGTGCTGTCGCCCTGTTTAGAATACACAACTAATTAATAAAACTCTATGAGTACGCGGGCGAAGCCGCGGGTAACAGCTAGTTACTAATATTTACCTAAATACTATCGCGATAGACCCGGTCTAACACTCAAAATGAGTGAAAGTGATCGCGAGTGCTTAAAAAGTTATATTTTTGCCGATTATACCTACTTATTTCTTGAGAAAATCTGCTAATGAATGTTTCTTTTGTTACAGCGGCGATGTTTCAAGAAAACCTCTTAAAGACAATGATCCAGATTGAGAACACATTCTTTGAGCTCGGACGGACGTGTCAGAGGAACTGCCTCATCATTTGTGATCGCGGCGCAATGGACGCCAGTGCATGTAAGTTGCATAAAATAATCACATTACTTCTCCAAGTTGGACACAAAGTCGGCGAATATCATGGAATGCCCCAGTATTTAATTAGGTCGGTGTTTACGATTAGATTTGTGGTTCCCTTACTATATCATATCGTTGCACAGCACCACAGATGCAAAAAAAACTTGTGTGACAACTTGGATAACCACAGACATATGCAAAGCAATATAACCAAGCAGTAGATTTCAAATTTTACTTTTGTAACCAAAAAGCAAATCTAATCTTAATTCAAAACCTTTTCCTTGCCTTAACATGACCTAAGCTTTGTTCAAAACGTAATTAAATTAAGTTGCTGTTAGGACATAAATTGCTGTATAATATTTTTAGGATAACTTGTAGAAGGATTCTCTCGATTATTCTAGACTGTTCTTTCTAATTGCCAGTGAGTTTTATTGGTACTTGTGTCGGTTCCAATCAGAATTAAGTAAACTACTGCCATCAGGACCACGACAACATCGTAAATATTAAATGTATCGATTATGTAATTGGCTATACGGGACTAGCTATACTGCAATCAGCTACCATTCAGCCGATACCTAACCTACTGTTATTATGGGAACCTAAATAAGTAATCGAATCACGAACGTAGTTTTCCATGGCCTTCAGTTTTAATTATATGCTTCGTTTGAAAAACCGTATAAATGTTTTAGAAACACTAGTTTAATTTGCTTGGCCCGAGATGGCGTAGTGGCACACCTCGGACACTGGCGCTCAAATGTATGAAACAAACGCGTTGCTACGCATACAGTCAAAGCTCGCGTAGGTGAACGCGGACCATGCTTGTGTGTGTGAGACAACATGTCAGGGTTGCCGCCATTTTGCGTTCGCGAATCGGGAATGCAATGTGCGGCAGTATGAAATGACCTTCGTTCACGCATCCTTGCTAGCCGGTGTCTGAGCGTCCTCCGAGCGCGGGTGGGCGGCGCTTGTAGGGGGAGGCAGGGAGTGACCATACTGTACGCTAGTACTATTAATTATACTGTGGTAGTGGATAGAGCCACTAGAAGACACAAATATTTGTAAACTCCATTTTCAAGTATTGTGTTTAGGCTGGGTGATTTCTATTTATGATATGTATATATTTACAAAAAATGCACATTAGTATTAAAATCAGCTATCTAGGTCCCATAGAACAAGCAACAAGCAAGAACAAGAGGTCGTTACCAACCATCTCAGAGGCCTTTTACTGGTAGTAGGCGGTTGAAAAACTCTTGACACCAGGGTTCATCGAGTCGTTGGGTGTCCCCCTCGAAAAGAAGAAGAAGAACAAGCTATGCTTTGCTTGAGACTAAATGGCGGTGTGTGAATAATCCAGGATATTTATTGTTATTTGAATTGAAAACCATTATAAATTATTACTATTGATTTTTCAAAGAGGGACGAATGTTAGCAGACGGCTTATTCAACTTTCGAAGGCGTAGGTATATTTGGCCTTTAAAGTTACAAGTTCAATCATCGGTTCAATAACCTTAAATTGGATTGTAGCTGTCTGCATTAATAAGATTAAATGCTAATACTAGGTTAGGTCTTTTTTGCGAGACTTTGCAAATACGCTCTAAATATGTATGAGCCGTTATTTATAGTCCCAAAATTCTATTTATATAAATAAACAGAATACGCGAAACACGTGGAAAATAAAATTTCTAAGTAGAAATATGAAATCTCAAGATCAATTTTCAGATCGAGATCTTGTGACCACGGGCGTACTTATAGCATATAGAGGAGCATAATTCTCTTGGCAATGTAGACAACAATGTTTCTTTCTGAATACATTTATCACGCCTATACTTACAGGGTAGATAGAGCGTAAACGGCCGCAAAAACGAACATTTCCGCCACGTCTGACAAACATTTTGAGGGTCATTAAGAAAATTGTCTATGGCCATAGTGACAGGTTGTCAGCCCATCACCTAAAATTGAGATACACCCTCGAGCCTACTTAACCCTCGAGTCCGTTAGTCACCTCTTACTACACCCAAGGGAAAGAAACTCAATAACTTTATTGATTTTCTTGTGTAGGTAGGCCCTGTTAGGGCACAGCAAATGAATTTTTTTTACTAAGCTACTTATTCTAAATAATCAAGAAGTCAAAATTAAAACAACAAAAAACTTACAACTTAAATGTGAGATCAGTTGGGAAATGGGGTGATGCTATTCCAAGTCGACATCACACACCTGTTTCACACATGTTTCTTTCTCATTACAGTTATATCGAAGGAGAAGTGGGAAGCAATAATGGCGTCCAACAACTGGAACAGTGTCGAGCTTCGGGATAACAGATACAACCAGATCGTCCACTGCGTCTCCGCTGCCAACGGCGCTGAGGAGTTTTACTCCACAGAGGTATGTAGCTTACATTAATAAACGAGTCTAAACAAAGGAAGTGTTTTTTTTTCGTGTGGGACACCGAGTCTTCCAGTGACCTGATGAACCCTGGTTTCAGAGTTTATCAACCGCCGTAAGTAGTAGGCCTCTAACACGGTTGTGTAACGTGCCAGACGAAGCACGGAACCGTCTTTCTTTACGGAAGGTGAAGGTCATCAGGTGGTTCAGCCTGCACTGTTCTAACCAGACCGGGAACAAATTCACAAAGTCATAAATATCAACTTTGTCTGTGCCCCCATCGAGAATCGATCCCAGAACTCGGAACCTTTGCGCCGCAGGCAGTCGCACTACCACTGCGCCACATCGGCCGTCATAAGAATGTTATAGAACTTTCGGAAGTTGCATTAAATAATACTAACACTACTCGAATAGCACACGTGATCAATTAACATTGAGTTTTTTGTCCTTTGTCTTAACTGTTAATATCGCCCATAATCTAATGTCAAGGACTGATAAAAGGGAAACCCTATGACCAATAGCAATATGTATATGTATAATTATGATATAATCGGTTGTGACCCAGTCACATTGGCAGGTTAATTCTGTGAATTAATTAGTATACATCAGATGATTCATCAAACAGGTGTGATGATCAACTATTAGCCAGTCTGTCCCGACCCGTGTCGAGCGCACGCGACATGTCTAAAGTTGGCCGTGAATACAGAATCTTAATTACCTTTTGCATTCTCCCAAATGTAGCCAGACATTCACCTCATCATGTTTCAGTGAATGACTTTCCTTAAAGAATAACTTAGTCTGCTGATGGGCAAAATGTTTGACCTTACATCACTGTATTTGTATGAAATGTTCACAAAACTGAACTATTCATATTTTCCTGGAAAGTCCGTGTAAATTATGTAAGACACTTGATTATTCAAATGAAAGTATCAGTTTCCTATAGTAGATAATTTTAGCGCAAAATCTCTTATCAATAGGTAACAGGAAGTTTTGTATGTGTAAGAATTTATGTAAATTATAAAGTGTGACAGTAAATGCTTCACAACATCCGTAGCAGATAACTGCAGTGTAGGAATACCTAGCAACTATTAAATGATACCTCCATGCTATTATCTTGTAATTTGCGCTTCTACCATTATTATACCTATAGTTACTTGCATGCCTTTCAATGTTGGTAGATGTTCATTTACATTGTAGGAAATTAGGTAAGAAGTGAAGGGCAGCAAAAAACATCTGCGCCAAATATGCAATGACTTTGTTGAAGCAAAAAATTACAAAGTCGATAAATTAATTGTATTTCATCTTGTCTTTTAACGGGCAGAGCATGACAATTTTTTACATCGGTTTTCAAATCTATTGCGGCTTGTTGAGGTTTAATTTTAGGTGTGAACATTCTTCCCATCGCCTTATAAAGGATTAAAGCGGAAAAAAGCTTTATTTACTTATTAAAAATTTGCAGTTATAGAAGATGAATTGGCAAGGGATTTGAAACAATTTCTTAAAGTAGAAGCGACTAAATATATATCTTATTCTTACACCCGGTATTTTTCACTAAGAAAATTTCTCTTAATCTACTGTTTATTTGAACATGTGATTGTAAACGTGATCTAAATGCATACACGTGAGCTTGGAGAATGCAAGCACGTGGTCATTGCCGTCACTTATACTGCGTTGTTAATAGGCTAATAGCAATAGTTATTTTCTTGTATATATTTTAGGAATATTTACACTTACTTTTACTATTTTCCGCTAAAAAAATCTTCTACAAAGTTGGCAAATATAAAATGCAAATGAACTGAAATCGCTTTGTTTTCAGACAATTTGTTGAGACAAATAAATACACCGACACGTTTTGACTTTTATCAAATAAGTGACGAAATTAAAACAAATATTGCAAATCCTTGAACGATTACAATGACACTGTAATGTTTTTTTTATCTTTATAACATTACACAAAATCCCCTTTTATATCATTAAGATCATATGACCAATTCTTTATAAAAGGTGTCATATGGGATTATTCGCTATCGTAATTGTTATGATATGAGTGGTAAAGTAATTAATAAAGCCTTGTAAGTTTGCCAAGGCCAAGGTGCACAATGTTGATGATAAATAGCATACTTAATTATAGGAAATCTTTTGTTTACTGTGTACTTTTCCTTCCTTGGAAAGAAATTGGCTGCCCTCTTAGTTTTCCATACTAGGTCACCTAGGTTCTTATAATAATATACACGCGCGTATGTCAAGTTTTGTTGGACTTCTGAACTAAGAACAAATTTTTGGCGCAAAAAAAAAATTAAAATATTTCACTGGTTCTAAACTGCGTAGTAGTGTCTGACAAGCGACATCTTGTCAGTAGTGGCTCTTAAAAATCTTGCGAACACCTTAGAATAGCTAACGAAACGTCTCACAAACTACATACATAACACCAGATTGCAACAAATACAATTAATTTTCATAATGTGTCTTTTTGTCGCCAGGATCACGCTAGCCGGTCAGAAGGCGTGGAATTAGCTCGAGAGTTGGACTACAAAGCGGCCGCGGCCTGGATCGGCCACCCTTACTTCGACGTGATCGACAACTCCACAGATTTCGACAAAAAGATGAACCGACTGATCGCTTGCGTGTGCCAGCGCATCGGCATCGACACCGGCGATCGGCTCAACGTCAACTCCAAAAAGCGCAAGTTCCTCGTCAAAGCTCCCATACCGGCCGACTCGGAGTTCCCGTCCTTCCAAGACTTCGACGTCGTACACAACTACTTGCAGAGCGACGTACGCAAAGCGCAGGCCAGGCTCAGGAAACGCGGGCAGAAGGGGCACTGGTCCTACATCCACACGATCAGGAAGATCCACCCCACGGGGCAGACCGTGGAAGTGCGCACGCAGTTGACGCATCGAGACTATCTCAACTTGTTGCCGCAAAGGGACGACGCTCATTTCACCATCTTCAAAAAACGCCGCTGTTTCATATACAACAATCAGTATTACCAACTCGATATATACCGGCAACCCACTCATCCAAGGTGATTCTTTTGTCCCCGTTATATTCACCAGTATATGATTTATTGTTAAATATATTGATTATTATTTATTTATTATTTTATTTTAAAGATTTTATCATATTTGCCGCTCAGCCGTTATAAGGTAAATGCATGAGTGTGCTCATAAGTAGAACAGAAGTAGTCTTCATTGAATGAACGACATATAAAAAAAAAGTTCTTAAAATTGTTAATTTGCGCCCTATATATAATATTAGTGAGGTGATGAGTAGGATTCACTGTAATAATGATTTCATTAAAATAGTCCACTAAAAGTGCGCGTGTTGCAGATTAATCATAGTTTGCAAAGGGCCCAAATGTGATGTGATTGTATTGACGTTCAAAACATTATCATTTGTTATATTTATAAAAGCGCCCATCTTTTGTATTCTCTCGACAGTATATGACATGTATGTATGTACAATTTGCAGGTGCCGCGGCTTGATCCTCCTGGAGACCTACAGCGCCTATGAGAACCAGGAGCAGCTGGTGGCGTCGCTGCCCTCGTTCCTCACCATCGTGAAGGAGGTGACCGGGGACCCCGCCTACTCCATGTACAACCTGTCCCTCAAGGAGGACTGGAAGACCTCCAAGAAATACTATAGCGGGGAAAACCGGGGTAAGTTCCGAAATATTCACAAAAATACGAGGCACATTGGACTTGTCTAAAAATTGCTGTTTGTTGAGAAACCTCTTGTTTCGCTTTTATGTAAATAAATCTGCAATTCATAAAATATCTCCTATTTTTTTTAATAGAGGCGGTTTTTGAAATCCGAAATACCTTGTCCAGTGTGTCTAGATTGTATGTTGTGTGCATGAAACCGATGTTATAGATATGACTGGCGTAATTGTGTTAGTGATAGTTTGCTAGACTAGTTAATTTTTGATCTTAGTCAATACTTTCGTCTTTTTACAACAGTTTATTTCGTTGTGATTAGTTTATCACATTTTTACAGTGGGTGTAAAAAGATGTTGGTAATATTTTACGGATTAATCTTACACATAAAATTAATCAATTTTCGCAAGTAACATTGTTTGAAATATGAATTAATTTTTTCGTATTTCAACCTGTGTTCCTTGGAAAAAACGATCAGTTTCATAGGTACGTTAACCCTTGAAATATGACCAATTTCCTTTACACCTCATATTCTTCGCACTCCTAGTTTTGCTAGTGTCAGTACAGTTCAGTACAGTAGTTGTGTTTACGGGCGTAGACAATTAGCATAATAAAGCAGCCCATGATGTTACAGATGGGAGTTATAAATCTGACACGTGTTCCACTGACGATTCCGATACGAACGATGACATTAGAAGCATTAGAAGCGTTAGATGCACCGAAAAATATTAATAGCTTCTACTAACACAATTACGCCATAAGTGAGAGAAGGACGAAAGACGGGCTTGTAAAGATTGTTTTTATTTATCAGGCAAGACATATGGGGTGGACGGACTCAGTGATAAGATCAGTGGGCACGATGAGCACTGCGGCTCGCTCAAACTGAACGGGTATAATGGCGTCGGCGCGCCTCTGAACGGGCACGCTAACGGACACGCCAACGGACACTCGAATGGGCACTCCCCTTCGCCCTCCCCCGGCCCCGCCCACTCGCCCGGCCCCGCCCCCTCCCCCGCGCCCGCGCGCGCGCACCAACATGGCCGCCGGTCGCCGCCCAACGGACACGCCGATCTCCAGACACCAAAGATACCGAAAAAGGTCGCTCTTAAAATCTAAACATACGATTTTATAAAATTCCTCTTTATTATGTTTGTTCTATACACAAAATTGATTGTAAACTTTTAAGGTAAGCTCTACTTGTAGTATCTGGTCAACTACCGTCATCCCGACTCTGCCGAAACATGTATCATATTGTATCTATTCGATGTTTTAAAATATGTGATTGCTAAATGAAATCTATTTTTATAGTATTCTTTGAGTACAACATATATACGTCATTGTATAATACAAATGAATTATAAAGCTAATTGTTTAGTTATTGTTTGTGCCTTCCAGAATATCGTATATTAAATACATGTTTAACAATGTATAATCTCTTAAATACAGTACTTAAATAGACGCAAATTAGTATTGTAACTGTATGTTTACATGCAACCTTAAGGTTTAATCATTTTGACATGAAAGCATTTGAAAAAGACTATTGTTATGCGCGAAAAGCATTATTTTATTCAAACTAGCTCGGATTAAATGCATGTAATTCAGATTTTTAGATATAACTAGATTGAATATTTTTTATATAGATGATCAAAATTTAAATTCTGGATGTTGTGTCGTCAAAGTAGGGGTTTAGCCAAAGTTATTGTAACTTTTGGTGATAGATTTCATTTTTAATGTGCAGTAGGTGTTCGATACGAACACAGGATTGTATCCGAATGATAAATAAGGCATGTCATGTTGGTATGAATGTTTATAAAAAATAAAGTAACTTCCTCCATATACGCTCTGGTACAACGTGGTTTAATTTATAAATTTCCCGAATTATTGTTCCTGTCAGCGTTGGAAGTCACAAAATTCTACTTCGTGTACTGCACAGAAGAACTGGTCCTTCAAGCAAGCGGATTCAGCGCGGGACTCCTTGTTTCAAGTAAAGTGGCAGTACTCGTATCGCGGTGTCGTGCGTTTCCACAACGGCAGACGCGATTGGTGTGGCGGTCGTACGAGTATAATCAGCAGGTCAAAGGTTTATTTGCTGAAGACTTCCATCCATCTAATATATGGGTATGCTTCTCTACGCTGAAATTCAAGAAAAAATGTGTAATCGCGGTGATCAAAAATCATAAGCATCGGCATCGACGGCATTTGGTATGTGAACGGCCATTATTTACGTTAGGAAGTGCAAGTTGGTCAACCTGTGTGGCGTCATTCGCAAACGAGCAGTCAGCTGTCAAGCAAACGTCAGGTCATCAGAACAGTCTTCACTCGTGCAAGTTAAAAAGAGACGACAATAGTAAGGGTGCGTTCGTTTCATAAAATCTTCGCGGGTATTCAAGTGACAGTGCTCCGAAAACGTGAGGTCATAGGTTTGCAGCAGAGTCCGGGAGTGTATCCGAACTCGAAACTTTTTGGCGCGACCATACAAAAGGCTACATTCACAGGAAGTGACAACATCGTCTTTGTGTGTGTGTGTTACTGTGTTGCGTAGTCGCAGCGTGTCAGCGATGTGCGTATTATTTTTAGCGCCGCCATTTTGATCCAGAAGATTAGATTGTGGAAGCTAAGCTTATTTCGTGCCTAGTAAAAACAAAATTACAAGGAATTCTTCGATTAAAAGTGATACACATAAAATATAAATAAGCATCTAATATATGCGTCATTGGTAGGTACAAATTCACGTACCGTATTGTACATTACGGAGTGTAATTCACTTCTAGTTAAAAAGTTAAGCGTCATTGTCTCTTGGTGTATTGTTTTAGCGTTTCATCGACATGGCCGATGCAGCGAAGTTGAAGGTTTTGAGAGGTGAAAGGGGCTACATTAAAAGTGGCATCACGCGTATCGCCAGCTTCTGTGCTGACGAAGAAGAGTTAAAAGCATCGTCCTATGAGTCGCTCAGCGAGAAACGCCACCGATTAGCAGACGCCTTCAAAGAGTATGAGAGGCTCAATAAGGCCATTATTGTGCTAAACGAAGATGATGACGAGAATTACGCCGACTATGAAAATAAATATTTCCTGGCTATTGGTATTTTAGACAAATGCAGAGCTAATTTAGTTCATAATTGTCAAAATCAAAACACACCCAAAGGTGAGTTTAAAGGTTTGCCTAGAATACAGATGCAATCATTTTCAGGCGGTAAGATAGTTGACTACTATCCTTTTATCAATATGTTTAAGGCAGTTATACACAAAGACTCAAGTTTAAATGCTTGCGAAAAACTTTATTACTTGAGATCTTTACTAACAGGTGAGGCGCTAGATTTAATAAAAGAACTAACCTTGACAGATGAAAACTATATTGCTGCTTTAGACTTGCTAGAAAATAGGTATGACAACATTCCTAAAATCATAAACTACCATGTCAATAGTATTTTAGATATGCCATCATTCACCAAATGCACTGCTCAAAACTTGCGTTCACTCATAAGCACCATTAACCTGCATATTGCAGCTTTAAAAAATTTAAAACAGCCTGTCGAGCACTGGGACATACTACTTATTAACATTTTGGCAAAAAAGGTTGATGCTTACACTTACCGGGGTTTTTACCTTGAGAAAAATATAAAAGATGTTCCAACCCTATCCCAATTCCTTGAATTTCTAGAAAAAAGAGCCCTCGCCATCGAAAGCACCGAGGAGGAGAAAGTAGCTACACCAACTTCATCTTCTAAACCGATGAAGTCTACCAAAGTTGTCAACAATGTAGCAGTCACCAAGCCGGAGCAAACATGTAAGTTTTGTTTTCAAAAACATAGGCTTTTTGAGTGTACCAAATTCAAGATGAGTCCAGATAAAGAGAAAGATAGCTTTGTGAAGGAGAAAGGCTTATGCATTTTATGTCTTGGGGAACACAAAGGCCGGTGCATGCTTCGCCTTAAATGTGCTGTATGCCACAAGAGGCACAATACCAGCTTACATGTTCACTCACCTCACAATCAGGAAAATGCTTTTACAACCACGGTAGGTAGCCAAAATGAGACAGTTTGTAGGGAAGCCATTAGGGAAGAAAATGTGGTATCCATGTCAGGCACCAGTGCCAGCTTAGAGGTTCTGCTACCTACAGCTATAGTGAAAATGAGAAATAAAAATGGTAAATTTTTCAAAGTAAGAGCATTGTTGGACAGTACATCACAAGCCTCACTGATTTCTGAAAAATTAATAAATAAAATTGAGTGTAAAATCCATCATATTAGTAAGACAATTGCAGGGGTGTCAGGGCTAAGAAAGGTAACCAAGGAAGCAGAGTGTTTGGTGTATTCTTCAATAAATGATTTCAAAACAAAGGCTGTATGCGGAATTGTAAACAGCATTACATGCAATCTACCACAGCAGACCTTTGACATATCTGGGTTTAATATTCCTCCCCATGTTATACTGGCAGATAGGAATTTCAACCAGTCAGGCGAAATAGACTTATTATTAGGGGGCAATATATTTTTCCAGGTGCTGCAGCGTAATAAGTTGCCCCTCACGCCGACTGGGCCGTATCTAGTGGACACATGTTTTGGTTACATTGTGGGCGGGGACTTGCCGATATCTGCCGGCAAGATTGTATGTGCTAACTTATGTGTCAATGTGCAAGGTAACCCAATTCCATTTAAAAACACATTTCAACAAAAACAACAATTATGTAATGTATTACCAAACAACCCTGTCTCTTGTTTAGTTTCTTCTAATGAACAGGATGAAAAACAGGGTGTCCAAATTCAGTCAAATTTTATGCTAGGTGAAAAGGTAACTACTTCCTCACAAGATAATTCCTTGTGTCAAGAAGTACCTACAGTTATCCAAGATGATTCTAGCTTATACAATTTAAATAAAACTATTTCAAGCTTCTGGGAATGTGAAAAAGTACCCAATATATTTAAAGAAGGGTCCACTGAACATCAACTTGCTGAGGAATGTTTCCAAAATTCAGTAAAATTAATAAATAAAAGATTTACAGTGGCCTTACCCCTCAAGCTTGACTTAGAAGATATACAGTTAGGGGATACTTTTTCCTATGCGTTACAAAGATTTTTCAGTTTAGAAAAGCGGTTAACAAAAGACCAAAGTTTAGGTATAAAATATAAACAAGCAATTCAAGACTATTTAGACCAGGGTCATGCTAGGTTTTATAGTATGGATAATTATGATTTTCATTCTGGCAAGGTTTGTTTTATCTCTCACCACCCTGTATTCAATCCCAATAGTAAAACTACTCCGGTAAGACCAGTTTTTGATGCCGGAATGCGCTCAAAATCAGGTCTAGCATTAAACGACATATTGTTAAATGGTGATGTAGTACAGAGCGAGCTGTTTGATGTTTTGATATTGCTAAGAACATATAAATATGTTTTATTATGTGACATTAAAGCCATGTACAGGCAAATATTAGTTGATGAAAAATATTGTTGTTTACAAAACATTTTGTGGCGAAACTCTGTGCATGATCCAGTACAATGCATACAACTTAGGACGGTTACTTTTGGATTAAAAAGTTCAGCTTTCCTTGCTACTAGGTGTTTGATAGAACTAGCAAACGTGTTTGAAAATAAATATCCTTTGGCAGCCTCTGTGTTAAAACATTCTAGTTATGTAGATGACATTCAGTGCGGCAGTAATAGTGCGGCAGAGTTATTGTCTATAAAAAACGAGTTAGTTGAACTTATGAGTGAAGCAAGTTTTACTTTACATAAATGGTATTCAAATAATTCGGAAGTTTTACAAGACATTCCATCAGAGTTGCAATATTTCGGCAATAGAGAATTAGATAAAAACAATAGTTACATGAAAACCCTAGGGTTAGGTTATAATGTAGCCTCAGACTCTTTAACCATGCGGTGTCCTGAACCTGACAATGTGAAGCGGTACACCAAGAGACAAATGTTAAGCTTTATAAGTAAATTTTATGACCCTTTGGGAATTTCCGGTCCTATCCTGGTTCAAGCTAAGGTATTGATGCAAAAGGCATGGTTGTTAGAGTTAAAATGGGATGATTATTTGCCAGAACCTATTCACTCACAGTGGGTTGATTTTGCCAAGACTTTGGTAGAAATGGAAACCATTTCTGTCCCTAGAAATATCAATTCGCCTTCAGCAGTGTCGATTGAACTTGTGGGATATTGTGATGCTTCAATTTTGGCTTATGGTTGCTGCTTGTACCTAAGAGTTGTAGACAAAAATAAAACTGTCAAGGTCAATCTGCTGTGCTCCAAATCGCGTATCAATCCTAAAAATAAACAATTAACAATGCCTAGGCTTGAACTAAACAGTGCTTTATTGCTCGCTATGTTGGCTAAAAAAGTGTATAACATTTTATGTGTTAAATACAATGTAAAAACTATTTTATATGCTGATTCTCAGATTGTTCTCGCGTGGCTTGGAAGTTTACCAGAAAAATTGACTGTCTATGTTGCTAACAGAGTAAAACAAATCCAAAAATTGACTGGGGGTTTTCCCTGGTTTTATGTACAAACTGGTGACAATCCTGCAGATTGTTTGTCTCGGGGAGTCACTCCTAAGGCACTAGAGAACAATGTGAAGCAACTTTGGTTTCATGGGCCACTATTTTTACAGGATTTTGACTATGTTCATTGTGATGCAAAAAATAAAAACGAAGTCATTGACATTCCAGAGCAAAAAAGAGAACAAAAGGTTTTTCATATATACAAAAAAGAAAACAAATTGTACAATGTACTTGATAAACATTCCAATATCGAAAGAATTACAAGAATAATGGCTTACGTGCAAAGATTTATTTCGAATGCCAAGAGGGAAAATTGTAATATTAAAATGCAAGGTTTTTTATGTCCTAAAGAACTAGATTCTGCCTTACAAACAGTTATAAAATTAGATCAACAAAGACATTTTAAAGAGGAAATAAAAGCGATAAAGGCAAATAATGATATAAAGGGCAACTTGAAAGGTTTAGTTCCATTTCTTGACGCCAGGGGTCTATTGAGAGTCTCTGGAAGGTTACAGAACTCTAATTTGTCTTTTAATCAGCGTCACCCAGTTATATTACCTAAAAAATCTAATATAACGCGGTTAATTATTTTGAAAGAACATCTTAGATCAAAACATGCAGGGCAGAAATTAGTTCTTACGGTTTTAAGTGAGCGTTACTGGATAATCAATGCCAATAGAGAAATAAAGGCCGTAATACACAAATGTTTGATATGCTTTAAATTAAAGGCCAAAGCTGTGACTCAATTAATGGGTTCTCAGCCAATTGATAGAGTTAACATGACGACACGGGCCTTCGAAGTTGTTGGCACTGATTATGCTGGTCCTTTTTATGTAAAGCAGACAAGAATAAGATCTCCAGTTATCACTAAAGCTTATGTTGTTATATTTGTATGCTTTTCCACCAAGGCCATTCACATAGAATTAGCATCAGATATGACCACAAACACATTTTTGAATTGTCTCAAACGCTTCATTTTTCGCAGAAATAAGCCTACAAAAATATATTGTGATAATGGTGCTTATTATAAAGGCGCAAATAATGTAATAAAAGAATTATATGACTTGCAAACTTCCACAGTTCACCAAAATACTGTTATTAATTATTGCAACGAGGAGCGAATAAACTTCCATTTTATTCCTTCATATTCTCCCATTTTTGGGGGTCTGTGGGAGGCTGGTGTCAAAAGCATAAAATACCACCTAAAACGTGTAATCTCAGATACAGTATTAACCTATGAGGAACTGTATACGGTGCTCGTGCAAGTTGAGGGTATATTGAACCCCTTACACCTATGTCGAGGGATCATAATGACATGTCTTACCTTTCACCGGCGCACTTCCTCACTGGTTCTTCAATGATGTCCTATCCTGAGCTAGATTTAACAGGTACTAATGTAGGAAAGTTGAGTTTTTGGAAAAAGTGCACTCAAATGCAACAGCATTTTTGGCAGCAATGGCATAAACAATATCTAACTACTCTGCAAAACAGACCTAAATGGTCAAATTTGCAACCAAATTTAGAAGAAGGAATGATGGTCATTCTGAGAAATAGTAATGTCTCACCATTGAAATGGCCTGTTGGCAGAATAGTCAGTGTGTTACCAGGCAAAGATGGCAAGGTTCGTGCATTACATGTAAAAACAGCTAAGGGTTCAATAGTGAAAACTAGCATTATGAATGTGTGTCCACTACCCATAGCTGATTAAATGAATTCCCAGTTGGTAAAATTTAGTTTGGTAGATTTACAGACTATTATAATTTTTGTTTATAAGACATAATGGTAGAGTCCTAAGTTTCTTATAAATGTATGATAGCTAGGTTTTGCTGACATTAATTTTAAGTTTTCTATAATGCCTATTTTAGGTATACTATAGCACTAAGTAGGTATTACTTTAAAAATAAGGATAAGTTCAAATAAGAACTCATGTCTGAAAAAGGAAAAAATAGATTTATTTTGATAACTTTATAAGGTTAAATACAACCAATTTGTCACGTCTTACTGAACGTATTATAAAAGCGCAAAGCTGTACTTAATTTAAAGTTTAAAGATAGAGAGGTTTTTTATAGCATTGTACAGAGTAATTTTTTGGTTTGTCTTTAACTAAGTTCTATTTCTAATTAATTGGGTCTATAACTGCCCCCCCCAATCGTTCTACTCCGTGTACTGCACAGTAGGACCCCTAGTTTATTTGTAGTGGCCTTCATCTGGAAAGATGTACTAGAGTTATAGTTTGAAATATTTTTAACATTAAGTAGGATGCGATGTCGTCGCTAGGTCGCCGGCCGCCGCAAATTTTCGTTATCAAAGGAAACTAGTACTTACATAAATATCTTTAAATGTAATTTTAGCTAAAGTACTTAAGATATCACGGTGTAGTCGTATCCTTAGGAGATACAACTGTGAAGAGCTATACCTATTTGCTGTAGAAGCTATTTGCTTTGGCAAAAGTCCATGAAAGCATAATGGCTGTGTGCTATTTAATTGAAACAATTGAGCTGTGTTCACACATGTTATATTTGACTTTGCTTTCAATACGTATGTATATTTTGTTTCTTATTAAATAATGGACAATTCAAATACGTATTATTGATGTTTTATATTGCAGTACTTAAACAGTAAGGTGTGAACACATCCTGAGCTAGCCGAATATTGTCATTGGCAAGTCTTGCCTCCCGTAACTGCACCTAATGTTATGATATGACGCAATTTTATTATAAGACACAGTAGTGAGAAGCTTTGCGACTTATAAATCCTTGACCAGAATGATCACTATCGCTGCCAAATCAATCCATTTTCATGTGCAGATGTATTGTAAGAACTGTATCATTTTTAAATTTTAATCTACTACATTGATATAAATGTTGGACGTTCTTTGAAAGAAATGACATGTCTGCATTATGTCCTAATAAAGAAAAATGCATCTGTCAAGCTTTTGTTTCATTCATTACAAACGCAACGCCTGTGAAAGTGTGTTCCAAGTAGGCATTTAAAAGAATGTTAACAAACTAGACAAAGAGGAACAACATATAACTTTGACGATAAATCTTTATCTGAACAAAATAGAATTTAATAAAGTGAGTGTAGCCATCAACGACCTCGACAGTAGCGTCACTTCACAAAAAAAAAGATTTCTCTTTATACAAACAATCTATCAGAATACCCGTTGCTCAAGTTTTAAGTATAATCCGTAAAATTATAACCTGTAAACTCAATTAAATATTAGCTGCAATTAAAGTTATGGGAAAAAGTACCTACCTAATAACTGTCACTTTTGGTATTATTTGTCATAACTTTAATTACAGCTAATATTTCATTGAGTTCGCATTTTAAAATTTTACTTAAGGATAATTCTGATAGATTGTTTGCATAAAGAGAAAATATTTTTTTGGTCAAGTGGCGCCACTGTCGAGGTCATTCAAGTGTACACTCGCCTTAGGATTAGGACATAGTTTAGAACAGCACGTACAGTGCACCCAGCACCATAAATAATGCATGTACTTGATATCAAAACGTGGCGCTAAATGAAATTTGTCTCAAAATGACACACTATTCCACCAATCGATGTTCAGATCACACACACACATATCACGCCTATTATCCCTCGCGGGGTAGGCAGAGCGCAAACAGCCACAAAAAACTGTAATTTACGCCACGTCTTACAAATATTTGAGGGTCATGCGGAAAATTGTGTATCGCCATAGTGACAGGTTGTCAGCCCATCGCCAAAAATTGCAATACACATCCTCAAGTCCCTTTGTCGCCTCTTACGACTCCCACGGGTAAGAAATGGGGTGATGCTATTCTAAGCCGGCATCACACGGCACGGATGTAATTAGATCAGATATAAGCGCCAACGATGCGTCGAGTGGGCTGGATGACCCGCGTCACGCAGCGCTGCTCTTGTATTGAATTTTGGCAAATTAAGCTCGCGGCTATGCCAGCTCAACTCAACGTTGGCGCTAGAGGGCCACGGATGTAACAAGAAATTTCGACGCGAGTCCAGCAGTGGGCTAATATAGGCTAAGAGTCGTTTTAGATATAAATATTATCATCAGGTGGCCTTGGGATGTCCCGTCATCGATGCTTTGATGGATGAAGTTGCAAAAGCCTCTATCGGAAAGTGGAATATGAAAAATCGCAACTAGGATTTTCGAAAGATTTTTAAAAATCTTATTTATTACAATGCACATGGACAAGGTTGTCAGCAGAATGAAACATTTA
Source organism: Tuta absoluta (assembly GCA_027580185.1). Classification (NCBI taxonomy): domain Eukaryota; kingdom Metazoa; phylum Arthropoda; class Insecta; order Lepidoptera; family Gelechiidae; genus Tuta; species Tuta absoluta. The sequence continues at coordinate 4,855,615 of JAQAHW010000003.1, forward strand.
AGTAACTTTTTATGATTTATATTTAACATCTTTATTCTTCTGCTGTTTATACAACTGGAGAACTTTTTTGCCTGGCACCAGGCCTTTGCTGAGACCTGGTCTCTTTTTCTTCTTCTCTGGTCCTCCCTCCCATAGTTCGTCATCAGTTGGTTGCAATGGATCGAGGGTCACGGGGGGTGGTGCTGCAGTCATTGTGCCAGACCCCTCACAAACTATGGTGTTAAGTTTCTGAAATTGAAAAAAGGAATTAAAAAACGGACTTACAATATTCCAAAAATAATTGATCAATTTATTTTTCTTTTCAATAGTGGGTTTAATTTTTATATTTTTTAAACTCTTCCATTGTGGCTAACTAGATGGCATTGTACTTGGCAAGTTAACATAAGCAAAGGTAGGTATGTGACATTATTTCTTTATTTTTCACAGATACAACAGCATATAAGTTTATATCTGTGTAATATTTAGAAAAAAAAACTTATTTGTTCAAAGTGTTCAAATTACCTGTTTATCTGCCTCTAATTCTTCATGGGACTTCTGAATATCTGAATCATGGGCGTATTTGCAATTGTGTCCAAAACGACACCGTCCTTTTCTGTAGTTCCAGCATATCTTCTTACCATTGATCATGGTTGCTTCACTTTTACCTGGAACCTTACAGTCAATGCCTTTGTACTTGACGATTGTATGTTAAAATAGATACAAAGATTTTACAACAATTCAAAAATACAAATTTACTTTAACCTGCTTTCTTTTACTATAGAATAGGTAGGAGGGTCAGAGTATACTTTTTTGGGAGTTTTTGCTTACTATTAATAAAAGGTGTCCCACACGAAAAAAGAGAGAGAGAATAAAGGTAAGTTACAAAATTTTGTAGAACAGAAGAAAGTCAACATATACCATTTTCACATGCTTCTCCAGAATAGCTGCTTTTGCTTGTTCAGCTGCTACAAAGGGGTTCGAAAATACTGAAGTTTGTAGTGCATTTTCTCCAAGTGTAGGTTTAGGTAGTTTTGGCTTAGCACTATCACTCTCAGCTACAGGTCTGAAAATATGAATTAATTACAGGTGTTGGAACTGGATCACACAAGATATAGACATTTTTTTACTGTTTTAACTCACTTTTCATCAGGAGCCTCCTCCTCAGAATCGCTGGAAGAAGAAGAACCATAGTCCAATAAAGCATTCATCTTTGGTAATTTACCGTAAAACCCTCTGTAACTTTTTGGAAAGAAATATTCTGTTTACGACAGTAATTCACAGATAAATCGCGTGTAAATCGCCATGTTTTTCTGTCTGTCAGATGAAGAACGAATGAATGAATGAGATAGTAATTTTTTTGTATTAAAGGCCCTTCACATTCCCGGTTTTAGGGGTCGGTAATGTTTAAACGAAGGGGGCGCTTAAAATTATCTATTTAAAATGGCAACACATAATTTTACTTGACATGTTGGTAGACTGAAAACATTGCCATTTAAAAAAAGTAACAGTGTATGGTAGTAAGTTAATTACTAGACAACAAATTACTAAACAATAAAAAATGGAAGACAAGACAGAAGAGAAGATTGAAATAAACTTCGAGCAACGACGGCCTCGGAACGAGACGGAAGACCGTGTTGCTCGAAGGAAATAAAGAATCATTTTTCGAGATATGCTGAATAATTTGTGAGCTGGTCGCACACATCCGTTTTCAGGTCCGGTTTTCGGGCCCGGTTTCCGGGTCAATAATCAGATTTGGAATCACAACTTAACGACTTTATATAGTCGTCCAACAGTGGACATTATTATGCTGAAAAGAAAGAAAGCAAAAGAAAATAAGGCGTTCGGGATGCCGTTAGCCTATTCCATAGAATTAATAAATTGTGGTCGTCGCAGACAAGGTTATGTATTTGGAATTCGGATTGATGTTATCCATCCGGTTTCCTTCAACAAATGTTGATCCATAAATTTCATATCTTGTGGCGTTTTCAAAATGCACAAATTATTGCGTACTGCGCTCGCCAATCCACCAAGCATGGTGTGTTTGGATTTTTTTTATTTATTAAACAATAAATTGTACACAACCCCCAACAGGAACAGGTCTTTTTTTATAGTTAAAAATAATTTACCTAATACTAAACGCATAGAAAAATGCTTTTTCTTGTACATAAAAGTATATTTATTTTCATAAAACACTTATTGGAATTCGTTTCTTAGGTGTAACGTATGACCTGAACTTTATAATCCTAAAGTTGATTGTCCTCAGCTTTATAGTTCGTCATACATACATGTATCAGCCTATTGCAGTCAACTGCTGGACGTAGGCCTCCCCAGGGTAAAGGAAAGGGGGGCACAGTGAACCACTTTTTTATTTTGCTCACTACTGCGTTTATCTTTACCACTGATTGTAATATTTTACTTACAAGTCGTAACATGGTAATCAAGCTATACAATAAATCATTAAAATGAACAATAAACACAACAGTTTCTCTATTATAAATGTGCGAGCGCACATTTTTTAAATAGTGGCTAATAATCCAGTGTACCCCAGATAAGGGGCACTATGGATTTGGGCTTGGGGTACTACGCTTGCCTTAATTTAACAAACAAATGTAAAAGGGGCACATTGAACTGCATAGGTTCGGTATTGAAATAAAATCAAATTTGCTCAGTAATCACATATTCAAGGTATTTATTGCCTAATTGGCACAAATCAGTGTCTTACGTTTCATTTATGTCATTATGACTTATAAATTATAGTCATAATGATTATGTAGATTGATTAGTACTTAAATACAGTAAAAAATTTAATCAACACTTATGTTGAGAATGATCCTCCGTATGCATAGTTACCAATATTAGTTTTTCTTTAACGATTGCGTACTATTTTTAACGGAATTAATTACAATGCTATTAAATAAAAAAATACATTGAACGGGCACTATGAATCACACTCCAAAGAGCCCCATACAAAATTTGTTCAATGTACCCTCCGAGGTCAATTCAGAAACAATGATCGAAAATACTACATACAACCATAGTACATTTAAAAATAAGCAAAGCTTCATCACATGGTTCGAATTACCTAAGTTTCGCAGAAAGACCGCAGCGCGACCTCCGGCAGTGGGAGCGTGGCGGTGTCTGGCGCAGTGCACGGGAAGAGTATTGGATAGAGCACGCTATCGTTCGAAGAGTGTGTGTGTGTGTGTGTAACAAATAGTGCGCGAGATATTGGTGATTTTCCGCTGTGCCCCTTGATTCACCCTACCCCCTCCTCCCCTCCGCCATTGGGCACGATCTCCCGTTTTCGCCATCCAGTCGCTACCAGCCGCCTAACTCATCGGTCCATCAGGCCGGAGGTCATCCAACACTACGCTTGCCAAGGCGCGGCCTAAACTCGAGAACCCGTTTACTCCACCGTCCTTCGGTACTACGACAGATGTGCCCAGCCCATTGCCACTTCAGATTGCTACACTTCCAGACTATGTCCGTTACTTTGGTCTTTTTGCGGATAGTCTCATTCCGGATTTTATTTATATAAGGATACCGAGCGTAGACCTTGCCATAGCTCTCTGAGTGACATGTAACCGGTGGGCCAGTTTTACTGTCAGGTTCCACGTCTCGGCTCCATAGGTCATGACTGGCAGGACGCACTGATCGAACACCTTGGTCTTCAGGCATTGTGGCAAGGGTGACTCCAAAATATGACGCAACTTCCCAAATTCTACCCAGCCCAGCTGCACTCTTCTGGTGATTTCAGCCTCAAAGTTGTCTCTACCCAGCTGCAAAGTTTGCTCAAGGTACATGGTACTGTCCGTCAATTGCCCTAAATCCTAATGTTCCTTATATGCAGTGTCCTAACTGTTTTCATCCTTAATATATTGGATCCAAATTTTTACAGTTCTGTTAATCTACAGTACTAAAATTTAAAATACAAATAACGGATTGTAGTTAATTAGTTATGTATACGGGTGTATGGGACGGTGTACCGAAAAAACGTGTGTCTTGCAATTTTAGGCGATGGGCTGACAATGGCTATGCACAATTTTTCGAATGACCCTCAAATATTTGTCAGACGTGGCGTAAATGTCCGTTTTGCGGTCGTTTGCGCTCTGCCTACCCCGCAAGGGATATAAGCGTGATGTGTGTATGTATGTGTATGTTTGCGCCGTGGTTCAACTATATCCGGTTCGAAGAACACTTTGTGGGCTACATGAGTAACGTCCACACCCGCAGCGCGACTCGAACAGGAAGAAATCGATGGGTTGGGTCAGTGACGCACGAAAAGAATAAATGGCGCTTGCGGCCAAACCTAGAACTACTTAGCTTAGCTAGTTAAAAAACCAAATAGTGCAATGGTGGCACAGGGTAAAGCTGGAAAAACAATAATAAAGTTTAAATTCACATGTTTTGTTTTTTCAAATCAAAAACATGCTACTTACTAGAACTACTGATTCGTACAAGAATATGAATAAGAGCTTCAAAGTTTAGGAGCATAAACATGAAAACCTAATAAACAATATTCTGACGCTGTCGAAATCGTCATTATCACAGGTTAACCCGTGAGTGAGTTTACCCGTGAACATGGCTCAAAATAATAATAAAAATTTGTCGGTCAACCCGTTTGAATTGTTACTATGAATAGTGTAAACCACAGCGAAAGTATAAAATTTAGTGAAACTTTTTTTATGATAATGGCAGACTATGAACTTTATAGCACGTTCACACCATGCACCTTCTCCTGCCGCTGCTGTCGCGAATATTGCTCGAAATACTCCCGCGGAAGTACCTATCAACGCGAATGAGCCACAATAGAATTACACAGGTCGCAGTTGCTGTTGGTATTTTAGGACCAACCCCTACTTCTCAAAATAATCGTGTCTGTTTTAATCTAGGGTCCACAGCTTATTTCAAGATTCTGCCTTCACAAACCTTTTGTACCCTTGATGAGATTGCTTATTTTGGTAGTGAGAACATTTGTACCGCAAAGATTTTAGAAATATCGCCATTTTACAGTGTCACAGGGTCCAAATGATTTTATAACCTCAAAATTGGAAAAGCTTCAATATCTCTGCAAAGGATTGATCTACAAACAAAATGATCGCATGGATGCCGTTACAAATCGCAAATCTTTATTTGTACCGCTTTTTTATACCTTGTAAATACCAGATAGAGGAATAAAAGGCGATTAACGCTCATATGGCATTTGGTTGTTGGGCTTTCGTATATCTCCGTAAATATAGCGGTACAAATGTTCTGAAAGAAATCCTAGTAACAATACAAGCGGTACATTACATAGCTACAACCAAAAAAGCCGTATCTGCTCTAATTTTCGAGAAAACAACACTGTAAAATTTGCAAGAAAATGATATGTACATGACCAAAGCTCGGCCACGGCACAGTATAATTTTAGTACTAGCATACAGTATGGTCACTCCCTGTCTCCCCCTAAAAGCGCCGCCCACCCGCGCTCGGAGGACGCTCAGACACCGGCTAGCAAGGACGTGACGACGACTTGGTGCAGCGAGCGAAGGCAGCGCAGCGTAAATTATACTGAACTAATTAATATTAGAAATAATTTTGTGATCGGTGTGTGTTGTGCTATGTACGGTTGTTTGAGCACTGCAAACGACAAAACTAAAAGAAAATTCTACCGATTCTACCTGTCTTTACAAATCTAAGTATTTTTAAAGAATTTTATGTTTTAGTAGCAAAGAATAGGCGCTTATGTTTTATATTTCTTTGAAATTATCCGTTTAAGACCTTATCCTATCAGTTCACGCTGAAAACAAAACAAATTCTATAAGAACAAAAAATCATGTTTTCAATTTACGTAATATTTTGGTGACCGTCATTTATTTACAAAAAAATTGTTATTTCGTTTATACTATTTGAAATAGGAAACTATTGTAAAAATTGAGCATAGACATCCACTTTACAGCATAAGTACATTATGATTCCTATTTATTCCTAATCCGCGCGCAATAAGTTTCGAGTGATTGGGGTCATCGAACTTGAACTGGCCGGGCAATGGCGGCGGCCGGCCAGCCATTTTTTTACAAGCCCGCAAATCAAATTCAAACCCGCTATTACAAGGTCATTTCATATTGCCGCACATTGTATTCCCGATTCGCGAACGCACCACGAACAATTTAAGGTAAAATGGCGGCAACCCTGACATGTCTTATCTCACACACACACAAGCATTTTATCGTTAGCGTTCATCTACGCGAGCTTAGACTGTGTGCGTAGCAACGCGTTTGTTTCATACATTTGAGCGCCAGTGTCCGAGGTGTGGCCACGGTGTTCACTTTTAGACTTTTAGCAGCGGTAATATGCGGATTTGGATTCTGATTCCGATTTGCACTTTATACCGACCGAAAAATATATCATTTTCTTCAAACAAGTAACTAATACATAGATGGACCGTCAAAGAAATAAAGTTTGTGTGGTGAAGGCGAAAATTGAAATTCAGTCGCGTCAGTTACAAACCTTAAACGTTTTACACACATATTGCCTTCGGTAATCGTTCCTGTAGTTTCGGAGATTAGCCCGGTGAAACAGACAAACAGACAGACAAAAATATTGATAAATAGAAATTATGAAATTTGTTCTAATGTTGGAAGCGTTTGAGATGTGGTGTTGGATAAGGATGGAAAAGATCAGTTGGACAGAGAAGAAGACAAACGTAGAAGTGCTGGCACTGGTAGTGGAAGAGCGTTGTCTTCTGAAGACCATAGAAAACAGGAGAGGGAAGATGATTGGCCATACAAACTTTATTCCTTTGACGGTCAACCAATTTATTAAGTACTTGCTTGAAGAAAATGAAATATATTTCGGTCAGTATGAAGTGCAAATCGGAGTCCAGAATCCGAAATCCGCATTAATTCGCTGCTAAAAGTCTAAAAGTAGAACACCGTGGCCGAGCTTTGGTCATGTACATATCATTTTCTTGCAAATTTTACAGTGTTGTTTTCTCGTAAATTAGAGCAGATACGGCTTTTTTGGTTGTAGCTATGTAATGTACCGCTTGTATTGTTACTAGGACTTCTTTCAGAACATTTGTACCGCTATATTTACGGAGATATACGAAAGCCCAACAACCAAATGCCATATGAGCGTTAATCGCCTTTTATTCCTCCATCTGGTATTTACAAGGTATAAAAAAGCGGTACAAATAAAGATTTGCGATTTGTAACGGCATCCATGCGATCATTTTGTTTGTAGATCAATCCTTTGCAGAGATATTGAAGCTTTTCCAATTTTGAGGTTATAAAATCATTTGGACCCTGTGACACTGTAAAATGGCGATATTTCTAAAATCTTTGCGGTACAAATGTTCTCACTACCAAAATAAGCAATCTCATCAAGGGTACAAAAGGTTTGTGAAGGCAGAATCTTGAAATAAGCTGTGGACCCTAGAACAAAATAGACACAAATAAGTGTTCAACGCGAGTGAGTGTTCATTAAGGTGTTCATGTTCACACACTGCCGTCATACTATTCTCGCAGCGATACGAGTGAGTGAGATAGCAATACATTCCATCGTAGCATTCCATTCGCTATCGTGCTGCCGTTCCTTTGATTCGGGCACGAAAAACCAACAATTAAGGGAACACGGGAAGAGGCATTGGCATGATGAGTTTACAAATTCGCGCTGCCCACCTCCCTTACTATTTCCCTGTCTATATTGGCATTGTGTGAACGTGCTATTAGGTCAAACAAAAGGGACCCATGGAATTTATACCGTGTTTATAGTGTGCCAATGGTCTTAGGCAGCTGTAGTATTATTTTTGACAAATAAAGTGGCAACTGCAAATCTCATTTTCTACCATGTTTGTGACAGAGCGAGATAGCAAAGCAAGTTCTCCTCACGCGCAGTAGTGACGGCGGCATCAATTTCTGAATTAATTACCATTTGTCGCAAAAAAACTGCGCGTCCTTTATCTTTTCTAGACCAAAAATCTTCATCACACCTGTGATAGTGATAAAGAGTGTTTCAAATGGCTTCAGACGAAGAAGTAGACGGTTCTTTCGCAGGTAATGGTTCATTTGAGCTAGCATGTCATAGGTAAGCCGCGAATAGCGGTATCATGTGTTTACTTGCGGTACGTTGAAGCAATTAAAATTTTAGAAATTTTCGGCTTTTGAGATGAAGTGTTTTCATGAAAAACTTTACAAATACTATTATCGGGTGAGGTTAGAAGTGTTTTTCTGTGTAATAATTCGTATTTGTTTTTGTTGGGAAGTAAATATTTTGGAGTGGCAGTTAGTGACAGAAAAGAACATGCAATCTTCCCTCATTACTACTTAACAAAATGGACGCCGCCAAACAAAGGGATTAGTGGGGTTAGGGGTAAGGTTGGTGGGGTTAGGGCTGGTGGATGTCCTTTGAGGCGTGGGGCGAATACGTGGGTGTCAGTGTCACGCGGTATATTCACCAGTTTGTGGTTGCAGGGGATGAGGAAGTGGAGGAAGGTGAAGGTCAGAACGACAACTCCGGAGAGAGTGATGAAGCCCCACCGAAGGTAAAGGTGAATTATCATTTTCATTTCTATTACTATTATTTGCTCATTATCATTGGTCCATTTTTAATTGTTTTGTGTCATGAGGTCACCATTTGAAACTGAACATAATATTTGTAAACAAATCAAAAGAATGTGTGCGCTGCATATACAATTCCAATAACTTGGTTTCTGCTTGTTCTAAATCATAATTAGGTTATAACCGCTTTCAGTTCTCTATACATTATTTTAATTTAATACTCATCTTACCTACTACAAGTTTATTTCATTTTTCTGCAAATATGTAGCACATAAACCTGTTTTTTTATACTTGAATTAAACCCTATTCCATTTTCCATTCACAATATTAATTTCACTGCCAATAGGAAGATGATGACTACTCACCAGCAGATGAAAGAAAAAAGAAGAAAGGAAAGAAAAGAAAGGCGCGTGGAGAAGAGAAGAAAGGCAGAAAGAAGAAGAAGAAGCGGCGCAATGAGAGTGAAGAGGTGAGTGACCAAAAAGTAAGTGTTGTCCTTTTATTTCTTTTATAATTTTAATTTTATGATTGTTTTGATGTTTGATCAGTTAATTAGATTTCACAATCAAAACACATAACAACAAAATTCACTTGAAGGGATTTGAGACTAAATCAAAAGACTTTGATGACTGTATGATGCCATGTGATGGGGGCTTCTAATAGCATCACCCCATTTCTTACCCATGGGTGTAGTAAGAGGCGGCTAAGGGACTTGAGGATTACATATATTTTGCAATTTAAGGGGATGGGCTGACAACCTGTCACTTAGTGATACATAATTTTCCAAAAGTTTTTTTTTTCTAATATGGAGTAAATGTCTTTTTTACGGCCGTTTACGCTCTGCCTTCCCTGCAAGATATATAGGTGTAATGTATGAAACGAAACTGTTCACTTAAGCTTTTTGCCAAATCTTGAGCAATAAATATTACCTACATTGCAATTTTAATAAATCTTCATTTGAATCAATAGTAATGTAATGTAGTAGTCAAGATTTCTTATCTTTTGCTCAACATTATCAAGATACTAATCTCAAATTTGATAATGTTTGTACAACACAGTAAAAATAAATTGGATTCACATAACAGTTATTGGTTTTATAAATAACAAACTATACCCATTTTGTTTGAATATTCTGCTACTTTTATGAGTCAATGTTACTATATTACAAAAACAGATACACCTAATAACTATCCTCTTAAGAAACTAGTAACAGGAAAACAGCCCAAATTGGGTACAATCAATGAAATGTACACTGAGTTGAAATGTTCACTGTGTAAAACTGTGTACCTACTGTTCTTTAGTATCCGAATTTTCGTAAATTGGTTAGGTAAGGTTAATCATCAACACTTACAACATTCATAGGTCTTCATTATAGGGGGCAGTTTGCAATACTCGCCACACTTGGCAGGCGGGTTGGCGAGTGCAGTGCAAGGTGTTGTATTTCATAGGAAATGCTGCTGCTCTCTAGATTAAGAATTCTTAACACTCTAGTATAAGAAATGTCGTGATGCTAAGCTAAGTCGGCAATAAACTCTCTCTCTCTCTCTCTCTCTCTCTCTCTCTCTCTTTTCGTGTGGGACTCCGAGTCGTCTAACGTCCAATAAACTGCTACAGGCGGTTATAATAATGATGATGACTACACAGCCTTGCTTGATTATTCTGGTTCTTAAACACTACTACTCGGGCTACTACAACTGAAGTTCAACTTGGGATTTAATGCCTTATCATATTATGTCAACTAGATTTCCGCCCAGCAGTTTCACTCGCTGCCACTCATTTTTCCGTGGTAATGGTTGTTTTCCCGCGGTAAAAAGTGGCCTATGTGTTTTTCCGGGTTATACTCTATTTCAAATTTCGTTCAAATCGGTCAAGCCGTTTGAGCGTGAAGAGGTAACAAACACACTCACACACAAACTCTCTGAAGTATAATATTAGTACGGATTACAATGTATGCGGGTATTTACGAGGGTGTCATTCCCACAGGAGGAAGAGTTCGGCATGGAGATGGAAGCCGAGGGCGACAGTGACTACGCACTCAGCGCGATGTCGTCATCGAAGAAGTCTCGCAAAGGGCGCGGGAGCAAGCACGCCACGCCTGCCACACCTGCCGCATCAGACTCCGGTTCTGGTCAGTATCTACTCCAAAAACACAACACCTTCGATTCACATCTGAAAATGCTATAGGTCATCCAAAACCGTTTCATGCGCAAAGCTACCGGGGCGCCCTGGTACATGCGGAACGCCAACATCCACATCGACTTAGGTCTCCCTACCATTAAAGCGTATATGAAGGAAGCGTCTCGTCGCTTCTTCGACAACGTTCCCCATCATAAAAACCCCTTGATAGTTGCCGCGTCCAACTACTTCCCTCATCCAACCTCGCGTTTTAAACACCGTCCGAGACACGTCCTTTCGGAAGAGGATGACGAAATCACAGTAGCCACTGCTGCAGCCATTGCGAGTAGATCACACTCCACTAGCTCTCCATTTTGGGAACTACAGTCTAGTCCGTTCTTCCCAGAACAACTCGTAAGCCCAGTCGCGCCCCAAGGGCCGAAAAAACAAAACTTCTCCGGGTGAGCTCCTGCTCCCCATCATACAGTCAGGTGTAGATTTTAATAGCCCCGGGGCTAAATTCATGAGGTCCAGAACAAAACAAATACAGAAACTCATCAATGCAAGGGAATGTCTTAGGGAGCTCTACATGTAACTGGAGCGGAGTGCGCGTTTAAAAGCACGTTTTGCATTTCTTCAGTTTTTATCACGCTTGGACTTAGTGTGCATTAGTGCATTATTGTGTTTTATTTAGGGTGCACCAAGTCTGATTGCGTAAAATTTTTTTGAGTTCCTAACAGTACTACACTAGGGAAGTTCTAGGCCTCGTTCCTAAATTTCTATCCATAAAACAGGCGACATATATCACCCACCTTAGTAAATTGAGGACACATAAATACCAATAACACCCTCCCAGCTTCGCGGCATAACTTGCTTGCCTTCATACCAGGAAATGTATAATCGAAATTATTTCGGTTAAAACGGCAAAGAGTATGAAGTCATACCGAAATATTGCTATATCATAACGTTGCAATACTGAAATTTTCTGTTAAGGCATCGTTTACGGTACCTAAACAACTTTCAAAGCGTTTTTTAAATAGGTACATCTCATTGTATTTATTTAGCTGTATTATTTTGGTATATTTCGATTTTTATTATTATTTTTGCACCTGCCTGTACTTTCCACATGCCCTAAGGTAGACTGGTAGATAATGCCACTGGCATTAAGTCCGCCCATGTACACTGTTGTGCATAAAGTTCAATAAATAAATAAATAAATAAATAAAAAAATCTCCTACGATTCAGCAACTTGCTTGATAGAGCGCAATGTATATTTCGATTTCGAAAATACTTCGGTTTATTATCTACTTTTTATACCGGTACCATAACCCACATAATAATCTTTTTCGTATATATTTAAAACGTACACCGGTAGCTTAACCTCGTACCGATTCTTGCTTTATACGTCTGCGACGCGACGACGCTAAAGTTCTTAGGAGGCATAAGATGACAATTCACAAATTATTATAAAAAAATCTAGTTTGTAGTTTTTCATGTTTTTGTATTCTATTGATGCCTTCGATGCGTAACAATTGGTAGCAATCTCTTGCTATTTACTTTGTTTGTATGCATCATATTCAGTCATTTCATTACTCTTCCAAACATAATTTAAATAAAATAATCGACCTTGTTTTTGCAATATCACAAAAAACTACCATTTCATATTCACAATGGATAGTTTTCAAGGTTATAGGGGCAATGACCTCTCGTGGCCTGCTCACGGAGAGGCTTAGCAGTAAGCACATTGTTCGTAATATACTTTAGTTAGTGAACGAAAGCATGCGACGATGCGTTTTCACTAAATTAATCTCGTTTCTACATCATGTCATGTGAAATGTGATGATTCTAGTCTAAAATGATTAATTGAGAAATTGGCCTGATTATCAAGTCAATACACGATTGTTATACATGAATAATCTTCGATAACTAATTAATTACAATAAATACCAATTTACTTTTTGTCGGCACATCATATCACCTTTTTAATGTCGACAGTCTTCATTCGATTTCTTCTGATTTAATTGAATGATTAGGAGGCGTAATTTTGAATCATGACATTTACTAATTTAGAATTGAATATCCATTGATTCTAAAATAGTACGCGCGCACTTTGCTCGGTGTGGGTGGTGCTCATAGTATCTAGCCAAAGACCTTAAGGGCCTTACCACATAAAAGTTAGACGCGCGTTGAACGCGTGTTTAGAAATATCCTCATACAAAAAAACGCAAGACACGCGCTCAGCGCAAACTTTTTTGTGCTAAGACTCTAAATATCATGGTTTTGATGACATGCACATTGGCAAATAAAAATTTCATGCTAGTTCTGTTTTTATGGTAATCCAGACTTGGTCGACTTTCCTTCGACGAATGCTTATTTAGATCAGCTGAATTACAATTTACTGATATCTTTAGACCTGGTGCATTACAATCAAGAGATTTATTATCTGTCGCCTGTAGTGCGGCCCTGACGGGTATATCCATCCATTTGTTCGGTTACTGGGTCGGCCTATCATAAGGGGCAACGTCAGCGACACCAGCGCTGCTTGGTAAAAAAAAACACTGCTTGAATACGCGATTGGGAAACTAAATAATGAACGACAATCACTAGCCACAAACTGTGCGCTTTAGTTATGTATGCCAATAATGCTCAAAGTGGCCTATATCGCATATATAGGGTGAAATTTTACTAATGACCGATAGCGATATCTCAAAACGGGCTGGTGATAAGGAACATAGGTTAAAATATGACAAAAATATTTTGAGTTTCCATAGCAAATCCGCTGACCGGCAATTTTGTGTGGGAGCACCAAATGTTTTTTCGTGCCGACGTCCCTAGGGGAAAGTTGTTCCTTATCACCAGGCCGTCTTGAGTTTTCGCTTTCGGTCACTAGTAAAATTTCACCCTTTTATGGCCTAGCAACTTTTCAGTGAGCGACGCTAGTGCAACGTTGGCCTTGGAAGGCGACACTACAGATCGCTTATTTCATATACAAATGTTTTAAAAACCTTTTTTCTACGTAGTTTTATTTTGCTGTCGCGTCCACAGGCATGCCGACGGTGGAGGAGGTTTGTGCGTCGTTCGGGCTCACGGACGTGGACATCCAGTACAGTGACGCTGATCTCGAGAACCTCACCTCCTACAAGCTGTTCCAGCAACACGTGCGCCCGCTGCTCGTCAAGGAGAACCCCAAGGTATCATTTTATACACAAATACATTTCACAATGGCCAAAACTGAAAATTGACGATTGTCTGGTGATAAGCCATATCTTTCCCCCAAGGAAAATTGGTCGAAATATGCATGCTTAGAAAGCATGAATTATTCGCCTTTTTCCACATCTTATAAACCAGTACAGATTATACGATTTTTATCATACTAAGTAAGTTGTACACGTCCACTGCATAACTTTATGCCTTCTCACTACCCTAGGTCTGCTGTAAAAGATTTCTTTTTAGAAATAAGCTGACCTGTTCCTGTTGTGTATTGTTCTATATGTTATGTCCTTTGTGTTATATTGTGTACAATAAATGGTTAAATAAATAAATATACGAGCCAGAATAAAATATAAATCGTAGAATTATAGAGATATAAACATGATTATTCCCTAACCTTTTCTAACTTTATCAAACTGTAAGTGACAGTTTTAACTATATTCTTAGTCATATTAATTAAACTGTGATTTAAGTCTATTCAAACCGACAACCGATTAATAGTCTTCAATTTCTCAAAAGTTCTCCTGGAGAAACCTTGCTTCATTTCAGGCGATATAAGTAAATGATATTGATAAAATGCATGAACAACAACGTGATGGCTGTTACTGATAACCCTCTTCATAAATATTCTCAAGGAGACAATTCTCCGACGATGGTGATCTAAATTCACAACATTTGAATAATTTAAATATTGTAAGGACCTACTATATCCACAAATACATATACCTGTATATAGAGTGGGTGGACCATAGAGTCACGTCAAAAGAAAAAATGTAAATGCCTTATACTGAAGGGTATCCGAATCACCCCCATGTATGTTCCGCGATTTTTGTAGTTTCCGAGTTATTCAACTTCTAAAGTTGTGTTGGAAAAAAGCGTTAAAAAAACCGTATGTTTGAAAGTAAAAATCATGAAGATTTTGCTACAAAAACAACCACTCAGAAACCCGAGAAGTAAAAAAAAAAACAAATTCTACCTGTCTTCTTTTTTTTTTTTCATGTGGTACACCGAGTCGTGCCATAGATGCCTCGTGTCAGAGTTTTTTTTTCAACTGCCTACTAGTAGTAGGCCTCTGTCATGGCTGTGTAACGACCGCCGTCTAAATAATCATAGACAGCAACCGGGACCGATAGCTTAACGTGCCTTTCGAAGCACGGAACCATCTTCTTTTTGGGACAATAATGTGGTTCATTGCGTCGCAGGCAGTCGCAATACCACTCCGCCACATCGGCCGTTCTGCATGGTTCTGCCTGTAATTTTTTTCCAATTAAATATATCGGTAAATACAAAAAAATCGCGGAACATAATGGGGGTGATTCAGATATCCTAAGGGATAAAAAAGGCATAAGAGGTAAAAGGTATTAAAATTACGCATATTTTTAACAAGGCGACTAGCAAATTAACGGGGTACCATCTATTAGCGTCTAAAAATATAACTGGGCAGTGGTCAAATAATTTGGCTTTAAATTATATTTGATAAGCTGCAAATGCAGGGCATCATAAGAAGCTAAATAACGGCTGCGACTTCAAGGTAGTATTATATTTCAAATAGATAATTGAAATCATAGGCGGGGTATCAAAAATCATGGGTTGGCGAATAACATTATTAGTGCGATAACAAATAAAATATTAAGGCTATTGTAGGCTTCTATCTGAAAGAACACTTTCTGGCTCTTATTTACGAGCAGCTGTAAATATTAAAACGGATACTTTAAATACGTATCAACGAATAATTTTTTTTTGTTTTGGAAATCATAATATTATGAAAATGGCGGCGCGGGGGGCGAAACGCTCTATCAGCCAATGGCAAGCAGCAAGTGCACGTCACGGCACTAGCTGTTGCTTGTTGTTGTTTGTTTGTGCAATTCACCGGTAATGGGTGCATACGAACACGTGGAGACCACTCCGCAGTTAGAGGCAAAAATGGTCCCAATAGGGCAAAAAAGAAAACGCGGACGCCCCACCAAATCAAGGCCAGCCCTTATTATTTAATAAGTATTTAAGTGCCTATTGCAACGGCTCAGATATTTTGCGGGCGACATACCTCCTAAGGGATTGAAATACCTAGGTAACAATTATTTTAATTAATTGATAAAAACTATTTTGAAATTTTTTCATGCCCTTTATTTTTCACCATTAAAAGAAATAAAAAAGTCAAGAAATAGAGCAATATAAACACAATAAAATTATTTAAAGTTAAGTGAGACATAAAAGAAACACAATCACAATATTCACAATATGTAAATTGTATGCAATTTTTATATTTAATATTTACACAATATTAAATTGTATGCTATTTTTTGTTTTATTTGCAGCTCGTAAAATGTCGCATAATATATGTTAATAAGATCTCAATTAAATTAATTATTACCTCAAATCAATTTAAATTAAATCTCTATTTTACAATTTAATAATGCCTATTTTCTAATTTTTTGCTGCTTGCAATTTTTCGCTTATCCATAAATTCAGTAGACAAAAGAAAAACTCGTAGCCAGTTTCAATTAAACCAAAGCTTGATACAGATTTTAACGCTGCTACTTTTTACCTAATACTGTACTCCACTGTCGCTGCCAACCTATTATATTTACTATCCACTTTAATTATTTTTTCAACCTTGAATCTGATTAAATAGTCGCCGCGTTAATTACATGCCTTAAAATTATGTCTTATGACGTCTCTTTATGGTCCATCCCGTATTGTATGGTACAAAACACAGATATAAAACAGTACATCAAAAGAAAAGCTAGTAACATAAAATAGATTGCCTTATTGCGAAGGTGATAACTTCTACAATGCAAACTTTATTATCAATAAACACCACTTTTCCTCTCAGGTTCCAGTGTCAAAACTGATGATGCTCGTGGCAGCCAAGTGGCGTCTCTTCTGCGAGACCAACCCTCACCTCAGCAGCAACAGCAGCCAGAACCCTGAGCCAGGGTCTGGAGACAACACCTCCACTTCAGACTACACGCCCAAGGGCAGGCCCGGCCGACCGCCCAAGGAACCTAAGGTAATAATATACCTTTGGACTGCTGCAAATATTTTAGGGGGTGATCTAACCCATGAAAGTGAACAACGTTCCCGAAAGAACACAGGTCGAAATATGCAAAAAAAAATGGCCCGCCCATACAAAATGTTACAGCCAACCGGGTCTATTTGTATGGGAGGTCCATTTTTTATTTTTTATTTATTTTCCATGGGGAATGGGAAAAGTTGTTCAGTTTCAAAGTTTGGTTCACCCCTTTAAATATTTGCAGCTAATATTTTAACATCCTGTGTGTATATCTCTTTCTCTTCTCTTGGCGTGTGGCATACACCTTGTCGACGAACGACCCGATTACGACGTTTTCAAACAGCCTACTTCTTCTAGTAGGATCCTGACTTCTATGAAGTCCTATACTGCAATCAGGACCGATAACCTACCGTCTCCTCAAAAGTACGGAACTATCTTTTTACATACAATCAGCTGGTTTATACGGACCATTTGGAACACTTAAAGTTAACCATTTTTTTTAATTTTTTTTTTTTTAAAAAACTTCCAGAACGACGACGTGGCCGAGGAGCCGGAGGAGGAAGAGGAGGAGGAGGCGAGCGACGAGGGCGCCCCGGCGCCGCTGGCGCGCAAGCGCGGGCGCAAGGCCAAGCACGGCGGCGCGCGCGGCAAGCCCGGCCGCAAGCCCAAGGTGCCCACGCTCAAGATCAAGTTCAGCAAGCGCAAGCGCGGCAGCTCCCTCAGTGTTAGTACCTGACACTTTACTTTCTGTATTTTTTTCTACTTTAAATTGGCAGCCACTATAGTCCACTGCTGAACATAGGCCTTTCTTTATTGCTGGTCAAGCGGATTGGCGTGAACTCTGCTGCCCATTCCCTGGATGAATTTTCCCCTCCGTCGCTTTACACGAAACCCACAGGTTGTATTGTTGTGGTGCTATTTAAAACTGGCTACGCACGGCAATCTCTTTTTTCAAGTTTATTTATTTGTTTTAGTATTTTTATTTATGTTCTATTCGCCAAATTGTTTGAGGCCTAAATCGAGTGTCAGATTCTGATACCTCCCAAAATGCTTGGAAAGGGCAATAAATATGTGTGGCGTGTGCAAACAACTCAAAAAGAGATGATTGAATTTGAAAATATTTCATATAGTGCAATAAGAAAGATTAACCGAAGTCGAACCACACAAGTGGTATTCGAATCCACGATTTTGGATTTCGCATCGACCATTTATTTCTCTCTCAAGTATTTTTGGATTGCATTATTTTCTTGTAATTCTAGACAACTTTGACGAATACATCAATTTTGTTTTGTCATTGCAGGAGGAAGAAGCAGAAGGCAGCGCGGGCGCGAACTCAGATTCCGATGCGGAATTCGAGCAGATGCTGGCGGAGGCGGAGGAGCCCAAGCCGGCGCCGGCCGCCGCCGACGACGCGGGGGGGAAAGAGGAAGATCCCGACGCACCGGTAAATTTACTCTTCTAATTATAATTTTTTTTTTTCTTTATGTTACCAAGTTGATGGATGATTGACACTCCACAAGGGCACGAATTCCGCTATTTAAAAAACGTCTCAGTTGTGTTTTGATAGCGTATCAGTTGGGTGGTAACGCATACAACCCTAATATCTTCAAAATAAGAGTGAACAGGCTTCTTCTGGGTGAGCTCGCTCCATCTTAGACTCTGTCTCTGTCCTATGACCTAGACTAGAGTCAAGAGCATACCCATCCTTAATAAAAAAATATGGTTTTGGTCATTTCGTATTCTGCTAAGAGAGTCGATATGATTGCCATAGCAAAAAATAAGAGAATTAGGGCCCTGGCCACATTGAGTCGCTTATATTACTGGGATCGTCCTGCGTGCAGAAGTCGGGACACCGAGGACTCGATGATAGGTGGTTCCAGATAGTTCATCAGTTGAACTATCTGAGAAGCCCCATCTGGCGACATTTACCTTGCAGGTTTTAAAAAGAGTATAAAAATCCC
This sequence comes from Tuta absoluta, assembly GCA_027580185.1. NCBI lineage: Eukaryota > Metazoa > Arthropoda > Insecta > Lepidoptera > Gelechiidae > Tuta > Tuta absoluta. The sequence continues at coordinate 4,874,433 of JAQAHW010000003.1, forward strand.
CCAGAGCAGACAGTCATAATTGAGGGCAGCGCTCCCAAATACTGTTATAAACGTTTCTATGAGTATAGTATAAGAGGAATGAGTTTAGAATGCAATTTCAAATGTGTATTTTACTCCAAATTTTTTTCAAATTTTCACGTGATTGTCCTATATTTCCACAGCCACAGCCAAGGAAGAAGGCTAAGACAAAGATCGGTAACAAGACCAAGAAGAAGAAGAAGATGAAGAGCACCAACAAGTTCCCCGACGGCGCCGAGGGCGAGCATGAGCACCAGGAGTATTGTGAGGTACGTGAACATTGTCAGCAAAACGGCCATATTTTCTTAAACTGGAAAGTTTAACTATACTGCCTCGCCGTCACAAAAGTAGGACATAAAGCTTTGAAAGGTAATCTAATGTCAACAAGACTAAGAAAAATAAAAAGATAGAGCACTAACAGTTCCCCGATGGCGCCAAAGGCGAGCAGAAGTATTGTGAGGTATGTTACCATTGTCAACTAAAGGGTCATATTTTGTAGAGCTGTAAAGTCGAACCATGTTGCCTCTCCGTTACAAAAGTAGGACATAAATTTCCAAAAGGTGATTTAATGTGAAGAAGAAAAAGCTGAAGAGCACCAACAAGTTCCACGGTGGCACCGAGGACGAGCAGCAGCACCAGGAATATTGTGAGGAAGGTTACCATTGTCAGCAGCAGAGCCATATTTAGATACATTGTAAAGTCTCCATACTGCCTCTCAGGCACAAACATAGGACACAAAGCTTCAAAAGGTATTCTTATGTTAACAAGAACAAGAAAATAACAAAAAAAATAGAGGGCGAGCAGGAGTATAGTGAGATAGGTTATCATTGTAAGCAAAACGGCCATACACTGTTTAACTGTAAAGTCGAACAGTATGGTCTCTCTGTAACAAAGCTAAAAAGTAAATATATTTTCAGTTATTGAATTAAAATTGAAAATAAAGAAAACTCTATTTATATCTAACTTTACGCTTTGCCTACCCCGCAAGGGATAAAAACGTGATGTGTGTATGATAATCTTGCATTCGACCGTAAAAGGTAGAGTACACCGAGACTCATACGCAGCTGAAAGCTCAGCTTCGAGCCTTGAATTACACCTTCGTTAGGAAATGATTCCTTTCTTCCTTCGTGTACAGGCAGACACACAGACAGAATCACATTTTCACTTTTTTTGTAACACATTAGCGGCCCGCTCAGCGGTATCACCCGCTGCTAACCGTTTTCCCGCGGGAAAAGGGAAAAAGACCTTTTACCGGCATGAATAAATTTTGCCGTGTGATGCCGGCTTAGAATACCATCACCCCATTTCTTACCCTTGAGGGTCGTATGAGACGACTAAGGGGCTCGAGGGTGTGTATTGCAATTTTAGGCGATGGGCTGACAACCTATCACTATGGCGATGCATAATTTTCCAAATGACCCTCAAATATTTGTCAGACGTGGCGTAAATGTCCGTTTTGCGGCCGTTTGCGCTGTGCTTACCCCGCAAGGGATATAGGCGTGATGTGTGTATGTATGTATGTAATAAATTTTACATAAAAACCTTCCTCTTGAATCACTCCATTACTAAAGAAAACCGCATCGAAATACGTTAAACATAGGGACATGGAAAGCGCCTTCATTTTATACTATTTTGTAACTAAGACACGTATGTAATAAATTTAACATAAAAACCATCCTCTTGAATCACTCCATTACTAAAGGAAACCGCATCGAAATCCGTTAAACATAGGGACATGGAAAGCGCCTTCATTTTATACTATTTTGTAACTAAGACACCTTCATTCATTTACTCCAGACAGCAGCATTTAGGAGCTCTGCTTACTTGATGGGAGGTCTCCTGCATTAGATAAGGTAACTCTTCTGAAAATAAACATTTCTTTAAATTATTATTTTTTCATTCCCCAGGTGTGTCAGCAAGGCGGCGAGATCATTCTCTGCGACACCTGCCCCCGCGCCTACCACTTAGTGTGTCTCGAGCCCGAACTGGAGGAGATCCCCGAGGGCCGCTGGACGTGCCCGCATTGCGAAGCCGAAGGGAACAATGAGCAGGAGGATGATGATGAGCACCAGGAGTTCTGCAGGTACGCGAAGAAACATTCTCAATACAATGCAATCGTTTATTCATAACAAGAAGTCATTTTTGTGTACAATATACGAAAATCTATTCATAATTAAAAAACATAATTTATAAGTTAATAATAATAATGACTCCTTTGTGGCTTTCTAAAATAATATCATAGCAGTCATAAGGGGCATTTCAGATACTAAATATTGGCCATGGAAAACTTAATGGCACCGTGTGATGCCGGCTTAGAATAGCATCACCCCATTTCTTACCCATGGGTGTCGTAAGAGGCGACTGAGGGACTCGAGGGTTGGATGTGTATTGCAATTTTAGGCGATGGGCTGACAACCTGTCACTATAGTGATACACAGTTATCTGATTGACCCTCAAACTTTTGTCAGACGTGGTGTTAATATCCGTTTTACGGCCGTTAACGCTCTGCCTACCCCGTAAGGGATATAGGCGTGATTTATGTATGTATATATGTATGAAAACTGAATTGTTGCCATCGACTCGGGGACGAAGAAGAAGAAGAAGTCATTATTTGACTGTAAGTTTTTAAATATTATAGGCATACTCTCCTTGGGAATAATCAGTTTTATGGAATAGTGTAGTGACTTCGTTTGATGATTAAGAAGACGGTCGCTGCGGCGGTACGGCGGCGCTAATCTTAACATGAATACAGAGTTAACACGCCCTACAATCAAACCCTGATTGACAGATTATTTGACATTGCATTATACACTACATACATTAACATACTCGCTATGCTTGATTGGCGAGCGCAGTGTCAGATGTTGCATTCATAGGAAATCCTTCAGCCCGTTCCCTGGATGATTATCGCTTTTTACGACACCATGTGTAGATTTATGTATGCCGTGTGATGCCGGCTTAGAATGGCATCGCCCCATTTCTTACTCATGGGCGTCGTAAGAGGCGACTAAGGGACTTGAGGGTAAGATGTGTATTGCAATTTTAGGCGATGGGCTGACAACGTGTGATTATGGTGACACACAATTTTCCGAATAACCCCTCAATTATTTGTCAGACGTGGCGTAAATGTCTGTTTTTGCGGCCTTTTACTCTCTGCCTACCCCGCAAGGGATTATAGGCGTGATATGTGTGTGTGTATATATATATATATATATATGTAGATTTGGGCTGGTGCTATCATGTGGTATTGTAAGCCGGCACCACACGACACGGACTGTATGTAATTGTTTATTTTCAGGATCTGTAAGGACGGCGGCGAGCTGCTGTGCTGCGACTCGTGCCCGTCCGCCTACCACCGCTTCTGCCTGAACCCGCCGCTCGAGGAGGTGCCCGACGGGGACTGGCGCTGTCCGCGCTGCAGTGTGAGTATACCCTCAAACACAACACAACTGTACCACCCATTGTTGTGCCCGTCCGCCTACCACCGCTTCTGCCTGAACCCGCCGCTCGAGGAGGTGCCCGACGGGGACTGGCGCTGTCCGCGCTGCAGTGTGAGTATACCCTCAAACACAACACAACTGTACCACCCATTGTTGTGCCCGTCCGCCTACCACCGCTTCTGCCTGAACCCGCCGCTCGAGGAGGTGCCCGACGGGGACTGGCGCTGTCCGCGCTGCAGTGTGAGTATACCCTCAAACACAACACAACTGTACCACCCATTGTTGTGCCCGTCCGCCTACCACCGCTTCTGCCTGAACCCGCCGCTCGAGGAGGTGCCCGACGGGGACTGGCGCTGTCCGCGCTGCAGTGTGAGTATACCCTCAAACACAACACAACTGTACCACCCATTGTTGTGCCCGTCCGCCTACCACCGCTTCTGCCTGAACCCGCCGCTCGAGGAGGTGCCCGACGGGGACTGGCGCTGTCCGCGCTGCAGTGTGAGTATACCCTCAAACACAACACAACTGTACCACCCATTGTTGTGCCCGTCCGCCTACCACCGCTTCTGCCTGAACCCGCCGCTCGAGGAGGTGCCCGACGGGGACTGGCGCTGTCCGCGCTGCAGTGTGAGTATACCCTGTACCACAACACAACTGTACCACCCATTGTTGTGCCCGTCCGCCTACCACCGCTTCTGCCTGAACCCGCCGCTCGAGGAGGTGCCCGACGGGGACTGGCGCTGTCCGCGCTGCAGTGTGAGTATACCCTCAAACACAACACAACTGTACCACCCATTGTTGTGCCCGTCCGCCTACCACCGCTTCTGCCTGAACCCGCCGCTCGAGGAGGTGCCCGACGGGGACTGGCGCTGTCCGCGCTGCAGTGTGAGTATACCCTGTACCACAACACAACTGTACCACCCATTGTTGTGCCCGTCCGCCTACCACCGCTTCTGCCTGAACCCGCCGCTCGAGGAGGTGCCCGACGGGGACTGGCGCTGTCCGCGCTGCAGTGTGAGTATACCCTCAAACACAACACAACTGTACCACCCATTGTTGTGCCCGTCCGCCTACCACCGCTTCTGCCTGAACCCGCCGCTCGAGGAGGTGCCCGACGGGGACTGGCGCTGTCCGCGCTGCAGTGTGAGTATACCCTGTACCACAACACAACTGTACCACCCATTGTTGTGTTTTTCATAGGTTTGTAACTTTAAGTGAAAGTAGTAGGTAAAACAGTAGATCATGCCCTCGGCATTAAGTCTGCATGTATGGCGGGTGACAGGAGTGATGCCAATAGGCATAATGGAGGGTTCCAGGTGGTGTCGGGAAAAGGATAGCTACCCTGCCTGGCCGGGTGTTGTGGCCAGGGGACCGACTGGTCCACCTGGATAGAATTGGAAGTTGTGTATATGCGTTGCGCGGTGAAACACTTCGATACCGCGTTTCAAGCTCTTTGTTCTGTCACGTGGCGCCATCTTGCAGATATGTTGGAACTTCTGTTGCGTCTTGCTTGCTCGTGAACCACTTTGAGTAAACAGTAGCTCCCAGAGGTCGCTACACATGTGTTTATTTTTGCGTAACGTTAAATTTATAAATAAAACTGGTACAGGCTTTGTACTTGTACCACGGTTAGATGAGGTGTAAAACGAACAGCCATAGCTACCCCAAAATTTGCCTGTACCGGGGACCACAGAAATACGCACAAATAATAACCTTATCTCTTGTTCCGCACGGGAATTGTAACGGGGACCTCTGCATAGCAGGCCGACGTACCACTGCGCGTGACGCTTCCATAAGGCTACATGAATGTGTATTACTTATTTTTTCGTGCGTTACATTTATTTTTTGGTTGTAAGAAAAAAAAATAACCAAATAATACAAATTTGCATTGTCATACAACTATCCCATAACATTTTTGTTTATTTCAGTGTCCGCCGTTAGATGGCAAGGTGCACAAGATATTAACTTGGCGCTGGAAGGAGCAGTCGTCCAAGTCGAAGGCGCCGCGCTCTCGGGAGTTCTTCGTCAAGTGGCACGAGCGCTCCTACTGGCACTGCAGCTGGATATCGGAGCTACAGGTATAGTCTATTTTCCTTGAATAAAAAATAAATTAACATACTACTACGTGCGTCTGTGTTTCCAAGCGCATACAACCCAAATCTCTTAAAAGTAAGAGTGAACAGGCTTCTTCTGGGTGAGCTCGCTCCATCTTAGACTCTGTCTCTGTCCTATGACCTAGACTAGAGTCAAGAGCAAACCCATTCTTAATTAAAAAAACATATTCATAAGAAGTGAAATGACTTGTATTTGGGCACCTTGCAAATCAATCCACCGCTCAACCAACTGGTATATATAGTGCCAATATTTTATAGCAACAAGTCATCTGGCAGTGACTTTTGAGTTGCTTACGAAAAATACCAAAAAAAATGGCACTAAGTCAGCAAAAAACACTACAGTCGCAGGAAAAAGAAGACAAATTTTAAATAACTTTACTTTGTCAAGACCATTATATACAAACCATTTCATTTTCTACTTTAATAGGACACGTATTTTAACAAAGAAATTCTCTTACAGTTGGACGTGTTCCACCCGCTGATGTACCGCTACTACATGCGCAAGTCGGACCCCGAAGAACCCCCGAAACTCGAAGAACCCCTGGACGAGCGCGACAACAGATACAAGCGCATACAGAAGGACAAGCGCGGCCAGCAGCAGGAGGAGAAGATGCTTGAAGAGAAGTTCTACAGGTGTGTAGCCAACTTTACACCAATCATGGGTACAAGTAATTATATAGTTTATCAAGCAACCCTGATAGCAAGACATTCCTAAAATAGTCCGATATTCGATGAAAGACGTAAATTACCGAACAACCCCATCATTACCATCATGAACAGCCGTGAGACGCCCTATTCGTCCATTACTGGACATAGGCTTCCCCGAGGCGCCTCGCGACTGTGGACAGACTATCTAATGGCTGCCCAGTGCCCGCACTCCATACAAGGTCTTCGGTCTGCTTGGTTAGAGACCGTCTCACGCTGGCCTTTTCGATACCTAACTACCATTTTAGATATCATCGAATAACCATGTATTGGCCCTAATAAACTACAAAGCTAGAAAATTCGCTAACTAACAGTAAACTATCTATTCCAGATACGGAGTAAAACCGGAATGGCTGATCGTCCACCGCGTCATCAACCACCGCACGTCACGCGACGGCACCACGTACTACCTCGTCAAGTGGCGCGACCTGTCTTACGACCAGGCCACCTGGGAGTCTGAACATGATGACATCGCAGGCCTCAAGGGGGCTATTGAATACTACCAAGACATGCGAGCCTATATCACTTCTGAAGGAAAAGGCAAAGGCAGTAAAGGGAAGAAACCGGGTAGAAAGAGCAAGAAAGATACCTTCGAAGATGATGACAGCAGAGACAATAAGCCGAGGCGTTATAATCCGCCTCCAGATCGCCCGACAACCAATCTTAACAAGAAATACGAAGACCAACCTTCGTTTGTCTATGAGACAGGCATGCAGCTTCATCCGTATCAGTTGGAAGGTCTGAACTGGTTGCGTTACTCGTGGGGTAACGGTATCGATACAATCCTAGCCGACGAGATGGGTCTCGGAAAGACCATTCAAACGGTGACGTTCCTTTACTCCCTGTTCAAAGAAGGACATTGCAAAGGACCATTCTTGGTATCCGTACCGCTGTCTACGATCATCAATTGGGAGAGAGAATTCGAGCTGTGGGCGCCCGATCTATACTGTATTACATACGTCGGCGACAAAGACTCTCGTGCGGTCATCAGAGAGAATGAGCTTACATTCGACGACAACGCGAGCCGCGGCGGAAGACCTTCCAAAATCAAATCGCAAGTGAAATTCAACGTCCTTCTTACCTCATACGAGTTAGTTTCGATCGACGCCACCTGCCTCGGCTCCATCGAATGGGCAGTCTTAGTCGTCGACGAAGCGCACAGATTGAAGAGTAACCAGTCGAAATTCTTCCGTCTGCTCGCCGGATACACGATCAACTACAAACTGCTTCTAACCGGAACTCCTCTACAGAATAACTTGGAAGAACTGTTCCATCTGCTGAACTTTTTAAACAAGGACAAATTCTGTGACCTGGCCGCCTTCCAGAGCGAATTCGCTGACGTTTCTAAAGAAGAACAAGTGAAGAGATTACACGAAATGCTGGGACCGCACATGCTGCGGCGACTCAAAGCTGATGTACTCAAAAACATGCCGACAAAATCCGAGTTCATCGTGAGAGTTGAGCTGTCTCCCATGCAAAAGAAGTACTACAAATACATCCTGACAAGGAACTATGAGGCTCTGAACCCTAAAAGCGGTGGGCAAACGGTATCACTGCTCAATGTGATGATGGACTTGAAGAAGTGCTGCAACCATCCCTACCTGTTCCCGGCCGCGTCAGAGGAAGCCCCGCTCGGTCCTCACGGCAACTACGAGACCCAAGCTTTGATCAAAGCCGCCGGAAAACTCGTGCTTTTGTCCAAAATGCTAAGGCTGCTCAAAGAACAGGGCCACAGAGTGCTCATCTTCTCTCAAATGACGAAAATGTTGGACCTCCTTGAAGATTTCTTAGAAGGCGAGGGCTACAAATACGAGAGAATTGACGGTGGTATCACTGGTTCGATTCGTCAGGAGGCCATCGATAGATTCAACGCTCCCGGCGCCCCGCAATTCGCTTTCCTTCTGTCAACCAGGGCTGGAGGTCTCGGAATTAACTTGGCCACAGCTGACACTGTCATTATCTACGACTCCGATTGGAACCCTCACAACGATATCCAAGCTTTCTCCCGCGCGCATCGTATCGGGCAGGCCAATAAAGTCATGATCTACCGTTTTGTCACGCGCAACAGTGTCGAAGAACGAGTCACTCAAGTCGCTAAGAGGAAAATGATGTTGACTCACTTGGTCGTCCGGCCCGGCATGGGCGGAAAGGGAGCCAACTTCACAAAACAAGAGTTGGACGATATATTGCGATTCGGTACCGAGGAACTCTTCAAAGAAGACGACGGCAAAGAAGAGGCCATTCACTACGACGATAAAGCTGTCGCAGACTTACTGGACAGATCCAAGGAAGGTATCGAATCGAAGGAATCCTGGGCGAACGAGTACCTCAGCTCCTTCAAAGTGGCCAACTATTCCACTAAAGAAGGCGAGGGCGAGGAGGAAGTCGACACGGAAATCATCAAACAGGAAGCCGAAAACACCGACCCGGCTTACTGGATCAAACTGCTTAGACACCATTACGAACAGCACCAGGAAGACCAAGCGAGAACCCTTGGAAAAGGAAAGCGTGTACGCAAACAAGTCAACTACAACGACGGAAGTGTTGCACAGACAGATAACAGAGAAGACACGAACTGGCAAGACAACGGCTCCGATTACAACTCTGACTTCTCTCAAGGCAGCGAGGAAGATAAGGAAGATGATGACTTTGATGAGAAGAATGACAACGGGGACTTGCTTAGTCGACGCAGCAAGAGGCGTCTTGAACGACGTGAGGAGCGCGATAGACCTCTGCCTCCGTTACTTGCCCGTGTTGGTGGCAATATGGAAGTCCTCGGCTTCAACGCCAGACAGAGGAAATCTTTCCTCAACGCTATCATGCGGTACGGCATGCCACCTCAAGATGCGTTCAACTCGCAATGGCTAGTGAGAGATTTACGCGGAAAGTCCGAGCGAAACTTCAAAGCTTACGTATCTCTGTTCATGAGACATCTATGTGAACCGGGCGCGGACAATGCTGAAACTTTCGCCGACGGTGTACCACGCGAAGGATTGTCTCGTCAGCACGTATTGACACGAATCGGTGTCATGAGTCTCATTAGAAAGAAGGTCCAAGAGTTCGAACACATCAACGGATACTACAGCATGCCAGAATTGATCCGGAAACCAGTTGAACCGGTGAAGACAGCTGGTGCTGAAAGTGGAGCTCCAAGTCCAGCACCATCAAGTGCCACACCCTCAGCATCAGCCGCACCTTCTCCAGCACCGACTCAAGTACCACCGGCCGCACCCACACCTGGAGGCTCAGAGAAAGACGAGAAAGAAGAAACTAAGGACGAAAAAACAGAGGTCAAGAAAGAAGAGCCTAAAGACGAACCCATGGACACCAGTGACGTGAAAGAGGAAAAAGAGGACACAGAAAAAGAAAAAGAGAAAGAAAAAGAACCAGTGAAAGAGGAAGCTAAAGAACCTGAACGTCGCATGTCAGTGGATGAGGAACCTCCCAAAGACGCTGAAGAAAAATCCGAAGAAAAAAAACCGGAAGAGAAAGACGCTGAGAAGCCTAAAGAGGAGCCCAAAGACAAAGAGGAGTCCGACAAGAAAGAAGACGTAAAGAGCGAGAAGGGCGAATCAGAAGCCGGCGACAAACCTAAAGACGAAAAGAAAGACGAAGACGACGACGATGTAGTGCTCGTCAAAGAAGAAGAAGAACTGAAGGTCGAACGGCGCAAGTTTATGTTCAACATCGCCGACGGCGGTTTCACTGAGTTACACACTCTATGGCTGAACGAGGAAAGAGCCGCCGCGCCCGGTAGAGAATACGAGATCTGGCACAGACGCCACGACTACTGGCTTCTGGCTGGGATTGTCACTCACGGGTACGGGCGCTGGCAAGACATACAGAACGACCTGCGCTTTGCCATCATCAACGAGCCTTTCAAGATGGACGTCGGCAAAGGAAACTTCCTTGAGATTAAGAACAAGTTCTTGGCCAGGCGATTCAAGGTAAAAATACGTATTTTTTTGTGATTTGCACTCTGGAATATTTCCTTCATTACGTTTATGTTTAGATTCTTAAATATCTCATTTGTATTACGATGAATTTTGTCATAATTTATCACAAAGTTCATATCCTTGATTGAATTATGTATTTTAGAAAATTCATATTTTTTATTCTTTTGTTTACATTATTACTATTTACATATTTAAGAATTCGAAGACAATAAATAATAGAACGACAATTTTATACATGTTCGATAAGGTATTAATTTGTCTATGGAACAGCAGATATCATTCGTGAATTCACAAGGGTCCCATATCCCTGATTATGGCGCCTTTTTTGAAGCGTTACATCGACCAAACTATCAGTCCAGAGTTACGCGTTTGAAAAAATCCTAATTATTACGCCACTAGCCCATACTTACCCGGCATTGCCTTTTGTGTACTGTCCAATAATAATTTTGTTTTTCCTTCTATTAGCTTCTAGAGCAAGCGCTGGTAATCGAAGAGCAACTCCGACGCGCTGCGTACCTGAACCTGACTCAGGACCCCAACCACCCAGCCATGTCTTTGAACGCGCGGTTTGCTGAAGTAGAGTGTCTGGCTGAATCCCACCAGCATCTCAGCAAGGAATCGCTCGCCGGGAACAAGCCTGCCAACGCTGTATTGCACAAGGCAAGTACACTATTATACGGCGTGTAACGGACGATGCACCAAAAGGTAAAGGCTTTCCCAACAAAAGTTTTATGGTCTGAACATGCCCGCAAACTTTACGGTGCATCGTCTCTACACCCTGTATTTTTTAAATTAAGGCTTACCACTGGTGATTCAAGGCTCCAATAGTCTTTTATCATCACATTTGATTTTATAGTTATTTCTTTACGGAAAATACATTGAAATCACATACAGCGTTTCTTGATTTAACAAAAGCTTTTGACATAGATCTCTTCGGCGCCAATCCTTTAAAGGCGTTTAGAAAACGAGGAAGGTCCAGCAAAAGTGGTTCGGAAGCTGTATGATGACAAGACGTTTATTTTTAAGGCCCTATCCTGACATTGCCTTATACATTATATTTGGTGTCTTACAGGGAAGTGGCTTTGGACCAACTCTATTTAACATTTACGTATGGATTTAAAATATTATGTTGGTCTTTTTCAACACTGGTGCTTTTGGTAAACTAGACAAATTTTCTGTTCATACAAGTAATTTTGAAATATGTATAGTTAACCTACGTAAATTTTCTCCAGGTGCTGAATCAACTGGAAGAGCTTCTGTCAGACATGAAGTCTGACGTGTCTCGTTTACCGGCGACATTAGCGCGCATCCCGCCCGTGGCGCAGCGCCTGCAGATGTCCGAGCGGAGCATCCTCAGCCGCCTCGCAGCCACCGCCGGCAACCCGCCCAAAGCAGGTGCGACAACATTACTGTAGCTCAGTTACCCGGCTGCGTGAATACAAACCCGCTTACACTGCACAATAAATCTGTATGGTGCGTGGTGTAGACCTACAATACGTCCATCCCAGACTACAAAACCTCATTGAGGCTTACCCGCTTTAATTTCATGCTGACCTGTGTCGGTTCAGGGACATCATCAGCGTCTGCTGTAGCATGCTCGCTCGTGTAAACAGTTGTTTCGACGCAGCTAATGATTGCACAAACAGTTCGTCTTCGGGCTACTATCTTTTTCTTTTCAGCTGCGGAATATGGATCTACTTATCTAGAATATTTATTCATATTTCTTAGAAACGGCTCGAACGATTTTCATATTGTGCAATGCTCGGTCAACCAGGTATTATTATAAAAAGGGAAGGAAAACTGGAAGGTAATTGCACAACTGTGCCCTAACGCACCAGTAAGAAATAACTGAACTTCGACATTGACACATTTTCGACCAATCGTATAAAAGAGGCAACAGTCGAGAGTTGCGCTATTAGTTCCCCAGTTTGCTACCTTATTAGTAACTTTGAGTAAAATACATGGTGTAAAAAAATTAGATTAGAATATTTTAAGGGGTGAACCAGTACGTGAAACTGAACAACTTTCCTCAAGGAACATAGGTCGAAATATGAAAGAAAAAATGGCCCTCCCATACAAATTATCCCGGCCGGGTAACAAATTAAGTATGGGAGGGTCAAATTATTTTTTCATATACCGTCCTATGTTCCTTGGGGAAAGTTGTTTAGTTTCACGAACTGGTTCACCCGTTAAAATATTCTCAGCTAATTTTTTTATTTTACACCTTATATAAACATTTGTTGCAGCTCAAATGGCGACGTTCCCGGCCGGGTTCCAGGGCTCGGGCTCGCTGCCGGGCTTCTCGCCGGCGGCGGCGGCCGCGGCCAACTTCTCCAACTTCCGGCCGCAGTACTCCGTGCCCGGACAGCCCGCCAACAACTCCACTGTAAGTCACTACGTAGGTTTACTTATGTTCTGTGCCAACGCGATGCTGATTGGTTAATAGGGTTGTTGTATCAAAGGTATTTTGTATGGAAATTATACATTGTGATGTGCTTTGTTTAATAAATCTAATCGGAAACCACGCAAGGAATCAGAAACTTTAAAATTGTTTCTTTGTTTAACAATTTTCGTTTACCATAGTTTGAGTGAAGAAGTTGAATGAGCATTCTGATGCCATAGTTTTAAACGCAAAAATATCAACCCTAGAGACAACCAGTGATCAGTCGCAGTACTTTCAGAGCACCGATTGCGCCTTAGTTTTATCCTAATTTATTTAATATTATTACAGGCAAATTAATTAATCTATTGTTTTTTTTCTTTTACAGAAATCATAAGGATTTTAACTTATACACCGTATTAAAACTTGACACTCCAGCAGGTAATTTTATTTTAATCAATTCATTAATTTTTACTTTATTGTGGAAATATTTTTCTCCAAATTTAACTCAACATTGTTCTTTTATTTCCAGAGCCGCTGAACGGTCGCATAGATAAATATTGTAGGATTAAGCTTTACAAGATTCCTGTTCCACCTGTGGGTTAATTAAAGTGATAATTTATAGTGATTAGCTACATAAAATAATATTATGTCATTTTGAAACTACTCTCACAATGTTATTTATTTCATTCTGATCTGTACGAATCTGTATTGTAAGTGATTGTGGACTTATGAAATCTTTATTTTTTAATTTACCAAAAATGAAAACTGAATAAATCTTTACAATTAAGTGGATAACTTTGTCTTATTCCATATCCTCTCTCCTGTTTAATAAAAACAAAACTAACTTCATCACAAAATAATGATTTATTTCATAATAATAGAGCAAAACAGTCTTATGAAATGATGCTTAAAATAACAAACAATTATCATTCTTCAATAAATAAAATGATATCATAATCACGGTTTATACAATGAAATAGAAAAATTGTGCAAAATCTCGTGGATTTACTCGGCACATGAGGCGACAAACTTTTGTTGTACACTCTTGCAGAATGTTTATTGTCTTTTTCATACAAAATTACTTCGACGCGTAATATTTTTTGCGATTCACCAAAAGTGCCTCTAAAACAAAGGCTGTTCTGTTTTATGGGCCGAATAAACCCACGAGCGGTTTAGCAGGATTTCCCTACGTAACCTAACCTAGGAGTCATCACAGCAAGTGTCACCAGGAATACGTGTCATCGTCGGGGTTATACTTGACACTGTCCAAGGTCCTCACGAGGCCGGGGTCGGGGGAACAGAATAGCTGCAGCAGATCCTCTTTGATGCCGCAGTCGGATAAGTTCTCCTGGTTGAAGGCTTTCGTGAAGTGGTTCGGTTCGTTCTCTTTGGATGAGTCGTCTGAGAAGGAGGGTTTTCTATTATTATTTCATTCATACAACCAAAAAGGGTCATTCGGAAAATTGTTTTTCACCATAGTGACAGATTGCCCTCAATTCGGGATATAAATTCTCCTTACTTGCCTTATATTAGTGCTGTCACTTTCTGTAAAATAGGTTAAGAGATATTTAGTTCCTGTCATTTTTAAAAACGTCAATGCATTTCCCCCCTTTCCTAGTCAATTTAGTCGCCATTGTTTTGATCGACGCCTTATTTTGACAGATAACACGTATTTTGCATGAAATTATAAGACAAGACACGACTAAAATATCCTATCCTTTTCTTAACCTATTTGACGGAAAGTGACAGCACTAATTTAAGGCAAGTAAGGAGAATTTATATCCCGAATTGAGGGCATTATCAGCCTTATATTGCAATACACACCCTCGAGTCCCTTGCCACCTCTTACGACTCCCCGGGAAAGAAATGGGGTAGACATCACCCCGGGATAGAGGTCCGCGCCGCAGTCCATAAGGCCGGCGGCGGCGCACCGGCCCTCGGACCCGGCGTGGCGCGGCGCCGCCGGCGTGGGCGAATTTTTTAGAAGTCTTCTTCTTTCTTTTTCGTGTGGGACACCAAGTCGTCCAACGACCCGATTAACCCTGGTGTCAGAGTTTTTCAACCGCCTACTACCACTAGTAGGCCTCTGACATGGTTGTGTTACGACCGCCGTCTAAGTAATCATAGACAGCAACCGAGACCGACGGCTTAACGTGCCCTTTAGAAGTTTTTAAGGGGTGGTAGGAAAAGCTCTCGAAGTTCTGAATCAAACTTTATTTCAAGAAAACTACGAGTATGTAAGTATCTAATTAAAATTATTACTCATAAAGGAGGCGATTGAGAAAAATTGGGGGTCGAAAGTCTTTACCAAGACTCTGGGAAGAAGTCATCTAGCAAAGCTACCTCGAATGGCGAAACTGTCACATCATCGGTTCCAGAGCATCTCGCCGATATTGGGAACTTCTACGGAAATCTGTATGCATCGCATGCGCAGAAACCTCCACCTGACGCGACCACAGACCCCAGAGCTCCCCTCTCTCGCCACTTTACAGACGATCTCCCAGACGTGGATGTAGACGAAATCGGGGCGGCTCTTAGACACCTTAAGAATGGGAAGGCTCTCGGAGGAGACGGAGTGGCCTCTGAGCTACTCAAGGCTGGTGAAAAGCCTGTCCTCGAAGAGCTGAAAAGGCTTTTCAACTCCGTTATAGCCAATGGGATAACCCCGAAGGCGGGGAGCAGAGGTGTTGTGGCATTGTTTTTCAAGAAAGGAGACAAAACGCACCTTAAAAACTTTAGGTCGATCACACTTCTGAGCCACGTCTATAAGCGGTTCTCGAGAGTCGTTACGAATCGCTTGGCATTAAGATTTGACGCCTTCCAGCCACCGGAACAGGCTGGGTTTCGTAAAGGCTTCAGCACCGTGGACCACATCCATACTATACAGCAGGTTATACAGAAGGCAGAAGAGTGTAACCAACACCTGTGCATGGCTTTTGTGGACTACGAAAAAGCCTTCGACTTCATCGAATCCTGGGCTGTTTTGGAGTCCTTGTAGCGGTTCCAAGTGGATTAACGATATGTGGAGATGCTGAGAAGCTTCTATCAAATGGCAATGATGTCTGCGCAAGTACAAAACCATAAAACAGGATCCATCCAACTACTCCGAGGTGTAAGACAGGCTGATGTTATATCCCCAAAACTCTTCACCAATTCGCTGGAGGATATCTTTAAGACTCTGCAGTGGATGGACTACGCATTAACGTCAAGGGCGAATATCTCACACATCTCCGCTTTGCCGATGATATAGTTATAATGGCTGAATCGCTGCAGGATCTGCAAAAAATGCTGACCAGTCTCAATGTCGCATTGAGACGTGCTGGACTCGGGATGAACTTGGACAAGTCGAAAGTCATGTTCAATCAACACATCATCCCCGAACCGGTCTCCGTCGAAGGTACAGCCCTTGTAGTTGTCCAGAAGTATGTGTACCTTGGGCAAACTTTGCAGCTGGGTAGAGACAATTTTGAGGCTAAAATCACCAGAAGAGTGCAGATGGGCTAGGCAGCATTTGGGAAGTTACGTCATATTCTGGAATCACCCTTGCCACAATGCCTCATGACCAAGGTGTTCGATCAGTGTGTCCTGCCAGTCATGACCCATAGGTCTACTAGGTGACTCCATAGAGCCGAGACGTGAAACCTGACAGTAAAACTGGCCCACCGGCTTCATGTCTCTCAGAGGAGGGCTATGGAAAGGTCTATGGTCTGTATCTCTATAATGGATAAAATCCGGAATGAGACTATCCGCAAGAATACCAAAGTATTAGACATAGTCTGGAAGTGTAGCAAGCTGAAATGGCAGTGGGCTGGGCACATCTGTCGTAGAACCGATGAACGGTGGTGTAAGCCGGTTCTCAAGTGAAGGCCACGTCTCGGAGTAAGCGGGTTCTCGAGTGGAGGCCGCGGCTCGGCAGGCGTAGCGTTGGACGACCTCCGGGCAGATGGACCGATGACTTAAAAAAGGCGGCTGGTAGTGACTGGATAGTAAAAACGGCAGATCGTGCCCCATGGCGTACCCTGGGGGAGGCCTACGTCCAGCAGTGGACAGCGAAAGGCTGATGTATGTATGTTTGTATGTATCGTGAGGGGGATGCGCGGGGCCTCCAATCGCACAACACGGCAACTTCGCGTATTGACGCATCGATCGCTTGTATGAAACATTTCGCGCGGGAAATTTGAACTCGGCGTGAGTTTTTCTGTGACCCGGCGGCGGCGGCGGCGCGCCGAAGTCACCCGGCGGCGGCGCGCCGGCGTGGCGCGGACCTCTACCCCGGGATCACACGGCGTATAACCGACCTTGCATCAAATGAGCCGCTGAGAAGGCGAGCGTTTGCAGCGAGTGAGCGAAGGTCGCGCTGAACTCCGCGCGGGCGCTCGTGTCGCGCACCACGCCCAGCAGCGAGTGCAGCGCTGTGGGCAGCACGGGGCCGCGCAGCTCTAGTGAGTAGAACTTTTTGTTCTCAGAAAGGATTACGTTCTCTCGGACCTGTATGGAATGGAAACAAGCACAATAAAACAAACCGGCCAAGTGCGAAGTCGCGCACGAAGGGTTCCGTACCATTATCTATAACAAAAAAACACAGCCCCCATAAATGGTTACTTTATTTTAATTTTTAGTATTTGTTGTTATAGCGGCAACAGGTTTTACATCATCTGTGAAAATTTCAACTGTCTAGGTATAACGGTTCAGGAGATACAGCCTCGTAACTGTAGTAGGACGGACGGACGGACAGCCGAGCCTCAGTAATAGGGTTTCCGTTATTACTCTTTGGGTACGGAACCCTAAAAATTAAAAACGCGACTGCTTTCTGAGATAAAGCTTAGCCTATGACACTCGGGATAATGTAAGGATTCGACCGATACAATTCCCATTCGAATCTGTTTAGTAATTAACGAGATTTAGTCGTTTAAAGAATCGCACATATGTACATACATGAACTCTAAAAACATTACACATCTTTTTTTGGTTGGGCAGTCGTGTAAAAAGCAATCAAAAATAAGGATGATCAACTAAATATGCAGTACGGCCATCCCAATAAGACATATATGACAGTTTTCAGATTCATGCCAATGCTATGGCAGATCATATAGATTTTTATTGTTGACATCTCTTCTAGTATGGAACTGGCAGTTGTCACTTATTGGGATGACCTTACGCAATCGCACGATACGACCGATAGCGTAGTCGCGTGAGAGTGGTCGCGAATAGTCGCGATAGCTGACACCGAACGTCGAAATAGTGTTTCTGTAGGATAATTATTAGCTTCTGTTGCAGAAGATAATTTGAGCTAGAGATTAACATATCGTCAATCTAAATCTGAGCCACTAGTTTATACTCGTCTCGACTATAAATCAAGCTAATTTGAAAGATACAAACACAAATTACAGTAATATAACATTTACCTTGAGAGCAGCGAGCGAGGCCCCGTGGAAGGCCGTGGGGGCCAGTAGCGTGGGCGGGACCCCGGCCAGGGGCCCCGTGCGAGAGACGACCGACTTGCAGTTGAGTAGGAAGTTGAACAGCGCCTGCGCGTCCGCCCCCCGCACTACTATGAGCGACTCCGCCGCTCTGTCTACGTTGCTCTCTGCGTTTGCTGTAGCTCGATTCTGACCGTAAAAATTTTACAACGTTCAGAGCAAAACTAGCTGCTATTGAGGCCAGCCTCAGTCAGCCTCGCGCTTAAATTATATTATCGTCAGGTTATTTTAGCGAATACAACAGTTTTCTCGCTTTCTCCAACCCTCCTGCAGAGTTCGCTTCATAGTGGACTTGGAATATCCCACTTCTGACTATAATCGTCAGGTTATTTTATGCTCACCACGCCTCCGCACCTCCCCACGCCCAACCTCTTTACATTTCATCGCTCCACACCACTTCGCTTTACACTGCTCATCTTAAGCCGTCGGTCCCGGTTGCTGTCTATGATTACTTAGACGGCGGTCGTAACACAACCATGTCAGAGTCCTACTAGTGGTAGTAGGCGGTTGAAAAACTCTGACACCAGGGTTTATCGGGTCGTTGGACGACTCGGTGTCCCACACGAAAAGAGAGAGACTGCTCATCTCGCCAGCTAAAAGCTCCTCCTCACCAGCTGTTACAATAATATCGTAATTCTGAGTGAAAGGTATATGAAATACCACAAATATTCTTATTATGTATTATGGTTTAATCGGGTCCATTCGCGGTATATATCTTGCATGTTTACCTACTAATAATCCCGCGCCTAGACCCGAATAAACCATAATAATGTGTAAAAAGCGCGAAAGTCTTAAACAAATGTTCACAAATTATCTGTTAGGTAATTATTTAAACAATAATGGTGGAAAGTATTTAGAGTCTGTAGTGTCTTACAATGATCACGAGTTTTGCTAGTACCAAAAACTAGAATCATATTTATTTTTATTATATGAAGCATTGTAGGCATTCATTCAAACACTTAAAAGCAAGTTACCTGAGCGATGTTAAACTTCTTGATAACATCCGTCTCCAGCCCCAACTGAGATAAGAACTGGTCAGGATCCTCTTCATCACCAGACCACTCTTCATCCTTCACTTCATCCATGGTGCTGTAGCTGCTGTCGAACGATGAGCTCTTCGCCTGCTCCTCATTTGAGGTGTTCAGCTTCTTCTTGCCGTCAGGCCGTAGCGGCATTGTGAATTCCACATCTGGTAAAAACAATTGGGTTCTTTACAATAACAATACACACACTTATCACGCCTATAATCTCTTGCGGGGTAGGCAGAGCGTAAACAGGCGCAAAAAACTGTCATTTACGCCACGTCTGACAAATATTTCAGAGCATTCGGATAATTGTGGATCGCCATAGTGACAGGTTGTCAGCTCACCGCCTAAAATTGGAATACACATCCTCGAGTCCCTTAGTCGCCTCTTACGACTCTCAAGGGAAAGGAATGAGGTAATGCTATCCTAAGCCAGCATCACACGGCATTACAAAAAGTATAGAAACAAAAAAAAACAAACGATGGGGATACGGGGTGTATGAACAAGCTTCTGCACAAAAAGAAATACGGGCAATATGTTAATGTAGTTACACTAAAGATCAAAATTATATTTATCTGCCGACCGCCGGCAGCCAATTATTTGCACCCGCTGGCTGCGAGCAGCCATACCGAGTTTTTCGCTTGTCTCCTGCCCGGCGCGCGGCTGTGGCGGGCGGACGAATATAATATAATATTAATAATGTGTTCTGCGTAAATAAAATACGAGACTTGGATGTTTTAAAGCAGTGTCTAAAGTGTTCACATTCATCATTTAAAAAATATACTACTTAGATAAGATTTACTAAACAGAGAAATAATTTAATAGTTTCTATTTTAACGCCATCCTAAAAAGTGAGTGACGTTACATCGATTTTTCATAGAAGCTAGTTTAATTAGTAGGATACAAGTCTTTTCGAGCGAACCCACCTTCCTGCTGCAAGGCCTGGCGGAACCCCCTGGTGGTGGGCGCGACGAGTGCGCAGGGCTCCGCGAGCCCGCACACGCCGGCCGCGCGGAACACGCACGTAAACGTGTTCGCGCACACGTAGAAGAACGGACAATGCCGCGCTCTCAGCAGCTGGAAACAACAATCACCAGCAAATATGGAATTAATAAATATTTTGGCACTTATCTGATAGAGGTAATTTACACCAGAAAATATGGGTACAAAAACTTTAAAATACAATACATACATTGACAGCCACAACAGTCCACAGCTGAGGGGTATTGCCATACTCACCACGTTTGGCAATCGCAAGCAAGCGCAGTGCAAGATATTGCTTTCACAGGGAACGCTGCTGCCCATTCTGTGGATGAATTTATCCCTCAGTCGCTTTTTACGACACGACGGTGATGCTATTCTCAGCCGGCAATTGAAACCCCTTATTTCACGCCTTATTTTGGAGTTAGCAACATGATAGGTCAGTTGTGAGAAAGCCGTAATTTCGACGCCTGTTCCATTTGACACATTTTGTTATCTATATTTTTTGAAATGGCAAACAAAATTGTAATAACTTTAAAAGATTAAACATGGGTCGTAGCAGGTTTCTTGTATTGTTATTACAAAGCTTAATCGCGATCTCTTTCGCCATACTGCACTCACATACTTGTTCATGCAAAGATATGAATTTATTTCAGAATGTTGGAAGCTAAAAGAAAGTAGATTTTTTTTAATCTATTTATTTACCTGAAATAATGATCTGAAGCTCTCCGTCCACTCTCTGAACAGTGCGTCAGTGATCTCCTCGTTGGCTGCAAGGGGGTTGGTTGTTGCAACCTTGCCGCCCACTCGAGGGTACAGTTGCAACCACGGCAAGTGCGGGTGTTGCCAGTATAAACACGCCTGTGGGTGGATACAATATGTTTCTTCATCAAAATACATAGATATATCACGCCTATATCTCTTGCGGAGTAGGCAGAGCGTAAACGGCCGCAAAAAACGAACATTTACGCTACGTCTGACAAAAATTTTGGGGGTCATTCAGAAAATCGATATCCAAGTGTCTCCTTTGTCATTTAAAAAATCTACTTATTATTTTATACAGAGGAGAGGTTTGTTTGAGATTTTTGTTTGTGTGTATATAAAATTAATGCACACTGAAACTACTGCACCGATTTATAAAACTCTTTCGCCTCTTAGAAAGCTACAACATCCCGAGTAGCAGAGACTAATTTTTACAGCGGGTTAATGTCTCATTTCCCTCTCAACCCCTCGGCTGGCGTCTAGTTGAAGTATAAAACTAATGATTTACCTGATGAAGCCGAGCCCGCGGCGACGTGTCCAGCGTTTGTGATGAATCTGTATCTACACACCTTACAAAACTGAAAACAAACATTTATCAAGTCAATATTAAAAGCATAGAGAATATAAAAGTATTGTCTTTTATTTCAATAGGACACATCTAAGAGATGTCTTACCCGGTAATGCCTGAAGCTTCTTCACTTGCCTTCAGTTTTGAAGTCCACGCAAAAGGTTTTGGAGACATTAACCTAAGCTTAGTCTTTAATGCCCAGTCTATGGGTAAATGCTTGTGCTTCTTTTCAACTATCTGTAAAAAATAAGCAAAATAGGATATCAAAAATATCTGGCACTTACTAATTATTAACATCTTGATAATAAATAAATTGTTGTGGGAATATTTGAAACTTTTAGCCTATACTACAAAAAGTACAGGGTAGAATAATCACTAGAGATGGATTGTATGCATTTGCATATTTACATATGCATTTGCATATTTACATATGCATTTGCATATTTAAGCCCTTTTTACCGCAAATAGCATATTTTATCTAAAAAGAAGTTTAAGTTGTTTGTCAGTATCTAAAATTATAGTTATAAGTAGCAATATGCTTAATAGCAAGAAAAAACTTAAAGCAGGCAAAATAATAATTTGAATTCAACATTCTTAAAAGACAGAACTAGCATATCAACATCTATTGCCAATAATTCTAATACCTCCTATGTTAATTTTTCATTAATAGTAACAAATTGCTATTTAAAAACTAAATATCTCACTGTTTCCACAGTATGATCAGCTGTGAACTTCTGCAGCAGGTTTGAGAAAGTAGACAACTTCTCGGTGTCCACATCTTGCGGAGGTTTCACAGTGACTTTGGAAGGTAAATGGAGCAAGGCAAACAATGTCTTGTCACTGGACTCATCCAGTTGGGAATCATCTTCTAATTTAACTTTTTTTGAAACTTGTGTGTTGGATCTGAAAGAACATCATAACTAACTGTTGTAAGTAGGTACTCAGCTAAATTGGGAGGTCTTTAGCAAGAACAAAAAGATATGTATAATTGCACCCTGCATGCTTCAGCCACATATACTTTGCTGCATTACTTGCCTTTGAATGCTTTTTCATTCAAATACTTAAAAGTGTTCATTTCATTTCTACACTTGTATACATGAATATTTCTCAAAGAGGAGATTTTCTCCTTTTTACATTTGGGACACTGAGTTGTCCAAGGTTCTGATTAACCCTGGTGTTAGAGTTTTTCAACCACCTACTTCTACTAGTAGGCCTCTAAAATGGTTGTGTAACAACTGCTGTTTAAGTAATCATAGACAACAACTGGGATCAACAGCTCATAAGCTTGGAACCATCTTTATTTTCGAGGAGATATTTAGTATCTAATTACTTAAGTTATAAAATGGTCTCTCACTTTGAAAATGGATTCTTCCTCTTGTCTCCTTCAAGAATCCTAGAGAAAACTATGTCTACTGTTTCTGACACTGGAATTTCCTTTGATGTAGAGGTTGAAGGGTGTTTTATGCGTTCCTGGAAATAAATTAATTACAATCTACCATTTTACATTTATCACTGTTAATTCTGATACCATTTTAACCAAAAATATTGAGGCAATCATCCTGTAAACAATGCAACATGTTTGCTGAATACACACATGTTTAATTTAGGGTATTTAATGATGCATAGCAAATGCATAGTTACAGGTTATAACAATAACATCAAAATCCAACCAAAAATCAAATAAATTATGTAATTGCAAGTTCACCTGCAAGGTTTTCTTCTTTTTCTTCAATCTGTGCAGGCGCATCACCTCGTCCGGCTTTTTCCATGGTGATGGAGGAGGATTCATGTTTATCTTGTATTTATATCGTACTTAATAGTTTAATTAGCTTTACAACCACATTGTTGTTACTAAGGCTCTATCAAAATAGTCATAAAATAAGCTAAATAATTGTTAAAAAAATAAAAGCGCCCGCGCAATGCAAGCAACAAAGAAAAGACCAGGGGCCTGACAGCTGTATGTCAGGTTATTCGCACTGGCGCACAGTGGTCACGCGCCCTAAGAGAGGCGGTCATAGGGTTTCACCACAGTATAAACAGTCGTTATTTATACTAATTGTTATGATTATGTTTTTTTGTGTTACTGTATGTTATAATGAAATCAAAACAAACATATTAACGTAAAATAAACTTGCTGTATTACAGAAATAATACATTTATCATAGTAGGAAAAAGATGTACAAAATAAAAAGCAAATAATTGGAACTTAAAAACGAATACAGATTATAAAATGTATATTTCTGTTAAAAAATAATTATAATAAATAACCTAAAGTAGATTTTACGAAAAGCACAAAGATTTTCAAAAAATCTTTGATTTATATTATTATATATTACATGATCAGAGCTGTCTAAAATAATATACTTATTGACAATTATAAATTATGATTCTACGCTTAACAATAAATTCAACACCTCTTTTGGTAGCATTGACTTCATCTTCCTTGGTAATTTTCATAAACCTGAGAATTAAGAAGAAGTCTATGTATCAAGTCGGTATTTGTGACAATCCGAAACATTTTCCTCGTGTTGTCACGCCTAAACTGCTTAACTAGTTTGTTGGATGATTCCGCGGCCTCTTCTGAAAGCTCACCTATTGACAACAAGGAGTGTTCAATTACCTCCGACCCATGAATAAGAACCTTATGGACAGAAGAGGGCAAGTTGTACCACGGATAGGCAGCAACATGCTTACGTGCTGTGCCTCGGATTGGCTGACTGTAATAGATAGCCAAGTATCTAGTACAGGCATTCTTTTGAATGAACACTCAATACTGGTACCTAAAATAAAAAAAAATGGGTTAAATGCGGATCAAACTACAATACATATTTTGTAGCCAAGTGCTACGCGCCTAGACTAGACCCGTGACGTAGACCCTCAGTGGACCTTACAGCTGCAGCTTGCCGCAGATAATTTTTTTAGGGTCTAATAAAAGACATTTGAAACCATACTTCACAACCATTCAAGTAGTTGTATGTAGCTGTGAACATAAGTAAAAGCTTCAACATAAAAAAAAAAACAGAAATGAATACGTCAGAAATGCTGGGCGGCGTAGCACTGATTTTTTAAATATTTGGTAAATCGAAAATGCAAAAAAGTTAAGTAAAGTAATAAAACGTACCTTAAACTTGAATATCCATTGCAAAATAATAGTTCACAAACAAGTAAGAACTTGTAAACACGCGGCGCAACTCGGGGTAATTATGCACTTGCTGATAGCGCGTTTGTCACTTATTCGATGTTTTCACTTCGGAAGCCGAAAAATTTATGATGCCAACAATATATTGCAAAACCTTTTATACCTCTAGGTAGTATGACAAATAGTGGATAATTAAGCGAGATACTATGACTGAGCTCATTCATTGTTTTTCAAACCCTACGACCTACTACGTGACCACTGTGTGGCGCTTCAATCGGGTAGTTAAAGCGCCATGTTGGTTTAAGAAAAAAATATTGTCAAAGTCATGTGATCTGTTATTTTGACTTTTCGCCATGACGACGCGCTGGCCGTAGTGGATTGCGTGTTATTTTGTTATAAACTTGACCAATTTCTTGTGTTATTTTACATAAACCATTGCTTGAGTTGATTTATCCCCAAATTATTTATTGCTCGAGTTGAGGACCATACGACCCCCATTATATGGATGTGAAAACGAGTGGGTAAAACGGCATTTGGATAAGACGCAATTTGACCAAGACAAAAGGAAATGAGTCCGAAATCGAACTTACTAAACTGCTAACTACAAATGGTAAG
Organism: Tuta absoluta; assembly: GCA_027580185.1. Taxonomy (NCBI): domain Eukaryota; kingdom Metazoa; phylum Arthropoda; class Insecta; order Lepidoptera; family Gelechiidae; genus Tuta; species Tuta absoluta. The sequence continues at coordinate 4,899,619 of JAQAHW010000003.1, forward strand.
CTGTATCCTTTTTAAGCTTTTAAGTGATGAAGCTCATTAAATTATACCCTCGCTACTATATGTAGGTATTCTAATTCTTCAGTTGCATACCCTTGCTTGCTTGCTTGGTGTGTAGGTACTTAAGGGATCTGATCACAATGTAAATGTAAACAAAATAACAGTCGGCAGACGGTTTCATTTCGGTAGTGTTTAATTATAAATTTTCAATGTTGAATGATTATTTTCTTTTCAGATTGGATTGCTTTGATTTAACATCATTATTTAAAGATCAAATCTGATGATGATGATGATTCAGATTCCACCCTGTTTGTTGGTAATGCAGGTATGTAATTCAATAATATTTATCTGTGATCTATCATTAGTTTAACTACTTTCTACCTTCTCAACGATTTTCAGCAGTTCCAATTATGACGGATACTACGATTATTTTATTTATTATGAACTGCATATCTAACTACTTAGTTAACTTCTCAGCAAATGTCTTATATCAATTTAAGTTTGAATGCTTATTTAAAATATCAAATTGAAATAACGACTTCGCTTATGGATACTGTACCATTTTCTAACTTCTCCTCACCCAAAAAAGGTAAAATCAGTTGCCTCCCAGTCGCTGTCTCCTACTTAAGATATATGTTATTCATTGTTAATTAAAATTATCAAATTTCAGATAATCGAGTGCAATTTCTACTCCATCTCACTCAGCAAAGGTATAGTCTTAAGTAAATAACACTTTGTCTAAATAAACTGTCTATTAATAAAAAAAAACTGGAGTTTTATTTACCAATATCCTAAAATATCAAATAACTATCATTAAAGTACCCATAGAGTAGAATATTGCAGATTATCGATAACAACCGTACAGCACTAATTATCGATAGCGATAAATCTTTCGAGGGCAGCACTATCAATACATACAGCTATAACCTTCTTGGCTATATAAATCTGCATGGACAATATGCGACGCTAGCGCTATACGTGCGAAAGAGGTAATAGGGCTCATGTGGCTGTCTTATCTGTAGCTAGTCTACATATAGTTAATTTGTGGAAAAGACATACAGACAGGAAAAGGCGGGCTGCCAGATGCTGAACGTACTTTCATCAGAAAATAAAGACTCGTATCGTACCCGTACCACAACACAAATTAATATCAGAGCAATTTATTAAATGGAGATACTTTTTAATCTATGCGCCAATTATAAGATCTGATTGGTTGCCTCACATGATGACTATCAAGCAAAATAATTATAGATTTTATTTTAGATACAGGAAAAAGTTGTTTATTCTCGATGATAAGCTCCGCATACTCTCTACCTACATGCAGTCTACATTAAAGGACACTTGTGATTGACTATATTTGAATTGATTTGATGAGGATTTTGATTTTCTTGTACTTCGTACAGAACCTGTAAATCTCGTAGTGGTACGAGATTCTCTTCTACGTCTGGCAGCCCTGACATCCTGACACTGTTTTGACAGGTATACTTTTTTAAATTGTATTTTCTTTACGGAATGTATACGGAATAAAATTCTCTCAGCTCTACCCGACCCACAAAGATTTTAACTATATAGGGTGTAAGCGGACAGCCCTCCGAACACTTATAGTGTGCATTCAGACTACGGAACTGCACAACTTAACGAGAAAATATTTCAGGAAACATAAAATACTTTCCGTAGAAATTGCAGTCTGATCGTGATTTTGTATGGGAGGTTAAATATTTTTCGTCGTTTCCTGACATGTTTCTAGGGGAAAGTTGTTCAGTGTCATGGTCACATACTGATGTCAAATTACTCATGCCTTACTGTTTTAGGGTTCCGCACCCCAAGGGTCATACAGGGTCCCGTTTTGTTACTGTAATGGGAGTTTTTCTGTTGACAGTTCTGTTGATAGTTCTGAATGTCAAACCAGAGGGCGCTGTGCTAAACTGAAATTTTGACGTTTCAATATGGCTGGCGTCAGCCATAGTTTTGTCACAGGTTCCATTTTCACGTTGTGTTCGTTACAAATTAATTATGTTATTTTGATATACTACAAAATAAACTTATCGCCTTGCTTTTAAATTGAGTGTCTTTCGACCATGTCCTAATCAAATAACCAACAATAAATTTAGAACAATTCAATAAACACAAAATAAAGAATAATTTAAAAAGTGGTACTGTTTTTGTGTCGTGAAACGTTATTTTAATTAAGCTCAGCGCCCACTACATGACACTCGAGAATCCCTAGAAAATTTCCCATTACTCTCAGACTCGGCTGTCCATCTGTCTGTTACTGTATCTCATATTCATATCATAACATAAATAAACCGTGACGTAGAGAGTTGAAATTTTTCACAGATGCCGTATAGGTACCTACTTCATTTAGAATATTTTTTGCTTGTTTTTGTCTGTAAAGGTTCGGATCGTAGCACTGACCTGTGCTGACCACTGAGCTGTATCTCATCATGAACAGCAATAGTTAGATATTTGAAATTATCACAGAACATGTATAACTCTAACCACTTTAATAAAAAATACTAAAAAAACAAGATTAAAATTAATATTTAATGGGCTTTTATAAAATAAACGTGACTTTTATGCCATTTATACATAATAATGGTATTCCTTCGTGCGCGAGTCTGACTAGCCCTTGACCGATATTTTTATACATAAGGATGGGATGCGACGTGGAATCGCATTTATGTGTGGGCAGCCTGAAATTGTATAATCGGGACATCGGAAACGGCTCCAAAAATTTTGCATGATATTATGTATAAAGGGTGTTTCGGGGTCATTAATTGATGTAGCTTGGTTTCATTTTCCAAAAATCACTTTCTTCCGACTAGTACTAGAATAATAATGCGAAAGCTAGTTTATATCTAGCTCTCTCATCTAGTAATCTGTGATGCGAATCCTTTTCCGTAACAGATCTTAACCATTGGTATAACACAAGTGTAGATTCACACATCATATTCCTAAGCACGGCAGGTAGCTTTCCATTAGCACGAAGGAGGGAGGGAAAAACAGGTGAGGATAGTTTGAAATCGAAAGAGTTTGTGGGGATTCTATTTTACTCAGTTCTACGAGAACTTTTTTTATTGGTTTAGTAACTCGGTTAGTACCACTTATTATCAATCTGCTGCAGGCTACAATTTTACAAGTGAGCCATGATACCAGTGGCCTGTGCTATCATTGAACAACTACAATTCTACAGGCGAAAAAGTGGCAACATCGCGCCAAAATTAATATTTAAATAGCAACACTGATGAAAATTACAACTACAGGCGTTTTTTGAAGCTACAGGTCTACAATTTTACAAGTCACAGCTACAGGCACCTGTAGATTTTCATCGACAAACCATAGGGTAGATTTTGCTTTTAAAAACACAATCGAGCGAGTTTTTTTACAGGTGTTCATCAAAAGACTTGTAAACTACAACTGTAAAAACTTACAACTTGTGAATAATTTTACAGGTCGTCTGACCTAGGTAATTATTTTACAAGTGCAAGATTTCTGCCTAAAAATCTATTCAAAGTGTTCAAAAGTACTCAAAACGCGTTCCTTGCTAAATTATTTTGCTCGAGGCGTTAAATAAAGAAAAACTGTATCGTCAATTGTGGATTATTATTATTATTTCACAACAGTACTATTTTAACGTACTCTATCAATAATATGATTTTAATTAGAAATATTGTTGATTGTTGATTTCATTTTTGTAATTTCCTTTTTATTAAAATAACAATTTTAAGTGTAATGTCTTATATATTTTAGCAAAGTGTTTACATACTTTCACATTATTTAATCTGTGCTATAACATTGACGTCGAATTTGAGTGAATGAAATGAATCAATCGATAGTGTTGTACATCGACTTGTAAAATTTACCTGTAGTCGAGATTTTGGAGCGGTACTGACAATGGTAGCTTTACAAGTGTCTTCATAAAACACCTGTAACCTGTAAATTGTAACTACAAGTGCGCTTCAGGCAGATTTTCGCCTGTAAATGTGGACCTGTACCTGTACAATGATAATACATGGCACGAATCCTAAATTTAAGGACATTAGACCCTATTCCAGGCGCGCTTTTATAATTACTAAATTTAATTTGACGTTTCTACAACCGTTTCTTATTCTGCACGTTATGTCAAATTCAAATGACAGGATTATAATCTTTGAAAATAGCTGGCAGGATTAAATTTAGGTTTAGCCGATTAGTGCAATTCTAGGAGGTGCAAAATTAAGCAATTTAAATATTTAAAATGATTAAATTGACTAATTTTAGCGGTCACTATAAAGGTCCGGCATAAAAATTGTACTGTCAAACAAATCGAAATCGTTGCAATGTTGGAGTGATCTGTGTGACTTTCGGTCAGATAGGATTGTTCTAAAGTGGGATTAATTGAGTTGGGAGGTACAAGAGTGTCACCGGGTAGGAAAGATCTGAAGTGGCACCAGATCGGGTGATGGATAGGTAACGGGTCAGAATGTTCTAGGCTGGTACCGGGTTGAAAGGTTTTAAAGGGGCACCGGGTCGGAAAGTTCTAGAGTGGTACCAAAGGAATGTTTATCTATCAATTTCATGTCTTTTTGGCGATTTGATACAAAAATGCACCAAATAAACATTAAAGCATTATTGCGCACTGTGCTCGCCAATCCATCTACAAAGCATGGTGTGTTTAGCAAATACCCCCAAATCCCCAACAGGGACAGGTCTGTTTCTATAGATATAAGAATTATTTTACCAAATAATAGAAAAATGCTTTAACATAATATGTTTTCTTGCAACACTTTAATACTTTTAAACTTTGTGTGTTGCTTTAAAAATACATTTTTAAAGCAACACACAAAGTGAAAATAGCATTGGCAAAATCAAATTATATTCCTGTCAAAAACTTCCCAAAAACATGGCTTTTGTGGAATAGCCACATTTAAAACCTCTAAGTTTAGGGATTTTATTTTAGTGTTTTTTTTAGCAATAGAAACTTAAAATGAATAAAACGTAGAATCGGGACTATTATTAGGTGGGCAGAATCACTTGAAACTTCTTAGCTATGGTGCTTAGGTGTTACGTAATACAACTGTTTTTGTTTCATTTAAAAATTCCAAATAGTTTTAAAGTTATGGACATTGGAAGTTGAACAAAAAATTCATATCTCTGTAAACGCGCGTGCTTAGCGTAATGGGAAATTTTCTAGGGATTCTCGAGTGTCATGTAGAGGGCGCTAAGCTTAATTGAAATAACGTTTCTTTACACTAAAACTGTACCACTTAATGAATTATTCTTTATTTTGTGGTTATTTGTTTACTTACACGTATGACACTCAATATAATAGCAAGGCGATAAGTTTATTTTGTAGTAAATCAAACCAACATAATTTATTTGTAACGAACACAACGTGAAACGGAACCTGTGACTAAACTATGGCTGACGCCAGCCATATTGAAACGTCAAAATTTCAGTTTAGCACAGCGCCCTCTGGTTTGACTTCCAGAACTATCAAGAGAACTGTCAATAGAAAAACCCCCATTGTATAGGCTGCCGCCGCCGCCGCCCCGCCGCGCCGCCGGCCGGTCCGCCACGAAGCACGAAACGAACACATACATACTAATGCGCCTACCTACTTACCGCACGTTACGAGTTCTTCTCCCGACAGATTATTGTTATTTAATAAAAATATGGAAAAAGGTTTTCAAAAAGGGCAATCAAATAACTTGCCGAGAGTGGACGGTTTGATAGTGGCTCAATATTTTTCGAAAAATGCTGATTTCGTTGCCGCTGAAATGCGAGGTGTAAAAATGAAAAAGTAAGTAAGACCCCATTTGTTTATTCACATATCTCATGACATTGTTTCCTTACATCCATTTAACGCGTCACAATAAGACTGCAGGGTAGGAGCAAATAAGTAGGTAGATACGTAAATAAGTTTGTAGGTATGTTCGAAACATATTTTTTATAGGTTAGGCACATTATGACAGTAGTATTGGTACGTAACTACCAAAGTCTATTCTCGAACAAAATATAACCTAGTAACGATACTAATGATAATAATTATAAAATAAAATGCTCATAAGATTTGATTTTGCTCTTTGTCGTATTTAGTCAGTACATATATAAAACTATTAGAACTTTTTCAGGGGTTCTAAACATTTCATTTCATTTAATACTTTATTATTTTCTTAGTATAAAACTTTTTATCGGTGTATTTTAGCGAATTTCTTATATATTTTTAAATCAGGGAATAAAACAATAAAAGCTTTGTCAGGGGTTCTAAACAATTCATAGAATACAAAGTGTTAAAGTTAAGTGAACTTAAGTGAACTATTTTATACATTTTTAGGTCAGGGAGAGATAGTTAAGGAGATAATGCAATCGGCTATGTGCAAGTGAAAAGACAAGGAGACATTTGCATCGTAAAGTGTAGAATCACACCGAGTACGTACAAAACCTTACCACTGCTCACTGGATTGCAACGAAAAAGAGGACGAGGTTTTGTGCGTTACTTGCGATGATTGTGCCGCTAGTAAAGGAGAATGCAAACACGCTATAGCTTTATGCATCATTTATGTTTCGCACTGAGGAGCCGTTACCGACAGGTGTCAAATGCTACTGGAAGAAATCAAAGCTTTCGGGTGAGAATGATGAATAGAAATTTGTAGTGTGGATGAATAAAAAAACATGGGTTTAGTTACGAATGAATAAAATATATGGATTTAGAAATATTTTTATGTATTTTATTTACTGAAATAAGTTATTTTTTTCTTTATAGGTGTTGGTACTTCGGAAAAATTTATAAAAAGCTAAAGACTTTGGTGCACAGCTTCAACATGTTGGAGACGAGAGTAAAGAGTTTTTTGAAAAACTAGTTCCAAAGCTTTTTGAACTTAATGTAGAGTGCTCACTTGCTCAATATGTCACCGTAAAGCAGGAAGTACAGAAAATTTCTATGCAATATCTCATATGCACATTCAAACAAAGTGCTGCTGATCGTAGCGTTGAAAATTTTATAAAATTTGGCGAAACGAAATGACAGATTCAAGATGTCTTCTTGTAAAAAATGCCACTAAGGATCAAACGAAGTCTAACATGTGGTTCGAAATGCGTTACGGGCGCATTACGGCATCAAAAATGCACGAAGCATCACAGTGTAAAACAAAAGACGGTGTCCTAGTAGGAACTATATTTGGAGCCTTAAAATTTAAAGAAACTGCAGCTATCAAACGAGGCAAAATACTGGAGAATGGTGTTATTAAAGTAGTTTCTGAAAAGAATAAACTAAAAATTTAACAGTCCTATCTTTATTTGAATAACGACTGGCCAATGCTAGGGGCGTCACCCGACGGTCTTACAAATGACTGCGTTATTGAAATGAAGTGTCCTTACACGGATAAAACAATGAGAACATACTATGATAATGGTGAAATGGGAAAAAAATATTATGCTCAAATACAAGCACAAATGCACATGTCAGCAAGACAAAAAGGTCTGTTTTGTGTTGCTAACGTAGACTTTTGAGTCATCAAAAAAATAGTAAATATTACTGAAGTGCAGTACGATAAAGACTTCTGTAAGACTCTTTTTGAAAAATGCGAATTATTTTGGAAAAACAACGTTTATGATAAATTAGTAGAATAGTATTTTGTGGGTCATGACCTCATGACATAAAATGCAACTGCATGTGTATTGTTTGTATGAATAAAAATGAATGTTTTGGTACTATAATGACATGTGATATGACAATTTAATTTTTAACTTCAAATAATAAAATGAAACAGATAGATAACATAAGCATTGAAAAGTCATAGCTAGTAGAATACAGAAATATACAAGGTGCTAAAATATTAGCTCCAAATATTTTAAAAAGAAAAAAGGGGTTAATCATCACATGCAATGCAACTGACCAACTTTCCACGAGGAATACACCCCTAAAGATTTGCAGTTAATTTTATTACATCTTTTATATGTAGGAACATCTAAGACGAAGCTTGGCTAAAAAGCTGGATTTTGCAGGTTCACAATCCCACATGCTGTGATAACCACATAGTCCAAAAGATCTATTTGCCTAGAGTCTACACATGCATGAGGGAGCATGAACCCAAATGTACGCAGACGACCTATAGCTCTTTCGACGTGTATTCTTATGGCAGCAATTTCAATTGTTTCCATTACTTCTTGCTTCGTGGGTTTGACTTGAGTACTTACGCTAGGTGGTCTGATTAAACTGTGCCCATGCTTTTGTAATAAATTTGCCACATTTTTCAACCCTCTATCGGCCATAACAGCGGCACCCTTGGGTAACACTTGCAAAATTCCGCAATCTTTAAATATTACGGAATCTGATGTCCTTCCGCCGTACCCTTCTGATATATAATTTATAAATCCATCGGGCGTGATAGATATCAGATATTTTAATGTATTGCAGCTTTTGTAATCAGACCATGTCAAAGCCTGTTTCACAGCGTTGGTGGGTTTTTCGATTTGGATCTCAAAGCAGTCAATAATGCTTTGCACTTGAGAATACCTTTTTCGAAAAGGAATCGGTAAATTTAGAAGTACATCTGTAGAGGGCGGGAAGTATATTATTGATTTCATGGAAGATGATATATCCGGAATAGTATGCCTGATTACTTTTGAAACAGTAGTTTCAGACAAACCAAAGTCCAAAGCAAGGACAGCATTTGATTGATGCAAGCGAATTTTTTTCAAACTGATCATTACATCTCTTGCAATACTTTTCGTAGTTTCGCACAAAAGGTTGATGCAAAAATAGCACTGTTTTGGTAGTCCTAAAAGAAGTTGCGGTTCCCTAGATATACACAACAGAGCTGCTTTTTGCATATGGTTTTTAAACGTTGCTTGTTCCCATTCTGCATCTTCTGCCTCTGAAGCTTGCAAATCTTTTTCAGGGTCATATTGCGCACTTGTCAAAGAAGAAGAATCCGTAAAACTGCCAATTGAAGTTGACTCTTTTAATGCTGATTTAGGGTTTACCTTACATTTTTCTATATATTGAATTCGGTTTCGCTTTTCTACTGCAAACCTCTCTGCTTTCTCTTTTGTGTTTCTTTGACATTGAAGTTTGTGAGGAACTACTCCTTTTTTAAGCTGTATTCTACCACCAACTAATTTAAATCTTATGTAATTTTCCATATCATTCTCAACCTGCAAAAAACAAATAAATTAATGTAATAACTTATAAAGGCAAAATATTTTTTATCAATAAAACCTTTACAAAATTAAACTGATTAATAAATCCTGACTTATAAATAGAATGCTTCCTCCAGCACGCCGCATCGGGGCAAAGTGCCCAAGATATTAGCAGCATTGCCTCGTTGCACAGCCAAACCAATACGCTGTGCAAAATAGCTGCCTGCTCCTGGGTCACCAGTTGCCTCGATGAGGCGAGCGGAGACGGCTTTCAAAAAAGCCTTTGCATCCGGGCCCCAAGGGCCCATCGTCTCGACTGCGAATGGCAAGAAAAAATAGGACCCACCCAGACCCAAGTACTTCCTCCTCTTCAAAACCTCAGCACTACAAGCCGCCGCACCCGCCCTTACAGAAGTAGAAGGAATGTGAGAAGGCGCAAAAGTATCCATGCACGTGGCATCCCAAAGAAGGCATCTCCCCATTTTCCAGGGCACTATAGACATGCCATCGGGCCGCTTCCCATCCGCACGTAAAATGCCACTGGGTTCCAAAACCGAAGGCAAGCCTGCAGTAGCCAGAGCTCTTCTAATAATATCATTGAGAGAAGCATGTCGCGCAATTCGGCCAGCACTCCTCACGCAAGATAGACCATGAAGCCCATGCTCTGAAACAGGTGTACCACAGACACACCGGTGTGGCCTATTTAGCTTAGCACCCAATCTCAGGCCAACACATAAGGAAAAAGTGCAGTTGTCAAGCAAAGTTCCTATGTTTGGAGATGGCAAAGCCTGCAACCAGAACCCGCATTCTCTTTCGGCCAAAGCTAAAAGTCGAGACCGGTCTTCAGCGTCAATAAAAGAAATGGTCAGATTTAGGTGAAGCGCCTTGCAAATGGGCTCATCCCATTGCCGCTGCGAATCTGGATGTTTAGGCAAATCGTTAGGAACTTTGGAACGTCAAACCCTAATGCCCTCTGACACACCACAAACCTCCGCGGAACCCAATAAAGGGCCTAGGATAGTACCGCACAAAGAGGAAGAGGCATGAACAGAAGACAAAAAGGCGGGAAGGGCAAGAACAGTCGAACAAGAAAAAAAAAGAAGTCTTATAAAGAGTTCACTTTAATAATTTTATACGTGCACGAAACAGCAGAACATACTGTAACACCGTTTTTTTGTTACTATGCATTTGTTTGTTGTAAAACATGCATAACATGCACTCCTAAAGGCTTAGAACCTCTGGAACTTCTATTTGTACTGAAGTATTTTTTGACTAACTGCAAAACATTAAAAATTTAAATGCAACACCAAAGGTTTCAAACCCCTGACATAACCTATTAAAACACGACCCTACCGGATTACAAACCCACGTACCCACGCTTATTATTTATCTACAAAATAAATAACGGGAATGTTACTTACATCGAAGTGATCTTCGCAACAATAAACACAACTTTTGTTGCTGGGTGGATTATCCCTTTTGATAGCTCGCATCCATTTTTTTCGCATTTTGAGGTCAAAAGGAACTTTAAAAAAGATTTTTTCTGGCGAACTGACTGTTGTTGACACACATTTCGGGGCTATGCACCATTTGTAAGTCTTTATATTTGACATAACTGTACCGTAATTTTTATTTTATCAATGAATAAAAAGCAGATTGTCGCGCGTGCGTGCTACGACTGGTGAACAACGAGCAACTGCGAGCAACAAAGCGAGTCGGCGGCGGCCGGCCGGTAGTGTTCAGTGACGTCACACATGCGAGAGCGGTCGAGTATGCCTTGCCAACTTTTAAAAAATTATATCTCGGAAACTACATCGTATCGAAATGATTCTTTCGGTGGTTTTTACCTTTTTTTACAGACTATATATAAAAAAAAACCACAAACACAAACAAAACACGGGAAATTAAGACGCGTATTTTAGAATCCGAGTCAAGAAGTTATGAAATTATAAGATCAGTTAAAAGAAAAATATACAAACGAAATACGAATATTAAAGGAAGATAAGATATTATAAATAGAATAGTCATAATTGGAAAGTAAGACAACAGGTATTAGAAGTAGGCATAGGTATTTTGGCAAGTAATAATTTGTTAAAAGTCGTAACGGGAGCATGAAAAGAATAATCGCCAACCTCGCCGCACTCACACAAATTTCTATCAACAATGCGAAATTTGCTAAGATGTTCCGGAGTGCAAGCATGACCAAGGCGCATACGAATTAATGCACTCGTGGATCGTTTGCCAATTTGAAGTCTATGAAACCAGGGTTTACTTAAAATATTAGGTTGAATGTGTGCATAGAACTTCCCTTTTCTTAGAGAACTCTCTGCCCACATCTGTTTCCAAGCTTCAGTAAGATGGTACGCAGGTATTGACACTAAATCATGAGCATGACAATAATTTATATTAGGAAAAGTATCACCACAAATAATTGCATCGTTGGCAAGGCGGTTGGCCTTGGTGTTGCCAGAGATGCCACTATGCCCTGGAATCTGAAGAAGTGTAATCATAGAGCAACATTCGGATCCGAATGTTGCTCTATGATTACACTTCTCAGGCTAACTGTTCAATTTCTTTTGCCTAGATTCCAATACTTCTTATTATTAGAAAAATTGTTTTACAGTTGAACGAATATTTACTCAGAGCTTGCAAAGCACTCACGGAATCTGTAAATATAACAGCTCTTCTTAGATTTTTGCGATTCGGACGTACTCAACCGCCTTATATTAAATAGGCCATAACATTCTCCTGTAAATACTGTATAAGTTTCAGGTGGAAGTTTAATTTTCCCGAAAATTTTATATTGGGAATGGTATTCTCCAACACCTACATGGCCAAATGTAGAATGTTTAGAAGCATCAGTAAATATATTATGATAATCGTCCCATTTTCTATCACGCTCATAATTGAAATTCATATTGCTATTTGGATCATCTTCCGTGAGACCTAAATTCAAGACCACCTTAGGAACGTGAAGCAAAGCATTAAATGAACTACAAAATAGAGGGTAACAAGGAGAAGAATGAGTAGGTGTTTCAAAGGATTCAAACTTTTAATAATACATGTTAATGACTTGTGCAACCATTAACTAGAAGATGAAATTAATTCAGAGAGCTTTTGCAGTTTAGAATAGAGGATGGTGTGAAAATTGAAGAGATCTATATAAAAATTTATCACATAAATATTGGTGGCGTAGCTGTAAAGGAGGATCACAGCTCTCCACCTGTAATAGGGCATTAATTGGGCTAGATTTCATAGCCCCCGTTATCAGCCTTAAAGCTTTTGTTTGGATATTGTCTAATCTTTTAAAAGATAATACGCTACCTGGCTCTAGTAAAAATGTACCATAATCTAAAACACTGCGAATTAGAGCAATAAAGGAATACACATGAAAGACTTACCAAAAAATTTTGTAAAATTTCGTAACAAATTAATAAAACTATATACACTATAACGTCTATCTACATACACTAATCTACAAAATTTAACTGACCCTATAACATAAAACAGCAAAGGTAAAAGTATTTTTAAAATGATGAGCAAAAATTCTCACAACCGATCGGAACGAGATTTCCCGCTCTTTTTCCCTGAAGACTTGTAGCCTTCGAGCAACGACGGCCTTCCGTCCCGGAAGGGAGTAGGCATAGAAAGTATTTCACCTCTGTCAAAGTACAAGCCGAAATGGGCATTGGCGTTTATAAAAAACAGTTCCGTTCAGATTTTTTCCTAGACCGAGTCCAGTCGTGCAAGAGAACACATGTTAGTTTTTTAATGTAAAAAGAGGTCTGGAACATCAAGTTTACAAAAAGATGGTGTAACATTTCACATGTAAGTAAATTCTTAACATATTATTGCTATTTAATACATTTAAACACTAAATTCTTAAATAGTTGTTGGATTTTTTCAGCAACATCTGGTCCAGTCGCCCGTACAAATTACAGATAGATCGCACGATAAATCCGACTTCTCGACGATAGCAACAATAGATAGATGACAATAGTGATGTTACCGTTTCATGTCATAATGTTTGTCGATAAATAATATAGGAGGCGGGTATTATTTAATCACATGTATTAGACAAATAATTGTTATCATACCTGGATAAGCGAGATATCAAGGGACCTGAATATTATTCTCGCTCATAGAGGTTTTTTACTAAACCAGTTTGGCATTTATGCAGGTTTGGGAGTAGTATCTCTCATATATTTGTGAATGAAATATTTTTATCAAGAGTTTGTTTTATCCATTGAAAATGAAAATGAAAATGAAATAACTTTATTCAATGTAGGATAGCATTATCACTTATTGACGTCATGATCGGTCATTGTAAAAAAAAGAAATTTTGCATAACGCAATTTTCTTCTTTTTATAACAATTTTGTATTGTCCTAATAGAAAACCGGCTCGGGCGGGATAAGAAATTTGAGACACTTTTCAACTTCAAGAAATTCAACAACTTTGTCCCTTTGAATATTTCCATGTCCTTCCGCACACTGCAGCTTTACAAAATCTTTATTTTTTTATATTTTGTTAAAGGTAGATTCCGGCAAGTCAAAATCATTCATAATAGCGTTACGCGACTGCCCGGCTTCGAACACCACATCTGGACTGCCTTCGATAATGTCATCATCTAGACATGGCGGCTGATGTGGCGCAGTGGTAATGCGACTGCCTGCGACGCAAAGGTTCCGGGTTCGATTCTCGGTGGGGCAGTCACAAAGTTGTTATTTTTCACTTTGTGAATTTGTTTCCGGACCTGTTAGGACATTGCAGGCTGAACCACCTGATTGTCTGAAAGGGGATGGTTCCGTGCTTCGAAGGGTACGTTAAGCCGTCGGTCCTGGTTGCTGTCTATGATGACTTTGACGGTGGTCGTAACACAACCATGTCAGAGGCCAAGTAGGTAGTAGTAAGCGGTTGAAAAACTCTCTACACCAGGGTTCATCGGGTCGTTGGACGATTTGGTGTCTCACACAAAAGAAGATTATCTAGATACCAAATGTTAAGCAGCTTTTAGTTGGTGATTGTGTTTTGTAGGGCCATGGTTCTTATAATTACTAGAGGACCCCTAAAATGGCATGATTTGACTACTTAAAAGTTTATTGTTATGTAACTTGCTTTAAATATAAATAAAAAAACAACACAAGCGTCTTAGTACCTACACTTTTGAAATTCATCGATAGTCAAGCATCGATATTGTCAAGCACTAACTTGACAGCTTTACCTACCTCTCCCCCCGCGCCCCGCAGAAAACGACAGAACTATTTCTATGAAGTAAAATGGCTAAGGCTCCTCCCTTCCGGGTCGGAACGAGACGGAAGACCGTGTTGCTCGAAGCTTGTAGCCTGTAGTAGTTTCATAACGTAGGCACAGCTTCGAGCAACACGGTCTTCCGTCTCGTTCCGGGGACGGAAGGCCGTCGTTGCTCGAAGAGGCACAGATCCAAGGACATTGCACAGATCTCAGATGATTTGTCCAAAGAGTACCTACTTAATAGAAATATTGCCGCCCCATAGGTTGTATGTACTAATATCACGTCGGTCTAGCCCAATGATTAATTCTTTAACCTTTTCGCCGCCAAGCCATTCGAGTAAAAAATTGCAACCAGCGCCACACCAATTTCTTGGTAAAGAAATACTCAATAAAATAGAGATGTCCAACAGTTTATATCGATAATAAATTTTCACTTTTTAAACCGAGTTTTAATTAATCTAAAACCATTATTTTGCCGCCTACTTTTCAGTTCTGATTTCATATAGGTCAAAATAATAATATAGGATAGTGGTAGTAGTGGTGGCCTCGTAAACAACACTAGGCATATTCAACAAGCTTATTTTTAGTTCAGTTTTCGATCAGCACTGGCGCATCTCTATTACGCGTCTCTCTATATCGCGTTGTCGGTTATAGACGACTGTGGCGTCGGTGGCATTTCTATATTCTCAAACCCTTAGGACAAATAAGGATGTAATATAGAATATCGATAAATAAATTAGAACATCATAGGATTTATACTGGTATTTATTTTATTGTGACTATTTGTTTTCATTTTCTTATTTTACTTACGTTGAATATTAATTAAAAACGATTTTAAATGGCACAAATTTCATGTTAACTTAATTTAACGGGTCAAATTGTGATACAAGATTATTATTAGATAATAAGAGATAAGATAATTATTTATTTAATAAACTTAATAACAAATACACTTATATGAAATAATTCTGTGGCTTAACCATTTCCTAAACTAAGAATATGAATTCCTGTATCTCAGGCAAATGGGAAACCGACATAACTATTATTTTAAGATTTATGATATATTATTAAATACTTGATTTTTTTTTCTATTCCTACCCGGTTTATTTGATTATTTCTTCGGTTTGTTTCTATTTACTTTTTATAACGCCCTTCGTAAGGTATTGTACTTATATTAGCGGTTATTTATTAGCATTTCATAGTTACTTATAAAGAAGAGGCCTATGTCCAACAGTGGGCTAATATAGGCTAATTAGATAGATGGATAGTTACTTATACGTTTATTAAATAAATAATTATCTTATCACTTATTATCCAATAATAATCTTGTATCACAATTTGACCCGTTAAATTAAGTTCACATGAAACCCTCCCAAACGCTCCTAATTATTATGTATTTACTTACCTCTAAATCTTCTTCTTCGAGTAATCTAGGTTCAAACGACAGATCAACGTCATCCTCTACGCCTTCTAAAATCTGTAGAAGTTCTGCTGAACTAAGCTCGTCGGCACTCATTTTCCCATCACTATTTTTATGTCACTACTGCAATGACGTCAGAGCGTGTCGTCTTTACCCGACTACGGCGTACAGTGCACTCACAATGGTCAAGCAATTATCGCTGTGCACGAGTCGCCGAAACCGGTTTGTCGATACTCAATCAAACAAAGAAAGTAATGTCTAATACTTGGCGTATTTCTACAAATCGATGTCGGGAATATTTTCAATATACATTAAAATAATAAGAAAATGTTATTGTTATGACAAACTTGACAAATATCTAGGCATAGTATATTCCGTAAATATATTATAGATGTATCGATATTTCACATTTGTACTAGTAAGGAACAACACTTCCAGTCGTGTGGGGCCGACTATGGCGTGTGCGAATGGTATTTCTGACAGCTTCAAAACGTTATCAGTATTTTTCTTATTTATACTACAAATCTTAGAAATATCTAAGCGCAAAAGTTCATAAATCAAAGTAGAGGGTACAATAAATGCAATATGCGAAAAAATAAAAGATAGATGCGGTTTTAAAATGCTAGTTTATGAACATTAACTTTAACGACGTTTTGTCGGCTGTACCCGACCGTGGCGCTGACGGCAAGTCGCGGGTTGTCGGCTATACCCGTCTGTGGCGGTGAAAAGGTTAATCTGAGGTCTAGCCGTTTGAAGAGGTAATAAATATGCAAACACAAACTTCCGAATTCATTATATTATTAGTATTTATTGTGATTTTATGTACCTATTGAGGTAAATAAGTCGTACATACTCTTTGCTGTCTGTCATTGCTCCTGTCTTCGCAGGCCGTACTCCTGCTTGCTTTCTTGTCTTGTGCTTGTTACTTTCCTCAACTTGAACCGTGTTCCACAACCACGTAGAATAGTTATAGTGTTTTGCTAAAGTGTCCCTTGGTTCTCATGCAAACAAAATTTCAGTACGACCAGTTGATAAAAATAGTAAATAAGTAAGTAGCTATGGCATCTAAACCACCGAAAAAAGCTAAACCAAAGAAGAATGTGGTAAACAAAAACATGAAACCTTTAAAGGTATGTAAGACTCTCCCTAGCGTACTACAAATACTTATATTGATCTGTGATATAAATATCGATTTTATGATTTATTTCAGTCCAAAACTGCCTGCCATGTGACTATAGAATATCTCTACATAAAGTGTCCTATTTGTTTTGAAAATATAAATAAAGAACGTATTTCCTCAACGAAGTGTGGACACGTGTTTTGCACGGAATGTCTTATTAGGGCTCTGAAACGGAAGCCAAATTGCCCAATATGCCAGAGAACGTTGAACGGGGCTCGGGCACACCATCCACTATGCCTTACTACCTATTATTGGGAAACCGTGACAGAGAAAAAAGGTTCCAGTGACGTTAAAATTGTAGACAAGACTGGTGATTCGAAGTCCAACGCTCGATTTACGGAAAGAAGTCTTACGTTTTACGGCGACTAAGTAGCTGTTGCCGCATTGCAACATTCGAATGAACTATTCGTTAGCATTAGTACCTATAATTACTGTTAGATACAAGAACGGCTTATTTTATGAAATATGTGTCTGAAAAAGAAAGCTTTTGATGCCATTGCGCGTCGGTCGTCATCGGCGATCCGTTCCGTCCATCGACATTTACCCGCATATAAACGCACGGACACTTTCCTTTATTCAACTTTTTATTTATTAGGTAAGTACATTTTCTTCATACACATAGTTAGTTTATATAAGAGCGAAGGCTATGTTTTATCAGATTTTACTCCATGTTACAAGTTTTTGTTTGGTTTTCGTTGTTGTTTTTAAATTTTTATGCATTTATGTAGATATTTACTTAAAATATAGTAACGAATAACGATAATGAATCAGGGTTAGAAAAACTTATACAAAAACTGTTTAACTTCTAACCAGTGCTTTTAATTTACGTCCTACACTACGATAGTGAACTAACAACACAGAAAACTATAAGAGATAGAGAAATCGGTCACTAATTCACTGCGTCATAGAGAACGGCAAAAATTGAATAACCGTTGTAGAGAGCCTGAAAAGAAAAGAAAACTATTTAGGAATGCGTAGATTACACAAGTAGGTATAAGTTTAAGTACCTACATTATGCTCCTTTCTTTGCTATATTTTAAATTTTTATCTCACATTAAAACACACAGAACTTCCGACACTGGGAAGACGTCGAATAGTTAAAGGTGTTGGTTCCCTGTACTCTATTATTCCTCCCACAAATACATCCCTAATGGCAGGGCTTAGGGAGGATCTTTAATAGTACCGTTCACATACTTGGCAAAACGTCTCTATGGACATGGCCGCGATTCCCCCAGCGCTGAGTGAAATGGGGCTTTGGGCCTGTCTGATGACCAGGAGCAAGTTCTTCTGCATGTCAACAGGCCATGATGTCCAAGCTGATTCATACGCCGACACCGACAATCCTACACTCTACAAGAAAAACATGGAAAATAGTTGGAGGCAGCAGCACTTTTACTAATTTTACTAATTTTTGTGGGTAAGTAATTTAAGTAACTTACTTGAATGATCAGCTCGTTACCCAAATAACAGAAAATGTAAGCGTTTAGTAAAGCTATCCCAAGAAATGCTAGGAAATTAACTAGAAGATACTTTTCGCGCAGTCCAACCTAAAATGGAGACTTAGGTCAGTAAAAAATATTAAGATTCGATACTTCTGAAAATTAAAAGAGCCTGGCAAACTTGCAACAAGCAAAAAGCTTGCTTGACAAGACAGCTCGCTTGTCGGTATTCCGGATACGTTTTGCTGATATTCTTCTACCAACCAACAGGCATATTTCAATCACTTGCCTACCTCCTTACTTCAGTCACAACTCACCACGTTAGTTCTAGCAAATACCTACTCCTAGGTTGGTACTTGTGGCTGTTAGATCTTATACTTAGGTGTGTTCTGTGATCATAGTTAGTTAATTTTACTTACAAAGGTGATCATCATAGCATTCAGACACAACTCCACAGTCACAGCCAGATTTTGTATGACGAAATAGTGCTGAAATATCTTATCCATTTCTTTAGAATATCTGGAAATAAAAAAAAAATTAAAGAGAACAAAATATTGATAGATAGAGTGACAACAGTTTAGGTACTTACTTTATTATACGTACGTGCTTTTTGACAATTTGTTTGAACTTTTCGCGCATTTCAATTTCAGTTTCTGGAGAATATTTTAAGTTTCTCAAGTTTTGTTGCAGCTCTATCAACTGATCACAGACATACATCATAAGGCTGCAGGCTATTCCTTGTATAGCGATTGATCTATACAAACAAGGAACTATGATTGTTAGCGCTAGTATCTCAGTAGCCAGTATCAAGTTCATTCTGTTTTTAAACGGGTCAAAAGGCATCCAAGCCTCTACCATCATTTCGTATTTTATTTGTGCGATTAGCCCGAAAAACGCGACGATAGAAGTGCAGATGCCTGCTACGACGATTACCAATGTGGACATCATCTTTTTCCTTTCTTCTTTTATAAAATCTCCAGACATCTCAATCTTTGCTATGAGCTTTTTGATTTGGTCTCGTTTCCATATATAAACTATGACTTTGGCAACAAATTGGTATGCAACGATGCTCTTATCGAGATTTGACAAAAATATAATCGTGTCATCTTTATGTTGGTACGTGCCGATTCCAGTTAAAGAAATGTATATAAAAGATGCAAAATGCAGGCATATTTCATACATTTTATACACACGTGCTTGGAATGGGGTATAATCATCTTTAGGCCATAATCCGACAAGAAATAAGAAACGTAAGTTAAACTCAAAGTAATCATTACCGAAGTCAAGCTTACTACTTACCCAAGCTAAGGCCATTTTGTAAATGATTTTAAAATTATCAACGCTGTTAAAAGGTTAAGGTTTAAAACTATCGATGCATGGTAAATGGTAGTACAAAGTTATAATGAGTTAGCTATGAAGTTAAATCACTAAGTACTTTGCTTAAGGTTAAGGCGCTTTGTTGGAACGGGTTAGTTAGTTTAGCATTTTCCTGACCCTTCTCACAGATTAGGAGTGTAACTAAAAGATCATACTAATATTATAAATGCGAAAGTTAGTATGTTTGTTTGTTACTTCTTCACACAAAACTACTGAACCGATTGTAATAAAATTTAGCACAAATTTAGAAGGTAACATGGATTAACATAGGATAGTGTTTATCACTACATAAGCTGGCAACGCCGCGGGTAACAGCTAGTACTTATATACTTGTTGACTCATATCACAGATTAGATTAGGAAGACGTCATGCAGTACACCGTCTCGCATCATGATATAAATACTTACAATCCTGTAAGTGGTCACGTTTGGGACGCCTAATTGTAGAGCGTAGAGATTTTGAAAAGAATAGATAGAGTAGGTAAATTAATCATAGCGATTATGCATTTTTAAGTAGCGACTGGATGGCGAAAACGAGAGATCGTACTGTATGGCGTACCCTGGGGGAGGCCTACGTCCAGCAGAGGACTGCAATGAGCTGATGTAAAAAGTTGGTCGTATTATAATGTGCTTTAGATAAGATAGATAAGATAAGATAAGATAACATTTATTGATAACTTTGTTACACGTCATTTCATTATACATTAAGGTATCATCAATTCATTAATACACCACATTACAAAATATTAATAATTGAAATATAGCATTACTATACTAGTATAGTTCATTGCACATGAATTATAATTGCAATTTAAAAAAAATCGTTGTAGTCATAAAATTGTTCAGTCATCAACCATTTCTTAAGGCGAGTTTTAAAACATGAATCGGAAGGTGCATCTCTTATGCTTTCCGGCAAACGATTATATACATCCGGGCCCGATACATAGACAGACCGCTCAGACCTAGTCAATCTGTGCCGGACGGTTGCAAGGCGATCTTTATTATTGTTGCTCCGAAGGTTATGTTTCGTGTTAACACCCTTACGTTTAAAGCAGTCTAAGTTTTCGTGAGTAAAAACAGCAATTTGATACAAATACAAACACGGCAGCGGAAGTATTTTAAATATCTTAAAGTGTTCTTGTGCTGACTCGTCATCAGGTATTCGGGCCATGGCGCGTACAGCTCGCTTCTGCATAACAAAGACGCGGTGCCATTCGGCCGAGCGTCCCCAGATCTCTGTACCATACATCAGAAGCGAGTGTACGGTGGCGAAATAACATGCACGCACCGCACCGCCATTGACGGTGCTGGCTAGGCGCCGCAGGGCGAAGCAAGCACGTCCCAACTTTGAACATAATTCATCAATATGGGCTTGCCACGATAGGGCGCTGTCTATATTGAAACCCAGCAAACGGATATCGGTAGCTTGCTGTAGTCGGGTATTTCCCACGTGCACCAGCAATGGCTCAACTACATGGCCATTTAATTTAAAATATATGACGCTTGTCTTTTCTTTGTTGAGAGCGAGGCCGTTTGTACTGAACCACCGATGCAGCCCTTGCGTGACGATGTTAAGGGACTGCTCGAGCTTTGGCAAGGTTGGAGCGCTGACTATAGCAGTGACATCATCCGCGTACATGAAGATGTCAGCGCCGTTTATAGCAGCAGGGAGGTCGTTCAGCAATATACTGAACAAGGTGTTGGACAAACAGGATCCTTGTGGAACCCCCATTAAATTGCAGAGTTCAGCTGATCTAATAGTACCTCCCTTGCCAACGACTACCTGAGCTCTGTCAGTCATAAATGAGACCACGAGTGAAAGCGCCGGGCCACGTATGCCGTAGTGCCTGAGTTTAGTCTTGAGGAGTTCGTGATCGGCGGTGTCGAACGCGCGCGAGAGGTCGCAGCATACCATTGCGACATGTCTGCCCGCCTCGCGCGCGCGCAGCACTCGCCACACTACCTCCCTCACCAGATCGGTGGTTGACTTCCCACGTCTGTACGCATACTGGCATTCCGACATGGTGTTTTTCGAACTCCAGTAGCTCAACAGCCTATTATTTAAACCTACTTCGAGGACTTTACTGAGGCCAGGTACAAGTGATATGGGGCGGTAAGATTTCATTGCTGACTTCTTACCTTTCCCTTTGTACAGTGGTACTACTTTTACTCTCTTGAGTACACGCGGATAAGTCCCGTTTCGTAGACAGATATTAAACAACCTAGATATTACGTCACATATGGGGAGGCCTATTGCCTTAAGTAGGTTTGCAGACAGGTCGTATATATCTGTACTATTTTTCGGGGCGATGAAGCACTTAAGCACCCTATCGATTTCGTGTTGCGTAAATGGCACCAAGCGGATGGATGTATCGCTACCCAGCTGGTTCAAGCCTATCGAAGCTAAGCAAAGCGCGGGGTCGGCGGCGGGCGCGCCGCAACGGGCAGCTGCGGTCACGAACTCGTTATTTAATGAGTCGACCAACTCCTGTTTTGACACGAAAGGGAACCCGCTGTCAGCAATAATTAAATCGGTAAAATCTACTCGTTCGCGATTACCTCTACCCAGCTCTAAATTTACGATATTCCACATACACCTGTTTTTTTGGGGATGATTGCTAATTAAAGTACTAAAATACTCCAGTCGTTTTGCGTTTAATTTACTACTATAGCTCTTAGTTAATGAATTAGTTGTTTCGGCTATTGTTTCATTAGAGGGATACTTTACCCTTAAGTTAAACAAATCAAACAATAAATATTTTAAATTAACTATCTCTGCGTCGATCCAAGGACACTGCCTAATTTTGTGTTGCGATAGCTTAGCTGGGAAGCAAATTTCAATTTTGTTCTTAATAATATTTACAATGGCTGACGCGAACTCTTCACAATTATCCTGATATTTTAACAGAACCTCATTCCAGTCTACTGATTCTAAAGCCACTCGAAAACTTTCTTTATTCTTACTACTATAAACTCTTTTGTATATTTTTTCCTGAGCATTGCGGGGCTGGGTGACACACAGTCTCTGGGCAACATGATCACTAAGGTGAGTAGTAACAAGTTGTACAGATACGCGGTCGTTCGGTACGTTACAGTAAGCGTGGTCAAGCAAAGTCGCGCTATCACCGTCTATGCGTGTTGGAACATTTACTAGCTGAACGAAATTATTTGCGCTTAAAATGTCTACTAAGTTCTTATTATGTGTTGAGTTTTTAAGCAAATCGATATTAGTGTCACCCATAAGTATAGCTGTAAAACCGTCCGCCTCAATTTTAGCTAATAACGATTCAAAATATGTTAGGTATTCGGCATGACTAGTTTTATTCGAATGGTATATGGCAATTACGAGCAATTTCTCATCTAACAATTCTACCGCGCACACATCAAAAACTTGCTCGCGGGATAAGTCTGAGTAGTCTTGCCTATCGACTGCCCTAATACCGGACCGCACATAGATACAACTTCCACCGCGTTCAATAGTAGGTCTACAGTAGAAAGACACTACTTTACTCTCATGGCTAGGGCATTTCGTGCCGATTTAGAAGAAGAAGAAGTAATGACAACATATTTGGGCGCGTTCTAGTCGTGTAACTGACACGTGAACTTAATAATCCGTATTTTTTTATGGATACTGGAAGAATAATTGGACTACTCATACAAAATTTGTTGCTGCTTTCTGTATGGGAGGAACAATATTTTTCGAATTTATAAAAAGCTACTAATACAAAGAAAATATACTTATTCAGTTTCACGTCGAGAACGCGCCCTGAATGTTTTAACTATCATTTTCCTAATACACTATATAGCATCACCACCTTTCTATTCATGGGTGTCGTTAAAATGATGGATGAATTTCAGGGAAAAGATACAGGCATTTCCTGTTCATACTACACCTTACACTGCGCTCGCCAATCCATCTGCCAAACTTGGTGAGTATGCGGATATACCTCCTAATCAGTGGAAAGCCAATGTCCAGTCGTGGACTGTTGTGGCCTTGATAAAGTGGTCTAGCCTTGATGTTACTGTAAAATAGTATTAAATTATCTGTGCTCTAATATACAGGTTAGCAAAATTGACTTAAAAATTGAAAATTGTTTTTTACAAGTTTCTTTTTTTTACAATGACGGATCATGACTTCGTTAAGTAATAGTACCAAGGACGTACTCACGTACATTGAAAGAAGTTAATTAAACTTTTTTATTTCATATCATGTGTCGAGAGCCTTAACACAAGTATCTACTTATTTGTTAGCCATGGTCATATTCATATACTTAAAAAAATTGACTAACTGCAATTTGCAGCTTAAGGACGTAGTTTTTCTGGAATTAGCAGCTAAAATGTTTCATACCAAGTAGTTAATGAAGTTCAAAGTTCAAAGTTCAAAGTTCAAATGATTTATTGTTTAGCCATAAGTATTACAAGGTCGAAAATGCATTTATAAGTATCTTTACAGCTACCTAATTAGGTGTACAATATTATATTTAGTTATTAAATCTGTTAATTAGGAAAAAAGAATTCATAACAATATATTTAGATTTATCTACCAGTGGAAGATTAGTTAGAACATACGTGACATTTACAAAGACTAACAAAGTTACAAATAATCACACAATCTCATTAATTAAATTAAAAAGACGTTAACATTATAAATTAGAACTAAGTTAGTTTAATTGCTAAGTCAATTTTATTTTGTATCAAATTAAACATAATTTATTAATATTTTACACATGTCACATTACCCAAATTTAAATATCCTATGATTAGTATCTATGTATTATAATTAATAATGTCATAAAACTCATCACAGTTTGCCGCGATTCTCCAGAAATTCTGTAACGGTATAGAACAGCTTTTGTTGTAACCAAGAATTAACTTTGTGTTTAAATTGGTTTACCTCACATACTTTAAATTCATCTGGGATGTTATTATAAACTTTTACAGCCATATAAAATATACTTTTATGATAAAATTCAGAAAGGTGTGTACCAGATTGCAGAAGCTTATGATTGTTTCTCAGATTTTTGTTTAACTTGCTTTTAGATTCATACATGACCAGATTTTTCCTTACAAACATAGCTACTTCTTTAACATAAAGGCATGGAAGTGGTAGAATCTTGTATTTTCTGAACAGAGGTTTACATGAGTCTATTTGGGCCAATCCCTCCAGGGCTCTGACACAACGCTTTTGCGCAATAAAAGCCTGTGAGACATCCGTAGAGTTACCCCAAAATATGAGGCCGTAAATCAGAACCGATTGGACATAACCAAAGTATGCCATTAGGGCTGCGTCCACCGATGTGGTATATGCAATGCGCCGTAAAGGGTAAACGAATCTAGCCAACCGATCGCAAACATTCTCAACGTGAAGCTTCCAACTGCAGTTACAATCTAATGTAAGGCCAAGAAATTTGGCTGAAGAAATAGTATTCAACTGGCAGTCACCGCATTTCACATTTAGATCTAGTGGCTTTCTAGCATAGGAGTGGAATTGGATGATGCTTGTTTTAGCTAGATTCAAACACAGTCCATTAGCATTCATCCATCCCATGATATCATCCACAGCACTTGCTATTTTCCGTTCATATGTTTCAAGGGAGGCCGATTCAATAATTGCTGTGCTATCATCTGCGAACAAAACCATTTCAGTTTGAGTAATTTTAGGGAGGTCGTTTATGTAGAAGAGAAATAGTAGAGGTCCGAGAATAGTTCCTTGCGGAACACCTCTATCATTTACTCGGTAGTCAGATTGGCAGGAAACGACAGTATTTGTGGTTTTGCAAAGGGCACTGATCTCGACACATTGCGTTCTTCCATCCAAATAGGAGTCAAACCAGTTTAATGTGGTTCCTCTTACGCCATACTTTTCCATCTTACCCAGTAGAATATGGTGCTCTACACAATCGAACGCCTTGGACATGTCAGTAAGTATTGCTGAGACATGAATGCGCTTGTCGATACAATTGTGTACAGTTTTCATAAGTTGGTAAATCGCAGTACTGGTAGATCTACCACGCCGAAAACCGTTTTGCTCTTTAGCAATCAAATTGAACCCTTCCGAATAACTAATCAACCTATTGTACATAGCACGTTCAAATATTTTGCCAATAATTGGGATGAGAGTGATTGGCCTATAGTTAATCATCTCTGTTTTTTTTCCTTTATTTTTGTAAATAGGCTTTACTATGGAAACCTTGAGTTGCTTCGGAAACACGCCCTTCTCTAACGATAGGTTAACTATGTACTTTAATGGACTAGCGATATATGCACAAGACTGCTTTATTATAAAGCTATTCAATGCATCATATCCCACCGAATTTGAGTTTTTAAGCTGAGAAATTATAGTCATCAATTCTGCCTCAGTTACAGGTGTTGCATAAAAAGAATGGCAACTTGATGTTATGTGTTTACATGCTTCTTTGCATTCAGTGTTATTTGATATCGGAAGAGAGTCAATGAAGTAATTGTTAAGACTAGAAGCAATTTTTTGAGACTCGCTTATCTCTACTCCGTTCACTAATATAGAGGATATTGTATGCTGAAGATTATTAGATTGACCTGAGCAGTCATTTATGACTTGCCATGTACCTTTACATTTGTTGACTGACTTAGTTATAGTTTTCTGGTTTGAAAGTCTTATAGATGTACGTGTGCAGCGTTTTAGGATGGTCGTATAATTTTCATATGATTTTTGTTTAGATTTATTTCCTTTTACCTTGTATTGTACAAAAAGGCTTCTTTTAATTTTACTAGCGACTTTTAGACCCTTAGTCATCCACCGATGGTTACTACAACGCTTAATTTGGATTTTAATGATAGGAAAGCACAAGTCATAAAACATTTTGTATAACTCTATGAACTCTTCATAAGCTCTATCGACGTCCGTTTGAGAATAAACTGTAGAAAAGGACAATTTATTCAAACAGTCCATGAATTTATTTGCGTTACTAGCGGAGTAGTCTCTTTTAAATATAAACCATTGTTTTGGGACATTCTTCGTTTTTGCTCTGATGGTGAGAGATTGTGCTGTATGGTCCGATAGAGATAGATAGATGATAGATGAACACTTTATTGCTTACAACATACACAACAGAAACAAAACAATACAGAAAACTTAAGACTAAAAGTAAGCAAAGGCGGCCTTATCGCTTGCAGCGATCTCTTCCAGGCAACCTTTACATTAAAATAGAGACAAAAATTACAAGATTTGCAAGTAGTTGCATAAGCAAATTATCAGTCAAATTATTAAATTTAATAACAACACTTATATACTAAGTACATTTACAATCATACATAACTACATACATATATACATACATACATACATACATACATACATACATGCAAATATATACAAATATGATTAAAAATAAATATATATTTAAATTAAAGATATATATTATAAAATACATACCTACATAAAAAAATATAAATACACACATGACAATGGACATTTAAATACTTACTGATTTCAAAAGGAAATAATTGTGCAATTTCGATTTAAATATAGCAGGAGATTTAGAGTGACGGATTTCAGACGGCAACTCATTCCACAAATGCGAAGCTTTGGAGACAATCGATTCCCTGGAGTACCCCGACTGAGAGAGACCTCGTGGAACGCGGAGGATGTTATCGTTCTTCGACCGAACGTTAGAGCAAAGTTATAAATTTCTGATCTTATAGGATTTTTGATATTGCAGATAAAATTGTCAATACACGACTTGGTTTTTTCGGTAACTCTTGTATAGTTGTTAATTTGAAGCTGAAAATTATAGTTGCTGATAATACGTTTAAACTCTATTGTTAGGTTCTTATTAGGCTGATACTCTGATAAAATGTCTAAGTTGAAATCACCACAAATTATAACCTTTGACTTGTGCTTCTTTGATAGTTTAAACAAGAGAGCCTCAAGTTTATCAAAAAAGACGCTTATATTGTTTAAGTCTGGAATGCGATAGAGACATATTAATATTATGTTCGGACCAGGTAAATGAACGCCGCAACATTCAAATACGTTTCGGGCCGCAAAGGATTTTAAATCCAAAGGAGTAAGATCAATGTGTTTTTTAAGGAAAATACAAGAACCTCCACGATTATTTATGGATCTCTTTTTACTTTTCTTGTCTCTATTATATGAATCAGCCAGCAAGTATCCGTCAAGTGATAAATTATACTCTTCCCCTTTTGGTATAAAATGTTCTGTCACACACACTGCATCTACTGAAGTACGCTCGCTATTTTCTAATTCAGATATTGCTAATAATAACTGGTCTTTTTTAGAAAGAATTCCGTTAATATTTTGATGCAATACACAGAACCTATTGTCGTACTTAACATTATCAACAACTGTACAAAACAATTCCTGTGATTGATTAATATTTGTGTTACTATGATCTACGAAAAAACCGACCCTCTGCCATTGGTCTGAAGTAAAAGGGAATAGTACCTTTTTTAAATTCAACATCAGATTTATTGGAGGAGATAGGCGCAGTAGAGTCATTTGAGTTTTGACCATATTTTTTTCTAGTTTTAGCAAAGTAGTAAGGTATTGTTCCCTTTTTATATACAATTGACCCTTCTGTCGGGCTTGTATTACGGTGTATCAATTTTTTTATGTTTTTAACATTTAGATATTTACTTTCATAGTCAATGCTGTCTATAACATGGTTGATGGAGTTGCATATATCAAATTTATTTTTATTTTTACATTTTACAATATGGCAATTGCTATGCTGGTTGCAAATGATCTTAACAGTGTTATTTAGTTTTTCCTTATTTAAATATCTATTTTGAAATACATTTAAAACTATAATAGGTACATTTTTGCATGACTCAATTACCGTTTTTATCTGAGAGATGAAGGCTGATGGATTCTGATCATTTTCTCCAATACACAACAGTAATTTATCGTCTAAAGAGAATTTCAAGTTCTTGCAATTTCGGAGAATTTCTGCGCTATTCGCGCCAGGTTTGATTTCAGCAAAAATCTCGTAACTCTCATATTTTGTGTTGTTTCTGGAGTGTTCCAAGGCAGACGCAAGACCTAAACACTGTTGCGAACCAAAGATGATCATTTTTCTTTGGTGTTTAGACTCTTTAATAGGTTTTGTTTCAACAGGTATTGTAGAGACTTTTTTCTCTGTTTCTTGATTCGTATTACAGAGTTTTGCCAGTTGTTCTTTTAAAACCATGATCTCCTGCATTGCTAATACGAGCTCTTGTTTCAGTGTGTTGATTTTAGCTTGTAGTTCTTCTGTCTTCGTGTCCAATGCTGTGTCGCTTTTTGATGAAGTATAAGGGACAGAGGCGTTGAATCGTGTATCAAAACGTGGTGTCGTTGAAAATCGATTTTTCTTGGCGGAACTCTGATTTACTTGGTTCTTACACTTATGTGGGTCTCTACATATCGTTTTAAGTATTTCATTTTCTTTTGTAAGCCTCATGACTTGTCTAGTTAATGCGTTATTTTCCAAAATTGTATTTTCTAATTCCTGTTGGGTTGATGAAAGTTCAGCTTTAAGTGAATCTGCGATATCTTTCAGTTCTAGTACCGTTCCAATATGATTTTCTGAGTAATTTACGCTTCGTCCTAAAATGTGACAAGATCCTAGGGGTGACGATGTTGACACTGACGAGACATCTATATCCCCTTCAATGTCCAGCGTATCGAAGGAGCTAAATACCTCCACGTTAGCCTGGATTTTCTGCCTTACGGTGACAAAGTCTCCGATTTCGTTTCGTGATGTTGACATACTGGCAACATGGTCATAACGAAGAGTTGAATTTTGTTCATTATTGTTCCTTGCTTCTACTGATTCATCCGGTGCTATCTGAGGTAGTACTAAATTAGTTTGTTTTAATATTGCTGGATTGTCCGGCTCCGCTGGTTTTGGCGTACTGCGGGGAGGATTTGGCCTAGTAGTTTGCCTTCTGCAGCATAGCGAACAGCTCCAGGTGAGACGTCGATCTCTGTCCCTATCGCTACGCATAAGCTCGTACCGCTTTGATGATACTTCAGCGCATTTCAGGTCAAACAGTTTTTCGCATTTGCAGCAGATAAGGAACGTATCGGACTTTTTAAACTGTTGTTTACATTTACCACAGACGATCATTGATGGTGCCATTATAATAAAATAATACCAACAAATTTGATTCTGCGCTCTCTATGAGACCTCAATGGAACCAAAACAGATCTACGTCAATTATGTACCAGACCTCGCTTCGTTGTTCAGACATTAATCACTAGATGGCGTGATAACAAGATAGTTTCGCTATTCAGTACTAGATGGCGCTGCAATACTACAAGCGTATATTATATTGGTGCTCGCGATTGTTTACATTGGCATTTAAAAAATAACGGAGTGTAAATCAGTACTTGCGGTTTTTTGCTTAGTTCCCACAAATAATCTTCGAGTAATATTCACTTTTTTTGTAGTCACAAATGTAATAAGCAAACATCTTGAGGTATTAATAGTGTTACACTTTAAATTCTCAATTTTTTGGCTTGAATAGTGTCATGGCTTTCACCAAGAGATTTCTAGTGTGGTATTGTTCAGATATTCTCACAAACTCTTTTACTCAGCAATCACAACGAACTCAATAAATTTTTGCAATAATATTTAAAAAACGTAAAATATTTGATTTTTAAGCAATATTCTATCACAGAGACAATGTTTACTACGCGGAGGCGATACCCGCGTTTTTGAGTAAGTTTTGAATAAATAAGATTTGAATAAATAAATGAATAAGTTTTCTCAAGGAAACATAAGACAATATATAAATAATTGCACGGTCAGATTTGTTTATATGGTCCCGATTTTACGATTTAATCATATTAAGTTTCTAAAGTTTAAACCACTAGGTACATTAAAATCTCTAAACTTAGAGGTTCTATCTCTAAACTTAGATAAACCCCGCGCTGCCGCCAATACTTACTTTGTGTTTTAAGTGTGGCTATTTCAAAAAAGCAAAAGCCTTGTTTTTGGTAAGTTTTTGACAGGAATATAATTTGATTTTGACTAGCCTATTTTTACAAAATTTTGTGTTGAAAATTAAATAAAATATAGAAACGTTGCATGGAAAGAAATATTATTTTCTACACCACGCAAATATCCACGTAGACTGAAGTTTGTAGTGTCGTCTCCCTGGACCTCGATGGTAGAGATACTTAAGTTTATTTACTGATGCAGATAGGTGGACCGTGTGATGCCGGCTTAGAATAGCATCACCTAACTACTTTCCCATGGGTGTCGTAAGAGGCGACTAAGGGACTCGAAGGTTAGAAGTGTGTTGCAATTCTAGGCGATGGGCTGACAACCTGTCACTATAGTGATACACAGTTATCTGATTGACCCTCTAACTTTTGTCAGACGTGGTGTATTATCCGTATTACGGCCGTTAACGCTCTGCCTACCCCGTAAGGGATAAAGGCGTGATTTATGTATGTATGTAAGTATGTATGTGTAGATAGGTAGATTACGGGATAAATCAAACAAGCGTTTTAATTTTAAATTAATAATGTATTAAAAAATATAAAGAGTAATAAACACATAATGAGAATCGTATGATCACAAGTAGTTACTATTTTTGTACTTAGTTAAGTACGAAAATAAATAAATTAAGAGAATCTTTCGTGAACAAAAGTAATCTTAGTTTTGGTATTGATAGAGACGTGTTTAGACTTATTTCTAAGTGTGTTCACTAGTTTCTTTGGTCCACAGCAGAATAAAGTAAGATGTTCTCTGTAAAAGAAAAAGTAATTTTATATAAGCAAATATAAGGTAGGATTGGAGTAGGTACAGGGGTATGTTCAACGTGCTCCGGATAAGATAACCTTGGCTGAAAATTTAAACTAACACACCTCTGAACAGGGGTTTGGCAAAGTGAATGAACGAAAGACAGTTAGATGTCATCACATTAGTGATTCCTAAAGATATTGCCGCTGTGTCTGTTCTTATTTTCGTAACACGGTAAACAACAGAAATATATCACCAAAACACTAGTTAACACTATGCACCTGTCAAACTGACGTTTCTAATGACAGTTCTGAAGTCCAACCCAGAGGGCGCTGCGCTAAACTGAAAATTTGACGTTTCATTAGAGCTGGCGGCAGGAATAGTTTTGTCACAGGCTCCGTTGTGTTCGTTACTAATGGGAAATTTTCTAGGGATTCTCGAGTGTCATGTAGAGGGCGCTAAGCTTAATTGAAATAACGTTTCTTTACACAAAAACTGTACCACTTCATAAATTATTCTTTATTTTGTGTTTATTGAATTGTTCTAAATTTATTATTGGTTATTTGTTTACTTACACGTATGACACTCAATATAATAGCAAGGCGATAAGTTTATTTTGTAGTAAATCAAACCGACAATTAATTTGTAAAGAAAACAACGTGAAACGGAACCTGTGACAAAAACTATGGCTGACGCCAGCCATATTGTAACGTCAAAATTTCAGTTTAACACAGCGCCCTCTGGTTTGATTTCCAGAACTATCAAGAGAACTGTCAATAGAAAAACCCCCATTAACTCTGTTATTTTGATTTGTGACAAAATAAACTCGTCATCTTGCTATCATATTGAGTGTCATTCATGTAAGTTAACAAAAAATAAATAATAAATTAAGAACAATTCAGTTAACAAAAAAATAATAAGTTTCAAACTGGTACAGATTTTAGTGTAAAGAAACGTTGTTTCAAGTAAACTGAGCGCCCTCTACATGACACTTGAGAATCACTAGAAAATTTTCCATTTTGACAATTAAAGAGATACCGTATACATTGTTTGTTATTTTATTGGTGTCATGTCATCATTTCAATAATCTGAAGATAACCAGGAATGTATGCCAAATTGAAGTTCGTTGGAAGGGAAGGGTAGTAGGTACTGACCTAGACTACTGATGTTATTATTTCATCAACTGGTAATAAAGAATATTATTATTTTTGGGTTATTTTGTAACAGCTTGTATATTAGAACTGATGACCGAGTATGCGACTGTCGCCAAGTAAGTAGATAGATAACTTACTCAGGGTACAAATGCACCCAATATCCGAAAACGCCATCCCAGTATGGTCGCCCTCTCTTCAATCGGCACCCCAGCACTGGGAATTCTTTGGCTAAGCTGTATTGGTCTTTTCCATCAGTCTTTTCAGGATTTGCAGTCAATAAAGTCACATGCTCATTGTAAACGACGTATGTTACTCCTTTCTCGTCAACGTAAGTTTGTGCGGCTTCTGGAATGAAAATGAAAATCAGAAAACATAATAATTAATAAAAAGATGCAACCACTACAAAAGTACTTAATCCGTGATGCATTATACTTTTTTAAATAGATGTGTCAGGTGGTTCTTGAAGCAGATGAGGTGAATGAGGACCACCTGTACGCAGGACCAGCTGATGACAGCCAATGATAATGGTGTGAGAGTGGCAAAATACTGGTCGAACGAAATTTGAGGCGATCGGCTTTCCATCGACACGATAGAAGAAGAAGGTGAATGAGAAGAATTGCAGCGACCGTCAAATGCAAACCGGTAGTAGCGAGTTCTGCCAGAGAATCTGCCTCACGTTCAGTCCGCACTATCCTACAGAACGCAAGCAACGTCTAATGCAAACTAACCGCTAGTGGCTGCAGTGACAGTCCTTGTGATATGTATCTGTATCTGGAGTCTGTCCGGCCTATAGTTGGTGCGCAGTTCTTGCATGCATCTCGTGGCGAGGTCTGCCAGAGAACTTGCCTCACGTTCAGTCCACACTATCCTACAGAACGCAAGCAACGTCAAATGCAAACTTACCGCTCGTGGCTGCAGTGACAGTCCTTGTGATATGTATCTGTATCTGGAGTCTGTCCGGCCTATAGTTGGTGCGCAGTTCTTGCATGCATCTCGTGGCGAGGTCTGCCAGAGAACTTGCCTCACGTTCAGTCCACACTATCCTACAGAACGCAAGCAACGTCAAATGCAAACTTACCGCTCGTGGCTGCAGTGACAGTCCCTGTGATATGTATCTGTATCTGGAGTCTGTCCGGTCTATTGTTGGCGCGCAGTTCTTGCATGCATCTTGAGGCGAGGTCTGCCAGAGAACTTGCCTCACGTTCAGTCCGCACTATCCACAGCAGGTGCACTCTTCCAGGCAGCTCCCCGCGAGGGTCACTGAGAACCATAGGTATTATAGCAAGTTAAGAAAAATATTACCCTACTTAGTTTGTAAAACTATTTTTCCAGGCCGCAAATTAAACGGGGTATATCCGTCTAAATACTGGTAGGATGCATTCAGACCATGCAAATTAACAACTTTCCCTTACGAATATAATTCAGAAAACGTAAAAAAATCGACTTCCCTTAGAAATGGTGACTGCGTACTGCCTGCTGACTAGATGACTGATTTTTTATGGGAGGTCGATCTTTTTTCTTTTTTCCTGCCATACATTTCCAGGGAAAAGTTATTTAGTAACGTGGTCTGCATGCACCCTATCAGTTCCATACATCCTGTATATGGGAATTGTGAGCATTGTACTTTTATTTTTCTAGTGTTTAACCGAAGCTGGGAGCGCTGACGATGCGATGGCACGAGCCGCACGGGCAATGATATCAGCAGCACTGATGTGCTGTGAAACCTAAACTAACCTACCCATTTGAGGGATCTTTTTATACTGGTTTTTTCATAAAGTTACTAATATTAACTAGTTTAAGTTGGCCCCTTATATGGGTTACTCAGTCACAGTATAAATAATGGTACTAGCTCAGTCACGCAAACACGAGTAGTCCAAGCGTTCCCATGTGCTAGAGACAAATGGAAATTTTGGTTTCCATACGCACAATTGGCGATAAAAGTAGATGCGTATGCGAACAAAGGGAGTTTACTATACTGACCTTAGTAATTGCTCCAGTAGAGGCACAAATGGGGTGATGCCAACTCCGGCAGCTACGCACACCGCCACTTTACATTTCATCACACGCTCCATAGGGCTCACCATTGGTCCATCCACTAACATCCTGTTTAGAAAAAAAACCATTATCAATCAAAAAAGTTCTAAGTATGGCGATTCACATACATACATATATCACGCCTATATCCCTTGCGGTGCAGGCAGACCGTAAACGGTCCTAAATCGTAATAAACTAACATTTACGCTACGTCTGACAAACATTTGAAGGTCAATCAGAAAATTGTTTATCGCTACAAATGGCCACAATGTGACAAGTTATCAGACCATCACTTAAAATATGAATACGTATGCAAACCTCGAGTCCCTGGAAAGAAATGGGGTGATGCTATTCTAAACGATTTATCAAATTCCCATGGCGATTTAGCAAATTTAATATTGAACTATGCTGATTTAGCGTGGAGAATGTCAAATCCACCAATATAAGTAACTAAGTAAAACACTTTATTGCACAAAATATCAAACCAAAATATCAGGAAAATTCATAGCTAACATGCGCAAAGGCGGCCTTATCGCTACAAGCGACCTCTTCCAGAAAACCTTTGGTAATCAAGTTTAGACTGTATCTTACTTCACATTGGTGTTAGATTTCGCTAGCAATAAATTCTCTAAAGGCTCTGTCCAGTCCCCTATCACTTTGATCCAGACGACAAAGTTTCTCTCACTAGTGGTCGGTATCTGAAATCATTATAAATTACGTTAAACACATGATACGAGTAAAAAACAGTGATTTTATGACTACTCACTTTTGTTTATTAGCATTTGCACATACACACATACCACGCCTATAATCCCTTGTGGGTCAGGCAGAGCGTAAATGGCCGCAAAAAACGGACATTTACGCCACGTCTGACAAATATTTGAGGGTTATTCGGAAAAAAATGTATCGCCATAGAGACAGGTTGTCAGCCCATCGCCTAAAATTGCGATACACACCCTTGAGTCCCTTAGTCGCCTATTACGACTCGCACAAGAAAGAAATGAGGTGATGCTATTCTAAGCCGGCATCACACGGCATACATTAGCATTTGCATGATTATAAAACAAACAAGGTTCTAAGTCTGCATTACTAAATGTTTCTTCTACCTAGTGTTTCATTATAGTACCCATGGATGTGTATATGCACGATTTTGGACCAAGAGGAGTAAAAAGAAGCGTCAGGGAAGGGGCAGTTCGAACAAGCCAGCCCCGATTGTCTGATTGTTTAGTCATGATAATGCCTTCGACACTTAACTGTCATTCTTTTGCCACTGTGAGTTTTTATACTTCAAACTGTTAGCGGAATATAAAACGGCCAAGACCATCCAACAGAAACACAAATATACGCACAATTGAGAAGCTTGTCAAATAGAGGAATATGGCCCCAGCCTGTAGGCGAGTGTCTATAGTGTTGAGCCAGCAAGCCAATTTTTGACACAGCATAAGTATGGCATTCACGGCATTTTTTTTCTGTGCTATATTATTTTTCATTTCGTAATAGTCTTAGAAAGTATAAGTGTAATACAAATTGAAATAAGTCACTATGTCGCTATATTTCAAAAGGGAAGCCGATGGGAATCGTCACAATAAAACAATTTTAAACGGATTTAAGTTGTGTTTATTTTGGATTTTACAATTCCTACGTTTCGAGCTCTTTACAGAGCCCGTGGTCACGGATGACTAAGGTGTTAGACGTCATTATTTAGAATTGAAATTATTGTTGTTCTACCGCCATCTATTTCTTAATTGGGAATGGGAATCGTGTTGTATGAACCCTTCGCTACAGGGAGTTACTTACTTTGACTACAGTGAATGGATGCCACTCGAGCAACGAAATGTCCGGGCACTGCAGCAGCACGTACTGCCCCGGACGACAGTCGAAGCTCTCGTATGGACAGCTCATGGTTAAACCGATGATCCGACCTGTCATCGCATTCACCTGGCAAAAATCATTGTGTCAGTCATGTTGCTGATATATAGTTCCTATAGGTATGTTTGATTAGGCTTAGGTTTCTGATTCATTGAAAAAATAACAACCAACCCTATCTATAGTGATTCTTTTGTCATACTGAACAAAACAAAAATTTATATTGTATAAAACAGTATACAAAACACGTCGTGCAAAACCGGTTCTACGTTTTGTAGCACCTATTTTTTACACCATAATACAAAAAGTGCTACGGCGCGGCGGCGTAGCCAGGCGTAGCAAAGTTCGGAGAAAAATTCTTTCAAGGTGACCGAAACGTCATACGCTGTCCGGCGGCGGCGCGGCGTAGCGAAAACTTTATCATATCAAATAAAACTATATTTTGGCGTGTCCTTATAGCTCTCGACCAATTTTTTTAATGGTTAACGAGTAAAGAAGAATGGTTGACTCTTACTTACCTTTAATATATTGACGGAAGCACGATTTCTATCGAATATTCGCCAAATGAGATCAATAAGAAAGCAAATCAATGGAACCACCATCCACAACCATGTCTGGAAAATTTTGTATTAAGTAGTAAGTAATTAAAAAACACTTTATTGCTAATTCAAAACACAAATAATTGACAAGAAAACTTAAACTAAAATACGCAAAGGAAGCCTTATGGCTGAAAGTGATCTCTACCAGACAACCTTTGTGTGAAGGAGAAATCATAGGGAAGAAAAGAGTAGGTACTTATTTGTAAAATAAAGGTAATATCACACAGTTTACATTAAAAATATACTAGGTAGGTAGGTAGGTTCTAAAAATACTATGTTACTTTTTAATCAGCATCAGTACGCACGCCACTTTATAAAGTGATCCTACTCATAATTTTATTATGAATCACCTATCATCCCAAAAAAAAAAACAGTTATTCCGTAGTTCCGTACATTTTCGTTATGTTAATAGATGCTTTCTTTATTGCGTTTTGGGAGAAGAGTTATACACATGTTATACTATACATATTCTTGAGTAGTCACGCGTTTGCGTTTTGAATATATAAAACCCTGCATATAGTACGAAGCCCTACTAAATCCCTATGCATTTCGGTAAACACAAGCCCTAATACTGTACTTAGACGGGTCGCATATTGGAATTGCATTCAATGTACCCGATTGGTGGTAAACGCAGTTCCATTCCAGATGGGCACTAATATTACACTAATACCTAAGCCGCAGTCTGTGGGTATTATAATACCTATGGATGGGTAGTTGGTAGTGTATAGAAAGCAAACTCGTAATGTTACAGATCTAATTATGTTACATATGTATGTTGCATAAATTAGGTGTATTGAATACCATCTCCGTAAAATTAATAAATTATCAAAGCCTTTAGGGCCTGAATCGTTGAAGCGAATTTATTTTAAAACACAGGAGTGGATAGGTTCTAAAATAAGTACTTACAGTAGATTTAATAGATTCAAATTTGTTAGCATGGATAGAAGTACCATTTTCTTCATGACTAGAATAATAATCCTGTGATTCATTAGTTTTTAATACATCTTGTTTCAGAGCTCCACTGAAAGATAAAAGAAAAATGTGTTAGGTTCGCTCACAATATGTTGTAATTTTTTTTTAGGGTTCCGTACTCAAAGGGTAATAAATAACGGAAACCCTATTACAGAGGCTCGGCTGTCTGTCCGTCCGTCCGTCCTACAGTTACGAGGCTGTATGTCCTGAACCGTTATACCTAGACAGTTGAAATTTTCACAGATGATGTATTTCTGTTGCCGCTATAGTTTTTTGTATGGGTTTTTTGTAGTAATATTTATTTTATTCTATTTGTTGTTATAGCGGCAAGTAGATCAAAAAAATGAGAAAAAAAACACGTGTTTTGTATGGCAGCCCCCATATTTATTTATTTTGTATTTGTTGTTATAGCAGCAACAGAAATACAACATCTGTAAAAATTTAAACTGTCGAACTTTTGCGGTTCATGAGATACAGCCTCCATACAAAAATTTTTTTTTGTTCGTTTTTATAAATCTCTCTCTCTCTCTCTCTCTCTTTTCGTGTGGGACACCGAGTCATCCAAGGACCCGATGTATTTTTATATTTATAAATAATGGTACGGAACCCTTCGTACGCGAGTCCGACTCGCACTTGGCTGGCTTTTGAGTTTCGTTTGTCTTCTAGAACTTGCCATACCTTAAAGGGTGGATGATGAGCAGCAGTATAAAAGGCAAGTAGAGCTGGTGGGTATACCAGAAGGCATTGTATATCCTCCGCCGAATGAACCTCGAAGACATGACACACATCGCTGTCGTGATCAGCAGCATTAGCACACCGGTCAGGCCAGGCAGGCAGACCACCAGCTCCAATGGATTCTAGAATAAAGTCATCGTCATCATTAGCATCACTAACAGTGACAATAATGCACTCCGTGACATTTGCCGTGTGATGCCGGCTTAGAATAGGATCACCCCATATCTTTCCCGTGGGAGGCGTAAGAGGCGACTAAGGGACTCGAGCGTGTGTATTGCAATTTTAGGCGATGGGCTGACAGCCTGTCACTATAGCGATACACAATATTCCAAACATTTGTCAGACGTGGTGTAAATGGCCTTTTTTTGCGGCTGTTTACGTTCTGCCTAGCCCCCAAGGGATTATAGGTGTGATATGTGTATGTGTGACATAATACCAGTCTGTGTAAGCGGTGTTTGCCAAAATTATACTGTTCAGGAGGGAAATAGGGCAAGGTGTTGTATTAACAGAGAACGCTACTATCCGTTCTCTGGGTTCAGCCCTACATAGATAGGAATGGGGTGATGCTATAGACACCACCACACGGCGTCAGGCCAACGTCTTACGTCATTGTTTGTCTGTTATAGTTGATAAGATGGTAACCGTGGATGGTAAGCTATAATTTTTCCTGCTGACTAAAATATGAGTAATTTTCTTTTCATAAACAGGTTTGCATGAAATTAATCATGATGTTGCTATTAGTATGCTACCTATTGCTGTGCTTATTTTGCGCGAATATCTAAGTATTTACATGGTACCTACTTAGAAAAGTTATGATCTGAAGTATTTGACTAATACATACTAATCTGAGAGTGTCTGTGTGTGTGTGCGTATGTATGTTTATTACCTCTTCACGCTCAAACGGCTTGACCGATTTGGATGAAATTTGGAACGCAGATAGAATATAACCTGGGATAACCCATAGGCCACTTTTTACCGCAGGAAAGCAACTATTACCACGGGTAAATGAGTGGCAGCAGGTGAAACCGCTGGGCGGAAATCTAGTTCTAATATAAATATTAAGTATTTACCTGATTTTTATGCGTAGCCAAATTGACCTCTGGATGTAGTTCGTCATACTTTCGGGTAAAATTCCATAAGTTTACGAAATGTGAAACCGAATGCACCACTATAATAAAAAATACAGTGTTATATCAATATCATATAATTTAAAGTTAATTCGTTTAAGGTCCGTTTTACATACTAACAAAAAACTGAAATTCAATGGAGTTGTATATGCGATGAAGAGGAATTTTTTTAACAAATGAATCTTATATGGATTACAATAAAATTTCATTTTATTATTTTCCGAGAATGTTATGTCAACACGGGACTTCCCATCGAGTATTTTTACTTAGAATTTTGTCTCCTTTAAAGACATAAGTCCATGTAATATTTCGTCGGTCGAATCACAAAAGGGCGTAACCAACAAAATGGCGATTTTTAGTTTTATACACCACGGCTTTGAAAAATATGCATATTTTAATGTCACGAGAGGACTTATCTGAATTCCTGTCCTAGAAGACTGCACAAACAATCACGAAGAGACTTAACTACTGTTTCATACTTCAATAATTTTTCACGAATAGGCGACTGCAGTTCATGCACTCTTTGGGTGTGACCTGTCCATCTCCATTTCATCTGAAGTACATGCTTGCCAACATTCTTGGCTAGCTTACTTCTATACCTCTTTGACACACTCTTATTTGGTTCAACGTTATTTGTGTTAATGGCCATAGTTGGCAAGCGTAAGTGAGGCAAGGTGTTAAACAAATTTCCATGTCTTTTGTTTTTAGCTCTAGTAGTAGTAACTATAAATCATAACTACCTCGAATGGTGTAACTGTCACATCCAGAGATTCTCGCTGAAATTGAGGACTTCTACGGAAATCTGTATGCCTCGCATGAGCAGAAACCGCCACCTGACGCGACCACAGTACCCAGAGCTCCACTCTCTCGCCACTTTACAGACGATCTCCCGGACGTGGATGTAGACGAAAGAGCTACTTACAGCTGGTGGAAAAACTGTTCTGGAGGAGCTGTAAAGGCTATTCTGTTAACTCTGGCATCTTTGTTATAGCCAATGAGACAACCCCGAAAGCGTGAAGCAGAATTGTTGTGGCATTGTTTTTCAAGAAAGGAGACAAAACACTTCTCAAAAACTACAGTCCGATCACACTTCTGAGCCACGTCTATAAGCTGTTCTCGAGAGTCGTTACGAATCGTTTGACTCCATCGAAGCCTGGGCTGTTTTGGAGTCCTTGCAGCGGTGCCATTAAGATTTGACGCCTTCCAGCCACCGGAACAGGCCGGGTTTTGTAAAGGCTTCAGCGCCGTGGACCACATCCATACTGTACGGCAGGTTATACAGAAGTCAGAAGAGTATAACCAACCGCTGTGTAAGGCCTTTGTGGACTACAAAAAAGCCTTCGACTCCATCGAAACCTGAGCTGTTTTGGAGTCCTTACAGCGGTGCCAGGTAGATTAGCGATATGTGGAGGGGCTAAGAACCCTCTACCAAATGGCAACAATGTCCGTCCAAGTACAAAATCACAAAACAGGATCCTTCAAACTACTCCGAGGTGTAAGACAGGGTGAAGTTATTTCCCCGAAACATTTCATCAATTCGCTGGAAGATATCTTTACAACTTTGCAGTGGGATGGACTAGGCATCAACGTCAACGGCAAATATCTCGCACATCTCCGCTTTGCCGACGATATAGTAATAATGGCCGAATCGCTGCAGGATCTGCAAAAAATGCTGACCAGTCTGAACGTCGCCTCGAGACGTGTTGGACTCGGGATGAACTTGGACAAGACGAAAGTCATGTTCAATCAACACATCATCCCCGAGCCGGTCTCCGTCAAAGGTATAGCCCTTGAAGTTGTCCAGAAGTATGTGTACCTTGGGCAAACTTTGCAGCTGGGTAGATAACTTTGAGGCTGAAATCACCAGAAGAGTGCAGCTGGGCTGGGCAGCATTTGGTAAGTTGCGTCATATTTTGGAATCACCCTTGTCATTGCCACAATGCCTCAAGACCAAGGTGTTCGATCAGTGCGTCCTGCCAGTCATGATCTATGGCGCCGAGACGTGGAACCTGACATTAAAACTAGCCTACCGGTTACATGTCACTCAGAGAGCTATGGAAATGTCTATGCTCGGTATCTCTATAATGGATAAAATGAGAATCGAAATTAGACTATCCGCAAAAAGATCAAAGTTACGGACAGAGTCTGGAAGTGTAGCAAACTGAAGTGGCAGTGGGCTGGGCACATTTGTCGTGGAACTGACGGACGGTGGAGTAAATGGGTGCTCGAGTGGAGGCCACGCCTCAGCAAGCGTAGTGTTGGACGACATCCGGCCAGATGGACCGAGGCCTTAAAAATGGGGGCTGGTAGCGACTGGATGGCGAAAACGGGAGATTGTGCCCTATGAAGTACCCTGGGGGAGGCCTACGTCCAGCAGTGGACTGTAATAAGCTGACGTATGTATCTAATAAAGAATATTATGCATATCTCTTTGAGAGATGTTCAGACTGATTTATTTGATTATAAGTGTCTAACTGTACGTTAAAATATATAATAATCCATACATTTTATTTTATGTTTTTTTAGACAGATTTATTTGATTACCTATAACTGTATGCATATCTCTTTGAGAGATGTTCAGACTGATTCATTTGATTATAAGTGTCTAATTGTATATTCAAATATATAATATTTCATACATTATGTTCAAATTTACTTTAATATAAATGGACAGAAGTGATTATTATTATTTAATGTATCGCTGATGACATTGCTCCCATACTAACCCATCTTATTAACACATGTATAACCTCGTCAACTTACCCGGACTCACTTAAAGTTGTCTAGTAAGACCTATCCATAAAAAGGGTAGCTATTTAGACACTAACAATTATCGACCAATAACAATTCTTTCGTGTCTAGATAAAATCGTAGAGAAATACTATGGACGAGCAATAAACGATTTTTTATCCAGCAACGGCATCATACACGAAAAACAGTTTGGTTTCCAAAAAGATAAAAGTACTTCTCAACTGCTATCACAGTTTACTGATGAAATAAATGACTACTTAAACAATAAAAACAATGTAATATTAGTAATGATAGACTTTAGCAAAGCATTCGATACTTTAAATTATAATACTTTGTACAAAAAACTTCAGCAGAATGGCATACAGGGCCCGGTGCTGAGTTGGTTTAAAAACTATCACACCAATAGATATAATATGGTTAGTATAAATAAGGAATACAGTGACCCGATACCAACCCTAAACGGGACGGCACAAGGTTCAATTTTGGGACCGACTGAGTATTTATTATACGTCAATGACATGTGTAATATATTCCAGCACTGCTCTGTATATCAATTTGCTGACGATACTTGTCTTATCGCAGCAAACAAAAACATTGAAATAGCTCAAAGGATGATCCAAGCTGATTTTGACCAGCTGTGTAAATGGGCACATGACGTCGGGCTATCTCTTAACTACCAGAAGACAAAAGTACTGCATATCCGATCACCTTACCTAAAGTGTACGAACGCTCAACCACCACAAGTCATAGCCCATGTACATAGCTGTATGCACTCACACAATAACACCTGCGTATGTGATCCTCTTGAAGTTGTACGATGTCATACCTA
Source organism: Tuta absoluta (assembly GCA_027580185.1). Classification (NCBI taxonomy): domain Eukaryota; kingdom Metazoa; phylum Arthropoda; class Insecta; order Lepidoptera; family Gelechiidae; genus Tuta; species Tuta absoluta. Next base: position 4,943,205 of record JAQAHW010000003.1, read on the forward strand.
CCTAGGACTGAAAATTGACAATAAATTTAACTGGGCTGATCACGTCGATCATGTATGTAAAAAATTGAGAGCAATACTAGCTAAATTGACTATCTTGAAATGTAAACTACCTTATCATACATTAAGACTACTTTACCTAGCACTAGCCGATTCAGTTATTAATTATGGCATTTCCAGTTATGGCAGAACTTACAAAACCTACTTGAGTAGCATATACAAAATACAGCTAAGAATGTTAAAAACTATTGTCCCTTTGAAAATTAAGCTGAAGTATAAAAACAAATACGAGAACCTGTTTAGCTATTGCAAAGTACTAAATGTCTTTGATAAAGCAAAAGTCGCAATTGTATCGGAATATAAAGAGAAGATTGAATGTTTAAATCAAAACAGTAGACGGAGCAATTTACGACAGCTTCCCCACCTACCTGCATATACCATCCCTAAATATGATAATGTATACGGACAAAGACACTGGAGGTGCATCCTTTCCTCTGTGATTAATAGTCTGCCGAAAGAAACAGGCAATAAAATTTGTAGGTGCAAAACTGCCAAGCAAGCACAGTCTCTATTAAAATGGCATCTTATCCGGCAGAGAGAGAAGGATGTACCTACAGACAAGTCGCAACCTTGTCACCCTGCGAGCGGAACTAACTAGGCGCACATAATCTTATTTTATATTTTGTAGATTAAGCGCCTGTGAAATGTAATATAATTCATTTTTGATTGAAATAAACAGATATAAATTTTAAAATTTTTTTTTTTTTAATTATAACAAAATGTTACATCACGAATAGGCGTAAGTGGATCTTCAGTGAAAAAAAGTAAAATATCTCATTAATTTATAAAGTTATCGGAAATCTATTAATAACTGGCTATAAAGGATTAAATTTGCTATGAAATAATTTAATTACCTTCTAAATAAATATTAAGATAACTTTTGTATGACCGTCAAACTGGTCGCTGATTTCTTTAATTTGCTCTCCTGTAAAGTTATAAAAAAACAGTTACGCCCTTTTGTGATTCAACCGACGATTTGTATGAAAAAAATCCCACCTTAAGACTTTATGTTGCATCCTACTTAGTAGGGTCGTTGATGATAAAATAAGTGGAAATCTTTCCTTGTTAATCCTACAGTATTGGTATAGAGGTTTAGTAGGTATGTATAGATATTTAAATAGTATTCAGTCACTTTTTTTTCTTTTCACAAGAGTTCTAAGCAGGCTAGCACACAAAGTGCGTTATTACCCCCGTCTCGAGAACTTAATGGCATGCCACGAGGCTTTACGTTCAACAACACGGCCTATGAATAGATCTTCTGTTAGGCAGCCTACTTGTAAGCGGGTTTGCACTTTACAATGCATCTCAAATTAGAAATAAATAGAAAGGAGTATGAATTAAAGTTTAAACAACACTTTGTTATCGAACAAGATTTTCCTAAGGGAATGATATTCATTGCATGACGTACTACAACTTACGTGGTAAGGCAGCCCACTTGTAAGCATCATTGTAATTTTATAAAGTATCTAGAATGATAAATACATAGATAGGACTATATATTAAAGGTTAAACAACTCTTTGTTATGGGAGCAGCTTTTCCCCAGGGAAAGATATTAAATAGCATTACGTACTACAACTTACGTTGTAAATTGTTATTTACACCTACAAATCTATTTTTTTTTACATTTCATTTTTATTTTCAGTCAGTTTTAGATGCGCTACGCTAATAAAGATAGCAACTTGTACTTTTTAAGGTTTTAGCATAATATCCCAACTATAACTACCCATCGTGTGATACCGATAAGTCCCAGAATAAATAATAATAGTACTAGGGCCTGATTTAAAAAAGGGTCTCGTCTTTTCCTAACTATAAGCTATAAAATCACAAACCAAACTGCTTAGATACTTTATTTGCTAAACCTCACTTACCACCAGATATAAACAGGGTGATGGCGACAGTCATGTGGAAGCTCTTGGTCCTCTCCAGCCAGAAGAAGAACAATCCAGGACAGGCTTTGGACATCACCCTGTAGAGGAGCTGGTTGAGTTTCTTGCACAGAGGTAGCAGAACCAGGGCGGCGCATAGGTTAATGACGGTTGCTGTGCCACGAGAGACACATAGGCCGAACTGAAAGGATGTAGGTATCTAGTTTACTTTTTCAAGTACGTTACTTACCTACTTGATAACGCCAAAATACATACATACATTCATTACGCTATGTTTCCGGGGTAGGCAGAGCGTAAACGGTCGGAAAAACACAAGCATTGGCCATTCATAAAATTGTGTATTGGCATAGAGACAAGTTGTCGGCCCATCGCCTAAAATTACAATACACATGTGACCTTGAGTCTCTTAGTCTCCTCTTACGGAACCAACGGGAAAGAAATTGGGTGATGCTATTCTAAGCCGGCATTACTCAGCCAAATCATTTTCATATCATATCACAGTTCGGATTATTGAAGAGGATAGACTAGTTGAGTAAGTAGATATGTAAGTCGTCGTTATTTGCGCAATAACTGGCATGATTTTAAAATTTCTTTAATCATAGAAACGGCTTTATACCCACGGAAAAACGGGTAGCTTATTGTATTTAGTTTATTGTATTACATTATACCCTTTGAAAATAGTAGTAACTTACCCCTAATATTTGTCTCAAGTGATAAAACTGAGGGCCATCTTTGTAATGCACGAATGAATTGTAGAAAAGGAAGGAAATTAATGTAATCCATGACATCTGAAAAGAAGCGCAATGTTAGGTTCAAGTGGAAAACTATTAAACATTTAGTCATTTAAAACCCAAGGTTAGGTAGGTATTTACTAACGGTGGCGTCACAAATTAATTTACCAAAGTCAAAGTCAAAGTGTTTATTGTTCCCTAAGGTTAAAAAATATGTTACAAATATAAATGCTTCTCATACGGACCCTGTCGGGGACAACAAAAATATTAAAAGTACGAATAAAATTGCAAATTATTGACAAAATTTGAATGTTGGATTATTAATCAAATAACATTATATAAATTAAGTTGAGTTTGGTCATCATAAAAAAGATTAATAAAATAAAATACGACAATTCGTCATAAAGTCTAACAAAAATAAATATTATCAAACAAATTCAAGTCAATTTTCACCTTTGTCTAGAAAAAGCTCCTGCAACGTGATTTAACAGGTTTTCGATATACGATTTCAAAAACTAATACTGTAAAATTAAAATTACTAGCCAATTTAGTGCTATCATTGCTACGAAGAGCTACAAAATGCGACCTACAGCTACGGCGTAGGAACTTCTTTTTCTCACATCATCGCCGTGCTATATGATGTGATGAAAGCATAAAAATCACATCAGCTGGTCCTTGGGCGAGAAGATGATGATAAATTTTATAGTATCTGTGTAGGCATACGTTTATACGTAGTTTTTTTGTATGTGCAACAAACAAACAACAGTAAATGGGATTTCCTATGATGAAGTTAACAGTACGGCTTGCATTATTTGAGGGCAAAAATTGCATAAATTTTATTGTCGCTTATTTTTTGTACGATTGCGTTATGTGTAAATTTTCGATCCTATGTATGTTTGCTCACTTATGAAAATTTTTTTTAGGTGTATTATTAAATTAATATTATAAAATACACCAGTATTATCTATCTGACAGTTTACACAGTGTAATAACCATTTTGAGTAGTTTAATCCACTGCAAACGAAAATATGTTGGCATATATCTAAAATTTTAAATTCTCTCACAAGACATGGGTTGGCTGGAAGAGATCTCTTCTTTAGAGATAAGCTCGCCTTTGCGACAAAAATTGTATATATTTTTTTCTGTGTATTTTTTGTGCAATAAAGAATATTATATATAAAATGACACAAAATAATAAATTGGATTCGGCCAATGTTTCAGAAACTATAATCCGAAAATAAACGACTTGTTTATTTCTGAAACATGAAAAGCTAGCCATACAGGGCTGTAACCACCGGTCTTTTGTTCGCGCTGTCGGGTAAAGTTGTGGGTAAAACATACGTTCCAATGCAGAACAGACACACTTCGTTATGCAGCTCGTTGAAACTGAATCGATAAATCCAAGTTGATTTCAATAGAGCCCGCGATTTCTCGCTTACGTGAACAGGCGAGCGACGCCGGCGGCGGAAGCTTGCTCTGCCTAGGTACCAGTTATGAATAGTATTAGTACCTACAGGGCGGACGAGGTACCTCTACCTAGGGCTGATACGAATAAAACAGGGAGGAACGAAGAATGGGGAGCGGATTTAGCATTGGGGTTGAGGAAATTTTACTTTTTTAGATTAAAGTATTCCATAAGATAACGATAATTATTTGAGTTTGATAAATCTTCACAGCCTGAAAGCCTGAGTACAAAGATCACAGAGCCATTTAGTAACCTAAATAGCTGCTTTAGACTCTACACCGTTACGCACAAAGTTCAGTCACAATTCTCGAAATACCTATACAAGGTTTTATGAAACTTTCCGCGTTGAGGAACTGACCAACTTCGTCGATATAAAAAAATCCTTTTAAACCTTGTAGGTATCCACCCTGTTTGTGAATTTCATCCTACGTTCGTTTAAGGAAATGATTCAGTTTCATAGGCTGCATATAATTGGGCAAGACATTTTCCTTAGCGATAGTTTTTTCCTAAGAGCTACTTTTGCACCATTTTCACGCCTTGTTCTATTTTCAAAGTCCTCTCGCTAACAAGCCGCACTGAGACTAGCGGCCGCAACGCTTTTGACAGTGAGCCCTATTCAGCCTGCCTGAATGGACTCCGGGCAAATGGAACAGGGGCGTAATGAGGACAGGTTAGGGGGTGACACTCAGCACGTAAATGTTGCTAAGTGCTAGGGAAATCTGATTAGATTGGTATAGGGTGATATGTGGGGTGACATGGATGTTCCTTGTTGTAACCGATGATGTTGAAAGAAAACCTTATTTCGATGTTATATGAGATGTAGATAGGTCTTTTTGAATACAACTACTACTAGTATTCAATACAACTAGTACCTACCTTTAATATTTTGAAGATAACTTGCAAAGTTCTCTACAGCGGGCAGGATTTGAACTTGTGACTTTTGCCATCTTCTCGTCCCTTGCCCCCGATATCTTTTTTCTGCGAATTATGCAATGGTAGCCCATATGGAAGTGGCGTCGCCACTTTTGATGGCGAAAGTCGCAGGTTCAAATCCTGCCCACTGTAGAGAATTTTGCAAGTTTTCTAAAAATTGTGTGCCTAACACGGAAAGTTTTTAAAGGTATTACCTTCAATCACTTCTAGAAATGAAGAAAGCTTTTTCATAATGAATTAAAATAATTAGACGTTTAATAGGTAATGAATACTCTATCTATGGCATACCCTGGGAGAGGGCTACTACGTCCAGCAGTGGACTGCAAAAGGCTGCTGTATGTATGAATACTCTACCTTCATAGAAAATTCACATCTACAGCGCGCTTCCAATACAACGATTACACATTCGCCTACGTATCTATACAACAAATCCTCTTAGCCTAGGAAGACTTAGTAGGTCCTATTTACATATTAGATACTCTGATCCGGTCCTGTACACATCCAGGGCCTTTCCAGTGCCGATGACAGAGTACGCAGCACTGCTGCTGGGTGCTGGGTCGTGGGCTCGCATTAATTATCGCACGTCAGATCGGATACCGATCACATCTGCATTTACATCGCAGATGGTCTAACTATTCAGTTCTCATAATCTAGGCTTAGAATAGAACCAAGCTTTCTAGCTGCGACGATATAACCTATATAGCTCAGTTTGGCAAGCTTTTCATGTTTTAAAATTATTATTAAAGTCGTTTATTTATGGCTTATTGTTCCTGAAACATTGGCTGAACCCATTTTATTATTTTGTGTCATTTTAGGTATATGCTAACCTAATATCATTCATTGGCAGTGGATGTAACGACTCAAACTGAGTTTTTACACTGTATCACATTGACAATACTGGTACCTACATTTCATAATGTTTATTTAAATAAAGACCTTTTAAAAATTTAATTTACTAATCGAGCTTCTTCTTTTTCATGTGGGACACCGAGTCGACACGACTAAACATTGAATCTAAAATTTACGCAAGCGTTAAAAATAACGCAAATGTAATATGTGCTGTACAGACACGCAGTACACTTACAATTTTTATAAGTTATGCTCTCAAATAATGCTAGCCGAACTAATATATAAATTCCGGTTACCACTTTACCAACCCAAGTACTTAAACGTTACTGAGAATAAGTTAGTTAGACTAACTATAGGTACCTACAAGCTAAACTGTGTAAACAAAAGGTTGAAGGCCTATATTTTAGGCATTGTTTGTGTTGACATGGAAAATACGGAACCCATGCGAGAGTGATCCATCACTGAATGAAGATAACACACACAGCTCGTAAAATTTACGACTAAGTCTAGCTATTTTAAGATCGATTGTGTTTACTTAGCTACTAACACAGTTAACGAAATGTCGCTGAAATATAAATAGGCTGGAGATTTCGTTCATGAATATTTAATTTTCTAACATCATCCAATAATAATGTAGAGTAGATTAAAATCTACTTATACTCTACCTTTATGTTTGTTATTTATAGAATGTAGCTAATAAGTATTAGTTCGTAGACAAGGCGTACAGATAGTTATTCGTTATATTTAATCTGAACATATCAGTGAAATAAATATTATTTCACTAAGTTAAGAAAAAATAAGTATATTAGTTAATCAATTTACAGGTAACGTGAACTCTATTTTACTAATCTCTTACTATCTGTTTCTGTTTTAAATAAGTATCTATCTTATCTTTGAAGGTCGAGGTTGCCTGGAAGAAATCGCTGTAAGCGATAAGGCTGCAATTGCTCACATCTGTATATTTAAATGTTTTTTATTTGTGGTGTATGGGGTGTACGTAAGCAATAACGTGTTTATCTATGTATCTTCATCTACCAATAATTTACCTACTACAAAGTACAAGATCGTGATTAGTCGTCATGAAGGGCATGCCCTATCTGTTTAATGAATCACAAAGATTTTTAATGCACGAGTCTTTTTACAGCTGGACACTAATTCGCATGACGCGTTGAAAACTTACACACATGAAATTAAACTAAAGTCTCCATGGACGTAAGCTTTTATAATAATAGCGAAGTTGACATCATCGTTAAATTCCTGGTACTGCACCGCACGGATGGTTTTATATCTTTTTAGGTGTCTCGGGGTAGGCAGGATACGTATTATTCGAACTGTTCAACTGGATTAATAAGTTTTCATAATGAGGGGTACCTACTTACCAGAAAAATGCGACTCTTGAAGAATAGGTAAATGTGCTTGACGATAACTGAAGCCATTTTCACTCACTTCAGTTTTGATGCCGTCGTTAAGTTTTTAAAACTTTTTTGTATGAATAAATTTAAAAATTCCCGCGTATTTTTCTTGTCGAACAACATAGCTTTTAGAAAGTTTTCATTGTTGTAGAATATAAAATAAGTGGTCGCGTTTTTTATACACGCAAGATCGTAGTTTGTGGCTCTACGAGTCATGGGCACGATGTGACGGCGTGGTCACTGGTACTGCCAGTTGTATACTGCCTCGGACGGAGAACACGTAAGCGGAATAAGCGGTGTCTTTCTTTACACCATAGCCACAGCACCATAGCCCGCAGTTTAGCCGCAGCCTACTCACACTTGACTCACACACATTCTTAATACAGTCATTCATAACACCAAACCACACACCAACTACCTACTCAAGAAATTCTAATATCGAAAAGTTTTTCCAAACCACAGTTACGCGATTACATTCAGTGAAGATTATTATTATTAATTTAGTTTCTACGGTCTAATTGAACTTTTTACATGCACTAATGCGTCAATAAAAATAGAGAACGACCACTGCGTAAATGGGAGCGAATTTAGAGTTGTCAATTTTGACAAATGTCAAAAACAGCTGTTTTCTCGGTGGTGTCGTGTTGGTTGTGCTTGTGTATTGATTTAGATTTTTTAGCATTAATTGGATTTATTTAACGAAAATGAATAAGAAAATGGCTATGACTAGTTATGAAACTATCCAGAATAAATTTTCCAAGCTAGAGAGCTCTGATGCGACCTATCAAAGCTTTGTCAAGAGGTTGGCAAAGTACCACTTGCATGTGAAAGCTATTATTCAGGTAAAATATATATTTTACTGTAATATTAAATGCTGAAATGGAGCTAGATATTTCAATATAACTCAGACATCATATTTTCATTCAGAAATATCTTCTAAGTCAGAATAATTTGACCCATTCCTAGGACATAGATGATGTGTCACAAAATTTTTAATTACCACGTTATTACGTTTAAAAGCGCTGCACTTAGTTTAAATAACAAATAAATAACTGAAGCATTCCAATACTCAGTTTAAATAACAAATAAATAACTAAAGCATTTGAATACTCTCAGTATCATTGTATCAATTCAAATAAAGAATAATAATAATAGTGTACATTACACATCACAACACATTATTTGGTGCAAAAAGGCCTCTGTGCTGTTGGCTTCGGCCACACTCATGCTTCTAAGGACCAGGTACCTGTGGGCCTGAGATTCAGAAACATACCAATATAATAATAATAATTCTCACCTATTTTTTTGCTTCGTAATCATTTCCTATTTCGCTTGCAACTGCAGGATATCCTAGAATGCCGAGACTCAATGGAGTCCTTGAACGAGTTGAACGAGAAGGGTCGGATGAAGCTCAGCCAGCTGCGGGAAGAGATGGACAACCTGGAACTGTACTGCAAAGAGAGCGGCGAGAAGTTGTACCTGCTGGAGTTGCAGGCACAGAGACTACAGATGTCCGGGTAAATGATGCATCATTTGTATTTTTTTAACGTCTTACAGTCTGGTCATGGGGCTGCCAGTTGCAGAAGGAGGTGGACAACCTGGAACTGTACTGCAAAGAGAGCGGCGAGTTGCAGGCACAGAGACTACAGATGTCTAGGTAGATCAAGCTTCTTATATGATTTAAAAAAACTTTTTTATGATTTTTTAAGCATCAATTTCTCAAAAATGTTACACAGACATTTAAAAAATATATACACTGTATTCAAGGGGGACTTCTAAAAATTGTGTATTATTTGGTATCATGTATAGGTTTCCATCAATAGCATAATTAAATTGGTAGAACCATATATTTATAATGTTATTTTCCGTTTTGGTTATCTTTTTTCATGGAATGTCCCTTGTAAGAAACATTATTTAACTTCCAAGTAATACAAACTATTAGTAATATAAACTATCTCCAGTTGTTAGTTTATATTATTTATTTCTAGCCCGTAACATCTCACTGCAGGGCAAAGGCCTCCCTCCCTTTCTTTCATTCTTCCCTGTTTCGGTCCTCCTTCATCCAATAATGGGTGTGGGCATGTAGTTTATCCTTCCATCTCTTTCGAGGTCTACCGCGTGCCTGCTTTGCATTAGGAGGGTAGGAGTTCTTAGTATAATATTGTATTAATTATTTCCAGGTTATTGAAAGAGTTCAGAGATGCCAATATCAGTAGTATGTTTGCAATAGAGAAGAAACAAAGGGAGGAGTTGCTCAAACCAAGTGACCCAGAGGAGTCTGGAGTCAGAAATAGGAAGAAAGTTGATCGAGATGGAATACTCAAAATGTCTTCAGGTTAGAAAAAATATCCATTACCTTGTTAAAGGAAAATCTTAAAAGTGGCGGCAAATGTACGATTGCCTGGGCAAATCCCCACTCTGGCTGGGTTATGTCCAATATATTATTAAAAATGATTTTATTTTGGACTTTTCCCAGTCACCCTTTGCTCTTACTTGCTTTTGTTTACTCAACATTTTCTGGATAATATTGGCTGTTGCTCCAATTTTAGCGTAGAAGTTGCTCTAAATGTGTAACATATTAGAAAAACATGCAATATAAAAAGTAAAACAGAAATCTGTAGAGCATATAAAGACACATATTTTTAATAGATTTAAATGTGCAATAAATAAACAGAGATTAAAAATGTATTTATCTGTGGTCTATCTGGTTATCTAACATCCATGTACTCTTTTATTCTTTTGACTGACCCTCTGGCGTAGTGGGTGGGTAGTACCTAGCCTACGCCAAGTGTCGTGGGTTCGAGCACCACACAGCACAAATATTTGTAAGTTAGATTTCAAATATATTTGTGTTGAGTCTGGATGTTTTCTATGTCTTTTATGTATTTGTTTACAAAAAGAAAAGTATTTAAGTATTAATATCAGCTATCTGGTTACCATGCTACAAGCTTGCTTACTTTGGGGCTAGATGGCGCTGTTTGAAATGTCCAGGATATTTATTATGATTATTTATTTTTCAGGTGTGACTGAGCAGCTGCTACAAATAAGTAGACAACTAGCGGACACCACACAAAGAAGCGCAGATACATTGGACAGCCTAGTTTCTTCAAGTTCTACAGTAAATGTAAGTCAATGCATTATTACGTTGATTGCCACCCTAACACCTAAATACAGCAATATTTTGAAAAAGTAAATAAGTAACACCTTTTTAAAAATGGACTTCTATTTAAACCCAATGTCGTTTACTGGCTTGGTGGCGTAAAGTTAAAGGCAGTGTGAATAACCTGGCCAGCCCCGAAGCAGTGCCTTTATTGTTTTTATTTTTTATTTCGCCCGAGGCGGTTTTCTATTAGGACAATACAAAATTATTATAAAAACAAGAAGATTGTGTTATACAAATTTCTGTTAGTTATTTACAATGACGGACCATGACGTCAAAAAGTGATAATACTATGTTAATACTATCCTAGATTGAAAAGTAAAGTTAATTACGTTTCGGCTTAGAATAACACTAAGTATTAGATTGCTATGATTGAGCTTGACAGTCATAAAAGGCGAGTAAGGGATTTTAGGAAATGGGAAGCAACAACCCCTGTGGAATAAAATCCGTAGCACTGCGCTTGCCAACCCGTTTGCCGAGTCTGGTGGGTGGCAATTACTCCCACAGAAGAAGGCACAAACCGTAATTAGTCCGATACGTTCTTCCCAGAACAAATCCTTGGGGCGCGACTGGGCTGGTTGTTTGAACAACCACTAATACTTCTCCGGGTGAGCCCTTACTCCCCACCAACCAGTCAGGTGTAGGTATCGAAGACCCGGGGCTAAAATCGAAGAGTCCAGTTGTTTAATTTAGCGTTGCTATGCTGGGGTAGGTTAGGTATTGGTGACGGTCTGTGAATACGCCGCGATGCTCGCCCGCACGCATCGCTCTGGGCATATGTTGTCCCTTTCTCGCTCGCGGGTGGCGGCGTGCGCGCGGGCCGCCTGTAGGCGCCAGGCGGTGATTTCTGCACCGCAGTCAGTCACTCAAAACCGCTCGGACAAGCGTATTGTGTTTTGTACGGATTTCCCGCCACGCGTTTTGTGATGCCGCGTGTAATGGACGATTCAATTTGAGATCGCGCGTGTTGATGCATCGTACTATTGCGTTTCTCCTGGGTTGTACTGGAATGCCAGGCTTAGTGATTGTTGGATGTCTCGACGTCTTCCACGTGAGCGTCGCGTTGAATAGGCATCAGGTGGCCATTTTGGCCCGCGTTTGTACGGCCCAAATTCGGGTTGGGTCACGCGTAATGACTAATATCAAAGTGGAATACGAACAGAAGCTGTGAGTGGTTTGACGTGAATAACGCGCCAAGGCTGTAGTGGAATGCTGGGTGTCGATATCTTTTCCACCCAGCCCTGTAAGTACCCACGGAATCCCGATTTGATCCATTCCCTGAACTTCCTTTCTCCGTTGGGTATTTTATGCATTTGGACCGGCACGTTGACTGTAAGTGTAAACCTGTTTATTCGTGTTAATGGTGTGTTCCCTTTAGTCATATTTGTTGTACCATATCATTGTGACTCCTTAGTACGAATTGCGGAATTCGTGGGGTGATATAATTTGGAGGTACTTACTTATAATCTAGTGCTAATACGTGTGACGTAACGCCAGATCGGCAGACGGTATTTACTACCGACTTGAGTTATGTAAGGGTTGGAACACATCATTTGCCAATTTCAATCAACTTAGTTAATTAAGTTAAATAGATTTAGGTTCACGTTTAATTCATAGTATGCGCTGCTATATTGTGCAGCGTATGCTATTTAGCGCTGCGTAACGCAGCCATTGTCTGCCTCCAGTTGAACTCCTGGTATTTTGTTCGAAATTTACCTGTGTAAATCGCTTCCACTGCGCGAGTTTAGCTTGGAATTAGACAATTTTTGGTAGCAGAGCGTGGTTCAGAAAACCACTAGATTTAAGATTATTTTAGTATAAGATTTTTAATCTACCTACATAAAAAACAAAATATATTTATTGTGATTGTAGTGTGTGCCCTGTGTAGAATATCCTATCGGTAGGATCAGGGCCAATCAATTAGTGAATTGCTTGTTATTATCGTTGTGTTTACCCTGTGCGGATATCCTAACGGTAGGATCAGGGCCGATTGTTTATTATTGTTTTTATTGTAAGGTTCGGTGTTACTTGAGTTGGTACCATGGCTCCCACAATTACACAGCTTCAGGCAAAAATTAGAACGCACCTAATTTGGTTCGCGACTAAGCAGGCGATGGTCGGTCGCGGGGACCGAGAGGACGCACTCATCGCTTGTGCGCAACGGATTGACGAACGGGTCGCGGAGGTGTTGGATTGCCTCACTGGATGCGAGGAGTTATTTGATGGGACGCCTGATGAGGAGGCCAAACTTATGGTCCGGGCGAATGTGACCCAGTGCCTGGAGATGGGGCAGGAGATCCAGCAGGCGGCTGCTGTGATCACCAGGCGTAGGGCTGGGGAGCCGGACCCACCCCATGGTCCGCGGGGACCGGGGGTGCAAGTGCCCCTGCCGTCTGTGGCGATTCCGGTCTTCCACGGGGACTACACGGATTGGACCCGATTCCAGGATCTGTTTGACAGTGTGATTCATAACCGCACTGACTTGCAGCCGGCATATAAAATGGCACAATTGATGGCCAAGCTGCAAGGTGAGCCCCATGAGCTGGTAAAGCATCTACCAGTCGATGATGCAAGTTACGAGACGGCTCGCGGTTTGCTGATCGAGAGATACAGCAACAAACGTCTCATGATTGACCAACTCCTGGAACAGTGGCTCACCGTGCCGACCATCGCAAGAGGGACGGACCTCAGGGCCAAGGTCCTCAACCCTGTCTGCGTTGCAGTGAACGCTCTTGAGAGACAGGGGATGCCGGTGTCAGGCTATGATTATATCCTGGTCCACACGTTGTTGCGCCGCCTGCCGAGCGACATGGCCGCTCGTTTTGAACAGTCACACGGAGGTAAGACATCTGATTACCTCCCGACCTTCGAGGAGCTCAAGTCCTTCCTCGAGGCCGAGTGCAGGCGGGTAGATGCCCAATTTGGAGAGTCGCCTCACGCGGAGTCTGCGGCCACTCGCCGCCCGGAACGGCCGGGTGCACAGGCGCGAGACGGTAAGAGTAGGCCACCCAGGCGATACAATGTCGCTAATTTGGAATCGAGGTGTGCCTACTGCAGAGAGGCGGGGCATCAGGTGACTGCGTGTGAGGAGTTCGCTGCACAGCGGGTGCAGAAACGTCGTGGTGTGGTGCAGCAACGGCGTTGGTGCTTTAGGTGTATGGGGCCGCATCAGGTGCGAGAGTGCCCATCAAGCACCAAATGCAGGTACTGCCAGGGTGCCCACCATCAGCTCCTATGCATGAACCGCAGCGGAGATTACGGAGGCAGAGCTGACGCGGGTCAGCGGACGGAGTCTGCCCTACCTAGACGGGAGCAACGCTCCCCACCCCCTCCAAGGAGGAGTCCTCTTCCACCAGGGTTTCAGGGACGAGGCCAGGGACATCAGCAGGTGATGCCCCCTTCACCACGCGCGAGACAGTCACCACCTCGGCAGCAGGTGCCGGAACAGGGTAGGTGGTCACAGGTCCAAGGTCAGAGGCACCCATCACAAGTACGTGATGCTACGGGCGGGTGCCAACACCAAGGCCAGTACATGCAGTACTCGGCGGGTCTGAACAACATGGTGAGGTCTCATGACCCACGCATGCCTCTCCCCTTGGCTGAGCACCCGCGGCTACAGGCGCGTCCACGGTACGCGCGCCTGCCGCAGGGTTACTATAGGCTGCCAGCCATGGCGTACAGGACCAGAGGTCCCTATCAGCAGGAGTGGGACCCACTCGAAGGTGTACGGAGAGAGGGGACCCCCCCGCAGGACGCGGACACTCCGCGCTTAGATTCCTGCTAGGTAATCGCCGCCTACACGCCAGCTTCGGCCCCCCGGCCAATTACGGTATTGTTGCCTTCGGCAATGATTTGGGTATGGGGATACGGTGGCCGCAGCATACAGGTAAGAGCCTTGTTAGATACAGGGGCTCAGGGTTGTATTGTGTCTAGTAAGCTGGTGAGTAGGCTACGCTTAAATATAAGGCCCACAACGGATGGGGCTGTAGGTATTGGAGGTGTAGATGTGCCTGACGTTCGGGGTCAGGTGAACTTCGAGTTCACATTAGGTAATACAGGTACAGGGGTCAGCTATCATGCCTCAGCAGTGGTGCTGGATGATGTGGTAGGGAAACTTCCTCAGGTTCGGTTACCGTCAACGGTACGAGGGTTAACCACAGGCTTAGAGTTAGCTGATCCTGAATTTGATACTCCTGGTACGGTGGACGTTCTCCTCGGGTCAGACGTCCTCGGGAGATTCTGGTGTGGCAGAAAACGGGTACTTCAGCAAACTGGTTTAGTGGCCGTTGATACCACAGGGGGGTATGTTATTTTTGGCCCAGTTTGGAGACCTCAGGACCTACCAGAGGGCGATACGGTTCTCTATGGTAGTGTGTTGTCGGAGGTGCTGCAGAGGTTTTGGGAGTCTGAGGAGCCACCCACAGCGGATAGACGGAAGCCAGAGGATGACGAGTGCGAGCTGTTCTATCAGTACAACACTGCACGAAGTTCGTCAGGTAGGTTTGTTACCAGGCTGCCATTTCTCCCAAACCGCCCCTCCTTAGGTAGTTCGCGACAGATCGCGGAACGGAGACTACTGGCTATGGAGAGAAGGATGAAGCGAGATGCAGCACTTCGGCAGAAGTATATCGAATTCATGAGGGAGTACCTAGAGTTAGGCCACATGTCGGTGTCCAGCATAGATTGGAGGTGTGTCGAGCATTACTATATACCACACCTGGCTGTTTTGAAGTCACCGGAGGCGAAGATACGGGTAGTGTTTGACGGTTCTGCTCCTACATCGAATGGTGTGTCTGTGAACCAGTGTCTGCACGCGGGTCCCAAGTTGAACCGGGACATTGTGGACATCCTCACAGATTTTCGGTTGCACCAAGTAGCGTTCGTCGCAGACGTCAAAATGATGTTTCGCCAAACAATTATACACCCGGATGACCGTCGGTACCAGCTGATTTTGTGGCGTGAGAGCCCTGACGAGCCGATGGTCACTTATGAGCTTAACACGGTAACGTATGGTCTGAAGCCAAGTCCGTTTTTGGCAGTACGCACGCTGCGAGAGTTGGCCGCACAGGAAAGGGTAAGATTCCCTCGAGCCGCAGCAGTACTGGATCGCGACGTCTACGTGGATGACATCTGCACGGGTGCAGATAGCGTGCAACAAGCACTGCTACTACGAGACGAGCTGATCGCGATCATGGAATCAGGAGGTTATGAGTTGCGGAAATGGCTGTCCAGCTGTCCAGAGCTCCTGGCCGGGTTGCCAGGTGAGTTCCAGCAGGACCCGCACCTTTTCGAGAACCCGGACAATCCAAATACGTTGAGCATCCTAGGGGTGCAATATAGGCCAACGCATGATGTCTTTACGTATCAGATCGAGCCAGACCTTTTGCAGAAGACTTGGACGAAGCGTTCGGTATTATCGACGATCGCCAGAACTTTCGATCCTAACGGGTGGATCGCACCGGTGACGTTCATGGCGAAGTGCTTCTTGCAAAGGTTGTGGATAGCAAACTTGGGTTGGGACGACCAGCTCTCCGGAGAGCTGTTGAATGATTGGACCAAGTTTGTGACCACCTTACCAGGGATCGTACGCATCGCCATACCTCGCAAGTTGCTCCCATCGGTGGGATGTAAGGCTACCCTACATGGGTTTTGTGATGCCTCGGAGCGAGGGTACGCGGCAGCTGTCTATTTGCGGACAGTCAGTTCAACGGGAACTGTAGACGTGCGTCTAGTTATGGCCAAGAGTAAGGTGGCTCCGGTTAGGACAAGATGGACCATTCCAAAGTTGGAATTGGCGGGAGCAGCGCTTCTCACGCGCTTGCTACATCATGTCGCTAGTAATCTACGCGGTACCATCACTTTGGATGAAACGGTGTACGCATGGACCGACAGTAGGATAGTTCTGTGCTGGTTACAGACGTCGGTACATACTCTTGAGGTTTTCGTGGCAAATCGGGTGTCACAGATTAAAGGATCGGAAACTCCGTTGGTATGGAGACACGTACCGGGAGAACAGAACCCAGCGGACTGCGCCTCACGGGGATGTAGGGCCCCTGATTTGGTAGGTCACTCACTGTGGTGGGGACCTCAGTGGCTGACTGAGTCACCTGAGAGATGGCCATACAATGAGTGCGGGTCGCCGCTTGGGCCACCTGATCGAGGTTTGCGAGTGAACGTAGGGCAGATCGTACCTAAGCCTAGTGCGGCTTTCTTGCTGGAACGATACAGCTCCCTCGACAAACTTCTAGGGGTGACAGGTTGGATCAAACGGTTCGTGAACAACTGTAGAAAACCTCAAGCAGAACGGAACTTGGCACCTGTCCTCTCGCCTGCGGAGCGGAATGCGGCTCTAAGTTTATTGGTTAGGGTCGTCCAGGCGGAACATTTTGAGGAAGAGGCCAGGCTGCTCAGGGATGGCCGTGGAAAGCTGAAGGGAGGTCTTGTGCGCCTCAACCCGTTCGTGGACGAGCATGGAATGCTCCGGGTTGGAGGTAGACTTCGGAACGCTAACCTGCCCTTTTCAGCACGGCATCCGCTGTTACTCCCAAAGAAGGGACCTTTGGTAGAACTTATAGTTAGGGATCGTCACCAGAAAAACTCGCATGCGGGCTGCAATGCACTTTTGGCTATTCTGCAGCGCGAGTTTTGGATCTTGTCTGGACGACGTACGGTACGGAGCATTGTGTTTCGGTGCTTGCCTTGCTATCGGTTGAAGGCAGCCACAATGCAACCTCAGATGGGAGACCTCCCACCGGACCGGGTGACGGAAGCCTGGACGTTTGCGGGTGTGGGAACGGACTTTGCGGGGCCTTTTATGGTAAAGGCATCACGCCTTCGCAACGCGAAGTCAATCAAGGCGTATTTGTGCGTGTTTGTGTGCCTAGCAACCAAGGCCGTCCACTTGGAACTCGTGGCCGACCTCACTACGGAGGCTTTCTTAGCAGCTTTAGATAGATTTGTGTCGCGAAGAGGGCGACCAGCGCTGATCAGGTCGGACTGTGGTACCAACTTTAAGGGCGCTGATCGATGTATGAAAGAAATTATAACGTTTTTATCGGAAAACGAGGAAGCTATCGGCACGAGCCTCTCCCGTCAGGGCATTAACTGGGTGTTCGATCCACCAGGATGCCCCCACTGGGGTGGTATATTTGAAGCGGTTGTAAAGTCCGCTAAGACGCATTTGATGCGCGTTATAGGTTTAACGATATTAACCTTTGAGGAGCTAGCGACCGTGTTTTGTAAAATTGAGGCCGTTCTCAATTCACGTCCTTTGTGTCCGCTTAGCTCAGATCCAAATGATCTGGAGGCCCTGACACCAGGGCATTTCTTAATTGGCCGACCACTTAACGCCTTGCCAGAATACCCCTACACAGAGGTCAGTAGCAATCGTTTGACGCGTTATGAGTTGCTGCAGCAAATGTCTCAGAATTTTTGGAAGCGATGGTCGCTTGAGTATTTGCACATTCTGCAGCAACGCCTTAAGTGGACGGACAGAACTGAACCCCCTCGCATCGGAGATCTCGTTCTGGTTAAGGATGCCAACCTGCCGCCACTGCGATGGCGCAGAGGGCGCATTCTCAACTTGTTCCCAGGTAGTGATGGCACTCCTCGAGTCGCGACAGTTCAGGTAGGGGATTCAGTTCTTAAGCGAGCAATAGCAACGCTATCTCGTCTCCCCAGTAGTGAATAGGCCTAAGGGATTCGGCCTAGGGCGGGTGAATGTTTAATTTAGCGTTGCTATGCTGGGGTAGGTTAGGTATTGGTGACGGTCTGTGAATACGCCGCGATGCTCGCCCGCACGCATCGCTCTGGGCATATGTTGTCCCTTTCTCGCTCGCGGGTGGCGGCGTGCGCGCGGGCCGCCTGTAGGCGCCAGGCGGTGATTTCTGCACCGCAGTCAGTCACTCAAAACCGCTCGGACAAGCGTATTGGGTTTTGTACGGATTTCCCGCCACGCGTTTTGTGATGCCGCGTGTAATGGACGATTCAATTTGAGATCGCGCGTGTTGATGCATCGTACTATTGCGTTTCTCCTGGGTTGTACTGGAATGCCAGGCTTAGTGATTGTTGGATGTCTCGACGTCTTCCACGTGAGCGTCGCGTTGAATAGGCATCAGGTGGCCATTTTGGCCCGCGTTTGTACGGCCCAAATTCGGGTTGGGTCACGCGTAATGACTAATATCAAAGTGGAATACGAACAGAAGCTGTGAGTGGTTTGACGTGAATAACGCGCCAAGGCTGTAGTGGAATGCTGGGTGTCGATATCTTTTCCACCCAGCCCTGTAAGTACCCACGGAATCCCGATTTGATCCATTCCCTGAACTTCCTTTCTCCGTTGGGTATTTTATGCATTTGGACCGGCACGTTGACTGTAAGTGTAAACCTGTTTATTCGTGTTAATGGTGTGTTCCCTTTAGTCATATTTGTTGTACCATATCATTGTGACTCCTTAGTACGAATTGCGGAATTCGTGGGGTGATATAATTTGGAGGTACTTACTTATAATCTAGTGCTAATACGTGTGACGTAACGCCAGATCAGCAGACGGTATTTACTACCGACTTGAGTTATGTAAGGGTTGGAACACATCATTTGCCAATTTCAATCAACTTAGTTAATTAAGTTAAATAGATTTAGGTTCACGTTTAATTCATAGTATGCGCTGCTATATTGTGCAGCGTATGCTATTTAGCGCTGCGTAACGCAGCCATTGTCTGCCTCCAGTTGAACTCCTGGTATTTTGTTCGAAATTTACCTGTGTAAATCGCTTCCACTGCGCGAGTTTAGCTTGGAATTAGACACCAGTCTTATAAAAACGAGTCATGTGTTGCTGACTAATAACATCACAATTTTTTTGTACTAGTGTTGTAAGAGAAGGGACCGTAAGAGGCTATTTGAGGCGGCCTCGAAAGTTTCATGTGTAGACAATGTGTGTAGTAGGTATTACAATTTTACGTGTTAGGGTCATATTTTAGTCAGACGTGACTACCATTTTTACTACTATTTTCGCTCTGACTACCTTACAACGCCACCGAAAAGGGATTAGGGCGTGACTATGTGCCTGTTTTGTTTTATTATTTAATAAAATTAAATAAACATAGTTAATCACGTACGCACATTATCGAGAGTTGCATTGTATAGTCATTCGATGCAGGAAAACAATGCAGGAAAATCTTAAAATTACCTACAGGCTTCTTCAATTCATTAATTTATTTCAGACATCAATTTTGTCCATTTACTTGTTAGTTTTACAAAATAACACACTAATGTTAGTAAAAATAGCAGACATTACAAAAAAAGACAAGAGCAATCAATCAATTCAATATTTATAATAAAACATAATAATGTTTATCTACACTCGTCTCATAATATTCGAATTATGAATTCGAAAACAGATGCATAATGACCTACTTTATGCATTCTGCCTATAAAAACTAGGGTTTACTATAAATTACAGAAGCGTAATGACTTAATGAGAAAACTCTTAACACGATAAAGTTGAGAAATGAAACGAAGTTTTTTTTTCCAATACTCAAATCGCTATCTTCCGCCGCACCTGACAGTTGTTGTTGTACGGTAATTTTTCGGATGTTGTTCAGTTGTTTTAATAGGTTTTTGTTCTGTTGTTGTTGAGATGTTGTTCAGTTGTTGTTCAGATGTTGATTAGTTGTTGTTCAGATGTTTTCAGTGTTGTTCAGTTGTTGTTCAGTGTTGTTCAGTTGTAGTTCAGTTGTTTAGTTATTTGCTGTTGAGACTCGACATCTAAACAACTGTTAGTAAAGAATCTTCAAAAATTCATATCAAGCCATATTACGTTCTCGTATTGAATTTGACCATGTATCGGGTCTTGCAATCGCCGGTGCGGACGTTAGGAAAAGTGTTCAACTGAGTTAATTTTTTAGAGTGTAGATAAAATTGTGTATGCAACTGCATATAATTAGGCATTAGAATGCTCGTGTCAATCTATTATCACACTCAGCTACGCCTCGTGTGATAAACAGACACTCGCATTCTAATGACCCCCATTATATGACAGTTGCATAAACTACTATTATTCTGTCACACAGCTATAACATTAAATTTTTCAGAATTTAATTTAAAATTTGATTGGACCCTCCCCATCCCATACTAGGATCTTGATAAAATGCTGGATCATAGGCTCAGCTCGTTCCAGACTGGGGTGCGCACAATATGCTGCAAAAATTGATCAAATGAAAATGTTCAACCCAAAATGTGATAGATTGTCTGGCACAATCCTTGTCATGACGCGAAATATTTGCTGCACATTTTTTTTTGTTGCATATTGCACCTGCGCACCCCCAGATTAAACATTTTGCAAATGCTGTTGGAACTGTTCCGCGGTCTGCTCAGTATGGAAAGTAATAAAAACGGTTTTATTCCACATCATAGCATAAAAGTCGTCAGCTCGTGCTTCCGCAAACATGCATGACGTGCTAATTTATTTTTATCATGTCATTCCTAAATAGCAACATGAATAAGTTCTTTATTTTTAGGAACGACTTTCCCCAAGGAACAAAGGTCAAAATATGACAAAAATATTATGAACTTTCATAGTAACCCAAATCAGCTGATCGGCAATTTAGTACAGCAGGACAATTTTTTTCATAATTCGTCCTATGTTACTTGCGGAAAGTTGTTCCTTATCACCAGCCCGTCTCGAATATCGCTATCCGTCACTAGTAAAATTCACACTAAGTATATTTTTGTCGCAGTGTTGCTATTGTTACTTGTTGTTGCAGTGCACACAGTCAGAGCTCCAGAGCACGGCAGGCACCATATCCCAGTCCAGCAAGCTACTGAAGAAGTATGGCCGACGGGAGTTTACCGACAAGGTCATCATGTTCTTTGCGTTCCTCTTCTTCCTTGCCGTATGCCTTTACATCGTGCAGAAGAGGCTGTTTTAAACGATGCGGGTTTTACGAATTTGACGTTTAGAGTGCATTTGTGAACGACGACTGGTGGTAACCTCAAATACCATCATATACCGATCTGTGGGACTTTCGGGTGAGCT
The DNA here is from genome assembly GCA_027580185.1 of Tuta absoluta. Lineage (NCBI taxonomy): Eukaryota > Metazoa > Arthropoda > Insecta > Lepidoptera > Gelechiidae > Tuta > Tuta absoluta. The sequence goes on from JAQAHW010000003.1 coordinate 4,964,731, forward strand.
CGTCTCATTTAGTACTTTGTTTCAGCCTTATTTAGCCCAGAGCACAGTCAAGAACAAATCCATATTAATAAAAAAAATGGGAGCTTAATTAACCTTATTAATTAAGTATAATTAAGAAGGTGACTGACTTTTGTCTGTCGATGATTTAAAACGGTAAACGTATCTAGGTAACGGTACCTACGTAGTTGCAATCCGCTAGGCATTCTGTTTAAATGACCTATGTGATTTAAATTGTACATAAGTGCATCATATATAGGGTGAAATTTTACTAGTGATTGATAGCGAAAATTAGAGACTAGCTGATAAAGAACAACTTTCCCAAGGAATATTAGCCGATTAGTTAATTTGAGTTACCTACTATGGAAACTTCTTTTTATATTTCTACCTATGTTCTGGGGAGAGTTGTTCCTAGTCAGCAACCCGTCTTGAAATTTTGCTGTCAATCACTAGTACCCTAAATACTGACTGTTGGTCGTATGTGACTTATAAACTTTTTTTACTAATGTTATTATTTAGCATGCTAAGTACCTACCTAAGTATTACAATTATATGAGTCTTCTAAAAATTTTATAATGATGTAAAATAACTGTTGGTTATTCGACTTGAAACAAACCGAGGCGCAAAAACATACGATTATTCGTTGGGCACTTGTGTGTACCTACGTACCAAATTTTTGTGGAAGGTATTGCAAAATGCAATACTATAATAATGTAAATAAAAATGAAAAAATGATTTGAATAATTACTATGATCAATGTATTTTACTCATATTCTCAATATCCATGTATTTTTACCAATATTCTCAGTGTTACCTACGATAGAAACATTGCAAATAAAAATATATCTTTTAAGACAAATAACTTCCTATATTTTTGTATTTTTCCCGTATCATTCTGCCGTCGATTGCCTAGCATAGTAGGTAGGTATCGTACCTGACTGCTCCCAAAAAGATTTGAAATATTATCTTCAAAGTTGCAAATAAATAGCTTCCTTTAGTACTTAGGACATTTACTTAGGAAGATATTCAATAACTTACAAATTAGAACCTCAGTATCAGAACTTAGAACTTACAAGTTCCTACTTATGTTATGTTATGCAGCAGACCGTCCAATCAAACCGTAGGTACGTTAATATTTATGAACTTATAGACAGACAGCGTGGGTACATCGGTATAATTATGGTGTGTTGGCTATCCGTGTATAGCGGTCTTGTCTGACTAGATGTCGATTCGTCATCGGGTCAGTCGCGTGCAGGCCTCTGCCGGCAGCTAAACGCACCGGTTCTCGTATCGACTCCCGCGCATCGATCGGTCGTTCACCCGCCGGCTACATTCATCTTCCAATGAAGATACTACTGTGTTTGTTATTCTGCGCCCACCATGCGCTCGCTCTCAACATTCTCGCGATCGCTTCTCTACCTCTACGCAGCCATTACATGGCCTTCCATCCGTTCTTCCGAGAACTAGCGACCAGGGGCCACCATGTGACCGTCATGAATAACTACCCGGATGACAACGCTCCGCCGTTGATGCGGTTCGTAAACATGAACGCCGATAACAACGGAATGATATACATAACTCCGTTAAACGTTTACGAGAAGTTCAACTCGGATTATCTACATCTGTACAACTTCTACAGACATTTGGTGCTGAGTACGCCATCAGCCAAAACAGATTGTGAAAACTTTTTTACAAATGAAAATGTGAAGGCGCAATTAGCCAAAGGAATTAAATACGATGTTATATTTGTGGAGATGTTCGGTGTGGATTGCGGTTTAGCGTTCGCGGGAGCAATGTTCGATGCGCCAATTATAGGTATAGCTTCTCATGTCATGCAACCTTTAGCTTACCCTAGGTTAGGTCTGCCGTTCGACTTCGGTTCCGATGCTTTTTACTATTCTAATGCCGGGTTTAATCCTTCTCTGTACCAGAAAGTTGAAGCATTTATTATAAACATTATTGATCACATTTATGTCTGGTATACTCACAACTTCATAGTTTATGAGGTGTTTAACCGATATCTCCCGAACAATAGTTTGGACATTGAATGGGTTGCACGAGAGAGGGTGAAGATGTACTTCTCGTATCAACATTTCTCTCTGACCGGCGCAAGAGTGTCCTCGCCGCAGGTGCTGGAGATTGGAGGCATCCACATTGGGAAAACAAAACCATTAGACCAGGTCAGATTACCAACTAAAACTTTTACTATACCTGGTTTGATTTAATCTCGTCAAAAAGCACATCGACCCCTCATACAAACTGACGCAAAAGGTGACAGGAGGTTTTTATGAGGGGTCAATGTCCTTTTGTGACTGATACTGAAAATTGATGACGGGTTAATACATGACAATTTTCCCCGAGATATAGGTATAGTAATTACTAAAAGTGAACAAAATATTCTGGCCTCCTAATACGGAATTGTCAAATAGCCGATTTGAATAAGGACAATAAGAAGTTTAAATAAGTATGTTTTCATAATTTGCCCTATATTCATTGGAAATAGTTGTTCCTTATTATCAGATCGACTTTCGTTTTCAGCATCGGTCACTAGATTTCACTTTTTGAAGATATTCGTTATTATTTCACAACACTTACAAGAACTTTTTGAAACTGTCTTGCTTTACAGAAACTAGAAAAGTTCCTATCAAATGCAGACCAAGGTGCGATCTTCGTCAGCTTTGGATCCAACCTGAAAGCCAACGGCATGAGTCCAGAAAAACGCCAAGAGTTTCTGAACGCGTTCATGAAAATACCCCAGAAGGTTATATGGAAGTACGAGAATGAAACCTTGGCTGAAGAATATCACGATAAAGTGTATTTTGGAAACTGGCTACCGCAATTGGATATCCTATGTGAGTTACCAAATAAAGTACTATGTAGGTTAACATGTTTCTCGGTATCATCGCTGGTAGTTTAATTCTATCAATAGGTAGGTACTACTTTCCGAAAATACACTTTTTCGGAAGGGTCTTAACTTAAACTTACTTTTCTAGGAGAGTGCTCTAAGTTTTAAACCTATGACCGTAAACAACTTTTTAAAATTACTTTATTTAAAAAAATAGGTGCCCCAAATTACCCAATTTGTAATAATCAAATAATCATTTATTAATGTGAGACACATATACAAAGATGTCAAAATAAAATAAATGTCCAAATATACTCTGCCTTGCGGCGTACAAATTTAAAACAATAATATACAACATAATTCTAAAACACATGTCATGCTAATATTTACAATTACCTAATTATTAAATACATGTCAGTTATCTAAAAACTATAATACCCTAAATATACCGTCAGTTAAATTAATTAAAAGTCAGTTAAGATAAATTATTACTATTCAAATATTCATCAACTGAGTAAAAGGAATGAAAACATATCATCAAATTCTCTTATTCTTATAGGAAGTTTATTGTATATTTTTGGACCCATCGTCAGTAACCTGTAGGTACAGTCAATATCAGGCTTGGTTAGACACTCAAATTGCCAATGTAAGTCTTATGCGAGCAGCGGCATGAGAACAATCCAGAGATCAAACTGTCTAACCCAGCCTGATTTTGACTGTACGTCAATGCATACATACCAATACATACAGATACGTACAGATTTCGTTTTATTTCAGGTCACCCAAAAGTGGTAGGCTTCGTGTCTCACGGCGGGATGCTCAGCCTGTCTGAGTCGACGCACTGTGGGAAGCCGCTGGTGGTGACTCCATTCTTCGGAGACCAGTTCAGCAACGCAGCCGCTGCTGAGCAGGCCGGCATCGGCATACTCCTGCACTTCGATCAGGTTGACGGAGATAGCTTGGCTGAGGCTATTCAGTACATCACATCATCAACGTAAGTTTATTTTACTAAGGGCTATCGAAATATGTAAGAGACTAATCCAACGCTGCTGTTGAGAAAGCCGGCATTGGCATCTCACGCACTTCGACCGACTGTATGAAACAGCTTAGCTGATGCTATTCAGCACATCACATCATCCACGTAAGTTATATAACTATGGAATATTAAAGAAGTGAAGCATCGCCCTGCATTTTGATCGGCCGTTGGAGATAGCTGATGCTGTTTGGCACATCACATCATCCACATAAGTTTTGTTTACTAAGGAATATTGACGAATGTAAACCAGTTCAATGCAGTCGTGGCTGAGCAAGCTGGCATCGTCATCGTCCTGCACTTTTACCGGCTGGATAGCTTAGCTGATGCTATTCTGCATAGGTATCACATCATCCACGTAAGTTTATTGTGGATGAAGAATGTAGTACCTATATCAGTTCAGTAACGCAGTTGCTGCTGAGCTGAGGAGGCATCGGCATTACACTAAACAGCTTGGCTTATGTCATTTACTACATTATTTTGTCCACTTATTAATCACTCGTCTGTCGCTTCATACTATAACAATTTCATTGGTTTTATATTTTATTGTGGGTAGTTAAGTTTCAAAATTGTTGTCCGGCTCCCGGTACGTGACAGACAAGCGGTTAAGTGTATGTTTCATTGCCTCGTTTCGTTCATTTCGTTGTAACGTAAGAGACAAAATAATGTTTGTTGTGCCTGCGACTAACTTTTAAATAAATAACACATCTGTTTCTTTTTGTAGAATGCAACAAAACGCCAAGACTATATCGAAGCTGTGGCACGACCGGCCGATGCCAGTTATGGAAAGCGCCATCTACTGGACGGAGTACGTAGCTCGCAACCATGACGCTGATGCGCCACCTTCCTTACCGTCCAAACGATCAACGTGGTTTGAGAAATCACTGATAGATGTCGCGTTAATATTATTAGCGTTATTTTTAGCACCAATTCTTTTTTTAGCAGCGGTAGTTAAATTAATGAAATCGTTATTTTTTAAAAGTGAAGAGACAGCTGAAACAAAGAAGGCAAATAAAAAGAAGCCAAAGAAATCATAAGTGAATCAAATTGTGATATTAAGCTGTATAAATAAAAATAAATATATTAAAAAATCATACTGTTTTATTGAAGTAGTAAGTTGCTATAAGTACAAAAACCAAATAGATTTTTATCATACTAAGTAAGTTATACACGTCAACTGCCCCACTTAATGCCTTCTCATCTCACTACCCTAGGCACAGATAATATAATACTACTAGATCTGCTGTAAGAGATAAGATGACCTCTTGTATATTATTCTATATGTTATGTCCTTTGTGTTATATTGTGTACTATAAACGGTTAAATCAATAAATAAATAAAACGTAGGTACGTAAACAGTCGGTTATTCCACTCACAACTTTTCGTGAGGTTTATTATCTACGAAAATTTCTGCAGTAGGTTTGCAGTATAATTCAATTTCTCAACACCTTGGAGTCCTGTTAGTGCTGTAGAGTAGGTCCGTTTGTTGCTTACTAGGTAACTGTATAGTCCTGTGACGTAGGTAGCTATACTATCTGTGTAGCGAATAGGTAGGTATACAGAGTGATGTTGTGAACTTGAGCTGATATTATGACGTAAAGGTCATGTTGAATTGCAGACCCTGAGTGAACACGCGTCGTGATATCGAGACCTCGCTCTTACAGTCTTACAAACACTACTCAAAATAGACCTGTTAGGAGATTGAATTGATACATAAATACATACATGCACATATCACGCCTATAATTCCTTGCGGGGTAGACAGAGCGTGAACGGCCGCAAAGCCGGATATATGCGACACGTCTGACAAATATTTGAGGGTCATTCGGAAAATTATGTTTCGCCATAGTGACAAATTGTCAGCCCATTGCCTAAAATTGCAATACACGCCCTCGAGTCCCTTAGTCGCCTCTTCTAAAATCTTTTTCAAGTTACACACTTATGTACCACGCCTTTATACCTAGCAGGATAGCGTTAACAGCTGTAAAATGCGGTCACTATCGCCACGTCTGACAAATATTTAAGGGCCGTTTTATAAAAATCGTGAATCACTATAGTGACAGGTTGTCAGCCTGTCGCCTAAAATTGTAATACACATGAAACCCTCGAGTCCCTTAGTCGCCTTTTACGACACCCGCGGTAAAGAAATAGGGTGATGCTATTCTAAACCGGCATCACACGGCCTAGTTGTGTTGCACAAGTCACAACAAAACCGATTGATACCCGAGACTATCGAAAAGGTTCTGTTCCATCGTCCTGCCAACTGAGTTATCGGAGTTATGCAAATCATCGATCTAGTTATTGCCAACATCTCGTGGTCCCGGGTTCAAGTTCCGGCCACTGATGAAATATTAATTTCTGTTTAGGTAGGTACATACATATATTTATAAATTATGAAAGCACGTAAGATGACTTTGTTCAAAAATCACAATACATACACGGGAGAATACATACATTAATATACAGGATGTGAGGGACAGACAGCCCTCCGAATACCTACTTAGAGGTTTAGGGTTCAATCAGACCATCAAACTGTTAAACTTCCTGTAAATAAATACTTCATGAAAGAAAAAAAATTACTTCCCATAGTAAATGCAGTCAGCTGATCGGGATTTTGTATGGGAGGATTTTTTTTCCGTCTCCTGACATATGTTCATAAGTTGTTTACTTTCATGGTCTGCATGCACCCTATAAGTATTCGGAAGGCTGTCCCTTACATCTGAATATCGCCCATATCCCATGCGGGATAGGAAGAGCGTAAGCGCCTAAAAAAGCGATTATTTAAGCCATGTCTGACAAATATTTGAAGCAGCTTATCGGCAAAAATTGCAATAAATGTAACCCTTGAGTCCCTAAGTCACCTCTGACGACACCCACGGAAAAGAAATGGGGTGATGCTATTCTAGACATCATACGGAAGAAGACATTAGATTATGCGACAGTTTCTCACATCCTCTGTTCAGAATCACTCGGGAGCGGGATATAGTTTCATTGCCAGCGGCCTCATATTCTTCCGCGATTATTAATTCGCGACTGACCTTATGTCGTTATGCGCCGAAATCAAACCTAATCGTCTGACCTTTTGGGGCATTACCACTAGGGCTGCCGAAATGCTGACTTTGGCTGACGTTAGCTGCGACCCTCGTAACTTTGAAGACCTTACGATTGTACTTGAGTAGTATATGAAGGGTCGTGTCATAGGTTCGGTTATTTATGAAATTGAATTCCAAGTTTATGCAGTGTAATTCGTATTGCAAATACCTAAACAACCATCAATTCGAAAATAATAAAGATCAATCGATAACGATCGTAATATATAAAACATTTCGTCGACTCATCGAGTCGATTTCGTCAAATAAGTAGTATCTAATTAAGAAGACAGTAAAAAAGAAACTACTTAGAGTTATTTAGAGACTAAGTTAAGAGTTTCAATGGTTTCATACCTACTTTATTCAGGCAGTAGAACACTACCATAGCGTAAAATGTCATCAAGTTATATTTTGCAACCAACTTTGTGTTCATTCTTATCTCTTGGGTTGCTTCTAAATGCTATCTACTGGTTTCCAAGCTTTGGGTCAATTACTTCTGTCTTCCTTGTCACACTAACTGGTGTGAACCCTGCTGCGATATGATTGGTCGCCAATGTCGCGGCGGAGGCCAGCTCACCAATCAATGAGTCAGTGCTCTGGACCCTCAACCCTGGACTTCTCTGGATTACGTCAGCGGAGTTATCCTGAACTCTGGCTCTAGTGATTGAGCATTGGGTTTTTATTCCGGAAGTATGGGTTTCTAGCTCAGCGAAGAGACATATAGAAGATCTATGTCCATCAAATTACAAAACAAATATGTATATACTTATCGACTTTAAACATTCAAATATCTAGCAGCAGTGAAGCTCAAAGGTTCTTCGTACTTCGTAGATCTTTTAATAAAAATATTTTATTACCCCATAAAAATCTTATTCGTAGCCAATCTGGCAAATCACTTAAGCAAAAAAATTCAAAACCAAACGAAAATGGTAGCCCAGATTGAAAAGGCTAGTACTGTACGGCAATCCTAATAACCCATATTGGACAGTTGTCGGATTCGTGATAATGCAATGCAAAATGCAATGGCAGAGGGTCCGTTCTCCTTTGTTGACACCTTTTTTTAGTGTAGAACTGACTGGTGTCAAAAATGGCTTATTGGGATGGCCGTGCAGTAGTGGTAGCGAAAGTCGCATGTTCAAATCCTGCCCGCTGATGGCGATTTATTTTCATAAATGAAAATAAGAAATTGAAAAAATGTCAGCGCCCGCCGGGACTTGAACCCGGGACCGTGGAGTACCGTTCCACTGCTCTGCCAACTGAGCTACCGGCTCTCGGCTTTTTCAATTTCTTATTTTCATTTATGAAAGTAATATAGCACTGTGAGTGCAAAATAAAACCATAGTACATGCGATTTATTTTCTTGAGCTAAATCAGCCAGTGATTTGGCTAATGATATTTTTTATAAGTACCTACTGTGATACCTACTTAGATTGTTTTTTTAACTCTTAAGCTTACGCTATGATCACGCAGACTTTGACGAATTAATTGCTCTATTTTCCTTAATAAAATTAAACATGTTTTTACTAGCACTGAATCATCATACCCACTAAACTACATTGTAACTTATGTATTTGACTATTTTGCTGTAGGTAACATATGATTTTTAGGCATGCATTGACCTTTGTGCTACGCCGTAGCAGTCGTAGCAGATGTAGTATGTTGATATTTTCTTGTTTTTACTTTTGTCTAAGATTTATACCTACTTAATATTCTGTGCTTTCAGATATTTTCCACTAAAACATTTCAATTTTTACACCCAGCGAGCAACATAGTCTTGTCACGTTCCGTTTTACACCTTGTTACTTAATACTGAAGAAATCCGTACTAATATTATAAATCTGAAAGTTTGTGTGTGTTGATGTATGTTTCTTACCTCTTCACGCTCAAACGGCTTGACCAATTTGGATGAAATTTGGAACACAGGTAGAGTATAACCTGGAATAACACATAGGCTACTTACCGCAGGAAAACAACTATTAGGAAAATGAGTGGCAGCGGGTGAAACCGCTGGGCGGAAATATAGTTGACCATAAACTGCTGCGCTGTTGCGTTTCTCTTCATGCTATGACAGCGTGTGGGTCACGTCGTCCAAATTTAGTGGCGGAAAAAATTTACAAAAATATTTCTAGGGGTAAGTTAGGGCGGGCCATAGCGAAATAACTTTTACCAAGGAATATGTCTCAGAATCGCCAAAATAGGAAATACATCTCACCTTGCTTATTTCGAATATCTCGCCTTGCTGCTCTAGCATTGAACTTGAGCGAGGTCAGTTCATCTGGAGCCATTACGGGCTCTCGCGGGCACGCAGGCACCGCCTGTTGCCGTACCCACATCATACTACGTAGGTACGAGTATATAGGTAGGCACGTAGGCTACCGTTTTTATTTTACGCATTGCGGATTGTACTGGCTGGTTGTGTTTCGAGATTTGGAATCTTTTTACTTGACGTCTTACGATCATGATCATCATGTTGCCTGTTTGATAGATAGTAGTATATACATCGTTGGTCGAAGTTTACTGCATGTTACAAAGAGCATATAACCACTTACGTTCTAAGAGTTGGCACTTTCCTTATAGCTAGTGAACCGAATTATGAACGTACTTACTACCAACTTTCCGATCATCTACTACCAACATAAAGAATCAAACTGTCAGACATTTTGACATTAGGATAGGGATTGACACACTATATTATTATGAAATTCTATCGATATCGATAAATTTGCGATTACGCTCGCTTGGATACACTGAAGCATCAAAATTAGACAGGTAAATGTAATTTAATATAAATAAATAAATTAACACACTAGTATTCGTTTATTTGTCTTTAATGCAATGCAATCAATTTTTTCTAGTCTTCTATTTAACAACAATATTCAGTTTCATCTGAAATGACTTTCTTTCTTCTTTAAGCTACCAAATACATCCGTCGCACACATGGAACTATAGGTAAACCGTCGTACATCATTCTTTGTTATGTTACTGAAAAAAAAGCTATAATTTAATAACGATACTGAAATTCAACGATATTTTGAAGAATAGAAGACAAATATTTAGAAGACAAAATCATACATCACTGTCCAATTCAATATGAAATGACCTTTTTTCTTCGGCTTTCCACAGATGAATTATTTTTCATTCAATCTCTGTATGGGTAAATACGCCAAGTCCTCATTTCCTGTTAACTCCATCCATAGCCGACATCTGAACTGAAATAACGTTTGTCGATAAATATAAGCACATCACTATTTGTTATGAGGTTTAATTTGAATATAAAAGAAAAGAATACAGTATATTAACAGAAAATATTAACAACCAGACATAAAATCAACTAGAATTATATGTTTTAACTGCTGCAAACTCATAATTAAGCAAATATTGAGATCTCAACGATTATTTTACCTGTCGGTGTCCAGTGGGAATCTAGCCATAAATATGTCCAAACTTCTTCTTCTAACACCACAAAGTTCACATTTCCGTAAAGATTTACTCCCCATGTTGTAAACGCAATGCCCAAACACGACAAAACAATATAATTTATCGCAAATATCGCAACTTAACCTGCACGACAAAACAAAATGGACGGGAGGATGAGCCACAGATTAAAGTAAAACCCAACAGGGCTACCAACAGAACCATGTGTATAATGTGTCTAAAATGAGTTGTTGATATGAGACTCAGTTCTAAGAGCCATCAGAACACATTTTAATTTGGTAAGATTATTTTGTTCGTTATGTTGTTACCAGATACGTTCATAATTCCCTATAATTTCTTAAACGAAGGCAGTGTCGACGGCCTGGCATGTTACAGAATCGGCGCGCAAGCAGCCGCCAATACATACTTTGTGATAACAAGTACCTAAAGCCGAGACGGTGTAAAAGGGACTCTTGTAAAGAGTCTATTGACAAAACAGTTAAGCCGTAGTGTTGATTTTGAAAATTACGGATAATATATTTTTTATCAAATTACTCCAAAAAGTTATCATTGCATCGCAGCATTATTTTGACAGATTAAAGTTCAACTGAAGAGTTGCTAACGCGGCGCAGCGAAATTCGATATACATTGCTTGTTATTTCATTGGTGTAATCATTTTAATGAACTGAAGATAACCAGAAATGTAAGTATGCCAAATCGAAATTCGTTGGAATGGAAATGAAGTCCTGACCTAGACTAGTGATGTTTTGTTTAGGTTATAGATCTTCACAGCAAATGCTGCTGCCCATTCCCCGGATTCATCCCGTACTCACCTTGTAAGACACCTACGAGTAGAAATGGGGTGATGCTATTCTAAACCGGCACCACACGGCACGGTATGAATACTTATATTTACGAAACGTACGAAATTTTTCTAGTGACCGATAGCGAAACCTCATCACATCACCAGTCTGTCTGGTGATGTGATGAGGAACAACTTTCCCCAAGAAACATAGGTTGAGATTAAGATATTTTAACTTTTCCATAGTAACTCAAATCAGCTGATCGGCAATTTTATATGGGTGGTCCAAGTTTTAATTCATATTATTAATTGAAAATAACCAGAATAAAAACAAACATCAGTTTTTTTATTATTAATGATGGGTTTGCTCTTGACTCTAGTCTAGGTCATAGGACAGAGACAGAGTCTAAGATAGAGCGAGCTCACCCAAAAGAAGCCTGTTACTTAACAAATATGTGTATCTTGCAGGGATCGAACAATCTGCCCTCGGCCACAGTATAATTAATAGTACTAGCACAGTATAATTAATAGTACTAGCGTACAGTATGGTCACTCCCTGCCTCCCCCTACAAGCGCCGCCCACCCGCGCTCGGAGGACGCTCAGACACCGGCTAGCAACGATGCGCGAACGAAGGTCATTTCAGACTGCCGCACATTGCATTCCCGATTCGCGAACGCAAAATGGCGGCAACCCTGACATGTTGTCTCACACACACAAGCATGGTCCGCGTTCACCTACGCGAGCTTAGACTGTATGCGTAGCAACGCGTTTGTTTCATACATTTGAGCGCCAGTGTCCGAGGTGTGGTACTAGCGTACAGTATGGTCACTCCCTGCCTCCCCCTACAAGCGCCGCCCACCCGCGCTCGGAGGACGCTCAGACACCGGCTAGCAACGATGCGCGAACGAAGGTCATTTCATACTGCCGCACATTGCATTCCCGATTCGCGAACGCAAAATGGCGGCAACCCTGACATGTTGTCTCACACACACAACCATGGTCCGCGTTCACCTACGCGAGCTTAGACTGTATGCTTAGCAACGCGTTTGTTTCATACATTTGAGCGCCAGTGTCCGAGGTGTGCCTCGGCGTAGTCGCCAGGGGTACTTACTACCTGCTACGCCATCGAGTAGGTTATATGCTCTTAGCCATCGAGCCAGACAGTCAGGTAGCCATCTATGTAGCGGAATCATTGCCCACTAAAATATCACAAATTATCTAACGACCCGCCCAGCCGTTTCAGTCGTTCCTATGTTCAAAGTTGTTCATCTCATTCCCAAACTACTTTGTAATAGGCACAAAAGACAATCAACACTCATTTAGTGTTACTTATTTGCTCTGTTGTGTGCATAGATTTAAAACAGCTTCGTAGGACAAGATTGTCCAATTCCACCCGCATTGCGTCCAGAAACAGACCAAACACTTCGCAGGTAGGTACTTAATTAGCGATTCCTGCAATTTTAATTTTCCCATTCCCGACATTACCATATGTGTGGAAACGGGACAATCGGGACGTCGGGAACTTTAATACTTGTAAATAATTGAGTTGGCGGCTTTTCTTATGTAAATTTGTTTCTGAACGCATTTCGTTTGGTGGTAAACCAGATTAAAATACAGCGTTCATCGCGCCCGCTTCGGCATACATCGCTGATCTTCATACGTATCTCATTACATTTTGCTTGAGATAACTAGCAATGTATCGAATAAGGTCCGATATATGTAGAGTAGTCCGTAGTGTAATAAAATAAGGCCTTTACGTCCGGGATTACCTTTAGACAGCGAGAGTCGGGGGCTGTTTACGGAAATGATTTATTGTGAGAGCAATGAGTAATGTGGAAATTGAGAAAACTTTTGCATTCAGGTATTTTTCATGAAAGTATCTTAAAATAGATTTTTGAAGAGACGTTAAAGATAAAATTCATACAATGTGTCATGATTTTTGCGATATCTTTTAACTTGATAACATTGTGTTCTTTACTCTTTTTCGAGTGTAAAAATATTTTCGTAGCACCTCTAGAAGCAATAAATAAGAAACACGCCACATGTTTAATAATTTTTAAACCTGTTGGCTGCTACTGTTTGCTACGACGTAGTGTTCGTAGCTGTATGCTACGATACTCGATTGGTGCCTACCTATTTTGATATCGGCTCTATATTAGTATTGTATTGGGTCATTAGCTACCTAAGTGTTTGTTTCTTGGAGTTCTTTTGTGTTTTGTTCAGCTGACTGTCAAAATCAACTTTTCATTTTAGCTTAGTTTCTTGATACCAAACAATAATTTCACACTCTAGCAGGTCATCAGCAGTATAGCAGGTCGTGAAGCTAAAAGCCGTGGCTATCTATGCTTCGGACGCATTACTCTTTTATACTTTACGCTTCATAAGTCTGTCTCTTCCGTACTTGATATCATAGGCAAAAGAATAGCTGAGAGACAAAATATTTTTACATAATCTCATGCATTGTAAGTAGGTATAACCCGATACAAAACCCATGCGGTAAGTGCGATTTACGTGGAGATTTGAAACGGGGTATGCTGTGGAATTTGAAAATAGAACTGTCATTAAAGCCAATAAAAACTTATCCTATTTTTCCTTTTTATTCGGCATTGGGTCACAGATCTCTTATTTATATTTGGGTTTTCATTCAGTTTCATTTCAAATTTATATCTTAAATTGATGAATTTTCCATATGTTTTTATTTGTTATACGAAACTGGCCAGTATCGCAAAGAATAAGGATGTCGGAATATTTATAATCTGTATTTCTATAACATCAAAAAAAATTATAGTCGAATACTCTAAATAAATCTTTCGACAAAAATTGTAAAAATTTCGTACATTATCATGAAAATAATATGTACTTTCATTTAGTTTTTATTAATAAATCGAACTTTTGTTACCCATAGCAAAAAGTTCCTTACGTTATCTACTATTGAACATCCAATTACATTTTAAGCATCACCGTGACTTACCAAAATATGTCCCCAGCCTTGCTCTTACCAGGACCTAAAAGAGGCGAACCCAACAGCTGTCGCTGTGGCCAAACACTGGTCCAATCTCATTTAGTTACCATTTCGACTCGACGAAGAAGAAGAAGAAGAAAATATGGGTGAAATCCATTATACCAATTCATTCATCATCGTATAAATTTTCTAAACAATTTTTGTATCCACAAACATCTAAATAAATAAACAGAGAATAAATGTTTGATTTGAAAGTAATTTTGGTAAGTAATAGAAATAAAATAAATAATTATGTTTGAAATAAAATATTCTACGGCTTTTTTTTGAAACATTCATAATTTTGAATGAACGAATGAATGAATTTATTTATTCATCAATTAAGTATTCTCAAAACTAATACAAAGTTCTACAAAATCACTATTATAGTAATTTTGCTGTGAAGCTGCCTCCTCTAAAGCAGTGCCACAACGAGGGTGTTTACAACCCATTTGGTACCACTCAGCGGTAACCGTGCTGAGGCAGGCATCACGGTAGACGGCCAGTAACGATCCGCCTTTTATTCCTATAGGGCGAACCTCACATTGGCACCGTACTCCGCTCCGGTGTCCGGAACAAAGGGATCCGGACGCGGTTGTGGTGGCACGGATTCGAACTACCGCACTGGTTATTTCCGTGCCTTCGCCCGGAGCTCCGGCGCACGGTGGCCCGCATTCGCTCCGTCCTACTCCGTCAATTATCTGTGTGCCACATGCCAAGGTTTCTGTCCGGTTAAAAACACGCTTTGAAAATCTTGACTTCAATTTGAAACATATTATGTCGTTTTCAGATGGTGATGGCGTAACGTTACATGCTGTTTGATTAATCTGGCCAGCCCCGAGGCAATCCCATTATTTTTATTTTTATATCCCGCCCAAACCGGTTGTCTATTAGGACATTACAAAATTGTTATAAAAACAAAAGAAAATTGTTTTATACAAATTTCTTTATTACAATGACGGCTCATAAATTCAATAAGTGATAATAAATAAAGAATTTTAATTTCAATACCTACCCAGCGGAATGCACTGTACCTCCGTCCGGTGGTATTTATCCGTCGCGCACTCCGGACCTCCGCACGGAGATGCGGTGTCAGTGTGTGAACCATGCGGTTGTTCTATACAAATCAAGATATTACGACCAAAGTTAAAAACCGGATCATCGCACACCGGAGCAAAGTCCGGTGCAATGTGAGGCTCGCATGAATCTGGCGGCTCTTGTCATCTAGCAGATGATGATACTCAGGTTATTATTACACCACATCGCCATACCGATAAGCCATACGCACAACGTAACGTACCTTAACAAATAAATAGGCAGTAAAAATGCTCACTAAGAACAGTCATTTTGCTTGCGATTGCAGCTAAAAACTTGAGTCAGAAACTGTGTAAGTTGTGTGTATACATACATACACATATCACGCCTATTATCCCTTGCGGGTAGGCAGAGCGTAAACGTCAGCAAAAACAGACACTTACGCCACGTTTGACATATATTTGAGGGTCATTCGAAACTAATACAAAGCCTCACAAAACCACTATTCGAAGTTCGCATAAAACTGTATTCCGTCTATTAGTCCGTAATTTTGCTGTGAAGCTGCCTCCTCTAAAGCAGTGCCACAACGAGGGTGTTTACAACCCATTTGGTACCACTCAGCGGTAACCGTGCTGAGGCAGGCATCACGGTAGACGGCCAGTAACGATCCGCCTCTTATTCCTATAGGGCGAATCTCACATTGGCACCGTACTCCGCTCCGGTGTCCGGAACAAAGGAATCCGGACGCGGTTGCGGAGGCACGGATTCGAACTAAAACACTGGTTATTTCCGTGCCTTCCCCCGGAGCTCCGGCGCACGGTGGCCCGCATTCGCTCCGTCCTACTCCGTCAATTATCTTTGTATTAAAATATCGGTACGGTAGTACCTACGGAGCGCAGTGTGCCACATGCCATACATGCCAGGTTTATATCCGGTTAATAACACGCTTTGAAAATCTTGAAATTCTTCAATTTGAAACAAATATCGTTTTCATATGGTGGTGGCGTAAAGTTACATGCCGTGTGATTAACCTGGCTAGCCCCGAGTGTGCCTTTATTTTTATTTTATCCCGCCCGCGAGTCGGACATTACAAATTGATAAAAAAAAGAAAATTCTGTTATATTACAAATTCCTTTTTTTACAATGACGGATCATGACGTCAATAAGTAATTTATTTCATATCAAAAATCAAATTGTTAACAAGGAAAATTAAAATTATGGTTCCAACACTAGGTAGCGCCTGTACGAGTATCAATAAGTGATAATTGATAATACTATCTTACATTGAATATAGAATTTCAATTTCAATACTTACCTAGCGCTGCGCACGCCGGACCCCCGCACGGAGATGCGGTGACAGTGTGTGAACCATGCGGTTGTTCTATACAAATCAAGATATTACGACCAAAGTTAAAAACCGGATCACCGCACACCGGAGCAAGGTCCGGTGCAATGTGAGGGTCGCATGAATCTAGCGGCTCTTGTCATTTAGCAGATGATGATACTCAGGTTTTTTATTACACCACATCGCCATACCGATAAGCCATACACACAACGGGCAACGTACCTGCTTAACAAATAAATAGGCGGTGAAAATGCTCACTAAGAACAGTCATTTTGCTTGCGATTTCAGATAAAAAACTGGAGTTAAAAAATGAGCAAGTTGTGTGTATACATACATACACATATCACGCCTATTATCCCTTGCGGGGTAGGCAGAGCGTAAACGTCAGCAAAAACGGACACTTACGCCACGTTTGACATATATTTGAGGGTTTTTCGGAAAATTATGTATATCTATAGTGACAGGTTGTCAGCCCATTGCCTAAAATTGCACTACACACCCTAAAGACCCCAAGTCGCCTCTTACGACTCCCACGGGAAAGAAATGGGGTGATGCCGGCATCACACGGCTTAGAATATATAATAATATAACATAAATTGTAGGTTATGATGTGTAACAATCTAACAATGGTTTATTAAGTCTTTAAAGAAATTAGTAATTTCTCAAATTATGTTCATTTAAGGGGTTGTGTAGTAAAGTTTTAAGGTGGGTAATGTTATGAAAAGCTGTTTCAATCCGCACAAAGTAAGTAAGTTCTTAAGGTCTGTACAGACTTTTGGTCCCACTGGTAGGTCTATGTTCTAAGCAAACTATCTGTGCCATGATCGGAAAAGTATAGGCGTATTATACCATAATAATTGCAATCAAACCGCGACGTGAACTCAGTCTGCGGTGGAACAAAACATTCGCACCACGTACCAGGAAAATTGTGTCAAACAACAAGCGTTGGAAATAATCCTTATAAACTTCGTAGACAGAATACTTGGCGCCTCTGCATAATTATAATATGTAGAAGAGAAAACATAACTCGATTTGATCAGATAGGAGCTGTGCAAGTAGACAATCACTGTGGAATGGAAGGTGCAACTGCTTGTTTGTTTGCTTGTTTCTGGCACTGAAATACGAATTTTTATTTTTTTATTTTGTTTATTGGAGAATACATGAGTCGTAAACGCATAAAAAAGAAATAACACATAGGTTCCTTAAATAGAAGATCATAATATACGTTTCTCGCTGGGACATGAAGATGAGGACATAACACGTAATCCGTATAAAAATCCTTTTAAATGTTAAGAAATACATTCACTTTGAAGTGAGTTTGTTGTGCGCATAACAACAATAGAATCAAATCGTCTACCATCAAAATATGGTATTTGGTAGGCTTTGAAGCATATCATTGGTATACAGGGTGTTAGGGACAGCCCTCTGAATATTGATAGGGTGCACTCGGACCATGAAACTGAATAACTTCCCATACGAAAATATTTCAGGAAACGTAGAAAAAACTTGGACTTCCCATAATAAATGCTATTAGCTGATCGTGATTCTGTATGGGGGCCGAATATTTTTTGTCGTTTCCTGATATATCCCTAGGGGAAAGTTGTTCAGTATCATGGTCTGAATGCACCCCGTCAGTATTTGCAGAGATGTCCCTTAGACCCTGTATATGGGTGTCGTACCTATATATATTATTATTCGTCCCTCCTGTGCTAACCCCTATCCCTATAGTAGGTAGTATTAACATGCAGTGGCAAAGAGTGAAGTTTTTATTTATAACAATATTTATGGAAAAAAAGATAAGAATCTTGCATCTTTCACATTCATCACCTGAGTCACAATCGTAAATGTTTTTATGATCTTTACAACCAGTACAATCTTATTCTTATTCTCCACGTAACAGTTTTATTATTAAAGATATCATCATTTTTATAATCCATTAATGTAAATTTGTAACTGATGATCGTCATGCTAGCAGAATGCGTAAATATTGTACTGGACAAAGAGATAATTTACGTACCTACATATGTATAAAATAGACATACCTACCAATTTGAACATTCCTTCCGCACTTGTTAAATAATGATCTTAGCAGTTTTAGATGTTAAATACTTATTTATATACCTCTAGAAGAATCTGTAAAATCCTTCTGAGATATTTGAAATAGATACAGTAGGAAAATATACAACCATGATTACTAAAATATAACTATTAAAATATAACTATTAAAATTCTAAAGTGATCAGGATCATGCTATGATTTTATTCGTAACGCTGCGCCGAAAATATATAACATAGTAAAACTTATTTAACCACGATCTTTAAACAGAAAATAAGATAACATTAGCCGTGTTAAACGAGCATCAATAACTTACTAACAAAGTAAGTCGGGTCCTACACAAACACAGGGATTCTGGGACCGGACAGAAGCACCCGAAAGGGCCCCAGGGACCCTTGCCCGATTTCACCACATAAAGATTCCCAACCTCAACGACCCCAGTAAATAGTTGCTTATTTTTAGCATTAGTGAAAGGTGAATAGGGCTATTTTAGAACAGCTGACCATTTACAGTTTTTGAATGGAGTCCGGTTTCTATAAACTGAAATATAACGTTTTTAAATAGAATGATATCAATATGATCGGTAAATTTACTTCTTTGGCCAGCGTTTAAGTTTGGCCATTCAAAGGGAAACGTTACCAGCTTACTGGGGACCATATGGCGTAAAGTTACGTGCTGTGTGATTAACCTGGCCAGCCCCGAGGCAGTGCCTTTATTTTTATTTTTATTTTTTTTATCCCGCCCGAGCCGGTTTTCTATTAGGACAATACAAAATTGTTATAAAAAGAAGAAGATTGCGTTATGCAAATTTCTTTTTTTTACAATGACCGATCATGACGTCAATAAGTGATAATGCTATCCTACATTGAATAAAGTTATTTCATTTTCATTTTTTTTCATTTTCCATGTCTGATGGGGGCGCACCAGAAGACCTTTTCATAGTTTAGTTTTAGGTAATTTTTTTCTGTAAATATTAATATTGACTGATAATGTTGATAAATAAAAAGTTCTAGGCATTTAATGAGCAATAATATCTTAAGTTTTGAAGAATGAAACAATAGAAATTGGAACTAAAACTGAACTTAACTTTTATGAACCTATTAGAACATATGGATTACTTTAAGTATCAAACAAAATACATTTGCGTCGTGTGTTTAGTTAGTTACAGATGGTATCAATATACGACGTTAAACATTTTCCGCGCAAGTTGTCATATCTCATACAATCTAAAACTCCACGACTAAACTACACCTGTGTTCTAAATTGTTTATTACTTGTGATGGACCTTACCACATATAAATTAAACGCGCATTGAACGCGTGTTTAAAAATATCGTCATGTAAAAAAAAACGCTTAAGACGCGTTCAAATCGCATCTACCTTTTCTGTGGTAAGGCCTTAAATATGTTGTTCTGTTGTATATTTATGACTGTTTAATTATATTTATTTCCTAGTTAATTAATTAATTGGATGCAAGTATTATGTTGGAATTAGAACACATTAGGTACACCTGCATACAAAAAGTTTTGAGAGCTATACGAACGAAAGCTCCATGAGCTTTCTTAAATCAACTATTGACTTACAACATCGCAAGCCTTGATCTTATAAGGGGCACTACAATACCCGTACAAATATTACGTAATTCAAATATCTGCTTCCTAGTTCTAGGCAACCTTTTAAAGAGCCATACGGATCACGAGACCTGTGGTGAAACGTGCAGTAAAGTTCAGGTTATAAAGCAACGTGTGAAGCTTTTAGAACTATGTTAAAACATGAGGCTAAACCTAGTTTCGAAGCGGATGGAATGGCTTGTGCTAAACAAGCTGCAGGCTCGTGGCTGTTGGCTCTGAATTAACCTATTTTTTTTTCAAGTTCGAGGTATGGGACAAAGTAGGCATAACCCGTGTTATTACAAAAAACTTAGACGCGCTTTGAGGTAGAGTTTAAAGTATATTCCTTACGATTTGACGCTGTCAAAAAGCTTAAGCCACGTTTAACTTTTTTGTAACATGACCGTCTATGTATGTTGGAAAGTGTGGAGAGTTTTTTAAAATTAAAAAAAAATGATATATTGAGTACAAAGTTTTTTTATTGCTAAGATTCTTACACTTTCTCGGTAAGTTCATCTTGTTACGAGTACAGTAACAAAATGGTGTGGATTTTCAGCGTTGGTTGATTAGATTAAAACAAAAGTGAAACTGAACAACATTCCCCAAGGAAAAAGAAGTCGAAATACCAAAAAAAAGGACTACCCACAAAAATTTACATGGTCGGATTTAGTGTGGAGGCCAATTTTTACTAGTATATGAGTTTTTTTCTAAAAGCTATAATTAATAAGAATATTTACTCAAAATAAATATTTATACAGTTCATTTAACTATTATTATCCATTTTTGGGAATGTTGTTCAGTTATATGTGCTGGTTCACCCCTTGACGAGATCGTGACAAATTACCAGAAACCCTGTTGTATTATTTGCCGTTGAATTCAATATTTGTGTGTTTAATGACATCCTCAATATTACTGACTGAAATATTTATGACTACCGTAAATTCAATTTCTAAATATAAATTTAACCAATATACTGATTGATAGCAAGTAAGCATTACGAGTATTGCGATTATAAAACGGCCATTCAAAGATATTTCTAACTGCGTCTAGTATAAGCACATTTGAAAGGGCTAAATGTTTGGACCTGTTCTCAAGAAATACACGTGCGGAAGGCTATAGAATTTAAGACATATTTACGACTGAACATAAAAACAGGTTGGGTAAGCTTAAAATAGAATAAGGGTTTTAATTAAAGCCTAAAGAAAACTGTATATGTGCTACCGAGGTGAATAATTGCCACAAACCGCGATCTCACAGAGCCTTTTTCATCAGCGGTGAGGCGCACAGGCACACACATAATTTAGTTACATTTACGTACTTACCTACCTAACAGCTTCTTAAATAATAATCTTTTTAAAATTCTAAAAACATGGCTTTATTATTAGTTTTGTGGTACTGTTGTGTAGGAACAAGCATAACGTTGACGTCCTGATGAACCGATGACATAAAAATGGCGGCTGGTAGCGACTGGTTGGCTAAAACGTGAGATCGATCCTATTGGCGTACCCTGGATCAAAGGATAATGTGATGAAGACGATGAAGTACCTAACAGCTTCTAAAATAATTTTGTTATATAAAAATATAGGCATCCATGTCAATATTGCTGAAGTTCTATAGTGTACTTGTGAACTAAGTAGATACGTAGGTATAGGCCGAACCAGTAAATGAGTTTATAATACTTGCTAACTTCGGCGCAAATTGGAGTCATTTTAACTTGACGCACGACCTATAATGAGTGTTCGCACGTCGTCAATGTAAGTAATGTTATATTAATGTTTCGTAAATACCAGTTTATTTATAGTCCTCGCAAAATAAGGCTCTACTAAATAGTTTGTTTTGGTGGCAATGATCAGTAACAAACAGAACATTGTGTTAATCTATTTGTTTACATTCACATCAAACTCAAGATGCTACTCTACAAAGCCTTGCATTGCCTACCATAAGAGTAAATAAACACGATTTTCTGCAAAGAATAACAAGTAAATCTAGAATGCAAAACGAGAAGCATTCACGGCCAGAGGTGAACGCCCTCCTCGAACTTGACTCGCACTTGCTAAACCGCGCGAGCTTCTTGCGTAAGGAAAATTGTTTGTTATCTAATACTTTGTAATAGGAAACAGGATAGTGATACTACTTATTTTAATACCTTTGAATACCTACATCAAAAATGATCTATTTGTTTTTTCAAATATGCATAGATCTTAAATTTTAGCCAGTCTCTCGTGTTTTTGAATTGTCATCGTTTGTATCACAATTTTGTCTATGAGTACGATCCATAAATAGTTTATTTTAGGAATCGTATACTTATAACATTAGTACCCCTGCCTTCTACGCCGAAGGTCGTGGGTTCGGTCCCTACAAGACACAGATATTTGTGTTAAGTCTGGGTGTTTCTATTTATTATGTATTTCATTACAATAAAAAAGTATATAAGTATCTTTAACAGCTATCTAGTTCTTTGTACAAGCTTTGCTTAGTTTGGGACTAGATGGCACTGTGTGAAATGTCCAAGATATTTATTTATTTATACTTATAACTTATATCACTAATATTTGTATGAAATAGATAAAATTATATCTTGCGTTACCTAATTCGTTTTGTTCCGAGAGATCTGCCTTGCTTTTTACTATTTACAAGGAAGTTGAGTTTACTCATTGACTCAATTGCTTGGGAATGCCCCTATTTAAACGTCCTGAGGTGCTGGCCTTGACTTCAGGTCTTTTTCTGACGCATAACTAAAAAAAAACTTGATTGGTATTGGCTATTTGAAAATAAGCAAGTACCTACCTTCATCATATTTACATCCAGTATTTACATTACATACATACATACATATATCACGCCTATAATCCCTTGCGGGGTAGGCAGAGCATAAACAGCCGCATAAAACGGACATTTACGCCACGTCTGACAAATATTTGAGGGTTATTTAGAAAATTGTGTATCGCTATAGTGACAGGTTGTCAGCCCATCGCCTAAAATTGCAATACACACTCTCAAGTCCCTAAGTCGCCTCTTACGACTCCCACGGGCAAGAAATGGGGTGATGCTATTCTCAGCCGGCAACACACGGCAATTTGCATTACATTAGTGTTTGATTATTTTAAGTTATTAGGAAATTTAATAAAATCTTTGCCATGTTATAAACCTGCTTTTGAATAGATATTGCTTTTTGTGGTCATAACTTGCGTCCTTCCCATTAGCCATCAATCCATCACATTGCTAGTAAATATAGAGTAGAAGTCCAAGTAATAAAATC
Organism: Tuta absoluta; assembly: GCA_027580185.1. Taxonomy (NCBI): domain Eukaryota; kingdom Metazoa; phylum Arthropoda; class Insecta; order Lepidoptera; family Gelechiidae; genus Tuta; species Tuta absoluta. Next base: position 4,988,213 of record JAQAHW010000003.1, read on the forward strand.
AATCGGGACAACTAGCGCAAGTTCTGGTTTCCATTCGTTTCGCCTTGGACAAAGCTCTTATCTAGTCTGTTGCGATACTTCCTAGTCGTGTCGAAATTGGCTTGCGAAATGTTGACGTACCCTTACAGTATTCCGTCGTAAACAGTCTCAATGCGATTCCAGGGAGCAGACCGTGAACCCGCGCATCGTTTATCGGTCGGATGAGCCGAGGCCGGTATATAAGCCGGCGCATGGGCACCCGGCACCATTCGCGATTAAACTGCACCGCCGCCAACTTCCTCGCGCCTCATTTCAAACAATTGCCCTAACAAATCTGATCTCCTTCCGCGATGGCATCTAAACGCATTATTTTCGTAACCGCGCTGATTGCAGCTATTGCGTGCGCAGACGCAGCGCCTAGTCCGTTCTTTGACGCGATTTACGACGCGGTCGTCGGAAACGGGAGAAGAACTTATGGCTACCAGCAGCAGTATAATGGCTACAATGGTTACAACGGATACGGCTACAACGGATACGGTGGCTACGACGGTGGGTACCGTCGCGAAGTAGAGCCGCACAGACCTCAGAGGCATGAGAAGACGTTCAAGGAAATCTGCAGAGTGCACTTCCCGGACTCGATCGCGAACCCTGGAGCTGGAGGCATCACGTGTCCCTACTGAGGGTCAGCTCGCGTGTTCTACGCCATGCAGCGTCTTCTGCGACGCCGCAACATCATGAGGATGGGCTGAACCCAGACTACACAAACGGAACTACATTTCAGTACTGGATATCCCAGTAATATACAACGTTACTAGTCAATCTTAGTGTGCTCTCTCTCTGATTCTGGAAACAATACTCAAAGTGGTATCGGTCAAGCCTCGTCATGTAATGTGATTCTCTCTTCTTAAGTTTTCTGTGATTGCTACGGAATGTGTGTTGTATTATTGTGTGATTACGAAGTTTAGAGACTCAGTGTGATAACCTTGTGATAAAGAGTTCGATAGATTAGTGGTTTCTCTACGAATAGACTGTACTGACTTTAGTGCCTAGAACACGCGATAGCTACTGCTTGTAAATTTATTATGATTGGCTGTTTGTACTTACAAAATTATTCGAATACGAATTAATTGGTTTGATCATAGATCTGTTATACCTATTGTAATTGTTTGTTTCATTTGCTTACAATTTCAAATCACTCTTTTTCTTTTTATCTTACTTTCTTTATCTTTATCATGAGTACTTTTCAATCCTTTCCTTTTTAAGTCATTGTGGACTTCTATAGTGTGCATGCATATCAAATAGATACACTAGAAAGATAAGTAATTATATTACACTTATTTGATATTGTTTCTTGTTACCATTTGCTTTAATAGTACAAATATTATATTTTAAGGAGTTGTAAATGAAAATAAAATAAAAGTGTAAGTAAATGGCTTGATGGTTTTTTTTAATGACATTTTAGTGCGGTATGGCTGGCATTATTTGAGGGTATAACTTACAAAAATTCTTAGGTCGCTTCATTTTTTGCACAATTGCGTTATTGAGTGTCTGTAAAGCACACATAGCATTTTGTTTAGCGTTTATTTTCGCTAAAATATATTGTTACTATAAGGATTATTTTTTAGTCAGTGCGCAGCTTCAACATACGTAAAGGTTATCAAATTTTAAAAAATATGTATTTATTTTTTACACCTGACTTAGAACAAAAAAATTGAAATAATCGTACTTAAACTTATCCCAGGATCGTACGTAAGTGTGGATCACCCTATTAGGTTCACTAGTTATCTTTCGGTTTGGCAACGTCGCGCGCGGCCCAGTTATACCTATCAGCTGACTGTGTTCTAGCTTCTACCTACAGCACAGGTACCGGGGTGCGTGCGGGTGATACCTACAACAACTAAGTACCTATCTCACAAGTACCTACACTTAAACTGCCTCCGTGGTGTAGTGGTTTGAAAGTTGGTCTCTTGATTTGATGGTCCCTGTTTCTAGTTTATGCGGAGAGACAAGATTATTTTGTTAATCACGTAGTTGGATTTTTCCCAGTTTGGTTAAGAATTAGCAGCTACTACTAGCATAAGCAAGACATGTAAATGTTTAATCCATAACGGTAACTCGGGATTGTACAGCACCTCGAGTAACCATCTACTTATTCTTACAGTTAACAAGAATAACCAGAAAAGATTGATACCCATTTTAAAAGATCAACATTCAAAGGTTTTTCTAATATTCTTTAAAAATAACCAGTAAAGACTTTAATGGCAACTGGAGCCTTTGCTGATAGTACCTAAAAAGCCTACACAACCTGCAAACAAAAGAGGTTGTGATGGTTTGACAACGTCGCGATTAGTCACCGCGTCTCAGCGCCAGACATAGTGGCGCCAACTATTAAATTTTTAGAAGAAATCTGACGCCGGCGCCGGCCGCCCGCGCCGCGCCGCCGCCACCGGCACGGCGTGCCGGGAAATTCATCTGCACTGCTAGAAAGCTTTATGTACACTGATGATATTAAGTAGCTCGTATTGCGCGTGCCTGCCCTTCGATGATTTTAACCGAATTATCCTTAAAGTACAACTGCATTTAAAGTAAAGTAAACGGCAATTTTGTGCGCTTATGAGAGTGGAGCGAAAAATTCAGTAAAGTATTAGGCCACTAAAATGTTGCTACTACGTTAGTGTAAACTAACTTTGAGTGGTTATTTAGGAATAAACATTAAAAACGGTCTACTCACACAAAAATAACAGGGTGTGATTTGATCGGGCATTGATAAAAAAATCGTATGGCCGGAACGCGGCTATCGCGCGCCGGTCTTGTGTAGCTGAGCCTTTAAAAAGATGATTCCAATTTTCCCTTCATACTTTTACGGGCTTAGGACCGTCAAAATGAAAAGTTTACCTAGAACACTAGGTAGGCAGTAGGTAGCTAAGTACAATAGTTGTTTAATTAACAGTTACTTACCGTAAACTGCCCGTGATCCAACAGCCTCTGCATAACGTTGAGGAATGTTCTACACGAGGGTCCACAACGCCAGCATTACGCAGTCGAGGTAAACTTTCGTCCGCGTACATTGATTGGGCTGCTCGGGTATTTTCCCCACTTAAAAAGTACGAACGCACCATTTCGTAAAACTCGCGAAACGTAAAATTGGACATCGCGAAATCGATTCGGGATCGGCGGGAAAAGTAGTGTCATACAGGTGCGCGCCCGCCCGCGACGGAATCAAAGCGAGAACTGAAACTGACTGAAGGGTGCGCTGCGCGAGCGCTGTTGCCATTTTCACGCACCCCCGATTGAAAAGTAGTGTGTCCATGATTTATTTTTTATGAGGCAGACAAAAATAAAAAAATTATAAAAATAAAACATATTTTTTTATTTGCCTAAAATGTCCTATTAACGATTCTGATATCATGGTATAAGTTTGCGCACTGACTAAAAAATAACCCTTAAATTGAATTTTAAGTGTCTCTTATTCAATTAATATCATATAATATAGGTATGCACTAGTATTGTCTATGTGATATTTTACAGTGTACAAACCCAGTTTGTGTAGTTTTTATCCACTGCTAACCAAAGTATGTAAGCATATACCTTAAATAACACAAAGAGGCGACTAAGGGACTAACAACTCGCACGACACTCTTATGACCTTTACCTAAATTTGACCAATTTTATCTTTGACATAAAAAAGTTTGATCTCTCTGATCCAAATTCATTTGGGTGTCCTTTTCTTTAAATTTATTTTTATATAGGTTGATATTAATTTACTAATTACCGATAGCAAAAACTCAAGATGGGCTGGTGATAAGGTACAACTTTCGCCAAGGAACATGGTCGAAATATGAAAAAGAAAACTGGACCGCCCATACAAAATAGCCGATAAGGAGATTTGGGTTACTATAGAAGCTTAAAATATTTTTGACATATTTAGACCTATGTCCCTCAGGAAAAATTTTCCTTATTCTCTGTTTTCAGTATCGGCAACATGTGATTTCATTAATATTACAGGTATTTAAATCATTGGTCACAATTTCTTCGTAGCTTCAAATCCGCAAAATAACTTTTACGAGAATGTTACTTGAGGTTATTAATTTTATGAAGTCCTTGATGTTATTTGACACATACATACATACATACACATATCACGCCAATAATCCCTTGCGGGGTAGGCAGAGCGTAAACGGCGACAGCAAAAACGGACATTTACGCCAAGTCAGACAATTTTTGAGGGTCATTCGAAAAACTGTGTATCGCCATAGTGACAGGTTGCTAGCCCATCGCCTAAAATTGCAATACCCACCCTCAAGTCCCTTAGTCGCCTCTTACGACTCCCTATATTTTCTGAGATGGAAATGATTTATTAAGGTAAATAAACTAAATGGACAATTAACCATTAAGACTAAGCTAAACAACGAAAATTAAAATAAGTAATGTGAAAGTTCGTCTAGTCTTCTTCTTTTCTTGTGGGATACCGAGTCGTCCAAACGACCCGATGAACCTTGGTGTCAGACTTTCTGAACCGCCTTCTACTAGTAGTATGAATCTGAAATGGTTGTTTAACGACCGCCGTTTAAGTATTCATACTATGAATGTGAATTCATAGACAGCAATCAGTACCGACGGCTTAACCTGACTTCCAAAGCACGGAACCATCTTTCTTTTCAGACAATCAGGTGGTTCAGCCTGTAATGTCCTAACCAGACTGGGAACAAATTCACAATAATGTCAACTTTATTAGTGCCCTGCCGAGAATCGAACCCGAAATCTTTGCGACGCAGGCAGTCGCACTACCTTTGCGCCACAGGTCGTCTGCGCCCCTATGAAAAATGGTACTTAGCCGTTCTCAGATGGAAAATCAAGAGTGCGTAGATATGCGTAGAAAATAAATAAATAACTTAGGTTGAATACCAAATTTTAAAACACTTCTCGTGTTAACAGGAAACGATAATTAGTAAAAGCCTAAGGGTTAAATCCGTGTGATACCGGCTTAGAATAGCATCACCCCATTTCTTTCCCGTGGGAGTCGGAAGAGGCGACTAAGGGACTTGAGGGTGTTTATTGCAATTTTAGGCGATGGGCTGACAACCTGTCACTATGGCGCTACTTACACAATTTTCCAAATGGCCCTCAAATATTTGTCAGACGTGGCGAAAAAGTCAATTTTTTGCGACCGCTTACGCTCTGCCTACCCCGAAAGGGTACCGTACGTAATTTCTGGTTATTGTTTTTTTATTATTTGGAGAAGATGACAAGTCTGTTTACAACGACCTATGAAGAAGGAATGATAACGAGTCTGGAAAACAACAAAGAGGTTTATAAATTACAAAAATAAATTGTTTTGTTCATGATTCACGCATGACTCTACTTCAAAGGAAATTTGTTATTTTTTTGTATGAGTCATAAATAAGTAATTGTAGTACCAAAAAATTATGTCGCAGTTATTCTGCAGTGTATGAGTGTAACAAAGCGACCTAGGGAATTGGCGGCAGCGTTCCCGTGAATATTCTTCTTCTTTCGTGTCGATGACTCAAATATATTTCGACCAGAAATTAGCCAAGTGAATATGAACGACATATTATATGATGATTAAAATTATAAGATTATTGCACGGCAGGTGTGGTAATATAGCACATTCGCTTAGATAGTGTCGGGGCCAGCGTAAACTTGACCTCCATGCTAGATACACGGACTTACGGGCGCGTATCGACAGTTAAGTTGGTCACGACACTATCTAAGCGCATTCGCTTAATAGTGTGCTTAGTATTGCTATCTGATGCCGGCTTAGAATAGCATCACCCTAATACAACTTGTGGGTGTCGTAAAATGCACCTGAGGAATAAATACATCCAGAGAATGGGCAGCAGCGTTCCCTGTTAAAAGAATATCTTGCTCTGCGCTCGTCATTACGCTTGCCAAGTGTGGTGAGTACGGCAATATCCCCCAATATGGGGTAGGCCCATGTCCAGCAGTGAACTGTTAATGTTACCTACTCCCCAATAGTGAATTTATAGTGGGAGACGGATGCCCAAAAATAGCACTATATTTTACAGTTAATTAGTATTTGATAACAATTTCATTGATGATAATCAATTTTGTGTTGAAATGATAACTGCATAAAATAATTGTACATTACTGTTGTGAAAATGAAAATTGCGTTTAATAATATAATTTGTTATATTTATTGAATATGGCTGAAACTGATACCGCGATTTGGTCATTTTCGTTCCACTATCGGAATACAAAACACTGAGGCGCGGATGTCGAGTTATGCGACTAGAATACTATTAATTTGATACTCGAGCTAGGCCCGGTTCGCCACACTTTTAGATAGGTCTCGATTACAGTATAATAGGTAGAAATATCAAAACATCGGCTTTTCACAATCACAATGTAAATGTTAAAGCCTTCCAAAGTACAGTTAGACAAATCACTAGGAAAATATTAAAGTAGTGACGAACCGGGACTAATAAATTAAATTATAAATTGTTATTAGAAGGATACAATTTTAACAATAGTACACAAACAATAAAGGTTAAAGATAAACTCATAATATCACATATTCGCACTCTTAATAAAATAACGACCTAATCCAAAAACACAAATTTTTGGGTATCGATGAAAAACGTTTGTTGAATAAACGGATTAATTTTTAAATGGCTGTAGAATTAAAAGTAAAAGGCAAAGGATGAAACTTGAACCACCTGACTAATCCTAAGAATATGTTCTTTTAAATGCATTAAAATTTACACAAATATTCACATCCATTAATTAAAAAAAGTTAATTATTTGTAACCCTTTAGAATTGCGTCATTATTTCATGAAAAATCTGAAAGATTTGTTGACCTAAGTTTAAATCGGTCTTTGCTTTACCAAATCAAACATGAAGATCTCCGACTCATTTTAAATTAAGTCACTATTTTACTAAAAAGTTAAAAGAAAATACAAATTATTTAAAAATAAGTCTATAACTTAAACATGTGACTCAAATTCAAATCGCGATATAGCGACTAGCAAATGTGAAATGGTCAACAGAACACAGTCCTATTACAATGAAACTATTAAGATATTTTTTTCTTGTCATTCATATGGGACACCGAGTCGACAAATGACCCAATGAACCCTTTGATTAAACGTATTTAAATGTAACTTAAATGCGCCGTGGTCGCTATAAATGGTGCGGTGGCTGTTCTCATTGCAACGGAGACGGCTTCTATAAGAAAAAATAAGTGAAAATGAGAAAATTAAACTAAAAAATATTTGTACGCTAGTGTGGTTTGGTCGGCAGCGCTTCTACCCGATTACTTGTTAGTTGCTAGCGTTCAGATGCTCTCTTTTATTCAGATGTCCACTTTCCTCACGCTGCCGTCTGCTTCGTGATACATAGCGATGCCTCGGCCGTGTGGCCAGGTGTCAGGTGTTTTATGGTAGAGTGTTGTCCACGATCTGCACGATGTTGTTGACTTTCATTGCGGCTTGATGTCCATCAATCCATATTAATATTGAGTATTTGGGTGAAATATACATCGGCAAGGCACTGCGACGTTCTTTGTGTGTTTTTCTCGATGAGGTCATGATTATCAAAGGGACGACAAGCGAGTCGTGTACGAGGACACTTAGTAGTACCGAAGTGATTGTGCGTAATGACTTTGGCTTGTTTAGGTTGATGGAGTTGTGCGTTAGAGGTTTGCTGTTGACCATAAACTTCTTTTCAGTGATCAGAGTGTGGAGTACTTCCTTTTGAAAGTGATCGCACGGTAGTGAGCTGCACAGGACTGTCTTAACACTCACTAGGCTTTTCCAGGCCCTGACATTAAGAGGCTGTGAAACACAAGCTGTTATTTTGATCGCAGCTGTCTTCTGTATTATACTGTTGATAGCTCGGTGGAGTTCTCTGGCGGTTCCTTGTAGTTAAGTGGATATTGGACCAACTTTTTTCCATGTGATGGAGCGCTAGGCCTAGTGAGCGATGCAGTGATCCCAAAAAATACACGTCGTGCGTCCTGAGCCAGATGAATAGCGTGACGATAAGGGACTCAAAATAGACTTATATGAAAGTGCGCAATGACGTTGCTCAGACGAGGGGGTACTGTCTTACTTATTTTGCAAGAAAAGTAGCGATGAAGCGTGAAACGCGTCGTCAGTCACAGGCACAGCCACAGAATACAATAATAATTAACAAGCTCAGCGTTCGCTTATATCATTGATGTTCATGTTGAGGTTCGCGTGATGAAACTGACGGTGTAACATCCGCTTGAAAAGGGGTGCCACACGATTGCCGTCGATGACTGTGGTCGCCTATTCTTCTAGAGCTAGTTCTATGGTAGATGCATCATTCAGTTTCGTTTTCAATTTGATGACCCCGTCGATCCTAAATGGTAAGTAGGCGGAGTCGGGCTTCTATAAGCGGAAACGAATACTACTTCTTGTGTCTTATTAGTTCGCTTATGGGTCGGGCCTACCATTATAGACAAATGACAATGCTGGTTTTGAAAAAGTTTTCGATTAACTGTAGAATGTGGTAAACTCTGGCCTTGGAAAATCGATCAGGATCGAATTGAGAAGTGTTTTGCTGAGTGAGAAATAGGGTTACGTCCTTTCTCGCCCGTGTTTGGCTCAGGATGTTTCAGGTGCGGGCTTCTCGGTGGGCTATGTTGGAATAGCGGATAATCACACTAGCACTACCGATATCGTACGTCAAATTTGTCGCAAACGTTTCGGGCGTCAGCGATGTCTTTGAATTTATTTGGTATCTGTCGTTTTGTGATATTACCAACATATTGGATTACCACTATTCCGTGCAAAACGTATGGATCTCAACACCCTGCACCGTATTTTAACAAGTTGAGCACAGTGTGACTATCTTATGGAGAACGGCTTGCGGCATGCTCTTTGATGACGGTGGCAGCCATGTTACTTCGCACGATAATGGCGTCATGACAAGCGACGTGCTGATTTGGCCGTCTAGTGGACGAAACGTGTTCTTAGTAGGAGATTTATTGTGTAACTGTAGTGAAGGTGGCACCTGTGGCAAGGTGGTAGCGTGTCGTATGCTAATTTTTTTTAAGTTTCCCTACCCTTCTGCAATGTGACAAAATTTTAATCCATCTGCTGGTCCTGTTAGTACTCATTATTTGGCTTGTGATGTGATAGACGTAAATTGGAGATAAATGGCGGTATTCAGTGCTTTTTTTTGTAGAACGTTCTGTAGTAAACACTTCAAACGATAGACGTGTGAGGTAGTGATTCAAGAGGTAGCGAGCTCTACGGTATGCGGCTGGAGATGAGACCAAGTTGGTACACACTTAGCCTTGGTTTTATCGTTGAGTTTGACGGCAGCAATCGAGGTGCCGATGATTCCAACTATGGTTCAATTTACTTTTCAATTTAAATTTTAATTACTTTTCAGTCGGAGGATTAAATTAATGTACTAAAAATATAGAAAATTCGTTGAATTTCAAGAGAAGTAAAACGTTAAACCTATTTGTAAATAGATTTCGGTACAAAACCTCAAGATTAAGATAAAATGCGAAGTGAGACACCAAGTTAATACGTTAAATTATGTAATGATATCAGTCGAATACAGGTCAAATTTGAAATAATACCGAAGTCATTTCATTATTTTTGCTGAAACAAAGACTCAACTAAAAATGTTACCAGAAATTTTCATCATTAGAAATACAACAAAGACCTAATATCAGTTATATCATATAAATAACAAAATTTTCAAAACGATACAGTCTTATCTCCAAATGGGTCAGTGAGCTTTTCCAAAATTTTCGTAAAATACAGACCTAATTTAAAATGAGTCAAGCAAACATCATAGGTTTTTGTAAAACAAAGACCAAACACTAAATCGGTCATTCTTTTATAAAAACTTTTCAATTACACTGGCCTCAACTTTTGATAAAACAACGGCTCATTTCTAAATCAGTCGTCTTTTCACAAAAACGTAGCATGCAGCCGCAGACGCAAGACGAAATCGGTCATTATTTGACTGAAGAGATAGGAGTTCGGGGCGGGAAAGATATAGACTCATCTTATTTTGAACCTAATTGTGTAAGATATAGGGTTGTATTTTAAAGTCTATGTTGTGGGCCCTGCTCTAATAAGTCAGTTTTTCACAAAATCTCATTTTGGCCAAATTTCGATTTAAGTCGTTATTTTACTAAGAGTGCGATACAGAATGTAAAACTATTAGCTGCAAATATTTAAAGGGCTAAACCAACCCATGAAACTGAACAAATTTCTCCAAGGAACATAGGACGAAAATAAAAAAATATATTTTTTTACTTTCCATACAAAATGTTTTAGCCGACCGGGGAAATGGGAGGTCCAATAGGTCCAATAGGAGGTAAAATAACTCTTCCAGTGCGTCTCCGTGAGGCATAATGCCCATCACGCTGGTAGCATTCCCTTCTTTAGATTGCCAGGCTTATGCGCTCGGCCAGGTAGCTGCCAGCCCCATTGTCATTATTGTGTAACAAATTAATAAATATGACAGCGCATGCCGTCTCTTTGCTGTTTTCGAAGAGAATCGTCGGGACAAGATTGACAGCATCAATCTGGAGAAGCGTCAATTCTTCTGAGCGCTGTCAAGTTTTTTCAGATGAAAACGGATGAAAACAATCAGCGTATCATTGGAGGCGACGAATCTCCTTAGTTCCACGTAATCTCTCATTGTTTCATGTTAGAAGTGTCTTGGAAGGACTAACCGTGTTATTCTTTACCTGTCTAGGCAAATATTTCTTGATTATAAAGTTACTTGGTTGATTTGTGATCTTGAAATAACATTCTATTGAAGAGACCTACCAAATTAGATGATATGGCCAATCTTGATGACGTTGGAGACGTTGGAGATACATTTACAAATAAATAATATTATTGTGTGGCGAATCGGGACTCATTGTATTAATAACACATTTGATGACGAACTGGGACAGTGGCAAACGTTGACTAAGTCTGCGTGCGATGTACGGGATGGGTTTATATATGGTTTAATTTTAATAATAATTGGTGGTACGAGTATGTACTCGTATGTATTTACCGAGCAAGGACCGCAAGGCCAAGGTGGTAATGTATTACATTACATTATATAACTCAAGAAAATATAATATCCCATAAAATTTAGCAAGTTTTTTAGGAAAAATATAAAATACTACTACCTATAAATCGTATCATATTTGCAATAAATTTGAAACTTGATATTTTATCAATTTAACCGAATTGTGTTAGTTTTATGTTCATATACCTTATAAATAAAGATAAATAAAATTAAAAAAAAAAAAAAATTACCGACTTGTATATAAAGAATTTTAAACAGTGTGCTTATTTAAACTTCATAAATAAGGCATGGCTCATCGGGTCTTTCGTTGACTCGGTGTCCTCTACGATATTAAGACAAATAAGTAAGAAAATAGATATAAAGTAAACTCGTCTTGGTGTGGGTTTCTTCAAAGCAATTATAATTTTTGTTCTACATCGAAAGTGGGATTCCAAACCTTGTAGGGCGTAAAAAGTACCTCTTTCACACTACATTCCAGCCCTAAAACTAGGCTGTAATGAGATATTTTCGTAGCGAATGTTGAAAAAATTATGTGAATTTTAAGTACTTTCTGCCTAATTAAAATAATCCTGTATTTTGCAGTTCATATTTTTGATCGAATTAGCCCTTTATTACCGAACGATCTGAGTTATGGTGACCAAAAAAGTTGGATGCCCTTTGTAAGGGTTTGTATTAAAAAGCAATGCATTTACTCAATAATGTTGTTTATTGCAAACCACATCATCTGAATGTCGACAATAATGACTCGAG